>CM063191.1:49480495-54480495 GCA_031835075.1 Saguinus oedipus | reverse complement strand
CATGACACGATGACACGCCATATATCCCATTCTCCTTATGGATGCCCTAAGTGTGAAACTCTGAGCCACTAGGAGCCTTGGCAAATTGTCCCATCTCCTTTCTTGTAGTCAAGCCTGTGAACACTCTGCACTAGTGGGAGCCATGCAATCTGGAGAGAGCTAAAGGACGGGCAAAGGCTGGCTGTCTCTACAGCCAAGGGGGAACCCTTGTTTTCAGCCTACTGGTTCTTGGTCCTAGGGTCCCCTGAGTTTAATAGATCATTTTGGCTCAGGTGGCTGATTCCTTTCTCTTCTCTCTGTATGGTTTTGTTTCTTTTTCCTATTTATTTTTTCAAATGGCAAAAGGTGGAGGCCCTCGGCTTGGAGGGGAAGTGCTATGCTTATGGTTGCCTTTGGAGAGCCATACTGCCATCAAGCGGAACCTGTTTCTGGAAACGGGAGGTAACTGAGTACAAGTGCTGGGAAAAACCCAGGAGCACAGTAAAGATGGCTGCCTGGAGCCGGAAGACTGAAGCTGGATGAGAGAGGAACTGCTGGCTGGCCTTTGGCCTGGGCTCATTCCCAGGATGGAACCCTGGTGCCACAGCTGTCTTTAGGAAGGGCAGGCAGGTTGGCCCACCATGGGTTCCCCTGGTTGTCTCAAGGAACAGCCAGTCTTGAGTCGCTGCACACACAGCACCCCAAAGCGCCTTTGTTCCCCGCCAAGGCAGGGGCTCCCTGGACCCAGCGTGGCTCCAGTCAAGGGCACCTCAGAATTGTTCACAAAAGAGATCAGAGTAAACGGCCCCATTGTCTGTCCTTAGTGACCGGTGACTTCCCTTATGCGCATGTCAAAATGGCTGACGGGGTATCTCCGCCCTGTGGTCTGACTGGTCTTGGGGCTGCCCGGCTGCTCTCTGTCTTGGGGCCTCTAGAGTAGCTGCTTCTCCAAGGGACCCCAATGTCAGGTACACTTTGTTCTTGGACTCTAACCCCAGTCTTGGAAAGCCTGGATCAGGCAGCGTCCATCCAGGCTCAGACATCCTCCCTGAATTCAGTGCCTGGCTGAAGTCAAGTGTCTCTGCAGCCTGTTTTCATATTCAGAAATAACTTCTACTGGATTGCACTGTGGTTTTACAAATGGTGTTCACGTCTTTTCCTCCCCAACCTTACTTTACTTTTTCTCCATTTGCTTACAAAGGAACAAAAGACACACACACACACACAGACACGAAACCAAAGAAAAGTAAAAAGGAAAGAAAGAAACCATCAGAGGCACCTACCTCACCTACAGCTTTACTCAAACCTACATGATTAGTTTGGGGAAAACTGCCACAGTAGGGGGGATCTCTGCCTCCCTCCCTTCCTTTGCATTCTTCTTTGGATGGGCATCCCAGTGACCAGAGGAGACTGTGGTCAATGAATCAGATGCTTAAGGCTGTGACATAGTGCTCATGGGTGGCACTGGGGGCTGTGTGATGGAGTTCAGTTGGAGGGGTGGGTGGGTGTGTGAGTGTGTGAGCATGCTTGTGTGACGCTGCAGATTTCTCTATGTATCTGCAAGACCTCCTAAGCAAGAGACCAGGCCACGTGCTTGTAAGCACCACACTTGTCCCTAGAAAACACTCTCCCTCCTGAGGAAGAGACCAAAGTTTGGATCAAAAGCAACCAGGTCCAACAGGCATCTGCACGTTGATGATCCATCCAGCAGCAGGGAGTCAGGCCAGATGTTTGTTGGGATGGGACTGGACTAGACGGACTCTTGTACGATGCCTTCAGCTACCTCTATCACTAGAGCCTAAGCAGTCATACATTCTGGGTGGGTTTCACAGGTGGCTTTTTTGGAGAGAGAGCCACTTGCCACTCGCCATGTCAGATGGAGCATGGGGGCTCAGTGGAATGTGGTAGTTCATCAGTTAGTTCGTCTTCTTTTTATTCTACTTCTTCCTTCTCCTTCTTTTTTGTTCTTCTTCTTCTTCCTCTTCCTCTTCTTTTCTTTTGCTACTCCTCCTGCTTTTCTGCCTCTTCGCTTTTCTTTCTGCTACTCCCCTTCCTTCTCCTGCATTTCCCTCTTCTTCTATTTCTTCTAGATTTTCCTTCAGCTTTTGCTTCTTTTTCACTTTTGGATTTGCGCAGCATGTGTTCTGGGAAACTGTTTCATCTGCTCCTCCTTGGTAGTGGAGGATGTTTCAGTGCAGCACTAGGCCTGGTGGAACTTCACTTTCGTTCTTAAAGGAGCAGAGATAAAAGTCACCGCTTGTGTCCCTCTAGTTTACCAATTAGCTGCCCACTTTTTCCTCTGAGGTGAAATGTCACAGTAAACGCACCATTTACCTGGTACCTGACTACACACCTTATATCCCGTTCTCCTTGTGGATGCTCTAAGTGTGAAACTCTGAGTCACTAGGAGCCTCGGCAAGTTGTTGCCTGTCTCCTTTCTTAACAGTGAAGCCTGTGAACACTCCGCTCTAGTGGGAGCCATGTAATCTGGAGAGAGCTAAAGGAAGGGCAAAGGCTGGCTGTCTCTACAGCATTCCCGCGGGGTCTCCTGCATACTGTCTCTTGGTCCTAGGGTCACCTGTGTTTAATGGTGGATTTCGGCCCAGGTGGCTGATTCCCTTCTGTTCTCCCTGTATGGTTTTGTTTCTTTTTCCTCTTTACTTTTTTCACACGGCAAAAGGCGGCGGCCCTCGGCTTGGAGGAGCAGGATCTTGCTTGTGGTTGGTGTTTGTAGATCCATACTGCCATCAAGTGGAAACTGTTTCTGGAAACCAGAGGCAGCAGGGCACAAGTGCTGGGAAAAACCCAGCACAAAAGAGATGGCAGCATGGAGCCCGAAGACTGAAGCTGGACGAGACTGAAACTGCTCTCTGGTCCTTGGCCTGGGCTCATTCCCAGGATGGTGCCCTGTAGCCCCAGCTGTCATTAAGGAAGGGCAGGCAGGTTGGCCTGCCATGGGTTCCTCTGGCTGTCTCAAGGAACCACCGTTCTTGAGTCACTGCACACTCAGCACCCTGAAGCACCCTTGTTCCCCGCCAAGATGAATTCTTCCTGGACCCAGTGTGTCTCCAGCCAAAGGCACCCCAGAACTGTTCAAAAAGAGGCCAGAGTAAAGGGACCCATTCTCTGTTGTTAGTTGCCTGTGGCTTCCCTTATGCCCATCTCAAAATGGCTGCCGGGGAAGTTCCGCCCTGTGGTCTGACTGGTCTTGGTTCTGCCTGGCCGCTCTGTCTCGGGGCCTCTAGAATAGCTGCCTCTCCAAGGGGCCCCATGTCAGGTACACTGTGTTCTCTGGCTCTAAACCCCAGTCACAGAAGGCCTGGATCAGGTAGTCCATCCAGCCTCGCACATTCTCCCTGAATTCAGTGCCTGGCTAAAGTCAAGTGTCTGCACCCTGTTGTCCTGTTCAGAAAGAACTTCTGCTGAATGGCACTGTAGCTCTATAAATGGCGTTCACGTCTTTTCCTCCCCCACCTTGCCTTAATTTTTTGCCATTTGCTTTCAAAGGAACAAAAGAAACACACACACAGACACACACACACACACACACACACACAGAAAAATAAGAAAGAAAGATATCGGCCAAGAGGCACCCACCTCACGTACAGTTTTGCTCCTACCTACATGTTTACTTTGGGGAAAACTGCCACAGTACATGGGATCTCTGCCTCCCTTCTTTTCTCTGGATTCTTCTCTGGACAGGTATCCCAGTGAACCAGAGGAGACTGTGGTCAAGAAATCAGATGGTTAGGCCTGTGGCATAGTGGCCATGGGTGGCACCGGATGCTGTGTGATGGAGTTCAGTGGGAGGATTGGGTGGGTGTGTGAGTCTGTGGGCCTGCTTGTGTGATGCTGCAGATTCGTCTATGAATCTGCAAGACCTCCTAAGCAAGAGGCCAAGCCACATGCTTGTAAGGACCACACTTGTCCCTAGGCAACACTCTCCCACCTGAGAAAGGGACCAACATTTGGATCAAAATCAACCAGGTCCAACAGGCATCTGCACATTGTTGACCCATCCAGCAGTAGGGAGACAGGCCAGATGTTTTTTAGGATGGGAATGGACTCGATGCACTATTGTGCGAGGCCTTCAGCTACCTCTATCACTAGGGCCTAGTCACTCATTCATGCCCAGAAGTGTGAAGGATATTCTGGGTGGGTCTCAGAGATGCTTCTCCTCGAGAGAGAGTTACTTGCCATGTCAGGTGGAGCATGGGTGCTCATTGGAATGTCGTGGTTTACCAGTTCCTTCATTTTCTATTTATTCTGGTTCTTCTTTCTTTTTCCTCCTCCTCCTCCTTCTTCTCCTTCTTCTCATTTCTTTCTCCTCCTCTTCTTCATCTTTTTCCTCCTCCTCCTTCTTCTTCCTCCTCATCTTCTTCCTATTCTTCTTTTTCTTATTCTTCTCTTCTCTTTCTGGTACTCCTCTTCCTCCTGCTGCTTTTTGCCTCTTGTTCTTTTTTCTTCCAGCTTTTGCTTCTGCTTCTGCTTCTTTATCCCTTTCTTCCTTCACTTTCGGTACTGCACAGGCATGCATTTGTTCTATGAAACTGTTTCATCTGTTGCTCCTTGGTAGTGGGGGATATTTCAGTGCAGAACTAGGCCTGGTGGAACTTCACTTTCATTCCTAAAGGAGCAGAAATAAAAGTCACCGGTTGAGTCCCTCTAGTTTACCAACAAGCTGCCCGCTTGTTCCTCTGAGGTGAAATGTCTCCGTAAAGGCACCATTTACCCAGTACCTCTCATGACATGGTGTATATCCGGTTCTCCTTGTGGATGCTCTAAGTGTGAAACTGAACGACTAGGATCCTCTCGAGTGTGTCCTTTGTTGCCAGTCAAGCATGTGAACACTCCACACTACCGGGAGCCATGCAATCTAGAGAGAGCTAAAGGCAAAGTCTGGCTGTCTCTACAGTATTTGCATGGGTTCTCCTGCCTACTGGTTCTTGGTCCTAGGGCCCCTGAATTTAGAGTTCCACTTTGGCCCAGGTGGCTGATTCCTTTCTCTTCTCCCTGTATGGTTTTGTTTCTTTTTCCTGTTTACTTTTTTTCACATGGCAAAAGGCGGAGGCCCTCTGCTTGGAGGGGCAGAATTATGCTTATGGTTGGCTTTTGTAGAGCCATACTGCCATCAAGCGGAATCTGTTTCTGGAAACAGGAGATAGCAGGGCACAAGTGCTGGGAACAACCCAGGAGCGCAAAACAAATGGCCACGTGGAACCTGAGACTGAAGCTGGACTCTTGTCCAGTGAGGAACTACTCACTGGCCCTTGGCCCCAGGATGGCGCCCTGGTGTCACAGCTGTCTTTAAGTAAGTGCAGGCAAGTCAGCCCAACATGGATCCCCCTGACTGTCTCCAGGTACACTGGATCTTGAGTCACTATACCCTCAGCATCCCAGAACACCTTTGTTTCCTGCCAAGATAGGGGCTCCCAGGACACAGCATGGCTCCAGCCAAAGGCACCTCAAAATTATTCACAAAAGAGACCAGAGTAAATGGCCCCATTCTCTATCCTTACTGACCAGTGGCTTACCTTATGCCCATCTCAAAATGGCTGCCGGGGAAGTTCCGCCCTGTGGCCTGACTGGTCTTGGGGCTGCCTGGCTCCTCTGTCTCAGGGCCTCTAGAGTAGCTGCTTCTGCAAGGGGTCCCAATGTCAGGTACACTTTGTTCTTGGACTCTAAACCCGAGTCACGGAAAGCCTGGATCAGGCGGAGTCCATCCAGCCTTGCACATCCTCCCTGAATTCAGTGCCTGACTGAAGTCAAGTGTCTCTGCAGCCTGTTGTCATGCTCAGAAACAACTTCCGCTGGATGAGACTGTGGCTCTACAAATGGCATTTATGTCTTTTCCTCCCCCACCTTGCCTTACTTTTTCTCTACTTGTTTCCAAAGGAACAAAAGAAACATTCACAGAAAAGAAAGTCAAAAGCAAAGTAAGAAAGAAAAAAACTAACCAAGAAGCACCCACCTCACCTACAGCTTGTCTCCTACTTACATGGTTATTTTGGAGAAACCTGCCACAGTAGGGGAGATCTTTGCCTCCTTCTTTTCCTCTGGAGTTTTCTCTGGACAGGTATTTCAGTGAACCAGAGGAGACTGTCATCAAGAAATCAGACACTTAGGGCTGCGGCATAGTGGTCATGGGTGGCACTGGAGGCTGTGTGATGGAGTTCAGTGGGAGGGGTGGGTGGGTGTGTGAGTGTGTGGGCCTGCTTGTGTGGCGCTGCAGATTCCTCTCTGAATCTGCAAGGCCTCCTAAGCAAGAGGCCAGGCCACATAATTTTATGCACGACTCTTGTCCCTAGACAGCACTCTCCCTACTGAGGAAGGGACCAAAGTTTGGATCAAAAGCAACCAGGTCCAACAGTCATCTGCACATTGTTTACCTATCCAGAAGCAGGGAGTCGGGCCAGATGTTTGTTGAGATGGGAGTGGACTTTACCAACTCTTGTGTGAGGCCTTCAGCTACCTCTATCACTAGAGCCTAGGCACTCCTGCATTCCCAGATATGGGAGGAGCATTCCATATGGGTCTCACCCGATGGCTCTCCTGGAGAGAGGGCCACTTCCCATGTCAGGTGGAGGATGGGTGCTCAGTGGAATGTCGTGGTTCACCAGTTCATTTTCTTTTTATTCTGGTTATTCTTTTCTCCTCCTTCTCTTCCTCTTCTTCTTCTTCCTATTCTTCTTTTTTCTATTCTTCCTCTTCTTCTTTTCTTTCTGGTACTCCTTTTCCCCCTCCTTTTTTTTTGCTTCTTTTTCTTTTTCTTCCTGCTTTTGCCTCTGCTTGTGCTTCTTTTTCCCTTTCTCTTTTTACATTCATATCTTCGCAGGCATGAGTTCTAGGAAACTGTTTCATCTGCTGCTCCTTGCTATTCGGGGATGTTTTAGTGCAGCACTGGACCTGGTGGAACTTCACTTTCATTCCTAAAGGAGCATAGAAAAAAGTCACCCGTTGAGTCTCTCTAGTTTACCAAAAAGCTGCCCACATGTTCCTTTTAGGTAAAGTGTCACATTAAATGCACCATTTATCCAGTACCTCAGGACAGGTTGTATATCCTCTTTTTCTTGTAGATGCTCAAAGTGTGAAACTCTGAGCCACTAGGAGTCTCAGCAAGTTGTCATCTGTCTCCTTTCTTGTCAGTGAAGCCTGAGAACACTCCACACTAGTGGGAGCCATGCAATCTGGAGAGAGCTAAAGGAAGGGCAAAGGCTGGCTGTCTCAACAGAATTCCCACAGGGTCCCCAGCCTACTGGTTCTTGGTCCTAGGGTCCCTGAATTTCCTGGTCCATTTTGGCCCAGCTGGCTGATTCCTTTCTGTTTTCCCTGTATGGTTTTGTTTCTTTTTCTTCTTTACTTTTTTCACATGGCAAAAGGCGGAGGCACTCCGCCTGGAGGGGAAGGGTTAGCATTGTGCTTGGAGTTTGTGGAGCCATACTGCCATCAAGCGGAAATCGTTTCTTGAAACGAGGCAACTGGGCACAAATGCTGGGGAAAGCCAAGGAATGCAGAAGAAATGGCGGCGTGGGGACCGAAGACTGAAGCAGGATGAGAGAGGAGCTGCTGGCTGGCCCTTGTCCTGGACTCATTCCCAGGATGGCGCCCTGGCACCACAGCTGTTTTAAGGAAGGATAGGAAGGTTGCCCACCATGAGTTCCCCTGGCTGTCTAGAGGTACAGCGGGTCTTGTGTTGCTCCGCACTCAGCAACCCAAAGTTCCTTTGTTCCCCACCAAGATAGGGGCTCCCTGGAGCCAGCGTGGCTCCCGCCAAGGACAGCTCAGAACTCTTCACAAAAGATACCAGAGTAAACGCACCAAGCTCTGCTGTTAGTGGCCAGTGGCTTCCCTTACGCTCATCTTAAAATGGCTGCCAGGGAAGTTCCACCCTGTGGGCTGACTGGTCTTGGGGCTGCCTGGCTGCTCTGTCTCAAGGCCTCTAGAGTAGCTGCTTCTCCAAGGGGTCCCAACGTCAAGTACACTCTGTTCTCTGGCTTTAAACCCCAGTCATGGAAAGCCTGGATCAGGCAGAGTCCACCCAGCCTCGCACGTCCTCACTGAATTTATTACCTGTCCGAAGTCAAGTGTCTCTGCAGCCTGTTGTCATGTTCAGAAACACCTTCAACTGGATGGCACTGGAGCTCCACAAATGGTGATCATGTCTTTTCATCCCCCACCTTGCCTTTTCTCCATTTGCTGCCAATGGAACAAAAGCAATACAGACACACACACACACACACACACACACACACACACACACACCCCAAAAGCAAAGTAAGAAACAAAGAAATCGGCCAAGGAGCACCCACCTCACCTACAGCAGTGCTCCTACCTACATGGTTACTTAGGGGAAACCTGACACAGTAAGGGGGATCTCTGCCTCCCTCCTTTCCTCTGGATTCTTCTCTGGGCAGGCATCCCAGTGCACCAGAGGAGGCTGTCCTCAAGAAACTAGACTCTTAGGGCTGTGGCATGGTGTTCATGGGTGGCACTGGGGGCTGTGTGAGGGAGTTCAGTGGGAGGGGTGTGTGGGTGTTTCAGCCTGTCTGTGGCACTGCAGATTTCTCTATGAATCTGCAAGGTCTCCTAAGCAAGAGGCCAGGCCACATGCTTATATGTGCTGTACTTGTCCCTAGGCAACACTCTCCCCACTGAGGAAGGGACTAAAATTTGGATCAAAGTAACCAGGTCCACAGGCATCTGCACAATGTTGATCCATCCAGCAAAAGGGAGTCAGGCCAGATGGTTTTTGGGATGGGACTGGACTGGACAGACTCTTGTGCCAGGCCAGCTACCTCTATTACTAAAGCTCAGGTCCACATGGGTGCCCAGAAGTGGGAGGGGTATTCCTGGTGGATTTCACAGATGGCTTTCCTGGAGAGAGAGTCAGTTGCCATGTCAGATGGAGCATTGGGGCTCACTGGAATGTGGTGGTTCACCAGTTAGTTCATCTTCTTTTTATTCTAGTTCTTTTTTCTTCCTCCTCCTCCTCCTCCTTCTTTTTCCTATTCTTCTTCTTCTTCTTTTATTTCTGGTAATCCTCCTCTTCCTGCTGCTTTATGGCCTCTTGTTCTTTTTCTTCCTGTTTTGCTTCTACTTGTCCTTCGTTTTCCCTTTCTCCTTTCACTTTCAGATCTGTGCAGGAATGTGTTCTGGGAAACTGTTTCATCTGCTGCTCCTTGGTAGTTGGGCATGTTTCAGTGCAGCACTAGGCCCGGGGTAACTTAATTTTTGTTCTTAAAGAAGCAGAGATAAAAGTCACCGATTGAGACCCTTTAGTTTACCAAAAAGCAGTGCACGTCTTCCCTTCAGTGAATTGTCACTGTAAACCCACCATTTACCCAGTACCTCACAAGCCATATATCCCGTTCTCTTTGTGGGTGCTCTAAGTGTGAAGCTCTGAGCCACTAGAAGCCTCAGCATGTCATCCCTCATCTCCTTTCTTGTCATCAGTCAACACTGTGAACCCTCCGTACTAGCAGGAGTCATACAATCTGGAGAGAGATAAAGGAAACGCAAAGGCTGGCTGTCTCAACAGCATTTCCACTGGGTCTCCGACCTACTGGTTCTTGGTCCTAGGGTCCCTGAGTTTCCTGGTCCATTTTGGCCCAGGTGGCTGATTTCTTTCTCTTCTCCCTGTATGGTTTTGTTTCTTTTTTCTCTTTACTTTTTTCACATGGTAAATGCGGAGGACCTTGGCTTGGAAAGGCAGGGTTACGGTTGTGCTTGGCATTTTTTGAGCCATACTGCCATCAAGAGGAATCTGTTTCTGGAAAGCGGGGGGGCAGCTGGGTGCAAGTGCTGGGAAAAACCTAGGAGCGCAAAAGATATGGCCACATGGAGCCCGAAGACTGAAGCTGGATGAGAGAGGAACTGCTGGCTGGCCATTGGTCTAGGGTCATTCCAAGGATGGCGCCCTGGTGCAACACTTGTCTTTAAGAAAGGGCAGGATGGTCAGCCCACCATGAGATCCCCTGGCCGTCTCAATGAACAGCGGGTCTTAACTTGCTGCACACTCAGCAGCCTGAAGCACCTTTGTTCCCTGCCAAGATAGGGGCTCCCTGGACTCAGCATGGCTCCTGCCAAGGGTACCTCGGAACTGTTCACAAAAGAGACCAGAGTAAATGGCCCCATTCTCTGTCATTAGTGGCCAGTGGCTTTCCTTATGTCCATCTCAAAATGGCTGCCAGGGAAGTTCCGCCTTGTGGTCTGACTGGTCTTGGGGCTGCCTGGCTGCTCTGTCTCGGGGCCTCTAGAGTAGCTGCTTCTCCAAGGGGTCCAAAAGTCAGGTACACTTTGTTCTCAGGCTCTAAACCCCAGTCATGGAAAGCCTGGATCAGGCAGAGTGCAATCAGCCTCGCACATCCTCCCTGAATTCAGTGCCTGGCTGAAGTCAAGTGTCTCTGCAGCCTGTTGTCATGTTCAGAAACAACTTCCGCTGGATGGCACTGTGGATCTACAAATGGTATTCACATCTTTTCCTCCCCCACCTTCACCTTCTTTTTCTCTATTTCCTTCCAAGAAAACAAAAGAAACACACAAAAATAAACAAAAGCAAAGTAAGAAGGATAGAAACTGGCCAAGGGGCACCCACTTCACCTACAGATTTGCTTCTACCTACATGGTTACTTTGGGGAAAACTGCCACAGTATGTGGGATCTCTGCCTCCCTCCTTTTCTCTGGATTCTTCTCTGGATAGGCATCCCAGTGAAGCAGAGGAGACTGTCATCAAGAAATCAGATGCTTAGGGCTGTGGCACAGTGGTCATGGGTGCACTGGGGGCTGTGTGATGGAGTTCAATGGGAGGGTTGGGTGGGTGTGTGAGTGTGTGGGCCTGCTTGTGTGATGCTGCAGTTTTGTCTATGAATCTGCAAGACCTCCTAAGCAAGAGGCCAGGCCACATGCTTGTAAGCACCACACTTGTTCCTAGGCAATGCTCTCCCTTCTGAGAAAGGGACTAAAATTTGGATCAAAAGCAACCAGGTCCAATAGGCATCTGCACGTTGTTGACCCCTCCAGCAGCAGGGAGTCGGGCCAGATGTTTATTGGAATGGAACTGGACTGGATGGACTCTTGTGCCAGGCCTTCAGCTACCTCTACCACTAGGGCCTAGGCACGCATGTGTGTCCAGAAGTGGGCGGGGTATTCTGGGTGTTTCTCAGAGATGGCTGTCCTGGAGAGAGGGCCACTTGCTATGTCAGGTGGAGCATGGGTGCTCATTGGAATGTCGTGATTCACCGGTTTGTTTTCTTTTTATTCTGGTTCTTCTTTCTTCCTCCTTCTCCTCCTCCATTTCTCCTCCTCCTCCCTATTTTTTCTTCCTCCACTCCTTCTCCTTTTCCTCCTCCTCCTTGGTCTTCTTCTTATTCTTCCTATTCTTTTTCCTATTCTTCTTCTTCTTTTCTTTCTAGTACTCCTCCTCCTGCTGCTGCTTTTTTGCCTCTTGTTCTTTTTCTTCCAGCTTTTGCTTCTCCTTGTGCTTCTTTATCCCTTTCTCTTTCTCCTTTCACTTTCAGATCTGCACAGGCATGTGTTCTAGGAAACTGTTTCATCTGCTGCTCCGTGGTAGTGAGGGATGTTTCAGTGCAGCACTAGGCCTGGTGGAACTTCACTTTTGTTCTTAAAGGAACAGAAATAAAAGTCACCAGTTGAGTCCCTCTAGTTTACCAGTAAGCTGCCACTTGTTCCTCTGAGGTGAAATGTCATGGTAAGGGCACTGTTTACCCAGTACCTCACGACATGCTGTATATCCCATTCTCCTTGTGAATGCTCTAAGTGTGAAACTCTGCATCACTAGGAGCCTTGGCATGTTGTCCCATCTCCTTTCTTGTCAGTCAAACCTGTGAACATGCCACATTAGCGGGGACCATGCAATCTAGAGAGAGCTAAAGGAAGGGCAAAGGCTGGCTTTCTCTACAGAATTTCCGTGGTGTCTCCTGCCTACTGCTTCTTGGTCCTAGAGTCCCCTGACTTTAGAGTTCCATTTTAGCCCAGGTGGCTGATTCCTTTCTCTTCTCCCTGTATGTTTTTTTTCTTTTTCCTCTACTTTTTTTCACATGGCAAAAGTGGGAGGCCCTCGTCTTGGAGGAGCAGAATTATATTTATGGTTGGCGTTTGTAGAGTCATATGGCCATCAAGCAGAAACTGTTTCTGGAAAGCGGAGTCAGTTGGGCACAAGTGCTGGGAAAAACCCAGGAGTGCACAGATGGTCACAAAGAGCCCGAGTGAGAGATGGCCACATGGAGCCTGAGAATGAAACTGGACAAGAGAGGAACTGCTGGCTGGCCCTTGTCCCGGGTTCATTCCCAGGACAGTGCCCTGGTGCCACAGCTGTTTATAAGGGCAGGCAGGTCAGTCCACCATGGGTTCCCCTGGCTGTCTCCAGGTACAGGGGGTCTTGAGTCACTGTACTCACAGCACCCCAAAGAGCCTTTGTCCCCCATGAAGATACAGGCTCCCTGGACCCAGCGTGGCTTCAGCCAAGGGCACCTCAGAATTGTTCACAAAAGATACCAGAGTAAATGGCCCCATTCTCTGTCTGTCCTTAGTGGCCAGTGGCTTCCTTTATGCCCATCTCAAAATGGCTGCCGGGGAAGTTCTGCCCTGTGGTCTGACTGGTCTTGGGGCTGCCTGGCTGCTCTGTCTCAGGGCCTCTAGAGTAGCTACTTCTGCAAGGGGTCCAATGACAGGTACACTTTGTTCTCGAGCTCTAAACCCCAGTCACGAAAAGCGTGGATCAGGAAGAGAACTCCCAGCCTCACACATCCTCCCTGAATTCAGTGTCTGGCTGAAGTCAAGTGTCTCTGCAGCCTGTTGTCATGTTCAGAAACAACTTCTACTGGATGAGACTGTGGCTTTACAAAGGGTGTTCATGTCTTTTCCTCCCCCGTCTTGCCTTACTTTTTCTCTATTTGCTTCCAAATGAACAAAAGAAACATTCACACAGAAGAAAGTCAAAGCAATGTAAGAAAGAAAGAAACCCACCAAGGGGCACCCACCTCACCTACAGCTTTGCTCCTACCTACATCGTTACTTTAGAGAAACCTGCCACAGTAGGGGAGATCTCTGCCTCCCCCCATTCCTCTGGACAGGGATCCCAGTGAACCAGAGGGGATTGTCATTGAGAAATCAGATGCTTAGGGCTGTGGCACAGTGGTCATGGGTGGCACTGGAGGCTGTGTGATGGAGTTCAGTGGGAGGGGTGTGTGTGTGTGTGAGTGTGTGGACCTGCTTGTGTGGCACTGCAGATTCCTGTATGAATCAGCAAGGCCTCCTAAGCAAGAGGCCAGGCCACATAACTGTACACAACACACTTTTCCCCAGGTAGCACTCTCCCTCCTGAGGAAGGGACCAAAGTTTGGATCAAAAGCAACCAGGTCCAACAGGGATCTGCACATTGTTGACCCATTCAGCAACCAGGAGTCAGGTCAGATGTTTGTTGGGATGGGACTGGACTGGACAGCCACTTGTGCGAGGCCTTCAGCTACCTCTATCACTAGAGCCTAGGCACTCCTGCATTATGGGTGGGATTCACAGGTGGCTCTCCTGGAAAGAGGGTCACTTGCCATGTCAGATGGAGCATGGGGGCTCACTGGGTGTGGTAGTTCACTAGTTAGATTGTCTTCTTTTTATTCTAGTTTTTCTTTCTCCTTCTTTCCTCTTCTTTTCTTTTGCTAATCCTCCTCCTCCTGCTTTTCTGCCTCTTCTTCTTTTCTTTCTGCTGCTCCCCTTTCTCCTCCTTCATTTCCCTCTTCTTCTTATTCTTCCTGTTTTTTCTTCTGCTCGTGCTTCTTTTTCACTTTCTCTTTAGACTTTTGGATCTGCGTAGACATGTGTTCTAGGAAACTGCTTTCTCTGCTGCTCCTTGGTAGTGGAGGATGTTTCAGTGAAGCACTAGGCCTGGTGGAACTTCACTTTTGTTCTTAAAAAAGCAGAGATAAAAGTCACCACTTGAGTCCCTCTAGTTTACCAACAAGCTGCCCACTTGTTCCTCTGAGGTGAAATGTCATGGTCGATGCAATGTTTACCCAGTACATCAGGACATGCCTTATATCCTGTTCTCCCTGTGGATGCTCTAAGTTTGAAACTCTGAGTCACTAGGAGCCTTGGCAAGTTGTCACCTGTCTCCTTCTTGTCAGTCAAGCCTATGAATACTCTGCACTAGTGGGAGCCATACAATCTGGAGAGAGCTAAAGGAAGGGCAAAGGCTGGCTGTCTGTACAGCATTCCCATGGGATCTCCTGCCTACTGGTTCTTGATCCTAGGGTCACCTGTGTTTTGTGGTAATTTTGGCCCAGGTGACCGATCCCTCTGTCTTCTCCCTGGATGTTTTTGTTTCTTTTTCCTCTTTACTTTTTTTCCCATGGCAAAAGGCGGAGGCACTCCACTTGGAGGGGCAGGGTTATGGTTGAGCTTGGCGTTTGTGGAGCCATACTGCCATCAAGTGGAAAACGTTTCTGGAAACAGGAGGCAGCTGGGCACTAACGCTGGGAAAAACCCAGGAGTGCAAAAGAGATGGCCGCATGGAACCCGAGACTGACGCTTGACAAGAGAGGAACTGCTGGCTGGCCCTTGTCTGGGGTTCACTCCCAGGATGGCACCTTGTCACCACAGCTGTCTTTAAGGAAGGGCAGGCAGGTTGGCCCCCCATGGGTTTCCCTGGCTTTGTCAAGTCTTGAATCGCTGCACACTAAACACTGCGAAATCACCTTTGTTTCCCGTCAAGATATGGGCTCTCTGGACCTAGTGTGGCTCCAGCCAAGGGCACCTCAGAATTGTTCACAAAAGAGACCAGACTGAACAGCTCCATTCTCTGTTGTTAGCATCCAGTGGCTTCCCTTTTGCCCATCTCAAAATGGCTGTCTTGGAAGCTCCGCCCTGTGTGCTGACTGGTCTTGGTGCTGCCTGGATGCTCTGTCTTGGGGCCTCTAGAGTAGCTTCTTCAAGGGTCCCCATGTCAGGTACACTTTGTTCTCAGACTCTAAACCCCAGTCACAGAAAGTCTGGATCAGGCAGAGTCCACCCAGCCTCGCACATTTTCCCTGAATTCAGTGCCTGGCTGAAGTCAAGTGTCTCTGCAGCCTGTTGTCATGTTCACAAACAACTTATGCTGGATGGCACTGTGGCTCTACCAATGGCTTTCATGTCTTTTCCTCCCTCACCTTACCTTATTTTTTGTCCATCTGCTTCCAAACAAATGAAAGAAAAAACACTCACGCAGAAAAAAATAAAGAGAAGAAAGAAGGAAAGCAGCCAAGGAGCACCCACCTCACCTACAGCTTTCCTCCTACCTACATAATTACTCCGGGGAAACCTGCCACAGGAGGGGGATCTCTGCCTCCTTCCCTTCCTCTGGATTCTTCTCTGAACAGGTATCCCAGTGAACCAGAGGAGACTGTGGTCAAGAAAGTAGACGCTTCGGGCTGTGGTATAGTGGTTGTGTGTGGCACTGGAGGCTGTGTGATGGAGTTCAGTGGGAGGGAGGTGTGTGTGTGTACATGTGTGGGCCTGCTTGTATCTGCAAGACCTTCCAAGCAAGAGGCCAGGCCACATGTTTGTATACACCACACTTGTCCCTAGGCAGCACTCTCCCTCCTGAGGAAGGGACAAAAGGTTGGATCAAAAGCAACCAGGTTCAACAGGCATCTGCACATTGTTGACCCATCCAGCAGCAGGGACTTGGGCCAGATGTTTGTTGGGATGGGGCTGGACCAGACCATCTCGTGCAACACCTTCAGCTATCTCTATCCCTAGTGTCTAGGCACTCATGCCGGCTCAGAAGTGGAACGGGTGTTCTTGGTAGGTTTCACAGATAGCTCTCCTGTAGAGAGAGCCACGTGCTATGTCAGGTGGAGAATGTGAGCTCACTGGAATGTAGTGGTTCACCAGTTAGTTTGTTTTCTTTTTATTCTAGTTCTTCTTTCTTCTTCTTCCTCCTCCTCCTCCTCCTCTTCTTTTTTCTTTTCTTTCTGGTACTTCTACTGCTGCTTTATTGCTTCTTCTTCTTTTTCTTCCTGCTTTTGTTTTTGCTTGTGCTTCTCTTTCGGTTTATTTTTTTAGTCTCAGATCTGCACAGGAACGTGTTCTAGGAAACTGTTTCATCTGCTGCTCCTTGGTAGTGGGGGATGGTTCGGTGCAGCAGTAGGCCTGGTGGAACATAACTTTCTTTCTTAAAGAAGTGGAGATACGCCAGGCGCGGTGGCTCAAGCCTGTAATTCCAGCACTTTGGGAGGCCGAGGCAGGTGGATCACGAGGTCAAGAGATTGAGACCATCCTGGTCAACATGGTGAAACCCCGTCTCTATTAAAAATACAAGAAATTAGCTGGGCATGGTGGTGCATGCCTGTAATCCCAGCTACTCGGGAGGCCGAAGCAGGAGAATTCCCTGAACCCAGGAGGCGGAGGTTGTGGTGAGCCGAGATCGCGCCATTGCACTCCAGCCTGGGTAACAAGAGCGAAACTCCGTCTCAAAAAAAAAAAAAAAAAAAAAGAAGTGGAGATAAAAGTCACCAATTCAGATCCTCTAGTTTACCAAAAGGCTGCCCACATGTTCCTTTTAGGTGAAGTGTCATGGTAAACACACCCTTACCCAGTACCTCACTACACACAGTATATTCTGTTCTTGTTGATGCTGTAAGTGTTAAACTCTGAGTCATTAGGAGCCTTGAGGAGTTGGCACTTGTCTCCTTTCTTGAACACTCCACACTAGAGGGAGCCATGCAATCTGGAGAGCACTAAAGGAAGGGCAAAGGCTGGCTGTCTCAAGAGCATTCCTGCAGGGTCTCCAGCTTATTGGTTTTGGTCCTTGGGTCCCCTGACTTTCCTGGTCCATTTTGGCCCAGGTGGCTGATTACTTTCTCTTCTCCCTCTATGGTTTTCTTTCTTTCTCCTCTTTACCTTTTTTGCATGGCAAAGGGTGGAGGCCCTCAGCTTAGAGGGGCAGGGTTATGGTTGTGCTTGACATTCATAGGCCCATACTGCCATCAAGTGGAAACTGTTTCTGGAAACAGGAGACAGCTGGGCACAAGTGCTACAGAAAGCTCAAGAGCGCAGAAGAGATGGCGGCGTGGGGTCCAAAGACTGCAGCAGGATGAGAGAGGAACTTACAACTGGCCCTTGTCCTAGGCTCATTCTCAGGATGTCACCCTGACACCACAGCTGTCTTTAAGGAAGAGCTTGGAGGTCGGCCCGCCATGGGTTCCCCTAGCTGTCTCCAGGAACAGCCAGACTTGAGTGGCTCCACACTCAGCATCCCAAAGCTCCTATGTTCCCCACCAATATAGGGGATCCCTGGAGCCAGCGTGGCTCCATCCAACGGCACCTCAGAACTGTTCACAAGACAGCCCAGAAGAATCACCTCATTCTCTGCTATCAGTGGCCAGTGGCTTCCCTTATGCTCATCTCAAAATGGCTGCCAGGGAAGTTCTGCCCTGTGGTCTGACTGGTCTTAGGGCTGCCTGGCTGCTCTGTCTCAGGGCCTCTGGAGTAGCTGCTTCTCCAAAGCATTCCAATGTCAGGGACACATTGTTTTTGGGCTCTAAACCCCAGTCACGGAAAGGCTGGATCAGGCAGAGTCCAGCCCGCCTAGCACATCCTCCCTGAATTCAGTGCCTGGGTGAAGCCAGTGTCCCTGCATCCTGTTGTCATGGTCAGAAACAACTTCCGCTGGATGGCACTGTGGTTCTACAAATGGCATTCATGTCTTTTCTCCCCCACCTTGACTTACTTTTTCTCCATTTGCCTCCAAGGGAACAAAAGAAACAGACACACAAAAATAAACAAAAGCAAAGTGAGAAGGATAGAAACTGGCCAAGGGGCACCCACCTTACCTATAACTTTGCTCCTACCTACATGAATATTTTGGGAAAACTTGCCACAGTAGGGGAGACCTCTGCCTACCTCCTTTTCTCTGGATTCTTCTATGGAGAGGAGTCTCAGCAAACCAGAGGAGACTGTGGTCAAGAAATCAGATGCTTAGGGCTGTGGCATAGTGTTTATGGGTGGCATTGGAGGCTGTGTGATGGAGTTCAGTGGGAGGGGTGGGTGGGTGTGTGAGTGTATGGGCCTGCTTGTGTGGCACTGCAGATTCCTCTATAAATCTGCAAGGCCTCCTAAGCAAGAGGCCAGGCCACAGGTTGGTGTGCACCACTCTTTTCCCTAGGCAGCACTCTCCTTCCTCAGGAAAGGATCAAAATTTCGATCAAAAGCGACCAGGTCCAACAGGCATCTGCACGTTGTTGACCCCTCCAGCAGCAGGGAGTCGGGCCAGATGTTTGTTGGAATGGGACTGGAGTAGATGGACTCTTGTGCCAGGCCTTCAGCTACCTCTATCACTAGGGCCTAGGCACTCATGTGTGCCCAGAAGGGGGAGGGGTATGCTGAGTGGGTCTCAGAGATGGCTGTCCTGGAGAGAGAGAGCACTTGCTATGTCAGGTGGAGCATGGGTGCTCACTGGAATATCCTGGTTTATCGTTAGTTCATTTTCTTTTTATTCTAGTTCTTCCTCCTCCTCCTCCTCCTCCTCCTCCTCCTCCTCCTCCTCCTCCATTTCTTCTCCTCCTCCTCCTTTCTTCTTCTTCTTTCTCTTATTTTCTTCCTATTTTCTTTTTTCTAGTTCTCTTCATTTCTTTCTGGTACTCGTCATCCTCCTGCTGATTTTTTGCCTCTTGTTTTTTTTCTTCCAGGTTTTCCTTCTGTTTGTGCTTCTTTATCTTTTCTCCTTTCACTTTCGGTACTGTGCAGGCATATGTTCTAGGAAACTGTTTCATCTGCTCCTCCTTGGTAGTGGGCGATGTTTCAGTGCAGGACTAGGCCTGGTGAAACTTCACTTTTGTTCTTGAAGGAGCAGAAATAAAAGTCACCGGTTGAGTCACTCTAGTTTATCAACAAGCTGATCACTTGTTTCTCTGAGGTGAAATGATACAGTAAAGTCACTGTTTACCTGGTACCTCACGACATGGTGTATATCCCATTCTCCTTGCGGATTCTATAAGTGTGAAACTCTGATCCACTAGGTTCCTTGGCATGTTGTCCCGTCTCCTTTCTTGTCAGTCAAACCTGCAAACACTCCGCACTAGTGGGAGCCATCCAATCTGGAGAGAGCTAAAGGAAGGGCAAAGGCTGGCTGTCTCAACAGCAATCCCGGAGCGTTTCCTGCCTACTGGTTCTTGGTCCTAGGGTCCCCTGACTTTAGAGTTGCATTTCGGCCCAGGTGGCTGATTCCTTTCTCTTCTCCCTGTATGGTTTTGTTTCTTTATCCCATTTACTTTTTTCACATGGCAAAAGGTGGAGGCTTTCAGCTTGGAGGGGCAGAATTATGCTTGTGATTGTCGTTTGTAGAGCCATACTGCCGTCAAGGGGAAACTGTTTCTGAAATCGGGAGGCAGCAGGGCACAAGTGCTGGGGCAAACCCAGCAGCGCAAAAGAGATTGCCGCGTGGAACCCGAGACTAAAGCTGGACAAGAGAGAAACTGCTGGCTGGACCTTGGCCCGGGCTCATTCCCAGGATGGCGCCCTGGAGCCACAGCTGTCTTTAAGGAAGAGCTGGCAGGTCACTATACACTCAGTTCCCCGAAGCGCCTTTGTTTCCCGCCAAGATAGGGGCTCCCTGCACCCAGCGGGGCTCCAGCCAAGGGCACCTTGGAATTGTTGACAAAAGAGACCAGAGTAAACGGCTTCATTCTCTATCGTTAGTGGCCAAAGGCTTCCCTTATGCCCATCTCAAAATGGCTGCCGGGGAAGTTCTGCCCTGAGGGCTGACTGATCTTGGGACTGCCTGGCTGCTCTGCCTGGGGGCCTCTAAAGTAGCCACTTCTCCAAGGGGTCCCAATGTCAGGTACACTTTGTTTTCATACCCTAAACCCCAGTCACGGAGAGCCTGGATCAGGTGGAGTCCATCCAGCCTCGCACATCCTCCCTGAATTCAGTGTCTGGCTGAAGTCAAGTGTCTCTGCAGACTGTTGTCATGTTCAGAAACAACTTCCGCTGGATGGCAGTGTGGCTCCACAAACGGCATTCACGTCTTTTCCTCCCCCACCTTGACTGAGTTTTTCTCTATTTGCTTCCAAAGAAACAAAAGAAACAGACACAGAAATATTAACAAAAGCAAGGTAATAAGGGTAGAAACTGGCCAAGAGGCACCCACCTCACCTACAGCTTTGCTCCTACCCTCGTGGTTACTTTGGGGAAAACTACCACAGTATGTGGGATCTCTGCCTCCCTCTTCTCTGGATTCTTCTCTGGACAGGTATCCCAGTGTATTCTTCTCTGGACAGGTATACCAGAGGAGACTGTCATCAAGAAATCACAGGCTTAGTGCTGTGGCATAGTGGTCATGGGTGGCACTGGGGGCTGTGTGATGGAGTTCAGTGGGAGTGGTGGGTGGGTGTGTGAGTGTGTGGGCCTGCTTGTGTGGCACTGCAGATTCCTCTATGAATCTGCAAGGCCTCCTAAACAAGAGGCGAGGCCACATGCTTGTATGCACCACACTTGTCCCTAGGCAACACTCTCCCTTCTGAGGAAGGGACCAAAGTTTGGATCAAAAGCAACCAGGTCCAACAGGCTCTGCACATTGATGACCCATCCAGCAGCAGGGAGTCGGGCCAGATGTTTTTTAGGATGGTATCGGACGGGATGGACTCTTGTGCAAGGCCTTCAGCTACCTCTGCTGCTACAGCCTAGGCACTCATGCATGCCAAGAAGTGGGAAGGGTATTCTGGTTGGGTCTTGGAGATGGCTCTCCTGGAGAGAGAGCCACTTGCTGTGTCAGGTGGAGCAAGGGTGCTCACTGGAATATCCTGGTTTACCAGTAAGATCATTTTCTTTTCATTCTGGTTCTTCTTTCTTCCTCTTCCTCCTCCTCCACTTTTTCTTCTCATCCTCCTCCTCCTTCTTCTCCTTTCTCTCTTCTCCTTCTCCTTCTTCTTCCTCCTCCTCTTATCTTCTTTCTATTCTTTTTTCTATTCTTGTTTCTTTCTGGTACTCCTCCTTCTCCTGCTGCATTTTGCCTCTTGTTCTTTTTTGTTTTTCCAGCTTTTGCTTCTCCTTGTGCTTCTTTATCCCTTTCTCCTTTCGCTTTCGGATCTGCACAGGCATGTGTTCTAGGAAACTGTTTCACAGGCTCCTCCTTGGTAGTGGGAGATGTTTCAGTCATCACTAGGCCTGGTGGAACTTCACTTTCATTCTTAAAGGAGCAGATAAAAGTCACCGGTTGAGTTCCTCTAGTTTACCAACAAGCTGCCCACTTGTTCCTCTGAGGTGAAATGTCATGGTAAAAGCACCGTTTACCCAGTACCTCATGACATACTGTATATCCTATTCTCCTTGCGGATGCTCTAAGTGTGAAACTCTGAGCCACTGGAAGGCTCAGCAAGTTGTCCTCTGTGTCCTTCCTTGTCAGTCTAGCCTGTGAACCCTCCGCACTAGCGGGAGCCAAGCAATCTGGAGAGAGCTAAAGAAAAGGCAAAGGCTGGCTGTCTCTACAGCATTCCTACAGGGTCTCCTCCCCACTGGTTCTTGGTCCTGGGGTCCCCTGACTTTAGAGTTCCATTTTGGCCCAGGTGGCTGATTCCTCTCCTTTCTCCCTGTATGGTTTTGTTTCTTTATCCCCTTTACATTTTTCACATGGCAAAAGGCGGAGGCCTTCAGCTTGGAGGGGCAGAAATATGCTTGTGGTTCGCATTTATAGAGCCATACTGCCATTAAGTGGAAACTGTTTCTGGAAGCAGGACTCGGCGGGGCACAAGTGCTAAGAAAATCCCAAGAGCACAAGAGAGATGGCCAAGTGGAACCCAAAACTGAAGCTGGAAAAGAGAGGAACTGTTTGCTGGCCCTTCACCCGGGCTCATTCCCAGGGTGGCGCCCTGGCACGACAGCTGTCTTTAAGGAAGGGCAGGCAGGTTGGCCCGCCATGGGTTCTCCTGGCTGTCTTCGGTCTTGAGTTGCTGCACACTCAGCACCCTGAAGTGCCTTTGTTCCCTGCCAAGATAGGAGCTCTCTGGACCCAGCTTGGCTCCAGCCAAGGGCACCTCAGAATTGTTCACAAAAGAAACCAGAGTAAACGGCCCCATTCTCTGTCATTAGCGGCTAGTGGTTTCCTTTATGCTCATCTCAAAATGGCTGCCAGGGAAGTTCTGCTCTGTGGTCTGACTGGTCTTGGGGCTGCCTGGCTCCTCTGTCTCAGGGCCTCTAGAGTAGCTGCTTCTCCAAGGGGTCCAATGTCAGGTACACTTTGTTCTTGGTCTCTAAACCCGAGTCACAGAAAGACTGTATCAGGCAGAGTCCACCCAGCCTCGCACATCCTCCCTGAATTCAGTGTCTGGCTGAAGTCAAGTGTCTCTGCAGCCTGTTGTCATGTTCAGAAGCAACTTCTGCTGGATGAGACTGTGGCTTTACAAATGATGTTCATGATTTTTCCTTCCCCGTCTTGCCTTACTTTTTCTCTATTTGCTTCCAAATGAACAAAGGAAACATTCACACAGAAGAAAGTCAAAAGCAATGTAAGAAAGAAAGAAACCCACCAAGGGGCACCCACCTCACCTACAGCTTTGCTCCTACCTACATCGTTACTTTAGAGAAACCTGCCACAGTAGGGGAGATCTCTGCCTCCCCCCATTCCTCTGGATTCTTCCCTGGACAGGGATCCCAGTGAACCAGGGGGGACTGTCATTGAGAAATCAGATGCTTAGGGCTGTGGCATATTGGTCATGGGTGCACTGGAGGCTGTGTGATGGAGTTCAGTGGGAGGCATGGGTGGGTGTGTGAGTGTGTGGGCCTGCTTGTGTGGCACTGCAGATTCCTCTATGAATCTGCAAGGCCTCCTAAGCAAGAGACCAGGCCACATAACTGTACACAACACATTTTTCCCCAGGTAGCACTCCCCATCCTGAGAAAGGGACTGAAGTTTGGATCAAAAGCAACCAGGTCCAACAGGGATCTGCACATTGTTAACCCATCCAGCAGCCAGGAGTCGGGCCAGATGTTTGTTGGGATGGGACTGGACTGCACAGCCTTTTGTGCAAGGCCTTCAGCAACCTCTATCACTAGAGCGTAGGCACTCCTGCATTATGGGTGGGATTCACAGGTGGCTTTCCTGGAAAGAGGGTCACTTGCCATGTCAGATGGAGCATGGGGGCTCACTGTGTGTGGTGGTTCACCAGTTAGATCGTCTTCTTTTTATTCTAGCTCTTCTTCCTTCTTCTTCTTCTTCTTCTTCTTCTTCTTCTCCTTCTCCTTTCTTCTTCTCATCCTCCTCTTCCTCATCCTCCTTCTCCTTTGTCCTCTTCCTCTTCTTTTCATTTGCTACTCCTCCTTCTGCTTTTCAGCTTTTTTTTTCTTTCTGCTACTCCCCTTCCTCCTCCTGCATTTCCCTCTTTTTCTTCTTGTTTTTGCTTCTGCTTGTGCTTCTTTTTCACTTTCTTTTTTCACTTTTGGATCTGCTTAGACATGTGTTCTAGGAAACTGCTTTCTCTGCTGCTCCTTGGTAGTGGGGGATGTTTCAGTGCAGCGCTAGGCCTGGTGGAACTTCACTTTCGTTCTTAAAGGAGCAGAGATAAAAGTCACCGGTTGAGTCCCTCTAGTTTACCAACAAGCTGCCCACTTGTTCCTCTGAGCTGCAATGTCATGGTAAAAGCACCATTTACCCAGTACCTCAGGGCACTCCTTCTGTCCCATTGTCCCTGTGGATGCTCTAAGTGTGAAACTCTGAGTCACTAGGAGCCTCAGCAAATTTTCCCGTCTTCTTTCTTGTCAGTCAAGCCTGTGAACACTCTGCACTAGTGGGAGCCATGCAATCTGGAGAGAGCTAAAGAAAGGGCAAAGGCTGGCTGTCTCTACAGAATTCTCATCCAGTCCCCTGTCTCCTGGTTCTTGGTCCTAGGGTCACCTGTGTTTAGTGGTCCATTTTGGCCCAGGTTGCTGATCCCTTTCTCTTCTCCCTGTATGGTTTTGTTTCTTTTTTTCTCTTTACTTTTATCACATGGGAAAAGGCAGAGGCCCTTGACTTGGAGGAGCAGGGTTATGCTTGTGGTTTTCCTTTCTGGAGCCATACTGCCATCAAGTGGAAACTGTTTCTGGAAATGGGAGGCAGCTGGGCACTAATGCCTGGAAAAACCCAGGAGCACAAAAGAGATGGTGGCATGGAACTTGAGACTGATGCTGGACAAGAGAGGAATTCCTGGCCCAGGCTCATTCCTAGTACAGTGTCCTGATGCCACAGCTGTCTTTAGGAAGGGCAGGCAGGTTGGCCCACCATGGGTTCCCCTGGCTGTGTCAAGGAACAGCCAGTCTTGAGTCGCTGCACACTCAGCACCACAAATCGCCTTTGTTTCCCCTCAAGATAGGGGCTCTCTGGACCCAGTGTGACTCCAGCTAAGGGCACCTCAGAATTGTTCACAAAAGAGACAAGACTAAACAGCCCCATTCTCTGTCATTAGCAGCCAGTGGCTTCCATTATGCCCATCTCAGAATGGCTGCCAAGGAAGTTCCACCCTGTGGTCTGACTGGGGTTGGGGCTGCTGGTTGCTCTGTTTCAGGGCCTCTAGAGTAGCTGCTTCTCCAAGGGGTCCCAATGTCAGGTACACTTTGCTCTTGGGCTTTAAACCTCAATCACAGAAAGCCTGGATCAGGCAGAGTCCACCCAGACTTGCACATCCTCCCTGAATTCAGTGCCTGACTGAAGTCAAGTGTCTCTGCAGCCTGTTGTCATGTTCAGAAACAACTTCTGCTGGATGGCACTGTGACTCTACAAATGGTATTTACATCTTTTCTTCCCCCACTTTACCTTACTTTTTGTCCATTTGCTTCCAAAGGAACAAAAGAAACAAACACACACACAGATAAAAAGAAAAAGAAGAAAGAAACCAGCCAAGGGGCACACACCTCACCTACAGCTTTGCTCCTACCTACATGGTTACTTTGGGGAAACCTGCTGCAGTAAGGGGGAGCTCTGCCTCCCTCCCTTCCTCTTGTTTCTTCTCTGAACAGGGATCACGGTGAACCAGAGGAGACTGTGGTCAAGAAATCCGATGCTTAGGGCTGTGGTATAGTGGTTGTGGGTGGCACTGGAGGCTGTGTGATGGAGTTCAGTGGGAGGGGTGGGTGGGTGTGTACATGTGTGGGCCTGCTTGTATCTGCAAAACCTCCCAAGCAAGAGGCCAGGCCACATGTTTGTATACACCACATTGTCCCTAGGCAGCACTCTCCCTCCTGAGGAAGGGAACAAAGGTTGGATCAAAAGCAACCGGGTTCAACAGGCATCTGCACATTGTTGACCCATCCAGCAGCAGGGAGTTTGGCCAGATGTTTGTTGGGATGGGACTGCACTGGACTGACACTTGTGTGACACCTTCAGCTACCTCTATCACTAGGACCTAGGCACTCATGCCTGCCCAGAAGTGGGAGAGATGTTCTTGATGGGTTACACAGACAGCTCTCCTGTAGAGAGAGCCACGTGCTATGTCAGGTGGAGCATGTGTGCTCACTGGAATGTAGTGGTTTACCAGTTAGTTTGTTTTCTTTTTAGTCTAGTTCTTCTTTCTTTGTCCTCCTCCTCCTTTTCCCTTTCTTTTTCTTCTCCCTCTCCCTCTCTTTCTCCATCTTCATCTTCTTCTCTCTCTCCATCTCCTTCTCTCTCCATCTTTTCTTTCTCCTTCTCCTCCTCTCTTCTTCTTCTTCTTTTTCTTCTTCTTCTTCTTCTGTTTCTTGTTCTTCCTCCTCCTCCTCCTCCTCCTCTTCTTTCTATTCTTCCTCTTGTTCTTCCTCCTATTCTTTTTTCTATTCTTCCTCTTCTTTTCTTTCTGGTTCTCCTCCTCTTCCCCCTCCCTTTTTTGCTTCTTGTTCTTTTGCTTTTGCCTCTGCTTGTGCTTCTTTTTCCCTTTCTCTTTTCACTTTTGTATCTGTGCAGGGCTGTGTTCTGGGAAACTGTTTCATCTGCTGCTTCTTGCTAGTTGGGGATGTTTCAGTGCAGCACTGGGCCTGGGGGAACTTCACTTTTGTTCTTAAAGGAGCAGAGATAAAAGTCACCTGTTGAGTCCCTCTAGTTTAAGAAAAAGGTGCCCACATGTTCCTTTTAGAAGTGTCATGGTAAATGCATCATTTACCCAGTACCCCACGACAGGCCTTATATCCAGTTCTCCTTGTGGATGCTCAAAGTGTGAAACTCTGAGTCACTAGGAGCCTCGGCAAGTTGTTGCCTGTCTCCTTTCTTAACAGTGAAGCCTATTAACACTCTAAACTAGCGGGAGCCCTGCAATCTGGAGAGAGCTAAAGGAAAAGCAAAGGCTGGCTGTCTCTACAGCATTCCCGTGGGGTCTCCCACCTACTGGTTCTTGGTCCTAGGGTCCCCTGAGTTTCCTGGTCCATTTTGGCCCAGGTGACTGATTCCTTTCTCTTCTCCCTGTATGGTTTTATTTCTTTTTCCTCTTTACTTTTTTCACATGACAAAAGGCGGTGGCACTCCACTTGGAGGGGAAGGGTATGTTTGTGCTTGGCTTTTGTGGAGCCATACTGCCATCAAGCGGAAAATGTTTCTGGAAACTGGAGGCAACTGGGCACAAATGCTGGGGAAAGCCCAAGAATGCAGAAGAGATGGTGGCGTGGAGTCTGAAGAATGAAGCAGGATAAGAGAGGAGCTTCTGGCTTGCCTTTGGCCTGGGCTAATTCCCAGGATGGCACCCTGATGCCACAGCTGTCTTTAAGTAAGGGCAGGCAGGTCGTCCGCCATGAGTTCCCCTGGCTGTCTCTAGGAATGGCAGGTCTTGAGTCGCTCCACACTCAGCAACCCAAAGTTCCTTTGTTCCCCACCAAGTTAGGGGCTCCCTGGAGACAGCGTGGGTTTCTCCAAGGGCACCTCAGAACTGTTCACAAAAGATACCAGAGTACACACGCCAATCTGTGCTGTCAGTGGCCAGTGGCTTCCCTTATACCCATCTTAAAATGGCTGCCTGTGTAGCTCCACCCTGTGTGCTGACTGGTCTTGGGGCTGCCTGGCTGCTCTGGCCTCTAGAGTAGCTGCTTCTCCAAGGGGTCCCAATGTCAGATACACTCTGTTCTCAGGCTCTAAACTCCAGTCATGGAAAGCCTGGATCAGGCAGAGTCCACCCAGCCCCACACATCCTCCCTAAATTCAGTGCCTGGCCAAAGTCAAGTGTCTCTGCAGCCTGTTGTCATGTTGAGAAACACCTTCAACTGGATGGCACTAGGGATCCACAAATGGTGATCACTTCTTTTTATCCCTCACCTTGCCTTACTTTTTCTCCATTTGCTGCCAATGGAACAAAAGAAACACACACAAACAAAAGAAAACAAAAGCAAAATAAGAAATAAAGAAACCTGCCAAGGACTACCCACCTCAGAGACTGCAGTGCTCCTACCTACATGGTTACTTAGGGGAAACCTGATGCAGTAAGGGGGATCTCTGCCTCCCTCCTTTCCTCTGGATTCTTCTCTGGACAGGCATCCCAGTGGACCAGAGGAGCATGTCCTCAAGAAATTAGACTCTTAGGGCTGTCTCATGGTGTTCATGGGTGGCACTGGGGTCTGTGTGAGAGAGATCAGTGGGAGGAGTTTGTGGCTGTTTCAACCTGTCTGTGGTGCTGCAGATTCCTCTATAAATCTGCAAGGTCTTCTAAGGAAGAGGCCAGGCTACATGCTTGTATGTGCCGCACTTGTCCCTAGGCAGCACTCTCCCTCCTGAGGAAGGGACCAAAATTTGGATCAAAACAACCAGGTCCACAGTCATCTGCACTCTGTTGACCCATCCTGCAAAGGGAGTCAGGCCAGATGTTTGTTGGGATGGGACTGGACTGGATGGACCCTTGTTCGAGGACTTCAGCTACCTTTATCACAAGAGCCCAGATCCACATGGGTGCCCAGAAGTGGGAGGGGTATTTCGGATGGGTTTCATGGATGGCTCTCCTGGAGAAAGCTCCACTTGCCACATCAGATGGAACACTGGGATTCACTGGAATATGGTGGTTCACCCATTAGTTCATCTTCTTTTTATTCTAGTTCTTTTCCTCCTCCTCCTCCTCCTCCTCCTCCTCCTTCACCGCCGCCACCACCGCTGCTGCTGCTGCTTCTTCTTCTTCTTCTTCTTCTTCTTCTTCTTCTTCTTCTTCTTCTTCTTCTTCTTCTTCTTCTTCTTCTTCTTCTCTTCTTCTTCTATTTCTGGTACTCCTCCTCTTCCTCCTGCTTTATGGCCTCTTGCTCTTTTTCTTCCTGTTTTGCTTCTGCTCGTGCTGCTTTTTCCCTTTCTCCTTTCACTTTCAGATCTGCGCAGGAATGTGCTCTAGAAAACTGTCTCTTCTGCTGCTTCTTGGTAGTTGGGGATGTTTCAGGCCAGCATTAGGCCTGGTGGAACTTCATTTTTGTTCTTAAAGAAGCAGAGATATAAATCACCGGTTGAGACCCTGCAGTTTACCAGAAAGCAGCGCATGTGTTCCTTTAAATGAAATGTCACTGTAAACCCACCATTTACTGAGTACATCACAACAGGCTGTATATTCGGTTCTCCTTGTGGATGCTCTAAGTTTGAAACTCTGAGCCCCTAGGATCCTTGGAAGGTTGTCAGCTGTCTCCTTTCTTGTCAGTCAAGCCTGTGCACACTCAGCACTAGCGGGAGCCATGCAATGTGGAGAGAACTAAAGAAAGGGCAAAGGCTGGCTGTCTTTACAGCATTCCCGCAGGGTTTCCCGCCTACTGGTTCTTGGTCCTAGGGTCCATTGATTTTAGAGTTCCGTTTTGGCCCAGGTAACTGATTCCTTTCTCTTCTCCCTGTATGGTTTTGTTTCTTTTTCCTCTTTACATTTTTACATAGCAAAAGGCGGAAGTCCTTGCCTTCAAAAGGCAGGGTCATGGTGATGCTTGGCATTTGTTGAGCCATACTGCCATCAAGCAGAAACTGTTTCTGGATATGGGACGCAGCTGAACACAAGTGCTTGGAAACACCGAGGAGCACAAAAGAGATGGCCACGTGGAGCCGGAAGACTGAAGCTGGATGAGAGAGGAACTTCTGGCTGGCCCTTGGCCTGGGCTCATTCCCAGGATGGTGCCCTGGTGCCACAGCTGTCTTTGAGGAAGGGCAGGCAGGTGGGCTGCCATGGGTTCTGCTGGTTGTCTCTAGGAACAGTGGGTGTTGAGCCACTGCACACGCAGCATGCTGAAATGCCTTTGTTCCCTGACAAGATAGACCCAGCATGGCTCCAGCAAAGGGCATCTCAGAACTGTTTACAAAAGAGACCAGAGTAAACAGCCCCATTCTCTGTCATTAGTGGCCCTTGGCTTCTATTATGCCCATCTCAAAATGGCTGCTGGGATATCTCCGCCCTTTGGTCTGAATGATCTTGGGGCTGCCTGGCTGTTCTGTCTGGAGGTCTCTAGAGTATCTGCTTCTCCAAGGGGTCCCAATTTCCGGTACACTTTGTTCTTAGACTCTAAACCCCAGTCACCGAAAGCCTGGATGAGAACTTCCACTGGATGCCACTGTGGCTCTACAAATGGCTTTTATGTCTTTTCCTCCCTCACCTTGCCTTACTTTTTCTCTGTTTGTTTCCAGAGAAACAAAAGAAATAGACACAAAAATAAACTAAAGCAAAATCAGAAGGATACAAACCAGCCAAAGGGCGCCGACCTCACCTACAGCTTTTCTCCTACCTATATGATTACTTTGGGGAAAAATGCCACAGTAGGGGACTCTCTGCCTCCCTCCTTTTCTCTGGATTCTTCTCTGGACAGGTATCCCAGTGAATCAGTGGAGACTGTCACCAAGAAATCAGATGCTTAGGTCTGTGGCAGAGTGGTCATGGGTGACACTGAAGGCTGTGTGATAAAGTTCAGTGGGAGGGCTGTGTGTGTGTGTGAGTGTGAGGGCCTGCTTGTGTGGTGCTGCAGATTTCTCTATAAATCTGCTAGACCTCCTAAGCAAGAGGCCAGGCCACATGCTTGTAACCACCACACTTGTCCCTAGGCAGCACTCTCCCTTCTGAGGAAGGGACCAAATTTTGGATCAAAATCAACCAGGTCCAACAGGCATCTGCACATTGTTGACCCATCCAGCAGCAGGGAGTTGGGCCAGATCTTTTTGTGATTGGACAGGACTGTATGGACTCTTGTGTGAGGCATTCTGCTACCTCTATCACTAGAGCCTAGGCACTCATGCGTGCTCAGAAGTGGGAGGGGTGTTGTGGGTGGCTCTCAGAGATGGCTGTCCTGGAGAGAGAGCACTTGCTATGTCAGGTGGAGCATGGGTGCTCATTGGAATGCCGTGGTCCACCAGTTAGTTCATTTTCTTTTTATTCTGGTTCTTCTTTCTTCCTCCTCCTCTTTCCTCTTATCTCCTTCCTATTCTTTTTTCTATTCTTCTTCTTCATTTCCTTCTGGAACTCCTTTTCCTCCTGATGCTTTTTTGCCTCTTGTTCTTTTTCTTCCGGCTTTTGCTTCTGCTTGTGCTTCTTTACCCGTTCTCTTTTCACTTTCTGTATTGTGCTACATGTGTTCTAGGAAACTGTTTTATCTGCTGCTCCTTGGTAGTTCGAGATGTTTCAGTGCAGCACTAGGCCTGGTCGAACTTCACTTTCATTCTTAAAGGGGCAGAAATAAAAGTCACCGTTTGAGTCCCTCTAGTTTACCACCAAGCTGCCCACTTGTTCCTCTGAGGTGAAATGTCATGGTAAAGGCACCATTTATCTAGTACCTCATGACATGCCGTATATCCTGTTCTCCTTGTGGATGCTCGAAGTGTAAAGGGAGCCACTAGAAGCCTCAGCAATTTGTCACCTGTGTCCTTGTCAGTCAAGCCTGCGACTCCTCACTAGTGAGAGTCATGCAATCTGGAGAGAGCTAAAGGAAGGGCGAGAAGTCGGCTGTATCAACAGCATTCCCACAGGGTCTCCTGCCTACTGGTTCTTGGTTTTAGAGTCCCCTGACTACAGTGCTCCATTTTGGCCCAGGTCTCTGATTCCTTTCTCATCGCCCTGTAAGGTTTTGTTTCTTTATCCCCTTTACTTTTTTCACATGGCAAAAGGCGGAGGAGGCCCACGGCTTGGAGGGGCAGAATTATACTTGTGGTTGGTGTTTGTAGAGCCATACCGCCATCAAGCGGAAACTGTTTCTGGAAACGGGAGGCAGCAGGACACAAGTGTTGGGAAAAACCCGGGAGCACAAAAGAGATGGCCCCATGGAACCCGAAACTGAAGCTGGATGAGAGAGAAACTGCTGGCGGGCCCTTGGCCTAGGCTCATTCCCGTGATGGCGCCCTGGCACCACAGCTGTCTTTATGGAAGTGCACGCAGCTCGCCCACCATGGGTTTCCCTGGCTGTCTCCAGGTACAGCGGTTCTTGAGTCGCTATACACTCAGCACCCCGAAGCGCCTTTGCTCCCCGCTAAGATAGGGGCTCTCTGGACCCAGCGTAGCTCCAGCCAAGGACACCTCAGAATTGTTGACAAAAGAGACCAGAGTAAACGGCCCCATTCTCTGTTGTTAGTGGCCAGTGGCTTCCCTTATGCCGATCTCAAAATGGCGGCCGGGGAAGTTCTGCTCTGTGCGCTGACTGGTCTTGGGGCTGCCTGGCTGCTCTGTCTCAGGGCCTCTAGAGTAGCTGCTTCTCCAAGGGGTCCCAATGTCAGGTACACTTTGTTGTCGGTCTCTATACCCCAGTCACTGAAAGTGTAAATCAGGCAGAGTCCACCCACCCTAAGACATCCTCCCTCAATTCAGTGCCTGGCTGAAGTCCTGTCTCAGTAGCCTGTTGTCATGTTTAGAAACAACTTCCACTGGATGGCACTGTGGCTCTTCAAATGGTGTTCACATCGTTTCCTCCCCCACCATGCCTTAGCTTTTCTCGATTTGCTTCCAAAGAAACAGACACACAAAATAAACAAAATCAAATTAAGAAGGAAAGAGACTTGCCAAGGGGCACCCACTTCACCTACAGCTTTGCTCCTACCTACATGGTTACTTTGGGGAAAACTGCCACAGTAAGGGAGGTATCCACCTTCCTCTTTTTCTCTGGATTTTTCTCTGGACAGTTATCCCAGTGAACCAGAGGAGACTGTGGTCAAGAAATCAGATGCTTAGGGCTGTGGTATAGTGGTCATGGGTGGCACTGGAGGCTGTGTGATGGAGTTCAGTGGGACGGATGGGTGGATGTGTGAGTGTGTGGGCCTGCTTGTCTGGTGCTGTGGATTCCTCTGAATCTGCAAGGCCTCCTAAGCAAGAGGCCAGACCATGTGCTTGTAAGCACCACACTTGTCCCTAGGCAGCACTCTCCCTCCTGAGGAAGGGACCAAAGTTTGGATTAAAAGCAACCAGGTCCAACAGGCATCTGCACATTGTTGAGCTATCCAGAAGCAGGGGGTCAGGCCAGATGTTTTTATTGGGGGGGGCATGGGACTAGACTGGACAGATTCTTGTGTGAGGTCTTTCAGCTACCTCTATATCTAGAGTCTAGGCACTGCCCAGATGTGGAAGGGGTATTCTGGGTGTGTCTCAGAGATGGCTCTCCTCGAGAGCCACTTGCTATGTCAAGTGGAGCATGGGTACTCATTGGAATATCGTCATTCACCCGTTAGTTTTCTTGTTATTCTGGTTATTCTTTTCTCCTCCTCCTTCTCCTCCTCCTCCTCCTCCTCCTCCTCCTCCTCCTCCTCTTGTTCCTCTTCCTCTTCTTCATATTCTTCTTTTTCCTTTTCTTCCTCTTCTTCTTTTCTTTCTTATTCTCCTCCTCCTCCTTTTTTTTTGCATCTTGTTCTTTTTCTTCCTGCTTTTGCCTCTGCTTGTGCTTCTTTTTCCCTTTCTCTTTTCACTTTTGTATCTGTGCAGGAATGTGTTCTAGGAAACCGTTTCTTCTGCTGCTCTTTGCTAGTCGGGGATATTTCAATGCAGCACTTGGTCTGGTGGAACTTCACTTTCGTTCTTAAAGGAGCAGAGATAAAAGTCACCGGTTGAATCTCTCTAGTTTACCAAAAAGCTACCCATGTATTCCTTTTAGGTGAAGTGTCACGGTAAATGCACCGCTTACCCAGTACCTCATGACACGCTATATATCCCATTTTCCTTGTGGATGTTCAAAGTGTGAAACTCTAGCCACTAGGATTCTTAGCAAGTTGTCACCTTTCTCCTTTCTTGTCATTCAAGCCTGTGAATACTCCACCCTAGCAGGAACCAAGCAATCTGGAGAGAGCTAAAGGAAGGGCAAAGCCTGGCTGTCTCAACAGAATTTCCATAGTGTACCCTGCCTACTGCTTCTTGGTCCAAAGATCCCCTGATTGTAATGTTTCATTTTGGCCCAGGTGGCTGATTCCTTTCTCTTCTCCATGTATGATTTGTTTCTTTTTCTTCTTTACTTTTTTCACATGGTAAAAGGCAGAGGCACTCCACGTGGAGGGGCAGGGTTATGGTTGAGCTTGGCATTTGTGGAGCCATACTACCATCAAGTGGAAGATGTTTCTGAAAACAGGAGGCAACTGGGCACATGTGCTTGGGAAAGCCCAGGAACAGAGAAGAGATGGCAGCGTGGGTTCCAATGACTGAAGCGGAATGAGAAAGGAACTGCTGGCTGGCCCTTGGCCTTGGCTGATTCCCAGGATGGAGCCTTGGTGCCACAGCTCAGTTTAAGGAAGGGCAAGGCAGGTCGCCCACCAATAGTTCCCCTGGCTGTCTCCAGGAATAGCAGGTCTTGAGTCACTGCACACTGAGCAACCTGAAGCTCCTTTGTTCCCCACCAAGATAGAGGCTCCCTGGAGCCAGCGTGGCTCCTATCAAGGACACCTCAGAACTGTTTATGAAAGATACCAGAGTAAATGCAACAATCTCTGCTATCAGTGGCCAGTGGCTTCCTTTATGCCCATCTCAAAATGGCTGCCAGGGGAGCCCTGTCCTGTGGTCTGACTGGTCTTGGGGCTGCCTGGCTGCACTGTCTGGGGCCTCTAGAGTAGCTGCTTCTCCAAGGGGTCCCAATGTCAGGTACACTTTCTTCTCAGGCTCTAAATCCCAGTCATGGAAAGCCTGGATCAGGCAGAGTCCAACCAGCCTCACACATCCTTGTTGACCAATCTAGTGTCTCTGCAGCCTGTTGTCATGTTCAGAAACACCTTCAACTGGATGGCACTGGGGCCCCGCAAATGGTGATCACTTCTTTTCATCCCCCACCTTGTCTTACTTTTTCTCCATTTGCTGCCAATGGAACAGAAGAAACACACACACAAAAAAGAAAACAAAAGCAAAGTAAGAAATAAAGAAACCGGCCAAGGACCACCCACCTCACCGACAGCAGTGCTCCTACCTACATGGTTACTTAGGGGAAACCTGACACAGTAAGGGGGATCTCTGCCTCCCTCCTTTCCTCTGGATTCTTCTCTGGGCAGGACTCCCAGTGCACCAGAGGAGGCTGTCCTCAAGAAATTAGACTCTCAGGGCTGTGGCATTGTGTTCATTGGTGGCACTGGGGGCTGTGTGAGGGAGATCAGTGGGAGGGGTGTGTGGGTGTTTCAGCCTGTCTGTGACGCTGTAGATTTCTCTATGAATCTGCAAGGTCTCCTAAGCAAGAGGCCAGGCCACATGCTTGTATGTTCCACATTTGTCCCTAGGCAGCATTCTCCCTCTGAGGAAGGGATAAAAAATTGGATCAAAGCAACCAGGTCCACAGGCATCTGGGCAATGTTGACCCATTCAGCAAAAGGGAGTCAGGCCAGATGTTTGTTAGAATGGGACTGGACTGGATGGACTCTTTTGTGAGTCCTTCAGCTACCTCTATCACAAGAGCCCCTGTTCACATAGGTGTTCAGAAGTGTGAGGGGTATTTTGGGTTGGTTTCACAGATGGCTCTCCTGGAGAGAGTGCCACTTGCCATGTCACATGGAGCATTGGGGCTCACTGAATGTGGTGGTTCACTAGTTAGTTTGTTCTCTTTTTATTCTAGTTCTTCTTTCCTCCTCCTCCTCCTCCTCCTCCTCCTCCTCCTCCTCCTCCTCCTCCTCCTCCTTCTTCTTCTTCTTCTTTTCTTCATTTCTGGTACTCTTCCTTCTCCTGCAGCTTTATGGCCTCTTGCTCTTTTTCTTCCTGTTTTGCTTCTGCTTGTGCTTCTTTTTCCCTTTCTCCTTTTACTTTCAGATCTGTGCAGGCATGTGTTCTAGGAAACTGTTTCTTCTTCTGATCCTTGGTAGTTGGGGAGCAACTAGTTCAGGGCAGCATTAGGCCTGGTGGAACTTAAGTTTTGTTCTTAAAGAAGCAGAGATAAAAGTCACCGGTTGAGATACTGGAGTTTACCAGAAAGCAGCGTACATGTTCCTTTAGGTGAAGTGTCACTGTAAACCCACCTACTGAGTACATCATGAGAAGTTGTATATCCCACTCTTTGTGGATGCTCTATGTGTGAAACTTGGAGTCACTAGAAGCCTTGGCAAGTTGTCGGCTGTCTCCTTTATTGTCAGTCAAACCTGTGAACAGCCCACACTGTGGGAGCCATGCAATCTGGAGAGAGCTAAAGGAAGGGCAAAGACTGCCTTTCTCAACAGCATTCCCATGGGGTCTCCAGCCTACTGGTTCTTGGCTCTATGGTGCCCTGACTTTAGAGTTCCATTTCAGCCCAGGTGGCCAATTCCTTTGTCTTCTCCCTGTATGGTTTTGTTTATTTTTCCTCTTTACTGTTTTTCACGTGGCAAGAGGCAGAGGCCCTTGACTTGGAGGGGCTGGGTTATTGTTGTGTTTGGCATTTTTAGAGCCATACTGCCATCAAGTGGGAACTGTTTCCAGAAATGGGAGGCAGCTGGGCACAAGTGCTGGGAAAAACCCAGGAGCACAAAAGAGATGGCCACATGGAGCCCGAAGACTGAAGCTGGATGAGAGGAACTGCTGGCTGGCCCAGGATGGAGACCCGGTGCCACAGCTGTCTTTAAGGAAGGGCAGGCAGGTCGGCCCACCATGGGTTCCCCTGGCTGTCTCTAGACCAATGGGTCTTGAGTCACTGGACACTCAGCACCCTGAAGCACCTTTTTTCCCTGACAAGATAGGAGCTCTCTGGACCCAGCATCGCTCCAGCCAAGGGCACCTTGGAACTGTTAACAGAAAAGACCAGAGTAAACGGCCCCATTCTCTGTCATTAGTGGCCAGTGGCTTCCCTTATGCCTATCTCAAAATGGCTGCTGGGTTATCTCTGCCCTGTGGTCTGACTGGTCTTGGGGCTGCCTGGCTGCTCTGTCTCAGGGCCTCTAGAGTAGCTGCTTCTCCAAGGGGTCTCAATGTCAGGTACGCTTTGGTCTCAAGCTCTAAACCCCAGTCACGGAAAGCCTGGATCAGGCAGAGTCCACCCAGCCTTGCACATCCTCCCTGAATTCAGTGTCTGGCTGAAGTCAAGTGTCTCTGCAGCCTGTTGTCATGCTCAGAAACAACTTCCGCTTTATGAGACAGTGAGTCTGCAAATGGTGTTCACGTCTTTTCCTCCCCCATCTTGCCTTACTTTTTCTCTATTTGCCTCCAAAAAAAAAGACAAAAGAAATAGACACACAAAAATAAACAAAAGCAAAGTCAGAATGATGCAAACCATAGAAACTGGCAAAGGGGCACCCACCTCACCTACAGCTTTGATTCTATCTACATGGTTAATTTGGGAAAAACTGCCACAGTATGGGGGATCTCTGCCTCCCTCCTTTTCACTGTACCGGTATCCCAGTGAACCAGAGGAGACTGTCATCACGAAATCAGATGCTTAGGGCTGTGGCACAGTGGCCATGGGTGGCACTGGAGGCTGTGTGATGGAGTTCAGTGGGACGGGTGGGTGGATGTGTGTGTGTGTGTGTGGGGCTGCTTGTGTGGTGCTGCAGATTCCTCTATAAATCTGCAAGGCCTGAGGAAGGGATCAAATTTTGGATCAAAAGCAACCAGGTCCAAGAGGCATCTTCACATTGTTGACCCATCCAGCAGCAGGGAGTCGGGCCAGATGTTTTTGGGATTGGAAAGGACTGGACGGACTCTAGTGCAAGGCATTCTGCTACCTCTATCACTAGGGCCTAGGCACTCATGTGTGCCCAGAAGTGCAAGGGGTACTCTGGGTGGGTTTCAGAGATGGCTTTCCTGGAGAGAGGGCCACCTGCTACATCAAGTGGAGCATGGGTGCTCATTGGAATGTCGTGGTTCACCAGTTAGTTCATTTTCTTTTTATTCTAGTTCTTTCTTCCTCCTCCACCTCCTTCCTCACATCGTCTTCCTCTTCTTCTTTTTCCTTTCTTTCTGGTCCTATGCCTCTTCCTGCTGCATTTTGCCTCTTGTTCTTTTTTTTTTTTCCAGCTTTTGCCTCTGCTTATGCTTCTTTATCCTTTTCTCCTTTCACTTTTGGTACTGCGCAGCATGTGTTCTAGGAAACTGTTTTATTTGTTGTTCCTTGGGAGTGGAGGCTGTTTCAGTGCAGCACTAGGCTTGATGGAACTTCACTTTCATTCTTAAAGTAACAGAAATAAAAGACACCGGGTGAGTCCCTCTAGTTTACCAACTAGCTGCCCACTTGTTCTTCTAAGGTGAAATGTCACAGTAAGGGCACCGTTTACCCAGTGCCTCACGACATGGTATATATTGTATTCTCCTAGTGGATGCTCTGATTTTGAAACTCTGAGCCACCAGGAGCCTCCACAAGTTGTCGCCTGTGCCTGTCCTTGTCAGTCAATCCTGTGAATACTCCACACTAGTGGAGCCATGCAATCTGGAGACAGCTAAAGGAAGGGCAAAGGCTGGCTGTCTCTACAGCATTTCCACAGGGTCTCCTGCCTACTGGTTCTTGGTCCTAGGGTCCCCTGACTTTAGTGGTCCATTTTGGCCCAGGTGGCTGATTCCTTTCTCTTCTCCCTGTATGGTTTTGTTTCTTTATCCCCTTTCCTTTTTTTCACATGGCAAAAGGCGGAGGCCTTCAGCTTGGAGGGGCAGAATTATGCTTGTGGTTGGCATTTGTAGAGCCATACTGCCATCAAGCGGAAACTGTTTCTGAAAACAGGATGCAGCAGGACACAAATGCTGAGACAATCCCAAGAGTGCAACAGAGATGGCCACATGGCAACTGAGACTAAAGCTCGACAAGAGAGGAACTGTTCGCTGTCCCTTGGCCTGGGCTCATTTCCAGGATGGTACCCTGGCACCACAGCTGTCTTTAAGGAAGGGTGGGCAGGTCAGCCTGCCATGAAATCCCTTGGCTGTCTCTAGGTACAACGGGTCTTGAGTCACTATACACTCAGCATCCTGAAGCACCACTCTTCCCCTCCAAGATAGGGGCTCCTTGGACCCAGCATGGCTCCAGCCAAGGGCACCTCAGAATTATTCACAAAAGAGACCAGAATAAATGGCCCCCTTCTCTGTCATTAGAGGCCAGTGGCTTTGCTTATGCCCATCTCAAAATGGCTGCCGGGGTAGCTCTGCCCTGTGGTCTGACTGGTCTTGGGGCTGCCTGGCTGCTCTGTCTCGGGGCCTCTAGAGTAGCTGCTTCTCCAAGGGGTCCCAATGTCAGGTACACTTTGTTCTCAGACTCTAAACCCCAGTCATGGAAAGCCTGGATCAGGCAGAGTCCATCCAGCCTCACACATTCTCCCTGAATTCAGTGCCTGGATGAAGTCAAATGTCTCTGCAGCCTGTTGTCACATTCGGAAAGAATTTCTGCTGGATAACACTGTGACACTACAAACGGCTTTCACGTCTTTTCCTCCCCCAACTTACCTTACTTTTTCTCCATTTGCTTCCAAAGGAACAAAAGAAACAAACACACACACACACACACACACAAAAAAAAAAAAAAAAGAAAGAAAGAAAGAAAAAGAAGAAAGAAAGAAATCAGCCAAGGGACATCCACCTCATCTACAGCTTTGCTCTTATCTACATCATTACTTTGTGGAAACCTGCCACAGTAGAGGGGATCTCTGACTCTCTCCCTTCCTCTGGATTCTTCTCTGGACAGGTATCCCATTGAACCAGAGGAAACTGTGGTCAAGAAAGTAGACACTTAGGGCTGTGGTATAGTGGTCATGGGTGGCACTGGAGGCTGTGTGATGAAGTTCAGTGGGAGGGTTGGGTGGGTGTGTGAATGTGTGGGCCTGCTTCTGTCTGCAAGACCTCCAAAGCAAGAGGCCAGGTCACATGTTTGTATATAGCACACTTGTCCCTAGGCAGCATTCTCCCTCCTGAGGAAGGGACCAAAGTTTGGATCAAAAGCAACCAGGTTCAACAGGCATCTACACATTGTTGACCCATCCAGCAGCAGGGAGTTGGGACACATGTTTGTTGGAATGGACTGGACTGGACCTAGGCACTCATGCATGTGCAGAAGTGGGGGGGTGTTCCTGGTGTGTCTCACAGATAGCGCTCTTGGAGAGAGAACCACGTGCTATGTCAGGTGGAGCATGGGTGCTCACTGGAATGTCGTGGTTTACCAGTCAGTTTGTTTTCTTTTTATTCTAGTTCTTCTTCCTCCTCCTCTTCCTATTTCCCTTCTTCCCCTTCTTCTTCTTCCCCTTCCCTTTCCCCTTCCTCCTCTTCCTCCTCCTCCTCTTCTTCTTCTTCTTCTTCTTCTTCTTCTTCTTCTTCTTCTTCTTCTTCTTCTTCTTCTTCTTCTTCTTCTTCCTCCTCCTCCTCTTCTTTCTCTTTTTTCTATTCTTTCTTTTCTTTCGGTACTCCTCCTCCTCCTGCTGCTTTTTTGCCTCTTCTTTTTCTTCCTGCTTTTGTTTCTGCTTGTGTTTCTCTTTTTAGTCTCAGATCTGTGCAGGAACGTGTTCTAAGAAACTGCTTTCTCTGCTGCTCCTTGGTAGTGGGGGATGGTTCAGTGCAGCAGTATGCCTGGTGGAACTTCACTTTCATTCTAATGAAGCCGAGATAAAAATCACCAGTTGAGACCCCCTAGTTTACCAAAAAGCTGCCCACATGTTCCTTTTAGGTGAAGTGTCATGGTAAACACAACTTTACCCAGGACCTCATGACACAGAGTATATCTTGTTCTACCTGTGGATACTCTAAGTGTAAAACTCTGAGCCACTAGGAGCCTTGAGAAGTTGTCCACTGTCTCCTTTCTTGTCAGTCAAGCTTGTGAACACCCCACACTAGCGGGAGCCATGCAATCTGGAGACAGCTAAAAGAAGGGCAAAGGCTGGCTGTCTCAACAGAATTCTCATAGTTTCCCAGCCTTCTGGTTCTCCGTCATAAGATCCCCTGATTTTAGTGGTCCATTTTGGCCCAGGTGGCTGATTCTTTTCTCTTCTCCCTGTATGGTTTTCTTTCATTTTCTTCTTTACTTTTTTTCACATGGCAAAAGGCGGAGGCCCTCGGCCTGGAGTGGCCGGTCATGGTTTTACTTGGGGTTTGTGGAGCCATACTGTCATCAAGCGGAAACTGTTCTGGAAATGGGAGGCAGCAGGGCACAAGTACTATGAAAAGCCTGAGAGCACAGAAGAGATGGCGGCGTGGGGTCTGAAGACTGAAGCAGGATGAGAGAGGAACCAGCCAAGATGGCTGGCTCTTGTCCTGGGCTCATTCCCTGGATGTCGTCCTGGCACCACAGCTGTCTTTAAGGAAGGGCAGGCAGATCGGCCCACCATGGGTTCCCCTGGCTGTCTCAAGGAACAGCTGGACTTGAGTCGCTCCGCACTCAGCACCCCAAAGACCCTATGTTCCATGCCAATATAGGGGAGCCCTGGAGCCAGCGTGTCTCCAGCCAAGGGCACCTCATAACTGTTCACAAGACAGCCCAGAGTAAATGCCCCATTCTCTACTGTCAGTGGCCAGTGGCTTCCCTTTTGCCCATCTCAAAATGGCTGCCAGGGTAGCTCTGCCCTGTGGTCTGACTGGTCTTGATGCTGCCTGGCTGCTCTGTCTCAGGTTCTCTAGAGTACCTGCTTCTCCCATGGGTCCCAATGTCAGGTACACTTTGTTTTTGGGGTCTAAACCCCAGACATGGCAAGCCTTGATCAGGCAGAGTTCAACCAGCCTCACATATCCTTGCTGAATTTATTGCCTGGCTGAAGTCAAGTGTCTCTGCAGCCTGTTGTCATGTTCAGAAACACCTTCAACTGGATGGCACTGGGGCCCCACAAATGGTGATCATGTCTTTTCATCCCCCACCTTGCCTTACTTTTTCTCCATTTGCTGCCAATGGAACAAAAGAAACACACACACACACACACACACACACACACACACACAGAGCAAAGTAAGAAATAAAGAAACCGGCCAAGGACCACCCACCTCACCTACAGCAGTGCTCCTACCTACATGGTTACTTAGGGGAAATCTGGCACAGTAAGGGGGATCTCTGCTTCCCTCCTTTCCTCTGGATTCTTCTCTGGGCAGGACTCCCAGTGCACCAGAGGAGGCTGTCCTCAAGAAATTAGATGCTTAGGGCTGTGGCATGGTGTTCATGAATGGCACTGGGGGCTGTGTGAGGGAGTTCAGTGGGAGGGGTTTGTGGGTTTTTCAGCCTGTCTGTGGTGCTGCAGATTTCTCTGTGAATCTGCAAGGTCTCCTAAGCAAGAGGCCAGGCCACATGCTTTTATGTGCCACACATGTCCCTAGGCAGTATTCTCCCTCCTGAGAAAGAGACCAAAATTTGGATCAAAGCAACCAGGCCCACAGGCATCTGCACAATATTGATCCATTCAGCAAAAGGGAGTCGGGCCAAATGTTTGTTGGGATGGGATTGAACTGGATGGACTCTTGTTTGAGGACTTCAGCTACCTCTATTACTAGAGCTCAGGTCCACATGGGTGCCCAGAAGTGGGAGGGGTATTTTGGGCTGGTTTCACAGATGGCTATCCTGGAGAGAGAGCCACTTGCCATGTCAGATGGAGCATTGGGGCTCACTGAATTGTGGTGGTTCACCAGTTAGTTCATCTCTTTATTCTAATTCTTTTCTTCCTCCTTCTCCTCCTCCTCTTCTTCTTCTTCTTCTTCTTCTTCTTCTTCTTCTTCTTCTTCTTCTTCTTCTTCTTCTTCCTCTTTCTCTTTCTCTTCTATTTCCTATTCCTCTTCTTTTATTTCTGTTACTTCTCTGCTTCCTGCTGCTTTATGGCCTCTTACTCTTTTCTTCCTGCTTTTGCTTCTGCTTCTTCTTTTTTATCCATTTCTCCTTTCACTTTCAGATCTGCACAAGCACGTGTTCTAGGAAACTGTTTCTTCTGCTGCTCCTTGGTAGTTAGGGAATGTTTCCGTGCAGCACTAGGCCTGGTGGAACTTAAATTTTGTTCTTAAAGAAGCAGAGATAAAAGTCACTGGTTGAAACCCTGCAGTTTACATGAAAGCAGCATGCATGTTTCTTTGGGTGAAATGTCACTGTAAACCCGCCGTTTACTGATACATCATGACAAGCCATATATCCCATTCTGCTTATGGATGCTGTAAGTGTGAAACTCTGAGACACTAGGAGCCTTGGCAAGTTGTTGGATGTCTTCTTTATTGCAGCTAGTGGCTGCAACCACCACCCACTAGCGGGAGCCAAGCAATCTAGAGAGAGCTAAAGGAAGGGCAAAGGCTGGCTGTCTCAACAGCATTTCTGTGGGGTCTCCCGCCTACTGGTTGTTGGTCCTAGGGTCCCCTGACTTTAGAGTTCCATTTTGGTGCAGGTGGCTCATTCCTTTCTTTTCTCCTTGTATGGTTTTTTTTGTTTTTCCTCTTTACACCTTTCACATGGCAAAAGGTAGAGTCCCTTGTCTTGGAAAGTCAGGGTCATGGTGGTGCTTGGCATTTGTTGAGCCATACTGCCATCAAGTGGAAATTGTTTCTGGAAATGAGAGACAGCTGGGCCCAAGTGCTGGGAAAAACCCAGGATCGCCAAAGAGATGGCCACTTGGAGCCCGAAGGCTGAAGCTGGACAAGAGAGAAACTGCTGGCTGGCCCTTGCCTGGGCTCATTCCCAAGATGGTGCCCTGGTGCCAAGACTGTCTTTAAGGAAGAGCAGGCAGGTTGGCTCACCATGGGCTCCCCCTGCTGTCTCTAGGAAAAGCAGGTCTTGAGTAGCTGCACACTCAGCAAGCCAAAGTGCCTTTGTTACCTGACAAGATAGGAACACCCTGGATCCAGCATGGCTCCAGGCAAGGGAACCTCAGAACTGTTCACAAAATAGTCCAGAGTAAACAGCCCCATTCTCTGTCATTAGCTGCCAGTGGCTTCCCTTATGCCCATCTGAAAATGACTGCCAGGGAATTTCTGCTAGTGGTCTGACTGGTCTTGGGGCTGCCTGGCTGCTCTGCTTCTGGACCTCTAGAGTAGCTGCTTCTCCAAGGGGTCCCAATGTCAGGTACACTTTGTTCTCTGGCTCTAAACCCAGTCACAGAAAGCTGGATCAGGAAGAGTCCATCCAGTCTCACACATCCTCCCTGAATTCAGTGCCTGGCTGAAGTCAAGTGTCTCTGCATCGTGTTGTCATGTTCAGAAACAACTTCGGCCAGAATACACTGTGCTCTACGAATGTAGTTCATGTCTTTTCCTCCCCTACCTTACCTTATGTTTTCTCTATTTGCTTCCAAAGAATCAAAAGAAACAGACACACAAAAATAAACAAAATCAAAGTCAGAAGGATAAAAACTGGCCAAGGGGCACCCAACTCACCAACAGCATTGCTCCTACCTACATGGTTACTTTGGGAAAAACTGCCACAGTGTGGGGGATCTCTGCTTCCCTCCATTTCTCTGGACTGGTATCGCAGTGAACCAGAGGAGACTGTGGTCAGAAATCAGATGCTTAGGGCTGTGGTACAGTGGTCATGGGTGGCACTGAAGGCTGTGTAATGGAGTTCAGTGGGAGGGGTGGGTGGGTGTGTGAATGTGTGGTGCTGCAGATTTCTCTATGAATCTGCAAGGCCTCCTATGCAAGAGGCCAGGCCATGGGCTTGTAAGCACCACACTTGTCCCTAGGCAGCACTCTCCCTCTTGAGGAAAGAAACCAAAATTTGGATCAAAAGCAACCAGGTCCAACAGGCATTTGCACATTGTTGATCCCTCCAGCAGCAGGGAGTCCAGCCAGATGTTTTTTGGGATTGGGCAGGACTGGATGGACTCTTGTGTGAGGCCTTCAGCTACCTCTACCACTAGGACCTAGGCACTCATGTGTGCCCAGAAGTGGGAGGGGTATCTGGGTGGCTCTCAGAGATGGCTGTCCTGGAGAGAGGGCCACTTGCTACATCAGGTGGAGCATGGGTGCTCATTGGAATGCTGTGGTTCACCAGTTAGTTCATTTTCTTTTTATTCTGGTTCTTCCTTCCTCCTCCCTCTTCCTCCTTCTCCTCCTCCTCCACTTCTCCTCCTCCTTCCTCTTATCTTTTTCCTATTCTTCTTCTTTTCTTTCTAGTACTCCTCCTCCCGCTGCTGCTTTTTTGCCTCTTGTTCTTTTTCTTCCAGCTTTTGCTTCTCCTTGTGCTTCTTTATCCCTTTCTCTTTCTTGTTTCACTTTTGTATCTGTGCAGGAATGTGTTCTAGGAAACCGTTTCTTCTGCTGCTCTTTGCTAGTTGGGGATATTTCAATGCAGCACTGGGCCTGGTGAAACTTCACTTTCGTTCTTAAAGGAGCAGACATAAAAGTCACCAGTTGAATCTCTCTAGTTTACCAAAAAGCTACCTACGTGTTCCTTTTAGGTGAAGTGTCATGGTAAATGCACCGTTTACCCAATATCTCACTACATGCTATATATCCCATTTTCCCTGTGGATGTTCAAAGTGTGAAACTTTGAGCCACTAGGATACTTGGCAAGTTGTTGCCTTTCTTCTTTATTTTATTTATTTATTTATTTATTTATTTATTTATTTATTTTTATTGCATTTTAGGTTTTGGGGTACATGTGAAGAACATGCAAGATAGTTGCATAGGTACACACATGGCAGTGTAATTTGCTGCCTTCCTCCCCTTCACCCATATCTGGCATTTCTCCCCATGTTATCTCTCCCCAACTCTCCCCCCCACTGTCCCTCCCCTATTCCCCCAATAGACCCCAGTGTGTAGTGCTCCCTTCCCTGTGTCCATGTGTTCTCATTGTTCATCACCCACCTATGAGTGAGAACATGCGCTATTTGATTTTCTGTTCTTGTGTCAGTTTGCTGAGAACGATGTTCTCCAGGTTTATCCATGTCCCTACAAAGGACACGAACTCATCATTTTTGATTGCTGCATAATATTCCATGGTGTATATGTGCCACATTTTCCTAGTCCAATCTGTCATCGATGGGCATTTGGGTTGGTTCCTGTCCATCAAGCCTGTGAACACTCCACACTAGCGGGAGCCATGCAATCTGGAGAGAGCTAAAGGAAGGGCAAAGGTTGGCTGTCTCAACAGAATTTTCATAGTTTCCCAGCCTACTGGTTCTCAGTCATAAGATCCCCTGATTTTAGTGGTCCATTTTGGCCCAGGTGGCTGATTTCTTTCTCTACTCCGTGTATGGTTTTTGTTTCTTTTTTCTCTTTACTTTTTTTCATACGCAAAAGGTGGAGGCACTCTGCTTGGAGGGGCAGGGTTATGGTTGAGCTTGGCATTTGTGGATCCATACTGCCATCAAGCGGAAAGTGTTTCTGGAAACAGAAGGCCACTGGGCACAAGTGCTGGGGAAAACCCAGGAATGCAGAAGAGATGGTGGCATGGGGTCCGAGACTGAAGCAGGATGAGAGAGGACCTTCTAGGTCACCCTTGGCCTGGGCTCATTCCCAGGATTGCACCCTGGCACCACAGCTGTTTTAAGGAGGGGCAGGCAGGTCAGCCACCATGGGTTCCCTGACTGTCTCCAGAAACAGCATGTTTTGAGTCACTGCGCATGGAGCAACCTAAAAGCTCCTTTGTTCTCCACCAAGACAGGGCCTCCCTGGAGCCAGTGTGTCTCCTGTGAAGGGCACCTCAGAATTGTTCACAAAAGATGCCAGAGTAAATGCACCAATCTGTGCTGTCAGTGGCCAGTGGCTTCCCTTATGCCCATCTCAAAATGGCTGCCTGTGTAGCTCCACCCTGTGTGCTGACTGGTCTTGGGGCTGCCTGGCTGCTCTGTCTCAGGGCCTCTAGAGTAGCTGCTTCTCCAAGGGGCCCCAATGTCAGGTACACTTTGTTCTCAGGATGTAAACCCCAGTCATGGAAAGCCTGGATCAGGCAGAGTCTATCCAGCCTCTGACATCCTTGCTGAATTCATTGCCTGACCAAAGTCAAGTGTCTCTGGAGCCTGTTGTTATGTTCAGAAACACCTTGAACTGGATGGCACTGGGGGCCCACAAATGGCGATCACATCTTTTCCACCCCAACCTTGCCTTGTTTTTTCTCCATTTGCTGCCAAAGAAATAAAAGACACACACACACACACACACACACACACACACACACACACACACACACTCTCTCTCTCTCTCTCTTTCTCTCTCTCTCTCTCTCTCTCTCTCTCTCTCTCACACACACACACACACACACACACACACACAGATCAAAAGCAAAGCAAGAAATAAAGAAACTGGTCAAGGAGCACCCATTTCACCTGCAGTAGTGCTCCTACTACGTGGTTAGTTACGGGAAACCTGACACAGTATGGGGAATCTCTGCCTCCCTTCTTTCCTCTGGATTCTTCTCTGTGCAGGGATCGCAGTGCATTAGAGGAGCTTGTCCTCAAAATATCAGACTCTTAGGGCTGTGGCATGGTGTTCATGGGTGGCACTGGAGGCTGTGTGGGGGAGTTCAGTGGGAGGGGTGTGTGGGTGTTTCCGCCTGTCTGTGGTGCTCCAGATTTCTCTATTAATCTGCAAGGCCTCCTATGCAAGAGAGTGCTTGTACTGACTCTCTCTCCTGAGTATGGGACCAAAGCTTGAATCAATGGTAACCAGATCCACAGGCATCTGCACACTGTTGACTCATCCAGAAGCAGGGAGTCCAGCCAGATGTTTGTTGGGATGGGACTGGACTGGATGGAGTATTGTGTGAGGCCTTCAGCTACCTCTATCAATAGAGTCTAGACACTCATGAGTGCCTGGAAATGGGAGGAGTATTCCAGGTGGGTTTCACAGATGGCTTTCCTGGAGAAAGCACCACTTGCCATGTCAGATGACACATGGGTGCTCACTGAAATGTGTTGGTTTATCAGTTAGTTCATCTTCTTTTTATTCTAGCTCTTTCTTGTTCTTCTTCTTCCTCCTCTTCTTCTTTTTCTTCTCCTTCTCCTTTTTCCTCTTGTTTTCTTTCTGCTGCTTCTCTTCCTCCTCCTGAATTTCCCTCTTCTTTTTCTTCCTGTTTTTTCTTCTGCTGTTCTTCGTTTTCACTTTTGGATTTGCACAGGCATGTGCTACTCCTTGGTAGTGAGGGATGCTTCAGTGCAGCACTAGGCCTGGTGGAACTTCACTTTCATTCTAATGAAGCAGAGATGAAGGTCATGGGTTGAGTCCCTCTAGTTTACCAAAAAGTTGCCCATGTGTTGCTTCTAGGTGAAATACCACATTAAATGCACCGTTTACCCAGTACCTCATGACAAGCTTTATATCCCGTTCTCCTTGTGGATGCTCCAAGTGTGAACCTCTGAGCCACTAGGAGCCTCAGCAAGTTGTCGCCTTCTCCTTTCTTGTCAGTCAAGCCTGTGAACCTTTACACTAGCGGGAGCCATGCAATCTGTAGACAGCTAAAGGAAGGGCAAAGGCTGGTTGTCTCAACAGCATTCCCACAGGGTCTCCCATCTACTTGTTCTTGGTCCTAGGGTCCCCTGAGTTTAGTGGTCCACTTTGGCCCAGGTGGCTGATTCCTTTCTCTTCTCCCTGTATGGTTTTGTTTCTTTTTCCTCTTTACTTTTCTCACATGGCAAAAGGCAGAGGCCTTCACCTTGGAGGCCCTCAGCTTGGAGGGGCTGGGTTATTGTTGTGGTTGGCATTTCTAGAGCCATGGTGCCATCAAGCAGAAACTGTTTCTGTAAATGGGAGGCAGCAGGGCAGAGTGCTGGGAAAATCCCAGCAATGCAAAAGAGATGGCTCCTTGGGGCTCGAAGACTGAAGCAGGACGAGAGAGGAACTTCACTCTGGCCCTCGGCTTGTGCTCATTCCCAGGATGGTGCCCTGATGCCACAGCTGTCATTAAAAAGAGGAGGCAGGTTGGCCCGCTATGGGTTCTCCTGGCTCTCTCCAGGAACAGTGGGTCATGAGTCATTGCACACTCAGCACCCGAATCTCCTTTGTTTTTGGGAAGATAGGGCCTCCCTGGACCCAGCGTGGTTCTAGCCAAGGGCACTCTGGAACTGTTCAGAATGTGACCAGAGCAAATAGCTCCAGTCCCAGCCCTCAGTGGCCAGTGGCTTCTGTTATTCCCATCTCAAAATGGCTGTGGGCAGCTCCACCCCATAGGCTATCTGGTCTTCCTGCTGCCTGGTTGCTCTGTCTCAGAGCCTCTTGAATAGTTGCTTCTTCAAGGGATCCCAATGTCAGGTACGCTTTCTTCCCAGGCTCCAAATCCCAGTCAGGGAAATCCTGGCTCAGGCAGAGTCCACCCATCCCCGCATATTTTCACTGATCTCTGTTTCTGGCTTAATGCAAGTGTCTCTGTGTTCTGTTGTAATGTTAATCAGCTTCCGCTGGATGCCACTGTGGCTCCACAAATGGTGATCACTTCTTTTCCTTCCCCCACCTTGCCTTTTGTTTCTCCATTTGCTGCCAATGGGACAAAGCAAACACACACACACACACACACACACACACACACACACACACACACAGAGGCAAAGAAAGGAAAATACCAGCTAAGGAGCACCCACCTACTCACCTGACCTACCGCAGGGCTCCCCACCTATGTGGTCGCTTTGGGGAAATCTGCAACAGTAGGGGGAATCTTTGCCTTCCTCCTTCCCTCTGAATTCTTCTCTGGGCAAGGGTCCCAGTGAACCAGAGGAGCCTGTCATTAGGGCTGTGGAATGGTGGGGGTAGGTTTCACTTTGGACACTGTGAAGGGTTCCAGTGAAAGTGGTTTGAAGGTGTGGGACTACCTTTATGGTGCAGCGATTCCCCTATATATCTGTACAGGACTCCTAATGCTTGTGCCACACTCGTTTCTATACTCTTCCTCCTGGGAAAGGGACCAAAGCTTGGATCAAAAGCAGCCAGGTCCAACAGGCATCCAAGCATTGTTGATTCATCCAGCAGCAGGGAGTTGAGACAGATGTTTGTTGGGATGGGACTGTACTGGATGGACTCTTGTGTGAGGCCTTCAGCTATCTCTGTCACTAAAGCCCAGGCACTCATGAGTGCCCAGAAGTGGGAAGGGTATTCCAGGTTGGTTTACAAATGACTCTCCTGGAGAGAGAGCCACTTGGCATGTTAGATGGAGCATGCATGCTCACTGGAACACTGTGGTTCACCAGTTACTTCTTGTTATTCTAGTTCTTACTCCTCCTCCTTCTGCTCCTCTTCCTATTCCTCCTTCTTCTGCTTCTTCTTCCTCTTCCTCATTGTCTTTGTTTTCCCTTCTTCTTTTCTTCTTTTTCTCCTCCTTAGTCTTCTTCCTCTTCTTTGTTCTTCATCTTATTATCTTTGTATTCCCCATTCATTTTTTCTTTTTTTCTTATGTCTCCTCCTCCTCCTCTTCCACCTTCATCTTCTGCTGCCACTGCTGCTTCTTCTCCTTCTTCTCTTCCTCTGTCTCTTTCTTCTTCTCCTCCTCCACCTTCATCTTCCTCTGCTGCTGCTGCTTCTCCTTCTTCTCCTCTTCCATCTCTTTCTCCTCCTCCTCCTCCTCCTCCTCCTCCTCCTTCTTCTTCTTCTTCTTCTTCTTCTTCTTCTTCTTCTTCTTCTTCTTCTTCTTCTTCTTCTTCATTTTTCCTCTTCTTACTCTTTTCCTTGTATTTTGTGTTTCCCTCCTATGCCACCACCTCCTCCTCCTTCTTTCTTTCTCCTTTTCCTCCTCATTTTCTTCTTTTTCTTGGTCTTCACTGCTGCCTCATCTTTCTCTTTCTCCTTCCTCTTTTTCTTCTTCTTCTTCTTTCTCTTTTTTCTCTTTTCCTATTTCTTGTTCTCCTCCTATGCCACCTCACCCTTCTCCTTCTCCTCCTCCTCCTTCTTCATCTTCTTTCTCTTCCTCTTTTTCTTTTTCCTGTTCTCCTCCACTGCCCCATCTTCTTCCTCCCCTTCTTTTTCTTCCTCTTCCTCTTCTTTTTCTTTTGTTTCTGCTTTTTTTCCTCCTCCTGCTTTTTTCCTTCTTCTTCATTTTCTTCCTGATTTTGCTTCTGCTGGTTCTTCTCTTTCTCTTTTCACTTTCGGAACTGTGCAGTTATGTGTTCTAAGAAACTGCTTCATCTGCTGCTCCTTGGTAATGGGAAATGTCCCAGTGCAGCACTGGGCCTGGAGAAAACTTCCCTTTCATTCTTAAAGGAGCAGGGATGAAGGTCACTGGTTTAGTCCCTCTGGTCCACCAAAAAGCTGCTCATGTGTTACTTTTAAGTGAAATGTCATGGTAAATGCACCATTTACCCAGTACCTCATGACATGCTGTTATATCCCATTCTCTATGTGGATACTGTAGGTGTGAATCTCTGAGCCCATAGGAACCATGACAAGTTTTTGCCTGTCTCCTTTCATTTCAGTCAAGCCATGTGAACACTCCAGTGGCAAGAGCTATGCAAGCTGGAGAGAGCCAAAGAAAGGGCAAAGGCTGGTGGCCTCAACAGCATTCCCACAGGGTCTTCCGCCACCAATTATTGCTCTTAGAGTCCCCTGAAGTTAGTGGCCCACCTTGGCCCAGGTGGCTAATTTCTTTCTCTTCTTGCTGTCTGTTTTTGGTTTTTTTCCTCTTTACTTTTTTTGCATGGCTAAAGGTGGAGGCACTCGGCATGGAGGGGAAGGGTTACAGCTGTAGTTGGCATTTGTGGAACCATACTGCCATCAAGCAGAACATGGTTCAGGAAATGGGAGGCAGCTGAACTCAAGTGCTGGGGAAAGCCCAGGAGTGCAAAAGAGTTGGCGGTGTGGGACACAAAGACTGAAGTAAGACTAGAGAGGAACGTCTGGCTGGCCCTTGGACTGGGCTCATTCCCAGCATGGCTCCCTGGCGCTACAGCTGTCTGTAAGGAAGGGCAGGCAGGTCAGCCCTCCATGGGTTCCCCTGGCTGTCTCCAGGAATAGCCAGTCATGAGTTGCCCCACAATCAGCACCCGGAAGCTCCTTTGTTCCCTGTCAAGATAGGGGTTCCCTGGAGCCAGCATGGCTCCACCCAAGGGCACCTTGGAACTGTTCACAAAAGAAACCAGAGTAAATGGCTCTAGTCTCTGCCATGAGTGGCCAGTGGCTGCCCTTATGCCCATCTCAAAATGGCTGCCGGGGAAGTTCCACCCTGTGGGCTGTCTGGTCTTGGGGCTGCCTGGCTGGTCTGTCTCAGGGACTCTAGAGTAGCTGCTTCCCCAAGGGGTCCCAATGTCAGGTAGACTTTTCCTCAGGCTCTAAAACCCAGTCACAAAAAGCCTGTCTCAGGCAAAGTCCAACCAGACCCACACATCCTCGCTGATCTCAGTGCATTGCCTAAGTCAAGCATCTCTGCAGCTTGTTGTCATGTTCAGAAACACCTTCCGCTGGATGGCACTGTGGCTATGAATGGCATTCAAGTCTTTTCATCCCCAACCTTGCCTTAGTGTTTCTGCATTTGCTGACAAAGGAACAAAGGAAATGCACAGAAAGAAAAAAACAATAATTGCAAAATAAGAAAGAAAGAAACTGGCCAAGTAGCACCCACCTCACCTATAGCAGTGCTCCTACCTACATGGTTACTTTGGGGAAAACTGCCACAGTAGGGGGATCTCTGCCTCCCTCCCTTCCTCTGGATTCTTTTCTGGTCAGCGATCCCTGAGTTAACCAGAGAAGACTGTCCTCAAGAAATCAGACTGTTAGGTTTGTGGCATGGTGGTCATGATTGGCACTGGGGGGCTGTGTGAGGGAGTTCAGTGGGAGGGGTGGGTGGGTGTGTGAGTGTATGGGCCTGTAGGTGGTGCTGTGGATTCCTCTATGAATCTGCAAGGCCTTCTAAGCAAGACACAGGGCCACCTGCTTGTACTCACCACACTTATCCCTAGGCAGCACTTTTCCTCCTGAGGAAGGGACCAAAGTTTGGATCAAAAGCAACCAGGTTCAACAGGCATCTACACATTGTTGACCCATCCAGCAGCAGGGAGTCGGGCCAGATGTTTGTTGGAATGGGGCTGGACTGCACAGACTTATGTGAGGCCTTCAGCTACCTCTATCACTAGAGCCTAGGCACTCATTTGTGCCCAGAAGTGGGAGGGGTGTTCTAAGTGTGTTTCACAGATGGCTCTCCTGGAGAGAGAGCCACTTGCCATGTCAGATGAAACTTGGCTGCTCACTGGAATGTGGTGGTTCACCAGTTAGTTTGCTTCTTTTTATTCTAGCTCTTTCTCCTCCTCCTCCTCCTCCTTGTTCTTCTTTCTTCTTCTTCTTCCTTTTCTTCTTTTCTTTCTGCTACTCCTACTCCTCCTGTTGCTTTTTGCCAGTTTTTGTCTTTCTTCCTGCATTTGCTTCTGCTTGTGCTTCTTTTTCACTTTCTCTTTTTACTTTCGCATCTGCATCCTCATGAGTTCTAGGAAACAGTTTCATCTGCTGCTCCTTGGTAGTGGGGGGATGTTTCAGTGAAGCGCTAGGCCTGGTGGAACTTCACTTTCATTCTTAAAGGAGCAGAGATAAAAGTCACTGGTTGAGTACCTCTAGTTTACCAAAAAATTTCCCACATGTTCCTTTTAGGTGAAACGTCAGGGTAAATGGTGCATTTACGCAGTACCTCACGACACTCTATATATCCGGTTCTTCTTGTGGATACTCTAAGTGTGAAACTCTGAGCCACTAGGAGCCTTGGCAAGTTATGGACTGTTTTCTTTCATGTCAGTTAAGCCTGTGAACACTCCACACTAGCAGGAACCCTGCAATCTGGAGAGAACTAAAAGAAGGGCAAAGGCTGGCTGTCTCAGCAGCATTCCTGCAGGTCCTGCAGGTTCTCCTGCCTTCTGGTTCTTGGTCCTAGTGTCCCCTGTGTTTAGTGGTCCACCTCGGCCCAGATGGCTGATTCTTTTCTCTTCTTCCTGTCTGTTTTTGTTTATTTTTCCTCTTTACTTTTTTCACATGGCAAAAGGTGGAGTCCCTCCTGTTGGAGGGGCTGAGTTATGCTTGTGGTTGGCATTTGTAGAGCCATAACTGCCATCAAGCGGAAACTGTTTTTGGAAATGGGAGTCAGCTGGACACAAGTGCTGGAAAAAACACAGGAGCCAAAAGAGATGGCCGTGTGGAGCCCAAAGACATAAGCAGGATGAGAGAGGAACTTCTGGCTGGCCCTTGGCCTGTGCTCATTTCCAGGATTGCACCCTGGCACCACAGTTGTCGTTAAGGAAAAGCAGGTGGGTCAGCCCACCATGGGTTCCCCTGGCTGTCTCCAGGAAAAGCGGGTTGTGAGTCACCCCACACTTGGCACCCTAAAGCTCCTTTGTTCTATGGGAGGATAGGGGCTTCCTGAACCCAGTGTGACTACAGCCAAGGGCACCACAGAACTGCTCAAAAAGTGACCAGAGCAAATGGCTCCTGTCTCAGCCCTCAGGTGCCAGTGGCTCCTTTTGTGCCTATCTCAAAGTGGCTGTCAGGGCAGCTCCACCCTCTGAGCTCACTGGTTTTGGGGCTGCCTGGCTGCTCTGTCTTGGGGCCTCTTGAACAGCTGCTTTTGCAAGGGATCACAATGTCAGGTACACTTTCTGTTCTCTGGCTCTAAACCCCAGTCAGGGAAACGCTGGCTCAGGCAGAGTCCACCCAGCCCTGCATATTTTTGCTGATCTCTGTTCCTGGCTTGAGGCAAATGTCCCTGTAGTCTGTTGTAATATTCAGAATCAGCTTCCATTGGATGGCACTGGTTCTCCACAAATGGCAATCACATCTTTTCCTTCCATCACCTTACCTTTTGTTTCTCCATTTGCTGCCAATGGAACAAAGCAAACACACACACACACACACACACACACACACACACACACACACAGAGACACACAGACACATGCACAAAAAAAGAAAGAAACCAGCCAAGAAACACCCACCTGACCTATGGCAGGGCTCCCCTCCTACGTGATCACTTTGGGGAAATCTTTGTAGGGGGATCTGTGCCTTCCTCCTTCCCTCTGCATTCTTCTCTGAATAAAGGTCCCAGTGAATCAGAAGAGTCTATCCTTAAGAAATCACACCATTAGGGCTGTGGCACGGTGGGGTAGGTTGCACTGGGGGCAGTGTGAGAAGGTTCAGTGAAAGTTGTTTGAGGGTGTGGGCCTACCTACATGATGGAGCAATTCCTCTATGTATCTGCACTGGTCTCCTAATGAAGAGATCAGACCCCATGCTTGTGAGCACCACATTTGTTTCTAGGTAGCACTCTTTCTTCTGGGGAAGGGACCAAAGCTTGGATCAAAAGCATCCAGGTCCAATAGGCATCTGCACATTGTTGGCCCATCCAACAGCAGGGAGTCGGGCCAGATGTTTCTTGGGATGGGACTGGACAGGATGGACTCTTGTCTGAGGCCTTCAGCTGCCTCTCTCACAGGAACCCAGGCACTCATGCATGCCCAGAGTGGGAGGGGCATTCTGGGTGGGTTTCACAGATGGCTCTCCTGGAGAGAGAGCCACTTGCCATGTCAGATGGAGTATCAGTGGTCACTGGAATGTGGTGGTTCACCAGGTATTTCATTCTTCTTCTTCTTCATCTTTGTCTTTCTCTTCTTCTTTCCTTCTGTTTCTCCTCTTTCCTCCTCTTTTGTCATTGTCATCTTCTTCTTCTCTGCCTCCTTCTTCCTCCTCTTTTTTCTTCTCCTTCTTCTTTTCCTTCCTTTTCTCCTCCTCTTCTGTCTTTTCCTGCTCTTCTACTTCTTCTTTCCTTTCTTTTCTTTATTCCTCCTCCTCCTTCTCTTTGTTTGCTTCTTGTTCTTTTTCTTTCTACATTTGCTTCTGCTTGTGTTTCTCCTCTTCTTTCCACTTTCAGATCTGAGTGGGCAAATGTTCTAGGAGACTGCTTCTTCCTCCACTCCTTGGTAATGGGGAATGTCCCACAGCAGCACTAGGCCTGGAGAAACTTCTCTTTTGTTCTTAAAAATGCATAGATGAAGTTCATCAGTTTATTCCCTCTGGTCTACCAAAAAGCTGCCTACCTGTTACTTTTAAGTAAAATGTCATCGTAAATGCAGCGTTTACCCAGTACCTCATGGATCGCTGTTGTATCTGGTTCTCCTTGTAGATGCTCTAACTGTGAAACTCTGAGCCAGTAGAAGCCTCGGCAAGTTGTCCCCTTTCTCCTTTCATTTCAGTCAAGCCATGTGAACACATCAATCTGAATTTCAGTGTGTACAGGCAGGCTGTCTCTGCCACGTGCCCATTTGCCCACTGTCACCCACACAGGCAGACATCCACAGACCACAGCCACAGCCACATATGCACACAGTCACAAGGCACCCTCACAACTAGAAATAAAATCACAAAAACATGCACACTGAGACACATGCACATACTGACACAAACTCACATGCTTACAAATGACCTTGCAAACACACACACACACACACACACACACACACACAAGCTGACACTGGCAAAGGGTTGTGGGTTCCAGCATTATGCCACACAGACACAGACACACCACCACAGACACATGATTGCCCACAATCTCTCCCACACAAGCTCTAAATGTGCTAGGGGAAAGGGGAGACGTAAGCATTCTTTGCTCCAGGCCTGGGTCATCATGTTATTTCTTGGGCAACTAGGGCCTTTTCCTGAGGATGAATGTGAAAATTCTGTTATCATATAGGCCCAGGGAGCCAGTGAGGAAAGAGCATCCTGGGTCAAGCTGCCTAAAAAGGGACCCCACTTTGTGGTAGGGGCAGAGAAAGTCCCCTTGGGAGCCTTGGTCCTGTGTGATGCCAAGAGAATCTGTGGTGTGTGGTGGGCTTCCCTCACCACCCTGAGCCACCCTCCTGCCACCCACACCTGTGTGAAAGCCAAGACAGCCTGAGCAGAGTTGGACTTGAATGATCTGCTGAGTGTCCCCTGTGAGGGAGACTCCTGTCTCAGGCCCTGTGACTTCCTGTTGAGTCATCATCCTTTTCTGGTGATCTCCATGTGGTATCCCGAGGTGGTTAACTATGTGCAGTTTCAGGCTTTGGGAGGACCCCCAGTCCTGGAGCAAAACCTTGTGTAAGCCAGGTTGGTGGCCAACACCTTGTACTGGAGCTTCAGCCCTATCATCCCAGTCCTCTGGTTGTTACTCAGTGGCCATAATTATGTGTCCTTTGTCTTTTATTCCCTGCAAGGGTGGGAGCCATGCAATCTGGTGACAGCCAAAGGATAGATAAAGCCTGGTTGCCTCAACAGCATTCCCACAGGTTCTCTGGCCAACTGTTCATGGTCCCAGTGTCCCCTGAGTTTGGTGGTGAACCTGGGCCCAGGTGGCTGATTCCTCTCTCTTCTCCCTGTCTATTTTTGTTTCTTTTTCCTCTTTACTTTTTTCACATGGCAAAAGGCGGGGGCGCTCAGCTTGGAGGACCAAGGTTGAGGTTGTAGATGTTGTTTGTGGAGCCATACTGCCATCAAGCGGAATCTGTTTCTGAAAACGGACAGTAACTGGTCTCAAGTGCTGGGGAAAGCACCTGAGGGCAAAAGAGATGGCAGCATGGGGCTAGAAGACTGAGGCAGGATGACAGAGGAACTCCTGGCTGGCCCTTGGCCTGGGCTCTTTCCCTGTCTTTAAGGAAGGGCAGGCAAGTCAACCCATCACGAGTTCCCCTGGCTGTCTCCAGAAACAGACGGTATCGTGAGTCGGCCCACACTCAGCACCCCGAAGCTCCTTCGTACCCCAGGAGTATAGGGATCCTCCAGACACAGGGTGGCCTCACTCCAGAACTGCTCACTAAAGAGTCCAGAGTAAACATCTTCAGTGTCGCTGGCAGTTGCCAGTGGCTTACCTTATGCCCATCTCAAAATGGCTGCGGGGCAGCTCCACCCCCTTGGCTGACTGGTCTTGGGGCTGCCTGGCTGCTCTGTCTCAGGGCCTCTAGAGTGGCTGCCTATGAAAGGGATTGCAATAGCAAGTACACTTTGTTTTCGGGCTCTAAACCCTAGTCAGGGAAACTCTTCTACCCAGCACCGCACATCCTCTCTGACTTCTGTACCTGGCCTAAGGCAAGTGTCTCTGCAGCCTGTTGCCATTTTCAGAAACAACTTCCGCTGGATGGCACTGTGGCTCCGCAAATGGTGGTCACGTCCTTTCCTTCCCCCACCTTGCTTTCATCTTTCTTTATCTGCAGCCAATGGAAGAAAACCTACACACACAAATAAAAACTAAAGCAAAGATAGAAAGAGAAAGAAAGAAAAGAAGAAAGGAAAAAAGAAAGAAAGGAAAGAAAGAAAAGAAAGAAAGAGAAAGAAAGAAAGAAAAAGAAAGAAAGAAAGAAAGAGAAGGAGGGAGAGAAGGGAAAAAGAAATCGGCCAGGGATCAGCCACCTCACCTACTGCAGGGTTCCCACTTAGGTGGTCACTTTGGGGAAAACTGTGACAGTAGGGGGGAACTCTGCCTCTGTCATTCCCTCTGGTTACTTCTCTGGGCAGGGGTATCAGTAAACCAGAAACCCTACCCTTAAGATATTACACTGCTAGGGCCTGTGGCATGCTGGGAGTAGGTGGCACTGGGGCAGTGTGATAGGGTTTAGTGGGAGGGGTGTGTTCGTGTGTGAGTGTGTGGCTCTCCATGCATGGTACTGCAGATTCCTCTATGAGTCTGCACAGGTCTCTTAAGCAAGTGACCAGGCCACATGCTTGTGTGCACTTGTCCCTAGGCAGCACTCTCCCTCATGGGGAAGAAACCAAAGCTTGGATCAAAAGCAGCCAGGTCCAAAAGGCATCTGCATATTGTTGACCCATCCAGCAGCAGGGATTCAGGCCAGATGTTTTTTGGAATGGGACTGGACAGGACAGACTCTTGTCTGAGGCCTTCAGCTGCCTTTCTTACAGGAGCCCAGGGCACTCATCCATGCCCAGAAGTGGCAGGGGTATTCCAGGTGAGTGTCACAGATGGCTCTCCTGGAGAGAGAGCTACTTGGCATGTCTAATGGAGCATGCATGCTCACTGGAACATGGTGGTTCACTGTTGGGGTCTGGCACATCTGCCAGGGGGCTACCAACCTGCGGGAGTCCCTGAGACCACCAATGTAGATGTCTCGTTCAACCTGAGGGAGAGAGTGCGCAGAAGGGAAAGAAGAAAGGAAAGCGGAGTCTGGAGATCTGCAAGACCCGAAGTCAGACAGCAGCTTTATTTTTGTGGGTTACAGCTTTTATACCTTTTTTCTTGTTACATTCACTTTATCTCAGCAGAAAAAGGGGTGAACAGAAAAGAGAACAGAAACCATGTAAAAATAGTTATCAGGGGCTTGTGATAACAGCTCACCAAGCAGTTTTAAGGGGGCTTGTGATAATAGCTTGCAAAGCAGTTTAAGAGTTAATATATGTTTTTTAAAGATACACAGTGCAAACAAACAATGGTGCCCTTAAGGTGGCTCATTAACTATGTTTTCCATCAGGAGGTAGAGCAAAGGCTCAGCTCCTGAGAAAATATAGGCAGGGGTCTCTGCTCCTCTCAGGCACCTCAATTGCAGCAAGCCTATTGCTTACACAGAGACTAATGGGGATATGAAGCAGTCAGCACAATGTCCTCATAAACCGCAGACCCTTACTCTGCATTCTGTTTTTGCCTCAGTGGCCTAGCCATTTTTACCTCGACTCGACAGCCCTCGAGAGCTGGGGGAGAGCAGATAGGTCCAGCAGCCAAGATGGGGCGAGTCATGCTAACTGTCTCAAGCCCTTGGCGTAAACACTGCAGTTCACCAGTTAGTTGCCCTGGAATGGTGGTCATTCTGCCAAAATGCATGGGTAGCCTGACCACCGACTATGCTCACTATCACCTGGGCCCTGTCTGGGTTACTGTGTTCAATGCGGAAGTGAAGGTTGATCCTGGAGTGTTTGGGGGTGGTTGGGGGGCTTTATCTTGGTTTGATATAGGGCTCTCTGGGCTCCTCAGGCTAAACTCTTGTGCTTGCCAGATATTCAACCCGGAAAATGAATGAGATGGTGGAGGACAAATGACGCTGCCCATTTAGGGTCTCCAATTAAACATAAGAAATCCTGATGTGGGTCATCATACAAAGCTTATATTGGGATGCAAAGCCATGACCACATTGCTCTGAAGGTTACATATGCTACCCATGCTGCTCTGTGCCTGGAGGGCAGCACGGAACACAGCGCTGTCAGAATATTGCCAATGTTTTCTGTCTTTGCTGGTTGCAAGTCTTCCTGGATGTGCAGGCCACATTGGGAATGTGCAGAGCTTCACAGGACAGAAAATTTACCCCTTGGATGATGATTTCCACACTCAGGTTTGTGTGAAGGACTCTCAGAAGAGGAATGCCAATCTCGTGCGTGGGGCTGTACTCTCACAGCATTCCGGGAAGAAGACCAACATGAGCATGGAACAGGAGTCACCCCCTTTCTGTCACTTGTCAACAAATATGGTTCTTTTCCTCGTATGTTGGTAGCATCCTCCACGGGGTACCTCTGACCCTGCCGAGGAAAAATTCAAGAAGAAAAGAATGTAGGAAGATCTGGTCTGCATCTTGAGGGGTGGCTTTGAGACTCTGCATGTCAGATGTCCTTGTTTTTGACATTTAACTCTCATCATATCTCAACTCTTTCCTGTCTTCATCTGTGCTTTCATAGGTTTTCAGGCACCTACACATATCCTTACCCACACTCACAAGCGCCTGCCCAGGTACTTTCATTCACACCCATGTCAGGTGGTCTCAGCAACTCTGAATGGGGAGTTTTTCAGGTTTCCCTTTCCTTCTTGTTTATCTTTCTTGTTGCTTTCTGTCTGGCTTTCCAATGTTGCTGGTGGATTTTGTGTGTTGGGTTGGGGTAAAGGCAGCGGGAAGCAGGCAGCCTCCTGGCCCAACAGGCCTCTGTGCAGACTCAGTGCAGACCCGGGCTTAAGGGGTTGATAATTTTTCCTGGATGGTGCTTATTTCTCTGTGATGAGAAGCTCATTGGTGGTGTGTCCTTTATGCAGGACATCACTGGTGGTTCCTTGCCACTCATTACATCAGCATGCATTCAGGCCCCTCTGAAGTAGATCCTTCAGGACAGTACAGTGGCATGGACCTTCCACTTTCTGTTCTTGTTCTACTTCTGGTTCTTCTTCCTCTTTCTCTGGCTACTGCTCTTATTTCCTCCTTCTTCTTCTACTCTACTTTCTCCACCTTCTCCTCCCTCTTTTTCTGCTTCTTCTGATTCTGCATCTGCTCTGCTTTTTTGATCTGCTTCTGAGTCTTCTGATTCCTCTTCTCTTTATTCTTGTTCTTGTTTTTCTTCTTTCTTCTCCTTCAGTATTTTTGTCTTCTTTTCCCTCTTCTTTTCTTCTTCTTCTCCTTTTTTGTTGACTTGCACTGCTGCTGCTTCTTCCTCTTCTTTTTCTTTCCTTTCATCTTCTCTTTCTCCTATTTTGCTTATTGTTCTTGTTCTTCCTGCCTTTGCTTCTGCTTGTGTTTCTCCTTCTCTTCTTGTCCTCACTTTCGGACTTGGGTGGGCAAGTGTTCTAGGAGACTGCTTCTTCTTCCACTCCTTGGTAATGGGGGATGTCTTACTGCAGCACTAGGCCTGCAGAAACTTCTCTTTTGTTTTTAAAGGAGCAGACATGAAGGTCATTGGTTCAGTCCCTCTGTTCCACCAAAAAGCTCCCCATGTTTTACTTTTAAGTAAAATGTCATGGTAAGTGATCCATTTACCCAGTACCTTATGGCTCACCATTATATCCTGTTCTCCTAGTGGATGCTCTAAGTGTGAAATCCTGAGCCAGCATGAGCCTTGGCAAGTTGTCCCCTTTCTCCTTTCATTTCAGTCAGGCCATGAGAACACATCAATCGAGATTTCAGTGTGTACAGGGAGGTTGTCTCTGCCATGTGGCCCATTTGCCTAGTCTCACTCACATAGGCAGGCTCCCACAGACCACTGCCATAGCCATTTATGTACACAGTCACAAGGGACCCTCACAACCAGAAATGAAATCACAAACACATGCACACTGAGACACACACACACGCAGACAAACTCACATGCTTACACACGCCCACGCAGACACACACATAGAAATACATGCAAGTAAGTTCACACGGGCACCTGGGTGCAGGTCCAAACATTATCTCATACAGACACAGACACATCACCACAGGCACAAGATTGCCCACAATCTCTCCCACACAGGCTCTAAACATGCAAAGGTGAAGTGGAGTCAGGCGAGCAATTCGGTCACCAGGCCTGGGTCATCATGTTATTTCTTGGGCAACTAGGGCCTTTTCCTGAGAATGATTGTGAGAAGTCTGTTATCAGATAGGCCCAGGACACAGGTATGGAATGAGTGTCCTGGGTAAGCTGCTTAAAAAGGGACCCCACTTCATGGTAGGGGCAGAGAAAGTCCCCTTGGGAGCCTTGGTCCTGTGTGATGCCATGAGAATCTGTGGTGCATGGTGGGCTTCCCTCACCTCCCTGAGCCACCCTCCTCCCACCCCCACCTGTGTGAAAGCCAAGACAGCCTGTGCAGAGTCAGACTTGAGTGAGCTGCTGAGTGAGTGACCCCTTTGACAGCAACTCCTGTGTTAGGCCCTGTGACTTCCTGTTGAGTTGTCGGCCCTTTCTGGTGATCTGATTGCGGCATCCCTTGGTTGTAAACTCTACCTGTAGCTCCAGACTGTGGGAGGACTTCCCAGTCTGGTAGCAAAACCTTATGTAAGTCAGCTCGGTGGCCAGTGCCTTGTCCTGGGGCAGCAGCCTTATGATCCCTGTCCTCTGGTGGTTACCCAGTGGCCAATATTATGTGTCCTTTGTCTTTTACTCTCTGCCTAGGTGGGAGCCATTCAATCTGTTTAGAGCCAAAGGAAGGGCAAAGGCTGGCTGTCTCAACAGCATTCCCACAGGGTCTCCCACAGGTGGCTGATTCCTTTCTCTTCTCCCTGTCTGTTTTTGTTTCTTCTTCCTCTTTACTTTTTTCACATGGCAAGAGGCGGAGGTGCTGAGCTTGGAGGGGCAGGATTAATGTTGTAATTGGTGTTTGTGGAGCCATACTGCCATCAAGTGGAAACTGTTTCTGGAAATGAGAGACAGCTGGGAACAAGTGTTGGGCAAAGCCCAGGAGCTCCTAAGAGATGGTGGCGTGGGGCCCCAAGACTGAATAAGGATGACAGAGGAACTCCTGGCTGGCCCTTGGCCTGGCCTCATTTCCAGGATGGTGCCCTGGAGCTGCAGCTGTCTTTAAGACAGGGCAGGCAGATCGGCCTGTCATGGGTTCCCCTGGCCATCTCCAGGAACAACTGTTCGTGAATTGCCCCACACTCAGCACCCTGAAGCTCCTTTGTTCCCCAGGAAGAGGGGCTCCCTGGACCCAGTGTGTCCTCAGTCAAGAGCAACTTTGAAACTGCTCATAAAAGAGGCTGGAGTAAATGACCCCAGTCTTGGTCATCAATGGCCAGTGGCTTCCCTTATGCCCATCTCAAAATGGCTGCCGGGTAACTCCACCCTGTGGTCTGACTAGTCTTGGGGCTGCCTGGCTGCTCTGTCTCAGGGCCTCTAAAGTAGCTGCTTCTCCAAGGGGTCCCAATATCATGTACACTTTGTTCTTGGGCTCTAAACCCCAGTCACGGAAAGCCAGACTCAGGTAGAGTCCACCCAGCTCCGCACATCCTCACTGATCTCTGTGACTGGCTGAAGGCATGTGTCTTTGCAGTCTGTTGTCATGTTCAGAAACAACTTCCACTGGATGGCACTGTGGCTCCACAAATGGCAGTCACACCCTTCCTTTCCCCTACCTTGCCTGTCTTTCTCCATTTGCTGCCAATGGAACAAAACACACAAACACACATGTGAAGAAAAAAAGAAACAGGCCAAGGAGCACCCACCTCACCTACTGCAGGGCTCCCCACCTATGTGGTCAGTTTGAGGAAACCTGCAACAGTAGGGGGGGGATCTCTACCTTCCTCCTTCCCTCTGGATTATTCTCTGGGCAGGGGACCCAGTTAACCAGAGGAGCCTGTATTCATGAAATCACACCCATAGGGCTGTGGTATGGTGGGGTAGTTGACACTGGGACAGTATGAGGGGTTCACAGTGAGGGATTTTGGCTGTGAGGTTTCTAAGCAAGAGACAAGGCCACATACTTATGCACACCACACTTGTGGCTAGACAGCAGTCTCCCTTTGGGGATGGCACCAAAGCCTGGGTCAAAAGAAGCCATATCCAACAGGGATCCACACACTGTTGACTCATCTAGCAGCAGGGAGTTGGGTCAGATGGGACTGGATGGGATGGACTCTTGTCCAAGGCCTTTATCTACCTCTCTCACTGGAGCCCTGGCACTCATCTGTGCCCAGTAGTGGGATGGGTATTCTAGATGGGTTTCACAGATGGCTCCTCTGGATAGAGAGCCACTTGGCATGTCTGATGGAGCATACATGCTCACTGGAATGTGGTGGTTCACCAGTTAGTTGCCCTGACATGGTGGTCATTCTGCCAAAGAACATGGGTAGCCTGGTCACCGATTGTGTTTGCTTTTACTTGGGCCTTTTTTGTGTTTTTGTGCTGGGTGTAGAAGTGGTGCTTGAGCCTGGAGAGTTTTGTGGATGGGTTGGGTGGCTGTGGTTTTGTTTGATACATGGCTCTCTGGGCTTCTCAAGCTAAACTCTAGTGCGTGTGGGATGTTTGGCTCAGAAAATTAATGAGATGGCGGGGGACAAATTATGCCACGCCTTTAGGGTCTACAGGCAGACATAAAAATGTGTGATGCTGGTCATCATACAGAGCCCATGTTGGGATGTAAAACCATGACTGTGTGGCTCTAAAGGTTTCATATGCTACCCATTCTGCTCAGTGCCTGGAAAGCAGCAGGGAACACAACACTCAGAATATTTGAAATGTTTTTTGTTTTTGCTTGTTACAAGTCTTCCTAGATGTGTAAGTCACACTGGGAATGGGCAGAGCTTCACAGGACATGAAATTCACCCCACAGTTAATGATTCCCACACTCAGAGGTGTGTGAATGACTCTCACAAGAGGAACATCAATCTTGTGCATTGGGCTGCACTCTCAGGGCATTTGGGATAGAAGACCAACATGACCATGGAAGAGAAGTCGCTTCCTTTCTGTCATTTGTCAACAAATGTGGTTCCTTTCCTCACCTGTAGGTTGCCTCCACCATGGGGCATCTCTGGCCCTGCCTAGGGAAAACACAAGAAGAAAATAACTCGGGAAGATTATTTTCTTCCTGGACTTCCTGGACTGCATCTTTAGCGGTGTCATTGAGACTCTGAGTGTCAGAGGTCCTCATTTTTAACATTTAATTCCCATCATACCTCAACTTTTCTCTGCCTTTATCTGTGCCTCCATAGGTAGTCTTGCACATACACAAATCACCACCCATATTTAAAAGCATCAGCCCAGACACCTTCATTCACACCCATGTTGGGTCATCTAGGCAACTCTCAGTGGGGAGTTTTTCAGATTTCTGCTTCCCTCTTGTTTTTCTTTCTTGTCACTTTGTATCTGGCTACCTAACATTTGCCAGCAGAGTGTGCATGTTGGGTTGGTGTGGGGGCAGTGCGAAGCAGTGCAGACTCCTGGCCCAACAGGTCTCTGTGCAGATGCAGTGCTTAAAAGGCTGTCACTTTTTTCTGCCTTGTGGCTCTTTCTCTGTGAGGCCACAGAAGGCCCCTCAAGCTGTCAGCTGTCCTGGGGCACTCTGCATTTCACTTCACTCTTAATCTCATTGTTTACTCTGATTTGTAGTGTACTTTTTGAGTTTTTCTCTGTTCACCTTTTTCTTTTTCACTGTCTACTTCTTGTACACTTATGTTTGGGGAGGTCAGGATCAGCCTGGAGGCAGGGTTGGCTGAGTACAGGAACATCCTTAGTGAAAACTGGCTTACTTTTCTTAAGGAAACTTGAAGGACCCCAGCAGAACCCTTGTGTCCATTTCCTCCTCATTTTTTATGTTCCCATCTTTTGGCGGCCCTTTCCTGCTTTGACCTTGTAGACTTGGGAATCGGTGGTCCTTTGTAGTCTTCTGCTGACATCCACAGGTTGTGGTTCAGCCTGTACTTGTGTCATCTATAACTCCTGCAGGCCTATTTGTGTATCAAAGCTTTTGATTCCACTCAGGAAAGATCCCATGGACAAGAGGCTTCTGTATGATGTGTTTTTTAAGCAGGACATCACTGGTGTCTCATTGCTACTTGTTGTATATATCACTATGCATTGATGCTACCCTGAACTAGATTCTTCAGGACAGCTACAGTGGCATGGACCTCTCACTTCCTGTGCTTGTTCCCCTTTTGGTTTGTCTTCATCTTTCTCCTCCTATTCATCTTTTTCTCTTCTCCTTTTTCTTCTCCCTTTCTCTTCTCTCCTTTTCTTCTTTTTGTCTTTCTTCTTCTATTTCTACTTCTTTTTCTTCTTTGGCTTCATTTTTCTCTTCTTGTTCTTTTTCTTTTTTCTCTTTCCTCTTCTCCTTCTATTTCTTGTTTGTCTTCTCCTTTTCTTTCTTCACCTTTGTCTTCTTCTTTTCCTCATTCTTATTTGCAGTCTTTTTCATCTTCCTCTTCCTCCTCCTTTTTTCTCCTTCTCATCCTCCTTTTTACTCTCCTCTTCTCCTTCTTCTCCTCCTCTTCATCCTCCTCATCTTCTTCTTTTTCTCCTTCTCCTTCTTCTTTATTTGTACTCCTTCTCACAGTCTTCTTCTCTTTACCCTTCTTTTTTCTTCTCCATTTCAGTCTTCTTCTTATTTTCTTTCTTTCTTTCTTTATTCTCCATCACAGTTTTTTGTTCTTTTTGTTCTTTCTTTCTCTTCTATTCCTCCTTCTCTTTCATTGTCTGCTCCTTTTTCTTGTCTTTCATCTTCTTTTTCTCTTCTTCTTCCTCCTCCTCCTCTTCCTCTTTTTCTCCTTCTCCTCCTCCTCTTCCTCCTCCTCCTCCTCCTCCTCCTCCTCCTTCTTCTTCTTTTCTTTTCTCCTTCTTCTCCTCCTTCTCATCCTCCTTTTTTCTTCTCTTTTTTGGTCTTTTTATTTCTTTGTTGTATCTCTGTTTCCTTCTTTTCTTCTTCTTTCTCATTCTTTGTCTTTTCTTTCTTTCCTTTTTTTCACCTTCTTTTCTTGTTTTTTTTTCTCCTTTTTTTTCTTCTACTTTTTCTTCTTACCACTTCTTTTTTTTTTCTTTTACTTTCAGTTATGTACAGGAAAAGTGTTCTGGGAGACTGCTTCTTCTTCTACTCCTTAGTGATTGGGGATGTTTCTCTGCAGCACTAGGCTTCAAGAAAGGCTTCACTTTTTCTCTTGAAAGAACATCAATGAAGGTCACCAGTTCAGTTTCTTTTGATCACCCATAAGCTTCCCAAGTGTTACTTTTAAGTAAAAATTTTTTTTTGATCTTTTCTATTCTGTTTTATTCTTTTTTAAAAAAATTTTTACTGCATTATAGGTTTTGGGGTACATGTGCAGAGTGTGCAAGATAGTTGCATAGGTACACACATGTCAGTGTGCTTTGCTGCCTTCCTCCCCTTCACCCACACTTGGCATTTATCCCTAGGCTATCCCTCCCCAGCCCCCCCCCACTGTCCCTCACCCCTTCCCCCCAATAGACCCCAGTGTGTAGTAGACCCCTTCCCTGTGTCCATGTGTTCTCATTTTTCTCACCCGCCTATGAGTGAGAATATGCGGTATTTGTTTTTCTGTTCTTGTGTCAGTTTGCTGAGAATGATGTTCTCCAAATTCATCCATGTCCTTACAAAGGACACAAACCCATCATTTTTGATTGCTGCATAATATTCCATGGTGTATATGTGCCACATTTTCCCAGTCCAGTCTATCATCAATGGGCATTTGGGTTGGTTCCAGGTCTGCTATTGTAAACAGTGCTGCAATGAACATTCATGTGCATGTGTCCTTATAGTAGAACAATTTATATTCATTTGGATATATACCCAGTAATGGGATTGCTGGGTCAAATGGAATTTCTATTTCTAGGTCCTTGAGGAATCGCCACACTGTCTTCCACAATGGTTGAACTAATTTACACTCCCACCAACAGTGCAAGAGTGTTCCTATTTCTCCACATCCTCTCCAGCATCTGCTGTCTCTAGATTTTTTAATGATCGCCATTCTAACTGGCGTGAGGTGGTATCTCAATGTGGTTTTGATTTCATTTCTGTAATGACCAATGATGATGAGCATTTTTTCATGTGTTTGTTGGCCTCATGTATGTCTTCTTTTGTAAAGTGTCTGTTCATATCCTTTGCCCATTTTTGAATGGGCTTGTTTGTTTTTTTCCTGTAAATCTGTTTGAGTTCTTTGTAAATTCTGGATGTCAGCCCTTTGTCAGATGCATAAACTGAAAAGATTTTTTTCCCATTCTGATGGTTGCCGATTCACTCTAGTGCCTGTTTCTTTTGCCGTGCAGAAGCTGTGGAGTTTGATTAGGTCCCATTTGTCTATTCTGGCTTTTGTTGCCAATGCTTTTGGTGTTTTGGTCATGAAGTCCTTGCCTACTCCTATGTCCTGAAAGGTTTTGCCTAGATTTTCTTCTAGGGTTTTTATGGTGTCAGGTCTTATGTTTAAGTCTTTAATCCATCTGGAGTTAATTTTAGTGTAAGGTGTCAGGAAGGGGTCCAGTTTCTGCTTTCTGCACATGGCTTGCCAGTTTTCCCAACACCATTTATTAAACAGGGAATCCTTTCCCCATTGCTTGTTTTTGTCTGGTTTATCAAATATTATATGGTTGTAGATATGTTGTGTAGCCTCCGATGCCTCTGTTCTGTTCCATTGGTCTATATCTCTGTTTTGGTACCAGTACCATGCTGTTTTGATTACTGTAGCCTTGTAGTATAGTTTGAAGTCTGGTAGCATGATGCCTCCCGCTGTGTTCTTTTTGCTTAGAATTGACTTGGCTATGTGGGCTCTCTTTTGGTTCCATATGAAGTTCATGGTGGTTTTTTCCAGTTCTGTGAAGAAATTCAATGGTAGTTTGATGGGGATAGCATTAATTGTGTAAATTACTTTGGGTAGTATAGCCATTTTCACGATATTGATTCTTCCTAACCATGAACATGGAATGTTTCTCCATCTGTTTGTGTCCTCTCTTATTTCGTTGAGCAGTGGTTTGTAGTTTTCCTTGAAGAGGTCCCTTACGTTCCTTGTGAGTTGTATTCCTAGGTATTTTATTTTCTTTGTAGCAATTGTGAATGGCAGTTCGTTCTTGATTTGGTTCTCTTTAAGTCTGTTATTGGTGTATAGGAATGCTTGTGATTTTTGCACATTGATTTTATATCCTGAGACTTTACTGAAGTTGCTTATCAGTTTCAGGAGCTTTTGGGCTGAGGTGATGGGGTCTTCTAGGTATATTATCATGTCATCTGCAAATAGAGACAATTTGGCTTCCACCTTTCCTATTTGAATACCCTTTATTTCTTTTTCTTGCCTGATTGCTCTGGCTAGAACTTCCAGTACTATGTTGAATAGGAGTGGTGAGAGAGGGCATCCTTGTCTAGTGCCAGATTTCAAAGGGAATGCTTCCAGTTTTTGCCCATTCATTATGATATTGGCAAGTAAAATGTTATACCTCCTTGCTTGCCATTCTTTCTTTTTCTCTTTGTGGACTTTCTAAATGTATAATTCTGTTTCAGTAGGAACCTGGCAATTTGTCATGTTGTCTCCCATTGCCTTTTCTTAAATCAAGCCATATGAAGAAAACAATATGGATTTTAGTGTGTACAGTTTGGCTGTCTCTGCCACATGCCAATTTGCCCACTTTCACTCACACAGGCAGGAACCCACAGACCACAGGCACAGAACACATGCACACACTCACAAGAAACCCCACAATCAGAAATAAAATTACAAACCCATACACACACGGAGATACATGCAGATGCAGAAAAAAACACACATGCAGACACACACACATGCAAGCACAGTGACACACATAGTCACACACACACACACACACATGCACACACACAAACAGGTAACATCACAAAGGCACAGGGGTTCAGGCCCAAGCATTCTCTCACTCAGAGACAAACAAACACACAAAGCCATAGGCATGAGACTACCAATAAAGGCTCTCATATGGGCTCTCATTCCCTGACAAGCAATGGGCTATGGGCAATCATTTCTGGCTTCAGGGCTAGGTCCTCATGCTATTGATTGCACAACTTGGCTTTCTCCTGAGAATGAATGCAGGAAGTCTGTTATCAAATAGGTCACAGCAGAGGGTGTGAAACAAGCATCCTGGGTCAACCTGCTTAAAAGCAAACTCCCCCTTTTGGGTAGAAGCAGAGAGAGTCCTGTTGGGAAACTTAGCCCTGTGTGATGTTATGGGAATCTGTGGTATGAGATGTCCTTTTTGAATCCCACTAAGCCACCCTCCTCTCACCCCTGCCTGTGTGAAAGCCAAGAAAGCCTGTACAGAGTCAGACTTGGGTGAGTTGCTGAGTGTGCTCTCTAAGGGATACTCCTGCCTCAAGTCCTATGGCTCCTGATTGAGCAGTCTTCCCATTCTGGTGACTTCCATGTGCCAGCCCAAGGTGGGAAACTCTACCTAGGGCTCCAGACTTTGGGAGGACACCCAGTCCTGCAGCAAAACCTTGTGTAAGTCAGCTGGGTGACTAACACCTTGTCCTGTAACCACAGCCCTGTAATCCTAAGTCTCTTGTAGTATCCCAGTGCCCGTGATTATGTGTCCTTTGTCTTTTATTTTCTGCAGGAGCAAAAGCCATGAAACCTAGAGAGGGCCAAAGGAAGGCCAAAGGCTGGCTTCCTAAACAGAATTCCCACAGGGTCTCCAGCCTACTGGTTCTTGGTCACGTGAACCTCTGACTTTGTGGTCAACCTGGAATCAGGTAGCTGATTCCTTTCTCTCCCCCATCTTTTTCTCTTTCTCCTTTTTATTTATTTGTTCACATTAGAAAAGTCAGAGACCCTCGAGGTGGAGGAACAGGGTTACAATTGTACTTGAAGTTTGTGGCACTATAGTGCCATCAAGTCAAAATTGTTTCTGGAAATGGGAGGCACCTGAGTTCAGGTGCTGAGGAAAGCCCAAGAGCACTAAACAGATGGCAATGTGAAGCCCTCAGGATGAAGCTGGTTGAGAGAACTCCTGGCTGGCCCATGGCCTATGCTCATTCCCAGAGTTGCACCTTGCCTCCACAGCTCTCTCAGTACAAATGGACAGGCAGAGGTGGCCCACCATGAGTTCCCCTGGCAGTCTTCAGAGACTGCTCGGCATAAGTTGCCCCTCCACACATTCCAAAACTTCTATGTTCACAGGGAGGATAGGGAGCCCCTTTCCCCTGTGTGGCTTCAGCCAAGGGCACCACTGAACTCTCCACAAAAGAGATCAGAGTAAATGACCCCAGTCTCAGCCATCAGTGGACAGTAGCTTCCCTTAAACCCATTCCAAGATGGATCAGCTCTTCCCACTGGGCTACTGGTCTTGGGGTTGCCCAGCTGCTCTGTCCCCGGCCCGTAATGTACCTGCTTCTTCATGAGGTTCCAATGGCAAGTATACTTCCTTAAGGGCTCTGAACCCCAGTGGGGGAAACCCTGGCTTGGACACTGTCTACACAGCCTGGCACATCCTCGCTGCTATCTGTGCCTGGAAGAAGGCAACTGTCCCTGCAGCCTGTTGTCATGTTCAAAAACACCTTCTGAACAATGTGCAAAAAGCAAAAACTGGACATGTTCCTTACACCTTACACTAAAATTAACTCTAGATGGATTAAAGGTTTAAACATTAAACCTAACACCATAAAAACCCTAGAAAAAAACCTAGGCAATACCATTCAGGACATAGGCATAGGGAAGGACTGCATGACTAAAACACCAAAAGCAATTGCAACAAAAGCCAAAATAGGCAAATGGGATCTCATTAAACTTAAGAGTTTATGCACAGCAAAAGAAACAATCATTAGAGTAGACCAGCAACCAACAGAATGGGAAAAATATTTTGCAATCTACCCATCTGACAAAGGGTTAATATCCAGAATCTACAAAGAACTAAAGGAGATTAACAACAAACAAACAAACAAACAAACAAACCCCTTCAAAAGTGGGCAAAAGATATTAACAGACACTTTTCAAAAGAAGACATTTATGAGGCCAACAAACATAAAAAAATGTTCATCATCACTGGTCATTAGAGAAATGCAAATTAAAACCACATTGAGATACCATCTCACACCACTTGGAATGGTGATCATTAGAAAATCTGGAGACAACAGTTGCTGGAGAGGATGTGGAGAAATAGGAACACTTTAACACTGTTGGTGGAGTGTAAATTAGTTCAACCACTGTGGAATACTGTGTGGCAATTCCTAAAGTATCTAGAAATAAAAATTCCATTTGAGCCAGCAATCCCATTACTGGGTATATACCTACAGGATCATAAATTGTTCTATTATAAAGAAACATGCACACGTGTGTTCATTGTGGCACTGCTTACAATAGCAAAGACCTGGAACCAACCCAAATGCCCAACAATGGTAGACTGGACAAACAAGTGTGGCACATATGCACCATGGAATACTATGCAGCCATAAAAAGCTATGAGTTCACATTCTTTGTAGGGACATGGATAAAGCTAGAAACCATCATTCTCAGCAAACTGACACAAGAACAGAAAACCAAACACCGCATGTTGTCACTCATAGGTGGGTGTTGAACAATGAAAACGCATGGACACAAGGAGGGGAGCATCATACACTGGGGACTGTTGTGGGGAGACCTAGTGGAGAGACAGTAGATGGTAGGGAGGTTGGGGATGGATAACATGGGGAGAAATGGCAGATACAGGTGATGGAGGAATGGAGTCAGCAAACCATCTTGCCATGTATGTACCTATGCAACAATCCTGCATGATCTACACATGTACCCCAGAACCTAAAATACAATAAAAAAAAAAAGAAAGAAACACCTTCTGCTGGACAACACTGTGGCTCCGCAAATGGCAGTCACCCCTTTCCTTCCTCCACCTTGTATTCCTCTCCCTCCTTTTGCTGTCAACCAAACCAAACAAACACCAAAAAACAAAAATCAAAGAAACAAAGAAGAAAACTGCCAAAGGAGCATTCACCTCACCTACTGCAGGGCTCCCCACCCACGTGGTTACTTCTAGGAAACCTGTAACAGTAAGAGGGATCTCTGCCTCCCTCCTTCTCTCTGGATTCTTCTCTGGGCAGGGGGTCCCAGTGAAACAGAGAAGCCTATCCTCAAGAAATCTTACTCTTTTTCTGTGGATTCAGAGGGGGATGTTGCACTGGGGGCAGTGTGAGGGGGTACAGCAGGAGGGATGTGTGGTTCTATGGGCCTGCATGTGGGCCACTGGAGATTCTTCTATGAATCTGCCTGCACAGGCATCCTCTGAAGGAGACCGATGCCTACCTAGGGAAAACACAGAAAGAAAATAATTCAGGAAGATCTGGACTGTGTCTTTAGGGGTGGCAATGTGACTCTGAGTGTGAGAAGTTCTCATTTTTAACGTTTAAGTTCTATTTCATCTCACTTTTTTTCTGTATCTATCTGTGCTTCTATATGTCCTCAGACACATACATGTATCCTTATCAATACTCACTAAAAGGTGTCTGCCCACACACCTCAGCTCACACTTAGATCTCCACGTCTAGGTAACTCTTAATGGGCAGGGTTCTTCAGCCTCCCAGTTTTCTCTTCTTCATCTTTGGTTTCCCTTTCTGTCTGGCTTCTCAATATTTACTGTCAGAGCATGTGGGATGATATGGGGGTGGGGACAGTGGGGAGCAGGGAAGCCTCTTGGCTCCTCAGGCCTTTGTGCAGACCCAGTACAAATCCTGGCCTAAGAGTCTGATGCTTTTTCCTGGCATGTGGCTCTTCTTGTATCAGGGCACAGGAGGCCATTTGGGCAGCCATATTTGCACATGGAACATCCTGCATTTCAGTTTGCTTTTATCCTCATCATTCACACTGATTCTTCGTGTACTTTTGGAGTTTTTCTTCCTTCACTTTTTTCTTGTTCACCGTGTTTACTTTTTGCTCACTTATGGTTTTGGGAGGTCAGAATCAGCCTGCAAAAGCAGGGTCTTGGGCACAGAATGCCCTTAGGGAGAATAAGCCTACTTTTCCTAAGGAAGTCAGAAGGACCCCAGCTGACCATTGGGGAAGTAAGCAGCATCCCCCACCCCTATGTGCTTTCTCTCAGTATTGCCATAGGTGGCTCATTACATCTTTTCTCTGATGTTCATTTCCTCTCAGTTTTCATCTCTCCTCCCACCCATTTCCAGGATACTTCCCTGCCTAGGTTCTGTAGACTAGAAGCTCATGGCCCCTTGCACTGTGCTGATGACATCTGGAGGGAATGGTTCAGCCTGCACCTCTGTCCTCTGTAGCTTCTTTAAGTCTACATGTAGATCAAAGTCCTTGATCCCACTCAGAAGAGATCCCATCAACAAGAAGCTTCTTGGTATTGTGTCCCTTCACTGGGACATTATTGGTTTCTCCTTGCCACTTGTGTATATCACCATGCAGTGAGGTACCCTGAACTAGGTCCTTCAGAACAGCTGCTGTGGTGTGAAGCTGCCACTTCTTCTTATTCTCTTTCTGGTTCTTCTTCCTCTTCCTCCTCCTCCTCCCCCTCCTCTTTTTTCTGCTTCTCCTCTTTCTCCTTGTCCTTTCTTCTTTTTCTCCTTTTTCTTCTTCTCTTTTTCTTTTCACTTTCAGCTTTTGGCAGGTCAAGCATTACACTGAGACTGCTTCTTCTCTGCTCCTTGTGATGTGGAATGTCCCTTTGCAGAACACAGGTGAGAAAGGCCTTACTTTTGTTCTTTTTTTTTCCATCATTAGAATCATTTATTCCCACCCAGCTGCATTTTTTTATCTTTATTTTTTTTAATTGCATTTTAGGTTTTGGGGTATATGTGCAGAACATGCAAGATAGTTGCATATGTACACACATGGCAGTGTGTTTTGCTGCCTTCCTCCCCTTCACCCACACTTGGCATTTCTCCCCATGCTATCCCTCCCCAGCTCCCGTGCTGTCCCTCCCCTATTTCCCCCAATAGACCCCAGTGTGTAGTACTCCCTTACCTGTGTCCATGTGTTCTCATTGTTCATCACCCGCCTATGACTGAGAATATGTGGAGTTTCATTTTCTGTTCTTGTGTCAGTTTGCTGAGAATGACGTTCTCCAGATTCATCCATGTACCTACAAAGGACAAAAACTCATCACTTTTGATTGCTGTATAATATTCCATGGTGTATATGTGCAACATTTTCCCAGACCAGTCTATCATCGATGGGCATTTGTATTGGTTCCAGGTCTTTGCTATTGTAAACAGTGCTGCAATGAACATTCGTGTGCATGTGTCCTTATACTAGAATGATTTATAGTTTTTTGGATATATACCCAGTAATGGGATTGATGGGTCAAATGGAATTTCTATTTCTAGGTCCTTGAGGAATCACCACACTGTCTTCCACAATGGTTGAACTAATTTACACTCCCACCAGCAGTGTAAAAGTGTTCCTATTTCTCCACATCCTCTCAGCATCTGTTGTCTCCAGATTGTTTAATGATCACCATTCTAACTGGTGTGAGATAGTACCTCAATGTGGTTTTGATTTGCATCGCTCTAATAACCAGTGATGATGAGCATTTTTTTCATGTGTTTGTTGACCTCATGTATGTCTTCTTTCGTAAAGTGTCTGTTCATATCCTTTGCCCATTTTTGAATGGGCTTGTTTGTTTTTTTCCTGTAAATCTGTTTGAGTTCTTTGTAAATTCTGGATATCAGCCCTTTGTCCGATGCGTAAACTGCAAAGATTTTTTTCCCATTCTGATGGTTGCCGATTCACTCTAGTGACTGTTTCTTTTGCCATGCAGAAGCTGTGGAGTTTGATTAGGTCCCATTTGTCTATTTTGGCTTTTGTTGCCAATGCTTTTGGTGTTTTGGTCATGAAGTCCTTGCCTACTCCTATGTCCTGAAAGGTTTTGCCTAGATTTTCTTCTAGGGTTTTTATGGTGCCAGGTCTTATCTTTAAGTCTTTAATCCATCTGGAGTTAATTTTAGTGTAAGGTGTCAGGAAGGGGTCCAGTTTCTGCTTTCTGCACATGGCTAGCCAGTTTTTCCAACACCATTTATTAAACAGAGAGCCTTTTCCCCATTGCTTGTTTTTGTCAGGTTTATCAAACATTGTATGGTTGTAGATATGTTGTGTTGCCTCCGATGCCTCTGTTCTATTCCATTGGTCCATATCTCTGTTTTGGTACCAGCACCATACTGTTTTGATTACTGTAGCCTTGCAGTATAATTTGAAGTCCAGTAGTGTGATGCCTCCCGCTGTGTTCTTTTTGCTTAGGATTGACTTGGATATGCAGGCTCTCTTTTGGTTCCATATGAAGTTCAAGGTGGTCTCTCCAGTTCTGTGAAGAAAGTCAATGGTAGCTTGATGGAAATAGCATTGATTGTGTAAATTACTTTGGGCAGTATAGCCATTGTCACGATATTGATTCTTCCTAACCATGAACATGGAATGTTTCTTCATCTCTTTCTGTCCTCTCTTATTTTGTTGAGCAGTGGTTTGTAGTTTTTCTTGAAAAGGTCCCTTATGTTTCCTGTAAGTTGTATTCCTAGGTATTTTATTCTCTTTGTAGCAATTGTGAATGGCAGTTCGTTCTTGATTTGGCTCTCTTTAAGTCTGTTATTGGTGTATAGGAATGCTTGTGATTTTTGAACATTGATTTTATATCCTGAGACTTTGCTGAAGTTGCTTATCAGTTTCAGGAGTTTTTGGGCTGAGGCGATGAGGTCTTCTAGATATACTATCATGTTGCCTGCAAATAGAGACAATTTGGCTTCATTTTTTCCTATTTGAATACCCTTTATTTCTTTTTCTTGCCTGATTGCTCTGGCTAGAACTTCTAGTACTATGTTGAATAGGAGTGGTGAGAGAGGGCATCCTCGTCTAGTGCCAGATTTCAAAGGGAATGCTGCCAGTTTTTGCCCATTCAGTATGATATTGACTGTTGGTTTGTCATAAATAGCTTTTATTATTTTGAGATACATTCCATGAATACCGAGTTTATTGAGGGTTTTTAGCATAAAGGGCTGCTGAATTTTGTCAAAGGCTTTCTCTGCATCAATTGAGATAATCCTGTGGTTTTTGTTTTTGGTTCTGTTTATGTGGTGAATTATGTTTATAGACTTGCATATGTTGAACCAGCCTTGCATCCCCGGGGTGAATCCTACTTGATCATGATGGATAAGCTTTTTGATGTGCTGTTGCAATCGGCTTGCCAATATTTTATTGAAGATTTTTGCATCTATGTTCATCATGGATATTGGCCTGAAGTTTTCTTTTCTTGTTGAGTCTCTGCCGGGTTTTGGTATCAGAATGATGTTGGTCTCATAAAATGATTTGAGAAGGATTTCCTCTTTATGGATTATTTGGAATGGTTTCAGAAGGAATGGTACCAGCTCCTTTTTGTGTGTCTGGTTGAATTCGGCTGTGAACTCATCTGGACCTGGGCTTTTTTTGTGTGGTAGGCTCTTAATTGCTGCCTCGACTTCAGACCTTGTTATTGGTATATTCACAGTTTCAGCTTCCTTTTGATTTAGGCTTGGTAGCACACAAGTGTCCAAAAATTTATCCCTTTTTTTTAGGTTTACTAGTTTATGTGCATAGAGTTGTTTGTAATATTCTCTGATGATGGTTTGAATTTCTGTGGAATCTGTGGTGATTTCCCTTTTATCGTTTTTTATTGCATCTATTTGGTTGTTCTCTCTTTTCTTTTTTATCAGTCTGGCTCGTGGTCTGTCTATTTTGTTGATCTTTTCAAAAAAACAGCTCTTGGATTTATTGATTTTTTGAAGGGTTTTTCTTGTCTCTATCTCCTTCAGTTCTGCTCTGATCTTAGTTATTTCTTGTCTTCTGCTAGGTTTTGAGTTTTCTTTGATCTTGCTCCTCTAGTTCTTTCAATTTTGATGATAGGGTGTCAATTTTGGATCTCTCCACTGTTCTCATATGGGCACTTATTGCTATTTATTTTAGAGACTGCTTTAAATGTGTCCCAGAGATTCTGGTATGTTGTGTCTTCCTTCTCATAGATTTTGAAGACCTTCTTTATTTCTGCTTTCATTTCATTGTTTATCCAATCAACATTCAAATACAAGTTGTTCGGTTTTTATGAAGCTGTGCAGTTCTGAGTTAGTTTCTGAATTCTGAGTTCTAACTTGATTGCACTATGGTCTGAAAGACTGTTATGATTTCAGTTGTTTTGCATTTGCTGAGGAGTGCTTTACTTTTATTTATGTGGTAAATTTTAGAGTCGGTGTGATGTGGTGCTGAGAAGAATGTATATTCTGTGGATTTGGGGCGGAGAGTTCTGTAAATGTCTATCAGTTTTGCTTGTTCCAGGTCTGAGTTCAAGCCCTGGGAATCCTTATTAATTTTCTTTCTGGTTGATCTTTCTAATATTGACAGTTAATAAAGTCTCCCACTGTTATTGTGTGGGAGTCTAAATCTCTTTGTAAGTCATTACGAACTTGCCTTATATATCTGGGTGCTCCTATATTGGGTCTATATATATTTAGGATCATTAGCTCTTCTTGTTTTATTGATTCTTTTACCATTATGTAATGTCCTTCTTTGTCTCTTTTGATCTTTGTTGCTTTAAAGTCTATTTTATCGGAGATGAGAATGGCAACTCCTGCTTTTTTTTTGCTCTCCATTTGCTTGGTAAATCTTCCTCCATCCCTTTATTTTGAGCCTTTGTGTATTCTTGCATGTGAGTTGGGTTTTCTGGATATTCCTGGATACAGCACACCAATGGGTTTTGGCTTTTTATCCAATTTTCCAGTCTGTGTCTTTTGATTGGGGCATTTAACCTATTTACATTTAGAATTAATATTGTTATGTGTTAATTTGATACTGCCATTTTGATGCTAGCTGGCTGTTTTGCCTGTTAGTTGATGCAGATTCTTCATTTTGTTGATGCTCTTTAGCATTTGGTATGTTTTTGGAATGGGTGGTACTGATTGTTTCTTTCTATGTGTAGTGCCTCTTTCAGGAGCTCTTGTAAAGCAGGCCTGGTGGTGACAAAATCTGAGTACTTGCTTGTTCATGAAGGATTTTATTTTTCCTTCACTTATGAAGCTCAGTTTGGCTGGATATGAAATTCTGGGTTGAAAGTTATTTTCTTTAAGGATGTTGAATATTGGCCCCCACTCTCTTCTGGCTTGTAGAGTCTCTGCCGAGAGATCTGCTGTGAGTCTGATGGACTTTCCTTTGTGGGTGACCCAACTTTTTCTCTGGCTGTCTTTAGCATTTTCTTCTTCATTTCAACCCTGGTGCATCTGATGATTATGTGCCTTGGGGTTGCTCTTTTTGTGGAGTATCTTTGTGGTGTTCTCGTATTTCCTGGACTTGAATATTGGCCTGCCTTGCTAGGTTGGGGAAATTTTCCTGGATAATATCCTGAAGAGTATTTTTCAGCTTGGATTCATTCTCTCCGTTACATTCTGGTACACCTATCAAACGTAGATTAGGTCTTTTAACATAGTCCCACATTTCTTGGAGACTTTGTTCATTCCTTTTCTTCCTTTTTTCTCTATTCTTGTCTTCTTGTTTTATTTCCTTAAGTTGATCTTCGACCTCTGATATTCTTTCTTCTTCTTGTTCAATTCAAGTGTTAACACCTGTGCATAGTTCTCGGAGTTCCCATATTGTATTCTTCAGTTCCATTAATTCACTTATATTTCTCTCTAAATTGTCTATTCTCATTAGGATTTCGTCAATCCTTTTTTCAAAGTTCTTAGTTTCTTTATGTTGGGCTACAACATGTTCTTTTAACTCACAGTTTTTTATTATCCACCTTCTGAAGCCTGATTCTGTTATTGGGATGCGCTCATTCTCCATCAAGTCTTGTTCCCTTGTTGATGAGGAACTGTGATCCTCTGTAGAGGGAGAGGCATTCTGATTTTGAGTATTCTCAGCCTTCTTATGCTGTTTTTTTTTTTTCATTGTTGTAAATTTATTTACCTGTCATCTTTGTAATTATCAACTTTCGAATTAGGTCTCTGCATGGACGTCCAACTTGTTAATTCCTCGGGCCGAAATCTGAGCAACCCACTGCGCCGGCCAAAACAGTGACTTTAAGACTGATGGTGCTTTTCTGCCTGGGAATCTCTGGTCTGGCTTTTTTCTTGAGTTTGTAATAGGTGACTCTGCCTTCCCGGAGCTCCAAACGTCAGACTGAAGGGGAACCAGTTCCGTTTACTCTGCACCAAGACCTGCTGTACCGAGGTGCCTGCAAAACCACTGAACCAGCCACAAGAGTCATGCTGGCAACCCGTGGGGCTCCTCCACTGTGAATCTTCTGGTTCATGAGTGACCAAAATTTGTCTGAAAGTGTGGTGTCCTCTCGTTCTCTGCACTTTCACTGTGAGCTACAATCCTGAGATGTTAGCTATCAGCCATCTTGGATCGTTCCCTACTTTTGTTCTTAAAGGAGCAGAGATGAAGGTCACCAGTTCAACCCCTCTGGTGCTCCATCAAGCCCCTCATGTGTTACTTTTAATGAAATGTCATCATGAATCCACCCCTTACCCTGTTCTTCATAGTTCACCAGTCTTTACTGTTCTTTGTGGATGTCTTAAGTATGTAACCCTGAGACAGTAGGAGCCTCAGAAAGCTGTCCCTTTTTGCCTTTCCTTTCAATCCAGCCATGTGAAAACAACGATTCAGATTTCAGTGTGTGCCATCAGGCTTTCTCTGCCATGTGCGCATTTGCCCACTCTCACACAGGCAGACACCCAGAGAAGACAGACACAGACACACTTGCGTGCACTCACAGGGAATTTCAGCCTCCCAGTTTTCTCTTGTTCATCTTTGTTCACCCCACAACCACAAACAATCACGAACACACATGTACAGAAAGATACACATACAGACATGTATAGTAGCACACACAGACACACACACACACACACACACACACAACCCTCATACAGGTCCAGGGATGCAGACCCAATTATTCTCCCACACACATGCACATGCACACACATTGCCACAGGCATGAGACTGCCCATGAACTCTCCCATAGGGGCTCTCAGTTGGCCACAGGCAATGGGCCATGGGCTAGGATTACTGGCTTCAGGATTGGATAATTACACCATTGATTTGGCAACTAGGGCCTTCTCCTGGGAATGAATGTGAGAAGTTCATTTTCAGATAGGTCCCAGCTGGTGTGAAACTGGAGCCTCCTGGGTCATCCTGCTTAAAAAGGGACAACACTTTGCGGTAGAGGCAGAGAGTCCCCTTGGGAACCTTGGCCCTCTGTGATGTCATGGAATCAGTGTTGTGTGGTGACCTTCCCCAGCTCCCTTAAGCCACCCTCCTCTTACTCCCCACTCCCTGTGCAAAAGCCAGGACAGCCTGCACAGAGTCAGACTTGAGTGAGTTGCTATCACCTCTGAGGGAGATTCCTGTTTCAAGCCCTGTGACTGCCTGTTGAGCCATCTGCCCGTTCTGGTGACCTCTATGTGTCAACCCAATGTGGTAAACTCTAACTGGAGCTCCAGGCATTGGGAGAACCAATGGTCCTGCAGCAAAATCTTGTGTAAGCCAGCTGGGTAACCAGCACCATGTCCTGGGGTGGCAGCCCTATGATCCCAGTCTTCCTCTGGTTTCCCAGTGGCCATGATTATGCACCCTTTGTCTTTTATTTTTCTGCATGAGCATGAGCCATGAAACCTGCAGAGGTCCAAAGGAAAGTCAAAGGCTGACTGCATGAAGGGGATTCACACAGTGTCTCCAGCCTACTGGCCATAGGTCATAAGTGGTCAACCTGAGACCAGGTGGCTGGTTTCTTTTAATTCTCCCTGTCTTTTAAAATTTCTCCTTCCATTTTTTTTTTTCCACATTGGAAAGGACAGAAGCTGTGGGATTGGAGGGGAAGGGTTAAGGTTATAGTTGGCATTTGTAAAGCCATACTGCCATCCAGTGGAATCTGTTTCTGAAAACAGAAGGCAGCTGGGAAAGAGTGCTGGAGAAATCTCAGGAGCATAGAAGACATGACTGAAGGTGGATGAGAAAGAAACTCCTGGCTGGCCCTTTCCTCATTCCCAGGATGGTTCCCAGGCTCCACAGCCCTCTCCAAGAAAAGGGCAGTCAGGGGTGGCCCACCATGGGTTTTCTTGGCCATCTCCAGAAGTTGTCAGGCATGTCATCCCACCCACAGCACCCTGAAGCTTCTTTTTTCACTGAGAGGATAGAGGACCTTTGGACCCAGTGTGGCCCCAGCCAAGGGCACCCCAGAACTCCCCATAGAAGAGACCAAACATCTCCAGTCCAGGCCATCAGTGGCCAGTGGCTTCCCTTAAGCCCATCTCTAGATGGCTGCCTGGGCAGCTCCTCCCCCTGGGCTGACTGGTCTTGGGGCTGCCTGGATGCTCTGTCCCTGGACCTCCAGAACAGCTGTTTCTCCATCTCCATGGGGTCCAAATGGGAGGCACACTTTCTTCAAGGGCTCTGAACCACAATGGGGAAAACCCTGGCTTAGTCAGAGTACACCCAGTCCAACATATTCTTGCTGAAGTTTGTGCCTGTCAGAAAACAAGTGTCCCTTCAGCCTGTTGTGTTCAGAAACAACTGCCACTGGATGGAAGAGTGGCTCCAGAAATGGCAGTCACTTATTTTCCTTCCCCCATCTTGTCTTCCTCTTTCCCCTTTTGCTGCCAACAGAACAAAACAAACAACAATAAAACAAAAAACAAAGAAAGAAACCAGCCAAAGAGCACCCACCTCACCTACAGCAGGGCTCCCATCTAAGTGGTCTCTTTGGGGAAAACTGCAACAGTCGGAGGGCTCTCTGCCTCCCTCCTTTCCTCTGGATTCTTCTCTGGGCAGAAGTCCCAGTGAACCAGAGGAGACTATCCTCAAGAAATGTCACCCTTGGGGCTGTGGCATGGTGGGGTAGGTCCCACTGGGGGCAGTGTGAGGGGGTATAGGGGGAGAGGTGTCGAATGCATGGGCCTGCCTGTGGGCCATTACAGATTTTTTTTTTCTGAATCTGCACAAGCCTCCTAAGGAGACCCAGCTTCCTGATTGTGCACAACACACTTGTCAATAGGGAGCACACTCTTTCTTGGGGAAGGGATGAAAGCTTGGATCAAAAGCAGCCAAGTCCAACAGGCATCCACAGATTGTTGACCCTTCTAGCAGAAGGGAGTCAGGCCAGGTGTCTCTCAGGATGGGACACAACAGGTTGGACACCTGTCTAAGGCTTTCAGCTACCTTTCTGACTGGAGCCCAGGTACTCATCCATACCCAGGAGTGGGAGAGTATTCTAAGTGGCATATCTGATGGAGCATGCATGCTCACTAAACGTGGTGGCTCACCAGTTAGTTCCCTGTGCACCTTGGCCATTCTGCCAAGTACATGGGTAGCCAGGCCCTGGCCATATTTACTTTTGCCTGGGCCTCCTCTGTGTTCCTGTGCTGAACATGAAGTGAAGGCTGAGGCTGGCAAGTCTGTGCAGGTGGTGAGGTGGCTGTGCCTTGGTTTGATACAAAGTCATCTGGGCTCCCCAAGCTGAATTATGTTGCTGGTCAGATATTCAGCCTGGAAAACAGATGAGACAGTGGAAGACCAATTATGCCCCCCCTTTTGGGTCTCCAGGCAGAAATGGGAAAGCAGTCATAGGTCATTTATAGAGAGCCCACGTTGGGAAGCAAAGCTGTGGCCACATTGCTCTAAATGTTGCATGTCTTACCAATGCCACTCAGTGACTGGAGAGCAGCATGGAACACAACACTCAGAATATTGCAAATGTTTTCTGTCTTCATTTGCTACAAGTCTTCCTGGCTGTGTAGGTCACACTGAGAATGGCCAGAGCTTCAAAGGACAGAAAATTTACCCTGTAGCAGGAGTGGCAGGGAACAAACCTCTCAAAGATGGAACTGAGGAAGGAAGTGGCTTTTTATTCAGCTGGGAGCTGCGTGGGCTACAGCCTCATTCACTGAGCTCTCCGAGCTGTGGTTTCCCTCCCTTTTTACAGGCTTACGATGCTAAAGGGAAAACTGAAGTGGTACTATGTTATTGTCCATTTGTTGGACGTCCAACCTTACAGTCTTTTGGCTTCATTGATTTGCTAATTCATATGGAGAGTGAGTGGGGACCGGCAGGGGAGGGGGCTTACAGAGACAAGACAAAAGAAACAAGCTGTTTGTTGGCAGAAGTGTTTCCAGGATGGAGCCTGGTCCATAGAGACATGGGGGCATGAACCAATGCCGGGCTCCAGCCAGTAGGGATAACATTCATTTGCAGCTCTTTTAAGGTTAACAAATAGTAGAGACACTGGGAACTACAAATGGTGTCATTTTCCCAGCTCTTTGGTATTTTATTTCATTTTTTTTCTTCTTCACCCTCCTTCCCATCTGGAAAGAGAAGGAAGGAGGAGGTGAAATTAAAGGAGGCGAGGGGGTCTCCTCTCTCACCCCCACTTTGAGAATTTCACTTACCTCTCTCTCTTTTTTAGATGGAGTTTTGCTCTTATTACCCAGGCTGGAGTGCAACGGCGTGAGCTCGGCTGACTGCAACCTCCGCCTCCTGGGTTCAGGCAATTCTCCTGCCTCAGCCTCCTGACTAGCTGGGATTACAGGCACGCACCACCATGCCCAGCTAATTTTTTGTGTTTTTAGTAGAGACGGGGTTTCACCATGTTGACCAGGATGATCTTGATCTCTTGACCTCGTGATCCACCCACCTTGGCCTCCCAAAGTGCTGGGATTACAGGCTTGAGCCACCACACCCGGCCCTTTTTTTTTTATTTGTGAGAATTCTTACTCTTACCTTTAGCCTCACTTGTTGAGGTTTCTTTAGTGAGACAGATTGGTAGTGGTTCATGTACTAGGCCTGAGTGGACGTTTTTTTCTTGGGCCACAGTGGTAATAAGTCTTTTTATTATTTGAAGGACCAAGGGTATTAAGGGGAGTAATATGAATGCTTCTGTTATTAGTAACACATATGATAATGTTTTTAATCCTCCTATAGCAAAAAACCAATTCACAAACATTGATGCAGGGTCGAACCCATGCCAGACTTGTACAGGTACATAAGCCAGTTTTGTTATGTCCCTTACAATATTTTTAACCATGAGGTCCTGGATAGCATTATATAAACAAGTTTCTTTGATGGTTCTGGTGCATTCATAATAACTGTAGAACAAGAGAACTCTGGTAACATTTTGTCCAACCATAGTAACCTTATGTATGCACTGGGAACAATTCTTGGATGGGGGATTTACATCTACCAGGGTAGCAAAGACACAAGTCCATAGTCCAAAATGAAGGAGAACCTGTCCCACAGAGGCAGTCCTCATGCTTTGGCCATGTGTAGATTAGTCAGATTCCAGGGTGTGACTGGAGCAGGGCTCATTATCTCAGTTCTCCTTAAGGTGATTTTACATGTGTTATGGAGATCTGAATTTGCTTCCCATGTGTCTGGTGTTGCAGGTTTTACATGGCTGTGATGGATCCATGCAGGAACTTCCTCAACCTTCACAGAGGTTGGAGTTGTTAGAATGACAGTTTGGGATCCTTTCCACCTTGGTCATAAAGGGGCCACGTTTCAGTCCTTGATCCAAACTTGGTTACCTCTGCACTTAGGCATCTCGGTGAAATCCACTTGCAAGTCTTCAAAAGGAGCACTTCCATAAGCCTGAATTCCTGGTGGGACCATAGGTCCTTGTCTGGCATTATGCTGCCTGCATGTTACACATCATTGTGTCACTGTTTTTGCTAGTGAAGATAAATGAGAGATGTAACAATACCAGCCTAACAACATTTCAAGGGTTTCTTGACCAAGGTTGGGGGTTTCATGGACAGCTAAGACCACTTCAGGTCCTAACTGCTGTGGCACTGCTACTTGGCTGTCTGGCAGGTGTTTCCGTACTTCTTTTATTTTCGTTCCACCTTTAGTTTGGAGGAATTCTTTTTTCTTCCTCTGAGTAAACTGGCACCAAGTCTGGGACCTGGGGCAATAGGGGGGCCAGACTGATGCCCGATATGGGATGGATGTTGCCCTCCAGGTCTCCACATTTGCATGGGCATTTCCCTGGGCTACTGTAGTGGAGTTTTGCTGATGTCCTCTGCAGTGCACGACTTCCACTTTCTGGGGCTTCCAAACTGCTTCTGTAGCTGCAAAATTTCCTGTTGGTATTTTAGTTCTTTGCCCCCAGAGTAAAGTAGGCCCTTCTCCTTGTACAGTGCCCCATGTACTTGGAGAGTGAGGAATGCATAACGTGAATCAGTGAAAATGTTAAGGTTTTCCTTCACTTAATTCCACAGCAAGAGTTAAGGCTATTAACTCTGCTTTTTGTGCTGAGGTGCCTTGAGATAATGGCTTGGCCTCTAGAGTTGAGTACAGAATCATCACTACATATCCAGCACACCTTTCCCCTAGAGGGTTGACAAAACTGCTTCCGTCCATGGCTGGTTCCACAGATTCGGCTGACTGGAATAAACTGAGTGCAGTACCACTATGCAGTTATGTGTTACTGGGCCCTCAGACACCAGGAGTAAAGTGGCCAGATTCATGGTGTTATAAAATTTTATGATTATGCTGGATTCTCACACAGTAGGCTCTGGTTCTTAGTTAAGTGGGCATTGGTGAGCCAGTGATGGTCCTTCCTGTTCATTAAGGTGACCATGGCATGGGGGATTTTATTTTTAAATTCTGTCCCAAAGTTAGCTTGTTAGTCTCTTGTGCCAGTAGGGCAGTGGCTGCTAAGGCTTGTAGCCATGGGGGCCATACCTTGGAAAAGCCATCCAGTTGTTTGAACATGTATGCCACCAGTCAAGGCCATGGGCCCACAGTCTGGGTTAGGACCCCAACTGCCATTTTGTTTCTTTTGGACACATACAGCATAAAGGGTTTTGTCAAATCCAGGAGTCCCAGAGCTGGGGCAGACATCAGTTTTACTTTTAACTGTGAGAAGGCCCCCTGCTGCTTTGAGTTTTACTTAAATGGCATTTTATTCCCACCTCCCTCCTCTCCCCAGCATTTGTGGCTTTATACAAGGGTTAAGCCAGAACTGAAAAGTTAGGAATCCATAGCCTACAGAATCCCACTGCTCTCAAGAATTCTTGTACCGTCCTTTGATTCTTAGGCACCAACCGGTTACTGATAACCTGCTTTTTTTCTATTCCTAGGCTTCACTGCCCCTGCTGGATGGTAAATTCCAGATGGCACAGCTGCTATTGGCAAATCTGGGTCTTTCTTTTGGAGACCTTGTATTTACAGGTCTCTGGGTGTCTGAGCAACAAGTTAGTTCCCTGGGCACATCTGGCTGCTACCAGTGTTCCAGCAAAAGGTCATCCACATGCTGAAGCAGCACACAACCTAGGTCCTTGGTGGTGAACCTCTGGAGGTCCTGGGACAATGCCTCTCCAAAGGTGGTTGGGGAGTTTTTGAATCCCCGAGGAAGCTGAGTCCAGGTGTACTGTGTTGTTACACCTGACTTTGGATATTCCCACTGGAAGGCAAACAGTTTCTGGCTAGTAGGAGCTAACCAGATATTGAAGAAAGCATCCTTTAAGTCTAAGCAAGTGAACTAGCTGTCCTCAGCTGGCAACAGTCCTAGCAATGTTTAGGGATTGGGCACTACAAGGTGAAAGATCACAGTTGCCTGGTTGACCAAATGCAGATCCTGCACCCGTCTATAGTCCTTGGTCCCCAGCTTGGGGACAGGCAGGAGAGGCATGTTCCAAGGAGACTGGCAGGGAACTATAATACCATAAGCTTTCAGGTGACTGAGATGGACCTGGATGCCCTTAAGAGCTTCTTTTGGCACTGGATACTGTCTCTGTCTCACTGGTAGTGCCCCCAGCTTTACTTCAATAACCACCAGGGCTTGGTATATTGCCAACCCTGGGGGTTGTCTTCTGCCCAGACCCATGGCCATCAGTTGGTTAGTGCAGGGGTTAATTCTTCTCCCAGCTTAGTCAGGAAGAGTCTCCACTCCTCCTCCCTCAGGACTGTGAGAGCCATAATTATTCCTGCCTGAGGCAGTTTGAGCTGCAGAGAGCCCTTATCAGTAAAAGTGATAGTAGCTCTTAGTTTGCTCAGCAAGTCTCTTCCCAAGAAAGGTAGTGGGCAATCTGGCATGTACAAGAACTGATGTATAATTTCGTGGCCTCCCATTGAGCACGTCCATGGCAGGCAAAAAGCCTGGTTTTCTGAAACTCCAGTTGCACCAATTATATTTGTTGTCTTGCTGAACAAACGGGCCATGGGTTGGGTTACCACCAAGTGCTCCCCCCAAGTGTTGATTAAGAAATCAGTGTCCTTACTCCCCACCTTCATCCTGACCCTGGGCTCCTTGGGGGCATCTGAGCCTGTTCCCCTTCAGTCTATTGGCCCTCCTGCCAAGTCTGAACAAGGTAGTCTCATCCTTTCTGAGGCTTCTTGCTTGGGGTTATCCTGTTTCCATGCCGTTGAGGACACTCATTTTTCCAGTGCCCCATCTCTTCACAGTGGGCACACTGGTTGCACTGTAAACGTGATTGATTCAACTGGGTGTCTTCTATAGGCCCCTCCTTGCCCTGCCCCTTTGAAGGGGTTTCTCTTATAGTGCAACTAGCAAATCAATATTTTGTCATTTTTTTTTGCTCCTCTAGGCAACTTACTGCATCTTTATTCACAAATACACGATGAGCTATTTCCAACAACTGTGCAGTGCTCATAGTTGCAAATGCATTCTGTTTTTGTAACTTTTTCTTAATGTCATCTGCACCCTAATTAACTAAAGTTAAGCCCATGCACTGATTCTCAGGGTCCTCAGAGTTAAAAGGAGCATACATGTGGTAGGCATCATACAGTCTTTCATAAAACTGTGCTGGACTTTCATCTTGCCCCTGCTTAAGTTGAAATGCTTTGTGTATATTTGTGACTTTTTGTGCTTTTTTTCTTACTCCCTCCAGTAAGGCCTCTCTGTATCGAGTTAGCCTCTGCATGTCCTCAGGGGTATTTGGGTCCCACTGAGGGTTGGTTCCTAGTAACTGGGTTCTTACATTCTCCTGGGGATTTTGGTAATTAACTGAAACATGCTCTTCCAGCCATTTAGGTGCCTCTTACCAGTGTTAAAAAGATGCATGAGCAACTGATGACAATCAGCCCAAGTGGGGTTATGAATTAGGATGACAGTCTGAATTAGGTCAGTTTGCAGTTTGTCAGTTTAAGATAAGTTGTTCCATATTATCTTTGATAAACCAGACAAAAACAGGCAATGGGGAAAGGATTCCCTATTTAATAAATGGTGTTGGGAAAACTGGCTAGCCATGTGCAGAAAACAGAAACTGGACCCCTTTCTGACACCTTACACTAAAATTAACTCCAGATGGATTAAAGACTTAAACGTAAGACCTGACACCGTAAAAACCCTAGAAGAAAATCTAGGCAAAACCGTTCAGGACATAGGAGTAGGCAAGGACTTCATGACCAAAACACCAAAAGCATTGCAACAAAAGCCAAAATAGACAAATGGGACCTAATCAAACTCCACAGCTTCTGCACGGCAAAAGAAACAGTCACTAGATTGAATCGGCAACCATCAGAATGGGAAAAAAATCTTTGCAGTTTACACATCTGACAAAGGGCTGATATCCAGAATTTACAAAGAACTCAAACAGATTTACAGAAAAAAAAACAAACAAGCCCATTCAAAAATGGGCAAAGGATATGAACAGAAACTTCACAAAAGAAGACATACATGAGGCCAACAAACATATGAAAAAGTGCTCATCATCATTGGTCATTAGAGAGATGCAAATCAAAACCACATTGAGATATCATCTCACACCAGTTAGAATGGCGATCATTAAAAAATCTGGAGACAGCAGATGCTGGAGAGGATGTGGAGAAATAGGAACACTCTTACACTGTTGGTGGGAGTGTAAATTAGTTCAACCATTGTGGAAGACAGTGTGGCGATTCCTCAGGGACCTAGAAATAGAAATTCCATTTGACCCAGCAATCCCATTACTGGGTATCTATCCAAAAGACTATAAATCGTTCTACTATAAGGGCACATGCACACGAATGTTCATTGCAGCACTGTTTACAATAGCAAAGACCTGGAACCAACCCAAATGCCCATCGATGATAGACTGGACTGGGAAAATGTGGCACATATACACCATGGAATATTATGCAGCAATCAAAAATGAGGAGTTTGTGTCCTTTGTAAGGACATGGATGAATCTGGAGAACATCATTCTCAGCAAACTGACACAAGAACAGAAAAATAAATACTGCATATACTCACTCATAGGTGGGTGAGAAAAATGAGAACACAAGGACACAGTGAGGCAGTCTACTATACACTGGGGACTGTTGGGGGAAATGGGGGAGGGACAGCAGGGGAGCTGGGGGGATAGCCTGGGGATGAATACCAAGTGTGAGTGAAGGGGAGGAAGGCAGCAAAACACACTGCCATGTGTGTACCTATGCAACTATCTTGCACGTTCTGCACACGTACCCCAAACCCTATAATGCAATAAAAATTAAAAAAAAAAAAAAAGATGGGTTGTTATTCTTCTAGTTTATGTTATTCTTCCAGCCCAAGTGGGGTTATGAATTAGGATGACAGTCTGAATCAGGTCAGTTTGCAGTTTGTCAGTTTAAGATGGGTTGTTATTCTTCCAGTTTATGAGGTTGGACGAGGTGAGTGGTATGTACATGAAGACACGCCTTTCCACCATATGTCCATCCTCATCTACTTCCGTATACTGCTGCTCTCTCAGGGGCATTTGCACTAAAGCCTTAGGCCACAAATGAGCCACCAGTGGAGGGGAGTCCCCTGAGAAGTGGGCTGCAATGCAAGAAGGGATTGGGCACTGTGGGGTGCAGGTATTGGAGTGTTCAATACCTCCTGAGGATGCGCTTCCTTTTCCTTCTACTCTGGGTGGTCTAGGAGGCTTCAGACATTATAGAGGCATTGAGATATCTGGCTCTGGAGAGGGGGAGTCTCTCCTCCCAGTAAGGGGGAGGTGTTATTGGAAGAGGGTCCTCTGGTGACAAGTCAGCCAAGATCTTAAGAGCCTGCATCCCCTGTTGGGTGGAGCAAGATTTTCCCCTAAATGCCTGTCCCTTTTCTGCTGACACCACCACTGCTTGGTTTCTTAACCACCGTGGTGGGGGGGAGTTTAAAACTAACTGTAACCAATAATCTATGTACAGAAATTGGTCAAGGTGTCCCGGCTTACTTGCAACCCTGGGCCACACTTTGGAGACAAAGGACCTGTCCAGACTCCCTTCTGTGGGCCAATCTGCTTCTAATGCTGGTCAGGCTACTTCACACAGTTTCAAGTTTCTTTGGCATCATGGTGGTGGCATAATCTCCACTAAATCCCTTCTTGAAATTCTTTAGCATAGTTTCCAATGGAGTGGGTTTACTCTGCATCTTACCCATCTCCCTCCAGCCAAGTCAGAAACAGAAACAAGTCTAAGGTGTCAAGACTGGCTTACAGAGTCATAAAATTAAAACCAAAGTGCCAAGATTGGCATACACACGCACACACACACACACACACACGAACAAAACCAAGGTGCTGACTCAGTGTACTCTATCATGACTGCCCTGGCAGCAGGTAAGCTATTCCCTGCTGCACTATGTCAGCTGCCAGCTCAGTAGCCCATATCCCACTCTTTCCTGGCTCTCAGGACACACACACACAAGAAAAGAACCAAAACCAAGGTGCCTACCTTGGCACACACACAAGAACAAAACCAAAACCAGGGTGCTGACTCAGCATACTCTATCACGACTACCCTGGCAGCAGGTAAGCTATTCCTTGCTGCACTATGTTGGCTGCAGATCAGCAGGCCCTATCCTGCTCTTTGCTGGCTCTTAGGACACACACACAGAAACAGAATCAAAACAAAGGTGCCTACCTTGGCACATCATGGGTGATCATCCCACCCACTGGGGTGGGCTAGTGAATCTTCCAGAATTAATTCTACCAAGTTTCTGACATCTGGACTCTGAGTGCACCAATTACTTCTCAGGGTTCAGCCTCTGTGCCAGATCTTCATGGGCCTTCCTGGCTGTGCTGGGGGAGAAATGTCCACTGGGTCCAATGCCTACCCAGGTGCACTCTCAGAATCCCATCACCCAAGTGGGCTGAAGTCCCCACAGGTATGCTCCACAGGGCAGGGCAAAGCTTCCTGGAGGCTGTCCTGGCCATCTGCCAACCAAAACTCCCAGTCAGGGAACCAAAATGTAGCAGGAGTGGTGGGGAACAAACCTCTTGAACACGGAACTGAAGAAGGAAGTGGCTTTTTATTCAGCTGGGAGCTGTGGGGACTACAGCCTTATTCACTGAACTCCCCGAGCTACAGCTTTTCTCCCATTTTACAGGCTTACAATGCTAAAGGGGAAACTGAGGTGAAACTATGTCAATGTCCATTTGCTGGATAGCCAACCTTACAGTCTTTTGGCTTCATTGATTTGCTTATTCATATGCAGAGTGAGTGGGGACTGGCAGGGGAGGGGGCTTACAGAGACAAGACAAAAGAAGCTGGACATGGGGGCGTGAACCAATGCTGGGCTCCAGCCAGCAGGGATAACATTCGTTTGCAGCTCTTTCAAGGTTAACAGATAGCAGAGACACTGGGAACTAAAAACGGAGTCATTTCCCCAGCTCTTTAGTATTTTATTTCATTTTTTTTCTTCTTCACCCTCCTTCCCATCTAGAAAGAGGAGGAGGGAGGAAGTAAAACTGAAGGAGGGGAGGGGGTCTCCCTCTCACCCCACGGGTTATGATTCCCACACACGGGTTATGATTGCCCCACTCTCACAAACATCAATTTTATGCATGGGCTTGCACTCTCAGGGCATTCCAGGAAGAAGGGCAACATTACTGTGGAACAGGAGTCACCCCTTTTGGTCACTTGTCAACTATTGTCAATCCTTTTCTCATATGTAGTAATCACCATGGGGGCACTTCTGGTGCCTGCCTAAGAAAAATGCAGGAAGAAAGGAATGCAAAGATCTGGACTGCATTCCTAGGGTTGGCATTGGGAGTCTGAATGTCAGAGGTCCTCATTCTTAAGATTTAACTCTGATCACATAGAACCTTTTTCCTGCCTTCATTTGTGCTTCCATACATCCTCAGCCATATATATATATCCTCACCCATAGTCACTCAAAAGCATATGCCCAGGCACCACTTCTCAAACCTGGTCCCATTGTCTAGGCAACTCTAAGCTTCCAGGTTCTCTCTTATTTGTCTTTCTTGTCTCTATCTGTGTGGCCTTCCAATATTTGCTGGTGGGTGGTGTGGGATGGGGTGTGTGGGGATGGGAGTAGTGGAGAGCAGGGCAGCCTCCAGGCTTGACAGGCCTTTGTGCCAATGTGGTGCCGACCTGGGCCTAAGGGGCTGACACTTTCTCCTGGCTGGTGGCTCTTCCTCCTCTGTGAGGCCCCAAGAAGCCACTTGGGTTGCTACCTGTCCACCTGTTCTCATCCTTATTGCTCAGTCAAAATTTTTGTGTACTTTTGGAGTTTTTTTCTCCCTTCACTTTTTTAGTCTTCACTGTCTTTACTTTTAATCCACTTCTGGGCAGGTGGGCATGGGCACATCATTAGGGAGAACAGGCTTACTTTCCCCAAGGAAATTATAAAGACCGTGGCTGACCCCTGAGGTGCATAATCAGAATCCTCCTCCTCTTTCTGCCTTCTCTCCCTATTGCCATAGGTGGCTGATGACCTGTTTTTACTGGTGTCTGGTTTCTCCCCATTTTTAAAATCTCTTTTCTCATTTCCAGGGTCCCTCCCTGCCTTGACCTTATGGACTAGGGGCTTGGTGCTGCTTGCAGTATATTGATGACATATAGAGGCATGGGTTTGCCTGCACCTTTTTTTCTCTTTTGCTCCTCCAGGTCTACTTCTGGATCCAGCCCTTTGATTTCAATCAGAAAGGATCCCAACAACAAGAAGCTTTTCAGTGGTGTGTCCTTTCACTGGGACATCACTTGTGTCCTTTGCCACTTGTTGTGTATGTCATCAAGCAGTGATGTACCTCTGAACTAGATCTTTCAGGACAGCTGCAGTAACATGAAGCTGCCACTTGTTGTTGTTTTCCTCCTCCTCCTCTCCTCCTCCTCTCCTCCTCCTCCTCCTCCTCCTTTCTTCTTCTTCTTCCTTTTTTTCTTTCACTTTTGGCTCTTGAAGGGACAAGTGTTCTATGGAGACTGCTTCTTCTTCTGCTTCTTGGTGATGGGTGAGCCCCTTTGCAGCACTAAGCATGGAGGGAGGCTTCACTTTTGTTCTTAAAGGAACAGAAATGAAGGTCACCTGTTCAGTTTCTCTGGTGCTTCAAAAAGCCACCCAGGTGTTACTTTTAAGTAAAATGTCATCATGAATTTATGGCTTTCCCAATATCTCTTGGCTTCCTGTTTGTCCCCATTTTCCTTGTGGATGCTGAAAATGTCCAATTATGAGCCAGTGGGAGCCTCAGCAAGTTGTGTCCTGTTGTCTTTCTTTCCAGTCCAGCCATGTGAACACAACAATCTGCATTTCAGTGTGTACAGGCAGGCTGTCTCTGCCACGTGCCCATTTGCCCACTGTCACTCACAGTCAGACATCCACAGATCACAGACACAGACACAAATACACACACTTGAAGGGACCCTACACCCAGAAACATAATCACACACACAAGAAACCTCACAGAGACACAAGGATGTGGGCCCAACTGTTCTCCCACACAGACACACATACACACGCACCTCCACAAGGCATACATCTGACCACACGCTCTCCTATACAGGCTCTGAACTGCGAGTTTTCCTGTCTCTAGGCCTGGGTCGTAATGCCATTGATTGGGTAACTTGGGTCTTCTTTTGAGAATAAATGCAGGAAGTCTGTTATCAGATAGGTCCCGGCAGTGGGCGTGAAACTCGAGCTTTCTTGGCCACACTGCTTAAAAACTTATACTCAGAAAGGATCCCATAATCACAAAGCTTCTTGGTTGCATGTTTTTCCATGAAGATATCACTGCTGTATCTTTGTCACTCCTATTCATTGTCATTCCTTCTTCTCAGTCTGATTCTTTTGTTTTTTTTTTTTTTTTTTTTTTTTTTTACTTTCCCTGCTTTACATTATTTTTAACATAATTGGTATCACTTTCAGTTATATTTTTCTTTCGTGTTTTTCAATTTGCTGTTTTACTTTTTTATTTAGTACTTTGAGATTTGAATTGATTTTTGTATTTTCTTTCTTTTTTTTTCCAGACCAAAGTTTGTCATTTTCAGTGATTAATTTCTTTTCCCAAGTGGTGGATTCATAGTAATGTTTTATCATTTTTTTTGTTGTTGTTTAGTGGTTTTTGAGTCTTTTTCTATTGAGTTGTTTCGGAGTGGTTATTGAATGGCTTTATTGTTATATAAATTTTTTTTTCTCTATTTATTTTACTCCGTAACTTTTTTGTGGCTTTTCAGGGCATTTGAAAAACTTAGTTTTATTAGAGTTGATTATATATCAATGAGGGATTACTAAGTTTTTATTTTGGGAAGATCATTTCCCTTTTGCATCATATGTTTTAATTTTCTTTTGCTTCCTGTTTAAGTGACCCATGTTCTGAACCACATCTTTGCTTTTGCTGTTCACCTTAGTCTCTTGATCATATTTTGGGATACTTCCTTTTTAGATTGATCAAATGTGATAGTAAGAAATTTCATATTTTATGTCACATAAAAATAGCTAACAGAGAATATATTTTTCTAATATATATTTAAACTTTACCTCATTCTATGTTTTTTTACATTTTCATCATATCTTATACACAATTTTTATTACATTGAGAAATGTATTCTTAAAGCAGTGATAAATCAACTCATTTTAATATAAATTCATGATTTCATAGACTATATGACTTGGTTTAAATAGATCTTTCTGAGGAATCAGGAAAATTGGAAAGTCATTAATAAATTCTTTACTCTTTGATAATAAAATATTTTAATAAAAATACTAAAAACTCTTAATTTCAAACCAAAACATAGTATAATATCTGGTAAGTAGATTTAAACCTATGTTGCAAGGATTAATTAAATAATTCATATACAATGACCTTTTATAGAGATTCATTTAAATGAAAATTACTTTTTCTGTATCAAAATGAGATTATCATGAGCAAGAAGTTTTGGATCACTAAATTCTTTTTTATTTTATTTAATTTTTTAAATTTTTTATTGCATTCATTATAGGTTTTGGGGTACATGTGCAGAACGTGCAAGATAGTTGCATAGGTACACACATGTCAGCATGCTTTGCTGCCTTCCTCCCCTTCACCCACACTTGGCATTTATCCCCAGGCTATCCCTCCACAGCCCTCCCCCCACTGTCCCTCCCCCCTTCCCCCCAATAGACCCTAGTGTGTAGTAGACCCCCTCCCTGTGTCCATGTGTTCTTATTTTTCTCACCCGCCTATGAGTGAGAATATGCAGTATTTGCTTTTCTGTTCTTGTGTCAGTTTGCTGAGAATGATGTTCTCCAGATTCATCCATGTCCTTACAAAGGACACAAACTCATCATTTTTGATTGCTGCATAATATTCCATGGTGTATATTGTGGAAGACAGTGGATCACTAAATTCTTAAAAAATTGTCCACTTCATAATTCTATTAAGGTACAATAAATCAAACATATGCCATGTTTCCTTTATCATTCATAGAAATTTAAAGTATGATAACAGGTATTTTTTATTGAGGTGATTAGCTTGTCTCTTATACATTGATGTGTGGACAACTGTTTACTGCAACATTTAAATAGTAATCCACAAGTTGTTCAGTTTTTTTTATTATACCAGCTGAAAGTATATTTGCATATTTGTGAAAACAATTGGAAACTGTCGCAACTCTGTTCATTTTGAGAATTACTAAGTTTTGGTGGAAACATTTGGTGGAATTTTGTGCAGATATTTTTTTAAATATTTAAGTTTATGTGGTTACTATGAGATATTATTAAATAAAGAAAACATGTCTGGAGTAATGTGTCTAATACAAACTCATTTTTTGTAACAAACACAGATTTGTGTCTATGTTCTTTGAATTATATAAAGTTAGATTTTTTTCATGTATTAGTTGTGTAAATGAATAAATATAAAATTTCCAAGGAATATAGGAGTTTGTCAAGGGGCTATAAGGGAACAATGGGGCTGAATGATCAGTTTTAAAAGCCTAGTAAAACAAGAGTAACAGTGGTAGACATTCCTGCACTTTTGGGGGGAGAAATATGACTAGGATAATAGAAACAGGTGGTCCACCTGACAGATAAATTATTTTGCTTTCAAATAGGTTAGATACCAACAAAATGAAGGTTACTCAGCATTGTATGCCTTTGATTTAATGTTTAGTAAGAACTCATCTAATAATTTTGCATTCTCTTTAACCTGCTTAATCAGGAAATTGGGGTATTTTCTGCTCAACAGACATATCTGACCCATATGATGACAGCATTTCTCATTCATTATAAATCAATAAACTTTCTTTTTCTTTCTGTATCTTTCAGTCTCATGATGTAATCAGCGTGATTTCACCTCATGAATTTGGATAAATTCTAGGATGTGGACAAGATCGGGTTGTAAAACCTCTAAGATTTACAGCCATGGCCTGGATCATGATGAATTTACCAAAGCAAATAACACCTGTGAGATGGTCCTGCAGCAGCCAACCAGTGCGCTCTTTTTGTGACATCCAGTTCTTGTTGTATAACTTTATATTCCTACAAATCAATGAAGGCCCCAATAAAGTTTGTCTCTAAGTTTTGTGTTAGATCTATATGACTACATCAAGTAAATTGTGATTTTTAAGTAAATATTTTATAAGAACATCATATATAAAGCATTACTAAAATTGGTATCAAAATATGACCTTCTTCCTACATTTATTCATTTATTTATGTCTTATTATTTATTTATTTTAGTGAAAAACATAAGGAGTAGAGAGGAAGGGTTAATCTAAAAAAGAATTAAGTTTCCAGTACACTTTCTTTACTTTGCTGCCAATTTTTTCATGGAATCTACATCTTTTTATGCTAATCATCATCATATTATTTTACATCTTAACTATTTTCCTGATTAAAATGGTTGGTATGCTTTTTAAAAAATAATTTTCTACTTTCTTTCTAAAATGCTTAGTACCATATAAATAGAATATCCTAATTAAAAACAGTAATAAATATTATGGTAAAAAATACAAGTAAAATGGAAAAACATTAGATAGCAGCTTTTAATATTTCATAGAGTTCACAAACTTTCAAGAATTAGAGATTTACAGGAGAAAATTATAGACTATAATGATTGGGATATAGAAAATAAAACTTCTACCTCTGAATTGTAATAAAAAATAAACAGATTGGAAAGCATATATTATATCTGAAAATGTCAGATAAACTTAGCTTATAAATTAAAATATACCATTTGTTCAAATAAGTAATTAAAGCTGACATTGTAAAATGAATACTTAGAGAGATTGTGAAACCTGAGTATTTTACACAATCTTTTGAATTTCACACCTGGCATAAGAATTAAAGGCTCTCAAAAATCACAAATGTAGGTATGGTGACATTTATGTATATTCTAGAGTTATGTTATGCACACTTAATAAATTACAGATAATTATTTAAAGATGGTACAATATTACTAATCACACATTAGGGTTTTAAAATTTTTGAGCCAACCTGAACATCAAAAGCAGTAATCACAGTCTTCTTCAAAATGACATCTGATAAAAGGCATTTTATGCATCAGAAGGCACAATATTGTAAAGATGACAGCACTCTTCAAAATAATCTAAATAGTCAAATGCAAGTCCTATCAAAATTAAGGTTGCCTACTTTGAAGAAATTTACAACCTGTTTCTAACATTTATATAAAAATGTAATGAACCCAGAATAGCCAAAACAATATTGAAATAGACTAAGTTTGAATAGTCACATTTCCAAATTTTTAAACTTATTACAAAGCTGGTACTGGCACAGGATATAAATATTGATCAATGAAATAGAATTTAAAGTCCAGACATAAACCCTCACAGAAGTTAATTTGCAGCCAATTAACTTCTGACAAGGGAGGCAAGACAATTAAAAGGGGAACTATTTTCAACAAATGATGCTGGGACAACTTGGTATCCATATGCAAAAAATAAATAAATAAAAAAGAAAATTACACCCCTACCTCATGAAAAATATAATAATTAACTGAAAATAAGCCCAAGACTCAAATATAAGGTTTACACTACAAAACTTTTAGGAAGAAACATAGAGTAAATCTATGTGTCCTTGAATTAGGCATTGGATTTTTAGCTTTTACACCAAAAGCACAATTTGATAAGGAAAAAATGGATAAATGAGATATAATTAAAATTAAAAAAAAAAACTTCTGCTTCAATGAACACAGTCAGGAAGCTGAAAGACAGCTACAGAGTGCCAGAATATTTTTGCAAATAATATATCTCATGACTTGTATCTAAAATATATAAGGCCAGACATGGTGGCTTATCCTGTAATCTCAGCACTTCGGGAGGCCAATGTATGGATCACTTAAGACCAGCCTGGTCAACATGGTGAAACCCTGTCTCTACTAAAAAACAAAACAAAACAAAGCAAAACAATAAAACCCAGCACTTTGGGAGGCTGAGGTGGGCAGATCATCTGAGGTAAGGGAGCTTGAAGTCAGCCTGACCAACTTGGTGAAACCCCCCCTCTATTAAAAATACAAAAAATTTAGCTGGGCATGATGGCACATGCCTGTAGTCCCAGCTACTTGGGAGGCTGAAGTAGGAGAATTGCTTGAACCTGGGAAACAGAGGTTGCAATGAGCAGAGATCATGACACTCCATTCTAGTCTGGAAGACAGAGTGAGACTCTGTCTCAAAAAAATTTAATTTAATTTAAAAAAATACCAAAAAGAAAATTAGCCAGGTATGGTGGTGCATGCCTGTAATCTTAGTTACTTGGGAGGCCGAGGTGTGAGGATTACTTGAACCTGGGATGCAGAGGTTGCAGTGAGTAGAGATCGCACCACTGCACATTCCAGCCTGGGTGACAGAGCGAGACTTTTTATAAAAAACTAAACTAAACTAAAATAAAAATATAATATAATTACAACTAAATAATAAAACAAACAATAAACCAATTTTATAACGATGAAAGGATCTGAATAGACTCTTCTGTAAAGAAGACATACAAATCACAAATTGCACATGAGAAAATGTTCAACATCATTAGTCATCAGGAAAATTCAAATCAAAACCACAAAGTGATACCAATTTATACCCAGTAGAATAGTTTTTCTTATTTAATAAAAAAGTAAAATAATAAATGTTAGAGAGAATGTGGAGAAACAGGAACAAAAGGCATTGTTGGTGGTAACGATAAATGATGCAGTCATGGGGCAAAACAATTTTATGGTTCCTCTATAAGTTAAACATAAAAATAACATGCTACCCAGCAATTTTACTACTGATACATAGCCAAAATAACTAAAAAACAGGTGTTCAAACAAAACTTTTACAGGACTGTTTACAGTAGACAAATTTATACTAGGAAAATGTGGAAACAACTCAAATGCACTTCAACTGGTGAAAGGAAAACAAAATGTATATTTATACTATGAAATATTAATTTGGTAATAAGCAGGAAAGAAGTATACATATATACTGCCAGAATAAACCCTGAAAGCATTATGCCAAAAAAGAAAAAAAAAAGACAAGAAAAAGGAAAACAAAAAATCTTGCCTGGTGGTCTTGTAAAAGGAAAAGCATTATGCTATGTGAAAGAACCCAATCACATAGTAACATATATAATTTCATATAAATAAAATGCTCACAAGAGGCAAATCTATAGTGTCAGAAAAAATTGCTGTTTGCTTAAGGATGGGTTTTCCCTTAAGTTATGATTGAGAATTGATGTCTAAGGAGTGTGTGATTTTGTTCAGTGTTAATGAAAATGCATAAAATTGACAGTAGTGATATTTACACATATCTATGCATATCTATAAATATCCCAAACCATTGAATTGCACATTTTAAATAATGTATTGTACTATATGTGTGTATCTCATGGTGTTTAAAATAATAGATGCCTGGCTAGCAGCTCCCAAGGCAGCCTCTCTCAACCTATTAAATTCCTATGTAGGAAGAGGGCAAAATAGGACACTTCGACACTCATCACCCTACAGAATTATCTATTTGAACAACTATTACTGTACAAAATTAAATTTACAAGAGCTAAAGAAAGCAGGTGAGAGATTATAGCACCTAGGTGTAGCAAATAAAGAAAGACGCATTTGAGAGTGGAGAAAGGGTGGATCATTTGAGGTCAGGAGTTTGAAACTAGCCTGGCCAACATGGTGAAACCCCTTTTCTACTAAAAATACAAATATTAGCCAGGCATGGTGGCAGGTGCTTGTAATCCAAGCTACTCGGTAGGCTGAGGCAGGAGATTCACTTGAACCTGTGAAGCGGTCTCTGCAGTGAGCTGAGGTCCCACCACTGCACTTCAGCCTGGGCAACAGAACAAGACTCAATTTCGAAAGTTGGGAAAAAAGTGATAAAATTACAATTATACATTACCCACATTACCCCTCCTCCAACTCTAAGAAGCAGAGCATGGAGAAAGATATCCATCTATGAGGTGAAGAAAAAAAAATGAAACTGAGCACTGGGCACTGGACTGTCTCAGATCCCCAAACTGGGCCCATTCCAGCAAAACCTTACACCAGAGAGGACCCCACAGCCCCAGGGTCCAGACTGGTACATGCGGACTGATACTCCAGGCCCACCTTGGCACCAGGTAGGATCCTGCAGATCCAGGCTCTAGGCCTGCACAATAGACTTGGTCTCCAAGACTGCCCCAGCATCTGGTTGGCTCCTGTGGCCCCAGGGTTTAGACTGGTACCAGAACCAGACTAAAGACCTGTCCCAGTGCCAGGTTAACATACTGGCCTCAAACACCAGATGGGGACCCATGAAGACATGCTAAATGCCTTCTCAGTGCCAGGCTGGTCTTATGGTCTCACCTTTCATCTGATCCAGGGTCTAGGATCTTTCAAATAGACCTCAGTGCTGGACAGGCACTCATGGGCTTAGACTCTAGAGTTGTCCCTGTGTACCCATATACCAGGACAGTACCCAATGCCCCAGGACCCAGGCCAGACATGCTGTCCTAGAATCTAGGCTAACAAATCCATATTCAAGCTCTAGACTGACATAATTGGACATGACTCCAAGCTTGCCCCCATATTCCCAGGCTTCAGGCCAGCCCCTGCAGACCCAGGCAACACACTAGACTTAGCAATATGCCAGCCTGAGGCTCTAAACTTCTTCCTGTGGTCTTACACTTCAGAGGACTCAGGGTCCAGGCATGTCTCAGCAGACCCAGGGTTCAGGCCTATTCCTGTATACAGTCATGCCTAACCATACCCCTTTGACTGAGGCTCCAAAAACACCCCTGTGGACTCAGAATCCAGGTCCTCTGTGGATCCAAGATCCAGACCCACTTCTGCATCCTTGGGTTCCTGACTGGTCCAGTGTCAGTCTAGTTCCTGCAGACTCAGACTTCAGACTCATCCCAGTAGAAACAGATGCCAAAGTGCCTAGTCAGCCTCTGCAGACTCAGGGTTAAGTCTCACCTCAGCTCCAGGTCAGCCCCTGTGGACTTAGGCTTGAGGTTGGCCATCATAGATACAGGCTCTATGCCCGCCCTCATGGATCTAGGCTCCAGGTGCTTCTCTGCAAACCTCCCCCTTGTTGAAGTCTACTCAATTGGATTCAGATATCAGGCCAAACACCACAGACTCAGCCACCATACCCAGCTGCCTGCTGACCCAGGTACAAAAACAACATGTCTGAGGACTCGAGAAGCAAGCTCACCCTCAAACTTTGCCAGATGGCCTGCACAGAATCCCTGGATAGACTGACTGCTGAAGGATTTTACCTGATAAAGCCAGTCTGCAAGTACTAGAACAGGCTCTTCAGATGTGTAGAAATAAACATATGGCAATAAGAAACAGGAAAAGTGAGGGGGACATAACATCATCACAAGAATACAATCTCCCATTGGCTGAAACCAAAAAAAAGAGAGATATGTGGACTGTATGACAAACAGTTGAAAATAATTGTTTTTAAGAAAATTTAGCTTATATTAAAATTCCAGATGGATTAAAGACTTAAACATAAGACCTGGCACCATAAAAACCGTAGAAGAAAATCTAGGCAAAACCATTCAGGACATAGGAGTAGGCAAGGACTTCATGACCAAAACACCAAAAGCATTGGCAACAAAAGCCAAAATACACAAATGGGACCTAATCAAACTCCACAGCTTCTGCACGGCAAAAGAAACACTCACTAGAGTGAATTGGCAACCATCAGAATGTGAAAAAATCTTTGCAGTTTACACATCGGACAAAGGGCTGATATCCAGAATTTACAAAGAACTCAAACAGATTTACAGGAAAAAAACAAACAAGCCCATTCAAAAATGGGCAAAGGATATGAACAGACACTTTACAAAAGAAGACATACATGAGGCCAACAAACACATGAAAAAATGCTCATCATCACTGGTCATTAGAGAGATGCAAATCAAAACCACATTGAGATACCATCTCATGCCAGTTAGAATGGCGATCACTAAAAAATCTGGAGACAACAGATACTGGAGAGGATGTGGAGAAATAGGAACACTCTTACACTGTTGGTGGGAGTGTAAATTAGTTCAACCATTGTGGAAAACAGTGTGGCGATTCCTCAAGGACCTAGAAATAGAAATTCCATTTGACCCAGCAATCCCATTACTGGGTATATATCCAAAGGACTATAAATCGTTCTACTACAAGGACACATGCACACGAATGTTCATTGCAGCACTGTTTACAATAGCAAAGACCTGGAACCAACCCAAATGCCCATCAATGATAGACTGGACTGGGAAAATGTGGCACATATACACCATGGAATATTACACAGCAATCAAAAATGATGAATTTTTGTCCTTTGTAAGGACATGGATGAATCTGGAGAACATCATTCTCAGCAAACTGACACAAGAACAGAAAAGGAAATACCGCATATTCTCACTCATAGGCAGGTGAGAAAAATGAGAACACATGGACACAGGGAGGGGGCCTATTACACACTGGGGTCTATTGGGGGGAATGGGGGAGGGACAGTGGGGGCGGGGAGCTGGGGAGGGATAGCCTGGGGAGAAATGCCAAGTGTGGGTGAAGGGGAGGAAGGCAGCAAAACACACTGTCACGTGTGTACCTATGCAACTATCTTGCACGTTCTGCACATGTACCCCAAAATCTAAAATGCAATAAAAATTTAAAAAAATAATAAAAAAGGAAAGAAAAGAAGGAGGGAGAAGAGAAGGAGGAAAAAGATAAGGCTGTTATGAAGATGAGTAAATAGAGAAGACAAAATTGGTTCTAGTAATTTAAAATCTGATGGGCAAAGCAGAAAAAAATTGAATGCAAGGGAAAATATTAATTAAAAAACCCTTAACAGGAGTTCCAGAAAACAGAGAACAGAAACACAGCAAATGGAAGAGATGGAAAGGAGAGAACAAAGGAATTTCCCTTGACCTGAAGGTTTGAGTCCTCAGATTAAAAGGGCACACTTACATGCCTACATCCTACTGAAATTTTCAACCTTAAGATTAAAAGAAAATTTTAAAAGCTTTTAGAGAGAAAATAGATTATTTAGTCAATCAAACTCACTAACATGTAGGTGAGAAATAAATGAGTAATCAGAAAAAGACATATGATGAGTTTTTGTCCTTTGTAAGGACATGGATGAATCTGGAGAACATCATTCTCAGCAAACTGACACAAGAACAGAAAATGAAATACCACATATTCTCACTCATAGGCGGGTGAGAAAAATGAGAACACATGGGCACAGGGAGGGATCTACTACACACTGGGGTCTATTGGGGGGAATAGGGGAGGGACAGTGGGGGGGGAAGCTGGGGAGGGATAACCTGGGGAGAAATGCCAAATGTGGGTGAAGTGGAGGAAGGCAGCAAAGCACACTGCCATGTGTGTATCTATGCAACTATCTTGCACGTTCTGTACATGTACCCCAAAACCTAAAATGCAATAAAAAATAAAAAAAGAAATAAATTACAAAAAAAAGAAAATTCAGCAAATTTCAAAAAAACAGATAATTCAATAAATTCAGAAAATAAATAATCAAAATAAGAAGTTTAACAGAGACCGAAATTATTTTTAAAAGCCCATAAATTCTGTGGCTGAAAAATACAATGAATAAAGTAAAAAATGAAATAAAGAACATTAACAGCATAATTTATGAAGCAGAAGAAAGAATCCCGAAATTTAGATGACAAGTTGTTTGAAAATATATAGGCAGAAAAGAATAAAAAGATTTTAAGAAGACCAGATGCAGTGTGTCATGCCTGTAATCCCATCACTTTGGGAGGCTAAGGCATGCAGACCACTTGAGGTCAGGAGTTCAAGACCAGCCTGACCAACATGGAGAAACCCTGTCTTTACTAAAAATACAAAAAACCAGCCAGTTGTGGTGGCACATGCCTATAATCCCAGCTACTTGGAAGGCTGAGGCAGGAGAATCACCTTGTTCTGACTTGAACATGTTTAGGCAGAAGTTGTGGTGAGCCAAGATCACACCATTGCACTCCAGCCTGGGAAACAAGAGCAAAACTTCATCTCAAAAAAAAAAAAAAAAAAAAAAGAAATTAAGAAAGGTTAAAGATTTTATAGGGCAACATCAAAAGAAGACTTTATGTGATATGATTTAAAGGAGCAGAGAAAGACAAAGGGGTAGAAATTTTATTTAAATAAATAACAGTGAAAGCTTTTCAAATCTGTGAAAAAAAATAAATATTCAAGAACAAGAAGGTGAAAAATGTCCAGTGAGATTCAATCTAAAGAAGACTAAGTCATATTATATTGAATCTGTTACAAATTATGGACAAAGAGAGAATGTTGGAAGCAGCAAGAGGAAGAAACAAATAACACCAGGGAGTTTCAGTAAGGCTAGAAGTGAATCTTTCAGCAGAGAATTTAGAGGCCAGGAGAGAGTGGGATGATATGTGCCAAGTACTAAACACAAACAAACAAAAAAGCAAAATAAATAAATAAATGAAAAATAAAAACGAAAGCAAAACCCTGCTAACCAAGAATGTTGTAACTAGCAAAGCTGTCCTGCGGAAGTGAAGAAGAGATAAAGACATTCTCAGACTAATAAAAGTTTAAGGAGTTCAATACCACAAGATCTATCTTATAAGAAATATTAAAGGGAATTATTTAATCTGAAAGAAAATATGCTAATTATTAACACAAAAACATATGAAAATACAAACATATTAATCCCTTCCTATAAATAGAGGTAAACTCACTGCTGAGTGTTTGTTTACTTTTCTCTTGATATTTTCTAACTTAAATACTATAATGTAAATTAACAATGCTTAAATACCAATATAAAGTCAGTATGTCTTTTGTTACATGATAAAAGAGTAAGACAGGAAGTGAAACAAAGATATTTGCTTAATATATGTATATATAAATGAAACAAATATATTTGCTTAATATATGTATATATATATTATATATATATAAAATCTTATTTTTAACACATAGAAAGGAAATACTCATGAAAATTACACTTTTTATTTTCTTAACTGGTCATGTGGTCATAGCTGGTATTTTAAACAACCTATTTCTACAACGAATTCCATATTCTCTTTGCTTTTAGCAAGCACCTCAGCTGATTGTAATTCCTCACCTGCTGATGTGATCTAAACTTTCATTCCCAAAGAGTTTGGGCCATTTGTTGTTCTGCCTGGATTGGGTCATTGTAGTTTTCCACTGACCCTTAATCATACAGTGTGGTAACATTAAGAGACACGCTAGAAGATCTTCTGTATTCCAGAAATACTCTTTCTTACCTCCACTAGTATACAGCAGTCCAACTTCTTGGTAGTTTGGACCAGTTACATAAGCCCACTAGGCAATTTGCCTCTTTCTTGGTTGCAGAAAAAATCAGATGCAGCAACTTATCCTCTGCCTTAGGAAGGACATCTTGGCATGCCCCAAACCACACAACCCTAGAAATTTTACTGAAGTTAAAGTCGCCTGAATTTTAGTTGGATTTATTTTCCACCTTCTGAAATACAAATGTCTTACCAGTAAGTCTAAAATATTTTTTACTTTTTGATCATTAAGTCCAGTCAGCAAATGTCTTCAATGTAATAGGTCTCTGCAATATCTTGTGGAAAAGAAAAGTAATCAAGATCCCTTTTTATTTTTTATTTATTTTTTATTTTTTTAAGACAGTCTCACTCTGTCACCTAGGCTGGCAGTGGTGCAATCCCAGTTCACTCCAACTTCCGCCTCCCGGGTTCAAGTGATTCTTGTGCCTCAGCCTCTGGGGTAGCTGAGATCACAGGCATGTGACACTGTACCCAGAAAATTTTTGTATTTTTTAGTAGAGATAGAGTTTGGCCACGTTGTCCCGGCTGATCTGAAACTCCTGGCCTCAAGTGATCTACCCGTCTTGGCCTTCCAAAGTGCTGGGATTACAGGTGTGAGCCACTGTGCCCAGAACTTTTTTTGTATTTTTTAGTAGAAACAGGGTTTTGCCTTGTTGCCCAGGCTAGTCTGAAACTCCCAGCCTTAAGTAATTCGCACACCTCAGCCTCCCAAGGTGCTGGAATTACAAGCATGAGCCACTGCACCTGGCTGACATTTGCAACTTTTTTTTTTTGAGGAAGGCAGGGAGGAGAAAAGGAAGGGAGGGAGGAAGGAAGGGAGGGAGGATGAAAGGGAGGGAGGGAGGGAGGGAGGGAGGGAGGGAGGAAGAGAGAAAAGAAGAAAGGAAATCAGGCAGAGAGACATTGCCGACCTGGATCTAGAGGTGTACAATTTGATTTCTTTTTAATTTTTTTTTTTTTTGAGAGAAGGAAAGAAAAAAAAAAGGAGTGAAGGAGAGGAAAAAAGAGGAAGAAAAAGAGGGAGAGAGAACAGAAATGTTGCTTTATTCTAAAAGAAATGGGTATTAATAATGGCCAATCAATATTTCATTTAAACCTATGAGTAGGTGTGATGTGGTATTGACAAGAATGTATATTTTGTGTGTTTAAAGTGGAGAGCTCTATAAGTATTTATTGTTTACTTGTTCCAGATCTGAGTTTGAGTCCCTGATATCCTTATTAATTTTCTGTCTCATTGAGTCTAAGTCTCTATGTATCTGGGTGTTAGGATCGTTAGCTCTTATTGCTGCATTGATCATTTTACCACTATATCTTTGTTGCTTTAAAATCTATTTTATCAGATACTAGAATTGCAACTCCTGTTTTTATTTATTTATTTATTTTTGCTTTCCATTTGGTTGGTAAATCTTTCTCCATCCCTTTGTTTTGAGTCTTTGTGTATCCTTGCATGTGAAATGCATCTGGATGTAGCATACTGTTGGGTTTTGGCTGTATTTTTTGATTGGGTGATTTAGTCAATTTAAATTTAGGATTACTGCCATTTGTTGTTAACTAGCTGTTTTATCCATTCATTGATATAAATTCTTATGTTGATGCTCTTTACTTTTTGGTATATTTTTAGAAAAGCTAATACTGGTTGTTCCTTTCTATGTGTAATGCTTCTTTCAGAAGCTCTTGTAAAGCAAGCCTGGTGGTAATAAAATCTCTGAGTACTTGCTTGTTAATAAAAAATTTTATTTTTCCTTCAGTTGTGAAGCTCAGTTTGGCAGGATATGAAATTCTGGGCTGAAAGTTCTGTTCTTTAAGGATGTTGACTATGGGACCCCACTCTCTTCTGGCTTGTAGAGTTTCTGCTGAGAGATCTGCTGTAAGTCTGACAGGCTTCCCTTTGTGGGTAACCTGACCTTTCTCTCTGGCTGCCCTTAGTATTTTCTCCTTCATTTCAACCCTGGTGAATCTAACAGTTATGTGCCTTGGGGTTGCTCTTCTTGAGGAATATCTTTGTGGTGTTCTCTGTATTACCTGGGGTTGAATGTTGTCCTGCTTTGCTAGTTTAGGGAAAATTTCCTGAATAATATACTGAAGAATATTTTCCAGCTTGGATTCATTCTCTCCATGGCATTCAGGTACACCTATCAAACGTAAATTTGGTCTTTTCACATAGTCCCACATTTCTTGGAGACTTTGCTCATTCCTTTTTATCCTTTTTCTCTATTCTTGTCTTCTCATTTTATTTCATTAAGTTGGACTTCGACCTCTAATATCCTTTCTTCTGCTTGAACAATTCGAGTGTTTAAACATGTGCATACTTCTCAGAGTTCCCGTATTGTATTCTTCAGTTCCATTAATTCACTTATATTCCTCTCTAAATTGTCTATTCTCATTAGGATTTCGTCAAACCTTTTTTCAAAGTTCTTAGTTTCTTTATGTTGGGCTACAACATGTTCTTTTAACTCACAGAAGTTTATTATCCATGTTCTGAAGCCTGATTCTGTTATTGGGATGCACTCATTCTCCATCAAGCCTTGTTCCCTTGCTGATGAGAGACTGTGATCCTCTTTAGAGGGAGAGGCATTCTGATTTTGAGTATTCTCAGCCTTTTTCTGCTGGTTTCTTCCCATCATTGTAAGTTTATCTACCTGTCATCTTTGTAATTACCACCTTTCAAATTAGGTCTCTGAGTAGAGGTCCAAGTTGTTAGTTCCCAGGGCCGAAATATGAGCAACCCACTGCATTGGCCAAAACAGCGGCATTACGACTGATGGTGCTTTTCTGCCAGGGAACCTCCAGTCTGACTTCCTTCTTGAGTCCGTATAGGCAACTCTGCCTTCCCGGAGCTCCAATCCTCGGTCAGAAGGGGAACCAGTCCTGTTTACTCTTGCACTAAGAGCTGCCGCACTGAGGTGCTGACAAAACCGCTGCTCCGGCCACAAGAGTCACGCTGGCGACCCGTGCTGCTCCTCCAAAGCTCGGTCAGAAGGGGAACTAGTCCTATTTACTCTGCTCCAAGAGCTGCCATGCCGAGGTGCCAGCAAAACTGCTGCGCCGGCCACAAGAGTCGCGCTGGCGACCCGTGCAGCTCCTCCACTGGGAATCTTCTGCTGTGTGAGCGACCAAAATTTGTCTGAAAGTGTGGCGTCCTCTCATTCTCTGCGTTTTCACTGGGAGCTACAATCTTGAGATGTTAGCGGTCAGCCATCTTGGATCATTCTCCATCAAGATCCCTTTGAACTAAATTATGACCTAGTGCTAAAGAGTTAAGACGCTGGTGAAATAGTACAAATAAAGATTATTACTGGTCTTTCTAGCTGATAGAAAACTGCTTCTGGGGGGCATTATGTACAGGTTGGAAAAAAGGTATTTGCCAGATTAACTGCCTAGCAGATACCAGGAGATGTGTTAATCTGCTCAAACAGTAAATCCACACCTTGTAGAGGAGCTTCCATTGGAATCACCACTTATTTAAGTTTATGATAATCCACCATAATATTCCAAGATCTATCTGTCTTCAGCACAGGCAAAATAGAAGAGCTGAATGGGGAATGTGGTAGAAATCACTGTCTTTGAATCTTTCAAGTTTTGATGGTAGCATTAATATCTACAATCCTTCCAGAGATGCAGTATTGCTTTTGATTTACTATTTTCCTTGGTATACACAACTCTAATTGCTTCTCTTTGGCCTTTCTCACTCTAATAGCTTTCACTCTTCTGGTTAGAAGAAAACCAGTGTTGAGATTCTTCCAGCTGCTAATTATTTCTATTCTAATTATGGATTCTGGATGTAGAGAAATAATGACAGAATGGCTTCAGTGACCCACTGGACTCACTGCAAGATAGATCTCAGCAAAAACATCATTGATCACCTGGTCTCCATAGGTCCTTACTCTGACTAGGGAGCCACCCCTTTATTCAAGGAGTTCTGGGTTTGTAAACGGACTGAAACCTAAAAATTAATTGAGTGTTTTTCTTTTATGATTCAAATTAGACTTTTGTTTATTTTACCTGGAGATTTTCTACTAATACAGATCAAGTAAAGATTTAGTAACTTCCTTTTCGGTTGCACTATGGGACTACAAAAATTAACCAGCCAACACCATAGGTCTGCATGAGTTAGATTATTCTTCTTGGGGATTTTACTCTGCTGTTCATTACAGCAATTACACTCACCTTCCTTTTAATGATTGTGTGACCTCATTTCACCCCTGCTATCTCAAGATATAATTATACCTGTTGCATTTAAGTTTTCCAGTTGGGTGATTGCAGGTATCACCATAAGGTCTGTCCTACAGAGAAAAGAAATCATGGAGCTCTTCAAGGATGCTGGGGATCCCCTCACAAATCTATTTCTCAAAGCACTGGTAAAAGTTATATTGTTTAGACTCTTCCAGTGTGGATGAGTAAGTCCTAAATGCAAACATACTCTGGTGTTTTAATATCCGTAATCATTTGAATTTCTTCTTCTCTATTAAACCAAGGGACATTGAGTATTTGTAAGTCACTCACAATTGACCATCTTTTTGACCCATGTTTCAGCCAGCAAACTAAACCAACTGTTGGAACTCTTTCTAACTCTCCAAGCTGCAATATTAAAAACAGAAATTCTACTTAGTGATCACAAATTAATAAATTCACTTTGATGCCACTTTATATTTCTTCTACCTCTATTCCACACGCTAATATTCATTCCCACAAAAGCACTTTAAATATCTGCTTGTATCAATTAGAAAACTTAAGTCAAGGGGAAGATCCAAGATGGCCATTTAGGAACAGCTCAGGATTGCAGCTCCCAGTGAAAGTGCAGAAGGTGAGTGGACACCACATTTCCAGATGGTTTTTTATTGCCCACAGACCAGGAGATTCCCAGGTAGTGGAACCGCATGGATAACCAGCATGGCGGTTATGGCCAGTGGGGCTGTTTTGGCCAGTGTGGCTGCTTTGCCTGGCACAGCTGCTTTATTGGCAGCCCAGCACAGTGGTTCTCCATACAAAATACACTGGTCTGGGTGCCCTTTTAGCTGGCAATTTGAGCCCCAGAAAGTTGCCCATTTATCTGATTAAAAAAGGGACTGAGGCCGGGCGCGGTGGCTCACGCCTGTAATCCCAGCACTTTGGGAGGCCGAGGCGGGTGGATCACGAGGTCAAGAGATTGAGACCATCCTGGTCAACATGGTGAAACCCCGTCTCTACTAAAAATACAAAAAATTAGCTGGGCGTGGTGGCGCGTGCCTGTAATCCCAGCTACTCGGGACGCTGAGGCAGGGAATTGCCTGAACCCAGGACGCGGAGGTTGCCGTGAGCCGAGATCGCGCCATTGCACTCCAGCCTGGTTAAGGAGCGAAACTCCGTCTCAAAAAAAAAAAAAAAAAAAAAAAAAAAAAAAAAAAAAAAAAAAAAAAAAAGGGACTGAACAGGGAGCCAGGCCAGGAGATTCCTGGGCAATAAAAGTGCCACGAATCTCAGTGCTGCCATATAAGCCAGCTCAGTGAGTTGCCGCATGGGAAATCACAGAGATCCCGGCGCCTTTTCAACAGGTGACTGGAATGCCTGGGAGAGAGTTGACTGCTCAAAAAAAAAAAAAAAAGGCTCAGAGGCAGGGAGCCAGGTGATCAGGCTTGGCTGATACCACCCCCACAAAAGAACAGCAATCAGAAACTCTCTGGATTGAGAGATTCACATCAAGCACACCTAAACCCAGGACAGTCCAGCTCCGTGGGGGAGGAACGTCCATCATTACTGAGGCACTACACCACTATGGAGGTAGTCTGCCATTGCTGAGGCAGCCTGCCCTTGCCAAGGAAACCCGCCATTGCCAAGGCAACCTGCCATTACAGAGAGAGTCTGACAATAAAGAGGTGGGCCACCATTGAGGTGGCAGTTCTAACTACCCCCATATAAACAGGACTGCAGGGAAGTTCACACAGCAGCTGGGCAGAGCCCACAGCAGCTCAGCAAAGCCTCTGCAGGCAGACAATAACTAGGCTGCCTCCTTGCTGGGCAGGGCAGTCCTGAAAAAAAAAAAGGCAGCAGCACAATGGAAACTCATAAATAAAGCCCTAACTCCCTGGGAAAGAGCACCTGAAAACAAAAAGTGGTTTATGAGTTCTGTTGCAGCAGACCTAAACGTACTTGCCCAGCAGCTCTGAATGAACAACAGAGATCACAGCTCAGCACTTGAGCTCCTACAAAGGACAGACTGTCTCCTCAAGCAGCTCCCTGACCCCAGTACATCCAAAGAGTCACCTAATAAGGGAGAGATCAGACTGACATTTGGCACATATCCTTCTGTGAAAAAGATAGCAGAAGAAGAAACTGGTAGCAACTGTTACTGTTCCACAGCTGCTGCAGGTGATCCCCAGGCAAGCAGGGCCTGGAGTGGACCTCAGCAGTCCTAGAGCAGAGGGGACAGACTGTTATAAGAAAAAATAAGAAACAGAAACAAATTCATCATCAACTGGATGTCCACTCAGAGACCCAATCTGAAAATCAGCAAATACACAGACAACAGGTGGATTGATCCACAAATATGGGAAGAAACCAGTGCAAAAAAAGGAGGAAAATACATGAAACCAGAACACCTGTCCTCCTACAAGGGATCACAACTCCTCACCAGCAAGGGAACAAAGCTTGATGGAGATAAGTGTGATGAAATGACAGAATCACACTTCAGAAGGTGGGTAATGAGAAACTTCCATGAGTTAAAAGAACATGTTCTAACCCAATGCAAAGAAACTAAGAACATTGAAAAAAGATTTGACGAAATGCTAATGAGAATGGACAACTTAGAGAGGAATATAAGTGAATTGATGGAGCTGAAAAAAACAACATAAGAACTTCATGAAGCATGCACAAGTTTGAAAAGCCAAATTGACCAAGCAGAAGACAGGATATCAGAGGTCGAGGATCAACTCAATAAAATAAAACAAGTAGAAAAGATTAGAGAAAAAAGTGTAAAAAGGAATGAACAAAGTCTCTAAGAAATATGGGACTATGTGAAAAGACCAAATCTACGTTTGATAGGTGTAACTGAATGTGACAAAGAGACTGAATCCAAGCTGGAAAATACTCTTCAGGATATTATCCAGAAAAAATTCCCCAACCTAGCAAGGCAGGCCAATATTCAAGGCCAGGAAATACAGAGAACACCACAAAGATATTCCTCAAAAAGAGAAACTCCAAGGCACATAATCGTCAGATTCACCAGGGTTAAAATGAAGGAGAAAATGCTGAGGGCAGCCAGAGAGAAAGGTCTGGTCACCCACAAAGGGAAGCCCATCAGACTCACAGCAGATCTCTCAACAGAAACCCTACAAGTCAGAAGAGAGTGGAGGCCATTATTCAACATCCTTAAGGAAAAGAACTTTCAACCCAGAATTTCATATCCAGCCAAACTCAGCTTCATAAGTGAAGAAAAAATAAAATCCTTTGCGAACAAGCAAGTACTCAGAGATTTTTGTCACCACCAGGCCTGCTTTATAAGAGCTACTGAAAGAGGCATTACACATAGAAAGGAACAACCAGTACCAACCACTCCAAAAACATACCAAATGGTAAAGAGCATAAGCAAATTGAAGAATCTATCAACTAACCAGCAAAACAGCCAGCTAGCATCAAAATGGTAGGATAAAACTGACAAATAACGGAGCTCAGGCAAGATGGTGTGGTAGGAACAACTCGGGATTCCAGCTCTCAGTGAAGGCGCAGAGGGTGAGTCCTAGCCACATTTTTAGATGGACCTTTGTTGACCACAGAATGGAGAAATTCCCAGGTGTAAGAGAGAAATGGGACACCAGTGCAGCCCTTTCGGCTTATGCGGCCATTTTGGCTGGTGCCACATTGCAGCGGCACCCCACACAAAACTCACTGTTCTAGGTGCCCTGTTAAACCGGCAATCTGAGATTTGGGATGACAGATTAACATATCCATCTGATTAAATGGGACTTGGACAGTGAGCCAGACCAGAAGATTCTTGGGAAGTGTGATTTGAGCTGGTGCAGTGGGTCACGGCACAAGAAATCACACAGATCCCAGCGCCCTATCAGCAGGTGACTGAAACACCTGTGAGAGAACCGTTCAACTTAACAAAACAAAAGAGAAAGAGAGAGAGAAAGAGAGAGAGAAAGGACTCTGAGGCAGGGAGCCAGGTGATCAGGCTCGGCGGGTCCCACCCCCACAGGGACAAACAAAATGGCGATTCAAAATGCTCAGGGTTGAGAGTTTTACTGTGGGCTCAGCTGAATCTGGGATGGTGCAGCTCGGTGGGGGAGGGGCGTCCGCCACTATGAACGCATTCCACCCCTACTGAGGTTCACGCCGATTGCTGAAGCAGCCTGCCATTGCCGAGGCAACCTGCCATAACAGAGAGACTCAGCCAACAGGGCGGATCCCACCACAGTAGGGTGGAGCCCTGCGGCAGCAGAGCACACCCTGCAGTAGAAGGGCAGAGCCTTGGCAGGCAAATAGTGACTAGACTGCCTCCTAGCTAGGCAGGACAGTGCAACGAATACTCATAAAGAAAGCCCCAACTCCCTGACACAGAGCATCTAAGGGGAAAAAAAGGGGGGTTTATAAGTTTTGCTGCAGCAGACCTAAACACACCTGCCCAACAATGCTGAATGAACAACGGAGCTCACACCTCAGCACATGAGCTCCTATAAAGTACAGACTGTCTCCTCAAGCAATCCAAAAAGTCACCTCAAGAAAGGACTAATCAGACTGACATTTGGTGGGCATCATTCTGGGACAAAGATAGCAGAAGAAGAAACTGGTAGCATCCCTCACAGTTCTGAAGCTGCTACAGGTGTATCCCAGGCAAGCAGGGCCTGGAGTGGACCTCATCAGTCATACAGCAGAGGGGCTAGACTGTTAGAAGGAAAACTAAGTAACAGAAATACTTTACCATCAACAATCTGGGCATCCACTCAGAGACCCAATCAAAAGTCAGCAACTATTAAGACGACAGGTGGATAATACCACAAATATGGGAAGAAACCAGCGCAAAAAGGAGGAAAACACCCAAAATCAAAACACCTCACCTCCTACAAAGGTCCAAAACTCCTCATCAGCAAGGGTACAAAGCTGGATGGAGAATGAGTGTGAAAAAATGATGAAATCAGACTTCAGAAGGTGCATAAAGAGAAACTTCAGTGAGCTAAAAGAACATGTTCTAAATCAATGCAAAGAAACTAAGAACCTTGAAAAAAGATTGGAAAAAACATTCGAGGAAATGATAACAAGAATAAAAAACTTAGAAAGCAATATGAATGAATTGAAGGAGCTGAAAAACACAACACGAGAACTTCGCAAAGCATGCACAAGTTTCAAAAGCCGAATTGACCACACAGAAGAGAGAATATCAGAAGTCAAAGATCAATTCAATGAAATAAAATGAGAAACCAAGATTAGAGAAAACAGCGCAAAAAGGAATGAACAAAACCTCCAAGAAATGTGAGACTATGTGAAGAGACCTAACCTATGTTTGATAGGTGTACCAGAATGTGACGAAGAGAATGAATCCAAGCTGGAAAATACTCTTCAGGATATTAACCAGGAAAATTTCCACAAGCTAGCAAGGTATGCCAATACTCAACTCCACGAAATACAGAGAACACCAGAAAGATATTCCACAAGAAGAGCAACCCCAAGGCACATAGTAGTCAGATTCACCAGGGTTGAATTGAAGGAGAAAATGCTAAGGGCAGCAAGAGAGAAAGGTCGGGTCACCCACAAAGGGAAGCCCATCAGACTCACAGCAGATCTCTCCGCAGAATCCCTACAAGCCAGAAGAGAGTGGGGGCCAATATTCAATATCCTTAAAGAAAAGAACTGTCAACCCAGAATTTCATATCCAGCCAAACTGAGCTTCATAAGTGAAGAAAAAATAAAATCCTTTGTGAACAAGCAAGTACTCAGACATTTTGTCACCACCATGCCTGCTTTACAGGAGCTCCTGAAAGAGGCACTAAACATAGAAAGGAACAACCAGTACCAGCCATTCCAAGAACATACCAAATGCTAAAGAGCATCAACAAAATGAAGAAGCTGCATCAATTAATGGGCAAAACAGCCAGCTAGCATCAAAATGGCAGGATCAAATTCACACATAACAATATTAACCCTAAATGTAAATGGGCTAATTGCACCAATCAAAGACACAGACTGACAAATTGAGTAAAAAGGCAAAACCCATCAGTGTGCTGTATCTAGAAAACCCATCTCACATGCAAGGATACACAAAGGCTCAAAATAAAGAGATGGAGGAAGATTTACCAAGCAAATGGAGAGAAAAAAAAATGCAGGAGTTACAAATCTTGTCTTTGATAAAATAGACTTTAAAGCAAGTAAGATCAAAAGAGACAAAGAAGGACATTACATAATGGTAAAAGAATTGATACAAAAAGAAGAGCTAATGATCCTAAATATATATGGATCCAATATAGGAGCACCCAGATATATAAGGCAAGTTCTTAACGACTTACAAAGAGACTTAGACTCCCACACAATAATATTTGGAGAATTTAACACTCCACTGTCAATTTAGACAGATTGACCAGACAGAAAATTAACAAGGATATCCAGGGCTTGAACTCAGACCTGGAACAAGCAAACCTGATAGACATTTACAGAACTCTCCACCCCAAATCCACAGAATATACATTCTTCTCAGCACCACATCACACCTACTCTAAAATTTACCACATAATTGGAAGTAAAGCACTCCTCAGCAAATGCAGAATGACTGAAATCTTAACAAACAGCCTCTCAGACCATAGTGCAATCAAGTTAGAACTCAGAATTCAGAAACGAACTCAGAACTGCACAGCTTCATGGAATCTGAACAACTGGCTCCTGAATGTTGACTGGATAAACAATGAAATAAAGGCAGAAATAAAGAAGTTCTTCGAAACCAACGAGAACGAAGACACAACATACCAGAATCTCTGGGACACATTTAAAGCAGTCTCTACAGAAAAATAAATAGCAATAAGTGCCCATATGAGAAGAGTGCAGAGATCCAAAATTGACACCCTATCATCAAAATTGAAAGAGCTCGAGGAGCAAGATCAAAAAAACTCAAAACCTTGCAGAAGACAAGAAATAACTAAGATCAGAGCAGAACTGAAGGAGACAGAGACACGAAAAACCCTTCAAAAAATCAATAAAGCCAAGAGCCAGTTTTCTAAAAAGATCAACAAAATAGACAGACCAATAGCCAGACTGATAAAAAAGAAAAGAGAGAATAACCAAATAGATGCAATAAAAAATGATAAAGGGGAAATCACCACAGATTCCACAGAAATTCAAACCATCATCAGAGAATATTACAAACAACTCTATGCATATAAACTAGTAAACCTGGAAGAAATGGATAAACTCCTGGACACTTGTGTCCTCCCAAGCCCAAACCAGGAGGAAGCCAAAACTATGAATAGACCAATAACCAGGTCTGAAGTCAAGGCAGCAATTAAGAGCCTACCACACACAAAAAAGCCCAGGTCCAGCTGGGTTCACAGCCGAATTCTACCAGACACACAAAGAGGAACTGTTACCATTCCTCCTGAAACTATTCCAAATAATTCAAAAAGAGGGAATGTTTACCAAATCATTTTATGAGACCAACATCATCCTGATACCAAAACCCGGCAGAGACTCAAAAAGAAAAGAAAGCAAGCCGATTGCAACAGCACATCAAAAAGCTTATTCATCATGATCAAGTAGGATTCATCCCGGGGATGCAAGGCTGGTTTAACATATGCAAGTCTATAAACGTAATTCACCACATAAACAGAAGCAAAAACAAAAACCACATGATCATCTCAATTGATGCAGAGAAGGCCTTTGACAAAATTCAACAGCCCTTTATGCTAAAAACCCTCAATAAACTCCATATTGGTGGAACGTATCTGAAAATAATAAAAGCTATTCACGACAAACCAACAGCCAATATCATACTGAATAGGCAAAAAGTGGAAGCATTCCCTTTGAAATCCGGCAGTAGACAAGGATGGCCTCTCTCACCACTCCTATTCAACATAGTACTGGAAGTTCTAGCCAGAGCAATCAGGCAAGAAAAAGAAATAAAGGGTATTCAAATAGGAAAGGAGGAATTCAAATTGTCTCTATTTGCAGACGACATGATAGTATATCTAGAAGACCCCATCATCTCAGCCCAAAATCTTCTGAAACTGATAAGCAACTTCAGCAAAGTCTCAGGATATAAAATCAATGTGCAAAAATCACAAGCATTCCTATACACCAATAACAGACTTAAAGAGAGCCAAATCAAGAATGAACTGCCATTCACAATTGCTACAAAGAGAATAAAATGCCTAGGAATACAACTAAGAAGGAACGTAAAGGACCTCTTCAAGGAGAACTACAAACCACCGCTCAACGAAATAAGAGAGGACACAAACAGATGGAGAAATATTCCATGTTCATGGTTTGGAAGAATCAATATCATGAAAATGTCCATACTGCCCAAAGTTATTTACAGATTCAACACTATTCCTATCAAGCTACCAATGACCTTCTTCACAGAACTAGAAAAAACTACCTTAAAGTTCATATGGAACCAAAAGAGAGCCCGCATAGCCAAGTCAATTCTAAGGAAAAAGAACACAGCGGGAGACATCACACTACCGAACTTGAAACTATACAAGGCTACAGTAATCAAAACAGCATGGTACTGGTACCAAAACAGAGATATAGACCAATGGAACAGAACAGAGGCATCGGAGGCAACACAACATATCTACAACTATACAATGCTAGATAAACCTGACCAAAACAAGTAATGGGGAAAGGATTCCCTGTTTAATAAATGGTGTTGGGAAAACTGGCAAGCCATGTGTAGAAAGCAGAAACTGGACCCCTTCCTGACACCTTACACTAAAATTAACTCCACATGGATTAAGGACTTAAACATACGAACTGGCACCATAAAATCCCTAGAAGAAAATCTAGGCAAAACCATTCAGGACATAGGAGTAGGCAAGGACCTCATGACCAAAACACCAAAAGCATTGGCAACAAAAGCCAAAATAGACAAATGGGACCTAATCAAACTCCACAGCTTCTGCACAGCAAAATAAACAGGCACTAGAGTGAATCGGCAACCAACAGAATGGGAAAATATTTTTGCAGTTTACCCATCTGACAAAGGGCTGATATCCAGAATTTACAAAGAACTCAAACAGATTTACAAGAAAAAAAACAAACAAGCCCATTCAAAAATGGGCAAAGGATATGAACAGGCACTTTACCAAAGAAGACATACATGAGGCCAACAAACATATGAAAAAATGCTCATCATCACTGCTCATTACAGAAATGCAAATCAAAACTACATTGACTTACCATCTCACACCAGTTAGAATAGCAATCATTAAAAAATCTGGAGACAGCAGATGCTGGAGAGGATGTGGAGAAATAGGAACACTTTTACACTGCTGGTGGAAGTGTAAATTAGTTCAACCATTGTGGAAGACAGTGTGGCAAGTCCTCAAGGACCCAGAAATAGAAATTCCATTTGACCCAGCAGTCCCATTACTGGGTATATATCCGAAGGACTATAAATCGTTCTACTATAAGGATACATGCACACGAATGTTCATTGCAGCACTGTTTACAATAGCAAAGACCTGGAACCAACCCAAATGCCCATCAATGATAGACTGGACTGGGAAAATGTGGCACATATACACCATGGAATATTATGTAGCAGTCAAAAATGAGTTCGTGTCCTTTGTAGGAACACGGATGAATCTGGAGAACATCATTCTCAGCAAACTGACACAAGAACAGAAAATGAAATACCACATGTTCTCACTCATAGGCGGGTGATGAACAATGAGAACACATGGACACAGGGAGGGGAGCACTACACATTGGGGTCTATTGGGGGAATAGGAGAGGGACAGCGGGAGGGGGGAGCTGGGGAGGTATAGCATGGGGAGAAATGCCAGATGTGAGTGAAGGGGAGGAAGACATCAAATCACACTGCCACGTGTGTACCTATGCAACTATCTTGCATGTTCTGCACATTTACCCCAAAACCTAAAATGCAATTTAAATAAATAAATAAATAAATAAATAAATAAAAATAAACTAGGTATTCATGGAACGTATCTCTATATAATAAAAGCTATTTACGACAAACCAACAGCCAATATCATACTAAATGGGGAAAAACTGGAAGCATTCCCTTTGAAATCTGGCACTAGACAAGGGTGCCCTCTCTCACCACTGATATTCAGTATAGTATTGGAAGTTCTAGGCAGAGCAGTCAGGGAAGAAAAAGAAATAAGGGGAATTCAAATAGGAGAGGAGGAAGTTAAATTGTCTCTATTTGCGGACGACATGGTTGTATATCTACTGGACCCCATTGTCTCAGCCCAAAAATCTCCTGAAACTGATAAGCAACTTCAGCAAAGTCTCAGGATACAAAATCATTGTGGGTTGAGGGTGGGAGCAGGATGAGGTTTGAAAAACTACCTGTGGCGTACTATGTTTATTAGCTCAGAGATAAGATAATGTCTAGACCAAATCCCCATAACACACAATTTACCTACATAGCAAAACCTGCACATGTATCCCTGAGCCAAAAATAAAAGTAAAAAAAAATATATATATATATTGGGAAGTCAGTGTGAGAGTGTTCAGCAAGAATTAATATATGTCCATATCCTAGCAATTCCTCTCCTTAGTTATATATAAGAAAAAATGTGCATGTACAGTAGGAGATATGTACTAGAATGTTCATAGGAATTACTGTTTATACTAGCCAAAAAACAAAAACAAAGTAAAGAACAACCAGTAAACCCCAAATGTCCATGAATAGGACACTGGAGTGTAAATAAAACATACAAATAAATATAATACAGCAGTAAAAATAAATCATGTAGCTCTCTAGTTATCAATATGGATAAATCATAAAAGGCAATATTAAGTTGAAAAAACAAGATACAGAACAACTATAATGTATATTATTTTAAAAATATTTACCTTGCATCATATATTGCTCATAGACTCATATGTTGCTAGATACATTTTTTTTTAAGAAATCATAAATTTATGATAATTCTTGCCTTTGTGAAGAGAGAAAAATGGGAATGGGCTGGCAAGTGAAATGGGAACTTACGTTTTCTTTCTTATATTTACAGAAACATGTCAAGTAACATAAAATGTTAACCATCACTTCTTCTGGATGGTGAGAAAACCGTGTATTTGTTCTTCCCTGTAATTTTCATTTTTATTATTTAAATAGAAATCCTTCCCAAACAAAAGTCCACACATATCAAAAAACAAAAAACAAAAACAAAACAAAGAAATAAACCAACAAACCCATGATTGCTCTGCCTGCATTTTTTCAAGATATAATTTTATATGTTCCTGTAGCCTGCTATACATACTGCTAGTATAGCAATAAGACATACCTTAACATTTTGGTATAACTCAAATGTTAAGTTAACATTTTGGTATAACTCAAATGTTAAGTTAACATTTGACCCTGACCTCTATCTAGATGCTCATCATCTATTCCTTTTTCTTTTTTTTTTTTTTGAGACAGAGTTTCGCTCTTGTTACCCAGGCTGGAGTGCAATGGTGCGATCCCTGCTCACCGCAACCTCCGCCTCCTGGTTTCAGGCAATTCTCCTGCCTCAGCCTCCTGAGTAGCTGGGATTACAGGCATGCGCTACCATGCCCAGCTAATTTTTTGTATTTTTAGTAGAGACTGTGTTTCACCATGTTGACCAGGGTGGTCTTGATCTCTTGACCTCGTGATCCACCCGCCTCGGCCTCCCAAAGTGCAGGGATTACAGGCGTGAGCCACCGCGCCCGGCCCCCATCTATTCCTATATCTGTCATCAAACACACTATCAGAACCTACTTCACTGTTAGGTGTTAATGAGAAAATACACATGTGCCTGGCAAATAGCATATGTTCAACAACTCCAAGCTACTAGTATTACTCAATTCATATAGAAACCAGAAGGTAACATTTTCATACTTAGTACTAGCTCTGGGAACAAAAAGCAAGCATGCATTACATGTGTTTTCATTTTGTTTAAACAATTTTTATTGACGGCCCACATACTGAATTGCAATACAAATTTGGTTAAGTGTGTGATCCAAAAAATGTCAAATCCTGGATCCAAATGTGGTACAAATTGTGTTTTATTTCTAAAGGTCATTCCAAGTCCTAGTATCTAAATTCCACACATAGAGACTCAAAAACTTAACAGGGAGCATATGTCAACTCTTCTAGGAAGATGAAAAATTTATTCAAAATATCATTTTGAGGAAAAATAATGAATAGTAAGACAGAACAGCAAGACATAGCTAATTTATATCCCAATGCTCATAAGAGTGTAGTTACATTAGAAAGTGGCACACTATCCATACTTAAATAATTCCTCATTTTTTTGAGGGTAGGGAGAGAATTGGAGAAGTAGCCCAAGTAAACAACAATGATAGAGATAGGATTATGGGTATTTTTTCCTACTGAAAATGTTTGTTTCTTTGCATGTACGCTGTTTCATTCACTAGATAGTATGTCATGAGGTAATTCTAAGAGAATTCTAAGCCTTTTACTAAGAGAATTAATGAACCGCAGTTTAGTAAGGTAGCAGGGACCCAGAAACTTGAGGGGATGCTATTTCTGTTGCATCTGTCTTCCTCTTTTTCACTTTTGTGGATTATTATTATTTTTTATTGTACTTTAGATTCTGGGGTACATGTGCAGATCATGCAAGATTGTTGCATAGGTACATTCATGGCAAGGTGGTTTGCTGCCTCCATACCCTCATCACCTATACCTGACATTTCTCCCCACGTTATCCCTACCCACCCTCCCTCCCACTATCCCTCTCCTAGCCCCCCCCCAAAAAGACCCCGGTGTGTGATGCTCCCCTCTCTGTGACCACGTGTTCTTATTGTTCAACACCCACCTATGAATGAGAACTTGTGGATTATTTTAAGGACTTTCGGCCTGGCATGGTGGCTCACGTCTGTAACCTCAGCACTTTGGTTGGCTGAGGTGGGCAGATCACCTGAGGTCAGGAGTTCGAGACCAGCCTGACCAACATGCAGAAACCCTGTCTCTACTAAAAATACAAAAATTAGCTGGGCAGCGGCACATCCCTCTAATCCAGCTACTTGGGAAGCTGAGGCAGGGGAATCGCTTGAATTGGAGAGGCAAAGGTTGCTGTGAGCATAGATGGCACCACTGCACTCCAGCCTGGGCAACAGTAATGAAACTCCATCTCAAAAATAAATAAATAAATAAATAAATAAATAAATAAATAAATAAATAAATAAGGACTTTCCAGACATTTTGCCATTTTGCTTGAAAATATTTTCCCTACATTTAATTCTGTGATCCATTTATAATTTATTTTTGTGTGTGTATGATGAAGAAATTTAAATGCATCCCCATTCAAGTAGCTATCCAACTGCCCCAGCACAGATTATTAAATAAGCTATTTTAGGCCTGGCTCGGTGGCTCATGCCTGTAATCCCAGCACTTTGGGAGGCCAAGGCAGGTAGATTACCTGAGGCCTGGAGTTCGAGACCAGCCTGACCAACATGACGACATGAAGAAACACCGTCTCTACTAAAAATACAAAATTAGCCAGGTGTGGTGGGACATGCTTGTTGTAATCCCAGCTACTAGGGAGGCTGTGGCAGGAGAATCACCTGGGAGGTGGTGGTTGTAGTGAGCCGAGATCACATCATTGCACTCCAGCCTGGGCAACAAGAGCAAAATTCAGTCTCAAAAAATAAAAAATAAAAATATAAACAAGCAAACAAACAAACTTTTCTGATTAGTTTCTAATACATCCTTCTGTCATAGATGGAGTGCTTCTTTATGATCTAGAGTCTATTTCTGGATTGATCCTTCTGAGCCACTGATTTGTTCTTGCATTAGTTTCAACCTAATTTTTTTATAGATTGGAAAATGGCCACTACATCTCATACATACCACCAGTTTTCCAGAAAATCAGCCATTGTTTTTCTTACTGTTTGATACATCCTCTTCTCTCCAAGAGTTGTCTCCCACCTAAGCCTAGTCATCTACTGTCTCAGGTTATTTCAACTTCTGTGACTACTCAATCCTATAAAAGGAAAATAAATCTCTCCAATATCACTAAGTGAAAGGGAAAAGTCAAGTTTAGAACTGTATCGGCCAAACCTGTCTCCCTCCTCTTCTATTCCTAAATAAAACAGCTGCAAACATTTCTAAAAAGCTATATACCATTCTCACAATTTGCCAACAAGAAAATTTCTTGTGGACAAAGAAAAGCAGAACTCAAAGTCATTCCTCTGTTCATATGAGACAAATGCATATTTGATTGTTTCCTTTGTCCTGTTGTTTTACTAAGCCAGATTAGGGCATAAATGATTATTTCCTGTAATTGCGCTAATCAGAAACTCAAAAGAATGTAATTGGTTGTCTCTTACCTACCTATGATCTGGAAGACCACCTCCTTGCTTGCCGTTGTCCCACCTTTCTGGACTGAACCAATGTATATTTTACATACATTGACTAATGTCTCATGTCTCCCTAACATGTATAAAACCAAGCTGTGCCTGACCACCTTGATCACATGCCATCAGGTCCTTCTGAGGCTGTGTAACAGGCATGTCCCTAACCTTCGCAAAATTAACCTTCTAAATTGATTAAGAGCTGTCTCAGATATATTTTCATTTATAATCCCATGTTACAGTTCCCTTTTCTGGACCCTAACTGAGCTGCTAACGTCCCGGCGTGGGGAGGGGCGGGGTGCAGGTAACAATTCCTTAAGTTGTTTCGGATCTGCAAGTTTTGCCTACAAAATCACATAATCACCTCCTCAAAGACACCAACTTTCTTTTTTCTTTCTTTTTTGAGACAGGGTCTCCCTCTGTCACCCAGGCTGGAGTACAGTGGCGTGATCATAGCTTACCGAAGCCTCTAACTCCTGAGCTCAAGCAATCCTACAGCCTCAGCTTCCTGAGTAGCTGGGACACCAGGCAGGTGCCACCATATCCAGCTTAATTTTAATTTTTGTTTTAGAGATGAGGTCTCACTTTGTTGCCCAGGCTAGTCTCAAATTCCTGGCCTCAAGCCATTCTCCCGCCTTGGCTGCCAAACTGCTGGGATAGAAGGCATGAGTCACTGCGCCCAGCCAGTTTACAATTTTCTTGAATATTTATCTTGTTTCCTCCATTACAGCCAAGACAGAATAGAGGATATGATCAGTTCTTCATAAATAACTACTGATCGATAAGTGAACACAGGCTGATAAAACAATGTGCTGAGTGAAGAGAATGAAAGGTTATTAATAAGTAAACCACATAAATTTTTTCAAATTCTTCCCTCTCTCTTTCTTCTCTTCCTTTTCCCCAGGGGTGTCTTATGCTTCCAAGAATGGGGCTGTGGCTGTGAACCCTGGGTTCATCTTAGACAACTGACTTCCCCATCACTTGTTTCCTGAATTTCCAACTCCAGTGACTTATTTGCCATTCCAAAGGATGCCCTGTACCATCTGGCCTTCGTACCTTTTTGTTCATGCTGTTCACGCTACCTGCACTGTCTTACACACATGTGTACTGACTTAACAGTACTCTTATCTAGGTGAAAAAACACAGTGAAGGTGTTACAAATTTCCTTTTGACAGCTGGTGCCTCTGCAACTGTGCAAGATAGGGTAGTATTGAGATAACAGAGGGTGAAGTCACCCTTGACCTAAAATGAAGCTGTGGCAAAATTAACAGAATAGTTTATTTGGGCCAAGCTTGAGGACTGCAATACAGGACCACAGATTAAAGTTGCCCTAAATATACACCCCTATTAACACCAGTTACCAGTGGATTTTTAAATGGAAAGAAGTGGTTCCTGTTTTTTGTTTTGTTTTGTTTACCAAGAATTTACATTAAATAATACATACTACTGATGGGCTATACATTGTTAAGATGTAGGGCGTGGCATTATTAGGTTAATTTATAGCTACCAGTGGCAATAGCAAGCAGTTTCAAGAGATGAAACTGCTCCAAAGGAAACGACTGGGATGTGATTGCTGTCTCATGTTAATACCTCTCTGGGACTGATAATTTAAAATAATTCGCATTCCTCAGACAAAAGTTCTTTTCTTTTATCACACCAGACTTGGTGATAATTCCAACATTCTGCCTTAAATGTTTGTATCAAAATCAAATGAGAAACTGACACTTATTTTAATATGAAGCCTCCTCTACAACATTCATTTCCTTTTTCCTTCCTTGTCTATGACCTCAACCTCCTATGACCCCGTTAGTGCAGCAATTGCTCAGAATTTTAAACACACATTACTTTTCCTCTTCATAGATTAACGTGAATGTGCTTCCCTAATCTCCTTTCCAGTCCTAACAACCTACTAAGTTAAAGTGATTTCTGTGACCATCTGGCTTTTCCCACCTTCTCGGCTCTTTCCCACACAATGGACAAGGCTGAGAAATTCCAAGAAAGAAAAATATTTTTCTTTCACTATCTCCTGCGCCATAGTTAGGGTCCAGGGAAATATTAATAGTAATTAAAGTAAAGGCAGTCACACTTCCCACAAACAATAGACCTCAGCATCAAGGCTCATCCAGTGACTTTTAAAGAGACAACAGATAGCATTAAGAATTTTATGTCTCCAGTTACTGTAGCACTGCAGACCAGTCATTCTTTCCGCATCCAAAATCACCAGCCATAAGCATTATGTAAAAACAGACATAGGGGAAAGTAAAAACGACAAAACATAAAACCGCGGTTTTTCTGACCCTTCACTGCCCAACACGAGTGGGGGAGCATTTCTACAGCAAATGGCCTAGGCAGTAATTCCAAACCCAAGCCGCCTCTACCGGCTAGCAACTGGCTCTGCAGTGCACCAGTCAACCCTTACCAGCTAGCCATACCCAGGGCTTTCATTCCTGAGGTCATCTTTGGCCATAAAAGAATAAACTATCCACCAACCCTCAGCCCCTGGAAACCAAGCAAACACAACCTCGGGCTCCATTTACACCTCCATTCCCCGCCCATCCATTACACAAACCCCGCCCACGTCTTCACACACTCTCCACCCTCATCGTCCAAACACAAGAACAAACCAATAAACCTCGCATGCAAACGCTGGGGCTCAGCCAATCAGACGGTATTTCTCTGAGGGTCATGTCGGGTGGCCTTTGCCCCTACCTGGGGAATTTACGACACAATGGAGCCCAGTGCACCGGTGGAAAGCCGATTTCCCGTGGGCCAGCGCGCCGAGGAAAAGGAAGCAGGGGCGGGCCTATCGGCCTCATCTGCAGCCGGAAGGTTCTCGCGATTCCTAGTCGGAAAAAAGCGGGGAGAGGCCGGAATCCGAGCTAATTTGTTAGTTCTCGCCCTTCTGCCCCCATCCCGACCTCCTCTCTATTGGTTCTAGGGCAAGTTTTTTGTTGTTTATTTATTTATTTATTTGTTTTAAACTGGGGATATGGGTTCCTTTGAAATATTTAGGGAAAGTCTGGACTTTGTCCCTTGAAAAGTACCCATTTTCAGGCTTCTCCAGCGTAGACCGTTTGTAATCCCCGGCGGCCCAAACGTTCACCGAAGTTCAGATTGCCTGCAGGCGGCCACGAACCAGCCGCCCCTGAATTTACTAGCTGCGACCGGCAGAGGGAAGGGCAGAGCAAGCAGGAGAAGGCAACCGGCTTCTCAACCGTGTTCGCAGAGGAAAGGCACACTTAAAAGGCTAGCTGGTCAGGATACCTGTCATTCCTTAGTTCAGCAAACACCTCGGGTTCTTCCTTTTTCACTTTATAGTGTTGCTTTTCCTCCCAAGGTTTATGGAACTGCCCATGTGCCATTCCATCACATGGATAGATTATGGTTTACCTAGAGACTTCCTTCATGATGAGCTATTTCGAAGCAGTACTAGTCCAAGTAACTGCCAATTACCTTTGGGCACTAATCTGTTTTGCGTATCAGATTGTTTTTAATTTTTGTTGTTATTGTTGATGAGAAGGAGTCTCGCTCTGTCGCCCAGGCTGGAGTGCAGTGGCGCGATCTTGGCTCACTGCAACCTCTGCCTCGCGAGTTTAAGCAATTCTCCTGCCTCAGCCTCCTGAGTAGCTGGGATTACAGGGCGCACCAGGCCCGGCTAATTTTTTTTTTTTTTTTTTGTAGAGACGGGGTTTCACCATGTTGGTCACGCTGATCTCGACCTCCTGACCTTGTGATCCGCCCACCTCGGCCTCCCAAAGTGCTGGGATTACAGGCTTGAGCCACCGCGCCCCACCGGTTTTGTACTTAAAACAGAGCTCCCCTAAGGAGCCTTGAAACCGCCCAACGTGATCACTTTGCCCGCCTAGAAACCCTGCCTGTTGCCTAGGCAGAACCGATTTATCATGACAGGAGAATTGCAATGGAGAAAGAGTAATTCACGCAGAGAGGCTGTGTGGAACATTAGAGTTTTATTATTACTCAAATCAGTCTCCCCAAGCCTTGGCTGGGATCAGAGTTTTTAAGGATAATTTGGTGGTGAGGAGCTCCGCAAGTGGGGAGGGACTCATAAGGGGTCGAAGTGAGTTTCTCTTGCTGCCTTCTGTTCCTGGGTGATCACAGAACTGGCTGAGCCATATTACCAGTCTGGGTAGGGTCAGCTGGTGCCTGGAGTGCAGGGTCTGCAAAATATCTCAAACACTGATATTAGGTTTTACAATAGTGATGCTATTCCAGGAGCAATTTGGGGAGGTTCACACTCTTGCAGCTAGAGACTTCATGGCCCCAAACCATAATTTCTAATCTTATAGCTGATTTGTTAGTCCTACAAAGGCAGACTCAGACTGGTCCCCAGGCGAGAAGGGGTGATTTTTGTTTTGCTTTCTCCTTCAGGAAAGGGCGATTATTAATTTTGTTTCAAAGTTTATAAACCATAAACTAAATTCCTTCCAATGGTTAGTTTGGCCAGGAATGAACAAGGACAGCTTAAAGGTTAGAAACAACATGGAGTGAGAGTGAGTTAGGTCTGATCTCTTTAACTGTCATAATTTCCTCAGTTACAATTTTTGCAAAGGCTGCTTCAGCCTTGCTGAGACAAAGTGTATGATTGTTTTCAAGCTTACCCGACTTACATGGCATTTTTAAACTGACCTAGGCCTGCTTTTCTCCTTCCTCTCTTGTCTTAGTAGTTGTATAGGACCAGACTGTGATAACTTGCATTTGCTTTTGTCTTCATCCGTTGTCCTGTCTGCTTTTGTGATTAGGATATAATAAAGTAGTTAGAAGCATTCCTTCACATTTCTCCAGTTGGCTCTGCTGACTTTTTATATAAAATCGGTATTTGCTCTGCCAGTGCATCTGAAAAATTCATCCGTATATTCATGTATCCATTGTGGTGGTGCGGTCTGAAAAAGCTTTGGCTATTAATATATTGGTATGATACTAATTGATACGATACTAATAATTGATGGTGTCACAAAACAGAAGAGGAAAAGCAATGTGTGAATTCAAACTTTCTAGGTGAGACTGCACCCTGGGAGGTCTCTGCCCTGCAGGACACTCTTAAAATGCTTCCCTTTTGAATAAAAACCACTTTTTCAGTCTGACAACTAAAGACCTTCATGACCTGGTAAGACAGCCAAATGGGAAGGGATCTCTAGCAAAACTCCAAGGGCCTGTGTAATGGGGTGGAGCCACAGAAATAATAAAAACAGCCCTAAAGACTATTGGTAAAATGTAGGTCAGATGCAAGGTTTGCTAAGTGTTTTGAGGTAACAAACTGCTTTTTGGATTTTGAAAACTACTTGACTTCAGGGCTTCACCACTGGTGAGGGCTGGGGACATATGGAACTAACCACACCCTTAACTAAGAAGGCAAACCTTGCCTGCATTTAGCTCACAATTAAAGCAACTTACCAAGTTTTACCTTAAAGTTAAAAATTGCTAGAAATTGGCCGGGCACAGTGGTTCATGCCGGTAATCCCAGCACTTTGGGAGGCTGAGGTGGGCAGATCATGAGGTCAGGAGATTGAGACCATCCTGCCCAACATGGTGAAACCTGGTCTTTACTAAATATGCAAAAATTAGCCAGGCGCGATGTTGGGCACTTGTAGTTCCAGCTACTCGAGAGGCTGAGGCTGGAGAATTGCTTGAACCCGGGAGGTGGAGGTTGCAATGAGCCAAGATTGCACCACTGCACTCCAGCCTGGTGACAGAGAGACTCCATCTCAAAAATAAATAAATAAATAAATTGCTAGGAATTACAGCTATAACATGTTATTGAAACTATCAAAAATAAATTTACATGCAAAGGGTATAAGAACAGTAACATGTGTTTTTATATAAGAAGGTTATAAGTAGGCATGGAAATGTAAACCTTTGCCTAAGGTTAAAGGATTCTTTGAGTTAGACAGAGAAAGCTGAAGTTTCAAACAAGTGGTGGAAAAGTTGTGGAAATTAATCTTGCAGAAGAGGTTCTCTGTATGAACATATTAATAAAATTAAAAAGGGTTATAAAAGGTTTTTGCTTCTTTAAAATTTCTAAGTCATCATTTTTGGAAAATAGTTTATTGAAATCTGGAACTCTATTTCATAATATCGAGTGTTTTAAACATATTTAAAAGGCATCTCAAAATCAAACTTCAGTTTCAAAATTGTCTTCCTGGGCACTTGGCTTTTTGAATACTTTAGAGGGCCCCTGATGTGTCCAGAAAAAGAGAGGTAAACAGGATTATTTGATATGCTTAGGTACACGGGATTGCCAAAGTGATGTTCAATCTTTAGTTTGTATTTTTGTGAATAATACTAATGTATGTTCCAAAATTGTATGAGATTTCTAAAATTCTAATGTCTATGTGCTATAAATCATAATTAAGGTTTTGAAGTTATTGTGAACAATGAAGATAACCAAACATTTTTGTTAATTGTGTTTCTAACTGTAACTATCTTGGACATTTTGCTGTTCACAGGCAATTGCTGTCTTGTTTTAATCCTTTTCAAACATGGTTATAGAACTTTAACCAGTACTCTCAAATACAGGCTTGTGGTAACTTTAGAGATTGTAACATCGGAATAAAGGAAGATGTACAGGACTCATAAAGAGCTGAAATGTTCACAAATAAAAGGAAAACAAGAGTTAACTAAATTGAACTCAGAGAGCTGAAGCAACCTTTCCGACTTTCGTTTGGAATATTACTAATCCTTGTTTTCAGAGTCAAAGAAACTTATTTTGAATGATTTATGGCCTTTAATAATTAAGTAAGCTATACTCTTATGAATAAAATTTGGAGTATGTTTGCTTCTCTCTGCCTGGTTCCTGCAGAACTTGGAAACTGAGTATTCTTAACTTATGACAATATAATTGTTTTCATCAGTGCAATAAAAATCCATTTTTCAGGCCAGGTGGGTGCAGTGGCTCACGCCTGTAATCCCAACATGTTTGGAGGTCAAGATGGGCAGATCATTTGAGGTCAGGAGTTCAAAACAAGCCTGGTCAACATGGTGAAACCCCATCTGTACTAAAAATATAAAAATTAGCCAGGCATGGTGGTGGCACCTGTATTCCCAGCTAATTGGGAGGCTGAGGCAAGAGAATTCTTTGAGTCTGGGAGGCAGAGATTGCAGTGAGCTGAGATAGAGCCATTGCACTCCAGCCTGGGCAACAGAGCAAGACTCCATCTCAGAAATAATAATAATAATAATTTTTCTTTTGCAACAGGACACAATAGGAAAAACTGTTAATTTTACCAAGGCTTTAACTGGAAGGTATGCTTTCCTTTAAGGAGTCAATGTCAACTTGTGGAGCCAATAAAACCCAGTGGGGAAACTGGCCTCATACCCTTATCTACACAGTCTCTGTACAGGATTCCTGACCTGTGGTCAGTAAAGAATATCACTTTCTAAGAGGTCTAGGAGCTCCAAGTTTATCTTGGGAACTTACAAGGAGAGGATCACCCAACTCACAGGTATTTAAGGATATAAACCCATGGCTGGGCTCAGTTTTAAGAGGTCTTATTTAAGATTCCTTGTGGAACAAACATCCATTAAAGCCAATCTCTAAAGCCTATGTAGAAATAATTATCTTTGCTGCACTTTATGCAGATAATCAGGCCATGTATAAGACTAAAGTCTATTTTTCAAACCATTCAGTTCTATGATCTTTTAACAAAAATGAAGACTGGAGAGAGAGAAATCATATTTTAAAACTTATCATATATTTGTCATTAAATTCTAAACTCACTAGTTGTTTTTAAGTTTTCCCCTACACGTTAGGCTAACCCTGCTTGTTCCTGTGAACCAACAAACAATCTCCAGCTGTAGCTCAGAAAGAACAAGAGGAATTGGTAATGTAAAAATGTGACCCAGTATCCTACTTCTGAGCAATTATCCTGCAAATTCTGCCAGGTGATGGGAATAAATAGAATGTGCATCACGAGAGGGTTTCCTTTTTGGGAAAGTAAAACCAAGAAAAATAACCAAAGCCAAGCACCATGCACCCAAATCTTAGCAAGCCTAACTATAGCCACCAGTTATCTGGGTGTGTCACAAGACATCCTTTTCTCTCCCTTGCTGGAAGAAGACTCAGTTCCACAGTTGTACCTTAGCATTCGGCTAAGGAGTCCATGAAACACAGTCCTGAGACACATTTTTGTCCCAAACTCAATACCAAGCTTCAGGTTAAAACCCTAGGAAGGGAAACTGGATCTGAGATCCAGAGGCAAATGACAATAGAGGTTAAAAGGCACAGCACAGGGGAGCGTGGCTGATTCCTGCCAAATAAGCCAACCCCAAGCTTACTGTTTCATGGATAAAGGCCATGTTAATATCCATGGCATAAATGAGGTCTAGGGAAATCCAAAGCTACTGACAGTAGGTGGAAAAGAGACATAGACGAGAACAGATAATTCTTATTTTCTAGGCCCCCTGCTTCATGAGTGCAAGCTGCTTTGGTACTCATAGTGGGAACTGACAAGGTAACCGGGACTTGGGGATGCAAGGATGGAAAAGGAAAAGAGGATGCTCTTCTCTCCTCCCTCACTTACCCCCAGGTATCTGCTAGGAAGAGAAGGGAACCAGGGATGCCTGCTCCCCTCTTTTAGATGGGTGGCTGTTCATCTTCAGTCTATACCGCTTTCAAATGCATCCTAAACCCCTGGGACTCCTTTAAAAAGTGCCCTCTTTTATTCCTTTCTCCTTCTCGGTCCTCTCTTCACTAATAGTCCTCTCTTTACTCATAGGTAATTGTGTCTTCATAGTATGGGACACTCCCTTCAGATGCATCCTCCAAACTGGAAAGAATTAATTTCCTAAACCTTAAACTGGTTGGCTTAGGATCGGGCTCAGGGGAAGGGAACTCAGAAGACCAACAAGCCAGCAAAAGGGCAAAGTTGCTTTTATCAGTCAGGCTTTTGTCCTCCCTCTCCTTGTGCAAACCAGAAAAAGGCCTCGGAATTTTTGAGCTATCCTTATCTCCCCCTTGTTTCGTTCTGATATATGATTTCTAATAACTGGATTTCTAACTTATTGCCCTTAGGCCATTAAACTCCAAACAGTCACGCAAACACAACCCAAGCATCTGACAATGGTCCTTTCTCCTGGGAACCCTTAGGATAGGCCTCTGAGGGAGCTCTGACTCTCTGCTGTTTCCCCAAAACAGCACACCCTCTCAGCAGGAAGCACTTAAGATCAGTCTTTGTCCTTATTCTTAATCTAATGGCAGTTAGATGTACTTCTTTAGAGTGGTAAATGAGACAGACAGGTGGGAGGGGGTCCCTAGAGAAACTACAAGCAGCCTGCCCACTGGAGCAGAGCTACAGAAGTTCCTGGCTTTTGCAGTGGGAAGGAGCTGGGATTCATACGGTGGGTAGGAAGCACTCTAGCAGAGGGACTCTGGCTTTGCAAGACTCTGTTTCCCTCTTTTCTTCCTTTTTTCCCAATAAAACCCTGTCTTACTCACCACATAAATTGTCTGCGAGCCTGAATTTTTGTGGCTGCAGGACAAAGAATCCTGTCTTTAGCTGAACTAAGGAAAAGTCCCGTAACACTGGGTTCTTCTCCACTCCCACTGTTTACTACTCCTGCAGCGTTTATGACAATTTCAAGCTTGTTATGCTCCAGGTCATGTCCCTCAACATCCTTTTCTGTTTCAATATTTTTATTTCATATATATATATATATATATATATACACACACACACACACACATATGTATGTATATGTATGTGCATGCATAGACTGTATATGTGTACATATATGTATGTGCATTTGTATGTGTATGTATATATATAATCTCATACTGTGAAGCGTATTTTCATTTTCAGTATATATGTATGTATATGTATATTTATACATATATATGTATGTGTATATAGTGGATCATGTAGCTAAAATTTGTTCTACAAATGCATACACGTATGCACACACATACATAGTAAAACATTAGTGTGTGTGTGTGTGTGTGTGTGTGTGTGTGTGTGCGTGTTTAGAGGTGGATTTCTTGCTATGTTGCCCAGGCTGGTCTCCTGACCTCAAGTGATCCTCCCACTTCAAATTCTCAAGTAGCTGATATTACAGGTGTGAGCCATTATGTCTGGCCCTTTTTATTTTTTGTGTAATTTCCTGTCTCATTCTGCACCTGTAAGTTAAATGTCAATTTGTTGATTGGATAAATAGAAAATTGTTAACTATGTATATGACATATTAAGGTTTTAGCCTATATAAGCCATGACTTTTGATTACACAGATTAATAAAATTCCAGAGCTGTGTGGACCTGAAGATTATCTAATCTACTTCCTCATTTGCATAGAGTGTGAATCAGGTCCAGAAAGAGAAGAGATTTAAAGTACCATGGTAATGTCCTGTAAATCAGGCCCTAAAGTAGTATTTTCTCATTCTCAGGCCAGGTTGCTACTACTGCTGCTCTTCCTTTTTTCTTTCAGTCATTGATTGATTGATTGACCCTGGGATCTGGCTCTGTTACCTAGGCTGGACTCAAACTCCTGGGCACAAAGGCCCTCCTTCCCCTGCTCCCTGAGAAGCTGGGAAAACATCCTTCAGTTCTTTTAAAGGAAATAAACTGTTCAAAATAAACTTGTAGCCCTTATTGTATCCCTTCCCCATTTCTCCTCTTTGTCCATGAACTGAGGTTGGTATAGTGAAAAGTTTGTAATTTCACTATATACATTTCCCCGAAATGTATATAGTGAAAATAAAATAGGCAGGAAAATAGAATCTGGAGGCAGGAAACATAAGCCTAATTCATATTTGAGCTGTAAATTTAAACTCACAAAACACAGCCGAATTCTACCAGACACACAAAGAGGAACTGTTACCATTCCTCCTGAAACTATTCCAAATAATCCAAAAAGAGGGAATCCTTCCCAAATCATTTTATGAGACCAACATCATCCTGATTCCAAAACCCGGCAGAGACTCAACAAGAAAAGAAAACTTCATGCCAATATTCATGAAGAACATAGATGCAAAAATCTTCAATAAAATACTGGCAAGCCAATTGCAACAGCACATCAAAAAGCTTATCCACCATGATCAAGTAGGATTCATCCCGGGGATGCAAGGCTGGTTCAACATACACAAGTGTATAAACGTAATTCACCACATAAACAGAACCAAAAACAAAAACCACATAATTATCTCAATTGAGGCAGAGAAGGCCTTTGACAAAATTCAACAGCTGTTTATGCTAAAAACCCTCAATAAACTCGGTATTAGTGGAACGTATCTCAAAATAATAAAAGCTATTTACGACAAACCAACAGCCAATATCATACTGAATGGGCAAAAACTGAAAGCATTCCCTTTGAAATCAGGCACTAGACAAAAATGCCCTCTCTCACCACTCCTATTCAACATAGTACTGGAAGTTCTAGCCAGAGCAATCAGGCAAGAAAAAGAAATAAAGGGTATTCAAATAGGAAAGGAGGAAGCCAAATTGTCTCTATCTGCAGATGATGTGATAGTATATCTAGAAGACCCCATCGCCTCAGCCCAAAAACTCCTGAAACTGATAAGCAACTTCAGCAAAGCCTCAGGATACAAAATCAATGTGCAAAAATCACAAGCATTCCTATACACCAATAGCTGACTGAAAGAGAACCAAATCAAGAATGAACTGCCATTCACAATTGCTACAAAGAGAATAAAATACCTAGGAATACAACTAAGAAGGAACGTAAAGGATCTCTTCAAGGAGAACTACAAACCACCGCTCAACGAAGTAAAAGAGGACACAAACAGATGGAGAAACATTCCTGTTCATGGTTAGGAAGAATCAATATCGTGAAAATGGCCATACTGCCCAAAGTAATTTACAGATTCAACACTATCCCCATCAAGCTACCAATGATCTTCTTCACAGAACTGGAAAAAACCACCTTCAACTTCATATGGAATGAAAAGAGAACCCACATAGCCAAGTCAATTCTAAGCAAAAAGAACACAGCAGGAGGCATCACACTAACTACCGGACTTCAAACTATACTACAAGGCTACAATAATCAAAACATCATGGTACTGGTACCAAAACAGAGATGTAGGCCAATGGAATAGAACAGAGGCCTTGGAGGCAACATAGCATATCTACAACCATACAATCTTGGATAAACCTGACAAAAACAAGCAATGGGGAAAGGATTCCTGTTTAATAAATGGTGTTGGGAAAACTGGTTAGCCATGTGCAGAAAGCAGGAACTGGACCCCTTCCTGACACCTTACACTAAAAGTAACTCCAGATGGATTAAAGACTTAAACATAAGACCTGGCATCATAAAAACCCTAGAAGGAAATCTAGGCAAAACCATTCAGGACATAGGAGTAGGCAAGGACTTCATGACCAAAACACCAAAAGCTTGGCAACAAAAGCCAAAATAGACAAATGGGACCTAATTAAACTCCACAGCTTCTGCACGGCAAAAGAAACAGTCACTAGAGTGAATCAGCAACCATCAGAATGGGAAAAAATTTTTGCAGTTTACCCATCTGACAAAGGGCTGATATCCAGAATTTACAAAGAACTCAAACAGATTTACAAGAAAAAAACAAACAAGCCCATTCAAAAATGGGCAAAGGATATGAACAGACACTTTACAAAAGAGGACATACATGAGGCCAACAAACATATGAAAAAATGCTCATCATCACTGGTCATTAGAGAGATGCAAATCAAAACCACATTGAGATACCATCTCACGCCAGTTAGAATGGCGATCATTAAAAAATCTGGAGACAGCAGATGCTGGAGAGGATGTGGAGAAATAGGAACACTCTTACACTGCTGGTGGGAGTGTAAATTAGTTCAACCATTGTGGAAGACAGTGTGGTGATTCCTCAAGGACCTAGAAATAGAAATTCCATTTGACCCAGCAATCCCATTACTGGGTATATATCCAAAGGACTATAAATCGTTCTATTATAAGGACACATGCACACGAATGTTCATTGTAGCACTGTTTACAATAGCAAAGACCTGGAACCAACCCAAATGCCCACTGATGATAGAATGGACTGGAAAAATGTGGCACATATATACCATGGAATATTATGCAGCAGTCAAAAATGATGAGTCCGTGTCTTTTGTAGGGACATGGATGAATGTGGAGAACATCATTCTCAGCAAACTGACACAAGGACAGAATATGAAATACCGCATGTTCTCACTCATAGGTGGGTGATGAATAATGAGAACACATGGCCCCAGGGAGGGGAACACTACACACTGGGGTTTGTTGGGGGGAATAGGGAAGGGACATCGGAGGGGGGAGTTGGGGAGGGATAGCATGGGGAGAAATGCCAGATGTGGGTGAAGGGGAGGAAGGCAGCAAATCACACTGACACGTGTGTACCTATGCAACTATCTTGCATGTTCTGCACATGTACCCCAAAACCTAAAATGCAATTTAAAAAAGAAAAAACTCACAAAAACTCTGTAACAGGGACTTTGAACTCCTATGTTCAGGCCTGCTCCCACACTGCGGAGTGCACTTTCATTTTCAATAAATCCCTTAATTCCTTTCTTGCTTTGTTTGTGAGTTTTGTCGAATTATTTGTTCAAGATGTCAAGAACCTGGACATCCTGCACTGTTAACATATTTTGGTGAGCCAGGAGGAAGCGGTAAGCCAAGTTTTGGGTTTATTCTTCTCCTTTCTGCTTCATAAAGGGGAATCTCTTTTCCTTTTCAACCCGGGACACTTGGTGGGCAGCACCTAATCATGGAAGCAACTGCAGGTTTCTGGCTGTGGACTGTGAAACTGAGGTGTTTTCATGTGGAGAAGTCTGATACTACCACCCGGTTCACTTAAGGAACCTGGGTCTTTTTTTTTTCTTTCTTTCTGTTTAGTCTTTCAGCGGCTGTTTCCTAGTAGCTCCTTGAAAATTGAGGGCATTTGGCTGGGGCCACTACCTGGTATTGCCTGAAGGCCTAGGAATGAAGGAGAATAATCACCCTGCCCCAAAGGGGGAAGGCCTTTTTAAAAATCTTTTCCATGTGTGGTCTCTGATTCCTAAGTGTGGCACCGCTGGGAGCAACCTCAAACAGGTTTCAGGCAACTTAAACCTTCTTTTCTTATGCTAAATTTTTCCCTTCCCCTATTCAACTGGCTAAATGCAAAGGAAACCCACCTAGCTTCCAGTTTCTATTATTAAAGTTAATGAAACAGGAAGCAGGGAAAAGCATGGCCTGATTAAATTATAAGAAAACTACAAATTGGGGATCACACCCAGGTAACAAAAGAAAGCTCATAGATGGCTCTGGAGGGAATGCATCCCAAGTGGTACCAGTGCCCACCTAAGAAAGGCCAGAGATGTCTGGAACCCTGATATTGGACCCCCACAGGAGGAGGGAGGCTTCGTGGGTCCTGTGGACCACAACCTGCCCAAAGACGATGCCTTGGAAGAAGTTCTGAAGTCTAGTATTAAGCCCTTTTTAAAATTTTCCCTCAAATTTGAAATGCTGCTTGGTCCCCAAATTGTTTAGAATCTCAAGTTTCCTGTCTAATGGAAAAGTAGAATGGCATTTCATATATCCAGGCTTTTCCGCTACTGTTGTAAGCAGGGGCCTAGTTAACATGAAACCCTACTTTGATACTGTTTGGTTCCAGTGTTCCTTGGAGTCTGAGGAAGGTTAGCCTTTAAAAGTCAAACTGCCATGGAGACTGCTTTACCCAAAATTTTGGTTCACCACCTTCTTTGAATTACCTATTGGGGCAAAGTAAAACTGGCAAGCTTGTATTGGTGCTCATGGCAAACGTTTCATGTTATTGGATCTTTGTTTATGTGTGTGTATACATGTTTAGATGTGTTTATTTGTAAGTACACCTATTGTTATATGTTGTGTCTACCAAATTTGCTTACAAGTAAAAGAATGATCATAAATCAAGTAAATAAGTCTAAGCAATTTTCAAGTTTAGGCGATGTAAGTATAACTTTACTAAGCAAGCTAGCTCTAATATTATTAATGGAATAAAAATAGAATGGCCTTCAGAATTGTCAGAATAAATTTTTTTTTTTTTTTTTTTTGAGACAGAGTCTTTCTCTGTCACCAGGCTCGAGTGCAGTGGCACGATCTCGGCTCACTGCAACCTCTGCCTCCTGATTCAAGCGATTCCCCTGCCTCAGCCTCCCTAATAGCTTGAATTACAGGCACAAACCACTACGCCCAGCTAATTTTTTATATTTTAGTAGAGACTGGGTTTCACCATGTTGGCCATGATGATTTCTATCTCTAGACCTCGTGATCCACCCGCCTTGGCCTCCCAAAGTGCTGGATTACAGGCGTGAGCCATTACCCTTGGCCACATTTTGCTTTAATTTTATGTTTGTTTTTGTTAGATATTTTTAAATGTCTGTGTTAACTCAAGCTGGAGCTGTTTGGGGGGAGCGTGCCTCCCATTCTATTTAAAGTCTCACTGAGATAGATGCATGTCTGATTGCTTCTTTTGGAAAGGCTAATCAGAAACTCAAAATAATGCAACCCTTTGTCTCCCACCTGTGATCTGAAAGCCTCCAAACCTCCTCCATGCCTCCAGTTGTCCCACTTTTCTGGACCAAAACAATGTTTGTTTTACATATATTGATTGAGGTCTCACATCTTCCTTATTAAAAGTAAAAAATTAAGTACAGTGACTAGGATAATTGTTTTAGCTAAATTTTTGTGTTAATTAAAATCTTAAAGTTATTAACGCTCATTTGATATCTGGGTCACTTTCAGTTAAAAAAGAGTTGTAATATGGAGAAGTATGTTTCTAAAATTGTGGAATTGTTCTTATCAATACATGTCCATATCTAATAGTTCAGGAGTTCTTGCTTTTTAGGGTTTCACTAAAGTTTCAGGTCACTAAAAATAAAAATTTTAGTTAACACATAATTTTTTTTTTTTTTTTGATGGAGTCTTGCTCTGTACCCCAGGCTGGAGTACAATGGCGTGATCTCGGCTCACTGCAATCTCTGCCTCCTGGGTTCAAGCAATTCTCCCACCTCAGCCTCTGGAGTAGCCGGGATTCCAGGTGCCCACCACCATGCCCATTTTGTATTTTTTAGTAGAGATGGGGTTTAAGTATGTTTGGCCAGGATTGTGTCAAACTCCTGACTTGGTGATCTGTCCTCCTCGGCCTCCCAAAGTGCTGGGATTACAGGCGTGAGCCACAGTGACGGGCTTTTTTTTTTTTTTTGAGACGGAGATTCACTCTTATTCCTCAGGCTGGAGTGCAATGGCGTGATCTCCGCTTACTGCAACCTCTGCCTCCTGAGTTCAAGCGATTCTCCTACCTCAGCCTCCCAAGTAGCTGGGATTACAGGCACGTGCCCCTATGCCCGGCTAATTTTTTGTATTTTTAGTAGAGATGGGGTTTCTCCATGTTGGTCAGGCTGGTCTCGAAGTCCTGATCTCAGGTGATCTGCCCACCTCGGCCTCCCAAAGTGCTGGGATTACAGATGAGAGCCACTGCACCCAGCCTAACACGTAATTTTGTATACAAAATGTGTCAAAAGGCTTATGTTAGTGGAAAAAGAAATTGTCTAATTCAAAAGTTATTTAAAAGTTAGTTCAAATTACAGATTTGAAGAGATTATTTATGAAACAATGTAGTAAGCAATTATTGCGTAGGGGAGAAAGATGTAAAAACGTTTAAATAATAAAATCTTTTTTAAAACATGATAGAGAATTAGAGACATTTGGCTAATTAACATTTTCATAGTTAAAACTCTTAGTTGGTTTTTTCTTTGAGATGGAGTCTCCCTCTGTCGCCCAGGTTGGAATGCAATGGCACAATCTCGGCCCACTGCAATCTCCACCTCCCAGCTTAAAAGAATTCTCCTGCTGTAGCCTCACAAGTAGCTGGGGTTACAGGTATGCACCACCATGCCCAGTCAATATTTTTGTATATTTAGTAGAGACGGGTTTTCGCCATGTTGGCCAGGCTAATCTCAAACTCCTGACCTCAGGTTATTCACCTGCCTCAGCCTCCCAAAGTGCTGGGATTTATAGGCATGAGCCACCACACCCAGTCTAAAGCTCTTATTCTTGATTAAAGTAAAATAATAAGTATTGTAAAAATGCATCAGAGGTTTGGCAATTCTTTTTTTTTAAATATATTTGAACATGAAGCTGGATTTAGTGTTGTGCCAAATTTCACATACACGTTTGCATTGCTTCTCACTATTTTTACTGTTTTGTGTGAATAGTGCTAAAGTACTTATTGGTCATGGGCCTTAAGTGAATTTCTTTTTTTTTTTTTTTTTTTTTTTTTTGCCAATCAATGAGAGCTTGTAAGGTTGCTGAGGTTGGTTGGCCTTGAACTCTTGGCCTCGCCTTCGCAAGCGCCACGACATCCGGCCGGAGCCACTTTGGGCCCCGTGAATTTCTTGATTGCACAGAATGTATAATGATATTGGTGAATTTAAGGATATTGAATTGGATATCGGAAATAAAATATTCATTATGTGAGTTTTTGGGGGCCCTAGGTAACACTGTAACCTCCAGGGTAAATTGAGTAGAAAAATTTAGGTTGGATTCCTGCCTGTTTGTTTTTGCTTCTAGTTTTCTTTTGTTTGCTGTTTATTCCCTTCTGCCTTTGCTTGTGTATGGATGCATCCATCCATCTATCTATCTATCTATCTATCTATCTATCTATCTATCTATCTATCTATCTATCATTCTTTTTTGTTCCTAGTGGAAGACTTTTATTTAGTTCTCTGTTCCTATGTATTTCTAGAAAGTCATCATTATTCCATTTATATGGAATTCCTAAGCAACCTTTGTCAGGCCTGCAAGAATTAATGGAGCACACCATCTTTTTATCTTTAAACTAACTTTTTGATTTTATGCTTCCTGATACTTACATGTGTTAAGTATACTCTCACGAATAGAATTTGAGTCATATTTCTCTCTCTGCCTAATTTCTCCAGAATTTGTAAATTATCTATGAATATTCTTAATTCATGCCAATGTGTCTGTTTGCAGACAGTTAAGCAGGGTCACCAAAGCTGCTCAGGGACAGAGAATTCAGAAACCTGGCATGCCACAAAAGGAATAAGAATTTCATACCTGTCAGTCTCTGGCCTCTTTCTCTCTATGTAAACTAAATATAAAGTAAAAGTCACTATATATCTCCTCTGTAAAGTTTTAATTGGTTTAATAATAATAGCTCAAATCAAATATAGAAAAGTAGAAAGGGTACACCTTTTAGTTCATGTGATTTTAGCAATCTTTGGGAAATAAAGTTGGTTTTCAAGATTATTGGTAAAATAAAAATGTCTTTAAAACATAAACATGTGGTTTAAATTATGTTCAAATATTAGGTTTGCTAAATGCTTTAAGGTCATAAACTGCTTCTTTGGCTTCTGAAAATTGTTTAACTTGCCTCCCTTACAGGTAGGTAAGGCCTGGGGACATGTGGAGTTGGCCACACTTTAGCTATGCTGGAAACAGTCAAAGCTTATTAGAACATAACTTACCAGGTTTCACATTAAAGTTAAAATTGCTAAGAGTCACCATTGTAACAGACAATTAAGACTATTAGAAACACTTTCATATGTAAGTTGTGTAAGAACAGTAGGATGTGTGTGTGTGTGTGTGTGTGTGTAGAGGTTTTTGCTTCTCTAAAATTTCTGAGTCATCATTTTGGCAAAATAACTAATGTATGGTAATCTGGAATTTCAAAATCAAACTTCAGTTTCAAAACTGTCTTTCCTAATGCTTGGCTTTCTGGATGGATTAGAGGGCCCTTAAAAACATCCAGAGAAGAGGTAAACAGGATTATTTGATATGTTTAGGTACAGGAGATTGCCAAAATAATATTCAATCTTCTTTAGGTTATATTTTTGTGAATAATACTAATATATATTCTGAAATTGTACGGGATTTCTAAGTATACGATACCAATCATAATTATAGTTGTCATGTTGAGTTATTGTAAACCACAGAAATAACCAAATTTCCTTGTATAAAACTAACCCAAGTAAAACATAAAATTAAATATCAAGAAAATACTTTCATGTTAATCCAGCTAATACTAAAATTGTTTAAAGTAGATTATAAGCAATGCTTGATTCCATATTCCTGGAAAAACAATTAAAGCTTCGGGTGCATTTGGTCACCTTTTAAGACCATTTAAACATTTTATAAAGGGATTTCCTTTGATTGTTATTTTCAATGCATGTTTTCTGGTTGTATGAGAGCTTTCCTATGCAAGAGGGCTGATGTTATAACAGTTGATTATTATGCTACAGTGTATTTTTACCAGGTAAAGAAAGCTTTTTTATGGTTTCAATCTTCTGGAAACATTAGAGATTGTCCTTGCCATCCACACTGCAACAAAACTTCTGGACTTCGGGCTTTCGGTTCTTGGTTTCCCAACTGAGAAAGGTCCCTCCACACTTTGGGAACTTCACACCCATTGGAACCCTTGAGTTAAAGCTAAGTAGGGAAATTTGTCCCAAGAGGAAGATGGCATCCTTGATGTGAACAGCTTACCCAAGTTCACAGAATAAGACTTCTACCGTTGGCCAGGAGAGGTGGCTCACGCCTGTAATCCCAGCACTTTGGGAGGCTGAGGCACGTGGATCACCTGAGGTCAGGAGTTTGAGACCAGCCTGACCAACATGGTGAAACCCTGACTCTACTAAAAATACAAAAATTAGCCAGGCCCGGTGGCATATGCCCACTGTGCCAGCTACTCAGGAGGCTGGGACAATGGGCGTGTGTCACCGGGCCTGGCAGGAGAATCAATTGCTTGAACCCAGGAGGCTGAGGATGGAATGAGCCAAGATCACGCCACTGCCCTTCCAGCCTGGGTGGACAGAGTGAGACTCTGTCTCAAAAACAAAAACAGGGTCAGGCGCGGTGGCTCATGCCTGTAATCCCAGCACTTTGGGAGGCCGAGGTGGGTGGATCACGAGGTCAAGAGATCGAGACCATCCTGGTCAACATGGTGAAACCCCGTCTCTACTAAAAATACAAAAAATTAGCTGGGCACGGTGGCGCGTGCCTGTAATCCCAGCTACTCAGGAGGCTGAGACAGGAGAATTGCCTGAACCCAGGAGGCGGAGGTTGTGGTGAGCCGAGATCGCGCCATTGCACTCCAGCCTGGGTAACAAGAGCGAAATTCTGTCTCAAAACAAACAAACAAAAAAAAACAAAAACAAAAAAAGGATTTCTACTGTCATGAAACTATTATCTATGATTTTCTTTTTTTGCTTATGCTTCTATGAACAATAGAAGTGAAGATGGAGTCTGTTATGTATACTAATGGGGTGTACTTTTATTTGTGAAGGAGTTAGCAGCCAGCCTTGTACGTGGATTACCTTATATTCTGATAGATAAAAAATGAAGTCTTAAAGTAAGAAATTTTAATGGTAAATGCATTGCCTCATAATCAGTCAAAAGCAAAACATTGGTTCACTCCTCTTAACCCACATCATGGGTTAAAGAGAAAGTTGTCAGAAGGCCTTCACTCTTCTAAAGGGGCATCATTTGTCCGGTCCTCCGGTCCTTTGTTCCATGATTTAAAACAAAAGAAGCAATGATTAGAAATGTATCCCGCATGATAGATTCTACAGCAAATTGTACAGTTACACAATAGGCCCTAAATTCTCTTGTGCCAGTTATAAAATTGGCTAAACAGATAAGTGTCTGTGCAGCTGCTGGCACTTTCGGCCTGTAGAGAAATACACCAAGTAAAGATTACGGAATTTAGGTGGTAGGAGGTTAACAAAGAGACTGCTTAGTTAAGTGAGTCAACTCTTTATCTAGCTCATTCTTTGATCTATTTGATTTTAGGAGGTTTGGTTTAAGGGGACCTTGGGTAAGGAGCATATGTTGAACTCTTGGTAGTCTCCCCAGTGTGCTGTATTCTTTCAAAGGTTTTAAACTTTTAAATCACCTTTCAAAGATGGTTTTTGGTTACATGGAAAAATTATCTAGTGATAATTTCTGAGATTTTGGTGAACTTGTCACCCAAGCAGTGTACACATTACCTATTATATGTCTTTTATTCCTCACTCCCCTCCCACCCTTCTCCTCAAGCTCAAAATTCCATTATATCATTCTATTTTAAAATAATACAAAACAAGATAATTGTTTGTGGATGAAAAAAAGGTCCTTTTTTGTTTTGTTTTCTTGACAGCATGTGGCCATCTCTAGAATGCCACATGGTCTCTCTTCAACTGGAATAATAGGAGCTAAAAGAAATGTGCAACCATGAGGACACTGTAACCTATTTATGATGTGCTAATACTGGAAACCCAAAATGATAGTAACTGAGAGTGGCACTAAGGCTCTAAGTTTTGGTCACACTCTCACCTAAGTGAGTACCTGACTGAAAAGGAGGAATTTCTTTAAGCAAAATTCTGGGAAGCCATAGTTTGGGACTAAGCTCAGGCACTAGGCCCCAACAAACCACACCAAACTAAAATGGAGTTGCTTGTGCTAAGACTTTAAGCTAACACATGGATTCTAGAACAGACCAGGTATTTTTTCTTCTGTAAATATCTTTAGCCGGGCGCGGTGGCTCAAGCCTGTAATCCCAGCACTTGGGAGGCCGAGGCGGGTGGATCACGAGGTCAAGAGATCGAGACCATCCTGGTCAACATGGTGAAACCCCGTCTCTACTAAAGATAAAAAAAAATTAGCTGGGCATGGTGGCGCAAGTCTGTAATCCCAGCTACTCGGGAGGCTGAGGCAGGAGAATTGCCTGAACCCCAGAGGCGGAGGTTGCGGTGAGCCGAGATCGTGCCATTGCACTCCAGCCTGGGTAACCAGCGAAACTCCGTCTCAAAAGAAAAAAAAAATATCTTTAACAAACATTTCTAACAAGAATAGGTATCCTCCCCCTGAAGTTCCCATTAAATCTTTTAACCCAACGGATTTCCTCTCACCTAGAGACCATCAAGCCTCAGATGATCATGCAACAAAGGCTCCAGCCAGTTCCAGGTGAAGACACCATTCCTGGCCATCAAGGAGCTACCCTGCCTCCACGAGACAGAACAGGGTAAGAGTTCCGTAATCCCCAATAGGTAGGGACTATGCCCCATGTCAGCATGAAGCATTTACAGAAAAAAATCATTGGTCCCTCTTCCTCCCATAAAGTTTTATGGGAATTACATCTCTCAGGGAGAGATGAGGCAGGAAAATAGGCTCTGAAGGTAGGGAACATAAGGCCAATTTACACTTCAGCTATAACTGAAAATATCTTCTTCATAGAGCATACAACCAGTAAATAACTTTGCAACTTTACTTCATCCTCTTCATTTACATAGGACGTACCCCAATTAGAGGGTATTTAAACTCATAAAAACTTTGTAACAGGAACTTTGAGCCCCTATGCTCAAGCCTGCTCCTACACTGTGATTCTTGCCTTGGTTTGTCTGTGCATTTTGTTCAATTCTTTGTTCAAGATGCCAAGAACCTAGACACCCTCCACCATTAACAGTGATTGTTCTGAATCTGCATTGCATCCTTAAGTCATTTATGTACCAATTAATGATATTTTCAATACTGTTATACTACCTTTAATATAATGTTTTCTTGAGATACATTTAACTATTTAAATGTTTCTCAAATTAATGTGCCATCCAGTGTTGCATGGGCCACTGCTCTGATATCTTTTAGGTACTTCACTCCTTAGATCACCCAAGATCATTTAACATTTCACCACTTGTACTTCAGTTTCAGAACCATTACATTACACCTCACATGGGTTAAATGTGGTTGGAACACAATGGCACCTATCTCTCATTAATAGCCTTACTGTCTTTTGTTCTTTTGATAAGGAAATACTACCTGTAACTTCATCTTTAATGTGAAACTATTTTGACCTGGCCATCCTCTTTCTCCACTCAGCCACATTTCCAAGAAAGTCTAGAGGAAGACTTTAGGCAGATGGATCTAGCCATTTTTTTTCTTTTTGAGACGGAGTTTTGCTGTTGTTACCCAGACTGGAGTGCAATGGCACGATCTCGGCTCACCGCAACCTCCACCTTCTGGGTTCGAGCAATTCTCCTGCCTCAGCCTCCCGAGTAGCTGGGACTACAGGTGAGCACCACCATGCCCAGCTAATTTTGTATTTTTAGCAGAGACGGGGTTTCACCTTGTTGACCAGCATGGTCTCGATCTCCTGACCTCGTGATCCACCCGCCTTGGCCTCCCAAAGCACTGGGATTATAGGTGTAAGCCACCGCGCCCGGCCTTTTTTTTTTTTTTTTTTTTTTGACACAGTCTTGCTCTGTCACTCAGGCTGCAGTGCAATGGTGCAATCATAGCTCACTATAATCTTGGTCACCTGGGCTCAAGCAATCTTGTCACCTTATTTTTTTCAATATTCTACTCCTCTACAGTGAAAGACTTAATTTCATCTCTGCTTTCATAATAAATTACAACCTTTATGCTCTAGATATTTTACACTCATTTATATTTAATTCTTGAAGAAACTCTAGGTAGATTTTATCATAGTTCTTAATTTTTAGTTCTTTCAGTGTTTTTTTTTGTTTTAAATGCTGATGGTTCACTAAATTTAAAAAGAAGCAGCAACCTGATAAAATTATACGATATATAAAATAATTTACAAAGGATGCTCAGGTAGCAATATAAGGAGGACTTGCAAAATCCTTGACATTCTATAATAGAATCAGCAAATTTTTAAAAAATAAAATTTGTTTTAAATTAACCTTTTTTGTAGATTTACATGGAGTTTTAAGAAATAATACAGAAATGCCCACATATTCTTTACCCAGTTTCCATCTTAATAATATAATGCTGGGAACAGTGTGGACCCCTCGGTGGTGATGAGAAACCCCAAGCTTCTGGAAGAATTGGTAAAACCCGAGCTATCTGAAATAACAAGAAATTGTTGTTATTTTTTAACCTGTAAATTCTCTTAAGAATTTGGTTCCCCCAAAATGAGTTATTTGCTTTGTTATGCTTGTTACTTCCTGAATCGATTATATTTGAGAAAATGAAGAATAATATGAAAAGTTAAAATGTAGCTTGTAACTTTGGCTCTGCTGAGCTGTTCTTGTAAAACAGGAACTCTGTGTTAAAGACTAACCACATAGCCTGACTGCCAGAGAGAGATAACAGCAAAGCACGTAATAAGCTTCTCATTGCAGATAGCCTATAAACAAACATGTAATGGAGAGGCTTAGTACCCAGATTTCTTTCCCAGGAAAGGCATGTTAATTATAGCCCTGCAAAGGGAATGCAACCCTTATTGAGAGCCTATAAACGGATGCATGAGGGGCGTCTGTCGTGAGGAAAAACCTCTGTGGTTGAGATAAGGATGTAAGTATTCTCCCTCTGCTCCTCCAGGCCTGCATGGAGGTCCCCCTCCTCTTGCAGTTTGTGGTCGGGCTGGTTGTATTGTGTCAGATCCTGTTCTCCCTGCAGCTGTGAGCCCAGTGCTTTTCTTGCTGATAATTTTAAGTTTATAATTAACCTCTATTCTTGCTAAGGTTTATGGTTTTTATGCTGATGCACAGATATTAACTTTTACATTGTTCTGCTTTTACAATACCATATTGTGATCTTTGGTCAACAGTTTTTGCTTATGTTTCTTTTTGTATAATTATCACTGAAACTTTGTGTAACCTCACTCCCCCTCCCCTAATGAAAGAACATAATAAAAACTGAGGTTACCAGGGGAATGTTAGACATCCCCGGAGCAGCATTATGTGGTGTCTCCCCTGGGCCCAGCCTTAAGGAAAACTGTTTCCTTGTCTTTCTTTTCACTGACCACTTGATAGATCATTTTGACAGACTCTGAATCCATGTTGATATGTTCAGAGCTGGTCTTTTAATAATATAGTACCATAGCACAGCCAGGATCTTGCCTTTAATACAGGTAAGACAGTGGGACAGAATACCTCATGGTACGCCTCTATCTATTGTCACACCCATTACCCTCCTGCCCCCCACTGTCTTAACCTCTGGAAAACACTAATCTGTTAGAGCCTGGATCTTTTTTATATTTCCATAGTTTGTGGGGTAAAGGTGGTTTTTGGTTACATGGCAAAGTTCTTTAGTGGTGATTTCTGAGATTTTGGTGAACGTGTCACCCAAGCAGTGTACAGTACCTAATATATGTCTTTTATCCCTCACTCCCCTCCCACCCTTCTACCTAAGCTCAGAATTTCATTATGTCATTTTATTTTAAAACCATACCGAACAAGATAATTGTTTGTGGATTAACAAAAAAGGTATTTTGTTTGTGTGTTTTTTGTTTTCTTGAGATGGAGTCTCGCTCTGTGGCTCAGGCTGGAGTGCAGTGGTGCCATCTTGGCTCACTGCAACCTCTACCTCCCAGGTTCAAGCGATTCTCCTGCCTCAGTCTCCTGAGTAGCTGGGATTACAGGCTCCCACCACCACACCTGGCTAACTTTTGTATTTTCAGTACAGACAGGGTTTCACCATGTTGGCCAGGCTGGTCTCTAACTCCTGACCTCAAATGATCCACCTGCCTTGGCCTCCCAAAGTGCTGAGATTACAGGCGTGACCCACCACACCCAGCCAGAAAAAAAGAGAAAGTTTTAAGACAGCCATAGTAAAAAGACACAACTGACAAGAAAATTTCTTAACTCTATGGCACACAATGATTTTAACATAACAATTATGATTATTACTGATAATGTACACTAAGTTATATCAGCATTACAGGAGTTTCCCACAATTTTGGAACACGTACCTGTAACATTTTTATACAATTACAGCCCAAAGAAAAGCAAATACCATTTCATATTTGATAAAGCTTCCTGTATAATTTTTATATCAAAATAAGTCAAATTATTTATTTCATTTTTAGACTTTAGGAAACCTAATGTCTTAAAGGATTAATTAGGTTAGAAAAAGACATAATTTAAAATTTGATTTTGGAAAGTTTGTCAAATATAAAAGGTTTAAATCACTTTAAACAATGGAATTACAAGTCATTGAAAAGACATTTATTTAGCCAAAGTGATAATTCAAGCATTTCAAAAATCCTTCAATCTGGGGGCCCAAAGTGGCTCCGGCCGGATGTCGTGGTGCTTGCGAAGGCGAGGCCAAGAGTTCAAGGCCAACCAACCTCAGCAACCTTACAAGCTCTCATTGATTGGCCAAAAAAAAAAAAAAAAAAAAAAAAAAAATCCTTCAATCTTTGAGAGAGGAGACTTAGTTTTCTAAACTAGAAGCCCTAATGAAAACAGCATGAAGGCCAGGTGCGGTGGCTCATGCCTGTAATCCCAGCACTTTGGGAGGCAGAGGAGGGCAGAGCATGAGGTCAGGAGATCGAGATCATCCTGGCCATGATGAAACACCGTCTCTACTAAAATACAAAAAATTAGCCGGGCGTTGTGGCATGCACCTGTAGTCCCAGCTACTCAGGAGGCTGAGGCAGGGGAATTGCTTGAATCCAGGAGACGGAGGTTGCAGTGAGCCAAGATCATGCCACTGCACTCCAGCCTGGCAAAAGAGCAAGACTGTCTCAAAAGAAAGAAAAAAGAAAACAGCATGAAGCCAATTACATTTGTTTTTCAAAATTTTGTAATCTATAAAATTTCATCTTGATTATAAAATATAACTTCCATTAGCCTTTTATAACCTTTATTAGGAAGTTGATTAATGATTCAAGAAAACCTTGTTAATCTGACACAGGGGTCCATATACTGGTTTTACATCAGTGTGCCTTTGACATTAATTTATAGAGAAACTAAACTCATTTTATCTTTCAAAATCGGCCCTTACAATCTTATGGGTCCATCTCTTCTGCTATAGTCCCTGGGACTTGAGGAGTTAAATAGCTTTAATTTCTTGCCCTGTATCTCAGGAACATAGTTTGTTTTTATTGGCATCTTCCAAGGGACCTGAAGATGAGGCTTTAATTGTTGTCAGTGTTTGAGATTTAGCAGGATTTGGTTTATTTAACCCAGGAGCTTACGTCCTGTAACTCAATGTTACAAGGACTTTTTTTTTTGTGACTGAGTTTCGCTTTGTTGCCCAGGCTGGAGTGCAGTGGTGCAAACTCGGCTCACTGCAACCTCTGCGTGCTGGGTTCAAGCAATTTTCCTGCCTGAACCTCTCAAGTAGCTGGGACTACAGGTGTGCACCATCATGCCTGGCTAATTTTTGTATTTTTTGTAGAGACGGGGTTTCACCATGCTGGCCAGGCTGGGCTCCAACTCCTGATCTCATGATCTGCCTGTCTTGGCCTCCCAAAGTGGTGGGATTACAGGTGTGAACCACCGTGCTCAGCCATTACAAGGACTTTAAAAGCACATACAGCACATGAATATAATAACCTTCATTAAAAAAATCATTTTTTTCCCTAAGTAAACCAAAACTTAATAATAGTATGAAAACTTGATTATATAAAAGTTTTTGGGATTTTTTGGTAAATATTTGTAAGTCCTCTTATTGTGACTTACACTGACTGCTCATGACATGGTCAGACTTTCTGATTAGTTCCCAACATCCCTTTTTAAAAAAGCAGTTATTTTACTTTAGGACTAATGTTACCCTACAAGATTACTTCTTATATAAAAGTATTTCTCTTTAAGCTTTTTAACCTCAAAAAAATACTTCTTTACTTTTATAACTTTCTTTACATCTTTTTTTATTATTATTTTTATTTTAAAGAGAGAATCCAGAAAGATGGAATCCAGGAGAGAAAAGCAGCTTCCACACTGAGGGGAAGGGGAGAGAGAGAGAGAGAGAGAGAGAGAGAAAGAGAGAAATGGAGTTTAGGAGGGGAAAACAGGCTTCCATGAGAGAGTGTGGAAGGGGACTCCAGAGGGGAAATCCAGGAGAGAAAAAGATGGCTTCCACGAAGGGAGTGTTTGTGGAAGGGGACCCAAACATGGAATCCCTCTTTATATCTTTTTTTATACCTGGTTTCTTTTAATTTGTTTTAGACATAACCTTTATATAAGCTTTGAGTTACATAAAATTTGTTCATTTTTTTTTGAAGGACATACTCTGTTTTCTTTAGCAAGAATGTTTTCCTACAATATATATTTATTGAAAAATACTCAAATAATAAAATATCTATTATTTAATTTAATATAGCTTTATACTCTAAATTATGACCATTTTGTCTACAAGTATTTTTCCAATTACATTTTCTAATTTTATTTTAACTGTTTATGTGGATTATTTAAGAAAACTGTAATAGTCATGATTTAAAGTTATGAAACCACCATAGCAAAAATTATAACTGAGACAGTGAAAAAAGATTTGATGTAACTGACTCTGTATTGCGCTTAACTTCCAAGTTGTCTTAGTTTATTCCTCAGCATAGGCTGAACAAACTTAGGGAGAAACACAATTTATAGTATAGTTTTGAAACAATGACAATAACAGTCCTTTCCCAAAACAAACATCCTTACTGTCGGTGAATCAGACTGCCTAAAGCCACAGGATTAAAAGTTATGGCAATTTTACTAAATTTAAGATGCAGCTATTTTTATTAAACCCATATCAATGTCTGATTTATTAAAAATTGCACAAGCAAATATTCTGTTTTGGGGTGGTATATAGTTTTGTAACCCCTATGCCAAAATTTTGACACCTTACCGTATTTGGCAGGGGTAAGTATGAAACTGCTTGATTAATAAATACAAACAAAAATGTATGCTGGACAATTCTTAATGTATTTCTAATATTACTTTACCAATAACTTTAAAGCTAGCAGCCCAGGTGCAGTGACTCATGACTGCAAGCCCAGCACTTTGGGAGGCTGAGGTTGGTGGATCATGAGGTCAGGAGTTCAAGACCAGCCTGGCCAGGATGGTGAACTCTCATCACTACTAAAAATACAATAATTAGCCAGGTGTGGTGGTGGGCTCTTGTAATCCCAGGTACTTGGGAGGCTGAGGCAGAGAATTACTTGAATCCAGGAGGCAGAGGTTGCAGTCAGCCAAGATCATGCCACTGCACTCCAGCCTGGGTGACACGGTAAGACTCTACCTCAAAAATCAAGTGAAAACAAAATTCAGTCAACTAAGAATAAAAAGAAAAAATGTATGCTCAAAAAAAGACAAGTTCTTAGGAAAAAAAAAAAAAAAGAAACAAACAAAAAAACCTACACATACACACACACACGCACACACACACACACACACACACATCTTGGATGTTCCCTTAAAAACAATTTTTAAAAATCCTATTACCATATTTTAGCTAGGAGAAAACGCTGCTTGATTAGCAATGATCAGACAAATTATAAGATCTCTGAGTGCTCTAAGTGTAAGCAGAAATTAACACCAGCTGGTTGTTAAATGCTAACTTTAGTCCTTTAAAAGGAATTTGCAAGACAGAACCTTTTTTTTTTTTTTTTTTTTTTTTTTTTTTTTTTTTTTGAGACAGAGTTTCGCTCTTTTTACCCAGGCTGGAGTGCAATGGCGCTATCTCGGCTCACCGCAACTTCCGCCTCTTGGGTTCAGGCAATTCTCCTGCCTCAGCCTCCGGAGTAGCTGGGATTACAGGCGCGCGCCACCCTGCCCAGCTAATTTTTTGAATTTTTTTTAGTAGAGACGGGGTTTCACCATGTTGACCAGGATGGTCTCAATCTCTTGACCTCGTGATCCACCCGCCTCGGCCTCCCAAATTTCTGGGATTACAGGCTTGAGCCACCGCACCCGGCTAACAAGACAGAATCTTAAACCAGTTTCTCACCTAGTGATGGGTCTCAGGCTGCTCCAAGGATCAATCAAGAGCAGATTATTTAATTTCCATGTATTTGTACAGCTTTAGGGTTACTTTTGGTGTTTGTTTTCAGTTACCGTGGTCTGAGAAGATACTTGATTTTCTTTCTTTCTTTTCTTTTCTTTTCTTTTTTTTTTTTTGAGACAGAGTTTCGCTCTTGTTATCCAGGCTGGAGTGCAATGGCGCGGTCTCGGCTCACCGCAACCTCCGCCTCCCGGGTTCAGGCAATTCTCCTGCCTCAGCCTCCTGAGTAGCTGGGATTACAGGCACGCGCCACCACGCCCAGCTAATTTTTTGTATCTTTAGTAGAGACGGGGTTTCACCATGTTGACCAGGATGGTCTCGATATCTTGACCTCGTGATCCACCCGCCTCGGCCTCCCAAAGTGCTGGGATTACAGGCTTGAGCCACCGCGCCTGGCCTTGATTTTCTTAATATATATTGAGACATGTTTTGTGTCTTATAATATGGTCTATCTTAGAGAATGTTCCATGTGTTGATGAGAAGAATGTATAGACTGCAATTGGGTAGAATGTTCTATAAATATCTCTTAAGTCCATTGCTTCTTTGTTGATTTTCGGTTTTGATGATCTGTCTAGTGCTGTCAATGGAGCACTGAGGTCCCCCACTATTATAGTGTTGCTGTTTATCTTATTCTTAGGCCTAGTAATAATTGTTTTATAAATTTAAAAGCTTCAATATTGAATGCATATATATTTAGGATTATAACATCTTTTAGCTGGACTAATCTTTTTATCATTAAGTAATGTTTTTCTTTGTCTACTTTTACTGTTGTTGCTTTAAAGTCTTTTTTGTCTGATATAAGAATAGCTATTACTCACTTTTGGTTTCCATTTGCATAAAATATCTTTTCCCAACCCTTTATGGTGTGTCTAAGTCATTATGTTTAAGTGAGTCTCCTGAAAACAGAAGATACTTTGCTGCTGTTTTTTTTTTTTTTTTTCATTTTTTATCTACTCTGCCATTCTGTATTTTAAAATTTAGGCCACTGATTTTCAATGTTAGTATTACGATGTGAGTTACTGTTCTATTTATGATGTTAGTTGTTGCCTAAATACCTTTTTAAAAATTGTGTTATTGTTTTATAGGCCCTGTGAGATTTATGCTTTAAGGAGATTCTATTTTAGTGTATTTTGAGGTTTTCCTTAAAGATTTATAAATCTTTTTTATAATTTCTTGTAGTGCTGATTTGGTATTGTAAAATTCTATCAGCATTTGTTTGTCTGAAAAAGACTATTGCTCCTTCGTTTTATGAAGCTTAGTTTTGCTGCTTACAAAACTTGTGACTGACAATTGTTTTATTTAAGGAGCATAAAGATAGTACCCCAATCCTTTCTGGTTTTTAAGGTTTCTGCTGAGAAATCTTCTGTTAATCTGATAGGTTTTCCTTTATAGTTTGCCTGATGCTTTTGTCTCACAACTCTTAAGTTTCTGTCCTGCATCTTGACTTTAAATAACCTGATGACTATGTGCCTTGGCAATAATATTTTTGTGATGAATTTCCCAGGAGTTTTGTGAGCTTCATGTATTTGGATGTCTAGATCTCTAGCAAAGCCAGGGCAGTTTTCCTCAATTATTACCTCAAGTAAGTTTTCCAAACTTTTAGATTTCTCTTCTTCCTCAGGAATACTAGTTATTCTTAGGTTTGGTCATTTTATATAATCTCATATTTCTTTTTATTTATTTATTTATTTATTTATTTATTTATTTATTTATTTAATTTTATTTTTTTTTGAGGCGGCGTTTTGCTCTTGTTACCCAGGCTGGAGTGCAATGGCACGATCTCGGCTCACCGCAACCTCCGCCTTCCGGGTTCAGGCAATTCTCCTGCCTCTGCTTCCCGAGTAGCTGGGATTACAGGCACATGCCACCATGCCCAGCTATTTTTTTGTATTTTTAGTAGAGAGGGGGTTTCACCATGCTGACCAGGATAATCTCGATCTCCTGACCTCGTGATCCACCCGCCTCGGCCTCCCAAAGTGCTGGGATTACAGGCTTGAGCCACCGCGCCCGGCCATAATCTCGTATTTCTTAAAGACTTTGTTCATTTTTTAAAAACTATTTTTTCTGTGTCTTGTTTGATTTGGTTAATTTGAAAGCCTTGGCCGGGCATGGTGGCTCACGCCTGTAATTCCAGCACTTTGGGAGGCCGAGGCGGGTGGATCACGAGGTCAAGAGATTGAGACAATCCTAGTCAACAAGGTAAAACCCTGTCTCTACTAAAAATACAAAAATTAGCTGGGCATGGTGGCACAGCCTATAGTCCCAGCTACTCGGGAGGCTGAGGCAGGAGAATTGCTTGAACCCAGGAGGCGGAGGTTGCAGTGAGCCGAGATCGTGCCATTGCACTCCAGTCTGGGTAACAATAGCAAAACTCCGTCTCAAAAATAAAAAAAAATTGAAAGCCTTGTCTTCTAGCTCTGAAATTCTTTCTTCTACTTGTTCTAGTCTTTCCTTGATACTTTCCAGTGTATTTTGTGTTTTCCTAAATGTGTCTTTTATTTCCAGAAGTTCTGATTGTGATTTCCTTATGGAATCTATTTCTCTGGAAAATTGTTTTTTCTTTCTTTCTTTCTTTTCTATCCTTCCTTCCTTCCTCTTCCTTTCTTTTCTTTCTTTCCTTTCTTTCTTCTCTCTCTTTCTCTTTCTCTCTCTCTCTCTCTCTCTTTCTCTTTCTCTCTCTCTCTCTTTCTTTCTTTCTTTCTTTGTGTGTTTGAGACAGAGTTTTGGTCTTGTTGACCAGGCTGCGGTGCAATGGTGCAATCTCAGCCGACCACAACCTCCACCTCCAGGGTTCAAGCAATTGTCCTGTCTCAGCCTCCCAAATAGCTGGGATTATAAGCATGGACCACCATGCCCAGCTAATTTTGTATGTTTAGTAGAGACAGGGTTTCTCCATGTTGGTCTTGAACTCCGACCTCAGGTGATCCACCCACCTTGGCCTCCAAAAGTGCTGGGAATATAGGGGTGAACCACTGTATCTCACTGAAAACTCACTGAAAAATTCTTTATCCATGTCCTGAATTGTTTTTAAAATTTCTTTAAATTCATTTTCATGTTTCTCTGGTATCTCTTTGAATTCTTTCTGAATTCTTTATCTGGTGATTCAGGGATTTCTTATTGGGTTAGATCCATTGCTGGGGAGCTAGTGTGATCTTTTGAGCATGTCACACAACCCTGTTATGTTATATTACCAGAATTACATTTGCAAATTCCTTCTCAGTTGGATGTACTATTTCTTCAAATTGCTCTTGAATTTTTGATTGGACTGTGTTTTTTCTTTTTAATTTCTTTTTTTCCCTCTTAGGCATCAGACTTTAATGTTTATTTTAGCTTAATTTGATTTTTGGTGCTTTTAGTGCTAAAGGCTCTTTATGATTTCCTTAGTTACAGAGAGTCTTTGTACACTGGCTATTTCCAGATGCTGGTTGTAGTAGTTATGTTTTTGATGCGTGGCAAGTTCACTGTCTCTTGTCGGGTTGAAATGGCAGGGATCTCTTGAAGCTTACCTCATTCTCTTGTGATGTACATTTTATCTATTTATTTACTGGTATTTTATTTACTGAGTTGATGATTCAGGCTTCAGGCCAATAGAAAAAATATCCCTGTAGCTAAGGCAGGTGGGTAGATGTAATATCCAGAAGTGGAACAAGGTCCCGGCCTTGATGAGGGTGGCTGGGGGAGCTCTCAATTAGGTGTGCTGAGGTTTTACCAGGGTAAAAAGTGGGAGCTATCTCAGCTCCCCTGCCTGGTGAGCAGGAAAGCTGTTCCCCTCACAGGCTTATTGCTGTCTCAGGGTTTTGGCTATTCAGGCCAGACATGCACCTCTTAGCATCTGTAGGAATGTTGATGTTCCAAGTAGGGAGGAATTATGACTCTGCCTCTCATGCAATCCTCAATCTGGGGATTAAGCCGGGGTGCTCCTCCTGTGGAGCTGTGTTCACCATAGATTGTTCCAGGAATTTAGTAAGCTTTCTAATGTGAGAGGTCAAACAGTAAATATTTTAGACTTTGCAATCCATATGGTTGTAATCACAACTGAGTCTTGCTTTCAGTTGGAAAAGGAAAAGGACTCGGGTAATGAAGGCTTTTAGTTGCCAGGCTGAAATAGTATTTTTTATTCAAGAGGGAAGCATTTTAAGAGTGTCCTATAGGTCAGAGACCTTCTGGGGTGTAGTCTTACCTAGAAAATTTGAATTCACACATTGCTTTTTCTCTTTTTTTTTTCCTTTTTATTTCTGAGACAGGGTCTCTGTCACCCAGGCTGGAGTGCGGTAGCACAATCTTGGCTTACTGCACCTTGACTTCCCTAAGCTTAGGTGATCTTCTCACCTCAGCCTCCTGAGTAGCTGGAAACACAAGTGTGTGCCACCATGCCTGGCTAATTTTTAAAATATTTTAATAGTGATGGGGGTTTTGCCATGTTGCCCAGGCTAGTCTAGAACTCCAAGGCTCAAGTGATGTTCTTGTCTTGGCCTTTCAAAGTACTGGGATTACAGGTGTAAGCTACCACACCCAGCCAACTACTCTTTTTTTTTTTTTTTTTTAGCAAATGTAGCTATAGATAGTATGCAAGCAAATTAGCATGGCTGTGCTTCAACAAACTTTATAAAAACAAGTGGTGGTTGAATTTGCTTCCATGGTTATTTATATCTTGCTTTCTGCCTTGTGCCCTGAACTGTTGAGATAGGCTCTGGATAGGCAAGACTCTAAACTGGAATAAGCCGGGTGGAAAATAAATGAATACAAATTATTGGCAAATAAAATATTTGCAGCATATACTAGAATCATACAAGTGCATGACAGTAAATAATTAGGTATAAAAACATTCAGTGAGTCCAATATTTGTTATGGGTTTGAAGTTTATGGTGGTAGTGTTACCAGAAAAGAGTCCCAATCCAGACCCCAAGAGAGGGTTTTTGGATCCCACACAAAAAAGAATTCAGGGCAGGTCCATACAGTAAAGTGAAAGCAAGTTTATTAGGAAAGTAAAGGAATAAAAAATAGATACTCCATGCTATCCAAAATAATTTATAGATTTGATATGATTCCCATCTAACCACCATTGAAATTCTTTATGGAATTAGAAAAAAATTACTGATTTCATATGAAATCAAACAAGACCCACTACCTGACTTCAAACTATACTAGAAGGCTACAGTAACCAAAACAGCATGGTACTGGTATCAAAACAGACATATAGACCAATGGAACAGAATAGAGACCTCAGATAATAACACCACATATCTAGAACCATCTGATCTTAGACAAACCTGACAAAAATAAGCAATGGGGAAAGGATCTCCTATTCAATAAATGGTGCTGGGAAAACTGGCTAGCCATATACAGAAAACTGAAACTGGACCCCTTCCTTACATCTTGTAACAAAAAGTAACTCAAAATGGATTAGAGTGTTAAATGTAAAACCCCAAAACAAGAAGAAAATCTCGGCAATACCATTTAGAACATAGGTATGGCAAAGTCTTCATGAAAAAAATGCCAAAAACAATTGCAACAAAAACCAAAATTGATAAATGAAATCTAATTAAACTAAAGAGCTTCTTCATAGCAAAAGAAACTATCATCAGAGTGAACAGGCAACCTACAGAATAAAAGAAAATTTTTGCAGTCTACCCATCTGACAAAGGTCTAATATCTAGAATTTACAAGAAACTTAAACATATTTACAAGAAAAAAAAACCAGCTTCATCAAAAAGTGGGCAAAGGATATGAACAAACACTTCTCAAAAGAAGACATGTACGTGGCCAACAAACATATGAAAAAAAGCTCAACCTCACTGATCATTAGAGAAATGCAAATCAAAGCCGGGCACAGTGGCTCATGCCTATAATCCCAGCACTTTGGGAGTCCGAGGCAGGCAGATTGCCTGAGCTCGGGAGTTTGTGACCAGCCTGGGCAACATGGTGAAACCTCATCTCTACTAAAAAAATACAAAAAATTAGCCTGGCCTGGTGGCGTGGGCCTGTAGTCCCAGCTACTTGGGAGGCTGAGGCAAGAGAATTGCTTAAACCCAGGAGGCAGAAGTTGCAGTAAGCTGAGATTGTGCCACTGTACTCCAGCCTGGGTGACAGAGCAAGACTTCGCCTCAAAAAAAAAAAAGAAAAAAAAGAAATGCAAATCAATACCACAGTGAGATAATATCATATGCCAGTCAGAATGGCAACTATTATAAAGTCAAGAAACAATAGATATTTCTTGGCTGGTGAGGCTGTGGATAAATAAAAATGCTTTTACACTGTTGGTGGGAGTGTAAATTAGTTCAACCATTATAGAAGACAGTGTGGTGATTTCTTAAGGATCTAGAACCAGAAATACCATTTGACCCAGCAATCCCATTACTGGGTATATACCCAAAGAATTATAAATCATTTTACTATAAAGACACATGCACACATATGTTTATTGCAGCATTATTTACAATACCAAAGTCATGGAACCAACCCAAATGCCCATCAATGATAGATTAGATAAAGAAAATGTGGTACATATACACCATGGAATACTATGTAGACATAAAAAGGAATGAGATTATGTCCTTTGCAGGGAAATGGATGAAGCTGGAAGCCATCAACCTCAGCAAACTAACACAAGAACAGAAAACCAAATGCCACATGTTCTCACTCATAAGTGGAAGTTGAACAATGAGAACACATGGACACAGGGAGGGGAAAACACACACACTAGGGCCTGTTGGAGGGTGGGGGTAGATGGGAGGGAACTTAGAGGACAGGTCAATAGGTGCAGCAAACCACCATGGCCCATGTATACCTATACCTATGTAACAAATATGCACATGTATCCTAAACTTAAAAAAAATAATAGCTACTCCATAGACAGAGCATCCCAGAGGGCTGCCTGTTCCCCATTTGTAGTGTTATTTCTTGATTATATGCTAAATAAGGGGTGGATTATTCATGCCTCCCCTTTTTAGACCATATAGGGTAACTTCCTGTCATTGCCATGGCATTTGTAAACTGTCATGGTGCTGGTGGGAGTAAAGCAGTGAGGGCGACCAGAGAGGTCACTCTTGTTGCTATCTTGGCTCTGGTGGGTTTTAGATGGCTTCTTTACTGCAACCTGTTTTATCAGCAAGATCTGTATGACCTGTATTTTGTGCTGACCTCCTATCTCATCCTGTGACTTAGAATGCCTTAACCATCTAGGAATGCAGCCTAGTAAGTCTCAGCCTCATTTTACCTAGCTGCTATTAAAGATGGATTCACTCTGGTTCACACATCTCTGACAATAGAAAGTACTCATTACAGTTTTCCCTTTGCAAATATTTATTCCCTGATTTAACCCATGACCACCATCATTCATTGATTCACCAAATATCGGGTAAATAATTTTCTTACTTGTTACTTTACGTTTATCTCAGTTAATATTAGATGTGTTTGGGGTCTTCATTTAGAAGTCTGGTGAGGTTTTTGACCAGAAATATGCCATAGGAACTGAACAGTTATTTATATCAATTAGTCTAAGGTAAAATTTGTTTCCTCATATGACATTTTACTTAAAGTCACAGTTTCCAAGGACCTATAGGTGACAGTAAATGAAGATTTATGTTATGTGTACAATACACACACACACACACACCCTGACAGTAGTAAATACTGTAACAGAGGGATGGAGGCACGAAAGGAAAATAAATCTTGGGGCCCTTAAATCACTAAGCTAAATGGAAAAGTCAAGCTAGGAGCTGCTTAGAGCATACCTGTCTCCCATTCTATTCAAACTCACCCCTCTGCTCACTGAGATAAATCCATTTCTGATTGCCTCCTTTAGAGAGGCTAATCAGAAACTCAAAATAATGCTACCATCTGTCTCTTATCTACCTATCACCTGGAGGTCCCCTCCCCACTTCAATTCATCCTGCCATTGCTTCCAGTTATGCTGTCCTTTCAAACCAAACCAAAGTTCATCTTTAATATGTCAATCGGTGTCTCATGTCTCCCCAAAATGTATACAACCAAACTTTGTTCTGACCACCTTGGGCACATGTCTTAAGGACCTTCTGAGGCTGTGTCATGGGCATGAGTCCTCAACCTTGGCAAAATAAACTTTCTAAATTAACTGAGACCTGTCTCAGATATGTGGGGTTCTCAGAGGGTAGGTGAGTGAAAAAAGGGGGATAACTTATCTAAGTACGCTTCATGGAAAGGCTCCAGAGATAAGTTATGAAAGTTTAGAATAATCAGCATGATTTTACGCAGCAGATGGAGAAAGTGAATTCCAGGTAGGAGAAACTAAAAATACAAAAGGAAGACTTGGTATGTTGGGGGGCATGGCCTGAAGCCAAACGAGCAGGAAACTGTAGGAAATGCTGCAGAAGTAATAAACAGAAGAGGTGGAAAAGGAAAAGAACCCAGGTCATGAAGGCTTTTAGTTTCCAGGCTGAAAAAGTGTTTTTTATTCAAGAGGGAAGCATTTTAAGAGTGTCCTATAGGTCAGAGACCTTCTGGGGTGCAGTATCACCTAGAAAATTTGAATTCACACATTGCTTTTTCTCTTTTCTTTCATTTTATGACACTGTTAATTATTTTTTTCATATCAATTAGTATTATACCAATATATTAATAGTCAAAGTGTTTTCTGACAGCACCACAATGGATACATGCATATATGGATGGACTTTACAGATGCTCTGGCAGAGCAAATACTAATTTTATATAAAAAGTCAGCAGAGCCAGTTGAAGAAATGTGAAGGAATGCTTCTAACTACTTTATTATATCCTAATCACAAAAGCAGACAGGACAATGGATGAAGACAAAAGCAAATGCAAGTTATCACAGTCTGGTCCTATACAACTACTAGGACAAGAGAGGAAGGAGAAAAGCAGGCCTAGGTCAGTTTAAAAATGCCATGTAAGTCGGGTAACCTTGAAAACAATCATAGATTGTCTCAGCAAGGCTGAAGCCGCCTTTGCAAAAACTGTACTGAGAAAATTATGACAGTTAAAGAGATCAGACCTAACTCACTCTCACTCCATCTTGCTTCTAACCTTTAAGCTGTCTACGTCCATTCCTGGGCATAGGCCGAACTAACCTTGGGAAGGAATTTAGTTTACAGTTTAACTTTTAAAACCCATTAATCGCCCTTTCCTGAAGGAGAAAGCAAAACAAAACAAATCACCCCTTCTCGCCTGGGGACCAGTCTGAGTCTGCCTTTGTAGGACTAACAAATTAGCTATAAGATTAGAAATTATGGTTTGGGGCCATGAAGTCTCTGGCTGCAAGGGTGTGAACCTCCCCAAAGTGCTTCTTGGAATAACATCACTATTGCAAAGCCAAACATCAGTGTTTGAGATATTTTGCAGACCCTGCACTCCAGGCACCAACTGACCCCACCCAGACCGGTAATCTGGCTCAACCAGTTCTCTGATCACTCAGGAATAGAAGGCAGCAAGAGAAACTCACTTTGACCCCCCACGAGTTTATCTCCAATCTAACCAATCAGCACTCCCCACCAAATTATCCTTAAAAGCTCTGATCCTAAGAAAGGCTTGGAGAGACTGATTTGAGTAATAATAAAACTCCAGTGTTCAACACAGCCTCTCTGTGTGAATTACTCTTTCTCCATTGCAATTCCCCTGTCTTGATGATAAATTTTTCTGTCTAGGCAGCAGGCAGGGTTTCTAGGCAGCTGACAAGGAAAACAAACAAACAAAAACTTGCCCTACAAACCAACAGGGTGGAGGTCCGGATAGGGGCAGAAGAGTGAGAACTAACAAATCAGCTCGAATTTTGATCTCTCCTGGCTTCTTTCCAAGTGGGAATAGCTAAGAACCTTTCCTAGCAGATGAGGCCCTTAGGCTAGCCCCTCCCTTTTTTCAGGCTGGTACTGGCCCAGGAGAAATTGGCTTTCAACTTGTATACTGGGCTCTATTGTGTGGTAAATTCCCCAGGTAGGGAAAAAGGCCGGCTGACAGGACCCTCAGAGAGACACCGTCTGATTGGCTGAGCTGCAATGTGTGCAGGGGGTGGGGGTGGGGGTTGATTGGTTTGTTCTTGAGTTTGGAAGATGAGAGTGGAATGGTGTGTGAAGGTGTGGGCAGGGGTTTGTTGAGTGGATGGGTGAGGGATAGGGGTGTAAGTGGAGCTGGGGGTTGTGTTTTTGTGGTGACTGGGGACAGAGGATGGGGCAGAGTGTGGAGAAAGAGTCAAACTCTGTAAAATATTTGAAAAGATTTATTCTGAGATAAATATGAGTGACTATGGCCTGTGACACAGCCCTCAGGATATCCTGAGAACATGTGCCCAAGGTGGTCAGGGTGCAGGTTGATTTTATACGTTTTAGGGAAAAATGAGTCATCATTTAAATACAGTTATGATATACAATGATTTGGTCCAGAAAGATGGGACAACTGGAAGGGGGGTACTTCCAATTTATAGGCAGATTTAAAAATTTTCTGACTGACAACTGGTTGAAAGAGTTATTATCAATAAAATGTAGTGTCTGGATTATAGTATGAGGTTGTAGACACCAAAGTTTCATCATCCTGATGGGGCCTCCGGGTAGAAGGCTTCAGAGAGAATACATTATGTTTCTTATCACATTTAAGGTCTGTGTTTACGTTAATGTTGGAGGATATAATGAGGCAGGTCTGACCTGTGCCCCCGCCCCAACTTTCTGTCATATCCTGAACCAGTCTTTCAGGTTAAATTTTAGAGTGCCCTGGCAGAGGAGGATGTCCATTCAGATGGTTTGTGGAGGTGGGGGGCTCATAATTTTACTTTGGGTTTACAGTAGTTTAGTCTTTTATGAGAATGAAAGCGCTGGGTATGGCTGGCTGGTTAGTGTGGGTTGGCACTCCACAGTTGATTTCCAGCCAGTACAGGTGGCTTGGGTTTGGGATGACTCTGCCTAAGCCATTTCCTGTGGAATTGTTTCTCCTTGTGGTAGGCAATGAAGGGTCTTTACTGAATGGATCACTTTTCACTTTTTCTGGTCCTTATAGCTCCCAGTTGTGTGTGTAAGCCTAAGGCCACAGGGATTCCCTGTATAGGGTAGTAAATGGGAGTGAGAGTAATTACACAGATGTGTATGGTTCTCAGAATGAAAACTGTGTCACAGTCCAAGTCTTTAATGGCTTGGTTCAAGAATGAGATGTTTGGGAGAAAACATCTTGGTGGATAGTTTGTATAAGTTGGGAATCACAGCTTTTATGAAATTTTGATAGATTCTGGAAACACTGTACATTGTTTGGAAAGGAAATTCAGGGGAAAACGGAGGATTGAATAAGTGTGGAGCAGGTCCTATCTAAAGAACTTTTGTTAAACTGTAAAGAACTATGCAATGATCTCACTTATTTACCTTTTTAGATCTATTTTCTTTTTTGTCCTTACAACAACTATATCTAACTAGAATTATTCTGAATGACTGGTATACAGATATTTCTACTATTATTAATCTTTATAACCTTCGCATTATTAGAGACATGGTTTTGATGAATTAAAAATTTTATTTAAAAACATTACATCTCTTATAAAAGTGCACATATGTAAAAAAGAGAACAATTTTCTGTTCCATTGCAATTATTTGAGGAAATTAAAAAGCTGCCTTCAAAACAAGAGGCAGAAACAGAAATGATTCTAAAAGTTAATGTCCTAATGATCCGTGGAAGAGGGCAACTTCAGACAGGTAGAGAAACAATTTTGAGTTGCTATGATTACTGAGAGAAACTTTGAACTTAGTAGAGAAGAAAAAAATATCATAGAAGAAGTGAGCATATTGTTGCTAAAATAGTTTTACCAGCCACTGAAATTTATGCTCTAAAGGGAAAAGAAGACTTTGTCATCTTTTTTGAGGAGAGCTGCTACTTATATATTTAGTTCTTTTGAAGATAGCAATGGCCCATGACTGTTTCACTGGGAAGAGTATGAAATAGTCTTTGAACTCAAATAAATGGACCAAAATAAATTTATCAGTATATATTTAGTAAAATAAGATTGATAGTCAATAATTAGAAAAAGAAAAAGCACCACATTTGTTCACAAAGTACCAATATTTGTTAATTTAAAACACAGCTTTCAGTGGAGCTGTTACTTATTTATGTAATTTTTTTTGTTGAAATGTACAAAATAAAATTCCCTAAAAACTATAATAAAATCAGAGAATTGCACACCTCCTTACCAGAGACTGTAAAGCATCTATCAAATATGGTGAAACTGGGACCAGGTCAAAGGAGGATGTTGAGCATATCTTCTGTAATCTCACCGTGAGTCTAGAACTCCAAAGGAAGTATCCAACAATGTTTTACCTGGAAAGATAAGAAATAAATATTTATATTAACAGCTCATCCTATTAAAATTCATGTATAAGTATACAATATATTGAAATGAACTAATTTGACTTTATCTTAGAAATAAGCCTGACAAGCTCCAGCTTAGCTTTGCCCTCCCTGCCACGGCCCTCTCAGGTGCATTACTGGGTCACGCTGTATTCAGAGCCTTGAATTGCTGAGGTTTGGGTCACCTGTTCTCAGTACCTGTAACTGCTGTAACCATATCCTGCTTGGCAAGTCTACCTGCTATTGTGACCCCCCCCACACTTGGTGATTGATTGTATGGAAAGTCCCTCCTGCTACCCTCCTTGATGACTGTATGGAAATACTCTTAGTAACCAGCAACTATGGGAACCTCCTGCCTCCTGGTTACCAGCTTCCTCCTACTAACTTGCTTGTTCTGCTTCTGTAAAATTCTGCTTCAGCTAGACTCCCCATCCCTTCTCTTCTAAGTTAGGTATAAAAGGAAATAAGGGGACGAGAAATTTTGAGCAGGAGCTGACTCTCGGTCGCCGGTAATAAAGGACTCTCAATTGGAATTCAGAGTGTGGCACTTTCCTTCTAACTCTCTCTGGTATAACAATATGTGTATGACAATGTTGTTGGTTGCATTGTTCATAACCAAATTTTGAAAGTTGTCCCAATATGTATCTACAAGGATTTGCTAAATAAATTATGCTTTATTCACACAATGGAATACTATATAAAGAAGTAACTCTGCATAAAAGAACCTACAAACATGTTAACGTTCTATTAAGTGGATAAATTTATAAAGGAGGATATATACTATGGTTCCATTTTTACAACTTTGCATATATGTACATAATTGCATTTAATGTACAGGTGTATATATGTATAGGTATCTCTGCCTCTCTAGTCCTCTCATGTGTGCATGCATGCACACAAATACACAGAAACTGCTATGGTTTGAATATTTCCTCTAAAACTTACGTTGAAACTTGATCTCCTATGGGGCAGTATTAATAGGTATGGCCTTTCAGAGGTACGGTGATTGAATCAGAGCGTTCTGGCCTTGTGAATGGATTAATCTGTTGATGGGTTATGATGAAAGTAGAAATGGTGGCTTTATAAGAAGAGAAAGAGAGACCTAAGCTACCATGTTAGCATACTTAGTCCTCTTCCATGTGATACCCTGCTCTACCTCAGGACTGCAGAGTTTCTACCATCAAGAAGGCCCTCACTAGACGGGGCCCTTCAATCCTCAACTTCCCAGATTCCAGAACTGTAGGAAATAATTTAAAAAAATAAATAAATTTTCAGGTATTTTGTTACAAGCAACAGAAAACAGGCTAAGGCAGGTGCTATGAGTGAGACTGAACCTCCAGAGTTCATAATCACTTGATGTCTAGAAGCTGTGTTCGATTTGACATAGTCCAACCTTGATCAGACTGTTGATGGCCTACATGTGATGTAGGAAAATATATTGGATATTGTGTGATTGTCTTTATCAAACCATAAAGCTAGACCACACTGCTTTAGGCCTAGACAGAATTTCCTCCACAGGGAATATGTTGCCACTGTCAGATTTAATGTGTGAATAGGAAATAAAGACCTGGGAGGCAGGCCTTACATTGAATACAAATGAAGAAAAAAACACTTCTTCCAGTATCTGGGGGTTGTGAAAAATTTGGCCTTGAACTCCACCTTGTGGAGAGATGTGGAGATGCTGTAAACACTTCCTGTGGTTGGAAGTGAGCTGTCTGAAGCCACGTTAAGGCAGAAAAGAAAGACAAACAGGAAAGTCAACTTGGTAAGAGACTCTGGGATGGGCCTGTGCCTGAATAGCTGTAATTGTATTCAGTGTAGCATTTTCCTTTTCATACTCCAAAAGTTTCAGTAAAATCTTACAAATGCTTACCTTATGCCCACTCTTAGGACTAAATAGAAAAGAGGCCATCCTGTTGGTTTCACAGCAGTCACCACGAAGAACAGCTGTTCCTAGCAGAGATGATTGCCCAGGGTTTAGCACAACCAGAAGCAGGAACATGCTACCATCACAAGACTGGAGCAGAAGATGCTGAGAGGCTTGCTCTTCAGCAGATGTGAGGATAATAATATTAAGGATAAATCATCTGAAAGCTCTATAAATGGTGAAACCCTTTTAATTATTAGTATTTACCTGAGGATAAGATTCAGTGAGGTCCATATGATTTTATGTGGAACCTTGCAATAAGTTTGTCTCCCAGCCTTCCGCCACTCCAGCCCTAATATACATATACTCTTTACACTTCTAGACCTTTAAAACATGCATCTGATCCTATTGTCACTGCTCAAAATCATCAATACTTTCCCTTCTGCCTGCAGAATAGATTCCAAATTCCTTAAATCTTCATTGAAAGGCCATTGTTGATATAGTATTAGATTAAACTCAACATATACTTCCAACCTCAGTAACCTCTATACATCTTTTCACTATCTTTAGGTATATGAGAGTCCTAGCTGTTCCACGAAACCCAACAGTGTAATTTGGCAAACAGTAATTTTGGCTTTTATCCAGCTTGGCCCTGCTTTTCATTTTTCAAGAGGTCTGAGTCTGCATTGGTTACCAAGAGTTTCTTACTCAAGGTATGGTACTCAGTAGGAATTTCTGCCAGAGTATGGTGAACCAATCATTGAGATTCTCCAGTCCATCATGAATTATTCAGTGGGAGAATAAAAGTAGATGAAGCATCACCAGTTTGCTACCATCTTAACCCAGAAACCAAAACACAGTTAAAAGTACACTGAAATAACCAACCAGTCAAAAAAAAAAAACAACCCAATATTCCAAGTGAGATTTATTTTGTTGTTTTTTTTTATTAGTGGCCTTTTAAGCTGCAAAATATAATTGAATATGAATTAAACTGTAAACACATAATTGACTCATTTGTCTATTTTTCTCAGAGACAAAGGCACAGTGCTAGTTTCCTGTGAAGGCATTCTAAACCATGTTAAAACCTGTCCAGTTTGTAACTGGCCTTTAGAATCTGTATAGGGTTGATTTTCTGCCCAGAAACTGATGTTATTATGTCTCTTCCAGCTATATTAAAAATGATTTTTTTCTTATATGTTTACATCACATCTAAAGCCCTCACAAAACATGAAGGCATATTTAAATGTAATCATTTTTGCTGATTCTCTGGACATGATCCTAAGGTAGATAAAATTAAGACTTCATTAAGAGTTGGTCATTTATCCAGTGTCTACCTATGATCATTGTTGTCCACACACTGACTTAAAATTGCCTCCTCACAATTCATGGCACAGCATTGTCAACAACTTCAAAAGTGTTTTCACACTCTCATTTTGCTTGGATCCTCACTTGTGATGTACTCAGAGCAGATTCTGGTTCCATCTGACACACCAATGTCACTATTCTGAAGAGAAGTTTGGAATTCTCTAGTAAAATAAAAAATGTACCTACCCTACGACCCAGCAATTCTAGGCATATACACAACAGAAACTCATGTGCAAAAGGAAAAATGTGTAAAAATATTTTAGAACAAGGACTGAAAAAAAACCCTCAAACTGATAATTATCTAAATATTCATTCTTTGGGAATATATACATTGTGGTATAGCCACAAAATGGCATTTTATATATCCATATGAAAAGGTAACAAAAATAGAGTGAAAAAAAGTGGGATATTGAAATACTGGCATAGTACACTATATGGGTAAAAGTTTAAAATATGAAAACCAGATATATTTTGGGGATAAACACATAGTGAAAAAATAAACTTGTATCAACTACAGTTCAGTGACAAAAGGAAAAATGGGGTTGGAATAAAATAAGAACTAAAAGTATATCTCTAACATTTTATTTCCTTTACAAAAAAAAAAAGGCAGGGGGGACAAAAGAAGGAGAAGGAGCAGCAGCAGTGGGGCTTGAGAGTCAGACATACTGATTTAAGACCCGACTCCTATAGGACCTTTCCCCTCTCTGGACCTGTTTCATACTCTGTACAAATGAAGAGGTAGACTAGATAATCCCAAGGCCCGCACAGCTCTTAAATTCTGTTGTTCTGACCTTACCACCAGTCCTTGTCTGTATATGCTTATATCCTTAATTTCCATATACCCAGTCAACAATCTTCTATAAATCTGGGTAAGAAATTGGCATTTCTTCTCCTGGTATAGAATGTTATGGGAATTAAAAAGAAAAACAAAGAAACGTATTAGTTAAGATCTTCTTTTCCTCTTTTTATAAGTGCCAGAAAGTGAAAGCAATATATTGGCTAATAATACTGGAAGAAACAGAGGGAAGATTCAGGATGGGCACAATGGCTCATGCTTGTAATCCCAGAACCTTGGGAGGCCAAGGTGGGCCGATCACCTCAAGTCAAGAGTTCAAGACCAGCCTGGCCAACATGGTGAAACCCTGTCTCTACTAAAAATACAAAAATTAGCCAGGCATGGTGGTGGCCGGCACCTGTAGTCCCAGATACTCTGGGGGCTGAGACAGGAGAATCGCTTGAATCCAGGAGATGAAGGTTGCAATGAGCCAAGATCACACCACTGCACTCCAGTCTGGGAGACAGAGGGAGACTCCATCTCAAAAAAAAAAAATTGATTTAAATATCATAATCATGATAAAGTTTTTGCTTGTTTCATTTTGTGATTTGTTTTTCCCCCTGTGGTACCTTTATTCTCATGCATATCTTCTCCATATACTTTCAAAGGTGGCCAGTTACAGGTCCAGGTTTATGACATTGTTAATGTAAACTTTAAACTACCAATAGATGAAAAGTCCCTCAACTTCAAATCCCAAAAACTACAGCTCTACACTCTCTTATAATTCCTATCATGGCATAGATGAGCACTGCAGATATTAAATCGGTTTCTGGATTTTATACTTATTTCCTATCTGCATTTTCCTGCAAGAATAATATTAGCTCACTGATTTATGGTAACATTGTTTTACACTTAAATATCCCATTACACCTCACAAGTGTTTCGTTGTTCATTATATGACTAGAGCATCACAAAAAGCCTGTGAGGTGCATGGCTTATCAGTACCATATGCCACCCTCAATTACCTGTGTGTTTCATTTCGTTTCAGGAAATAATGGGTCCAAAAAGAAGAGAAGTTAACTGATTTCCTCATGTCTCACAGGCAATAGATGGTAGAAGCAGAGCAAGAAGGTTCTCCAGTATCTGCTGCTTCCCCGTGAATTTGTTCACAATGTACACCTCAGTGATGCCTGAGAAAACATCTTTGTTGTCCAGAGGCTGGCCAGAGATAGACATTTGACTCCATGGTTACTTGGAGAGGTAGTACATCCTCTCAGGGTAAATGGGCTTACCCTGGAAAGCACCACGGACCACCCAGGATCATGACAGCATTCCCAGCGTCAGAAGCAACATATGGAGAAACTCCTTATCCTGAATGCATCTAGGTCAGGTTTGAGCTGTAACTCCTGCCCAGATTTAGAGGAACTACAGCAGGAAGTTTAGGGTCTGGTATTGGGATCCCAAGGTTGGAGTTCCAGCCCCACTGCTGATTGGCTGTAGGACCTGGGAGACCTGTCACTTCCCTTCTCAGCTTCTTTTTGTGAGAAAACGGAGGCAAGCATCTGACCTCACAGAAGCACTGAAAGTTATCATCTGAAAGAATGGCCATAAGATTGTTACTGTCACCTCAGTTCTCTTCTTCTCCATTGCTTCTGTAGACTCTCATAGCAAATCCCTTCTATTTGTCTTGAGAAGAAAATACCCAAGGCCACTATTGCTTCTCTTAGCCAGCCAATTAGTCAAAAAATACTTTCTGATGTCCCAGAAAGAACCTTATCTGTGTTGGGCAATGTCTAGGATATGGAGAGGAATTCAACCACACAGCTGTTGCCTCTGAAGAGATCACAGAGAAGCTGTCATTCTGGGGCAACAGGAGGTAGCAGTAAATACTGTAACAAAGGGATAAAGGATATAAGAGTACAAAGGAGCGATCAACTGACCAAGCTGTGGCATTAATTAAAGACTTCAGATATAGGCCGGGCGCGGTGGCTCAAGCCTGTAATCCCAGCACTTTGGGAGGCCGAGGCAGGTGGATCACAAGGTCAAGAGATCAAGACCATCCTGGTCAACATGGTGAAACCCTGTCTCTACTAAAAATACAAAAAATTAGCTGGGCATGGTGGCGCTTGCCTGTAATCCCAGCTACTCAGGAGGCTGAGGCAGGAGAATTGTCTGAACCCAGGAGGCGGAGGTTGCGGTGAGCCGAGATCGCGCCATTGCACTCCAGCCTGGGTAACAAGAGCGAAACTCCGTCTCAAAAAAAAAAAAAAAAAGACTTCAGATATGAAACGTTTAAGTAAGGTCCTAAAAAATTGAGCATGTTTTCACCCAGGTAATGCAGTGAGAGGAAGCACCTTCCAGGCAGGAGAAACAAGTACAAAAACCAAGAGACTTGAAACAACTTGGACTGTTGAAGGAAATGGCCTGAAACAGAAGGAGCAGGGAGTAGTGGTAATAAATAGTGTAATAATAAATAGTTAAGCTAGAAGGCTGGAAAGCAGCAAGATCATGAGGGGCCTTGAATGCTGGGCTGAAAAGGTGGTCTTCATTCCAGGCAAATTATGTAAAGCTGTCACGCAGTTCAGAGACCCCATTTGTTATGCAAAATTACAAACTACATTTCCATTCTGTGAAACTACCCACTTTAAAAGGCATCATCAATTTCAGACATTACTGATATGTTAATATTTATTCCAAAAGCTGCCTTTCCTTGTGCAGGGTGATAGTTTTCAACAGTCACTCTTGAGACATCTGCTTTTTGTGCCCTGCAGCTAGTGGTACTCATGTGTGCAGGGCACTCACATTTTAGTGAATGAGGGGAAAAAAAGCGAGTGACAGACAAGGAATAAGAGGTGAGGTTTAGAAAACTTTGGAGTTCTCTACCCTTCTCCCACCCATCCCACTATTCTTCAATTCTTTTCTCTCTTCTCATGCAGAATGGAATCTCCTAAGAAACAGTCACACTCTCACACAGGGTAACTAATAGTATTCCAAGTATCTGAGGAATGGAAAGAAGTGGGCCAAGAACCATTTGAATTACTGTCTGGGTGAACCTGATCCTGTGTGCACAATGATTTGTCTACTTTAGTGTTTATGCAAGAGGGGTCCCTAAAGCCAACGAATATCCACAGTAATTAACAAATATTCGGCAAATAATAAATAACAGATGTCTATTGGAACCAACAGTTTCAATAGCCCTGGGTGAGTGGGATGAGCAAAGGCTCTGCAAGGTTAGTACTATGCCAGGGTGGGGCTTGGTTACTGAGGACCCTGCTGAGGCCATCTGCACCAGAAATATTTTGTGTTCCATAAGTAAACGCTGGTAAGAAGAGGCAGGTCACTGAATGGTAGCATCTGGGTAGTACTTGGCTATGTATGTGTAATACAGAGGACTGATATAATAGAGCTGTAGGTTCACTCAGGCTCTTCTTTCATTGGTCCTGACTTCCTTCTTTTATTTTAGTGTTTTAGAGATGGAGGTCTCACTATGTTGCCCAGATGGGACTCAAACTGCACTCAGGAATCCTCTCACTTCAGCCACCTCAGCAGATGGAAATACAGGCAATACACCAGCAAGAGCCTCTAATTTCCTTCTGTATGCGTAGTCAACCAAGTTTTGAGCTAGGCTTTCAGCAGCCCACCTCCCTTCTCTCCCGTTCATGAAGACACTCTTTTGTGACACTTCCATTTGTTTTCTGCTGTGTTATAGGGTGGGGACAGAAGATTTTAAAAAATAACTTCTTACCTTCTAGGTGTTTGCTGTTGGTCTGATGATCTCATTCATAACATTGGGGTGGGTTGAAAGAAACCATATTGTCCCTCAAAATCTTTCCAGCTTTAGAGACGTCTAAGGAAGAAGTGAGTTGCTGGTGCTCAGACTGGTGGACACATGACTTTGATACAATGAAAACTAAGTCATGTATGGGTTCTTGGTGGTTTATTCAGAGGAGCTGAAAAGCAAAAAAAGTATAGTGGAGGAGCTGACATTTGAGATTAAGTGAAAAAAAAATTGTCACAGAGATTTACGAGGCAGGACAGAGGCTGAAAAGGACTTCCAGGACATTACACTCTTCATTTACCTCCTACCTCACTGGTAGTGACTTCTCAGTCTCTTGTTTGTGTCTCCTCTTCTCTCTGATCACTTTAAGATTCAGGGCTCTGTCCATGGTCATCTGTTGTTCTCTATGTACACCCACTCCCTAGGGTGATCTCATATAGTCCCACAGTTTTAAGTATCATTTACATGGAGAAATTTCCAACTTATATATCCAGCTTAGCCAGACCTCTCCCATAAACTGCACACTTGTATATCTAATAACTGCTCAACAGCCTCACTTAGATGTCCTAAAAACACCTTCAAACTGAACTTGCCCAAAACTGATGTCCTAGCCTCTCCTCTTCCTAGCACCCATCCAAACCACAGCCTTCTTCATCTCTATCAGTGGCAACTCCATCTTCCCAGTTGTTTTTTGGAGCCATCCATGACTCCTTTCTTTCCTTACATTTCACTTGTAGTGTGTGAGAGAATTCTACTTACTCTTCCTTCAAAATATATATCCCAAATTTAAATATCTCTCACCACCTCCATTGTTACCTCTCAGATATCATCATTTTACACACTGGATGCTACAATACTCGTTTCCCCACTTCCTCACTTTCTCCCCTATAGCCTGTTCTCAAAACAGCAGAGAGATTTTTTAGAAATATAAGTTGGGTCAATTCTCTACTGAAAATCCACAGTGGCTTTGTGGACATGGGATACAACACCCAGGTTATATTTCAATGATGAACTTAACTATGCAGCTTCAGCTCTCACTCTTTAGGAGATTGCCTCAGCTGCTGAAAGCAACCTTGTCCAAGGCTACACCCCTTCCTGAGGCAGCACATATCCAAAGACTGATTAATAAACGAGTTTGAAGGCCTGTAAATATTGCCCCAACTCTGAAGGGCCATTCTAGCTCCACAGCTTCCTGTGGATGTGACTGATGCTGCCACTGAGTCTTTTTCAGAGCTTCACTTCTTTCTTTGTCTTCCTGCTAGTTTCCCATTTCTTTCCCAGGTATTGACCCCAAGGGCACTGCTTAATACTTTTTTTATAGGATTAACTTTGTTTCAGGGTCTGTTTCCTGAGAAAACCCAACTTGTGACAGGCTCCCCATTTCATGCAGAGTAAATGCCAAGTCTCTATAATGCCTTATATGATTTAGAACCTATTTCTTCTCTGACTTCTCCTACGTCTTTCTACTTCACTTATGCTGCTACACCTAAATCAGCCTCCCTGTTAATCTTTGAACATGCCAAAGATGCATCTATCTCTTAGGGCCTTTCCTCTAGCAGTTCCTTTTGCCTAGAAAGTTCTTTCTCTAGATATATGCTTGGCTAACTCACTTCCTTCATTTATTTCCTCAAATATTACCTTCTCCATGAAGTCCACCCCAATCTCCCTATTTAACACAGTGACCTACCACTTATCTTCCTTCTTTCCTTGTTCTAACTTTCTTCTTTTTATAATAGTTATCACTTTTTTTGGCATCCCACATAATTTACTTATTATATATTTTTTTTATTGTTAGCCTCTCCTTGCTTGAATGTAAGCTCCACGGAAACAGGCATGTTTTGTTCACGAAATATCCCAAATGCCTAGTATAGAGCCTGGAACAAAGTAGGCACTGAATAAATTTGTTGAACAAATGAATGAATAAAGTGGATTTAACAGTAGGAACAAAGTGCACGTAGAAAGAGAGTGACAGAAAGGGAAGAATATGAACGAGTCATGGAGAAAATCACAGCTATGAATCACTTGGACTTCTCTCTTGGTGCTACTTTTCTTTATGCAAATATTAGCAAAAAATAATAATTAGAGTATTACTTGGCATCAAGAGACCTAGTTTCAGTCGAGCACTCTTACTTGCTGTGTGACTCTGATTTCCTTTTTCTCTTTAATTTCCTTATCTGAAAAATGGAGTTAATAACACTCAGCTTCCAGTATCCTGTGAAGATTAAGATGTGCGCAGAATATAGTAGGTGTTCAACAAATGTTTACTGATATCCCGACATCCTCTCGAGGCAAACGATTTAAACTTATAATGCAAATGTCTTATAGTATGTGCTTGAAAATGTAACTAGAAAAATAGGTATACACTTTCATTATATTATATATGAGCTTCAACTTTGTTATATACCTGTTTCATAGATTTGGGGTACAGGAAGAAATCTGCCCCATTTTCACTGAATCAGTGACCTCTTACCCACTTTAATTGCTTTCTAGGATAACAGTAGAAAACATATTTAAGGCCAGACCCAGTGGCCTGTAATCCCAGCACTTCAGGAGGCCAAGGCAGGCAGATCATCTGAGGTCAGGAGTTCGAGACCAGCCTGACCAACATGGTGAAACCATGTCTCTACTGAAAATACAAAATTAGTTAGGCATGGTGATGCATGCCTGTAATCCTAGCTACTTGGGAGGCTGAGGCAGGAGAAATGCTTTAACCAGGGAGGCAAAGGTTGCAGTGAGCTGAGATCATGCCATTGCACTACAACCTGGGCAACAAAAGCGAAACTACATCTCAAGACAAAACAAAACAAAAATTAAAAACTCCAAAAAAAAAAAAACCCCAGAAAACAAAAGAGATATAGTGTTAGCTGTGCAGAACAGGAGAGAGGAATCACAGGCCCTAGGTCTCAATGTTAAACACATTACTGAACTAATAGCTATGGATAAATGGCATCAGCTATTCTAACCTTCCAACTTTTTTTTCTGTCTAGAACACTCCTTCCTCAAATCATTGTATGAGCTGGCTTCTTATAATTTAGTTATTTGCTAATATCCCATCAGGGCTTTCTCTGACAACCTTTTGCTGAAGTAGTGCCCTTATTTCAGTTACTCTCTATCCATTGCTCTGGATTTTTGTTCTTCATACAATTTATCACTCTCTGAAATTATATTGGCTATTTGTCTACATCTTTGTTGCTTTTCTCCCCTCTAAAAATATAAACTCCCTGACAGAATGGACAGTATTTATCTCCTTCATCACTATTGGGTAAATCCATCAAAAAGTAGCTGAAGGAATGAATGAATGAGTGATTGCATTCAGGGTAATACCCTCCTCTCTTAACTGCCCAGTAATGTTATAAAGATTAATGAGCTCTCTGGGAAAGCAATCTCAGTTCTTAGGAGAGATTAAGAGAGCTATGTACATCCAAAGAATTATTTAAATAATTTCTTTCATATTTCAGTAACGGAATTTCTAGACCTATATTCACTAGTAAAATGTCACTGGAGCATTGCTAAATATAAAGGTTAACCAAAAGGACATGCAGTCTACCCTATTGAGAACTAAAAAGAATTCACCTTTATTAAACATCTGTGCTGCACTATGTTGCATGCTAAGGATATAGTTTCTCATATACCTCTAAACAGAACAGAGCAAAGACTGTTACCTTCAATATCAAGATGAGGAGTAGACTCACAAAGATTAGGTAACTTGCCCAAAGTTACAAAGCTAGTAAAACCTGAAATTAATGTCCAATCAGCTGAACTTATTATTATTATTTTTTGCTTATTTCATTCTCCCTTGGGGAGCATGTGGCCCTAATATCTGTGCTTCTTAGGCCAAGATCAAGCATACCATCTCCATTGTTGAAACGGCCTATTTGAAAACAGTGAAAGAAGAAAATAAAGCTTTGCTAGTTTAGTTATTGGTTTTGAGAAATCCCAGTGGAAAGAGATGTGGGTAATTTGGAACTTTGTATAACTGGAAAAGCCAATTTTTTGCCCCAAACTAAGTGTAGTGAGAACAAGGGTAAGGAGATGGAAGACTTATAAGGAAATAAGATTAGGGGCAAGAAAAACCTAATTTCCTAGATCAGTGTTTCCTAATCATTACTGATGATAAGAATCACCTGGGGTATCTTATACAGCTGCCCCAGGTCCCTTCCCAAGAAATTTTGATTTATTATATCTAAGATGGGGCTCAGCAGTTTTTATTTAACGATCACTCTAGGTAATCTTATCAGGTAATTATAGGAAATAATAACTCTGCCTCACTCAATTGCTACCTATAAATCAGTGATTTTCAATGTGGGAACCCAGAACCAGCAGCATCAGTCTCATGTGAGAACTTGTTATAAATATAAGTCCATGGACCCCACCCTAGACCAGCTAATCAGAATCTCCCTAAGAGGGTCCCAGAAATCTGTAGTTCAACAAGTTTTCCAGGTGATTCTAATATGTACTAAAATTTGAGAACTACTATACTAAATAATCTCTAATTATAGCCAATAATTAAAAAAACCTCTGACTATTCAAACTCCAGGTGCAAGGAGTGGTGGAAGATGAAGTAGAATGGTAAAACAGTTCAACCCTCAAAAAGGGCATCCACCCAAGATATGCCTCAACGAGAGACACTGTCAGAGAACACAAAGAGGTATTTGACCAAAAGAGTCACCCAACTGCCAGGATAGGTAGTCCTTGTCTAACAGGTTATGATATGTGCTTTGGACAAGAAACTACTATGTATTGTTTCCTATTTCCTCTCTTTTTCAAATGGTAGTTTTTATTATATTTCTCTGGTTATCTCCCCACTAGTGTATATTGGGTATGTTGAGAAGGGTAGTTTATAATTTAAGTGACCAGACTGCTAGGAAGATGGATCTAAAAATGGCTGCATATCGAATAGGGATCTTGAACTTAATGCTAAATGCAGTAACTAAATAAGACTTCAAGGCCGGGCGCGGTGGCTCAAGCCTGTAATCCCAGCACTTTGGGAGGCCGAGGCAGGTGGATCACGAGGTCAAGAGATCAGGACCATCCTGGTCAACATGGTGAAACCCCGTCTCAACTAAACATACAAAAAATTAGCTGGGCATGGTGGTGCGTGCTTGTAATCCCAGCTACTCAGGAGGCTGAGGCAGGAGAATTGCCTGAACCCAGGAGGCGGAGGTTGCGGTGAGCCGAGATCATGCCATTGCACTCGAGCCTGGGTAACAAGAGCGAAACTCCATCTCAAAAAAAAAAAAAAAAAAAAAGACTTCAGGTTTTTCTCCTTTGGGGACATGAATTTATCACACCTATGTTTGCGCATTTTTGAAAGAGAATGTGTAGGAAGAAATGTGTCCATGGATGCTAGATATTCAAATGAAGCTATGCTAGACATTTGTGATTGGTGAATAGCATTCATTCTTCATTTCCCTAAAGCCCTTGATTCTATTAGAAATCTATCTGGTTCCAGGGAGATACACTCTAGGGCAGGGGTTCCCAATCCCTGGGCCACAGACATGTACTGGTCCATGGCCTGCTAGGAATCAGGCCGCACAACAGGGGGTGAGTGGCAGGTAGGTGAGCAAGCGAAGCTTCATCTGTATTTACAGCTGCTCCCCATCCCTTGCATTAGCACCTAAGCTCTGCCTTCTATCAGATAAGCAGTGGCATTAGATTCTCATAAGAGCATGAACCCTATTGTGAACTGTGCATGCAAGGGATGCAAGGTTGCATGTTCCCTATGAGAATCTAATGCCTAATGATCTGTTGCTGTCTCCCATCAACCCCAGAGGGGATGGTCTAGTTGCAGGAAAACAAGCTCAGGGCTCCTACTGATTTTACAGTATTGTGAGTTACATAATTATTTCATTATATATTAGAACACAATAATAACAGAAACAAATTGCACAATAAATGTAAGGCATTTCAATCATCCCCAAACCACCCCCCTCCCCACACCCACCTTTTCTGTGGAAAAATTCTTTTCCATGAAACCAGTTCCTGGTGCCAAAACAGTTGGGGACCACTGCCCTAGGGTTTAGGGATAGAACACATGACCTTGCTAAGCCAATCAGTGTATTTCGTCCATGGGACGTGAGTGAATAGTCAAAGTATCTGACCTAAGCCAGTTGAGAATACATCAGAGGACACAGGTTATCAATCTTTCTCTAGATTGGACTGCTGTAGCTGGAATTACTGGTCCAATTTTTCTACCATAAGAAAAAGCAGCCTGAGAATGAAACTGACACACAGAGGGAAAATCAAAAATCATAAACACTGAGCCTGAGCCCCAATTCAAACTATGCCTGAAGCCCATCTGAGCTCTGGATTTTTTTTTATTTATATGGATCAATGTTTGATAACTGTTTAAGCCTGTTTGAAATGGATTTCCTGTTACATGCAGGGAAGTTCTGTTAGAAAAGGCAAATCAAAGCTCTAAGTATGAATTTGCATATGGCAGTAGATGTGAGTGCAAGTTTAAACAGAAAAAAATTGTTCATTTCATTTCTGTATTATTAATTATAGTACCTTAACTGTTCCCACAGCTTTAATATATAGTTGGTTTTCCTTTTAACTTCCCTCAGTAAAAATATACTGGCCTCTCTTGAGAAGTTCCTCTCACAAAATATATTATGTTCACATATATTTCACATTCTATTATTGAGAAAAATTTGACTGGCAGAAATTGTGGGTTGGTAGGGTCATGTAAGTTTTCATTAAACTGGGTTAGGGTTTGAAGGTTTGAATTAATTACACCTCCTTCCCTTCCAGATTCTGAACCAATTAAAAAATATACACAGGAATCAAATAGGGATTAAGATATCAGCTTTAATATATTGTTCAGTGAAAAAAAGCAAGATTCAGAACAGCATGTATACTATGCCACCATTTGTGTAAAAAAAAACCTAATACACACACACCCACACACAATATGCTTGTAAATACATGGAATATCTCTGGAAGGATACATAAGTAACTGGTAACAGTGGTTACTTTTTGAAAATAGGACCAGCGGGGAACTGAGGCCAGGGGTGAGGAGGAAAAGCGATTTATTTTTTATTGTATACCCTTTTGTACTGTTTGACTTTTACCATAGTCATGTGTTATTTTTCTAAAAAAAACATATTAAAATTGTAAAAAATAAGAAAAATAGATACCAGCTTTATAGCTGATAGAGCTGGATTGGACAACATGGCTTGGACCTGAGGCTGAAATGAACTTTTACCACAAGTCTAAGGACTTTGGGATCCCCCACCCCAAGGGGAGATAGTTGGGTCTACAAAGCAGATGTTTACCCAACCATGTAGTGAAGGACCGCAGTCTTTTCCACATCTGCTGTGTGGAACAAACTCAAGATCCAAGAGCGGCCTAAGCTGCCTATCCATTATAACCATTTTCTCGATCTCATCAAGTTATTCCTCCTCCCATGCATAAGACTGAATGAGTGGCAAGAGAAGGTGAGTAGAAACTTTCTTCCAAACATTTTTGAGAGATGCAAATCTTTTCTTTTTCTTGAGTCAGGAGCATGGAGAGAGGAAGAGGATAGATCCCCTCACACGCTTGTATATTTTATTCTCTTAAGCCACAATGGTTAACTCTCAAGACTCTGGTCAATAAACAGGGCTGTGGCTGTCTCCTTCCAGGGAGACCAACAGTATCTTAGAAAAGTTCTGCTCCCATCAATGTAAGATTGGTGAGCAGTTCTGTTTTTGCCCCCAAGAGGCTCTAAAATGAGTCAAAAATAGGACAGTAATTAACTCCAAGGCTACATTATACCCTAGGCTGAAAATATGATCACAATTTTAGCCCTAATTTACAATTATGTCCAGCCATATTTCCTGACATAGCTGACAACAATTATACAATGACTCCCAAAGATAGCATTAAAAAACTTCAAATAATACAACATCGACATAATGAAAATGCCTTAGTTTGAACTATATGACCTCACCCCCACCCCGTCAACTATTAAACTCCAAGGGGAAAATGACTACCCCAAATTAAATTTCTAATTCAAAGTCCAAAAGAATTAAAGTCCAAAATTCTGCCTTTCCCAATTTCTCATTTTTCTCATTTCAGCCATACAGATCTTACAAAGATGTCTGCCCAGATATGGGGTTGCTTCAGCAGCTCCAGCCTTGGCTGTCTTCCTCTTGACTGTGTGTAGTTCCTTCAGGACCTCAGGAGTTGAATTAATCTAACTCCACAATTGCATGTCATACATATTTAAGAGTCCAAAGGGTCAATAAGACATAAGATTATCACAGTATCAACCTCACATCAAAAAAATTAGAAGCACACTAGTCCCCAGCCACTAGAACAGTTTTTTTAAGCAAATGTATGACCCCAGGACTTAGGACATAGGGCGATACAGACCCACATTGCTGTTGTCAGTGAAACATCATAGTAGAGACTTAGTGGCATCAAAAAGGAAAAAGTAGACAGATAAAACATAGGAGAAAAGAGAATATCTTCTTTGTTTCATCCTCAGCAGGATGCCAATCTGTGCCGGTAGTCTGGACTCCATGACCTGTGAACTTAAACTAATTTGGAAGATATCTTGCAGTATAATCCCAATATGATTATACTGCCTTGAGTACCAGCCCCAAATGTGCAGAAGTCCATGGCCTTATTAGGCTGCTACTGCTAATGGAGCTTCTGTGAGAAGCCCAATGAGAAAGCATTGGTTTTGGCCAGGTGCTTCTCTCAAAAACCATGCTTGTATTTCAACTTTTCTTTCCTAGGCTTTGGTTAACCTCCACCAATGCCTCTTTAATAATGGAAAGCTCAAAGGCCCTTCCATTTTTACTTTTCTGCCACAGTAGAACTCACCCTTATCTGCATATGAGTTTCTTAGGGCCAGCCAAGAAACAGGATAGACTTAAAAATCAAAACGATAACAAAAATCTATTAGATTTCTACCAATGCCAGCACTTAAAACATCGTTAAGTCTACAGATTACCTACCACTGACTGTGTCCCAAGTCCTGCTGGGATACCATAATAGATGAGCCCACCAGTCTCTGCAAGGAAGCATAGTCTGCTTTCAGCCTTTCTTGGCTCTCACAAGTGCCTTGCCCACCTCATATGTTGGGACTCTGAAGTCTCCCAAGAATAAAATCTAAAGCTTCTGAGTCTCTCTTAGTACAGCAAAGAAATCTGTATCTCAGCTTGATTCTAGGTTTTCTGGTATTTCATTTTGAGGTTCTGGACAGATCTGTCAATCCTTGCCAAGCCCAGCCTTTGCCCTGTGACAAAGAGTGTCCCTGTGACTGAGGACTCCAGCTAGAGCTTGGCTTAATGCTCCTCTGGGCTGACAAAGACCACCTGTGCTAAAGTCTGCCTGCACAGCTTGTATCAGTTAAAACCCACACCATGTCTGCAGATACCAGCCAGAGCTATTGCAGACGAGAGGAGAGATCCTAATGCCACTGATGACTAAAACCTTTCACTTAAGTTTTACTGGAAATCTTGATCTCTCCACTTGGAGTTTGGTCCCCAAATGCTTGTCTTCTTATCAGTTTTGCACGGTTTCTCAGCCTATGCTTAGGTACTAAAATGCAAAGTAATTACCTTACTAATTCTAGAACAGTTGAGCAATTGGTGAAAGAACCAGAAAGGGAGCAAGACTTTAGCCTTACTTTTAGTACAGTTAGAATTGAGAATGCAACTTGGAACAAGAGACCAAAATGGGTTTCCCACTCTTTCCCAAGTTAGATTTTTGAAGCTACCTGGAAAAGATTTGAGATTGCAAAGACACTTACCCAGCCAGTCACATGGGGTATCTCAGCAAGCTTCACACCTCAATGAGGGTAGAGTCCAAGTGCCAAAAAGAGTGAGGTGAGAGGTGTTCAGCTACCTTTAATCTATTAACACCACCCAATATAAAAAAAGTATGAGCCAATGGATGTCAGGCTTTACCCTTCTCACTAATCAGTTAAATCAGTTAAACTGTGGAGAAGAACCAGTGCAAAGATTGGACAGATGGGCAAAAGGTTTCTTCCAAAAACATATGAGAGGGCAGAAGTTCCAATTTTTTGCCAAGCAAAACGTGCAAAAAGGGAGAAGATGGTTCTTACAAACTGGAAAGCAATCAAGACTTTTTGTGTCTACAGATTTAGAGTCTCATATTTGGCAAATTTCAACATGACCTTTAAGATGTTTTTACCAAATCGTAGACATAGATATGGAAATCATCATCAAATTTAATGAAATACACAGAGGGTTTTGCTTCTACCTGATGAATGACCATGCCAGTTCTCTTGGAGCCATCGTCTTTGGCATATTCCACCTGTTTGCCTACCAGGCTGTCTATGACTTCTCCTGGCTCCCTCTCTGCTGGAGGAGAATCATTGGAATCTTGAAGGATGCGGAGGTCACCGTCTTTATAATCATCTAAGAGCTGGTACATATATAATACAGGATCTTTCTCATAGGTAATGTAAAACCATGTGTTCATGACAGGTGCCTGAGCTAAGACCATCCCCCTCCATTCATTTTTGGAACCTTCCTCTGTCTCAAAAATATGTTCCACTGCTTTGCCAACCATTATTTCTGCTAAGTGTGTATCACTGATTCTAGATGATGCAACTCTATTAGGAAGGACTTCAAGTGATGACACTCTTTCATCTCTGTGAAGTTCCAATCCATAAACACAGTCAAATCCATCATATTTGATAAGATACAGAGAGGGATTTACAGGTACCTGATCCAGAACGGTTCCTTTCCACTGTGTTAGAGGTTCATCTCCATCTTTCCATCCGTGCTGAATTCTGCAGCCCACGATATTCCTCCGAGGCTGGGAGGTGGGTCGGCTCCTATGCTTCTTGTGTGCAGCCTTCCTCTTCATCATGGTAACAGACACACTGCTGTGTCCAGCGCCTGTCCTGGACCGCTGCCCTGCAGCTGCCTTTCCAAACGGGGTCTTCATGCCTGCAAGGAGGAGCACCGTTGCCAGGTGGACCGAGAAAGGAAATTAACAAAAATCAATGCGTAACACAGAGAGCTTTTTCTCCTAATCAGCGCACTCCGTACACCCACGCCTGTTTTTACCGAAAGCTACCTAGCAAAGCTGGAAATCAAGGCACCCTGGCTGAGTGCCTGCAGTAACCTTCCTCCCCAGCTCAGTTTCCCTAAGCTAGAGCAAGAGATCTGCGGTTCGCTGAAATGGGAAGCATTTCCCCATTCCCCTCGCCCTGCTTCCAACACTACCCAGCCAAGAGGCACAGATTCCCCACCATCCCGAATTGCGGGCCTCACGTGCCCAAATGGGACACCTCGCCTTGCCTCCGCAGTGAGCCTATGGAGAAGGAATATCAGCGGGCGAGCAGCCCAGTGCTTGCAAAAGCTGGGAGAGGACGATCCGTAGGCAAAGAGTGTCTCTAATAGGGTGGCGGAGCAGGCGAAGAGAACCGTGGCGGCGTCCCTAGCTCTTGGCTCCTGCGTCCTCCGCCTTCCTGTAGGCGGTGGCGGTGGCGGTGGCGGTGGCGGTGGCGGTGGCGGTGGCGGCGGCCGCAGCCCCTCCACCACACCGGACTCCCACTAGTCGCTGCTGCGCCGCAGTCTCCTCCCTCTTTTTCTAGCGCAGCTTCCGGCCAGTAGAGACACCTCCCCTTCCTGCCAGACACCGCGTGGCGCCCCTCCCTCACCAACCGGTACCACAGCCCTGGGTGTGGAAGGTGTTCCTAGGCTCTGGGTCCTGCCTCTTACCCCAAATCAGAAGCCGTGGAGCTCACAACCACCTTTCTCTCACTGCATAGGTTTACCTCCTTTGGTTCAGGGCGCTCCCCAACACCCCACCACACCTGCAGTCTTAGCGCCCCTGCCTCATTTGCTTTCCACGTTTCATGAATTAGCCCTTTCCTTTCCCCTCCCTCCCCGTGTCCCCGCACTGTCCTTTGAAGGGGATTTGTGGTAGGACAGGAAAAATGCGCTAGTACTCAGTGTTCAGGCTGCCATCTTGACCCAATCTACCTAATTTTTACTGACTTGTCATTCCCAGACTTCGCTTCTTGAAGATTTCTTTTCTTTTCCCCTGATTGCAAAAGAATTTCATGCACAGTATGGACACTGTAAAATTCATAAAATTGACATAAAAAGAAAATAATTAACTGTAAGCCGGCCTCCCATTTTCCAGGACACACAGTGAAATAGTAACTCATTATTTCCTTTTCCTTTCTTCCAAGCTCTTACAAAGCTGGGATAATATTGCTTACGCACTTTCATGTCCTGCCCATTTCTATATAGAATAAGCATTTGCTCAGGTTTTTATATATTTTCTGAGAACATGTTTTGTAGTGGCTTCATAAAATTCAGCATTAGAATTTTTCATAATTTTGCCATTGCCTCCTATCTTGAGACATTTAATTTTCTAATATCTATAAATTGTGCTTGCACATGAATTATTCTGTTCACTGGAACAGAATAACCTAGACACTAAACTTATAACTCAGAAAAATTGCTGTAATTAAAACAGGAATTTGTAAGATCACAGATCTGTGGAGAAAGACATTCTAGAAGTGATTCAATCATTTTTATTGTTACAGCCATCCTAGTGGTTATTAAGCAGTATCTCATTGTGGTTTTAATTTGCATTTCCCTAATGACTAATACGGATAAGCATCTTTTTGTGTGCTTGTTGGACATTTGTGTATCTTTGGAGAAATGTCTATTTCAAGTTCTTTATTCGTTTTTTAATTGAATTGTTTGTACCAGGGCTGTTAATTGTTCTTTTAAAATTCTGGATAGGAGAACCTAATCAGATATATGATTTGAAAATATTTCATTTTGTGGGGCATCTTTTTACTTTCATGATAGTATTTTTGATACACAGAAGTTTAAAACTTGGTGAAATCCAACTTATTTATTTTTTTGTTTATTGCTTGTACGTTTGGAGTCACATGTAATTAAATATGGTCAAATCCAAGTTCATTAAAATGTACCCCTATATTTTATTGTAAAATTTTGTTTTTAGTTCTTATATTTATGTCTTTGACCCATTTTGAGGTAATTATTATATATGTTGCCACGAAGGAGACCAAATTCCTTTTTTTTTTTTGAGACGGAGTTTTGCTCTTGTTGCCCAGGCTGGAGTGCAATGGCATGATCTCGGCTCACCGCAACCTCCGCCTCCTGGGTTCAGGCAATTCTCCTGCCTCAGCCTCCTGAGTAGCTGGGATTACAGGCATGTGCCACCATGCCCAGCTAATTTTTTGTATTTTTAGTAGAGACGGGATTTCACCATGTTGACCAGGATGGTCTTAATCTCTTGACCTCGTGATCCACCCACCTTGGCCTCCCAAAGTGCTGGGATTACAGGCTTGAGCCACTGCGCCCGGCCCAAGTTCCTTCTTTTGCACATGGCTATCCACTTGTCTCAGCACCTCTGTTGGAGGGAATAGAGGAGGGACAGCGGGGGTGGGGAGTTGGGGAGAGATAGCATGGGGAGAAATGCCAGATATAGGTGAAGGGGAGGAAGGCAGCAAATCACACTGCCACGTGTGTACCTATGCAACTATCTTGCATGTTCTTCACATGTACCCCCAAACCTAAAATGCAATAAAAAAGAGACAATTCTTAGCTCATTTAATTGTCTTAGCACACTTGTTGAAAATCAATTTACTACAGATGTATAGGCTTATATTTGGACTCTTAATTCTATCTCATAGAATTTTATGCAAAAACGACATTTATTTTTATCTTTATGCAAGAACTATATTTACTTTTTGATTATTGTAGTTGTGCAGTGTGTTTGACATCAGAAAGTTTTTTGATGCACAAAAGTTTAAAACTTGGTGAAATCCAACTTTTGTTGTTGTTGTTGTTGTTTGTTTATTGCTTATGTATTTGGAGTCACATCTAATTAAACATTGCCAAATCCAAGTTCATTAAAATGTACCCCTATGTTTTATTGTAAAATTTTGTTTGTTTTTAGGATTGAATTTTAGGATTGTCTTTTCCTTTTCTGAACAAAAGGACGACTGGGATTTTGATAAGGGTTGCATTGACTCTGTAGATAAACTTGGGGAGTATTGTTATCTCAACAATATTGTCTTCCAATCCATGAACACAGAGTTTCCAGAGGACATAATTTCTCACTAACAGTTGTTTTTTTTATGAACACTGGGTATCTTGCAATTTATTTAGGTCTTTTTTTTTAACGTTTTAAAAACATTTCAGCTTTTATTTTAGATACAGGATATACATGTGCAGATTCATTACATGGTAATATTGTTTTTTTTTTATGTTTAAATTTGTATTGCATTTTAGGTTTTGAGGTACATGTGCAGAACGTGCAAGATAGTTGCATAGATACACACATGGCAGTGTGTTTTGCTGCCTTCCTCCACTTCACCCACACTTGGCATTTCTCCCCAGGCTATCCCTCCCCAGCTCCCCCCGCTGTCCCTCCCCCATTGCCCCCAATAGACCCTAGTGTGTAGTAGACCCCTCCCTGTGTCCATGTGTTCTCATTTTTCTCACCCGCCTATGAGTAAGAATATGTGGTATTTCTTTTTCTGTTCTTGTGTCAGTTTGCTGAGAATGATGTTCTCCAGATTCGTCCATGTCCTTACAAAGGACAAAAACTCATCATTTTTGATTGCTACATAATATTAGGTCTTCTTTAAATTATTTCAGCAATATTCTGTAGTTTGGGTTAGATTCATTTCTAAGTTATTTTATTCTTTTCGTGATGCTATTATAAATGGAATTGTTTACTGTGAAATTGTTGTATATGTATTTGATCTTTGAACTCCTTTCCTGGCATTCAGTTCCTAAAACTCTTAAAGTATTCTGAGCAATAAGAGTGTCTTTTTTATGCTAATAAGATGACTGATGATTTGCAACCCTTAGATATCTTCAGGATGGGGGCTGTTCACCAGAAAGACCAGGGCATGATTAGAAGATGGAGCAGAGAGGAGTTAAAGGTTGAATCGATCACCAATGGCCAATGATGTCTACATAATGAAGGCGTCATAAAAACCCAATATGACAAGATAAAAGAGCTTCAGGATAGCTGAACATCTGGAGGTTCCTGAAGGGTGGCTCACTTGAACGGGGCATGGAAGCCTGGTGCCCCATACCTTACCCAATGTGCCTCTTCCTTCTGGGTATTCATCTGTATCTTTTGTAATATCCTTTACAATAAATGGGTAAATGTAAGTGAAGTGTTTCCCTGAGTTTTGTGAGCTGCTCTAGCAAATTAATTGAATGAGAATCTTGATTTATAGCTGGTCTGTTAGAAGTACAGATCATAACCTGAAACTTGTAATTGGCATCTAAAGTACAGGGCAATCTTGTGGGATTGAGCCCTCATGATTTTTAAGCATTGATATTATATCCTGTCTTCGTTCAGGCTGTTATAACAAATTACCATAGAATGAGTGGCTGAAACAATAAACGTTTATTTATCACAGTTCTGGAGGCTGGAAAGTCCAAGATAAAAAGTACAGGCCAATTTGGTTCTGTGGGATAGGCCCTCTTTCTGGTTCCAAACAGCTATCTTCTCACTGTACCCTCACATGGTGGAAAGCAGAGAGAGAGAAAGCTCTCTTGCCACCTCTTATAAGCACACTAATCCCATCCATAGGGGCTTTACCCTCACGACCTAATTATCTCTCAAAGGCTCCACCTTCAAATATTATCACACTAAAGATAAGGCTTTAACATATACATTTGGGGGACAGGGGCACAAACATTCAATCCATGGGATATCCTGAAATTTTACTGAGTTCTTTTAATCATTTCAGTAGTTATTAGTAAATTTTTTAGGATCATCACTATATAAAATGGTATTATTAGCAAATAAAAATAATTTTACATTTTCCTTTCTAATATGGATAACTTTTATTCATCTATTTTCTTTTTTTTTTTTTTTTTGAGATGGAGTTTCGCTCTTGTTACCCAGGCTGGAGTGCAATGGCACGATCTCGGCTCACGGCAACCTCCGCCTCCTGGGTTCAGGCAATTCTCCTGCCTCAGCCTCCCGAGTAGCTGGGATTACAGGCACGCACCACCATGCCCAGCTAATTTTTTGTATCTTTAGTAGAGACGGGGTTTCACCATGTTGACCAGGATGGTCTTGATCTCTTGACCTCGTGATCCACCTGCCTCGGCCTCCCAAAGTGCTGGGATTACAGGCTTGAGCCACCGCGCCCGGCCTATTCATCTATTTTCTTGCTTTATTGTCCTGTCTAGAACTTACTCCAGTACAATGTTGAAAAGAAATAGTGAGGGGGCATTCTTGTCCTCTTCTTATACTTAGGGGGAAAGGTTTCAGCCTTTCACTGTTGAATGTGAATTTAGATCTTTTAAAAATTCATTTATGTCTTTTATCTTGAATAGTTCCCTTCTATTCCTAGTTTACAAGTTTATTATTATTATTACTATGAGAGGGTGTTGGATTTTGTAAAATGCTTTTTTATATCAGTTGAGATAATCATTTTTTCCCTTCATCCTATTGAGATGTATTATTTTCATTTATTTTATAAGATGTTTAAATTGGAGTAACTTTACTATAAAATAAAATTACCACTTTAAGAGTACATTGCTGTGCAATCACCATTATCCATTTTCAGAACTTTTTGTTACCCCAAACATAAAATATGTACCCATTAAAAAATAATTTCCTATTTCTCCCTCTCTCATTGCCTGGTAACCTCTTTTCCTTGATTCCTCATACAAGTGAAATCATACTATATTTGTTGTTTTATGTCTGTCTATTTTCACTTAGCATACTGTTTTCAAGATTCATTTATGTTATAGCATTTACCACAATTTTATTTCTTTATATTGAGACAGAGTCTTGCTTTGTTGCCCAGGCTGGAGTGCAGTGGTGCAGTCTTGGCTCACTGCAACCTCCGTCTCCTGGGTTCAAGCAATTCTCCTGCCTCAGCCTCTTGAGTAGCTGGCACCTGCCGCCATGCCCAGCTAATTTTTGTGTTTTCAGTAGAGACACGGTTTCACCATGTGGCTGATCTTGAACTCCTGACCTTGTGATCCACCTGCCTTGGCCTCCCAAAGTTCTGGGATTACAGCCGTTGGCCCCCGTGCCTGGCCAATTTTATTCCTTTTTGAGGCTGAGTAATATTCTATTGCACCTATATATCACATTTTGTTTTTAACTCATCTGACAATAGACATTAGGTTTGTCTCCACCCTTGGCTGTGTGAATGATGATGCCATGAATATTTGTGTACACATATTTGTTCAAATCCCTGCTTTCTTTTCATTAGAGTATATACTGATAAGTATAATTACAGGATCATATGATAATTTAACTTTTTGAGGAACTGCCAAACTGTTTTCCACGGTGGCTGTACCATTTTACAGTCTCATCAGCAATGCACAAGTATTCCAATTTCTCCACATCTTCATTCACACTTTTTATTATATTTGTTTGTAATAGTCATCATAATGAATGTACAGTGGTATCTCATTGAGCTTTTGACTTGCATTTTCCTAATGATTAGTGAAGCTGATCATCTTTTTACGCTTTTATTGGCCATATGTATCTCTTTTTTATTTTTTATTTTAAATATATTTTTTGTTGCATTTTAGGTTTTGGGGTACATGTTAAGAACATGCAAGATAGTTGCATAGGTACACACGTGGCAGTGTGATTTGTTGTCTTCCTCCCCTTCACCTATATCTGGCATTTCTCCCCATGCTATATACCCCCAACTCCCCACCCCCTGCTGTCCCTTCCCTATTCCCCCCAACAGACCCCAGTGTGTAGTGCTCCCCTCCCTGTGTCCTTGTGTTCTCATTGTTCAACACCCGCCTATGAGTGAGAACATGTGGTATTTCATTTTCTGTTCTTGTGTCAGTTTGCTGAGAATAATCTCCTCCAGGTTCATCCATGTCCCTACAAAGGACACGAACTCATCGTTTTTGATGGCTGCATAATATTCCATGGTGTATATGTGCCACATTTTCCCTGTCCAGTCTATCATCGATGGGCATTTGGGCTGATTCCAGGTCTTTGCTATTGTAAACAGTGCTGCAATGAACATTTGTGTGCATGTGTCCTTATAGTAGAATAATTTATAATCCTTTGGATATATAACCAGTAATGGGATTGCTGGGTCAAATGGAATTTCTATTTCTAGGTCCTTGAGGAATCGCCACACTGTCTTCCACAATGGTTGAACTAATTTACACTCCCACCAGCAGTGTAAAAGTGTTCCTATTTCTCCACATCCTCTCCAGCATCTCTTTTCTCTAGATTTTTATTTTTTTAAATTTTTTAAATTTTTATTGCATTATAGGTTTTGGGGTACATGTGCAGAGTGTGCAAGATAGTTGCATAGGTACACACAAGTCAGTGTGCTTTGCTGCCTTCCTCCCCTTCACCCACACTTGGCATTTATCCCCAGGCTATCCCTCCCCTGCCACCCCCACTGTCCCTCCCCCCCAATAGACCCCAGTGTGTAGTAGACCCCCTCCCTGTGTCCATGTGTTCTCATTTTTCTCACCTGCCTATGAGTGAGAATATGCGGTATTTGTCTTTCTGTTCTTGTGTCAGTTTGCTGAGAATGATGTTCTCCAGATTCATCCATGTCCTTACAAAGGACACAAACTCATCATTTTTGATTGCTGCATAATATTCCATGGTGTATATGTGCCACATTTTCCCAGTCCAGTCTATCATCGATGGGCATTTGGGTTGGTTCCAGGTCTTTGCTATTGTAAACAGTGCGGCAATGAATATTCATGTGCATGTGCCCTTATAGTAGAACAATTTATACTCCTTTGGATATATACCCAGTAATGGGATTGCTGGGTCAAATGGAATTTCTATTTCTAGGTCCCTGAGGAATTGCCACACTGTCTTCCACAATGGTTGAACTAATTTACACTCCCACCAACAGTGTAAGAGTGTTCCTATTTCTCCACATCCTCTCCAGCATCTGCTGTCTCCAGATTTTTTTTTTTTTTTAATTTTTATTGCATTATAGGTTTTGGGGTACATGTGCAGAACGTGCAAGATAGTTGCATAGGTACACACATGGCAGTGTGTTTTGCTGCCTTCCTCCCCCTCACCCACACTTAGTATTCATCCCCAGGCTATCCCCCCCAGCCCCCACCGCTGTCCCTCCCCCATTTCCCCCAACAGTCCCCAGTGTATAGTAGACCGCCTCTCTGTGTCCATGTGTTCTCATTGTTCTCACCCGCCTATGAGTGAGTATATGCGGTATTTCTTTTTCTGTTCTTGTGTCAGTTTGCTGAGAATGATGTTCTCCAGATTCATCCATGTCCCTACAAAGGACACAAACTCATCATTTCTGATTGCTGCATAATATTCCATGGTGTATATGTGCCACATTTTCCCAGTCCAGTCTATCATCGATGGGCATTTGGGTTGGTTCCAGGTCTTTGCTATTGTAAACAGTGCTGCAATGAACATTCGTGTGCATGTGTCCTTATAGTAGAACGATTTATAGTCTTTTGGATAGATACCCAGTAATGGGATTGCTGGGTCAAATGGAATTTCTATTTCTAGGTCCCTGAGGAATCGCCACACTGTCTTCCACAATGGTTGAACTAATTTACACTCCCACCAACAGTGTAAGAGTGTTCCTATTTCTCCACATCCTCTCCAGCATCTGCTGTCTCCAGATTTTTTAATGATCGCCATTCTAACTGGCGTGAGATGATATCTCAATGTGGTTTTGATTTGCATCTCTCTAATGAACAATGATGATGAGCATGTGTTTGTTGGCCTCATGTATGTCTTCTTTTGTAAAGTGTCTGTTCATATCCTTTGCCCATTTCTGAATGGGCTTGTTTGTCTTTTTCCTGTAAATCTGTTTGAGATCTTTGTAAATTCTGGATATCAGCCCTTTGTCTGATGCGTAAACTGCAAAGATTTTTTCCCATTCTGATCGTTGCTGATTCACTCTAGTGAGTGTTTCTTTTGCCGTGCAGAAGCTGTGGAGTTTGATTAGGTCCCATTTGTGTATTTTGGCTTTTGTTGCCAATGCTTTTGGTGTTTTGTTCATGAATTCCTTGCCTACTCCTATGTCCTGAAAGGTTTTGCCTAGATTTTCTTCTAGGGTTTTTATGGTGTCAGGTCTTATGTTTAAGTCTTTAATCCATCTGGAGTTAATTTTAGTGTAAGATGTCAGGAAGGGGTCCAGTTTCTGCTTTCTGCACATGGCTAGCCAGTTTTTCCAACACCATTTATTAAACAGGGAATCCTTTCCCCATTGCTTGTTTTTGTCTGGTTTATCAAGGATTATATGGTTGTAGATATGTTGTGTTTGTGTTGCCTCCGATGCCTCTGTTCTGTTCCATTGGTCTATATATCTGTTTTGGTACCAGTGCCATGCTGTTTTGATTACTGTAGCCTTGTAGTATAGTGTGAAGTCTGGTAGTGTGATGCCTCCTGCTGTGTTCTTTTTGCTTAGAATTGACTTGGCTATGCGGGCTCTCTTTTGGTTCCATATGAAGTTCATGGTGGTTTTTTCCAGTTCTGTGAAGAAATTCAATGGTAGTTTGATGGGGATAGCATTGATTGTGTAAATTACTTTGGGCAGTATAGCCATTTTCACGATATTGATTCTTCCTAACAATGAACATGGAATGTTTCTCCATCTGTTTGTGTCCTCTCTTATTTCGTTGAGCAGTGGTTTGTAGTTTTCCTTGAAGAGGTCCCTTACGTTCCTTTTGAGTTGTGTTCCTAGGTATTTTATTTTCTTTGTAGCAATTGTGAATGGCAGTTCGTTCTTGATTTGGTTCTCTTTAAGTCTGTTATTGGTGTATAGGAATGCTTGTGATTTTTGCACATTGATTTTATATCCTGAGACTTTACTGAAGTTGCTTATAAGTTTCAGGAGCTTTTGGGCTGAGGTGATGGGGTCTCCTAGGTATACTATCATGTCGTCTGCAAATAGAGACAGTTTGGCTTCCACCTTTTCTATTTGAATACCCTTTATTTCTTTTTCTTGCCTGATTGCTCTGGCTAGAACTTCCAGTACTATGTTGAATAGGAGTGATGAGAGAGGGCATACTTGTGTAGTGCCAGATTTCAAAGGGAATGCTTCCAGTTTTTGCCCATTAAGTATGATATTGGCTGTTGGTTTGTCGTAAATAGCTTTTATTACTTTGAGATATGTTCCATCAATACCAAGTTTATTGAGGGTTTTTAGCATAAAGGGCTGTTGAATTTTGTCAAATGCCTTCTCTGCGTCAATTGAGATAATCATGTGGTTTTTGTTTTTGCTTCTGTTTATGTGGTGAATTACATTTATAGACTTGCGTATGTTGAACCAGCCTTGCATCCCTGGGATGAATCCTACTTCATCATGATGGATAAGTTTTTTAATGTGCTGTTGCAATCGGTTTGCCAGTATTTTATTGAAGATTTTTGCATCTATGTTCATCATGGATATTGGCCTGAAGTTTTCTCTTCTTGTTGAGTCTCTGCCAGGTTTTGGTATCAGGATGATGTTGGTCTCATAAAATGATTTGCGAAGCGTTCCCTCTTTTTGAATTATTTGGAATAGTTTCAGAAGGAATGGTACTAGATCCTCTTTGTGTGTCTGATAGAATTCGGCTGTGAAGCCATCTGGACCTGGGCTTTTTTTGTGTGGTAGGCTCTTAATTGCTGCCTCAACTTCAGACCTTGTTATTGGTCTATTCATAGTTTCGGCTTCCTCCTGGTTTAGGCTTGGGAGGACACAGGCATCCAGGAATTTATCCATTTCTTCCTGGTTTACTAGTTTATGTGCATAGAGTTGTTTGTAGTATTCTCTGATGATGGTTTGAATTTCTGTGGAATCTGTGGTGATTTCCCCATTATCGTTTTTTTGTTGCATCGATTTGGTTGTTCTCTCTTTTCTTTTTTATCAGTCTGGCGAGTGGTCTATTTTGCTGATCTTTTTGAAAAACCAGGTCTTGGATTTATTGATTTTTTGAAGGGTTTTTCTTGTCTCTATCTCCTTCAGTTCTGCTCTGATCTTAGTTTTTTCTTCTCTTTGGCTAGGTTTTGAGCTTTTTTGATCTTCCTTCTCTAGCTCTTTCAATTTTGAAAATAGGGTGTCCATTTTGAATCTCTCCACTATTCTCATGTGGGCACTTATTGCTATATATTTTCCTCTACAGACTGCTTTAAATGTGTCCCAGAGATTCTGGTACGTTGTGTCTTCGTTCTCATTGGTTTTGAAGAACTTCTTTATTTCTGCCTTCATTTCATTGTTTATCCAATCAACATTCAAGAGCCAGTTGTTCAGTTTCCATGAAGCTGTGTGGTTCTGAGTTATTTTCTGAATTCTGAGTTCCAACTTGATTGCACTATGGTCTGAGAGACTGTTTGTTATGATTTCAGTTATTTTGCATTTGCTGAGGAGTGCTTTACTTCCAATTATGTGGTCAATTTTGGAGTAGGTGTGATGTGGTGCTGAGAAGAATGTATATTCTGTGGATTTGGGGTGGAGAGTTCTGTAAATGTCTATCAGGTTTGCTTGTTCCAGGTCTGAGTTCAAGTCCTGGATATCCTTGTTAATTTTCTGTCTGGTTGATCTGTCTGATATTGACAGTGGAGTGTTAAAGTCTCCCACTATTATTGTGTGGGAGTCCAAGTCTCTTTGCAAGTCATTAAGAACTTTCCTTACATATCTGGGTGCTCCTGCATTGGGTCCATACATATTTAGAATCGTTATCTCTTCTTGTTGTATCGATCCTTTTACCATTATGTAATGACCTTTGTCCCTTTTGATCTTTGTTGCTTTAAAGTCTATTTTATCAGAGACAAGAATTGCAACTTCTGCTTTTTTTTTGCTCTCCATTTCCTTGGTAAATCTTCCTCCATCCCTTTATTTTGAGCCTATCCTTGCATGTGAGGTGGGTTTCCTGGATACAGCACACTGACGGGTTTTGGCTTTTTATCCAATTTGCCAGTCTGTGTCTTTTGATTGGTGCATTTAGCCCATTTACATTTAGGCTTAATATTGTTATGTGTGAATTTGATACTGCCATTTTGATGCTAGCTGGCTGTTTTGCCTATTGGTTTATGTAGATTCTTCATTTTGTTGATGCTCTTCAGCATTTGGTATGCTTTTAGGATGGCTGGTACTGGTTGTTTCTTTCTATGTGTAGTGCCTCTTTCAGGAGCTCTTGTAAAGCAGGCCTATTGGTGACAAAATCTCTGAGTACTTGCTTGTTCATGAAGGATTTTATTTTTCCTTCACTTATGAAGCTCAGTTTGGCTGGATATGAAATTCTGGGTTGAAAGTTCTTTTCTTTAAGGATGTTGAATATTGGCCCCCACTCTCTTCTGGCTTGTAGAGTCTCTGCCGAGAGATCTGCTGTGAGTCTGATGGGCTTCCCTTTGTGGGTGACCCGACCTTTCTCTCTATCTGCCCTTAGTATTTTCTCCTTCATTTCAACCCTGGTGAATCTGACGATTATGTGCCTTGGTGTTGCTCTTCTTGCAGAATATCTTTGTGGTGTCCTCTGTATTTCCTGGAGTTGAGTATTGACCTGTCTTGCTAGGTTGGGGAAATTTTCCTGGATAGTATCTTGAAGAGTGTTTTCCAGCTTGGATTCATTCTCTTCATCACATTCTGGTACACCTATCAAACGTAGGTTGGGTCTCTTCACATAGTCCCACATTTCTTGGAGATTTTGTTCATTCCTTTTTGCGGTTTTTTCTTTGATCTTGGTTTCTCATTTTATTTCATTGAGTTGATCTTCGACTTCTGATATTCTTTCCTCTGCTTGGTCAATTCAGCTGTTGAAACTTGTGCATGCTTCACGAAGTTCTTGTGTTGTGTTTTTCAGCTCCTTCAATTCATTCATATTCCTCTCTAAGTTGTCCATTCTTGTTATTATTTCCTCGAATCCTTTTTCAAATCTTTTTTCAAGGTTCTTAGTTTCTTTGCACTGATTTAGAACATGTTCTTTTAGCTCACTGAAATTTCTCATGATCCACTTTCTGAAGTCTGATTCCGTCATTTCATCACACTCATTCTTCGTCCAGCTTTGTTCCCTTGCTGATAAGGAATTTTGGTCCTTTGTAGGAGGTGAAGTGTTTTGGTTTCGGGTGTTTTTCTCCTTTTTGCACTGGTTTCTTCCCATCTTTATGGATTTATCCACCTGTCGTCTTAGCAGTTGCTGATTTTTGAATTGGGAAGATGTGTTTATGTCTGCTGCAACAGGACTCATAAAACACCCCTCTTTTTTCCCCCTTAGATGCTCTGTCTCAGGGAGTTGGGGCTTTCTTTATGAGTATCTGTTTCACTGTCCTGCCAAGCTAGGTGGCAGTCTATTCACTATTTTCCTGCCGGGGCTCCGCCCTGCTAGTGCAGGTCAGCCCTGTTGCTGCAGGCCTCCTGCTGTGGCTTGCTTTGCCCTGCTGGCGCAGACTCTCTGTTAATGCAGGTTGCCTCGGCAACAGCAGGCTGTGTCAGCCCTGGGTGGTACTTCAGTAGGGGGGGATTGAGTCAGTAGTGGCGGACGCCCCTCCCACACCAGGCTGCACCATCCTAGATGCCGCAGCAAAACTCTCAGCTCCGAGCGCCTCCAATCGCCACCCTGCTTGTCCCCGTCAGGGTGGGACTCACCGAGCCCAATCACCCAGCTCCCTGCCTCAGAGTCCGTCCTCTCTCTCTCTCTCTCTTCCTCTCCCCAAGCTGAACGGTTGACTCTCTCACTGGCGCTGCAGTAGCCTGCTGATAGGGCACTGGGATCTGTGTGATCTCCTGTGCCGCTGCTTACTGCACCGGCTCAGATCACAATTCCCAGGAATCTCCTGGTCTGGCTTATTGTCCAAGTCCCATTCAATCAGATGGGCATGCAAATCTGCCCTTCCAAATCTCAGATTGCCGGTTTAACAGGGCACCCAGACCAGTGAGTTTTGTGCCCGGTGCCACGCTGCGGAACTGGCCGAAGCGGCCATGCAAGCTGGCTGTGCTAGTGTCCCGTGTTTCTCCCACACCGGGGACTTTCAACGTTCTGTGGGCAAAAAAGATCTGTCCGAGAATGCCACTAGGACTCACCCTCTACGCCTTCACTGAGAGCTGCAATCCCGAGTCGCCTCTACGACGCCATCTTGGAAGTCAAACTTCTCCAGATTTTTTAATGATCGCCATTCTAATTGGCGTGAGATGGTATCTCAATGTAGTTTTGATTTGCATTTCTCTAATGAGCAGTGATGATGAGCATTTTTTCATATGTTTGTTGACCTCATGTATGTCTTCTTTCATAAAGTGTCTGTTTATATCCTTTGCCCACTTTTGAATGGGCTTGTTTGTTTTTTTTCTTGTAAATCTGTTTGAATTCTTTATAAATTCTGGATATCAGTCCTTTGTCAGATGGGTAAACTGCAAAAATTTTTTCCCATTTTGTTTGCTGCCGATTCACTCTAGTGACTGTTTCTTTTGCCTTGCAGAAGCTGTGGAGTTTGATTAGGTCCCATTTGTGTATTTTGGCTTTTGTTGCCAATGCTTTTGGTGTTTTGGTCATGAAGTCCTTGCCTACCCCTATGTCCTGAATGGTTTTGCCTAGATTTTCTTCTAGGGTTTTTATGGTGCCAGGTCTTATGTTTAAGTCTTTAATCCATCTGGAGTTAATTTTAGTGTAAGGTGTCAGGAAGGGGTCCAGTTTCTGCTTTCTTCACATGGCTAGCCAGTTTTCCCAACACCGTTTATTAAACAGGGAATCCTTTCCCCATTGCTTGTTTTTGTCAGGTTTGTCAAAGATTGTATGGTTGTAGGCCATATGTATCTCTTTGAATACCTATTCAGGTCATTTGCCTACTTTCTAGTTGATGCTTGTTTATTATCGTTGAGTTGTAGGAATTTGTTTTATATCTAATTCCTTTATTGGATATATAATTTACAACTTTTTTCTCATTCTGAGTTGTCTTTTCATTCTGTTGATGGTGTTCCTTGATTCATTATTTTTTTAAATTAAGTACAATGTCATTTTTTGATTCCTGTGCCCTTTGTTGCATATCTTACAATTGATTCCAAAATCCAATTTCATAAAAGTTTTCCCTTATGTTTACTTCTAACAGTTTTATCATTTTAGCTCTTTTTTTTATTTATTTATTTATTTTATTTTTATTTTTTATTTTTATTGCATTATGGGTTTGGGGGTACATGTGCAGAACGAGCAAGATAGTTGCATAGGTACACACATGGCAGTGTGCTTTGCTGCTTTCCTCCCCTTCACCCACACTTGGTATTCATCCCCAGGCTATCCCCCCCAGCCCCCCCCGCTGTCCCTCCCCCATTCCCCCCAACATTTTAGCTCTTATGTTTATGTTGTTGGCTCATTTAAAACAGCATGGTGTAAGGTATATGATATATATGGTGTAAGGTAAGGGTTCAACATCCTTCTTTTGCAACTGTACATGTAGTTTTCCAAGAATTGATTGTCAAAAATATTTCTCTTTTTTCATTTTATAGTCATGGCATTGTCAAAATCACTTACATAAATAAGGAAGGGTCTATTTCATACCTCTCTTTTATTCCATTGGTCTATATGTGTGTCTTTATGTCAGCGGCACACTGATTTAGTGCTGTGGCTTTGTAATAAATTTGAATTCAAGAAGTCTGAATCCTCAAACTTTGCTCTTTTTAAAGAACTTGCTTTGTTTTGTTTGCCTGATGTAGTCTCTTCTGGTTCTATATGAATTTTATATCAAGTGTTTCAATCACTTTAAAAACCTTGAAACCTTATTAAAATTTTGATAGGAAATTCATTGAATCTGTAGATAGCTTTATGTAGTATTGTCATCCTGTAGGACTTCTTTTAACATTTTTTTTAGGGCAGGTATAATGCTAATGAACTTTCTTGGTTTTCATTTGTCTGGGAATATCTTTATTTCTCCTTCGATTTTGAAAGACATTTTTACTAGATATTGAATTCTCAGTTGAAAGATTTTTTTTTTCTTCATCGGTCTACCATTCCACTGCCTTCTGGCCCCAAGATTTTTTGCTGAAAAATTTAGGAGAGAGCTGGAGCAAGATGGTGGAATAGAACTCTGCAGTGATTGTTCCCTCACAGAAACACCCGTTTGAACTATTTACACACTAAAATATCTTCACAGGAAAAAAAACCTGGTGAAATGTCACAGTACCAGGTTGTAGCACAACAATAAGAAAAGATGCATTGAAGAGGATAAGAAGGACAGTTTTACATTATTCACATTACCTCTCAAAAAACCAGACAGCACAGTGTAAAAATATATAACATCTTTTTGAAGGAAAGAGAGGGAAATGAGTATAGGATTTATCTAGGACCAATACCAGTCCCACTACAGTAAAATCCAGCACAAGACAGGTCCCATGGCCCCAAACTGCAGGTCAGTATACACAAATTGAGCTTCCAGGCTTGCCCCGGTGCCAGGTGTAACCCTACACCTCCAGGCTTCAGGCCTGTGAGGTGCACTTGGTCTCTGACTAACTCCAGTACCATGCCAGGTAGAGCAGACTCAGGCTTTAGGCATGCCCCAGTGCCACACTGACTGCAATGGCTTCAGGGTTACATCATGCCCCAGAACCATGGTGACCCAACTGGCCCTGGGCATCAGTAAAACACCAGAGGGCTTGCCCAGAATCTCTGGAGAGGCTGAGAGTGGAAGGGCCTTCTAAAACAAAGCCAGTCTGAAGACTGGAGTAAAAACCTACTTCTTCAAATGTAAAGACATCAGTAAACAGCCACAAGAATCAAGAGCAATCAGGGAAACATGAAATCATCAAAAGGACAAAAAAAAAAGTGGCAGTGACTGAAATGGAGATGTATGAATTATCTGAAAAGAAATCCAAAATAACTGCTTTTTAACTTAATCATGAAGAAAAATGAATTTTAGGAGTTATATTATTCAGTACACAATTTACAAAGTATAACCAAGTCTATGGTAAAGTGAATTTCCAATTCAAAAAGGTGCTGTTATCCTTATTTAATATTTTCCCTATAATTACTATTTAAAAATAATTATGATTACTCACAATTTTCAAGCTTTGTGAAACAAATACTTTTTATTTGTTTATTACTTTTTACTAGTTAGAAATACATTTATGTTCTTCTTTCTTCATCCACCCTCCCCACTTCCCTTCTTGGCCTCTGATAACAACTAATCTGACATCTATCTTCATGATATAATAAAAAAAGCTGAAAAAGCACTCACGTATGAGTGAGAACATGCAACAGATGGAATAATATTCCATTGTGTATAGATACAAGATTTTCTATTCTTTTTTTAATTAATTAATTTATTTTTTTATTGCATTTTAGGTTTTGGGGTACATGTGCAGAACATGCAAGATACTCTCATAGGTACACACATGGCAGTGTGTTCTGCTGCTTTCCTCCCCCTCACCCACATTTGGCATTTCTCCCCATGCTATCCCTCCCCTGCTCCCCCCATGCTGTCCCTCCCCTATTCCCCCCTATAGACCCCCATGTGTAGTACTCCCTTCCTTGTGTCCATGTGTTCTCATTTATTATAACCCATCTATGACTGACAATATGCGGTACTTCATTTTCTGTTCTTGTGTCAGTTTGCTGAGAATGATGTTCTCCAGATTCATCCACGTCTCTACAAAGGACACAAACTCATCATTTTTGATTTCTTCGTAATATTCCATGCTGTATATGTCCCACATTTTCCCACTCCAGTCTATCATCGATGGGCGTTTGGGTTGGCTCCAGTTCTTTGCTATTATAAACAGTGCTGCAATGAACATTTGCATATGTCCTTATAGTAGAACACAATGCATGTGTCCTTATAGTAGAATGATTTATATTCCTTTGGACATATACCCAGTAATGGGATTGCTGGGTAAAATGGAATTTCTATTTCTAGGTCCTTGAGGACTCACCACACTGTCTTCCACAATGGTTGAACTAATTTACACTTTCACCAGCAGTGTAACAGTGTTCCTATTTCTCCACATCCTCTCCAGCATCTGCTGTCTCCAGATTTTTTAAAGATCGCCATTCTAAAAGGCATGATATGGTATCAATGTGGTTTTGATTTGCAACTTTCTAATGACCAGTGATGATGAGCATTTTTTCATGTGATGGTTGGCCTCATGTATGTCTTCTTTTGTAAAGTGTCTGTTCATATCCTTTGCCCATTTTTGAATGGGCTTGTTTGTTCTTTTCCTGTAAATCTGTTTGAGATCTTTGTAAATTCTGGATATCAGCCTTCTGTCAGATGGGTAAACTGCAAAGATTTTTTTCCCATTCTGTTGGTTGCCAATTCACTCTAGTGACTGTTTCTTTTGCCATGCAAAAGCTGTAAAGTTTGATTAGGTCCCATTTGTCTACTTTGGCTTTTGTTACCAATGCTTTTGGTGTTTTGGTCATGAAGTCCTTGCATATTCCTATGTACTGAATGGTTTTGCCTAGATTTCCTTCTAGAATTTTTATGGTGCCAGGTCTTAGGTTTAAGTCTTTAATCCATCTGGAGTTAATTTTAGTGTAAGTTGTCAGGAAGGGGTCCAGTTTCTGCTTTCTACACATGGCTAGCCAGTTTTCCCAACACCATTTATTAAACAGGGAATCCTTTCCCCATTGCTTGTTTTTGTCTGGTTTATCAAAGATTATATGGTTGTAGAAATGTTGTGTTGCCTCCGATGCCTCTGTTCTGTTCCATTGGTCTATATCTCTGTTTTGGTACCAGTAACATGCTGTTTTGATTACTGTAGCCTTGTCGTATAGTTTAAAGTCTGGTAGTGTGATGCCTCCCGCTGTTTTCTTTTTGCTTAGAATTGACTTGACTATGCGGGCTCTCTTTTGGTTCCATATGAAGTTCATGGTGGGTTTTTCCAGTTCTGTGAAGAAATTAAATGGTACCTTGATGGGGATAGCATTGATTTTGTAAATTACTTTGGGCAGTATAGCCATTTTCACGATATTGATTCCTCCTAATCATGAACATGGAATGTTTCTCCATCTGTTTGTGTCCTTCCTTATTTCATTGAGAAGTGGTTTGTAGTTTTCCTTGAAGAGGTCTTTTATGTTTTTCGTAAGTTGTATTCCTAGGTATCTTATTCTTTTATAGGAATTGTGAATGGCAGTTTGTTCTTGATTTGGTTCTCTTCAAGTCTGTTATTGGTGTATAAGGATGTTTGTGATTTTTGCACATTGACTTTATTTTTTAATTTATTTTTATTTTTTAATTTTTATTGCATTATTGGTTTGGGGTACATGTGCAGAACGTGTAAGATAGTTGCATAGGTACACACATGGCAGTTTGTTTTACTGCCTTCCTCCCCTTCACCCACACATGGCATTTATCCTTAGGCTATCCCTCCCCAGCACCCCCCCGCTGTCCCTCCCCCATACCCTGAATAGACCCCAGTGAGTAGTAGACCCCCTCCCTGTGTCCATCTGTTCTCATTTTTCTCACCCACCTATGAGTGAGAATATGTGGTATTTCTTTTTCTGTTCTTGTGTCAGTTTGCTGAGAATGATGTTCTCCAGATTCATCCATGTCCTCACAAAGGACACAAACTCATCCTTTTTGATTGCTGCATAATATTTTATGGTGTATATGTGCCACATTTTCCCAGTCCAGTCTATCATTGATGGGCATTTGGGTTGGTTCCAGGTCTTTGCTATTGTAAACAGTGCTGCAATGAACATTCGTGTGCATGTGTCCTTATAGTAGAACGATTTATAGTCCTTAGGATACATACCCAGTAATGGGATTGCTGGGTCAAATGGAATTTCTATTTCTAGGTCCTTGAGGAATCGCCACACTGTCTTCCACAATGGTTGAACTAACTTACACTCCGACCAACTGTGTAAGATTGTTCCTATTTCTCCACATCCTCTCCAGCATCTGCTGTCTCCAGATTTTTTAATGATCGCCATTCTAACTGGTGTGAGATGGTATCTCAATGTGGTTTTGATTTGCATCTCTCTAATGACCAGTGATGATGAGCATTTTTTCATGTGTTTGTTGGCCTCATGTATGTCTTCTTTTGTAAAGTGTCTGTTCATATCCTTTGCCCATTTTTGAATGGGCTTGTTTGCTTTTTTCCTGTAAATCTGTTTGAGTTCTTTGTAAATTCTGGATATCAGCCGTTTGTCAGATGTATAAACTGCAAACATTGATTTTATATCTTGAGACTTTACTGAAGTTGCTTATCAGTTTTAGGAGCTTTTGGGCTGAGGTGATGGGGTTTTCTAGGTATACTATCATGTCGTCTGCAAATAGAGACAATTTGGCTTCCACCTTTTCTATTTGAATACACTTTATTTCTTTTTCTTGCCTGATTGCTCTGGCTAGAATTTCCAGTACTATGTTGAATAGGAGTGGTGAGAGAGGGCATCCTTGTCTAGTGCCGGATTTCAAAGGGAATGCTTGCAGTTTTTGCCCATTCAGTATGATATTGGCTGTTGGTTTGTCGTAAATAGCTTTTATTACTTTGAGATATGTTCCATCAATACCAAGTTTATTGAGGGTTTTTAGTATAAAGGGCTGGTGAATTTTGTCAAATGCCTTCTCTGCATCAATGGAGATAATAAGGTGGTTTTGTTTTTGCTTCTGTTTATGTGGTGAATTACATTTATATACTTGCATATGTTGAACCATCCTTGCATTCCCGGGATGAATCCTACTTGATCATGATGGATAAGTTTTTTAATGTGCTGTTACAATCGGTTTGCCAGTATTTTATTGAGGATTTTTGCATCTATGTTCATCATAGATATTTGCCTGAAGTTTTCTTTTCTTGTTGAGTCTCTGCCGGGTTTTGGTATCAGGATGATGTTGGTCTCATAAAATGATTTGCGAAGCGTTCCCTCTTTTTGAATTATTTGGAATAGTTTCAGAAGGAATGGGACCAGATCCTCTTTGTGTGTCTGGTAGAATTCAGCTGTGAACCCATCTGGACCTGGGCTTCTTTTGTGTGGTAAGCTCTTAATTGCTGCCTCAACTTCATACCTTGTTATTGGTCTATTCATAGTTTCGGCTTCCTTCTGGTTAGGCTTGGGAGGACACAGGCGTCCAGGAATTTATCCATTTCTTCCTGATTTACTACTTTATGTGCATAGAGTTGTTTGTATTATTCTCTCATGATGGTTTGAATTTCTGTGGAATCTGTGGTGATTTCCCCATTATCGTTTTTTATTGCATCTATTTGGTTGTTCTCTCTTTTCTTCTTTATCAGTCTGGCTAGTCGTCTGTCTATTTTGTTGGTCTTTTCGAAAAACCAGCTCTTGGATTTATTGATTTTTTAAAGGGTTTTTTTGTGTTTCTATCTCTTTTATTTTTGTTCTGATCTTAGTTATTTCTTGTCTTCTGCTAGGTTTTGAGTTCTTTTGATCTTGCTCCTCTAGCTCTTTCAATTTTGTCCATAGGGTATCAACTTTGAATCTCTCCACTTTTCTCATGTGGGCAGTTATTGGTATATATTTTCCTCTACAGACTGCTTTAAATGTGTCCCAGAGATTCTGGTATGTTGTGTCTTCGTTCTCATTGGTTTCAAAGAACTTTATTTCTGCCTTCATTTCCTTGTTTATCCAATCAACATTCAAGAGCCAGTTGTTCAGTTTCCATGAAGCTTTGTGGTTCTGAGTTAGTTTCTGAATTGAGTTCAACTTGATTGCACTATGGTCTGAGAGACTGTTTGTTATGATTTCATTTGTTTTGCATTTGCTGAGGAGTGCTTTACTTCCAATTATGTGGTCAATTTTGGAGTAGGTGTAATGTGGTGCTGAGAAGAATGTGTATTTTGTGGATTTGGTGTGGAGAGTTCTGTAAATGTCTATCAGGTTTGCTTGTTCCAGGTCTGAGTTCAAGCCCTGTATATCCTTGTTAATTTTCTGTCTGGTTGATCTGTCTGATATTGACAGTGGAGTGTTAAAGTCTCCCACTATTATTGTGTGGGCGTCTAAGTCTCTTTGTAAGTCATTAAGAACTTGCCTCATATATCTGGGTGCTCCTGTGTTGGGTCCATATATATTTAGAATCATTAGCTCTTCTTGTTGTGTCGATCCTTTTACCATTATGTAAAGTCCTTCTTTGTCTCTTTTTATCTTTGTTGCTTTAAAGTCAATTTTATCAGAGATGAGAATTGCAACTCCTGCTTTTTTGTTGCTCTCCATTTGCTTGGTAAATCTTTCTCCATCCCTTTATTTTGAGCCTTTGTGTTTCCTTGCATGTGAGATGCGTTTCCTGGATACAGCACACGAATGGGTTTTGGCTTTTTATCCAATTTGCCAGTCTGTGTCTTTTGATTAGTGCATTTAGCCCAATTACATTTATGGTTAATATTGTTATGTGTGTATTTGATACTGCCATTTTGATGCTAGATGGCCGTTTTGCTTATTGGTTGATGCAGATTTTCATTTCCTTGATGCTCTTTAGCATTTGGTATGTTTTTAGTATGGCTGGTACTGGTTGTTTCTTTCTATGTTTAGTGCCTCTTTCTGGAGCTCTTGTAAAGCAGGCCTGGTGGTGACAAAAATCTCTGAGTACTTGCTTCTTGGAAAAATATTTTGTTCTTCCTTCACTTATGAAGCTCAATTTTGCTGGATATAAAATTCTGGGTTGAAAGTTCTTTTCTTTAAGGATGTTGAATATTGTCCCCCACTTTCTTCTGGCTAGTGGATTTTCTGCCAAGAGATCTGCTGTGAGTCTGATGAGCTTCCCTTTGTGGGTGACCCCACCTTTCTCTCTGGCTCCCCTTAGTATTTTACCCTTCATTTCAACCCTGGCGAATGTGATGATTATGTGCCTTGGGGTTGCTCTTCTTGCGGAATATCTTTTTGGTATTCTCTGTATTTCCTGGAGTTGAGTATTGGCCTGCCTTGCTTGGTTGTGGACATTTTCCTGTATAATATTTTGAAGAGTGTTTTGCAGCTTGGTTTCATTCTCTTCTTCACATTCTAGTACACCTATCAAACGTAGGTTAGGTCTCTTCACATAGTCCCACATTTATTTGGAGATATTGTTCATTCCTTTTTGTGCTTTTTTTTTTTTTCCTAATCTTGGTTTCTTGTTTTATTTCATTGAGTTGATCTTTGACTTCTGATATTGTTTCTTCTGCTTGGTCAATTCGGCTGTTGAAACTTGTGCATGCTTCACGAAGTTCTCGTGTTGTGTTTTTCAGCTCCTTCAGTTCATTCATATTTCTCTGTAAGTTGTTCATTCTTGTTATCATTTCCTCGAATCTGTTTTCAAATCGTTTTTCAAGATTCTTAGTTTTGTTGCATTGATTTAAAACATGTTCTTTTAGCTCACTGAAGTTTCTCATTATCCACCTTCTGAAGTCTGATTCCATCATTTTGTCACACTCATTCTCCATCCAGGTTTGTTCCCTTGCTGGCAAGGAGTTTTGGTCCTTTGTAAGAGGTGATGTGTTTTGGTTTAGGGTGTTTTTCTCCTTTTTTGTGCTGGTTTCTTCCCATCTTTGTGGATTTATCCACCTGTTGTCTTAGTAGTTGCTGACTTTTGGATTGGCTCTCTTAGTGGATTCCCAGATTGTTGATGATGAAGTATTTCTGCTAGTTAGTTTTTTTTTCTAACCATCTAGCCCCTCTGCTGTACAAGTGCTGAGGTCCACTCCAGGCCCTGCTTGTCTGGGGTACACCTGTAGCAGCTGCAGAAGAGTGAGGGATGCTACCAGTTTCTTCTTCTCCTATCTTTCTTTTAGAATGATGATCGCCAAATATCAGTCTAATTAGTCCCTTTTTGAGGTGACTCTTTGGATATACAGGGGTCAGGGAACTGCTTGAGGAGATGGTCTGTACTTTATAGAAGCTCCAGTGCTGAGCTGTGAGCTCCATTGTTCATTCAGGGTTGTTGGGTGGGTGTGTTTAAGGTGCTGCAACAGCACTTATAACCCCCCCCTTTATTTTTTCCCTCAGATTTTCTGTCTCAGGGAGTTGGGGCTTTCTTTATGAGTATCCATTGCACTGTTTTGCCCAGCTAGGAGGCAGTCTAGTCACTTTTTGCCTGCAAGGCTCAGCTCTGCTGCCACGGGGCTCCACCCTACTGTGTTGGGCTCCGGCCTGTTGGTGGAGTCTCTCTGTTATGGCGGGTTGCCTTGGCAATGGCAGGCTGCTTCTGTATTGGGCGTGTACCTCAGTAGGGGTGGTATGCATCCATAGTGGCGGACGCCCCTCCTTCATGGAGCTGAGCTCACAGTAAAACTCTCAACCCTGAGGGTTTCAAATCGTCGTTTTGTTTGTCCCTGTGGGTTGGGACCCGCCGAGCCAGATCACCCAGCTTTCTGCCTCAGAGTTCCTACTCTCTCTCTCTCTCTTTTCCTTTTTAAGTTGAACAGTTGACTCTCTCACAGGTTCCTCAGTCACCTGCTGACAGGGCACCAGGATCTGCATAATTTCCCATGCTGTGGCCCACTGCACCAGCTCAAATCACGCTTCCCAGGAATCTCTTAGTCTGGCTCACTGTCCAAGTCCCGCTCAATCAGATGGATATTTTTATCTGCCCTCCCAAATCTCAGAGTGCTGGTTTAACAGGGCACCCAGACCAGTGAGCTTTGTGCAGGCTGCTGCTGCACCGTGGCACCTGGTTGCAGAAGGCGAAAGGGCTGCGCTGCTGTCCCGCATCTCTCCTTCACCTGGGAATTTCCCCGTTCTGTGGGCAAGAAAGGTTCATCTGAAAATGCGGCTAGGACTCATCCTCTGCGCCTTCACTGAGAGCTGCAGTCCCGAGTTGTTCCTACCACGCCATCTTGGAAATCCCCCCCTAAGTTGTCAATTCTTGTTATCATTTCGTCAAATCTTTTTTCAAGTTTCTTAGTTTCTTTGCATTGATTTACAACATGTTCTTTTAGCCCACAGAATTTTGTCATTACCCACCTCCTGAAATCTGATTCTGTCATTTCATCACACTTATTGTCCATCGAGCTTTGTTCCCTTGCTGGCGAGGAGTTAGTTGTAATCCCTTGTAGGAGGAGAGGTGTTCTGGTTTCAGGTGTTTTCCTTCTTTTTGAGCTGGTTTCTTTCCATGTTTGTGGATTTATCCACCTGTCGTCTGTGTAGTTGCTGATTTTCCAATTGGGTCTCTTAGTAGACTTCTGGATATTTGATGATGAAGTTATTTCTGTTTCTTAGTTTTTCTAACTCTTTGGCCCCTCTACTTTAGAACTGCTGAGGTCTATTTCAGGCCCTGCTTGCCTGGGGATTACCTGCATCAGCTGCAGAACAGTAAGGGTTGCTACCAGTTTCTTTTTCTGCTATCTTTGTCTCAGAATGATGCCAACCAAATGTCAGTCTTATCAGTCCTTTGTGAGGTGACTCTTTGGATATACAGGGGTCAGAGAGCTGCTTGTGGAGAGAGTGTGTCCTTTATAGGAACTCAAGTGCTGAGCTGTGAGCTCCGTTGTTCATTCAGAGCTGCTAAGCAGGTACGTTTAAGTCTGCTGCAGCAGAATTCATAAACCCCCTTTTTTCCCTGGGTGCTGTGTCCCGGGAAGTTAGGGCTTTATTTATGAGTTTCCATTGTGCTGCTGCCTTTTTTTCTGGGCTGCCCTGCCCAGCAAGGAGGCAGCCTAGTCACTTTCTGTCTGCAGAGGCTTTGCTGTGGTGCTGTGGCCTCCACCCTGCTGCTGTGTGAACTTCCCTGCAGTCCTGTTTATATGGATGTGGTTAGATCTTCCTTGGCAATGGTGGCCCACCTCTGTAATGGCAGACTCTCTCTGTTATGGCAGGTTGCCTTGGCAATGGCATGTTGCCTCAGCAATGGCAGACTGCATCAGCAACTGTGGACTTCCTCTGTAGGGGTGGAGTGCCTCGGTATTGGCAGACGCCTTTCCCCAACAGAGTTGCACCATCCTGGGTTCAGCTATGTTTGCTGTGAAACTCTCAACCCTGAGCATTTTGAATTGCTGTTTTTTTTGTTTGTTTTTGAGGGGGTGGGACCCACCAAGCCTGATCACCTGGTTCCCTGCCTCATAGCCTTTTTTTTTTTAAAGTTGAATGGTTGACTCTCTCCCAAGTGTTCCAGTCACCTGCTGAAAAGACACTGGGATCTGTATGATTTCTCTTTCTGTGACCCACTGCTCTGGCTGAAACAATGGCACTACAATTTGTGGTGCTTTATTGCCTGGGAATCTCCTGGTCTGGCTCCCTGTTCGAGTCCCCTGTTTAATTAGATGAATGGGTGAATATGCCTTCCCAGAACTCCAATTGCCAGCTTAAAAGGGCAACCAGACCAGTGTGTTTTATACGGAGAACCGCCACACCTGGGCACTGGCAAAATAGCCATGTCAACCAAAACGGCCATGCTAGTGACCCATGGGGCTCCTCGGCTTGGGAATCTCCTGGTCTGTGGGCAATAAAAATCCATCTGGAAATGCGGCATCCACTCACCCTCTGCACTTTCTCTGGGAGCTGCAATCCTGAGCTGTTCCTAAACGGCCATGTTGTTCCACCCCCTACTTTTTTTTTTCACACAGAATCTCACTCTGTCACCCAGGCGGGGGTGCAGTGACATAATCCTGGCTCACTACAACCTCTGCCTCCTAGGTTTAAGCAATTCTCCTTCCTCACCCTCCTACATAGCTGGGATACAGGTGCTGGCCACCATGCCTGTCTATGTTTTGTATTTTTAATTGAGATGGGGTTTCACCATGTTGGCCAGTCTGGTCTCAAACTCCTGACCTGAAGTGATCCTCCCACTTCGGCCTCCCAAAGTGCTGGGATTACAGGCATGAGCCTCTGTGTTGGCCTGGGTATATACTTGATATTTGTTTACTGGGAAAATATCTCTGTTTCCTCAGGTAATAAGTTCGTCATTGAGATTGCACAGTAGACTGAGTGTCCACTTCAACTCTGGATAATGAGACACAACTGGGTGGAGTTGGATCATAAAGCCCATCCTTGGATACCCCAATGGCAGGCATAATCATTATTCCTGACAATGATAATGAGGGTAGTTCTTGGTGAAATACATCATAATCTCTGCAGGGAAAATGTGGAAGCTGCCCCATTGCTGTGGCCTGGGCATGCAGGAATATAATTAGCTTCAGTGTCACACCCCTGTTTCAACACTCAGGACACTCAGAGTTGTCAGGCACTACTGTCTATCTCCAGACTGCAGTGAAGCTGAGAGATGTCAAAGCAACATGCCCCATGACTTACAACTGAATCTTCTCTGGAATCTTTTCCCAGTGTCTAAAACACACAGATTTGCAGCACTTCTGCTCTTTGTTGAAGGAGTGCTGCCACTCTGTGTAGAGAATGGGAGGGGGCCTGCCTTTGTGAAAGCCTAGGCCCAGTTGGCACACTACCAGTGGGAACAAAATTGCCCCTAGAAGACTTAGAAAGACCATTCTCCAGTGTACCTATGTCAATTTATTATGGTAGCTGCCGTGACTGGTGTGCAGAAGTAGTTAGGCAACAAGAAGTCTTCTTCTCTATACCTGTGTCTGAGTGTTGATACTGGCCACTGGGATGGAACCACACTTCTTTCTTGCAGAGAGAAGCACAGCACCTGCGTTTTCAGTGGAAGTGACACAGCCACTGCTCACAGGTAGGTGGCTCTCAGGCATATTCTGGTTTCTTTCATCCCAAGGAGTACTCCTCCTTTAATGTATTGCACTATCCCCTCCCTTAGAAGCAGAACTCTCTAAAAGCTACAACACTGGAAACCCTACAGTTCCCCTGAGTCCAACCAGCCTTGTGTGTTTGCTGCAGTTGGAGAAGGTGCTAAGACATGTCTTTGTGGGCTCCAGTGATAAATAGACATAGAAGCTGAGGTCCTCTGGGTAGGACATAGCCCCCAATGTCTGAAACCACAGTACAGTTTCTTGCCATCATAGCAGGGTCCTGGGGAAGGACAAGCAATCCAGCACAATTTAGCAGTTTGGTGTCATAATTTCAAGAAGCCCCCAAATCACCACCCACACCAGTGTTTGTGTTTATGAAGGCAGAGGAGCTCTCTGATAGTCTGGATACTGGCAATTTGTCATTGGAGAAAGGGGAGCCAAAACCACTCCCATGTATCCTTTTGATAAAATACTAAGTCTCTCAGGGTTCCAAGCCAATCTCTGCCATCTGTGCTCTAGCTTCTTCTCATAACCTCTCTGTTAGGCTTCAGCACAATGCCCTTGATATTTTTTTATTCAAGCTATGGCTATTCACCTGTTTATTTGTCAAGATTCTTTAAAGGGACAGAATTAATATGAAACATGAATATTTAAAAGGGAGTTTATTAGGAAAATTGATTCATCTGCTGGCAAGACAATGTTCCACAATAGCCCATCTGCAAGGTGAGAAGCGTCCAAGACCCAAGTTCTCAAAAGTAGGAAAACCGACAGTGCAGCCTTTAGTCTGTGGACAAAGTCCTGAAAGACCCTGGCAAATCAATGGTGTAAGTTCAAAAGTCCACAAGCTTAAGAACATGGATTCCAATGTTCAGGGGCAGGAAGCATCCAGCAAAGGAAAAAGATGGAGGCCAGAAGTCTTAGTTCGTTCTTTCAAGTTCCTCTGCTTCCTTTTGTCCTAGCCATGCTTGCAGCTGATTAGATGGTGCCCACGGAGATTGAGAGTGAGTCTGCCTATTTCTTTCCACTGACTCAAATATTAATCTTTTTTGGCAACATCCTAACAGACACACCCAGAAATAATACTTTCCATTCTTCTATTCAATCAAATTGACACTCAATATTAACCATCACAATTCCACCCCTTGTCAACTTGATTCCATAATCATCTCCCGAAATCATAAATAATCTCCAGATCAAGGCAATAATAAGGTCATAATTATGACTAACATAATAAAGCTATCCTTCGTACACCTGGGAGTGCACCAATACCCAACTCAAATGCTATTACATAAAGTTAACAACAATTAAATGCTAATATGGAGTCAATAAATCTTATGTTACATGATAAAAAATAAAATAAAGACATTTTCTTAGTACATGTGTGTACATGCACAAACATGTTCTTAACAAAATAAGAAGGAAATACTCATGACAATTACAGTCCTTGTTTCTGCAAGTGGTCACGTGCTCATATCTAGTATTATTGTCTTCTTCTATTACCTATTCTGTATTCCCTTTTCTTTCTCCAAGCACCTCAGTGGGTATTGTTGCTGTTGTTGTTTTACCTGGTGGAGTAAACCAAACTTTCATTCCTGAATAGTTTGGGTTATTTTTAGTCCTGCCTGGATTGGGTTGCTATAGTTTTCCATTGATCTTAATCACAGGGTATGGCAATACTAAGGGACACCCTAAGGAATCTTCTTACCTCCACTGAAGAGTAGTAGACTGATTTCATCTTGTTAGTCAGGGCAAACACTGTCACTTTCTTTTTAACCTGTTAACTTAGAGGTAGGAGGAGCTTAAATATCCATGTGGCAATCTTAACTTCCAGTTTAATGGAATCATTGTTGTGTCTCCTGGTGACAGCATCCCTCTCTCTGCAACTAAGACCTCTAGGCCAGCAGAACATAATGTTGCAGGAAGAGGAAGCGAAAATTTTGCTAGTGGGTCACTATAGGTGATGGTGAGTGGTGCCACTTTCACTTCCACCCCTTGATTCCTGGACCCTTCAATTATATCTATGGTAGAAACAATACCAATATATGGGACGTTGATTCAGAGCATACACAGCCTTCTGGAGAAATTTTCTCCAGCCTGGTAAAGTATTGTCATTTAGTTGGCAATGTAACTGTAATTTCAAAATGCCATTCCACCGTCCTATCAATCAAGATGATTCAGGATGATGAGGAACATAGTAAGACTAATGAATTCCGTAAGCATGAGCCCACTGCTGCACTTCATTAGCCATAAAGTGAGTGCCTTGGTCAGAGGTGATACTATGTGGAATACCATGACGGTGGATAAGGCATTCCATGAGTCTTTAGCTGGTAGTCTTTGCAGAAGTGTTGTGTGCAAGAAAGGCAAACCCGTATCTTGAATAAGTGTCTATTCCAGTGAGGACAAACTGCTGTCCTTTCCATGATGGAAGAGACAAATCTAATCAACCTGCCACCAAGTTGCTGACTGATCACCTTGAGGAATGGTGCCATGCTGAGGGATCATTGTTGGGTTCTGCTGGTAGCAAATTGGGCACTCAGTGGTGGCCATAGCCATGACAGCCTGAGGAAATCCATGTTGCTGAGCCCATGGGGAACCTCTGTTTCTGACACCATGACCATTGGACAATGACATGGGTGGCTGAGGAAAGAGGCTGAGTGGTATCCACAGAATGAGTCATTCCATCTATTTGACTATTCAAATCCTCCCCTTTGGTGAGCTCTCACATGAAATACAAATATCTTCACAATTTTTGACCACTCAGAGAGATCCATACACATACCTCATCCCCAAATTTATTTGTCACAAATTTGTAATCATGCACTTTCCAAACCCCTGACCATCCAGCTTAACCACTGGCTACAGATCATGAATCAGTATATAACCATACATCTGGCCATTTCTCCTTCCAAGCAAAGTGTACAAACAGGTGCACTGCTTGAAGTTCTGCCCACTGGAAATTTCCCGTCATTGGTGTCCTCAGGGATTTCCTATAAAGGGGCTGTAGTGCTGCAGCTGTCTACTTTCAGGTTATGCCTGCATGTCATGCAGAAATATCTGTGAACCAGGCGCTAGCCTTATCTTCCTCTGTCAAATGATCATAAAGAATTCACCATGAGGCCATCAATGGAGACTGGAGAATAGAAGGCAGGGTGGCAGGACTGAAGAGTATGGGCATATGAGCCACTTCTTCATGTAAATTCCTTGTGGCCTCAAGACCTGCTTGAGCTCCAACATGTATATACCACTTCTGTTTGATAATAAAATGCTGCTTTGCATGCCCCACTTTATGTCTAGATGGGTCAGAAAGCACCCAGTTCATGATAAGCAGTTCAGGTCACATGGTGACTTGATGACTCATAGTCAAAAGTTCAGATTTTATGGAAGCCCAGTAACAGGCCATTAGCGGTCTCTTAAAAGGAGAATAGTTATGCTCCTATTTGGAGCAATGACACGGTCTTGCTCCAAAGTCCTAGAGGCTTCCATTATGATTCACATTTGGAAGCTTGCCAAAGGCTTCATTGTATAAGCTGGGCCATATAGCCCAGGTGGCAGAGTAACTTACTCAGCAGCCTGGATTTGTTTTAGAGCCTTCTCCTGTATTGAAACCTATTGACTGCATACCAGATCTCTTGGTAAAGATGCATTAATTTGCTAAAGAAATAAAACCACAACTGGAGCGGTTCCAAGATAGCGTCATAGAAACAACTCAGGATTGCAGCTCTCAGTGAAGGTGCAGAGGGTGAGTCCTAGCTGCATTTTCAGACGGAGTTTTGTAGCCCACAGAATTGGCAAATTCCCAGGTATAGGAGAGACACAGGAGAGCAGCACAGCCCGCTTGCATGGCTGTTTCAGCTGGCGCCGCACCGTGGCACAGCTGCAGCCCACACAATCCTCACTGGTTTGGGTGCCCTGTTAAACCAGCAATCTGAGTTTTGGGAGGGCAGATTGACATGTCCATTTGATTGAATGGGACTTGGATGGTGAGCCAGACCAGGAGATTCCTGGGAAGAGCGATTTGTGCCGGTGCAGTGGGCCACCGCAGGGGAGATCACACGGATCCTGGTGCCCAATCAGCAGGCGACTGGGGCACGTGTGAGAGAGTCAACCATTCAATTTGGAAATAAAAAGAGAGAGAGAGAGAGGAGGGACTCTGAGGCAGGGAGCCAGGTGATCAGGTTCTGTGGGTCCCACCCTCATGGGGACAAGCAGCATGGCGATTTGAGGCACTCGGGGTTGAGAGTTTTGCTGCGGAGTCAGCTGAATTCAAAGGGGGCAACTCAGTGAGGGAGGGGCGTTTGCCACTACGGACGCAATCCACCCCTACTGCTGATGCAGCCTGCCGATGCTGAGGCAACCAGCCATAAAAGAGAGATGCCGCCAACAGGGCAGAGAGCACAACAGTAGAATGGAGCCCTGCGGTAGCAGGGCGGACCCGTGATAGTAGGGCAGAGCCCCGGAAGGCAAACAGTGAATAGACTGCCTCCTAGCTGGCAGGACAGTGCAACAGATACTCATAAAGAAAGCCCCAAATCCCTTAGAGTATCTGATGAAAAAAAAGGGGGGGCATTTATATGTTCTGCTTCAGCAGACACATTCACCCAGCAAACCTGAATAAACAACGGAGCTCACAGCTCAGCACTGGAGCTCCCATAAAGTACAGACCATTTCCTCAAGCAGCTCCCTGACCCCTGTATATCCAAAGAGCCACCTCAAAAAAGGACTAATCAGACTGACATTTGGCGGGCATCATTCTGAGACAAAGATAGCAGAAAAAGGAACTGGTAGCATCCCTCACTGTTCTGCAGCTGCTACAGGTGTACCCCAGACAAGCAGGGCCTGGAGTGGACCTCAGCACTTGTACAGCAGAGCGGTTAAACTGTTAGAAGAAAAACTAACAGAAATACTTCATCATCAACAATCTGGGCGTCCACTCAGAGACCCAATCGAAAAGTCAGCAACTACTAAAATGACAGGTGGATAAATTCACAAAGATGGGAAGAAACCAGCGAAAAATGAGAAAAACACCCGAAACCAAAACACCTCACCTCCTACAAAGGACCAAAACTCCTCACCAGCAAGGGAACCAAGCTGGACGAAGAATGAGAGTGACGAAATGACGGAATCAGACTTCAGAAGGTGGATAATGAGAAACTTCAGTGAGCTAAAAGAGAATGCTCTAAATCAATGCAAAGAAACTCAGAACCTTGAAAAAAGATCTGAAAAAGATTAGAGGAAATGATAACAAGAATGGACAACTTAGAGAGAAAAATGAATGAATTGAAGAAGCTGAAAAACACAACACGAGAACTTTGTGAAGCATGCACAAGTTTCAACAGCTGAATCGACCAGGCAGAAGAAAGAATATCAGAAGTCGAAGATCAACTCAACGAAATAAAATGAGAAACCAAGATCAAAGAAAAAAGCACAAAAAGGAATGAACAAAATCTCCAAGAAATGTGGGACTATGTGAAGAGACCTAACCTACGTTTGATAGGCATACCAGAATGTGATGAAGAGAATGAATCCAAGCTGGAAAACACTCTTCAGGATATTATCCATGGTATTTTCCCCAAACTAGCAAGGCAGGCTAATACTCAACTCCAGGAAATACAGAGAACACCACAAAGATATTCTCCAAGAAGACCAACCCCAAGGCACATAATCGTGAGATTCACCAGTGTTGAAATGAAGGAGAAAATACTAAGGGCAGCCAGAGAGAAAGGTCAGGTTACCCACAAAGGGAAGCCCATTAGACTTACAGCAGATCTCTCAGCAGAAACCCTACAAGCCAGAAGAGAGTGGGAGCCAATATTCAACATCCTTAAAGAAAAGAACTTTCAACCAAGAATTTCATATCCAGCCAAACTGAGCTTCATAAGTGAAGGAAGAATAAAATCTTTTGCCAACAAGCAAGAACTCAGAGATTTTGTCCCCACCAGGCATGCTTTACAAGAGCTCCTGAAAGAGGCACTACACATAGAAAGGAACAACCAGTACCAGCCATTCTAAAAACACACCAAATGCCAAAGAGCATCAAAAAATGAAGAATCTGCATCAACCAAGGGACAAAACAGCCAGATAGTATGAAAATGGCAGTAACAAACTCACACATAACAATATTAACCCTAAATTTAAATGGGCTAAATGCACCAATCAAAAGACACAGACTGGCAAATTGAGTAAAAAAACAAAACCCATCCGTGTGCTGTATCCAGGAAACGCATCTCACATACAAAGATTCACAAAGGCTCAAAATAAAGGGATGGAGGAAGATTTACCAAGCAAATGGAGAGCAAAAAAAAGCAGGAGTTGCAATTCTCATCTCTGATAAAATAGACTTTAAAGCAACAATGATGGAAAGAGACAAAGAAGATCATAACATAATGGTAAAAGGATCAATACAACAAGAAGAGCTAACGATTCTAAAAATATATGGACCCAATATAGGAGCACCCAGATATATAAGGCAAGTTCTTATTGACTTACAAAGAGACTTAGACTCTCACACAATAATAGTGGAAGACTTTAACACTCCACTGTCAGTATCAGACAGATCAACCTGACAGAAAATTAACAAGGATATCCAGGGCTTGAACTCAGACCTGGAACAAGCAAACCTCATAGACATTTAGAGAACTCTCCATCGCACATCCACAGAATATACATTCTTCTCAGCACCACATCACACCTACTCCAAAATTGACCACATAACGGAAAGTAAAGCACTTCTCAGCAAATGCAAAACAACTGAAATCATAACAGTCTCTCAGACCATAGTGCAATCAAGTTAGAACTCAGAATTCATAAACCAACTCAGAACCACACAGCTTCATGGACTGAACAACTGGCTCTTGAATGTTGATTGGATAAACAATGAAATGAAGGCAGAAATAAAGAAGTTCTTTGAAACTTAGGAGAATGAAGACACAACATACCAGAATCTCTAGGACACATTTAAAGCAGTCGGTAGAGGAAAATATATAGCAATAACTGCCCACATGAGAAGAGTGGAGAGATCCAAAGTTGTCACCATTTCATCAAAATAGAAAGAGCTAGAGGAGCAAGATCAAAAAAACTCAATATCGAGCAGAAGACAAGAAATAACTAAGATCAGAGTGGAAAAGAAGGAGATAGAGACAAGAAAAACCCTTCAAAAAATCAATAAATTCAAGACCTGGTTTTTCGCAAAGATCAACAAAATAGACAGACCACTAGGAAGACTTATAAAAAAGAAAATAGAGAACAACCAAATAGATGCAATAAAAAACGATAATGGGGAAATCACCACAGATTCCACAGTAATTCAAACCATCATCAGAGAATACTACAAACAACTCTATGCACATAAACTAGTAAACCAGGAAGAAATGGATAAATTCCTGGACACCTGTGTCCTCCCAAGCCTAAACCACGAGGAAGCCGAAACTGTGAATAGACCAATAACAAGGTATGAAGTCGACGGAGCAATTAAGAGCCTACCACACAAAAAAAGCCCTGGTCCAGATGGGTTCACAGCCGAATTCTACCAGACACACAAAGAGGAATTGGAACCATTCCTTCTGAAACTCTTCCAAATAATCCAAAAATAGGGAACCCTTCCCAAATCATTTTATGAGACCAACATCATCCTGATACCAAAACCTGACAGAGACTCAACAAGAAAAGAAAACCTCAGGCCAATATCCATGATGAAGATAGGTGCAAAAATCTTCAATAAAATACTGGGAAACCGATTGCAACAGCACATTAAAAAAATTATCCATCATGATCAAGTAGGATTCATCCCAGGGATGCAAGGCTGATTCAACATACGCAAGTCTATAAACGTCATTCACAACATTAACAGAACCAAAAACAAAAACCACATGATTATCTCAATTGACGCAGAGAAGGCATTTGACAAAATTCAACAGCCCTTTATGGTAAAAACTCTCAATAAACTCGGTATTAATGGAACGTATCTCAAAGTAATAAAAGCTATTCATGACAAACCAACAGCCAATGTCATACTTAATGAGCAATAACTAGAAGCATTCCCTTTGAAATCCAGCACTAGGCAAAAATGCCCTCTCTCACCACTCCTATTCAACATAGTACTGGAAGTTCTAGCCAGAGCAATAAGGCAAGAAAAAGAAATAAAGGGTATTCAAATAAACAAGGAGGAAGCCAAATTGTCTCTATTTGCAGACAACATGTTAGTATACCTAGAAGACCCCATCACCTCAGCCCAAAAGCTCCTGCAACTGATAAGCAACTTCAGCAAAGTCTCAGGATATAAAATCAATGTGCAAAAATCACAAGCATTCCTATACACCAATAACAGACTTAAAGAGAACCAAATCAAGAATGAACTGCCATTCACAATTGCTACAAAGAGAATAAAATACCTAGGAATACAACTCACAAGAAACGTAAGGGACCACTTCAAGAAAAACTACAAAACACTGCTTAACGAAATAAGAGAGGACACAAACAGATGGAGAAACATTCCATGTTCGTGGTTAGGAAGAATCAATATCGTGAAAATGGCTATACTGCCCAAAGTAATTTACACAATCAATGCTATCCCCATCAAACTACCATTGAATTTCTTCACAGAACTGGAAAAAACCACCATGAACTTCATATGGAACCAAAAAGGAGCCTGCATAGCCAAGTCAATTCTAAGTAAAAAGAACACAGTGGGAGGCATCACACTACCAGACTTCAAACTATACTACAAGGCTACAGTAATCAAAACAGCATGGTACTGGTACCAAAACAGAGATATAGACCAATGGAACAGAACAGAGGCATCGGAGCCAGATCAACTTATCTGCAACCATATAATCTTTGATATACCTGACAAAAACAAGCAATGGGGAAAGGATTTCCTGTTTAATAAATGGTGTTGGGAAAACTGGTTAGCCATATGCAGAAAGCAGAAGCTAGACCCCTTCCTGACACCTTACACTAAAATTAACTCCAGATGGATTAAAGACGTAAACGTAAGACCTGACACCATAAAAACCCTAGAAGAAAAGCTAGGCAAAACCATTCAGGACATAGGAGTAGGCAAGAACTTCATGACCAAAACACCAATAGCATTGGCAACAAAAGCCAAAATAGACAAATGGAACCTAATCAAACTCCACAGCTTCTGCATGGCAAAGGAAACAGTCACTAGAGTGAATTGGCAACCATCAAATTGGGAAAAAATCTTTGCAGTTTACGCATCGGACAAAGGGCTGATATCCAGAATTTACAAAGAACTCAAACAGATTTACAGGAAAAAAGCAAACAAGCCCATTCAAAAATGGGCAAAGGATATGAACAGACACTTTACAAAAGAAGACATACATGAGGCCAACAAACACATGAAAAAAATGCTCATCATAACTGGTCATTAGAGAGATGCAAATCAAAACCACATTGAGATTCCATCTCACACCAGTTAGAATGGCGATCATAAAAAATCTGGAGACAACAGATGCTGGAGAGGATGTGGAGAAACAGGAACACTCTTACACTGTTGGTGGGAGTGTAAATTAGTTCAACCATTGTGGAAGACAGTGTGGCGATTCCTCAAGAACCTAGAAATAGAAATTTCATTTGACCCAGCAATCCCATTACTGGGTATATATCCAAAGGAATATAAATCCTTCTAGTATAAAGACACATGCACACGAATTTTCATTGCAGCACTGTTTACAATAGCAAAGACCTGGAACCAACCCAAATGCCCATCGATGATAGACTGGACTGGGAAAATATGGCACATATACACCATGGAATAGTATGCAGCAATCAAAAATGACGAGTTCATGTCCTTTGTAAGGACATGGATGAATCTGGAGAACATCCTTCTCAGCAAACTGACAGAAGAACAGAAAAGGAAATACCACATATTCTCACTCATAGGCAGGTGAGAAAAATGACAACACATGGACACAGGGAGTGGGTACTACGCACTGTGTTCTATTGGGGGGACAGCGGTGGGGAGCTGGGGAGGGATAGACTGGGGAGAAATGCCAAATGTGGGTTAAGGGGAGGACGGCAGCAAAACACACTGCCATGTGTGTACCTATGCAACTATCTTGCATGTTCTGCACATTTACCCGAAAACCTAAAATGCAATAAAAATTAAAAAAAGAAAAAGAAATAAAACCACATCTGGTATAGCAGCTGCAATTGGAGTCACCACTTGTTTAAGCATACAATAATTCGTTTTAGTTCTCCAAAATCCATTTTTCTTTTCCCCAGGCCAAATAGGAGTGTTGAATGGAGAGGTGGTAAGAATCACCACCCTCGAGTCTTTCAAGTCCTTGATGGCGGTAATTAATTTTTGTAGTTTCTCCAGGGTTGTGATATTGTTTTTGATTCACTATTTTTCTAGGTAGTGGCAGCTCTAATGGTTTTTGTTTGGTCTTTCCCAACATAGTAGCCCTCATTCTACCAGTCAGGGGGCCAGCGTGGGGATTTTGCCAACTGCTAAGCGTGTCTATGCCAATTATGCATTCTGGCACTTGGGAAATAACCACAAAATGAGTCCCAAGACCCACTGAGCTCACTGTATGTCAGACCTGAGCTAAATTACCTGGCCTACATAAGCCCTTATGTAGGACCCTATATAAACCAGAGAACCACAATGATGTTTTGGGTTTCTCAGAATCAACATTAACTCAAAGCCTGTAACCAGCAGCCCCTAAGATATCTGATCTTTTTTTCCCACAATGCAGTTACTCTAGTAAAAGGCTGGAGGTTTCCTTGAGGAAGAATGGGAAAAAAGATTAATAGCATAAATTGTAGATAGTGTAATGTGGTCCTTCCTCAAGAAGACCCAGAATAGGGAGATTTCCAAGATGACGTGGTAGGAACAACTCGGGATTGCAGCTCTCAGTGAAGGCGCAGAGGGTGAGTCCTAGCCGGATTTTCAGACAAACTTTTTTTGCCCACAGAATGGGGAAATTCCCAGATGTAGGAGAGACACGGGACACCAGTGCAGCCCTTTCAGCTTGCGCGGTTGTTTTGGCCGGCGCCACTGTGCAGTGGCACCCCGCACAAAACTTACTGGTCTGGGTGCCCTCTTAAACCGGCAATCTGAGATTTGGGAAAGCAGATTAACATATCCATCTGATTAAACGAGACTTGGACAGTGAGCCAGACCAGGAGATTCCTGGGAAGCATGATTTGAGCTGGTGCAGTGGGTCACTGTACGGGAAATCACACAGATCCTGGGGCCCTATCAGCAGGTGACTGGAACACCTATGAGAGAGTCAACCTTTCAACTTAAAAAAAGAAAAAAAGAGAGAGAGAAAGGACTCTGAGAAAGGGAGCCAGGTGATCAGTCTCAGCGGGTCCCAACCCCACAGGGACAGTCAAAATGGCAATTTGAAATGCTCAGGGTTGAGAGATTCACTGCAGGCTCAGCTGAATCCAGGATGGTGCAGCTCAGTGGAGGAGGGGCGTCCATTACTACCGATGCATTCCACCCGTACTGAGGTACACTCCCATTGCTGAAGCTGCCTGCCATTGCCGAGGCAACCCACCATAACAAAGAGACTCCGCTAACAGGGCAGAGCCCACGACAGTAAGGTGCAGCCCTGCAGCAGCAGGGTGGACCCCAGGGTAGCAGAGTGGAGACTCAGCAGGCAAATAGTGACTAGACTGCCTCCTAGCTGGGCAGGACAGTGCAACAGATACTCACAAAGAAAGCCCTAACTCCCTGAGACAGAGCATCTGAGGGTAAAAAAAAAGGGGTTTTATAAGTTCTGCTGCAGCAGACCTAAACACACCCGCCCAACAGCCCTGAATGAACAATGGAGCTCACAGCTCAGCACTGGAGCTCCTATAAAGTACAGACAGTCTCCTCAAGAAGCTTCCTGATCCCTGTATATCCAAAGAGTAACCTCAAAAAAGAAATAATCAGAATAACATTTGGCGGGCATCATTCTGGGACAAAGATAGCAGAAAAAGAAACTGGTAGAATCCCTCACTGTTCCACAGCTGCTACAGGTGTGCCACAGACAACCAGGGTCTGGAGTGAACCTCAGCACTCGTAGAGCAGAGGGGCTAGACTGTTAGAAAAAAAAAAAACTAAGTAAAAGAAACACTTCATCATCAACAATCTGGGCATCCACTCAGAGACCCAATTGAAAAGTCAGCAACTAATAAGACGACAGGTGGATAAATCCACAAAGATGGAAAGAAACCAGCACAAAAAAGAGAAAAACACCCGAAACCAAAACAACTCACCTCCTACAAAAGACCAAAACTCCTCCCCAGCAGGCGAACAAAGCTGGATAAAGAATGAGTGTGACAAAATGATAAAATCAGACTTCAGAAGGTGGATAATGAGAAACTTCAGTGAGCTAAAAGAACATGTTCTAAATCAATGCAAAGAAACAAAGAACCTTGAAAAAAGATATGAAAAAAGATTCGAGGAAATGATAACAAGATTGGACAACTTAGAGAGGACTATGAATGAATTGAAGGAGCTGAAAAACACAACATGAGAACATCGCAAAGCATGCACAAGTTTCAACAGCCGAACTGAACAAGCAGAAGAAAGAATATCAGAAGTCGAAAATCAACTCAGTGAAATAAAATGAAAAAGCAGAATTAGAGAAAAAAGCGCAAAAAGGAATAAACGAAAACTGCAAGAAATGTGAGACTATGTGAAGAGACATAACCTACGTTTGATAGTATGTGAAGAGACATAACCTACGTTTGATAGGTGTACCAGAATGTGATGAAGAGAATGAATCTAAGCTGAAAAATACTCTTCAGGATACTATCCAGGAAAATATCCCCAACCCAGCAAAGCAGGCCAATACTCCAGTCCAGGAATACAGAGAACACCACAAAGATATTCCACAAGAAGAGCAATCCCAAGGCACATAATCGTCAGATTCACCAGGGTCGAAAGGAAGGGTAAAATGCTAAGGGCAGCCAGAGAGAAAGGTCAGGTCACCCACAAAGGGAAGCCCATCAGACTCACAGCAGATCTCTCAGCAGAAACTCTACAAGCCAGAAGAGAGTGGGGGCCAATATTCAACATCCTTAAAGAAAAATCTTTCAACCCACAATTTCATATCCGGCCAAACTGAGCTTCATATGTGAAGGAAGATTAAAATGTTTTGCCAATAAGCAAGAACTCAGAGATTTTGTCACCACCAGGCCTGCTTTACAAGACCTCCTGAAAGAGGCACTACACATAGAAAAGTACAAGTACCCGCCATTCTCAAAACATACAAAATGTTCAGAGCATCAACAAAATGAAGAATCTGCATCAATTAACGAGCAAAACAGCTAGCTAGCATCAAAATGGCAGTATTAAATTCACACATAACAATATTAACCCTAAATGCAAATGGGTTAAATGCACCAATCAAAAGACACAGACTGGCAAATTGGATAAAAAACCAAAACCCATTCGTGTGCTGTATCCAGGAAACGCATCTCACATGCAAGGATACACAAAGGCTCAAAATAAAGGGATGGAGGAAGATTTACCAAGCAAATGGAGAGCAAAAAAAACCGAGGAGTTGCAATTCTCATCTCTGATAAAGTTGACTTTAAAGCAACAAAGATCAAAAGAGACAAAGAAGGTCATTACATAATGGTAAAAGGATCGATACAACAAGAAGAGCTAACGATCCTAAATATATATGGACACAATACAGGAGCACCCAGATATATAAGGCAAGTTCTTAATGACTTACAAAGAGACTTAGACTCCCACACAATAATAGTGGGAGACTTTAACACTCCACTGTCAATGTTAGATAGATCAACGAAACAGAAAATTAACAAGGATATCCAGGGCTTGAACTCAGACCTGGAACAAGCAAACCTGATAGACATTTACAGAACTCTCCACCCCAAATCCACAGAATATACATTCTTCTCAGCACCACATCACACCTACTCCAAAATTGACCACATAATTGGAAGTGAAGCACTCCTCTGCAAATGCAAAACAACTGAAATCATAACAAACAGTCTCTCAGACCATAGTGCAATCAAGTTGGAACTCAGAATTCAGAAACTAACTCAGAACCGCACAGCTTCATGGAAACTGAACAACTGGCTCTTGAATGTTGATTGGATAAACAATGAAATGAAGGCAGAAATAAAGAAGTTCTTCCAAACCAACAAGAACGAAGACAAAACATACAAGAATCTCTGGGACACACTTAAAACAGTCTGTAGAGGACAATATATAACAATAAGTGCCCACATAAGAAGAATGGAGAGATCCAAAATTGACACCCTATTATCAAAATTGAAAGAGCTAGAGGAGCCAGATCAGTCTGTAGAGGAAAATATATAAGAATAAGTGCCCACATAAGAAGAATGGAGAGATCCAAAATTGACACCCTATCATCAAAATTGAAAGAGCTAGAGGAGCCAGATCAAAAAAAACTCAAAACCTAGCAGAAGACAAGAAATAACTAAGATCAGAGCAGAACTGAAGGAGATAGAGACAAGAAAAACCCTTCAAAAAATGAATAAATCCAAGAGCTGGTTTTTTGAAAAGATCAACAAAATAGACAGATCACTAGCCAGACTGACAAAAAAGACAAGAGAGAACAACGAAATAGATGCAATAAAAACGATAAAGGGGAGGAGGAGGAGGCAAAATGGCGTCGTAGAAGCAACTCAGGATTGCAGCTCTCAGTGACAGCGCAGAGGGTGAGTCCTAGCTGCATTCTCGGATGGACCTTTTTTGCCCACAGAGTGTTGAAAGTCCCAGGTGTGGGAGAAACACAGGACGCTGGTAAAGCCGGCTAACGCAGCCGGCTCACGCGGCCTCTTCAGCTGGCGCTGCAGTGGGACCCGGCACGGAACTCACTTGTCCGGGTGCCCTGTTAAACCGGCAATCTGAGAGTTTCAAGGGCAGATTGGCATGTCCATCTGATTGAACGGGACTTGCACAGTGAGCCAGACCAGGAGTTTCCTGGGAGTTTCCTGGGAAGCGTGACCTGAGCCGGTGAAGTGGGCAGCGGCACGGGAGATCGCACGGATCCCAGTGTCCTATCGGCAGGCTACTGGGGTGCCGGTGAGAGAGTCGACCTTTCAGATCGCGGAGAGGGAGAGAGAGAGAGAGAGAGGATGGACTCTGAGGCAGGGAGCTGGGTGATTGGGCTTGGCGGGTCCCACCCTCACGGGGACAAGCAGGGAGGTGACTGGAGGCGCTTGGGGCTGAGAGTTTTGCTGCCAGCATCTAGCATGGTGCAGCCCAGTGAGGGAGGGGCGTCCACCATTGCTGACACAATCCGCCCCTACTGAAGTACCGCCCAGGGCTGACACAGCCCGCCGTTGCTGAGGCAACCTGCCATAACAGAGAGACTCCACCAGGACGGGGGAGTGCTCCACAGCAGAGGGAGCCCAGCAGCAACAGGGTGGACCCACGCTAGCAGGTCAGAGCCCCGGCAGGCAAATAGTGAATAGACTGCCACCTACTGGGGCAGAACAGTGCAACAGATACTCATAAAGAAAGCCCCAACTCCCTGAAACGGAGCATCTAAGAAGGGGGAAAAAAAGGGTTGTGTTTTATGAGTTCTATTGCAGCAGACATAAACAACCTCCCAACAACCCTGAATGAAAAACGGAGCTCACAGCTCAGCACTGGAGCTCCTCTAAAGCACAGATCATCTCCTTAAACAGCTCCATGATTCCTGTATATCCAAAGAGTCACCCCAAAAAAGGACTAATCAGACTGACATTTGGCAGGCATCATTCTGGAAAAAAGACAGCAGAAGAAGAAACTGGTATCATCCCTCACTCTTCCACAGCTGCTACAGGTTTACTCCAGACAAGCAGGGCCTGGAGTGGACCTCAGCACTCATACAGCAGAGGGGCTAGACCATTAGAAGGAAAACTAAGTAACAGAAATACTTCATCATCAACAATCTCAGCATCCACACTGAGACCCAATTGAAAAACCAGCAACTACTAAGACGACAGGCAGATAAATCCATAAAGATGGGAAGAAACCAGCGCAAAAAGGAGGAAAACACCTGAAACCAAAACACCTCACCTCCTACAAAGGACCAAAACTCCTCACCATTAAGGGAACCAAGCTGGACAGAGAATGAGTGTGACGAAATGACGGAATCAGACTTCAGAAAGTGGATAATGAGAAACTTCATTGAGCTAAAAGAACATGTTCTAAATAAGTGCAAAAAAACTAAGAACCTTGAAAAAAGATTTGAAAAAAGATTCGAGGAATTGATAACAAGAATGGACAACTTAGAGAGGAATATGAATGAATTGAAGGAGCTGAAAAACACAACACGAGAACTTGGTGAAGCATGCACAAGTTTCAACAGCCGAATTGACCAAGCAGAAGAAAGAATATAAGAAATTGAAGATCAACTCAATGAAATAAAACGTGAAACCAAGATGAAAGAAAAAAGCAGAAAAAGGAATGAAAAAAATCTCCAAGAAATGTGGGACTATGTGAAGAGACCCAACCTACGTTTGATAGGGGTACCAGAATGTGATGAAGAGAATAAATCCAAGCTGGAAAACACTCGTCAGGATATTATCCACGAAAATTTCCCCAACCTAGGAAGCCAGTTCAATACTCATCTCGAGGAAATACAGAGAACACCACAAAGATACTCCGCAAGAAGAGCAACCCCAAGGCACATAATTGTTAGATTCACCACGGTTGAAATGAAGGAGAAAATACTAAGGGCAGACAGAGAGAAAGGTCGGGTCACCCACAAAGGGAAGCCCATAAGACTCACCGCAGATCTCTCGGCAGAGACTCTACAAGCCAGAAGAGAGTGGGGGCCAATATTCAACATCCTTAAAGAAAAGAAATTTCAACCCAGAATCTCATATCCAGCCAAACTGAGCTTCATAAGTGAAGGAAAAATAAAATCCTTCACGAACAAGCAAGTACTCAGAGATTTTGTCACCACTAGGCCTGCTTTACAAGAGCTGCTGAAAGAGGCACTACACATAGAAAGAAACAACCAGTTCCAGCCATCCTAAAAGCATACCAAATGACTGGCAAATTGGATAAAAAACCAAAACCAATCGGTGTGCTGTATCCAGGAAACCCACCTCACATGCAAAGATACATAAAGGCTCAAAATAAAAGGATGGAGGAAGATTTACCAAGCAAATGAGAGCAAAAAAAAGCAGGAGTTGTAAATCTCGTCTGTGATAAAATAGACGTTAAAGCAACAAAGATCAAAAGGGACAAAGAAGGTCATTACATAATGGTAAAAGGATTGATACAACAAGAAGAGCTAACGATTCTAAATATATATGGACCCAATGCAGGAGCACCCAGATATATAAAGCAAGTTCTTAATGACTTAAACGAGACTTAGACTCCCACACAATAATACTGGGAGACTTTAACACTCCACTGTCAATAGCAGACAGATCAACCAGACAGAAAATTAACAAGAATATCCAGGACTTGAACTCAGACCTGGAACAAGCAAACCTGATAGACATTTACAGAACTCCACCACAAATACACAAAATATACATTCTTCTCAGCACCACATCAAACCTACTCCAAAATTGACCACATAATTGAAAGTAAAGCACTCCTCAGCAAATGCAAAACAACTGAAATCTTAACAGTCTCTCAGACCATAGTGCAATCAAGTTAGAACTCAGAATTCAGAAAATAATTCAGAAGCACACAGCTTCAAGGAAACTGAACAACTGGCTCTTGAATGTTGATTGGATAAACAATGAAATGAAGGCAGAAATAAAGAAGTTCTTTGAAACCAATGAAAATAAAGACACAACGTATCAGAATCTGTGGGACACATTTAAAGCAGTCTGTAGAGGAAAATATATAGCAATAAGTGACCTCATGAGAAGAGTGGAGAGATCCAAAATTGACACCCTATCATCAAAATTGAAAGAGCTAGAAGAGCAAGATCAAAAAAGCTCAAAACGTAGCCGAAGACAAGAAATAACTAAGATCAGAGCAGAACTGAATGAGATAGAGACAAGAAAAACCCTTCAGAAAATCAATAAATCCAAGAGCTGGTTTTTTGAAAAGATCAACAAAATAGACAGACCACTAGCCAGACTGATAAAAAAGAAAAGAGAGAACAACCAAATAGATGCAATAAAAAACAAAAATGGGGAAATCACCACAGATTACACAAAAATTCAAACCATCATCAGAGAATACTACAAACAACTCTATGCACATAAACTAGTAAATGAGGAAGAAATGGATAAATTCCTGGATGCGTGTGTCCTCCCAAGCCTAAACCAGGAGGAAGCCAAAAGTATGAATAGACCAATAACAAGGTCTGAAGTTGAGGCAGCAATTAAGAGCCTACCACACAAAAAAAGCCCAGGTCCAGATGGGTTCACAGCTGAATTCTACCAGACACACAAAGAGGATCTGGTACCATTTCTTCTGAAACTATTCCAAAGAATCCAAAAAGAGGGAACCCTTCCCAAATCATTTTATGAGGCCAACATCATCCTGATACCAAAACCTGACAGAGACTCAATGAGAAAAGAAAACTTCAGGCCAATATCCATGATGAACATAGATGCAAAAATCGTCAATAAAATACTGGCAAACCGATTACAACAGCACATTAAAAAACTTACCCATCATGATCAAGTAGGATTCATCCCGGGGATGCAAGGCTGGTTCAACATACGCAAGTCTGTAAATGTAATTCACCACATAAACAGAAGCAAAAACCAAAACCACATGATTATCTCAATTGATAAAGAGAAGGCATTTGACAAAATTCAACAGACCTTTATGCTAAAAACCCTCAATAAACTTGGTATTGATGGAACATATCTCAAAGTAATGAAAGCTATTTATGACAAACCAACAGCCAATATCATACTTAATGGGCAAAAACTGGAAGCATTCCCTTTGAAATCGGGCACTAGACAAGGATGCCCTCTCTCACCACTTCTATTCAACATAGTACTGGAAGTTCTAGCCAGAGCAATCAGGCAAGAAAAAGAAATAAAGGGTATTAAAATAGAAAAGATGGAAGCCAAATTGTGTCTATTTGCAGACGACATGATAGTATACCTAGAAGACTCCATCACCTCAGCACAAAAGCTCCTGCAACTGATAAGCAACTTCAGCAAAGTCTCAGGATATAAAATCAATGAGCAAATATCACAAGCATTCCTATACACCAATAACAGACTCAAAGAGAACTAAATCAAGAACGAACTGACATTCACAATTGATACAAAGAAAATAAAATACCTAGGAATACAACTAACAAGTAATGTAAGGGACCTCTTTAAGGAAAACTACAAACCACTGCTCAACGAAATAAGAGAGGACACAAACAGATGGAAAAACATTCCATGTTCGTGGTTAGGAAGAATCAATATCGTGAAAATGGCTATACTGCCCAAAGTAATTTACACAATCAATGCTATCCCCATCAAACTACCATTGAATTTCTTCACAGAACAAGAAAATACTACCATGAATTTCATATGGAACCAAAAAAGAGCCCGCATAGCCAAGTAAATTCTAAGGAAAAAGAACACACCGGGAGGCATCACACTACCAGACTTCAAACTATACTACAAGGCTACAGTATTCAAAACAGCATGGTACTGGTACCAAAACAGAGATATAGACCAATGGAACAGAACAGAAGCATTGGAGGCAACACAACATATGCACAACCATATTATCTTTGATAAACCAGACAAAAACAAGCAATGGGGAAAGGATTCCCTATTTAATAAATGGTGTTGGGAAAACTGGCTAGCCATGGGCAGAAAGCAGAACCTGGACCCCTTCCTGACACCTTACACTAAAATTAACTCCAGATGGATTAAAGCCTTAAACATAAGACGTGACAGCATAAAAACCCTAGAAGAAAATCTAGGCAAAACCATTCAGGACATAGGAGTAGGCAAGGACATCATGACCAAAACACCAAAAGCATTGGCAAGAAAAGCCAAAATAGACAAATGGGTCCTAATCAAACTCCACAGCTTCTGCACGGGAAAAGAAACAGTCACTAGAGTGAATCGGCAAGCATCAGAATGGGAAAACATCTTTGCAGTTTACACATCTGACAAAGGGCTGATATCCAGAATTTACAAAGAACTCAAACAAATTTACAAGAAAAAAACAAACAAGCCCATTCAAAAATGGGCAAAGGATATGAACAGACATTTTACAAAAGAAGATATACATCAGGCCAACAAACATAAGAAAAAATGCTCATCATCACTGGTCATTAGAGAGATGCAAATCAAAACCACATTGAGATACAATCTCACGCCAGTTAGAATGGTGATCATTAAAAAATCCGGAGACAGCAGATGCTGGAGAGGATGTGGAGAAATAGGAACACTCTTACACTGTTGGTGGGTGTGTAAATTAGTTCAACCATTGTGGAATACAGCGTGGCGATTCCTCAGGGACCTAGAAATAGAAATTCCATTTGACCCAGGAATCCCATTACTGGGTATATATCCAAAGGACTATAAATCGTTCTACTATAAGGACACATGCACACGAATGTTCATTGCAGCACTGTTTACAATAGCAAAGAACTGGAACCAACCCAAATGCCCAACGATAATAGAATGGACTGGGAAAATGTGGCACATATACACCATGGAATATTATGCAGCAATAAAAAATGATGAGTTTGTGTCCTTTGTAAGGACATGGATGAATCTGGAGAACATCATTCTCAGCAAACTGACACAAGAACAGAAAAAGATGCAACTATCTTGCTCGTTCTGCACAGGTACCCCCAAACCTATAATGCAATAAAAAATTTAAAAAAAAAAACCGCATATACTCACTCATAGGTAGGTGAGAAAAATGAGAAAACATGGACACAGAGAGGCGGTCTACTATACCCTGGGGTCTATTGGGGGAAATGGGGGAGGGACAGCGGGGGGCGGGGCTGGGAAGGGATAGCCTGGGGATGAATGCCAAGTGTGGGTGAAGGGGAGGAGGGCAGCAAAACACACTGCCATATGTTTACCTATGCAACTATCTTGCACGTTCTGCACATGTACCCCAAAACCTATAATGCAATAAAAATTAAAAAAAAAATGATAAAGGGGAAATCACCACAGATTCCCCAAAAATTCAAACCATCGTCAGAGAATACTACAAACAACTCTATGCACATAAACTAGTAAACCAGGAAGAAATGGATAAATTCCTGGAAACCTGTTTTCTCCCAAGCCTACAGCAGGAGGGAGCTGAAACTATGACTTAAACAATAACAAGGTCTGAAGTTGAGGAAGCAATTAGGAGCCTACCACGGAATAAAAGCCGAGGTTTAGATGGGTTCACAGCCGAATTCCACCAGACAAACAAAGAGGAGTTGGTACCATTCCTTCTGAAACTACTCCAAATAATCCAGAAAAAGGAAAGCCTTCCCAAATAATTTTTTTTATTTTTTTATTGCGTTATAGGTTTTGGGGTACCTGTGCAGAACGGGCAAGATAGTTGCATAGGTACACACATGGCAGTGTGTTTTGCTGCCTTCCTCCCCTTCACCCACACTTGGCATTCATTCCCAGGCTATCCCTCCCCAGCCACCCCCACTGTTCCTTCCCCATTCCCCCAATAGACCCCAGTGTATAGTAGACCACCTCTCTGTGTCCATGTGTTCTCATTTTTCTCCCCCACCTATGAGTGAGTATATGCGGTATTTCTTTTTCTGTTCTTGTGTCAGTTTGCTGAGAATGATGTTCTCCAGATTCATCCATGTCCTTACAAAAAACACAAACTCATCATTTTTGATTGCTGCATAATATTCCATGGCGTATATGTGCCACATTTTTCCCTGTCCAGTTGATCATCGTTGGGCATTTGGGTTGGTTCCAGGTCTTTGCTATTGTAAACAGTGCCACAGTGAATATTCGTGTGCATGTGTCCTTATAGTAGAACGATTTATAGTCTTTTGGATAGATACCCAGTAATGGGATTGCTGGGTCAAATGGAATTTCTATTTCTAGGTCCTTGAGGAATCGCCACACTGTCTTCCACAATGGTTGAACTAATTTACACTCCCACCAACAGTGTAAGAGTGTTCCTATTTCTCCACATCCTCTCCAGCATCTGCTGTCTCCAGATTTTTTAATGATCTCCATTCTAACTGGCGTGAGATGGTATCTCAATGTGGTTTTGATTTGCATCTCTCTAATGACCAGTGATGATGAGCATTTTTTCATATGTTTGTTGGCCTGATGTATATCTTCTTTTGTAAAGTGTCTTTTCATATCCTTTGCCCATTTCTGAATGGGCTTGTTTGTTTTTCTCCTGTAAATCTGTTTGAGTTCTTTGTAAATTCTTGATATCAGCCCTTTGTCACATGGGTAAAATGCAAAGAATTTTTTCCCATTCTGATGGTTGCCAATTCACTCTAGTGACTGTTTCTTTTGTCGTGCAGAAGCTGTGGAGTTTGATTAGGTCCCATTTGTCTATTTTGGCTTTTGTTGCCAATGCTTTTGGTGTTTTGGTCATGAAGTCCTTGCCTACTCCTATGTCCTGAATGGTTTTGCCTAGATTTTCTTCTAGGGTTTTTATGGTGTCAGGTCTTACGTTTAAGTCTTTAATCCATCTGGAGTTAATTTTAGTGTAAGGTGTCAGGAAGGGGTCCAGTTTCTGCTTTCTGCCCATGGCTAGCCAGTTTTCCCAACACCATTTATTAAACAGGGAATCCTTTCCCCATTGCTTGTTTTTGTCTGGTTTATCAAAGATAATATGGTTGTAGATGTGTTGTGTTGCCTCCGATGCCTCTGTTCTGTTCCATTGGTCTATATCTCTGTTTTGATACCAGTACCATGCTGTCTTGATTACTGTAGCCTTGTAGTATAGTTTGAAGTCTGGTAGTGTGATGCCTCCTGCTGTGTTCTTTTTGCTTAGAAATGACTTGGCTATGCGGGCTGTTTTTTGGTTCCATATGAAATTCATGGTGGTTTTTTCCAGTTCTGTGAAGAAATTCAATGGTAGTTTGATGGGGATAGCATTGACTGTGTAAATTACTTTGGGCAGTATAGCCATTTTCACGATATTGATTCTTCCTAACCACGAACATGGAATGTTTCTCCATCTGTTTGTGTCCTCTCTTATTTCGTTGAGCAGTGTTTTGTAGTTTTCCTTAAAGAGGTCCTTTACATTCCTTGTGAGTTGTATTCCTAGGTATTTTATTTACTTTGTAGCAATTGTGAATGGCAGTTCGTTCTTGATTTGGTTCTCCTTAAGTCTCTTATTGGTGTATAGGAATGCTTGTGATTTTTGCACATTGATTTTATATCCTGAGACTTTGCTGAAGTTGCTTATCAGTTGCAGGAGCTTTTGTGCTGAGGTGATGGGGTCTTCTAGGTCTACTATCATGTCGTCTGCAAATAGAGACAATTTGCCTTCCACCTTTCTTATTTGAATACCCTTTATTTCTTTTTCTTGCCTGATTGCTCTGGTTAGATGTTCCAGTACTATGTGAAATAGGAGTGGTGAGAGAGGGCATTCTTGCTTAGTGCCAGATTTCAAAGCGAATGCTTCCAGTTTTTGCCCATTAAGTATAATATTGGCTGTTGCTTTGTTGTAAATAGCTTTTATTACTTTGAGATATTTTCCATCAATACCAAGTTCATTGAGGGTTTTTAGCATAAAGGTCTGTTGAATTTTGTCAAATGCCTTCTCTTCGTCAATTGAGATAATCATGTGGTTTTGGTTTTTGCTTCTGTTTATGTGGTGAATTACATTTATAGACTTGCGTATCTGGAACCAGCCTTGCATCCCCGGGATGAATCCTTCTTGATCATGATGGATAAGTTTTTTCATGTGCTGTTGCAATCGTTTTGCCAGTATTTTATTGAAGATTTTTGCATGTTTGTTCATCATGGATATTGGCCTGATGTTTTATTTTCTTGTTGAGTCTCTGTCAGGTTTTGGTATCAGCATGACGTTGGTCTCATAAAATGATTTGGGAAGGGTTCCCTCTTTTTGGGTTATTTGGAATACTTTCAGAAGGAATGGTACCAGATACTCTTTGTGTGTCTGGTAGAATTCGGCTGTGAACCCATCTAGACCTGGGCTTTTTTTGTCTGGTAGGCTCTTAATTGCTGCCTCAACTTCAGACCTTGTTATTGGTCTATTCATAGTTTTGGCTTCCTCCTGGTTTAGGCTTGGGAGGACACAGGCGTCCAGGAATTTATCCATTTCTTTCTGATTTACTGGTTTATGTGCATAGAGTTGTTTGTAGTATTCTCTGATGATGGTTTGAATTTCTGTGGAATCTGTGGTGATTTCTCCATTATCTTTTTTATTGCATCGATTTGGTTGTTCTCTTTTTTCTTTTTTATCAGTCTGGCTAGTGGTCTGTCTATTTTGTTGATCTTTTCAAGAAACCAGCTCTTAGATTTATTGATTTTTTTGAAGGGTTTTTCGTGTCTCTATCTCCTTCAGTTCTTCTCTGATCTTAGTTATTTCTTGTCTTCAGCTAGGTTGTGAGCTTTTTGATCTTGTTCCTCTAGCTCTTTCAATTTTGACGATAGGGTGTCAATTTTGGATCTCTCCACTCTTCTCATGTGGGCACTTATTGCTATATATTTTCCTCTACAGACTGCTTTAAATGTGTCCCAGAGATTCTGGTATGTTGTGTCTTCATTTTTGTTTGTTTCAAGGAACTTATTTATTTCTGCCTTAATTTCATTGTTTATCCAATCAACATTCAGGAGCCAGTTGTTCAGTTTCCATGAAGCTCTGCGGTTCTGAGTTATTTTCTGAATTCTGAGTTCCAACTTGATTGCACTGTGGTCCAAGAGACTGTTTGTTATGCTGTCAGTTTTTTTGCATTTGCTGAGGAGTGCTTTACTTCCAATTATGTGGTCAGATTTGAAGTAGGTGTGATGTGGTGCTGAGAAGAATGTATATTCTGTGGATTTGGGGTGGAGAGTTCTGTTAATGTCTATCAGGTTTGCTTGTTCCAGGTCTTAGTTCAAGTCTTGGATATTCTTGTTAATTTTCTGTCTGGTTGATCTGTCTGCTATTGACAGTGGAGTGTTAAAGTCTCCCACTATTATTGTGTGGGAGTCTAAGTCTCTTTGTAAGTCATTAAGAACTTGCCTTATGTATCTGGGTGCTCCTACATTGGGTCTATGTATATTTAGAATTGTTAGCTCTTCTTGTTGTATCGATCCTTTTACCATTATGTAATGACTTTCTTTGTCCCTTTTGATATTTGTTGCTTTAAAATTTATTTTATCAGAGATGAGAATTGCAACCTCTGCTTTTTTTTGCTCTCCATTTGCTTGGTAAATCTTCCTCCATCCCTTTATATTGAGCCTTTGTGTATCCTTGCGTGTGAGGTGGGTTTCCTGGATACAGCACACCGATGGGTTTTGCTTTTTTATCCAATTTGCCAGTCTGTGTCTTTTGATTGGTGCATTTAGCCTATTTACATTTAGGGTTAATATTGCTATGTGTGAGTTTGATACTGCCATTTTGATGCTAGCTGGCTGTTTTGCCCGTTGGTTCATGTATATTCTTCATTTTGTTCATGGAATTTAGCATTTGGTATGCTTTTTTGATGGCTGGTACTGGTTGTTTCTTTCTATGTGTAGTGCCTCTTTCAGGAGCTCTTGTAAAGCAGGCATAGTGGTGACAAAATCTCTGAGTACTTGCTTGTTCATGAAGGATTTTATTTTTCCTTCACTTATGAAGTTCAGTTTGGCTGGATATGAAATTCTGGGTTGAAAGTTCTTTTCTTTAAGGATGTTGAATATTGGCCCCCACTCTCTTCTGGCTTGTAGAGTCTCTGCTGAGAGATCTGTTATTAGTCTGATGGGCTTCCCTTTGTGGGTGACCGGACCCTTCTCTCTGGCTGCCCTTAGTATTTTCTCCTTCATTTCAACCCTGGTGAATCTGACGATTATGTGCTTGTGGTTGCTCCTCTTGCGGAGTATCTTTGTGGTGTTGTCTGTATTTCCTGGAGTTAAGTATTGACCTGTCTTGCTAGGTTGGGGAAATTTTTCTGGATAATATTCTGAAGAGTGTTTTCCAGCTTGGATTCATTCTCTTCATCACATTCTGGTACACATATCTTACGTAGGTTGGGTCTCTTCACATAGTCCCACATTTCTTGGAGATTTTTTTCATTCCTTTTTCTGCTTTTTTCTTTAATCTTGGTTTCTTATTTTATTTCATTGAATTGATCTTCAACTTCTGATATTCTTTCTTCTGCTTTGTCAATTCGGCTGTTGAAACTTGTGCATGCTTCACCAAGTTCTCGTGTTGTGTTTTTCAGCTCCTTCAATTCATTCATATTCCTCTCTAAGTTGTCCATTCTTGTTATCAATTCCTCGAATCTTTTTTCAAATGTTTTTTCAAGGTTCTTAGTTTCTTTGCACTGATTTAGAACATGTTCTTTTAGCTCACTGAAGTTTCGCATTATCCAGTTTCTGAAGTCTGATTCCGTCATTTTGTCACACTCATTTTCCTTCCAGCTTGGTTCCCTTGCTGGTGAGGAGTTTTGTTCCTTTGTAGGAGGTGAGTTGTTTTTTTTTTTTGGGGTGTTTTCCTCCGTTTTGCGCTTGTTTCTTCCCATCTTTATGGATTTATCTGCCTGTCTTCTTAGTAGTTGCTGATTTTTCAGTTGGGTCTCTGCGTGGACGCTGAGATTGTTGATGATGAAGTATTTTTGTTACTTAGCTTTCCTTCTAATTGTCTAGCCCCTCTACTGTATGAGTGCTGAGGTCCACTCCAGGCCCTGCTTTTCTGGGGTATACCTCTAGCAGCTGTGGAACAGTGAGGGATGATACCAGTTTCTTCTTCTGCTGTCTTTGTTCCAGAATGATGCCCGCCAAATGTCAGTCTGATTAGTCCTTTTTTGTGGTGACTCTTTGGATATACAGGGGTCAGGGAGCTGCTTAAGGAGACGGTCTGTGCTTTATAGGCGCTCTAGTGCTAAGCTGTGATCTCCGTTGTTCATTCAGGGTTGTTGGGAGGTTGTTTATGTCTTCTGCAATAGAACTCATAAAACACCACCCTTTTTTTTCCCCCTTAGATGCTCTGTCTCAGGGAGTTGGGACTTTCTTTATGAGTATCTGTTGCACTCTCCTGCTACACTAGGAGCCAGTCTATTCACTATTTGCCTGCCGGGGCTCTGACCTGCTAGCGTGGGTCCACCCTGTTGCTGCTGGGCTCCCTTCTGTTGTGGAGCACTCCCCATTCCTGGAGGAGTCTCTCTGTTATGGCAGGTTGCCTCAGCAACGGCAGGCTGTGTCAGCCCTGGGCGGTATTTCAGTAGGGGCGGATTTCGTCATTAATGGTGGACGCCCCTCCCTCACCGGGCTGCCCCGTCCTACATGCTGGCAGCAAAACTCTCAGCCCCAAGCACCTCCAGTCACTGCCCTGCTTGTCCCCATGAGGGTGGGACCCTCCGAGCCCAATCACCCAGCTCCCTTCCTCAGAGTCCGTCCTCTCTCTCTCTCTTCCTCACCGCAAGCTGAAATGTCGATGCTCTCACTGGCGCCCCAGTAGCCTGTTGATAGGGCACTGGGATCCATGCCATCTCCCGTGCTGCTGCCCACTGCACCGGCTAAGATCATGCTTCCCAGGAAACTCCTGGTCTGGCTCATTTTCCAAGTCCCATTCAATCAGATGGACATGCCAATCTGCCCTTCCAAATCTCAGGTTGCCAGTTTAACAGGGCACCCAGACCAGTGAGTTCCATTCTGGGTCCTGCTGCAGTGCTGGCCGAAGCAGCTGTGCAAGCCAGCTGCACTAGCTGGCTGTAGTAGCGTCCCGTGTCTCTCCCACACCTGGGACTTTCAACGCTCTGTGGGCAAAAAAGGCCCATCTGAGAATGCGGCTAGGACTCACCCTCTGCTCCTTCACTGAGAGCTGCAATCCTGAATCGCTTCTACGACGCCATCTTCAAACCTCCCTTCCCAAATCATTTTATGAGACCAATTTCATCCTGATACCAAAACCCGGTAGAAACTCAACAAGAAAAAATACTTCGGCCAATATTCATGATGAACATAGATGTGAAAAGCTTCAATAAAATACTGGCAAACCAATTGCAACAGCACATTAAAAAACTTATCCATCATGATCAAGTAGGAATCATCCTGGGCATGCAAGGCTGGTTCAACATACGCAAGTCTGTAAACATCATTCATCACATTAACAGAACCAAAAACCAAAACCACATGATTATCTCAATTGACGCAGAGAAGGCATTTGACAAAATTCAACAGCCCTTTATGCTAAAAACCCTCAATAAACTCGGTATTGGTGAAAGGCATCTCAAAATAATAAAAGCTATTCATGACAAACCAACAGCCAATATCATACTTAATGGGCAAAAATTGGAAGCATTCCCTTTGAAATCTGGCACTAGACAAGGATGCCTTCTCTCACCACTCCTATTCAACATAGTACTGGAAGTTCTAGCCAGAGAAATCAGGCAAGAAAAAGAAATAAAGGATATTCGAATAGGAAAAAAGGAAGCCAAATTGTCTCTATTCACAGACAACATGATAGTGTAACTAGAAGACTCCATCACCTCAGCGCAAAAACTTCTGAAACTGACAAGCAACATCAGCAAAGTCTCAGAATATAAAATCGATGTGCAAAAAATCACAAGCATTACTATACACCAATACCAGACTTAAAGAGAACCAAATCAAGAACGAACTGACATTCACAATTGCTACAAAGAGAATAAAATACCTAGAAATAAAACTTACAAGGAATGTAAGGGACCTCTTCAAGGAAAACTACAAAACACTGCTCAATGAAATAAGAGAGGACACAAACACATGGAGAAACATTCCACGTTCATGGTTAGGAAGAATCAATATCGTGAAAATGGCTATGCTGCCCAAAGTAATTTACAGAATCAACGCTATCCCCATCAAGCTACCATTGAATTTCCTCCCAGAACTGGAAAAAACCACCATGATCTTCATATGGAACCAAAAGAGAGCCCGCATAGCCAAGTAAATTCTAAGCAAAAAGAACACAGCTGGAGGCATCACACTACCAGACTTCAAACTATACTACAAGGCTACAGTAATCGAAACAGCATGGTACTGGTACCAAAACAGAGATATAGACCAATGGAACAGAACAGAGGCATCTGCAGCAACACAACATATCTACAACCATGTAATCTTTTTTAAACCAGACAAAAACAAGCAATGGGGAAAGAATTGTCTGTTCAATAAATGGTGTTGGGAAAACTGGTTAGCCATGTGCAGAAAGCAGAAACTGGACCCCTTCCTGACACCTTACACTAAAATTAACTCCAGATGGATTAAAGACTTAAACATAAGACCTGACACCATAAAAACCCTAGAAGAAAATCTAGGCAAAGCCATTCAGGACATAGGAGTAGGCAAGGACTTCATGACCACAACACCAAAAGCATTGGCAACAAAAGCCAAAATACACAAATGGGACCTAATCAAACTCCATAGCTTCTGCAAGGCAAAAGAAACAGTCACTAGAGTGAATCGGCAACCAACAGAATGGGAAAAAATCTTTGCAGTTTACCCATCTGACAAAGGGCTGGTATCCAGAATTTACAAAGAACTCAAACAGATTTACAGGAAAAGAAGAAGCCCATTCAAAAATGGGCAAAGGTCATGAAAAGACACTTTAGAAAAGAAGACATACATGAGGCCAGCGAACATATGAAAAAATGCTCATCATCACTGGTCATTGGAGAGATGCAAATCAAGACCACATTGATATACCATCTCATGCCAGTTAGAATGGCGATCATTAAAAAATCTGGAGACAGCAGATGCTGGAGAGGATGTGGAGAAATAGGAACACTCTTACACTGTTGGTGGGAGTGTAAATTAGTTCAACCATTGTGGAAGACAGTGTGGTGATTCCTCAAGGACCTAGAAATAGAAATTCCATTTTACCCAGCAATCCCATTACTGGGTATATGTCCAAAGGAATATAAATCATTCTACTATAAGGACACATGCATTGTGTTCTACTATAAGGACACATGCGAATGTTCATTGCAGCACTGTTTATAATAGCAAAGAACTGGAACCACCCCAAATGCCCATCGGTGATAGACTGGACTGGGAAAATTTGTCACATATACACCATGGAATAGTATGCAGCAATCAAAAATGACGAGTTCGTGTCCTTTGTAAGGCCATGGATGAATCTGGAGAACATCATTCTCAGCAAACTGACACAAGAACAGAAAAGGAAATACCACATATTCTCACCCATTGCGTGTGAGAAAAATGAGAACACATGGACACAGGGACGGGGGTGCTACACACTGGGGTCTGTTGGGGGGAATAGGGGAGGCACAGCGGGGGGTTAACTGGGGAGGGATAGCCTGGGGAGAAATGCCAAATATGGGTTACGGGGAGGAAGGCAGCCAAATACACTGCCACGTGTGTATCTATGCAACTATCTTGCACGTTCTGCACATGTACCTCCAAACCTAAAATGCAATAAAAATTAAAAAAAAAGAAAAAAAAATGCAATAAAAATAAATAAATAAATAAATATATATATATATATTTTTTTTTAAAAAAAGAAGTCCCAGTCTTTCCTTCATTCAAGGGTTTCTGGATCTGTAAACTGGTTCAAGTCTGAAAATTGAGAGTCTGTGATTCTCCATATTTATAACTCAAATTAATTTTTTATTTAGTATACCTGGAACTTTTCTGCTTACACAAATTAAGTAAGAACCATTATTCTCAGCAAACTAACACAAGAACAGAAAATCAAACACCGCATGTTCTCACTCATAGGAAGATGCTGAACAATGAGAACACATGCACACAGTGAGAGGAGCATTACACACTGAGTTTTGCTGGGGGGGCACTATGGGAGGGACAGTGGCAGGTAGGGAGTTGGGGAGGGATAACACGGGGAGAAATGCCAGATATAGGTGATTGGGATGGAGGCAGCAAACCACATTGCTATGTATGTACCTATGCAACAATCCTGCATGTTCTTCACATGTACCCCAGAACCTAAAGTGCAATAAAATATATATTTAAAAACCAAAAAATGCAGGGCTTCATATTAATTTCCCTCTCAGAACCTTGTAATTAATTAGCCAGTGTCAAAGCTCTTCACAAGTCAGACTATTCTGATTGCTTTTTTGCTTCTGCTGTTTATTAAGGTAACTATGCCCACCTAACGTTTGATAGATAGATGAGTTCTGCCACTTGGCCCCTGCTGCCTTGGGATCCAGTTATTTCTATTTCACTTAAATTTTGTAGTTGAATGACTGTGGTTTACAAATGTAAGCTCAGCATACAGAGAGGAGCAATCACAGAGATCTTCAAAGATGCAGGCGCTGCCCTTAAAAATCTATTTTACAAAATATTCATAAAGAGTATGTCTTCTTGACCCTCCCAGCTGGGCAAGTGGGTCTAAAGTGACTAATACCTTCTAGCATCCAATCGCCCTAAGCCTTTGGATCCATTCCCCTACATTAAACCAAGGGAGATTAGCCATTTACAGCTCATTCACAGTGGGCCATCCTTTGATCCATATTTCAGCTAACCAGCAAAGAAACTATTGAAACCTTTTTAAACTTCCTGAGCTGCAACACTAAATGCAGAATTCTTGCTTAGTGGGCTAAAATCAATAAGTTCTGCCTGTTCCAACTTTATGTTCCTTCTGCCATTATCCCACACCCTTAATATTCATTCCCATGCCTGTTCTCCAGATTTCTGCTTATATATATTAGAAAACTTAAGTAATTATGTTGGAGTGTAAGGCACCTCCTCATGGGTCACACTATGAACCTCACCACTAGAGGCCTTCTGGGGCTTGAGTTTAGTTATTGGTTTAAAACCAAACTGGGGTGTTAGGGGTGGGTCCTGAGGAGAATCAACATTGTCTTTCTTTGCAACTGCCTCAGGGGAGGCGATCACTGTTGCATCAGGCAGTGCAGGGTTAGTGTCCTCAGACAAATGTGGAAAGGCTGATGGCAGTGTGGACTGGGAAGAGAATGTTGCCACCACTGAGAGTGGGGAAGCTGTTTCTTCTGGTAACAAAAGGTTCAGCAGAGTTTATAAGCTCAGTGTCCTCAGCTTCATAAGGGTTCTCCCATTCAAAGTTACAGGGTGCCATTCTTCTCCGATCAATGCTGTTACTTTTTAAATTTATTTTTATTTATTTATTTAAATTTCTATTGCATTTGAGGTTTTGGGGTACATGTGCAGAACGTGCAAGATAGTTGCATAGGTACACACATGGCAGTGTGTTTTGCTGCCTTCCTCCACTTCACCCACACTTGGCATTTATCCCCATGCTATCCCTCCCCAGCTACCCCCCCCACTGGCACTCCCCTATTCCCCCCAATAGACCCCTGTGTGACATAGACCCCTCAATGTGTCCATGTTTCTTATTTTTCTCACCCACCTATGAGTGAGAATATGCGGTATTTCCTTCTCTGTTCTTGTGTCAGTTTGCTGAGAATGATGTTCCCCAGATTCATCCATGTCCTTATAAAGGACACAAACTCATCATTTTTAATTGCTACGTAATATTCCATGGTGTATATATGCCACATTTTCCCAGTCCAGTCTATCATCAATGGGCATTTGGGTTGGTTCCAGGTCTTTTCTATTGTAAACAGTGCTGCAATGAACATTCATGTGCATGTGTCCTTATAGTAGAAAGATTTATAGTCCTTTGGATATATACCCAGTAATGGGATTGCTGGGTCAAATGGAATTTCTATTTCTAGGTCCTTGAGAAATCGCCACACTACCTTCCACAATGGTTGAACTAATTTACACTGCCACCAACAGTGTAGGAGTGTCCCTATTTCTCCACATCCTCTCCAGCATCTGTTGTCTCCAGATTTTTTAATGATTGCCATTCTAACTGGCGTGAGATGGTATCTCAATGTGGTTTTGATTTGCATCTCTCTAATGACCAGTGATGATGAGCATTTTTTCATGTGTTTGTTGGCCTCATGTATGTCTTCTTTTGTAAAGTGTCTTTTCATATCGGTTGCTCATTTTTGAATGGGCTTGTTTATTTTTTTCCTGTAAATCTATTTGAGTTCTTTGTAAATTATGGATATCAGCCCTTTGTCAGATGGGAAAACTGCAAAAAATTTTTTCCCATTCTGATGGTTTCCGATTCACTCTAGTGACTGTTTCTTTTGCCGTGGAAAAGCTCTGCAGTTTGATTAGGTCCCATTTGTCTATTTTGGCTTTTGTTGCCAATGCTTTTGGTGTTTTATCCATGAAGTTCTTGCCTACTCCTATGTCCTGAATGGTTTTGCCTAGATTTTCTTCTAGGGTTTTTATGGTGTCAGGTCTTATGTTTAAGTCTTTAATCTATCTGGAGTTAATTTTACCGTAAGGTGTCAGGAAGGGGTCCAGTTTCTGCTTTCTGCACATGGCTAGCCAGTTTTCCCAACACCATTTATTAAACAGGGAATCCTTTCCCCATTGCTTGTTTTAGTCTGGTTTATCAAAGATTATATTGTTGTAGATATGTTGTGTTGCCTCTGATGCCTCTGTTCTGTTCCATTGGTCTATATCTCTGTTTTGGTACCAGTACCATGCTGTTTTGATTACTGTAGCCTTGTAGTATAGTTGGAAGTCTGGTAGTGTGATGCTTCCCGCTGTATTCTATTTGCTTAGTATTGACTTGGCTATGCGGGCTCTCTTTTGGTTCCATATGAAGTTCATGGTGGTTTTTTCCAGTTCTGTGAAGAAATTCAATGGTAGTTTGATGGGGATAGCATTGATTGTGTAAATTACTTTGGGCAGTATAGCCATTTTCACGATATTAATTCTTCCTAACCACGAACATGGAATGTTTCTCCATCTGTTTGTGTCCTCTCTTATTTTGTTGAGCAGTTGTTTGTAGTTTTCCTTAAAGAGGTCCCTTATATTCCTTGTGAGTTGTACTCCTAGGTATTTACTTTTTGTTTTTTCATGTGTGTATGTTCAGTTTTTCTATTTTTCTGGCAGTGGTTAAATCTTGAGCCAACCTTTGAGTGAGTTCTTTTCTTTTTTTTAAATTTTTATTGCAATATAGGTTTTGGGGTACATGTGCAGAACGTGCAAGATAGTTGCACAGGTACACACATGGCAGTGTGTTTTGCTGCCTTCTACCCCTTCACCCACACTTGGCATTCATCCCCAGGCTATCTCTCCCCAGCCCTTCTGGTGTCCCTCCCCCATTCCCCCCAATAGACACCAGTGTGTAGTAGACACCCTCTCTGTGTCCATCTGTTCTCATTTTTCTCACCCACCTATGAGTGAGTATATGCGGTATTTCTTTTTCTGTTCTTGTGTCAGTTTGCTGAGAATGATGATCTCCAGATTCATCCATGTCCTTACAAAGGACACAAACTCCTCATTTTTGATTGCTGCATAATATTCCATGGTGTATATGTGCCACATTTTCCCAGGCCAGTCTATCATCTTTGGGCATTTGGGTTGGTTCCAGTTCTTTGCTATTGTAAACAGTGCTGCAATGAACATTCGTGTTCATGTGTCCTTATAGTAGAACGATTTATAGTCCTTTGGATATACACCCAGTAATGGGATTGCTGGGTCAAATGGAATTTCTATTTCTAGGTCCTTGAGGAATCGCCACACTGTCTTCCACAATGGTTGAACTAATTTACACGCCCACCAACAGTGTAAGAGTGTTTCTATTTCTCCACATCCTCTCCAGCATCTGCAGTCTCCAGATTTTTTAATGATCGCCATTCTAACTGGGGTGAGATGGTATCTCAATGTGGTTTTGATTTGCATCTCTCTAATGACCAGTGATGATGAACATTTTTTCATATGTTTGTTGGCCTTATGTACATGTTTTTTTTGTAAAGTGTCTGTTCATATCCTTTGCCCATTTTTGAATGGGCTTGTTTGTTTTTTTCCTGTAAATCTGTTTGAGTTCTTTGTAAATTCTGGATATCAGCCCTTTGTCAGATGTGTAAACCGGAAAGATTTTTTCCCATTCTGATGGTTGCCGATTCACTCTAGTGACTGTTTCTTTTGCCTTCAGAAGCTGTGGAGTTTGATTAGGTCCCATGTGTCTATTTTGGCTTTTGTTGCCAATGCTTTTGGTGTTTTGGTCATGAAGTCCTTGCCTACTCCTATGTCCTGAATGGTTTTGCCTAGATTTTCTTCTAGGGTTTTTATGGTGTCAGGTCTTATGTTTAAGTCTTTAATTCATCTGGAGTTAATTTTAGTGTAAGTTGTCAGGAAGGGGTCGAGTTTCTGCTTTCTACACATGGCTAGCCAGTTTTCCCAACACCATTTATTAAACAGGGAATCCTTTCCCCATTGCTTGTTTTTGTCTGGTTTATCAAAGAAAATATGGTTGTACATATGTTGTGTTGCCTCCGATGCTTCTGTTCTGTTCTATTCGTCTATATCTCTGTTTTGGTAGCAGTACCATGCTGTTTTGATTACTGTAGCCTTGTAGTATAGTTTGAAGTCTGGTAGTGTGATGCCTCCAGCTGTGTTCTTTTTGCTTAGAATTGACTTGGCTATGCGGGCTCTTTATTGGTTCCATATGAAATTCATGGTGTTTTTTTCCAGTTCTGTGAAGAAATTCAGTGGTAGTTTGATGGGGATAGCATTGATTGTGTAAATTACTTTGGGCAGTATAGCCATTTTCATGATATTGATTCTTCCTAACCACGAACATGGAATGTTTTTCCATCTGTTTGTGTCCTCTCTTATTTCGTTGAGCAGTGGTTTGTAGTTTTCCTTAAAGAGGTCCCTTACGTTCCTTGTGAATTTTATTCCTAGGTATTTTATTTTCTTTGTAGCAATTGTGAATGGCAGTTCGTTCTTGATTTGGTTCTCTTTAAGTCTGTTCTTGGTGTATGGGAATGCTTGTGAGCTTTGAACATTGATTTTATATCCTGAGACTTTGCTGAAGTTGCTTATCAGTTGCAGGAGCTTTTTTGCTGAGGTGATGGGGTCTTCTAGGTATACTATCATGTCGTCTGCAAATAGAGACATTTTGGCTTCCACCTTTCCTATTCGAATACCGTTTATTTCTTTTTCTTGCCTGATTGCTCTGGATAGAACTTTCAGTACTATGTTGAGTAGGAGTGGTGAGAGAGCGCATCCTTGTCTATTGCCGGATTTTAAAGGCAATGCTTCCAGATTTTGCCCATTAAGTATGATATTGGCTGTTGGTTTGTCGTAAATAGCTTTCATTACTTTGAGATATGTTCCATCAATGCCAAGTTTATTGAGGGTTTTTAGCATAAAGGACTGTTGAATTTTGTCAAATGCCTTCTCTGCGTCAATTGAGATAATCATGTGGTTTTTTTTTTGCTTCTGTTTATGTGGTGAATTACATTTATAGACTTGCGTATGTTGGACTAGCCTTGCATCCCCGGGATGAATCCTACTTGATCATGATGGATAAGTTTTTTAATGTGCTGTTGCAATCGGTTTGCCAGTATTTTATTGAAGATTTTTGCATCTATGTTCATCATGGATATTGGCCTGAAGTTTTCTTTTCTTGTTGAGTCTCTGCCCGGTTTTGGTATCAGGATGATGGTGGTTTCATAAAATGATTTGGGAAGGGTTCCCTCTTTTTGAATTATTTGGTATTGTTTCAGAAGGAATGGTACCAGATCCTCTTTGTGTGTCTGGTAGAATTCGGCTGTGAACCCATCTGGACCTTGGCTTTTTTTGTGTGGTAGGCTCTTAATTCCTGCCTCAACTTCAGACCTTGTTATCAGTCTATTCATACTTTCGGCTTTCTCCTGGTTTAGGCTTGTGAGGACACAGGCATCCAGGAATTTATCCATTTCTTCCTGCTTTACTAGTTTATGTGCATAGAGTTGTTTGTAGTATTCTCTGATGATGGTTTGAATTCCTGTGGAATCTGTGGTTATTTCCCCTTTGTCGTTTTCTATTGCATCTATTTGGTTGTTCTCTCTCTTCTTTTTATCAGCCTGGCTATTGGTCTATTTTGTTGATCTTTTCGAAAAACGAACTCTTGGATTCATTTATTTTTTGAAGGGTTTTTCTTGTCTCTATCTTCTTCAGTCCTGCTCTGATCTTAGTTGTTTCTTGTTTTCGGCTAGGTTTTGAGCTTTTTGATCTTGCTCCTCTAGCTTTTTCAATTTTGATGATAGGGGGTCAATTTTGGATCTCTCCACTCTTCTTCTTTGGGCACTTATTGCTATATATTTTCCTCTACAGACTGCTTTAAATGTGTTCCAGAGATTCTGGTACGTTGTGTCTTCGTTCTCATTGGTTTCGAAGAACTTCTTTATCTCTGCCTTCATTTCATTGTTTATCCAATCAACATTCAAGAGCCAATTGTTCAGTTTCCATGAAGCTGTGCGATTCTGAGTTATTTTCTGAGTTCTGAGTTCCAACTTGATTGCACTATGGTCTGAGAGACTGTTTGTTATGATTTGAGTGGTTTTGCATTTGCTGAGGAGTGCTTTACTTCCAATTATGTGGTCAATTTTGGAGTAGGTGTGATGTGGTGCTGAGAAGAATGTATATTCTGTGGATTTGGGGTGGAGAGTTCTGTAAATGTCTATCAGGTTTGCTTGTTCCAGGTCTGAGTTCAAGTCCTGAATATCCTTGTTAATTTTCTGTCTGGTTGATCTGTCTAATATTGATAGTGGAGTGTTAAAGTCTCCCACTATTATTGTGTGGGAGTCTAAGTCTCTTTGTAAGTCATTAAGAACTTGCCTTATATATCTGGGTGCTCCTGCATTGGGTCCATATATATTTAGAATCATTAGCTCTTCTTGTTGTATCTATCCTTTTACCATTATGTAATGACCTTCTTTGTTTCTTTTGATCTTTTTTGCTTTAAAGTCTATTTTATCAGAGAAAAGCATTGCAACTCCTGCTTTTTTTTTGCTCTCCATTTCCTTGGGAAATCTTCCTCCATCCCTTTGTTTTGAGCCTTTGTGTATCCTTGCGTGTGAGGTGGGTTTTCTGGATACAGCACTCTGATGGGTTTTGTTTTTTTATCCAATTTGGCAGTCTGTGTCTTTTTATTGGTGCATTTATCCCATTTACATTTAAGGTTAATATTGTTATGTGTGAATTTTATACTGCCATTTTGATGCTAGCTGGCTGTTTTGCCTGTTGGTTGATTCAAATTCTTATTTTGTTGATGCTCTTTAGCATATGGTATGCTTTTAGGATGGCTGGTATTGGTTGTTTCTTTCTATGTGTAGTGCCTCTTTCAGGAGCTCTTGTAAAGCAGGCCTGGTGGGACAAAATGTCTGAGTACTTTCTTGTTCATGAAGGATTTTATTTTTTCTTCACGTATGAAGCTCAGTTTGGCTGGATATGAAATTCTTGGTTTAAAGTTCTTTTCTTTAAGGGTGTTGAATATTGGCCCCCACTCTTTTCTGGCTTATAGAGTCTCTGCTGAGAGACCTGCTGTGAGTCTGATGGGCTTCCCTTTGTGGGTGACCCGACCTTTCTCTCTGGCTGCCCTTAGTATTTTCTTTTTCATTTCAACCCTGGTGAATCTGACGATTATGTACCTTGGGGTTGCTCTTCTTGCGTAGTATCTTTGTGGTGTTCTCTGTATTTCTTGGAATTGAGCGTTGACCTGTCTTGCTAGTTTGGGGAAATTCTCCTGTGTAATATTTTGAAGAGTGTTTTCCAGCTTGGATTCATTCTCTTCAGCACATTCTGGTACACCTATCAAACGTAGGTTGGGTCTCTTCACATAGTCCCACATTTCTTGGAGGTTTTGTTCATTCCTTTTTGTGCTTTTTTCTTTGATCTTCGTTTCTCGTTTTATTTCATTGAGTTGATCTTCAACTTCTGATATTCTTTCTTCTTCTTGGTCAATTCGCCTGTTGAAACTTGTGCATGCTTTGCGAAGTTCTCGTGTTGTGTTTTTCAGCTCCTTCAATTCATTCATATTCCTCTCTAAGTTGTCCAATCTTGTAATCATTTCCTCGAATATTTTTTCAAATCTTTTTTCAAGGTTCTTAGTTTCTTTGCACTGATTTAGAACATGTTCTTTTAGCTCACTGAAGTTTCTCATTATCCACTTTCTGAAGTCTGATTCCGTTATTTCATCACACTCATTCTCTGTCACGCTGTGTCCCCTTGCTGGTGAGAAGTTTTGGTCCTTTGTAGGAGGTGAAGTGTTTTGGTTTCGGGTGTTTTTCTTTTTTTTTTTGCGCTGGTTTCTTACCATCTTTATGGATTTATCCACCTGTTGTCTTAGTAGTTTCTGATTTTTTTCAATTGGGTCTCTGTGTGGACTCCCAGATTGTTGATGATGAGGTATTTCTGTTACTTAGTTTTCCTTCTAATGGTATAGCCCCCCTGCTGTACGAGTGCTGAGGTCCACTCCAGGCCCTGCTTGTCTGGGGTACACCTGTAGCAGCTGTGGAACAGTGAGGGATGCTACCAGTTTTTTCTTCTGTTATCTTTGTTTCAGAATGATGCCCGCCAAATGCCAGTCTGATTAGTCCTTTTTTGGGGTTACTCTTTGTATATATAGGAGTCAGGGAGCTGCTTGAGGAGACGGTCTGTACTTTATAGGAGCTCCAATGCTGTGCTGTGAGCTTCGTTGTTCATTCAGTGTTGTTGGCAGGATGTGTTTATGTCTGCTGCAACAGAACACATACCCCCCCTTTTTTCCCCCTTAGTTGGTCTGTCTCAGGGTGTTGCGGCTTTCTTTATGTTTATCTGTTGTTCTGTTTTGCCCAGCTAGGCAGCAGTCTATTCACTATTTTCCTGCTGGGGCTCTTCCTGACTAGCGCTGGTCTGCCCTGTTTCTGTGCAGCTCCGTTCTGCTGTGGCATGCTCCTCCCTGCTGGCGGAGTCTCTCTGTTATGGCAGGTTGCCTCAGCAACAGCAGGCTGCGTCAGCCCTGGATGGTACTTCAGTAGGGGCGGATTGCATCTGTAGTGGTGGACGCCCCTCTTCCACTGGGCTACACCATCCTAGATGCTGGCAGCAAAACTCTCATCCCCGAGTGCCTCCAATCGCTGCCCTGCTTGTCCCTTTGAGAGTGGGACCTGCCAAGCTGGATTACCCAGCTCCCTGCCTCAGAGTCCGTCCTCTCTCTCTCTCTCTTCCTCTCCCGTAGCTGAACGGTTGACTCTCTCACTGGTGCCCCCGTAGCCTTCTGATAGGGCACTGGGATCCATGTGATCTCCCATGCTGCTGCCCACTGCACCAGCTCAGATCACGTTTCCCAGGAATCTCCTTGTCTGGCTCATTGTCCAATTCTTGTTCAATCAGATGGACATGCCAATCTGCCTTTCCAAAACTCAGATTGCCAGTTTAACAGGGCACCCGGACCAGTGAGTTTTGTGCCTGGTGCCACTGCGGTGCAGCGCCGGCCGAACTGGCCCCACCAGCTGGCTGCACTAGTGTTCCGTGTCTCTCCCACACCTGGGACTTTCCACATTCTGTGGGCAAAAAAAGGTCCATCTGAGAATGCGGCTAGGACTCACCCTCTGTGCCTTCACTGAGAGCTGCAATCCTGAGTCACCTCTATGACGCCATCTTGGAAGCCTCCCCGACTTCTGATATTCTTTCTTCTGCTTGGTCAATTTGGCTGTTGAAACTTGTGCATGCTTCATGAAGTTCTAGTGTTGTGTTTTTCAGCTTCAATTCATTCATATTCCTCTCTAAGTTGTCCATTCTTGTTGTCATTTCCTCAAATCTTTTTTCAAGGTTCTTAGCTTCTTTGCACTGATTTAGAACATGTTCTTTTAGCTCTCTGAAATTTCTCATTAACTACTTTCTGAAGTCTGATTCTGTCATTTCGTCACACTCATTCTCCATCCAGCTTTGTTCCCTTGCTGGTGAGGTGTTTTGGTCCTTTGTAGGAGGTGAAGTGTTTTGGTTTTGGGTGTTTTCCTCCTTTTTGCGCTGGTTTCTTCCCATCTTTATGGATTTATCCACCTGTCGTCTTAGTAGTTGCTGATTTTTCAATTGTGTCTCTGAGTGGATGCCCAGATTGTTGATGATGAGGTATTTCTGTTACTTAGTTTTCCTTCTAACGGTTTGGCCCCTCCACTGTGTGAGTGCTGAGGTCCACTCCAGGCCCTGCTTGTCTGGGGTACACCTGTAGCAGCTGTGGAACAGTGAGGGATGCTACCAGTTTTTTCTTCTGCTATCTTTGTCCCAGAATGATGCCCACCAAATGTCAGTCTGATTAGTCCTTTTTCAAGGTGGCTCTTTGGATATACAGGGGTCAGGTAGCTGCTTGAGGAGATGGTCTGTACTTTATATGAGCTGCAGTGCTGAGCTGTGAGCTCCATTGTTCAGTCAGGGTTGGTCGGTGAATGTGTTTGTGTCTGCTGCAGCAGAACTTATAAAACCCCCCTCCTTTTTTTTTCTCAGATGCTCTGTCTCAGGGAGTTGGGGCTTTCTTTATGAGTATCTGTTGTACTGTCCTGCCCAGCTAGGAGGCAGTCTATTCACTAATTGCCTGCCAGGGCTCCGCCCTGCTAATGCAGGTCCGCCCTGCTGCCTTGGGGCTCCATTCTGCTGTGGTGAGCTCCGCCCTGTTGGCAGGCATCTCTCTGTTATGGCTGGTTGCCTCAGCAATGGCAGGCTGCATCAGCAGTGAGCGGTACCTCAGTAGGGGTGGATTGCATCCGTTGTGGCAGACACCTCTCCCCCACTGAGCTGCACCATCCTGGATTCCACTGACCCTGCAGCAAAACTCTCAACACTGAGCGCCTCGAATCACCACGCTGCTTATGGCCATGAGGGTGGGACCCGCCGAGCCTGATCACCTGGCTCCCTGCCTCAGAGTTCCTCCTCTCTCTCTCTCTTTCTTTTTTTCCTAATTGAATGGTTGACTCTCTCACAGGTGCACCTGTTGCCTGCTCATTGGCCACTGGGATCCTTGTGATCTCTCGTGCTGCTGCCCACTGCATGGGCTCAAATCGCTCTTCCCAGGAATCTCCTGGTCTGGCTCACTGTCCAAGTCCCGTTCATTCAAATGGACATGTCAATCTGCCCTCCCAAAACTCAGATTGCCAGTTTAACAGGGCACCCAGACCAGTGAGCTTTGTGCAGGCTGCAGCTGCACCATGGCACCTGCTGAAAGGCCATGCAAGCCTAAAGGGCTGCACTGCTCTCCTGTGTCTCTCCTACACCTTGGAATTTCACTGTTCGGTGGGCAACAAAGGTCCGTCTGAAAATGCGGCTAGGACTCACCCTCTGTGCCTTCACTGAGAGCTGCAATCCTGAGTTGTTTTTACAGTGCGATATTGGAACCTCCTCCTGCTACTTTTACAGTAGACACCTGATGAGGCTATGCATGCATCTTTCATTGCAGGTCAGTCACTTGCATGATAAGTGCTTTTGTCTGATTTTCAAAAATTTCAGCTCTTTCTCTGAAGAAGTTAATACACCTGTTTAGGTCAATCTTTCAAGATTTGAGGCTAATTATGTGCTTGTGAAGCCAAGAGATTGAATCCCTGAGTTCTTTGTTTTCTTTCATCACGTTGTCCAGTGAACTTAGGAGCAATCGACCCCAACTTCATTTCATTCTTTGCTTCTCCACATGTAGTTAAAGGTATTACGTTTGTCACTAAACTTCTTCCCTCTAACGAGTGGTGAATCAGGAGTAAAAAATACATTTATTTTGCATAACTCTCTATACAGTTCACACCAAAGACAATCAGTGTTCTCCATACTATTAAAAGTAGAGTCCTTGGCATTTTTGGGTCTAATCAGATTAAGCAGCCAACTCCAGAAAAACCCAAAAGCAATCAAAAACCTTCATCCTTAAACTTGTGTTCATCTAGAACCTCTCCTGATACAAAATTTTGTATTAGTCAGGGTTCTCTAGAGAGACAAAACTAATAAGATAGATGAATATATAGAGGGGAGTTTATTAAGGAGTATTGACTCACATCATTACAAGGTGGAGTCCCACAACAGATTATCTGCAAGCTGAGTTTCAAGAAAGCCAGTCCAACTCCCAAAACCACAAAAGTAGGAAAGCCAAGAGCACAGTCTTTAGTCTGTAGCTGAAGGCCCGACACACCTTGGCAAAACCACTGGTGTAGATCCAAGAAATCAAAAGCTGAAGAACTTGGAGTCTAATGTTTGAGGGCAGGAAGCATCCAGCCTGGGAGAAGGATGAAGACCAAGAGATTCAACCAGTCTATTCCTTCCACATTCTTCTGCTGGCTTTATTCTAGCCATGCTGGTAGCTGATTAGATTGTGCCACACTGAGGGTGGGTCTGCCTCTCTCAGTCCACTGATTCAAATGTTAATCTTTGATAACATCTTCACAGACACACCCAAGAACAACACTTTGCATTCTTCAATCCAATCAAGTTGACAATACGAACCATCGCAACCTGTAACTTTCAAATACTATGTGTTCTAACTTATGAGTGGAAGCTAAACACTGGACACAGTTAGACACAAACAAGAAAAAAGTAGACACTGGAAACTCCAAAAGGTGAAAGGATTGGAGAGTTGTATGGTTTCAAAAAATACATGTAACTTTGTTTCTTTTTTCTAAGGAGAACTGGTATTCAAATTCTCTAGTCAGCCATTTTTAACCTCTCCAATGAATGCTATTACTTGGCGACATTTTTTGTTTGTTCGTTTGAATCTTTTCTACTTCCCTGTCAGGCTCATTTAGTACTCTGGTTATTATATTTAACAGGCAAGACAAAAACCTCAGGACTGTCACAGTTCCTTAAAAGCAGGAGTTCCTTGAATGTTTGCCTTATATTCTCTAACCTCTAGTCTTCTGGAAAGTGATATATCTACTGTACCGTGTGTGTGTGTGTGTGTGTGTGTGTGTATGTGTGTATATGTGTGTGTGTAATCCTTAGGAGGAATAAAATGGAATACATATCACTTTACCTGAAAGTAGGCATCTTATAATTCATGCTTTTAATCACTAAATCATATTAAATACTATGGATGTATCAAATTTTAATTAACTTTTTTTTTACTGATGTATAGCTTGTTGATTATAGTATCTTTACCATTACAAACACAACCGCAGTGGCATACATGTAATAAAATGCCTGTGAAATCTGTAACATCACTGATCACAAACTTTATGAAATTTATATGTATGTCTAGTCATGTGTCCTCACCCTAGTATTTAGCTTTATGGGAGTTATGTTGAGGTTACATACTTATCATAGTGAGACTATATATTCCAAGTATAGAAGAAACACATATTTTTCAGAGAAAAAAAGCCAAGTATTCTGTCCCTAGCATCTTTAAGCAAGAAATCCACAATCTTAAGACTCTCCTTCCCTCTTTCTCTTTTAAAAATTATACTTTAAGTTCTGGGATACATGTGCAGAACGTGCAGGTTCGTTACATAAATATGCATGTGCCATGGTAATTTGCTGCACCCATAGACCTGTCATCTATGTTAAGTATTTTTCTTAATGCTATCCCTCCCCTAGACCCCCACCCACCAAAAGGTTCCTGTGTGTGATGTTTCCCTCCCTGTGTCCATGTGTTCCCATTGTTCAATGCCCACTTATGAGTAAGAACATGAAGTGTTTGGGTTTCTGTTCTTTTTTTTTTAAATTTTTATTGAACATAGATTTTGGGGTAAATGTGCAGAACGTGCAAGATAGTTGCATAGGTACACACATGGCAGTGTGTTTTGCTGCCTTCCTCCCCTTCACCCACACTTGGCATTCATCCCCAGGCTATCCCTCCACAGCACCCCCGCTGTCCCTCCCCCCTTCACCCCAATAGACCCCAGAGTGTAGTAGAACCCCTCTCTGTGTCCCTCTGTTCTCATTTTTCTCACCCGCCTATTAGTGAGAATATGCGGTATTTCTTTTTCTGTTCTTGTGTCAGTTTGCTGAGAATGATGTTCTGCAGATTCACCCATGTCCTTAAAAAAAACACAAACTCATCATTTTTGATTGCTGCATAATATTCCATGGTGTATATGTGCCACATTTTTCCAGTCCAGTCTATCATCGTTGGGCATTTGGGTTGGTTCCAGGTCTTTGCTATTGTAAACAGTGCTGCAATGAACATTCGTGTGCATGTGTCCTCATAGTAGAACGATTTATAGTCCTTTGGATATATACCCAGTAATGGGATTGCTGGGTCAAATGGAATTTCTATTTCTAGGTCCTTGAGGAATCACCACACTGTCTTCCACAATGGTTGAACTAATTTACACTCCCACCAACAGTGTAAGAGTGTTCCTATTTCTCCACATCCTCTCCAGCATCTGCAGTCTCCAGAATTTTTAATGATCACCATTCTAACTGGCGTGAGATGGTATCTCAACGTGGTTTTGATCTGCATCTCTCTAACGACCAGTGATGATGAGCATTTTCTCATGTGTTTGTTGGCGTCATGTATGTCTTCTTTTGTAAAGTGTCTGTTCATATCCTTTGCCCATTTTTGAATGGGCTTGTTTGTTTTTTTCCTGTAAATCTGTTTGAGTTCTTTGTAAATTCTGGATATCAGCCCTTTGTCAGATGTGTAAACTGCAAAGATATTTGCCCACTCTGATGGTTTCCAATTCACTCTAGTGACTGATGCTTTTGCCATGCAAAAGATGTGGAGTTTGATTAGGTCCCATTTGTCTATTTTGGCTTTTGTTGCCAAAGCTTTTGGTGTTTTGGTCATGAAGTCCTTGCCTACTCCTATGTCCTGAAGGGTTTTGCCTAGATTTTCTTCTAGGGTTTTTATGGTGTCAGGTCTTATGTTTAAGTCTTTGATCCATCTGGAGTTAATTTTAGTGTAAGGTGTCAGAAAGGGGTCCAGTTTCTGCTTTCTGCACATGGCTAGACAGTTTTCCCAACACCATTTATTAAATAGGGAATCCTTTCCCTATTGCTTGTTTTTGTCTGGTTTAACAAAGATAATATGGTTGTAGATATGTTGTGTTGCCTCCGATGCTTCTGTTCTGTTCCATTGGTCTATATCTCTGTTTTGGTACCAGTACCATGCTGTTTTGATTACTGTAGCCTTGTAGTATAGTTTGAAGTCTGGTAGTGTGATGCCTCCAGCTGTGTTCTTTTTGCTTAGAATTGACTTGGCTATGCGGGCTCTTTTTTGGTTCCATATGAAATTCATGGTGGTTTTTTCCAGTTCTGTGAAGAAATTCAATGGTAGTTTGACGGGGATAGCATTGATTGTCTAAATTACTTTGGGCAGTATAGCCATTTTCACGATATTGATTCTTCCTAACTACAAACATGGAATGTTTCTCCATCTGTTTGTGTCCTCTCTTATTTCGTTGAGCAGTGGTTTGTAGTTTTCCTTAAAGAGGTCCCTTACATTCCTTGTTAGTTGTATTCCTAGGTATTTTATTTTCTTTGTAACAATTGTGAATGGCAATTCATTCTTGATTTGATTCTCTTTAAGTCTGTTATTGGTGTATAGGAATGCTTGTGAGTTTTGCACATTGATTTTATATCCTGAGACTTTGCTGAAGTTGCTTATCAGTTTCAGGAGTTTTTGGGCTGAGGTGATGGGGTCTTCTAGGTATACTATCATGTCATCTGCATATAGAGACAATTTGGCTTCCACCTTTCCTATTCGAATACCCTTTATTTCTTTTTCTTGCCTGATTGCTCTGGCTAGAACTTCCAGTACTATGTTGAATAGGAGTGGTGAGAGAGGGCATCCTTGTCTAGTGCCGGATTTCAAAGGGAATGCTTCCAGTTTTTGCCCATTAAGTATGATATTGGCTGTTGGTTGGTCGTAAATAGATTTTATTACTTTGAGGTATGTTCCATCAATACCGAGTTTATTGAGGGTTTTTAGCATAAAGGGCTGTTGAATTTTGTCAAATGCCTTCTCTGCGTCAAATGAGATAAGCATGTGGTTTTTGTTTTTGCTTCTGTTTATGTGGTGAATTACCTTTATAGACTTGCGTATGTTGAACCAGCCTTGCATCCCCGGGATGAATCTTACTTGATCATAATGGATAAGTTTATTAATGTGCTGTTGCAATCGGTTTGCCAGTATTTTATTGAAGATTTTTGCATCTATGTTCATCATGGATATTGGTCTGAAGTTTTCTTTTCTTGTTGAGTCTATGCCGGGTTTTAGTATCAGGATGATGTTGGTCTCATAAAATGATTTTGGGAAGGGTTCCCTCTTTTTGAATTATTTGGAATACTTTCAGAAGGAATGGTACCAGATCCTCTTTGTGTGTCTGGTAGAATTCGGCTGTGAACCCATCTGGACCTGGGCTTCTTTTGTGTGGTAGGCTCTTAATTGCTGCCTCAACTTCAGACCTTATTATTGGTCTATTCATAGTTTCGGCATCCTCCTCGTTTAGGCTTGGGAGGACACAGGCGTCCAGGAATTTATCCATTTCTTCCTGGTTTACTACTTTCTGTGCATAGAGTTGTTTGTAGTATTCTCTGATGATGGTTTGAATTTCTGTGGAATCTCTGGTGATTTCCCCATTATCGTTTTTTATTGCATCTATTTGGTTGTTCTCTCTTTTCTTTTTTATCAGTCTGGCTAGTGGTCTGTGTATTTTGTTCCTCTTTTCCAAAAACCAGCTCTTGGATTTATTAATTTTTTGAAGGGTTTTTCTTGTCTCTATCTCCTTCAGTTCTGCTCTGATCTTAGTTATTTCTTGTCTTTGGCTAGGTTTTGAGCTTTTCTGATCTTGCTCCTCTAGCTCTTTCAATTTTGACAATAGGGTGGCAATTTTGAATCTCTCCACTCTTCTCATGTGGGCACTTATTGCTATATATTTTCCTCTACAGACTGCTTTAAATGTGTCCCAGAGGTTCTGGTACGTTGTGTCTTCGTTCTTGTTGGTTTCAAAGAACTTCTTTATTTCTGCCTTCATTTCTTTGTTTATCAATCAACATTCAAGAGCCAGTTGTTCAGTTTCCATGAAGCTGTGCGGTTCTGAGTTATTTTCTGAATTCTGAGTTCCAACTTGATTGCACTATGGTCTGAGAGACTGTTTGTTATGATTTCAGTTGTTTTGCATTTGCTGAGGAGTGCTTTACTTCCAATTATGTGGTCAATTTTGGAGTAGGTGTGATGTGGTGCTGAGAAGAATGTATATTCTGTGGATTTGGGGTGGAGAGTTCTGTAAATGTCTATCAGGTTTGCTTGTTCCAGGTCTGCGTTCAAGTCCTGGATATCCTTGTTAATTTTCTGTCTGGTTGATCTGTCTGCTATTGACAGTGGAGTGTTAAAGTCTCCCACTATTATTGTGTGGGAGTCTAAGTCTCTTTTTAAGTCAATAAGAACTTGCCTTATATATCTGGGTGCTCCTGCATTGGGTCCATATATATTTACAATCATTAGCTCTTCTTGTTGTATTGATCCTTTTACCATTATGTAATGACCTTCATTGTCCCTTTTGATCTTTGTTGCTTTAAAGTCTATTTTATCAGAGACGAGAATTGCAACTCCTGCTTTTTTTTTTACTCTCCATTTGCTTGGTAAATCTTCCTCCATCCCTTTATTTTGAGCCTTTGTGTATCCTTGCGTGTGAGTTGGGTTTCCTGGATACAGTACACCAATGGGCTTTGGTTTTTTATCCAATTTGCCAGTCTGTGTCTTTTGATTGGTGCATTTAGCTGATTTACATTTAGGGTTAATATTGTTATGTGTGAATTTGATACTGCCATTTTGACACTAGCTGGCCGTTTTGCCCATTGGTTCATGTACATTCTTTATTTTGTTGATGCTCTTTAGCATTTGGTATGCTTTTAGGATGGCTGGTACTGGTTTTTCCTCTCTATTTGTAGTGCATCTTTCAGGGGCTCTTGTAAAGCAGGCCTAGTGGTGACAAAATCTCTGAGTACTTGCTTGTTCATGAAGGATTTTATTTTTCCCTCACTTATGAAGCTCAGTTTGGCTGGATATGAAATTCTGGGTTGAAAGTTCTTTTTTTTAAGGATGTTGAATATTGGCCCCCACTGTCTTCTGGCTTGTAGAATCTCTGCCGAGAGATCCGCTGTGAGTCTGATGGGCTTCCCTTTGTGGGTGACCCGACCTTTCTTTCTGGCTGCCCTTATTGTTTTCTCCTTCATTTCAACCCTGGTGAATCTGATGATTTTGTGCCTTGGGGTTTCTCTTCTTGCGGAGTATCTTTGTGGTGTTCTCTGTATTTCCTGGAATTGAGTATTGACCTGTCTTGCTAGGTTGGGCATATTTTTCTGGATAATATCCTGAAGAGTGTTTTCCAGCTTGGATTCATTCTCTTCATCACATTCTGGTACACCTATCAAATGTAGGTTGGGTCTCTTCACATAGTCCCACCTTTCTTGGAGATTTCGTTCATTGCTTTTTGTGCTTTTTTCTTCAATCTTGGTTTCTCGTTTTATTTCATTGAGTTGATCTTCACCTTCTGATATTTTTTCTTCTGCTTGGTCAGTTCGGCTGTTGAAACTTGTGCATGGTTCGCGAAGTTCTCATGTTGTGTTTTTCAGCTCCTTCAATTCATTCATATTTCTCTCTAAGTTGTCCATTCTTGTTATCAATTCCTTGAATCTTTTTTTCAAATCTTTTTTCAAGGTTCTTAGTTTCTTTGCACTAATTTAGAACATTGTTCTTTTAGCTCACTGAAGTTTCTCATTATCCACTTTCTGAAGTCTGATTCCGTCATTTCAGCACACTCCTTCTCCGTCCAGCTTTGTTCCCTTGCTGGTGAGGAGTTTTGGTCCTTTGTAGGAGGTGAGGTCTTTTGGTTTTGGGTGTTTTCCTTCTTTTTGCGCTGGTTTCTTCCCATCTTTATGGATTTATCCACCTGTCATCTTAGTAGTTGCTGATTTTTCAATTGGGTCTCTGTGTGGATGCTGAGATTGTTGATGATGAAGTATTTCTGTTACTTAGTTTTTCTTCTAATGGTCTATCCCCTCTGCTGTATGAGTGCTGAGATCCACTCCAGGCCCTGCTTCTCTGGGGTATACCTGTAGCAGCTGCGGAACAGTGAGGAATGATACCAGTTTTTTCTTTTGCTGTCTTTGTTCCAGAATGATGCCCGCCAAATGTTAGTCTATTTAGTCCTTTTTTGGGGTGACTCTTTGGATATACAGGGGTCAGAGAGCTGCTTAAGGAGATGGTCTGTGCTTTATAGGAGCTCCAGTGCTGAGCTGTGAGCTCCGTTTTTCATTCAGGGTTGTTGGGAGGTTGTTTATGTCTGCTGCAACAGTACTCATAAAACACCACCCTTTTTTTTTTCCTTAGATGCTCTGTCTCAGGGAGTTGGGGCTTTCTTTATGAGTATCCGTTGCACTGTCCTGCCCCACTAGGAGGCAGTCTATTCACTATTTGCCTTCCAGGGCTCTGCCCTGCTAGCATGGGTTCACCCTGTTGCTGCTGGGCTCTGTTCTGCTGTGGAGCACTCCCTTCTTCTGGTGGAGTCTCTCTGTTATGGCAGGTTGCCTCAGAACCCGCAGGCTGGGTCAGCCGTGGGTGGTACTTTAAGAAGGTTGGATTGTGTCAGTAGTTGTGGACGCCCCTCCCCCACCGGTCTGCACCATCCCAGATGCCAGCAGCAAATCTCTCAACTCCAAGTGCCTCCAATCGCCACCCTGCTTGTCTCCTTGAGCGTGGGAGCCACCGAGCCTGATCACTGGGCTCCCCACCTCAGAGTTTGTCCTCTCTCTCTCTCTCTGTTTCTCCTTAATTTGAACAGTTGATTCTATCACTGGCATCCCTGTAGCCTGCTGATAGGACACTGGTATCCGTGCAATCTCCCATGCTGCTGCCCAGTGCACCGGCTCAGATCACACTTCCCAGGAATCTCCTGGTCTGGCTCATTGTCCAAGTCCCGTTAAATCAGATGGACATGCCAATCTGCCCTTCCAAATCTCAGATTGCCGGTCCAACAGGGTACCCAGACCAGTGAGTTTTGTTCCGGGTCCCACTGCGATGGCGGCCGAAGCAGCCATGTGAGCCGGCTGTGCTAGCCGGCTGTACTAGCATCCCATGTCTCTCCCACACCTGGGACTTTCAACGCTCTGTGGGAGAAAAAGGTCCATCCGAGAATGCGGCTAGGACTCACCCTCTGTGCCTTCACTGAGAGCTGCAATCCTGAGTCACTTCCACGATGCCATCTTGCGAGTCCCCTCGGGTTTCTGTTCTTTTGTCAGTTTGCTGAGAGTAATGGTTTCCAGCTTTATCCACGTCCCTGAAAAGGATATGGAAACATCATTTTTTAATGGCTGCAGAGTACTCAATGATGTATATGTGCCACAATTTCTTTATCTAGTCTATCACTGATGGGCATTGGAGTTGGTTCTAAGTCTTTGCTGCTGTGAACAGTGCTGCAGCAAACACACATATGCATGAGTTTTTATAGTAGAATGATTTGTAATCCTTTGGATATATACCCAGTAATGGAATTGCTGGGTCAAATTGTATTTCTGATTCCAGATCATTGAAAATTCACCACACCACCTTTCACAATGTGTGAATCAATTTACACTCCCAACAGTGTAAAAACATTCTTATTTCTCCACATCTTCTCCAGCATCTGTTGTTTCCTGACTTTTTAATGACTGCCATTCTAGCTGGTGTAAGATTGTTATCTCATTGTGCTTTTGATTTGCATTTCCCTAATGACCAGTAATGGTGAGCTTTTTCCCATATATTTGTTGGCTGGATAAATGTCTTCTTTTGAGAAGTGTCTGTTCATATCCTTTGCCCACTTTTTGATACAATTGTTTATTTTTTTCCTCTAAACTTGTTTAAGTTCCTTGTAGATTCTGGATATCAGCCCTTTGTGAGATGGATACAGTGCAAAAATATTCTCCCATTCTGTAGGTTGACTGTTCACTCTGATGGTAGCTTCTTTTGCTGTGCAGAAGGTCTTTAGCTTAATTAGATCCCATTTTTTCATTATTTACTTAATAGTCATTCCAGAGCAGCTTGTTCAGTTTCCATGTATTTGTGTGGTTTTGAGTGAGTTTTTAAATCTGGAGTTGTAATTTGATTGCACTGTGGTCTGAGAGACTGTTTGTTATGATTTCCATTGTTTTGCGTTTGCTGAGGCATGTTTTACTTCCAATTATGTAGTCAATTTTAGAACAAGTGCTACGTGGGTCTGACAAGAATGTATATTCTGTTGATTTGGGGTGGAGAGTTCTGTAGATGTTTCTTAGGTCTGTTTGGCACAGAGCTGAGTTCAAGTCCTTAATATTCTTGTTAATTTTCTGTCTCATTGATCTGTCTAATGTTGACAGTGGGCTCTTAAAGTCTCCCACTATTATTGTGTGGCAGTGTAAGTCTGTTTGTAGGTCTCTAAAAACTTGTTGTTTATTAATCTTGTTGCTTGTGTATTTGGTGCATATATATTTACGTCAGCTACCTCTTCTTTTTACATTGATCCCTTTACCATTCTTTTGATCTTTGTTGGTTTAAAATCTGTTTCATCAGAGACTAGAATTGCAACCCCTCCTTTTTTTATTTGCTTTCCATTTGCTTGATAAATATTTATCCATCCCCTTTATTTTATTTTGAGCTTATGTGTGTCTTTGGAGGTGAGCTGGGTCTCCTGAATACAGCACATGGATGGGTCTTGACTGTTTATTCAGTTTGCCGGTCTGTGTCTTTTAATTGGGTCATTGATTCTGTTTATATTTAATGTTAATATTGTAAGGTGTGAATTTGATCCCATAATCATGATGCTAACTGGTTATTTTGTCTGTTAGTTAATGCAGTTTCTTCTTTTTTATTTTTTAAAATTAAATTAAATTTAATTTTTTATTGCATTTTAGATTTTGGGGTACATGTGAAGAACATGCAAGATTGTTGCATAGGTACATACATTACAGTGTGATGTGCTGGCTTCCTTCTCATCACTTATATCTGGCATTTCTCCCCATGCTATCTCTCTCCAACTCCCCACCCCCTACTGTCTCTCCCCTCTTTCCCCCCAAAAGATCCCAGTGTGTGGCGCTCCCCTCCCTGTGTCCATGTGTTCTCATTGTTCAACACCTGCCTATGAGTGAGAACATGCAGTGTTTGATTTTCTGTTCTTGTGTGTGTTTGCTGAGAATGATGGTTTCCAGGTTCATCCACGTCCTTACAAAGGACATGAACTCATCGTTTTTGATGGCTGCATAGTATTCCATGGTGTATATGTGACACATTTTCTCTGTCCAGTCTGTTATATATGGGCATTTGGGTAGGCTCCAAGTCTTTGCTATTGTAAACAGTGCTGCCATGAACATTCGTGTGCATGTGTCCTTATAGTAGAACGATTTATAATCCTTTGGATATATACCGAATAGTGGGATTGCTGGGTCAAATGGAATTTCTATGTCTAGGTTCTTAAGGAATTGCCACACTGTCTTTGACAATGATTGAACTAATTTACACTCCCACTAACAGTGTGAAACTGTTCCTATTTCCCCACATCCTCTCCAGCATTTGTTGTCTCCAGATTTTTTTAATTTTTTTTATTTTTTATTTTTTATTTAAATTTTTTAAATTTTTATTGCATTATAGGTTTTGGGGTACATGTGCAGAGTGTGCAAGATAGTTGCATAGGTACACACATGTCAGTGTGCTTTGCTGCCTTCCTCCCCTTCACTCACACTTGGTATTTATCCCCAGGCTATCCCTCCCCAGCCTCCCCCACTGTCCCTCCCCCCTTCCCCCTAATAGACCCCAGTGTGTAATAGACCCCCTCCCTGTGTCCATGAGTTCTCATTTTTCTCACCCGCCTATGAGTGAGAATATGTGGTATTTGTTTTTCTGTTCTTGTGTCAGTTTGCTGAGAATGATGTTCTCCAAATTCATCCATGTCTTACAAAGGACACAAACTCATCATTTTTGATTGCTGCATAATATTCCATGGTGTATATGTGCCACATTTTCCCAGTCCAGTCTATCACCGATGGGCATTTGGGTTGGTTCCAGGTCTTTGCTATCATAAACAGTGCTGCAATGAACATTCGTGTGCATGTGTCCTTATAGTAGAACGATTTATAGTCCTTTGGATATATACCCATTAATGAGATTGCTGGGTCAAATGGAATTTCTATTTCTAGGTCCCTGAGGAATCGCCACACTGTCTTCCAAAATGGTTGAACTAATTTACACTCCCACCAACAGTGTAAGAGTGTTCCTATTTCTCCACATCCTCTCCAGCATCTGTGGTCTCCAGATTTTTAAATGATGGCCATTCTAATTGGCATGAGACGGTATCTCAATGTGGTTTTGATTTGCATCTCTCTAATGACCAATGATGATGAGCATTTTTTCATGTGTTTGTTGGCCTCATGTATGTCTTTTTTTGTAAAGTGTCTGTTCATATGCTTTGCCCATTTTTGAATGGGCTTGTTTATTTTTTTTTCTGTAAATCTGTTTGAGTTCTTTGTAAATTCTGGATATCAGCCCTTTGTCACATGGGTAAACTGCAAAGATTTTTTTTCCATTCTGATGGTTGCCAATTCACTCTAGTGACTGTTTCTTTTGCCGTGCAGAAGCTGTGGAGTTTGATTAGGTCCCATTTGTGTATTTTGGCTTTTGTTGCCAATGCTTTTGGTGTTTTGGTCATGAAGTCCTTTCCTACTCCTATGTCCTGAATGGTTTTGCCTAGATGTTCTTCTAGGGTTTTTATGGTGTCAGGTCTTATGTTTAAGTCTTTAATCTATATGGAGTTAATTTTAGTGTAAGGTGTCAGGAAGGGGTCCAGTTTCTGCTTTCTGCACATGGCTTGCCAGTTTTCCCAACACCATTTATTAAACAGGGAATCCTGTCCTCATTGCTTGTTTTTGTTTGGTTTATCAAAGATTATATGGTTGTATATATGTTGTGTTGCCTCCGATGCCTCTGTTGTGTTCCATTGGTCTATATCTCTGTTTTGGTACCAGTACCATGCTGTTTTGATTACTGTAGCCTTGTAGTATAGTTTGAAGTCTGGTAGTATGATGCCTCCTGCTGTGTTCTTTTTGCTTAGAATTGACTTGGCTATGTGGGCTCTCTTTTGGTTCCATATGAAGTTCATGGTGTTTTTTTTTTAGTTCTGTGAAGAAATTCAATGGTTGTTTGATGGGGATAGCATTGATTGTGTAAATTACTTTGGGTAGTATAGCCATTTTCACGATATTGATTCTTCCTAACTACGAACATGGAATGTTTCTCCATCTGTTTGTGTCCTCTCTTATTTCGTTGAGCAGTGGTTTGTAGTTTTCCTTGAAGAGGTTTCTTATGTTCCTTGTGAGTTTTATTCCTAGGTATTTTATTTTCTTTGTAGCAATTGTGAATGGCAGTTCGTTCTTGATTTGGTTCTCTTTAAGTCTGTTATTGATGTATTGGAATGCTTGTGATTATTGCACATTGATTTTATATCCTGAGACTTTGCTGAAGTTGCTTATCAGTTTCAGGAGCTTTTGGGCTGAGGTGATGGGGTCTTCTAGTTATACTATCATGTTGTCTGCAAATAGAGACAATTTGGCTTCCACCTTTTCTATTTGAATATGCTTTATTTCTTTTTCTTGCCTGATTGCTCTGGCTAGAACTTCCAGAACAATTTTGAATAGGAGTGGTGAGAGAGGTCATCCTTGTGTAGTGCCCGATTTCAAAGGGAATGTTTCCAGTTTTTGCCCATTCAGTATGATATTGGCTGTTGGTTTGTCATAAATAGCTTTTATTACTTTGAGATATGTTCCATCAATAAGAAGTTTATTGAGGGTTTTTAGCATAAAGGACTGTTGAATTTTGTCAAGTGCCTTCTCTGCGTCGATTGAGATGATCATGTGATTTTTGTTTTTGCTTCTGTTTATGTGGTGAATTGCGTTTATAGACTTGCGTATGTTGAACCAGCCTTGCATACGCAGGATGAATCTTACTTAGTCATGATGGATAAGTTTTTTAATGTGCTGTTGCAATCGTTTTGCCAGTATTTTATTGAAGATTTTCGCATCTATGTTCATCATGAATATTGGCCTGAAGTTTTCTTTTCTTGTTGAGTCTCTGCCGGGTTTCGGTATCAGGATGATGTTGGTCTCATAAAATGATTTGGGAAGGGTTCTCTCTTTTTGAATTATTTGGAATAGTTTCAGAAGAAATGGAACGAGATCCTCTTTGTGTGTCTGGTAGAATTCGGCTGTGAACCCATCTGGACCTGGGCTTTTTTTTGTGTGGTAGGCTCTTTATTGCTGCCTCAACTTCAGACCTTGTTATTGGCCTATTCATAGTTTTGGCTTTCTCCTGGTTTGGGCTTGGTAGGACATAGGCTTCCAGGAATTTATCCATTTCTTCCTGGTTTACTAGTTTATGTGCATAGAGTTGTTTTTAGTATTCTCTGATGATGGTTTGAATTTCTGTGGAATCTGTCGTGATTTCCCCATTATCGTTTTTTATTGCATCTATTTGATTGTTCTCTCTTTTCTTTTTTATCAGTCTGGCTAGTGGTCTGTGTATTTTGCTGATCTTTTCGAAAAACCAGCTCTTGGATTTATTAATTTTTTGAAGGGTTTTTCTTGTCTCTATCTCCTTCAGTTCTGCTCTGATCTTAGTTATTTCTTGTCTTCAGCTATGTTTTGAGCTTTTTTGATCTTGCTCCTCTAGCTCTTTCAATTTTGACGATAGGGTGTCCATTTTGAATCTCTCCACTCTTCTCATGTGGGCAGTTATTGCTATATATTTTTTTCTATAGACTGCTTTAAATGTGTCCCAGAGATTCTGGTACGTTGTGTCTTCGTTCTAGTTGGTTTCGAAGAACTTCTTTATTTCTGCCTTCATTTTATTGTTTATCCAATCAACATTCAAGGGCCAGTTTTTCAGTTTCCATGAAGCTGTGCGGTCCTTAGTTATTTTCTAAATTCTGAGTTCCAACTTGATTGCACTATGGTCTGAAAGACTGTTATGATTTCAGTTGTTTTGCATTTGCAGGGCAGTGCTTTACTTCCAATTATGTGTTCCATTTTGGAGTAGGTGTGATGTGGTGCTGAGAAGAATGTATATTCTGTGGATTTAAGGTGGAGAATTCTGTAAATACCTATCAGGTTTGCTTGTTCCAGGTCTGAGTTCAAGCCATGGATATCCTTGTTAATTTTCTGTCTGGTTGAGCTGTCTGATATTGACAGTGGAGTGTTAAAGTCTCCCACTTTTATTGTGTGGGAGTCTAAGTCTCTTTTTAAGTCATTAAGAACTTGCCTTATATATCTGGGTGCTCCTGCATTGGGTCCATATATATTTAGAATCGTTACCTCTTCTTGTTGTAGTGATCGTTTTACCATTATGTAATGATCTTCTTTTTCCCTTTTGATCTTTGTTGCTTTAAAGTCTATTTTATCAGAGATGAGAATTGCAACTCCTGCTTATTTTTGCTCTCCATTTTGTTGGTAAATCTTCCTCCATTCCTTTATTTTGAGCCTTTGTGTATCCTTGCATGTGAGGTGGGTTTCCTGGATACAGCACACCAACGGGCTTTGGCTTTTTATCCAATTTGCCAGTGTGTGTCTTTTTATTGGTGCGTTTAGCCCATTTACATTTTGGGTTAATATTTTTATGTGTGAATTTGATACTTCCATTTTGATGGAAGCCAGCTGTTATACCCATTGGTTTATGTAGATTCTTCATTTTGTTGATGCTCTTTAGTGTTTGGTATGCTTTTAGGATGGCTGGTACTGTTTGTTTCTTTCTATGTGTAGTGCCTATTTCGGAAGCTCTTGTAAAGCAGGCCTAGTGGTGACAAAATCTCTGAGTACTTGCTTTTTCATGAAGGATTTTATTTTTCCTTCACTTATGAAGCTCAGTTTGGCTGGATATGAAATTCTGGGTTGAAATTTCTTTTCTTTAAGGATGTTGAATATTGGCCCCCACTCTCTTCTGGCTTGTAGAGTCTCTGCCGAGAGGTCTGCTGTGAGTCTGATGGGCTTCCCTTTGTGGGTGACCCGACCTTTCTCTCTGGCTGCCCTTAGTATTTTCTCCTTCATTTCAACCCTGGTGAATCTGATGATTTTGTGCCTTGGGCTTGCTCTTCTTGCAGAATATCTTTGTGGTGTTCTCTGTATTTCCTGGAGTTGAGTATTGACCTGTCTTGCTAGGTTGGGGAAATTTTCCTGGATAATATCCTGAAGAGTTTTTTCCAGCTTGGATTCATTCTCTTCATCACATTCTGGTACCCCTATCAAACGTAGATTGGGTCTCTTCACATAGTCCCACATTTCTTGGAGATTTCGTTCATTCCTTTTTGTGCTTTTTTCTTTGATCTTGGTTTCTCATTTTATTTCATTGAGTTGATCTTCAAGTTCTGATATTCTTTCTTCTGCTTGGTCAATTCGGCTGTTGAAACTTGTGCATGCTTCACAAAGTTCTCGTGTTGTGGTTTTCAGCTCCTTCAATTCATTCATATTCCTCTCTAAGTTGTCCATTCTTGGTATCATTTCCTCGAATCTTTTTTCAATTCTTTTTTCAAGATTCTTACTTTCTTTGCACTGGTTTAGAACATGTTCTTTTAGCTCACTGAAATTTCTCATTATCCAGTTTCTGAAGTCTGATTTTGTCATTTCGTCACACTCATTCTTCGTCCAGCTTTGTTCCCTTGCTGATGCGAAGTTTTGGTCCTTTGTAGGAGGTGAAGTGTTTTGATTTTGGGTGTTTTTTTCCTTTTTCCGCTGGTTTCTTCCCATCTTTATGGATTTATCCACCTGTCATCTTAGTAGTTGCTGATTTTTAAATTGAGTCTCCAGTGTGGACACCCAGATTGTTGATGATGAGGTATTTCTGTTGCTTAGTTTTCCTTCTAATGTTGTATCCCCTCTGCTGTACGAGTGCTGAGGTCCACTCCAGGCCCTGCTTGTCCGGGGTACACCTGTAGCAGCTGCAGAACAGGGAGGGATGCTACCAGTGTCTTCTGCTCTCTTTGTTTCAGAATGATGCCCCCCAAATATCAGTCTGATTAGTCCTTTTTTGGGGTGATGACTCTTTGGATATACAGGGGTCAGGGAGCTGCTTGAGGAGACGGTCTGTGCTTTATAGTAGCTGCAGTGCTGAGCTGTGAGCTCCGTTGTTCATTCAGCATTGTTGGGAGAATGTGTTTATGTCTGTTGCAACAGAACTCATAACCCCCCCCTTTTTTCACCCTTAGATGCTCTGTCACAGGGAGTTGGGGCTTTCTTTATGAGTATCTGTTGCACTGTCCTGCCCAGTTAGGATGCAGTCTATTCACTATTTTCCTGCCGGGGCTCCGCTCTGCTAGCGCGGGTCCACCCTGTTGCTGCGGGGTCCGTTCTGCTGTGGCTTGCTCCACCCTGCTGTGTCTTGCTCCACCCTGCTAGCAGAGTCTCTCTGTTATGGCAAGTTGCCTGCCAACAGCAGGCTCTGGCAGCCCTGGGCGGTACTTCAGTAGTGGGGGATTGTGTCAGTAGTGGCGGACGCCCCTCCCGCACTGGGCTGCGCCGTTCTATATGCCGGCAGCAAAAATCTCAGCCCTGAGCACCTCCAATTGCTGCCCTGCTTGTCACTGTCAGGGTGGGACTTGCCGAGCCTGATCACCCAGCTCCCTGCCTCAGAGTCCATCCTCTCTCTCTCTCTCTCTCTTCCTCTCCCCAAGCTGAACTGTTGACTCTCTCACTGGCGCCCCAGTAGCCTGCTGACAGGGCACTGGGATCCATGAGATCTCCCGTGCTGCTGCCCACTGCACTGGCTCAGATCACGTTTCCCAGGAATCTCCTGGTCTGGCTCATTGTCCAAGTCCCATTCAATCAGATGGACATGCCAGTCTGCCCTTCCAAATCTCAGATTGCCAGTTTAACAGGGCACCCAGACCAGTGAGTTTTGTGCCCGGTGCCACTGCGCTGTGGAACCGGTCAAAGCGGCCGTGCGAGCCGGCTGTGCTAGCGTCCCATGTTTCTCCCACACCTGGGACTTTCAACGTTCTGTGGGCAAAGAAGATCTGTCCGAGAATGCGGCTAGGACTCACCCTCTGTGCCTTCACTGAGAGCTGCAATCCAGAGTCACCTCTACGACGCCATCTTGGAAGTCCCCGATTCCTGTCTCCAGATTTTTAATCATTGCCATTCTAAAGTGTTAATGCAGTTTCTTCATAGTGTCAATGGTCTTTACAATTTGGTTTGTTTTTGCAGAGGCTGGTACCTTTCCATGTTTAGTGTCTCCTTCATTAGCTCTTTTAAGGCAAGCCTGGTGTTGACAAAATTCTTCAGCCTTTAGTTGTCTGGAAAGAATTTTATTTTTCTTTCCATTGTGAAGCTTAGTTTGGCTGGATCTAAAATTCTGGGCTGAAAATTCTTTTCTTTAAGAATGTTGAATATTGGCCCCCAGTCTCTTCTTGTCTGTGGGGTTTTCAAAGAGAAATTCACTGTTAATGTTTTAAGTTTCCTTTTCTGGGTAGCTTGACCTTTCCCTCTGGGTGCCCTTAATATTTTTTCCTTCATTTCAACCTCAGTGAATCTGATGATTATGTGTCTTGGGGTTGCTCATCTTGAGGATTATCTCTGTGGTGTTCTCTATATTTCATGAATTTGATTTTTGGCCTGTCTTGCTAGGTTGGGCTTCCATTCTCCCCATGACTTTCAGGTACACCCATCAAACATAGCTTTGATCTTTTTACATAGTCCCATATTTCTTGGAGCCTTTGTTCCTTTTAATTTTTTCTCTAATCTTGTCTTCATGCTTTATTTTATTATGTTGATTTTCAATCTCTGATATCCTTTCATCCACTTGATTGATTCAGCTATTTATACTTGTGCATACTTTATGAAGTTCTCATGCTGTGTTTTTCACCTTGATCAGGTCATTTATGTTCTTCTCTAAGCTAGTTTTTCTAGTCAGCAGTTTCTGTTACTTTTTATCAAGATTCTTAGCTTCCTTGCATTAGATTAGAACATGCTCCTTTAGCTCAGAAAAGTTTATTACTCTTCTGAAGCCCACTTTTGTTGATGTGCCAAACTCATTCTTTGTCCAGTTTTTTTCTCTCAATGATGAGAAGTTGTTATCCTTTGGTGGAGAGGAGGCATCTTAATTTCCAGAATTTTCCGCCTTTTTGTGCTATTTTTTCTCATCTTTGTGGATCTATCTACCTTTGATTTTTGACGTTGGTGACCTTTGTTGGCATTTTTGTGTTAGAGATTTTTTTTTTGATGTTGATATTTTTGCTTTTTGTTTGTTAGTTTTGTTTTTCTAATGTAGTTTGCTGGAGTCGACCCCAGACCCTTTTTGCCTGGGTATTACCAGCAGAGGCTGCAGAACAGCAACAATTTCTGCCTGCTCCTTCCTCTGGAAGCTTTGTCCCAAAGGGGCATCCACCAGATGCCAGTCGGAGCTCTCCTGTATGAGGTGTCTGTTGACCAATGCTGGGAGATGTCTCCCAGTCTGGAGGCACAGGGGTCAGGAACCCACTTGAGGAGGCAGTCTGTCCCTTTGCAGAGTTCGAGTGCTCTGCTGGACATCTGCTCTCTTCAGATTGGGCAGGGCAGAAATGTTTAAGTCTTCTGAAGCTGCACCCACAGCCACCTCTTCCTGCAAGTGCTCTGTCCCAGGGAGATGGAAGTTTTATCTATAAACCCCTGCCTGGAGGCCAGGTTTGGTGGCTCATGCCTGTAATCTCAATACTTTAGGTGGCCAAGCGGGGTGAATTATCTGAGGTCAGGAATTCCAGACTAGCCTGACCAAGATGGAGAAATCCCATCTTTACTAGAAACACAAAATTAGCCAGGTGTTGTGGTGCATGCCTGTAATCCCAGCTACTTTGGAGACTGAGGCAGGTGAATCACTTGAATCTGGGAGATGAAGTTTGTGGTTAACTGAGGTCACAGAATTGTGCTCAAGCCTCGGCAACAAGAGTGAAACTCCTTCTCAAACAAACAAACAAACAAACAAACAAACAAACAAACAATCACCATCACTGGGGCAGCTGTATTTTTTTCAGAGATGCCCTGCCCAGAGAGGAGACTCTAGAAAGGCAGTCTGCCTATGACAGGTTAGGTGAGCTGCAGTGAATTCCACAGAATTTGAACTTCTTGGCAGCTTTGTTTACACTGTGAGGGGAAAACCCGCCTACTCAAGCCTCAGTATTGGTTGACGCCCCTCCCCCCACCAAGCTTGAGAGTCCCACGTGGACTTCAGACTGCTGTGCTGGCAGCTAGAGTTTCAAGCCAGTGTATCTTAGCTTGCTTGGCTCCATGTGGGTGGGATCTGCTCACCTAGACCACTTGGCTGCCTGGCTTCAGCTCCCTTTCCAGTGGAGTAAACGGTTCTGCCTCACTGGTATTCCAGCCAGTGGCAACTGGGGTGTGAAAAAAAAGCCCCTGTAGCTAGCTTGGTGTCTACCCAAATGGCCTCCCAGTTTTGTGCTTGAAACCCAAGGCCCTGGTGGTGTAGGCACCTGAAGTAATCTCCTTGTCTGTGGGTTGCGAAGACCATGGGAAAAGCGTAATATCTGGTTTGGATAGTAGCATCCCTTATGGCACAGTCCCTCAGGAATTCCCTTGGCTAGTGGAGAGAGTTCCCTTAGCCCTTGCGCTTCCTGGATGAGGCAACACCCCACCTTGCTTCTGCTCCTTCTCTGTGGGCTGCATTCTCTCTCTAACCAGTTCAAATGGAATGAGCCAGGTACCTCAGTTGGAAATGCAGAAATCACCTGCCTTCTGTAGTGATCTCACTGGGAGCTGCAGACCAGAGCTGTTCCTATTCATTCACCTTGCCAGCTCAGTAAAACGCTTAAATAGCTTTTACATTAATGAAAAAATTAAAAAATTCAGCAGCAACAGATAACTTGAAAATGATTAAATTAAGAATATAATACATCATATATGGGACATACACATACCTTTAACGCTAAGTATATTATTTGTAAGTGATAGAAATTTCAACTAAAATTTCTGTAAAAAAAGTGGTAATTTATTAGCTTCTACATGTGAAAATATAAGGCGCATGGCTGGCTTCAAGTATGGGTGGTTTATGGCTTAACCAGGATTAAGAATATTACATTTATCTCACTCTCATTCTATTTATACACCATACTTTTTCTGTAATTTCTGCTCTTTTTCAGGCAAGTGTTCTCCCTGTAATTGTAAGTAAGCCATAGAAGTTTCTTTGAAAACATTCAAGAAATAACAGAAATCTTCAATCATTATTAAGAAGTACAGGACTTGATGTTGCTTAAAGTTGAGGTTATATATTCATTTTTTATTTTTTATTTTTATTTTGAGACAGAGTCTCACTCTGTCACCCAGGCTGGATTGCACTGGTGCCATCTTGTCTCACTGCAACCTCCACCTTCTGGGTTCAAGAGGTTCTCCTGCTTCAGCCTCCCAAATAGCTGGGACTACAGGCATATGCCACCATCCCTGGCTAATTTTTATATTTTTAGTAAAGACAGGATTTCACCATGTTGACCAGGTTGGTTTTGAACTCCTGACCTCAGGAGATCTATCTGCCTCAGCCTCTCAAAATGCTGGGATTACAGGAGTGAGCGACCACGCCTGGTGAAAATATGCTATTAAACTAAGTGAGAATAAGAGAAATAAAAAAGTTTGAGGAAAAAGGATCCTGGAAAAATTGTGCACTATTTGCTTTACAATTAATTTTAAATCCATTCTCTAAAAAATATTTTTTTTCTGCATTTCAAGTGAAAGTTGTGCAGTCACTGACAGCCTCTCTTTCCACAAAAGTATCTGAAAACCATGGTTAATAATTATTGGTTTTGTTTCATTAAGCAAGACAGACAAAGATAAATTCCACCAGGAGACTAACATTCAAGAAAGCCCTTGGTGTTACGTGAAAATGATTTGTAAAATTGTATACATGCATATGTTTTAAATAAAATTAAAATATTAAAATTATGTTTAGAAATGATTTACTGCTTTAATTTATTTTTCCAAATTACTGACTTTAAGACCAGGTTTTACTAGAGAAGATTTCTACTTTATTATTATTTTGATAGGATATGATGAGTAAACCAAAGCCCAGATGCAATAGAAAACACCATAAATATGAATAATTTGAAACACCTTTAATTATCTGTTTTCCATCAAGAAATAAACATGCCAAAATATAATTTTTCTCTCCTGATGGAGATTAAAGCATTAATAAAATTGAAGTTCATTTTTTTTTCTGAATCTTCTCAGCTTTCCACTGTGAATCTCAGAGACTTCTCAAAGAAACTTAAAGATTTTAAAGTGTTGTATTCAGTGGTGTGTTGGTAATGTTTTATAACTAGCTCTTGGGGTTGGCAGGAATGACTTGGTGAAGTTCTAATTTGTGGCATTTGCTGATTTCTATGATATAATTACTACCATTATGGCTGATTTCTAGCTACTAATGTGAAGTGACTAAACACAGAGATGGGAAACAATGGGCATAATTAACTCTATCTCAAGTCAGTGCAAATTAGGTCCAATCATTGCTGATTTTCTTACATAATGAAAAGTGTAAAAGTAGAGAGTTTCTGGCATTAATTTGGCAGATCAAGGATTTCAATTCCAAGGTCATAGAGGCCTTGAATTTGAGACCTAGCATTTCAGAAGGCATAAGGGGACCTGGCAGCCTTTCTAGTACTACTACTTAATGATTTCTATTTACATCCTATTTCTATTAACATATATTCTGTCCAAACTCTGTTATAAGGTTATCTCAAGCCACAATTAATGATGGATAATAGACTCTTTAAACTGAATAGATTATCTCCTCAAACAAAATCAAGATTATTAAGAAAAATTGAAATGACTGTTGCATAAGCAATTAGCAATCTCTGGAAAAGAAAACCAAGTGATTTCCTGTCAAATAGCTCTGGATTCTATTTACACACAAAAATATAGACATCCTCCCTCACAGTGACTAATTATATCATGAGCAAATTATTAATATTTAATCTTTGATCTCATTTTTTTCTTTGTTCTCATTTTTTAATGCTATTATAAAATATAAGGTGCAGAAAATATTTTGCTCTCTTTCTTTTTGGTTATTCTTCTTTTGCCATAGGGCTTAATTTAAAAGTAGATAAAAATTCTCAGAGTGGAAATAACTTTAATTATGTTTCACCGTTTTGGGAAGGCCACCAGAATGGCACTATAGTCTCACAAATAATTAGTCAGCTTTCTTAGGAGAAAGCTAGGCATTGCTAAAGTAATACAAAGATGAATAATTTAGTTAGAAATGTAAAACAGTAAGTTAAAAATTACTATGAAGTGTTTCAAATACATAGGAAATTATAGAGAATATGATGAATATATACATTCTCCACTTAATATTGCCAAATCCTAAACGTGAATTTTGTTCATATCTTTTAGTTTTAAAAAGAAAGACGACATAACTTAAGCTATTACACTTAAAGTGGCCTTTGTGTCTTTCTCCAATGGCTTTCTGCTTTGCCCTTCTCTTGAGGTAACCATTTTCCAGAATTTGATAATTTTTAATTTCCATGTACATATTGTTTTTAACATAATTTTATATTTGTATTGCTTTTAATATAATTTTATATTTACAAAATAGTGTATTGTGTTGAATGTTGTTATAACTTTTGTTAATGTTAGTGTTCTACATTTTTCCAAAGGGTCCTGTTACAGAGTCATCAGCCACAGAGACTTATAGATCAAAGGGTTATGTATTATATATTTCAAAATTGCTATGGGGGAGGGACAGCGGGGATGGGGGAGGGACAGTGGGGGGGGCTGGGGGGATAGCCTGGGGATGAATACCAAGTGTGGGTGAAGGGGAGGAAGGCAGCAAAACACACTGCCATGTGTGTACCTATGCAACTATCTTGCACGTTCTGCACATGTACCCCAAAACCTAAAATGCAATAAAAATTAAAAAAAAAATTGCTAAAAGGTAGATATTAAATGTTTTTACAATAATAACAAATGTGTAATGTAGTGGATTTGTTAATTAGCATGATTTAATCATTCCACAAGGCAAACATATATAAAAACCATATTTAACTCCATAAATATATAAAATTATTATTTGTCAATTAAAATAATTATACTAAAAATAGGGTCATTATGATTGTGGGACCCCAAAGGTAGAGTGCATAACACAGTTTTATTAATAGTTTTCATCACACACTGTTCTTTTTGGTCCAACTAAAAATACACTGGCTTGTGAGTATCTAATATAAAGGGCAAAGCAGAATGCCCAAGCAATCAGAAACCATTTCCAGTATCCAAAGGGTCCAGTTAGATGTTAGGTATTTTTTTTTTTTTTTTTTTTTGGTTAGGGATGTTGATTAAACAATTTTTCTTTATTTACCTGAGGATTGAGTATTTGGCAAGCAGCCTGCTGTATTTTGTTGGAGATTTTCAGTCATCCCTTCTGGGGGATGTGTGATAATACCATAACCAATGCTATAGAGCTTGAGGCTTCTGATTGCTAACCATCAGGATATGTATATAGTAAAAATTTTGAAAAGCCAAGTGTAGAAAAACTTGCACTAATTTTTTGTTGCAGGATGAGCCACAGACAAAACTGCTCAGACACTGGAGTGAGGAAATAAGTGACTTTATTCAGCCATGGAGCCTTGGCAGTCTTGCTTCTCAAGAACTGAGCTCCCCAAAGAGCAGTTCCCTTTCCCTTTTATGGGCTTATGGCTATAAAGGGGGAGCGGAGGTGAAACTGTGTTATAGCTCATTGACTGGGCATCTGACTTTACAGTCTTTGTCTTTCATTGATTCACTAATTCATATTCGGTGTGCACAGGAAGGAGGAAAGGGAAAGGGTTACAGCAAACTTGGAGAAGTTGAACAAAGGGAGTTAATCATTCTGTAACAGATTTAATTTAAAGGGGGGAGTGGATTGTACAAACATGGAATACGTGACTAGGGACAGGTTCTTGGGCAACAGGAAGAACAATCCTTTGTTGCATTCTCAAGGTTTACAGATAACATAGGCACCAGTTCCAGAAGGGGGAGTTATCTTTCTAACTCTCAGGCCCTGCTGGGGCAGAGCCAGTGGAGTCAGCTAGTCATCTCACTGCTGACTTCAGCTTTTTTCTATTTTATCTTTTACTCCCTTCCCCAGCAAGCAAGAGACACTAGAGTAATTACTTCTCTTCTCATTCTAACCTATCCAATTCTGGCAAATGGCACTGGTGTTTAGTTAATCCTAAAGTACCATAAACATATATTGGAGGTTTCATCACATAAATTTGAACAAATCATAATTCTCAGTTGCTAGTTGATGGAAAAGAAGTTGGCAATGTTCAAAATAGTATATCATGTGTCATCAGTCTATGTAATGAATCCAGTTAGTCATGACATCTTTTTTTTTTTTTTTTTGAGACGGAGTTTCGCTCATTACCCAGGCTGGAGTGCAATGGCGCGATATCGGCTCACTGCAACCTCCGCCTCCGGGATTCAGGCAATTCTCCTGCCTCAGCCTCCTGAGTAGCTGGGATTACAGGCACGCGCCACCATGCCCAGCTAATTTTTTGTATTTTTAGCAGAGACGGGATTTCACCACGTTGACCAGGATGGTCTCGATCTATTGTGATCCGCCCGCCTCAGCCTCCCAAAATGCTGGGATTACAGGCTTGAGCCACTGCACCCGGCCCTAGTCATGACATCTTTAAGAGTTAGAACTACAGAAGAAACACCAAAATTTATTTGACAATAATATGCTGTAAGTCTTCACCTTGGACTTCTGGACATGGTGGTTCTATACAGAGATTTTATATCTCTTAGTAACTGTGCCTCCTTTAAGTCACTAATCTGAACTGTGATTTTCTATTTTCCTACCTGGAGGGGACAGAGAGGCTTGTGGGAGGGCAATTTTTGTGTCCTATTAACACTTTTCTATATGTGGCTGAACCACATTTGGCACTTTGTGGCACAAAAATACAAGCTTTAGTTTCTAGTTTAGTTTTGGATGTGGAGGTAACATCAAGAGTGTACAAAATTGACCCAAAAGGTTTCACTTACAAAGTCATATTAGCTTCCTTTCCTGATTGTAAATCCAGTACAAATGCCATCAGCTGATTCTGGAAGCCACTTCCTTCCATAGGTTCAGGTAGACTAGTGACTAGGGCAACCATATTCAAAAGGTCCATAAAAGTTTAGTTTTCTCCTTTTGCCAAAATCTCCCACCCTATTCATACATGTGTATAATTGCCTTTGATCCTGACTGGGGATAGAAGTCCTCAGCCCTCATCCTGTAACCCACTTTCCCAATTCTTTCCCATTAATAGGGGGAGAGCCATTTATTGCATAGTTGATTATACACAATAATCTGTACATTTATCACCAATTTTCATAAAATTATGATTAAATTTCATTAATTGGCTGGTAAGGTCCTTATTATTTCTCTTATGGAAAGCCACATATGTTAGAATCACAGTCTTATTTCTAAGAGACCTCAATCGCACCATACTGAGTGGATTCCAACATTGCTATAATTATCAAAAACTGTAAAGACGATGAGATTTTACCTTACTTGTAAGTTAACAAGGTAACCTGATACAATTCTCTGAGGGTTCTGATAGAAGGCATGAGACTCTTGGGTCAGAGACAAGGGGCTGTTTATGATTAATAGCAATAGGAACAGCCTGAATATAAGCATTTTTACCTTAGATTCCTAAGCCCCACTTCCTACAGTGGTATATAAAATGACCATTTGACTCCAATATACATAGTACTATGCATTACAGGAGTAAAACTGAGGAAACTCAATTATTTATGATGTGCAGTAGCTATGCCTTCCCTTTACTCTGGAAAAAAAAAATTCTTATCATACTAGAGCAAGCATTCTTTCCCTTTGCTTCAGAGGAAGCACTCTGGTTTTTGAAGGTTCTATCCAAACATGCTTTTGACTTCAGAGAGAGACACTGTTTCAAAGCTTTTGCTATTTAAACATCTTTTAAAAGATAGCCTAAAACCAAGGGTAGACAGTGATTTACTTGCATGAAAAGCTCATGTGGAACTTTCCTTTCAACCATATACTTGTGCACTAAACTTTTCTGATAGAGGAAGCCTGATTAAAGAATGGTCCGTGCTAAGGACTTGTTAGATCTAGTTCATTCTCCATTTAATAATTATATGCTATTTCTATATATTTCATTTTTCTATTACCTGTCTTGTCTTTTTCATTATTTTATTATGAAACTTGTGTAAATACAATTGTGTTTTTGTACTTTTTTGGCATAATATAAATCTGTGAACTCAAAATTTGAATTTTGTGTTAGAGATTTTTTTGTTGTTCTTTTAGTCTTGTCTCAGATTTTATTATGTAAATCCCATTATTCAAAGTTGCCTAAATTCATTTGGAAATCTTTTTAAAAAATTGGGGATTCTTTTTTTTTTTAAAATTTTTATTGCATTATAGGTTTGGGGGTACATGTGCAGAACGAGCAAGATAGTTGCATAGGTACACACATGGCAGTGTGCTTTGCTGCTTTCCTCCCCTTCACCCACACTTGGTATTCATCCCCAGGCTATCCCCCCCAGCCCTCCCTGCTGTCCCTCCCCCATTCCCCCCAACAGTCCCCAGTGTATAGTAGACTGCCTCTCTGTGTCCATGTGTTCTCATTTTTCTCACCCACCTATGAGTGAGTATATGCGGTATTTCTTTTTCTGTTCTTGTGTCAGTTTGCCGAGAATGATGTTCTCCAGATTCATCCATGTCCCTACAAAGGACACAAACTCATCATTTTTGATTGTTGCATAATATTCCATGGTGTATCTGTGCCACATTTTCCCAGTCCAGTCTATCATCATTGGGCATTTGGGGATTCTTAAAGTTGAATTTATTGGCTTTTCTGATCCAGTTTTGTTTGGACCCAAAACCAGTATTGTACAAAGTATTAAGCATATATTTTTATATTTACTGAAATGGACTGTGGTGACTTTGGATAATAAGAAAAAGTTTAATATTAAAGCCATGTTTATTACAGTATAATTAACATGTTAAACCATGGAATAAATGCCATCAATAAAAAATTATGACATAAAAATGATACATGAGGTGGAAAACAAAATGGCCATTTTAGAAAGAATCAAGCTGATCTGATACAGTTGAAGAATTTTATAATATAATTGCAAGTACTAACAGTAGAGTAGAACAAGCTGAAAAAAGAATCTCAGAGCTCAAAGACTGGTTCTCTGAAGTAACTCAGTCAGTCAAAAATTTTTTTAAAAAAAGAAGAATAAACAAAGCTTATTAGAAATATGGCATTATATAAAGAGAACAATTCTACGACTCACTGGTGTTCCGGAAGTAAAGAAAGTGAAAGTAAGTAAGTGGAAAACATATTTGAAGATGTCATCCATGTAAATTTCCCCAACGTCACTAGCAAGACCAACATTTAAATTTAGGAAATGCAGAAACCTCTGTGAAATATTGTACAAGACAACCACCTCCACAACACATAATTGTCACGTTCTCTAAGGTTGGAATGACAGAAAAAAAATGTTAAAGGCAGCTAAAGACAAAAGACAATATATATCTATATACAATACACACACACACACACACACACACACACACACACATAAATGCATCACAATAACAGCAGACCTTTTAGCACAAACCCTATAAACCATAAAAATATGGGGCTTATATTTGTAATTCTTAAATAAAATAATTTCCAACCAAGAATTCATTATCCAGCCAAATTAGGCTTCATAAGTGAATGATAAATAAGACAATTTCCTGAAAAACAAATATTAAGGGAATTTGTTACCACCAGACCTGACTTAGAAGAAGTCCTGAAGGGTGTGTTAAATGTGGAAAGACCATTATCAGGCACCAAAAGCACAAATGAGTACCTAGACCACTGACACTATAAACCAACTATACAATCAAGTCTGCATAATAACCAGCTAACAACATGATGACAGGATCAAATACAAACATATAAATATTAAACTGAATGTAAACAGACTAATTGCCCCCCATTAAAAGGCACAAACTGGAAAGTTGGATAAAGGAGAAAGACCCAAATATATGCTGCCTTCAGAAGACCCATCTCACAAGCAATGACCCCCATTGGCTCAAAGTACAGCTATTGAGAAAAATTTACCAAGCAAATTGAAAAGAGAAAAAAAATCAGGGCTTACTATTCTAATTTCAGACAAAATAGACTTTCAACCAACAATGATCAAAAAAGACAAAGAAAGGCATTATAAATTGGTAAAGGGTTTGATTCAACAAGAAAAAATAAGTATTCTATATATATATGAAACCAACACAGAAGAACCCAGATTCATAAAACATGTTCTTAGAGTACTACGAAGAGACATACTTAGATAACTACATAACAATAGTGGGAGACTTTGACATCCCACTGACAGTATTAGACAGATCATCCAGGCAGAAAACTAACAAAGATACTCAAGACTTGAACTTAACAATTGAACAAATAGACCTAACAGACACCTGCAGAGCTCTTCATCCCCAAAACAACAGAATATTCTTTATATTTGCACATGGTATGTAATATAAAATTGAACACAACTGCCCATAAAACAATTCTCAGCAAATTAAAAAAAAACTGAAATTATATAAACAATACTTTCAGATTACAACACAGTTTACATCAAAACCAATACTAAAATGATTACACAAAGTAACAGAATTATATGAAAGTTAAACAACCTGCTCCTCAATGACTTTTGGTTAAACAATGAAATAAAGGCAGAAATCAAGAAATTATTTTAAACTCATGAGAACAAAGATACAACATGGCTGAGCTAGAGAAAATATTTGCAAACTATGAATTTGACAATGGTCTAATATCCAACATCTGTAAGAAACTTAAACTAATTAACAACAACAAAAAAATCTAACCCATTAAAAAGTGGGCAAAGAACATGGAAACTTTTCCAAAGATGACATACATGCAGCCAACATGCATATAAAAAATGCTAAACCTCACTAATAATCAAAACTACAAGGAGATACCATCTCACACAAGCCAAAATCACTAGTATATAAAGAGTCAAAAAATAACAGATGCTGGCAATGTCGTGGAGAAGGGAATTCTTATACACTGCTTGTGGGAATGCAAATTAGTTCAGCAATTTTAGAAAGCAGTGTGGTAATTTCTCAAAGATCTTGAATCAGAATTACTATTTCACAGGCAAGATGGCGTCGTAGAGGTGACTCAGGATTGCAGCTCTCAGTGAAGGCGCAGAGGGTGAGTCCTAGCCGCATTCTCGGATGTTCCTTTTATGCCCACAGAGCATTGAAAATCCCAGGTGTGGGAGAGACATGGGACGCTAGTGCAGCTGGCTAACGCAGCTGGTTCCCACCACCTCTTCGGCCAGCGCCGCGGCGGGACCCGGCGTGGAACTCACTGGTCTGGGTGCCCTGTTAAACCGGCAATCTGAGATTTGGAAGGGCAGATTGACATGTTCATCTGATTGAACGGGACTTGGACAATGAGCCAGACCAGGAGTTTCCTGGGAAGCGTGATCTGAGCCGGGGTAGTGGGCAGTGGCACAGGAGATCGCACGGATCCCAGTGCCCTATCGGCAGGCTACTGGGGCGCCAGGGAGAGAGTCGACCTTTCAGCTTGGGGAGAGGAAGAGAGAGAGAGAGAGGACGGACTCTGAGGCAGGGAGCTGGGTGATCGGGCTCGGTGGGTCCCATGCTCATGGGGACAAGCAGGACGGTGACTGGAGGTGCTTGGGGCTGAGAGTTTTGCTGCCGGCATCTAGGACGGTGCAGCCTGGTGAGGGAGGGGTGTCCACCATTGCTGATGCAGTCCACCCCCACTGAAGTACCACCCAGGACTGACACAGCCTTCCATTGCCGAGGCAACCTGCCATAACAGAGAGACTCCGCCAGGAGCCGGGAGCGCTCCACAGCAGAAGGGAGCCCAGCAGCAACAGGGTGGACCCGCGCTAGCAGGTCAGGGCCCCGGCAGACAAATAGTGAATAGACTGCCGCCTAGTGGGGCAGGACAGTGCAACAGATACTCATAAAGAAAGCCCCAACTCCCTGAGACAGAGCATCTAAGGGGGGGGGAAAAGGGTGGTGTTTTATGAGTTCTATCGCAGCAGACATAAACAACCTCCCAACAATCCTGAATGAACAACGGAGCTCACAGCTCAGCACTGGAGCTCCTATAAAGCACAGACTGTCTCCTCAAGCACATCCCTGACCCCTGTATATCCAAGGAGTCAGCCGAGAAAAGGACTAATCAGACTGACATTTGGCTGGCATTATTCTGAAACATGGACAGAAGAAGAAGAAACTGGTATCATCCCTCACTGTTCCGTAGCTGCTGCAGGTATACCCCAGACAAGCAGGGCCTGGAGTGGACCTCAGCACTCATACAGCAAAGGGGATAGACCATTAGAGGAAAAACTGAGTAACAGAAATATTTCATCATCAACAATCTCAGCATCCACACAGAGACCCAATTGAAAAATCAGCAACTACTAAGACGACAGGTGGATAAATCCATAAAGATGGGAAGAAACCAGCGCAAAAAGGAGGAAAGCACGCAAAACCAAAACACCTCACCTCCAAAAAAGGACCAAAACTCCTCACCAGCAAGGGAACAAAGCTGGATGGAGAATGAATGTGACAAAATGACGGAATCAGACTTCAGAAAGTGGATAATGAGAAACTTCAGTGAGTTAAAGTAACATGTACTAAACCATTGCAAAGAAACTAAGAACCTTGAAAAAAGATTTGAAAAAAGATTCGAGGAATTGATAACAAGAATGGACAACTTAGAGAGGAATATGAATGAATTGAAGGAGCTGAAAAACACAACACGAGAAATTCGCGAAGCATGCACAAGTTTCAACAGCTGAATTGACCAAGCAGGAGAAAGAATACCAGAAGTTGAAGATCAACTCAATGAAATAAAATGAGAAACCAAGATTAAAGAAAAAAGTACAAAAAGGAATGAACAAAATCTCCAAGAAATGTGGGACTATGTGAAGAGACCCAACCTACATTTGATAGGTGTACCAGAATGTGACGAAGAGAATAAATCCAAGCTGGAAAACACTCTTCAGGATATTATCCAGGAAAATTGCCCCAACCTAGCAAGACAGGTCAATACTCAACTCCAGGAAATACAGAGAACACCACAAAGATACTCCACAAGAAGAGCAACCCCAAGGCACATAATCGTCAGATTCACCAGGGTTGAAATGAAGGAGAAAATACTAAGGGCAGCCAGAAAGAAAGGTCGGGTCACCCACAAAGGGAAGCCCATCAGACTCACAGCAGATCTCTCGGCAGAGACTCTACAAGCCAGAAGAGAGTGGGGGCCAATATTCAACATCCTTAAAGAAAAGAGCTTTCAACCCAGAATTTCATATCCAGCCAAACTGAGCTTCATAAGTGAAGGAAAAATAAAATCCTTCACGAACAAGAAAGTGCTCAGAGATTTTGTCACCACTAGGCCTGCTTTAGAAGAGCTCCTGAAAGAGGCACTACACATAGAAAGAAACAACCAGTTCCAGCCATCCTAAAACCATACCAAATGCTAAAGACCATCAACAAAATGAAGAATGTGCATGAACCAACGGGCAAAACAGCCAGCTAGCATCAAAATGGCAGTATCAAATTCACACATAACAATATTAACCCTGAATGTAAATGGGCTAAATGCACCAATCAAAAGACACAGACTGGCAAATTGGATAAAAAAACAAAACCCATCAGTGTGCTGTATCCAGGAAACCCACCTCACACGCAAAGATACACTAAGGCTCAAAATAAAAGGATGGAGGAAGATTTACCAAGCAAATGGAGAGCAAAAAAAAAGCAGAAGTTGCAATTCTCATCTCTGATAAAATAGACTTTAAAGCAACAAAGATCAAAAGGGACAAAGAAGGTCATTACATAATGGTAAAAGTATCGATACAATAAGAAGAGCTAACGATTCTAAATATATATGGACCAAATGTAGGAGCACCCAGATATATAAGGCAAGTTCTTAAGGACTTACAAAGGGACTTAGACTCCCACACAATAATAGTGGAAGACTTTAACACTCCACTGTCAGTAGCAGACAGATCAACCAGACAGAAAATTAACAAGGATATCCAGGACTTGAACTCAGACCTGGAACAAGCAAACCTGATAGACATTTACAGAACTCTCCACCCCAAATCCACAGAATATACATTCTTCTCAGCACCACATCACACCTACTCCAAAATTGACCACATAATCGGAAGTAAAGCACTCCTCAGCAAATGCAAAACAATGGAAATCATAACACACAGTCTCTCAGACCATAGTGCAATCAAGTTGGAACTCAGGATTCAGAAACTAACTCAGAACCGCACAGCTTCATGGAAACTGAACAACTGGCTCTTGAATGTTGATTGGATAAACAATGAAATAAAGGCAGAAATAAAGAAGTTCTTTGAAACCAATGAGAATGAAGACACAACGTACCAGAATCTCTGGGACACATTTGAAGCAGTCTGTAGAGGAAAATATATAGCAATAAGTGCTCACATGAGAAGAGTGGAGAGATCCAAAATTGACACCCTATCGTCAAAATTGAAAGAGCTAGAGGAGCAAGATCAAAAAAGCTCAAAACCTAGCCGAAGTCAAGAAATAACTAAGATCAGAGCAGAACTGAAGGAGATAGAGACAGGAAATACCCTTAAAAAAATCAATAAATCTAAGAGCAGGTTTTCTCAAAAGATCAACAAAATAGACAGACCACTAGCCAGACTGATAAAAAAGAAAAGAGAGAACAACCAAATAGATGCAATAAAAAATGATAAAGGGGAAATCACCACAGATTCCACAGAAATTCAAACCATCATCAGAGAATACTACAAACAACTCTATGCACACAAAGTAGTAAATCACGAAGAAATGGATAAATTCCTGGACGCCTGTGTCCTCCCAAGCCTAAACAGGGAGGAAGCTGAAACTATGAATAGACCAATAACAAGGTCAGAAGTTGAGGCAGCAATTAAGAGCCTACCACACAAAAAAAGCCCAGGTCTAGATGGGTTCACAGCTGAATTCTACCAGACACACAAAGAGGATCTGGTACCATTCCTTCTGAAACTCTTCCAAATCATCCAAAAAGAGGGAATCCTTCCCAAATCATTTTATGAGACCAACATCATCCTGATACCAAAACCTGGCAGACACTCAACAAGAAAAGAAAACTTCAGGCCAATATCCATGATGAACATACATGCAAAAATCTTCAATAAAATACTGGCAAATCGATTGCAACAGCACATTAAAAAACTTATCCATCATGATCAAGTAGGATTCATCCTGGGGATGCAAGGCTGGTTCAACATACGCAAGTCTATAAATGTAATTCACCACATAAACAGAAGCAAAAACAAAAACCACATGATTATCTCAATTGACGCAGAGAAGACATTTGACAAAATTCAACAGCCCTTTATGCTAAAAACCCTCAATAAGCTTGGTATTGATGGAACATATCTCAAAGTAGTAAATGCTATTTATGACAAACCAACAGCCAATATCATACTTAATGTGCAAAAACTGGAAGCATTCCCTTTGAAATCCGGCACTAGACAAGGATGCCCTCTCTCACCACTTCTATTCAACATAGTACTGGAAATTCTAACCAGAGCAATCAGGCAAGAAAAAGAAATAAAGTTTATTCCAATAGGAAAGGTGGAAGCCAAATTGTCTCTATTTGCAGACGACATGATAGTATACCTAGAAGACCCCATCACCTCAGCCCAAAAGCTCCTGCAACTGATAAGCAACTTCAGCAAAGTCTCAGGATATAAAATCAATGTTCAAAAATCACAAGCATTCCTATACACCAATAACAGACTTAAAGAGAACCAAATTAAGAACGAACTGCCATTCACAATTGCTACAAAGAAAATAAAATACCTAGGAATACAACTCACTAGGAATGTAAGGGACCTCTTTAAGGAAAACTACAAACAACTGCTAAACGAAATAAGAGAGGACACAAACAGATGGAGAAACATTCCATGTTCGTGGTTAGGAAGAATCAATATTGTGAAAATGGCTATACTGCCCAAAGTAATTTACACAATCAATGCTATCCCCATCAAACTACCATTGAATTTCTTCACAGAACTGGAAAAAACCACCATGAATTTCATATGGAACCAAAAAAGAGCCCGCATAGCCAAGTCAATTTTAAGCAAAAAGAACACAGCGGGAGGAATCACGCTACCAGACTTCAAACTATACTACAAGGCTACAGTAATCAAAACAGCATGGTACTGGTACCAAAACAGAGATATAGACCAATGGAACAGAACAGAAGCATCGGAGGCAACACAACATATCTACAACCATAGTATCTTTGATAAACCAGACAAAAACAGGCAATGGCGAAAGGATTCCCTATTTAATAAATGGTGTTGGGACAACTGGCTAGCCATGTGCAGAAAGCAGAAACTGGACCCCTTTCTGACACCTTACAGTAAAATTAACTCCAGATGGATTAAGGACTTAAATGTAAGACCTGACACCATAAAAACCCTAGAAGAAAATCTAGGCAAAACCATTCAGGACATAGGAGTAGGCAAGAACTTCATGACCAAAACACCAAAAGCATTGGCAACAAAAGCCAAAATAGACAAATGGGACCTAATCAAACTCCACAGCTTCTGCACGGCAAAAGAAACAGTCACTAGAGTGGATCGTCAACCATCAGAATGGGAAAAAATCTTTGCAGCTTACAGATCTGACAAAGGGCTGATATCCAGAATTTACAAAGAACTCAAACAGATTTACAGAAAAAAAACAAACAAGCCCATTCAAAGATGGGCAAAGGATATGAACAGAGACTTTACAAAGGAAGACATACATGAGGCCAACAAACATATGAAAAAGTGCTCATCATCGTTGGTCATTAGAGAGATGCAAATCAAAACCACATTGAGATATCATCTCACACCAGTTAGAATGGCAATCATTAAAAAATCCGGAGACAGCAGATGCTGGAGAGGATGTGGAGAAATAGGAACACTCTTACACTGTTGGTGGGAGTGTAAGTTAGTTCAACCATTGTGGAAGACAGTGTGGCGATTCCTCAGGGACCTAGAAATAGAAATTCCATTTGACCCAGCAATCCCATTACTGGGTATCTGTCCAAAAGACTATAAATTGTTCTACTATAAGGACACATGCACATGAATGTTCATTGCAGAACTGTTTATGATAGCAAAGACCTGGAACCAACCCAAATGCCCATCGGTGATAGACTGGACTGGGAAAATGTGGCACATATACACCATGGAATATTATGCAGCAATCAAAAATGATGAGTTTGTGTCCTTTGTACGGACATGGATGAATCTGGAGAACATCATTCTCAGCAAACTGACACAAGAACAGAAAAAGAAATACTGCATATACTCACTCATAGGTGGGTGAGAAAAATGAGAACACATGGACACAGAGAGGCAGTCTACTATACACTGGGGACTGTTGGGGGAAATGGGGGAGGGACAGCGTGGGGGGGGCTGGGAAGGGATAGCCTGGGGATGAATACCAAGTGTGGGTGAAGGGGAGGAAGGCAGCAAAACACACTCCCATGTGTGTATCTATGCAACTATCTTGCACGTTCTGCACATGTACCCCAAAACCTATAATGCAATAAAAATTGAAAAAAAAAAAAAAGAATTACTATTTCACTCAGGAATCCCACTATTGGGTATACACCCAAGGGAGTCTAATTTATTTGACCCATAAAGACACCTGCATGCTTACCTTCATTGCAGCACTCTTCACAATAGCAAGGACATAATTATCTTAAATGCCCATCAATGGTAGACTCGATAAAGTAACCTGGGGATTTTGAAGCAGAGGAAAAATGGTGTATAGGAGCCAGGACTAAATTGTAGTTCCCAACTCGACAGAGACAGCAGCATGTGGAGACTTGTGTCATGAAATATTGCTCCAAGAATTACTGCAGGAATATACCAGAAAAGCCAAGAGAATCCACAGCTCCTTTGAGGGAAGCAGATTGCTTCTGCAGAAACTGAGAAATGGACCATACAGTGTGAGTGCCGAAATTGTGAAAGTGGGAAAGGGGATCATCTGCCCTGGAACACACACTTTCACTGGAAAATCTGAAGGTCTTGATCATCGGAGGATTTGACTTTACTTAGAGTTGAGTTAATTTAGAGAGCAGAGTGAAATATAGGGGTAGAGAAAGGAGTGAGGAAAGACCTGTAGGCTCTCTGGATCCCCAGGGAAGCCATTTCTGATTTTACTCACAGGGATCCTTGGGGAGGGCTGCCAGAGGAACTGGGAAAATACTACAGAAAAAAAAATCCACTGAACTTTTTAACAATTCCCACCAAATGTGAAATTTCTTAGCTAGAACTTAGGAGAGAAAGTGAATCTGGTCTACAGACTTGACAGGTAGGGAGGTGCAAAAGTCCTGCTTATTGTTAGAGCTGGAAGGTTGGTAGCCTTGGGCAGGTTCTCAGCCCTGCTTGTCCATTGCCTGAAAACAAACCTGGTTCTGTCATCAGTGGGGAAGAACATGTTTGGAGTAAGAATGGCCTTTTGTGTTGCATGGGAATTGGATAAGGCCTGTGGCTGCTGGCTTTCCCAACTTCTCTGACAACCTGCATGACACAGCAGAGGTAGCCATAATCCTCCAGGAAACAACACCATTGACCTGGGAACCACACCTCCATTCCCAACAACAGCCACAGCAAGCACCCCCTTAGCCTAGTCTGAACTCAGACATGCCTAACCTTGCTCCCACATGATGGATCTTCCCTACCCACCCTGGTAACTGAACACAAAGGTCACATTCTCTTGGGAGGCGTAGGGTCTCAGCCACTGTCTGGTCGTCTGTATACTACCACAGCTGATGCACTCTAGAAAGCACCACCTTATGGCAGGAGGCCAACCAACACAACACTAGTGCATTAAACAATTATAACTAAGGACCCTCACAGAGTTCATTTAACTCCCTGACTGCATTCACAGGAGCAGGTGCTAGTATCCATGGCTAATAGACCTGAAGGCAGTTCACATCAAAGGACTCTGTGCAGACACATCCCAGTACCAGCCCAGAGCCTGATAGCCATGCTTGGTGGCTAGATCCAGAAGAGAAATAACAATAACTACAGTTCAGCTCTCAGGAAGCCACATCCCTAGGGAAAGGGGAGAGTACTACATCAAGGGAGCAAGCTATGGGACAAAAGAACCTGAACATCAGCCTTGAGCACCAGATCTTCCTTCTAACATAGGCTACCTATATGATAAGAAATGAGAAATATGATTTGGGTCATATGACAAAACAAGGAACTCTAACACTGCCCAAAAACTAAGCTTCATAAATGAAGCAAAGATACACTCTTTCTCAGACAAGCAAATGCTGAAAGAATTTGACACTATCAAGCCAGCACTAGAATAACTGCTAAAGGAGCTCAAAAATCTTGATACAAATCCTGGAAACACATCAAATAGAACCTCTTGAAAGCATAAATCTCACAGAACCTATAAAATAAAAATACCATAAATAAAAAACCCAGGGTATTTAGGCAATACATAGCATGATGAATGGAATAGTACCTCATATCACAACACTAATGTTCAATGTAAATGACCTAAATGTGCCACATTAAAGATGTAGAATTGCCCAGTAGGTAAGAATTTATGAACTAAGTATCTGCAGCTTCTAAGAGACTCACCTAGCACATAAGGACTTACATAAAGTTAAGGTAAAGGCAAGGAAAAAGACAGTCCATGCAAATGGACACCAAAAATGAGCAGGAACAGATATTCGTCTAGCAAACAAAAAAAACTTTAAAGCATCAACAGTTTGAAAAGACAAAGAGAATCATTATATAATAATAAATGGCCTTGTCCAACAGGAAATTATTACAATTCTAAATATATATGAATCTAACACTGGAATTTCCAAATTCATTAAACAATTACTACTAGATGTAAGAAATGAGATAGACAGCAACATGATAATAGTGAGGAACTTCAATACTTCACTGACAGCAATAGACAGGTCATCAAGACAGAAAGTAAAAAAAGAAACAATGGATTTAAACTGTACCCTAGAAAAAAATAGATTTTACAGATATGTATAGAACATTCTACCCTATAACCACAGAATATACATTTTATTCATCAGTGCATAAAACTTTCTCCAAGACAGACTGTATGATATGCCACAAAACAAGTCTCAATACATTTAAGAATATTGAAATTACATCAACCACTCTCTCAGACCACAGTGGAGTAAACTGGATATCAACTACAAAAGGAATCTTCAAAACCATAAAATAAATAAAAATTAAATGACCTGCTCCTGGATGGTCATTGGGTAAACAATGAAATCAAGATGGAAATTAAAATATTCCGTGAACTGAACGATAATAGTGATATGACCTATCTAAACCTTGGGTTTACTGTCAAGTCAGTTAGTAGGGCTAAGAGGAAAGTTGATAACCTTAAACACCTATTTCAATAAGTCTGAAAGAGCACAAATAATATAAGATCACACCTCAAGAAACTAGAGAAACAAAAGCAAACAAAACCCCAAACACTGCAGAAGAAAAGAAACAACAAAGATTATAGCAAAATAAAATGAAATTGAATATAAAAATATAAAAGACAAATAAAACAAAAGGCTTGTTCTTTTAAAATACAAATAAAGTTGATAAACCATTGGCGAAATTAACCAAGAAAAGAGAGACAATATTCAAATAAACTCGATTAGAAATGAAGTGGGAGATATTACAACTGACACGACAGAAATACAAAAGATCATTCAAGGCTACTATGAACACAGGCATAAAATAGAAAACCTAGAAGAGTTGGATAAATTCCTGGAAAAATACAAGCCTTCTAGCTTAAGTCAGGAAAAATTAGAAACCCTGAACAGACCAATAACAAGCAGCAAGATCGAAATTGTAATAAAAAATTACTATCAACAACAAAAAATTTAGGATGAGATGGATTCACAGTTCAATTCTATTAAGCATTAAAAGAAGGTAACTACCAATCCTATTGACACTATTCCACAAGATAGAGACAGAAAGAATCCTCTTTAAATCATTCTATGAAGAGAGTATCACCACGGAAAGGGCATAACTGAAAAAGGAAACTGCAGACCAATATCCCTGATGAATATAGATGCAAAAATCCTTAACAAAATATTAGCTAATGGAATCAAACAGTGTGTTAAAAACAATCCATCATGATAAAGTAAGTTTCATACCAGGGATGCAGGGATGGTTTAACATACACAAGCCAATAAATGTGATATAGCCCATAAGCAGAATTAAAAACAAAAATTACATAATTATATCAACAGATGCAGAAAAAGCATTTAACAAGAGCCAGCGTCCTTTCATGATTAAAACCCTCAGCAAAATCAGCATACGAAAGACATATCTCAATGTAATAAAAGCCACCTATGGCAAAACCACAGCCAACATAACACTGAACAGGGAAAACTTGAAAGCATTTCCTCTGAGAACTGGAACAAGAGAAGGATGCCCACTCTCACCACTTCTGTTCAACATAGTACTGGAAACCCTAGCCAGAGCAATCAGACAAGAGAAAGAAATAAAGGGCTTCCAAGTCAGTGAAGAGGACATCAAACTCTAACTGCTTGCTGATTATATAATTGTATACCTAGAAACCATAAAGATTTCTTCAAAAAGCTCCAAGAACCAATAAATGAATTCAGCAAAGTTTCAGGAACAAAATTAATGTACACAAATCAGTAGCTCTGCTATACACCAACAGCAACCAAGCTGAGAATCAATTCAAGAACTCAACCCTTTCCACAATAGCCACAAAATACATAAAATACTTACAAATATACATAACCAAGAAGGTAAAGAATCTCTACAAGTAAAAGTACAAAACACTGCTGAAAGAAATCATAGACAACACAAACAAGTGGAAACAAACCCCATGCTCATGGATGAGTAAAATCAGCATTGTGAAAGACAATACTGCCAAATGCAATCTACAAATGTAATACAATTCTCATTAAAAAAAGCCATCATCATTCTTCATAGAACTAGAAAAAACAATTCTAAATTTCATACATAACCAAAAAAAGAGCTGGCATAGCCAAAAGACTAAGCAAAAAGAACAAATCTGGAAGCATGACCTAACCTGACTTCAACGTATACTGTAAGGCCACAGTCACCGTAAAAGCATGATACTGATATAAAAACAGAAAGATAGTTCTCTTCAAGGAGAACTACAAACCACTGCTCAACAAAATACGAGAGGACACAAACAGATGGAGAAACCTTCCATGTCCATGGTTAGGAAGAATCAATATCATGAAAATGGCCATACTGCCCAAAGCAACTTACAGATTCAACACTATCCTCATCAACTTACCAATGACCTTCTTCACAGAACTGGAAAAAACCACCTTAAACTTCATATGGAACCAAGAGAGAGCCCAAATAGCTAAGTCAATTCTAAGCAAAAAGAAGAGAGCAGGAGGCATCACACTACCGGACTTCAAACTATACTACAAGGCTACAGCAATCAAAACAGAATGGTACTGGTACCAAAACAGAGATATAGACCAATAGAACAGAACAGAGGCCTCAGAGGCAACAAAACATATCTACAACCATCCGATCTTTGACAAACCTGACAAAAACAAGCAATGGGGAAAGGATTTCCTGTTTAATAAATGGTGTTGGGAAAACTGGCTAGCTATGTGCAGAAAGCAGAAACTGGACCTCTTCCTGACACCTTACACTAAAATTAACTCCAGATGGATTAAAGACTTAAACATAAGACTTAACACCATAAAAACCCTAGAAGAAAATCTAGGCAAAACCATTCAGGACATAGGAGTAGGCAAGGACTTCATGACCAAAACACCAAAAGCATTGGCAACACAAGCCAAAATAGACAAATGGGACCTAATCAAACTCCACAGCTTCTGCATGGCAAAAGAAACAGTCACTAGAGTGAAGCGGCAACCAACAGAATGGGAAAGAATTTTTGCAGTTTACCCAACAGACAAAGGGCTGATATCTAGAATTTACAAATAACTCAAACAGATTTACAAGAAAAAAACAAACAAGCCCATTCAAAAGTGGGCAAAGGATATGAACAGACACTTTACAAAAGACATACATGAGGCGAACAAACATATGAAAAAATGCTCACCATCACCAGTCATTAGAGAAATGCAAATCAAAACTACATTGAGATACCATCTCACGCCAGTTAGAATGGCGATCATTAAAAAATCTGGAGATAACAGATGCTGGAGAGGATGTCGAGAAATTGGAACACTTTTACACTGTTGGTGAAAGTGTAATTTAGTTCAACCATTATCAAAGACAGTGTGGTGATTCCTCAAGGATCTAGAAATAGGGATTTCATTTGACCCAGCAATCCCATTACTGGGTATATATCCGAAGGATTATACATCGTTCTACTATAAGGACACATGCACACAAATGTTCACTGCAGCACTGTTTACAATAGCAAAGACCTGGAACCAACCCAAATGCCCATCGATGATAGACTGGACAGGCAAAATGTGGCACATATACACCATGGAATATTATGCAGCTATCAAAAAGGATGAGTTCGTGTCGTTTGTAGGGACATGGAGGAACCTGGAGATCATCATTATCAGCAAACTGACACAAGAACAGAAAATGAAATACCACATGTTCTCACTCATAGGCGGGTGATGAACAATGAGAACACATGGACACAGGGAGGGGAGCACTACAAACTGGGGTCTATTGGGGGAATGGGGAGGGAGAGCGCGGGGGGGAGTTAGGGAGGGATAGCATGGGGAGAAATGCCAGATGTGGGTGAAGGGGAGGAAAGCAGCAAATCACACTGCCACGTGTGTACCTATGCAACTATCTTGCATGTTCTTCACATGTACCCCAAAACCTAAAATGCAATAAAAAAAGAATAGAAAACACAGAAATAAAGCCAAATACATACAGCCAGCTGATGTGGGATGAAGCAAATGAATACATAAAGTGGAGAAAGGACACCCTATTCAACAAATGGTGCTGGCATAATTGACAAGCTACATGTAGAATAATGAAATTAGATTCTCATATTTCACCTTATACAAAAATCAACTCAAGATGGATTAGGGACTTAAATCCAAGACCTGAAACTGTAAACATTCTGGAAGATAATGTTAGAAAAACCCTTCTAGACATTGGCTTAGGGAAAGACTTCATGATCAAGAACCCAAAAACAAATGAAACTAAAATGAAGAAAAATAAGTGGGACTTAATTAAATTAAAGAGTTCTGCAAAGCAAAAGGTACAGCCATCAGAATAAACAGACAACACACATAGTGGGAGAAAATCTTCACAATCTATCCATGCAACACATTAATAATATCCAGAATCTACAAGGAACTCAAACAAATTATCAAGAAAAAAAACAATCCCATCAAAAAGTGTACTAAAAACATGAATCAGCAATTCTCAAAAGAAGAAAAACCAATGGCCAACAAATGTATGAAAATGCTCAACATCACTAATGATCAGGGAAATGCAAATCCAAACCACTATGCAATGCTATTTTACTTTTGTGAGAATACAGTCATTACAAAAATGAAAATAAAAATAATAGATGTTGACATGGATGCAGTAAAAAGGGAACACTTCTATATGCTAGTGGGAATGTAAACTAATACAATCACTATGGAAAATAGTATGGAGATTCCTTAGAAAATTAAAGTAAAACTAACATTCAATCCAGCAATCTCACTACTGGGTATCTACCCAGAGGGGGAAAAAAATCATTTTACAAAAAAGATACTTGCATATGCATGTTTGTAGCAGCACAATTAACAATTGTAAAAATATGGAACCCCCTCTAATGCCCATCAATCAATCAATGGATTAGGAAATTGTGGTGTATGTATACAACAGAATATTACTCTGCCATAGAAAGGAATGAATTGTGGGGTGTGGTAGCTCACACCTGTAATCCCAGCACTTTGGGAGGTCGAGGCAGGTGGATCAGGACTTCGAGGCCAGCCTGCCCAACATGGTGAAACCCGATCTCTAATAAAAATACAGAAATTAGCTGGGCATGGTGGTGGGCGCCTGTAACTCCATCCAAGGCAGGAGAACTGCTTGAACCTGGGAGGAACAGGTTGCAGTGAGCCGAGATCGTGTCACTGCACTCCAGCCTGGGCAAAAGTGAGACCATCTCAAAAAAAAAAAAAAAAAAAAAGCAATGCATTAATGAAATTTGCAGCAACCTGGATGGAATTGGAGACTATCATTCCAGGTGAAGTAATTCAGGAATGGAAAACCAAACATTGTATGTTTTCGCTCATAAGTGGGAGCTAAACTATGGGAATGCAAAGGCGTGGGAATGATACAATGGACTTTGGGGATTCAGGGAAAAGGGTTAGAGTGTGGCATGAAGGATAAAAGACTACAAACTGGGTTCAGTGTATGCTGCTTGGGTGATGGGTGCACCAAAATCTCACAAATCATCACTAAAGAACTGACTCATGTAACCAAATACCACCTGTTCCCCTACAAACCTATGGAAATAAAAAAAATATAAAAAAATAAAAAGTCACATTTTGGGTCACCTAGAAAAATCAAGTATTGGGGACATATAAACCATGGAATATTACATAGCCATAAAAAGGAATGAGATCATGTCCTTTGTAGCAACACAGATTGAGCTGGAGCCCATTATCCTAAGCAACCTAATGTAGGAACAGAAAACCAATTACTGCATGTTCTCCCTTATAAGTGGGAGCTAAGTACTGAGTAGAGATGGACACAAAGGAGGGAACCACAGACACTGTGGCATACTTGAAGGTGGAGGGTGAGAGGAGGGAGAGGATTGAAAAAGTATCTATTCAGTACTATGCTTATTACCTAGGTGATAAAATAATTTGCACACCAAACCCCTATGACATGTCATTTACTTATATTACAAACCTACACATAAACCTCTGAATGTAAAATATGTTAAAAAAAACAAAAGCACGAGCCACAAATAAAAATAGATTAATTCAATGTCATCAAAATTAGAACCTCTTATGCTTGGCAACACACTCCCAAGAAACTAAAAGGCAAACCCATAGATAGGGAGAAAGTATTTGCCTCTCATGTATCTCATAAGGGACTTGTATAAAAATATATAGGAAGAACACTTACAATTCAACAATATAAGGACAACCTAATTAAAAATAGGCAAATAATCTGAATAGATATTTCTCCAAGGAAGATATACAAATAGCCAATAATTTCAGAAGATTTTGTTTGACATCATTAGTCATCAGGGAAATTCAAAGCAAAATGCAATAAGGTAACACATCACACACACTAAAATGGTAAGACTGTAAAAGTCTAATAACAATTGTTGAGCATTTAGAGAAATTGGACTCATATACTGCATGTGGGAATGTAAAATTTCCGTCACTTTGAAAAACACTCTGGAATTTTTCAAAACAGACATAGAATTACCATATGGCTCAGCAATTTCTCCCTTGGTATAAACCTAAAAGAAATAAAAAACATATCTAAATAAAAACATATATACATATATTTATAGCAGCATTAGTCGTAGTTGACCAAAGGTTAATACACCCAAATATCTATCAAGGGATAAATGAATAAACTAAATTTCATATATCCATATGCTCAGCCATAAAAATGAATGATGAGCATGCCACAAACGGATAAATTTTGAAAATGTTACGCTAATTGAAAGAAGCCAGTCACAAAGGCCCAAATATTATATAATTCCATTTACATAAAATATTTACAATAGGCAGATATATAGGAACAAAAAGTAAATTAGTGGTTGCTTGGGGTAGGAAGGATGGGAGCATTGGGGAAATGATAGCTAAAGTTTAAGGATTCCTTTATGAGGTAATGAAAATCTTCTAAATATTCTGTCACTATGGTTAATTGTATACTTTAAATTAGTGAATCATATTTTATGTGAATTACATCTTAATAAAGCTATTTTAAAAAATACCTGGTGCTTCTGTATGGTAGGAAGCATGGACAGTCCATGAATACCTCCACTATTAAGCCATTGTTGAGTGGCTTTTGTGATGCAAGATGTACCATTTCCAACTGCATATAGTACAGAAAAATAAAAACATGATACATGGTTTCTTCAAGGACTATAATATTATGTAAGTTCTGGATCACTGTATTGGAACAGCAGTGCTATTAATCTGAAAAATGGTCAACAGTGGTAAGACACAACCAATAACCCATAGAGGAGATAAAAAAAATTATTGTCATCAAGGTGACAAGTACAGTGGTGGCAGTGGCAACACTTTATGCAATGTGGCCACTTTCACTGGCAGATTAAGATTTGGAAAGCCAGAAGTCTGGCATGCAATGGTAGCCTCCACAACAGAAACAGTCCTGTACTTTGATCCTGTTTACGAAGGTGGATGTGTTACCAAGCCCAATAGAATTATGGATTCATTTAAGAATTGAAGCAACCTAAGTGGTGCGTGCTCATTCTGGAGCTTGATTTTAGTGTCATCAGAAAATGGTCTCTTATGTGGTCATCATCTACATGAGTAAATCAGATACTTTAAGCAGCAGCAGCAGCAGCAGCAATTTGTTTCTTTAGTTGCAGGCCCAAAGAGAGGAGTCTTTAGTCTGCAATTTTGTAGTCTTCCAAGTGGCAACACTAACAACTAGGTCATTATCAATATCCTTCGAGTCAGTAAATGTCTAACAAATTTCATCTAGAGGAGTATAACCCAGATCTATGAAAATGGCTTTGAGTTTTGACTACTGAGGAGAGCATCCGTATCTTTCAGTTTTGCATAGCTAGCAGTAAGACTGAGCATATGCAGCAGCCCAGTGAACACCATTAGGTTTCAGCTTATTCAAGCTGTCAGTGGCCCAGGCCCATGTATTTAGTTGAACCTCTGTGAGTCAAGGGCTTCATTTAGCTAGCAGCTTTACGTCAGGTGGCAGAGTAGGAAATAGAGTTTCCTTGAAACGGGTAATAACCATTTTTTCAAGTAAAGCCTATACATGCCACTGGGGTGAGGCCAAGTAAGTTTTTTAATATACAATTTACCTTTGACAAACAAGGCTTGCTGAGCTCTTCTCACCATTGGAGGTATTAAGGTGAAATTGACCAACCCCAAACAGGAATGTCAGGCTGGAGAGATGCAAGGCTGACCTCCATGGTTCAGGTGTTCAGTTCTGAAATGAGCCCAGTAGCAAAATGTATTAGTCTGTTCTCACACTGTTTTGACGAAATACCCAACTCTGGGTAATTTATAAAGAAAAAAGGTTTAATTGACTCAGTTCCTCATGGCTGGGAAGGCCTCAGGAAACTTACAATAATGGTGGAAGGTGAAGAGGAAGAAAGGTACCTTCTTCATGGGGTGGCAGGAAGAAAATGTACAAGCAAGGGAAATGCTGGATGCTTATAAAACCATCAGATCTCATGAGATTCACCCATTATCACGATAACAGCATGGAGAAAACCACCCCCAGGATTCAATTACCTCCACCTGGTCCCATTCTTTGACATGTAGGGATTATGGGGATTACAATTCAAGTGAGATTTGCGTGGGGACACAGAGCCAGAACATATCACAGATAATAGCTGCTTTTCAAAAGTGGTGTATCTGGTAGTCTTGTCAGGAAGAAGAGGAGTCCAAAACCCCAAGACACACCTCCAGGTGAAGATTCCTTCTCTTTTCTAGAGATAGCAATTGGAAAATAATCATCAGTCACAGATACTTATATAGCTCAAAGGTATCATTAAAGTTGTAGGGCTCTGAAGGTAGAGAACATGGCACAATTTACTGAACTGTTTCTATGGCAGAACTTCATTTCAGGCTTTACTCAAAAGCTGCTGATTTGTGGGTTAGGTAGTATAAAGGACCAGGCAGAATGCCTAAGCAATCACAAAGCATTTCCAATATCCAAAGAATCTAGTTAGGTGCTGAAATTCCTTTTTGGTGGTGGGGGTGCTGAAGAGACCATTTTTCTTTGCCTGAGGCTTGAGTATTGTGAATTTGCCTACACACTTCCAGGAAACATTACCAGCAACCAAGAGATATTACTAGCAAACAACATTACTCCTGAATTTTACTGGTTATTTTCTATATTAATCCTAATTTTTTTTGAGACTTTCAGTTATTATTCCTAGAGGATGTGTGATAATACCACAGCTAGGCAGGGCTGTTGAGACTGAGGCTACTGATTGCCAACCGTCAGGATGTCATGTATAGTGAAACTTTGGAAATCTGGATCAAGAAGCACTTTCACTAAATTCTGACCTATTCAATTTTGGCAAATGGCACTGGAGTTTAGGTAACACTGGTGGAGTACAACAAATATATTTTAGAGGCTTTGTCACATGAATGTGAACAGATCTTAATTCTCAGGTGCCAGTAGTATGGGAATGAAAGTGCTGTCAATGTTTAAAACAGTGTACCATGTTCCATTAGTTTCTGTAATAGATTCAGATAGTCAAGATGTCTGCAACAGCTGGTGTCATTGGAGAAACAACTGAATTTATTTAACAATATTGCACTATAAGCTTTCAGCTCCTGTTAGATTTTGCACTGGGCATACAAATCTATTCTGTAAAGATCCTGCATCTTTTACTACTGCCTCTTTTAAGTATTAATATTTATGCAGTTTCTGTAAAGATCCTGCATCTGTTACAACTGCCTCCTTTATGTATTAATATTTATTCAGGGCACTGATTTTCCCTTTTCTTCCTATAATTCTTTTTGTTTTCTTTTGAGACGGAGTTTCACTCTTGTTACCCAGGCTGGAGTGCAATGGTGTGATCTCGGCTCACCGCAACCTCCGCCTCCTGGGTTCAGGCAATTCTCCTGCCTCAGCCTCCTGAGTAGCTGGGATTACAGGCACGCACCACCATGCCCAGCTAATTTTTTGTATTTTTAGTAGAGACGGGGTTTCACCATGTTGACCAGGATGGTCTCGATCTCTTGACCTCGTGATCCACCCGCTTCGGCCTCCCAAAGTGCTGGGATTACAGGCTTGAGCCACTGCGCCCGGCCCTCTTCCTATAATTCTATACTTTGTGTTGGATGAGCCAGAGATACAGGAAAGCTGGTGAGAGATAAATTTATCTGTTGGAATAGTACTTATCTATGTATGGCTGAATTTCATCTGGCATTTATAAAACAAGGAGACACAAGCATCAGTTCCCAGTGATACTCAGATACGAAGGTATCAGCTTCAATACACAGAATTGGCCTAAAAAGATTTGCTCACAAGGTCATACGAGCTTCTTTTTCTGGCTGTAAACCAGGCCAAATCCTGTTACCTGATTTGAGATGCTTTGTCTTTTCATGAGTCGAGTAGAAGAGTTTATTGCACATCCATATCTAACAGAGCCATAAATGCTTGATTCTTTGTCTCATGAAAATCCCCCAACCTACTCAGATGGATACATATGAAATTTGATCTCCATTAAGGACAGAGATCACTTGCCCCAATCTGTAATGATTTTTCTCCTTATAGCAGCTGTGCATGAGAAAGTAGAGAGAGAGAGCTGCACTGCACCATCAGAAAGTCTTAATATTTACTTTTGATTCTGTGTGGTATAGTGGCTGCTTCTATCTCATAAGATTAAAACTCCAATGTTTTTGGCTGACTCAATTCTCTATATCAGGAAACAAAGTCCCACATAATAGCTAGGGAGTTATCCAGAAGGGCAAGGCCAAAAACAGTGGTTTATCAATGAGACCCTGGGTCAGTTTCCTATTCTCTAGAGATCACTTCATCAGTATTCTACACCCAATCTAGGCATTGAGTATAGAAACTAACTCTGTCATCTATGGTTTTCACTGGGAATTTGTTTCTCTTAAGGAAATGGTCAAAACAAGACAAGAAAACATTTGTGTAGTTCGTCATGTTTCTCTTCCAATGCACAGCCTATCCAACAGGAAAATCTGCAGGGTATATCTGAAAACAGCCCAAACCAACTAATTTTCACTGTATCTACTGCCACCAGGATGGTGAAACCCACCACCATGGGTTACCTACATAACTGGAATAGCCTACTAATTATTTCCCCTTTAATTCATCATATACTAATAAGAAGTATTCTCCAAGTTGTCAGAGTGATCCTGTTAAACTAAGACAAATCTCCACTATCAATACATGGATGACTCTCCATCACATCAATGTAAAAGACAAATTGCATTTTGAAATCCACAGAGCTGTCAGCTGTCTGCCTCTCCCTCATCCCAATCACCTCTCTGAAACCACCTCCTGCTATTCTCTGCCTTGCCCACTCAGCTCCTGACATGCTGGCATCCTCCTTGCTCCTCAGATATGCCAGGCGTAAACCTGTCTTGGTGCCTCTGCACTTGCTGTTCCTCCATCTGGCATGCTCCTTCCCCAGACAGCTGCAGGGTCAGTTCTCCCATTGCCTTCAGGTGAGACTCAAAAGCCAAGTTCTCAGTGAGGTCTTCCCTGGCCACCTTCTCTATCTAGTTTCAGCCTCCTTCCTGAAATTTTCTATCCCAATTCCTTGCTTTTGTTTTTCTATTTAACACTAGTCACTACAAAAACACATTATAATTGCTTGTTTGTTTTGGCCACAGTCTGTCTCCCACACTAAAATGAAAGCTCCATGAGGATAAGAATTTTATTTTGCTTCTTTCATTCATGATTACATCATAGGTATCTGTGCCTAGAAGAGTGCCTAGCAGAGAGCCCACCTGAAGTAAGTATTTGTGGGATAAAGAAAACAAGTAAATTAAAAAGCAAATGGGATCAAAGCAAGTCAAAGGGGCAGTTTTCCCAGGGTGTAGCCCCAGTTACAAGCACGAACACTTCCAGGGGACAACTGTGCATTTTATTAGAGTGAACTTGGCCAGCTGGGGGTGCGGCCAACTGGACAGAGTATTCTGAATCTAAACTGGACTGAGACCTGCCTAAGGTCTCAAGACCAGGACTGAGACCCGCTGCATGTATCCTTGTTGGAATGAGGGCCTAACCCTCATGTTTTTGTTGCTGTTGCTCTGTTTCGTTTTTAGGAGATGCCAGAAACATGAATTTTCATTGTGTGAAATCTCTCAAATGTCTAAGGTACCTAATTCAAAATAGAAAACAATAAAAACACAAAGATAAACGAAACCTGGCAGCGGAGTGATATTGGTCCCTGGACAGCCTACTGGTGTTAGTTGGACTGAATTGTGCGATGTATTTAAGAAAATTAATCCTTGCTATGGTGAGGTAGGTTTGCGTTGTGTAATTCTTGAGGCAGTCAGTCTCAGGCCATATTGGGTGGAGAGAATAAACTATATTTACCACCTTCTTTCAGCTCCAGGGAGATCGTTGCATCTCCCACGATGCATGGAGTTAGGGTAACCTGGGCAGGAGGGAGTCATCAGCCCTCTTTCTTTGGGATCAGGCATACAATTTAGTGACGAGTGTGTTTGCAGAAACCAGTGAGAGAGTTTTTAGATGGGCTACAGGAGAAAGACTGGAGAAAGACAAGGAGGGGAGGAAGAGAAAGACACAGATCTGTCTGTGCATCAGACACCATACTTCAGAGGGACTTTTGGGGGGTTGCTGCTCCCTTTCCCCACCAACCTTGACCCCTCCTTGTGACACTACACAGCCGAGTGAGTCATACCAAGTCACAACTCTCAGCCCAAATGCCCCATGGCATCTGCCTCACCTGGAAACAAAGAGCTGCACAGACTTCTATCACAGGTCTCTGTGAGCTGGGGTAGGCAAGACTGGACAACACGTGCCTGCGAGGGGTCTGAAGACACAAGCTTTGTGGGGAAGGTCTAGCCAGAATGTGGCTTCCTGGGAGAGCAGGCCTGTTTTAGTGGATCATTGGTCACAGCCACCTGTGGTTTCAGGCAGCTGTTGAAAGAAGCATGGACAGTTAAGTACTCCCCATACTCTGGAGACTCTAGGCTCAATCCTCTGATGCCCCTTATCTTTAGATAGAAAAACAACATTCCAGCAGAAAGAAAAGGAGTGATGAGCCTGGTGTACCTGAGTTCAGAAAGATTCAATTTTTCTGGATAAAGTACTTTCCAAATTCAAGATGGCACATGTCTTAAGTTCTGAGAGCCCCACTAACCCATCCTCTACCAGTATTGTTTATCCAGCACAGGGCAAATGTGGGGAGACCCCCCCCATAGCCCAGCACTTGTGAGAGGCACCATGTTAGTGTGTTTAGGCTGAGGGTTGGGGTTCTGCTGGGCAGGTGCGTCATGAACTCCCTGAAACAAGAAAAGCCTTATGGGTATCAACTTGGCTCCTGATTAACTTGACTGAATCAGCCCTGTCAGAATGACCTTCTAGAGAACCTACAATGCATCAGACTTCTTTGACAGTTGCCATTATCTATGTGCATGGAGACAGGAAGAGCAACGCGGACACTGCCAGAAGTCCTACAGTTTCCTGGGCCTTCCAATCTCTCAGGGGCCCCACACGCCACAACTCTTTCCCTGTATTCTTACTCCGTCAGTCTTTCTTCTTTGAATTCCTCCTTCCTCAGTGGCCGTCTTCCTCTTAACCCACCAATACCCTATCCCACATAACCTCTTACTTTGTGAATCCTTTAGCCTCTCCCCAGATCCCTGTCAGGTTGATCCTTCTCCCTTTTACTCTGGATCGCTTCTATGCTTCTTTGTGTTCCTCTCTATTCAATTTATTCTGTCTCTTTTCCTCTAAGCCCCAAGATCTCACTCTCCCTCTGTTATTCATCACTCCCTTCCCAGGTGGATGTTTCCTCCACATAAGTCATCCCTACCCCCAAGTAGCCTGTCCCTTTCTCACTTCTTCCTAACAGTCACCTCCTCCTTTCTTCCCATCCAACAGCCAATCTCTAGTTCCTTCCCCTGCCCCCTTCAGATCAGACCAGACCAGCTAAATCCGGTGCCATTTTTAGATGACCGATTATGATTCTAGCTGAACTTTATTCACAGCCGAAATTGACAGCTGTTCCTTCCTTTCATCCCCCATCTACCAATCACACCCAATCTTTTCAACAAGACAAAGTGCTTACACACAGCATGTCATGTACACACAAGTTTGTATTTTGTAGAGTAAAACAACAGTTAATGCTGGCAAAATATTGGGTTATGAGGGATCCTTAAGCTTTCAATACACTGAAAAGAAACATTTTTTGCATGTCTAGGAATTATACATTTGTTTCCACATATGTGGCAAATTTTACGCTAACAGTTAGGACTTTTTCACCAAATCATAGACATAGATATGGAAATCATCATCAAACTTGATGAAATACACAGAGGGCTTGGCTTCCACTTGGTGAATGACCATGCCGATCCTTTTGGAGCCATCTTCTTTGGTATATTCCACATGCTTTCCTATCAAGCCATCTACAACTCCTCCTGGCTCCCTCTCTGTTGGAGGAGACTCACTGGATTCTGGCATAATACGGAGATCACCTTCTTTATAATCATCTAGAAGCTGGTACATGTACAAGACAGGATCTTTCTCATAGGTAATATAAAACCAGGCTTTCATGATAGGTGCTTGTGCTAAGACCATCCCCCTCCATTCATCCTTAGAACCATGCTCTCCCTCAAACATGTGTTCCACCGCTTTGCCAATTATGGTATTTGCGAGGTTGGCATCACTAACTTGAGATGATGCCACCCTGTCGGAAAGAATTTTAAGAGACAAAACCCTTTCATCTCTGTGAAGTTCCAGTCCATAGACACAGTCAATTCCATCATATTTCACCAGATAAAGAGAGGGATTTATAGGCACCTGATCCAGAACGGTTCCTTTCCACTGGGTGATGGGCTCATCTCCTTCCTTCCATCCGTGAGAAATTCTGCAGCCCACGATGTTCCTGCGGGGCTGGGATGAAGGTCTGCCTCTCTGCTTCTTTTGGGAGACTTTTTTCTTTGTCATGTTTCCAGACCCGGTGGCCCGTCCTGCAGCTGCCCTGGTTTGTTGCCCCTCGGCTTCCTGTGTGTTGGGAGTCTTCATGCCTGCTGGGGGAGGAGAGAGGAAAGAGAGACATATCCAGCGTGCCATAAGGCAAACTTTTCCCTATGGCCATGTCTGGACGTACTCTGCACTAGTGCCTAAGTTTTCCCCAGGAGCCTGGAAGCAATGCTGGAAATCCTGGCTGCATGCCTGCCGTGCTCTCCCTCTTATGTTCCTTTGGGCTGCGGAGAAGGGCAGGAGTGGTGGGGTAGAACTGGCTGGGGTTAGGAAGTCTGTAGAAGTGGCTGGACCACCTCCTCCTAGCTCGGAGCCCGCTGCCCTTCCCCAACTCCTTACTGCCACTGGCATCCACTCCCAATCCCCTGCAAAGCGTCTTTCACCGGCACCCACTGCCCTCCTGCCCTGAGTGCCCCAGCTGCTGTCCACAATCCTCCCTGCCTACCCTAACGCCTTTCCTGGTTCCCACGCCCTTGCTTCCTGGCGCTCACCTTCAAATCCTTGTCTGGCTGCTATTCCTTCCCCCTTTTCCTGTTGTCCACTGCACTCCCTCACCCCACTTTTGCCTGGCAGCCACCTCCACCCCATGTTTCCTCCTGGATTCTTCCCATCCCCCTCTCCATTCTGGCGCCCACTAATGGCCTTGCCCTGCCTGGCGTCCACCGCCGGAGATCGGGGGCCTCACGTGCCCAAATGGGACACCTCGCTGCTGCCTCCGTTGTGCGCCTGTGGCGAAGGAGGTTTAGCAGACAATCGGCCGAATGATTTTCAAGAGCTGGGAGGGCAGAATCCGCAGATGAGGGGTGTGTGTAGGATCGCGGCGAGGCAGGCGAAGAGTAAGGCAGCGGCGTCCGCACCGCTTGGCTCGCTGGCCCTCCGCCTCCCTGCGGCCAGCGGTGGCCCCTCAGCCACATCGGGCTTCCACCAGTCCCTGTTGTCGCGGCTGCAGTCTCCTCCCTCTTTCCGTAGCGCAGCTTCCTGCCCAGAGAGAGGCCTCCTCTTCCTGCCAAACACCGCGCCCTCGTCTCCACCAGGCTCCAACGCCCACCACACAGCCTGGAGCCCTGGTGGAGTTACAGGCTTTAACTCCACCTCTTTCCAAATCCAGAGCAGTTCGTGCCACAGTGGTCCTCGGAATCCAGTGGCCCCTTCTTCTATCGTTTCAGGGCCCCTTGGTTCCCACCCCGACCTTTTCTTCCACCTTCTTAGTCCTTCTGCCCCATCTGCTTTCCATCTTCTGGGAATTCGCCTCCCGCCGCCCTCCTCCCGCCGCCCCCCTCCTCCCACCTTTGTCCGTGCCCTTAAGGATTTGTTCTTTACACGTAAATGTCTTTCCTCTTTTTGAAAGGATTTGAAGTTGGAACAGAGAAATTCACTATGGTAAGTCTGCCATTTTGACCCAGTCTCTACCTAATTTTTCCTGACTGATCTTCCCTGGCCTTTTTGTTTTTGTTTTTGAGGGATTTTTTTTTTTTATTGCAAGATAATTGCATGCACAATGTGAACACTCTCTAAATTTTAGGAAATGAATATTAAGAGGAAAATATCAACTGCAGTCCCAGCTCTAATTTTTTTGGGGGCCTCACAGAAAAATATTAATGCTCATAGTTTTTTTTTTTTTTTTTGCTGCTTTTTTTTTTTTTCCTTTTCCTATGCTTTTGCAAAACTGGGATATTGTTTTTTTATCTGCAGTTTCATGTCATGCCTCTTTCTGTAAAGAATACTATTTTTTTCCAGGACATTAGATGTTTTCTAATCCATTTTTTCATTCAACAAATATTTATTCATCACCTGTTACATATCTTGCCCTTAGTCCATAAAATTCACTTTCACAGTGATTTATAATTTGGCTTTTCTCCCAGTACTGGACATTTGACATAATATTTCTACAATAACCAGTGATCATATTTATTTATCGGAATAGAAAGCTCTGCAAAAGATAGCTTTATAAGGAATAATTAGATAAAAAAGTTATGGTTTTACAAATCAGTGGAGAAACATTAGGTATTCTTTAAGGAATGTTGAAATGATTCTTTAAATATTTTGAGAACGATTGCATACTAATGTTGAACCAATATCAATATTTGATTTATTAAAAGGTAAAAAGCAGCAAAATAAAATTGAACAGAAAGCAAATGAACAAACCAAAACCTCTGTATACAAAAGAATGCTTAATGGTATCTTACTTATCCAGATACTTATGTATTTGGATCAGGGGATGAGTCAGATGTTAACAGAACAACTACACTTAAAACAATAAAATGGAAAAATAGGATTAATAATAATTTTGATTCATCAACCAAAATATGAAAGAACATTAAAATGTTACTTAATGTAATTGATCATGTAAAAAGAGGTTCATATCTAGTGCAGATGCAAGTGAAAGTTCATGCAGTTTTTATGGGAAGCACTTTGCAGATATGTTTCAGTGAGGGCTTTTTTAAAAGTTATAGTTAACTCTTACTCCTAGGATTTCACCCTTGGAATTTCAATCAAAAGTAAAGGGTGGCGAGATTATTAAGGTTCTGGACTCCAGATTCTATATTCATAGGTTTGACAAGCAGTCACAAGTTCTGCTGAGCTTCTAAGTCTTTTAGTGGTTCTCTCTAGAATGGGTAAACTTCCCTAGTAGAAAAACATCCACCAAATGCCCTATTCGCCTCTTGGACCTGTTCTTCTCCTATCTCAGCTAGGTAATTGTTTCCTATTTTTCATATTTTAGATGCCATTAAGAGCGGATTTTCTTTTTTACCATATTTGTTCAGATTTTAATGGGAAAAATGTTTAGTCTCCTATTATTAAAATCTCAAATCCTATTTTTTAAATTATAAAATATACATGGTCCTCATTAGGTTGTATACATTGAATAGGTACAGCTTTTTGTATGTAAATTATACCTCAGTAGTTGTTTGAAAGAGAAAAAATATATTTAACTATTTTAATGACTCCAAACTAAGAAACACCTACATTTCCATCAACAGCATACTGGATATGATGGGGTACATTCATACATTGGAATATCATGCAGTAATGAGAATGTTCAAGCTACAACTATTGATCAATCTCTCAAATATGCTGAAAAAAGAAGCCAGACAACTAAGGGGCACACATTGCTCTATTCAATTTATTTAAAGTTCAAAACAGTCATTAATTAATCTGTTGTCTAAAAAGTTAGTGTAGCAGTTTTTCTAGCAAAGATATTTTCCAAATAGCAATTCATATCCATCAATAGTTTTGGTCAAAGTAAAAATTAGAGGGATTCTTGGACATGTATGTATGGCAGGAAAGGCTTATATGGATGCTGAGCTGCAAAATGTATTTAATTATAATAGACATCAATTGATACTGCATCCTAGCATCTTATCACAGTTCTTCTGGCAATAGAGCCACAATTTTTCTCTTGGGAACAACATAAGCCTGATCTTTCAGAGTATAGAATAACTGGTACAATGATTAGTTTAGGCATAAGCATCTAACCTAGTCAGAGCCAATGAGACACAATGAGACACAGTGAGATGTTGCACAAACTGCTAGGCATGAAGCAGTTTCCATTGGAGGAGAGTAAACCTGAAAGGATATGAGGATTAAGCTGCTCTATTCACATTACTATCATGTAAGAGACTGAGAATGAGGCACCCCAAAGAAGAGAATGGAGCAGGCTATGCAAAAAGAGAGAGATTGTCCTAGGAACATATTCTGTATATGTAGGTGGTCACGGTCACTGACTGACTTTCAAATATTCATCTCACTCTAAAAGGTTAGTATAAGCTAGACATGGTGATGCTATTCTTCCTGCAAGTGATTGATTTGGCATTGGGCATGTGATCTAATCCTGGTCAATTAAGCATCATAGTATGTCTGCTGGAAGACTTCAGAAAAAAATCTCTTTACTCTTAACAGAAACAGGAAATAACATTCCCTTTTCTTTTTTAGGATGATGCTATATCTTTATATGACCTTTGGAATCTCTGTAATCATCCTGAGGGCAAAACTTATGTAATGAAGATGGAAGAAGAGAGAATAGGAATACTCTGTGTGCTTTGATCTTATCATTTAGCTGCTGCTCATACCATCCCTGGAGTCCTACTTCTGACTCCAAGTTATGAGGTAACAAATTTGTTTATAGTTAAAGCAATTTGAGTCTGGGTTTTCTGTTACTTGCAGTTGAAGGCATCTTAAATGGCTTAGCTTTCCCAGACTTAAATGATATAGTATCCCTAGACAGTACCCTTATACTTTTAAGTAATATGAAACAATACATTTTTCAGACACTCATTGATACAACCAGTTCCCATACCAGGAAGTAGGACATTACTTTCAGACTTAAAAAATCCAGTATTCACTTGCAGATAAGGGATAAGGAGCTATCTGAAAAACGAGACTGAGGTAAAAAAGGCATCATTCTAATCTACGCTATAAGAAATAATACACCAGAATTAGCAAATAATTCCCTAAATAAATGCTGTCAACAAAGTGATGAGCATTTTATATTCTCCTCAGAGGAAGAGGTAGGCTTCTGGACTCCAGTCTCTTCACCTCACATCTATTTTCTATATACTTTAAGTTTCTCTGCCTTAAAGAGGTGATCCTGATATTCAATCTTATGAGGATAAACAATAACATTCTAACCACCTATTTTTTTAAAAAAAATTTCATGCGTTAATATTAAGGTCATCTGTCAAAATTACCAAAAATGAATATGGTTTACTTCAATCTTTGTAACAATGAAAAGATCCATGATGAATAAAATAGACCTTTCTCTATCACATTTCTTTTTCTCCTTGCCACCTCTCAGGATTTCCCAGTGTTCTCATGTTCCACCTTCAATCACACTTAACCAATGTTAATCTCTGGTACATATTTTCCCAAACCATTTTCTATGATGTTATAACAATGTATAAATATAAACAGAAATATAGGAATTTGGAAATCTTTCTCACTTTTTAACCTAAGTGGGATCATACACTTTATATTTGTGTGTAACTACACAACCATATATATTTCTAAAACATCTTTATAATTGCATAATATTTCATATGATATATAGACACAATGTATTCAACAATTCTGGTATTGATAGACATTCAGGACTTTTTCCCAGCTATTTTTGCTATTGCAAACAATGCTGTACTAACAAGCGAATGCAATCCAATTGTGACATTTCTGTTTCCATCTATTTTGAGGGTTGATGGTGCTTATTTCGCTGATGAGGTAGGTATCTTGTCTTCTCTCAAAGTTGAGATATTCTTTCTTATTAACATTACCTTTACTGATATAAAAGAACCTTTCCAAATAAAGAAGACTATTTTTCACTGGGCGTGGTGGCTCATGCCTGTAATCCCAGCACTTTGGAAGGCGAGGTGGGTGGATCACAAGGTCAGGAGACCGAGACCATCCTTGCTAACATGGGGAAACCCTGTCTCTACTAAAAATAGAAAAATTAGCTGGGCTTGGCGGCATGTGCCTGTAATCCCAGCTACTCGAGAGGCTGAGGCAGGAGAATCGCTTGAACCAGGGAGTCAGAGGTTGCAGTGAGCCGAGATTGCGCCATTGCAGTCCCGCTTGGTGACAGAGTGAGATTCCATCTCAAAAAAAGAGAGTATCTTTTATTTAAGAATATATAAATATATATGTGCTTTGTCTGTCCCTCCCCCAGTATTCACAAATGTTTAGTAATCTTCTAAGAAGTTATTACAGCAAAAAGAAAATTAAAAAAAATTAACAACAGAGAACTTGAGAAATGGTATCAACGAGGACATATTAAAATGTGTCAGTTACAGCCAGCACTCTATTCAAAGGCAAATTTATAGTAATTGCTATTTCTCTTAAAAATTAGCTAGAAATTATCATTATAGATAGCCATGGAAACTTAACAATAATAGCTAAAATATGCAAAGGCTTATGAAATAAAAACCAGAAAATTAGTAGAAAGCATAGCAAAACCTATGTCTAAATTTTGTGAAAAAATAAAACAATAGGAAAGAAAACTGGCAATTCAGAAAAAAAGACCAACAAATGCAAAGGGGATTTATAATAAGTTATTTGAAAATATAAGATTGTCATGCAATAATAAACTTATTCACAAGTATTTATGGAGTGTCTCCTATGTTCCAGACCCTTTCCTAGGCACTACAGTACTAGAGTAAAGTAGATAGTTAAGATTCCTGCCTTCAAAATTTATATTCTACAGCAGTCAGAGATAAGACAAACAATCTAAAAGACAAGTTCATATAGTGATAAGTACTACAGAGTAAGGAAAAACAAGGTAATGGAGTAGAAGGAGAGAATCTCTGAACAGGTAATATTTCAGTCAAGATCTGAATATGAGAAGCAAGCAGTTATGAAAAGTTATAAAAAGCTATGGGAGTAAGAAATAACTCTATCATAAAAGCTTTGAAGTGGAAACAAGCATGTTTCTGAAGCCATTGAGAATAGAAAAATGTTACTATGGCTGTAGTATACAGTGAAAAAGAAACCATGATTGAATCAGAAAAAAGTGAGATAATCCAGAGCAGTGCTTCTTCATTCTTATTTCATTATTGTCCCCTCTTCACTAGATGGCTTTATAAGGTTCTTTTTTTCTTCTTTTTCCTAATTGTCTCCTCCTGAAAATTTGAATACCAATGATGTACTGTATAATCTAGTCAATAAATACATGTGTATCTGTATTTTATACATAATCAAGCTGTATGCAGGATTAAGTATGAATAAAATTTGAAGGTAGTAAAGTAAAAATCAGAAAGCAAGTAATATCTAAGTTGACTGTATAACTGTATTTGCTAAGTGATTTTTAATGAAATGTATTTACTTACATAAATTATAATGTGTCAAAGTATATATGTATATTAGCAACTTATATAAATACATAATAGTGATATAATCACATTTAAAAAATTATTCAAAACATTTTTCTAGCAAAGGTGAAACGATTGAAAACATTAAATTAATTTTTTAAAAGTTATTTTTGTAAATTTAACTTTTCACTTTTGCTTGATATGAGAAAATCAGTTATTACTAGCTGCAAGATATTTATACATCATCACTTTTTCTTTATAGTACTTGACATAAATAATGATGGGTTAAATAATTTCTGTAAAGTTAAATATTAACTATTTTTGTTTATTTCTCCAAGCCTAAGTCACACACAAGGACACTGAGGATCAAACATAGTCAATGGCAGCCAGTAGGTACACACAGGCCACTTCTTGACATACGACTTCAAGAATGAGCAATAGATTGGAAGTCCTACAATCAAATACATCTATTTGCTCTGATTTTGTAGTTCTGGTCTTACATTTCATTTATTTTCCATGAGCTCAATGGCAATGCTCCTGTGATATCCAAGAAAACAAGAGTGATTAAGTTCTAAGGTATAAGATTTTGTCAAATACAGGTGAGCTTTGGAGGACACAAACCATTGTAAAACTTGATATCTTTTTACGTCTCACATCAACCATCATATTTCTCACCCTTGGGGGCAATATCATCCTGCTTGAGAATGCATGATCTAGCACATGCAGAGTAAGGCATGAAGATTGTTTTGTATATTGACTGCAATAAGAAGCCTTTGGAAGATTCTAAGCAGGAGGTTGGCATAATCTGGTTTACATTTTTAAAAGATAGTTATGGCTATTATGTGGAGAATTGAAAGGCAGGTGAGAAGATCTTAGTTTCCAACAGGCAAATTTATCAAACTTAAGGCCTTATCTTTTTAAAATCCTTTGGTTACTGAGACAGCACCCCTCTGCTTCCATGTTGCCAAAGCATCAGGTTATGTGCTTACTACCCCTGTTTGCAGTTCTCTCTTAATTTTTGGTCCCAGTGGACTTACAATATTTAAAGCGCAGCTACACATGTAAAAGGAGGTCTGTCATATTTTATCCAACATTTTAAAGTGCAGTGATTTTTAGTGCAAGAGTTTTCATGTGCTCACTTTTTAGTGTCTTTTAAAATAGGGGTTTTACTTAGCCACTACTGTGGTCAATCAGTGGTATAGTTTACTTCCTTCAAGACAAGGAAGGCAAGAAGATTATAGGGGAGTCAGTGCAATCATGCTCCCTCTTTGTGAGTCCCCTGTTTAATATGTGATATTACTTATTTAAATAAGTGAGCTTAGCAGCTCAACATTTATCTCAGATGCCCCCAAAATTGATTTTAAAAACTACGTCGAAGCCACACTGAAGATATCTAACCTCTAAACTATAATACATTGCAAATTATGCTCATGTATTTTGTGCAACATATTAATTGCATAAAGTTAAAAATTACATTTTGTTTCTACGAAGTACTGTGTATAGTGTTTGCTAAACAGCACCCTCATTCCCCTGGCTTCATATATCTCAATGACTTCTAATTGGTGAAACAGAGAGGTTGGACATGTGAAAAACGGTTTGAATTATCTCTTGGATCTATTTCTTTTGGACGGAAGAGGTACTCTGATTCAAGCTCAAATGTAGGGTAAGCTTTGTGGCTGTATCAGAGTTGTCCATAGTTATTCAGGTGTGCTTGTGTTTGGGTGAAGTATTAGGAATTTCCTGAAGCCCCCTATCTAAATATGTCCTCCAGTTCAGCTTTTATCAAATATAAAGGGGATATTTTGACTTCCAATTGTGTGATGCTGCTGCTATTCTCTGATACAGTTACAAACTTGCAAAGAGAAAAGGAGACGTTTAGTTCTTCATCCTCTGAAACATTAACTGTAACATTAACTGTAATATAACTGTAACATTATGTTGAGATATGGTACAATTTCAGTCTTAAAGAGAAAGCAAAAGTGTTACAGATATGCCTGAACCTATTGTTACTTATCAAGAATAAATGTAGGACATGCTTTATTAAAAAATGTACTGTAATTTCTGAGAGGAGAAAGAGCTAACATGAAACTCTCTTATATTTTAACTCACATATCCTCAGGACCAATAATATCACATGGGATTGGGGAACGGGAAATGGGATGTGACATATGTAATGAATTTTGAACAAATCTACTTAACTATAAACAGTTGTCCCTTATCCAAACAGAATACAGGTTAAAGAGCTGTCTGACTACTAAGAACTTACAAACAACCTTACATTAACTTTTTCACTAACCGTTTTAACACTGTGACAAACTTCCTTTGGAGTACCTGTTGCCCCATTGTCAAAATAACATATCAGTGGTTTCCTATATAATGGCTATGAAAGTTATCAAGAGGGATGAGGCTCATAACAATGATTTATCAATGAATTTATGGGTCAGCTTCTCATTCTGTAGAGATTACTTTGTCAGTATTCTATACCCAATCTAGGCATTTAGTATAGAGCCCAACTCTGTCATCTGTAGTTTTCACTGGGAATTTGTTTCTCTTAAGGAAATGGTCAAAACAAGACAAGAAAACATTGTGTAGTCCTTGACTCATATTTCTTTTCCAATGCACAGCCCAAACCAACTAATTTTCACTGTATCTACTGCCACCAGGATGATGAAACCCACCACCATGGGTTACCTACATAACTGGAATAGCCTACTAATTATTTCCCCTTTAATTCATCATATACTAATAAGAAGTATTCTCCAAGTTGTCAGAGTGATCCTGTTAAACTAAGGCAAATCTCCACTATCAATACATGGATGACTCTCCATCACATCAATGTAAAAGACAAATTGCATTTTGAAATCCACAGAGCTGTCAGCTGTCTGCCTCTCCCTCATCCCAATCACCTCTCTGAAACCACCTCCTGCTATTCTCTGCCTTGCCCACTCAGCTCCTGACATGCTGGCATCCTCCTTGCTCCTCAGATATGCCAGGCGTAAACCTGTCTTGGTGCCTCTGCACTTGCTGTTCCTCCATCTGGCATGCTCCTTCCCCAGACAGCTGCAGGGTCAGTTCTCCCATTGCCTTCAGGTGAGACTCAAAAGCCAAGTTTTCAGTGAGGTCTTCCCTGGCCACCTTCTCTATCTAGTTTCAACCTCCTTCCTGAAATTTTCTATCCCAATTCCTTGCTTTTGTTTTTCTATTTAACACTAGTCACTACGAAAACACATTATAATTGCTTGTTTGTTTTGGCCACAGTCTGTCTCCCACACTAAAATGAAAGCTCCATGAGGATAAGAATTTTATTTTGCTTCTTTCATTCATGATTACATCATAGGTATCTGTGCCTAGAAGAGTGCCTAGCAGAGAGCCCACCTGAAGTAAGTATTTGTGGGATAAAGAAAACAAGTAAATTAAAAAGCAAATGGGATCAAAGCAAGTCAAAGGGGCAGTTTTCCCAGGGTGTAGCCCCAGTTACAAGCACGAACACTTCCAGGGGACAACTGTGCATTTTATTAGAGTGAACTTGGCCAGCTGGGGGTGCGGCCAACTGGACAGAGTATTCTGAATCTAAACTGGACTGAGACCTGCCTAAGGTCTCAAGACCAGGACTGAGACCCGCTGCATGTATCCTTGTTGGAATGAGGGCCTAACCCTCATGTTTTTGTTGCTGTTGCTCTGTTTCGTTTTTAGGAGATGCCAGAAACATGAATTTTCATTGTGTGAAATCTCTCAAATGTCTAAGGTACCTAATTCAAAATAGAAAACAATAAAAACACAAAGATAAACGAAACCTGGCAGCGGAGTGATATTGGTCCCTGGACAGCCTACTGGTGTTAGTTGGACTGAATTGTGCGATGTATTTAAGAAAATTAATCCTTGCTATGGTGAGGTAGGTTTGCGTTGTGTAATTCTTGAGGCAGTCAGTCTCAGGCCATATTGGGTGGAGAGAATAAACTATATTTACCACCTTCTTTCAGCTCCAGGGAGATCGTTGCATCTCCCACGATGCATGGAGTTAGGGTAACCTGGGCAGGAGGGAGTCATCAGCCCTCTTTCTTTGGGATCAGGCATACAATTTAGTGACGAGTGTGTTTGCAGAAACCAGTGAGAGAGTTTTTAGATGGGCTACAGGAGAAAGACTGGAGAAAGACAAGGAGGGGAGGAAGAGAAAGACACAGATCTGTCTGTGCATCAGACACCATACTTCAGAGGGACTTTTGGGGGGTTGCTGCTCCCTTTCCCCACCAACCTTGACCCCTCCTTGTGACACTACACAGCCGAGTGAGTCATACCAAGTCACAACTCTCAGCCCAAATGCCCCATGGCATCTGCCTCACCTGGAAACAAAGAGCTGCACAGACTTCTATCACAGGTCTCTGTGAGCTGGGGTAGGCAAGACTGGACAACACGTGCCTGCGAGGGGTCTGAAGACACAAGCTTTGTGGGGAAGGTCTAGCCAGAATGTGGCTTCCTGGGAGAGCAGGCCTGTTTTAGTGGATCATTGGTCACAGCCACCTGTGGTTTCAGGCAGCTGTTGAAAGAAGCATGGACAGTTAAGTACTCCCCATACTCTGGAGACTCTAGGCTCAATCCTCTGATGCCCCTTATCTTTAGATAGAAAAACAACATTCCAGCAGAAAGAAAAGGAGTGATGAGCCTGGTGTACCTGAGTTCAGAAAGATTCAATTTTTCTGGATAAAGTACTTTCCAAATTCAAGATGGCACATGTCTTAAGTTCTGAGAGCCCCACTAACCCATCCTCTACCAGTATTGTTTATCCAGCACAGGGCAAATGTGGGGAGACCCCCCCCATAGCCCAGCACTTGTGAGAGGCACCATGTTAGTGTGTTTAGGCTGAGGGTTGGGGTTCTGCTGGGCAGGTGCGTCATGAACTCCCTGAAACAAGAAAAGCCTTATGGGTATCAACTTGGCTCCTGATTAACTTGACTGAATCAGCCCTGTCAGAATGACCTTCTAGAGAACCTACAATGCATCAGACTTCTTTGACAGTTGCCATTATCTATGTGCATGGAGACAGGAAGAGCAACGCGGACACTGCCAGAAGTCCTACAGTTTCCTGGGCCTTCCAATCTCTCAGGGGCCCCACACGCCACAACTCTTTCCCTGTATTCTTACTCCGTCAGTCTTTCTTCTTTGAATTCCTCCTTCCTCAGTGGCCGTCTTCCTCTTAACCCACCAATACCCTATCCCACATAACCTCTTACTTTGTGAATCCTTTAGCCTCTCCCCAGATCCCTGTCAGGTTGATCCTTCTCCCTTTTACTCTGGATCGCTTCTATGCTTCTTTGTGTTCCTCTCTATTCAATTTATTCTGTCTCTTTTCCTCTAAGCCCCAAGATCTCACTCTCCCTCTGTTATTCATCACTCCCTTCCCAGGTGGATGTTTCCTCCACATAAGTCATCCCTACCCCCAAGTAGCCTGTCCCTTTCTCACTTCTTCCTAACAGTCACCTCCTCCTTTCTTCCCATCCAACAGCCAATCTCTAGTTCCTTCCCCTGCCCCCTTCAGATCAGACCAGACCAGCTAAATCCGGTGCCATTTTTAGATGACCGATTATGATTCTAGCTGAACTTTATTCACAGCCGAAATTGACAGCTGTTCCTTCCTTTCATCCCCCATCTACCAATCACACCCAATCTTTTCAACAAGACAAAGTGCTTACACACAGCATGTCATGTACACACAAGTTTGTATTTTGTAGAGTAAAACAACAGTTAATGCTGGCAAAATATTGGGTTATGAGGGATCCTTAAGCTTTCAATACACTGAAAAGAAACATTTTTTGCATGTCTAGGAATTATACATTTGTTTCCACATATGTGGCAAATTTTACGCTAACAGTTAGGACTTTTTCACCAAATCATAGACATAGATATGGAAATCATCATCAAACTTGATGAAATACACAGAGGGCTTGGCTTCCACTTGGTGAATGACCATGCCGATCCTTTTGGAGCCATCTTCTTTGGTATATTCCACATGCTTTCCTATCAAGCCATCTACAACTCCTCCTGGCTCCCTCTCTGTTGGAGGAGACTCACTGGATTCTGGCATAATACGGAGATCACCTTCTTTATAATCATCTAGAAGCTGGTACATGTACAAGACAGGATCTTTCTCATAGGTAATATAAAACCAGGCTTTCATGATAGGTGCTTGTGCTAAGACCATCCCCCTCCATTCATCCTTAGAACCATGCTCTCCCTCAAACATGTGTTCCACCGCTTTGCCAATTATGGTATTTGCGAGGTTGGCATCACTAACTTGAGATGATGCCACCCTGTCGGAAAGAATTTTAAGAGACAAAACCCTTTCATCTCTGTGAAGTTCCAGTCCATAGACACAGTCAATTCCATCATATTTCACCAGATAAAGAGAGGGATTTATAGGCACCTGATCCAGAACGGTTCCTTTCCACTGGGTGATGGGCTCATCTCCTTCCTTCCATCCGTGAGAAATTCTGCAGCCCACGATGTTCCTGCGGGGCTGGGATGAAGGTCTGCCTCTCTGCTTCTTTTGGGAGACTTTTTTCTTTGTCATGTTTCCAGACCCGGTGGCCCGTCCTGCAGCTGCCCTGGTTTGTTGCCCCTCGGCTTCCTGTGTGTTGGGAGTCTTCATGCCTGCTGGGGGAGGAGAGAGGAAAGAGAGACATATCCAGCGTGCCATAAGGCAAACTTTTCCCTATGGCCATGTCTGGACGTACTCTGCACTAGTGCCTAAGTTTTCCCCAGGAGCCTGGAAGCAATGCTGGAAATCCTGGCTGCATGCCTGCCGTGCTCTCCCTCTTATGTTCCTTTGGGCTGTGGAGAAGGGCAGGAGTGGTGGGGTAGAACTGGCTGGGGTTAGGAAGTCTGTAGAAGTGGCTGGACCACCTCCTCCTAGCTCGGAGCCCGCTGCCCTTTCCCAACTCCTTACTGCCACTGGCATCCACTCCCAATCCCCTGCAAAGCGTCTTTCACCGGCACCCACTGCCCTCCTGCCCTGAGTGCCCCAGCTGCTGTCCACAATCCTCCCTGCCTACCCTAATCCCTTTCCTGGTTCCCACGCCCTTGCTTCCTGGCGCTCACCTTCAAATCCTTGTCTGGCTGCTATTCCTTCCCCCTTTTCCTGTTGTCCACTGCACTCCCTCACCCCACTTTTGCCTGGCGCCGACTTCCACCTCGTATCTCCTGCTGATTTCTTTTCCATTCCCCTCTCCATTATTGTGCCCACTAATGGCCTTGCCCTGCCTGGCGTCCACCGCCGTAGGTTGGGGGCCTCAAGTGTCCAAATCGGACACCTGGCTGCTGCCTCTTTTATAAATCTGTGGCAAAGAAGGATCTGCAGGCGACCGGCTGAGTGAGTGCTTGCAAGAGCTTTGCGGGTAGGATCCGCAGATGAGGAGTGTGTGTAGGATCGCGGCGCGGCAGGCAAAGAGTAAGGCGGCAGTGGCGTCCCCACTGCTTGGTTGGATGCCTCTCCGCCTCCCTGCGTCCAGAGGCGGCCCCTCAGCCACATCGGGCTTGGAGCAATCTCTGCTGCAGTGGCTGTAGTCTCTGCCCCGTTTCTGCACAAGACTATCGTGTTTCCTGTTAGTACTGATGTCTTCCCTTCTTGCGAAACATAGAGCTGTTTTGTCTGTCTTTTCCTGGGGGTCCTCTTGGGCTCCTCCTTTCCTTTCCAAAATTCACAACAGTGGAACCTGTAGGTGGCCTCTTCTCTCTTCCTGCCTCTCCTCCCTGGATCCCTGGAGCTCTCTAGCTCCTCCCCTCAACTCTCTTGCTCCATCTGTTTTCCATCTTTCAGACATTCCTCACATTCTTTGCATACACAAGAATTAACATAGAAATACCATGTGTATACATTTATGGAGACATGAATTCATTATGACCATACACAAATATATATATGTATATTTCCAAGCACATATACATACATAAAACTATATATTCTGTGCAGTTCCAGAAATTCCTATCCACAGACTCAAAATTCGAAATACACACCTCTATCCAATCACATAACACAAAGATATAATACTCTGTATATGCATAACACAGAGATATAATTCTCTGTATATGCATAAACACTCAAGAATACTTATATTAAGTGTTCCTCCAAAGCATTGTGTAGGCATATTTTACATTTGGAGACCTTACTTTGAAGAAATAGTAGCTTATTTTATGCTTAAAGAGTTATTTTTGAATGTGAATACAATATTTAACAAACCTTATTTAGTTCGCATAATGTGACGTCTTTTTAAATTATTTTGTGTCCTTTTTTGATGAGTTACAGTTTTTTCACACTATCTTATAATTCTGAAAATAATCAACAATATTGGATTGCCATATCAAGTAAGATGATTTCAGTCACATGTTTTAGGAAACCAAACCAAGTAGGTGTACAATAAAAACAATAATTGTCTAACATATCTGAAAAGTTAAATAGGGGTTAGGTTAATCTTAATCTATGTGGAATAATATTTCATTATATATATCACATTTTTATGCATTTATTTATTATGGACACTTAAGTTGATTCTCTATCTTGTCTATTGTGATCCGTGCTGCAAATAAATATGTGAGTGCAGATAGCTCGTTGATATTCTGATTTCCTTTCTTTGGGATATATATCCAGTAGTCAGATTGCCAGATTCTATGGAATTTTGACTTTGGTTTTTTGAGGAACCACCACACTGTTTTTCATAATGGCTATGCTAATTTATATTTCCACTAACAATGTACCAGCATAACCCTTTCTTCCTTACCAACATTTTTAAATTTTCTTTTTGATGATAACAATTTTAACTGTAGTGAGATGATATCTCATTACTATTTTGATATATAATTACATGGTGATTAGCAATTTAGAGCACTTTTTATATATTTGTTGTCCATTTGTATGTCTTAATTTGAGAAATGTCTACTTAGCTCTTTTACCCATTTTATAAATTTTTTTAATTTTTAAATTATTTATTTATTTAGATTTTATTTTTGACCCAATTTTAAGTCAGATTATTTGATGTTTTACTAGTGTGTTGTTGGAATTTCTTACACATTTTTGTTATTAATCCCCTGGTATTTAAATACCTTGAAAATAATTTCTCCTGTTACCTGGTTGTCTTTTCATTTTATGTTTGTTTCCTTTTCTGTGCAGAAGCTTTTTAGCTGATGTGATTTCACTTTCCAATTTTTCCTTTGGTTCCCTGTGCTTTGAAGTCTTAAGAAATCATTGCCTAGATCAATGTCCTGAAGCTTTTACCCAAAGTTTTCTTTTAGTAGCTTAATAATTTCAGGTCTTAAATTGATGTCTTTAATCCATTTCTATTTGAATGTTGTATATGGTGAGAGATAAATGTGTTTAGTTTCCTTCTTCTGCATATGAATACCCAGTTTTCCCAACAGCGTTTATTACAGTGATGGTTCTTTCTACAATGTGTGTTCTTGGCTCCTTTGTCGAAAATAAGTTCACTATAAATGCATAGATTTATTCATGAGTTCTCTATTTTGTTTCATTGGTCTAGATGTCTATTCATAAGTCAGTACAATGCTGGTTTGGTTACCATAGGTTTATAGTACAATTTGAAGTCAGGTAATTTGATGCCTCCAGCTTTTTTTTTTTTGTTCTTTTTCTTCTGGATTGCTTTGGCCATTCTGATCCTTTTCTAGCTCCATATGAACTTTAGGACTGTTTGTTTTCTGTTTCCATAAAGAATTCCTTTGGTATTTTGACAGAGATTGTGTTTATATATCTGTAGACAACTGGGAGTAGTATGGACATTTTAACAATTAATTATTCCAACTCATGATCATGGATTATTTTTCTATTTTTATGTTGTCTATCTTTTTGGTCAATGTTTTATAATTGTTATCACAGACATCTTTCACTTCCTTGGCCTAGTTTATTTCCAGGTATTTTATATTTTGTAGTTATTGTAAAAAGGATTGCTTTATTTTTTTCCTACATTTTTCACAGTTGTCATTTAGAAATGCTAATGATTTTTTTATGTTGATTATATATATAAAATCAGTTTCTTAGTTCTAATACGTTTTTGGTGGGGTCTTTATATTTTTTCTAAATATAAAATCATATTATCTGCAAATAAAGACAATTTAACTTCTTCCTTTCCAATTTGGGTGTTGTTTCTTTCTCCTAACTAATTGCTCTTGTTAGAACTTCCAGGACTATGTTTAATAAAAGTGGTGAAAGTAACATGGAATGCTATGCAGCCATAAAAATAAAATAAAATTAAATAAAATCATGCCCTTTGCAGCATCATAGATGCAGTTGAAGGTCATTATACTAAGTGAACGAATGCAGAAACAGAAAATCAAACATTGCATGCTCTCACTTATAAACGGGAGGCAAAAATGAGTGCACATAAACATAAAGATGTAAACAATAGACATTGGGATTTCCAAAAACAGAGAGGAAGAGAGGAAGGATTGAGAAACTACCAACTGAGTACTATATTAGCTATTTGGATGATGAGTTCAGTAGAAGCCCCAAATCCTAGCATTATGCAATATTTTTATGTACAAGCCCACACATGCACACCATGAAACTAGTTTTTTGTGTGTGGTGAAGGCAGTCATCTTTGTCTTGTTCCAGGTCATAGATGGAAGGCTTTCAGGTTTTTACCATTTAAAAATGTTAGCTGTGTTTGTCATATATGGCTTTTATTTTTTTGAGGTATTTTTCCCATTTAAAAATGTTAGCTGTGTTTGTTATATATGGCCTTTATTCTTTTGAGGTATGTTCGTTCTATAGTTTGTTGAGAGTTTTTCTCATGAAATGATGTTAACTTTCATTGAATTTTTTTTGATATCTATTGAAATGTCTATATAATTTTGGTACTTTATTATATTTATGTGATATATCACATTTATTGATTTGTGTATGTCAAACATCATTGCATCCCTAAGATTAATCCTATTTGATCATGTGAATGATCTTTTAAATTTGTTGTTGAATTTAGTTTGCTAGTAGTTCGTTGAGAATTTTTGGATCTATGTTTGTTAGTAATATTGACCTATAATTTTCTATTTTGGGAGAGTCTTTGGTTTTGGTATCAGAATAAGGCTGGCCTTCCAGAATGAGTTTGGAAGCATTCTCTCCCATTTGATTTTTTGGTATGGTTTGAGTAGGATTTGTAATAGTTCTTCCTTAAATTTTTGGCAGAATTCAGCAGTGTATCCACAAGATCCTGGAGTTTTCATTGATGAGAGACACTTTATTACTATTGCCATCTCATTACTTATTATTGGTCTGTTCAGGTTTTCTATTTCTTTGTGATTCAATCTTGGTGGGTTGTATGTGTCTAGGAATTTACCCATTTCTTCTAGGCTTATAAATTTATTGGCACTTCTCATAATCATCTGTAATGATCTTTTTATTTTCTGTGGTATGACTGACAATGTCTCATTTTTTATTATTTTTAAAAATTTTACTTGAAGGTCCACGACATAGTGCAGAATGTGTAGACTTGTTACATAGGTATACATGTGTCATGGTGGTTTGCTGCACCTATCAACCTGTCATCTAGGTTTTAAGCCCCACATGTATTAGCTATTTGTCCTAATGTTCTCCCTCTCCTTGTGCCCCACAGCCTGGTCTGACTTTTCTTTTTATTTTTTTATTGCATTTTAGGTTTTGGGGTACATGTGCAGAACGTGCAAGATAGTTGCATAGGTACATACATGGCAGTGTGTTTTGCTGCCTTCCTCACCTTCACCCACATTTGGCATTTGTCCCCAGACTATCCTTCCCCTGCTTCCCCCCCCGCTGTCCCTCCCCTATTCCCCACAATAGACCCCAGTGTGTAGTACCCCCTTCCCTGTGTCCATGTCTTCTCATTTTTCCTCACCCGCCTATAAGTGAGAATATGTGGTATTTCATTTTCTGTTCTTGTGTCAGTTTGCTGAGAATGATGTTCCCCAGATTCATTCATGTCCTTACAAAGGACACAAACTCATCCTTTTTGATTGCTGCATAATATTCCATGGTGTATATGTGCCACATTTTCCCAGTCCAGTCTATCATCGATGGGGATATGGGTTGGTTCCAGGTCTTTGCTATTGTAAACAGTGCTGCAATGAACATTTGTGTGCATGTGTCCTTATAGTAGAACGACTTATAGTCCTTTGGATATATACCAAGTAATGGAATTGCTGGGTCAAATGGAATTTCTATTTCTAGGTCCTGGAGGAATCACCACACTGTCTTCCACAATGGTTGAACTAATTTACACTCCCACCAACAGTGTAAGAGTGTTCCCATTTCTCCACATCCTCTCCAGCATCTGTTGTCTCCAGATTTTTTAATGATCGCCATTCTAACTGGCGTCAGATGATATCTCAATGTGGTTCTGATTTGCATATCTCTAATGACCAGTGATGATGAGCATTTTTTCATGTTTGGTGGCCTCATGTATGTCTTCTTTTGTAAAGTGTCTGTTCATATCATTTGCCCATTTTTGAACGGGCTTGTTTGTTTTTTTCCTGTAAATCTGTTTGTGTTCTTTGTAAATTCTGGATATCAGCCCTTTGTCAGATGGGTAAATTGCAAAGATTTTTTCCATTCTGTTGGTTGCTGATTCACTCTAGTGACTGTTTCTTTCGCCATGCAGAAGCTGTGGAGTTTGATTAGGTCCCATTTGTCTATTTTGGCTTTTGTTGCCAATGCTTTTGGTGTTTTGGTCATGAAGTCCTTGCCTACTCCTATGTCCTGAATGGTTTTGCCCAGATTTTCTTCTACGGTTTTTGTGGTGCCAGGTCTTATGTTTAAGTCTTCAATCCATCTGAAATTAATTTCAGTGTAAGGTGTCAGGAAGGGGTCTAGTTTCTGCTTTCTGCACAAGGCTAGCCAGTTTTCCCAACACCATTTATTAAACAGGGAATCCTTTGCCCATTTTATTTTGTCAGGTTTATCAAAGATTGTATGGTTGTAGATATGCTGTGTTGCCTCTGATGCCTCTGTTCTGTTCCATTGGTCTATATCTCTGTTTTGGTACCAGTACCGTGCTGTTTTGATTACTGTAGCCTTGTAGTATAGTTTGAAGTCAGGTAGTGTGGTGCCTCCAATGTGTTATTTTTGCTTAGAATTGACTTGGCTATGTGGGCTCTCTTTTGGTTTTATATGAAGTTCATGGTGGTTTTTTCCAGTTCTGTGAAGAAATTCAATGGTATTTTGATGGGGATAGCATTGATTGTGTAAATTACTTTGGGCAGTATAGCCATTTTCACGATATTGATTCTTCCTAATCATGAACATGGGATGTTTCTCCATCTGTTTTTGTCCTCTCTTATTTCATTGAGCACTGGTTTGTAGTTTTCCTTGAAGAGGTCCCTTACATTCCTTGTAAGTTGTATTTCTAGGTATTTTATTCTCTTTGTAGCAATTGTGAATGGCAGTTCATTCTTGATTTGGCTCTCTTTAAGTCTCTTATTGGTGGATAGGAATGCTTGTGATTTTTGCACATTGATTTTATATTCTGAGACTTTGCTGAAGTAGCTTATCAGTTTTAGGAGTTTTTGGGCTGAGGTGATGGGGTCTTCTAGGTATACTATCATGTCGTCTGCAAATAGAGACAATTTGACTTCCACCTTTCCTATTTGAATGCCCTTTATTTCTTTTTCTTCACTGATTGCTCTGGCTAGAACTTCCGGTACTCTATTGAACAGGAGTGGGGAGAGAGGGCCTCCTTGTCTAGTGCCAGATTTCAAAGGAAATGCTTTCAGTTTTTGCCCATTAAGGATGATATTGGCTGTTGGTTTGCCGTAAATAGCTTTTATTACTTTGAGATATGTTCAATCAATACCGAGTTTATTGAGGGTTTTTAGCATAAAAGGCTGTTGAATTTTGTCAAATGCCTTCTCTGCGTCATTTGAAATAATCAGGTTGTTTTTGTTTTTGGTTCTGGTTATGTGGTGAATTATGTTATGGACTTGTGTATGTTGAACCAGCCTTGCATCCCCTGGATGAATTCTACTTGATCATGTTGGATACGTTTTTTATTCTGCTGTTGCAATCGGTTCGCCAGTATTTTATTGAAGACTTTTGCATCTATATTCATCATGGATATTGGCCTGAAGCTTTCTTTTCATGTTGAGTCTCTGTCGGGTTTTGGTATCAGGATGATTTTGGTCTCATAAAATGATTTTGGGAAGAGTTCCCTCTTTTTGGATTATTTGGAATAGTTTCAGAAGGAATGGTACCAGCTCCTCTTTGTGTGTCTGGGAGAATTGGGCTATGAACCCATCTGGACCAGGGCTTTTTTTGTGTGGTAGGCTCTTAATTGCTGCCTCAACCTCAGGCCTTGTTATTGGTCTATTCATAGTTTTGGCTTCCTCCTGGTTTAGGATTGGGAGGACACAGGAGTCCAGGAATTTATCCCTTTCTTTCAGGTTTACTAGTTTTTGTGCATAGAGTTGTTTGTAGTATTCTCTGATGATGGTTTGAGTTTCTGTGGAATCTGTTGTGATTTCCCCTATATCGTTTTTTTATTGCATCTATTTGGTTTTTGTCTCTTTTTTTTTTTAATCCGTCTGGCTAGTGGTCTGTCTATTTTGTTGATCTTTTCGAAAAGCCAGCTCTTAAATTTATTGATTTTTTGAAGGGTTTTTTGTGTCTCTATCTCCTTCAGTTCTGCTCTGATCTTAGTTATTTCTTGTCTTCTGCTAGGTTTTGAGTATTTTTCGTCTTGCTTCTCTAGCTCTTTCAATTTTGAAGATAGGGTGTCAATTTTGAATTTCTCCACTCTTGTCATGTGGGCACTCATTGCTATATATTTTCCTCTGGAGACTGCTTTATTTATTTTTTATTTTTTAATTTATATTGCATTTTAGGTTTTGGGGTACATGTGCAGAACGTGCAAGATAGTTGCATAGGTACACACATGGCAGTGTGTTTTGCTGCCTTCCACCCCTTAACCCACATTTGGCATTTCTCCCCAGGCTATCCCTCCCCAGCTCCCCCCTGCTTTCCCTCCCGTATTCTCCCCAATAGACCCCAGTATGTAGTACCCCCCTCCCTGTGTCCATGTGTTCTCATTTTTCTCACCCACCTATGAGTAAGGATATGTGGTATTTCTTTTTCTGTTCTTGTCAGTTTGCTGAGAATGATGTTCTCCAGATTCATCCATGTCCTTACAAAGGACATAAACTCGTCATTTTTGATTGCTGCATAATATTCCATGGTGTTTGTGTGCCACAATTTCCCAGTCCAGTATATCATCGATGGGCATTTGGGTTGGTTCCAGTTCTTTGCTATTGTAAAAAGTGCTACAATGAACATTCGTGTGCATGTGTCCCTATAGTAGAAAGACTTGTATTCCTTTGGATATATACCCAGTAATGGGATTGCGGGGTCAAATGAAATTTCTATTTCTAGGTCCTTGAGGTATCACCACACTGTCTACCACAATGGTTGAACTAATTTACACTCCCACCAACCGTGTAAGAGTGTTCCTCTTTCTCCACTTCCTCTCCAGCATCTGTTGTCTCCAGATTTTTTAATGATCGCCATTCTAACCAGTGTGAGATGGTATCTCAATGTGGTTTTGATATGAATCTCTCTAATGACCATTGATGATGAGCATTTTTTCATGTGTTTGTTGGCCTCATGTATGTCTTCTTTTGTAAAGTGTCTGCTCATGTCCTTTGCCCATTTTTGAATGGGCTTGTTTGTTTTTTTTTCCTGTAAATCTGTTTTAGTTCTTTGTAAATTCTGGATATCAGCCCTTTGTCAGATGCGTAAACTGCAAAGACTTTTTTTCCAATCTGTTGGTTGCTGATTCACTCTAGTGACTGTTTGGTTTGCCGTGCAAAAGATGTGGAGTTTGATTAGGTCTCATTTTTCTATTTTGGCTTTTGTTGCCAATGCTTTTGGTGTTTTGTTCATGAAGTCCTTGCCTACTCCTATGTCCTGAAGTGTTTTGCCTAAATTTTTTTCTAGGGTTTTTATGGTGCCAGGTTTTATGTTTAAGTCTTTAATCCATCTGGAGTTAATTTTAGTGTAAGGTGTCAGGAAGGGGTATAGTTTCTGCTTCCTGCACATGGCTACCCTGTTTTCCCAACACCATTTGTTAAACAGGGAATCCTTTCCCCATTGCTTGTTTTTGTCTGGTTTATCAAAGATTATATGGTTGTAGATATGTTGTGTTGCCTCTGATGCCTCTGTTCTGTTCCATTGATCTATATCTCTGTGTTGGTACCAGTACCATGCTGTTTTGATTACTGTAGCCTTGTAGTATAGTTTGAAGTCTGGTAGTGTGATGCCTCCTGCTGTGTTCTTTTTGCTTAGAATTGACTTGGCTATGTGGGCTCTCTTTTGGTTCCATATGAAGTTCATGGTGATTTTTTTCAGTTCTGTGAGGAAATTCAATGGTAGCTTGATGGGGATAGCATTGATTCTGTAAATTACTTTGGGCAATATAGCCATTTTCACAATATTGATTATTTCTAACCATGAACATGGAATATTTCTCCATCTGTTTGTGTCCTCTCTTATTTCCTTGAGCCATAGTTGGTAGTTTTTCTTGAAGAGTTCCCTTAAGTTCCTTTTACCTTGTATTCCTAGGTATTTTATTCTCTTTGTAGTAATTGTGAATGGCAGTTCATTCTTGATCTGGTTCTCTTTAAGTCTGTTATTGGTGTATAGGAATGCTTTTGATTTTTGCATATTGATTTTATATCCTGAGACTTTGCTGAAGTTGCTTATCAGTTTCCGGAGCTTTTGGGCTGAGGTGATGGGGTCTTCTAGGTATACTATCATGTCGTCTGTAAACAGAGACAATTTCGCTTCCTCCTTTCCTATTTGAATACCCTTTATTTGTTTTTCTTGCCTGATTGCTCTGGCTAGAACTTCCAGTACTGTGTTGAATAGGAGTGGTGAGAGAGGGCACCCTTGTCCTGTGCTGGATTTAAAAGGGAATGCTTCCAGTTTTTTCCCATTAAGTGTGATATTGGCTGTTGGTTTGTTGTAAATAGCTGTTATGACTTTGATATATGTTCCACCAATACTGAGTTTATTGAGGGTTTTTAGCATAAAGCGCTGTTGAATTTTTTCAAATGCCTTCTCTGCATCAATTGTGATAATCATGTGGTTTTTGTTGTTGGTTCTGTTAATGTGGTGAATGATGCTTATAGACTTGCGTGTGTTGAACCTGCCTTTCATGCCCGGGATGAATCCTACTTGATCATGATGGATAAGCTTTCTAATGTGCTGCTGGAATCTGTTTGTCAGTATCTTATTGAAGATTTTTGCATCTATGTTCATCATGGATATTGGCCAGAAGTTTTCTTTTCTTGTTGAATCTCTGCCTGGTTTTGGTATCAGGATGATGTTGGTCTCATAAAATGATTTGGGAAGGGTTCCTTCTTTTTGATTATTTGGAATACTTTCAGAAGGAATGGTACCAGATCCTCTTTGTGTGTCTGGTAGAATTCGGCTGTGAACCCATCTGGACCAGGGCTTTTTTTGTGTGGTAGGCTCTTAATTGCTCCCTCAACTTCATACCTTGTTATTGGTCTATTCATAGTTTTGGCTTCCTCGTGGTTTAGGCTTTGGAGGACACAGGTGTCCAGGAATTTATCAATTTCTTCCTGGTTCACTAGTTCATGTGCATAGAGTTTTTTGTAGTATTCTCTGATGATGGTTTGAATTTCTGTGGAATCTGTGGTGGTTTCCCCTTTATCGTTTTTTATTGCATCTATTTGGTTTTTCTCTCTCTTCTTTTTATCAATCTGGCTAGTGGTCTGTCTATTTTGTTGATCTTTTTGAAAAAACCAGCTCTTAGATTTATTAATTTTTTGAAGGGTTTTTCGGGTCTCTATCTCCTTCAGTTCTGCTCTGATCTTAGTTATTTCTTGTCTTTGGCTAGGTTTTGAGTTTTTTTGATGTTGCTCCTCTAGCTCTTTCAGTTTTGACGATAGGCTGTCAATATTGGATCTCTCCACTCTTCTCATGTGTGCACTAATTGCTGTATATTTTCCTCTACAGACTGCTTTAAGTGTGTCCCAGAGATTCTGGTATGTTGTGTCTTCATTCTCATTGGTTTTGAAGAACTTTATTTCTGCCGTCATTTTATTGTTTATCCAATCAATATTCAAGAGCCAGTTGTTCAGTTACCATGAAGCTGTGCGGTTCTGAGTTAGTTTCTGAATTCTGAGTTCTACCTTGATTGCACTATGGTCTAAGAGACTGTTTGTTATGATTTCAGTTGTTTTGCATTTGCTGAGGAGTGCTTTACTTCCGATTATGTGGTCAATTTTGGAGTAGGTGTGATGTGGTGCTGAGAAGAATGTATGTTCTGTGGATTTGGGGTGGAGAGTTCTGTAAATGTCTATCAGGTTTGCTTGTTCCAGGTCTGAGTTCAAGCCCTGGATATCCTTGTTAATTTTCTGTCTGGTTGATCTGTCTAATATTGACAGTGGAGTGTTAAAATCTCCCACTATTATTGTGTGGGAGTCTACGTCTCTTTGTAGGTCATTACGAACTTGCCTAATATATGTTTGTGCTCCTGTACTGGGTCCATATATATTTAGGATTGTTAGCTCTTCTTGTTGTATCGATCCTTTTACCATTATGTCTCTTTTGATCTTTTGATCTTTGTTGCATTAAAGTCTATTTTATCAGAGACAAGAATTGCAACTCCTGCTTTTTTTTGCTCTCCATTTGCTTGGTAAATCTTCCTCCATCTCTTTATTTTGAACCTTTGTGAATCTTTGCAAGTGAGATGGGTTTCCTGGATACAGCACACCGATGGATTTTGGTTTTTTATCCAATTTGCCAGTCTGTGTCTTTTGATTGGTGCATTTAGCCCATTTACATTTAGGGTTAATATTGTTATGTGTGAGTTTGATACTACCATTTTGATACTATCTGGCTGTTTTGTCCCTTGGTTGATGCAGATTCTTCATTTTGTTGATGCTCTTTAGCATTTGGTATGTTTTTAGAATGGCTGGTGGTGGTTCTTTTTTTCTATGTGTAATGCCTCTTTCAGGAGCTCTTGTAAAGCAGGCCTGGTGGGGACAAATCTCTGAGTTATTGCTTGTTGGCAAAAGATTTTATGCTTCCTTCACTTATGAAGCTCAGTTTGGCTGGATATGAAATTCCGGGTTGAAAGTTCTTTTATTTAAGGGTGTTGAATATTGGCCCCCACTCTCTTCTGGCTTGTAGAGTTTCTGCCGAGAGATCTGCTGTGAGTCTGATGGGCTTCCCTTTGTGGGTTACCTGACCCTTCTCTCTGGCTGCCCTTAGTATTTTCTCCTTCATTTCAACCCTGGTGAAACTGACGATTATGTGCCTTGGGGTTGTTCTCCTTGCAGAATATCTTTGTGATGTTCTCTGTATTTCCTGGAGTTGAGTATTGGCCTGCCTTGCTAGGTTGGGGAAATTTTTGTGGATAGTATTTTGAAGAGTGTTTTCCATCTTGGATTCATTGTCTTCATCACATTCTGGTATGCCTATCAAACGTAGGTTAGGTCTCTTCACATAGTCCCACATTTCTTGGAGATTTTGTTCATTCCTTTTTGCGCTTTTTTTTCTCTAATCTTGGTTTCTCTTTTTATTTCATTGAGTTGATCTTTGACTTCTGATATTCTTTCTTCTGCCTGGTCAGTTTGGGTGTTGAAACTTGTGCATGCTTTGCGAAGTTGTCGTGTTGTGTTTTTCAGCTCCTTCAATTCATTCATATTCCTCTCTAAGTTGTCCATTCTTGTTATCATTTCCTCGAATTTTTTTTCAAGGTTCTTAGTTTTTTTTTTTTTGCATTGATTTAGAATATGTTCTTCTAGCTTATTTAAGTTTCTCATTATACACGTTCTGAAAACTGATTTTTTCATTTCATCACACTCATTCTTTATCCAGCTTTGTTCCCTTGCTGGTGAGGAATTTTGGTTCCTTGTAGGAGGCGAGGTGTTTTGGTTTTGGGTGTTTTCCTCCTTTTTGTGCTGGTTTCTTCCCATCTTTGTGGATTTATCCACCTGTTGTCTGAGTATTTGCTTACTTTTCGATTGGTTCTCTGAGTGGACATCCAGATTGTTGATGATGAAGTATTTCTGTTATGTAGTTTTCCTTCTAACAGTCTAACCCCTCTGCTGTATGACTGCTGAGGTCCACTCCATGCCCTGCTTGTCTGGGGTACACCTGTCGCAACTGTGGAACAGTGCAGGATGCTACTAGTTTCTACTTCTGCTGTCTTTGTCCTAGAATGATGCCCGCCAAATGTCAGTCTGATTTGTTCTATTTTGAGGTGCCTCTTTGGATATACAGGGGTCCGGGAGCTTCTTGAGGAGATGGTCTGTACTTTATAGGAGCTCAAATGGTGAGCTGTGAGCTCCGTTGTTCATTCAGGGCTGTTAGGTAGGTGCGTTTAAGTCTGCTGCAGCAGAACTTATGAAACCCTTTTTTTTCTTCTTAGATTCTCTGTCTTGGGGAGTTAGGGCTTTCCTTTTGTGTATCCGTTGCACTGTCCTGCCCAGCTAGAAGGCACCCTTGTCACTATTTGCCTGCTGAGGCTTTGCCCTGCTACCGTGGTTTCTGCCCTGTTGCTGTGGCCTCTGCCCTGCTGCTGTGGGTTCTGCTTTGCTGATGTGTGCTCCGCCCTGTTGCCATGGGCTCTGCTCTGTTTCTGTGGGCTCTTCCCTACTGTCATGGGCTCTGCCCTGTTGCCATGGTCTCCGCCCTGCTGTTCTGGGCTGTGCCCTGTTGGCGGATTCTCTCTGTTATGGTGGGTTGCCTCGGCAATGGCAGGCTGCTTCAGCAATGGGAATGTTCCTCAGGAATGGCAGAATGTATCGGTAGTGGTGGACGCCCCTCCCCCACTGAGCTACACAGTCCTGGATTCAGCTGAGCCCGCAGTGAAACTCTCAACCCCAAGCGTTTTGAATCGTCATTTCTTTTGTACCCGTGGGGGTGGGACCTGCCGAGCCTGATCACCTGGCTCCCTGCCTCTGAGCCCTTTCTCTCTCTTTTTTTTAAGTTGAACCCGTTGTCTGTCTCACAGGTGTTTCAGTTGCCTGCTGATAGGGTACTGGGATCTGTGTGATTTCCCATGCAGCAACCCACTGCATCAGCTGAAATAATGCTTTCCAGGAATCTCCTGGTCTGGCTCACTGTCCAAGTCCCATTCAATCAGATGGATATGTTAATCTGCCCTCCCAAATCTCAGATTGCTGGTTTAACAGGGCACCCAGACCAGTGCATTTCATGCAGGGTGCTGCTGTGCTGTGGCGCTGGCCAAAATGGCCATGCAAGCTGAAAGGGCTGTGCTGGTGTCCCGTGTCCCTCCTACACCTGGGAATTTCCCCATTCTGTGGGCAAGAAGGGCCCATATGAAAATGCAGCTAGGACTCACCCTCTGTGCCTTCACAGAGCTGCAATTCTGAGTTGTTTCTACCACGCCATCTTGGAAATCCACTGATTCCTGGTTTGATTTTTCATCTCTCATTTTGTTTATTTGGGTCTTCTCTTAGTCTAGCTGAACGTTTTTATATTTTTGTCATGTTTTCAGAAAGCCAAGTTTTTGTTTAATTGCTATCTTGTATTGTCTTTCAGATTCAATTTTTTTTCTTCTCCGATCTTTATAATTCAAGGTTTGATTTGTTCCTGATTTTCTCCTTCTTTGAAGTGCATTTTTAGCTTGTTTATTTGAAGTTTTTATACTTTTTTGACTTGGGCATTTATTGCTACAATTTTTCCTTAGTATTGCTTTTGTGGTGTCCTACAGGTTTTGGTATGTTGTGCTTTCATTTTCATTTGTTTAAAGAAACTAAGGATTTCCTTCTTAATTTCTTCCTTGACCCATTGCTCATTCAGGAGCATGCTGTTTAATATTCATGTATTTGTGTAGTTCTCAAATTCTGGTTATTTAGTTCTATTATTTTATTCTATTGTTTTTAGAAAAGATATTTGATATATTATTAATATTTGTTAAATTTGTTGAGATTTATTTTGTGGCCTAACATATGGTCTGTCTTGGAAAATGTTGCATGTGCTGAGGAGAAGAATGTTTATTCTGCAGCTTTTGGATCAAATGTTTTGTAAATGTGGAATAGGTCCTCTAATTTTATAGTGCAGATTAAGTCTGACATTTCTTTGTTTATTTTTTTATCTAGATGATCTTTCCCATGTTGAAAGTGTGGTGTTATTGTTCACACCTATTGTTATTTTGGGATCTACCTCTTTCTTTAGTTGTGCTAATAGTCTTAAATATATCTTTGTGCACTGGTGCTGGGTGCATATATATTTACAATTATTATATCCTCTGCTGAATTGACCCCTTTATCATTATATAATGACCTTCTTTGTTTCTTTTTACAGTTTTTGGCTTGAAATCTACTTTATCTGATTTAAGTATATTTCTGCCTGCTGTGTTTTGGTTTTCATTTGCATAGAATATATTTTTTTCATTCCTTAATTTTTAGTCTGTTTTATGTCTTTATCAGTAAAATCAGTTTATTGTACACAAAGTCTACTTGGGTCTCTCTCTCTCTCTCTCTCTCTCTCTCTCTCTCTCTCTCTCTCTCTCGATGCAGTTTTGCTCTTGTTGCCCAGGCTGGATTGCAATGGCTCAGTCTCCACTCACTGCAACCTCTGCCTCCTGGGTTTGAGTTATTCTTCTGCCTCAGCCTCTCGAGTAGCTGGGACTGGGACTACAGGCATACGCCACCACTTCCAGCTAATTTTGTATTTTTAGTAGAGACAGCATTTCTCCATGCTGGTCAGGCTAGTCTCAATTCCTGACCTCAGGCAATCTGCCCAACTTGGCCTCCCAATTGTTTTCTGATTCATTCAGCCACTTTAGGTCTTTTCATTAGATAATTTATTCCATTTACTGCCAATGTTATTGTTGGCAGGTAAGGACTTACAACTTCCATTGCATTATGTGCTTCCTGCTTGTTTTATAAGTTCTTTCTTTCCTTTTGTCTTCCTTTGTGTATAAGCGAATTTTTCTGGTAGTATGTCTTAATTCCTTGCTTTATGTTTTTTGTATATTTGTTACAGGGTTTTTCTTCATAGTTACAAGGAAACTCGCAAGAATATTCTAATATATTATTTTAAACTAAAGACAACTTAACTCTGACCAAGATGGAAAAAGAAAAAGAAGAGAAAACTAAAAAAAAGCGCTACACTTTAACTCCATCCTCCCTTATGATTTATTGTTTCTATTTATATCTTTTTATATTGTCTATCTTTTAAAATTGCTTGTGGCATTATTATTATTATTATTATTATTATTATTATTATTGAGATAGAATCTCATTCTGTCACCCAAGTTGGAGTACAGTGGTGTAATCTTGGCTTACTGCAACCTTAACTTCCCAGGCTCAAGTGATCCTTTTACCTCAGCCTCCTGAGTAGCTAGGACCATAGGAGTGCACCATGTTCAGCTAACTTTTTGTATTTTTGTAGAGACGGGGTTTTGCCATATTGCCTGGGCTGGTCTCAAACACCTGTTCTCAGATGATTGAACCACCTTGGTCTCCCAAAATGCTGGGATTATAGGCATTGTCCACTATGCCCAGCCTGTTATTATTTGTGTTAGCTTTGTCATTTAGTCTTCACTGTAAAGATATAAGTGGTTTACATGGATATACAATACTAGAATATTCTAAATTTGTCTATGTATTTACATTTATCAGTGAGTTTTAGACCTCCAGATGATTTCTTGACGTTTTCTGTCATTTTTTCCTCAGACTGAACTACTCAGTATTACTTGAAAGGCAGGTCTGGTGATGAATTTCCTCAGCTTTTCTCTGTGAAAGTCTATCTGTCCTTCACGTTTTAAGGATGACTTTCCTGGATATTCTCAAGTTAAAGATAACTTTGCTGGTAGTATTCTCAGCTACCAGTATTTTCCTTCTGCACTTTCAATATGGCATCCTTTACTGGCTTGTGTGAGTTCTACTAAGAAGTCTGCTGACAGACATATCAGAGGTCCTTTACATGTTATTTGGTTTTTTCTCTTGCTGACTTTAGGATTGTTTCTTTGTCCTTGACATTTGTGAACTTGATTATTATATGCCTTGCAGTCATCTTATTTAGATTGAGTCTTCTCAGTGTTCTTTAACATTCTTGTATTTTGATATTTATATCTTGAGATTTGAAAAATTATGTTATTATTTATTTGAATAAACATTCAACCCTGATCTCTGTACATCCTCTTTAAAGCAACTAACTCTCTTTTTTTTTGACCACTGGAGGCAATTTTCTAGATCTTGTAATCATACTTCATTCTTTTTAAAAATAATTTTAAAAATTTCCATTGGTTTTGGGGGGAAGAGGTGGTATTTGGTTACATGAGTAAGTTCTTTAGTGGTGATTTGTGAGATTTTGGTGCCCTGTCACTTAAGCAGTATACACTGAACCCAATTTGCAATATTTTATTCCTCAACCCTCCGTCCCACCTTTCCCAAGAATTTGCAAAGGCCATTGTATAATTCTTGTGCCTTTGCATCCTCATATCTTGGCTCCCATTTGTAAATGCGAACATATAATGTTTGTTTTCCTATTCTTGAGTTACTTCACTTCGAATGATAGTCTCTAATTCCTTCCAGGTTGCTGATAATGCCATTAATTAATTCCTTTTTAGGACTGAGTAGTAGTCCACCATATATAACATATATGAGTTCCTGATTTTATTCTCAGCTTGGTCACTGTTGGTGTGTAGCAGACCTACTGATTCGCGTACATTAATTTTATATTCTTAGACTTTGTTGAGTTCATTTATCAGTTCTTGGAGCTTTTTGGAATAGTGTTTAGAGTTTTCTAGGTATACAATCCTAACATGAGCAAACAGTGACAATTTGACTTTCTTTTACCAATTTGAATGGCATTTATTTCTTGGTCTTATCTGATTGCTCTTGCTAGGACTTCCAGTATTATGTTGAATAAAAGTGGTGAGAGTGGGCATCCTTGTCTCGTTCTCGTTCTCAGAGAAAATGCTTTCAATTTTTCTTCATTCAGTGTAATGTTGGCTGTGGGTCTGCCATAGATGGCTTTTATTACATTGAAGTATGTCCCTTGTATGCTGATTTTGCTGAGGATTTTAATTATAAATGGATGCTGGCTTTTGTCAAACGTTTTTTTTCTGCCTCTATTGAGATGATCATGCGATTTTTGTTTTTAATTCTCTTTATGGGGTTGATCACATTTATTGACTTGCATATATTCAACCATCCCTGCTTCCCTGATACAAAACCCACTTGATTATGGTAGACTATGTTTTTGATACGCTGCTGCATTTGGTTAACTACCATTTTGTTAAGGATTTTTGAATCTATATTCATCAGGGAAATTGGTCTGTAGTCTTCTTTTTTGATCATGTCTTTTCCTGGTTTTGGTAGTAGAGTGATACTCACTTCATAGAATGAGTTAGAAAGGATTCTGTCTTTCCCTATCTTGTGCAATAGTGTCAACAGGACTGGTACTTATTTTCTTTTAATGTCTGATAGAATTCAGCTGTGAATTTGTCTTATCCTGAACATTTTTGTTGGTAATTTTTAAATTGCCATTTCAATCTTGCTGTTTTTATTGGTCTGTTCAAGGTTTCTAATTCTTCCTGATTTTAGCTAGAAGGGTTGTATCCTGATTTAAGCTAGAAGGGTTGCATTTATTCACTGCCTCTAGGTTTTCTAGTTTATGCACGTGTTCATAGTAGCCTATTTCTGTTGTGTCAGTTGTAATAGCCCCCATTTCATTTCTAATTGAGATTATTTAGATATTCTCTCTTCTTTTCTGGGTTAATCTTGCCAATGATTTTGCAATTTTATTTATTTTTTAAAATAAACAGGTTTTTGTTTTATTTTTCTTTTGTAATGTTTTGTTTAATTCAATTTTATTTTGCGCTGCTCTGATCATGGTTATTTCTTTTTTTTTCTGCTGTGTTTGGTTTTGCTTTGTTATTGTTTCTCTAGTTCCTTGAAGAACTACTACCTTATGTAGTCTATTTGTGCTATTTCACACTTTTTGATGTAGGCATTTAAGGCTGTCAACTTTCATCTTAGCACCAACTTTGCTGTATTCCAGAAATTTGTAGGTTGTGTCACTATTATCATTCAGTTCACAGAATATTTTAATTTTTGTCTTGATTTCATTCTTTTCCAAACAATCATTCAGAAAAAGGTTATTTAATTTTCATGGTTTTGAAGGTTCCTTTTGGAGTTGATTTCCAATTTATTTCACTGTGGTCTGAGAGAGTACTTGATATAATTTCATTTTTACTTTATTTTATTTTATTTTTTTGAAGCCTGAGGCAAGACGACAGATCAGAAATACTGATCCTGTTTTTATTTCTTTTTTTTTTACTTTTTTTAATTTTTATTGCATTTTAGGTTTTGGGGTACATGTGCAGAACGTGCAAGATAGTTGCATAGGTACACACATGTCAGTGTGCTTTGCTGCCTTCCTCCCCTTCACCCACACTTGGCATTTATCCCCAGGCTATCCCTCCCCAGGCCCCCCACTGTCCCTACCCCCTGCCCCCCAATAGACCCCAGTGTGTAGTAGACCCCCTCCCTGTGTCCATGTGTTCTCATTTTTCTCACCCGCCTATGAGTGAGAATATGCGGTATTTCTTTTTCTGTTCCTGTGTCAGGTTGCTGAGAATGATGTTCTCCAGATTCATCCATGTCCTTACAAAGGACACAAATTCATCATTTTTGATTGCTGCATAATATTCCATGGTGTATATGTGCCACATTTTCCCAGTCCAGTCTATCATCGATGGGCATTTGGGTTGGTTCCATGTCATTGCTATTGTAAACAGTGCTACAATGGACATTTGTGTGCATGTGTCCTTACAGTAGAAATATTTATAGTCCTTTGGATATATACCCAGTAATGGGATTGCTGGGTCAAATGGAATTTCTATTTCAAGGTCCCTGAGGAATCGCCACACTGTCTTCCACAATGGTTGAACTAATTTACACTCCCACCAACAGTGTAAGAGTGTTCCTATTTCTCCACATCCTCTCCAGCATCTGCTGTCTCCAGATTCTTTAATGATCACCATTCTAACTGGCGTGAGATGGTATCTCAATGTGGTTTTGATTTGCATCTCTCTAATGACCAGTGATGATGAGAATTTTTTTCATGTGTTTGTTGGCCTCATGTATGAGTTCTTTGGTAAAGTGTCTGTTCATATCCTTTGCCCATTTTTGAATGGGCTTGTTTGTTTTTTTCCTGTAAATCTGTTTGAGTTCTTTGTAAATTCTGGATATCAGCCCTTTGTCCGATGCATAAACTGCAAATATTTTTTCCCATTCTGATGGTTGCCGATTCACTCTAGTGACTGTTTCTTTTGCCATGCAAAAGCTGTGGAGTTTGATTAGGTCCCATTTGTCTATTTTGGCTTTTGTTGCCACTGCTTTTGGTGTTTTGGTCATGAAGTCCTTGCCTACTCCTATGTCGTAAATGGTTTTGCCTAGATTTTCTTCTAGGGATTTTATGGTGTCAGGTCTTATGTTTAAGTCTTTAATCCATCTGGAGTTAATTTTAGTGTAAGGTGTCAGGAAGGGGTCCAGTTTCTGCTTTCTGCACATGGCTAGCCAGTTTTCCCAACACCATTTATTAAACAGGGAATCCTTTCCCCATTGCTTGTTTTTTTCATGTTTATCAAAGATAATATGGTTGTAGATATGTTGTGTTGCCTCCGATGCCTCTGTTTTGTTCCATTGGTCTATATCTGTGTTTTGGTACCAGTACCATGCTGTTTTGATTACTGTAGCCTTGTAGTATAGTTTGAAGTCTGGTAGTGTGATGCCTCCCGCTGTGTTCTTTTTCCTTAGAATTGACTTGGCTATGCGGGCTCTCTTTTGGTTCCATATGAAGTTCATGGTGGTTTTTTCCAGTTCTGTGAAGAAATTCAATGGTAGTTTGATGGGGATAGCGTTGATTGTGTAAATTACTTTGGGCAGTATGGCCATTTTCACGATATTGATTCTTCCTAACCAGGAACATGGAATGTTTCTCCATCTGTTTGTGTCCTCTCTTATTTCGTTGAGCAGTGGTTTGTAGTTTTCCCTGAAGAGGTCCCTTACATTCCTAGTGAGTTGTATTCCTAGGTATTTTATTTTCTTTGTAGCAATTGTGAATGGCAGTTCGTTCTTGATTTGGTTCTCTTTTAATCTGTTATTGGTGTATAGGAATGCTTGTGATTTTTGCACATTGATTTCATATCCTGAGACTTTGCTGAAGTTCCTTATCAATTTCAGGAGCTTTTGGGCTGAGGTGATGGGGTCTTCTAGGTATACTATCATGTCATCTGCAAATAGAGACAATTTGGCTTCCACCTTTCCTATTTGAATAACCTTTATTTCTTTTTCTTGCCTGATTGTTCTGGCTAGAATTTCCAGTACTATGTTGAATAGGAGTGGTGAGAGAGGGCATCCTTGTCTAGTGCCAGATTTCAAAGGGAATGCTTCCAGTTTTTGCCCATTCATTATGATATTGGCTGTTGGTTTGTCATAAATAGCTTTTATTACTTTGAGATATGTACCATGAATACCAAGTTTATTGAGGGTTTTTAGAAAAATGGGCTGTTGAATTTTGTCAAATGCCTTCTCTGCGTAAATTGAGACAATCATGTGGTTTTTGTTTTTACTTCTGTTTATGTGGTGCATTACATTTATAGACTTGCGTATGTTGAACCAGCCTTGCATCCCCGGGATGAATCCTACTTGATCATGATGGATAAATTGTTTAATGTGCTGTTGCAATCGGTTTGCCAGTATTTTATTGAAGAGTTTTGCATCTATGTTCATCATGGATATTGGCCTGAAGTCTTCTTTTCTTGTTGAGTTTCTGCCGGGTTTTGGTATTAGGATGATGTTGGTCTCATAAAATGATTTGGGAAAGGTTCCCCATTTTTGAATTATTTGGAATAGTTTCAGAAGGAATGGATATGTGAAATCTTAAAAAGCTGAAGTAATAGAAACAGAATGTAAATAGGTAATTTTCAGGGGTTGCAGGTTGGGGAAATAAAAAAATGTTAGTCACATGTTAGAAACTTTCAGTTATAAGATGAATAAATTCTCAATGAAAATATATGAATAAATTTCTAATATACAGCAAGCTACCCATAATCAATAATAATATATTGTTTATTTGAAATTTGCTAATAGAGTAGATCTTAAGTTATTTAATTACCCCAAAATAGATAACTATGTGAGGTGATAAATATATTAATTAGCTTGATTGTGTTCATAATTTTACAATGTATACATGTATCAAAACACCACATTGTATACCTTAAATAAATGCAAATTGCATTTGTCCATTATATCTCAACAAACATGGAAAAAATATTTGGAGAATTACTGAATCTTCTGTAGGACAATTCTACTTTCTTTTTTTTTTTTTTTTTTTTTTTTTTTAAATTTTTATTGCATTATAGGTTTTGGGGTACATGTGCAGAACGTGCAAGATAGTTGCATAGGTACACACATGGCAGTGTGTTTTGCTGCCTTCCTCCCCCCCACCCACACTTGGTATTCATCCCCAGGCTATCCCCCCCAGCCCCCCCGCTGTCCCTCCCCCATTTCCCCCAACAGTCCCCAGTGTATAGTAGACCGCCTCTCTGTGTCCATGTGTTCTCATTTTTCTCACCCGCCTATGAGTGAGTATAAGCGGTATTTCTTTTTCTGTTCTTGTGTCAGTTTGCTGAGAATGATGTTCTCCAGATTCATCCATGTCCCTACAAAGGACACAAACTCATCATTTCTGATTGCTGCATAATATTCCATGGTGTATATGTGCCACATTTTCCCAGTCCAGTCTATCATCGATGGGCATTTGGGTTGGTTCCAGGTCTTTGTTATTGTAAACAGTGCTGCAATGAACATTCGTGTGCATGTGTCCTTATAGTAGAACGATTCACAGTCTTTTGGATAGATACCCAGTAATGGGATTGCTGGGTCAAATGGAATTTCTATTTCTAGGTCCCTGAGGAATCGCCACACTGTCTTCCACAATGGTTGAACTAATTTACACTCCCACCAACAGTGTAAGAGTGTTCCTATTTCTCCACATCCTCTCCAGCATCTGCTATCTCCAGATTTTTTAATGATCGCCATTCTAACTGGTGTGAGATGATATCTCAATGTGGTTTTGGTTTGCATCTCTCTAATGACCAATGATGATGAGCACTTTTTCATATGTTTGTTGGCCTCATGTATGTCTTCTTTTGTAAAGTGTCTGTTCATATCCTTTGCCCATTTTTGAATGGGCTTGTTTGTTTTTTTTCTGTAAATCTGTTTGAGTTCTTTGTAAATTCTGGATATCAGCCCTTTGTCAGATGCGTAAACTGCAAAGATTTTTTCCCATTCTGATGGTTGTCGATTCACTCTAGTGACTGTTTCTTTTGCCGTGCAGAAGCTGTGGAGTTTGATTAGGTCCCATTTTTCTATTTTGGCTTTTGTTGCCAATGCTTTTGGTGTTTTGTTCATGAAGTCCTTGCCTACTCCTATGTCCTGAACGGTTTTGCCTAGATTTTCTTCTAGGGTTTTTATGGTGTCAGGTCTTACATTTAAGTCTTTAATCCATCTGGAGTTAATTTTAGTGTAAGGTGTCAGGAAGGGGTCCAGTTTCTGCTTTCTGCACATGGCTAGCCAGTTTTCCCAACACCATTTATTAAATAGGGAATCCTTTCCCCATTGCCTGTTTTTCTCTGGTTTATCAAAGATGATATGGTTGTAGATATGTTGTGTTGCCTCCGATGTTTCTGTTCTGTTCCATTGGTCTATATCTCTGTTTTGGTACCAGTACCATGCTGTTTTGATTACTGTAGCCTTGTAGTATAGTTTGAAGTCTGCTAGCGTGATGCCTCCCGCTGTGTTCTTTTTGCTTAGGATTGACTTGGCTATGCGGGCTCTTTTTTGGTTCCATATGAAATTCATGGTGGTTTTTTCCAGTTCTATGAAGAAATTCAATGGTAGTTTGATGGGTATAGCATTGAATGTGTAAATTACTTTGGGCAGTATAGCCATTTTCACAATATTGATTCTTCCTAACCACGAACATGGAACGTTTCTCCATCTGTTTGTGTCCTCTCTTATTTCGTTGAGCAGGTGTTTGTAGTTTTCCTTAAAGAGGTCCCTTACATTCCTAGTGAGTTGTATTCCTAGGTATTTTATTTTCTTTGTAGCGATTGTGAATGGCAGTTCGTTATTAATTTGGTTCTCTTTAAGTCTGTTATTGGTGTATAGGAATGCTTGTGATTTTTGCACATTGATTTTATATCCTGAGACTTTGCTGAAGTTGCTTATCAGTTGCAGGAGCTTTTGGGCTGAGGTGATGGGGTCTTCTAGGTATACTATCATGTCGTCTGCAAATAGAGACAATTTGGCTTCCACCTTTCCTATTTGAATACCCTTTATTTCTTTTTCTTGCCTGATTGCTCTGGCTAGAACTTCCAGTACTATGTTGAATAGAAGTGCTGAGAGAGGGCATCCTTGTCTAGTGCCGGATTTCAAAGGGAATGTTTCCAGTTTTTGCCCATTAAGTATGATATTGGCTGTTGGTTTGTCATAAATAGCTTTTATTACTTTGAGATATGTTCCATCAATACCAAGTTTATTGAGGGTTTTTAGCATAAAGGGCTGTTGAATTTTGTCAAATGCCTTCTCTTCTTCAATTGAGATAATCATGTGGTTTTTGTTTTTGCTTCTGTTTATGTGGTGAATTACATTTATAGACTTGCGTATGTTGAACTAGCCTTGCATGCCCGGGATGAATCCTACTTGATCATGATGGATAAGTTTTTTAATGTGCTGTTGCAATCGATTTGCCAGTATTTTATTGAAGATTTTTGCATCTATGTTCATCATGGATATTGGCCTGAAGTTTTCTTTTCTTGTTGAGTGTCTGCCAGGTTTTGGTATCAGGATGATGTTGGTCTCATAAAATGATTTGGGAAGGGTTCCCTCTTTTTGGATTATTTGGAATAGTTTCAGAAGGAATGGTACCAGATCCTCTTTGTGTGTCTGGTAGAATTCAGCTGTGAACCCATCTGGACCTGGGCTTTTTTTGTGTGGTAGGCTCTTAATTGCTGCCTCAACTTCTGACCTTGTTATTGGTCTATTCATAGTTTCAGCTTCCTCCTGGTTTAGGCTTGGGAGGACACAGGCATCCAGGAATTTATCCATTTCTTCCTGATTTACTAGTTTGTGTGCATAGAGTTGTTTGTAGTATTCTCTGATGATGTTTTGAATTTCTATGGAATCTGTGGTGATTTCCCCTTTATCGTTTTTTATTGCATCTATTTGATTGTTCTCTCTTTTCTTTTTTATCAGTCTGGCTAGTGGTCTGTCTATTTTGTTGATCTTTTCAAAAAACCAGCTCTTTGATTTATTGATTTTTTGAAGGGTTTTTCTTGTCTCTATCTCCTTCAGTTCTGCTCTGATCTTAGTTATTTCTTGTCTTCGGCTAGGTTTTGAGCTTTTTTGATCTTGCTCCTCTAGCTCTTTCAATTTTGACAATAGGGTGTCAATTTTGGATCTCTCCACTTTTCTCATGTGGGCACTTATTGCTATATATTTTCCTCTACAGACTGCTTTAAGTGTGTCCCAGAGATTCTGGTACGTTGTGTCTTCGTTCTCGTTGGTTTCAAAGAACTTCTTTATTTCTGCCTTCATTTCATTGTTTATCCAATCAACATTCAAGAGCCAGTTGTTCAGTTTCCATGAAGCTGTGCGGTTCTGAGTTATTTTCTGAATTCTGAGTTCCAACTTGATTGCACTATGGTCTGAGAGACTGTTTGTTATGATTTCCGTTGTTTTGCATTTGCTGAGGAGTGCTTTACTTCCAATTATGTGGTCAATTTTGGAGTAGGTGTGATGTGTTGCTGAGAAGAATGTATATTCTGTGGATTTGTGGTGGAGAGTTCTGTAAATGTCTATCAGGTTTGCTTGTTCCAGGTCTGAGTTCAAGTCCTGGATATCCTTGTTAATTTTCTGTCTGGTTGATCTGTCTGCTATTGACAGTGGAGTGTTAAAGTCTCCCACTATTATTGTGTGGGAGTCTAAGTCTCTTTGTAAGTCATTAAGAACTTGCCTTATATATCTGGGTGCTCCTACATTGGGTCCATATATATTTAGAATCATTAGCTCTTCTTGTTGTATTGATCCTTTTACCATTATGTAGTGACCTTCTTCGTCCCTTTTGATCTTTGTTGCTTTAAGGTCTATTTTATCAGAGATGAGAGTTGCAACTCCTGCTTTTTCTGGCTCTCCATTTGCTTGGTAAATCTTCCTCCATCCTTTTATTTTGAGCCTTTGTGTATCTTTGTGTGTGAGGTGGGTTTCCTGAATACAGCACACTGATGGGTTTTGGTTTTTTATCCAATTTGCCAGTCTGTGTCTTTTGATTGGTGCATTTAGCCCATTTACATTCAGGGTTAATATTGTTATGTGTGAATTTGATACTGCCATTTTGATGCTATCTGGCTGTTTTGCCCATTGGTTCATGTACATTCTTCATTTTGTTGATGGTCTTTAGCATTTGGTATGCTTTTAGGATGGCTGGAACTGGTTGTTTCTTTCTATGTGTAGTGCCTCTTTCAGGAGCTCTTGTAAAGCAGGCCTAGTGGTGACAAAATCTCTGAGTACTTGCTTGTTCGTGAAGGATTTTATTTTTCCTTCACTTATGAAGCTCAGTTTGGCTGGATATGAAATTCTGGGTTGAAAGCTCTTTTCTTTAAGGATGTTGAATATTGGCCCCCACTCTCTTCTGGCTTGTAGAGTCTCTGCCGAGAGATCTGCTGTGAGTCTGATGGGCTTCCCTTTGTGGGTGACCTGAGCTTTCTCTCTTGCTGCCCTAAGTATTTTCTCCTTCGTTTCAACCCTGGTGAATCTAACGATTATGTGCCTTGGGGTTGCTCTTCTTGCGGAGTATCTTTGTGGTGTTCTCTGTATTTCCTGGAGTTCAGTATTGACCTGTCTTGCTAGGTTGGGGAAATTTTGCTGGATAATATCCTGAAGAGTGTTTTCCAGCTTAGATTCATTCTCTTGATCACATTCTGGTACACCTATCAAACGTAGGTTGGGTCTCTTCACATAGTCCCACATTTCTTGGAGATTTTGTTCATTCCTTTTTGTGCTTTTTTCTTTAATCTTGGTTTCATGTTTTATTTCATTGAGTTGATCTTCAATTTCTGATATTCTTTCTTCTGCTTGGTCAATTCGGCTGTTGAAACTTGTGCATGCTTCACGAAGTTCTCGTGTTGTGTTTTTCAGCTCCTTCAATTCATTCATATTCCTCTCTAAGTTTTCCATTCTTGTTATCAATTCCTCGAATTTTTTTTCAAATCTTTTTTCAAGGTTCTTAGTTTCTTTGCACTGATTTAGAACATGTTCTTTTAGCTCAATGAAGTTTCTCATTATCCACTTTCTGAAGTCTGATTCCGTCATTTCGTCACACTCATTCTCCGTCCAGCTTTGTTCCCTTGCTGGTGAGGAGTTTTGGTCCTCTGTAGGAGGTGAGGTGTTTTGGTTTCGGGTGTTTTCCTCCTTTTTGCGCTGGTTTCTTCCCATCTTTATGGATTTATCTGCCTGTCGTCTTTGTAGTTGCTGATTTTTCAATTGGGTCTCTGTGTGGATGCTGAGATTGTTGATGATGAAGTATTTTTGTTACTTAGTTTTCCTTCTAGTGGTCTAGCCCCTCTGCTGTATGAGTTCTGAGGTCCACTCCAGGCCCTGTTTGTCTGGAGTATACCTGTAGCAGCTGTGGAAGAGTGAGGGATGATACCAGTTTCTTCTTCTGCTGTCTTTGTTCCAGAATGATGCCCACCAAATGTCAGTCTGATTAGTCCTTTTTTTGCGGTGACTCTTTGGATATACAGGGGTCAGGGAGCTGCTTAAGGAGACGGTTTGTGCTTTATAGTAGCTCCAGTGCTGAGCTGTGAGCTCCGTTGTTCATTCAGTGTTGTTGGGAGGTTGTTTATGTCTGCTGTAATAGAACTCATAAAACACCACCCTTTTATTTCCCCCCCTTATATGCACTGTTTCAGGGAGTTGGAGCTTTCTTTATGAGTATCTGTTGCACTGTCCTGCCCCACTAGGTGGCAGTCTATTCACTATTTGCCTGCCGGGGCTCTGACCCACTAGCGCGGTTCTGCCCTGTTGCTGCTGGGCTCCCTTCTGCTGTGGAGAGCTCCCGTCTCCTGGGAGTCTCTCTGTTATGGCAGGTTGCCTCGGCAACGGCAGGCTGCTTTGGCCCTGGGCGGTGCTTCAATAGGGGCGGATTGTGTCAGCGGTGGTGGACGCCCCTCCCTCACCGGGCTGCACCGTCCTAGATGCCGGCAGCAAAACTCTCAGCGCCAAGCATCTCCAGTCATTGCCCTGCTTGTCCCTGTGAGGGTGGGACTCGCTGAGCCCGATTACCCAGCTCCCTGCCTCAGAGTCCGTCCTCTCTCTCTCTCCCTCCCTCTCCGCGAGCTTAAAGTTCGACTCTCTCACTGGCGCCCCAGGAGCCTGCCGATAGGGCACTGGGATCCGTGCGATCTCCCGTGCCGCTGCCCACTTCACCGGCTCATATCACGCTTCCCAGGAAACTCCCAGGAAACTCCTGGTCTGGCTCACTGTCCAAGTCCCGTTCAATCAGATGGACGCGCCAATCTGCCCTTCAAACTCTCAGATTGATGGTTTAACAGGGCGCCCAGACCAGTGAGTTCTGTGCCGGGTCCTGCTGCGGCGCCGGCCGAAGCGGCGCCAGCCGAAACGGCCGCGCCAGAGGGCTGCGTTAGCCGGTTTTACTTTACTAGCGTCCTGTGGGACTTTCAACGCTCTGTGGGCTAGAAAAGTCCATCCGAGAATGCGGCTAGGACTCACCGTCTGCGCCGTCACTGAGAGCTGCAATCCTGAGTCGCTTCTACGACGCCATCTTGCCGGGTCTCCTCAGGACAATTCTACTTTCTACTATTATTTGCTTATGGTCTAAAATTTATTTTACCAAATTTTAATATTAGTGACTGAATATCACATTTAAAGTCTAGTAATATTTAGCATCTGGAATTATTAGTTTATTTATATTAGCATTTTCAGAGTAAATACATCAATAATATAAATATATGTATTGTAATATGATTTCACACAATCATTTATTATGTTTGTTTTAAAGATTTTTCCAGCATATTTTAGGTTAAAAGCACTTTAAAATAATTTTAAAAGAAGAAAAATAGGATGACTATTAACTTATGTTAAGACCTATTATAAAGACATAGTAATCAATATAGCACAGTATCCATGTAATGAAAGATTTAGATGAATGAAGAAGAAAACAGAGTTCAGAGAGAACCTCATGCATGTAAGAGTAAATGCCTTTGCACCAAGTAGCAAGCCAACTCAATTCAATTTAAGGTGGATAATATTTTCAAAAAAATGGGCCAAAATAATTGTATAAAAAGCGAACCTTTATCCTAAACATACATGAGCTACAAAACTTAACATCAACTAAATTATTGAGCTAAAAACTATCAAAAGTGTAGAAGAGAAGATGGTCAAATAGGAACAGTTCTGGAGCATGGTTCCCAGGGACAGTAACACAGAAGGTGAGTGATCTCCACATTTCCAACTGAGGTACCAGATTCATCTCCATGGGACTGGTTGGGCACTGGGTGTAGCCCAAGGAGGAAACACTAAAGAAGGGTGGGGCATTGTCTCACCAGGAAGTGCAGTGGGTGGGAGGACCACCACTCCTACCCAACAGAGGCCTTCGGGGACTTTTCCAGCCACTCTGGAATTCCAGTTTAGACATTGCACTTCTCCCATGGTCTTTACACCTCACAGACCAGGAGATTTATAGTGGGTCTACAAGTGCCACAGGTTTCAAGCACAAATCTGGGTGGCTGTTTAAACTTGTGCCTGAAACACCTGCAAGACAGAGCCACCCATTCTCCTGGAAAAAAAAAAAAAGGAGCTGAAAGCAGGGAGCCAAGTGTTCTGGCTTGGCATGTCCCACCCCCACAAATGCCAGCAACCTGAAACCAACTGGCTTAAGAGTTTTTTAGCCAGAATAGCAGTTTGAACTTGAACTGGGATGTTAAGGTCAGTGGGGGGGATGGTGTCTGCCATTACTGAGGCAGTCCCCCATTACTAAGGCAGTCTGATGTTACCAAAGTAGTTCAGCATTACTGAGGCAGTCCGCCATTACCAAGGCAGTCCACCATTACCGAGGCCATTCTAACCTTTCCTGTATAAACTAAATTGCAAGAAAGTTTGCACAGCAGCTGCGGGGAGTGCCCAACAGCTCAGCAATGCCTCTGCAGGCAGACTGTGACTAGATGCCCTCCTTGTTGAACAGGGAAATTCTGTAAAAAGGCAGCAGCATGTAAGGTACTTATAAATAAAGCCCCAACTTCCAGGGACAGAGCACCTGGGAAAAGAGATGGTTGTGAGTTCTGCTGCAGCCGACTTAAACGACTCTGCCCAGTGGCTCTGAAGGGAGAAATGGAGCACCTACAACAAAACTTGAGCTCTGTTAAGAGACAGACTGTCTCCTCAATCAGCTCCTTGACTCACATATACCCAAAGAGACACCTCATACATGAGAGCTCTGTCTGATATCTGGTGGGTAGCCTTCTGTGATGAAGCTACCAGAGGAAACAACAGTCAGCAATCCTTGCTGTTCTGCAACTCCTGTGGAAGATTCTCAGACAAGCAGGTTCTGGAGTGGACCTCCAACAGTCTTACAGCATAGGGGCCTGTTAGAAGGCAAACTAAAAAATAAAAGAAAGAAAGAAAGAAAGAAAAAGGGAATAGCTGCAATATCAACAGAAAGGATGCCCACTCAGGGACCCCATCCAAAAGTCACCAATGTGAAAGACCAAAGGTAGATAAATCAAAAAAGATGGGAAGAAACCAGCAGAAAAAGAATTAGATCATCAAAACCCAGAACTCCTTTCCTCCTCCAAGTGATCACAACTCCTCACCAGCAGGTAAAAACCTGAACAGAGAATGAATTTGATGAATTGACAGAAGCAGGCTTCAGAAGGTGGGTAATAACACACTTCCCCAAAGGCAGGCCAACATTCAAACGCAGGAAATAAAGAGAACACCACAAAGATATTCTGCAAGAAGAGCAACCCCAAGACACACAATCATCAGATTCACCAGAGTTGAAATGAAGTAAAAAATGTTAAGGACAGCCAGAGAGAAATGTCGGGTTACCCACAAAGGGAAGCCTATCAGACTCACAGCAGATCTCTTGGCAGAAATCCTACAAGCCAGAAGACAGTGGATCCCAATATTCAACATCCTTAAAGAAAAGAACTTTCAATCCAGAATTTCATATCCAGCCAAACTAAGCTTTATAAGTGAAGTAGAAATAAATTTCATTATGGACAAGCAATTGCTGAAAGATTTCATCACCACCAGGCTTGCCTTACAAGAGCTCCTGAAAGAAGCACTAAACACTGAAAGGAACGACCAGTATCAGCCATTCCAAAAAAATATCAAATGGTAAAGGCCATTGGCACAATGAAGAAACTGCATCAACTAAAGGGCAAAATAAACAGCTAATGTCAAAATGGCAAAATCAAATTTACAAATAACAATATTAAAATTAAATATAAACTGGCAGCAAAGACCTGGAACCAACCCAAATGCCCATCGATGATAAACTGGACAAGGAAAATGTGACACATATACACCACGGAATACTATGCAGCCATCAAAAGCAATGAGTTCACGTCCTTTGTAGGGACATGGATTAACCTGGAAACCATCATTCTCAGCAAACTGACACAAGAACAGAAAATCAAACACCGCATGTTCTCACTCATAGGCTGGTGTTGAACAATGAAAACACATGGACACAGGAAGGGGAGCACTACACACTGGGTCTGTTGGAGGGAAATAGGGGAGGGACAGTGGGGGGTGGGGAGTTGGGGAGAGATAGCATAGGGAGAAAAGCCAGATATAGGTGAAGGGGAGGAAGGCAGCAAATCACACTGCCACGTGTGTACCTATGCAACAATCTTGCATGTTTTTCACATGTACCCCAAAACCTAAAATGCAATAAAAAATGTAAACTGGCAATAATGTCCCAATGAAAAGACAAATTGGATAAAAAGTCAAGACCCATCAATGTGCTGTATTCTGCAGACCCATCTCATGTGCAAAGACACACATATACTCAAAATAAAGGGGTGGAGGATGATTTACCAAGCAAATGGAGAGAGAAAAAAAAGCAGGGGTGTAATCATAGTCTCTCATAAAATGTACTTTAAACCAACAAAGATCAAAAGAGACAAAGAGGGATATGACATAATGGTAAATGTATCAATGCCACAAGAAGAGCTAACTACCCGAAATGTAAATATGCACCCAATATCGGAGAAGCCAGATACATTAAGCAAGTTCTTATTAACCTACAAAGAGACTGAGATTCCCACATAACAATAATGGAAGACTTTAATACTCAATTGTCAATATTAGAAAGATGAACAAGGACTTGAGCTCATCTGGACCAAGCGGACCTAATAGACATCTACAGAACTCTCCATCCCAAATCCACAGAATATATGTTCTCAGCACCACATTGCACCTACTCTAAAATTGATCACATGATTGGAAGTAAATCACTCATCAGCAAATGCAAAAGAATGGAAATAATAACCAGTCTCTCAGACAAAAGTGCAATCAAATTAGAACTCAAGATTAAGAAATTCACTTAAAATCACATGACTTCATGGAAACTGAACAACCTACTTCTGAATGACTACTGGATAAATAATGAAATGAAGGCAGAAATAAGGATGTTCTTAGAAACCAATGAGAAAGAAGACACAATGCACCAGAATCTTTGAGACACATTTAAAGCAGTGTCTAGAGAGAAAATTATAGCAATAAATGCCCACATCAGAAGTGAGGAAACATCTAAAATGGATACTTTATCATCACAATTAAAATAGCTAGGGCAGCAACATCAAACAAATTCAAAAGCTAGCAGAAGACAAGAAATAACTAAGATCAAAGCAGAACTGAAAGAGAGAGACACACAAAAATACCTTAAAAAAATAAGTAAATCCAGGAGCTGGAATTTGAAAACATCAACAAAATAGGTAGACCACTAGTCAGATTAATAAAAAAGAAAAGAGAGAAGAATCAAATAGATGCAATAAAAAACAGTAAAGGGGATATCACCACCGATTCCCTAGAAATACAAACTACCATTAGAGATTACTACAAACAACTCTGTGCACATGAACCAGTGAATCTAGAAGAAATAGATAAACCAATGTACACTTACACCCTCCCAAGACTAAACCAGCAAAACATTGAATCCCTGAATTGACTAACAAGGTCTGAAGTTGAGGCAGCAATTAACAGCCTACCAACCAAAGAAAAGTCGAGTTCCAGATTGGTTCACAGCCAAATTCTACTAGATGTGCAAAGAGAAACTGGTAGCATTTCTTCTGAAACTATTCTAAACAATACAAAAAGAGAGAATCATCACTAACTCATTTATTTTTGAGAAAGATGCCCTTTCATTTTTATTTTTTATTGTACTTTAAGTTCTGGTGTGCATGTGTAGATAATGCCGGAGTGTTTCCTAGATACATACATGGCAAGGTGGTTTGCTGCCTCCATTCCACCATCACCTATCCGTCATTTCTCCCCATGTTATCGCTCTCTCACTTTCCCCTTACTGACCGTCCCCTTTCCCCCTCCAACAGACACCAGTGTGTGATGCTCCCCTCCCTGTATCCATGTGTCCTCATTTTTTCAACACCAGCCTATGAGTGAGAATATGTGGTGTTTGATTTTATGTTCTCATGTTAGTTTGCTGGGAATGATGGTTTCCAGATTCATCCATGTCTCTATGAAGGAAACACTCATCGTTTCTTATGGCTCCATAGGCGTCCATGGTGTAAATGTGCCACATTTGCTTTGTCCAGTGTATCATTGGTGGGCATTTGGGTTGGTTTCAGGTCTTTGCTATTGTAAATAGTGCTGCTATAAACACACATGTGCATGTGTCTTTACAATAGAATGATTTATAACCCAGTAATAGAATTGCTGGGTCAAATGGAATTTTTATTTCTAGATCCTTGAGGAATCAACACACTCTCTTCCACAATGGCTGAATTAATTGACACTCTCACCAACAGTGTAAAGTGTTTCTATTTCTCCACATCCTCTCCAGAATCTTTTGTCTCCAGATTTTGATTTGCATTTCTCCAATGACAAGTGATGATGAACATTTTTTTCATGTTTGTTGGCCTCATATATGCCTTCTTTTGAGAAGTGTCTGTTCATATCCTATGCCACTTTACAATGGGTTTATATGTTTTCTTCTTGTAAATCTGCTTTAGTTCTTTGTAGATTCTGGATATTAGCCCTTTGTCAGATGAGTAGACTGCAAAAATTTTTTCCTGTTCTGTTGCTTGCAGGTTCACTCTAATGATTGTTTCTTTTGCTGTACAGAAACGTTGAAGTTTAAGTAGATCCCATTAGACTATTTTGGATTTGGTTGCCATTGCTTTTGGTGTTTTAGTCATGAAGTGCTTGCCTATGCCTATGTCCTGAATGATTTTGCCTAGGATTTCTTCCAGGGTTTCTGTGGTGTTGGTTCTTTTTTCATTTCTTTTCTTTATTTTTATTTTTATTGCATTTTAAATTTTGAGGTACAAGTGCAGAACATGAGATAGTTGCATAGGTACACATATGGCAGTGTGTTTTGCTGCCTTCTTCCCCTTCACCCACATTTGGCATTTCTCATCATGCTATCCCTCCCCAGCTCTGCCACCGATGTCCCTCTCCTATTTTCCCAATAGACCCCAGTGTGTAGTACTCGCATCCCTGTGTCCATGTGTTCTCATTGTTCATCACCCGCCTAAGAGTGAGAATATGCGGTATTTCATTTTCTATTCTTGTGTCAGTTTGCTGAGAATGATGTTCTCCAGATTCATTTATGCCCTTACAAAGGACACAAACTCATCAGTTTTGATTGCTGCATAATATTCCAGGGTGTATATGTGCCACATTTTTCCAGTCCAGTCTATCATCGATGGACATTTGGGTTGGTTCCAGGTTTTTGCTATTGTAAACAGTGCTGCAATGAACATTCGTGTGCATGAGTCCTTATAGTAGAAATATTTATAGTCCTTTGGATATATACCCAGTAATGGGATTGCTGGATCAAATGGAATTTCTATTTCTAGGTCCTTGAGGAATCGTCACACTGTCTTCCACAATGGTTGAACTAATTTACACTTCCACCAACAGTGTAAAAGTGTTCCTATTTCTCCACATCCTCTCCAGCATCTGTTGTCTCCAGATGTTTTAATGATCACCATTCTAACTAACGTGAGATGGTATCTCAATGTGGTTTTGATTTGCATGTCTGTAATGACAAGTGATGATGAGCATTTTTTCATGTGTTTGTTGGCCTCATGTATGTGTTCTTTTGTAAAGTGTCTGTTCATATCCTTTGCCCATTTTTGAATGGGCTTGTTTGTTTTTTTCCTGTAAATCTGTTTGAGTTCTTTGTAAATTCTGGATATCAGCCCTTTGTCAGATGGGTAAACTGCAAAGATTTTTTCCCATTCTGTTGGTTGCCAATTAACTCTAGTAACGGTTTCTTTTTTCATGCAGAAGCTGTGTAGTTTGATTAGGTCCCATTTGTCTATTTTGGCTTTTGTTGCCAATGCTTTTGGTGTTTTGGTTATGAAGTCCTTGCCTACTCCTATGTCCTGAATGGTTTTGCCCAGATTTTCTTCTAGGGTTTTTATGGTGTCAGGTCTTATGTTTAAGTCTTTAATCCATCTGGAGTTAATTTTAGTGTAAGGTGTCAGGAAGGGGTCCAGTTTCTGCTTTCCACACATGGCTAACCAGTTTTCCCAACACCATTTATTAAACAGGGAATACTTTCTCCGTTGCTTGTTTTTGTCAGGTTTATCAAAAATTATATGATTGTAGATTTGTTTTGTTCCCTCCCATGCTTCTGTTCTGTTTCATTGGTCTATGTCTCTGTTTTGGTACCAGTACCATGCTGTTTTGATTACTGTATCCTTGTAGTATAGTTTGAAGTCCAGTAGTGTGATGCCTTCAGCTGTGTTCTTTTTGCTTAGAATTGACTTGGATATGTGAGGTCTCCTTTGGTTCTGTATGAAGTTCAAGGTGGTGTATTCCAGTTCTGTGAAGAAATTCCATGGTAGCTTGATTCTGTAAATTACTTTGGGCAGTATAGCCATTTTCACGATATTGATTTTTCCTGATTATGGACATGGAATGTTTCTCCATTTGTTTGTGTCCTCCCTTATTTCGTTGAGCAGTGGTTTGTAGTTTTCTTTGAAGAGGTTCCTTACGTGTTTTGTAAGTTGTATTTCTAGGTATTTATTCTCTTTGTAGCAATTGTGAATGGCAGTTAATTCTTGATTTGGCTCTCTTTAAGTCTGTTATTGGTGTATAGGAATGCCTGTGATTTTTGCACACTGATTCTATATCCTGAGACTTTGCTGAAGTTGCTTACCAGTTTCAGGGTTTTTTTGGGCTGAGACGATGGGGTCCTCTAGATATACTATGATGTCTTTTGCAAATAGAGACAATTTGTTTTTTTTTCACCCATGCTCTACATTTATTTGTGACTCACTTTACCTATACTTATTCACCTCACACCAAGTGCCATGTGGTGACTAAGGGGACTAAGCACTGAAAAAGAGACACAAATATGAATGAAACAGCTCTTGCTGTTGAGAAACTTTGTAAACACAGGTGTATCTAAAGAGTTCCAGTACAGAGTGGTACATTTAGGGCTGGTATACCAATTGTTAAAGTGAACTGCATCTTAATCGATTAATAGATAAGCAGAAATTTAATTAAAACTTGGCAGAGCCAGGATTAAATGCCAAAATGCCTAGAAGAGCTCACAATAGAGACAATTTGGCTTCCTCCTTTCCTATTTGAATACCCTTTATTTCTTTTTCTTGCCTGATTGCTCTAGCTAGAATTTCCAGTAGCATATTGAATAGAAGTGGTGAGAGAGGGCATCCTTGTCTAGTGCCAGATTTTAAAGGGAATGCTTCCAGTTTTTGCCCACTCAGTATAATATTGGCTGTCAGTTTGTCATAAATAGCTTCTATTAGTTTGAGATACGTTTCATCGATTCCGAGATTATTGAGGGTTTTTAGCATAAAGGGCTGTTGAATTTTGTCAAAGGCCTTCTCTGAATCAATTGAGATAATCATGTGGTTTTTGTTTTCGGTTCTGGTTATGTCGTGAATTACATTTATAGACTTGCGTGTGTTGAACCAGCCTTGCATTCCTGGGATGAATTCTACTTGATCATGATGGATAAGTTTTTCAATGTGCTGTTGCAATCGGTTTGCCAGTATTTTATTGAAGATTTTTGCATCTATGTTTATCATGGATATTGGCCTGAAGTTTTCTTTTCTTTTTGAGTCTCTGATGGGTTTTGGTATCAGGATGATGCTGGTCTCATAAAATGATTTGGGAAGGGTTCCCTTTTTTTTGATTATTTGGAATAGTTTCATAAAAAATGGTACCAGCTTCTCTTTGTGTGTCTAATAGAATTCGGATGTGAACTCGCCTGGACCTGGGCTTTTTTTGTGTGTGGTAGGCTCTTAATTGCTGCCTCAACTTCATACCTTGTTATTGGTCTATTCACAGTTTTAGTTTCCTCCTCGTTTAGGGTTGGGAGGACACAAGTGTCCAGGAGTTTATCCATTTCTTCCAGGTTTACTAGTTTATGTGCATAGAGTTGTTTGTAGTATTCTCTGATGATGGTTTGAATTTCTGTGAAATTTGAGGTGATTTCCCCTTTATCGTTTTTTGTTGCATCCTTTTGGTTATTCTCTCTGTTCTTTTTTATCAGTCTGGCTAGTGGTGTGTCTATTTTGTTGATCTTTTCAAAAAACTAGCTCTTTGATTTTATATCCTGAGACTTTGCTGAAGTTGCTTATCAGTTTCAGGAGTTTTTGGGCTGAGGTGATGGGGTCTTCTAGGTATACTATCATGTCTTCTGCAAGTAGAGACAATTTGGCTTCCACCTTTCCTATTTTAATACCCTTTATTTCTTTTTCTTGACTGATTGCTCTGGCTAGAACTTCCAATAGTATGCTAAATAGGAGTGGTGAGAGAGGGCATCCTTGTCTAGTGCCTGATTTCAAAGGGAATTCTTCCACCTTTTGCTCATTCAGTATGATAGTGACTGTAAGTTTATCATATATAACTCTTATCATTTTACAATACATTTCATCAATACCTAGTTTATTGAGAGTTTTTAGCATAAAGTGTTGTTAAATTTTATCGAAGGCCTTTTTTTGTGTCTATTGAGATAATCATGTGGTTTTTGTCTTTGATTCTGTTTATGTGATGGATTACATTTATGGATTTGTGTATTTTGAACCAGCCTTGCATCCCCAGGATGAAGCCTTCTTCGTCATGATGGATAAGATTCTTGATGTGCTGTTGCAATCTGTTTCCCAGTGTTTTATTGAAGGTTTTTGCATCGATGTTCATCCTGGATATTGGCCTGATGTTTTCTTTTTCAGTTGAGTCTCTGCCTGCTTTTGGTATCGAGATGATGTTGTTCTCATAAAACGAGTTAGGGAGGATTCCCGTCTTTTGTATTGTTTGATAGAGTTTCAGAAGGAATGAAACCAGCTCCTTTTTGTACATCTGGTAGAATTTGGCTGTGAACCTGTCAGTACCTGGACATTTTCTGGTTGGTAGACTATTGATTGCTGCCTCTACTTCAGAACTTGTTATTGGTCTATTCAGTGTTTCAGGTTCCTCCTGGTTTAGTTTTGGTAGAGTACAAGTGTCTAGAAATTTATCCATTCCTTCTGGGTTTACTGGTTTATGTGAGTAGAGTTGTATGTAGTAATCTCTTATGGTGGTTCTTATTTTGGTGGGATCAGTAGTGATAGGCCCTTTATCATTTTTTAAAAAATTTTATATATTTAATGCATTTTAGGTTTTGGGGTACATGTGCAGAACGTGCAAGATAGTTGCCTAGGTACACACATGGCAGTGTGTTTTGCTGTCTTCCTCCCCTTCACCCACACTTGGCAATTATCCCCAGGCTATCCCTCCCCAGGCCCCCATCCCTACCCCATTCACCCCAATAGACCCCAGTGTGTAGTAGACCCCTCCCTGTGTCCATGTGTTCTCATTTTTCTCACCCGCCTATGAGCGAGAATATGCAGTATTTCTTTTTCTGGTTTTTTTTTTTTTGTAATTTTTATTGCATTATAGGTTTTAGGGTACATGTGCAGAACGTGCAAGATAGTTGCATAGGTACACACATGGCAGTGTGTTTTGCTGCCTTCCTCCCCTTCACCCACACTTGGCATTCATCCCCAGGCTATCCCTCCCCAGCCACCCCCGCTGTCCCTCCCCCATTCCCCCCAATAGACCCCAGTGTGTAGTAGACTCCCTCCCTGTGTCCATGTGTTCTGATTTTTCTCACCCGCCTATGAGTGAGAATATGCGGTATTTCCTTTTCTGTTCTTGTGTCAGTTTGCTGAGAATGATGGTCTCCAGATTCATCCATGTCCTTACAAAGGACACAATCTCATCACTTTTGATTGCTGCATAATATTCCATGGTGTATATGTGCCACATTTTCCCAGTCCAGTCTATCATCGATGGGCATTTGGGTTGGTTCCAGGTTTTTGCTATTGTAAACAGTGCTGCAATGAACATTCGTGTGCATGTGTCCTTATAGTAGAAATATTTATAGTCCTTTGGATATATACCCAGTAATGGGATTGCTGGATCAAATGGAATTTCTATTTCTAAGTCCTTGAGAAATCGCCACACTGTCTTCCACAATGGTTGAAGTAATTTACACTCCCACCAACAGTGTAAATAAGAGTGTTACTCTTTCTCCACATCCTCTCCAGCATCTGCTGTCTCCTTGCCTACTTCTATGTCCTGAATAGTTTTTCCTAGATTTTCATCTAGGGTTTTTATGGTGCCAGGTCTTATGTTTAAGTCTTTAATCCATCTGGAGTTAATTTTAGTGTAAGGTGTCAGGAAGGGGTCCAGTTTCTGCTTTCTGCACATGGCTAGCCAGTTTTCCCAACACCATTTATTAAACAGAGAATCCTTTCCCCATTGCTTGTTTTTGTCTGGTTTATCAAAGATTATATGGTTGTAGACATGTTGTGTTGCCTCTGATGCTTCTGTTCTGTTCCATTGGTCTATATCTCTGTTTGGTACCAGTACCATGCTGTTTTGATTACTGTAGCCTTGTAGTGTAGTTTGAAGTCTGGTAGTGTGATGCTTCCCACTGTGTTTTTTTGCTTAGAATTGACTTGGCTATGCGGGCTCTCTTTTGGTTCCATATGAAGTTCATGTTGGTTTTTTCTAGTTCTGTGAAGAAATTCAATGCTAGTTTGATGGGGATTGCATTGATTGTGTAAATTACTTTGAGCTGTATAGCCATTTTCACGATATTGATTCTTCCTAACCACGAACATGGAATGTTTCTCCATCTGTTTGTGTCCTCTCTAATTTCGTTGAGCAGTGTTTTGTAGTTTTCCGTAAAGAGGTCCCTTACGTTCCTTGTGAGTTGTATTCCTAGGTATTTTATTTTCTTTGTAGCAATTGTGAATGGCAGTTCATTATTGATTTGATTCTCTTTAAGTCTGCTATTGGTGTGTAGGAATGCTTGTGATTTTTGCACATTGATGTTATATCCTGAGACTTTGCTGAAGTTGCTTATCAGTTTCAGGACCTTTTGGGCTGAGGTGATGGGGTCTTCTAGTTATACTATCATGTCGTCTGCAAATAGAGACAATTTGGCTTCCACCTTTCCTATTTGAATACCCTTTATTTCTTTTTCTTGCCTGATTGCTCTGGCTAGAACTTCCAGTAATATGTTGAATAGGAGTGGTGAGAGAGGGCATCCTTGTCTTGTGCTGGGTTTCAAAGGGAATGCTTTCAGTTTTTGCCCATTCATTATGATATTGGCTGTTGGTTGGTCATAAATAGCTTTTATTACTTTGAGATATGTTCCATCATTACCGAGTTTATTGAGGGTTTTTAGCATAAAGGGCTGTTAAATTTTGTCAAATGCCTTCTCTGCATCAATTGAGATAATCATGTGGTTTTTGTTTTTGCTTCTGTTTATGTGGTGAATTACATTTATAGACTTGCATATGTTCAACCAGCCTTGCATCCTCGAGATGAATCCTACCTGATCATGATGGATAAGGTTTTTAATGTGATGTTGCAATCGGTTTGCCAGTATTTTATTGAAGATTTTTGCATCTATGTTCATCATGGATATTGGCCTGAAGTTTTCTTTTCTTGTTGCGTCTCTGCCGGGTTTTGGTATCAGGATGATGTTGGTCTCATAAAATGATTTGGGAAGGGTTCCCCATTTTTGAAGTATTTGGAATAGTTTCAGAAGGAATGGTACCAGATCCTCTTTGTGTTTCTGGTAGAATTTGGCTGTGATCCCATCTGGACCTGAGCTTTTTGGTGTGGTAGGCTCTTAACTGCTTCCTCAATTTCAGACCTTGTTATTGGTCTATTCATAGTTTCGGCTTCCTCCTGGTTTAGGCTTGGCGGGACACAGGTGTCTAGGAATTTATCCATTTCTTTCTGGTTTACTAGTTTATGTGCATAGAATTGTTTGTAGTATTCTCTGATGATGGTTTGAATTTCTTGGGAATCTGTGGTGATTTCCTCTTTATCGTTTTTTGTTGCATCTATTTGGTTGTTCTCTCTTTTCTTTTTTTATCAGTCAGGCTAGTGGTCTGTCTATTTTGTTGATCTTTTCGAAAAACGAGCTCTTGGATTTATTGATTTTTCGAAGTGTTTTTTTTTTTTGGTGTGTGTTTCTGTCTCCTTCAGTTCTGCTCTGATCTTAGTTATTTCTTGTCTTTGAGTAGGTTTTGAGCTTTTTTTTTATCTTGCTCCTCTAGCTCTTTCAATTTTTATGATAGGGTGTCAATTTTGGATTTCTCCACTCTTTCTATGTGGGCACTTATTGCTATATTTTTTTTTTTTTTTTTTTTGAAAAATATTCTCTTGGTTTATTGTGTTTTTTTTTTTTTTTTTTTTTTTTTTTAAATTTTTATTGCATTATAGGTTTTGGGGTACATGTGCAGAACGTGCAAGATAGTTGCATAGGTACACACATGGCAGTGTGTTTTGCTGCCTTCCTCCCCCTCACCCACACTTGGTATTCATCCCCAGGCTATCCCCCCCAGCCCCCCCCGCTGTCCCTCCCCCATTTCCCCCAACAGTCCCCAGTGTATAGTAGACCGCCTCTCTGTGTCCATGTGTTCTCATTTTTCTCACCCGCCTATGAGTGAGTATATGCGGTATTTCTTTTTCTGTTCTTGTGTCAGTTTGCTGAGAATGATGTTCTCCAGATTCATCCATGTCCCTACAAAGGACACAAACTCATCATTTCTGATTGCTGCATAATATTCCATGGTGTATATGTGCCACATTTTCCCAGTCCAGTCTATCATCGATGGGCATTTGGGTTGGTTCCAGGTCTTTGCTATTGTAAACAGTGCTGCAATGAACATTCGTGTGCATGTGTCCTTATAGTAGAAAGATTCACAGTCTTTTGGATAGATACCCAGTAATGGGATTGCTGGGTCAAATGGAATTTCTATTTCTAGGTCCCTGAGGAATCGCCACACTGTCTTCCACAATGGTTGAACTAATTTACACTCCCACCAACAGTGTAAGAGTGTTCCTATTTCTCCACATCCTCTCCAGCATCTGCTATCTCCAGATTTTTTAATGATCGCCATTCTAACTGGTGTGAGATGATATCTCAATGTGGTTTTGATTTGCATCTCTCTAATGACCAATGATGATGAGCACTTTTTCATATGTTTGTTGGCCTCATGTATGTCTTCTTTTGTAAAGTGTCTGTTCATATCCTTTGCCCATTTTTGAATGGGCTTGTTTGTTTTTTTCCTGTAAATCTGTTTGAGTTCTTTGTAAATTCTGGATATCAGCCCTTTGTCAGATGTGTAAACTGCAAAGATTTTTTCCCATTCTGATGGTTGTCGATTCACTCTAGTGACTGTTTCTTTTGCCGTGCAGAAGCTGTGGAGTTTGATTAGGTCCCATTTGTCTATTTTGGCTTTTGTTGCCAATGCTTTTGGTGTTTTGTTCATGAAGTCCTTGCCTACTCCTATGTCCTGAACGGTTTTGCCTAGATTTTCTTCTAGGGTTTTTATGGTGTCAGGTCTTACATTTAAGTCTTTAATCCATCTGGAGTTAATTTTAGTGTAAGGTGTCAGGAAGGGGTCCAGTTTCTGCTTTCTGCATATGGCTAGCCAGTTTTCCCAACACCATTTATTAAATAGGGAATCCTTTCCCCATTGCCTGTTTTTGTCTGGTTTATCAAAGATGATATGGTTGTAGATATGTTGTGTTGCCTCCGATGTTTCTGTTCTGTTCCATTGGTCTATATCTCTGTTTTGGTACCAGTACCATGCTGTTTTGATTACTGTAGCCTTGTAGTATAGTTTGAAGTCTGGTAGCGTGATGCCTCCCGCTGTGTTCTTTTTGCTTAGAATTGACTTGGCTATGCGGGCTCTTTTTTGGTTCCATATGAAATTCATGGTGGTTTTTTCCAGTTCTATGAAGAAATTCAATGGTAGTTTGATGGGGATAGCATTGAATGTGTAAATTACTTTGGGCAGTATAGCCATTTTCACAATATTGATTCTTCCTAACCACGAACATGGAACGTTTCTCCATCTGTTTGTGTCCTCTCTTATTTCGTTGAGCAGGTGTTTGTAGTTTTCCTTAAAGAGGTCCCTTACATTCCTAGTGAGTTGTATTCCTAGGTATTTTATTTTCTTTGTAGCGATTGTGAATGGCAGTTCGTTCTTAATTTGGTTCTCTTTAAGTCTGTTGTTGGTGTATAGGAATGCTTGTGATTTTTGCACATTGATTTTATATCCTGAGACTTTGCTGAAGTTGCTTATCAGTTGCAGGAGCTTTTGGGCTGAGGTGATGGGGTCTTCTAGGTATACTATCATGTCGTCTGCAAATAGAGACAATTTGGCTTCCACCTTTCCTATTTGAATACCCTTTATTTCTTTTTCTTGCCTTATTGCTCTGGCTAGAACTTCCAGTACTATGTTGAATAGAAGTGGTGAGAGAGGGCATCCTTGTCTAGTGCCGGATTTCAAAGGGAATGCTTCCAGTTTTTGCCCATTAAGTATGATATTGGCTGTTGGTTTGTCATAAATAGCTTTTATTACTTTGAGATATGTTCCATCAATACCAAGTTTATTGAGGGTTTTTAGCATAAAGGGCTGTTGAATTTTGTCAAATGCCTTCTCTGCGACAATTGAGATAATCATGTGGTTTTTGTTTTTGCTTCTGTTTATGTGGTGAATTACATTTATAGACTTGCGTATGTTGAACCAGCCTTGCATGCCCGGGATGAATCCTACTTGATCATGATGGATAAGTTTTTTAATGTGCTGTTGCAATCGATTTGCCAGTATTTTATTAAAGATTTTTGCATCTATGTTCATCATGGATATTGGCCTGAAGTTTTCTTTTCTTGTTGAGTCTCTGCCAGGTTTTGGTATCAGGATGATGTTGGTCTCATAAAATGATTTGGGAAGGGTTCCCTCTTTTTGGATTATTTGGAATAGTTTCAGAAGGAATGGTACCAGATCCTCTTTGTGTGTCTGGTAGAATTCAGCTGTGAACCCATCTGGACCTGGGCTTTTTTTGTGTGGTAGGCTCTTAATTGCTGCCTCAACTTCTGACCTTGTTATTGGTCTATTCATAGTTTCAGCTTCCTCCTGGTTTAGGCTTGGGAGGACACAGGCATCCAGGAATTTATCCATTTCTTCCTGATTTACTAGTTTGTGTGCATAGAGTTGTTTGTAGTATTCTCTGATGATGGTTTGAATTTCTGTGGAATCTGTGGTGATTTCCCCTTTATCGTTTTTTATTGCATCTATTTGGTTGTTCTCTCTTTTCTTTTTTATCAGTCTGGCTAGTGGTCTGTCTATTTTGTTGATCTTTTCAAAAAACCAGCTCTTAGATTTGTTGATTTTTTGAAGGGTTTTTCTTGTCTCTATCTCCTTCAGTTCTGCTCTGATCTTAGTTATTTCTTGTCTTCGGCTAGGTTTTGAGCTTTTTTGATCTTGCTCCTCTAGCTCTTTCAATTTTGACGATAGGGTGTCAATTTTGGATCTCTCCACTTTTCTCATGTGGGCACTTATTGCTATATATTTTCCTCTACAGACTGCTTTAAATGTGTCCCAGAGATTCTGGTACGTTGTGTCTTCGTTCTCGTTGGTTTCAAAGAACTTCTTTATTTCTGCCTTCATTTCATTGTTTATCCAATCAACATTCAAGAGCCAGTTGTTCAGTTTCCATGAAGCTGTGCGGTTCTGAGTTATTTTCTGAATTCTGAGTTCCAACTTGATTGCACTATGGTCTGAGAGACTGTTTGTTATGATTTCCGTTGTTTTGCATTTGCTGAGGAGTGCTTTACTTCCAATTATGTGGTCAATTTTGGAGTAGGTGTGATGTGGTGCTGAGAAGAATGTATATTCTGTGGATTTGGGGTGGAGAGTTCTGTAAATGTCTATCAGGTTTGCTTGTTCCAGGTCTGAGTTCAAGTCCTGGATATCCTTGTTAATTTTCTGTCTGGTTGATCTGTCTGCTATTGACAGTGGAGTGTTAAAGTCTCCCACTATTATTGTGTGGGAGTCTAAGTCTCTTTGTAAGTCATTAAGAACTTGCCTTATATATCTGGGTGCTCCTACATTGGGTCCATATATATTTAGAATCGTTAGCTCTTCTTGTTGTATTGATCCTTTTACCATTATGTAGTGACCTTCTTTGTCCCTTTTGATCTTTGTTGCTTTAAAGTCTATTTTATCAGAGATGAGAATTGCAACTCCTGCTTTTTTTTGCTCTCCATTTGCTTGGTAAATCTTCCTCCATCCTTTTATTTTGAGCCTTTGTGTATCTTTGTGTGTGAGGTGGGTTTCCTGAATACAGCACACTGATGGGTTTTGGTTTTTTATCCAATTTGCCAGTCTGTGTCTTTTGATTGGTGCATTTAGCCCATTTACATTCAGGGTTAATATTGTTATGTGTGAATTTGATACTGCCATTTTGATGCTATCTGGCTGTTTTGCCCGTTGGTTCATGTACATTCTTCATTTTGTTGATGGTCTTTAGCATTTGGTATGCTTTTAGGATGGCTGGAACTGGTTGTTTCTTTCTATGTGTAGTGCCTCTTTCAGGAGCTCTTGTAAAGCAGGCCTAGTGGTAACAAAATCTCTGAGTACTTGCTTGTTCGTGAAGGATTTTATTTTTCCTTCACTTATGAAGCTCAGTTTGGCTGGATATGAAATTCTGGGTTGAAAGCTCTTTTCTTTAAGGATGTTGAATATTGTCCCCCACTCTCTTCTGGCTTGTAGAGTCTCTGCCGAGAGATCTGCTGTGAGTCTGATGGGCTTCCCTTTGTGGGTGACCTGACCTTTCTCTCTGGCTGCCCTAAGTATTTTCTCCTTCGTTTCAACCCTGGTGAATCTGATGATTATGTGCCTTGGGGTTGCTCTTCTTGCGGAGTATCTTTGTGGTGTTCTCTGTATTTCCTGGAGTTCAGTATTGACCTGTCTTGCTAGGTTGGGGAAATTTTCCTGGATAATATCCTGAAGAGTGTTTTCCAGCTTAGATTCATTCTCTTGATCACATTCTGGTACACCTATCAAACGTAGGTTGGGTCTCTTCACATAGTCCCACATTTCTTGGAGATTTTGTTCATTCCTTTTTGTGCTTTTTTCTTTAATCTTGGTTTCACGTTTTATTTCATTGAGTTGATCTTCAATTTCTGATATTCTTTCTTCTGCTTGGTCAATTCGGCTGTTGAAACTTGTGCATGCTTCACGAAGTTCTCGTGTTGTGTTTTTCAGCTCCTTCAATTCATTCATATTCCTCTCTAAGTTTTCCATTCTTGTTATCAATTCCTCGAATTTTTTTTCAAATCTTTTTTCAAGGTTCTTAGTTTCTTTGCACTGATTTAGAACATGTTCTTTTAGCTCAATGAAGTTTCTCATTATCCACTTTCTGAAGTCTGATTCCGTCATTTCGTCACACTCATTCTCCGTCCAGCTTTGTTCCCTTGCTGGTGAGGAGTTTTGGTCCTCTGTAGGAGGTGAGGTGTTTTGGTTTCGGGTGTTTTCCTCCTTTTTGCGCTGGTTTCTTCCCATCTTTATGGATTTATCCGCCTGTCGTCTTTGTAGTTGCTGATTTTTCAATTGGGTCTCTGTGTGGATGCTGAGATTGTTGATGATGAAGTATTTTTGTTACTTAGTTTTCCTTCTAGTGGTCTAGCCCCTCTGCTGTATGAGTTCTGAGGTCCACTCCAGGCCCTGTTTGTCTGGAGTATACCTGTAGCAGCTGTGGAAGAGTGAGGGATGATACCAGTTTCTTCTTCTGCTGTCTTTGTTCCAGAATGATGCCCGCCAAATGTCAGTCTGATTAGTCCTTTTTTTGCGGTGACTCTTTGGATATACAGGGGTCAGGGAGCTGCTTAAGGAGATGGTTTGTGCTTTATAGTAGCTCCAGTGCTGAGCTGTGAGCTCCGTTGTTCATTCAGTGTTGTTGGGAGGTTGTTTATGTCTGCTGTAATAGAACTCATAAAACACCACCCTTTTATTTCCCCCCCTTATATGCACTGTTTCAGGGAGTTGGGGCTTTCTTTATGAGTATCTGTTGCACTGTCCTGCCCCACTAGGTGGCAGTCTATTCACTATTTGCCTGCCGGGGCTCTGACCCACTAGCGCGGTTCTGCCCTGTTGCTGCTGGACTCCCTTCTGCTGTGGAGAGCTCCCGTCTCCTGGGAGTCTCTCTGTTATGGCAGGTTGCCTCGGCAACGGCAGGCTGCTTCGGCCCTGGGCGGTGCTTCAATAGGGGCGGATTGTGTCAGCGGTGGTGGACGCCCCTCCCTCACCGGGCTGCACCGTCCTAGATGCCGGCAGCAAAACTCTCAGCGCCAAGCGTCTCCAGTCATTGCCCTGCTTGTCCCTGTGAGGGTGGGACTCGCTGAGCCCGATTACCCAGCTCCCTGCCTCAGAGTCCGTCCTCTCTCTCTCTCCCTCCCTCTCCGCAAGCTTAAAGTTCGACTCTCTCACTGGCGCCCCAGGAGCCTGCCGATAGGGCACTGGGAACCGTGCGATCTCCCGTGCCGCTGCCCACTTCACCGGCTCATATCACGCTTCCCAGGAAACTCCCAGGAAACTCCTGGTCTGGCTCACTGTCCAAGTCCCGTTCAATCAGATGGACGCGCCAATCTGCCCTTCAAACTCTCAGATTGCTGGTTTAACAGGGCGCCCAGACCAGTGAGTTCCGTGCCGGGTCCTGCTGCGGCGCCGGCCGAAGCGGCGCCGGCCGAAGCGGCCGCGCCAAAGGGCTGCGTCAGCCGGTTTTACTTTACTAGCGTCCTGTGGGACTTTCAACGCTCTGTGGGCTAGAAAAGTCCATCCGAGAATGCGGCTAGGACTCACCCTCTGCGCCGTCACTGAGAGCTGCAATCCTGAGTCGCTTCTACGACGCCATCTTGCCGTGTCTCCTCTATTGCTATATTTTTTTCTCTACAGACTGCTTTAAATGTGTCCCAGAGATTTTTGTATGTTGTGTCTTCGTTCTCGTTGGTTTCGAAAAACTTCTTTATTTCTGCCTTCATTTCATTGTTTATCCAATCAACATTGGAGAGCAAGTTGTTCAGTTTCCATGAAGCTTTGCGGTTCTGAGTTAGTTTCTAAATTCTGAGTTTTAACTTGATTGCACTATTGGTCTGAGAGACTGTTTGTTATGATTTCAGTTGTTTTGCATTTGCTTAGTAGTGCTTTACTTTTAATTATGTGTTCCATTTTGGAGTAGGTGTGCTGTGTTGCTGAGAACAATGTATATTCTGTGGATTTGGGGTGGAGAGTTCTGTAAATGTCTATCAGGTTTGCTTGTTTCAGGTGTGAGTTCAAGTCCTGGATATCCTTGTTAATTTTCTGTCTTGTTGATCTGTCTGATATTGACAGTGGAGTGTTAAAGTCTCCCACTATTATTGTGTGGGAGTCTACGTCTCCTTGTAAGTCATTAAGAACTTTTCTTATATATCTGGGTGCTCCTACATTGGGTCCATATATATTTAGAATCGTTAAGTCTTCTTGTTGTATCGACCGTTTTACCATTATGTAATTACATTTTTTGTCTCTTTTGATCTTTGTTGCTTTAAAGTCTATTATGTCAGAGATGAGAATTGCAACTCCTGCTTTTTTTTTTGCTCTCCATTTGCTTGGTAAATCTTTCTCCATCCCTTTATTTTGAGCTTTTGTGTATCCTTGCGTGTGAGATGTGTTTCCTGGATACAGCACACCGATGGGTTTTGGTTTTTTATCCAATTTGCCAGTCTGTGTCTTATAATTGGTGCATTTAGCCCATTTATGTGTAGGATTAATATTGTTACGTGTGAATTTGATACTGCCATTTTGATGCTAGCTGGCTGTTTTGCCCATTGGTTCATGTAGATTCTTCTTCTTCTTGATGATCTTTACTATTTGGTATGCTTTTAGGATGGCTGGTACTGGTTGTTTCTTCCTATGTGTAGTGCCTCTTTCAGGAGCTCTTGTAAAGCAGGCCTAGTGGTGACAAAATCTCTGAGTAGTTGCTTGTTCACGAAGGATTTTATTTATCCTTCACTTATGAAGCTCAGTTTGGCTGGATATAAAATTGTGTGTTGAAAGTTCTTTTCTTTATGGATATTGAATATTGGCCCCCACTTTCTTCTGGCTTGTGGAGTCTCTGCCGAGAGATCTTCTTTGAGTCTGATGGGCTTCCCTTTGTGGGTGACCCGACCTTTCTCTCTGGCTACCCGTAGTATTTTCTCCTTCATTTCAACTCTAGTGAATATGACGATTATGTGCCTTGGGATTGCTCTTCTTGCAGAGTATTTTTGTGGTGTTCTCTGTATTTCCTGGAGTTGAGTATTGGCCTGCTTTGCTAGGTTGGAAAAATTTTCCTGGATAATATTCTGAAGAGTATTTTTCAGCTTGCATTAATTCTCTTTATCACATTCTGTTACACCTATCAAACGTAGGTTGGGTCTCTTCACATAGTCCCACATTTCTTGGAGATTTTGTTCATTCCTTTTTGCACTTTTTTCTTTAATCTTGGTTTCTCATTTTATTTCATTGAATTGATTTCCGAATTCTGATATTTTTTCTTCTCCTTGTTCAATTCTGCTGTTGGAACTTGTGCATGCTTCGTGACATCCTCATGTTGTGTTTTCCAGTTCCTTCAATTCATTCATATTCCTCTCTAAGTTGTTCATTCTTGTTATCATTTTTTTTGAATCAGTTTTCCAATCTTTTTTCAAGGTTCTTAGTTTCTTTGCATTGATTTAGAACATGTTGTTTTAGCTCACTGAGGTTTTTCATTATTCACCTTCTGAAGTCTGATTCCATCATTTTGTCACACTCATTCTTTGTCCAGCTTTGTTACCTTGCTGATGAGGAGTTTTGTTCCTTTGGAGGAGGTGAGGATTTTTGGTTTCAGGTGTTTTTCTGCTTTTTGCGCTGGTTTCTTTCCATCTTTGTGGATATATCGACCTGTTGTCTTAGTAGTTGCTGATTTTTCAATTGGGTCTCTGAGTGGATGCCCAGATTGTTGATGATGAAGTATTTATGTTACTTAGTTTTCCTTCTAATGGTCTAGCCCCTCTGCTCAATGAGTGCTGAGGTCCACTCCAGGCCCTGCTTGTCTCAGGTACACCTGTAGCAGCTGCGGAACAGTGAGGGATGCTACCAGTTTCTTCTTCTGCTATCTTTGTCCCAGAACGATGCCCGCCAAATTTTAGTCTGATTAGTCCTTTTTGTGGTGACTCTTTGGATATACATGGGTCAGGGAGCTGCTTGAGGAGACACTCTGTACTTTGTAGGAGCTCCAGTGCTGAGCTGTGATCTCCGTTGTTCATTCAAGGTTGTTGGGCACCTGTGTTTTGGTCTGTTGCAGCAGAACTTATAACCCCCCCCTTTTTTTTCTCAGTTGCTCTATCTCAGGGAGTTGGGGCTTTCTTTATGAGTATCTGTTGCACTGTCCTACCCGGCTAGGAACTAGTCTATTTGTTATTTTCATGCCGAGGCTCCACCCTGCTAGTGCGGGTTTGCCGTGCTGCCGCAGGGCTCTGTTCTACTGTGGTGCACTCTTCCCTGCTGGCAGAGTCTCTCTGTTATGGCGGGTTGCCTCAGCAACGGGACGCTGTGTCAGTACTGGGCGTGTACCTCAGTAGGGGTGGATTGTGTCCATAGTGGTGGACGCCCCTCCCCCACCAGTCTGCACCATCGTGGATTCAGCTGAGCCCGCAGCAAAACTCTCAACCCAGAGTGCCTCCAGTCACCACCCTGCTTCTTCCCATGAGGGTGGGACCTACCGAGACCGATCACCTGTCTCTCTGCCTCAGAGTCCTTCCTCTCTCTCTCTCTCTTTTTCTCTTCAACTTGAATGGTTGACTCTCTCACTGGCACCCCAGTAGCCTGCTCATAGGACACTGGGATCTGTGCGATCTCCCATGCCTCTGCCTTCTGTACCAACTCAAATCACGCTTCCCAGGAATCTCCTGGTCTGGTTCCTTTTCCAAGTCCCATTTAATCAGATGGACATGTCAAGCTGCCCTTCCAAATCTCAGATGGCTGGTTTAACAGGGCACCCAGACCAGTGAGTTTTTTGCTGGGTGCCACTGTGCTGCAGTGCCGGTCGAATTGGCCACGTGAGCCAAAACACTGGCCGTGCTGGCGTCCCATGTCTCTCCTACACCTGGAAATTTCCCCTTCTGTGGGCAACAGTTGTCCATCTGAGAATGCGGCTAGGACTCACCATCTGCACCTTCACTGAGAGTTGCAATCCTGAGTTGTTTCTACAGTACCATCTTTCCCCTTTATCATTTTTTGTTGCATCTATTTGATTCTTATCCCTTCATCTTTTTATTAATTTGGTTAGCAGTCTGTCTATTTTGTTGATCATTTCAAAAAACAAGCTTCTGGACTTTTTGACTTTTTAAAAAATTTTTTATTGCATTATAGGTTTTGGGGTACATGTGCAGAATATGCAAGGTAGTTGCATAGGTTCACACATGGCAGTGTGTTTTGCTGCCTTCCTGCCCTTCACCCACACTTGGCATTCATCCCCAGGCTATCCTTCCCCAGCCACCCCCACTGTCCCTCCGCCATTTCTCCCAATAGACCCCACTGTGTAGTAGACCCCCTATCTGTGTCCATGTGTTCTCATTTTTCTCACCCACCTATGAGTGGGTATTTCTTTTACTGTTCTTCTGTCAGTTTGCTGAAAATGATGTTCTCCAGATTCATCCATGTCCTTACAAAGGACACAAACTCATTTTTGATTGCTGCATAATATTCCATGGTGTATATGTGCCACATTTTCCCAGTCCAGTCTATCATCGTTGGGTATTTGGGTTGGTTCCAGTTCTTTGCTATTGTAAACAGTGCTGCAATGAACATTCGTGTGCATGTGTCCTTATAGTAAAACGATTTATAGTCCTTTGGATATATACACAGTAACGGGATTGCTGGGACAAATGGAATTTCTATTTCTAGGTCCCTGAGGAATCGCCACACTGTCTTCCACAATGGTTGAACTAATTTACACTCCCACCAACAGTGTAAGAGTGTTCCTATTTCTCCACATCCTCTCCAGCATCTGCTGTCTCCAGATTTTTTAATGATCGCCATTCTAACTGGCGAGAGATGGAATCTCAATGTGCTTTTAATTTGCATCTCTCTAATAACCAGTGATGATGAACATTTTTTCATGTTTGTTGGCCTCATGTATGTCTTCTTTTGTAAAGTGACTGTTCATATCCTTTGCCCATTTTTGAATGGGCTTGTTTGTTTTTTTTCCTGTAAATCTGTTTGAGTTCTTTGTAAATTCTGGATATCAGCCCTTTGTCAGATGTGTAAACTGCAAATAATTTTTCCCATTCTGATGGTTGCCGATGCACTCTAGTGACTGTTTCTTTGCCATGCAGAAGCTGTGGAGTTTGATTAGGTCCCATTTGTCTATTTTGGCTTTTGTTGCCAATGCTTTTGATGTTTTGGTCATGAAGTCCTTGCCTTTTCCTATGTCCTGAATGGTTTTGCCATGATTTTCTTCTAGGGTGTTTATGGTGTCAGCTCTTATGTTTAAGTCTTTAATCCATCTGGAGTTAATTTTAGTGTAAGGTGTCAGGAAGGGGTCCAGTTTCTGCTTTCTGCACATGGCCAGCCAGTTTTCCCAACACCGTTTATTAAATAGGGAATCCTTTCCCCATTGCTTGTTTTTATTTGGTTTATCGAAGATAATATGGTTGTAGATATATTGTGTTGCCACCGATGCTTCTGTTCTGTTCCATTGGTCTATATCTCTGATTTGGTCCCAGTACCATGCTGTTTTGATTACTGTAGCCTTGTAGTATAGTTTGAAGCCTGGTAGTGTAATGCCTCCCGCTGTGTTTTTTTTTTCCTTAGAATTGACTTGGCTGCGCGGGCTCTTTTTTGGATCCAAATGAAATTCATGGTGGTTTTTTCCAGTTCTCTGAAGAAATTCAATGGTAATTTGATGGGGATTGCATTGATTGTGTAAATTACTTTGGGCAGTATAGCCATTTTCACGATATTGATTTTTCCTAACCACGAACATGGAATGTTTCTCCATCTGTTGGTGTCCTCTCTAATTTCGTTGAGCAGTGTTGCTTAGTTTTCTGTAAAGAGGTCCCTTACGTTTCTTGTGAGTTGTATTCCTAGGTATATTATTTTCTTTGTAGCAATTGTGAATGGCAGTTCATTATTGATTTGATTCTCTTTAAGTCTGCTATTGGTGTATAGGAATGCCTGTGATTTTTGCACATTGATGTTATATCCTGAGACTTTGCTGAAGTTGCTTATCAGTTGCAGGGTCTTTTGGGCTGAGGTGATGGGGTCTTCTAGTTATACTATCATGTCATCTGCAAATAGAGACAATTTGGCTTCCACCTTTCCTATTTGAATACACTTTATTTCTTTTCCTTGCCTGATTGGTCTGGCTACAACTTCCAGTACTATGTTGAATAGGAGTGGTGAGAGAGGGCATCCTTGTCTAGTGCCCGATTTCAAAGGGAACGCTTCCAGTTTTTGCCCATTCATTATGATATCGGCTGTTGGTTTGTCGTTAATAGCTTTTATTACTTTGAGATATGTTCTATCAGTACCAAGTTTGTTGAGGGTTTTTAGCATAAAGATCTGTTGAATTTTGTCAAATGCCTTCTCTGCATCAATTGAGATAATCACGTGGTTTTTGTTTTTGCTTCTGTTTATGTGGTGTATTACATTTATTGACTTGTGTATGTTGATCCAGCCTTGCATCCCCCGGATGAATCCTACTTGATCATGATGGATAAGTTATTTAATGTGCTGTTGCAATCGCTTTGCTAGTATTTTATTGAAGATTTTTGCATCTATGTTCATCATGGATATTGGCCTGAAGTTTTCTTTTCTTGTTGAGTCTCTGATGGGTTTTGGTATCAGGATGATATGGTCTCATAAAATGATTTGGGAAGGGTTCCCTCTTTTTGGATTATTTGGAATAGTTTCAGAAGGAATGGTACCAGATCCTCTTTTTGTGTCTGGTAGAATTCAGCTGTGAACCCATCTGAACCTGGGCTTTTTTTGTGTGGTAGGCTCTTAATTGCTGCCTCAACTTCTGACCTTGTGATTGGTGTATTCATAATTTCGGCTTCCTCCTGGTTTAGGGTTGGGAGGACACAGGCGTCCAGGAATTTATCCATTTCTTACTGGTTTACTAGTTTATGTGCATAGAGTTGATTGTAGGATTCTCTGATGATGGTTTGAATTTCTGTGGAATCTGTAGTGATTTCCCCATTATCGTTTTTTATTGCATCGATTTGGTTGTTCTCTCTTTTCTTTTTTATCAGTCTGGCTAGTGGTCTGTCTATTTTGTTGATCTTTTCAAGAAACCAGCTCTTGGATTTATTGATTTTTTCAAGGGTTTTCCTTTTCTCTATCTCCTTCAGTTCTGCTCTGATCTTAGTTAATTCTTGTCTTCTGCTAGGTTTGGAGATTTTTGATCTTGCTCCTCTAGCTCTTTCAATTTTGACGATAGGGTGTCAATTTAAAATCTCTCTACTCTTCTCATGTGGGCACATATTGCTATATATTTTCCTCTACAGACTGCTTTAAATGTGTCCCAGAGATTCTGGTACGTTGTGTCTTCGTTCTCGAGGGTTTCAAAGAACTTGTTTATTTCTGCCTTCATTTCTTTGTTTATCCAATCAGCATTCAAGAGCCAGTTGTTCAGTTTCCATGAAGCTGTGCGGTTCTGAGATATTTTCTGAATTCTGAGTTCCAACTTGATTGCACTATGGTCTGAGAGACTGTTTGTTATGATTTGAGTGGTTTTGCATTTGCTGAGGAGTGCTTTACTTCCAATTATGTGGTTCATTTTGGATGAGTTGTGATGTGGTGCTGAGAAGAATGTATATTCTGTGGATTTGGTGTGGAGAGTTCTGTAAATATCTATCAGGTTTGCTTGTTCCAGGTCTGAGTTTAAGTCCTGGATATCCTTGTTAATTTTCTGTCTGGTTGATCTGTCTGATATTGACAGTGGAGTGTTAAAGTCCCCCACTATTATTGTGTGGGAGTCTCTGTTTCTTTTTAAGTCATTAAGAACTTGCCTTATGTATCTGGGTGCTCCTGCATTGGGTCCATATATATTTAGAATCCTTAGCTCTTCTTGTTGTATCGATCCTTTTACCATTATGTAATGACTTTCTTTTTCCCTTTTGATCTTTGTTGCTTTAATGTCTATTTTATCAGAGATGAGAATTGCAACTCCTGTTTTTTTTGCTCTCCATTTGTTTGGTAAATCTTCCTCCATCCCTTTATTTTGAGCCTTTGTGTATTCTTCCTTGTGAGGTGGATTTCCTGGATACAGCACACCGTTGGGTTTTGGTTTTTTATCCAATTTGCCAGTCTGTGTCTTTTGATTGGTGCATTTAGCCCATTTACATTTAGGGTTAATATTGTTATGTGTGAATTTGATACTGCCATTTTGATGCTAGCTGGCTGTTTTGCTCATGGGTTCATGTATATTCTTCGTTTTTTTGATGCTCTTTAGCATTTGGTATGCTTTTAGGATGGCTGGTACTGGCTGTTTCTTTCTATGTGTAGTGCCTTTTTCAGGAGCTCTTTTAAAGCAGGCCTAGTGGTGACAAAGTCTCTGAGAACCTCCTTGTTCATGAAGGATTTTATTTTTCCTTCACATACGAAGCTGAGTTTGGCTGGATATGAAATTCTGGGGTGAAAGTTTTTTTTCTTTAAGGATGTCGCATATAGGCCCCCAATCTCTTCTGGCTTTTACAGTCTCTGCCGAGAGATTGGCTGTGAGTCTGATGGGCTTTCCTTTGTGGGTGACCCGACCTTTCTCTCTGGCTGACCTTACTATTTTCTCCTTCATTTCAACCCTGGTGAATCTGACGATTATGTGCCTTGGGGTGGCTCTTTTTGCGGAGTATCTTTGTGGGGTTCTCTGTATTTCCTGGAGTTGAGTATTGACCTGTCTTGCTAGGTGGGAAAAATTTTCCTGGATAATATCCTGAAGAGTGTTTTTTAGCTTGGATTCATTCTCTTCATCACATTCTGGTTCACCTATCAAACGTAGGTTGGGTGTTTTCACATAGTCCCCCATTTCTTCGAGATTTTGTTCATTCCGTTTTGTGCTTTTTTCTTTAATCTTGGTTTCCTGTTTTATTTCATTAAGTTTATCTTCAGCTTCTGATATTCTTTCTTCTTCTTGGTCAATTCGGCTGTTGAAACTTGTGCATGCTTCGTGAAGTTCTCGTCTTGTGTTTTTCAGCTCCTTCAATTCATTCACATTCCTCTCTAAGTTGTCCATTATTTTTATCAATTCCTCAGATCTTTTTTAAAATCTTTTTTTGAGGTTCTTAGTTTCTTTTTTTTCTTTTTTTTTAAATATATATCTTTTATTTTTACTGCATTGTAGGTTTTGGGGTACATGTGCAGAAGGTGCAAGATAGTTGCATAGGTACACACGTGGCAGTGTGTTTGCTGCCTTCCTCCCCTTCACCCACACTTGGTATTCATCCCCAGGCTATCCCTCCCCAGCTCCCTCCTCTGTCCCTCCCCCATTCCCCCCAATAAACCCCAGTGTATAGTAGACCGCCTCTCTGTGTCCATGTGTTCTCATTTTTCTCACCCACCTATGAGTGAGTATATGTTGTATTCCTTTTTCTGTTCTTGTGTCAGTTTGCTGAGAATGTTCTCCAGATTCATCCATGTCCTTACAAAGGACACAAACTCATCATTTTTGATTGCTGCATAATATTCCATGGTGTATATGTGCCACATTTTCCCAGTCCAGTCTATCATCGTTGGGCATTTGGGTTGGTTCCAGTTCTTTGCTATTGTAAACAGTGCTGCAATGAACATTCGTGTGCATGTGTCCTTATAGTGGAACGATTTATAGTTCTTTGGATATATACCCAGTAATGGGATTGCTGAGTCAATTGGAATTTCTATTTCAAGTTCCCTGAAGAATCGCCACACTGTCTTCCACAATGGTTGAACTAATTTACACTCCCACCAACAGTGTAAGAGTGTTCCTATTTCTCCACATCCTCTCCAGCATCTGCTGTCTCCAGATTTTTTTTTAAAATTTTTATTGCATTATAGGTTTTGGGGTACATGTGCAGAAGGTGCAAGATAGTTGCATAGGTACACACATGGCAGTGTGTTTTGCTGCCTTCCTCCCCTACACCCACACTTGGTATTCATCCCCAGGCTATCCCCCCCAGCCCCCCACGCTGTCCCTCCCCCATTTCCCCCAACAGTCCCCAGTGTATAGTAGACCGCCTCTCTGTGTCCATTTGTTGTCATTTTTCTCACCCACCGGTGAGTGAGTATATGCAGTATTTCTTTTTTTTTTTTTTTTTTAAATTTTTATTGCATTATAGGTTTTGGGGTACATGTGCAGAACGTGCAAGATAGTTGCATAGGTACACACATGGCAGTGTGTTTTGCTGCCTTTCTCCCCCTCACCCACACTTGGTATTCATCCCCAGGCTATCCTCCCCAGCCCCCCCCCCGCTGTCCCTCCCCCATTTCCCCCAACAGTCCCCAGTGTATAGTAGACCGCCTCTCTGTGTCCCTGTGTTCTCATTTTTCTCACCCGCCTATGAGTGAGTATATGCGGTATTTCTTTTTCTGTTCTTGTGTCAGTTTGCTGAGAATGATGTTCTCCAGATTCATCCATGTCCCTACAAAGGACACAAACTCATCATTTCTGATTGCTGCATAATATTCCATGGTGTATATGTGCCACATTTTCCCAGTCCAGTCTATCATCGATGGGCATTTGGGTTGGTTCCAGGTCTTTGCTATTGTAAACAGTGCTGCAATGAACATTCGTGTGCATGTGTCCTTATAGTAGAACGATTCACAGTCTTTTGGATAGATATCCAGTAATGGGATTGCTGGGTCAAATGGAATTTCTATTTCTAGGTCCCTGAGGAATCGCCACACTGTCTTCCACAATGGTTGAACTAATTTACACTCCCACCAACAGTGTAAGAGTGTTCCTATTTCTCCACATCCTCTCCAGCATCTGTGGTCTCCAGATTTTTTAATGATCGCCATTCTAACTGGCGTGAGATGATATTTCAATGTGGTTTTGATTTGCATCTCTCTAATGACCAATGATGATGAGCACTTTTTCATATGTTTGTTGGCCTCACGTATGTCTTCTTTTGTAAAGTTTCTGTTCATATCCTTTGCCCATTTTTGAATGGGCTTGTTTGTTTTTTTTTTCTGTAAATCTGTTTGAGTTCTTTGTAAATTCTGGATATCAGCCCTTTGTCAGATGTGTAAACTGCAAAGATTTTTACCCATTCTGATGGTTGCCGATTCACTCCAGTGACTGTTTCTTTTGCCGTGCAGAAGCTGTGGAGTTTGATTACGTCCCATTTGTCTATTTTGGCTTTTGTTGCCAATGCTTTTGGTGTTTTGTTCATGAAGTCCTTGCCTACTCCTATGCACTGAACGGTTTTGCCTAGATTTTCTTCTAGGGTTTTACGGTTTCAGGTCTTACGTTTAAGTCTTTAATCCATCTGGAGTTCATTTCAGTGTAAAGTGTCAGAAAGGGGTCCACTTTGTGCTTTCTGCACATGGCTGGCCAGTTTTTCCAACACCATTTATTAAATAGGGAATCCTTTCCCCATGGCCTGTTTTTGTCTGGTTTATCCAAGATAATATGGTTGTAGACATGTTGTGTTGCCTCCGATGGTTCTGTTCTGTTCCATTGGTCTATATCTCTGTTTTGGTACCAGTACCATGCTGTTTTGATTACTGTAGCCTTGTAGTATAGTTTGAAGTCTGGTAGCGTGATGCCCCCCGCTGTGTTCTTTTTGCTTAGCATTGACTTGGCTATGCGGGCTCTTTTTTGGTTCCATATGAAATTCATCGTGGTTTTTTTTTCAGTTCTGTGAAGGAATTAAATGGTAGTTTGATGGGGATAGCATTGAATGTGTAAATTACTTTGGGCAGTATAGCCATTTTCACAATATAGATTCTTCCTAACCACGAACATGGAATGTTTCTCTATCTGTTTGTGTCCTCTGTTATTTCGTTGAGCAGTTCTTTGTAGTTTTCCTTAACGAGGTCCCTTACATTCCTAGTGAGTTGTATTCCTATGTATTTTATTTTCTTTGTAGCAATTGTGAATGGCAGTTCGTTCTTAATTTGGTTCTCTTTAAGTCTGTTATTGGCGTATAGGAATGCTTGTGATTTTTGCACATTGATTTTATATCGTGAGACTTTGCTGAAGTTGCTTATCAGTTGCAGGAGCTTTTGGGCTGAGGTGATGGGGTCTTCTAGGTATACTATCATGTCATCTGCAAATAGAGACAATTTGGCTTCCACGTTTCCTATTTGAATACTTTTTATTTCTTTTTCTTGCCTGATTGCTCTGGCTAGAACTTCCAGTACTATGTTGAATAGAAGTGGTGAGAGAGGGCATCCTTGTCTAGTGCCAGATTTCAAAGGGAATGCTTCCAGTTTTTACCCATTAAGTACGATATTGGCTGTTGGTTTGTCATAAATAGCTTTTATTACTTTGAGATATGTTCCATCAATACCAAGTTTATTGAGGGTTTTTAGCATAAAGGGCTGTTGAATTTTGTCAAATGCCTTCTCTTCTTCAATTGAGATAATCATGTGGTTTTTGTTTTTGCTTCTGTTTATGTGGTGAATTACATTTATAGAATTGCATATGTTGAACCAGCCTTGCATACCCGGGTTGAATCCTACTTGATCATGATGGATAAGTTTTTTAATGTGCTGTTGCAATCGGTTTGCCAGTATTTTATTGAAGATTTTTGCATCTATGTTCATCATGGATATTGGCCTGAAGTTTTCTTTTCTTGTTGAGTCTCTGCCAGGTTTTGGTATCAGGATGATGTTGGTCTCATAAAATGATTTGGGAAGGGTTCCCTCTTTTTGGATTATTTGGAATAGTTTCAGAAGGAATGGTACCAGATCCTCTTTGTATGTCTGGTAGAATTCGGCTGTGAACCCATCTGGACCTGGGCTTTTTTTGTCTGGTAGGTTCTTAATTGCTGCCTCAACTTCAGACCTTGTTATTGGTCTATTCATAGTTTCGGCTTCCTCCTGGTTTAGGCTTGGGAGGACACAGGCGTCCAGGAATTTATCCATTTCTTCCTGATTTACTGGTTTATGTGCATAGAGTTGTTTGTAGTATTCTCTGATGATGGTTTGAATTTCTGTGGAATCTGTGGTGATTTCCCCTTTATCGTTTTTTATTGCATCTGTTTGGTTGTTCTCTCTCTTCTTTTTTATCAGTCTGGCTAGTGGTCTGTCTATTTTGTTGATCTTTTCGAAAAACCAGCTCTTAGATTTATTGATTTTTTGAAGTGTTTTTCTTGTCTCTATCTCCTTCAGTTCTGCTCTGATCTTAGTTATTTCTTGTCTTCTGCTAGGTTTTGAGCTTTTTTGATCTTGCTCCTCTAGCTCTTTCAATTTTGACGATAGGGTGTCAATTTTGGATCTCTCCACTCTTCTCATGTGGGCACTTATTGCTATATATTTTCCTCTACAGACTGCTTTAAATGTGTCCCAGAGATTCTGGTACGTTGTGTCTTCATTCTCGTTGGTTTCAAAGATCTTCTTTATTTCTGCCTTCATTTCATTGTTTATCCAATCAACATTCAAGAGCCAATTGTTCAGTTTCCATGAAGCTGTGCGGTTCTGAGTTAGTTTCTGAATTCTGAGTTCCAACTTGATTGCACTATGGTCTGAGAGACTGTTTGTTATGATTTCAGTTGTTTTGCATTTGCTGAGGAGTGCTTTACTTCCAATTTTGTGGTCAATTTTGGAGTAGGTGTGATGTGGTGCTGAGAAGAATGTATATTCTGTGGATTTGGGGTGGAGAGTTCTGTAAATGTCTATCAGGTTTGCTTGTTCCTGGTCTGAGTTCAAGTCCTGGATATCCTTGTTAATTTTCTGTCTGGTTGATCTGTCTGCTATTGACAGTGGAGTGTTAAAATCTCCCACTATTATTGTGTGGGAGTCTAAGTCCCTTTTTAAGTCGTTAAGAACTTGCCTTATATATATGGGTGCTTCTACATTGGGTCCATATATATTTAGAATCGTTATCTCTTCTTGTTGTATCGATCCTTTTACCATTATGTAATGACCTTCTTTGTCCCTTTTGATCTTTGTTACTTTAAAGTCTATTTTATCAGAGATGAGAATTGCAACTCCTGCTTTTTTTTGCTCTCCATTTGCTTGGTAAATCTTCCTCCATCCCTTTATTTTGAGCCTTTGTGTATCTTTGCATGTGAGGTGGGTTTCCTGGATACAGCACACTGATGGGTTTTGGTTTTTTTATCCAATTTGCCAGTATGTGTCTTTTGATTGGTGCATTTAGCCCATTTACATTCAGGGTTAATATTGTTATGTGTGAATTTGATACTGCCATTTTGATGCTAGCTGGCTGTTTTTCCCGTTGGTTCATGTACATTCTTCATTTCTTTGATGGTCTTTAGCATTTGGTATGCTTTTAGGATGGCTGGAACTGGTTTTTGCTTTCTATGTGTAGTGCCTCTTTCAGGAGCTCTTGTAATGCAGGTCTAGTGGTGACAAAATCTCTGAGTACTTGCTTGTTCGTGAAGGATTTTATTTTTCCTTCACTTACGAAGCTCAGTTTCGCTGGATATGAAATTCTGGGTTGAAAGCTCTTTTCTTTAAGGATGTTGAATATTGGCCCCCACTCTCTTCTGGCTTGTAGAGTCTCTGCCAAGAGATCTGCTGTGAGTCTGATGGGCTTCCCTTTGTGGGTGACCCGACCTTTCTCTCTGGCTGCCCTTAGTATTTTCTCCTTCGTTTCAACCCTGGTGAATCTGACGATTATGTGCCTTGGGGTTGCTCTTCTTGCAGAGTATCTTTGTGGTGTTCTCTCTATTTCCTGGAGTTGAGTATTGACCTGTCTTGCTAGGTTGTGGAAATTTTCCTTGATAATATCCTGAAGAGTGTTTTCCAGCTTGGATTCATTCTCTTCGTCACATTCTGGTACACCTATCAAACGTAGGTTGGGTCTCTTCACATAGTCCCACATTTCTTGGAGATTTTGTTCATTCCTTTTTGTGCTTTTTTCTTTGATCTTGGTTTCTCATTTTATTTCATTGAGTTGATCTTCAACTTCTGATATTCTTCCTTCTGCTTGGTCAATTCGGCTGTTGAAACTTGGGCATGCTTCGTGAAGTTCTCGTGGTGTGTTTTTCAGCTCCTTCAATTCATTCATATTCCTCTCTAAGTTGTCCATCCTCGTTATCAATTCCTCCAATCTTTGTTCAAATCTTTTTTCAAGGTTCTTCGTTTCTTTGCACTGGTTTAGAACATGTTCCTTTAGCTCAGTGAAGTTTCTCATTATCCACTTTCTGAAGTATGATTCCGTCATTTCGTCACATTCATTCTCCGTCCAGCTTTGTTCCCTTGCTGGTGAGGAGTTTTGGTCCTTTTTTGGAGGTGAGGTGTTTTGGTTTCGGGTGCTTTCCTCCGTTTTGCGCTGGTTTCTTCCCATCTTTATGGATTTATTCGCCTCTCGTCTTAGTAGTGGCTGATTTTTCAATTGGGTCTCTGTGTGGACACTGAGATTGTTGATGATGAAGTATTTCTGTTACTTAGTTTTCCCTCTAATGATCTGTCCTCTCTGCTGTATGAGTGCTGAGGTCCACTCCAGGCCCTGCTTGTCTGGGGTATACCTGCAGCAGCTGCAGAACAGTGAGGGATGATACCAGTTTATTCTGCTGCTGCCCTTGTTCCCGAATGATGCCAGCCAAATGTCAGTCTGATTAGTCCTTTTCTGGGGTGACTCCTTGGATATACAGGGGTCAGGGAGCTGCTTGAGGAGACAGTCTGTGCTTTATAGGAGCTCCAGTGGTGAGTTGTGAGCTCCGTTGTTCATTCAGGGTTGTTGGGAGGTTATGTCTGCTGCAATAGAACTCATAAAACACCAGTCTTTTTTTTTTTCACCCTTAGATGCTCTGTCTCAGAAAGTTGGGGCTTTCTTTATGAGTATCTGTTGCACTGTCCAGCCCCACTAGGTGGCAGTCTATTCACTATTTGCCTGCCGGGGCTCTGACCTGCTAACGCGGGTCTGCCCTGTTGCTGCCTGGCGGACTCTCTCTTTTATGGCACGTTGCCTCGGCAACGGCAGGCTGCGTCAGTCCTGGGTGGTACTTAAGTAGGGGTGCACTTCGTCAGCAATGGTGGACGCCCCTCCCTGAACGGGCTGCACCGTCCTAAATGCCGGCAACAAAACTCTCAGCCCCAAGCGCCTCCAGTCGCCGCCCTGCTTGTCCCCGTGAGCGTGGGACCCGCCGAGCCCGATCACCCAGCTCCCTGCCTCAGAATCCGTCCTCTCTCTCTCTCTCTTCCGCTCCACAAGGTGAAAGGTCGACTCTCTCACTGGCGCCCCAGGAGCCTGCCGATAGGGCACTGAGATCCGTGTGATCTCCCGTGCCGCTGTCCACTACCCCAGCTCAGATCACGCTTCCCAGGAAACTCCTGGTCTGGCTCATTGTCTAAGTCCTGTTCAATCAGATGGACATGCCAATCTGCCCTTCCAAATCTCAGATTGCTGGTTTAACAGGGCACCCAAACCAGTGAGTTCCGCGCTGGGTCCCGCTGCTGCGCCGGCTGAAGAGGTGGCGGGAGCCAGTTGCGTTAGCTGGCTGCTAGCGTCCCGTGTCTCTCCCACACCTGGAACTTTCAACGCTCTGTGGACATAAAAGGAACATCCGAGAATGCGGCTAGGACTCACCCTCTGCGCCTTCACCGAGAACTGCAATGCTGAGTCACCTCTATGACGCCATCTTGCCTCCTCCCCCACTTGTGATTTTTGAACATTGATTTTATATCCTGAGACTTTGCTGAAGTTGCTTATCAGTTGCAGGAGCTTTTGGGCTGAGGTGATGGGGTCTTCTAGGTATACTATCATGTCGTCTGCAAATAGAGACAATTTGGCTTCCACCTTGCCTATTTGAATACCCTTTATTTCTTTTTCTTGCCTGATTGCTCTGGCTAGAACTTCCAGTACTATGTTGAATAGAAGTGGTGAGAGAGGGCATCTTTGTCTAGTGCTGGATTTCAAAGGGAATGCTTCCAGTTTTTTCCCATTAAGTACGATATTGGCTGTTGGTTTGTCATAAATAGCTTTTATTACTTTGAGATATGTTCCATCAATACCAAGTTTATTGAGGGTTTGTAGCATAAAGGGCTGTTGAATTTTGTCAAATGCCTTCTCTGCATCAATTGAGATAATCATGTGGTTTTTGTTTTTGCTTCTGTTTATGTGGTGAATTACATTTATAGACTTGTGTATGTTGAACCAGCCTTGCATCCCCGGGATGAATACTACTTGATCATGATGGATAAGTTTTTTAATGTGCTGTTGCAATCGGTTTGCCAGTATTTTATTGAAGATTTTTGCATCTATATTCATCATGGATATTGGCCTGAAGTTTTCTTTTCTTGTTGAGTCTCTGCCAGGTTTTGGTATCAGGATGATGTTGGTCTCATAAAATGATTTGGGAAGGGTTCTCTCTTTTTGGATTATTTGGAATAGTTTCAGAAGGAATGGTACCAGATCCTCTTTGTGTGTCTGGTAGAATTCAGCTGTGAACCCATCTGGACCTGGGCTTTTTTTGTCTGGTAGGCTCTTAATTGCTGCCTCAACTTCAGACCTTTTTACTGGTCTATTCATAGTTTCGGCTTCCTCCTGGTTTAGGCTTGGGAGGACACAGGCGTCCAGGAATTTATCCATTTCTTCCTGATTTACTAGTTTATGTGCATAGAGTTGTTTTAGTATTCTCTGATGATGGTTTGAATTTCTGTGGAATCTGTGGTGATTTCCCCTTTATCGTTTTTTATTGCATCTATTTGGTTGTACTCTCTCTTCTTTTTTATCAGTGTGGCTTGCGGTCTGTCTATTTTCTTGATCTTTTTGAAAAACCAGCTCTTGGATTCATTGATTTTTTTAAAGGGGTTTCGTGTCTCTATCTCCTTCAGTTCTGTTCTGATATTAGTTATTTCTTGTCGTTGGCTAGGTTTTGAGCTTTTCTGGTCTTGCTCCTCTAGGTCTTTCAATTTTGATGATAGGGTGTCAATTTTGGATGTCTCCAATCTTCTCATGTGGGCACTTATTGCTATATATTTTCCTCTACAGACTGCTTTAAATGTGTCCCTGAGATTCTGGTTTGTTGTGTCTTCATTTTCGTTGGTTTCAAAGAAATTCTTTATTTCTGCCTTCATTTCATTGTTTATCCAATCAACATTCAAGAGCCAGTTGTTCTGTTTCCATGAGGCTGTACGGTTCTGAGTTATTTTCTGAATTCTGAGTTCCAACTTGATTGCACTATGGTCTGAGAGACTGTTCGTTATGATTTCAGTTGTTTTGCATTTGCAGAGGAGTACTTTACTTCCAGTTATGTGGTCCATTTTAAGGTAGGTGTGATGTGGTGCTCAGAAGAATGTATATTATGTGGATTTGGGATGGAGAGTTCGGTAAATGTACATCAGGTTTGCTTTTTCCAGGTCTGAGTTCAAGTCCTGGATATCCTTGTTAATTTTCTGTCTGGTTGATCTCTCTGAATTGACAGTGGAGTGTTAAAGTCTCCCACTATTATTGTGTGGGAGTCCAAGTCTCTTTGTAAGTCATTAAGAACTTGCCTTATATATCTGGGTGCTCCTACATTGTGTCCATATATATTTAGAATCGTTAGCTCTTCTTGTTGTTTCGCTCCTTTTACCATTATGTAATGACCTTCTTTGTCTGTTTTGATCTTTGTTGCTTTAATGTCTATTTTATCAGAGACCAGAATTGCAACTTCTGCTTTTTTTTTGTTCTCCATTTGCTTGGTAAATCTTCCTTCATCCTTTTATTTTGAGACGTTGTGTAACTTTGCGTGTGAGGTGGGTTTCCTGGATACAGCACACCGATGGGTTTTGGTTTTTTATCCTATTTGCCAGTCTGTGTCTTTTGATTGGTGCATTTAGCCCATTTACATTCAGGGTTAATATTGTTATGTGTGAATTTGATACTGCCATTTTGATGCTAGCTTGATGTTTTGCCCATTGGTTAATGTACATTCTTCATTTTGTTGATGGTCTTTAGCATTTGGTATGCTTTTAGGATGGCTGGTACTGGTTGTTTCTTTCTATGTGTAGTGCCTCTTTCAGGAGCTCTTGTAAAGCAGGCCTAGTGGTGACAAAATCTCTGAGTACTTTCTTGTTCGTGAAGGATTTTATTTTTCCTTCACTCATGAAGCTCAGTTTGGCTGGATATGAAATTCTGGGTTGAAAGTTCTTTTCTTTATGGATGTTGAATATTTGCCCCCACTCTCTTCTGGCTTGTAGAGTCTCTGCCAAGAAATCTGCTGTGAGTCTGATGGGCTTCCCTTTGTGGGTGACCCGGCCTTTCTCTCTGGCTGCCCTTAGTATTTTCTCCTTCGTTTCAACCCTGGTGAATCTGACGATTATGTGCCTTGGGGTTGCTCTTCTTGCGGAGTATCTTTGTGGTGTTCTCTGTATTTCCTGGAGTTGAGTATTGACCTGTCTTGCTAGGTCGGGGAAATTTTCCTGGATAATATCCTGAAGAGTGTTTTCCAGCTTGGATTCATTCTCTTCATCATATTCTGGTACACCTATCAAACGTAGGTTGGGTCTCTTCACATAGTCCCACATTTCTTGGAGATTTTGTTCATTCCTTTTTGTGCTTTTTTCTTTAATCTTGTTTTCTCGTTTTATTTCATTGAGTTGATCTTTGATTTCTGATATTCTTTCTGCTGCTTGGTCTATTCGGCTGTTGAAACTTGTGTATGCTTCACGAAGTTCTCGTGTTGTGTTTTTCAGCTCCTTCAATTCATTCATTTTCCTCTCTAAGTTGTCCATTCTTGTTATCAATTCCTCAAATCTTTTTTCAAATCTTTTTTCAAAGTTCTTAGTTTCTTTGCACTGATTTAGAACATGTTCTTTTAGATCACTGAAGTTTCTCATTATTCACTTTTTGAAGTCCGATTCCGTCATTTCGTCACACTCATTCTCTGTCCAGCTTTGTTCTCTTGCTGATGAGAAGTTTTGATTTTTTTGTAGGAGGTTAGGTGTTTTGGTTTCGGGTGTTTTTCTCCTTTTTCCGCTGGTTTCTTCCCATCTTTATGGATTTATCCGCCTGTCGTCTTAGTATTTGCTGATTTTTCATTTGGGTCTCTGTGTGGACGCTGAGATTGTTGATGATGAAGTATTTCTGTTACTTAGTTTTTTTTTTAATGGTCTAGCCCCTGTGCTGTATGAGTGCTGGGGTCCACTCCAGGCCCTGCTTGTCTGGGGTATACCTGTAACAGCTGTGGAACAGTGAGGGATAATACCAGTTTCTTCTTCTGCTGTCTTTGTTTTAGAATGATGTCCGCCAAATATCAGTCTGATTAGTCCTTTTTTGGGGTGACTCTTTGGATATACAGGGGTCAGGGAGCTGCTTAAGGTGATGGTCTGTGCTTTATAGGAGCTCCAGTACTGAGCTGTGAGCTCCATTGTTCATTCAGGATCGTTGGGAGGTTGTTTATGTCTGCTGCAATAGAACTCATAAAACACCACCCTTTTCCCCCCCTTAGATGCTTTATCTCAGGGAGTTGGGGCTTTCTTTATGAGTATCTGTTGCACTGTCCTGCCCCACTAGGAGGCAGTCTATTCACTATTTGGCTGCCGGGGCTCTGACCTGCTAGTGCGGGTCTGCCCTGTTGCTGCTGGGCTCCCTTCTGCTGTGGATCGCTCCCCTGTTCTGGCGGAGTCTCTCTGTTATGGCAGGTTGCCTCGGCAATGGCAGCCTGTGTCAGCCCTGGGCGGTACTTCAGTAGGGGCGGATTGCATCAATAATGGCGGACATTCCTCCCTCACCGGGCTGCACCGTCCTAGTTGCTGGCAGCAAAACTCTCAGCCCCAAGTGCCTGCAGTCGCCGCCCTGCTTGTCCCCATGATGGTGGGATCCGCCGAGCCCAATCACCCAGCTCCCTGCCTCAGAGTCCGTCTTCTCTCTCTCTCTCTCTCTTCCTCTCTGCGAGCTGAAAGGTCGACTCTCTCACTGGCGCCCCAGTAGCCTGCCGATTGGGCACTGGGATCCGTGTGATCTCCCATGCCGTTGCCCACTGCACCGGCTCAGATCACGCTTCCCAGGAAACTCCTGGTCTGGCTTACTGTCCAAGTCCCGTTCAATCAGATGGACATGCCAATCTGCCCTTCCAAATCTCAGATTGTCGGTTTAACAGGGCACCCAGACCAGTGAGTTTTGTGCAGGGTTCTGCTGCGGCGCTGCCCAAAGTGGCCACGGGAGGCAGCTGCGCTTGCCAACTGTACTAGCATCCCGTGTCTCTCCCACACCTGGGACTTTCAACGCTCTGTGGGCAAAAAAGTCCATCCGAGAATGCGGCTAGGACTCACCCTCTGCGCCTTCACTGAGAGCTGCAATCCTGAGTCGCTTCTACGATGCCGTCTTGCGAGTCTAACTCCTGCTTATTTTTGCTCTCCATTTGCTTGGGAAATCTTCCTCCATTCCTTTATTTTGAGCCTTTGTGTATCCTTGCATGTGAGTTTGGTTTCCTGGATGCAGCACACCGATGTGTTTCAGTTTTTCATCCAATTTGCCAGTCTGTGTCTTTTGATTCGTGCAATTAACCTATTTACATTTAGGGTTAATATTGTTATGTGTATATTTGATACTGCCATTTTGATGCTAGGTCGCTGTTTTTTTTCTTGGTTGATGCAGATTCTTCCTTTTGTTGATGCTCTTTAGCATTTGGTGTGTTTTTAGAATGGCTGGTAATGGTTGTTTCTTTCTATGTGTATTGCCTCTTTCAGGAGCTCTTGTAAAGCAGGTCTGGTGTTGACAAGATCTTTGAGTTCTTGCTTGGTGGCAAAAGATTTTATTCTTCCTTCACTTATGAAGCTCAGTTTGGCTGGATACAACATCCTGGGTTGAAAGTTCTTTTTTTTAAAGGTGTTGAATATTGGCTCCCACTCTCTTCTGGCTTGTAGAGTTTCTGCTGAGGGATCTGCTGTGAGTCTGATGGGCTTCCCTTTGTGGGTGATCCGCCCTTTCTCTGTGGCTACCCTTAGTATTTTCTCCTTTATTTAAACCCTTGTGAATCTCGTGACTATGTGCCTTGGGGTTGCTCTTCTTGCAAAATGTCTTTGTGGTGTTCTCTGTATTTCCTGGAGTTGAGTATTGGCCTGCCTTGCTAGGTTGGGACATTTTCCTGAATAATATCCTGAAGAGTATTTTACAGGTTGGATTCATTCTTTTCATCACATTCTGGTACACCTATCAAATGTAGGTTAGGTCTGTTCACATAGTCTTACATTTCTTGGAGATTTTGTTCATTTTTTGCGCTTTTTTCTTTAATCTTGGTTTTTCATTTTATTTCATTGAGTTGATCTTCGACTTCTGATATTCTTTCCTCTGCTTGGTCAATTTGGCTGTTGAAACTTGTGCATGCTTCATGAAGTTTTTGTGCTGTGTTTTTCAGCTCCTTTAATTCATTCATATTCCTTTCTAAGTTGTCCATTTTTATTATCGTTTCCTCGAATCTTTTTTTAAGGTTCTTAGTTTCCTTGCATTGATTTAGAACACGTTCTTTTAGCTCACTGAAGTTTCTCATTATCCGCTTCTGATGTCGGATTCCATCATTTTGTCACACTCATTCTCCGTCCAGCTTTGTTCCCTTGATGGTGTGGAGTTGTGCTCCTTTGTAGGAGGTGGGGTGTTTTGGTTTCAGATGTTTTCCTCCTTTTTGCACTGGTTTCTTTCCATCTTCGTGGATTTATCCACCTGTCATCTTAGTAGTTACTGACTTTTCTATTTGGTCTCTGAGTGGATGCCCTGATTGTTAGTGATGAAGTAAGTATTTTTGTTACTCAGTTCTTCTTCTACCTGTCTAGCCCTTCTGTTGTATGAGTGCTGAGGTCCACTTCAGGTTCTGCTTGTCTGGGGTACACCTGTAGAAACTGTAGAACAGTGAGGGATGCTACCAGTTTCTTCTTCTGCTATCTTTGTCCCACAATGATGCCTGCCAAATGTCAGTCTGATTAGTCCTTTTTTGAGGTGACTCTTTAAATATACAGGGGTCAGGGAGCTGATTGAGGAGACTGTCTGTACTTTATAGAAGCTGAAGTGCTGAGCTGTCAGCTCTGTTGTTCATTCAGTGTTGTTGTGCGGGTGTGTTTAGGTCTGCTGCAGCAGAACTTATAAAACCCTTTTTTTCCCCCTCAGATGCTCTTTGTCAGGGAGTTGGGGCTTTCTTTATGAGTATCCGTTGCACTGTCCTGCTCAGCTAGGAGGCAGTGTATTCACTATTTGCCTGCTGAGGCTTTGCTCTCCCACCGTGTGGTCCGTCCTGCTGCCACAGGGCTCCACCCTACTGTGGTGGGCTCCACCCTGTTGGCTGAGTCTCTCTGTTGTGGCGGGTTGCCTCGGCAATGGCAGGCTGCTTCCACAATGGGCATGTACCTCATTAGGGGCTGGTAGAGTCTATAGTGTTGGACTCCCCTCCTTCACCGAGCTGAGTGCACAGTAAAACTCTCAACGCTGATCACTTTGAATCACCCGTTTATTTGTCCCTCTGGAGGTGGAACCTGCTGAGCCTGATCACCTGGCTCCCTGCCTCAGAGTCCTTTCTTTCTCTCTCTCTTTTTTTTTAAGTTGAACAGTTGACTCTTTCACAGGTGTTTCAGTCGCCTCCTGATAGGGTGCCCGGGTCTGTGTGATTTCTTGTGCCGCAACCCACTGCACCGGCTCAAATCTCGCTTCCCAGGAATCTCCTGGTCTGGCTCACTGTCCAAGTCCCATTTAATCAGATGGATATGTTAATCTTCCCTCCCAAATCTCAGATTGCCGCTTTAACAGGGCACCCAGACCAGTGAGTTTTTTGTGGGGTGCTGCTGCACTGCAGCTCTGGCCAAAAAGTTCACGCAAGCCGAAAGGGCTGTGCTGGTGTCCCGTGTCTCTCCTTCACCTGGGAATTTTCTCGTTCTGTGGGCAATAAAAGTCTGTGTGAAAATGCCGCTAGGACTCACCCTCTGTGCCTTCACTGAGAGCTGCCTTCCCGAGTTGTTCGTACCACGCCATCTTGGAAATTCCAAAATTTGTTTTAAATAGTTGTATATGTGCATGTGTGGATCCTCAGATAAAGGTTGATATTTTCATTATGAGTATATGTATTTTTATGTGTTTTTAACCTTTTATTTTAGGTTCAGTGATACATGTTTAGGTTTGATATATAGGTAAATTGCATGTCACGAGGTTTGGTGTGCAGATTATTTTGCTATTTAGGTAATACAAATGGAACAAGTCAGTGAATTTTTTTGTCCTCAGTCGCCTCTCTCCCTCCACCTTTAAGTAGGCTGTGATGCTTGTTTTTTTTCTTCTTTGTAACTGTATGTCCTCATTGTTATCTCCTGCTCATAAGTGAGAACACATAGTATTTGATTTCCTGTTCCTGTGATAGTTTACTTAGTATAAGGGCCTCTAGCTCCATCTATGTTTCTGCAAAGAACATTATCTCATTCCTGTTTTTGGCTGTGTCATATTCCATTGCACATATATACCACATTTTTGTTATTCAGTCTACCATTGATGGGCATTTCAGTTGATTACATGTCTTTGCTATTGTGAATATGGTGTAAAGAACATACACATGCATGTGTCTTTACGGTAGAACAATTTATATTCCTTTGGGTGTATAGCCAATAATGAGATTGCCTGGTCAAATGGTAATTCTTCTTTCTGACTTTGAGAAATTGACAAAATACCTTCCACAATGGTTGAACTAATTTACACTGCCAATAGCAGTGTATAAGCTTTTTCTTTTCTCTACAACCTCACTGGCATGTGTTATTTTTTGACATTTTAATAATAGCCATTCTGACTACGTGAGGTAGTACCTCATATGGTTTTGATTTACATTTCTCTGATGATTAGTGACGATGAGCATGTTTTCTTATTTTTTGGCCATTTGTATATCTTGTTTTGAGAAGTGGCTGTTTAGGTCTCTTGCTGACTTTTTAATGGGGTTATTTGTTTCTTGCTTATTGATTTAAGTTCCTTATAGATTGTGGATATCAGATCTTTGTTGGATGTTTATGAATATTTTCTTCCATTCTGTATGTTGTCTGTTTACTCTGTCGATGGTTTCATTCTTCTGTGTGGGTTGATGTTCCTTCAACTGTGGTATAATTTGAATATAGTTACGTCCACACATGACTCTTTTCTCTCAGCACAGCTGCACACTAGCTGTTTCTAGTCAGCTGTCTTGGTCCCCTTCTAGGTATGTTTATTGATATGGGGGTGTATTTTCATATGCATGTGTATTTGTGTGTATCTATGTGGGTTGCAGTAGGTTGAGAACTTTGCACATCTGTGTGAGAGGACATAGACTGTCAGGAGTTACCAAACAAGTTATTATGGCTCTATTCATTTATCTATGAATTAAATCAACATTATTTGAACATCTACTCTGTTCTAGGCTCTGGTGGCATAGAGAATACTAAGACAGAGTCCTTTCCTTAAATTTTCATACTTTTGGAGAAGGGAATATTTAACTACAGTGCAGTTTATTGAGTATGATGATAGGGTAAAATATGTTGTGGTGTAGAAAATATAAAGAAAGTGTATCTAGTCAGACTAGGGTTCCAGTAGTCAGAAAAAGCTTTCTAAAAATTGATGTCTGAATTAAATCTTTAGATTAGAATAGTTGTGTATGTTTCAGAAAGGCAGAAACAGGGAGGCTGAAAGTGGAAACCAGATACAGGACTGTTATACAGTAGATGCAGTTTAGTGCAGGGTCTTCAAGGTATGGAGAATGTGCAAGCACCTCTGGGAGTAGACAGGATACACTGGATTGAGGGAAATACTAGAACTTTAAAAAACTCTATCTTTCAATTTATTTATTTATTTGTGTTCTACAATGTACATTTTATATGAGCCTAGTAGCAAAATCTTAATATTTGTATTAGCACAGTACAATATAGTGAAAAATTAGTAAATAAAAATAAAAAGCAGTTGCAATTTGGAGACCACTGTTTTGGGAAATTTTGAGTAGTTTGATATAGTTGGAACAAGGTTTTGTGTGTTTATGTGTATGTGTGTGTGTGTGTGTGTGTGTGTATGAAGAAATGGCAGGAGGTAAATCCAAGAGAAACAGCAGTCCTCATGCCTTCAATTACCATGGCTCCACGCTAGAACCTATCTGCACGGCAGAAAAATTTCTGGAAAATAAAATCACAAAAGAGGGACAATAAAGGTGAATTGTTAATTGACAGTTGAGAAAATACAGTAATGACACAGGGAATGTAATCACAAAGGTAAAGTTTCATAGACTTATTTGCATAAACATTTAAAATGTCTTTGTTCAAACATAACTTTTAATGATAGAAAATCAACATATAAGGCATATACTAACAAAGTTAAAACGCTTTCTATATTAAAAACTCAAAAAATAGCTTTTAGAAAGATAAAAACTCCAAAAATATGTAAACTACTATGAATTAATAAAAATGGAAAGTTTAACAAGCCTTAGAAGCTCAAAAGTCAATTTAAAAATGTATGGTAGACATGAATAGGCAATATACAATTAAAACAGATATAAATGGCTTGTAAGCATATCAAAAATTGTTCATTATTACTCTAAATCAAATAAATATAAAAACAATGAGGATCACTTTTTTACCTATAAAATTAGTAAAGAGGATAAAACCTAGTTTCATGAGGGTAAGAAACACAGGCCAAATACATACAACATGAATAGCAGCATAAATTACTAGAAAAAAATAAAATTGAATTTTAGCGAGTGATTTTGAAAGAGGGCAGATTGAAGGCAGCATAGTACCAGTTGGGCAAGTAGTACATAATAATTGTAGTGAAAATAATAATAGTAGCAATGATAATGGAGAGTAGAAAACAGGTTGCAGACATAGTAGGAATATAAGTTCTATAGTGTTAACTGAGGTTTAGGAAGAAGTCAAGGATAACTCCTGAGAATCCAACTTTGATTTTTTTTTTGAGATGCAGTCTCACTCTATCAGCCAGGCTGGAGTGCAGTGGCATAATCTCAGCTCACTGCAACCTCTGCCATTTGGGTTCAAGCAGTTTTCCTGCCTCAGCCTCCCAAGTATCTGGGATTGCAGGTGCATGCCATCGTGCCTGGCAAATTTTTGTATTTTTGTAGAGATGGGGTTTCATCATCTTGGCCAGGCTAGTCTAGAACTTCTGACCATGTAATCCACCTGCCTCAGCCTCCCAAAGTGTTGGGATTACAGGCGTGAGCCACCGCACCCAACCTACCTTTGATTTTTAAATAGATAATGATTTACATAAATGCTCCCTGACTTTAATAGGGAGATTGTGCACACACACACACACACAGAGTTATTACATAACATTTCACTTTAGTTTTTTCCTTTTTGGGACAAAAGGTGATTTCTCTTGTGTCTTTCCTTTATACTCAGGAAAATGGACAGTGTCCATTTCCTTGCCCAGTGAAAATGAATATAAAGCAGTATGATGTACTAGAAAGGCACCGTCAAAAGCTTTTCACACATAGTTTGTTAATGGCATAAAGGCAGACAATTACACCAATGAAACAGAATGCAGCACAGATAAAAACTCTTGCATACACGGTCAAATGAAGAGTTATTTTTACACCATTTATTCCAGCATTATTCAGAAAAGCCAATAGGTGAAAGCAACCCAAATTTCTCTCACCATATGAGTGAATAAATGTAATTTGGAATATAAAAATAATAGAATAAGGCCGGGTGCAGTGGCTCATGCCTGTAATTGCAGCACTTTGGGAAGCCAGGGCAGGAGGATTACCTGAAGTCAGGAGCTCAAGACCAGCCTGGCCAACATGGCAAAACCCCATATCTATTAAAAATACAATAATTAGCTGGGAATGGCAGTGGGTGCCTATAATTCCAGCTACTCAGAAGGCTGAGGCAGAAGAATTGCTTGAACCTGGGAGGTGAAGGTTGCAGTGAGCCAAGATGGTGCCACTGCACTCTAGCCTGGGAAACAGAATGAGACTCCATCTCAAAATAAAACAAAACAAAAACAAAAATACCATCAACAACAAAAATGGAATATTACTCAGCAATTAAAAAGCCGGAAATTTAACATCTATTTTAAAGATAAATCTTAATGGTCTTATGATAATTGTAATAAGTCCATAACAAAAAGTATGAATCCACTTATATGAGTTATCTAAAGTAGTTACACTTTTAGAAAGAGAAAATAGAATCGTATTTGTAAAGGGCCAGTCAATGGGGAAAACAAGTAGTTGATTCATGCATAGTGTGTATTCATTTTGTGAAATAAAAAATTTCTAGTTATATATTGCCAACGATGTCAATATACTTAACATTATCTATTAGTATATAATTAAAATATTTATGACTAAAAAACCTGAAACTTTACATGCATATGTGATTTAATTTTCATAACACCACATGGAAGCTGTTATTCTACTTTACAGATGAGAAAATTCAGCCAGGGACATTAAGTGATTTTTTACAAGGTCAAAAACATAATGAGTGCTGGATATAGGATTTGGATTCAGGTCTGTCGGGTCAGTGCCCAATCAGTGAGCATTCTTTGTATCTCAGATTCACATATTGGTCATTTACAACCTAGATAAAGTAAAGTGAGACAGAAGAAAGATTTTCATTTTGACAAAACTTTTTCTGGTAAGGAAGATTCACTCAGCTACAGACTTTGCTCAGAACTGTAATGGAGCCTAGATTATGACAACCTACTTTATCAGCTTTATTTACTGGATCTGCTGGATATGCCTGTCATGATTAACCTGCTTTCTGCCAGGTGCTTGAATTAGTCCACTGAAGTGTTGTGATGACACATTCAGTATTCACCTACGTTTTGCAGGTGAAAAAACAGTTCCCTGGATGACTTCGTCATTTCACCTACCCAAGGCCTTATATGCTAAGGTCGAATCCCTATCTTCAACATTCGTTATTTCATAATCTCATACATTAACCTACAAACCTGTATTGACTTCACATCAAGCCCTATGTTAGGCTCTGGCAATACAAAGAGGAATTAGAATGGCCCTGTTCTTCAATGAATTCATATCTAGGTGGGGCATAGATACAAAAACCTAGCACATAATAGAGGGTTGTAAGTGCTATGATTTTGTTAATCTATTGAGTGCAAAGTTACAAAAGAGTGGCATCACACCCAGTTGGAAGTTCAGGGAAGACTTGCTAGAGAAGGCAGTACTTGTCCTGAACTCGATAGAGAGGTTGGGAAAGCAGATGCAAGAATATAGAGGGAAGAGAGAACTTTCAGGTAGTTATTTGTCAGGAGCTTAGCATATGAGGGATGGAAGGTGTTAGGAATGAAACATAGAGTTTTTTAGACACCAGTCATGAGACTCGAATGCCAGATAAAGTATATGGGTCTCAAACCTGAGGAAAATTGAGGATTATTGCAGAGTTATTGGCAGGGGAGTAACATTGTCAGATTTGTATATTACAAAGAACACTCTATAAACAAAGGCAGGGTGATCAGCTAGATTATTTGTAGAAGTTCACATAAACATCACTGAGATTCGAGCCAGACTGAGTTAAGAGGGAAAGGCATTAGCTGGACTTGGTGATTATTCATAGAATGAAACAAATGTAAGAATCTGAGATGATTCTAGATTTTTGGCATGGCTGACTGGGTGGATGAAAATGCTGTTTGTAAACCTGTAGGAGCAGCAGATTGTGGAGAAAAGGATGAGTTTGGACATGTTGAGTTTGAAAGATCTGTAAGACATTCAAATGAAGATGTCAAAAAGGCATTTCAAGTGTCTAGTTTAGGAGAGAGATAGGCTGGAGATTTTATATTCATCAGTACTACCTGTTAGTAATCTTATAAGCATTAAAGAATATTCATAAGAAAAAAATATTTATGTTTGCCATTTAGTTGTTTGTTAAGCACACTGAATATTTGCATACAAAAGTACAACACTTTTTTCACAGGTACAGCTGAAATATAACAACTACCACTTATATTACTATAACAACTACAACTTATACTATTTACCATAAATTGTGTTAAATGTTTTTGTTTATTATATAGTGTTTATGGTAACCTTTGATATAAGGGTAATTATTCCCATTTTTTTATACGAGTAAACTAACTGTGAGACATAGTGTAAATTGGCCAGGGCTACACAGAGCAGAACTGGGGAATTCCAAGAACAGCTTTTTTTTTTTTTTTTTTTTTTTTTTTTATGACTCACTTTCTGTCTTGGGTTACATCAGCACTAACAACAGGTAGTATTGCACACAGGCAGCTGCTGGGAAGTCTCTGCCCCCATCTCTGGCTAGAAGCCCTGCAGGTGATGATAAACAAGCTCCTGTGGAATTGTGGGTAGATACTGGACTTGTAAACTAAAGGCTTCACAAAGACCTCTTTGCTTAGCCTTTTTCTCCTCCTTTCCCCCGGGTGCACGGAACCCTCAAGCACTAGGACCGTGTGGAATCCAGGCTGCTATGGCACCTTCATTCACTGCCCGCTTTCAGTTGTTTCTCTTGCGTGCGCTAGGCTTTCTCATAGGCCTAGTAGGCCGAGCAGCTTTAGTCTTAACGGGCCCCAAGTTTGCCTCAAAGACCCCCCAGCCAGTGACTGAACCATTGCTTCTGCTTTCGGGAATGCAGCTGGCCAAGCTGATCCGACAGAAAAAGGTGAGAGTGCAATTCACAAGAGGCTGGAGGAACAGGTCTTTTAGCTGGATCCAGGAAGCTTTTGGTGGCTTTGGTTGTGGTTTTCTTTCCATCCTCCGCTAAGGCGACTTGACTTACGAGAGGTATTTACTGGGGATAAAGAGAGACTTCTGGGTGTTGTAGTACGTTTATTTTTATCAAGGACATTTACTGTGGGCATGGGTTGGACTATTTTGGCACCCTCATAGTCCTTCCTATCCATTTGTCCTATTTGTGCATAATTATTGTGTGTGGGGTAAATCAGGTGTGAGTTTCAAATTGATTCTGAGCCATCTCAATGGGTCTCTCTCTTTCTGTCTCTCCCTTTCTCTCTCTCTCTTTCTCCCTCTCTCACAGGCTGCAGATCTACCTGCTGCTTACCATTTAACAAATTCTTTAAAAAATTTATTTAAAATATAAGTAGCACTTGGTCTAGGATAGTAAAAGCTGTGTCTACCATATATTTAGAGCATAACATATGTGAAATACTATGCCTGGGTACTTAAACATATTCTATTTCACAGATGCAGTTATATAGGTAATATTCACATTTTATGCATAAGGAAAATGAAGTAAAATGAAACTGAAGCAAAACATATACACAAAAATTGTTAAAAATTCTTTTTTTAAATTTTTAAAATTTTTATTGCTTTATAGGTTTTGGGGTACATGTGCAGAACGTGCAAGATAGTTGCATAGGTACACACATGGCAGTGTGTTAAAATTTAAGCAGCTCATTCTTTCTTTTTAGAGTTGTGCGGGCAGGACTATTCATCTCTGTCACATGAATGATTGGTTACCTAGAGACCTTGGGCTACAGTTTAGTATTCTTTATTTATACTCTGCTTGTTTTTATCTCTCTGCTGTTTCATTCGTTTTTGTCATTGCTTTATTTCCGGAATCTACAATACTACTTAAAAAAGAATAGGCATGCAGTAAATACTTTATGAGTCTCTCAGTTTGTGCTCCTGAATGCATGAATTAATAATGTTTGTATTACATTCTGGTTACCTTTCAAAGACATATCCTGTCTTCTTGCTGTATATGTCCCCCTCCCTAGCCTCTACTCACTCATGCATGCTTTTCTAACAGTTAGGGAGGCAATGAAATGTATTCAGTTGGTGCAAAAGTTATCTTGATTTTTTTAAATTGTGATTTTTGCCATTACTTTTAATGGCAAAAATTACAATTACTTTTGCACCAACTTAGTATAAACATAATAGATTTCAAATTTTGGACTGTCTGTCTATGGCTGTGTGACCTTGTGCCAACAATTGCAGATAATACACAGCAAGCACCTGACACATAGGACATTGTGTATCATAATGATTAGAAGAATGGACTCTAGAGCCAGACTGCCTGGGTTCAGAAATCCTAGCTCTCCTACAGTCTAGCTCTGTGATCTTAGAAACATTGCTTAACTTTTTGTGCCTCTGATATCCTTTGAGAAAACTTGATTTGATAATGGAATCTACCTTTTAGAGTTGAAGTGAATTAAATGAATTCATATACATAAAACTTATAGAACATTGCCTAGCATACTAGTCCTATATATAGTCCTATATAAATCTTTACTATTACTGTTATCAGGTTTTTGGTAATTAGCAATTTTCATTCATGTTTGCCCATGAGAAGAGATAATCTAGATATAGTTTATCTAGATTTATAAAAATATTCAGAAGGGGAGAAGTGGAGTGAATACAAAGTCTTATTTATCCTTTAGTTTCTGTCTTTTATAGACACAGAAATATTGTTGCTGCAAAACAACTAAATTTAGCAAAGACCTTCTATGTGCCACTTGATAAGGCAAATATTTTACTTAGATTTTTGTGAATGGAATCTTCATAATGACATTTCGATGTGTCTATAATTATCATCATCTTACAGAATAAGAAAATAAAGTTTAGGTGAGGGGGAGGAAGGCAGCAAAACACACTGCCATGTGTGTACCTATGCAACTATCTTGCACGTTCTGCACATGTACCCCAAAACCTATAATGCAATAAAAATTAAAAAAAAAAAAGAAAATAAAGTTTAGAGCTTTCTAATAGCTTGTCCAATGACACACGGCTACAAAGTTGTAGAATCAGGTGAATTTTACTCAATTTTTGTTGGCACTTTATGGAAGAGTAATGCTTCTTGATAATGAGCTGTGATTGAACAGTCAGTTTCTTATGAATCAGCATCTACTATTTTTATGCTTGCTTTTGTTTCTCTATATGAGTACTCTTCCATTGTTCAGAATTCAGTCTACCTTTATGTCATCTGAACTGCCACAGCCTCAGTTGGTATTTGAGATTGGGCCTTTACAAAAAAACATCAACTTACATCCACCTCCATAAATAGCCTGGTCATTGTTTTTGGCCATTTGGATGTTTGATTTTGTTGATGATTCCAAAGTCGATGAGGTTTTGAAACTGTAAGTCCCACTCACAAATAATCTAATTACATATATATGAGGATATCCTCATTCATATGTTATTTGTAAAAGTGCTAGTAAAGGCAAATCAGAGTCCTGATTAAATATGCTACAATATGTCTATATATTTGATAGTATGCATCAGGCAAAAGAATGAAGTGGCTGTTTATGTACAAGATATGGAATGAGTTCTAAGACATTTTAAATGAATAAAACAAAATACTGAATACTTAGTATGATATGCTACATCGGTATAAAGTAATAATGTCTTTTGTTTCTATGTTTCTATACCTATCTAGTATATTTTTATATATCATCTACTTATCTGTATGTCTCTGGGTAGGGTCCATCCCTACAGGGTCCTGTGAGCCCTTCTCTACTGATACAGGGATGAGAAACTGTGGAAATAAAAGGCACAAGACACCGAGAAAGAGAAAACAGAGTTTGGACCCAGGGGTCCACTGCCAATTACAGCGCGGGGTCCTGCAGTGGCCCAAGTGCCTGGACACTCTTACTTTTATTTAGTACAAAGCATGGGAATGGGTAGGTAGGGTGAGGCAATGGTGGTCAGTGACAGGGTCAGGTAAATCACGTGTCTTAGAGATAGGAGCCTAGGTCTTTCAAGTAGCTGAGGTGAGGATAAGACTTAATGCGTCAGCACTTTTCTCATATATGTCAAGAAAGAACAGTGACATTAAGATTTATGTTACTATTACTGATTTTATCTTTTAAGAAAGGGAGGGACCAGGTGCAGAAGTGGAGCATGAAAGTAGACATAGAACTTGACCACTGAACCACAGCATCACATAGAGACAGTTAAGACTCTGGATGTCTGCAGGCTTACCTGGCAGCCGTCAGGCCTACCACAAGAGCTTGGAGAAGCGGAGTTTTCTCCTAACACCCCCAGGGGAAGGAGACACCTTGGCCATTTTGGACATCTCCTTCCGTAGCTGGATAAACAGCAGGCACTTTCCTAGCACTGTCACTGCCGCATAGCGAAGGTGCCCCCCAGCAGGTACCCTTATGCGGGCGTGACAGAGGGTTTAGAGCATCTTGCCTGAGGATCACTTTGCTCACAGTTACCTCAGTTCCATGCTTCATAACTGGGTAATCATTAGTAAACTTAAAAGGTTATATTGAGTATATATATTATAAGTGAATAACTATCTGATTATATATGGTTTTATGTATATACATATGTATATATATATGAATAACTATTGTGACTATCTCTAATTCTTTTCTAGTTCTGCATTCATATGGGGACAGGCTGAGGCTTCAGACCCTTGTCTCAGCACTTACGGGGTCTCCCACAGGGTCTCCCATCCACATCTCTGGAGAGATGTACAAAAACTAATAACAGTAGTTTACTCTGGGGAGGCTAATGCAGGGGAAATGTTAGGAGACAAGAGTGGAAGGAGACTTCATTGCATGACCGTTTTTACTTTCAGACTTTTGAAAAGTGTGCTCAGGTTGCCTATTTATAATAAATGTAATCAATACTTTAGAAAATTAGAAAAACATATTTTTAGTTTTTAGATATGTAATAAAAAAATCACTAGTTCTTTCTTTAGTCCATCCATACAGAGGAATAGGATGCAGTGGTGGAAATATAAGATACTGAACTATGAATATAATATGATTCCTTTTGTGTGAAGGAGGAAGAGAGAGAGAGACAGAGCTGAAGAGAGGATAAAAGGGAGTAAAGGAGTGAAGAAGGGAAAGAGAGAGTGAGAAGCTTTCACTTTTCTTTTTTTAATTGCATTTTAGGTTTGGGGGTACATGTGAAGAACATGCAAAATTGTTGCATAGGTACACACATGGCAGTGTGATTTGCTGCCTTCCTCCCCTTCTCCTATATCTGGCATTTCTCCCCATGCTATCTCTCCCCAACTCCCCACCCCCTCTGTCCCTCCCCTATTCCCCCCAACAAACCCCAGTGTGCAGTGCTCCCCTCCCAGTGTTCATGTGTTCTCATTGTTCAGCACCCACCTATGAGTGAGAACATGCGGTGTTTGATTTTCTGTTCTTGAGAACATGCACTGTTTTTCTGTTCTTGTGTCCATTTGCATTTGTATTTTTCTGTAGTGAGTGGAATTTCTAACCATGTACCTAGTTTTAATTTCTCTTATGACAGCTAGATTCATTTGTAAAAAGCAAACACAAATATCTAGGCTCAGCTATTTGACCTTGGTTAAGTCACTTAACCTCCCTGAGTGAGCCTCAGTGACTTCATCTGTAAAATGGGGATAATACTACATGTGTTGCAAAGAGGATTTAATGACATAACAGGTATAAACTTCTTGGCATATATTTAGCAAATGGCAATTATGGTCATGTTAACTTCTACCTCTAATGCCTGTTTATTTTACTTTATTTTTGTCACATTCTGCATGCTGCAAACTCAATTAAGATAGCGATGGCAGTTGAAGATATTTGGGGTTATATATATTGATGGAGTGGCCAGGCACTAGACATCAGCTTGACAATCCAGGCTCTTAATTCTAGATCTGTGTGTACACTAGACTATTGAGTTATGGTGGCTGAAATATCAGTCTGTGCATGCATTTAAAATTTACTGAAAACCTACTAGATGCATAATTCTAATGGACAAGTAGAGTTAATTCAAAAGAAAGAGTACATATAGCTTTCTTTTATAATTCTATAAATCTCCTCTGTATCTATGCTTATATCTCTTTTTTCATTCTTAATACTAACCAATTTTCTGCACACACTCTTTCTTCATCATGCTTGTTGCAGTTTATCTGTTTGATAGGTATTTAAAAGTTAGTTTATCCTTTTATACTTGTTATGTTGTTACTGTTCCTATTTTATTTCTGAGCTATTAAATTTGATCTTGATTGGTTCTTTAAAAAATTGCTTTTATTTTTCTATTACTGTAAATTGAATATCTTATATGTAGTCTTACTTTTATTTTATAAGTAAAAGCATAATAGGACAGTTTTACTCATATTCAATAGGTTTGATAAGAAATGTTTCTTTTTTGTGAGTTTCTGGATAAATTACCATTTTAGTTTTTTGTACCTTTTAGACCAATTGGTTATATGAAAGAATGTTTTGAGATAGTTAAACCTTCCAAATGTCACCTTTAAATTTTGGTTATTCAGTACTCCTAGATTATGATAATTTGTCAAACTGACCAAGAAATTCTCTAAAACCTTTTGGGCTTTAAGATTTTCTTTGTGGAGAAGAGAAGATGGCACTGTAGGAGCAACTCAGTATTACAGCTCCCAGTGAAAGCACAGAGGGTGAGTGGATGCAGAAATTTTAGATGAAACTTTATTGCCCACAGACCAGGAGACTCCCAGGTGTAGGAACCCCATGGGTCACCAGTGCTGCTGTTTTGGCCAGCATGGCTGTTTTGGCTGGCACGGCTGTTTCGGCCAGTGCAGCAATGCAGCGGCACTCTGTACAAAAATACACTGGTATGGTTGCCCTGTTAAACCAGCAATTGAAGTTCTGGGAAGGCAGATTAGCACATTCATTTGATTAAATGAGACTTAAACATAAAGCCAGGCCAGGAGATTCCAGGGCAGCAAGGTTGGTTCAGCTTGTGCAATGGGTCACTGCACGGGACATCACAAAGATCCCGGCGCCCTTTCAGCAGGCGACTGGAACACATGGGAGAGAGTAAACCATTCAACTTAAAAAAAAAGGGCTCTGAGGCAGGGAGCCAGGTGACCAGGCTCAGCGGGTCCCACCCCCACAAAAACAAACAAACAAACAAAAACTGCAATTGGAAATGCTCAGGGTTGAGAGTTTCATGGCAAGCACAGCTGAACCCAGAATGGTGCAGCTCAGTGGGGGAGGAGTATCTGCCATTACCGAGGCACTCCACCCCTACAGAGGTACTCTGCCATTGCTGATGCAGCCTGCCATTGCTGAGGCAACCTGCCATTGCCAAGGCAACCCTCCAAAGCAGACAGAATCTGCTATTACAGAGGTGGGCCACCATCACCACAGCAGTTCTAACCACACCCATGTAAACAGGACTGCAGGGAATTACACATGACAGCAGGGTGGAGCCCACAGCAGCAGGGCAGACACCAGAGCAGCTCAGTATAGCCTCTGCAGGCAGGCAGTGACTAGACTTCCTCCTTGCTGGGCAGGACAGTGCAATGGATACTCATAAGTAAAGCCCTAACACCCTGGGACAAAGCACCTGAGGAAAAAAAGGGGTTTTATGAGTTCTATGGCAGCAGACTTAAACGTACCTGTCTAGCATCTCTGAGTGAACAATGGAGCTCACAGCTCAGCACTTGAGCTCCTATAAAGTACCAGCTGTCTCCTCAAGCAGCTCCCTGACCCCCATATATCCAAGGAGTCACCTCACAAAGGACTGATCAGACTGACATTTGGCGGGCATCATTCTGAGACAAAGATAGCAGAAAAAGAAACTGGTAGCAACCCTTAATGTTCCACAGCTGTTAAAGGTGTTCCCCAGGCAAGCAGGGCCTGGGGTGGACCCCTGCAGTCCTACAGAAGCGGGGCTCAATGGTTGGAGAGAAAACTAAGAAAGAGAAATACTTCATCATCAACAATCGGGATGTCCACTCAGAGACCCAATCAGAAAATCAGCAACTAGTCAGACAACAGGTGGATATATCCACAAAGATGGAAAGAAACCAGTGTAAAAAGGAGAAAAACACCTGAAAACAGAACACCTCACCTCCTGCAAGGGACCACAACTCCTCACCAACAAGGGAACAAAGCTGGATGGAGAATGAGTGTGATGAAATAACGGAATTAGACTTCAGAAGGTGGATAATGAGAAATTTTCATGAGCTAAAAGAACATGTTTTAACTCAATGCAAAGAAACTAAGAACCTTGTAAAAAATTTGAGGAAATGATAACTGGAATGGATAACTTAGACAGGAATATGAGAGAACTGATGGAGTTGAAAAACACAACATGAGAACTTCCTGAAGCATGCAAAAGTTTCAACAACTGAATTGACCAAGCTGAAGAAAGGATATCAGAGGTCGAAGATCAACTCAATGAAATAAAATGAGAAGCCAAGATTAGAGAAAAAAGCACAAAAAGGAAAGAACAAAGCCTCCAAGAAATGTGGGACTATGTGAAGAGAACTAATCTACGTTTGATAGGTGTACCAGAATGTGCTGAAGAAAATGAATCCAAGCTGGAAAATACTTTTCAGAATATTATGCAGGAAAATTTTCCCAACCTAGCAAGGCAGGCCAATATTCACGTCCAGGAAATACAAACAACACCACAAAGATATTCCGCAAGAAGAGCAAACCCAAGGCACATAATTTTCAGTTTCACCAGGGATGAAACAAAGGAGAAAATGATAAGGGCAGCCAGAGAGAAAGGTCGGGTAACCCACAAAGGGAAGCCCATTAGACTCACAGCAGATCTCTTAGCAGAAACCCTACAAGCCAGAAGAGAGTGGGGGCCAATACTCAACATCCTTAAAGAAAAGAGCTTTCAAACCAGAATTTCATATCCAGCCAAACTAAGCTACATAAGTGAAGGAAAAACAAAATCCTTTGTGAAGAAGCAAGCACTGAGAGATTTTGTCACCACCAGGCCTGTGTTACAAGAGGTCCTGAAAGAGGCACTACACATAGAAAAAATCAATGTGTACCAGCCATTCCAAAAACATACCAAATGCCAAAGAGCATCAACAAAATGAAGAATCTGCATCAACTAACAAGCAAAACAGCCAGCTAGAATCAAAATGGCAGGATCAAATTCACACATAACAATATTAACCCTAAAAGTAAATGGGCTAAATGCACCAATCAAAAGACACAGACTGGCAAATTGGATAAAAAGCCAAAACCCATCAGTGTGCTGTATCCAGAAAACCCATCTCACAAGCAAGGACACACAAAGGCTTAAAATAAAAAGATGAAGGAAGATTTACCAAGCAAATGGACAGCAAAAAAAAGCAGGAGTTGCAATTTTCATCTCTGATAAAATAGACTTTAAGACAACAAAGATTAAAAGAGACAAAGAAGGACATTATATAATGGTAAAAGAATTGGTACGACAAGAAGAGATAATGATCCGACATATATATGGACCCAATACAGGAGCACCCAGATATATAAGGCAAGTTTTTAATGACTTACAAAGAGACTTAGACTCCCACACCAGAAAAGTGGGAGCTTTTAACATTCCACTGTCAAAATTAAACAGATCAACCAGAGAGAAAATTAACAAAGATATACAGAATTTGAACTCAGGCCTGGAACAAGCAAACGTGATAGACATTTACAGAACTCTCCACCCCAAATCCACAAAATATACATTCTTCTCAGCACCACATCACACCTACTCCAAAATTGACCAAATAATTGGAAGTAAAGCACTCCCCAGCAAATGCAAAACTACTAAAATCATAACAAACTGTCTCTCAGACCATAGTGCAATCAAGTAAGAACAACTGGCTCTTGAATGTTGACTGAATAAACAATGAAATGAAGGCAGAAATAAAGAAGTTCTTTGAAACCAACGAGAATGAAGACACAACATACCATAATTTCTAGGACACATTTAAAGCAGTCTGTAGAGGAAAATATATAGCAATCAATGCCCTCATGAAAAGAGTGGAGAAATCCAAAATTAACATCCTATCATCAAAATTAAGAAAGCTAGAGGAGGAAGATAAAAAAAACTCAACACCTAGCAGAAGACAAGAAATAACTAAGATCAGAGCAGAACTGAAGGAGATAGAGACACAAAAAAACCCTTCAAAAAATCAATAAATCCAAGAGCTGGTTTCTTGAAAATATCAACAAAATAGACATACTACTGGCCAGATTCACAAAAAAGAAAAGAAGGAATAACCAAATATATGTAATAAAAAACGATAAAGGGGAAATCAACAAAGATTCCACAGAAATTCAAACCATCATCAGAGAATACTACAAACAACTCTATGCACATAAACTAGTAAATCTGGAAGAAATGGATAAATTCCTGGACACTTGTGTCCTCCCAAGCCTAAACCAGAAGGAAGTTGAAACTATGAATAGACCAATAACAAGGTCTGAAGTTGAGACAGCAATTAAGAGCCTACCACACACACAAAAAAACCCAGGTCCAGATGGGTTCACAGACGAATTCTACCAGTCACACAAAGAGGAACTGGTACCCTTCCTTCTGAAACTATCCCAAATAATCCCAAAAGAGGGAATCCTTCCCAAATCATTTCATGAGACCAACATCATCCTGATACCAAAACCTGGCAAAGACTCAACAAAAAAGAAAACTTCAGGCAAATATTTATGATAAACATAGACGCAAAAGTCTTCAATAAAATACTGGCAAGCCGATTGCAACAGCACATCAGAAATCTTATCCACAATGATCAAGTAGAATTCATCCCAGGGATGCAAGGCGGGTTTAACATATGCAAGTCTGTAAATGTAATTCACCACATAAACAGAAACAAAAACAAAAATCACATGATTATCTTAATTGACGCAGAGTAGGTTTTTAACAAACTTCAACGGCCCTTTATGCTAAAAACCGTCAATAAACACGGTATTGATGGAACATATCTCAAAATAACAAAAGCTATTTACGACAAACCAACAGCCAATATCATACTTAATGTGCAAAAACTGGAAGCATTCCCTTTGAAATCCGGCACTAGACAAGGATGCCCTCTCTCACCACTCCTATTCAATATAGTACTGGAAGTTCTAGCCAGAGCAATCAGGCAAGAAAAAGAAGTAAATGGTATTCAAATAGGAAAGCAGGAAGACAGAGTGTCTCTATTTGCAGACAACATAATGGCATATCTAGAAGACCCCATCGTCTCAGCCCAAAATCTCCTGAAACTGATAAGCAAATTCAGCAAAGTCTCAGGATACAAAGTCAATGTGCAAAACTTACAAGCATTTTTATACATCAATAACAGACCTAAAGAGAGCCAAGTGAAGAACAAACTGCCATTCACAATTGCTACAAAGAGAATAAAATACCTAGAAATACAACTAACAAGGAATGTAAAAGACCTCTTCAAGGAGAACTACAAACCACCGCTCAACGAAATAAGAGAGTACACAAACAATGGAGAAACATTCCATGTTCGTGGTTAGGAAGAATCAATATCGTGAAAATGGCCATACTGCCCAATGTAATTTACAGATTCAATGCTATCCACATCAAGCTACCAATGACCTTCTTCACAGAACTGGAAAAAAGCACCTTGAACTTCATATTGAACCAAAAGAGAGCCCGCATAGCCAAGTCAATTGTAAGCAAAAAGAACACAGCCGGAGGCATCACACTACTTGACTTCAAACTATACTACAAGGCTACAGTAATCAAAACATCATGGTACTGGTACCAAACAGAGATACAGACCAATGAAACAGAACAGAGGCATTGGAGGCAACACAACATATCTACAAGCATACAATCTTGGATAAACCTGACAAAAAAACAAGCAATGGGGAAAGGATGCCCTGTTCAATAAATGGTGTTGGAAAAACTGGCTATCCATGTGCAGAAAGCAGAAACTGGACCCCTTACTGACACCTTAAACTAAAATTAACTCCAGACGGATTAAAGACTTAAACATAAGACCTGGTACCATAAAAACCCTTGAAGAATATCTAGGCAAAACCATTCGGGACATAGGAGTAAGCAAAGACATCATGACCAAAACACCAAAAGCATTGGCAACAAAAGCCAAAATAGACAAGTGGGACCTAACCAAACTCCACAGCTTCTGCACAGCAAACAAAACAGTCATTAGAGTGAATTGGCAACAAACAGAATGGGAAAAAAATTTTGCAGTTTACCCATCTGGCAAAGGGCTGATATCCAGAATTTACAAAGAACTCAAACAGATTTAGAAGAAAAAACAAGCCCATTCAACAATGGGCAAGGATATGAACAGACATTTTACAAAAAAAAGACATACATGAGGCCAAGAAACATCCGAAAAAATGCTCATCCTCACTGGTCATAAGAGAAATGCAAATCAAAACTACATTGAGATACCATCTCACGCCAGTTAGAATGACGATCATTAAATATCTGGAGACAGCAGATGCTGGAGAGGATGCGGAGAAATAGGAACACATTTACACTGCCGGTGGGAGTGTAAATTAGTTCAACCATTGTGGAAGACAGTGTGGCGATTCCTCAAGGACCTAGAAATAGAAATTCCATTTGACCCAGCAATCCCATTACTGGGTCTATATCCAAAGGAATATAAATCATTCTACTATAAAGACACATGCACACGAATGTTTATTGCAGCACTGTTTACAATAGCAAAGACCTGGAACCAACCCAAATGCCCATCGATGATAGACTGGACTGGGGAAATGTGGCACATATACACTATGGAATACTATGCAGCAATTAAAACCGATGAGTTCGTGTCCTTTGTGGGGACATAAATGAATCTGGAGAACATCATTCTCAGCAAACTGACACAAGAACAGAAAATGAAATACCACATGTTCTCACTCATAGGCGGGTGATGAACAATGAGAACACATGGACACAGGGAGGGGAGCACTACACACTGGGGTCTATTGGGGGGAATAGGGGAGGAATAGCGTGGGGGAGTTGGGGAGGGATAGCATGGGGAGAAATGCCAGATGTGGGTGAAGGGGAGGAAGGCGGCTAATCACACTGCCATTTGTGTACCTATGCAGCTATCTTGCATGTTCTGCACATGTACCCCAAAATCTAAAATGCAATAAAAAGAAAAAAAAATTTACCTTTAATGCTGGCTTATTTCCTATATGTGTTTTAAATGTTAAGTGACTTCTTCGGGGTTTATTATATACTTTTTTTCACTTATTGCACTCTACGTTTAAAAACATTATACTATTTCACATGTAGTGCAAGAATCTTTAAATGGGGAACCTGTTTTTTATGCTATTGTCATACATGCTATTTTAATCTATGCTATATACCCTATAATATATTGGTCTTTTTTTCCTTCAACCCATCAGTTATCTATTAAAAGAATTAAATGAAAAAATAGATTTTATTTGTGTGACATGATTATTTTCTATTCATGATTGATGAATAAAGAGCATGTTCTTGATGCAGTAAAAATTCTCCCTCACTATGCATTTGAGCATGTTGGTTGTATTACTAAATTCTTGAATATATCATCACTTTTTATTCCTTGATCTGTCAGTCTCTTAGAGAGCTATATTGTCTGCTCTATACTTATACATCTGGTTAACTTCTCTTTGTATTTGCAGTATATGTCTCATGTGTTTGCCTGCCTTATTAATACAGAAACACGTTTGACTGTCATGGCATTCTCTTATATCATTCCATTTTATGTTTTTGTTTTAAAATTTACTTTTTCTGATATTAATAATACCACCTCTGCTTTCTTGTTTGTTTTCACCTAGTATATCTTTGCCTCTTTGTTCCTAATCTTTCATTGTCTTTTTGTTCCAGATAAATTTCTTAGCTTTTTTATTAAAACCAAATTTACTGTCTTTTCCCTCTTTAAGGGGAATTAAGTTCTTCACACTTATAATGCAATTAGTTTAATCCTTTTCTATTGATGTAATGTTTATAATTTATCACACTTGCATTATCTTTTCATTTCCTTCCTTTTTCTGTCTTGATATAATTTCTTTTTAATTATTTTTCTCTCCTCTTTACTTGAGGATTCTGTTTTGTTTTGCAATTTTAATTTTTTAAAAAACTGTACTTTAAGTTCTGGCATAGATGTGCAGATTTTGCAAGATTTTTGCATAGGTACACACATGCCATCGTGGTTTGCTGCCTAGGAAATACCATTCAGGAAATAGGCAAAGGTAAACACTTCATGACTAAAACACCAAAAGCAATGGCAACAAAAGCCAAATAGACAAATGAGATATAATTAAACTTAAGAGCTTCTGCACAGCAAAAGAAGCAAGCATTAGAGTGAACTGGCAACCAACAGAATGGGGAAAAAATTTTGCAATTTACCCATCTGACAAAGGGCTAATATCCAGAATCTACAAAGAGCTAAAAGAGATTTACAAGAAAAAAAAACAAAACAAGTAAACCCAACAAAAAGTGGGCAAAGGATATGAACAGACACTTTTGCAAAGAAGACAATTATGTGGCCAAAAACATGAAAAAATGCTTATCATTACTGGTCATTAGAGAAATGCAAATCAAAACTACATTGAGATATCATCTCACGCCGATTAGAATGGTGATCATTAAAAAATCTGGAGACAACAGATGCTGGAGAGGATGTGGAAATATAGGAACACTTTTACACTGTTGGTGGGAGTGTAAATTAGTTCAACCATTGTCAAAGACAGTGTGGTGATTCCTCAAGGATCTAGAAATAGGGATTTCATTTGACCCAGCAATCCCATTAGTGGGTGTATATACAAAGATTAGAAATTGTTCTATTATAAAGACGCATGCACACATATGTTCATTGTTGCACTGTTTACAATAGCAAAGACCTACTTTGCAATTTTCTAATGTTTACTGTCTCATGTCTAGTAATTATAATTAAAACTACAATTGTGACCTAGAAATAGAAATTTCATTTTACCCAGGAATCCCATTACTGAGTATATATCCAATGGATTATGAATCGTTCTACTATAAGAACACATGCACACAAATGTTCATTGCAGCACTGTTTACAATAGCAAAGACCTGGAACCAACCCAAATGCCCATTGATGATAGACTGGACAGGGAAAATGTGGAACATATAGACCAGGGAATACTATGCAGCCATCAAAAACGATGAGTTCATGTCCTTTGTAGGGATATGGATGAACCTGGAAACCATCATTCTTAGCAAACTGACACAAGAACAGAAATTCAAACATTGCATGTTCTCACTCATGGGGGGGTGTTGAACAATGAGAACACATGGACACAGGGAGGGGAGTATCAGACGCTGGGGTCTTAGTGGATAACTAGGGGAGAGACAGTGGGGGTTGGGGAGTTGGGGAGGGATAACATGGGGAGAAATGTCAGATATAGGTAATGAGGAGGAAGCCAGAAAACCACACTGCCATGTGTGTACCTATGCAACAATCTTACATGTTCTTTACATGTACCCCCAAACCTAAAATGCAATAATAAAATTAAAATTAATTTTTAATAATTTTAAAAATTATTTAATTTTTAATAATTTTAAAAATTATTTAATTTTTAATAATTTTAAAAATTATTTAATTTTTAAAATTATACATAATAATTAAACTAAAATTATACATAATAATTAAATAAAAATATTTTAGCACCAAGCAAGGATGTTTTACTTGTCTTATGTCTCCTCACATGCTTAAGACCTTTGGTTTAGGGTTGGCAAATTAGCAAACAAAAATCCAATGTGCTTAGCTAAATTTAAATTTAAGATAAATAACATATAGGTTTCAGTATAATCATCCCCATGCAATAATTGCGATATTCTTATACAAAAAACTTAGTCTCTATTCATTTGAAATTCAAATTACCTTGACTTACTGTATTTTATCTGGAAATGCTATCTTTATGTCCTTTTATTTCTCTACTCCTTAACTCTTGGTTTTGCAGAGACGGCGTATACTGTTAAGTTTCAGGGTATTACTAAAATAATATCTATGTTTTATTGATTATTTACTGGAACAAATATTTGCCAGTTTAGTATATATACATGATATATCTGAATTCCAATTTATATTTAATTTCAGCAGAGTTTATTTCTTTTATCCCTGCTCATTGTTTGGAACTTTCTTACACTGGTATATTTCTGACTTCTTACCTTCAACATAGACTTCTTATACATCTTAGGCCTCATATTTTGCCTCATGGGGGACTATGCTGGGTAATTCACTGACAGTGTCTTGAGAAATGATTAATGTACACTGCAGTCTTTTACAAAATACTTGCTGAATGAATTGTTTAGCCAATAAATGCCTGCTAACGTGTTGTATTTTGCAGGTAAAATGCATAGATGTTGTTCAGGCTTATATCAACAGAATCAAGGATGTGAACCCAATGATAAATGGAATTGTCAAGTACAGGTGAGCGTTTGCACTCTGTCAAGGAGTCATTTATGGTGGTTTTGTTTTACTTCTATGGTCATGGCAGTCTTAGCATATTTCCTGAATTTTTCTTTCTGTGTGTCATTCCCTTGTTTTCACTGGGAACTTCTCTGACATATAATTTTAGTATTTTGTCTTTTGTTGAGTGTTTATGATTATTTGTCTGCCAGCCTCCTCCTATTAACTGTAATATTCTTGATGGCAAGGACTAAATTTTATTGTTTTTGCATATTCAACATCTTGAACAAGGCCTAAAGTTTGGTAGGCATCATCAAACTTTTAGCGAATGCATTAATATTTACTAGTGACTCTAATAGTAGAACCCGACCTCCCACGGACAAATTTTCCAATGTTTATTTAGCATAGTTGACAGTATTTCATCTAGATATCATATGTATTACTTCCATGTCTCTGCTAAGTAAACACTCCTCAGCAGCTCTGAGGTATTAGATGGCCAAAATCTTGGATTACTCTTTCTGTAATATTCTATTTAATAGGTAGCACAGTTATTCTTAGCATACCATGACATATGGTGCTATTGTGTAGATCTCAGCCATTCATGTACCATCTTTAGGATGTTTGTCTTGTTTGCATATCAACTCTGTTGTTGTTAATATACTTATTAAAATTGAGTCACTTATCATAATTTAATCATTTAAAAATGAAACGCTATATCACTACTCATATTAAAAACTTACCATTTAACATGGATGGTTGGGGAGGGAGGCAAGATGGCGTCGTAGAGGTGACTCAGGATTGCAGCTCTCGGTGAAGGCGCAGAGGGTGAGTCCTAGCCGCATTCTCGGATGTTCCTTTTATGCCCACAGAGCGTTGAAAGTCCCAGGTGTGGGAGAGACACGGGACGCTAGCAGCCGGCTAACGCAACCGGCTCCCGCCGCCTCTTCGGCCGGCGCCGCAGCGGGACCCGGCGCGGAACTCACTGGTCTGGGTGCCCTGTTAAACCGGCAATCTGAGATTTGGAAGGGCAGATTGGCATGTCCATCTGATTGAACGGGACTTGGACAATGAGCCAGACCAGGAGTTTCCTGGGAAACGTGATCTGAGCCGGGGTAGTGGGCAGCGGCACGGGAGATCGCACGGATCCCAGTGCCCTATCGGCAGGCTCCTGGGGCGCCAGTGAGAGAGTCGACCTTTCAGCTTGGGGAGAGGAAGAGAGAGAGAGAGAGGACGGACTCTGAGGCAGGGAGCAGGGTGATCGGGCTCGGCGGGTCCCACGCTCACGGGGACAAGCAGGGCGGCGACTGGAGGCGCTTGGGGCTGAGAGTTTTGTTGCCGGCATTTAGGACGGTGCAGCCCGGTCAGGGAGGGGCGTCCACCATTCCTGACAAAGTGCACCCCCACTTAAGTACCGCCCAGGACTGACGCAGCCTGCCGTTGCCGAGGCAACCTGCCATAACAGAGAGAGTCCGCCGGGCCGCAACAGGGCGGACCCGCCTTAGGAGGTCAGAGCCCCGGCAAGCAAATAGTGAATAGACTGCCACCTAGTGGGGCAGGACAGTGCAACAGATACTCATAAAGAAAGCCCCAACTCCCTGAGACAGAGCATCTAAGGGTGAAAAAAAAAAAAGAGTGGTGTTTTATGAGTTCTATTGCAGCAGACATAACCTCCCAACAACCCTGAATGAACAACGGAGCTCGCAGCTCAGCACTGGAGCTCCTATAAAGCACAGACTGTCTCCTCAAGCAGCTCCCTGACCTCTGTATATCCAAGGAGTCACCCCAGAAAAGGACTAATCAGACTGACATTTGGCTGGCATCATTCTGGAACAAGGGCAGCAGAAAAAGAAACTGATATCATCCCTCACTGTTCTGCAGCTGCTGCAGGTATACCCCAGACAAGCAGGGCCTGGAGTGGACCTCAGCACTCATACAGCAAAGAGGATAGATCATTAGAGGGAAAACTAAGTAACAGAAATACTTCATCATCAACAATCTCAGTGTCCACACAGAGACCCAATTGAAAAATCAGCCACTACTAAGACAACAGGCGGATAAATCCATAAAGATGGGAAGAAACCAGCGCAAAAAGGAGGAAAGCACCCGAAACCAAAACACCTCACCTCCAAAAAAGGACCAAAACTCCTCACCAGCAAGGGAACAAAGCTGGACGGAGAATGAATGTGACGAAATGACGGAATCAGACTTCAGAAAGTGGATAATGAGAAACTTCAGTGAGCTAAAGGAACATGTTCTAAACCAGTGCAAAGAAACTAAGAACCTTGAAAAAAGATTTGAAAAAAGATTCGAGGAATTGATAACAAGAATGGACAACTTAGAGAGGAATATGAATGAATTGAAGGAGCTGAAAAACTCAACACGAGAACTTCGCGAAGCATGCACAAGTTTCAACAGCCGAATTGACCAAGCAGAAGAAAGAATATCAGAAGTTGAAGATCAACTCAATGAAATAAAACGAGAAACCAAGATTAAAGAAAAAAGCACAAAAAGGAATGAACAAAATCTCCAAGAAATGTGGGACTATGTGAAGAGACCCAACCTACGTTTGATAGGTGTACCAGAATGTGATGAAGAGAATGAATCCAAGCTGGAAAACACTCTTCAGGATATTATCCAGGAAAATTTCCCCAACCTAGCAAGACAGGTCAATACTCAACTCCAGGAAATACAGAGAACACCACAAAGATACTCTGCAAGAAGAGCAACCCCAAGGCACATAATCGTCAGATTCACCAGGGTTGAAACGAAGGAGAAAATACTAAGGGCAGCCAGAGAGAAAGGTCGGGTCACCCACAAAGGGAAGCCCATCAGACTCACAGCAGATCTCTCAGCAGAGACTCTACAAGCCAGAAGAGAGTGGGGGCCAATATTCAACATCCTTAAAGAAAAGAGCTTTCAACCCAGAATTTCATATCCAGCCAAACTGAGCTTCACAAGTGAAGGAAAAATAAAATCCTTCACCAACAAGCAAGTACTCAGAGATTTTGTCACCACTAGGCCTGCTTTACAAGAGCTCCTGAAAGAGGCACTACACATAGAAAGAAACAACCAGTTCCAGCCATCCTAAAAGCATACCAAATGCTAAAGACCATCAACAAAATGAAGAATGTACATGAACCAACGAGCAAAACAGCCAGCTAGCATCAAAATGGCAGTATCAAATTCACACATAACAATATTAACCCTGAATGTAAATGGGCTAAATGCACCAATCAAAAGACACAGGCTGGCAAATTGGATAAAAAACCAAAACCCATCGGTGTGCTGTATCCAGGAAACCCACCTCACATGCAAAGATACACAAAGGCTCAAAATAAAGGGATGGAGGAAGATTTACCAAGCAAATGGAGAGCAAAAAAAAGCAGGAGTTGCAATTCTCATCTCTGATAAAATAGACTTTAAAGTAACAAAGATCAAAAGGGACAAAGAAGGTCATTACATAATGGTAAAAGGATCGATACAACAAGAAGAGATAACGATTCTAAATATATATGGACCCAATGTAGGAGCACCCAAATATATAAGGCAAGTTCTTAATGACTTACAAAGGGACTTAGACTCCCACACAATAATAGTGGGAGACTTTAACACTCCACTGTCAATAGCAGACAGATCAACCAGACAGAAAATTAACAAGGATATCCAGGACTTGAACTCAGACCTGGAACAAGCAAACCTGATAGACATTTACAGAACTCTCCACCCCAAATCCACAGAATATACATTCTTCTCAGCACCACATCACACCTACTCCAAAATTGACCACATAATTGGAAGTAAAGCACTCCTCAGCAAATGCAAAACAACTGAAATCATAACAAACAGTCTCTCAGACCATAGTGCAATCAAGTTGGAACTCAGAATTCAGAAAATAACTCAGAACCGCACAGCTTCATGGAAACTGAACAATTGGCTCTTGAATGTTGATTGGATAAACAATGAAATGAAGGCAGAAATAAAGAAGTTCTTTGAAACCAATGAGAATGAAGACACAACGTACCAGAATCTCTGGGACACATTTAAAGCAGTCTGTAGAGGAAAATATATAGCAATAAGTGCCCACATGAGAAGAATGGAGAGATCCAAAATTGACACCCGATCGTCAAAATTGAAAGAGCTAGAGGAGCAAGATCAAAAAAGCTCAAAACCTAGCCGAAGACAAGAAATAACTAAGATCAGAGCAGAACTGAAGGAGATAGAGACAAGAAAAACCCTTCAAAAAATCAATAAATCTAAGAGCTGGTTTTTCGAAAAGATCAACAAAATAGACAGACCACTAGCCAGACTGATAAAAAAGAAGAGAGAGAACAACCAAATAGATGCAATAAAAAACGATAAAGGGGAAATCACCACAGATTCCACAGAAATTCAAACCATCATCAGAGAATACTACAAACAACTCTATGCACATAAACCAGTAAATCAGGAAGAAATGGATAAATTCCTGGATGCCTGTGTCCTCCCAAGCCTAAACCAGGAGGAAGCCGAAACTATGAATAGACCAATAACAAGGTCTGAAGTTGAGGCAGCAATTAAGAGCCTACCACACAAAAAAAGCCCAGGTCCAGATGGGTTCACAGCCGAATTCTACCAGACACACAAAGAGGATCTGGTACCATTCCTTCTGAAACTATTCCAAATAATCCAAAAAGAGGGAACCCTTCCCAAATCATTTTATGAGACCAACATCATCCTGATACCAAAACCTGGCAGAGACTCAACAAGAAAAGAAAACTTCAGGCCAATATCCATGATGAACATAGATGCAAAAATCTTCAATAAAATACTGGCAAACCGATTGCAACAGCACATTAAAAAACTTATCCATCATGATCAAGTAGGATTTATCCCGGGGATGCAAGGCTGGTTCAACATACGCAAGTCTATAAATGTAATTCACCACATAAACAGAAGCAAAAACAAAAACCACATGATTATCTCAATTGATGCAGAGAAGGCATTTGACAAAATTCAACAGCCCTTTATGCTAAAAACCCTCAATAAACTTGGTATTGATGGAACATATCTCAAAGTAATAAAAGCTATTTATGACAAACCAACAGCCAATATCATACTTAATGGGCAAAAACTGGAAGCATTCCCTTTGAAATCTGGCACTAGACAAGGATGCCCTCTCTCACCACTTCTATTCAACATAGTACTGGAAGTTCTAGCCAGAGCAATCAGGCAAGAAAAAGAAATAAAGGGTATTCAAATAGGAAAGGTGGAAGCCAAATTGTCTCTATTTGCAGACGACATGATAGTATACCTAGAAGACCCCATCACCTCAGCCCAAAAGCTCCTGCAACTGATAAGCAACTTCAGCAAAGTCTCAGGATATAAAATCAATGTGCAAAAATCACAAGCATTCCTATACACCAATAACAGACTTAAAGAGAACCAAATCAAGAACGAACTGCCATTCACAATTGCTACAAAGAAAATAAAATACCTAGGAATACAACTCACTAGGAATGTAAGGGACCTCTTTAAGGAAAACTACAAACAACTGCTCAATGAAATAAGAGAGGACACAAACAGATGGAGAAACATTCCATGTTCGTGGTTAGGAAGAATCAATATCGTGAAAATGGCTATACTGCCCAAAGTAATTTACACAATCAATGCTATCCCCATCAAACTACCATTGAATTTCTTCACAGAACTGGAAAAAACCACCATGAATTTCATATGGAACCAAAAAAGAGCCCGCATAGCCAAGTCAATTCTAAGCAAAAAGAACACAGCGGGAGGCATCACACTACCAGACTTCAAACTATACTACAAGGCTACAGTAATCAAAACAGCATGGTACTGGTACCAAAACAGAGATATAGACCAATGGAACAGAACAGAGGCATCGGAGGCAACACAACACATCTACAACCATATTATCTTTGATAAACCAGACAAAAACAGGCAATGGGGAAAGGATTCCCTATTTAATAAATGGTGTTGGGAAAACTGGCTAGCCATGTGCAGAAAGCAGAAATTGGACCCCTTCCTGACACCTTACACTAAAATTAACTCCAGATGGATTAAAGACTTAAACGTAAGACCCGACACCATAAAAACCCTAGAGGAAAATCTAGGCAAAACCATTCAGGACATAGGAGTAGGCAAGGACTTCATGAACAAAACTCCCAAAGCATTGGCAACAAAAGCCAAAATAGACAAATGGGACCTAATCAAACTCCACAGCTTCTGCACAGCAAAACAAACAGTCACTAGAGTGACTCGGCAACCATCAGAATGGGAAAAAATCTTTGCAGTTTACGCATCTGACAAAGGGCTGATATCCAGAATTTACAAAGAACTCAAACAGATTTACAGGAAAAAAACAAACAAGCCCATTCAAAAATGGGCAAAGGATATGAACAGAAACTTTACGAAAGCAGACATACATGAGGCCAGCAAACATATGAAAAAGTGCTCATCGTCATTGGTCATTAGAGAGATGCAAATCAAAACCACATTGAGATACCATCTCACACCAGTTAGAATGGCGATCATTAAAAAATCTGGAGACAGCAGATGCTGGAGAGGATGTGGAGAAATAGGAACACTCTTACACTGTTGGTGGGAGTGTAAATTAGTTCAACCATTGTGGAAGACAGTGTGGCGATTTCTCAGGGACCTAGAAATAGAAATTCCATTTGACCCAGCAATCCCATTACTGGGTATCTATCCAAAGGATTATAAATCGTTCTACTATAAGGACACATGCACACGAATGTTCATTGCAGCACTGTTTACAATAGCAAAGACCTGGAACCAACCCAAATGCCCAACGATGATAGACTGGACTGGGAAAATGTGGCACATATACACCATGGAATATTATGCAGCAATCAAAAATGATGAGTTTGTGTCCTTTGTAGGGACATGGATGAATCTGGAGAACATCATTCTCAGCAAACTGACACAAGAACAGAAAAAGAAATACCGCATATACTCACTCATAGGTGGGTGAGAAAAATGAGAACACGTGGACACAGAGAGGCGGTCTACTATACACTGGGGACTGTTGGGGGGAATGGGGGAGGGACAGCAGGGGGTGGCTGGGGGGGATAGCCTGGGGATGAATACCAAGTGTGGGTGAAGGGGAGGAAAGCAGCAAAGCACAGTGCCATGTGTGTACCTATGCAACTATCTTGCTTGTTCTGCACATGTACCCCCAAACCTATAATGCAATAAAAATTAAAAAAAAAAAAAAAAAAAAAAAAAAACATGGATGGTTAATGTAAAATAAATGAAAACAAGCCAACATTATGAAATTATAAACACAAAGTATTTTAATGAAATATAACTACTGCATCAAATGGATTTGTATCATGGTAGATACATTATTTTTATTTTATTTTGCGTTTTTTTAAAAATTATATTTTAGGTATGGGTTAACATGTGAAGAACATACAAGATTGTTGCATAGGTACACACATGTCAGTGTGATTTGCTGCCTTCTTCCCCATCACCTATATCTGACATTTCTTCCCATGCTATCTCTCCCCAACTCCCCACACCCCGCCATCACTTCCCTATTTCCCCCAGACAGACCCCAGTATGTGATGATCCCTTCCCTGTGTCCATGTGTTTTCATTGTTCAACACCCGCTTATGAGTGAGAACACATGGTGTTTGATTTTCTGTTCTTGTGATAGTTTGCTGAGAATGATGGTTTCTAGGTTCATCTATGTCCATACAAAGGACACAAACTCATCATTTTTTTTATAGAAGGTAATGTAGTAATTTATTAATGTATTTGACTGTTATAAGCACTTCGCCATGCAGATGTATACGAAAACATGTTGTATACCTTACATTTATACAATAAAAATATTACTCATCATTATTACTGAAAAATAAAATTATTTTCATAGAAACTTAAAATATAAATTATATTAAGATAACTGTATACATATTTTAAGCATTTCTCAGTATTCATTTTTAACATGCTGAATATTAATAGAACCCACATAAATAATTACTAAAAATAAAAATGTCTGCCTCATTCTACTTAGAGATCTTCAGGAAAAATATTCTAGTAGTCCAGGTTAATTTTTTTAACTTTATAGTTTTTGTGGACATAATTACCAGGTCAAAAAAGAATTTGCCTATGAATCATCGGTTATTTCAGTGTCCTAGGCATCTCTAAAATTAAGCTGCCAGACAACCTGAACCTGGAAAAGAACTGAAAATTTTCCCATTCAGATGTATTGTTTTTGTTCACTGGTAACTGTAGAAATTTATTTATTTATTGCATTTTAGGCCTTGGGGTACATGTGCAGAACATGCAAGATAGTTGCATAGGTACACGTGGCAGTGTGTTTTGCTGCCTTCCGCCCCTTCACCCACATTTGGCATTTCTCTCCATGCTATCCCTCCGCAGTTCACCACCCCTGCTGACCCTCTCCTATTCCCCGACATAAACCCCAGTGTGTAGTGCTCCCTTCCCTGTGTCCATGGGTTCTCATTGTTCATCACCCGCCTATGAGTGAGAATATGCGGTATTGCATTTTCTGTTCTTGTGTCAGTTTGCTGAGAATGATTGTTCTTCAGATTCATCCATGTCCCTATAAAGGACAAGAACTCATCATTTTTGATGACTGCAAAATATTCCATGGTGTATATGTGCCACATTTTTTTCAGTCCAGTCTATCATCAATGGGCATTTGGGTTGATTCCAGGTCCTTGCTATTGTAAACAGTGCTGCAATGAACATTCGTGTGCATGTGTCCTTATACTAGAATGATTTATATTCCTTTGGATATATACCCAGTAATGGGATTGCTGGGTCAAATGGAATTTCTATTTCTAAGTCCTTGAGGAATCGCCACACTGTCTTCCACAATGGTTAAACTAATTCACACTCCCACTAGCAGAATAAAAGTATTCCTATTTTTCCACAGCCTCTCCAGCATTTGTTGTCTCCAGATTTTTTAATGATCACCATTCTAACTGGCGTGAGATGGTATCTCAAAGGGGTTTTGATTTGCATCTCTCTAATGAGCAGCGATAATGAGCATTTTTTCTTTTTTTAAAAATTTTTATTGCATTATAGGTTTCGGGGTACATGTGCAGAACGTGCAAGATAGTTGCATAGGTACACACATGGCAGTGTGTTTTGCTGCCTTCCTCCCCTTCACCCACACTTGGCATTCATCCCCAGGCTATCCCACCCCAGCCCCCCCCGCTGTCCCTCCCCCATTTCCCCAACAGACCCCAGTGTGTAGTAGACTCCCTCTCTGTGTCCATGTGTTCTCATTTTTCTCACCCACCTATGAGTGAGTATATGCGATATTTCTTTTTCTGTTCTTGTGTCAGGTTGCTGAAAATGATGTTCTCCAGATTCATCCATGTCCTGACAAAGGACACAAACTCATCATTTTTGTTTGCTGCATAATATTCCATGGTGTATATGTGCCACATTTTCCCGGTCCAGTCTATCATCGATGGGCATTTGGGTTGGTTCCTGGTCTTTGCTATTGCAAACAGTGCTGCAATGAACATTCGTGTGCATGTGTCCTTATAGTAGAACGATTTATAGTCCTTTGGATATATACCCAGTAATGGGATTGCTGGGTCAAATGGAATTTCTATTTCTAGGTCCTTGAGGAATCGCCACACTGTCTTCCACAATGGTTGAACTAATTTACACTCCCACCAGCAGTGTAAGTGTGTTCCTATTTGTCCACATCCTCTCCAGCATCTGCTGTCTCCAGATTTCTTAATGATCGCCATTCTAACTGGCGTGAGATGGTATCTCAATGTGGTTTTGATTTGCATCTCTCTAATGACCAGTGATGATGAGCATTTTTTTCATATGTTTGTTGGCCTCATGTATGTCTTCTTTTGTAAAGTGTCTGTTCATATCCTTTACCCATTTTTGAATGGGCTTGTTTGTTTTTTTCCTGTAAATCTGTTTGAGTTATTTGTAAATTCTGGATATCAGCCCTTTGTCAGATGTGTAAACTGCAAAGATGTTTTTCCCATTCTTATGGTTGCCGATTCACTCTAGTGACTGTTTCTTTTGCCGTGCAGAAGCTGTGGAGTTTGATTAGGTCCCATTTGTCTATTTTGGCTTTTGTTGCCAATGCTTTTGGTGTTTTTGTCATGAAGCCCTTGTCTACTTCTATGTCCTGAATGGTTTTGCCTAGATTTTCTTCTAGGGTTTTTATGGTGCCAGGTCTTGTGTTTAAGTCTTTTATCTATCTGCAGTTAATTTTAGTGTAAGGTGTCAGAAATGCTTCCAGTTTCTGCTTTCTGTACATGGTTTGCCAGTTTTCCCAACACCATTTGTTAAACAGGGAATTCTTTCACCATTGCTTTTTTTTGGTCAGGTTAATCAAAGATTGTATGGTTGTAGATATGCTGTGTTGCCTTCAATGCCTCTGTTTTGTTCCATTGGTCTGTATCTCTGTTTTGGCACCAGTACCATGGTGTTTTGATTACTGTAGCACTGGACTGGGAAAATGTGGCACATATACACCATGGAATATTATGCAGCAATCAAAAATGATGAGTTTGTGTCCTTTGTAAGGACATGGATGAATCTGGAGAACATCATTTTCAGCAAACTGACACAAGAACAGGAAAAGAAATACCGCATATACTCACTCATAGGTGGGTGAGAAAAATGAGAACACATGGACACAGAGAGGCAGTCTACTATACAGTGGGTACTGTTGGGGGAAATGGGGGAGGGACAGCCGGGGGGGCTGGGGGTGGATAACCTGGGGATGAATACCAAGTGTGGGTGAAGGGGAGGAAGGCATCAAAACACACTGCCATGTGTGTACCTATGCAACTATCTTGCACATTCTGCACATGTACCCCAAAACCTATAATGCAATAAAAATTAAAAAAAATATATATGATCTGGGTAAAGCAAGTGAAATAAAAAAAAACGATTATATGGTTGTAGATATGTTGTGTTGCTTCAGATGCCTCTGTTCTGTTCCATTGTTGTATATCTCTGTTTTGGTACCAGTACCATGCTGTTTCGATTACTGTAGCCTTGTAGTATACTTTGAAGTCTGGTAGTGTGATGCCTCTCGCTGTGTTCTTTTTGCTTAGAATTGACTTGGCTATGCAGGCTCTTTTTTGGTTCCATATGAAATTCATGGTGGTTTTTTCTTGTTCTGTGAAGAAATTCAATGGTAGTTTGATGGGGATAGCATTGATTGTGTAAATTACTTTGGGCAGTATAGCCATTTTCATGATATTGATTCTTCCTAACCACAAACATGGAATGTTTCTCCATCTGTTTGTGTCCTCTCTTATTTTGTTGAGCAGTGATTTGTAGTTTTCCTTAAAGAGGTCTCTTACATTCCTTGTGAGTTGTATTCCCAGGTATTTTATTTTCTTTGTAGCAATTGTGAATGGTAGTTTGTTCTTGATTTGGTTCTCTTTAAGTTTGTTATTGGTGTATAGGAATGCTTGTGATTTTTGCACATTGATTTTATATCCTGAGACTTTGCTGAAGTTGCTTATCAGTTTCAGGAGCTTTTGGGCTGAGGTGATGGGGTCTTCTAGGTATACTATCATGACATCTGCAAATATAGACAATTTGGCTTCCACCTTTCCTATTTGAATACCCTTTATTTCTTTTTCTTGCCTGATTGCTCTGGCTAGAACTTCCAGTACTATGTTGAATAGGAGTGGTAAGAGAGGGCATCCTTGTCTAGTGTCGGATTTCAAAGGGAATGCTTCCAGTTGTTGCCCATTAATTATGATATTGGCTGTTGGTTCGTCGTAAATAGCTTTTATTACTTTGAGATACGTTCCATCAATACCAAGTTTATTGAGGGTTTTTAGCATAAAGGGCTCTTGCATTTTGTCAAATGCCTTCTCTGCGTCAATTGAGATAATCATGTGGTTTTTGTTTTTGCTTCTGTTCATGTGGTGAATTACATTTATATACTTGCATATGTTGAACCAGCCTTGCATCCTAGCAATGAATCCTACTTGATCATGATGGATACGTTTCTTAATGTGCTGTTGCAATCGGTTTGCCCGTATTTTATTGAAGATTTTTACATTTATGTTCATCATGGATATTGGCCTGAAGTTTTCTTTTCTTGTTGAGTCTCTGTCAGGTTTTGGTATCAGGATGATGTTGGTCTCATAAAGTGATTTGGGAAGGGTTCCCTCTTTTTTTATTATTTGGAATAGTTTCAGAAGGAATGGTACCAGATCCTCTTTGTGTGTCTGGTAGAATTCAGCTGTGAACCCATCCGGACCTGGGCTTTTTTTGTGCAGTAGGCTCTTAATTGCTGCCTCAACTTCAGACCTTTTTATTGGTCTATTCATAGTTTTGTTTTCCTCTTGGTTTAGGCTTGGGAGGACACAGGCATCCAGGAATTTATCCATTTCTTCCTGATTTACTAGTTTTTGTGCATAGAGTTGTTTGTAGTATTCTCTGATGATGGTTTGAATTTCTGTGGAATCTGTGGTGATTTTCCCATTATCGTTTTTTATTCCATCTATTTGGTTGTTCTCTCTTTTCTTTTTTATCAGTCTGGCTAGTGGTCTGTCTATTTTGTTGATCTTTCCGAAAAACCAGCTCTTATATTTATTCATTTTTTGAAGGGTTTTTCTTGTCTCTATCTCCTTCAGTTCTGCTCTGATCTTAGTTATTTCTTGTCTTTGGCTAGGTTTTGAGCTTTTTTGATCTTGCTCCTCTAGCTCTTTCAATTTTGACGATAAGGTGTCAATTTTGGATCTCTCCACTCTTCTCATGTGGACACTTATTGCTACATATTTTCCTCTACAAACTGCTTTAAATGTGTCCCAGAGATTCTGGTACGTTGTGTCTTCGTTCTCGTTGGTTTTGAAGAACTTCTTTATATCTGCCTTCATTTCATTGTTTATCCAATCAACATTCAAGAGCCAGTTGTTCATTTTCCATAAATGGGTGCGGTTCTGAGTTATTTTCTGAATTCTGAGTTCCAACTTGATTGCACTATGATCTGAGAGACTGTTTGTTATGATTTCAGTTGTTTTTCAGTTGCTGAGTCGTGCTTTACTTCCAATTATGTGGTCAATTTTGGAGTAGGTGTGATGTGGTGCTGAGAAGAATGTATATTCTGTGGATTTGGGGTGGAGAGTTCTGTAAATGTCTATCAGGTTTGCTTGTTCCAGGTCTGAGTTCAAGTCCTGGATATCCTTGTTAATTTTCTGTCTGGTTGATCTGTCTGCTATTGACAGTGGAGTGTTAACGTCTCCCACTATTATTGTGTGGGATTCTAGGTCTCCTTGTAAGTCTTTAAGAACTTTCCTTATATATCTGGGTGCTCCTACATTGGGTCCATATATATTTAGAATCCTTAGCTCTTCTTGCTGTATCGATCCTTTTACCATTATGTAATGACCTTCTTTGTCCCTTTTGATCTTTGTTGCTTTAAAGTCTATTTTATCAGAGATGAGAATTGCAAGTTTTCCTTTTTTTTGCTCTCCATTTGCTTGGTAAATCTTCCTCCTTCTTTTTATTTTGAGCCTTTGTGTATCTTTGCATGTGAGGTGGGTTTCCTGGATACAGCACATTGATGGGTTTTGGTTTTTTATCCAATTTGCCTGTCTTTGTCTTTTGATTGGTGTATTTAGCCCATTTACATTTAGGGTTAATATTGTTATGTGTAAATTTGATACTGCCATTTTGATGCTAGCTGGCTGTTTTGCCCGTTAGTTCATGTAGATTCTTCATTTTGTTGATGGTCTTTAGCATTTGGTATGCTCTTAGGATGGCTGGTACTGGTTGTTTCTTTCTATGTGTTGTGCCTCTTTCAGGAGCTCTTGTAAAGCAGGCCTAGTGGCGACAAAATCTTTGAGTACTTGCTTGTTCATGAAGGATTTTATTTTTCCTTCACTTATGGAGCTGAGTTTGGCTGGATATGAAATTTTGGGTTGAAAGTTCTTTTCTTTAAGGATGTTGAATATTGGCCCCAACTCTTTTCTAGCTTGTAGAGTCTCTGCCAATAAATCTGCTGTGAGTCTAAGGGACTTCCCTTTGTGGGTGACCCGGCCTTTCTCTCTGGCTGCCCTTAGTATTTTCTCCTTCATTTCAACCCTGGTGAATCTGACGATTGTGTGCCTTGGGGTTGCTCTTCTTGCAGAGTATCTTTGTGGTGTTCTCTGTATTTCCTGGAGTTGAGTATTGACCTGTCTTGCTGGGTTGGGGAAATTCTCCTGGATAATATCGTGAAGAGTGTTTTCCAGGTTGGATTCATTCTCCTCATCACATTCAGGTACACCTATCAAACGTAGGTTGGGTCTCTTCACATAGTCCCACATTTCTTGGAGATTTTGTTTATTCCTTTTTGTGCTTTTTTCTTTAATCTTGTTTTCTCATTTTATTTCATTGAGTTTATCTTCAACTTCTCATATTCTTTCTTCTGCTTGGTCAATTCGGCTGTTGAAACTTGTGCATGCTTCACGAAGTTCTCGTGTTGTGTTTTTCAGCATTTTCAATTCATTCATATTCCTCTCTAAGTTGTCCATTCTTGTTATTAATTCCTCGAATCTCTTTTCAAATCTTTTTTCAAAGTTTTTAGTTTATTTGCACTGATTTAGAACATGTTCTTTTAGCTCACTGAAGTTTCTCATTATCCACGTTCTGAAGTCTGATTCCATCATTTCGTCACACTCATTCTCCGTCCAGCTTGGTTCCCTTGCTGGTGAGGAGGTTTGGTCCTTTGTAGGAGGTGAGGTGTTTTGGTTTCAGGTGCTTTCCTCCTTTTTGCGCTGTTTTCTTTCCATCTTTATGGATTTATCCGTCTGTCGTCCTAGTAGTTGCTGATTTTTCAATTGGGTCTCCGTGTGGACGCTGAGATTGTTGATGATGAAGTATTTCTGTTACTTAGTTTTTCTTCTAATGGTCTAGGCCCTCTGCTGTATGAGTGCTGAGGTCCACTCCAGGCCCTGCTTGTCTGGGGTATACCTGTAGCAGCCTCTGCACCTTCACTGAGAGCTGCAATCCTGAGTCGCTTCTACGACGTTCTCTTGCGAGTCCCCGGGATTTTATTTTTCTTTTACTTATGAAGCTCAGTTTGGCTGGATATGAAATTCTGGGTCGAAAGTTCTTTTCTTTACGGATGTTAAATATTGGCCCCAACTCTCTTCTGGCTTGTAGAGTCTCTGCCAAGAGATCTCCTGTGAGTCTGATGGGCTTCCCTTTGTGGGTGACCCGACCTTTCTCTCTGCCTGCCCTTAGTATTTTCTCCTTCATTTCAACCCTGGTGAATCTGATGGTTATGTGCCTCGGGGTTGCTCTTCTTGCAGAATATCTTTGTGGTGTTCTCTGTACTTCCTGGAGTTGAGTATTGACCTGTCATGCTAGGTTGGGGAAATTTTCCTTGATAATATCCTGAAGAGTGTTTTCCAGCTTGGATTCATTCTCTTCATCACATTCTGGTACACATATCAAACGTAGGCTAGGTCTCTTCACATAGTCCCACATTTCTTGGAGATTTTGTTCATTCCTCTTTGCAGTTTTTTCTTTGATCTTGGTTTCTCGTTTTATTTCATTGAGTTGATCTTCGACTTCTGATATTCTTTCTTCTGCTTGGACAATTCGGCTGTTAAAACTTGTGCATGCTTCACGAAGTTCTCGTGTTGTGTTTTTCAGCTCCTTCAATTCATTCATATTCCTCTCTAAGTTGTCCATTCTTTTTATCATTTCCTCGAATCTTTTTTTAAATCTTTTTTCAAGGTTCTTAGTTTCTTTGCACTTATTTAGAATATGTTCTTTTAGCTCACTGAAATTTCTCCTTATCCACTTTCTGAAGTCTGATTCCGTCATTTTGTCACACTCATTCTCCCTCCACCTTTGTTTCCTTGCTGGTGAGGAGTTTTGCCCTTTGTAGGGGGTGAAGTGTTTTGGTTTCTGGTGTTTTCCTCCTTTTTGCACTGGTTTCTTTCCATCGTTATGGATTTATCCACCTGACGTCTTAGTAGTTGCTGATTTTTCAATAGGTCTCTGTGTGGACACCCAGATTGTTGATGATGAGGTATTTCTGTTACTTAGTTTTCCTTCTAATGGTCTAGCCCCTCTGCCTTATGAATGCTGAGGTCCACTCCAGGCCCTGCTTGTCTGGGGTACACCTGTAGCAGCAGCGGAACAGTGAGGGATGCTACCAGTTTCTTCTTCTGTTATCTTTGTTTCAGAATAATGCCCACAAAATATCAGTCTGATTAGTCCTTTTTTGGGGTGACGACTCTTTGGATATACAGGGATCAGGTAGCTGCTTGAGGAGACCGTCTTTGCTTTATAGGAGCTACCATGCTGAGCTGTGAGCTCCATTGTTCATTCAGCGATGTTGGGAGGATGTGTTTATGTCTGCTTCAACAGAACTCATAAACCCCCCCTTTCTTTCCCCTTAGATGCTCTGTCTCTGGGAGTTGGGCTTTCTTTATGAGTATCTGTTGCACTGTCCTGCCCAGCTAGGTGGCAGTCTATTCACTATTTTCCTGCCAGGGCTCCGCCCTGCTAGCACGGGTCCGCCCTGTTGCTGTGGGGCTCCGTTCTGCTGTGGCTTGCTCCGCCCTGCTGTGGTTTGCTCCACCCTGCTGGCGGAGTCTCTCTGTTATGGCAGGGTGCCTCGGCAACATTAGGCTGTGTCAACCCTGGGCGGTACTTCAGTAGGGGGGTATTGCGTCAGTAGTGGCAGTCGGCCCTTCCTCACTGGGCTGCACTGTCCTAGATGCCGGCAGCAAAACTCTTAGCCCTGAGCGCCTCCAATCTCTGCCCTGCTTGTCCCCGTCCGGGTGGTACCCACCGAGCCCGATCACCCATCTCCCTGCCTCAGAGTCCATCCTCTCTCTCTCTCTCTCTCTCTTCCTCTCCTCAAGCTGAACGGTTGAGTCTCTCACTGACGCCCCTTTAGCCTGCTGATAGGGCACTGGGATCCGTGTGATCTCCCATGCTGCTGCCCCCTGAACCGGCTCAGATCACGTTTTCCAGGAATCTCCTGCTCTGGCTCATTGTCCAAGTCCCATTCAATCATATTGACATGCCAATATGCCCTTCCAAATCTCAGACTGCCGGTTTAACAGGGCACTCGGACCAGTGAGTTTTGTGCCCGGTGCCGCTGCGCTGCGGAACCAGCCAAAGCAGCCGCACGAGCCTGCTGTGCTAGCGTCCCGTGTCTCTCCCACACCTGGGAGTTTCAACGTTCTATGGGCAAAAAGGATCTGTCCGAGAATACAGCTAGAACTCACCCTCTGCGCCTTCACTGAGAGCTGCAATCCGGAGTCGCCTCTGCGATGCCATCTTGATCCCTTTCTATCTTTTTTATTGCATCTATTTGGTTGTTCTCTCTTTTCTTTTTTATCAGTCTGGCTAGTAGTCTGTCTGTTTCGTTGATCTTTTCGAAAAACCAGCTCTTGGATTTATTGATTTTTTGAAGGATTTTTCGTGTCTTTGTCTTCTTCTGTTCTGCTCTGATCTTAGTTATTTCTTGTCTTCTGCAGGTTTTGAGTTTTTTTTTATCTTTCTCCTCCAGCTCTTTCAATTTTGATGATAGGGTGTCCATTTTGAATCTCTCCACTCTTCTCATATGGGCACTTATTGCTATATATTTTTCTCTTGAGACCACTTTAAATGTGTCCCAGAGATTCTTGTATGTTGTGTCTTCCTTCTCATTTGTTTTGACGAACTTCTTTATTTCTGCCTTCATTTCATTGTTTATCCAGTCAACATTCAGGAGCTAGCTGTTCAGTTTCCATGAAGCTGTGTGGTTCTAAGTTAGTTTCTGTATTCTGAGTTCTAACTTGATTGCACTATGGTCTGAGAGACTGTTATGATTTCCGTTGTTTTGCATTTGTTGAGGAGTGCTTTACTTCCAATTATGTGGTCAATTTTGGAGTAGGTGTGATGTGGTGCTGAGAAGAATGTATATTCTGTGGATTTGGGGTGGAGAATTCTGTAAATGTCTATCAGGTTTGCTTGTTCCAGGTCTGACTTCAAGTCCTGGATATCCTTGTTAGTTTTCTATATTGTTGATCTGTGTAATATTGACAGTGGAGTGTTAAAGGCTCCCACTATTACTGTGTGGGAGTCTAAGTCTCTTTCTAAGTGCTTAAGAACCTGCCTTATATGTCTGCATTCTCCTGTATTGGGTCCACATATATTTAGGATCGTTAGCTCTTCTTTTTACATCAATCATTTGACCATTATGTAATGACCTTCTTTGTCTCTTTTGATCTTTTTAGCTTTAACGTCTATTTTAACAGAGATGAGAATTTCAAAGACTGCATTTTTTTTTCTCTCCATTGGCTTGGTAAATCTTCCTCTATCCCTTTATTTTGAGCCCTTGTGTATCCTTGCATGTGAGGTGGATTTCCTGGATACAGCACAGTGATGGGTTTTGGTTTTTTATCCAATTTGCCAGTCTATGTCTTTTATTCGTGCATTTAGCCCATTTACATTTAGGGTTAATATTGTTATGTGTCAGTTTGATACTGCCATTTTGATGCTAGCTGGCTGTTTTGCCCGTTAGTTGATGAAGATTCTTCATTTTGTTGATGCTCTTTAGCATTTGGTATCTTTTTAGAATGGCTAGTATTGATTCTTTCATTCTATGTGTAGTGCCTCTTTCAGAAGCTCTTGTAAAGCAGGCCTGGTGATGACCAAATCTCTGAGTTCTTGCTTCTTGGCAAAAGATTTTATTCTTCCTTCACTTATGAAGCTCAGTTTGGCTGGATATGAAATTCTGGGTTGAAAGTTCTTTTCTTTAAGGATGTTGAATATTGGCCTCCACTCTCTTATGGCTTGTAGATTTTCTGCCAAGAGATCTGCTGTGAGTCTGATGGGCTTCCCTTTGTGGGTGACCCTTCTCTCTGGCTGCCCTTAGTATTTTCTCCTCATTTTAACCCTGGTGAATCTGACGATTATGTGCCTTGGGGTTGCTCTTCTTGCAGAATATCTTAGTGCTGTTCTCTGTATTTCCTGGACTTGAGTATTGACCTGCCTTGCTAGGTTGGGGAAATTTTCGTGGATATTATACTGAAGAGTGTTTTCCAGCTTGGATTCATTTTCTTCATCACTTTCGGGTACACCTATCAAACGTAGGCGAGGTCTTTTCACATAGTCCCATATTTCTTGGAGATTTTGTTCATTTTTTTTTGCACTGTTTCCTCTAATCTTGTTTTCTCTTTTTATTTCATTGAGTTGATCTTCAACTTCTGATATTCTTCCTTCTGCCTGGCCAATTTGGCTGTTGAAAGTTGTGCATGCTTCGTGAAGTTTTCGTGTTGTGCTTTTCAGCTCCTTCAATTTATTCATATTCCTCTCTAAGTTGTTCATTTTTGTTATCATTTCCTCGAATCCTTTTTTGAATCTTTTTTCAAGTTTCTTAGTTTTTTTGCATTGATTTAGAACAGGTTCTTTTAGCTCACTGAAGTTTCTCATTGTGCACCTTCTGAAGTCTGATTCCATCATTTCGTCACTCTCATTCTCCATCCAGCTTTGTTCCCTTGCTGGTGAGGAGTTTTGGTCCTTTGTAGGAGGTGAGGTGTTTTGATTTTGGGTGTTTTCCTCCTTTTTGCGCTGGTTTCTTTCCATCTTTGTGGATTTATCCACCTGTCGTCTTAGTAGTTGCTGACTTTTGGATTGGGTCTCTGAGTGGACACCCAGATTGTTGTTGATGAAGTATTTCTTTTACTTAGTTTTCCTTCTCATGGATTAGCCCCTCTGCTGTATGAGTGCTCAGGTCCACTCCAGGTCCTGCTTGTCTGGGGTACACCTGTAGCAGCTGTGGAACAGTGAGGGATGCTACCAGTTTCTTCTTCTGCTATCTTTGTTCCAGAATGATGCCTGCCAAATGTTAGTCTAATTGGTCCTTTTTTTGAGGTGGCTCTTTGGATATGCAGGGGTCAGGGAGATGCTTGAGGAGATGGTCTTTAGTTTATTGGAGCTCCAGTGCTGGGCTGTGTACTCCATTGTTCATTCAGGGTTGCTGGGCAGATGTGTTTATGTCTGCTGCAGCAGAACTTATAAAACCTCCTTTTTGTTCCCTCAGATGCTCTCTTTCAGGGATTTGGGGCTTTATTTATGAGTATATTTTGCACTGTCCTGCCCAGCTAGGAGGCAGTCTATTCACTATTTTCCTGCTGGGGCTTCACCCTGCTAGCACGGGTCTGCCCTGCTGCTGTGGGGCTCTGTTCTATTGTGGTGTGCTCTGCTCTTTTGGTGGAGTCTCTCTTTTATGGCTGGTTGCCTCAGCAACGGCAGGCTGCATCATCAGTGGGAGGTATCTCAGTAGGGGTGGATTGCGTTCATTGTGGCGGACGCTTCTCCCCCACCGAGCTGCACCGTCCTAGATTCAGCTGACCCCGCAGCAAAACTCTCCACCCTGAGTGCCTTGAATTGCTATGCTGCTTGTTCCTGTGAGGGTGGGCCCCGCCAACCTGATCACCTGGCTCCCTGCCCCGGAGTTCCTCCTCTCTCTCTCTCTTTTTCTTTCCAAATTGAATGATTGACTCTCTCACAGGCACCCCAGTCGCCTGCTGATTGACCACCGGGATCCCTGCAATCTCCCCTGTGGCAGCCCACTGCACCAGCACAAATCACTCTTCCCAGGAATCTCCTGGTCTGGCTCAGCATCCAAGTCCCGTTGAATCAAATGGACACGTCAATCTGCCCTCCCAAAACTGAGATTGCCGGTTTAACAGGGCACCCAGACCAGTGAGCTTTGTGCGGGCTGCCACTGTGCTGTGGCGCTGGCCGAAACGGCCATGCAAGCGGGCTGAGCTGCTCTCCTGTGTCTCTCCTACACCTGGGAATTTGTCAATTCTGTGGGCAACAAAAGTCCGTCTGAAAATGCAGCTAGGACCCACCCTCTGCGCCTTCACTGAGAGCTGCAATCCTGAGTTGTTTCTATGGTGCCATCTTGGAACCTTCTCCTTCTTTACTTTTTTAATAGTAGCCATTCTGACTGGTGTGAGAGGGTATTTAATAGTGGTTTTTTATTTGCATTTAACTGATGATTAGTGATGATGAGCATTTTTTCCATATATTTCTTGGCCACTTGTCTATATACTTTAGAGAATTGTCTGTTCATGTCTTTTGCCCACGTTTAAATGGGGTTATTTGGTTGTTGCTTGTTTAATTATTTAAGTTCCTTATAGATTCTGGATATTAGATCTCTGTTGGATGAATAGTTTGTGAATATTTTCTCCCATTCTCTAGGTTGTTGATTACATCCTGCGAGTGTCAGGATCAAGTTACTGTACAATACTTGAATACTGCCAAGCCCCTGGCATATATCATTAATTGTTAAGAATCATCATTATCATCATCATCCTGGCACACTCTATAATTCATGTCTCCTTCATTTCTGGCATATTGTCATATACACATTACAGTGATAAATCCTCCTTCTTAGGAACTTCCAACTGCTTTTTACATCCATTTTATTAATGCTTCCCAACAATCGCCATGCTAGGAAGATATTATTGTCCTGAATTTACAATTGAAACAACTAAAATCCAGTAAAATAAAAGAGTTTGCATAGTTCACAAAACTACAAAATGAGAGTTCCTTAATTTTTATTCACCTTGAAGGCATAGACATTATCATACTCATTTTTATGTGCTTTCAATATTTGTTGAAGTAATCAATAAACATCATTACTATTTCCATTGAACCCAAAGATAATTATTAAAGTTATTTTAAGTCACACAAATCGTTATGTAGTGAATTTTATGTTCCATTTTCAATAATTAATATTTGAGATACTGAGAAATTATACTGGAATTGCATAGTTAATGATTGTATTACCACATACATTTAAACTGTGTTCTTTTGGACATGTTGAATATTGTACTTTATTCTGGGAATTGCTGTAATCATGCCTATTATAGAACATTTGCAAAAAACAAAAAATTACCTATAACCCTAGCACCAAAAGAGTAGATATTCACTGTTAATGTTTTGCTTACACCTTTCACATGATTGAGGTTATGCTAGGAATATACTGCATTAACCTTCTCTTTTCACTTACATTTAATAATATTACATCATTGGAATTTCCGAAGCACAGTAGAACTTTTAGGAAACACCACTTTTTATTTTTTATTTTATTTTATTTATTAAAATTTTTTATTGCATTATAGGTTTTGGGGTACATGTGCAGAACGTGCAAGATAGTTGCATAGGTACACACATGACAGTGTGCTTTGCTGCCTTCCTCCCCTTCACCCACACTTGGTATTCATTCCCAGGCTATCCCCCACAACCCCCCCCGCTGTCCCTCCCCCATTTCCCCCAACAGTCCCCAGTGTATAGTACACAACCTCTCTGTGTCCATGTGTTCTCATTTTTTTCACCCACCTATGAGTGAGTATATGCAGTATTACTTTTTCGTTTTTTTTTTATTTTTATTTTTTTATTTTTTTTATTTTTATTTTTTAATTTTTATTGCATTATAGGTTTGGGGGTACATGTGCAGAACGAGCAAGATAGTTGCATAGGTACACACATAGCAGTGTGCTTTGCTGCTTTCCTCACCTTCACCCACACTTGGTATTCAGCCCCAGGCTATCCCCCACAGCCCCCCCCACTGTTCCTCCCCCATTCCCCCCAACAGTCCCCAGTGTATAGTAGACCACCTCTCTGTGTCCATGTGTTCTCATTTTTCTCACCCACCTATGAGTGAGTATATGGGATATTTCTTTTTCTTCACTTGTGTCAGTTTGCTGAGAATGATGTTCTCCAGATTCATCCATGTCCCTACAAAGGACACAAACTCATCATTTTTGATTGCTGCATAATATTCCATGGTGTATATGTGCCACATTTTCCCAGTCCAGTCTATCATCGTTGGGCATTTGGGTTGGTTCCAGGTCTTTGCTATTGTAAACAGTGCTGCAATGAACATTCGTGTGCATGTGTCCTTATAGTAGAACGATTTATAGTCTTTTGGATATATACCCAGTAATGAAATTGCTGGGTCAAATGGAATTTCTATTTCTAGGTCCCTGAGGAATCGCCACACTGTCTTCCACAATGGTTGAAGTAATTTACACTCCCACAAACAGTGGAAGAGTGTTCCTATTTCTCCACATCCTCTCCAGCATCTGCTGTCTCCAGATTTTTTAATGATCGCCATTCTAACTGGTGTGAGATGATATCTCAATGTGGTTTTAATTTGCATCTCCTCTAATGACCAATGATGATGAGCACTTTTACATATGTTTGTTGGCCTCATGTATGTCTTCTTTTGTAAAGTTTCTGTTCATATCCTTTGCCCATTTTTGAATGGGCTTGTTTGTTTTTTTTCTGTAAATCTGTTTGAGTTCTTTGTAAATTCTGGATATCAGCCCTTTGTCAGATGTGTAAACTGCAAACATTTTTTCCCATTCTGATGGTTGTCGATTCACTCTAGTGACTGTTTCTTTTGCTGTGCAGAAGCTGTGGAGTTTGATTAGGTCCCATGTGTCTATTTTGGCTTTTGTTCCCAATGTTTTTGGTGTTTTGTTCATGAAGTTCTTGCCTACTCCTATGTCCTGAACGGTTTTGCCTAGATTTTCTTCTAGGGTTTTTATGGTGTCAGGTCTTACATTTAAGTCTTTAATCCATCTGGAGTTGATTTTAGTGTAAGTGTCAGAAAGGGGTCCAGTTTCTGCTTTCTGCACATGGCTAGCCAGTTTTCCCAACACCATTTATTAAATAGGGAATCCTTTCCCCATTGCCTGTTTTAGTCTGGTTTATCAAAGATTATATGGTTGTAGATGTGTTGTGTTGCCTCCGATGCCTCTGTTCTGTTCCATTGGTCTATATCTCTGTTTTGGTACCAGTACCATGCTGTTTTGATTACTGTAGCCTTGTAGTATAGTTTGAAGTCTGGTAGCATGATGCCTCCCGCTGTGTTCTTTTTGCTTAGAATTCACTTGGCTATGCGGTCTCTTTTCTGGTTCCATATGAAATTCATGGTGGTTTTTTCCAGTTCTGTAAAGAAATTCAATGGTAGTTTGATGGGGATAGCATTGATTGTGTAAATTACTTTGGGCAGTATAGCCATTTTCACGATATTGATTCTTCCTAACCACAAACATGGAATGTTTCTCCATCTGTTTGTGTCCTCTCTTATTTCGTTGAGCAGTTGTTTGTAGTTTTCCTTAAAGAGGTCCCTTACATTCCTAGTGAGTTATATTCCTAGGTATTTTATTTTCTTTGTAGCAATTGTGAATGGCAGTTCGTTCTTGATTTGGTTCTCTTTAAGTCTGTTATTGGTGTATAAGAATGCTTGTGATTTTTGAACACTGATTTTATATCCTGAGACTTTGCTGAAGTTGCTTATCAGTTGCAGGAGCTTTTGGGCTGAGGTGATGGGGTCTTCTAGGTATACTATCATGTCGTCTGCAAATAGAGACAATTTGGCTTCCACCTTTCTATTTGAATACCCTTTATTTCTTTTTCTTGCCTGATTGCTCTGGCTAGAACTTCCAGTAGTATGTTTAATAGGAGTGGAGAGAGGGCATCCTTTACTAGTGCCGGATTTCAAAGGGAATGCTTCCAGTTTTTGCCCATTAAGTATGATATTGGCTGTTGGTTTGTCGTAAATAGCTTTTATTACTTTGAGATATGTTCCATCAATACCAAGTTTATTGAGGGTTTTTAGCATAAAGAGCTGTTGAATTTTGTCAAATGCTTTCTCTGCATCAATTGAGATAATCATGTGGTTTTTTTTTTGCTTCTGTTTATGTGGTGAATTACATATATAGACTTGCGTATGTTGAACCAGCCTTGCATCCCGGGGATGAATACTACTTGATCATGATGGACAAGTTTTTTAATGTGCTGTTGCAATCGGTTTGCCAGTATTTTATTGAAGATTTTTGCATCTATGTTCATCATGGATATTGGCCTAAAGTTTTCTTTTCTTGTTGAGTCTCTGCCAGGTTTTGCTATCAGGATGATGTTGGTCTCATAAAATGATTTTGGAAGGGTTCCCTCTTTTTGGATTATTTGGAATAGTTTCAGAAGAAATGGTACCAGATCCTTTTTGTGTGTCTGGTAGAATTCGGCTGTGAACCCATCTGGACTTGGTCTTTTTTTGTGTGGTAGGCCCTTAATTGCTGCCTCAACTTCAGACCTTGTTATTGGTCTATTCATAGTTTCAGCTTCCTTCTGGTTTAGGCTTGGCAGGACACAGGCGTCCAGGAATTTATCCATTTCTTCCTGATTTACTAGTTTGTGTGCATAGAGTTGTTTGTAGTATTCTCTGATGATGGTTTGAATTTCTGTGGAATCTGTGGTGATTTCCCCTTTATCGTTTTTTATTGCATCTATTTGGTTGTTCTCTCTCATCTTTTTTATCAGTCTGGCTAGTGGTCTGTCTATTTTGTTGATCTTTTCGACAAACCAGCTCTTAGATTTATTGATTTTTTGAAGGGTTTTTCTTGTCTCTATCTCCTTCAGTTCTGCTCTGATCTTAGTTATTTCTTGTCTTCGGCTAGGTTTTGAGCTTTTTTGATCTTGCTCCTCTAGCTCTTTCAATTTTGACGATAGGGTGTCAATTTTGGATCTCTCCACTCTTCTCATGTGGGCACTTATTGCTATATATTTTCCTCTACAGACTGCTTTAAATGTGTCCCAGAGATTCTCGTACGTTGTGTCTTCATTCTCGTTGGTTTCAAAGAACTTCTTTATTTCTGCCTTCATTTCATTGTTTATCCAATCAACATTCAAGAGCCAGTTGTTCAGTTTCCATGAAGCTGTGCGGTTCTCAGTTATTTTCTGAATTCTGAGTTCCAACTTATTGCACTATGGTCTGAGAGACTGTTTGTTAGGATTTTCGTTGTTTTGCATTTGCTGAGGAGTGCTTTACTTCCAATTATGTGGTCAATTTTGGAGTAGGTGTGATGTGGTGCTGAGAAGAATGTATATTCTGTGGATTTGGGGTGGAGAGTTCTGTAAATATCTATCAGGTTTGCTTGTTCCAGGTCTGAGTTCAAGTCCTGTATATCCTTGTTAATTTTCTGTCTGGTTGATCTGTCTGCTATTGACAGTGGATTGTTAACATCTCCCACTATTATTGTGTGGGAGTCTACGTCTCTTTTTAAGTCCTTAAGAACTTTCCTTATATATCTGGGTGCTCCTACATTGGGTCCATATATATTTTTGAATCATTAGCTCTTCTTGTTGTGTCGATCCTTTTACCATTATGTAATGACCTTCTTTGTCCCTTTTGATCTTTGTTGCTTTAAAGTCTATTTTATCAGTGACGAGAATTGCAACTCCTGCTTTATTTTTGCTCTCCATTTGCTTGGTAAATTTTCCTCCATCCCTTTATTTTGAGCCTTTGTGTATCCTTGCATGTGAGGTGGGTTTCCTGGATACAGCACACTGACGGATTTTGGCTTTTTATCCAATTTGCCAGTCTGTGTCTTTTTATTGGTTCATTTAGCCCATTTACTTTTAGAGTTATTATTGTTATCTGTGAATTTGATACTGCCATTTTGTTGCTACCTGATTGTTTTGGCCATTGGTTCATGTAGATTCTTCATTTTGTTGATTCTCTTTAGCATCTGATATGCTTTTAGGATGGCTGGTACTGGTTGTTTCTTTCTATGTGTAGTTCCTCTTTCAGGAGCTCTTGTAAAGCAGGCCTAGTGGTGACAAAATCAGTACTTGCTTGTTTATGAAGGATTTTATTTTTCCTTCACTTATGAAGCTCAGTTTGGGTGGATATAAAATTCTGGGTTGAAATTTCTTTTCTTTAAGGATGTTGAATATTGGCCGCCACTGTTTTCTGGCTTGTAAAATCTCTGTCAAGACATCTACTGTGAGTCTGATGGGCTTCCCTTTGTGGGTGACCCAACCTTTCTCTCTGGCTGCCCTTAGTATTTTCTTTCATTTCAACCCTGGTGAATCTGATGATGATGTGCCTTGGGGTTTCTCTTCTTGCAGAGTATCTGTGTGGTGTTCTCTGTATTTCCTGGAGGTGAGTATTGGCCTGCATTTCTAGGCTGGGGAAATTTTCCTGGATAATATCCTGAGGAGTATTTTTCAGCTTGGATTCATTGTCTTCATAACATTCTGGTACACCTATTAAATGTAGGTTCGGTCTCTTCACATAGTTCCAAATTCCTTGGATGATTTTGTTCGTTTCTTTTTGTCCTTTTTTCTTTAATCTTCATTTCTTTTTTCATTTCACTGAGTTGATCTTCGACTTCTGATATTCTTTCTTTTGCTTGGTCGATTCGGCTCTTGAATCTTGTGCATGCTTCACGAATTTCTCGTGTTGTGTTTTTCAGCTCCTTCAATTCGTTCATATTCCTCTCTAAGTTGTCCATTCTTGTTATCTTTTTATCAATTTTTTTTTCTAATCTATTTTTAAGGTTCTTAGTTTCTTTGCATTGATTTAGTCCATGTTGTTTTAGCTCACTGACGTTTCTCATTATCCAGCTTCTGAAGTCTGATTCCGTCATTTTGTCACACTGCTTCTCCGTTCAGCTTTGTTCCCTTGATGTTGAGGAGTTTTGGTCCTTTGTAGAGGGTGACGTGTTTTGGTTTCTGATGTTTTCTTCCTTTTTGCGCTGGTTTCTCCCATCTTTGTGGATTTATCCACCTGTCATCTTAGTAGTTGCTGAAATTTCAATTGGGTCTCTGAGTGGACGTCCAGATTTTTCATGATGGTGTATTTCTGTTACTTTGTTTTTCTTCTAATGGTCTAGCTTCTCTGCTGTACCACTGCTGAGGTCCACTCCAAGCCCCGTTTTTCTGGGGTAAACCTGTAGCAGCTGTGGAACAGTGAGGGATGCTACCAGTTTCTTCTTCTGCTATCTGTTTACCACAATGATGCCCGCTATATATCCGTCTGATTGGTTATTTTTTGAGGTGACTCTTTTGATATACAGGTGTCAGGGAGCTGCTTGAGGAGACATTCTGTACTTTATAGGAGCTCCAATGGTGAGGTGTGAGCTCCGTTGTTCATTCAGGGTTGTTGGGAACCTGTGTTATAAACCCCCCTTTTTTTTCCTCAGATGCTTTGTCTCAGTATGTTGGGGCTTTCTTTATGAGTATCTTTTACACTGTCCTGCCTCGCTAGGTGGCAGTCTATTCAGTATTTGCCTGCTGAGGCTCCGTGCTGCTGCCACAGGGCTCCGTTCTACTGTGGTGCGCTCCACCCTGTTGGCCGAGTCTCTTTGTTATGTTTGGTTGCCTCGGCAATGGCAGGCTGCGTCAGCACTGGGCGTTTTCCTCAGTAGGGGCGGATTGCGTCCGTAGTGGCTGACGCCCCTCCACCACCAAGCTGCACCGTCCTGGCCAGCAGTGATATTCTCAACCCTGAGCGCCTCCGATTCCCAACCTGCTTGTCCCCGTGAGGGTGCGACCCTCCGAGCCCAATCACCTGGCTCCTTGCCTCAGAGTCCGTCCTCTCTCTCTGTCTCTTTTTCTTTTTAATTTGAACGGTGAGACTCTCTTGCTGTCGCCCCAGTAGCCTGCTGATAGGGCACTGTGATCCTTGTGACCTCCCGTGTCACTGCCCACTGCACCGACTCAAATCACACTTCCCAGGAATCTCCTGGTCTGGCTCATTGTCCAAGTCTTGTTTAATCAGATGGACATATCAGTTTGCCCTTCCAAATCTCGGATTGCCGGTTTAACAAGACAATCAGATCAGTGAGTTTTTTGCCGGGTGCCGCTGCACTGTGACGCCGGCTGAAGCACCAGCCAAACCGGCTGTGCCAGCTCAATCAACAGCTTCCCCGGCATCCCGTGTTTGTCCTACACCTGGAAATTTTCCCGTTCTTTGGGCAACAAAGTTTCTTCTGGGAATGCGGCTAGGACTCACCATCTGCACCTTCACTGAGAGCTGCAATCCTGAGTTCTTTCTACAACACTATCTTGGAAAATCCTTCTGTTTTTTTTCTTGTAAATCTGTTTGAGTTCTTTGTAAATTCTGGATATCAACCCTTTGTCAGATGGGTAAACTGCAAATATTTTTTTCCCATTCTTTTGGTTGCTGATTCACTCTAATGACTGTTTCATTGGCTGTGCAAAAGCTATTAAGTTTGATTAGGTCCCATTTGTCTATTTTGGCTTTTGCTGCCAACGCTTTTGATGTTTTGGTCATGAAGACCTTGCCTACTCCTAGTCCTGAATGGTTTTGCCTAGATTTTCTTCTAGAAATTTTATGGTGCCAGGTCTTATATTTAAGTCTTTAATCCACCTGGAGTTAATTTTAGTGTAAGGTGTCAGGAAGGGGTTCAGTTTCTGCTTTCTGAACATGGCTTGCCAGTTTTCCCAACACCATTTATTAAACAGGGAGTCCTTTCCCCATTGCTTGTTTTTGTCAGGTTTATCAAAGATTGTATGGTTGTAGATATGTTGTGTTGCTTTCGATTCCTCTGCTCTGTTCCACTGGTATATATCTCTGTTTTGATACCAATGCCATGCTGTTTTGATTACTGTAGCCTTGTAGTACAGTTTGAAGTCTGGTAGTGTGATGCCTTCTTCTGTGTTTCTTTTGCTTAGAATTGACTTGGTTATGCGGGCTCTCTTTTGGTTCCATATGAAGTTCAATGTGGTTTTTCCAGTTCTGTGAAGAAAGTCAAAGGAGCTTAATGGGGATAGCGTTGAGTCTATAAGTAACTTTGGGCAGTATGGCCATTTTCACAATATTGATTCTTCCTAATCATGAACATGAAATGTTTCTCCATCTGTTTGTGTCCTCTCTTACTTCGTTGAGCGGTGGTTTGTAGTTCTCCTTGAAGAGATCCTTTATGTTCCTTCTTAGTTGTATTCCTAGGTATTTTATTCTCTTTGTAGCAATTGTGAATGGCAGTTCATTCTTGATTTGGCTCTCTTTCAGTCAGATATTGGTGTATAGGAATGCTTGTGATTTTTGCACATTGATTTTGTATCCTGAGGCTTTGCTGAAGTTGCTTATAAGTTTCAGGAGTTTTTGGGCTGAGGCGATGGGGTCTTCTAGATATACTATCACATCGTCTGCAGATAGAGACAATTTGGCTTCCTCCTTTCCTATTTGAATACCCTTTATTTCTATTTATTGCCTGATTGCTCTGGCTAGAACTTCCAGTATTGTGATGAATAGAAGTGGTGAGAGAGGGCATCCTTGTCTAGTGCTGGATTTCAAAGGGAATGCTTCCAGTTTTTGCCCATTAAGTATGATATTGGCTGTCGGTTTGTCATAAATAGCTTTTATTATTTTGAGATACGTTCGATCAATACCGAGTTTATTGAGGGTTTTTAGCATAAAGTGCTGTTGGATTTTGTCAAAGGACTTCTCTGCGTCAATTGACATAATCATTTGGTTTTTGTGTTTGGATTTGCTTATTTTGTTAATTATGTTTATAGACTTGTGCATGTGGAACCAGCCTTGCATCGCCGGGATGAATTTTACTTGATGACTGTGGACAACCTTTTTGATGTGCTGCTGCAATCGGCTTGCCAGTATTTTATTGAAGATTTTTGCATCTATGTTCATCATGGATATTGGCCTGAAGTTTTCTTTTCTTGTTGAGTCTCCGCCAGGTTTTGGTATCAGAATGATGTTGTTCTCATAAAATGATTTGAGAGGGAATCCCTCTTTTTAGATTATTTGGAATAGTTTCAGAAGGAATAGTACCAGTTCCTCTTTGTGTGTCTGGTGGAATTCGGTTGTGAACCCATCTGGACCTGGGCTTTTTCTGTGTGGTAACCACTTAAATGCTGCCTTAACTTCAGACCTTGTTATTGGTCTATTCATAGTTTTGGCTTCCTCCTGGTTTAGTCTTGGGAGAACACAGGTGTCCAGGAATTTGTCCATTTTTTCCAGGTTTAATCGTTTATGTGCATAGAGTTGTTTGTAATATTCTCTGATGATGGTTTGAATTTCTGTGGAATCTGTGGTGATTTTTTTTATTGTTTTTAATTGCATCTATTTGGTTATTCCCTCTTTTCTTTTTCTTCAATCTGGTTAGTGGTCTGTCTATTTTCTTGATCTTTTCAAAAAACCATTTCTGAGATTTATTGATTTTTCGAAGGTTTTTTTATGTCTCTATATTTTTCAGATTTGTTCTTATCTTAGTTATTTTTTGTCTTCGGCTACGTTTTGAGTTTTTTTGATCTTGCTCCTCTAGCTCTTTCAATTTTGATATTAAGGTGTTAATTTTGGATCTCTCCACTCTTCTCATGTGGGCAGTTATTGCTATATATTTTTCTCTAGAGACTGCTTTAAAAATGTTCTAGAGATTCTGCTACGTTGTATCTTCATTCTTGTTAGTTTCGAAGAACTTCTTTATTTCTACCTTCATTTCATTGTTTATCCAGTCAACATTCAAGGGCCAGGTGTTCAGTTTCCATGAAGCTGTGAGGTTCTGAGTTCGTTTTTGAATTCTGAGTTTTATCGTGATTGCACTATGGTCTGAGAGACTGTTTGTTATAATTTCATTTGTTTTGCATTTGCTGAAAAGTGCTTTATTTACAATTACGTGGTCAATTTTAGAGTAAGTGTGATGTGGTGCTGAGAAGATTGTGTATTCTGTAAATTTTCGGTGGAGAGGTCTGTAAATGTCTATCAGGTTTGCTTGTTCCAGGTCTGAGTTCAAGTCCTGGATATCTTTGTTAATTTTCTGTCTGGTTGATCCGTCTAATATTGAGAGTGGAGTGTTAAATTCTCCCACTATAATTGCATAGGAGTCTGCGTCTTCTTGTAAGCCATTAAGAATTTGCCTTAATGAATTGGCAAGATGGCATCAGAGAAGTGACTCAGGATTGCAGCTCTCAGTGAAGGCGCAGAGGGTGAGTCCTAGCCGCAATCTTGGATCGATCTTTTTTGCCGACAGAGCATTGAAAGTCCTAGGTGTGGGAGAGACACAGGACGCTAGTACAGCCGGCTAGCACAGCCGGCTAATGTGGCCGCTTCAGCCGGTGCCACAGCGGGACCCAGCACAGAACTCACTGGTCTGGGTGCCCTGTTAAACCGGCAATCTGAGATTTGGAAGGGCAGATTGGCATGTCCATCTGATTGAATGGGACCTGGACAATGAGCCAGACCAGGAGTTTCCTGGGAAGCATGATCTGAGCCAGTGCAGTGGGCAGCATCATGGGAGATCGCATGGATCCCAGTGCCCTATCAGCAGGCTACTGGAGTGCCAGTGAGAGAGTCGACCTTTCAGCTTGGGGAGAGGAAGAGAGAGAGAGAGAGAGGACGGACTCTGAGGCAGGGAGCTGGGTGATTGGGCTCGGCGGGTCCTACCCTCACGGGGACAAGCAGGGCAGCGATTGGAGGCACTCAGTGCTAAGAGTTTTGTTGCTGGCATCTAGGACAGTGCAGCCTGGTGAGGGAGGGGCGTCCGCCATTACTGACACAATCCACTTCTACTGAAGTACCGCTCAGGCCTGACACAGCCTGCCATTACCAAGGCAACCTGCCATAACAGAGAGACTCCACCAGGAAGGGGGAGTGCTCCACAGCAGAACGGAGACCAGCAGCAAAAGGGCCGACCCACCCTAGAAGGGCAGAGCCCCGGCAGGCAAATAGTGAATAGACTGCCTCTTAGTGGGCCAGGACAGTGCAACAGATACTCATAAAGAAAGCCCCAACTCCCTGAGACAGAGCATTGAAGGGGGAAAAAAAAGGGTGGTGTTTTATGAGTTCTGTTGCAGCAGACATAAACAACCTCCCAACAACCTGAATGAAAAATGGAGCTCACAGCTCAGCACTGGAGCTCCTATAAAGCACAGACCGTCCCCTCAAGCAGCTCCCTGACCCCTGTATATCCTAAGAGTCACCCCAAAAAAGGACAAATCAGACTGACATTTGACAGGCATTATTCTGGAACAAAGACAGCAGACGAAGAAACTGGTATCATACCTCACTGTTCCGCAGCTGCTACAGGTATACCCCAGACAAGCAGGGCCTGGAGTGGACCTCAGCACTCCTAAAGCAGAGGGGCTAGACCATTAGAAGGAAAACTAAGTAACAGAAATACTTCATCATCAACAATCTCAGCATACACACAGAGACCCAATTGAAAAACCAGCAACTACTAAGACGACAGGCGGATAAATCCATAAAGATGGGAAGAAACCAGCGCAAAAAGAAGGAAAACACCCAAAACCAAAACACCTCACCTCCTACAAAGTACCAAAACTCCTCACCAGTAAGGGAACAAAGCTGGATGGAGAATGAGTGTGACGAAATGATGAAATCAGACTTCAGAAAGTGGATAATAAGAAACTTCATTAAGCTAAAAGAACATATTCTAAATCAGTGCAAAGGAACCAAGAACCTTGAAAAAACATTTGAAAAAAAGATTTGAGGAATTGATAACAGGAATTGACAACTTAGAGAGGAATATGAATGAATTGAAGGAGCTGAAAAACACAACACAGGAACTTCACAAAGCATGCACAAGTTTCAACAGCAGAATTGGCCAAGCAGAAGAAAGAATATCAGAAGTTGAAGATCAACTCAATGAAATAAAATGAAAAACCAGGGTTAAAGAAAAAAGCACAAAACGGAATGAGCAAAATCTCCAAGAAATATGGGATTAAGTGAAGAGACCCTACCTACGTTTGATAGGTGTACCTGAATGTGATGAAGAGAATGAATCCAAGCTGGAAAACACTCTTCAGGATATTATCCAGAAAAATTTCCCCAACCTAGCAAGACAGGTCAATACTCAACCCCGGAAAATACAGAGAACACCACAAAGACACTCCGCAAGAAGAGCAACTCCAAGGCACATAATCGTCAGATTCACCAGGGTTGAAATGAAAAAGAAAATACTAAGGGCAGCCAGAGAGAAAGATCGGGTCACCCACAAAGGGATGCCATCAGACTCACAGCAGATCTCTCAGCAGAGACTCTACAAGCCAGAAGAGAGTGGGGGCCAATATTCAACATCCTTAAAGAAAAGAACATTCAACCCAGAATTTCATATCCAGCCAAACTGTGCTTCATGAGGGAAGGAAAAATAAAATCCTTCATGAACAAGCAAGTACTCAGAGATTTTGTCACCACTAGGCCTGCTTTACAAGAGCTCCTGCAAGAGGCACTACACATAGAAAAAAAACAACCTGTACCAGCCATCCTGAAAGCATACCAAATTCTAAAGGATATCAACAAAATGAAGAATGTACATGAACCAATAGGTAAAACAGCCAGCTAGCATCAAAATGGCAGTATCAAATTTACACATAACAATATTAACCCTAAATGTAAATGGGCTAAATGAACCAATCAAAAGACACAGACTGGCAAATTGGATAGAAAACCAAAACCCATCGGTGTGCTGTATCCAGGAAACCCACCTCACACGCAAGGATACACAAAGGCTCAAAATAAAGGGATGGAGGAAGATTTACCAAGGAAATGGAGAGCAAAAAAAAGCAGGAATTGCAATTCTCGTCTCTGATAAAATAGACTTTAAAGCAACAAAGATCAAAAGGGACAAAGACAGTAATTACATAATGGTAAAAGGATCGATACAACAAGAAGAGCTAACGATTCTAAATATATATGGACCCAATACAGGAGCACCCAGATATATAAGGCAAGTTCTTAATGACTTACAAAGAAACTTAGACTCCCGCACAATAATAGTGGGAGACGTTAACACTCCACTGTCAATATGAGACAGATCAACCAGACAGAAAATTAACAAGGATATCCAGGACTTGAACTCAGACCTGGAACAAGCAAACCTGATAGACATTTTCAGAACTCTCCACCCCAAATCCACAGAATATACATTCTTCTCAGCACCACATCACACCTACTCCAAAATTGACCACATAATTGGAGGTAAAGCACTTTTAAGCAAATTCAAAACAAATGAAATCATAACAAACAGTCTCTCAGACCATAGTGCAATCACTATAAAACTCAGAATTCAGAAAGAAACTCAGAACCTCACAGCTTCATGGAAACTGAACAACTGGCTCTTGAATGTTGATTGGATAAACAAAGAAATGAAGGCAGAAATAAAGAATTTCTTTGAAACCAACGAGAATGAGGACACAACGTTCAAGAATCTCTGGGACACATTTAAAGCAGTCGGTAGAGGAAAATATATAGCAATAAGTGCCCATATGAGAAGAGTGGAGAGATCCAAAATTGACACCCTATCATCAAAATTGAAAGAGCTAGAGTAGCAAGATCAAAAAAGCTCAAAACCTAGCTGAAGAATAGAAATAACTAAGATCAGAGTAGAACTGAAGGAGAGAGAGACAAGAAAAGCCCTTCTAAAAAATCAATAAATCTCAGAGATGGTTTTTCGAAAAGATCAACAAAATAGACAGACCACTAACCAGATTGCTAAGAAAGAAAAGAGAGAACAACCAAATAGATGTAATAAAAAACGATAGTGGGGAAATCACCACAGATTCCACAGAAATTCAAACCATCATCAGAGAATACTACAAACAACTCTATGCACATAAACTAGTAGTCCAGGAAGAAATGGATAAATTTCTGGACGCCTGTGTCCTCCCAAGCCTAAACCAGGAGGTAGCCGAAGCTATACATAGGCCAATAACAAGGTCTGAAGTTGAGGCAGCAATTAAGAGCCTACCACACAAAAGAAGCCCAGGTCCAGATGGGTTAACAGCTTAATTCTACCAGACACACAAAGAGGAGCTGGTACCATTCCTTCTGAAAGTATTCCAAATATACCAAAAAGGGGTAACCAAATCATTTTATGAGACCAACATCATCCTGATACCAAAACGTGGCAGAGGCTCCACAAGAAAAGAAAACTTCTGGCCAATATCCATGATGAACATACATGCAAAAATCTTCAATAAAATACTGGCAAACCGATTGCAACAGCACATTAAAAAACTTATCCATCATGATCAAGTAGGATTCATCGCTAGGATGCAAGGCTGGTTCAACATACGCAAGTCTATAAATGTAATTCACCACATAAGCAAAAACAAAAACCACATGATTATCTCAATTGAAGAAGAGAAGGCATTTGACAAAATTCAACAGCCCTTTATGCTAAAAACCCTCAATAAACTTGGTATTGGTGGAACATATCTCAAAGTAATAAAAGCTATTTACAACAAACCAACAGCCAATATCATACAAAATGGGCAAAAACTGGAAGCATTCCCTTTGAAATCCGGCACTGGAAAAGGATGACCTCTCTCACCATTCCTATTCAACATAGTACTGGAAGTTCTAGCCAGAGCAATCAGGGAAGAAAAAAAAAATGGTATTCAAATAGGAAAGGTGGAAGCCAAATTGTCTCTATTTGCAGATGACATGATACTATACCTAGAAGACCCCATCACCTCAGCCCAATAGCTCCTGCAACAGATAAGCAACTTCAGCAAAGTCCCAGGATATAAAATCAATGTGCAAAGTCACAAGCATTCCTATACACCAATAACAGACTTAAAGAGAACCAAATCAAGAAGGAACTGCCATTCACAATTGCTACAAAGAAAATAAAATACCTTGGAATACAACTCACAAGGAACGTAAGGGTCTCTTTAAGGAAAACTACAAACCACTGCTCAACGAAATAAGGGAGGACACAAACAGATGGAGAAACATTCCATGTTCATGGTAAGGAATAATCAATATCGTGAAAATGGCTATACTGCCCAAAGTAATTTACACAATCAATGCTATCCCCATCAAACTACCATTGAATTTCTTTACAGAACTGGAAAAGACCACCATGAATTTCATATGGAACCAAAAAAGAGCCCGTATAGCCAAGTCAAATCTAAGCAAAAAGAACACAGCGGGAGGCATCACACTACCAAACTTCAAACTATACTACAAGGCTACAGTAATCAAAACAGCATGGTACTGGTACCAAAACAGAGATATAAACCAATGGAACAGAACAGAAGCATCGGAGGCAACACAACGTATCTGCAACCATATTATGTTTGATAAACTAGACAAAAACAAGCAATGGGGAAAGGATTCCCTATTTAATAAATGGTGTTGGGAAAACTGGCTAGCCATGTGCAGAAAGCAGAAACTGGACCCCTTCCTGACAGTTTACACTAAAATTAACTCCAGATGGATTAAAGACTTAAACATAAGACCTGACACCATAAAAACCCTAGAAGAAAATCTAGGCAAAATTATTCAGGACATAGGAGTAGGCAAGTACTTCATAAACAAAACACCAAAAGCCTTGGCAACAATAGCCAAAACAGACAAATGGAACCTAATCAAACTCCACAGCTTCTGCACGGCAAAAGAAACAGTCACTAGAATGAATGGGCAACCATCAGAATGGGAAAAAATCCTTGCAGTTTACACATCTGACAAAGGGCTGATATCCAGAATTTACAAAGAACTCAAACGGATTTACAGGAAAAAAACAAACAAGCCCATTCAGAAATGGGCAAAGGATATGAATAGACACTTTACAAAGGAAGACATACATGAGGCCAACAAACATATGAAAAAATGCTCATCATCAGTGGTCATTAGAGAGATGCAAATCAAAAGCACATTGAGATACCATCTCACGCCTGTTAGAATGGCGGTCATTAAAAAATCTGGAGACAGCAGATGCTGGAGAGGATGTGGAGAAATAGGAACACTCTTACACTGTTGGTGGGAATGTAAATTAGTTCAACTATTGTGGAAGACAGTGTGGCGTTTCCTCAAGGACCTAGAGATAGAAATTCCATTTGACCCAGCAATCCCATTACTGGGTATCTATCCAGAGGACTATAAATCGTTCTACTATAAGGACACATGCACACGAATGTTCATTGCAGCACTGTTTACAATAGCAAAGAACTGGAACCAACCCAAATGTCCATCTATGATAGACTGCTCTGGGAAAATGTGGCACATATACACCATGGAATATTATGCAGCAATCAAAAATGATGAATTTGTGTCTTTTATAAGGACATGGATGAATCTGGAGAACATCATTCTCAGCAAACTGACACAAGAACAGAAAAAGAAATACGGCATATACTCACTCATAGGTGGGTGAGAAAAATGAGAACACTTGGACACAGAGAGGGGGTCTACTACACACTGGGGTCCATTGGGGGGAATGGGGGAGGGACAGCAGTGGGGCCTGGGGAGGGATAGCCTGGAGATGAATGCCAAGTGTGGGTGAAGGGGAGGAAGGCAGCAAAACACACTGCCATGTGTGTACCTATGCAACTATCTTGCACGTTCTGCACATGTACCCCAAAACCTATAAAATAATAAAAATTAAAAGAAAATTGTTAAAAAAAAGAACTTGCCTTATATATCTGGGTGCACCTGTATTGGTTCCATATATATTTACGATAGTTAGGTTTTTTTGTTGTATTTATCCTTTTATCATTATGTAATGTCCTTCTTTGTCTCTTTCAATCTTTTTTTCTTTAAAGTCTATTTTATCAGAGATGAGAATTGTATCTCCTTCTTATTTTGCTGTCCATTTGCTTGGTAAATGTTTTTTCCTCAGTTTATTTTGAGCCTTTGTGTATCATTGTCTGTGAGACAGGTTTCCTGGATACAGCACATCGATCGGTTTTGAGTTTTTATCCAATTTGCCAGTCTGTGTCTTTTTATTGGTGCATTTATCCCACTTACATTTAGGGTTAATATTGTTATGTGTGAATTTGATACTGCCATTTTGATGCCAGCTGACTGTTTTGCACATTAGTTGATGCAGAGTCTTCATTTTGTTGATGCTCTTTAGCATTTGGTATGTTTTTGGAATGGCTAGTTCTGGTTGTTCCTTTTATGAGCAGTGCCTTTTTCAGGAGCTCTTGTAAAGCAGGCCTGGTGGTGCCAGAATCTCTGAGTACGTGCTTGTTCACAAAATATTTTAGTTTTTCTTCACTTATGAAGCTCAGTTTGGCTGGATATGAAATTTTGGGTTGAATGTTCTTTTCTTTAAGGATGTTGAATATAGGCCCCCACTCTTTCCTGGTTTGTAGGGTTTCTGCCGAGAGTTCTGCTGTGAGTCTGATGGGCTTCCCTTTGTGGGTGACCCGACCTTTTTCTCTGGCTGCCCTTAGCATTTTTTCCTTCATTTCAACCCTGGTGAATGTGACGATTATGTGCCTTGGGGTTTCTCTTTTTGCGGAATATCTTTGTGGTGTTCTCTGTATTTTCTGGACTTGAGTATTGGCCTGCCTTGCTAGGTTGGGGGAATTCTTTTTGGTAATATCCTGAAGAGTATTTTCTAGCTTGAATTCATTCTCTTCATCACATTCAGATACACCTATCAAACGTAGATTAGGTCTCTTCACATAGTCCCACATTTCTTGGAGACTTTGTTTATTCCTTTTTGTGCTTTTTTCTCTAATCTTGCCTTCTCGTTTTATTTCATTGAGTTGATCTTCGACTTCTGATTTCCTTTCGTCTGCTTGGTCAATTCGGCTGTTGAACCTTGTGCATGCTTCATGAAGTTCTCGTTTTGTGTTTTTCAGCTCCTTCAATTTACTCATATTCCACTCTACGGTGTGCATTCTTGTTATCACTTCCTCAAATCTTTTTTCAAGGTTCTTAATTTGTTTGCATTGAGTTATAACATGCTCTTTTAGCTCACGGAAGTTTCTCATTACTCACCTTTTCAAGTCTGATTCTGTCATTTCATCACACTCATTCTTTGTTCAGGTTTGTTCCCTTGGTGGTGAGTAGTTGTGTTCCCTTGTAGGAGGCACGGTGTTCTGGTTTCAGGTGTTTTCCATTTTTTTTGCGCTGGTTTCTTCTCAACTTTGTGGATTTATCCACATGTCCTCTGAGTAGTTGTTGATTTTTTGATTGGGACTCTGAGTGGACGTCCAGATTGTTGATTATGAAGTACTTCTGTTTCTCAGTTTTTCTTTTATCAGTCTGGTCCCTCTGCTGTAGTACTACTGAGGTCCACTTCAGGCCCTGCTTTCCTGGGGTACACCTGTGCCAGCTGTGGAATCATGAGGGTTGCTTCCCATTTCTTCTTCTGCTGTCTTTATCCCTGAAGGATGCCCGCCAAATATCAGTCTGATCATTCCTTTGTGAGGTGACTCTTTGAATATGCAATGGTCAGCGAGCTGCTTGAGGAGACTGTCTGTACTTTATACTTGAGGAGACAGTCTGTAATTTATAGGAGCTCAAGTGTTGAGCTGTGAGCTCTGTTGTTCATTCAATGTTTCTAGGCAGGTACGTTTAAGTATGCTGCAGAAGAACTCATAAATCCCCCCTTTTTTTTCTCATGTGCTCTGTCCTGGGGAGTTAGGGCTTTATATATGAGTATCCGTTGCACTGTCCTGCCCAGCAAGGAGGCAGTCTAATCACTGCCTGCCTGTAGTGGTTATGCTGAGCTGCCATGGGCTCTGCTATTTTGCCATGGGCTCCACCCTGCTCTTTTGGGCTCCATCTTGCTGCTGTGGGCTCCGCCCTGCTGCCGTGTGTAATTCCGTGTAGTCCTGTTTATATGGGTGTTGTTAGAGCTGCCATGGTGAATGTGGTCCACCTCTGTAGTGGTGGACTCTCTCTGTTATGGCGGGTTGCCTTGGCAATGGCGGGTTGCCTCAGCAACAGCAGGCTGCATCAGCAATGGCAGTGTAACTCTGTAGGTGTCAAGTTTTTCAGTAATGGCAGATGCCCCTCCCCCTCTGAGCTGCACTGTTCTGGGTTCAGCTGTACTTGCCTTGAAACTCTCAACCTTGAGTGTTTCCAAATGCTGTTTTGTTTGTTTTTCTGGGGGTGGGACCCACCGAGCCTGATCACCTGGCTCCCTGCTTCAGAGACCCCCCTTTTTTTAAAGTTAAATGGTTGACTCTCTCTTAGGTTTTCCAGTTGCCTGCTGAAAGGGTGCCAGGATCTGTGTGATTTCCCATGAGGGGATCCACTGCACTGGCTGGAACCACATTGCTGCCCGGGAATCTCCTGGCCTGGCTTTCTGTTTAAGTCCCATTTTATTAGATGAATGTGCTAATCTGCCTTTTGAAATCTCCAGTTGCCGGTTTAATAGGGCAGCCAAACCAGTGAATTTTGTACAAAGTGCCGCTGCACTGTGGCCCTGGCCCAAACAGACATGCTGGCCCAAACAGCCGCACTGGCGGCCCGTGCAGCTCCTACACCTGAGATTCTCCTGGTCTGTGGGCAGTAAAGTTCCATCTGGAAATGTGGCGTGCACTCACCATCTGAAGTTTCACTGGGAGCTGCAATCCTGAGTTGGTGGTACAGCACCATCTTCCCCAGGTTTTGTCCGGGTATTCTTTTAATAAAGTTGGTCAGGTGACTTGATTATGTAAAGTTTGTGTTGTTTTATTTCCTCTTAGATTTGAGGAGGCGATGAAGGAGGCTCATGTTGTAGATCAAAAGCTTGCAAAGAAGCAGGAAGATGAAGCCACCCTGGAAAAGAAATGGCCCTTTCTTGGAGTTCCCTTCACAGTCAAGGAAGCTTTCCAGCTACAAGGTATTATTCTCTTTTTATTGGCCACATGAGTTTAACTCACAAGTAGCTACATTTTCTAAACGTATAAACTAAAAAGGATGTTATAAAGGTGAAGGACTAACTCATGCTGCTTCTTCAGTTTTATTTATTTATTTATTTATTTATTTATATATTTATTTTTTATTTTTTTATTTTTTATTTTTTTAAATTTTTATTGCATTATAGGTTTTGGGGTACATGTGCAGAACGTGCAAGATAGTTGCATAGGTACACACATGGCAGTGTGTTTTGCTGCCTTCCTCCCCCTCACCCACACTTGGTATTCATCCCCAGGCTATCCCCCCCAGCCCCCCCCCCCGCTGTCCCTCCCCCATTTCCCCCAACAGTCCCCAGTGTATAGTAGACCGCCTCTCTGTGTCTATGTGTTCTCATTTTTCTCACCCACCTATGAGTGAGTATATGCGGTATTTCTTTTTCTGTTCTTGTGTCAGTTTGCTGAGAATGATGTTCTCCAGATTCATCCATGTCCCTACAAAGGACACAAACTCATCATTTCTGATTGCTGCATAATATTCCATGGTGTATATGTGCCACATTTTCCCAGTCCAGTCTATCGTCGATGGGCATTTGGGTTGGTTCCAGGTCTTTGCTATTGTAAACAGTGCTGCAATGAACATTCGTGTGCATGTGTCCTTATAGTAGAACGATTCACAGTCTTTTGGATAGATACCCAGTAATGGGATTGCTGGGTCAAATGGAATTTCTATTTCTAGGTCCCTGAGGAATCGCCACACTGTCTTCCACAATGGTTGAACTAATTTACACTCCCACCAACAGTGTAAGAGTGTTCCTATTTCTCCACATCCTCTCCAGCATCTGCTGTCTCCAGATTTTTTAATGATCGCCATTCTAACTGGTGTGAGATGATATCTCAATGTGGTTTTGATTTGCATCTCTCTAATGACCAATGATGATGAGCACTTTTTCATATGTTTGTTGGCCTCATGTATGTCTTCTTTTGTAAAGTGTCTGTTCATATCCTTTGCCCATTTTTGAATGGGCTTGTTTGTTTTTTTTCTGTAAATCTGTTTGAGTTCTTTGTAAATTCTGGATATCAGCCCTTTGTCAGATGCGTAAACTGCAAAGATTTTTTCCCATTCTGATGGTTGTCTATTCACTCTAGTGACTGTTTCTTTTGCCGTGCAGAAGCTGTGGAGTTTGATTAGGTCCCATTTGTCTATTTTGGCTTTTGTTGCCAATGCTTTTGGTGTTTTGTTCATGAAGTCCTTGCCTACTCCTATGTCCTGAACGGTTTTGCCTAGATTTTCTTCTAGGGTTTTTATGGTGTCAGGTCTTACATTTAAGTCTTTAATCCATCTGGAGTTAATTTTAGTGTAAGGTGTCAGGAAGGGGTCCAGTTTCTGCTTTCTGCACATGGCTAGCCAGTTTTCCCAACACCATTTATTAAATAGGGAATCCTTTCCCCATTGCCTGTTTTTGTCTGGTTTATCAAAGATGATATGGTTGTAGATATGTTGTGTTGCCTCCGATGTTTCTGTTCTGTTCCATTGGTCTATATCTCTGTTTTGGTACCAGTACCATGCTGTTTTGATTACTGTAGCCTTGTAGTATAGTTTGAAGTCTGGAAGCGTGATGCCTCCTGCTGTGTTCTTTTTGCTTAGAATTGACTTGGCTATGCGGGCTCTTTTTTGGTTCCATATGAAATTCATGGTGGTTTTTTCCAGTTCTGTGAAGAAATTCAATGGTAGTTTGATGGGGATAGCATTGAATGTGTAAATTACTTTGGGCAGTATAGCCATTTTCACAATATTGATTCTTCCTAACCACGAACATGGAACATTTCTCCATCTGTTTGTGTCCTCTCTTATTTCGTTGAGCAGGTGTTTGTAGTTTTCCTTAAAGAGGTCCCTTACATTCCTAGTGAGTTGTATTCCTAGGTATTTTATTTTCTTTGTAGCGATTGTGAATGGCAGTTCGTTCTTAATTTGGTTCTCTTTAAGTCTGTTATTGGTGTATAGGAATGCTTGTGATTTTTGCACATTGATTTTATATCCTGAGACTTTGCTGAAGTTGCTTATCAGTTGCAGGAGCTTTTGGGCTGAGGTGATGGGGTCTTCTAGGTATACTATCATGTCGTCTGCAAATAGAGACAATTTGGCTTCCACCTTTCCTATTTGAATACCCTTTATTTCTTTTTCTTGCCTTATTGCTCTGGCTAGAACTTCCAGTACTATGTTGAATAGAAGTGGTGAGAGAGGGCATCCTTGTCTAGTGCCGGATTTCAAAGGGAATGCTTCCAGTTTTTGCCCATTCAGTATGATATTGGCTGTTGGCTTGTCGTAAATAGCTTTTATTACTTTGAGATATGTTCCATCAATACCAAGTTTATTGAGGGTTTTTAGCATAAAGGGCTGTTGAATTTTGTCAAATGCCTTCTCTGCGTCAATTGAGATAATCATGTGGTTTATGTTTTTGCTTCTGTTTATGTGGTGAATTACATTTATAGACTTGCGTATGTTGAACCAGCCTTGCATCCCCGGGATGAATCCTACTTGATCATGATGGATAAGTTTTTTAATGTGCTGTTGCAATCGATTTGCCAGTATTTTATTGAAGATTTTTGCATCTATGTTCATCATGGATATTGGCCTGAAGTTTTCTTTTCTTGTTGAGTCTCTGCCAGGTTTTGGTATCAGGATGATGTTGGTCTCATAAAATGATTTGGGAAGGGTTCCCTCTTTTTGAATTATTTGGAATAGTTTCAGTAGGAATGGTACCAGATCCTCTTTGTGTGTCTGGTAGAATTCAGCTGTGAACCCATCTGGACCTGGGCTTTTTTTGTGTGGTAGGCTCTTAATTGCTGCCTCAACTTCTGACCTTGTTATTGGTCTATTCATAGTTTCAGCTTCCTCCTGGTTTAGGCTTGGGAGGACACAGGCATCCAGGAATTTATCCATTTCTTCCTGATTTACTAGTTTGTGTGCATAGAGTTGTTTGTAGTATTCTCTGATGATGGTTTGAATTTCTGTGGAATCTGTGGTGATTTCCCCTTTATCGTTTTTTATTGCATCTATTTGGTTGTTCTCTCTTTTCTTTTTTATCAGTCTGGCTAGTGGTCTGTCTATTTTGTTGATCTTTTCAAAAAACCAGCTCTTAGATTTGTTGATTTTTTGAAGGGTTTTTCTTGTCTCTATCTCCTTCAGTTCTGCTCTGATCTTAGTTATTTCTTGTCTTCGGCTAGGTTTTGAGCTTTTTTGATCTTGCTCCTCTAGCTCTTTCAATTTTGACGATAGGGTGTCAATTTTGGATCTCTCCACTTTTCTCATGTGGGCACTTATTGCTATATATTTTCCTCTACAGACTGCTTTAAATGTGTCCCAGAGATTCTGGTACGTTGTGTCTTCGTTCTCGTTGGTTTCAAAGAACTTCTTTATTTCTGCCTTCATTTCATTGTTTATCCAATCAACATTCAAGAGCCAGTTGTTCAGTTTCCATGAAGCTGTGCGGTTCTGAGTTATTTTCTGAATTCTGAGTTCCAACTTGATTGCACTATGGTCTGAGAGACTGTTTGTTATGATTTCCGTTGTTTTGCATTTGCTGAGGAGTGCTTTACTTCCAATTATGTGGTCAATTTTGGAGTAGGTGTGATGTGGTGCTGAGAAGAATGTATATTCTGTGGATTTGGGGTGGAGAGTTCTGTAAATGTCTATCAGGTTTGCTTGTTCCAGGTCTGAGTTCAAGTCCTGGATATCCTTGTTAATTTTCTGTCTGGTTGATCTGTCTGCTATTGACAGTGGAGTGTTAAAGTCTCCCACTATTATTGTGTGGGAGTCTAAGTCTCTTTGTAAGTCATTAAGAACTTGCCTTATATATCTGGGTGCTCCTACATTGGGTCCATATATATTTAGAATCGTTAGCTCTTCTTGTTGTATCGATCCTTTTACCATTATGTAGTGACCTTCTTTGTCCCTTTTGATCTTTGTTGCTTTAAAGTCTATTTTATCAGAGATCAGAATTGCAACTCCTGCTTTTTTTTGCTCTCCATTTGCTTGGTAAATCTTCCTCCATCCTTTTATTTTGAGCCTTTGTGTATCTTTGTGTGTGAGGTGGGTTTCCTGAATACAGCACACTGATGGGTTTTGGTTTTTTATCCAATTTGCCAGTCTGTGTCTTTTGATTGGTGCATTTAGCCCATTTACATTCAGGGTTAATATTGTTATGTGTGAATTTGATACTGCCATTTTGATGCTATCTGGCTGTTTTGCCCATTGGTTCATGTACATTCTTCATTTTGTTGATGGTCTTTAGCATTTGGTATGCTTTTAGGATGGCTGGAACTGGTTGTTTCTTTCTATGTGTAGTGCCTCTTTCAGGAGCTCTTGTAAAGCAGGCCTAGTGGTGACAAAATCTCTGAGTACTTGCTTGTTCGTGAAGGATTTTATTTTTCCTTCACTTATGAAGCTCAGTTTGGCTGGATATGAAATTCTGGGTTGAAAGCTCTTTTCTTTAAGGATGTTGAATATTGGCCCCCACTCTCTTCTGGCTTGTAGAGTCTCTGCCGAGAGATCTGCTGTGAGTCTGATGGGCTTCCCTTTGTGGGTGACCTGACCTTTCTCTCTGGCTGCCCTAAGTATTTTCTCCTTCGTTTCAACCCTGGTGAATCTGACGATTATGTGCCTTGGGGTTGCTCTTCTTGCGGAGTATCTTTGTGGTGTTCTCTGTATTTCCTGGAGTTCAGTATTGACCTGTCTTGCTAGGTTGGGGAAATTTTCCTGGATAATATCCTGAAGAGTGTTTTCCAGCTTAGATTCATTCTCTTGATCACATTCTGGTACACCTATCAAACGTAGGTTGGGTCTCTTCACATAGTCCCACATTTCTTGGAGATTTTGTTCATTCCTTTTTGTGCTTTTTTCTTTAATCTTGGTTTCACGTTTTATTTCATTGAGTTGATCTTCAATTTCTGATATTCTTTCTTCTGCTTGGTCAATTCGGCTGTTGAAACTTGTGCATGCTTCACGAAGTTCTCGTGTTGTGTTTTTCAGCTCCTTCAATTCATTCATATTCCTCTCTAAGTTTTCCATTCTTGTTATCAATTCCTCGAATTTTTTTTCAAATCTTTTTTCAAGGTTCTTAGTTTCTTTGCACTGATTTAGAACATGTTCTTTTAGCTCAATGAAGTTTCTCATTATCCACTTTCTGAAGTCTGATTCCGTCATTTCGTCACACTCATTCTCCATCCATCTTTGTTCCCTTGCTGTTGAGGAGTTTTGGTCCTCTGTAGGAGGTGAGGTGTTTTGGTTTCGGGTGTTTTCCTCCTTTTTGCGCTGGTTTCTTCCCATCTTTATGGATTTATCCACCTGTCGTCTTTGTAGTTGCTGATTTTTCAATTGGGTCTCTGTGTGGATGCTGAGATTGTTGATGATGAAGTATTTCTGTTACTTAGTTTTCCTTCTAGTGGTCTAGCCCCTCTGCTGTATGAGTTCTGAGGTCCACCCCAGGCCCTGTTTGTCTGGAGTATACCTGTAGCAGCTGTGGAAGAGTGAGGGATTATACCAGTTTCTTCTGCTGCTGTCTTTGTTCCAGAATGATGCCCGCCAAATGTCAGTCTGATTAGTCCTTTTTTTGCGGTGACTCTTTGGATATACAGGGGTCAGGGAGCTGCTTAAGGAGACGGTTTGTGCTTTATAGTAGCTCCAGTGCTGAGCTGTGAGCTCCGTTGTTCATTCAGTGTTGTTGGGAGGTTGTTTATGTCTGCTGTAATAGAACTCATAAAACACCACCCTTTTATTTCCCCCCCTTATATGCACTGTTTCAGGGAGTTGGGGCTTTCTTTATGAGTATCTGTTGCACTGTCCTGCCCCACTAGGTGGCAGTCTATTCACTATTTGCCTGCCGGGGCTCTGACCCACTAGCGCGGTTCTGCCCTGTTGCTGCTGGGCTCCCTTCTGCTGTGGAGAGCTCCCGTCTCCTGGGAGTCTCTCTGTTATGGCAGGTTGCCTCGGCAACGGCAGGCTGCTTCGGCCCTGGGCGGTACGTCAATAGGGGCGGATTGTGTCAGCGGTGGTGGACGCCCCTCCCTCACCGGGCTGCACCGTCCTAGATGCTGGCAGCAAAACTCTCAGCGCCAAGCGTCTCCAGTCATTGCCCTGCTTGTCCCTGTGAGGGTGGGACTCACTGAGCCCGATTACCCAGCTCTCTGCCTCAGAGTCCGTCCTCTCTCTCTCTCCCTCCCTCTCCGCGAGCTTAAAGTTCGACTCTCTCACTGGCGCCCCAGGAGCCTGCCGATAGGGCACTGGGATCCGTGCGATCTCCCGTGCCGCTGCCCACTTCACCGGCTCATATCACGCTTCCCAGGAAACTCCCAGGAAACTCCTGGTCTGGCTCACTGTCCAAGTCCCGTTCAATCAGATGGATGTGCCAATCTGCCCTTCAAACTCTCAGATTGCCGGTTTAACAGGGCGCCCAGACCAGTGAGTTCCATGCCGGGTCCTGCTGCGGCGCCGGCCGAAGCGGCGGCGGCCGAAGCGGCCGCGCCAGAGGGCTGCGTTAGCCGGTTTTACTTTACTAGCGTCCTGTGGGACTTTCAACGCTCTGTGGGCTAGAAAAGTCCATCCGAGAATGCGGCTAGGACTCACCCTCTGCGCCGTCACTGAGAGCTGCAATCCTGAGTCGCTTCTACGACGCCATCTTGCCAGGTCTCGTCTATTTATTTTTAAAAATTTTTATTGCATTACAGGTTTTGGGGTACATGTACAGAACGTGCAAGATAGTTGCATAGGTACACACATGGCAGTGTGTTTTGCTGCCTTCCTCCACTTCACACACACTTGGAATTCATCCCCAGGCTATTCCTCCCCACCCCCCCACTGTCCCTCCCCCATTACCCCCAATAGACCCCAGTGTATAGTAGACCACGTCTCTGTGTCCATGTGTTCTCATTTTTCTCACCCACCTATGAGTGAGTATATGCGGTATTACTTTTTCTGTTCTTGTGTCAGTTTGCTGAGAATGATGTTCTCCAGATTCATCCATGTCCTTACAAAGGAAACAAACTCATCATTTTTGATTGCTGCATAATATTCCATGGTGTATATGTGCCACATTTTCCCAGTCCAGTCTATCATCGATGGGCATTTGGGTTGGTTCCAGGTCTTTGCTATTGTAAACAGTGCTGCAATGGACATTCGTGTGCATGTGTCCTTATAGTAGAAATATTTATAGTCCTTTGGATATATACCCAGTAATGGGATTGCTGGGTCAAGTGGAATTTCTATGTCTAGGTCCTTGAGGAATCGCCACACTGTCTTCCACAGTGGTTGGACTAATTTACACTCCCACCAAAAGTGTTGAGTGTTCCTATTTCTCCGCATCCTCTCCAGCATCTGCTGTCTCCAGATTTTTTAATGATCACCATTCTAACTGGCATGAGATGGTATCTCAATGTGGTTTTGATTTGCATCTCTCTAATGACCAGTGATGATGGGCATTTTTTTCCTTTGTTTGTCGGCCTCATGTATGTATTCTTTTGTAAAGTGTCTGTTCATATCCTTAGAGTCCGTCCTCTCTCTCTCTCTCTTCCTCTCCCCAAGCTGAAAGGTCGACTCTCTCACTGGCTCCCCAGTAGCCTGATGATAGGGCACTGGGATCAGTGCTATCTCCCATGCCGCTGCCCACTTCACCGGCTCAGATCACGCTTCCCAGGAAACTCCTGGTCTGGCTCATTGTCCAAGTCCCGTTCAATCAGATGGACATGCCAATCTGCCCTTTCAAATCTCAGATTGCCTTTTTAACAGGGCACCCAGACCAGTGAGTTCCGTGCCGTGTCCTGCTGTTGCACCTGTTGAAGCGTCCGTGCGAGCCAGCTGCATTAGCTGGCTTTACTAGCGTCCCGTGTCTCTCCCACACCTGGGACTTTCAACACTCTGTGGGCAAAAAAGTTCCATCCGCGAATGCGGCTAGGACTCACCCTCTGCGCCTTCACTGAGAGCTGCAATCCTGAGTCACTTCTACGACGCCATCTTGCGATTCTCCCTCTTCAGCATCCTTAAAGACAAGAAATTTCAACCAAAAAGTTCATATCCTCACAAATAAGCTTCATAAGTGAAGGAGAAATAAAATTATTCTCAGACAAGAAAGTGCTGAGAGAGTATTTTTCAACTAGATCAACTTTAAGTAAATGCAAAACATTGATTCAAAAGAATGCCACCACCTGTCACAGAAACACTCAAGGTCATAGACTTCATGCACTATAAAACAACTGTGCAATCAAGTTTGTATAGCCAACAACTAATATCATGACTTGAATAAAATTACATGTATCAATACTAATCTTGAATATAAATGAGCTAAATTTCCCAATTAAAAGGCAGAGTGTTGGCCAGGCATGGTGGCTCATGCCTGTAATCCCAGTTCTTTTGGAGGCCAAGGCAGGTGGATCACGAGGTGAGAAGTTTGAGAACAGCCTGACCAACATGGTGAAACCCCATCTCTACTAAAACGACAAAAAAAAGACAAAACACAAAAATAAGGTGGACGTGGTGGTGTGTGTCTGTAATCTCAGCTACTCAGGAGGCTGAGGCAGGAGAATTGCTTGAACCTGGGAAGTGGGGGTTGCAGTGAGCTGAGATTGCACCATTGCACTTCAGCCTGGATGTCAGAATGAGACACTGTCTAAAAAAAAGAATGTCAGGCTGGATAAAGAAAGAAGACCCAACCCTCTGTGGTCTCTGAGAGGCCCTTCTCATATGTAATGACATTCACAGGCTCAAAGTGAAAGGATGTAGAAAGATCTATCATGAAAACAAACAAGAAAACAGAGCAGTATTTTCTATTCTTTTTTTTGGGAAGGGAATATTTCTTTTTTATTTAAATTGCATTTTAGGTTTTGGGGTAGAAGTGCAGAACGTGTAGGATACTTCCATAGGTACACACATGGCAGTGTGTTTTGCTGCCTTCCTCCACGTCACCCACATTTGGCATTTCTTCCCAGGCTATCCCTCCCCAGCTCACCCCCGCTGTCCCTTACCTATTTTCCCCCATAGACCCCAGTGTGTAGTACCCCCTTCCCTGTGTCCATGTGTTCTCATTTTTTCTCCCCCGCCTATGAGTGAGAATATGTGGTATTTCATTTTCTGTTCTTGTGTCAGTTTGCTGAGAATGATATTCTCCAGATTCATCCATGTCCCTACAAAAAACACGAACTCATCATTTTTGATTGCTGCATAATATTCCATGGTGTATATTTGCCACATTTTCCCAGTCAAGTCTATCATCGATGGGCATTTGGGTTGGTTCCAGGTCTTTGCTATTGTAAACAGTGCTGCAATGGACATTCGTGTGCATGTGTCCTTATAGTAGAAATATTTATAGTCCTTTGGATATATACCCAGTAATGGGATTGCTGGGTCAAGTGGAATTTCTATGTCTAGGTCCTTGAGGAATTGCCACACTGTCTTCCACAGTGGTTGGACTAATTTACACTCCCACCAAAAGCGTTGAGTGTTCCTATTTCTCCGCATCCTCTCCAGCATCTGCAGTCTCCAGATTTTTTAATGATCGCCATTCTAACTGGTGTGAGATGGTATCTCAATGTGGTTTTGATTTGTACGTCTCTAATGACCAGTGATGATGAGCATTTTTTCATGTGTTTGTTGGCCTCATGTATGTCTTCTTTTGTGAAGTGTCTGTTCATATCCTTAGCCCAATTTTGAATGGGCTTGTTTGTTTTTTTCCTGTAAATCTGTTTAAGTTCTTTGTAAATACTGGATATCAGTCCTTTGTCAGGTGGGTGAACTGCAAAGATTTTTTTCCCATTCTGTTGGTTGCCAATTCACTTTAGTGACTGTTTCTTTTGCCGTGCAAAAGCTGTGAAGTTTGATTAGGTCCCATTTGTCTATTTTGTCTTTCGTTGCCAATGCTTTTGGTTTTTTGGTCATGAGGTACTTGCCTACTCCTATGTCCTAAATGGTTTTGCCTAGATTTTCTTCTAGGGTTTTTATCGTGCCAGGTATTATATTTAAGTCTTTAATCCCTCTGGAGTTAATTTTAGTGCAAGGTATCAGGAAGGGGTCTGGTTTCTGCTTTCTGCACATGGCTAACCAGCTTTCCCAACACCATTTATTAAACAGGGAATCATTTTCCCATTGCTATTTCTTGTCTGGTTTATCAAAGATTGTATGGTTGTAGGTATGTTGTGTTGCCTCCGATGCCTCTGTTCTGTACCATTGGTCTATATCTCTGTTTTGGTATCAGTACCATGCTGTTTTGATTACTGTAGCCTTGCAGTATAGTTTGAAGTCTGGTAGTGTGATGCCTCCTGCTGTGTTCTTTTTGCTTAGAATTGACTTGGCTATGTGGGCTCTTTTTTGGTTACATATAAAGTTTATGGTGGTTTTCTCCAGTTTGGTGAAGAAATTCAATGACAGCTTGATGGGGATAGCGTTGAGTTTGTCAATTACTTTGGGCGGTATAGCCATTTTCACGATATTGATTATTTCTAACCATGAACATGGAATGTTTCTCCATCTGTTTGTGTCCTCCCTTATTGCGTTGATCAGTGGTTTGTAGTTTTCTTTGAGGAGGTCCCTTAGGTTCCTTGTAAGTTGTATTCCTAGGTATTTTATTCTCTTTGTAACAATTATGAATTTCAGTTTGTTCTTGATTTGGTTCTTTTTAAGTCTGTTATTGGTGTATAGGAATGCTTGTGATTTTTGCACACTGATTTTATATCCTGAGACTTTGCAGAAGTTGCTTATCTGTTTCAGGAGTTTTTCCACTGACGTGATGGGGTCTTTTAGGTAGACCAGCATGTTGTCTTCTAATAGAGACAATTTGGCTTCCACCTTTCCTATTTGAATACCATTTGTTTCTTTTTCATGCCTGATTGCTCCGGCTAGAACTTTCAGTACTATGTTGAATAGGAGTGGTGAGAGAGGGCATCCTTGTCTCATGCCAGATTTCAAAGGGAATGCTTCCAGTTTTTGCCCATTCCTTATGATATTGGCTGTTGGTTTGTCATAAACAGCTTTTATTAGTTTGAGATATGTTCCATCAATACCAAGTTTATTGAGGGTTTTTAGCATAAAGGGCTGTTGAAATTTTGTCAAATGCCTTCTCTGCATCAATTGAGATAATCATGTGGTTTTTGTTTTTGCTTCTGTTTATGTGGTGAATTACATTTATAGACTTGTGTATGTTGAACCAGCCTTGCATCCCAGGGATGAATCCTACTTGATCATGATGGATAAGTATTTCAATGTGTTGTTGCAATGAGTTTGCCAGTATTTTATTGAAGATTTTTGCATCTATGTTCATCATGGGTATTAGCCAGAAGTTTTCTTTTCTTGTTGAGTCTCTGCCGGGTTTTGGTAACAGGATGATGTTGGTGTCATAAAATGATTTGGAAATGGTTCCCTCTTTTTGAATTATTTGGAATAGTTTCAGAAGGAATGGTACCAGATCCTCTTTTTGTGTCTGGTAGAATTCGGCTGTGAACCCATCTGGACCTGGGCTTTTTTTGTGTGGTAGGCTCTTAATTGCTGCCTCAACTTCAGACCTAGTTATTGGCCTATTCATAGTTTCAGCTTCCTCCTGGTTTAGGCTTGGGAGGACACAGACGTCCAGGAATTTATCCATTTCTTCCTGGTTTGCTAGTTTATGTGCATAGAGTTGTTTGTAGTATTCTCTGATAATGGTTTGAATTTCTGTGGAATCTGTGGTGATTTCCCCATTATCGTTTTTTATTGCATCTATTTGGTTGTTCTCTCTTTTCTTTTTTAGCAGTCTGGCAAGTGGTCTGTCTATTTTGTTGATATTTTCGAAAAACCAGCTCTTAGATTTATTGATTTTTTTGAAGGGTTTTTCTTGTCTCTATCTCCTTCAGTTCTGCTCTGATCTTAGTTATTTCTTGTCTTCAGCTACGTTTTGAGCATTTTTGATCTTGCTCCTCTAGCTCTTTCAATTTTGACAATAGGGTGTCAATTTTGTATCTCTCCACTCTCCTCATGTGGGTACTTATTGCTATATATTTTCCTCTACAGACTGCTTTAAATGTGTCCCAGAGATTCTGGTACGTTGTGTCTTCGTTCTCGTTGGTTTCAAAGAACTTCTTTATTTCTGCCTTCATTTCATTGTTTATCCAATCAACATTCAAGAGCCAGTTGTTCAGTTTCCATGAAGCTGTGCGGTTCTGAGTTATTTTCTGAATTCTGAGTTCCAACTTGATTGCACTATGGTATGAGAGACTGTTTGTTATGATTTCAGTTTTTTGCATTTGCTGAAGAGTACTTTACTTCCAATTATGTGGTCAATTTTGGAGTAGGTGTGATGTGGTGCTGAGAAGAATGTATATTTTGTGGATTTGGGGTGGAGAGTTCTAAAAATGTCTATCAGGTTTGCTTGTTCCAGGATTGAGTTCAAGTCCTGCCTTGTTAATTTTCTGTCTGGTTGATCTGTCTGCTATTGACAGTGGAGTGTTAAAGTCTCCCACTATTACTGTGTGGGAGTCTAAGTCTCTTTGTAAGTCATTAAGAACTTGCCTTATATATCTGTGTTCTCCTACATTGGGTCCATATATATTTAGAATCGTTAGCTCTTCTTGTTGTATCGATCCTTTTATCATTATGTAATGTCCTTTTTTGTCCCTTTTGATCTTTGTTGCTTTAAAGTCTATTTTATCAGAGACGAGAATTGCAACTCCTGCTTTTTTTTTGCTTTCCATTTGCTTGGTACATCTTCCTCCATCTCTTTATTTTGAGCCTTTGTGTATCCTTGCGTGTGAGGTGGGTTTCCTGGATACAGCACACTGACGGGTTTTGGTTTTTTATCCAATTTGCCAGTCTGTGTCTTTTGATTGGTGCATTTAGCCCATTTACACTTAGGGTTAATATTGTTATGTGTGAATTTGCTACTGCCATTTTGATGCTAGCTGGCTGTTTTCCCCATTGGTTCATGTAGATTCTTCATTTTGTTGATGCTCTTTAGCATTTGGTATGCTTTTAGAATGGCTGGTACTGGTTGTTTCTTTGTATGTGTAGTGCCTCTTTCAGGAGCTCTTGTAAAGCAGGCTTATTGTGTCAAAATCTTTGAGTACTTGCTTTTTCATGAAGGATTTTATTTTTCCTTCACTTATGAAGCTCAGTTTGGCTGGATATGCAATTCTTGGTTTAAAGTTCTTTTCTTTAAGGAGGTTGAATATTGGCCCCCACTCCCTTCTGGCTTGTAGAGTCTCCGTGGAGAGATCTGCTGTGAGCCTGATGGGCTTCCATTTGTGGGTGACACGACCTTTCTCTCTGGCTGCCCTTAGTATTTTCTCCTTCAATTCAACCCTGGTGAATCTGACGATTATGTGCCTTGGGGTTGCTCTTTTTGTGTAGTATCTTTGTGGTGTTCTCTGTATTTCCTGGAATGGAGCATTGACCTGTCTTTCTAGGTTGGGGAAATTCTCCTGGATAATATCCTGAAGAGTGTTTTCCAGCTTGGATTGATTCTCTTCATCACATTCTGGTACACCTATCAAACGTAGGTTGGGTCTCTTCACAAAGTCTTACATTTCTTGGAGATTTTGTTCATTCCTTTTCGCGCTTTTTCCTTTAATCTTGGTTTCTCTTTTTATTACATTGAGTTGATCTTCGACTTCTGATATTCTTTCCTCTGCTTGGTCAATTCAGCTGTTGAAAGTTGTGCATGCTTCGCGAATTTCTCGTGTTGTGTTTTTCAGCTCCTTCAATTCATTCATATTCCTCTCTAAGTTGTCCATCCTTGTTATCAATTCCTCTAATCTCTTTTCAAGGTTCTTAGTTTCTTTGCACTTATTTAGAACATGTTCTTTAGCTCACTGAAATTTCTCATTATCCACTTTCTGAAGTCTGATTCCGTCATTTTGTCACACTCCTTCTCCGTCCAGCTTTGTTCCCTTGGTGGTGAGGAGTTTTGGTCCTTTGTAGGAGGTGAGGTGTTTTGGTTTTGGGTGTTTTCCTCCTTTTTGCGCTGGTTTCTTCCCATCTTTATGGATTTATCCACCTGTCGTCTTAGTAGTTGCTGATTTTTCAATTGGGTCTCTGTGTGTACACCCAGATTGTTGATGATGAGGTATTTCTGTTATTTAGTTTTCCTTCTAATGGTCTAGCCCCACTGCTGTATGAGTGCCCAGGTCCACTCCAGGCTCTGCTTTTCTGGGGTACACCTGTAGCAGCTGCGGAACAGTGAGGGATGCTACCAGTGTCTTCTTCTGTTATCTTTGTTTCAGAATGATGCCCGCCAAGTGTCAGTCTGATTAGTCCTTTTTTGGGGTGATGACTCTTTGGATATACAGAGGTCAGGGAGCTGCTTGAGGCGACGGTCTGTGCTTTATAGGAGCTCTAGTGCTTAGCTGTGAGCTCCATTGTTCATTTAGTGTTTTTGAGTGGATGCGTTTATGTCTGCTGCAACAGAACTCATAACCCCCCCCTTTTTTTCCTCGTTAAATGCTCTGTCTCAGGGAGTTGGGGCTTTCTTTATGAGTATCTGTTGCACTGTCCTGCCCAGCTAGGAGGCAGTGTATTCACTATTTTCCTGCCGGGGCTCCACCCTTCTAGCGCAGGTCCGCCCTGTTGCTGCGGGACTCCCTTCTGCTGTGGCTTGCTCCGCCGTGCTGTGGCTTGCTCCGCCCTGCTGGTGGAGTCTCTATGTTATGGCATGTTGCCTCAGCAACAGCAGGCTTCCTCAGCCCTGGGCGGTACTTCAGTAGCCGGGGATTGCCTCAGTAGTGGCAGACGCCCCTCCCACATTGGGCTGCACCCTCCTATATGCTGGCAGCAAAACTCTCAGCCTCGAGTAACTTCAGTCGCCGCCCTGCTTGTCCCCGTGAGGGTGGGACCCGCCAAGCCCGATCACCCAGCTCCCTGCCTCAGAGTCCATCCTCTCTCTCTCTCTTCCTCTCCCCAAGCTGAACGGTTGACTCTCTCAGTGGCGACCCAGTAGCCTGCTGATAGGGCACTGGGATCCATGCGATCTCCCGTGCCGCTGCCCACTGCACTGGCTCAGATAACGTTTTCCAGGAATCTCCTCGTCTTGCTTATTGTCCATGTACCATTCAATCAGATGGACATGCCAATCTGCCCTTCCAAATCTCAGATTGCTGGTTTAACAGGGCACCCAGACCGGTGAGGTTTGTACCCGGTGCTGCTGCACTGTGGAACCGTCCAACGTGACCGCGCGAGACGGTTGTACTAGCGTCCCGTGTCTCTCCCACACCTGGGACTTTCAACGTTCTGTGGGCTAAAATGATCTGTCCGAGAATGCGGCTAGGACTCACCCTCTGCGCCTTCACTGAGAGCTGCAATCCGGAGTCACCTCTACGACGCCATCTTGGAAGTCGCTCCTTGACTGTTTGATTTACCTTTTCCCCAGGTGTTTTTGGGAGGGAGGAGCAAGTCCCAGTGAACAGTATCCCTGGGCATTTGTGTGCATTGCTCCTAAATTCCTCCCCACTAAGCCAAGCATCTGTGTCTTCCCTCCATCCACCCTCAATACTCTCTCTCTAAAGATTTTCTAGGAGTGTGTCAGTCTTCCCAATGCCCAAACTTTTTGTGAGAGATGTTCCTTCTGGCTACATCTAGAGAAAAATGTTATTTATTTCTTATTTTTGGGGGTGCCTTTTATTGCATTTTAGGTTTTGGGGTACATGTGAAGAACACGAAAGATAGTTGCAAAGATACACACGTGGCAGTGTGATTTGCTGCCTTCCTCCCCTTCAACTATATTTGGCATTTCTACCCATGCAATCTCTCCCCAATTCCCACCCCTGCTGTCCCTCCCCTATTACCCTCAACAAACCCCAGTGTATAGTGCTCCCCTCCCTGTGTCCATGTGTTCTCATTGTTCAACACCTGCCAATGAGTAAGAGCATATGGAGTCTCATTTTTTGTTCCTTCCTCAGTTGGCTGAGAATAATGTTCTCCAGATTCATCCATGTCCCTACAAAGGACACAAACTCATCTTTTTTGGTAACTGCATAATATTCCATGGTTTATATGTGCCACATTTTCCCAGTCCAGTCTATCATCGATGAGCATTTGGGTTTGTTCCAGGTCTATGCTCTTGTAAACAGTGCTGCAATGAACATTCGCATGCATGTGTCCTTATAGTAGAATGATTTATAATCCTTTGGATATATACCTAGTAATGGGATTTCTAGGTCAAATGGAATTTCTATTTCTAGGTCCTTGAGGAATCGCCACACTGTCTTCCACAATGGTCGAACTAATTTACACACCCACCAGCAGTGTAAAAGTGTTCCGATTTCTCCACATCCTGTCCAGCATCTGTTGTCTCGAGATTTTTTAAAGATCACCATTCTAACTATCATGAGATAGTATTTCAATGTAGTTTTGATTTGCATTTCTCTAATGACCAGTGATGATGAGCATTTCTTCATATGTTTCTTGGCCTCATGTATGTCTTTTTTCGTAAACTGTCTGTTCATATTCTTTGCCCACTTTTGAATGAGCTTGTTTGTTATTTTTTTTTTGTAAATCTGTTTTAGTTCTTTGTGGATTCTGGATATCAGCCCTTTGTCAGATGAGTAAACTGAAAAAACTTTTTTCAATTCTGTTGGTTGCTGATGCACTCTAATGACGGTTTGTTTTTTTTTTTTGTCTGTGCAGAAGCTGTGGAGTTTGATTAGGTCCCATTTGTCTATTTTGGTTTTTGTTGCCAATGCTTTTGGTGTTTTGGTCATGAAGTCCTTGCCAACCCCTATGACCGGAATGGTTTTGCCTATATTTTCTTCCAGAGTTTTTAAGTTGTTAGGTCTTATGTTTAAGCCTTTAATCCACCTGGAATTAATTTTAGTGTAAGAGGTCCAATTTCTGCTTTCTGCACATAGCTAGCCAGTTTTCCCAACACCATTTATTAAACAGAGAATCCTTTACCCATTGCTTGTTTATGTCAGGTTTCAAAGATCGGATGGTTGTAGATATGTTGTGTTGCCTCTGAGGCCTCTGTTCTGTTCCATTGGGCTATATCTCTGTTTTGGAACCAGTACCATGCTGGTTTTTTTTTTTTTGACATTTTTATTATTTATTTATTTATTTATTTATTATTATTATTTTTTAATTTTTATTGCATTATAGGTTTTGGGGTACATGTGCAGAACGTGCAAGACAGTTGCATAGGTACACACGTGGCAGTGTGTTTTGTTGCCTTCCCCCCCTTCACGCACACTTGGCATTCATCCCCAGGCTATCCCTCCCCAGCCCGTCCCACTGTCCCTCCTTCACTCCCCCCAATAGACCCCAGTGTATAGTAGACCGCCTCTCTGTGTCCATGTGTTCTCATTTTTCTCACCCGCCTATGAGTGAGTATATGCGGTATTTCTTTTTCTGTTCTTGTGTCAGTTTGCTGAGAATGATGTTCTCCAGATTCATCCATATCCTTACAAAGGACACAAACTCATCATTTTTGATTGCTGCATAATATTCCATGGTGTATATGTGCCACATTTTCCCAGTCCAGTCTATCATTGTTGGGCATTTGGGTTGGTTCCAGTTCTTTGCTATTGTAAACAGTGCTGCAATGAACATTCGTGTGCATGTGTCCTTATAGTAGAACGATTTATAGTCCTTTGGATATATACCCAGTAATTGGATTGCTGGGTCAAATGGAATTTCTATTTCTAGGTCGCTGAGGAATCGCCACACTGTCTTCCACAATGGTTGAAATAATTTACACTCCCACCAACAGTGTAAGAGTGTTCCTATTTCTCCACATCCTCTCCAGCATCTGCTGTCTCCAGATTTTTTAATGATCGCCATTCTAACTGGCGTGAGATGGTATCTAAAAGTGGTTTTGATTTGCCTCTCTCTAATGACCAGTGATGATGAGCATTTTTTCATATGTTTGTTGGCCTCATGTATGTCTTCTTTTGTAAAGTGTCTATTCATATCCTTTGCCCATTTTTGAATGGGCTTGTTTGTTTTCTTCCTGTAAATCTGTTTGAGTTCTTTGTAAATTCTGGATATCAGCCCTTTCTCTGATGTGTAAACTCCAAAGATTTTTTCCCATTCTTATGGTTGCCGATTCACTCTAGTGACTGTTTCTTTTGCCGTGAAGAAGCTGTGGAGTTTGATTAGGCCCATTTGTCTATTTTGGCTTTTGTTGCCAATGCTTTTGGTGTTTCATTCATGAAGTCCTTGCCTACTCCTATGTCCTGAATGGTTTTGCCTAGATTTTCTTCTAGGGTTTTTATGGTGTCAGGTCTTATGTTTAAGTCTTTAATCCATCTGGAGTTACGTTTTGTGTAAGGTGTCAGGAAGGGGTCCAGTTTCTGCTTTCTGCACATGGCTAGCCAGTTTTCCCAACACCATTTATTAAATAGGGAATCCTTTCCCCATTGCCTGTTTTTGTCTAGTTTATCAAAGATAATATGGCCGTGGATAGGTTGTGTTGCCCCCGATGCTTCTGTTCTGTTCCATTGGTCTATATCTCTGTTTTGGTACCAGTACCATGCTGTTTTGATTACTGTAGCCTTGTAGTATAGTTTGAAGTCTGGTAGTGTGATGCCTCCCACTCTGTACTTTTTGCTTAGAATTGACTTGGCTATGCGCGCTTTTTTTTGGTTCCATATGAAATTCATGGTGGTTTTTTCCAGTTCTGTGAAGAAATTCAATGGTAGTTTGATGGGGATAGCATTGATGGTGTAAATTACTTTGGGCAGTATAGCCATTTTCACGATATTGATTTTTTCTAACCACGAACATGGAATGTTTCCCCATCTGTTTGTGCCCCTCTTATTTTGTTGAGCAGTGGTTTGTAGTTTTCCTTAAAGAGGTCCCTTACATTCCTTGTGAGTTGTATTCCTAGGTATTTTATTTTCTTTGTAGCAATTGTGAATGACAATTCGTTCTTGATTTCGTTCTCTTTAAGTCTTTTTTTCGTGTATAGGAATGCTTGTGATTTTTGAACATTGATTTTATATCCTGAGACTTTGGTGAAGTTGCTTATCAGTTGCAGGAGCTTTTGGGCTGAGGTGATGGGGTCTTCTAGGTATAGTATCATGTCGTCTGCAAATAGAGACAATTTGGCTTCCACCTTTCCTATTTGAATACCCTTTATTTCTTTTTCTTGCCTGATTGCTCTGGCTAGAAATTCGAGTACTATATTGAATAGGAGTGGTGAGAGAGGGCATCGTTGTCTAGTGCCGGATTTCCAAGGGAATGCTTCCAGTTTTTGCCCATTACGTATGATATTGGCTGTTGGTTTGTCGTAAATAGCTTTTATTACTTTGAGATTTGTTCCATCAATACCAAGTTTATTGAGAGTTTTTAGCATAAAGGGCTGTTGAATTTTGTCAAATGCCTTCTCGGCGTCAATTAAGATAATCCTGTGGTTTTTGTTTTTGCTTCTGTTTATGTGATGAATTACATTTATAGAGTTGTCTATGTTGAACCAGCCTTGCATCCCCGGTATGAATCCTACTTGATCATGGTGGATAAGTTTTTTAATGTGCTGTTGCAATCAGTTTGCCAGTATTTTATTGAAGATTTTTGCATCTATATTCATCATGGATATTGGCCTGAAGTTTTCTTTTCTTGTTGAGTCTCTGTCAGGTTTTGGTATCAGGATGATGTTGGTGTCATAAAATGATTTGGTTACCCCTTTTTGGAATATTTGGAATACTTTCAGAAGGAATGGTACCAGCTCCTATTTTTGTGTCTGGTAGAATTCAGCTGTGAACCCATCTGGACCTGGGCTTTTTTTGTGTGATAGGCTCCTAATTGCTGCCTCAACTTCAGACCTTGTTATTGGTCTATTCATAGTTTCGGCTTCCTCCTGGTTTAGGCTTGGGAGGACACAGGCGTCCAGGAATTTATCCATTTCTTCCTGATTTACTAGTTTATGTGCATAGAGTTGTTTTTAATATTCTCTGATGATGGTTTCAATTTCTGTGGATCCTGTGGTGATTTCCCCATTATTGTTTTTTATTGCGTGTATTTGGGTGTTCTCTCTTTTCTTTTTTATCAGTCTGGCTAGTGGTCTGCCTATTTTGTTGATCTTTTCAAAAAATCAGCTCTTAGATTTATTGATTTTTTGAAGGGTTTTTCTTTTCTCTATCTCCTTCAGTTCTTCTCTGATCTTAGTTATTTCTTGTCTTCCGCTGGGTTGTGAGCTTTTTTGATCTTGCTCCTCCAGCTCTTTCAATTTTGACGATAAGGTGTCAATTTTGGATCTCTCCACTCTTCTCATGTGGGCACTTATTGCTATATATTTTCCTCTACCGACTGCTTTAAATGTATCCCAGAGATTCTGGTACGTTTTGTCTTCATTCTCGTTGGTTTCAAAGAACTTCTTTATTTCTGCCTTCATTTCATTGTTTATCCAATCAACATTCAAGAGCCAGTTGTTCAGTTTCCATGAAGCTGTGCGGTTCTGATTTATTTTCTGAATTCTGAGTTCCATCTTGATTGCACTATGGTCCGAGAGACTGTTTGTTATGATTTCAGTTGTTTTGCATTTGCTGAGGAGTGCTTTACTTCCAATTATGTGGTCAATTTTGGAGTAGGTGTGATGTGGTGCTGAGAAGAATGTGTATTCTTTGGATTTGGGGTGGAGAGTTCTGTAAATGTCTATCAGGTTTGCTTGTTCCAGGTCTGAGTTCAAGTCCTGGATAACCTTGTTTATTTTCTGTCTGGTTGATCTGTCTGCTATTGACAGTGGAGTGTTAAAGTCTCCCACTATTATTGTGTGGGAGTCTAAGTCTCTTTGTAAGTCATTAAGAACTTGCCTTATATATCTAGGTGCTCCTGCATTGGGTCCATATATATTTAGAATTGTTAGCTCTTCTTGTTGTATCGATCCTTTTACCATTGTGTAATGACCCTCCTTGTCCCTTTTGATCTTTGTTGCTTTAAAGTCTACCTTATTAGAGACGAGAATTGCAACTCCTGCTTTTTTTTGCTCTCCATTTGCTTGGTAAATCTTCCTACATCAATTTATTTTGAGCCTTTTTGTATCTTTGGGTGTGAGGTGGGTTTCCTGGATACAGCAAACCGATGGATGGGTTTTGGTTTTTTATCCAGTTTCCCAGTCTGTGTCTTTTGATTGGTGCATTTAGCCCATTTACATTTAGGGTTAATATTGTTATGTGTGAGTTTGATACTGCCATTTTGATGCTAGCTGGCTGTTTTGCCTTTTGGTTCATGTACGCTCTTCATTTTGTTGATGGTCTTTAGCATTTGGTATGCTTTTAGGATGGCTGGTACTGGTTGTTTCTTTCTATGTGTAGTGCCTCTTTTAGGAGCTCTTGTAAAGCAAGCCTAGTGGTGACAAAATCTCTGAGTACTTGCTTGTTCATAAAGGATTTTATTTTTCCTTCACTTATGAAGCTCAGTTTGGCTGGATATGAAATTCTGGGTTGAAAGCTCTTTTCTTTAAGGATGTTGAATATTGGCCCCCACTCTCTTCTGGCTTGTAGAGTCTCTGCCGAGAGATCTGCTGTGAGTCTGATGGGCTTCCCTTTGTGGGTGACCCGACCTTTCTCTCTGGCTGCCCTTAGTATTTTCTCCTTCATTTCCACCCTGGTGAATCTGACGATTATGTGCCTTGGGGTTGCTCTTCTTGCGGAGTATCTTTGTGGTGTTCTCTGTATTTCCTGGAGTTGAGTATTGACGTATCTTGCTAGGTTGGGGAACGTTTCCTGGTTAATATCCTGAAGAGTGTTTTCCGGCTTGGATTCATTCTCTTCCTCACATTCTGGTACACCTATCAAACGTAAGTTGGGTCTCTTCACGTAGTCCCACATTTCTTGGAGATTTTGTTGATTCCTTTTTGTGCTGTTTTCTTTAATCTTGGTTTCATGTTTTATTTCATTGAGTTGATCTTCAACTTCTGATATTCTTTCTTCTGCTTGGTCAATTCGGCTGTTGAAACTTGTGCATGCTTCACGAAGTTCTCGTGTTGTGTTTTTCAGCTCCTTCAATTCATACATATTCCTCTCTAAGTTGTCCATTCTTGTTATCAATTCCTCGAATCTTTTTTCAAATCTTTTTTCAAGATTCTTAGTTTCTTTGCTCTGATTTTGAACATGTTCTCTTAATTCAATGAAGTTTCTCATTATCCAGTTTCCGAAGTCTGATTCCGTCATTTCATCACACTCATTCTCCGTCTAGCTTGTTTCCCTTGCTGGTGAGGAGTTTTGGTCCTTTGTAGGAGGTGAGGTGTTTTGGTTTCGGGTGTTTTCCTCCTTTTTGCGCTGGTTTCTTCCCATCTTTATGGATTTATCCGCCTGTCGTCTTAGTAGTTGCTGATTTTTCAATTTGGTCTCTTTTTGGTTGCTGAGATTGTTGATGATGAAGTATTTCTGTTACTTAGTTTTCCTTCTAATGGTCTAGCCCCTCTGCTGTATGAGTGCTGAGGTCCACTCCAGGCCCTGCTTGTCTGGGGTATACCTGTAGCAGCTGTGGAACAGTGAGGTATGATACCAGTTTCTTTTTCTGCTGTCTTTGTTCCAGAATGATGCCCACCTAATGTCATTGTGATTAGTCCTTTTTTGGGGTGACTCTTTGGATGTACAGGGGTCAGCGGGCTGCTTAAATCGACGGTCTGTGCTTTATAGGAGCTCCAGTGCTGAGCTGTGAGCTCCGTTGTTCGTTCAGGGTTGTTGGGAGATGTTTTATGTCTGCTGCAATAGAACCCATTAAACACCACCCTTTTTTTCCCCTTCTTAGATGCTCTGTCTCATGGAGTTGGGGCTTTCTTTATGAGTATCTGTTGCACTGTCCTGCCCCACTAGGAGGCAGTCTATTCACTCTTTGCCTGCCGGGGCTCTGAACTGCTAGCGCGGGTCCGCCCTGTTGCTGTTGGGCTCCCTTCTGCTGTGGAGCGCTCCTGGCGAGTCTCTCTGTTATGGCAGGTTGCCTTGGCAACAGCAGGCTGGGTCAGCCCTGGGCCATACTTCAGTAGGGGCAGATTGCGTCAGCAATGGTGGACGCCCCTCCCTCACCGGGCTGCACCATCCTAGATGCCAGCAGCAAAACTCTCAGCCCCAAGCATCTCCAGTCGCCACCCTGCTTGTCCCCAGGAGAATAGGACTGCCAAGTCTGATCACCCAGCTCCCTGCCTCAGAGTCCGTCCTCTCTCTCTCTCACTCCCTCTCCGTAAACTGAAAGGTCGAGTCTCTCACTGGTGCCCCAGTAGCCTGTGATAGGGCACTGGGATCCATGCCATCTCCCATGCCACTGCCCACTGCACTGGCTCAGATCACGCTTCCCAGGAAACTCCTGGTGTGGCTCACTGTCCAAGTCCCATTCAAACAGATGGACATGCCAATCTGTTTTTCCAAATCTCAGATTTCCGGTTTAACAGGGCACCCAGACCAGTGAGCTCCGTGCGGGGTCCTGCTGTGGCGCCGGCCGAAGTGGCCACGCGAGCCGGCTGCATTAGCCGGCAAAGCGTCTCGTGTCTCTCCCACACCTGGGACTTTCAACGCTCTGTGGGCAAAAAAGGTCCATCCGAGAATGCGGCTAGGACTCACCCTCTGCGCCTTCCCTGAGAGCTGCAATCCTGAGTTGCTTCTACGACGCCATCTTGCGAGTTTCCGCCCATGTTGTTTTAATTACTGTAGCCTTGTAGTATGTTTTGACGTCTGGTAGTGTGATGCCTCCTGCTGTGTTCCTTTTGCTTAGAATTGACTTGGTTATCAGGGCTCTCTTTTGGTTCCATATGAAGTTTAAGGTGTTTTTTTTCCAGTTCTGTGAAAAAGGTTATTAGTAGCTTGATTGGGATAGCATTGAATCTGTCAATTACTTTGGGCAGTATGGCCATTTTCACAATATTGAATCTTTTTAAGCATGAACATGGAATGTTTCTCCATCTGTTTGTGTCCTCTCTTATTTCGTTGAGTAGTGATTTGTAGTTCTCTATGATGAGGTTCTTTACGTTTCTTGTTAGTTGTATTCCTAGATATTTTATTGTTTTAGTAGGAATTATGAATGGCAGTTCATTCTTGATTTGACTCTCTTTAAGTCTGTTATTGGTGTATAGGAATGCTGGTCATTTTTGCACATTGATTTTGTATCCTGAAACTTTGATGAAGTTGCTTATCAGTTTCAGGAGATTTGGGGCTGATATGATGGGGTCCTCTAGATATAGAATTATGTCATCTTCAAATAGAGACAATTGAGCTTTCTCCTTTCCTATTTGAATACCCTTTTTTTCTTTTTCTTTCCTGATTGCTCTGGCTAGAACTTCCAGTACTATATTGAATAGGAGTGGTGAGAGAGGGCATACTTGTCTAGTGCCAGATTTCAAAAAGAATGTTTTCAGTTTTTGCCCATTTGTTATGATATTGGCTGTTGGCTTGTCGCAAATACCTTTTATTATTTTGAGATATGTTCCATTAATACCTTCATTTGTGAGGGTTTTTAGCACAAAGAGGTGTTGAATTTTGTTAAAAGCCTTCTCTGCATCAATTGATGCAGAGAATTGATGCACAACGGAGCTGTGAGCTCCGTTGTTCATTCAAAGCTCTTCGGGATGTACGTTTAAGTCTGCTGCAGCAAGACTCATAAACCCCTTTTGTTTTTCCCAGGTTCTCTGTCCCAGGGAGTTAAGGTTTTATTTATGAGTTTCCATTGTGCTGCTGCCTTTTTTTCAGGGCTGCCCTGCCCAGCAGTGAGTCAGCCTAGTCACTGTCTGCCTGCAGAGGCTTTGCTGAGCTGCTGTGGGCTTTGCCTTACTGCCATGTGAACTTCCCTGCAGTCCGTGTGTTTTTTGTCTTTGGTTCTGTTTATTTGGTGAATTACGTTTATAGACTTGCGTAGGTTGAACCAGCCTTTCACCTCTGGGATGAATCCTACTTGATCATGGTGGATAAGCTTTTTGACCTGCTGTTGCAATTGGCTTGCCAGTATTTTATTGAAGATTTTTGCATCTGTGTTCATCATGAATATTGGCCTGAAGTTTTCTTTTCTTGTTGAGTCTCTGCTGGGTTTTGGCATCAGGATGATGTTGGTCTCATGAAATGATTTGGGAAGGTTTTTCTCTTCCAGCTTAGATTCATTCTCTTCGTCGCATTCAGGTACACCTACCAAACGTAGATTATGTCTTTTCACATAGTCCCATATTTCGTGGAGACTTTATTCATTCCTTTTTGCAGTTTTTTTATAATCTTGCCTTCTCATTTTATTTCATTGATTTGATCTTCGACCTCTGATATCCTTTTTCTGCTTGGTCAATTCAGCTGTTGAAACTTGTGCATGCTCTTCAAAGTTCTTGGTTGTGTTTTTCAGCTTCATCAGTTCACTGATATTTCTCTCTAAGCTGTCCATTCTTGTTATCATTTTGTCAAATCTTTTTTCAAGGTTCTTGGTTTCTTTGCATTGAGTTAGAACATATTCTTTTAGCTCATGGAAGTTTCTTATTACCCACCTTCTGGAGTCTGATTCTGTCATTTCATCGCACTCATTCTCCATCCAGTCTTATTTCCTTGCTGTTGATGAGTTGTTATCCCTTGTAGGAGAAGAGGTGTTCTGGTTTGGGGTGTTTTCTTCCTTTTTGCGCTGGTTTCTTCCCATCTTTGTGGATTTATCCACCTGTCGTCTTTGTAGTTGCTGATTTTTAGATTGGGTCTCTGAGTGGATGCCCAGATTGTTGATGATGACGTTATTTCTGGTTCTTAGTTTTCCTTCTAACAGTCTGGCCCCTCTGCTGTAAAACTGCTGAGGTCCACTTTAGTGTCTGCTTGCCGGGTGTCACCTGCAGCAGTTGGAGAACAGTAAGCATTGCTACCAGTTTCTTCTTATGCTATCTTTGTCCCAGAATGATGCCCGCCCAATGTCAGTCTGATCAATACTTTGTGAGGTGGCTCTTTGGATATACAGGGGTCAGGGAGCTGCTTGAGAATACAGTGTGTTCTTTATAGGAGCTCAAGTGCTGAGCTGTGAGCTTCATTGTTCATTCAGAGATGTTAGGCATGTACGTTTAAGTCTGCTGCAGCAGGACTCATAAACCCATTTTGTTTTTCCCAGGTGCTCTTCTGGGGTGTTAAGGTTTTATTTATGAGTTTCCATTGTGCTGCTGCCTTTTTTTTTCAGGGCTGCCCTGCCCAGCAAAGAGGCACCCTAGTCACTGTCTGCCTGCAGAGGCTTTGTTGAGCTTCTGTGGGCTTTGCCTTACTGCCATGTGAACTTCCCTGCAGTCCTGCTTATATGGGTGTGGTTAGAACTGCCTCGACAATGGTGGCCCGCCTCTGTAATGGCAGACTCTCTCTGTTATAGTGGGTTGCCTTAGCAATGGCAGGCTGCCTCAGCAATGGAAGACTACATTTATAGGGGTGGAGTGCCTCAGTAATGGCAGACGTCTCTCCCCAACAGAGCTGGACCATCGCTGGTTCAGCTGTGCTTGCAATGAAACTCTCAACCCCGACTGTTTCCAATTGCTGTTTTTTTGTTTTGTGCGGGTGGGACCCACTGAGCCTGATCACCTGACTCCCTGCCTCAGAGCCTTTTGTTTTTTTAAGTTGAACTGTCGACTCTCTCTGAAGTGTTCCAATCACCTGCTGAAAAGGCGCCGAGATCTGTGTGATTTTCCGTGCAGCATCCCACTGTGCTGGCTGACACAACGGTACTGAAATTTGTGGAATCTCCTGTCCTGACTCCCTGTTTCAGTCCCATTTAATGAGATGCATGGGCGAATCTGCCTTCCTGGAGCTTCAATAGCCAGCTTAAAAAAGCCACCACAGCTGTGTATTTTGTAAGGAGAGCCCCAATGCTGGAGCACCCGCAAAACAGCCACGCCAGCCAAAACTGCCACGCTGGCGACTCATTTGGGCTCCTCTGCCTGGAAATCTCTGGTCTGTGGGCATGAAGATCTGTCTGGAAATGTGGCGTCCACTGACCCTTTGCACTTTCACTGAAAGATGCAATCCTGAGCTGTTCCTAAAAGGCCATCTTGCTCTGGGATCCTTGGAAGGATTCCCTCTTTTTGGATTATTTGGGGTAGTTTCAGAAGAAATGGTTTCAGCTCCTCTTTGTGTGTCTGGTAGAATTTGGTTGTGAACCCATATGGATTTGGCCTTTTTTTTTGTGCAGTAGGCTCTTAATTGCCACCTTAACTACAGATCTTGTTACTTGTCTATTCATGTTTTAGACTTCTTCCTGGTTTAGGCTAGGGAGGAGGCAAGTGTCCAGGAATTTATCCATTTCTTCCAAGTTTACTAGTTTATGTGCATAGAGTTCTTTGTAGTAATCGCTGATGATGATTTGAACTTCTGTGGAATCTCTGGTGATTTTCCCTTTATCGTTTTTTATTGCATCTATCTGGTTATTCTATCTTTTCCTTTTTATTAATCTGGCTAGAGGTCTGTCTATTTTGTTGATCTTTCCGAAAAACCAGCTCTTGGATTTATTGATTTTTTGAACAGTTTTTTCATGTCTCTATCTCCTTTAGGTCTGCTCTGATCTTAGTTATTTCTAGTCTTCTGCTAGGTTTTGAGTTTTTTTTATCTTGCTCGTCTAGCTGTTTCAATTTTGATGATAGGGTGTCAATTTTGGATCTCTCCTTGGTTCTCATATGGGCACTTATTGCTATATATTTTCCTCTACAGACTGCTTTAGATGTGTCCCAGAGGTTCTGGTATGTTGTGCCTTTGTTCTCGTTGGTTTCAAAGAACTTCATTATTTCTGCCTTCATTTCATTGTTTATCCAGTCAACATTCAAGAGCCAGTTGTTCAGTTTCCATGAAGCTGTGCGGTTCTGAGTTCCTTTCTAAATTCTGAGTTCTAACTTGATTGCACTGTGGTCTGAGAGAGTGTTTGTTATGATTTCCGTTCTTTTGCATTTGCTGAGGAGTGGTTTACTTCCAATTATGTGGTCAGTTTTAAAGTAGGTGCAATATGGTGCTGAGAAGAATGTTTATTCTGTGGCTTTTGGATGAAGAGTTCTGTAGATGTCTATTACATCTACTTGGTTCAGATATGTGTTCAGTCCTGGATATCCTTGTTAATTTTCTGTCTGTTTGATCTGTCTAAATTGACAGTGCAATGTTAAAGTCTCCCACTATTATTGTTTGGGAGTCTAAGTCTCTTTATAAGTCATTTAGAACTTGCCTTATGTATCTGGGTGCTCCTGTATAGGGTGCGTATATATTTAGGATCATTAGCTCTTCTTGTTGCATCGATCCTTTTATCATTTGTAATGTCTTTCTTTGTCTCTTTTGATTTTTGTTGCTTTAAAGTCTATTTTATCAGAGATGAGAATTGCAAGCTTTGCTTTTTTTTTTGCTCTCTATTTGCTTGGTAAATCTTCCTCCATCCCTTTATTTTGAGCCTTTGTGCATCCTTGCATGTGAGATGCGTTTCCTGGATACAGCACATCAATGGGTTTTGGTGTTTATCCAATTTGCCAGTCTGTGTCTTTTGATTGGGGCATTTAGTCTATTTAAATTTAGGATTAATATTGTTATGTGTGAATTTGATCCTGCAATTTTGATGCTAGCCGGTTGTTTTGTCTGTTAGTTGATGCAGATTCTTCATTTTGTTGATGCTCTTTAGTATTTGGTATGTTTTTGGAGTGGCTGGTACTGGTTGTTTCTGTCTATGTGTATTGCCTTTTTCAGGAGCTCTTGTAAAGCAGGCTTGTTGGTAATGAAATCTCTGAGTACTTGCTTGTTCACAGAGGATTTTATTTTTCCTTCTTTTATGAAGCCCAGTTTGGTTGGATATAAAATTCTTGGCTGAAAGTCCTTTTCTTTAAAAATGTTGAATATTGGCCCCCACTCTCTTCTAGCTTGTAGGGTTTCTGCTGAGAGATCTGCTGTGAGTCTGATGGGCTTCCCTTTTTGGGTAACCAGACCTTTCTTTCTGGTTGTGCTTAGCATTTTTTCCTTCATTTCAACCCTGGTGAATCTGACCATTATGTGCCTTGGGGTTGCTCTTTTTGAGGATATGTTTGTGGTGCTCTCTGTATTTCTTGGACTTGAATATTGGCCTGCCTTACTAGGTTGGGAAAGTTTTCCTGCATAATATGTTGAAGAGTATTTTCCAGCTTGGATTCATTCTCTTCATCACATTCAGGTACAAATATCAAAAGTAGATTAGGTCTTTTCACATAGTCCCATATTTCCTGGAGGCTTTGTTCTTTTTTTAAGGCTTTTTTTCTCTAGTCGGGCCTTACTTTTTTATGTAATTGAGTTGATCTTGGACCTCTGATATCATTTCTTCTGCCTGGTAAATTCGGCTGTTGACACTTGTGCCTGGTTCATGAAGTTCTCGTGTTGTGTTTTTCAGCTCCATTACTTCACTTACATTCCTCTCTAACTTGTCCATTCTTATTATCATTTCCTCAAATATTTTTTCAAGGTTCTTAGTTTCTTTGCATTTTTCAGTATACCCATCTGACAATTGGCTGATATCCAGAATTTACGAACAACTAAAACAGATATATATATATATATATATATATATATATATATATATATATATATATATATAAACATGACCATTCAAAAGTGAGTGAAGAAAATGAACAGACACTTTACAAAGGAAGACATACAGACAGTAGGGTGGAGCTCAGCAAAGCCTCTGCAGGCAGACAGTGACTAGGCTGCCTCCTAGCTGGGCAGGGCAGCCCTGAAAAAAAATGCAGCAGCACAACGGACACTCATAAATAAATCCCAAACTCCCTGGCACAGAGGACCTGGAGAAAAAACGGAAGTTTATGAGTTCTGCTGCAGCAGACTTAAACGAGCTGGCCTAGCAGGTCTGAAAGAACAACAGAGCTCACAGATAAAAACTTGAGCTCCTATAAAGAACAGGCTGTCTCCTCAAGCTGCTCCCTGACCCCCATATATCCAAAGAGTCACCTACCAAAAGACAGATTAGACTGACATTTGGTGGGCATCATTCTAGGACAAAGATAGCAGAAGAAGAAACTGGTAGCAACCGTTACTGTTCTGCAGCTGCTGCAGGTGACCCATAGGAAAGCAGGGCCTGGGGTGGACCTCAGCAGTCCTACAGAAGAGGGGCCAGACTGCTAGAAGAAAAACTGAGAACCAGAAATAACTTCATCATCAACAACCTGGACGTCCACTCAGAGACCCAATCTGAAAATCAGCAACTACAAAGACAACAGGTGGACAAATCCACAAAGATGGGAAGAAACTAGTGCAAAAAGGAGGAAAACACCCAAAACTGAAACACGTCTCCTCCTACAAGAAATCACAACTGCTCATCAGCAAGAAAACAAAGCTGGATGGACAATGAGTGTGATGAAATGACAGAATCAGACTTTAGAAGGTGGGTAATGAGAAACTTCTGTGAGATAAAAGAACATGTTCTAACTCAATGCAAAGAAATCAAGAACCTTGACAAAAGATTTGAGAAAATGATAACAAGAATGGACAACTTAGAGAGAAATATCAGTGAATTGATGGAGCTGAAAAACACAACATGAGAACTTTGCAACACATGCACAAGTTTCAACAGCCAAATTGACGAAGCAGAAGAAAGGATATCAGAGGTTGAAGATCAATGCAATGAAATAAAACGAGAAGGCAAGATTAGAGAAAAAAGCACAAAAAGGAATGAACAAAGTCTCCAAGAAATGTGGGACTATGTGAAGAGACCTAATCTACGTTCCATAGGTGTACTGAATGTGACGAAGAGAATGAATGAAAGCTGGAAAATACTCTTCCAGATATTATCTATGAAAACTTCCCCAACCTAGCAAGACAAGCCAATATTCAAGTCCATAAAATACAGAGAACACCACAAACATATTTCTCAAGAAGAGCAAGCCCAAGGCACATAATGGTCAGATTCACCAGGGTTGAAATGAAGGACAAAGTGCTAAGGGCAGCCAGAGAGAAAAGTCTTGTCACCCACAAAAGGAAGCCCATCAGACTCACAGCAGATCTCTCAGCAGAAACCCTACAAGCCAGAAGAGAGTGGAAGCCAATATTCAAAACGATTAAAAAGAATTTTTAACTAAGAATTTCATATCCAGTTATACTAAGCTTCATAAGTGAAGGAAAAATAATGTTCTTTGCAAACAAGCAAGTACTCAGAAATTTTTTCATCACCAGGCCTGCTTTACAAGAGGTCCTGAAAGAGGCACTACACATAGAAAGAAACAACCAGTACCAGCCACTACAAATGGTAAAGAGCATCAACAAAACAAAAAATCTGCATTAACTAATGGGCAAAACAGCCAACTAGCATCAAAATGGCAGTATCAAATTCACACATAACAATATTAACCCTAAATGTAAATGGGCTAAATGCATCAATTAAAAGACACAGACTGGCAAATTGGATAAAAATCCAAAACCCATTGGTGTGCTGTACCCAGAAAACCGATCTCACATGCAAGGATACAAAAAGGCTCAAAATAAAGGGGTGGAGGAAGATTTACCAAGCAAATGGAGAGCAAAGGAAAAGTAGGAGTTGCAATTCTCGTCTCTGATAAAATAGACTTTAAAGGAACAATGATCAAAGAGACAAAGGAGGTCATTACATAATTGTAAGAAAATCGATACAACAAGAGCTAACAGTCCTAAATATGTATGTTCCCAATACAGGAGCACCCAGATATATAAGGCAAGTTCTTAATGACTTAGAAAGAGACTTAGACTCCCACATAATAATAGCGGGAGACTTTAACACTCCACTGTTAATATTAGACAAATCAAAGAGTCAGAAAATTAATAAGGTTATCCAGGACCTGAACCCAGACCTAGAACAAGTAAACCTAATAGACATTTACAGAACTCTCCATCCCAAATCCACAGAATATACATTCTTCTCAGCACCACATCACACCTACTCTAAAGTTGACCACATAATTGGAAGTAAAGCACTCCTCAGCAAATGCAAAACAACTGAAATTGTAACAAACAATCTCTCAGACCATACTGCAATCAAGTTAGAACTCAGAATTCAGAAACAAACTCAGAACCTCACAGCTTCATGGAAAGTGAGCAACTGGCTCTTGAATGTTGACTGGATAAACAATGAAATGAAGGCAAAAATAAGGAAGTTCTTCAAAACCAACGAGAACAAAGACACAACATACCAGAATCTCTGGGACACATTTATAGCAGTCTCTAGAGGAAAATATATAGAAATAAGTGCCCATATGAGAGGAGTGGAGAGATCCAAAATTGACACCTTATCATCAAAATTGAAACAGCTAGAGGAGCAAGATAAAAAAAACTCAAAACCTATCAGAAGACAAGAAATAACTAAGATCAGAGCAGAACTTAAGGAGAGAGAGACACGAGAAACCCTTCAAAAAATTAATAAATCCAAAAGCTGATTTTTCAATAAGATCAACACAAATAAAGAGACCACTAGCCAGATTAATTAAAAAAAGAGAGAGAATAACCAAATAGAGGCATTAAAAAAAGGGAAAATCACCAAAGATTCCACAGTAATTCAAACCATCATCAGAGAGTATTACAAACAACTCTATGCACATAAACTAGTAAATCAGGAAGAAATGGATAAATTCCTGGACACTTGCCTCTTCCCAAGCCTAAACAAGGAAGAAGTCTAAACGATGAATAGACCTATAACAAGATCTGAAGTTGAGGTAGCAATTAAGAGCCTACCACCCAAAAAAGCCCAGGTCCAGATGGGTTCACAGCTGAATTCTACCAGACACATGAAGAGGACCTGTTACTGTACCTCCTGAAACTATTCCAAATAATCCCAAAAGAGGGAATCCTTCCCAAATTATTTTATGAGACAAACATCATTTTGATACCAAAACCCGGCAGAGAATCAACAAGAAAAGAAAACTTCAGACCAATATCCATGAATAACATAGACGCAAAAATCTTCAATAAAATACTTGCAAGCCAATTGCAGCAGCACATCAAAAAGCTTATCCACAATGATCAAGTAGGATTCATCCCGGGGATGCAAGGCTGGTTCAACATATGCAAGTACATAAATGTAATTCACCACATAAACAGAACCAAAAACAAAAACAACATGATTATCTCAATTGACGCGGAGAAGGCATTTGACAAAATTCAACAGCCCTTTATGCTAAAAATCCTCAATAAACTCGATACTGATGGAACGTATCTCAAAATAATAAAAGCTACTTATGACAAACCAACAGCCACTATCATACTGAATGGGCAAAAACTGGAAGCATTCCCTTTGAAATTTGGCACTAGACAAGGATGCCCTCTGTCACAACTCCTTTTCAATATAATAGTGAAAGTTCTACCTAGAGAAATCAGGCAAAAATAAAAATAAAATAAAGGGTATTCAAATAGGAAGAAAGGAAGCCAAATTGTCTCTATTTGCAGACGACATGATTGTATATCTAGAAAACCCCATTGTCTCAGCCCAAAACTCCTGAAACTGAGAAGCAACTTCAGCAAAGTCTCAGGATATAAAATCAATGTGCAAAAATTCCAAGCATTCCTATCCACCAATAGGAGACTTAAATAGAGCCAAATCAAGAATGAACTGCCATTCACAATTGCTACAAAGAGAATAAAATACCTAGGAATACAACTAACAAGAAATGTAAAGGACCTCGTCAAGGAGAACTGCAATCCACTGATCAATGAAATAAGAGAGGACAGAAACAGATGGAGAATTATTCCATGTTCATGGTTAGGAAGAATCAATATCGTGAAAATGGCCATACTGCACAAAGCAATTGACAGATTCTATGCTACCCCCATCAAGCTACCAATAATCTTCTTCACAGAACTAAAAAAAAACACCTTAAACTTCATATGGAACCAAAAGAGAGCCCGCATAACCAAGTCAATTCTAAGTAAATAGAACACAGCAGGAGGCATCACACTACTGGACTTCAAACTATACTACAAGGCTACAGTAATCAAAAGAGCTTGGTACTGGTACCAAAACAGAGATATAGATTAAAGGAACAGGACAGAGGCATCAGAGGCAACACAACATATCTACAACCATATAATCTTTGATGAACCAGACAAAAACAAGCAATGGGGAAAGAATTCCCTGTTTAATAAATGGTGTTGGGAAAACTGGCTAGCCATGTGCAAAAAGCAGAAACTGGACCCCTTCCTGACACCTTACACTAAAATTAACTCCAGATGGATTAAAGACTTAAACATAAGACCTGACACCATAAAAACCCTAGAAGAAAATCTAGGCAAAACCATTCAGGACATAGGAGTAGGCAAGGAGTTCATGACCAAAACACCAAAAGCATTGGCAACAAAAGCCAAAATAGACAAATGGAACCTAATGAAACTCCACCACGTCTGCATGGCAAAAGAAACAGTCATTAGAGTGAATCAGCAACCCACAGAATGGGAATAAATTTTTGCAGTTTACTCATCTGACAAAGGGCTGATATCCAGAATTTACAAAGAACTCAAACAGATTTACAAGAAATAATAAAAAAAAAGTCCATTCAACAATGGGCAAAGGATATGAACAGACACTTTACAAAAGAAGACATACATTAGGCAAAAAAAATATGAAAAATGCTGATTATCACTCTTCATTAGAGAAATGCAAATCAAAACTACTTTGAGATACCTTATAATGCCAATTAGAATGGCGATCATTAAAACATCTGGAGAGAACAGATGCTGGAGAGGATGTGGTGAAATAGGAACACTTTTACACTGCTGGTGGGAGTGTAAATTAGTTCAGCCATTGTGGAAGACAGTGTGGCAATTTCTCAAGGACCTAGAAATAGAAATTCCATTTGACCCAGCAATCCCATTATTGGGTATGTATCCAAAGTATTATAAATTGTTCTACTATAAGGACACATGCACACGAATGTTCATTGCAGCACTGTTTACAAAAGCAAAGAGCTGGAATCAACCCAAATGCCCATCGATGATAGACTGGAATGGGAAAATGTGGCACATATACACCATGGAATATTATGCAGTAATCAAAAATGATGAGTTTGTGTCCTTTGTAGGGACATAGATGAATCTGGAGAACATGACTCTCAGCAAACTGACAGAAAAACAGAAAATGCAATACCACACATTCTCACTCATAGGTGGGTGTTGAACAATGGAAACACATGGACGCAGGGAGGAAAGCACTACATACTGGGGTCTCTTGGGGGAAATAGGGGAGGTAACGTGGGGGGTGGGGAGTCTGGGAGAGAGGGCATGGGGAGAAATGCCAGATATAAGTTAATGGGAGGAAGGCAGCAAATCACACTGCCACGTGTGTACCTATGCAACTGTCTTGCATGTTCTTCACATGTACCTCAAATCCTAAAATGCAATAAAAATAAAGAAATAAAAATGTTATTTTTTAAAATAATTTTTAAACATTTTTTTCTGTGATCATTTTAGGAATGCCTAATTCTTCTGGACTCGTTAACCGTCGTGATGCCATTTCCAAAACAGATGCCACTGTGGTAGCATCACTGAAGGAATCTGGTGCCATTCCCCTTGGCATAACCAACTGTAGTGAGTTGTGCATGTGGTATGAATCCAGTAACAATATCTATGGCCGATCCAACAACCCATATGATTTACAGCATACTGTAGGTGGAAGTTCTGGTGAGTTGAACATTTTAGTAGGACATCAACATCTGTGATAACAATAATAATTATGAATTGTATTAATAAACATGATATAGTATAGCATCTATAACCTTTATGTATGGACACAAAATCCCAGTATATGTGTGTGTTGATGGAGAAGAAATGGGGTTCATGTAAGAGCCTTGGTCAACTGTGATACTTTGATGATGGATACAGGAGAATTAGCCAGCAAAGCAAATTGAGAATAAGCCACAAGTGAACTAGATGAGAAACATAAAGTATAGAGACTAGAACAAAAAGTGTATAGAGACTAGAATTAACAATGTTTTTACTAAACCTGAATGAATGCTTTTGTGGGTTAGCAAAATATGTTTAAGCTTCTGTGTACTAAAGCTACATAGACGTTTAACACTTCTTTTACTATGTAACCTTGATCACATGAAGTAGGTGTTCAGGAGGTCAGTTCTTTTTGCTTGTAAAATGGCCACATTAAAGAAATCAGACTTGTAAGGTTACTGTGATGATAAAAATTTTGTGTAACTTCAGGTTTCTGGTCTAGCATATACAGAGTTTATAATTTTTTACTACAATTCACACAATAAAAACAAAAGTGGAACAAATTGAAAGTTAACCACTTTTAGATTTATCAATATGATGAGGTAATGGAAAAACAGTGGTTTTCCACAAAATTGAAAAGACAGGCAGATACGAAGAATCAAAACTTTGTAGAACCGAAGCCTAGGAGCAGAAAATTTTAGAGGAACCAGCACAGAGATAAAATCCTAACTTATAATTTATGAATTGCTGGAGGTTCAGTGTGAAAAAGTTTGAGAATAAAAATTTATGATGGTGGGTGAGTCTTAGGGACCTCACACAATTTCAAAAGTTTTAACTTAGGAGCCCTGTTGTGTTCCCAAGTGAAGATTGGAGAGAAATATTCTCTTGCTTCTTGCACGGGGAGGGAAAGAAAAAGCAGCCATTTTGAAATACGACTTTCAAAGCATACTGTTCTTCTAACAAGGAATGCCCTCAGAGAAACTATTTTATCAGAAAGTAAGTGAGTGAAGTTTTACAAAAAACTAATGGACTTGACCTAGAGGAAAGGAAACATACAACTCCAGTGCTCTCTAGGCTTTCTGTGCTATTGAAAGGGTAAAAGTAGAATAGAATTGGGAAGCACATGTTAGGGTCACAGAGCAGGGGAACATGCTAACTAAATGAGTGAGACCTAATCATACGACTATAAAATTCTTCCTCTCCTTGCCTTCATACCAATCCACTACACAAATAAGGATTTTGTATAATGGGGGTTCTAAATAAACTGGAAGAACTGTACATCATAGACGTTATTTAAGAAGCCTCGGCCAGGCGCGGTGGCTCAAGCCTGTAATCCAAGCACTTTGGGAGGCCGAGGTGGGTGGATCACGAGGTCAAGAGATCGAGGCCATCCCGGACAACATGGTGAAACACCGTCTCTACTAAAGATACGAAAAATTAACTGGGCATGGTCGTGTATGCCTGTAATCCCAGCTACTCAGGAGGCTGAGGCAGGAAAATTGCCTGAACACAAGAGACGGAGGTTGCGGTGAGCCGAGATCGTGCCATTGCACTCCAGCCTGGGTAACAAGAGAGAAACTCCGTCTCAAAAAAAAAAAAAAAAAAAAAGAATCCTCTAGGGAAACCCAAAGACAACGAGGGAGGTGAAAACAATGGCACCAGTTGTAAATGTTACACTTGACATCTATGGCTACAGGAGACAGTAAGCACAGACTAACTCCTAGCCAGGTAAACATAAAACCTCACCTTAAAAGCCAAATATCTCGAGTTCTTTCATCTGAGTACATCATGTTTATCTTTCAACACAACAATTATAAGGCATACTAAAAGTCAAAAATCACAGTTTAAAAAGACAAAGTAAGCATCAAGATTAGATTCAAACATGGCAGAAATATTGAGATTATCAGACTGAGAATTGAAACCATTTGTGGTTAATATGGTAAGGGCTCTAATGGAAAAAATGCTGAACATGCAAGCAAAGATCTATAATATGAAGACAAATGAGAACTTCAAGAATCAAAAAGAAATGCTAGAAATAAAAAACATAAAAGAACATCTTTGATGTGCTCATCAATATATTGTTCACAAAATAGAAAACCTTCAGTGATGTGGAAGATCTGTCAACAGGAACTTTTGAAACTGAAATGTAAAAAGGAAATAAAACAATGAAAAAGACAAAACAGGCTCTCTAATAACTGTGGGAGTACAAGTTCATAGAATACACATATATAATTGGAACAGCAGGAAGAGAATAAAGATATTTTAAGAAATAACAAAATAAATATTTGTAAAAAATTTACACCTAGTGTACTATTTCATCCTAAGAAGACTAAAGAGAAAAAAAAATAAAGAAGAAAAATTATACATTATCTGTACAAGAACAAAGATATAATTGTATTGGTCATTTCTTCAGAAACCATGCAAACAATAAGAGATGGGGGTTTACTCTGGGGGGCCAAGGCAAGTGGGTCACTTGTGGTTAGGATCTCGAGACCAGTCTGGCCAGCATGGTGAAACCCCGTCTCTACTAAAAATACAAAAATTAGCCATTAGTGACAGCAGGAGCCTGTAATACCAAGATACTTTGGAGGCAGGAGTATCACTTGAATTCAAGAGGCAGAGGTTGCAGTGAACTGAGATTACGCTACCACACTCCAGTCTGGGTGACAGAGGGAGATTCTTTCTCAAACAAAACAAAACAAAACAAAAAAGATGGGAGTCAAATATTTAAACCATTGATGTAATCATTAACTTAAAACTATCTAGCAAAACTATTCCTCTAAAGTGAAAAAGAAATAAGGATGCTCTGAGACAAAGAAATCTTGAGGGAATTTTTTTGCCAGTACAATAATAAAGCAAGAAATGTTAAAATATGTTCTTCAGAGAGCAGAGAAATAATACAGACCAAAAACTTTAATTCATGTAAAAAAAAGTTGAAATGAATGACAATGTTAGATGGGATGGAATAAAGGAATTGAGAATGTTCTTTTATAAGAAAATCACACTACTTGGGAGGTGGCAGAATGTCATTTGAAGAAGACATGAGTTAGTTCTAAAGGTATATTGCAAACTCAAGGGCAAATACTAAAGTAAAAACAAGTATTCTTTTAAGTGACAACAGAGGAGAATAAATGGAAACATGCAATATAGTCAGTTAAAACCAGAGACTTAGCTTCCCACAAAAAAAAAATAGTGGGAGAACTTAACACCCCACTGAAAATATTAGACAGAATATTGAGACAGAATATTAACAAAGATATTAAAGACCTGAACTTAGCTCTGGATCAAGTGGACTTGACAGATATCTTCAGAACTTTCCACCGCAAACAAAAGAAAACACATTCTTTCATCATCGCATGGCATGTACTCTAAAATTTATCACATAACCTCAAGGAAAACATTCCTTGGCTGGACATGGTGACTCATGCCTGTAATCTTAGCACTTTGGGAGGCCAAGATGGGCAGATCATGAGGTCAAGAGATCGAGACCATCCTGGCCAAAATGGTGAAACTCCATCTCTACGAAAAATACAAAAATTAGCTGGGCATTGTGGCACGTGCCTGTAGTCTCAGCTAATTGTGAGGCTGAGACAGGAGAAGGGCTTGAACCCAGGAGGCAGAGGTTGAAGTGATCCGAGATTATGCCACTGCACTCCAGGGAGGCAATGGAGCACGAGTGTCCAAAAAAAATTCCTCATTAAATGCAAAGAAACTTCAATCATATATAAAAAACAGTTTGTCAGATCAGCGTGCCATCAAATTAGAACTTAAGATAAAGAAAGTCACCCCACAACACACGACTACATGGAAATTGAACAACCTGCTTCTGAATGACTTCTGGATAAATAATTAAGTTAATACAGAAATCACAAAGGTCTTTTAAACTAATGAGAACAAAGACACAATATACAAGAATCTCTGGGCCATGACTAAAGTCCTGTTGAGGGGGAAATTTATAGCACTAAATGCCCACATCAAAAAGCTAAAAAGATCTAAACTCAGCAATCTAAAATCACTACTAAAAGCAGTATAGATGTAAGAGAAAACAAACCCCAAAGCTAGGAGAAGACAAGAAATAACCAAGATTGGGCTGGGCACAGTGGCCCAAGCCTGTAATCCCAGCACTATGGGAGGCCAAGGCATGTGGATCACGAGGTCAAGAGATCGAGACTATCCTGGTCAACATGGTGAAACCCAGTCTCTACTAAAAATACAAAAAATTAGCTGGGCATGGTGGCACGTGCCTGTAATCCCAGATACTCAGGAGGCTGAGGCAGGAGAATTGCCTGAACCCAGGAGGCAGAGGTTGTGGTGAGCCAAGATTGTACCATTGCACTCCAGCCTGAGTAACAAGAGTGAAACTCCATCTCAAAGAAAGAAAGAAAGAAAGAAAGAAAGAAAGAAAGAAAGAAAGAAAGAAAGAAAGAACGAACCAAGATTAGAGCAGACGTGAAGAAAAGAGAGAGACATGAAAAATTCTTCAAAAAATTAATGAATCCAGAAACTGTTTCTCTGGAACAAAAAAAAAAAAAAAGAAAAAGACCTCTAGCTAGACTAAAAAAGAAGAGAAGAGAGAAGAATTAAATAGATAAAATTAGAAATGATAGAGATATTACCACTGACCCCACAGAAATACAAGCAACTATTAGAGATCACTTCATACACCTGTATGGACAAAACCAGAAAATTCAGAAGAAATGAAAAATATTTCTGGATTTATACACCCTCATAAGACTGAACCAAGAAATAATTGAATCTCTAAAGAGAACAACAGTGAATTCTAAAATTGAGGCTGAAATAAATAGCATATTAAGAAAAGAAAGCCTAGGACCAGATGGATTTACAGCTGAATTCTACCTCAGGTACAAAGAGGAGTTGGTTCCATTTCTGCTGAAATTATTCCAGAAAATTGAAAAGGAGGGACTTTTTTTCTAACTCATTTTATGAGGCCAGCATCATCTAGATAAGAAAACCTGGCAGAGAAATAATAAAAATAGAAAACTTTGGACCAATATCTTTGATGAACATCGATGCAAAAATCCTCAATAAAATGCTGGCAAATAGAATTTGGCAGCACATCAAATAGCTTATCCACCACAAAGAAGTTGGTTTCATCCCTAGGATACAAGTTTGTTTCAACATATGCAAATCAATAAATGTCATTTGTTGCACGAACAGAACTAAAGATAATAAAACACATGATTATTTCAATACATGCAGAAAAGGCCTTTGCTGAAATTCAACATCTCTTTATATTAAAAACTTTCAATAAACTACTTATTGAAGGAACATACCTCTAAATAATAAAATCTATATATGACAAACTTGCAGTCAATATCATCTGAGTAGGCAAAAGCTGGAATGGGCAAAAGCATTCCTCTTGAAACCTGGCAGAAGACAAGGATGCCCTCTCTCATCACTCCTATACAATATAGTATTTGATATTCTGTCTGAGCAATTAGGCAAGCAAAAGAAACAAAGCATATTTAAATAGAAAGAAAATCAAATTACCATTGCTTGCAGATTAAACAATCATATATCTACCAAACTCCATCATCACAGTCCAAAAGCTACTTAAGCTGATAGACAACTTCAGCAACCTCTCAGAATACAAAATCAATGTGAAAGAATTGCTACAAATTCTATGCACTATCAACACACATGTAGAGACAAATCATGAATGAACTCCCAATCACAATTGCTACAAAGAGAATACGACACCTAAGAATAGAGCTAACAAGGAAAGTGAAGAACTTCTTGAAGGAGAACTGCAAACTAATGCCCAAATAAATTAGATAGGACACAAGCAAATGGAAAAAAAATTCCATGCTCATGGATAGAAAGAATCATTATCATGGAAATCGCCATACTGCCCAGAGTAATTTACAGATTCAATGCTATTCTGATTAAGCTACCATTGGCATTCTACAGACAATTAGAAAAAATAAACTTATTTCAAAATTTATACAGACTCAAAAAAGAGCCTGAATAGCCAAGAAAATCCTAAGCAAAAACAACAAAGCTAGTCACATCATGGTACCCAACTTCAAATTATACTACAAGGCTGCAAGAACCAAAACAGCATAGTACTGGTACTAAAAGAGACACATAGACCAATGGAGCAAAATAGACAACTCAGAAATAAAACTGCACAACTATACCCATCTGATCTTCCACAAACCTAACAAAAACAAGCAGTAGGGAATGTGTTCTCCATTTAATAAATGGTGCTGGGAGAACTAGCTAGTCATATGCAGAAAATGGAAATGAACCTTTCTTTACACCTTGTACAAAAATTGTCTGAAGATAAATTAAAGACTTAAATGTAAAACACAAAACTATAAAACCTTTAAAAGAAAGTCTAGGCAACACCATTCAGGGCATAGGCATGGGTAAAGATTTCATGATGAAAACACCAAAAGCAGTTTCAACAAAAACAGATTGACCACCGGAATCTAGCTAACTAACAAAGCTCTGCACAGCAAAAGAAACTATCATTAGAGTGAACAGACAACCTACAGAATGGGAGATAATTTTTGCAATCTATTCATCTGACTAAGGTCTAATATCCAGTCTACAAGGAACTTAAACATATTTACAAAAAAGAAAAAACAGAAACAAAAACAAACATTAAAAAATGGGCAAAGGACATGACCAGAGACTTCTTAAAATAAAGCACGAATGCAGCCAACAAACATATTTTAAAAATCATCATTGATTATTAGAGAAATGAACATCAAAACAAAAATGAGATACCATCTCACACCAGTCAGAATGGCAGCCATTAAAAAATCAAGGAACAACAGATTCTAGCTAGCTTGCAGAGAAAAAGGAATGCTTTTACACAGTTGGTGGGAATGTAAATTAGTTCAACCTTTGAGAAAGACAGTAGCAATTGCTCAAAAATCTAGGAGCGGAAATACCATTTTACTTAGCAATCCTATCACTGGGTGTATTAGTCAGGGTTCGTTAGAGGAACAGAACTAATAAGATAGATTTATACATCAGGGGGAGTTTATTAAAGAGTATTGGCTCACAGAATAATTATGTGAAGTCCCACAATAGGCTTTCTGCAAGCCGAGGAGCAAGGAAGCCAGTCTGAGTCCCAAAACCTCAAAAGTAGGAAAGCCAATGCAGCCTTCAGTCTGTGGCCAAAAAATCAAGAGCTCCTGGCCAACTACTTGTGTGAGTCCAAGCATCCAAAAGCAGAAGAACTTGGAGTTTGATGTTTGAGGACAGGGAGCATGAAGCATGGAAGAAAGAGGAATGCTGGAAGATGAAGAAAGTTTGCTCTTTCCAACTTCTATCTGCTTTATTCTAGCTATGCTGATTGGATGGTATCTGTCGTGATTGGGAATGGGTCTGCCTTTCCAGTCCACTGACTCAAAGGTTAATCTTTTTTGCAACACTCTCACAGACACATTCAGGAACAATACATTGCATTCTTCAAATTAATCAAGTTGACACTCAATATTAACCATTAAACTGGGTATATACCAAAAGGAATGTAAGACATATTATTATAAAGATACATGCACGCATGTGTTCATTGCAACACTATTCACAATAGAAAAGACTTAAAATCAACTTAAACGCCCGTCAATGATAGACTGAATAAAGAAAATCTGGTACATATATATCATGGAATACTACACAGCCATGAAAAGGAATGAGATCAGGTCCTTTGCAAGGACATGGATGGAGCTGGAAGCCATTATTCTCAGTAAACTAATGCAGGTATACAATACCAAAAACAGCATGTTCTCACTTATAAGTGGGAGCTGAATAATTAGAACACATAGACACATTGTGGGGAACAACACACACTTGGGCCTATTGGGGGATGATAGGGAAAGGAGAGCATCAGAAAGAATCGCTAATGGGTGCTGAGCTTAACACCTAGGTGATGTGTTGATCTGTGCTGCCAACCACCATGGCACATGTATGCCTATGTAGCAAACATGCACATGATGCACATGTACCCCAAAACTTAAAAGTTGATGAAAAAAATAATAAGAGCTCTTTTCTATGTGGGAGAATTAAGAGAAAGCAGACACGCAGACACAGACCCAAGTAAGAAATATCCTCAGAGCACAACTTATCAGTAATTGCTTTAAAATGTAAATGGCTTAGTATTCTCAAATAACATAGATGAGTAGAATGGATTAAAATTATTATTTAAATGTATGCTGTAAACAAAAGACTCACGTTGGATCTAAAGACACAACAAGTTTGAAAGTGAAAAGATGGAAAAAGATATTCCGTGCAAATAGTAAATTAGATGATTTATTTGCAAGTATTTTGTGTTTCCTGTAGGTGGTGAGGGCTGCACACTGGCAGCTGCCTGCTCAGTGATTGGTGTGGGCTCTGATATTGGTGGTAGCATTCGAATGCCTGCTTTCTTCAATGGTATATTTGGACACAAGCCTTCTCCAGGTAATGTTAATACAAAATTATGAAAGTAGAAGGTTGCTTCTACTTCTGTAATTCAGAAAAATGAAGAAATTTTGTTCCTAGAAGTTTGATCTTTCTTATAAGAATGATTATTATATATTTCTAAATGTTATTTTAAATTTTTTTAAACAGCTTTATTGAGAATTCACATGCCATGCAATTTACCCACTTAAAGTGTATATAATTGAGTGATTTTTATTATATTGTCTGTTGGCAACTATCACCAGTATTAATTTTAGATCATTTTTATCATTCCCCTCAGAAACCTCACACTCATTAACAGTTGTTCCTCATTTCTCTATCCAGCTCTCAGCAACAACCAATCTACTTGCTGTTTGTAGGAAATATGAAATTGCTTATTATTGATATCTCATGCATATGAAATAATACAATATGTGGCTTTTTAAAAAACTTTTATTGCATTATAGGTTTTGGGGTACATGTGCAGAACGTGCAAGATAGTTGCATAGGTACACACACATGGCAGTGTGTTTTGCTGCCTTCCTCCCCTTCACCCACACTTGGCATTTCTCCCAGGCTATCCCTCCCCAGCTCCCCCCACACTGTCCCTCCCGTATTCCCCCCAATAGACCCCAGTGTGTAGTACCCCCTTCCCTGTGTCCATGTGTTCTCATTTTTCTCACCCACTTATGAGTGAGTATATGCGGTATTTCTTTAACTGTTCTTGTGTCAGTTTGCTGAGAATGATGTTCTCCAGATTCATCCATGTCCTTACAAAGGACACAAATTCATCATTTTTGATTGCTGCATAATATTCCATGGTGTATATGTGCCACATTTTCCCAGTCCAGTCTATCATTGTTGGGCATTTGGGTTGGTTCCAGTTCTTTGCTATTGTAAACAGTGCTGCAATGAACATTCGTGTGCATGTGTCCTTATAGTAGAACGATTTATAGTCCTTTGGATATATACCCAGTAATGGGATTGCTGGGTCAAATGGAATTTCTATTTCTAGGTCCCTGAGGAATCGCCACACTGTCTTCCACAATGGTTGAACTAATTTACACTCCCACCAACAGTGTAAGAGTGTTCCTATTTCTCCACATCCTCTCCAGCACCTGCTGTCTACAGATTTTTAATGATCGCCATTCTAACTGTCATGAGATGGTATCTCAATGTGGTTTTGATTTGCATCTCTCTAATGACCAGAGATGATGAACATTTTTTCATATGTGTGTTGGCCTCATGTATGTCTTCTTTTGTAAAGTGTCTGTTCATATCCTTTGCCCATTTTTGAATGGGCTTGCTTGTTTTTTTCCTGTAAATCTGTTTGAGTTCTTTGTAAATTCTGGATATCAGCCCTTTGTCAGATGTGAAAACTGCAAAGATTTTTTCCCATTCTGTTGGTTGCCGATTCACTCTAGTGACTGTTTCCTTTGCCGTGCAGAAGCTGTGAAGTTTGATTAGGTCCCATTTGTGTATTTTGGCTTTTGTTGCCAATGCTTTTGGTGTTTTATTCATGAAGTTCTTGCCTACTCCTATGTCCTGAATGGTTTTGCCTAGATTTTCTTCTAGGGTTTTTATGGTGTCCGGTCTTACGTTTAAGTCTTTAATCCATCTGGAGTTAATTTTAGTGTAAGGTGTCAGGAAAGGGTCCAGTTTCTGCTTTCTGCATATGGCTAGCCAGTTTTCTCAACACCATTTATTAAACAGGGAATCCTTTCCCCATTGCTTGTTTTTGTCTGGTTTATCAAAGATTATATGGTTGTAGATATGTTGTGTTGCCTCCGATGCTTCTGTTCTGTTCCATTGGTCTATATCTCTGTTTTGGTACCAGTACCATACTGTTTTGATTACTGTAGCCTTGTAGTATAGTTTGAAGTCTGGTAGTGTGATGCCTCCCGCTGTGTTCTTTTTGCTTAGAATTGACTTGGCTATGTGGGCTCTTTTTTGGTTCCATATGAAATTCATGGTGGTTTTTTCTTGTTCTGTGAAGAAATTCAATGGTAGTTTGATGGGGATAGCATTGATTGTGTAAATTACTTTGGGCAGTATAGCCATTTTCACGATATTGATTCTTCCTAACCACGAACATGGAATGCTTCTCCATCTGTTTGTGTCCTCTCTTATTTCATTGAGCAGTGGTTTGTAGTTTTCCTTAAAGAGGTCCCTTACATTCCTTGTGAGTTGTATTCCTAGGTATTTTATTTTCTTTGTAGCAATTGTGAATGGCAGTTCTTTCTTGATTTGGTTCTCTTTAACTCTGTTATTGGTGTATAGGAATGCTTGTGATTTTTGAACATTGATTTTATATCCTGAGACTTTGCTGAAGTTGCTTATCAGTTTCAGGAGTTTTTGGGCTGAGGTGATGGGGTCTTCTAGGTATACTATCATGTCGTCTGCAAATAGAGACAATTTGGCTTCCACCTTTCCTATTTGAGTACCCTTTATTTCTTTTTCTTGCCTGATTGCTCTGGCTAAAACTTCCAGTACTATGTTGAATAGGAGTGGTGAGAGAAGGCATCCTTGTCTAGTGCCAGATTTCAAAGGGAATGCTTCTAGTTTTTGCCCATTCATTATGATATTGGCTGTTGGTTTGTCATAAATAGCTTTTACTACTTTGAGATATGTTCCATCAATACCGAGTTTATTGAGGGTTTTTAGCATGAAGGGCTGTTGAATTTTGTCAAATGCCTTCTCTGTGTCAATTGAGATAATCATGTGGTTTTTGTTTTTGCTTCTGTTTATGTGGTGAATTACATTTATAGACTTGCATATGTTGAAGCAACCTTGCATCCCCGGGATGAATCCTACTTTATGATGATGGATAATTTTTTAATGTGCTGTTGCAGTCGGTTTGCCAGTATTTTATTGAGGATTTTTGCATCTATGTTCATCATTGATATTGGCCTGATGTTTTCTTTTCTTGTTGAGTCTCTGCCGGGTTTTGGTATCAGGATGATGTTGGTCTCATAAAGTGATTTGGGAAGGGTTCCCTCTTTTTGAATTATTTGAATTAATTTCAGAAGGAATGGTACCAGATCCTCTTTGTGTGTCTGGTAGAATTCGGCTGTGAACCCATCTGGACCTGGGCTTTTTTTGTGTGGTAGGATCTTAATTGCTGCCCCAACTTCAGACCTTGTTATTGGTGTGTTCATAGTTTTGGCTTTCTCCTGGTTTAGGCTTGGGAGGACACAGGTGTCCAGGAATTTATCCATTTCTTTCTGGTTTACTAGTTTATGTGCATAGAGTTGTTTGTAGTATTCTCTGATGATGGTTTAAATTTCTGTGGAAGCTGTGGTGATTTCCCCATTCTCGTTTTTTATTGCATCTATTTGGTTGTTCTTTTTTTTTCTTTTCTATCAGTCTGGCTAGTTGTCTGTTTATTTTTGTTGATCTTTTCAAAAACCAGCTCTTGTTTTTATTGATTTTTTGAAGGGGTTTTGTGTCTCTATCTCCTTTAGTTTTGCTCTGATCTTAGTTGTTTCTTGTCTTCTGCTAGGTTTTGAGTTTTGTTGATCTTGCTTCTCTAGCTCTTTCAGTTTTGATGATAGAGTGTCAATTTTTGATCTCTCCACTGTTCTCATGTGGGCCCTTATTGCTATATATTTTCCTCTACAGACTGCGTCAAATGTTTCACAGAGGTTCTGGTATGTTTTGTCTTCATTCTCGTTGGTTTCAAAGAAGTTCTTTATTTCTGCCTTCATTTCATTGTTTATCCAATCAACATTCAAGAGACAGTTGTTCAGTTTTTATGAAGCTGTGCAATTCTGAGTTAGTTTCTGAATTCTGAGTTCTAACTTGATTGCAGTATGATCTGAGAGAGTGTTTGTTATAATTTCAGTTGTTTTGCATTTGTTGAGGAGTGCTTTACTTCCAATTATGTGATCAATTTTGGAGGAGGTGTGATGTGGTTCTGAGTAGAATGTATATTCTGTGGATTTGTGGTGGAGAGTTCAGTAAATGTCTATCAGGTTTTCTTGTTTCAGGTCTGAGTTCAAGCCCTGGATACCATTGTTAATTGTCTGTCTGGTTGATCTGTCTGATACTGACAGTAGAGTGTTAAAGTCTCCCACTATTATTGTGTGGGAGTCTAAGTCTCTTTGTAAGTCATTAAGAACTTTCCTTGTATATTTGGGTGCTCCTGTATTGGGTCTATATATATTTAGGATCGTTAGCGCTTCTTGTTGTATCAATCCTTTTACCATTATGTAATGACCTTCTTTGTCTCTTTTGATCTTTGTTGCTTTAAAGTCTATTTTATCAGAGTCGAGAATTGCAACTCCTGCTGGTTTTTGCTCTCCATTTGCTTGGTAAATGTTTCTCCATCCCTTTATTTTGAGCCTTTGTGAATCTTTGCGTGTGAGATGGGTTTCCTGGATACAGCACACCGATGGGTTTTGGTTTTTCATCCAATTTGCCAGTCTGTGTCTTTTGATTGGTGCATTTATCCTATGTACATTTAGGGTTAATTTTGTTATGTGTGAATTTGATACTGCTGTTATCATGCTAAGTGCCTGTTTTGTCCAGTTTTTGAAGCAGATTTTTTATTTTGTTGATGCTTTTTACCATTTGGTTTGTTTTTAGATTGGCTGGTACTTTTTAGAATTTGGTTTGTTTTTAGAATGGCTTGTCCTTCCTTTGTTTAGTACCTTTTTCAGGAGCTTTTGTAAAGCAGGACTGATGGTGACAAAGTCTTTGAGTACTTGCTTGTTGGCAAAAGATTTTACGCTTCCTTCACTTATGAAGGTCAGCTTGGCTGGATATGAAATTCTGTGTTGAAAGTTGTTTTCTTTAAGGATGTTGAGGGCGAGATCCATGATGGCTGATCGGTAACAGCTTGGGATTGTGGTTCCCAGTGAAAGCCCAGAAAACGAGAGGAAGCCACACTTCAGATAAATTTTTCTCACTCAAAGACTAGAAGATTTTCAGTGGAGGAGCCCCAAGTGTTGCCATCGCGACTCTTGTGGCTGTTGCAGTGGTTTTGCCAGTGCCTCGGCACAGCAGCTCTACATGCAGGGTAAATGGGAATGGTTTTCCTAATGTCTGGTGTTTGGAGCTCTGGGAAGGGAGAGCCGCTTGTTACAGACTCAAGAGGGAAGCCAGACCGGATATTCCCAGGCAGAAAAGCACGCTCAGTCTTATTGCTGCTGTTTCAGCTGGCACAGTGGGTTTCTCGGATTTTAGCACTGGGAACAATAAATTGGATGTCCACTCAGAAACCTAATTAGAAAGGTGGAAATTGCTAAGACAAGAAATGAATAAATTCATAATAAAGAAAAGAAACCAGCCTAAAAACTCCGAGAGTACCCAAAGTCAGAACCCCTCTCCCTCTACACGGGATTGCAATTCCTCATCAGCAATGGAACAAGTTCTGATAGAAAAGTACTGTGTTCCATTATCTGAAGTAGGCTTCAGAAGGTGGATGATAAGAAACTTTTGAGAGTTGAAATAACTTGTTCTAATGCAATGTGAAGAAAGTAAGAACTTTGAAAAAAGGTTTGATGAAATGCTAAAAAGAACGAACAATATAGAGAGGAAGATAAATGAACTAACGAAGTTGAAAAATACAACACGAGAACTTATGGAAATATGCACAATTTGAATAGTCGAATTGATCACGAAGAAGAAAGGATATCAGAGGACGAAGAAAAGAATAGAGAAAAAAGTATAATAAGGAATGAGCAAAATCTCCAAGAAATATGGGACTATGTGAAAAGACCTAGTCTACGTTTGATAGGTGTACCTGAATGTGATGGAGAGAATGAATCCAAGCTGGAAAATACTCTTCAGCATATTATCCAGGAGAATTTTCCCAATGTAGCAAATCAGGACACTATTCAACCTCAGGTAATACAGAGAACATCACAAAGACATTCCTCAAGGATAGCAACCCCAAGGCACATAATCTTTAGATTCACTGGGGTTGAAATGAAGGAGAAAATACTAAGGGCAGCCACAGAGAAAGGTCAGGTTACCCACAAAGGGAAGCCTATCAGACTTACAGCAGATCTCTCAGCAGAAATCCTACAAGCCAGAAGAGAGTGGGGGCCAATATTCAACATCCTTAAAGAACAGAACTTTCAGCCCAGAATTTCATATTTTGCCAAGCTAAGCTTCACAATTGCAGGAAAAATAAAGTCTTTTATGAAAAAGCAAGTACTCAGATATTTTATTATTACCAGGCCCGCTTTACAAAAACTTCTGGAAGAAGCATTACACACAGAAAGGAACAACAAGTATTAGCCTTTCTAAAAATATACCAAAAAGTAAAGAGCATCAACATAAAGAAGAATTTACAACAACGAAAGGATAAAATAGCCAGTTAACATCAAATGGCAGTAACCCTAAATTTAAATCGACTAAATCTCCCAATAAAAAATACAGACAAAACCTAATGGTATACTGTATCCAGACCCATTTTATATCCAAAGATACACAAAGACTCAAAGCAAAGCGTTGGAAAAAGATTTACCAATCAAATGAAGAGCAAAAATAAATAAATAAACAAAAATCAAGAGTTGCAATTCTCGCATTTGATAAAACAGATTTCAAATCAAGAATGATACAGTGGTAAAAGAATCAATGCAATGATAAGAGGTTATGATCCTAATACTCAGATACATAAGACCCATAAAGAAATTTAGACTCAACGGACAGAAAATTAGTAAGGATATTCAGGACTTAAACTGACATCCAGAACAAGTAAACTTAAGAAGTATTTATAGAAACCTCCACTGTAAATACACAAAATATACATTCTCCACTTTAAATACACAAAACATAGATCAGCCATTATTAATACCCATTTTTAGAATAAAGCAATATTTCTGTTCTCTCTCCCGTTTTTCTTCCTCTTTCTTCCTCTCCTTCTCTCCTTTTTTTCTAAAAAACAAACAAATAAATAAAGGTTTGCCAGTTTTGTTGGTATTGTCAGAGAACAAACCCTTGGTTTCATCCATTTTCCCTATTGATTTTTTATTCTCTCTTTCATTTATTTCCATTTTAATCTAAATGATTTCATTTCTTCAGCTTGCTTTGAGTTTATTTTGCTCTTTAAAAAAGAAAAAAAAAGGATGTTGAATATTGGCCCCCACTCTCTTCTGGCTTGTAGTGTCTCTGCCGAAAGATCTGCTGTGAGTCTGATGGGCTTCCCTTTGTGGGTGACCCGACCTTTCTCTCTGGCTGCCCTTAGTATTTTCTCCTTCATTTCAACCCTGGCGAATCTGACGATTATGTGCCTTGGGGTTGCTCTTCTTGCGGAATATCTTTGTGGTGTTCTCTGTATTTCCTGGAGTTGAGTATTGATCTGCCTTGCTAGGTTGGGGAAATTTTCGTGGATAATATCCTGAAGAGTGTATTCCAGCTTGGATTTGTTCTCTTCGTCACATTCTGGTACACCTATCAAACGTAGGTTAGGTCTCTTCACATAGTCCCACATTTCTTGGAGATTTTGTTCATTCCTTTTTGCCCTTTTTTCTTTGATCTTGGTTTCTCGTTTTATTTCATTGAGTTGATCTTCAACTTCTGATATTCTTTCTTCTGCTTGGTCAATTCGGCTGTTGAAACTTGTGCATGCTTCGCGAAGTTCTCGTGTTGTGTTTTCCAGCTCCTTCAATTCTTTCATATTCCTCTCTAAGTTGTCCATTCTGGTTATCATTTCCTCGAATCTTTTTTCAAATGTTTTCTCAAGGTTCTTAGTTTCTTTGCATTGATTTAGAACATGTTCTTTTAGCTCACTGAAGTTTCTCATTATCCACCTTCTTAAGTCTGATTCCGTCGTTTCATCACACTCATTCTTTGTGCAGCTTTGTTCCCTTGCTGATGAGGAGCTTTGGTCCTTTGTGGGAGGTGAGATGTTTTGGTTTCGGGTGTTTTCCTCCTTTTTTCGCTGGTTTCTTTCCATCTTTGTGGATTTATCCACCTGTCGTTTTAGTAGTTGCTGACTTTTCGATTGCTTCTGTGAGTGGAGGCCCAGATTGTTGATGATGAAGTATTTTTGTTACTTAGTTTGTCTTCTAACAGTCTAGCCCCTCTGCTGTATGACTGCTGAGGTTCACTCCAAGCCCTGCTTGTCTGGGGTACATCTGTAGCAGCTGCGGAACAGTGAGGGATGCTACCAGTTTCTTCTTCTGCTATCTTTGTTCCAGAATAATGGCCGCCAAATGTTAATCTAGTTGGTCCTTTTTTGAGGTGACTCTTTGGATATACAGGGGTCAGGGAGCTGCTTGAGGAGATGGTCTGTTCTTTATAGGAGCTCCAGTGCTGAGCTGTGAGCTCCATTGTTCATTCAGTGTTGTTGGGTGGGTGTGTTTTTGTTTGCTGTATCAGAACTTATAAAACCATTTTTTTCTTCTCAGATGCTCTGTCTCAGGGAGTTGGAGCTTTCTTTATGAGTATCCATTGCACTGTCCTGCTCAGCTAGGAGGAAATCTAGTCACTATTTGCCTGCCAAGGCTCCATCCTGCTGTGGCAGGGTCTGCCCTGCTACTGCAGGGCTCCACCATGCTTCTGTGGGGCTCCACCCTACTGTGGTGGGCTCCACCCTGTTGGCGGAGTCTCTCTGTTATGGCAGGTTGCCTCGGCAATGGCAGGCTGCCTCTGCAATGGGTTTGTACCTCAGTAGGGGTGGTATGCGTCCATAGTGGCGGACGCTCCTCCCCCACCGAGCTGCACCATCCTGGATTCAGCCCAGCTGGCAGTAAAACTAAACCCTGAGTGTTTCAGATAGCCGTTTTTTTGTCCCTGTGGGTGTGGGACCCACCGAGCCTGATTACATGGCTCCCTGCCTCAGAGTCCTTTTTCTTTTTCTCTCTCTGTTTTTTTAAGTTGAATGGTTGACTCTCTCACAGGTGTTTCAGTTGCCTGGTGATAGTGCACTGGGATCTGCATGATTTCCCGTGCCGTGGCCCATCACACTGGCTCAAATCATGCTTTCCAGGAATCTCCTGGTCTGGCTCACTGCCCACGTTTCATTTAATCAGATGGATATGTTAATCTGCCCTCCCAAATCTCAGATTGGGGTTTTAACAGGGCGCCCAGACCAGTGAGTTTTGTGTGGGGTGCCGCTGTGCTGCGGTGCCGGTCAAAATGGCCGTGCAAGCCGAAAGGGCTGTGCTGGTGTTCCGTGTCTCTCCTACACCTGGCAATTCCCCCGTTCTGTGGACAAAAAAGGCCCATCTGAAAATGCGGCTAGGACTCACTCACTGCACCTTCACTGAGAGCTGCAATCCTGAGTTGTTCCTACTGCGCCATCTTGGAAATCCCTCCAAATGTTTATCTTTTTTGGTTGATTTTATACTGTCATTTCAATCTCTCTCCTGTTACTGGTCTGTTTGATATTTCAAATTTTTTCTCATTTAAGCTTGGAGGGTTGTACGTATTCAGGATTTTTTTTATCACCTCTATGTTTTCTGGTTCATGCTCATACAGATGTGCATACCATCCTTATGTGATATTTTTTTATTTCTCTGGTTTTTCTTCTAATGTCTTCTCTTTCATTTCATATTGAGCTTCTTTAAATCTTTCTCAATTTTTCTTGGTTATTCCAGTTTATCATTGATGGTTATTTGGGTTGGGTCCAAGTCTTTGCTACTGTGCTGCAATAAATGTATGTGTTCATGTGCCTTTATAATAGAATGGTTTATAATTTTTTGGGTCTATATCCAGCAATGGGATTGCTGGATACGATTGGGACAAATCGTATTTCTAGTTCTAGATCTTGAGGAATAGCCACACTATTTTCCACAATGATTGAACTAATTTACACTCCCACGAACAGTAAAAATGAAGTCCCATTTCTCCACATTCTTTCCAGCATCTGTTCTTTTCTGACTTTTTAATGATTGCCATTCTAAGTGGTGTGAGATGATATCTCATTGTGATTTCAATTTGCATTTCTCTAATGACCAGTGATTATGAGGGTTTTTCTTCATGTTTGTTGGCTGCATAAATGTCTTTTCTTGAGCAGTGTCTGTTCATATTCTTCACCCACTTTTTGATGGGGTTGTTTGTATTTTCTTGAAAATTTGTTTAAGTTCCTAGTAGATATGGACATTATCCCTTTGTCAGAGGGATAGATTTCAAAAAATTTCTCCCATTCTGTAGGTTGCCTGTTCACTCGGGCCCATGCCTATGTCCCTAGTAGTATTGCCTAGGCTTTTCTCTAGCATTTGTACGTTTTTTAGATCTTACATTTAAGTCTTTAATTCTTCTTGAGTTACTTTTTGTATAAAGTGTAAAAAAGAGGTTCAATTTCAGTTTTCTTCCTATGGCTAGCCAATTTTTTTCAACACCATTTATTAAATAGGGAATCCTTTCTGCATTGCTTGTTTCACAAAGATCAGATGATTGTACATGTGTGGCATTGTTTCTGAGGCCTCTGTTCTCTTCCATTGGTCTATATATCTGTTGTGGTACAAATACCATGCTGTTTTGGTTACTGTATTCTTGTAGTATAGTTTGCAGTCAGGTATCATGATGCCCCCAGCTTTGTTCTTTTTGCTTAGGATTGTCTTGTCTATTTGGGCTGTTTTTTGGTTCTGTGTAAAATTTACAGTAGTTTTTTTCGTTTTTCTAATTCTGTGAAGAAAGTCAATGGTTGCTTGATGGGGATAGCATTAAATCTATAAATTACTTTGGGCAGTATGGCCATTTTCATGGTATTGATTGTTTCCATCCATGAGCATGGAATGTTTTTCCGTTTGTGTCCTCTCTTACTTTATTGAGCAGTTTTTTCTAGTTCTCCTTAAAGACTTCCTTCACATCCCTTGTAAGATGTATCCCTAGGTATTTTATTTTTTTTGTAGCAATTGTCAATGGAAATTCACTCATGATTTTGCTCTCTGACTATTATTAGTGTATAGGAATGCTTCTGATTTTTACACGTTGATTTGGTATCCTGAGACATTGCTGAGGTTGCTCATAGCTTAAGAAAGTATTGGGCTGAGGGATTGTTGGTGGTCAAGAAAGGCCTTACAGTTTCAATTAAGTCTTGAAATCTTGTTATTCACCTGGCATGTTAAATAGTGAAATGTATTATAAGCAGTGGAAATGCTTATAATACCCAAAGCCATAAATAAACATCAAAATATCCTGTTTTTTTTTGTGGAAATTCGCAAACATTTTGTTATGACTTCTGTTTAGGCATCAGGTTGCAGAGAAATTTGTATACAAGCTAATGGAATTTTGACCTTATCCTCTAGGGAAATAGATTTCTCTGTATTCTAACTAGTGCTTATCCATATAGGCTCTGCAGGCCCTTAGAATCCTCTCCAGAAAGAGAGAGTAGTCTAATTAATAGGGACCCTGTTTCAATTAGAGTGGCTTTGGTGGTATTGCATGTTTAATTTTTTAATTTTTTGTTTGACATTATTAGGAATAAAAAATTCACTGCTTTTTAAAAAGCTAGTAAAATTGTGAAACTACTGCAATGAAAAATAAGATGGCTTGGCAAAGTTTTAACCCAGAGAAAAAGTATTTAAGATAGGGGAGACTCACAAGATGGCGTCATAGAAGCAACTCAGGATTGCAGCTCTCAGTGAAGGTGCAGAAGGTGAGTCCTAGCTGCATTCTCGGACGGACCTTTTTTGCCCACAGAGCGTTGAAAGTCCCAGGTGTGGGAGAGACATGAGACGCTTTGCCGGCTAATGCAGCTGGCTCGCGCGGCCACTTCGGCGGCGCCGCAGCGGGACCCTGCATGGAACTCACTGGTCTGGGTGCCCTGTTAAACCGGCAATCTGAGATTTGGAAGGGCAGATTGGCATGTCCATCTATTTGAATGGGACTTGGACAGTGAGCCAGACAAGGAGTTTCCTGGGAAGCGTGATCTGAGCCAGTGCAGTGGGCAGGGGCATGAAAGATCGCATGGATCCAAGTGTCCTATTGCAGGCTACTGGGGCGCCAGTGAGAGAGACGACCTTTCAGCTTGTGGAGAGGGAGTGAGAGAGAGAGAGGATGGACTCTGAGGCAGGGAGCTGGGTGATCGGATCGGTGGTCCCACCCTCACGGGGAAAAGCAGGTTGGTGACGGGAGACACCTGGGGCTGAGAGTTTTGCTGCCAGCATCTAGGACGGTGCAGCCCGGTGAAGGAGGACAGTCCATGATTGCTGACACAATAGGCCACTACTGAAGTACAGCCCAGGGCTGACGCAGCCTGCCGTTGCTGAGGCAACCTGCCATAACAGAGAGACTCTGCCAGAAGTGCTCCACAGCAGAAGGGAGCCCAGCAGCAACAGGGCGGATCCGCACTAGCAGGTCAGAGCCCGGCAGGCAAATAGTGAATAGACTGCCACCTAGTGGGGCAGGACAGTGCAACAGATACTCATAAAGAAAGCCCCAACTCCCAGAGACAGAGCATCTAAGGTGGGGGAAAAAGGGTGGTGTTTTATGAGTTCTATTGCAGCAGACATAAACAACCTCCCAACAACCCTGAATGAACAACGGAGCTCAGAGCTCAGCACTGGAGCTCCTATAAAGCACAGACCGTCTCCTTAAGCAGCTCTCTGACTCCTGTACATCCAAAGAGTCACCCCAAAAAAGGACTAATCAGACTGACATTTGGTGGGCATCATTCTGGAACAAAGAGAGCAGAAAAAGAAACTGGTATCATCCCTCAATGTTCCACAGCTGCTACAGGTATACTCCAGACAAGCAGGGCCTGGAGTGGATATCAGCACTCATACAGCAGAGGGGCTAGACCATTAGAGGGAAAACTAAGTAACAGAAATACTTCATCATCAACAATCTCAGCACCCACAAAGAGACTCAGTTGAAAAATCAGCAACTACTAAGACGACAGGTGGATAAATCCATAAAGATGGGAAGAAACCAGCGCAAAAAGGAGGAAAACACCGGAAACCAAAACACTTCACCTCCTACAAAGGACCAAAACTCCTCACCAGCAAGGGAAACAAGCTGGACAGAGAATGAGTGTGACAAAATGATGGAATCAGACTTCAGAAAGTGGATAATGAGAAACTTCAGTGAGATAAAAGAACATGTTCTAAATCAGTGCAAAGAAACTAAGAACCTTGAAAAAAGATTTGAAAAAAGATTCGAGGAATTGATAACAAGAATGGACAACTTAGAGAGGAATATGAATGAATTGAAGGAGCTGAAAAACACAACACGAGAACTTCGCAAAGCATGCACAAGTTTCAACAGCCGAATTGAATAAGCAAAGGAAAGAATATCAGAAGTTGAAGATCAACTCAATGAAATAAAACGTGAAACCAAGATTAAAGAAAAAAGAACAAAAAGGAATGAAGAAAATTTCCAAGAAATGTGTGACTATGTAAAGACACCCAACTTACGTTTGATAGGTGTACCAGAATGTGATGAAGAGAATGAATCCAAGCTGGAAAACACTCTTCAGGATATTATCCAGGAAAATTTCCCCAACCTAGCAAGACAGGTCAATACTCAATTCCAGGAAATACAGAGAACACCACAAATATACTCTGCAAGAAGAGCAACCCAAAGGCATATAATCGTCAGATTCACCAGGGTTGAAATGAAGGAGAAAATGCTAAGGGCAGCCAGAGAGAAAGGTCGGGTCACCCACAAAGTGAAGCCCATCAGACTCACAGCAGATCTCTCGGCAGAGACACTACAAGCCAGAAGAGAGTGGGGGCCAATATTCAACATCCTTAAAGAAAAGAACTTTCCACCCAGAATTTCATATCCAGCCAAACTGAGCTTCATAAGTGAAGAAAAAATAAAATCCTTCATGAACAGGCAAGTACTCAGAGATGTTGTCACCACTAGGCCTGCTTTACAAGAGCTCCTGAAAGAGGCACTACACATAGAAAGAAACAACCAGTACCAGCCATCCTAAAAGCATTCCAAATGCTAAAAACCATCAACAAAATGAAGAATGTACATGATCCAACGGGCAAAACAGCCAGCTAGCATCAAAATGGCAGTATCAAACTCACACACAACAATATTAACCCTAAATGTAAATGGGCTAAATGCACCAATCAAAAGACACAGACTGGCAAATTGGATAAAAAGCCAAAACCTATCGGTGTGCTGTATCCAGGAAACCCACCTCACACGCAAAGATACACAAAGACTCAAAATAAAAGGATGGAGGAAGATTTACCAAGCAAATGGAGAGCAAAAAAAAGCAGGAGCTGCAATTCTCGTCTCTGATAAGGTAGACTTTAAAGCAACAAAGATCAAAAGGGACAAGGAGGGTCATTACATAATGGTAAAAGGATCGATACAACAAGAAGAGCTAACAATTCTAAATATATATGGACCCAATGCAGGAGCACCCAGATATATAAGGAAAGTTCTTAATGACTTACAAAGAGACTTGGACTCCAACACAATACTAGTGGGAGACTTTAACACTCCACTGTCAATAGCAGACAGATCAATCAGACAGAAAATTAACAAGGATATCCAGGAGTTGAACTCAGACCTAGAACAAGCAAACCTGATAGACATTTACAGAACTCTCCACCCCAAATCCACAGAATATACATTCTTCTCAGCACCGCATCACACCTACTCCAAAATTGACCACATAATTTGAAGTAAAGCACTCCTCAGCAAATGCAAAACAACTGAAATCATAACAAAAAGTCTCTCAGACCATAGTGCAATCAAGTTGGAACTCAGAATTCAGAAAATAACTCAGAACCGCACAGCTTCATGGAAACTGAACAACTGGCTCTTGAATGTTGATTGGATAAACAATGAAATGAAGGCAGAAATAAAGAAGTTCTTTGAAACCAACAAAAATGAAGACAACGTATCAGAATCTCTGGGACACTTTTTAAGCAGTCTGTAGAGGAAAATATATATCAATAAGTGCCCACATGAGAAGAGTGGAGAGATCCAAAATTGAGACCCTATCGTCAAAATTGAAAGAGCTGGAGGAGCAAGATCAAAAAGCTCAAAACCTAGCCAAAGACAAGAAATAACTAAGATCACAGCAGAAGTGAAGGAGATAGAGACAAGAAAAACCCTTCAAAAAATCAATAAATCTAAGAGCTGGTTTTTCAAAAAGATCAACAAAATAGACAGACCGCTAGCCAGACTGATCAAAAAGAAAAGAGAGAACTACAAAATAGATGCAAAAAAAAAAAAAAACGATATAGGGAAAATTACCGCAGATTCCACAGAAATTCAAACCATCATCAGAGAATACTACAAACAACTCTATTCACATAAACTAGTAAATCAGGAAGAAATGAATAAATTCCTGGACGGATGTGTCCTCCCAAGCCTAAACCAGGAGGAAGCCGAAACTATGAATAGACCAATAACAAGGTCTGAAGTTGAGGCAGCAATTAAGAGCCTACCACACAAAAAAAGCCCAGGTCCACATGAGTTCACAGCTGAATTCTACCAGACACACAAAGAGGATCTGGTACCATTCCTTCTGAAACTATTCCAAATAATCCAAAAATAGGGAACCCTTCCCAAATCATTTTATGAGACCAACATTATCCTTATACCAAAACCTGACAGAGACTCAACAAGAAAAAAAAAACTTCAGGCCAATATCCATGATGAACATAGATGCAAAAATCTTCGATAAAATACTGGCACAATGCCATGTGTGTACCTATGCAACTATCTTGCTCGTTCTGCACATGTACCCCCAAACCTATAATGCAATAAAAATTAAAAAAAAACAAAAAAAAAAAATAAAATAAAATAACACTCAATAAAAAAAAAAAGAACGAATTGCCATTCACAATTGCTACAAAGAAATTAAAATACCTAGGAATACAACTCACTAGGAATGTAAGGGACCTCTTTAAGGAAAATTACAAACCACTGCTCAACGAAATAAGAGAGGACACAAACAGATGGAGAAACATTCCATTTTCGTGGTTAGGAAGAATCAATATCGTGAAAATGGCTATACTGCCCAAAGTAATTTACACAATCAATGCTATCCCCATCAAACTACCATTGAATTTCTTCACAGAACTGGAAAATCCACCGGGAATTTCATATGGAACCAAGAAAGAGCCCGCATAGCCAAGTCAATTCTAAGCAAAAAGAACACAGCGGGAGGCATCACACTATCAGACTTCAAACTATACTACAAGGGTACAGTAATCAAAACAGCATGGTACTGGTACCAAAACAGAGATATAGACCAATGGAACAGAACAGAAGCATCGGAGGCAACACAACCTATTTATGGTTATATTAGCTTTGATAAATCAGACAAAAACAAGCAATGGGGAAAGGATTCCCTATTTAATAAATGGTGTTGGGAAACCTGGCTAGCCATGTGCAGAAAGCAGAAACTGGACCCCTTCCTGACACCTTACACTAAAATTAACTCCAGATGATTTAAAGACTTAAACGTAAGACCTGACACCATAAAAACCCTAGAAGAAAATCTAGGCAAAACCATTCAGGACATAGGAGTAGGCAAGGACTTCATGAACAAAACACCAAAAGCATTGGCAACAAAAGCCAAAATAGACAAATGGGAACTAATCAAACTCCACAGCTTCTGCATGGCAAAAGAAACAGTCACTAGAGTGAATCGGCAACCATCAGAATGGGAAAAAATCTTTGCAGTTTACACTTCTGACAAAGGGCTGATATCCATAATTTACAAAGAACTCAAACAGATTTACAGGAAAAAAACAAACAAGCTCATTCAAAAATGGGCAAAAAATATGAACAGAAACTTTACAAAAGAAGAGATACATGAGGCCAAGAAACATATGAAAAAATGCTCATCATCACTGGTCATTAGAGAGATGCAAATCAAAACCACATTGAGATACCATCTCACGCCAGTTAGAATGGCGATCATTAAAAAGTCTGGAGACAGCAGATGCTGGAGAGGATGTGGAGAAATAGGAACAGTCTTACACTGTTGGTGGGAGTGTAAATTAGTTCAACCATTGTGGAAGACAGTGTGGCGATTCCTCAGGGACCTAGAAATAGAAATTCCATTTGACCCAGCAATCCCATTACTTGGTATCCATCCAAAGGACTATAAATCGTTCTACTATAAGGACACATGCACACGAATGTTCATTGCAGCACTGTTTACAATAGCAAAAACCCGGAACCAACCCAAACGCCCAACGATGATAGACTGGACTGGGAAAATGTGGCTCATATACACCATGGAATATTATGCAGCAATCAAAAATGATGAGTTTGTGTCCTTTGTAGGGACATGGATGAATCTGGAGAACATCATTCTCAGCAAACTGACACAAGAACAGAAAAAGAAATACCGCATATACTCACTCATAGGTGGGTGAGAAAAATGAGAACACGTGGACACAGAGAGGCGGTCTACTATACACTGGGGACTGTTGGGGGGAATGGGGGAGGGATAGCAAGGGGGGGCTGGAGGGGATAGCCTGGGGATGAATACCAAGTGTGGGTGAAGGGGAGGAAAGCAGCAAAGCACACTGCCATGTGTGTACCTATGCAACTATTTTGCTCGTTCTGCACATGTACCCCCAAACCTATAATGCAATAAAAATTAAAAAAAAAAAAGTCTGGAGACAGCAGATGCTCGAGAGGATTTGGAGAAATAAGAACACTCTTACACTGTTGGTTGTAGTGTAAATTAGTTCAACCATTGTGGAAGACAGTGTGGCTATTCCTCAGGGACCTAGAAATAGAAATTCCATTTGACCCAGCAATCCCATTACTGGGTATATATCCAAAGGACTATAAATCGTTGTACTATAAGGACACATGCACACGAATGTTCATTGCGGCACTGTTTACAATAGCAACGAACTGGAACCAACCCAAATGCCCAACGATGATAGACTGGACTGGGAAAATGTGACACATATACACCATGGAATATTATGCAGCAATCAAAAATGATGAGTTTGTGTCCTTTGTAAGACATGGATGAATCTGGAGAACATCATTCTCAGCAAACTGACGCAAGAACAGAAAAAGAAATACCGCATATACTCACTCATAGGCGGGTGAAAAAAATGAGAACACATGGACACAGAGAGGTGGTCTACTATACACTGGGGTCTATTGGGGGGAATGGGGGAGGGACAGCGGGGGGAGCTGGGGAGGGTTAGCCTGGGTATGAATGCCAAGTGTGGGTGAAGGTGAGGAAGACAACAAGACACACTGCCACGTGTGTACCTATGCAACTATCTTGCACCTTCGGCACATGTACCCCAAAGCCTATAATGCATTAAAAATTAAATAAAAAAGTATTTAAGATCGATTAAACACCATAATGAAGTAGAACAGTCAGGGATTGTTTCTTATTTTGAGCAGCAACCTGAGTGTCTAACCTTTCAGGTGTGGTACCCAACAAAGGACAGTTTCCCTTGGCTGTGGGAGTCCAGGAGTTGTTTCAGTGCACTGGTCCAATGTGCCGCTATGCTGAAGACCTGACCCCCATGCTGAAAGTCATGGCAGGACCTGGGATCAAGAAGTATGTTTATTTATTTTTATATCCTTTGACTGTTATCCTGACATTTATTCTCTCTTTGTTTATTAGTGCCATAGAGGTAGATTTTCTGTCCTAAAGCAAAATATTACTGTGGATTTTTGTGAGACAGTTTTTATATAGTAACATAAGTGGATATCATGCTTCACAAATTGGGAAAATGCTGTGCAAAGGTATTTTACGGGAAAATACAAAGAGAGACCTTATTTTGGGATGGAAATGGGGAATTTTTTGTTGTTCATGTGTGAACTTGAGTAAAGACTAAGCTCACTTTAAGCTCAGTCTTTCTGATTCTTCTGCCATCTGTCACCACATGCATAGTTTCCAGTCTCACCTGGATCATCAATGCTGCTTGAAAATCTGTTTCCATAGACAACTCTTATCTATATTCATTTTCTATACCGGTGATTTTAAATTACTTTTATTTTCAGTGAACCTGTGATCTTCTCTTATTTACACTCAAGTAAATAATCCCACATTTTAGTTCATAAAAAAATGTAATCTATATGTAACTTCAGTTTCTTACCATCAATATTTTCTTGGTCTCCAGCCATTTATTCTCTTCTCTTTTTTATTTTTTATTTTTATGCATTTGAAGTTTTGGGGTATGTGTGAAAAGCATGCAAGATTTTTGCATAGGTACATACATGGAAGTGTGATTTTCTGCCTTCCTCCCCATCACCTATATCTGGCGTTTCTCCTGATGCTATCACTCCCCAACTCCCCACCCTCCGCTGTCCCTCTCCTATTTTCCCATGTCAGACCCCAGTGTGTGATGCTCCCCTCCTTGTGTCCATGTGTTCTCATTGTTCAACACCCATCTATGAGTGAGAACATGCATTGTTTGATTTTCTGTTCTTGTGTCAGTTTGCTGAGAATGATGGTTTCTAGGTCCATCCATGTCCCTACAGAGGACAAAAACTCATCATATTTGATGGCTGCATAATATTCCATGGTGTATATGTGCCACATTTTCCCTGTCCAGTCTATCATCAATGGGCATTTGGGTTGGTTCCATAACTTTGCTATTGTAAACTGTGCTGCAATGAACATTCGTGTGCATGTGTCCTAATAGTAGAACGATTTATAATCTTTTGGATATATACCCAGTAAAGGGATTGCTGGGTCAAATTTAATTTCTATTTCTAGGTCCTTGAGGAATCGCCACACTGTCTTCCACAATGGTTGAACTAATTTACACTCTCACCAACTGTGTGAAAGTGTTTCTATTTCTCTACATCGTCTCCAGCATCTGTTGTCTCCAGACTTTTTAATGATAGCCATTCTAAGTGGTGTAAGATGGTATCTCAAAGTAGTTTTCATTTGCATTTCTTTAATGACCAGTCATGATGAGTATTTTTCATATGTTTGTTGGCCTCATGTATGTCTTCTTTTGTAAAGTGCCTGTTCATATCCTTTGCCCATTTTTGAATGGGCTTGTTTGTTTTTTTTCTTGTAAATCTGTTTGAGTTCTTTGTAGATTCCGGATATCAGCCCTTTGTCACATGGGTAAACTGCAAAAATTTTTCCCATTCTGTTGGTTGCCGATTCACTCTAATGACTGTTTCTTTTGCTGTGCAGAAGCTGTGGAGTTTGATTAGGTCCCATTTGTGTATTTTGGCTTTTGCTGCCAATGCTTTTGGTGTTTTGGTCATGAAGTCCTTGCCTATACCTATGTTCTGAATGGTTTTGCCTAGGTTTTCTTCTAGGGTTTTTATGCTGTTAAGTCTTATGTTTAAGTCCTTAATGCATCTGGAGTTAATTTTATTCTAAGGTGTCAGGAAGGTGTCCAGTTTCTGCTTTCTGCATGTGGCTAGCCAGTTTTCCCGACACCATTTATTAAACAGGGTATTTTTTCTCATTGCTTGTTTTTGTCAGGTTTGTTGAAAGATTGTATGTTTGTACATATGTTGTGTTTCCCCTGAGGCCTCTGTTCTGTTCCATTGGTCTATATCTGTGTTTTGGTACCAGTACCATGCTGTTTTGATTCCTGTAGCCTTGTAGTATAGTTTGAAGTCCGGTAGTGTGATGCCTCCCACTTTTTTTTTTTTTTTTTTTTTTTTTTGCTTAGAATTTACGTGGCTATGCGGGCTCTCTTTTCATTCCATATGAAGTTTAAGGTGATTTTTTCAAGTTCTGTGAAGAAGTCATTGGTAACTTGATCTGTATAGTGTTGAATCTGTAGATTACTTTGGACAATATGGTCATTTTCACAATGTTGATTCTTTTAACCATGAACATAGAATGTTTCTCCATCTGTTTCTTTCCTCTCTTATGTCGTTGAGCAGTGGTTTGTAGTTCTTCTTGAAGAGGTTCTCTATGTTCTTTTTTAGTTGTATTTCTAGGTATTCTATTCTCTTTGTAGCAATTGTGAATGACAGTTCATTCTTGATTTGGCTCTCTTTAAGTCTGTTATTGGTGTATAGGAATGCTTGTTATTTTTGCACATTGATTTTGTATCCTGAGGCTTTGCTGAAGTTGCTTATCAATTTCAGGAAATTTTGGGCTGAAATGATGGGGTCTTTTAGATATACAATGATGTCATCTGCAAATAGAGACAATGTGACTTCCTCCTTTCCTATTTGAATACCCTTTATTTCTTTTTCTTGCCTAATTCTTCTGGCTGGAACTTCCAGGACTATATTGAATAAAAGTGGTGAGAGAGGGCATTCTTGTCTAGTGCCAGATTTCAAAGAAAATACTTCCAATTTTTGCCCATTCAGTATGATATTGGCTGTTGTTTGGTCATAAATTGCTTATGTTATTTTGAGCTAGGTTCTCTCAATACCTAGTTTATTGAGGGTTTTTAGCATAAAGGGTTGTTGAATTTTGTCAAAGGCCTTCTCTGCCTTAATTGAGATAATCATGTGTTTTTTGTCTTTGGTTTTGTTTATGTGGTGAATTATGTTTATAGACTTGCATATGTTGAACCAGCCTTGCATCCCTTGGATGAATCCTACTTGATCATGGTAAATAAGCTTTTTGACGTGCTGTCGCAATCAGTTTGCCAGTATTTTATTGAAGATTTTTGCATCTATGTTCAACATGGATATTGGTCTGAAGTTTTCTTTTCTTGCTGAATCTCTGCCAGGTTTTGGTATCAGGATGATGTTGGACTCATAAAATAGTTTGGGAAGGATTCCCTTTCTTTCGATTGTTTGGAATAGTTTCATATGGAATGGTTCCAGCTCCTTTTTGTGTGCTTGGTAGAATTCGGCTGTGAACCCATCTGGACCTGGTCTTTTTGGGTTGTAAGCTTTTAATTGCTTCCTCAACTTCAGACCTTGTTATTGGTCTATTCAGGGTTTCTACTTCTTTCTGGTTTATTCTTTGGAGGATGCAAGTGTCCAGGAATTTATCCATTTCTTCCTAATTTACTGGTTTATGTGCATAGGGTTGTTTGTAATAATCTCTGATGATGGCTTGATTTTCTGTGGAATCTGTGGTGATATCTTCTTTATCATTTTTTTATTGCATCTATTTGATTATTCTCTCTTTTCTTTTTCATTAATCTAGCTAGTAGTCTGTCTATCTTGTTGATATTTTCGAAGCACCAGCTCCAGGATTTATCAATTTTTTGAAGGTTTTTTTTGGTGTGTCTCTATCTCCTTCAGTTCTGCTCTGACCTTAGTTATTTCTTGTCTTTTGCTAGGTTTTAGTTCTTCTTTGATCTTGCTCCTCTAGCTCTTTCAATTTTGACGATAGGGTGTCAATTTTGGATCTCTCCTTGCTTCTCATGTGGGCATTCATTTGTTATATATTTTTCTCTAGAGACTGCTTTAAAGGTGTCCCAGGGATTCTGGAATGTTTTGTCTTCGTTCTCGTTGATTTCAAAGAACATCTTTATTTCTGCCTTCATTTCATTGTTTATCCAGTCAACATTCTAGAGCCAGTTGTTCAGTTTCCATGAAGCTGTGCAGTTCTCAGTCAGTTTCTGAATTCTGAGTTCTACCTTGATTGCACTGTGGTCTGAGAGGCTCTTTGTTATGATTTCCCTTCTTTTTCATTTGCTGAGGAGTGATTTACTTTTCATTATGTGGTCAATTTTAGGGTAGGTGTCATGTATTCCTGAGAAGAATGTATATTCTGTGGAAATGGTGTAAGGAGTTCTGTAAATGTCTATTAAGTTTGCTTGGTTCTGGTCTGAGTTCAAGTCCCGGATACCCTTGTTAATTTTCTGTCTCACTTATCTGTCTAATATTGACAATGGGGTGTTAACATCTCCCACTATTATTGTGTGGGTGTTTAAGTCTTTTTATAAGTCATTAAGAACTTGCCTTATATATCTGGGTGCTCCTGTATTGGGCACGTATATATTTAGGATTGTTTGCTCTTCTTGTTGCATTGATCCTTTTGCCATTATGTAACGTCCTGATTTGTCTCTTTTGATCTTTGTTGGTTTAAAGTCTGTTTTATCAGCGATGTGAATTGCAAACCCTCCTTATTTTTGGTCTCCATTTTCTTGGTAAATCTTCCTCTATCCCTTTATTTTTAGGCTTTGTGTATTCTTGCATGTGAGATGGGTTTTTTGGATACAGCACACCAATGGATTTTGGCTTTTTATCCAATTTCCCCGTCTGTGTCTTTGATTGGGGCATTTAGCACATTCACGTTTAGGTTTAATATTGTTATGTGTGAATTTGATTTTGGCTATTTTGCTTTTTAGTTGATGCAGTTTCTTCATTGTGTTGATGCTCTTTATGGTTTGATATGTTTTTGGATTGGCTGATTCTGGTTTTTCCTTTCTATGTGTATTGCCTCTTTCAGGAGCTCTTGTAAAGCAGGCCTGATGGTGATAAAATCTCTGAGTACTTGCTTGTTCATAAAAGATTTTATTTTTCCTTCACTTATGAAGCTTAGTTTGGCTGGACATGAAATTCTGGATTGAAAGTTCTTTTCTTTAAAGATATTGAATATTGGCCCCCACTCTCTTCTGGCTTGTGGAATTTCTGTTGAGAGATCTTCTGTGAGCTGATGTTCTTTTCTTTGTGAGTAACTCGATCTTTCTCTATGGCTGCCCTTAGCATTTTCTCCTTGATTTTAACCCTGGTGAATCTGACAATTATGTGCCTTGAATTTGCCCTTCTTGAGAAATATCTTTGTGTTGTTATCTGTATTTTGTGGACTTGAATACTGGACTGCCTTGCTAGGTTGGCGGAGTTTTCCCGGATAATATTCTTAAGAGGGTTTTTCAGCTTGGATTCATTCTCTTCATCACATTCAGGTACACCTATCAAATATAGATTAGATATTTTCACATAGTCGTGTATTTCCTGGCGACTTTGTTTATTTTTTTTTACTCTAAACTTGCCTTCTAGTTTTTTTTTTTAAAATTTTTATTGCATTATAGGTTTGGGGGTACATGTGCAGAACGTGCAAGATAGTTGCATAGGTACACATATGGCAGTGTGCTTTGCTGCCTTCCTCCCCTTCACGAACACTTGGTAGTCATCCCCAGGTAATCCCCCCCAGCCCCCCCCCTACTGTCCCACCCCCATTCCCCCCAACAGTCCCCAGTGTATACTAGACAGCCTCCCTGTGTCCATGTGTTCTCATTTTTCTCACCCACCTATGAGTGAGTATATGCGGTATTTCTTTTTCTGTTCTTGTGTCAGTTTGCTGAGAATGATGTTCTCCAGATTCACCCATGTCCCTACAAAGAACACAAACTCATCATTTTTGATTGCTGCATAATATTCCATGGTGTATATGTGCCACATTTTCCCAGTCCAGTCTATCATCGATGGGCATTTGGGTTGGTTCCAGGTCCTTGCTATTGTAAACTGTGCTGCAATGAACATTCGTGTGCATGTGTCCTTATATTAGAACGATTTATAGTCCTTTGGATAGATACCCAGTAATGGGATTGCTGGGTCAAATGGAATTTCTATTTCTAGGTCCCTGAGGAATCGCCACACTGTCTTCCACAATGGTTGAACTAATTTACACTCCCACGAACAGTGTAAGAGTGTTCCTATTTCTCCACATCCTCTCCAGCATCTGCTGTCTCCAGATTTTTTAATGATCGCCATTCTAACTGGTGTGAGATGGTATCTCAATGTGGTTTTGATTTGCATCTCTCTAATGACCAATGATGATGAGCACTTTTTCATATGTTTGATGGCCTCATGTATGTCTTCTTTTGTAAAGTTTCTGTTCATATCCTTTGCCCATTTTCGAATGGGCTTGTTTGTTTTTTTTTCCTGTAAATCTGTTTGAGTTCTTTGTAAATTCTGGATATCAGCCCTTTGTCAGATGTGTAAACTGCAAAGATTTTTTCCCATTCTGATGGTTGCCGATTCACTCTAGTGACTGTCTCTTTTGCCGTGCAGAAGCTGTGGAGTTTGATTAGGTCCCATTTGTCTATTTTGGCTTTTGTTGCCAATGCTTTTGGTGTTTTGGTCATGAAGTCCTTGCCTACTCCTATGTCCTGAATGGTTTTGCCCAGATTTTCTTCTAGGGTTTTTATGGTGTCAGGTCTTACGTTTAAGTCTTTAATCCATCTGGAGTTAATTTTAGTGTAAGGTGTCAGGAAGGGGTCCAGTTTCTGCTTTCTGCACATGGCTAGCCAGTTTTCCCAACACCATTTATTAAACAGGGAATCCTTTCCCCATTGCCTGTTTTTGTCTGGTTTATCAAAGATAATATGGTTGTAGATATGTTGTGTTGCCTCCGATGCTTCTGTTCTGTTCCATTGGTCTATATCTCTGTTTTGGTACCAGTACCATGCTGTTTTGATTACTGTAGCCTTGTAGTATAGTTTGAAGTCTGGTAGCGTGATGCCTCCCGCTGTGTTTTTTTTGCTTAGAATTGACTTGGCTATGCGGGCTCTTTTTTGGTTCCATATGAAATTCATGGTGGTTTTTTCCAGTTCTGTGAAGAAATTCAATGGTAGTTTGATGGGGATAGCATTGTGTAAATTACTTTGGGCAGTATAGCCATTTTCACGATATTGATTCTTCCTAACCACGAGCATGGAATGTTTCTCCATCTGTTTGTGTCCTCTCTTATTTCGTTGAGCAGTTGTTTGTAGTTTTCTTTAAAGAGGTCCCTTACATTCCTAGTGAGTTGTATTCCTAGGTATTTTATTTTCTTTGTAGCAATTATGAATGGCAGTTAGTTCTTGTTTTGGTTCTCTTTAAGTCTGTTATTGGTGTATAGGAATGCTTGTGATTTTTGAACATTGATTTTATATCCTGAGACTTTGCTGAAGTTGCTTATCAGTTTCAGGAGCTTTTGGGCTGAGGTGATGGGGTCTTCTAGGTATACTATCATGTCATCTGCAAATAGAGACAATTTGGCTTCCACCTTTCCTATTTGAATACCCTTTATTTCTTTTTCTTGCCTGATTGTTCTGGCTAGAACTTCCAGTACTATGTTTAATACAAGTGGTGAGAGAGGGCATCCTTGTCTAGTGCCGGATTTCAAAGGGAATGCTTCCAGTTTTTGCCCATTAAGTATGATATTGGCTGTTGGTTTGTCGTAAATAGCTTTTATTACTTTGAGATATGTTCCATCAATACCAAGTTTATTGAGGGTTTTTAGCATAAAGGGCTGTTGAATTTTGTCAAATGCCTTCTCTGCGTCAATTGAGATAATCATGTGGTTTTGGTTTTTGCTTCTGTTTATGTGGTGAATTACATTTATAGACTTGCGTATGTTGAACCAGCCTTGCATCCCCGGGATGTATCCTACTTGATCATGATGGATAAGTTTTTTAATGTGCTGTCTCAATCGGTTTGCCAGTATTTTATGGAAGATTTTGCATCTATGTTCATCATGGATATTGGCCTGAAGTTTTCTTTCCTTGTTGAGTCTCTGCCAGGTTTTGGTATCAGGATGATGTTGGTCTCATAAAATGATTTGGGAAGGGTTCCCTCTTTTTGGAGCCTTCTGGTTTTATTTCATTGAGTTGATCTTCGACCTCTGATATTCTTTCTTCTGCTTGGTCAATTTGGCTGTTGAAACTTGTGTTTGCTTCGTGAAGTTCTCTTGTTATGTTTTTCAGCTCCATTAATTCACTTATATTCCTCTCTACGTTGTTTATTCTCATTAGCATTTCGTCAAATCTTTTTTCAAGGTTGTTAGTTTCTTTGCTGTGTGTTATAACATGTTCTATTTGCTCACAGAAGTTCTTTATTACCCACTTTCCAAAGCTTGATTCTGTCAATTCATCACACTCATTCTCCATCCAGCCTTGTTCCCTTGCTGGAGTGAAGTTGTGATCTTTTGTAGGAGAAAAGGCATCCTGGTTTTGGGTGTTTTTATCTTTTTTGTGCTGGTTCCTTTTCATCTTTGTGGATTTATCCACCGGTCGTCTCTGTAGTTGTTGACTTTCAGATTGGGTCTCTGAGTGGACGTCCAGTTTGTTGATGATGAAATTATTTCTGTTTATTTGTTTTCCATCTAACAGTCTGGTCCATCTGCTGTAGAATTTCTGAGGTTCACTCCAGGCCCTACTTTCCTGGGGATCACTTGAAGTGGCTGCAGAACAGTAAGGGTTGCTGCCACTTTCTTTTTCTGCTTTCTTTGTCCCAGAAGGATACCCTTCTGATATCAGTCTTTGCTCTCCTTTATGAGATGACCCTTTGGATATACAGGGGTCTGGGTGCTGCTTGAGGAGACAGTCTGTCTTTTATATAAGCTCAATTGCTTAGCTGTGGGCTTTGTTGTTCATTCATAGTTGCTGTGCAGGTACGTTTAAGTCTGCTGGAGCAGAACTCATAAACCCACCTTCCCCTTTTTTTCCCCAGGTGCTCTGTCCGAGGGAATTAGGGCTTTATTTATCAGTTTCTGTTGTGCTGTTGCCTTTATTCAGGGCTGCCATCCCAAGCGAGGAGGCTGCCTCGTCACTCTCTGCCTTTAGAGGCTTTTCTGAGCTTCTGTGGGCTCTGCCCAGGTGCCATGTGAACTTCCCTGCAGTTCTGTTTATATGGGTGTAGATAGAACTGCTGTGTCAATGACAGCCCACCTTTATAATGGCAGTCTCTCTGTAATGGTGGGCTGCCTTGGCAATGGCGGGCTGCCTCAGCAATGGCAGACTACCTCTTCAGTGGTGGACTGCCTCGGTAATGGTGGACGACCCTCCTCCACAGAGCTGGATCGTTTCAGGTTCAGCTTTACTTGCTGTGAAACTCTCAATCCACAGCATTTCAGATTGTTGTTTTTTAGTTTGGTGGAACCAGCTGAGTCTGATCACCTGGCTCCGTGCCTCAGGTCTTTTTTTGTTTGTTTGTTTCCCAGGTGTTCCAGTCGCCTGTTGAAAAGGCTCCAGGATCTTTGTGATTTCCCTTGCATTTACCCATTGCACCAGCTGAAACAGTGGTGCTAAGATTAATGACCCTTTTTTGCCTGGTAATCTCCTGGCCTGTCTCCCTGTTGCAGTCCCCTTTTTAATCAGATGAATGGGTGACTCTGCCTTCCCAGAACTCCAATTGCTAGCTAAAACTGCACCCTGACCCATGTATTTTGTATGGAGAAATGCTGCACCAGGGCACCAGCAAAACATCTGCACTGGCCAAAACAGGCATGCTTGCCAATCCAGCCACGCTGGTGATCCATGGAGCTCCTCAGCCTGGGAATCTCCTGGTCTTTGGGCAATAAAAATCCGTCTGGAAATGCGGTGTCCACTCACTTTCTTTGCTTTACATGGGAGCTGCAATCCTGTGCTACTCCTGATCGGCCATCTTGGATTTTTCTCCCTGCTTCTCCTCTTATAGTGGAGAAAATATATTTCCATTTTGGTTTTATATATAAGTAGTTTCAATTATGCTCTTGTTCTTATTTCCTCACATTCTCTCAGATCTTTTTTCTGTTTCTTACTTTACCTTAGTATGACTTTAATCACTGTCTCACACCTCCCACACACCCTTTTTATTATTATTGAACATGCCAAAGTGTCTTTCATCTTAAAAACAGACAAAAATTTTTAGTCCCATATTTCCCTTAAGCCACTACTCTATGTCCAATTTTACTCCGTTTTCAGACTGTCTGTGTGAATTATTTATTCTCATTGACTCTAAAGTCTGATATTGCCATCTCATAGATGAATCCACTACATACTGGTTTTTACCACCAAAATTGATTTTGCCAAGGTCCATTAAGTTTTTTTGCATTTTTGCTAAGAATAATGATTTCTCAATACTTACCATTTATTACCTTACTATAACTGGTGGCAATATTTATAGTGCACTATCATTTTTGAAACACATTCTGCCCTTTGCTTTTGTGATTCAATCTTTTCGAAAATCATTTTTGGATGGCCGAATAGGAACAGTTCTAGATTGCACTTTCCAGTGAAAATGTTGTGGATGAATGATCACTGCATTTCCAAATCAAGTTTTACTGCCCACAGACCAGGAGACTCCTGGGAGGAAATGAACAATGAGTCTCTAGTGAGGCTTTTTTAGCCAGCAGAGCCAGTGCTACACAAAAACTTACACAAATCCAGGCACCATTTCAACTGGTGACTGGAATGCTTGGGAGATAGACTCGTGCATTCAACTTAAGAAAAGGGGGCTGAAACAGGGAGCCAGGTGATTTGGCTTGGCTGGTCTCTTCCCCACAAAGACCAGCAATCTGAAACGCTCTGAACTGAGTCTCACAAAAGCACAGCTGGACCCAAAATGGTCCAGCTCTGTGGGGGGAAGGGAATACGCCATTACTGAGGCAGTTCACAACTATCGAGGCAGTCTGCCATTAACGAGGCAGTCCACCATTACTGAGGCAGTCTGCCATTGCCGAGGCAGTTCTATCTGTAACCCTATAAACAAAACTGCAAGGAAGTTCACACAGCAGCTGGGCAGAGTCCATGGCATCTCAGCAATGCCTCCGCTGGCAGACTGTGACTAGGCTACCTTCTCGTTGGGCAGGGCATTTCTGAAAAAGGCAGCAGAATAACAGGAACTTATAAATGAAGCCCTACCTTCTTAGGACAGAGCACCTGGGAAAAAAACGTGGTTATGAGTTCTGCTGTGGCAGAGTTAAATGTATCTGTTTAGTAGCTCTGAAGGGAACAACGGAGCTCACAGCTCAGTAATCAAGCTCCTATAAGGGAAAGACTGCCTCCTTAAGCAATTCCCCAACCCCATAAAACCAAAGAGACACTTCATAAATGAGAGCTCAGGCTGACATCTGACGGGTATCCTTCTGGGATAAAGATAACAAAAGAAACTGGCAGCAACACTTACTGTTCTGCAGCCACTGCAGATGATCACCAGACAAGCAGGGTCTGGAATGGACCTCCCGCAGTCCTACCACAACGGGGCCTGAGTGTTAAAAGGAAGACTAAGAAACAGAAAGAAATAATTTCATCAGCAACAAAAAGGACGTCCACTCAGAGACCCCATCTGAAAGTCACCAATGACAAAGGCAACAGTTAGATAAATCCACAAAGCTGTGAAAAAGCAGCGTGAAAAGGATGAAAATACCCAAAACCAGAACATCTCTCCTCCTTCAAGGGATCAAAACTCCTCACCAGCAAGGGAACAAAGCTGGTTGGAAAATGAGTCTGATGAATTGATAGAAACAAGCTTCAGAAAGTGGGTAATAGCAAACTTCTCTGAGCTAAAAGATCATGTTTTAATCAAATGCAAAGAAACTAAGAACATTGATAAAAGGTTTGACAAAATGTTGAGGGAAATAAACAGCTTAGAGAGGAATATAAATGAACTGATGGAGCTAAAAAACACAGCATGAGTACGTCGCACAGCATACACAAGTTTCAAGCTGAATCAACCAAGCAGAAGAAAGGATATCAGAGATTGAAGATCAACTCAATGAAATAAAACAAGAAGTCAAGATTGGATAATAAAGAATAAAAAGAAATGGAGAAACCTCCAAGAAATATGTAAAATTATATAAAAATTTTTAATTTACGTTTGATAGGTGTACCAGAATGTGATGGAGAGAATGCATCCAAGCTGAAAAACACTCTTTAGAATATTATCCAAGAGAATTTTCCCAGCCTAGCAAGGCAGGCCACCATTCAAGTCCAGGAAATACAAAGAACACCACGAAGATATTCCTCAAGAAGAGCAACTTGAAGGCACATAATCATCAGATTCACCATGGTTGAAATGAAGGAGAAAATGCTAAGGGCAGCCAGAGAGAAATATTGGGCTACTCACAAATGGTAGCCCACCAGACTCACAGCAGATCTCTAAGCAGAAACACTAAAAGCCAGAAGAGAGTGAGGGCCAATATTCAACATTCTTAAAGAAAAGAACTTTCAACCTTGAATTTTACATCCAGTCAAACATCTTTATAAGCGAAGGAGAAATAAAATCCTTAATGAACAAGCAATTGTTCAGAGATTTCATTACAACAGGCCTGTTTTACCAGAGCTCCTAAAAGAAGCACTAAACATAGAAAGAAAAAACCAATGCCAGCCACGCCATAAACATACAAAATGGTAAAGAGCATTGACACAATGAAGAAACTGTGTCAACTAATGGGCAAAACAGCCAGCTTGCATCAAAATGTCAGAATCAAATTCACACATAACAATATTAAACTTAAATGTAAATGGGCTAAATGCTCCAATCAAAAAATGCAGACTGCAAAATTTGATAAAAATCAGAACCATTTGGTGTGCTGTGTCCAGAAAATCCATCTCACATGCAAGGATACACATAGGCTCAAAATAAAGAGATGGAGGAGGATTTACCAAGAAAATGGAGAAGAACAACAACAGCAACAACAAAACAAGAGGTGTAATCCTAGTCTCTGACAAAATAGACTTTAAAGCAACAGAGATCAAAAGAGATTTAAAAAGACATTACATAATGGTAAAAGAATCAAAGCAACAAAAAGAGTTAATGATCCTAAATATATACGTGCCCAAAACAGGAGCACCCAGATACATAAAACAAGTTCTTAATGACCTACAAAGAGACTTGGTCTCCCGCAGAATAATAGTAGAAGACTTTAACATTCCACTGTCAATATGAGAAAGATCAAGACAGAAAATTAACAAGAATATTTAGGACTTGAATTCAGACCTGAGCAAAGCAAACCTAAGAGACATTTGCAGAACTCTTTACCCCAAATCCACAGAATATACATATTTCTCAGCACTAGATCACACCTACTCAAAAATTGACAACATAATTAGAAGTAAATTGCTCCTCAGCAAATGCAAAAGAATGGAAATCAAAACAAAGAGTCTCTCAGACCACAGTGCAATCAAATTAGAACTCTGAATTTAGAAACTAACATAGAACAGCACAGGTTAATGAAAACTAAACAACTGGCTCTTGATTGCTGACTGAATGACAGTGAAATGAAGGCAGAAATAAAGATTTTCTTTGAAATCAACGAGATTGAATACACACTGTACCAGAATCTTTGGGACACATTTAAAGGAGTGTCTGGAGAAAAAATTTATAGCAATAAATGCCCACATGAGAAGCAAGGTATGATCTAAAATCAACACACTGTAATCAAAATCGAAAGAGCTAGATGAGCAAGATAAAAAAAAACTCAAAAAGTAGCAGAAGACCAGAAATAGATCAGAGCAGAACTGAAGGAGATAGAGAAACAAAAACCCTTCAAAAAATCAATAAATCCAGGAGCTGATTTTTTGAAAAGATCAACAAAATAGACCACTCAGCAGATTAATAAAAACAAAAGAAAGAATAGTCAAATAAATGCAATAAGAAATAATAAAGGGGATATCACCACAAATTCCACAGAAACACAAACCGCCATCAGACATTACTATAAAGAATTGTATGCACATAAATCAGTAAGCCTGGAAGAAGGAGATAAATTTCTGAACACTTACATGCTCCGAAGACTAAATTAGGAAGAAGTGGAAACGCTGAATAGAGCTATAACAAGGGCTGAAGTTGAGGCAGCAATTAATAGCTTACCAACCAAAAAAGCCCAGTTCCAGATGGGGTCACAGCCGAATTCTACCAGATATATAACGAGGAGCTGATAGCACTTTTTCTGAAACAATTCCAAACAATCTAAATGGAGGGAATCCACCAGAAATCATTTTATGAGACCAACATCATCCTGATACAAAAACTCAGCAGAGACTCAACAAAAAAAGAAACCTTCAGGCCAATATCCATGATGAACATTGATGCAAAAATCTTCAATAAAATACTGGCAAACAACTTGCAACAGCACATCAAAAAGCTCATCCATAACAATCAAGTAGGCTTCATCCTGGGTATGCAAGGCTGGTTCAACATACACAAGTCTATAAACGTAATTTCCTACATAAACAGAACCAAAGAAAAAACCACATGATTATCTCAATAGATGCACAGAAGGCCTTTGACAAAATTCAACAGCTCTTTATGCTAAAAACCCTCAGTAAACTAGGCATTGATGGAATGTATCCCAAAATAATAAAAACTATTTATGACAAACCCACAGCCAATATTATACTAAATGGGCTAAACCTGGAAGGATTGCCTTTGAAATCTTGCACTAGACAAGGATGCCATCTCTCACCTCTCCTATTCAATATAGTATTGGAAGCTCTAGCCAGAGCAATCCGGCAAGAAAAAGACATAAACATTATTTAATTAGAAAAGAAGGAAGTCAAATTGTCACTATTTGCGGGCGAAGTGATTGTATATTTAGAAGACCGTATTGTCTCAGCCCCAAATTTTCTGTAACTGATAAGCAACTTCAGCAAAGTCTCCGTTTACAAAATCAACGTGCAAAAATCACCAGCATTCCTATACACAAACAACTAATTTAAAGAGAGCCAAATAAAAGAATGAACTGCCATTCACAATTGCTACAAAGAGAATAAAATACCTAAGAATACGTTTAATGAAGGATGTAACGGACATTTTCAAGGAGAACTACAAATCACTGCTCAACGAAATCAGGGAACACATAAACAGATGTCGAAATAGTCCATGCTCATGTCTATGAAGAATTGATATAGTGAAAATGACCATACTGCTGAAAGTAATTTATAGATTCAAAGCTATCTCCATCAAGCTGACAATGACCTTATTCACAGACCTGGAAGAAACTACCTTAAACTTCATATGGAACCAAAAGAAAGCCCGCATAGCCATGTCAATTCTCAGCAAAAAGAGCAAAGCCAGAGGCATCATGCTACCTTACTTCAAACTATACTACAAGGTTACAGTAATCAAAACAGCATGATCCTGATACCAAAACAGAGTTATAGAACAATGGAATAGAACAGAGGCCTTGGAGGCAACACCACACACCTACCACCATCTGATCTTTGATAAACTTGACCAAAACAAACAATGGAGAAAGGATTCCCTGTTTAATAAATGGTCTTGGGAAAACTGGCTAGCCATGTGCAGAAAGCAGAAACTGAACATTTTCCTGACACCTTACGCCAAAATGAACTCCAGATGGATTAAAGACTTACACATATAACCTAACACCATGACAATTTTATAAGAAAACCTAGGCAAAACCATTCAGGACATCAGTGTAGGCAAGTACTTCATGCCTAAAACACCAAAAGCATTGGCAACAAAAGCCAAAATATACAAATGGGACCTAATTAAATTCTAGAGCTTCTGCACAGCAAAAGAAACAATCATTAGAGTGAACCGGCAATGAACAGAATGACAAAAATTTTTGCAATCTACCCATATGACAAAGGGCTAATATCCAGAATCTACAAAGAACTAAAACAGATTTACAAGGAAAAAACAAACCAACCCATCCCAAAGTGGGCAAAGGATATGAACAGACACTTTTCAAAAGAAGAAATATATGAGGCCAACAAACATATAAAAAAATGCTCATCATCACTGGTCACTAGAGAAATGCAAATTAAAAATACATTGAGACACCATCTCATGTCCATTAGCATATTTATAATTAAAAAATCTGGAGACAACACTTGCTGGAGAGGATGTGGAGAAATAGGAACACTTTTACACTGTTGATGGGTGTGTAAGTTAATGCAACCATTGTGGAAGACAGTGTGGCTATACCTCAAGGACCTAGAAATAGAAATTCCATTTGACCCAGCAATCTCATTACTGGGTATACATCCAAAGAATTATAAGTCATTCTATTAGAGGGACATATGCACACGTATGTTCATTGTAGCACTGTTTACAATAGCAAAGACTTCAAACCAACCCAGATGCCCATTTATGATAGACTGGACAGGGATTACGTGACACATATACACTTTGTAATACTATGCAGCAATAAAAAATGATGAGTTCGTGTTCTTTATAGAGAAATGTATAACCCTGGAAACCATCATTCTCAGCAACCTGACACAAGAACAGAAAATCAAACACCCCGTGTTCTCACTCATATGCGGGTGTTGAACAATAAGAACACATAAATGCAGGGAATGGAGCATCACACACTGAGGTCTGTTGAGGGATACTCAGAGAGGGATAGTGGAGGATAGGGAGTTGGGGAGGGATAACATGGGTAGAAATGTTAGATATGGTTGATGGGAATGGAGGCAGCAAATCAGATTGCTATGTATGTATCTATGCAACAATCCTGAATGTTCTTTCCATGTACCCCAGAACATAAAATGCAATAAAATGCACACACACACACACACAAACACATACATATATTTATATATAAATCATTTTTACATTTTGTTGTTACATAGCAGTTATATATGTATTTATCGTCTATGTGAGATATTTTGAATTAGTCATGTAATGCATAATAATTACTCATGAAAAATGGGTTAGGTATCTATCCCCTTAAGCATTTATTCTTTGTGTTATAAACAGTCCACCCTTTTGATATTGCCGCTTTCCCTTTTCATCTGCCTTGCTGGCTTTTCTTTTTGTTCATCTTTTACACATTTGTATTTTAGAAGGACCTGGTTTACTTCTCTCTCTGTTCTCTACTTACCCTCTCAGTAGGACTCCGTCTACACTTGACACTTCAACCATTTTCCATAAACAGATTATGCTTAAATATGCTTCATCTGCTCACTATTTTCACTTAGGCTAGAGGACAGTCTATTTACTACTACAGGAAGACTGGCCATTTCAGATAACTGAAACTCAACATAACTAAAACTGATCTTATTTTTCTTTCAAGTTCTTGAATCCTGATCCACTACTTCAATTCTTGTCCAATCCCAGTGACCAGGTGACCAAAGTAAACTCAGTTGCTAAAGCCTCATTTCAAAATTCTCTCAGTCATTACATCTAAGCAATGCCGAGTCACATTGAAACTACCTACTAATGATTTCTTACATTGTTACATCTCTCTTCATCCCCATGGTTACTGTTCTAGTTCAGGCTACAATTTCTTCTCTCATGAACTACTACCAAAGTCTTTTGACTTGTCACCACATCTACAATTTTGGTGCATTTCAAACCTTTCTCTCACCTGCAACTCAAGTACAAATTTTAAACGCAAATCTAAATTCTAAAGGTATAAAACTGTTTCTGGTACACAGCATTTATAAAGAAACACATTAGAGCTGAAGTTCAGATGTTAGGATTGAACTATTAAGGATATCTACATAATTTGTTGATGTCAATTTCTTTTTAATACTACACAGGTTGAAACTAGATGCAAAGGTACATTTAAAAGACTTAAAATTTTACTGGATGGAACATGATGGAGGCTCATTCTTAATGTCCAAAGTGGATCAAGATCTCATTTTGGCTCAGAAAAAGGTAATTTTAAATAAAATTTGTTTAATGCAATTATTTTTATTCTAAGAGGTGCCATTCTGAACCCTTTACTTCACTTTCTGCCAAATATTTCTGCATCAGCTTATAAAATTAAGAGTATCAGAACAATTATACTAAGCAATTTTTGGTGTGATTTTTTCATGGTTATTTTCAATATTTTGTGTTTTTAGTAATGACACTACTATCTTGTATATAAAGTAAGATATATCAAATAAATTGCTCATAGGTAACTTAATAATTTGGTGCGCACATATATATCTAGTGGTTCTATGCCAATGTGTAGATGTAAATTTTAGGTAATTAAGATAATATTATATATGTAATCATTTTAGCCTGAGTTTTCTTTTAAATAGTTTTATGATCAGATGAAACAATAGAACAAATTTGTCTTTTTAAAAGCAAAAACTTATTTGGAAAAGAAGAATAAGGAGAATGGTCCTATCAAATTTTGAAAGCAATTTTTAAACTAATACTTAATTTAATAATAATACAGATCATCACTTGGAAACAATGTAATTGTATATCTCAGTCCTCAAGAGAATCAGTGTAGTAACTCACAGTAAGAGTTAGGAAAGTAGCTTAGTGAAAGTCAAGTAATCTCCAAGTTAGAATCATCCAAACAGATGGAAAATCACTAGTAGAAAATTGGTTTTTCATAATTATGAATTATGAAACATGTGCAAAAACTAGATGAAACTTGAGTGCAGTAAAAGATGGGTTTTGGCCGAGTACTGTGGCTCACGTCCGTAATCCCAGCACTTTGGGAGGCTGAGGCAGGTGGATTATGAGGTCCAGAGATCGAGACCATCCTGCCTAACATGGTAAAACCCAATCTTTGCTGAAAATATAAAAAATTAGCCAAGCATGGTGGCATGTGCCTGTAATACCAGCTACTATGGAGACTGAGGCAGGACAATTGCTTGAAGTTGGGAGGTAGAGGTTGCAGTGAGCCAAAATTGTGCCACTGGACTCCAGCCTGGGTGACAGAGTGAGACTCCATCTCAACAACAACAACAACAACATGGCTTTTGCATTCTTTGTTTTGTGCCACCATGAAAAAATGCCTGTGACTCCACAACTTATAAAGAACAAAAATTTATTTCCCACAGATCTGAAGGCAGAAAATTCCAAGATCAAGGTGTTAGCAGGTTCATTGTCTGGTGAGGGCCATCTTGCTGCATTCTCCAGAGTGGAAATACATGGCAGAAGTTTGGGAGAGACATCTGCTAAAGCCGCATGAAGCCTTTTAAAAAATGGCTATAATCACTTTAGTTAGGGGCAGCCCTCATGGTCTAATCACCTCTTAAGGGCCCCACCTCTTAATACTAACGCATTGGCAACACCTGAATTTTGGAGTTGATGCATTCAAGCCATAGCATACATAGATACATAATTGTGTTGCTAGATTAAAATATTATGCTATCAAACTGAATTATTTTTGAATCTATAGGTAAAATATAATTTGTAGTGGATTATAAAATTTCTTTTAGTAATGTTTAATGATGAAAAGAGAAAAGTAAGCTCTTCATAATAAGCTCTAATCCTAGAAACAGACTTTTTTCCTAAATTAGCTTTTTTTCTTGTTTTTAATTTTTATTTTACTTTACATTCTGTGGTACATGTGCCGATCTTGAAGGATTGTTACATAGGTATACACACGCCATGGTGATTTGCTGCCTTCATCTCCTCGTTACCTACATTAGGTATTTCTCCTAATGGTATTCCTCCTCATCTTCCTCACCCCCTGCCATTCCTCCACTAATCCCCCACCCTCCAACAGACCCCAATACGTGCTGTTCCTCTCCCTGTGTCCATGTGTTCTCATTGTTCAATATCCACTTATGGGTGAGAACATGTGGTGTTTGGTGTTTTGTTCTTATGTCAGTTTGCTGAGAATGATGGTTTCCAGATTCATCCATGTAACTGCAAAGGACATGAAATTATCTTTATTTTTTTTCAATTTTAAGATAATTTATTACACTTATAATCACTCTCTGGCCACAATACTTAGTAGTTTAGTACATTAGACGAGAGGAAAAACACATTAGAATATAAAATTAAATATACCAAAGAGAAAGAATTTCCAGGAATACTATAGAATTAGAACAAGGGTGTTGGAGGTTTTCAAACAGTTACACAGAAAAAAAAAATGTAAGTACAGAGAGTAGAATTAAAGTTTCTATACAGAGGGTGACTTAAGCTTACATTTAGTTAAAAATAAATCACTGTTTTTTTTCTTTTAAACTAAGAATCTAGCTACTCAGTTACAGTGATTCTCACTAAATCTGATAATATTGGTATATTTTTATCCATTTTAATTTTTTCATTTTTAAAAAATTCCTTTGAATATAAGGTAAAATCTTTAACTTAACATCTTCTTTAATTTTTTAAAAAGTATTTTTATTGCATTATAGGTTTTGGGGTACAGGTGCAGAACGTGCAAGACAGTTACATAGGTACACACATGGCAGTGTGTTTTGCTGCCTTCCTCCCCTTAACCCACACTTGGCATTTATCTGTAGTGGCGAACGCCCCTCCCCCACCGGGCTGCACCGTCCTAGATTCAACTGTGCCGGCAGCAAAATTCTCAGCCCCGAGCGCCTCCAATCACTGCCCTGCTTGTCCCCGTGAGGGTGGGTTCCGCTGAGCCTGATCACCCAACTCCCTTCCTCAGAGTCTGTCCTCTCTCTCTCTCTCTCTTTCTCTCCCCAAGCTGAATGGTCGACTCTCTCACAGGTGCCCCAGTAGTTTGCCGATAGGGCACTGGGATCTGTGCGATCTCCCATGCTGCTGCCCACTGCAGTGGCTCAGATCACACTACCCAGAAATCTCCTGGTCTGGCTCATTGTCCAAGTCCCGTTCAATCAGATGGACATGCCAATCTGTCCTTCCAAATCTCAGATTGCTGGTTTAACAGGGAACCCAGACCAGTGAGTTTTGTGCTGGGTGCTGCTGTGCTGCGGCTCCAGCCGAACCGGCCATGCGAGCCGGCTGCGTGAGCCGGCTGTGCTGGCATCCCATGTCTCTCCCACACGTGAAACTTTCAACGTTAATGGGCAAAAAAAATCCGTCTGAAAATGCGGCTAGGAGTCACATTCTGCGCCTTCACCGAGAGCAGCAATCCTGGGTCACCTCAATGACGCCATCTTGGAAGATCTCCAAGTTATCATTTTTCATGGCTGCATACTATTCCATGGTGTATATGTGCCACATTTTATTTTTTTTATTTTAAATTTTTATTGTATTTTAAGTTTGGGGGTACATGTGCAGAACGTGCAAGATAGGTGCATAGGTACACACATGGCAGTGTGTTTTGCTGCCTTCCTCCCTTTCACCCACACTTGGCATTTCTCCCCAGGCTATCCCTCCCCAGCTACCCCCCTGCTGTTCCTCCACCATTCCCCCAAATAAACCCCAGTGTGGAGTAGAGCCCCTCCCCGTGTACATGTGTTCTCATTTTTCTCACCCGCCTATGAGTGAAAATATGTGGTATTTCCTTTTCTGTTCTTGTGTAAGTTTGCTGAGAATGATGTTCTACAGATTCACCCATGTCCTTACAAAGGACACAAACTCATCATTTTTGATTGCTGCATAATATTCCATGGTGTATATATGCCACATTTTCCCAGTCCAGTCTATCATCGATGGGCATTTGGGTTGGTTCCAGGTCTTTGCTATTGTAAACAGTGCTGCAATGAACATTCGTGTGCATGTGTCCTTATAGTAGAACGATTTATAGTCCCTTGAATATATACCCAGTAATGGGATTGCTGGGTCAAATGGAATTTCTATTTCCAGGTCCTTGAGGAATCGCCACACTGTCTTCCACAATGGCTGAACGAATTTACACTCCCACCAACAGTGTAAGAGTGTTCCTCTTTCTCCAAATTCTCTTCAGCATCTGTTGTCTCCAGATTTTTTATGATCACCATTATAACTGGCATGAGATGGTATCTCAATGTGGTTTTGATTTGCATCTCTCTAGTGACCAGTGATGATGCGCATTTTTTCATGTGTTTCTTGGCCTCATGTATGTCTTCTTTTGTAAAGTGTCTGTTCATATGCTTTGCCCATTTTTGAATGGGCTTGTTTGACTTTTTTCCTGTAAATTTGTTTGAGTTCTTTGTAAATTTTGGATATCAGCCCTTTGTCAGATGCGTAAACTGCAAAGATTTTTTCCCATTCTGATGGTTGCTGATTCACTCTAGTGACTGTTTCTTTTGCCATGCAAAAGCTGTGGAGTTTGATTACGTCACACTTGTCTATTTTGGCTTTTGTTGCCAATGCTTTTGGTGTTTTGTTCATGAAGTCCTTGCCTACTCCTATGTCCTGAATGTTTTTGCCTAGATTTTCTTCTAGGGTTTTTATGGTGTCAGGTCTTACGTTTAAGTCTTTAATCCATCTGGAGTTAATTTTAGTGTAAGGTGTCAGGAAGAGGTCCAGTTTCTGCTTTCTGCACATGGCTAGCCAGTTTTCCCAACACCATTTATTAAACAGGGAATCCTTTCCCTATTGCTGGTTTTTGTCCGTTTTATCAAAGATTATATGGTTGTAGATATGTTGTGTAGCCTCCGATGCCTCTGTTCTGTTCCATTGGTCTATATCTCTGTTTTGGTACCAGTACCATGCTGTTTTGATTACTGTACCCTTGTCGTATAGTTTGAAGTCTGGTAGTGTGATGCCTCCCGCTGTGTTCTTTTTGCATAGAATTGACTTGGCTATGCGGGCTCTGTTTTGGTTCTATTTGAAATTGATGGTGGTTATTTCCAGTTCTGTGAAGAAATTCAATGGTAGTTTGATGGGGATAGAATTGATTGTGTAAATTACTTTGGGCAGTATAGCCATTTTTATGATATTGATTCTTTCTAACCACGAACATGAAATGTTTCTCCATCTGTTTGAGTCCTCTCTTATTTCGTTGAGAAGTGGTTTGTAGTTTTCCTTAAAGAGGTCTCTTACGTTCCTTGTGAGTTGTATTCCTAGGTATTTTACTTTCTTTGTAGCAATTGTGAATGGCAGTTCGTTCTTGATTTGGTTTTTTTTTAAGTCTGTTATTGGTGTATAGGAATGCTTGTGATTTTTGCACATTGATTTTATATCCTGAGACTTTACTGAAATTGCTTATCAGTTTCAGGAGCTTTTGGGCTGAAGTGATGGGGTCTTCTAGGTATACTATCATGTCATCTGCAAATAGAGACGATTTGGCTTCCACCTTTCCTGTTTGAATACCCTTTATTTCTTTTTCTTGTCTGATTGCTCTGGCTAGAACTTCTAGTACCATGTTCAATAGGAGTAGTGAGAGAGAACATCCTTGTCTAGTGCCGGATTTCAAAGGGAATGCTTCAAGTATTGCCCATTCAGTATGATATTGGCTGTTGGTTTGTTGTAAATAGCTTTTATTACTTTGAGATATGTTCCATCAATACCGAGTATATTGAGGGTTTTTAGCATAAAGGGCTGTGGTATTTTGTCAAATGCCTTCTCTGTGTCAATTGAGATAATCATGTGGTTTTTGTTTTTGCTTCTGTTTATGTGGTGAATTACGTTTATAGACTTGTGTATGTTGAACCAGCCTTGCATCCCCAGAATGAATCCTACTTGATCATGATGGATAAGTTTTTTAATGTGCTGTTGCAATCGGTTTGCCAGTATTTTATTGAAGATTTGTCCATCTATGTTCATCATGGATATTGGCCTAAAGTTTTCTTTTTTTGTTGAGTCTCTACCGGGTTTTGGTATCAGGATGATGTTGGTCTCATAAAATGATTTGGGAAGGGTTCCCTCTTTTTGAATTATTTGGAGTAGTTTCAGAAGGAGTGGTACCATATCCTCTTTGTGCGTCTGGTAGAATTCAGCTGTGAACCCATCTGGACCTGGGCTTTTCTTGTATGGTAGGCTCTTAATTGCTGCCTCAACTTCTGACCTTGTTATTGGTCTATTCATAGTTTTGGCTTCCTCCTGGTTTAGGCTTGGGAGGACACAGGCGTCCAGGAATTTGTCTATTTCTTCGTGGTTTACTTATTTATGTGCATAGAGTTGTTTGTAGTATTCTCTGATGATGGTTTGAATTTCTGTGGAATCTCTGGTGATTTCCTCATTGTCGTTTTTTATTGCGTCTATTTGGTTGTTCTCTCTTTTCTTTTTTATCAGTCTGGCTAGTGTTCTATTTTGTTGATCCTTTCGAAAAACCACCTCTTGGATTTATTGATTTTTTGAAGGGTTTTTCTTGTCTCTATCTCCTTCAGTTCTGCTCTGATCTTAGTTATTTCTTGTCTTCAGCTAGGTTTTTAGCTTTTTTGATCTTTTTTCTCTAGCTCGTTCAATTTTGACGATAGGGTGTCCATTTTGGATCTCTCCACTCTTCTCATGTGGGCACTTATTGCTATATATTTTCCTCTACAGACTGCTTTAAATATGTCCTAGAGATTCTGGTACGTTGTGTCTTCATTCCCGTTGGTTTCAAAGATCTTCTTTATTTCTGCCTTCATTTCTTTGTTTATGTAATCAACATTCAAGAGCCAGTTGTTCAGTTTCCATGAAGCTGTGCGCTTCTGAGTTATTTTCTGAATTCTGAGTTCCAACTTGATTGCACTATGGTCTGAGAGACTGTTATGATTTCAGTTGTTTTGCATCTGCTGAAGAGTGCTTTACTTCAGATTATGTGGTCAATTTTGGAATAGGTGTGATGTGGTGCTGAGAAAAATGCATATTCTGTGGATTTCGGGTGGAGAGTTCTGTCAATGTCTATCAGGTTTTCTTGTTCCAGGTCTGAGTTGAAGTCCCGGATATGCTTGTTAATTTTCTGTCTGGTTGATCTGTCTGATATTGACAGTGGAGTGTTAGTCTCCCACTATTATTGTGTGGGAGTCTAAGTCTGTAAGTAATTTAGAACTTGCCTTATATATCTGGGTGCTCCTGCATTGGGTCCGTATATATTTAGAATCGTTAGCTCTTCTTGTTGTATCGATCCTCTTACCATTATGTAATGACCTTCTTTGTCCCTTTTGATCTTTGTTCCTTTAAAGTCTGTTTTATCAGAGACGAGAATTGCAACTCCTGCTTTTTTTTTTGCTCTCCATTTGCTTGGTAAATATTCCTCCATCTCTTTATTTTGAGCCTTTGTGTATCTTTGCGTGTGAGGTGGGTTTCCTGGATACAGCACACTGATGGGTTTTGGTTTTTTATTCAATTTGCCAATCTATGTCTTTTGATTGGCGCATTTAGCCGATTTATATTTTGGGTTAATATTGTTATGTGTGAATTTAATACTGCCCTTTTGATGCTAGCTGGCTGTTTTGCCCATTGGTTCATGTACATTCTTCATTTTGTTGATGCTCTTTAGCATTTGGTATGCTTTTAGGATGGCTGGTACTGGTTGTTTCTTTCTATGTGTTGTGCCTCTTTCAGGAGCTCTTGTAAAGCAGGCCTAGTGGTGACAAAATCTCTGAGTACTTGCTTGTTCATGAAGGATTTTATTTTTTCTTCACTTATGAAGCTCAGTTTGTCTGGATATGAAATTCTGGGTTGAAAGTTCTTTTCTTTAAGGATGTTGAATATTGGCCCCCACTCTCTTCTGGCTTGTAGAGTCTCCGCCGAGAGATCTGCTGTGAGTCTGATGGGCTTCCCTTTGTGGGTGACCCGAGCTTTCTCTCTGGCTGCCCTTAGTATTTTCTCCTTTATTTCAACCCTGGTGAATATGACGATTATGTGCCTTGGGGTTGCTCTTCTTGCAGAGTATTTTTGTGGTGTTTTTTTGTATTTTCTGGAGTTGAGTATTATCCTGTATTGCTAGGTTGGTGAAATTTTCCTGGATGATATCCTGAAGAGTGTTTTCCAACTTGGATTCATTCTCTTCATCACATTCTGGTACACGTATCAAACGTAGGTTGGGTGTCTTCACATAGTCCCACATTTCTTGGAGATTTTGTTCATTCCTTTTTGTGCTTTTTTCTTTAATCTTGGTTTCTCGTTTTATTTCATTGAGTTGATCTTCAACTTCTGATATTCTCTCTTCTTCTTGGTCAATTCAGCTGTTTAAACTTGTGCATGGTTTGCGAAGTTCTCATGTTGTGTTTTCAGCTCCTTCAATTCATTCATATTCCTCTCTATGTTTTCCATTCTTGTTTTCAATTCATCGAATCTTTTTTCAAGTATTTTTTCAAGGTTCTTAATTTCTTTTCACTGATTTAGAACATGTTCTTTTAGCTCACTGACGTTTCTCATTATCCACTTTCTGAAGTCTGATTCCATCATTTCATCACACTCATTGTCTGTCCAGCTTTGTTCCCTTGCTGGTGAGGAGTTTTGGTTCTTTTAAATAGGTGAGGTGTTTTGGTTTTGGGTGTTTTTCTCCTTTTTGCGCTGGTTTCTTCCCATCTTTATGGATTTATCCGCCTGTCGTCTTAGTATTTGCTGATTTTTTAATTGGGTCTTTGTGTGGACGCTGAGATTGTTGATGATGAAGTATTTCTGTTACTTAGTTTTTTTTCTTATGGTCTAGCCCCTCTGCTGTATAAGTGCTGAGGTCCACTCCAGGCCCTGCTTGTCTGGGGTATACCTGTAGCAGCTGTGGAACAGTGAGGGATGATACCAGTTTCTTCTTCTGCTGTCTTTCTTCCAGAATGGTGCCCGCCAAATGTCAGTCTGATTAGTCCTTTTTTGGCTTGACTCTTTGGATATACAGTGGTCGGGGAGCTGCTTGAGGAGATGATCTGTGCTTTATAGGAGCTCCAGTGCTGAGGTGTGAACTCCATTGTTCATTCAGGGTTGTTGGGAGATTGTTTATGTCTGCTGCAACAGAACTCATAAAGCACCACCCGTTTTTTCCCCCCTTAGATGCTCTGACTCAGGGAGTTGGGGCTTTATTTATGAGTATCTGTTGCACTGTCCTGCCCCACTAGGAGGCAGTCTATTCACTATTTGCCTTCCGGGGCTCTGCCCTGCTAGCACAGGTCTGCCCTGTTGCTGCTGGGCTCCGTTCTGCTGTGGAGCACTCCCCCCTCCTGGTGCAGTCTCTCTGTTATGGCAGGTTGCCTCAGCAATGGCAGGCTGCATCAGCTTTGGGCGGTACTTCAGTAGGGGCAGGTTGCGTCGGTAGTGGCAGACGCCCTTCCCCCACTGGGCTGCACAGTCCTAGTTGTCAGCAGCAAAACTCTCAGCCCTGAGTGCCTCCAATCGCCACCCTGATTGTCCCCATCAGTGTGGGACCCGCCGAGCCCGATCACCCAGCTCCCTGCCTCAGAGTCCGTCCTCTCTCTCTCTATCTTCCTCTCCCCAAGCTGAAAGGTCGACTCTTTCACTGGCGCCCCAGTGGCCTGCCGATAGGGCACTGGGATCCATGCATTCTCTCGTGCCACTGCCCACTGAACTGGCTCTGATCACACTTCCCAGGAATCTCCTGGTCTGGCTGATTGTCAAAGTCCCGTTTAATCAGATGGACATGCCAATCTGCCCTTCCAAATCTCAGATTGATGGTTTAACAGGGCACCCAGACCAGTGAGTTCCGTGCCGGGTCCTGCTGTGGGACCAGCCAATGCAGCTGCGCGAGCTGGCTGCGCTAGCTGGCTGTACTTGTGTCCCTTGACTCTCCCACACCTGGGACTTTCAATGCTCTGTGGGCAAAAAAGGTCCATTTGAGAATGCAGCTATGACTCACCCTCTGCGCCTTCACTGAGAGCTGCAATCCTGAGTCGCTTCTACGACGCCATCTTGCGAGTCCAGGAACACTTTTACACTGTTGTTGGCAGTGTAATTTAGGTCAACCATTGTGGAAGACAGTGTGGCGATTCCTCAAGGACCTAGAAATAGAAATTCCATTTGACCCAGCAATCCCATTACTGGGTATACATCCAAAGGACTATAAATCGTTTTACTATAAGGACACATGCACACGAATGTTCATTGCAGCACTGTTTACAATAGCAAAGAACTGGAACCAACCCACATTCCTATCGATGATAGACTTGTCTGGGAAAATGTGGCACATATACATCATTAAATATTATGCAGCAATCAAAGACGATGAGTTCATGTCCTTAGTAGGGACATGGATGAATCTGGAGAACATCATTGTCAGCAAACTGACACAAGAAGAAATAATGAAATACCACTTATTCTCACTCATAGGCAGGTGATGAACAATGAGAACACATGGACACAGGGAGGGGAGCACTATCCATTGGGGTCTATTGGGGGAATAGGGGAGGGAGAGTGGTAGGGGGAGCTGGGCGGGATAACATGGGGAGAAATGTCAGATATAGGTGAAGGGGAGGAAGGCAGCAAATCACACTGCCACATGTGTACCTATGCAACTATCTTGCATGTTCTTCACATGGACCCCAAAGCCTAAAATGCAATAAAAAAATTAAAACTCTTAGAATAAATGATTTCAGCCTGAAATAGGATGTACAGTGAATATAAAAAGAATGTAGTTAAATATTATCAGAAATAACCAGTTAAAAAGTAGAATGCGGAAAATTGAGAAGACAAAGAGAAAGTCCTGTTAAATTCCTACAGACTCTCAAAGTAACAATGTAGAACCTACCAGAGAAAAATCCCAGAACTTTAGTATGTGTCCTAAGATGAGTTCTGAATAAAAAGGGAAACAATTTTATAGCTTGGGTTGTTTCTGGATAGGTCACATGGCTTATATAAGCAGTGTCATTGGTTTACAATTATCATCCTATATTATAAAGTATCTAGGCCCACTACAAAATTTCATCACAGTGATAAAGGTATTTCAGAAACACAAGCAGCCCTGCTGTTCTGCAATCTGTCATTGCATAAATTAGTTTATGTCTCTTTATTTCTGTATATTTTCTAAAAAGTAGGAAGTGAAGAAACGTGAGAACAAATGGCATGTGTATCTGAGGAAGAAGGAGATAAATAGAGAAAAAAATTCTTATTCAGGTTTGGGTAAGGATGTGTGCCACCTCCACCATTCCTAAGCTATTGTCAGAAAAATATTATGTTTTAAGATAGGAATACCATATTTTATAGTAATGTAAAGCAAATTAGCAATTTTTATTATGGAAGCTGAGAAAATGATGTTATTCTTCTGCCAGAATAGATAGCCAAGAATAAATGAAAACTTTTGATTTCAGAAAATCAAATATTTTAAGGATTTAATGTTTGAGAATTTTGATATGGCAGAATTTATTTAACTATTTCTCTAAAGTTAATACATGTAATAGCAATTTGTGCTTTATCCATTTCCAGGTTCAATATAAAGAGTGAGGGTTTTGATTTTCTAGTAGAGAGCAAATAGGTGCTAAGTGATGTAGGTCTGTAATTCTAAGTCAGAAGAAAGTAAAAGAAGTTAGGACATCAAACGTTGTTGTGGATATTGTATAATCCAGGTATTTTTTTTATTTCTATATTTCCTAGCAACAACTTACTTTTACAAATTTTGCAGGAAAAGATGGCAAGGCTTTGTGTGCCATTGGATTTTTTTTTTCATATATTTTATTTTTAGAACATTTATAGATTTACCAAAAGATTGAGCAGATAGTACGGAGTGTCCATGGATAGCCCCTTTTTCTTGCACTACTAGGGTACATGTTTTATGAATGATGAACCAATATTGACACATTATTAGTTTATAGTTTAGTGTTTATATTGTACAGTTCCACAGCATTTGACATATGCATAATTGTTTGTAACTGTCATTACAATATCATACAGAACAGCTTTTACCACTCTAAAAACTTCTGTTCATCACTTATTTCTACATTCTCTTCACTCCTACTGGAAACCACAGATATTTTTACTATTTGTATACTTTTGACTTTTTTATAACATCATATGTCTGCAATCTAAATTATGTAGTCTTTTTATACTTGCTTCTTTCACATTGAAACAAGCATTTAAGTTTCTTCCATGTCTTTTTGTGGCTTGGTAACCCATTTCCTTTTATCTCTGAGTAATATGTTATTATAAGTATGCATCATCATGATTTATTTATTTACCTAATAAAGAACATCTTTGTTGTTTCCAAATATTGTTATATTTGAACAAAAGCTGTTATAACCATTATTGCACACCATTTCATTAGACAGACGTTTTCTATTCAATTAGGTTGTACCAAGGAACAGAATATACTTTGCATTGTTAAAAACCTTGATATTGTCTTCCAAAGTTGCTTTATTAGGGCACTCCAGAAAAGGAGAAGGAATTTCTTCTGTTTCTCTGGAGTACTCTAATATTAGTAACCTCACACATTAATATAAATGAACTTTTGTACCCACTGACCAACACAGCTTTATTTCATCACCTCACCCCACCGACAATTCCTGGCAACTACCCTCCTACTTTCTACTTTGTTATTTCTTAGAGATTCTTATTTGAACTACTTCTAATATATTACTAAAAGTAGCATTGCTGGATCATATGGAAGCTCTATTGTTAATGTTTTCAAAAGCTGTACACATTTACATTGCTACCACAGTGTAAAAGCGTTTCTTTTTCTCTCCGTCCTCACCAACAGTTACCTTAAGAAAAAAAAATAGCCAAAATAGACAAACAGTATCTAATTAAACTGAGGAGCTTCTTCACAGCAAAAGAAATGATGATTAGAGTGAACCGGCACCCAACAGAATGGGAAACAATTTTTACAAACTGCCCATTTGACACAGGGCTGATTTACAGAATCTACCAAGAACTTAAACAAATTTACAGGAAAAAAATCAGACAAACCCATTAAAAAGTGGGCAAAGGATATGAACAGACACTTCTCAAAAGAAGATATTTATGCAGCCAACAAACATGAAAATATCCTCATAATCACTGGTCATTAGAGAAATTAAAATCGAGCCACATTGAGATACCATCTCATGCCAGATAGAATGGCGATTATTAAAACATCTGGAGACAACAGATGCTGGAGAGGATGTGAAGTAATAGCAGTGCTTTTAAACTGTTGGTGGGAGTGTAAATTACTTCAACCATTGTGGAAGACAGAGTGGCGATTCCTCAAAGATCTAGAAATAGAAATACCATCTGACCTAGCAATCCCATTGCTGTTTACATACCCAAAGGATTATAAATTGCTTTGTTATAAAGAAACACTCAAAGTATGTTTTTTGTGGCGCAAATAGCGCCACAAATACACCATGAAATAGTGTCAGCTGTAAAAAAAAAAAGGTGAGTTTATGTCTTTTGCAGGGAATAGATGAATCTGGAAACTATTATTCTCAGCAAACTGACACAAGAACAGAAAACCAAACACCATATGCTCTCACTCATAAGTGGCTGTTGAACAATGAGAACACATGGACACAGGGAGGGGACCATCGAACACTAGGTCTGTAGGGGAGTCGGGGGGCTGGAGGAGGAATAGGAGGGTGTGGGGGGATTGAGTAGGAATAACATTTAAAGAAATACCTAATGAAGATAATGAGGGGATAGAGGCAGCAAACAACCATGGCATGTGTATACCTATATAACAATACTGCATGATCTGTACATGTAGCCCAGAATTTAAAGTATAATAATAATAAAAAAATAATAGCTATGCTATTGGGTGAGAGGTGATAGCTCATCATGGTTTTGATGTGCATTTAACTGATGATTAGGGTTGTTGTTGTTTTTCATATACGTAGGAGTCAGTTGTTTGTCTTCATTGCAAAAATGTCTATTCGGGTTGTTTGCCCATTTAAAAATTATTTATTAGTGATAATTCCATGAATTCCTTGTATATTTTGAATATTAACTCTATTTCAAATATGTTTTATAAATATTTTATCCCATTTAGTAATTTGCCTTTTTATTTTATATTGCTTTCTCTGCAAATAAGTTTTAGTTTGATATAAATCAATTTGTTTATTTTTGCTTTTTTAGCCTGTGTTTTCAAAGATATATGCAAAAAATAATTGCCTAAATCAATGTCACAAGTATTTTCTCTCTATTTTCCTCTAGAAATTTCAGTCAAGTCTTATATTTATTTTGTTTTATTTTTTATTATTTTAGATTCAAAAGGTAGTTGTGCATGTTGTTGCATGAATATATTGTGTATTGGTGGGATTTGGGTTCCTAGTGTACCCATTATGTGAACAGTGAACCTTTAATCTAATAGATAATGTCTCAGCCCTCATCTACCTCCCACTCTTTCCCATTTGGGAGTTGCCAGGTTCAATTATTTACATCTACTTGTCATTGTATATTCATTGTTTATTTCACACTTATAAGTGTGAAATAAGTGTGAATTTCACAGTTATAAGTGTGAAATAAATAGACTTTCTGTTTCTGAGTTATTTCACTTGGGATAATGGCCTCAAGCTAAATCCACGTGGCTGAAATATACATGATTTCATTTTTTGTCTGTAGTGTATTCTGTGGTGTTTATACACAAATACACCATGAAATATTGTCAGCTGTAAAAAAAAAGATGAGTTTATGTCTTTTGCAGGGAATAGATGAATCTGGAAACTATTATTCTCAGAAAACTGACACAAGAACAGAAAACCAAACACTGTTATTTTAAATAGTGTTACAATAAACACAACACACAAGTTTAGGTGTTTTTTTCATATATTGATTTCTTTTCTTTTGGTTAGTCAAGAATGGAAATGCTATGTCGAATGGTAGTTTTATTTTGGTTCCTTGAGAAAACTTCATACTGTTTTCTATAGAAATTGTACTACTTTACAATATACCAACAGTGTATAAGCATTCCTTTTTTTTTCATTCTTTCCAACAACTGTTATTTTTTTTTGCCTTAAAAATAGCCATTCTGACTGGTGTATCTCATTTGTGGTTTTAGTTTACATTTCTCTGATGACTAGTAATGTTGAATACCTTTTCATAAGGTTTTTAGTCAATTGCATATTTTCTTTTTAGAAATATCTGTTCATGTTTTATACTCACTTTTTAATGGGGTTGGGGTTTCTTCTGGTTGATTTGTTTGAGTTTTTTGTAGACTGTGGGTATTAGACCATTTTCAGAGGCATAATTTGCAAATATTTTCTTCTGTCCTATAGTTTATTTTTTTTGCTCTGTTGATTATTTCCTTGTTGTACAAAAGCTTTTTAGTTTGTTTTTATTTTTAAATTTTTATTGCATTATAGGTTTTGGGGTACAAGTGCAGAACGTGCATGATAGTTGTATAGGTACACACATGGCAGTGTGCTTTGCTGCCTTCCTTCCCTTTACCCACATCTGGCATTTCTCCCCAGGCTATCCCTCCCCAGCTCCCCCCCACTGTCCCTTGCCCATTTCTTCCAATAGACCCCAGTGTGCAGTACCCCCCTCCCTGTGTCCATGTGTTCTCATTTTTCTCACCCCGCTATGAGTGAGAATATGTGGTATTTCCTTTTCTGTTCTTATGTCAGTTTGCTGAGAATGATGTTCTCCAGATTCATCCATGTCCTTACAAAGGACATAAACTAGTCATTTTTTATTGCAATGCAAATGCCCATCAATGATAGACTGTACTGGGAAAATGTGGCACATATACACCATGGAATATTATGCAGCAAAGAACTTGTCTTATGTGTCTGGGTGCTCCTGTCTTGTGTGCATATATATTTAAGATCGTTAGTTCTTCTTGTTGCATTAATCCTTTTACTTTTATGTAATGTAGTTCTTTGTCTCTTTTGATTTTAGTTGGTTTAAAGTCTGTTTTATCTGAGATAAGATTTGCAGCTCCTTCTTTCTTTTTGCTCTTTATTACCTTGGTAAATGTTTCGCCATTCCTTTATTTTGAGCCTTTGTGTATGTTTGCATGTGAGATACGTTTCTCGGATACAGCACCCCAATGGGTTTTGTCTTTTTATCCAATTTGCCAGTCTGTGTCTTTTGATTGGTGCATTTAGCCCATTTACATTTAGGGTTAATATTATTATGTGTGAATTTGATCCTGGTATTTTGATGCTAGCTGGCTGTTTTGCCCATTAGTTGATGCAATTTCTTCTTCATGTTGATGCTCTTAACCATTTTGTGTCTCTTTGCAGTGGCTGGTACTGCTTGTTGCTTTCTATGTTTAGTGCCTGATTCAGGAGCTCTTCTCAAGCAGACCTGGTGGTGATAAAATTTCTGAGTAGTAGCTTGTTCATAAAGGATTTTATTTTTTCTGCACTTATGAAGCTTAGTTTGGCTGGATATGAAATTCTGGGGTGAAAGTTATTTTCTTTAAGAATATTGAATTTTGCCCCCCACTGTCTTTTGGCTTGTAGAATTTCTTCAGGGAGATCTGCTGTGAGTCTGATGAGCTTCCCTTTGTGGGTAACCCGACCTTTCTCTCTGGCTGCCCATAGGATTTTTTTCTTCATTTCAACCCTGGTGAATCTGAAAATTATGTGCCTTGGGGTTGCTCTTCTTGAGAAATATCTTTGTGGTGTTCTCTGTGTTTCCTAGACTTTAATATCAGTTTGCCTTGCTAGGTTGGGAATGTTTTTCTGGATAGTATCCTGAAGAGTGTTTTCCAGCTTGTATTTATTCTCTCCAGCACATTCAGTTACACCTATCATACGTAGATTAGGTCTTTTCACATAGTTTCATATTTCTCGGATAATTTGTTCATTTCTTTTACTTTTTGTTTCTCTAATCTTGCCTTCTCTTTTTATTTCATTGAATCGATCTTCAACATCTGATATTCTTTCTTTTGCTTGGTCAATTTGGCTGTTGAATCTTGTGTATGTTTCACAAACTTCTCGTGGTTTGTTTTTCAGCTCCATCAATTCACTTATATTCCTCTATATGTTGTTTATTCTTGTAGGCATTTCGTTAAATGTTTTTTCAAAGTTCTCAGTTTCTTTGCCTTTGGTTAGAACATGCTCTTTGACCTCACAGAAGTTTCTTATTATCCACCTTCTGAAGCCTGATTTTGTCAATTCATCACACTTATTCTCCATCCAGCCTTGTTCCCTTGCTGGTGAGGAGTTGTGATCCCTTGTAGGAGAGGCGTTATAGTTTTGGGTGTTTTTATTCTTTTTGTGCTTTTTTTAATCTTTGTGTATTTATCCACCTGTCATCTTTGTAGTTGTTGCCTACCAGATTGGGTCTCTGAGTGGATGTTCAGTTTGTTGATGATGAACTTATTTCTTTCTTTTTCTTACTTTTCCTTCTACCAGTCTGGCCCCTCTGCTGTAAGACTGCTGACATCTGCTCCTGGCCCTGCTTTCCTGGGGATCACCTGCAGGGCTGTAGAACAGTAAGGGTTGCTGCCAGTTTTTTTTTCTGCTATCTTTATCCCAGAGAGATACCCGCCTGATGTCAGTCTGAGCTCTCCTTTATGAGGTGACTCTTTGGATATACAGGGGTCAGGGAGCTGCTTGAGGAGACAGTCTGTCCTTTATAGGAGCTCAAGTGCTGAGTTTTGAGCTCCGTTGTTCATTCAGAGTTGCTGGGTAGGTATGTTTAAGTCTTCTGCAACAGAACTCATAAACCCCCTTTTCTCTCCTGAGGTGCTCAATTCCAGGGAGTTATGGCTTTATTTATGAGTTTCTGCAGTGCTTCTGCCTTTTTTCAGGGTTGCCCTGCCCAGCGAGGAGGCAGACTAGTCACTGTCTGCCTGCAGAGGCTTTTCTGAGCTCCTGTGGAATCTTCCTAGCTGCTGTGTGAACTTCCCTTTAGTCCTGTTTATACAGGTATAGTTAGAACTGCCTCAGCAATGGTTGTCCACCTCTGTAATGGTGGAGTCTCTCCGTAATGGCTGGGTACCTCAGCAGCAGTGGGCTTCCTCAGCATTGGTGGACTACCTCCATAGTGGTAGAGTGCATTGATCATGGTGGATGACCCTCCCACACAGAGCTGGACCGTCCCTGGTTCAGCTGTGCTTGCTGTGAAACTCTCAATTCAGAGAATTTCAGATTGATGTTTTTTTGTGGGGGTGGGACCAGCTGAGCCTGATCGCCTGGCTCCCTGCCTCAGAACCTTTTTTTTTTTAGTTGAACAGTTGACTCTCTCCCAGCTGCTCCAGTAGCCTATTGCGAAGGCGTCAAGATCTGTGTTATTTCCCGTGTGGCGACCCACTGCATCTGCACCAGCTGAAACAGCCACACTGAGATTCCTAGTGCTTTTTGGCCCGGGAATCTCCCCTCCTTTTCCTCTGTTTTAGTCCCGTTTTCTGTCAGTTGCTTGGGCGATTCTGTGTTCCAAGAACTCCAGTCACCAGCTAAAACAGTGGCCAGACCCGTGCACTTTGTACAGAGAACCACTGCGCTGGGGCACCGGCCAAGACAGCTGCACCAGTCGAAACAGCCACGCCAGCTGAAACAGCCACGCTGGCCTGGCCGATACAGCTGCACTGGCCGAAACAAGTATGCTAGCAACCTGTGGGGCTCCTCTGCCTGGGAATCTCCTGGTCTTTTGGCAATAAAAACCCGTCTGGAAATGTGGCATTCACTCACCCTATGCACTTTTGCTGGTATTGCAATCCTGAGCTGCTCCTAATCAGCCATCTTGGATCCGTTCCCCATATGTGTCTATTTTTATACCAATACCATGCTGCTGTAATTTCTGTAGCTTTGTAGTATAATTTGAAGTAAGAAATGTGATGCAGCCAACTTAGTTCATTTTGCTTAGGATTGCTTTGGCTACACAAGCTTTTTTGTGGTTTCATATGAATTTTATCATGTTTTCTAATTCCGTGAAAAATTACATTGGTATTTTGGAGATAATTGCATTGAATCTGTAAATTATTTTTGACAATATGGACATTTTGATGATATTCATTCTGATTTATGATCATAAGATGTTTTTCTTTTTTTTTTCTAAGGCTAGTCAAGTGAAGCAGTGGGAGTGGAGAAGGAACAAAGAAATCTGTAACTGGTTGTGATCAATTAGTTGTAAACGAGCATAAGATGCCTTTCAATTTATTTGTGTCATCTCCAATTACTTTAATCAGTGTTTGATAGTTTTTTTTTTAATTTTTATTGCATTATAGGTTTGGGGGTACATGTGCAGAACGAGCAAGATAGTTGCATAGGTACACACATGGCAGTGTGCTTTGCTGCTTTCCTCCCCTTCACCCACACTTGGTATTCATCCCCAGGCTATGCCCCCCAGCCCCCCCTGCTGTCCCTCCCCCATTCCCCCCAACAGTCCCCAGTGTATAGTAGACCGCCTCTCTGTGTCCACGTGTTCTCATTTTTCTCACCCACCTATGAGTGAGTATATGCGGTATTTCTTTTTCTGTTCTGTGTCAGTTTGCTGAGAATGATGTTCTCCAGATTCATCCATGTCCCTACAAAGGACACAAACTCATCATTTTTGATTTCTGCATAATATTCCATGGTGTATATGTGCCACATTTTCCCAGTCCAGTCTATCATCGTTGGGCATTTGGGTTGGTTCCAGGTCTTTGCTATTGTAAACAGTGCTACAATGAACATTCGTGTGCATGTGTCCTTATAGTAGAACGATTTATAGTCCTTTGGATAGATACCCAGTAATGGGATTGCTGGGTCAAATGGAATTTCTATTTCTAGGTCCCTGAGGAATCGCCACACTGTCTTCCACAATGGTTGAACTAATTTACACTCCCACCCACAGTGTAAGAGTGTTCCTATTTCTCCACATCCTCTCCAGCATCTGCTGTCTCCAGATTTTTTAATGATCGCCATTCTAACTGGTGTGAGATGGTATCTCAATGTGGTTTTGATTTGCATCTCTCTAATGACCAATGACGATGAGCACTTTTTCATATGTTTGCTGGCCTCATGTATGTCTGCTTTCGTAAAGTTTCTGTTCATATCCTTTGCCCATTTTTGAATGGGCTTGTTTGTTTTTTTCCTGTAAATCTGTTTGAGTTCTTTGTAAATTCTGGATATCAGCCCTTTGTCAGATGCGTAAACTGCAAAGATTTTTTTCCCATTCTGATGGTTGCCGATTCACTCTAGTGACTGTTTGTTTTGCTGTGCAGAAGCTGTGGAGTTTGATTAGGTCCCATTTGTCTATTTTGGCTTTTGTTGCCAATGCTTTTGGTGTTTTGTTCATGAAGTCCTTGCCTACTCCTATGTCCTGAATGGTTTTGCCTAGATTTTCTTCTAGGGTTTTTATGGTGTCAGGTCTTACGTTTAAGTCTTTAATCCATCTGGAGTTAATTTTAGTGTAAGGTGTCAGGAAGGGGTCCAGTTTCTGCTTTCTGCACATGGCTAGCCAGTTTTCCCAACACCATTTATTAAATAGGGAATCCTTTCCCCATTGCCTGTTTTTGTCTGGTTTATCAAAGATAATATGGTTGTAGATGTGTTGTGTTGCCTCCGATGCCTCTGTTCTGTTCCATTGGTCTATATCTCTGTTTTGGTACCAGTACCATGCTGTTTTGATTACTGTAGCCTTGTAGTATAGTTTGAAGTCTGGTAGCGTGATGCCTCCTGCTGTGTTCTTTTTGCTTAGAATTGACTTGGCTATGCGGGCTCTTTTTTGGTTCCATATGAAATTCATGGTGTTTTTTTCCAGTTCTGTGAAGAAATTCAATAGTAGTTTGATGGGGATAGCATTGATTGTGTAAATTACTTTGGGCAGTATAGCCATTTTCACGATATTGATTCTTCCTAACCACGAACATGGAATGTTTCTCCATCTGTTTGTGTCCTCTCTTATTTCATTGAGCAGTTGTTTGTAGTTTTCCTTAAAGAGGTCCCTTACATTCCTAGTGAGTTGTATTCCTAGGTATTTTATTTTCTTTGTAGCAATTGTGAATGGCAGTTCGTTCTTGATTTGGTTCTCTTTAAGTCTGTTATTGGTGTATAGGAATGCTTGTGATTTTTGCACATTGATTTTATATCCTGAGACTTTGCTGAAGTTGCTTATCAGTTGCAGGAGCTTTTGGGCTGAGGTGATGGGGTCTTCTAGGTATACTATCATGTCGTCTGCAAATAGAGACAATTTGGCTTCCACCTTTTCTATTTGAATACCCTTATTTCTTTTGATAGTTTTCTTTGTATATATTTTTCACCTCTTTGGTTAAATATATTCCTAGGTGTTTTATTTTTGTAACTATTGTAAATGGTAACAAACTGACTCCTTTATTTGGTTCTAAGCTTGATTATTATTAGTTAATAGAAATGCTACTCATTTTTGTATGTTGATTTTGTTTTCTGAGATTTTACTGAATTCATTAATCAAATCCAGGAGTTATTTGGGTGGAGTTTTTAGAATTTTCTATATATCAGGTCATATCATCAGCAAATAGACATAATTTGACTTCTTTTTAAATTCAGATGTCTTTTATTTATTTCCCTTGACTGAGTGCCCTGGCTACAACTGCCAGTATTACTTTAAAAAGGAGTGATTAAAGTGGGCCTTTTTGTCTTCTTTCAGTTATTATAAGGAATATTTTCAACTTTTCACCAATTAGTATAAGTTGGATATGGGCTTGTTATATACGGTTTTTATAACTTTGTGGTATGTTTCCTCTATGACTAGTTTTTAAAGGGTTTTTATAATGAAAATCATGCTAAATTTCATTAATAATTTTCTGTAGCTATGAAGATGATCATGTGGATTGTACTTTTAATTCTGTTTATGTGGTGAATTACTTTTATTGATTTGTGCATGTTGAACCATCCTTGCATCTCTGGGATAAAAGCAACCTGATCATGATGTATTATCTTTTTGATGTGGTGTTGGATTCAGTTAATTAAAATTTTGTTGAGAATTTTCACATCTATATTTATCTGTATTATTGTTTGTAGATTTCTTTTTAATTTTTGTATGTTTATAACTGGCTTTAGTAATGTTTATAACTGTGTCAGAGAGGGAATGGGACAAGGGCAAGCAGAAATGACATAAAATTTTCCTAACATTTTGAGTGTAGTTTTACTTTTTTGGACATTTTCTTGGTTGCTGTAGCTTCTCAGCTTGTTCTAGAGTTCTCACAAAAACCACTTTTCTATATATATTGTGGGCTGTTTTGCTTTGTTTTGTTTGTTTGCCTTTTGGTGTTTCTATGGGGCAATGAGGACCTGAATCTTCCTGGTCTGCCATCTTGCTGATGTCACTCTTCCATAGTATCTCCTCTTCTCATCAATATTTGTTTGTTTTTGTATCTGTTTTTTATAAGGTTGTGGTTCACATTGAAACTATTCTAGGAGCCTCAGTTCAGCATGTTAAACTGAAGAAAATGAAGTACTCTTTTCAGTTGTGGATCACAATGATGTCAGCAAAGGGACATGATGGAAAGGTATGTTTGCTTCTTTCTTTCCTTACATTTTCTTTGTGTAAACATTTATTGAGTTTCTATTGTGGGCCATATGTGAGAATTGTAGAGAAAAGAAACTCATGAGAAAAATAAGTAAATAGTAAAGTATTTAAAGAAAGCACAGTTTGGTGAATGGTTTGCTGGTATACGCACATATGGTTGTGTGAATACAGAGAGTTTGCCCACTCCTCTATGGAAGTCAGTGAAGGCTTTTTGGTGGAAGAATTGCTGTCTCTCAAATCTTGAATGATTTGGAATCCTTAACTAGTTAGAAAAAAAGATAAAAAAATATGCCAGGCAAAGGGGAAACCATAACATGGACCAGAGCATAGGAGAATAAAGCTAATCTTAGAATGTTGTATGCTAGGTACTCAAAACATGTAGGTTTTAATAAAGCATAAAGTGACTAGGTAACTTCAGTTGTCAACTGCCAGATTTACCTTATCCCTGAGATGTTTTAAAAATACATGTACAGAGCTATCTGCCCATCTTCTGTTTATTTTTTTCTTCCACTTTGCATCTGTTATGATTACAAGCTGATATAGGTACTTGTAAAAGAAGATTTCCTTAGGCCGGGTTTTCTTCAGGCATGCTGAAGGCTTTAAATATGAACACTTTGAGAAATATTAGATAAATTCAAAATTCTGAAGAATTTAATTTTTGTGAATATAGACATGTTTTATGTCAATGGGAATGTTTGTGTTAGAGCATGACATATCAAAATTCAAAGTGCAGGCTACCTCCTGGTTTTATTATCTTGGGTAAGATACTTAGCTAATCTGCAGTTTACTCATATGTAAAATTACTTTCTTGGTACCCATGTTACAGTTTTATTTTGTGGATTAAGAATATTTTTAATAAACTGTCTAACATAGAGTACCCCTTCCATCGGCAAAACTCACATGATCCCCTCTACATTAAATGAAATAAACAGTCACTATTTTATTTTTTGAAATAGCCACTTTTCTTTGTGGAAACACTGGAAATCTCACAGAAAAAAAAGTTTATAAAAATTCACACAATGCGTGAGCATGTGTCCTTATACTAGAACGATTTATAGTCCTTTGGTTATATACCCAGTACTGGAATTGCTGGGTCAAATGGAATTTCTATTTCTACGTCCTTGAAAAATCGCCACACTGTCTTCCACAATGGTTGAACTAATTTACACTACCACCAAAAGTGTAAGAGTGTTCCTATTTCTCCACAGCCTCTCCAGCATCTGCTGTCTCCAGATTTTTTTAAAAAACTTTTAAAATTTTTATTGCATTATAGGTTTTGGGGTACATGTGAAGAACGTGCAAGATAGTTGCATAGGTACACACATGACACTGTGTTTTGCTGCCTTCCTCCCCTTCACCCACACTTGGCATTTATCCCCAGGCTATCCCTCCCCAGCCCCAACCCGCTGGCCCATCCACATTCCCACCAATAGACCCCAGTGTGTAGTAGACCCCTCCCTGTGTCCATGTGTTCTCATTTTTCTCATCCGCATATGAGTGAGAATATGCGGTATTTCTTTTTCTGTTCTTGTGTCAGTTTGCTGAGAATGATGTTCTCCAGATTCATCCATGACCTTACAAAGGACACAAACTCATCATTTTTGATTGCTGCATAATATTCCATGGTGTATATGTGCCACATTTTCCCAGTCCAGTCTATCGTCGATGGGCATTTGGGTTGGTTCCAGTTCTTTGCTATTGTAAACAGGGCTGCAATGAACATTCGTGTGCATGTGTCCTTATAGTAGAACGATTTATAGTCCTTTGGATATATACCCAGTAATAGGATTACTGGGTCAAATGGAATTTCTATTTCTAGGTCCTTGAAGAATCGCCACACTGTCTTCCACAATGGTTGAACTAATTTACACTCCCACCAACAGTGTAAGAGTGTTCCTATATATCCACATCCTCTCCAGCATCTGCTGTCTCCAGATTTTTTAATGATCGCCATTCTAACTGGCGTGAGATGGTATCTCAATGTGGTATTGATTTGCATCTCTCTAATGACCAGTGATGACGAGCATTTTTTCATGTGTTTGTTGGCCTCATGTATGTCTTCTTTTGTAAAGTGTCTGTTCATATCCTTTGTCCATTTTTGAATGGGCTTGTTTGTTTTTTTTTCCTGTAAATATGAGTTCTTTGTAAATTCTGGATATCAGCCCTTTGTCAGATGCATAAACTGCAACGATTTTTTCCCATTCTGATGGTTGCCGATTCACTCTAGTGACTGTTTCTCTTGCCGAGCAGAAGCTGTGGAGTTTGATTATGTCCCATTTGTCTATTTTGGCTTTTGTTGCCAATGCTTTTGGTGTTTTGGTCATGAAGTCCTTGCCTACTCCTATGTCCTAAATGGTTTTGCCTACATTTTCTTCTAGGGTTTTTAAGGTGTCAGGTCTTATGTTTAAGTCTTTAATCCATCTGGAGTTAATTTTAGTGTAAGGTGTCAGGAAGGTGTCCAGTTTCTGCTTTCTGCACATGGCTAGCCAATTTTCCCAACACCATTTATTAAACAGGGAATTTTTTCCGATTGCTTGTTTTTCTCTTGTTTATCAAAGATTATATGGTTGTAGATATGTTGTGTTGCCTCCGATGCCTCTGTTCTGTTCCATTGGTCTATATCTCTGTTTTGGTAGCAGTACCATGCTGTTTTGATTACTGTAGCCTTGTAGTATAGTTTGAAGTCTGGTAGTGTGATGCCTCCCGCTGTGTTCTTTTTGCTTAGAATTGACTTACCTATGCGTGCTCTTTTTTTGTTCCATATGAAGTTTATGGTGTTTTCTTCCAGTTCTGTGAAGAAATTCAATGGTAGTTTGATGGGGAGAGCATTGATTGTGTAAATTGCCTTGGGCAGTATAGCCATTTTCACGATATTGATTCTTCCTAACCACGAACATGAAATGTTTCTCCATCTGTTTGTGTCCTCTCTTATTTTGATGAGCAGTGGTTTGTAGTTTTCCTTGAAGATGTCCCTTTCGTTCCTTGTGAGTTGTATTCCTAGGTATTTTATTTTCTTTCTTTTTTTAAAAAAATTTTTATTGCATTATAGGTTTAGGAGTACATATGCAGAACGTGCAAGGTAGTTGCATAGGTACACACATGCAGTGTGTTTTGCTGCCTTCCTTTCCTTCACCCACACTTGGCATTTATCCCCAGGCTATTTCTCCCCAGCCCCACCCTGCTGGCCCATCCACATTCCCACCAATAGACCCCAGTGTGTAGTAGACCCCTTTCTGTGTCCATGTGTTCTCATTTTTCTCACCCGCATATGAGTGAGAATATGCGGTATTTCTTTTTTTTTTTTTTTTTTTTTTAAATTTTTATTGCATTATAGGTTTTGGGGTACATGTGCAGAACGTGCAAGATAGTTGCATAGGTACACACATGGCAGTGTGTTTTGCTGCCTTCCTCCCCCTCACCCACACTTGGTATTCATCCCCAGGCTATCCCCCCAGCCCCCCCCGCTGTCCCTCCCCCATTTCCCCCAACAGTCCCCAGTGTATAGTAGACCGCCTCTCTGTGTCCATGTGTTCTCATTTTTCTCACCCGCCTATGAGTGAGTATATGCGGTATTTCTTTTTCTGTTCTTGTGTCAGTTTGCTGAGAATGATGTTCTCCAGATTCATCCATGTCCCTACAAAGGACACAAACTCATCATTTCTGATTGCTGCATAATATTCCATGGTGTATATGTGCCACATTTTCCCAGTCCAGTCTATCATCGATGGGCATTTGGGTTGGTTCCAGGTCTTTGCTATTGTAAACAGTGCTGCAATGAACATTAGTGTGCATGTGTCCTTATAGTAGAACGATCTATAGTCCTTTGGATATATACCCAGTAATGGGATTAATGGGTCAAATGGAATTTCAATTTCTAGGTTCTGGGGGAATCGCCACACTGTCCTCCACAATGGTTGAACTAATTTACACTCCCACCAACAGTGTAAGAGTGTTCCTGTTTCTCCACATCCTCTCCAGCATCTGCTGTCTCCAGGTTTTTTAATGATCGCCATTCTAACTGGCGTGAGATGGTATCTCAATGTGGTTTTGATTTGCATCTCTCTAATGAACAGTGATGATGAGCATTTTTTCATGTGTTTGTTCGCCTCATGTATGTCTTCTTTTGTAAAGTGTCTGCTCATATCCTTTGCCCATTTTTGAATGGGCTTCTTTGTTTTTTTCCTGTAAATATGAGTTCTTTGTAAATTCTGGATATCAGTCCTTTGTCAGATGCATAAACTGTAATGATTTTTTCACATTCTGATGGTTGCCGATTCACTCTAGTGACTGTTTGTTTTGCCGTGCATAAGCTGTGGAGTTTGATTAGGTCCCATTTGTCCATTTTGGCTTTTGTTGTTAATGGTTTTGGTGTTTTGGTCATGAAGTTCTTGCCTACTCCTCTGTCCTGAATGGTTTTGCCTAGATTTTCTTCTAGGGTTTTTATGGTGTCAGGTCTTATGTTTAAGTCTTTAATCCATCTGGAGTTAATTTTAATGTAAGGTGTCAGGAAGGGGTTCAGTTTCTGCTTTCTGCACATGGCTAGCCAGTTTTTCCAACACCATTTATTAAACACGGAATTTTTTTCCGATTGCTTGTTTTTGTCTTGTTTATGAAAGATTATATGGTTGTAGATATGTTGCGTTGCCTCCGATGCCTCTGTTCTTTTCCATTGGTCTGTATCTCTGTTTTGGTAGCAGTACCATGCTGTTTTGATTACTGTAGCCTTGTAGTATAGTTTGAAGTCTGGTAGTGTGATGCCTCCCGCTATGTTCTTTTTCCTTAGAATTGAATTGTCTATGTGGGCTCTTTTTTGGTTCCATATGAAGTTCATGGTGGCTTTTTCCAGTTTTGTGAAGAAATTCAATTGTAGTCTGATGGGGATTGCATTGATTGTGTAAATTACTTTGGGCAGTAGAGCCATTTTCACGATATTGATTCTTCCTAATCACGAACATGGAATGTTTCCTCATCTGTTTGTGTCCTCTCTTATTTCATTGAGCAGTGGTTTGTAGTTTTCCTTAAAGAGGTCCCTTACATTCCTTGTGAGTTGTATTTCCAGGTATTTTATTTTCTTTGTAGCAATTATGAATGGCACTTCGTTCTTCATTTGGTTCTCTTTAAGTCTGTTATTTGTGTATAGGAATGCTTGTGATTTTTGAACATTGATTTTATATCGTGAGACTTTGCTGAAGTTGCTTATCAGTTGCAGGAACTTTTGTGCTGAGGTGATGGTGTCTTCTAGGTATACTATCATGTCGTCTTCAAATAGAGACAATTTGGCTTCCACCTTTCCTATTTGAATACCCTTTATTTTTATTTCTTGCCTGATTGCTCTGGTTAGAACTTCCAGTACTCTGTTAAATAGGAGTGGTGAGAGAGCGCATTCTTGTCTAGTGCCAGATTTCAAAGGGAATGCTTCCAGTTTTTGCCCATTATGTATGATATTGGCCGTTGGTTTGTCGTAAATAGCTTTTATTACTTTGAGATATGTTCCATCAATACCAAGTTTGTTGAAAGTTTTTAGCATAAAGGTCTGTTGAATTTTGTCAAATGCCTTCTCTGCATCAATTGAGATAATCATTTGGTTTTTGTTTTTGCTTCTGTTTATGTGGCGAATTATATTTATAGACTTTCGTATGTTGAACCAGCCTTGCATCCTAGCGATGAATCCTACTTGATCATGATGGATTAGTTTTTTAATGTGCTGTTTCAATCGGTTTGCCAGTATTTTATTGAAGATTTTTGCATGTATGTTCATCATGGATATTGGCCTGAAGTTTTCTTTTCTTGTTGAGTCTCTGCCAGGTTTTGGTATCAGGATGATGTTGGTCTCATAAAATGATTTGGGAAGGGTTCCCTCTTTTTGAATTGTTTGAAATAATTTCAGAAGGAATGGTACCAGCTCCTCTTTGTGTGTCTGGTAAAATTCGGCCGTGAACCCATCTGGACCTGGCCTTTTTTTGTGTGGTAGGCTCTTAATTGCTGCCTCAACTTTAGACCTTGTTATTGGTGTTTTCATAGTTTTGTCTTCCTCCTGATTTAGGCTTGGGAGGACACAGACATCCAGGAGTTTATCCATTTCTTCCTGGTTTACTAGTTTATGTGCATAGAGTTGCCTGTAGTATTCTCTGATGATGGTTTGAATTTCTGGTGATTTCCTCATTGTTATTTATTGCATCTATTTGGTTGTTCTCTCTTTTCTTTTTTATAAGTCTGGCTAGTGGCCTCCCTATTTTGTTGATCTTTTCGAAAAACCAGCTCTTGGATTTATTGATTTTTTGAAGGGTTTTTCTTGTCTCTATCTCCTTCAGTTCTGCTCTGATCTTAGTTATTTCTTGTCTTCAGCTAGGTTTTGAGCTTTTTTGATCTTGCTCCTCTAGCTCTTTCAACTTAGACGATAGGTTTTCAATTTTGGGTCTCTCCACTCTTCTCATGTGGGCATTTATTGCTATATATTTTCCTCTACAGACTGCTTTAAATGTGTCCCAGAGATTCTGGTATGTTTTGTCTTCATTTTCATTAGTTTCAAAGAACTTCTTTATTTCTGCCTTCATTTCATTGTTTATCCAATCAACATTCAAGAGCCAGTTGTTCAGTTTCCATGAAGTTGTGCGGTTCTGAGTTATTTTCTGAATTCTGAGTTCCAACTTGATTGCACTATGGACTGAGAGACTGTTTGTTATGATTTCAGTTGTTTTGCATTTGCTGAGGAGTGCTTTACTTCCAATTATGCGGTCAATTTTGGAGTAGGTGTGATGTGGTGCTGAGAAGAATGTATATTCTGCGGATTTGGGGTGGAGAGTTCTGTAAATGTCTATCAGGTTTGCTTGTTCTAGGTCTGAGTTCAAGTCCTGGATATCCTTGTTAATTTTCTGTCTGGTTGATCTGTCTGCTATTGACAGTGGAGTGTTAAAGTCTCCCACTAGTATTGGGTGGGAGTCCAAGGCTCTTTGTAAGTCATTAAGAACTTGCCTTATATATCTGCGTGCTCCTGCATTGGGTCCATATATATTTAGAATCATTAGCTCTTCTTATTGTATCGATCCCTTTAGCATTTTGTAATGACCTTCTTTGTCCCTTTTGATCTTTCTTGCTTTAAAGTCTGTTTTATCAGAGATGAGAATTGCAACTCCTTCTTTTCTTTGGTCTCCATTTGCTTGGTAAATCTTCCTCCATCCCTTTATTTTGAGCCTTTGTGTATCCTTCCGTGTGAGGTGGGTTTTCTGGATACAGCACACCGATGGGTTTTCGTTTTCTATCCAATTTGCCAGTCTGTGTCTTTTGATTACTGCATTTATCCCATTTACATTTAGGGTTAATATTGTTATGTGTGAATTTGATACTGTCGTTTTGATGCTAGCTGGCTGTTTTGCCCATTGGTTTATGTAGATTCTTCATTTTGTTGATACTCTTTAGCATTTGGTATGCTTTTCGGATGGCTGGTATTGGTTGTTTCTTTCCATGTGTAGTGCCTCTTTCAAGAGCTCTTGTGAAGCGGGCCTGGTGGTGACAAAATCTCTAAGTATTTTGAAGCATTTTATTTTTCCTTCACTTTTGAAGCTCAGTGTTGCTGGATATGCAATTCTGGGTTGAAATTTCTTTTCTTTAAGGATGTTGAATATTGGCCACCACTGTCTTCTGGCTTGTAGAGTGTCTACCGAGAGATCTGTGGTGAGTCTTATGGGCTTTCCTTTGTGGGTGACCCGACGTTTCTCTCTGGCTGCAGTTAGTATTTTCTCCTTCATTTCAACCCTGGTGAATCTGATGATTATGTGCCTTGGGGTTGTTCTTCTTTTGGAGTATCTCTGCGGTGTTCTCTGTATTTACTGGAGTTGACTATTGACCTGTCTTGCTAGGTTGGGGAAATTTTCCTGGATAATATCCTGAAGAGTGTTTTCCAGTTTGGATTCATTTTCTTCATCACTTTCTGGCACACCTATCAAATGTAGGTTGGGTCTCTTCACATAGTCCCACATTTCTTGGAGATTTTGTTCATTCCTTCTTGCGCTTTTTTCTTTAATCTTGGTTTCTCATTTTATTTCATTGAGTTGATCTTCAACTTCTCATATTCTTTCTTCTGCTTGGTCAATTCGACTGTTGAAACTTGTGCATGCTTCACGAAGTTCTCGTGTTGTGTTTTTCAGCTCCTTCAATTCATTCATATTCCTCTCTAAGTTTTCCATTCTTGCTATAATTTCCTCGAATTTTTTTCAAGTCTGTTTTCAAGGTTCTTAGTTTCTTTGCAGTGATTTAGAACATGTTCTTTTAGCTCACTGAAGTTTCTCATTATCCACTTTCTGATGTCAGATTTTGTCATTTCTTCACACTCATTCTTTGTCCAGCTTTGTTCTTTTGGTGGTGAGGAGTTTTGGTCCTTTGTAGGAGATGAAGTGTTTTGGTTTCAGGTGTTTTCCTTTTTTTTGCGCTGGTTTCTTCCCATCTTTATGGATTTATCCACCTGTCGTCTTAGTAGTTGCTGAATTTTCAATTGGGTCTCTGTGTGGATGCGCAGATTGTTGATGATGAAATACTCCTGTTACTTAGTGTTCCTTCTAATGTTCTAGCCCCTCTGCTCTTCGAGTGCTGAGGTCCACTCCAGGCCCTGCTTGTCTGGTTTTCACCTGTAGCAGCTGCAGAACAGTGAGGGATGCCACCAGTGTCTTCTTCTGCTATCTTTGTTCCAGAATGTTGCCCGCCAAATGTCCGTCTGATTAGTCCTTTTTTGGGGTGACTCTTTGGATGTACAGCGGTCAGGGAGCTGCTTGAGTAGACAGTCTGTGCTTTATAGGAGCTCCTGTGCTGTGCTGTGAGCTCCATTGTTCTTTCAGGGTCTCTGCGCCTTCACTGAGAGCTGCGATCCTGAGTCACCTGTACGACGCCATCTTGCCTAAATCCGGGATTAATATTGTTATGTGTGAATTTGATACTGCCATTTTGATGCTAGCCGGCTGTTTTGCCCATTGGTTCATGTAGATTCTTCATTTTCTTGATGCTCTTTAGCATTTGATATGCTTTTAGGATTGCTGGTACTGCTTGTTTCTTTTTATGTGTATTCCCTCCTTCAGGAGCTCTTGTAAAGCAGGCCTAGTGGTGACAAAATCTCTGAGTACTTGCTTGTTCGTGGAGGATTTTATTTTTCCTTCACTTATGAAGCTCAGTTTGGCTGGATATGACATTCTGGGTTGAAAATTCTTTTCTTTAAGGATGTTGAATGTTGGCCCCCACTCTCTTCTGGCTTGTAGAGTTTCTGCCAAGAGATCTACTGTGAGTCTGATGGGCTTCCCTTTGTGTCACCCGACCCTTCTCTCTGGCTGCCCTTAGTATTTTCTCCTTCATTTCAACCCTGGTGAATCTGACGATTATGTGCCTTGGCGTTGCTCTTCTTGCACAATATCTTTGTGGTGTTCTCTGTATTTCCTGGAGTTGAGTATTGGCCTGCCTTGCTAGGTTTGGAAAATTTTCTTGAATAATATACTGAAGAGTGTTTTCCAGCTTGGATTCATTCTCTTCATCACATGCTGGTACGCCTATGAATCGTAGGTTAGGTCTTCTCACATAGTCCCACATTTCTTGGAGATTTTGTTTATTCCTCTTTGCACTTTTTTCTCTAATCTTGGTTTCTCGTTTTATTTCATTGAGTTGATCTTCGACTTCTGATATTCTTTTTTTCTGCTTGGTCAATTCGGCTGTTGAAACTAGTGCATGCTTCCTGAAGTTCTCATGTTGTGTTTTTCAGCTCCTTCAATTCATTCATATTCCTCTCTAAGTTGTCCGTTTTTGTTATCATTTCCTCGAATTTTTTTTCAAATCTTTTTTCAAGGTTCTTATTTTCTTTGCATTGATTTAGAACATGTTCTTTCAGCTAACTGAAGTTTCTCATTATCCACCTTCTGAAGTCTGATTCCATCATTTCCTCACTCTCATTCTCCGTCCACCTTTGTTCCCTTGCTGGTGATGAGCTTTGGTCCTTTTTAGGAGGTGAGGTATTTTGGTTTCAGGTTTTTTTCTCTTTTTTGCGCTGGTTTTTTCCTATCTTTGTGTATTTATCTACCTGTCGTCTTAGTAGTTGCTGACTTTTTGATTGGTTCTCTGAGTGGACGCCCAGATTTTTGATGATGAAGTATTTCTGTTATTTCCTTTTCCTTCTATCGGTTTAGCCCCTCTGCTGTATGAGTGCTGAGGTCCACTCCAGGCTGTGGTTGTCTGGGGTACACCTGTAGCAGCTGCGGACCTGTGAGGGATGCTACCAGTTTCTTCTTCTGCTATCTTTTTCCCAGAATGATGCCCGCCAAATATCAGTCTGATTAGTCCTTTTTTGAGGTGGCTCTTTGGGTATACAGGGGTCAGGTATCTGCTTGAGAAGATCGTCTGTATTTTATTGGAGCTTCATTGCTGAGCTGTGAGTTCCGTTGGTCATTCAGGGTTGCTCGGCAAATATATCTGCTGCAGCAGAACTTGTAAAAGGCCCCCACATTTTTTTCCCTCAGGTGCTGTGTCTCAGGGTGTTGGGGCTTTCTTTATGAGTATCTGTTGCACTGTCCTGCCCCACTAGGAGGCAGTCTTTTCACTAGTTTACTGCCAGGGCTTTTCCCTGCTTGTGTGGGTCTGCCCTGCTGCCGCTGGGCTCTGTTCTACTGTGGTGCTGTTTGCCATTTTGTCCGTGTCTCTCTGTTATGGCTGGTTGCCTCAGCAATGGCAGGCTGCATCAGCAGTGGGCAGTACCTCAGTAGGGGTGGATTGCATCTGTAGTGGCAGATGCCCCTCCTCCACCGAGCTGCACCGTTTAGATTCAGCTTACCCTGCGGCAAAACTCTCAACCCGAGTGCCTCGTATCACTGCCCTGCTTGTCCCCGTGAGGGTGGGACCAGCCGAGCCTGATCACCTGGCTCCCTGCCTCAGAGTTCCTCCTCTCTCTCTCTCTCTTTTTCTTTCAAAATTGAATGTTTGACTCTCTCACAGGCACCCCAGCCGCTTGCTGATTGGCCAATGGGATCCGTACAATCTCCCCAGCAGTGACCCACTGCACCGGCACAAATTGCTCTTCCCAGGAAGCTCCTGGTCTGGCTCACCATCCAAGTCCTGTTCAATCAAATGTACATGTCAATCTGCCCTCCCAAAACTCAGATTGCCAGTTTATCAGGGCACCCAGACCAGTGAGCTTTGTGCAGGCTGCCACTGCACCATGGCGTGGTGCCGGCCAATATGGCCATGCAAGCAGGCTGAGCTCCTCTCCTGTGTCTCTCCTACACCTGCGAATTTGCCAGTTTTGTGGACTACAAAATTCCGTCTGAACATTCAGCTAGGACTCACCCTCTGTGCATTCACTCAGAGCTGCAATCCTGAGTTGCCTCTATGTCGCCATCTTCAGAAGCCTTTCTTAATAAACTAAGTTTTGATGGAATGTATCACAAAATAATAAAAACTATCTATGTCAAACCGATAGTCAATTTTATAGTAAAGGGGCAAAAACTGGAAGAATTTTTTTTAGAAGAGTGTCACTGGATAAGTGGGCCCTCACTTTTCCTATTCAATATATTATTAGAAGTTCCAGCCAGAGGAATCAAGCAAGAAAAAAAAATAAAGCTATTTAATTAGAAAAAAGGAAGTTAAATTGTCTTCATTTGCAGACAACATGATTGTATATTTGGAAGACCCCATTGTCTCAGGCCAAAATCTCCTTAAGATGATAGGCAACTTCAGCAAAATCTCAGGTTAAAAAATCAATTTGCAAAAATTGCAAGCATTCCTATATACCAATAACAGACATATAGAGAGCCAAATCATGAGCCAACTCCCATTCACAATTGCTATAAAGAGAATAAAATACCTAGGAATAGAGGTAACAAAGAACGTGAAGGACCTCTTCAAGTAAAACTACAAACCACTGCTCAAGAAAATAAGAGTGGACACAAACGGATGGAGAAACATTCCATGGTCCTGGTTAGGTAGAATCAATATCATGAAAATGGCCATAGTGCCCAAAGAAATTAATAGATTCAACGCTATCCCCATCAAGCTACCAATGACCTTCTTCACAGAACTGGAATAAAGTAACTGAAACTCCATATGAAACCAAAAATGAGCCCAGATATCCAAGACAATCCTAAGCAAAAAAGAAAAAGCTAGAGGCATCACACTGTCTGGCTTCAAAGTATACTATAAGGCTATAGTAATAAAAACAGCATGGTATTCATACCAAAGCAGAGATACAGATCAATGAAACAGAACAGAGGCCTCTCAAGTAATTCCACAAACCTACAACCATCTGATATTTGACAAACATGAAAAAATGTAGCATTTCTTTATAATAAACACTCTCAGAAACCTAGGCATGCAATGAACATGTCTCAATGTAATAAAGTCCACATATAACAAACCCAAATCTAACAACACATTGAATGGAGAAAAATTGAAAGCATTCCCTCTAAGATCTAGAAAAAAGGGGAGACTCACAAGATGGCATCGCAGAAGCAACTCAGGATTGCAGCTCTCAGTGAAGGCGCAGAGGGTGAGTCCTAGCCACATTCTCGGATGGACCTTTTTTGCCCACAGAGCGTTGAAAGTACCAGGTGTGGGAGAGACACGAGACGCTTTGCTGGCAAACGCAGCCGGCTTGCGTGGCCGCTTCAGCGGGCGCTGCAGCGGGACCCTGCACGTAACTCACTGGTATGGGTGCCCTGTTAAACTGGCAATCTGAGAGTTGGAAGGGCAGATTGGCATGTCCATCTGTTTGAATGGGATTTGGACAGTGAGCCAGACCAGGAGTTTCCTGGGAAGTGTGATCTGAGCCAGTGCAGTGGGCAGTGGCACGAGAGATCGCATGGATCCCAGTGCCCTATCGGCAGGCTACTCGGGTGCCAGTGAGAGAGTCGACCTTTCAGCTTGCGGAGAGGGAGTGAGACAGAGAGAGGACGGACTCTGAGGCAGGGAGCTGGGTGATCGGGCTCGGTGGTCCCACCCTCACGGGGACAAGCAGGGCAGCGACTGGAGACGTTTGGGGCTGAGAGTTAGGTTGCCGGCATCTAGGACGGTGCAGCCTGGTGAGGGAGGTGCGTCCACCATTGCTGACGCAATCCGCCCCTACTGAAGTACCGCCCAGGGCTGACGCAGCCTGCCGTTGCAGAGGCAACCTGCCATAACAGAGAGACTCCCCCAGGAGCGCTACACAGCAGAAGGGAGCCCGGCAGCAACAGGGCAGGCCCGCGCTAGCAGGTCAGAACCCCGGCAGGCAAATAGTGAATAGACTGCCACCTAGTGGGGTAGGACAGTGCAACAGATACTCATAAAGAAACCTCAACTCCCTGAGACAGAGCATCTAAGGGGAAAAAAACTAAAAGGGTGGTGTTTTATGAGTTCTATTGCAGCAGAAATCAACTACCTCCCAAAAACCCTGAATGAACAACGGAGCTCACAGCTCAGCACTGGAGCTCCTATAAAGCACAGACCGTCTCCTTAAGCAGCTCCCTGACCCCGGTACATCCAAAGAGTCACCCCAAAAAAGGACTAATCAGACTGACAATTGGTGGGCATCATTCTGGAACAAAGAGAGCAGAAAAAGAAACTGGTATTATCCCTCACTGTTCCACAGCTGCTACAGGTATACTTCAGACAAGCAGGGCCTGGAGTAGACCTAGCACTCATACAGCAGAGGGGCTAGACCATTAGAAGAAAAACTAAGTAACAGAAATACTTCATCATCAACAATCTCAGCATCCAAAAAGAGACTCAATTGAAAAATCAGCAACTACTAAGACGACAGGCGGATAAATCCATAAAGATGGAAGAAATTAGAGCAAAAAGGAGGAAAACACCCAAAACCAAAACACCTCACCTCCTACAAAGGACCAAAACTCCTCACCAGCAAGGGAAACAAGCTAGACGGAGAATGAGTGTGATGAAATGACGGAATCAGACTTCAGAAAGTGGATAATGAGAAACTTCATTGAGCTAAAAGAACATGTTCTAAATCAGTGCAAAGAAACTAAGAATCTTGAAAAAGATTTGAAAAAAGATTCGAGGAATTGATAACAAGAATGGACAACTTAGAGAGGAATAAGAATGAATTGAAGGAGCTGAAAAACACAACACGAGAACTTCGCAAAGCATGCACAAGTTTCAACAGCCGAATTGACCAAGCAGAAGAAAGAATATCAGAAGTTGAAGATCAACTCAATGAAATAAAACGTGAAACCAAGATTAAAGGAAAAAGCACAAAAAGGAATGAACAAAATCTCCAAGAAATGTGGGACTCTGTGAAGAGACGCAACTTACGTTTGATAGGTGTAACAGAATGTGATGAAGAGAATGAATCCAAGTTGGAAAACACACTTCAGGATATATATATATATATATTTTTAATTTTTATTGCATTATAGGTTTGGGGGTACATGTGCAGAACGAGCAAGATAGTTGCATAAGTACACACATGGCAGTGTGCTTTGCTGCTTTCCTCCCCTTCACCCACACTTGGTATTCATCCCCAGGCTATCCCCCCCAGCCCCCGCCCTGCTGTCCCTCCCCCATTCCCCCCAACAGTCCCCAGTGTATAATAGACCGCCTCTCTGTGTCCACGTGTTCTCATTTTTCTGACCCACCTATGAGTGAGTATATGCGGTATTTCTTTTTCTGTTCTTGTGTCAGTTTGCTGAGAATGATGTTCTCCAGATTCATCCATGTCCCTACAAAGGACACAAACTCATCATTTTTGATTGCTGCATAATATTCCATGGTGTATATGTGCCACATTTTCCCAGTCCAGTCTATCATCGTTGGGCATTTGGGTTGGTTCCAGGTCTTTGCTATTGTAAACAGTGCTGCAATGAATATTCGTGTGCATGTGAACTTATAGTAGAACGATTTATAATCCTTTGGATAGATACCCAGTAATGGGACTGCTGGGTCAAATGGAATTTCTATTTCTAGGTCCCTGAGGAATCGCCACACTGTCTTCCACAATGGTTGAACTAATTTACACTCCCACCAACAGTGTAAGAGTGTTCCTATTTCTCCACATCCTCTCCAGCATCTGCTGTCTCCAGATTTTTTAATGATCGCCATTCTAACTGGTGTGAGATGGTATCTCAATGTGGTTCTGATTTGCATCTCTCTAATGACCAATGACGATGAGCACTTTTTCATATGTTTGCTGGCCTCATGTATGTCTGCTTTCGTAAAGTTTCTGTTCATATCCTTTGCCCATTTTTGAATGGGCTTGTTTGATTTTTCCTGTAAATCTGTTTGAGTTCTTTGTAAATTCTGGATATCAGCCCTTTGTCAGATGCGTAAACTGCAAAGATTTTTTCCCATTCTGATGGTTGCCGATTCACTCTAGTGACTGTTTGTTTTGCTGTGCAGAAGCTGTGGAGTTTGATTAGGTCCCATTTGTCTATTTTGGCTTTTGTTGCCAATGCTTTGGGAGTTTTGTTCATGAAGTCCTTGCCTACTCCTATGTCCTGAATGGTTTTGCCTAGATTTTCCTCTAGGGTTTTTATGGTGTCGGGTCTTACGTTTAAGTCTTTAATCCATCTGGAGTTAATTTTAGTGTAAGGTGTCAGGAAGGGGTCCAATTTCTGCTTTCTGCACATGGCTAGCCAGTTTTCCCAACACCATTTATTAAATAGGGAATCCTTTCCCCATTGCCTGTTTTTGTCTGGTTTCTCAAAGATAATATGGTTGTAGATGTGTTGTGTTGCCTCCAATGCCTCTGTTCTGTTCCATTGGTCTATATCTCTGTTTTGGTACCAGTACCATGCTGTTTTGATTACTGTAGCCTTGTAGTATAGTTTGAAGTCTGGTAGCGTGATGCCTCCCGCTGTGTTCTTTTTGCTTAGAATTGACTTCGCTATGCGGGCTCTTTTTTGGTTCCATATGAAATTCATGGTGGATTTTCCAGTTCTGTGAAGAAATTCAATGGTAGTTTGATGGGGTAGCATTGATTGTGTAAATTACTTTGGGCAGTATAGCCATTTTCACGATATTGATTCTTCCTAACCACGAACATGGAATGTTTCTCCATCTGTTTGTGTCCTCTCTTATTTCATTGAGCAGTTGTTTGTAGTTTTCCTTAAAGAGGTCCCTTACATTCCTAGTGAGTTGTATTCCTAGGTATTTTATTTTCTTTGTAGCAATTGTGAATGGCAGTTCGTTCTTGATTTGGTTCTCTTTAAGTCTGTTATTGGTGTATAGGAATGCTTGTGATTTTTGCACATTGATTTTATATCCTGAGACTTTGCTGAAGTTGCTTATCAGTTGCAGGAGCTTTTGGGCTGAGGTGATGGGGTCTTCTAGGTATACTATCATGTCGTCTGCAAATAGAGACAATTTGGCTTCCACCTTTCCTATTTGAATACCCTTTATTTCTTTTTCTTGCCTGATTGCTCTGGCTAGAACTTCCAGTACTATGTTGAATAGAAGTGGTGAGAGAGGGCATCCTTGTCTTGTGCCAGATTTCAAAGGGAATGCTTCCAGTTTTTGCCCATTAAGTATGATATTGGCTGTTGGTTTGTCATAAATAGCTTTTATTACTTTGAGATATGTTCCATCAATACCAAGTTTATTGAGGGTTTTTAGCATAAAGGGCTGTTGAATTTTGTCAAATGCCTTCTCTGCATCAATTGAGATAATCATGTGGTTTTTGTTTTTGCTTCTGTTTATGTGGTGAATTACATTTATAGACTTGCGTATGTTGAACCAGCCTTGCATCCCCGGGATAAATCCTACTTGATCATGATGGATAAGTTTTTTAATGTGCTGTTGCAATCGGTTTGCCAGTATTTTATTGAAGATTTTTGCATCTATGTTCATCATGGATATTGGCCTGAAGTTTTCTTTTCTTGTTGAGTCTCTGCCAGGTTTTGGTATCAGGATGATGTTGGTCTCATAAAATGATTTGGGAAGGGTTCCCTCTATTTGGATTATTTGGAATAGTTTCAGAAGAAATGGTACCAGATCCTCTTTGTGTGTCTGGTAGAATTCGGCTGTGAACCCATCTGGACCTGGGCTTTTTTTGTGTGGTAGGCTCTTAATTGCTGCCTCAACTTCAGACCTTGTTATTGGTCTATTCATAGTTTCGGCTTCCTCCTGGTTTAGGCTTGGGAGGACACAGGCATCCAGGAATTTATCCATTTCTTCCTGATTTACTGGTTTATGTGCATAGAGTTGTTTGTAGTATTCTCTGATGATGGTTTGAATTTCTGTGGAATCTGTGGTGATTTCCCCTTTATCGTTTTTTATTGCATCTATTTGGTTGTTCTCTCTCTTCTTTTTTATCAGTCTGGCTAGTGGTCTGTCTATTTTGTTGATCTTTTCGAAAAACCAGCTCTTAGATTTATTGATTTTTTGAAGGGTTTTTCTTGTCTCTATCTCCTTCAGTTCTGCTCTGATCTTAGTTATTTCTTGTCTTCGGCTAGGTTTTGAGCTTTTTTGATCTTGCTCCTCTAGCTCTTTCAATTTTGACGATAGGGTGTCAATTTTGGATCTCTCCACTCTTCTCATGTGGGCACTTATTGCTATATATTTTCCTCTACAGACTGCTTTAAATGTGTCCCAGAGATTCTGGTACGTTGTGTCTTCATTCTCATTGGTTTCAAAGAACTTCTTTATTTCTGCCTTCATTTCATTGTTTATCCAATCAACATTCAAGAGCCAATTGTTCAGTTTCCATGAAGCTGTGCGGTTCTGAGTTATTTTCTGAATTCTGAGTTCCAACTTGATTGCACTATGGTCTGAGAGACTGTTTGTTATGATTTCAGTTGTTTTGCATTTGCTGAGGAGTGCTTTACTTCCAATTATGTGGTCAATTTTGGAGTAGGTGTGATGTGGTGCTGAGAAGAATGTATATTCTGTGGATTTGGGGTGGAGAGTTCTGTAAATGTCTATCAGGTTTGCTTGTTCCAGGTCTGAGTTCAAGTCCTGGATATCCTTGTTAATTTTCTGTCTGGTTGATCTGTCTGCTATTGACAGTGGAGTGTTAAAGTCTCCCACTATTATTGTGTGGGAGTCTAAGTCCCTTTGTAAGTCATTAAGAACTTGCCTTATATATCTGGGTGCTCCTACATTGGGTCCATATATATTTAGAATCGTTATCTCTTCTTGTTGTATCGATCCTTTTACCATTATGTAATGACCTTCTTTGTCCCTTTTGATCTTTGTTACTTTAAAGTCTATTTTATCAGAGATGAGAATTGCAACTCCTGCTTTTTTTTGCTCTCCATTTGCTTGGTAAATCTTCCTCCATCCCTTTATTTTGAGCCTTTGTGTATCTTTGCATGTGAGGTGGGTTTCCTGGATACAGCACACCGATGGGTTTTGGTTTTTTATCCAATTTGCCAGTCTGTGTCTTTTGATTGGTGCATTTAGCCCATTTACATTCAGGGTTAATATTGTTATGTGTGAATTTGATACTGCCATTTTGATGCTAGCTGGCTGTTTTGCCCGTTGGTTCATGTACATTCTTCATTTTGTTGATGGTCTTTAGCATTTGGTATGCTTTTAGGATGGCTGGAACTGGTTGTTTCTTTCTATGTGTAGTGCCTCTTTCAGGAGCTCTTGTAAAGCAGGCCTAGTGGTGACAAAATCTCTGAGTACTTGCTTGTTCATGAAGGATTTTATTTTTCCTTCACTTATGAAGCTCAGTTTCGCTGGATATGAAATTCTGGGTTGAAAGCTCTTTTCTTTAAGGATGTTGAATATTGGCCCCCACTCTCTTCTGGCTTGTAGAGTCTCTGCTGAGAGATCTGCTGTGAGTCTGATGGGCTTCCCTTTGTGGGTGACCCGACCTTTCTCTCTGGCTGCCCTTAGTATTTTCTCCTTCGTTTCAACCCTGGTGAATCTGACGATTATGTGCCTTGGGGTTGCTCTTCTTGCCGAGTATCTTTGTGGTGTTCTCTGTATTTCCTGGAGTTGAGTATTGACCTGTCTTGCTAGGTTGGGGAAATTTTCCTGGATAATATCCTGAAGAGTGTTTTCCAGCTTGGATTCATTCTCTTCGTCACATTCTGGTACACCTATCAAACGTAGGTTGGGTCTCTTCACATAGTCCCACATTTCTTGGAGATTTTGTTCATTCCTTTTTGTGCTTTTTTCTTTAATCTTGGTTTCTCGTTTTATTTCATTGAGTTGATCTTCAACTTCTGATATTCTTTCTTCTGCTTGGTCAATTCGGCTGTTGAAACTTGTGCATGCTTCGCGAAGTTCTAGTGTTGAGTTTTTCAGCTCCTTCAATTCATTCATATTCCTCTCTAAGTTGTCCATTCTCGTTATCAATTCCTCGAATCTTTTTTCAAATCTTTTTTCAAGGTTCTTAGTTTCTTTGCACTGGTTTAGAACATGTTCCTTTAGCTCACTGAAGTTTCTCATTATCCACTTTCTGAAGTCTGATTCCGTCATTTCGTCACATTCATTCTCCGTCCAGCTTTGTTCCCTTGCTGGTGAGGAGTTTTGGTCCTTTTTTGGAGGTGAGGTGTTTTGGTTTCGGGTGCTTTCCTCCTTTTTGGGCTGGTTTCTTCCCATCTTTATGGATTTATCCGCCTGTCGTCTTAGTAGTGGCTGATTTTTCAATTGGGTCTCTGTGTGGACACTGAGATTGTTGATGATGAAGTATTTCTGTTACTTAGTTTTCCCTCTAATGATCTATCCTCTCTGCTGTATGAGTGCTGAGGTCCACTCCAGGCCCTGCTTGTCTGGGGTATACCTGCAGCAGCTGCAGAACAGTGAGGGATGATATCAGTTTCTTTTTCTGCTGCCCTTGTTCCAGAATGATGCCAGCCAAATGTCAGTCTGATTAGTCCTTTTCTGGGGTGACTCCTTGGATATACAGAGGTCAGGGAGCTGCTTGAGGAGACAGTCTGTGCTTTATAGGAGCTCCAGTGCTGAGTTGTGAGCTCCGTTGTTCATTCAGGGTTGTTGGGAGGTTATGTCTGCTGCAATAGAACTCATAAAACACCACTCTTTTTTTTTTTTTCCACCCTTAGATGCTCTGTCTCAGGGAGTTGGGGCTTTCTTTATGAGTATCTGTTGCACTGTCCTGCCCCACTAGGTGGCAGTCTATTCACTATTTGCTTGCCGGGGCTCTGACCTCCTAAGGCGGGTCCGCCCTGTTGTGGCCCGACGGACTCTCTCTGTTATGGCAGGTTGCCTCGGCAACGGCAGGCTGCGTCAGTCCTGGGCGGTACTTAAGTGGGGGTGCACTTTGTCAGGAATGGTGGACGCCCCTCCCTGACCGGGCTGCACCGTCCTAAATGCCGGCAACAAAACTCTCAGCCCCAAGCGCCTCCAGTCGCCGCCCTGCTTGTCCCGGTGAGCGTGGGACCCGCCGAGCCCGATCACCCTGCTCCCTGCCTCAGAGTCCGTCCTCTCTCTCTCTCTCTTTCTCTCCCCAAGCTGAAAGGTCGACACTCTCACTGGCGCCCCAGGAGCCTGCCGATAGGGCACTGGGATCCGTGCGATCTCCCGTGCCGCTGCCCACTACCCCGGCTCAGATCACGCTTCCCAGGAAACTCCTGGTCTGGCTCATTGTCCAAGTCCCGTTCAATCAGATGGACATGCCAATCTGCCCTTCCAAATCTCAGATTGCCGGTTTAACAGGGCACCCAGACCAGTGAGTTCCGCGCCGGGTCCCGCTGCGGCGCCGGCCGAAGAGGCGGCGGGAGCCGGTTGCGTTAGCCGGCTGCTAGCGTCCCTTGTCTCTCCCACACCTGGGACTTTCAACGCTCTGTGGGCATAAAAGGAACATCCGAGAATGCGGCTAGGACTCACCCTCTGCGCCTTCACCGAGAGCTGCAATCCTGAGTCACCTCTACGAGCCATCTTGCCTCCCTCCTGTGTTATTTTTATAAATGTAAGGAGTATTGTTTTGTTACATGAATATATTGCTAAGTGGTGAAGTCTGGGCTTTCATTGTAATCATCGCCTAGATAATGTACATCATATTCATTAAGTTATTTCTCATTTCTCACCACTCTTCAACTCTCCAACTTTTGCAAGTCTCAGATATCTATTATTTCACTAAGGCTGCACATTACTTAGCTCCCACTCATAATTGAGGACATGCAGTATTTGACCTACTGTTTCTTGTTATTTTCCTCAAGATACTGGCCTCAAGGCCATACTTGTTGCTAAAAAATGCACAATTTCTTTCTTTTGTATGACAGAATTTTATTCCTTTGAATAAATTTAAAATATTCTATTTTTTATTGCGTTTTAGGTTTTGGGGTACATGTGCAGAACATGCAAAATAGTTGCATAGGTACATATATGGCAGTGTGTTTTGCTGCCATCCGCCCCACCGACATTTTTTTTTTAATTTTTATTGCATTATAGGTTTTGGGGTACATGTGCAGAACGTGCAAGACAGTTGCATAGGTACACACATGGCAGTGTGTTTTGCTGCCTTCCTCCCTTTCACCCACACTTGGCATTCATCCCCAGGCTATCCCTCCCCAGCTACCCCCGCTGTCCATCCCCCATTCCCCCAATAGACCCCAGTGTATAGTAGACTGCCTCTCTGTGTCCATCTGTTCTCATTTTTCTCACCCACCTATGAGTGAGTATATGCGGTATTTCTTTTTCTGTTTTTGTGTAAGTTTGCTGAGAATGATGTTCTCCAGATTCATCCATGTCCTTACAAAGGACACAAACTCATGATGTTGGATTGCTGCATAATATTCCATGTTGTATATGTGCCACATTTTCCCAGTCCAGTCTATCATCATTGGGCATTTGGGTTGGTTCCAGTTCTTTGCTATTGTAAACAGTGCTGCAATGAACATTCGTGTGCATGTGTCCTTATAGTAGAACGATTTATAGTCCCTTGGGTACATACCCAGTAATGGGATTACTGGGTCAAATGGAATTTCTATTTCTAGGTCCCTGAGGAATCGCCACACTGTCGTCCACAATGGTTGAACTAATTTACACTCCCACCAACAGTGTAAGAGTGTTCCTATTTCTCCACATCCTTCCCAGCATCTGCTGTCTCCAGATATTTTAATGATCGCCATTCTAACTGGCGTGAGATGGTATCTCAATGTGGTTTTGATTTGCATCTCTCTAATGACCACTGATGATGAGCATTTTTTCATATGTTTGTTGGCCTCATGTATGTCTTCTTTTGTAAAGTGTCTGTTCATACCCTTTGCCCATTTTTGAATGGGCTTGTTTGATTTTTTTCCTGTAAATCTGTTTGAGTTCTTTGTAAATTCTGGATATCAGCCCTTTGTCAGGTGTGTAAACTGCAAAGATTTATTTCCCATTCTGATGATTGGCCATTCATTCTAGTGACTGTCTCTTTTTCCGTGAAGAAGCTGTGGAGTTTGATTAGGTCCCATTTGTCTATTTTGGCTTTTGTCGCCAATGCTATTGGTGTTTTATTCATGAAGTCCTTGCCTACTCCTATGTCCTGAATGGTTTTGCCTAGATTTTCTTCTAGGGCTTTTATGGTGTCAGGTCTTACATTTAAGTCTTTAATCCATCTGAAGTTAATTTTAGTGTAAAGTGTCAGAAAGGGGTCCAGTTTCTGCTTTCTGCACATGGATAGCCAGTTTTCCCAACACCATTTATTAAATAGGGAATCCTTTTTCCATTGCTTGTTTTTGTCTGGTTTATCAAAGATAATATGGTTGTAGATATGTTGTGTTGCCTCCAATGCTTCTGTTCTGTTCCATTGGTCTATATCTTTGTTTTGGTACCAGTACTATGCTGTTTTGATTACTGTAGCCTTGTAGTATAGTTTGAAGCCTGGTAGTGTGATGCCTCCCGCTGTGTTCTTTTTGCTTAGAATTGACTTGGCTATGTGGGCTCGTTTTTGGTTCCATATGAAATTCATGGTGGTATTTTCCAGTTCTGTGAAGAAATTCAATGGAAGTTTGATGGGGATAGCATTGATTGTGTAAATTACTTTGGGCAGTATAGCCATTTTCACGATATTGATTCTTCCTAACCACAAACATGGAATGTTTCTCCATCTGTTTGTGTCCTCTCTGATTTCGTTGAGCAGTGGTTTGTAGTTTTCCTTAAATAGGTCCCTTACATTCCTTGTGAGTTGTATTTCTAGGTATTTTATTTTCTTTGTAGCAATTGTGAATGGCAGTTCATTCTTGATTTGGTTCTCTTTAAGTCTGTTATTGGTGTATAGGAATGCTTGTGATTTTTGAACGTTGATTTTATATTCTGCGACTTTGTTGAAGTTGCTTATCATTTGCAGGAGCTTTTGGGCTGAGGTGATGGGGTCTTCTAGGTTTACTATCATGTCGTCTGCAAATAGAGAAAATTTGGCTTCCACCTTTCCTATTTGAATACACTTTATTTCTTTTTCTTGCCTGATTGCTCTGGCTAGAACTTCCAGTACTATGTTAAATAGGAGTGATGAGAGAGGGCATCCTTGTCTAGTGCCAGATTTCAAACAAAATGCTTCCAGTTTTTCCCATTAAGTATGATATTGGCTGTTGGTTTGTCATAAATAGCTTTTATTACTTTGAGATATGTTCCATCAATACCAAGTGTATCGAGGGTTTTTAGCATAAAAAGCTGTGGAATTTTGTCAATTGCCTTCTCTGCGTTAATTGAGATTATCATGTGATTTTTGTTTTTGCTTCTGTTTATGTGGTGAATTACATTTATAGACTTGCGTATGTTGAACCATCCTTGCATCCCCGGGATGAATCCTACTTGAGCATGATGGATAAGTTTTTTAATGTGCTGTTGCAATCGGTTTGCCAGTATTTTATTGAAGATTTTTGCATCTATGTTCATCATGGATATTGGCCTGAAGTTTTCTTTTCTTGTTGAGTCTTTGTCAGGTTTTGGTATCAGGATGATGTTGGTCTCATAAAATGATTTGGGAAGGGTTCCCTCTTTTTGGATTATTTGGAATAGTTTCAGAAGGAATGGTACCAGATCCTCTTTGTGGGTCTGGTAGAATTTGGCTGTGAACCCATCTGGACCTGGGGTTTTGTTGTGTGTTAGGCTCTTAATTTCTTCCTCAACTTCAGACCTTGTTATTGGTCTATTCATAGTTTCGGCTTCCTCCTTGTTTAGGCTTGGGAGGACACAGGCGTCCAGGAATCTATACATTTCTTCCTGATTTACTAGTTTATGAGCATAGAGTTGTTTGTAGTATTCTCTGATGATGGTTTGAATTTCTGTGGGATCTGTGGTGATTTCCCCATTATCGATTTTTATTGCATCTATTTGGTTGTTCTCTCTTCTTTTTTTATCAATCTGGCTCGTAGTCTGTCTATTTTGTTGATCGTTTCAAAAAGCCAGCTCTTAGATTTATTGATTTTTTGAAGGGTTTTTCTTGTCTCTATCTCTTTCAGTTCTGCTCTGATCTTAGTTATTTCTTGTCTTCAGCTAGGTTTTGAGCTTTTTTGATCTTGCTCCTCTAGTTCTTTCAATTTTGATGATAGGGTGTCAATTTTGGATCTCTCCACTCTTCTCATGTGGGCACTTATTGCTATATATTATCTTCTGCAGACTGCTTTATATGTGTCCCAGAGATTCTGGTACGTTGTGTCTTCATTTTCTTTAGTTTCAAAGACGTTCTTTACTTCTGCCTTCATTTCATTGTTTATTCAATCAACATTCAAGAGCCAGTTGTTCAGTTTCCATGAAGCTGTGCGGTTTTGAGTTATTTTCTGAATTCTGAGTTCCACCTTGATTGCACTATGGTCTGAGAGACTGTTTGTTATGATTTCCGTTGTTTGGCATTGGCTGAGGAGTGCTTTACTTCCAATTATGTGGTCTATTTTGGAGTAGGTGTGATGTGGTGCTGAGAAGAATGTATATCCTGTGCATTTGTGGTGGAGAGTTCCGTAAATGTCTATCAGGTTTCCTTGTTCCAGGTCTGAGTTCAAGTCCTGGATATCCTTGTTAATTTTCAGTCTGGTTCATCTGTCTGCTATTGACAGTGGAGTGTTAAAATCACCCACTATTATTGTGTGGGAATCTAAGTCTCTTTGTTAGTCATTAAGAACTTGCCTTATATATCTGGGTGCCCCTACATTGCGTCCATATATATTTAGAATCGTTACCTCTTCTTGTTGTATCGATCCTTTTACCATTAAGTAATGACCTTCTTTGTCCCTTTTGATCTTTGTTGCTTTAATGTCTATTTTATCAGAAACGAGAATTGCAACTCCTGCTTTTTTTTGCTCTTCATTTCCTTGGTATGTCTTCCTCCATCCTTTTATTTTGAGACTTTGTGTATCTTTGCGTGTGAGGTGGGTTTCCTGGATACAGCACACCGATGTGTTTTGTTTTTTTATCCAATTTGCCAGTCTGTGTCTTTTGATTGGTGCATTTAGCACATTTACCTTTAGGGTTAATATAGATATGTGTGAATTTGATACTGCCATTTTGATGCTGGTTGGCTGTTTTGCTCGTTGGTTCATGTACATTCTTCATTTTGTTGATGCTCTTTAGCATTTGGTATGCTTTTAGGATGTCTGGTACTGGTTTTTTCTTTCTATGTGTAGTGACTCTTTCCGGAGCTCTTGTAAAGCAGGCCTAGTGGTGACAAAATCTCTGAGTACTTGCTTCGTCGTGAAGGATTTTATTTTTTCTTCACTTATGAAGCTCAGTTTGGCTGGATATGAAATTCTGGGTTGAAAGTTCTTTTCTTTAAGGATGTTGAATATTGGCCCCCACTCTCTTCTGGCTTGTACAGTCTCTGCCGAGAGATCTGCTGTGAGTCTGATGGGCTTCCCTTTGTGGGTGACCCGACCTTTCTCTCTGGCTGCCCTTAGTATTTTCTCCTTCATTTCAACCCTGGTGAATCTGACGATTATGTGCCTTGGGGTTGCTCTTCTTGCGCAGTATCTTTGTGGTGTTCTCTGTATTTCCTGGAGTTGAGTATTGACCTGTCTTGCTAGGTTGGGGAAATTTTCCTGGATAATATCCTAAAGAGTGTTTTCCAGCTTAGATTCATTTTCTTCATCACATTCTGGTACACTTATCAAACGTAGATTGGGTGTATTCACATAGTCCCACATTTCTTGGAGGTTTTGTTCATTCCTTTTGGTGCTTTTTTCTTTTATCTTGGTTTCACGTTTTCTTTCATTGAGTTGATCTTCAACTTCTGATATTCTTTCTTCTGCTTGGTCAATTCGGCTGTTGAACCTTGTGCATGCTTCATGAAGTTCTCATGTTGTGTTTTTCAGCTCCTTCAATTCATTCATATTCCTCTCTAAGTTGTCCATTCTTGTTGTCAATTCCTCGAATCTTTTTTCTAATCTTTTTTCAAGATTCTTAGTTTCTTTGCACTGATTTCGAACATCTTCTTTTAATTCAATTAAGTTTCTCATTATCCACTTTCTGAAGTCTGATTCCGTCATTTCGTCACACTCATTCTCCATCCAGCTTTGTTCCCTTGCTGGTGAGGAGTTTTGATCCTTTGTAGGAGGTGAGGTGTTTTGGTTTTGGGTGTTTTCCTCCTTTTTGCTCTTGTTTCTTCCCATCTTTATGGATTTATCCGCCTGTCGTCTTAGTAGTTGCTGATTTTTCAATTGGGTCTCTGTGTGGATGCTAGATTGCTGATGATGAAGTATTTCTGTTACTTAGTTTTCCTTCTAATGGTCTAGCCCCCCTGCTGTATGACTGCTGAGTTCCACTCCAGGCCCTGCTTGTCTGGAGTATAACTGTAGCAGCTGTGAAACAGTGAGGGATGATACCAGTTTCTTCTTCTGCTGTCTTTGTTCCAGAATGATGCCCGCCAAATGTCAGTCTGATTTGTCCTTTTTTGGGGTGACTCTTTGGATATATAGGGGTCAGGGAGCTGCTTAAGGAGATTGTCTGTGCTTTATAGGAGCTCCAGTGCTGAGCTGTGAGCTTTGTTGTTCATTCACGGTTTTTGTGAGGTTGTTTATGTGTGCTGCAATGGAACTCATAAAACACCACCCTTTTTATTCCCCCTTAGATGCTCTGTCTCAGGGAGTTGGGGCTTTCTTTATAAGTATCTGTTGCACTGTCCTGCCCCACTAGGAGGCAGTCTATTCACTATTTGCCTGCCGGGTCTCTGACCTGCTAGCCCGGTTCCACCGTGTTGCTGCTGGGCTTTCTTCTGCTGTGGAGTGCTCTCCCCTCCTAGTGGAGTCCTTCTGTTTTGGCAGGTTGTCTCGGCAACAGCAGGCTGTGTCAGCCCTGGGCAGTACTTCGGTAGAGGTGGATTGCGTCAGTAATGGCGGACGTCCCTCCCTCACCGGGCTCCACCATCCTAGATGCCAGCAGCAAAACTCTCAGCCCCAAGTGCCTCCAGTCGCCGGCCTGCTTGTCCCCGTGAGGGTCGGACCCGCCGAGCCCGATCACCCAGTTTCGTGTCTCAGAGTCTGTCGTCTCTCTCTCTCCCTCTCCACAAGCTGAAAGGTCGACTCTCTCACTGGCGCCCCTTTAGCCTGCCGATGGGGCACTGGGATCTGTGTGATCTCCCGTGCCGCTGCCCACTGCACCAGCTCAGATCACGCTTCCCAGGAATCTCCTGGTCTGGCTCACAGTCCAAGTCGCGTTCAATCAGATGGACATGCCAGTCTGCCCTTCCAAATCTCAGATTGCTGGTTTAACAGGGCACCCAGACCAGTGAGTTCCGTGCGGGGTCTCGCTGCGGCGCTGGCCAAAGTGGCCGCACGAGCTGGCTGGGTTTTCCGGCTTTACTAGTGTCCCGTGTCTCTCCCACACCTGGGACTTTCAACGCTCTTTGGGCAAAAAAGGTCCATCCCAGAATGTGGCTAGGACTCACCCTCTGCACCTTTACTGAGAGCTGCAATCCTGAGTCGCTTCTATGACGCCATCTTGTGAGTCCCCCCTCCAACTTTTTATACAAGCTCTCTTCAATCTTACTAATTACTTTTTCTATTTAATTAATAATACATTTGAAAGATTCTGATGAATTTTCAGTTTGTCAACTGCATTTTTCTTTTTCAGAATTTCTGCTTAACTTTTTAAATTTTATTTTATTTTATTTATTTTTATTTTTATTTTTTGGAAGGGAGGGAGAGAGGAAGGAAGGGAGGGAGGGAGGGAGGTAGGGAGTTAGGGAGGGAGGGAAGGAGGGAGGGAGGGAGGGAGAAAAGGGAAGGAAGGAAGTCAGGCAATGAGAGAGACATTGCCGACCTTGATCTAGAGGTCTACAAGTTGATTTCTGTTTTCTTTTATTTTTTTGAGAGAACGAAAAAAAATGAAGGAGTGAAGGAGAGGAAGAAAGAGGAAAAAAGAGGAAGAGAGAACGGAAATGTTGCTTTATTCTAAAAAAAATGGGTATTAATAATGGTCAATCAATATTTCATTTAAACCTATGAGTAGGTGTGATGTGATATTGATGAGAATGTATATTTTATGTATTTAAAGTGAAGAGCTCATAAATATTTATTAAGTTTACTTGTTCCAGATCTGAGTTCGAGTTCTTTATATTCTTATTAATTTTCTGTCTCATTGAGTCAAAGTCTCTATGTATCTGGGTGTTAGGATCGTTAGCTCTTATTATTGCATTGATCCCTTTACCACTATATCTTTGTTGCTTTAAAATCTATTTTATCAGTTATGAGAATTGCAATTCCTGCTATTTATTTATTTATTTATTTATTTATTTCTGCTCTCCATTTGGTTGGTAAATCTTTCTCCATCCCTTTGTTTTGAGTCTTTGTGTATCCTTGCATGTGAAATGGGTCTGGATGTAGCATACCGTTGGGTTTTGGCTGTATCTTTTAATTGGGGGATTTAGTCGATTTAAATTTAGGATTACTGCCATTTGATGTTAACTGGCTGTTTTATCCATTTGTTTATGTAAATTCTTCTTTATGTTGATGCTCTTTACTTTTTGGTATATTTTTAGAAAGGCTAATATTGGTTGTTTCTTTCTATGTGTAATGCTTTTTTCAGAAGCTCTTGTAAAGCAGGCCTGGTGGTAATGAAATCTCTGAGTACATGCTTGTTCATAAAAGGTATTTTTCCTTCAGTTATGAAGCTTAGTTTGGCTGGATATGAAATTCTGGGCTGAAAGTTCTGTTCTTTAAGGATGTTGAATATTGGCCGCCACTGTCTTCTGGCTTGTAGAGTTTCTGCTGAGAGATCTGCTGTAAGTCTGATAGGCTTCCCTTTGTGGGTAACCTGACCTTTCTCTCTGGCTGCCCTTAGTATTTTCTCCTTCATTTCAACCCTGGTGAATCTAACGATTATGTGCCTTGGGGTTGCTCTTCTTGAGAAATGTCTTTGTGGTATTCTCTGTGCTACCCGAGGTTAAATATTTATAAATTTTAATCTTTAAAATATTCTCTGACAGAATTTTAAATTTCTTCTCTGTATTATCTCTAAGTTCATTAGCCTTTCTCAAGACACCTATTTTCAATTCTCCCTGACAATTCACATATCTCTGCCACTCCAGAATTGGTCACTGTTGCCTTATTTAGTTCATTTGGTTAAGTTGTATTTTTCTGGATGTTTTCGATGCTTATGGACATTTAATAATGTCTGAACATTAAAAAGTTAGGTTTTTTTTTAATATTCACAGTCAAGACTTGGTTTTATCCATCTTTATTGAAAAGGCTTTCCATGTATTCAAAGAGGATTGAGTGTTGTCCTGTAGGCATATGTTCACTGAATCCATAACAACACTAGGAAATGTCTTAAGCTCAGGAATGCTGCAACTTTTGCCACCTCTTAAAGGTACTGCTTTGGTGGGATTGAGTAATATAAGGAAAAACTTCTTGGGTCATCAGGCAAAATACCTCACTCTCTTGTCTCTCTTTTCCTCAATATAAAGGAGTCCGTTTTCTTGCTGAATTGTCTAGAATTGGGAAAGGGGGTAACATGAGTACCCCTGTGGCCGCTACAGCTGGCAATGTACTGGGTTAAACATTAAGCTAGCGCAGTACTGGGTCTCATCCAAGGCTCATGGCCACTAGTGCCTGACTAATGTTTATAGGAGACTCAAGTGCTTTTGAGTCAGAAGGTGGGGAATCCTCCTGGTACTGAGTTCTTTCCTTCAGGACAGTCAGTTCCTTTCTGGCTATAATGGGTCTAGAAAGTCCATTCAGGAGCCCCTGACCATAGCAGGGGCTTCAGGAATCTCCTTGTTGCTTCATTTTACTATAGCTGAACTGGTACCCAAGTTGCAAAGGCAAGTGTTCTGTACTCTTCCCACTCCTTTCCCAAAGCCACAGAAGTATCTTCACCAGCTAGACTGCCTGGAGTTAAAGGAAAGATTATGTATACACTGCTTTGGTCACCAGAGCTGGTGTTGCACTAGGTTGGATGCATCCCAAATCAACTGCCTACAAGGTAACAGTGCAGCTCCAGGGTTTTTCCAAGGACCATAGTATTTGCGGCCTGATTGCCACTCATATTTATTTCAGGCCTCAGGCTATGTTAATCAGCTAGTGGTGGAGCCAGTCAGGACTGATCTCCAACTGGAGCTGAGAATTTCCCTCTCATTCAGAACTGATCTAAAAGTTCCCTGCTTTGGTGCCAGCATAATTTTTCTCTGTGTTGCATTGCACTGGGACAGGGCAAGACTGAGTTCCAATGCAAAGTAGCCCATTCATTTTACTCACTGTCCTGTAAGCATACAAATTCTCTTTCAATAAGGTGCCCATGGACAATGGGCAGTGGGGGGTGGGGTTGTTGTAGGCAGTGAAAGACCATTTTTCCTACTCTTTTCAATGCCTCTTTTATTGATATTGTTTTAAAACCAGTTATTGTGATTGCTCACTTTATTGGCTCTTATGAATTTGCTTTCTTGTATGTATAGTTGTTTAATTTGGGGTTCTTGCAGGGAGGCTGATTGGTGAAGCATTCTATTCAGCAATCCTGCTCTGCTGTCACTTCCCTATAACAGGTTTATTGAGTTATAATTCACATATCATGCAATGTTCCTATTTAATGCATACAATTTAATGGATTTTAGTACATTTAGAGTTGTGCAAAAATCATCACAATTTTAGAACACATTTTTTTTAGACAGTCTCACTCTGTCACCAGGTGCCAGGATGGAGTGCAGTGGCATGAACTCAGCTCTCTGCAACCTCCACCTCCCGGGTTCAAGCAGTTCTCCTGCCTCAGCCTCCTGAGTAGCTGGGACTACAAGAGTGTGCCACCACGCCCAGCTAATTTTTTTGTATTTTTAGTAGAGACGGTATTTCACCATGTTGGCCAGGATGGTCTCAATCTCTTGACCTCGTGATCTGCCCACCTTGGCCTCCCAAAGTGATGGGATTACAGGTGTGAGCCACTGTGCCTGGCCTAGAACACTTTTATCATTCCTAAGAGAAGTTCATTCTCATTATCAGTCACTCTACAATCCACTCGCCCCTCCACATTCTTAAGCAACCAAGAATCTACTTTCTGTGTCAATATATTTGATTATTCTGGATATTTCATGCAAAAAGACTCATACGTGTGTGGTCTTGTTACTGGCTTCTTTAACTAGTCACAATATTTCAAGATTTATCTATATTGCATTATCTATCAGTAATTAATTATTTTGTGTGTCTGAATAATATTTTATTGCATCAATGAATTTTATTTATGTACTTATCATTTGACTGGTGTTTGGGTATTAAGAATAATCCCACTATAAAACTTTTATAGATGTTTTTGTCCTAACGATAATATTTTAAGAAAATACTCTTGTATTTTATTTCTTGTGTTTATCTCAGGAGCCCATAAAATTTGTAGATTTGCTTGGTGACCATGGGAAACATGTAACTCCTCTGTGGGAATTGATCAAATGGTGCCTGGGTCTGTCAGTGTACACCATCCCTTCCATTGGTATGTAAATAATCTTCTACCTAGACCAGTTTTTTGTCCTGTAATATTTCTATATAAGTGTTTGAATAAAAGCCCCATGCAAGTCCAAAATCCAGCAGGGCAGTGAAATCTTAAAGCTCCAAAATGATCTCCTTAGACCCCATGTCTCACATTCTGGTCACACTGATGCAAGAAGTGGGTTTCCATAGTCTTGGGCAGCTCCGCCCCTATGGTTTTGCAGGATATAGCCTTCCTCCCAGTTGCTTTCATGTGTTGGCATTGAGTGTCTGCGGCCCTTCCAGGTGTACTGTGCAAGCTGCTAGTGGAGCTACCATTCTGGGTCCTGGAGGACATGGTTTTATTCTCACAGCTTCAGTAGGCAGTGCTCCATTGGAGACTCTGTGTGAGGGCTTCAACCCCACATTTCCCTTCCACACTGCCATAGCCGAGGTTCTCTATGAGGGACTCGTCCCTTCAGCACACCTCTGACTAGTCAGTCAGGCATTTCCACACATCCTCTAAAATCTAGGCAGAGGTTCCCAAATCTCCATTCTTGCTTTCTGTTCACCCACAGGCCCAACACCATGTGGAAGCCACCAAGGCATGGGGCCTGCATCTTTGGAACCAATGACCTGAGCTCAATATTGGCCCCTTTTAGCCATAGCTCTAGCCATGGCTAGAGGGGCTTGGATTCAGAGCACCAAGTCCCTGGACTGCACACAGCAGTGGGGCCCTGGGCCTGGCCCATAAAACCATTTTTTTTTCTGTTAGGCAAGACCACCTTTCCTAGCCTTTTAGGCCTCTGACCCTGAACTGTTTTGTCAGAGGTTTCTGACCTTGTGATGGAAGGGGCTGCCACAAAGTTCTCTGACATGCCCTGCAAACATTTTCCCCACTGTCTTGGAGATTAATATTTGACTCTTCCTTATTATGCAAATTTCTGTAGCTGGCTTGACTTTCTCCTTAGAAAACCCTTTCTTTTTTTCTTTTTCTATTCATCCTCAGGCTGCAAATTTTCCAAATTTTTTCTGTTTCCTTTTTCTAAGGGTCTCATTCTGATGTCTGGGATGGAGTGGAGTGGAGCAATCATGATTCTTAGCATCAACCTCCTAGGCTTAATAAATCTGGGACTGCAGGGGTTCACCATCACACCTGTCTAATTTTTGTATTTTTAGTAGAAATGGTGTTTCATCATATTTCCAAAGCTGGTCTTAAACTCCTGTGTTCAAGTGATCTGCTGGTCTTTGTCTCACAAAGTGCTGGAATTATAGGCATGAGTCACTGTGCCCAGCTATAATGGGTTTTTAATAATGTGAACAATACTTATGATACACTATGCTGTAGCAGAGGCTAGAAATTTTATATATAGCATTACTGAAACAAATTAGAAGGAGTTAAATAATTGACAATGAGTAATAAGATTATAAAATATTTTTTTCATTGCTTTCTTACTTTCTCACCTTCTCAGTGTTCTATAATGAATATGTATTACTTGAATAAGAAAAGATAAAGAACACTAGAAATTAAAATGAAGTTTATTACTTTAACTTCATATATGTTATTATTCTGTAGGACTGGCTTTGTTGGAAGAAAAGCTCAAATATAACAATGAGAAATACCAAAAGTTTAAGGCAGTGGAAGAAAGCCTGTTTAAAGAGCTGGTGGAGATGCTAGGTGATGATGGTGTATTCTTATACCCCTCACATCCCACAGTGGCACCTAAGCATCATGTTGCTTTGACACGGCCTTTCAACTTTGCTTACACAGGTAACTAATTGTATTTCTTGCATTCTATAAATCTTAAAGAGACAGAGATGTATGTTTTAAAAAAGAACCATAATTTTCTTTTGCAGTTGGACAAGTTTTAAACATGCAGGTATAAAAATAATGTGTGACTGAAAACTCCAGAAAATAGTTGCTAATGTCATATGTGAAAGATACTTTGCCAATATCTTATCTGTTCACAAGAATCCTACAAGTGCATATGAGTATTTACATTTTACAAAACTGTGGCTCAGGGAGTTTCAGACGCTTGTCTTCTATCACACAGTGTTATCACACTAGATCTAAAGTCTCCCCTGGCTGCTTTGAATTAAACCAAGTTAAGCTTTTCTCAGGATCTGTGGCTTCCCAGAAGATTCTCATGAAAAAGACAGTTCTTCAAGAGATTATTTACTCACCTTAGCTATGATTCCATTTGAACTCAGTTTGTTCTGTTGTTGACCAAACTAGTCTTTTTCAACTGGTTTTGAAGCCATGGATGGATCATGATGATGTGACGTTTAAAGTCTCCTGGATATATACTAGATCAGTTTCTATGGTTTCTCCAGTCTTGTGCCAGGGAACCACACTATTCTTTGAGATGAAGGTCTTCATCAAATACACGTTCAGACTCAGTAAACCTGTGTTCCACTTAAACTTGGAATTCAGAATCCTTCAGTCTGCAATTTTCCACTTGTGAATTCTGGAGGAAGACACTGAATCTTTCTCAACTTATTTCCTATATAGGAAGTCAGAGTAATCTATGTCTTGCAGTGCTGCTGTTAATAATAAATTAAGTAATGCATGTAAATTAACATAAGCATTGTGGAGGATGAGGGAGAGGGTAGAAAATAGTTCCTATCATAGAAATAGAAATTCCTCACTCGATTGCACTATGGTCTGAGAGACTGTTTGTTATGATTTCCGTTGTTTTGCATTTGCTGAGGAGTGCTTTACTTCCAACTATGTGGTCTATTTTGGAGTAGGTGTGATGTGGTGCTGAGAAGAATGTATATTCTGTGGATTTGGGGTGGAGAGTTCTGTAAATGTCTATCATGTTTGCTTGTTCCAGGTCTGAGTTCAAGTCCTGGATATCCTTGTTAATTTTCTGTCTGGTTGATCTGTCTGCTATTGACAGTGGAGTGTTAAAGTCTCCCACTATTATTGTGTGGGAGTCTAAGTCTCTTTGTAAGTCATTAAGAACTTGCCTTATATATCTGGGTGCTCCTACATTGGGTCCATATATATTTAGAATCGTTAGCTCTTCTTGTTGTATCGATCCTTTTACCATTATGTAATGACCTTCTTTGTCCCTTTTGAACTTTGTTGCTTTAAAGTCTATTTTATCAGAGATGAGAATTGCAACTCCTGCTTTTTGTTGCTCTCCATTTGCTTGGTAAATCTTCCTCCATCCTTTTATTTTGAGCCTTTGTGTATCTTTGCGTGTAAGGTGGGTTTCCTGGATACAGCATACTGATGGGTTTTGGTTTTTTATCCAATTTGCCACTATGTGTCTTTTGATTGGTGCATTTAGCCCATTTACATTCAGGGTTAATATTGTTATGTGTGAATTGGATACTGCCATTTTGATGCTAGCTGGCTGTTTTGCCCGTTGGTTCATGTACATTCTTCATTTTGTTGATGCTCTTTAGCATTTGGGATGCTTTTAGGATGGCTGGAACTGGTTGTTTCTTTCTATGTGTAGTGCCTCTTTCAGGAGCTCTTGTAAAGCAGGCCTAGTGGTGACAAAATCTCTGAGTACTTGCTTGTTCGTGAAGGATTTTATTTTTCCTTCACTTATGAAGCTAAGTTTGGCTGTATATGAAATTCTGGGTTGAAAGCTCTTTTCTTTAAGGATGTTGAATATTGGCCCCCACTCTCTTCTGGCTTGTAGAGTCTCTGCCGAGAGATCTGCTGTGAGTCTTATGGGCTTCCCTTTGTGGGTGACCCGACCTTTCTCTCTGTCTGCCCTTAGTATTTTCTCCTTCGTTTCAACCCTTGTGAATCTGACGATTATGTGCCTTGGGGTTGCTCTTCTTGCAAATTATCTTTGTGGTGTTCTCTGAATTTCCTGGAGTTGAGTATTGACCTGTCTTGCTAGGTTGGGGAAATTTTCCTGGATAATATCCTGAAGAGTGTTTTCCAGCTTGGATTCATTCTCTTCGTCACATTCTGGTACACCTATCAAACGTAGGTTGTGTCTCTTCACATAGTCCCACATTTCTTGGAGATTTTGTTCATTACTTTTTGTGCTTTTTTCTTTAATCTTGGTTTCTCGTTTTATTTCATTGAGTTGATCTTCAACTTCTTATATGCTTTCTTCTGCTTGGTCAATTCGGCTGTTGAATCTTGTGCATGCTTCGCGAAGTTCTCGTGTTGTGTTTTTCAGCTCCTTCAATTCATGCATATTCCTCTCTAAGTTGTCCATTCTTGTTATAAATTCCTCGAATCTTTTTTCAAATCTTTTTTCAAGGTTCTTAGTTTCTTTGCACTGGTTTAGTACATGTTCCTTTAGCTCACTGAAGTTTCTCATTATCCGCTTTCTGAAGTCTGATTCCGTCATTTTGTCACATTCATTCTCCGTCCAGCTTTGTTCCCTTGCTGGTGAGGAGTTTTGGTCCTTTTTTGGAGGTGAGGTGTTTTGGTTTCGGGTGCCTTCCTCCTTTTTGCTCTGGTTTCTTCCCATCTTTATGAATTTATCCGCCTGTCGTCTTAGTAATTGCTGATTTTTTCAATTGGGTCTCTGTGTGAATGCTGAGATTGTTGATGATGAATATTTCTGTTACTTAGTTTTCCCTCTAATGGTCTAGCCCCTCTGCTGTATGAGTGCTGAGGTCCACTCCAGGCCCTGCTTCTCTGGGGTATACCTGCAGCAGCTGCGGAACAGTGGGGGATGATACCAGTTTCTTCTTCTGCTGTCCTTGTTCCAGAATAATGCCAGCCAAATGTTAGTCTGATTAGTCCTTTTCTGGGGTGACTCCTTGGATATACAGGGGTCAGGGAAGTGCTTGAGGAGACAGTCTGTGCTTTATAGGAGCTCCAGTGCTGATCTGTGAGCTCCGTTGTTCATTCAGCGTTGTTGGGAGGTTGTTTATGTCTGCTGCTATAGAACTCATAAAACACCACCTTTTTTCCCCCCTTAGATGCTCTGTCTCAGGGAGTTGGGGCTTTCTTTATGAATATCTGTTGCACTGTCCTGCCCCACTAGGCGGCAGTCTATTCACTATTTGCCTGCCGGGGCTCTGACCTGCTAGCGCGGATCCGCCCTGTTGCTGCTGGGCTCCCTTCTGCTGTGAAGCACGGAGTCTCTCTGTTATGGCAGGTTGCCTCGGCAATGGCAGGCTGCGTCAGTCCTGGGCGGTACTTCAGTGGGGGTTGGCTGCGTCACCAATGGTGGACACCCCTCCCTCACCAGGCTGAACCGTCCTAGATGCCGGCAGCAAAACTCTCAGCCCCAAGCATCTCCATTCGCCGCCCTGCTTGTCCCCGTGAGCGTGGGACCTGCCGAGCCCAATCACCAAGCTCCCTGCCTCAGAGTCCGTCCTCTCTCTCTCTCTCTTCCTCTCCCCAAGATGAAAGGTTGACTCTCTCATTGGCGCCCCAGTAGCCTGCCGATAGGGCACTGGGATCCATGCGATCTCTCGTGCCGCTGCCCACTACCCTGGCTCAGATCATGCTTCCAAGGAAACTCCTGGTCTGGCTCATTGTCCAAGTCCCGTTCAGTCAGATGAACATGCCAATCTGCTTTTCCAAATCTCAGATTGCCAGTTTAACAGGGCACGCAGACCAGTGAGTTCCGCGCCGGGTCCCACTGCAGCGCCGGCCGAAGAGGCGGCGGGAGCCGGCTGTGCTAGCTGGCTGCGCCAGTCCCGTGTCTCTCCCACACCTGGGACTTTCAGCGCTCTGTGGGCATAAAAGAAACATCCGAGAATGCGGCTAGGACTCACCCTCTGCGCCTTCACTGAGAGCTGCAATCCTGAGTCGCCTCTACGACGCCATCTTGCCTCCTCCGATAATCTTTCTTTATTTTTTTAAACTTTGAATAGAAGAATTATTTACATGTTAGGTGATATTTACCAGTTTTCTGCAGCAATAATCAGACTTTATAGTGAAACGTTACATGTATTCTCATTACAGTCTGAAAACAAGGCCAGGCATTCTTCAAATTTTCATAATTAGTATTATTCTGGAAGTTTGAAGTAATGCATTCAGATAGAATAAAACTTAAAGTGAATGGGATGAGGTGTAGTGGCTTGCTCATGTAATTTCTGAACATTTCAAGGCCAAGGTGGGAGGATCACTGGAGGCCACGTGTTCAAGACCAGCCTGGACAATGGAGTGAGATTCTATCTCTATGAGTGAGAACATGTGGTGTTTGATTTTCTGTTCTCATGGAATGAGACAAGTGTGAGCATCCTGTAGAGCACCTCACAATGGTGAGGAAACTGGATGTTTATTTACAACTCCCTTTTTCTCTGTGAAAACATGTGACTAAGGAAATCCTCTGTGGCACTGTTACAGCTTGAGAGAGGGTGATACCAGGTCAAACCATTCGTCTTACCCTTTGAATACAGTTGTTATCAGTTCTATGGCTGGAAGGGCTATCTCCAAAATTTAGGGATATGGATGAAAATATTCTTATCTGGGGATATTTGGTAGTTTGATTTCTGTGATGGGGACTGGATCTTGAGAACTCCTATTCCATTATATTGCTGACATCACTCTCTTTACTTTCCCCTCAGTTTATTTTTAGTAAATGTTTCGAGACAATTTAATAAAGAATTAGTAGTCTTTTCATCAAATGGTTCCAGGACAACTAGATATCTACATGCAAAAGCATAAAGTTGGAGCCCTGCCACATACACACTGTATACAAAAACTAATGTAAAATGAATCCAAGACCTAAATGTAAAAGCTAAAGCTGTAATATTTTTATAAGTAAACATGAGTACATCTTCATGACCTTGGGGTACTAAAAGTTTTCCTAGATACAGCTTCAGAAGCACGGGGTATTAAAGAAAACGTGATAAATTAGAATTTGTCAGCATTCACCAAAAATTCTATTTCAATACACAGCTTCAATAAAGTTAAAAGGAAAGACACTGACCAGGGAAAAATATTTGCAAATTATATAACCTCAAGAGATTTATAATTCAAACATAGGAAGAACTCTTACAACTTCATAATGAGACTATAACCCAAATTATAATGCACAATGGATTTCAATAGACATTTCCCTAAATAAAATATACTAATTGCCCATAATTTCATGACAGAATGTTTAACAGAATTACTCATTAGGAAAATGCACATTAAAACCACAGGAATTATCAATGAACATTTACTAAAATAGTTCTAAACGAAGAGGATGAGGGCTAATGAGCATGTGAAGAAACAACTCTCATACATTGCTGGTAAGGGTGTTGTGAAATTGGTGCAGACTCTTTGGAAAACAGTTTGGAATTTTCTTAAAATATTAAACGTAAGTTTGTCATCAGACTCAACTATTTTATTCATATACTTATCTATATATATGCTCAAGAAAGGAAAACAAATATTCATACAAAGACTTATAAACAAATGTGTAATTATATTGCTGATTTTTGCTGCATAATTAGTAATAGTCAAAACCATTAGTCCAACTGTTCAGTGACTAGTGAATAGATAATCAAAATTGAGTATATTTGTTTAATGGAATACTCTTTATTCATAAAAAAGAACCATTTATATAAATATTGAAAACCAAATCAGACAGAAAATATTACATATTATATGATTCAATTTCTGGAAAGTGTTCAGAATATAAATCTATATAGATAAAAATTAAATTAGTGAATACTAGGAATTGGGGAATAAAGAAATGAAGAGTAATAGCTAAATGGTATGTGGTTTTTGAAGTGGGTGATAAAAATGTTCTTTACCTAGATTGTGGTGATGGTTGCACAATTATGTAAATTTATTTGCAATCATTAAACTGTACATTTGATATGGGGAATCTTATTTTATATAAATTATGCTGCAATAAAGTTGTATAACACGAATGAAGTGAATAATGGCAAATTACTGTTCTAGGTTAGTGTGAAGGAATATTACAAAAATGTTTATAAGTTAAAAGAAAATCCGTACTGCATATACTCACTCATAGGTGGATGAGAAAAATGAGAACACGTGGACACAGAGAGGTGGTCTACTATACACTGGGGACTGTTGGGGGAAATGGGGGAGGGACAGCGGGGGGGCTGTGGGGGATAGCCTGGGGATGAATACCAAGTGTGGGTGAAGGGGAGGAAGGCAGCAAAACACACTGCCATGTGTGTACCTATGCAACTATCTTGCACGTTCTGCACATGTACCCCAAAACCTATAATGCAATAAAAATTTTTTAAAGAAAGAAAATCCGCATATTTATGAATGTTATTCTACTCTATAATTTACTCTAATTTCTCTGAATGTGTTACAGAAGACAAGTTAGAAACAGCATCATGGGAAAGTACTTTAGGCTCTCATTCACACTTTCTGCATTCAGATCTCAATTACAGCTTTTGCTAGCCATGGGATCTTGGACGTGTTTTTTAACTTTGCTTTTCTTCAGTTATTTCTTCAGTAAAATAGAGGTAATGAATAGCTTCTACGTCATGAGCTTTTTGTGATGTCAAATATTTAATACAGGTAAAGTTCTTAGATGTTATTAAGTTCTAAGTAGACAGTAAATTGTAATTATATGTTTTCATCTGTTATCTTCATTATTGACAAAATAAATGAAGAAATAAGTTTTCAGAAACAGGTCTTGATTTCTCACTTTTTTTGTTTTCTTTAGGTGTCTTCAGTGCCCTGGGTTTTCCTGTGACCCAATGCCCACTGGGGCTGAATGACAAAGGACTTCCACTAGGCATACAGGTTGTGGCTGCACCCTTTAATGATCACCTGACCCTGGCTGTGGCCGAGTACTTGGAGAAAACTTTTGGGGGATGGGTCTGTCCAGGAAAGTTTTAGGAGGATATTCTCCAAGGTTAATATGTGAGTGTATGGGTGGGTGTCTGTGTGGTGGTATTCTATTAATTGGGTTAGATCAATCACCAGCAGGCAACTGAAGAAACAACTGGGGAATTTATTTACTCATTTAGTTATTCTTTCTACCTTTATTTTTTTCACTAACTGTGGCCTTACTAAAATGGTAATATTTGCTTCCTGCCTTTATGTTACTATAAAACGAGGACATGTAAATGGATAAGTGTAATAAAGTTTCTTAAATGCTGGAATCCTGTCTTCTTTGGGTATATTAGAGAAATCAAAGTGAGAAATGTCCAATGCTAAGAAGGGGAATTTTAAGAAAAAGAAGACATGAAGCTGAAACTGACAAATGGAGAGTTATGTGCTTTCCAGGCAGGCCATTGAGTAAGGGAATTCCAGCTAGAAGAAGCTACAGTGAAAAAAGAAAGGAGATGCTGCTGTAAGTTCATATTGCTGATAAGGAACTGGAAGGGGGTATATAAGTAATAAGACCATATTAAGAAAATTCTTCCAATACTTCCTAAAAGTATTTTATAATTTTGTTTGCTAAGAGATTCTAGAAGCAACAGGCCCTAGAACAACATTTTATATATGGATTTAGAAAGTCACTGTTTTGCAACCATCAAAATAATACTTAATTCATACATAACTCATCAATAGAATGTTAAACTACTGGATAAAAGTTTGAGAAACCGAATACTTAAAGTCGCAAAATATCTTGTCACCTATCACTTATTAATTTCAAGGGTGGGGAATATTAACTTTAGAGTGCAGATATATGGTAGACACAACACTACCATAATAAAATTATTAACATTAATCTGAACAACAAATAATAAGACAAATTGATGCCAAATGTATTCTGTTGATATACACCAAGAAGAATAGATCATATTTCTGTGATGTCCCTGACAATTTAATTATAAGAAATAATCAGACAAAACCAAACTTTATAAACATCTTACAAAATTAAGAGCCTTTACTATTCAAAAATGTCAAGGAATTATTGCCTGTGACAGGCTAAGAAACTGCTTCAAATTAAAGATGACTAAAGACACATGACAACTAAATTCAAATATGTGATGTCAAATTGGATATATAATGTTTCCTTTTTTTTTAAGATAGTGTTAAGACCTCTGGGAGGCTGAGGCGGGTGGATAAGAAGGTCAAGAGATCGAGACCATCCAGGACAACATGGTGAAACCCCAACTCTACTAAAAATACAAAAACATTAGCTGGGCATGGTGGCGTGTGCCTGTAGTCCCAGCTACTCGGGAGGCTGAGGCAGGAGAATTGCTTGAACCTAGGAGGTGGAGGTTGCAGTGAGCCGAGGTCGCACCACTGCACTCCAGCATGGTGCCTGGTGATGGAGTGAGACTCTCAAAAAAGAAGATAGTGTAAAGACACTTGGTCAAATATGAATGTGGGATGTTTTGTAGGTAATAATGTACTGTGGCAATTTCTGAATTTTATAATTGCCCTAGAAGTACGTAAATATGAAGAAAATATCTTTATTTTAAAAAAGAGAGATGAGAGCAAGGTGAGGGAGTTTGCTGCATTGGTGTGACAATATGGCAGAGTAAACAATAGGATATAAATGACAACACAAATATATAACTGACATTTTTTTATATTCTGTCCCCAAGATACCTTTAACTATAGTAAAGAGAATTAAGGTTCCTAAAATCAATTTTTTAAAAATTTTTATTGCATTTTAGGTTTTGGGGTACAGGTGCAGAACGTGCAAGATAGTTGCATAGGTATACACATGGCAGTGTGATTTTCTTCCTTCCTCCCCTTCACCCACATTTGGCATTTCTCCCCAGGCAATCCCCCCCAGCTTCCCATCCGCTGTCCTTCCCCTATTCCCCCAATAGGCCCCAGTGTGTAGTACCCCCCTTCCTGTGTCCATGTGTTCTCATTATTCTCACCCACCTATGAGTGAGAATATGTGGTATTTCGTTTTCTGTTCTTCTGTCAGTTTCCTGAGAATGATGTTCTACAGATTCATCCATGTCCTTACAAAGGACAAAAACATCATTTTTGATTGCTGCATAATATTCCATAGTATATATGAGCCACATTTTCCCAGTACAGTCTATCATCGATGGGCATTTGGATTGGTTTCAGGTCTTTGCTATTGTAAACAGTGCTGCAATGAACATTCGTGTGCATGTGTCCTTAGAGTAGAATGATTTATAGTCCTTTGAATATATACCCAGTAATGGGATTGCTGGGTCAAATGGAATTTCTATTTCGAGGTCCTTGAAGAATCGCCACACTGTCTTCCAAAATGGTTGCACTAATTTACACTCACACCAACAGTGTAAGAGTGTTCCTATTTCTCTGCATTCTCTCCAGCATCTGTTGTCTCCAGATTGTTTAATGATCGCCATGCTAACTGGTGTGAGATGGTATCTCAATGTGGTTTTGATTTGCATCTCTCTAATGACCAGTGATGATGAGCATTTTTTCATGTGTTTGTTGGACTCATGTATGTCTTCTTTTGTAAAGTGTCTGTTCATATCCTTTGCCCATTTTTGAATGGGCACGTTTGTTTTTTTTTCCTGTAAATCTGTTTGAGCTCTTTGTAAATTCTGGATATCAGCCCTTTGTCACATGTGTAAACTGCAAAGATTTTTTCCCATTCTGTTGGTTACCGATTCACTCTAGTGACTGTTTCTTTTGCCGTGCAGAAGCTGTGGAGTTTGATTAGGACCCATTTGTCTATTTTGGCTTTTGTTGCCAATGCTTTTGGTGTTTTTGTCATGAAGTCCTTGCCTACTCCAATGTTCTGAATGGTTTTGCCTAGATTTTCTTCTAGGGTTTTTATGGTGCCAGGTCTTATGTTTAAGTCTTTAATCCATCTGGAGTTAATTTTAGTGTAAGGTGTCAGGAAGGGGTCCAGTTTCTGCTTTCTGCACATGGCTAGCCAGTTTTCACAACACCATTTATTAAACAGGGAATCCTTTCCCATTGCTTGTTTTGGTCTGGTTTATCAAAGATTATATGGTTGTAGATGTGTTGATTTGCCTCCGGTGCCTCTGTTCTGTTCCATTGGTCTATATCTCTGTTTTGGTACCAGTGCCATACTGTTTTGATTACTGTAGCCTTGTAGTATAGTTTGAAGTCTGGTAGTGTGATGCCTCCCGCTGTGTTCTTTTTGCTTAGAATTCACTTGGCTATGCGGGCTCTCTTTTGGTTCCATATGAAGTTCATGGTGGTTTTTTCCAGTTCTGTGAAGAAATTCAATGGTAGCTTGTTGGGGATAGCATTGATTGTGTAAATTACATTGGGCAGTATAGCCATTTTCACGATATTGATTCTTCCTAACCAGGAACATGGAATGTTTCTCCATTTGTTCGTGTCCTCTCTTATTTCGTTGAGAAGTGGTTTGTAGTTTTTCCTGAAGAGGTCCTTACGTTCCTTGTAAGTTGTATTCCTAGGTATTTTATTCTCTTTGTAGCAATTGTGAATGGCAGTTTCTTCTTGACTTTGTTCTCTTTAAGTCTGTTATTGGTGTAAAGGAATGTTTGTGACTTTTGCACGTTGATTTTATATCCTGAGACTTTGCTGAATTTGCTTATCAGTTTCAGAAGTTTTTGGGCTCAGGTGATGGGGTCTTCTAGGTATACTATTATGTCATATGCAAGTAGAGAAAACTTGGCCTCCACCTTTCCTATTGGGATACTCCTTATTTATTTTTCTTGCCTGATTGCTCTGGATAGAACTTCCAGTACTATGTTGGATAGGAGTGGTGAAAAAGGGCATCCTTGTATAGTGCCGGATTTCAAAGGGAATGCTTCAAGTTTTTGCCCATTAAGTATGATATTGGCTGTTTGTTTGTTGTAAATAGCTTTTATTACTTTGAGATTTGTATTATGAATACCAAGTTTATTGAGGGTTTTTAGCATAAAGGGCTGTTGAATTTTGTCAAATGCCTTCTCTGCATCAAATGAGATAATCATGTGGTTTTTGTTTTTGCTTCTGTTTATGTTGTGATTTACATTTATAGACTTGCGTATGTTGAACCATCCTTCCATCCCCGGGATGAATCCTACTTGATCATGATGGATAAGTTTTTTAATGTGCTGTTGCAATCGGTTTGCCAGTATTTTATTGAAGATTTTTGCATCTATGTTCATCATGGATATTGGCCTGAAGTCTTCTTTTCTTGTTGAGTCTCTGCCAGGTTTTGGTATCAGGATGTTGTTGGTCTCATAAAATGAATTGGGAAGGTTTTCCTCTTTTTGAATTATTTGGAATAGTTTCAGAAGGAATGGTACCAGCTCCTCTTTGTGTGTCTGGTAGAATTCGCCTGTGAACCCATGTGGACCTGGGCGTTTTTTTGTGTGTGTGTTAGGCTTTTAATTGCTGCGTCATCTTTAGACCTTGTTATTGCTCTATTCATAGTTTCGGCTTCCTCCTGGTTTAGGCTTGGGAGGACACAGGTGTCCAGAAATTTATCTATTTCTTCCTGATTTACTAGTTTATGTGCATCGAGTTGTTTGTAGTGTTCTCTGATGATGGTTTGAATTTCTGTGGAATCTGTGGTGATTTCCCTTTTATCGTTTTTTATTGCGTCTATTTGGTTGTTCTCTCTTTTTTTTATCAGTCTGTCTAGTGCTCTATTTTGTTGATCTTTTTGAAAAACCAGCTCTTGGATTTATTGATTTTTTGATGGGTTTTTCATGTCTCTATCTCCTTCAGTTCTGCTGTGATCTTTGTTATTTTTTGTCTTCAGCTAGGTTTTGAGTTTTTTTTATCTTGCTCCTCTAGCTCTTTCAATTTTGATGACAGGGTGTCGATTTTTGATCTCTCCACTCTTCTCATGTGGGCACTTATTGCTATATATTTTCCACTACAGACTGTTATAAATGTGTCCCAGAGATTCTGGTATGCTGTGTCTTTATTTTCATTGGTTTCGAAGAAATTCTTTAATTGTGCCTTCATTTCATTGTTTATCCAATCAGCATTCAAGAACCAGTTGTTCAATTTCCATCAAACGGTGCATTTATGTGTTAGTTTCTGAATTCTGAGTTCGAACTTGATTGCACTATTGTCTGAGAGACTGTTTGTAATGATTTCAGTTGTTTTCCATTTGCTGAGGAGTGCTTTACTTCCAATTATGTGGTCAATTTTGGAGTAGGTGTGATGTGTTACTGACAGTAATGTATATTCTGTGGATTTTGGGTGGAGAGATTTGTCAATGTCGATCAGGTTTTCTTGTTGCAGGACTGCCTTCGAGCTCTGGATATTCTTGTTAATTTTATGTCTGGATGATCTGCCTGATATTGACAGTGGAGTGTTAAAGTCTCCCACTATTATATTGTTGGATTCTAAGTCTCTTCTTAAGTCGTTTGGAACATGCCTTATATATCTTGGTGCTTCTGTATTGGGTCCATGTATATTTAGGATTGTTAGCTCTTCTTGTTGTATCGATCCTTTGACCATTATGTAATGACCTTCTGTATCTCTTTTGATCTTTGTTGCTTTAAAGTCTATTTTATCAGAAATGATATTCTTTCTTCCGCTTGTTAAATTGGCTGTTGAAACTTGTGCATGCTTCGTGAAGTTCTCGTGTTGTTTTTCAGCTCCTTCAATTCATTCATATTCCTCTATAAGTTGTCCATTCTTGTTATCATTTCCTCGAATCTTTTTTCAAATCTTTTTTCAAGGTTCTTAGTTTCTTTGCATTGATTTAGAACATGTTCTTTTAGCTCACTGAAATTTCTCATTATCCACCTTCTGAAGTCTGTTTCCGTCATTTTGTCACACTCATTCTTTGTCCAGGTTTGTTCCCTTGCTGTTGAGGAATTTTGGACCTTTGTAGGAGGTGAGGTGTTTTGGTTTTGGTTGTTTTTTTTCCTTGTTGTGCTGGTTTCTTTCCATCTTTGTGGATTTATTTACCTGTCGTCTTAGTGGTTACTGACTTTTCGATTGGGTCTCTGAGTGGACGCCCAGATTGTTGATGATGAAGTATTTCTGTGACTTAGTTTTCCTTCTAACAGTCTAGCCTTTCTGCTGTACGAGTGCTGAGGTCCACTCCAGGCCCTGCTTGTCTGGGGTACACCTTTTAGCAGCTGTGAAACAGTGAGGGATGGTACCAGTTTCTTCTTCTTCTATCTTTGTTCCAGAATCATGCCCACCATATGTCAGTCTGAGTAGACTTTTGTTGAGGTGACTCTTTGGATATACAGGGGTCACTGAGCAGCTTGAGGATATGGTCTGTACTTTATAGGAGCTCCAGTGCTGAGCAGTGTGCTCCGTTGTTCATTCAGTGTTGTTGGGTGGGTGTGTTTAGTTCTGCTGCAGCAGAACTTATAAAACACTTTTTTTTCCTCAGATGCTCTGTCTCAGGGAGTTGGGGCTTTCTTTCTATGTATCTGTTGCACTGTCCTGCCCAGCTAGGAAGCAGTCTAGTCACTATTTGCCTGTCGAGGCTCCGACCTGCTACTGCAGGGTCTGCCCTGCTGTCACGGGGCTTCGCCCTACTGTGGTGGGCTCCATCCTGTTGGTAAAGTCTTTCTGTTATGGCGGGTTTTCTCGGCCACTGCAAGCTGCTTCATCAATGGGCGTGTACCTCTGTAGGGGTGGTATGCGTTCATAATGGTGGACTCCCCTCCCCTACCGAGCTGCACCGTCCTGGATTCAGCTGAGCTTGCAGTAAATCTCTCAACCCAGAGCCTTTTGAATCGCTGTTTTGTTTTTTCCTGTGGGGGTGGAATCCACCGAGCCTGATCACCTGGCTCCCTGCCTCAGAGTTTTTTCTCACTCTCTCTCTCTCTTGTTTTTTTAAATTGAACGGTTGGCTCTCTCACAGGTTTTTCAGTCACCTTCTGATAGGGCACTGGGATCTGTGTAATTTCCCGTGCCATGGCCCACTGCACTGGCTCAAATCACGCTTCCCAGAAATTTCCTGGTCTGCCTCACTGTCCAAGTCCCGTTTATTCAGGTGGATATGTTAATCTGCCCTTCTAAATCTCAGATTGCTGGTTTAACAGGGCACCCAGACCAGTGAGTTTTGTGCAGGGTGCCGCTGCGCTGTGGCGCCAGCCGAAATGCCTGCACAAACCTAAAGGGCTGCGCTGGTGTCCTGTGTCTCTCCTACACCTGGGAATTTTCTTGTTCTGTGGGCAACAAAGGTTCGTCTGAAAATGCGGCTAGGACTCACCCTCTGTGTCTTCACTGAGAGCTGCAATCCTGAGATTTTCCTACCACGCCATCTTGGAAATCCCCTCCCTGAAATATATCTATCATGCATTACCTCATTTTCAAGCTCACAAGAGCAACTCTGTAGGATAAGCATGTTTATTATTATCACTATGTAGATGAAGAAATTGAGGCAAAGACAAAAATTCTTTTTCCAAGATAAAACACTTTGTAAATGGCAGAGTGTAGCTCGTATTGTCAGGCCTGTGACCCAGAGAGTAACTCATTAGAAAAATCTATAATTTTTACTATGTTAAGATTATTTAGTCTTTAATAAACATAAATTCTTAAATCAAGTCATTTTATAATTTCACATAACAGACAGGCCAGCAGTTGGGTGATTTTCAGTAGGAGTGGTTTTTAGTGTATTAAATATCATATAATATGAAAGGCCCAGGCCTTCCCATATCTCTTCTCTGCCACCTTCAGTGTTGGCTTCCTCCACAGGCTGATTCCTAATTGGATTTCTTAATCACAGTCCTCACATCCAGTTAGGGTAATATCCAGCAACAGAAATAATTGTCTCTTCTTGAATCTCTTCTTTATTTTTAATTTTTTATTTTATTTGAGATGGAGTCTCACTCTGTCACCCAGGCTGGAGAGCAGTCATGTTATCTCATCTCACTGCAACCTCTGCCTCCTGGCTTCAGGAGATTCTCCTGCTTCAGACTCCTGAGTGGCTGGGACTATAGGTGAGTGCCACCATCCTTGCTATTTTTTTTTTGTATTTTAGTAGAAAGAGAGTTTCACCGTGTTAGCCAGGATGGTCCCAACTTTCTGACCTCATGATTTACCTGACTTGTCCTTTCAAAGTGCTGAGATTGCAGGTGTCAGCAACCGTGCCCGGCCCGAGTCTCTTCTTTATGGGAAGAGAAACCTTTCCCAACCCAAACTCATCCAGCAAACATTTCCTGCCAACATATTTTGCAACACTGGATCATTAACCTATTTCTAATCCAGACACTGACAACAGGAATGGCAGTGTGTTGACTGGCTTCAACTAAGAACTTTGGGCTACAATGAACTTAGGATGTTAACAGAAATGATCACTGCACAAACCAAGTGCACTAATATTAAAAAGTGTATTGTGGAGTGTATGTTTATGTACATAAAGTAAGGCTAATTTCTGGGCAAGGCTGGCATTGTGAAAATGTACTGTGATATGTGGTAACACAAAAATCAAAGAATGAGAGTGTTGGGAAACTAGTATCTTGTTTCCATGTAATTTAAAGCTTAATTTCAGCAGATTGTGATGTTTAACCAGTAAGTACAGAAACTCAACAGTTTTTTTTTTTTGAGACAGAGTTTCGCTCTTATTACCCAGGCTGAAGTGCAATGGCACGATCTTAGCTCACTGCAACCTCTGCTTCCTGGGTTCAGGCAATTCTCCTAATTATGCCTCTTGAGTAGCTGGGATTACAGGCACGCAACACCGTGACCAGCTCATTTTTTGTATTTTTAGTAGAGACAGGGTTTCTCCATATTGAGAAGGGTGGTCTCGATCTCTTGGTCTTGTGATACACCCGCCTCAGCCTCCCAAATGGCTGGGATTACAGGCTTGAGCCACAGTACCTGGCCAACAGTTTTAGGCCTGTATTTTCTACTCCATTGAAAGTGCCTTAGTTGAATATTACCCAGCTATAATTCTAAGGGTAATCATTTATTCTCCTTCAGACTGACAAATTCTTTTGATAGCTTTTATTCTATTTATTAATTTTTTTAATATTCATAGCATTATAGGTTTTGAGGTACATGTGCAGAACGTGCAAGATAGTTGCATAGGTACACACATGGCAGTGGGTTTTGCTGCCTTCCTCCCCTTCACCCACACTTGGCATTCATTCCCAGGCTATCCCTCCCAAGCCCCCCCCCGCTGTCCCTCGCCATTCCCCCAATTGACCCCAGTGTGTAGTAGACACCATCTCTCTGTCCATGTGTTCTCATTTTTCCCACCCACCTATGAGTGAGTATATGCGGTATTTCTTTTTCTGTTCTTGTGTCAGTTTGCTGAGAATGATGTTATCCAGATTCATCCATGACCTTACAAAGGAAACAAACTCATCATTTTTGATTGCTGCATAATATTCCATGGTGTATATGTGCCACATTTTCCCAGTCCAGTCTATCATCGATGGGCATTTGGGTTGGTTCCAGTTCTTTGCTATTGTGAACAGTGCTGCAAGAAACATTCGTGTGCATGTGTCCTTATAGTAGAACGATTTATAATCCTTTGGATAGATACCCAGTAATGGGATTGCTGGGTCAAATGAAATTTCTATTTCTAGGTCCTTGAGGAATCGCCACACTGTCTTCCACAATGGTTGAACTGACTTACACTCCCACCAACAGTGTAAGAGTGTTCCTATTTCTCCACATCCTCTCCAGCATCTGCTGTCTCCAGATTTCTTAATGATCACTATTCTAACTGGCATGAGATGGTATCTCAATGTGGTTTTGATTTGCATCTCTCTAATGACCAGTGATGATGAGCATTTTTTCATAGGCTTGATGGCCTCATGTATGTCTTCTTTTGTAAAGTGTCTGTTCATATCCTTTGTCCATTTTTGAATGGGCTTGTTTGTTTTTGTCCTTTAAATCTGTTTGAGTTCTTTGTAAATTCTGGATATCAGCCCTTTGAAAGATGTGTAAACTGCAACGATTTTTTCCCATTCTGATGGTTGCCCATTCACTCTAGTGACTGTTTCTTTTGCCGTGCAGAAGCTGTGGAGCTTGATTAGGTCTCATTTGTCTATTTTGGCTTTTGTTGCCAATGCTTTTGGTGTTTTGTTCATGAAGTCCTTGACTACTCCTATGTCCTGAATGGTTTTGCCTAGATTTTCTTCTAGGGTTTTTATGGTGTCAGGTCTTATGTTTAAGTCTTTAATCCATCTGGAGTTAATTTTAGTGTAAGGTGTCAGAAAGGGGTGCAGTTTCTGCTTTCTGCACATGGCTAGCCAGTTTTCCCAACACCATTTATTAAATAGGGAATCCTTTCCCCATTGCTTGTTTTTGTCTGGTTTATCAAAGATAATATGGCTGTAGATAGGTTGTGTTGCCTCTGATGCTTCTGTTCTGTTCCATTGGTCTATATCTCTGTTTTGGTAGCAGTACCATGCTGTTTTGATTACTGTAGCCTTGTAGTATAGTTTGAAGTCTGGTAGTGTGATGCCTCACGCTGTGTTCTTTTTTCATAGAATTGACTAAACTCTGCGGGATTTTTTGGTTCCATATGAAATTCATGGTGGTTTTTTCCAGTTTTATGAAGAAATTCAATGGTAGTTTGATGGGGATAGCATTGATTGTGTAAATTACTTTGGGCAGTGTTGCTATTTTCACGATATTGATTCCTCCTAACCACAAACATGGAATGTTTCTCCATCTGTTTGTGTCCTCTCTTATTTCTTTGGGCAGTGGTTTGTAGTTTTTCTTAAAGAGGTGTCTTACGTTCCTTGTGAGTTGTATTCCTAGGTATTTTATTTTCTTTGTAGCAATTGTGAATGGCACTTCGTTCCTGATTTGGTTTTCTTTAAGTCTGTTATTGGTGTATAGGAATGCTTGTGATTTTTGCACATTGATTTTATATCATGAGACTTTGCTGAAGTTGCTTATTAGTTTCAGAAGCTTTTGGGCTGAGGTGATGGGGTCTTCTATGTATACTATTATGTCCTCTGCAAAGAGAGACAATTTGGTTTCCACCTTTTTTATTTGAATACCCTTTATTTCTTTTTCTTGCCTGATTGCTCTGGCTAGAACTTTCAGTACTATGTTGAATAGGAATGGTGGGAGAGGGCATCCTTTTCTAGTGCCGAATTTCAAAGGGAATGCTTCAAGATTTGCCCATTAAGTATGATATTGGCTGTTGGTTTGCCGAAAATAGCTTTCATTTCTTTGAGATATGTTAAATCAATACCAACATTATTAAGGGTTTTTAGCATAAATGGCTGTTGAATTTTGTCAAATGCCTTCTCTGCATCAATTGAGATAATCATGTGGTTTTTGTTTTTGCTTCTGTTTATGTGGTGAATTACATTTGTAGACTTTCGTATGTTGAACCAGCCTTGCATCCCCGGGATGAATCCTACTTGATCATGATGGATAAGTTTTTTAATGTGCTGTTGCAGTCGGTTTGCCAGTATTTTATTGAAGATTTTTGCATCTATGTTCAACATGGATATTGGCCTGAAGTTTTCTTTTCTTGTTGAGTCTCTGCCAGGTTTTGGTTTCAGGATGATGCTGGTCTCATAAAATGATTTGGGAAGGGTTCCCTCTTTTTGAATTATTTGGAATAGTTTCAGAAGGAATGGTACCAGATCCTCTTTGTGTGTCTGGTAGAATTCAGCTGTGAACCCATCTGGACCTGGGCTTTTTTTGTGTGTGTGGTAGGCTCTTAATTGCTGCCTCAACTTCAGACCTTGTTATTGGTCTATTCATAATTTCGGCTTCCACCTTGTTTAGGCTTGGGAGGACACAGGCGTCCAGGAATTTATCCATTTCTTCCTGATTTACTAGTTTATGTGCATAGAGTTGTTTGTAGTATTCTCTGATGATGGTTTGAATTTCTTTGGAATCTGTGGTGATTTCCCCATTATCGTTTATTATTGCATCTATTTGGTTGTTCTCTCTATTCTTTTTTATCAGGCTGGTTAGTGGTCTATTTTGTTGATCTTTTCAAAAAAGCAGCTCTTGGATTTATAGATTTTTTGAAGGGATTTTCTTGTGTCTATCGCCTTCAGTTCTGCTCTGATCTTAGTTATGTCTTGTCTTCGGCTAGGTTTTGAGCTTTTCTGATCTTGCTGCTCTAGCTCTTTCAATTTTGACGATAGGGTGTCAATTTTGGATCTCTCCACTCTTCTCATGTGGGCACTTATTGCTATATATTTTCTTCTACAGACTGCTTCTAATGTGTCCCAGAGATTCTGGTACGTTGTGTCTTCATTCTCGTTGGTTTCAAAGATCTTCTTTATTTCTGCCTTCATTTCTTTGTTTATCCAATCAGCATTCAAGAGCCAGTTGTTCAGTTTCCATGAAGCTGTGCGGTTCTGAGTTATTTTCTGAATTCTGAGTTCCAACTTGATTGCACTATGGTCTGAGAGACTGTTTGTTATGATTTCAGTTGTTTTGCATTTGCTGAAGAGTGCTTTACTTACAATTATGTGGTCAATTTTGGAGTGGGTGTGATGCGGTGCTGAGAAGAATGCATATTCTGTGGATTTGGGGTGGAGAGTTCTGTCAATGTCTATCAGGTTTGCTTGTTCCCCGTCTGAGTTCAAGTCCTGGATATCCTTGTTAATTTTCTTTCTGGTTGATCTGTCTGATATTGACAGTGGAGTGTTAAAGTCTCCCACTATTATTGTGTGGGAGTCTAAGTCTCTTTGTAAGTCATTAAGAACTTGCCTTTTATATCTGGGTGCTCCTGCATTGGGTCCATATATATTTAGAATCCTTAGCTCTTCTTGTTGTATCAATCCTTTTACCATTATGTAATGACCTTCTTTGACCCTTTTGAACTTTGTTGATTTAAAGTCTATTTTATCAGAAACGAGAATTGCAACTCCTGCTATTTTTGCTCTCCATTTGCTTGGTAAATCTTTCTCCATCCCTTCATTTTTAGCCTTTGTGTATCCTTACGTATGAGGTGGGTTTCCTGGATATAGCACACCGATGGGTTTTGCTTTTTTATGCAATTTGCCAGTATGTGTCTTCTTTTTAAAAAATTTTTATTGCATTACAGGTTTTGGGGTAAAGGTGCAGAACGTGCAAGATAGTTGCATAGGTACACACATGGCAGTGTGTTTTGCTGCCTTCCTCCCCTTCACCCACACTTGGCATTCATCCCCAGGCTATCCCTCCCCAGCTCCCCATGCTGTCCCTCCCCCATTCACCCCAATAGACCCCAGTGTGTAGTAGACAGCCTCTCTGTGTCCATGTGTTCTCATTTTTCTCACCCACCTATGAGTGAGTATATGCAGTATTTCTTTTTCTGTTCTTGTGTCAGTTTGCTGAGAATGATGTTCTACAGATTCATCCATGTCCTTACAAAGGACACAAACTCATCATTTTTGATTGCTGCATAATATTCCATGGTGTATGTGGGCCACATTTTCCCAGTCCAGTCTATCATCGTTGGGCATTTGGGTTGGTTCCAGTTCTTTGCTATTGTAAACAGTGCTGCATTGAACATTCGTGTGCATGTGTCATTCTGGTAAAACGATTTATAGTCCTTTGGATATATACCGAGTAATGGGATTGCTGGGTCAAATGGAATTTCTATTTTTCGGTCCTTGAGGAATCGCCACACTGTCTTCCACAATGTTTGAACTAACTTACACTCCCACCAACAGTGCAAGAGTGTTCCTATTTCTCCACATCCTCTCCAGCATCTGCTGTCTCCAGATTTTATTTTTTCACTGTCAGAATCCTGGTTGTTTAATAAGACTTAGTTGACTTTTCAGAAGGCTGTAGCTCCTTTATATCTTTTATTTTTATTTTTTTTTATTTTTATTGCATTATAGGTTTGGGGCACATGTGCAGAACGTGCAAGATAGTTGCATAGACACACACATGGTAGTGTGTTTTGCTACCTTCCTCCCCTTCACCCACACTTGGCATTCATTTCCAGGCTTTCCTTCCCCAGCCCCCCCCCGCTGTCCCTCCGCCATTCCCCGCAATAGACCCCAGTGTATAGTAGACTGCCTCTCTGTGTCCATGTGTTCTCATATTTCTCACCTACATATGAGTGAGAATATGCGGTATTTTTTTTTCTGTTCTTGTGTCAATTTGCTGAGAATGATGTTTTCCAGATTAATCCATGTCCCTACAAAGGACACAAACTCATCATTTTTGATTGCTGCATAATATTCCACGGTGTATTTGTGCCACATTTTCCCAGTCCAGTCTATCATCGTTGGGCATTTGGGTTGGTTCCAGTACTTTGCTATTGTAAGCAGTGCTGCAGTGAACATTCGTGTGCAAGTGTCCTTATAGTAGAACGATTTATAGTCCTTTGGGTATATACCCAGTAATGGGACTTCTGGGTCAAATGGAATTTCTATTTCTAGGTCCGTGAGGAATCGCCACACTGTCTTCCACAATGGTTGAACTAATTTACACTCCCACCAACAGTGTAAAAGTGTTCCTATTTGTCCACATCCTCCCCATCATCTGCTATCTCCAGATTTTTTACTGATCGCTATTCTAACTGGTGTGAGATGGTATCTCAACGTGGTTTTGATTTGCATCTCTCTAATGACCAGTGATGATGAGCATTTTTTCATATGTTTGTTGGCCTCATGTATGTCTTTTTTTTTAAAGTGTCTGTTCACATCCTTTGCCCATTTTTGAATCGGCTTGTTTGTTTTTTTCCTGTAAATCTGTTTGAGTTCTTTGTAAATTCTGGATATCAGCCCTTTGTCAGATGTGTAAACTGCAAACATTTTTTCTCATTCTAATGGTTGCCGATTCACTCTAGTGACTGTTTCTTTTGCCGTGCAGAAGGTCTGGAGTTTGATGAGGTCCCATTTGTCTATTTTGCCTTTTGTTGCCAATGCTTTTGGTGTTTTGTTCATGAAGTCCTTGCCTACTTCTATGTCCTGAACGGTTTTGCCTAGATTTTCTTCTAGGGTTTTTATGCTGTCAGGTCTTACGTTTAAGTCTTTAATCCATTTGGAGTTAATTTTAGTGTAAAGTGTCAGAAAGGGGTCCAGTTTCTGCTTTCTGCACATAGCTAGCCAGTTTTCCCAACACCATTTATTAAATAGGGAATCCTAATGTTCATTGCAGCACTGTTTACAATAGCAAAGACCTGGAACCAACCCAAATGCCCAACGATGATAGACTGGACTGGGAAAATGTGGCACATATACACCATGGAATATTATGCAGCAATAAAAAATGATGAGTTTGTGTCCTTTGTAGGGACATGGATGAATCTGGAGAACATCATTCTCAGCAAACTGACACAAGAACAGAAAAAGAAATACCGCATATACTCGCTCATAGGTGGGTGAGAAAAATGAGAACATGTGGACACAGAGAGGTGGTCTACTATACACTGGGGACTGTTGGGGGGAATGGGGGAGGGACAGCAGGGGGGGGCTGGGGGGGATAGCCTGGGGATGAATACCAAGTGTGGGTGAAGGGGAGGAAAGCAGCAAAGCACACTGCCATGTGTGTACCTATGCAACTATCTTGCTCGTTCTGCACATGTACCCCCAAACCTATAATGCAATAAAAAAAAAAAAAAAAAAAAATAGGGAATCCTTTCCCCATTGCCTGTTTTTGTCTGGTTTATCAATGATAATATGGTTGTAGATATGTTGTGTTGCCTCCGATGCTTCTGTTCTGTTCCATTGGTCTATATCTCTGTTTTGGTACCAGTGCCATGCTGTTTTGATTACTGTAGCCTTGTAGTATTGTTTGAAGCCTGGTAGCGTGATGCCTCCCGCTGTGTTCTTTTTGCTTAGAATCGACTTGGCTATGCGTGCTCTTTTTTGGTTCCATATGAAATTCATGGTGGTTTTTTTCCAGTTCTGTGAAGAAATTCAATGGTAGTTTGATGGGGATAGCATTGAATGTGTAAATTACTTTGGGCAGTATAGCCATTTTCACGATATTGATTCTTCCTAACCACGAACATGGAATGTTTCTCCATCTGTTTGTGTCCTCTCTTATTTCGTTGAGCAGTTCTTTGTAGTTTTCCTTAAAGAGGTCCCTTACATTCCTAGTGAGTTGTATTCCTAGGTATTTTATTTTCTTTGTAGCAATTGTGAATGGCAGTTCGTTCTTAATTTGGTTCTCTTTAAGTCTGTTATTGGTGTATAGGAATGCTTGTGATTTTTGCACATTGATTTTATATCCTGAGACTTTTCTGAAGGTGCTTATCAGTTGCAGGAGCTTTTGGGCTGAGGTGATGGGGTCTTCTAGGTATACTATCATGTCGTCTGCAAATAGAGATAATTTGGCTTCCACCTTTCCTATTTGAATACTCTTTATTTCTTTTTCTTGCCTGATTGGTCTGGCTAGAACTTCCAGTAGTGTGTTGAATAGAAGTGGTGAGAGAGGGCATCCTTGTCTCATGCTGGATTTCAAAGGGAATTCTTCCAGTTTTTGCCCATTACGTATGATATTGGCTGTTGGTTTGTCGTAAATAGCTTTTATTACTTTGAGATATGTTCCATCAATACCAAGTTTATTGAGGGTTTTTAGCATAAAGGGCTGTTGAATTTTGTCAAATGCCTTCTCTGCGTCAATTGAGATAATCATGTGGTTTTTGTTTTTGCTTCTGTTTATGTGTTGAATTACATTTATATACTTGCATATGTTGAACCAGACTTGCATCCCCGGGGTGAATCCTACTTGATCATGATGGATAAGTTTTTTAATGTGCTGTTGCAATCGTTTTGCCAGTATTTTATTGAAGGTTTTTTGCATCTATGTTCATCATGGATATTGGCCTGAAGTTTTCTTTTCTTGTTGAGTCTCTGCCAGGTTTTGGTATCAGGATGATGTTGGTCTCATAAAATGATTTGGGAAGGGTTCCCTCTTTTTGGATTATTTGGAATAGTTTCAGAAGGAATGGTTCCAGATCCTCTGTGTGTGTCTGCAGAATTCAGCTGTGAACCCATCTGGACCTGGGCTTTTTTTGTGTGGTAGGCTCTTATTTGCTGCCTCAGCTTCAGACTTTGTTATTGGTCTATTCATAATTTCCGCTTCCATCTGATTTAGGATTGGGAGGACACAGGCGTCCAGGAATTTATCCATTTCTTCCTGGTTTACTAGTTTATATGCATAGAGTTGTTTGTAGTATTCTCTGATGATGGTTTGAATTTCTGTGGAATCTGTGGTGATTTCCCCATTATCGTTTTTTATTGCATCTCTTTGGTTGTTCTCTCTATTCTTTTTTATCAGGCTGTCTAGTGGTCTATTTTGTTGATCTTTTCGAAAAACCAGCTCTTAGATTTGTTGATTTTTTAAGGGTTATTCTTGTCTCTATCTCCTTCAGTTCTGCTCTGATATTAGTTATTTCTTGTCTTTGGCTAGGTTTTGAGCTTTTTTGATCTTGCTCCTCTAGCTCTTTCAATTTTGACGATAGGGTGTCAATTTTGAATCTCTCCACTGTTCTCATGTGGCACTTATTGCTATATATTTTCCTCTACAAACTGCTTTAAATGTGTCACAGAGATTCTGGTACGTTGTGTCTTCATTCTCGTTGGTTTCAAAGAACTTCTCTATTTCTGCCTTCATTTCTTTGTTTATCCAATCAACATTCAAGAGCCAGTTGTTCAGTTTCCATAAATCTGTTTGGTTCTGAGTTAATTTCTGAATTCTGAGTTCTACCTTGATTGCACTATGGTCTGAGAGACTGTTTGTTATGATTTTAGTTGTTTTGCATTTGCTGACGAGTGCTTTCCTTCCAATTATGTGGTCAATTTTGGAGTAGGTGTTATGTGTTGCTTAGAAGAATGCATATTCTGTGGATTTGGGGTGGAGAGTTCTGTCAATGTCTATCAGGTTTGCTTGTTCCAGGTCTGAGTTCATGTCCTGGATATCCTTGTTAATTTTCTTTCTGGTTGGTCTGTCTGATATTGACAGTGGAGTGTTAAAGTCTCCCACTATTATTGTGTGGGAGTCTAAGTCTCTTTGTAAGTCATTAAGAACTTTCCTTATATATCTGGGTGCTCCTGCATTGGGTACATATATATTTAGAATCGTTAGCTCTTCTTGTTGTATCGATCCTTTTACCATTATGTAATGACCTTCTTTGTCCCTTTTGATCTTTGTTGCTTTAAAGTCTTTTTTATCATAGACGAGAATTGCAACTCCTGCTTTTTTTTGCTCTTCATTTGCTTGTTAAATCTTTCTCCGTCCGTTTATTTTCAGTCTTTGTGTATCCTTTCGTGTGACGTGGGTTTCCTGGATACAGCACACCGATGGGTTTTGTTTTTTTATGCAATTTGCCAGTCTGAGTCTTTTAATTGGTGTATTTATCCCATTTACATTTCTGGTTAATTTTGTTCTGTATGATTTTTTATTTCCATGTTGATGCTAGCTGGCTGTTTTGTCCATTGGTTCATGTACACTCTTCATTTTGTTGATGCTCTTTAACATTTGTTATGCTTTTATGATGGCTTGTGCTGGTTGTTTCTTTCTATGTGTAGTGCCTCTTTCAGGAGCTCTTGCAAAGCAGGCTTAGTGGTGACAAAATCTCTGAGTACTTACTTGTTCATGAAGGATTTTATTTTTCCTTTACTTATGAAGCTCATTTTGGCTGCATATAAAATTCTGGGTTCAAAGGTCTTTTCTTTAAGGGTGTTGAATTTTGGTTCCCCACTATCTTCTGGCTTGTAGAGTCTCTGCCGAGAGATCTTCTGTGAGTCTGATGGGCTTCCCTTTGTGGGTGATCCGACCCTTCTCTCTGGCTGACCTTCGTATTTTTTCCTTCATTTCAACCCTGGTGAATCTGTTGATTATTTGCCTTGAGGTTGCTCTTCTTGCCGAGTATCTTTGTGTTTTTCTCTGTATTTCCTGGATTTGAGTATTGACCTGTCTTGCTAGGTTGGGAGTATTTTCCTGGATAATATTTTGAAGAGTATTTTCCCCCTTGGATTCATTCTCTTCATCACATTCTTGTACACCTATCAAACGTAGGTTTGGTCTCTTCACATAATCCCACATTTCTTGGAGATTTTGTGCATTTTTTTTTTTGCTTTTTTCTTTAGTCTTGGTTTCTCGTTTTATTTCATTGAGTTGATCTTCGACTTCTGATATTCTTTCTTTTGCTTGATGAATTCGGCTGTTGAAACTTGTGCATGCTTCGCAATTTCTCATGTTGTGTGTTTCAGGTCTTTCAGTTCAATCATATTCCTCTCTAAGTTGTCCATTCTCTCTGGCTGACCTTCGTATTTTTTCCTTCATTTCAACCCTGGTGAATCTGTTGATTATTTGCCTTGGGGTTGCTCTTCCTGCCGAGTATCTTTGTGTTTTTCTCTGTATTTCCTGGATTTGAGTATTGACCTGTCTTGCTAGGTTGGGAATATTTTCCTGGATAATATTTTGAAGAGTATTTTCCACCTTGGATTCATTCTCTTCATCACATTCTTGTACACCTATCAAACGTAGGTTTGGTCTCTTCACATAATCCCACATTTCTTGGAGATTTTGTGCATTTTTTTTTTGCTTTTTTCTTTAGTCTTGGTTTCTCGTTTTATTTCATTGAGTTGATCTTCGACTTCTGATATTCTTTCTTTTGCTTGGTGAATTCGGCTGTTGAAACGTGCATGCTTCGCAATTTCTCATGTTGTGTGTTTCAGGTCTTTCAATTCATTCATATTCCTCTCTAAGTTGTCCATTCTTGTTTTCATTTCCTCAAATATTTTTTCAAATCTTTTTTCAAGGTTCTTAGTTTCTTTGCACTGATTTAGAACATGTTCTTTTAGCTCACTGAAGTTTCTCATTATCCACTTTCTGAAGTCTGATTCCATCATTTCGTCACACTCATTCTCCGTCCAGCTTTGTTCCCTTGCTGGTGAGGAGTTTTGGTACTTTTTAGGAGGTGAGGTGTTTTGGTTTCGTGTGTTTTCCTCCTTTTTGCGCTGGATTCTTCCCATGTTTATGGATTTATCCACCTGTCATTGTAGTAGTTGATGATTTTTCAATTGGGTCTCTGTGCGGACGCCCAGATTGTTGTTGATGGAGTATTTCAGTTACTTAGTTTTCTTTCTAATGGTGTAGCCCCTCTGTTGTACGTGTGCTGAGGTTCACTCCAGGCCCTGCTTTTCTGCAGTACACCTGTAGCAGCTGCGGAACAGTGTGGGATGCTATCAGTTTCTTCTTCTGCTATCTTTGTTCCAGAATGATGCCCGCCAAATGTCAGTCTGATTCGTCCTTTTTTGCTTTGACTCTTTGGATATACAGGAGACAGCGAGCTGCTTTAGGAGACGGTCTGTGCTTTATAGGAGCTCCAGTGCTGAGCTGTGGGCTCTGTTGTTCATTCAGAGTTGTTGGGAGGATATGTTTATGTCTGCTGCAACAGAACTCATAAACCCCCCCTTTTTTCCCCCTTAGATGCTCTGTCTCAGGTAGTTGGGGCTTTCTTTATGAGTATCTGTTGCACTGTTCTTCCCCACTTGGAGGCAGTCTATTCACTATTTGCCTGCCAGGTCTTTGCCCTGCTAGTGCGGGTCCACCTTGCTGTGGCAAGGCTCTGTTCTGCTTTGGTGCCCTATCTGTTATGGTACGTTGCCTTGTCAATGGCAGGCTGCGTGAACCCTGGGCGGTACTTCAGTAGGGGCGGATTGTGTTCGTAGTGGCGGACGCTCCTCCCTCACCAGCCTGCACCATCCTAGATGTCAGCAGCAAAACTGTCAGCCCTGAGGGCCTCCAATCATCGCCCTGCCCATCCCCGTGAGGGCGGGACCCACCTATCCTGATCACCCAGCTCCCTGCCTCAGAGTCCGTCCTCTCTCTCTCTCTCTTTCTCTCCCCAAGCTGAACGGTCGACTCTCTCACTGGTGCCCCAGTAGCCTGCTTATAGGGCACTGGGATCTGTGCATTCTCCCGTGCCACTGCCCATTGCACTGGCTCAGATCATGTTTCCCAGGAATCTCCTGGTCTGGCTCATTGTCCAAGTCCCGTTCAATCAGATTGACATGCCAATCTGCTTTTCCAAATCTCAGATTGCCGGTTTAACAGGGCATCCGGACCAGTGAGTTTCATTCCGGGTCCCACTGCGCTATGATCCTGGCTGAACCAGCCGTGCGAGCCGGCTGTGCTAATGTTCCGTGTCTGTTCCACACCTGGGACTTTCAACGCTCTGTGGGCCAAAAAGGTCCATCTGAGAATGCGGCTATGACTCACCCTCTGTGCCTTCATCAAGAGCTGCAATCCCGAGTCACCTCTACGACGCCATCTTGGAACCCCTTCTTGACTATTTGTTTTTAATACATGTGCCTTTTATTTATTTATCTTGTATAATTGTTCTGGCTAGGAATCTAGTACAATGTTCAGTATGAGTTGTGAAACTTGCTTCTTTCCAGTTTTGAGATTAAAGGCTTTCAGCATTTCTTCATTCAGTTTGATGTTAGATTTCATACATTACCTTTATCAAATGGATGTAAGCTCCTTTTATGACAAGGTTGTTGAGAGTTTGCATAGGGAAGGCAAGTTAAAATTTATCAAGTGCTTTTCGTGTTTCTAAATAAGATGATAATATGTGCTTTTCTTGCATTCTATTGATATAATGTATCATGTTTATTGATTTGTGTATATTAAACTATCATTACTTTCCTGTGATGAATCCACTTGATCATGGTGGACTATCTATTTGATTTGCTGTTGAATTTGTTTTGTGGAAGATATTTGCATCTATGTTTATTACAAATATTGACCTGTAGTTTTCTTTTTTGTAACTTCTTTGTCTGGTTTTGGTATTGTAGTAACCTTGACATCATAGACTGAGTTAGGAAGAATATCGCCTCCTCAATTTTTTGGAAAAGTACTGTGTTAGTTCTTTAAAAGTTTGGAAGAACTTGGCAGTGAAGCCAAATATACCTAGAGTTTTCTGTGTTGGGAGGCATCTTATTACTCAAGTAATCTCATTACTCATTATTACTCTATTCAGATTTTATAAACATATATGCACTAAACACTGGAACACCTGGATGTATAAAGCATATATTATATGTAAAGCAAGAAAAAGGTTTCAATACCCTACTAGTTGGGGACTTTAACATCCCACTCTAAGCATGAGACCCAAAATCGAGGCAGAAAATTAAAGAAAGAATAATTGGATTTAAACTTCACTTTAGACCAAATGAACCTGATAGACATTTATGGGACATTCTATCTAAGAACTGCTTAGTATACATTTTTTTTACCAGCACATGAAACATTCTCCAGGATTTTACCCTGTAATCTAAAACAAAAAATAATCTCAACATATTTGAAAAATTAAAATTATATATTATATATGCTAAGAATACATGAAATAAAGCTGAAAATAAATAACAAGAGGAACTTTGGAAGCCATACAAATACATGTAAATTAAATAACAGGTTCTTGAATAACCATGGGATCAACAGAATAATTAAGATAAAAATTAAAAGATTTATTGAAACAAATTAAAATGGAAACACAACATACCAAATCATGTGAGATACAGCAAGAGCAGTGCTCAGACTGAAGTTTATAGCAAAAAAAAGCCTACATTTACAAAAGTAAAAAAATGCAAATTAGCAATCTAACAATGCACTGCAACAAAATAGAAAAACAAGAACACACCAAGCTCAACATTATGAGAAGAAAAGAAATAAAATAAACCAGAACAGGACTAAATTAAATAGACACACACTCTCTCTTTCTCTGTCTGTCTCTCTCTCTCACACACACACAGAGAGAGAGAGAGAGAGAGAGAGAGAGAGAATTTATAAAACACAAAATGATGATAATGCAAAAAGATAAGCAAGATTGATAAAGTGCCAACTAGAAAAACCAAGAAAAGAAAAGATAAAAAAAAAATGAGAAGTAAACAGGAGTGTTAGGCATTTTTTTTCTTGTTTTTTTTTTTTTTTTTTTTTTTTTTTTTTTTTTTTTTTGAGACGGAGTTTTGCTCTTGTTACCCAGGCTGGAGTGCAATGGCACAATCTCAGCTCACTGCAACCTTCGCCTCCTTGGTTCAGGCAATTCTTCTGCCTCAGCCTCCTGAGTAGCTGGGCAATCTTGCTTATCTTTTTGCATTATCATCATTTGTGTTTTATAAATTCTCTCTCTCTCTCTCTCTCTCTCTCTGTGTGTGTGTGAGAGAGAGACAGAGAGAGAAAGAGAGAGTGTGTGTCTATTTAATTTAGTCCTGTTCTGGTTTATTTTATTTCTTTTCTTTTCATAATGTTGAGCTTGGTGTGTTCTTGTTTTTCTATTTTGTTGCAGTGCATTGCAACAAAAAGAAATAGCTGAGATAGTATTTTTTAAAAAAAGAAAAAAGTTTTAATTGGCTCATTATTCTGGAGGATTTACACAAAGCATAGGGCCATTCTCTGCTCAGGTTCTGGTGAAGTCTCAGGGTGCCTTCAGTCATGGGAGAAGATTAATGAGAAACAGCAACATTACATGGTAAAAGCAGGAACAAGAGAGAGAGAAAGGGAGGTGGAACATACTTTTAAACAGCCAGATTTTATGAAAACTCACTATTACAAGAACAAAAAGAAGAGAATGGCACTAAACCATTCTTGAGAAATTCACCCTCATGATGGAATTTCCTCCTAACAGGTCTTACCTCCAATATTGGAGATTACAATTCAACATGATATTTGGGTGGGGAAAATTATACAAATTATATCAATGGGGGAGGGTCAAAATGAATAACTAGCAGCAACTATTGTGTGTCACACTCACAGAGAGAAGAAAGAATGGTAAGTATATATTAACTTTTCAACTGAAATATTAAGCTGGACACACTGGAATTCATCAATGAAATGACTTGACACAGAGAGAATGGAGAGGAGTAAGACAGAATGACTGCTTACCCCGGAGTGGCAGGAAGACAGGGAAAACCCCCTCCCCACCACGGGGAAATGGTGAGTGAGAGTCCCTGGGAATGCACACTTCTACAATGGGCCTTTGCAATCCTGGACTTAGAAGGTACTCCCTGAGCCCCACTACCAGGTTCTCCAGTCTGACATGTAGAGCTACCTGGAGTCTTAACAGAACCTTCTCTCAGGCACACATGGAATTCCTAGAGCCTTGGTTCTCCAGGCATATCAAAATTAGCAGCTGCAGCTCTGGAAAAGGGGGAGGTCAGGCTTCCTTGAACAATCTCAGAAAAGAGGAAAATTCATGGAACTGAGCAACAATGGACTGCAGACTTTGACTCCACTGCACCTTGCAAGATGAGACCTACTGTCAAGAAATTGTAATATGGTCACACCAGCCCTACATGGGATCTCGGGCCAGTAACAGCTCTGTACATCATTGGGTTGAAGCTCCTAGAGTTGGAGGCAGTCCACCATTTTATTACCCTCCCTCATTTCTTACTGCTGTTGCCCTCAGGCTCCAGAAGGTTCATAATAATTAGAAACTGGTAAAGATCCCCAGCACAGCACAGCCACCACACAGAAAAGAGGCCAGACTGGGGGAAATTTTTCAAGATGGCGCGGTAGGAACAACTCAGGATTGCAGCTCTCAGTGAAGGTGCAGAGAGTGAGTACTAGCCACATTTTCAGGCGGACATCTGTTGCTCACAGAACGGGGAAATTCCCAGGTGTAGGAGAGACACGGGACACCAGCACAGCCCTTTCGGGATGCATGGGCCTTTTGGCCAGCACCACAGTGCAGCGGCACCCTGCACAAAACTCCCTGGTCTGGGTGCCCTGTTAAACTGGCAATCTGAGATTTGGAAAGGCAGATTAACATATCCATCTGATTAAACAAGACTTGGAAAGTGAGCCAGAACAGGAGATTCCTGAAAAGCGTGATTTGAGCCGGTGCAATGGGTCATGGCATGGGAAATCACACAGATCCTAGAGCCCTATTGGCAGGCAACTGAAACACCTGTGAGAGAGTCAACCGTTCAACTTAAAAAAAAAAGAAAGAGAGAGAGAGAGAAAAGACTTTAAGGCAGGAAGCCAGGTGATCAGGCTCGGCAGGTCCCACACTCACAGGGAAAAACAAAATAGCGATTCTAAACGCTGGAAGTTGAGAGTTTTACTGTGGGCTCAGCTGAATGCAGAATGGTGCAGCTCGGTGGGGGAGGGGAGTTAACAACTATGGATGCATACCGCCCCTACTGAGGAACACGCCTATTGTGGAAGCAGCCTGCCATTGCCGAGAAAACCCGCCATAACAGAGATACCCAGCCAACAGAGCAGAGCCCACCACAGTAGGGTGAACCCCGCGGTAGGAAGGCGGAGCCTTGGCAAGCAAATAGTGACTAGACTGCCTCCTATCTGGGCAGGACAGTGCAACGGATACTCATAAAGAAAGCCCCAAATCCCTGACATAGAGCATCTGAGAAAAAGATAAAACAGGTTTTATAAGTTCTGCTGCAGCAGACCTAAACACACCCGCCCAAACACCCTGAATAAACAACGGAGTTCACAGCTCAGCACTTGAGCTCCTATAAAGTACAGACCATCTCCTCAAGCAGCTCCCTGACCCCTGTATATCCAAAAAGTCACCCCAAAAAAGGACTAATCAGACTGACATTTGGCGGGCATCATTCTGAGACAAAGATAGCAGCAGAAGAAACTGGTAGCATCTTTCACTGTTCTGCAGCTTCTACAGGTGTGCCCCAGACAAGCAGGGCCTGGAGTGGACCTCAGCAGTCGTACAGCAGAGGGGCTAGACTGTTAGAAGGAGAACTAAGTAACAGAAATACTTCATCATCAAAAATCTGGGCATTCACTCAGAAACACAATTGAAAAGTCAGCAACTACTAAGACGACAGGTGGATAAATCCACAAAGATGGGAAGAAACCAGCGCAAAAAGGAGGAAAACACCTGAAACCAAAACACCTCACCTCCTACAAAGGACCAAAACTCCTCACCAGCACAGGAACAAAGCTGGACGGAGAATGAGTGCAAAGAAATGACGAAATCAGACTTCAGAAGGTGGATAATGAGAAACTTCAGTGAGCTAAAAGAATATGTTCTAAATCAATGCAAAGAAACTAAGAACCTTGAAAAAAAATTTGAAAAAAGATTTGAGGAAATGATAACAAAAATGGACAATTTAGAGAGGAATATGAATGAATTGAAGGAGCTGAAAAACACAACATGAGAACTTCATGAAGTATGCACAAATTTCAACAGCCGAATTGACCAAACAGAAAAAAGAATGTCAGAAGTCGAAGATCAACTCAATGAAATAAAATGAGAAACCAAGATAAGAGAAAAAAGCGCAAAAAAAAAGGAACAAAATCTCCAAGAAATGTGGGACTATGTGAAGAGACCTAACCTACGTTTGATAGGTGTACTGGAATGTGACAAAGAGAATGAATCCAAGCTAGATAATATTCTTCAGGATACTATCCAGGAAAATTTTCCCAAACTGAAAACGCAGGTCAATACTGAAGTCCAGGAAATACAGAGAACACCACAAAAATATTCCGCAAGAAGAGCAACCCCAAGGCATATAGTCGTCAGATTCCCGAGGGATGAAATGAAGAAAAAAATACTAAGGGCAGCCAGAGAGAAAGCTTCGGTCACCCACAAAGGGAAGCACATCAGACTCACAGCAGATCTCTTGGCAGAGACTCTACAAGCCAGAAGAGAGTGGTGGCCAATATTGAACATCCTTAAAAAAAAGAACTTTCAACCCAGAGTTTCATATCCAGCCAAACTGAGCTTCATAAGTGAAGGAAGAATAAAATCTTTTGCCAACAAGCAAGTACTCAAAGATTTTGTCCACGCCAGGCCTGCTTTACAAGAGCTTCTAAAAGAGGCAATACACATAGAAAGGAACAACCAGTACCAGCCATTCTAAAAACATACCAAATGCTAAAGAGCATCAAGAAAATGAAGAATCTGCATCAACTAACAGGAAAAACAGCCAGCTAGCATCAAAATGACAGTATCAAATTTACACATAACAATATTAAACCTAAATGTAAATGGGCTAAATGAACCAATCAAGAGAAACAGACTGGCAAATTAGATAAAAAAGCAAAACCCATCGGTGTGCTGTATCCAGGAAACCCATCTCAGATGCAAGGATACACAAAGGCTCAAAATAAAAGCTTGGAGGAAGATTTCCCAAGCAAATGAAAGGCAAAAAAAAGCAGACGTAGCAATTCTCGTTTTCATGAAATAGACGTTAAAGCAACAAAGATCAAAAGAGACAAAGAAGGTCGTTACATAATGGTCAAAGGATCGATACAACAAGAAGAGTTAACAATTCTAAATATACATGGACCCAATAAAGAAGCACCAAGATATATAAGGCAAGTTCCTAAGGACAAGCAAAGAGAATTAGAATTACACACAATAATAGTGGGAGTCTTTAGCACTCCACTGTCAATATTAGAAAGATCAACCAGACAGAAAATTAACAAGGATATCCAGGGCTTGAACGCAGACCTGGAAGAAGAAAACCTGATCGACATTTACAGAACTCTCCAGCCCAAATCCACAGAATATACATTCTCCTCAGAACCACATCACACCTACTCCAAAATTGACCACATAATTGGAAGTAAAGCACTCCTCAGCAAATGCAAAACAACTGAAATTATAACAAACACTCTCTCAGAGCATAGTGTAAACATGTTCGAACTTAAAATTTAGAAATTAACTCAAAACCGCACAGCTTCCTGGAAACTGAACAACTGGCTCTTGAATGTTGACTGGATAAGCTGTGAAATAAAGGGAGAAATAAAGAACTTCTTCAAAACCAATGAGAATGAAGACACGACATACCAGAATCTCTGTGAAACATTTAAAGCAGTCTGTAGGGGAAAAAAATAGCAATAAATACCCACATGAGAAGAGTGGAGAGATCCAAAATTGACACCCTATCATCAAAATTGAAAAAGCTAAAGGAGCAAGATCAAAAAAACTCAAAACCTAGCAGAAGACAAAAAATAACTAACATCAGAGCAGAACTGAAGGAGTTAGAGACATGAAAAACCCTTCAAAAAATCAATAAATCCAACAGCTGGTTTATCAGAAAGATCAACAAAATAGAAATACCACTAGCCAAACTGATAAAAAAAAGAGCACAACCAAATAGATGCAATGTAAAACAATAAAGGGGAAATCACAGAAGATTCCACAAAAATTCAAACCATCATCAGAAAATATTACAAACAACTCTATGCACATAAACTAGTAAACCATGAAGAAATGGATAAATTCCTGGACACCTGTGACCTCCCAAGCCTAAACCAGGAGGAAGCTAAAACAATGAATAGACCAATAACAAGGTCTGAAGTTGAGGCAGCAATTAAGAGCCTACCACACAAAAAAAGCCCAGGTCCAGATGGGTTCACAGCCGAATTCTACCAGACACACACACAAAAAAGCTGGTATCATTATTTCTGAAACTATTTCAAATAATCGAAAAAAAAGGAACCCTTTTCAAATCATTTTATGAGACCAACATCATCCTGATACCAAAACCCGGAAGAGACTCAACAAGAAAAGAAAACTTCAGGACAATATACATGATGAACATAGATACAAAAATCTTCAATAAGATACTGAAAAACCATTGCAACAGCACATTAAAAAACTTACTCATCATGATCAAGTAAGATTCTTCCCGGGGATGCATGGCTGGTTCAACATATGCAAGTCTATAAACGTCATTCACCACATTAACAGAACCAAAAACAAAAACCACATGATTATCTCAATTGACGCAGAGAAGGCATTTGACAAAATTTAACAGCCCTTTATGCTAAAAACCCTCAATAAACTCAGTATTGATGGAACACATCTCAAAGTAATAAAAGCTATTTATGACAAACCAACAACCAATATCTTACTGAATGGGCAAAAACTGGAAGCATTCCCTTTGAAATCTGGCACTAGATAAAAATGCCCACTCTCACCACTGCTATTCAACATAGTACTGGAATTTCTAGCCAGAGCCATCAGGCAAGAAATAAAAATAAAGTGTATTCAAATAGGAAACTTGGAAGCTGAATTGTCTCTATTTGCAGACGACATGATAGTATACTTAGAAGACCCCATCACTTCAGCTCAAAAACTCCTGAAACTGATAAACAACTTCAGCAAAGTCTCAGAATATAAAATCATTGTGCAAAAATTACAAGCATTTCTATACACCAATAATAGATTTAAAGAGAACCAGATCAAGAACGAACTGCCATTCACAATTGCTACAAAGAAAATAAAATACCTAGGAATACAACTTACAAGGAATGTAAGGGACCTCTTCAAGAAAAACTACAAACCACTGCACAACGAAATAAGGGAGGGCACAAGCAGACGGAGAAACATTGCATTTTCATGATTAGAAAGAATCAATATCCCGAAAATGGCTATACTGCCCAAAGTAATTTACAGACTCAATGGCATCCCCATCAAGCTACCATTGAATTTCTTCACAGAACTGGAAAAACCACCATGAACTTCATATGGAACCAAAAGAGAGCCCGCATAGCCAAGTCAATTCTAAGCAAAAAGAACACAGCAGGAGGCATCACACTACCAGACTTCAAACTATACTACAAGGCTACAGTAATCAAAACAGCATGGTACTGGTACCAAAACAGCGATATACACCAGTGGAACAGAACAGAGGCGTTGAAGGCATCAGAAAATATCTACAACTATACAATCTTAGATAAAGCTGACAAAAACAAGCAATGGGGAAAGGATTCCCTGTTTAATCAATGGTGTTGGAATAACTGGCTAGACTTGTGCAGAAAGCAGAGTCTGGACCTTTCCTTGACAGCTTACACAAAGATTTCCTCCAGATTGATCAGAAACTTAAATATAAGATCTGTTACCATAAAACCCAGAAGAAAATCTAGGCAAAACCATTCAGTACATAGGAGTAGGCAAGGATTTCATGACCAAAACACCAAAAGCAATGGCAACAAAAGCCAAAATAGACAAATGAGACCTAATCAAACTTCGCAGTTTTTGCACAGCAAGAGAAATAGTCATTAGAGTGAATGAGGAACCAACAGAATTGGAAAACATCTTTGCAGTTTACCCATCTGACAAAGGGATGATATCCAGAATTTAAAAGAACTCAAACAGATTTAGAGGAAAAAAACAAACAAGTCCATTCAGCAATGGGCAAAGGATATGAACACTTTACAAAAGAAGACATACATGAGGCCAAGAAACACATGAAAAAATGCTCATTATCACTGGTCGTTAGCGAGATGCAAATCAAAACCACATTGAGATACCATCTCACGCCAGTTAGAAAGGTGATCATTAAAAAATATGGAGACAACAGATGCTGGAGAGGATGTGGAGAAATAGGAACACTCTTACACTGTTAGTGGGAGTGCAAATTAGTTCAACCATTGTGGAAGACAGTGTGGCAACTTCTCAAGGACCTAGAAATAGAAATTCCATTTGACCCAGCAATCCCATTACTAGGTATATATCAAAGGACTATAAATCATTCTACTATAAGGACACATGCACACGAATGTTTATTGCAGCACTGTTTACAATCACAAAGACCTGGAACCAACCCAAATGCCCCTTGATGATAGACTGGACTGGAATAATGTGGCATATATACACAATGGAATATTATGCAGCAATCAAAAATGATGAGTTTGTGTCCTTTGTAGGGACATGGATGAATCTGGAGAACATCATTCTCAGCAAACTGAAACAAGAACAGAAAATGAAATACCACATATTATCACTCATGGGCGAGTGAGAAAAAATGAGAACACATGGACAGAGGGAAGGGGGTACTACACACTGGGGTCTGTTGGGGGAAATAGGGGAGAAACAGCATGGGGGGAGAAGGGGAGGGATAGCCTGGGGAGAAATGCCAAATGTGGGTGAAGGGGAGAAAGGCAACAAAACACACTGCCATGTGTGTACCTATACAACTATCTTGCACGTTTTGCACATGTACCCCAAAACCTAAAATGCAATAAAAATTTTAAAAGATGATACAAAAAAATAAATTAAAAAAAAGAAAAAGAAAATAAAACAATAACTTTTTATTTTATTTTTAGAATGCACCACAAATATTAGTAAAGCAAACATAATATTTTAATGTGTTACATTTTTTCTTATACTGCTTTGATAAAGGGAGACTCAGTTATTAATTATTTAGTTTTATTTAAATTAATCTCTTATCAACAAAAGTATTTACTGACATTTATTAAGTGCCACATTGTATCAGATGCAAATTGCTCTGAACATCTTTTTAAAATCTTACCTATGCATTTCCAATGGGAATTGTAAATGTCAGGTAACAGCATTTAATAAACTTAAAACTTCTATAAAAACTGCTCATCCTCCCTGGTCATTAGTGAGATGCAAATCAAAACTACATTGAGATACCATCTCACACCAGTTAGAATGGTTGTTATTAAAAAATCTGGAGACAAAAAATGCTGGAGAGAATTGGGAGAAATAGGAATACTCTTACACTGTTGGTGGGAGTGTAAATTAGTTCAACTTTTGTGGAAGACAGTATCGCGATTCCTCAAGGCCTTAGAAATAGAAATTTTATTTGACCCAGCAATCCCATTACTGGGTATATAACCAAAGGACTATAAATTGTTCTACTAGGAGGGGACTCACAAGATGGCGTCGTAGAAGTGACTCAGGATTGCAGCTCTCAGTGAAGGCGCAGAGGGTGACTCCTACCCACATTCTCGGATGGACTTTTTTGCCCACAGAGCGTTGAAAGTCCCAGGTGTGGGAGAGACACGGGACACTAGTACAGCCAGCTAGTAGCTGGCTCACGTGGCCACTTTGGCCAGCACCGCAGCAGGACCCGGCACGGAACTCACTGGTCTGGGTGCCCTGTTAAACCGGCAATCTGAGATTTGGAAGGGCAGATTGGCATGTCCATCTGATTGAACAGGACTTGGACAATGAGCCAGACCAGGAGTTTCCTGGGAAGCGTGATCTGAGCCAGTGCAGTGGGAAGCTGCATGGGAGATCACACAGATCCCAGTGCCCTATCGGCAGGCTACTGGGGCGCCAGTGAGAGAGTCAACCTTTCAGCTTGTGGAGAGGAAGAGAGAGAGAGAGAGGACGGACTCTGAGGCAGGGAGCTAGGTGATCAGGCTCAGCGGGTCCCACCCTAACAGGGACAAGCAGGGCGGTGACTGGAGGCATTTTGGGCTGAGAGTTTTGCTGCTGGCATCTAGGACAGTGCAGCCCGGTGAGGGATGGGCACCGCCATTACTGACGTAATCCGCCACTACTGAAGTACCACCCAGATGGTGTTTTACGAGTTCTATTGCAGCAGACATAAACAACCTCCCAAAAACCCTGAATGAACAACGGAGCACACAGTTCAGCACTGGAGCTCTTATAAAGCACACAGTCTCCTTAAGCAGCTCCCTGACCCCTGTATATCCAAGGAGTCACCCCAAAACAGGACTAATCAGACTGACATTTGGAGGGTGTCATTCTGGAACAAAGACAGCAGAAGAAGAAACTGGTATCAGCCCTCACTGTTCCACAGCTGCTAAAGGTATATCCCAGACAAGCAGGGCCTGGAGTGGACCTCAGCACTCATACAGCAGAGGGGCTAGACAATTAGAGGGAAAACTAAGTAACAGAAATACTTCATCAACAAAAATCTCAGCGTCCACACAGAAACCCAATTGAAAAACCAGCAACTACTAAGACGACAGGTGGATAAATCCATAAAGATGGGAAGAAACCAGCGAAATAAAAAGGAAAACACCCGAAACCAAAACACCTCACCTCCTACAAAGAACAAAAACTCCTCATCAGCAAGGGAACCAAACTGGACAGAAAATGAGTGTGACGAAATGACGAAATCAGACTTCAGAAAGTGGATAATGAGAAACTTCATTGAGCTAAAAAAACATGTTCTAAATCACTGCAAAGAAACTAAGAACCTCGAAAAAAGATTTGAAAAAAGATTCGAGGAATTGATAACAAGAATGGACAACTTAGAGAGGAATACAAATGAACTGAAGGAGCTGAAAAACACAACACGAGAACTTCGTGAAGCATGCAAAAGTTTCAACAGCCGAACTGACCAAGCAGAAGAAAGAATATCAGAAGTTGAAGATCAACTCAATGAAATAAAACGAGAAACGAAGATTAAAGAAAAAAAAACAAAAAGGAATGAACAAAATCTCCAAGAAATGTGGGACTATGTGAAGAGACCCAAACTATGTTTGATAGGTGTACCAGAATGTGATGAAGAGAAAGAATCCAAGCTGGAAAACACTCTTCAGGGTATTATCCAGGAAAATTTCCCCAACCTAGCAAGACAGGTCAATACTCAACTCCAGGAAATACAGAGAACACCACAAAGATATTCTGCAAGAAGAGCAACCCCAAGGCACAAAATCATCAGATTCACCAGGGTTGAAATGAAGGAGAAAATACTAAGGGCAGCCAGAGAGAAAGGTCGGGTCACCCACAAAGAGAAGCCCGTCAGACTCACAGCAGATCTCTCAGCAGAGACTATACAAGCCAGAAGAGAGTGGGGGTCAATATTCAACATCCTTAAAGAAAAGAACCTTCAACCTGAATTTCATATCCAGCCAAACTGAGCTTCATAAATGAAGGAAAAATAAAATCCTTCATGAACAAGCAAGTACTCAGAGATTTTGTCACCACTAGGCCTGCTTTACAAGAGCTCCTGAAAGAGGCACTACACATAGAAAGAAACAACCAGTACCAGCCATCCTAAAAGCATACCAAATGCTAAAGACCATCAACAAAATGAAGAATCTACATGAACCAATGGGCAAAACAGCCAGATAGCATCAAAATGGCAGTATCAAATTCACACATAACAATATTAACCCTAAATGTAAATGGGCTAAATGCACAAATCAAGAAACACAGACTGGCAAATTGGATAAAAACCCAAAACCCATTGGTGTGCTGTATCCAGGAAACCCACCTCACAGGCAGGGATACACAAAGGCTCAAAATAAAGGGATGGAGGAATATTTACCAAGCAAATGGAGAGCAAAAAAAAGCAGGAGTTGCAATTCTCATCTCTGATAAAATAGACTTTAAAGCAACAAAGATCAACAGGGACAAAGAAGGTCATTACATAATGGTAAAAACATCGATACAACAAGAAGAGCTAACGATTCTAAATATATATGTACCCAATGCAGGAGCACCCAGATATATAAGGCAAGTCCTTATGACTTACAAAGAGACCTAGACTCCCACACAAAAATAGTGGGAGACTTTAACACTCCACTGTCAATTTCAGACAGATCAACCAGACAGAAATTTAACAAACATATCCAGGGCTTGACCTCAGACCTGGAACAAGCAAAACTGATAGACATTTACAGAACTCTCCACCCCAAATCGACAGAATATACATTCTTCTCAGCACAACATCACACCTACTCCAAAATTGACCACATAATTGGTAGTAAAGCACTCCTCAGCAAATGCAAATCAACTGAAATCATAACAAATAGTCTCTCAGACCATAGTGCAATCAAGTTGGAACTAAGAATTCAGAAAATAACTCAGAACCGCACAGCTCCATGGAAACTGAACAACTGGCTCTTTTTTTAAAAAATGTTTGCTGCATTATAGGTTTTGGGGTATATGTGCAGGACGTGCAAGATAGTTGCATAGCTACACACACGGCACAAACTCATCATTTTTGATTGCTGCATAATATTCCATGGTGTATGTGTGCCACATTTTCCCAGTCCAGTCTATCATCGATAGGCATTTGGGTTGGTTCCAGGTCTTTGCTATTGTAAACAGTGCTGCAATGAACAGTCATCTGCATGTGTCCTTATAGTAGAACTATTTATAGTCCTTTGGATATATACCCAGTAATGGGATTGCTGGGTCAAATGGAATTTCTATTTCTAGGTCCCTGAGGAATTGCCACACTGTCTTCCACAATTGTTGAAATAATTTACACTTCCACCAACAGTGTAAGAGTGTTCCTATTTCTCCACATCCTCTCCAGCATCTGCTGTCTCCAGATTTTTTAGTGATCGCCATTCTAACTGGCGTGAGATGGTATCTCAATGTGGTTTTGATTTCCATCTCTCTAATGACCAGTGATGATGAGCATTTTTTCATATGTTTGTTGCTTTTGCCCATTTTAAAATGGGCTTGTATGTGTTTTTTTTCTGTAAATCTGTTTGAGTTCTTTGTAAATTCTGGATATCAGCCCTTTGTCAGTTGGGTAAACTGCAAAGATTTTTTCCCAATCTCTTGGTGGCCGATTCATTCTAGTGACTGTTTCTTTTGTCGTGCAAAAGCTGTGTAGTTTGATTAGGTCCCATTTGTCTATTTTGGCTTTTCTTGCCAATGCTTTTGGTGTTTTTTTCATGAAGTCCTTGCCTACTCCTAAGTTCTGAATGGTTTTGCCTAGATTTTCTTCTAGGGTTTTTATGGTGCCAGGTCCTATCTTTAAGTCTTTAATGCATCTGGAGTTAATTTTGGTGTAAGGTGTCAGGAAGTGATCCTGTTTCTGCTTTCTGCACATGGCTAACCAGTTTTCCCAACGCCATTTCTTAAACAGGGAATCTTTTCCCCACTGCTTGTTTTTGTCTGGTTCATCAACGATTATATGGTTGTAGATATGTTGATTTGCCTCCGATGCCTGTGTACTGTTTCATTGGTCTATATCTCTGTGTTGGTACCAGTACCATGCTGTTTTGATTACTGTAGCCTTGTAGTATGGTTTGAAGTCTGGTAGTCTGATGCCTCCCGCTGTGTTCTTTTTTCTTAGAATTGACATGGCTATGCGGGCTCGCTTTTGGTTCCATATAAAGTGCATGGTGGTTTTTTCCCGTTCTGTGACGAAACTCAATGGTAGCTTGATGGGGATAGCATTGATTTTGTAAATTACTTTGGGCAGTGTAGCCATTTTCACAATATTGATTCTTTCTAACCATGAACATGGAGTGTTTCTTCATCTGTTTGTGTCCTCTCTTATTTTGTTGAGCAATAATTTGTGGGTTTTTTTTTGAAGAGGTCCCTTACGTTTCTTGTGAGTTGTATTCCTAGGTATTTTATTCTCTTTGTAGCAATTGTGAATGGCAGTTTGGTCTTGATTTTATTCTCTTTAAATCTGTCATTCGTGTATGAAAATGCTTGTGATTTTTGCACATTGATTTTATATCCTGAGACTTTGCTGATGTTGCTTATCCATTTCAGGAAGTTTTGGGCTGAGGTGATGGGGTATGCTATCTAGGTATACTATTATGTCGTCTGCGAATAGCGACAATTTGGCTTCCTCCTTTCTTATTCGATTAAACTTTATTTCTTTTTCTTCCCTGATTGCTCTGGCTAGAACTTCCAGTACCCTGTTTAATAGGAGTGGTGAGAGTGGGCATCCTTGTCTCGTGCCGGATTTCAAAGGGAATGCTTACAGTTCTTGCCCATTAAGTATGATATTGGCTGTTGGTTTGTCGTAAAAAGCTTTTATTACTTTCAGATATGTTCCATCAATACCGAGTTTACTGAGAGTATTTAGCATAAAGGGCTCTTGAATTTTGTCAAATTCCTTCTCTGTGTCAATTGAGATAATCATGTGGTTTTTGTTTTTGGTTCCGTTAATGTGGTGAATGATGTTTATAGCCTTGCCTATGTTGAACCAGCCTTGCATGTCCGTTATGAATCCTACTTGATCATGATGGATAAGTTTTTTAATATGCTATTGGAGTCGGTTTGCCAGTATTTTATTGAAGATTTTTGCATCTATGTTCATCATGGATATTGGCCTGAAGTTTTCTTTTCTTGTTGAGTCTCTGCCGGGTTTTGGTATCAGGATGCTGTTGGTCTCATAAAGTGATTTGGGAGGGGTTCCCTCTTTTTGAATTATTTGGAATAGTTTCAGAAGGAATGGTACCAGATCCTCTTTGTGTGTCTGGTAGAATTCCGCTGTGAACCCATCTGAACCAGACCTTTTTTTTGTGTGGTAGGCTCTTAATTGCTCCCTCGACTTCAGTCCTTGTTATTGGTCTATTCATAGTTTTGGCTTCCTCGTGGTTTAGGCTTGGGAGGACACAGGTGTCCAGGAATTTATCCATTTTTTTTCCTGATTTACTAGTTTATGTGCATAGAGTTGTTTGTAGTATTCTCTGATAATGGTTTGAATTTCTGTAGAATCTGTTGTGATTTCCCATTTATCATTTTTTATTGCATCTATTTGGTTGTTCTGTCTTTTCTTTTTTATCAGTCTGGCTAGTGGTCTGTCGATTTTGTTGATCTCTTCGAAAAACCAGCTCTTGGATTTATTGATTTTTTGAAAGGTTTTTCGTGTCTCTATCTCTTTCAGTTCTGCTCTGATGTTAGTTATTTCTTGTCTTCAGCTAGGTTTTGAGTTTTTTTGATCTTGCTCCTCTAGCTCTTTCAATTTTAATGATAGGGTGTCAATTTTGTATCTCTCCACTCTTCTCATGTGGGCACTTATTGCTATATATTTTCCTCTACAGACTGCTTTAAATGTGTCCCAGAAATTCTGGTACGTTGTGTCTTCATTCTTGTTGGTTTCAAAGAACTTCTTTATTTCTGCCTTCATTTCATTGTTTATCCAATCAACATTGGAGAGCCAGTTGTTCAGTTTCCATGAAGCTGTGTCGTTCTGAGTTAGTTTCTGAATTCTGAGTTCTAACTTGATTGCACTATGGTCTGAGTGACTGTTTGTTATGATTTCCGTTGTTTTGCATTTTCTGAGGAGTGCTTTACTTCCGATTATGTGGTCAATTTTGGAGTAGGTGTGATGTGGTGCTGAGAAGAATGTATATTCTGCGGATTTGGGGTGGAGAGTTCTGTAAATGTCTATCAGTTTTGCTTGTTCCAGGTCTGAGTTCAAGCCCTGGATATCTTTGTTAAATTTCTGTCTGGTTGATCTGTCTGATTTGACAGTGGAGTTTTAAAGTCTCCCACTATTATTTTGTGGGAGTCTAAATCTCTTTATATGTCATTAAGAATTTGCCTTGTAAATCTATGTGCTCCTGTATTGGGTCCATATATGTTTAGGATCCCTAGCTCTTCTTGTTGTATTGATCCTTTTACCATTATGTAATGACCTTCTTTGTCTCTTTTGATCTTTGTTGCTTTAAAGTCTATTTTATTAGAGATGAGAATTGCAACTTCTACTTATTTTTTCTCTCCATTTACTTGGTAAATCTTCCTCCACCCCTTGATTTTGAGCCTTTGTGTATCCTTGCATGTGAGATGGGTTTCCTGGATACAGCACACTGATGGGTTTTGTTTTTTTTTGTCCAGTTTGCCAGTCTGTGTCTTTTTATTGGTGAATATAGCCCATTTACATTTAGGGTTAATATTGTTATGTGTGAATTTGATACTGCCATTTTGATGCTAGCTGGCTCTTTTGCCCATTAGTTGATTCAAGTTCTTCATTTTTTTGACGCTCTTTAGCATTTGGTATGTTTTTAGAATGGCTGGTACTGGGTGTTTCTTTTTTTTAATTTTTATTTCATTTTAGATTTTGGGTTACATGTGCAGAACGTGCAAGTTAGTTGCATAGGTACACACATGGATTTGTTAATCTGCCCTCCCACATCTCAGATTGCCAGTTTAACAGGGCACCCAGACCAGTGAGTTTTTTGCAGGGTTCCACTGCTCCGCGGTGTCAGCAGAAATGGCCGCACAAGCCGAAAGGGCTGCACTGGTGTCCTATGACTCTCCTACACCTGGCAATTTCCCCCTTCTGTGGGCAACAAAGGTCCGTCTGAAAATGCAGCTAAGATTCACCCTCTGCGCCTTCACTGAGAGCTGCAATCCTGAGTTGTTCCTATCGCCCCATCTTGGACAATGCCAGTTTCACCTTTCAATTTTTGGTTTTGTTGCAATTGCCTTTGTGGACTTGATCAAGAATTGTTTGCCAACATCTATGTTGAGAAGAACATTTCCTAGGTTTTCTTCTAGAATTTTTATCACTTAAGGTGTTGCATTTAAATGTCTAATCCATCTTGTCTTTATCTTTGTATGTAATGAAAAGTAGGAATCCAGTTTCGTTTTTTTGTATATAGCTAACCAATTATTTTAGCACCATTAACTAAACAGAAAGTCCTTTCCTCATTGCTTATTTTCTTCAATATTGAAGGCGGTTTTATGTGTCTGACTTTATACCTGAGTTTTGTATTCTGTACCATTGGTCTATGTGTCTGTTTTCCTACAAGTCCCATGTTGTATTGGTTACTGCAACCTCATGGTATAGTTTGAAATCAGGTAATGCAATGCCTCTGACTTTTTTTTTTTTTTTTTTTTTTGGTTAAAATTGCTTTTTCTACTCAGACTCTTCTTTAATTTCCTGGAAATTTTGTGATTATATATTTCTAATTCTGTAAAAATTATGTTGGCAATTTGATAAGACTAGTGTTGAATCTATGAGTTGATTTGGGCATTATGGCCATTTTAAAAATATTAATTTTGTTTTTCCAATTTATGTGCATAGAATGTTTTCATTTGTTCATGTCATCTATGTTTTTTTTCAGCATCTTTTGCACTTCTCCTTGTAGAGATCTTTCATTTCCTTGGTAGTCTGTACTTCTAAATATTTATGGTTTTGGTAGCTATTTTCTTTTTTCTCTGTCTTTCTTTTTCTTTCTTTCTTTATTTTGTTTTTTTTCTTCTTCATTCTTTTTTTCTCTCTCCTTCCTTCATTCCTTCCTTCCTTTTCTTCTTTCTTTCCTCCTTTGTTTTTTTTCAGTTGGAATCCCACTCTGTCACCCAGGCTTGAGTGCAATAGCACGATCTCAGCTCACCACAACCTCTACCTCCTGGGTTCAAGCAGTTCTACTACCTAAGCCTTCTGAGTAGCTGAGATTACAGGCTTGTGCCACCACACCTACCTAATTTTTGTATTTTTAGTGGAGACTGGGTTTCACTATGTTGCCATGGCTGGTCTCAAACTCCTGACCTCAGGTGATCTGTCCACCTCTCAGGCATTCAATATGATGGAATTACAGGAATGAACTACAGTGCCTGAGATAAATTTTGGTAGCTATTTTTAATTGTGATCATGTTCTCAAAGGGACGTGAACCTTCAATGTTATTGGTGTGTAGAAATTGTACACTAATTTTTGTACATTAATGTTGTATCCTGAAATTTTACCGATGTCATTTACCTGTTTCTGTAGACTTTTGTTGGAGTCCCTAGGGATTCTTAGGTCAATGAAAATGGAATCGTTTTGTCAGTGAAGCAAGCTAGTTTGACTTTTTTTTATTTGAATGCCTGTCACTTCTTTCCCTTGCCTTATTTCTCTGGCTAGGACTTCCATTACTATATTGAATAGGAGGCTTAAGAGGAGGCATTCTTGTCTTGAACAGTTGTCAAGAAGAATGGTTTTGGCTTTTGATCATTCAGTATAATATTGGCTATGGGTTCATCAGCGATGGCTCCTATAATTTTGAGGCAACTTCCTTCAATGCATAGTCTGTTGGGGATTTTCATGGAGTGATGTTGGATTTTACCAAAAGCCTTTTGATATCAATTGAGATAATCATATGAGTTTTGCTTTTAATTCTGTTTATGTAGTGAATCACATTTATTTATTTTCATATGTTTAATCAGCTTTGCAACATAGGAATAAAGCCTGGTCAATTATGATTTAATAACTGCTGTGCTGCTGGAAACACTTTGCCAGTATTTTGTTATTAGCAAAAATAGGGTATTTGTGGGAGACTTCTGGCAAGATAGCATCGTAGAGGAGACTCAGGATTGCAACTTTCAGTGAAGGCGCAGAGGGTGAGTCCTAGCCGCATTCTCGGATGTTCCTTTTATGCCCACAGAGCGTTGAAAGTCCCAGGTGTGGGAGAGACACGGGACGCTAGCAGCCAGCTAACACAGCTGGCTCCCGCCGCCCCTTCGGCCAGTGCCGCAGCGGGACCCGGCGCAGAACTCACTGGTCTGGGTGCCCTGTTAAACTGGCAATCTGAGATTTGGAAGGGCAGATTGGCATGTTCATCTGATTGAACGGGACTTGGACAATGAGCCAGACCAGGAGTTTCCTTGGAAGCGTAATCTGAGCCAGGGTAGTGGGCAGTGGCACGGGAGATCACACGGATCCCAGTGCACTATCGGCAGGCTACTGGGGCGCCAGTGAGAGAGTCGACACTTCAGCTTAAGGAGAGAAAGAGAGAGAGAGGATGGAATCTGAGGCAGGGAGCTGGGTGATCTGGCTCGGCGGGTCCCACGCTCACGGGGACAAGCAGGGCAGCGACTGGAGATGCCTGGGGCTGAGAGTTTTGCTGCTGGCATCTAGGACGGTGCAGCCTGGTGAGGGAGGGGCGTCCACCATTGCTGACGCAATCCACCCCCACTGAAGTAATGCCCAGGACTGATGAAGCCTATCACTGCCAAGGCAACCTGCCATAACTGAGAGACTACACGCTCCACAGCAGAAGGGAGCCCAGCAGCAAGAGGGCGGCCCCGCGCTAGCAGGTCAGAGCCCCGGCAGGCAAATAGTGAATAGACTGCCGCCTAGTGGGGCAGAACAGTCCAACAGATACTCATAAAGAAAGCCCCAACTCCCTGAGTCAGAGCATCTAAGGGGGGGAAATAAAGGGGTGGTGTTTTATGAGTTCTATAGCAGCAGACATAAACAACCTCCCAACAACGCTGAATGAACAACGGAGCTCACAGCTCAGCACTGGAGCTCCTATAAAGCACAGACTGTCTCCTCAAGCAGCTCCCTGACCCGTGTATATCCAAGGAGTCACCCCAGAAAAGGACTAATCAGACTGAAATTTGGATGGCATTATTCTGGAACAAGGACAGCAGAAGAAGAAACTGGTATCATCCCTCACTGTTCCGCCGCTGCTGCAGGTATACCCCAGACAAGCAGGGCCTGGACTGGATCTCAGCACTCAAACAGCAGAGAGGATAGACCATTAGAGGGAAAACTAAGTAACAGAAATACTTCATTATCAACAATCTCAGGGTCCACACAGAGACCCAATTGAAAAATCAGCAACTACTAAGACGACAGGCGGATAAATCCATAAAGATGGGAAGAAACCAGCGCAAAAAGGAGAAAAGCACCCGAAACCAAAACACCTCACCTCCAAAAAAAGACCAAACCTCCTCACCAGCAAGTGAACAAAGCCGGATGGAGAATGAATGTGACGAAATGACGGAATCAGACTTCAGAAAGTGGATAATGAGAAACTTCAGTGAGCCAAAGGAACATGTACTAAACCACTGCAAAGAAACTAAGAACCTTGAAAAAAGATTTGCAAAAAGATTCGAGGAATTGATAACAAGAATGGACAACTTAGAGAGGAATATGAATGAATTGAAGGAGCTGAAAAACACAACACGAGAACTTCGTGAAGCATGCACAAGTTTCAACAGCCGAATTGACCAAGCAGAAGAAAGAATATCAGAAGTCGAAGATCAACTCAATGAAATAAAACGAGAAACCAAGATTAAAGAAAAAAGTACAAAAAGGAATGATCAAAATCTCCAAGAAATGTGGGATTATGTGAAGAGACCCAACCTACGTTTGATAGGTGTACCAGAATGTGACAAAGAGAATGAATCCAAGCTGGAAAACACTCTTCAGAATATTATCCAGAAAAATTTTCCCAACCTAGCAAGACAGGTCAATACTCAACTCCAGGAAATGTAGAGAACACCACAAAGATACTCTGCAAGAAGAGCAACCCCAAGGCACATAATCGTCAGATTCACCAGGGTTGAAACGAAGGAGAAAATACTAAGGGCAGCCAGAGAGAAAGGTCACGTCACCCACAAAGGGAAGCCCATCGGACTCACAGCAGATCTCTCGGCAGAGACTCTACAAGCCAGAAGAGAGTGGGGGCCAATATTCAACATCCTTAAAGAAAAGAACTTTCAACCCAGAATTTCATATCCAGCCAAACTGAGCTTCATAAGTGAAGGAAAAATAAAATCCTTCACGAACAAGCAAGTACTCAGAGATTTTGTTACCACTAGGCCTGCTTTACAAGAGCTCCTGAAAGAGGCACTACACATCGAAAGAATCAACCAGTTCCAGCCATCCTAAAAGCATACCAAATGCTAAAGACCATCAACAAAATGAATAATGTAAATGAACCAAAGGGCAAAACAGCCAGCTGGCATCAAAATGGCAGTATCAAATTCACACATAACAATATTAACCCTGAATGTAAATGGGCTAAATGCACCAATCAAAAGACACAGACTGGCAAATTGGATAAAAAACCAAAACCTATCAGTGTGCTGTATCCAGGAAACCCACCTCACACGCAAAGATACACAAAGGCTCAAAATAAAAGGATGGAGGAAGATTTACCAAGCAAATGGAGAGCAAAAAAAAGCAAGAGTTGCAATTCTCATCTCTGATAAAATAGACTTTAAAGCAACAAAGATCAAAAGGGACAAAGAAGGTCATTACATAATGGTAAAAGGATCGATACAACAAGAAGAGATAATGATTCTAAATATATATGGACCCAATGTAGGAGCACCCAGATATATAAGCAAGTTCTTAATGACTTACAAAGAGACTTAGACTCCCACACAATAATAGTGGGAGACTTTAACACTCCACTGTCAATAGCAGACAGATCAACCAGACAGAAAATTAACAAGGATATCCAGGACTTGAACTCAGACCTGGAACAAGCAAACCTGATAGAAATTTTCAGAACTCTCCACCCCAAATCCAAAGAATATACATTCTTCTCAGCACCACATCACACCTACTCCAAAATTGACCACATAATTGTAAGTAAAGGACTCTTCAGCAAATGCAAAACAACGGAAATCATAACAAACAATCTCTCAGACCATAGTGCAATCAAGTTGGAACTCAGAATTCAGAAAATAACTCAGAACCGCACAGCTTCATGGAAACTGAACAACTGGATCTTGAATGTTGATTGGATAAACAATGAAATGAAGGCAGAAATAAAGAAGTTCTTTGAAACCAACGAGAATGAAGACACAACGTACCAGAATCTCTGGGACACATTTCAAGCAGTCTGTAGAGGAAAATACATAGGAATAAGTGCCCACATGAGAAGAGTTGAGAGATCCAAAATTGTCACCCTATCGTCAAAATTGAAAGAGCTAGAGGAGCAAGATCAAAAAAGCTCAAAACCTAGCCAAAGACAAGGAATAAATAAGATCAGAGCAGAACTGAAAGAGATATAGAAAAGAAAAACACTTCAAAAATCAATAAATGTAAGAGCTGGTTTTTTGAAAAGATCAACAAAATAGACCGACCACTAGCCAGACTGATAAAAAAGAAAAGAGAGAAAAACCAAATAGATGCAATAAAAAACGATAATGGGGAAATCACCACAGATTCCACAGAAATTCATACCATCATCAGAGAATATTACAAACAACTGTATGCACACAAACTAGTAAATCAGGAAGAAATGGATAAATTTCTGGACGCCTGTGTTCTCTCAAGCCTAAACCAGGAGGAAGCTGAAACTATGAATAGACCAATAACAAGGTCAGACGTTGAGGCAGCAATTAAGAGCCTACCACACAAAAAAAGCCCAGGTCCAGATGGGTTCACAGCTGACTTCTACCAGGCACACAAAGAGGAGCTGGTACCATTCCTTCTGAAACTATTCCAAATAATGAAAAAAGAGGGAACCCTTCCCAAATCATTTTATGAGACCAACATCATCCTGATACCAATACCTGGCAGAAACTCAACAAGAAAAGAAAACTTCAGGCCAATATCCATGATGAACATAGATGCAAAAATCTTCAATAAAATATTGGTAAATCGATTGCAACAGCACATTAAAAAACTTATCCATCATGATCAAGTAGGATTCATCCTGGGGATGCAAGGCTGGTTCAACATACGGAAGTCTATAAATGTAATTCACCACATAAACAGAAGCAAAAACAAAAACCACATGATTATCTCAATCGATGCAGAGAAGGCATTTGACAAAATTCAACAGCCCTTTATGCTAAAAACCGTCAATAAACTTGGTATTGATGGAACATATCTCAAAGTAATAAAAGCTATTTACGACAAAACAACAGCCAATATCATACCTAATGGGCAAAAGCTGGAAGCATTCCCTTTGAAATCTGGCACTAGAGAAGGAAGCCCTCTCTCACCACTTCTATTCAACATAGTACTGGAAGTTCTAGCCAGAGCAATCAGGCAAGAAAAAGAAATAAAGGGTATTCAGATAGGAAAGATGGAAGCCAAATTATCTTTATTTGCAGATGACGTGATAGTATACCTAGGAGACCCCATCACCTCAGCCGAAAAGGTCCTGCAACTGATAAGCAACTTCAGCAAATTCTCAGGATATAAAATCAATGTGCAAAAATCACAAGCATTACTATACACCAATTACAGATTTAAAGAAAACCAAATTAAGAACGAACTGCCATTCACAATTGCTACAAAGAAAATAAAATACCTAGGAGAACAACTCACTAGGAATGTAAGGGACCTCTTTAAGGAAAACTATAAACAACTGCTCAATGAAATAAGAGAGGACACAAACAGATGGAGAAACTTTCCACGTTCATGGTTAGGAAGAATCAATATTGTGAAAATGGCTATACTGCCCAAATTAATTTACACATTCAATGCTATCCCCATCAAAATACCATTGAATTTCTTCACAGAACTGGAAAAACCACCATGAATTTCATATGGAACCAAAAAAGAGCCCGCATAGCCAAGTGAATTCTAAGCAAAAAGAACACAGCGGGAGGCATCACTCTACCAGACTTCAAACTATACTACAAGGCTACAGTAATCAAAACAGCATGGTACTGGTACCAAAACAGAGATTTAGACCAATGGAACAGAACAGAAGCATCGGAGGCAACACAACATATCTACAACCATATTATCTTTGATAAACCAGACAAAAACAGGCAATGGGAAAAGGATTCCCTATTTAATAAATGGTGTTGGGAAAACTGGCTAGCCATGTGCAGAAAGCAGAAACTGGACCCCTTTCTGGCACCTTACAGTAAAATTAACTCCAGATGGATTAAAGACTTAAACGTAAGACCTGACACCATAAAAACCCTAGAAGAAAATCTAGGCAAAACCGTTCAGGACATAGGAGTAGGCAAGGACTTCATGAACAAAACACCAAAAGCATTGGCAACAAAAGCCAAAATAGACAAATGAGACCTAATCAAACTCCACAGCTTCTGCACAGCAAAAGAAACAGTCACTAGAGTGAATCGGCAACCATCAGAATGGGAAAAAATCTTTGCAGTTTACACACTGACAAAGGGCTGATATCCAGAATTTACAAAGAACTCAAACAGATTTACAGAAAAACAAACAAACAAACAAACAAGCCCATTCAAAAATGGGCAAAGGATATGAACAGAAACTTTACAAAAGAAGACATACATGATGCCAACAAACATATGAAAAAGTGCTCATCATCATTGGTCATTAGAGAGATGCAAATCACAACCACATTGAGATATCATCTCACACCAGTTAGAATGGCGATCATTAAAAAATCTGGAGACAGCAGATGCTGGAGAGGATGTGGAGAAATAGGAACACTCTTACACTGTTGGTGGGAATGTAAATTAGTTCAACCATTGTGGAAGACAGTGTGGCGATTCCTCAGGGACCTAGAAATAGAAATTTCATTTGACCCAGCAATCCCATTACTGGTTATCTATCCAAAAGACTATAAATCGTTCTACTATAAGGACACATGCACACGAATGTTCATTGCAGCACTGTTTACAATAGCAAAGACCTGGAACCAACCCAAATGCCCATCGATGATAGACTGGACTGGGAAAATGTGGCACATATACACCATGGAATATTATGCAGCAATCAAAAATGATGAGTTTGTGTCCATTGTAAGGACATGGATGAATCTGGAGAACATCATTCTCAGCAAACTGACGCAAGAACAGAAAAAGAAATACTGCATATACTCACTCATAGATGGGTGAGAAAAATGAGAACACATGGACGCAGAGAGGCGGTCTACTATACACTGGGGACTGTTGGGGGAAATGGGGGAGGGACAGCGGGGGGGGGTGGGTGGGATAGCCTGGGGATGAATACCAAGTGTGGGTGTAGGGGAGGAAGGCAGCAAAACACACTGCCATGTGTGTACCTATGCAACTATCTTGCACGTTCTGCACATGTACCCCAAAACCTACAATGCAATAAAAATAAAAAAAAAAACAATATAGGGTATTTGTGTCTATGTTTATCAGGAATATTGACCTGAAATTTTCTTTCTCTTTGTGTCTCTGCCACATTCTTGTATCAGGCTGATGCCGGGTATATAGAATGAGTTTGGGGGGAGCTCTTCTTTCTCACTGATTTTGGTTTAGCTTCAGTAGAATACGTATCCATTCTTGTTTCTACATCTGGTAGAATTCAGCTGTGAGTCCATGTGGCCCAAGTATTTTTCGGCTTATAGTTTTTCTATTTCTGATTCAATTTCAAAATTTTTTATCGTTCAGTTTAGGTTTTAACATTCCTTCTGGTTCAATTTTGGGGGGTTGGGTATCCAGGAATTATCAATTTCCTCTACTTTTTCTTGAATTGGAGTTCAATCAGACATTCCTAATAGCCTTTGAGAATCTATTGTATTTAGGTGGAAAAAGTTGTAATGTTGTTTTGCCATTTCTGATTGCACTTATTTCGATCTTCTCTTTTTTAATTTGTTTCTATAGCTAGTGGTATATCACTTCTTTATTTTATTTTATTTAATACTTTATTAGATCTATGTTTAAATTTTTCATTGTAATATAACCATAATGGAAAAATTACCAATTTAAAGATTTCTTTCCTTTTTTTTTTAAATTGCATTATAGGTTTTGGGGGACATGTGCAGGACATGCAAGATAGTTGCATAAGTACACATGTAGCAATGTGATTTGCTGCCTTCCTACCCTGCACTTACATCTGGCATTTCTCACCATGCTTTCCATGCCCAACTCCCCCTTCTGCTGCCCCTCCTCTATTCCCCACAATAGACCTCAGTGTGTAGTGCTCCCCTCCCTGTGTCCATGTGTTCTCATTGTTCATCACCCAGCTTATGAGCGAGAACATGCAATATTTCATTTTCTGTTTTTGTGTCAGTTTGCTGAGAATGATGTTCTACAGATTCATTCATGTTCCTACAAAAGTCATGAACTCATCGTTTTTGATTGCTGCATAATATTCCATGTATATGTGCCACATTTTTTTAGTCCAGTCTATCATCAACGGGCATTTGGGTTGGATTGTTTGCTTTTTCTTGTAAATGTGTTTGAGTTCTTTCTAAATTCTGGATATCAGCCCTTTGTCAGATGGGTAAACTGCGAAAATTTTTTCCCATTCTGTTGGTTGCCGATTCACCCTAATGATTGATTGTTTTGCCGTGCAGAAGCTTTGGAGTTATATTAGGACCCATTTTTCTGTTTTGGCTTTTGTTGCCAATGCTTTTGGCATTTTGCCTACTCCTATGTCCTGAGTGGTTTTGCCTAGATTTTCTTCTATGGTTTTTATGGTGCCAGGTGTTATGTTTAAGTCTTTAATCCATCTGGAGTTAGTTATAGTGTAAGGTGTCAGGAAGAAGTCTAGTTCTTGCTTTCTGCACATGGCTAGCCAGTTTTCCCAACACCATTTTTTAAACAGGGAATCTTTTACCCATTGCTTGTTTTTGTCAGGTTTATCAAAGATTGTATGGTTGTAAGTATGTTGTGTTGCCTCTGATGCTTCTGTTCTGTTCCGTTGGTCTATATCTCTGTTTTGGTACCAGTACCCTGCTGTTTTGATTACTATAGCCTTGTAGTACAGTATGAAGTCTGGTAGTGTGATGCCTCCCACTTTGTTCTTTTTGCTTAGAATTGACTTGGCTGTGAGTGCTCTCTTTTGGTTCCATATGAAGTTTGAGGTGTTTTTTTTTTATTTCTGTGAAGAAGGTCATTGGTAGCTTGATGGGGATAGCATTGAGTCTGCAAAACAACTTTCGGCAGTATGGCCATTTTCACCATATTTATTCTTCCTATCCATGAACATGCAATGTTGCTCCATCTGTTTGTGTCCTCTCTTATTTTGTTGAGAAGTGGTTTGTAGTTCTCCTTCATGGGTCCTTTACGTTCCTTGTTATTTGTATTCCTAGGTATTTTATTCTCTTAGTAGCAATTGTGAATGCCAGTTTGTTCTTGATTTGGCTCTCTTTAAGTCTGTTATTGGTGTATAGGAATGCTTGTGATTTTTGCACTTTGATTTTGTATTCTGAGACTTGCTGTAATTGCTTATCAGATTCATGAGGTTTCGGGCTGAGAGGATGAAGTCTTCTAGATATACAATCATGCCGCCCACAAATAGAGACAATTAGACTTCCTTTTTTTCTATTTGAATACCCTTTATTTATCTTTCTTGCCTGATTGCTCTGGCTAGAACTTTCAGTACTATATTGAGTATGAGTGGTGTGAGAGGGCGTCCTTGTCTAGAGCCAGATTTCAAAGGGAATGTTTCCAGATTTTGCCCATTCAGTATAATATTGGCTGTAGGTTTGTCATAATTAGCTTTCATTATTTTGAGATACGTTCCATCAATACTGAGTTTATTGAGGGTTTTTAGCATAAAGGGCTGTTGAAGTTTGTCAAAGGCCATCTCTGTGTCAATTGAGATTATCAGGTGTGTTTTATTTTTGGTTCTGTTTATGTGATGAATTATGTTTATAGACTTGCGTAGGTTGAACCAGCCTTGCATCCCCGGGATGAATCCTACTTATCATAGTGGATAAGCTTTTTGATGTGCTGTTGCAATCCGCTTGCCAGTATTTTATTGAAGATTTTTGGGTCTATGTACATCATGGATATTGGCCTGACGTTTTCTCTTTTTTTAAAAAAAATTTTTTTTTAATTTTATTGCATTATAGGTTTTGGGGTACATGTGCAGAAAGTGCAAGATAGTTGCATAGGTACACACATGGCAGTGTGTTTTGCTGCCTTCCTCCCCTTCACCCACACTTGGCATTTATCCTCAGGCTATCCCTCCCCAGCCACGCTGCTGTCCTTCCCAATTCCCCCAATAGACCCCAGAGTGCAGTAGACCCCCTCCCTGTGTCCATGTGTTCTCATTTTTCTCACCCGCCTATGAGTGATAATATGCGGTATTCCTTTTTCTCTTTTTGTGTCAGTTTGCTGAGAATGATGTTCTCCAGATTCATCCATTTCATTACAAAGGACACAAATGCATCATTTTTGATTGCTGCATAATATTCCATGGTGTATATGTGCCACATTTTCCCAGTCCAGTCTATCATCGATGGACATTTGGGTTGGTTCCAGTTCTTTGCTTTTTTTTTTCTTCCCTTCATTTGCTATCCTGCTTCTGTTTGTAAGATGTGATTTTGTGACTGTTTCTTTTGCTATGCAGAAGCTGTGGAGTTTGATTAGGTCACATTTGTCTATTTTGGCTTTTGTTGCCAATGCTTTTGGTGTTTTGGTCATGAAGTCCTTGCCTACTCCTATGTCCTGAATGGTTTTGCTAGATTTTCTTCTAGGGTTTTTATGGTGTCAGGTATTATGTTTAAGTATTTAATCCATCTGGAGTTAATTTTAGCGTAAGGTGTCAGGAAGGGGCCCAGTTTCTGCTTTCTGCACATGGCTAGCCAGTTTTCAAAACATCATTTATTAAGCAGAAAATCCTGAGGGAGGGAGGCAAGATGGCGTCATAGAAGTGACTCAGGATTGCAGCTCTTGGTGAAGGCACAGAGGGTGAGTCCTAGCCACATTCTCGGATGTTCCTTTTATGCCCACAGAGCGTTGAAAGTTCCAGGTGTGGGAGAGACATGGGACGCTAACAGCAGGCTAATGCAGCCGGTTCCTGCCGCCTCTTCAGCCGGCGCCACAGCGGGACCCGGCGCGGAACTCACAGGTCTGGGTGCCCTGTTAAACCGGCAATCTGAGATTTGGAAGGGCAGATTGGCATGTCCATCTGATTGAACGGGACTTGGACAATGAGCCAGACCAGGAGTTTCCTGGGAAGCGTGATCTGAGCTGGGGTAGTGGGCAGCGTGACGGGAGATCGCATGGATCCCAGTGCCCTATCGGCAGGCTCCTGGGGCGCCAGTGAGAGGGTCGACCTTTCAGCTTGGGGAGAGGAAGAGAGAGAGAGATAGGACGGACTCTGAGGCAGGGAGCTGGGTGATAGGGCTCGGTGGGTCCCACGCTCACAGGGACAAGCAGGGTGGCGACTGGAGGCACTTGGGGCTGAGAGTTTTGTTGCCGGCATTTAGGACGGTGGAGCCTGGTCAGGGAGGGGCGTCCACCATTGCTGACGAAGTGCACCCCCACTTAAGTACCACCAAGGACTGACGCAGCCTGCCGTTGCTGAGGCAACCTGCCATAACAGAGAGACTCTGCCAGGCAGCAACAGGGCAGACCCGCGCTAGCAGGTCAGAGCCCCGGCAGCAAATAGTGAATAGACTGCCGCCTAGTGGGGCAGGACAGTGCAACAGATGCTCATAAAGAAAGCTCCAACTCCCTGAGACAGAGCATCTAAGGGTGAAAAAAAAAGTGGTGTTTTATGAGTTCTATTGCAGCAGACATAAACAACCTCCCAACAACCCTGAATGAACAACGGAGCTCACAGCTCAGCACTGGAGCTCCTATAAAGCACAGACTGTCTCCTCAAGCAGCTCCCTGACCCCTGTATATCCAAGGAGTCACCCCAGAAAATGACTAATCAGACTGACATTTGGCTGGCATCATTCTGGAACAAGGGAAGCAGAAGAAGAAACTGGTATCATCCCTCACTGTTCTGCAGCTGCTGCAGGTATACCCCAGACAAGCAGGGCCTGGAGTGGACTTCAGCAATCATACAGTAGAGAGGATAGATTATTAGAGGGAAAATTAAGTAACAGAAATACTTCATCATCAACAATCTCAATGTCCACGCAGAGACCCAATTGAAAAATCAGCCACTACTACGATGACAGGCGGATAAATCCATAAAGATGGGAAGAAACCAGTGCAAAAAGGAGGAAAGCAACTGAAACCAAAACACCTCACCTCCAATAAAGGACCAAAACTCCTCACCAGCAAGGGAACAAAGCTGGACGGAGAACGAATGTGACAAAATGACGGAATCAGACTTCAGAAAGTGGATAATGAGAAACTTCAGTGAGCTAAAGGAACATGTTCTAAACCAGTGCAAAGAAACTAAGAACCTTGAAAAAAAATTTAAAAAAGATTCGAGGAATTGATAACGAGAATGGACAACTTAGAGAGGAATATGAATGAATTGAAGGAGCTGAAAAACACAACATGAGAACTTCGTGAAGCATGCACAAGTTTCAACAGACGAATTGACCAAGCAGAAGAAAGAATATCAGAAGTTGAAGATGAACTCAATGAAATAAAACGAGAAACCAAGATTAAAGAAAAAAGCACAAAAAGGAATGAACAAAATCTCCAAGAAATGTGGGACTATGTGAAGAGAGCCAACCTACGTTTGATAGGTGTACCAGAATGTGACGAAGAGAATGAATCCAAGCTGGAAAACACTCTTCAGGATATTATCCAGGAAAATTTCCCCAACCTAGCAAGACAGGTCAGTACTCAACTCCAGGAAATACAGAGAACACCACAAAGATACTCGGCAAGAAGAGCAACCCCAAGGCACATAATCGTCAGATTCACCAGGGTTGAAACGAAGGAGAAAATACTAAGGGCAGCCAGAGAGAAAGGTCGGGTCACCCACAAAGTGAAGCCCATCAGACTCACAGCAGATCTCTCGGCAGAGACTCTACAAGCCAGAACAGAGTGGGGGCCAATATTCAACATCCTTAAAGAAAAGAGCTTTCAACCCAGAATTTCATATCCAGCGAAACTGAGCTTCATAAGTGAAGAAAAAATAAAATCCTTCATGAACAAGCAAGTACTCAGAGATTTTGTCACCACTAGGCCTGCTTTACAAGAGCTCCTGAAAGAGGCATTACACATCGAAAGAAACAACCAGTTCCAGCCATCCTAAAAGCATACCAAATGCTAAAGACCATCAACAAAATGAAGAATGTACATGAACCAACGGGAAAAACAGCCAGCTAGCATCAAAATGGCAGTATCAAATTCACACATAACAATATTAACCCTGAATGTAAATGGGGTAAATGCACCAATCAAAAGACACAGACTGGCAAATTGGATAAAAAACCAAAACCCATCGGTGTGCTGTATCCAGGAAACCCACCTCACATGCAAGGATACCCAAAGGCTCAAAATAAAGGGATGGAGGAAGATTTACCAAGGAAATGGAGAGCAAAAAAAAGCAGGAGTTGCAATTCTCATCTCTGATGAAATAGACTTTAAAGTAACAAAGATCAAAAGGGACAAAGAAGGTCATTACATAATGGTAAAGGATCGATACAACAAGAAGAGATAACGATTCTAAATATATATGGACCCAATGTAGGAGCACCCAGATATATAAGGCATGTTCGTAATGACTTACAAAGGGACTTAGACTCCCACACAATAATAGTGGGAGACTTTAACACTCCACTGTCAATAGCAGACAGATCAACCAGACAGAAAATTAACAAGGATATCCAGGACTTGAACTCAGACCTGGAACAAGCAAACCTGATAGACATTTTCAGAACTCTCCACCCCAAATCCACAGAATATACATTCTTCTCAGCACCACATCACACCTACTCCAAAATTGACCACATAATTGGAAGTAAAGCACTCCTCAGCAAATGCAAAACAACTGAAATCATAACAAACATTCTCTCAGAGCATAGTGCAATCAAGTTGGAACTCAGAATTCAGAAAATAACTCAGAACCGCACAGCTTCATGGTAACTGAACAACTGGCTCTTGAATGTTGATTGGATAAACAATGAAATGAAGGCAGAAATAAAGAAGTTCTTTGAAACCAACGAGAATGAAGACACAACATACCAGAATCTCAGGGACACATTTAAAGCAGTCTGTAGAGGAAAATATATAGCAATAAGTGCCCACAAGAGAAGAGTGGAGAGATCCAAAATTGACTCCCTATCGTCAAAATTGAAAGAGCTAGAGGAGCAAGATCAAAAAAGCTCAAAACCTAGCAGAAGACAAGAAATAACTAAGATCAGAGCAGAACTGAAGAAGATAGAGACGAGAAAAACCCTTCAAAAATTCAATAAATCTAAGAGCTGGTTTTTTGAAAAGATCAACAAAATAGACAGACCTCTAGCCAGACTGATAAAAAAGAAGAGAGAGAACAACCAAATAGATGCAATAAAAAACGATAAAGGGGAAATCACCACAGATTAAACAGAAATACACACCATCTTCAGAGAATACTAAAAACAACGCTATGCACAGAAACTAGTAAATCAGGAAGAAATGGATAAATTCCTGGACGTCTGTGTCCTCCCAAGCCTAAACAAGGAGGAAGCCGAAACTATGAATAGACCAATAACAAGGTCTAAAGTTGAGGCAGCAATTAAGAGCCTACCACACAAAAAAAGCCCAGGTCCAGATGGGTTCACAGCTGAATTCTACCAGACACACAGAGAGGATTTGGTCCCATTCCTTCTGAAACTATTCCAAATAATCCAAAAAGAGGGAACCCTTCCCAAATCATTTTATGAGACCAACATCATCCTGATACCAAAACCTGGCAGAGACTCAACAAGAAAAGAAAACTTCAGGCCAATATCCATGATGAACATAGACGCAAAAATCTTCAATAAAATACTGGCAAACCGATTACAACAGCACATTAAAAAACTTATCCATCATGCTCAAGTAGGATTCATCCCGGGGATGCAAGGCTGGTTCAACATATGCAAGTCTATAAATGTAATTCACCACATAAACAGAAGCAAAAACAAAAACCACATGATTATCTCAATTGATGCAGAGAAGGCATTTGACAAAATTCAACAGCCCTTTATGCTAAAAACCCTCAATAATCTTGGTATTGATGGAACATATCTCAAAGTAATAAAAGCTATTTATGACAAACCAACAGCGAATATCATACTTAATGGGTAAAAACTGGAAGCATTCCCTTTGAAATCCGGCACTAGACAAGGATGCCCTCTCTCACCACTTCTATTCAACATAGTACTGGAAGTTCTAGCCAGAGCAATCAGGCAAGAAAAAGAAATACAGGGTATTCAAATAGGAAAGGTGGAAGCCAAATTGTCTCTATTTGCAGATGAAATGATAGTATACCTAGAAGACCCCATCACCTCAGCCCAAAAGCACCTGCAACTGATAAGCAACTTCAGCAATGTCTCAGGATATAAAATCAATGTTCAAAAATCACAAGCATTCCTATACACCAATAACAGACTTAAAGAGAACCAAATCAAGAACGAACTGCCATTCGCAATTGCTACAAAGAAAATAAAATACCTAGGAATACAACTCACTAGGAATGTAAGGGACCGCTTTAAGAAAAACTACAAACAACTGCTCAACCAAATAAGAGAGGACAGAAACAGATGGAGAAACATCCCATGTTTGTGGTTAGGAAGAATCAATATCGTGAAAATGGCTATAGTGCCCAAAGTAATTTACACAATCAATGCTATCCCCATCAAACTACCATTGAATTTCTTCACAGAACTGGAAAAAACCACCATGAATTTCATATGGAACCAAAAAAGAGCCCGCATAGCCAAGTCAATTCTAAGCAAAAAGAACACAGCAGGAGGCATCACGCAACCAGACTTCAAACTATACTACAAGGCTACAGCAATCAAAACAGCATTTTACTGGTACCAAAACAGAGATATAGACCAATGGAACAGAACAGAGGCATCGGAGGCAACACAACACATCTACAACCATATTATCTTTGATAAACCAGACAAAAACTGGCAATGGGGAAAGCATTCCCTATTTAATAAATGGTGTTGGGAAAACTGGCTAGCCATGTGCAGAGAGCAGAAACTGGACCCCTTCCTGACACCTTACACTAAAATTAACTCCAGATGGATTAAAGACTTAAACATAAGACCTGACACCATAAAAACCCTAGAAGAAAATCTAGGCAAAACCATTCAGGACATAGGAGTAGGCAAGGACTTCATGACCAAAACACCAAAAGCATTGTCAACAAAAGCCAAAATAGACAAATGGGACCTAATCAAACTCCACAGCTTCTGCACGGCAAAAGAAACAGTCACTAGAGTGAATCGGCAACCATCAGTATGGGAAAAAGTCTTTGCAGTTTACGCATCTGACAAAGGGCTGATATCCAGAATTTACAAAGAACTCAAACAGATTTACAGGAAAAAAACAAACAAGTCCATTCAAAAATGGGCAAAGGATATGAACAGAAACTTTACAAAAGCAGACATACATGAGGCCAACAAACATATGAAAAAGTGCTCATCGTCATTGGTCATTAGAGAGATGCAAATCAAAACCACATTGAGATACCATCTCACACCAGTTAGAATGGTGATCATTAAAAAATCTGGAGACAGCAGATGCTGGAGAGGATGTGGAGAAATAGGAACACTCTTACACTGTTGGTGGGAGTGTAAATTAGTTCAACCATTGTGGAAGACAGTGTGGCGATTCCTCAGGGACCTAGAAATAGAAATTCCATTTGACCCAGCAATCCCATTACTGGGTATCTATGCGAAGGACTATAAATCTTTGTATTATACGGACACATGCACAGGAATGTTCATTGCAGCACTCTTTACAATAGCAGAGACCTGGAACCAACCCAAATGCCCAACGATGATAGATTGGACTGGAAAAATGTGGCACATATACACCATGGAATATTATGCCGCAATAAAAAATGATGAGTTTGTGTGCTTTGTAGGGACATGGATGAATCTGGAGAACATCATTCTCAGCAAACTGACACAAGAACAGAAAAAGAAATACCCCATATACTCACTCATAGGTGGGTGAGACAAATGAGAACACATGGACACAGAGAGGTGGTCTAGTATACACTTGGGACTGTTGGGGGGAATGGGGGAGGGACAGCAGGGGGGCTGGGGGGATAGCCTGTGGATGAATACCAAGTGTGGGTGAAGGGGAGGAAAGCAGCAAAGCACACTGCCATGTGTGTACCTATGCAACTATCTTTCTCGTTCTGCACCTGTACCCCCAAACCTATAATGCAATAAAAATTAAAAAAAAAAAAAAAACAGAAAATCCTTTCCCCATTGCTTTCTTTTTTTCAGGTTTCTCAAAGATTATATGGTTGTAGATATGTTTTGTTGCCTCTGATGCCTCTGTTCTGTTCCATTGGTCTATATCTCTGTTTTGGTACCAGTACCATGCTGATTTGGTTACTGTAGCCTTGTAGTATAGTGTGAAGTCTGGTAGTGTGATGCCTCCCGCTGTGTTCTTTTTGCTTAGAATTGACTTGGCTATGCGGGCTCTCTTTTGGTTCATTTGAAGTTCATGGTGGGTTTTTCCAGTTCTTTGAAGAAATTCAATGGTAGTTTGATGGGGATAGCATTGATTGTGTAAATTACTTTTGGCAGTATAGCGATTTTCATGATATTGATTCTTCCTAACCACGAACATGGAATGTTTCTCCAACTGTTTGTGTCCTCTCTTATTTCGTTGAGCAGTGGTTTGTAGTTTTCCTTAAAGAGGTCCCTTATCTTCCTTGTGAGTTGTATTCCTAGGTATTTTATTTTCTTTGTAGCGATAGTGAGTGGCAGTTCCTTCTTCATTTGGTTCTCTTTAAGTCTGTTATTGGTGTACAGGAAAGCCTGTGATTTTTGCACATTGATTTTATATCCTGAGATTTTACTGAGGTTGCTTATCTGTTCCAGGAGCTTTTGGGCTGAGGTGATGGGGTCTTCTAGTTATACTATCATGTCGTCTGCAAATTGGGACAATTTGGCTTCCACCTTTCCTATTTGAATACCGTTTATTTCCTTTTTTTTTGCCTGATTGCTCTGGCAAGAACTTCCAGTACTATGCTGAACAGGTGTGGTTAGAGAGGGCATTCTTGTCTAGTGCCAGAATTCAAAGGGAATGCTTCCAGTTTTTGCAGATTCAGTATGATATTGGCTGTTCGTTTCTCGTAAACAGCTTTTATTACTTTGAGATATGTTCCGTCAATACCGAGTTTATTGAGGGTTTTTAGCATAAAGGGCTCTTGAATTTTGTCAAATGCCTTCTCTGCAACAATGGAGATAATCATGTGGTTTTTGTTTTTTCTTCTGTTTATGTGGTGAATTACATTTATAGACTTGAGTATGTTGAACCAGCCTTGCTTCCCCGGGATGAATCCTACTTGATCATGCTGGATAAGTTTCTTAATGTGCTGTTGCAATCGGATTGACAGTATTTTATTGAAGATTTTTGCATCTATGCTCATCATGGATATTGGCCTGAAGTTTTCTTTTCTTGTTGAGTCTCTGCTGGGTTTTGGTATCAGGATGATATTGGTCTCATAAAATGATTTGGGAAAGATCCCATTTATTTGAATTATTTGGAATAGTTTCAGAAGGAATGGTACCAGATCCTCTTTGTGTCTCGTAGAATTTGGCTGTGAACTCATCTGGACCTGGGATTTTTTTTTTGTATGGTAGGCTCTTAATTGCTGCCTCAACTTCAGACCTTGTTATTGGTCTATTCATAGTTTCGGCTCCCTCCTGGTTTAGGCTTGGGAGGACACAGGCGTCCCGGAATTTATCCATTTCTTCCTGGTTTACTAGTTTATGTGCATACAGTTGTTTGTAGTATTCTCTGATGATGGATTGAATTTCTGTGGAATCTGTGGTGATTTCCCTATTTTCGTTTTTTATTGCATCTATTTGGTTGTTCTCTCTTTCCTTTTTTATAAGCCTGGCTGGTGGTCTGTCTATTATTTTGATCGTTTCAAAAAACCAGCTCTTGTATTTATTGATTTTTTGAAGGGTTTTTCTTGTCTCTATCTCCTTCAGTTCTGCTCTGATGTTAGTTATTTCTTGTCTCTGCTAGGTTATGAGTTTCTTTGATCTTGCTCCTGTAACTCTTTCAGTTTTGATGATAGGGTGTCAATTTTGAATCTCTCCACTCTTCTCATGTGGGCACTTATTGCTATATATTTTCCTCTACAGACTGCTTTAAATGTGTCCCAGAGATTTTGGTACGTTGTGTCTTCTCGTTGGTTTTGAAGAACTTCTTTATTTCTGCCTTCATTTCATTGTTTATCCAATCAACATTCAAGAGCCAGTTGTTCAGTTTCCATGAAGCTGTGCGGTTCTGAGACAGTTTCTGTATTCTGAGTTCCAACTTGATTGCACTATGCTCTGAGAGACTGTTTGTTATGATTTCAGTTGTTTTGCATTTGCTGAGGAGTGCTTTACTTCCAATTATGTGGTCAATTTTGGAGTAGGTGTGATGTGTTGCTGAGAAGCATGTATCTTCTGTGGATTTGAGGTGGAGAGTTCTGTAAATGTCTATCAGATTTGCTTGTTCTAGCCTGAGTTCATGTTTTCGATATCCTTGTTTATTTTCTGTCCGGTTGATCTGTCTGATATTGACAGTGTAGTGTTAAAGTCTTCCACTATTATTGTGTGGGAGTCTAAGTCTCTTTGTTAGTCATTAAGAACTTGCCTTATATATCTGGGTACTCCTGCATTGGGTCCATATATATTTAGGATCTTTAGCTCTTCTTCTTATATCGATCCTTTTACCATTATCTAATGACTTCTTTGTCTCTTTTGATCTTTGTTGCTTTAAAGTCTATTTATCAGAGACGAGAATTGCAACTCCTGCTTTTTTTGCTTTCCAATTGCTTGGTAAGTTTTCCTTCATCGCTTTATTTTGAGCCTTTGTGTATCCTTGCGTGTGAGGTGGGTTTCCTGGATACAGCACACTGATGGCTTTTGTTTTTTAATTAAATTTTCCAGTCTGTGTCTTTTGATTGGTGCATTTAGCCCATTCACATTTAGGGTTAGTTTTGTTTTGTGTGAATTTGATACTGCCATTTTGATGCTAGCTGGCTGTTTTGCCCATTGGTTCATGTAGATTCTTCATTTTGTTGATGCTCTTTAGCATTTGGTATGCTTTTAGAATTGCTGGTACTGGTTGTTTCTTTCTATGTGTAGTGCCTGTTTCAGGAGCTCTTGTAAAGCAGGCCTGGTGGTGACAAAATCTCTGAGTACTTGCTTGTTCATGAAGAATTTTATTTTTCCTTCACTTATGAAGCTCAGTTTGGCTGGATATGAAATTCTGGGTTGAAATTTCTTTTCTTTAAGGATGTTGAATATTGGCCCTCCCTCTCTTCTGGCTTGTAGAGTCTCTGCCGAGAGATCTGCTCTGAGTCTGATGGGCTTCCCTTTGTGGGTGACCTGACCTTTCTCTCTGGCTGCCCTTAATATTTTCTTCTTCATTTCAACACTGGTGAATCTGATGATTATGTGCCTTGGGGTTGCTCTTGTTGCAGAGTATCTTTGTGGTGTTCTCTGTATTTCCTGGAGTTGAGTATTGACCTGTCTTGCTAGGTTGGGGAAATTTTGCTGGATAATATCCTGAAGAGTGTTTTCTAGCTTGGATTCATTCTCTACATCACATTCTGGTACACCTATCAAATGTAGGTTGGGTTCTTCACATAGTCCCACATTTCTTGGAGATTTTGTTAATTCCTTTTTGCGCTTTTTTCTCTAGTCTTGGTTTCTCATTTTATTTCATTGAGTTGATCTTCGACTTCTGATATTCTTTCTTCTCCTTGGTCAATTCAGCTGTTGAAACTTGTGCATGTTTTGCCTAGTTCTCGTGTTGTGTTTTTCAGCTCCTTCAATTCATTCATATTCCTCTCTACGTTGTCCATTCTTGTTATCATTTCCTCGAATCTTTTTTCAAATCTTTTTTCAAGGTTCTTAGTTTCTTTGCCCTGATTTAGAACATGTTATTTTAGCTCACTGAAGTTTCTCATTATCCACTTTTTGAAGTCTGAGTCCCTCATTTCATCACAGTTCTTCTGCGTCCAGCTTTGTTCCCTTGCTTGTCAGGAATTTTGGTCCTTTGTAGGAGGCAATGTGTTTTGGTTTCTTGTGTTTTCTTCCTTTTTGCGCTGGTTTCTTTCCATCTTTATGGATATTTCCACCTGTTGTCTTAGTAGTTAGTGATTTTTAAATTGGGTCTCTGTGTGGACGCCCAGATTGTTGATGATGAGGTATTTCTGTTACTTAGTTTTCCTTCTAATTGTCTAGCCCCTCTGCTGCTCAAGTGCTGAGGTCCACTCCAGGCCCTGCTTGTCTGGGATACACCTGTAGCAACTATGGAACAGTGAGGGATGCTACCAGTTTCTTCTTCTGCTGTCTTTGTTTCAGAATGATGCCCACCAAATGTCAGTCTGATTAGTCCTTCTCTGGGGTGACTCTTTGGATATCCATGGGTCAGGGAGCTGCTTGAGGAGATGGTCTGTGCTTTATAGGAGCTCCAGTGCTGAACTGTTAGCTCCATTTTTTATTCTGGGTTGTTGGGAGGATGTGTTTATGTCTGCTTCAACAGAACTCATAAATCCCCCTCTTTTTGTTTCCCCTTAAATGCTCTGTCTCAGGGAGTTGGGGCTTTTTTTATGAGTATCTGTTGCACTGTCCTGCCCAGCTAGGAGGTAGTCTATTTACTATTTGCCTGACCGGGCTCTGCCATGCTAGTGCGGGTCCGCCCTGTTTCTGCAGGGCTTTGTTCTGCTGTGGCATGCTCTTCCCTGCTTGTGGAGTCTCCCTTTTATGGCAGGTTGCCTCAGCAACTGCAGGATGCGTCAGCCCGGGGCAGTACTTCAGTAGGGGCGGACGTCAGTAGTGGCAGACGTCTCTCCCCCACTGGGCTGCACCGTCCTTGATGCTGGCAGCAAAACTCTCATTCCCGAGCACCTCCAATCGCCACCCTGCTTTTCCCTGTAAGTGTGGGACCCACCGATCCTGATCACCCAGCTCCCTGCCTCAGAGTCCATCCTCTCTCTCTCTCTTTCTCTCCCCAAGCTGAATGGCTGACTCTCTCACTGGCGCCCCAGTAGCCTGCTGATAGGGCACTAGGATCCGTGCTATCTCCCGTGCCACTGCCCACTGCACCAGCTCAGATCATGTTTCCCAGAAATTTCTTAGTCTGGCTCATTGTCCAAGTCCCGTTCAATTAGATGGACATGCCAATCTGCCCTTCTGAATCTCAGATTGCCAGTTTAACAGGGCACCCAGACCAGTGAGTTTTGTGCCTGGTGCCACTGCACTGTGGTGCCAGTTGAACCGGCCACTCGAGCTAGCTGTGCTAGCATCCCATGTCTCTCCCACACCTGGGACTTTCAACGTTCTGTGGGCAAAAAAGGACCATCCGAGAATGCAGCTAGGACTCACCTTCTGCACCTTCACTGAGAGCTGCAATCCTGAGACGCCTCTATGACGCCATCCTACTTAATTCTCAGAGACATTTGTTATTACCCACCTTCTGAAACATGAATCTGTCAATTTGTCAAACAGATTCTCAATCCAGTTTTGTTCCCCTGTTGGTTAGTTGTGAAGCCTTAGAGAAGAGGTGTTCTGGTTTTTGGAGATTTTAGTCTTTTTGTGCTGGTTTCTTTCCATCCTCACATATTTATCTACCTTTTGTCTTTGAAGTTGGTGGCCTTTGGGTGGGTTCTCTGAGTGGATGTTCTTTCTGTTGATGTTGAATCTCTTTTTTTCTGTTTGTTAGTTTTCTTTCTAACTGTAAGGCCCCTCTTCTGCAGGTCTGCTGGAGTCTTCTGGAGGTCCACTCCACACCCTGCTTGTCAGGGATCACCAGCAGGGCTGCAGAACATCAAATTTTGCTACCTGTTTCTTCCTCTGGTAGCTTCTTCCCAGAAGGGTACCTGCCAGATGCTACCCAGAGCTCTCCCGTGTCAGATGATAGCTCCTGCTGGTAGGTGTCTCCCAGTCAGAATACTGGGTGTCAGTGATCCACTTGAGGAGGCAGTCTGTCCCTTATCAGAGCTCAAGCACTGTGCAGGGAGATCCATTGCTTACTTCAGAGCTGTCAGGCAGGGACATTTAAGTCTGCTGAAACTGAACCCACACCCACCCTCTTTCCCAGGTTCTCTGTCCCAGAAATGTGGACTTCATTTATAAGTCCCTGATGGGCTGCTGCCTTTCTTCAGAGATTCCCCTCACAGCAAGAAGGGAGTCTAGTGACACACAGTCTTCCTAAATTGGCCTTGATGAGCTGCCTTGGGCTTAACCCAGTCACTGTGTAAATTTCACAGCGACTTGGTTTACACAGTCAAAGTTAAAACCACTTACCCAAGCCTCAGCAATGGCAGAAACATACCTAACCAAGGAGGTGAAATATCTCTACATAGAAAACCTAAAAAAGCACTGCAGAAAGAAATCATCAATAACACAAACAAATGGAAAGATATTCAATGCCCATGGGTGGGTAAAATCAATACTGCAAAAATGACCCATGTTGCTAGTAGGGTGCAGTGGCTCATGCCTGTAATCTCAGAACTTAGGAAGACCAAGTCAGGTAAATCACAAGGTCAAGAGACCAAGACCATCCTGGCCAACATGGTGAAACCCCATCTCTACTAAAAATACAAAAATTAGCTGGGTGTGGTGGTGTGCACCTGTAGTCCCAGCTACTCAGGAGGTTGAGGCAGGAAAATTACTTGAACCCAGGAGGCAGACGTTGCAGTGAGCCAAGATCATGCCACTGCACTGCAGCCTGGCAACAGAACCAGATTCTGTCAAAAAGAAAAAAAAAAACGTCATATTGCCAGAAGGGATATACAGATTCAATGCAATTTTCATCAAAATACCATCATCACTCTTCCAAGAACTAGAAAAAGCAATCCTAAAATGTATATGGAATGAAGAAATTGCCTGCATAGACAAAGCAAGACAAAGCAAAAGAAAAAAATCTGAAGGCATTACTTCAAACTACAAGGCTATAAGACAACATGGTATTCATATAAAAGTAGGTATATAGACCAATGAAATAGAATAGAGTACCTATAAATAAGGCCAAATACTTACAATTAACTGATTTTTGACAAAGCAAAGTAAAACATGGAGAAACGACACCCTATTTAACAAATCGTGCTAGGTTAATCTGCAAGCCACATGTCAAAGAAGAAAACTGGGTCTTCGTCTCTCACCGTATACAAAAATCAACTCAAGATAGATCAAAGATTGAAATCTAAGTTATGAAACCATAAAAATGTTAGAAGATAACACCATAAAATATCTTATAGACATTGGCCTAGGCAACAAATTTATGACCAAGAACCCAAAAGCAAATGCAAAAACAAACAAACAAATAAATAAATAAATAAACAAGACCTAATGAAACTAAACAACTACTGCACAGTAAAAGAAATAATCGATCAATCAGGCGGCAAGATGGCGTCGTAGAGGCGACTCAGGATTGCAGCTCTCAGTGAAGGCGCAGAGGGTGAGTCCTAGCCGCATTCTCGGATGTTCCTTTAATGCCCACAGAGCGTTGAAAGTCCCAGGTGTGGGAGAGACACGGGACACTAGCAGCCGGCTAACGCAGCCGGCTCCCACCGCCTCTTTGACCGGCGCCGCAGCGGAACCTGGCGCGGAACTCACTGGTATGGGTGCCCTGTTAAACCGGCAATCTGAGATTTTGAAGGGCAGATTGGCATGTCCATCTGATTGAATGGGATGTGGACAATGAGCCAGACCAGGAGTTTCCTGGGAAGCGTGATCTGAGCCAGGGTAGTGGGCAGCAGCACGGGAGATCACACGGATCCCAGTGCCCAATCGGCAGGCTACTGGGGCGCCAGTGAGAGAGTCGACATTTCAGCTTGGGGAGAGGAAAAAAGAGAGAGAGAGGACAGACTCTGAGGCAGGGAGCTGGGTGATCAAGCTCGGCGGGTCCCACGCTCATGGGGACAAGCAGAGTGGTGACTGGAGATGCTTGGGGCTGAGAGTTTTGCTGCTGGCATCTAGGACGGTGCAGCCTGGTGAGGGAGGGGCGTCCACCATTGCTGACGCAGTCCACCCCCACTGAAGTACCGCCCAGGACTGAAGCGTCCTGCTGTTGCCAAGGCAACCTGCCATAACAGAGAGACTCCACGCTCCACAGCAGAAGGGAGCCCAGCAGCAACAGGGTGGACACGCACTAGCTGGTCAGAGCCCCGGCAGGCAAATAGTGAATAGACTGCCGCCTAGTGGGGCAGGACAGTGCAACAGTTACTCATAAAGAAAGCCCCAACTCCCTGAGTCAGAGCATCTAAGGGGGGAAAAAAAAGGGGTGGTGTTTTATGAGTTCTATAGCAGCAGACATAAACAACCTCCCAACAACGCTGAATGAACAATGGAACTCACAGCTCAGCACTGGAGCTTCTATAAAGCACAGACTGTCTCCTCAAGCAGCTCCCTGACCCGTGTATATCCAAGGAGTCACCCCAGAAAAGGAATAACTAGACTGACATTTGGCTGGCATTATTCTGGAACAAGGACAGCAGAAGAAGAAGCTGGTATCATCCCTCACTGTTCCACAGCTGCTGCAGGTATACCCCAGACAAGCAGGGCCTGGAGTGGACCTCAGCACTCATACAGCAGAGGGGATAGACCATTAAGGGAAAATTAAGTAACAGAAATACTTCATCATCAACAATCTCAGCGTCCACACAGAGACCCAATTGAAAAATCAGTAACTACTAAGACGACAGGCGGATAAATCCATAAAGATGGGAAGAAACCAGCGCCAAAAGGAGGAAAGCACCTGAAACCAGAACACCTCACCTCCAAAAAAGGACCAAAACTCCTCACCAGCAAGGGAACAAAGCTGGATGGAGAATGAATGTGACGAAATGACGGAGTCAGACTTCAGAAAGTGGATAATGAGAAACTTCAGTGAGCTAAAGGAACATGTATAAACCAGTGCAAAGAAACTAAGAACCTTGAAAAAAGATTTGAAAAAAGATTCGAGGAATTGATAACAAGAATGGACAACATAGAGAGGAATATGAATGAATTGAAGGGGCTGAAAAAAACAACAAGAGAACTTCGTGAAGCGTGCACAAGTTTCAACAGCCGAATTGACCAAGCAGAAGAAAGAATATCAGAAGTTGAAGATCAACTCAATGAAATAAAACGTGAAACCAAGATTAAAGAAAAAGGTACAAAAAGGAATGAACAAAATCTCCAAGAAATGTGGGACTATGTGAAGAGACCTAACCTACGTTTGATAGGTGTACCAGAATGTGACGAAGAGAATGAATCCAAGCTGGAAAACACTCTTCAGGATATTATCCAGGAAAATTTCCCCAACCTAGCAAGACAGGTCAATACTCAACTCCAGGAAATAGAGAGAACACCACAAAGATACTCTGCAAGAAGAGCAACCCAAAGGCACATAATCGTCAGATTCACCAGGGTTGAAACGAAGGAGAAAATACTAAGGGCAGCCTGAGAGAAAGGTCAGGTCACCAACAAAGGGAAGCCCATCAGACTCACAGCAGATCTCTCGGCAGAGACTCTACAAGCCAGAAGAGAGTGGGGGCCAATATTCAACATTCCTAAAGAAAAGAGCCTTCAACCCAGAATTTCATATCCAGCCAAACTGAGCTTCATAAGTGAAGGAAAAATAAAATCCTTCACAAACAAGCAAGTACTCAGAGATTTTGTCACCACTAGGCCTGCTTTACAAGAGCTCCTGAAAGAGGCACTACACATAGAAAGAAAGAACCAGTTCCAGCCATCCTAAAAGCATATCAAATGCTAAAGACCATCAACAAAATGAAGAATGTACATGAACCAACGGGCAAAACAACCAGCTAGCATCAAAATGGCAGTATCAAATTCACACATAACAATATTAACCCTGAATGTAAATGGGCTAAATGTACCAATCAAAAGACACAGACTGGAAAATTGGATAAAAAACCAAAACCCATCAGTGTGCTGTATCCAGGAAACCCACCTCACACGCAAGGATACACAAAGGCTCAAAATAAAAGGATGGAGAAAAATTTACCAACCAAATGGAGAGCAAAAAAAAGCAGGAGTTGCAATTCTCATCTCTGATAAAAAAGACTTTAAAGCAACAAAGATCAAAAGGGACAAAGAAGGTCATTACATAATGGTAAAATGATCGATACAACAAGAAGAGCTAACGATTCTAAATATATATGGACCCAATGTAGGAACACCCAGATATATAAGGCAAGTTCTTAATGACTTACAAAGAGACTTAGACTCCCACACAATAATAGTGGGAGACGTTAACAATCCACTGTCAATAGCAGACAGATCAACCAGACAGAAAATTAACAAGGATATCCAGGACTTGAACTCAGACCTGAAACAAGCAAAGCTGATAGACATTTACAGAACTCTCCACCCCAAATCCACAGAATATACATTCTTCTCAGCACCACATCACACCTACTCCAAAATTGACCACATAATTGGAAGTAAGGCACTCCTCACCAAATGTAAAACAACTGAAATCATAACTAACTGTCTCTCAGACCATAGTGCAATCAAGTTGGAACTCAGAATTCAGAAAATAACTCAGAACCGCACAGCTTCATGGAAACTGAACAACTGGCTCTAGAATGTTGATTGGATAAACAATGAAATGAAGGCAGCAATAAAGAAGTTCTTTGAAACCAACGGAAATGAAGACACAACGTACCAGAATCTCTTGGACACATTTAAAGCAGTCTGTAGAGGAAAATATATAGCAATAAGTGCCCACATTAGAAGAGTTGATAGATCCAAAATTGACACCCTATCGTCAAAATTGAAAGAGCTAGAGGAACAAGTTCAAAAAAGCTCAAAACCTAGCCAAAGACAAGAAATAAATAAGATCAGAGCAGAACTGAAAGAGATAGAGACAAGAAAAACCCTTCAAAAAATCAATAAATGTAAGAGCTGGTTTTTTGAAAAGATCAACAAAATAGACAGACCACTAGCCAGACTGATAAAAAAGAAAAGAGAGAACAACAAAATAGGTGCAATAAAAACCAGTAAAGGGGAAATCACCACAGATTCCACAGAAATTCAAACCATCATCAGAGAATACTTCAAAAAACTCGATGCACACAAACTAGTAAATCAGGAAGAAATGCATAAATTCCTGGAAGCCTGTGTCCTCCCAAGCCTAAACCAGGAGGAAACCGAAACTATGAATAGACCAATAACAAGGTCAGAAGTTGAGGCAGCAATTAAGAGTCTACCACGCAAAAAAAGTCCAGGTGCACATGGGTTCACAGCTGAATTCTACCAGACACACAAAGAGGATCTGGTACCATCCCTTCTGAAACTATTCCAAATAATCCAAAAAGAGGGAACCCTTCCCAAACTATTTTATGAGACCAACACCATCCTGATACCAAAACCTGGCAGAGACTCAACAAGAAAAGAAAACTTCAGGCCAATATCCATGATGAACATAGATGCAAAAATATTCAATAAAATATTGGCAAATCGTTTGCAACAGCACATTTAAAAACTTATCCATCATGATCAAGTAGGATTCATCCCGGGGATGCAAGGCTGGTTCAACATACACAAGTCCATAAATGTAATTCACCACATAAACAGAAGCAAAAACCAAAACCACACGATTATCTCAATTTATGCAGAGTAGGCATTTGACAAAATTCAACAGCCCTTTATGCTAAAAACTCTCAATAAACTTGGTATTGATGGAACATAGCTCATAGTAATAAAAGCTATTTATGACAAACCAACAGCCAATATCATACTTAATGGGCAAAAACTGGAAGCATTCCCTTTGAAATCCGGCACTAGACAAGGATGTCCTCTCTCACCACTTCTATTCAACATAGTACTGGAAGTTCTAGCCAGAGCAATCAGGCAAGTAAAAGAAATAAAGGGTATTCAAATAGGAAAGGTGGAAGCCAAATTGTCTCTATTTGCAGACGACATGATAGTATACCTACAAGACCCCATCACCTCAGCCCAAATCTCCTGAAACTGATAAGCAACTTCAGCAAAGTCTCAGGATATAAAATCAACGTGCAAAAATCACAAGCATTCCTATACACCAATAACAGATTTAAAGAGAACCAAATTAAGAACGAACTGCCATTCACAATTGCTACAAAGAAAATAAAATACCTAGGAATACAACTCACTAGGAATGTAAGGGACCTCTTTAAGGAAAACTACAAACAACTGCTCAACGAAATAAGAGAGGACACAAACAGATGAAGAAATATTCCATGTTCATGGTTAGGAAGAATCAATATTGTGAAAATGGCTATACTGCCCAAAGTAATTTACACAGTCCATGCTATCCCCATCAAATTACCATTGAATTTCTTCACAGAACTGGAAAAACCACCATGAATTTCATATGGAACCAAAAAAGACCCCGCATAGCCAAGTCAATTCTAAGCAAAAAGAACACAGCGGGAGGCATCACGCTACCAGACTTCAAACTATACTACCAGGCTACAGTAATCAAAACAGCATGGTACTGGTACCAAAACAGATATATAGACCAATGGAACAGAACAGAAGCATCGGAGGCAACACAACATATCTACAACCATATTATCTTTGATAAACCAGACAAAAACAGGCAATGGGGAAAGGATCCCCTATTTAATAAATGGTGTTGGGAAAACTGGCTAGCCATGTGCAGAAAGCAGAAACTGGACCCCTTCCTGACACCTTACACTAAAATTAACTCCAGATGGATTAAAGACTTAAACGTAAGACCTGACACCATAAAAACCCTATAAGAAAATCTAGGCAAAACCATTCAGGACATAGGAGTAGGCAAGGAATTCATGACCAAAACACCAAAAGCATTGGCAACAAAAGCCAAAATAGACAAATGGGACCTAATCAAACTCCACAGCTTCTGCACGGCAAAAGAAACAGTCACTGGAGTGAATCGGCAATCATCAGAATGGGAAAAAATATTTGCAGTTTACGCATCTGACAAAGGGCTGATATCCAGAATTTACAAAGAACTCAAACAGATTTACAGAAAAAAATCAAACAAGCCCATTCAATAATGGGCAAAGTATATGAACAGAAACTTTACCAAAAAAGACATACATGAGGCCAAGAAACATATGAAAAAGTGCTCATCATCATTGGTCATTAGAGAGATGCAAATCAAAACCACATTGAGATAGTCATCTCACACCAGTTAGAATGGCGATCATTAAAAAATCTGGAGACAGCAGATGCTGGAGAGGATGTGGAGAAATAGGAACACTCTTACACTGTTGGTGGGAATTTAAATTATTTCAACCATTGTGGAAGACAGTGTGGCGATTCCTCAGGGACCTAGAAATAGAAATTCCATTTGACCCGGCAATCCCATTACTGGGTATCTATCCAAAAGACTATAAATCTTTCTACTATAAGGACACATGCACACAAATGTTCATTGCAGCACTGTTTACAGTAGCAAAGATCTGGAACCAACCCAAATGCCCATCGATGATAGACTGGACTGGGAAAATGTGGCACATATACACCATGGAATATTATGCAGCAATCAAAAATGATGAGTTTGTGTGCTTTGTAAGGACATGGATGAATCTGGAGAACATCATTCTCAGCAAACTGACACAAGAACAGAAAAAGAAATACTGCATATACTCACTCATAGGTGGGTGAGAAAAATGAGAACACATGGACGCAGAGAGGCGGTCTACTATACACTGGGGACTGTTGGTGGAAATGGGGGAGGGACAGCGGGGGGGTCTGGGGGGGATTGCCTGGGGATGAATTCCAAGTGTGGGTGAAGGGGAGGAAGGCAGCAAAACACACTGCCATGTGTGTACCTATGCAACTATCTTGCACGTTCTCTACATGTACCCCCAAACCTATAATGCAATAAAAATTAAAAAAAAAGGAAATAATCAACAGAGTAAACAAACTACCTGCAGAGTGGGAGAAAATATTTACAAACCATGCATTCAAAAAATAGTTATATTTAGAATCTACAAGAAGCTAAAACAATCAGCAAGAAAAAAACCAATGCTATCACAAAGTGGGTAAAGAACATAAATCGACAATTCTCAATAGAAGATATACAAATGGCCAACAAACATGAAAAAATGCTCAACACCACTAATTTTCAGGGAAATTCAAATTAAACCTACTATGAGATACTACTTTATCCCTGCAACAATGGCCATAATTTAAAAATCAAAAGAAGACTTTTATGCAGCCAACAGACATAGAAAAAATGCTCATCATTACAGGACATTAGAGAAATGCAAATTAAAACCACATTGAGATACCATCTCTCACCGGTTAGAATGGTGATCATTAAAAAATCAGGAGACAACAGATGCTGGAGAGGATGTGGACAAATAGGAATGTTTTACAGTGTTGGTTGAAATGTAAATTAGTTCAATCATTGTAGAAGGCAGTGTGCCAAATCTACAAGAATCTATAACTAGAAATACCATTTGACCCAGGAATCCCATTATTGGGTATATACCTAAATGATTATAAGACATGCTATTGTAAAGACACATTCACACATGTGTTTATTGTGGCAGTGTTTTCAATAGCAAAGACCTGGAACCAACCCAAATGGCCAAAAATGATAGACTGGATAAGACAAATGTGGCAATATACACCATGGAATACTATGCAGCTGTATCAAAGTTTGAGTTAATGTTCTTTGCAGGGCATGGATGAAGCTGGAAACCATAATCCTCAGCAGACTGACACAGGCACAGGAAACCAAACACCACCTATTCTCACTCATACATGGTTGTTGAACAATGAGAACATATGGGCACCAGGAGGGGAACATCAAACACCAGGGCCAGTTGTGGGTGGAGGGGTTAGGGAAGGGATAGCAGGGGGTTGGGGGATTGGGGAGGGATTGCATTAGAATAAATAAAATAAATAAATAAAAATAGATGTTGGTATACATGTGGTGAAAAGGCTACACTTTTACCCTGCTGATGAGAATGTAAACTAGTACAACAACTATGAAAAACAGTATAAACCCCTTAAAGAACTAAAGGTAGAACTGCCATCTGACCCAGCAATCCCACTACTGGGTATCTACCCAGAGGCAAATAAGTCATTATACAAAAAAGACACTTACACTGGTGCAAATTTTTACAGAGAACACAGTTTGCAATTGCAGAAATGTGGAACCAGCCTAAATGCCTGTCAGGAAACGAGTGAATAAATAAAATGTGGCATGTATATAACCACACATATAATATCATGGAATACTACTCAGCCATAAAAAGGACTGAAATAATGGAATTTGCAGCAACCTGAATGGAGTTGAGACCATTATTATAAGTGAAGTGACTCAGAAATAGAAAAAACAAACATTGTTATGTTCTCACTTATAAGTGGGAGCTAAGCTATGAGGACACAAAGGCATAAGAATGATATATTGAACCTTGGAGACTTGAGGGGGAAGGGTGTGAGGAGGGTAAGGTATAAAAAACTACGCATTGGGTACAGTGTACACTCTTCAGGTGACAGATGCACCAAAATCTCGTAAATCACCACTAAAGAGCTCCATGTAACTAAAAACCACCTCTTCCACAAAAACTGTTAAAATAAAATACAAATTAAAAAAAAGTGATTAAAATAAAAATATTTTTTTTCTTCATATCGAAGATCAGCAAACTATGACCAAATGCTTACTGGGCCAAAGCAGCCCAGTAAACATTTTATAAATAAAATTCTGTTGGAACATGCACTCATACACACACACAAATGTGGTACCTATACACAATGTAGTACTATATTCTGTCATTAAAAATAATGAGATAGAGTCATTTGAAAAAAAATTAAAAAAAGATAAAATGGAGTCATTATTTTACATTAAATAAACCAGACACAGAAAAACAAATATTATTTATGTTATCTCTAAATCAAAACGATTGAACTCATGGACATAGAGATTGGAAGGATGGATACCAGTGGCTGGGAAGTGTAGTGAGGCAGGAGGGGGAAGTAGGGTGGTTAATGGGTACAAAAACATCAGTTACAAAGAATGAATAAGACCTGGTATCCTGTGTACCTTGATTCTATGGTTATACTGTGATGAAAAAAAAAGGGAAGAATAAGACCTAGTATTTGATAGCAAAACAGGTTGACTGTAGTCAAAATAATTTAATTGTATATTTTATTTTATTTTATTATATCGGACAAACTCTTTCTCTGTCACCAGGCTAGAGTGCAGTGGCATAATCTCAGCTCACTGTAACCTTCACCTCCTGGGTGCAAGGAATTCTCATGCCCCGCCTCCTGAGTAACTGCGACTATAGGCACCTGTCATCGTGCCTGGCTCCTTTTTATATTTTTATAGACAGGATTTTGCCACGTTGGCCAGGCTTGTCTTGAACTTCTTACCTCAAGGGGTCTGCCTTCCTCAGCCTCTGGAAAAAGTTCTGTGATTACCAGTGTGAGCCACCATGCCTGGCCTAATTTTATTTTTTAATATAACTAATGTAGTATAATTGGATTATTTACAATTCAAAGGATAAATGCTTGAGAGGATGAATACCCCATTTTCATGATGTAATTATTATGCATTACATGCCTGCATTAAAGCATTGTGTTTAAATCATGAATATGTGCAGCCACTATGTATCCATAAAGATTAAAAAATTAAAAAGATAAAATTGCTTTAACTGGCTTAATAAATAATGGCAAAAATAGCAAGTTGAATAAAGAAACAAGATCCAACTCTGTTCTGTCTTCAAGAGAACCATCCAACATACAACAACACCCAGAGGCTAAAGGTAAAGGGATGAAGACCAATTAATTAAGTATATAAAAAATAAAATAAGCAGGGATTGCTATTCTTATTTCAGACAAAAACAAACCTTAAAACAGTCATGATCAGAAAAGACAACGAATGGCATTACATACTTGTAAAGGATTCAGTCCAACAAGAAGACTTCACTATACTAAATATATGTACACCCAACACTGGAGAACTGACATTTGTAAAAGAAGTCATGAAATATTTGAAGAGGCTTAGATAACCATACAAATAAGACTAGGAAACTTCAAAACCCTACCAACAGCGTTACATAGATCATTAAGGCTGAAAACAAACAAAGATATTCAAGTCCTATATTCAACACTTTACCAAATGGACCTAACAGATATCTATACAACATTCTACTCCAAACAACAGATTATACATTTTTTATGTGCACATGGCACATACTCGAAAATCTACCACATTCTCGGCCATAAAGTAATTCTCAAGAAATTTAAATAAACTGAAATCATACCAACCACACTCTTAGACAACAACACAATAAAAATAGGAATCAATACCAAGAAAATTTGTGAAAACCATACAATACATCAAAATTTAAAACATAATTTTAAATGTCTTCTGTGTAAACAATAAAATTAAGGTCGAAATGAAAAAAAATTGATTCTAAGGATAATGTAGTTAATACAATATATCAGAATCTCTGGGACACAGCTAAGGCAATATTAAGAGGAAAGATTACAGCCACATATACTCACAAGAAAAAGTTAGAAAGATATCAAATTAACAATAAACATTGTACCTACATCTAGAAAAACAAGATTACACTCAAATAAAAATTAGCAATAGAAAAGACATAAGACAAATTAGAGCGAACATAATAAAATTGAGAAACACACACAAACTCACAGAAAATTTACACCAAACAGTCTGAAGAAATGGATAAATACAAAGACATACAACCTCTCAGCCTTGAAGCAAGAAGAAATTAAATCCCTGACATACCAATAATGACTTTCAAAATCCAATCAGTAATTTTAAAGAAAGAAAAAAACTTAAGTAGAAAAAGCCCTGTACAAGACAGATTCACAGCCAAATTTTACCAGATGTACAAAGAAGACATCTTACCGATTCTTCCCAAACTTTAACAAAAAATTTAGAAGGAGGAATTCCTTGCTAACTAATCCTGTGAAACCAGCATTTCTCTGTTACCCAAACCTGATGGAGACAAAATGTAAAAAAAAGAAATCTTTAAGACAATATACCTGATGAATATAGATGCAAAAATCCTCAAAAAAAAAAAAAATACTGGCAAACCAAAGCTGGCAGCACATAAAAATTCTAATCCACCAAATGAAGGACGATTAATTCATGGGATGCAGATACTTCAAAATTCATAAATGAATAAATGTGATTTATTAAAAAATATAATGAAAAAGAAAAATTACATGATCATCTCAATAGATGCAAAAAAGCCTTTTTTTTTTTTTTTTTTTTGAGACCGAGTTTCGCTCTCGTTACCCAGGCTGGAGTGCAATGGCGCGATCTCGGCTCACTGCATTCTCCGCCTCCTGGCTTCAGGCAATTCTCCTGCCTCAGCCTCCTGAGTAGCTGGAATTACAGGCACAGGCCACCATGCCCAGCTAATTTTTTGTATTTTTAGTAGAGACAGCGTTTCACCATGTTGACCAGGATGGTCTCGATCTCTTGACCTCGTGATCCACCTGCCTCGGACTCCCAAAGTGCTGGGATTACAGGCGTGAGCCACTGCGCCCGGCCAAAAAAGCCTTTTAATAAAATTGAATATCTCTTCATGTTAAAAACCATCTACAAACTAGGGACTGAAAGACCATACCTCACCAAAATAACAAGAACCATCAATGACAAACCCAGAGCCAACATAATACTAAATTGACAAAAGCTGAAAGCATTCCTCTTGAGAATTTCTATAAGACAAAGATGTCCACTCTTACTGTTTCTATTTAACATAGTACTGAAAGTGCTAGCCAGAGAAGTGATGCAGAAGACAAAAAAGATAAAGGCATCCACGTAGAAAAAGAGGAAGTAAAATTACCTATCTTCCCAAACAATATAATTCTATACCTAGATAACTTCACAGCCTTTGCCTAAAAACCCTAGATCTGCTAAACAACTTCAGCAAAGTGTCAGGAGGCAAACGTAATATACAAAAATCCATAGCATATCTATACAGCAATAACTTTCAAGCTGAGAGCCAAATGAAGAACACAATCCCATTCACAATAGTCACAAACAACTGGCTACCAATATGCAGAGATGGATATTTTATTGTTTTATTCACCAAAACAAAATAAACTAGGAATACAGCTAATCAGGGAGGTGAAAGATTTTTACAATGAGAATTACAAAATACCACTGAAAGAAATCAGAAATGACATAAATGCCTGGGAAAACATTCCATACTAGTAAGAGGCAAAATTACCAGGTAACCTATAAAGGGAACCTATCAGATTAAGAGTACATTTCTTAGCAGAAACCCTACAAGCTAGAAGAGATTGGGGTCCTATTTTCAGCCTCCTTAAACATAACAATCATCAGCCAAGAATTTTGTATTCAGCAAAACTAAGCTTTATTAATGAAGGAAAGATACTGTCTTTTCCTGACAAACAAATGCTGAGAGAATTCAACAGTACCAAGCCCGCACTACAAGATCTGGTAAAAAGAGCTCTAATGATTATAACAAATCTTGGGAACACATCAAAACAGAACCTCTTTAAAGCATAATTTCACAGGACCTATGTAATAAAAATACAATTAAAGAACAAAAGGTATACAGGCAAGAAATAGCATGATGAATAAAATAGTACCTCATATCGTTAAAGAAAAAAAGGTTAAATGTAAATGTAATGTTGAATGTAAATGTCCTAAATGCTCCACTTAAAAGATACAAAATTGCAGAATGGAAAAGAGTTCTCCAAACAACAACCTGCTGCCTTCAAGAGACTCACCATACATAACGACACATGTATACTTAGAGAGGTGGAAAAGGACATTCTATGCAAATGGACACCAAAAGTGACTAGAAGTAGCTATGCTTATATTAGACAAGACAATCTTTAAAGCAACGGTAGTTTAAAAAAAGGCAAAAAGGGACATTATATGATGATGAAAGACCTTGTCTAACAGGAAATTACCACAATCCTAAATATATATGCATCTAACACTAGATCTGCCAAATTTAGAAAACAATTACTACTATACCTAAGAAATGAAATAAACAGTTACACAAGAGAAGTGAGTGAATTTAATATTCCACTGACAGCACTAGGTAGGTCATTAAGACAGAGTGTCAACAAAGAAACAATGGATTTAAACTACATTTCAGAAGAAAAGGACTTAACAAATATTTACAGAACATTCTATACAACAACTGCAGAATATACATTGTATTCATCAGCATATGGAACTTTCTTCAAGGTAGACCATATTAAAGGTCATAAAACAAGTCTTGATAAATTTAAGAAAATTGAAATTATATCAAGTACTCTCTCAGACCACAGTGGAATTAAACTGGAAATAACGCCAAAGGAACCTTCAAAACCATGCAAATACATAGAAATTAAATACCCTGCTCCTGAATAACCACCAAGTCAACTATGAAAACAAAATGGAAATTAAAAAATAATTTTGCCAGGGGGCTTCCAAGAGGGCGTCATAGAGGCGACTCAGGACTGCAGCTCTCAGTGAAGGCACAGAGGGTAAGTCCTAGCCGCATTCTCGGACGGACCTTTTTTGCCCACAGAACGTTGAAAGTCCCAGGTGTGGGAGACACATGGGATGCTAGCACAGCTGGCTCACACGACCGGTTCAACCACAGCTGCAGCGCAGCAGCACCGGGCACAAAACTCACTGGTCCAGGTGCCCTGTTAAACCGGCAATCTGAGATTTGGAAGGGCAGATTGGCATGTCCATCTGATTGAACAAGACTTGGACAATGAGCCAGACCAGGAGATTCCTGGGAAACGTGATATGAGTGGGTGCAGTGGGCAGTGGCACGGGAGATTGCACGGGTCCCAGTGCCCTATCAGCAGGCTACTGGGGTGCCAGTGAGAGGGTCAACCATTCAGCTTGGGGAGAGGAAGAGAGAGAGAGAGAGGACGGATTCTGAGGCAGGGAGCTGGGTGATCGGGCTCGGCGGGCCCCACCCTCACAAGGACAAGCAGGGCGGCGATTGGAGGCACTCGGGGCTGAGAGTTTTGCTGCCGGCATCTAGGACGGTGCAGCCTGGTGGGGGAGGGGCGTCTGCCACTAGTGACACAATCTGCCCCTACTGAATTTCCGCCCAAGGCTGACGCAGCCTGCTGTTGCTGAGGCAACCTGCCATAACAGAGAGACTCCGCCAGCAGAGCAGTGCACGCCACAGCAGAATGGAGCCCCGCAGCAACAGGGCAGACCCGTGCTAGCAGGGCGGAGACCCAGCAGGCAAATAGTGAATAGACTGCCTCGTAGCTGGGCAGATAGTGCAACAGATAAACATAAAGAAAGCCACAACTCCCTGAGACAGAGCATCTAAGAGGGGAAAAAAACGGGGTGATTTATGAGCTCTGTTGCAGCAGACATAAACACATCCCCCCAACAACTCTGAATGAACAACGGAGTTCACAGCTAAGCACTGGAGCTCCTATATAGCATAGAGGGTCTCCTCAAGCAGCTCGCTGACCCCTGTATATCCAAAGAGTCACCCCTAAAAAAAGGACTAATCAGACAGACATTTGGCGGGAATCATTCTGAAGCAAAGATAACAGAAGAAGAAACTGGTAGCATCCCTCACTGTTCCGCAGCTCTTACAGGTGTACCCCAGACAAGCAGGCCCTGGAGTGGACCTCAGCACTCGTACAGCAGAGGGGCTAGACCATTAGAAGAAAAACTAAGTAACATAAATACCTTATCATAAAAAATCTGGGCGTGCACACAGAGACCCAATTGAAAAATCAGCAACTATTAAGATGACAGGTAGATAAATCCATAAAAATGGAAAGAAACCAGTGCAAAAAGGAGAAAAACACGTGAAACCAAAACACATCACCTCCTACAAAGGACCAAAACTGCTGACCAGCAAGGGAACAAAGCTGGATAGAGAATAAATGTGATGAAATGACGGAATCAGACTTCAAAAAGTGGATAATGAGAAACTGCAGTGAGCAAAAAGAACATGTTCTAAATCAGTGCAAAGAAACTAAGAACCCTGAAAAAATAATTGAAAAAAGATTCGAGGAAATGATAACAAGAATGGACAACTTAGAGAGGAATATGAATGAATTGAAGGATCTGAAAAACACAACATGATAACTTCGTGAAGCATGCACAAGTTTCAACAGCCGAACTGACCAAGCAGGAGACAGAATACCAGAAGTCGAAGATCAACTCAATGAAATAAAATGAGAAACCAAGATTAGAGAAAAAAGTGAAAAAAGGAATGAACAAAATCTCCAAGAAATGTGGGACTATGTGAAGAGACCCAACCTACGTTTGATAGGTGTACCAGAATGTGATGAAGAGAATGAATCCAAGCTGGAAAACACTCTTCAGGATATTATCCAGGAAAATTTCCCCAACCTAGCAAGACAGGTTAATACTCAACTCCAGGAAATACAGAGAACACCACAAAGATACTCTGCAAAAGGAGCAACCCCAAGGCACATAACCGTCAGATTCACCAGGGTTGAAATGAAGGAGAAAACACTAAGAACAGCCAGAGAGAAAGGTCAGGTCACCCACAAAGAGAAGCCCATCAGATTCATAGCAGATCTCTCGGCAGAGACTCTACTATCCAGAAGAGAGTGGGGGCCAATATTCAACATCCTTAAAGAAAAGAACTTTCAACCCAGAATTTCATATCCAGCGAAACTGAGCTTCACAAGTGAAGAAAAAATAAACTCCTTCATGAACAAGCAACTACTCAGAGATTTTGTCACCACCAGGCCTGCTTTACAAGAGCTCCTGAAAGAGGCACTATACATAGAAAGAAACAACCAGTACCAGCCATCCTTAAAGCATACCAAATGCTAAAGAGCATCAACAAAATGAAGAATCTACATGAACCAATGGGGAAAACAGCCAGCTAGCATCAAAATGGCATTATCAAATTCACACATAACCATATTAACCCTAAATGTAAATAGGCTAAATGCACCAATCAAAAGACACAGACTGGCAAATTCATAAACAAACCAAAACCCATCGGTGTGCTGTATCCAGGAAACCCACCTCACACGCAAGAATACACAAAGGCTCAAAATAAAGGGATGGAGAAATATTTACCAAGCAAATGGAGAGCAAAAAAAAAAAACAGGAGTTGCAATTGTCATCTCTGATAAAATAGACTTTAAAGCAACAAAGATCAAAAGAGACAAAAAACGTACTTACATAATGGTAAAAGGATCGATACAACAAGAAGAGCTAACGATTTTAAATATATATGGACCCAATGCAGGAGCACTCAGATATGTAAGGCAAGATCTTAATGACTTACAAAGAGAATTAGACTCCCACACAATAGTAGTGGGAGACTTTATTACTCCACTGTCAATATCACACAGATCAACCAGACAGAAAATTAACAAGGATATACAGGACTTGAACTCAGACCTGGAACAAGCAAACCTGATAGACATTTAAAGAACTCTCCACCACAAATTCACAGAATATACAGTCTTCTCAGCACCACATTACACCTACTCCAAAATTGACCACATAATTGGAAGTAAAGCACTCCTCAGCAAATGCAAAACAACTGAAATCATAACAGACAGTCTCTCAGACCATAGTGCAATCAAGTGGGAACTCAGAATTCAGAAAATAACTCAGAACCACACAGCTTCATGGAAACTGAACAACTGGCTCTTGAATGTTGATTGGATAAACACTGAAATGAAGGCAGAAATAAAGAAGTTCTTCAAAACCAACGAGAATGAAGACACAACGTACTAGAATCTCTGGGACACATTAGAAGCTGTCTGTAGAGGAAAATATGTAGCGATAAGTACCCACAGGAGAAGAGTGGAGAGATCCAAAATTGACACCCTATCATAAAAACTGAAAGAGCTAGAGGAGCAAGATCAAAACAGCTCAAAACCTAGCCAAAGACAAGAAATAACTAAGATCAGAGCAGAACTGAAGGAGACAGAGACGAGAAAAACCCTTCAAAAAATAAATAAATCCAAGAGCTGGTTTTTCAAAAAGATCAACAAAACAGACAGACCACTACCCAGACTGATAAAAAAGAAAAGAGAGAACAACGAAATAGATGCAATAAAAAATGAGAATGGGGAAATCACCACAGATTCCACAGAAAATCAAACCATCATCAGAGAATACTACAAAAATCTCTATGCACACAAACTAGTAAATCAGGAAGAAATGGATAAATTCCTGGATGCCTGTGTCCCCCCAAGCCTAAACAAGAAGGAAGCTGAAACTACGAATAGACCAATAACAAGGTCTGAAATTGAGGCAGCAACTAAGAGCCTACCACACAAAAAAAGCCCAGGTCCAGATGGGTTCACAGCCGAATTCTACCAGACACACAAAGAGGATCTGGTACCATTCCTTCTGAAACTATTCCAAGTAATTCAAAAAGAGGGAACCCTTCCCAAATCATTTTATGAGATCAACATCATCCTGATACCAAAACCTGACAGAGATTCAACAAGAAAAGCTAATTTCAGTCCAAAATCCATGATGAACATAGATGCAAAAATCTTCAATAAAATACTGGCAAACCGATTGCAACTGCACATTAAAAAACTTATCCATCATAATCAAGTAGGATTCATCCCGGGGATGCAAGACTGGTTCAACATACGCAAGTCTATAAATGTAATTCACCACATAAACAGAAGCAAAAAGAAAAACCACATGATTATCTCAATTGACGCAGAGAAGGCATTTGAAAAAATTCAACAGCCCTTTACGCTAAAAACCCTCAATAAACTTGGTATAGATGGAACATATCTCAAAGTAATAAAAGCTATTTATGACAAACCAACAGCCAATATGATACTTAATGGGCAAAAACTGGAAGCATTTCCTTTGAAATCCGGCACTAGACAAGGATGCCCTCTCTCACCGCTCCTATTCAACAAAGTACTGGAAGTTCTAGCCAGCGCAATGAGGCAGAATAAAAAGAAATAAAGTGTATTCAAATAGGAAAGGTGGAGGCCAAATTGTCTCTATTTACAGACGTAATGATAGTATACCAGAAGACCCCATCACCTCTGCCCAAACGCTCCTGAAACTGATAAGCAACTTGAGTAAAGTCTCAGGATATAAAATCAATGTGCAAAAATCACAAGCATTCCTTTACACAAATAACAGCCTTAAAGAGAACCAAATGAAGAATGAACTGTCATTCACAATTGCTACAAAGAAAATAAAATACCTAGGAATACAACTCACAAGGAATGTAAGGGACCTCTTTAAGGAAAACTACAAACCACTGCTCAACGAAATAAGAGAGGACACAAACAGATGGAGAAACATTCCATGTTCATGATTATGAAGAATCTATATTGTGAAAATGGCTACACTGCCCAAAGTAATTGACACAATCAATGCTATCCCCATCAAACTACCATTGAATTACTTCACAGAACTGAAAAAAAACCACCATGAATTTCGTACGGAGCCAAAAAAGAGCCCGCATAGCCAAGTCAATTATAAGAAAAAGAACACAGCGGGAGGCATCACACTACCAGACTTCAAACTATACTACAAGGCTACAGTAATCAAAACAGCATGGTACTGGTACCAAAACAGAGATATGGACCAATGGAACAGAACAGAAACATCAGAGGCAACACAACATATCTACAACCATATTATCTTTGATAAACCTGACAAAAACAAGCAACGGGGAAATGATTCTCTATTTAATAAATGGTGTGGGGAAAACTGGCTAGCCATGTGCAGAAAGCAGAAACTGGACCCCTTCCTGACACCTTACACTAACGTTAACTCCAGATGGATTAAAGACTTAAACGTAAGACATGACACCATAAAAACCCTAGAAGAAAATCTAGGCAAAACCATTCAGGACATAGGAGTAGGCAAGGACTTCATGAAGAAAACACCAAAAGCATTGGCAACAAAAGCTAAAATAGATAAATGGGACCTTATCAAACTCGACAGCTTCTGCACAGCAAAAGAAACAGTCACTAGAATGAATCGGCAACCATCAGAATGGGAAAAAATCTTTGCAGTTTACGCATCGGACAAAGGGCTGATATCCAAAATTTACAAAGAACTCAAACAGATTTACAGGAAAAAAACAAACAAGCCCATTCAAAAATGGGCAAAGGGTATGAACAGACAATTTACAAAAGAAGGCATACATGAGGCCAACAAACATATGAAAAAATGCTCATCATCACTGTTCATTAGAGAGATGCAAATCAAAAGTACATTGAGATACCATCTCACGCCAGTTAGAATGGCGATCATTAAAATATCTGGAGACAACAGATGCTGGAGAGGATGTGGAGAAATGGGAACACTCTTACACTGTTGGTGGGAGTGTAAATTAGTTCAACCATTGTGGAAGACAGTGTGGCGATTCCTCAAGGACCTAGAAATAGAAATTCCATTTGACCCAGCAATCCCATTACTGGGTATATATCCAAAGGGGTATAAATCGTTCTACTATAAGGACACATGCACACGAATGTGCATTGCAGCACTGTTTACAATAGCAAAGAACTGGAACCAACCCAAATTCCCAACGATGATAGACTGGACTGGAAAAATGTGGCACATATATACCATGGAATATTATGCAGCAATCAAAAATGATGAGTTTGTGTCCTTTGTAACGACATGGATGAATCTGGAGAACATCATTCTCAGCAAACTGACACAAGAACAGAAAAGGAAATATCGCATATTCTCACTCATAGGTGGGTGAGAAAAATGAGAACACATGGACACAGAGAGGTGTTCTACTTCACACTGCGGTCTATTGGGGGGTATGGGGGAGGGACTGTGGGGGTGCGCTGGAGAGGGATAGCCTGGGGTAAATGCCAAGTGTGGGTGAAGGGGAGGAAGGCAGCAAAACACACTGCCGTGTGTACCTATGCAAGTACCTTGCAGGTTCTTCACATGTACCCCAAAACGTATAATGCAATAAAAATTTTAAAAAATTAAAAAACATTGCAGAAAAATATATAATTCATCCGAAGGGGGAGGCAAGATGGCGTCGTAGAGGCGACTCAGGATTTCAGCTCTCAGTGAAGGTGCAGAGGGTGAGTCCTAGCCGCATTCTCGGATGGATCTTTTATGCCCACAGAGTGTTGAATGTCCCAGGTGTGGGAGAGACACGAGACCCCAGTGCAGCCAGCTAAGGCAGCCGGCTCCCGCACCCTCTTCGGCCGGTGCCACAGTGGGACCCGGCACGGAACTCACTGGTCTGGGTGCCCTGTTAAACCGGCAATCTGAGATTTGGAAGGGCAGATTGGCATGTCCATCTGATTGAACGGGAGTTGGACAATGAGCCAGACCAGGAGTTTCCTGGGAAGCGTGATCTGAGCCAGGGTAGTGGGCAGCGGCATGGGAGATTACACGGATCCCAGTGCCCTATCGGCAGGCTCCAGGGGCGCCAGTGAGAGAGTCGACCTTTCAGCTTGGGGAGAGGAAGAGAGAGAGAGAGAGGACGGACTCTGAGGCAGGGAGCTGGGTGATCGGGCTCGGCGGGTCCCACGCTCACGGGGACAAGCAGGGCGGTGACTGGAGCTGCTTGGAGCTGAGATTTTTGCTGCCGGCATCTAGGACGGTGCAGCCTGGTCAGGGAGGGGCGTCCACCATTGCTGACGAAGTGCACCCCCACTTAAGTAATGCCCAGGACTGATGCAGCCTGCCGTAGCCGAGGCAACCTGTCATAACAGGAAGACTCCACCATGCAGCAACAGGGTGGACCTGCGGTAGCAGGTCAGAGCCCCAGCAGGCAAATAGTGAATAGACTGCCGCCTAGTGGGGCAGGACAGTGCAACAGATACTCATAAAGAAAGCCCCAACTCCCTGAGACAGAGCATCTAGGGGTGAAAAAAAAAAAGAGTGGTGTTTTATGAGTTCTATTGCAGCAGACATAAACAACCTCCCAACAACCCTGAATGAACAACGGAGCTCACAGCTCAGCACTGGAGCTCCTATAAAGCACAGACTGTCTCCTCAAGCAGCTCCCTGACCCCTGTATATCCAAGGAGTCACTCCAGAAAAGGACTAATCAGACTGACATTTGGCTGGCATCATTCTGGAACAAGGGCAGTAGAAGAAGAAACTGGTATCATCCCTCACTGTTCTGCAGCTGCTGCTGGTATACCCCAGACAAGCAGGGCCTGGAGTGGAACTCAGCACTCATACAGCAGAGAGGATAGATCATTAGAGGGAAAACTAAGTAACAGAAATACGTAATTATCAACAATCTCAGTGTCCACACAGAGACCCAATTGAAAAAACAGCCACTACTAAGACGACAGGCGGATAAATCCATAAAGATGGAAAGAAACCAGCGCAAAAAGGAGGAAAGCACCCAAAACCAAAACACCTCACCTCCAAAAAAAAAACCAAAGCTCCTCACCAGCAAGGGAACAAAGCGGGACGGAAAATGAATGTGACGAAATGACGGAATCAGACTTCAGAAAGTGGATAATGAGAAACTGCAGTGAGCTAAAGGAACATGTTCTAAACCAGTGCAAAGAAACTAAGAACCTTGAAAAAAGATTTGAAAAAAGATTCGAGGAATTGATAACGAGAATAGACAACTTAGAGAGGAATATGAATGAATTGAAGGAGCTGAAAAACACAACACGAGAACTTCGCGAAGCATGCACAAGTTTCAACAGCCGAATTGACCAAGCAGAAGAAAGAATATCAGAAGTTGAAGATCAACTCAATGAAATAAAATGAGAAACCAAGATTAAAGAAAAAGCACAAAAAGGAATGAACAAAATCTCCAAGAAATGTGGGACTATGTGAAGAGACCCAACCTACGTTTGATAGGCATACCAGAATGTGATGAAGAGAATGAATCCAAGCTGGAAAACACTCTTCAGGATATTATCCAGGAAAAATTCCCCAACCTAACAAGACAGGTCAATACTCAACTCCAGGAAATTCAGAGAACACCACAAACATACTCTGCAAGAAGAGCAACCCCAAGGCACATAATCGTCAGATTCACCAGGGTTGAAACGAAGGAGAAAATACGAAGGGCAGCCAGAGATAAACGTCGGGTCACCCACAAAGGGAAGCCCATCAGACTCACAGCAGATCTCTCGGCAGAGACTCTACAAGCCAGAAGAGAGTGGGGGCCAATATTCAACATCCTTAAAGAAAAGACCTTTCAACCCAGAATTTCATATCCAGCCAAACTGAGCTTCATAAGTGAAGGAAAAATAAAATCCTTCACGAACAAACAAGTACTCAGAGATTTTGTCACCACTAGGCCTGCTTTACAAGAGCTCCTGAAAGAGGCACTACACATAGAAAGAAACAACCAGTTCCAGCCATCCTAAAAGCACACCAAATGCTAAAGACCATCAACAAACTGAAGAATGTACATGAACCAATGGGCAAAACAGCCAGCTAGCATCAAAAGGGCAGTATCAAATTCACACATAACAATATTAACCCTGAATGTAAATGGGCTAAATGCACCAATCAAAAGACACAGACTGGCAAATTGGATAAAAAACCAAAACCCATCAGTGTGCTGTATCCAGGAAACCCATCTCACATGCAAAGATACACAAAGGCTCAAAATAAAGGTATGGAGGAAGATTTACCAAGCAAATGGAGAGCAAAAAAAAAGCAGGAGTTGCAATTGTCATCTCTGATAAAATAGACTTTAAAGTAACAAAGATCAAAAGGGACAAAGAAGGTCATTACATAATGGTAAAAGGATCGATACAACAAGAAGAGATAACGATTCTAAATATATATGGACCCAATGTAGGAGCACCCAGATATATAAGGCAAGTTCTTAATGACTTACAAAGAGACTTAGACTCCCACACAATAATAGTGGGAGACTTTAACACTCCACTGTCAATAGCAGACAGATCAACCAGACAGAAAATTAACAAGGATATCCAGGACTTGAACTCAGACCTGGAACAAGCAAACCTGATAGACATTTACAGAACTCTCCACCCCAAATCCACAGAATATACATTCCTCTCAGCACCACATCACACCTACTCCAAAATTGACCACATAATTGGAAGTAAAGCACTCCTCAGCAAATGCAAAACAAAGGAAATCATAACAAACAGTCTCTCAGACCATAGTGCAATCAAGTTGGAATTCAGAATTCAGAAAATAACTCAGAACCGCACAGCTTCATGGAAACTGAACAACTGGCTCTTGAATGTTGATTGGATAAACAATGAAATGAAGGCAGAAATAAAGAAGTTCTTTGAAACCAACGAGAATGAAGACACAACATACCAGAATCTCTGGGACACATTTAAAGCAGTCTGTAGAGGAAAATATATAGCAATAAGTGCCCACATGAGAAAAGTGGAGAGATCCAAAATTGACACCCTATCGTCAAAATTGAAAGAGCTAGAGGAGCAAGATCAAAAAAGCTCAAAACCTAGCCGAAGACAAGAAATAACTAAGATCAGAGCAGAACTGAAGGAGATAGAGACAAGAAAAACCCTTCAAAAAATCAACAAATCTAAGAGCTGGTTTTTTGAAAAGATCAACAAAATAGACAGACCACTAGCCAGACTGATAAAAAAGAAAAGAGAGAACAACCAAATAGATGCAATAAAAAACGATAAAGGGGAAATCACCACAGATTCCACAGAAATTCAAACCATCATCAGAGAATACTACAAACAACTCTATGCACACAAACTAGTAAATCAGGAAGAAATGGATAAATTCCTGGACGCCTGTGTCCTCCCAAGCCTAAACCAGGAGGAAGCTGAAAGTATGAATAGACCAATAACAAGGTCAGAAGTTGAGGCAGCAATTAAGAGCCTACCACACAAAAAAAGCCCAGGTCCAGATGGGTTCACAGCTGAATTCTACCAGACACACAAAGAGGATCTGGTACCATTCCTTCTGAAACTATTCCAAATAATCCAAAAAGAGGGAACCCTTCCCAAATCATTTTATGATACCAACATCATCCTGATACCAAAACCTGGCAGAGACTCAACAAGAAAAGAAAACTTCAGGCCAATATCCATGATGAACATAGATGCAAAAATCTTCAATAAAATACTGGCAAATCGATTGCAACAGCACATTAAAAAACTTATCCATCATGATCAAGTAGGATTCATCCCGGGCATGCAAGGCTGGTTCAACATATGCAAGTCTATAAATGTAATTCACCACATAAACAGAAGCAAAAACAAAAACCACGGGGGACCCGGCAAGATGGCGTCGTAGAAGCGACTCAGGATTGCAGCTCTCAGTGACGGCGCAGAGGGTGAGTCCTAGCCGCATTCTCGGATGGACTTTTCTAGCCCACAGAGCGTTGAAAGTCCCACAGGACGCTAGTAAAGTAAAACCGGCTAACGCAGTCCTTTGGCGCGGCCGCTTCGGCCGGCGCCGCTTCGGCCGGCGCCGCAGCAGGACCCGGCACGGAACTCACTGGTCTGGGCGCCCTGTTAAACCAGCAATCTGAGAGTTTGAAGGGCAGATTGGCGCGTCCATCTGATGGAACGGGACTTGGACAGTGAGCCAGACCAGGAGTTTCCTGGGAGTTTCCTGGGAAGCGTGATATGAGCCGGTGAAGTGGGCAGCGGCACGGGAGATCGCACGGATCCCAGTGCCCTATCGGCAGGCTCCTGGGGCGCCAGTGAGAGAGTCGAACTTTAAGCTCGCGGAGAGGGAGGGAGAGAGAGAGAGGACGGACTCTGAGGCAGGGAGCTGGGTAATCGGGCTCAGCGTATCCCACCCTCACAGGGACAAGCAGGGCAATGACTGGAGATGCTTGGCGCTGAGAGTTTTGCTGCCGGCATCTAGGACGGTGCAGCCCGGTGAGGGAGGGGCGTCCACCACCGCTGACACAATCCGCCCCTATTGAAGCACCGCCCAGGGCCGAAGCAGCCTGCCGTTGCCGAGGCAACCTGCCATAACAGAGAGACTCCCAGGAGACGGGAGCTCTCCACAGCAGAAGGGAGCCCAGCAGCAACAGGGCAGAACCGCGCGAGTGGGTCAGAGCCCCGGCAGGCAAATAGTGAATAGACTGCCACCTAGTGGGGCAGGACAGTGCAACAGATACTCATAAAGAAAGCCCCAACTCCCTGAAACAGTGCATATAAGGGGGGGAAATAAAAGGGTGGTGTTTTATGAGTTCTATTACAGCAGACATAAACAACCTCCCAACAACACTGAATGAACAACGGAGCTCACAGCTCAGCACTGGAGCTACTATAAAGCACAAACCGTCTCCTTAAGCAGCTCCCTGACCCCTGTATATCCAAAGAGTCACCGCAAAAGAAGGACTAATCAGACTGACATTTGGCGGGCATCATTCTGGAACAAAGACAGCAGAAGAAGAAACTGGTATCATCCCTCACTCTTCCACAGCTGCTACAGGTATACTCCAGACAAACAGGGCCTGGAGTGGACCTCAGAACTCATACAGCAGAGGGGCTAGACCACTAGAAGGAAAACTAAGTAACAAAAATACTTCATCATCAACAATCTCAGCATCCACACAGAGACCCAATTGAAAAATCAGCAACTACAAAGACGACAGGCGGATAAATCCATAAAGATGGGAAGAAACCAGCGCAAAAAGGAGGAAAACACCCGAAACCAAAACACCTCACCTCCTACAGAGGACCAAAACTCCTCACCAGCAAGGGAACAAAGCTGGACGGAGAATGAGTGTGACGAAATGACGGAATCAGACTTCAGAAAGTGGATAATGAGAAACTTCATTGAGCTAAAAGAACATGTTCTAAATCAGTGCAAAGAAACTAAGAACCTTGAAAAAAGATTTGAAAAAAAATTCGAGGAATTGATAACAAGAATGGAAAACTTAGAGAGGAATATGAATGAATTGAAGGAGCTGAAAAACACAACACGAGAACTTCGTGAAGCATGCACAAGTTTCAACAGCCGAATTGACCAAGCAGAAGAAAGAATATCAGAAATTGAAGATCAACTCAATGAAATAAAACGTGAAACCAAGATTAAAGAAAAAAGCACAAAAAGGAATGAACAAAATCTCCAAGAAATGTGGGACTATGTGAAGAGACCCAACCTACGTTTGATAGGTGTACCAGAATGTGATCAAGAGAATGAATCTAAGCTGGAAAACACTCTTCAGGATATTATCCAGGAAAATTTCCCCAACCTAGCAAGACAGGTCAATACCGAACTCCAGGAAATACAGAGAACACCACAAAGATACTCCGCAAGAAGAGCAACCCCAAGGCACATAATCATCAGATTCACCAGGGTTGAAACGAAGGAGAAAATACTTAGGGCAGCCAGAGAGAAAGGTCAGGTCACCCACAAAGGGAAGCCCATCAGACTCACAGCAGATCTCTCGGCAGAGACTCTACAAGCCAGAAGAGAGTGGGGGCCAATATTCAACATCCTTAAAGAAAAGAGCTTTCAACCCAGAATTTCATATCCAGCCAAACTGAGCTTCATAAGTGAAGGAAAAATAAAATCCTTCACGAACAAGCAAGTACTCAGAGATTTTGTCACCACTAGGCCTGCTTTACAAGAGCTCCTGAAAGAGGCACTACACATAGAAAGAAACAACCAGTTCCAGCCATCCTAAAAGCATACCAAATGCTAAAGACCATCAACAAAATGAAGAATGTACATGAACCAATGGGCAAAGCAGCCAGATAGCATCAAAATGGCAGTATCAAATTCACACATAACAATATTAACCCTGAATGTAAATGGGCTAAATGCACCAATCAAAAGACACAGACTGGCAAATTGGATAAAAAACCAAAACCCATCAGTGTGCTGTATTCAGGAAACCCACCTCACACACAAAGATACACAAAGGCTCAAAATAAAAGGATGGAGGAAGATTTACCAAGCAAATGGAGAGCAAAAAAAAGCAGGAGTTGCAATTCTCATCTCTGATAAAATAGACTTTAAAGCAACAAAGATCAAAAGGGACAAAGAAGGTCACTACATAATGGTAAAAGGATCAATACAACAAGAAGAGCTAACGATTCTAAATATATATGGACCCAATGTAGGAGCACCCAGATATATAAGGCAAGTTCTTAATGACTTACAAAGAGACTTAGACTCCCACACAATAATAGTGGGAGACTTTAACACTCCACTGTCAATAGCAGACAGATCAACCAGACAGAAAATTAACAAGGATATCCAGGACTTGAACTCAGACCTGGAACAAGCAAACCTGATAGACATTTACAGAACTCTCCACCCCAAATCCACAGAATATACATTCTTCTCAGCACCACATCACACCTACTCCAAAATTGACCACATAATTGGAAGTAAAGCACTCCTCAGCAAATGCAAAACAACGGAAATCATAACAAACAGTCTCTCAGACCATAGTGCAATCAAGTTGGAACTCAGAATTCAGAAAATAACTCAGAACCGCACAGCTTCATGGAAACTGAACAACTGGCTCTTGAATGTTGATTGGATAAACAATGAAATGAAGGCAGAAATAAAGAAGTTCTTTGAAACCAACGAGAACGAAGACACAACGTACCAGAATCTCTGGGACACATTTAAAGCAGTCTGTAGAGGAAAATATATAGCAATAAGTGCCCACATGAGAAAAGTGGAGAGATCCAAAATTGACACCCTATCGTCAAAATTGAAAGAGCTAGAGGAGCAAGATCAAAAAAGCTCAAAACCTAGCCGAAGACAAGAAATAACTAAGATCAGAGCAGAACTGAAGGAGATAGAGACAAGAAAAACCCTTCAAAAAATCAACAAATCTAAGAGCTGGTTTTTTGAAAAGATCAACAAAATAGACAGACCACTAGCCAGACTGATAAAAAAGAAAAGAGAGAACAACCAAATAGATGCAATAAAAAACGATAAAGGGGAAATCACCACAGATTCCACAGAAATTCAAACCATCATCAGAGAATACTACAAACAACTCTATGCACACAAACTAGTAAATCAGGAAGAAATGGATAAATTCCTGGATGCCTGTGTCCTCCCAAGCCTAAACCAGGAGGAAGCTGAAACTATGAATAGACCAATAACAAGGTCAGAAGTTGAGGCAGCAATTAAGAGCCTACCACACAAAAAAAGCCCAGGTCCAGATGGGTTCACAGCTGAATTCTACCAGACACACAAAGAGGATCTGGTACCATTCCTTCTGAAACTATTCCAAATAATCCAAAAAGAGGGAACCCTTCCCAAATCATTTTATGAGACCAACATCATCCTGATACCAAAACCTGGCAGAGACTCAACAAGAAAAGAAAACTTCAGGCCAATATCCATGATGAACATAGATGCAAAAATCTTCAATAAAATACTGGCAAATCGATTGCAACAGCACATTAAAAAACTTATCCATCATGATCAAGTAGGATTCATCCCGGGCATGCAAGGCTGGTTCAACATACGCAAGTCTATAAATGTAATTCACCACATAAACAGAAGCAAAAACAAAAACCACATGATTATCTCAATTGACGCAGAGAAGGCATTTGACAAAATTCAACAGCCCTTTATGCTAAAAACCCTCAATAAACTTGGTATTGATGGAACATATCTCAAAGTAATAAAAGCTATTTACGACAAACCAACAGCCAATATCATACTTAATGGGCAAAAACTGGAAGCATTCCCTTTGAAATCTGGCACTAGACAAGGATGCCCTCTCTCACCACTTCTATTCAACATAGTACTGGAAGTTCTAGCCAGAGCAATAAGGCAAGAAAAAGAAATAAAGGGTATTCAAATAGGAAAGGTGGAAGCCAAATTGTCTCTATTTGCAGACGACATGATAGTATACCTAGAAGACCCCATCACCTCAGCCCAAAAGCTCCTGCAACTGATAAGCAACTTCAGCAAAGTCTCAGGATATAAAATCAATGTGCAAAAATCACAAGCATTCCTATACACCAATAACAGACTTAAAGAGAACCAAATTAAGAACGAACTGCCATTCACAATCGCTACAAAGAAAATAAAATACCTAGGAATACAACTCACTAGGAATGTAAGGGACCTCTTTAAGGAAAACTACAAACACCTGCTCAACGAAATAAGAGAGGACACAAACAGATGGAGAAACGTTCCATGTTCGTGGTTAGGAAGAATCAATATTGTGAAAATGGCTATACTGCCCAAAGTAATTTACACATTCAATGCTATCCCCATCAAACTACCATTGAATTTCTTCATAGAACTGGAAAAAACCACCATGAATTTCATATGGAACCAAAAAAGAGCCCGCATAGCCAAGTCAATTCTAAGCAAAAAGAACACAGCGGGAGGCATCACGCTACCAGACTTCAAACTATACTACAAGGCTACAGTAATCAAAACAGCATGGTACTGGTACCAAAACAGAGATATAGACCAATGGAACAGAACAGAAACATCGGAGGCAACACAACATATCTACAACCATATCATCTTTGATAAACCAGACAAAAACAGGCAATGGGGAAAGGATTCCCTATTTAATAAATGGTGTTGGGAAAACTGGCTAGCCATGTGCAGAAAGCAGAAACTGGACCCCTTCCTGACACCTTACACTAAAATTAACTCCAGATGGATTAAAGACTTAAATGTAAGACCTGACACCATAAAAACCCTAGAAGAAAATCTAGGCAAAACCGTTCAGGACATAGGAGTAGGCAAGGACTTCATGAACAAAACACCAAAAGCATTGGCAACAAAAGCCAAAATAGACAAATGGGACCTAATCAAACTCCACAGCTTCTGCACGGCAAAAGAAACAGTCACTAGAGTGAATCGACAACCATCAGAATGGGAAAAAATCTTTGCAGTTTACACATCTGACAAAGGGCTGATATCCAGAATTTACAAAGAACTCAAACAGATTTACAGAAAAAAAACAAACAAGCCCATTCAAAAATGGGCAAAGGATATGAACAGACACTTTACAAAAGAAGACATACATGAGGCCAACAAACATATGAAAAAGTGCTCATCATCATTGGTCATTAGAGAGATGCAAATCAAAACCACATTGAGATATCATCTCACACCAGTTAGAATGGCGATCATTAAAAAATCTGGAGATACCAGATGCTGGAGAGGATGTGGAGAAATAGGAACACTCTTACACTGTTGGTGGGAGTGTAAATTAGTTCAACCATTGTGGAAGACAGTGTGGCGATTCCTCAGGGACCTAGAAATAGAAATTCCATTTGACCCAGCAATCCCATTACTGGGTATCTATCCAAAAGACTGTGAATCGTTCTACTATAAGGACACATGCACACGAATGTTCATTGCAGCACTGTTTACAATAGCAAAGACCTGGAACCAACCCAAATGCCCATCGATGATAGACTGGACTGGGAAAATGTGGCACATATACACCATGGAATATTATGCAGCAATCAGAAATGATGAGTTTGTGTCCTTTGTAGGGACATGGATGAATCTGGAGAACATCATTCTCAGCAAACTGACACAAGAACAGAAAAAGAAATACCGCATATACTCACTCATAGGCGGGTGAGAAAAATGAGAACACATGGACACAAAGAGGCGGTCTACTATACACTGGGGACTGTTGGGGGAAATGGGGGAGGGACAGCGGGGGGGGCTGGGGGGGATAGCCAGGGGATGAATACCAAGTGTGGGTGAGGGGGAGGAAGGCAGCAAAACACACTGCCATGTGTGTACCTATGCAACTATCTTGCACGTTCTGCACATGTACCCCAAAACCTATAATGCAATAAAAATTTAAAAAAAAAAAAAAAAAAAAAAAAACAAAAACCACATGATTATCTCAATTGACGCAGAGAAGGCATTTGACAAAATTCAACAGCCCTTTATGCTAAAAACCCTCAATAAACTTGGTATTGATGGAACATATCTCAAAGTAATAAAAGCTATTTACGACAAACCAACAGCCAATATCATACTTAATGGGCAAAAACTGGAAGCATTCCCTTTGAAATCGGGCACTAGACAAGGATGCCCTCTCTCACCACTTGTATTCAACATAGTTCTGGAAGTTCTAGCTAGAGCAATAAGGCAAGAAAAAGAAATAAAGGGTATTCAAATAGGAAAGGTGGAAGCCAAATTGTCTCTATTTGCAGACGACATGATAGTATACCTAGAAGACCCCATCACCTCAGCCCAAAAGCTCCTGCAACTGATAAGCAACTTCAGCAAAGTCTCAGGATATAAAATCAATGTGCAAAAATCACAAGCATTCCTATACACCAATAACAGACTTAAAGAGAACCAAATTAAAAACGAACTGCCATTCACAATCGCTACAAAGAAAATAAAATACCTAGGAATACAACTCACGAGGAATGTAAGGGACCTCTTTAAGGAAAACTACAAACACCTGCTCAACGAAATAAGAGAGGACACAAACAGATGGAGAAACGTTCCATGTTCGTGGTTAGGAAGAATCAATATTGTGAAAATGGCTATACTGCCCAAAGTAATTTACACATTCAATGCTATCCCCATCAAACTACCATTGAATTTCTTCACAGAACTGGAAAAAACCACCATGAATTTCATATGGAACCAAAAAAGAGCCCGCATAGCCAAGTCAATTCTAAGCAAAAAGAACACAGCGGGAGGCATCACGCTACCAGACTTCAAACTATACTACAAGGCTACAGTAATCAAAACAGCATGGTACTGGTACCAAAACAGAGATATAGACCAATGGAACAGAACAGAAACATCAGAGGCAACACAACATATCTACAACCATATCATCTTTGATAAACCAGACAAAAACAGGCAATGGGGAAAGGATTCCCTATTTAATAAATGGTGTTGGGAAAACTGGCTAGCCATGTGCAGAAAGCAGAAACTGGACCCCTTCCTGACACCTTACACTAAAATTAACTCCAGATGGATTAAAGACTTAAATGTAAGACCTGACACCATAAAAACCCTAGAAGAAAATCTAGGCAAAACCGTTCAGGACATAGGAGTAGGCAAGGACTTCATGAACAAAACACCAAAAGCATTGGCAACAAAAGCCAAAATAGACAAATGGGACCTAATCAAACTCCACAGCTTCTGCACGGCAAAAGAAACAGTCACTAGAGTGAATCGACAACCATCAGAATGGGAAAAAATCTTTGCAGTTTACGCATCTGACAAAGGGCTGATATCCAGAATTTACAAAGAACTCAAACAGATTTACAGAAAAAAAACAAACAAGCCCATTCAAAAATGGGCAAAGGATATGAACAGACACTTTACAAAAGAAGACATACATGAGGCCAACAAACATATGAAAAAGTGCTCATCATCATTGGTCATTAGAGAGATGCAAATCAAAACCACATTGAGATATCATCTCACACCAGTTAGAATGGCGATCATTAAAAAATCTGGAGACAGCAGATGCTGGAGAGGATGTGGAGAAATAGGAACACTCTTACACTGTTGGTGGGAGTGTAAATTAGTTCAACCATTGTGGAAGACAGTGTGGCGATTCCTCAGGGACCTAGAAATAGAAATTCCATTTGACCCAGCAATCCCATTACTGGGTATCTATCCAAAAGACTATGAATCGTTCTACTATAAGGACACATGCACACGAATGTTCATTGCAGCACTGTTTACAATAGCAAAGACCTGGAACCAACCCAAATGCCCATCGATGATAGACTGGACTGGGAAAATGTGGCACATATACACCATGGAGTATTATGCAGCAATCAGAAATGATGAGTTTGTGTCCTTTGTAGGGACATGGATGAATCTGGAGAACATCATTCTCAGCAAACTGACACAAGAACAGAAAAAGAAATACCGCATATACTCACTCATAGGCGGGTGAGAAAAATGAGAACACATGGACACAGAGAGGCGGTCTACTATACACTGGGGACTGTTGGGGGAAATGGGGGAGGGACAGCGGGGGGGGGCTGGGGGGATAGCCTGGGGATGAATACCAAGTGTGGGTGAGGGGGAGGAAGGCAGCGAAACACACTGCCATGTGTGTACCTATGCAACTATCTTGCACGTTCTGCACATGTACCCCAAAACCTATAATGCAATAAAAATTAAAAAAAAAAAAAAAAAAAAAAAAAGAAGCAAAATCAAAAACCACGTGATTATCTCAATTGATGCAGAGAAGGCATTTGACAAAATTCAACAGCCCTTTATGCTAAAAACCCTCAATATACTTGGTATTGATGGAACATATCTCAAAGTAATAAAAGCTATTTATGACAAACCAGCAGCCAATATCATACCTAATGGGCAAAAACTGGAAGCATTCCCTTTGAAATCCGGCACTAGACAAGGATGCCCTCTCTCACCACTTCTATTCAACATAGTACTGGAAGTTCTAGCCAGAGCAATCAGGCAAGAAAAAGAAATAAAGGGTATTCAAATAGGAAAAATCGAAGCTAAATTGTCTCTATTTGCAGACGACATGATAGTATACCTAGAAGACCCCATCACCTCAGCCCAAAAGCTCCTGCAACTGATAAGCAACTTCAGCAAAGTCTCAGGATATAAAATCAATGTTCAAAAATCACAAGCATTCCTATACACCAATAACAGACTTAAAGAGAACCAAATCAAGAACGAACTGCCATTCACAATTGCTACAAAGAAAATAAAATACCTAGGAATACAATTCACAAGGAATGTAAGGGACCTCTTTAAGGAAAACTACAAACAACTGCTCAACAAAATAAGAGAGGACACAAACAGATGGAGAAACATTCCATGTTCGTGGTTAGGAAGAATCAATATCGTGAAAATGGCTATACTGCCCAAAGTAATTTACACAATCAATGCTATCCCCATCAAACTACCATTGAATTTCTTCACAGAACTGGAAAAAGGCACCATGAATTTCATATGGAACCAAAAAAGAGCCCGCATAGCCAAGTCAATTCTAAGCAAAAAGAACAGAGCGGGAGGCATCACGCTACCAGACTTCAAACTATACTACAAGGCTACAGTAATCAAAACAGCATGTTGCTGGTACCAAAACAGAGATATAGACCAATGGAACAGAACAGAGGCATCGGAGGCAACACAACACATCTACAACCATATTATCTTTGATAAACCAGACAAAAACAGGCAATGGGGAAAGGATTCCCTATTTAATAAATGGTGTTGGCTAGCCATGTGCAGAAAGCAGAAACTGGACCCCTTCCTGACACCTTACACTAAAATCAACTCCAGATGGATTAAAGACTTAAACCTAAGACCTGACACCATAAAAACCCTAGAAGAAAATCTAGGCAAAACCATTCAGGACATAGGAGTAGGCAAGGACTTCATGAACAAAACACCAAAAGCATTGGCAACAAAAGCCAAAATAGACAAATGGGACCTAATCAAACTCCACAGCCTCTGCACGGCAAAACAAACAGTCACTAGAGTGAATCGGCAACCATCAGAATGGGAAAAAATCTTTGCAGTTTACACATCTGACAAAGGGCTGATATCCAGAATTTACAAAGAACTCAAACAGATTTACATGAAAAAAACAAACAAGCCCATTCAAAAATGGGCAAAAGTTAGGAACAGAAACTTTACAAAAGAAGACACACATGAGGTCAACAAACATATAAAAAAGTGCTCATCATCATTGTTCATTAGGGAGATGCAAATCAAAACCACATTGAGATACCATCTCACACTGGTTAGAATGGCGATCATTAAAAAATCTGGAGACAGCAGATGCTGGAGAGGATGTGGAGAAATAGGAACACTCTTACACTGTTGGTGGGAGTGTTAATTAGTTCAACCATTGTGGAAGACAGTGTGGCGATTCCTCAGGGACCTAGAAATAGAAATTCCTTTTGACCCAGCAATCCCATTACTGGGTATATATCCAAAGGACTATGAATCGTTCTCCTATAAGGACACATGCACACGAATGTTCATTGCAGCACTGTTTACAATAGCAAAGACCTGGAACCAACCCAAATGCCCAACGATGATAGACTGGACTGGGAAAATGTGGCACATATACACCATGGAATATTACGCAGCAAACAAAAATGATGAGTTTGTGTCCTTTGTAAGGACATGGATGAATCTGGAGAACATCATTCTCAGCAAACTGACACAAGAACAGTAAAAGAAATACCGCATATACTCACTCATAGGTGGGTGAGAAAAATGAGAACACATGGACACAGAGAGGCGGTCTACTATACACTGGGGACTGTTGGGGGGAATGGGGGAGGGACAGCAGGGGGGGCTGGGAGGGATAGCCTGGCGATGAATACCACGTGTGGGTGAAGGGGAGGAAAGCAGCAAACCACACTGCCATGTGTGTACCTATGCAACTATCTTGCACGTTCTGCACATGCACATGTACCCCCAAATCTATAATGCAATAAAAATTTATATATATATATATATATATATATATATATATATATATATATATTTCATCCAGGTGCAGTGGCTCGCACCTCTAATCTCAGCACTTTGGGAGGCTGAGGCAGGTGGATCACCAGGTCAGGAGCTTGAGACCAGACTGACCAACATAGTGATTTCCCGTTTCTAGTAAAAATACAAATTTGAGCTATGCATGGTGGTGGTAACTTGTAATCCCAGCTACTCAGGAGACTGAGGTAGGAGAATCGTTTGAACCCAAGCAATGGATATTTCAGTGAGCCAACATTATGGCATTGCATTCCAGCTTGGGCAACAGTGCAAGACTCTGTTTCAAAAAACAAATCTTTAAACAATAACAGTGATAGAAGCTATCAAAACCTCTGGAATGCAGAGCAGACCTGGGTCTTGGACTTGTCCAGATGCCAGGGGTCAGCGGGCACAACTAGGGTGCAGTGTATACTGGCTGGGTGATGGGTGCACCGAACTCTTACAAATCACCACTAAAGAACTTACTCACGGTGGGGAAGATCCACGATGGAGGTTTAGGAGCAACTCAAGATTGCAGCTCCCAGTGAAAGTGCAGAGGGTGAATAAACATCACATTTCCAAATGGATCTTTATTGCCCAAAGACCAGGAGATCCCCAGGCAAAGGAGCTCTATGGGTCACCAGCGTGGCTGTTTTGGACAGCGCAGCTGTTTTGCCAGTGCCCCGGCACAGCGGTTCTCCGTAAAAGATACACTGATCTGGTTGCCCTTTTAAGCTGGCAATAGGTGCTCCAGGAAGGCAGAGTCGCCCATTCATCTGATTAAACAGGAAGCCAGTCCAGGAGATTCCCAGACAAAAGAGCGCCATGAACCTCAGCACCCTTGTTTCAGCCAGCAAAGTGGGTCGCTGCCAAGGAAATCACACAGATCCTGGCACCTTTTCAGCAGGTGACTGGAACACCTTGGAAAGAGTCAACCATTCAACTTTAAAAGAAAAGGCTCTGAGGCAGGGAGCCAGGTGATCAGGCTCAGCAGGTCCCACCCACCCCCAACACACATACAAACAGCAATTGGAAACACTCTGGGTTGAGAGTTTCATGGCAAGCACAGCTGAACCTGGGAGAGTCCAGCTCTGTGGGGGAGGGTTGTATGCTATTTCCAAGGCACTCCACCCCTATAGATGTAGTCCACCATTCCTGAGACAGCCTACTGTTGCTGAGGCAACCCAACACAACAAAGAGAGTTTGCCATTACAGAGGTGGGCCACCATTGCCAAGGCAGTTCTAGCCACACCCATATAAACAGGACTGCAGGAAAGTTCACAATGCAGCAGGGCAGAGCCCACAGCAGCTCAGCAAAACCTCTGCAGGCAGACAGTGACTAGGCTGCCTCCTTGCTGGGCAGGGTAGCCCTGGAAAAAAAAAATTCAGCAGCACAACAAAAACTCATAAATAAAGCCCTAACTCCACAGTACAGAGCACCTGAAAAAAAAGGGGGGGGGGGTTATGAGTTCTGCTGCAGCAGACTTAAACGTACCTGACCAGCAGCTCTGAATGAACAAATGAGCTCAGAGCTCAGCACTTGAACTCCTATAAAGGACAGACTGTCTCCTCAAGCAGCTCCCTGACCCCTGTATATCCAAAGAGTCACCTCACAAAAAGACTGATCAGACTGACATTTGGCGGGCATCATTATGAGACAAAGATAGAAGAAGAAGAAACTGGTAGCAACCCTTACTATTCTGCAGCTGCCACAGGTGATCCCCAGGCAAGCAGGGCCTGGAGGGGACCACAGCAGTCCTACAGCAGAGGGGCCAGACTGTAAGAAGGGAAACTAAGAGACAGAAATAACTTCATCATCAATAAACAGGACATCCACTCAGAGACACAATTTGAAAATCAGCAGCTACAAAGATGACAGGTGGACAAATCCACAAAGACGGAAAAAAACCAGCAGAAAAAGGAGAAAAGCACCCAAAACCAGAGCTCCTCTCCAACTATAAAAGATCACAACTCCTCACCAGCAAAGAAACAAGGCTGGATGGAGAATGAGTGTGATGAAATGAAAGAATCAGACTTCAGAAGGTGGGTAATGAGAAACTCCTGTGAGCTAAAAGAACATGTTCTAACTCAATGCAAAGAAACTAAGAACCATGAAAAAAAGATTCAACGAAATGCTAATGAGAATACACAACTTAGAGAGGAATATAAGTGAATTGATGGAACTGAAAAGCACAACACGAGAACTTCGGGAAACATGCACAAATTTCAACAACTGAATTGACCAAGCAGAAGAAAGATATCAGAGGTCGAAGATCAACTCAATGAAATAAAATGAGAAGGTAAGATTAGAGAAAAAAGTGCAGAAAGGAATGAACAAAATCTCCAGGAAATATGAGACTATGTGAAAAGACGTACTCTATGTTTGATAGGTGTACCTGAGGGTGATGAAGAGAATGACGCCAAGCTGGAAAATACTCTTCAGGATATTATCCGGGAAATCTTCCCCAACCAAGCAAGGCAGGCCAATATTCAAGTCCAGAAAATACATAAAACACCACAAAGATATTCCTCAAGAAGAGCAACCCCAAGGCACATAATCGTCAGATTCACCAAGGATAAAATTAAGGGGAAAATGCTAAGGGCAGCCAGAGAGAAAGGTTGGGTTACCTTTTACCTTTTATGGTTACTTTCCATAAAGGGAAGCCCATCAGACTCACAGCGGAAACCCTACAAGCCAGAAGAGAGTGGGGGCCAATATTCAACATCCTTAAAGAAAAGAACTTTCAACCCAGAATTTCATATCCAGCTAAATTAAGCTTCATAAGTGAAGGAAAAAAATCCTTTGCAACCAAGCAAGTACTCAGACATTTTGTCACCACCAGTCCTGCTTTACAAGAGCTTCTGAAAGAGCCACTACGCATAGAAAGGAGAAACCAGTGCCAGCAACTCCAAAAACATACCAAGTGGTAAAGGGCATCAACAAAATGAAGAATCTGCACCAACTAATGGGCGAAAGAGCCAGCTCGCATCAAAATGGCAGGATCGAATTCACACATAACAATATTAACCCTAAATATAAATGGGCTAAATGCCCCAATAAAAGGACTCAGACTGGCAAATTGGATAAAAAGCCAAAACCCATCGGTGTGCTGTATCCAGGAAACCCACCTCACATGCAAGGATACACAAAGGGTCAAAATAAAGGGATGAAGGAAGATTTACCAAGCAAATGGGGAGCAAAAAAAAAAAAAAAAAACAGGAGTTGCAATTCTTATCTCTGAAAAAATAGACTTTAAAGCAACAAAGATCAAAAGACACAAAGAAGGACATTACATAATGGTAAAAGGATCGATGCAACAAGAAGAGCTAACAATCCTAAATATATTCGGACCGAATACAGGAGCACTCAGATACATAAGGCAAGTTCATAATGACTTACAAAGAGACTTAGAATCCCACAAAATAATAGTGAGAGACTTTAACACTCCATTGTCAGTATTAGAGAGATCAACCACACAGAAAATTAACAAGGACATCCAGCACTTGAACTCAGACCTGGAACAAGTAAACCTGATAGACATTTACAGAACTCTCCACCCCAAATCCGCAGAATATACATTCTTCTCAGCACCACATCATGCCTACTCTAAAATTGACCACATAATTGGAAGTAAATCACTCCTCAGTAAATGCAAAAGAACAGAAATCATAACAAACATTCTCTCAGACCACAGTGCAATCAAGTTAGAACTCAGAATTCAGAAACTGCCTCAGAACCGCACAGCTTCATGGAAACTGAACAACTGGCTCTTGAATGTTGATTGGATGAAAAATGAAATGAAGGTAGAAATAAAGAAGTCCTTTGAGACCAACGAGAATGAAGACACAACTTACCAGAATCTCTGGAACACATTTAAAGCAGTCCCTAGAGGAAAATATATAGCAATAAGTGACCACATGAGAAGAGTGGAGAGATCCAAAATTGACACCCTATCGTCAAAATTGAAAGAGCTAGAGGAGCAAGATCAAAAAAACTCAAAACCTAGCCGAAGACAAGAAATTACCAATATCAGAGCAGAACTGAAAGAGACAGAGACACAAAAACTCTTTAAAAAATCACTCTTACACTGTTGGTGGGAGTGTAAATTAGTTCAACCATGGTGGAAGACAGTGTGGCGATTCCTCAGGGACCTAGAAATAGAAATTCCATTTGACCCAGCAATCCCATTACTGGGTATCTATCCAAAAGACTATAAATTGTTCTACTATAAGGAGACATGCACATGAATGTTCATTGCAGCACTGTTTACGATAGCAAAGACCTGGAACCAACCCAAATGCCCATCGATGATAGACTGGACTGGGAAAATGTGGCACATATACACCATGGAATATTATGCAGCAATCAAAAATGATGAGTTTGTGTCCTTTGTAAGGACATGGATGAATCTGGAGAACATCATTCTCAGCAAACTGACACAAGAACAGAAAAAGAAATACTGCATATACTCACTAATAGGTGGGTGAGAAAAATGAGAACACATGGACACAAAGAGGTGGTCTACTATACACTGGGGACTGTTGGGGGAAATGGGGGAGGGACAGCGGGGGGGGGCTGGGGGGATAGCCTGGGGATTAATACCAATGTGGGTGAAGGGGAGGAAGGCAGCAAAACACACTGCCATGTGTGTACCTATGCAACTATGTTGCACGTTCTGCACATGTACCCCAAAACCTATAATGCAATAAATTTTTTTTAAAAAAATCAATAAATATCAGAGCCGATTTTTCAAAGAGATCAGCAAAATATACAGACAACTAGCCAAATTAATAAAAAAGAAAAAAGAGAATATTCAAAAAGACACAATAAAAAACGATCAAGAGGAAATCACCACAGATTCCACAGAAATTCAAACCATCATCAGAGATTATTACTAACAATTCTATGCATGTAAACTGGTAAACCTGGAAGAAATTGATAAATTCCTGGACATTTGCCTCCTCCCAAGCCTAAATCAGGAAGAAGTTGGAACCCTGAATAGACCAAAAACAAGATCTGAATTTGAGGCAGCGATTACGAGCCTACCACATAAAAAAAGTCCAGGTCCAGGCGGGTTCACAGCCGAATTCTACCAGAAACACAAAGAGGAGCTGGTGCCATTCCTTCTGAAACTATTCCAAATAATCCAAAAAGAGGGAATCCTTCCCAAATCATTTTATGATACCAACATCATCCTGATACCAAAACCCAGCAGACACTCAACAAGAACAGAAAACTTCAGGCCAATATCCATGATGAACATAGACACAAAAATCTTCAATAAAATACTGGCAAGCCGATTGCAGCAGCACATCAGAAAGTTTATCCACCATGATCATGTAGGATTCCTCCCGGTGTTGCAAGGCTGCTTCAATATACCCAAGTCTATGAACGTAATAAATCAGATAAACAGAACCAGAGGCAAAAACCACATGTTTATCTCAGTTGATGCAGAGAAGGCCTTTGAAAAAAATCAATGGTCCTTTATGCTAAAAACCCTCAATAAATTCGGTATTGATGGAACATATCTCAAAATCATAAAAGCTATTTACAGTAAACCAACAGCAAATATCATACTGAACGGGCAAAAACCAGAAGCATTCCCTTTGAAATCTGGCACTAGACAAGGATGCCCTCTCTCACCACTCCTATTCAATATAGTACTGGAAGTTCTAGCCAGAGCAATCAGGCAAGAAAAAGAAATACAGGGTATTCAAATAGGAAAGGAGGAGACAAATTGTCTTCATTTGCAGATGACATTATTGTATATCTAGAAGACTCCATCGTCTCAGTCCAAAATCTCCTGAACATGATAAGCCACTTCAGCAAAGTTTCAGGATAAAAAATCAATGTGCAAAAATCACAAGCATTCTTATACACCAATAAAAGACTTAAAGAGAGCCAAATAAAGAATAAACTGCCATTCACAATTGCTACAAAGAGAATAAAATACCTAGGAATACAACTAACAAAGAACGTAAAGGACCTCTTTAAGGAGAACTACAAACCACTGCTCAACGAAATAAGAGAGGACATAAACAGATGGAGAAACATTCCATGTTCATGGTTAGGAAGAATCAATATCATGAAAATGGCCATACTGCCAATAGTAGTATACAGATTCAATGCTATCCCCATCAAGTTACCAATGACCTTCTTCACAAAACTAAAAAAAAACCACCTTAAACTTCATATGGAATGAAAAGGGAGCCCACATAGTCAAGTCAATTCTAAGTAAGAAGAACACAGCAGGAGTCATCACACTACCGAACTTCAAACTGTACTACAAGGCAACAGTAATCAAAACAGCATGGTACTGGTATCAAAACAGAGATATAGACCAATGGAACAGAACAGAGGCCTCTGAGGCAAAACAACATATCGACAACCATCTGAACTTTGATACACCTGACAAAAACAAGCAACGGGGAATGGATTCCCTGTTTAAGAAATGGTGTTGGAAAAACTGGCTAGCTATGTGCAGAAAGCAGAAACTGGAGGCCTTCCTGACAACCTCACAGTAAAATTAACACCAGATGGACTAAAGACTTAAACATAAGACCTAACACCATAAAATCCCTAGAAGAAAATCTAGGCAAAACCATTCAGGGCATAGGAGTAGGCAAGGACTTCATGACCAAAACACCAAAAGCATTGGCAACAAAAGCCAAAATACACAAATGGGACCTAATCAAACTCCACAGCGTCTGCACGGCAAAAGAAACAGTTACTAGAGTGAATCGGCAACCATCAGAATGGGAAAAAATCTTTGCAGATTACACATTGGACAAAGGGCTGATATCCAGAATTTATAAAGAACTCAAACAGATTTACAGGAAAAAAACAAACAAGCCCATCCAAAAGTGGGCAAAGGATATGAACAGACAATTTACAAAAGAAGACATACATGAGGCCAACAAACATGAAAAAATGCTCATCATCACTGGTCATTAGAGAAATGGAAATCAAAACCACATTGAGATACCATGTCATGCCAGTTAGAATGGCGATCATTAAAAAATCTGGAGACAACAGATGCTGGAGAGGATGTGGAGAAATAGGAACACTTTTACACTGCTGGTGGGAGTGTAAATTAGTTCAACCATTGTGGAAGACAGTGTGGCGATTCCTCAAGGACCTAGAAATAGAAATTCCATTTGACTCAGCAATCCCATTACTGGGTGTCTATCCAAAGGATTATAAATCGTTCTACTATAAGGACACATGCACACGAATGTTCATTGCAGCACTGTTTACAATAGCAAAGACCTGGAACCAACCCAAATGCCCATCGATGATAGACTGGACTGGGAAAATGTGGCACATATACACCATGGAATATTATGCATCTATCAAAAACGGTGAGTTCGTGTCCTTTGTAGGGACATGGATGAACCTGGAGAATATTATTCTCAGCAAACTGACACAAGAACAGATAATGAAATATCGCATGTTCTCACTCATAGGCGGGTGTTGAACAGTGAGAACACATGGACACAGAGAGGGGAGCACTACACACTGTGGTTTGTTTGGGGGAATAGGGGAGGGACAGTGGGGGGTGGGGAGGTGAGGAGAGATAGCATGGGGAGAAATGCCAGAAATAGGTGAAGGGGAGGAATGCAGCAAATCACACTGCCACATGTGTACCTATGCAACTATCTTGCATGTTCTTCACATGTACCACAAAACCTAAAATGCAATTAAAAGAAAAAAGAAAATGCAGAGAGCGAGAGACAGAGAAGACTCTGTCTATATTAGTAAGCAAGGCATGCTTGCATTTGGTTTCCAGTGGCCAGCAGCATCGTTCAACCAAACAAATTTGTATGGTTTTGTTCCACTGAAAACTCTGTATCTTCACTGCTGACAGCATTTTTTCAGGTTTGGCAAGTCACCGACTCAGCAGCATGATGCTATTCCTTCTTCCTCCCACTCATAGGAGCGTGAACAACAACCAAACCATGATTCAAGCAGCTTGTTTTAATTCTGCATCTTGTCCCTCAGCTTCAGGAATAGGTAGGAGAGTGAGGGGGCAAGGGCCCTTACTCCACTTAGTGCCAATCCAGTTGGGAAAGAGCATTTGCTCTCCAATCTCAAGAAGTATTCTCCTATCCACTAAGCAGGCCAGTGGAGTACCCTTGTTTTATCACTTTCCAGAACGCAATGTTTCGTCCTTATTACCAAAGCTGTCAAGAAACATGAAGAGTTTGAAATTGTACTCTACTTGCAAGTTCACGAACTGGCATACCATACTTTCATAGTTGTTGGCAGAATATATGAGATTCCTGGGTCAGAGTTTGTTTTAGTTCATGTTTGCATTAGTTCCCCTTGCCCTCTGCCCCAAATCTCACAGGATAAATGAGAAACAGCTATTCAAATGTTGACATACAAATATCCTTCAAACTATAATTCAAGACAAAAACAGTCAGTTATAATAAATGTAGAAAGGCCATGGAGAAATATCTCAACAATATCCAACCATTTTTTTCTCCACTATCTTGGCTTCCAACAAATTTAGCTATTAAGTATGTGTGTTGATTTTCTGGACGTCGGGGCTGAGCAAGGAAAAAGTCTTGACCACGAGATGGCAGTATCACACAACGTGCTTTATTTGGGCAGCCCTTTGAAAGGTTTCAGAAAGGGGGACTTCCCTCACAGCAGGAGACCTTCCAGAGGCAGCAGCAAGAGGCTACCACCCAGAAGAGGAAGAGTGCAAGACAACGCCGGATGTCGTGGCGCTTGCGAAGGCGAGGCCAAGAGTTCAAGGCCAACCAACCTCAGCAACCTTACAAGCTCTCAATGACTGGCAAAAAAAAAAAAAAAAAAAAAAAGAGGCTACCACCCAGAAGAGGAAGAGTGCAAGACAACTTTCAAAGGAGAGAAGAACTGGACAGGAGACCTACGTGTCTATGGGATGTTACTCAGCAGCCAGGTGTGGAGTATCTGGGTCAGAGAGCTCCCATGGGCATCAGAGGCATGGGGCTTTTTTTTTTTCCAGCCACAGAGCATGTCCTATCTATGGATAGCACATATTGTGTCTAGTTTTACAGAGGGTGCAATGTGGGTGGTTTCTAAATGGCTAAAAATGTGCTTAGTGGGGGCCATAATTACAGCAAAACGTTTACACATTTTGTAAACATTTGATTTTGGTTCCAATGAGCTTTGAGCTAACGGTCTTACCCTTCTCTGAATACAGGGAACAAGATACACGGCACCATGTTAAGGTATTAGCCCACTTATATAACAGTCCATGCCTTGGCCCCTTGTGGTTCTACAATATAAGTTGTATGCTATTTCACAGAGTTCGAGTTAGGAGCCAGCGATGAAGCGTCCTCAAGACCCAGAACGCTATAAAACTACAAAGTAAGATTTTAAAGCTAGTTCTCAGTCAGTCTGTGCACTTGATCAGCCAGCAGAATAGATTAGAAAAGGAGAGAATTTTGATTTGTCCAATCCGTTCAGTCAATAGAGTGGCATTTATATCCCCTTTGGTACATGGCCCCAGCTATCTGTAAAACTTGGTGTTATCTATGCACATGCAGCAAGATAATTTTAGTAAGCTCACAGCCCATGTGCCCTTTGCCGCCTCCAGCAGCCAATACCTGACCTAGGGCTATGCAGTTATCTGACACCATGGCCCCATGGTACTTTAGTACAGTGAGATTCAGCCAAGTGTTTCAGTCCTTGGGCTGTTTATCTAATTTATGTTGGTGATTCCTTCAACATGGCTATCTGTGAATCTTTTAATTGTGGTGTGCTGTTCCACACATACGCTGTTCCTACTGCCTCCAAAATTAGTGATCCTGGGAAAGTTAGTACCATAAAAAACTATTTAGAAAGCTTATTTGTGACATTGGAGAGTCACAGCTAGCATGATTTGGTGGGGGCAGGTACTTGGGGGAGGGAGTTTTACTGTTGAATAAAATTCTACTGGAATTTCGCACCAATTCCAAGTTCAGGAAATATTCTTCAGGGTTGGATGAGGAGAAGATTGTGATAGGGGAAGTCATTTGATTCCTTTACAGGACCACCAGGCTCCCTCTGCTGCCTGCATTCTCTGTGTTCCACTGAAGGGAAGTTCATGTGGCTTCCTGAAGTTCCAGAAGTTTGAGGTTCTGTTAATAGGAGCAGAAAATGTTATAGTCAAAATATCTTGACTTACACACTTTGCATGCAGCACCTGGGTTACCTAAATTTGTTGTGAACTCATCCCACCATTCCCCATATATTTCTGTGAGATAAGCCTCTGGACAAGGTTGTTGAATGTCAGTGACTAGGGGAAAAGTCTCTTATAGATAAGTGAGGTACATAATGCAGCATGGCCAGAGAAGAAGTATTACGCTATGTTTTCTAAAATCAGGTTGGCAAAAGTAAGCCCTGCATTAGGTTAGATTTACCATGTTATGTGTTGCTGTGGCTAAGGCTATAGGCACATTCGGTGTAATCGGTGATTCCATGTTCCTCCTTGCTGTGACTATCGTGCACTGTACTTGAGTTTCTGCTGATTGCCAATAGTAAATAGCATTGGAGTGCTCTCATAAGTGTGGGATAGGTTTTGCAGGTGCTCTGGGCAGTACAAGAAAAAAGTTCTTAGTCTAGCCACACACCAAATTAGATCCTGAATTATGAGGCACTCACATATGAGAGAACAAAATGGGTGAACCAAGTATTTGTTTAAAAATGGATATTGGCTTGGTTGGTGGCTCACACCTGTAATCCCAACATTTTGGGAGGCCGAGGCTGGTGGATCATCAAGTCAGGAGTGCGAGACCAGCCTGGCCAATATGGTGAAACCCCATCTCTACTAAAAATACATAAAAAAAATTATCCAGGAGTGATGGCGTGTTCCTGTAGTCCCAGCTACTCAGGAGGCTAAGGCAGAAGAATCACTTGAACCCGAGAGGCAGAGGTTGCAGTGAGCCGAGATCACGCCACTGCACTCCAGCCTGGGTGACAGAGAGAGACTCTGTCTCAAAAAAAAAAAAAAAAAAAAAAGAAAGAAAAAAGAAATATCAATTGTATCATGACATTTGTTTCATCTATGCTCCGTTGTATTGCAACATTGTGGTGCTTCAGTGCGGGACCAAATGCTCCACAGATTCCATTTTAGAGGAAACTTTCATAAGGAAGTGGTTTGTATACCTTTAATAACCTCAGGAGTGGCCCCTTGGGAGGTGGCAGTGTGACTACACTAATACATTTCCTCCCAAGTACTCAGGGACATAAGGTGTCTATTGAGACACTGGAGACTACTAGAGGGGGCAGGGGAAGGGGACAAGGGTTGAAAAACAAACTGTTGGGTACTATGCTCAATACCTGGGTGATGGGGTCATTTGTACCCCAAACCTCAGCATCATGCAATATACCCAGGTAACAATCCTGTACATGTGCCCACTGAATCTTAAATAAAAGTTGAAAAAGAAATGACAAGGCATAAAAATGTTTTAATAAAGATTTAAAAAGTTCCTCCCAAGTTAGTTTCACTATAGGTCTTCTCATTACTGTTTCTAGCCTCTGCAGCTTTAGAGTGCGTATGGATTTTTAGGGAGCCCCTAGGAAAGTAACATTGAGCAACAACTTCCCTCAAATATTTTCTAAGTTTTTAAAAATTGTGGTTTTGGTAGGCCTGACAAATTTTATAATAGCCACAAGCAGATAGTTGTCAATGTGGCTGGAGAAACTCCCATGCAAAGAGTAGTTAGATTTCTCCATGGGATCAAATACGCTTTTTGTAGGAATTGTCTTTGCTGTGACACCCATGAGCTATGATTTGTTCACTGTGAGCAGCCGGCATTGCAATTGCTGTAGAGTCCACTTCCCTTGAGTGTTAAGCAAAACTCGCAGTTAGTATACTGAGATTACGTTAGGAAAGAATTGCCAAGCTGGTTGTACTGTGTGTATGTGCGTGTGTGTGTGCATGTCCGTGTGTGTGTTCAAGAAATGCCTTGGCCAGGTAATGTCGTGTAGTATGCATTGCCTTCATTGTATACATTGATTAGCAACCAGGGAGGAGGTCCATGGTAAGGTTTACTTGGCTGCTTGGCTAATACAATTTCTTTCCATCTCCATAGCGGGGCTTCTAATGGAGGGAGAGAAAGATTATTATAATTAATAGAAAAAGAAGCCAACAGTTGTAAAGGTACACACTGTGGGTGGCCATTGCATTTATTATCATTCCAGGCATCAGAAAAAGCTATCATTTTATCTCTGCAATCCCATAGGGCTTGTGGTTATTGGATCTGGGTTACAGTATTTTTAATGCAATAAAACATTAGCATTAATAACATTAGCACCAATCACAAGCAACCTGGTTGCAATATTTGGTGCATACTATCACTGGACATTCATTAAATGAGGCTCCACAGATAGTGGCCCATTACTCCATTTGTTTAATGGCACATGAGTTAATAATAGTGGGTTTCATCTGACGGGAAGGAAAAGGTGACCCACAGAGCTTAGAAGGCATCTATGAGTCACAAGTGAAATTGTAGAATCTGACTTAGCTGGAATGATGGTACTAAGTGGTGGCAGAGAGAGGAGGAGAAGTGCTAGCCTCAGTGCTGATGTCTGTGGACTGACCCAGTGAAACAGGAGCATGGTTCCCTTTGTCCCCAGTCTGACCTATGTTGGGTCTCCCTGTGGTGTGTATGTGGCATGCTGTTCCCATACATATTTTGCCCGCAGTAGGGTGTGGATCCCCAGGGCGAGGGTGATCCACCAATCAAGGTAAAATTGACACTGATGAGGGTAGGAACTTTCTCAGGTAAGGAAAGGGCAGAGCAACAGCGTAGGTCAAGGATTGCTCCACAGTGCCCTTAGTGGAGCCAAGTACATGGACAGAAAATGAGGAAGCTTCCCTCTCTAGATAGTGGTAGGTGGTTTGCTAGGTTTACGCTGGATGATGAGCAGACTAAGACTGAGAATGGACCCATAGTCAGTGGTTCATTCCAGGTCCTTGTCAGGATTGAGGGGAAAAGAAATGGCCAGTCTCTGGATTTTCTATGAGGGAGAAGGAAGAGGTGAAAGAGGCAAGTTTCTTTGCTGGGAGTGGTCACGTCAGGGCCCCCCATGTTCGCTAATCCTGGTAAATCATATTGTGTCCAGTGGGTACATATATCAGCAGAGGTTGCAGCATCTCTGTTGGTGGTTTCCTCATTTGCTGTGAATTAAAATATGGTGCGGTTATGCCAGAAGGGTATGGATTTAATGTAAGCATGACTATGGGCAGTATCTTTGGCTGCTGGGAATGCTATTGTCTGGCATGTTCTTTCAATATCCCTTGTTTTAAAAAGCCTATTGTGTCATTCTGTGATACCTGTTACTGTAGGACCAGAGAATAAATGAGAAATCCAAGCAGTGTTGTTTGGTAATGCCTACAGTTGAATCTTCTTTGCACAGAAGTGAGAGTCTTGCTCTCACTGAGTAACTTTGTATAACTTTGTACACCCAAAGGCCATACAAACTATTTTATCAACTCCTCAATAATATTAACAGAGGTTGGTGCCTTTTGTGGGTGAGCCAAGAGTAAGCCTGTGTAGGTATTAATACATTGTTGTGGCATATGTAATAGTTCCTGCTGCTTCAGAGAGAGGCCCAATGAGATTGACTGGATTTGCCAGTTCTGATATGAACCTTCTCCTGTCGTGCAGTAGGTCCAAGTCTCTAGATTTGTGGTCTGTGGTATAGTCCCTAACAGTTTCTTGTAAATGTCTCTTTGCTGGGTCTATTTTTCATTATGAGTTGATTTTCATATTCTCATGATGCCCAAATGCTCTGACCTCTCCTGTGTAGGGTATAGCATAGCTCTTACCAAAGTTCTGGTGTCTCTCCTCCCTTCAAGAGCATTGACAGCTCTGGTAGTTTAGCTAGTTTGTCAGCTTCCACGTTGTATTGCACCTTCTCCATGTCTATTTGGTGTGAGCTGAGGTATAGCATATAAAGATGTGCAGAGTGGAGGCCAATGTGCTGATATTTCCCCCCACATCTCGTTACCCCAAATGTCTCAACCTTGTATGTTCCAGCCCTGATTTTGCCCAAATCCAAACAAAATAGCCCATTAGCCACTGACCAGGAGTTGCCAAAAATGTGAAGCTTAGTAAAATGTTTGTCAAAGGCCTTCTCTATTTCTAGCAGTGTTGCACACAGCCTGGCCCATTGGGCACTTTGGCCCATCCCCATATGGGATTTGCAGTCTTTGAATAAGGGTGATAGGCTGTGGCTGTCCTTTATCTGGCTCTCTTATACCCAGTGCTCACTCCACTGGTAAAGAGAAACATTAATTTTCTTGTTTTGAGAGTGCTGGCCATCTTCCCTCCATTCTCCAGTGAGCAAGAGCCAGGTGTGTTTCCAGGGGTTTGGGCAAGTTAACCTCACTGACAGAGTGTGTGGCTCTTTCCTCACACAGTCTTGACACTCCAGGAGGGCCAGGTTTAGTTTTATCCTGTAGATATCATCTTCATATTAATAAAGAAGCTTCTGTTGCTGATTCAATTTTCCAGGCAGTTCTGTCCATTACCCAGGGCATAACAAGAATCTCAATTCATAGGGTATTGTCTCTGCTCGGTGAGGGCTTCAGTTTTGATAAGTGCCCCGTATGCTGCCATGGGTGTCTGTTTAGTGAATACTTTAGGCTGAGTCTGAGATCTACTTACACCAAAAGCCCATGGGTGGGCATTTACTTGTCCATTTGGTCCAGAGGCTCTAGGAAGCAAATTTGAGAGCGGTGGAAACTTGTCATTGAAAATCTTGTCCTTGGGAGCACTAGGGGGAGAGCCAAAGTATTAGCCTCCTTTAGGTCACCCAGTGCCTGTTGCTGCTTAGGTCCCCACTGCAAAAGGAAAGCTTTACAGGTGTCTCGGTAGACATTCAGCAAAGATCAGCAAATATTGGAGGTGAAGAATGGGTTGGGCTATCATTCCGATTGAATGTTGGGGCTTCTTTACTCATGTGAGTGGTTTAAGCACGAGGAGCTTGTCTTTTATCAGATTGGAAATGGTTCATCCTTCTGAGTTCCTAGTGTAGTCCCCAAATTTTACAGACGAATACCTCACACGGTGTAATTGCCCATCCACTCTCAATGAGAGGTTGTTTACTCAGGCTTGTGATGAACTGTGAAACAGAGTCTCGGTCAGGTTCTGCCAGGAGGATGTCAGCGATAAAATGCCACAGCTTAGTTTCTGGTGAAATTGTGGAGCAGGTGTCTATGTCTGTTGGAAAGGCTGTGCAATTGGAGGGCCATTTAAGCACCCCCAATCAAGCTAGCATCACAACGAAGATTAGGGAAAACAAAATAAATACCCCCAAAGCAAGTGGGTCAAGATGTACTATTGATTCTCAAAGGTGGAGGTGAAATGCATTTGACTTAGCTGTGAAATTTGTACAGAATAGAACATGTTAGCCAAATCTATAACTCGAGATTCAAATTCAGGGGGTGTTAGATGCCCTGGATTAGTAGAAACTTACCACTAATATTTTGAATGACACCCATTATGGCAACAATGTCTGATAGAGGTGCTCTAATAAAGGGAATAGCCCTGTTGAACTCTCTATGGTCTACAGTTAGTTTCCACTCACTGCTAGTGTCTCTTAGTGTAGGTCATATGGGGAATTGAAAGGGGAGGTAGTAGGAATCAGTGCTCATTTATCTATGTCACCTGTGACAGGCCATAATCCTTCAGTGTCTTGCCTCAGCTTCTGCTGTGGTGTATGAACCAGTAGGGGAAGGTTAAGTGGTTCCCACCAGGAAGTGCCCACCAGTAGCATAAAAACTTTAGTCTTGTGTCATGAGTTTATCTACTGCCTCTGGCTGTCTCTTCCAATAATGAGGAAGCATAATCTTGGCGCGGGGCGGCGAGCAGGACAGAAGCACGTATTTTGCAAAACTGGGTCAATTTTAGTAGTTAAGAGGAGAATTAACCCTTTAATTAACCCCTTCCCAAGCAGGTAATCTACTGGAGGGAGGGGGGTTCCTTTTGAAGCATGAGTGTTTCTTGGCATTAGGGAGATTCCGTCACCTCTCACTGACAGAGTTAACCAGTGTTGTTTCTCGGAGCCCAAGCCACAGTTAATATGGTAAAAGGGCAACTGTCTGTCAGAAGGGACCTTCCCACACTGCAGGATCCCTGTATGGAAGAGGATTCTTAGGCACTTGGCAGTGATCAGAGACAGGTATGGAATATATGGTTGTCTCCGAAGGGAAAGCCAGCTGGGGGATCGTAATCTAATCCTAGTAAGTATTGCAATTGCTCCAAGATGATCTCATCAGAGATCATCCAACTTGGGACCTTCTTGTGCCTTAGAGTCTAACATAACTTCTTTTGTTCATCTCAGGGTTGATGCATACATGGAGGCCTGGCCGTAGGTGGTTTGTTTGGCCCAGGAGCGGGCAGCCTCAGTGTTGACAGTAACTTTGATTTAGGCCAGGTAAGATATTGTAGTGTTAGTAGGCAACACCTGACTCTGAGTTTGTCTTTCATGAGTTTCTATTAAATCCAGTGCAGCTATGGTCTCTTGAATCATTTTAGCACTAACCACCACGCCTAGTAAAGATTTTCTTAGGAGCCCTGCCCACCGAGAAATAATCAAGTGGACTCAGGACTGGATTCGGACTCCTCCAGTCTTGTCAAGTCATCCTGCCCCACCTCATTGGTTGCCTTCACTCCAACATGTCTAACTGGTGGAGGAGATCTTTGGCCTTGGCTAAATTCCGTTGACAGACCTCCCAGGCCATCACGAGGTCTAATGTAGGGTGGGCAGCATTCTAAGCCACAAAAATACACATCAGCAATACAAATGTGAACAGAGGTCCAATGCCTCTGTGCGGCGTCTTCCCAAATTCTGTGCTAATTATACAGGATCCTTCAGTGGGGACACAATTTTTCCATCATGTACTATCGCTGCTAATTGGTTTCATTCCCCATTAGGTGGAATTCATTCCCTGCTGGGCACATTCAATAGAGCCAAGCAGCCCCTTGTTTGGTTCATGTCTCGGTTAAAGAGAGGCTGGGCCTTGGGTAAGAGAGAGGATGGGACTCCTTCTCAGAGCAAGAACTGACCCTTCCTTCTTGGGGCTCCCCTGTTTTCCCCCATTTTTATTACTTTCTGGGTGGCTGCAGGCAAAGCAGAGGGTAAATATCCCAGTCCCTACCATGGTGATGCTGTGCTGCCTTTTCTTCTGGAGAGCACCTATTCTCCTCTCCAGAGACTTCTCATCCAAACCGTCTCTCCCAGAAGTTTGGGCTCTTACCTCCTCTTTGGGAGGAACCTGGTGATAAGTTACTGCCAGCAAGGCCAGCACATGCCTCATGGTTAGGAATGCCTGTTCGACCTGACAGCAACCTTCTGCAGAGTCCCGGGGTGGGCACGGATATAAACATTTTTTGCCTTCAGTCACTATGAGTAACACTCTAGCTGGCTCAGCCCAAAGGTTGGGATATTAATATCCCTCTGGGCAGGGGATAGCATGATGACAACTGCAACATCATAATTGAGTGTCACAAGAGCAGATACATGCTATACCTGCTTGCAAAGACCTCTCCACCAGCTGCCCTTAAGAGACAAGCCTTGGCCTGATGTCTCTGCCTTATTGGCTCATTTACTTGCCTATCTGTCTCCGGGGAGGAGGACTTCCTCACATCTCAGACTACCCGAAATTCTCAAGTCAGCCACAGGGAACTCTTCCCTCTATAGCCTGTTATGCAGTCCAGAGTAGCTCACCCTCATTCCAGAGGCATGCACTCCCTCTCTTTTTCTACCCAGGTGCACAATGTCCCATGTCTACTGAGGGGCAGGGGAGGACCCAGGCCAGTGGGCTGACCTCCTTCCCCGGTATTTTGGCATCTCATACCCCAAAAGTCAGTTCTAATCATGTGGATTCACTCAACTACTGGTGCTACCTCTAGGCCAGGTCAATGAGGCATAGGACAAGACTGCAAAAAGTATATTGTTGCAGTACAGCAATAAGCGATGCTAGGCCAAAGTGCTACAGAGATGTTCTAAATGTAGAGTCTGAGAACTTAAGGCTGCCTCGGACTGACTTTCCAATCGACTTTCCTACTGACTGGGTAGACTGCTTGCCAATTTCCTGTTCCCCAAAATTCCATCCCTCTCACAACTTGCAGTGAGTTCCAAGATTTCTGGGCTGATCAAGAAAAACCACATGACCATGAGATGGCGGCAGCAGCACACAAGAACGTTTTCGATTTTTGTTTTTGTTTTTGAGAGGAGTCTCTTTTTTTTTTTTTTTTCTTCATGTTTTAATCATTTTATTCCCTCTGCAGGAAGATATAAAATACCTGGAGGTACTTTTGCATCTGTATTTAGCCACTCATCATTTACAGACCTTCATGATCTCACTTTTCCTAGTCTCACTCCTTCTCAGGCAAACCATTCCATACAGCAGGTGTCAAGCTGTGGAAATTGGAACCTGGCAGAGAACTCTCTCTGGCCTATCAACAGTTCCAGCTCTGGAGAGTCATGGACTCTTCTCCTGTTTACTGACTGCCCTTCCTGTTCTCTCCTTGTAAATTTGTTTTATGGTATAGTTTTCATGTGGCTGAAGTTTGTGAATCACCCTCTCAAAAACTTTATTATCATGTGTAGAATTCAATAAATTATAAAAAGATGTTTTTCTCCACAACTCTTTATGCTGCTATTCCTACCTATCTTGCCTGCAATTAATTTTTAGCTGCTGTTACTATTAGACGTACTATTAGATATAAGTATCTAGTGCAAAAGAAACTATTCCTGTGAGGATTGTGTAAGATTCAAATGCTATAGTCTATCTTTAAAAAGTTCAATTGAGAGGAGTCTCAACTCTATCACCCAGGCTGGAGTGCAGTGGGGAGATCTCCTCTCACTTCAACCTCTGCCTCCCAGGTTGGAGCGATTCTCCTGCCTCAGCTTCCCAAGCAGCTGGATTTAGAGATGGCCGCCATCACACCCAGCTAATTTTCATATTTTTCAGTAGAGATGAAGTTTTACCATGTTGGCCAGGCTGGTCTCGAACTCCTGACCTCAGGTGATCCACCTGCCTGGGCCTCCCAAAGTGCTGGGAATACAGGCGTGAGCCACCGCACCCAGTCCAGAAGCTTTTGATTTTGGCGGTGCTTTGACAGGTTGCCAGAGAGGGGAAGTCTGTCACATCAGGAGACCTTCCAGAGGCAGCAGCAGAGGGCCACTGCCCAGAAGGGGAAGAGGGCAAGGCAACTCCTGGGATAGAGGAGAATAGGAGAGGACCTTTTGTGTCTGGGAGATATGACTCGGCAGCAAAAGAGGGAGTCTCCAGGTCAGAGGGCTCTGGAGGCAAGCAGTGGCATGGGGTCATTTATAGCCCCTGGATTTGCCTTAACTGTGGCTAGCAAATGTCGGTGCACTTTTGTGGGGCATGCAAAGCAGGCAAGCCCTAAATGGCTACACATATGCTTGCCTGAGCTATATTTAAAGCAATTGCATGTGTAAAACATTGAGTTTGGCGCTGGCAGCCTTTGAGCCCACTGTGAGGACATCTAATGGCAACACAGAGGCCAATATATGGAGGCCATCTTTAACCCACTGCTAGTGGCAATATGCCACTTCCTCAGCCATCTGATTAATCTGTCTGGTGTGGTCTGAGATCAGATCCACTCAATTTGTACTATCAACAGAACTCTAAGCAGCAGGGTGAGATCAATCTGCAGCATTGTTAACCCAAAGTTAAAACGTTAAGAGCACACGTACAATACTGTTATTGAGTTTCTATCTAAGAGAAATGAAAGCATAGGTCCACACAAAGACTGGCAGGTGAATGTTTATAGCAACTTCATTTGTACTAGTGAAAAACTGGAAACAACCCAAATAACCATATAGTGACATACTATACTATGACAAACAGTAATAAACTATTGATAGAATTAACAGCATGGGTGAATCTGAAAATAACTATGCTGATTTTAAGAAGACCAAAAAGAGTATATAGTATATAATTCTCTTTATATAAAATTCTATAAAGCACAAACTAAAGTGAGAGAAAGCAGATCAGTAGTTGCCTAGGGACAGGGATGGGGATGGGTAGGGAGGGAAGTAACATGAAGGGACATGAGAAAAGCTTTGGAGGTGATGGAAATGATCGTCTTTTTGTCTGTGGTAAGGGCTTATGCTTATAAAACTATAACTTATGTGTTATAAATTATATAAATTACATATAATTTCATTTAGTTTTAAATTTAAGGAGTGGCATAATGTCTTGCGTCAAAGAATCCTCAAAACAACACCTTAACATGATTTATTCACCAGTTAACTTTCCTTTAAACATCAATAATAAATAAAAGTTGTGAACACCTGTTTGTTTCTATTTGTTTATTTTAGTGTGCTATTGCTTTTTCACATTCCGGGTCATATTTTCAAAGTATTGTTTCACATTCTGTACATGTATGGGATTTTTTTCCACTATTAATAAAGAGCATCTCAAGCAAGGTCCTGCTTTCTACCTTAATGGTATGGAAGCATATTTGACTCACACATGAACCACTCATGGGCAGAGTTATGGGTGGGAAGTCTGATATGTAAGGAACACTCTGGATTAGTTTTCCACTGGTGAGAAAATGAAAAAGTGATGAGCACTTTATCTAAATACCACGTGATGAGTCAAGTACTCAGACATACTAACTGGGTTTAGACTATTCTATTATCAAAATATTCCAGTCAATTTCTGTGGACAGTTTGTAAACTCTCATTCCTAATGCCTCCTCATCCTACAAGGTCCCCACTCAAAGGCCTCATAGCTTGTCAGACCTTTGGGGATGTGCGTTTTTATTTTCTTAATTGAAAGGTAAGTCATGTGCAGAGCAGAGTGAGGCAAAATGCAGCCAGTGGTCAGGACTTAAAGACCTCTCCTCCTCCTGGGCCTTGAGAGTTTGGGAAAAGCTCAGGAAGAAAAGCCAACCATCTGAGTCCACTGGGCTTTGAAGCAGGGGTCTTGCATCTGTACATGTGAGATAAATGATGTGAAAACCACTAACTCTGCTGCTGAACCAGCTGCAGGGAAAGGCTTTTCTTCTGATCAAGGTGACCATCTGGCTGTTGAACCTCATTTTGCACCAGGCCCTGATCCCTGAGCTGAGCCTGAGTCCACAGTTCACCTGCTGGAGAACCCAGAGTCAAAGCCCAGGCCCAAGTGAGGCCGTCTGATTGCTGTTTGGGGTCCCAGGAACCACACTCCTGGAATAAGGAGGGCAGAGGTGAGGATGACAGTGAAATGACCAGAAGGTAAAGATACATTTGGATATTCTATCTTCACTGGGTCACATGGATGAAAGACAACAGAAGCTGATAGTGAGGACACAAAGATGGCTGATTGTTCCACAGACATGGAAGGCAGGGGGTCAGTTCTTGTAAAGTCCCCCAGTGTGCAAATGACGGGGACAGTTCTTACCAGTGATGTGCTCTACTGGCAGACAGTGTGGAATTTTTCTGGAGAAGGCTCAGAACATCAGTCCCTGGTCCATCTTCTGGCCTCACAAAGAGGCTGATCAAAGAGAACATCCTCCATAGTGAGAGCAGTGCACCAATGATTCCCTTTTTAGAAATTCTTCTAAGGCAGCCAGAAGATGACAAGTTTGCAGATGAAAGGAATCAGAACCTGGGCAAAATCTTGGAGTGGTCGAATGATCCCTGAATGTGGTTCGGAGTGTTTTCACTAAGATGAAACAGAGGGAGAAAGGAAAACTCTGCACCCATACAAACTTAGAGAGAAAACTGGAGCTTAATGTAACAGAGACCAGTCATGCTAGGAAATTTTATTACATTCTCGGGAGGGGTCCCAGGGTTCTGTGTTTGGGCTGGCTTCCGTGTTGCAGTAATTGTCAAGCTCCCCAAATTCCTACAGAATCACTGAATTACCCTTGGCAGAAACGCAGAATTACCCCTAACCCCACCCTCATCCTCCACCTGGACCAGAGAGAAAAACAACCACTTAAATTTTCAGAAATTACCAAACCTTGGCTCTAGCTCCACATCCTCGGCCACAGAAAGAAAAGTTGGAGTGAGGAACAGGGTGAACAAGAACTGCACCCTCGTGCTGCTAGCACTTCCTCTTTCCCCCATTTGCTCTTATGTGTGGGGTCAGAGGTTACTAGGCAGGGGTCACTAAGATTGTCAGTGGGAGGATGCAACCCCTGGTTAGTCCCTCCCAGCCAGTTCAACATGGGAGGCTCCCAATTCCCCTTTCCCGTTTCCTGTAAGGAAAGACACCACAGCTGTGCATCCCTCCTTTAGAAACTGCAGATTGGAGGTCTGTTTTTCCACAGAACCTAGTTCTGAGCCATTTCTAGCAAGTGAGAGTGACTGATTGGAAGCCTAGTGGTGACAGCTACCCAGGGGTCAGGCTTAAGTAGCAGATTCTCCTGGTAGTGAACGAATTTCAGATTTTACATTTGCATTGCAGCATTGCCAGAGTGACAGTTAAGAGAGTTGGACCTGGCAGCAGGCAGGACCAGCATTTAAAAGATAAACTCCCAGTTCATGTACACGTCCTTGTGTTCAAGGTCGTGCAGCAATATGCAGGAAGCCAGCCCAGTCCTGCATGTGAGTGGAAGGTTGTGGGTTTTTTTGTCATCTGTGCCTTCTGAACACAAGAGGTGAATATGCTCTGTACAGCCCCAGGAAGGGAGTATTCAAGGGTGAATACTATTTTAGTATTTTTTTCCTCATGATTTGGTGGTATCTCATTATATCTCTTGATTATAGACACACCAAAAGAAAAGGGAATTTTGTTTGCTTTCTTTCTGTTGTTGTTATTTTGGTTTGTTGGTTTCTTCTTCTTCCTCTTTTTTTTTTTTTTGTTACTAGAATGCCTCTCTTTCTCAATACAAGTTGCAAATTCAATGACTAAATAATGGATTATTTGCCACATAAGAAGGGCAAAAACATGGGCTATTTTCTCCCATGAATTTTTGCCTATTTTAGACCCTAAACCAAATTGAGGAAAGCATGATTAAAACACTAAAAATGCCAATATAGTAACATGTATAAACTTTGTGAGACTAACTTGAGAATCTACTGCCCTGCTTCTCCATGGATAGGGTTCTGTAAGGCAGGACTTTAAATGAAATCCAAGCACCTTTTCTCTATCTGTTTAGCTCCAGTGCAGGAGAACAGATCAGCATTTAAGGTATAAATGAAATTAGTCTATTCCTGAAGAGAACATTTGCTAGTCATATTTGTGTTGGAAGAAGCAATCTCACAACACAACAAAGCTCTCCTTGTGAGTGGAGCAGGCAAGCCCTGGGTAGGGTGAGACTACAGGGCTCACAGGCTCTATGCCCTAGGCCAGTGATGCTCCTTTGTGCCAGAGGCTGGGTTTTGTAGCAAACTCAGTCCAGGCCAGGGAGCACTGGGTCTACCAGGAAACCTCAATAGTCAACTAAACCCCCTGAAATAGCCAGACCTATTTCTTTAATCATTAGCGTTAACTGTATACCTTTAGTGGGTACAAATGCAGTTTTGTTACATGGATATATTACCCAGTGGTGAAGTCTAGGCTTGCCAGAGCAACAACAGGGTGGTAGATCATCTCCCTTGTGCAGCCAACAGCTGTGACGGTGGCAGGTAGGGTGCCTACTGTTCATGCCGACTACAGAGAGCATGTACTTCTCTAACCTGATAAAAGATATGAAGCTGGTTATCAATTTGTTGCCTCTCACCTCTAAATTCACCCTTCGATATATATTCTCTGATAATAGAGAGATTTTAAAAGTATCTCTCCTTTAAAGTAACACCAAAGAGCAGATGTTACACTTATGTAATAGAGGGGTCTGGAGGGACAGACATTGAAAACAGAAGTGGTACTTTTATGATTTCTGACTCTCAGAGGTGCAGAGGTGAGGATATTGAGGATGCTTTGTCCCTGGCCTCGGCCCAGAACAACTGTCGCTCAGCAAACCTTCAGTCCTGGTGTGGCCTGATGATCAGCTTCTTGTGGCCCTCTTGATAGGGACATCCTGTACTCCAAGTCATTTGTCCACTACTTCCCTCTGCTCACTTGTTCCATAGCCATACATACACACACACACACACACACACACACACACACACACACACACACACGACCAGGTTCCTGTAATCCTTTCAATACCTCTCAATACGGAGCTCCCACCCTGATCCTGTGCATGGGTCATTGTTTACTCCAGGCCTCCAACTGAGCCAGGACACCCAATCCCTACTTCACAGCCATATACTAGACACCAGCTATGGCTTGTCCACACTACCGTGCTCCAAAGGGTGCCTTCTTGCTTTCTCTTCGACTGTAGACCAGTTTTGGCTTTGCAGATCAGCTCAGGTACTGGCAAACCAGTGGAACTTCTCTGCCATCCAGTGGGTTCTTCTCCAATGTGGTGTAAAATCCAGCCTTTGGGAGAAGTTTTCATTCTAAATTTGTCTTTCCTTGGGTACTCGCCCCCAGCCCCAGAAAACCCCAGATAGAATTGTCTTATATCCTATATAAGATCCTTTTTCATAGTTTAATGATTCTTTATGTTAAAATTTCCCCTTCTAGATCACTGTGTGCTTTCTATCTCCTGACTGGATCCATACTGCTACACAACGCAATATCTACAGCAAGCATTATTCTTAACAGAGAATCACTGAAAGCTTTCTCTTTAAGAGCTGCATCAAGTAAGGATGTCCACTACCACCACTTCTATTCAAGAGCATGCTGGGGATGGGGGTGGGGTTCCAAACAGAGCAGTGGTGCAAGAAAGAGGAATAAGGTATTTGGAAAGGAAGAAGAAAGACTGGCACTATTTGCAGATGATATGACAGTGTACATAAAATTCTACAAAGCATTACAGGCCAATTATTAGAATCAATAGAAGAGTTTATACACTCATAGGATAAAATGTTAATGAACAAAAACCAGATGCATCCTATTTACCAGCTACAAATTTAGACAATGAAAATTTCAAACATAGGATTTGCAAACTATGACGTGCCTAGGATAAAAAAAAATTGCCTTATGGGAAAAATATAAAATGTTATTTGGGCATATTAAAGGATATCTTATTAAAAGGAGAGACAGACCATAACCATGAATCATTCAATAGTGAGAAGTCAAATCTACAGTTTCAGCACAATCTGAATTAGAACTCCAAACTAGCTGTTGGTTAAAGTTTTCATGATGAGTTTATAATTTAAATGGAATTGAAATGGGCCAAAGTTAGCCAAGACACTTTTGAAGAACAAGGTGGAATTGACTTGCCTTATTCAAATATCAAACTTGACTATCGGTCTGTAGTAATTAAGACAGTGTGGTATTTCAAACAGACAAATGAGGCCGAGCATTTAATAGAGAGTATAGAAACTGGCCCATATGTGTGTAGATACTTCATTTACAGCACTGTAAATCACTTGGCAAAAGGCAGACTTTTCAATAAGTGGTTCCTGAGAAAACTGAATATTCAAATAAATAAATAAATAAATAAATAAATAAATAAACTCTACTCAACACAATACACAAACAGACGTCAATTGCGGTTGGATTAAGACCTGACTGTGAAGGGCAATAGCATACATATTTTAGAAGAAAATATAGAGATTGTTTTCATGGCCCAGGGTTTCTTAAAAAATGAAAGATTTATTAAAACAGATTTCTTAAAAAAAGCACTAACCATCAGGGTAAAGTGATGAATTTGACTATATTACAGTTAAGATCTTCTGCTCACCAAACACAGCACAGTGCAAGGGAAAACACAAACAGAGCCAGGGAATATTTTGGCCACAGGTGTGGACTAGTATTTAGAATACTTAACAGACTCATTAAGTCAGTAAGAACCAGGTGAAAAACAGAATAGAAACATGGGTTAAAAGAGGTAAATCTGAATAGGACTTCCTCAGAATAGAAACTCCAAAAGGCTCATAAACACGAAAATGTGCTAAAGCTTAATAGCAATTTGGGTATTGCCCAAGAGTAGACCAGCAAAATTTAAATTCTGGCAATACTTGGTGTAGGTGAAGATGTGGAGCAGTAGGGACTCTCTGTGCTGCTGGTGGGATTGACAACTGGCCCAACCACTACAGAGAACAATTTGGCATCATCTAGTAAAGCTAAAGATATCCATATCCTATGACCCTGTGATTCTATTCTTGGATATATACCCTAGAGAGATTTTTACACATGTGTCCCATGAGAAATGTGAAAGAATGTGCATGATAATCCTTGAAAATTAGAAGCAATCCTAATGTGCATCCGTTGTAGAATGGAGTGGCATAATCATACCACAATCATTTTGCTATAAGCATATGCTGGAACGACAGTCAACGATGGAGACAAAGGATGTGCTTACTTACAGCTATTATGAACAAGATGGACGAGTCTCTCAAGTATAATACAGAGTGAAAGAAGCAAGCTATAAAAGGAAGCATGCCTTATGATCTCATTTATACAGCTGCATATCAACTCTATTGTTTAGGGATGCGTACAAAAGTGATAAACCTATAAAGGAAAGTGGTGAAATGATTATTACAAAGTCAGGGCAATGACTCTATCCATATAGGAGAGTGTGGGTTGTGATTGGGAGGAGCATGACGGCTGTATTCTGGAAGGCTGGCAGTGGCCTATTGCTTGACCTTGGTTCTGGTTTCATAGGTGTCTACTTTTGTAAAATAATCTAAACCATACAGATACATTTTATGCACTCTTCTATAGCTCAGATTTGACAAACGCTTCCTCCAGGAAAAGTACCAGAAAGAAAAGTATGTGGAGTAGACATTTTGAAGAGGTTTGAATAGTTATCGATGAAAAACTTGATCTTCCAGTCAAGAGACCAAGTGTCCACTGTCATTGAAAGAGGGTGAGAGAGCTGGGAGTATTTAAACAACGGGTTACTCGCCCCTGCCCCGCCACCACCACCAATCTAGTCAGCTCTCTAAGTCTTCTCATCTCAGATATTTCACCCTATATTTGTGTCAATTCCCAACTCATTCCTGACATACAAATTGGAGGATTGTCATCATCATTAATAAGATCTTTAGGCACCACAGGCCCAGCAAGCCTGGGCCGCCACACTTAAATGCGAGCAGGTACACCAGGGGGATTGGACATGACCGTCTGTGCCTTTTACTTGGCAGAGTCCATTGCAGTGACTGAGGGTTTAACCTTAACACATTTAACTGGAACTCCTGCCCAGAGGCCTCCATGTGCTGGAGAATGCGGAGTCAACTGAGGAATGCCCTCATTGTGCTTTGAGCGTGGACATGAAATTTATCATGGTACAACCGATGGTGGAAGGGCAAAGAGTTGGTTTAGGTTGTGCACTGTATAGGGAGAAGCCTGGAGTGGGTTGGGTTTTTTCCAGATTTCAATATAAATTGTTTCATCCTCCAGGCTTTGCATTTCTACACTGAACAGTGCTAATATGTTTTGGCCGCATCGCTCACTCGTTCTAATCCCTGTATCAGCAAGACAAAAATTGAACTATGTGGCAAATTTTACCGAGGACTTTGCTCAAGACAATCGTGAGTATGGAAGTTGTCCCGCGGGGAGGTGGGAAGGGGAAGGACATTATCAGCAGAAATGCCAACACTATGGTGGTCTAACGCTGACACAGTTCTCTCAGGAACTGTCTTTCATCCATCAATCCAGCCAGCCAGCCAGCCAGTAAACAAATTTTAACACACGAAAAGTACGAAGCAACACGTCTAACACTAGGAGGGGCTGGGTTGTGTTTATTTGGGTATATACGATGAGTCACGGATTAAAATTGCTTTTAGTGGATTGCTACCTAGGTGTTCCACAGCATTAATGAACAAGCTGTCGTCATTTCCCCATTACCTCAGAAGACCTCCTTAGTTGCTTACTTATATTAATGGCAGAACAAAGTATTTGCGCATACCAGGCTCTACCTCTGGGCTTTCTCTTCTGTTCCAGAGACCCAGTACCAGAATATTTAAATCACCGTGGCGTTAAATACGTTTTAATATCTGATAGGGCCAGTTTCTGCGCATTGCACATTTTTTTTTCCCTTTCAGGAACGTGTTCGGGCCCGCGGCAGGGGGCGGGGTCGCGCCTCCGCCGCGGCTCTGGTTCCAGCGGAGCCTCACGGACGCAGAGATGGAAATCCCGAAGCTGCTCCCGGCTCGCGGGACCCTACAGGGCGGCGGCGGCGGCGGTATCCCCGCGGGCGGCGGCCGGGTCCACCGAGGCCCTGACCCGCCGGCTGGCCAGGTCCCCACGCGCCGCCTCCTGCTGCTCCGGGCCCCCCAAGATGGCGGGCCCGGGCGGCGGCGCGAGGAGGCCCGCACGGCTTCACGGGGCCCTGGCCCGAGCCTGTTGGCGCCGAGGCCCGATCAACCTGGCGGCGGCGGCGGCGGCGGCGGCGGCGGCGACGGCGACTTCTTCCTGGTGCTGCTTGACCCGGTGGGTGGCGACGTGGAGACCGCGGGCTCGGGTCAGGCCGCAGGGCCTGTGTTGAGGGAGGAGGCCGAGGCGGGCCTGGGGCTCCAGAGGGGCGAGAGCGGCGCGAACCCCGCGGGCCGCCCCGCGCTGGGCCCTCGCTGCCTGTCCGCGGTTTCCACTCCGGCCCGGATCTCCGCCCCCGGCCCCGCCGCGGCCTTCGCGGGCACAGTCACTATCCACAACCAGGACCTGCTGTTGCGCTTTGAGAACGGCGTCCTCACCCTGGCCACGCCCCCACCACACGCTTGGGACCCGGGGGCCGCGCCTGCCCAGCAGCCCGGGTGTCTGATCGCCCCGCAAGCCGCGTTCCCGCAGGCCGCGCAGTCGGGTGACTGCCCAGAGCTGCCGCCCACCCTCCTGCTAGCCGAGTCGGCCGAACCCGCGCCTGCTCCGGCGCCCGAGGAGGAGGCGGAGGGCCCGGCCGCCGCCCTGGGCCCCAGCGGACGGCTGGGCTCGGCCCCAGGCGTGGTGCTGTACCTGTGTCCCGAGGCGCAGTGCGGGCAAACCTTCCCCAAGAAGCACCAGCTGAAGGTGCACCTGCTGACCCACAGCAGCAGCCAGGGCCAGAGGCCCTTCAAATGCCCCCTGGGTGGCTGCGGCTGGACCTTCACCACCTCTTACAAGCTCAAGAGGCACCTGCAGTCGCACGACAAACTGCGGCCCTTCGGCTGCCCGGCGGAGGGCTGCGGCAAGAGCTTCACCACCGTGTACAACCTCAAGGCGCACATGAAGGGCCACGAGCAGGAGAACTCGTTCAAATGCGAGGTGTGCGAGGAGAGTTTCCCCACACAGGCCAAACTCAGCGCCCACCAGCGCAGCCACTTCGAGCCCGAGAGGCCTTACCAGTGCGCGTTTTCCGGCTGCAAGAAGACGTTTATCACAGTGAGTGCTCTGTTTTCCCATAACCGCGCCCATTTCAGGGAACAGGAACTCTTCTCCTGCTCTTTTCCGGGCTGCAGCAAACAATATGACAAGGCCTGTAGGCTGAAAATTCACCTGCGGAGTCACACCGGCGAGAGACCTTTCCTTTGTGACTTTGATGGCTGTGGCTGGAACTTCACCAGCATGTCCAAACTCTTAAGGCACAAAAGGAAGCACGACGATGACCGGAGGTTCACCTGCCCTGTGGAAGGCTGTGGGAAATCTTTCACGAGGGCCGAACATCTGAAAGGCCACAGCATAACCCACCTGGGCACGAAGCCTTTCGTGTGCCCTGTGCAAGGCTGCTGTGCCAGGTTCTCCGCTCGCAGTAGCCTCTACATTCACTCCAAGAAACACCTGCAGGATGTGGACACTTGGAAAAGCCGTTGCCCGATCTCCACTTGTAATAAACTCTTCACATCCAAGCACAGCATGAAGACGCACATGGCCAAAAGGCACAAGGTTGGCCAGGATCTCTTAGCTCAGCTAGAAGCGGCAAATACTCTTACACCCAGCAGTGAACTTACCAGCCAGGGACAGAATGATCTCAGTGATGCAGAGATAGTGTCTCTCTTCTCTGATGTACCTGACGGTACTTCTGCTGCAGTGCTGGACACGGCATTGGTGAACTCGGGAATCTTGACTATTGACGTGGCTTCTGTGAGCTCGACTCTGGCAGGGAACCTCCCTGCTAATAATAATAATTCCGTAGGGCAGGCTGTGGACCCTCCGGCCTTGGTGGCCACCAGCGACCCTCCTCAAAGATACCCTCTGGATACCTCTCTCTTTTTTGGAACGGCCGCCACTGGTTTTCAGCAGAGCCCCTTAGATATGGACGAGGTCTCAAGTGTAAATGTGGGGCCATCGGTATCTCTGGGCTCTATGGCCATGAAAAACTCCAGTCCAGAGTCCCAGGCTTTGACACCCAGCAGTAAGCTAACAGTGGACACAGATGCTCTGACTCCTTCGAGCACCCTTTGTGAAAACAGTGTCTCGGAACTACTGACACCAACCAAAGCGGAGTGGAACGTACATCCTGACTCTGACTTCTTTGGACGGGAGGGAGAGACCCAGTTCGGATTCCCCAATGCAGCAGGAAACCATGGTTCTCAGAAAGAAACAGATCTTATCACTGTGACTGGCAGCTGCTCATTTTTGGTATGAACCGACTCGATTCATTCCTCGACATGTGGCTTACTTTTATTACAGTCAATTTTGAGGATATTCTGGACTAAATGTTTAAGTGCAGTCATTTATTTGTGGTTTGCAAAAAGAGCACCGCCCTGGAATACAAGTTTGGAGGTCTAAATTCTGACCTTGAGTCTGGAACTGACAAGTTGTGTGACCCTGAGCAAGTCACTTAACCTATCTGAGCCTTAATTTCCTTATTTATAAATTGAGGTGGTTTGAACCGATTGCTTGTAAGGTGTTGCTGCTCTGTGATCCCTTGATAATACTTTTCTTTCCTTGAAAAATATGAGAATGCTTTTCAGTGATGTGGCATGTCTTTTCTTTTTAACTGCTCCCCACCCCTGGCATGTTCTTTTGTTGTCAAACATGCATAATGTTGCATCGTATTATGATGAACATCCATGTACTTTTCACCCAACTTCAGCAATTATGAATCCATGAACAATCTGTTTAATGTAGCCCTACTCAATCTCCCGTTCTAGCATTATTTTGTAACAAATAGCAGATACCTGATCATTTTATCCATAAATATTATATATGTATATACATATATAATATGGATAAAATTTATATGTATGTATACATACATACATTAAATTTATGGATAAAATATATATGTATGTATACATATATATATATACATATATATATCTGAAAGCTGTCAGCTTATATGGAAATAAAGATAATTCCATTATCATAAGTGATATTTACAGTAATTCTTTAATATCTGTAAATATCCACTGAGGGTTGAAACTTCCAATTTCCTCATAAATGCTATTTGTTTTATTATTTTTAATTAGTAGAATCCAGTTAATCTCCTAATTGTCTTTTTAATTCTTATGTTTCCCCTTCATCTTTCTTTTTTTCCTTGCCATTTTATCAAATGAGGTTGTTTCACATGTAGCATTTGCCACAATTTACGTTTTGCTAATTATATACCTATGGTAATGTTTACTGTCCTCTATTCTCTATTTCTTTAATTTGCTGGTTATGTCTATAGACTTGATGAAACATGGCCTTTGGCATGAATGTTTCATAGATTATGTTGTTTTCATTTACCTGGTTGCACATAATCTGGTTTCCTCTCTTTGTGGTATTAGCAGCCGCTTCAGGTAAATGCATTAATTCATGATGCTTCTCATATGATGAATCATCCTGGTAGAGTTACTAATCATTAGGAGAGGAGGAAATGCTATGTAATAGAAATATTATTCAATGCCAAAATATTTTCTTAAGTAGCCATAGAACTAACAAGAGAAAAATAGATAACAAAAAATGTGTTGGCTGTTCTCATTGTTTATCTTCCTGACTTCCTTTGATGATGGAAGGCTGTTTTGTGGAAATTACCAGCCAAGACTTTGACCTGAAATAGACCTAGGGTTAAATTTTGGCTCTGTGGTGTTGGATAAGTGGCCTTGAATAAATTAGTTACTAAGGCTCAGTTTTCTAGCTTTTAACTGATCATAGCAGTGCACACACATACCTGACACACTGTTAAATTTTCTTCTCTTCCTGTTTCTTACGTTAAGGAAAAATACTATATGTTTTGGCATATTTTGGTAAACTCGTACCATTTTTACTCTCTCAGTGCTTCCTTCTATAAGGCAATAATTGGAGTATTTTAATCTTATTCATGTGCAGGCAAAAGATCTTTATGAGTAGCACAGGGAATCTATTTATTCCCTCTTACCTTTACCGAATAATTTTCTCTCCAAGAATTGTTCTGGGAAATACCAGGAGTGGAGACATTGCCACATGCATAACAGCATATCTCTCCATTCTATCAATTTGTCACCATCTTTGCTGTTTTGAAAGTCAGGCTTCTCTGTAACTGTAAAGCCTGCTATTCCCTGAAAATCGGATAATGGAGCTGTGGAGGTTTCTTTCTTTCTGTGTTCTGTAGATCTCATTGTTTGCACTTGCACTTTCCCAGAGTTGAAAGGAAAGATTGAATTGAAATATTGTGTAAACTGCCTGTCTTACGTTAGTGTAGCATTTTGCAATTTGGGGAGCATCTTTACAACTTGTGTCTCACTGTTGTTCAGAACGACCCTGGGAAGTAGTTTTGGCAATGTCTTTGTTATGTTTTATGTAATTTAGCCAACTCCCATTCCTACTCGGCTTTGGCTAAATCTGACAATTCTGTATATAGCTTAAAACAAAGAGTTACATTCTTTTCACCCATCCTAGTCTACCTATCCAGCCTTCATGATTCATTCTTGTGTCAACATTAGTCGCTCTTTTCCATTTGAATTGGTTTCTCTTATGATCCGTTTACTTTCTTTCTTCTCCACTCCCTTTCCTGCACATTCATGTCCTTGCTATGCCTTTCTGTCTTTTTTTGTTTAATGGATATATCTTTTACTTGCCGTTATCCCTCAGACATTCTCCTCATGGCACATTTTATTCAAATGCTAACATTTACTAAGAGTGTACATTGGAGTTCTGTGCATATAGGAAGAAGTTATTTTCTGAGCTTAGTTAATACTATGTGTATATGTGATTCAAATGATGAAGATTATTTTCTGTACCCTTCAAATGAGAAGTGGATTTCTGTTTCATTACTTCCATTTTTAAGTTTTTGCCAGAGAGTTTTGCTAATACTCTCTTATTTGTTCTAGTGTACTAGTCCAGTAGTGTTTGCATGTGGATGTCTGTGGATAACAGTTATTGTAGCACTTTGGCAGTGCACTAAAAATTTGCCACTATGAAATGTTTCTGTATTGTGTGTGTGTGTTGAAATGCACACACAGCTACACTCACATATATATTAAAAGTGGTTGTATTCATCTAGTAAAAAACAAAAAGTAGACATATTTTGTAAATCAGATAAATGCTTGGAATTTGATTGTGTCTACCCATTCAACAGTTTTCCCTCTTTGCTCTGGAAATATTTGTACTCATATAGCATATTTCAAAAAATGTTCTCATTTATTAAGGTCTCTTAAATAGACCACTATTTTTTGTGTCTGGCAGATAAGTATGTCAAGGATTGAGATGAACACATAAGTCATGGAAATTAAATAAATGTATAAACATAAAGATAATTTAATGCTGTGACTTCATTTTTTAAAATTCTTTAAACCAACTTTCTCTGAATAAAAAATTATAAACTATATATTTTCCTACTTATTCCTTGAATTGTCAAAGGACAAATGTTACGTTCTCAAAAGGAACAGTTTTTATTTGTCCATGGGCTTACAAAGTTTCACTGAACAGATTTGTTCAAATGATTTCTCTTTCAACATCATTTTCTAGCAAAATTGTGGAGAACAGCTTTACACTTTCAAGGTAATAAGTTTAATTCTGTTGGTGGTGACAAGATGCACGTGACTGGTCTGAAAAAAATTGCCATCCCTCTTTTTAAGTAATGGTACTTGTTTTAATTTTATTCTGTTTCCTTTCTGCTTCACCTCTGGCATTGACTTATTAAAACTTCTCATCAATTGAAAACACAGTAACATAATGGCTTAAAAAGAATTGTTTGTAGGTGCTCCATTTATCATGTTTGCCATAAGCTAAAAATATACTGATATTGGTGGGTTTTTTTAACCAGTTAGTATAATTAATACAACAAAATGCTTGAGCAGTAGTTGAAAACATGGATAGTCTATGAAGTTTGTCTCTGTGACTTACATTTTTCATGTTCATATCCAGGAAACATATGAGAAAGTAATTTGTAAGCTGGAGATTATACTGTATATATTTCAAATTAACAAATATTTACTGAACATCATTGTGCAGATTATACCATAACATACTGGGGGGTCTATGATAGAAGTAGTATATGACCCTAACCTTTAAGGAGATCACTGTTGATGGGAGGAGATAGAAAAATAATATATCTAAAACTTGGAGAACAAAAACAGAAAAATGTTTACTTGGGTACCAAAATGAAAATGATTAAGAGGTGAAAAAAAAAGCAGTAAGAATAGTGAGATGTTTATTCTGGACACAGAGATGAGCCAGCAAGTATATTTCAATAGAAGATTCAGGCCATGAAAATTATATTTTAGAAAAGTTAATGTCATGGAAGTGTACAATGTGGATTAGATGGGAAAGACTGGAATAAGAAAATTAACGAGAAAGCTTTTGCAGCTATCAAGGTATGATATGAAGGATGAAGCCAGGACTAGGATAGAGTCAGTGGAAATCAAAAGACAAAAGAGATATTGAAAATATTTTCAAATATTTCCAGTATTTGAAGACAGATTTCAAATATCAGATAATTTCAAATATCTCTTCAAATACTGAAGAGAGGAGGGAGTATTACTTAGTGCCTCATTAGAGTGGGAAGAAGGAAGGGAGAGAGACAGATTATCATAGAAACCAGGAATGGTAACTCAAGTTTTCTTGGGGAGTATAATTATGATGTTTTTGCTAACAGAATGAGGGAAGTCAGGGAGAGTTCTTTTTGAAAATCAGTGTAGAAAGATGGTGTACTTAGTTAAATAATATATATATATTTTTTTTTTTTTGCCAATCATTGAGAGCTTGTAAGGTTGCTGAGGTTGGTTGGCCTTGAACTCTTGGCCTCACCTTCGCAAGTGCCACGACATCCGGCCGGAGCCACTTTGGGCCCCAATAATAATTGTTAAAGTGTTGTTATCCTGCATGAGCTATCCACATTGTGGTCTATCCACTTTCTAGAAGACAGCTAAAGGCTACTTCTTCGTTTTTTTTTTTTTTTTTTTTTTTTTTTTGGCAGGGGTTTCCGTTAGGCATTCTCAGAACTACCTACACAGTTGTGATCCTCTTACCTCCTTTTGAATTACCAGACACCTCCCCATCTTATCTTGAATGATCCAGATCTGCACTGGTCAATATGGTAGTTACTAGTCATATGTGCCTATTTAGTATTTGAAATGTGTCTAGTACAACAGAGGAACTGAATTCTTAATTTAACTTATTTAAATTTAAATTTTAAAACCAAAGCAGTATAAAATATTTTTCTGTTAGACACAATTCTATTGTTTTGGCAGGACTAAATTTCACTTTAGTCATTGAAAATTTAGTATCTAAATTGAGATTTGCTATGAATGTAAAATACAAACCTTAATACAAAAAGTTTTCAGAGGCTTAATACAAAAAATTAAATATCTCATTAGTATTTTAATATTGATTACATGTTGAATAATGTTTTGAATAATCTTTGGAATAGATTTGAATAATGTTTTGAAAAGAAAATATTCAAATTAATTTTACCAGTTTCTCCTTACTTTTTCAAATGGCTACTAAAACATCTAAAATTAAGGTGGGGCACAGTGGCTCATGCCCATAATCCCACCACGTTAGGAGGCCAAGGCAGGAGGATGACTGTGACCAGGAATTGGAGGTTGCAGTGAGTGAGCTATGATTCCATTGCTGCACTCCAGCCTGGGTGAGAGAGTGAGACCCTATCTCTATAAAAAAGAAGAAAAGTAAAGAAAATTTAAAATTAAACATATGACTGTTTTAAGAAATAAAATTATAGATAAGCTCTCATTAGATTTCCTTTGGACAATACCATCTGGACATTACATCACTTCCTGAGACTACTCTATGCCTTCTGTGCTGTATAATAACTTTTAAGATTCACTGGCTATTCTATTTTATGTTTAGGGTATAATAGTTTATGTATTATAAAGGACTGCACCATAGCTTCAGGGACAGTATTTTGTCATGAATTTCAGCAGTTCACTATGAAAATAGAAATGAGTTTTACCTGCATTCTTCTCAGTTGGAGCCAGGAAGAGTAGGCTTGTGAAAAGTCCAATATTCCTGGATCTGTGGGAGATTGCCTCATTGGGGCATCTTACTCATAATCTCTTCTGTCACTAAGGAGAATCATCAGCCAAGTGATAGCGTGAGAACCCCTAAAACAATCTTTCCATTTTGTAGTTTCCCTGTCCACTAAAAGAGACAACTCTAGAAGGAATGGAACTAAAATAAGGGGTAAAAAAGTAAAGAAGGAATGTAAATAACTCTCCAGGAATTATATTGTATTTGATGGTAAATTTGATAGGAGTCCCACATTGTCATGCAGGATAATTTCTCACTCTGACAATTACTGACATTTAAAGACATACAAAACTCTTTTAATTTTTATTCTTCTAAAGACAATATTCTAATTTGCTATTTTAAAACAAGCCATATGGAGATACCTAACAGCACCAACAATTTATGAATTCTTTAAGACCATTCATTATATTTGTTTACTAAGCTATCAATCACCAGTTATGTATTGAGTACCTAATATATGAGGTATTGTGAATTATTGCACCAAAAGTATAACTCATTAATTCATTACAAAATATTTTTCAGTATCAAATATGTAACAAGTATTGTCCTTATGTTTAAAGATATGATCTATATGGGAAATTATTAAAACCAATGTATAACACAGCTTTAAAAGGTACATTACAGATTTACCAGAATAAGAAGTACCATTTTCTGTAAGTGAGCATAAATTTTGGTGATAGAAAACCAATATACACAATATCATGAAATATCATATTTCATCAGAAACTACAAGTTTGTTTAAAGTATAAATATTGGAACAAAATTATCCTAAACTAAAACTTTGACAGGTTTCTGAGAAGTAGATTTGATAAACTAGAGCAAAATATGAAAATTATGAAACAGATTTTATTTTTATTTATTTTTAGCTTGCAACTTCTGGCTTGATGAATCTTATAGCTATATGTGATCCTGGGGATTGTGTACTTACCTCCCTTATTTTAGGAATAAGGAAAGTATTAAGCCTACACTTTGTGTGTAAATTCATTTTCTTCTTATTATAAGATATTATTGCAAAATATAATTCTTTGGAGAAATAAGGACATTATTTTGAAGATAAATGTATTATATAAACACACTAGTGTAAAGAATGAAATAGTAATTAATTTTAGGTAACATTTGGGGCTGAAAGAGTTAAATATGGAGGAACCTAAGAGTTCACCAGCGCTCTGGGATGGGGGTTCTCTAAACAAGTTAAGTGTTTTGATTTCTGGTAAAAATACTAGCTTAACATTTTTGAAAATTAGGAAAAAGTTTGTTTCAAAATAGCAAAATAAAACTTTATTTAATGCTAAGAGATTTTTATATTCAAGATGTAAAACACTCACAAAGGATAAAAAAAAAATAAACCGAATTTCAAATCTCATTTTCCTTAAAGCATAATAGCAAAAGAAAGCGATTTATTTTAAACAAGACTAACTTCTCTCTGCTGTTTACAGTACAGCATAGAAGCTAACTTCAGAATTATCTTCTCTCTTTAAATGACAGAAAGAAACTGTTCACTTGTCTGCTTAGAAATTTTCCAGAACAGAGAACCCTACTGGAAATACTACTGAAGGAGCATCAGCAGTTCATCCCAAGCTAGTTCCAACTTGAGTGCTGGCTTAGTGAGTTCTTTCCTGTCCAAAGTGCCAACATTAGCTAGTTAACACAAATTCAGTCAATTTTCAGCAGTTGCTATGTGTAAGAAAGTTTAGCATTTTCTTCTTCAATTCATCTATGATTATGGGCTTCCTGGTGCTAATTATTAATTATCTCATTATAATTTTGACAATCAGTTGACATGGCTTATGATTATAATTACATTTTAATATTTTATCTTCATTTAAAAATTGTTTTGACTAAATAAAATTTTGCTTGTCATAGGGGTACATTTTTCTACATTGTCTGAGTAAGTCATCTCTGTATTTTGGAAGCAATACAATTTAGAGCTCTCTTAACATTTATTTAGATAAATGTTTAGAAATATAGCCTTAGAATGTTGGCTACTTTGAAAATGGAAAAAGGAAGGCAGGCATCCCCGACATTCACAGATCAGTGATAAAGTCCCTGGAAAAATTTGACAAGTGAGACATTAAGTAGATCTTAGAGTTAAGATTAAATTCACAAGAAAAAAGGCTATTTGATTCTGTCATTTAAAGTTGTTCATTATATTTATCAAGTTTGCTGCTGAGTATAATCTTATATATCATATAAACCCATAGAAGCTAATTTTTAAAACTCCATTTGAAGTATTATGTCATTAATTGGTACTTTAAGAAATAGGCTAACTGGTATTATATTTTATTTTTACAAAGGGTATCTGATAGCATTTAGACTTTGAAATTTGAATACAAAATATATACAATCCTTAAATATAACATTTCATAATTTTTGTAAGGTAATTTTGACTATGATTCATAATAGATTCTTTTGCAACAACAAAAATATTTTATAAAGGTAAAATATCACATGCATCCATAGCCAACATTGCATTTACTTTTCACTCATATATTCGTAATAAGACAATAGTAAAAAGCATTGAGAATTCTTTTCAAAGATAGAAAACAGGATATACTATGGCTACAAAACATAAGAAGGATTTTACGATAGAGCCACATGATTTTTACTTTCTTTAAAGCCTTTGATCAGCATCTGGAAAGAAAGATGAGAGACACATGTTAAATATTCTTCAATATTTTCCGTTTATACTGAGCAATATAAAGACTTGAAATAGACATTACTGCAATATTTAATGATTGTCTAACACTAACTACATGAAGAATCATCCAGGGTACATAATACCTAGTGAAGACAGACATTTCCTTAATTGACATCTTGCATATGAAATGTCAAAAGTTGTCAGATTAAATGTTATTTTACTTGACACTGAGAGTAGATGGTGCTTTCTACAAAGAAATATTCTTCAAAGGAGTTTTCCACTTAGTGAATATTTGATTCAGATAATGAAAATTGCTAATTCACTCTCGTAAAATTTCTGCCTGTCCTCTCTATTGTTATTATTATTTGTTGGGAAAGGCAATCTCATGTCTGCAGTTTTTGGTTCCCACTTAGCGACTTATTTATGGACCTTGGGCCTGGAACACTCCCTAGTCAAGAGATAAAATGCCCACATGACCTGTGCGGGACTTACCACCTATGCAGGAATATCTTTCTCTGGTGCAAGCTAAATGTGTGCTTATTTTTCTGCTTAAGCGTGTGGATTACATGGCACCTGGCAAACCTCACTGTCATACCTGGCCTCCCTAGGAAAGGATTAGGATCCTTTCTCTGCAGCAGGAGAGGGGTATGCCATAGGCAAATTTCCCTGTTGATGGCCAAGAGAGATCAGCTAGTCATAGGAAATCAATGCACACTATTGAAGCTTATCATGCTCTCTATGTAGTAAAACTTGCTCCATCCAGTGCTTAACTGTGTTGTGGGTTTGTTTGTTTGTTTTTTGTTTGTTTTTTGTTTGTTTGTTTGTTTTTTTTTGGTGACTCCAATACTCAGATGCAGTGAGCAGAAGTGTTTGGAGTCCTCCTCTAGAATTGGTAACTGGTGCATGGTATTCTTCTTGATATTATTATCATTTGTAATAATTTGCATCTGAACTCATTTGCTCAACGTTGTGAGATTTATTCATGTTATTGAGTGTAGCAGTTCATTCATTTGAATTTCTCTGTAGAATCACATGATATTCACTTACATGTCAGTGAGTATTTGCATTGTTTCTTGATGTTGGCTGTAATAGAAAACACTATTCTTCAATATAGTTTTATTGCGTTTTCATATGGATTTCTGTGGGTCAATACCTAGAAGAATTGAAAGGTTATGTAGTAGCATGTGTAATGGTTCCAATTGCTCCATGTCTTTTCCAAAACTGGCATTTTCATCTTTGGAATTTAAGCCATTCCTACTGGTTCTCTAATAGTATTTCATTGTAGTTTTAAATGTACATATCTGTTATTACTAATGGGCTTGAGAATCTTTTCATGTTTATTGGATATTTGAATATCTTATTTTGGAAGTGTCTGTTCCAGTCTTGTGTTATATAAGTGGGTGAGGGTTTTTTCTTTTTTCTCGACTGATTTTTAGTGGTTCCTTATTAATTCAAGGTAAAATCATTTATTAGATATATATGAAAAAATTATTATCCTACTCCTTTTATTTTTTTTTTTAATTTTAAGTTCCGGGATACACGTGCAGGATGTGCCAGTTTGTTACATAGGTAAACGTGTGCCATGGTGGTTTGTTGCACCTATCTACTCATCACCTAGGTATTAAGCCTGGAATGCATTAGCTATTTCTCCGATGCTCTCTACCCCCCACCACCCTTCTCTGACTGGCCCCAGTGTGTGGTGTTCCCTTCCCTGTGTCCATGGGTTCTCATTGTTCAGCTCCCACTTATAAGTGAGAACGTGGTGTTTTGATTTCTGTCCCTACATTAGTTGGTTAAGGATAATGGCTTACAGCTTCATCCATATCCCTGCAAAGGACATGATCTTGCTTCTTTTAATGGCTATATAGTATTCCATAGTGTATATGTGCCACATTTTTTAATCCAGTCTATCACTGACAGGCACTTGGGTTGATTCCATGTCTTTGCTTTTGTGAATACTGCTGCATTGAATATATGCGTCCATATATCTTTATAGTAGAATTATTTATATTCCCTTGGGTATATACCCAGTAATAGGATTGGTGAGCCAAATGGTATTTCCAGTTCTAAATCTTTGAGGAATCACTACACTGTCTTCTACAATGGTTGAATACAATATATTGTTGTATATTATTATTAGATTCTGGATATGTTTCTTATTATTTTGAGTTATGTTGTCAATACCAAGTTTACAGAGAGTTTTTAAACATGAAGGGATGTTTAATTTTATTGAAGACCTTTTCTGCATTTATTGATATAATTATATGGTTATTGTCTTTAGTTCTGTTTATGTGATGAATTACATTTATTGATTTGCATATGTTGAAACAGCCTTGCATCTCAGGAATGAAGCTGACTATCATGGTGAATAAGCTTTTTGATGTGCTGCTGGATTCAGTTTGTCAGTATTTTATTGAGGATTTTTGCCTTGATGTTTATCCAGGATATTGGCCTGAAGTTTTCTTTTTTGTTGTATCTCTGCCAGGTTTAAGTATCAGGATGATGTAGGCCTCATAAAATGAGTTAGGGCGGAGTCTCTCCTTTTCAATTTTTGGGAATAGTTTCAGAAGAAATGGTACCAGCTTCTTTTTGTACCTCTGCTAGAATTCAAGTGTAAACCCTTCTGGACCTGGGTTTTGTTTTGTTTTTGGTTGGTAGGCTATTTATTACAGCCTCAGTTTTAGAACTCATTATTGGCCTATTCAGGAATTCACCTTCTGCCTGGTTCAATCGTCCAAGGATATATGTGTCCAGGAATTTGTCCTTTTATTTTAGATTTTCTAGTTTATTTGCATAGAGCCATTTATAGTATTCTCTAATGATTGTATTTTTGGGTGGTCACTGGCGGTATGCCCCTTATTATTTCTGATTGTGTTTATTTTAATATTCTCTCTTTTTTTCTTTATTAATCTAACTAGTGCTCTATTTTATTATTTTTTTTTTCCAAGAAGCACGGGGATTTGTTGATTTTCTTGAAGAGACTTTTTTTGTGTCTCTGTCTCCATCAGTTCCATTTGAGTTTGGTTATTTCTTGTGTTCTGCTAGCTTTAGGGTTTATTTGCTCATGATTCTCTAGTTCTTTTAGTTGTGATTTAGGGTGTCAATTTGAGATCTTTCTAGCTCTTTGATGTGCGTATTTAGTGCTATAAATTTCTCCCTTAGCAGTGCTTTAGCTGAGTCTCAGAGATTCTGGTTTGTTGTATCTCTGTTCTCATTTATTTCAAATAATTTCTTGATTTCTGTCTTAATTTCATTATCTACCCAGAAGATATTCAGAAACAGGTTATTTAATTTCCATATAGTTGTGTGGTTTTGAAAGAGTTTCTTTTTTTTTTTTTTTAATTTTTATTGCATTATAGGTTTTGGGGTACATGTGCAGAACGTGCAAGATAGTTGCATAGGTAAACACATGGCAGTGTGTTTTGCTGCCTTCCTCCCATTCACCCACACTTGGCATTCATCCCCAGGCTATGGCTTCCCAGGCCCGCTCCACTGTCCCTCCCCCATTCCCCCCAATAGACCCCAGGGTGTAGTAGACCCCCTCTCTGTGTCCATGTGTTCTCATTATTCTCACCCACTTATGAGTGAGTATATGTGGTATTTCTTTTTCTGTCCTTGTGTCAGTTTGCTGAGAATGATGTTCTCCAGATTCATCCATGTCCTTACAAAAGACATAAACTCATCATTTTTGATTGCTGCATAATATTCCATGGTGGATATACGCTACATTTTCCCAGTCCAGTCTATCATCGTTGGGCATGTGGGTTGATTCGAGTTCTTTGCTATTGTAAACAGTGCTGCAATGAACATTCGTGTGCATATGTCCTTATAGTAGAAGGATTTATGGTCCTTTGGATATATACCCAATAATGGGGTTGCTGGGTCAAATGGAATTTCTATTTCTAGGTCCTTGAGGAATCGCCACACTGTCTTCCACAATGGTTGAACTAATTTACACTCCCACCAACAGTGTAAGAGTGTTCCTATTTCTCCACATCCTCTCCAGCATCTGCTGTCTCCAGATTTTTTAATGATCACAATTCTAACTGGTGTGAGATGGTATCTCAATGTGGTTTTGATTTGCATCACGCTAATGACCAGTGATGATGAGCATTTTTTTCAAATGTTTGTTGGCCTCATGTATGTCTTCTTTTGTAAAGTGTCTGTTCATATGCTTTGCCTGTTTTTGAATGCGCTTGTTTGTTTTTTTCTTGTAAATCCGTTTGAGTTCTTTGTAAATTCTGAATATCAGCCCTTTGTCAGATGCGTAAACTGCAAAGATTTTTTCTCATTCTGATGGTTGCCGATTCACTCTAGTGACTGTTTCTTTTGCCATGCAGAAGCTGTGGAGTTTGATTAGGTCTCATTTGTCTATTTTCGCTTTTGTTACCAATGCTTTTGGTGTTTTGGTCATGAAGTCCTTGCCTACTCCTATGTCCTGAATGGTTTTGCCTAGATTTTCTTCTAGGGTTTTTAAGGTGTCAGGTCTTATGTTTAAGTCTTTAATCCATCTGGAGTTAATTCTAGTGTAAGGTGTCAGGAAGGGGTCCAGTTTCTGCTTTCTGCACATGGCTAGCCAGTTTTCCCAACACAATTTATTAAACAGGGAATCGTTTCCCCAGTGCTTGTTTTTGTCTGGTTTATCAAAGATTATATGGTTGTAGATATGTTGTGATGCCTCCGATGCCTCTGTTCTGTTCCATTGCTCTATATCTCTGTCTTGGTACCAGTACCATGCTGTTTTGATTACTGTAGCCTTGTAGTATAGTTTGAAGTCTGGTAGTGTGATGCCTCCCACTTTGTTCTTTTTGCTTAGAATTGACTTGGTTATGCAGGTTCTCTTTTAGATTCATATGAAGTTCATGGTGGTTTTTTTCAGTTCTGTGAAGAAATTCAATGGTAGTTTGATGGGGATAGCATTGATTGTGTAAATTACTTTTGGCAGTATAGCCATTTTCACGATACTGATTCTTCCTAACCATGAACATGGAATGTTTCTCCATCTGTTTGTGTCCTTTCTTATTTCGTTGAGCAGTGGTTTGTAGTTTTCCTTGAAGAGGTCCCTTACGTTCCTTGTGAGTTGTATTCCTAGGTATTTTATTTTCTTTGTAGCAATGGTGAATGGCAGTTCGTTATTGATTTGGTTCTCTTTTAGTCTGTTATTGGTGTATAGGAATGCTTGTGATTTTTGCACATTGATTTTATATCCTGAGACTTTACTGAAGTTGCTTATCAGATTCAGGAGCTTTTGGGCTGAGGTGATGGGGTTTTCTAGGTATACTATCTTGTCGTCTGCAAATAGAGACAATTTGGCTTCCACCTTTCCTATTTGAATATCCTTTATTTCTTTTTCTGGCCTGATTGCTCTGGCTAGAACTTCCAGTACTATGTTGAATAGGAGTGGTGAGAGAGGGATCCTTGTCTAGTGCCAGATTTCAAATGGAATGTTTTCAGTTTTTGCCCATGCAGTATGATATTGGCTGTTGTTTTGTCGTAAATAGATTTTATTACTTTGAGATATGTTCCATCAATACCAAGTATATTGAGGGTTTTTATCATAAAGCGCTGTTGAATTTTGTCAAATGCCTTCTCTGCATCAATTGAGATAATCATGTGGGTTTTGTTTTTGCTTCTGTTTATTTGGTGGATTACATTTATACACTTGCGTATGTTTAACCAGTCTTGCTTCCCCGGGATGAATCCTACTTGCTCATGATGGATAAGTTTTTTAATGTGCTGATGCATTCGGGTTGCCTGTATTTTATTGAAGATTTTTGCATCTATGTTCATCATGGATATTGGCCTGAAGTTTTCTTTTCTTGTTGAGTCTCTGCCAGGTTTTGGTGTCAGGATGATGTTGGACTCATAAAATGATTTGGGAAGGATTCCCTCTTTTTGGATTATTTGGAATAGTTTCAGAAGGAATGGTACCAGATCCTCTTTGTGTGTCTGGCAGAATTTGGCTGAGAACCCATCTGGACCTGGGCTTTTTTTGTGTTGTAGGCTCTTAACTGCTGCCTCAACTTCAAACCTTGTTATTGGTCTATTCATAGTTTCGGCTTCCTCCTGGTTTAGGCTTGGGAGGACACAGGCGTCCAGGAATTTATCCATTTCTTCCTGGTTTATTAGTTCATGAGCATAGAGTTGTTTGTAGTATTCTCTGATGATGGATTGAATTTCTGTGGAATCTGTGGTGATTTCCCCTTTATCGTTTTTTATTGCATCTATTTGGTTGTTCTCTCTTTTCTTTTTTGGCAGTCTGGCTAGTGGTCTATGTTGTTGATCTTTTTGAAAAACCAGCTCTTGAATTTACTGATTTTTTGAACGTTTTTTCTTGTGTCTATCTCCTTCAGTTCTGCTCTGATCTTAGTTATTTTTTGTCTTCGGCTAGGTTTTGAGCTTTTTTGAACTTGTTTCTCTAACTCTTTTAATTTTGACAATAGGGTGTCAATTTTGGATCTCTCCACTCTTCTCATGTGGGCACTTACTGCAATGTATTTTCCTCTATAGACTCCTTTAAATATGTCCCAGAGATTCTGGTACATTTTGTCTTCATTCTCGGTGGTTTCGAAGAACTTCTTTATTTCTGCCTTCATTTCATTGTTTATCCAATCAACATTCAGGAGCCAGTTGTTCAGTTTCCATGAAGCTGTGCAGTTCTGATTTGTTTTCTGAATTCTGAGTTCCAACTTGATTACACTGTGGCCTGAGAGACTGTTTGTTATGATTTCAGGTGTTTTGCATTTGCTGAGGAGTGCTTTACTTTCAATTATGTGGTCAATTTTGGAGTAGGTGTGATGTGATTCTGAGAAGAATGTATACTCTGTGGATTTGGAGTGGAGAGTTCTGTAAATGTCTATCAGGTTTGCTTGTTCCAGGTCTGAGTTCAAGTCCTGGATATTCTTGTAAATTTTCTGTCTGGTTGATCTGTCTGCTATTGACAGTGGAGTGTTAACGTCTCCCACTATTATTGTGTGGGAGTCTAAGTCTCTTTGTAAGTCATTAAGAACTTGCCTTATATATCTGGGTGCTCCTGCATTGCACCCATATATATATTTAAAATCATTAGATCTTGTTGTTGTATCAATCCTTTTACCATTATGTAATGACCTTCTTTGTCCCTTTTGATCTTTGTTGCTTTAAAGTCTATTTTATCAGAGATGAGAATTGCAACTCCTGCTTTTTTTTACTCTCCATTGGAGTGGTAAATCTTCCTCCATCTATTTATTTTGAGCCTTTGTGTATCCTTGTGTGTGAGGTGGGTTTCCTGGATACAGCACACTGATGGGTTTTGGCTTTTTATCCAATTTGCCAGTCTGTGTCTTTTTATTGGTGCATTTAGCCCATTTATATTTAGGGTTAAAATTGTTATGTGTGAATTTGATACTGCCATTTTGATGCTAGCTCATTGTTTTGCCCATTGGTTCATGTAGATTCTTCATTTTGTTGCTGTCCTTTAGCATTTGGTATGCTTTTAGGATGGCTGATACTGGTTGTTTCTTTATATGTGTAGTGCCTCTTTCAGGAGCTCTTGTAAAGCAGGCCTAGTGGTGACAACATCTCTGAGTACTTGCTTGTTCCTGAAGGATTTTATTTTTCCTTCACTTGTGAAGCTCAGTTTGGCTGGATATGAAATTCTGGGTTGAAAGTTCTTTTCTTTAAGGATGTTGTATATTGGCCCCCACTCTCTTCTGGCTTGTAGAGTCTCTGCCGAGATGTCTGTGGTGAGTCTGATGGGCTTTCCTTTGTGGGTGACCCGACCTTTCTCTCTGGCTCCCTTTAGTATTTTCTCCTTCATTTCAACCCTGATGAAACTGACGATTATGTGCCTTGGGGTTGCTCTTCTTGCGGAGTATCTTTGTGATGTTCTCTGTATTTCCTGGAGTTGAGTATTGACCTGTCTTGCTAGGTTGGGGAAATTTTCCTGGATAACATCCTGAAGAGTGTTTTCCAGCTTGGATTCATTCTCTTCATCTCATGCTGGTACACCTATCAAACGTATGTTGGGTCTCTTCACATAGTCCCACATTTCTTGGAGATTTTGTTCATTCCTTTTTGGGTTTTTTATTTGATCTTTGTTTCTCATTTTATTTCATTGAGTTGATCTTCGACTTCTGATATTCTTTCTTCTGCTTCGTCAATTTGTCTGTTGAAACTTGTGCATGCTTTGCAAATTTCTCGTTTCGTGTTTTTCAGCTCCTTCAATTAATTCATCTTCCTCTCTAAGTTGTCCATTCTTGTTATCATTTCCTCGATTTTTTTTTTCAAATCTTTTTTCAAGGTTCTTAGTTTTTTTCACTGATTTACAACATGTTCTTTTAGCTTCCTGAAGTTTCTCATTATCCACTTTCTGAAGTCTGATTCCATCATTTCGTCACACTCTTTCTCTGTCCAGCTTTGTTCCCTTGCTGGTGAGGAGTTTTCGTCCTTTGTAGGAGGTGACGTGTTTTGGTTTCAGGTGTTATCCTCTTTTTTTGTGCTGCTTTCTTCCCATCTTTATGGATTTATTCACCTGTCGTCTTAGTAGTTGCTGATTTTTCAATTGGGTCACTGTGTGGACGCCCAGATTGTTGATGATGAGGTATTCTTGTTACTTAGTTTTCCTTCTAATGGTCTAGCCCCTCTGCTGTACAAGTGTCACCCACATTGGAAAGCCTATCAGACTCACAGCAGATCTCACGGCAGAGACCCTACAAGGCAGAATAGAGTGGGGGCCAATACTCAACATCCTTAAATAAAAGAACTTTCAACCCACAATTTCATATCCAGCCAAACTGAGCTTTATAAGTGAAGGAAAAATAAAATCCTTCATGCACAAGCAAGTACTCAGAGATGTTGTCACCACTAGGTCTGCTTTACAAGAGCTCCTGAAAGGGGCACTACACATAGAAAGAAACCACCAGTACCAGCCATCCTAAAAACATACCAAATGCTAAAGAACATCAACAAAATGAAGCATCAAAATTAACCAATGGGAAAAACATCCAGCTAGCATCAAAATAACAGTATCAAATTCACAGATAACAATATTAACCCTAAATGTAAATGGGCTAAAAGCACCAATAAAAAGACACAGACTGGCAAATTGGATAAAAAAACCAAAAGCCATCAGTGTGTTGTATCCAGGAAACCCACTTCACATGCAAGGATGCACAAAGGCTCAAAATAAAGGGATGGAGAAAAATTTACCAAGAAAATGAAGAGCAAAAGAAAGCAGGAGTTGCAATTCTCATCTCTGATAAAATAGACTTTAAAGCAACAAAGATCAAAAGGGACAGAAAAGGTCATTACATAATGGTAAAAGGATCAACAGAACAAGAAGAGCTAATGATTCTAAATATATATGGACCCAATGCAGGAGCATCCAGATATATAAGGCAAGTTCTTAATGACTTACAAAGAGACTTGAACTCCCACACAATAATAGTGGGAGACTTTAACACTCCACTGTCAATATCAGACAGATCAACCAGAGACAATATTAACAAGGATATCCAGGACTTGAACACAGACCTGGAACAAGCAAACCTGATAGACATTTACAGAACTCTCCACCCCAAATCCACAGAATATACATTCTTCTCAGCACCACATCACACCTACTCCAAAACTGACCAGATAATTGGAAGTAAAGCACTCCTCAGCAAATGAAAAACAACTGAAATCATAACAAACAGTCTCTCAGACCATCGTGCAATCAAGTTGGAATTCAGAATTCAGAAAATAACTCAGAACTGCACAGCTTCATGGAAACTGAACAACTGGCTCCTGAATGTTGATTGGATAAACAATGAAATGAAGGCAGAAATAAAGAAGTTCTTCAAAACCAACAAGAATGAAGACACAACATACCAGAATCTCTGGGACATATTTAAAGTAGTCTGTAGAGGAAAATATATAGTAATAAGTGCCCACATGATAAGAGTGGAGAGATCCAAAATTGACACCCTATTGTTTAAATTGAAAGTGCTAGAGAAACAAGATAAAAAACCTCAAACCTAGCCGATGACAAGAAATAACTAAGATCAGAGCATAACTGAAGGAGATAGAAACAGGAAAAACCTTTAAAAAATCAATAAATCCAAGAGCTGGTTTTTCAAAAAGATCAACAAAATAGACAGATTACTAGCCAGACTGAAAAAAAGAAAAAAGAGAACAACCAAATAGATGCAATAAAAAATGATAAAGGGTAAATCACCACAGATTCCACAGAAATTCAAACCATCATCAGAGAATACTACAAACAACTGTATGCACGTTAACTAGTAAACCAGGAAGAAATGTATAAATTCCTGGACACCTGTGTCCTCCCAAGCATAAACCAGGAGGAAGCCAAAACTATGAAAAGACCAATAACAAGGTCTGAAATTGAGGCAGCAATTAAGAGCCTACCACACAATAAAAGCCCAGGTCCAGATTGGTTCACAGCTGAATTCTACCAGACACACAAAGAGGATCTGGTATCATTTTTTTGAAACTATTCCAAATAATTCAAAAAGAAAGAACACTTCCGAAATCATTTTATGAGATCAACATCATCCTGTTACCAAAACCTGGCAGAGACTCAACAAGAAAAGAAAACTTCAGGCCAATATCCATGATGAACATTGATGCAAAAATTTTCAATAAAATACTGGAAACCCGATTGCAAAAGCACATTAAAAAATGTATTCATCATGACCACGTAGGATTCATCCCGGGGATGCAAGGCTGGTTCAACATACGCAAGTCTATAAATGTAATTCATCACATAAACAGGAGCAAAAACAAAAAACACATGATTATCTCAATTGACGCACAGAAGGCATTTGACAAAATTCAACAGTCTTTTATGCTAAAAACCCTCAATAAACTTGGTATTGATGGAACATATCTCAAAGTAATAAAAGCTATTTACGACAAACCAACAGCGAATATCATACTTAATGGGCAAAAACTGGAAGCATTCCCTTTGAAATTCGGCACTAGACAAGGATGCCCTGTCTCACTACTCCTATTCAACATAGTACTGGAAGTTCTAGCCAGAGCAATCAGGCAAGAAAAAGAAATAAAGGGTATTCAAATAGGAAAGGTGGAAGCCAAATTGTCTCTATTTGCAGACGACATGATAGTATACCTAGAAGACCCCATCACCTCAGCCCAAAAACTCCTGAAACTGATAAGCACATTCAGCAAAGTCTCAGGATATAAAATCAATGTGCAAAAATCACAAGCATTCCTATACACCAATAACAGACTTTAAGAGAACCTATCCCCATCAAACTACCATTGAATTTCTTCACAGAACTGGAAAAAACCACCATGAATTTCATATGGAACCAAAAAAGTGCCCGCCTAGCCAAGTCAATTCTAAGCAAAAAGAACACAGCGGGAGGCATCACGCTACAAGACTTCAAACTATACTACAAGGCTATGGTAATCAAAACAGCATGGTACTGGTTCCAAAACAGAGATATAGACCAATGGAACAGAACAGAAGCATTGGAGGCAACACAACATACCTACAACCATATTATCTTTGATAAACCAGACAAAAACAGGCAATGGGGAAAGGATTTCCCATTTAATAAATGGTGTTGGGAAAACTGGCTAGCCATGTGCAGAAAGCAGAAACTGGACCCCTTTCTGACACCTTACACTAAAATTAACTCCAGATGCATTAAAGACTTAAACGTAAGACCTGACAGCATAAAAACCCTAGAAGAAAATCTAGACAAAACCGTTCAGGACATAGGAGTAGGCAAGAACTTCATGAACAAAACACCAAAAGCATTGGCAACAAAAGCCAAAATAGACAAATGGGACCTAATCAAACTCCACAGCTTCTGCACGGCAAAAGAAACAGTCACTAGAGTGAATCGGCAACCATCAGAATGGGAAAAATTCTTTGCAGTTTACACATCTGACAAAGTGCTGATATCCAGAATTGACAAAGAACTCAAACAGATTTACAGAAAAAAACCAAACAAGCCCATTCAAAAATGGGCAAAAGATATGAACAGAAACATTAAAAAGAAGACATACATGAGGCCAACAAACATATGAAAAAATGCTCATCGTCACTGGTCATTAGAGAGATGCAAATCAAAACCACATTGAGATACCATCTCACACCAGTTAGAATGGCGATCATTAAAAAAATCTGGAGACAGCAGATGCTGGAGAGGATGTGGAGAAATAGGAACACTCTTACAGTGTTGGGGGGAGTGTAAATTAGTTCAACCATTGTGGAAGACAGTGTGGCGATTCCTCAGGGACCTAGAAATAGAAATTCCATTTGACCCTGCAATCCCATTACTGGGTATATATCCAAAGGACTATAAATCATTCTACTATAAAGACACATGCACATGAATGTTCATTGCAGCACTATTTACAATAGCAAAGACCTGGAACCAACCCAAATGCCCATCGATGATAGACTGGACTGGGAAAATGTGGCACATATACACCATGGAATATTATGCAGCAGTCAAAAATGATGAGTTTTTGTCCTTTGTAAGGACATGGATGAATCTGGAGAACATCATTCTCAGCAAACTGACAGAAGAACAGAAAAAAAAATACTGCATATACTCACTCATAGGTGGGTGAGAAAACTGAGATCACATGGACACAGAGAGGCGGTCTACTATACACTGGGGACTGTTGCGGGAAATGGGGGAGGGACAGTGGGGGGGGGCTGAGGGGGATAGACTGGGGATAAATACCAAGTGTGGGTGAAGGGGAGGAAGGCAGCAAAACACACTGCCATGTGTGTACCTATGTAACTATCTTGCACGTTCTGCACATGTACCCCAAAACCTATAATGCAATAAAAATTAAAAAAAAAAAAAAAGAAATTCCATTTGACCCAGCAATCCCATTATTGGGTATATATCCAAAGGACTATAAATCGTTCTACTATAAGGACACATGCACACGAATGTTCATTGCAGCACTGTTTACAATAGCAAAGACCTGGAACCAACCCAAATGCCCATGGATGATCGACTGGATTGGGAAAATGTGGCACATATACACCATGGAATATTATGCAGCAATCAAAAATGATGAGTTTGTGTCCTTTGTAAGGGCATGGATGAATCTGGGGAACATCATTCTCAGCAAACTGACACAAGAACACAATAACTAATATTGCATATACTCACTCATAGGTGGGTGAGAAAAATGAGAACACATAGACACAGAGAGGTGGTCTACTATACACTGGATACTTTTGGGGGAAATGGGGGAGGGACAGTGGGGGTGCTGTGGAGGATAGCCTGGGGATGAATACCACGTGTGGGTGAAGGGGAGGAAGGCAGCAAAACACACTGCCATGTGTGTACCTATGCAACTATCTTGCACGTTCTGCACATGTACCCCAAAACCTATAGTGCAATAAAAATTAAATAAAAAAAGAGAGAACCAAATCAAGAATGAATTTCCATTCACAATTGCTACAAAAAAATAAAATACCCAGGAATACAACTCACAAGGAACGTAAGGGACCTCTTTAAGGAAAACCACAAACCACTGCTCAACGAAATAAGAGAGGACACAAACAGATGGAGAAACGTTCCATGTTCGTGGTTAGGAAGAATCAATATCATGAAAATGGCTATACTGCCCAAAGTTATTTACACAATGAATGATATACGCATCAAACTACCATTGAATTTCTTCACAGAACTGGAAAAAGCCACCATGAACTTCATATGGACCCAAAAGAGATCTCGCATACCCAAGTCAATTCTAAGCAAAAATAACACAGCAGGAGGCATCACACTACCAGACTTCAAACTATACTACAAGGCTACAATAATCAAAACAGCATGGTACTGGTACCACAACAGAGATGTAGACCAATGGAACAGAACAGAGGCATCGGAGGCAACACAACATATCTACAACCATATAATCTTTGATAAACCAGACAAAAACAGGCAATGGGGAAAGGATTCCCTGTTTAATATATGGTGTTGGGAAAACTGGCTAGCCATGTGCAGAAAGCAGAAACTGGACCCCTTCCTGACACCTTACACTAAAATTAACTCCAGATGAATTAAAGACTTAAACATAAGACCTGACACTGTAAAAACCCTAGAAGAAAATCTAGGCAAAACTATTCAGGACATAGGAGTAGGCAAGAACTTCATGAACAAAACACCAAAAGCATTGGCAACAAATGCCAAAATAGACATATGGGAACTAATCAAACTCCATAGCTTCTGCATGGCAAAAGAAACAGTCAGTAGGGTGAATAGGCAACCATCAGAATGGGAAAAATTCTTTGCAGTTTACGAATCAGACAAACGGCTGATATCCAGAATTTACAAAAAACTCAAACAGATTTACAGGAAAAAAACAAACAAGCCCATTCAAAAATGGGCAAAGGATATGAACAGACACTTTATGAAAGAAGACATAAATGAGGCCAACAAACACATCAAAAAATTCTCATCATCACTGTTCATTAGAGAGATGCAAATCAAAACCACATTGAGATACCATCTCACGCCAGTTAGAATGGGAATCATTAAAATATCTGGAGACAGCAGATGCTGGAGAGGATGAGGAGAAATAGGAACACTCTTACACTGTTGGTGGGAGTGTAAATTAGTTCAACCATTGTGGAAGACAGTGTGGCGATTCCTCAGGGACCTAGAAATAGAAATTCCATTTGACCCAGCAATCCTATTACTGGGTATATATCCAAAGGAGTATAAATCGTTTTACTATAAGGACACATGCACACGAGTGTTTCTTGCAGCACTGTTTACAATTGCAAAGACCTGGAACCAACCCAAATGCCCATTGATGATAGACTGGACTGGGAAAGTGTGGCACGTATACACCGTGGAATATTATGCACCAATCAAACATGATGAGTTTGTGTCCTTTGTAAGGATATGGATGAATCTGTAGAACATCGTTCTCAGCAAACTGACACAAGAACAGAAAAAGAAATACCGCCTATTCTCACTCATATGCGGGTGAGAAAAATGAGAACACATGGACACAGGGAGGGGGTCTACTACACCCTGGGGTGTATTGGGTGGAATGGGGGAGGGACAGTGGGGGGTGCTGGGGAGGGATATTCTGGGAATAAATGACAAGTGTGGGTGAAGCGGAGGAAAGCAACAAAACACACTGCCATATGTGTAAGTATGCAACTACCTTGTACATTCTGCATATGTACCCCAAAATCTATAATGCAATCAATTTTTTTTAAAAAATCTATTATGTTTTCCTCACATTTTCTACTTTTTAAACATTACCACTGTGACACCCATTAATGTTTTAGAATAAGCCTAATTACTGTCACCTCTAATACACAAATTTCAGTAGAGTAAATGAACTCAATAGTTTATACTTTGTCCTGCAATGTTACACAAATATGTTGATATGTACAAACATTTAAAGAACAAAAGAACAAAAATATATAGTCAACATTTATTTAGTTCTACTTTTTCAGACTAACTGAAAAAGGTTTCTATGCTCCTTTCAAATGAGCTTGTACAAGTAGCAATAATGAAATAAAGGAATTACTTTATAAAATATATTGAGGATATCTGTATGCAGTTTTCCCAAATTTTTCTGTAATTCAAATCCCTTTTTTATCTACTTACATTTTTCTATAATAATAAGCTATTTGAAATTATAATTTTTGTTTTGTCTTTTCAGTGTCAATTATATAGGTTCATGTTCTTCACAGAAGATACCTCAAATTGAATATGGACAAAGTAAAGGTATTTTTATTTCATTTAATGGTATATTTATTATTCCTCTCCATTGATCAAGCCAAACCTCGACATCACTATTGCCTGACTCCCTCCCTGAACAACCTCACAATTAGTCATCACCATATCTGTCACTTAAACATCTTAACTATCCCTGGAAAGTTTCCACACTTCTCCATGTTTGTCATTAACTCAAGAATGACGTATTCTTTTCTGTTAGTCTTGGAGTAAAGCTTACATTTTTTATGTCACTAGCTTCTCCCTTTACCCGTGAATATATAACATTGAACTTATTTTATTTCTTGAGATGAACTTCTTTTATTTCTGGTGCTTCAGACACATTTCTTCCCCTGCCTCCAATATTTGTTGGCCACCTTCTAATCATTTTTTTCATCACAGCAAAGAATGATCTTCATCCAGGAAAAACCTCTGCTGGCCAATGCTTAGCAAGTCTGAATTTGGTGTCTTCATTTGTGATAGCTGATTTTATCTAGATGAGATTAACATTTACATCATTGAACTCAGAATAAACAATTGCCCTCCATAAGACAGATGAGCCTCATCTAATAAGTTGAAGGTCTAGATAGAAGAAAAAGACCAATATCCCCAAGCAAGAAGAAATTCTTCAGTAGATAGCCTTCAGAGTTTCATCTACACCATCAGCTCTCCTGGGTCTCTGTTTGCCAGCCTTTGGACTGGAACTGCACTATCAGCTTTACTGGGTCTCTGGGCTGCCAGCCTTCAGACTGCAACTGCACCACTGGCTCTCCTGGGTCTTGAGCTTGCTTGCCCACACTGCAGAAATTTGGGCTTCCCAGTCTCCATGGTTGTGTAAGCCAATTCCTTACAATAAATCTCTTTTGGTTTCTATCTTTCTTTGTCTCTATTTCTGTGTCTCTACCCGTATTTCTCTGTCTTTCTCTCTCTAGATATATATGTGTATATACAGTCATGTGCCACGTAACATTTCAGTCGGTGATAGGCTACATACACAATGATGATCCCATAAGATTATAATACAATATTTTTACTATGCTTTTTCTATATTTAGATATGGTGAGATTCACAAATACTTGCCGTTGTGCTGCAATTGCTTACAATATTCAGTACGGTAACATACTGTACAATTTTGTAACCTAGGAGCAATAGGCTGTTGGCCTGTTTCTCTGGAGAACCCTAATATACCACCATACCATAGCTCTTATCATGTTATATCTTATCATTATCTCTGTTTTCTACCAAAGCACAGGCTCTCTAAGAGGAAGGATTATCCTGTTCTTTTTGCAACTATAACCCAAGTAACCTAAACAGTTCCTGTCATTGAGTGAATTTTACCTTCAGGTAACATATTACTACTATTCCTACTCCCTTGACAACTACTCTATCTAAAACATAATGATTATTTAATCCTCCTACATTAAGACAATTTTTATGTTGAACAGTTGCATTTCTTAAAATGTTCTGTAACATTTTAATAAAATATGTTAAATAGAAATATAAAAATTATAAAAAGGCAAGCTAAATCTTAAGTCTAGACTTTGGAGTCTCTCAGAGAATGCTGTAAAATAAAATGTAGAATTATAATGAGCCTTTGTCATCTATACTAGACAAATCTATTTTTAAAAAATTCCCAGAATTTCACTTTTATGAGAGGAGTAAGAAAGTAATAAATAAATATACAAAACTGTGTGTATGTATGTGTGTGTATGTGTATGTGTGTGTATGTGTATGTGTATGTGTGTGTATGTGTATGTGTGTGTGTGTTTTGTGTGTATATGTGTGAATGAGTCATGCAGTAGTTAAAATGAAATAGCACAGTTTGGAGAAATTTCATAAGATATATTGAGGAAAAGACAAGAAGTCTCAATATTTGAATTCCTTCAATTTCCTTTATTTGAAAGGCAAATGCACATGTGTATCTAGGATAAATGTTTGATAATTGTTTATTTCCTCTTCTCATAAACCAGAAGTTAATCAGTTCATCAACTTTAAAAGAAAACCTTAGGCTTTTAGTTTTAGGTCCAACATACAAATAACTTTGAAGTCACCAGGCCAACCAACCTTATAACAAGAAAACATGAAGAAACTGAGTATTACTATCAATTATTTTTCTTGGATCCATCAGAGAATTGGGTTCACAGGGCAAACTTGCTTCCCTAAAATGTAAAGAAATATGTGAATACAGAAAATCACAGCCAAGCTCTGCCTACCTGAGACAGAAGCTATTGGAGCAAAACATGAATAGGAAGACGTAAATTGTAATTACAACAAATTGCTGGAGGCTGAGTGTAGGCTAGTTTGAGAGTGAGAAATTCCTGGTGGCTTCATTTTTAATGAGGCCCAAGATTTTTTTTTTTTTAAATCAGACTGACATTTGGCAGGCATCATTCTGGAACAAAGACAGCAGAAGAAGAAACTGGTATCATCCCTCACTGTTCCACAGCTGCTACAGGTATACTCCAGACACACAGGGCCTGGAGTGGACCTCAGCACTCATACAGCAGAGGGGATAGACCATTAGAAGGAAAACTAAGTAACAGAAATACTTCATCATCAACAATCTCAGCATCCACACAGAGACCCAATTGAAAAATCAGCAACTACTAAGACAACAGGCGGATAAATCCATAAAGATGGAAAGAAACCAGTGCAAAAGGAGGAAAACACCCGAAACCAAAACACTTCACCTCCTACAAAGGACCAAAACTCCTCACCAGCAAGGGAACAAAGCTGGACGGAGAATGAGTGTGACAAAATGACGGAATCAGACTTCAGAAAGTGGATAATGAGAAACTTCATTGAGCTAAAAGAACATGTTCTGAATCAGTGCAAAGAAACTAAGAACCTTGAAAAAAGATTTGAAAAAAGATTCGAGGAATTGATAACAAGAATGGACAACTTAGAGACGAATATGAATGAATTGAAGGAGCTGAAAAACACAACACGAGAACTTCGTGAAGCATGCACAAGTTTCAACAGCCGAATTGACCAAGCAGAAGAAAGAATATCAGAAGTTGAAGATCAACTCAATGAAATAAAATGTGAAACCAAGATTAAAGAAAAAAGCACAAAAAAGGAATGAACAAAATCTCCAAGAAATGTGGGACTATGTGAAGAGACCCAACCTCCGTTTGATAGGTGTACCAGAATGTGATGAAGAGAATGAATCCAAGCTGGAAAATACTCTTCAGGATATTATCCAGGAAAATTTCCCCAACCTAGCAAGACAGGTCAATACTCAACTCCAGGAAATACAGAGAACACCACAAAGATACTCCGCAAGAAGAGCAACCCCAAGGCACATAATCGTCAGATTCACCAGGGTTGAAATGAAGGAGAAAATACTAAGGGCAGCCAGAGAGAAAGGTCAGGTCACCCACAGAGGACCAAGATTTTTATAGTTTTTACAGCCAGGATTCCCACCAGGTTCTCACAATGAATAACTAAGTAAATTCCCCATACACCTATGGCAGAGAAAAGGGAAGAGTAACCATTTTGAAATATGCACAGGGCATTCTTCATAACAAAGGCCTAACCTCCTAGGGAGAAGACTACCAGAGACAAATCCTACTTATAGGGGAGACAATAGCTAATTCCAATGCCTGTTACATGTTCTGTCTTACCTAAGGGTGGAGGATTCTAAGGTACACTTGAAAATGTCACAGTTCAAGGACATAGACCCACTAAATGGCTTATATTTAATTATAAGTTTATACAGTCCCCTTCTATACTTTACCAACAATATCAATGGTCTCTAGTATAATAACAAAATTACAGCCAAAATAATGTATGATGTAGACTATCTAAGGAGAAGTTATCAGAGAATCTCAAGTTCAGCAGGAGAGACAAAAACAAGAGAAACTATTAGAGTATGAAACCTTTGGCACATAACAAAGGCAAACATTGAAGACACCCCAATTCCTGGCCTGATTTCTCTCATTAAATATTGTTTTCATCAGTTTCTTTTATGTTACTTTTCCCCTGCCTTTACTGAAGTATAATTGACAAATAACAAGTGTATATATTACATTGATTATTTGGTATATGATGCAATGTAAAATAATTACCACAATCAAATTAACTGACACATCCATGGTCACACACAGGTACCATTATGTATAGGTGAAGACATTTCAGATTTACTCTTTTAGCAAATTTCAAATGTAAAATGCACTATTATTAATTATAACCACCAAAATTTACATCAGACCACCAGAACTTATTCATCTTGTAATTGAAAATTTGTACCCTTTGACCAAACTTTTTTTATTCTCCCATGCCCTAGCTCCTGACAACCACTGTTCTACCTATGCTTCCATGAGTCTGATTTATTAAGATTCCACATATAAGTAAGATCATACTGTTGAAGACTTTCCCTTAGTTTGGCTAAAGACAGAATTCTTGCTCCACAGTCATGAAAATTTAGGCTTGAAGACTATTTGAAGGGTGAATAGGACAGGGTTTTCTTGGGTGAAAAGGAAGAAAAGGGGAAACAGAGACTCTCTGCAAAGCCCAACCCCTGGTGGTATGCTTCCTGCCTTGCAGTTTGAATCCAAGGTTTTACACAGAAGAGGAGGGGGCAGACTCCTTCCCACTCAAACAGCATGAACTCTTGTGGCTCCATTTCAGTCCACATTCCTCCCAATGTGCATGTTGGTTGGAGGCTCTGATGAGGAGCCTTTACCACTGGGCTATCTCATTCCCCACCTTAAGAAGTACATCTAACTGCTATTAGAATAAGGATAAGGATAAGGATAAGGATAAGGATAAGGATAAAGACCCATCTTAAGTGCTTCCTGCTGACAGGGTGCACTGGGGGTAAATAACAGTCAGATCTCCCTCGAGGCCTATTGAAGTGTTCCCAGCAGAATGGGCTATCATCAGAGGTTCCGATTACATTAACACTTGAAGATTGGTGGCTTGAAGGCAAGAAGACACAAACATAGTTTTTAGAAAACCTGTATTAAAATGAAACAAGAGGAGGGGTGAGGATAGCTCAAAAAGTTCTGAGACCTTTTTTTCAGTTTGCACAGGAAGAGGGAGACCAAAAGCCTGACTGGTGAAAAAACTTTACCCTTTTGCCAGCATGTTGGGCTTCTGGGTTCCCTTTCCATGAGTCCAACACTAAGTCAACCAGTTTAAGGTTTGGGAAATTAACTCTTTGTAGTTTGGAGGATGCATCTGAGGAAAGTGTCCCATAATGCAAAGACACAATTACCTACCTTTGAAGAGAGAACAAGGAGGAGAAAGGAAACAAAGGCATTTTTTTCAAAAGAGTCCTAGAGGTTTAGGATGTATTTGAAAGGGGGCAGACTGAAGATGAATGGCTACCCATCTAGAAAGAGGGGAGCTGGTGTTCCTGGTTCCCTTCTCTTTCTAGAAGATACCCAGGGTACATGAGGGAGAGAAGGAAAAGCATCCCCTTTCCCTCTTCCATCCTCACATCCTTGAGTCCTGGGAACCTTGCCAGGTGCCATCATGAATGCCAAAATGGCTTGTACCCATTAAGTGGAGAGAGGAGGGGTGAAAGAATAGGAGTTATCTGCTCTCATCTATGTCCTTTTTCCACCTACTGTCCATAGCCTTGCATTCCCTAGACCTCATTTATGCCATGGATACTAATGTGGGTGGCCTTTATCCATGAAATGAAAAGCTTGGCTTCATCATCAGAAATCAGTCATACTCATCTGCACTCTACCTTTTGATTTCAGTTATCATCTTTCTCTGGGTCCTTCAAATTCAGTTTTCTTTCCTAGGGTTTTGATACAAAGCTTGGAATTGAGTTTGGGATGCTAAGGTGAAACTAGGGAACTGAGTCTTCCATCAATGAAAATAAAATGATGTCTTGTGACAAGCCCAGATAACTGGTGACTATAGTTAAGCTTGATTTGGATGCATGGTGCTTGGCTTTGCTTAGTGCCCTTGGTCTTACTTTTCCAAAAAAGAAAAACTTCCGAGTGATGGGCATCCTATTTATTCCCATCACCTGGCAGGATTTGCAGGATAATTGCTCTGACCTAGAATATGCATCCAGATTTCTACAATACCCATCCCTTTTGTTCTTTCTGAACTGCAGCTGGACATTGCTGATTGGTTCACAGGAACAAGCGGGGTTAGTCTAAAAATGTAGGCAAACATTTGAAAACAACTAATGAGTTTAGAATTTAATGATAATTGTATGATAAGTTTTCAGAACATAATTTCTCTCTCTCCATTCTCATTTTTGTTAAAAAAAACACAAATTATTATAAGACTGAGTGTTTTACAAAATAAACTTTAGTTTTATACTTGACCTCATTATTTTCACAAAGTGCGGCAAGAATAACTAGTTATATGTAGGCATTTTGAATTGGCTTTAATAGAACTCTGTTCCACAAGGAATCTCAAGGTAAGACCTTTTAAAGCCAAGCCCAACCATAGGTTTGTTACCTCAAATACCTGTGAGTTGGGTGATTCTTTCCTCTTAAGATCCCAAGATAAACTTGGAGCTTCTGGATCTGTTAGAAAGTGATATTCTTACTGACTACAGGTTAGGAAGCATGTACAGGGACTGTGTAGGCAAGGTTATAAGGCCAGTTTCTTCCATGGGGCTTTTATCAACTCTGCAAATTGAGATTGACTCCTTAAAGAGAAGTATAACTTTCCAGTCAAAGCCTTGGTAAAATAACCAGTTTTTCCAATTGTGTCCTGGTTCAAAAGAAAAATGGATTTTTATTGCACTGATGCAAACACCTATACTGTCATAAGTTAAGACTACCCACAGATAGTGTTCAAATTCTAGAAGTACCATGCAGAGAAAAACAAACATGCTCCAAATCTTAGTCGCAGGAGTATACCTCACTCAATTATTAAAGATCATAAATAGTTAAAAATAAGTTTCACTGACTCTGAAAAACAAAATGTGGATCAAGAATATCCAAAGCAAAAAATTAAAAATACTGTCTCAGCTTTCTGAGTTCAATCCATTTAGTTCTTGTTTTGTTTGATATTCTTGAATACTTTAGAATTTTATGAGTTCTGTACATTTATTTATTTCAATGTTACAACTTCCAAAGTTATTAGAAGCCTGTATTGGAAACCACCTGTTACAGTTCTATAGTTTATTATAAACTGTCTTTTTAAAAGCATTAAAACACGACAATAATTGTCTGTAAATAGCAAAATGTCCAGGGTGGTTACAGTCAGAAACACCATTCACATGAAAGTTTGATTATTTCTATGGTTTACAATAACATAACAACCTTAATTATGATTGACAGCATATACTTAGACATTAGCATTTTATAAATCCTACAAAATTTTGGAACATATATTAATATTATTCACTAAAATATAACCTAAAGAAAATTGAACATCATTTTGGCAATCCTATGTACCTAAGTATGTCAAATAATCATTTTTACCTCTGTTTTCAGATATTACAGGGATCCTCTGGAGAATCTGAAAAACCATGTGCCAGGAAAGACAATTTTGAAATTGAAGTTTAATTTTGGGAAGAAAAATAGAATTCCAAATTACCACAAACTATTTATTTTGTCAAAATGACGACTCAGAAATTTTAAAGAAGCAAAATCCTTTTGTAAGTGTTTACAAATTTTGCCAAAGAGCAGATTGATGCCTTAAAAAAACACTTGTTATGTTTTTATTTCAATGCTCAATTTACAGAAATATCATATAATACCCTTTTTAAATTTAGTCAATTATGTTCACATAGATAACATATGGGGTTCCTTTGCAAGATTAATGTTCACAATCTACCACTTGTTTGAACCTTCAGGTTTATCTCATCTAATTTTAAAAAATCCCTATAATCCCAGCACTTTGGGAGGCTGAGGTGGGTGGATCACGAGGTCAAGAGATTGAGACCATCCTGGTCAACAAGGTGAAACCCCGTCTCTACTAAAAATACAAAAATTAGCTGGGCATGGTGGTGTGCACCTGTAGTTCCAGCTACTTGGGAGGCTGAGGCAGGAGAATTGCTTGAACCCAGAAGGCAGAGGTTGCAGTGAGCTGAGATCATGCCATTGCACTTCAGTCTGGGTAACAACAGCGAAACTCCATCTTACAAAAAAAATAATAATAATCCCTTAATCCTGGGCCAGGTTTACATGTTCATGCCTTCTTATAACATTTTACCAAAAAAAAAAAAAACATTTTACTATTCTTATACACCTTGCATGTAAATCTAATTCCAGTAGTCTCAATTACATGTTATAATGATAACTCGTAGCAATTTTTAACTTTAATATAACACCTACTTAGTTGCTATAATTGTTTCCTAGGTGAATAATTAAGGGCATGGTTAGTGCCATATGTCCCCAGACTTTACCAATTCTGAAGCCAGCAGGTTAAATCATTCTCAAAACCCAAAAGCAGTTTGTAACCTCAAAACATTTAGCAAACCTTACATCTGACCTGCATAATTTAGTTCACATATTTATATTTTAATTGCACTTGTGTTTTACCAATAGTGTTTAAAGCTGTTTTTATTTCTCAAAGATTAAAGTCTCATGAACTGAAAGGTACCACAGCTTTTAACTTCCCTTTAAAAAATATTAGATCCAAGTGCTTTTCTTTCTTTAGGCCAAATTAATTAGACCTCTTTTTACAGACATTATGCACAATACACACAGAGACAGGCAGAAGAAAACCCATTCCCCACAAGATTTTTTTTTCACAACCAAAACTTTTCAGAGAACATAAACAGTGAGTGTTGGGGGGCCTGGCCTGGTAAAACGACTTTTAAAAAGAAAAAAAAAAAAACTTGCTTGAAAGTTAGCTGCTGACTGTGCAGAGAAGAGGAAAGAATAAAACTTTAAATGCTTGGGGAAAACCTCTTATTCTTATGCAAGTGGCTCTTCCATCAGGAGAAAAGCTCAATTACTGTCCAATGGAGTTGGAACCCTTGGCTGAGGAATGGAAAGGGAAGGCTTTGGCAGCACGTGATTCAGAATGGCAGTGCAGGGCCCTTGGGCCATGCATGCCAGCATCAGCAGAGAGGGAAGTCTAGCAGGTGGAGGGAGGAAGCTGATGCTGGTCTCCAGTAAAAGAAAAAAAAAAGGTCATGGAGACTGAAGTTGATCTTATTGAACCCTAGGAGCAATGGGAGTGGTGGCACAGTTTCTCCTAACCTCAAAAGTCCAAGGATGAAAAGGCTTAGAAGCAAGAGAGAGAAATAGTTCTTGGTTTGCATTTCACTCACCACTTCTCAAGCCCCTACACTGCGTACCAAAAATATTGCAGGACTTTTTCTCAGTTCAGCTAAAGATGGTCCTTGTCTCAGAGCTGTGAAAATTTAGTCTCACAGATGATTTGAACAGTGAGTAGGGCAGGGTTTCATTGGATAAAAAGAAAGAAAAGTGGAAATAGGGACACTCTGTACCGACTGAGTCCCCACTGGTATGCTTTTCAACTTGCAGGTTGAATAGCAGGTTCTACATTTGAAAGGAGGGGCCGGGTTCCTCCCCACTGCAAATGGTGTGAACCTCTGTGACTCCACCCCAGATTGCATTCTTTCCAGTGCATAAGTTGGTCAGAGGCTCTGCCAGGGAGCTTTTCTCACCTGGCTATCTCAATACAGCATTCATCTTTTTGCGGCTGGTAAATTTCATTTAGCAAAATATCTTTAAGTTTGATGCATGTTTTTGCAAATGACAGGATTTCCCTTTTGGGGGATGAATTATATATAACTATATTTATTTATAATGTTATAAATATATAATACTTTTATTTTTCATTAATTCCTTGACAACCACTTAGGTTGTTCCTATATTTTGACTATTGTAAATAATGCTGCAGTGAACACAGGAGTGCAGATATCTCTTCAAGGTAATGATTTCATTTTCATATACCCAGAAGTGGAATAGCTGGGTCATGTGGTAGTTCTATTTTTAATTTTTGGAGAAACCTTCATATTGTTTTCCATAATGCCTGTGTCAACCTACATTGCCATCTACAATATACAAGGATTTCCTTTCCTTCATTCCTATGTCAACATCTGTTATCCCTTGTTTGATTCTACTTTTTTTTAATCAGGAAGAGTTTATTCTATAGAATAAAGTATACATGTTAGCCTAGACAGAAACAAGGCATTTCAGTACTCCAAATTCATCTGAAACCTATAGGACAAGGGAAAAGTTTCAGTGGACTCAAGGTAGAAAGAATGATAGTTGTAATGTGTAGGCCAATTCTATCATGTTGTTGGTGATTTTTGATAGTCTCTTTTCTGGTAATACTCCTTACTTTTCCAGGATTTTCTTCTTTACTTCTAAATGTTTGGAAACTTAAGTTTTGGCTCTTTTTTTTTTTTTGAACCAGAAGTGGATAGGTATGTTGTGTTCTCAAGATGACATTTGGGTCTGATCAGCTAACGGCTTTAAAAAATTATAATTTTACTTAGCTGAGAAACTCTGCCAATCTTTGAACCAAAATGTTATATTTTATCTAGAACAAAATAAATAGGTTCAATTTCTTTATATAATTTTAAGTAAAAACAAAGAACCCTATTTACTTACTATATGAACTTAAGCATATATATAATAATTTTGACTCATATGAAAAACATATACACTCAGAACAAAGACATTCACCATTTGAACTCCATAGTGGCTATGAGTCATACCTTCCAGGTCTCCTTTCATTTTCATTCTGTATTCTTTTCGGCATAATGGTGCTAAAAGAGAATTAGTTTCCACTTCTTTATTTTTGAGAAGGAATCATTATATCAACAACCCAAAGGCACTCTGAGGATTAAATTAGACAACATGTTTAAAACAGTTAGTGCAAGTAGATCCTAAACCAATAAATAATAGATTTTATCCTCTGATTTCCTAACACATTTTAAGGCATAATCCTGACATTTTTTTTTATTTTTCTCCAAATTCCTGGTTTATATTTATTTATTTATTTATTTTTAATTTTTATTGCATTATAGGTTTTGGGTAAATGTGCAGAACGTGCAAGATAGTTGCATAGGTACACACATGGGAGTGTGTTTTGCTGCCTTCCTCCCCTTCACCCACACTTGGTATTCATTCCCAGGCTATCCCACCCAGGCCCCCATCCCTCCCCCATTTTCCCCAACAGTCCCCAGTGTATAGTACACCACCTCTCTGTGTCCATGTGTTCTCATTTTTCTCACCCACCTATAAGTGAGTATATGCAGTATTTCTTTTGCTGTTCTTGTGTCAGTTTGCTGAGAATGATATTCTCCAGATTCATCCATGCCCTTACAAAGGACACAAACTCATCATTTTTGATTGCTGCATAATATTCCATGGTGTATATGTGCCACATTTTCCCAGTCCAGTCTATCATCGATGGGCATTTGGGTTGGTTCCAGGTCTTTGCTATTGTAAACAGTGCTGCAATGAACATTCGTGTGCATGTGTCCTTATAGTAGAACGATTTATACTCTTTTGGATAGATACCCAGTAATGGGATTGCTGGGTCAAATGGAATTTCTATTTCTAGGTCCCTGAGGAATCACCACACTGTCTTCCACAATGGTTGAACTAATTTACATTCCCACCAACAGTGTAAGAGTGTTCCTATTTCTCCACATCCTCTCCAGCATCTGCTGTCTCCAGATTTTTTAATGATCGCCATTCTAACTGGTATGAGATGATATCTCAATGTGGTTTTGCTTCGCATCTCTCTAATGACCAATGATGATGAGCACTTTTTTATATGTTTGTTGGCCTCATGTACGTCTTCTTTTGTAAAGTTTCTGTTCATATCATTTGCCCATTTTTGAATGCGCTTGTTTGATTTTTTTTCTGTAAATCTGTTTGAGTTCTTTGTAAATTCTGGATATCAGCCCTTTGTCAGATGTGTAAACTGCAAAGATTTTTTCCCATTCTGATGGTTGCAGATTCACTCTAGTGACAGTTTCTTTTGCCGTGCAGAAGCTGTGGAGTTTGATTAGGTCCCATTTGTCTATTTTGGCTTTTGTTGCCAATGCTTTTGTGTTTTGTTCATGAAGTCCTTGCCTACTCCTACGTCCTGAACTGTTTTGCCTAGATTTTCTTCTAGGGTTTTTATGGGGTCAGGTCTTACATTTAAGTCTTTAATCCATCTGGAATTAATTTTAGTGTAAGGTGTCAGAAAGGGGTCCAGTTTCTGCTTTCTGCACATGGCTAGCCAGTTTTCCCAACACCATTTATTAAATAGGGAATCCTTTCCCCATTGCCTGTTTTTGTCTGGTTTATCAAAGATAATATGGTTGTAGATATGTTGTGTTGCCTCGGATACTTCTGTTCTGTTCCACTGGTTTATATCTCTATTTTGGTACCAGTACCATGCTGTTTTGATTACTGTAGCCTTGTAGTATGGTTTGAAGTCTGGTAGCGTGATGCCTCCCGCTGTGTTCTTTTTGCTTAGAATTGACTTGCCTATGCGGGCTCTTTTTTGGTTCCATATGAAATTCATGGTGGTTTTTTCCAGTTCTGTGAAGAAATTCAATGGTAGTTTGAAGGGGATAGCATTGATTGTGTAAATTACTTTGGGCAGTATAGCCATTTTCAAAATATTGATTCTTCCTAACTATGAACATGAAATGTTTCTCCATCTGTTTGTGTCCTCTCTTATTTCGTAGAGCAGTTGTTTGTAGTTTTCCTTAAAAATGTCCCTTACATTCCTTGTGAGTTGTATTCCTAGGTATTTTATTTTCTTTGTAGCAATTGTGAATGGCAGTTCGTTCTTAATTTGGTTTTCTTTAAGTTTGTTATTGGTATATAGGAATGCTTGTGAATTTTGAACATTGATTTTATATCCTGAGACTTTGCTGAAGTTGCTTATCAGTTGCAGGAGCTTTTGGGCTGAGGTGATGGGGTCTTCTAGGTATACTATCATGTCGTCTGCAAATAGAGACAATTTGGCTTCCACCTTTCCTATTAGAATAACCTTTATTTCTTTTTCTTGCCTGATTGCTCTGGCTAGAACTTCCAGCACTATGTTGAATAGAAGTGATGAGAGAGGGCATCCTTGTCTAGTGCCGATTTCAAAGGGAATGCTTCCAGTTTTTGACCATTAAGTATGATATTGGCTGTCGGTTTGTCATAAATAGCTTTTATTACTTTGAGATATGTTCCATCAATACCAAGTTTATTGAGGGTTTTTAACATAAAGGCTGCTGAATTTTGTCAAATGCCTTCTCTGCATCAATTGAGATAATCATGTGGTTTTTGTATTTGCTTCTGTTTATGTGGTGAATTACATTTATTGACATGCGTATGTGAACCAGCCTTGCATCCCGGGATGAATCCTACTTGATCATGATGGATAAGTTTTTTAATGTGCTGTTGCAATCGATTTGCCAGTATTTTATTGAAGATTTTTGCATCTATGTTCATCATGGATATTGGCCTGAAGTTTTCTTTTCTTCTTGAGTCTCTGCCAGGTTTTGGTATCAGGATGATATTGGTCTCATAAAATGATTTGGGAAGGGTTCCCTCTTTTTGGATTATTTGGAATAGTTTCAGAAGGAATGGTACCAGATCCTCTTTGTGTGTCTGGTAGAAGTCAGCTGTGAACCCATCTGGACCTGGGCTTTTTTTGTGTGGTAGGCTCTTAATTGCTGCCTCAACTTCTGACATTGTTATTGGTCTATTCATAGTTTTGGCTTCCTCCTGGTTTAGGCTTGGGAGGACACAGGCGTCCAGGAATTTTTCCATTTCTTCCTGATTTAATAGTTTTTGTGCATAGAGTTGTTTGTAGTATTCTCTGATGATGGTTTGAATTTCTGTGGAATCTGTGGTGATTTCCCCATTATCGTTTTTATTGCATCTATTTGGTTGTTCTCTCTTTTCCTTTTTATCAGTCTGGCTAGTGGTCTGTCTATTTTATTGATCTTTTCGAAAAACCAGCTCTTGGATTTATTGATTTTTTGAAGGGTTTTTCTTGTCTCTATCTTCTTCAGTTCTGCTGTGATCTTAGTTATTTCTTGTCTTCGGCTAGGTTTGGAGCTTTTTTGATCTTGCTCCTCTAGCTCTTTCAATTTTGATGATAGGGTGTCAATTTTAGATCTCTCCACTCTTCTCATATGGGCACATATTGCTATATATTTTCCTCTACAGACTGCTTTAAATGTGTCCCAGAGATTCTGGTGCGTTGTGTCTTCATTCTCGTTGGTTTCAAAGAACTTCTTTATTTCTGCCTTCATTTCATTGTTTATCCAATCAACATTCAAGACCCAGTTGTTCAGTTTCCATAAAGCTGTGCGGTTCTGAGTTATTTTCTGAATTCTGAGTTCCAACTTGATTGCACTATGATCTGAGAGACTGTTTGTTATGATTTCAGTTGTTTTGCATTTGCTGAGGAGTGCTTTACTTCCAATTATGTGGTCAATTTTGGAGTAGGTGTGATGTGGTGCTGAGAAGAATGTATATTCTGTGGATTTGGGGTGGAGAGTTCTGTAAATGTCTATCAGCTTTGCTTGTTCCAGGTCTGAGTTCAAGTCCTGGATATCCTTGTTAATTTTCTGTCTGGTTCATCTGTCTGCTATTGACAGTGGAGTGTTAAAGTCTCCCACTATTATTGTGTGGGAGTCTAAGTCTCTTTGTAAGTCATTAAGAACTTGCCTTATGTATCTCGGTGCTCCTACATTGGGTCCATATGTATTTCGAATCGTTAGCTCTTCTTGTTGTATCGATCCTTTCACCATTATGTAATGACCTTCTTTGTCCCTTTTAATCTTTGTTGCTTTAAAGTCTATTTTATCATAGATGAGAATTGCAACTGCTGCTTTTTTTTTGCTCTCCATTTGCTTGGTAAATCTTCCTCCATCCTTTTATTTTGAGCCTTTGTGTATCTTTGCATGTGAGGTGGGTTTCCTGGATACAGCACACTGATGGGTTTTGTTTTTTTATCCAATTTGCCAGTCTGTGTCTTTTGATTGGTGCATTTAGCCCATTTACATTCAGGGTTAATATTGTTATGTGTGAATTTGATACTGCCATTTTGATGCTAACTGGCTGTTTTTCCCATTGGTTCATGTACATTCTTCATTTTGTTGATGGTCTTTAGCATTTGGTATGCTTTTAGGATGGCTGGAACTGGTTGTTTCTTTCTATGTGTAGTGCCTCTTTCAGGAGCTCTTGTAAAGCAGGCCTAGTGGTGACAAAATCTCTGAGTACTTGCTTGTTCGTGAAGGATTTTATTTTTCCTTCACTTATGAAGCTCAGTTTGGCTGGATATGAAATTCTGGGTTTAAAGTTGTTTTCCTTAAGGATGTTGAATATTGGGCCCCACTCTCTTCTGGCTTGTAGAGTCTCTGCCGAGAGATCTGCTGTGAGTCTGATGGGCTTTTCTTTGTGGGTGACCTGACCTTTCTTTCTGGCTGCTCTTAGTATTTTCTCCTTCGTTTCAACCCTGGTGAATCTGACGATTATGTGCCTTGGGGTTGCTCTTCTTGTGGAGTATCTTTGTGGTGTTCTCTGTATTTCCTGGAGTTGAGTATTGACCTGTCTTGCTAGGTTGGGAAATTTTTCCTGGATAATATCCTGAAGAGTGTTTTCCAGCTTGGATTCATTCTCTTCGTCACATTCTGGTACACCTATCAAACCTAGATTGGGTCTCTTCACATAGTCCCACATTTCTTGGAGATTTTGTTCATTCCTTTTTGTACTTTTTTGTTTAATTTTGGTTTCTCATTTTATTTCATTGAGTTGATATTCAACTTCTGATATTCTTTCTTCTGCTTGGTCAATTCGGCTTTTGAAACTTGTGCATGCTTCGCGAAGTTCTCGTGTTGTGGTTTTCAGCTCCTTCAGTTCATTCATATTCCTCTCTAAGTTGTCCATTCTTGTTATCAGTTCCTCGAATCTTTTTCAAATCTTTTTTCAAGGTTCTTAGTTTTTTTTTTTTTTAATTTTTATTGCATTATAGGTTTGGGGGTACATGTGCAGAACGAGCAAGATAGTTGCATATGTACACACATGGCAGTGTGCTTTGCTGCTTTCCTCCCCTTCACCCACACTTGATATTCATCCCCAGGCTATCTTACTTTCTTTGCACTGGTTTAGTACCTGTTCTTTTAGCTCACTGAAGTTTCTCATTATCCACTTTCTGAAGTCTGATTCCGTCATTTCGTCACATTCATTCTCCGTCCAGCTTTGTTTCCTTGCTTGTGAGGAGTTTTGGTCCTTTTTAGGAGGTGAGGTGTTTTGGTTTCGGGTGCTTTCCTCCTTTTTGTGCTGGTTTCTTCCCATCTTTATGGATTTATCCGCCTGTCGTCTTAGTAGTTGCTGATTTTTCAGTTGGGTCTCTGGGTGGACGCTGAGATTGTTGATGATGAAGTATTTCTGTTACTTAGTTTTCCCTCTAATGGTCTATCTCCTCTGCTGTATGAGTTCTGAGGTCCACTCCAGGCCCTGCGTGTCTGGGGTATACCTGCAGCGGCTGTGGAACAGTGAGGGATGATACCAGTTTCTTCTTCTGCTGTCCTTGTTCCAGAATAATGCCAGCCAAATGTCATTCTAATTAGTCATTTTATGGGGTGACTCCTTGGATATACAGGTGTCAGGGAGCTGCTTGAGGAGACAGTCTGTGCTTTATAGGAGCTCCAGTGCTGAGCTGTGAGCTCCGTTGTTCATTCAGGGTTGTTGGGAGGTTGTTTATGTCTGCTGCAATAGAACTCATAAAACACCACCCTTTTTTCCCCTCCTTAGATGCTTTGTCTCAGGGAGTTGGGGCTTTCTTTATGAGTATCTTTTGCACTGTCCTGCACCACTAGCCGGTAGTCTATTCACTCTTTGCCTGCCGGGCCTCTGACCTGCTAGTGCGGGTCCGCCCTGTTGCTGCTGGGCTCCCTTCTGCTGTGGAGTGCTCCCGGCTCCTGGGAGACTCTCTGTTATGGCAGGTTGCCTCGGCAACAGCGGGCTTCGTCAGTCTTGGGTGGTACTTCAGTGGGGGTGGACTGCGTCAGTAATGGTGGACGCCACTCCCTCACTGGGCTGCACCGTCCTAGATGCCAGCAGCAAAACTCTCAGCCCCAAGCACCTCCAGTCGCCGCCCTGCTTGTCCCCATGAGCATGGGACCCGCCGAGCCCAATCACCCAGCTCCCTGCCTCAGAGTCCGTCCTCTCTCTCTCTTCCTCTCCCCAAGCTGAAAGGTTGACTCTCTCACTGGCGCCCCAGTAGCCTGCCGATAGGGCACTGGAATCCATGCGATCTTCCATGCTGCTGCCCACTACCCCAGCTGAGATCACGCTTCCCAGGAAACTCCTGGTCTGGCTCATTGTCCATGTCCCATTCAATCAGATGAACATGCCAATCTGCCCTTCCAAATCTCAGATTGCCGGTTTAACAGGGCACCCAGACCAGTGATTTCCACGCTGGGTCCCGCCTTGGCGCTGGCCGAAGAGGTGGCAGGAGCCGGCTGCGTTAGCCGCGTGCGCTAGCATCCCGTGTCTCTCCCACACCTGGGACTTTCAAAGCTCTGTGGGCATAAAAGGAACATCCAAGAATGCGGCTAGGACTCACCCTCTGCACCTTCACTGAGAGTTGCAATCTTGAGTCACCTCTACGATGCCATCTTGCCTCCTCCCCCCTACACTGATCTCATTATAATCCCAATTCCTGGTTTAATAAAAACTTGTTTATTTAGAAGAAAAAAGTTCCTGAACATCCGGCTGTTCACAAAAATAACCCACAGTACCAAGTTTAGAAAACAAATCTTAAGACAGTAACACTATTGTTCTAGAGGATGCATTTGACATGCCAACTCTCATTCACAAAAATACATCGTTACATTTGTGTTGGACTGCCCCACAGAGCCCATTAATGTTGGTGTGTAACACACATACTTCTAACTCAAAGCTGCTTTCAGGAGCTACTCAACTAAATGAGATTGCCTTTGCAGTTAGGGAAGCAACTACTGAACATATATGTATGAATGAAAAGAACTGTATTCCCTTCATAACAAGAGATTATTTTGGAGACAGGTGATAAAAACCATACAACCTTTTTATTGTTAAGTCATAAAGAGGTATCAAAATTAAAAGCAAAAATTACAGGGTAAGACTTAACAAAACTACTAGGAGAGTCAAAGGAAGTGAAAATGGGACTAGGTGCAGGGAAATATGAATTAATGAACATGGGAAGGACAAGGATGGGGAGAACAGTGAGCATGTGCTGAAGATACTAGGGGAGAGGATCTGGTGAAAAATTTGATCTTAGACAAGCCCCTAGGTAAAGAAATAATGGGATAAGATTTCTAAACCCCACTATGTGCTTAAGAGTCATCCTTGCCATTGGCGCTTTCTCTGTCATCCTCTCCTTCCTCAGCCTCTTTTTCATCATCCTTGATCAACTCCAGCTGGTTATCACCCTGATCTTCAGTATCATCATCATCCAGTAGGTCCCCCTCCTCAGCAGAGTCATCTGCACCCCCCTCAGACTCCATCTTCACATTAGTCTCATCTTTCTTCACAGAGCTGCTGCTCTGCTCCTCTTCTGACTTATCATTCTTCATCTCTACTGCTTGTTTGCTCTGTTCCTTTTCATTTTTTTCCAGGTTTTCCAGGAGAGAATCCACTTTTTGTTTTATCTGGGTCAGTTCCTTCTTAATGGCCTGGAGGTCATCTCCTTTCAACTTTCCAGACTTGGAAGATCCCCTCTGTCCACTCTTAGAATTGAAGCCACTTTTGCCCTTTCATGAGGTGTTTCCTGATACACACTGACGTTTTGAGGGCACTACAGCCCGAGAAATAGGAGGAGGAGGAGGTACACGTGCTGGGTAACTGTACATCCTATCATAATAATCCCGTTGAAAGTCATAGTCCAAGTCAAAAGAGCCGTACATCTCTGCTGCAGATCATTTCACACCTGCTTTTCCTCAGTTCACTTTTGGCTCTGCAGACAGGTTAATATCTAAAACCTGGCCAGCAATCATTCTGCCATCCTCTCCTGCTACAGCAGCCCGGGCATTTCTCTCATTAACATATTGAACAAAGGCAAAGCCCTTACAAACAGAGCAGCCCACAATTTTGCCATACTTCAAAAAGATTGCCTCCACATCATATTTCTTGACCACGAGAGTGTTCATATTCCCAATGAACACACGGGAGTTCATGGAGCGAGGATCTATCTTGTTGGTAACGTTGCTGGGCATTGTGTTTGATGATAAGGTTTGTCACAAAGCCGAAAATGTAGCTGAAGATCAAAAAAATCTCACTCAAGCAAAGTTCCACTAACTTATGTATTTCAAGTGTTTTGTAACCAGGAGGGAGGAGGGAGAAGAGATTAGATTCAGAGTCTCCTACTCCTGGGTACTACGTGCAGAAGCCAACTGCTGCTCCAGGTCGGCAATGCGGACACAACCGCTCAGACTTCGTCTCTTCACAAAATGGCTCCCGAGTCTCCTCTCAATCCTGCCAATTTTAATTAAGAATATGTAAAGAAGAGATTTTCTTTTTGCCATGTGAGAATTTTATTTTTTTATTGCATTTTACGTTTTGGGGTACATGTGAAGAACATGCAAGATAGTTGCATAGGTACACATGCGGCAAAGTGATTTGCTGCCTTCCTCCCCTTCACCTATATCTGGCATTTCTCCCCATACTATCTCTCCCCAACTCCCCACCCCCATCAGTCCCTCTCTTATTTCCCCCAACAGATGCCAGTATGTAGTGCTCCCCTCCCTGAGTCCATGTCTGCTCATGGTTCAACACCCACCTATGAGTGAGAACATGTGCTATTTCATTTTCTGTTCTTCTGTCAGTTTGCTGAGAATGATGTTCTGCAGGTTAATCCATGTCCCTATAAAGGACATGAACTTATCGTATTTTTTTAAAAAAATATTTTAAATTTTTATTGCATTATAGGTTTTGGGGTACATGTGCAGAATGTGCAAGTAGTTGCATAGGTACACACATGGCAGTGTGTTTTGCTGCCTTCCTCCCCTTCACCACACTTGGCATTTATCCCCAGGCTTTCCATCCCAACCACCCCGCTGTCCCTCCCCCATTCCCCCAATACACCCAAGTGTGCAGTAGACACCTTCCCTGTGTCCATGTGTTCTCATTATTCTCACGCGCCTATGAGTGAGAATATGTGGTATTTTCTTTTCTGTTCTTGTGTCAGATTGCTGAGAATGATGTTCTCCAGATTCATCCATGTCCTTACAAAGGACACAAACTCATCATTTTTGATTGCTGCATAATATTCCATGGTGTATATATGCCACATTTTCCCAGTCCAGTCTATCATCGATGGGCATTTGGGTTGGATCCAGGTCTTTGCTATTGTAAACATTGCTGTAAGGAACATTCGTGTGCATGTGTCCTTATAGTAGAACGACTTAGAGTCCTTTGGATATATACCCAGTAATGGGATTGCTGGGTCAAATGGAATTTCAATCTCTAGGTCCTTGAGGAATCGTCACACTGTCTTCCACAATGGTTGAACTAATTTACACTCCCACCAACAGTGTAAGAGTGTTCCTATTTCTCCACATCCTCTCCAGCATCTGCTGTCTCCAGATTTTTAATGATCACCATTCTAACTGGCGTGAGATGGTATCTCAATGTGGTTTTGATTTGCAACTCTCTAATGACCACTGATGATGAGCATTTTTTCATGTGTTTGTTGGCCTCATGTATGTCTTCTTTTATAAAGTGTCTGTTCATATCCTTTGCCCATTTTTGAATAGGCTTGTTTTTTTTTTTCTGTAAATCTGTTTGAGTTCTTTGTAAATTCTGGATATCAACCCTTTGTCAGATGCGTAAACTGCAAAGATTTTTTTTCCATTCTGATGGTTGCCGATTCACTCTAGTGACTTTTCCTTTTGCCGTGCAGAAGCTGTGCAGTTTGATTAGGTCGCATTTGTCTATTTTGACCGTTGTTGCCAATGCTTTTGGTGTTTTGTTCATGAAGTCCTTGCCTACTCCTATGTCCTGAATGGATTTACCTAGATTATCTTATAGGGTTTTTATTGTGTCAGGTCTTATGTTTAAGTCTTTAATCCATCCAGAGTTAATTTTAGTGTAAGGTGTCAGGAAGGGGTCCAGTTTCTGCTTTCTGCACATGGCTAGTCAGTTTTCCCAACAGCACTTATTAAACACGGAATTCTTTCCCCATTACTTGTTTTTGTCTGGTTTATCAAAGATTATATGGTTGTAGATATGTTGTGTTGCCTCCGATGCCTCTGTTCTGCTCCATTGGTCTATATCTCTGTTTTGGTACCAGTACCATGCTGTTTTGATTACTGTAGCCTTGTAATATAGTATGAAGTCTGGTAGTGTGATGCCTCCTGCTGTGTTCTTTCTGCTTAGAATTGACTTGGCTATGCGGGCTCTCTTTTGGTTTCATATGAAGTTCATGGTGGTTTTTTCCAGCTCTGTGAAGAAATTCAATAGTAGTTTGATGGGTATAGCATTGATTGTGTAAATTACTGTTGGAAGCATAGCCATTTTCACGATATTGATTCTTCCTAACCATGAACATGAAATGTTTCTCCATCTGTTTGTGTCCTCTCTTATTTCGTTGAGCAGTGGTTTGTAGTTTTCCTTGAAGAGGTCCCTTACATTCCTTATGAGTTATATTCCTGGGTGTTTTGGTTTTTTTTGTAGCAATTCTGAATGGCAGTTTGTTCTTGATTTTGTTCTCTTTAAGTCTGTTATTGGTGTATAGGAATGCTTGTGATTTTTGCACATTGATTTTACATCCTGAGAGTTTACTGAAGTTGCTTATCAGTTTCAGGAGCTTTTGGGCTGAGGTGATGGGGTCTCCTAGGTATACTATCATGTCGTCTGCAAATAGAGACAATTTGGCTTCCACCTTTCCTACTTGAATACACTTTATTTCTTTTTCTTGCCTGATTGCTCTGGCTAGAACTTCCAGTAATATGTTGAATAGGAGTGGTGAGAGAGGGCATCCTTGTCTAGTGCCAGATTTCAAAGGGAATGCTTCCATTTTTTGCCCATTCAGTATGATGTTGGCTGTTGGTTTGTCATAAATAGCTTTTATTACTTTGAGATATGTTCCATCAATACCAAGTTTATTAACGGTTTTTAGCATAAAGGGCTGTTGAATTTTGTCAAATGCCTTCTCTGCATCAATTTAGATAATCAAGGGTTTTTTGTTTTTGCTTCTGTTTATGTGGTGAATTACATTTATAGACTTGCGTATGTTGAACCAGCCTTGCATCCCCGGGATGAATCCTAATTGATCATGATGGATAAGTTTTTTAATGTGCTGTTGCAATCGGTTTGCCAGTATTTTATTGAAGATTTTTGCATCTAAGTTCATCATGGATATTGATCTGAAGGTTTCTTTTCTTGTTGAGTCTCTGCCGGGTTTTGGTATCAGGATGATGTTGGTCTCATAAAATGATTTGGGAAAGGTTCCCTCTTTTTGAATCATTTGGAATAGTTTCAGAAGGAATGGTACCAGATCCTCTTTGTGTGTCTGGTAGAATTTGGCTGTGAACCCATCTGGACCAGGGCTTTTTTTGTGGTAGGCTCTTAATTGCTGCCTCAACTTCAGACCTTGTTATTGGTCTATTCATAGTTTCAGCTTCCTCCTGGTTTAGGCTTTGGAGGACACAGGTGTCCAGGAATTTATCCATTTCTTCCTGGTTTACTAGTTTATGTGCATAGAGTTGTTTGTAATATTCTCTGATGATGGTTTGAATTTCTGTGGAATCTCTGGTGATTTCCCCTTTATCGTGTTTTATTGCATCTATTTGGTAGTTCTCTCTGTTCTTTTTTGTCAGTCTGGCTAGTGGTCTGTCTATTTTGTTGATCTTTTCAAAAAACCAGCTCTTGGATTTATTGATTTTTTGAAGGGTTTTTCCTGTCTCTCCTTCAGTTCTGCTCTGATCTTATTTGTTTCTTGTCTTTGGCTAGGTTTTGAGCTTTTCTGATCTTGCTCCTCTAGCTCTTTCAATTTTGATGATAGGGTGTCAATTTTGGATCTCTCCATTCTTCTCATGTGGGCACTTATTGCTATGTATTTTTCTCTACAGACTCCTTTAAATGTGTCCCAGAAAATTCTGGTATTTTTTCTTCGTTCTCATAGGTTTCGAAGAACTTCTTTATTTCTGCCTTCATTTCATTGTTTATCCAATCAACATTCAAGAGCCAGTTGTTCAGTTTCTGTGAAGCTGTGCAGTTCTGAGTTATTTTCTGAATTTTGAGTTCCAACTTGATTGCACTATGGTCTGAGAGACTGTTTGTTATGATTTCCGTTGTTTTGCCTTTGCTGAGGAGTGCTTTAGTTTCAATTATGTGGTCAGTTTTAAAGTAGGTGTGATGTGGTGCTGAGAAGAATGTATATTCTGTGGATTTGGAGTGGAGAGTTCTGTAAATGTCTATCAGGTTTGCTTGTTCCACGTTTGAGTTCAAGTCCTGGATATCCTTGTTAATTTTCTGTCTGGTTGATCTGTCTGATATTGACAGTGGAGTGTTAACGTCTCCCACTATTATTGTTTGGGAGTCTAAGTTTCTTTGTAAGTCATTAGAACTTGCCTTCTATATACAGGTGCTCCTGCATTGGGTCCATATATATTTAGAATCGTTAGCTCTTCTTGTTGTATTGATCCTTTTACCATTATGTAATCATCTTTTTTTTACTTTTTATCTTTGTTGCTTTAAAGTCTATTTTATCAGAGATGAGAAATGCAACTCCTGCTTTTTTTTTGCTCTCCATTTGCTTGCTAAATCTTCCTCCATCTATTTATTTTGAGCCTTTGTGTATCCTTGCGTGTGAGGTGGGTTTCCTGGGTACAGCAAACCAATGGGTTTTGGTTTTTTATCCAATTTGCCAGTCTGTGTCTTTTGATTGGTACATTTAGCCCATTTACATTTAGGGTTAGTAGTGTTTTGTGTGAATTTGATACTGTCATTTTGATGCTATCTCGCTGTTTTGCCCATTGGTTCATGTAGATTCTTCATTTTGTTGATGCCCTTTAGCATTTGGTATGCTTTTAGGATGGCTGTTACTCGTTGCTTCTTTCTATGTGTAGTGCCTCTTTCAGGAGCTATTGTAAAGCAGGCCTAGTGGTGACAAAATCTGTGAGTACTTGCTTGTTCGTGAAGAATTTTATTTTTCCTTCACTTCTGAAGCTCAGTTTGGCTGGATATGAAATTCTGTGTTGAACGTTCTTTTCTTTAAGGATGTTGAATATTGGCCCCCACTCTCTTCTGGCTTGTAGAGTCTCTGCTGAGAGATCTGCTGTGAGTCTGATGGGCTTCCCTTTGTGGGTAACCCGACCTTTCTCTCTGGCTGCCCTTAGTATTTTCTCCTTCATTTCAACTCTGGTGAGTCTGACGATTATGTGCCTTGGGTTTTCTCTTCTTGCGGATTATCTTTGTGGTGTTCTCTGTATTTCCTGGAGTTGAGTATTGACCTATCTTGCTAGTTTGGGGAAATTTTCCTGGATAATATCCTGAAGAGTGTTTTCCAGCTTGGATTTATTCTGTTCATCACATTCTGGTACACCTATCAAACGTAGGTTGGGTCTCTTCACATAGTCCCACATTTCTTGGAAATTTTGTTCATTCCTTTTTGCGCCTTTTTTTTTTAATTTTGGTTTCTCGTTTTATTTCATTGAGCTGATCTTCGACTTCAGATATTCTTTTTTTTTTTTTTAAATTTTTATTGCATTATAGGTTTTGGGGTACATGTCCAGATCATGCAAGATAGTTGTATAGGTACACACATGGCAATGTGTTTTGCTGCCTTCCTCCCCTTCACCCACACTTGGTATTCATCCCCAGGCTATCCCCCCCAGCCCCCCACCCCGCTGTCCCTCCCCAAAAGACTATAAAACGTTCTGATATTCTTTCTTCCGCTTGGTCAATTTGGCTGTTGAAACTTGTGCATGCTCCGTGAAATTCTTATGTTGTGTTTTTCAGCTCCTTCAATTCATTCATATTCCTCTCTATGTTGTCCATTCTTGTTTTCATTTCCTCGAATCTTTTTTCAAATCCTTTTTCAAGGTTCTTAGTTTCTTTTCACTGATTTAGAGCATGTTCCTTTAGTTCACTGCAGTTTCTCATTATCCACTTTCTGAAGTGTGATTCTGTCATTTCATCACACTCATTCTCCATCCAGCTTTGTTCCCTTGCTGGTGAAGAGTTCTGGTCCTTTGTAGGAGGTGAAGTGTTTTGGTTTCAGGTGTTTTTCTCCTTTTTGCGCTGGTTACTTCCCATCTTTATGGATTTATCCACCTGTCGTCTTAGTAGTTGCTGATTTTTCAGTTGGGTCTCTGTGTGGACACCCAAATTGTTGATGATGAGGTATTTCTGTTACTTAGTTTTCCTTCTAATGGTCTAGCCCCTCTGTTGTACGACTGCTGAGGTCCACTACATGCCCTGCTTGTCTGGGGTACACCTGTAGCAGCTGCGGAACAGTGAGGAATGCTACCAGTTTCTTCTTCTGCTATCTTTTTTTCAGAATGATTCCCTGCCAAATGTCCGTCTGATTAGTCCTTTTTTGGGGTGACTCTTTGATATACAGGGATCAGGGAGCTGCTTGAGGAGACGGTCTGTGCTTTATAGGAGCTCCAGTGCTGAGCTGTGAACTCCGTTGTTCATTCAGGGTTTTTGGGAGGATGTGTTTATGTCTGCTGCAACAGAACTCATAAAACACCACACTTTTTTTTCCGCTTACGTGCTCTGTTTCTGGGAGTTGGGGTTTTTTTTTTTTAATTTTTATTGCATTATAGGTTTGGGGGTACATGTGCAGAACGAGCAAGATAGTTGCATAGGTACACACATGGCAGGGTTCTTTGCTGCTTTCCTCCCCTTCACCTACACTTGGTATTCATCCCCAGGCTATCCCCCCCAGCCCCCCCCTGCTGTCCCTCCCCCATTCCCCCCAACAGTCCCCAGTGTATAGTAGACGGCCTCTCTGTGTCCACGTGTTCTCATTTTTCTCACCCACCTATGAGTGAGTATATGCGGTATTTCTTTTTCTGTTCTTGTGTCAGTTTGCTGAGAATGATGTTCTCCAGATTCATCCATGTCCCTACAAAGGACACAAACTCATCATTTTTTATTGCTGCATAATATTCCATGGTGTATATGTGCCACATTTTCCCAGTCCAGTCTATCATCGTTGGGAATTTGGGTTGGTTCCAGGTCTTTGCTATTGTAAACAGTGCTGCAATGAACATTCGTGTGCATGTGTCCTTATAGTAGAACGATTTATAGTCCTTTGGATAGATACCCAGTAATGGGATTGCTGGGTCAAATGGAATTTCTATTTCTAGGTCCTTGAGGAATCACCACACTGTCATCCACAATGGTTGAACTAATTTACACTCCCACCCACAGTGTAAGAGTGTTCCTATTTCTCCACATCCTCTCCAGCATCTGCTGTCTCCAGATTTTTTAATGATCGCCATTCTAACTGGTGTGAGATGGTATCTCTATGTGGTTTTGGTTTGCATCTCTCTAATGACCAATGACGATGAGCACTTTTTCATATCTTTGCTGGCCTCATGTATGTCTGCTTTCGTAAAGTTTCTGTTCATATCCTTTGCCCATTTTTGAATGGGCTTGTTTGATTTTTTTCTGTAAATCTGTTTGAGTTCTTTGTAAATTCTGGATATCAGCCCTTTGTCAGATGCGTAAACTGCAAAGATTTTTTCCCATTCTGATGGTTGCTGATTCACTCTAGTGACTGTTTGTTTTGCTGTGCAGAAGCTGTGGAGTTTGATTAGGTCCCATTTGTCTATTTTGGCTTTTGTTGCCAATGCTTTTGGTGTTTTGTTCATGAAGTCCTTGCCTACTCCTATGTCCTGAATGGTTTTGCCTAGATTTTCTTCTAGGGTTTTTATGGTGTCAGGTCTTACGTTTAAGTCTTTAATCCATCTGGAGTTAATTTTAGTGTAAGGTGTCAGGAAGGGGTCCAGTTTCTGCTTTCTGCACATGGCTAGCCAGTTTTCCCAACACCATTTATTAAATAGGGAATCCTTTCCCCATTGCCTGTTTTTGTCTGGTTTATCAAGGATAATATGGTTGTAGATGTGTTGTGTTGCCTCCGATGCCTCTGTTCTGTTCCATTGGTCTATATCTCTGTTTTGGTACCAGTACCATGCTGTTTTGATTACTGTAGCCTTGTCGTATAGTTTGAAGTCTGGTAGCGTGATGCCTCCTGCTGTGTTCTTTTTGCTTAGGATTGACTTGGCTATGCGGGCTCTTTTTTGGTTCCATATGAAATTCATGGTGGTTTTTTCCAGTTCTGTGAAAAAATTCAATGGTAGTTTGATGGGGATAGCATTGATTGTGTAAATTACTTTGGGCAGTATAGCCATTTTCACGATATTGATTCTTTCTAACCACGAACATGGAATGTTTCTCCATCTGTTTGTGTCCTCTCTTATTTCGTTGAGCAGTTGTTTGTAGTTTTCCTTAAAGAGGTCCCTTACATTCCTAGTGAGTTGTATTCCTAGGTATTTTATTTTCTTTGTAGCAATTGTGAATGGCAGTTCGTTCTTGACTTGGTTCTCTTTAAGTCTGTTATTGGTGTATAGGAATGCTTGTGATGTTTGCACATTGATTTTATATCCTGAGACTTTGCTGAAGTTGCTTATCAGTTGCAGGAGCTTTTGGGCTGAGGTGATGGGGTCTTCTAGGTATACTATCATGTCGTCTGCAAATAGAGACAATTTGGCTTCCACCTTTCCTATTAGAATACCCTTTATTTCTTTTTCTTGCCTGATTGCTCTGGCTAGAACTTCCAGTACTATGTTGAGTAGAAGTGGTGAGAGAGGGCATCCTTGTCTAGTGCCAGATTTCAAAGGGAATGCTTCCAGTTTTTGCCCATGAAGTATGATATTGGCTGTTGGTTTGTCATAAATAGCTTTTATTACTTTGAGATATGTTCCATCAATACCAAGTTTATTGAGGGTTTTTAGCATAAAGGGCTGTTGAATTTTATCAAATGCCTTCTCTGCATCAATTGAGATAATCATGTGGTTTTTGTTTTTGCTTCTGTTTATGTGGTGAATTACATTTATAGACTTGGGTATGTTGAACCAGCCTTGCATCCCCGGGATGAATCCTACTTGATCATGATGGATAAGTTTTCTAATGTGCTGTTGCCATCGGTTTGCCAGTATTTTATTGAAGATTTTTGCATCTATGTTCATCATGGATATTGGCCTGAAGTTTTCTTTTCTTGTTGAGTCTCTGCCAGGTTTTAGTATCAGGATAATGTTGGTATCATAAAATGATTTGGGAAGGGTTCCCCCTTTTTGGATTCTTTGGAATAGTTTCAGAAGGAATGGTACCAGATCCTCTTTGTGTGTCTGGTAGAATTCGGCTGTGAACCCATCTGGACCTGGGCTTTTTTAGTGTGGTAGGCTCTTAATTGCTGCCTCAACTTCACACCTTGTTATTGGTCTATCCATAATTTCGGCTTCCTCCTGGTTTAGGCTTGGGAGGACACAGGCGTCCAGGAATTTATCCATTTCTTCCAGATTTACTGGTTTATGTGCATAGAGCTGTTTGTAGTATTCTCTGATGATGGTTTGAATTTCTGTGGAATCTGTGGTGATCTCCGCTTTATCGTTTTTTATTGCATCTATTTTGTTGTTCTCTCTCTTCTTTTTTATAAGTCTGGCTAGTGGTCTATTTTGTTGATCTTTTCGAAAAACCAGCTCTTAGATTTATTGATTTTTTGAAGTGTTTTTCTTGTCTCTATCTCCTTCAGTTCTGCTCCGGTCTTAGTTATTTCTTGTCTTTGGCTAGGTTTTGAGCTTTTTTGATCTTCCTCCTCTAGCTCTTTCAATTTTGACGATAGGGTGTCAATTTTGGATCTCTCCACTCTTCTCATGTGGGCACTTATTGCTATATATTTTCATCTACAGACTGCTTTAAATGTGTCCCAGAGATTCTGGTGCGTTGTGTCTTCATTCTCGTTGGTTTCAAAGAACTTCTTTATTTCTGCCTTCATTTCATTGTTTATCTAATCAACATTCAAGAGCCAATTGTTCAGTTTCCATGAAGCTTTGTGGTTCTGAGTTATTTTCTGAATTCTGAGTTCCAGCTTGATTGCACTATGGTCTGAGAGACTGTTTGTTATGATTTCAGTTGTTTTGCATTTGCTGAGGAGTGCTTTACTTCCAATTATGTGGTCAATTTTGGAGTAGGTGTGATGTGGTGCTGAGAAGAAAGTATATTCTGTGGATTTTGGGTGGAGAGTTCTGTAAATGTCTATCAGCTTTGCTTGTTCCAGGTCTGAGTTCAAGTCCTGGATATCCTTGTTAATTTTCTGTCTGGTTGATCTGTCTGCTATTGACAGTGGAGTGTTAAAGTCTCCCACTATTATTGTGTGGGAGTCTAAGTCCCTTTGTAAGTCATTACGAACTTGCCTTATATATCTGGGTGCTCCTACATTGGGTCCATATATATTTAGAATCGTTATCTCTTCTTGTTGTATCGATCGTTTTACCATTATGTAATGACCTTCTTTGTCCCTTTTGATCTTTGTTACTTTAAAGTCTATTTTATCAGAGATGAGAATTGCAACTCCTGCTTTTTTTTGCTCTCCATTTGCTTGGTAAATCTTCCTCCATCCCTTTATTTTGAGCCTTTGTGTATCTTTGCATGTGAGGTGGGTTTCCTGGATACAGCACACCGATGGGTTTTGGTTTTTTATCCAATTTGCCAGTCTGTGTCTTTTGATTGGTGCATTTAGCCCATTTACATTCAGGGTTAATATTGTTATGTGTGAATTTGATACTGCCATTTTGATGCTAGCTGGCTGTTTTTCCCGTTGTTTCATGTAGATTCTTCATTTTGTTGATGGTCTTTAGCATTTGGTATGCTTTTAGGATGGCTGGAACTGGTTGTTTCTTTCTATGTGTAGTGCCTCTTTCAGGAGCTCTTGTAAAGCAGGCCTAGTGGTGACAAAATCTCTGAGTACTTGCTTGTTCATGAAGGATTTTATTTTTCCTTCACTTATGAAGCTCAGTTTGGCTGGATATGAAATTCTGGGTTGAAAGCTCTTTTCTTTAAGGATGTTGAATATTGGCCCCCACTCTCTTCTGGCTTGTAGAGTCTCTGCCGAGAGATCTGCTGTGAGTCTGATGGGCTTCCCTTTGTGGGTGACCCGACCTTTCTCTCTGGCTGCCCTTAGTATTTTCTCCTTCATTTCAACCCTGGTGAATCTGACGATTATGTGCCTTGGGGTTGCTCTTCTTGTGGAGTATCTTTGTGGTGTTCTCTGTATTTCCTGGAGTTGAGTATTGACCTGTCTTGCTAGGTTGGGGAAATTTTCCTGGATAATATCCTGAAGAGTGTTTTCCAGCTTGGATTCATTCTCTTCATCACATTCTGGTACACCTATCAAACGTAGGTTGGCTCTCTTCACATAGTCCCACATTTCTTGGAGATTTTGTTCATTCCTTTTTGTGCTTTTTTCTTTAATCTTGGTTTCTCGTTTTCTTTCATTGAGTTGATCTTCAACTTCTTATATTCTTTCTTCTGCTTGGTCAATTCGGCTGTTGAAACTTGTGCATGCTTCGTGAAGTTCTCGTGTTGTGTTTTTCAGCTCCTTCAATTCATTCATATTCCTCTCTAAGTTGTCCATCCTCGTTATCAATTCCTCGAATCTTTTTTCAAATCTTTTTTCAAGGTTCTTAGTTTCTTTGCACTGGTTTAGAACATGTTCCTTTAGCTCACTGAAGTTTCTCATTATCCACTTTCTGAAGTCTGATTCCGTCATTTTGTCACATTCATTCTCCATCCAGCTTTGTTCCCTTGCTGGTGAGGTGTTTTGTTCCTTTTTTGGAGGTGAGGTGTTTTGGTTTTGGGTGCTTTCCTCCTTTTTGCGCTGGTTTCTTCCCATCTTTATGGATTTATCCGCCTGTCGTCTTAGTAGTGGCTGATTTTTCAATTGGGTCTCTGTGTGGACACTGAGATTGTTGATGATGAAGTATTTCTGTTACTTAGTTTTCCCTCTAATGATCTATCCTCTCTGCTGTATGAGTGCTGAGCTCCACTCCAGGCCCTGCTTGTCTGGGGTATACCTGCAGCAGCTGCAGAACAGTGAGGGATAATATCAGTTTCTTTTTCTGCTGCCCTTGTTCCAGAATGATGCCAGCCAAATGTCAGTCTGATTATTCCTTTTCTGGGGTGACTCCTTGGATATACAGGGGTCAGGGAGCTTCTTGAGGAGACAGTCTGTGCTTTATAGGAGCTCCAGTGCTGAGCTGTGATCTCTGTTGTTCATTCAGGGTTGTTGGGAGGTTATGTCTGCTGCAATAGATCTCATAAAACACCACTCTTTTTTTTCTTTTTCCCCCTTAGATGCTCTGTCTCAGGGAGTTGGGGCTTTCTTTATGAGTATCTGTTGCACTGTCCTGCCCCACTAGGTGGCAGTCTATTCACTATTTGCCTGCCGGGGCTCTGACCTGCTAACGCGGATCCGCCCTGTTGCTGCCTGGCGGACTCTCTCTGTTATGGCAGGTTGCCTCGGCAATGGCAGGCTGCGTCAGTCCTGGGCGGTACTTAAGTGGGGGTGCACTTCGTCAGGTATGGTGGACGCCCCTCCCTGACCGGGCTGCACCGTCCTAAATGCTGGCAACAAAACTCTCAGCCCCAAGCGCCTCCAGTCGCCGCCCTGCTTGTCCCCGTGAGCGTGGGACCCGCCGAGCCGATCACCCAGCTCCCTGCCTCAGAGTCTGTCCTCTCTCTCTCTCTCTTCCTCTCCCCAAGCTGAAAGGTCAACTCTCTCACTGGCGCCCCAGGAGCCTGCCGATAGGGCACTGGTATCCGTGCGATCTCCCATGCCGCTGCCCACTACCCCGGCTCAGATCACCCTTCCCAGGAAACTCCTGGTCTGGCTCATTGTCCAAGTCCCGTTCAATCAGATGGACATGCCAATCTGCCCTTCCAAATCTCAGATTGCCGGTTTAACAGGGCACCCAGACCAGTGAGTTCCACGCCGGGTCCCACTGCGGCGCTGGCCGAAGAGGCGGTGGGAGCCGGTTGCGTTAGCTGGCTGCTAGGGTCCCGTGTCTCTCCCACACCTGGGACTTTCAACGCTCTGTGGGCATAAAAGGAACATCCGAGAATGCGGCTAGGACTCACCCTCTGCGCCTTCACTGAGAGCTGCAATCCTGAGTCACCTCTATGATGCCATCTTGCCTCCTCCTCCCGGGGTTTTCTTTATGAATATCTGTTGCACTGTCCTGCCCAGCTAGGAGGCAGTCTTTTCACTATTTGCCTGCCGGGGCTCTGCCCTGCTAGCGCGGGTCTGCCCTGTATCCCTGAGGCTTCGTTCTGTTGTGGCATGCTCTGCCCTGCTGGCAAAGTCTCTCTGTTATGGCAGTTTGCTTCAGCATCAGCAGTCTGTGTCAGCCCTGGGTGGTACTTCAGTAGGGGTGTATTGCGTCCGTAGTTGTGGACGCCCCTCTCCCACTGTGCTGCACCGTCCTAGATGCCAGCAGCAAAACTCTCAGCCCCGAGCACCTCCAATCACCGACCTGCTTGTCCCCATGAGGGTGAGACCTGCCAAGCCTGATTACCCAGCTGCCTGCCTCAAAGTCCATCCTCTCTCTCTCTCTCTCTTCCTCTCCCCAGGCTGAATGGTTCACTATCCCACTGGCGCCCCAGTAGCCTGCTGATAAGGCACTGGGATTCATGTGATCTCCCATGCTGCTGCCCCCTGCACTGGCTCAGATCACATTTCCCAGGAATCTCCTGGTCTGCCACATTGTCCAAGTCCCGTTCAATCAGATCGACATGCGAATCTGCCCTTCCAAATCTCAGATTGCCAGTTTAACAGGGCACCCGGACCAGTGAGTTTTGTGCCTGGTGCTGCTGCGATGCGGTGCCGGCCAAACCCGCCATGAGAGCTGGCTGCGCTAGCGTCCCGTGTCTCTCCCACACCTGGGACTTTCAACGTTCCATGGGCAAAACAGGTCCATCCGAGAATTCGACTAGGACTCATCCTCTGCGCCTTCACTGAGAGCTGCAATCCTGAGTCACCTCTACGACGCCATCTTCAAGTTATCATTTTTGATTGCTGCATGATATTCCATGTGTATATGTGCCGTGTTTTCTTAGTCCAGTCTATCATCGATGGGCATTTGGGTTGATTCCAGTTCTTGGCTATTGTAAACAATGCTGCAATGAACATTCATGTGCATGTGTCCTTATAGTAGAACGATTTATAATCATTCAGATATATACTCAGTAATGGAATTGCTGGGTCAAATCGAATTTTTATTTATATGACCTTGAGGAATCTCCACACTGTCTTCCACAATGGTTGAACTAATTAACACTCCCATCAGCAGTGTAAAAGTGTTCCTATTTCTCCACATCCTCTCCAGTATCTGTTGTCTCCAGATTTTTTAATGATCACTATTCTAATTGGTGTGAGATGGTATCTCAATGTAGTTTTGATTTCCATTTCTCTAATGACCAGTGATAATGAGCATTTTTTCATATGTTTGTTGGCCTCATGCATGTGTTCTTTTGCAAAGTGTCTGTTCATATTCTTTGCCCACTTTTGAATGGGGTCATTTGTTTTTTTCTTGTAAATGTGTTTGTGTTCTTTGTAAATTCTGGATATCAGCCCTTTGTCAGATGGGTAAACTGCAAATATTTTTTTTTCCCATTCTGTTGGTTGCCAATTCACTCTAATGACTTGCAGAAGCTGTGGAGTTTGATTAGGTCCCACTTGTCTATTTTGCCTTTTGTAGCCAATGCTTTTGGTGTTTTGGTCATGAAGTTCTTGCCTACTACTATGTCCTGAATTGTTTTGCCTAGATTTTCTTCTAGGGTTTTTATGGTGTTAGGTCTTATGTTTATAAGTGTTTAATCTATATGGAGTTAATTTTCATGTAAGGTGATAGGAAGGGGTCCAGGTTTTGCTTTCTGCACATAGCTAGCCAGTTTTCCCAACACCATTTATTAAACAGAAAATTATTTCCCCATTGTTTATTTTTGCCAGGTTTGTCAAAGATCTGATGGTTGCAGATATGTTGTGTTGCCCCAGAGGCCTCCGTTCTGTTCCATTGGTTTATATCTCTGTTTTGGTACCTGTACCATGCTGTTTTGATTACCATAGCCTTGTAGTATAGTTTGAAGTCCCATAGTGTGATGCCTCCTGCTGTGTTCTTTTTGCTTAGAATTGACTTGGCTATGTAGGCTCTCACTTGTTTCCATATGATGTTTAAGTAGTTTTTTCTAATTCTGTGAAGAAGGTCATTGGTAGCTTGATGGGGGATAACATTGAATCTGTAAATTACTTTGGGCAGTATGGCCACTTTCACGATTTTCATTCTTCCTAACCATGAACATGGAATGTCTCTCCATCTGTTTGTGTCCTCTCTTACTTCGTTGAGCAGTTGTTTGTAGTTCTCCTTGAAGAGGTGCTATACATTTCTTGTGAGTTGTATTCCTAGGTATTTTATTTTCTTTGTAGCAATTGTGAATGGTTGTTCATTCTTGATTTGGCTCTCTTTAAGTCTCTTGTTGGTGTATAGGAATGCTTGTAATTTTTGCAAATTGATTTTGTATCCTGAGACTTTGCTGAAGTTGCTTATCATTTTCAGGAGTTTTTGGGCTGAGATGATGGGGTCTTCTAGAGATACTATCAAGTCTTCTGCAAATAAAGTCAATTTGCCTTCCTCCTTTCCTATTTGAATACCCTTTATTTCTTTTTCTTGCCTGATTGCTCTGGCTATAACTTCCAGTAATATATTGAATAGGAGTGGTGAGAGAGGGCATAATTGTCTAGTGCCAGATTTCAAAAGAAATGCTTCCAATTTTTGCCCATTCAGTATGTTACTGGCTATTGGTTGGTCGTAAAAGCTTTTATTATTTTGAGATACGTTCAATCAATACCGAGTTTATTGAGGGTTTTTAGCATGAAGGGCTGTTGAATTTTGTCAAAGGCCTTCTCTGCATCAATTGAGATAATCATGTGGTTTTTGTTTTTGCTTCTGTTTAAGTGGTGAATTACATTTATAGACTTGTGTATGTTGAACCAGTCTTACATCCTCAGGATCACTGTGAATAAGCTTTTTGATGTGCTGTTGCAATCGTCTTGCCAGCATTTTGTTGAAGATTTTTGCATCTATGTTCATCATGGATATTGGCCTAAAGTTTTCTTTTCCTGTTGAGTCTCTGCCAGGTTTTGCTATCAGAATGATGTTGGTCTCATAAAATTATGAGAGGGATTCCCTCTTATTGGATTATTTGGAATAGTTTCAGGAGGTATGGTAACAGTTCCTCTTTGTGTGTCTGTTAGCATTCGGATGTGAACACATCTGGACCCAGGCTTTTTTGTGTGTGGTAGGCTCTTAATTGCAGCCTCAACTTTAGATCTTTTCATTGGTCTATTCATGGTTTCGACTTCTTCCTGGTTTAAGCTTGGGAGGATGCAAGTGTCCAGGAACTTTTCCATTTCTTCCAGGTTTACTAGTTTATATACATAGAGTTGTTTGTAATATTCTCTGATGATGGTTTGAATTTCTGTGGAATCTCTGGTGATTTCCCCTTTATCATTATTTATTGCATCTATTTGGTTATACTCTCTCTTTTTTAAAATTAATCTGGCTAGTGGTCTATTTTATTGATCTTTTTGAAAAACCAGCTCCTGGATTTATTAAATTTTGAAGGGTTTTTCGTGTCTCTATCTCCTTCAGTTCTGCTCTGATCTTAGTTATTTCTTGTCTTCGTCTAGGTTTTGAGGTTTTTTTTTGTCTAGCTCCTCTAGCTCTTTCAATTTTTTTGATAGGGTGTCTATTTTGGATCTCTCCACTCTTCTCATGTCGGCACTTATTGCTATATATTTTCCTCTACAGACTGCTTTAAATGTTTCCCAGAGATTCTGGTATGTTGTGTCTTCGTTTTCATTTGTTTCAAAGAACTTCTTTATTTCTGCCTTAATGTCATTGTTTATCAAGTCAACATTCAAGAGCAAGTTGTTCAGTTTCCATGAAGCTGTGCGGTTCTGCGTTAGTTTCTGAATTCTGAGTTCTAACTTGATTGCACTGTCGTCTGAGAGACTGTTTCTTATAACTTCTGTTGTTTTGCATTTGCTGAGAAGTGATTTACTTCCAATTACGTGGTCAATTTTAGAGTAGGTATAATGTGATGCTGAGAAAAATGTATATTCTGTGGATTTGAGTTGAAAAGTTCTGTAGATTTCTATCATGTTTTCTTGTTCCAGGTCTGAGTTTAGGTCCTGGATATCCTTGTTAATTTTCTGTCTGGTTTGTCTGTCTAATATTGACCATGTAGTGTTAAAGTCCCTCACTATTATTGTGTGGGAGTCTAAGTCTTTTTGTAAGTCATTAAGAACTTTCCTTATATATGTGGGTGCTCCTGTATTGGGTCCATATATATTTAGAATTGTTAGCTCTTCTTGTTGTATCAATCCTTTTGCCATTATGTAATGTCCTTCTTTGTCTTTTTTGATCTTTGTTGCTTTCACGTCTATTGTATCAGAGATGAGAATTGCAACTCCTGCTTTTTTTTTTTTAATTTGCTTGGTAAATCTTCATTCATCTCTTTATTTTGAGCCTTCGTGTATCTTTCATGTGAGATGGGTTTCCTAGATACAGCACACCAATGGGTTTTGGCTTTTTATCCAATTTGCCAGTTTGTGTCTTTTGATTGGTGCATTTAGCCCATTTACATTTAGGGTTATTACTGTTATGTGTGAATTTAATACTGCCATTTCGATGCTAGCTGGCTGTTTTGCCCATTGGTTGATGCAGATTCTTTATTTTGTTGATGCTCTTTACCATTTGCTATGCTTTTTGAGTGGCTGGTACTCGTTCCTTTGTATGTGTAGTGCTTCTTTCAGGAGCTCTTGTAAAGCAGGCCTGGCGGTGACAAAATCTATGAGTACTTGCTTGTTCACAAAGAATTTTATTTTTCCTTCACTTATGAAGCTCAGTTTGGCTTGATATGAAATTCTGGGTTGAAAGTTCTTTTCTTTAAGGATGTTGAATATTGGCCCCCACTCTCTTCTGGCTTGTAGGGTTTCTGCCGAGAGATCTTCTGTGAGTCTGATTGGCTTCCCTTTGTGGGTAATTTGACATTTCTCTCTGGCCGCCCTTAGCATTTACTCTTTCATTTCAACCCTGGTGAATGTAACGATTATGTGCCTTGGGGTTGCTCTTCTTGCAGAGTATCTTTGTGGTGTTCTCTGTATTTCCTTGACTTGCATATTGGCCTGCCTTGCTAGGTTGGGGAAGTTTTTCTGGATAATATCTTGAAGAGTATTTTTCATCTTGTATTCATTATCTTCATCACATTCAAGTATACCTATCAAACGTAGATTATGTCTCTTCACATAGTCACACATTCCTTGGATATTTTGTTCATTTCTTTTTGTGCTTTTTTTCTCTATTCTTGCCTTCTCATTTTATTTCACTGAGTTGATCTTCAACCTCTGATATCCTTTCTTCTGCTTGGTCCATTCAGATATTGAAACTTGTGCATAATTCGTGAAGTTCTTGTGTTGTGTTTTTCAGCTTTGTCAATTCATTCATATTCCTCTCTAAGTTGTCCATCTTGTTATCATTTTCTCAATTTTTTTTCAAGGTTCTTAGGTTTTTTGCATTGAGTTAGAACATGTTCTTTTAGCTCACAGAAGTTTCTCATTACCCACCTTCTGAATTCTGATTCTATCCTTTCATCACACTCATTCTCTGTCCAGCTTTGTTCCCTTTTTTGTGAGGAGTTGTGATCCCTTGTAGGAGGAGAGGTGTTCTGGTTTTGGGTGTTTTTCTCCTTTTTGCACTGCTTCCTTCTAATCTTTGTGTATTTATCTGTCTGTCATCTGTGAAGTTGCTGATTTTCAGATTGGGTCTCTGAGTGGACGTCCAGGTTGCTGATGATGAAGTTATTTCTGTTTTCTAGTTTTCCTTCTAACAATCTGGCCTCCCTGCTATAGGACTGCTGAGGTCCACTCCAGGCCCTGCTTGCCTGGGGATCACCTGCAGCAGCTGCAGAACAGTAAGGGTTGCTACCAATTTCTTCTTCTGCTATCTTTGTCCCAGAATGATACCTGCCAAATGTCAGTCTGATCAGTCTTTTGTGAGGTGACTCTTTGGATATACAAGTGTCAGGGAGCTGCTTGAGGAGACAGTCTGTTCTTTATAGGAGCTCAAATGTTAAGCTGTGAGCTCCATTTTTCTTTCAGAGCTGGTAGGCAGGTACGTTTAAGTCTGCTGCAGCAGTACTCATAAACCCCTTTTTTTCCCCATATGCTCTGTTCTGGGGAGTTAGGGCTTTACTTATGAGTGTGAGTTGTGCTGCTCTTGATTTTTTCTCAGGGCTGGCCTGCCCAGCAAGGAGGCAGCTTAGCCACTGTCTGCCTTCAGAGGCTTTGCTGAGCTCTGCCCTGCTGCTGTTGAGCTTCCTTTTAGTCCTGTTTATATTGGTGTGTTTAGAACTGCTTCAGAAATGGTGGTCCACTTCTGTAATGGTGGACTCTCTTTGTTATGATGGGCTGTTGTGGCTATGGCGGGTTGCCTTGGCAAAGACAAGCTGCCTCAGCAATTACGGACTACCTGGATGGAGTGGAGTGCCTCGGTAAAGGCAGATGACCCTCCCCCACCAAGCTGCACCATCCTGGGTTCTGCTGTGCTTGCCATGAAACTCTCAACCCCGAGCATTTCCAATTACTGTTTTTTTGTTTGTTTTTGTGGGGGTGGGACCTGCTGAGCCTGATCACATGGCTCCCTGCCTCAGAGCTTTTTTTTTTATAAGTTGAGGCCTTTTTTCATTTTTAAAGTTGAACAGTTGACTCTCTCCTAGGTGTTCCATTTGCCTGCTAAAAGGACTTCGGGATCTGTGTGTTTTCCCGTGCAGTGACCCGCTGCAACAGCTGAAACAATGGTGCTGCCTGATAATCTCCTTGTCAGCTTAAAAGGGCAACCAGACCAGTGTATTTTGTATGGAGTGCCACCATGTTGCAGCACTGACAAAACAGCTGCGCTGGCCAAACCACCCACACTGGAGACCTGTAGGGCTCCTCTGCCTAGGAATCTCCTGGTCTGTGGGTAATAAAGATCCATCTGGAAATGCAGTATCCACTCACCCTACATGCTTTCACTGGGAGCTGCAATCCTAAGCTGCTCGTAAAAGGGCCATCTTGGATCACCTCTTCATTTTTTTTAAAAGGAGGCTATCTTACTATGTTGCCCAGGCTGGTCTCAAACTCCTGGCCTCCATTTGATTCTTAAAAGTAGTAGCCATTATAACAGATGTGACATGTTACTATGGTTTTGATTTGCAGTTCATTGATGGTTAGTTATGTTATGCACATTTTTATATATCAGTTGGCCATTTTTATGTCTTATTGTTTAGTATGCTATTTAAAGAGTTCACTTGGGCCAAAGTAAAGATAGCTGCCTGGAAGACTAAGAAGCAAGTAACTTTGGATATGACCTCTATTTAAGCTTTATATATGTGTATATATATATATATACAAGGTTTAAAAGGCAAAAAATTATCACAGGGCTTATACGAAGTTCTTTGTCAGGAATTCTAACTGATTTAGATAAATAACATTGAATGGTGATTGGTTGTGTATTGTTAAGCTATAGGATATGGGTTAATGCCTAGTGTGGTATTGTTAGGTAAATTTGTAGCCATTTGTTGCAATAGCAGGCAGCTTTGATAGACAAATGCATAGCTCAAGGGGGAAGGTGAAACATAATTTCTGTCTTATGTTTCTGACTTATGTTTCTCTGGGTCTCATAATTTAAAATTGCTCAGAGAAAAGTTATTTATTTATATTCTCTCCTTTGTATCAAAAATATGTTTTCTTGAGTGTACTGATGATCAGAACCTGAGTACCAACCTGTCCATCATTGCCAAGAAGGCTAATTACAGGTAAGTATTGTCAAAGTCACTAATCTATAGCTGCTGTTGCTTGCTGGATCATCTCCAGGGTACCATGAACTTAGTCATTTAGGAAGTAGCAAAACAAAAGATAATTAGTAGAAATACTATGCATATAATTATTATATTTAAAAAGAAAATGTATATACCATAATAAAAACAATACGTTTCATTTGGGTGTCAACTAAATAACTTACTTAAAAAGTTAAAATTTGGTCTTTTTTGAGAAATGTGTGGCCAGAAAATAATTCAGAATTTAATATATAAATTATATGCAAATAATAAAAATTTAAACAACAGCAGCAAGGTGGAGCCCATGGCAGCTTAGCAAAGACTCTGCAGGCAGACTGTGACTAGAATCCCTCCTTGCTGTGCAGGGAATCTCTGAAAAAAGGCAGCAACAGGTCAGGGACTTATAAATAAAGTCCCACCTTCCCGGGACAGAGCACCTGGGAAAAGGGGCAGTCATGAGTACTGCTGCATCTGACTTAAATGTCCAAGCCCAGCAGCTCTGGAGGGAGCAATGGAGCTCCAGGCACAGCACTAGAGCTCTGATAAGGTAAAGTCTGCCTCCTCAAGTGCCTCCCTGACTCCTGTGTATCCAAAGAGATACCTAATACAGGAGATATCTGGCTAACATCTGGCAGGTACCCTTCTGGGACAAAACTACCAGAGGAAGAAACAGGCAGCAATCCTTGCTGTTCTGCAGTCCTGACTGGTGATTCCCAGGTAAACAAGAGTCTGTAGTGGACCTCCAACATTCCTGCAGGAGAGGGGCCTGACTGATAGAAGAAAAACTGAAAAACAAAAAGAAAAAACTTCAACATCAACAGAGAGAACATCCACTCAGAAAATGCATCTGAAGGTCACCAACTTCAAATACCAAAGGTAGATTAATCCACGAAGATGGGAAGAAACCAGCACCAAAGATAATAAAATTACCAAAAACCAGAACACCTCTCCCCCTCCAAAAAATCACAACTCCTCACCAGCAAGGAAACAAAACTGGATGGAGAATGAGTTTGATGAATTGACAAAAGCAGGCTTCAGAAGGTGGGTAATAACAAACTTCTCTGAGGTAAAGGAACATGTGCTAACTCAATGCAAAGAATATAAGAACCTTGAAAATAGGTTAGACGAAATGTTAACTAGAATAACCAGCTTAGAGAAGAATATAAACGACTTTATGGAGCTAAAAAACACAGCACAAGAACTTTGTAAAGCATACAAAAGTTTCAATAGCCAAATCCATCAAGCAGAAGAAAGGATATTAGAGATTGAACATCATCTCAATGAAATAAAGTGAGAAAGCAATATTAGAACAAAAATAGTGAAAAGAAATGAACAAAGTCTCCAAGAAATATGGGATTGTGTGGAAGAATGTAATCTATGTTTTATCAGTGTACCTGAATGTTATGGGGAGAATGAATCCAGGCTGGAAAACACTCTTCAGGATATTATCCAGGAGAACATGCCCAACCTGGCAAGGCAGGAGAGAACATCACAAAGATATTCCTGAAGAAGGGCAACCCCAAGGCACATAGTCACCAGATTCACCAGGGTTGAAATGAAGAAAAAAATGCTAAGGTCAGCCAGAGAGAAATGTCATGTCACCCACAAAGAGAAGCTTATCAGACTCACAGAGGATCTCTCAGGAGAATCCCTAAAGCCAGAAGAGAGTGGGGGGCAATATTCAACATTCTTAAGGAAAATAACTTTCAACCCAGAATTTCATATCCAGCCAAATTAAGCTTCATAAGTGAAGGAGAAATAAAATCTTTTATGGAAAAGCAATCATTGCGAGATTTTATCACCACCAGGCCTGCCTTACAAGAGCTCCTGAAAGAAGCACTAAACATGGAAGGGAACAACAGTACCAGCCACTGCAAAAACATATCAAATGTTAAAGATCATTGACACAATGAAGAAACTGCATCAACTAAGGGGCAGAACAACCAGCCCGTAGAAAAGCGTGGAATCAAATTTACACATAACAATATTAACCTTAAATATAAATAGGCTAAATGCCCCAATCAAAAGATACAGACTGGCAAATTGGATAAAAAGTCAAGACCCATTGGTGTGCTGTATTCAAGAAACCCATCTCACTTGCAAAGACACACATACATTCAAAATATAGGGATGGAGGAAGATTTATCAAGCAAATGGAGATAAAAAAAACAAGAGTTGCAATTATAATCTCTGATAAAATAGACTTTGAATCTACAAATATCAAAAGAGGTGAAGAAGGGCATTACATAATGGAAAAAGGATCAATGCACCAGAAGAGCTTACTATCCTAAATATATATACACCCGACACAGGAGCATTCAGATACATAAAGCAAGTTCTTGAAGACCTGCAAAGAGACTTAGACTCCCACACAATAATAGTGGGAGACATTAATACTTCACTGTCAATATTAGATCAATGAGACAGAAAATTGACAAGGATATCCAGGACTTGAACTCAGATCTGGACCAAGCGGGCCAAATAGACATCCATAAAGCTCTCCACCCCAAATCCACAGAATATACATTCTTTTCAGCACCACATAGCACTTAAGCTAAAATTGACCACATGATTGGAAGTAAATTACTTTTCAGCAAATGCAAAAGAACAGAATGATAACAACCAGTCTCTGAGACCACAGTGAAATCAAATTAGAACTCAGGATCGAGAAACTCACTTAAAACTGCACAACTACATGGAAACTGAACACCTTCTCCTGAGTGACTACTGAAATAATGAAATGAAGGTAGAAACAAAGATGTTCTTCAAAACCAATGAAAATGAAGACACAAAATACCAGAATCTCTGGGACACACTTAAAGCAGTGTCTAGAGGGAAATTTCTAGCAATAAATGCTCACATATGAAGCGAGGAAAGAATTCCATTTTACACCCTATCATCACAATTAAAAGAGCTAGGGGAGCAAGAGCAGACAAATTTAAAAGCTTGCAGAAGACAAGAAATAACTAAGATCAGAGCAGAACTGGAGGAAATAGAGGCACAAAAAAACCCTTCAAATAATAAATCCAGGAGCTTGTGTTTTGAAAGGATCAACAAAATAGATCGACCACTAGCCAGATAAACAAAAAAGAAAAGAGAGAAGAATTAAATAGATGCAATAAAAAACGATAAAGAAGATATCACCACCAGTTCCACAGAAATGCAAACCACCATCAGAGAATACTACAGACACCTCTATGCACATAAACCAGTAAACCTGGAATAAATAGATAAATTCCTGGACACATACACCATTCCAAGACAAAACCAGGAAGAAGCTGAATCCCTGTGTAGACCAATAATAGGGTCTGAAGTTGAGGCAGCAATTAATAGCCTAACAACGAAAAAACTTCAGGTCCAGATGTGTTCAAAGCCAAATTCTACCAGACATACAAAGAGGAGCTGATACCATTCCTTATAAAAATTTCTAAACAATACCAATAAAGAGAGTCTTCCTTAACTCATTTTACGAAACCAACATCATCCTGATGCCAAAACCTGTCAGAGACACAATGAAAAAAGAAAATTTCAGACCAATATCCATGATGAATATTGAGGCAAAAATCTTCAATCAAATACTGGCAAACCAAAGGCGACAGCACATGGAAAAGCTTATCCATCATGATCAAGGAGGCTTCATTCTGGGGATGAAAGACTGGGTCAACACTCAAATCTACAAACATAATCCATCACATAAACAGAACCAAATACAAAAACCACATGATTATCTCAATAAATTCAGAGAAGCCCTTCTACAAAACACAACAGCCTTTTAAATAAACTAAGTCTTAATAAACTAGGTATTGATTGACATTATCTCAAAATAAAAAAAAAGCTATTTATGACAAATCCACACCCAATATCATATCAAATGAGCAAAAACTGGAAGCATTTTCTTTGAAAACTGGCACGAGACAAGGGTGCCATCTCTCACCATTCCTATTGCACTCCAGAACAATCAGGCAGGAAAAAGAAATAAAAGGTATTCAGTTAGGAAAGGGGAAGTCAAACTGTCTCTATTTGCAGATGACATATTGTATCTATTTGTAAATGACTATGTTTAGAAGACCCATCGTCTCAGCACAAAATATCCTTATGATGATAAGCAACTTCAGCAAAGTCTCAGGATACAAAATCAATGTGCAAATATTGCAAGCATTTTATACACAAATAACAGACAGACAGAGAGCCAAATTATGAATGAACTTCCATTCACAATTGTTACAAAGAGAATAAAATTTCTAGAAATACAACTAACAAAGGATATGAAAGACCACTTCAAGGAGAACTAAAAACCACTACTCAAGGAAATAAGAGAGGACACAAACAGATGAAAAAACATTCCATGCTCATCATTAGGAAGAATCACTATCATAAAAATGGTCATATTGCCCAAAGTAATTTATAGATTCAATGCTATCCCCATCAAGCTACCATTGACCTTCTTTGTAGAACTGGAAAAAAACACATTAAACTTCATATGGAACCAAAAATGAGCCCACATACCCAAGACAATCCTAAGCAAAAGAACAAAACTGGAGGTATCCTGCTACCTAATTTCAAACTATACTACATGGTTAACAGCATGGTTCTGGTACCAAAACAGAAATATAGACGAATGGAAGAGAACAAAGGTCTCAGAAGTAGTGTCACATACCTGCAACAATCTGATCTTTGACAAACCTGATGAAAACAAGCAATGGAAAAAAGAATCCCTCTTTAATAAATGGTGTTGGGAAAACTAGCTAGCAGTGTGTAGAAAGGTGAAACTGGACCCCTTCCTGACACCTTACACTAAAATTAACTCCAGATGAATTAAAGATTTAAACATAAGACCTAACACCATAAAAACCCTAGAAGAAAACCTAGGCAAAACCATTCAGGACATAGGAGTAGGCAAGGACTTCATGACCAAAACACCAAAAGCATTGGCAACAAAAGCCAAAATAGACAAATGGGACCTAATCAAACTCCACAGCTTCTGCACAGCAAAAGAAACAATCTTCAGAGTAAACTGGCAACCAACAGAGTGAGAAGAAAAATTTTGCAATCTACCCATCTGACAAAGGGCTAACATCCAGAATCTACAAAGAACTAAAGCAGAGTTACAAGAAAAAAAAAAGCTATTTAAAAGTGGGCAGAGATATGAACAGTTTTCAAAACAAGACATATATGAGGCCAACAAACATATGAAAAAATGCTTGTCATCACTGGTCATTAGAGAAATTTAAATCAAAACCACATTGAGATACCATCTCACTCCAGTTAGAATGGCAATCATTAAAAAATCTGTAGACAACAGACACTGGAGAAGATGTGGAGAAATAGGAACACTTTTACACTGTTGGTGGGAGTGTAAATGAGTTTAACCAATGTGAAAGACAGTTTGTCTATTACTCAAGGATTTAAAAATAGAAATTCTATTTGACTCAGCAATCCCATTACTGGGTATATATCCAAAGGATTATAAATTGTTTTATTATAAAGACACATGCACATATATATTCATTGTGGAACAGTTTACAATAGCAAAGACCTGGAATCAACCCAAATGCCCATCAATGACACATTGGACAACGAAAATGTGGCACATATACACCATGGAATACTATGCAGCCATAAAAAATGATGATTGTTTGTCATTTGTAGGAACATGGATGAATCTGGAAACCATCATTTTCTGCAATCTTACACAAGAACAGAAAACCAAACACCACACGTTCTCACTCATAGGCGGATGTTGAACAATGAGAATACATGGGCACTGGGAGGGAAATGTCACAAACTGTTGTGTGTTGGGAATGTGGGGCTAGGGGAGGGACAGCGCAATGTGGGGAGGTTGGAGAGAGAAAACATTGGGAGAAATTCCTGATGTGGTTGATGAAGACAGCAAAACAACATGGCGTGTGTTGTACCTATGCAACAGTCCTTGAAGATCTGCACAGGTACCCCAGAACTTAAGTACAGTAAAAATATAATAATTTTATATATAGCAAAACTGAGCTTCCTAAACAAAGAAGAAATAAAATTCTTTTCAGACAAGCAAATGCTGAAGGATATTGTTGCCACCAGATCTGCTTCTCAAGAGTTCCTGCAAGAAGCACTAAATATGGAAAAGAAAAGCAATCAGCAACTACTGCAAAGACACACCAAAATGTAAATATCAATAAAACAATGAAGAAACTGCATCAACTAGTGTGCAAAATAACCAAATAGCAGCATGATGACAGAATCAAATTCACACATAACAATACTAACCTTAAATGTAAATGAACTAAATGTTCCAATGAAAATACAGAGACTAGCAATTTGGATAGAGTCAAGACCGATTAGTGTGCTATATTCAGAAGACCCATATCATATGCAAAGACACACATATGTTCAAAATAAGGGGATGAAGAAAAATTTACCAAGAAAATGGAAAGAAAAGAAAAGAGGAGGGGTTGCAATCCTCATCTCTGACAAAACAGACTTTAAACCAAAAAGATATAAAAAGACAAAGAAGGGCATTACATAATAGTAAACAGAACAATTCAACAAGGAAAGTCACCTATTCTGAATACATATGCACACAATACAGGAGGACTCAGATTCATAAAACAAGTGTTTAGAGGTCTAAAAATAAACATAGACTTCTACAAAATAATAGAAAGGGACTTTAAGACTCCACTGTCAACATTAGATCTACAAGACAAAAGATTAACAAGGATATTTAAGACTTGAACTCAGTTCTGGATCAAGTTGATCTAGTAGATGTCTACAGAACTCTGTACTCCAGAGAAACAGAATACATATTTTTCTTAGCACTTATTCTAAAATTGACCACATAATTGGGGGAAAAACATTTCCCAGAAAATGCAAAAGTACTGAAAGAATAGCAGTTTTTCAGACTACAGTGCAATCAAATTAAAAATCAGGATTAAGAAACTCACTCAAAACCATGCAATTAACATTCGTGTGCATGTGTTCTTATAGTAGAACGATTTATAGTCCTTTGGATATATACCCAGTAATGGGATTGCTGGGTCAAATGGAATTTCTATTTCTAGGTCCCTGAGGAATCGCCACACTGTCTTCCACAATGGTTGAACTAATTTACACTCCCACCAACAGTGTAAGAGTGTTCCTATTTCTCCACATCCTCTCCAGCATCTGCTGTGTCCAGACTTTTTAATGATTGCCATTCTAACTGGCGTGAGATGGTATCTCAATGTGGTTTTGATTTGCATCTCTCTAATGACCAGTGATGATGAGCATTTTTTCATATGTTTGTTGGCCTCATGTATGTCTTCTTTTGTAAAGTGTCTGTTCATATCCTTTGCCCATTTTTTAATGGGCTTGTTTGTTTTTTTCCTGTAAATCTGTTTGAGTTCTTTGTAAATTCTGGATATCAGCCCTTTGTCTGATGTGTAAACTGCAAAGACTTTTTCCCATTCTGATGGTTGCCAATTCACTCTAGTGACTGTTTCTTTTGCCGTGCAGAAGCTGTGGAGTTTGATTAGGTCCCATTTGTCTATTTTGGCTTTTGTTTCCAAAAATTAAAAAAAATAATAAAAAATAAAATTAAATTAAAAAAAACATGCAATTACATGTAAATTGAACAACCTGCTCTGGAATGATTCCTGGGTAAATAATGAAATTAAAAGAGAAACGAAGAAGTTATTTGAAACCAAAGAAAACAAAAACACAATGTACCAGAATCCCTGAAACACAGATAAAGCAATATTAAGAGTAAAGTTTATAGCACTAAATGCCCATATCAGAAAGTTTGAAAGACCTCAAATCAACACCCTAACATCACAATGAAAAGAGCTAGAGAGGCAAGAACAAACTAATCCCAAAGCTTTCAGAAGACAAGAAATAACTAAGATCAGAGCAAAACTGAAAGAGAGACTTGAAAAATCCCGCAAAAAATCACCGAATCCAGGAATTGGTGTTTTGAAAAAAATTAACAAAATAAATAGATCACTAGCTAGACTATTAAAAAGAAAAGAGAGAAGAGTTAAATAGACACAGTAAAAAAAGACAAAGGTGATATCACCACTGACCCTACAACAATACAAACTACCATCAGATAATACTATAGACATGACTAGCAAATAAACTACAAAATGTAGAAGAAATATATAAATTCTTGAACATGTACACCCTGACAAGACTAAACCAGAAAGAAGTCAAATCCCTGAAATGCTCAATAATAATTTCTATAATTGAGCCCTTAATTAATAGCCTATGAACCAAAACATATCCATTATGAAAGAGCATGACAGCTGAATTCTACCAGAAATACAAAGAGAATCTAGTATCATTTTTTTTCTGAAACAATTTCAAACAATTCAAAGGGAGGGACTCCTCTCTAACTCCCTTTATAAAGCCAGAATTATACTGATATCAAATGCAAAAGTACTGAAAGAATAGCAGTTTCTCAGACCACAGTACAATCAAATTAAAAATCAGGATTAAGAAACTCACTCAAAACCACGCAATTACATGTAAATTGAACAACCTGCTCTGGAATGATTCCTGGGTAAATCATGAAATTAAAAGAGGAAATGAAGAAGTTATTTGAAACCAAAGAAAACAAAAACAAAATGTTTTGTGTTGCTGGGAAGAGACACAGCAACAAAAGAAAACTTCAGATCAATACCCCTGGTAAACATCAATGTGAAAATTCTCAATTAAACACTAGTAAACTGAATCCAGCAACACATCAAAAACCCTACCCACCCCGATAAAGTTTGTTTTATTCCTGGGATGCATGGCTGGTTCAATATACACAAATCAATAAACGTAATCTATCACATAAAAAGAACCAAAGACATAAAAACCACATGATTACCTCAATTAATGCAGAAAAAGTCTTTGATAAATTTAAACATTCTTCCATGTGGAAAACTCTCAATAAATTAGATATTGATGGGATAGTTCTCAAAATAATAAGAGCTATTAATGACAAACTCACAGGAATATCATATTGAAAGGATATAAGCTGGATGCATTCTTTTCGAGAACTGGTACAAGACAAGAATGTCCTCTCTCACAACTCCTGTTCAACATAGTATTGGAAGTTCTTGCCAGAAAAATCAGGCAAGAGAAATAAAAAAGTGTATTCGAATAGGAAAAAAAAAAGTTAAATTTTCTGTTTGCAGATGACATGATTTTATGTTTAGAAAACCCCAACGTATCAGTTCAAAACTCCTTAAACTGAGAAGTCATTTCAGCAAAGTCTCAAGACACAAAATCAATTGCAAAAATTACAAACATTCCTTTCCACCAATAATACACAAGCAGAGAGGCAAATCATGAATGACTTCTCATTCAAAATTACTACACAGAGAATCAAATACTTAGGAATAGAGTTAACAAAGGATGTGAAGAACCTCTTCAAGAAGAACCACAAACCACTTCTCAAGGAAATTAGAGGACACAAGCAAATAAAAAAAATTCCATGCTCATGGATAGAAATAATCAATATTGGAAATAATCAATATTGTAAAAATGCCCAAAGTAATTTACAGATTCAATGTTAATCCCATCAAACTACCATTGACAATCTTCACAGAATTAGAAAAAAAAAAACTACTTTAAATTTATATGGAGTCAAAGATGACCCCTGTATAGAAAATACAATCTTAAGTTAAAAAAATAAAGCTGGAAGCATCACACTACCTGACTTTGAATTATATTAAAAGACTATAGTAACCAAAACAGCATAGTACTGGTACCAGAACAGATGTATAGACCAATGGAGCAGAACGGAGAACTCAGAAATAATGCCACATATCTGCAGCCATCTAGTCTTCTACAAACCCAACAAAAACAAGCAATGGGGAAAGAATCTCCTGTTTAGTAAATGGTGCTGGAAAAACTGGCTAGCCATGTGCAAAAAAATAAAAACTAAACACCAAAAGCAATTGCAATGAAAGCCAAACTGACAAAAGGGATTTAATTAAACTAAAGCGCTTCAGCACAACAAAAGAAACTATCATCAGAGTGAAGAGGTAACTTACAGAATAGGAGAAAATTTTTGCCACCTGCCCATCTGGCAAAGGTCTAATATCCAGAATTTACAATAACCTATAGAAATTTAAAAAAAAAAAGGTAGGCAAAGGATATGAATAGACACTTCTCAAAATAAGACATTTATGTGGCCAAAAAACATAAGAAAAAAAGGTAAACATCACTGACCATCAGATAAACTCAAATCAAAACCACAATGAGATACCATCTCACACCAGTCAGAATGGTAATTATTAAGAAGTCAGGAAAAAATACATGCTGGTGAAGCTAGGGAGAAATAAGAATGCATTTACATTGTTGGTGTAATATGTAGAAAGAAATAAAGGGTATTCTAATAGGAAAAAATAAAGTCAAATTTTCTCTGTTTGCAGACAACATGATGAAACTGCTGGTGGACGAATGTTGGTGAAAATGCAAACTAGTTCAACCATTGTGGAGGACAGTATGGTGATTCCTCAAGTATCTAGAACCAGAAATACCTTCTGATCCAGAAATCCCATTACAGCATATATACTGAAAGGAATATGAATTATTCTACTATAAAGACACATCCCCATCTATTTTTATTGCAGCACTATTTACAATAGCAAGGACATAGAGCCATCCCAAATGACCATAAATAGATGGAACAATAAAAATGTAATACATATATAACATGAAATATTATGTAGGCATAAAAAGGAATGACATCATGTCCTTTGCAGAAACATTGATGAAGCTGGCAGCCATTATCCTCAGCAAACCAACATAGGAACAGAAAAAGAAATACCACATGTTCTCACTCATAAGTAGGAGTCAAACAATAAAAACACACAAACACAGAGAGGGGAACAGCACACTTCAGGGCCTGTTGGGGAATGGGGGTGAAAGGAGGAAACTTAGAGGATGGATCAATAGGTGCAGCAAATCACCATGGCACATGTATACATATGTAACCGTCTGCACATTCTGCACATGTATCCCATTTTTTAAAAGAAATATATATATATATAAATTATAAAAATAAATAATAAGCATAGCAATCAAAAATGATGAGTTTGTGTCCTTTGTGAGGACATGGATGAATCTGGAGAACATCATTCTCAGCAAACTGACACAAGAACAGAAAATGAAATACCACATATTCTCACTCATAGGCGAGTGAGGAAAAATGAGAACACATGGACACAGGGAAGGGGGTACTACACACTGCCGTCTATTGGGGAAAATAGAAGAGGGAGAGTGGGGGGGGGAGGTGGGGAGAGATAGCCTGGGGAGAAATGCCAAGTGTGGATGAAGGGGAGTAAGGCAGCAAAACGCATTGCCATGTGTGTACCTATGCAACTATCTTGCACGTTCTGGACATGTACCCCAAAACCTAAAATGCAATAAAAATAATAAGAAAAAACAATACATTCATGGAAAAGAATATAATAAGCATAAAATATGAAAATATATAAAATATAAAAGTAGTTCTTTGGAGCTATTTAAGTTATAATTTTTTGATATTTTTATATCTAATTTTAACTAACTTATTTAAGTTATAAATAGTTCCAAAGAAATAAAAACTTTTATTGAGTCTGCAAAAAAAAAAAATAAATAAATAAAAAGAATTGACAATGTTCTAAACAACTATGTCATAAAAATTTAGTATTCTACTAGTTTACTTCCCATGTTATTAACTTTGGTTTCACTTGTTGAATTAGCAATCTGCATGAATACATAAGCATTTAAATTAAAGTTTTGGAAGTTTTTACTTAGTCCAACAGTATGATTTTCAATTTTTCACGAAAACCTGTATTCAAAAGTACTTGTAAAGTTTTTTTCAATGAATTTCCCTTGAAGAAGCAGCAAATTTTGGGCTGTGAGTACAAACCACTTTTTTAAAAGTACCAGGGTAAAAAAATAATCTATGGATTACAAAAGGCTTAGAATAGCCATGATTAAAAATTCAGTTGACTAGGAAATTTGATTATTTCTGTGGCATACAGCAGTTTAACAAAAAAATAGAAGGAGATGAACAACAGAAGCCAAGATTGGAGTGTGCCAAGCCATGAGCCAAAAAATGCAGGCAGCTCTAGAAGCTGAAAAAAAAAATTCTGAGGGGTCTGGTAAAAGGGTCGAATAGGAATGACTCTTGTCTGCAGCACCCAGCCAGTGATCTCTGCATTTCAACACAGAAGGCAAGTGATTTCTGCAGCGGGTGTGGGGAAGCGGGGGAGGGATAGCATGGGGAGAGATGCCAAATGTAGGTGAAGGGGAGGAAGGCAGCAAAACTCACTGCCATGTGTGTACCTATGCAACTATCTTGCATGTTCTACACATGTACCCCCAAACCTAAAATGCAATAAATAAATAAATTTTAAAAAAAGAGTAGATATAAAATTGAGACTTGTAGGAAAAAAAAGAAGGCGGCAAGTGATTTCTGCATTTCAAACTGAGTGGTGTCTGGAATCCTGGAAAAGGGGGCTAAAGCCACCGGGCCAAGGGGTCTTGCTCGGGGGTTTCACTCTCATGAATCCAAGCAGGCTAAGAACCACTGAATTGAAATTTTTGCTGCTGGCAAGAATTCAACCTGAGATGATTGAGCTTGGTCAGAAGAGGGGTGTCCATCATTACTGAGACTTGAGTAGGTAGCTCTCCCGTGACAGGGCTAAAAGGTTTAGACAGGGCAAAGCTCATCACAGTGTGGCAAAGCAGCTGTGGCCAGACTGCCCCTCTGGAATTCTCCTCACTGGGCAGGGCATCTCTAAAAGAAAGGCAGCAGCCCCAATCAGAGGCTTATAGATAAAACTCCCATCTCCCTGAGACAGAGCACCTAGGAGAAGGGGCGGCTGTGGTTTCAGCTTCAACAGACTTAAGTGTTCCTGCCAGCCAGCTCTGAAGAGAGCAGTTAATTCTGACAAGAATTCTACCAGCACAGCTCTCGAGCTCTGCTAAGGGACAGACTGCTTCCTTAAGTGTTTCCCTGACACCTGTGCCTCCTAAGTGGGGGATACCTTTCAGGAAAGGTTGACAGGCACTTTATACAGATGAGCCCCAGGTGGCATCAAGTGGGTACCCCTCTGGGACAAAGCTTCCAGAGGAATGAGCAGGCAGCAATCATTGCTGTTTTGCAGCATCTGCTGGTGATACTCAGGCAAACAGGGTCTGGAGTGGACCTCCAGCAAACTCCAGCAGACCTGCAGAAGAGGGCCCTGACTGTTAGAAGAAAAACTAACAAACAGAACGCAATAACATCACTTCAACAAAAAGTATTCCCACAAAAGAACCCCATCCAAAGGTCATCAGCCTTAAAGTTCAAAGGTAAATAAATGCAGGAATATGAGGAAAAAAAAAGTGTAAAATTGTAAAAAAATCCCAAAACTAAAATGCCTCTTCTCTAAGTGTCACAACTGCTCTCCAGCAGGGGCATTAAACTGGATCCAGAATGAGTTTGATAAATTGACCAAAGTAGCCTTCAGAAAGTGGGTAACAACAAACTCCTCTGAGCTAAAGCAGCATGATCTAACTCAACCCAAGGAAGTTCAGAACCTTGATTAAAGGTTAAAGGAAGTGCTGCTGAAAAACACAGCATGAGAACTTCACCTATCTACGGCCATATTATCTTTGATAAACCAGACAAAAACAAGCAATGGGGAAATGATTCCCTATTTAATAAATGGTGTTGGGAAAACTGGCTAGCCATGTGCAGAAAGCAGAAACTGGACCCCTTCCTGACACCTTACACTAAAATTAACTCCACATGGATTAAAGACTTAAATGTAAGACCTGACACCATAAAAACCCTAGAAGAAAATCTAGGCAAAACCATTCAGGACATAGGAGTAGGCAAGGACTTCATGAATAAAACACCAAAAGCATTGACAACAAAAGCCAAAATAGACAAATGGGACCTAATCAAACTCCACAGCTTCTGCACGGCAAAACAAACAGTCACTAGAGTGAACGGCAACCATCAGAATGGGAAAAAATTTTTGCAGTTTACACATCAGACAAAGGGCTGATATCCAGAATTTACAAAGAACTCAAACAGATTTACAGGAAAAAAACAAACAAGCCCATTCAAAAATGGGCAAAGGATATGAACAGACACTTTACATAAGAAGACATACATGAGGCCAACAAACATATGAAAAAATGCTCATCATCACTGGTCATTAGAGACACGCAAATCAAAACCACATTTAGATACTATCTCACGCCAGTTAGAATGGCGATCATTAAAAAATCTGGAGACAGCAGATGCTGGAGAGGATGTGGAGAAATAGGAACACTCTTACACTGTTGGTGGGAGTGTAAATTAGTTCAACCATTGTGGAGGACAGTGTGGCAATTCCTCAGGGACCTAGAAATAGAAATTCCATTTGACCCAGCAATCCCATTACTGGGTATCTATCCAAAAGACTATAAATCGTTCTACTATAAGAACACATGCACACGAATGTTCATTGCAGCACTGTTTACAATAGCAAAGACCTGGAACCAACCCAAATGCCCATCGATGATAGACTGGACTGGGAAAATGTGGCACATATACACCATGGAATATTATGCAGCAATCAAAAGTGATGAGTTTGTGTCCTTTGTAAGGACATGGATGAATCTGGAGAACATCATTCTCAGCAAACTGACACAAGAACAGAAAAAGAAATACCGCATATACTCACTCATAGGCGGGTGAGAAAAATGAGAACACGTGGACACAGAGAGGCGGTCTACTATACACTGTGGTCTATTGGGGGGAATGGGGGGGACAGCGGGGGGAGCTGGGGAGGGATAGCCTGGGGATGAATGCCAAGTGTGGGTGAAGGGGAGGAAGGCAGCAAAGCACACTGCCATGTGTGTACCTATGCAACTATCTTGCACCTTCTGCACATGTACTCCAAAACCTATAATGCAATAAAAATTAAAAAAATTAAAGTAAATAAAAAAAAAGAACTTCATCAGGAATATACATGTATCAATAGCCAAATAAATCAAGCAGAAGAAAGGATATCAGATCAAAAGTTTGAAGATCAACTGACTGAAAATAAAAGTGAAGACACGATTAGAGAAAAAAACAAAAGAAAAAGAACAAAGAAAGTTTTCAAGAAATATGGGACTACATAAAAAGACCAAACCTATTATTGATCATTGTACCTGAAAGTAGCAGGGAGAATGGAAGCAAGTTGGAAAGTGCACTTCAGGATATTATGCAAGAGATCTTCTTCAATTTAGCAAGAGACATCAACATTCAACTTCAGAAAATACAGAGAACACCACTAAGATACTCCTTGAGAAAAGTGGCAAAAGATACATTATCATCAGATTCTCCTAGGTTGAAATGAAGGAACAATGTTAAGGGCAGCCAGAGAGAAATATCAGGTTACCTGCAAAGGGAAACCCATCAGACTAACAGTGGATCTCTCTGCAGAAACCGTACAAACCAGAAGAGAGTAAGGACCAATATTCAACATTTTTAAAAAGAAATAAGATTCAACCCAGAATTTCATATTCAGCCAAACTGAGATTCATAAGAGAAGAAAAAATAAAATCCTTAACAGAAAAACAAATTCTGAGGAATTTTTTTCACCACCAGGCCTGCCTTGCAAGAGCGTCTGAAAGAAGCACTAAATATGGAAATGGAAAACTCATACAGGCCACTGGAAAACCACACCAAAATATAAAGATAAATGACACTAGATAGAAATTGCATAAACTAATGTGCAAAATGACCAGCTAGCATCATGAAAACAGAATCAAATTTACTCATAACAATATTAACCTTAAATGTAAATGGGCTAAATTCCCTATATTTACCTTAAATGTAATTGGGCTAACTGCCCTAATTAAAAGACACAGACTGACAGATTGGATAATAGGCAAGATCCATCAGTGTTATATATTTAGGAGACCCATCTCTAATACAAAGACACACAAAGGTTCAAAATACAGGGAAGAAGGAATATTTACCAAGCAAATGTAAAGTAAAGCAAAGCAAACTTTGCAATCTTAGTCTCTGATAAGACAGACTTTAAACTAAGAAAGATCAAAAAGCAAAGTAGAGTATTACAGAATGATGAAAGAATCAAGGCAACAAGAAGATCTAACTATCCCAAATATATATGCACTCAATACAGAAGCAGCCAGATTTATAAAACAAGTTCTTAGAGAACTACAGAGAAACTTAAGTTCTGACACAATAATAGTGGGAGATTTTAACATATCGCTGTCAATATTAGACAGATCAATAAGACAGAAAATAAAAAAGAATATTTAAGACTTGATCTTAGCTCTGGACCAAGCAAACCTAAAATAAATCTACAGAACTCTCCACCCCAAATCAGGAGACTATACATATTTCTCAGCACCACATAGCACTTATTCTAACATTGACCACATAATTAGAAGTAAAACACTCCTTAGAAAATGTCAAAGAATGAAAATTATAACAGTCTTTTAGACCACAGTGCAATCAAATTAGAATTCAGCATTAAAAACCTCACTGAAACTGCACAACAATGTGGAAACTGAACAACCTGCTCCTAAATGTCTACAGGATAAATAATAAAATTAAGGCAGTAATAAAGACGTTTTTTGAAACCAATGACAACAAACAGGCAACATACTAGAATCTGTTAGACACAACCATTGCAGTGTTAAGAGAGAAATTTTTAGCACTAAATGACCACATCAGAAAGCTGAAAATATTTAATGTCAACACCCTAACATCACAATTAAGTATAAAAAAAAAACTAGAGAAGCAAGAGGAAACAAATTCAAAAGCTAGCAGAAGACAAGAAATAATTAAGAATCTGTTTAATAAATGGTGTTGGGAAAACTGGCTAGCCATAGGCAGAAAGCAGAAACTGGACCCCTTCCTGACACCTTACACTAAAATTAACTCCAGATGGGTTAAAGATTTAAACATAAGACCTGGCACCATAAAAACCCTAGAAGAAAATCTAGGCAAAACCATGCAGGACATAGGCATAGGCAAGAACTTCATGACCTAAACACCAAAAGCATTGGCAACAAAAGCCAAAATAGACAAATGGGACCTAATTAAATTCCACAGTTTCTGCATGGCAAAAGAAACAGTCATTAGAGTGAATTGGCAACCAACAGAATGAAAAAATTTTTTTGCAATCTACCCATCTGATGGCTGATATCCAGAATCTACAAACAGATTTACAAGAAAAAAACAAACAAGCCCATTCAAATGTGGGCAAAGGATATGAATAGACACTTTACAAAAGAAGACATAAGTGAGACCAACAAACATATGAAAAAATGTTCATCATCACTGGTCATTAGAGAAATGCAAATCGAAACTACATTGAGATACCATCTCACGCCAGTCAGAATGGTGATTATTAAAAAATCTGGAGACAACAGATGCTGGAGAGGATGTGGAGAAATAGGAACACTTTTACACTGTTGGTGAAAGTGTAAATTAGTTCAACCATTGTGAAAGACAGTGTGGTGATTCCTCAAGGACCTAGAAATAGAAATTCCATTTGACCCAGCAATCCCATTACTGGGTATATATCCAAAGGATTATAAATTATTCCACTATAAGGACACATGAACACGAATGTTTATTGCAGCACTGTTTACAATAGCAAAGACTTGGAACTAACCCAAATGCCCATAAATGATAGACTGGATGGAGAAAATGTGACACATACGGAGCATGGAATACTATGCAGCTATACAAAATGATGAGTTCATGTCCTTTGTAGGGACATGAATGAATCTGGAAACCATCATTCTCAGCAAACTGACACAAGAACAGAAAATCAAACGTTGCATGTTCTCACTCATAGGTGGGTGTTGAACAATGAGAAAACATGGACACAGGGAGGGGAGCATCACACACAGGGTTCTGTCATGGGGAAATAGGGGAGAGACAGTGGGGAGTGGGGAGTTGGGGAGAGATAGAATGGGGAGAAATGCCATATATAGGTAATGGGGAGGAAGGCAGCAAATCACACTGCCATGTGTGTACCTATGCAACAATCTTGCATATTCTTCACATGTACCCCAAAACCTAAAATGCCAAAAAAAAAGCGAAAAAAGGAAAAGAAAGAAAAAAAAGATCAGAGCATAATGAAGAGAGAGAGAGGGAGACATGGAAAACCCTTAAGAAAATGAATCGAGGAGCTGGTTTTTTGAAAATATTAACAAAGTGGATCACTAGCCAGATTAATAAAAAAGAAAAGTGAGAAGTATAAAATAGACAGAACAACAAATGATAAAAGAGATATCACCACTGATTTCCCAAAAATACAAACTACAATCAGAGAATATTATAAACACCCCTATGCAAACAAATTAGAAAATCTGGAAGAAATGAATAAATTCCTGGACACATGCACCCTCCCAAGACTCATTCAAGAAGACGAATCCCTGAATACACCAATAACAAGTTCTGAATTGAGGCAGTAATTAATAGCCTACCAACCAAAAAAAGGCCAGGACCAGATGGTTTCACGGCCCAATATTACTAGAGGTATCAAGAGGAGCTGGTACCAATCCTTCTGAAACTGTTCCAAACAAAAGGAGAGACTTTAAAAAAAAAATCAAAGACACAAGAAAACAATAAAATTTGTCTAATATCTCTAATGAACACCAATGCAAAAGTGTTCAATAAATACCAGCAAACCAAATCCAGCAGCACATCAAAAAGTGTATCCTCCATGATCAAGCCAGCTTCGTCCCTGGGATGCAATGCTGGTTCAATATACGCAAGTCTGTAAGCGTAATCCATTACATAATCAGAACCAATTACAAAAGCAACATGATTATCTCAATAGATGTAGAAAAGTCCTTCAATAAAATTCAACACCCTTTCATGCTAATAACTGTCAATAAAATAGGAAGTAACGAAACATATTTTGAAATAATAAGAGGTATTTATGACAATCCCATAGACAATATCATAATGAATGGACCAAAGCTGGAAATGTTCCCATTGAAAATGGCACAAGAAAACAATGCCCTTTCTCACTACTCCTATTTAACACAGTATTGGAAGTTCTGGCCAAGCAATGAAACAAGAGAAAGAAATAAAGTGTAGTCAAATATGAAAAGGGGCAGTCAAATTGTCTCTGTTTGCAGACAACATAATTTTATATTGAGAAAATCTCATCGTCTCTGCTCCAAAACTGCTTAAGCTGATAATCAACTTCAGCAAATTCTCAGAATACAAAATCAATGTGCAAAGATTACAAACATTCCTATACACCAATAATAGATAAACAGAGAGCCAACTTATGAGTAAATTCCCATTCACAATTGCTACAAAGAGAATAAAATTCCTAGGAATACAATTTACAAAGGACGTGAAGAACCTAATCAAGAACTACAAACCACTGCTCAAGGAAATAAGAGAGGACACAAACAAATAGAAAAGCATTTTATGCTCATGTAAGATAGAATCAATATCATGAAAATGGTCATACTCCCCAGATTCAATGCTATTCCAGTCAGGCTACTGTTGACTTTCTTCACAGAATTAGAAAAAAACGACTTTAAATTTCATACAGAAGCAAGAAAGAGCCTATATAGTCAAGACAATCCTAAGCAAAAAGAACATGCTATCTAACTTCAAACTATCCTACAAGCCTACAGTAACCAAGACAGTGCAATATCAGTACCAAAACAGATACATAGACCAATGTAACAGAACAGAAGCCTCATAAATAACATCACACATCTACAATCACCTGATCTTCAACAAACCTGAGAAAAACAAGAAATGGGTAAAGGATTTCTCATTTAATAAATGGTGCTGAAAAAAGTGGCTAGCCCTATGCAGAAGACCGAAACTGGACCCTTTCCTTACACCTTATACAAAAATTAACTCAAGATGGATTAAACACTTAAATATAAAACCTAAAACCCTAAAAACTCTTGAAGAAGATGTAGGCAATACCATTTAGAACATAGGCATGGGCAAATACTTTATTACTAAAACACCAAAAGCAACTGCAAAAAAAAAAAAGGAGCCTAAATTGACAAATGGGAGCTAATTAAACTAAATAGTTCCTGCACAGCAAAAGAAACTATTATCAGAATGAACAGGCAATCTACAGAATGGGAGAAAATTTTTGACATCTATCCATCTGACAAAGGGCTAATATACAGAATCTACATGGAATTTAAACAAATGTCGAGGAAAACAACCCCATTAAAAAGTAGGCAAAGGTTATAAACAGACACTTCTCAAAAGAAGACATTCATGTGACCAACAAATATTTGAAAGAAAAAAAGCTCATACTCATTGGTCATTAGAGAAATGCTAATCAAAATCCCAATAAAATACCATCTCATGCCAGTTAGAATGGTGATCATTAAAAAGTCAGGAAACAACAGATGCTGGTGAGGCTATTGAGAAATAGGAACAGCTTTACACTGTTGGTGAAAGTGTAACTCAGTTCAATCATTTTGGAAGGCAGTGTGGCAATTCCTCAAGGATCTAGAGTCCGAAATAGCATTTGGATCGACATCCCATTACTGGCTATATACTCAAAGGATCATAAGTCATCTGACTAAAAAGACACACGTACATATATGTTTACTGCAGCACTATTTAAAATAGCAAAGACTTGGAACCAACCCAAATGTTCATCAATGATAGACTGGATAAAGAAAACGTGGCACATATACACCATGTAATGCTAAGTAGCCATAAGAAACAATGAGTTCATGTACTTTGCAGGGACATAGATAAAGCTGACCACTATTCTCAGAAAACTAACACAGGAATAGAAAACCAAACACAGCATATTCTCACTTATCAGTGGAAATTCAACAATGAGAACACATGGACACAGGGAGGGGGAGAATCACACATTGGGGCCTTTTGGGGGAGTAAGGGCAAGGGCAGAAAAAGCATTAGAACAAATAACTAATGCATGCTGTGCTTATAACCTGGATGACTGGTGAGTTGATAGGCACAGCAAAACACCACAGCACATGTGTACTTATGTAATACACATGCATATTCTGCATATGTATACCAGAACTTAAAGTTAAGGAAAAAAAATAAAAATTATAATTATTAGTTATAACATACACTAAGCTATCAGAATTTTTTAAATCTTATAAACTTTTGGAACACATGCTGATAACATATTTATACAAATATAACTCAGAGAGTTGAACACTGTTTCTTATTCGACAATGCTCCCCACTTAATTTTTACAAACCAAATAAGCCTAAAAGGCTTATTGGAACTTCCAGGGCTTGAAAGGCTCAATTTTAGAATTTGAAATTTAATTTTAAGAAGTATGTCAAATATGAAAGGTTTTAAATATTTGATTAAAATGGGATCACAGGTCATTGGAAAATAATAGTTTTGTATATAGCCAAAGCGATAATTCAAATCTTTCAAAAACTAAAAGACTTTACTCCTTGATAGACAGGAGAGGTTTTTCTGAAGCAATCAAAAGGCCCAATAAAGACAACGTAGACAAACAGCCACTGTCTCTCTCTTATCTTTCTTTTTAGTTTACTTAAAGGACAGACAAAACCCTTCTTTTAAACTATTTCTTAATATTACTACAAAAAGAACTCCTGTTCAAAAAAAAAAACAAATTATAATTTTATAGTAGTGTTTTATTGATATTTAAGAAAATGTCAATAAACTGAATAAAAACATCATTTAATCTGTTTTGACTACACAAGATAAAATTTTTATAAAATGTTTATAACATCATACAATTTTTAAAAATCATGTTTATTTATTTTTTTATTTGATTTTAGGTTTTGGGGTACATGTGCAGAACATGCAAGATAGGTGCATAGGTACACACATGGCAGTGTGTTTTGCTGCCTTTCTCCCCTTCACCCACATTTGGCATTTCACCGCAGGCTATCCCTCCCAAGCTACCCCCCTGCTAACCCTCCCCTATTCCCCCCAATAGACCCCAGTGTGTAGTACCCCCCTCCCTGTGTCCATGTGTTCTCATTTTTCCTCACCCGCCTATGAGTGAGAATATGCAGTACTTCATTTTCTGTTCTTGTGTCAGTTTGCTGAGAATAATGTTGTCCAGATTCATCCATGTCCTTACAAAGGACATGAACTCATAATTTTTGATTGCTGCATAATATTCCATGGTGTATATGTGCCACATTTTCCCAGTCCAGTCTATCATCGATGGGCATTTGGGTTGGTTCCAGGTCTTTGCTATTGTAAATAGTGCTGCAATGAACATTCGTGTGCAAGTGTCCTTATAGTAGAACGATTTATAGTCCTTTGGATATATACCCAGTAATGGGATGGCTGGGTCAAATGGAATTTCTATTTCGAAGGCCTTGAGGAATCGCCACACTGTCTTCCACAATGATTGAACTAATTTACACTCCCACCTACAGTGTAAGAGTATTCCTATTTCTCTGCATCCTCTCCAGCATCTGTTGTCTCCAGATTTTTTAATGATCGCCATTCTAACTGGCGTGAGATGGTATCTCAATGTGGTTTTGATTTGCATCACTCTAAGGACCAGTTATGATGAGCATTTTTTCATGTGTTTGTTGGCCTCATGCATGACTTTTTCTGTAAAGTGTCTGTTCATATCCTTTGCCCATTTTGAATGTGCTTGTTGGTTTTTTTCTGTAAATCTGTTTGAGTTCTTTGTAAATTCTGGAAATCAGCCCTTTGTCAGAAGGGTAAACTACAAAGACTTTTTCCCATTCTGTTGGTTGCTGATTCACTCTAGTGACTGTTTCTTTTGCCATGCAGAAGCTGTGGAGTTTGATTAGGTCCCATTTGTCTATTTTGGCTTTTGTTGCCAATGCTTTTGGTGTTTTGGTTAGGAAGTCCTTGCCTACTCCTATGTCCTGAATGGTTTTGCCTAGATTTTCTTCTAGGGTTTTTATGGTGTCAGGTCTTATGTTTAAGTCTTTAATCCATCTGGAGTTAATTTTAGTGTAAGGTGTCAGGAAGGGGTCCAGTTTCTGCTTTCTGCACATGGCTAGCCAGTTTTCCCAACACAAATTATTAAACAGGGAATCCTTTCTCCATTGCTTGTTTTTGTCTGGTTTATCAAAGATTATATGGTTGTAGATATGTTGTGTTGCCTCCGATGCCTCTGTTCTGTTCCATGGGTCTATATCTCTGTTTTGGTACCAGTACCATGCTGTTTTGATTACTGTATCCTTGTAGTATAGTTTGAAGTCTGATAGTGTGATGCCTCCCGCTGTGTTCTTTTTGCTTAGAATTGACATGGGTATGCGGGCTCCCTTTTGATTACATATGAAGTTCATGGTTGTTTTTTCTGTTCTGTGAAGAAATTCAATGGTAGTTTGATGGGAATAGCATTGATTCTATAAATTACTTTTGGCAGTATAGCCATTTTCACGATATTAATTCTTCCTAACCATGAACATGGAATGATTCCCCATCTGTTTGTGTCCTCTCTTATTTTGTTGAGCAGTGGTTTGTAGTGTTCCTTGAAGTGGTCCCTTACATTGTGTAAGTTGTATTACTAGGTATTTTATTCTCTTTGTAGCAATTGTGAATGGCAGTTCGTTCTTGAGTTGGTTCTCTTTAAGTCTGTTATTTGTGTATAAGAATGCTTGTAGTTTTTGCACATTGATTTTATATCCTGAGACTTTGCTGAAGTTGTTCATCAGTTTCAGGAGTTTTTGTGCTGAGGTGATGTGGTCTTCTAGGTATACTATTATGTCATCTGCAAATAGAGACATTTTGGCTTCCACCTTTCCTTTTTGATACTTTGTTTCTTTTTCTTGCCTGATTCCTCTGGTTAGAACTTCCAGTACTATATTGAATAAAAGTGACGAGAGAGTGCATTCTTGTCTAGTGCTGGATTTCAAAGGGAATGATTCCAGTTTTTGCCCATTAAGTAAGATATTGGCTGTTGTTTGCCATAAATAGCTTTTATTACTTTGAGATACGTTCCATCAATACCAAGTTTATTGAGGGTTTTTAGCATAAAGGGCTGTTGAATTTTGTCAAATGCCTTCTCTGCATCAATTGAGATAATTATGTGGTTTTTGTTTTTGGTTCCGTTTATGTGGTGAATTACATTTATAGACTTGCGTTTGTTGAACCAGACTTGCATCCCCGGGATAAATCCTACTTGATCATGATGAATAAGTTTTTTAATGTGCTGTTGCAGTTGGCTTGCCAGTATTTTATTGAAGATTTTTGCATCTATGTTCATTATGGATATTGGCCTGAAGTCTTCTTTTCTTGTTGAGTCTCTGCTGGATTTTGGTATCAGGATGATGTTGGTCTCATAAAATGATTTGGGAAGGGTTCCCTCTGTTTGGATTATTTGGAATAGTTTCAGAAGGAATGGTACAAGCTCCACTTTGTGTGTCGGGTAGAATTCGGCTGTGAACCCATCTGGACCTGGGCTTTTTTTGTGTGGTAGGCTCTTAATTGCTTCCTCGACTTCAGACCTTGTTATTGGTCTACTCATAGTTTCAGCTTCCTCCTCATTTAGGCTTGGGAGGACACAGGTGTCCATGAATTTATCCATTTCTTCCAGGTTTACTAGTTTATGTGCATAGAGTTGTATGAAATATTCTCTGACGATGGTTTGAATTTTTGTGGAATCTGTGGTTATTTCTTCTTTATCGTTTTCTATTGCATCTATTTGGGTGTTCTCTCTTTTGTTTTTTATCAGTCTGGCTAGTGGTCTATTTTGTTGATCTATTCGAAAAACCAGCTCTTGGATTTATTGAATTTTTGAAGGGTTTTTCGTGTCTCTATCTCCTTCAGTTCTGCTCTGTTCTTTGTTATTTCTTGTCTTCTGCTGGGTTTTGAGTTTTTTTTGATCTTGCTTCTCCAGCTCTTTCAATTTTGATGATAGGGTGTCAATTTTGGATCTCTCCACTCTTCTCATGTGGGCACTTATTGCTATATATTTTCCTCCACAGACTGCTTTAAATGTGTCCCAGAAATTCTTATATGTTTTGTCTTCATTCTCGTTGGTTTCTAAGAACTTTCTTTATTTCTGCTTTCATTTCATTGTTTATTCAATCACCATTTGAGATACAGTTGTTCAGTTTTTATGAAGCTGTGCGGTTCTGAGTTAGTTTCTGAATTCTGAGTTATATCTTGATTGCACTATAGTCTGAGATACTGTTTGTTATTATTTCAATTGTTGTGCATTTTCTGAGGAGTGCTTTACTTCCAACTATGTGGTCAGTTTTGGAGAGGTGTAATGAGGTGTTGAGAAGCATGTATATTTTGTAGATTTGGGGTGGAGGTTTGCTTGTTCCGGGTCTGAGTTCAAGGCCTGGATATCCTAGTTAATTTTCTGTCTGGTTGATCCATCTAATATTGACAGTGGAGTATTAAAGTCTTTCACTATTATTGTCTTGGAGTCTACGTATCTTTGTAAGTCATTAAGAACTTTTCTTATATATCTGGGTGCTCCTGTATTGGTTCCATATACATTTAGAATCACTAGCTCTTCTTGTTGCATCGATCCTTTTACCATTATGTAATGACATTTTTTGTCTCTTTTGATATTTGTTGCTTTAAAGTCTATTTTATCAGAGATGAGAATTGCAACTCCTGCTTTTTCTCTGCTCTCAATTTGCTTGGTAAATCTTCCTCCATCCCTTTATTTTGAGGCTTTGTGTATCTTTGCATGTGAGATAGGTTTCCTGGATACAGCACACCAATGGGTTTTGGTATTTTATCCAATTTGCCAGTCTGTGTTTTTTGATTGGTGCATTAAGCCCATTTACATTTAGGGTTAATATTGCTTTTTAAAAAAATTTTTATTGCATTATATGTTTGGTGTACATGTGCATAACGTGCAAGGTAGTTGAATAGGTACACAAATGGCAGTGTGTTTTGCTGCCTTCCTCCCCTTCACCCACACTTGGCATTCATCCCCAGGCTATCCCTCCCCAGCTCCCCCCGCTGTCCCTCCACCATTCCCCCCAATAGACTCCAGTGTATAGTAGACCACCTCTCTGTGTCCATGTGTTCTCAATTTTCTCACCCACCTATGAGAGAGTATATGCGGTATTTCTTTTTCTGTTCTTGTGTCAGTTTGCTGAGAATGATGTTCTCCAGATTCATCCATGTCCTTACAAAGGACAAAAACTCATCATTTTTGATTGCTGCATAATATTCCATGGTGTATATGTGCCACATTTTCCCAGTCCAGTCTATCATCGTTGGTCATTTGGGTTGGTTCCAGGTCTTTGCTATTCTAAACAGTGCTGCAATGAACATTTGTGTGCATGTGTCTTTATAGTAGAACGATTTATAGTCCTTTGGAAACAAACCCAGTAATGGGATTGCTGGGTCAAATGGAATTTCTATTTCTAGGTCCCTGAGGAATTGCCACACTGTCTTCCACAATGGTTGAACTAATTTACACTCCCACCAACAGTGTAAGAGTGTTCCTCTTTCTCCACATCCTCTCCAGCATCTGCTGTCTCCAGATTTTTTTAATGATCGCCATTCTAACTGGCATGAGATGGTATCTCAATGTGGTTTTGATTTGCATCTCTCTAATGACCAGTGATGATGAGCATTTTTTCATATGTTTGTTGGCCTCATGTATGTCTTCTTTTGTAAAGTGTCTGTTCATATCCTTTGCCCATTTTTGAAAGGGCTTGCTTGTTTTTTTCCTGTAAATCTGTTTGAGTTCTTTGTAAATTTTGGATATCAGCCCTTTGTCAGATGTGTAAACTGCAAAGATTTTTTCCCATACTGATGGTTGCCGATTCACTCTAGTGACTGTTTCTTTTGCCATGCAGAACATGTGGAGGTTGATTAGGTCAAATTTGTCTATTTTGGCTTTTCTTGCCAATTCTTTTGGTGTTTTATTCATGAAGTCCTTGCCTACTCATATGTCCTGAATGGTTTTGCCTAGATTTTCTTCTAGGATTTTTATGGTGTCAGGTCTTATGTTTAAGTCTTTAATTCATCTGGAGGTAATTTTTGTGTAAGGTGTCAGGAAGGGGTCCAGTTTCTGCTTTCTGCACATGGCTAGCCAGTTTTCCCAACACCATTTATTAAATAGGGAATCCTTTTTCCATTGCTGGTTTTTGTCTGGTTTATCAAAGATAATATGGTTGTAGATATGTTGTGTTGCCTCCGATGCTTCTGTTCTGTTCCATTGGTCTATATCTCTGTTTTGGTACCAGTACCATGCTGTTTTGATTACTTCACCTTGGTAGTATAGTTAAAAGTCTGGTAGTGTGATGCCTCCCGCTGTGTTCTTTTTGCTTAGAGTTGACTTGGCTATGTGGGCTCTCTTTTGGTTCCATATGAAATTCATGGTGGTTTTTTCCAGCTCTGTGAAGAAATTCAATGGTAGTTTGATGGGGATAGCATTGATTGTGTAAATGACTTTGGGGAGTATAGCCATTTTCACGATATTGATTCTTCCTAACCATGAACATGGACTGTTTCTCCATGTGTTTGTGTCCTCTATTATTTCGTAGAGCAGTTGTTTGTAGTTTTCCTTAAAGAGGTCCCTTACATTCCTTGTGAGTTTTATTCCTAGGTATTTTATTTTCTTTGTAGCAATTGTGAATGGCAGTTCGTTCTTGATTTCGTTCTCTTTAAGTCTGTTGTTGGTGTATAGAATGCTTGTGATTTTTTGAACATTGATTTTATATCCTGAGACTTGGCTGAAGTTGCTTATTTAATGTTCTGTTGCAATCGGGTTGCCAGTATTTTACTGAATATTTTTGCATCTATGTTCATCATGGATATTGGCCTGAAGTTTTCTTTTCTTGTTGAGTCTGTGCCGGGTTTTGGTATCAGGATGATCTTGGTCTCATAAAATGATTTGGGAAGGGTTCCCTCTTTTTTAATTATTTGGAATAGTTTCAGAAAGAATGGTACCAGATCCTCTTTGTGTGTCTGGTAGATTTCGGCTGTGAACCCATCTGGACCTGGGCTTTTATTGTGTGGTAGGCTCTTAATTGCTCCCTCAACTTCAGACAATGTTATTGGTCTATTCATAGTTTTGGCTTCCTCCTGGTTTAGGCTTGGGAGGACACAGGCGTCCAGGAATTTATCCGATTCTTCCTGGTTTACTGTTTTATGTGCATGGAGTTGTTTGTAGAATTTCTGATGATGGTTTGAATCTCTGTGGTATCTGTGGTGATTTCCCCATTATCGTTTTTTATTGCATCTATTTGTTTGTTCTCTCTTTTCTTTTTGATCAGTCTGGCTAGTGGTCTGTCTAATTTGCTGATATTTTCGAAAAAGCAGCTCTTGGATTTATTGACTTTTTGAAGGGTTTTTCTTGTCTCTGTATCCTTCAGTTCTGCTATGATCTTAGTTATATCTTGTCTTTGGCTAAGTTTCGAGCTTTTTTGATCTCTGTCCTCTAGCTCTTTCAATTTTGACGATAGGGTGTCAATTTTCTATCTCTCCATGCTTCTCATGTGGGCACTTATTGCTCTATATTTTCCTATACAGACTGCCTTAAATGTGTCCCAGAAATTCTCATACATTGTGTCTTCGTTCTCATTGGTTTCAAAGAACTTCTTTATTTCTGCCTTTATTTCATCGTTTATCCAATCAAAATTCAAGAGCCAGTTGTTCCGTTTCCATGAAGCTGTCCAGTTTTGAGTTATTTTCTGAATTCTGAGTTCCAACTTGATTGCACTATTGTCTGAGAGACTGTTTGTTATGATTTCAGTTGTTTTGCATTTGCTGAGGAGTGCTTTACCTCCAATTATGTGGTCAATTTTGGAGTAGGTGTGATGTGGTGCTGAGAAGAATGTATATTCTGTGGATTTGGGGTGGAGAGTTCTGTCAATGTCTATCAAGTTTGCTTGTTCCAGGTCTAGTTTCACGTCCTGGATATCCTTGTTAATTTTCTGTCTGGTTGATCTGTCTGCTATTGACAGTGGAGTGTTATAGTCTCCCACTGTTGTTGTGTGGGAGTCTAAGTCTCTTTGTAAGTCATTAAGCACTTGCCTTATATATCTGTGTGCGCCTACATTGGGTCCATATATATTTAGAATCATTAACTCTTCTTGTTGTATCGATCCTTTTACCATTATGTAATGACCTTCTTTGTCCCGTTTGATCTTTGTTGCTTTAAAGTCTATTTTATCAGAGATGAGAATTGCAACTCCTGCTTTTTTTGCTCTTCATTTGCTTGGTAAATCTTCCTCCATCCTTTTATTGTGAGCCTTTGTGTATCTTTGCGTGTGAGGTCGGTTTCCTGGATACAGCATACTGATGGGTTTTGGTTTTTTATCCAATTTGCCAGTCTGTGTCTTTTGATTGGTGCATTTAGCCCATTTACATTCAGGGTTAATAGTGTTATGTGTGAATTTGATACTGCCATTTTTATGCTAGCTGGCTGTTTTGCCCATTGGTTCATGTACGTTCTTCATTTTGTTGATGGTCTTTAGCATTTGGTATGCTTTTAGGATGGCTGGAACTGGTTGTTTCTTTCGATGTGTAGTGCCTCTTTCAGGAGCTCTTGTAAAGCAGGCCTAGTGGTGACAAAATCCCTGAGTACTTGCTTGTTCGTGAAGGATTTTATTTTTCCTTCACTTATGAAGCTCAGTTTGCCTGGATATGAAATTCTGGGTTGAAATCTCTTTTCGTTAAGGATGTTGAATATTGGCCCCCACTCTCTTCTGGCTTGTAGAGTCTCTGCCAAGAGATCTGCTGTGAGTCTGATGGGCTTCCCTTTGTGGGTGACCCGACCTTTCTCTCTGGCTGCCCTTAGTATTTTCTCCTTCGTTTCATCCCTGGTGAATCTGACGATTATGTGCCTTGGGGTTGCTCTTCTTGCAAATTATCTTTGTGGTGTTCTCTGTATTTCCTAGATTTGAGTATTGAGCTGTCTTTCTAGGTTGGGGAATTTTCCTAGATAATATCCTGAAGAGTGTTTTCCAGCTTGGATTCATTCTCTTGGTCACATTCTGGTACACCTATAAAACGTAGGTTGGGTCTCTTCACATAGTCCCACATTTCTTGGAGATTTTGTTCATTCCTTTTTGTACTTTTTTCTTTAATCTTGGTTTCTCGTTTTATTTCATTGAGTTGATCTTCAACTTCTAATATTCTTTCTTCTGCTTGGTCAATTCGGGTGTTGAAACTTGTGCATGCTTCGCGAAGTTCTCGTGTTGTGTTTTTCAGCTCCTTCAATTCATTCATATTCCTCTCTAAGTTGTCCATTCTTGTTATCAATTCCTCAAATCTTTTTTCAAATCTTTTTTCAAGGTTCTTAGTTTCTTTGCACTGGTTTAGTACATGTTCCTTTAGCTCACTGAAGTTTCTCATTATCCACTTTCTGAAGTCTGATTCCGTCATTTTGTCACATTCATTCTCCGTCCAGCTTTGTTCCCTTGCTGGTGAGGAGTTTTGGTCCTTTTTTGGAGGTGAGGTGTTTTGGTTTCCGGTGCTTTCCTCCTTTTTGCGCTGGTTTCTTCCCATCTTTATGGATTTATCCGCCTGTCGTCTTAGTAGTTGCTGATTTTTCAATTGGTTCTCTGTGTGGACGCTGAGATTGTTGATGATGAAGTATTTCTGTTACTTAGTTTTCCCTCTAATGGTCTATCCCCTCTGCTTTATGAGTGCTGAGGTCCACTCCAGGTCCTGCTTGTTTGGGGTATACCTGCAGCAGCTGTGGAACAGTTAGGGATGATACCAGTTTCTTATTCTGCTGTCCTTGTTCCAGAATAATGCCAGCCAAATGTCAGTCTGATTAGTCCTTTTCTGAGGTGACTCCTTGGATATACTGGATATACAGGGGTCAGGGAGCTGCTTGAGGAGACAGTCTGTGCTTTATAGGAGCTCCAGTGCTGAGCTGTGAGCTCCGTTGTTCATTCAGTGTTGTTGGGAGGTTGTTTATGTCTGCTGCTATAGAACTCATAAAACACCACCCTTTTTTCCCCCCCTTAGATGCTGTGCCTCAGGGAGTTGGGGCTTTCTTTATGAGTATCTGTTGCACTGTCCTGCCCCAATAGGCGGCAGTCTATTCACTATTTGCCTGCCGGGCCTCTGACCTGCTAGCGTGGGTCCGCCCTGTTTCTGCTGGGCTCCCTTCTGCTGTGGAGCACGGAGTCTCTCTGTTATGGCAGGTTGCCTTGGCAACGGCGGGCTGCATCAGTCCTGGGCGGTACTTCAGTGGGGTGGACTGTGTCAGCAATGGTGGACGCCCCTCTCTCACCGGGCTGCACCGTCCTAGATGCCGGCAGCAAAACTCTCAGCCCCAAGCATCTCCAGTCGCCGCCCTGCTTATCCCCGTGAGCGTAGGACCCGCCGAGCCCTATCACCCAGCTCCCTGCCTCAGAGTCCGTCCTCTCTCTCTCTCTCTCTTCCTCTCTCCAAGATGAAAGGTCGACTCTCTCACTGGCGCCCCAGTAGCCTGCCGATAGGGCACTGGGATCCGTGCGATCTCCCGTGCTGCTGCCCACTACCCTGGCTCAGATCATGCTTCCAAGGAAACTCCTGGTCTGGCTCATTGTCCAAGTCCCGTTCAATCAGATGAACATGCCAATCTGCCCTTCCAAATCTGAGATTGCCGGTTTAACAGGGCACCCAGACCAGTGAGTTCCGCTCTGGGTCCCGCTGTGGCACCGGCAAAGAGGCAGCGGGAGACGGCTGCATTAGCCGGCTGCGCTAGCGTCCCATGTCTCTCCCACACCTGGGACTTTCAACGCTCTGTGGGCATAAAAGGAACATCCGAGAATGCGGCTAGGACTCACCCTCTGCGCCTTCACTGAGAGCTGCAATCCTGAGTCGCCTCTACGACGCCATCTTGCTTCCTTCTCCCAGTTGATAAGATTTTTTAAGGTGCTGCTGGATTCGGTTTGCCAGCATTTTATTGAAAATTTTTCATCCACGTTCATCAGTTATATTGGCCTCAAGTTTTCTTTTTCCGTTTTATCTCTGCTAAGTTTTGGTATCAGGATGATGTCGACTTCTGAGTTAGGAAGGAGTATCTCCTGTATAATTTTAAAAAATATTTTAAGACCCGACACCATAAAAACCCTAGAGGAAAATCTAGGCAAAACCATTCAGGACATAGGAGTAGGCAAGGACTTCATGAACAAAACTCCCAAAGCATTGGCAACAAAAGCCAAAATAGACAAATGGGACCTAATCAAACTCCACAGCTTCTGCACAGCAAAACAAACAGTCACTAGAGTGAATCGGCAACCATCAGAATGGGAAAAAATCTTTGCAGTTTACGCATCTGACAAAGGGCTGATATCCAGAATTTACAAAGAACTCAAACAGATTTACAGAAAAAAAAACAAACAAGCCCATTCAAAAATGGGCAAAGGATATGAACAGAAACTTTACGAAAGCAGACATACATGAGGCCAGCAAACATATGAAAAAGTGCTCATCGTCATTGGTCATTAGAGAGATGCAAATCAAAACCACATTGAGATACCATCTCACACCAGTTAGAATGGCGATCATTAAAAAATCTGGAGACAGCAGATGCTGGAGAGGATGTGGAGAAATAGGAACACTCTTACACTGTTGGTGGGAGTGTAAATTAGTTCAACCATTGTGGAAGACAGTGTGGCGATTCCTCAGGGACCTAGAAATAGAAATTCCATTTGACCCAGCAATCCCATTACTGGGTATCTATCCAAAGGATTATAAATCGTTCTACTATAAGGACACATGCACACAAATGTTCATTGCAGCACTGTTTACAATAGCAAAGACCTGGAACCAACCCAAATGCCCAACGATGATAGACTGGACTGGGAAAATGTGGCACATATACACCATGGAATATTATGCAGCTATCAAAAATGATGAGTTTGTGTCCTTTGTAGGGACATGGATGAATCTGGAGAACATCATTCTCAGCAAACTGACACAAGAACAGAAAAAGAAATACCGCATATACTCACTCATAGGTGGGTGAGAAAAATGAGAACACGTGGACTCAGAGAGGCGGTCTACTATACACTGGGGACTGTTGGGGGGAATGGGGGAGGGACAGCAGGGGGTGGCTGGGGGGGGATAGCCTGGGGATGAATACCAAGTGTGGGTGAAGGGGAGGAAACCAGCAAAGCACACTGCCATGTGTGTACCTATGCAACTATCTTGCTCGTTCTGCACATGTACCCCCAAACCTATAATGCAATAAAAATTAAAAAAAAAATATTTTCTGTAGAAATTGATCCTGCTGCTCTTTGTACGTCTGGTAGAATTCAACTGTAAATCCATCTTGTTCTGGGATTTTTGTTGTTGTTGGTGATGCTAGGCTATTTATTACCATCTCAATTTTAGAACATGTTATTGGTCTATTCAGGAATTTAATTTCTTCCTCATTCTGTCTTGGGAGGATTTCTTTGTCCATGAATCTATTCATTTCTTATGGATTTTCTCGTTTACTTGTACAGGGTTGTTTATAATATTCTGTGGTGGTTGTTTGTAATTCTGTGGTGTCAGTGGGGATATTCCCATGATCTTTTCTTATTTTGTCTACTTGATTCTTCTTTATTTTATTCTTTATTTTTCTAGCTAGTGGTCTATCAATTTCATTTTATTTTTTGTTTTTCAAAAATAGCTCCTGGATTTATTGATTTGTTGAAGAATTTTTTCTGTCTATATTCTTCAGTTCCACTCTTATCTTGGTTATTTATTGTCTTCTGCTAGCTTTGGGGTTTGTTTGCTCTTGGTTTTCTAGTTCTTTTACTTGCAATATTAGGCTATCAATTTGAGGACTTTCTGGCTTTTTGATGTGGGCGTTTAGTGCTATAAATTTTCCCCTTAACACTGCTTTAGCTGCATCCCAGAGGTTCTGGTACATTGCCTCTTTGTTCTCATTAGTTTCAAAGAACTTCTTAATTTCTTCCTTAGTTTCATTATTTGCCCTGGAGTCTTTCAGGAGTAGGTTGTCCAATTTCCATGTAGTTGTGTGGTTTTCAGTGAGTGTCTTTATTTTGAATTCTAATTTGATTGTTCTCTTCTCTAAGACTGTATTTTCTTTTTTTTTGTTTTAGTGCTTTTGCATTTGCTGAGAAGTGTTTTTATTATACTTACAATTATGTGATTAGTTTTAGACTAAGTGCCATTTGACACCAAGAAGAATGCATATTCTGTTGTTTATGGGTGGAGAGTCCTGTAGAAATCTATCAGGTCTACTTGATCCAGAGCTGAGTTCAAGTCCTGAATATCCTTGTTAATTTTCTGTTTTGATAATCTAATATTCACAGTGGAGTGTTAAAGTCTCCCATTATTATTGTGTGAGTTTATAAGTCTCTTTGTAGGTCTCTAAGAACTTGTTTTATGAATCTGGGTGCTCCTGTATTGGGTACATATATATTTAAGACAGTTAGCTCTTCTTTTTGGATTGATCTTTTCACTATGATGTAATGCCCAACTTTGTCTTTTTATAATCTTTGTGGTTTTAAAGTCTGTTTTGTCAGAAGCTAGGATTGCAAACCCTGCTTTTTTTCTGCTTTCCATTTGCTTTGTACATTTTCCTCCATTTTTTTTATTTTTAGCCTATGTATATCTTTGAATGTGAGATGGGTTCTTTGAACACAGCACAGTGATTGGTCTTTACTTTATCCTGCTTGCCATTCTGTGTCTTTTAATTTGTGCATCAGTCCTTTTTAATTTAAAGTTAATATTGTTATATGTGAATGTGATTCTGATGTTATGATGCTACTTGGTTATTTTCAGACTTGCTGATTTAGTTGCTTCTTTTTTTTTTGAGACAGAGTTTTGCTCTTGTTACCCAGGCTGGAGTGCAATGGCATGATATTGGCTCACCGCAACCTCCGCCTCCTGGGTTCAGGCAATTCTTCTGCCTCAGCCTCCTGAGTTGCTGGGATTACAGGCACGTGTCACCATGCCCAAGTAATTTTTTTGTATTTTTCATAGAGACGGGGTTTCACCATGTTGACCAGGATGGTCTCAATCTCTTGACCTCGTGGCCCAAGCACCTCAGCCTCCCAAAGTGCTGGGATTACAGGCATGAGCCACTGCGCCCAGCCCTAGTTGCTTCTTAGTCTCATTAGACTTTGTATTTCAGTGTGTTTTTGCAGTGGCTGGTGAGTTGGGTTTTTTTTTTCTCTTTCCATATTTAGTGCTTCCTTCAGGAGCTCTTGCAAGGAACACCTTGTGGAGATGAATTCCCTCAGCATTTGCTTGTTTAAAAAAGAATTTATTTCTCCTTCACTTATGAAGCTCAGTTTGGCTGAATATAAAATTCTGGGTTTGAAACTCTTTAATTTAAGAATGTTAAATATTAGCCCCCAATCTCTTCTGGCTTGTAGGGTTTCTGCTGACAGGTCTGTTGCTACAGTGATGTTATTCCCGTTGTAGTGACCTGGCCTTTCTCTCTGGTTGCATTTAACATTTTTTTTTCCATTTTCTCCTGGAGAATCTGATGATTATGTGTCTTGGGGTTGTTCTGATGGAGTATTTTACTTGGTTTACCTTGATTTCCTGAATTTGAATGTTAGTCTGTCTTGTTAGGTCTAGGTAGTTCTCATGGATGGTATCCTGAAGTATGTTTTCCAACTTCTTTTGATGTTCCCTGTCTCTTTCAGGTATCCCAATCAGTTATAGGTTCAGTCTTCTTTCATTACTTTTTATTCTTTTTTATCTAATCTTATCTGTCTGTTCTATTTCAGCAAGATAGTGTTCAAGCTCTCAAATTCTTTTCTCTGCTTGGTCTACTCAGTTACTGATATTTGTGCTTTCATTAGGCAGTTCTCATTTTATGTTTTTTAGGTCCATTGGGTCATTTATATTCCTCTCTAAACTGATAATTCTAGTTAACCACTCCTGTAATGTTTTATCATGGTTCTTAGCTTCTTTGCATTGGTTTAGAACATGTTCCTTTAGCTTAGTGAAGTTCATTATTACCCACATTCTGAAGCCAGCTTCTATCAATTCATCCATCTCAGCCTCCACCTAATTCTGTGCCGTTGGTGAAGAGGTATAGCAATTATTTGGAAGAGAATAGGCACTCTGACTTTTTGAGTTTTTAGCATTGTTGTTGTTGTTGATTCTTTCTCATCTTTGTGATTTTATCTGGCTTTGATATTTGAGACTGTTTACCTTTGAATGGGTTTATTTGGAGGACTTTTTTGTAGATGCTGATATTGTTGCTTTTTGGTTTCCTTTTAACAGCCAGACCCCTCTTCTGTAGGCCTGCCACAGTTTTCTGGGGTGTTCACTCCAGACTCTATTTGCCTGGGTCCCTCCTGCATCTGATGGTGTCAGCAGTGAAAGCGGCAGAATAGCAAAGTTGGCTGCTGCACCTTCCTCTGGGCTCTCTGCTCCAGAGTGGCACCAACCTGATGCCAGTGGGAATACTCCTGTATACCATGTCTGGCAACCCCTTTAGGGAGATTCTCACCCAGTCAGGAGGCATGGGATCTGGGACCTACTTAACAAAGCACTTTGACTGTCCCTTGTCAGAGGGGGTGCACTGTGATGAGGGAAATCCCACTTGTCCAGAATACCTGGATTTCTCAGATCCACAAGGGGGAAACATTAACTCTGCTAACCTGCAGAGACAATGGCCACCCCTTCCCCCATGGTCTCAGTTCCAGGGAGATCAGAGTTCTGTCCCTAAATCTCAGGCTGGAGTTTCTGTAATTCCTGCAGGGAAGCCCCACCCAGTAAGGAGGGATGGGTCAGGGTTTGTCCTAAAGAGGCAATCTGTCAATGATCTCCCACAACTACTATGCTGTTGATGGTCCAAATCATCCAGACTCGCCAGCACAAGCAAGGGAACAACAGCAGACTAAGGTTGTGGTAATGGTGGCTGCTACCCCTTCCTGGAAGCTCACTTGAATTTGGGAGCTGACAGCCACAGTAATGGCTACGAACCCTTCCCTGAAGAGTTAAGTCAACATAGGCAGCAGGAGCCACAATGGTAATGGCCACTGATCCCTTCAAAGAACTCGATAGTGTTAGGCAATTTCAAGCCAAGTGGCCATTAAAATCTGTACAATTCTGTGGTTTGGACTCAAGGCCCTGGTGGTGTGGGCTCGTGAAGAGGAGCTCCTGATTTATGGGTTGCACAGATTCATGGAAAAATCATGGTTTTCCCAGTAGGGTAGCATGCTCACTCATTGACTCTCTTGGCTGGAAGTGGAAGCTCTCCTTTTCCTGTGTGGATCTCAGGGGGCCATTGCACCACCCTGGTTTTCCTCACTCTCTGTGAGTCATGCCAACTGCATAGTCAGTTGCAATGAGAGAACCTGGATACCTCAGTTGCCAGCGCAGGATTTACCCGCTATTTTTATTCTTGTTGGGAGCCTCCAACTGCAGCTATATCTAGTCAACCATCTTGACCCCAAAATAAAAAGTCTTAAGAGACCAATAATTAATAATGAGATTGAAGCAGTAAGAAAACTGACCCATAAATAAAATGTCCAGGAATTGACTGATTCACTGTTAAATTCTATCAAACTTTTAAAGATAAACTAATACCAATTCTACTCCAATTATTTCAATAAATGGAAGAGAAAATTATTGCAAACTTTATTTGAAAGGCCATTATTGACTCGGGATTTTCCAAGATGGTGCGGTAGGAACAACTCGGGATTGCAGCTCTCAGTGAAGGCACAGAGGGTGAGTCCTAGATGCATTTTCAGATGGACCTTTGTTGCCAACAAAACAAAAAGATTCCCAGGTGTAGGAAAGACACAGGACACCAGCACAGCCCTTTTGGCTTGTGCAAGAAAGGGCCGGTGCTGCAGCTCAGTGGCACAAAACTCACTGGTCTGGTTGCCCTGTTAAACTGGCAATCTGAGATTTGCGAGGGCAGATTAACATATCTATCTGATTAAACGGGACTTGAACAGTGAGCCAGACCAGGAGATTCCTGGGAAGTGTGATTTGACCTGTTGCAGTGGGTAGCGCCATGAGAAATCACATAGATCCCGGCACCCTATCAGCAGGAAACTGAAACACCTGTGAGAGTCAACTGTTCAACTTAAAAAAGAAAAGAGAGAGAGACAGAGAAAGGACTCTGAGGCAGGGAGCCAGGTGATCAGGCTTGGTGGGTCCCACCCCCACAGAGACAAACAAAACAGCGATTCAAAATGCTGGGGCTTGAGAGTTTTACTGAGGGTGCAGCTGTATCCAGGATGGTGCAACTCGGTGGGGGAGGGGCGTCCACCACTACAGACGCATTCCACCCCTACTGAAAAACACGACCATTGTGGAAGCAGCCTGCTCTTGCTGAGGCAACCTACCATAACAGAGAGACTGAGCCAACAGGGCAGAGCCCACCACAGTAGGGCAAAGCCCCGAGGCAACAGGGCAGACCCCGTGGTAGGAGGGCGGAGCCTTGGCAGGCAAATGGTGACTACCCTGCCTCCTAGCTGAACAGGACAGTGCAACGGATACTCATAAAGAAAGCCCCAAATCTCTGAGATAGACCATCTGAAAAAAAAGGGGAGTTTTATAAGTTCTGCTGCAGCAGACACAAACACACCCGCCCAACACCCATGAATGAACAATGGAGCTCACAGATCAGCACTTGAGCTCCTGTGAAGTACAGACCATCTCCTCAAGCAGCTCCCTGACCACTGTATACCCAAAGAGTCACCTCAAAAAGGACTAATAAGACTGATATTTGGCGGGCATCATTCTGGGACAAAGATAGCAGAAGAACTGATAGCATCCCTCACTGTTCAGCAGCTGCTACAGGTGTACCCCAAATAAGCAGGGCCTGGAGTGAACCTCAGCAGTCGTACAGCAGAGTGGCTACATGGTTAGAAGGAAAACTAAGTAACAGAAATATTTCATCATCAACAATCTGGGCGTCCACTCAGAGACCCAATCGAAGTCAGCAACTACTAAGATGACAGGTGGATAAATCCACAAAGATGGGAAGAAACCAGCGCAAAAAAGAGGAAAACACCCAAAACCAAAACACCTCACCTACTACAAAAACCCAAAACTCCTCACCAGCAAGTGAACAAAGCTGGACGAAGAATGAGTCTGACAAAATGATGGAATCAGACTTCAGAAGGTGGATAATAAGAAACTTCAGTGAGCTAAAAGAACATGTCCTAAATCAATGCAAAGAAACTAAGAATCTTGAAAAAAGATTTGAAAAAAAATTTGAGAAAATGATAACAAGAATGGAAAACTTCGAGAGGAATATGAATGAATTGAAGGAGCTGAAAAACACAACATGAGAACTTCGTGAAGCATGCACAAGTTTCAACAGCAGAATTGACCAAGAAGAAGAAAAAATATCAGAAGTTAAAAAATCAACTCAATGAAATAAAAATAAACCAAGATTAGAAAAAAAAGCGCAAAATTGAATGAACAAAATCTCCAAGAAATGTGGGACTATGTGAAAAGACCTAACCTACGTTTGATAGGTGTACCAGAATATGATGAAGAGAATGAATCCAAGTTGCTAAATACTCTTCAGAATATTATCCAGGAAAATTTCCCCAACCTAGCAAGGCAGGCCAATACTCAAGTACAGAAAATATGGAGAACACGACAAAGATATTCCACAAGAAGAGCAACCCAAGAAACATAGTCATCAGATTCACCAGGGTTGAAATAAAGGAGAAAATACTAACGGCAGTCAGAGGAAAGGTCGGGTCATCTACAAAGAAAAGCCGATCAGACTCACAGTGGATCTCTGGGCAGAAACTCCACAAGCCAGAAGAGAGTGGGGGCCAATATTCAACATCCATAAAGGAAAGAACTTTCAATCCAGAATTTCATATCCAGACAAAATGAGCTGCATAAGTAAAGAAAGAATAAAATCTTTTGCCAACAAGCAAGTACTCAGAGATTTTATCAACACCAGGCCTGCCTTACAAGAGCTCCTGAAAGAGGCACTACACATAGAAAGGAACAACCAGTACCAACTATTCCAAAAACATACCAAATGCTAAAGAGCATCAACAAAATAATGAATCTGCAACAACTAACGAGCAAAACAGACAGCTAACATCAAAATGGCGGTATTAAATTCACACATAACAATATTAACCCTAAATGTAAATGGGCTAAATGCACCAATCAAAAGACACATTGGTGTGCTCTATCCAGGAAACCTATCTCACAAGCAAGGATACACAAAGTCTAAAAATAAAAAGATGGAGAAACATTTACTAAGCAAATGGAGAGCAAAAGAAAGCAGAAGTTGCAATTCTTGTCTCTGATAAAATAGACTTTAAAGCAACAAAGATCAAAAGAGACAAAGAAGGACATTACATAATGGAAAAAGCATAGATACAACAAGAAGAGCTAACAATCCAAAATATATATGACCCAATACAGGAGCACCCAGATATATAAGGCAAGTCCTTAAGGACTTAAAAAGAGACATAGACTCCCACGCAATAATAGAGGGAGACTTTAAGACTCCATTGTCAATATCAGACAGATCAACCAGACAGAAAATTAACAAGGATATCCAGGGCTTGAACTCAGACCTGGAAAAAGAAAATCTGTTAGACATTTAAAGAACTCTCGGGGGGAGGGAGGCAAGATGGCGTCGTAGAGGTGACTCAGGATTGCAGCTCTCGGTGAAGGCGCAGAGGGTGAGTCCTAGCCGCATTCTCGGATGTTCCTTTTATGCCCACAGAGCGTTGAAGGTCCCAGGTGTGGGAGAGACGCGGGACGCTAGCAGCCGGCTAACGCAACCGGCTCCCGCCGCCTCTTCGGCCGGCGCCGCAGCGGGGCCCGGCGCGGAACTCACTGGTCTGGGTGCCCTGTTAAACCGGCAATCTGAGATTTGGAAGGGCAGATTGGCATGTCCATCTGATTGAACAGGACTTGGACAATGAGCCAGACCAGGAGTTTCCTGGGAAGCGTGATCTGAGCCGGGGTAGTGGGCAGCGGCACGGGAGATCGCACGGATCCCAGTGCCCTATCGGCAGGCTCCTGGGGCGCCAGTGAGGGAGTCGACCTTTCAGCTTGGGGAGAGGAAGAGAGAGAGAGAGAGAGAGGACGGACTCTGAGGCAGGGAGCAGGGTGATCGGGCTCGGCGGGTCCCACGCTCACGGGGACAAGCAGGGCGGCGACTGGAGGCGCTTGGGGCTGAGAGTTTTGTTGCCGGCATTTAGGACGGTGCAGCCCGGTCAGGGAGGGGCGTCCACCATTCCTGACAAAGTGCACCCCCACTTAAGTACCGCCCAGGACTGACGCAGCCTGCCGTTGCCGAGGCAACCTGCCATAACAGAGAGAGTCCGCCGGGCCGCAACAGGGCGGATCCGCCTTAGGAGGTCAGAGCCCCGGCAGGCAAATAGTGAATAGACTGCCACCTAGTGGGGCAGGACAGTGCAACAGATACTCATAAAGAAAGCCCCAACTCCCTGAGACAGAGCATCTAAGGGTGAAAAAAAAAAAAAAAAAGAGTGGTGTTTTATGAGTTCTATTGCAGCAGACATAACCTCCCAACAACCCTGAATGAACAACGGAGCTCACAGCTCAGCACTGGAGCTCCTATAAAGCACAGACTGTCTCCTCAAGCAGCTCCCTGACCTCTGTATATCCAAGGAGTCACCCCAGAAAAGGACTAATCAGACTGACATTTGGCTGGCATCATTCTGGAACAAGGGCAGCAGAAAAAAAAACTGATATCATCCCTCACTGTTCTGCAGCTGCTGCAGGTATACCCCAGACAAGCAGGGCCTGGAGTGGAGCTCAGCACTCATACAGCAGAGAGGATAGATCATTAGAGGGAAAACTAAGTAACAGAAATACTTCATCATCAACAATCTCAGTGTCCACACAGAGACCCAATTGAAAAATCAGCCACTACTAAGACAACAGGTGGATAAATCCATAAAGATGGGAAGAAACCAGCGCAAAAAGGAGGAAAGCACCCGAAACCAAAACACCTCACCTCCAAAAAAGGACCAAAACTCCTCACCAGCAAGGGAACAAAGCTGGACGGAGAATGAATGTGACGAAATGACGGAATCAGACTTCAGAAAGTGGATAATGAGAAACTTCAGTGAGCTAAAGGAACATGTTCTAAACCAGTGCAAAGAAACTAAGAACCTTGAAAAAAGATTTGAAAAAAGATTCGAGGAATTGATAACGAGAATGGACAACTTAGAGAGGAATATGAATGAATTGAAGGAGCTGAAAAACTCAACACGAGAACTTCGCGAAGCATGCACAAGTTTCAACAGCCGAATTGACCAAGCAGAAGAAAGAATATCAGAAGTTGAAGATCAACTCAATGAAATAAAACGAGAAACCAAGATTAAAGAAAAAAGCACAAAAAGGAATGAACAAAATCTCCAAGAAATGTGGGACTATGTGAAGAGACCCAACCTACGTTTGATAGGTGTACCAGAATGTGATCAAGAGAATGAATCTAAGCTGGAAAACACTCTTCAGGATATTATCCAGGAAAATTTCCCCAATCTAGCAAGACAGGTCAATACTGAACTCCAGGAAATACAGAGAACACCACAAAGATACTCCGCAAGAAGAGCAACCCCAAGGCACATAATCATCAGATTCACCAGGGTTGAAACGAAGGAGAAAATACTAAGGGCAGCCAGAGAGAAAGGTCGGGGCACCCACAAAGGGAAGCCCATCAGACTCACAGCAGATCTCTCGGCAGAGACTCTACAAGCCAGAAGAGAGTGGGGGCCAATATTCAACATCCTTAAAGAAAAGAGCTTTCAACCCAGAATTTCATATCCAGCGAAACTGAGCTTCATAAGTGAAGGAAAAATAAAATCCTTCACGAACAAGCAAGTACTCAGAGATTTTGTCACCACTAGGCCTGCTTTACAAGAGCTCCTGAAAGAGGCACTACACATCGAAAGAAACAACCAGTTCCAGCCATCCTAAAAGCATACCAAATGCTAAAGACCATCAACAAAATGAAGAATGTACATGAACCAATGGGCAAAACAGCCAGATAGCATCAAAATGGCAGTATCAAATTCACACATAACAATATTAACCCTGAATGTAAATGGGCTAAATGCACCAATCAAAAGACACAGACTGGCAAATTGGATAAAAAACCAAAACCCATCAGTGTGCTGTATCCAGGAAACCCACCTCACACACAAAGATAAACAAAGGCTCAAAATAAAAGGATGGAGGAAGATTTACCAAGCAAATGGAGAGCAAAAAAAAGCAGGAGTTGCAATTCTCATCTCTGATAAAATAGAATTTAAAGCAACAAAGATCAAAAGGGACAAAGAAGGTCATTACATAATGGTAAAAGTATCGATACAACAAGAAGAGCTAACGATTCTAAATATATATGGACCCAATACAGGAGCACCCAGATATATAAGGCAAGTTCTTAATGACTTACAAAGAGACTTAGAATCCCACACAATAATAGTGGGAGACTTTAACACTCCACTGTCAATAGCAGACAGATCAACCAGACAGAAAATTAACAAGGATATCCAGGACTTGAACTCAGACCTGGAACAAGCAAACCTGATAGACATTTACAGAACTCTCCACGCCAAATCCACAGAATATACATTCTTCTCAGCACCACATCACACCTACTCCAAAATTGACCACATAATTGGAAGTAAAGCACTCCTCAGCAAATGCAAAACAACTGAAATCATAACAAACAGTCTCTCAGACCATAGTGCAATCAAGTTGGAACTCAGAATTCAGAAACTAACTCAGAACCGCACAGCTTCATGGAAACTGAACAACTGGCTCTTGAATGTTGATTGGATAAACAAAGAAATGAAGGCAGAAATAAAGAAGTTCTTTGAAACCAACGAGAATGAAGACACAACGTACCAGAATCTCTGGGACACATTTAAAGCAGTCTGTAGAGGAAAATATATAGCAATAAGTGCCCACATGAGAAAAGTGGAGAGATCTAAAATTGACACCCTATCGTCAAAATTGAAAGAGCTAGAGGAGCAAAATAAAAAAAGCTCAAAACCTAGCCGAAGACAAGAAATAACTAAGATCAGAGCAGAACTGAAGGAGATAGAGACAAGAAAAACCCTTCAAAAAAATCAATAAATCCAAGAGCTGGTTTTTCGAAAAGATCAACAAAATAGACCACTAGCCAGACTGATAAAAAAGAAAAGAGAGAACAACCAAATAGATGCAATAAAAAACGATAAAGGGGAAATCACCACAGATTCCACAGAAATTCAAACCATCATCAGAGAATACTACAAACAACTCTATGCACACAAACTAGTAAATCAGGAAGAAATGGATAAATTCCTGGATGCCTGTGTCCTCCCAAGCCTAAACCAGGAGGAAGCCGAAACTATGAATAGACCAATAACAAGGTCAGAAGTTGAGGCAGCAATTAAGAGCCTACCACACAAAAAAAGCCCAGGTCAAGATGGGTTCACAGCTGAATTCTACCAGACACACAAAGAGGATCTGGTACCATTCTTTCTGAAACTATTCCAAATAATCCAAAAAGAGGGAACCCTTCCCAAATCATTTTATGAGACCAACATCATCCTGATACCAAAACCTGGCAGAGACTCAACAAGAAAAGAAAACTTCAGGCCAATATCCATGATGAACATAGATGCAAAAATCTTCAATAAAATACTGGCAAAACGATTGCAACAGCACATTAAAAAACTTATCCATCATGATCAAGTAGGATTCATCCCGGGCATGCAAGGCTGGTTCAACATACGCAAGTCTATAAATGTAATTCACCACATAAACAGAAGCAAAAACAAAAACCACATGATTATCTCAATTGACGCAGAGAAGGCATTTGACAAAATTCAACAGCCCTTTATGCTAAAAACCCTCAACAAACTTGGTATTGATGGAACATATCTCAAAGTAATAAAAGCTATTTACGACAAACCAACAGCCAATATCATACTTAATGGCAAAAACTGGAAGCATTCCCTTTGAAATCTGGCACTAGACAAGGATGCCCTCTCTCACCACTTCTATTCAACATAGTACTGGAAGTTCTAGCCAGAGCAATCAGGCAAGAAAAAGAAATAAAGGGTATTCAAATAGGAAAGGTGGAAGCCAAATTGTCTCTATTTGGAGACGACATGATAGTATACCTAGAAGACCCCATCACCTCAGCCCAAAAGCTCCTGAAACTGATAAGCAACTTCAGTAAAGTCTCAGGATATAAAATCAATGTGCAAAAATCACAAACATTCCTATAAACCAATAACAGACTTAAGGAGAACCAAATCAAAAATGAACTGCCATTCAAAATTGCTACAAAGAAAATAAAATACCTAGGAATACAACTCACAAGGAACGTAAGGGAAATCTTTAAGGAAAACTGCAAAACACTGCTCAACAAAATAAGAGAGGACATAAACAGATGGAGAAACATTCCATGTTTGTGGTTAGGAAGAATCAATATCGTGAAAATGGCTATACTGCCAAAAGTAATTTACACAATCAATGCTATCTCCATCAAACTACCATTGAATTTCTTCACAGAACAGGTAAAAAACACCATGAACTTTATATGGAACCGAAAGAGGGCCCGCATAGCCAAGTCAATTTTAATCAAAAAGAACACAGCGGGAGGCATCACACTACCAGACTTCAAACTATACTACAAGGCTACATTAATCAAAACAGCATAGTACTGTTACCAAAACAGAGACATAGACCAATGAAACATAATAGAGGCATCGGAGACAACACAACATATCAACAATCATATAATCTTTGATAAACCAGACAAAAAGAAGCAATGGGGAAAGGATTCCCTGTTTAATAAATGGTGTTGGAAAAACTGGCTAGCCATGTGCAGAAAGCAGAAACTGGACCCCTTCCTGACACCTTATAGTAAAATTAACTCCAGATGGATTAAAGACTTAAACATAAGACCTGACACCATAAAAGCCCTACAAGAAAATCTAGGCAAAACCATTCAGGACATAGCAGTAGGCAAGTACTTCATGACCAAAACACCAAAAGCATTGGCAACAAAAGCCAAAATAGACAAATGGGACCTAACCAAACTCCACAGCTTCTGCACGGCAAAAGAAACAGTCACTAGAGCGAATCGGCAACCATCAAAATGGGAAAAAAATCTTTGCAGTTTACGCATCAGACAAAGGGCTGATATCCAGAATTTACAAAGAACTCAAACAGATTTACAGGAGAAAAACAAATAAGCCCATTCAATAATGGGCAAAGGATATGAACAGACACCTTACAAAAGAAGACATACATGAGGCCAACAAACACATGAAAAAATGCTCATCATCACTGGTCATTAGAGAGATGCAAATCAAAACCACATCGAGATACCATCTTACGCCAGTTAGAATGGTGAGCATTAAAAAATCTGGAGACAGCAGATGCTGGAGAGGATGTGGAGAAAAAGGAACACTCTTACACTTTTAATTTGAGTGTAAATTAGTTCAACCGTTGTGGAAGACAGTGTGGCGATTCCTCAAGGACCTAGAAATAGAAATTCCATTTGACCCAGCAGTCCCTTTACTGGGTATATATCCAAAGGACTATAAATCGTTCTACTATAAGGACACATGCACATGAATGTTCATTGCAGCACTGTTTACAATAGCAAAGACCTGGAACCAACCCAAATGCTTATTGATGATAGACTGGACTGGGAAAATGTGGCACATATACAGCATGGAATATTATGAAGCAATCAAAAATGATGAGTTTTTGTCCTTTGTATGGAAATGGACAATGATGAATCTGGAGATCATCATTCTCAGCAAACTGACACAAGAACAGAAAAAGAAATACCGCATATTCTCACTCATAGGTGGGTGAGAAAAATGAGAACACATGGACACAGGGAGGGGGTCTACTACACACTGGGGTCTATTTGAGGGAATGGGGGAGGGACAGCAGTGTGTCTGGGGAGGGATAGCCTGGGGATAAATGCCAAGTGCGGGTGAAGGTGAGGAAGGCAGCAAAACACACTGCCATTTGTGTACCTATGCAAATATCTTGCACATTCTGCACATGTACTCCAAAATTTATAATGCAATAAAAATTTAAGAAATTAAAAAAATGTGAATAGAATGCAAAAAAATGGAAAAAGTTTCCATGCTTATCAATTGGAGCTACTAATATTTTTCAAATGGCTATATTAGTCAAAGTGATCTACACATTTAATCCATTCTCTGTGAAAATACCAATGACATTCTTCACATAAATAGAAAAATTATTTTAAAATTCCTATCAAATCACAAAAAACTCTGAATAACTAATGCAATCTTGAGCAAAAAGACCAAATCTGAAGTCATCGTACTACAGGATTTTTAACTATACTACAAACATATAGTAATAAAAATAGCATGGTACTGGCCTAAAATAAGGCACATAGACCAATGAAACAGATTAGATAACCCACAAGTAAATCCATGCACTTGAAGGCAGAATTTTCAACAAAGTGTCCAGGAACATCTATGGGGACAAAACAGTTTCTTTAATAAATGATGATGCAGAAAATTGGATATCCACGTGCAGAAAAACTAACGTAGATTCTTATCTTTTACCATATAGAAAAATAAACTTAAAATGACTTAAATACTTAAGCAAAAAACTAGAAACTTGAGGAATATCTTTGTGGTGTTCTCTGCATTTCCTGAATTTGCATGTTGACCTGTCTTTCTAGATTGGGGAAGTCTCCTGAATAATATCCTGAAGAGTGTTTTCCAGATTGGATTCATTTGCCTTGTCACATTCAGTAACACCTATCAGATGTAGATTAGGTCTTTTCACATAATCCAATATTTCCTGGAGACTTTGTTCATTTGCTTTTACTCTTTTTTCTCTAATTTTTTCTTCTCATTTTATTTCATTGAGTTGATCTTCAATCTCCAATGTTCTTTCCTCTGCTTGATAGATTGAGCTATTGAAACCTGTGTATGCTTTACAAAGTTCTCATGGTATGTTTTTCAGCTCCATCAACTCGTTTATGTTCTTTTCTAAGCTGGTTATTCTGGTTAGCATTTTGTCTAACCTTTTTTCAAGATTTTTAGGTTCTTTGCATTGGGTTAGAACATGTTCCTTTAGCTCAGAGTAATTTGTTATTACCGCCCTTCTGAAGCCTGCTTCTGTTGATTTGACAAATTCATTCTCCATCCAGTTTTGTTCCTTTGCTGGTGAGAAGTTGTAATCCCTCGGAGGAGGAGACACATTCTGGTTTTTGGCGATTCTATCCTTTTTGTGCTTGTTTATTCCAATCTTTATGGATTTATCTACCTCTGATCTTCGAAGTTGATGACTTTCAGGACGGGTCTCTGAGTGGATGTCCTTTCTGTTGATGTTGAAGCTATTTCTTTCTTCTTTTTAGTTTCCTTATAATAGTCAGGCCCCTCTGCTGCAGGACTGCTGGAGGTCCACTCCAGACCCTGCTTGCCTGAGAATCACTCAGAGGGGGTGCAGAACATCAAGTTTTGCTGCCTGTTACTTCCTCTAGTAGCATAATCCCAGAAGGTTACCTGCCAGATGTCAGCCAGAGCTCTCCTGAATGAAGTCCCTCAGATACATGGGGTCAGAGAGCTGCTTGAGTAAGCAGTCTGTCCTTATCAGAGCTCAAGTGCTATGCTGGGAGCTCCATTCCTCCCTTCAAAGCTGCTAGGTATGGACATTTATGTCTGCTGTAGCAGAACTCACAACTTCCCCTTTTCCCAGGTGTTCTGTCCTGAGAAGGTGAGGGGCTTTATTTATAAGTCCCTGAAGTATTGCTGCTTTTATTTTTCAGAGATGGCCTATACAGCATGGAGGGAGTCTAGTCACAGTGTGCCTGCAGAGGTGTTGGTGAACTGCTGTGGGCTCCACCCAGCTGCTGTGTAAACTTCCTTGAAGTTTTGTTTACACAGGTAAGGTTAGAACTGCCTTGGTAATGGCAGACTGGCTCAGTAATGGTGGACTGCCTTGGTAATGGCGGATGCCTTTCCCCAACCAAGCTCAACCATCCTTTGTTGAGCTCAAACTGCTGTACTGGCTGCAAAACTCTCAAACCAGTGGGTTTCAGTTTGCTTGTCTTTATGGGAGTGGGACCCAGGTAGATCACTTGACTCCCTGCCTTCAGCCCTTTCTTTTCAGGGGAATGAGAGGCTCTGTCTGGCAGGTGTGTCCAGCACCAGTTAAAATGGACACAATGATTTGTGCTGGAAACCCATGGTGCATGTCATTCCAGCAGGAATCTACTGGTCTGTGGGCTGTAAAGACCATGGGAGGAGCACAGTATCTGAGCTGGAGTGCTGGAGTGGCCGGAAAAGTCCTGATGGCCTCTGTTGGGTAATGGGGGTGTCCTCCAGCCCCTTGCACTTCCCAGGTGAGTCAGTGCCCCACTCTGCCTCGATTTGCCCTCCTTGGGCTACAACAACTGCCCAACCAGTCCCATTGAGATGAACCTGGTACCTCAGATGAAAAATGAGGAGATCACTCACCTTCTGTGTCACTCTCATTGGGAATTGTGTTCTGAAGCTGTTCCTGTTTGGCCATCTGGTGAAAGCCATGATCTCAGCCAAAAAATTCCTTGAGATGATAAGTAATTTCAAGAAAGTCTCAGGATACAAAATCAATGTGCAAAAATCACAAGCATTCCTATATACCAATAACAGACAGAGAGCCAAATCATGAGCAAACTCCCATGCACAACTGCTACAAAGACAATAAAATAACTAGGAATACAACTAATAAAGGACATGAAGGACCTCTTCAAGGAGAATTACAAACCACTACTCAAGGAAATAAGAGGACATAAACAGATAGAAAAACATTCCATGCTCATGGTTAGAAAGAATCAATATTGTAAAAATGGCCATACTGCCCAAAGTAATTTACAGATTCAATGCAATACCCATCAAGCTACAATTAACCTTTTTCACAGAACTGGAAAAAAGCAACTTAAACTTCATATGGAACCAAAACAGGGCCCACACAGCCAAGACAATTATAAACAAAAAGAACAAAGCTGGAGGCAACACGCTACCTGACTTCAAACATACTACAAGGCTACAGTAATCAAAACAGCATGATACTGGTACCAAAACAGAGATATAGACGAATGGAACATAACAGAGGCCTCAGAAGTAACATGACACACCTACAATCATCTGATATTTGACAAACCTGACAAAAACAAGCAACGGGGAAAGGATTTCCTGTTTAACAAATGGTGTTGGGACAACTGGCTAGCCATGTGCAGAAAGCTGAAATTGGACACCTTTCTTACACCTTATACAAAAATTAACTCTAGATGTACTAAAAATTTAAACATAAGAACTAACACCATAAAAACCCTAGAAGAAAACCTAGGCAATGCCATTTAGGACCATAGGCATAGGCAAGGACTTTATGACTAAAACACCAAAAGCAATAGCAACAAAAGGCAAAATAGACAAATAGGATCTAATTAAACTTAAGAACTTCTGTACAGCAAAAGAAACAATAATTAGTGAGAACCAGCAACCAACAGAATGAGAAACAAATTTTGCAAGCTACCCATCTGACAAAGGGCTGATATCCAGAATCTATAAAGAACTAAAAAACATTTACAAGAATAAACCTCATGAAGAAGTGGGTGAAACATATGAACAGGCACTTTTCCAAAGAAGACATTGATGCAGCCAACAAACATATGAAAAACTGCTCATCATCACTGGTCATTAGAGAAATGCAAATCAAAACCACATTGAGATTTCATCTTGTGCCAGTTAGAATGGCAATCATTAAAACATCTGGAGACAACAGATGCTGGAGAGGTTGTAGATAAATGGGAACACTTTAATGCTGTCAGTGGGAGTGTAAATTAGTTCAACCATCATGCAAGACAATGTGGCGAGTCCTCAAGGATCTAGAAATAGAAATATCATTTGACCCAGCAATCCCATTACTGGGTATATACCAAAAGGATTACAAATCGTTCTATTATAAAGACACATGCACACGTATGTTCATTGTGCCACTGTTTACAATAGCAAAGACTTGGAACCAACCCAAATACCCATCAACAATAGATTGGATAAAAAAATGTAGCACATATACACCATGAAATACTATGCAGCCATAAAAAACGTGAGTTCATGTCCTCTGCAGGGACATGGATGCAGCCAGAAACCATCATTCTCAGCAAACTGACACAAGAACAGAAAACCAAACACTGCATGTTGTCACTCATAAGTGGGTGTTGAACAGTAAGAACACATGGACACAAGGAGTGGAACATCACACACTGGGGGGTGTTGGGGAGGTGGGGTGCTAATGGAGAGATAGGAGGGGTGGGGAGATTGGGGAAAGATAACATTTGGAGAAATACCTAAGGTAGGGGTTGGGTGGATGTATTCGGCAAACTACCATCACATGTGTATACCTATGTATCAATCTTGCAAGATCTGCACATGTACCCCAGAAATTAAAGTAAAATAAAAATAAAAATAAAGACTGGAAACTATGAAACTAAAAGTAAACTTTGTTGAAATAGTCTGGGCAAAGATAAGTTAGGTAAAACCTCAAAAGCACAGTCAACAAAAGTGAAAATAGAGAAATGAGATTACATCAAACTAAAAAGCTTCTTCATAACAACAGCAAAAAAAAAAAAAAATCAAGAAAACAGAGATAACCTATAGAATGGGAGATAATAATATCAAGCTATCAATTTGACAAGGAAGTAATAACAAGTATCTATAAGAAACTCCAGGCCAGGGAGGAGGCAAGATGGCGTCATAGAGGTGACTCAGGATTGCAGCTCTCGGTGAAGGCGCAGAGGGTGAGTCCTAGCCGCATTCTCGGATGTTCCTTTTATGCCCACAGAGCGTTGAAAGTCCCAGGTGTGGGAGAGACATGGGACGCTAGCAGCCAGCTAACGCAACCGGCTCCCACCGCCTTTTCGGCCGGCGCCGCAGCGGGACCCGGCGTGGAACTCACTGGTCTGGGTACCCTGTTAAACCGGCAACCTGAGATTTGGAAGGGCAGATTGGCATGTCCATCTGATTGAACGGGACTTGGACAATGAGCCAGACCAGGAGTTTCCTGGGAAGCGTGATCTGAGCCGGGGTAGTGGGCAGCAGCACGGGAGATTGCACGGATCCCAGTGCCCCATCGGCAGGCTCCTGGGGCGGCAATGAGAGAGTCGACCTTTCAGCTTGGAGAGAGGAAGAGAGAGAGAGAGAGGACCGACTCTGAGGCAGGGAGCTGGGTGATCGGGCTCGGCAGGTCCGACGCTCACGGGGACAAGCAGGGCGGCGACTGGAGGTGCTTGGGGCTGAGAGTTTTGTTGCCGGCATTTAGGACGGTGCAGCCCGGTCAGGGAGGGGCGTCCACCATTGCTGACGAAGTGCACCCCAACGTAAGTACCGCCCAGGACTGACGCAGCCTGCCGTTGCCGAGGCAACCTGCCATAACAGAGACAGTCCACCAGGCAGCAACAGGGCGGACCTGCGTTAGCAGGTCAGAGCCCCGGCAGGCAAATAGTGAATAGACTGCCACCAAGTGTGGCAGGACAGTGCAACAGATACTCATAAAGAAAGCCCCAACTCCCTGAGACAGAACATCTAAGGGTGAAAAAAAAAAAAAAAGAGTGGTGTTTTATGAGTTCTATTGCAGCAGACATAACCTCCCAACAACCCTGAATGAACAACGGAGCTCACAGCTCAGCACTGGAGCTCCTATAAAGCACAGACTGTCTCCTCAAGCAGCTCCCTGACCCCTGTATACCCAAGGAGTCACCCCAGAAAACGACTAATCAGACTGATATTTGGCTGGCATCATTCTGGAACAAGGGCAGCAGAAAAAAAAACTGATATCATCCCTCACTGTTCTGCAGCTGCTGCAGGTATACCCCAGACAAGCAGGGCCTGGAGTGAACCTCAGCACTCATACAGCAGAGAGAATAGCTCAGTAGAGGGAAAACTAAGTAACAGAAATTCTTCATCATAAACAATCTCAGTGTCCACACAGAGACCCAATTGAAAAATCAGCCACTACTAAGACGACAGGCGGATAAATCCATAAAGATGGGAAGAAACCAGGGCAAAAAGGAGGAAAGCACCCGAACCCAAAACACCTCACCTCCAAAAAAGGACCAAAACTCCTCACCAGCAAGGGAACAAAGCTGGATGGAGAATGAATGTGACAAAATGACGGAATCAGACTTCAGAAAGTGGATAATGAGAAACTTCAGTGAGCTAAAGGAACATGTTCTAAACCAGTGCAAAGAAACTAAGAACCTTGAAAAAAGATTTGAAAAAAGATTCGAGGAATTGATAACGAGAATGGACAACTTAGAGAGGAATATGAATGAATTGAAGGAGCTGAAAAACACAACACGAGAACTTCGCGAAACAAGCACAAGTTTCAACAGCTGAATTGACCAAGCAGAAGAAAGAATATCAGAAGTTGAAGATCAACTCAATGAAATAAAATGAGAAACCAAGATTAAAGAAAAAAGCACAAAAAGGAATGAACAAAATCTCCAAGAAATGTGGGACTATGTGAAGAGACCCAACCTCCATTTGATAGGTGTACCAGAATGTGACGAAGAGAATGAATCCAAGCTGGAAAACACTCTTCAGGATATTATCCAGGAAAATGTCCCCAACCTAGCAAGACAGGTCAATACTCAACTCCAGGAAATACAGAGAACACCACAAAGATACTCTGCAAGAAGAGCAACCCCAAGGCACATAATCGTCAGATTCACCAGAGTTGAAACGAAGGAGAAAATACTAAGGGTAGCCAGAGAGAAAGGTCAGGTCAGCCACAAAGGGAAGCCCATCAGACTCACAGCAGATCTCTTGGCAGAGACTCTACAAGCCAGAAGAGAGTGGGGGCCAATATTCAACATCCTTAAAGAAAAGAAATTTCAACCCAGAATTTCATATCCAGCGAAACTGAGCTTCATAAGTGAAGGAAAAATAAAATCCTTCATGAACAAGCAAGTACTCAGAGATTTTGTCACCACTTGGCCTGCTTTACAAGAGCTCCTGAAAGAGGCACTACACATAGAAAGAAACAACCAGTTCCAGCCATCCTAAAAGCATACCAAATGCTAAAGACCATCAACAAAATGAAGAATGTACATGAACCAACGGGAAAAACAACCAGCTAGCATCAAAATGGCAGTATCAAATTCACACATAATAATATTAACCCTGAATGTAAATGGGCTAAATGCACCAATCAAAAGACACAGACTGGCAAATTGGATAAAAAACCAAAACCCATCGGTGTGCTGTATCCAGGAAACCCACCTCACATGCAAAGATACACAAAGGCTCAAAATAAAGGGATGGAGGAAGATTTACCAAGCAAATGGAGAGCAAAAAAAAAGCAGGAGTTGCAATTCTCATCTCTGATAAAATAGACTTTAAAGTAACAAAGATCAAAAGGGACAAAGAAGGTCATTACATAATGGTAAAAGGATCGATACAGCAAGAAGAGATAACGATTCTAAATATATATGGACCCAATGTAAGAGCACCCAGATATATAAGGCAAGTTCTTAATGACTTACAAAGGGACTTAGACTCCCACACAATAATAGTGGGAGACTTTAACACTCCACTGTCAATAGCAGACAGATCAACCAGACAGAAAATTAACAAGGATATCCAGGACTTGAACTCAGACCTGGAACAAGCAAACCTGATAGACATTTACAGAACTCTCCACCACAAATCCACAGAATATACATTGTTCTCAGCACCACATCACACCTACTCCAAAATTGACCACATAATTGGAAGTAAAGCACTCCTCAGCAAATGCAAAACAACTGAAATCATAACAGTCTCTCAGACCATAGTGCAATCAAGTTGGAACTCAGAATTCAGAAAATAACTCAGAACCACACAGCTTCATGGAAACTGAACAATTGGCTCTTGAATGCTGATTGAATAAACAATGAAATGAAGGCAGAAATAAAGAAGTTCTTTGAAACCAACGAGAATGAAGACACAACGTACCAGAATCTCTGGGACACATTTAAAGCAGTCTGTCAAGGAAAATATATAGCAATAAGTGCCCACATGAGAAGAGTGGAGAGATCCAAAATTGACACCCTATCGTCAAAATTGAAAGAGCTAGAGGAGCAAGATCAAAAGAGCACAAAACCTAGCCGAAGACAAGAAATAACTAAGATCAGAGCAGAACTGAAGGAGATAGAGACAAGAAAAACCCTTCAAAAAATCAATAAATCTAAGAGCTGGTTTTTCGAAAAGATCAACAAAATAGACAGACCACTAGCCAGACTGATAAAAAAGAAGAGAGAGAACAACCAAATAGATGCAATAAAAAACGATAAAGGGGAAATCACCACAGATTCCACAGAAATTCAAACCATCATCTTCGAATACTACAAACAACCCTATGCACATAAACCAGTAAATCAGGAAGAAATGGATAAATTCCTAGACGCCTGTGTTCTCTCAAGCCTAAACCAGGAGGAAGCCGAAACTATGAATAGACCAATAACAAGGTCTGGAGTTGAGGCAGCAATTAAGAGCCTACCACACAATAAAAGCCCAGGTCCAGATGGGTTCACAGCCGAATTCTACCAGACAAACAAAGAGGATCTGGTACCATTCCTTCTGAAACTATTCCAAATAATCCAAAGAGAGGGAACCCTTCCCAAATCATTTTATGAGACCAACATCATCCTGATACCAAAACCTGGCAGAGACTCAACAAGAAAAGAAAACTTCAGGCCAATATCCATGATGAACATAGATGCAAAAATCTTCAATAAAATACTGGCAAACCGATTGCAACAGCACATTAAAAAATTTATCCATCATGATCAAGTAGGATTCATCCCGGGGATGCAAGGCCGGTTCAACATACGCAAGTCTATAAATGTAATTCACCACATAAATAGAAGCAAAAACAAAAACCACATGATTATCTCAATTGATGCAGAGAAGGCATTTGACAAAATTCAACAGCCCTTTATGCTAAAAACCCTCAATAAACTTGGTATTGATGGAACATATCTCAAAGTAATAAAAGCTATTTATGACAAACCAACAGCCAATATCATACTTAATGGGCAAAAACTGGAAGCATTCCCTTTGAAATCTGGCACTAGACAAGGATGCCCTCTCTCACCACTTCTATTCAACATAGTACTGGAAGTTCTAGCCAGAGCAATCAGGCAAGAAAAAGAAATAAAGGGTATTCAAATAGGAAAGGTGGAAGCCAAATTGTCTCTATTTGCAGACGACATGATAGTATACCTAGAAGACCCCATCACCTCAGCCCAAAAGCTCCTGCAACTGATAAGCAACTTCAGCAAAGTCTCAGGATATAAAATCAATGTTCAAAAATCACAAGCATTCCTATACACCAATAACAGATTTAAAGAGAACCAAATCAAGAACGAACTGCCATTCACAATTGCTACAAAGAAAATAAAATACCTAGGAATACAACTCACTAGGAATGTAAGGGACCTCTTTAAGGAAAACTACAAACAACTGCTCAACGAAATAAGAGAGGACACAAACAGATGGAGAAACATTCCATGTTCGTGGTTAGGAAGAATCAATATCGTGAAAATGGCTATACTGCCCAAAGTAATTTACACAATCAATGCTATCCCCATCAAACTACCATTGAATTTCTTCACAGAACTTGAAAAAACCACCACGAATTTCATATGGAACCAAAAAAGAGCCCGCACAGCCAAGTCAATTCTAAGCAAAAAGAACACAGCAGGAGGCATCACGCTACCAGACTTCAAACTATACTACCAGGCTACAGTAATCAAAACAGCATGGTACTGGTAGCAAAACAGATATATAGACCAATGGAACAGAACAGAGGCATCGGAGGCAACACAACACATCTACAATCATATTATCTTTGATAAACCAGACAAAAACAGGCAATGGGGAAAGGATTCCCTATTTAATAAATGGTGTTGGGAAAACTGGCTAGCCATGTGCAGAAAGCAGAAACTGGACCCCTTCCTGACCTTACACTAAAATTAACTCCAGATGGATTAAATACTTAAACGTAAGACCTGACACCATAAAAACCCTAGAAGAAAATCTAGGCAAAACCATTCAGGACATAGGAGTAGGCAAGGACTTCATGAACAAAACACCAAAAGCATTGGTAACAAAAGCCAAAATAGACAAATGGGACCTAATCAAACTCCACAGCTTCTGCATGGCAAAAGAAACAGTCACTAGAGTGAATTGGCAACCATCAGAATGGGAAAAAATCTTTGCAGTTTACACATCTGACAAAGGGCTGATATCCAGAATTTACAAAAAACTCAAACAGATTTACAGGAAAAAAACAAACAAGCCCATTCAAAAATGGGCAGAGGATATGAACAGAAACTTTACGAAAGCAGACATACATGAGGCCAGCAAACATATGAAAAAGTGCTAATCGTCATTGGTCATTAGAGAGATGCAAATCAAAACCACATTGAGATACCATCTCATACCAGTTAGAATGGCGATCATTAAAAAATCTGGAGACAGCAGATGCTGGAGAGGATGTGGAGAAATAGGAACACTCTTACACTGTTGGTGGGAGTGTAAATTAGTTCAACCATTGTGGAAGACAGTGTGGCGATTCCTCAGGGAGCTAGAAATAGAAATTCCATTTGACCCAGCAATCCCATTACTGGGTATCTATCCAAAGGACTATAAATCGTTCTACTATAAGGACACATGCACACGAATGTTCATTGAAGCACTGTTTACAATAGCAAAGACCTGGAACCAACCCAAATGCCCATCGATGATAGACTGGACTGGGAAAATGTGGCACATATACACCATGGAATATTATGCAGCAATCAAAAATGATGAGTTTGTGTCCTTTGTAGTGACATGGATGAATCTGGAGAACATCATTCTCAGCAAACTGACAGAAGAACAGAAAAAGAAATACCGCATATACTCACTCATAGGTGGGTGAGAAAAATGAGAACACGTGGACACAGAGCGGCGGTCTAGTATACACTGGGGACTGTTGGGGGGAATGGGGGAGGGACAGCGGGGGGGCTGTGGGGGATAGCCTGGGGATGAATACCAAGTGTGGGTGAAGGGGAGGAAAGCAGCAAAGCACACTGCCATGTGTGTACCTATGCAACTATCTTGCTCATTCTGCACATGTACCCCCAAACCTATAATGCAATAAAAATTAAAAAAAAAAAAAAGAAAACATGCCACACTGGAAACACTCAGTATCATAGTAGAAGCCAGTGTTTCTCTACTTGGATCGCTCAGGCCATATGCATCAGGATTCCTGAAGTTCCTTGTTAAAAACGCAGACCCCTAATCCTCAGCAGACTGGCTGAATCAGAATCTCTGGTGGGGCCCTGGAATCTGTATTATAACAAGTGCCAGGATATGACACATGAAACAAGTGTCAGGAGATTCTCATTAAATCTCGGAACCATCTGGTATGAGATAAATGAACAAACAAAAAACCCATGCTGGGATACCAAAGGTGTGGTTTTAGAATTAATGGTGGCCGGGCACGGTGGCTCAAGCCTATAATCCCTGCACTTTGGGAGGCTGAGGCGGGTGGATCACAAGATCAAGAGAGCAAGACCATCCTGGTCAACATGATGAAACCCCGTCTCTACTAAAAAGTACGAAAATTAGCTGGGCCTGGTGGTGCACACCTGTAGTCCCAGCTATTCGAGAGGCTGAGGCAGGAGAATTGCTTGAACTCAGGAGACGGACGTTGTGGTGAGCCGAGATTGCACTATTTCACTCCAGCCTGGGAACAAGAGTGAAACTGTCTTAAAAAAAAAAATAGAATTAATCGCATGTCAGTGGCTTTCTCTATTTTTACAGTTCGGGCTGCTGTGGCATGGGGCACAAATGCTATTGTTACCTGGTTAAACTACTCAGATTTTCTGAGCCAGTTTACTCATCTATGGAATAGGAATCATAGTTTTTGTCTCACATGGCTATAGTGAGGTTTAATCCATGTGAAAACACTTTATAAATTCTAAATACCTCTGTGGTAAATTGTAAAAAATGATCAAAAATTATCCTGCCCCCCTACATCCATAGCCTTGCAAGATTGATGTCACAGCTCTTCCCATCAAGATGTGGGGGACTTTTCTCTATGTTCTGAATCTGGACTCTAAGTTATTTGCTTTGACCAGTGGAACAATTGTCAACATGACTGAAGCAGAGGCTTCAAGACTATTGCATTTTGGGGTTTGCCCTCTTGCTGTTCTTGAGATCCTGAGGTCATCATGTGATTGAGTCTCAGTTAGCTTTCTGGAGGATAAAAGGCTACTTCAACAAGAACCACAGCCAGCCGGCCATGAAGCCTGCCAAATCATGAGCTAAATGATTGTTGCTTAAAGCCACTAAGTTTTTGGAAAGCTCGTTACACAGCAAAAGCTAACAGATGTAGGTTCAAGAACACGTTACTATTTAAGTTATCTAGTATTTTGGGCATGAGTTCTGTGGTTTTCACAGACACTGCCCAGAAGTGCAGACTACAGATGAGCATTAAGGCACAAATTTTCAATCAAATTTTTTCATCCTATGGGCACAATGCCTTCTGTGGTTTTCACAGACACTGCCCAGAAGTGCAGACTACAGATGAGCATTAAGGCACAAATTTTCAATCAAATTTTTTTAACCTATGGGCACAATGCCTATCAGAAACTGTTGTAACATCTCTCCTGAGCAAAGCATCCTATAAGTAGCAAGGAAGTGGGATGAAAGAACCTCTTCCTATTATCCTAACTCATTGTTTTCATAGAAGTTGTTCAGCAGCCTTAAACAGAAGGACAGATAACCTGGCTCTTCTCCAAGATGATTGTCAGTAATAATCTGACTCCACAAAAGCATGCATAATCTGTTGCACACTTTCCCAGGAGCACACTTTCAACATCCTGCTGCTGGCACCAAGATAAATGGCTTTGTCAAAGGCAGCCATGGAGCCTTGCAACCTGTTGTCGCAGAAAAGCTTCCTGGGGCATCAGAAATATCCTAATGTCTAAATCAAGCATCCTTACTGCCATGTGAAGCATCACTGTGCAGAATACATCAAATAAACCTGTAATAGTGAACAGCGCAGGATTGTGCTGTGCAGCCTCAAAAAAAAAAAAAAAAGAAAAAAGAAACTCCAACAACATATTAGCAAAAAAAAAAAAATTAATTAATTAACTGACTTAGAAGTGAGCAAAATATCTGAATAAACATTTCTCAAAAGAAGACTATATATGTAGCCAAGAAGTATATAATAAAATGCTCAACATCATTATTCATCAGGAAAATGCAAACTCAATCCACGTTATTATCTTTCATCTTTGATTGGCTATTAACAAAAAGACAAAAAATAACTAATTCTGGAAAGGATGCAGAGAAAGATGAACACTTCTACATTGTTGGTTTAAATTTAAATTGATACAGCCACTGTGAAGAAGAGTGTGTAGGTTTTTCAAAAGCTATAATTAGAACTACCATATGATTCAGAAATTGCACTTCTGGGTATATATTTAAAGTAAAGAAAATAAGTATGTCAAAAATAAAACTGCACTCCTATATTCATTGCAGTGCTATTCACAAAAGCCAAGATATGAAATAAGTCCACTTGTCCATCAATAAATTCATGAAAAGACAAAATATGGTATATATGCACAGTGGAATGTACTTCAGTTTTAGAAAAACAAAAATCTGGTCTTTTGCAGCAACCTAGATAAAACTAAAGGTAATTGTTAAGTGAGATAGGCTAAACATAGAAAGACAGTTGTTGCATGTTTTTACTCATATTATGGAGCTAAAAAATTAAATCTCATGGAGGTAGAGAGTAGAATCATGATAACCAGAGAGTGGAAAGTGAAGGGGTACGGACAATAAAGAAAAATTTCTTAGGGGGTTACAAATACAGTTATATAAAATAGGTAAGTTCTAGTATTAAATAGTACAATAGGAAAATTACAGTTAACAATAGTTTATGGTATATTTTAAAATAGCTGAAAGAGAAGAATTGTTACATTTCCAATACAAAAAATATAAATATTTATGTGAATGGGCATCCCTAGTACCTTATTTGATCATTACACATTGTAAACAGATATTAAAATGTCTCCTGAACCCCAAAATATACACAAATATTATATAACAATATTTTTAAAGGAAAGGAAAACCTTTTCTGTTAAAAGGAGGAATAGTAAGGATAGTGATCCCTTTTCTAAATAGGTGTTACATAATGGATTTCACTCTTTAAAGGCCCTGTTTTCTTCTCCTTGAAGCATATTATCTATTTTAATAAGTGGGCATCCATGGGTCTTATTTTTACAAGGTAATTTGTAAGTGTCAAATCTTTAATTTAGTATTATTATTTATTGGATCAAGATATCTATGACAACTGTGGGATATATTAGGGCAATGGGTGCCTAATTACAGTAATTTCATTGTTTAAATTTAGTGGGATTCAAAGATGTAATTTGAGTCGTAGTGTCAATTAAGGTCACAAAAGTTTGCCAGTTGATGCATTGTTAATGACAGTTAAAGTTAACCAAAACTTATGTTTTAGTGGTGCAAAATCCAATTAGCGTCCTTTTATCTTTTGTTGTATTTATTCTTTTATATATTTGAATTTCCAATTTGATGAGCTTCATCTATTTTCTTGCTCTCTTTACTATATCCAATTTTCCCTTCCTTCCTTCCTTCCTTCCTTCATTCCTTCCTTCCTTCCTTTCTTCCTTCCTTCCTTCGTTTTCTCTCTTTCTCTTTCCCTCTTTCTTTCTTTCTTTTCATTCTCTCTCTTTCACTTTCCTTCTTTCTCTCTTTCCCTTCCTTCCTTCCTTCCTTCCTTCCTTCCTTCCTTCCTTCCTTCCTTCCTTCCTTCCTTCCTTCTTTCCTTCCTTCCTTCCTTCCATCCTTCTTTCCTTCCTTCCTTCCTTACTTCCCTTCCTTCTCAGTTGCTTCACATAGAAACAGAACCAACACAGAGATCCCACATCTATAGTGGGAGCTGGCAGACTTGAAAACAAGGAGAGATGATAGTACAGTTCCAGTCCAAAGGCTGTCGGCAGAGACATAGGAGAGTTGATAGTGCAGATGAAGCTGAAAGCCAGTCTATTTGAAAATTGCCTCTTGTTCAGGAAGACTAGCTTTTTATTGCTGTTCCATTTAGGCCTTCAACTGATTGGATGAAGTACACTCAAATTATAGACAACAGTCTTTTTACTCAAACTTCACTGATTTAAATGTTAATATCATCTAAAAACACCTTCCATCTTGAGATATAAAATTAACCACCATACTGTCTTTCTCTTTCTCCTCTGTTTTTTTTTTTTATAGTTACTGGATATATTTTGGGAAAAATTCCTTTCTGTTTGATTATATTTATAAGTTTCTTACTTTGGAGAGCCTAAAATTAATATTGTAAGGGTTAAGGGATTCCCTCCTGGGAAGGGTTGAATAACTCTTTGTGCCACAAGGATGCCATGAATAGTTTTCTATGTAACCCTGAGGATCTTTCTTATACACAAGAGATATAGGCAGCCACAACAGCAGCAAAGGTATTTTGTTGGGTCCTAGTGAGCCATCTGTCTTTAGGAGTATAGACTTAAGTAATTAAAATGCTTAAATAATAATCTATCCTCCAAATAGTGGCTTATCTTTCTACACATGGGTCACTATCTAATGGGTCAGTATATTACACAGGTTATAGTCTTTCCACTGAGTAGAAAGAAGGGAGTGCAATACTTGTTTGAAACACACAATCAATTAGTCACAGGGTAAGAAATTTTCCCCTAATATTTTTGTCAATATGACTCAGGGACACTTTAAGAAGGAACCCAGCCCCATACTCCTACCCATAAGTGTCAATCAATTATCAAAAGTTCCTACTTAGCTCTATTAAATCAATAATAGAAGTGAAGAAGAGCTGAGAAAATGTAGGATAAAGCATCACAGCTTTAAGCTACAAGACAAACAAAAGGTAGAAGCTCAAAGTGCATGATGACCATCAGGCAGTAGAGAGAGAAAATTAGCAAGCCAAAGCAAGATATAAAAGAGCCCTGTTGGTGGTAGCTATACTTAGACTATCCTGCTCACAATACAAATTGCTGTAGCCATGCTATATAGACAGAATTGAACTCCACCAAACATTTGGTTTGAATATCAAAATGATGATGCCATATACACACCAAGAAGGTATGCAAAAGCTGATTACTTACATAATGGAAAATGCCTCTGATGGTGGTCACAAAATGGTTTGATAGAGCAAAAATGATGACTAACTTTGGGTTTTTATGATGATTCATAGGTAGGGCAGGGGTTAGGGTTCCTATGTGCAGTCAAATGTCAAAAACTAAAGTCAAACTCTTTCTTACCACTTATTATTAAAAGATATTGAGTGTGTTTTCATGGGGTTCTTGTTTCCAGCTAGGCAGAAGATTGGGAAAAATTATATTAGAAGTGTTTTTAAGTTAGCCTCAGTTGTTATCTGGTAGTAGGTATTAGAATATTGTCTTGAGACTTGCTTCAAGCCTTTCTTATTACCCAGGTTTCAGTTTCTACATCTAAAACTGAGTGATGTGTTAGATTCCCAGGTTTTTCCAGCATTAAGATCTTAAAATCCTTTTCACAAACTGTGGCAAAGACAAATAATGTGTGTTCACCACAACTTCATCTTTGTCTTAGTCACAAAAGAGCACTAGATTAAAATTGTTTCTAGCATTTAGATAAGGCAATGCAACTCATTTCTGGCCAATGGAATGTGTTGAAAGTGATGTGTATCCCTAAACTGCTTTATGTAATCTTCTGTCCACATCCTCTTTTTCCTCTCTGAATGGTTGGAAGCTGAGGTGATGGAGTTACATAATGGAAGAAACCCCTATTCTCAGTTCACAGCTGGGAGTAGGGGCATCTAAAAGTTCTGTGTATATTCATATCAGACTTTGAGCAAGTGAGAGATCCATATAATGATAAGGCACAGAAATTTTCAGATAGCTTTTACTCCAGTTAATGGGCTTTATCTTGGCTAATAAAAAAGCATTAAGTAATATCCACTGTCGTAAATACTGATAGTAATGAGAGGATTTAGCTAGTTGCTTTAGGTAAACAGCAAGGGAAGTGTCCCTGGAGATCTTCAGACCCATTGGTCAGTGCCTCATTCCCATATAACATAAAAAGCAGCCTGAAGAAAAAATCACACTGTGGGCACTGATAAAGGAACTAGAACAGGGGTTTGTGCCTAGAGACATGCCCACAGCTGCACAGATAGGAGAGCCTCCAGCACACTCAGGTAAATCTTGCACAAACCTCCAGCTCACTCAAATAAGGGAACAAGAGCCAACATAAAAACGCCTTTTTCTTTTGTATAATCAGTGGGCTTCCAGGAAAAAGTTTCTTCTTCTTTTGTGGGCATAAACATGGTGGGATCCAGAGGGTTTAAGTGAGCAAGTTCCTTTCCTTTTTGGACTGTGAGCCTAGCCTCTATGAATCATCACTTCAGCTGCTGATTGGTTCTGGGCCAAGGTTCTGAGCCAAGCTTTCACTTCAGCTCCTGAAATATCCTGGGCCAAGCTGAGTAGCTCCTATGAATCATCACTTCATCTCCTGATTGGTCCCGGGCCAAGCTGCATCACACTTTCTTCAAGACAGCCCACAGATTAAGCACATTCTTCCGATTCCCAGGTGGTAAAAAGCCTGGATCCCAGCATCATAGGGAGCAACCCATTTGAGCCCCAACTCTCCATTGGTAAAGAGCTTTCTTCTTTCACTTATTAAACTTTTACTCCAACATTACCCTTGTGTCTGCACTCCTTAATCACCTTAGATGTGAGACAAAGGACTCCAGGCATTATCTCAGACAATGAGAGACTGTTACATCTCAGTGCCTTGCTGAAATTAAAACACTTAGAAATAGAACAAATGCTGTATAATTGTCAGGGAACTTAAGTTTGTGTAATCTTCATGTATTTTAGGTCCAACCAAGCTTTAGAAAAATAATCAAATGTATGGTAATGCCAAAAATAGCAAACAGCATGTGGTTATTTTATTTAAAACTTGGTTTCTACATTGTAAATTTTATAAATCAAATAATTATATTGTGAATTTGTATGAAAAGAGAATAATTTGTATTTTAAAACTAGCTGTCCTTGTGTGAAATTAAAGTAGGCTATATTAAAATATAAACTACAGCCCAAAATGTTTGTACATGTACATGATTTTCAAATATATCATAAATTAAAAATTAAAAGTTATGCCAAATTTTCTACAAAGTGTTCTCTTAAAAGGTATTTTTACCTGCAGAAATTGGAATTATTATTCCCAGTAAACGGATATATTAGGATATATTTGTCATTCTCATTTTTTTGTTTATATTTAAAATTTTATAAAATTGATGAATATTAATATTAAATAAGCTATACAAAATAACTTTGAAGTACCATTTTATAATCTCTAGAAATATTCATATATCAAGAAATAGAAATATTTTAGAAATAAAATTTACTAGTATTTATTGTATAAAATAATATGAAAATCACAATTAAACATTAAAGTTCAACTAAGTCTTACATTTTGTAATGGGAAAATAGAGATTTATTTCACTTCTTATTTTCATTTATGTTGGAAATTTCTCTTACAAAAATGTTTCTCGAAAAAAGGTTATTTTTGACTACCACTCTGTGCCTAACACTATGATGAATCTTCTGACATATGCCAAAGTGGACCATGAGCAGGATTACCAAATGACATACAAAATGCCCAGTTTAATTTTGGTTTCAGAAAAAATAAAATAAATTTTAAAATATAAGCATGACAAAAATTTTACCTTTATTTATTATTATATTTGGTATATACTTAGAATAAAAAGTAACTTTTTAATCTGAAATTCCAATTTTACTGGGTGCTTTATGTTTCTAATTGCTAAACTTTTCTTGAGGTGACTGCTACACAGTGCCTGGATAGCTTTGGTCAACCCAGCTTCTCTCACCTCTTCTTGCTTATACTTTTCAGAATAACTGTTAATGTGTTAAAAATGCAATACAAGGAAAGTGAGAACTGGCCTGAAGAACATAAATCTTGTCCATATATCTTACACAGCATGTAATCTTTGTTTTTTTTTTTTAATTTTTATTGCATTTTAGTTTTGGGGATACATGTGAAGAACGTGCAAGATAGTTGCATAGGTACACACAAGGCAGTGTGTTTTGCTGCCTTCCTCCCCTTCACCCAAACTTGACATTTCTCCCCAGGCTATCCCTCCTCCTCTCGGATCCCACTGTCCTCCCACATTTCCCCCAATAGACCCCAGTGTGTAGTAGAACCCCTCCCTGTGTCCATGTGTTCTCATTTTGATCACCCACCTATGAGTGAGAATATGCGGCATCTCCTTTTCTGTTCTTTTGTCAGTTTGCTGAGAATGATGTTCTCCAGATTCATCCATGTCCTTACAAAGGACACAAACTCATCATTTTTGATTGCTGCATAATATTCCATGGTGTATATGTGCCACATTTTTCCAGTCCAGTCTATCATCGATGGGCATTTGGGTTGGTTCCAGGTCTTTGCTATTGTAAACAGTGCTGCAATGAACATTCGTGTGCATATGTCCTTATAGTAGAACGATTTATAGTCCTTTGGATATACACCCAGTAATGAGATTGCTGGGTCAAATGGAATTTCTATTTCTAGGTCCTTGAGGAATCGCCACGCTGTCTTCCACAATGCTCGAATTAATTTACACTCCCACCAAAAGTGTAAGAGTGTTCCTATTTCTCCACATCCTCTCCAGCATCTGTTGTCTCCAGATTTTTTAATGATCGCCATTCTAACTGGCGTGAGATGGTATCTCAATGTGGTTTTGATTTGCATCTCTAATGAAGAGTGACGATGAGCATTTTTTCACGTGTTTGTTGGTCTCATGTATGTCTTCTTTTGTAAAGTGTCTGTTCATATCCTTTGCCCATTTTTAAATGGGCTTGTTTTTGTTCCTGTAAATCTGTTTGAGTTCTTTGTAAATTCTGGATATCAGCCCTTTGTCAGATGCATAAACTGCAAAGATTTTTTCCCATTCTAGTGGTTGCCGATTCACTCTAGTGACAGTTCCTTTTGCCGTGCAAAAGCTGTGGAGTTTGATTAGGTCCCATTTGTCTATTTTGCTTTTTGTTGCCAATGCTTTTGGTGTTTTTGTCATAAAGTCCTTGCCTACTCCTATGTCCTGAATGGTTTTGCCTAGATTTTCTTGTAGGGTTTTTATGGTGTTAGGTCTTATGTGTAAGTCTTTAATCCATCTGGAGTTAATTTAAGTGTAAGGCGTCAGGAAGGGGTCCAGTTTCTGCTTTCTGCACGTGGCTAGCCAGTTTTCCCAACACCATTTATTTAACAAGGAATCCTTTCCCCATTGCTTGTTTTTGTCTGGTTTATCAAAGATTATATGGTTGTAGATATGTTGTGTTGCCTCCAATGCCTCTGTTCTGTTCCATTGGTCTATATCTCTGTTTTGGTACCAGTACCATGCTGTTTTGATTACTGTACCCTTGTAGTATAGTTTGAAGTCTGGTAGCGTGATGCCTCCCGCTGTGTTCTTTTTGCTTAGAATTGAGTTGGCTATGCAGACTCTCTTTTGGTTCCCTATGAAGTTCATGGTGGATTTTCCAGTTCTGTGAAGAAATTCAATGGTAGCATGATGGGGATAGCGTTGATTCTGTAAATTACTTTTGGCAGTATAGCCATTTTCACAGTATTGATTCTTCCTAACCATGAACATGGAATGTTTCTCCATCTGTTTGTGTCCTCTCTTACTTCATTGAGCAGTGGTTTGTAGTTTTCCTTAAAGAGATTCCTTACATTTCTTGTAATTTGTATTCCTAGGTATTTTATTCTCTTTGTAGCAATTGTGAATGGCAGTTCGTTCTTGATTTGGTTCTCTTTAAGTCTGTTATTGGTGTATAGTCCCACATTTCTTAGCGATTTTGTTCATTCCTTTTTGCGCTTTTTTCTCTTATCTTGGTTTCTCGTTTTATTTCATTGAGTTGATCTTCGACTTCTGATATTTTTTCTTCTGCTTGGTCAATTCAGCTGTTTATACTTGTGCATGCTATACAAAGTTCTTGTGTTGTGTTTTACAGCTCCTTCAATTCATTCATATTCCTCTCTAAGTTGTCCATTCTTGCTATCATATCCTTGAATCTTTTTTCAAATATTTTTTCAAGGTTCTTAGTTTCTTTGCACTGATTTAGAACATGTTCTTTTATCTCACTGAAGTTTCTCATTATCCACTTTCTGAAGTCTGATTCTGTCGTTTTGTCACACTCATTCTCCGTCCAGCTTTGTTCCCTTGCTGGTGAGGAGTTTTGGTTCTTTGTAGGAGGTGAAGTGTTTTGGTTTCAGGTGTTTTCCTCCTTTTTGCACTGGTTTCTTCCCATCTTTATAGATTTATCCACCTCTCATCTTAGTAGTTGCTGATTTTTCAATTGGGTCTCTGAGTGGATGCCCAGATTGTTGATGATGACGTATTTCTGTTACTTAGTTTTTCTTCTAATGGTCTAGGCCCTCTGCTGTATGAGTGCTGAGGGCCACTCCAGGTCCTGCTTGTCTGGGGTGCACCTGTAGCAGCTGCAGAACAGTGAGGGATGCTACCAGTTTCTTCTTCTGCTATCTTTGTTCCAGAATGATACCCACCAGATGTCAGTCTAATTAGTCCTTTTTTCATGTGACTCTTCAGATATACAGGTGTCAGAGAGCTGCTTGAGGAGATGGTCTGTGGCTTATAGGAGCTCCAGTGCTGATCTGTGAGCTCCATTGCTCATTCAGGGTTGTTGGGAGGATGTGTTTATGTCTGCTGCAGCAGAACTCATAAAACCCTCCCTTTTTATTTCCCCCTTTGATGCTCTGTCTCAGGGAGTTGGGGATTTCTTTATGAGGGTCTGTTGCACTATCCTGCCCTGGTAGGAGGTAGTCTGTTCACTATTTGCCTGCCGAGGCTTTGCCCTGCTAGCACGGGTCTGACCTGCTGCCATGGGTCTCCATTCGGCTGTGGTGTGCTCCGCTCTGCTGGAGAATTCTCTCTGTTATGGCAGGTAGCCTCGGCAATGGCAGGTTGTGTCAGCACTGGGCGGTACTTTAGTAGAGGTGGATTCCGTCCATAGTGGTGGACGCCCCTCCCCCACTGTGCTGCACTGTCCTAGACTCAGCGTGCTGGCAGCAAAACTCTCAACCCCAAGTGCCTCCAATCGCCGCTCTGCTTGTCCCCGTGAGGGTGGGATGCGCTGAGCCCGATCACCGGGCTCCCTGCCTCAGAGTTTGTCCTCTCTCTCTCTCTCTCTCTGTTTCTCCCCAATTTCAACAGTTGACTCTCTCACTGGCGCCCCAGTAGCCTGCTGATAGGGCACTGGGATCCGTGTGATCTCCCGTGCTGCTGACCACTGCACCAGCTCAAATCATGCTTTCCAGGAATCTCCTGGTCTGGCTCATTGTCCAAGTCCCGTTTAATCAGATGGACATGTCAATCTGCCCTTCCCAATCTCAGATTGCCAGTTTTACAGGGCACCCAGACCAGTGAGTTTTGTGCCGGGTGCCACTGTGCTGTGGCACTGGCCGAACCGGCCACACGAGCCAGTGGCACTGGTGTCCTGTGTCTCTCCTACACCTGGGACTTTCAACGTTCTGTGGGCAACAAAGGTCCGTCTGAGAATGCGGCTAGGACTCACCCTTTGCACCTTCACTGAGAGCTGCAATCCTGAGTTGTTTCTATGGAGCCATCCCGGAAAATCCCCAGTAATTTGTATTTCTGTGGGATCAGCAGTGATATCACTTTTATCATTTTTTATTTTGTTTATTTGATTTTGCTTTCTATTCTTCTTTACTAATCTATCAGTCTATTTTGTCCCTCTTTTCAAAAAACTACTTCCTGTATTCATTGATTTTTGAAGGGTTTTAGTATCTATACCTCCTTCAATTCTCCTCTGATATTAGTTATTTCTTGTATTCCGCTAGCTTCTTAATTTGTTTGCCCTTGCTTCTCTAGTAATTTTTTTTTTAATTTTTATTGCATTATAGGTTTTGGGGTACATGCGCAAAACGTGCAAGATAGTTGCATAGGTACACACAAGGCGGTGTGTTTTGCTGCCTTCCTCCCCTTCACCCACACATGGTATTCATCCCCAGGTTATACCCCCAGCCCCTCCGGCTCTCCCTCCCCCATTTCCCCCAACAGTCCCCAGTGTATAGTAGACCGCCTCTCTGTGTCCATGTGTTCTCATTTTTCTCACCCACCTATGAGTGAGTATATGCAGTATCTCTTTTTCGGTACTTGTGTCAGTTTGCTGAGAATGATGTTCTCCAGATTCATCCATGTCCCTACAAAGGACACAAACTCATCATTTTCGATTGCTGCATAATATTCCATGGTGTATATGTGCCACATTTTCCCAGTCCAGTCTATCATCGATGGGCGTTTGGGTTGGTTCCAGGTCTTTGCTATTGTAAACACTGCTGCAATGAACATTTGTGTGCATGTGTCCTTATAGGAGAATGATTTATAGTCTTTTGGATAGATACCCAGTAATGGGATTGCCGGGTGAAATGGAATTTCTATTTCTAGGTCCCTGAGGAATCGCCACACTGTCTTCCACAATGGTTGAACTAATTTACACTCCCACCAACAGTGCAAGAGTGTTCCTATTTCTCCACATCCTCTCCAGCATCAGCTGTCTCCAGATATTTTAATGATCGCCATTCTAACTGGTGTGAGATGATATCTCAATGTGGTTTTGATTTGCATCTCTCTAATGACCAATGATGATGAGCATTTATTCATATGTTTGTTGGCCTCATGTATGTCTTCTTTTGTAAAGTTTCTATTCATATCCTTTGCCCATTTTTCAATGGGCTTGTTTGGTTTTTTAGTGTAAATCTGTTTGAGTTCTTTGTAAATTCTGGACATCAGCCCTTCGTCAGATGTGTAAACTGCAAAGGTATTTTCCCATTCTGATGGTTGCCGATTCACTCTAGTGACTGTTTCTTTTGCCGTGCAGAAGCTGTGGAGTTTGATTAGGTCCCATTTGTCTATTTTGGCTTTTGTTGCCAATGCTTTTGGTGTTTTATTCATGAAGTCCTTGCCTACTCCTAGGTCCTGAACGGTTTTGCCTAGATTTCCTTCTAGGGTTTTTATGGTGTCAGGTCTTAGGTTTAAGTCTTTAATCCATCTGGAGTTAATTTTAGTGTAAGGTGTCAGAAAGGGGTCCAGTTTCTGCTTTCTGCACATGGCTAGCCAGTTTTCCCAACACCATTTATTAAATAGGGAATATTTTCCCCATTGCCTGTTTTTGTCTGGTTTATCAAAGATAATATGGTTGTAGATAGGTTGTGTTGCCTCCGATGCTTCTGTTCTGTTCCATTGGTCTATATTTCTATTTTGGTAACAGTACAATGCTGTTTTGATTACTGTACCCTTGTAGTATAGTTTGAAGTCTGGTAGCGTGATGCCTCCCGCTGTGTTCTTTATGCTTAGAATTGACTGGGCTATGTGGGCTCTTTTTTGGTTCCATATGAAATTCATAGTGGGTTTTTCCAGTTCTGTGAAGAAATTCAATGGTAGTTTGATGGGTATAGCATTGATTGTGTAAATTACTTTGGGCAGTATAGCCATTTTCACAATATTGATTCTTCCTAAACACGACCATGGAATGTTTCTACATCTGTTTGTGTCCTCTCTTATTTCGGTGAGCAGTTGTTTGTAGTTTTCTTTAAAGAGGTCCCTTACATTCCTTGTGAGTTGTATTCCTAGGTATTTTATTTTCTTTGTAGCAATTGTGAATGGCAGTTCGTTCTTAATTTGGTTCTCTTTAAGTCTGTTATTGGTGTATAGGAATGCTTGTGATTTTTGAACATTGATTTTATATCCTGAGTATTTGCTGAAGTTGCTTATCAGTGGCAGGAGCTTTTGGGCTGAGGTGATGGGGTCTTATAGGTATACTATCATGTCGTCTGCAAATAGAGACAATTTGGCTTCCACCTTTCCTATTTGAATACCCTTTATTTCTTTTTCTTGCCTGATTGCTCTGGCTAGAACTTCCAGTACTATGTTGAATAGAAGTGGTGAGAGAGGGCATCCTTGTCTAGTGCCGGTTTGCAAAGGGAATGCTTAAAATTTTTGCCCATTCAGTGTGATATTGGCTGTTGGTTTGTCGTAAATAGCTGTTATTACTTTGAGATATGTTCTATCAATACCAAGTTTATTGAGGGTTTTTAGCATAAAGGGCTGTTGAATTTTGTCAAATGCCTTCTCTGCGTCAATTGAGATAATCATGTGGTTTTTGTTTTTGCTTCTGTTTATGTGGTGAATTACATTTATAGACTTGCGTATGTTGAACCGGCCTTGCATCCCCGGGATGAATCCTACTTGATCATGATGGATAAGTTTTTATTGTGCTGTTGCAATCGATTTGCCAGTATTTTATTGAAGATTTTTGCATCTATGTTCATCATGGATATTGGCCTGAAGTTTTCTTTTCTTGTTGAGTCTCTGCCAGGTTTTGGTATCAGAATGATGTTGGTCTCATAAAATGATTTGGGAAGGGTTCCCTCTTTTTGGATTATTTCGAATAGTTTCAGAAGGAATGGTACCAGATCCTCTTTGTGTGTCTTGTAGAATTCAGCTGTGAACCCATAGGGACCTGGGTTTTCTTGTGTGGTAGGCTCTTAATTGCTGCCTCAACTTCTGACCTTGTTATTGGTCTATTCATAGTTTTGGCTTCCTCCTGGTTTAGGCTTGGGAGGACACAGGCGTCGAGGAATTTATCCATTTCTTCCTGATTTACTAGTTTGTGTGCACAGTGTTGTTTTTAGTATTCTCTTATGATGGTTTGAATTTCTGTGGAATCTGTGGTGATTTCCCCTTTATCGTTTTTTATTGCATCTATTTGGTTGTTCTCTCTTTTCTTTTTTATCAGTCTGGCTAGTGGTCTGTCTGTTTTATTGATCTTTTCAAAAAACCAGCTCTTGGACTTATTGATTTTTTGAAGGATTTTTCTTGTCTCTATCTCCTTCAGTTCTGCTCTGATCTTAGTTATTTCCTGTCTTCGGCTAGCTTTTGAGCTTTTTTGATCTTGCTCCTCTAGCTCTTTCAATTTTGATGATAGGGTGTCAATTTTAGATCTCTCCACTCTTCTCATATGGGCACATATTGCTATATATTTTCCTCTACAGACTGCTTTAAATGTGTCCCAGAGATTCTGGTACGTTGTGTTTTCACTCTCATTGGTTTCAAAGAACTTCTTTATTTCTGCCTTCATTTCATGGTTTATCCAATCAACATTCAAGAGCCAGTTGTTCAGTTTCCATGAAGCTGTGCGGTTCTGAGTTATTTTCTGAATTCTGAGTTCCAACTTGATTGCACTATGGTCTGAGAGACTGTTTGTTATGATTTCCATTGTTTTGCATTTGCTGAGGAGTGCTTTACTTCCAATTACGTGATCAATTTTAGAGTAGGTGTGATGTGTTGCTGAGAAGAATGTATATTCTGTGGATTTGTGGTGGAGAGTTCTGTAAATGTCTATCAGGTTTGCTTGTTCCAAGTCCGAGTTCAAGTCCTGGATATCCTTGTTAATTTTCTGTCTGGTTGATCTGTCTGCTATTGACAGTGGAGTGTTAAAGTCTCCCACTATTATTGTGTGGGAGTCTAAGTCTCTTTGTAAGTCATTAAGAACTTGCCTTATATATCTGGGTGCTCCTACATGGGGTCCATATATATTTAGAATCTTTAGCTCTTCTTGTTTTATCGATCTTTTACCATTATGTAATGACCTTCTTTGTCCCTTTTGATCTTTGTTGCTTTAAAGTCTATTTTATCAGTGATGACAATTGCAACTCCTGCTTTTTTTGCTCTCCATTTGCTTGGTAAATCTTCCTCCATCCTTTTATTTTGAGCCTTTGTGTATCTTTGTGTGTGAGGTGGGTTTCCTGGATACAGCACACTGATGGGTTTTGGTTTTTTATCCAATTTGCCAGTCTGTGTCTTTTGATTGGTGCATTTAGTCCATTTATATTCAGGGTTAATATTGTTATGTGTGAATTTGATACTGGCATTTTGATGCTAGCTGGCTGTTTGGCCCATTGGTTCATGTACATTCTTCATTTTGTTGATGGTCTTTAGCATTTGGTATGCTTTTAGGATGGCTGGTACTGGTTGTTTCTTTCTATGTGTAGTGCCTCTTTCAGGAGCTCTTGTAAAGCAGGCCTAGTGGTGACAAAATCTCTGAGTACTTGCTTGTTCGTGAAGGATTTTATTTTTCCTTCACTTATGAAGCTCAGTTTGGCTGGATATGAAATTCTGGGTTGAAAGCTCTTTTCGTTAAGGATGTTGAATATTGGCCCCCACTCTCTTCTGGCTTGTAGAGTCTCTGCCGAGAGATCTGCTGTGAGTCTGATGGGCTTCCCTTTGTGGGTGACCCGACCTTTTTCTCTGGCTGTTCTTAGTATATTCTCCTTCAGTTGAACCCTGGTTAATCTGACGATTATGTGCCTTGGGGTTGCTCTTCTTGCGGAGTATCTTTGTGGTGTTCTCTGTATTTCCTGGAGTTGAGTATTGACCTGTCTTGCTAGGTTGGGAAAATTTTCCTAGATAATATCCTGAAGAGTGTTTTCCAGCTTGGATTCATTCTCTTCGTCACATTCTGGTACACCTATCAAACGTAGGTTGGGTCTCTTCACATAGTCCCAGATTTCTTGGAGATTTTGTTCATTCCTTTTTGTACTTTTTTCTTTAATCTTGGTTTCTCGTTTTATTTCATTGAGTTGATCTTCAACTTCTAATATTCTTTCTTCTGCCTGGTCAATTCGGCTGTTGAAACTTGTGCATGCTTCACTTAGTTCTCGTGTTGTGTTTTTCAGCTCCTTCAATTCATTCATATTCCTTTCTAAGTTGTCCATTCGTGTTATCAATTTCTCGAATCTTTTTACAAATATTTTTTCAAGGTTGCTAGTTTCTTTGCACTGGTTTAGTACATGTTCCTATAGCTCACTGAAGTTTCTCATTATCCACTTTCTGAAGTCTGATTCCATCATTTCGTCACATTCATTCTCCGTCCAGCTTTGTTCCATTGCTGGTGAGGAGTTTTGGTCCTTTTTGGAGGTGAGGTGTTTTGGTTTCGGGTGCTTTCCTCCTTTTTGCGCTGTTTTTTTTCCCATCTTTATGGATTTATCCGCCTGTCGTCTTAGTAGTTGCTGATTTTTCCATTGGATCTCTGTGTGGACGCTGAGATTGTTGATGATGAAGTATTTCTGTTACTTAGTTTTTCCTCTAATGGTCTATCCCCTCTGCTGTATGAGTGCTGAAGTCCACTCCAGGCCCTGCTTGTCTGGGGTATACCTGCAGCAGTTGCGGAATGGTGAGCGATGATACCAGTTTCTTCTTCTGCTGTCCTTTTTCCAGAATAATGCCAGCCAAATGTCAGTCTGATTAGTCCTTTTCTGGGGTGACTCCTTTGATATACAGGGGTCAGGGAGCTGCTTGAGGAGACAGTCTGTGCTTTATAGGAGCTCCAGTGCTGAGCTGTGAGCTCCGTTGTTCATTCAGGGTTATTGGGAGGTTGTTTATGTCTGCTGCAATAGAACTCATAAAACGCCACCCTTTTTTTTTCCCCTTAGATTCTCTGTCTCAGGGAGTTGGGGCTTTCTTTATGAGTATCTTTTGCACTGTCCTGCCCCACTCTAGGCGGCAATCTATTCACTATTTGCCTGCCGGGGCTCTGACATGCTAGCACGGGTCTGCCTTGTTGCTGCTGGGCTCCCTTCTGCTGTGGAGCGCTCCCGGCTCCTCGTAGAGACTCTCTGTTATGGCAGGTTGCCTTGGCAATGGCAGGCTGCATCAGTGCTGGGCGGTACTTCAGTGGGGTAGACTGTGTCAGCAATGGTGGACGCCCCTCCCTCACTGGGCTGCACCATCCTAGATGCTAGCAGTGAAACTCTCAGCCCCAAGAACCTCCAGTCGCCACCCTGCTTGTCCCCGTGAACGTGGGATCCGCCGAGCCCGATCACCCAACTCCCTGCCTCAGAGTCCGTCCTCTCTCTCTCTCTTCCTCTCCCCAAGCTGAAAGGTCGACTCTCTCACTGGCGCCCCAGTAGCCTGCTGATAGGGCACTGGGATCCGTGCAATCTCCCGTGCCGCTGCCCACTACCCCGGCTCCGATCACGCTTCCCAGGAAACTCCTGGTCTGGCTCATTGTCCAAGTCCTGTTCAATCAGTTGAACATGCCAATCTGCCCTTCCAAATCTCTGATTCCCGGTTTAACAGGGCACCCAGACCAGTGAGTTCCGTGCCGGGTCCCGCCGCAGCGCCGGCCGAAGAGGCGGCGGGAGCCGGCTGCGTTAGCCGGGTGCACTAGCATCCCGTGTCTCTCCCACACCTGGGATTTTCAACGCTCTGTGGGCATAAAAGGAACATTCGAGAATGTGGCTAGGACTCACCCTATGTGCCTTCACTGAGAGCTGCAATCCTGAGTCGCCTCTAGGATGCCATCTTGCCTCCTCCCCTTCTCTAGTAATTTTAATTTTGATCTTTTCTGCATTCTCTTGTGAACATTTAGTGCTATAAATTTCCCTCTACACACTGCTTTAAATGTATCCTAGAGATTCTGGTACATTGTGTCTCTGTTCTCATTGGTTTCAAAGAAGATTTTTGTTTCTTATTAATTTCATTATTTAGCCAGTAGTCATTCAGGAGCAGAATTTTTAGTTTCCATGTAATTTTGCAGTTTTGAATGAGTTTCTTAATTCTTAGTTCAAATTTGATTGCACTGAGGTCTGAGAGACTTTTTGTTATAATTTCCATTTTTTGCATTTACTGAGGAGTGTTTTACTTCCAATTATGTGGTCAATTTTAGAATAGGTGAAATGTGGTGCTGAGAAGAATGTATATTTTGTGAATTTGGAGTGGAGAGTTCTGTAGATGTTTATTAGGTCTAACTGGTCCAGAGCTGAGTTCAAGTATTCAGTATTCTTGTTAATATTCTGTCTTGCTGATCTGCCTAATATTGACAGTGGAGTGTTAAATTCTCCCAATATTATTGTGTGGAAGTCTGTCTCTTTGTAGATCTCTAAGAACTTAATGTATGAACCTGAGTGCTCCTGATTGGGTGCATATATATTTTGGATAGTTAGCTCTTCTTGTTGCATTGGTTTCTTTACAATTATGTCCTTTGTATTTTTTTTTATCTTTGTTGGTTTAAAATTTGTTTTAGCAGGGACTGGGATGGCAGCCCCCCCCCTTTTTTTTTTCTTTCACCTGCAAAGACACACATAGAAACAAAATAAAGGGATGGTGGGAGATTTACCAGGCAAATCTGGTAAATCTTCCACCATCCCTTTATTTTGTTTCTATATGTGTCTTTGCAGGTGAGATGGGTCTCCTGAGTACAGCACACTGATTGTTCTTGACTCTTTATTCAATTTGCTAGTCTGTGTCTTTTAATTGTGGCATTTAGCCCATTTGTATTTAATGTTAATATTGTTATGTGTGAATTTGATCCTATCATTTTGATGTTAGCTGGTTATTTTGTCCGTTAGTTGATGCAGTTTCTTCATAGAGTCAATAGTCTTTACAATTTGAATATGTTTTTGCAATAACTGGTACTGGTTTTTCTTTTCTATGTTTAGTGCTTCCTTCAGGAGCTCTTGTAAAGCAGGCCTGGTAGTGACAAAATCTCTCAGCATTTGCTTGTCTGAAAAACATTTTATTTCTTCTTCACTTGTGAAGCTTAGGTTGGCTGGATATGAAATTCTGGGTTGAAAATTCTTTTCTTTAAGAATGTTGAATATTGGCCTCCTCTGTCTTCTGGCTTGTAGTGTTTGCAGAGAGATGCTGTGTTTTTCAGCTCCATCAAGTCATTTATGTTCTTCTCTAAACTGGTTATTTTAGTTAGCAATTTGTCTAACCAATTTTCAAGGTTCTTAACTTCCTTGCCTTGGGTTAGAACATGCTCCTTTAGCTCAGAGAAGTTTGTTATTACCCACCTTATGAAGCCTACTTTTGTCAGTTTATCAAACTCATTCTCCATCCAGTTTTTTCCCCTGCTGGAAGGAGTTGTGATACTTTGGACAACAAGAGGCATTCTGGTTTTGAAATTTTCAACCTTTTGCGATAGTTTCTCCCCATCTTCATGGATTTATCTACCTTCGGTCTTTGATATTGGTGACCTTTGGGTCAGGTCTCTGAGTGGATGTCCTTTATGTTGATGTAGATATTATTCCTTTATGTTTCTAGTTTTCCTTCTAACAGTCAGGCCGCTCTGTGGCAGGTCTGCAGGAATTTTCTGGAGGTCAACTCTAGACCCTGTTTGCCTGGGTATCACTAGTGAAGGCTGCAGAACAGCAAAGACTGCTGCCTGTTTCATCATCTGGAAGCTTCCTCCCAGAGGAGCACTCACTAGATGCCAGCCAGAGCTCTTTGGTATGAGGTGTTTGTGTCGGCCCCTACTGGGAGGTGTCTCTCAGTCAGAATAAACAGGCATCAAGGACCCACTTGAGGAGGCAGTCTGTCCCTTATCAGAGCTAGAATGCTATGCTGGGAGATCAGATGCTCCCTTCAGTGGTGTCAGGCAGGGATGTTTAAGTTTGCTGAAGTGGTGCCCACAGCGACCCATTCCTCCAGTTGCTCTGTCCCATAGACATAGTGGTTTTATTTGCAAATCCCTCACTGGGGCTGCTGTTTGTTTTTTTTTTTTTTGAGATGCCCTGTGTAGAAAGGAGGAATCTAGAGAGGCAGTCTGGGTGCAGCAGTCTTGCTGAATTGTGGACTCCAACCAGTTTGAACTTCCTGGTGGCTTTTTTTGTACTGTTATGGTAAAGCTGCCTACTCAAGCCTCAGCAATGGTGAACGCTTCTCCCCCCACCAAGCTCTAGCATCCCAGGTCAACCTCAGACTGCTGTACTATCAGTGAGAATTTCAAGGGAGTAGATATTAGCTTTTGGTGCCCTGTGCGGTTGGGACCCGCTGAGCCAGACCACTTGGATACTTGGCTTCAGCCCTCTTTCCAGGGGAGTAAACAGTTCTGTCTTGCTGGCATTCCAGGTGCCACTGGGGTATGAAAAATACATCTGTCACTAGCTTGATGTCTGCCCAAACAGCATCCCAATTTTGTGCTTGAAACCCTGGGACCTGGTGGCATAACACCAAGGGAATCTCATTGTAAATGTACTGTTTTTCTTGGTACAGTCTCTTATGGCTTCCCTTGGCTATGGGAGAAAAATCCCCTGACCCCTTGTGCTTTCTGGGTGAAGCAATGCCACACTCTGCTTCAGCTTTCCCTCCATGTGCAGCACCCACTATTCAACCAGTTCCAATGAGATGAACTGGGTACCTCAGTTAGAAATGTAAAAGTCACCTACCTTCTGTGGCAATCTTGCTGAAAGCTGCAGATCTGAGATTCAGCCATCTTCATGTCCAAGGACTTTTAAGCCAGCTCGTGCTGAATCCTGCCTGGCCTGGGGCTTACCCTTCAGGAAAGTGGGTTTCCTTCTGGGCCAGGGAAGATCTAGAGATGTCATCCAAGAGTTAAATACGTCCTCTGTGTGTAAGTGTCAGCTGAGTTTGGTCTGGTTTTCCTTCCTTCTCTAACAGGTCAGTACTGAGTTCAATGCCTCACAATTGCTGTGTTCTCCCTCCCTCAGCACCAAGAGATGAACTTTATACCACGCTGGTACTGCCACAGCTGGAGGATGGTGTTGGGAAGAGATGGCATTGGCAACTTAAGACTTTTTTTCTATGTTTTCTGTGTCTCCTTCAGTGATATGAAGTTAAAATTAGGTATTATGAAGGCTCGCCTAAATTTTGTTCTCATTAGAGTGTTTTCTCTGTGTAGATAGTTGTAAGTTGGTGTCCATACAGAAATACAACTGGTGTAACCTTCAATCCTATCATCTTGCACTGCCTCCTTTGCCTTTTATGGTCTTTGTTGTTTTAAAATCTGTTTTGTCTAAAATGAGAATAGCAACCCCTGCTCTCTTCTGTTTTCTATTTGCTTGGTAGATTTTTTTTTGCATCCCTTTACTTTGAAATCTTTGAGTGTCATTGATTGTGAGATGAGTCCCTTAAATACAGAATACCACTGGGTTTTGCTTCTTTATCCAACTTGCCACTCTGTACCTTTTAATTAGGGCATTTAGGCCATTTACACTCAAAGTTAGTATTCATATTTGCAAATTTGATCCTGTCAACATTTTATTAACTGGTTATTATGCAGACTTGTTTGTGTGATTGCTTTATAGTGTCATTGGTCTATGTACTTAAGTGAGATTTTGTAGCGGCCAGTAATAGTGTTTCCTTTCCATATTTAGCACTCACTTTAGGACCTCTTGTAAAGTTTATCTTGTGGAAATGCATTCCATTAGCATTTGTTTGTCTGAGATGGTTCTTATTTCTCCTTTGCATATGAAGCTTAGTTTGTCTGGATAAGATATTCTCAGTTGAAAATTCTTTCCTTTAAGAATGCTGAATATAGAACCCCAATCCTTTATGGCATGTAGGGTTTCTGCTGATATGCCCACTGTTGGCCTGATGAGGTTCCATTTGTATGTAACCTGCCTTTTCAGCTGACTTTATATTTTTTTCTTTTATTTTGACCTTGGAGAATCTGATGATTATGTGTCTTGGGGGTGGCTGTCTTGTGTAGTATCTCATGGAAGTTCTCTTCATTTCCTAAATTTGAATGTTGTCCTCTCGAGCAGAGAAATTTTTTATGGAAAATATCCTAAAATGTGTTTTCCGAGTTGCTTAGTTTGTCTCCCCTTTTAGAGATACCAATGAGTCATAAATTTGGTCTCTACAAAATCCCGTATTTTTTTGGTTTTGTTCATTTTTATTTATTCTTTTTTATTTACTTTTGTCTGACTGAGGTATTTCAGGCAGCCAGTCTTCAAGCTTTGGGATTCTTTCCTCAGGTTGTTCAATTTTGCTGCTAATACTTGTGATTGTATTCTGAAATTCTTGAAGTGGATTTTTCAGTCCTATTATATCAAATTTTTTCTTATAATGTTCATTTCAACTTTTACTTCCTTCATCTTATTGTATTTTTTTCTTAGAAACCTTGTGTTGTGTTTAAATGTTCTCCTGAATATCAGTGATCTTCATTTCTAGTGATATTCTATTTCTGTCATTTCAGCCAGTTTAAGAACCATTGCTGGGGATCTAGTTTAGCCATTTGGATTTAATAAGACACTCTGGCTTTTTGAGTTGCCAGAGTTCTTGTGCTGGATCTTTGTCATCCTTGTGATTGATGTTCTTTCATTCTGTGAATCTGCTGTCCCTTGGATGGGATTTTTGTTTTTCTATCCTCTTTAATGTCCTTGGGACTTTGAGTATGTTATAAGGTGGGTTGAGTCAACTGGCTACATTTCTGGAAAATTTTGGGATGCCAAGGGTGAGCTCAGGATGCCTGCACTGCCTGCTTTAACTCTGGGGATGCTAGTATCAAGCTTCTGGCTTTGTTTTCTGGCCAACTGAGGTTAGAAATCTGTGGTGCGAAGGAACCCAGGTATTTCTGGACCACTGTTCACAACACTTTGATGGGTGGTTTCAGGCAAATTGCTTTGTCATGTAGTATTAGCTAGGTCCACACTCATTTTAATGTGCCAGCAGCAATGGCAATGTGGTGGTGTGCATGCTCACTGACTGAGGTGGGGCATTGGTGGGCACAGGATTGCATTGGTGGGCACAGGATTGCTGGCCATCATGTGGGTGTTTGTAGTGGCAGTGATAACAGCACTGTGATGGAGGGGTGGGCGGTAGGGGACTGTAGGTATCTGTGTGTGCATTTGCACCAGTGGTGATCAGGGAACTGGTGAACACAGGGATGACAACCTCTATGTGCATGTTCATGCCAGTAGCAACAGCCACACATGATGGGGGATCAGGCCGCTGGTCTCTGTGCACAGGTTCATGCCTGTGACAATATCAGTATGGGAGCAGGGCACTGATAGGCATGGAGCTGCCAGTCTATGCATAAATGTGCCAGTGATGATGATGGTGGCAAAAGGCATGTGAAGCTGCTGATCTACTTACCCACTTTTAGATTGGCAATGGGAGCATGATTGGAGGAGGGGAAGGTGGGCTTATGCCAGCAGAAGTGGCTTAGTGCAATGCACATGTGTGCCAGCAGGGAGAGGGAGTTGAAGTTCATCCATGTGTACATGTACCAGTAAAGTAATGTGAAGGGTGACTGTGGGCCAGTGCATGGCAGCAAGGCAGCACAGGGGAAACAGCAATGGGATGAGGGCCGTGGTGGGCTCGTGTGCATCTGTGAAGGACATTCTGCTGGAGCTTTCCAGTGATGAGGCATAGTCTGCCAGTGCAGAAGCTATGATGTGGGTCTCTGTGTGGCACTGCAACTGCAGATCTGAGGCTACACTGTAAGACATAATGACCAGAATGGTGCTCTTGGAGAGACTAGCAGACAGGGGGGCATTCAGGTAAGACTAGCTTCATCTCATGGGCAAGATTACCCTGAAGTATGCAGGTCCAGCAGTTCCCCTAAGGCTAAAGTCTGCTATGGGAGCAAGATAAGCCATGGAGGATGGGCATTCCTGACCATGCTCCACAACACACTCTCCCACACCAAACCTTCCAGGATCTGCACCAGATGGAGTTCTGTCCACATAATCTCTCCAAGCTCAATTGTCCATGGGGATCATGCCATCTCCTGCTGCCAGAATTCCAGAGGTTTTTGGTGAAAATACACCGCCACAAGCTTGCTCAACTCACCCCCTGTTCAGAAGCTGTTGGGAGCCAGGAACGAGTCCTCAAGTAGACCCATGAAGGGTCCAAAACTTCCTTCCTCTTCAGCCCAGCATCTGTGATTTCCATCTGCACACTCTCAGTGCCTTACCCTATGTTTCCTATATAGTGGTAATCACAAAGCAATAACTTATAATAGATACACTAAATATAAATAGCAAGATATTAAATATGCTGTGAACTGGAAGAAGACAAAAATGCCTACTCTCACCACTCCTACTTCGTATAGTATTAGAAGTCCTAGCCAGAACAATCAGGCAAGAGAAAGAAATAAAAGACATCCAAATAGAAAAAGAAGCCAAACCATCACTCTTTGATGGCAATATGATTCTATATATACAAAACTCTAAAGGCTCCACTGAAAGAGTTCTAGAACTGGTAAAGGCTTTAGTAAAATTTTAGAAAACAAAGTCAACATACAAAATAAGTAGCATGTCTATACACCAGTAATATTCAAGCTGAGATTTAAATCAATAGGACAATCCCAATTACAGTAGACATAATATAAATAAAATATCTAGAAATACAGATAAACAAGGAGCTGAAAGACTTATATAAATATAATGACAAGACATTGTTGAAGAAAATTAGAGATGACACAAATAAATAAAAAAGAAAAAATCAAAAACAAAAAGAACACTTCATGCTCATGAATATGAAGACTCAATATCATGACAATGGCCACACTTCCCCAAACAGTTTACAGATTCAATGCTATTCCTATCAACTTACCAATATTATGTTTTAGAGAATTAGACAAAACTATTCTGAAATCTATATAAAAACCAAGAAGAGTCTTTATAGTCAAAGCAATTCTAAGCAAAAAGAACAAAGTCTGAGGCATCACACTATCTGACTTTAAGCTAGACCACAAGGCCACAGCATGGTACTGGTACAAAAGCAGACACTATAGACCAATGGAAGAAAATAGAGAACCCAGAAACAAAGCTACACACCTACCACCACCCGATGTTCAAGAAATCTGACAAAAAAGGAAGGGGAAAGAAATGGTTATTCAATAAATGGTGTTGGAATAACAGGCTAGAGATATGAAGTAGAAAGAAACTGGACTCATGTATTTCACCACATACAAAAGTTAACACAAATTGGACTAAATATTTAAATGTAAGATCACATACTATAAAAATCTCAGAAGAAAACCTATGAAATAACCTCAATATCAGCCATGGCAAAGAATTTTTAGCTAATTACCAAAAGCAATTGCACCAAAACAAAAATTGACAAATGAAATATAATTAAACTAAAGCACATTCAGCAAAAGAAATCATCAACAGAGAAAACAGACAACAAAATGGAAGAAAATACTTGTGAACTATCCATCGGAAGATAAACTAATATTCAGAATCTATAAAGAACATAAACAAATCAACAAGCAAAATCCAAACCCATTTAAAAAATGAACAAAAGACATCAAAAGACATTTCTCAAAAGAACACAAATAAACAGCCAACAAACATAAAAAAATACTTATCATCATCAATCATCAGAGAAATGCAAATCAAAACTATAATGAGGAAGATGGCGTCGTAGAGGTGACTCTGGATTGCAGCTCTCAGTGAAGGCGCAGAGGGTGAGTCCTAGCCGCATTCTCGGATGTTCCTTTTATGCCCACAGAGCGTTGAAAGTCCCAGGTGTGCCATGTGCAGAAAGCAGAAACTGGACCCCTTCCTGACACCTTACACTAAAATTAACTCCAGATGGATTAAAGACTTAAATGTAAGACCTGACACCATAAAAACCCTAGAAGAAAATCTAGGCAAAACCGTTCAGGACATAGGAGTAGGCAAGGACTTCATGAACAAAACACCAAAAGCATTGGCAACAAAAGCCAAAATAGACAAATGGGACCTAATCAAACTCCACAGCTTCTGCACGGCAAAAGAAACAGTCACTAGAGTGAATCGACAACCATCAGAATGGGAAAAAATCTTTGCAGTTTACACATCTGACAAAGGGCTGATATCCAGAATTTACAAAGAACTCAAACAGATTTACAGAAAAAAAACAAACAAGCCCATTCAAAAATGGGCAAAGGATATGAACAGACACTTTACAAAAGAAGACATACATGAGGCCAACAAACATATGAAAAAGTGCTCATCATCATTGGTCATTAGAGAGATGCAAATCAAAACCACATTGAGATATCATCTCACACCAGTTAGAATGGCGATCATTAAAAAATCTGGAGATAGCAGATGCTGGAGAGGATGTGGAGAAATAGGAACACTCTTACACTGTTGGTGGGAGTGTAAATTAGTTCAACCATTGTGGAAGACAGTGTGGCGATTCCTCAGGGACCTAGAAATAGAAATTCCATTTGACCCAGCAATCCCATTACTGGGTATCTATCCAAAAGACTGTGAATCGTTCTACTATAAGGACACATGCACACGAATGTTCATTGCAGCACTGTTTACAATAGCAAAGACCTGGAACCAACCCAAATGCCCATCGATGATAGACTGGACTGGGAAAATGTGGCACATATACACCATGGAATATTATGCAGCAATCAGAAATGATGAGTTTGTGTCCTTTGTAGGGACATGGATGAATCTGGAGAACATCATTCTCAGCAAACTGACACAAGAACAGAAAAAGAAATACCGCATATACTCACTCATAGGCGGGTGAGAAAAATGAGAACGCATGGACACAGAGAGGCGGTCTACTATACACTGGGGACTGTTGGGGGAAATGGGGGAGGGACAGCGGGGGGGGCTGGGGGGGATAGCCTGGGGATGAATACCAAGTGTGGGTGAGGGGGAGGAAGGCAGCAAAACACACTGCCATGTGTGTACCTATGCAACTATCTTGCACGTTCTGCACATGTACCCCAAAACCTATAATGCAATAAAAATTAAAAAAAAAAAAAAAAAAAAAAAAAGATAGTCCCAGGTGTGGGAGAGACATGGGATGCGCAGCCAGCTAACGCACCCGGCTCCCGCCGCCTCTTCGGCGAGAACTCACTGACCCGGCGCGGAACTCAATGGTCTGGGTGCCCTGTTAAACCGGCAATCGGAGATATGGAAGGGCAGATTGACATGTTCATCTGATTGAACAGGACTTGGACAATGAGCCAGACAAGCAGTTTCCTTGGAAGCGTGATCTGAGCCAGGGTAGTGGGCTGCAGCACGGGAGATCGCACGAATCCCAGTGCCCTATCGGCAGGCTACTGGGGCGCCAGTGAGAGAGTCGACCTTTCAGCTTGGGGAGAGGAAGAGAGAGAGAGAGAGGAGGGACTCTGAGGCAGGGAGCTGGGTGATCGGGCTCGGCAGGTCCCACGCTCACGGGGACAAGCAGGGCAGCGACTGGAGATGCTTGGGGCTGAGAGTTTTGCTGCCGGCATCTAGGATGGTGGAGCCTGGTGAGGGAGGGGCGCCCACCATTGCTGACGCAGTCCACCCCCACTGAAGTACTGCCCAGGACTGAAGCAGCCTGCCGTTGCTGAGGCAACCTGCCATAACAGAGAGACTCTGTGCTCCACAGCAGAAGGGAGCCCAGAGCAACAGGGCGGACCCGCGCTAGCAGGTCAGACCCCGGCAGGCAAATAGTGAATAGACTGCCGCCTAGTGGGGCAGGACAGTGCAACAGATACTCATAAAGAAAGCCCCAACTTCCTGAGACAGAGCATCTAAGGGGGGGGAAGGGTGGTGTTTTATGAGTTCTATAGCAGCAGACATAAACAACCTCCCAACAACGCTGAATGAACAACGGATCTCACAGCTCAGCACTGGAGCTCCTATAAAGCACAGACTGTCTCCTCAAGCACCTCCCTGACCCCTGTATATCCAAGGAGTCACCCCAGAAAAGGACTAATCAGACTGATATTTGGCTGGCATTATTCTGGAACAAGGACAGCAGAAGAAGAAACTGGTATCATCCCTAACTGTTCCGCAGCTGCTGCAGGTATACCCCAAACAAACAGGGCCTGGAGTGGACCTCAGCACTCATACAGCAGAGGGGATAGACCATTAGAGAAAAAACTAAGTAACAGAAATACTTCATCATCAACAATCTCAGCGTCCACACAGAGACCCAATTGAAAAATCAGCAACTACTAAGACGACAGGCGGATAAATCCATAAAGGAGGGAAGAAACCAGCGCAAAAAGGAGGAAAGCACCCAAAACCAAAACACCTCACCTCCAAAAAAGGACCAAACCTCCTCACCAGCAAGGGAACAAAGCTGGACGGAGAATGAATGTGACAAAATGACGGAATCAGACTTCAGAAAGTGGATAATGAGAAACTTCAGTGAGCTAAAGGAACATGTTCTAAACCAGTGCAAAGAAACTAAGAACCTTGAAAAAAGATTTGAAAAAAGATTCGAGGAATTGATAACAAGAATGGACAACTTAGAGAGGAATATGAATGAATTGAAGGAGCTGAAAAACACAACCCGAGAACTTCGCGAAGCATGCACAAGTTTCAACAGCCGAATTGACCAAGCAGAAGAAAGAATATCAGAAGTAGAAGATCAACTCAATGAAATAAAACGAGAAACCAAGATTAAAGAAAAAAGTACAAAAAAGGAATGAACAAAATCTCCAAGAAATGTGGGACTATTTGAAGAGACCCCACCTACGTTTGATAGGTGTACCAGAATGTGACAAAGAGAATGAATCCAAGCTGGAAAACACTCTTCAGGATAGTATCCAGGAAAATTTCCCCAACCTAGCAAGACAGGTCAATACTCAACTCCAGGAAATACAGAGAACACCACAAAGATATTCAGCAAGAAGAGCAACCCCAAGGCACATAATCGTCAGATTCACCAGGGTTGAAACGAAGGAGAAAATACTAAGGGCAGCCAGAGAGAAAGTTCGGGTCACCCACAAAGGGAAGCCCATCAGACTCACAGCAGATCTCTCGGCAGAGACTCTACAAGCCAGAAGAGAGTGGGGGCCAATATTCAACATCCTTAAAGAAAAGAGCTTTCAACCCAGAATTTCATATCCAGCGAAACTGAGCTTCATAAGTGAAGGAAAAATAAAATCCTTCACGAAGAAGTAAGTACTCAGAGATTTTGTCACCACTAGGCCTGCTTTAGAAGAGCTCCTGAAATAGGCACTACACATAGAAAGAAACAACCAGTTCCAGCCATCCTAAAAGCATACCAAATGTTAAGACCATCAAGAAAATGAAGAATGTACATGAACCAACGGGCAAAAATGCCAGCTAGCATCAAAATGGCAGTATCAAATTCACACATAACAATATTAACCCTGAATGTAAATGGGCTTAATGCACCAATCAAAAGACACAGACTGGCAAATTGGATAAAAAACCAAAACCCATCAGTGTGCTGTATCCAGGAAACCCACCTCATATGCAAAGATACACAAAGGCTCAAAATAAAAGGATGGAGGAAGATTTACCAAGCAAATGGAGAGCAAAAAAAGCAGCAGTTGCAATTCTCATCTCTGATAAAATAGAACTTAAGGCAACAAAGATCAAAAGGGACAAAGAAGGTCATTACATAATGGTAAAAGGATCGATACAACAAGAAGAGATAACGATTCTAAATATATATGGACCCAATGTAGGAGCACCCAGATATATAAGGCAAGTTCTTAAAGACGTACAAAGAGACTTAGACTCCCAAACAATAATAGTGGGAGACTTTAACACTCAACTGTCAATAGCAGACAGATCAACCAGACAGAAAATTAACAAGGATATCCAGGACTTGAACTCAGACCTGGAACAAGCAAACGTGATAGACGTTTACAGAACTCTCCACCACAAATCCACAGAATATACATTCTTCTCAGCACCACATCACACCTACTCCAAAATTGACCATATAATTGGAAATAAATCACTCCTCAGCAAATGCAAAACAACGGAAATCATAACAAACAGTCTCTCAGACCATAGTGCAATCAAGTTGGAACTCAGAATTCAGAAAATAACTCAGAACCGCACAGCTTCATGGAAACTGAACAACTGGCTCTTGAATGTTGATTGGATAAACAATGAAATGAAGGCAGAAATAAAGAAGTTATTTGAAACCAATGAGAATGAAGACACAACGTACCAGAATCTCTCGTACACATTTAAAGCAGTCTGTACAGGAAAATATATAGCAATAAGTGCCCACATGAGAAGAGTGGAGAGATCCAAAATTGACACCCTATCATCAAAATTGAAAGAGCTAGAGGAGCAGGATCAAAAAAGCTCAAAAGCTAGCCGAAGACAAGAAATAACTAAGATCAGAGCAGAACTGAAGAAGATAGAGACAAGAAAAACCCTTCAAAAAATCAATAAATGTTAGAGCTGGTTTTTTGAAAAGATCAACAAAATAGACAGACCACTAGCCAGACTGATAAAAAAGAAAAGAGAGAACAACCAAATAGATGCAATAAAAGCGATAAAGGGGAAATCACCACAGATTCCACAGAACTTCAGACCATCATCAGAGAATACTACAAACAACTCTATGCACACAAACTAGTAAATCAGTAAGAAATGGATAAATTCCTGGACGCCTGTGTCCTCCCAAGCCTAAACCAGGAGGAAGCCGAAATTATGAATAGACCAATAACAAGGTCAGAAGTTGAGGTAGCATTTAAGAGCCAACCACACAAAGAAAGCCCAGGTGCAGATGGGTTCACAGCTGAATTCTACCAGACACACAAAGAGGATCTGGTACTATTCCTTCTGAAACTATTCCAAATAATCCAAAAAGAGGGAACCCTTCCCAAATCATTTTATGAGACCAACATCATCCTGATAGCAAAACCTGGCAGAGACTCAACAAGAAAAGAAAACTTCAGGCCAGTATCCATGATGAACATAGATGCAAAAATCTTCAATAAAATACTGGCAAATCGATTGCAACAGCACATTAAAAAACTTACCCGTCATGATTAAGTAGGATTCATCCCGGGGATGCAAGGCCGGTTCAACATACGCAAGTCTATAAATGTAATTCACCACATAAACAGAAGCAAAAACAAAAACCACATGATTATCTCAATTGACGCAGAGAAGGCATTTGACAAAATTCAACAGCCCTTTATGCTAAAAACCCTCAATAAACTTGGTATTGATGGAACATATCTCAAAGTAATAAAAGCTATTTACGACAAACCAACAGCCAATATCATACTTAATGGGCAAAAACTGGAAGCATTCCCTTTGAAATCCGGCACTAGACAAGGATGCCCTCTCTCACCACTTCTATTCAACATAGTACTGGAAGTTCTAGCCAGAGCAATCAGGCAAGAAAAAGAAATAAAGGGTATTCAAATAGGAAAGGTGGAAGCCAAATTGTCTCTATTTGCAGACGACATGATAGTATACCTAGAAGACCCCATCACCTCAGCCCAAAAGCTCCTGCAACTGATAAGCAACTTCAGCAAAGTCTCAGGATATAAAATCAATGTGCAAAAATCACAAGCATTCATATACACCAATAACAGACTTAAAGAGAACCAAATTAAGAACGAACTGCCATTCACAATCGCTACAAAGAAAATAAAATACCTAGGAATACAACTCACTAGGAATGTAATTAACCTCTTTAAGGAAAACTACAAACACCTGCTCAACGAAATAAGAGAGGACACAAACAGATGGAGAAACATTCCATGTTCGTGGTTAGAAAGAATCAATATCGTGAAAATGGCTATACTGCCCAAAGTAATTTACACATTCAATGCTATCCCCTTCAAACTACCATTGAATTTCTTCATAGAACTGGAAAAAACCACCATGAATTTCATATGGAAACAAAAAAGAGCCCGCATAGCCAAGTCAATTCTAAGCAAAAAGAACACAGCGGGAGGCATCACGCTACGAGACTTCAAACTATACTACAAGGCTACAGTAATCAAAACAGCATGGTACTGGTACCAAAACAGAGATATAGACCAATGGAACAGAACAGAAACATCGGAGGCAACACAACATATCTACAACCATATCATCTTTGATAAACCAGACAAAAACAGGCAATGGGGAAAGGATTCCCTATTTAATAAATGGTGTTGGGAAAACTGACTAGCCATGTGCAGAAAGCAGAAACTGGACCCCTTCCTGACACCTTACACTAAAATTAACTCCAGATGGATTAAAGACTTAAATGTAAGACCTGACACCATAAAAACCCTAGAAGAAAATCTAGGCAAAACCGTTCAGGACATAGGAGTAGGCAAGGACTTCATGACCAAAACACCAAAAGCATTGGCAACAAAAGCCAAAATAGACAAATGGGACCTAATCAAACTCCACAGCTTCTGCACGGCAAAAGAAACAGTCACTAGAGTGAATCGACAACCATCAGAATGGGAAAAAATCTTTGCAGTTTACGCATCAGACAAAGGGCTGATATCCAGAATTTACAAAGAACTCAAACAGATTTACAGAAAGAAAACAAACAAGCCCATTCAAAAATGGGCAAAGGATATGAACAGACACTTTACAAAAGAAGACATACATGAGGCCAACAAACATATGAAAAAGTGCTCATCGTCATTGGTCATTAGAGAGATGCAAATCAAAACCACATTGAGATATCATCTCACACCAGTTAGAATGGCGATCATTAAAAAATCTGGAGACAGCAGATGCTGGAGAGGATGTGGAGAAATAGGAACACTCTTACACTGTTGGTGGGAGTGTAAATTATTTCAACCATTGTGGAAGACAGTGTGGCGATTCCTCAGGGACCTAGAAATAGAAATTCCATTTGACCCAGCAATCCCATTACTGGGTATGTATCCAAAAGACTGTGAATCGTTCTACTATAAGGACACATGCACACGAATGTTCATTGCAGCACTGTTTACAATAGCAAAGACCTGGAACCAACCCAAATGCCCATCGATGATAGACTGGACTGGGAAAATGTGGCACATATACACCATGGAATATTATGCAGCAGTCAAAAATGATGAGTTTGTGTCTTTTGTAGGGACATGGATGAATCTGGAGAACATCATTCTCAGCAAACTGACACAAGAACAGAAAAAGAAATACCGCATATACTCACTCATAGGCGGGTGAGAAAAATCAGAACACATGGACACAGAGAGGCGGTCTACTATACACTGGGGACTGTTGGGGGAAATGGGGGAGGGACAGCGCGGGGGGCTGGGGGGGATAGCCTGGGGATGAATACCAAGTGTGGGTGAGGGGGAGGAAGGCAGCAAAACCCACTGCCATGTGTGTACCTATGCAACTATCTTGCACGTTCTGCACATGTACCCCAAAACCTATAATGCAGTAAAAATTAAAAAAAAAAAAAAACTTACAAAGTAAAAAAAAAAATAAATAAATAATCTGTTCAAAAAAAAAAAAAAAAAAAAACACTTCAGGTTGAGAGTTTCACTGCGGGCTCAGCCGAATCCAGAACACTGCAGCTCGGTGGGTGAGGTGCGTCCACCACTACCTATGCATTCTGCCCCTACTGAGGTACACTCCCATTGCTGAAGCAGCCTGCCATTGCCGAGGCAACCCACCATAACATAGATCAGGTTGGTGGTGATTATACTAAGCAAATTATTCAGGAATAGAAAATCATATAGTAGATGTTCTCACTTACAAGTGGAAGCTAAACATTGAATACTATGGACATAAATATGAAAAAAATAAATACTAGGGACTATTATATGGGGAGGAATGAAGGTGAGCATGGGTTGAAAAACTACCTGTTGGGCACTAGGCACACTATCTGGGTGATGAGGTTTGGGGTATCCCAAACCTCAGCATCATGCAATATCTTCATATGTCAAATCTGTACATGTACTAGCAAATCCAAAATAAAAGTTGAAATTATTTATAAATAAAATACTACCAGAATAAATAAGTTAATCATAAAACAAAGCAGTAAGAAAGGAAGAAATCAGTAGAAAATTTTCCACAATGAACAGAGTAAAATAACAAAAAGACTGAATTAAGTCCTTACATATCAATAATGACATTGAATATAAATAAATGTCTTCATTAAAAGCCATAGAGTGGCTGAATGAATTAAAAACCAAAACAAAACATAAGACCCTAGTATAGAATGCCTACAAGAATCTCACTTCACTTATACATGCACATATAAACTAAAAATGAAGAAATGAAAAAAATCTATTCCATGTAAATGGAAACCTAGAAAGAGCAGATGTAGCTATACTTATATAAGATAAAATATACTACAAGTGAAAGACTAAAAAGAGACAAAGTAGATCATTATGTAATGATAAAGTCATCAATCCAGCAATCAACTATAACAATTATAAGTATCTATGTACTCAACATAGGAACACCCAAATATATATGAAAACATTATATCTAAAGGGAGATTAAAAACTATAATGCAATAATAGTAGGGTATTTATTTTTTAATTTTTAAGGTCAGTAGTACATGTACAAATTTGTTGCATATGTAAACTGGTGTCATGAGGGTTTGTTGTAGAGATAATTTAATCACCTAGGTATTAAGCCTAGTATCCATTAGTTGTTTTCCTGATCCTTTCCCTATTCACACCCTCTACCCTCCGACAGGCCCTAGTGTGTTTTATGTGTCCATGTGTTATCATTTAGCTCCCACTTATAAGTGAGAACATGTGTATTTGATTTTCTGTTCCTGTGATAGTTTCCTAAAGAAAGAACATCTTTATTTCTGCCTTCATTTCATTGTTTATCCACTCGACATTCAAGATCCAGTTATTCAGTTTCCATGAAATTTTATGGTTCTGAGTTAGTTTTCTAATTCTGAGTTCTAATTTGATTGCCCTGTGGTCTGAGAGACTGTTATGATTTCCATTCTTTTGCATTTGCTGAGGAGTGGTTTACTTCCAATTATGTGATCAATTTTAGATTATGTGTCATGCGGTGCTGAGAATATTGTCCATTCTGTGGATTTGGGGTGGAGATTTCAATAGATGTCTATTAAGGTCTGCTTGGTCCAGATCTGAGTTCAAGTCCTGGATATCCTTGTTAATTTTCGGACTTGTTGATGTGTCTAATATCGACAGTGGATTGTTAAAGTCTCCCACTATTACTGTGTGAGTCTAGGTTTCTTTGTAGGTGGTTAAAAACTTGCTTTATGTACCTGGCTGCTTCTGTATTGTGTTCATATATATTTACGAACGTTAGTTCTTCTTGATGTATTGATCTTTTTAGCATTAAGTAATGCCCTTCTTTGTCTGTTTTGATCTTTGTTGGTTTAAAGTTCATTTTATCAGAGACTAGGACTGCAACTCCTGCTTTTTTCTGCTCTACGTTTGCTTGATAAATCTTCCTCCATCCCTTTATTTTGAGCCTATGTGTGTCCTTGCAAGTGAGTTAGGTTTACTGAATACAGCACACCAACAGGTTTTGACTTTTTATCCAATGTGCCAGTCTGTGTCTTTTGATTCGGGCATTTAGTCCATTTATATTTAAGGTTAATATTTTTATGTGTGAATTTGATCCGCCATTTTATGCTAGCTGGATATTTTGCCCATTAGTTCACACATTTTCTTCATTATGTCAGTGGTCTTTACCATTTGGCATGTTTTTAAAGTGGCTGGTACTGGTTGTTCCTTTCCTTGTTTAGTGCTTCTTTAACTTGCTCTTGTAAGGGAGGCCTGGTGGTAATGAAATCTCTCAGCAATTGCTTGTCCATAAAGGATTTTCTTTCTCCTTTGCTTATTAAACATATCTTGGCTGGATATAAAACTGTAGGTTGAAAGTTCTTTGCTTTAAGGATGCTGAATATTGGCCCCCAGTCTCTTCTGGCTTGTATGGTTTCTGTGGAGAGATCCGCTGTGAGACTGATGGGCTTCCCTTTGTGGGTAACCAGACCTTTCTCTCTTGCTGCCCTTAGCATTTTTGCCTTCGCTTCAACCCAGGTGAAACTAACGATTATGTGCCTTGGGGTTGCTCTTCTTTTTTTTTTTTAATTTTTATTGCATTTTAGGTTTTGGGGTAAATGTGCAGAACGAGCAAGACAGTTGCATAGGTACAAACATGGCAGTGTGTTTTGCTGCCTTCCTCCCCTTAACCCACATTTGGCTTTTCTCCCCAGGCTATTCCACCCCAGGTCCCCTCCCTGCGGTCCCTCCCCTATACCCCCACTAGACCCCAGTGTGTAGTAACCCCCTGACCATATCCATATGTTCTCGTTTCTCTCACCCGCCTATGAGTGAGAATATGCGGTATTTCCTTTTCTGTTCTTCTGTCAGTTTGCTGAGAATGATGTTCTCCAGATTCATCCATGTCCTTACAAAGGACACAAAATTGTCATTTTTGATTTCTGCATGATATTCCATCGTGTATATGTGCCATATTTTCTCAGTCCAGTCTATCATCGATGGGCATTTGGGTTGGTTCCAGTACTTTGCTATTGTAAACAGTGCTGCAATGAACACTCGTGTGCATGTGTCCTTATAGTAGAACGATTGATATTTCTTGTGATATATACCCAGTAATGGGATTGCTGGGTCAAATGGAATTTCTATTTCTAGGTGCTTGAGGAATCGCCACACTGTCTTCCACAATGGTTGAACTAATTTACACTTCAACCAACAGTGTAAGAGTGTTCCTATTTCTAAACATCCTCTCCAGCATCTGCTGTCACTGGCTTTTTTAATGATCACCATTCTAACCGGTGTGAGATGGTATCTCAATGTGGTTTTGATTTGCATCTGTCTAATAACCAGTGATGATGAGCATTTTTTCAAATGTTTGCTGGCCTCATGTATGTCATCCTTTGTAAAGTGTCTGTTCATGTCCTTTGCCCATTTTTGAATAGGCTTGTTTGTTTTTTTCCTGTAAATCTGTTTGAGTTCTTTGTAAATTCTGGATATCAGCCCTTTGTCAGATGAGTAAACTGCAAAGATTTTTTCCCAATTTGTTGGTTGCTGATTCACTCTAGTGACTGTTTTCTTTGCCGTGCAAAAGCTGTGGAATTTGATTAGGTCCCATTTGTCTATTTTGGCTTTTGTTGCCAATGATTTTGGTGTTTTGGTCATGAAGTACTTGCCTACTCCTATGTCCTGAATGGTTTTGCCTAGATTTTTTTCTAGGGTTTTATGGTGTCAGGTCTTATGTTTAAGTCTTTAATCCATCTGGAGTTAATTTCAGTGTAAGGTGTCAGGAAGGGGTCCAGTTTCTGCTTTCTACACATGGCTAGCCAGTTTTCCCAACACCATTTGTTAAACAGAGAATCCTTTTCCCATTGCTTGTTTTTGTTTGGTTTATCAAAGATTATATGGTTGTAAATATGTTGATTTGCCTCCGAAGCCTCTGTTCTGTTCCATTGCTCTATATCTCTGTTTTGGTACCAGTACCATGCTGTTTTGATTACTGTAGCCCTGTAGTATAATTTGAAGTCTGGTAGTGTGATGACTCCCGCTGTGTTCTTTTTGCTTAGAACCGATTTGGCTATGCAGTCCCTCTTTTGGTTCCATATGAAGGTCATGGTGGATTTTTTCAGTTCTGTGAAGAAATTCAATGGTAGCTTGATGGGGATAGCGTTGATTCTGTAAATTACGTTGGGCAGTATGGCCATTTTCACAATATTGATTCTTCCTAACCATGAACATGGAATGTTTCTCCATCTGTTTGTGTCTTCTCTTATTTTGTTGAGCAGTGGTTTGTAGTTTTCCTTGAAGAGGTCCCTTACATTCCTTGTGAGTTGTATTCCTAGGTATTTTATTCTCTTTGTAGCAATTGTGAATGTCAGTTCGTTCTTGATTTGGTTCTCTTTAAGTCTGTTATTGGTGTAAAGGAATGCTTGTGACTTTTGCACATTGATTTTATACCCTAAAACTTTGATGAAGTTGCTTATCAGTTTCAGGAACTTTTGGGCAGAGGTGATGGGGTCTTCTAGGTATACTATCATGTTGTCTGTGAATAGAGACAATTTGGCTTCCTCCTTTCCTATTTGAATACCCTTTATTTCCTTTTCTTGCCTGATTGTTCTGCCTACAATTTCCAGTACTATGTTGAATAGGAGTGCTGAGAGAGGACATCCTTGTCTCATGCCAGATTTCAAAAAAAATGCTTCCAGTTTTTTCCCATTCAGTATGATATTGGCTGTTGGTTTGTCATAAATAGCTTTTATTACTTTGAGATATGTTCCATCAATACCGAGTTTATTGAAGTTTTTAGCATAAAGGACTGTTGAATTTTGTCAAATGCCTTCTCTGCATCAATTGAGATATTCATGTGGTTTTTGTTTTTGGTTCTGTTAATGTGGTGAATGAGGTTTATAGACTTGCACATTTTGAACCAGGCTTGCATCCCCGGGATGAATCCTACTTGATCATGGTGGATAAGTTTTTTAATGTGCTGTTGCAATCGGTTTGCCAGTATTTTATTGAAGATTTTTGCATCTATGTTCATCATGGATATTGGCCTGAAGTTTTCTTTTCTTGTTGAGTCCCTGCCGGGTTTTGGTATCAGGATGATGTTCGTCTTATAAAATGATTTGGGAAGGTTTCCCTCTTTTTGAATTATTTGGAATAGTTTCAGAAGGAATGGTACCAGATCCTCTTTGTGTGTCTGGTAGAATTCGGCTGTGAACCCATCTGGACCTGGGCTTTTTTTGTGTGGTAGGCTCTTAATTGCTTCCTCGACTTCAGACCTTGTTATTGGTCTATTCATAGCTTTGGCTTCCTCGTGGTTAAGGATTGGGAGGAAACAGGTGTCCAGGAATTTATCCATTTCTTCCAGGTTTAATAGTTTATGTGCATAGAGTTGATAGTAGTATTCTCTGATGATGGTTTGAATATCTGGGGAATTTGTGGTGATTTCCTCTTTATCATTTTTTATTGAATCAATTTGGTGGATATCTCTCTTCTTTTTTATCATTCTGGCTAGTGGTCTGTCTATTTTGTTGATCTTTTCGAAAAACCAGCTCTTGGATTTATTGATTTTTTGAAGGGTTTTTCTTGTCTCTATCTCCTTCAGTTCTGCTCTGATCTTAGTTATTTCTTGTCTTTGGCTAGGTTTTGAGTTTTTTTTAATCTTGCTCCTCTAGCTCTTTCAATTTTGACGATAGGGTTTCAATTTTTGATCTCTCCACTCTTCTCATGTGGGCACTTATTGCTATATATTTTCCTCTAGAGATGGCTTTAAATGTGTCCCAGAGATTCTGGTATGTTGTGCCGTCATTCTCTTTGGTTTCAAAGAACTTCTTCATTTCATTGTTTATCCAATCAACATTCACGAGCCAGTTGTTCGGTTTCCATGAAGCTGTGCGGTTCTGAGTTAGTTTCTGAATTCTGAGTTCTAACTTGATTGCACTATGGTCTGAGAAACTGTTATAATTTCAGTTGTTTTGCATTTGCTGAGGAGTGCTTTACTTCCAATTATGTGGTCAATTTTGGAGTGCGTGTGATGTGGTGCTGAGAATAATGTATGTTCTGTGGATTTGTGGTGGAGAGTTCTGTAAATGTCTATCAGGTTTGCTTGTTCCAGGTCTGAGTTCAAGCCCTGGATATCTTTGTTAATTTTCTGTCTGGCTGAACTGTCTGATATTGACAGTGGAGTGTTAAAGTCTCCCACTATTACCGTGTGGGAGTCTAAGTCTCTTTGTAAGTCATTAAGAACTTGCCTTATATATCTGGGTGCTCCTGTATTGGGTCCATATATATTTAGGATTGTTAGCTCTTCTTGTTGTATTGATCCTTTTACCATTATGTAATGACCTTCATTGTCTCTTTTGATCTTTGTTGCTTGAAAGCCCATTTCATCACAGATAAGAATTGCAACTCCTGCTTTTCTTTTGCTATCCATTTGCTTGGTAAATCTTCCTCCATCCCTTTATTTTGAGCCTTTGTGAATCTTTGTATGTGAGATGGGTTTCCTGGATACAGCACACCGATGGGTTTTGGTTTTTTATTCAACTTGCCAGTCTGTGTCTTTTGATTGGTGCATTTACCCCATTTACATTTTGGGTTAATATTGTTATGTGTGAGTTTGATACTGCCATTTTGATGCTAGCTCACTGTTTTGTCCCTTGGTTTATGCTGATTCTTCATTTGGTTGATGCTCTTTAGCATTTGGTGTGTTTTTAGAATGCCTGGTAGTGGTTGTTTCTTTCTATGTGTAGTGCCTCTTTCAGGAGCTCTTGTAAAGCAGGCCTGTTGGCGACAAAATCTCTGAGTACTTGCTTGTTGGCAAAAGATTTTTATTCTTCCTTCACTTATGAAGCTCAGTTTGGCTGGATATGAAATTCTGGGTTGAAAGTTCTTTTCTTTAAGGATGTTGAATATTGGCCCCCACTCTCTTCTGGCTTGTAGAGTTTCTGTCAAGAGATCTGCTGTGAGTCTGATGGGCTTCCCTTTGTGGGTGACCCGACCCTTCCGTCTGGCTTCCCTTAGTATTTTCTCCATCATTTCAACCCTGGCGAATCTGACGATTATTTGCCTTGGGGTTGCTGTTCTTACAGAATATCTTTGTGGTGTTCTCTGTATTTCCTGGAGTTGAGTATTGACCTGCCTTGCTACGTTGGACAAATTTTCGTGGATAATATCCTGAAGAGTGTTTTCCAGCTTGGATTCATTCTCTTCATCACATTCTGGTACACCTATCAAACGTAGGTTAGGTCTCTTCACATAGTCCCACATTTCTTGGAGATTTTGTTCATTCCTTTTTGTGCTTTTTTCTTTAATCTTGGTTTCTCGTTTTATTTCATTGAGTTGATCTTCGACTTCTGATATTCTTTCTTCTGCTTGGTCAATTAGGCTGTTGAAATTTGTGCATGCTTCACGAAGTTCTCGTGTTGTGTTTTTCAGCTCCTTCAATTCTTTCCTATTCCTAAGTTGTCCATTCTTGTTATCATTTCCTCGAATCTTTTTTCAAAATTTTTTTCAATGTTCTTAGTTTCTTTGCATTGATTTAGAACATGTTCTTTTAGCTCACTGAAGTTTCTCATTATGCACCTTCTGAAGTCTGATTCCATCATTTCGTCACTCTCATTCTCCGTCCAGGTTTGTTCCCCTGGTGGTAAGCTGTTTTGGTCCTTTGTAGGAGGTCAGGTGTTTTGGTTTTGGGTGTTTTCCTCCTTTTTTGCGCTGGTTTCTCCTTGTCTTTTTGGATTTATTCACCTGTCATCTTAGTAGTCGCTGACTTTTCAATTGGGTCTCTGAGTGGACGCCCAGATTGTTGATGATGAAGTATTTCTGTTACTTAGTTTTTTTTCTAATGGTTTAGCACCTCTACTGTACGAGTGCTGAGGTCCACTCCAGGCCCTGCTTGTCTGGGGTACACCTGTAGCAGCCTCTGCACCTTCACTGAGAGCTGCAATTCTGAGTTGTTTCTACGGCGCCATCTTGGAACCTCCCAGTGTTGCTCTTCTTGAAGAATATCTTTGTGCTCTTCTCTGTATTTTCTGAACTTGAATATTGGTCTGCCTTTCTATGTTGGGTAAGTTCTCATGGATAATATCCTGAAGAGTGTTTTCCAGCTTGGATTCATTCTCTGTGTCACAATCAGGTACACCTATCAAATGTAGATTGGGTCCTTTCACAATCTCAAATTTCTTGGAGGCTTTGTTTATTTTTTTTAACTCCTTTTTCTCTATTCTTGCCTTCTTTTATTTCGTTGAGATGATCTTAAATCTCTGATATCCTTTCTTCTGCTTGGTCGATTCTGCTATTGAAATTTGTGTATGCTTTACAAAGTTCTTGTGTTGTGTTTTTCAGCTCCACCAAGTCATTTATATTCTTCTCTTAGGTGTTTATTCTAGTTAGCATCTCATCTAACCTTTATCCTAGGTTCTTTGTTTATTTGCATTAGATTAGCACATGTTCTTTTAGCTCTGAGAAGTTTGTTATTACCCACCTTCTAAAGCCTGTTCCTGTCAATTCATCAGACTAATACTCCATCCAGCTTTGATTCCTATCTGATGAGGAGCTGTGATCCCTTGGCGGAGGAGAGGCTTTCTGGTTTTTGTTGTTTTCATTCTTTTGCACTTGTTTCTTCACATCTTAGTGGCTTTGTCTGCCTGTGGTCTTTGTAGTTAGTGACTTTTGGATGGGGTCTCTGAGTGGACATTTTTGTTTGTTGATATTGAAGCTATTTCTTAGTTTTTTTTTTTCTAACAGTCAGATCCTTCTGCTGCAGGACCACTGGGGGTCCACTCCAGACCCCGCTTGCATGAGGATCACCCATGGAGGCTGCAGAACAGCAAGGGTTGCCACCGGTTTCTTCCTATGCTATCCTCATCCCAGAAGGGTACCCGCCAGATGTTAGCCTGAGTTCTCCTTTATGTGTCTCTTTGGGTATATGGGGGTTGGGGAGTTGCTTGTAGAGACTGTCCCTTATAAGAGCTCAAATGCTATGCTGGGAGCACCACTGTTCTGTGCAGAGCTGCTGGGCAGGTACTTTTAAGTCTGCTGCTGCATAAAACATAACCATCTCTTTTCCCATGTGCTCTGTCCTGGGAAGGTCAGCTTCATTTATAAGTTCCTGTTGTGCTGCTGTCTTTTTTCACAGATGCCTTACCCTGCATGGAGTAGTCTAGTCACAGTCTGCCAGCAGAGGTGTTGCTGAGATACTGCAGGCTCTGCCCAACTGCTGTGTGAACTGTCTCAGTAGTGGGGGATACCCTTTCCCCCACTGACCTGGACTGTCCTGGGTCCAGGTATACTTGCTGTGAAACTCTCAATCTAGAGCATTTCAGATTGCTTGTTTTGTGGGGGTGGTACCTGCTGAGCTAGATCACCTGGCTCCCTGTCTCTGCCCCCTCCCTTTCTGTTGAATGGGTGGTTCTGTCTCCTGGTGTTCCAGGCACCAGTCGAAAAGGCCGCCCAGACTTGTGTGAGTTTCTGTGTGCTGACCCAGTACTCCCATGCTGTGCTGAAACCTGGTAGCAGTTTTTGGCCTGGGAATCTCCTGGTCTGTGGGCAGTAAAAACTTTTTTGGAAATGTGGTGAGCACTCACACTCTGCACTGTTCTAGCTGGCAACTGCACTCTGGAGCAGTTTGGCCATCTTGGATCCTCCCCTTATGGCCAGTTTCTTTAAGGACTGTTTATGATAGGCTTGTGGGCATTCATTATTTTCTCTCATTCTGTAGGTTGTCTCCACTTTGTTGACTGTATCCTTTTCTCTACTGAAGCTCTTTAACTTGATGTGATCCCATTTGTCCATTTTGCTTTGGTTGCCTATGCTTGTGGGGTATTGTTCAAGAAATATTTGCCCACAAAAATGTCCTGGAGCTTCTTCCCAATGTAGTATTAGTTTCATAGTTAAGTTCTTAGATTTAAGTGTTTAATCAATTTTGATTTTATTTTGTATATAAGAAGAGGGGTCTACTTTCATTTCATATTTTTTTTCTTCTTTCCTTTTTGTCTTGCTTAGGATATTCAGTTTTTCCAACACCATTTATTAAAGAGACTGTCTTTTCCCCAGTGTATGTTCTTGACAGCTTTTTCAAAAATGAGTTCACTGTAGGTGTGTGAATTTTTTTCTTTTAGTTCTCTATTCTCTTCCATTGGTCTATTTGTCTTTTTTATGCCAGTGCCATACTGTTTTAATTACTATAGTTATGAAGTATAATTTGAAATCTAGTAATGTGATTCTTCATTTTGTTCTTTTTGTTTAGGATAGCTTTGACTATTCTGGGTCACTTGAGATTCCACGTAAAGTTTAGGATACGTTTTCTATTCATGTGAAGAATATCACTGGTATTTTGATAAAGATTGCATTCAATCCATAAATTGCTTTGCATAGAATATATATCTTAACAATATTGATTCTTCCAATCCATAAATATAAAATATCTTTCCATGTTTGGTGTCATCTTCTGTTTCCTTCATCAGTGTTTTACAATTTTTATTATAGAGATCTTTCAATTCGGTTAATTCCTAGGTGTTTAGATTTATGGACAGTTATTGTAAATGGGATTTTTTATTTCTTTATCGTATTGTTCACTGTTTGTAAATAGAAATGCTACTGATTTTTGTATGTTGATTTTGTATCTTCAAACTTTACTATATTTGGTTATCAGTTTTAAAAGTTCTTTTCTGGAGTTTTTAGGCTTTTCCAAATATAAGGTTACATCATCTACAAATAAATATATTTTGACTTCTTTCTTTACAATTTGAATGCCCTTTGTGTCATTTTCTTTTCTATTTGCTCTAGCTAAAATTTCCAGTTCAATATTAAACTGGTGACATAGGGCACCCTTCTTATGTTCCAGATCTTAGAAAAAAGGCTTTCAGTTTTATTTTTTACCATTAAGTATAATACTAGCTGTGTGTCTGTCATACATTGCTTATATTATGCTGAGGTAATAAAAGGAGTAATGATAAAACTCTTATACACAGTTTTTTGAGGCCTTTTATCATAAAGAGATGTTAAATTTTATCAAATGACTTTTTAGCATCAATTGAAACAATCATGTTTTTTATCCTTCATTCTGTATTTTGTTGATTGATTTGTGTATGGTGCACCATCCTTGCATCCCAGGGGTAAATCCCACTTGGTGATAATGAATGATCATTTTAATGTATTATTTCATTCAGTTTGCGAGTATTTTGTTAAGAATTTTTAAAAAGCGGCCGGGCGTGGTGGCTCAAGCCTGTAATCCCAGCACTTTGGGAGGCCGAGGCGGGTGGATCACGAGGTCATGATATCGAGACCATCCTGGTCAACATGGTGAAACCCCGTCTCTACTAAAGATACAAAAAATTAGCTGGGCATGGTGGCGCGTGCCTGTAATCCCAGCTACTCAGGAGGCTGGGGCAGGAGAATTGCCTGAACCCAGGAGGCGGAGGTTGCGGTGAGCCGAGATCGTGCCATTGCACTCCAGCCTGGGTAACAAGAGCGAAACTCCGTCTCAAAAAAAAAAAAAAAGAATTTTTAAAAAGCAAAACTTAAAGTATAATAAATAAATCAACGGTTTTTAAAAAAAATCAATGTTGATCTGCAGAAATATTGGCCTGCAGTTTTCTCTTTGATATTTCCTTGGTTTTTGCATCAGGGCAATACTGGCCTTGTAGGGTAAGTATAGAATTTTTCTCTATTTTCAGAATACTTTGAATAGAATTTGTATTAGTTCATTTTTAAATGTTTCATGAAATTAGTCATGAAGCCATCAGGTCTCAGGCATTCCTTTACTGCAAGACTTTTCCTTATGGCTTTGATCATATTGCTTGCTATTGGTCTTCTTAGGTTTTAGATTTATTCCTGGTTCAATCTTACTAGGTTGTATATATCTAAAAATGTGTCCATTTCTTTTAGTTTTTCTCAATTTAATGTCAAATAATTTCTCTTAGTAGCAACTAATGATACATTGAATTTCTGTAGTATCATTTGTAATGTTTCCTTCTTTATTTGAATGTTTTCTCTTTTGTTCATAGTCTGGCTAAAGGTTTGTCAATTTTGTTTAACTTCTCAGAATAAACTTTTTGTTTCATTGACTTTTTCTATTCTTTTATTTCAATTTCATTTTTCTCTACTCTCATCTTTATAATAGTTTTTTATTTGGTTCTCTTGCTTTTCTATTTCTTTAAGATGCATTACTAGATTATTTGAAGTTTTATATCTTTTTTGATGTAGGCACTTATAGCTATAAACTTCCCTCTGAGTATTCTTTTTTCTGTATTCCCTTGGTTTTGGTATGTTGTGCTTAAATTATCATTTGTTTCAAGGACTTTTAAAGTTTTCTTCTTAATTTATTCATTGACCCACTGATCATTCAGGAGCATATTGTTTAATATCCATGTATTTGTATAGTTTCCAAAATTCCTCTGTTATTAACTTACAGTTTTATTCCATTGCAGAGATGTTTTAAGACTTTTTTTGTGACCTAACATATGATATATCCTTGAGAATAATACATATGCCAAGAGAAGAAATGCGTATTCTGCAGCTCTTGCATAAAAGGTTCTGTAAATATTTTTAACTCAAATTGTTCATAGTGCAGATTAGGTCTAATTTTTTGTTGTTGTTGATTTTCTATCTAGAACGTTTGTCCAATCCTGATAATGGGGCATTAAAGTTTCCAGCTATTATTGTGTTATGGCCTATCTCTCTCTCTAGCACTAATAATATTTCCCTTATATATCTAAGTGCTCCAGTATTTGGTGCATACATATTTAAAACTGCTATATTCTCTTGCTTAATTGACCCTTATTATTATATAGTGAACTTCTTTTTCTGTTCTTATACTTTTTGTCTTAAAACGTGTTTTGTCCAATAGAAGTATAGTGACTCCTGCCCCTTTTTGGTTTCCATTGGCATGAAATATCATTTTCACCTTTGTTTTCTGTCTATGTATGTCTTTATAGGTAAAGTGTGTTCTGGGTAGGCAGCAGATCAATGGCTTTTTCTTTTTCATCCATTTAGCAAGTCTATGTATTATAATTGAAGAGGTTAGTCCAGTTACATTCAATGTTATTATTGGTAAGACAGGACTTACTCCTGTGATTTTGTTGATTCTTTTCTGGCTGTCTTGTGGCCTTCTCCCCTTTGTTGCATGCCTTCCAGTCTTCCTCTAGTAAAGATTATTTTCTCTGATGATATGATTTAGTTTATTGCTTTTTATTTATGTGTGTGTGTGTGTGTGTGTGTGTGTGTGTATCAAAAAATGCATTCCTGTTCTCAGCACATGGGACATTATCCAGGATAGGTCATATATTAGACCAAAGAATAAGTCTGAACAAATTCATCAAAATTTAAATTATATCAAATGTCTTTTGTGAATACAATGAACAAATACTAGAAATTAATTAGAAAATTTGATTTATTACAAATACATGAAAATTGCAAAACATGCTTGCAAATGACAAATGAATTAATCTGTAAATTAAGAAAAAAATTAAACATGTTTTGAAATGAACAAATATAAAAACTCAAGTCCTATGGAATACAGTAAAAGTAGCATTAAAAAGGATACTCTAGGGGGGCTTCCAAGATGGCGTCATAGAGGCAACTCCAGATTGCAGCTCTCAGTGAAGGTGCAGAGGGTGAGTCCTGGCCGCATTCTCGGACAGACCTTTTCTGCTCAAAGAACGTTGAAAGTCACAGGTGTGGAAGAGACACGAGATGCAAGAGCAGCTGGCTCATGTGGCTGCTTCGGCCAGTTCCACAGCACAGAAGTACCGGTCACAAAACTCACTGGTCCTGGTGCCCTGTTAAACAGGCAATCTGAGATTTGGAAGGGCAGATTGGCATGTCCATCTGATTGAACAGTACTTGGACAATGAGCCAGACCAGGAGATTCCTGGGAAAGGTGATCTGAGCCGGTGCAGTGGGCAGTGGCACGGGAGATTGCACGGATCCCAGTGCCCTATCAGCAGGCTACTGGGGTGCCAGTGAGAGAGTCAACCATTCAGCTTGGGGAGAGGAAGAGAGAGAGAGAGAGGACAGACTCTGAGGAAGGGAGCTGGGTGATCAGGCTCGGTGGGTCCCACCCTGACGAGGAAAAGCAGGGGGGCGATTGGAGGAACTCAGGGCTGAGAGTTTTGCTGCTGGCATCTAGAACGGTGCAGACAAGTGGGAAAGGGGCATCCACCACTACTGATGCAATCCCCCCATACTGAAGAACCACCCAGTGCTGACACAGCCTGCTGTTGCTGAGACAACCTGCCATAACATAAAGATTCTGCCAGCAGGGCAGAGCAAGCCACAGCAGGGTGGAGAAAGCCACAGCACAACAGAGCCCTGCAGCAACAAGGCGGACCCACGCTAGCAGGGCAGAGACCTGGCAGGGAAATAGTGAATAGACTGCCCCCTAGCTGGGCAGGACAGTGCAACAGATACTCATAAAGAAAGCCCCAACTCCCTGAGACAGAGCATCTATGGGAAAAAAAGGGGGGGATTTTTATGAGTTCTGTTGCAGCGGACATAAACACATCCTCCCAACAACCCTGAATGAACAACGGAGTTCACAGATCAGCACTGGACCTCCTTTAAAGCACAGACCGTTTCCTCAAGCAGCTCCCTGACCACTGTATATCCAAGGAGTCACCCCAATAATGGACTAATCAGACTGATATTTGGCGGGGAATCATTCTGAAAAAAAGATAGCAGAAGAAGAAACTGGTAGCATCCCTCACAGTTCCACTGCTGCTACAGGTGTACCACAGACAAGCAGGGCCTGGAGTGGACCTCAGCACGTGTACAGCAGAGGGGCTAGACCATTAAAAGAAAAACTAAGTAACATAAATACCTCATCATCAACAATCTGGGCATCCACACAGAGACCCAATTGAAAAATCAGCAACTACTAAGAAGACAGGTGGATAAATCCATAAAGATGGGAAGAAACCAGCACAAAAAGGAGGAAAATACCCGAAACCTAAACACTTCACCTCCTACAAAGGACCAAAACTACTCACCAGCAAGGGAACAAAGCTGGAAGGAGAATGAGTGCGATGAAATGATGGAATCAGACTTCAGAAAGTGGATAATGAGAAACTTCAGTAAGATAAAAGAACATGTTCTAAATCAGTGCAAAGAAACTAAGAACCTTGAAAAAAGATTTGAAAACAGATTCGAGGAAATGATAACAAGAATGAAAACGTAGAGAGGAATATGAATGAATTGAAGGAGCTGAAAAACACAACATGAGAACTTTGCGAACCATGCACAAGTTTAAACAGCTGAATTGACCAAGAAGAAAGAATATCAGAAGTTGAAGATCAACGCAATAAAATAAAACGAGAAACCAAGATTAAAGAAAAAAGCACAAAAAGGAATGAACAAAATCTCCAAGAAATGAGGGACTATGTGAAGAGACCCAACCTACGTTTGATAGGTGTACCAGAATGTGATGAAGAGAATGAATCCAAGCTGGAAAACACTCTTCAGGATATTATTCAGGAAAATTTTCCCAACCTAGCAAGACAGGTCAATACTCAACTCCAGGAAATACAGAGAACACCAAAAAAATACTCAGCAAGAAGAGCAACCCCAAGGCACATAATCGTCAGATTCACCAGGGTTGGAATGAAGGAGAAAATACTAAGGGAAGCCAGAGAGAGAGGTCGGGTAACACACAAAGGGAAGCCCATCAGACTCACAGCAGATCTCTCAGCAGAGACTCTACAAGCCAGAAGAGGGTGGGGGCCAATATTCAACATCCTTAAAGAAAAGAACTTTCAACCCAGAATTTCATATCCAGCCAAACTGAGCTTCATAAGTGAAGGAAAAATAAAATCCTTCATGAACAAGCAAGTACTCAGAGATTTTGTCACCACTAGGCCTGCTTTACAAGAGCTCCTGAAAGAGGCACTACATATAGAAAGAAACAACCAGTACCAGCCATGATAAAAGCATACCAAATGCTAAAGAGCATCAACAAAATGAAGAATCTACATGAACCATTGGGCAAAACAGCCAGCTAGCATCAAAATGGCAGTATCAAATTCACACATAACAATATTAACCCTAAATGTAAATGGGCTAAATGCACCAATCAAAAGACACAGACTGGCAAATTGGATAAAAAACTAAAACCCATCGGTGTGCTGTATCCAGGAAATCCACCTCACACGCAAGGATACACAAAGGCTCAAAATAAAAGGATGGAGGAAGATTTACCAAGCAAATGGAGAGCAAAAAAAAAGCAGGCGTTGCAATTCTCATCTCTGATAAAATAGACTTTAAAGCAACAAAGATCAAAACGGACAAAGAAGGTCATTACATAATGGTAAAAGGATCGATACAACAAGAAGAACTAATGATTCTAAATATATATGGACCCAATGCAGGAGCACCCAGATATATAAGGCAAGTTCTTAATGACTTACAAAGAGACTTAGACTGCCACAGAATAATAGTGGGAGACTTTAACACTCCACTGTCAATATCAGACAGATCAACCAGAAAGAAAATTAACAAGGATATCCAGGACTTGAACTCAGACGGGAACAAGCAACCCTGATAGACATTGACAGAACTCTCCACCCCAAATCCACAGAATATGCATTCTTCTCAGCACCGCATCACACCTACTCCAAAATTGACCACATGATTGGAAGTAAAGCACTCCTCAGCAAATGCCAAACAACTGAAATCATAACAAACAGTCTCTCAGACCATAGTGCAATCAGGTTGAAACTCAGAATTCAGAAAATAACTCAGAACCGCACAGCTTCATGGAAACTGAACAACTGGCTCTTGAATGTTGATTGGATAAGCAAGGAAACGAAGGCAGAAATAAAGAAGTTCTTCGAAACCGAGAACAAAAACAAAACGTACCAGAATCTTGGACACATTTAAAGCAGTCTGAAGAAGAAAATGTATAGCAATAAGTGCCCACATGAGAACAGTGCAGAGATCAAAAATTGACTCCCTTTTATAAAAATTGAAAGAGCTAGAGAAGCAAGATCAAACAAGCTCAAAACCTAGCAAAGACAAGAAATAACTAAGATCAGAGAAGAACTGAAGGAGATAGAGACAAGAAAAACCCTTCAAAAAACTAATAAATCCAAAAGCTTGTTTTTCAAAAAGATCAACAAAATAGACAGACCACTAGCCAGACTGATAAAAAAGAAAAGAGAGAACAACCAAATAGAGGCGGTCTACTATACACTGGTGACTGTTGGGGGAAATGGGGGAGGGACAGCGGGGGGTGCTGGGGGGGATAGCCTGGGGATGAATACCAAATGTGGGTGAAGGGGAGGAAGGCAGCAAACCACACTGCCATGTGTGTACCTATGCAACTATCTTGCACGTTCTGCACATGTACCCCAAAACCTATAATGCAATAAAAAATTAAAAAAAAAATAAGAATGGGGAAATCACCACAGAGTCCACAGAAATTCAAACCATCATCAGAAAATACTACAAACAACTCTATGCACATAAAGTAGTAAACCAGGAAGAAATGGATAAATTTCTGGACACCTGTGTCCTCCCAAGCCTAAACCAGGAGGAAGCTGAAACTATGAATATACCAATAACAAGGTCTGAATTTGAGGCAGCAATTAAGAGCCTACCACACACAAAAAAAGCCCAGGTCCAGATGGGTTCACAACCGAATTCTACCAGACACTCAAAGAGGATCTGGTACCATTTCTTCTGAAACTATTCCAAATAATTCAAAAAGAGGGAAACCTTCCCAAATCATTTTATGAGACCAGCATCATCCTGATACCAAAACCCGGCAGAGACTCAACAAGAAAAGAAAACTTCAGGCCAATATCCATGATGAACATAGATGCAAAAATCTTCAATAAAATACTGGCAAAACGATTGCAACAGCACATTAAAAAACTTATCCATCATGATGAAATAGGATTCATCCCGGGGATGCAAGGCTGGTTCAACATACGCAAGTCTTTAAACATAATTCACCACATAAACAGAACCAAAAACAAAAACCACATGATTATCTCAATTGACGCAATTTGACAAAATTCAACAGCCCTTTATGCTAAAATTCCTCAATAACTAGGTATTGATGGAACATATCTCAAAGTAGTAAAAGCTATTTACAATAAACCAACAGCCAATATCATATTAAATGGGCAAAAACTGGAAGCCTTCCCTTTGAAATCTGGCACTAGACAAGGATGTCCTCTCTCACCACCCCTATTCAACATAGTCCTGGAAGTTCTAGCCACAGAAATCAGGCAAGAAAAAGAAATAAAGGGTATTCAAATAGGGAAGGTGGAAGCCAAATTGTCTCTATTTGCAGACGACATGATAGTAAACCTAGAAGACCCCATCACCTCAGCCCAAAAACACCTGAAACTGATAAGCAACTTCAGTAAAGTCTCAGGATATAAAATCAATGTGCAAAAATCACAAGCATTCCTATACACCAATAACAGACTTAAAGAGAACCAAATCAAGAAAGAACTGCCATTCACAATTGCTACAAAGAAAATAAAATACCTCGGAATGCAACTCACAAGGAACATAAGGGACCTCTTTAAGGAAAACTACAAACTACTGCTAAACGAAATAAGAGAGGACACAAACAGATGGAAAAACATTCCATGTTCGTGGTTAGGAAGAATCAATATCATCAAAATGGCTATACTGTCCAAAGTAATTTATGCAATCAATGTTATCCCCATCAAACTACCATAGAATTTCTTCACAGAACTGAAAAAAACCAACATGAACTTTATATGGAACCAAAAGAGAGCCCGCATAGCCAAGTCAATTCTAAGCAAAAAGAACACAGCGGGAGGCATCACACTACCAGAATTCAAACTATACTACAATACTACAGTAATCAAAACATCATGGTACTGGTACCAAAGCAGAGATATGGACCCATGGAACAGAACAGAGGCATCGGAGGCAACACAACATATCTACAACCATATAATCTTTGATAAACCTGACAAAAACAAGCAATGGGGAAAGAATTCCCTGTTTAATAAATGGTGTTGGGAAAACTGGCTAGCCATGTGCAGAAAGCAGAAACTGGACCCCTTCCTGAAACCTTACACTAAAATTAACTCCAGATGGATTAAAGACTTAAACATAAGACCTGACACCATAAAAACCCTAGAAGAAAATATAGGCAAAACCATTCAGGACATAGGAGTAGGCAAGGACTTCATGACCAAAACACCAAAAGCATTGGCAACAAAAGCCAAAATAGACAAATGGGACCTACTCAAACTCCACAGCTTCTGCATGGCAAAGGAAACAGTCACTATAATGAATTGGCAACCATCAGAATGGAATACAATCTTTGCAGTTTACTCATCTGACAAAGGGATTATATCCAGAATTTACAAAGAACTCAAACAGATTTACAGGAAAAAAACAAACAAGCCCATTCAAAAATAGGCAAAGGATATGAACAGATACTTTACAAAAGAAGACACACATGAGGCCAACAAACACATGAAAAAATGCTCATCATCACTAGTCATTAGGGAGATGCAAATCAAAACCACACTGAGATACCATCTCACGCCAGTTAGAATGGCGATCATTAAAAAATCTGGAGACAGCAGATGCTGGAGAGGATGTGGAGAAATAGGAACACTCTCACACTGTTGGTGGGAGTGTAAATTAGTTCAACCATTGTGGAAGACAGTGTGGCGATTCCTCAAGGACCTAGGGATAGAGATTCCATTTGACCCAGCAATCCCATTACTGGGTATATATCCAAAGGACTATAAATTTTTCTACTATAAGGACACATGCACACGAATGTTCATTGCAGCACTGTTTACAATAGCAAAGACCTGGAAACAACCCAAATGCCCATCGATGATGGACTGTACTGGGAAAATGTGGCACATATACACCATGGAATATTATGCAGCAATCAAAAATGATGAGTTTTTGTCCTTTGTAAGGACATGGATGAATCTGGAGAACAGCATTCTCAGCAAACTGACACAAGAACAGAAAAAGAAATACCGCATATTCTCACTCATAGGCAGGTGAGAAAAATGAGAACACATGGACAGAGGGTGGGGGTCTACTACACACTGGGGTCTATTGGGGGAATGGGGGAGGGACAGCGGGGGGACCTGGGGAGGGATAGCCTGGGGATAAATGCCAAGTGTAGGTGAAGGGGAGGAAGGCAGCAAAACACACTGCCATGTGTGTACCTATGCAACTATCTTGCACATTCTGCACATGTACCCCAAAACCTATAATGCAATAAAAATTTAAAAAGTAAATAAAAAAATAATAAAAATTTAAAAAAAAGTAAGGGAACAAAATATCTTATGCGATGCAGGTAGTATGTGCTTCCTCCACAGAGAAGAATTAGAATAGTAATTGGACACTCACATTTTTACCATACTGTATAGCAGAGAATGCTAGGATTCACTGAAAAAGTGAAGAAATCAACAGAAGGAGAGTGTTTGAAGCAGGCTGCCTGGCTGGGAACTATTTGCAAGATGGGAGAGGCTCCTGGAAATGGAAAACAGTAAGAGAGAAACAAGGTTCCACACTTTGTAATGGGTTTTACCACAATGGCTATAGGAGAAACCTTTGACCTACTAGGGCCTCGAGTCTTACACACAGAGCTGCCTGAAGACTGGAGACAGACATTATTCCAGAAAGGGAACCAATATGGAATTCCAATTCTATCCAAACCTAAAGTAGATGCAGCTGGGTGCCACTTTGATAGCTCAAATACTGGGGATCTACAGACACAGTTACCATTGCTGTGTTGCTCTAAGAAGGAAAAGGAGAGACGAAGTGCTCCCATCCACCCCTGGGAGGGTCTCTGCTGCTCTGCTGTGGGCTGATGTTGAGACTGAGGCATGAGAAGACTGCATTTCCCACAGCTTTTTTGGCACACTGCTAACCTGAGAGGTGCTCTGTCCTCATGCTGAGTTCAGGCTCACGTGGCTGCAACTGCCAAGAGGATTAAGAAAGATAGGCTCTTCTACACATATATCTAAGACTATCCCCACTACCCTGAAATGGGATGCTGTGAGACTGAGACATGAGTGACCTGCACTCCCCAAAGTTTCTTGCCCATGCTGCTTGCCTGGGTGGGGCTGGCTCTTCCTTCTCTGGTCCAAGGCCCAAGGTAACATTTTGAAAGTTTAATGCTGGGCTGCACCCTGCCCTTGGGGTAAGTTCTGGCTGGCACTGCTGCAGCCACTTACCAGCCAAGGAGGACAAGTAAAACCAGGCTTTCCTATGCATGTCTAGGACAATACCCCATTACCCTGAAACAGGCTGCTGTGAGGCTGAGATGCAAGGGAACCACAGTCCCCACAGCTTCTTACCCATACTATCTGCCTGATGGGGGCTCCACCTTCCCTTGTTGTAGGCCCACAGTGCCATTTTGAGAGTTCAATACTAGGCTGCACACCATCCTCAGGCCATGGTTGAGGTACTAATGCACGTACAGCTGCCACCCAGCCAAGGGAGAAAAAGGAGAGAACAAGCTTTTCAAAGCACACATAGAACAATATGCACTACCCTTCTACAGGCAGTTACAGTACTAGGAACTAGTATGTCCAACCCGTTGCACTACCAATACCAACATGGACTGCTTGGGTTGCAGTAGGTTGCTCCACCACTAATACTGCCATCAGCCATATCACACCAGATGCCTAGGGGCCTGAAAACCTGCCCACAAACCTGGTTCACTGTTCTCACTACTAGCTTCTAAGCAGGCCACCTACAGGCCCCAAAATCATCCCTCCAGGACTCACTAATACCCGAGCAATTGTAAGCTGCTCTGGGGTCTAAAAACAGGCACACTCACATCGCTGCAGCCACTACTGAGGCCCAAAGATTGGCTCAGTTGTCAACCAAGTCCCAAGCAAAACTTCACCACAACCTCAACTGATAATTGTACCGCAAGCCCCTGAGAAAATCACAGATATCAATTATACTGTATATTTCTGAATTCATACAAAGGTCACACTACTTCAGGTACCCCCAAATCAAAGCCAAAGTATCCTACCCAAACAACAACATACATAAATCTTCAGGAAATAATTCTCCTCCTTTACAAAAGCAATTTTTAAAAATTGGAATAAGCAACTCCTACACCATATACGTAGATATCAATGGAAGGCCCCCCCCCACACACACACAAAACATGAAAAAGCAAGGAAAGAAACACACCACTAAAGAAACACAATAATTGCCTAGCAATATATATCAATAAAAAATAATTCTTCAAAATGTCAGATAAAAAATTCAAAAGTGATTTTAAAGAAGCTCAGTAAGATGCAAGAGAAATCTGAAAACACATACAAAGAAATCAGACATAAAATTCAGGATATAAATGAGAAATTTACCAAGGAGATGGAGTTGTTTAAAAAAAAAGCAGAAATTCTGTAAAAAAAAATAATTGAAGAAAATAGAAAATACATTTGAAAGCTTCAAAAATAGACAGACCAAGCGGAGGAATCTCAGAGCTTAAGAGAGTCCTTTCAAAATAATGCAGTCAGATAGCATTTTTTTAAAAAAAAAGAATAAAAAATAATGAACAAAGTTTTTAAGATATTTGAAACTATATAAAATGATGAAGCTTGCAAATTATCTATGTTCCCAAAAAAGAAGAAAAATTAAAAGTTTAGAAAATCAATTAGGTTAATAATAGATAAAATCTTCTCAAGTCTGGCAGGAGCGTTAGACATGAAGAAAAAAGAGACCAAGTGATCTCAAGGAAAATATATTTCAAAAAGTATTTCACCATGGCATATTATATTCAGAATGTCTAAATCCAATGTGAAAGAAATAATTTTAAAATTAGCAAGATAAAAGAATCTAATCACCTATAAAGGAAACTCCATCAGACTCATAGTGTGCTTTAAAGAAGAAACCTTATGAGTCAGAAGAGAATGAAACCTTATGAGTAAGATAACATTTAAAAAGTGCTGGAAGAAAAAAAGTCAGCAAAAAATAGTATGTCTTCACAGAATAGACTTCATAAATGAGAGGGTAATAAAGACATTCCCAGACAAGCAAAAGCTGAGGAAATCTGTCACCACTGGATCAGCCCTATGGCAAATGCTGAAAGAAATATTAAACACAAAAATGAAAGCTCAATAGTCACTATCATGAAAACATACGGAAATATAAAACCCACATGTCTTATAAGACATCCACACAAAGGAGGAAGAGAAAGAAATCAAATGGCAACATGATGGAATTTCATCAAACCACCAAGACAAAAAGACAGAGAAAAAATTAAAAAACAAGTACTTGAAAACAAAACATGGTGGGAACAAAGCCTTACACATCAGTATTAATCTTGAAGTAAATGGATTATGTCTTCTATCTAAGAGATACAGATCAGCGGAATGAATTTTAAAAATACTGCCTAAAAGAAACTTGCCTTACCAATAAAAACACATATAGACTGAAAATAAAGAGGTGGATAAAATATTCAACACAGCCGGGCGCGATGGCTCAAGCCTGTAATCCCAGCACTTTGGGGGGCTGAGGCGGGTGGATCACGAGGTCAAGAGATCGAGACCATCCTGGTCAACATGGTGAAACCCCGTCTCTACTGAAAATATAAAAAATTAGCTGGGCATGGTGGTGCGTGCCTGTAATCCCAGCTACTCAGGAGGCTGAGGCAGGAGAATTGCCTAAACCCAGGAGGCGGAGGTTGCAGTGAGCCGAGATCGCGCCATTGCACTCCAGCCTGGGTAACAAGAGCAAAACTCCGTCTCAAAAAAAAAAAAAAAAAAATTTAACACAAACAGAAACCAAAAGTGAGCAGAAATAGCTATATTTCCTTGGATTAAAACAGACTTTGAATGAAAAATGGTTAAAAAAGACAAAGAATGTCATCACAAATGATAAATGGATCAGTTCAGCAAGAGGATATAACAATTCTAAACATATCCAACACTGGAGCACCCAGATTCATAACACAAATATTACTAGACCTAAGGAGAGTTATACACAGCAATACAATAATACTGGAGACATCAACACTTCACATTCAGCATTTGACATGTCATCCAGACAGAAAATTAATGAATCATTGGACTTAAATCAGACTTTTGACAAAATGGACCTAACAGACATTTACAGGACATTCTACCCAACACTTGTAGAATATATATTACTTCATTAGCACATAGAACATTCTCTAAGATAGATCACCTGTTAGGCCAAAAAACATGTCTCAATAAATTTTAAAGTACTATAATAATAACTATCTTCTCAGACCACAGTAAAATTAACATAAAAATACAAAAAGGAACTATAAAAATCATAGTAATTAAAAACAGTGTTCCTGAATGATCATTTGGCCAAAGAAGAAATTAAGAAAAAAAATTAAATCTTTTTTGAAACAAATGAACATGGAAACAGAAGTTATAAAAACCTGTGTAATATAGAAATAGCAGTGTTAAGATGGAAGTTTATACCATTAAATGTCTACATCAAAAATATAGAAATATCTCAAACCAACAATCTAACATCACACCTTAAAGAATGAAAAAAGCAAGAAAAAAAAAACAAAATAAGCAGAAGGGAAGAAATAAGAAAGATCAAAACTGAATGAGAGACAAAATAACAACAAAGCACACACACACACGTACACACGTACACACACACATACAAAAGAGAAGATCAATGATATGAATAGTTGTGTCTTCAAAAAGATAAAATTGATAAACTGCTATTCTGCTATCTAGAATGGTCTTGAAAAAAGGAGAGAAGATACAAATAAACAAAATCCGAAATGAAAAAAAGACATTACAATTAATAACACACAAATACAATAGGTCATTAGAGACTATTACGAACAACTATCCATATAATCACAAACTAGAAAATATACAGGAAATAGATAAATTTCTGGATACATACAACCTTCTAAGAATGAAGGATAAAAAGCCTGAACAGACCAATAACAACTAGAAAGAATTAATCTCCAATAAAACATATCCCAGCAAAGAAAAGTCAAAGACTGTATGGATTAACAGTTGAATATTGCCAAATATACAAAGAAGCATTAACACCAATCCTGAAACAGTTCCAAAAATTCTCCTTAACTCCTTCTACAAGGCCTGTATTACCCTCAGTCCAAACCCAGACAAGAACACAAGAAAAAAAAGAGAAAACTGCAGACTAATATCCCCGATGAACATAGACACAGAAATTATCAACAAAACAATAGCAAACTGAATCCAACAGCACATCATAAAGATGAAATGCCTTTATAAAATAGGCTTTATACCAGGGATGCAAGGATTGTCCAACATATGCCAATCAATAGATATGACGTATTACATAAATATAATTAAGAACAAAATCTCTACAATCATATCAATGGAGTCAAAAAAAAGCATTCAATAAAATTCAGCATCCTTTCATGATAAAAACTGTTAAGAAACTAGGCATAGAAGAAACATACTTCAAAATAATAATAATGGCCATATATAACAAACCCATAGCCAACATCAGACTGAATGGGGAAAAGTTTAAACATTTCATCCAGAACCGGAACAAGAGGAGGATGCCCACTTTCAACACTCCTATTCAGCATAGTACTGGAAGCCCTAGCAGAGCAATCAGACGAGGGAAAGAAAGAAAAGGCAGCCAAACTGGAAAAGAGGAAGTTAAATTATCCTTGTTTACTGATGACATGAGTGCATATCTATACAAACCTAAAGATTCCACCCCAAAAACTCTTAGATTTTTATAAATAAATTTAGTAGAATTGCAGGATGCAAAATCACCACATAAAAATCAGTGACTTTTCTATACATCAATAATGATCTAGCTGAGAAAAAAAAATCAAGAAGGTAATTCCATTTACAATAGCTACAAAAAAAGTACCTATGAATACATTTTTAAGAAGAGGCAAAAGATCTCTACAAAAAAAAAAAGAACCCTACTAAACACTGATGAAAAAAATTGAAGATGACACAAATAGAAAAACATTCCATGCTCAAAGATGTGAAGAACTATCATTAAAATTACCATATGGCCTAAAATAATCTAAAGATTCAGTGCAATCCCTATCAAAATACCAATGTCCTTATAGTAGAACGATTTATATTCCTTTGGATATATACCCAGTAATGGGATTGCTGGGTCAAATGGAATTTGTATTTCTATTTCTTTTTTTTTTTTTTTTTTTTTTTTTTTTTAATTTTTTTTTTTTATTGCATTATAGGTTTGGGGGTACATGTGCAGAACGAGCAAGATAGTTGCATAGGTACACACATGGCAGTGTGCTTTGCTGCTTTCCTCCCCTTCACCCACACTTGGTATTCATCCCCAGGCTATCCCCCCCAGCCCCCCCCTGCTGTCCCTCCCCCATTCCCCCCAACAGTCCCCAGTGTATAGTAGACCGCCTCTCTGTGTCCACATGTTCTCATTTTTCTCACCCACCTATGAGCGAGTATATGCGGTATTTCTTTTTCTGTTCTTGTGTCAGTTTGCTGAGAATGATGTTCTCCAGATTCATCCATGTCCCTACAAAGGACACAAACTCATCATTTTTGATTGCTGCATAATATTCCATGGTGTATATGTGCCACATTTTCCCAGTCCAGTCTATCATCGTTGGGCATTTGGGTTGGTTCCAGGTCTTTGCTATTGTAAACAGTGCTGCAATGAACATTCGTGTGCATGTGTCCTTATAGTAGAACGATTTATAATCCTTTGGATAGATACCCAGTAATGGGATTGCTGGGTCAAATGGAATTTCTATTTCTAGGTCCCTGAGGAATCGCCACACTGTCTTCCACAATGGTTGAACTAATTTACACTCCCACCAACAGTGTAAGAGTGTTCCTATTTCTCCACATCCTCTCCAGCATCTGCTGTCTCCAGATTTTTTAATGATCGCCATTCTAACTGGTGTGAGATGGTATCTCAATGTGGTTTTGATTTGCATCTCTCTAATGACCAATGACGATGAGCACTTTTTCATATGTTTGCTGGCCTCATGTATGTCTGCTTTCGTAAAGTTTCTGTTCATATCCTTTGCCCATTTTTGAATGGGCTTGTTTGTTTTTTTCCTGTAAATCTGTTTGAGTTCTTTGTAAATTCTGGATATCAGCCCTTTGTCGGATGCGTAAACTGCAAAGATTTTTTCCCATTCTGATGGTTGCCGATTCACTCTAGTGACTGTTTGTTTTGCTGTGCAGAAGCTGTGGAGTTTGATTAGGTCCCATTTGTCTATTTTGGCTTTTGTTGCCAATGCTTTGGGAGTTTTGTTCATGAAGTCCTTGCCTACTCCTATGTCCTGAATGGTTTTGCCTAGATTTTCTTCTAGGGTTTTTATGGTGTCGGGTCTTACGTTTAAGTCTTTAATCCATCTGGAGTTAATTTTAGTGTAAGGTGTCAGGAAGGGGTCCAATTTCTGCTTTCTGCACATGACTAGCCAGTTTTCCCAACACCATTTATTAAATAGGGAATCATTTCCCCATTGCCTGTTTTTGTCTGGTTTATCAAAGATAATATGGTTGTAGATGTGTTGTGTTGCCTCCGATGCCTCTGTTCTGTTCCATTGGTCTATATCTCTGTTTTGGTACCAGTACCATGCTGTTTTGATTACTGTAGCCTTGTAGTATAGTTTGAAGTCTGGTAGCGTGATGCCTCCCGCTGTGTTCTTTTTGCTTAGAATTGACTTGGCTATGCGGGCTCTTTTTTGGTTCCATATGAAATTCATGGTGGTTTTTTCCAGTTCTGTGAAGAAATTCAATGGTAGTTTGATGGGGATAGCATTGATTGTGTAAATTACTTTGGGCAGTATAGCCATTTTCACGATATTGATTCTTCCTAACCACGAACATGGAATGTTTCTCCATCTGTTTGTGTCCTCTCTTATTTCATTGAGCAGTTGTTTGTAGTTTTCCTTAAAGAGGTCCCTTACATTCCTAGTGAGTTGTATTCCTAGGTATTTTATTTTCTTTGTAGCAATTGTGAATGGCAGTTCGTTCTTGATTTGGTTCTCTTTAAGTCTGTTATTGGTGTATAGGAATGCTTGTGATTTTTGCACATTGATTTTATATCCTGAGACTTTGCTGAAGTTGCTTATCAGTTGCAGGAGCTTTTGGGCTGAGGTGATGGGGTCTTCTAGGTATACTATCATGTCGTCTGCAAATAGAGACAATTTGGCTTCCACCTTTCCTATTTGAATACCCTTTATTTCTTTTTCTTGCCTGATTGCTCTGGCTAGAACTTCCAGTACTATGTTGAATAGAAGTGGTGAGAGAGGGCATCCTTGTCTAGTGCCAGATTTCAAAGGGAATGCTTCCAGTTTTTGCCCATTAAGTATGATATTGGCTGTTGGTTTGTCATAAATAGCTTTTATTACTTTGAGATATGTTCCATCAATACCAAGTTTATTGAGGGTTTTTAGCATAAAGGGCTGTTGAATTTTGTCAAATGCCTTCTCTGCATCAATTGAGATAATCATGTGGTTTTTGTTTTTGCTTCTGTTTATGTGGTGAATTACATTTATAGACTTGCGTATGTTGAACCAGCCTTGCATCCCTGGGATAAATCCTACTTGATCATGACGGATAAGTTTTTTAATGTGCTGTTGCAATCGGTTTGCCAGTATTTTATTGAAGATTTTTGCATCTATGTTCATCATGGATATTGGCCTGAAGTTTTCTTTTCTTGTTGAGTCTCTGCCAGGTTTTGGTATCAGGATGATGTTGGTCTCATAAAATGATTTGGGAAGGGTTCCCTCTTTTTGGATTATTTGGAATAGTTTCAGAAGGAATGGTACCAGATCCTCTTTGTGTGTCTGGTAGAATTCGGCTGTGAACCCATCTGGACCTGGGCTTTTTTTGTGTGGTAGGCTCTTAATTGCTGCCTCAACTTCAGACCTTGTTATTGGTCTATTCATAGTTTCGGCTTCCTCCTGGTTTAGGCTTGGGAGGACACAGGCATCCAGGAATTTATCCATTTCTTCCTGATTTACTGGTTTATGTGCATAGAGTTGTTTGTAGTATTCTCTGATGATGGTTTGAATTTCTGTGGAATCTGTGGTGATTTCCCCTTTATCGTTTTTTATTGCATCTATTTGGTTGTTCTCTCTCTTCTTTTTTATCAGTCTGGCTAGTGGTCTGTCTATTTTGTTGATCTTTTCGAAAAACCAGCTCTTAGATTTATTGATTTTTTGAAGGGTTTTTCTTGTCTCTATCTCCTTCAGTTCTGCTCTGATCTTAGTTATTTCTTGTCTTCGGCTAGGTTTTGAGCTTTTTTGATCTTGCTCCTCTAGCTCTTTCAATTTTGATGATAGGGTGTCAATTTTGGATCTCTCCACTCTTCTCATGTGGGCACTTATTGCTATATATTTTCCTCTACAGACTGCTTTAAATGTGTCCCAGAGATTCTGGTACGTTGTGTCTTCATTCTCATTGGTTTCAAAGAACTTCTTTATTTCTGCCTTCATTTCATTGTTTATCCAATCAACATTCAAGAGCCAATTGTTCAGTTTCCATGAAGCTGTGCGGTTCTGAGTTATTTTCTGAATTCTGAGTTCCAACTTGATTGCACTATGGTCTGAGAGACTGTTTGTTATGATTTCAGTTGTTTTGCATTTGCTGAGGAGTGCTTTACTTCCAATTATGTGGTCTATTTTGGAGTAGGTGTGATGTGGTGCTGAGAAGAATGTATATTCTGTGGATTTGGGGTGGAGAGTTCTGTAAATGTCTATCAGGTTTGCTTGTTCCAGGTCTGAGTTCAAGTCCTGGATATCCTTGTTAATTTTCTGTCTGGTTGATCTGTCTGCTATTGACAGTGGAGTGTTAAAGTCTCCCACTATTATTGTGTGGGAGTCTAAGTCCCTTTGTAAGTCATTAAGAACTTGCCTTATATATCTGGGTGCTCCTACATTGGGTCCATATATATTTAGAATCGTTACCTCTTCTTGTTGTATCGATCATTTTACCATTATGTAATGACCTTCTTTGTCCCTTTTGATCTTTGTTACTTTAAAGTCTATTTTATCAGAGATGAGAATTGCAACTCCTGCTTTTTTTTGCTCTCCATTTGCTTGGTAAATCTTCCTCCATCCCTTTATTTTGAGCCTTTGTGTATCTTTGCATGTGAGGTGGGTTTCCTGGATACAGCACACCGATGGGTTTTGGTTTTTTATCCAATTTGCCAGTCTGTGTCTTTTGATTGGTGCATTTAGCCCATTTACATTCAGGGTTAATATTGTTATGTGTGAATTTGATACTGCCATTTTGATGCTAGCTGGCTGTTTTGCCCGTTGGTTCATGTACATTCTTCATTTTGTTGATGGTCTTTAGCATTTGGTATGCTTTTAGGATGGCTGGAACTGGTTGTTTCTTTCTATGTGTAGTGCCTCTTTCAGGAGCTCTTGTAAAGCAGGCCTAGTGGTGACAAAATCTCTGAGTACTTGCTTGTTCATGAAGGATTTTATTTTTCCTTCACTTATGAAGCTCAGTTTCGCTGGATATGAAATTCTGGGTTGAAAGCTCTTTTCTTTAAGGATGTTGAATATTGGCCCCCACTCTCTTCTGGCTTGTAGAGTCTCTGCTGAGAGATCTGCTGTGAGTCTGATGGGCTTCCCTTTGTGGGTGACCCGACCTTTCTCTCTGGCTGCCCTTAGTATTTTCTCCTTCGTTTCAACCCTGGTGAATCTGACGATTATGTGCCTTGGGGTTGCTCTTCTTGCAGAGTATCTTTGTGGTGTTCTCTGTATTTCCTGGAGTTGAGTATTGACCTGTCTTGCTAGGTTGGGGAAATTTTCCTGGATAATATCCTGAAGAGTGTTTTCCAGCTTGGATTCATTCTCTTCGTCACATTCTGGTACACCTATCAAACGTAGGTTGGGTCTCTTCACATAGTCCCACATTTCTTGGAGATTTTGTTCATTCCTTTTTGTGCTTTTTTCTTTAATCTTGGTTTCTCGTTTTATTTCATTGAGTTGATCTTCAACTTCTGATATTCTTTCTTCTGCTTGGTCAATTCGGCTGTTGATACTTGTGCATGCTTCGCGAAGTTCTCGTGTTGAGTTTTTCAGCTCCTTCAATTCATTCATATTCCTCTCTAAGTTGTCCATTCTCGTTATCAATTCCTCGAATCTTTTTTCAAATCTTTTTTCAAGGTTCTTAGTTTCTTTGCACTGGTTTAGAACATGTTCCTTTAGCTCACTGAAGTTTCTCATTATCCACTTTCTGAAGTCTGATTCCGTCATTTCGTCACATTCATTCTCCGTCCAGCTTTGTTCCCTTGCTGGTGAGGAGTTTTGGTCCTTTTTTGGAGGTGAGGTGTTTTGGTTTCGGGTGCTTTCCTCCTTTTTGCGCTGGTTTCTTCCCATCTTTATGGATTTATCCGCCTGTTGTCTTAGTAGTGGCTGATTTTTCAATTGGGTCTCTGTGTGGACACTGAGATTGTTGATGATGAAGTATTTCTGTTACTTAGTTTTCCCTCTAATGATCTATCCTCTCTGCTGTATGAGTGCTGAGGTCCACTCCAGGCCCTGCTTGTCTGGGGTATACCTGCAGCAGCTGCAGAACAGTGAGGGATGATATCAGTTTCTTTTTCTGCTGCCCTTGTTCCAGAATGATGCCAGCCAAATGTCAGTCTGATTAGTCCTTTTCTGGGGTGACTCCTTGGATATACAGAGGTCAGGGAGCTGCTTGAGGAGACAGTCTGTGCTTTATAGGAGCTCCAGTGCTGAGCTGTGAGCTCCGTTGTTCATTCAGGGTTGTTGGGAGGTTATGTCTGCTGCAATAGAACTCATAAAACACCACTCTTTTTTTTTTTTTTTTTTTTCACCCTTAGATGCTCTGTCTCAGGGAGTTGGGGCTTTCTTTATGAGTATCTGTTGCACTGTCCTGCCCCACTAGGTGGCAGTCTATTCACTATTTGCCTGCCGGGGCTCTGACCTCCTAAGGCGGGTCCGCCCTGTTGCGGCCCGGCGGACTCTCTCTGTTATGGCAAGTTGCCTCGGCAACGGCAGGCTGCGTCGGTCCTGGGCGGTACTTAAGTGGGGGTGCACTTTGTCAGGAATGGTGGACGCCCCTCCCTGACCGGGCTGCACCGTCCTAAATGCCGGCAACAAAACTCTCAGCCCCAAGCGCCTCCAGTCGCCGCCCTGCTTGTCCCCGTGAGCGTGGGACCCGCCGAGCCCGATCACCCTGCTCCCTGCCTCAGAGTCCGTCCTCTCTCTCTCTCTCTCTTCCTCTCCCCAAGCTGAAAGGTCGACTCTCTCACTGGCGCCCCAGGAGCCTGCCGATAGGGCACTGGGATCCGTGCGATCTCCCGTGCCGCTGCCCACTACCCCGGCTCAGATCACGCTTCCCAGGAAACTCCTGGTCTGGCTCATTGTCCAAGTCCTGTTCAATCAGATGGACATGCCAATCTGCCCTTCCAAATCTCAGATTGCCGGTTTAACAGGGCACCCAGACCAGTGAGTTCCGCGCCGGGTCCCGCTGAGGCGCCGGCCGAAGAGGCGGCGGGAGCCGGTTGCGTTAGCCGGCTGCTAGCATCCCGTGTCTCTCCCACACCTGGGACTTTCAACGCTCTGTGGGCATAAAAGGAACATCCGAGAATGCGGCTAGGACTCACCCTCTGCGCCTTCACCGAGAGCTGCAATCCTGAGTCACCTCTACGACGCCATCTTGCCTCCGACCTTGTATTTCTATTTCTAGGTCCTTGAGGAATCACCACACTGTCTTCCATAATGGTTGAACTAATTTACACTCCCACCAACAGTGTAAAAGTGTTCCTATTTCTCCACATCCTCTCCAGCATCTGCTGTCTCCAGATTTTTTAATGATCGCCATTCTAACTGGGGTGAGATGGTATCTCAATGTGGTTTTGATTTGCATCTCTCTAATGAACAGTGATGATGAGCATTTGTTCATGTGTTTGTTGGCCTCATGTATGTCTTCTTTTTTTTTTAATTTTTATTGCATTATAGGTTTTGGGGTACATGCGCAGAACGTGCAAGATAGTTGCATAGGTACACACATGGCAGTGTGTTTTGCTGCCTTCCTCCCCTTCACCCACACTTGGCATTCATCCCCAGGCTATCCATCCCCAGCGTCCCCCGCTGTCCCTCCCCCATTCCCCCCAATAGAACCCAGTGTATAGTAGACCGCCTCTCTGTGTCCATGCGTTCTCATTTTTCTCACTCGCCTATGAGTGAGTATATGCGGTATTTCTTTTTCTGTTCTTGTGTCAGTTTGCTGAGAATGATGTTCTCCAGATTCATCCATATTCTTACAAAGGACACAAACTCATCATTTTTGATTGCTGCATAATATTCCATGGTGTATATGTGCCACATTTTCCCAATCCAGTCTATCATCGTTGGGCATTTGGGTTGGTTCCAGGTCTTTGGTATTGTAAACAGTGCTGCAATGAACATTCGTGTGCATGTGTCCTTATAGTAGAACGATTTATAGTCCTTTGGATATATACGCAGTAATGGGATTGCTGGGTCAAGTGGAATTTCTATTTCTAGGTCCCTGAGGAATCGCCACACTGTCTTCCACAATGGTTGAACTAACTTACACTCCCACCAACAGTGTAAGAGTGTTCCTATTTCCACATTCTCTCCAGCATCTGCTGTCTCCAGATTTTTTAAGGATCGCCATTCTAACTGGCGTGAGATGGTATCTCAATGTGGTTTTGATTTGAATCTCTCTAATGACCAGTGATGATGAGCATTTTTTCATATGTTTGTTGACCTCATGTATGTCTTCTTTGTAAAGTGTCTGTTCATATCATTTGCCCATTTTTGAATGGGCTTGTTTGTTTTTTTTCTGTAAATCTGTTTGAGTTCTTTGTAAATTCTGGATATCAGCCCTTTGTCTGATGTGTAAACTGCAAAGATTTTTTCCAATTCTGATGGTTGCTGATTCACTCTAGTGACTGTTTCTTTTGCCGTGCAGAAGCTGTGGAGTTTGATTAGGTCCCATTTGTCTATTTTGGCTTTTGTTGCCAATGCTTTTGGTGTTTTATTCATGAAGTCCTTGACTACTCCTATTTCCTGAATGGTTTTGCCCAGATTTTCTTCTAGGGTTTTTATGGTGTCAGGTCTTATGTTCAAGTCTTTAATCCATCTGGAGTTAATTTTAGTGTATGGTGTCAGGAAGGGGTCCAGTATCTGCTTTCTGCACATGGCTAGCCAGTTTTCCCAACACCATTTATTAAATAGAGAATCCTTTCCCCATTGCTTGTTTTTGTCTGGTTTATCAAAGATAATATGGCCGTAGATAGGTTGTGTTGCCTCCGATGCTTCTGTTCTGTTCCATTGGTCTATATCTCTGTTTTGGTACCAGTACCATGCTATTTTGATTGCTGTAGCCTTGTAGTATAGTTTGAGGTCTGGTAGTGTGATGCCTCCCGCTGTGTTCTTTTGCTTAAAATTGACTTGGCTATGCGGGCTCTTTTTTGGTTCCATATGAAATTCATGGTGGTTTTTTCAGTTCTGCGAAGAAATTCAATGGTAGTTTGATGGGGATAGCATTAGTTATGTAAATTATTTTGGGCAGTATAGCCATTTTCACGATATTGATTCTTCCTAACCACAAACATGGAATGTTTCTCCATCTGTTTGTGTCCTCTCTGATTTCTTTGAGCAGTGGTTTGTAGTTTTCCTTAAAGAGGTCCCTTACATTCCTTGTGAGTTGTATTTCTAGGTATTTTATTTTCTTTGTAGCAATTGTTAATGGCAGTTCATTCTTGATTTGGTTCTCTTTAAGTCTGTTATTTGTGTATAGGAATGCTTGTGATTATTGAACATTGATTTTATATCCTGAGACTTTGCTGAAGTTGCTTATCAGTTGCAGGAGCTTTAGGGCTGAGGTGATGGGGTCTTCTAGGTATACTATCATGTCGTCTGCAAATAGAGACAATTTGGCTTCCACCTTTCCTATTTAAATACCCTTTATTTCTTTTTCTTGCCTGATTGGTCTGGCGAGAAATTCTGTACTATGTTGAATAGGAGTGATGAGAGAGGGCATCCTTGTCTAGTGCCAGATTTCAAAGGGAATGCTTCCTTTTTTGCCCATTAAGTATGATATTGGCTGTTGGTTTGTCATAGATAGTTTTTATTAATTTGAGATACGTTCCATCAATTCCAAGTTTATTGAGGGTTTTTAGCATAAAGGGCTGTTGAATTTTGTCAAATGCCTTCTCTGCATCAATTGAGATAATCATGTGGTTTTTGTTTTTCCTTCTGTTTATGTGGTGAATTACATTTATAGACTTGTGTATGTTGAACCAGCCTTGCATCCCCGGGATGAATCCTACTTGATCATGATGGATAAGTTTTTTGATGTGCTGATGCAATAGGTTTGCCAGTATTTTATTGAAGATTTTTGCATCTATGTTCATCATGGATATTGGCCTGAAGTTTTCTTTTCTTGTTGAGTCTCTGTCAGGTTTTGGTATCAGGATGATGTTGGTCTCATCAAATGATTTGGGAAGGTTTCCCTCTTTTTGGATTACTTGGAATAGTTTCAGAAGTTATGGTACCAGATCCTCTTTGTGTGTCTGGTAGAATTCAGCTGTGAACCCATCTGGACCTGGGCTTTTTTTGTGTGGTAGGCTCTTAACTGCTGCCTCAACTTCTGACCTTGTTATTGGTCTATTCATAGTTTCGGCTTCCCACTGGTTTAGGCTTGGGAGGACACAGGCGTCCAGGAATTTATCCATTTCTTCCTGATTTACTAGATTATGTGCATAGAGTTGTTTGTAGTATTCTCTGATGATGGTTTGAATTTCTGTGGAATCTGTGGTGATTTCCCCATTATCGTTTTTTATTGCACCTATTTGGTTTTTCTCTCTTTTCTTTTTTATCAGTTTGGCTAGTGGTCTGTCTATTTTGTTGATCTTTTCGAAAAACCAGCTCTTAAGTTTATTGATTTTTTGAAGGGGTTTTCTTGTCTCTATCTCCTTCAGTTCTTCTCTGATCTTACTTATTTCTTGTCTTCGGCTAGGTTTTGAGCTTTTCTGATCTTGCTCCTCTAGCTCTTTCAATTTTGACAATAGGGTGTCAATTTTGGATCTCACCACTCTTCTCCTGTGGGCACTTACTGCTATATATTTTCCTCTACAGACTGCTTTAAATGTGTCCCAGAGATTCTGGTACATTGTGTCTTCATTTTTGTTGGTTTCAAAAAACTTCTTTATTTCTGCCTTCATTTCATTGTTTATCCAATCAACATTCAAGAGCCAGTTGTTCAGTTTCCATGAAGCTTTGCAGTTCTGAGTTATTTTCTGAATTCTGAGTTCCAACTTGATTGCACTATGGTCTGAGAGACTGTTATGATTTCAGTTGTTTTGCATTTGCTGTGGAGTGCTTTATTTCCAATTATGTGGTCAATTTTTGAGTAGGTGTGATGTGGTGCTGAGAAGAATGTATATTCTGTGGATTTGGGGTGGAGAGTTCTGTAAATGTCTATCAGGTTTGCTTGTTCCAGGTCTGAGTTCAAGTCCTGGATATCCTTGTTAATTTTCTGTCTGGTTGATCTGTCTGCTATTAACAATGGAGTGTTAAAATCTCCCACTATTATTGTGTGGGAGTCTAAGTCTCTTTGTAAGTCATTAAGAACTTGCCTTATATATCTGGGTGCTCCTGCATTGGGTCCATATATATTTAGAATCGTTAGCTTTTCTTGTTGTATCGATCCTTTTACCATTATGTAATGACCCTCCTTGTCCCTTTTGATCTTTGATGCTTGAAAGTCTACCTTATCAGAGACGAGAATTGCAACTTCTGCTTTTTTTTGCTCTCCATTTGCTTGGTAAATCTTCCTCCATCCTTTTATTTTGAGCCTTTGTGTATCTTTGCGTGTGAGGTGGGTTTCCTGGATACAGCACACCGATGGGTTTTAGTTTTTTATCCAATTTGCCAGTCTGTGTCTTTTGATTGGTGCATTTAGCCCATTTACATTTAGGGTTAATATTGTTATGTGTGAATTTGATACTGCCATTTTTATGCTAGCTGGCTGTTTTGCTTATTGGTTCATGTAGATTCTTCATTTTGTTGATGGTCTTTAGCATTTGGTATGCTTTTAGGATGGCTGGTACTGGTTGTTTCTTTCTATGTGTAGTGCCTCTTTCTGGAGCTATTGTAAAGCAGACCTAGTGGTGACGAAATCTCTGAGTACTTGCTTGTTCATGAAGGATTTTATTTTTCCTTCACTTATGAAGCTCAGTTTGGCTGGATATGAAATTCTGGGTTGAAAGTTCTTGTCTTTGAGGATGTTGAATATTGGCCCCCACTCTCTTCTGGCTTGTAGAGTCTCTGCCGAGAGATCTGCTCTGAGTCTGATGGGCTTCCCTTTGAGGGTGACCCGCCCTTTCTCTCTGGCTGTCCTTAGTATTTTCTCCTTCATTTCAACCCTGGTGAATCTGACGATTATGTGCCTTGGGGTTGTTCTTCTTGCGGAGTATCTTTGTGGTGTTCTCTGTATTTCCTGGAGTTGAGTATTGACCTGTCTTGCTACGTTGGGGATATTTTCCTGGATAATATCCTGAAGTGTGTTTTCCAGCTTGGATTCATTCTCTTCGTCACATTCTGGTACACCTATCAAACGTAGGTTGGGTGTCTTCACATAGTGCCACATTTCTTGGAGATTTTATTCATTCCTTTTTGTGCTTTTTCCTTTAATCTTGGTTTTTCATTTTATTTCATTGAGTTGATCTTCAACTTCTGATATTCTTTCTTCTGCTTGGTCAATTCAGCTGTTGAAACCTGTGCATGCTTCACGAAGTTCTCGTGTTGTGTTTTTCAGCTCCTTCAATTCATTCATATTCCTCTCTAAGTTGTCCATTCTTGTTATCAATTCCTCCAATCCTTTTTCAAATTTTTTTTCAAGGTTCTTAGTTTCTTTGCACTGATTTAGAACATATTCTTTTAGCTCAATGAAGTTTCTCATTATCCACTTTCTGAAGTCTGATTCCGTCATTTCGTCACACTCATTCTCCATCCAGCTTGTTTCCCTTGCTGGTGAGGAGTTTTGGTCCTTTTTTGGAGGTGAGGTGTTTTGGTTTTGGGTATTTTCCTCCTTTTTGTGCTGGTTTCTTCCCATCTTTATGGATTTATCCACCTGTCATCTTAGTAGTTGCTGATTTTTTCATTGGGTCTCTGTGTGGATGCTGAGATTGCTGATGATGAAGTATTTTTGTTACTTAGTTTTCCTTCTAATGGTCTAGCCCCTCTGCTGTATGAGTGCTGAGTTCCACTCCAGGCCCTGCATGTCTGGATTATACCTGTAGCAGCTGTGGAACAGTGAGGGATGATACCAGTTTCTTCTTCTGCTGTCTTTGTTACACAATGATGCCCACCAAATGTCAGTCTGATTAGTCCTTTTTTGTGGTGACTCTTTGGATGTACAGGGGTCAGGGAGCTGCTTAAGAAGACGGTCTGTGCTTTATAGGAGCTCCAGTGCTGAGCTGTGAGCTCCATTGTTCATTCAGAATTGTTGGGAGGTTGTTTATGTCTGCTGCAATGGAACTCATAAAACACCACCCTTTTTTTTTCCCTTAGATGCTCTGTCTCAGGGAGTTGGGGCTATCTTTATGAGTATCTGTTGCCCTCTCCTGCCCCACTAGGTGGCAGTCTATTCACTATTTGCCTGCCTGGGCTCTGACCTGCTAGCGTGGGTCCACCCTGTTGCTGCTGGACTCCCTTATGCTGTGCAGCACTCCCCCCTCCTGGTGGAGTCTCTCTGTTATGGCAGGTTGCCTATGCAGTGGCAGGCTGCATCAGCCCTGGGCAGTACTTCAGTAGGGGCAGATTGCATCAGTAATGGCAGACGCCCCTCCCTCACTCGGCTGCACTCTCCTAGATGCCGGCAGCAAAACTCTACGCCCCAAGCACCTCCAGTCGCCGCCCTGCTTGTCCCCGTGTGGGTGGGACCCGCCAAGCCCAATCACCCAGCTCCCTGCCTCAGAATCCATCCTCTCTCTCTCTCCCTCTCCACAAGCTGAAAGGCCGACTGTCTCACTGGCGCTCCAGTAGCCTGCCGATAGGGCACTGGGATCTGTGCGATCTCCCGTGCCACTGCCCACTGCACCGGCTCAGATCACGCTTCCCAGAAAACTCCTGGTCTGGCTCACTGTCCAAGTCCCATTCAATCAGATGGACATGGCAATCTGCCCTTCCAAATCTCAGACTGCCAGTTTAACAGGGCACCCAGACCAGTGAGTTCCATGCCGGGTCCCACTGCAGCGCCGGCAGAATCATCCGCATGAGCCGGCTGTGTTAGCCGGCTTTTCTAAAGTCCCGTGTCTCTCCCACACCTGGGAGTTTCAACGCTCTGTGGGCAAAAAAGGTCCATCCGAGAATGCGGCTAGGACTCACCCTCTGCGCCTTCACTGAGAGCTTCAATCCTGAGTTGCTTCTACGACACCATCTTACGAGTCTTGTATGTCTTCTTTTGTAAAGTGTCTGTTCATATCCTTTGCCCATTTTTGAATGGGCTTGTTTGTTTTTTTCCTGTAAATCTGTTTGAGTTCTTTGTAAATTCTGGATATCAGCCCTTTGTCAGATGCGTAAACTGCAAAGATTTTTTCACATTCTGATGGTTGCTGATTCACTCTAGTGACTGTTTCTTTTGCCGTGCAAAAGCTGTGGAGTTTGATTAGGTCCCATTTGTCTATTTTGGCTTTTGTTGCCAATGCTTTTGGTGTTTTGGTCATGAAGTCCTTGCCTACTCCTATGTCCTGAATGGTTTTGCCTAGGTTTTCTTCTAGAGTTTTTATGGTGTCAGGTCTTATGTTTAAGTCTTTAATCCATCTGGAGTTAATTTTAGTGTAATGTGTCAGGACGTGGATGAATCTGGAGAACATCATTCTCAGCAAACTGACACAAGAACAGAAAAAGAAATACCACATATTCTCACTCATAGGTAGGTGAGAAAAATGAGAACACGTGGACACAGGGAGGGGGTCTGCTACACACTGGGGTCTATTGGGGGGAATGGGGGAGGGACAGCAGGGGGGCTGGGGAGGGATAGCCTGGGGATAAATGCCAAGTGTGGGTGAAGGGGAGGAAGGCAGCAAAACACACTGTCATGTGTGTACCTATGCAACTATCTTGCACGTTCTGCACATGTACCCCAAAACCTATAATGCAATAAAAATGAAAAAAAATGTCATTTTTAACAGAATTCGAAAAAACAAGCCCAAATTTCATATGAAATCTCCCAAAGAAATCTTAATTGCAAAAGCAATTCTAGCAAAAAGAACTAAGCTGGAGACATCACTTTACCTTACTTAAAATTATACTAGAAGGCTATAGTAACCCAAAGAGCATAGTACTGTTTTTAAATATAGACACATGGATCAACAGGACAGAACAGAGGACCCAGAACAAAAAGCCATATATTTACACTTTATCTTTGAAAATGTCAAAAAGAGCATACATTGGAGAAAGAACAGTTGCTGCAAATGGTGCTGGGAAAATTTGATTTTCATAAACAAAGGAATGTAACTGGACTCCTACTCCTTACCATACACAAACATCAACCCAAAGTATATTAAATATTCAAATGTAAGCCTGAATCAAATATTCTAGAATAAAACCTAGGGAAAACTGTTTTGGGCCTAGGTTTAGGCAAATAATTTATGACTGAGACCTCAAAAGCACAGGCAACAAAAACAGAAATGGACAAATGGGACTCTTCTGCACAGCACAAAAAATAATAAACAAAGTAAACAGCGAACCTGTACAATGGGAGACAATATCTGTAAACTATACACCCAAGAGGGCACTGGTATTCAGAGCATATATACAAGGAACTCAACCTACTCAACAAAGAAAGAATATCCCATTAAAAAGTGGAAAAATGGCATGTATGGAGAGTTTTCAAAATATATACAAATGCCCAACAGGTATGTGAAAAAAGTATTCAACATCACTAGTCATCAGAAAAAAATTCAAATTAAAATGATAATGAGATATTATCTTACCCCAGTCAGAATGGTTAATTAAAAAGTCAAAGAATAACAAATGTTGACAAGAATGTGGATAAAAGGCAACTTTTATACATTGTTGATGGAAATTTAAATTAGTACAACCTTTGTGAAAAACTGAGTATGGAGATTTTCCAAAGAACTAAAAATAGAACTAACATTTGATGCAGCAATTCCACCACTGGATATCTACCCAAAGGAAAAAAAACATTATAATAAAAAGATAGCTGCACTTGTATGTTTATTTCAGCACTATTCAGAATAGCAAAAATATGGAATAAACCTAAGTGTTCATCAGTAGATAACTGGATAAAGAAAATGTGGTTTGAATATGCAATGAAATACTGTTCAGCCATAAAAAGAAGAAAATTACTTTTTTTTTTTTTTTGCAGCAACATGGATGGAACCGGATGTCATTATCTTAAGTGAAACAAGTCAGACATAGAAGGACAAATATTTCGTGTTCTCACTTCTAAAAACTCTCATAACTGATGGTGAATGTGTAAATTAGTACGAACACATTGGAATGCTGCTTGGCAGTACTTACTATAATTTAACATACCCAGCTTCACTCCCATTTATTTATTTGACTGTTCATAGCAGCATCATTAACACTTGCCAATAAATGGAAACAATATAAATGTCTATAAGCAGAATCTAAAAAATTTATGGGTGAGGATACACTATAATTCCACAACAAAAATAAATTAACAAGCCAAGTGTGGTGTCCTCTGCCTGTAGTTCCAGATACTAGGGAGGCTCAGGTGGGAGGACACCTTGAGCTCAGAAGATCAAGGCTGCAATGAGCTATGACAGTGACATTACAGTCTAGCCTGGGTGACAAAGAGAGACTTATTTCTTGAAAGAAAATGAATAAATTAATTGTTCATACATGCTAAATCATGGCTGAAGTTCACACATAAAAAAGTGTTGAGTAAAAGAAGTCAAAAACAGAAAATATATATACTTTCCATAAAGTTTAAAAATAAGCAAGGCCAATCTGTAGTTTTAATGTATTTACAAAAAATCTTGTCAACAAATACTGAAAGCAAAAATTCATCATAGTTAAAGGTGGAAACAACTAAAATGTCCATTAATTAGTTAACAAATAAAATGTGGTATATCTAAAAAATGGGATATATTTCAGCCATGAAACGAGTGAAGTACTCATATGTGCTAAAACATGGATGCACTTAAATAACATCATACTTAGTAAGAAAAGTCAGAAATAAAAGACATATATTGGATAAATCCATTTATATTAAATATGCAGAACAGACAAATCCATAGGGACAGAAAGTAAATTAGTGGTTTCCTGGAGATAAGAGAATGGAGAATGATTATGGGATTTATTTTTAGGGTGGCAGAAGTTTCCTGGAATTACTCAGCTGTGATGACTCTGCCTCATTATGAATGTTTTTAAAATGACTGAATTGTGCATTTTAAAATGGTGAATTTTATATTATGTAAATTTCATCTCAATAATAATAAATGAACAGAAACAAGCAAATAAAAAACCTCTTTTGGTTTTGAAAGTCAAGTTATATTTATTTTGGTACAGGATAGCAGTGAATAGCAAAGGATATGAGCGAGCTTTGAGGTTCCAGTCATGCTTTCTTTCATCTGAGTAATGGTTTTATAGGTGTATTCATTTTATAAAAATTAATAAAGTAATTTTGTAATGTATGTAATATTTTTAAAGCATGTTAGCTCAATAAAAGTTATAAAAACAAAATTTACAATTAAAAAACAGAGCCAGTTATAATTCAATACATGATAAAATTATATCAAGAAATTATTAAAATACACAATGTAGGCTTACAACTAGCAATCTATAGGTTATTATCTGGATGCTTATTGAATTGAATAATCCATCTTGAAAAGAAAAACAAAATAGCAATTTTAAAGGCATGAATCAAAGATTCACATTTATTTTATAAATATTTGCAGTGGAAATATTTTAAAAACAGCAACTACTAAAATTATCATGTAAAATAATCAATAGCCCCCAATTTGAAAACAGTGTGGCATTTTATAGTCAGAGGCTAAATTTGGAAAACCTTTCTCTTTACTTATTACTGTCTTCAAGAAACTTTCAAAAGACAGATGGTATTAGACAGAAAACCAATGTTGTAATAATAGCTCTTTGACTTTTTTTAATCTCTAACTGTAACTGGAAAATTCTGGACATGCTCCAAAATTGTCACTCTGCTTTTATCCAGATGTTTTCAATCAAAGAGACTTAGGCCAAAACACTTGGCTATAGAGCAAACTTAACCATTTGATTATTTATTTTATTTTCTCATTTCTACTTTTGAGAAGAATCCTGAATGATTTTTATAAATATAAGCAACATTTTATTTTTAGGGATTTGTTTTTGTCTCAAAAGAATCTATGGTGAACGACAACCAGAATCACTTTGCAAATAAGATTCTATCCAGTGTGTTTTTGCAATATTCAGTAGATTCAGTACATAGATTTAGCAGTGTAAATGACTATCCAGTGCCTACCATAAAAACGAAATATAATACAAGTTAGTCAAATTTTTAGATTTCACATAGACTCACTGCTCTAGATAAACTATTCTAAAAATGAACTGAATAAAAATATGCTGAATAATATACAGGAGCAGACTTATCAGCAAAATTTATAAACACAGAATTTGATTTAGTAAGAAATTAATCTCTTCTTCTTCCAATTGAATTTGCCCTTCATTCATTTCCATAAGTCTTCTCTGTTATCTAAAAAAATAATACAGCTAGCATAGGTTTCTCCATTTTCAAAGTGGCCACATTTCTAAAGTTATAAAGACCTATTTTAACAAGGTTATTATTAAATCTTATTGCTTTCTAAGTACATAAATGACAGTGACATATCCAAATGGCAAAATGAGCCCTCACATAAAAAAAGAGAAAAACCATTTTAAGTTAATCAACATTATTTTGGAAAGTGAGGCAAAAATAATAAATACTGGCTTATTCCCTCTTCTACTAGCATGTCACAACATTTGATGCAATTCCTATTATTAATAATAATTTAAAATAAAATAAGCTCCAGAAAGCACAAGAACATAAAATGACTTTAATGGGAAAGCTGTTGCATCTCTTTGAAAATATCAAGTACCAAGTTTAGCATTAACTAATGCTAACACGAATTGGGAGGAAAAGTAGTTCTCACTCTTCCTGGCAGCACATTCTAAAATTAGACCTCACCTGGAATGAACTGCTGCTCTGTTCACTGAGTCAGTGCCTGTGGAATTTCCATTTTGGTGGTCTAATTTGGCTAATTTCCCCACAAATGGACATGAGACAAGCTTACTTCTTTCACATGCAGTATTATGTCATTTCACACTGCAGTTATATCTCTCCACTGTGTAAACAGGAAAGGGAAATAAGTCTTGACAAAGATTAATCATTTCTTGACTTTATTCTAAGGAAAGACTAGCTTAGGGTTGAAATGTTTTCATTTTAGTTACCATTTGCAATTTTCATTGTTAAATGTATTTGTTTGTTAAACTGACAAAAATTGTGTGTATTTATCATGTACAATATGTTTGAAAATATGTATACACTGAGGAATGATGAGATGGAGCTAAGTAATGCATGCATTACCTCACATACTTTTTTGTGGTGAGAACACAAAATCTATTAGATTTCAATAACCTAGTATTATTTATCACTATAGTGAGATTTTATTTTTTTTATAATGGGCTTTATTCTCTTTCCCCAATGTATTCATTTAGCTATATTTTATTCAGAATGTAAGATACATGCTTGATAATTGCCCTATCCCTTACCGCATGATTGGTGAAGTTTCAGGATTCTCCATGCTAAACCTCACTGGTTGCTATTCCCAAGTAATAAACGAAGTCTTTATATTTTTATTTTCAGCTAGTATACTTATATAAACTAATTACTTTCTAATTAAAGTCCTTGTTATTTTTTGTTTCAGAAAATTAAAATGTGCTTGTGTGTCCAATATAAGAAAAGAAAAAATTATTTCAAAAATTACAATTGTAAAATCATTTATTCATGTGCTATGGCTTTCTCATTTGGGAACAAAATGTTTGTTTTATATAATTTCCAAAAGATCACTCTCAGGTTTTACACTTAATATATCTGGGATTCCAATCTAGAACAAATCAAAATATAACAATAATTTACAAATTATTTCCCATAGTATTTTGCTATAATTAAAGCTACCAGTCACAAGTCTGTTTAAATTTTAATTTAGAACAGTTTAGCCTAATTGCTGCTTAAATTTTAGATTCTTAGAATTTTTTGAAATAGATTTTGATAATCCACACATTGAAATATTCCTCATCATAACTCTCTGTCTGTACAGTGAGAATAACCACTGCCTTTCTACTTAAAACTGTTTAATTCTAATGCATAACCATATAGAACTAGATGATATATTATGCCAATTTTTTGTTTCTGTCTAGCTTGTAAAATGTGTAGGTAAAGAGCAGAATTTGTCAAATATGTGATAAAAAATGTTTGTTTGAATAAAGTAATGCAACATACTTTTGTGTTATACTTCATAGCCCCTCACACAGAGTAGGCACTCAATAACCAGCAGCTGCTTAATAAGCTGGTAATGATAAGAGGTAGTCTAAGGATTTACAGTTAGGGCTCATAAGAATAATTATTTCCAGGAGAGGATTTCCAAGATGGCGCTGTAGAAACAACTCAGGATTGCAGCTCTCAGTGAAGGCGCAGAGGGTGAGTCCTAGACGCATTCTCAAACAGACCTTTGTTGCCCACAGAAGGGAGAAATTCCCAGGTGTAGGAGAGACACAGGAAGCCAGCGCAGCCAGTGTTTTGGCTCACGCGGCTGCTTCGGCTGGCGCCGCAATGCAGCGACACCTGGCACAAAACTCACTGGTCTGGGTGCCCTGTTAAACTGGCAATCTGAGATTTGGAAGGGCAGATTGACATGTCCATCTGATTAAATGAGACTTGGAAAATGAGCCAGACCAGGAGATTCCTGGGAAGCGTGATTTGAGCCAGTGCAGTAGGCAGTGGCATGGGAGATCACACGGATCCCAGTGTACTATCAGCAGGCTACTAGGGTGCCAGTGAGAGAGTCAACCATTCAAAATGGGAAGAAAAAGAGAGAGACAGAGAGGACGGACTCTGAGGCAGGGAGCCAGGTGATCAGGCTTGGCGGGTCCCAAACTCACAGGGACAAGCAGGGTGGCGATTGGAGGTGCTTGGGGTTGAGAGATTTGCTGTGGGCTCAGCTGAATCCAGGGTGGTGAAGCCCGGTGGGGGAGGGGCGTCCACCACTACGGACACAATCCACCCCTACTGAGGTACACACCCAGTGCTGCAGCCTTCCATTGCCGAGGCAACCTGCCAAAACAGAGAGACTCTGCCAGCAGGGTGGAGTGCACCACAGTAGAACAAAGCCCCATGGCAGCAGGGCGGACCCGTGCTAGCAGAGCAGAGCCTGGGCAGGCAAAGAGTGAACAGACTACCTCCTAGCTGAGAAGGACAGTGCAACAGATACTCATAAAGAAAGCCCCAACTCCCTGAGACAGAGGATCTGAGGGAAAAAAAGAAGAAGGGTTTTAATAAGTTCTGCTGCAGCAGACGGAAGCACAGGTGCCCAATAATCGTGAATGAAAAATGGAGCTCACAGCTCAGCACTGGAGCTCCTATAAAGTACAGACCATCTCCTCAAGCAGCTCACTGACCCCTGTATATCCAAAGAGTCACCTCTACAAAGGACTAATCAGACTGACATTTGGCAGGAATCATTCTGGGACAAAGATATCAGAAGAAAAACTGGTAGCATCCCTCACTGTTCCGCAGCTGCTACAGGTGTACCCCAGACAAGCAGGGCCTGAAGTGGACCTCAGCACTCATACAGCACAGGGGCTAGACCATGACAAGGAAAACTAAGTAACAGAAATACCTCATCATCAACAATCTGGACGTCCAGAGACCCAACTGAAAAATCAGCAACTACTAAGAAGACAGGTGGATAAATCCACAAAGATGGAAAGAAACCATCACAAAAAGGAGGAAAACACCTGAAACCAAAACACCTCACCTCCTACAAAGAACCAAAACTTCTCACCAGCAAGGGAACAAAGCTGGACAGAGAATGAGTGTGATGAAAGGACGGAATCAGACTTCAGAAGGTGGATAATGAGAAACTTCACTAAGTTAAAAGAACATGTTCTAAATCAATGCAAAGAAACTAAGAACCTTGAAAAAATATTTGAAGAAAGATTCGAGAAAATGATAAAAAGAATGGACAACTTAGAGAGGAATATGAATGAATTGAAGGAGCTGAAAAACACAACACGAGAACTTCACAAAGCATGCACAAGTTTCAACAGCCGAATTGACCAAGCAGAAGAAAGAATATCAGAAGTCGAAGATCAATTCAATGAAATAAAATGAGAAACCAAGATTAGAGAAAAAAACACAAAAAGCAATGAACAAAATCTCCAAGAAAGGTGGGACTATGTGAAGAGACCCAACCTACGTTTGATAGGTGTACCAGAATGTGATGAAGAGAATGAATCCAAGCTGGAAAATACTCTTCACGATATTATCCAGGAAAATTTCCCCAACCTAGCAAGGCAGGTCAATACTCAACTCCAGGAAATACACAGAACACCACAAAGATACTGTGCAAGAAGAGCAACCCCAAGGCACATAATCATCAGATTCAGCAGGGTTGAAATGAAGAAGAAAAAATTAAAGGCAGCCAGAGAGAAAGGTCGGGTAACCCACAAAGGGAAGCCCATCAGACTCACAGCAATCTCTTGGCAGAGACTCTACAAGCCAGAAGAGAGTGGGGGCCAATATTCAACATCCTTAAAGAAAAGAGCTTTCAACCCAGAATTTCATATCCAGCCAAACTAAGCTACATAAGTGAAAGTAAAATAAAATCCTTCATGAACAAGCAAGTACTCACAGATTTGGTCACCACTAGGCCTGCTTTACAAGAGCTCCTGAAAGAGGCACTACACATAGAAAGAAACAACCAGTACCAGTCATCCTAAAAGCATATCAAATGCTAAAGAGCATCAACAAAATGAAGAAACTACATGAGCCAATGGGCAAAACCGCCAGGTAGAATCAAAATGGCAGTATCAAATTCACACATAACAATATTAACCCTAAATGTAAATGGGCTAAATGCACCAATCAAAAGACACAGACTGGCAAATGGGATAAAAAACCAAAACCCATTGGTCTGCTGTATCCAGGAAACCCAACTCACATGCAAGGGTACACAAAGGCTCAAAATAAAGGGATGGAGGAAGATTTACCAAGCTAATGGAGAGCAAAAAAAAAAGCAGGAGTTTGTTCTCATCTCTGCTAAAATAGACTTTAAAGCAAAAAAGATCAAAAGGGACAAAGAAGGTCATTACATAATGGTAAAAGGATTGATACAACAAGAAGACCTAACGATCCTAAACATACACGGACCCAATTCAGGAGCACCCAGATATATAAGGCAAGTTCTTAATGACTTACAAAGAGACTTAGACTCACACACAATAATAGTGGGAGACTTTAACACTCCACTGTCAAGAGCCCGCATAGCCAAGTCAATTCTAAGCAAAAAGAACACAGCAGGAGGCATCACGCTACCAGACTTCAAACTATACTACAAGGCTACAGTAATCAAAACAGCATGGAACTGGTACCAAAACAGAGATATAGACCAATGGAACAGAACAGAGGCATCGGAGGCAACACAACACATCTACAACCATATTATCTTTGATAAACCAGACAAAAACAGGCAATGAGGAAAGGATTCCCTATTTAATAAATGGTGTTGGGAAAACTGGCTAGCCATGTGCAGAAAGCAGAAACTGGACCCCTTCCTGACACCTTACACTAAAATTAACTCCAGATGGATTAAAGACTTAAACGTAAGACCTGACACCATAAAAACCCTAGAGGAAAATCTAGGCAAAACCATTCAGGACATAGGAGTAGGCAAGGACTTCATGAACAAAACACCAAAAGCATTGGCAACAAAAGCCAAAATAGACAAATGGGACCTAATCAAACTCCACAGCTTCTGCACGGCAAAACAAACTGTCACTAGAGTGAATCGGCAACCATCAGTATGGGAAAAAAATCTTTGCAGTTTACGCATCTGACAAAGGGCTGATATCGAGAATTTACAAAGAACTCAAACAGATTTACAGGAAAAAAACAAACAAGCCCATTCAAAAATGGGCAAAGGATATGAACAGAAACTTTACAAAAGCAGACATACATGAGGCCAGCAAACATATGAAAAAGTGCTCATCGTCATTGGTCATTAGAGAGATGCAAATCAAAACCACATTGAGATACCATCTCACACCAGTTAGAATGGCGATCATTAAAAAATCTGGAGACAGCAGATGCTGGAGAGGATGTGGAGAAATAGGAACACTCTTACACTGTTGGTGGGAGTGTAAATTAGTTCAACCATTGTGGAAGACAGTGTGGCGATTCCTCAGGGAACTAGAAATAGAAATTCCATTTGACCCAGCAATCCCATTACTGGGTATCTATCCAAAGGACTATAAATCGTTCTACTATAAGGACACATGCACACGAATGTTCATTGCAGCACTGTTTACAATAGCAAAGACCTGGAACCAACCCAAATGCCCAACGATGATAGACTGGACTGGGAAAATGTGGCACATATACACCATGGAATATTATGCAGCAATCAAAAATGATGAGTTTGTGTCCTTTGTAGGGACATGGATGAATCTGGAGAACATCATTCTCAGCAAACTGACAGAAGAACAGAAAAAGAAATACCGCATATACTCACTCATAGGTGGGTGAGAAAAATGAGAACACGTGGACACAGAGAGGCGGTCTACTATACACTGGGGAACTGTTGGGGGGAATGGGGGAGGGACAGCAGGGGGGGCTGGGGGGGATAGCCTGGGGATGAATGCCAAGAGTGGGTGAAGGGGAGGAAAGCAGCAAAGCACACTGCCATGTGTGTACCTATGCAACTATCTTGCTCATTCTGCACATGTACCCCCAAACCTATAATGCAATAAAAATTAAAAAAAAAAAATATCAGACAGATCAACCAGACATAAAATTTACAAGGATATCCAGGACTTAAATTCAGACCTGGAACAAGCAAACCTGATAGACATTTACAGAACTCTCCACCCCCAATCAACAGAATATACATTCTTCTCAGCACCACATCACACCTACTCCAAAATTGACCACATAATTGGAAGTAAAGCACTCCTCAGCAAATGCAAAACAACGGAAATCATAACAAACAGTCTCTCAGACCATAGTGCAATCAAGTTGGAACTCAGGATTCAGAAAATAACTCAGAACCACACAGCTTCTTGGAAACTGAACAACTGGCTCTTGAATGTTGATTGGATAAACAATGAAATGAAGGCAGAAATAAAAAAGTTCTTTGAAATCATTGAGAACGAAGACACAACATACCAGAATCTCTGGGACACATTTAAAGCAGTCTGTAAAGGAAAATATTTAGCAATAAGTGCCCACATGAGAAGAGTGGAGAGATCCAAAATTGACACCCTATCATCAAAATTGAAAGAGCTAGAGAAGCAAGATCAAAAAAGCTCAAAACCTAGCCGAAGACAAGAAATAACTAAGATTAGAGCAGAACTGAAGGAGACAGAGACATGAAAAACCCTTCAAGAAATCAATAAATCCAAGAGCTGGTTTTTCGAAAAGATCAACAAAATAGACAGACCACTAGCCAGACTGATACAAAAGAAGACAGAGAACAACAAAATAGATGCAATAAAAAACGATAAAGAGGAAATCACCACAGATTCCCCAGAAATTCAAACCATCATCAGAGAATACTACAAACAACTCTATGCACATAAACTAGTAAACCAGGAAGAAATGAATAAACTCCTGGACACCTGTGTCCTCCCAAGCCTAAACCAGGAGGAAGCTGAAACTATGAATAGACCAATAACAAGATCTGAAGTTGAGGCTGCAATTAAGAGCCTACCACACAAAAGAAAGCCCAGGTCCAGATGGGTTCACAGCTGAATTCTACCAGACACACAAAGAGGATCTGGTACCATTCCTTCTGAAACTATTCCAAATAATTCAAAAAGGGGGAACCCTTCCCAAATCATTTTATGAGACCAACATCATCCTGATACCAAAACCCGGCAGAGACTCAACAAGAAAAGAAAACTTCAGGCCAATATCCATGATGAACATAGATGCAAAAATCTTCAATAAAATACTGGCAAACCGATTGCAACAGCACCTTAAAAATCTTTTCCATCATGATCAAGTAGGATTCATCCCGGGCATCCAAGGCTGGTTCAACATATGCAAGTCTATAAATGTAATTCACCACATAAACAGAACCAAAAACAAAAACCACATTATTATCTCAATTAACAAAGAGAAGGCATTTGACAAAATTCAACAGCCCTTTATGCTAAAAACCCTCAATAAACTCGGTATTGATGGAACATATCTCAAAGTAATAAAAGCTATTTATGACAGACCAACAGCCAATATCATACTTAATGGGCAAAAACTGGAAGAATTCCCTTTGAAATCCAACACTAGACAAGAATGCCCTCTCTCACCACTCCTATTCAACATAGTACTGGAAGTTCTAGGCAGAGCAATCAGGCAAGAAAAAGAAATAAGGGGTATTCAAATAGGAAAGTTGGAAGCCAAGTTGTCTCTATTTGCAGATGACACGATAGTATACCTAGAAGACCCCATCACCTCAGCCCAAAAACTCTTGAAACTGATAAGCAACTTCAGCAAAGTCTCAGGATATAAAATCAATGTGCAAAAGTCACAAGCATTCCCATACACCAATAACAGACTTAAAGAGAACTAAATCAAGTACGAACTGCCATTCACAATTGCTACAAAGAAAATAAAATACCTAGGAATACAACTCACAGGGAACATAAGGGACCTCTTCAGGGAAAACTACAAACCACTGCTCAACGAAATAAGAGAGGACACAACCAAATGGAGAAACATTCTATGTTCATGGTTAGAAAGAATCAGTATCATGAAAATGGCTATACTGCCCAAAGTAATTTACACAGTCAATGCTATCCCCATCAAACTACCATTGAATTTCTTCACAGAACTGAAAAAACCAACATGAACTTCATATGGAACCAAAAGAGAGCCCGCATAGCCAAGTCAATTCTAAGCAAAAAGAACACAGCGGGAGGCATCACACTACCAGACTTCAAACTATACTACAAGGCTACAGTAATCAAAACAGCATGGTACTGGTACCAAAACAGAGATATAGACCAATGGAACAGAACAGAGGCATCGGAGGCAATACAACATATCTACAACCATATAATCTTTGATAAACCAGACAAAAACAAGCAACGGGGAAAGGATTCCCTGTTTAATAAATGGTGTTGAGAAAACTGGCTAGCCGTGTGCAGAAAGCAGATACTGGACCCCTTCCTGAAACCTTACACTAAAATTAACTCCAGATGGATTAAAGACTTAAACATAAGACCTGGCACCATAAAAACCCTAGAAGAAAATCTAGGCAAAACCATTCAGGACATAGGAGTAGGCAAGGACTTCATGACCAAAACACCAAAAGTATTGGCAACAAAAACCAAAATAGACAAATGGGACCTAATCAAACTCCACAGCTTTTGCACAGCAAAAGAAACAGTCACTAGAGTGAATCGGCAACCACTAGAATGGGAAAAAATCTTTGCAGTTTGCCCATCTGACAAAGGGCTGATATCCAGAATTTACAAAGAACTCAAACAGATTTACAGGAAAAAAACAAACAAGCCCATTCAAAAATGGGCAAAGGATATGAACAGACACTTTACAAAAGAAGACATACATGAGGCCAACAAACACATGAAAAAATGCTCATCATCACTGGTCATTAGAGAGATGCAAATCAAAACCATATTGAGATACCATCTCACGCCAGTTAGAATGGCGATCATTAAAAAATCTGGAAACAACAGATGCTGGAGAGGATGTGTAGAAATTGGAACACTCTTACACTGTTGGTGGGAGTGTAAATTAGTTCAACCATTGTGGAAGACAGTGTGGCGATTCCTCAAGGACCTAGAAATAGAAATTCCATTTGACCCAGCAATCCCTTTACTGGGTCTATATCCAAAGGACTATAAATCATTCTACTCTAAGGACACATGCACACGAATGTTCATTGCAGCACTGTTTACAATAGCAAAGACCTGGAACCAACCCGAATGCCCATCGATGGGAAATGCCCCTGGACTGGGAAAATGTGGCACATACACACCATGGAATTTTATGCAGCAATCAAAAATGATGAGTTTTTGTCCTTTGTAAGGACATGGATGAATCTGGAGAACAGCATTCTCAGCAAACTGACACAAGAACAGAAAAGGAAATACTGCATATTCTCACTCATAGGCGGGTGAGAAAAATGAGAACACATGGACACAGGGAGGGAGTCTACTACACACAGGTGTCTATTGGGGGGAATGGGGGAGGGACAGCGGTGGGGGAGCTGGGGAGGGATAGCCTGGGGAGAAATGCCAAGTGTGGGTGAAGGGGAGGAAGGCAGCAAAACACACTGCCATGTATGTACCTATGCAACTATCTTGCACATTCTGCACATGTACCCCAAAACCTAAAATGCAATAAAAATTTCAAATTAAAAAAAAGTATAATTATTTCCATTGTTGCAAATACTGTGTTAAGATATTTTCCATAGGCAGAATGTTGGTTAATGTGTTTTGCATGTGCGTAAATGCCAGCAGAAAACTAGAATGAAATGTATTGCTCTGTTGACAATGCAGGACGGCAGTCACCATCGAAAAAATGTAATTGCTAGGTAATTCATTATACTATTATTTACTCTCTCTCTCTCTTTTTTTTTTTCCATTTGAAGAGATTTATTCTGAGCCAAATATGCATTCCATGCTCATTGAGTCATCACCACTGGTAGTCAGGTTAACTATAAAATGTGTTACATTAGGGTGGAAAGAGAAAATATTAATATTAATATTTTTATGTAATCACATTTGACTTCCCTTCTCAAGTATCTTCACTGGCTTTCGATCATATCCAGAATAATGTGATTTCTGTGACTGAGTTTACACACACCATTAATTGCCACACCATGTTAGCTAACGAAAGAGAGGATTATGAGTAAGGGGCCCCAAGGATCGCATCAAAGTTGGCTTTTGGGCAGTCCTAGTCCTGTTTCTTCCAGTTTGGGAGAAATACAATTAAAACTGAATCTAACAAATTTTATCATCAGAAACTACTGAAATTAATGACTAAGCAGCATCTTCCAAATTAAAGAGATCTGGTTATATTAATAAGCACCAAATAAAAATACCTGTTGAATATCTGTAGTAGAAGATAGTAGTAGTAAGAAATAAATGGAAGCCGGAGATGACATAGCTCATTTTGATGCAGAGTAGTCTCGGCTTGTATTGTACAAGGTTGAAGAGTCCTGCAAATTCTCAAAGGGAAATAACATTATAAACATCAAATGTTAGTCTAAGAACATATGATGAAGACAAACAAGATAAATTGATCTCAGTGTCTAATAGTGTGGAAAATCTAAATATGCATGGTTTATTCAGAGATAGCCATTGTTTATCACTTCCTGATGAATTAAACATGTCCTAATCATCTTTCCATAAATATTCCTGAAAATATTTCATCACATAACTTTGTTAATATTAATCAAATGTAATTTTTATAGTATCCAAGAAATCCTTAGGGACATTTTCAATCTTCCTTTCTCTTTCTCATAGGTGCCTATATATTCAATAAGTCACCAAATTATATTCATTTCCTCAATTCAGACACAGCTCCTATATGTCTCTCTTCTCATCACCCCTCCAGTCCAAGCCTTCATCACAAACATCCAGAATTATTACAATAGACTCCTAAGTGACTGCACTATTTCCCCCATCAAATCCACATTATACATGTCCACTATATTAATATTATTATATAATCACATTTGACTTCCCTTCTCAAGTATCTTCACTGGCTTTCAATCATATCCCGAATAAAGTCCTATCTACTCTGACTGGTTTGCATTGCCCTCCAGAATTTGGCTCCAAACTGGCAGTCTAACCCTAACACCCAGCACTTGTCAAATATAAGCCCTGAATTTGGGTTTTTCACAGTGTTGTGTGGCCAATTCCATTTTGAGTTATTTCCTTGTGCTTTTCTCCCAGGCTGGAATTCACCAACACTCTTCTTTATATAATTATATGTAATCACCCATTACACTCCAGCTCCTGCCCCTCCTTTTTCTCCAAGTCATTCATTTGGTGTCTGAAAACATGTTTGCTGATTTTGTTTAGTTGTAAAATAGTTAATATGTGAATTTCTATGTCCTCTCCAAAATTAAGATATGGCTCTTATTTTACTCTTCTTATCTGTATCTCTAGTATTCCACCTTGCATTCTGCAAGTAGTCAGTAAATTAACTTGAAACATACAAAGAGGACCATAGCTAAAAAATGGTTACCAAAGGCCCCGTCTATGTAGATTTGATAAACATATAAAATTCATTTTTAATGACTGTTTTGCTTTTTATGGGTTGTTTTGTGCTTAGACAATCTGTTTTCTAAACCCTTGGTCCCTAGCCATTTTGGCACCAGGGACCAGTTTAGTGGAAGAAAATTTCTCCATGGACAGGGGTGACGGTTTTGGAATGATTCAATCACATTATATTTATTGTGCACTTTATATTGTTATCACATATTCACCATAATGTAGAAACAGTGGGATCCCTGAGCTTGTTTTCCTGCAACTAGATGGTTTGACTTTGGGGTGATAGGATACAATGACAGATCATCAGATATTGGATTCTCATAAGGAGTGTGCGACCTAGCTCCCTCCCATGTGCAGTTCACAATAGGGTTTGCTCATATGAGAATCTAATGCAATTGCTGATCTGACAAGAGGCGGAACTGAGTTTTGCTCCCTTGCCTGCCACTCACCAAATGCTGTGCGGACCAGTTTCTAACAGGCCATGGACTAGTACCTGGCCTGGAGTTGGGGACCCCTGCTTTAAACCACAGCACACAATTTGCTTTTTAAAAAATTGCTAAGCAAATCTATTATACATATATATATATATATATATATATATTTCAGCTCAGCCTTACATTTCAATTATTACATATTATGAGTGAGTTGCATTTAATTTGAGTTTTGTCATCATCAAGTTATCAAGTGGATCTGTTTGATACCAATAATTAACAAGTGATTATGAATATTCCCATTAGGGAGTTAATCATTGCTTTATGTGGAATGAAGGAACAGTCATAAACAACCTGTTATACTAATGCCTTCTCTATTTTCCTGGATGAGAATATGAAACATTTAATCCACATAGAAGGAGGATCCTCATATTCCAAGAAGTTTCAATTTAACTATTCAAGGCTTTTAATTATGTAACACTATAATGAGATAACTGGTAAAAATGTCAAGATTAAAAGAAATGAGAAACACCAATTGCACTATATAGTCCCAAGAACTAATTTCTTTGTAATTTTATCAATAATACTGGTTGGATACAGTCACACATTTTCAGAAAAAACATTATTAAAGATTCTTCATTCTTTTCATTCAAAAAAAAAGTCAAGATTAACATGCTTAAACTCATGATAAATATGCTCAACAGGATCCCCCCAGAATCAAACCTGCCTGCAAGGCATTTTTTATTGTGGTTTTAATTGGCAAATTGTTAATAAATCAAGGACTGAAGATGAACAAAAGGTAAACAAGATAAAATTAAATCATGTCCCATTGTTTAAACAAAAAGGCAAGCTTATGTCAACACTAACAGAAACACTAATATGATTTTGTAGTCAAACTTCTGTCTGTAATTACATGCCATGTCAACCATCATGCTGGAACAATAATATTGAAAGAGAAATCTTTTGGAAAAACTGTGAGCCCATGGATAATCACAAGACTTTTATCTTCAAGAAAAAAAAATTATCCTTTGAAAATTCTATAGACAATAACAAAAGCAAAGCTTATGACAGTTTTAATGGGAAGAAATAAATCTGAGGGGTTAAGGAAACGTGACAGAATTTTAAAATATCTGTATGGTTATATATCTTAATGGATGCCTATGAACCTTGTGTTCACCTCAGGTCTCTGCATTTTCTATAGGAAAATAATAATCTACTCAGGAGGACTTAGCTAGTGACAACACATTTCTAAAATGGGCTTAAAATCTTTTTAAAATACTAAGGGAAAACGGTTAAATGGTTAAACACAAAATTTTATTTCTTTGAATTACAAATTTATGTATATCTTTTGCTTTTTCCTTTAGCAAGAACAACCAACTTAAAAATCATAAAGACAGTAAAAATTTATATCAAGGTGGCAAATACTAAAGTGCACTGTGAAAGTGCCATAATAATTGTTATCCCCATGTATCCACATGTAAACAGTATTGAAAGCAACTAATAGTGTTTGCTACCAGGACAACATTGTAAAAAAGAAAAAGTGGAATTACTTCTCACTAATGCCTTATAAAATATCTCCATTATTATCTGATTCATGTATAAACACATTGCCATCTAAATCCAGAAAAAAAATTCTGAGTGTACAGACAAACTTGCAGTAATACTGTGACTGAAAAATGGACCATAAGAAGAATGGCTGAGAGAGAGATGGTGACCATGTAAAAGATCCGTCTAATTTAAATGTAAATAAAAGAGATGCATGGCAAGAACTGGTGTACACCTACAAGGATATAGGGTGGAGTAGGAGGGATGTAAGAGAAATCAATAAAGGTGGAAGAAAGCAAATGGTTATAAACAAAATAGTCATGAAACTCAAGAGTTGAATGGGAGAGTTGGAAATATTTCCTCTTTGTTTTGAGCTACACACACACAGACACACACACACACACACACACACACACACACACACACTTAATAGTTACTAAGTGAAATACATTTGTAATCTGAGCTGGGTAAATTTTAATGTGAATTGTAGTTCTGACTTTGCCACAATTACCTCAGAGGATTGTGAGGATCAAATATAATACTTGTGAAAGTGCTACATAAACTGTAAAAGGCTATATTCATTTAAGATAGATAGTATCCACTCAAAATACAGACAAAATTACCTCATTTCGGCTCTAAGAGTGAGCCAGCAATGAGCTCTCTAGGGCGCAGAAGGGAGAAAAGTCTCCCTCTGATCTATGGCCACATTGTCTTGGAAGAACGGGCTGTACACTCATTGCATGAGCTGGCGTTGAATGCAGAGCAAATACGCCAGCAAACTGGTCTAATGGACCTGTTGTCAATGACACAAAAGAACTGTGTGGAGAAAAATCCTTCCTAATCTGTGGAAGAAGTAAATTCCTCTTCCTCTTTCTTAACCTTTGCAAATGTTTATTGCGTACACAACCCTGATATTAATTTGTGCTAATTTCTCCACTTTGGAGGGAAAACAAGGGGTAGGAAAGGAAATGAAGACTCACCAAAACATGCTGAAACATATATAACATTACCCTTTCAATACAACCTACTGGGTAGAAAAATAAGTCTAGGATTTAACACATATATTCACATTGCTATGACCATTTTACAGCTAGTAAACTGAGGCTAATAACTTATTTAAGGCCAGCTTATTCAAAACCACAAAGCGAACATTTCACTCTGGGTCTGAGTGGTAACAAAAGCCCTTGTATTTTCCACAACAAAAACATACCCTCTCATCATTTAAAAAAAAAAAGTTAGAATGATAAACAGCTAAGAAAAACCAAAACCTACTTTTAGCTCTTTTTTTTTTTGAGCTCTACCACTAGATCTTCAATATTTTTGTACTGTGTAAAATTTCCATTAAATTTTTAATGTAAAACAACAGTTCCTCAATCTCTCATTATTTAATGCTAGAGGGCTCAAACCACTTTTCCTTACAAGTACAAACAATAACTAATAATTGCAAAATGCCCAAAATTTTTCAAGAAAAAGCACAAAACCACAAAAAAAACAAAACTGAAAAGACCTTATGAGCAATCGGTTCAAACCACCTCAATTTATAAATAAGGAAATTAAGGCTCAGATAGGTTAAGTGACTTGCTCAGGGTCACACAACTTGTCAGTTCCAGACTCAAGGTCAGAATTTAGACCTCCAAACTTGTATTCCAGGGCGGTGCTCTTTTTGCAAACCACAAATAAATGACTGCACTTAAACATTTAGTCCAGAATATCCTCAAAATTGACTGTAATAAAAGTAAGCCACATGTCGAGGAATGAATCGAGTCGGTTCATACCAAAAATGAGCAGCTGCCAGTCACAGTGATAAGATCTGTTTCTTTCTGAGAACCATGGTTTCCTGCTGCATTGGGGAATCCGAACTGGGTCTCTCCCTCCCGTCCAAAGAAGTCAGAGTCAGGATGTACGTTCCACTCCGCTTTGGTTGGTGTCAGTAGTTCCGAGACACTGTTTTCACAAAGGGTGCTCGAAGGAGTCAGAGCATCTGTGTCCACTGTTAGCTTACTGCTGGGTGTCAAAGCCTGGGACTCTGGACTGGAGTTTTTCATGGCCATAGAGCCCAGAGATACCGATGGCCCCACATTTACACTTGAGACCTCGTCCATATCTAAGGGGCTCTGCTGAAAACCAGTGGCGGCCGTTCCAAAAAAGAGAGAGGTATCCAGAGGGTATCTTTGAGGAGGGTCGCTGGTGGCCACCAAGGCCGGAGGGTCCACAGCCTGCCCTACGGAATTATTATTATTAGCAGGGAGGTTCCCTGCCAGAGTCGAGCTCACAGAAGCCACGTCAATAGTCAAGATTCCCGAGTTCACCAATGCCGTGTCCAGCACTGCAGCAGAAGTACCGTCAGGTACATCAGAGAAGAGAGACACTATCTCTGCATCACTGAGATCATTCTGTCCCTGGCTGGTAAGTTCACTGCTGGGTGTAAGAGTATTTGCCGCTTCTAGCTGAGCTAAGAGATCCTGGCCAACCTTGTGCCTTTTGGCCATGTGCGTCTTCATGCTGTGCTTGGATGTGAAGAGTTTATTACAAGTGGAGATCGGGCAACGGCTTTTCCAAGTGTCCACATCCTGCAGGTGTTTCTTGGAGTGAATGTAGAGGCTACTGCGAGCGGAGAACCTGGCACAGCAGCCTTGCACAGGGCACACGAAAGGCTTCGTGCCCAGGTGGGTTATGCTGTGGCCTTTCAGATGTTCGGCCCTCGTGAAAGATTTCCCACAGCCTTCCACAGGGCAGGTGAACCTCCGGTCATCGTCGTGCTTCCTTTTGTGCCTTAAGAGTTTGGACATGCTGGTGAAGTTCCAGCCACAGCCATCAAAGTCACAAAGGAAAGGTCTCTCGCCGGTGTGACTCCGCAGGTGAATTTTCAGCCTACAGGCCTTGTCATATTGTTTGCTGCAGCCCGGAAAAGAGCAGGAGAAGAGTTCCTGTTCCCTGAAATGGGCGCGGTTATGGGAAAACAGAGCACTCACTGTGATAAACGTCTTCTTGCAGCCGGAAAACGCGCACTGGTAAGGCCTCTCGGGCTCGAAGTGGCTGCGCTGGTGGGCGCTGAGTTTGGCCTGTGTGGGGAAACTCTCCTCGCACACCTCGCATTTGAACGAGTTCTCCTGCTCGTGGCCCTTCATGTGCGCCTTGAGGTTGTACACGGTGGTGAAGCTCTTGCCGCAGCCCTCCGCCGGGCAGCCGAAGGGCCGCAGTTTGTCGTGCGACTGCAGGTGCCTCTTGAGCTTGTAAGAGGTGGTGAAGGTCCAGCCGCAGCCACCCAGGGGGCATTTGAAGGGCCTCTGGCCCTGGCTGCTGCTGTGGGTCAGCAGGTGCACCTTCAGCTGGTGCTTCTTGGGGAAGGTTTGCCCGCACTGCGCCTCGGGACACAGGTACAGCACCACGCCTGGGGCCGAGCCCAGCCGTCCGCTGGGGCCCAGGGCGGCGGCCGGGCCCTCCGCCTCCTCCTCGGGCGCCGGAGCAGGCGCGGGTTCGGCCGACTCGGCTAGCAGGAGGGTGGGCGGCAGCTCTGGGCAGTCACCCGACTGCGCGGCCTGCGGGAACGCGGCTTGCGGGGCGATCAGACACCCGGGCTGCTGGGCAGGCGCGGCCCCCGGGTCCCAAGCGTGTGGTGGGGGCGTGGCCAGGGTGAGGACGCCGTTCTCAAAGCGCAACAGCAGGTCCTGGTTGTGGATAGTGACTGTGCCCGCGAAGGCCGCGGCGGGGCCGGGGGCGGAGATCCGGGCCGGAGTGGAAACCGCGGACAGGCAGCGAGGGCCCAGCGCGGGGCGGCCCGCGGGGTTCGCGCCGCTCTCGCCCCTCTGGAGCCCCAGGCCCGCCTCGGCCTCCTCCCTCAACACAGGCCCTGCGGCCTGACCCGAGCCCGCGGTCTCCACGTCGCCACCCACCGGGTCAAGCAGCACCAGGAAGAAGTCGCCGTCGCCGCCGCCGCCGCCGCCGCCGCCGCCGCCGCCGCCGCCGCCGCCGCCGCCGCCGCCGCCGCCGCCGCCGCCGCCGCCGCCGCCGCCAGGTTGATCGGGCCTCGGCGCCAACAGGCTCGGGCCAGGGCCCCGTGAAGCCGTGCGGGCCTCCTCGCGCCGCCGCCCGGGCCCGCCATCTTGGGGGGCCCGGAGCAGCAGGAGGCGGCGCGTGGGGACCTGGCCAGCCGGCGGGTCAGGGCCTCGGTGGACCCGGCCGCCGCCCGCGGGGATACCGCCGCCGCCGCCGCCCTGTAGGGTCCCGCGAGCCGGGAGCAGCTTCGGGATTTCCATCTCTGCGTCCGTGAGGCTCCGCTGGAACCAGAGCCGCGGCGGAGGCGCGACCCCGCCCCCTGCCGCGGGCCCGAACACGTTCCTGAAAGGGAAAAAAAAATGTGCAATGCGCAGAAACTGGCCCTATCAGATATTAAAACGTATTTAACGCCACGGTGATTTAAATATTCTGGTACTGGGTCTCTGGAACAGAAGAGAAAGCCCAGAGGTAGAGCCTGGTATGCGCAAATACTTTGTTCTGCCATTAATATAAGTAAGCAACTAAGGAGGTCTTCTGAGGTAATGGGGAAATGACGACAGCTTGTTCATTAATGCTGTGGAACACCTAGGTAGCAATCCACTAAAAGCAATTTTAATCCGTGACTCATCGTATATACCCAAATAAACACAACCCAGCCCCTCCTAGTGTTAGACGTGTTGCTTCGTACTTTTCGTGTGTTAAAATTTGTTTACTGGCTGGCTGGCTGGCTGGATTGATGGATGAAAGACAGTTCCTGAGAGAACTGTGTCAGCGTTAGACCACCATAGTGTTGGCATTTCTGCTGATAATGTCCTTCCCCTTCCCACCTCCCCGCGGGACAACTTCCATACTCACGATTGTCTTGAGCAAAGTCCTCGGTAAAATTTGCCACATAGTTCAATTTTTGTCTTGCTGATACAGGGATTAGAACGAGTGAGCGATGCGGCCAAAACATATTAGCACTGTTCAGTGTAGAAATGCAAAGCCTGGAGGATGAAACAATTTATATTGAAATCTGGAAAAAACCCAACCCACTCCAGGCTTCTCCCTATACAGTGCACAACCTAAACCAACTCTTTGCCCTTCCACCATCGGTTGTACCATGATAAATTTCATGTCCACGCTCAAAGCACAATGAGGGCATTCCTCAGTTGACTCCGCATTCTCCAGCACATGGAGGCCTCTGGGCAGGAGTTCCAGTTAAATGTGTTAAGGTTAAACCCTCAGTCACTGCAATGGACTCTGCCAAGTAAAAGGCACAGACGGTCATGTCCAATCCCCCTGGTGTACCTGCTCGCATTTAAGTGTGGCGGCCCAGGCTTGCTGGGCCTGTGGTGCCTAAAGATCTTATTAATGATGATGACAATCCTCCAATTTGTATGTCAGGAATGAGTTGGGAATTGACACAAATATAGGGTGAAATATCTGAGATGAGAAGACTTAGAGAGCTGACTAGATTGGTGGTGGTGGCGGGGCAGGGGCGAGTAACCCGTTGTTTAAATACTCCCAGCTCTCTCACCCTCTTTCAATGACAGTGGACACTTGGTCTCTTGACTGGAAGATCAAGTTTTTCATCGATAACTATTCAAACCTCTTCAAAATGTCTACTCCACATACTTTTCTTTCTGGTACTTTTCCTGGAGGAAGCGTTTGTCAAATCTGAGCTATAGAAGAGTGCATAAAATGTATCTGTATGGTTTAGATTATTTTACAAAAGTAGACACCTATGAAACCAGAACCAAGGTCAAGCAATAGGCCACTGCCAGCCTTCCAGAATACAGCCGTCATGCTCCTCCCAATCACAACCCACACTCTCCTATATGGATAGAGTCATTGCCCTGACTTTGTAATAATCATTTCACCACTTTCCTTTATAGGTTTATCACTTTTGTACGCATCCCTAAACAATAGAGTTGATATGCAGCTGTATAAATGAGATCATAAGGCATGCTTCCTTTTATAGCTTGCTTCTTTCACTCTGTATTATACTTGAGAGACTCGTCCATCTTGTTCATAATAGCTGTAAGTAAGCACATCCTTTGTCTCCATCGTTGACTGTCGTTCCAGCATATGCTTATAGCAAAATGATTGTGGTATGATTATGCCACTCCATTCTACAACGGATGCACATTAGGATTGCTTCTAATTTTCAAGGATTATCATGCACATTCTTTCACATTTCTCATGGGACACATGTGTAAAAATCTCTCTAGGGTATATATCCAAGAATAGAATCACAGGGTCATAGGATATGGATATCTTTAGCTTTACTAGATGATGCCAAATTGTTCTCTGTAGTGGTTGGGCCAGTTGTCAATCCCACCAGCAGCACAGAGAGTCCCTACTGCTCCACATCTTCACCTACACCAAGTATTGCCAGAATTTAAATTTTGCTGGTCTACTCTTGGGCAATACCCAAATTGCTATTAAGCTTTAGCACATTTTCGTGTTTATGAGCCTTTTGGAGTTTCTATTCTGAGGAAGTCCTATTCAGATTTACCTCTTTTAACCCATGTTTCTATTCTGTTTTTCACCTGGTTCTTACTGACTTAATGAGTCTGTTAAGTATTCTAAATACTAGTCCACACCTGTGGCCAAAATATTCCCTGGCTCTGTTTGTGTTTTCCCTTGCACTGTGCTGTGTTTGGTGAGCAGAAGATCTTAACTGTAATATAGTCAAATTCATCACTTTACCCTGATGGTTAGTGCTTTTTTTAAGAAATCTGTTTTAATAAATCTTTCATTTTTTAAGAAACCCTGGGCCATGAAAACAATCTCTATATTTTCTTCTAAAATATGTATGCTATTGCCCTTCACAGTCAGGTCTTAATCCAACCGCAATTGACGTCTGTTTGTGTATTGTGTTGAGTAGAGTTTATTTATTTATTTATTTATTTATTTATTTATTTGAATATTCAGTTTTCTCAGGAACCACTTATTGAAAAGTCTGCCTTTTGCCAAGTGATTTACAGTGCTGTAAATGAAGTATCTACACACATATGGGCCAGTTTCTATACTCTCTATTAAATGCTCGGCCTCATTTGTCTGTTTGAAATACCACACTGTCTTAATTACTACAGACCGATAGTCAAGTTTGATATTTGAATAAGGCAAGTCAATTCCACCTTGTTCTTCAAAAGTGTCTTGGCTAACTTTGGCCCATTTCAATTCCATTTAAATTATAAACTCATCATGAAAACTTTAACCAACAGCTAGTTTGGAGTTCTAATTCAGATTGTGCTGAAACTGTAGATTTGACTTCTCACTATTGAATGATTCATGGTTATGGTCTGTCTCTCCTTTTAATAAGATATCCTTTAATATGCCCAAATAACATTTTATATTTTTCCCATAAGGCAATTTTTTTTTATCCTAGGCACGTCATAGTTTGCAAATCCTATGTTTGAAATTTTCATTGTCTAAATTTGTAGCTGGTAAATAGGATGCATCTGGTTTTTGTTCATTAACATTTTATCCTATGAGTGTATAAACTCTTCTATTGATTCTAATAATTGGCCTGTAATGCTTTGTAGAATTTTATGTACACTGTCATATCATCTGCAAATAGTGCCAGTCTTTCTTCTTCCTTTCCAAATACCTTATTCCTCTTTCTTGCACCACTGCTCTGTTTGGAACCCCACCCCCATCCCCAGCATGCTCTTGAATAGAAGTGGTGGTAGTGGACATCCTTACTTGATGCAGCTCTTAAAGAGAAAGCTTTCAGTGATTCTCTGTTAAGAATAATGCTTGCTGTAGATATTGCGTTGTGTAGCAGTATGGATCCAGTCAGGAGATAGAAAGCACACAGTGATCTAGAAGGGGAAATTTTAACATAAAGAATCATTAAACTATGAAAAAGGATCTTATATAGGATATAAGACAATTCTATCTGGGGTTTTCTGGGGCTGGGGGCGAGTACCCAAGGAAAGACAAATTTAGAATGAAAACTTCTCCCAAAGGCTGGATTTTACACCACATTGGAGAAGAACCCACTGGATGGCAGAGAAGTTCCACTGGTTTGCCAGTACCTGAGCTGATCTGCAAAGCCAAAACTGGTCTACAGTCGAAGAGAAAGCAAGAAGGCACCCTTTGGAGCACGGTAGTGTGGACAAGCCATAGCTGGTGTCTAGTATATGGCTGTGAAGTAGGGATTGGGTGTCCTGGCTCAGTTGGAGGCCTGGAGTAAACAATGACCCATGCACAGGATCAGGGTGGGAGCTCCGTATTGAGAGGTATTGAAAGGATTACAGGAACCTGGTCGTGTGTGTGTGTGTGTGTGTGTGTGTGTGTGTGTGTGTGTGTGTGTATGTATGGCTATGGAACAAGTGAGCAGAGGGAAGTAGTGGACAAATGACTTGGAGTACAGGATGTCCCTATCAAGAGGGCCACAAGAAGCTGATCATCAGGCCACACCAGGACTGAAGGTTTGCTGAGCGACAGTTGTTCTGGGCCGAGGCCAGGGACAAAGCATCCTCAATATCCTCACCTCTGCACCTCTGAGAGTCAGAAATCATAAAAGTACCACTTCTGTTTTCAATGTCTGTCCCTCCAGACCCCTCTATTACATAAGTGTAACATCTGCTCTTTGGTGTTACTTTAAAGGAGAGATACTTTTAAAATCTCTCTATTATCAGAGAATATATATCGAAGGGTGAATTTAGAGGTGAGAGGCAACAAATTGATAACCAGCTTCATATCTTTTATCAGGTTAGAGAAGTACATGCTCTCTGTAGTCGGCATGAACAGTAGGCACCCTACCTGCCACCGTCACAGCTGTTGGCTGCACAAGGGAGATGATCTACCACCCTGTTGTTGCTCTGGCAAGCCTAGACTTCACCACTGGGTAATATATCCATGTAACAAAACTGCATTTGTACCCACTAAAGGTATACAGTTAACGCTAATGATTAAAGAAATAGGTCTGGCTATTTCAGGGGGTTTAGTTGACTATTGAGGTTTCCTGGTAGACCCAGTGCTCCCTGGCCTGGACTGAGTTTGCTACAAAACCCAGCCTCTGGCACAAAGGAGCATCACTGGCCTAGGGCATAGAGCCTGTGAGCCCTGTAGTCTCACCCTACCCAGGGCTTGCCTGCTCCACTCACAAGGAGAGCTTTGTTGTGTTGTGAGATTGCTTCTTCCAACACAAATATGACTAGCAAATGTTCTCTTCAGGAATAGACTAATTTCATTTATACCTTAAATGCTGATCTGTTCTCCTGCACTGGAGCTAAACAGATAGAGAAAAGGTGCTTGGATTTCATTTAAAGTCCTGCCTTACAGAACCCTATCCATGGAGAAGCAGGGCAGTAGATTCTCAAGTTAGTCTCACAAAGTTTATACATGTTACTATATTGGCATTTTTAGTGTTTTAATCATGCTTTCCTCAATTTGGTTTAGGGTCTAAAATAGGCAAAAATTCATGGGAGAAAATAGCCCATGTTTTTGCCCTTCTTATGTGGCAAATAATCCATTATTTAGTCATTGAATTTGCAACTTGTATTGAGAAAGAGAGGCATTCTAGTAACAAAAAAAAAAAAAAGAGGAAGAAGAAGAAACCAACAAACCAAAATAACAACAACAGAAAGAAAGCAAACAAAATTCCCTTTTCTTTTGGTGTGTCTATAATCAAGAGATATAATGAGATACCACCAAATCATGAGGAAAAAAATACTAAAATAGTATTCACCCTTGAATACTCCCTTCCTGGGGCTGTACAGAGCATATTCACCTCTTGTGTTCAGAAGGCACAGATGACAAAAAAACCCACAACCTTCCACTCACATGCAGGACTGGGCTGGCTTCCTGCATATTGCTGCACGACCTTGAACACAAGGACGTGTACATGAACTGGGAGTTTATCTTTTAAATGCTGGTCCTGCCTGCTGCCAGGTCCAACTCTCTTAACTGTCACTCTGGCAATGCTGCAATGCAAATGTAAAATCTGAAATTCGTTCACTACCAGGAGAATCTGCTACTTAAGCCTGACCCCTGGGTAGCTGTCACCACTAGGCTTCCAATCAGTCACTCTCACTTGCTAGAAATGGCTCAGAACTAGGTTCTGTGGAAAAACAGACCTCCAATCTGCAGTTTCTAAAGGAGGGATGCACAGCTGTGGTGTCTTTCCTTACAGGAAACGGGAAAGGGGAATTGGGAGCCTCCCATGTTGAACTGGCTGGGAGGGACTAACCAGGGGTTGCATCCTCCCACTGACAATCTTAGTGACCCCTGCCTAGTAACCTCTGACCCCACACATAAGAGCAAATGGGGGAAAGAGGAAGTGCTAGCAGCACGAGGGTGCAGTTCTTGTTCACCCTGTTCCTCACTCCAACTTTTCTTTCTGTGGCCGAGGATGTGGAGCTAGAGCCAAGGTTTGGTAATTTCTGAAAATTTAAGTGGTTGTTTTTCTCTCTGGTCCAGGTGGAGGATGAGGGTGGGGTTAGGGGTAATTCTGCGTTTCTGCCAAGGGTAATTCAGTGATTCTGTAGGAATTTGGGGAGCTTGACAATTACTGCAACACGGAAGCCAGCCCAAACACAGAACCCTGGGACCCCTCCCGAGAATGTAATAAAATTTCCTAGCATGACTGGTCTCTGTTACATTAAGCTCCAGTTTTCTCTCTAAGTTTGTATGGGTGCAGAGTTTTCCTTTCTCCCTCTGTTTCATCTTAGTGAAAACACTCCGAACCACATTCAGGGATCATTCGACCACTCCAAGATTTTGCCCAGGTTCTGATTCCTTTCATCTGCAAACTTGTCATCTTCTGGCTGCCTTAGAAGAATTTCTAAAAAGGGAATCATTGGTGCACTGCTCTCACTATGGAGGATGTTCTCTTTGATCAGCCTCTTTGTGAGGCCAGAAGATGGACCAGGGACTGATGTTCTGAGCCTTCTCCAGAAAAATTCCACACTGTCTGCCAGTAGAGCACATCACTGGTAAGAACTGTCCCCGTCATTTGCACACTGGGGGACTTTACAAGAACTGACCCCCTGCCTTCCATGTCTGTGGAACAATCAGCCATCTTTGTGTCCTCACTATCAGCTTCTGTTGTCTTTCATCCATGTGACCCAGTGAAGATAGAATATCCAAATGTATCTTTACCTTCTGGTCATTTCACTGTCATCCTCACCTCTGCCCTCCTTATTCCAGGAGTGTGGTTCCTGGGACCCCAAACAGCAATCAGACGGCCTCACTTGGGCCTGGGCTTTGACTCTGGGTTCTCCAGCAGGTGAACTGTGGACTCAGGCTCAGCTCAGGGATCAGGGCCTGGTGCAAAATGAGGTTCAACAGCCAGATGGTCACCTTGATCAGAAGAAAAGCCTTTCCCTGCAGCTGGTTCAGCAGCAGAGTTAGTGGTTTTCACATCATTTATCTCACATGTACAGATGCAAGACCCCTGCTTCAAAGCCCAGTGGACTCAGATGGTTGGCTTTTCTTCCTGAGCTTTTCCCAAACTCTCAAGGCCCAGGAGGAGGAGAGGTCTTTAAGTCCTGACCACTGGCTGCATTTTGCCTCACTCTGCTCTGCACATGACTTACCTTTCAATTAAGAAAATAAAAACGCACATCCCCAAAGGTCTGACAAGCTATGAGGCCTTTGAGTGGGGACCTTGTAGGATGAGGAGGCATTAGGAATGAGAGTTTACAAACTGTCCACAGAAATTGACTGGAATATTTTGATAATAGAATAGTCTAAACCCAGTTAGTATGTCTGAGTACTTGACTCATCACGTGGTATTTAGATAAAGTGCTCATCACTTTTTCATTTTCTCACCAGTGGAAAACTAATCCAGAGTGTTCCTTACATATCAGACTTCCCACCCATAACTCTGCCCATGAGTGGTTCATGTGTGAGTCAAATATGCTTCCATACCATTAAGGTAGAAAGCAGGACCTTGCTTGAGATGCTCTTTATTAATAGTGGAAAAAAATCCCATACATGTACAGAATGTGAAACAATACTTTGAAAATATGACCCGGAATGTGAAAAAGCAATAGCACACTAAAATAAACAAATAGAAACAAACAGGTGTTCACAACTTTTATTTATTATTGATGTTTAAAGGAAAGTTAACTGGTGAATAAATCATGTTAAGGTGTTGTTTTGAGGATTCTTTGACGCAAGACATTATGCCACTCCTTAAATTTAAAACTAAATGAAATTATATGTAATTTATATAATTTATAACACATAAGTTATAGTTTTATAAGCATAAGCCCTTACCACAGACAAAAAGACGATCATTTCCATCACCTCCAAAGCTTTTCTCATGTCCCTTCATGTTACTTCCCTCCCTACCCATCCCCATCCCTGTCCCTAGGCAACTACTGATCTGCTTTCTCTCACTTTAGTTTGTGCTTTATAGAATTTTATATAAAGAGAATTATATACTATATACTCTTTTTGGTCTTCTTAAAATCAGCATAGTTATTTTCAGATTCACCCATGCTGTTAATTCTATCAATAGTTTATTACTGTTTGTCATAGTATAGTATGTCACTATATGGTTATTTGGGTTGTTTCCAGTTTTTCACTAGTACAAATGAAGTTGCTATAAACATTCACCTGCCAGTCTTTGTGTGGACCTATGCTTTCATTTCTCTTAGATAGAAACTCAATAACAGTATTGTACGTGTGCTCTTAACGTTTTAACTTTGGGTTAACAATGCTGCAGATTGATCTCACCCTGCTGCTTAGAGTTCTGTTGATAGTACAAATTGAGTGGATCTGATCTCAGACCACACCAGACAGATTAATCAGATGGCTGAGGAAGTGGCATATTGCCACTAGCAGTGGGTTAAAGATGGCCTCCATATATTGGCCTCTGTGTTGCCATTAGATGTCCTCACAGTGGGCTCAAAGGCTGCCAGCGCCAAACTCAATGTTTTACACATGCAATTGCTTTAAATATAGCTCAGGCAAGCATATGTGTAGCCATTTAGGGCTTGCCTGCTTTGCATGCCCCACAAAAGTGCACCGACATTTGCTAGCCACAGTTAAGGCAAATCCAGGGGCTATAAATGACCCCATGCCACTGCTTGCCTCCAGAGCCCTCTGACCTGGAGACTCCCTCTTTTGCTGCCGAGTCATATCTCCCAGACACAAAAGGTCCTCTCCTATTCTCCTCTATCCCAGGAGTTGCCTTGCCCTCTTCCCCTTCTGGGCAGTGGCCCTCTGCTGCTGCCTCTGGAAGGTCTCCTGATGTGACAGACTTCCCCTCTCTGGCAACCTGTCAAAGCACCGCCAAAATCAAAAGCTTCTGGACTGGGTGCGGTGGCTCACGCCTGTATTCCCAGCACTTTGGGAGGCCCAGGCAGGTGGATCACCTGAGGTCAGGAGTTCGAGACCAGCCTGGCCAACATGGTAAAACTTCATCTCTACTGAAAAATATGAAAATTAGCTGGGTGTGATGGCGGCCATCTCTAAATCCAGCTGCTTGGGAAGCTGAGGCAGGAGAATCGCTCCAACCTGGGAGGCAGAGGTTGAAGTGAGAGGAGATCTCCCCACTGCACTCCAGCCTGGGTGATAGAGTTGAGACTCCTCTCAATTGAACTTTTTAAAGATAGACTATAGCATTTGAATCTTACACAATCCTCACAGGAATAGTTTCTTTTGCACTAGATACTTATATCTAATAGTACGTCTAATAGTAACAGCAGCTAAAAATTAATTGCAGGCAAGATAGGTAGGAATAGCAGCATAAAGAGTTGTGGAGAAAAACATCTTTTTATAATTTATTGAATTCTACACATGATAATAAAGTTTTTGAGAGGGTGATTCACAAACTTCAGCCACATGAAAACTATACCATAAAACAAATTTACAAGGAGAGAACAGGAAGGGCAGTCAGTAAACAGGAGAAGAGTCCATGACTCTCCAGAGCTGGAACTGTTGATAGGCCAGAGAGAGTTCTCTGCCAGGTTCCAATTTCCACAGCTTGACACCTGCTGTATGGAATGGTTTGCCTGAGAAGGAGTGAGACTAGGAAAAGTGAGATCATGAAGGTCTGTAAATGATGAGTGGCTAAATACAGATGCAAAAGTACCTCCAGGTATTTTATATCTTCCTGCAGAGGGAATAAAATGATTAAAACATGAAGAAAAAAAAAAAAAAAAGAGACTCCTCTCAAAAACAAAAACAAAAATCGAAAACGTTCTTGTGTGCTGCTGCCGCCATCTCATGGTCATGTGGTTTTTCTTGATCAGCCCAGAAATCTTGGAACTCACTGCAAGTTGTGAGAGGGATGGAATTTTGGGGAACAGGAAATTGGCAAGCAGTCTACCCAGTCAGTAGGAAAGTCGATTGGAAAGTCAGTCCGAGGCAGCCTTAAGTTCTCAGACTCTACATTTAGAACATCTCTGTAGCACTTTGGCCTAGCATCGCTTATTGCTGTACTGCAACAATATACTTTTTGCAGTCTTGTCCTATGCCTCATTGACCTGGCCTAGAGGTAGCACCAGTAGTTGAGTGAATCCACATGATTAGAACTGACTTTTGGGGTATGAGATGCCAAAATACCGGGGAAGGAGGTCAGCCCACTGGCCTGGGTCCTCCCCTGCCCCTCAGTAGACATGGGACATTGTGCACCTGGGTAGAAAAAGAGAGGGAGTGCATGCCTCTGGAATGAGGGTGAGCTACTCTGGACTGCATAACAGGCTATAGAGGGAAGAGTTCCCTGTGGCTGACTTGAGAATTTCGGGTAGTCTGAGATGTGAGGAAGTCCTCCTCCCCGGAGACAGATAGGCAAGTAAATGAGCCAATAAGGCAGAGACATCAGGCCAAGGCTTGTCTCTTAAGGGCAGCTGGTGGAGAGGTCTTTGCAAGCAGGTATAGCATGTATCTGCTCTTGTGACACTCAATTATGATGTTGCAGTTGTCATCATGCTATCCCCTGCCCAGAGGGATATTAATATCCCAACCTTTGGGCTGAGCCAGCTAGAGTGTTACTCATAGTGACTGAAGGCAAAAAATGTTTATATCCGTGCCCACCCCGGGACTCTGCAGAAGGTTGCTGTCAGGTCGAACAGGCATTCCTAACCATGAGGCATGTGCTGGCCTTGCTGGCAGTAACTTATCACCAGGTTCCTCCCAAAGAGGAGGTAAGAGCCCAAACTTCTGGGAGAGACGGTTTGGATGAGAAGTCTCTGGAGAGGAGAATAGGTGCTCTCCAGAAGAAAAGGCAGCACAGCATCACCATGGTAGGGACTGGGATATTTACCCTCTGCTTTGCCTGCAGCCACCCAGAAAGTAATAAAAATGGGGGAAAACAGGGGAGCCCCAAGAAGGAAGGGTCAGTTCTTGCTCTGAGAAGGAGTCCCATCCTCTCTCTTACCCAAGGCCCAGCCTCTCTTTAACCGAGACATGAACCAAACAAGGGGCTGCTTGGCTCTATTGAATGTGCCCAGCAGGGAATGAATTCCACCTAATGGGGAATGAAACCAATTAGCAGCGATAGTACATGATGGAAAAATTGTGTCCCCACTGAAGGATCCTGTATAATTAGCACAGAATTTGGGAAGACGCCGCACAGAGGCATTGGACCTCTGTTCACATTTGTATTGCTGATGTGTATTTTTGTGGCTTAGAATGCTGCCCACCCTACATTAGACCTCGTGATGGCCTGGGAGGTCTGTCAACGGAATTTAGCCAAGGCCAAAGATCTCCTCCACCAGTTAGACATGTTGGAGTGAAGGCAACCAATGAGGTGGGGCAGGATGACTTGACAAGACTGGAGGAGTCCGAATCCAGTCCTGAGTCCACTTGATTATTTCTCGGTGGGCAGGGCTCCTAAGAAAATCTTTACTAGGCGTGGTGGTTAGTGCTAAAATGATTCAAGAGACCATAGCTGCACTGGATTTAATAGAAACTCATGAAAGACAAACTCAGAGTCAGGTGTTGCCTACTAACACTACAATATCTTACCTGGCCTAAATCAAAGTTACTGTCAACACTGAGGCTGCCCGCTCCTGGGCCAAACAAACCACCTACGGCCAGGCCTCCATGTATGCATCAACCCTGAGATGAACAAAAGAAGTTATGTTAGACTCTAAGGCACAAGAAGGTCCCAAGTTGGATGATCTCTGATGAGATCATCTTGGAGCAATTGCAATACTTACTAGGATTAGATTACGATCCCCCAGCTGGCTTTCCCTTCGGAGACAACCATATATTCCATACCTGTCTCTGATCACTGCCAAGTGCCTAAGAATCCTCTTCCATACAGGGATCCTGCAGTGTGGGAAGGTCCCTTCTGACAGACAGTTGCCCTTTTACCATATTAACTGTGGCTTGGGCTCCGAGAAACAACACTGGTTAACTCTGTCAGTGAGAGGTGACGGAATCTCCCTAATGCCAAGAAACACTCATGCTTCAAAAGGAACCCCCCTCCCTCCAGTAGATTACCTGCTTGGGAAGGGGTTAATTAAAGGGTTAATTCTCCTCTTAACTACTAAAATTGACCCAGTTTTGCAAAATACGTGCTTCTGTCCTGCTCGCCGCCCCGCGCCAAGATTATGCTTCCTCATTATTGGAAGAGACAGCCAGAGGCAGTAGATAAACTCATGACACAAGACTAAAGTTTTTATGCTACTGGTGGGCACTTCCTGGTGGGAACCACTTAACCTTCCCCTACTGGTTCATACACCACAGCAGAAGCTGAGGCAAGACACTGAAGGATTATGGCCTGTCACAGGTGACATAGATAAATGAGCACTGATTCCTACTACCTCCCCTTTCAATTCCCCATATGACCTACACTAAGAGACACTAGCAGTGAGTGGAAACTAACTGTAGACCATAGAGAGTTCAACAGGGCTATTCCCTTTATTAGAGCACCTCTATCAGACATTGTTGCCATAATGGGTGTCATTCAAAATATTAGTGGTAAGTTTCTACTAATCCAGGGCATCTAACACCCCCTGAATTTGAATCTCGAGTTATAGATTTGGCTAACATGTTCTATTCTGTACAAATTTCACAGCTAAGTCAAATGCATTTCACCTCCACCTTTGAGAATCAATAGTACATCTTGACCCACTTGCTTTGGGGGTATTTATTTTGTTTTCCCTAATCTTCGTTGTGATGCTAGCTTGATTGGGGGTGCTTAAATGGCCCTCCAATTGCACAGCCTTTCCAACAGACATAGACACCTGCTCCACAATTTCACCAGAAACTAAGCTGTGGCATTTTATCGCTGACATCCTCCTGGCAGAACCTGACCGAGACTCTGTTTCACAGTTCATCACAAGCCTGAGTAAACAACCTCTCATTGAGAGTGGATGGGCAATTACACCGTGTGAGGTATTCGTCTGTAAAATTTGGGGACTACACTAGGAACTCAGAAGGATGAACCATTTCCAATCTGATAAAAGACAAGCTCCTCGTGCTTAAACCACTCACATGAGTAAAGAAGCCCCAACATTCAATCGGAATGATAGCCCAACCCATTCTTCACCTCCAATATTTGCTGATCTTTGCTGAATGTCTACCGAGACACCTGTAAAGCTTTCCTTTTGCAGTGGGGACCTAAGCAGCAACAGGCACTGGGTGACCTAAAGGAGGCTAATACTTTGGCTCTCCCCCTAGTGCTCCCAAGGACAAGATTTTCAATGACAAGTTTCCACCGCTCTCAAATTTGCTTCCTAGAGCCTCTGGACCAAATGGACAAGTAAATGCCCACCCATGGGCTTTTGGTGTAAGTAGATCTCAGACTCAGCCTAAAGTATTCACTAAACAGACACCCATGGCAGCATACGGGGCACTTATCAAAACTGAAGCCCTCACCGAGCAGAGACAATACCCTATGAATTGAGATTCTTGTTATGCCCTGGGTAATGGACAGAACTGCCTGGAAAATTGAATCAGCAACAGAAGCTTCTTTATTAATATGAAGATGATATCTACAGGATAAAACTAAACCTGGCCCTCCTGGAGTGTCAAGACTGTGTGAGGAAAGAGCCACACACTCTGTCAGTGAGGTTAACTTGCCCAAACCCCTGGAAACACACCTGGCTCTTGCTCACTGGAGAATGGAGGGAAGATGGCCAGCACTCTCAAAACAAGAAAATTAATGTTTCTCTTTACCAGTGGAGTGAGCACTGGGTATAAGAGAGCCAGATAAAGGACAGCCACAGCCTATCACCCTTATTCAAAGACTGCAAATCCCATATGGGGATGGGCCAAAGTGCCCAATGGGCCAGGCTGTGTGCAACACTGCTAGAAATAGAGAAGGCCTTTGACAAACATTTTACTAAGCTTCACATTTTTGGCAACTCCTGGTCAGTGGCTAATGGGCTATTTTGTTTGGATTTGGGCAAAATCAGGGCTGGAACATACAAGGTTGAGACATTTGGGGTAACGAGATGTGGGGGGAAATATCAGCACATTGGCCTCCACTCTGCACATCTTTATATGCTATACCTCAGCTCACACCAAATAGACATGGAGAAGGTGCAATACAACGTGGAAGCTGACAAACTAGCTAAACTACCAGAGCTGTCAATGCTCTTGAAGGGAGGAGAGACACCAGAACTTTGGTAAGAGCTATGCTATACCCTACACAGGAGAGGTCAGAGCATTTGGGCATCATGAGAATATGAAAATCAACTCATAATGAAAAATAGACCCAGCAAAGAGACATTTACAAGAAACTGTTAGGGACTATACCACAGACCACAAATCTAGAGACTTGGACCTACTGCACGACAGGAGAAGGTTCATATCAGAACTGGCAAATCCAGTCAATCTCATTGGGCCTCTCTCTGAAGCAGCAGGAACTATTACATATGCCACAACAATGTATTAATACCTACACAGGCTTACTCTTGGCTCACCCACAAAAGGCACCAACCTCTGTTAATATTATTGAGGAGTTGATAAAATAGTTTGTATGGCCTTTGGGTGTACAAAGTTATACAAAGTTACTCAGTGAGAGCAAGACTCTCACTTCTGTGCAAAGAAGATTCAACTGTAGGCATTACCAAACAACACTGCTTGGATTTCTCATTTATTCTCTGGTCCTACAGTAACAGGTATCACAGAATGACACAATAGGCTTTTTAAAACAAGGGATATTGAAAGAACATGCCAGACAATAGCATTCCCAGCAGCCAAAGATACTGCCCATAGTCATGCTTACATTAAATCCATACCCTTCTGGCATAACCGCACCATATTTTAATTCACAGCAAATGAGGAAACCACCAACAGAGATGCTGCAACCTCTGCTGATATATGTACCCACTGGACACAATATGATTTACCAGGATTAGCGAACATGGGGGGCCCTGACGTGACCACTCCCAGCAAAGAAACTTGCCTCTTTCACCTCTTCCTTCTCCCTCATAGAAAATCCAGAGACTGGCCATTTCTTTTCCCCTCAATCCTGACAAGGACCTGGAATGAACCACTGACTATGGGTCCATTCTCAGTCTTAGTCTGCTCATCATCCAGCGTAAACCTAGCAAACCACCTACCACTATCTAGAGAGGGAAGCTTCCTCATTTTCTGTCCATGTACTTGGCTCCACTAAGGGCACTGTGGAGCAATCCTTGACCTACGCTGTTGCTCTGCCCTTTCCTTACCTGAGAAAGTTCCTACCCTCATCAGTGTCAATTTTACCTTGATTGGTGGATCACCCTCGCCCTGGGGATCCACACCCTACTGCGGGCAAAATATGTATGGGAACAGCATGCCACATACACACCACAGGGAGACCCAACATAGGTCAGACTGGGGACAAAGGGAACCATGCTCCTGTTTCACTGGGTCAGTCCACAGACATCAGCACTGAGGCTAGCACTTCTCCTCCTCTCTCTGCCACCACTTAGTACCATCATTCCAGCTAAGTCAGATTCTACAATTTCACTTGTGACTCATAGATGCCTTCTAAGCTCTGTGGGTCACCTTTTCCTTCCCGTCAGATGAAACCCACTATTATTAACTCATGTGCCATTAAACAAATGGAGTAATGGGCCACTATCTGTGGAGCCTCATTTAATGAATGTCCAGTGATAGTATGCACCAAATATTGCAACCAGGTTGCTTGTGATTGGTGCTAATGTTATTAATGCTAATGTTTTATTGCATTAAAAATACTGTAACCCAGATCCAATAACCACAAGCCCTATGGGATTGCAGAGATAAAATGATAGCTTTTTCTGATGCCTGGAATGATAATAAATGCAATGGCCACCCACAGTGTGTACCTTTACAACTGTTGGCTTCTTTTTCTATTAATTATAATAATCTTTCTCTCCCTCCATTAGAAGCCCCGCTATGGAGATGGAAAGAAATTGTATTAGCCAAGCAGCCAAGTAAACCTTACCATGGACCTCCTCCCTGGTTGCTAATCAATGTATACAATGAAGGCAATGCATACTACACGACATTACCTGGCCAAGGCATTTCTTGAACACACACACGGACATGCACACACACACGCACATACACACAGTACAACCAGCTTGGCAATTCTTTCCTAACGTAATCTCAGTATACTAACTGCGAGTTTTGCTTAACACTCAAGGGAAGTGGACTCTACAGCAATTGCAATGCCGGCTGCTCACAGTGAACAAATCATAGCTCATGGGTGTCACAGCAAAGACAATTCCTACAAAAAGCGTATTTGATCCCATGGAGAAATCTAACTACTCTTTGCATGGGAGTTTCTCCAGCCACATTGACAACTATCTGCTTGTGGCTATTATAAAATTTGTCAGGCCTACCAAAACCACAATTTTTAAAAACTTAGAAAATATTTGAGGGAAGTTGTTGCTCAATGTTACTTTCCTAGGGGCTCCCTAAAAATCCATACGCACTCTAAAGCTGCAGAGGCTAGAAACAGTAATGAGAAGACCTATAGTGAAACTAACTTGGGAGGAACTTTTTAAATCTTTATTAAAACATTTTTATGCCTTGTCATTTCTTTTTCAACTTTTATTTAAGATTCAGTGGGCACATGTACAGGATTGTTACCTGGGTATATTGCATGATGCTGAGGTTTGGGGTACAAATGACCCCATCACCCAGGTATTGAGCATAGTACCCAACAGTTTGTTTTTCAACCCTTGTCCCCTTCCCCTGCCCCCTCTAGTAGTCTCCAGTGTCTCAATAGACACCTTATGTCCCTGAGTACTTGGGAGGAAATGTATTAGTGTAGTCACACTGCCACCTCCCAAGGGGCCACTCCTGAGGTTATTAAAGGTATACAAACCACTTCCTTATGAAAGTTTCCTCTAAAATGGAATCTGTGGAGCATTTGGTCCCGCACTGAAGCACCACAATGTTGCAATACAACGGAGCATAGATGAAACAAATGTCATGATACAATTGATATTTCTTTTTTCTTTCTTTTTTTTTTTTTTTTTTTTTTGAGACAGAGTCTCTCTCTGTCACCCAGGCTGGAGTGCAGTGGCGTGATCTCGGCTCACTGCAACCTCTGCCTCTCGGGTTCAAGTGATTCTTCTGCCTTAGCCTCCTGAGTAGCTGGGACTACAGGAACACGCCATCACTCCTGGATAATTTTTTTTATGTATTTTTAGTAGAGATGGGGTTTCACCATATTGGCCAGGCTGGTCTCGCACTCCTGACTTGATGATCCACCAGCCTCGGCCTCCCAAAATGTTGGGATTACAGGTGTGAGCCACCAACCAAGCCAATATCCATTTTTAAACAAATACTTGGTTCACCCATTTTGTTCTCTCATATGTGAGTGCCTCATAATTCAGGATCTAATTTGGTGTGTGGCTAGACTAAGAACTTTTTTCTTGTACTGCCCAGAGCACCTGCAAAACCTATCCCACACTTATGAGAGCACTCCAATGCTATTTACTATTGGCAATCAGCAGAAACTCAAGTACAGTGCACGATAGTCACAGCAAGGAGGAACATGGAATCACCGATTACACCGAATGTGCCTATAGCCTTAGCCACAGCAACACATAACATGGTAAATCTAACCTAATGCAGGGCTTACTTTTGCCAACCTGATTTTAGAAAACATAGCGTAATACTTCTTCTCTGGCCATGCTGCATTATGTACCTCACTTATCTATAAGAGACTTTTCCCCTAGTCACTGACATTCAACAACCTTGTCCAGAGGCTTATCTCACAGAAATATATGGGGAATGGTGGGATGAGTTCACAACAAATTTAGGTAACCCAGGTGCTGCATGCAAAGTGTGTAAGTCAAGATATTTTGACTATAACATTTTCTGCTCCTATTAACAGAACCTCAAACTTCTGGAACTTCAGGAAGCCACATGAACTTCCCTTCAGTGGAACACAGAGAATGCAGGCAGCAGAGGGAGCCTGGTGGTCCTGTAAAGGAATCAAATGACTTCCCCTATCACAATCTTCTCCTCATCCAACCCTGAAGAATATTTCCTGAACTTGGAATTGGTGCGAAATTCCAGTAGAATTTTATTCAACAGTAAAACTCCCTCCCCCAAGTACCTGCCCCCACCAAATCATGCTAGCTGTGACTCTCCAATGTCACAAATAAGCTTTCTAAATAGTTTTTTATGGTACTAACTTTCCCAGGATCACTAATTTTGGAGGCAGTAGGAACAGCGTATGTGTGGAACAGCACACCACAATTAAAAGATTCACAGATAGCCATGTTGAAGGAATCACCAACATAAATTAGATAAACAGCCCAAGGACTGAAACACTTGGCTGAATCTCACTGTACTAAAGTACCATGGGGCCATGGTGTCAGATAACTGCATAGCCCTAGGTCAGGTATTGGCTGCTGGAGGCGGCAAAGGGCACATGGGCTGTGAGCTTACTAAAATTATCTTGCTGCATGTGCATAGATAACACCAAGTTTTACAGATAGCTGGGGCCATGTACCAAAGGGGATATAAATGCCACTCTATTGACTGAACGGATTGGACAAATCAAAATTCTCTCCTTTTCTAATCTATTCTGCTGGCTGATCAAGTGCACAGACTGACTGAGAACTAGCTTTAAAATCTTACTTTGTAGTTTTATAGCGTTCTGGGTCTTGAGGACGCTTCATCGCTGGCTCCTAACTCGAACTCTGTGAAATAGCATACAACTTATATTGTAGAACCACAAGGGGCCAAGGCATGGACTGTTATATAAGTGGGCTAATACCTTAACATGGTGCCGTGTATCTTGTTCCCTGTATTCAGAGAAGGGTAAGACCGTTAGCTCAAAGCTCATTGGAACCAAAATCAAATGTTTACAAAATGTGTAAACGTTTTGCTGTAATTATGGCCCCCACTAAGCACATTTTTAGCCATTTAGAAACCACCCACATTGCACCCTCTGTAAAACTAGACACAATATGTGCTATCCATAGATAGGACATGCTCTGTGGCTGGAAAAAAAAAAAGCCCCATGCCTCTGATGCCCATGGGAGCTCTCTGACCCAGATACTCCACACCTGGCTGCTGAGTAACATCCCATAGACACGTAGGTCTCCTGTCCAGTTCTTCTCTCCTTTGAAAGTTGTCTTGCACTCTTCCTCTTCTGGGTGGTAGCCTCTTTTTTTTTTTTTTTTTTTTTTTGCCAGTCATTGAGAGCTTGTAAGGTTGCTGAGGTTGGTTGGCCTTGAACTCTTGGCCTCGCCTTCGCAAGCGCCACGACATCCGGCGTTGTCTTGCACTCTTCCTCTTCTGGGTGGTAGCCTCTTGCTGCTGCCTCTGGAAGGTCTCCTGCTGTGAGGGAAGTCCCCCTTTCTGAAACCTTTCAAAGGGCTGCCCAAATAAAGCACGTTGTGTGATACTGCCATCTCGTGGTCAAGACTTTTTCCTTGCTCAGCCCCGACGTCCAGAAAATCAACACACATACTTAATAGCTAAATTTGTTGGAAGCCAAGATAGTGGAGAAAAAAATGGTTGGATATTGTTGAGATATTTCTCCATGGCCTTTCTACATTTATTATAACTGACTGTTTTTGTCTTGAATTATAGTTTGAAGGATATTTGTATGTCAACATTTGAATAGCTGTTTCTCATTTATCCTGTGAGATTTGGGGCAGAGGGCAAGGGGAACTAATGCAAACATGAACTAAAACAAACTCTGACCCAGGAATCTCATATATTCTGCCAACAACTATGAAAGTATGGTATGCCAGTTCGTGAACTTGCAAGTAGAGTACAATTTCAAACTCTTCATGTTTCTTGACAGCTTTGGTAATAAGGACGAAACATTGCGTTCTGGAAAGTGATAAAACAAGGGTACTCCACTGGCCTGCTTAGTGGATAGGAGAATACTTCTTGAGATTGGAGAGCAAATGCTCTTTCCCAACTGGATTGGCACTAAGTGGAGTAAGGGCCCTTGCCCCCTCACTCTCCTACCTATTCCTGAAGCTGAGGGACAAGATGCAGAATTAAAACAAGCTGCTTGAATCATGGTTTGGTTGTTGTTCACGCTCCTATGAGTGGGAGGAAGAAGGAATAGCATCATGCTGCTGAGTCGGTGACTTGCCAAACCTGAAAAAATGCTGTCAGCAGTGAAGATACAGAGTTTTCAGTGGAACAAAACCATACAAATTTGTTTGGTTGAACGATGCTGCTGGCCACTGGAAACCAAATGCAAGCATGCCTTGCTTACTAATATAGACAGAGTCTTCTCTGTCTCTCGCTCTCTGCATTTTCTTTTTTCTTTTAATTGCATTTTAGGTTTTGTGGTACATGTGAAGAACATGCAAGATAGTTGCATAGGTACACATGTGGCAGTGTGATTTGCTGCATTCCTCCCCTTCACCTATTTCTGGCATTTCTCCCCATGCTATCTCTCCTCACCTCCCCACCCCCCACTGTCCCTCCCCTATTCCCCCAAACAAACCACAGTGTGTAGTGCTCCCCTCTCTGTGTCCATGTGTTCTCACTGTTCAACACCCGCCTATGAGTGAGAACATGCGATATTTCATTATCTGTTCTTGTGTCAGTTTGCTGAGAATAATATTCTCCAGGTTCATCCATGTCCCTACAAAGGACACGAACTCACCGTTTTTGATAGATGCATAATATTCCATGGTGTATATGTGCCACATTTTCCCAGTCCAGTCTATCATCGATGGGCATTTGGGTTGGTTCCAGGTCTTTGCTATTGTAAACAGTGCTGCAATGAACATTCGTGTGCATGTGTCCTTATAGTAGAACGATTTATAATCCTTTGGATAGACACCCAGTAATGGGATTGCTGAGTCAAATGGAATTTCTATTTCTAGGTCCTTGAGGAATCGCCACACTGTCTTCCACAATGGTTGAACTAATTTACACTCCCACCAGCAGTGTAAAAGTGTTCCTATTTCTCCACATCCTCTCCAGCATCTGTTGTCTCCAGATTTTTTAATGATCGCCATTCTAACTGGCATGACATGGTATCTCAATGTGGTTTTGATTTCCATTTCTCTAATGACCAGTGATGATGAGCATTTTTTCATGTTTGTTGGCCTCATGTATGTCTTCTTTTGTAAATTGTCTGTTCATATCCTTTGCCCACTTTTGGATGGGCTTGTTTGTTTTTTTCCTGTAAATCTGTTTGAGTTCTTTATAAATTCTGGATATCAGCCCTTTGTCCAATGTGTAATCTGCAAAGATTTTTTCCCATTCTGATGGTTGCCGATTCACTCTAGTAACTGTTTCTTTTGCCGTGCAGACGCTGTGGAGTTTGATTAGGTCCCATTTGTGTATTTTGGCTTTTGTTGCCAATGCTTTTGGTGTTTTGGTCATGAAGTCCTTGCCTACTCCTATGCCCTGAATGGTTTTGCCTAGATTTTCTTCTAGGGATTTTATGGTGTTAGGTCTTATGTTTAAGTCTTTAGTCCATCTGGTGTTAATTTTACTGTGAGGTTGTCAGGAAGGCCTCCAGTTTCTGCTTTCTGCACATAGCTAGCCAGTTTTTCCAACACCATTTCTTAAACAGGGAATCCATTCCCCGTTGCTTGTTTTTGTCAGGTGTATCAAAGTTCAGATGGTTGTCGATATGTTGTTTTGCCTCAGAGGCCTCTGTTCTGTTCCATTGGTCTATATCTCTGTTTTGATACCAGTACCATGCTGTTTTGATTACTGTTGCCTTGTAGTACAGTTTGAAGTTCGGTAGTGTGATGACTCCTGCTGTGTTCTTCTTACTTAGAATTGACTTGACTATGTGGGCTCCCTTTTCATTCCATATGAAGTTTAAGGTGGTTTTTTTTTAGTTTTGTGAAGAAGGTCATTGGTAACTTGATGGGGATAGCATTGAATCTGTATACTACTATTGGCAGTATGGCCATTTTCATGATATTGATTCTTCCTAACCATGAACATGGAATGTTTCTCCATCTGTTTATGTCCTCTCTTATTTCGTTGAGCAGTGGTTTGTAGTTCTCCTTAAAGAGGTCCTTTACGTTCTTTGTTAGTTGTATTCCTAGGTATTTTATTCTCTTTGTAGCAATTGTGAATGGCAGTTTATTCTTTATTTGGCTCTCTTTAAGTCTTTTATTGGTGTATAAGAATGCTTGTGATTTTTGCACATTGATTTTTTATCCTGAAACTTTGCTGAAGTGGCTTATCATGTTCAGGAGATTTTGGACTGAGACGATGGAGTCTTCTAGATATACAATAATGTCATCTGCAAATGAAGACAATTTGTCTCCTCCTTTCCTATTTGAATACCCTGTATTTCTTTTTCTTGCCTGATTGCTCTGGCTAGAACTTCCAGTACTATATTGAATAGGAGTGGTGAGAGAGGGCATCCTTGTCTAGTGCCAGATTTCAAAGGGAATGCTTCTGGTTTTTGCCCGTTCAGTATGATATTTGCTGTTGGTTTACTGTAAATAGCTTTTATGATTTTGAGATATGTTCCATCAATACCGAATTTATTGAGGGTTTTTAGCATAAAGGACCATTGATTTTTTTCAAAGGCCTTCTCTGCATCAACTGAGATAAACATGTGGTTTTTGCCTCTGGTTCTGTTTATCTGATTTATTACGTTCATAGACTTGGGTATATTGAAGCAGCCTTGCAACACCGGGAGGAATCCTACATGATCATGGTGGATAAACTTTCTGATGTGCTGCTGCAATCGGCTTGCCAGTATTTTATTGAAGATTTTTGTGTCTATGTTCATCATGGATATTGGCCTGAAGTTTTCTGTTCTTGTTGAGTGTCTGCTGGGTTTTGGTATCAGGATGATGTTGGTATCATAAAATGATTTGGGAAGGATTCCCTCTTTTTGGATTATTTGGAATAGTTTCAGAAGGAATGGCACCAGCTCCTCTTTGTGTTTCTGGTAGAATTCGGCTGTGAACCCGCCTGGACCTGGACTTTTTTTATGTGGTAGGCTCGTAATCGCTGCCTCAAATTCAGATCTTGTTTTTGGTCTATTCAGGGTTCCAACTTCTTCCTGATTTAGGCTTGGGAGGAGGCAAATGTCCAGGAATTTATCAATTTCTTCCAGGTTTACCAGTTTACATGCATAGAATTGTTAGTAATAATCTCTGATGATGGTTTGAATTTCTGTGGAATCTGTGGTGATTTCCTCTTGATCGTTTTTTATTGTGTCTTTTTGAATATTCTCTTTTTTCTCTTTTATTAATTTGGCTAGTTGTCTGTATATTTTGCTGATCTCTTTGAAAAATCGGCTCTGATATTTATTGATTTTTTTAAAAAAAATTTATTGCATTATAGGTTTTGGGGTACATGTGCAGAACGTGCAACATAGTTGCATAGGTACACACATGGCAGTGTGTTTTGCTGCCTTCCTCCCCTTCACCCACATTGGTATTAATCCCCAGGCTATCCCCCCAGCCCCCCCCCGCTGTCCCTCCCCCATTTCCCCCAACAGTCCCCAGTGTATAGTAGACCACCTCTCTGTGTCCATGTGTTCTCATTTTTCTCACCCACCTATTAGTGAGTATATGCAGTATTTCTTTTTCTGTTCTTGTGTCAGTTTGCTGAGAATGATGTTCTCCAGATTCATCCATGTCCTTACAAAGGACACAAACTCATCATTTTTGATTGCTGCATAATATTCCATGGTGTATATGTGCCACATTTTCCCAGTCCAGTCTATCATCGATGGGCATTTGGGTTGGTTCCAGGTCTTTGCTATCGTAAACAGTGCTGCAATGAACATTCATGTGCATGTCTCCTTATAGTAGAACAATTTATAGTCTTTTGGATAGATACCCAGTAATGGGATTGCTGGGTCAAATGGAATTTCTATTTCTAGGTCCCTGAGGAATCGCCACACTGTCTTCCACCATGGTTGAACTAATTTACACTCCCACCAACAGTGTAAGAGTGATTTTTTAAAGAGTTTTTGTGTCTCTGTCTCTTTCAGTTCTGCTCTGATATTGGTAATTTCTTGTCTTCGGCTAGGTTTTGAGTTTTTTTGATCTTGCTCCTCTAGCTCTTTCAATTTTGACGATAGGGTGTCAATTTTGGATCTCTCCACTCTTCTCATGTGGTCACTTATTGCTATATATTTTCCTCTAGGGACTGCTTTAAATGTGTTCCAGAGATTCTGGTAAGTTGTGTCTTCATTCTCGTTGGTCTCAAAGGACTTCTTTATTTCTACCTTCATTTCATTTTTCATCCAATCAACATTCAAGAGCCAGTTGTTCAGTTTCCATGAAGCTGTGCGGTTCTGAGGCAGTTTCTGAATTCTGAGTTCTAACTTGATTGCACTGTGGTCTGAGAGAATGTTTGTTATGATTTCTGTTCTTTTGCATTTACTGAGGAGTGATTTACTTCCAATTATGTGGTCAATTTTAGAGTAGGCATGATGTGGTGCTGAGAAGAATGTATATTCTGCGGATTTGGGGTGGAGAGTTCTGTAAATGTCTATCAGGTTTACTTGTTCCAGGTCTGAGTTCAAGTGCTGGATGTCCTTGTTAATTTTCTGTGTGGTTGATCTCTCTAATACTGACAATGGAGTGTTAAAGTCTCTCACTATTATTTTGTGGGATTCTAAGTCTCTTTGTAAGTCATTATGAACTTGCCTTATGTATCTGAGTGCTCCTGTATTCGGTCCGAATATATTTAGGATTGTTAGCTCTTCTTGTTGCATCGATCCTTTTACCATTATGTAATGTCCTTCTTTGTGTCTTTTGATCTTTGTTGCTTTAAAGTCTATTTTTTCAGAGATAAGAATTGCAACTCCTGTTTTTTTTTTTTTTTTTTGCTCCCCATTTGCTTGGTAAATCTTCCTTCATCCCTTTATTTTGACCCTTTGTGTATCCTTGCATGTGAGGTGGGTTTCCTGGATACAGCACACCGATGGGTTTTGGCTTTTTATCCAATTTGCCAGTCTGAGTCCTTTTATTGGGGCATTTAGCCCATTTATATTTAGGGTTAATATTGTTATGTGTGAATTCGATCCTGCCATTTTGATGCGAGCTGGCTCTTTCGCCCATTAGTTGGTGCAGATTCTTCATTTTGTTGATGCCCTTTACCACTTGGTATGTTTTTGGAGTTGCTGGCACTGGTTTCTCCTTTCTATGCGTAGTGGCTCTTTCAGAAGCTCTTGTAAAGCAGGACTGGTGGTGACAAAATGTCTGAGTACTTGCTTGGTTGCAAAGGATTTTTTTCCTTCACTTATGAAGCTTAATTTAGCTGGATATGAAATTCTGGGTTGAAAGTTCTTTTCTTTAAGGATGTTGAATATTGGCCCCCACTCTCTTCTGGCTTGTAGGGTTTCCGCTGTGAGTCTGATGGGCTTCCCTTTATGGAAAGTAACCATAAAAGGTAAAAGGTAGCCCAACCTTTCTCTCTGGCTGCCCTTAGCATTTTCCCCTTAATTTTATCCTTGGTGAATCTGACGATTATGTGCCTTGGGGTTGCTCTTCTTGAGGAATATCTTTGTGGTGTTTTATGTATTTTCTGGACTTGAATATTGGCCTGCCTTGCTTGGTTGGGGAAGTTTTCCCGGATAATATCCTGAAGAGTATTTTCCAGCTTGGCGTCATTCTCTTCATCACCCTCAGGTACACCTATCAAACATAGAGTACGTCTTTTCACATAGTCTCATATTTCCTGGAGACTTTGTTCATTCCTTTCTGCACTTTTTTCTCTAATCTTACCTTCTCATTTTATTTCATTGAGTTGATCTTCGACCTCTGATATCTTTCTTCTGCTTGGTCAATTCAGTTGTTGAAACTTGTGCATGTTTCCCGAAGTTCTCGTGTTGTGCTTTTCAGTTCCATCAATTCACTTATATTCCTCTCTAAGTTGTGTATTCTCATTAGCATTTCGTTGAATCTTTTTTTCATGGTTCTTAGTTTCTTTGCATTGAGTTAGAACATGTTCTTTTAGCTCACAGGAGTTTCTCATTACCCACCTTCTGAAGTCTGATTCTTTCATTTCATCACACTCATTCTCCATCCAGCCTTGTTTCTTTGCTGGTGAGGAGTTGTGATCTTTTATAGTTGGAGAGGTGCTCTGGTTTTGGGTGCTTTTCTCCTTTTTCTGCTGGTTTTTTTCCGTCTTTGTGGATTTGTCCACCTGTCATCTTTGTAGCTGCTGATTTTCAAATTGTGTCTCTGAGTGGATGTCCTGTTTATTGATGATGAAGTTATTTCTGTCTCTTAGTTTCCCTTCTTACAGTCTGGCCCCTCTGCTGTAGGACTGCTGTGGTCCCCTCCAGGCCCTGCTTGCCTGGGGATCACCTGTGGCAGCTGCAGAATAGTAAGGGTTGCTACCAGTTTCTTCTTCTTCTATCTTTGTCTCATAATGATGCCCGCCAAATGTCAGTCTGATCAGTCTTTTTGTGAGGTGACTCTTTGGATATACAGGGGTCAGGGAGCTGCTTGAGGAGACAGTCTGTCCTTTATAGGAGTTCAAGTGCTGAGCTCTGAGCTCATTTGTTCATTCAGAGCTGCTGGTCAGGTACGTTTAAGTCTGCTGCAGCAGAACTCATAACCCCCCCCCTTTTTTTTCAGGTGCTCTGTACTGTGGAGTTAGGGCTTTATTTATGAGTTTTTGTTGTGCTGCTGAATTTTTTTTTTCCAGGGCTACCCTGCCCAGCAAGGAGGCAGCCTAGTCACTGTCTGCCTGCAGAGGTTTTGCTGAGCTGCTGTGGGCTCTGCCCTGCTGCATTGTGAACTTTCCTGCAGTCCTGTTTATATGGGTGTGGCTAGAACTGCCTTGGCAATGGTGGCCCACCTCTGTAATGGCAAACTCTCTTTGTTGTGTTGGGTTGCCTCAGCAACAGTAGGCTGTCTCAGGAATGGTGGACTACATCTATAGGGGTGGAGTGCCTTGGAAATAGCATACAACCCTCCCCCACAGAGCTGGACTCTCCCAGGTTCAGCTGTGCTTGCCATGAAACTCTCAACCCAGAGTGTTTCCAATTGCTGTTTGTATGTGTGTTGGGGGTGGGTGGGACCTGCTGAGCCTGATCACCTGGCTCCCTGCCTCAGAGCCTTTTCTTTTAAAGTTGAATGGTTGACTCTTTCCAAGGTGTTCCAGTCACCTGCTGAAAAGGTGCCAGGATCTGTGTGATTTCCTTGGCAGCGACCCACTTTGCTGGCTGAAACAAGGGTGCTGAGGTTCATGGCGCTCTTTTGTCTGGGAATCTCCTGGACTGGCTTCCTGTTTAATCAGATGAATGGGCGACTCTGCCTTCCTGGAGCACCTATTGCCAGCTTAAAAGGGCAACCAGATCAGTGTATCTTTTACGGAGAACCGCTGTGCCGGGGCACTGGCAAAACAGCTGCGCTGTCCAAAACAGCCACGCTGGTGACCCATAGAGCTCCTTTGCCTGGGGATCTCCTGGTCTTTGGGCAATAAAGATCCATTTGGAAATGTGATGTTTATTCACCCTCTGCACTTTCACTGGGAGCTGCAATCTTGAGTTGCTCCTAAACCTCCATCGTGGATCTTCCCCACCGTGAGTAAGTTCTTTAGTGGTGATTTGTAAGAGTTCGGTGCACCCATCACCCAGCCAGTATACACTGCACCCTAGTTGTGCCCGCTGACCCCTGGCATCTGGACAAGTCCAAGACCCAGGTCTGCTCTGCATTCCAGAGGTTTTGATAGCTTCTATCACTGTTATTGTTTAAAGATTTGTTTTTTGAAACAGAGTCTTGCACTGTTGCCCAAGCTGGAATGCAATGCCATAATGTTGGCTCACTGAAATATCCATTGCTTGGGTTCAAACGATTCTCCTACCTCAGTCTCCTGAGTAGCTGGGATTACAGGTTACCACCACCATGCATAGCTCAAATTTGTATTTTTACTAGAAACGGGAAATCACTATGTTGGTCAGTCTGGTCTCAAGCTCCTGACCTGGTGATCCACCTGCCTCAGCCTCCCAAAGTGCTGAGATTAGAGGTGCGAGCCACTGCACCTGGATGAAATATATATATATATATATATATATATATATATATAAATTTTTATTGCATTATAGATTTGGGGGTACATGTGCATGTGCAGAACGTGCAAGATAGTTGCATAGGTACACACATGGCAGTGTGGTTTGCTGCTTTCCTCCCCTTCACCCACACGTGGTATTCATCGCCAGGCTATCCCTCCCAGCCCCCCCTGCTGTCCCTCCCCCATTCCCCCCAACAGTCCCCAGTGTATAGTAGACCGCCTCTCTGTGTCCATGTGTTCTCATTTTTCTCACCCACCTATGAGTGAGTATATGCGGTATTTCTTTTACTGTTCTTGTGTCAGTTTGCTGAGAATGATGTTCTCCAGATTCATCCATGTCCTTACAAAGGACACAAACTCATCATTTTTGTTTGCTGCGTAATATTCCATGGTGTATATGTGCCACATTTTCCCAGTCCAGTCTATCATCGTTGGGCATTTGGGTTGGTTCCAGGTCTTTGCTATTGTAAACAGTGCTGCAATGAACATTCGTGTGCATGTGTCCTTATAGTAGAACGATTCATAGTCCTTTGGATATATACCCAGTAATGGGATTGCTGGGTCAAAAGGAATTTCTATTTCTAGGTCCCTGAGGAATCGCCACACTGTCTTCCACAATGGTTGAACTAATTAACACTCCCACCAACAGTGTAAGAGTGTTCCTATTTCTCCACATCCTCTCCAGCATCTGCTGTCTCCAGATTTTTTAATGATCGCCATTCTAACCAGTGTGAGATGGTATCTCAATGTGGTTTTGATTTACATCTCTCTAATGAACAATGATGATGAGCACTTTTTTATATGTTTGTTGACCTCATGTGTGTCTTCTTTTGTAAAGTTTCTGTTCCTAACCTTTGCCCATTTTTGAATGGGCTTGTTTGTTTTTTTCATGTAAATCTGTTTGAGTTCTTTGTAAATTCTGGATATCAGCCCTTTGTCAGATGTGTAAACTGCAAAGATTTTTTCCCATTCTGATGGTTGCCGATTCACTCTAGTGACTGTTTGTTTTGCCGTGCAGAGGCTGTGGAGTTTGATTAGGTCCCATTTGTCTATTTTGGCTTTTGTTGCCAATGCTTTTGGTGTTTTGTTCATGAAGTCCTTGCCTACTCCTATGTCCTGAATGGTTTTGCCTAGATTTTCTTCTAGGGTTTTTATGGTGTCAGGTCTTAGGTTTAAGTCTTTAATCCATCTGGAGTTGATTTTAGTGTAAGGTGTCAGGAAGGGGTCCAGTTTCTGCTTTCTGCACATGGCTAGCCAACACCATTTATTAAATAGGGAATCCTTTCCCCATTGCCTGTTTTTGTCTGGTTTATCAAAGATAATATGGTTGTAGATGTGTTGTGTTGCCTCCGATGCCTCTGTTCTGTTCCATTGGTCTATATCTCTGTTTTGGTACCAGCAACATGCTGTTTTGATTACTGTAGCCTTGTAGTATAGTTTGAAGTCTGGTAGCGTGATGCCTCCCGCTCTGTTCTTTTTGCTTAGAATTGACTTGGCTATGCGGGCTCTTTTTTGGTTCCATATGAAATTCATGGTGCCTTTTTCCAGTTCTGTGAAGAAATTCAATGGTAGTTTGATGGGGATAGCATTGATTGTGTAAATTACTTTGGGCAGTATAGCCATTTTCACGATATTGATTCTTCCTAACCACGAACATGGAATGTTTCTCCATCTGTTTGTGTCCTCTCTTATTTTGTTGAGCAGTTGTTTGTAGTTTTCCTTAAAGAGGTCCCTTACATTCCTTGTGAATTGTATTCCTAGGTATTTTATTTTCTTTGTAGCAATTGTGAATGGCAGTTCGTTCTTGATTTGGTTCTCTTTAAGTCTGTTATTGGTGTATAGGAATGCTTGTGATTTTTGAACATTGATTTTATATCCTGAGACTTTGCTGAATTTGCTTATCAGTTGCAGGAGCTTTTGGGCTGAGGTGATGGGGTCTTCTAGGTATACTATCATGTCGTCTGCAAATAGAGACAATTTAGCTTCGATTTTTCCTATTTGAATACACTTTATTTCTTTTTCTTGCCTGATTGCTCTGGCTAGAACTTCCAGTACTATGTTGAATAGAAGTGGTGAGAGAGGGCATCCTTGTCTAGTGCCGGATTTCAAAGGGAATGCTTCCAGTTTTTGCCCATTAGGTATGATATTGGCTGCTGGTTTGTCATAAATAGCTTTTATTACTTTGAGATATGTTCCATCAATACCAAGTATATTGAGGGTTTTTAGCATAAAGGGCTGTTGAATTTTGTCAAATGCCTTCTCTGCATCAATTGAGATAATCACGTGGTTTTTGATTTTGCTTCTTTTTATGTGGTGAATTACATTTATAGACGTGCGTATGTTGAACCAGCCTTGCATCCCCGGGATGAATCCTAATTGATCATGATGGATAAGTTTTTTAATGTGCTGTTGCAATCGGTTTGCCAGTATTTTATTGAAGATTTTTGCATCTATGTTCATCATGGATATTGGCCTGAAGTTTTCTTTTCTTGTTGAGTCTCTGCCAGGTTTTGGTATCAGGATGATGTTGGTCTCATAAAATGATTTGGGAAGGGTTCCCTCTTTTTGGATTATTTGGAATAGTTTCAGAAGGAATGGTACCAGATCCTCTTTGTGTCGCTGGTAGAATTCAGCTGTGAACCCATCTGGACCTGGGCTTTTTTTGTGTGGTAGGATCTTAATTGCTGCCTCAACTTCAGACCTTGTTATTGGTCTATTCATGGTTTCGGCTTCCTCCTGGTTTAGGTTTGGGAGGACACAGGCGTCCAGGAATTTATCCATTTCTTCCTGATTTACTACTTAATGTGCAAAGAGTTGTTTGTAGTGTTCTCTGATGATGGTTTGAATTTCTGTGGAATCTGTGGTGATTTCCCCTTTATCGTTTTTTATTGCATCTATTTGGTTGTTCTCTCTCTTCTTTTTTATCAGTCTGGCTAGTGGTCTATTTTGTTGATCTTTTCGAAAAACCAGCTCTTAGTTTTATTGATTTTTTGAAGGGTTTTTCTTGTCTCTATCTCCTTCAGTTCTGCTCTGATCTTACTTATTTCTTGTCTTCGGCTAGGTTTTGAGCTTTTTTGATCTTGCTTCTCTAGCTCTTTCAATTTTGATGATAGGGTGTCAATTTTGGATCTCTCCACTCTTCTCATGTGGGCACTTATTGCTATATATTTTCCTCTACAGACTGCTTTAAATGTGTCCCAGAGATTCTCGTACGTTGTGTCTTCATTCTCGTTGGTTTCAAAGAACTTCTTTATTTCTGCCTTCATTTCATTGTTTATCCAATCAACATTAAGAGCCAATTGTTCAGTTTCCATGAAGCTGTGCGGTTCTGAGTTATTTTCTGAATTCTGAGTTCCCACTTGATTGCACTATGGTCTGAGAGACTGTTTGTTATGATTTCAGTTGTTTTGCATTTGCTGAGGAGTGCTTTACTTCCAATTTTGTGGTCAATTTTGGAGTAGGTGTAATGTGGTGCTGAGAAGAATGTATATTCTGTGGATTTGGGGTGGAGAGTTCTGTAAATATCTATCAGGTTTGCTTGTTCCAGGTCTGAGTTCAAGTCCTGGATATCCTTGTTAATTTTCTGTCTGGTTGATCTGTCTGATATTGACAGTGGAGTGTTAAATTCTCCCACTATTATTGTGTGGGAGTCTAAGTCTCTTTGTAAGTCATTAAGAACTTGCCTTATATATCTGGGTGCTCCTACATTGGGTCCATATATATTTAGAATCGTTATCTCTTCTTGTTGTATCGATCCTTTTACCATTATGTAATGACCTTCTTTGTCCCTTTTGATCTTTGTTACTTTAAAGTCTATTTTATCAGAGATGACAATTGCAACTCCTGCTTTTTTTTTGCTCTCCATTTGCTTGGTAAATCTTCCTCCATACCTTTATTTTGAGCCTTTGTGTATCTTTGCATGTGAGATGGGTTTCCTGGATACAGCACACTGATTGGTTTTGGTTTTTTATCCAATTTGCCAGTCTGTGTCTTTTGATTGGTGCATTTAGCCCATTTACATTCAGGGTTAATATTGTTATGTGTGAATTTGATACTGCCCTTTTGATGCTAGCTGGCTGTTTTGCCCATTGGTTCATGTACATTCTTCAGTTTGTTGATGGTCTTTAGCATTTGGTGTGCTTTTAGGATGGCTGGAACTGGTTGTTTCTTTCTATGTGTAGTGCCTCTTTCAGGAGCTCTTGTAAAGCAGGCCTAGTGGTGACAAAATCTCTGAGTACTTGTTTGTTCGTGAAGGATTTTCTTTTTCCTTCACTTATGAAGCTCAGTTTGGCTGGATATGAAATTCTGGGTTGAAAGCTCTTTTCTTTAAGGATGTTGAATATTGGCCCCCACTCTCTTCTGGCTTGTAGAGTCTCTGCCGAGAGATCTGCTGTGAGTCTGATGGGCTTCCCTTTGTGGGTGACCCGACGTTTATCTCTGTCTGCCCTTCGTATTTTCTCCTTCGTTTCAACCCTGGTGAATCTGACGATTATGTGCCTTGGGGTTGCTCTTCTTGCAGAGTATGTTTGTGGTGTTCTCTGAATTTCCTGGAGTTGAGTATTGACCTGTCTTGCTAGGTTGGGGAATTTTTCCTGGATAATATCCTGAAGAGTGTTTTCCAGCTTGGATTCATTCTCTTCATCACATTCTGGTATGCCTATCAAACGTAGGTTGGGTCTCTTCACATAGTCCCACATTTCTTGGAGATTTTGTTCATTCCTTTTTGTGCTTTTTCTTTAATCTTGGTTTCTCATTTTATTTCATTGAGTTGATCTTCAACTTCTGATATTCTTTCTTCTGCTTGGTCAATTCGGCTGTTGAAACTTGTGCATGCTTCGCGAAGTTCTCGTGTTGTGTTTTTCAGCTCCTTCAATTCATTCATATTCCTCTCTAAGTTGTCTATTCTCGTTATCAATTCCTCGAATCTTTTTTCAAATCTTTTTTCAAGGTTCTTAGTTTCTTTGCACTGGTTTAGAACATGTTCCTTTAGCTCACTGCAGTTTCTCATTATCCACTTTCTGAAGTCTGATTCCGTCATTTCGTCACATTCATTTTCCGTCCCGCTTTGTTCCCTTGCTGGTGAGGAGCTTTGGTTTTTTTTTTTGGAGGTGAGGTGTTTTGGTTTTGGGTGCTTTCCTCCTTTTTGCGCTGGTTTCTTTCCATCTTTATGGATTTATCCGCCTGTCGTCTTAGTAGTGGCTGTTTTTTCAATTGGGTCTCTGTGTGGACACTGAGATTGTTGATAATTAAGTATTTCTGTTACTTAGTTTTCCCTCTAATGATCTATCCTCTCTGCTGTATGAGTGCTGAGTTCCACTCCAGGCCCTGCTTGTCTGGGGTATACCAGCAGCAGCTGCAGAACAGTGAGGGATGATACCAGTTTCTTCTTCTACTGCCCTTGTTCCAGAATGATGCCAGCCAAATGTCAGTCTGATTAGTCCTTTTCTGGAGTGACTCCTTGGATATACAGGGGTCAGGGAGCTGCTTGAGGAGACAGTCTGTGCTTTATAGGAGCTCCAGTGCTGAGCTGTGAGCTCCGTTGTTCATTCAGGGTTGTTGGGAGGTTGTTTATGTCTGCTGCAATAGAACTCATAAAACACCACTCTTTTTTTTTTTCACCCCTAGATGCTCTGTCTCAGGGAGTTGGGGCTTTCTTTATGAGTATCTGTTGCACTGTCCTGCCCCACTAGGCGGCAGTCTATTCACTATTTGCCTGCTGGGGCTCTGACCTGCTACCACAGGTCCGCCCTGTTGCTGCCTGGTGGAGTCTTCCTGTTATGACAGGTTGCCTCAGCTACGGCAGGCTGCATCAGTCCTGGGCATTACTTAAGTGGGGGTGCACTTCGTCAGCAATGGTGGACGCCCCTCCCTGACCAGGCTGCACCGTCCTAGATGCCGGCAGCAAAAATCTCAGCTCCAAGCAGCTCCAGTCACCGCCCTGCTTGTCCCCGTGAGCGTGGGACCCGCCGAGCCCGATCACCCAGCTCCCTGCCTCAGAGTCCGTCCTCTCTCTCTCTCTCTTCCTCTCCCCAAGCTGAAAGGTCGACTCTCTCACTGGCGCCCCTGGAGCCTGCCGATAGGGCACTGGGATCCGTGCAATCTCCCATGCCGCTGCCCACTACCCTGGCTCAGATCACGCTTCCCAGGAAACTCCTGGTCTGGCTCATTGTCCAACTCCCGTTCAATCAGATGGACATGCCAATCTGCCCTTCCAAATCTCAGATTGCCGGTTTAACAGGGCACCCAGACCAGTGAGTTCCGTGCCGGGTCCCACTGTGGCACCGGCCGAAGAGGGTGCGGGAGCCGGCTGCCTTAGCTGGCTGCACTGGGGTCTCGTGTCTCTCCCACACCTGGGACATTCAACACTCTGTGGGCATAAAAGATCCATCCTAGAATGCGGCTAGGACTCACCCTCTGCACCTTCACTGTGAGCTGAAATCCTGAGTCGCCTCTACGACGCCATCTTGCCTCCCCCTTCGGATGAATTATATATTTTTCTGCAATGTTTTTTAATTTTTTAAAATTTTTATTGCATTATACGTTTTGGGGTACATGTGAAGAACCTGCAAGGTACTTGCATAGGTACACACGGCAGTGTGTTTTGCTGCCTTCCTCCCCTTCACCCACACTTGGCATTTATCCCAGGCTATCCCTCTCCAGCGCACCCCCACAGTCCCTCCCCCATACCCCCCAATAGACCGCAGTGTGAAGTAGAACACCTCTCTGTGTCCATGTGTTCTCATTTTTCTCACCCACCTATGAGTGAGAATATGCGATATTTCCTTTTCTGTTCTTGTGTCAGTTTGCTGAGAATGATGTTCTCCAGATTCATCCATGTCGTTACAAAGGACACAAACTCATCATTTTTGATTGCTGCATAATATTCCATGGTATATATGTGCCACATTTTTCCAGTCCAGTCTATCATCGTTGGGAATTTGGGTTGGTTCCAGTTCTTTGCTATTGTAAACAGTGCTGCAATGCACATTCGTGTGCATGTGTCCTTATAGTAGAACGATTTATACCCCTTTGGATATATACCCAGTAATGGGATTGCTGGGTCAAATGGAATTTCTATTTCTAGGTCCTTGAGGAATCGCCACACTGTCTTCCACAATGGTTGAACTAATTTACACTCCCACCAACAGTGTAAGAGTGTTCCCATTTCTCCACATCCTCTCCAGCATCTGCTGTCTCCAGATATTTTAATGATCGCCATTCTAACTGGCGTGAGATGGTATCTCAATGTACTTTTGATTTGCATCTCTCTAATGAACAGTGATGATGAGCATTTTTTCATATGTTTGTTGGCCTCATGTATGCCTTCTTTTGTAAATTGTCTGTTCATACCCTTTGCCCATTTTTGAATGGGCTTGTTTGTTTTTTTCCTGTAAATCTGTTTGAGTTCTTTGTAAATTTTGGATATCAGCCCTTTGTCCGATGCGTAAACTGCAAAGATTTTTTCCCATTCTGATGGTTGCCGATTCATTCTAGTGACTGTTTCTTTTGCTGTGCAGAAGCTGTCGAGTTTGATAAGGTCCCATTTATCTATTTTAGCTTTTGTTGCCAATGCTTTTGGTGTTTTCTTCATGAAGTCCTTGCCTACTCCTATGTCCTGAATGGTTTTGCCTAGATTTTCTTCTAGGGTTTTTATGGTGTCATGTCTTACGTTTAAGTCTTTAATCCATCTGGAGTTAACGTTAGTGTAAGGTGTCAGGAAGGGGTCCAGTTTCTGCTTTCTGCACATGGCTAGCCAGTTTTCCCCACACCATTTATTAAATAGAGAATCATTTCCCCGTTGCTTGTTTTTGTCAGGTTTATCAAAGATAATATGGTTGTAGATATGTTGTGTTGCCTCTGATGTTTCTGTTCTGTTCCATTGGTCCATATCTCTGTTTTGGTACCAGTACCATGCTGTTTTGATTACTGTAGCCTTGTAGTATAGTTTGAAGTCTGGTAGTGTGATGCCTCCCGCTGTGTTCTTTTTCTTATAATTGACTTGGCTATGCGGGCTCTTTTTTGGCTCCGTACGAAATTCATGGTGGTTTTTTTTCAGTTCTGTGAAGTAATGCAATGGTAGTTTGATGGGGATAGCATTGATTGTGTAAATTACTTTGGGCAGTGTAGCCATTTTCACAATATTGATTCTTCATAATCATGAACATGGAATGTTTCTCCATCTGTTTGTGTCCTCTCTTATTTCGTTGAGCAGTGGTTTGTTGTTTTCCTTAAAGAGGTCCCTTACATTCCTTGTGAGTTGTATTCCTAGGTATTTTATTTTCTTTGTAGCAATTGTGAATGACAGTTCATTCTTCATTTGGTTCTCTTTAAGGCTGTTATTTGTGTAAAGGAATGCTTGTGATTTTTGCACATTGATTTTATATCCTGAGACTTTACTCAAGTTGCTTATCAGTTTCAGGAGCGTTTGGGCAGAGGTGATGGGGTCTTCTAGGTATACTATCATGTCGTCTGCAAATAGAGATAATTTGGCTTCCACCTTTCCTATTTGAGTTCCCTTTATTTCTTTTTCTTGCCTGATTGCTCTGGCTAGAACTTCCAGTACTTTGTTGAATAGGAGCGGTGAGAGAGGGCATCCTTGTCTAGTGCCGGATTTCAAAGGAAATGCTTCCAGTTTTTGCCCATTAAGTATCATATTGGCTGTTGGTTTGTCATAAATAGCTTTTATTACTTTGAGATATGTTTCATCTATACCAAGTTTATTGAGGGTTTTTAGCGTAAAGGGCTGTTGAATTTTTTCAAATGCCTTCTCTGCATCAATTGAGATAATCATGTGGTTTTTCTTTTTGCTTCTGTTTATGTGGTGAATTACATTTATAGACTTGCGTATGTTGAACCAGTCTTGCATCCCCGGGATGAATCCTACTTGATTATGATGGATAAGTTTTTTAATGTGCAGTTGCAATCGGTTTGCCAGTATTTTATTGAAGATTTTTGCATCTATGTTCATCATGGATTTTGGACTGAAATTAGCTTTTCTTGTTGAATCTCTGTCAGGTTTTGGTATCAGGATGATGTTGGTCTCATAAAATGATTTGGGAAGGGTTCCCTCTTTTTGAATTACTTGGAATAGTTTCAGAAGGAATGGTACCAGATCCTCTTTGTGTGTCTGGTAGAATTCGGCTGTGAACCCATCTGGACCTGGGCTTTCTTTGTGTGGTAGGCTCTTAGTTGCTGCCTCAATTTCAGACCTTGTTATTGGTCTATTCATAGTTTCAGTTTCCTTCTTGTTTAGGCTTGGGGGGACACAGGCATCCAGGAATTTATCCATTTCTTCCTGATTTACTAGTTTGTGTGCATAGAGATTTTTGTAGTATTCTCTGATGATGGTTTGATTTTCTGTGGAATCTGTGGTGATTTCCCCATTCTCATTTTTTATTGCATCTATTTCGTTGTTCTCTCTTTTCTTTTTTATCAGTCTGGGTAGTGGTCTGTCTGTTTTGTTGATCTTTTCGAAAAACCAGCTCTTGGATTTATTGATTTTTTGAAGGGTTTTTCTCGTCTCTGTCTCCTTCAGTTCTGCTCTGATCTTAGTTATTTCTTGTCTTCGGCTAGGTTTTGAGCTTTTTTGATCTTGCTCCTCTAGCTCTTTCAGTTTTGATGATAGGGTGTCAATTTTGAATCTCTCCACTCTTCTCCTGTGGGCACTTATTGCTACATATTTTCCTCTACAGACAGCTTCTAATGTGTCCCAGAGATTCTAGTACGTTGTGTCTTCGTTCTCGTTGGTTTTGAAGAACTTCTTTATTTCTGCCTTCATTTCAGTGTTTATCCAATCAACATTCAAGAGCCAGTTGTTCAGTTTCCATGAAGCTGTGTGGTTCTGAGTTATTTTCTGAATTCTGAGTTCCCACTTGATTGCACTATGGTCTGAGAGACTGTCTGTTATGATTTCAGTTGTTTTGCATTTGCTGAGGAGTGCTTTACTTCCAATTATGTGGTCAATTTTGGAGTAGGTGTAATGTGGTGCTGAGAAGACTGTATATTCTGTGAATTTGTGGTGGAGAGTTCTTTAAATGTCTATCAGGTTTGCTTGTTCCAGGTCTGAGTTCAAGTCCTGTATATCCTTGTTAATTTTCTGTCTGGTTGTTCTGTGTGATATTGACAGTGGAGTAATAAATTCTCCCACTACTATTGTGTGGGAGTCTAATTCTCTTTGTAAGTCATTAAGATCTTGCCTTACATATCTGAGTGCTCCTGCATTGGGTCCATATATATTTAAAATCGTTAGCTCTTCTTGTTGTATCGATCCTTTTACCATTATGTAAGTACGTTTTTTGTCTCTTTTGATCTTTGTTTCTTTAAAGTCTATTTTATCAGAGACAAGAATTGCAACTCCTGTTTTTTTTTTTTTTGCTCTCCATTTGCTTGGTAAATATTTCTCCATCCCTTTATTTTGAGCCTTTGTGTATTCTTGCGTGTGAGGTGGGTTTCCTGGATACAGCACACCGATGGGTTTTGGTTTGTTTATGAATTTGCCAGTCTGTGTCTTTTGATTGGTGCATTTAGCCTATTTACATTTAGGGTTAATATGGTTATGTGTGAATTTGATAATGCCATTTTGATGCTAGCTGGCTGTTTTCCCCATAGGTTCATGTAGACTCTTCATTTTGTTGATGCTCTTTAGCATTTGGTATGCTTTAAGGATGGCTGGTACTGGTTGTTTCTTTCTATGTATAGTGCCTCTTTCAGGAGCTCTTGTATAGCAGGCCTGGTGGTGACAAAATCTCTGAGTAGTTGCTTGTTCATGAAGGAGTTTATTTTTTCTTCACTTGTGAAGCTCAGTTTCGCTGGATATGAAATTCTGGGTTGAAAGTTCTTTTCTTTAAGGATGTTGAATATTGGCCCCCACTCTCTTCTGGATAGTAGAGTCTCTGCCGAGAGATCTGCTATGAATCTGATGGGCTTCTCTTTGTGGGTGACCCGACCTTTCTCTCTGGCTGTTCTTAGTGTTTTCTCCTTCATTTCAACCCTGGTGAATCTGACGGTTATGTGCCTTGGGGTTGCTCCTTTTGCAGAGTATCTTTGTGGTGTTCTCTGTATTTCCTGGAGTTGAGTATTAACCTGTCTTGCTAGGTTGGGGAAATTTTCCTGGATAATATCCTGAAGAGTGCTTTCCAGCTTGGATTCATTCTCTTCATCACATTCTGATACACCTATCAAACGTAGGTTGGGTCTCTTCACATAGTCCCACATTTCTTGGAGATTTTGTTCATTCCTTTTTTCACTTTTTTCTCTAATCTTGGTTTCTCATTTTATTTCATTGAGTTGATCTTCGACTTCTGGTATTCTGTCTCCTGCTTGGTCAGTTCGGCTGTTGAAACTTGTGCATGCTTCACGAAGTTATCGTGTTGTGTTTTTCAGCTCCTTCAATTCATTCATATTCCTCTCTAAGTTGTCCATTCTTGTTATCATTTCCTCGAATCTTTTTTCAATTATTTTTTCAGGGTTCTTAGTTTCTTTGCACTGATTTAGAACATGTTCTTTTTGCTCACTGAAGTTTCTCATTATCCACTTTTTGAAGTCTGATTCCGTCATTTCATCACATTTATTCTCTATCCAGCTTTGTTCCCTTGCTGGTCAGCAGTTTTGGTCCTTTGTAGGAGGTGATGTGTTTTGGTTTCACGTGTTTTTCTCCTTTTTGCACTGGTTTCTTTCCATTTTTATGGATTTATCTACCTGTCATCTTAATAGTTGCTGATTTTTCAATTGGGTCTCTGTGTGTACGCCCAGATTTTTTATGATAAGGTATTTATGTTACTTAGTTTTTCTTCTAATGGTCTAGCCCCTCTGCTGTACGAGTGCTGAGGTCCACTCCAGGGCCTGCTTGTCTGGGGTACACCTGTAAGAGCTGTGGAACAGTGAGGGATGCTACCAGTTTCTTCTTCTGTTATCTTTGCTTCAGAATGATTCCCGCCAAATGTCTGTCTGATTAGTCCTTTTTTTAGGGGTGACTCTTTGGACATACAGGGGTCAGCGAGCTGCTTGAGGAGACCCTCTATGCTATATAGGAGCTCCAGTGCTTAGCTGTGAACTCCGTTGTTCATTCAGAGTTGTTGGGAGGATGTGTTTATGTCTGCTGCAACAGAGCTCATAAAACACCCCGTTTTTTTCCCCTCTTAGATGCTCTGTCTCAGGGAGTTGTGGCTTTCTTTATGTTTATCTGTTGCACTATCTGCCCAGCTACGAGGCAGTCTATTCACTATTTGCCTGCTGGGTCTCCACCCTGCTAGCACGGGTCTGCCCTCTTGCTGCAGGGCTCCATTCTGCTGTGGCGTGCACTGCTCTGCTGGCGGAGTCTCTCTGTTATGGCAGGTTGTCTCAGCAACAGCAGGCTGCGTCAGCCTTGGGCGGAACTTCAGTAGGGGCAGATTGTGTCACTAGTGGCAGACGCCCCTCCCCCACCAGGCTGCACCGTCCTAGATGCCGGCAGCAAAACTCTCAGCCCCGAGTGCCTCCAATCGCCGCCCTGCTTGTCCTTGTGAGGGTGGGGCCCGCCGAGCCCGATCACCCAGCTCCCTGCCTCAGAATCTGTCCTCTCTCTCTCTCTCTTCCTCTCCCCAAGCTGAATGGTTGACCCTCTCACTGGCACCCCAGTAGCCTGCTGATAGGGCACTGGGACCCATGCAATCTCCCGTGCCACTGCCCACTGCACCCACTCATATCACGTTTCCCAGGAATCTCCTGGTCTGGCTCATTGTCCAAGTCTTGTTCAATCAGATGGACATGCCAATCTGCCCTTCCAAATCTCAGATTGCCGGTTTAACAGGGCACCTGGACCAGAGTTTTGTGCCCGGTGCTGCTGCACTGCAGCTGCGGTTGAACCGGTCGTGTGAGCCAGCTGTGCTAGCATCCCATGTGTCTCCCACACCTGGGACTTTCAACGTTCTGTGGGCAAAAAAGGTCCGTCCGAGAATGCGGCTAGGACTTACCCTCTGCGCCTTCACTGAGAGCTGCAGTCCTGAGTCGCCTCTATGACGCCCTCTTGGAAGCCCCCTGGCAAAATTATTTTTTAATTTCCATTTTGTTTTCATAGTTGACTTGGTGGTTATTCAGGAGCAGGGTATTTAATTTCTATGTATTTGCATGGTTTTGAAGGTTCCTTTGGCGTTATTTCCAGTTTAATTCCACTGTGGTCTGAGAGAGTACTTGATATAATTTCAATTTTCTTAAATTTATCAAGACTTGTTTTATGACCTTTAATATGGTCTACCTTGAAGAAAGTTCCATATGCTGATGAATACAATGTATATTCTGCAGTTGTTGTATAGAATGTTCTGTAAATATTTGTTAAGTCCTTTTCTTCTGAAATGTAGTTTAAATCCATTGTTTCTTTGTTGACACTCTGTCTTAATGACCTACCTAGTGCTGTCAGTGGAATATTAAATTCACTCACTTCTCTTGTGTAACTGTTTATTTCATTTCTTAGGTATAGTAGTAATTGTTTTCTAAATTTGGCAGATCTAGTGTTAGATGCATATATATTTAGGATTGTGGTAATTTCCTGTTAGACAAGGTCTTTCATCATCATATAATGTCCCTTTTTGCCTTTTTTTAAACTACCGTTGCTTTAAAGATTGTCTTGTCTAATATAAGCATAGCTACTTCTAGTCACTTTTGGTGTCCATTTGCATAGAATGTCCTTTTCCACCTCTCTAAGTATACATGTGTCGTTATGTATGGTGAGTCTCTTGAAGGCAGCAGGTTGTTGTTTGGAGAACTCTTTTCCATTCTGCAATTTTGTATCTTTTAAGTGGAGCATTTAGGACATTTACATTCAACATTACATTTACATTTAACCTTTTTTTCTTTAACGATATGAGGTACTATTTTATTCATCATGCTATTTCTTGCCTGTATACCTTTTGTTCTTTAATTGTATTTTTATTACATAGGTCCTGTGAAATTATGCTTTAAAGAGGTTCTGTTTTGATGTGTTCCCAAGATTTGTTATAATCATTAGAGCTCTTTTTACCAGATCTTGTAGTGCGGGCTTGGTACTGTTGAATTCTCTCAGCATTTGTTTGTCAGGAAAAGACAGTATCTTTCCTTCATTAATAAAGCTTAGTTTTGCTGAATACAAAATTCTTGGCTGATGATTGTTATGTTTAAGGAGGCTGAAAATAGGACCCCAATCTCTTCTAGCTTGTAGGGTTTCTGCTAAGAAATGTACTCTTAATCTGATAGGTTCCCTTTATAGGTTACCTGGTAATTTTGCCTCTTACTAGTATGGAATGTTTTCCCAGGCATTTATGTCATTTCTGATTTCTTTCAGTGGTATTTTGTAATTCTCATTGTAAAAATCTTTCACCTCCCTGATTAGCTGTATTCCTAGTTTATTTTGTTTTGGTGAATAAAACAATAAAATATCCATCTCTGCATATTGGTAGCCAGTTGTTTGTGACTATTGTGAATGGGATTGTGTTCTTCATTTGGCTCTCAGCTTGAAAGTTATTGCTGTATAGATATGCTATGGATTTTTGTATATTACGTTTGCCTCCTGACACTTTGCTGAAGTTGTTTAGCAGATCTAGGGTTTTTAGGCAAAGGCTGTGAAGTTATCTAGGTATAGAATTATATTGTTTGGGAAGATAGGTAATTTTACTTCCTCTTTTTCTACGTGGATGCCTTTATCTTTTTTGTCTTCTGCATCACTTCTCTGGCTAGCACTTTCAGTACTATGTTAAATAGAAACAGTAAGAGTGGACATCTTTGTCTTATAGAAATTCTCAAGAGGAATGCTTTCAGCTTTTGTCAATTTAGTATTATGTTGGCTCTGGGTTTGTCATTGATGGTTCTTGTTATTTTGGTGAGGTATGGTCTTTCAGTCCCTAGTTTGTAGATGGTTTTTAACATGAAGAGATATTCAATTTTATTAAAAGGCTTTTTTGGCCGGGCGCAGTGGCTCACGCCTGTAATCCCAGCACTTTGGGAGTCCGAGGCAGGTGGATCACGAGGTCAAGAGATCGAGACCATCCTGGTCAACATGGTGAAACGCTGTCTCTACTAAAAATACAAAAAATTAGCTGGGCATGGTGGCCTGTGCCTGTAATTCCAGCTACTCAGGAGGCTGAGGCAGGAGAATTGCCTGAAGCCAGGAGGCGGAGAATGCAGTGAGCCGAGATCGCGCCATTGCACTCCAGCCTGGGTAACGAGAGCGAAACTCGGTCTCAAAAAAAAAAAAAAAAAAAAGGCTTTTTTGCATCTATTGAGATGATCATGTAATTTTTCTTTTTCATTATATTTTTTAATAAATCACATTTATTCATTTATGAATTTTGAAGTATCTGCATCCCATGAATTAATCGTCCTTCATTTGGTGGATTAGATTTTTTATGTGCTGCCAGCTTTGGTTTGCCAGTATTTTTTTTTTTTTTTGAGGATTTTTGCATCTATATTCATCAGGTATATTGTCTTAAAGATTTCTTTTTTTTACATTTTGTCTCCATCAGGTTTGGGTAACAGAGAAATGCTGGTTTCACAGGATTAGTTAGCAAGGAATTCCTCCTTCTAAATTTTTTGTTAAAGTTTGGGAAGAATCGGTAAGATGTCTTCTTTGTACATCTGGTAAAATTTGGCTGTGAATCTGTCTTGTACAGGGCTTTTTCTACTTAAGTTTTTTTCTTTCTTTAAAATTACTGATTGGATTTTGAAAGTCATTATTGGTATGTCAGGGATTTAATTTCTTCTTGCTTCAAGGCTGAGAGGTTGTATGTCTTTGTATTTATCCATTTCTTCAGACTGTTTGGTGTAAATTTTCTGTGAGTTTGTGTGTGTTTCTCAATTTTATTATGTTCGCTCTAATTTGTCTTATGTCTTTTCTATTGCTAATTTTTATTTGAGTGTAATCTTGTTTTTCTAGATGTAGGTACAATGTTTATTGTTAATTTGATATCTTTCTAACTTTTTCTTGTGAGTATATGTGGCTGTAATCTTTCCTCTTAATATTGCCTTAGCTGTGTCCCAGAGATTCTGATATATTGTATTAACTACATTATCCTTAGAATCAATTTTTTTTTCATTTCGACCTTAATTTTATTGTTTACACAGAAGACATTTAAAATTATGTTTTAAATTTTGATGTATTGCATGGTTTTCACAAATTTTCTTGGTATTGATTCCTATTTTTATTGTGTTGTTGTCTAAGAGTGTGGTTGGTATGATTTCAGTTTATTTAAATTTCTTGAGAATTACTTTATGGCCGAGAATGTGGTAGATTTTCGAGTATGTGCCATGTGCACATAAAAAATGTATAATCTCTTGTTTGGAGTAGAATGTTGTATAGATATCTGTTAGGTCCATTTGGTAAAGTGTTGAATATAGGACTTGAATATCTTTGTTTGTTTTCAGCCTTAATGATCTATGTAACGCTGTTGGTAGGGTTTTGAAGTTTCCTAGTCTTATTTGTATGGTTATCTAAGCCTCTTCAAATATTTCATGACTTCTTTTACAAATGTCAGTTCTCCAGTGTTGGGTGTACATATATTTAGTATAGTGAAGTCTTCTTGTTGGACTGAATCCTTTACAAGTATGTAATGCCATTCGTTGTCTTTTCTGATCATGACTGTTTTAAGGTTTGTTTTTGTCTGAAATAAGAATAGCAATCCCTGCTTATTTTATTTTTTATATGCTTAATTAATTGGTCTTCATCCCTTTACCTTTAGCCTCTGGGTGTTGTTGTATGTTGGATGGTTCTCTTGAAGACAGAACAGAGTTGGATCTTGTTTCTTTATTCAACTTGCTATTTTTGCCATTATTTATTAAGCCAGTTAAAGCAATTTTATCTTTTTAATTTTTTAATCTTTATGGATACATAGTGGCTGCACATATTCATGATTTACACACAATGCTTTAATGCAGGCATGTAATGCATAATAATTACATCATGAAAATGGGGTATTCATCCTCTCAAGCATTTATCCTTTGAATTGTAAATAATCCAATTATACTACATTAGTTATATTAAAAAATAAAATTAGGCCAGGCATGGTGGCTCACACTGGTAATCACAGAACTTTTTCCAGAGGCTGAGGAAGGCAGACCCCTTGAGGTAAGAAGTTCAAGACAAGCCTGGCCAACGTGGCAAAATCCTGTCTATAAAAATATAAAAAGGAGCCAGGCACGATGACAGGTGCCTATAGTCGCAGTTACTCAGGAGGCGGGGCATGAGAATTCCTTGCACCCAGGAGGTGAAGGTTACAGTGAGCTGAGATTATGCCACTGCACTCTAGCCTGGTGACAGAGAAAGAGTTTGTCCGATATAATAAAATAAAATAAAATATACAATTAAATTATTTTGACTACAGTCAACCTGTTTTGCTATCAAATACTAGGTCTTATTCTTCCCTTTTTTTTTCATCACAGTATAACCATAGAATCAAGGTACACAGGATACCAGGTCTTATTCATTCTTTGTAACTGATGTTTTTGTACCCATTAACCACCCTACTTCCCCCTCCTGCCTCACTACACTTCCCAGCCACTGGTATCCATCCTTCCAATCTCTATGTCCATGAGTTCAATCGTTTTGATTTAGAGATAACATAAATAATATTTGTTTTTCTGTGTCTGGTTTATTTAATGTAAAATAATGACTCCATTTTATCTTTTTTTAATTTTTTTTCAAATGACTCTATCTCATTATTTTTAATGACAGAATATAGTACTACATTGTGTATAGGTACCACATTTGTGTGTGTGTATGAGTGCATGTTCCAACAGAATTTTATTTATAAAATGTTTACTGGGCTGCTTTGGCCCAGTAAGCATTTGGTCATAGTTTGCTGATCTTCGATATGAAGAAAAAAAATATTTTTATTTTAATCACTTTTTTTTAATTTGTATTTTATTTTAACAGTTTTTGTGGAAGAGGTGGTTTTTAGTTACATGGAGCTCTTTAGTGGTGATTTACGAGATTTTGGTGCATCTGTCACCTGAAGAGTGTACACTGTACCCAATGCGTAGTTTTTTATACCTTACCCTCCTCACACCCTTCCCCCTCAAGTCTCCAAGGTTCAATATATCATTCTTATGCCTTTGTGTCCTCATAGCTTAGCTCCCACTTATAAGTGAGAACATAACAATGTTTGTTTTTTCTATTTCTGAGTCACTTCACTTATAATAATGGTCTCAACTCCATTCAGGTTGCTGCAAATTCCATTATTTCAGTCCTTTTTATGGCTGAGTAGTATTCCATGATATTATATGTGTGGTTATATACATGCCACATTTTATTTATTCACTCGTTTCCTGACAGGCATTTAGGCTGGTTCCACATTTCTGCAATTGCAAACTGTGTTCTCTGTAAAAATTTGCACCAGTGTAAGTGTCTTTTTTGTATAATGACTTATTTGCCTCTGGGTAGATACCCAGTAGTGGGATTGCTGGGTCAGATGGCAGTTCTACCTTTAGTTCTTTAAGGGGTTTATACTGTTTTTCATAGTTGTTGTACTAGTTTACATTCTCATCAGCAGGGTAAAAGTGTAGCCTTTTCACCACATGTATACCAACATCTATTTTTATTTATTTATTTTATTTATTCTAATGCAATCCCTCCCCAATCCCCCAACCCCCTGCTATCCCTTCCCTAACCCCTCCACCCACAACTGGCCCTGGTGTTTGATGTTCCCCTCCTGGTGCCCATATGTTCTCATTGTTCAACAACCATGTATGAGTGAGAATAGGTGGTGTTTGGTTTCCTGTGCCTGTGTCAGTCTGCTGAGGATTATGGTTTCCAGCTTCATCCATGCCCTGCAAAGAACATTAACTCAAACTTTGATACAGCTGCATAGTATTCCATGGTGTATATTGCCACATTTGTCTTATCCAGTCTATCATTTTTGGCCATTTGGGTTGGTTCCAGGTCTTTGCTATTGAAAACACTGCCACAATAAACACATGTGTGAATGTGTCTTTACAATAGCATGTCTTATAATCATTTAGGTATATAACCAATAATGGGATTCCTGGGTCAAATGGTATTTCTAGTTATAGATTCTTGTAGATTTGGCACACTGCCTTCTACAATGATTGAACTAATTTACATTTCAACCAACACTGTAAAACATTCCTATTTGTCCACATCCTCTCCAGCATCTGTTGTCTCCTGATTTTTTAATGATCACCATTCTAACCGGTGAGAGATGGTATCTCAATGTGGTTTTAATTTGCATTTCTCTAATGTCCTGTAATGATGAGCATTTTTTCTATGTCTGTTGGCTGCATAAAAGTCTTCTTTTGATTTTTAAATTATGGCCATTGTTGCAGGGATAAAGTAGTATCTCATAGTAGGTTTAATTTGAATTTCCCTGAAAATTAGTGGTGTTGAGCATTTTTTCATGTTTGTTGGCCATTTGTATATCTTCTATTGAGAATTGTCGATTTATGTTCTTTACCCACTTTGTGATAGCATTGGTTTTTTTCTTGCTGATTGTTTTAGCTTCTTGTAGATTCTAAATATAACTATTTTTTGAATGCATGGTTTGTAAATATTTTCTCCCACTCTGCAGGTAGTTTGTTTACTCTGTTGATTATTTCCTTTTTTTTTAATTTTTATTGCATTATAGGTTTTGGGGTACATGTAGAGAACGTGCAAGATAGTTGCATAGGTACACACATGGCAGTGTGTTTTGCTGACTTCCTCCCCTTCACCCACACTTGGCATTCATCCCCAGGCAATCCCCCCCAGACCCCCCCGCTGTCCCTCCCCCATTTCCACCAACAGTCCCCAGTGTATAGTAGACCGCCTCTCTGCGTCCATGTGTTCTCATTTTTCTCACCCACCTATGAGTGAGTATATGCAGTATTTCTTTTTCTGTTCTTGTGTCAGTTTGCTGAGAATGATGTTCTCCAGATTCATCCATGTCCTTACAAAGGACACAAACTCATCATTTTTGATTGCTGCATAATATTCCATGGTGTATACGTGCCACATTTTCCCAGTCCAGTCTATCATCGATGGGCATTTGGGTTGGTTCCAGGTCTTTGCTATTGTAAACAGTGCTGCAATGAACATTCGTGTGCATGTGTCCTTATAGTAGAAGGATTTATAGTCTATTGGATAGATACCCAGTAATGGGATTGCCGGGTCAAATGGAATTTCTATTTCTAGGTCCCTGAGGAATCGCCACACTGTCTTCCACAGTGGTTGAAATAATTTACATTCCCACCAACAGTGTAAGAGTGTTCCTATTTCTCCACATCCTCTCCAGCATCTGCTGTCTCCAGATTTTTTAATGATCGCCATTCTAACTGGTGTGAGATGATTATCTCAGTGTGGTTTTGATTTGCATCTCTCTAATGACCAATGATGATGAGCACTTTTTCATATGTTTCTTGGCCTCATGTATGTCTTTTTTTGTAAAGTTTCTGTTCATATACTTTGCCCATTATTGAATGGGCTTGTTTGATTTTTTTCTGTAAATCTGTTTGAGTTCTTTGTAAATTCTGGATATCAGCCCTTTGTCAGATGCGTAAACTGCAAAGATTTTTTCCCATTCTGATGGTTGCCGATTCACTCCAGTGACTGTTTCTTTTGCCGTGCAGAAGCTGTGGAGTTTGATTAGGTCCCATTTGTCTATTTTGGCTTTTGTTGCCGATGCTTTTGGTGTTTTGGTCATGAATTCCTTGCCTACTCCTATGTCCTGAATGGTTTTGCCTAGATTTTCTTATAGGGTTTTTATGGTGTCAGGTCTTACGTTTAAGTCTTTAATCCATCTGGAGTTAATTTTAGTGTAAGGTGTCAGAAAGGGGTCCAGTTTCTGCTTTCTGCACATGGCTAGCCAGTTTTCCCAACACCATTTATTAAATAGGGAATCTTTCCCCATTGCCTGTTTTTGTCTGGTTTATCAAAGATAATATAGTTGTAGATATGTTGTGTTGCCTCCGATGCTTCTGTTCTGTTCCATTGGTCTATATCTCTGTTTTGGTACCAGTACCATGCTGTTTTGATTACTGTAGCCTGGTAGTATAGTTTGAAGTCTGGTAGCGTGATGCCTCCCGCTGTGTTCTTTTTGCTTAGAATTGATTTGGCTATGCGGGCTCTTTTTTGGTTCCATATGAAATTCATGGTGGTTTTTCCAGTTCTGTGAAGAAATTCAATGGTACTTTGATGGGGATAGCATGGACTGTGTAAATTACTTTGGGCAGTATAGCCATTTTCACAATATTGATTCTTCCTAACCACGAACATGGAATGTTTCTCCATCTGTTTGTGTCCTCTCTTATTTCGTTGAGCAGTTGTTTGTAGTTTTCCTTAAAGAGGTCCCTTACATTCCTAGTGAGTTGTATTCCTAGGTATTTTATTTTCTTTGTAGCAATTGTGAATGGCAGTTCGTTCTTAATTTGGTTCTCTTTAAATCTGTTATTGGTGTATAGGAATGCTTGTGATTTTTGCACGTTGATTTTATATCCTGAGACTTTGCTGAAGTTATTTATCAGTTTCAGGAGCTTTTGGGCTGAGGTGATGGGGTCTTCTAGGTATACTATCATGTCGTCTGCAAATAGAGACAATTTGGCTTCCACCTTGCCTATTGAATACCCTTTATTTCTTTTTCTTGCCTGATTGCTCTGGCTAGAACTTCCAGTACTATGTTGAATAGAAGTGGTGAGAGAGGACATCCTTGTCTAGTGCCGGATTTCAAAGGGAATGCTTCCAGTTTTTGCCCATTAAGTATGATATTGGCTGTTGGTTTGTCATAAACAGCTTTTATTACTATGAGATATGTTCCATCAATACCAAGTTTATTGAGGGTTTTTAGCATAAAGGGCTGTTGAATTTTGTCAAATGCCTTCTCTGCATAAATTGAGATAATCATGTGGTTTTTGATTTTGCTTCTGTTTATGTGGTGAATTACATTTATAGACTTGTGTATGTTGAACCAGCCTTGCATCCCCGGGATGAATCCTACTTGATCATGATGGATAAGTTTTTAAATGTGCTGTTGCAATCGATTTGCCAATATTTTATCGAAGATTTTTGCATCTATGTTCATCATGGATATTGGCCTGAAGTTTTCTTTTCTTGTTTAGTCTCTGCCAGGTTTTGGTATCAGGATGATGTTGGTCTCATAAAATGATTTGTGAAAGGTTCCCTCTTTATGGATTATTTGGAATAGTTTCAGAAGGAATGGTACCAGATCCTCTTTGTGTGTCTGGTAGAATTCAGCTGTGAACTCATGTGCACCTGGACTTTTTTTGCGTGGTAGGCTCTTAATTGCTGCCTCAACTTCTGACCTTGTTATTGTTCTATTCATAATTTTGGCTTCCTCCTGGTTTAGGCTTGGGAGGACATAGGCTTCCAGGAATTTATGCATTTCTTCCTGATTTACTAGTTTCTGTGCATAGAGTTTTTTGAAGTATTCTCTGGTGATGGTTTGAATTTCTGTGGAATCTGTGGTGATTTCTCCTTTACCGGTTTTTATTGCACCTATTTGGTTGTTCTCTCTTTTCTTTTTTATCAGTCTGGCTAGTGGTCTGTCTATTTTGTTGATCTTTTCAAAAAACCAGCTCTTACATTTATTGATTTTTTGAAGGGTTTTTCTTGTCTCTATCTCTTTCAGTTCTGCTCTGATCTTATTTATTTCTTATCTTCGTCTAGGTTTTGAGCTTTTTTGAACTTGCTCCTCTAGCTCTTTCAATTTTGACGATAGGGTGTCAATTTTGGATCTATCAACTCTTCTCATGTGGGCACTTATTGCTATATATTTTCCTCTACAGACTGCTTTAAATGTGTCCAAGAGATTCTGGTACGTTGTGTCTTCATTCTCGTTGGTTTCAAAGAACTTCTTTATTTCTGCCTTCATTTCATTGTTTATCCAATCAACATTCAAGAGCCAATTGTTCAGTTTCCATGAAGCTGTGCGGTTCTGAGTTATTTTCTGAATTCTGAGTTCCAACTTGATTGCACTATGGTCTGAGAGACTGTTTGTTATGATTTCAGTTGTTTTGCATTTGCTGAGGAGTGCTTTACTTCCAATTATGTGGTCAATTTTGGAGGAGGTGTGATGTGGTGCTGAGAAGAATGTATATTCTTTGGATTTGGGGTGGAGAGTTTTGTAAATGTCTATCAGGTTTGCTTGTTCCAGGTCTGAGTTCAAGTCCTGGATATCCTTGTTAATTTTCTGTCTGGTTGATCTGTCTGCTATTGACAGTGGAGTGTTAAAGTCTCCCACTATTATTGTGTGGGAGTCTAAGTCCCTTTGTAAGTCATTAAGAACTTGCCTTATATATCTGGGTGCTCCTACATTGGGTCCATATATATTTAGAATCGTTATCTCTTCTTGTTGTATCGATCCTTTTACCATTATGTAATGACCTTCTTTGTCCCTTTTGATCTTTGTTACTTTAAAGTCTATTTTATCAGAGATGACAATTGCAACTCCTGCTTTTTTTTGCTCTCCATTTGCTTGGTAAATCTTCCTCCATCCCTTTATTTTGAGCCTTTGTGTATCCTTGCGTGTGAGGTGGGTTTCCTGGATACAGCACACCGATGGGTTTTGGTTTTTTATCCAATTTGGCAGTCTGTGTCTTTTGATTGGTGCATTTAGCCCATTTACATTCAGGGTTAATATTGTTATGTGTGCATTTGATATTGCCATTTTGATGCTAGCTGTCTGTTTTTCCCGTTGGTTCATGTACATTCTTCATTTTGTTGATGGTCTTTAGCATTTGGTATGCTTTTAGAATGGCTGGAACTGGTTGTTTCTTTCTATGTGTAGTGCCTCTTTCAGGAGCTCTTGTAAAGCAGGCCTAGTGGTGACAAAATCTCTGAGTACTTGCTTCTTCATGAAGGATTTTATTTTTGCTTCACTTATGAAGCTCAGTTTCGCTGGATATGAAATTCTGGGTTGAAAGCTCTTTTCTTTAAGGATGTTGAATATTGCCCCCCACTCTCTTCTGGCTTGTAGAGTCTCTGCCGAGAGATCTGCTGTGAGTCTGATGGGCTTCCCTTTGTGGGTGACCTGACCTTTCTCTCTGGCTGCCCTTAGTATTTTCTCCTTTGTTTCAACCCTGGTGAATCTGACGATTATGTGCCTTGGGGTTGCTCTTCTTGCAGAGTATCTTTGTGGTGTTCTCTGTGTTTTCTGGAGTTGAGTATTGACCTGTCTTGCTAGGTTGGGGAAGTTTTCCTGGATAATATTTTGAAGAGTGTTTTCCAGCTTGGATTCATTCTCTTCGTCACATTCTGGTACACCTATCAAACGTAGGTTGGGTCTCTTCACATAGTCCCACATTTCTTGGAGATTTTGTTCATTCTTTTTTGTGCTTTTTTCTTTAATCTTGGTTTCTCATTTTATTTCATTGAGTAGATCTTCAACTTCTGATATTCTTTCTTCCGCTTGGTCAATTCAGCTGTTGAAACTTGTGCTTGTTTCGCGAAATTCTCGTGTTGTGTTTTTCAGCTCCTTCAATTCATTCATATTCCTCTCTAAGTTGTCCATTCTTGTTATCAATTCCTCGAATCTTTTTTCAAATCTTTTTTCAAGGTTCTTAGTTTCTTTGCACTGGTTTAGAACATGTTCCTTTAGCTCACTGAAGTTTCTCATTTTCTACTTTCTGAAGTCTGATTCCGTCATTTCGTCACATTCATTCTCCGTCCAGCTTTGTTCCCTTGCTGGTGAGGAGTTTTGGTCCTTTTTTGGAGGTGAGGTGTTTTGGTTTCGGGTGCTTTCCTCCCGTTTTCGCTGGTTCCTTCCCATCTTTATGGATTTATCCGCCTGTCGTTTTAGTAGTAGCTGATTTTTCAATTGGGTCTCTGTGTGGACACTGAGATTGTTGATGATGAAGTATTTCTGTTACTTAGTTTTTCCTCTAATGATCTATTCTCTCTGCTGTATGAGTGCTGAGGTCCACTCCAGGCCCTGCTTGTCTGGGGTATACCTGCAGCAGCTGCAGAACAGTGAGGGATGATATCAGTTTCTTTTTCTGCTGCCCTTGTTCCAGAATGATGCCAGCCAAATGTCAGTCTGATTAGTCCTTTTCTGGGGTGACTCCTTGGATATACAGGGGTCAGGGAGCTGCTTGAGGAGACAGTCTGTGCTTTTTAGGAGCTCCAGTGCTGAGCTGTGAGCTCCGTTGTTCATTCAGGGTTGTTGGGAGGTTATGTCTGCTGCAATAGAACTCATAAAACACCACTCTTTTTTCTTTTCACCCTTAGATGCTCTGTCTCAGGAAGTTGGGGCTTTCTTTATGAGTATCTGTTGCACTTTCCTGCCCCACTAGGTGGCAGTCTATTCACTATTTGCCTGCCGGGGCTCTGACCTGCTAACGCGGGTCCGCCCTGTTGCTGCCTGGCGGACTCTCTCTGTTATGGCAGGTTGCCTCGGCTATGGCAGGCTGCGTCAGTCCTGGGCGGTACTTAAGTGGGGGTGCACTTCGTCAGGAATGGTGGACGCCCCTCCCTGACCGGGCTGCACCGTCCTAAATGCCGGCAACAAAACTCTCAGCCCCAAGCGTCTCCAGTCGCCGCCCTGCTTGTCCCCGTGAGCATGGGACCCGCCGAGCCCGATCACCCAGCTCCCTGCCTCAGAGTCCGTCCTCTCTCTCTCTCTCTTCCTCTCCCCAAGCTGAAAGGTCGACTCTCTCACTGGCGCCCCAGGAGCCTGCCGATAGGGCACTGGGATCCGTGCGATCTCCTGTGCCGCTGCCCACTACCCCGGCTCAGATCACGCTTCCCAGGAAACTCCTGGTCTGGCTCATTTTCCAACTCCCGTTCAATCAGATGGACATGCCAATCTGCCCTTCCAAATCTCAGATTGCCGGTTTAACAGGGCAACCAGACCAGTGAGTTCCGCGCCGGGTCCTGCTGCGGCGCCTGCTGAAGAGACGGCGGGAGCCAGTTGCGTTAGCTGGCTGCTAGCGTCCCGTGTCTCTCCCACACCTGGGACTTTCAACGCTCTGTGGGCATAAAAGGAACATCCGAGAATGCGGCTAGGACTCACCCTCTGCTCCTTCACGGAGAGCTGCAATCCTGAGTCACCTCTATGACGCCATCTTCTCTAACCTTGGGGTTCTCTTTTATGACAGAGAGCTAATGGTGAGTGAGCAGCAGGCATAGTCTCAATCTGGCATGAGCCAGTCAAAACTTTGTCTCCTATCAAAGTTATTTTATTTGTTTATTCATTCTAAAACTGAAATTGGGAAGTTTAGAAATTATTTTAAAATCAAACTGACACAAGAACAGAAAATCAAACAGTGCATGTTCTCACTCATTGGCGAGTGTTGAACAATGAGAACACATGGACACAGGAAGGGAAGCATCACACACTGAGGTCTGTAGTGGGGAACTAGGGGAGGAACAGTGTGGGGTGGGGAGTTGGGGAGGGATAACATGTGGAGAAATGCCAGATATAGGTGATGGGGAGGAAGGCAGAAAAACACATTGCCATGTATGGACCTATGCAACAATCCTGCATGTTCTTCACATGTACCCCAAAACCTAAAATGCAATTATATATATATATATATATATATAATCTCAAATGGATCAAAGCACCAGATGTTGTAGGCAGGATGACTAATCAAATAGCCCGGGTAATGTGTTCCATGCCCTGCTCAATGGGAAGTAATTATTATAACATTAATTTTACAGTGTTTAAACAACCATTTCATTATATTTTCTCAACTCTGAATAAATTTTAACATTTCTAATGCATCATTACATCTGCCTTGTATTTAATAATGCATAGCATTTCTACCCATTAAAAAGTCCCTAGGCTCTTTCATCACCCTAATAAATCTAATTTGGCTTTATTTGCGTAAAGCTTGATAAAAAGTGATTCGTTCTTTTATGAATAACATACCTTAAGTAGGAAAAACACCCTTTCTCTCACTTGGCTAAAAGCAATTCCTCATAGACATGTAAGTGGAACCCCAAGCATAGTCACTAAAAGTGTATGGATTAAAATAAAATTTGTAGCACAAAACTCATTGTAGAATTACTATCTATACTATACTTTCCAAGGTTGCTGGGAGGTGGATATAGTAATCATAAGACCATTTACTGCATTTTGTTTCTTGTTCCTAAATATATAGCCTGAGGAATTATAATAGAGAACAATATCATGTATAGTAAACTCACATTTTTGCCTTCTGCTTCAATATTCACACTAATCCTCAATGCATAGTTAGAAACTCAGGATATTGTAACCCTTGCACAAGTAAATGGACTGTTAAGTAATCTCAGGAAGAGATTAGCTAAGATGAAAAGCTCTGCTAAGGTATCAGATATGCCAGGAAACCACTTATAGAACTCAAACTCTGCTAAATTCTCTGGGGAACTTTTTTAAGCATTAAAAATAAATGGATCATGTTGGTGAACTATTATGCAGTGACATTGATTCTGCCTTTTGAACTTAGAGTTTTGATAATTGAAACTCAAAACCACTAAAGAAGTGTCCTTGGAAATCAGAAGAAGAGGACATGAATTTCTAAAAGGGAAGAGAGTATCAGTGGAAGTCAATGCACTATACTCTGCATTTGCAAGAAATATGCTGATATGATGATACAGGGATGAAAGCAACCCTTTATTTATTTATTTATTTATTTATTTATTTATTTATTGACAGAGTAAGGGACTGCAGAAACAGATTACAAGTGTTTGACCTATCCCTGATAAGTCAGTGACTCACTATCTGATTCTATGCCGATATTCATTCCCCCAAATATAAGCCACCAGTTTTTATTTCTACAGTGGGAAAAAATTAATGTTTTATAAAATTTACTAAATGTTCAAATCTCATATTTTAAAAATCTGACCTTTCCCCTCCTACACATTTTTCTCCCTTCCATTTATCCCTTCCTTCCATACTTCTTGAGCACCTTCATGGACCTCTGTTTACAACACATGTCAGAGTCCCATTCCGGCTGCTCTCCTTCATACCATCCTCACTGAACAATGAATGAATTCTAACAATAGCAGGGACTGCAAAGGTTTTACTCAATTCTCTGGGACTTAACCTCAGCTAGGCAAGGGAGGCAAGGAGAGATTGCAAATTCTTAAACAATAAAAACTGTTATGGAGGAAGGAGCTTGTCTTCAAAACTAATCATCTAAATAACTAATTACGGAACCTTTAAAATATGAGAAGTCTAGGAATCATGAAAGTGATACAATTTTTTCTTTTTCCAGGTGAGAAGAGCTAGAAATGCTACCTATTCACTATAGCTGACTACCCCTCCATCCCCAAGACTCTTACCTTTCTGGAGTGTGTGACTACAGACTCTGATACCCAATGTGTTACTTTTTTTTTTTTTTTTTTTTTTTTTAGTTAAGAAACAAGGCCTCGGCTGAGCTCACTGAAATCTCCACCTTCTGGGTTCAAGCAATTATCCTGCCTCTGCCTCACAAGTAGCTGGGATTAGAGGCACCTCTCATCATGCCCTGGTAATTTTTGTATTTTTAGTATAGGCAGAGTTTGACCATGTTGACCAGGTTGGTCTTGAACTCCTGACCTCAGGTGATCCACTTGCCTCAGCCTTCCAAAGTCCTGGAATTATAAATGTGAGCCACTACACCCGGCCTGTTATTTAGCTTTTCAAAAGCACTTCAAAAGAATTATTTAAAATTATTTTTATTTTATTTAGTAGAGACAATGCCTCTCTATGTTGCTTAGTGTGGTCTTGTCTCCTGGGCTCAAATGAGTCTCCCACCTTAGCTACTCAGGTAGCTGGGATTACAGGTAGAAGCCACCATGCTCATTGTATTTTTTTTTTTAATTCCCATCTTCATGCCTATGGAAAGACATGGGTAGGTGGAGAGACAACTGAGGGGTGAGGGAGGTGACTGAGCCAACATTGACTGTCTTTAACAATACACTAGCCATGGTGCAGGCCTCTCTATAATGGGATCAAGGAAGAAAGAGTGATCAATACAGAAGTTTCCATAAATCAGAAGATCCAAGATCCACATCATCTTCTTAATCTTGTCATTAAGAACTGGTGGCCAAGTGCTGTGGCTCACATCTATAATCCCAAGAACTTTGGGAGGCCAAGGCAGGAGAATCACATGAGGTCATGAGTTCAAGACCAGCCTGGCCAACCTGGTGAAACCCCATCTCTACTAAAAATACAAAAATTAGTTGGGCATGGTGGTGGGCACCTATAATCTCAGCTACTCAGGAAGCTGGGGTGAGAGAATTGCTTGAAACCAGGAGGCAGTTTGCGGTGAGCTGAGATTGAGCCATCGCACTCCAGCCAGGTTGACAGAGTAAGACTCTGTCTCAAAAAAAAAAAAGAACTGATTTCTCACTTGATGACATTATGCCTTTTAAAGTGTTCAAAACATTGTAAGTAGTCACACCAATACACCAATAAGACTGTCTTATTGGTGACACCACTCCTTAGCAAACCATTTAGAGAATTCATGCTTAAAGTTAACGTTACCATAACAAAAGCAGAAATAGTCCTCCACTGCCTTGTGGAGTATTTCCATTTCTCCCAAGTGGGCCTGCATCCTGTTCATGGGGCAGGGAGGTTTCATCTTGTGCAGCCCCTCTGCAACACCTGCAAATGCATGATTGGCACTACGTCAGTATGTAAGCATTTGTGCTGTATGCTCCCAAACTGTTTCTGGTATTAAAAGGAAAAAGGGAAAAAAAGTGAATAAATACAAAACAAGATATTTTAATTTAAACAAAAACAAGAAAAAAATGATATTTATAATAAATAAGTTAAAAAGTATAAAAAATTCAACATATAAAGAAATAGTAATAGTTTAAGGAAATTATTCTTATTTTTAGAGACAGGGTCTCATCTGTCACCCAGAGTGCAGTGGGATGATCAAAACTCCCTGGAGCCTCAAATTTCTGGGCTCAAGTGATCCTCCCACCTCAGCCTCTCAAGTAGCAAGGCTTACAGGAGTGTACCAACTACACCTGGCTAATTTTTTTAAAAGATAGCATCTATGTTGTCCAGGCTGGCCTCTAACTCCTGGCCTCAATTGATCCTCCCATCTCAGCCTCCCAAAGTGCTGGAATTACAGGTATGAGGCACTGTACTCAGCCAAAAATTATTATTATTATTATTATTATTATTTTGAGACGTAGTTTTGCTGTAGGCCAGATTGCAATGTCAAGATCTCACCTCACTGCAACCTCTGCCTCCCAGGTTCAAGCAATTCTGCCTCAGCCTCCTGAGTAGCTGGGAATACAGGTGCAGGCCACAACGCCCAGCTAATTTTTGTGTTTTTAGTAGGCATGGGGTTTCACCATGTTGGCCAGGATGGTCTCAATCTCCTGACCTCGTGATCCACCCACCCTATCCTCCAAAAGTGCTGGCATGACAGGCATGAACCACTAGGCCTAGCCAAAACTGAAGATTTAAGGGAGTGAAGCTTGAAGGTCACATGGGGTTATTTGTAAATATTCACAAAGTTCTTTCGGATCATGTGGTTTGATTCCTTGCCCACTTGAATGTGGTGTGACAACATGACTTTCATGGACTGAGGATGTCAGGGAAGTAACTTCACTCTGCCACACTCTCTCTTCCTCCTCAGTGGCCACCGGGAAGTTTCCACATGTGACTGCCACAGCAGCCTGGGGTCCAGATTGCAGACAACATGAAACAGACTCACAGCCAATGCACAACAGACTTTTAGTGCGACCAAGAAATAAGTCCTTACTCCTTTAATCCTCCAAAATCTGGTGTCTTTTGCAACCACAGCACACCCTAGTCAGTCTGGACCATTACGGAATATTGAAAGAAATTCTAAAAATGCAACTATCTATCAAAATTCTTTGAAGACACTTGAGGATACCTTAGCGTTATAATCTTTCTGAGAACATTAGTTATGCTGAACCAGCAAGATGCAAATTGTTAAGGTTAAAATTTTTTATGAATCTATATATCTCTATTTTTATTAAATAGAATGGTAGGGGAAAGGGAGGGATAGGTAGAGATCTGGTTGGTTGGTTGTTTTTTGAGATGGAGTATCACTCTGTTACTCAGGCTGGAGTGCAGTGGCACAATCTCAGCTCATGGCAACCTCTGCCTCCTGGATTCAAGTGATTCTCCTGCCTCAACCTCCTGAGTAGTTGGGATTACAGGCATAAGCCCCCACACCTGGCTAATTTTTGTATTTTAGGTAGAGATGGGGTTACATCACTTTGGCCAGGCTGGTCTCGAGCTCTTGATCTCAAGTGATCTGCTCAGCTTGGACTCCCAAAGTACTGGGATTACAAGTGTGAGCTGCCACACTGGGGCTGTTTTTTTTTTTTTTGAGACAGGGTCTTGCTCTGTTGTCCAGGCTAAAGTGTCATTACAGCTCACTGTAGCCTTGACCTTCTGGGCTCAGTTGATCCTTCCATCTCTGTCCCCAGGTGTCTGGGACTACAGTTGCATGCCACCACACTTGGCTAATGTTTGCATTTTTTCATACAGATGGGGTTTCACTATGTTGCCCAGGCTGATCTCCCAGTCCTGAGCTCAAGCAATCTTTATGCTTCCGCTTCCCACAGTGCTGGGATTACAGGCATGAGCCACCATGCTTGGCCAATATTGTTTTTCATAGCAAAGACTCTGTTCTGGTAACAGAGTTGGAGTCCAAAAAAGGAGCCTCAATCACCTCTCTGCTTTTTGGCTAAGATCAAGAGTAGAAAAAGCAGCATCCAGCCAGGAGATGCATAGGTCCTAAGAAAGTTGTTTCTTGAGCATTCTAGATTCCACAATTATTACTTGGCACACTCACCAAGCAAATGCATATCAAAGAATATGTAAAGGCAAAGGTGTATTATGTTTCCTTTCACCAGAAGACTCCCTTAGATCACGCTCCATCCTTATTATTTTGGAAGCTCAGAGAATTCCCATTCATAATCTTATCTTGTCTTTAGCATCCCCTGGAAAGAAAAGGATGTCTCATTTTACAACTTAGCATGTTGTCCAAGCAAAGCTAGAACATACACCAGGACAATTAACTGGGGCTATTTCCACTTCTTCACACCTTAAATTGCCATTGATCTATGATGTCATCACATTCAATGTGTATTTAAAAATGGGGGCCAGGTGCAGTGGCTCACAGCTCACACCTGTAATTCCAACACTTTGGGAGGCCAAGGCCAGTGAATTGCTTGAGGTCAGGAGTTCAAGACCAGCCTGACTAACATGGTGAAACCCCGTCTCTACTAAGAATACAAAAATTAGCCAGGTGTGGTGGTGGGTGCCTATAATCCCATCTGCTTGGGAGCCTGAGGCAGGAGAATTGCTTGAACCCAGGAGGCGGAGGTTGCAGTGAGCCAAGATTGTGTCACTGCACTCCAGCCAGGGCGACAGAACAAGACTCTGTCTAAAAAAAAAAAAAAGAAAGAAAGAAAGAAAAAGAGACTCCACAGGAAGAGCCCACGGGGGCCCTAGGTGATAAAAGTGCTGTGTCATTATCAGAACTTTCAGGGAAGGCAGTGACCCCTGCAGGATAAAAAGCATCTGGGGGACGATGACCCACTCGCCTTCTCTGGGCATCCTACTCTCTGAAAACGGGTGCATCCGTGTCACACTGAAAATTCACTGTTCTTTGCTCGTCCCGAGGTTACTTCTTGAAATGGTCCTTAGTTGAGACTACTCATGGAGCCTTTCCTACACCCTTCATTCGGAGGCAGCTCCCTCTCTTCTCTCGTCTTTCCCAGAAGGAAACTGCCATCAGGAGGTGGCATTAACAACAAACACCAGAGACGGTACCAGGCCAGGCAGGTGACGCCAGCTTAGGAAGCCCCCAATGTGCTGGTCCCCATGGGACCAAATGCCAGGAGAGCTGCGGGCTCTACTCAGGTACCTTGTCTATGAAGAATATATAAAATCAACTGCTTTTTTATTTTTATTTTTTGACATGGAGCCTTGCTCTGTCCCCCAGGCTGGAATGCAGTGGTGCAATCTGGGTTCACTGCAATGTCTATCTCCTGGGTTCAAGTGATTGTCTTGCCTTTGCCTCCCTAGTAGCTGGGATTACAGGCACCCACTACCATGCCCAGCTACTTTTTTTTTTTTTAGTAGATGGGGTTTTATCATGTCGGCCAGGCTGGTCCTGAACTCCCAACGTCAAGTGATCCACCTGCCTTGGCCTCCCAAATCCTAGGGGTTATAGGCATAAGCCACTATGCCTGGTCTACTTTTTTGCATTTAAGATTAAGGGTAACACACTCACCCAGGCTTCAGTGCAGTAGCTTGATCATCTCTCACTGCAGCCTCCAACTCCTGGACTCAAGCCATCCTCCTGAGTCACTGGAATTACAGCTGTGAACCATTGCACCTGGCTGAATCAACTACTTCCTATGAACATTTCTTTCACTTCTGACCTTTTATGAATCCCCTCAACGTAAAATCCAAAGGAACCACATATTATGTAATTCCATTAATACTAAATTTTAGAATAGGGAAATCTATAGGAACTGAGAGTAGTTTACTGGTTGTTTAGGGTTGATAGCTAAAGGGTAGAAATAAGGTTTCTTTTCAGAGTGATGAAAACCTTCAAAAATTGACTGTGATGATTGTTGTACATCTCTGTGAATATATTTTAAGAAACCACTGAACTGTATACTTTGGAATTTTTTTTTTGAGACAGGGTCTTGCTCTGTCTCCCAGGCTGGAATGCAGTGGCACAATCATGGTTCACTGCAACCTTTGCCTACCAGGTTCATGTTATTCTCCTGCCTCAGCCTCCTGAGTAGCTGGTATTACAGGTGTGTACCACTATGCCCAGTTAATTTTTTGTATTTTTAGTAGAGATGGGGTTTTGCCATGTACGTCAGGCTCTTCTCAAACTCCTGACTTCAGGTGATACACTCTCCTTGGCCTCCCGAAGTGCTGGGATTATAGGTGTGAGCCACCACACTCAGCCCAATTTTTAAATTTTTATAATTTTTCTGACAGGGTCTCAGTGCAGTGTCATGATTATAGTTGGAGTGCAGTGGTGCAATCACTGCAGCCTTAACCTCCTGGGCTCAAGCAATTCTTCTGCCTCAGCATCCAGAGTAGCTAAGACCACAGGCACATACCACCATACACAGCTAATTTTAAATTGTTATAGAGAGGTCTCGCTATGTTGTTCATGCTGGTCTCAAACTCCTGGGCTCAAACTATCTCTTCACCTCAGCCTCCCAGAATGTTGGGATTACAGCCACCGTGTCCAGCTTGAACTGTACACTTCAAATGGGTGAATTGTATGTCAATTACATCTCAATAAAACAGTTTTTATGTTATTTATTTATTTGTTTTTGAGACAGAGTCTCACTCTGTCACCCAGGCTGGAATGCAGTAGTACGAACTCATCTCACTGCAACCTCCATCTCCCAGGTTTAAGCAATTCTCCTACCTCAGTCTCCTGAGTAGCTGGGACTACAGGCATGCATGCCACCATGCCCAGCTAATTTTTGTATTTTTAGTAGAGACAGAGTTTTACCATGTTGGTCAGGGCAGTCTCAAACTCCTGACCTCAAGTGGTCTGTCTGCCTTGGCTTCCCAAAGTCCTGGGATTACTGGTGTAAACTACCATGCCCAGCCAAAGCTATTTTTAAAAATCAAATAAAGTCAAAGTTGGATGAAAAAAGAAATTAACATGTACAGAACTATATTCTACATGCCGATGATTTTGTGATCATCTAATTTAAAACTCACGGGGAGACTCGCAAGATGGCGTCATAGAAGCAACTCAGGATTGCAGCTCTCAGTGAAGGCGCAGAGGGTGAGACCTAGCTGCATTCTCGGATGGACCTTTTTTGCCCACAGAGCGTTGAAAGTCCCAGGTGTGGGAGAGACACGAGACGCTTTGCTGGCTAACGCAGCCGGTTCGCGTGGCCGCAGTGGGACCCGGCACGGAACTCACTGGTCTGGGTGCCCTGTTAAACCGGCAATCTGAGATTTGGAAGGGCATATTGGCATGTCCATCTGTTTGAATGGGACTTGGACAGTGAGCCAGACCAGGAGTTTCCTGGGAAGCGTGATCTGAGCCAGTGCAGTGGGCAGTGGCATGGGAGATCGCATGGATCCCAGTGCCCTATCGGCAGGCTACTGGGGCGCCAGTGAGTGAGTCGACCTTTCAGCTTTCAGAGAGGGAGAGAGAGAGAGAGAGAGGACGGACTCTGAGGCAGGGAGCTGGGTGATCGGGCTCGGCGGGTCCCAGCCTCACGGGGACAAGCAGGGCGGTGACTGGAGATGCCTGGGGCTGAGAGTTTTGCTGCTGGCATCTAGGATGGTGCAGCCTGGTGAGGGAGGGGCATCCGCGATTGCTGACACAATCCACCCCTACGGAAGTACGGCCCAGGGCTGACACAGCCTGCCATTGCTGAGGCAACCTGCCATAACAGAGAGACTCCGCCAGAAGAGGGGAGTGCTCCACAGCAGAAGGGAGCCCAGCAGCAATAGGGTGGACCCGGGCTAGGAGGTCAGAGCCCTGGCAGGCAAATAGTGAATAGACTGGCACCTAGTGGGGCAGGACAGTACAACAGATACGCATAAAGAAATCCCCAACTCCCTGAGACAGAGCATCTAAGGGGGAAAAAAACAAAAAAGGGTGGTGTTTTATGAGTTCTATTACAGCAGACACAAACAACCTACCAACAACCCTGAACGAACAACGGAGATCAGAACTCAGCACTGTAGCTCCTATAAAGCACAGACCATCTCTTAAGGAGCTCCCTGACCCCTGTACATCCAAAGAGTCACCCCAAAAAAGGACTAATCAAACTGACATTTGGTGGGCATCATTCTGGAACAAAGACAGCAGAAGAAGAAACTGGTATCCTCCCTCACTGTTCCACAGCTGCTACAGGTATATTCCAGACACGCAGGGCCTGAAGTGGACCTCAGCACTCATACAGCAGAGGGGCTAGACCATTAGAAGGAAAACTAAGTAACAGAAATACTTCATCATCAACAATCTCAGCATCCGCACAGAGACCCAATTGAAAAATCAGCAACTACTAAGATGACAGGCGGATAAATCCATAAAGACGGGAAGAAACCAGCGAAAAAAGGAGGAAAGCACCCGAAACCAAAACACCTCACCTCCTATAAAGGACCAAACCTCCTCACCAGCAAGGGAAACAAGCTGGACAAAGAATGAGTGTGATGAAATGACGGAATCAGACTTCAGAAAGTGGATAATGAGAAACTTCATTGAGTTAAAAGAACATGTTCTAAATCAGTGCAAAGAAACTAAGAATCTTGAAAAAAGATTTGAAAAAAGATTCGAGGAATTGATAACAAGAATGGACAACTTAGAGAGTAATACAAATGAATTGAAGGAGCTGAAAAACACAACACGAGAACTTCGTGAAGCATGCACAAGTTTCAACAGCCGAATTGACCAAGCAGAAGAAAGAATATCAGATGAAGATCAACTCAATGAAATGAAACCTGAAACCAAGATTAAATAAAAAAGCACAAAAAGGAATGAACAAAATCTCCAAGAAATGTGGGACTATGTGAAGAGACCCAACCTACGTTGGATAGGTGTACCAGAATGTGACGAAGAGAATGAATCCAAGATGGAAAACATTCTTCAGGATGTTATCCAGGAAAATTTTTACAACCTAGCAAGACAGGTCAATACTCAACTCCAGGAAATACAGAAAACACCACAAAGATACTCTGCAAGAAGAGCAACCCCAAGGCACATAATCGTCAGATTCACCAGGGTTGAAATGAAGGAGAAAATACTAAGGGCAGCCAGAGAGAAAGGTCGGGTCACCCACAAAGGGAAGCCCATCAGACTCACAGCAGATGTCTTGGCAGAGACTCTACAAGCCAGAAGAGAGTGGGGTCCAATATTCAACATCCTTAAAGAAAAGAACTTTCAACCCAGAATTTCACATCCAGCCAAACTGAGCTTCATAAGTGAAGGAAAAATAAAATCCTTCATGAACAAGCAAGTACTCAGAGATTCTGTCACCACTAGGCCTGCTTTACAAGAGCTCCTGAAAGAGGCACTACACATAGAAAGAAACAACCAGTACCAGACAACCTAAAAGCATACCAAATGCTAAAGACCATCAATAAAACGAAGAATGTACACGAACCAACGGACAAAACAGCCAGCTAGCATCAAAATGGCAGTATCAAATTCACACATAACAATATTAACCCTAAATATAAATGGGCTAAATGCACCAATCAAAAGACACAGACTGGCAAATTGGATAAAAAACCAAAATCCATCGGTGGGCTGTATCCAGGAAACACACCTCACACGCAAAGATACAAAAAGGCTCAAAATAAAAGGATGGAGGAAGATTTACCAAGCAAATGGAGAGCAAGAAAAGGCAGAGGTTGCAATTCTCGTCTCTGATAAGGTAGACTTTAAAGCACCGAAGATCAAAAGGGACAAGGAGGGTCATTACATAATGGTAAAAGGATCGATACAACAAGAAGAGCTAATGATTCTAAATATATATGGACCCAATACAGGAGCACCCAGATATATAAGGCAAGTTCTTAATGACTTACAAAGAGACTTGGACTCCCACACAATACTAGTGGGAGACTTTAACACTCCACCTTCAATAGCAGACAGACAACCAGACAGAAAATTAACAAGGATATCCAGGACTTGAACTCAGACCTAGAACAAGCAAACCTGATAGATATTTACAGAACTCTCCACCCCAAATCCACAGAATATACATTCTTCTCAGCACCACATCACACCTACTCCAAAATTGACCACATAATTGGAAGTAAAGCACTCCTCAGCAAATGCAAAACAACTGAAATCATAACAAACAGTCTCTCAGACCATAGTGCAATCAAGTTGGAACTCGGAATTCAGAAAATAACTCAGAACCACACAGCTTCATGGAAACTGAACAACTGGCTCTTGAATGTTGATTGGATAAACAATGAAATGAAGGCAGAAATAAAGAAGTTCTTTGAAACCAACGAAAATGAAGACACAACATAACAGAATCTCTGGGACACATTTAAAGCAGTCTGTAGAGGAAAATATATAGCAATAAGTGCCCACATGAGAAGAGTGGAGAGATCCAAAATTGACACCCTATCGTCAAAATTGAAAGAGCTAGAGGAGCAAGATAAAAAAAACTCAAAACCTAGCTGAAGACAAGAAATAACTAAGATCAGAGCAGAACTGAAGGAGATAGAGACAAGAAAAACCCTTCAAAAAATCAATAAATCCAAGAGCTGGTTTTTTGAAAAGATCAACAAAATAGACAGACCACTAGCCAGACTGATAAAAAAGAAAAGAGAGAACAACCAAATAGATGCAATAAAAAATGATAATGGGGAAATCACCACAGATTCCACAGAAATTCAAACCATCATCAGAGAATACTACAAAGAACTCTATGCACATAAACTAGTAAATCAGGAAGAAATGCATAAATTCCTGGACGCATGTGTCCTCCCAAGCCTAAACCAGGGGGAAGCTGAAACTATGAATAGACCAATAACAAGGTCTGAAGTTGAGGCAGCAATTAAGAGCCTACCACACAAAAAAAGCCCAGGTCCAGATGGGTTCACAGCTGAATTCTACCAGACACACAACGAGGATCTGGTACCATTCCTTCTGAAAGTATTCCAAATAATCCAAAAAGAAGGAACCCTTCCCAAATCATTTTATGAGACCAACATCATCCTGATACCAAAACCTGACAGAGATTCACAAGAAAAGAAAACTTCAGGCCAATATCCATGATGAACATAGATGCAAAAATCTTCAATAAAATACTGGCAAACCGATTGCAACAGCACATTAAAAAACTTATCCATCATGATCAAGTAGGATTCATCCCGGGGATGCAAGTATGGTTCAACATACGCAAGTCTATAAAGGTAATTCACCGTATAAACAGAATTAAAAAGAAAAACCACATGATTATCTCAATTGACACAGAGAAGGCATTTGACAGAATTCAACAGCCCTTTATGCTAAAAATCCTCAATAAACTTGGTTTTGATGGAACCTATCTCAAAGTAATAAAAGCTATTTATGACAAACCAACAGCCAATATTATATTGAATGGACAAAAACTGGAGGCATTCCCTTTGAAATCCGGCACTAGACATGGATGCCCTCTCTCACCGCTCCTATTCAACATAGTACTGGAAGTTCTAGCCAGAGCAATCAGGCAAGAAAAAGAAATAAAGGGTATTCAAATAGGAAAGTTGGAAGCCAAATTGTCTCTATTTGAAGACGACATGATGGTATACCTAGAAGACCCCATCACCTCAGCCGAAAAGCTCCTGCAACTGATAAGCAACTTCAGCAAAGTCTCATGATATAAAATCAATGTGCAAAAATCAGAAGCATTCCTATACACCCATAACAGACTTAAAGAGAACCTAATCAAGAACTAACTGCCATTCACAATTGGTACAAAGAAAATAAAATACCTAGGAATACAACTCACAAGGAATGTAAGGGACCTCTTTAAGGACAACTAGAAACCACTGCTCAATGAAATAAGGGAGGACACAAACAGATGGAGAAACATTCCATTGTCGTGGTTAGGAAGAATCAACATCGTGAAAATGGCTACACTGTCCAAAGTAATTTACACAATCAATGCTATCCCCATCAAACTACCATTGAATTTCTTCACAGAACTGGAAAAAAAAATCATGAACTTCATATGGAACCAAAAGAGAGCCCGCATAGCCAAGTCAATTCTAAGCAAAAAGAACACAGCGGGAGGCATCACACTACCAGACTTCAAACTATACTACAAGGCTACAGTAATCAAAACAGCATGGTACTGGTACCAAAACAGAGATATAGACCAATGGAACAGAACAGAAGCATCGGAGGCAACACAACATATCTACAACCATATTATCTTTGATAAACCAAACAAAGACAAGCAATGGGGAAAGGATTCCCTATTTAATAAATGGTGTTGGGAAAACTGGCTAGCCATGTGCAGAAAGCAGAAACTGGACCCCTTCGTGACATCTTACACTAAAATTAACTCCAGATGGATTAAAGACTTAAACGTAAGACCTGATACCATAAAAACCCTAGAAGAAAATCTAAGCAAAACCGTTCAGGACATAGGAGTAGGCAAGAACTTCATGAACAAAACACCAAAAGAATTGGCAACAAAAGGCAAAATAGACAAATGGGACCTAATGAAACTCCACAGCTTCTGCACGGCAAAAGAAACAGTCACTATAGTGAATCAGCAACCATCAGAATGGGAAAAAATCTTTGCAGTTTACCCATCTGACAAAGGGCTGATATCCAGAATTTACAAAGAACTCAAACAGATTTACAGGAAAAAAACAAACAAGCCCATTCAAAAATGGGCAAAGGATATGAACAGACACTTTACAAAAGAAGACATACATGAGGCCAACAAACATACGAAAAAATGCTCATCATCACTGGTCATTAGAGAGATGCAAATCAAAACCACATTGAGATACCATCTCACGCCAGTTAGAGTGGCAATCATTAAAACATCTGAAGACAGCAGATGCTGGAGAGGATGTGGAGAAATAGGAACACTCTTACACTCTTGGTGGGAGTCTAAATTATTTCAACCATTGTGGAAGACAGTGTGGCGATTCCTCAGGGACCTAGAAATAGAAATTCCATTTGACCCAGCAATCCTATTACTGGGTATATATCCAAAGGAATATAAATCATTCTACTATAAGGACACATGCACAGGAATGTTCATTGCACCACTGTTTACAATAGCAAAGAACTGGAACCAACCCAAATGCCCAATGATGATAGACTGGACTGGGAAAATGTGGCACATATACACCATGGAATATTATGCAGCAATCAAAAATGATGAGTTTGTGTCTTTTGTAAGGACATGGATGAATCTGGAGAACATCATTCTCAGCAAACTAACACAAGAACAGAAAAAGTAATACCGCATATACTCACTCATAGGCGGGTGAGAAAATTCAGAACACATGGACACAGAGAGGCAGTCTACTATACACTGGTGTCTATTGGGGAAAATGGGGGAGGGACAGCGGTGGGGGCTTGGGAGGGATAGCCTGGGGATGAATGCCAAGTGTGGGTGAAGGGGAGGAAGGCAGCAAAACACACTACCATGTGTGTACCTATGCAACTATCTTGCACGTTCTGCACATGTACCCCAAAACCTATAATGCAATAAAAATTAAAAAAAATAAATAAAATAAAAATAAATAAAACTCACACACCCGTCAAAGGAAATATTATTTCCCATGGAAGCACACAGAGAGTCTGGAGGCCTGCTGGGGGGGTGTGCAGATGGGGGGTGTGCAGATGGTTTAAGGTGGCAACCACAGTGGAGGAGCAAAAAGCCATACAGAAGAAAGACCCCAGGAGGAGAAAATAATATAGGTGACCACATGTCCCAGGTAGGACTGTCCCAGCCTATGCCCATTCTGCCGGTAAAATTATTAACAGTGCTCCCTTCATTCTAAAGTGCCTGAAAAATGAATTATAAAATATTTATATATGGATTGTTGTATGAAATGCACACACACACACACACACACACACACACACACACACACACAAATTACTAGAATAATGGCATCCTGAGTCCTTAAAACAACCTCCAAGCTCAGAGATGTCTCTCCCTGATGCCATCCAAAAGGCAATCAAAACGCTGATTTCTGAACTCAGTGCTTAGGTCTGCATATTTTATTTAGCGTGAAGAAAAATGGTCAAAACAATAATGCACTCCGTTTCCTTTGAAATAAAGAAAATACTTTTTAAATAAAAATTCTTTTTCTTTCCTTTTCTTCTTTCTTGCGATGGGTTTTTCTCTTGTTGCCCAGGCTGGAGTGCAATGGCATGATCTCAGCTCATGGCGTCCTCCACCTCCCGAGTTTATGCAATTCTCCTGCCTCAGCCTCCCAGGTAGCTGGGTTTACAGGTACATGCCACCATGCCTGGTTATTTTTTGTATTTTTAGTAGAGATGGTTTCACCATATTAGCCAGGCTGGTCTTGAACCCTTGACCTCAGGTGATCCACCCACCTCAGCCTCCCAAAGTCCTGAGATTACAGGCATGAGCTACCACACCCAGCCAAAAACTATTTTACCTGGTGTAAAGTAGACTAGATGAGGATTATGTTTCATTTCTTTCTTTTTTCCTTTTCTTCTTTTTTGAGACAGAGTCTCATTCTGTTGTTCAGGTTGGAGTGCAGTGGTGTAATCTTGGCTCACTGCAACCTCTGCCTCCCAGGTTCAAGTGATTCTCCTGTCGCAGCCTCTGGAGTATCTGGGAATACAGGTGCCTGCCACAATGTCTGGCTGATTTCTTTTTTTTTTATTGAGATGGAGTTTTGCTCTTGTTGTCCAAGCTGGAGGGCAATGGTGCGAGCTCGGGTCACTGCAACCTCTGCCACTCAGGTTCAAGTGATTCACCTGCCTCAGCCTCTCCATTAGCTGGGGTTACAGGCATGCACCACCATGCAAGGCTAAGTTTTTGTACTTTTAGTAGAGATGGGGTTTCATTATGTCAGCCAGGTTGGTCTTGAACTCCTTACCTCAAATTATCTGCCCACCTTGGCCTCCCAAAGTGCTGGGATTACAAACATCAGCCACCCCACCCAGACTGGAAAAAGTTTTGTGTTTTTGTTTTGTTTTTGGTTTTTGTTAGATTGAGACAGTCTTGTTCTGTCACCCAGGCTGGAGTACAATGGCCTGATCTTGGCTCACTGCAAACTCTGCCACTCAGGTTCAAGGATTTCCCTGCCTCAACCCTTCTTATTAGCTGGGATTATAGGCACCTGCCATCATGTCCAGCTAACTGTTGTATTTTTAGTAGAGACAGGATTTCACCATCTTGGCCAGGCTTGTCTTTAACTCTCGACCTTGTGATCCACCCACCTTGGTCTTGGAAAAGGTTTTTAAATAAAAATTATTTTACCCAATGTACATTAGACTGCATGAGGATATGTTTCATTTCCTTGATCATAAAGGTGAAATACTTGTTTACGTCACTTAATTTTTTTCCTGCACCTTGTGGAGCAGGACTGACCCATGGGCAGTGTTCCCAGAGTAAGCCAAAAGTATTTTAATCTTTAAGTATAATTTTTGTATAGCAAAGTTTACCCTTTTCAGTGTACAGTTCTATAATTTGTTTTTAGACAGGGTCTTACTCTGTCACCCAGGCTGGAGTGCAGCGTTGCACTCTCAGCTCACTGCAACCTCCCCATGCTGGGCTGAAGCAATCCTCATGCTTCAGCCCCCTGAGTAGCTGGGACTACAGGTGCATGCCACCATGCCAAGCTCATTTTTAAAAGAGAGGAGGTTTCACCATGTTGCCCAAGCTGGTCTCAATATCCTGACCTCAGGTAATCTGCCACCTTGGCTTCCCAAAGTGTTAGGATTACAGGTGTGAGCCATCCCACCTGGCCTCTATGAATTTTGACCTAGATAAAGTTGTATAGCTACCATTAAAATCAAGGTATAAAACAGTTCTGCTACCCCGACACTAATCCCTAAATAGCCTGTGATGTCAAATGTCTGCTTTCAACAAAAAGAAAATAAAAGTAAAAATACAAAAAGAATTTTAAAAATCAAAGAATAAAATAATATTCAGGATGATATCAGGTAGAATTGAAAAAAAAAGACACTATCAGTTGGCATCAACCATGCTACCTGTAATCATTTAAAAAACAAGTGTTTTATAATATTTATTATCAGTTTTTGAGGCAGGCTCTCACTTTGTCATTCAGGCTGGAATGCAGTTGTACAATCACAGCTCACTGCAGCCTCTGCCTCCCTGGGATCAGGTTATTCTCCCACTTCGGCCTCCTGAGTAGCTGGAATCCCAGGCATGCACCACCATGTTCAGCTAATTTTTGTATTTTTTGTAGAGGGGGGTTTCTCCATGTTGCCCAGGCTGGTCTCGAACTCCTGGGCTTAAGTGATCTGCCTGCCTCATCCTCCCAAACTGTTGGGATTACAGGTGTGAGCCACCACACTGGTCTGAGTGTTTCATAGTTATTGTGTTTGCATTTCATACATAACAAATGGAGGCAGGGATGTTGTCTTTTATATTTTATTATTTGGAACACAGCATGCATTAATAGACAATTGAAAATAATAAAACAGGACTATAAGCCAACATAGTGTTTCCCATCCCAAGAAGATCTTCCTGAGAAACATTTCAATGCACTCTAAAAAAGTTCAAAATCCTTGACTGTAAGAACTTGTGCTTTAGAATAAAATCTCCCAAAGGCGATATAGTTATTAACCCTCTTTCTACTCACATCTAAAGTGCCAGCACCATTTATTGAGATGACAGATTTTTATATAGTACTTAACTTTTTACTATTTTATTTTATTTTATTTTGAGATGGAGTCTTGTTCTGTGGCCCAGGCTGGAGTGTGTGTTGCAACCTCAGTCCACTGCAACCTATCCCTCCTGAGTAATTGGGAATACAGGTACATGCCAGAACATCTGGCTAATTTTTGTATTTTTAGCAGAGACAGTGTTTTACCATATTGGCCAGACTGGTCTTGAATTTCTGACCTAAGGTGATCTGCCCACCTCAGCCTCCCAAAGTTCTGGGATTTTATGCATGAGACACCACGCCCAACCCAATTTGCTCTTTTAAAACTGTAGATATAAACTCCATAAACTTCCAAGTCTCATTTAGTTTTCCCAGCAATCCTGGAGGACTTTCTGTTTTTCTAATGTAATATTTTACTGATGAAAAGCAAATACTTAGAACAATCTCCAGCCTACAGGTGAAATCCAGACTGTAGTCCATTTTTGTAAACCAAGCTTTGTGGGAACACAATCACACTCACTTGTTTACATCTTGACTATGGCTGCTTTCCTGAAAAGAAAGATTTGCATGCATGTGACAAAGACTCCATGTCCCCAAAGCCAAAAATATTTATTGTCAGTACAAAGTTTGCCCATGCCTGATCTAGAATCGACATCTATCCCTTACAACCTTTTATCATTTGGAATGTCATCCACTCCCTTTATGAAAACTATGAAATCTTGAAATAGAGGGCTGGCTTATTTTTAAAAACTGTTTCTAGATTTTCCTTTCCAAAGGTTAATTTTTCAGGGTTTAAAGGACTTTATTTTATGTTTTGTTTTGGTTTTGAGACAGAGCCTCGCTCTGTCCTCCATACTGAAGTGCAGTGGTGCGATCACAGCTTATCATGCCCAGCTAATTTTGATTATGTTTTGGTAGAGACAAGGTTTCACTATGTTGCCCAGGCTGTTCTTAAACTACTAGGCTCAAGCAATCCTCCTTTGATCCTCCTGCCTCAGCATCCCAAAGTACTGGAATTACAGGAATGAAACATGGTGCTCAGACCTGAGGCTTGTTTTTTGTTTTGTTTTTCCTTTTGCTTTTGAGATAGGGTCTTGCTCTGTCACCCAGACTGGAGTATAGTGTCATGATCAAACTCCCTGCAGCCTGAAACTCCTAGGCTCAATTGATCCTCCCACCTCAGCCGCCCAAGTAACTGTGACCACAGGCACACACCACTGTACCCAGCTAATTTTTTAATTCTTTTTTTTTTGTAGAGACTGAATTTTGCCATGTTGCCCAGGCTGGTCTTGAACTCCTGGGCTCAAGCCAGCCTCCCACCTCAGCCTCCCAAAGCACTAGGATTACAGGCATAAGCACCAGAGCAGCTGCAGGGCTTGGTTTTAATTAAAAAATTCTACCTTCTTCACAGCTCAGTCTACAACTCTGTAGGACTTGACACTGCTTTTCTCGCTGTTTGTGGGAGATTCTGCAAAAGCCATGCATGCTTCACATCATGCTGTGCACTTTCTCACCAGGATAATAAAAAGTTGGAGAATTAAAATAAAAAAAAACCCTCCAGCTTGGGCAACAGTGTGAGACATTTTCTAAAAGAAAGAAAAAAGAAGAAGGAAAGAAGGAAGGAAGAAAAGAAGGAAGGAAGGAAAGAAAGAGAAAGAGAAAAGGAAGGAGGCACACTTGCTCATGCCTGTAATCCCAGTACTTTGGGAAGCCAAAAAGGGCACATCACTTGAGGTCAGGAGTTTGAGACCAGCCTGGCCAACATGGTGAAACTTCGACTCTACTAAAAATACAAAAATTAGCCAGGCATGGTGGTGGGGGCCTGTAATCCCAGCTACAGAGAGGCTAAGGGAAGAGAATTGCTTGAACCCGGGAAGCAGAGGTTGCAGTGAGCCAAGACCACACTGTTACACTCCAGCCTGAGTGACAGAGCAAGACTTTATCACAGAAAAAAGAAAATGTATATATCCTTAATAACTTCCCATTTCTTGGGAAAACAGCATTTTATAGTAATTCCAACAAGTACATTAATTGTGGGCAAAGTTGGCCATTTTCTATATTTTTATTAATCATTTGCATTTCTATTTCTGCAAACAGTATTCATGTCTTTTGCACTTAAAAATTAAGCTTTTGCGAATTGGAAACCCGAAGATGGCATCGTAGAAGCAACTCAGGATTGCAGCTCTCAGTGAAGGCACAGAGGGTGAGTCCTAGCCGCATTCTTGGATGGACCTTTTTTGCCCACAGAGCATTGAAAGTCCCAGGTGTGGGAGAGACATGAGACGCTTTGCCGGCTAACGCAGCCGGCGCACATGGCCGCTTCAGCGGTGCCACAGCGGGACCCTGCACGGAACTCACTGGTCTGGGTGCCCTGTTAAACCGGCAATCTGAGATTTGGAAGGGCAGATTGGCATGCCCATCTGTTTGAATGGGACTTGGACAGTGAGCCAAACCAGGAGTTTCCTGGGAAACGTGATCTGAGCCAGTGCAGTGGGCAGTGGCACGGGAGATCACACAGATCCCAGTGCCCTATCGACACGCTACTGGGGCGCCAGTGAGAGAGTTGACCTTTCAGCTTGCAGAGAGGGAGTGAGAGAGAGAGAGAACGGACTCTGAGGCAGGGAGCTGGGTGATCGGGCTCAGCGGTCCCACCCTCATGGGGACAAGGAGGGCGGTGACTGGAGACGCTTGGGGCTGAGAGTTTTGCTGCCGGCATCTAGGATGGTGCAGCCCAGTGAGGGAGGGGTGTCCACGATTGCTGATGCAATCCACCCCTACTGAAGTACCGCCCAGGGCTGATGCAACCTGCCGTTGCTGAGGCAACCTGCCATAAGAGAGGGACTCGGCCAGAAGCACTCCACAGCAGAAGGGAGCCCAGCAGCAACAGGGTGGATCTGCGCTAGCAGGTCAGAGCCCGGCAGGCAAATAGTGAATAGACTGCCACCTAGTGGGGCAGGACAGTGCAAGAGATACTCATAAAGAAAGCCCTAACTCCCAGAGACAGAGCATCTAAGGGGGGGAAAAAAGGGTGGTGTTTAATTAGTTCTATTGCAGCAGACATAAACAAATTCCCAACAACCCTGAATGAACAACGGAGCTCACAGCTCAGCACTGGAGCTCCTATAAAGAACAGACCGTCTCCTTAAGCTGCTCCCTGACCCCTGTACATCCAAAGAGTCACCCCAAAAAAGGACTAATAAGACTGACATTTGGTGGGCATCATTCTGGAACAAAGACAGCAGAAAAAGAAACTGGTATCATCCCTCACTGTTCCACAGCTGCTACAGGTATACTCCAGACAAGCAGGGACTGGAGTGAACCTCAGCACTCATACAGCAGAGGGGCTAGACCATTAGAAGGAAAACTAAGTAACAGAAATACTTCATCATCAACAATCTCAGCATCCACAAAGAGACCCAACTGAAAAATCAGCAACTACTAAGACGACAGGCGGATAAATCCATAAAGATGGGAAGAAACCAGCGAAAAGGGAGGAAAACACCAAAAACGAAAACACCTCACCTCCTACAAAGGACCAAACCTCGTCACCAGCAAGGGAAACAAGCTGGACAAAGAAGGAGTGTGACGAAATGACAGAATCAGACTTCAGAAAGTGGATAATGAGAAACTGCAGTGAGCTAAAGGAACATGTTCTAAATCAGGGCAAAGAAACTAAGAATCTTGAAAAAAGATTTGAAAAAAGATTCGCGGAATTGATAACAAGAATGGGCAACTTACAGAGGAATATGAATGAATTGAAGGAGCTGAAAAACACAACACAAGAACTTTGTGAAGCATGCACAAGTTTCAACAGCCGAATTGACCAAGCAGAAGAAAGAATATCAGAAGTCGAAGATTAACTCAATGAAATAAAACGTAAAACCAAGACTAAAGAAAAAAGCACAAAAAGGAATGAACAAAATCTCCAAGAAATGTGGGACTATGTGAAGAGACCCAACTAACGTTTGATAGGTGCACCAGAATGTGATGAAGAGAATGAATCCAAGCTGGAAAACACTCTTCAGGATATTATCCAGGAAAATTTCCCCAACCTGGCAAGACACGTCAATACTCAACTCCAAGAAATACAGAGAACACCACAAAGATACTCCACAAGAAGAGCAACCCCAAGGCACATAATCATCAGATTCACCAGGGTTGAAACGAAGGAGAAAATACTAAGGGCAGCCAGAGAGAAAGGTCGGGTCACCCACAAAGGGAAGCCCATCAGACTCACAGCAGACCTCTCAGCAGAGACTCTACAAGCCAGAAGAGAGTGGGGGCCAATATTCAACATCCTGAAAAGAAAAAAACTTTCTTTTTTTTTTTTTAATTTTTATTGCATTATAGGTTTGGGGGTACATGTGCAGAACGAGCAAGATAGTTGCATAGGTACACACATGGCAGTATGCTTTGCTGTTTTCCTCCCCTTCACCCACACTTGGTATTCATCCCCAGGCTATCCCCCCCAGCCCCCCCCGCTGTCCCTCCCCCATTCCCCCCAACAGTCCCCAGTGTATAGTAGACCGCCTCTCTGTGTCCACGTGTTCTCATTTTTCTCACCCACCTATGAGTGAGTATATGCAGTATTTCTTTTTCTGTTCTTGTGTCAGTTTGCTGAGAATGATGTTCTCCAGATTCATCCATGTCCCTACAAAGGACACAAACTCATCATTTTTGATTGCAGCATAATATTCCATGGTGTATATGTGCCACATTTTCCCAGTCCAGTCTATCATCGTTGGGCATTTGGGTTGGTTCCAGGTCTTTGCTATTGTAAACAGTGCTGCAATGAACATTAGTGTGCATGTGTCCTTACAGTAGAAAGATTTATAGTCCTTTGGATAGATACCCAGTAATGGGATTGCTGGGTCAAATGGAATTTCTATTTCTAGGTCCCTGAGGAATCGCCACACTGTCTTCCACAATGGTTGAAATAATTTACACTCCCACCAACAGTGTAAGAGTGTTCCTATTTCTCCACATCCTCTCCAGCATCTGCTGTCTCCAGATTTTTTAATGATCGCCATTCTAATTGGTGTGAGATGGTATCTGAATGTGGTTTTGATTTGCATCTCTCTAATGACCAATGACGATGAGCACTTTTTCATATGTTTGCTGGCCTCATGTATGTCTGCTTTTGTAAAGTTTCTGTTCATATCCTTTGCCCATTTTTGAATGGGCTTGTTTGTTTTTTTCCTGTAAATCTGTTTGAGTTCTTTGTAAATTCTGGATATCAGCCCTTTGTCAGATGCGTAAACTGCAAAGATGTTTTCCCATTCTGATGGTTGCCGATTCACTCTAGTGACTGTTTTTTTTTTGCCGTGCAGAAGCTGTGGAGTTTGATTAGGTCCCATTTGTCTATTTTGACTTTTGTTGCCGATGCTTTTGGTGTTTTGTTCATGAAGTCCTTGCCTACTCCTATGTCCTGAATGGTTTTGCCTAGATTTTCTTCTAGGGTTTTTATGGTGTCAGGTCTTACGTTTAAGTCCTTAATCCATCTTGAGTTAATTTTAGTGTAAGGTGTCAGGAAGGGGTCCAATTTCTGCTTTCTGCACATGGCTATCCAGTTTTCCCAACACCATTTATTAAATAGGGAATCCTTTCCCCATTGCCTGTTTTTTTCTGGTTTATCAAAGGTAATATGGTTGTAGATGTGTTGTGTTGCCTCCGATGCCTCTGTTCTGTTCCATTGGTCTATATCTCTGTTTTGGTACCAGTAACATGCTGTTTTGATTACTGTAGCCTTGTAGTATAGTTTGAAGTCTGGTAGTGTGATGCCTCCTGCTGTGTTCTCTTTGCTTAGAATTGACTTGGCTATGCGGACTCTTTTTTGGTTCCGTATGAAATTAATGGTGGTTTTTTCCAGTTCTGTGAAGAAATTCAATGGTAGTTTGATGGGGATAGCATTGATTGTGTAAATTACTTTGGGCAGTATAGCCATTTTCACGATATTGATTCTTCCTAACCATGAACATGGAATGTTTCTCCATCTGTTTGTGTCCTCTCTTATTTCATTGAGCAGTTGTTTGTAGTTTTCCTTAAAGAGGTCCCTTACATTCCTAGTGAGCTGTATTCCTAGGTATTTTATTTTCTTTGTAGCAATTGTGAATGGCAGTTCGTTCTTGATCAGGTTCTCTTTAAGTCTGTTATTGGTGTATAGGAATGCTTGTGATTTTTGAACATTGATTTTATATCCTGAGACTTTGCTGAAGTTGCTAGTCAGTTGCAGGAGCTTTTGGGCTGAGGCGATGGGGTCTTCTATGTATACTATCATGTCGTCTGCAAATAGAGACAATTTGGCTTCCACCTTTCCTATCTGAATACACTTTATTTCTTTTTCTTGCCTGATTGCTCTGGCTAGAACTTCCAGTACTATGTTGAATAGAAGTGGTGAGAGAGGGCATCCTTGTCTAGTGCCAGATTTCATAGGGAATGCCTCCAGTTTTTGCCCATTAAGTATGATATTGGCTGTTGGTTTGTCATAAATAGCTTTTATTACTTTGAGATATGTTCCATCAATACCAAGGTTATTGAGGGTTTTTAGCATAAAGGGCTGTTGAATTTTGTCAAATGCCTTCTCTGCATCAATTGAGATAATCATGTGGTTTTTGTTTTTGCTTCTGTTTATGTGGTGAATTACATTTACAGACTTGCGTATGTTGAACCAGCCTTGCATCCCCGGGATGAATCCTACTTGATCATGATGGATAAGTTTTTTAATGTGCTGTTGCAATCTGTTTGCCAGTATTTTATTGAAGATTTTTGCATCTACATTCACCATGGATATTGGCCTGAAGTTTTCTTTTCTTGTTGAGTCTCTGCCAGGTTTTGGTATCAGGATGATGTTGGTCTCATAAAATGATTTGGGAAGGGTTCCCTCTTTTTGGATTATTTGGAATAGTTTCAGAAGGAATGGTACCAGATCCTCTTTGTGTGTCTGGTAGAATTCGGCTGTGAACCCATCTGGACCTTGGCTTTTTTTGTGTGGTAGGCTCTTAATTGCTGCCTCAACTTCAGACCTTGTTATTGGTCTATTCATAGTTTCGGCTTCCTCCTGGTTTAGGCTTGGGAGGACACAGGCGTCCAGGAATTTATCCATTTCTTCCTGATTTACTGGTTTATGTGCATAGAGTTGTTTGTAGTATTCTCTGATGATGGTTTGAATTTCTGTGGAATCTGTGGTGATTTCCCCTTTATCGTTTTTTATTGCATCTATTTGGTTGTTCTCTCTCTTCCTTTTATCCGTCTGGCTAGTGGTCTATTTTGTTGATCTTTTCGAAAACCAGGTCTTAGGTTTATTGATTTTTTGAAGGGTTTTTCTTGTCTCTATCTCCTTCAGTTCTGCTCTGATCTTAGTTATTTCTTGTCTTCGGCTAGGTTTTGACCTTTTTTGATTTTGCTCCTCTAGCTCTTTCAATTTTGACGATAGGGTGTCAATTTTGGATCTCTCCACTCTTCTCATGTGGGCACTTATTGCTATATATTTTCCTCTACAGACTGCTTTAAATGAGTCCCAGAGATTCTGGTACGTTGTGTCTTCATTATCTTTGGTTTCAAAGAACTTCTTTATTTCTGCCTTCATTTCATTGTTTATCCAATCAACATTCAAGAGCCAATTGTTCAGTTTCCATGAAGCTGTGCGGTTCTGAGTTATTTTCTGAATTCTGAGTTCCCACTTGATTGCACTATGGTCTGAGAGACTGTTATGATTTCAGATGTTTTGCATTTGCTGAGGAGTGCTTTACTTCCAATTATGTGGTCAATTTTGGAGTAAGTGTGATGTGGTGCTGAGAAGAATGTATATTCCATGGATTTGGGGTGGAGAGTTCTGTAAATGTCTATCAGGTTTGCTTGTTACAGGTCTGAGTTCAAGTCCCGGATATCCTTGTTAATTTTTTGTCTGGTTGATCTGTCTGCTATTGACAGTGGAGTGTTAAAGTCTCCCACTATTATTGTGTGGGAGTCTAAGTCCCTTTGTAAGTCATTAAGAAGTTACCTTATATATCTCGGTGCTCCTACATTGGTTCCATATATATTTAAAATCGTTATCTCTTCTTGTTGTATTGATACTTTTACCATTATGTAATGACCTTCTTTGTCCCTTTTGATCTTTGTTACTTTAAAGTCTATTTTATCAGAGATGACAATTGCAACTCCTGCTTTTTTTGCTCTCCATTTCCTTGGTAAATCTTCCTCCATCCCTTTATTTTGAGCCTCTGTGTATCTTTGCATGTGAGGTGGGTTTCCTGGATACAGCACACCGATGGGTTTCGTTTTTTTATCCAATTTGGCAGTCTGTGTCTTTTGATTGGTGCATTTAGCCCATTTACATTCAGGGTTAATATTGTTATGTGTGAATTTGATACTGCCATTTTGATGCTAGCTGTCTGTTTTTCCCGTTGGTTCATGTACATTCTTCATTTTGTTGATGGTCTTTAGCATTTGGTATGATTTTAGGGTGGCTGGAACTGGTTGTTTCTTTCTATGTGTAGTGCCTCTTTCAGGAGCTCTTGTAAAGCAGGCTTAGTGGTGACAAAATCTCTGAGTACTTGCTTCTTCGTGAAGGATTTTATTTTTCCTTCACTTATGAAGCTCAGTTTCGCTGGATATGAAATTCTGGGTTGAAAGCTCTTTTCTTTAAGGATGTTGAATATTGGCCCTCACTCTCTTGTGGCTTGTAGAGTCTGTGCCGAGAGATCTGCTGTGAGTCTGATGGGCTTCCCTTTGTGGGTGACCCGACCTTTCTCTCTGGCTGCCGTTAGTATTTTCTCCTTCGTTTCAACCCTGGTGAATCTGACGATTATGTGCCTTGGGGTTGCTCTTCTTGCAGAGTATCTTTGTGGTGTTCTCTGTTTTTCCTGGAGTTGAGTATTGACCTGTCTTGCTAGGTTGAGGAAATTTTCCTGGATAATATCCTGAAGAGTGTTTTCCAGCTTGGATTCATTCTCTTCGTCACATTCTGGTACACCTATCAAACGTAGGTTGGGTCTCTGCACATAGTCCCACATTTCTTGGAGGTTTTGTTCATTCCTTTTTGTGCTTTTTTCTTTAATCTTGGTTTCTTGTTTTATTTCATTGAGTTGATCTTCAACTTCTGATATTCTTTCTTCTGCTTGGTCAATTCGGCTGTTGAAACTTGTGCATGCTTCTCGAAGATCTCGTGTTGTGTTTTTCAGCTCCTTCAATTCATTCATATTCCTAAGTTGTCCATTCTCGTTATCAATTCCTTGAATCTTTTTTCAAATCTTTTTTCAAGGTTCTTAGTTTCTTTGCACTGGTTTAGAACATGTTCCTTTAGCTCAATGAAGTTTCTCATTATCCACTTTCTGAAGTATGATTCTGTCATTTCGTCACATTCATTCTCCGTCCAGCTTTGTTCCCTTGCTGATGAGGAGTTTTGGTCCTTTTCTGGAGGTGAGGTGTTTTGGTTTTGGTTGCTTTCCTCCTTTTTGCGCTGGTTTCTTCCCATCTTTATGGATTTATCCACCTGTCGTCTTAGTAGTGGCTGATTTTTCAATTGGGTCTCTGTGTGGACACTGAGATTGTTGAAGATGATGTATTTCTGTTACTTAGTTTTCCCTCTAGTGATCTATCCTCTCTGCTGTATAAGTGCTGAGGTCCACTCCAGGCCCTGCTTGTCTGGGGTATACCTGCAGCAGCTGCAGTACAGTGCAGGATGATACCAGTTTCTTCTGCTGCTGCCCTTGTTCCAGAATGATGCCAGCCAAATATCAGTCTGATTAGTCCTTTTCTGGGGTGACTCCTTGGATATACAGGGGTCAGGGAGCTGCTTGAGGAGACAGTCTGTGCTTTATAGGAGCTCCAGTGCTGAGCTGTGAGCTCCATTGTTCATTCAGCATTGTTGGGAAGTTATGTCTGCTGCAATAGAACTCATAAAACACCACTCTTTTTTTTTTCACCCTTAGATGCTCTGTCTCAGGGATTTGGGGCTTTCTTTATGAGTATCTGTTGCACTGTCCTTCCCCACTAGGTGGCAGTCTATTCACTATTTGCCTGCCGGGGCTCTGACCTGCTAACGCGGGTCCACCCTGTTGCTGCCTGGCGGACTCTCTCTGTTATGGCAGGTTGCCTCGGCAATGGCAGGCTGCGTCAGTCCTGGGCGGTACTTAAGTGGGGGTGCACTTTGTCAGCAATGGTGGACGCCCCTCCCTGACCGGGCTGTACCATCCTAAATGCCGGCAACAAAACTCTCAGCCCCAAGCGCCTCCAGTCGCCACCCTGCTTGTCCCTGTGAGCGTGGGACCTGCGGAGCCCGATCACCCAGCTCCCTGCCTCAGAGTCCGTCCTCTCTCTCTCTCTCCCCCTCCCCAAGCTGAAAGGTCAACTCTCTCACTGGCGCCACAGAAGCCTGCCGATAGGGCACTGGGATCCATGCAATCTCCCGTGCCGCTGCCCACTACCCCGGCTCAGATCACGCTTCCCAGGAAACTCCTGGTCTGGCTCATTGTCCAAGTCCCATTCAATCAGATGGACATGCCAATCTGCCCTTCCAAATCTCCGATTGCCGGTTTAACAGGGCACCCAGACCAGTGAGTTCCGCGCCGGGTCCCGCTGCGGCGCCGGCCGAAGAGGTGGCGGGACCTGGTTGCGTTAGCCGGCTGCTAGCGTCCCGTGTCTCTCCCACTCCTGGGACTTTCAACGCTCTGTTGGCATAAAAGGAACATCCGAGAATGCGGCTAGGACTCACCCTCTGCGCCTTCACCGAGAGCTGCAATTCTGAGTCACCTCTATAACGCCATCTTGCCTCCTCCCCTCCCAGCTAATTTTTGTATATTTTTTGGTAGAGATGGGGTTTTACCATGTTGACGAGGGTGCTCTCAAACTCAAGCAATCCGCCCACCTCAGCCTCCCAAACTTGCATTAAGTTCACTTTGGCCTCAGTGTGGAAAATGGGTCACAAAGGCTGAGACTGGAAACAGATCCGACTGGTGGCTGCTGCAGTCATTCCAGAAAAGAACTTTCAACTCAGAATTTCATATCCAGCCAAACGGAGCTTCATAAGTGAAGGAAAAATAAAATCCTTCATGAACAAGCAAGTACTCAGAGATTTTGTCACCACTAGGCCTGCTTTACAAGAGCTCCTGAAAGAGGCACTACACATAGAACAAAAAAACCAGTACCAGCCATCCTAAAAGCATACCAAATGCTAAAGACCATCAACAAAATGAAGAATCTACATGAACCAATGGGCAAAACAGCCAGCTAGCATCAAAATGGCAGTATCAAACTCACACATAACAATATTATCCCTAAATGTAAATGGGCTAAATGCACCAATAAAAACACACAGACTGGCAAATTGGATAAAAAACCAAAACCCATCGGTGTGCTGTATCCAGGAAGCACACCTCACATGCAAAGATACACAAAGGCTCAAAATAAAAAGATGGAGGAAGATTTACCAAGCAAATGGAGAGCAAAAAAAAGCAGGAGTTGCAATTCTCAACTCTAATAAGGTAGACTTTAAAGCAACAAAGATCAAAAGGGACAAGGAGGGTCATTACATAATGGTAAAATTATCGATACAACAAGAAGAGCTAACTACTCAAAATATATATGGACCCAAGGCAGGAGCACCCAGATACATAAGGCAAGTTCTTAATGACTTACAAAGAGACTTGGACTCCTACACAATAATAGTGGGAGACTTTAACACTCCACCGTCAATAGCAGACAGATCAGCCAGCAGAAAATTGACAAGGATATTCAGGACTTGAACTCAGACCTAGAACAAGCAAACCTGATAGACATTTACAGAACTCTCCACCCCAAATCCACAGAATATACATTCTTCTCAGCACCACATCACACCTACTCCAAAATTGACCACATAATTGGAAGTAAAGCACTCCTCAGCAAATGCAAAACAACTGAAATCATAACAAACAGTCTCTCAGACCATAGTGCAATCAAGTTGGAACTCAGAATTCAGAAAATAACTCAGAACCGCACAGCTTCATGGAAACTGAACAACTGGCTCTTGAATGTTGATTGGAGAAACAATGAAATGAAGGCAGAAATAAAGAAGTTCTTTGAAACCAATGAAAATGAAGACACAACGTACCAGAATCTCTGGAACACATTTAAAGCAGTCTGTAGAGGAAAATATATAGCAGGAAGTGCCCACATGAGAAGAGTGGAGAGATCCAAAATTGACACCCTATCGTCAAAATTGAAAGAGCTGGAGGAGCAAGATCAAAAAACTCAAAACCTAGCCAAAGACAAGAAATAGCTAAGATCAGAGCAGAACTGAAGGAGATAGAGACAAGAAAAACCCTTCAAAAAATCAATAAATCTAAGAGCTGTTTTTTTGAAAAGATCAACAAAATAGACAGACCACTAGCCAGACTGATAAAAAAGAAAAGAGAGAACAACAAAATAGATGCAATAAAAAACGATAAAGGGGAAATCACCACAGATTCCACAGAAATTCAAACCATCATCAGAGAATACTACAAACAACTCTATGCACATAATCTAGTAAATCAAGAAGAAATGGATAAATTCCTGGTCGCCTGTGTCCTCCCAAGCCTAAACCAGGAGGAAGCCGAAACTATGAATAGACCAATAACAAGGTCTGAATTTGAGGCAGCAATTAAGAGCCTACCACACAACAAAAGCCCAGGTCCAGATGGGTTCACAGCTGAATTCTACCAGACACACAAAGAGGATCTGGTACCATTCCTTCTGAAACTATTGCAAATAATCCAAAAAGAGGGAACCCTTCCCAAATCATTTTATGAGACCAACATCATCCTGATACCAAAACCTGACAGAGACTCAACAAGAAAAGGAAACTTCAGGCCAATATCCATGATGAACATAGATGCAAAAATCTTCAATAAAATACTGGCAAACCGATTGGAACAGCATATTAAAAAACTTATCCATCATGATCAAGTAGGATTCATACCGGGGATGCAAGGGTGGTTCATCATACCCAAGTCAATAAATGTAATTCATCACATAAACAGAAGCAAAAACAAAAACCACATGATTATCTCAATTGACGCAGAGAAGGCATTTGACAAAATTCAACAGCCCTTTATGCTAAAAACCCTCAATAAGCTTGGTATTGATGGAACATATCTCAAAGTAATAAAAGCTATTTACGACAAACCAACAGCCAATATCATACTTAATGGGCAAAAACTGGAAGCATTCCCTTTGAAATCTGTCACTAGACAAGGATACCCTCTCTCACTGCTCCTATTCAACATAGTACTAGAAGTTCTAGCCAGAGCAAACAGGCAAGAAAAAGAAATAAAGGGTATTCAAATAGGAAAGGTGGAAGCCAAATTGTCTCTCTTTGCAGACGACATGATAGTATACCTAGAAGACCCCATCACCTCAGCCCAAAAGCTCCTGCAACTGATAAGCAACTTCAGCAAAGTCTCAGGATATAAAATCAATGTGCAAAAATCACAAGCATTCCTATACACCAATAACTGACTTAAAGAGAACCAAATCAAGAACGAACTGCCATTCATAATTGCTACGAAGAAAATAAAATACCTAGGAATACAACTCACAAGGAATGTAACGGACCTGTTTAAGTAAAACTACAAACCACTGCTCAAAGAAATAAGAGAGGACACAAACAGATGGAGAAACATTCCATGTTCGTGGTTAGGAAGAATCAATATCGTGAAAATGGCTATACTGCCCAAAGTAATTTACACAATCAATGCTATCCCCATCAAACTACCATTGAATTTCTTCACAGAACTGAAAAAAAACACCATGAATTTCATATGGAATGAAAAAAGAGCCCGCATAGTCAAGTCAATTCTAAGCAAAAAGAACACAGCAGGAGGCATCACACTACCAGACTTCAAACTATACCACAAGGCTACAGTAATCAAAACAGCATGGTAGTGGTACCAAAACAGAGATATAGACCAATGGAACAGAACAGAATCATCAGAGGCAACACAACCTATCTACAGCCATATTATCTTTGATAAACCAGACAAAAACAAGTAATGGGGAAAGGGTTCCCTATATAATAAATGGTGTTGGGAAAACTGGCTAGCCATGTGCAGAAAGCAGAAACTGGATCCCTTCCTGACACCTTACACTAAAATTAATTCCAGATGGATTAAAGACTTAAACTTAAGACCTGACACCATAAAAACCCTAGAATAAAATCTAGGCAAAACCATTCAGGACATAGGAGTAGGCAAGGACTTCATGAATAAAACACCAAAAGCATTGGCAACAAATGCCAAAATATTTAAATGGGACCTAATCAAACTCCACAGCTTCTGCATGGCAAAAGAAACTGTCACTAGAGTGAATCGGCAACCATCAGAATGGAAAAACATCTTTGCAGTTTACACATCTGACAAAGGGCTGACATCCAGAATTTACAAAAAACTCAAACAGATTTACAGGAAAAAAACAAACAAGCCCATTCAAAAATGGGCAAAGGATATGAACAGACACTTTACAGAAGAAGACATACATGAGGCCAACAAACATATGAAAAAATGCTCATCATCACTGGTCATTAGAGAGATGCAAATCAAAATCACATTGAGATACCATCTCACGCCATTTAGAATGGTGATCATTAAGAAATCTGGAGACAGCAGATGCTGGAGAGGATGTGGAGAAATAGGAACATTCTTACACTGTTGGTGGGAGTGTAAATTATTTCAACCATTGTGGAAGACAGTGTGGCGATTCCTCAGGGACCTAGAAATAGAAATTCCTTTTGACCCAGCAATCCCATTACTGGGTATATATCCAAAGAACTATAAATCGTTCTACTATAAGGACACATGCACACGAATGTTCATTGCAGCACTGTTTACAATAGCAAAGAACTGGAACCAACCCAAATGCCCAACGATGATAGACTGGACTGGGGAAATGTGGCACATATACACAATGGAATATTATGCAGCAATCAAAAATGATGAGTTTGTGTCCTTTGTAAGGACATGGATGAATCTGGAGAACATCATTCTCAGCAAACTGACACAAGAACAGAAAAAGAAATACCGCATATCCTCACTCATAGGAGGGTGAGAAAAATGAGAACACATGGACACAGAGAGGCGGTCTACTATACACTGTGGTCTATTGGGGGGAATGGGGGAGGGACAGCGGGGGGAGCTGGGGAGGGATAGCCCTGGGATGAATGCCAAGTGTGAGTGAAGGGGAGGAAGGCAGCAAAACACACTGCCACGTGTGTACCTATGCAACTATCTTTCACCTTCTGCACATGTACCCCCAAACCTATAATGCAATAAAAATTAAAAAAAAATAAAAATATAAAAAATAAAATAAATAAAAATGTAAATAGAAAAAAAAAAAACAATTGGAAACCCATAAAGTATTTATATTATTTTAAAAAAAAGAAAAATTAAGCTTTTGCTTTTTTTTTTTGAGACAGAGTTTTGCTCTTGTTGCTCAGACAGGAGTGCAATGGCTTGATCTCAGCTCACCACCACCTCTGCCTTCCAGGTTCAAGTGATTCTCCTGCCTCAGTCTTCTGAATAGCTGAGATTATGGGCATGTGCCACCACACCTGGCTAATTTTGTAGTTTTAGTAGAGACATGATTTTTCCATGTTGGTCAGTCTGCTCTCGAACTCCCAACCTCAGGTGATTTGCTTGCCTTAGGCTTCCCGAAATGCTGGAATTACAGGTGTGAGCCATGATGCTCCGCCTAGGTCTTTTGTATAAGTGCTTTATAAATGCAAAAAGAAATGCCTGATGCAGTGATTCACACCGGTAATTCCAGCAGTTTGGGAGGCCAAGGCAGGCAGATGACGATCACCTGAGGTCAGGAGCGTGGGAATCAGCCTTGTGAAACCCTGTCTCTACTAAAAATACAAAATTACCTGGGTGTGATGGTACATGCCTGTAATCCCAGCAACTTGAGAGGCTGAGGCAGGAGAATCACTTGAACCTGAGAGGCAGAGGATGCGGTGAGCTGAGGTTGCACTACTGCACTCAACCCTGGGTGACAGAAAAAGACTCTGTCTTTAAAAAAGCCTTTTGTTTTGTTATGTGTTGCCTTTTGTCTTTTGATTTTTCATGGCCTTTGTTTTTTTTCATTAGACAGAGTCTCATTCTGTAGCCCAGGCTATAGTGCAGTGGTGTGATCTTGGCTCACAGCAAACTCTTAGGTTCAAGTGATTCTCCTGCCTCAGCCTCCTGAATAGCTGGGTTTACAGATGCCCACCATCATGTCAAGCTACTTTTTGTATTTTTGTAGTAGAGAAGAAGTTTCACCATGTTTGCCAGGTTGGTCTCCAACTCCTGACTTCCTCACCTCGGGTGATCCACCCACCTTGGCCTCCCAAAGTGCTGGGATTACAGGAGTGAGCCATCACATCTGGCCTGTTATATGGAAGTTTCAGTTTTACATGGTGAAACTTACCCATATTTTTTCTTTCTGGTTTTCTTTTTTTTTTCTTTTGAAAGAGTCTTGCTCTGTCACCCAGGCTGGAGTACAAATTTTTTTTCTTAATGTTTTGGTGTTAAAATATCAATAGTGAGAAATGCTATCCCCACTCCAATAATTAGGCACACACACACACACATACTCTCTCTCTCTCTCTCTCTCTCTCTCTCTCTGTCTCTCTCTCTCTCTTTCTCTCTCTCTCTCTTTCTCTCTCTCTCTCTCTCTCTCTCTCTCTCTCTCTCTCTAACACCAGATTTGTTTTTTTTCTCTCTCCTGTGTCCTCCTGGCTGTCTGGGGTTGTCCTTTTCATGGTGGCTTTAGGGCTGTCCCTCTGGGCCCCAAGCCCTTGCACCTGTGTTGGCCTCTGGACACCTTCCCCCACCACTGCCCTCCTCTGAACAGCCACCTCCCAGGGATCCCTAGCAGCACAGTTGCTGGTTACTTCCCCTACAGCTCCAGGCCCTCAGTTTCCAGGTGGCAGAAATCCTTCTCCACCTACTCTCAGAGCCCTGCCCTTCCCCACTGGTTCTGAATTCCCAGAAGTATGAGGGGCAAGGGAGTGTTCTGGAGGGTACCCCAGTACTGGCCGAGGAGGTCAGGGACAGGACTGTGACACTGCTAAATCTTAATGCAATCCTTTCCCTGGGTAGCTGCCACCCCACAGGGATTTACATGCATGCAGTTTGTGGACGGAGGGAACATAAACAGCTTAGAACAAAAGCTCTGTTAAGTCCAGCTGACAATTCTGTTTCCCCTTACAAATTGTGCATAGGGGGAAGGGTGCTCTAGTTTTGTAATTCAGTCTGCAGAAGTTTGGTTAGCATGAGTTAGCCTCTCTAATCCCCATCTCAGTCCTGTTGAGCCAGCCAGACTGCCTCAGTGCCCAAACAGAGGACACTGGAATCGATGGTAAAAAGGTTTCCCTTTAACTTAATCTCACTCTAACCAGTTGAAGAAAAAAAATCCCCATTTCATGTGGATTTGTTTTCCTTTTTGCATGAAATTTACCCTTTTAATTTTTTTTTTTTGAGATGGAGTGTTGCTCTGTCACCCAGGCTGAAGTGCAATGGCACGATCTCAGCTCACTGCAACCTCCACCTCCAGGGTTCAAGCGATTCTTCTGCCTCAGCCTCCTGAGTAGTTGGGATTACAGGCACAGGCCACCACGCCCACCTAATTTTTATATTTTTAGTAGAGATGGGGTTTCACCATGTTGGCCAAGATGGTCTCCAATTTCCGAGCTCGGGTGATCCACTTACCTTGGCCTTCTAAAGCACTGGAATTACAGGCGTGAGCCACCATGCCTGGCTGTACATGTCACATTTTGTTTATCAATTCATCTGTTGATGGACACTTCAGTCATTTCCACCTTTTGGCTATTCTGAACAATGCTGCTATGAACATGAGTGTATAAGTAGTATCTTTCTCAGTACCCCCTTTTTTTTCTTCTCAATATATATCTAGGCATAGAATTGTTGGGTCACATGTAAATTTTTAATTAAAAAATATATTGTTTAGCCTGGCCAACATGGTGAAACTCTGTCTCTACTAAAAATACAAAAATTAGCCAGGTGTGGTGGTAGGCACCCATAATCACAGCTACTCAGGAGGCTGAAGCGGGAGACTTGCTTGAATCTGGGAGGCAGAAGTTGGCATGAGCCAAGACCTCACCATTGCACTCTTACATGGGTAATAAGAGTGAAACTCAGTCTCCAAAAAAGAAGAAGCTGACAGGAAATCTTGTTTGGTTCTTCACCATATGAATGGTGGTTACTCACATATATGGTGGTTATGTACTCCAAATGCAAATTTAAGTGAAAGTGCAGGCTTGGGTGCATTTGTAATACCAATTTGGGTGCACTAGTAATACCAGCACTTTGGGAGGCCAATGCAGGAGAATCACTTGAGGCTAGGATTTCAACACCAGCCTGGGCAAGATAGTGAGACCCTGATATCTACAAAATATTTTTAAAATTATCCAGGTGTTGGTACACTCTTGTATTCCCAGCTACTCAGGAGGTTGTGGTGGGAGGATCATTTGAGCCCAGGAGTTTGAGGTTTCAGTGAGCTGAGATCATGCCAATGCACTCCAGCCTGAGTGATAGAGTGAGACTCTGTCTCAAAAAAAAAAAAAAAATGCAAGCAGTGGCAACATAAGCCTTGTTTTTATTTTTGAGATGGAGTTTCACTCTGTTGCCCCAGCTGCAGTGCAGTGGTGCATAGAGATGAGGTTTTGCCACATTGGCCAGGTTGGTCTTTAACTTCTGGCCTCAGGTGATCCCCCCACCTCAGCCTCCCAAAGTGCTGGAATGAGCCACTGCGTCCGACCCTTGACATAAGCCTAGTTAATAAAATCCACTAGATTTAGATAATAAAATACAGAAACAAGCTGGGTGTGATGGCTCACATCTGCAATTCAACCACTTTAGGAGGCAAAGGCATATGAATCACTCTGACATCTGGAATTTGAGACCAGCCTGGACAACATGGTGAAATCCCATCTCTACTAAAGATATAAAAACTAGGCAAATGTCCCAGCTACTCAGGAGGTTAAAGCATGAGAATCACTTGAATCCAGGAGGCAGAAGTTGCAGTGAGCTGAGATCACACCACTGCACTCCAGCCTGGGCTCTGTCTAAAAAATAAAAATAAAAGATAATAAAATAAAATACAGAAACACAGCTGTGACTATAAGCCCACTGAAAAAGTATAAATCCATTGGCCCAATGAAAGTTAGATCCATAGCTGGCCATCTATGAGATATGCTAAGGTGTCGTGGATTAGGACTCTCCAGAGTGGACAGTGGAACGGGGACTTGATAGGCACCTGCTGCACATACTTCATGATCACACAGAGCAGTGGAGAGGAAAGGCAGCTTGTAATCACTCATTCATTCATTCATTCATTCATGTTTCCATCTAAAAAGCCAATTGTTTGTGAGTTTTCCTCTTATAAAAGCTCACTAAGGGCAGGGACTGAGCCTCATTCATTGGCCTGGGGCATGCTTAGTGCAGAGCAAGTATTGGTGTTCATTGACTGAATGACTGAAGGTAAAGGGCATTTGAGTTGCCCAGGCATGGTGGCTCACACTTGTAATCCCAGCACTTTAGGAAGCCAAGGTAGGAGGATCACTCGAGGTCAGGAATTTCACAGGAGCCCAAGCAAAATAGCAAGACCCCATCTCTATAAAAAGAATAAAATAAAATAAATTAAAAAAAAATAGCTGGTCCCAGTGGCTCATGCCTGTAATCCCTACATTTAGGGAGACTGAGATGGCAGGATTGCTTAGGCCCAGGAGTTTGAGACCAGCCTGGGCCACACAGGGAGACCTCACATCTGCAAAAAATAAATTTTTAAGTTAGCTGGGTTTGGAGACACACGCCTGTGGCTCCAACTACTCAGGAGGCTGAGGCGAGAGGACTGCTTGAGTGCAGGAGGTCGAGGCTGCTGTGAGCTATGATCATACCACTGCACTGCAGCCTGGACAAGAGAGAGATTCTGTCTCAATCAATCAATCAATAAATCAATAAAGCATTTAAAAGGCTGACCCCATTGCTTGACAAGCATACAAGGAATGTTTTATTGCTGTGTTTTAGGGAACGAGCTAGGTGCTTTGGGGATGCAGAGATAAAAAATGTCAGTGTTCTTGACCTCAAGAAGTTTACAGACTTGTCAGGGGACAGAGTTGTGAACAGGTTATACCACAGTCTGACTAGGGCATCTGTCAGAAGAGCCCAGAGGCCGGACGTGGTAGCTCATGCCTATAATACAAACACTTTGAGAGGCCAAAGTGGGCAAACCACCTGAGGTCAGGAGTTTGAGACCACCCTGGCAAACATGGCAAAACTACATCTTTAATAAAAATACAGAAATTAGCCGGGCATGGTGGTGGGTGCCTGTAGTCCCAGCTACTAGGGAAGCTGAGGCAGGAGAATCACTTGAACCTGGGAGACAGAGGTTTCAGTGAGCCAAGATAGAGCCACTGTACTCCAGCCTTGGAGACAGAGTGAGACTCCTTCTCAACAACAACAACAAAAGTTTACAGACTCGTGGAGGTAACAGAATCGTAGACAGGTCATAATGCAGTCTGACTAGGACATCTATCATAAGAGCCCAGAGGCCGAGCATGGTGACTCATGCCTTTAATACTAACACTTTGGGAGGCTGAGGCCAGTGGATCACTTGAGGTCAGGAGTTAGAGACCAGCCTGGCAATATGGTGAAACCCTGCCTCTACTAAAAATACAACAATTAGCCTGGCCTGTTGACACATGCCTGTAGTTTCAGCTACTCAGGAGGCTGAGGCAGGAGAATCACTTGAACCTGACAGGCAGAGGTTGCAGTGAGCTGAGACAACACCACTGCACTACAGCCTGGGCAACAGAACAAGACTCTGTCTCAAAAAAAAAAAAAAAAGCCCAGAGGGGACATTTCAATCAGGCTTTAAACAATGCATAGAACTTTCCTGGTGAAGGTGGGGGATGGGGTTACTGGAGGCAAAGAGAAGGGCTTGTGCAGAGATCTGCCGTGTCAAGATGTGCAGGGTGCAGAGAAAATGGAAAACAGCCAGTGCCAGCTGAGGCACAGGGGAAGGGGCATCTCTGTCTGGAGAGTCTGTGGTCTGATTACAATGGGCCCTCTATGTCACTTGACTGTTACATGCTGAACATGTTGGCCAAGATGCCTGTCATTCCAGCCTCTGCTTCCAGACAAAATTACAACACCCACTCAGGGAAGCTGTACTAAGCTGCTCCTTTAAAACAAAATAAAACAGAAGAATAAAAAGCCTCTATTCAAGTATTTTATTTACACAGAATAAAATGCATTTGTTTGTATGTGTTTAGTTAAAGGAACCATAGCAAATATTTTCACTCACCCATGTCACTCTGATCTTAATCAAGATATGGGGCTGGGTGCAGTGGCTCATGCCTGTAATCCCAGCACTTTGGGAGGTCGAGGAGAGCAGATTATCTGAGGTCAGAAGTTCAAAACCAACCGACCAACGTGGTGGAACACTATCTCTACTAAAAATGCAAAAATTAGCCAGATCTGGTGGCACATCCCTGTAATCCCAGCTACTCAGAAGGCTGAGGCCAGAGAATCATTTGAACCCAGGAGGCAGAGGTTGCAGTGAGCCGAGATCATGACACTGCACTCCAGCCTGGGTGATAGTGAGAGACTCCGTTAAAAAAATTTTTTTTAATATATAAAACACTTCCATTGCTCTAGAAAGTTTCCTGTGCCCCTCTACATTAGTTAATTTTCCTCCCAACCCACCATCCCAGGCCCTGGCAATCACTGACCTGCTTGCAGTAAAAAGTTTTTCCTAGTTAACTTCCTGTCACAGTCCTCAGGGCACCTGTCACTGGTTCCTCCAGGATCCAGCCTACCTTGACCCTTCGCCAGTTGGCACCAATGTGCAGATAACCAGTAAAGCACAGGAGAAATCCTCAAAGCAAAACCTGCAGAAATAGAAGTCTTGTGTGAAATTCCCAGGCTGGTGCTCTGAACCCCAAGGCCTCCTTTGCACACCCCAGCCCTGGGTTTGATCTGGTTTCACTTCCTGTTTCAGCTCCACATCATGCCGTGAGAACCCTATCTGCAGGTCCATACTTGAACTTGAAAGACTTTGAACCTTTCCAGTGGCCTCAAGCATGTCTCACTCTGTCGCGAGGCTGGAGTGCAGGGGCACAATCTCAGCTTATTGCAACCTCCACCTCCTGGGTTCAAGCAATTCTGCCTCAGCCTCCTGAGTAGCTTGGATTAAAGGCCCCTACCACCAGGCCTGAATAAATTTTTATTTTTTTTTACTTGGTGCACACATCCCTGGCATCTCTGTGTGTCCAAACTGCCTCTTTGTACAAGGACACTGGTCAGATTAGATTAGGGTCCATCTTAGCCTCACTTTAATGTAGTCATCTCTTTAAAGACCTTATTCCAAATGCTGGCATATTCTAAAGTACTGAGGATTGGGACACCAATATATGAATTTGGGTGAGGGTGGCATAATTCAGCACATAACAGCAGCCAGGGACACTTGACCTAAGTTCATCATCCCAATGTAATATGACTAAATAGCATATTCTTTCAACCTTAAAATTGTCCCAGTTTGACCAATTCTACACTCACTCTACTATGACAGCAGGATTAATAAAACATCTCAAGAACAGAAGAAATGGAGTTCAACTCTGTTCTACACACCAAATCCGCCTCCCACATCCTGCCCCTTACAAACCTCTTTTATTTTATTTATTTTTTTAGAAAGAAAAAAAGAAAGAAAGAAAAAAAAAGGAATGAAGAAGAGGAAGAGGGAGAGAGAATGGGAGTGTTGCTTTATTGCCCAGGCTAGAATACAGTTTGAAAATGGGTATTGAAAACCCCTTTTATGTCAATAATTGTGCTTAATAATGGTCAACCAATATTTCATTTAAACCAGTGAGTAGGTGTGATGTGGTACTGATAAAAGTGTATATTTACTGTATTAAAAGTGGAGAGCTCTATAAATGTTTATTAAGTTTACTTGTTCCGGATCTGAGTTCGAGTCCTGGATATCCTTATTAATTTTCTGTCTCTTTGATCTATCTAATATTGATGTTGAAGTCTCCCACTATTATTGTGTAGGAGTCTAAGTCTCTTTATAAGTCTTATGTATCCTGTATTGGGTGTGTATACAATTAGGATCATTAGCTCTTCTTGTTGCATTGATCTTTTTACTATCATGTCCTCTTTTGATCTTTGTTGCTTTAAAATCTATTTTCTCAGAAGCGAGAATTGCAACTCCTGCTTTTTATTTATTTATTTATTTTTGCTCTCCATTTGATTGGTAAATCTTTCTCCATCCCTTTGTTTTGAGTCTTTATGTATCCTTGCATGTAATGTGGGTCTGGATACAACATACCAATGGGTTTTGGCTGTATTTTTGATTGAGGAATTTAGTCGATTTAAATTTAGGATTACTGCCACTTGATGTTAACTGGCTGCTTTGCCCATTAGTTGATGTAAATTCTTCATTATATTGATGCTCTTTAGTTTTTGGTATATTTTCAGAAAGGCTAATACTGGTTGTTCCTTTATATGTGTAATGCTTCTTTCAGAAGCTCTTGTAAAGCAGGCCTGGTGGTAATGAAATCTCTGAGTACTTGCTTGTTGATAAAAGATTTTATTTTTCTTTTGCTTGTGAGGGTTACTTTGGCTGGATATGAAATTCTGGGTTGAAAGTTCTTTTCTTTAAGGATGTTGAATATTGGCCCCCATTCTCTTCTGGCTTGTAGGGTTTCTGCTGAGAGATCTGCTGTGAGTCTGATAGGCTTCCCTTTGTGGGTAACCTGACCTTTCTCTCTGGCTGCCCTTAGTATTTTCTCCTTCATTTCAACCCTGGTGAATCTAACGATTATGTGCCTTGGGGTTGCTCTTCTTGAGGAATATCTTTGTGGTGTTCTCTGTATTACCTGGAGTTGGATATTGTCCTGCCTTGCTAGGTTGGGAAACTGTTCCTTAATAATACCCTGAGGAGTATTTTCCAGCTTGGATTCATTCTTTTCGTCGGATTCAGGTACACCTATCAAACGTAGATTAGGTCTTTTCACATAGTCCCATATTTCTTAGAGACTTTGCTCATTCCTTTTTATGCTTTGTGCTCTATTCTTGTCTTCTTGTTTTATTTCATTCAGTTGGTCTTCAACCTCTGATATCCTTTCTTCTGCCTGATCAATTCGGCTATTCAAACTTGTGCATATTTCACTAAGCTTTGTGTTGTGTTTTTCAACTCCATTAATTCACTTATATTCCTCGCTATATTGTAGATTCTTTTTTTTTAATGTTAGATCTTGTTTAATTATTGCAATAAGGACTATTCATCCATGGATACATGAATTCACTGGAGGAAAAACAGCTTATCATTCTCATTAAAGATGGGTTTCAAAAGTATTTTAATTTTATATCTAATATGTGTGAATCATACTTCATAATGTATTTTGTTCTGATCAGTTACATACAATTATTTTTGAAAATAACTCAATTAGAAGAAAATGTTTAGTATTTATAAATGTATGGTAACATTCTATTTAAAAGAGGAGTTAAAGTTAAATTTATCTACCCATGTATGTTATATATATATAGATAGATATAGATATATATATGTATTTATGTATACATATATATTATGTTTATATGCAAATATATGTATACATACATTTAGGTATAGGTGCTTGATAATGAAGAATGATTCACAAAATATTTGGAAGTATAAATTTTTTAAAAAAAAATTTTTAAATTTTTATTGCATTATAGGTTTTGGGGTACATGTGCAGAATGTGCAAGATAGTTGCATAGGTACACACATGGCAGTGCATTTTGCTGCCTTTCTCCCTTTCACCCACACTTGGCATTTATCCCCAAACTATGCCTCCCCAGCCTCCCCCCACTGTCCCTCCCCCATTCCCCCAATAGACCCCAGTGTGTAGTAGACCCCCTCCCTGTGTCCATGTGTTCTCATTTTTCTCACCCACCTATGAGTGAGAATATGTGGTATTTCTTTTTCCGTTCTTGTGTCAGTTTGCTGAGAATAATGTTCTCCAGATTCATCCATATCCTTACAAAGGACACAAACTCATGATTTTGGATTGCTGCATAATATTCCATGGTGTATATGTGCCACATTTTCCCAGTCCAGCCTATCATCGATGGGCATTTGGGTTGGTTCCAGGTCTTCGCTATTGTAAACAGTGCTGCAATGAATATTTGTGTGCATGTGTCCTTATAGTAGAACGATTTATAGTCCTTTGGATATATACCCAGTAATGGGATTGCTGGGTCAAATAGAATTTCTATCTCTAGGTCCTTGAGGAATCGCCACACTGTCTTCCACAATGGTTGAACTAATTTACACTCCCACCAACAGTATAAGAGTGTTCCTATTTCTCCACATCCTCTCCAGCATCTGCTGTCTCCAGATATCTTAATGATCGCCATTCTAAATGGCGTGAGATGGTATCTCAATGTGGTTTTGATTTGCATCACTCTAATGACCAGTGATGATGAGCATTTTTTCATGTTTGTTGGCCTCATGTATGTCTTCTTTTGTAAAGGGTCTGTTCATATCCTTTGCCCATTTTTGAATGGGTTTGTTTGTTTTTTTCCTGTAAATCTGTTTGAGTTCTTTGTAAATTCTGGATATCAGCCCTTTGTCAGATGTGTAAACTGCAAAGATTTTTTCACATTCTGATGGTTGCCAATTCACTCCAGTGACTGTTTCTTTTGTCGTGCAGAAGCTGTGGAGTTTGATTAGGTCCCATTTGTCTATTTTGGCTTTTGTTGCCAATGCTTTTGGTGTTTTGGTCATGAAGTCCTTGCCTACTCCTACGTCCTGAATGGTTTAGCCTAGATTTTCTTCTAGGGTTTTTATGGTCCCAGGTCTTATGTTTAAGTCTTTAATCCATCTAGAGTTAATTTTAGTGTAAGGTGTCAGTAAGGGGTCCAGTTTCTGCTTTCTGCACATGGCTAGCCAGTTTTCCCAACACCATTTATTAAACAGGAAATCCTTTCCCCATTGCTTGTTTTTTGTCTGGTTTATCAAAGATTATATGGTTGTAGATATGTTGTGTTGCCTCCGAAGCCTCTGTTCTGTTCCATTGGTCTATATCTCTGTTTTGGTACCAGTACCATGCTGTTTTGATTACTGTAGCCTTGTAGTATAGTTTGAAGTCCAGTAGTGTGATGCCTCCTGCTGTGTTCCTTTTGCTTAGAATTGACTTGTCTATGCGGGCTCTCTTTTGGTTCCATATGAAGTTCATGGTGGTTTTTTCCAGTTCTGTGAAGAAATTCAATGGTAGTTAGATGGGGATAGCATTGATTGTGTAAATTACTTTGGGAAGTATAGCCATTTTCACGATATTGATTCTTCCTAACCATGAACATGGAATGTTTCTCCATCTGTTTGTGTCCTCTCTTATTTCATTGAGCAGTGGTTTGCAGTTTTCCTTAAAGAGGTCCCTTATGTTCCTTGTGAGTTGTACTCTTAGGTATTTTATTTTCTCTGTAGCAATTGTGAATGGTAGTTTGTTCTTGATTTGGTTCTCTTTAAGTCTGTTATTGGTGTATAGGAATGCTTGTGATTTTTTCACATTGATTTTATATCCTGAGACTTTCCTGAAGTTGCTTATCAGTTTCAGGAGGTTTTGGCTGAGGTGATGGGGTCTTCTAGGTATACTATCATGTCGTCTGCAAATAGTGACAATTTGGCTTCCACTTTTCCTATTTGAATACCCTTTATTTCTCTTTCTTGCTTCATTGCTCTGGCTAGAACTTCCAGTACTATGTTGAATAGGAGTGGTGAGAGAGGGCATCCTTGTCTCATGCCAGATTTCAAAGGGAATGCTTCCAGTTTTTGCCCATTCAGTATGATATTGGCTGTTGCTTTGTCGTAAATAGCTTTTATTACTTTGAGATATGTTCCATCAATACCAAGTTTACTGAGGGTTTTTAGCATAAAGGGCTGTTGAATTTTGTCAAATGCCTTCTCTTCGTCAATTGAGATAATCATGTGGTTTTTGTTTTTGCTTCTGTTTATGTGGTGAATTACATTTATAGACTTGCATATGTTGAACCAGCCTTGCATCCCCGGGATGAATCCTACTTGATCATGATGGATAAGTTTTTTAATGTGCTGTTGCAATCGGTTTGCCAGTATTTTATTGAAGATTTTTGCATCTATGTTCATCATGGATATTGGCCTGACGTTTTTTTTTCTTGTTGAGTCTCTGCCGGGGTTTGGTATCAGGATGATGTTGGTGTCATAAAATGTTTTGGGAAGGGATCCCTCTTTTAGAATTATTTGGAATAGTTTCAGAAGGAATGGTACCAGCTCCTCTTTGTGTGTCTGGTAGAATTTGGCTGTGAATCCATCTGTACCAGGGCTTTTTTTGTGTGGTAGGCTCTTAATTGCTGCCTCAACTTCAGACCTTTTTATTGTTCTATTCATAGTTTTGGCTTCCTCCTGGTTTAGGCTTGGGGGGACACAGGCATCCAGGAATTTATCAATTTCTTCCTGGTTTACTAGTTTATGTGCATAGAGTTGTTTGTTGTATTCTCTGATGATGGTTTGAATATCTGTGGTGATTTCCCCATTATTGTATTTTATTGCATCTATTTTGTTGTTCTCTTTTTTCTTTTTTATCAGTCTGGCTAGTGGTATGTCTAGTTTGTTGATCTTTTCAAAAAACCAGCTCTTGAATTCATTAATTTTTTGAAGGTTTTTTCTTGTCTCTATCTTCTTCAGTTCTGCTCTGATCTTATTTATTTCTTGTCTTCAGCTAGGTTTTGAGCTTTTTTGATCTTGCTCCTCTAGCTCTTTCAATTTAGATGATAGCGTGTCAGTTTTGGATCTCTCCACTCTTCTCACGTGGGCACTTATTGCTATATATTTTCCTCTACAGACTGCTTTAAATGTGTCCCAGAGATTCTGGTACGTTTTGTGTTCGTTCTCGTTGGTTTCGAAGAACTTCTTTATTTCTGCCTTCATTTTGTTGTTTATCCAGTCAACATTCAAGGGCCAGTTGTTCAGTTTCCATGAAGCTGTGTGGTTCTGAGTTATTTTCTGAATTCTGAGTTCCAACTTGATTGCTCTATGGTCTGAGACACTGTTTGTTATGATTTCAGTTGTTTTGCATTGGCTGACGAGTGCTTTACTTCCAATTATGTGGTCAATTTTGGAGTAGGTGTGATGTGGTGCTGAGAAGAATGTATATTCTGTGGATTTGGGGTGGAGAGTTCTGTAAATGTCTATCAGGTTTGCTTGTTCCAGGTCTGACTTCAAGTCTTGGATATCGTTGTTAATTTTCTGTCTGGTTGATCTGCCTGATATTGACAGTGGAGTGTTAAAGTCTCCCACTATTATTGTGTGGGAGTCTAAGTCTCTTTGCAGGTCATCAAAAACTTGCCTTATATATCTGGGTGCTCCTGCATTGGGTCCATATATATTTAGAATCGTTAGCTCTTCTTGGTGTATCGATCCTTTTACCATTATGTAATGACCTTCTTTGTCCCTTTTGATCTTTGTTGCTTTAAAGTCTATTTTATCAGAGATGAGAATTGCAACTCCTGCTTTTTTTTTTGCTCTCCATTTGCTTGGTAAATGTTCCTCCATCCCTTTATTTTGAGCCTTTGTGTATCCTTGCCTGTGAGATGGGTTTCTTGAATACAGCACACCGATGGGTTTTGATTTTTTATCCAATTTGCCAGTCTGTGTCTTTTGATTGGTGCATTTAACCCATTTACATTTAGGGTTAATATTGTTACGTATGAATTTGATACTGCCATTTTCATGCTAGCTGGCTGTTTTGCCCATTGGTTTATGCAGATTGTTCATTTTGTTGATGCTCTATAGCATTTGTTATGCTTTTAGGATGGCTGTTACTGGTTGTTTCTTTCTATGTGTAGTGCCTCTTTCAGGAGCTCTTTTAACGAAGGCCTAGTGGTGACAAAATCTCTGAGTACTTGCTTGTTCATGAAGGATTTTATTTTTCCTTCACTTATGAAGCTCAGTTTGGCTGGATATGAAGTTCTGGGTTGAAAGTTCTTTTCTTTAAGGATGTTGAATATTGGCCCCCACTCTCTTCTGGCTTGTAGAGTTTCTGCTGAGAGATCTGCTGTGAGACTGATGGGCTTCCCTTTGTGGGTGACCAGACCTTTCTCTCTGGCTGCCCTTAGTATTTTCTCCTTCATTTCAACCCTGGTGAATCTGACGATTATGTTCCTTGGGGTTGCTGTTCTTGCGGAGTATCTTTGTGGTGTTCTCTGTATTTCCTGGAGTTGAGTATTGACCTGTCTTGCTAGGATGAGGAAATTTTCCTGGTTCATATCCTGAAGAGTGTTTTCCAGCTTGGATTCATTCTTTTCATCACATTCTGGTACACCTATCTAACCTAGGTTGGGTCTTTTCACATAGTCCCTTGTTTCTTGGAGATTTTGTTCATTCCTTTTTGTGCTTTTTTCTTTAATCTTGGTTTCTCATTTTATTTCATTGAGTTGATCTTCGACTTCTCATATTCTTTCTTCTGCTTGGTCACTTCAGCTGTTGAAACTTCTGCATGCTTCGCGATGTTCTCTTGTTGTGTTTTTCAGCTCCTTCAATTCATTCATATTCTTCTCTAAGTTGTCCATCCTTGTTATCATTTCCTCGAATCTGTTTTCAAATCTTTTTTCAGGGTTCTTAGTTTCTTTGCAGTGATTTAGAAGATGTTCTTTTAGCTCACTGAAGTTTATCATTATCCACTTTCTGAAATCTGATTCCGTCATTTTGTCACACTCATTCTCCGTCCGGCTTTGTTCCCTTGCTGGTGAGGAGTTTTGGTCCTTTGTCGGAGGTGAAGTGTTTTTGTTTCGCTTGTTTTCCTCCTTTTTGCGCTGGTTTCTTCCCATATTTATGGATTTATCCACCTGTCATCTTACTAGTTGCTGATTTTTCAATTGGGTCTCTGTGTGGATGCCCAGATTGTTGATGTTGAGGTATTTATGTTACTTAGTTTTCCTTCTAATGGTCTAGCCCCTCTGCTGTACGATCGCTGATGTCCACTCCAGGCCCTGCTTGTTTGGGGTCCACTCTAGGCCCTGTTTTTGTGGGGTACACCTGTAGCAGATGTGGAAGAGTGAGGGGTGCTACCAGTTTCTTCTTCTGCTATCTTTGTTTCAGAATAATGCCTGCCAAATATCAGTCTGATTAGTCCTTTTTGGGGGTGACTCTTTGGATATACAGGGGTCAGGGAGCTGCTTGAGGAGACCATCTGTGCTTTATAGGACCTCCAGTGCTGAGCTGTGAGCTCCGTTGTTCATTCAGCATTGTTAGGAGGATGTGTTTATGTCTGCTTCAGCAGAACTCATAAACCCCCCCTTTTTTTCCCCCTTAGATGCTCTGTCTCAGGGAGTTTGGGCTTTCTTTATGAGTATCTTTTGCACTGTCCTGCCCAGCTAGGAGTGATTCTATTCACTATTTGCCTGCCAGGGCTCCACCCTGCTAGTGTGGGTCCGCCCTGTTGCCACGGGGCTCCGTTCTGCTGTGGCGTGCTCCGCCCTGCTGGCAGAATCTCTCTGTTATGGCAGGTTGCCTCGGCAACAGCAGGCTGCATCATCCCTGGGCAGTACTTCAATAGGGGCGGATTGCATCTGTAGTGGCGGACGCCCCTCCCCCACCGGGATACACCATCCTAGATGCCTGCAGCAAAACTCTCAGCCCCGAGCATCTCCAATCGCCACCCTGCTTGTCCCCGTGAGGGTGGGACCTGCCGAGCCCAGTCACCCAGCTCCCTGCCTCAGAGTCTGTCCTCTCTCTCTCTCTCTTTCTCTCCCCAAGCTAAATTGTTGACTCTCTCACTGGTGCCCCAGTAGCCTGCTTATAGGGCACTGGGATCTGTGCGATCTCCATGCCACTGCCCACTGCACTGGCTCAGATCATGTTTCCCAGGCATCTCCTGGTCTGGCTCATTGTCCAAGTCCCGTTCAATCAGATGGACATGCTAATCTGCCCTTCCAAATCTCAGATTTCCGGTTTAACAGGGCACCTGGACCGGTGAGTTTTGTGCCCGCTTCCAATGTGCTACTGTGCTGGCTGAACCGGCCGCACAAGCTGGCTGCGCTAGCGTCCTGTGTCTCTCCCGCACCTGGGACTTTCAACGTTCTCTGGGCAAAAAAGTTCCGTCCAGGAATGCAGGTAGGACTCACCCTCTGCGCCTTCACTGAGAGCTGCAATCTTGAGTCGCCTCTATGACGCCATCTTGGAATCCCCCTATATTGTCTATTCTTGTTAGCATTTCATCAAACCTTTTTTCAAAGTTCTTAGTTTCTTTGCATTGTGTTAGTACAAGTTCTTTTAACTCCCAGAAGTTTCTTATCATCCACCTTCTGAAGCCTACTTCTGTTAATGGAACAGAGTTATTCTCCATCAGGCCTTGTTCCATTGCTGATGAGGAACTGTGATCCCCTGTAGAGGGAGAGGAGTTCTAATTTTGGGTATTCTCAGCTGTTTTAGGCTGGTTTCTTACCTTGGTTATAAATTTATCCATCTGTCATCTTTGTAATTACTGCCTTTCTAATTAGGTTTCTGAGTGGAAGTCCAATTTATTGATTCACCAGTGCCGGAATCTGAGCAACCCAATGCACCTGCCAAAACAGCGGTGTTAAGCTTGATGGTGCTTTTCTGCCCAGGAATCTCTAGTCAGGCTTCCTACTTGAGTCCGTCCCTCAATCAGCTGAATAGGTGACTCTGCCTTCCCGGAGCTCCAAATGTCAGCCAAAAGGGGAACCAGTCCCGCTCACTCTGCACCAAGAACCACTGCACCAAGGCACCAGCAAAACTGCTGTGCCAGCCACAAGAGTCATGCTAGTGACCTGTGCGGCTCCTCCGCTGGGAATCTCCTGGTCCATGAGCAACAAAAATTTGTCTGAGGGTGTGGCATCCTCTCATTCTCTGCACTTTCACTGGGAGCCACAATCCTGAGCTGCTAGTGATCAGCCATCTTGGATCTCTCTCCCTGAATAATTTTTTTGTTTGTGTTTTGAGACAGAGTTTCATTCTTGTTGTCCAGGCTGGAGTGCAATGGCGTGATCTTGGCTCACTGCAACATCCCCCTCCCAGGTTCAAGCAATTCTTCTGCCTCAGCCTTCCAAGTAGCTGGGATTATAGGCATGTGCCACTAAACTGTGTTTTTTTTTTGGACAGAATCTTGCTCTGTCGCCAGGCTGGAGTGCAATTGTGTGATCTTGGCTCACTGCAACCTCTGGCCCCTAGGTTCAAGTGATTCTTCTGCCTCAGTCTCTCAAGAAGCTGGGACTATAGGCATGCACCACCACCCCCGGCTAATTTTTGTAGTTTTAGTAGAGATGGTTTTTCACCATGTTTGCCAGGATGGTCTCAATCTCTTGACCTTGTGATCCACCCACCTCGGCCTCCCAAAGTGCTGGGATTACAGGCATGAGCTACTTCGCCCAATCCATTTTTGTATTTTTAGTAGAGGCTGATCTCAAACTCCTGACCTCGAGATCCACCTGCCACAGCCTACCAAAGTTCTGGGATTACAGGCATGAGCCACCACACCTGGTCCACAAGCATATCTTTCTCTTCTGCTCATCCAGATGAAAAAAGCTGGAGCAGACATTTTCCAAAACAGGCCTTCAGTGGCCCCCACAGTTGGATTTTGTCTTGAGCTCAGTTCTATAGGAAGTGTGTGTGTATATGTGTGAATGTGTATATGGATGTGTGAATGTGTGTATTTGTGTGCATGTGTTTTACATACTTATTACCAAGCTTTGAATTTTCAGATTCCTGCTTTCTGGCTGTGAGTTTGATGCCACACAATTACGGTTAAAAATATTTGCTGGCTGAACATGATGGCTCACATCTGTAATCCCAACACTTTGGAGGTTGAGGTGAGAGGATTGCTTAAGGCCAGGCATTTGAGACCAGTCTGGGCCACATAATGAGATCCCATTACTACACAAAGTTTTGAAAAATGAGCTGGGCATGGTGCTGTGTATCTGTAGTCTCAGCTACTTTGGAGCCTAAGGTGGGAGGACCACTTGAGCCCAGGAGATTGAGGCTGCTGTAAGCTATGATCCCATGACTGCACTACAGCCTGGGCAACAGAACGAGACCCCTCTCTGTCTCTTAAAAAAAAAACATGAAACAAAAAAGTTATTTGCTTGCACAAAAAGACAAATAATGTATGATTCCACTTATATAGAAGACACCTAGAGTAGTCACATTCATAGAGACAGAAAGTATCTAGTGATTGCCAAGGGATGATGGGAAGGAGGATGGGGTTTTTTCAATAGGTATGGAGTTTCAGTTTTGCAAGATGAAATGAGTTCTGAGGGTTAGTTGCACAATAGTGTAAATGTACTTAAAGCTACTAAACTGTACACTTAGAAATGATTAAGATGGTAAATTTTACATGTAGTTTACCATAATTAAGAAAAAAATATTTATTGTATGGCCTACAGGAGCTCATGAAGATTTTGTGGCTTTGAAAGATCTAACTAATAGTGGATTGCTTTTCCTTTGTTGTTTTTATTAGATAGAGTTTCACTCTGTCACCCAGGCTGGAGTGCAGTGGCACAACCTCAGTTCACTACAACCTTCATCTCCCAAGTTCAAGCCATTCGCCTGCCTCAGCCTCCTCAGTAGCTGGGATTACAGGCATGCACCACCATACCCAGCTAATTTTTGTATTTTTAGTAGAGATGGATCACCATGTAATCTGGGCTGGCCTTGAACACCTGACCTCAAGTGATCTGCCTGCTTCAGACTCCCAAAGTGCTAGGATTACAGGTGTAAGTCAGGGCACATAGCCAATAGTGAATGGCTTTGTATATAGGGATAATGGTCAAATACAAGAACTTTGCTGGCACAGAGTATGAATTAAAAGTTCGGATGGGTCATAGATGTGGTTATGATGATATAATAAAGGTGCTACAGATACACAGTGTGGCCTTAGGACTAGTGGATGAGTGATTCCTAATAGGAAAATACCTGGCCCATAGCAGCCAGAATTTTAATACCAGTAACATTCCCTTGGTTTCCAAGGCAGCACAACAGAGGGCTCCTGTTTTTTGGAAGAAGTTCAGTGTACATTTATTTATTTATTTATGTTTTGTGAGACAGAGTCTCACTCTATTAACTAGGCTGGAGTGCAGTGGCTTGATCTTGGCTCACTGCAACCTCCACCTCCCGGACTCAAGCAATCCTCCCACCTCAGCCTCCTAAGCAGCTGGGACCATAGGCATGAGCCACTATGCCTGGCTAATTTTTGTATTTCTTGCAAATACAGGATTTTACTATGTTGCTCAGGCTGGTCTCAAACTCCTGAGCTTAAGCAATTCTCCCTTCTTAGCCTCCCAAAGTGTTGGGTTTACAGGCCATTGTGCCTGATCTATGGAATAGTTTGTTTCACACTTGATCTTAGCCAAAAGGCCAAGAAGTGACGAGAACAGTTTTTTTTAAATTAAGGATTATTTTGAAAAATTCTGAGTACAGTTCAAATGTACATAGATATTTCACAGAGAAAGGTAATACTAGATAATCTTTTTTGTGTGTGTGTGAGACACGGTCTTGTTCTGTTGCTCAGGCTGCAGGGAGGTGTTGGAGTCATGGCTCACTGAAGCCTCAACCTCCTGGGCTCAAGTGATCCTCCCACCTCGCTGTCCTGACTAGCTGGGACTACAAGTGCCCACCTCTACATCAGGCTAACTTTTTGTATTTTTTTCTAGCATGGGCTTTTACCAGGTTACAATTCTGCTGGTCTCAAACTCTTAGCCTCAAGCAATACATACACCTTGGCCCCCCAAAGTGCTAACATTACAGGCATGAGCCACTGTATCTATTGTCCAGCATAAGAGAAAATTATTTTTTTATTTTTATTTTTTGAGATATCTCTCCATCGTTGCTCAGGTTCAAGTGCAGTGGCATGATCTCGGCTCACTGCAAACTCTGCCTCTTGGGTTCAAGTGATTCTCCTGCCTCAGCCTAGGGAATAGCTAGGATTACAGGTGACCACCACCACACCTGACTAATTTTTGTGTTTTTAATAGAAACAGGGTTTCACCATGTTGACCAGGGTGGTTTCAAACTTCCGACCTCAAGTGACCCACCAGCCTCAATCTCCCAAAGAAGGATTACAGGTGTGAGCCACGGAGCCCAGCTATAGAAAATTATTCTTGATAACTCAGATGGCATCAAGTGTATTTCTGGAACATTCACATTTGAAGATTTCTTATTAATGAATGCCTCTGACTTAAAACTAACCAAAAACCAGTAATATTTTTTCTTTTTTTTTCTCTTGAGATGGAGTCTTGCTCTGTAACCCAGGCTGAAGCATAGTGGCACGATATAGGAAGGAAGGAAGGAAGGAAGGAAGGAAGGAAGGAAGGAAGGAAGGAAGGAAGGAAGGAAGGAAGGAAGGAAGGAAAGAAGGAAGGAAGGAAGGAGGGAGGGAGGGAGGCAGGGAGGGAGGGAGGGAGGAAGGGAGGGAGGGAAAGGAAGGAAAGAAGATATAATTAAGAGGCCAACTGGGAGAATCTCTTGAGGCCAAGAGTTTAAAACCAGCCAGGGCAACAGAGCAACATAGCAAGACTCCATTTTTACAAGAAAATAAAAAGAAAATTAGCTGGACATAATGGCTTGCAAGTGTAATCTCAGCTACTTGGGGACTGATGCAGGAGGATTGCTTAAGCACAGGAGGTCAAAGTTGCAGTGAGCTATGACTGCAGGACTACACTCCAGCTTGGATAACACCACGAGACCTAGTCTCTAAAAAAAAGAAAAGAAAATTTCACACAAGATCATTTTTCACTACTTGAAGAACTCATGGCATCTCATGCAAAATTTTTATAAACTTATAGTCTAGGCAAGAATCCACATTTGCTATCTTCCAAAGTGTTCCTCCAGTCACCACCACTGTAAAGTTTCCTTAAACAAAACCCCTGGGAATCATTGGCTTGCAAACTGCAGTTTTATCATTGTGGGTCAGTTTGAAGGTGGCCAGAATATTCTAATGATGAGCTTAGAAATAAAAAAAAATATCTTTTTTTTGAGACAGAGCTTCTCTCTTGTTCAGGCTGGAGTGCAATGGCACAATCTCAGCTCACCACAAACTCCACTTCCAGGTTCAAGATATTCTCCTGCCTCAGCCTCCCGAATAGCTGGGATTACAGGCATACACCACCAAACTTGGCTAATTTTGTATTTTTTTTTTTTTTTTAGTAGACACGGGGTTTCTCCATGTTGATCAGGCTGATCTCAAACTCCTGACCTCAGGTAATCCACCCGCCTCAGCCTCCCAAAGTGCCAGGATTACAGGCATGAGCAACCATGCCCAGCCTTTTTTTGTTTTGTTTTGTTTTATTTTTCATTGAGATGGAGTCTCCCTGTGTCACTCAGGCTGGAGTGCAGTGGCAAGATCTTGGCTCATTGCAACCTCTGCCTCCAGGGTCCAAGTGATTCTTCTGCCTCAGCCTTCCAAGTAGCTGGGACTACAGGTCCACGCCACCACATTCCACTAATTTTTTCTTTGTATTTTTAGTAGAAATGGGATTTCACCATGTTGGCCAGGCTGGTCTTGAACTCCTGACCTCAAGTGATCCACCAACCTCAGTCTCCCAAAGTCCTGGGTGAATCACTCTACAGGTGCGTTCACTCCAGAGTTGTGAACCATCATGCCCAGTGGACAATTTTTATTTTTTTGAGATGGAGTTTCTCTCTTGTTGTCCAGGGTGGAGTGCAATGGTGTAATCTCCGCTCACCACAACCTCTACCTCCCAGGTTCAGGCAATTCTCCTGACTCAGCCTCCTCAGTACAGGCATGTGCCACCACGCCTGGCTGATTTTGTATTTTTAGTAGAGACGGGGTTTCTCCATGTTGGTCAGGCTGGTTGAACTCCTGAAATCAGGTGATCAACTTGCTTCAGCCTCTCAAAGTGCTGGAATTGCAGATGTGAGCACCCAGTGAGAATTCTGTTTTTCAAGGTTCAGCAAATCCTTGAGAATGTCCTTCAACACATCCAGGCAGGGTAGGTTATGTTCTCTGCTTTGTTTCTGCAGGATTTCCTGCTTGCTGCTAGGGTCTTACTTATTATTACCGTATTTACTGATATAGCACTGTATAGGATTTTGGTAATAGTGTTTTTTTTTCTTTTTAAGATGGAGTACAGTAGCACAATCTCAGCCTTCTGCAACCTCTGCCTCCCAAGTTCAAACAATCCTCCTGCCTCAGCCTCCTGAATTGCTGGGATGACAGGCATGTGCCTCCATGCCTGGCCATCTTTTTAAAAGAAGTTTATCATTAGTCGGGTTTATTATTAGTGGTGGCTCATGCCTGTAATCCCAACTATTCAGGAGATTGAGGCACGAGAATGGCTTGAAACTGGGAAGCGGAGGTTGCAGTGAGCTGAGATTGTACCACTGCACTCCAGCCTGGGCAACACAGTGAGACCCTGTCTCAAAAAAAAAAAAGTTTACTGTCTTGCAGGTCTGGAGGCCAGAGCACAAAAGTGAACGTGTCATTAGGGCTAATTGCCTGTGCAGGCTGTGTTAAGTGGAGGATATGGTGAGAATCTCCCATACCTCTGTCCTAGTGTCTGGTGGTTTCCTGGTGTTATATATAGTGAACTCCAAGTTTCTCTTCAAAGAATCAGTATGTTAGTATGTTCAGCTCTCTTATTCTTCAACTCTCTATTTTAAAGTTTAACTTGCTTATAGTTCCAGTAAACAAATTTCTCCACCAGTTCTAATCAGTAGCTCACATCTGTTCCCCTGGCCCTGGCTCCATCCTGACTCATCCTGGTCACCTTCTTTGACCTAGGTCACCCCTGGCTACCTGCTCTGACCCACATGTAACCATCCTTCCCACCAAACCACCCTCCCTGCTACTCCAGCTCAAACCCCTGCTCTCTTTAAAATAGCCAATCAGGATTAGTCTAGCTTGTGTGGTCTAACCCTAGCCAATAGGAGAACAACACAGCAGTAGGGATGACCCCTGTCAGGCATAAGTACCCCTTCCCCTCCTTGTCCAGGTGTGTGGCCACCATTGTTCCATCTGTAAGCCACACCCTTCTATAAAAGTAAACTGCCTTGCTGAGAAGATTTATCTTTGAGTGCTATATCTTTTGCAGCATTGAAATTTTACTTATAACGCTGGCAACCTTTGGCATTCATTGGCTGGTGGATGCATAGCTCCAAATATACACCTTCACATGGTGTTCTTGTGGGTCCCCTCACCTAGTATTCCTTTTATATCTGTGTCCAAATTTTCTCCTGTTTGGTTTTCTTTCTGAGAGAGGATCTTGCTCTGTTGCCCAGGCTGGAGTGCAGTGGCATGATCATAGCTCACTTCAGTCTCCAACTTGTGGGCTCAAGCAATATTCCAGTCTCAGCCTCCTGAGTAGCTGGGACCACAGGCATGTGCCACTGCAGCTGGCTAAAAAAAAAAAATTGTAGAGATGGAGTTTCACTGTGTTGCCCAGGCTAGACTTGAATTCCTGTTCTCAAACAGCCCTCCTCCCTCAGTCTCCCAAAGTGTTGGGAACACAGGCATGAGCCACTGTGTCCAGCCTGTAGATGCCCTTTAACAGGTTGGGAAATCATAGCTTACACTTAATGGTAATTTTCTTCCTTTCCTTCCCTCCTCTTTTCTCGCCAACCCAAGAGGTTGAAGTTGGCAGTGAGCCAAGATCATGCCACTGCACTCTAGCGTAACAGAGCAAGATTCCATCTCAAAAAAAAAGCAAAAAAAGAAAGAAAATATTGATGCATGCTACAACATGGATGAACCTTAAAAACATATGCTAAGTGAAAGAAGCCAGTCCCAAAGGGCCACATATTATATGAGTCCATTTACATGAATGCCCAGAATAGGCAAGTCCATAGAGACAGACCTTAGATTACAACAGCCTAGGGCTGCTGGGGAAAATGAGGTATGAGTACTAAAGAGGACAGGGTTTCTTTCTGATGTGATGAAATTTTCTAAAATTGATTGTGTCTGGGTACAGTGGCTCACACCTGTAATCCCAGCACTTTGGGAGGCCAAGGTGGGAGGATTGCTTGAGGTCAAGAGTTCAATACCAGCCTGGGCAACAGAGCAAGACCCTGTCTCTATTAAAAAAAAATTAGCCAGGCATGGTGGCATACTCCTGTAATCCCAGCTACTCAGGAGGCTGGGGTGGAAGAATTGCTTGAGCTCAGGTGTTCCAGGCTGCAATGAGCTATGATCCTGCCACTGCACTCCAACCTGGACAACATAGAGACCCTGCCTCTAGAAAAAAAATTTAAAAGAAAAAATAGAAAGTAAATTGTGGCATATCTATCTGGAATATTAGATGTTATTTATTTTAAAAAATTTAATCAACAAATAATATGTCCATAATATGATGCTTAGTTAAAACAAGGTTACAAAATTGTATCCAAACCAAACATATTTTTGTAGCAAACACTATTGGTTGACTACTCAGCCTCCTTTTGCTCTTTTTATTTTTCTTTAGAGATGGGGGTCTTGCTATTGCCCAGGCTGCTCTCGAATTCCTGCCTCAAGTGATCCTCTTGCCTTGACCTCCCAAAGTGTTGGTAATATAGGCATGAGCCACCACTCCCAGCCCACTTGGGTCCTTTAGAATGTCACTGAGCTCCATCAGCCCTGACACCTGGCTGCCTGTAGGTTTCCTTTTAATTTTACTGTTTCTTTTACTCAGATTTCTTTTATTTTTACTGTGTTTGAGTAGTTTTTGTTATCTGACGAAAGCATCCTACCTAATACAATATTCATAAAAGATGCCAGCAGTGGTGGATCACACCTGTAATCCCAACAATTTAGGAAGCCAAGGCAGGCAGATCCCCTGAGGTCGGGAATTCAAGACCAGCCTGGCCAACATGGCGAACGCCTATCTCTACTAAAAATACAGAAATTAGGCCAGGCACGGTGGCTCACACCTGTAATTCTAGCACTTTGAGAGGACGAGGTGGGGAGATCACCTGAGATCAGGAGTTTGAGACCACGCTGGCCAACAAGGTGAAAACCCATCTGTACTAAAAATACAAAGATCAGCTGTGCATGTAGTCCCAGCTACTCAGGAAGCGGAGGGAGGAGAATCGGTTCAACCTGGGAGGCAAAGTCTGCAGTGAACCGAGATTGGGCCACCGAACTCCAGCCTGGGCAACAGAGTGAGATTCTGTCTCAAAAGATACATAAATAAATAATTATTTAAAAATACAAAAATTAGCCAGGCCTGGTGGTGCATGCCTATAATTTCAGCCATTCTAGAGGATAAGGCATGAGAATTGCTTGACCCTGGGAGGCAGAGGTTTCAGTGAGCTGAGATTGAGCCATTGTACTCCTAGCCTTGGCAAAAAAGCAAGATTTCATCTAAAAAAATGCAAGCATAGAAGAAAGAGTGGAGGAGAGTGTAAAAATGTAAGTAGTTTCTGGGCGCAGTGGCTCATGCCTGTAATTCCAGCACTTTGGGAGGCTAAAGAGAGTGGATCACCTGAGGTCAGAAGTTTGAGACCAGCCTTGCCAAAATGGTGAAACCCCATCTCTACTAAAAATAAAAAATAGCCAGGTATGGTGGCATTTGCCTGTAGTACCAGCTACTTGGGTGACTGTGGCAGGAAAATTGCCCGAACCCAGGAGACAGAGGTTGCAGTGAGCTGAGATTGAGCCACCGCACTTCATCCTAGGCAACAGAGCAAGATTACATCTCAAGAGAAAAAAAAACAGTAGTAGTTGTTTCAGGAGTGGGGTTGTGGATTTTTTTTTTTTTTGACAGAGTCTCACTCCTTCCCCAGGTGCCAGACTGGAGTGCAGTGGTGCAATCTCGGCTCGCTGCAACCTCTGCCTCCTGGGTTCAGGCAATTCTCCTGCCTCAGCCTCCTGAGTAGCTGGGATTACAGGCACGCACCACCATGCCCAGCTAATTTTTGTATTTTTAGTAGAGACGGGGTTTCACCATGTTGGCCAGGATGGTCTCAATCTCCTGACCTTGTGATCTGCCCACCTCGGCCTCCCAAAGTGCTGGGATTACAGGCGTGAGCCACCACACCTGGCTGGATGTTTTTATTTTATCCTTTTACTTTTCTGTGTTTTTACATTTATCTAAAATTTAGCACATATTACACTTCTAACCAGGCAAAAATCAGTGAGATTTTTGGGGTTTGTTTCTTTTCAAACAAGGTTTAATTCTGTCACCCAGGCTGTAGTGCAGTGGTGTGAGCATAGCTCACTGCAGCCTTGAACTCCTAACCTCAAGCAGTCCTCCTGCTTTAGCCTCCCAAAGCACTGGGATTACAAGCATGAGCCACCATGCCCAGCCAACTATTGTTTTCCCATAGCACATATTGTGCTTTGAATCAGTTGGCTGATACATGTCTGTTACACTTTTTCTTCTCTCTTCTTCCTGCCTGGACCATGTACTCAGTGACTAGAGGCCAGAAGCCATCTATGACCATGGGGACCAAAGTCACACTGTGGAAAGAGGGAACATAAGAAGAATGTGTTTTAGCAGCCGCCACAGCCTCTGCCCCCAACCCTGAGCTGTTGTCACCCAAGAAAAATGAAACTCATCTCTTATTTAAGCCACGGTTTGCAGGGGCTGAATGCAATCCTGGCTGATCACCATATACTCCATTTTCATTTAAAAAGAAAATTAGCCAGACTTGGTGGTTCATGCCTGTGGTCCCAACTACTCCAGAGGCTGAGGTAAGGAGGATTGCTTGAACACAGCAGGTAGAGGTGCTGTGAGCTATAATTGTACCACTGCACTCCAGCCTGAACCACAGAGCAAGACTCAGTTTCATAAAAATAAATAAAGGTGAAAAGGGAGAAAAATTACATGTGTATGTGTGATCAGTTACATGAGTATAAAGATGCTGAAGGATACATACCTTTCATTAACATTATAGTCAATATCAAAGGATAAGATTAGAGACAATGGAGAGATTATGAGGTTTCTATTTTTTTAATTACTAATTAACTATTTGAGATAGAGTCTGTCTCTCTGTTTGCCCAGGCTGGAGTGCAGTGGTGTGATCTTGGCTCACTGCAACCTCCTGTGTTCAAGCAATCCTCCTGCCTCGCCTCCCAGAGGCAGAACCCTGTCTCTACTAAAAATACAAAGAGGTTGCAGTGAGCCGAGATGGTACTATTTGCATTCCAGCTTGGGCTACAGAGTAAGACAATGTCTGGTAAAAAAGAAAAAAGAAAAAAAACAGGAATCCAACAGCGTGCTAGCATTACTTATTGTCATTGGGCCCCAGTGATGGGTGAGTACTACACAGTGTGGCAGGTCCAAGTCTGGGGAGACTGAGGACATGGAAGGTTTGGTGGAGTTCTGCAGTTTGAGCCCAGGCCACCAGCTTCAGGGTTGCTCTGAATTCCTTGGTGCAAAGGGTTAGGCCCAAGTTCCATCAGCCTAATGCAAAAGGCATCCAGGAGACCAGCAGGGCCCTGCCTAGGGACATGAGGCCCAGAGGGCAGTTGCAGCTCGACAGAAGAGCAGGGTGACAGCTGTGGTATGTGGCGCTTGCCCCAGGATCCCCAGAGGTGTGCCCTAGCTCTCATGAGGAGAGCCCAGTTACCTGCCTTGCTCTAGGGCTCTGGGATAGTGGCTGGATCCCACCTTACGTGCAGCCGAGCTGGACTGGGGTACACAGGAGCCAGGTGTGTGCAGCCCAATAACAAACAAAACCATGCGGCTGAACTTGCACGTGATCCATGTCTCCTTGATCAGCAGCTCTTCACTGCTCAGAGCCTTCATGGTGCCTGCCCTGTGAAGCCACATGGTGGGGATGGGGGTGGGGACCACAGTGCTGCTGCCCCCAACCCCTTCCAATGCTTCTGCCTCCCTGTTCCTATTTCCTCTGTCAATGCAGCCAGAGGTTTCTTGTCTTTCTAGCTGTCTGAGTGGCTTCCTCATTTATCTCTCAACATCTTGCAGCGGGTGCTGGGATTGCTTCTGTTCTTGGAAACTCAGACAGGCTGGGACCAAACAGAGATCCATGGAGATTGGTCTAAGGAGAGAAGGTAGAGGGAAATGGCAATGGGTTAGTTTTGCAGGACTCAGCTAGGTTCTGGGGGAGCCAGCAGAGAGAAGGATTTGTTTCTTCTCTCTCTCTGTCTTTCTCTCTTTTTACTTTTTTCTGCTTTTAGAGACAGGGTCTTGCTCTATCACCCAGGTGAGGGTGCAGTGGCAAAATCGTAGCTCACTGCACCATTGACCTCCCAGATTCAAGTGATCCATGATTCTCCTGCCTCAGCCTCCTGAGTAGCTGGGACCACAGGCACGCACACTACCACGCCCGGCTAATTTTTATTTTTGTAGGAATGGAGTCTTGCTATGTTGCCCAGTATGATTTGAAATTCCTGTCTTCTAGATGTTCTTTTGCCTTTTAACAAACCAGGAATGACTCATGTGGCCCTCCTCCACTCTGACCCAGTAAAAGTCTTCTCATTGCAGCTTCTGCACAGAGACCAAGTAAAATTGCTTGGTTGCAGTGGCTGACGTGACCCATTACTTTGGGAGGCTGATGCAGGTGATGGATCATTTGAAGTCAGGTGTTTGAGACCTGCCTGTCAACATGGTGAAATCCCAGCCTACCCAAAATACAAAAATTAGCTGGGTGTGTTTGCACATGCCTGTGGTCCCAACTACTTGTGAGGCTGAGGTGGGAGAATAACTTGAACCTGGGAGGTGGAGTTTACAGTGAGCTAAGATCATGCCACTGCACTCCAGCCTGGTTGACAGAGTGACTCCATCTCTGAAAAAAAAAAGTAATTGTTAACAGAATCATGGCTCCTAAAGCGGGGTTGCCAAATAAAATATGAGAAGCCTAGTCAAATGTGAATTTTAGATAAACAACAAATAATTATTTTCATATAAGTTATGCTCACATATTGCATGAAACATGATTGAACTCAAGAATTATTTGTTGTTTATCTGAAATTCAAGTTCAACACAGCATTTTTTATTTTTATTTGCTAAATGTGGCAACCTGATCCTAAAATGGCTCAGCTCTCATAGTTAAAATCAGATTTCTCAGAAATAGAGGGAGGAGGAGAGAAAACAAAAGAACAAATCACCCCCTAAAGAAATCACTCAGTGTGCCTGAGCAGTGGAGGGGCTTCCTCCCATGGGCCCAGACACAGATGTCCCAGGAGAGAGGGCCAGGTTGCGTGGGGCACTCAGGTGCTAATACTGGTTCAGCCACCAACTTGCCTGTGGGTCACCCTAGGCAGTGGTTTTATTTCCCTGGGCTCCCAGCCACCTCCTTGCTGAAGATCCACAGACCCAGGTATCCTGGGTGCCATCTGTTCATCGCACTAGTTCCCAGCACCGCCTCTGTCTGTAAAGGCCAGGCCCTAGGAGAGGAATAAGACTCCAAGGCCCCCAAGCAGCTGGCTAGTAGGCAGATACAGACCCATAAACAGGTCTCCAAGATCCAGGGAGTAGAATTTCTACCTCTTCCTTTAGACAGACAGTTAGTCTCTGCTGAGCCCCATACCTGTTCTCTCCCCTGTGTCAGTGGCCACTCAGGGATCTGCAGGGTTTGCCTACAGGTGGAACTGGCTGCGGCGGTCCTCTGATGGTATCCTGTAGTAGCTCTAACATCATTAAAAAAAAAAAGCTCTCCATGTAGGCTGGGCCCAGTGGCTCACGACTGTGGTCCTAGCACTTTGGGAGGCTTAGGCAGATGGATCACCTGAGGTCAGGAATTTGAGACCAGCCTGGTCTACATGGGGAAACCCTGTCTCTACCAAAAATATAAAAATTAGCCAGGTGTGGCAGTGGGTGCCTGTAGTCCCAGCTTCTCGGGAGGCTGAGGCACAAGAATTGTTTTAACCTGGGATGCGGAGGTTGCAGTGAGCCAAGATTATGCCACTGCACTCCAGCCTGGATAACAGAGTATAGCTCCATCTCATTTTTCCTATTATATCTAATATAGTGTATTTCTAATCTAAGTTACCTACTAGTACTTCTGCACATTCCAAAAATTTAGAAATTTTCTGAAAAAGAAACTGATAAATCTATTCCAGGAACAGGACATAAATATATATAAATGTGCAAATATACAGGAAGGGTTACTCTGAATACATGTTTAGACACACTATTACATAACTGTTTCCAGTGGTTCTTCACAAAATATGAATTAAGTAAGATGCTCATTTGAAAGACTTTTAGAATTCTAAAATATCATTGAACACATGCATTTCTTCATTTTCTAATTTCTCGAAAGTTGCATCACTAAGGTGAAATTCCTTGGTAGTTATTAAATTTAAAAAGTTAACAATATGGTTTTATGACCAGCTTAGTATAATTTTCACCTATTAGGTGTTGGAATTCTTGGCTTAGAAATACCAACAACAGCTACTCTTCTTGCAGGATTAAATAGCATAATGCAAATCAAAGAGTTTGAGAAATTGGTAAATTTGAAACTTCACAGCTTGTCACACAAAGTCATTCAGTATATGTTTGCAAAAAAAATGCAGACAAACGGGATGACTTGTATTAGTGAGTTATGAACATTCATTCTTAATAATAGAAGAAACATCAACTATAAGTGAATATATTCTTTTGATGAGTTATAATATAAAACTTCCATATTTTTTGGTACATTTTCTATCAGCTCTATGTCACACAGCACATTTTATTGCACATGAAAATTAGGTTAGAGTCATGCTTTAACATTATATTTAAGCATGTTGCTTAAATTTTTTTCTCTTCCCTGTGATGAAATGGTATCCTACTCTCTCCTCCTAGTATTTATGTACCATAAAATAGCCTCATGCTAGATGGACTGCCCTGAGGGGATAGTGAAATCTTAAGAATTATCAGAACCTTATAGAAACTCACATTGCTAGAAGAGTCCTTATTACTGTTTCAATAATTTTTGTTTTACTATGGAATTCTGTATTCGTACTGAGAAATAATGGGCTATCAGTTGAATTACCATTTGTTTCATTAGCATTTTTGCTTTAGTGAATGAAACTAAGCAATGTTATGATTATTACAGAAGACAATAGAAGACATACTAGTTCCACACAACCTCGGAGTTGGACCAGTCTTGATAGGAATTTCATTTTCAGTGTGACAGCCTATAACAGCTGAAGGTAGGGAAGCATGAATGGAACATATATTCAGAGAGCACCAACCCTGTATCACAGTCAGGGGCAGAAACTGAGATGAGGGGCTGTGTTTATGTTTGCAGGGGTGGGTGTGGATGCGGTGGCTGAAACATGAATGCAGTGTCATCGTATAAGTAAGATTGTGTGCTATTTGTCTTTCTGTGCATGGCTTATTTCACCAAGCATGTTGTCCATCCATGTTGTCAAAAATGGCAGGAATTTTTTCTTTATTAATGCTAAATAATATTCTGTTGTGTCTATATAGACAGACAGATAGATAGACAGATAGATTTCTTTATCCAGTTATCCAATAACAGGCATTTAGGTTGTTTCCATTACTTGTCTACTATAAAAATGCCAAAATGGACATAAGAGTGCAGATATCTTTTTTAGTTATTCATTTTATTTCCTTTGGCTATATCCCCAGAAATGGGATTTCTGGGTATACGATGGTTGCCAGGGGCTGGAGGAAGGAGAGATGGGCAGTTGTTGGTCAAAGGGTACAAAATTTCAGTTACACAAGATGAGTAAGTTCTGGAGAGCTCCTGTACAACACTGTGACTGTAGCTAACAACACTGCAATGTATGCTTGACTTTTGCTAAGATGGTAGATCTTCTTTTTTTTTTTTTTTTTTTTGAGACAGAGTTTTTCACTCTTGTTACCCAGGCTGGAGTGCAATGGCGCGATCTCGGCTCACCACAACCTCCGCCTCCTGGGTTCAGGCAATTCTCCTCCCTCAGCCTCCTGAGTAGCTGGGACTACAGGCACACGCCACCATGCCCAGCTAGTTGTTTGTATTTTTAGTAGAGACAGGTTTTCACCATGTTGACCAGGATGGTCTCGATCTCTTGACCTCGTGATCCACCCTCCTCAGCCTCCCAAAGTGCTGGAATTACAGGCGTGAGCCACCGCGTGTTCTTACCACACACACAAAAGAGGGCAACTCTGCGAGGTGACAGAAATGTGAGTTTGACTGTGATGGTGAAGCATACATATATCAGTCATCAAGCTGAACACTTTAGAAACCAGATTTTACATCAATGAATGAATGAACAGACCCACATTTCTGGATTTTTTTTTTTAAAGAAGACACCCACAGCTTTAGCAACACAGGGCACACATTCCCACCCTCCTGTACCACCCCTATTCTACAAATACCTGACATACATCCTTAGAGAAACATGATCTATTCTTTTTCACACTTTGCCTCCTTTGTGTAACTAGGAAAATAGAAGCAAATGGGGTTTTTTAAATGATTTTAATTTTTTTTCTAATTTTATTGTATCTATTTTATCTTCCCTAGCAGTTTATTTATCTTATTTATCATATCTCTATTTGACCTTACTTTATTTTATTTTGTAATGGCTCCAGGGTTTACAGTAAGAACCTTTAACTTAATATATCTTACGTTTTCTTTTTTTCCCACAGGGTCTTGCCCTCTTGCCCAAGTTCTTTTTTTTTTTCTTCCCTCCACAGGGTCTTGCTCTCTTGCCTGGGTTGTAGAGTAGTGATGCAATCTCAGCTCACTGCAACCTGTAACTTCTGTGCCGAAGTGATCCTCCCACCTTAGCCTGCTGACTAGTTGGGACTATGGGCAGGTATTAAAAAATTTTGGAAGAGACCAGGTCTCACTATGTTGTCCAGACTCATCTTGAACTCCTGCGCTCAAGGAATCCTCCCACCTCAGCATCCCAAAATATTGGGATTACAGGCATGAGCCACCACGCCCAACCTACAGTCTACCTTTAAGTAACATAATACCATTTAATGTACTGTATTGTATATGAAACAGAGATAATTTTTAATAAATCCTGAGAAATAAAAAGTAGATAGATAAAGGAGTGGTAAATAACATGGAAGCACAACTTTGGTGCCTACAGAAACTGACTGGAAAGGAAGCAAGCCAGTTTGTCTCATAGAATGAATGGCAGGTTGTGAACTTAAAGGCAAATGGCACTTTGGAAAGTAGAGTAAAATGTAAAACAAAAGCCAGCAAGGTCAGTTGAAAATCTCTAACCAGAGCCCCAAGTCCACCTGTCTTCCCATTTGATAAAAAACTTAGATGTGTGTTCTCTACATATATCAAACCTGAGACTTTCTAGCTCAGATACCATGGTTTAAGCCTGAGATATAATGAAAACTGTGCACCAAAAATGGAACTCCAACTTTCTTCCCTGACTCAGCTTTTGGAAAGGAAATAGCCATGCTTTTACTTCCCAGGCAGAAAATTGGGAGATCTTTCTCAGAAGAAACTAAAACGTCTCACATAAAGAACCCCAGATAATACACTGAGGTCCCCCAAATGAAAAGCTAGTTCAGCTTCCAAAACCTCACACTTAGTGCTATCAGTTAACAGACATCCTGCTTCCAAATAAAGAAAGCTGGGGGCCACCACACATTGGAGAGAAGCCTCCAACAAAAGAGATCAAAGCAACAGAAAAAAAGGAATTCATGGGACCAGTAAAAATCAGGAGTAAAAACTTTAAAAAATATCTTAAAACACTCTCATAAACATAAATTTCAACAGAAACAGTAGAGGATAAAGTCACAGAATATCCCAGAAGTAGAATAAAAAGACAAACTGAAAAAAGTAGATGGGGAAAAAATTAAAAACCAATGCAGGTATATGGGTCTAAGCAGCCTAGTGTCTGAGTAACAAGACTATCAGAAAAAAAAACAAAGAAAATAAAAATATTCTCAAGGAGATAGTCTGCAGACTTACTAGGTTAATAAAATAAAAAGATCCCCACCAAGCTGTTATTATGAAATTTCAGAAACTCAGAAAGAGAGAATCTCCTAAAAAGCTTCTACAGATACATAAAACTTGGTTATAAATAATGTACCACACTATCACAATAGATTCAAGACCAACAGTGTAATGAGAGCACAATTGCAAAATGTCTTCAGGACCATAAATTTAGATTCAACCTAGAGGTTACTCTCTATCAAAGAGGAAGAATTTTAAGACTGGCCAGATCTCTAAACATCTCCACCCAGGAAAATGTGTTCAAGTACAACTAGAGAGGATAACAAGACAGAAGGAAACAAAGAATCTAGGACTCAGGCCACCTCACACAAGACGGCAGTTATGTGAGATCACAAAAGACTTTCAGGAGACAGCACAGAAAAGCAGACATCATGCATATATAGGGAAAACCACTCTATATTGAACTAGGATGCCAAAACCCCAAGAAAGTTGCCTACCCCCTTGCCAAAAAAAAAAAGGAACAGATGTTTTTCAGTAGATGAAAAATATATTTGAAAGCCATGTGATAAATGCTACACTTGGGGGTAAAATAGCTGTTAGAAAACCGGCAAACAAATATAGTAAGAAAATTAGCTTCATGCTAAAAGCAATAATGGATGTGAAAGCAACCAGACCACTCAGAGGCTACTTACTGCATTTGGCTGAATAAACTAACATAGGCTAGGAAAAAAAGAGAAAATCCAGAAGAAGTACAGAAGGGTTCAGATGTCAGAACTATTTCAGAGCAAGAATGAAGAATATGTTCTTCATTATTTTTTCTAAAATCATTTTAAAAAAAAGTCCAGAATACTAAAAGCTCCAAGAGGGACTTGGGCCATGCTTTGTTTCCTATACTGCCTCCACCTTTGATGCTGGAAGGCCCTTGTAGGTAAACGTTCTTACCACTGAAGAGTGAGGGACATGGCATAGCTTTTTTTTTTTTTACCATTTCCATGTTCTCCAGGCATGAGAAGCCATGGCTCTGGAAGGAACTGGGAAATATAATTCTGATATGGTTTGGATATGTTCCCCCTCCAAATTTCATGTTAAAATGTGACACTTTATGTTGGAGATAGGGCCTAGGGAGAGGTGTTTGGGTAATAGTGGTGGATTCCTTATGAATGGCTTAGTCTCATCCCCATAATAATAAGCAAATTCTCATTCTGTGGGGGTTTAAAAGAGGGTTCTACCTCCCCCCTACCACTTTTGACTCCCTCTCTCACTGTGTGGAACCACTTGCTTCCCCTTCGCCTTTCATCATGATTGTAAGCTTGCTGAGGCCCTCACCAGAAGCAGATGTTGTAGCCATATTTGTCCAGCCTGGATATCTATGAGCCAATTAAATCTCTTTTTATTATAAACTACATAGCCTTAGGTATCTCTTTATAGGAATGCAAAAACAAACACAAATTCTAATCAGAAATAACTGACTCAAGACAGGCAAAGCCTACTCAAACTAGAAAAAGAAAGGTTATAAACCCCCCATATTTTACTCTGCTGCATTACTTCACATATCATTATAGAACCCTCACTTGTATGCTTGCTGTTTAAATCAACTGGAAAACTTGCCTGTGTATGGCTTTTAAGCAACTAAATAAGGATTTAACATAACATTGAGGAAAATAAGCAGGAGTAGGGCATGTCTGAATTTACATTACATCAAATGAAAAGGTTAATAACTTAAAAGTTTTGAGTAGCATAAACCTGGATGTGATAAATGCATGTTGTCAGAGGAGTGTGTAAGAGGAAGCCCAAATTCACAGATTCAATCCCTGATGATGAACAACTGTGTTTTTTTTATTTGTTAAATAAAAACCACGCTGAAGTCTAAGTTCTATCATTCATCTTTAAAATTTACCCCTTGAAGCAAGGGAAAAGGGACAAAGAATGATAAAGAAAGATAAATCTATGACCTTTCCAGCAAATGACAAATTGTATTGATAAAAAGATGGCAAAATGTATAAACAAAAAGTTTATGTTTTCACTAAGATGGTAACAACTAAAGGAAAGCATATTACATTTTAAAATAAGACAAGTGAATATGTGTAAAGTTGAAAAATTTAAACCAATATGAGTTTTTCTGAATATTTTCTATAATATATCCAATCAAACAAGAGTTTTCACTCTTTTTCTGGGTGGAAAAACAATGGTGTCTCACCATCTGTTGGAGACTTCCTCAGGTATATTGTGCTTGCCTCTGGTTGTCCAGAAGGGTTGGACTCCAAAGCTGTATCTATAGAGGGATAAAAGAAAAAAAGATGTGATCGTTTACAAAAATTTATCAACTTGTTTATTCAACTGCTGCATTTAGGCTATTTCATTACCTCTACTTTTATTCTTATCCATTGAAATGAATGTATAGACATAAGATGGAGACAGGCAGGATGGTACACACTTGTAGTCCCAGCTACTCAGGAGGTTGAGATGGGAAAATCCCTTGAACCCAGGTCAGGAATTTCAGGCCAGCATGAGTAACATAGTGAGACCCTCCTTTATTTATTTATTTTTTAATAAAGACATAAATGTTGGCTTTGAGTTGTGTAAAATCAAGTTTGCATAAAATATATCAAGATGACAGTACATTTTAAGACAAGTCTATTTTACAGGCAAAATATAAGATGTATTCTGGAGTTTTAAAACTTTTTTAAAAAAAGTAAATTCAGCATATCTGTCACTTCCATGTCATTCTGAGGACAGAACCTTACTTCTGTTGAGTAGCTGACTTCCACAGTCATATGAGATTTCTAAGTCTTTATTTCTTCATTAGCAATACATAGGGAGAACATACACACAAGCCTTTTTTGTATTGGAAAGGGCCAGAAGAGACATACATAAACTGTGTTGTAATCTTAAAGAATGACAATAAAGAGCCTTTTTTTGGGCTCTCATCCAACACTATCCATCTATTAACTTGTGTTTAAAATCACTCAGAGGCTTTCTCCACACCACCAAGCAGAGTATAAGTTTACATAAGTACTTATGTTTTGTGTATAAAGGTATAATTAATTAATTCACATAATATATTTGTTTATTCTAAAGCAATCCTTAAATATCTTGAAAAGTGAGTATAGTACTTCCAAGTTACAAAGTCACACTCATCTTGAGTCTTAATCATCCTACCTCTGAAAAAAATTAAAAGTTCAACCAAAGTTTAAATAGAAGAGCTATATAAGACATTTCCTCTACAGTAATGAAATCTCTAGCATTTAAATGAAACCAATGAGCCAACTGAATTTAATATCTTTATGATACAATTTTTTCTATTTTGAAAATTTTATTTTTTATTAAAGAACCATATTATTATCCAGAATTAGTTCTACTTAGAGTCATCTCTGCAAAATTTTAGAAAGACCAACTATTTTCTCTTTTCTATGCACTCTCATCCCCCTTCCTCTCCCAGCAGTGTAGAGACTGAAAAACTTCCAACTTTCTTATCTTTGAACAAGATGCTACTGTCAGGAGGTGGAATGACAAAATGGGAGCCATAGCAACAAACACTTAAACAGGCAAGGTCTGGCATTTTAACCTTCATTTTTTTTTTCCATTATACTTTAAGTTCTGGGGTACATGTGCAGATCTTGCAGGATTGTTACATAGGCAAATAGATGCCATGGTGGTTTTCTGCCACCATCCCCCCATTATCTACATTAGGGATTTCTCCCAATGTTATCCATCCCCAACCTCCCCATTCTCTGCTATCCTTCCCCTAACATCCCAACCCCAACAGACCCCAATGTGTGATGTTCCCCTCTCTGTGTCCCTGTGTTCTCACTGTTTAACACCCACCTATCAGTGAGAACACGTGGCATTTAGTTTTCTGTTCTTGTGTCACTTTGCTGAGAATAATGGTTTCCAGCTTCATCCATGTCTCTGCAAAGGACATGAACTCATACATTTTTTATGGCTACATAGTATTCCATGGTATATATGTGCCACATTTTCTTTATCCTGTCTATCATTGATGGGCATTTGGGTTGGTTCCAAGTCTTTGCTATTGTAAACAGTGCCACAATGCACACATTACAAGTCTACATTTACATTTCATGTCTTTTGAAAGTTTTGACCACAAACATCCCCACATCTCTTTTAGAACAAGGAGGTAAATAACGTTTGTTAAGTCACTAGAATAAATCTGAAGACACATTTTGTGTTAAAGTAAGAACTTTAAAGTAATCAGAGCCTCATGGGTAAACTCTTTTGGGGAAAACAGCCCCCAACCTGCACCCATTTTTCTACAGCCCTAGCTGTGACATTTCACACCTTTCACAATTATTTTACCCAACCTCCATTCTCTTTCCTTCTGCATTCAAATTATAATTAGAAGAAACTAAGCAGCTTCTATCACATGACTTAAAGCACCCCATTAAGAATACCATATAGTCTCTCCCATGGCAACCTCCATTCTGAATTTAAATAAGAAATCCCCAAGTATTTGAGTATGAGTTGTCCTGAGATTCAGCTAATTTAACAAAGGAAACAATTAGTCACTTACCTAGCTCCTTCATGTATGTACCATCTGGATAGGTACAAAGAAAGAATGAGATGGGTACTGGAAAGTTGGGGTATTTAAGTTTTTATTGTGAAAAGGGAGATATGTCAAAGAAGCCTCAACAAAGTCCCACAGGATAACAAATAGAGCTACAGACAAGAAGAGCCATAAATGGTCCCATGCCAGCCTGGGAGAATGAGATGAGGAAGAACTGGGCATTTGGGAGGGGAGGATAAATGAAACTGACTGGACTCTGTGGAGAAAGACTAAGGTATCAGATGCAAGGCAGAGCCAGCCTTTGTTCCTGGCCAGCCCTGGGAAAGCTGACTACTGGCAGAAATGAGTTCGAAGTAGGGGATGCCTCCCAGGGAAGCTTGAGGACAGCAGCAGCCAGAGGTGAGCCAAGGGTACCTGTCACCTCCTTACCTTCAAGCATCTCCCCATCACAGATACGGTGCACATGGAGGCCCTCACCAACTTCGAAAGTCACCTTAGCAGACTCTACAGTGTGAGCCACCGGTGCTCCTGCCATCGTGTCCCCAGCTGCTGCCTCATAGATCTCAGACTAACAGGGACACACCAACCCCTGGTGCTGTTCCAGGTGAAGGCTCTCACCAACTTCAAAAGTTATCTTAGCAGGCTCTACCATGGGAGCCATCAGTGCTCCTTCCATACTGTCCCCAGCTGCCTCATAGATCTCTGACTCATAGGGACACACTGACCCCTGGTGCTGTTCCAAGTGGAGGCCCTCACCAACTTCAAAAGTCACTTTAGCAGGCTCTACCATGGGAGCCATCAGCACTCCTGCCATCGTGTCCCCAGATGCTGCCTCATAGATCTCCAACACACAGGGACACGCTGAACCCTGGTGCTGTTCCAAACAGGTGCTGGCCCTGGGGCACTGCACACAACAGGTCAGTGTGTACCCCATGATGTGCTTCTACTCCTGTCTGCCACCACCTGTGCCTCTGCTCACAGCTTTGACCATGTACTCCCACTTCCCTAGGTGGAGGCTATTCTGCACTTGCATAGATGGTCTTGTCTGCTCCTTGCTGCCCACCCCACAGACCAGCCCCAGCAGGGCCTCAGGCCAAGGCTCTCACCCTGCTGCCTCCCCTGAGTTGACTTGTCTGGGAGGGTAAAGACCAGCTAGCTTATTTAATAGGTTGTGAATCCAACAAGCGCTGAGAGAAACAACTTTCTGAAGAGAGTACAGAGGGAGGCCCCACTTCCTTCTGCAGTCACCTACAAACTGAAGCCCATTGGCCCAGATGGGAGCCAAGGCATGTGTGTCACAATGACCCACCCTAGCTGCCCCCCTCCCCCACAGCTCAGAATGCTCCTGCTTGGGCTGCCCCACCCTGTGGCTTATGATGTTGCCACTCTCCTGACCCCTAGTTCAGTGCCAGTGGGACTAAGGTTTTCATTTATTATCAGCTTCCTGAGATTTTAACTCCTAAGAAAAGCACAGAATGGTTTCTTACTTGAAGCCATCTTCCCCTATGAATTCTGTACAAAGCCTCAGTTGGTAGAGTGGGTCCCATTAGCAAACAAGATGAACACCTTTTACTTGCTGACCGAATTTAGATACACTTGAATTGTTGACTGCTTTTGTAACTAAATACTCCTGTCTTCCAATGAGTAGTTTTTGTCTGAAACTTGACCACAGCAATCCCAGGAACCCTAACTATGCTCTCAATAAAGAGTTATGACTGTGTGTCTTAAACCACACCTTAGGACCCATCCTATCTCCACCTTCTTCTCCATAAAATAGAAACCTAACTTGTCCCTCTCCAAGCTCTGAAATGCTGAAACTTACCAACTCCCTTTTCTCCTCTTTTCTTCCCTCCATGGCAGGAACTTACAGATTTTATTTCTTTTACTAACAAAGCACTAAGTATGATTTTGTATGACAAAATCAAGAGCCATAAAGTAGGTTACCACAGTCCTAATTCAATAAAGACAAACAGTCAACATCTGGCAAACAGTATGTGCCTGTGACTCTCTCCACTGTGCTATGCTCATTTGACCCTCAGAACCAATCTCATTTTAGATTTTACAGAAGTTGAAATGGAGAAGATAAGTAACCTCCCAAAAGTCACATGACTGCTCAGGGTGGGTCCACAATTTGATCCCAGATACTCTGAATTCCCTAAATCTTCAAGCATGGTTACCAGAAAAAGTATTAGTCCATCTTCAAGCTGACATAAAGAAATACCTGAGGTTGGGTAATTTATAAAGGAAAAAGGTTTAATTGACTCACAGTTCTGCATGGCTGGGGAGGCCTCAGTAAACTTACAATCATAGCAGACAAGGAAGCAGGAATGTCCTACATGGTGTCCACACAGAGAGTGTGAGCATGTGAAGGAGCAACTGTCAAACAGGTATAAAACCATCAGATTTCGGTTGGGCATAGTGGCTAATGCCTGTAATCCCAGCACTTTGGAAGGCTGAAGTGGGTGGATCACCTGAGGTCAGGAGTTCAAGAACAGCCTGGCTAACATGGGGAAACCTTGTCTCTACTAAAAATACAAAAATTAGCTGGGAGTAGTGGCACATGCCTGTAATCCCAGCTACTCTGGAGAGTGAGGGTACAGTGAGCTATTGGGCCACTGCACTCCAGACTGGGCAACAGAGTAAAACTCTACCCCAGAAACAAAACAAAATGAAAATCCCATAAGATCTCATGAGACCTCACTGAATATTACAAGAAAAGCATGAGGAAAACTGCTCCAATGATCCAATTGCCTACCACCAGGCCCCTCTCTCAACACCTGGGGATTATAGGGATTAAAATTCAAGATGAGATTTGAGTGGGGACATGGCCAAATTGTATCAGAAAGTAAAGGTAGAAGTAAAACTTGGAGAGGAAGTGACATTGTAGATTAGTATATTTTTATTATTTATTTATTTATGGTTTTCATTTTTTAATTTATTTTATTTTATTTTTCAGTAAGTGTTTTTGTTTAACAGATGGGGGCTCCCTCTTCTTCTTCAATGTTACCTTGGTCTTGATTCTATTTTTTTTAAATTGGATTTTAAGTTTTGGGGTACATGTACAGGACATGCAAGATAGTTGCATAGGTACACACATGGCAGTGTGATTTGCTGTCTTCCTCCCCTTCACCCACATCTGGCATTTCTCCCCATGCTATACCTCCCCAGCTCCCCTCCACTGCTGTCCCTCCCCTATTCCCTCCAATAGACCCCAGTGTGTAGTGCTACCCTCCATGTGTCCATGTGTTCTCACTATTCATCACCCGCCTATGAGTGAGAACATGTGGTATTTCATTTTCTGTTCTGTGTCAGTTTGCTGAGAATGATGTTCTCCAGATTCATCCATGTCCCTACAAAGGACACAAATTCATCTTTTTTTGATTGCTGCCTAATATTCCATGGTGTATATGTGCCACATTTTCCCAGTCCAGTCTATCATTGATGGGCATTTGGGTTGGTTCCAGGTCTTTGTTATTGTAAACAGTGCTGCAATGAACATTCGTGTGCAAGTGTCCTCATAGTAGAATGATTTATAGTCCTTTGGATATATACCCAGTAATGGGATTACTGGGTCAAATGGAATTTCTATTTCTAGGTCCTTGAGGAATCGCCACACTGTCTTCAACAATGTGGAATTAGGAAATTCGACAAAAGTCTTCCTAATTCTCCACATCCTCTCCAGCATCTATTGTCTCCAGATATTTTAATGATTGCGATTCTAACTGGCGTGAGATGGTATCTCAATGTAGTTTTGATTTGCATTTCTCTAATGACCAGTGATGATGAGCATTTATTCATATGTTTGTTGGCCTCATGTATGTCTTCTTTTGTAAAGTGTCTGTTCAGATCCTTTGCCCATTTTTGAATGGGCTTGGTTTTTTTTTTTTTTTTTTTTTTTTTGTAAATCTGTTTGAGTTCTTTGTAAATTGTGGATATCAGCCCTTTGCCAGATGGGTAAACTGCAACAATTTTTTCCAATCAGTTGGTTGCCAATTCACTCTAATGACTGTTTCTTTTGCCATGCAGAAGCTGTGGAATTTGATTAGGTCCCATTTGTCTATTTTGGCTTTTGTTGTCAATGCTTTTGGTGTTTTGGTCATGAAGTCCTTGAATACTCCTATGTCCTGAATGGTTTTGCCTAGATTTTCTTCTAGGGTTTTTATGGTGCTAGGTCTTATGTTTAAGTCTTTAATCCATCTGAAGTTAATTTTAGTGTAATTAAAATTACACTAAATTTTAGTGTAATTAATTAATTTAATTTTAGTGTAATTAAAATAATTTTAGTGTAATTAACTTCAGATGGATTAAAGTTAATTTTAAGAATTAATTAAAGTAATTCTTGTTGAGTTCAGGAAGGTGTCCAGTTTCTGCTTTCTGCACATTGCTAGCCAGTTTTCCCAACACCATTTATTAAACAGGGAATCCTTTCCCCATTGCTTGTCTTGTCAGGTTTATCCAAGATTGTATGGTAGTAGGTATGCTCTGTTGCCTCCAATGTCTCCATTCTGTTCCATTGGTCTATATCTCTATTTTGGTACCAGTACCATGCTGTTTTGATTACTGTAGCCTTGTAGTATAGTCTGAAGTCTGGTAGTGTGATGCCTCCTGCTGTGTTCTTTTTGCTTACAATTGACTTGGCTATGCGGGCTCTCTTTTGGTTCCATATGAAGTTTAAGGTGTTTTTTTCCAGTTCTGTGTAGAAGGTCATTGGTAGATTGATGGGGATAGCGTTGAGTCTCTGAATTACTTAGGGCAGTATGACCATTTTCACAATATTGGTTCTTCCTAACCATGAACATGGAATGTTTCTCCATCTGTTTGCGTCCTCTCTTATTTCGTTGAGCAGTGGTTTGTAGTTCTCCTTGAAGAGATCCTTTATGCTCCTTGTTAGTTGTATTCCTAGGTATTTTATTCTCTTTGTAGCAATTGTGAATGGCAGTTCGTTCTTGATTTGGCTCTCTTTCAGTCTGTTATTGATGTACAGGACTTTTGTAATTTTTCCACATTGATTTTGGATCCTGAGACTTTGATGAAGTTGCTTATCAGTTTCAGGAGATTTTGGGCTGAGGTGATGGGGTCTTCTAGGTATACTATCATGTCATCTGCAAATAGAGACAATTTGACTTCCTCCTTTCCTATTTGAATACCCTTTATTTCTTTTTCTTGCCTGATTGCTCTGGCTAGAACTTCCAGTACTATATTGAATAGAAGTTGTGAGAGAGAGCATCCTTGTCTAGTGCCACATTTCAAAGGGATGGCTTCTAGTTCTGCCCATTCAGTAGGATATTGGCTGTTGGTTTGTCATAAATAGCTTTTATTATTTTGAGATACATTCCAACAATACCGAGTTTACTGAGGGTTTTTAGCATAAAGGGCTGTTGAATTTTTCAAAGGCCTTCTCTGCATCAATTGAGATAATCATGTGGTTTTTGTTTTTGGTTCTGTTTATGGGGTGAATTATGTTTATGGACTTCTGTATGTTGAACCCGCCTTGCATCACCAGGATGAATCCTACTTTATCATGGTGGATAAGCTTTCTGATGTGCTGTTGCAATCGGCTTGCCAATATTTTACTGAAGATTTTTGTGTCTATGTTCATCATGGATATTGACCTGAAGTTTTCTTTTCTTGTTGAGTCTCTGCCGGGTTTTGGTATCAGGATGATGTTGGTCTCATAAAATGATTTGGGAAGGATACCCTCTTTTTGAATTATTTGGAATAATTTCAGAAGGAATGGTAACAGTTCCTCTTTGTGTGTCTGGTAATTCGCCTGTGAACCCATCTGAACCTGGGCTTTTTTTGTGTGGTAGGCTCTTAATTGCTGCCTCAACTTCAGACGTTGTTTTTGGTCTATTCATAGTTTCGGCTTCTTCCTGGTTTAGGCTTGGGAGGACACAGGTGTCCAGGAATTTATCCATTTCTTCCAAGTTTACAAGTTTATGTGCATAGAGTTGTTTGTAATATTCTCTGATGATGGTTTGAATTTCTGTGCAATCTGTGGTGATTTACCCTTTATCAATTTTTATTGCATCTATTTGGTTATTCTCTCTTTTCTTTTTTATTAATCTGCCTAGTGGTCTGTCTATTTTGTTGATCTTTTAAAAAAAACCAGCTCTTGGATTTATTGATTTTTTGAAGGGTTTTTCGTGTCTCTATCTCCTTCAGTTCTGCTCTGATCTTAGTTATTTCTTGTCTTCTGCTAGGTTTTGAGTGTTTTTGATCTTGCTCCTCTAGCTCTTTCAATTTGACAATAGGGTGTCAATTTTGGATCTCTCCACTCTTCTCATGTGGGCACTTATTGCTATATATTTTCTTCTAGAGACTTCTTTAAATGTGTCCCAGAGATTTTGGTATGTTGTGTCTTTGTTCTCGTTGGTTTCAAAAAACTTCTTTATTTCTGCCTTCATTTAATTGTTTATCCAGTCAACATTCAAGAGCCAGTTGTTCAGTTTCCATGAAGCTGTGCGGTTCTGAGTTATTTTCTGAATTCTGAGTTCTAACTTGATTGCACTATGGTCTGTGAGACTGTTTGTTATGATTTCTGTTGTCTTGCATTTGCTGAGGAGTGATTTACTTCCAATTATGTGGTCAACTTTGGAGTAGGTGTGATGTGGTGCTGAGAAAACTGTATATTCTGTGGATTTGGGGTGGAGAGTTCTGTAAATGTTTATCAAGTTTGCTTGTTCCAGGTCTGAGTTCAAGTCCTGGATATCCTTGTTAATTTTCTGTCTGGTTGATCTGTCTGCTATTGACAGTGGAGTGTTAAAGTTTCCCACTATTATTGTGTGGGAGTCTAATTCTCTTTGTAAGTCACCAAGAACTTGCCTTATATATCTGGGTGCTCCTGTATTGGGTCCATATATATTTAGGATCGTTAGCTCTTCTTGTTGTTTCGATCCTTTTACCATTATGTAATGTCCTTCTTTGTCTCTTTTGATCTTTGTTGCTTTAAAATCTATTTTATCAGAGACGAAAATTCCAACTCCTGCTTTTTTTTTTCCTCTCCATTTGCTTGGTAAATCTTCCTCCATCCCTTTATTTTGAGCCTTTCTGTATCTTTGCATGTGAGATGTGTTTCCTGGATACAGCACACCAAAGCGGTTTGGCTTTTTATCCAATTTGGCAGTCTGTGTCTTTTGATTGGTGCATTTAGCCCATTTACATTTAGGGTTAATATTTTTATGTGTGAATTTGATACTGCCATTTTGATGCTAGCTGGCTGTTTTGCTCGTTAGTTGATGCAGATTCTTCATTTTGTTGATGGTTTTTAGGATTTGGTATGTTTTTGGAATGGCTGGTACTGGTTGTTCCTTTCTAGGTGTAGTGCCTCTTTCAGGAGCTCTTGTAAAGCAGGCCTGGTGGTGACAGAATCTCTGAGTACTTGCTTGTTTGCAAAAAAAATTTATTTTTCCTTCACTTATGAAGCTCAGTTTGGCTGGATATGAAATTCTGGGTTGAAAGTTCTTTTCTTTAATGATGTTGAATATTGGCCCCCACTCTCTTCTGGCTTGTAGAGTCTCTGCTGAGAGATCTGCTGTGAGTCTGATGGGCTTCCCTTTGTGGGTGACCCAACCTTTCTCTCTGGCTCCCCTTAGCATTTTCTCCTTCATTTCAACCCTGGTGAATCTGACGATTATGTGCCTTGGGGTTTCTTTTCTTGAGGAATATCTTTGTGATGTTCTCTGTATTTCCTGGACTTGAATATTAGACTGTCTTGCTAGGTTGGGGAAATTTTCCTGGACAATATCCTGAAGAGTATCTTGCAGCATGGCTTCATTCTCTTCATCACATTCAGGTACACCTATCAAACATAGATTAGGTCTCTTCACATAGTCCCACATTTCTTGGAGACTTTGTTCATTCTTTTCTGTGCTCTTTTTTCTAATCTTGCCTTCTTATTTGATTTCATTGAGTTGATCTTTGACTTCTGATACACTTTCTTCTGCTTGGTCAATTTGGCTGTTGAGACTTGTGCATGCTTCACGAGGATCTCATGTTGTGTTTTTCAGCTCCATCAATTCACTCATATTCCTCTCTAAGTTGTCCATTATTGTTATCATTTACTCAAATCTTTTTCAAGGTTCTTAGTTTCTTTGCATTGAGGTAGAACGTGTTCTTTTAGCTCACAGAAGTTTCTCATTACCCACCTTCTGAAGTCTCATTCTGTCATTTCATCACACTCCTTCTCCGTCTAGCTTTGTTCCCTTGCTGGTGAGGGATTGTGGTCCCTTGTAGGAGGAGAGGTGTTCCAGTTTTGGGTGTTTTCCTCCTTTTTGCGCTGGTTTCTTCCCATCTTTGTGGATTTATCCACCTGTCGTCTGAGTAGTTGCTGACGTTTCAATTGGGTCTCTGAGTGGATGCCCAGATTGTTGATGATGAAGTATTTCTGTTTCTAAGTTTTCCTTCTAACAGTCTAGCCCCTCTGCTGTAAGACTGCTGAGGTCCACTCCAGGCCCTGCTTGCCTGGGGAACACCTGTAGCAGCTGCAGAACAATGAGGGTTGCTACCTGTTTCTTCTTCTGCTATATTTGTCCCAGAATGATGCCCGCCAAATGTCAATCTGCTCATTCCTTTGTGAGGTGAGTCTTTGGATATATGGGGGTCAGGGAGCTGCTTGAGAAGACCGTCTGTACTTTACAGAAGCTCAAGTGCTGAGCTGTGAGCTCTGTTGTTCATTCAGGGCTGTGAGGCAGGTACATTTAAGTCTGCTGCAGTAGAACTCATAAAGCCCCTTTTTATCCTCAGGTGCTCTGTCCTGGGGAGTTAGGGCTTCATTTATGAGTATCCATTGCACTGTCCTGCACAGCAAGGAGGCAGTCTAGTCACTGCCTGCCTGCTGAGACTCTGCCCTGGGGCTATGGGCTCCACCCTGCTGCTGTGTGTAATTCCCTGTAGTCCTGTTTATATGGGTGTGGTTAGAACTGCCCTGGCAATGGTGGCCCACCTCTGTAATGGTGGACTCTCCCTGTTATGGCAGGTTGCCTCAGCAACAGCAGGCCTCGTCAGCAATGGGAGAGTACCTCAGTAGGGGCAGAGTGCCTTGGTAATGGTGGACACCCCTCCCCCACCTAGCTGCACCATTCTGGGTTCAGTTGTGTTTGCCATGAAACTCTCAACTCCGAGCATTTCCAATTGCTGTTTTGTTTGTTTTTGTGGGGTTGGGACCTGCCAAGCCTGATCACCTGGCTCCCTGCCTCAGAGCCCTTTTGTTTTTTTAAGTTGAATGGTTGACTCTCTCCCAGGTGTTTCAGTCACCTGCTGAAAGGTCACCAGGATCTGTGTGATTTTCCGTGCAGCGACCCACTGTGCCTGCTCAAAGAATGTCACTCCCTGGGAATCTCCTTGCCTGGCTTACTGTTTAAGTCCCGTTTAATCAGATAAATATGCTAATCTGCCTTCCCACATCTCAAATTGCCGGTTTAACAGGGCAACCAGACCAGTGTATTTTGTATGGAGTGCCGCTGCGCTGCAGCGCCAGCCAAAATGGCCATGCCAGCCGAAACAGCTGCGCTGGTGGACCATGGAGCTCCTACACTTGGGAATCTCCTGTTCTGTGGGCAATAAAGATCCATCTGGAAATGCGGCGTCCACTCACCCTCTGCGCTTTCACTGGGAGCTGCAATCCTGAGTTGCTCCTATAGTGCAATCTTCTCCTCTCTCCAATTAGTATATTCTTAAAAGAACAAATTATGATTTTTTTTTCAGATGGAGTCTTGCTTTGTTACCCAGGCAGTGGCACAATCTTGGCACACCAGAACCTCCACCTCCTGTGTTCAAGTAATTTTCATTCAAGTGCCTTAGCCTCCCAAGTAGGTAGGATTACAGGAGCCCACCACCACACTTGGCTAATTTGTGTATTTTTAGTAGAGATGGGGTTTCACCATGTTGGCCAGGCTGATCTTAAACTCCTGACCTCAAGTGATCCACATGCCTTAGCCTCCCAACATGCTGGAATTGCAGGCATGAGCTACTGCTCCCAGCCAGAAAAATATTTTGCCTCTCCTTCATTCAACATGGTTAAGTCCATTCTACATGCCAGGCATTGTACATGTGAAACAGTGCCAACTTTATCAGTGAGTGTAGGTAGATACACAAACAAAGGCTTAAGGAATTCAGTTCTATGAGACCACACTGGTGGACAGTGTATGAACCTGGGATACAAACCCACCTTTATTTGACCCCGAATTTGATGCTGGGGTGGTTTTAATCTTATTCTGAGAATTTGAGTTATTTAACAATACAAAGGTGAGGAGTTTCTGTCAGATGTGTGTGTAGTGGTTTGTATCATAAGGAAGAACTGAAGGAAGCAACAAGACCAATTAAGAGACTTTAGTCTAAAGGAAGAGTAATGCTAAAAGGCAGTGGGAGTGACAAAAGCAGAGGAAAAAAGTTTTGTGATCATTTGGGAGATAGAATAGGAAGTGCTTGGTCATGAGATGTGAAAGGAGAAATAGAGGGAAAACAGAGCTGCAAAGGCTCTGCTGGGGAAGACTGGGTACATAGTGGTGCCCTCTACCTGGCAGAGAATGTAGGAAGAGAAATAGGTGAAAAGGAAAAGACAGTTTTTAATTCTCAGTGTCACATTAGAATGGAATTCTCTGGTCAAAAGTTGAATATAAATCTCTGTAGGGTAAATTCATTTGTGACATCCCAACATATGTTTTCAAAAATAACACAAATACTAAATCAAACTTTTAAGAGTAACTGGGGAAATTTCCTAAAATTTACATGCTAAGACTATCATTTTTTTCCATGTATTACTTTCAACTCTGAATCTAAGGTTATAGCAAATGAGGCATCTTATATAAAATAAAGCTAATACATGAAGCAAAACATTTAAAACTCTATTGTCCTCAAAAAACTAGAGTCATGGGTGTGGAAGTGATTGCCATGAGAAAGCAACTGAAGCCATGGGTGTGGAAGTGATTACCGTGAGAAGTGTATAGTAAGGAGAAGTGGGAAGAAAGAAGACCTGGAGAATAGGGTGATTTACACGGCATTAAGTGAAGCTTGTAAAAGTGAGCACCAGGAGTCAAGGGACCTGCGTATGAATCAGCAACAGCTGCTCCTGTGAGTCACTAGAAAGGAGATGATTTCTGCTTTTCATTTCTGTAACAGCAGCACCTAGAACAGGGCCTGGTCAATAGATACTCAGTATGTATTACCTCAATGCGCAGAGTCAAATTTTGCCAGGAGGGAAAAAAAGCTACAAATCGGCTATGGTAACTTAGTGATTGGGCTTGTGTGTGTTATAGTGAGTTGGATGTCACACAGCGGGTAAAGTAGTGAACTAGAGTCGAGAAAGCAATGACATAAACTGAGGGCTTCTCTTCCCAAGTATCTGGCTGAAAAGAGAGATGTAGTAGTAATTATAGGAAGATGCATGGTAAAGAAAGCCTTTCATTCCATGATTCGACAAAAGGGGTGAGTATACTTCTACGTTAAAGGGGAAGAGCCAACAGAGAAAACACATTTTTGAAATTAGAAGAGAAGGAAAAATGAATGCGCAAGGGCTCCCAAAAGGGACAGGTGTATGCAATCCAGATCAGGGACAGATTAGCTTCAGACTCCTACAAAAGCAAGAAAGGAGAAAGGACCATATGACTGTAGAAAAATTTCCAGTAGAAGAGAGGTTTAGGAAGAGATCTTTTGATTATCTTTATTTTAATAGACTTTTCAAAAAACTAGTGTGGGGAAAAGGATACTATGTATAGAAAAGTCTACACTTCTTGATACACCTAACCAAAAAAAAAAAAAAAAAAAAAAAAAAAAAAGCTTGATACACTAAACAAAACCCAAATAATGTCTTTCCTAAAAGTGGGTAACCTGAAAAGCAATTTAAGCAAAAATCAAGGAGTTCATTTATAAGTAAGTGTATCCAAAAAGTAAAAAATGGGTTTAATTTTTCCCACAAAGAGCGGAAATAACAACAACTTTAGGTGAAGAGGAAAAATAATTAAGAAGAAAATTATATGCCATTGTAAAATGCGTGAATATTTACAAACTCTAACATAACTAACTACAAAAAGGACCATCAAGAATCATTATCATAGGAAGCAAAGGACCATTTGAAAAATCAGGGAAGAAGGGATGATTCATATTTAGTTTTGTTGAAAATACTTAAGTTTGAGGACAAAAATAGGTGATGTTAAAATGCTGGAAACCACAGTGAAAGGAAAAAAGAATTCAAGAAAGTTTCTTTCAGTAACCAATATTTAGTAAAATCCTCAAGATCTAATGGCTACAATCTGTGTTAATAGTGTCTGAAGACCTAGAAATGTCATGAGATAGTATTTTGGATAATTCTTGCAGAATTCAGATGATGTCTATTTAAAGTTACAAAATAGTGCCTGCACTTAACAACAGACACATGCAATAACAGATATCCATGACTTTAAAAATAGTAAAATTTTAAACTTTCTAAACACAAAAATATTGGGAAGCATTGTTATGAAAACAGATTTTAAAACTTTTTGGTTGAAACCAATATTGAAGCACATTAAGAAAAAAATCCTATCCTTCCATGACATTGGCAAGTCTGAGAGAGCAAAGACAAACAAATTAGAGTAGTGTGATTTGAATTAATCAGGAATTTGATTCTGTGAAAGGAGCTGAGACCTTGTTTATTTATGATTCCAGAGTAAACTAATTAATTCATGGATTCATTCAATACCTATTTAATATCTGAGCTCTTAGCAAACATGCTGCACACTATGTGTAAGTCTTGGGGATTTTGCTTGGACCAATATGAATAAGGTTCTTATTCTTGTAAAACTTATCTTCCAATAAGGAAGTTAACAGATTGTGTTGCCCATCACCCCTGCCTGCATTATCTAGGATGGCTATTGATCTCCAGCTATTGGATCTTCATTCCAGACAGTAAAATAAAAAAAGAAAAGGAGGAAGTTTTTTTTAGAAGGCACTCATAGCACAATGCTTACAAATTATTGGCTTAAAACTTAGTTACATGGCCATATCTAGTTGCACGGGAGGTTCAAAAGACATAATCATACAGCTAGGGTAACGAATACAAGAAGAAACAATGGGATATGGAAAAAAAGAACTAGCATTCTATGTCACAGTCTCTAAAGAAAGATTAGGGAAGTTTTGGCTTAAAGCAAGAATAAACACAATAAAATTTTACAACCCTTTGTAAGCATATATGAAAGACATACAAAAAGTTTGTAGTGATTTTTTTCTGAAGCTGAGAGGAAAACTGAGAAAAATTAAATTATAAAATGAAACTTTGGTTTAGAGGCAAGAAACATTTTATGACAATCAAGAGATCAAGGTTGTACAGTTTATTACGTGAATGTTGTGGCTCACTGGTTTCATCCTGGATGTCATCACTTGACATTTTGAAAAGGAGTTTTATGGGAATTTTTTTGGGTGTCCTATAAAGTCCTGTCCCATCAGAAGTGAATAATAATCTTCCATATTCTTGATATATATTAATGGTATCTTCTACAATTTTCCATTGTTTAGTTTAGGTAAACCTGGGAATCATGTTTGGGTATTGTCTCACCCAACTTCTGTTACTCATCCTCATCTCAAATCAGAAACATCTTGAATATTTTGTGCTCTAGCAATTAATTCATCATTAATCCTGGAGTTATTTGCTATTCCAGTCATTTGTCCTACTTCGCTTCCTGTAAGCATAATGGATTTACCACCATTAACTCATAAACCATATGGAATTTGTACATCTTATTTGACTTTGTGAGCAAAAGTTCTATGTATATCCTGTAAATCTTGCCTAGTTTAAAACTTATTTTCAGTAGAGATTATATTTCTGCACTCATGTACCTATGTAATTTTCACTGTTATTGCTGGTCAGGCTTTCCAGGGGTCATTATAACCTCCTGGGTTCTCTGTAAGAGGGACATATTCTTCAGGATGATGTTGTAATATTTTGTTAGGTAAAACCTTTCATCTATCTAAATTGATAGTTCCTAATGTCTTGAGTAACAAGGCTGTAGTTTTTATTTTTCTTAGCTCTGCAAGTTAATGTGACCAATGCCTGAGGTTGGGTAATCAGGCCAGTATCAGACTGATCTTTGCCAGAACGTTTTGCCCAATACATTTCTCTATTGCTTTCTAAAAGTCACTGGATGTTAGTATGGGCTCTGGAATTGCAATTTTAAAAAATGTTTTGTGAATTAATAGCAACATAGTAATTTAATTTTTTTATTTTACTTTATTTTATTTTATTTTAATTTTTATTGCATTATAGGGTTGGGGGTACATGTGCAGAAAATGCAAGATAGTTGCATAGGTACACACTTGGCAGTGTGTTTTGCTGCCTTCCTCCCCTTCACCCACACTTGGTATTCATCCCCAGGCTATCTCTCCCCAGCCCCCCCCCACTGTCCCTCCCCCATTCCCCCCAATAGACCCCAGTGTGTAGTAGACCCCCTCTCTGTGTCCATGTGTTCTCATTTTTCTCACCCGCCTATGAGTGAGTATATGCGGTATTTCTTTTTCTGTTCTTGTGTCAGTTTGCTGAGAATGATGTTCTCCAGATTCATCCATGTCCTTACAAAGGACACAAACTCATCATTTTTGATTGCTGCATAATATTCCATGGTGTATATGTGCCACATTTTCCCAGTCCAGTCTATCATCGATGGGCATTTGGGTTGGTTCCAGGTCTTTGCTATTGTAAACAGTGCTGCAACGAATGTTCGTGTGCATGTGTCCTTATAGTAGAATGATTTATAGTCCTTTGGATATATACCCAGTAATGGGATTGCTGGGTCAAATGGAATTTCTATTTCTAGGTCCTTGAGGAATCGCCACACTGTCTTCCACAATGGTTGAAATAATTAGTAATTTAATTTTTAAACATAATTTGCAATTGAAATGTGTAGGACTCCAATAAGGCACAATGACCTAGATCCTGAGTATGATCCCCTCAGAAGAGGCAAATAGTGAGTTGATCAAGTGCATTCACATCTGCTTACACCAGTCACTTTTGAACTGCTCAATGGCAGGCAGGGGGAATGACCTCTGGTTGGCAGATGTTCACTCAGTATAACCCTGGATTGGACATATATTTACCTTGAGTCAGGCCAGTCATGTGTTGTTGGATTATCCCTTGGAGATATACTCATTAGTGACTGTTAAAGTACCTGAGTCATTAGGTGCTGGTAGACTATGCCCACTGATATGTGCATTAGGTGCAAGCTGCCTAGCTGTGCTGACACTGACTAAAGCTGTGAGCTTTCACAATGACATGGCAGCCAATTACACATGTTCAGATTTACCATTTATCAAGAGGCAATGGTTTCAATTATGCAGTTATCATTATACACACAGGCAGTAATAAAGGAAGTAAAAAAAAACCACAGCGATGGCTCTGCAGATCAATGTAACTCCAGAAGAGTCCAGTGGGTCCAGAAGCTCTTTGGATGCTGGTTAGATGCTCTTTCTGGGCAGAGATCCCAGCAGCAGCCACCAGGTCTGGATAAGTCCGTAAGTTCTCATGGACAAAGCTTCTGAAGGCATCTTAGACAAGACCTTGTCTTTGCTGGTTTTATAATCCTCTGCAGATGGGTCTATCTTATTTTCTCAGTCATCTTTTACCTCCTATTAGTTCATTTCAGGTTGCTCATGATCCCAGACAGCAGTAGTTGTTATCATTTCAGTTCATTCATGTATGTTTATGTCTTTGGGAATGAGGGGACAACTTCACTGTGGACTTAATTCTACTGGAGATGAGTGACCCCATTTTAAGACATCAGGATCACAAATTATTATCACATATTATCAGGGCAGACAATAACTACCACCTGGGTCTGAAAGCAGGTAACTCCATTTATTCAGAAAACATTCTGTCTTGATTATGGTGTCAGTTGCTGTGAGGTACTTCCTTTTTTCCACCTGTTCTTAACAAGGTTTGATTCTGAACTGGTAACATTCTACTGATTTCCAGGTGAAGAAACTGAATGCACCAGCCTAGCCCATCAGAGCACTTGCCCCAATGCTTCCACTTTAAGAGTTCTCCACCATGTCCAGAACTATAGTCCATTAATCCCCTAATTTTGATTTCTTAAGAGAATAAACAACACATCTTATGTACACACCCACATCCTTCTTCTCCCAAATACCAAACACACAAAAATCCAATCTGTCTCCTTCTACCTAAGCAATTTTAGTCACTTTTTCATAAATACCTTAAGCTCCCTGACTTGATGCTCATCCTTCCTCTGGCAAAATCTCATCCCTGGATGAGCCCCACTTTGTGTTTCCTCAATGACACCACTCAGCTTAACCAGAAAAACATCAAAAAGTGTTCAGAGGTATCATCATAAATTCAAATTACTTACACAACAAATTGGCCCTAAATATTTCCAGAAATCAATAAAAGTTTTGTTTCTCCAATGACATCATTTCTTCAGAAAGCCAACATGTATACCCAATATTTTCTACATTCTAACTTTTATTCAACTTCTCTCAACTGATGTCTTGCTAAATTATTCAAGGAGAAAATATATCCCATTAGGCAAAATATATCCCATTAGGCAAGAGCAGATTATCTTCCCATCTCCTAAGAAAATAATATGCACCAAATGCACCCACCTCATCTTCCTCTGCCTCATCACGTCAGAAAAAGCACACTTGCTTTTGTCAAAAGGCAAATCTGAGATAAAAGATTTAGACAGCCTATAATTCTGGCACTTGCAGAGACCAATGCTGGGAGATTATATGAGCCCAGGACTTTGAAACAAGCCTGGGCAAGTTAGGGAAATCCCATCTCTAAAACAAATACAAACAAACAATTAGCTGAGCATGGTGGTGTGGTGGCACATGCCTGTAGTCCCAGCTACTCAGGGTGGGGAGCACTGAGGTGGGAGGATCACCTGAGCCTGGAAGAGTGAGGCTGCAGTGAGCCATGATCACACCACTGCACTACCACCAGGGCAACAGATATTTTCAAAATGTTCTTCTCTGTTAAAAATAATCAAATCAGGGGGGAGAGGCAAGATGGCGTCGTAGAGGCAACTCAGGATTGCAGTTCTCAGTGAAGGCGCAGAGGGTGAGTCCTAGCCGCATTCTCGGATGTTCCTTTTATGCCCACAGAGCGTTGAAAGTCCCAGGTGTGGGAGAGACATGGGAAGCTAGCAGCCAGCTAACGCAGCCAGCTCCCACTGCCTCTTCGGCCGGTGCCGCAGCGGGACCCGGTGCAGAACTCACTGGTCTGGGTGCCCTGTTGAACTGGAAATCTGAGATTTGGAAGGGCAGATTGGCATGTTCATCTGATTGAATGGGACTTGGACAATGAGCCAGACCAGGAGTTTCCTTGGAAGCGTGATCTGAGCTGGGGTAGTGGGCAGCGACACGGGAGATCGCATGGATCCCAGTGCCCTATTGGCAGGCTACTGGGGCGCCAGTGAGAGAGTCGACCTTTCAGCTTGGGGAGAGAAAGAGAGAGAGAGAGAGGATGGATTCTGAGGCAGGGAGGTGGGTGATTGGGCTTGGCGGGTCCCACACTCATGGGGATGAGCAGGGCGGCGACTGGAGATGCTAGGGGCTGAGAGTTTTGCTGCCGGCATCTAGGATGGTGCAGCCCGGTGAGGGAGGGGCGTCCACCATTGCTGACGCAGTCCACCCCCACTGAAGTACCACCTAGGACTGACGCGGCCTGCAGTTGCCGAGGCAACCTGCCATAACAGAGAGAATCCGCGCTCCACAGCAGAAGGGAGCCCAGCAGCAATGGGGCGGACCCGCGCTAGCAGGTCAGAGCCCCGGCAGGCAAATAGTGAATAGACTGCCGCCTAGTGGGGCAGGACAGTGCAACAGACACTCAAAAAAGAAAGCCCCAAATCCCTGAGTCAGAGCATCTAAGGGTGAAAAAAAAAAAGGGTGGTGTTTTATGAGTTCTATAGCAGCAGACATAAACAACCTCCCAACAACGCTGAATGAACAACGGAGCTCACAGCTCAGCACTGGAGCTCCTATAAAGCAAAGACTGTCTCCTCAAGCAGCTCCCTGACCCCTGTATATCCAAGGAGTCACCCCAGAAAAGGACTAATCAGACTGACATTTGGCTGGCATTATTCTGGAACAAGGACAGCAGAAGAAGAAACTGGTATCATCTCTCACTGTTCTGCAGCTGCTGCAGGTATACCCCAGACAAGCAGGGCCTGCAGTGGACCTCAGCACTCATACAGCAGAGGGGATAGACCATTAGAGGGAAAACTAAGTAACAGAAATACTTCATCATCAACAATCTCAGCGTCCACACAGAGACGCAATTGAAAAATCAGCAACTACTAAGACGACAGGCGGATAAATCCATAAAGATGGGAAGAAACCAGCGCAAAAAGGAGGAAAGCACCCAAAAGCAAAACACCTCACCTCCAAAAACGGACCAAAACTCCTCACCAGCAAGGGAACAAAGCTGGACGGAGAATGAATGTGACAAAATGACGAAATCAGACTTCAGAAAGTGGATAATGAGAAACTTCAGTGAGCTATAGGAACATGTACTAAACCAGTGCAAAGAAACTAAGAACCTTGAAAAAAGATTTGAAAAAAGATTCGAGGAATTGATAACGAGAATGGACACCTTAGAGAGGAATATGAATGAACTGAAGGAGCTGAAAAACACAACACGAGAACTTCGCGAAGCATGCACAAGTTTCAACAGCCGAATTGACCAAGCAGAAGAAAGAATATCAGAAGTTGAAGATCAACTCAATGAAATAAAACGAGAAACCAAGATTAAGGAAAAAAGAACAAAAAGGAATGAAAAAAATCTCCAAGAAATGTGGGACTATGTGAAGAGACCCAACCTACGTTTGATAGGTGTACCAGAATGTGATGAAGAGAATGAATCCAAGCTGGAAAACACTCTTCAGGATATTATCCAGGAAAATTTCCCCAACCTAGCAAGACAGGTCAATACTCAACTCCAGGAAATACAGAGAACACCACAAAGATATTCCGCAAGAAGAGCAACCCCAAGGCACATAATCGTCAGATTCACCAGGGTTGAAACAAAGGAGAAAATACTAAGGGCAGCCAGAGAGAAAGGTCAGGTCACCCACAAAGGGAAGCCCATCAGACTCACAGCAGATCTCTCGGTAGAGACTCTACAAGCCAGAAGAGAGTGGGGGCCAATATTCAACATCCTTAAAGAAAAGAGCTTTCAACCCAGAATTTCATATCCAGCCAAACGGAGCTTCATAAGTGAAGGAAAAATAAAATCCTTCATGAACAAGCAAGTACTCAGAGATTTTGTCACCACTAGGCCTGCTTTACAAGAGCTCCTGAAAGAGGCACTACACATAGAAAGAAACAACCAGTTCCAGCCATCCTAACAGCATACCAAATGCTAAAGACAATCAACAAAATGAAGAATCTACATGAACCAACAGGCAAAACAGCCAGCTTGCATCAAAATGGCAGTATCAAATTCACACATAACAATATTAACCCTGAATGTAAATGGGCTAAATGCACCAATCAAAAGACACAGACTGGCAAATTGGATAAAAAACCAAAACCCATCAGTTTGCTGTATCCAGGAAACCCACCTCACACGCAAAGATACACAAAGGCTCAAAATAAAAGAATGGAGGAAGATTTACCAAGCAAATGGAGAGCAAAAAAAAGCAGGAGTTGCAATTGTCATCTCTGATAAAATAGACTTTAAAGCAACAAAGATCAAAAGGGACAAAGAAGGTCATTACATAATGGTAAAAGGATCGATAAAACAAGAAGAGCTAATGATTCTAAATATACATGGACCCAATGTAGGAACACCCAGATATATAAGGCAAGTTCTTAATGACTTACAAAGAGACTTAGACTCCCACACAATAATAGTGGGAGACTTTAACACTCCACTGTCAATAGCAGTCAGATCAACCAGACAGAAAATTAACAAGGATATCCAGGACTTGAACTCAGACCTGGAACAAGCAAACCTGATAGACATTTACAGAACTCTCCACCCCAAATACACACAATATACATTCTTCTCTGCAACACATCACACCTACTCCAAAATTGACCACATAATTGGAAGTAAAGCACTCCTCAGCAAATGAAAAACAACGGAAATCATAACACACAGACTCTCAGACCATAGTGCAATCAAGTTGGAACTCAGAATTCAGAAAATAACTCAGAACCGCACAGCTTCATGGAAACTGAACAACTGGCTCTTGAATGTTGATTGGATAAACAATGAAATGAAGGCAGAAATAAAGAAGTTCTTTGAAACCAACGAGAATGAAGACACAACGTACCAGAATCTCTGGGACACATTTAAAGCAGTCTGTAGAGGAAAATATATAGCAATAAGTGCCCACATGAGAAGAGTGGAGAGATCCAAAATTGACACCCTATCGTCAAAATTGAAAGAGCTAGAGGAGCAAGATCAAAAAACCTCAAAACCTAGCTGAAGACAAGAAATAACTAAGATCAGAGCAGAACTGAAGGAGATAGAGACAAGAAAAACCCTTCAAAAAATCAATAAATCTAAGAGCTGGTTTTTCGAAAAGATCAACAAAACAGACAGACCACTAGCCAGACTGATAAAAAAGAAAAGAGAGAACAACCAAATAGAGGCAATAAAAAACGATAAAGGGGAAATCACCACAGATTCCATAGAAATTCAAACCATCATCAGAGAATACTACAAAAAACTCTATGCAAACAAACTGGTAAATCAGGAAGAAATGGATGAATTCCTGGTCGCCTGTGTCCTCCCAAGCCTAAACCAGGAGGAAGCCGAAACTATAAATAGACCAATAACAAGGTCAGAAGTTGAGGCAGCAATTAAAAGCCTACCACACAAAAAAAGCCCAGGTCTAGTTGGGTTCACAGCTGAATTCTACCAGACACACAAAGAGGATCTGGTACCATTCCTTCTGAAACTATTCCAAATAATCCAAAAAGAGGGAACCCTTACCAAATCATTTTAGGAGACCAACATCATCCTGATACCAAAACCTGGCAGAGACTCAACAAGAAATGAAAACTTCAGGCCAATATCCATGATGAACATAGATGCAAAAATCTTCAATAAAATATTGGCAAATCGATTGCAACAGCACATTAAAAAACTTATCCATCATGATCAAGTAGGATTCATCCCGGGGATGCAAGGCTAGTTCAACATATGGAAGTCTATAAATGTAATTCACCACATAAACAGAAGCAAAAACAAAAACCACATGATTATCTCAATTGACGCAGAGAAGACATTTGACAAAATTCAACAGTCCTTTATGCTAAAAACCCTCAATAAACTTGGTATTGATGGAACATATCTCAAAGTAATAAAAGCTATTTACGACAAGCCAACAGCCAATATCATACTTAATGGGCAAAAACTGGAAGGATTTCCTTTGAAATCCGGCAGTAGTCAAGGATGCCCTCTCTCACCACTCCTATTCAACATAGTACTGGAATTTCTAGCCAGAGCAATCAGGCAAGAAAAAAGACATAAAGTGTATTCAAATAGGAAAGGTGGAAGCCAAATTGTCTCTATTTGCATATGACATGATAGTATACCTAGAAGACCCCATCACCTCAGCCCAAAAGCTCCTGCAACTGATAAGCAACTTCAGCAAAGTCTCAGGATATAAAATCAATGTTCAAAAATCACAAGCATTCCTATACACCAATAACAGACTTAAAGAGAACCAAATTAAGAACGAACTGCCATTCACAATTGCTACAAAGAAAATAAAATACCTAGGAATACAACTCACTAGGAATGTAAGGGACCTCTTTAAGGAAAACTACAAACAACTGCTTAACGAAATAAGAGAGGACACAAAGAGATGGAGAAACATTCCATATTCATGGTTAGGAAGAATCAATATCATGAAAATGGCTATACTGTCCAAAGTAATTTACACATTCAATGCTATCCCCATCAAACTACCATTGAATTTCTTCACAGAACTGGAAAAAACCACCATGAATTTCATATGGAACCAAAAAAGAGCCCGCATAGCCAAGTCAATTCTAAGCAAAAATAACACAGCGGGAGGCATCATGCTACCAGACTTCAAACTGTACTACAAGGCTACAGTAATCAAAACAGCATGGTACCGGTACCAAAACAGAGATATAGACCAATGGAACAGAACAGAAGCATCAGAGGCAACACAACATATCTACAACCATATTATCTTTGATAAACCAGACAAAAACAGGCAATGGGAAAAGGATTCCCTATTTAATAAATGGTGTTGGGAAAACTGGCTAGCCATGTGCAGAAAGCAGAAACTGGACCCCTTTCTGACACCTTACACTAAAATTAACTCCAGATGGATTAAAGACTTAAACGTAAGACCTGACACCATAAAAACCCTAGAAGAAAATCTAGGCAAAACCGTTCAGGACATAGGAGTCGGCAAGGACTTCATGAACAAAACACCAAAAGCATTGGCAACAAAAGCCAAAATAGACAAATGGGACCTAATCAAACTCCACAGCTTCTGCACGGCAAAAGAAACAGTCACTAGAGTGAATCGGCAACCATCAGAATGGGAAAAAATCTTTGCAGTTTACACATCAGACAAAGGGCTGATATCCAGAATTTACAAAGAACTCAAACAGATTTACAGAACAACAAAAAACAAGCCCATTCAAAAATGGGCAAAGGATATGAACAGAAACTTTACAAAAGAAGACATACATGAGGCCAACAAACTTATGAAAAAGTGCTCATCATCATTGGTCATTAGAGGGATGCAAATCAAAACCACATTGAGATATCATCTCACACCAGTTAGAATGGCGATCATTAAAAATCCGGAGACAGCAGATGCTGGAGAGGATGTGGAGAAATAGGAACACTCTTACACTGTTGGTGGGAGTGTAAATTAGTTCAACCATTGTGGAAGACAGTGTGACGATTCCCTAGGGACCTAGAAATAGAAATTCCATTTGACCCAGCAATCCCATTAATGGGTATCTATCCAAAAGACTATAAATCGTTCTACTATAAGGACACATGCACACAAATGTTCATTGCAGCCCTGTTTACAATAGCAAAGACCTGGATCCAACCCAAATGCCCATCGATGATAGACTGGACTGGGAAAATGTGGCACATATACACCATGGAATATTATGCAGCAATCAAAAATGATGAGTTTGTGTCCTTTGTAAAGACATGGATGAATCTGGAGAACATCATTCTCAGCAAACTGACACAAGAAAAGAAAAAGTAATACTGCATATACTCACTCATAGGTGGGTGAGAAAAATGAGAACACATGGACACAGAGAGGCGGTCTATTATACACTGGGGACTGTTGGGGGAAATGGGGGAGGGACAGCGGGTGGGGCTGGGGGGGATAGCCTGGTGATGAATACCAAGTGTGGGTGAAGGGGAGGAAGGCAGCAAAATACACTGCCATGTGTGTAGCTATGCAACTATCTTGCACGTTCTGCACATCTACCCCAAAACCTATAGTGCAATAAAAATTAAAAATATATATATATATATATAAATCAGAAAAAAAAAATTATCAAATCAACAGATGGCCATGAGGCTGAGGTGGCTCCAGTGTTCTCAATTCCTCCTTAAACAAACCAAAACTTGACTCAGTGTAAATAATAAAAGGAAACTTAAGCGTAACCAATCAGAAACCACCAACTAACATTGAACTTTCCACTCTAATGATCCAAATGAAGCCACTGCTCCACTTTACCCAATCAAGTATTTTCTTTTTCTTCCACATTCACCATATAAAAGTCTTCCACCACTCTCCCTAAGCCTCTCTGTTGGAGCTCTGAGCTGTTTGCAGTGTGGGGCTGCCTGGTTTCTAAATTTCTGAATGCTCAAATATACTTCTTAATGTTGCAAAGTGCATAATTGTATCTTTTAGCAGCTCTCATGATGACATCATTTAATTGTATCTTTTAGCAGCTCTCATGATGACATCATTCTTTCTGGATCCTCAATTTCTACCTTCTTCACTAGATTGATTCTTCAGTATGTCAACATGTTCTCCTCTACCATTGTAAAGACTCTCCTAATATGGGCAGTTTCTTACAAAACTATACATACTCTTACTATGCAATCCAGCAGTTCCACTCCCTAAGTCTTTATCCAAATGACCAGAAAGTGTATGTCCACACAGAAACCTACACACAGATGTTTATGGCAGCTTTTTAAAATAGCTGCCAAAACTTAGGAGAAACCAAGACATCCTTCAGTAGCTTAACTGATAAATATACTGTGGTATATTTAGAAAATAAAATATTAATTACCTCTAAGAAGAAATGAGCTACTGAGCTATCAGATGACACTGAGGAATCTTAAATGCATATTACTAACTCAAAGAAGCCAATCTGGAAAGTTATCTACTCTATAATTTCAAGAACATAACATTCAGAAAAATGCAAAACTATGGAGACTGAGAAGACTGGTGGTTTCTAGTGGTGAGGAAAAGAAAGAATAAATAGAGCAATAGAGCACAAGATTATTACAGTACTGAAAATATACTGCAGGCTATCATAGCAGTTATAATGATACATTCATTATACATTTCAGCCTCATTATACAATTATCCAAACCCTTAGAATGTGTGCCACCAAGAGTATCACTCTGGGTGATGATGATTTGCCAATGTAAGTTCACTAACTATAATAAATATTCTACTCTGGTGTAGGAGGTTGTAAGTGGAGTAACCAGAGAGTGTGCAAAAATGTAGGGCATATGAGATCTCTGGACTCTGCACTCTATTTTGCTGTACCCTCAAAACTACTCTAAAATAATACTATATCTTTAGAAATCTATAACTAGCCCATTTCAAAAGTCTCCAACTGGTCTGAGCCAGTTCTATAAAAGCTTGGAAAACCCTGGTTAATAAGCTAGATTTGACCCAACTGGCAAGAAGAGGCATGAAAGACCAAGGCCAGGGGAGTATATTACACATGCATGCACCAGGAAACTGGAGGAAGCTTGGAGATTCTTTAGCCTGGTCCTGAGCCTGTTGAAACTGCAGTTACAGACACAGATGCCTGGGGCACCAATCTGAATCTGCCAACATCCAAGGCCACATGATCACAAATGTGCAGAGTCTCCTTTATGATCAGTAGCTAAGGATGTTAGGCCATATTTGGACTAGGATGGGAGATAAACTGAGAACAATAGATTCTGTAGACTTTTGTTCCTACCCTCAAGCATTTACCTCTTTCCTCTTGCACAAGTAACAGGGAGGCTCCCTGTGAACAACATCTCCACAACCTATGGTTGTGTCACCCTCGGCCTCTTATGCCCTCCTATGGCACAGTCAATCAGGACATCCAACCCTGCAAACTCAAGGGTCCACACATGGCCAAAATAATGTAGGAGTGAACAGAACCCCCACTCTGATCTGCAGACAGATGTGCCCTACCTTCTGGGCCTCTACCAGCAACTGGAGGTCCTGGAAATTTCCAAACACACATCAATGTTCTAAACTGCAGGCTGCTTCCTCATCCTATGGCAGAGTAGATCTTTTCTCCACCAGACTTGGCCTGTTATCCAGTTGAATGAAATGTCTTTTTAATACAGAAACAGGGCACAGAAACTAGTGTTCCTTGGCCCTGAACCCCATCACACAGTCTGCAGGTACACATCAGTCCCAAGGAAATACCACAGAATTGAGGTCTCAGGCCCTGGAGTGTACTCTTCAGCTCTGCTTTTTTGGCAAGTCTGCAGGCTTCATGCAGAAAAACAATGAAAATAAAACAAGTGATGAACACACACACACACACACACACACACACACACACACACAAACACACGCAAACCATAGTGACTAACAGAATATCTGTCCAGGGAATTTGCAGAGAGAAGAGTAGAAACCATCCCAGGGTCCTTCCACAGTTACATCCTTGAGTCCATTTTCAGGCAGTGCTGTCTAGACCTGTCTCAGCCCAAACATCACCACCCTGATATGCAGGAGCTGGTTTCCTTACCTTAAACATCAAGAAACAATTTCTTTTACTTAAAACTGAAAGAAATATCCTCAAGCAATGTCCTCATTGGCAGGGGTGGAGTAGGGGAGTTTCTTAAAAAGTGAGGCCTCTGCCTACCATCTAGAGAACCTGGAAAATTCCATCTATGCCACAAAGTCCAAATCACTGGTCACTGCCCCAGTGTATGGCAGACTAAACCACCTCTCCATTAGATGTGGGTTGCCATTTAATTGAATAAAATGGCTTTTCTATTACAGGGACAGGATAAGGGATCAAAAGGGACTGAACTCCAGCATACAGTCTGCACAGACACTAGGCTTGTGCAAATATGGCACAGTGAGCCCCCAGGATCCTTGAGTCAGCTGAATGAACTGAAAACAGTGAGATACATTCATCAAAACACTGGGCTTCATGCTGAAAGAAATCAATCCAAGAAAACACACATTGCACACACATATACACACACACAAACACATATGCAGACACCCTAGTGGCCAATAGGTCCTCTCACCAGGAACCTGCAGACAGGAGAGCAGAAAGCCTCCCAGGGGTTCATCACTTTGCTTTCTGGAGCACCTTATTAGATGAGCAGCCCCAGGACAGCACTGTCTTATCCTGGTCCAGCTCAAACTGCCACTTCACCAGAACCTCGGAGAATTTTCTCCTTTTTATTTAAATGATGAGGGAGAACCTTCTGATATTGTCCTGATCACGGTGAGTGGAGAGGAAGGTTTCCAAAAAGTCAGGCAGGGAAGTACTGAAGGCCTCTGGGTTAGCTGTGGGCTTCTTATATGAAGGCAGGTAAGACTGGACAGGTGGGAGGATTAGATAGGGGATGGACTGGGGTGTGGAGAACTCCAGTTGGGCTCTGTACACCAGGGAAAATTATCAGAAGATGTCTCATCTTCACTGCTCAGAGGAGGTTAAATATGCTACGAGCTAGAAAGCCATATGGGGCAGCTGATGAATCATCAAAGGAGAGAAACCTGAGAGTCATGTGTTCCACACACCTCTGGTCCTTGTTCAGGCAGCAGGTCACTGTGAGATGTGGCTCCTTGGCCCCTACCAGTCACCACCTTGATTGTGTGCTTCAGGGAAAGACACCGAAGTCCAAGAATGGGGTCTTGCTCACCACAGGATGATGGCTTAGTGTGCAGAGATGAGCTACAGCCCAAGAGGCAGAAGGTAGAGATGGCCCAGCCTGGGCTGGGGTATCCAACTGAACATGCACTTGCTAAGAAGCTGTGGGCTGCCAAGATGCCTTGGGACCCTCGTGTGGGTCTAGACTTGCAGCAAAACAGGTTAATGGTAAAAGTTTTTGGGAAGCCAACCCACTTTTGCTATCATCCACGGGTGAACAAACCAACCCCCACAACCTGCATTAACCACTTCCCAATCCCTTTGAAAGCCACCTGCCCCTCTGATGGACCACACAACGGTGTCATGCATTAAGGCAGAGGTAGACAAGGCATCCAGCCATGCACACTCCAGGGCCCACGCATGTCCAGAATACACTGGTTCTTGTTGAGACTTGACTCTCCCAAATACAGACAAACACTCCCCATTCTCCTCAGCCACTCCCAGCAACTGGAGGCCTAAAAACTTTCATGCATGCCACTATGGTGTAAACCACTTGTGGTGGTTCTGATTTCCATTTTCCTGATAATCAGTGATGTTAAGCACCTTTCATTTGCCTTTTGGCCAACTGGATGTCTTCTTTGGCTAAATGTCTGTTCAAATCAATTGCCCATTTATACATCTGCTTCTTGATTATTTTTTCTTTTGTTTTTATTTTCCTATTTATACAATTTCCTTAGGTATGTTGGACATTTGTTAAAATGCTTTTCAACTCCACTGCCCAGTTATAAATCTGCTTATCTGTGGGCTTTTTGATGTTTTCCTGTTTTATTTCATTTTTTTCCTATTTATTAAGACCAGTTCCTTAGGTATTTTGGATATTTATTAAAAAGCTTTTCAATTCCTTCATTGGTTTCTTTGCTGTGAAGGTTTTCAGTTTGACATAGTCTCATGTTTAGTTTTGCATGTCTCTACTTCTGTGACATACTCAGTAAATTACTGTCAAGACCCACGCCTAGAAACTTCTAGAGCAAAACCTTTAAAAAAAGCTTTCTCATTTCAGGTCTTACATTCAAATCTTTTTTCTTTTTTTTCTTTCTTTCTTTTTTTTTTTTAATGAAGTCTCGCTCTGTCACCCAGGCTGGAGTGCAGTGACAACAATCTTGGCTCACTGCAACCTCTACCTCCCAAGTTCAAATGATTCCCCTGCCTCAGCCTCCTGAGTAGCTGGGACTACAGGTGCATGCCATCACACCCAGCTAATTTTTATATTTTTTAGTAGAGACAGGGTTTCACCATATTGGCCAGGATTGTCTTGATCTCCTGACTTTGTGATCCACCTGTCTCAGCCTCCCAAAGTGCTGGGATTACAGGTGGGAGCCACTACACTCGGCCACATTTAAATATCACAATATAATTAGAAAACTGAAATTTTCTAAATTAAATCATTTTAAATCTTTAATAAATTTTTCTTTTTTTGTAGTGCATGGTCTAAGATAAAGGCATGGTTTCCTCCTTTTGCATGTAGATACTATTCTTTATCATGTGGATTCATTTCTGTATATTTGATAAAAGAAAGCTTTATTTCCACATTCTAATTGTTTGTACCCCCTCCCTTTGAAATGTTTGTTGTCTATCTATATAGGTTATTTCTAGTGACTTCATTCTGTTTCATTGTTTATTATATGTATATTTTTATGCCTGTACATGCAAATTTGATTACTGTAGTTTATAACATGTTTTGAAATCAAAAAATGTAATGTCTACAACATTGTTCTTTCTCAGAACTGCTTTGGCCACCTCGTTTTCTTTTCCCTTGAGTACAGTGGAATTCAATGGTACATGACAAAGTGGGGCTCCCTAGGCCCCTTCCTCTTCAGGGGGTCTGGCTTTGAAACTGTGTTGAGGACTTAGGATGATGGAGAATGAGGGGCCCAGGAACTTCTCAACAGCTAAGGACCTCTCATGCTCTTCTTGGGACTGGGGGACTGGGGATTCTTAATCCATGGAGACCATGTGAACCATAAGATACACTACCCTGTTGTAGCCAAATTTACTGTCAAAGTGGTCATCAAGTAAAATGCCAACACCAGTATCAAAAGTGTAAGATTGGGTGTCATGATTAAAGTCAGAGGAGAAAACTTGGTGCTCAGCGAAGCCCATGATGCCCTTGAGGGATCTCTCTAAACCTTGTTTTACCACCTTTTTGATAGCATATTTAGCAGGTTTCTCCAGATGGCAGGTCAGGCCCATGACTGACAGATCCATGGGGGGAACACAGAAGGCCATGCCAAGGAGCTTCTTATCTCAGGGATGACCTTACCCATAGCAGCCTTGGCAGTGCCACCAGATGCAGGAACAATGGTCTGCAGAGCACTGTGGCCATGACACTAGTTTTCTAGAGGGTCTATCCACAGTATTCTGGATGGCAGTGATGGCATGGACTATGGACATGAGTTTCTTCGTGATGTCACAGTTGTAATGAATAACCTCATCAGGGGGGCTAAGCAGATGGTGATGCAGAAGGCACTGCTGATAACCTTGAGGCTGTTTTTGTACTTCTCATGGTTTGTGCCCATCACAAACATGGGCAAATCAGCAGGAGAGGCCAAGATGGTAACATTTTTCAAACCCCCCTCTAAGTAAACTCCAGATTTCTTCATGGTAGTAAAGATGGCTATGGGTTTCATAAGCATCATTCCCTTTGATTTTGATAAGATCTCTCTTCTGAAAGATGGGAATGAGATTGCCATTGATGACAAGCTTCCTAGTCTCAGACTTAATGGTAGCATGGAACTTGCCATGGATAGAACCCTATTGGAACCTGTACTCCATGTGACTGTGATCAAGGAAGGGGTCATTGATAATAACAATACCCACTTTTTCAGAGTTAAGGCATCTCTGATGACTAGGTACCTAGCAGTCATATCCTTTTTGTCTGGCCTTCACTATCTGCATAGTGTCTCCGAAATAGGGCTGGTGGTGCACAGGTTTGGCTATCTGTCAAACAGGAGGAACAGAGAGCCAGTATTTGTGTGCTTTTCATGTTGCATATCAATGGTATTTTTTTCTAATTTGGTATAAACAGTCACTGAACATTTGAAGGAGCTAGCATAAAGTCTGCAGGTTGTTTTGCACAGCATGGGCACTTTAACAATGGTAAGTCTTCCGACGCATGAACATGAGAAATCTTTTCATTTATTTTTGTGTTTTATTCCTTTAATCAATATTTATACTTTTCTGTATACAAGTCTTTCACTTTATTTGTTAAAGTTCATTGCTTAGTGAGGTCATCTGGTCCCAGGCTTTTGTTGCTTATTAATAAGTTTTTATTACTAATCCAATCTCCTTACACATTATTGGTCTGTTCAGATTTTATGTATTTTCATGATCCAGCCTTTGTGATTGTATGGTCTTAGAAACTTATCCATTTCTACTAGATTACTGTCTGGGTAGTAAAGGAAAAAAAACACTAGTTTTTAGAAAAAAAATTGGGTTTGGGTGTATGTGTTCAGGTTTGTTAGGTAAACTGTGTCACAGGGGTTTGTTGTACAGATTACTTCATCACCCAGGTACTAAGGCTAGTACCCAATAATTACTCCTCCTGATCTTCTCCCTTCTCCCACCTTCAACTCTAAGTAGTGTCTGTTATTTCTTTGCGTTCATGAGTTCTCATCAGTTAATTCCCACTTAATTATAAGTGAGAGCATGTGTATTTGACTCTCTGTTCCTATGTTAGTTTGCTAAGGATAATGGCCTTCAGCTCCATCCATGTTCCTGCAAAAGACATGATCTCTTTTTTTATGGCTGCATAGTATTCCATGATGTACATGCACTACATTTTATTTATCTAATCTATCAATATTGGGCATTTAGGTTAATTCCATGTCTTCGTAATTGTAAATAGGGCTGCAATGAACATTCATGTACATGTGTCTTTTTGGTAGGATAATTTACATTCCCTTGGGTATATACCCAGAAATAGGATTGCTAGGTTGAATTGAAATTCTGTTTTCAGCTCTTTGAGGAATTGCCATACTGCTTTCCACAATGGTTGAACTAGTTTATACTCCCACCAAGAGTGTATAAGTGTTAACTTTTCTTCACAACCTTGAAAACATGTTATTTTTTGACTTTTCAATAACAGCTATTCTGACTGGTGTGAGATGGTATCTCATTGTAGTTTTGATTCGAATTTCTGTGATAATAAGTAATGTTGAGATCTTTTTATATGCTTGTTGGCTGCATGTATATCTTCCTTACAAAAGTGTCTTTTTATATCCTTTGCCCACCTTCTAATGGGGTTTTCGCTTTTTCTTATACATTTAAGTTCCTTATTCATGCTAGATGTTAGACCTTTGACAGATGTATAGTTCACAAATATTTTCTCCCACTGTCTGTGTACCCTGTTGAGAGTTTCCTTTACTGTGCAGAAGCCCTTTAGTTTAATTAGATATTATTTGTCAATTTCTGCTTTTGTTTTGATTGCTTTTGCATCTTTGTCATAAAAGCTTTGCCCATTCTTATGTCCAGGATGGTATTGCCTAGGTTGTCTTCCAGGGTTTTCAGTTTTGGGTTTTACATTTAACTCTTTAATCCATCTTGAGTGAATTTTTATATATGGTGTAAGGAAGGTATCCAGTTTCAATCTTCTGCATACAGCTAGCCAGGTATCCCAGCATCCAGTTATTTATTCAATAGAAAGTCCTTCTTTCCTCATTGGTATTTTTTTTTTGGTCAGTTTTGTTGACAATCAGAAGGTCATAGGTATGTGATGTTATATCTGGGCTCTCCATTCTGATTCTGGACCATTAGTCTGTTGTTTGTTTTTGTACCAGTATCACACTGTTTTGATTACTTTAGCCCTGTAGAATAGTTTGAAGTCTAGTAATACAATGTCTCTAGGTTTGTTCTTTTTTTGTCAGGATTGCCTTGGCTATTCAGGCTCTTTTTGGCTTCAATATGAATTGTAAAATGGTTTTTCTAGTTATTTATAAAATGTCATTGGTAGATACACAGGAATAACATTGAATCTACAAATTGCTTTAGGTGGGATGAACACTTTAACAATATTGATTCTTCCTATCCATGAATTAAGTCATCCAATCCCAAACAGTCATTAAATAGGAGGATATTCCTGTATTATGCACGGCTGCTGTTCCTACAGGAGACCTAGAATGCAGGACTGCTGCCTATCTGCTGTGGTGGTGGCCCTGCACAACTTAAGGATCTGTAAGTTATCAAAACTTTTAAACTCTCACACTGTGGTTGTCACTGAAGCCATGACCACAATCCAACCCCTGCTGATAAGACCACCTGAGAATGTCATGTAGGTGCATTACCTGCTGTTGCTCTTCTGTCTGGGCCTCTAGTGGCTGCCTGTAACAGCTGCTAGCCAAGTAAAAAGAGAAACCCAAAATGTTTCAATAATTAGTTTAGTTGGCAGGTTTTTGGCCTCAGCTTAGATGTTGTTCCAATATCTGTTTGTGCAAATGGCTTACTGACATTCTATACCAGATGGCCTAATGGGTGTGAGATGGCACTACGGTTTGCCAGCATTAAATCATGCTGTTTTGTGCTACTACATATTGCTGTTGCATGGTGTTGTTTTCAGGATTCTCCTGAAATTGCAGTGGCTGGAGACAATGCTCAGACCTTCTGAACTCCCGTAAAGCTATGGAGGGCCAGTCCCAGTACAGGCAAGTTTTCCAGCATGGTATCAACACCCTTGCTGGGATCAGGTCCCTGAACCCAATACTTGAGAGTGTGTTGCCTTCAGCTAAGTACTCTGGTCTAGTGACCTGGGGTCTTGGGAGTGCTCAGGACTGTACTGGCTATAAGTTGCAAAGTCCTGGCATTGAACCAGAGTGAGCAGGTCTGGACAGTGGAGCTCCACTTTCACCTAGTCAGTGGTAGAAATGTAGACTACCAATCTCCAGGGGAACAACAATTCCCCCCAGAGACTTGGAGTGGATGATGTGACACTAAGCTCTCAGTGTCCGTGAGTGGAGCCAGGTGGAAACAGTAAATGGCTTAACCCTGACCCATGAGGGGGTAACTTCACACCTGAGTAGTCCTCACAATGCCTCACAAGAGTAAGTATGGCTGAGGCAAGCACCTTCTCTGTTGCCGCTTTCCTTGCTTCTGGAAGATCCTTGCATGCTGACCTTCAGGGATACCAAGGGGTTTACACATGATGAGGGGTCACAAAATGATGGTTAACTATGGTAATCCTGAACATGTGGCTCAGCTCCCTCCAAGTCTCTGGAGGAGGCACAAACTTCTTCAGTTCTTCTCAGACATTTGCTCATATGGCTGCATGCTCCTATCCCTGCATCCTGCCAACATGCCAAGGGCCAAAGATCTCACTCTGCCATCCTAAGTACCTCTGCCTTTGGTGCCACACCAGCAACCCCTACCTCCCTTCCTCTAGTGGATGCTGACTGAGACCTCTCAGAGGTTGACTGTAATGCTCTTGAGTAGAAAGTAGCACCCTACAAGGTAGGGCAGAGGATCCACCTCCTCCCCAGGGATTCCTAGTCATCACCTGACACCCCAAAATTTCTAAAGATGCCCAGGAAGAATGAAAGGTGGAGACACATAACTTCACCATGGTGGAAATGCAACATTTCCTATAGAAGTTGATGCAAAACAAAGAAAAAAGGGAAACGAATTGGTTACAAAAACTTTCAGGGATGGGGTCTGAGCATGTAGTTCATGGCAGCAAAATTGGGTCAACTGGTGGGGCTAGCCAGAGACCCCAAAACACATAATTCGTTAAAATCCTCTAAGATAATTAGAGAAAAATTTGTCTGGTAACCACAAGAGTCTCCACTTTATAACATGCTTCCATCAGTGTAGGAGTCATAGCATCAAGGACACGGATGAAGACAGGTTCACAGCGGAGAGTGATGAGAAACTGACTGCCAAGGATGAGGCACTGCCTCTTTTCATATGGGTCTTTACAGCTTGGTGAAAGGCTTACAACTTCTTCACCTTGATTATGCTGAAGGCATTGGGAAAGTGAAAAACCTTTGCAAAGGCTGGACTTCTGCCCTGCTGACAGGCATTATGTAATGGGTCAATCATTTTGCTAAGTACCATTCCCCTACAGACCCCACCACTATCTCGAAACCACGGGAAGCACCTTAGAGTAAAAACCAAGAAATTTTCCCAACCGGGCATTCACACCTGTAATCTCAGCACTTTGGAAGGCCGAGGTAGGTGGATCATGAGGTCAGGAGTTCAAGACTAGCCTGGGCAAGATGGTGAAGCCCTGTCTCTAATAAAAATACAAATATTAGCTGGGTGCCGTGGTGGGCAGTTATAATCCCAGCTACTCCAGGGGCTGAGGCAGAGAATTGCTTGAACTTGGGAGGCAGAGGTTGCAGTAAGCCAAGATCATGCCACTGTACTCCAGCCTGGGTAACAGAGTGAGACTCTGTCTCAGAAAAAAAAAAGGAGCCACTACCCTCACCCCACCCTGGAACCCCACCACTCAAAACCTACCAGGGAAGTCTTACTTTCTAGTTCATAGAAACTACTGACATGTTCCAACAAGCCTCCGACCAAATGGATGCCTTAGGCTGCTATGCAAGAGAAGCAAGAGAAGCTGAAACACTGTCTGCTCATGGGTTCCCAGTAGAGGCTTGGGTCCCTAAAACCCACAGCCTTGCTATTTCCAGAAAGGCAGATGGGAACTGAATGCTCCTTATTGTTCCCCACCACACAGGCAACACTCTGAATGCAGGAAGTCATCTGCTCCCCTCTTCACAGAGAGGAGAAATAATTGGAAAATAAATCCTCTACTGACAGCTCCATAGCTTTGGCATGTGAAATCATCTCAACATGGGTCAGATCAGAGGTAATTTATGTATGCTAGCCAAGGCATTCCAAGAGTCCTGACTCTCATGGGATGGACAAGATAGCCACAACATCCCTAGTACCACTGCAACTCAAGACCCATCAGCAAGGCTCATCTTGACCTTTTTGCAGACCTGCAGAAACAGCAGCCTCCCCAGTCCCTATCCTAGAAACTTGGAAGTGCTCTGGCTCATGTCCCTCCTCCAAAACACAACTGTCCATATACATCAGTGACCATTCATTGGAACAAACCTAACCAACAATACTCAATTATATCCTTAGAGACCCTGGAGCAAAAATCATAATCATTTTTAGGAACCCAAAGCACCCAAAGGACAGGTCACCCATTGCTTTCTGAAAACTCTGGCCAACCAGTCATGAGCAAACATCACCACTGAGGTCACAGTGGGCATCATTTTTAAAATCTACTAATTGTAGTGGGTCCCTTCTCTTTCTCACATCCCATTTTAGGCATGGATATAATAACCTGCCAACACTCTATATAGAACAAATCCATGTTCCTGGCCCTCCTGGCAGGACAAGTCAAATGGGAACTGGCATGTTGTCTATAGCCAGTGAAGGTGGTTCATATACCATAGCACCACCTGGGCCTGGAAACTGGGGGGCTTTGGTTCATTATAAAATATCTTTTAGAGCTAAGAGTTATTAAGCATATAACACACTCTTTCAATTCTCCCATTTGGACAGTACTTAAACCTCTTACAAATAACACAAACTATTGATCATAGAAACCTAATGTCCAGCTACCCTCCCCATCAAGGTCCAAACCATGAACATAGTTCGGTTAGTAAGAGGCAATCAAAGGACTATAGGACAACATTTTGCAGCAGATTTGGCCAATATATTCTGTGCTATTCCCAAAACAGAGGAGTCCCCATCTGCTTATACTTTTGAAGAAAGTCCATACACATTTACCAGACTGCCCACATGCTATATCAGTAGCCCAGCTGTAGAACTTAAACATGTGTTTCAGGACCTTTGTACCCAGTGGCATTACACTGATGACATTTTTCTCAGAAGCCCCTCATACAAAGAAATTAAAATCACACTGGCCACTTTAGTGGCATTCCTCCAAGATCATGGCTGGGCAACAGCCCCACACAATGTTAAGAGTGCAGACACCATAAAGTTTCTGACTATTGCCTCATCCTCAATGGACATTTTACATTTTATTCTTCCTTTAAATAAAATTCTTACATGTTAAATATGTAAGAATATTATTTAAGAATCAAATCTAAGACATGGAGAGATCTTTATAAAAATGACCTTCATTCTGAGGTGTAATCTTCAACATATTCTTGAGCACACCTATGCACACATGCACTTCCACATTCCACTGAATCCTCTAGATTTCTTTTGTTAATAGATGGTGTCTTGGTCTTTCCCCCAGACTGGAGAGCAGTGTTAGGATCATGGCTCACTGCAGCCTCAATCTCCTGGATTCAAGTGATCCTCCTACCTCAGGCTCTTGAGTACCTTGAACTACAAGAATAAGTGAGCCACCATGCCCAGCCAATATTTTCACTTTTTGTAGAGATGAGATCTTGCTATGTTGCCCAGGCTAATCTTAGACTCCCCACCTCAAGCAATCCTCCCACCTTGCCCTCCCAACATGCTGAGGTTACAGTGGAAACCACTGTGTCCAGCCACCAGATTCTTTATTAAGAAAATTTGTTTGCTGATGTGTAGGCAATGAATTAATGAATAGTTAATAAATTACTAATTTACAAGTCTACATAAATGAGCTGAGTAAACACAAAATAACATCATGAATTAATCAACAGCGTAGCTCTGACAGGGACTACTATTAGTCCATTCCATGGAAAAGTCAGAGGCAGTTAAAATATCAGAGGTACACTTACTAATACCTTGCTGCCTTTTGTGTAGCTTTCTCTCAGTACTTCACCAGATGAAATTGACACATTTTTCCAGCTGGGTTCAGGAGCCACACAGGAGCACACAGAACTGGGAATCCAAAGCCATCTCTGACACTAAAAGCAATAAAAACATAATCAAACATATTATCAAAAAATGAACAAGAGATCAGTATCAAGTACAGCAAGAAGAGAAGAAAGAATTTAATATGCCAGGCTTTCATTCTGACAAAATAATTTACAACACAGGTCTCTATGTGGCATGCATGAATAGAAAAAAGAATCCACATACCCGGTTGAATTGGAAGATGAAAATGAAAAAAGAACTCTTGCTTATTCACCAGTGTACAATCTAATCTTGACTACTGAAACACTTTCACGCAACGATTCTATGTAACACATGCTTTATTGCCATTTGGAAATAGAATTTGCTTTGATTTAAATATACTTTCTTTGATTTCTTGCTTTAAGTATATTTTCTTAACTTATTCACAGCTACACTGCCAGTATAAATTTTCAGGTATAAGTAACTATTTCTGCTTTTAATAAACTGATCGTATAATTGGCAAAATAAGGTATACTCCCATGCAAAGGTAAGAGTACAAAACAAGACTCCAGAGTCAAGTAAAACATAACAGTCAAGAAAAAAAAAAGAGGTACGAGTAATTGGGCAGTGGGGAAATCTTGCATGTGAAAAGAGTGAATTGGTAAAACTGTTCTTCCCTAAGAGTTCAGCAGGATTTGGATGAAACAGAGAGCTTTGTGCACAAGGGATCCAGTTCCACATGGTTTAGGTCTAATTTCATAGGCAACTTCTAGTGTAACCTGTGACTCACCCTATCCTAAAGTGCTATATGTAAAGGGTCTGGAGATGGTTCCAACCAGCAGCACTGTGAATCCCTAACTGCAAGCCTTTCCAGATGAATGCCAGGCCATTCATCTGATGACACAGAGCAGAATACCTGAAAAATAATACCTCTTGGGCCAGTGAACTGCCAGTCAATATTATTTAGTGTAAAATGCTATATTACATATGTGTAATTTCTTTTTAAATTGCAGCATTTCACATAGAAGCAATTAAATATAAAAACCAAATATTTATTCAGCTTAAAGGCAACTTAGAAATACTGATGCCAGAAAGATGCTTTAGCCCCAAGTCAGCTGCTTGAAAATGCCACAAATAGACCAACAAAGAGATCTTGAGGCATAATAAGTGTTTATACATTTTCAGCTATACCTCTGTTGTCTTGAATATGAAAACCTAAGCTGCAGTTATGCCACAGTATAGAATGTGTTATATTTTATAACACTGAGCCTTAGTTTACAAATGGTAAATAACAGGAAAGGTAAACTGTGAGGTTTCCTGAGGAGCTTTTACATCCAACAGACACATGAAAATCTTAAGTTTCCCCACTGATGGGCTCAATTGGGAGAAGCTATGCATCTGTTTCAATTTTCATATGCTCAATGGTAATAAAGGATTCCTAGGATAAAAAAAGGGACATAATCAGGAGTGGTGGCTCAGGCCTGTAATCCTAGCACTTTGGGAGGGTGAGGTGGGTGGATCACCTGATGTTAGGAGTTCAAAACCAGCCTGGCCATCATGGTGAAACCCCATCTTAAAAAAAAAAAAGAACATAAATGACACAGCACACTGAAAAGGCTATAATGTTACTTCAGAGTGTTGCAAAATAAAGATCACAGATGCAAGTTTTAGTTCACTGAAGCATGTAATCATGTATATTCCAATAGTGTGTTTAAAAGTCTTATATCACTTACATTCTTATGTGGGAAAATGTATCTTGTTTGTGTTTTATGGATGAAATGTGAACAGGCAAAACTAAACATAATTTTACAAAACAAATCACCAGATGTTAATGGCTGATTAATTCAACTGTAATCCCAGCTGCTCAGGAGACAGAGGTAGGAGAATAGCTTAAACCTGGGAGACAGAAGTTGCAGTGAGCCAAGATCACACCACTGTACTCCAGCCTGTGACAGAGTAAGACTCTGTCTCAACAACAACAACAAATCCACCTATTATGATATTTTCTCCTCCTCAATTTATGGAATTTTAAAAAGTCCAGGACTATCACAACAAAAACAAGTAGAAAATACACAGTCACTCTCTAAACTTTCTTAAGAGTGAGACAATGCTGCCACACTCGCCTGGCTCAGGCACCAACAGGAAAGGACCCTCCAGATTTTGCAGAAGGGGAAACACTCCTCCTTGCCCTGGCTGCACCTTCACCGCTGCCACTGAGGCCCATGGTACAGCACCCGCAATTTCCTCCCCACCCCAGGCTAGGAAGGGCCCTGCAGTGCTCCTATTCCCCCTTCGTGGCCCCCAGCCAAGGCCCATGTTATAGCACCTGCAATTTCTTCCTCATCCCAGGCTAGGAAGGGACCTGCAGTGCTCCTATTCCCCCTTCGTGACCCCCAGACTTGCTGTTGCTGCCACCACTAGTGTACCCACCAATACAACCACTGCTGCTGCACCAGCCCATCCTATGAGGCTCCTACCACTTGGCCATCCCAGGTGCCCTTCTACGCTCCAGTCAAGCTGAAGTCTCCTTCCTGGCCACCAACATCAGCAAGGTGAGCCACAGAGTCAGGCCATCTGCAGAATCCAGCCTCCAGGGTCCAGCTGGTGGCTCCTTCTTTTCCTCCTCTAGCTGGGCAGGAAGCAGCTGGGCAGGAAGCAGCTGGGCAGGCAAAGCCAAAAAAGCCTAAAACAGGATGCAGTGAGTGCTGGTGTTACAGCCTCACCTTGTCATGGTGGCTACTGTCTACAAAAATACCAAAGTATTTCTACAAAATACAAAAATATCTCTACAAAAATACAAAAAAATCAGCCAGGCATGCTGGCATGTGCCTGTAGTCCCAGCTACTCAGGAGGCTGAGGCAAGAGAACCACTTGAACCCCGGAGGTTGGAGTGAGCCAAGATCATGCCACTCAACAAACTCCAGCCTAGGTGACAGAGGCAAGAATCCATCTCAAAAAATACATAAATTAATAAAAAAATGCTTCTTCCACTAAACAGATGTACAGTCAAACTTAGTTTTGCCTTTGGAGTCCTCTACAGTTTGCCACCTAAGTACATTTGCAGGATTAGATTCCACAGCTCAAGCTGTCACTTACTCCTATTAGCTGCATATCAAAATCACACCCACTCTTAAAGGCCCAACTCAAACCCCACTCTTCATCTTTACATTCTCTACATAATGATTAAGAAAGGGATTTTAACAAAATAGTCACAATTCCTAATGAACTGAGAAGGAAATGGAGGGTGGGAAAAGCTACAAAATGGCTAGAAATCCATAAATTCTTCTGGAAGCATTTTTTAAAAGATCACTATTCAAATATTAGTGAATATTTCAACAAGCCCTCCATAGACCCAGCACTGTTAGCCAATATTTATTAAATGCTAATAATGTGCAGTGGAGAAGCTTAATAGCAGGGTATGTCATCAACCTGATAAAAGGCTATAATCTGGATCTAGGATTCAAATTCCAATTATATTTGTATTTGTATTTCACTTAGGAAAGGAAAATCAAAATAAGAGGATTTAGCATTTCAAATGGAGAGTCAGAAGCTCAAATAAGCCTACAAGCAGTGAAAGAAATAGTTGTTCAGACTATTAAAAATCTTTATCAGATAGAGGAAATCTTACCAGATGGGGGTATCTTTTCAATTGACATGTCCTAAACTTAAAAAGGTTTTTTAAATTTAATCTTGTTAAAAGGCCCAAAGGATGTGATGGGAAATTCTGAGCCTCTCATAATGAGACAGGTTCATTGGCACAATTCCCAGTGAGAGCAACAAGAATGAGATGTATGGTAAAGAGATGATGCTATTATCTCTTCATTACTTTTTAGGGCCTTATTTCTTTTAGGCTCCACCTAATTTAAATTCTCCCTTGGCTCCTAAGCCTGTGAGTTCATATTAATTTTCACAGTGGTATTCCTCATTTTACTCCTAAAGAAAGTAAAAATATTAAAGGTTCAATTAAAGTTCTTTAAAAAACAATTTTAAGTAATCTTTCTATCTAGTTACAATACTTGGTAAACTATGCCTTCTATGGCATTTCCAAAATTATGATTGAAATTTGAGTACATTTCTGAAACAGACTTTATAATTTAATTTATACATTGCAATGCACAAAATTCTGCAATTATTAATTACACTAAGGAAAGCAGGGTGTTTTTCTAAAAACAGTTGGAAAGAGTTGTGGTGTGTGAAGTAAATCTCAGTCTACAAACTTAAGAGTAACTTTAGTTCTATGACCTCGAGAATTAGCTTCACCTTGAAATAACTTTCTCACCTGAAAAAAGAAATAACGCCATCCTTTCCTCTTTCAATGTGGCTGTTCATATAAAATGAAATAATGTGTGTGGCCCAGTACCTGCCACAAAGTGCTCAATACATTAGTTTACTTCCTTCAGTCAATACAAAAGACACATTCACAAGATTCAAATTTGATTCAGATTTAAGGGAATCTACTTCCACCAGCACAAAGTCTTCACCAGCACAAAATGCTACATACAGCTAGTTTGCTCTAATAAAAACAATACTGTCACCAACATTTCACTTTTCTAAGGGATCTAACTCAAGATGAGGGAGCCTACATGTGATTCTGCAAGAACTCCATTAAGGTTGCATACATATTGACCACTAAATCATTAACAGGAAAGTCCATAGCAATTGGGAGAAAACATCTGGCAGCATTTTTGCTGGTAAGAAGCTCACTTGGGAGCTAAGAAAAAGTCAAATTAGGCCCAACTCTAAGCGGATCTTTAATAAAGCAAGAGTGGTGCTGGTTTATCTTTCCTGAAACGCCAACAGTACAATATTAAAATCCACTTAAAAGCAAAACCTTCAAGACAGAAAGATCCCACTAACACTGGTGTGAGTAATGCATTTTAGAAAACCTGTGCTGAGCCGACGATTAGCATCACTGAGGATATTTAATCAAAGCCGTTCAATGCAAACAGAGGCAAGGAGGAAAAAAATGATTATTTCGATGTTCTGCACACACCTGGAGGCAAACGGCTTTCAGGACCTCAGCTGCCAACACAGACAAGCACCAGTTTTACAATCGAAAGTCAAACAAAAAAGGCCATGACGCTACGAAATTGAGGGGTGGTGGCACTCCCATTACCTTCCCCAGGGTCTAGACTTGAAAGGCCGAGCTGCAACTGGGGCGGGGCTCCCCAGGTCCTGACCTCCGCGCTCCGCGCCACATCCTGTGCCCCTTCCCGAGCGACCGCTGGCCGGGGAAGTGCCGGTACTACACTTAAACCTCAACGCCCACCCCCCGCGAGCCTCGGCGCGCGGACCACATTGAAGTCCGGGTTCAAGGTCGTCGGGCGCCTGAGGCCAAGGCACGGGCGAGACCTAGGCTGTGTCCTCTACGCCCCCGGAAATGGGGGGACCAGGAGCCCAGGCACGGACACGCACCACACTACGTGGTGCCGTAGGCGTCCTCCAGGATGTACCAGCGGTTGGCGTTGTGCAGTCCCACAGCGAACACTTGCCCCTGGGTCATCTGCACCCCGCGCCCTCCGCAGCCGCTGCCTCCGCCGCCGCCAAGTTGGCTGCCGGGTCGCCGCACTGGCCCTCCAAACTCTGCGCTGCCTTTCAGCTCCTGCGGTCCCTCTCGAAGGGACCGTGCCGCCTCCAGTGCAGCTGCCGCAGCTGACAGGGAGAAGGAAGGAAGACACCGCGCGGGAGAGCTGAAGACCCCCGAGATTCCAAACCGACTGCCCGCCTGCCTGCCAGACTGACTGGAGGACCGCGGTGTGGCGGATCGTGAGCCCAGCGCGGCGGAGGCGGGTGCCGGGGCGGAGCCAAGCAGCGTGCCTGCAGATTGGTTCTTCGAGGGGCTTGTCATCCCAGCACTTTGGGAGGCCGAGGCGGGCAGATAACGAGATCAGGAGTTCAAGACCAGCCTGGCCAAAATGGTGAAACTCCGCGTCTACTAAAAGTATAAAAATTAGCTGGGCACAGTGGTAGGCGCCTGTCATCCCAGCTACCCGGGAGACTGAAGCAGGAGAATTGCTTGAACCCAGGAGGCAGAGGTTGCAGTGAGCAGAGATCGCACCACTGCACTCCAGCCTGGGCAACACAACAAGACTCCGACTCAGAAAAAGAAAAAAATAGTAATACAAAAACTAGCCAGGCCTGATAGTGGGCACCTGTAACCCCGGCTATGCAGTAGGCTGAGGGAGGAGAACCACTTGAACCTGAGAGGAGGAGGTTGCCATGAGCCGCATCACTGCACTCCAGGCTGGGCAACAGAGCAAGACTCTATCTCAAAAAAAGAAAAAAGAAAGAAAAAAGAAAAACAAAGCAGAGTAAGGGATTAGGGGGTGGTGGGTTAAAACATTCGAGACAGACATTTGCGTTCAGAGACAGACCCAGATTGGTACAGAAGGGCAGAAATGTTGACAGAGCTGAAACTGAAAAAGAAGTGCAAAGATGAAATCAATAAAACCAAAACATTGAGAAGTAGAGAAAACAAAACAGATACACCAGGCTCAGAAACAGTCACAAACAACAGAAGTTGCAAAAACAAAATTTAGAGTCCTGAAGCAGGTGGATATCAAGAAAAACTAAGCAACGAGACAGACAACGGACCCAGCCACTGCCTCTGAACCATTTCCCTGCCATCTTTGGAAGAAGAAGGAAGAGCAGCAGATCCTATATCTTCTTTGTCCAACACGTCCATCTTTAAAACCATCAACTCTTGACTTCCAGACATCAACAAAGATCAGTTAGTCTCAAAAGAGAATAGACAAAGTTTTGTTTTTGTTTGTTTGTTTGTTTGTTTGTTTGTTTGTTTGTTTTCCCTCTAGTGGAAGCTGGTGTGGTGGCTCATGCCTGTAATCCTCAACAACTTGAGGCCAAGAATTCAAGACCAGCCTGGGCAACACAGCATTACCCTGTCTCTAAAACAAAGAAACAAACAAAATAATCCTGTGAGGGAAAAAGGATGAGAAAAGGAATAAACTGCTACAGCCAAAATTTACTCCTTCAAAATATATTTAGCCCAGGAAGCAGGACCCAATTTTAGAAAATACAAAATTCTTATTCAAAAGAGAACATTGAGTATTTTTTTAAAAAAGGTCAAGATAAATGGAGTACCATGAAATTAAAACCAAAATAACTGGCTCCGTGCAGTGGCTCACATCTGTAATCCCAGAACTTTGGGGGCCGAGGCAGGCAGATCATGAGGTTAAGAGATCAAGACCATCCTGGCCAACATGGTGAAACTCAATCTCTACTAAAATATATATAAATTAGCTGGGTGTGGTGCCACGTGCCTGTAATCCCAGCCACTTGGGAGTTTGAGGCTGGAAAATCACTTGAACCAGGGAGTTGGAGGTTGCAGTGAGCCGAGATCGTGCCATTGCACACCAACCTGACAACAGAGCGAGACTCCATCTCAAACAAACAAACCTCATCTCTACTAAAATACAAAAAATTAACCAGGTGTGGTGGCGTGCACCTGTAGTCCCAGCTACTCGAGATGCTGAGGCAGGAGAATTGCTTGAACACGGGAGGTGGAGGTTGCAGTGAGCCGAGATCTCACCACCGCACTCCAGCCTGGGTGACAGAGTGAGACTCTGTCTCAAAACAAACAAACAAACCTCACAATAACCAAAGTAAAAGCAAGGTTGAAGCGGCAAGAGTAGACTTAATGCAGAAGAGTACATCAGCAATATAGAATATAAACATGAGAAAAATTTTAAGAATATGGAAGAAAATGATGGATTTCTGTAAGAGAAGATAATGGGGATGGAGGGCATCTAGGGATTCTAACTCTAGGTATCCCCACAGGAAGACAGAGCAAAATGGTTAGAGCGAATAATCAAAATTACAATGGGAGAAAAGTTTCCTTAGGTTACACAAAGATGGTGGATGTGGGAAATAGAGTGGATTCACTGGGATTGAGAAAAATTAATAAGAAAACACCACCAACAACACACAGTCTGGGAAAATCATTAAGTTTCAGGGATAAAGAACAAACAATAGATCCAGTTAGGGGAAAATGTTATTTATAAAAACACTGGCTGGAAGGCTTGGTGGCTCACACCTCTAATCCCATCACTTTTGGAGGCGGGTGGATCATGAGGTCAAGAGTTCTAGACCATCCTGGAAACATGGAAAAACCCCATCTTTACTAAATACTAAAAATTAGCTGGGCGAGGTGGTGTGTACCTGTAATCCCAGCTACTTGGGAGGCTGAGGCAGGAGAATTGCTTGAATCTGGGAGGTGGAGGTTGTGAGCTGAGATCATGCCACTGCATTCCAGCTTAGGCAACAGAGTGAGACTCAGTATGGTGGTGGTTACACGACAGTTTATATTTGTTAAAACTCAGAGGCCCACATAACTAAAAAGTGAATTTTAGTCTATGTAAATTATTCTTCAATAAAACTGACTTTAAAAATTATCAAGTGACAAGATTAAAATATGTAACTTTTTTGTGGGGTCCTAGACTTCCTGAAACCTAAAAATGTGACTTTAGGCTGGGTGCAGTGGCTCACACATATAATCCCATTACTTTGAGAGGCTGAGGCGGGCAGATCATGAGGTCAGGAGTTCGAGAACAGCCTGGTCAGCATGGTGAAACCCTGTCTCTATTAAAAATACAAAAATGAGGGACTCCATGTTTGGATACCCTTCCACAAACACTCTCGTGGAAGCTGTTTTCCTCTCTCCAGGATTTTCCCTCTGGAGTCTGCATCCACAAACACTCCCTTTGTGGAAGCCTGTCTTCCCCTCCCAAACTCCATCTTTCTCTATTCCCTTCCATTCAGTGTGGAAGCTGCTTTCCTCTTTCTGGATTCTCTCACTCAGTGTGAGAGTTAAATGTTTATTTCTTTCTCCTTCTCCTGTATCTCTCTTTTTAAATAAATAAATCACTTTCTACGAACAAACAAAAAATACAAAAATGAGCCGGGCATGGTGGTGTGTGCCAGTAGTCCCAGATACTTAGAAGGCTGAGGCAGAAAAATTGCTTGAACCCAGGAGGTGGAGGTTGCAGTGAGCTGAGATAGGGCCACTGAACTCCAGCCTGGGTGACAGAACAAGACTCTGTCTCAAAAAAAAAAAAAAGAAAATGTGACCTTAATGCAAGTTAAAATTAGCAAGACAGCAATTAAGAGTAAGCACTAAAGAAAGGAGAATGAGGCCGGGTGTGGTGGCTCACGCCTGCAATCTCAGCACTTTGGGAGGCTGAGGTGGGCAGATCACTTGAGGTCATGAGTTTGAGAATAGCCTGGCCAAAATGGTGAAACCGTGTCTCTACTAAAAATACAAAAAGAATTAGCCGAGCATGGTGGTGTGTGCCTGTAATCCCAGCTACGTGGGAGGCTGAGGCAGGAAAATCACTTGAACCTAGAGGCAGAGATTATGTGAGCCAAGATTGTGCCACTGCATTCCAGCCTGGGTGACAGAGTGAGACTCATCGCAAAACAACAACAAAGTTGATTGACTTGTTAAATTAGAATTTCCAAAGTATATATCAGTCCTTTTTTGAAACAATTTGAGACACAGATTCAGAATTGTCATAAATTGAAATTGGAAAAGAGAAAAATGGTCTAAAATCCTTGATTTCTGGCTTGCGGGGCGTGTGTGCTAGCTCCAGCATATTTTACCAACCTCTTTAAAAAATATTCTCAACTGGGAACAATGGCTCCTGCCTGTAATCCTAGCATTTTGGGAGGCGGAGGCAGGCTGATCATCTGATAACAGGAGTTCAAGACCAGCCTGGTCAACATGGTGGAACCCCATCTCTACTAAAACTACAAAAATTAGCTAGACATGGTGGTTGGCACCTGTAGTCCCAGCTACTCAGCAGGCTAAGGCAGGAGAACTGCCTGAATTCAGGAGGCAGAGGTTGTAGTAAGCCAAGATTGCACCACTGCACTCTTGCCTGGGCGACAGGAAGACTCCATCTAAGAAAAAAAAAATTATCTTCCTTTTCTATTCATTTTTAAGGAATATATTTTATTCAAAAATCCTTTTAGAAGTCATGGGAGGATACTTTGGGGGTCTGAGGTGAAAGCACAGCTTGAGGTCAGAAGCTTGAAGGTGCAGTGAGCTATTAGTGCAGTTGCATTGTTTTACACTTGTAATAGCAGGATGTGAAAGAAAATGCATTTCCTCATGTTCTCAACAACAGTAGGTATTATCTAATTATTGCTTTTTTTTTTTATTTGCCAGACACGTTGGCTCACACCTGCAGCCTCAGTTTCTCGGGAAGCTGAGGTGAGAGGATCACTTGAGCCCAGGGATCTGAGGCTGCAGTGAGGTATGTCTCAGCCAATGCATTCCAGCCTAGGTGACAGGGTGAGACCCCATCTCTAAAAATTAAAAAATAAATCATGAAAGGATCCTGTCTGAATCATAACAATGGTGCAAAAAAGACATTTCTCCAAGGATTATAAGCTGACATTTTAAAAATTAAAAGATGGTGTCATTATTCTGTCACCCAGGCTGAAGTAAGTACAATTGTGTAATCATGGCTCACTTACAGATTCAAGTTCCTGAGCTCAGGTGATCCTCCCACCTCAACCTCCTAAGTAGTTGCAGCCACAGGCATGCGTCACCACACCTGACTAATTTTTAAAGTTTTTTGTATAGAGGGGGTCCCACTATTCTCTCAGGCTGGTCTCAAACTCCTGGTCTCAAATGATCCTCCAGCTTCAGGCTCCCAAAGTGCTGGGATTACTGGAATAAGGTACCATGCCTGGCTCCAGAAATGCCTTCTAATACAATGAAGTGAGAAGCAAAACACTGCTTTTCTGGTATTCATGTCAAAAATACATGACACAAAACTAAGGAGCATTCTACAAAATAGCTCACCTGCACGCTTAAAGGAGACCAAAGAAGCACAGCAACCCGTCTCCACAAAAAAAATACATAATAAATAAATAAATAGGCCAGGAGCCATAGCATATGCCTGTAGTCTCAGATAGTTGGGAGGCTAAGGTGGAAGGATCACTTGAGCCCAGGAGGCAGAGGTTGCAGTGAGCTTAGATCATGCCACTGCACCATATCCTGGGTGACAAAGTGAGAACTCATCTTTTGTGTTGTTGTTGTTTGAGATAAAATTTCACTCTTGTTGCCCAGGCTGGAGTGCAATGATGCAATCTTGGCTCATGCAACCTCTGCCTTTCGGGTTCAAGCAACTCTCCTGCTTCACCCTCCTGAGTAGCTATAATTAAAGGTGCCTGCCACTATGCCCAGGTAAGTTTTTGTATTTTTAGCAGAGGTGGGGTTTCACCATGTTGGCCAAGCTGGTCTTGAACTCCTGACCTCATGTGATCCACCCGCCTCAGCCACCCAAAATGCTGGAATTATAGGTGTGAGCCACTGCGCCTGGCCTGAGAACCCGTCTTAAAACAAGCAAGCAAACAAAACCCACGACAGTACAACATGTGAACTTGTACCCAGGTGCAGGGTGTGGTTTGGGTGGGGTGTGGTTCAAAAGTTATTTGGATAATATCCAAAATGTGAATATAAACTGCGCATTAGATATTAAATCAGTATTAAGTTTCTTGATTTTGAAAACTGTACTGTGGTTATGTCAGAGAATACTCTTAAGGCAGGGTTTTTCAATCGCAGTATGACTGACACTTTAAACACCCCTTACCTCTCATTGCCACATCCAAAACTGTCTCTAAACATTGCCAAATGTCCCCAGGGAAAAACAGAACAATGATTTGAAGAAAATACATACTGAGACAAGTTAAAGGGGCACATCTACAATTTACTCTCAGATGACTCCAAGTGCATGGGCGTGTCCACACACATGCACATAAAGAATGATAAAGCAAATGGGGCAAAAGTTTAAAAATCTATGAGTCTGAATCTGGGGTACAGGGTATTTAGAAATTCCATCTGGCACTTCTCCAAGAGTGATCCAGAAACCTCTGTGGTTTCCCTCTAGAGGATCTGAGAGGTCTCAGTACATTTATTATACTACTAAGATGTTTTCATTCTTTTCAGTCACAAGTGTAAAGGAGATTTTTCCAGATGAGATATGATGAGTGATGATTTGTACATGAAATGTGACATTTGAAATATCTGTGTGACTCAGTGAACCAGTATTTCCCAAATATGTTGCAAAATCATGCATGAGTATGAGTGCAAGTAGATCAATGGATTTTAACAAAATAGCATAAAGAGCTCACTGATATGATTTCAGATTCCACATTGCAATTAACCTTTAAGAAACTACCACTTGTTCAAATTGGGGGTAGTATCAAAGAGCAGCCACAAGTAGCTAAAAAGACTACTAAAATTCTCCTTTTTCCAGCTACCTACCTGTGTGAAGAGTTTTCCTCATTAACTTAAATCAAAATAGCATATTTGACAGACTGAATGCCAAACCAAATGAGAATCCAACTGGATTTAATGTCTTTAAGCCAGACATAAATGAGACTTGCAAAAATAAAAACAATGTCACTCTTCTCACTAAAAGTTTTTTTTTTGTTGTTGTTGTTGTTTTTTTTTTTTTTAAACACAGGGTCTCACCCTGTCACCCAGGCTGGACTGCAGTGGTGTGATCATGGTACACTGCAGCCTTAATCTTCTGGGCTTAGGAAATCTTCCCATCTCAGACCCATGAGTGGCTGAGACTATAGGTGCATGTGACCACACCCAGCTGATATTAAAATTTTTTGTACACACAGAGTTTCACTATGTAACCTTGGCTGGTTTCAAACTCCTGTTGATCCTCCTGTTTTGGCCTCCCAAATGTTGGGATTACAGGCATGAGCCATCATGCCTGGCCTCACTAAATTTTGTTTTTGGATACAGAGTCTCTCTCTGTCACCCAGGCTGGAGTACAATGGCATGATCTCAGCTCACTGCAAATTCAGCTTCCCAGGTTCAAGCAATTTTCCTGCCTCAGCCTCCTGGGTAGGTGGGATTACAGGCACCCACCACCCCGCCTGGCTAATTTTTGTATTTTTAGTAGACACAGGGTTTTGCCATGTTGGCCAGGCTGGTCTCTAACTCCTGACCTTGTGATCCACCTGTCTCGGCCTCCCAAAGTGCTGGGATTACAGGGGTGAACCGCCGTGCTTGGGCCCTAAAATGTTTTCATTGTAGAAGATAAAATTATTATGGGCCGGGCGCAGTGGCTTAAACCTGTAATCCCAGCACTTTGGGAGGCCAAGGCAGGTGGATCATGAGGTCAAGAGATCAAGACCATCCTAGTCAACATGGTGAAACCCTGTCTCTACTAAAAACATATTTAAAAAAATTAGCTTGGCATGGTGGCATGTGCCTGTAATCCCAGCTACTCAGGAGGCTGAGGCAGGAGAATTGCCTGAACCCAGGAGGCGGAGGTTGCCGTGAGCCGAGATCACACCTTTGCACTCCAGCCTGGGTAACAAGAGCGAAACTCCATCTCAAAAAAATAAATAAATAAATAAATAACGAAAATAAACTTATTATGAAAAACATAAAACTTATGTAACATGTAGTGGGTTTAGGGTTTAGTATTTAAAAATTAATACATTTAAAGTTTCACACTGTAAATAACAATAGATATAACCTACATAAATAAAAAATGTGTGTAGGTCTTTGATAATTTTTCTTTGATACAGAGTCTCACTCTGTCACCCAGGTTGGAGTACTGTGGCACAATCTTGGCACACTGCAACCTCCACATCTGGGTTCAAGCGATTCTCCTGCCTCAGCTTCAAAGTAGCTGGGATTACAGGCATGTGCCACCACGCCCAGTGAAGTTTTGTATTTGTAGTATAGGCAGGGTTTCTCCATGTTGGCCAGGCTGGTCTCAAAACCCTGGGCTCAACTGAGCCACCTACCTCAGCCCCCCAGAATGCTGGGAGACTCTTTTGTAGAGACAGGGTTTGCCATGTTGATCAGGCTGGTCTCAAACTCCTGGGCTCAAGTGATCCACCCACCTCAGCCTCCGAAGTTGCTGAAAGTACAGGCATGAGCTACTGCACTCAGCTAGTTCTTGATAATTTTTAACAAATGTAAAGGGATCTTGCCCAGGTGTGGTGGCTCATGCTTGTGATCCCAGCAATTTGGGAGGCTGAGGTGGGTGGATCACTTGAGCCCAGGAGTTTGAGACCAACCTGATCAACATGGCAAAACCCTGTATCTAAAAAAAAAAAAATACAAAATTTAGCTGGGCATGGTGGTTCAGAGTTACCTAGACATTTTGGGGGGATGGAATGTCATGGAATTAATGCTGATCATTACATGTATGGCTAAGAGTACTCTTGCTGTGAGAAAAACACCCTTCTTCTAAAGGCACCTTCATTGTAAGGAGCATTAGTATGCCCCAAAGGGTCTAGGAGTGGAGTGATGTATGTTAATGAAGTGTCACATGGTCTGACAAAAGAGAAGAGACAAGAAAAAAGAAAGGGAGAAAGGAAAAAAGTAAGAGAGGGAAGGAGGGTTAAAAAATATAGCAAGCTGTTAATAGCTGGAGAACCAAGGAAAGGGGCATATGGGTGTTCACTCTACTCTCAATCTCTGTATGAGTTTGATAATTTTCTACATTAATAAAAATGAACAAAATGAAGATTACTGCTAGAAGTAACATTCTCAGGTATTGCAAGTAGCAAAAAATGGAAACTGAATTTTCACTTTGGTGACCCTGCAAGTAGAAGGAAACGCTGGACATCTTGAAAAACATTCTCTCTGGCTACTTCTCCCTGGAGGGTGATCGAGAAGTGAAGAGAGTGGGAGCATTTAAGTGAGAATGGAGACTGCAAGATCAAGAAGCCACACCAGGACAAAGGCACACCACAGCTCCCTTTACAACTGGTGCTGAGAACTTACATGCCAATGCTCCTTGTTTAGAATGGCTGTCACATGGCCAGTCAGAGAAAAAAACCTGTTGTGTGGGATTATTTGTGATACAGAATTATAGAGAATCACCATCACATTTTATTCTCTGAAACATCTGTTAAACACCAAATCCTTCTTTATAATGGAATTTATGTTAATAAGATTTTACTTCTATAATTAAACTGAACAAATGTGGGATATCAAGAAAAACTAAATGCTTTAAACAAATTCCATCTCCTTATGAAAAAATCTAATAGCTTATCTGTACTCATATATGATGGAGGAAGAGAAAGAAGCCTGTGGGCTAATTAGAACTGTTCTTTCATTTCCATTAAGCCTCTCAGGACTATTCTTGTTCCGGGGCCCTAGATACAAGATTCAATATCTGTTTTTATTGCTTTTCTTCAAGTATCCTGACATTATAGCAGATGGCACCATGTTTAAGAATCTTATAACCTTGAGATACTAGAAAAAGGTAGTATGTCAGGCCCCCTTAACTACTAGATTTTCACATCTTATTCATATTTTATTTGCAAATGACAATAAAAATACTGAATCTCAATCTCCATAGCAGTCCTCAATTTTGGCCTCCTGGCTCGTAAATCTAACAAAAAATGTCACACTTCACTTTTTTGGTATTTTGTAAACTTATTCAACCATTTCTTATGACCAAGACACAGACCTTGCTAGCAGAGTGTGGATGAGACCTGGATGCACTACAGCCACTCACAGATGCAGAGGCAAGCACTTCATTTGGAATCAGGAAACCACAAAAATCATATAATTTCTAAAGAATCCACAGCAGTTCTTATTCTGTCCACACTTACGTTTTCTTCAAGTACAATAAATTAAAATATAATTCTGCCAAAGAGACATTCTTTATTGTCAGATAAATTTGACCTTTACAGAACAGCCCTGGTCAATGTGCACAGAAATACTCATTACTGAATAACCTCTATAGCAAACCCAGCCTGCACCTGACAGTGACAGCCATAGGGAGGACTTCAGGACAGTTGTCCAAGGAATGGGACACAGATCATTTATGGTAACAGTGATTGGAGAGGCATACTCCTTCCTATTCTACAACAGTCAGCATTATACCAGCTGAGGTAGACAGGCTGAACACTAGGGCCCAGAAGTTCATTGCTGAACAAAATTTAGACAGCACCTCAAGGCCAGGTAAGCCCCGCACTTTGTGGGGGCTGAGGTGGGTGAATCCCTTGAGCTTAGGAGTTCAAGACAAGCCTGGGCAACATAAGAAGATCCCCCACTTTAAAAAAAAAAAAAATTAGCCAGGCATAGTGGTGCCCTCTGCAGTCCCAACTACTCTGGAGGTTGAGGCAGGGAGGATCATTTGAACCTGAGAGGTTGAGATTGTCAACAATGGTGCCACTGACCTTCGGCCTGGGTGTAAGACCCAGTCTCAAAAAAAAAAAAAAAAAAAAAAAAAAAAACAAGAGACAACACCTTGGCTCTGGCCAGACAGGCCAACTCTCAACAAGTAGAAACAGAGACTGGAGAGGGAGACTTATGGCTTACTGCAATGCATCCAGAAAGTTCTCTTACTGGTTTTCTGTTTAGGCAAACTTAGTCCTTACCTGAAAATTCAGCATAATTTCTGGAGCCCTGTACCAACGTGTGACCACATATGCTGTCAGGAACCCTGTGTGATCATGGTCTGGATCTGCAACACGGGCCAAAACAAAGTCGCAGATCTAAGAGAAAAAATGAGATAACATTTTAGAAATTCCGACTGACTCTCCAAGATGGCATCATAGAGGCGACTCCGGATTGCAGCTCTCAGTGAAGGCACAGAGCGTGAGTCCTAGCCGCATTCTCAGACAGATCTTTTTTGCCCACAGAACGTTGAAAGTCCCAGGTGTGGGACAGACACGGGACGCTAGCACAGCCAGCTCGCGCGGCCGCCTCGGCCGGTTCCGCAGCAGCACCGGGCACAAAACTCACTGGTCTGGGTGCCCTGTTAAACTGGCAATCTGAGAATTGGAAAGGCAGAATGGCATGTCCATCTGATTGAATGGGACTTGGACAATGAGCCAGACCAGGAGATTCCTGGGAAACGTGATCTGAGCCGGTGCAGTGGGCAGTGGCACGGGAGATCACACAGATCCCAGTGCCCTATCAGCAGGCTACTGGGGCACCAGTGAGAGAGTCAACCATTCAGCTTGGGGAGAGGAAGAGAGAGAGAGAGAGGACGGACTCTGAGGCAGGGAGCTGGGTAATTGGGCTTGGCGGGTCCCACCCTGATGGGGAAAAGCAGGGCAGCGATTGGAGGTGCTCAGGGCTGAGAGTTTTGCTGCCAGCATCTAGGACAATGCAGCCTGGTGCGGGGGGGCGTCCACCACTACTGACGCCATCCGCTGCTACTGAAGTACTGCCCAGGGCTGATGCAGCCTGCTGTTACCAGGCAACCTGCCATAACAGAGAGACTCTGCCAGCAGAACAGAGCAAGCCAGAGCAGGGCAGAGCAAGCCACAGCAGAACGGAGCCCCGCAGCAACAGAATGGACCTGCGATAGCAGGGCGGAGCCCCAGCAGAAAAATAGTGAATAGACTGCCTCCTAGCTGGGCAGGACAGTGCAACGGATACTCATAAAGAAAGCCCCAACTCCCTGAGACAGAGCATCTAAGGGGGAAAAAAAGGGGGTTTAATGAGTTCTGTTGCAGCAAACATAAACACATCCTCCCGACAACACTGAATGAACAACGGAGCTCACATCTCAGCACTGGAGCTCCTATAAAGCACAGACCGTTTCCTCAAGCAGCTCCCTGACCTCTGTATATCCACAGAATCATCACCCCAAAAAAGGACTAATCAGACTGATATTTGGCGGGCATCACTCTGAAACAAAGATAGCAGAAGAAGAAACTGGTAGCATCCCTCACTGTTCCACAGCTGCTACAGGTGTACCGCAGACAAGCAGGGCCTGAAGTGGACATCAGCACTCATACAGCAGAGGGGCTAGACCATTAGAAGGAAACTAAGTAACAGAAATACCTCATCATCAACAATTTGGGTGTCCACACAGAGATCCAATTGAAAAATCAGCAACTACTAAGACAACAGGTGGATAAATCCATAAAGATGGAAAGAAACCAGGGCAAAAAGGAGGAAAACACGCAAAACCAAAACAATTCACCTCCCACAAAGGACCAAAACTCCGCATCAGCAAGGAAACAAAGCTGGACGGAGAATGAGTGTGATGAAATGACGGAATCAGACTTCAGAAAGTGGATAATGAGAAACTTCAGTGAGCTAAAAGAACATGTTCTAAATCAGTGCAAAGAAACTAAGAACCTTGAAAAAAAAATTGAAAACAGATTCGAGGAAATGATAACAAGAATGGAAAACTTAGAGAATGTGAATGAATTGAAGGAGCTGAAAAACACAACATGAGTACTTCGCGAAGCATGTACAAGTTTCAACAGCCGAATTGACCAAGGAGAAGAAAGATTATCAGAATTCGAAGATCAACTCAATGAAATAAAATGAGAAACCAAGATCAAAGAAAAAAGTGCAAAAAGGAATGAACAAAATCTCCAAGAAATGTGGGACTATGTGAAGAGACCCAAACTACGTTTGATAGGTGTACCAGAATGTGATGAAGAGAATGAATCCAAGCTGGAAAACACTCTTCAGGATATTATCCAGGAAAATTTCCCCAACTTAGCAAGACAGACCAATACTCAACTCCAGGAAATACAGAGACCACCACAAAGATATTCTGCAAGAAGAGCAACCCCAAGGCACATAATCGTCAGATTCACCAGGGTTGAAATGAAGGAGAAAATAGTAAGGGCAGCAAGAGAGAAAGGTCGGGTCACCCACAAAGGGAAGCCCATCAGGCTCAAAGCAGATCTCTTGGCAGAGACTCTACAAGCCAGAAGAGAGTGGGGGCCAATATTCAACATCCTTAAAGAAAAGAACTTTCAACCCAGAATTTCATATCCAGCCAAACTTAGCTTCATAAATGAAGGAAAAATAAAATCCTTCCTGAACAAGCAAGTACTCAGAGATTTTGTCACCACTAGGCCTGCTTTACAAGAGCTCCTTAAAGAGGCAGTACACATAGAAAGAAACAACCAGTACCAGCCATCCTAAAAGCATAACAAATGCTAAAGAGCATCAAGAAAATGAAGAAACTACATGAAACAATGGGCAAAACAGCCGGCTAGCATCAAAATGGCAGTATCAAATTCACACATAACAATATTAACCCTAAATGTAAATGGGCTAAATGCACCAATCAAAAGACACAGACTGGCAAACTGGATAAAAAGCCAAAACCCATCAGTGTGCTGTATCCAGGAAACCCACCTCACATGCAAGGATACACAAAGGCTCAAAATAAAGGGATGGATGAAGATTTACCAAGCAAATGGAGAGCAGAAAAAAGCAGGAGTTGCAATTCTCATCTCTGATAAAATAGACTCTAAAGCATGAAAGATCAAAAGGGACAAAGAAGGTTATTACATAATAGTAAAAGGATCCATATAACAAGAAGAGCTAAAAATTCTAAATATATATGGACCCAATGCAGGAGCACCGAGATATATAAGGCAAGTTCTTAATGACTTACAAAGAGACTTAGACTCCCACACAATAATAGTGGGAGACTTTAACACTCCACTGTCAATATCAGACAAATCAACCACAAAGAAAATTAACAAGGATATCCAGGACTTGAACTCAGACCTGGAACAAGCAAACCTGATAGATATTTACAGAACTCTCCACCCCAAATCCACAGAATATACATTCTTCTCAGCACCACATCACACCTACTCCAAAATTGACCACATAATTGGAAGTAAAGCACCCCTCAGCAAATGCAAAACAACTGAAATCATAACAAACAGTCTCTCAGACCATAGTGCAATCAAGTTGGAACTCAGAATTCAGAAACTGCCTCAGAACCGCACAGTTTCATGGAAACTGAACAACTGGCTCTTGAATGTTGATTGGATAAACCATGAAATGAAGGCAGAAATAAAGAAGTTCTTTCTTTATTTCTTTCAAAACCAACGAGAATGAAGACACAACGTACCAGAATGTCTGGGACACATTTAAAGCAGTCTGTAGAGGAAAATATATAGCAATAAGTGCCCACATGAGAAGAGTGGAGAGATTTAAAATGGACACCCTATCATCAAAATTGAAGGAGATAGAGGAGCAAGATCAAAAATCTCCAAACCTAGCAGAAGACAAGAATTAACTAAGATCAGAGCAGAACTGAAGGAGATAGAGACAAGAAAAACCCTTCAAAAAATCAATAAATCCAAGAGCTGGTTTTTCGAAAAGATCAACAAAATAGACAGACCACTAGCCAGACTGATAAAAAGAAAAGAGAGAACAACAAAATAGATGCAAAAAAAAAACGATAAAGGGGAAATCACCACAGATTCCACAGAAATTCAAACCATCATCAGAGAATACTACAAACAACTCTATGCACACAAACTAGTAAACCAGGAAGAAATGGATAAATTCCTAGATGCCTGTGTCCTCCCAAGCCTAAACCAGGAGGAAGCTGAAACTATGAATAGACCAATAACAAGGTCTGAAGTTGAGGCAGCAATTAAGTGCCTACCACACAAAAAAAGCCCAGGTCCAGATGGGTTCAGAGCCAAATTCTACCAGACACACAAAGAGGATCTGGTACCATTCCTTCTGAAACTATTCCAAATAATTCAAAAAGAGGGAACCCTTCCCAAATCATTTTATGAGACCAACATCATCCTGATACCGAAACCCGGCAGAGACTCAACAAGAAAAGAAAACTTCAGGCAAATATCCATGATGAACATAGACACAAAAATCTTCAATAAAATACAGGCAAACCGACTGCAACAGCACATTAAAAAACTTATCCATCATGTTCAAGTAGGATTCTTCCCGGGGATGCAAGGCTAGTTCAACATACGCAAATCTATAAATGTAATTTACCACATAAACAGAAGCAAAAACAAAAACCACATGATTATCTCAATCGACGCAGAGAAGCCATTTCACAAAATTTAACAGCCCTTTATGCAAAAAACCCTCAATAAACTTGGTATTGATGGAAAATATATCAAAGTAATAAAAGCTATTTACGACAAACCAACAGCCAATATCATACTGAATGGGCAAAAACTGGAAGTATTCCCTTTGAAATCCGGCACTAGACAAGGATGCCCTCTCTCACCACTCCTATTCAACAGAGTACTGGAAGTTCTAGCCAGAGCAATCAAGCAAGAAATAGAAATAAAGGGTATTCAAATAGGAAAGGTGGAAGCCAAATTGTCTCTATTTGCAGACGACATGATAGTATACCTAGAAGACTCCATCACCTCAGCCCAAAAGCTACTGAAACTGATAAGCAACTTCAGCAAAGTCTCAGGATATAAAATCAATGTGCAAAAATCACAAGCATTCCTATACAGCAATAACAGACTAAACGAGAACCAAATCAAGAAAGAACTGCCATTCACAATAGCTACAAAGAAAATAAAATACCTAGGAATACAACTCACAAGGAATGTAAGGGACCTCTTCAAGGAAAACTACAAACCACTGCTCAACGAAATAAGAGAGGACACAAACAGATGGAGAAACTTTCCATGTTCGTGGTTAGGAAGAATCAATATTTTGAAAATGGCTATACTGCCCAAAGTAATTTACACAATCAATGCTATCCCCATCAAACTACCATTGAATTTCTTCACAGAACTGGAAAAAACTACCATGAACTTCATATGGAAGCAAAAAAGAGCCCGCATAGCCAATTCAATTATAAGCAAAAAGAACACAGTGGGAGTCATCATACTACCAGACTTCAAACTATACTACAAGGCTACAGTAATCAAAACAGCATGGTATTTGTACCAAAACAGAGATATAGACCAGTGGAACAGAACAGAGGCATCGGAGGCAACACAACCTATCTACGGCCATATAATCTTTGATAAACCAGACAAAAACAAGCAATGGGGAAAGGATTGCCTGTTTAACAAATGGTGTTGGGAAAACTGGCTAGCTATATGCAGAAAGCAGAAACTGGACCCCTTCCTGACACCTTACACTAAAATTAACTCCAGATGGATTAAAGACTTAAACATAAGACCTAACACCATAAAATCCCTAGAAGAAAATCTAGGCAAAACCATTCAGGACACAGGAGTAGGCAAGGACTTCATGACCAAAACACCAAAAGCATTGGCAACAAAAGCCAAAATAGACAAATGGGACCTAATCAAACTCCACAGCTTCTTCACGACAAAAGAAACAGTCACTAGACTGAATCAGCAACCATCAGAATGGGAAAAAATCTTTGCAGTTTCCCCATCTGACAATGGGCTGATATCCAGAATTTACAAAGAACTCAAACAGATTTACAGGAAAAAACAAACAAGCCCATTCAAAAATGGGCGAAGGATATGAACAGGCACTTTACAAAAGAAGACATACATGAGGCCAACAAACACATGAAAAAATGCTCATCATCACTGGTCATTAGAGAGATGCAAATCAAAACCACATTGAGATACCATCTCACGCCAGTTAGAATGGCGATCATTAAAAATTCTGGAAAAAACAGATGCTGGAGAGGATGTGGAGAAATAGGAACACACTTATACTGTTGGTGGGAGTGTAAATTAGTTCAACGATTGTGGAAGACAGTGTTGCGATTCCTCAAGGACCTAGAGATAGAAATTCCATTTGACCCAGCAATCCCATTACTGGATATATATCCAAAAGACTATAAATCGTTCTACTATAAGGACACATGCACACGAATGTTCATTGCAGCACTGTTTACAATAACAAAGACATGGAACCAACCCAAATGCCCATCGATGATATACTTGACTGGGTAAATGCGGCACATATACACCATGGAATATTATGAAGCAATCAAAAATGATGAGTTTGTGTCCTTTGTAAGGACATGGATGAATTTGGAGAACATCATTCTCAGCAAACTGACACAGGAACAGAAAAACAAATACCGCATATTCTCACTCATAGGCGGGTTAGAAAAATGAGAACAAATGGACACAGGGAGGGGGTCTACTACACACTGGGGTCTATTGGGGAAATGGGGGAGGGACATTGGGGGGGCTAGGTAGGGATAGCCTGGGGATAAATGCCAAGTGTTGGTGAAGGGGAGGAAGGCAGCAAAGCACACTGACCTGTGTGTACCTTTGCAACTATCTTGCACATTCTGCACATGTACCCCAAAACCTGTAATGCAATAAAAATTAAAAAAAAAAATAAGAGGAGGCAAGATGGCGTCGTAGAGGCGACTCAGGATTGCAGCTCTCGGTGAAGGCGCAGAGGGTGAGTCCTAGCTGCATTCTCGGATGGACCTTTTATGCCCAGAGAGTGTTGAATGTCCCAGGTGTGGGAGAGACAGTGGACCCTAGTGCAGCTGGCTAACGCAGCCGGCTCCCGCCGCCTCTTCAGCCAGCGCCACAGCAGGACCCGGCGCGGAACTCACTGGTCTAGGTGCCCTGTTAAACCGGCAATCTGAGATTTGGAAGGGAAGATTGGCATGTCCATCTGATTGAACAGGACTTGGACAATGAGCCAGACCAGGAGTTTCCTGGGAAACATGATCTGAGCCGGGGTAGTGGGCAGCAGCACGGGAGATCGCACGGATCCCAGTGCCCTATCGGCAGGCTACTGGGGCGCCAGTGAGAGAGTCGACCTTTCAGCTTGGGGAGAGGAAGAGAGAGAGAGAGCGGACGGACTCTGAGGCAGAGAGCTGGGTGATCAGGCTCGGCAGGACCCACGCTCACGGGGACAAGCAGGGCGGCGACTGGCGGTGCTTGGGGCTGAGAGTTTTGCAGCCAGCATCTAGGACAGTGCAGCCCGGTGAGGGAGGGGCGTCCACCATCTCTGATGCAGTGCACCCCCACTGAAGTACCGCCCAGGTCTGACGCAGCCTGCCGTTGCCAAGGCAACCTGCCATAACAGAGAGACTCCGCCAGGCAGCAACAGGGCGGACCCGCGCTAGCAGGTCAGAGCCCCAGCAGGGAAATAGTGAATAGACTGCCGCCTAGTGGAGTAGGACAGTGCAACAGATACTCATAAAGAAAGCCCCAAATCCCTGAGACAGAGCATCTAAGGGTGAAATAAAACAAAGGGTGGTGTTTTATGAGTTCTATTGCAGCAGACATAAACAACCTCCCAACAACACTGAATGAAAAACGGAGCTTACAGCTCAGTACTGGAGCTCCTATAAAGCACAGACTGTCTCCTCAAGCAGCTCCTTGACCCCTGTATATCCAAGGAGTCACACAAGAAAAGGACTAATCAGACTGATATTTGGCTGCCATCATTCTGGAACAAGGGCAGCAGAAAAAGAAACTGGTATCATCCCTCACTGTTCCACAGCTGCTGCAAGTATACCCCAGACAAACAGGGCCTGGAGTGGACCTCAGCACTCATACAGCAGAGGGGATAGACCATAAGAGGGAAAACTAATTAACAGAAATACTTCATCAACAACAATCTCAGTGTCAACACAGAGACTCAATTGAAAAATCAGCAACTATTAAGACGACAGGCGGATAAATCCATAAAGATGGGAAGAAACCAGCGCAAAAAGAAGGAAAACACCCGAAACCAAAACACCTCACCTCCAAAAAAAGGACCAAAACTCCTCACCAGCAACGGAACAAAGCTGGACGGATAATGAATGTGACAAAATGATGGAATCAGACTTCAGAAAGTGGATAATGAGAAACTTCAGTGAGCTAAAGGAACATGTTCTAAACCAGTGCAAAGAAACTAAGAACCTTGAAAAAAGATTTGAAAAAAGATTCGAGGAATTGATAACAAGAATGGACAACTTAGAGAGGAATATGAATGAATTGAAGAAGCTGAAAAACACAACACGAGACCTTCACGAAGCATGCACAAGTCTCAACAGCCGAATTGACCAAGCAGAAGAAAGAATATCAGAAGTTGAAGATCAACTCAATGAAATAAAACGAGAAACCAAGATTAAAGAAAAAAGCACAAAAAGGAATGAACAAAATCTCCAAGAAATGTGGGACTATGTGAAGAGACCCAACCTACGTTTGATAGGTGTACCAGAATGTGACGAAGAGAATGAATCCAAGCTGGAAAACACTCTTCAGGATATTATCCAGGAAAATTTCCCCAACCTAGCAAGACAGGTCAATACTCAACTCCAGGAAATACAGAGAACACCACAAAGATACTCTGCAAGAAGAGCAACCCCAAGGCACATAATCGTCAGATTCACCAGGGTTGAAACGAAGGAGAATATACTAAGGGCAGCCAGAGAGAAAGGTCGGGTCACCCACAAAGGGAAGCCCATCAGACTCACAGCAGATCTCTCGGCAGAGACCTTACAAGCCAGAAGAGAGTGGGGGCCAATATTCAACATCCTTAAAGAAAAGAGCTTTCAACCCAGAATTTCATATCCAGCCAAACTGAGCTTCATAAGTGAAGGAAAAATAAAATCCTTCACGAACAAGCAAGTACTCAGAGATTTTGTCACCACTAGGCCTGCTTTACAAGAGCTCCTGAAAGAGGCACTACACATAGAAAGAAACAACCAGTTCCAGCCATCCTAAAAGCATACCAAATGCTAAAGACCATCAACAAAATGAAGAATCTACATAAACCAATGGGCAAAACAGCCAGCTAGCATCAAAATGGCAGTATCAAATTCACACATAACAATATTAACCCTGAATGTAAATGGGCTAAATGCACCAATCAAAAGACACAGACTGGCAAATTGGATAAAAACCCAAAACCCATCGGTGTGCTGTATCTAGGAAACCCACCTCACATTCAAAGATACACAAAGGCTCAAAATAAAAGGATGGAGGAAGATTTACCAAGCAAATGGAGAGCAAAAAAACGCAGGAGTTGCAATTCTCATTTCTGATAAAATAGACTTTAAAGCAACAAAGATCAAAAGGGACAAAGAAGGTCATTACATAATGGTAAAAGGATCAATACAACAAGAAGAGATAACGATACTAAATATATATGGACCCAATGTAGGAGCACCCAGATATATAAGGCAAATTCTTAATGATTTACAAAGAGACTTAGACTCCCACACAATAATAGTGGGAGACTTTAACACTCCACTGTCAATAGCAGACAGATCAACCAGACAGAAAATTAACAAGGATATCCAGGACTTGAACTCAGACCTGGAACAAGCAAACCTGATAGACATTTACAGAACTCTCCACCCCAAATCCACACAATATACATTCTTCTCTGCAACACATCACACCTACTCCAAAATCGACCACATAATTGGAAGTAAAGCACTCCTCAGCAAATGCAAAACAACTGAAATCATAACAAACAGTCTCTCAGACCATAGTGCAATCAAGTTGGAATTCAGAATTCAGAAAATAACTCAGAACCGCACAGCTTCATGGAAACTGAACAACTGGCTCTTGAATGTTGATTGGATAAACAATGAAATGAAGGCAGAAATAAAGAAGTTCTTTGAAACCAATGAGAACGAAGACACAACGTATCAGAATCTCTGGGACACATTTAAAGCAGTCTGTAGAGGAAAATATATAGCAATAAATGCCCACATGAGAAGAGTGGAGAGATCCAAAATTAACACCCTATCATCCAAATTGAAAGAGCTAGAGGAGCAAGTTCAAAAAAGCTCAAAACCTAGCCGAAGACAAGAAATAAGTAAGATCAGAGCAAAATTGAAGGAGATAGAGACAAGAAAAACCCTTCAAAAAATCAATAAATCTAAGAGCTGGTTTTTCGAAAAGATCAACAAAATAGACCACTAGCCAGACTGATAAAAAAGAACAGAGAGAACAACCAAATAGATGCAATAAAAAACGATAACGGGGAAATCACCACAGATTCCACAGAAATTCAAACCATCATCAGAGAATACTACAAACAACTCTATGCACATAAACTAGTAAATCAGGAAGAAATGGATAAATTCCTGGACGCCTGTGTCCTCCCAAGCCTAAACAAGGAGGAAGCCGAAACTATGAATAGACCAATAACAAGGTCTGAAGTTGAGGCAGCAATTAAGTGCCTACCACACAAAAAAAGCCCAGGTCCAGATGGGTTCACAGCTGAATTTTACCAGACACACAAAGATGATCTGGTACCATTCTTTCTGAAACTATTCCAAATAATCCAAAAAGAGGGAACCCTTCCCAAATCATTTTATGAGACCAACATCATCCTGATACCAAAACCTGGCAGAGACTCAACAAGAAAAGAAAACTTCAGGCCAATATCCATGATGAGCATAGATACAAAAATCTTCAATAAAATACTGGCAAACCGATTGCAACAGCTCATTAAAAAACTTATCCATCATGATCAAGTAGGATTCATCCCGGGGATGCAAGGCTGGTTCAACATATTCAAGTCTATAAATGTAATTCACCACATAAACAGAAGCAAAAACAAAAACCACATGATTATCTCAATTGACGCAGAGAAGGCATTTGACAAAATTCAACAGCCCTTTATGCTAAAAACCCTCAATAAACTTGGTATTGATGGAACATATCTCAAAGTAATAAAAGCTATTTACGACAAACCAACAGCCAATATCATACTGAATGGGCAAATACTGGAAGCATTCTCTTTGAAATCCGGCACTAGACAAGGATGCCCTCTCTCACCACTTCTATTCAACATATTACTGGAAGTTCTAGCCAGAGCAATCAGGCAAGAAAAAGAAATAAAGGGTATTCAAATAGGAAAGGTGGAAGCCAAATTGTCTCTATTTGCAGACGACATGATAGTATACCTAGAAGACCCCATCACCTCAGCCCAAAAGCTCCTGAAACTGATAAGCAACTTCAGCAAAGTCTTAGGATATAAAATCAATGTTCAAAAATCACAAGCATTCCTATACACCAATAACAGACTTAAAGAGAACCAAATGAAGAACGAACTGCCATTCACAATTGCTACAAAGAAAATAAAATACCTAGGAATACAACTCACTAGGAATGTAAGGGACCTCTTTAAGGAAAACTACAAACAACTGCTCAACGAAATAAGAGAGGACACAAACAGATGGAGAAACATTCCATGCTCGTGGGTAGGAAGAATCAATATCGTGAAAATGGCTATACTGCCCAAAGTAATTTACACAATCAATGCTATCCCCATCAGACTACCATTGAATTTCTTCACAGAACTGGAAAAATCCACCATGAATTTCATATGGAACCAAAAAAGAGCCCGCATAGCCAAGTCAATTCTAAGCAAAAAGAACACAGCGGGAGGCATCACGCTACCAGACTTCAAACTATACTACAAGGCTACAGTAATCAAAACAGCATGGTACTGGTACCAAAACAGAGATATAGACCAATGGAACAGAACAGAAGCATCGGAAGCAACACAAAATATCTACAACCATATTATCTTTGATAAACCAGACAAAAACAGGCAATGGGGAAAGGATTCCCTATTTAATAAATGGTGTTGGGAAAACTGGCTAGCCATGTGCAGAAAGCAGAAACTGGACCCCTTCCTGACACCTTACACTAAAATTAACTCCAGATGGATTAAAGACTTAAACGTAAGACCTGACACCATAAAAACCCTAGAAGAAAATCTGGGCAAAACCATTCAGGACATAGGAATAGGCAAGGACTTCCTGACCAAAACACCAAAAGTTTTGGCAACAAAAGCCAAAATAGACAAATGGGACCTAATCAAACTCCACAGGTTCTGCACGGCAAAAGAGACAGTCACTAGAGTGAATCGGCAATCATCAGAATGGGAAAAAATCTTTGCAGTTTACACATCTGACAAAGGGCTGATATCCAGAATTTACAAAGAACTCAAACAGATTTACAGGAAAAAAACAAACAAGCCCATTCAAAAATGGGCAAAGGATATGAACAGAAACTTTACAAAAGAAGACATACATGAGGCCAACAAACATATGAAAAAGTGCTCATCATCATTGGTCATTAGAGAGATGCAAATCAAAACCATATTGAGATACCATCTCACGCCAGTTAGAATGGCGATCATTAAAAAATCTGGAGATAGCAGATGCTGGAGAGGATGTGGAGAAATAGGAACACTCTTACACTGTTGGTGGGAGTGTAAATTAGTTCAACCATTGTGGAAGACAGTGTGGCGATTCCTCAGGGACCTAGAAATAGAAATTCCATTTGACCCAGCAATCCCATTACTGGGTATCTATCCAAAGGACTATAAATCGTTCTACTATAAGGACACATGCACACGAATATTCATTGCAGCACTGTTTACAATAGCAAGGACCTGGAACCAACCCAAATGCCCAACGATGATAGACTGGACTGGGAAAATGTGGCACATATACACCATGGAATATTATGCAGCAATAAAAAATGATGAGTTTGTGTCCTTTGTATGGACATGGATGAATCTGGAGAACATCATTCTCAGCAAACTGACACAAGAACAGAAAAAGAAATACCGCATATACTCACTCATAGGTGGGTGAGAAAAGTGAGAACACATGGACACAGAGAGGCGGTCTACTATACATTGGGGACTGTTGGGGGAAATGGGGGAGGGACAGCAGGCGGGGGCTGGGGCGGATGACCTGGGGATGACTACCAAGTTTGTGTGAAGGGGAGGAAGGCAGCAAAACACACTGCCACATGTGTACCTATGCAACTATCTCTCACGTTCTGCACATGTACCCCCAAACCTATAATGCAATAAAAACTAAAAAATAAATAATAATAATAATAATAATAAAATAAAAATAAATAAAAATAAGTAAATAAATAAATAAATTCCAACCTTTCATAATAAAACATCACAGAAATTAGGCAATAGCAATAATAATGATACTAAGGAACTGCTACCATTACTAGGTGGCAGATACTTTACTGGGCATTCTACAAATTGTTTTATTTAATTTTCCCAACAACCTGAAAATAATCAACCTGTTAGAGATCAGGATGCAAGCTGAAGAAATTTTTATAGGACACACCTTTAAGAGGCATTCCTATCTTTCATTATCTGCTTAGCACAAAATAAGCTCAATTAGATGAAGTGACAAAAGTTGTTCTGAGTAAAGTCATCAAAACCAAAGAGTGTCCTTTTCTCAACCTGTCCTGCTGGAGCTCTCAGGACTGCTGTGAGGATCTGCACTGGCCTTCTAGTTCTCAGACTCTACTTTCTGCCAGTCTTGTACTTAGTCTATGAATATAAGTGTTTACAAAGATTCATCTCACTTCTTTCTCCTTTCAGGTAGTCAAACTACTCTCAAAGCTTTTTTAAAAAAATTTTATATACTGAAGAATACTTTATTTTTTAAATAGACATAGTTTCAGCTGAGCGCAGTGGCTCAGGCCTATAATCCCAACGCTTTGAGAGCCTGAAGAGGGGGAATCACAAGGTCAGGAGTTCAACACCAGCCTGGCCAAGATGGTGAAACCCTGTCTCTACCAAAAATACAAAAATTAGACGAATGTCGTGACAGGCGCCAGTAATTCCAGCTACTCGGGAGGCTGAGGTAGAGATTTGCTTGAACCTGGGAGGCAGAGGTTGCAGCGAGCTGAGATCGTGCCACTGAACTCCAGCCTGGAGGAAGACTCTGACACCATCTCAAAAACAAAACAAAACAAACAAAACATAGTTTCTTGTTTTCTCTGGTCTCAAGCATCTACTGGCCTTTCATCATCTGGCCATCCGATACTGTGGTGTGGGGCCAGGGATCCTGCCAGGCTCCAACATTTATACAATATAATTATAATGTATCTGCCCTCTACAATTTTACTTCTTTGGACCCTGGAGAACTAGTGCAAGAGAAAGACATGTTAATAAAGACAGGCCAGAGTATAGAAGTAGCCTGAAAAGCAGGGACTAATCTATAGGCTTACTGCATTAAGTCAGCTATGAGATGATCAACACCTGAACTCAGGTCATAAAAATGGGAAAAAGGACAAGTTCAAGAGATCTTCAAAGACTTGTAGTCTACCTGGATGTCAATCTCTGCTTAGCTATCCCATAGTTGAGTGTGCCTCAATTATTCAGAAAGATCCTGTCCCCTTTACCAGTGCTTTCCTCTGGCCTTGAACAATTTACCTGTCTTTTGACACTGTCTCTGCATTGACAAAAGGAGCCAATAGCAACCTGCTTCTCTGGTGACTCCTCCATGGGCTGTTTTCTATGTGGACTCAACTAACTCCAGCCATTGATCTCTCTGTCTACATAATCTCCACCATAAGCCCTAGGCCTGTTTTTGTTTGTTTATTTGTTTTTAGATAGTCTTGCTCTGTCACCCAGGCTGGAGTGCAGTGGTGTGATCTTGGCTCACTGCAACCTCTGCCTCTTGGGTTCAAGCGATTCTCCTGCCTCAGCCTCCTGAGTAGCTGGGACTATAGGTGCGTGCCACCACACCTGGCTAATTTTTTGTACTTTTAGTAGCGATGGGTTTCAGCATGTTAGCCAGTATGGTACTGATCTCCTGATCTCGTGATCTGCCCTCCTCAGCCTCCCAAATTACTGGGATTACAGGCGTGAGCCACCATGCCCAGTCCAAAATTTTAGCTTTTAAATTGCATTCTTCAATCAATTTTGAGTTTCTTTTTTTTTTTGTTTTGAGATGGAATATCACTCTGTCACCCCAGTCGGAGTGCAGCAGTGTGATCTCTGCTCACTGCAACTTTCACCTCCCAGGCTCAAGCAGTCCTCCCACACAGCCTCCTGAGAAGCTGGGACCACAGGCACATGCCACCATGCCCAGATAATTTTTTTGGTTTTTTTTTTTGGTAGGGATTGGGTTTTGCTATGTTGCCCAGGCTAGTCTTGAACTCCAGAACTCAGGCAATCCACCCGCCTTGGCCTTCCAAAGTGCTGTGATTACAGGCTCGAACCACTGCACCTGGCCATTTTGAGTTAATTTTTTCATGTTTTTGTATGTGGCTACTCAGTTGTCCCAAATTCATTTGTTGAAAAGACTATTCTTTCCCCAATGAATGATCCTGGCATCCTTGTCAAAAAATCAATTGACCAGAGACATATAGATTTATTTACTGACTCTTACTTCTGTTCCACTGATCTGTATGTCTATTCTTATGCCCATAGCACAGTTTTGATTACTATGTTTTGCAGTAAATTTTGAAATCAGGAATTATATCAGTAGTCCATGTGAATTTCCACATGAATTTTAGAATCAGCCTGTCAATTTCTTCATGAAAAAACTGCTGGGGCTTTAATAAGAATTATACTAAATGTGCAGATCAATTTGGGGAATACTGCCATCTTAACAGTATTAAGTCTTATGATCCATAGATATGGGATGTCTTCCCATTTATTTAGGTCTTCTTGAATTCCTGTGCATTTTTATACACTGAATCCACATCACTCCATTATATCTAAGACATTCATAAATTTCTCTCCTTGTTTACCTGTGACACCTATTAAAATGGAATTATGTAAATGCTGCACATTTTCAGGAGAACGCTGAGAATGGTAAAGGATTTGGGGTTTTCTTATTTAGTTGGAATGCCTTATTAGGTATTAAAGTCAGTGAAATTAAGTTTTCTGCTGCTTTCTATCTTTTGAATAAAATTTATTGAAGAAAAATGTCACTAACAAAACAGATGATTTTAAAACTAACATAACGTACACGATACTGTTTATAAAAGTACACATGTATGTAAGAACATACAAAGTACTTTGGGAGAAATTACACCAATTTGTTGTTGTGGTTGTTGTTGTTGTTTTTTGAGACAGAGTCTGGCTCTGTCACCCAGGCTGGTGTGCAGTGGCTTGATCTTGGCTCACTGCAACCTCTGCCTCCTGGGTTCAAGCAATTCTCCTCTCATGTAGCTGGGATTACAGGCACATTAAACAACCCCAAGCAATTCTTCCTAAGCCTCCCTTGTAGTTGGGATTACAGGCACGTGCCACCAGGCCCAGCCAATGTTTGTATTTGTAGTAGAGATGGGGTTTCTCCATGTTGGCCAGGCTGGTCTCAAATTCCTGACCTCAGGTGACCTGCCCACCTTGGCCTCCCAGAGTGCTAGGATTACAAGTGTGAGTTACCACATCTGGCCACCAATTTGTTGTAGTAGTTAGTTATCTCAGTGTGGTGCAGCAGCCCACGTGTGTAATCCCAACACTTTGAAAGGCTGAGAAAGGAGGATTGCTTGAGCCAAAGAGTTCCAGACCAGCCAGGGCAAAATACTAAGACCTTGTCTTTAAAAGAAGCTATCTTTGGGTAGAAAGGAACAGTGGGATAAGAAAGGAAGAAGGGGATTACCACCCTTTAATAGTTATCTTTGGGGAGAAGGGAACAATGTGTTGGGAGGGTGAGGCAGGTGGAATACCTGAGGTTAGGAGTTCAAGATCAGCCTGGCCAACATGGTGAAACCCCATCTCTACTAAAAACACAAAAATTATCCAGGCATGGTGGCACATGCCTGTAATGCCAGTTACTAGAAAGGCTGAGGCAGAAGAATCACTGGAACCTCGGAGGCAGAGGTTGCAGTGAGCCTAAGATCACACCACTGCCCTACAATCTGGGTGACAAAGTGAGGCTCAGTCTCAAAAAAAAGTTTTGGGGTATTTCTGGTGTAATTTTAATATAAACAAGGCGAAACAGCAATTTCCTGGTCACATTTAGCAAGGCATTGAAAACAAAAATGCATTCTTTCTTGTCTGTCTCCCCAAACAGTCCATTGTTACACCATGAGGAAAGAAGAAACTGAGGAAAACTTGGTTTCCTTCATGAAAGGAATCTGAATTCGCTAATCCTTTTAGGTCCTGTGAGATGGCAGGCATTATAGCATTATATCTGACTGATGCAGCTATGGGCCTAGACTGAGATCTGAAACAGGCTGTTATGGAAATACTGGTCAATCTTGAAGTCTCAACCTCTTTGTTTTCTAAATCGTCCACAGTCAAGGAAATCCCTGTCCAAGGCTTGTTGGAAAGATTGGTGCCCTTTGAATAGCACATACTCCCTCTTCTGTTTGGTCCAGTAACCTGTAATGTCACTATTCTCTTCCTTCTTGTTGCCCCTCCCCTCCTCTACCAAGTTCCTCAAAAGCCAACCATAAAAATTCCAGAAATACAGGCCAAGAAACATACTCTTACTAGTAAATCCAACCTTAAGTCTGTTATCTTGACTCTTTCATTACTATTAAGATCCTAAGTAGCCAGGCACAGAGGCTCATGCCTACTATCCCAGCACTTTGGGAGGCTGAGGCGGGCAGACCACCTGAGGTCAGTAGTTTGAGACCAGTCTGGCAAACATAGTGAAACCCGATCTCTACTAAAAATGCAAAAAAAAAAATGAGCTTGACATGGTGGCAGGTGCCTGTAATCACAGCTACTCAGGCGGCTGAGGCAAAGAATCACTTGTACTCTGGAGGCAGAGGCTGCAGTGAGCCAATACTGGCTCATTGCACTCCAGCCTGGGCAACAGGCAACAAGAGTGAAACTCCATCTCAAAAAATTAAAAATATCTTAAATAAACAAGACTATGGGCAAGCTGTACTAAGAAGGGGTTTGTGCTGGTTCTGCTCCAATTGTTTTCTTGCCTGGCCATGTATCCAACTACCTAAACTGGTCTTGCTCTTGTTGCCCAGGCTGCAGTGCAATGATGTAATCTCAGCTCACTGCAACCTCTACATCCTGGTTTCAAGCAATTCTTTCGCAACCTCCTGAGTAGCTGGGATTACAGGTGCCCACCACCATTCTCGGCCACCTTTTGGATTTTTTAGTAGAGATTGGGTTTCACCATGTTGACCAGGCTGCTCTCGAACTCCTGACCTCAAGTGATCCATGTGCCTCAGCCTCCCAAATTGTGGGGACCACAGGTGTGAGCCACCCACCATGGCCTCTGCATTTCTTTTATTCACTTCTGTGTAAATACTATTCTCTGTCTCCTATAGATTTATGCTAGAGGAGGCACAGCAAGGGATTCAAAGAAAACATAATTTTAAAATTTGTCATCTGAGAAAGGCTTGTTTTTATAGCAAAAAGTAAAGCAGGACCAGGAGGCATTTCACTTCAAATATCACTACAACTTATTAACAGAGCTGTTTAAAAATGGAAAGGGCTGCCTAAAGACAGTGAGCTGCCGTGCCCTGGAGGGGCAGAATACAAATTGGGTAAGCTGGTAGGAGTGCTGTAACAGCCTAACCCTGTCCCTTCTGGCAGATTCTCCTCAATGTACTTAACCTCTCTAACTTTCAAATGTAGCCTTTACCCAAAAAGTATCCTCTTGACCTGCTCAGTCCAGATTTCTCAACATTAGTCATAGTTAATCACATAATTTCAGAGCTTGGTCGAACTTAAAGGTCATGACAACCAGTTCCTTCATTTTAAAGGTGGGGAAACTGAGACCTAAAGAGGTGGTGACCTGACTCTAAGATTAAAACAGTCCTGATTTCACCAGGTAGATAGCCAGGGAACCCTCTTTCTTAGTCTACTACTGATCTTTCCTTTTCCTTTTCGTTGTCCCAACAAACCATCCCTTGGATAGAAAAACAATGACCAGAAGTGGAGTTAACCAAGATTTTTCCATAACTAGACTTAAGGAGTAATAGCAAGAAGATCACGATTTTCCCTTTAGCATGTTTAATGCACTTTTCCTTTCAGTTCAGGAAATTTCAAGTTCTATTTACTCAACAAGGTTACCAAACAGTGGAATTGGCTAGTTGCCCCAAAAGGATACACATCTTTCATTTCCTTGATGGTCGAATCTCAAATAATGTCATTGAGTCCAATGATGTTCTCATGTCTGAAGTGCAGTAAGATTTTTATCTCCCTCATGGTTCTCTGGCAGTAAGTAGGTCTGGTGCTCACAGGGGCTTATTTTCTTGATAGCTACTCAAACTTTGTTGACATTATCACAAGCAAAGCTTAAAAACACACACAGAGAGATAGATGGCATTAAAAACAGCTCTCAGAATATTTGCAGAAAGAATGCAAATTTTAAGGTATTACATTTTTTACACTCTGTATAAACACCTGTTTCATACCAGTGAATGTAACATGTGTATTATTCACAAAAAGGCCTCAAGATAGGTAGGATGGATGCAACTGGCATGAGATAACATCTAGTGACTCTCAAAATTAACAGAGAACCTAGCCCTGTTAACTGTGTGGATGCCTATTTTCATAAACCAAGAAACATGGGTTTATAAACCCAGAAATACACCAAAAAAAGCATTTTTTTCACTGTCTTAGACAGCAACTCATTCTGGTAAGAGTAATCACATCTGCCTCCAAAAGAGCTTCCTACTGTTACATAAAATTCCTCTGACACAGAAGAAACATTCAAATAACCTACAACTGTACATCTTTATCCCTAACAAAAATGGACCAAGAGAATGTCTTGTTTACTTGTATTAATTCTGTTTCTGTCATTAGCAAAATGTCATGACCATTTTCTCCCCAAAAAACTGAACCAAGATGTTTGGGTAGTTTTATAACAAAACCTAGAAAGTATTCTTCAAAAATCACATTTGTAGCAATGACATGGAGCCCAGTTTTTTCCAAGTTGTCCTTAACATCTGATATATCAGAATTCTATGCAAAAGCAATAATAAAAATTATACCTTCAATTTTATGATGAATATGAATCTTGAGTATTTCTACAATCTTTATGATAAACATTCTATTAAAATCTTGTGTATAAGAACTTTTCATATTAATAAATGTCAACATTTGCCCCACTGGCCAAAGCAATAAAATAACATTGACAGACAATAAGACAACATTTTTTTGTTTCCTGGGAGTAAAGGCTAGAATAGGAAACAGTAAAATAACTTTATTCTAAAGTTTATGCTTCTAAGGCTGGGCATGATGGCTGCAATCCCAGCACTTTGGGAGGCTGAGGCGGGCAGATCACTTGAGGTCAGGAGTTTGAGACCAGCCTGGACAACATGGTGAAACCCCATCTCTACTAAAAATACAAAAAAAAAAAATAGATGGGTGTGGTGGCATGCACCTGTAATCTCAGCTACTTGGGAGGCTGATCCACAAGAATTGCTTGAACCCAGGAGGTGGAGGTGGCAGTGAGCCAAGATTGCACCACTGCACTCCAGACTGGGTGACAGAATGAAACTCTGTTTCCAAATTAAATAAATTTTATGCTTCTATAATAATATTTATCAGTCTACTTATCTTAAGAATTATTGATATATTTTTCTGATTCTATGAAAAGATAAGGCTCTGGAGGAGAACTTTGTCTTACTCAGATTCAAATATCCTACAACACCATTATCATACAGTACACAGGTGATCCCTAATGCTTTGAAATGAAATATATTTTCTTAAGTAAAACAACCACTACTCAAGTCTTATTTTGCTTTGGTTTGCTGCATGAGGCCCTAAATCAGTGATTTTCAGTTAGACAGGCAAAAGCATATGTAACAATAATTTAACATAATCTATTTAAAAGCATATATAATAAACAAGCTTATTCAATATTGGGAATATTTTTAGAAATAAAAATTATATTTTGGCAATTTAAATCATAGAACAAGAGTTCAATAACAGCATGGATTAGTTACAAACAGTGGTTACAAATTAAGAATTTAAACTCAACGTTATAATTTTCTAGTGTTAATATTATACATTTCTAGTGTTAAAAGTCAAATGTGGCCATAAATTTTTCTGCAAAATTATAATTCAACAAAGTTTTTTGAGAGAGGAGCTTATGGTCAGTGTGTCACCCTACTGTATCAACACTCAGTGACAAAATAACTAACTGCCACCTTTTAAGGAGTGAGAAAACATGAGATCACTCTCGTTTGGTCCCACTTGAAAAAAAAGATGTGACCCTGTTCACAGAGTTTGGTCTGTTTCTGTCTGCCCCACTTAACAGTTCTATTGTTTTTTTGGTTTACACAATCTATCTTTCATAGAACTGATGACAAAGAAGGTCTGACTCTTCCACAACAACTCTATACTTTCTAGTTTCTCCTTGAATTTCTCGGTTTTGCTTTATATATTTTATTGTTGATAAAATAAGCCATACCATGAACTTTCAGGTGTTGAATAGTTTATGCTTTAAAAATCACTTTGACATTACCAACTATATCTTGTTTTTCTCAAGCCCTTTTGTCCCTAACTACCACCATCCTATGGCTTTTTGATATAAATGTGTCTCTTATCACAGGAATCCAAAAATGGTTCATTAAAAAAGAAGACATAACATTGAATAAACATGTTTCAAAACAAAACGTGTGAAAAGATGCACATCATCACAAATTATTAGAGAAATGCAAATCAAAACCACAGTAAGCTATCACCATACACTCATTAGAACTGCCACTATTAAAACCAAACAGAAAACAGTAAGTTTTGGTGAGGATGTGGAGAAACTCCAACCCTCGTCCTCTACTGAATGTGTAAAATGGTGTAACTACTTGGAAATTCTTCATAAAAATAGAATTCCCATATAGTCTACCAATCCTACTCCTGAGCATATATTCAAAACAATTCAAACAGAATCTCTAAGAGATATTGGCATGTTCATATTCACTGCAGCATTATTCACAACATGTAAGATGTGGAAGCAACCCAAATGTCCACTGTGGATGAATGGATAAAGAAAATATAGCATATACAAAGAGTAGAATATTATTCAGTCTTTTTTGGGGGGTGGGGGGAAGAAGTTTTGCTCTTGTTGCCCAGGCTGGAGTACAAATTGCGATTTTGGCTCATTGCAACCTCTGCCTCTTGGGTTCAAGAGCCTGCTGAGTAGCTGGTATTACAGGCCTGAGCCACCACACCCAGCTAATTTTTGTATTTTTGGTAGAGATGGGGTTTCACCACATTGGCCAAGCTGATCTCAAACTCCTCAACTCAGTTGATCCACCCACCTAGGCTCCCAAAGTGCTGGGATTACAGGTGTGAGCCACATCGCCTGGCCTATTCAGCCTTTTAAAAAACCAAGAAAATTCAATTCAATATCCAAAAACCATGGGCTTATATTTTTTAATTTTGAAACTTTTTTCTGTAGAGATAGGGTCTCACTATGCTATCCAGCCTGGTCTCGAACTGCTGGCCTTAAGTGATCCTCCTGCTTTCAGCCTCCCAGAGTGCTGGGATTATTTTTTTTCCATGAGAGACACCCATGTCTCTAATTTGCTAATACATACGTTTGTCTGGGGATGTTTTAGAGTCCTATAGTGTCTCAACAGGTGCTAACTTCATATTATTAGGAAAAGGTCCCAATTCTGTCTCTGCCTTGTTTTCCTATTCACTCCTCTTCCCAGTGATTTTTTATAGTGTATGTATGTATGTATGTATGTATGTATGTATGTATGTATGTATTTATACTTTAAGTTCTGGAGTACATGTGCAGATCCTGCAGGTGTTTTTTTTTTTTTTTTTTTTTTTTTTTTTGAGATGGAGTTTCGCTCTTATTACCCAGGCTGGAGTGCAATGGTGCAATCTCGGCTCACTGCAACCTCCGCCTCCTGGGTTCAGGCAATTCTCCTGCCTCAGCCTCCTGAGTAGCTGGGATTACAGGCATGCACCACCATGCCCAGCTATTTTTTTGTATTTTCAGTAGAGACGGGGTTTCACCATGTTGACCAGGATGGTCTCGATCTGTTGACCTCGTGATCCACCCACCTCGGCCTCCCAAAATGCTGGGATCACAGGCTTGAGCCACCGCGCCCGGCCTTGCAGGTGGTTTTTATCCTTTGGTTGTTTACTACTTGTGGCAGTATTTTGGTGTTGTGGCCCTGCCTATAGGTGGCAGTCTCCTGTTCTAAGGTGTCCCAGTCAGTCTCCCCAGGGTTGGAGTCTACCTCCATGAGGGCAACTGTGGCACTGCTTGATTTGTTCTTATGCTTGTTTCTAAAATCAGAGCTCTTGGTCTGGCGATACACTATTTCACACTATTGGCCCTTCTGGACAACCTTCACATAGTACAACAGCCAGTTACCATAGGCACTTCTGGGGACATTGTAAATACATAATAAGTCAACTGGAGACTTATTTACCCTGACTGTAGCACTCTAAGGACAGTTGCTCAGGGAGGATTTGGCTTTTTGAGCTCTACCATAATTTATATTGGAGAATCAGAGCAGTACCTGACACTCAAAATACAATGTGGCAGCTGCTAAAATACAAGACAGCAGTGCCATTCCAGACAGCATTTACTCTTTGTTGGATTCAGTTAGTAAGCCAAGAGCAGTCTAAAGGCATATCATCCTCATCAACCACCAAACCACCCAGTTCAATACAAAAATTGTTTAAAAATGTACTAAAGATATGTTTTATTATAATTAGATATGGCAAGATGGTAGACAGGAAGACAACTGCCTTTGAAAGAAGTATTTATTACTCACAGTTCCCCTGAGGACAAGAGGCATGACATGTTGCACAGAGCCACACAGGGTGACTCACATGGAGAAGCAGAGAGAGAAAAAGGATGTTGCTGGTGGCCATACACTTTCTGGGAGATTCTCCCCTCCCCTTCCATGCATCTTCTGCTAAGCTTTTCTTTAGTCTGGATGCTCTGTAAATGAATGTAACTTTTGCAAATTACTCACCTAAACTGGCTTTACTCTCAATCTATGCAATCTATGCCATTTCCTCCTCAAGCTGTCTGTATTACCCATTAATGCCCCTTCTCCCAAGCCTTACCTAATGCTGGATGTTAACTCCACCCCTGAACTTCCTGCTAAAACCCACCCTAGGCCCAATGCAAACTTCATTTATCCACTTTCTACTATGTTCTCTTCTAGACTTGATGTACATACACTCCATCTATTTCCCTTTGCCAAGTCCACCCCTAGATTTGATGAATACTCCAACCATAAACAGTCTGGGTGGCCTCTTACAGCCTTGCTGCACTTTCCATCTATACACTTCTTGCCATGTGATGCCACAGGCTGACTTCCTCCCCTTCCATCTGTACACATCTTGCCATGCAATGCCACAGGCTGACTTTGCCCTCTAGCCATTCACTCTCTGTCAGATCAGGCAGCAGGCTTGCATCATTCATCTTTGCCCCTTCAGCTAATTCCTTTCCTATTTTGGCTACATCCCTCCAATCATCCCTCCACTACTTGTCATGTCATTCCCTAGGGTTTCCACTTACTTCAACCACACACCTAATGTAGGTTCCTCCCTTCACTGGGTGATCCTTCTACTATGTGTTCTCTTAGGAGAGATTTACAATTTTTCATCCAAATATTTACTTGTTGGCAGTTATTTCTTTCCTGTGAATGCTTCTCCCATTCCTGAAGTACTGCTGGGCTTTCCCTAAAGCCAGCTGTACTCACAACTACTGAATCTGACACTGGGTCCCTCTATAGACTGGTTGCATCCTCCATTCATGCAACTCCTGTGTGTTTTTCTCCTAGGCTGTATACTCCCATCACCACATACCTCCTGCTTACTCTTCTCATGGGCTAGATGTTATCTTGACCCATTCCCAACTTGCTGAATTCCTCCCCTATGCTGGCTGCATTATCCATCCATGAAGATCCTTTTGATTTCTTTTTTTAGGCTGATTGCTACCTCTACACAATAACCTCCTCAGAAGACTCCCTAGAATGACTCCACCCTTTCTCATAAAACCTCTTCTGGGTCCTCATCTGGGCTGAATGTTCCATATATCCATGATACTCTTGCACATTCTTCCCCCCATCCTTGATACCCACTCTACCCATGTGCCACCAGTTATGTCTTACTTAAACTGGCTGCATTCTCCACCTATAAACCTTTTTCCTCTACCTACAAACCATTTTCTTAGACCGTATGCACTTTCCACTAGTGAAACTGCTTCAGAGTCCTTTCCTAGGCTGGATGCCCCTTCCAACATATACCTTCTTCCAGAAATTCCTTTAGATTTGCTGTGTCCTCCAATAATGCACTCTCTCCCAAGACCTTTTCCACCATGGATTCTCCCTCCACTGACATACCATCTGATAATTTCTCTTCTAGACATGCTGCAACCTCAACCTATACACACTACCTACTGAAGTGTTTTTTTTTTCTAAGCTGGATGTTTTCTCTACCTATACATCTCTTCCAATGTTCTTCTCTGGGTTGGGTGCTCACTTGACCCATGGATTTCTCATTAAGTCCTCCCATAGACTCCTTCCACCAAATGTGCATCTCCTGCTGAATTTTTCCCTAAGCTATATAATATTTTCACTCATATATTTCTTGCTATATCCTTCCCAAGGCTGGAGGATCCCTTTAAATATGCACTTTCTGGTATGCCCCTCTTAAACTGGCTACAACCTCCAACCATGCACTAGTTACCAATCCCTCCTTTAGGCTAGCTGCACCATCTACCTATGGACTTTCCAATGAGTTTACACCTAGTCTGGATGTTTCCTCTACCCACACACCTACTGTTGAATTCTGTCCATCTCAAATGCATAAATCTCTAGTCAACTTTTTAATTTTACATTTCCAATTAAGTTCTCTATAAAAATGATATAAAGAATTAAATTTTCACAGTATCTCTAACATTTAAAACTCTCTTTGTGGTTTTCTATGTAATTCCTGGAATCTCACAAAGATCTGTTCTTTCAATTTATGGATAGCACTGTGTTAAAATATTTAGGTTTATTTATTGTTATTACTAATGAGCTGTTAAAGCTTGTCATCTCCAGATAATTTTTTCACTTCACTCTGATGCTTCCCAAAAGGCTCTGCAACCAGATAAAAATGAGAGTTCTTGTATTTGATGACAAAAGACAATTTGACAGCTTTGAGGAAAAAGGCAGTACCCCCAGTACTAGTACTTTGAAGAACAATCTCTTTGCTACACACTTCAGTTAACAGAAGCTTCTGGTGATACATAATCACCTTTAAGACCATGACAGTGAACAGAGGCAGTCCTCACAAACACCTTAGTTGAGAAGTAGTTTCATACAATCAGTTTTTTTTTAAACCTAGCCTACCAGCCTTCACCAAATAGAACAGAAATGAAGGTAATTGAGAACAAGTTATTTAGATGCTTTACTAGATATCCAATAGACCCTAACATCTTACTACTGAAGACTGGTTTCTGTTTTCTAGAGGAAAACATTAATTTTTTTTCCTCAAGGCTCACTTCTCAGGACAGAGTAGAAGAAGGAGCAAAACAACAGGTAAGGAAGGCTGGGCTCTTCCCCCACTGTACTATACATACTCATCATGTGACTGAGTGAGCTAATTAACATCTTTGAATCTTGGTGGCCACATCTGTAAAAATGGATACTAGTAATGTCTGTGTCAGATTAGCAAACCTGTTGTCCAGCTTAGTTATGTGACTTAGCAGTTTGTAATCTGCGCCTTAGGCAAATAATGTAGCTGATATTTTCTTTTACTTGAATCCTATTTTAGGGTTCCAAAGATTTTTGTAAAGAGTCTTTCACACCTGTAATTCCAGCACTTTGGGAGGCAGAGGCAGGCAGATCACCCGAGTTTGGCAGTTTGAGACCAGCCTGACCAACATAGAGAAGTCCCATCTCTACTAAAACTACAAAACTAGCCGGGCATGGTGGTGCATGCCTGTAATCCCAGCTACTCAGGAGGCTGAGAAAGGAGAATAACTTGAACCCAGGAGGTAGAGGTTGTGGTGAGCAGAGATCGTGCCATTGCATTACAGCCTGGGCAACAAAAGCAAAACTCTGTGTCAAAAAATAAATAAATAAAGAGTCCCGCCATCTACCTCAGAACACATGAGCAATATCTGTCACATACAAGGACCAGGAGATCTGGGCCTTCAAAATGCTTCTGTTGCAAAAGATGTTCTCTCTGGGAGGCCAGTCTGGTAGCCAGGCCTTGTATTCACACCAAGATCAAGTCACCATTACTCTCCAAGTCCCCTGCCTCCAGGCTCAACTCTGGTGCTCATCTTTCCTCACACTTTCTGCAACTTAACCCAAGTCTGGTGCCTTCCAGCCCTGACACTGCTTGTGATCAGTGGCCTGGGTGGCAGCCACAGTCACCCCAGCCTCTTTCCTTGCTCACTTGGGTGTTAGTTTTCCCACTCTCAATAGGACACTGGCCACGAATGCTGTTCTGTCCACAGGGAACAGGCCACAGGGATTCCTTTCTCACATTTCCCTCCCACCTATTGGAAATGTACACAAGGCCCAAACCTGGGTGGGCTTAGGCCTTTCCAATGACAGCGATTCTCTCCATCTCCCTGCCTCCCCTGGGTATAGGATTCCTTACACTCGTGGAAGGGGGATCTGGCAGGGTGCTGCATTAGCCTGATGCTATGCTGGCTGTGGCCCCTGTGTTTCCTGTGAAACCCACAAGCACAGTTGAGCACAATTCTTAAAGGGATGGCGGTCACTCCTGCTGACTGTCCCATGCCCCTTGACTCTACAGAGGACTTGCAACAGGGACTCATCCAAGGTCAACCTCCAAACTCTACCTCAGACATGAAACAGTCTGAAAGAGCCCAGTAGCCTGGGTCATTAGAGGGTCACAGTGATAGTTATTATTGATGATGGCATAAACTGTAAGGTGACCACCTGACTACACAGAGGGACTCACCCTCCATGGGCCACCAACCTACTATGGCTTCTCCTGCCTTAAATGAAGATCCCAGATGTTCATTCCAGTGAAGTACCCAGACATTGTATCTAGTTCTACCATAAACCACAACGGTAAGCAACATTAGCAGTTTTTAAATATCAGACAGCTACTTAGCCAACATGTCAAGATTTGAGGAAAATGATCAGTTTTCGGCCATTACCCATCCTAGAGGCACCACTTCTGACTGGAGGACGCTGAACTAGCAGAAACACATACCCTGAACACAAAGATGTTTCACTTGGGCAAGCAGAGGGAGCTCTGCTGTTGCCATGAAGGGATCAGCTGAAGGTGATTTCCCACTTGAAGCTGCTGGAGAGAGGCCTGCTTGCTGCTCAAATGCACAGGAGAGAAAGTGGCAACCTGGGCTAAGGCTGGAAATACTCTACAGCTCCCCATAAGGAATCACGCAGTGGTGGGATGGGCATCTTGACAATCAGTTCCCCGGGAATATAAGGTTCAGTAGGCATCATGTGGCAAAAAGGCTTCTGGGATTTAGATAAACACACCTCTCAAATGGCCCTACTGACAACTCCAACACTATTTCCTTCCTTCTGAGGACACTCCTCTGAATTAGCCAAAGGCAAAGCTAGGTCCTTCTCCTTAGACAGAAGCAGAGAGAGATCGAGTCACCAGGCAGGAGGAGCATAGGAGATACTGCAGTGGGGACTGCCTGACTCGTCCCTCAGCCCCTGTCTCCTTCTTCTGTGGGGCACACTCCTGTCTCTCCACAGGGCTCAGCAGGATGTGGTACGCACAGCCAGTGGCCGATGTGCCCATCAGTCACCTGAGAACCAAGCCCACTGCACCCTGGGGAAGCCTGCTCACGTATTTGCTGTTAGGGAAGGAGACAGATGCAGCTGTTTATTAAGGGTGACCTTGTGCATGCACTGTGTGGAGCAGCAGTTTACAGGCACAACTGGGCTCAATCTCAGAGAAACACACATATGGAGGAACTCTTATTACCCCCATTTTACACACAAGTAGACCTGCTCAGAGGGAGGAATCGAAAGTCCAGTATCACGTGGCCAGAAGGTGGTGAACTGGGATCTGAAACCAGGCCTTCAGCTCCCATTGTTGAAGCCGGCTGGGCAGCCTCTGACCAACCATCTGTGAAACACCAGCAGGCAACGGAATGTGGCCCCCAAGGATCCAAGGAACAGGTGAAAAACTAAAATGTAGACACTAACAGGCAAGGGGACACATTGCTATGACACCTGATGTGACACATTTTTTTTAAACTAAGCACAGAGCAAGAGGTTTTGAAATGGATTACATGTGCTTTAGAGGAGATCACTTGGGACAAAATTATTTCTATACCTTTTTTTTAAAATTTTTATTGCATTATAGGTTTTGGGGTACATGTGCAGAACGTGCAAGATAGTTGCATAGGTACACACATGGCAGTGGGTTTTGCTGACTTCCTCCCCTTCACCCACACTTGGCATTCATCCTCAGGCTATCCATCCCCAGCCCCACCTACGCTGTCCCTCCCGAATTTCCCCAATAGACCCCAGTCTGTAGTAGACCCCCTCTTTCTGTCCATGTGTTCTCATTTTTCTCACCCACCTATGAGTGAGTATATGCAGCATTACTTTTTCTGTTCTTGTGTCAGTTTGCTGAGAATGATGTTCTCCAGATTCATCCATGTCCTTACAAAGGACACAAACTCATCATTTTTGATTGCTGCATAATATTCCATGGTGTATATGTGCCACATTTTCCCAGTACAGTCTATAATTGTTGGGCATTTGGGTTGGGTCCAGTTCCTTGCTATTGTAAACAGTGCTGCAGTGAACATTCGTGGGCATGTGTCCTTATAGTAGAAAGATTTATATTCCTTTGGAAATATACCCAGTAATGGGATTGCTGGGTCAAATGGCATTTCTATTTCTAGGTCCTTGAGGAATCGCCACACTGTCTTCCACAATGGTTGAACTAATTTACACTCCCACCAACAGTGTAAGAGTGTTCCTATTTCTCCACATCCTCTCCAGCATCTGCTTTCTCCAGATTTTTTAATGATCGCCATTTTAACCTGCGTGAGATGGTATCTCAATGTGGTTTTGATTTGCATCTCTCTAATGACCAGTGACGATGAGCATTTTTTCATGTGTTTGTTGGCCTCATGTATGTCTTCTTTTGTAAAGTGTCTGTTTATATCCTTTGCCCATTTCTGAATGGGCTTGTTTTTTTCCTGTAAATCTGTTTGAGTTCTTTGTAAATTCTGGATATCAGCCCTTTGTCAGATGTGTAAACTGCAAAGTTTTTTTTCCATTCTGATGGTTGCCATTCACTCTAGTGACTGTGTCTTTTGCCGTGCAGAAGCTGTGGAGTTTGATTAGGTCCCATTTGTCTATTTTGGCTTTTGTTGCCAATGCTCTTGGTGTTTTGGTCATGAAGTCCTTGCCTACTCCTATGTGCTGAATGGTTTTGCCTAGATTTTCTTCTAGGGTTTTTATGGTGTTAGGTCTTATGTTGAAGTCTTTAATCCATGTGGAGTTAATTTTAGTGTAAGGTGTCAGGAAGGGGTCCAGTTTCTGCTTTCTGCACATGGCTAGCCAGTTTTCCCAACACCATTTATTAAATAGGGAATCCTTTCCCCATTGCTTGTTTTTGTCTGGTTTATCAAAGATTATATGGTTGTAGATATGTTGTGTTGCTTGCGATGCTTCTGTTCTGTTCCATTGGTCTATATCTCTGCTTTGGTACCAGTACCATGCTGTTTTGATTACTGTAGCCTTGTAGTATAGTTTGAAGTCTGGTAGTGTGATGCCTCCCGCTGTGTTCTTTTTGCTTAGAATTAACTTGGCTATGCGGGCTCTTTTTTGGTTCCATATGAAATTCATGGTGTTTTTTCCAGTTCTGTGAAGAAATTCAATGGTAGTTTGATGGGGATAGCATTGATTGTGTAAATTACTTTGGGCAGTATAGCCATTTTCACGATATTGATTCTTCCTAACCACGAACATGGAATGTTTCTCCATCTGTTTGTGTCCTCTCTTATTTCGTTGAGCAGTGGTTTGTAGTTTTCCTTGAAGAGGTCCCTTACATTCCTAGTGAGTTGTATTCCTAGGTATTTTATTTTCTTTGTAGCAATTGTGAATGGCAGTTTGTTCTTGATTTGGTTCTCTTTAAGTCTGTTATTGGTGTATAGGAATGCTTGTGATTTTTGCACATTGATTTTATATCCTGAGACTTTACTGAAGTTGCTTATCAGTTTCAGGAGCTTGTGGGCTGAGGTGATGGGGTCTTCTAGGTATACTATCATGTCGTCTGCAAATAGAGACAATTTGCCTTCCACCTTTCCTATTTGAATACCCTTTATTTCTTTTACTTGCCTGATTGCTCTGGCTAGAACTTCCAGTAATATGTTGAATAGGAGTGGTGACAGAGGGCATCCTTGTCTAGTGCCGGATTTCAAAGGGAATGCTTCCAGTTTTTGCCCATTAAGTATGATATTGGCTGTTGGTTTGTCGTAAATAGCTTTTATTACTTTGAGATATGTTCGATCAATACCAAGTTTATTGAGGGTTTATAGCATAAAGGGCTGTTGAATTTTGTCAAATGCCTTCTCTGTGTCAATTGAGATAATCATGTGGTTTTTGTTTTTGCTTCTGTTTATGTGGTGAATTACATTTATAGACTTGTGTATGTTGAACCACACTTGCATCCCTGGGATGAATCCTACTTGATCATGATGGATAAGGTTTTTAATATGCTGTTGCAATCAGTTTGCCAGTATGTTATTGAAGATTTTTGCATCTATGTTCATCACGGATATTGGCCTGAAGTTTTCTTTTCTTGTTGAGTCTCTGCCGGGTTTTGGTATCATGATGATGTTGGTCTCACAAAATAATTTGGAAAGGGTTTCCTCTTTTTGAATTATTTGGAATAGTTTCAGAAGGAATGGTACCAGATCCTCTTTGTGTGTCTGGTAGGCAACTACCTCCTTTTTGTTGGATGTTTCCTCTTCCCAGTATATACTGAAAAGTGTCTAAAACAGGTCTCAATCAATTTAGAGGTTTATTTTGCCAAGGTTGAGAACACACCCAGGATAAAAAGACAAAAGTCACAGTAAGATCTGTGGTCCATGCTTTTTCCAAAGAGGGTGTGGAAGATTTCAGTATTTAAAAGGGAAATAGGAGGCAGAAGAGAAAGAATAGTTAATCATGCATTTGTCTGGTGTTCTTTATATCTTTATTTTAGATAATATAAAGTAAACAGAGTAGAGGAGGAAGTCAAATATGTATTTGTGTCAAGGTGGATAGAGTGATGATTTCTAGTTTTGTCTTTGTCTCATACACATGAAGATAAGCTGTTAATTCACATTTTTAGGGTGAAATTAAATAGAACTCTATTTTAGGGTAAAGATTTTGGGGCCCACAAGGAATTTCCTTGTAAGAAGTTTGTGAGTGAAGCTACCTGGGGAGATATGTGGCCTTCTTTCTTTGTAGTTATCTGTTTAGGAACAATAGGAAGTCAGAATTTTGAATGACTCAGTTCCCAAGCTTAACTTTTTCCTTTGATATAGTGAATTTGAGTTCCTGAGATAGTATTTCCTTTTCACACTATGCACTTCCAACCAGGTCAACCCCTTGGTTGGTTGCACCCTCCACCTGTATATCATCTTTTAACTCCTCTCCTAATATGGCTGCAGCCTGCATATACACGCCCTGACATGTTTTTAGACTGACTGAACCCTCCACTCATAAACTTCTGGTCTTGTCTCTGGCTGGACATTTCCTCCACCCATTATCTGACAACTCTGTCCTACCATAGACTGTATGTTCCTCCTCCTTTGCACCTCTTGCTGAGACATCACTTAGTCTGAAATTTTCCTCTTAACATGAACCTCTTGGTAGATTTTACCTTCCAACCACACAAATCCTACTCATTTTATGATAGCTTGGCTATACCTTCCACCCATGCACTTCCTGACATAACCTTCTCTGTGCTAGTTGAGACCTCACTCATGCACTTTCTGCTGGTAGTTTCCTAAGCTGGCTGCATTTTACACCATGTCCTTTCATATATTGGATGACCTATCTACCATTCACTTCTTGATGATCTTCCCCGAGGCTGGCTGCATTTTGCACACACACAGCTATTAAAATGCCCTGCCCTAGGCTGGCTACTCTGTGCAATAATGCACTTCCTCCTGATTCCTACCATAGATTTGATGCCTTTGCTACCCATGGACATTTTCTCATATCCTTCCTTAAGCTGGTTTCAACTCCTTTTAATGAATATTCTCACAAATCCTCCCCTAATCTGAATGCCTCTCACTTATGTACTTACTGCTAGAATCTCCTTTGGTGGCTTTCTCTTTCATTCATGAAAGTCATCCTAGTCCTTCCCTAGGCATGAAGCTCTTGACACTTATGCATTTTCTGCCTAGTTTTCCCTAGACTGCCTTCATTCCCAACCTCCTGCCAGATCCTCCCAAGGGTTGCTGTACCCATAACTCATGCACCACCAGTCATGTTTCATACATTCTGGCTGTCCCCTCAGATCATATGCCTGCATCAGAATACTCATCTAGCTTGGATCCTTTCTACACTCATTTACCTCCCTCAAGCTAGCTGCATGCTTCACGTCTATACTTCCTGCTCCCTTCACAATGCTGAATATAACCTCCACTCTTACACCTACTGCCTGGTCTTCTAACAGGTTAGTTTATCCCTTCACCCATGCACTACATTCTGGTATACTATTTGGTTAGATTTTTCTTTCACCCATTAATCATGAACTTGTTTCTGTGATAGGCTGAATGATCCTTCTTCTCATGTGCCCATTGCCAACATCTCACTTAGCCTGGATGTTCACTGGTCCTATGCACCTCCTGCTGGTTTCTGACACAGGCTGGCTGCAACCTCCAATGATGCATATTCTACTTGGTCCTACCATAGCCTGGCTGCACTTTCAATCCATTCATCTTCTGGCATAATCCCCCTATGCTGGCTGAAAATTGACCCATGCATCTGCTGCTTTTATTTCTTTAGACTGGCTGCATTTAACATCCATGCACTGCTACCGTGTATTTTTATATGTTCAATGACCTTTCCACTGCTTATTTCTTCCTGATTTTCCTATAAGCAGACTGCGTCCTCCACCCTGGCTCCTTTTGTTCTGTCCTATGGTGGGCTGGCTGTGCCCTTCACAGTAATGCATCTCTTCCCAAATCCTGTTCCAGATGTGATGGCTTCTGCAACCATACACATTCTGCCATGTCTTCCTTTTACTTTAAGCCAAGCTTCCAAACCATAGTGTGCAGGCCACATGAGTCCCAGAATCACTTTGAATGAAGCCCAACACAAATTTGTAAACTTTCTTAAAACATCATTTTTGTTGCAATTTTTAAAATCTCATCAGATATCACTAGTGTTAGTATGTTTTATATGAGCCACAAGACAATTCTACTTCTTTGAATGTGGCCCAGAGAACTCAAAAGATTAATGTCTAAGCTGGTTGTTTTCACCACAAATGTATTACCTCCCTGATATTCCTGCATAATAAATTCTTCCTTCACTCACACACTCCCTGGAATGGTTGCCCTCTCTATTCATGAATGTTTTCCTTGTTCTTTTCTGGGCTTGAAGCTCCTTACAACTGTGTACTTTCTGCCTGGTCTTCCATTAAGTTGACTTCAACCTTCACCCAAGCACATCTTTCCAAGTTTTTCACAAATCTAGTTTCATCATGAACCCATGTACCACCTGCCATGTCCTTTTTTTTTTTTAGATTGCATCCTCTGGCCTGCATTATCTGCAGAATACTGTTATAGCCTGGATACTCCTTCTACCTGTGCAGCTCCTGCCATGTCCATTTTAGGTGAGATAACATCATATATATAATTATAAATATATATAAAATTACTTTTATAATTATAATTATATATATAATTTTACCTAACCTAGGAAGTACCTTCACCTATATAATTTTTATTATAAATTGATAATTTATAATTTTATGTATTTATGGGGTACAAAGTGAGGTTATAATTTATAAATACAATGTGAAATAATTAAATCAAACTTTTAGACATATCTAACACCTCAAATACTATCACTTTTTGCTCTGAGAACATTTGAAACTTACTCTTTAATAATTTTGAAATATACAAGAGGCTATTATTAACTATATACACTATGCTGTGCAATAAATTTTAAAAAAAGTTACTCTATTTTTTTAACTTAGTTAACTTACAAAGTTAGCTAAGTTAAATGTGCATACCACATTTTCCTATTTCATTCATCTGTTGATAGGCACTGTTGATGCTAAACCTCTAAGCTTGCCACTATTCTGCCTCTTATTAATGAACAATCCAACAATTGCAGAACTGGCACTCAGTCTCTGTTCCTTCCTCATCCAGATATTTGAAACACCACTACTTACCCTCTATCTTTCACTATCTATAGATTGACCCTATCTTTGAAAACATGAGGTAGATATATGTGATCGCAAGATGGCGTCATAGAAGCAACTCAGGATTGCAGCTCTCAGTGAAGGTGCAGAGGGTGAGTCCTAGCCGCATTCTCGGAAGGACCTTTTTTGCCCACAGAGCGTTGAAAGTCCCAGGTGTGGGAGAGACACGGGACGCTAGTACAGCCAGCTAGCACAGCCGGCTCACATGGCCGCTTTGGCCGGTGCTGCATCGGGACCTGGCACGGAACTCACTGGTCTGGGTGCCCTGTTAAACTGGCAATCTGAGATTTGGAAGGGCAGATTGGCATGTCCATCTGATTGAACGGGACTTGGACAATGAGCAAGACCAGGAGTTTCCTGGGAAGTGTGATCTGAGCCAGTGCAGTGGGCAGCGGCACAGGAGATTGCATGGATCCCAGTGTCCCAACAACAGGCTACTGGGGCGCCAGTGAGAGAGTCAACATTTCAGCTTGGGGAGAGGAAGAGAAAGAGAGAGATGATGGACTCTGAGGCAGGGAGCTGGGTGATCAGGCTCGGCGGGTCCCACCCTCATGGAGAAAAGTGGGGCAGCAACTGGAGGTGCTCGGGGCTGAAAGTTTTGCTGCTGGCATCTAGAATGGTGCATCCTAGGGAGGGGCGTCTGCCACAACTGATGCAATCCTCCACTACTGAAGTACCGTCTAGGGCTGACACAGCCTGCCATTGCTGAGGCAACCTGCCATAACAGAGAGATTCCGCCAGGAGGGGGGAGTGCTCCACAGCAGAACAGAGCCCAGCAGTAACAGTGTGGACCTGCGCTAGCAGGGCAGAGCCCCAGAAGGAAAATAGTGAATAGACTGCCTCCTAGTGGGGCAGGACAGTGCAACAGATACTCATAAAGTAAGCCCCAACTCCCTGAGACAGAGCATCTAGGGGGAAAGAAAAAGGGTGGTGTTTTATGAGTTCTGTTGCAGCAGATATAAACAACCTCCCAACAACCCTGAATGAACAACGGAGCTCACAGCTCAGCACTAATGCTCCTGTAAAGCACAGAACATCTCCTCAAGCAACTCCCTGACCCCTGTATATCCAAAGAGTCACCCCAAAAAAGGACTAATCAGACTGACATTTGGCGGGCATCATTCTGGAACAAAGACAGCAGAAGAAGAAACTGGTATAATCCCTCACTGTTCCGCAGCTGCTACAGGTATACCCCAGACAAGCAGGGCCTGGAGTGGACCTCAGCACTCATACAGCAGAGGGGCTAGACAATTAGAAGGAAAATGAAGTAACAGAAATATTTCATCATCAACAATCTCAGTGTCCACACAGAGACCCAATTGAAAAATCAGCAACTACTAAGACGACAGTCAGATAAATCCATAAAAATAAGAAGAAACCAGCGCAAAAAGGAGAAAAACACCCGAAACCAAAACACCTCACCTCCCACAAAGTGCCAAAACTTCTCAACAGCAAGGGAACAAAGCTGGACGGAGAATGAGAGTAACAAAATGACAGAATCAGACTTCAGAAAGTGGATAATGAGAAACTTCAGTGAGCTAAAAGAACATGTTGTAAATCAGTGCAAAGAAACAAAGAACCTTGAAAAAAGATTTGAAAAAAGATTTGAGGAACTGATAACAAGAATGGACAACTTAGAGAGGAATATGAATGAATTGAAGGAGCTGAAAAACACAACACGAGAACTTCGTGAAGCATGCACAAGTTTCAACAGCTGAATTGACCAAGCAGAAGAAAGAATATCAGAAGTTGAAGATCAACTCAATGAAATAAAATGAGAAACCAAGATTAAAGAAAAAAGCAGAAAAAGGAATGAACAAAATCTCCAAGAAATGTGGGACTATGTGAAAAGACCCAACCTACGTTTGATAGGTGTACCAGAATGTGATGAAGAGAATGAATCCAAGCTAGAAAACACTCTTCAGGCTATTATCCCGGAAAACTTCCCCAAACTACCAAGACAGGTCAATACTCAACTCCAGAAAATACAGAGAACACCACAAAGATACTCTGCAAGAAGAGCAACCCCAAGGCACATAATCGTCAGATTCACCAAGGTTAAAATGAAGGAGAAAATGCTAAGGACAGCCATAGAGAAAGGTAGGGTCACCCACAAAGGGAAGCCCATCAGACTCACAGCAGATCTCTCGGCAGAGACTCTACAAGCCAGAAGAGAGTGGGGGCCAATATTCAACATCCTTAAAGAAAAGAACTTTCAACCCAGAATTTCATATCCAGCCAAACGGAGCTTCATAAGTGAAGAAAAAATAAAAACCTTCATGAACAAGCAAGTACTCAGAGATGTTGTCACCACTAGGCCTGCTTTACAAGAGCTCGTGAAAGAGGCACTACACATAGAAAGAAAGAACCAGTACCAGCCATCCTAAAAGCATACCAAATGCTAAAGAGCATCAACAAAATGAAGAATCTACATGAACCAATGGGCAAAACAGCCGGCTAGCATCAAAATGGCAGTATCAAATTCACACATAACAATATTAACCCTAAATGTAAATGGGCTAAATGCACCAATCAAAAGACACAGACTGGCAAATTGGATAAAAAAAAAAACCCATCGGTGTGCTGTATCCAGGAAACCCACATCACAAGCAAGGATACACAAAGACTCAAAATAAAGGGATGGAGGAACATTTACCAAGCAAATGGAGAGCAAAATAAAGCAGGAGTTGCAATTCTCATCTGTGATAAAATAGACTTTAAAGCAACAAAGATCAAAAGGGACAAAGAAGGTCATTAGATAATGGTAAAATGATCGATACAACAAGAAGAGCTCACGATTCTAAATATATATGGACCCAATGCAGGAGCACCCAGAAATATAAGGCAAGTTCTTAATGACTTACAAAGAGACTTAGACTCCCACACAATAATAGTGGGAGACTTTAACACTCCACTGTCAATAGCCAACAGATCAACCAGACAGAAAATTAAAAAGGATATCCAGGACTTGAACTCAGACCTGGAACAAGCAAACATGATAGACATATACAGAACTCTGCAGCCCAAATCCACAGAATATACATTCTTTTCAGCACCACATCACACCACATAATTGGAAGTAAAGCACTCCTCAGCCAATGCAAAACAACTGAAATCATAACAAACAATCTCCCAGACCATAGTGCAATGAAGTTGGAACTCAGAATTCAGAAAATAACTCAGAACCGCACAGCATCATGGAAACTGAACAACTGGCTCTTGAATGTTGATTGGATAAACAAAAATATGAAGGCAGAAATAAAGAAGTTTTTTGAAACCAACGAGAATAAAGACAAAACTTACCAGAATCTCTGGAAAACATTTAAAGCAGTCTGTAGAGGAAAATATATAGCAATAAGTGCCCACATGAGAAGAGTGGAGAGATCCAAAATTGACACCCTATCGTCAAAATTGAAAGAGCTAGAGGAGCAAGATCAAAAACGCTCCAAACCTAGCCTAAGACAAGAAATAACTAAGATCAGAGCAGAACTGAAGGAGATAGAGACAAGAAAAACCCTTCAAAAATCAATAAATCTAAGAGCTTGTTTTTTGGAAAGATCAACAAAATAGACAGACCACTAGCGAGACTGATAAAAAAGAAAAGAGAGAACAACAAAATAGATGCAATAAAAACCGATAATGGGGAAGTCAGCACAGATTTCACAGAAATTCAAACCATCATCAGAGAATACTTTCAACAACTCTATGCACATAAACTAGTAAACCAGGAAGAAATGAATAAATTCCTGGACGCGTGTGTCCTCCCAAGCCTAAACCAGAAGGAAGCCAAAACTATGAATAGACCAATAACAAGGTCTGAAGTTGAGGCAGCAATTAAGAGCCTACCACACAAAAAAAGCCCAGGTCCAGATGGGTTCACAGCTGAATTTTACCAGACACACAAAGAGGATCTGGTACCATTCCTTCTTAAACTATTCCAAATAATCCAAAAAGAGGGAACCCTTCCCAAATCATTTTATGAGACCAACATCATCCTGATACCAAAACCTGGCAGAGACTCAACAAGAAAATAAAACTTCAGGCCAATATCCATGATGAACATAGATGCAAAAATCTTCAATAAAATACTGGCAAACAGATTGCAACAGCACATTTAAAAACTTATCCATCATGATCAAGTAGGATTCATCCCGGGGATGCAAGGCTGGTTCAACATATTCAAGTCTATAAATGTAATTCACCACATAAACAGAAGCAAAAACAAAAACCACATGATTATCTCAATTGACGCAGAGAAGGCATTTGACAAAATTCAACAGCTCTTTATGCTATAAACCCTGAATAATCTTGGTATTGATGGAACATATCTCAAAGGAATAAAAGCTATTTACAACAAACCAACAGCCAATATCATACTGAATGGACAAAAACTGAAAGCATTCCCTTTGAAATCTGGCACTATACAAGGATGCCTTCTCTCACCACTCCTATTCAGCATACTACTGGGCGTTCTCGCCAGACCAATCAGGCAAGAAAAAGAAATAAAGGGTATTCAAATAGGAAAGGTGGAAACCAAATTGTTTCTATTTGCAGACGATATAATAGTACACCTAGAAGACCCCCATCACCTCAGCCCAAAAGCCCCTGAATCTGATAAGCAACTTCAGCAAAGTCTCAGGATATAAAATCTATGTGCAAAAATCACAAGCATTCCTATACACCAATAACAGACTTAAAGATAATCAAATCAAGAACGAACTGCCATTCACAATTGCTACAAAGAAAATAAAATACCTAGGAATACAACTCACAAGAAACGTAAGGGACCTCTGTAAGGAAAACTACAAACCACTGCACAACGAAATAAGAGAGGACACAAACAGATGGAGAAACATTCCATGTTCGTGGTTAGGAAGAATCAATATCTTGAAAACAGCTATACTGCCCAAAGTAATTTACACAATCAATGCTATCCCCATAAAACTACCATTGAATTTCTTCATAAAACTGGAAAAAAAACACCATGAATTGCATATGGAACCAGAAAAGAGCCCACATAGCCAAGTCAATTCTAAGCAAAAAGAACACAGCGGGAGGCATCACACTACCAGACTTCAAACTATACTGCAAGCCTACAGTTATCAAAACAGCATGGTACTGGTACCAAAACAGAGATATAGACCAATGGAACAGAACAGAAGCATTGGAGGCAACACAACATATCTATAACCATATTATCCTTGATAAACCAGACAAAAACAAGCAATGGGGAAAGAATTCCCTATTTAATAAATGGTGTTGGGAAAACTGGCTAGCCATGTGCAGAAAGCAGAAACTGGACCCCTTCCTGAAACCTTACACTAAAATTAACTCCAGGTGGATTAAAGACTTAAATAAAAGACCTGACACCATAAAATCCCTAGAAGAAAATCTAGGCAAAACCATTCAGGACATAGGAGTAGGGAAGGACTTCATGAACAAAACACCAATAGCACTGGCAACGAAAGCCAAAATAGACAAATGGGACCTAATCAAACTCCACAGCTTCTGCACAGCAAAAGAAACACTCACTAGAGTGAATTGGCAACCATCAGAATGGGAAAAAATCTTTGCAGTTTACACATCTGACAAAGGGCTGATATCCAGAATTTACAAAGAACTCAAACAGATTTACAGGAAAAAAACCAACAAGCCCATTCAAAAATGGGCAAAGGATATGAACACACACTTTACAAAAGAAGACATACATGAGGTCAACAAACATGAAAAAATGCTCATAATCACTGGTCATTAGAGAGATGCAAATCAAAACCACATTGAGATACCATCTCACGCTATTTAGAATGGTGATCATTAAAAAATCTGGAGACAGCAGATGCTGGAGAGGATGTGGAGAAATAGGAACACTCTTACGCTGTTGGTGGGAGTGTAAATTAGTTCAACCATTGTGGAAGACAGTGTGGCGATTCCTCAAGTACCTAGAAATATAAATTTTATTTGACCCAGCAATCCCATTACTGGGTATGTATCCAAAGGACTATAAATCGTTCTACTATAAGGACACATGCACACGAATGTTCATTGCAGCACTGTTTACAATAGCAAAGAACTGGAACCAACCCAAATGCCCAACGATGATAGACTGGACTGGGAAAATGTGGCACATATACACCATGAAATATTATGCAGCAATCAAAAATGATGAGTTTGTTTCCTTTGTAAGGACATGGATGAATCTGGAGAACATCATTCTCAGCAAACTGACACAAGAACAGAAAAACAAATACCACATATACTCACTCATAGGTGGGTGAGAAAAATGAGAACACATGTACACAGTGAGGATGTCTACTACACCCTCGGATCTATTGGGGGGAATGGGGGAGGGACAGTGGGGGTGGCTGGGGAGGGGTAGCCTGGGCATAAATGCCAAGTGTGGGTGAATGGGAGGAAGGCAGCAAAACACACTGCCATGTGTGTACCTATGCAACTATCTTGCACGTTCTGCACATGTACCCCAAAACTTATAATGCAATAAAAATTAAAAAAAAAGGAAAACATGAGGTATAGATTAGGCTGCCTATTTCATTACAGACTGTATTTGGCCATTGAAAGTTGTCCATTTAGCATTAGGAGAAATACCTAATGTAGATGGCAGGCTGATGTGGTGCAGCAAACCATCATGGCATGTGTATACCTATGTAACAAACCTGCACTCCAAGTTGACTTAGACTTTATACCTGTTGACCATCATCTTTTCACTTTCAACAATTTCCAACCTCTGTAACCACCATTCTTCAGTCTGCTTTTGTGAATTTGTTTTAGAGTCCACATTTAAGTGAGAATTTTCTGTATTTATCATTCTGTTACTAGCATTCACTTAGCATACTGTTCTCTAATTCTACCCGTGTTGTTTCTTTATTTTTTAATTATTTTTTCTTTTCTCCATGTTGTTTCAAATACCAGAATTTCCATCTAGTTTAAGGCTGAAAAGCATTTTATTCTGTATGCATACAGTCATGTGCCACATAATGGTGTTTTTGTCAATGATAGACCACATGTATGACAGTGACTTCATAAAATTATAATGGAGCTGAAAATTTTTTATTGCCTAGTGATTTTGTGGTGTCCCTCTTAACATTTTAGTGTAACGTTATCCTTTCTATAATATGGGTATGTTTAGATACACAAATACTTATCATTGTATTACAATTACCTACAATATTCAGTATAGTAATGTGATGTGCAGGTATGTAGCCTAGGAGAAATAGGCTATACCATATAGTCTGGTTGTGTAGCAGGCAATACCATCTAGGTTTGTGTAAGTACACTCTATGATATGGTAACACAACAACAAAATCACCTAACAACACATCTCAGAATGTGTCTCTATCGTTCAGTGACACATGTGCATACCACACTTTCCTTATCAATTAATCTGTTGATAAGCACTTAACTTGCTTTGGTAATTTGACTGTTTTGAACAGGCTGCAGTAAACATGGGAGTTTAGATATCTCTTTGACAAACTGATTTCAAATCTTTTGGGTTAGTATTTAGAAGTGGGATTGTTGGGTCATATTGTAATTCTATTTTTAGCTTTTGTTGAATAAACTCCATATGGGTTTCCATAATGACTGTACTAATTTACATTCCCATATAGTGTACAAGTGTTCTCTTTACTCTACATCCTCACCAACACTTGTTACCTTTCATCATTTTGATAATAGCCATTCTGACAGGTATGAGACACATATCATTGTGGTTTTAATTATAATTTCCCTAATGATTAGTGATGCTGAGTATTTTTTAACATATAATCTGTTGGCCATTTATATGTCTTCTTCTAAGAAATGTCTGTTAAGGTTCTTTGCCCATTTTTTAATTTTAGTTTTTTTTTTTTTTGCTATAGTTGTTTGTGTTTGATATAAATTGAATATTAACCCCTTATCAAATGTTTGGTTTCAAATATTTTCTCCCAATCCTTTTAGGAGATAAATTTTTATAATTGTTTTCTGTGCTGTGAAGAACTGTTTTAGTTTGATGTATTCCCATTTGTCTATTTTTGCTTTTGTTGTCTGCACATTTGGGGTAAAATCCAAAAAATCATTGTCTACTCAATGTCATGTAGTGTTTCTCTTTTGTTTTCTTCCAATTGTTTCGTAGTTTTTCATCTCATATTTGAATCTGTAATCAATATTGAGTTAACTTGGGGGCACGTTGTGATATAAAGGTATAAGGGGCCAGTTTCATTCTTCTACCTATGAACTTCCTATCAAACAATACTTAGATTGACTGCATTCTCTACTTATGCATCAACTTGCTAATTCCTTCTGTAGGTAGAGTGCTTTCCTCACTCATACTCTTCCTGATGCCTGCTGCAATTAGCTTGATTTTCCCTCTACTCATCCACTTCCTGTGGAAAGTAACATTAGACCAACTGTGCCTTCTACATGTGAACCTCCTGCAATGTCTTACTTTAGGCTGTATTTATACTCAAATATATCATCTTTCACAAAATCCTTTACTGGATGATGGAATCTTACATTGATGCCACTCTCCTATCCCTTCCCTAGGATGGCTGCATTCTGCATGCATGTATCATAACCTTCCACAATCTGAGTCCTACCACCACCCATGAAACACCTGCCATTTCCTCCTCTAAGCTTACTGCACCTCTGTATATGTACATGCTGCCAACACGTCCCCTAAGGTGGACATTATACACACACATGCACTTCCTGCAGGATTCTCCTGTGGCTCCTTGCCTATGGGCAGTCACCACAGCTTCCAACCCATTCAAGCTACTGATGGCATGATTAATGAAACTACCTTACACTCTTATATACCTCATGATGTCCCAATTCCATTTCTCACTAAGACAATTCGACATTTCTCCACTCAAACTTACCTCCTATGAAATTCTGCCACTACCTTCTCTCAACATTGATCTTTATAAATGCTAAACCTATAAGCTTGCCACTCTTCTACCTCTTATTAATTAACAACCCAACAATTGTAGAACTGCCACTCAGTCTCTGCCCCTTCCTCACCCAGATATTTGAAACACCCCTACTTGTCCTCTGTCTTTCACTATCTATAGATAGATCCTATCTTTGAAAACCTGAGGTATATTTTAGGCTGCCTATGTCATTACAGACTATATTTGGCCATCAAAAGTTGTCCATTTAGCATTAGGAGAAATACCTAATGTAGATGATGGGTTGATGGGGAGCAGCAAATCACCATGCCTTGTGTATTCCTATGTAACAAACCTGCATGTTCTGCACATGTTCCCCAGAACTTAAAGTATAATTTTAAAAAGTTTTCAATTTACAGAAGCCAAATCAGCTAAGGTAGCCAAATCTATTTTCTTACATATATTTGTCACTTATTCCAAGACAACAAGATTAATCTCTATACTGATAGCAGACACACCTTTAAACAAAATACACGAATTTAAGGTAATTTACTTGTTGACAAACATATAAAACTAGCTACAAAACAAAGCCCATCCAACCACACTGATGAAACCTTACTAGCTCTCATGGTACATAACTCCCATGAGAGTCCTTATTTAAGGAATTCAAGGTAAAGCAAATGTTAGCAACAGATATAGAGAAGGTTAGTTAAAAATAAGATGAGTATGTTATCTAGACACACTCTGGAGACATCTAGACAGTCCTTTGGTCCCTCCACAGGCTGTTACCACAATCTGTTTTGTATCCTTTAAAAGATGACCTACAGCAAGAGAAATACTTTCATAATATTGTTTATAAACACTAGTGGGAAAATTTTACTTTGATTACACAACAGATCACTTTTACATGTCTCATCTACCAAAAGCAGAGCTAAGGAGACTGTAAAGTTTGGACATGAATGAAAGCCTTGTCCTCATGGTCCCATCTTTACTGGCAAATAGATTTTATACAAATTCTCAACTCTCAAGGTTATCAATATCTATTGGTCATCACATTCCTGTTTTACAGATAGCCAGTATCCTTCTCCTTTAGGCCACTGCAGTTAAAGTACTCTTAGAGAGACTCTTCCCTCACCCTAGGGTATCTTAGCTTCCTTCTCCAGAGATGAGGGAGCTCACTTCACTGGGAAGATGATTCAGTACAGTTATGCAGCCATTGGCCAAGGAATGCCAAAGAATGCAAGGTATCAGGGAGGGATCCAAGATGGCCTATTAGGAGCAGCTTAGGTTTGCAGCTCCCAGTGAAAGCGCAGAGGGTGAGTGGATGCCACATTTCCAGACAGACTTTTATTGCCCACGGACCAGGAGATTCCCAGACTGAGGAGCCCCACAGGTTGCAAGCATGGCTGGTTTGGCTGGTGGCTGTTTTGGTTGGCATGGCTGTTTTGGCTGGCACAGCTGTTTTACCAGTGCCCCAGTGCAGCAGTTTTCCATACAAAATACACGGGTCCAGGCGCCATTTTAGCTGGCTATTGGAGCCCTGGGAAGGCAGAGTCGCCCATTTATCTGATTAAAAAGGAGACCGAAACAGAGAGCCAGGTCAGGAGATTCCTGAGCAAAAAAGCACCATGAATCTCAGCACCACTGCTTCAGCTGGTGCAGTGAGTCACTGCATGGGAAATCACACAAATCCTGGCACCTTTTCAATAGGCAACTGGAACACCTGGGAGACAGTTGACCCTTCAATTGAAAAAAAAAGGCTCTGAGGCAGGGAGCCAGGTGATCCGGCTAGGCTGGTCCTACTCACACAAAAAAAAAACAGCAATCGGAAACGCTATGGATTGAGAGTTTCATATCAAGCATAGTTGAACCTGGGATGGTCCAGTTATGTGGGGGAGGGGCGTCCACCATTACCGAGGCAGTCCACCACAACAGAGGTAGTTTGAAATTGCTGAGGCAGCCCACCATTGCTGAGGCAGCCTGCCATTACAGAAACAGTCCGAAAATACACAGGTGGGCTGCCATTGCCTAGGCAGTTCTAACTACAGCCGTATAAAGAAGACTGAAGGGAAGTTCACACAGCAGCTGGGCAGAGCCCACAGCAGCTCACCAAAGCCTCTGCAGGCAGACAGTGGCTAGGCTGTCTCCTCCTGGGCAAGGCAGCCCTGAACAAAGGCAGCAGCACAACAGAAACTAATGAATAAAGCCCTAATTCCCCAGGAAAGAGCACTTGGAAAAAAAGGGGGGGGTTATGTGTTCTGCTGCAGCAGACTTAAACATGCCTGTGCAGCAGCTCTGAATAAAGAACAGAGCTCACAGCTCAGCACTTGAGCTCCTATAAAGGACAGACTGTCTCCTCAAGCAGCACCCTGACTCCCATATATCCAAAGAGTCACCTCATAAAGAAGCACTCAGGCTGACATCTGGTGGGTATCCTTGTGGGACAAAGATAGCAGAAGAAACTGGCAGCAACCCTTACAGTTCTGCAGCCACTGCAGGTGATCCCCAGGCAAGCAGGGCCTGGAGTGGACCTCAGCAGTCCTACAGCAGAGGGACCAGAGTGTTAGAAGAAAAACTAAGAAACAGAAAGAAATAAATTCATCATCAACAAACTGGTCATCCACTAAGAGATCCAATCTGAAAGTCAACAACTACAAAGACAACAGGCGGATAAATCCACAAAGATGGGAAGAAACCAGTGCAAAAAGGATGAAAACACCAGAAACCAGAATGACTGTCCTCCTACGAGGGATCACAATTCCTCACCAGCAAGGGAAGAAGGCTGGTTGGAGAACGAGTGTAATGAATTGACAGAATCAGGCTTCAGAAAGTGGGTAATAAGAAACTTCTGTGAGCGGAGAACATTCAAGATGGCACTGTAGGAGCAGCTCAGGATTACAGCTCCCAGTGAAAGCACAGAGGGTGAGTGGACACTGCATTTCCAGACAGATCTTTATTGCCCACAGACCAGGAGATTCCCAGGTGGAGGAGCCCCACAGGTCACACGCATGGCTGTTTTGGCCAGCGCTACAATGCAGTGGCTCTCCATACAAAATACACTTTTCTGGTTGCCCTGTTAAACTGGCAATTGGAGATCCAGGAAGGCAGATTAGCCCATTCATCTGATTAAACGGGACTGAAACATAAAGCCAGGCCAGGAGATTCCCATGTAGCGACGTTGTTTCAGCTGGCATAGTGGGTCACCACATGGAAAATCACACAGGTCTCAGCGCCCTGTCAGCAGGTGACTGGAACACCTGGGAGAGAGTCAACCATTCAACTTAAAAAAAAGGGGTCTGAGGCAGGTAGCCAGGTGATCAGGCCCAGTGGGTCCCACACCCACAAAAACAAAAATCAACAGCAATTGGAAATGCTTGGGGTTGAGAGTTACACAGCAAGCACAGCTAAACCCAGGATGGTCCAGCTCTGTGGGGGAGGGGCGTCCACCATTACCGAGGCACTCCACCCCTACAGAGGTAGTCCATCATTGCTGACGCAGCCTGTCATTGCCAAGGCAACCCGCCATAACAGAGAGAGTCTGCTGTTACAGAGCTGGGCCAACATTGCTGAGGCAGTTCTAACCACACCCATATAAACAGGACTGCAGGGAAATACACATGGTAGCAGGACAGAGCCAGCAGCAGGGCAGAAACCACAGCAGCTCAGCAAACACTCTTCAGGCAGTGACTAGGCTGCCTCCTTGCTTGGCAGGACAGCCCTAAAAAAAAATAAAGGCAGCAACACAATGGACACTCATAAATAAAGCCCTAACTCCCCAGGACAGAGCACCTGGGGGAAAAAGGGGGGTTATGAGTTCTGCTGCAGCAGACTTAAATGTACCTGCCTAGCAGCTCTGAATGAACAATGGAGCTCACAATTCAGGACTTGAGCTCCTATAAAGAACAGACTGTCTCCTCAAGCAGCTCCCTGATCCCCATATATCCAAACAGTCACCTCATAAAGGACTGATCAGACTGACATTTGGTGGGCATCATTCTGGGACAAAGATAGCAGAAGAAGAAACTAGTAGCAACCCTCACTGTTCTGCAGCTGCTGCAGGCGACCCCAGGCAAGCAGGGCTTGGAGTGGACCTCAGTAGTCCTAAAGCACAGGGTCCAGATTGTTAGAACAAAAACTAAGAAACAAAAATAACTTCATCATCAACAACCTGGACGTCCACTCAGAAACCCAATCTAAAAATCAGCAACTACACAAACCACAGGTGGATAAATCCACAAAGATGGGAAGAAACCAGCACAAAAAAGGAGAAGAACTCCTGAAACTGGAACACCTCTCCTCCTATAAGGGATCACAACTCCTCACCAGCAAGGGAACAAAACTGGATGGAGAATGAGTGTGATGAAATGACAGAATGAGACTTCACAAGGTGGGTAATGAGAAACTTCCGTGAGCTAAAAGAACATGTTCTAACTCAATGCAAAGAAACAAAGAACCTTGAAAAAAGATTTGATGAAAGGATAACAAGAATGGACAATTTAGAGAGAAATATGAGTGAATTGATGGAGCTGAAAAACACAACATGAGAAATTCGTGAAGCATGCACAAGTTTCAACAGTCGAATTGGCCAAGCAGAAGAAAGGATATCAGAGGTCGAAGATCAACTCAATAAAATAAAACCAGAAGGCAGGATTAGAAAAAAAAGCTCAAAAAGGGATGAACAAAGTCTCCAAGAAATGTGACACTATGTGAAGAGACATAATCTACGTTTGATAGGTGTACCTGAAGGAAAGGAAGAGAATGAATCCAAGCTGGAAAACACTCTCCAGGATATTATCCAGGAAAAGTTCCCCAACATAGTAAGGCAGGCCAATATTCAAGTCCAGAAAATACAGAGAACTCCAGAAAGATATTCCTCAAGAAGAGAAAACCAAAGGCACATAATCGTTAGATTCACCAGGGTTGAAATGAAGGAGAAAATGCTAAGGGAAGCAAGAGAGAAAGGTCGGGTTACCCACAAAGGGAAGCCCATCAGACTCACAGCAGATCTCTTGGCAGAAACTCTACATGCCATAAGAGATTGGGGGCCAATATTCAACATCCTTAAAGAAAAGAACTTCTAACCCAGAAATTCATATCTAGCCAAACTAAGCTTCATAAGTGAAGGAAAAATAAAATCCTTCGTGAAGAAGCAAGTGCTCAGAGATTTTGTGACCACGAGGCCTGCTTTACAAGAGCTCCTGAAGAAGGCACTACACATAGAAAGGAACAACCAGTACTAGCCACTTTCAAAACATACCAAATGCTAAAGAACATCAACAAAATGAAAAATCTGCATCAACTAATGAGCAAAACAGCCAGCTAGCATCAAAATGACAGTATCAAATCCACAGGTAACAATATTAACCCTAAATGTAAATGGGCTAAATGCACCAATCAAAAGACACAGATTGGCAAATTGAATAAAAAGCCCAAACCCATTGGTGTGCTGTATCCAGGAAACCCATCTCACACGCAAGGATACACGAAGGTCAAAATAAAGGGATGGAGGAAGATTTATCAAGCAAATGGAGAGAAAAAAAAAGCAGGAGTTGCAATTCTCATCTCTGATAAAATAGACTTTAAAGCAACAAAGATGAAAAGAGACAAAGAAGGACATTACATAATGGTAAAAGAATCAATGCAACAAGAAGATTTAACACTCCACTGTCAATATTAGACGGATCAACCAGACAGAAAATTATCAAGGATATCCGGGACTTGAACTCAGACCTGGGACAAGCAAACCTGATAGACATTTACAGAACTCTCCACCACAAATCCACAGAATATACATTCTTTTCAGCACTACATCACACCTACTCTAACATTGACCACATAATTGGAAGTAAATCACTCCTCAGCAAATGCAAAACAACTGAAATCATAACAAACAGTCTCTCAGACCACAGTGCAATCAAGCTAGAACTCAGAACTTAGAAACTAACTCAGAACCACACAGTTTCATGGAAACTGAACAACTGGCTCTTGAATGCTGACTGGATAAACAATGAAATGAAGGCAGAAATAAAGAAGTTCTTCAAAACCAACGAGAACGAAGACACAACATACCAGAATCTCTGGGAAACATTTACAGCAGTCTGTAGAGGAAAATATATAGCAATAAGTGCCCACATGAGAAGAGTGGAGAGATCCAAAATTGACACCCTATCGTCAAAATTGAAAGAGCTAGAGGAGCAAGATCAAAAAAAACTCAAAACCTAGCAGAATACAAGAAATAACTAAGATCAGAGCCAAACTGAAGGAGATAGGGACACGAAAAACCCTTCAGAAAATCAATAAATCCAAGAGCTGGTTTTTTGAAAAGACCAAAAAAATAGACAGAACACTAGCCAGATTAATAATAAAAGAAAAGAGAGAATAATCAAATAGATACAATAGAAAACGATAAAGGGGAAATCACCACAGATTCCACAGAAATTGAAACCATCATCAGAGAATATTACAAACAACTCTATGCACATAAACTTGTAAACCTGGAAGAAATGGAAAATTCCTAGACATTAGCATCCTTTCAAGCCTAAACCAGAAAGAAGTCAAAACCCTGAATAGACCAATAATGAGATCTGAAGTTCAGGCAGCAATTAAGAGCTTACAACCCCAAAAAAGCCCAGGTCCACATGGATTCACAGCCGAAATCTACCAGGCATAAAAAGAGGAGCTGGTACCATTCCTTCTGAAACTATTCCAAATAATTCAAAATGAGAAAATCCTTCTCAAATCATTTTATGAGACCAACATCATCCTGATACCAATTCCTGGCAGAGACTCAGCAAGAAAAGAAAACTTCAGGCTGATATCCATGATGAACATAGACGCAAAACTCTTCAATGAAATACTGGCAAGCCGATTGCAGCAGCACATTAAAAAACAATCAAACATGATCAAGTAGGATTCATCCCGGGGATGTAAGGCTGGTTTAACATACACAAGTCTATAAACCTAATTCACCACATAAACGGAACCACAAACAAAAACCACATGATTATCTCAATTGATGCAGAGAAGGCCTTTGACAAAATTCAACAGCCTTTATGCTAAAGGCCCATAATAAACTCGGTATTGATGGAACATACCTCAAAATAATAAAAGCTATTTATGACAAACCAACAGCCAATATCATACTGAATGGACAAAACCTGGAAGCCATCCCTTTGAAATGTGGCACTCGACAAGAATGCCCTCTCTCACCACTCCTATTCAACATAATACTAGAAGTTCTAGCCAGAGAAATCAGGGAAGAAAAATGAATAAAGTGTACTCAAATAGGAAAGGAGGAAGCCAAATTTTTTCTATTTGCAGACGACATGATAGTATATCTAGAAGACCCCATCGCCTCAGACCAAAAACTCCTGAAACTGATAAGCAACTTCAGCAAATTTCAGGATACAAAATCAATGTGGAAAAATTACAAGCATTCCTATACACCAATAACAGACTGAAAGAGAACCAAATCAAGAATGAACTGCCATTCACAATTGCTACAAAGAGAATAAAATACCTAGGAATACAACTAACAAGGAACGTAAAGACCTCTTCAAGGAGAACTACAAACCACTGCTCAACGAAATAAGAGAGGACACAAACAGATGGAGAAACATTCCATATTCATAGTTAGGAAGAATAAATATCTTGAAAATGGTCATACTACCCAAAGTAATTTAGAGACTCAGCGCTATGCCCATCAAGCTACGACTGACCTTCTTCACAGAACTGAAAAAAACCATCTTAAACTTCATATGAAACCAAAAGAGAGCCGGCATAGCCAAGTCAATTCTAAGCAAAAAGAACACAGTGGGAGGCATCACACTACCGGACTTCAAACTATTCTACAAGGCTACAGTAATCAAAACAGCATGGTGCTGGTACCAAAACAGAAATATAGACCAATGGAACAGAACAGAGGCATCGGAGGCAACACAGCATATCTACAACCATACAATCTTGAATAAACCTGACAAAAACAAGCAATGGGAAAATGATTTTCTGTTTAATAAATGGTGTTGGGAAAACTGGCTAGCCATGTGCAGAAAGCAGAAACTGGACCCCTTCCTGACACCTTACACTAAAATTAACTCCAGAGAGATTAAAGACTTAAACATAAGACCTAACACTATAAAAACCCTAGAAGAAAATCTAGGGAAAACCATTCAGGACATAGGAGTAGCCAAGGACTTCATGACCAAATCACCAAAAGCATTGGCAACAAAAGCCAATATAGACTAATGGGACCTAATCAAACTCCACAGCTTCTGCGTGGCAAAAGAAACAGTCATTAAAGTGAATTGGCAACCAACCAAATGGGAAAAAATTTTTGCAGTTTACCAATCTGGCAAAGGGCTGATATCCAGAATTTAAAATGAAGTTAAACAGATTTACAAAAAAAAAAGCAAAGAAGCCCATTCAAAAGTGGTGAAGGATATGAACAGACACTTTACAAATAAAGACATACATGAGGCCTACAAACATATAAAAAATGCTCATCATCAATGGTCATTAGAGAAATGCAAATGAAAACTACATTGAGATACCATCTCATGCCAGTTAGAATAGTGATCATTAAAAAATCTGGAGACCACAGATGCTGGAGATGATGTGGAGAATTAGGAACACTTTTACACTATTGGGAGGAGTGTACATTGGTTCAACCATTGTGGAAGACAGTGTGGTGATTCCTCAAGGACCTAGAAATAGAAATTCCATTTGACCCAGCAATCCTTTTACTGGGTATATATTCAAAGAATTATAAATCATTCTACTATAAGGACACATGCACACAAATGTTTATTGCAGCACAGTTTACAATAGCAAAGACCTGGAACCAACCCAAATGCCCATTGATAATAGATTGTGCAGGGAAAATGTGGCACAAGTACCCCACGGAATATTATACAGCCATCAAAAACGATGAGGTTGTGTCCTTTGTAGAAACATGGATGAACCTGGAAATCATCATTGTCAGCAAACTGACACAAGAACAGAAAATAGAACACCACATATTCTAACTCAGGTGGGTGTCAAACAATGAGAACACATGGGCACAGGGAGGGGAGCATCACATGCTAGGGTTTGCTGGGGGGAAATAGGTGAAGGACACCAGGGGGTTGGGAGTTGGGGAGAGATAGCATGGAGAGAAATGCCAGATATAACAAATCACACTGCCATGTGTGTACCTATGCGACAATCTTGCATGTTCTTCACATGTACCATCAAACCTAAAATGCAATAAAAAAAGATAGATTAAAAAAAGAAATGGAAAAGCAACACAAGCACCATGGGCAGCATGGTAAGGCAAGTTAAGGCAAGGCAAGGGATAGCACCATAGGAAGCACAGGCACCACGGTAAGTTAAGGCAAAGAAAGGCAGGCAAGGAAAGCACCATGGGTACCATGGCAAGGTAAGGAAAGCAAAGGCACCATGTGCTCTCTGGAATGGTAAAGCAAAGAAGGCAAGTCATGACACCATAGAAACCATGTTAAGGCAAGGTAAGGCACACCATGGGCACAATGGTAAGCCTAGGCAATTTAAGGCAAGACACCATGGGCACCATGGTAAGGCAAGGTAAGTAAAGGCAAGACAAATTACCATGGGCAACATAGTAACTGAAGGCAAGGCAAGTCATGGCGAGGCACCGTGAACATCATGGGTAGGCAAGGCAAGGCAAGCCTAGGCACTATGGACACCATGGTAATGCAAAACAAGGCAAAACAAAGGACAAAGGACACCATGGTAAGGCAAAGCAAGGGAAAATAAAATGTGAGCCATGGTAAGGCCATGAATGGTAAGGCCATGTAGGGCAAGTCACAAAAGGTACTATGGTTAATCAAGGCAAAGCAAAGCACCATGGGCACCATGATAAGGCAAGTCAAGGTTAAGCAAGGCACCATGTGCCTCATGGTAAGACAAGGAAAGGTGAGGCACCATGAGCAACATGGTAAGGCAAGGGAAAGCAAAGCAACATGGGTACCATGGTAAATTTAGCCAAAGCAAGACAAGACAAGTGGGCACCATCATAAGGCAAGGCATGAAAAGGCAGGACAATGCACCATGGTAAGTCAAGTCAGGGAAAGACAATGCAAGGCACAATGGACACCAGGTTAAGGCAATGCCAGGCAATGGAAGGCATAATGGGCACCTTGGTAAGTCAAGCCAAGGAAATGTCTGGGGCCATCAGTAGGCAAAACAAGGCAAGGCAAGACATCATTGGCACCATGGTAAGGCAAGGCAAGGCAAGGCAAAATGGGAACCACAGTCAGGCAAATTGAGGCAAGGACCCCAAGGCACCATAACAACGCAAGGCAAGGCAATGCAAGGAATCATATGCACAATAAAAATGAAAGTCCAGGCAAGGCAAGGCACAAACAAGGCAAGGCATAGTAAGGCAAAGAAAGGCACCATGGATTTCATGGTTAGGCAAGGCAAGTAAAGTCACCATGGGCAACATGCTAAGGCATGACAAGGCAATGCAATACAAAAACAACATAACCACAATTATAGGGCAATCAAAGGCAAGGCAAGTCACCATGAGTATCATGGTAAGGTAAGACAAGGCAAGACCCCTTGGGCACCATGGTAAGGCCAGGAAAGTCCAGGCAAAGCAAGGCAAGACACCATGGGCACTGTGGTAAGGCAAGGCAAGGCAAGTCAAGGCACCATGGGCACCATGGTAAGGCAAGTCAATGCAAGGCACCATAGGCAACATGGCAAGGCAAGGTAAGGCACCATGGGCACCATGGTCAGGCAACAGAAATTAATGAATTATGGGCAAATAGTAAGGAAAGACAAGTAAGGCAAAACAAGGCAACATGTGAGCATAGTTAGGCAAGGAAACACAAGGCAAAATACCCTGAGCATCAGGGTAAGGCAAGGGTATGCAAGGCAAGGCAAAATGGAAATCATGGTATGCAAGACAAGGCATGGCAAGGCAAGGCAACATGGGAACCCTGGAAAGGTAAGGTACACCGGACACCATGGTAAAACGATGCAATGCAAGTAAGGCGAGGAAAGGCACCATGGGCTCCATGGTTAGGCAAGGCAAGTAAAGGCAAAATGGGCATCATGCTAAGGCATGCCAAGGCAAAACCCTGTGACAACAATTATAAGGCAATCACAGGCAAGGCAAGGCAAGTCACCATGTGTACCATGGTAAGGCAAGGCAATGTAAGGCACCATGGGCAACATGGTAAATCAAGGCAAGGCAAGATAAGGAAAGAAAAAGCACCATGGGCCTCATGGTAAGGCAAGGCAAAGGAAGGTCACTTGCCTTACCATGGTGACCACTTCACTAAGGCATGGTCACCATGGTAAGGCAAGGCAAGGTACCAAGAGCCCAAAGATAAAGCAAGTAAAGGCAAGTCATGATGCTCATATGGGTAGGCAAGGCAAGACATCATTCACACCATGGTAAGACAAGGCAAAACAAAGAAAGACATTCTGGGCACCATGTTAAGGAAAGGCAAAGCAAGGCAAGTTGCCATGGTCACCATGGTAAGGCAAGGCAAGGCACTCTAGGAACCATGGTAAGGTAAAGCAAGGCATTGCTAGGTCAGGCAATATGGGCACCATGGTAAGGCAATTGAAGGAAAGGCAAAGCAAGGCACCATGGGCACCATGGTTAGTCCACTAAGACAAGCAAGGCAAGGAACAATGGATACCATGGTAAGGCAAGGCAGGACAAGGCAAGATACCTTGGGCCCCTTGGTGTGGCAAGGCAAGGACAGGCAAGGGAAGGTAAGACACCATGGGCAACACAGTAAGTCAATGCTAAGCAAAGAAAGACACAAAGGGCACCTTTGTGCTTCCAAGGCTAAACACCATGGAAACCATGGTAAGGCAAGGCAAGGCAAAGCAAGGCACCATGGGTGCCATGGTAAGGTAAGGTAAGGCACCATGGGTGCAATGGTAAGGCAAGGCAAGGTAAGGCAGCATGGGAACGATGGAAAGGCAAGGCAAGGAAAGGAAAGAAAAGGCATCACAATAAGGCAAGACAAGGTAAAGCACCATGAGCACTTTCCTAAGGCCAGGCAAGACTAGGCACAATGGGGAACAAGATAAGGCAAAGCAAGGCAAAGCTAGACATCATGTGCACCATTGTAAGGCTAGGCAAGGCAAAGTCATGCCCAATTGGCACAATGGTAAGGTAAGGCAAGGCACCATGGGCACAATGGTTATGCAAGGCAAGGCAAGGCAACATGGGCAGCATTGTAAGGCAAGGCAAGGAAATGTAAGACATCATGGGCAACATGGGCATTATTGTAAGGCAAGGCAAAGCAAGACAATGCAATGCATCATGTGTACCAAAGCAAGGCAAGGCACCACAGGTACCACGGTAATGCAAGGAAAGGCAAGACAGCATGGGCAGCAAGGTAAGGCAAGTCAACACAAAGCAAGCCTCCTTTACAACCATGCTAAGGTGAGGTAATTCAAGGCAAGGCACCACGGGAACCATGGTAAGGCAATGGAAGACTAGGCAAGGTATCATAGGCCTAAGGGCAAGACAAGGCAAGGCAAGGTAATAAACCATGAGCACAATGTTAAAGCATTTCAAGACAAGGCAAGTCACCATGGGCATCATGGTAAGGCAAGACAAGGCAAGGCAAGGCAACTCAAGGCACCACTGACAACATTGTAAGACCATTGTATGGCAGGACAGGACAAGGTAAGTAATCCTAGGCATCATTGAAAGGCAATCCAAGGCAAGGGAAGTCACCAAGGGCACCATGGTAAGGCAAGGCAAGGTTATGCACCATGGGCACCATGGTAAGGCAAGGGAAGACTAGGCAAGGCATCATATGCCCAATGGCAAGGCAAGGCAAGGCAAAGTAATGGACCATGAGCACAATGTTAAGCATTTCAAGACAAGGAAAGACAAGTCAAGACAATCACCATGGGCATCGTGGTAAGGCAAGGCAAGGCAACTCAAGGCACCACTGGCAGCATGGTAAGACCTTTGTATGGTGGGACTGGGCAAGGCAAGCCACTGTGGGCAACATCATAAGGCAAGGAAAGGCAAAGGAAGTCACCAAGGGCACCATGGTAAGGTAAGACAATGCAAGGTAATATAAAGTACCATGGACACAATTGCAAGGCAAGAAAAGTTTATGCAAGAGAAGGCAATTGAAGTCAAAGCATCTTTCTCAACACGACTAGGCAATGCAAGGAAAGGCACTATGGGCACTAGAGTCAGGCAAGAGAAGGTGAGGCAACAAAAGACACTATGAGCACAATAGTAAGACAAGGCTAGGCAAGGCACTGTGGGCACCATGGCAAGGAAAGGCAAGGGTAGGCAAGGCAAGGAAATCAAGTCACCATAAGCACCATGGTAAGGCAATACAAGACACCATGGGCACCAAACTAAGGCAAGGGAAGGCACAGCAAGGCACTATGGACATGATGGTAAGTCAAGGCATGACAAGGAACAAAGGGCACAATGGTAAGGCAATGCAAGGTGTTATGGGCTGCATGGTAAGGCAAGGAAAGGCACCAGGAGCAACATGGTAAGGCAAGGCAAGGCAACGAGGGCATCAAGCAATGCAATGCATGACAAGGCAAGGCACCATGGACACCATGGTAAGGCCAGGAAAGGAACCATGGGCATTATTGTAAGGCAAGGCAAGGCAAGGCAAGGAACCATTGTAAGGAAAAGTTAGGCCAGGCACAATTGGCACAATGGTAAGGAAAAGCAAGGCAAAGTAAGGCATTATGGGCACCATGGTAACTCAAAGCAAGGCAACAAGTCACCATGGGCACAATGGTAAGGCAAGACAATTTACCATTTTCACCATTGTAAGGCATAGCAAGCAAAGCCAAACACCATGGGCACAATGGTAAGGAAATCCTTGGAATGCAAGGCAACATGGACAACATGGTAAAGCAGGGCAAGTCACCAAGGGCACAATGGAAAGGCAAGGCAAGGCAAACAAAGACACCATAGGTACCATGGTAACACAAAGCACCATGGGCAACATGGTTGGACAAGGCAATTCAAGGCAAGGGAAAGCATAATGGGCACCATGGTAAAAATAAAAGGCAAGGCAAGGCACCATGTGCATAGTGAAAAGGCAACACAAGGCAAGGCATGGCAAGGTAAGGCACCATGGGCACCATAGTAAGGCAAGTCAACTCAATGCAAGGCATCATGTGCACCATGGTAATACAAGGCAATGTAAGGCACCATGGGAACCATGGTAAAGAAAAGCAAGGCAAGGAAACATGGGCACCATAGTAAGGGAAGGCAAGGCATGCAAGGCAAGTCAACGTGATCATCAAGGTGAGGCAAGGCAAGGCAAGATTCTATGCACACAATGTAAAGGCAAGGGAAGGCAAGGGAAGACCTTGCTCCATGGGCACCATGTTAAGGCAAAGCAAGGAAAGACACCATGGTTCTCATGGTAAGGCAAAGCCATGAAATGCAAGACAGCATGGGCACCATGGTAATGCAAGGCAAAGCACCATGGGCACCATGATGAAATAAGGCAAGACAAGGTTAGGCAAGGAAGGGCAATACAAGGCATCATGGGCACCATGGTAATGCAAGGCAAGGCAATGAAAGGCACAATGGGCAACATGGGTAGGCAAGGAATAGCAAGGCAATCAAGGCATCATTGGCATCATAGTAGGGCAAGGCAATGAAAGGCAAGGAACCATGTGAACCATGGTAAAGTAAGTCAAGGCAAGGCAAGGCACCATGGTCACCAAGGTAACAGAAGACAAGGCAATGCAAGGCACCATGTTCACCATAATAAGACAAGGGAAGGCACCATTGGCATGATGATAAGGCAAGGCAGGGGAAGGCATAAAACCATGGGCATCATGGTAGATCAAGGCAAAGCAAGGCAGGGTGCCATGGGCACCCTGGCAAGGCAAGGAAAAGCAAGGCAAGGCAAGGCAAGACACAGCACTATGGGCAACATGGTAAGTCCATACTGGCCAAGGCAAGATGGGCACCATGGTAAGGCAAGGCAGGGCATAGTGAAAGAAGACATCATGATCACCTTGGTAAGGGAAGGCAAGGCAAATCATCATGGGCATCATGGTAAGGCAAGGCAAGGCAAAGTATGTCAAGAAAAGACACCATGGACACTCTGATAAGAAAGTCAAGACAGTGCAAGGCACCATGGAAACCGTGGTAACGCAAGGGAATTCAAGGAAAATCAAGGCAAGGAAAGGCAAGGCACCATAGGCACCATGGAAAGGCAAGGCAAAGAAAGGCAAAGTACCCAGGTCACCATGTTAAGGCCAGGTAAGGCAAGGGAAGGTGCCACGGGCACCATAGTAAGGCAAGGCAAGGCAAGGGAAGGCATCATGAACAACATGGGAAGGCAAGGCAAGGCACCCTGGACACCATGGAAAGGTGAGGCAAGGTGAGGAAACATGGTCACCATGTTAATGCTAGGCAAGGCAAGGCAGGGTATGTTGGTCACCAAGGGAAGGCAAGGCAAGGCACCATGGCCAAAATGGTAAGGCAAGTTAATTCAAGGCAAGGTACTGTGGGCACCATGGTAAGGTAAGGAAAGGTAAGGAAAGGCACCAAGGGCACCATGTTATAGCAAGGCAAGTCAAGGCAGGGCATGGCACCATGGTCAACATAGAAGTCAAGGCAAGTTAAGGCAAGGTACCATGGGCACTCGGGTAAGACAAGGCAAGGCAGCATGGGAACCATGCTTAGGTACGTTAAGTCAAGGCAAAGCATTGTAGGCACCATAGTAAGGCAAGGCAAGGCAAGGCACCATGGGCACCATATTAGAGCAAGACAAGGCAAGGCAAGGCAGGGTGTGACATCATGGGCAACCTAGAAGGCATTGCAAGTAAAGGCAAGGCAACATGGGCATCATGGGAAGGCAAGTCAATTCAAGTGCAAGGTAAGGCAAGGAAAGCCCCATGATAAACCAAGGCAAGTTAAGACATGAAATTATGGCAACATAATAAGGTAAGGCAAGGCCAGTCTCCATGGGCACCATCCTAGGGGAAGAAAATGTAAGGAAAGCAATGGCAAAGCACCATGCATACCATGGTAAGGAAAGGAAAGGAAAGGAAGCATGAGCATCATGGTACGCTAAGGCAAAACCAGTCAAGGTGCTATGGGCACCATGGTAAAGCAATGCAAGGCACCAAGGGATAAGTTGTAAGGCTAGGCAAGGCAAGTCACCATGTGCACCATGGCAAGGCAAGGAACAATGGGCACCATGGTAAGGCAAGTCAAGATAAGGCACCATGGGCACCATGGTGAAAGAAGGCAAGGCAAGACAAGGTACCATAGGTTCCTTGACTTATAAGGCAAGGTAAGTCACCATTGACACCATAGTAAGGCAAGACAATGCAAATCAAGGCACCATGGGCACCATGGTAATGTAAAGCCAATCACTATTTACACCATAGGTAAAAGAAGGTTAGTCATGATTAACAACATGGTTAATGAAGGCAAGGCAGGGAAAGGCATAATAGGCACCATGGTAAGGCAAGGCAAAGCAAGGCAAGGCATCATGGGCACCACTGTAAGGCATTGCAAAGCAAGGCAATGCACCACAGACAACATTGTAAGGCAGGGCATGGCACCATTGTAAGTCAAGGCAAGGCAAAGCAAGGCAAGTCACCATGGGCAACATGATTAGGAAGGGCAAAAGAAAGCAATACACCATGAGCAACATGGTAAATCAAAGAAAGCAAGGCAAGGCACCACGTGCAACATGTTAAGAAAAAGCAATGCAAACCACCATGGGTAGTATGGTGAGGTAAGGCAAAAAATAGCAAGATATGATGGGCACCGTGGTAAGGAAAAGCCAAACAAGGAAACACACCATAAGCACCATGGTAAGGTAAGGTAACGTAAGGCAAGGCAAGGAATCATGGCTGCCATGGGCAAGCAATGCAAGTCAAGTAAAGGTGCCATGGGCTCCATGGCAAGGCAAGGCAAGGCAAGGCATGGCACCCTGGGCACCATGGTAAGGGAGGGCAAGGAGAGACAAGGCAAGCATGGGCACTATGGGCAACATGGTATGGCAAAGCAAGGTAAGGGAATGCACCATGGGCACAATGGTAATGCATGACATGGTAAGGCAAGGCAAGGCACCATGAACACCATAATTAAACAAGGTACAGCAAGACAAGGCAAGGCAATGCACTGTGGGCACCATGGTAAGGCAAGACAAGGCAAGGCAAGGAAAGGCAAAGCACCATGGCTAACAAGGGAAGGAAAGGCAGGACAAGGCAAGGTAAAATGGGCAGCATGATAAGGCAAAGCAAAGCAACGCAAGGCACCATGGGAGCCATGGTAAGGTAAGGGGTGGCAAGACACCATGGTAAGAAAAAGCAACATACCATGGGTACCATGGTAAGGCAAGGCAATAAAAGGCACACAAAACCACCGTGGGCAATATTCTAAGGCAAGTCAAGTCATCATGGACCCCATGGTAGTAAAGGGGAAGACACAGAAAGGCACCCTGAGCACCATGGTAAGAGAAGGCAAGGCATGGAATGGCATGGCACCTTGAGCACCATGGTAAGGCATGGCAAGTCACCATGGGCACCATTGTGAGATCAGGCAAGGCAAGGCACCACGGGCACCATGGTGAGGCAAGTCAAGGCAAGTTTATGCAAGGTTCCATGAACACCATGGTAAGGCAAGACAAGACAAGGCAAGTCAGTGTACCAGGAAACAATGGTAAGGCAAGGCAAGCATGGGAAGGCACCATTGGCACTAAAGTGAGTCACTAAAAGGCACCATGAACACCATGGTAAATTAAGGCATGGCAAGGCAAGGCATGGCATTATAGATGTCATGTTAATTCAAGGACACCATGGTAAGGCAAGAAAAGTGATCTCAAGTCAAGGCACCATGGCAACCATGGTAAGGCAAAGCAAAGCAAGGCACCATGTGAAATATGGTAAGGCAACACAAGGCACGTCAATGCTATGCACTATGGGCACCAAGGTAAGGTAAGACAAGGCAAGGGAAGGCATTATGGGCATCATGGGTGCCATGGAAAGGCAAGACTAGGCACCATTGGCACCATGATAAAAATAGGAAAGGCAAAGCAAGGAAAGGCACCATGGGCAACATGGTTAGGCAAGTCAAGGCACAGTAAGGTACCATGGGCACCATGTTAAGGCAATGCAAAACAAAGCACCATGGGTAACAGGCTGAGACAAAACAAGACAAGGCAAGGTACGATGGACATCATAGTAAGGCAAAGCAAAACTAGGCAAAGTAACATGGGCATCATGGTAAGGCAAGGCAAAGGAAGGAATTATGGGCAACATGGAAAAGCAAGGCAAGGCAATGAAAGGCACCATGGGCACCATGGTAAAACAAAGCAAGGCAAAGGAAGCATGGCACGATGGACACCATGTTAGGGAAAGGCAAGGCAAGGCAGCATGGGCACTATGTTAAGCCAAGGCAAGACACCATGGGCAGCATGAAAAGGGAAGACAAGGCACCATGGGGACCAGGATAAAGCAAGGCAAGGCACCATGGGCTCTATGGTTAGGCAATTGAAGGCACGATAGGCATCACAGTAAATCAAAGGAAGGCAAGGAAATACACCATGGGTACTGTGGTAAGGCAAGGGAAGACACCATGGACACCATGGTAAGGCAAGACAATGCTAGAAGTGTAAGCCAAGTCACCATGGGCACCATAATAATGGAAGAATAGGCAAAGCAAAGTAATGCAAGGAAAGGATGGCACCATGGGCACCATTGTAAAGCAAGGCAGGCATCATGGGCAGCATGGTAAGCCAAAGCAAGGCAAGGCAAGTCACATTGGGCAGCGTGGAAAGGGCAGACAAGGCAAGGCACCATGGGGACCATGGTAAAGCAATTCTAGGCAACATGGGCACCAACGTAAGGCAAGGCAAGGCAAGGCAAAGCAAGGCAAGGAATTATGGGAAACATGGGTAGCCAAATCAAGGCAAGGCAAGGTACCATGGGCACCATGGTAAGCCAAGGCAAAACAAGACAATGCACCATGGGCAGTGCACATTTGGCACCATGGTAAAGCATACCAGGGCAGCATGGGCACCATGGGAAGGCAAGGCAAGGCAAATCAAGACAAGGCAACGTGCTTACCATGGTAAGGCAATGTAAGGCAAGACAAGGCAAGGCACATTAGAACAATGATACTGCAAGGTAAGGCACAGCAAGGTAAGGCACTATGGGCACCATGTTATGGTAAGACATGGCAAGTCACCATTGGCACAATGGGAAAGCAAGGCAAGGCAAAGCAACAAGGGCATCATAGTAATGCAAGGCAAGGCAAGGCACAATGGGCACTACAGTAAGGCAACGAAAGGTACTATGGGCATCATGGCAAGGTAAGGCAATGCAAGACAAAGCATGTCAAGGCACTGGGGGAACATGATAAGGCACTGCATGCATGTATGCATGGCAAGGCAAAATTGGCACCATGGTAAGGCATGCATGGCACCGTGGGCACCATGGCTTGACAAAGCAAGGCAATTCACAATCAGCACAATGGTAAGCCAAGGCAAGTGAAGGCACCATGGGCACTATGGTAAGGCAATTCAAGGCAATGTACAATGAGCACCATGATAAAGGAAAGCAAGGAACCAAGGGCATCAAGGTTAAGTAAGTGAAGGCAACATGGCACTATGGTTAAGCAATGAAAGGTAAGAAAATGCACCATGGGCACCATGGTAAGGCAAGGCAAAAACAAGGCAATACACTATGAGAACCATCATAACGCAAGGCAAGGGAATCCACCATGGTAAGGCAAGAAAAGGCATAGCCCCATTGGTACCATGGTGAGGCATGACAAGGCAAGGTACGATGAGCACCATGGTAAGGCAAAGCAAAACAATGCAAGACACCATGGGCACCATGGTAACACAAGTCAAGGCAAGGAAAGGAACCATGGGAACCATGGTAATTCATGAAAACATACCATGGTAACTCAAGGCAAGGAAAGGCAGGCAAAGGCACCATTGTCACCATTGTAAGGTCAGGCAAGCGATCATGGGCACTATGATGTGGCAAGAGAAAAAAAGTCAAGCAAAGGCACCGTGAGCACCTTGGTAAAGCTTGGCAATGCATCATGCAAACTATGGTAAGACAAGGCAAGGAATAGCATGGTATGACACCATGGGAACCATGGTAAGGCCCCAAAAAGTACCATGGGCACCAAGGTAAGGCATGGCAGGGCAAGTCAAACCAACGCATCATGCTTATCATGGTAAGGCAAGGCACATTAAGGCAAGTCAATTCTACAGGGGACCATGGTAAGGCAAGGAAAGGCATGGAGAGGCACCATGGGCAACATGTTAAGGCATGGCAAGGCACCATGGGCAGCATGGTAAGGCAAGGCAAGGAAAGGAAAGGCACCAAGGGCACCATGGTAAGTCAAGGGAAGGTAAGACAAGGCAAGGCACCATGCGCACCAGGTTAAGGCAAGGCTAGGTAAGGCCAGGCAAGACCCCATGACAGCATAGTAAGGAAATGCAAGGCAAGCCACCATGGGCAGCATGGTAAAAAAAGAAAGGCAAGGCAAGGCACCATGGGCACCATGATAAGGCAAGGCAAGGCAAGGCACCATGAGGAACTTGGTAAGACCAGGCAAGACACCATAGGAACCATGGTAAGGCAAGGCAAGGCACAGTGGGCACCATGGTATAGGAAATCAAGGCACCATGGGAACCATGATTAAGGAAGGTGAGGCACCATGGGCACCATGGTAAGGTAAGGCAAGGTACCGTAGGCATCATGATAAGGCAAAGGAAAGCAAGGAAAAGCATCAGGGGCACCGTGGTATGGCAAGGCAAGTCACCATGAACAACATGGTATGGAAAAGCAAGGCAAGGCAAGGCACCATGGGCACCATGGTAAGGCAAAGCTAGGAACCATATGCATCATGGTTAGGCAAGGCAAGGCAAAGCCACTCAAGGCAAGGCACCATGATCACCATGGTAAAGGGAGATATGGCAATGAAAGGCAAGGCACCATGGGCAACATGTAAAGGCAAGGAAGGGCATCGTGGGCACCATGGTTAGGCAAGGCATGGCAAAGCAATGCAAGTCACTATGGGCACCATAGTAATTCAAGGCAAGGCATCATGGACAACATAGGAAGGCAAGGCAAAGTAACAAAATGTACCATGGGCACCATGGTAAGGAAAGGCAAGACAAGACAAGGCAAGGCATCAGGAATAAATGGTGAGGCCAGACAAGGCACTGCAAGCCACGATTGGCACCAAGGTAAGGCATAGCAAAGCACCATGAGCATCATGTTAAGGCAAGGCAAGGTATGACAAGGCAAGGCTAGAGAAGGCACAGTGGGCACCATGGTACAGCAAGCCAAATATACGCAAAGCACCATGGCCACTTTGGTAAGCCAAGGCAGTTAGGCAAGTCAGCAGGAAACAATGGTAAGTACAGGCAAGGCATGGCAAGGCACTGCAAGGCACCATTGGCACCAAGGTAAGGCATGGCAAGGCACTATGGGCCCCATGATAAGGCAAGGCAAGAAAAGGCAAGGAAAGGAACTATGGGCACCATAGAAAGGAAGTCAAGGCCAGGGAAGGCACCATGGACACCATAGCACGGCAAGCCAAGGCAAAAGAAGGCAACATGGGCACCATGGTAAGGCAAGACAAGGCAAGGCAAGACATCATCTGCACCAGGGTAAGCCAAGGCAAGGCAAGGCAAGGCACAATGGATACCATGGAAAGGCAAGAAAAGGCAAGACAAGGCACCATGAGCACCATAGTAAAGGAAGGCAAGGGAAGGAGAGCTACCATGGGCATAATGGGAAGACAATTCAAGGGAAGTCTAGGCACTATGGACTCCATAGTAAGGGAAGGCATGGCAATGCAAGGCACCATGGACACCATTGTAAGCCAAGATAAGGCAAGGTACAAAAAGGTAACATAGGCAACATAGTTAGGCAAGGCAAGGCAAGGCAAGGAATGACACATTGGCACCATGGTAAGGTTATCAAGGCAAGGCACCATGGGCACCATGGTAAGTCAAGGTAATGTAAAGCAAGCCACCCTTGGCACCATGGTAATGTAAAACAAGGCAAGACAACATTGACACAATGGTAAGGCAAGGCAAAACAAGGCAAGGCAAAGCACCATGTGCACTATGGCAATGCAAGAATTGGAAAGGTACCATGGGCACCATGGTAGGTCAGGAAAAGCCAAGGAAAGGCAACGCACCATGGGCACCATGATAATTCAAGGCTATGAACCATGGGCACCATTGTAAGGCGAGGCATGTCAAGGTGGAGAAAGCAACCAGGGGCACCATGGTAAGCCAAGGCAAGGCAAGGACCATGAACATTAGGGTAAGGCAAGGGAAGGCAAGTCACCATGAGCACCATGGTAAGGTAAAGCAAATAAAGGCAAGGCTAGGCACCATTGGCACCATGGTAAGACAAGGCAAGCCAAGGCAAGGTAGCATAAGCCTATGGCAAGTCTAGGCAAGGCAATGCTAGGCACGATGGGCACCATGGTAAGGCAAGGCAAGGCAAGGCACCATGGGCATCATAATAAGGCAACACGAGGCAAGGCATGCAAGAAAGGCCATCATGGTCACAATGGTAAGGCAGGGCTAGGCAAAGCAAGGCATTGCAAGGCACCATGGGCAACATGGTAAAGCAAGGCAAGGCAAGGAATCATGGGCACCATGCTTAAGCAAGACAAAGCAGTGTGCCAAAAGACCGTGTTAAGGCAAGGCAAGGCACTATGGGCACCATGGTAAGACAAGGCAAGGCATGATAAGGCAAGGCATTGCTAAAAAAGCAAGGTATAATGGGCCCCATGGCAAGGCAAGGCAAGACAAGTTAAGGAACTTTGGGCACCATGGTAAGGAAAGGAAAGGAAAGGCAGACACGGCACATCAAGGCAAGACAAAGCATCATGGCCACCATGATAAGGCAAGGCAAAGCAAGGCATTATGGGAACCATGGCAAGGCAAGGCAAGGAAAAGCAAGGCATCATGGGCACCATGGTTAGGCTAGGCAAGGCAGGAAAAGGCACCATGGGCACTGTGGTATGGCATGACAAAGCAACGTAATGCACCATGGGCACTATGGTCAAACAAGGCAATGCAAGGCAAGGCATCATGTGGATCATGGTTATGGAAGGCAAGACTTAGCACCAAGGGCATCATGGTAAGGCAAGGCAAGGAAAGGCAACATGGGAACCATGGCAAGGCAAGCCAAGCCAAGGGAAGGCAACACTACATGGGCAATCTGTTAAGGCCAGGCAAGGCAAGACAAGGCACCTTGGTCACCATTGTAAGGCAAGGCAAGGCAAAGCCTGGCACCATGTACACCATTGTAACACAAGGCAAGGCAAGCCATGGGAAGGCAATGCAACATGGGCACCCTGTTAAGGCCAGGGAAGGCAAGACAAGACACTTTAGACACCATTTTAAGGAAAGAAATGGCAAAACCAGTCATCGTGTATACAATGGTAACACAAGGCAAGGTAAAGCAATGTAGGCACCATGGCCACAATGGTAAGGCAATGCAAAGAACCACGAGCACCATGGCAAATCAAGGCAAGGCAAGGCAAGTCACCATGGACACCATGGTAAGGCATTGTGCTCATGGTGACTTGCCTTGCCTTACCATTGTACCAATGGTTACTTGCCATATCTTGCCTTGCATTGTTTCCAATGGTCCCAATGGTGCCTTCCCTTGTCTTGATTTGCCTTTCCATGGTGCCCATGGAGTCTTACCTTGTCTTGCCTTATCATGGTGCCCATGGTGCCTTTCCTTTCCTTGCCTTACCATTACGCCCATGGTGCCTTGCGTTGCCTTCCCTTACCATGATGCCCATTGTCTCTTACATTATTTTGCCTTTGCCTTACCTTGTTTCCCATCGTACCTTCCTTTGTCATGCCTCGACTTGCCTCACCATGATACTTATGGTGCCTTACCTCGCCTTGCCTTGCTTTGCCTTGGCTAAACTTGCCTTGCCTTACCATCCTGTCCATGGTGACTTGCTTTGCCTTGCCTTACCAGAGTTTCATTGTTGCCTTGCCATGCATTACCATGGTGCCCATGTTGCCTTGACATGAATTACGTTGCCATGGCTACAATGGTGCACATGGTTCCTTGCTCGTGGTGCTTTTCCTTGCCTTGCTTACAATGGTCCCCATACTGTCTTGTCTTGCCTTACATTATCTCATTGCCCTGGGTCCATTGCCCTTCCTTGCCTTGCCTTACAATAATGCCCATTGTGCCTTGCCTTGCCTTGCCTTGGTGCCTTGCCTTATCTTGCCTTACCTTGGTGCCCATAGTGTCATTTTTTTGCCTTGCCTTCCCTTGCATTATAATAGTGCCCATTGTGCTTGCCTTGTCTTGCCTTCTCTTGCCTTGCCTTGTCTAACTATTGTATCCATGGTTCCTTGCCTTGCCTTGCCTTGCCTTGCTTTACCTTGCCTTACCACGGTGAATAAAGTCTCTTGCCTATTCATGTCTTACCATGGTGCCCATGGTGGCTTGCCTTGCCTTACCTTGATGCCCATGGTGCCTTGAGTTGTTTTGCTTTGCCTCTCCATTTTGCCCATCGGACCTTCACTTTCCTTCTCTACCCTTGCTTCACCATCATACTTACTGTGCTTTGCCTTGCCTTGGCTTGACTTAACTTGCCTTGCCTTACCATCATATCCATGGTGCCTTGCCTTGCCTTACCTTGGTGCCCATTGTGCCTTTCCTTTTCTTTTGCCATGCCATACCATGGTGCCTTGCCTTGCTTTGTCTTACCTTATCAGGGTGCCAATGTGTCATTCCTTGCCTTGCCTTGTCTTATCATGGTGCCTATGGTGCCTTGGCTTGCCTTGCCTTACTATGGTGCCCATGGTGCTTTGCATTGCCTTGCCTTGTGTTGCCTTGTCTTAACATTGTGCCCATAGAAAGCTGTCTTGCCTTGTCTTAACTTGCCTTCCACTTCCATATTGCCCATGGTGTATGCCTGCCTTGCCTTGCCTTACCTGGGTGCCCATGGTGCCTTTCCTTGCCTTGCCTTACCAGGGTTACATGGAGTCTTTCTGTGGCTTACCTTGACATACCATGGTGCCCATGGCTTCTTGCCTTGCATTGCCTTCGCTAGTTTTGCTTTACCAATGTGTTCATTGTGCCTGGCCATGCCTTGCCCTGCCTTATTATTTTGCCCATGGTGCCTTGCCTGGCCTTGAATGGTCTTGCCTTAACATGGTGTCCATTGTGCCTTGCCTTGCTTTACCATGCTTCCCATGGTGACTTGCCTTGCCTTGCCTTCCCACAGTGTCCATGATGTCTTGCCTTGCCTTCCCTTGCCTTCCCATGGTGGCCATGGTTTCTTGCCTTGCCTTGCCTTGCCTTGCCTTGTCTTACCATGCCATGGTGTCCAGGGTAAATTCATATGCCTTGCTCCGCCTTTCCAGGTTGCCAATTATGCCTTGCCTTGCCTTGCTCTGCCTTAACATGATCCCCATGGGCTTTTGTATTCCATTGCGTTACCATGGTGCCCATGGTGACTTGCCTTGCCTTACCTTACCTTACCATGTTGACCACGATGCCTTCCCTTGCCTTGGCTTACCATGTTGGCCATGGTGCCTTGCCTTGCCATGTTGCCCATGGCACCTTGCCTTGCCTAGTATTGACTTACCAGAGTGCACATGGTGCTTTGACATGTCTTGCCTTGCCTTACCATGGGGACTTTGTTTCCTTGCATTTACTTGCTTTGCCTTGTCTTCCTTTGCATGGTGCCCACAATGACTTTTCCTGACTTTCCTTGAATTACCATGGTGTCTGTGGTGCCTTGCCTTGCTTTACATTACCAAGGTGCCCATGGTGCATTGCCTTGCCTTTCCTTGGTGCCCATTGTAACTTTCCTTTCTTTGTCATGCCTTACCATGGTGTCCATAGTGTCTTGCCTTGCCTTGCCTTACCATGTTGCGAATGTGTCATTACTTGCCTTGCCTTATCATGATGCATATGTTGCACTGCATTGTCTTCCTTGCCTTGCTGTGTTTACCCCTTGTGCCTTGCCTTGCCTTGCTTTGCCTTGCCTTGCTTTCCCTTGTCTTACCATGGTGGGGTTTTGCCTTGACTTACATTGCTTTAACATGTGCCCAAGGGGTTTTGACTTGCCTTGCCTTGCTTTACCATTGTGCCTATGGTGCCTTGACTTGCCTTACCTTACCAGAGTTCTCTTGTTGCCTTGATGTGACTTACCATGGTGCCAAAGTTGCCTTGCCTTGAATTACATTGCCATGCCTACAACGGTGCACATGGTGCCTTGCCTTTCCTTACAGTGGCTCCATTCATGCTTTTCCTTGCCTTGCTTACAGTGCTTCCCATAGTGTCTTGCCTCACCTTACATTACCATGTTGCCCTGGGTCTGTTGCCTTTCCTTGCCTTGCCTTACCATAATGCCCATTGTGCCTTGCCTTGCCTTACCTTGGTGCCCTTGGTGCCTTGCCTTACCATGGTGCTCATGGTGCCTTTTTTTGCCTTGCCTCCCTTGCCTTACCATGGTGCTCATCGTGCTTTGTCTTCCTTTCCTTTCCATGGTGCCCATGGTGCCATAACTTGCCTTGACTTGCCTTTCTGTGCCTTCCCTTACCATTATGTCCATGTTGTTTTGCCTTCCCTTCCCTTGCCTTGCCTTATCATGTTGCTTTTGGTGGCTTGCCTTGCCTTGTATTCTCATGGTGCCTATAGTGCCTTCTCTTACATTGCGTTGCTTGCATTTCAATGGTGCCCATTGTGATATGCCTTGCCTTGCCTTGCCTTATCATGGTGCCCATGGTGCCTTGCATTTCCTTGCTTTGCCATGTTTACCCTATCTTCCCATGGACCCATGGGACCTGCCTTTCCATGCATTATCATGGTGCCAATGATGCATTACTTTGACTTGCCTTGTTTTACCATGAGGCCCATGGTGCCTTTCCTTTCCTTGCCTTACCAAGGTGCCATGCCATGCATGGCTTTGCCTTGCTTTACCATGGTGTCCATGGTACCTTGCTTGCCTTTCCATGCCTTAGTAGGGTGCCCAAGGTACCTTGCCTTGCATTGCCTTCCATTAACATGGTGCCCATGGTGTCTTGCTTTCCCTGCCCTTGCCTTACCTTGGTACCCAAAGTGCATTGCTTTCCCTTGCCTTGGACCACAATGGTGCCCATGGTGCCTTGCCTTTACCTGTCTTACCATGATGCCTATGGTTCATTGCCTTTCCTTGCCTTACATTGGTGACCACTGTACCATGCCTTGTCTTGCTTTGCTTTGCCATACCATGGTGCCCATGGTGCTTTGCTTTGCCTTGCCTTACCATTTTCCACATGGTGTCTTGCCTTGCCATACCATGGTGGCCAGAGTGCATTGCCTTGCCTTGCTGTTCCCTACCATGGTGCCCATGCTGCCTTGCCTTCCCTTGCCTTACCATGGTACCCATGATGCCTTGCCTTGACTTTTAATTTAGCCCATGGTGACTTGCCTTGGAGTACTATGGTGCTGATGGTTTTTCCCTTGCCTTCCCTTGACTTTCCATACCTTACCTTGCGTTATCATGTTACCCTTGGTGTTTTTCACTGCCTTGCCTTGCTTATCATGCTACCCACGGTGACTTGTTTTGCCTTGACATGCCTTACTATAGTGCCCATTGTGCATTGCCTGGTAGTTCCTTGCCTTGCCTTACCATGGTTTTCATGGTGCCTTGCTTTGCCTTACCATGGTGCTCAGTGTGCCTTGCATTGCCTTGCCTTGTCTTGCCTTACCATAGTGCCCATGGTTTGTTGACTTTCATTGCCATTCCTTGCCATGGTGACCATGTGGCCTTGCTTGCCTTGCTTTGCCTTACCATGGTTTCTACAGTGCCTTGCCTTGTCTTGTCTTACCATGGTGCCCTTGGTGTCTTGCCTTGTTTTCCCTTGCTTTGCCTTGCCTTACCATGGTACTCATGCTGCCTATAATGCTTTGCCTTGACTTTCCTTTCATTTCTTTGCATTACCATAGTGCCCTTGACTTGCCTTGTTTTACCATGATGCCTGTGGTGAGTTGTGCTGCCTTGCCTTGCCTTACCATTGTTCACATGGTGCCCAGAGTGCCTTGCTGCGCCTTCCCATTCTTTCCCTTATCATGTTGCCTGTTCTGCCATGTCTTCTGTTGACTTGTCTTGCCTGGCTTAAAATGGTGACCATGGTGTCTTGCCTTACCTGCTCGTTCCTTGCCTTGCTTTGACTTACCATTGTGCCCATTATGCCTAGACTTGCATTGCCATACTTGCCCTTCTGTGCTGCCCATATTGCCTTGCCTTGAGTTAATGTGTCTTGCTTTTCCTTACCATGGTGCACACAGTGCCTTGCCTTGTCTTTCCTTGCCTTGCCTTACCACTGTGCCATGGTGCCTTGCATTGCCTTTTCTTATTTATTATGGTTACCATAGTGCCTCGCCTTGCCTTGCTTTGCCTTACCATGGTTCCCATGGTGCTGTGTATTGCCTTGCATTGTGTTTTCTATTTTTTTTTTAATTTTTATTGCATTATAGGTTTTGGGGTACATGTGCAGAACGTGCAAGATAGTTGCATAGGTAAACACATGGCAGTGTGTTTTGCTGCCTTCCTCCCCTTCACCCACACTTGGTATTCATCCCCAGGCTATCCCCCCCAACCCACCCCGCTGTCCCTCCCCCATTTCCCCCAACAGTCCCCAGTGTATAGTAGAACGTCTCTCTGTGTCCATGTGTTCTCATTTTCCTCACCCACCTATGAGTGAGTATATGCAGTATTTCTTTTCCTGTTCTTGTGTCAGCTTGCTGAGAATGATGTTCTCCAGATTCATCCATGTCCTTACAAAGAACACAAACTCATTTTTGATTGCTGCATAATATTCCATGGTGTATATGTGCCACATTTTCCCAGTCCAGTCTATCATCAATGAGCATTTGGGTTGGTTCCAGGTCTTTGCTATTGTAAACAGTGCTGCAATGAACATTCGTGTGCATGTGTCCTTATAGTAGAACGATTTATAGTCTTTTGGATAGATACCCAGTAACGGGATTGCTGGGTCAAATGGAATTTCTATTTCTAGGTCCCTGAGGAATCGCCACACTGTCTTCCACAATGGTTGAACTAATTTACACTCCCACCAACAGTGTAAGAGTGTAACTATTTCTCCACATCCTCTCCAGCATCTGCTGTCTCCAGATTTTTTAATGATCGCCATTCTAACTGGTGTGAGATGATATCTCAATGTGGTTTTGATTTGCATCTCTCTAATGACCAATGATGATGAGCACTTTTTCATATGTTTGTTGGCCTCATGTATGTCTTCTTTTGTAAAGTTTCTGTTCATAACCTTTGCCCATTTTTGAATGGGCTTGCTTGTTTTTTTTCTGTAAATCTGTTTGAGTTCTTTGTAAATTCTGGATATCAGCCCTTTGTCAGATGTGTAAACTGGAAAGATTTTTTCCATTCTGATGGTTGCCGATTCACTCTAGTGACTGTTCCTTTTGCCGTGCAGTAGCTGTGGAGTTTGATTAGGTCCCATTTGTCTATTTTGGCTTTTGTTGACAATGCTTTTGGTGTTTTGTTCATGAAGTCCTTGCCTACTCCAATGTCCTGAATGGTTTTGCCTAGATTTTCTTCTAGGGTTTTTATGGTGTCAGGTATTACGTTTAAGTCTTTAATCCATCTGGAGTTAATTTTAGTGTAAGGTGTCAGGAAGGGGTCCAGTTTCTGCTTTCTGCACATGGCTAGCCAGTTTTCCCAACACCATTTATTAAATAGGGAATCCTTTCCCCATTGCCTGTTTTTGTCTGGTTTATCAAAGATAATATGGATGTAGATATGTGGTGTTGCCTCCGATGCTTCTGTTCTGTTCCATTGGTCTATATCTCTGTTTTGGTACCAGTACCATGCTGTTTTGATTACTGTAGCCTTGTAGTACAGTTTGAAGTATGGTAGCGTGATGCCTCCCGCTGTGTTCTTTTTGCTTAGAATTGACTTGGCTATGCGGGCTCTTTTTTGGTTCCATATGAAATTCATGGTGGTTTTTTCCAGTTCTGTGAAGAAATTCAATGGTAGTTTGATGGGGATAGCATTGAATGTGTAAATTACTTTGGGCAGTATAGCCATTTTCACGATATTGATTCTTCCTAACCACGAACATGGAATGTTTCTCCATCTCTTTGTGTCCTCTCTTATTTCGTTGAGCAGTTGCTTGTAGTTTTCCTTAAAGAGGTCCCTTACATTCCTAGTGAGTTGTATTCCTAGGTATTTTATTTTCTTTGTAGCAATTTTGAATGGCAGTTCGTTTTTAATTTGGTTCTCTTTAATTCTGTTATTGGTGTATAGGAATGCTTGTGATTTTTGCACATTGATTTTATATCCTGAGACTTTGCTGAAGTTGCTTATCAGTTGCAGGAGGTTTTGGGCTGAGGTGATGGGGTCTTCCAGGTATACTATCATGTCGTCTGCAAATAGAGACAATTTGGCTTCCACCTTTCCTATTTGAATACCCTTTATTTTTATTTCTTGCCTGATTGCTCTGGCTAGAACTTCCAGTACTATGTTGAATAGAAGTGGTGAGAGAGGGCATCCTTGTCTAGTGCCGGATTTCAAAGGGAATGCTTCCAGTTTTTGCCCATTAATTATGATATTGGCTGTTGGTTTGTCGTAAAGAGCTTTTATTACTTTCAGATATGTTCCATCAATACCAAGTTTATTGAGGGTTTTTATCATAAAGGGCTGTTGAATTTTGTCAAATGCCTTCTCTGCATCAATTGAGAAAATCATGTGGTTTTTGTTTTTGCTTTGGCTTATGTGGTGAATTACATTTATAGACTTGCGTATGTTGAACCAGCCTTGCATCCCCGGTATGAGTCCTACTTGATCATGATGGATAAGTTTTTAATGTGCTGTTGCAATCGATTTGCCAGTATTTTATTGAAGATTTTTGTATCTATGTTCATCACGGATATTGGCCTGAAGTTTTCTTTTCTTGTTGAGTCTCTGCCGGGTTTTGGTATCAGGATGATGTTGGTCTCATAAAATGATTTAGGAAGGGTTCCCTCTTTTTGGATTATTTGGAATAGTTTCAGAAGGAATGGTACAAGATCCTCTTTGTGTGTCTGGTAGAATTCAGCTGTGAACCCATCTGGACCTGGGCTTTTTTTGTGTGGTAGGCTCTTAATTGCTGCCTCAACTTCTGACCTTGTTATTGATCTATTCATAGTTTCGGCTTCCTCCTGGTTTAGGCTTGGGAGGACACAGGCGTCCAGGAATTTATCCATTTCTTCCTGATTTACTAGTTTGTGTGCATAGAGTTGTTTGTAGTATTCTCTGATGATGGTTTGAATTTCTGTGGAATCTGTGGTGATTTCCCCTTTATCGTTTTTTATTGCATCTATTTGGTTGTTCTCTCTTTTCTGTTTTATCTCTCTGGCTAGTGGTCTATTTTGTTGATCTTTTCAAAAAACCAGCTCTTAGATTTATTGATTTTTGAAGGGTTTTTCTTGTCTCTATCTCCTTCAGTTCTGCTCTGATCTTAGTTATTTCTTGTCTTCGGCTAGGTTTTGAGCTTTTTTGATCTTGCTCCTCTAGCTCTTTCAATTTTGACGATAGGGTGTCAATTTTGGATCTCTCCACTCTTCTCATGTGGGCACTTATTGCTATATATTTTCCTCTACAGACTGCTTTAAATGTGTCCCAGAGATTCTGGTAAACTGTGTGTTCGTTCTCGTTGGTTTCAAAGAACTTCTTTATTTCTGCCTTCATTTCATTGTTTATTCAATCAACATTCAAGAGCCAGTTGTTCAGTTTCCGTGTAGCTGTGCGGTTCTGAGTTATTTTTTGAATGCTGAGTTCCAACTTGATTTTACTATGGTCTGAGAGACTGTTTGTTGGGATTTCTGTTGTTTTGCAAAGGAGTGCTTTACTTCCAATTATGTGGTCAATTTTGGAGTAGGTGTGATGTGGTGCTGAGAAGAATGTATATTCTGTGGATTTGGGGTGGAGAGTTCTGTAAATGTCTATCAGGTTTGCTTGTTCCAGGTCTGAGTTCAAGTCCTGGATATCCTTGTTAATTTTCTGTCTGGTTGATCTGTCTGCTATTGACAGTGGAGTGTTAAAGTCTCCCACTATTATTGTGTGGGAGTCTAAGTCTCTTTGTAAGTCATTAAGAACTTGCCTTATATATCTGGGTGCTCCTACATTGGGTCCATATATATTTAGAATCGTTACGATCCTTTTACCATTATGTAATGACCTTCTTTGTCCCTTTTGATCTGTGTTGCTTTAAAGTCTATTTTACCAGAGATGAGAATTGCAACTCCTGCTTTTTTTTTTTCTCTCCATTTGCTTGGTAAAGCTTCCTCCATCCTTTTATTTTGAGCCTTTGTGTATCTTTGCGTGTGAGGTGGGTTTCCTGGATACAGCACCCTGATGGGTTTTGGTGTTTTATTGAATTTGCCAGTCTGTGTCTTTTGAATGGTGCATTTAGCCCATTTACATTCAGGGTTAATATTGTTATGTGTGAATTTGATACTGCCATTTTGATGCTAGCTGGCTGTTTTGCCCGTTGGTTCATGTACATTCTTCATTTTGTTGATGGTCTTTAGCATTTGGTATGCTTTTAGGATGGCTGGAACTGGTTGTTTTTTTCTATGTGTAGTGCCCCTTTCAGGAGCTCTTGTAAAGCAGGCCTAGTGGTGACAAAATCTCTGAGTACTTGCTTGTTCGTGAACGATTTTTTTTTTTCCTTCACTTATGAAGCTCGGTTTGGCTGGATTTGAAATTCTGGGTTGAAAGCTCTTTTCTTTAAGGATGTTGAATATTGGCCCCCACTCTCTTCTGGCTTGTAGAGTCTCTGCCGAGAGATCTGCTGTGAGTCTGATGGGCTTCCCTTTGTGTGTGACCCGACCTTTCTCTCTGGCTGCCCTTAGTATTTTCTCCTTCATTTCAACCCTGGTGAATCTGACGATTATGTGCCTTGGGGTTGCTCTTCTTGCGGAGTATCTTTGTGGTGTTCTCTGTATTTCCTGGAGTTGAGTATTGACCTGTCTTGCTAGGTTGGGGAAATTTTCCTGGATAATATCCTGAAGAGTGTTTTCCAGCTTGGATTCATTCTCTTCGTCACATTCTGGTACACCTATCAAACGTAGGTTGGGTCTCTTCACATAGTCCCACATTTCTTGGAGATTTTGTTCATTCCTTTTTGTACTTTTTTCTTTAATCTTGGTTTCTCGTTTTATTTCATTGAGTTGATCTTCAACTTCTGATATTCTTTCTTCTGCTTGGTCAATTCGGCTGTTGAATCTTTTGCATGCTTCAGGAAGTTCTCGTGTTTTGTTTTTCAGCTCCTTCAATTCATTCATATTCCTCTCTAAGTTGTCTATTCTTGTTATCAATTCCTCGAATCTTTTTTCAAATCTTTTTTCAAGGTTCTTAGTTTCTTTGCACTGGTTTAGTACATGTTCCTTCAGCTCACTGAAGTTTCTCATTATCCACTTTCTGAAGTCTGATTCCGTCATTTCGTCACATTCTTTCTCCGTCCAGTTTTGTTCCCTTGCTGGTGAGGAGTTTTGGTCCTTTTTTGGAGGTGAGGTGTTTTGGTTTCGGGTGCTTTCCCCTTTTTTGCGCTTGTTTCTTCCCATCTTTATGGATTTATCCCCCTGTCGTCTTAGTAGTTGCTGATTTTTCAATTGTGTCTCTGTGTGGACGCTGAGATTGTTGATGATGAAGTATTTCTGTTACTTAGTTTTCCCTCTAATGGTCTATCCCCTCTGCTGTATGAGTGCTGATGTCCATTCCAGGCCCTGCTTGTCTGGGGTATACCTGCAGTAGCTGCGGAACAGTGAGGGATGATACCAGTTTCTTCTTCTGCTGTCCTTGTTCCAGAATAATGCCAGCCAAATGTCAGTCTGATTAGTCCTTTTCTGGGGTGACTCCTTGGATATACAGTGGTCAGGGAGCTGCTTGAGGAGACAGTCTGTGCTTTATAGGAGCTCCAGTGCTGAGCTGTGAGCTCCGTTGCTCATTCAGCATTGTTGGGTGGTTGTTTATGTCTGCTGCTATAGAACTCATAAATCACCACCCTTTTTTCCCCCCCTTAGATGCTCTGTCTCAGGGAGTTGGGGCTTTCTTTATGAGTATCTGTTACACTGTCCTGCCCCACTAGGCGGCAGTCTATTCACTCTTTGCCTGCCGGGGTTCTGACCTGCTAGCTTGGGTCGGCCCTGTTGCTGCTGGGCTCCCTTCTGCTGTGGAGCGTGGAGTCTCTCTGTTATGGCAGGTTGCCTCGACAACGGCAGGCTGCGTCAGTCCTGGGCAGTACTTCAGTGGGGGTGGACTGCGTCAGCAATGGTGGATGCCCCTCCCTCACCGGGCTGCACCGTCCTAGATGCCGGCAGCAAAACTCTCAGCCCCAAGCATCTCCAGTCGCCGCCCTGCTTGTCCCCGTGAGTGTGGGACCCACTGAGCTTGATCACCCAGCTCCCTGCCTCAGAGTCCGTCCTCTCTCTCTCTCTCTTCCTCTCCCCAAGCTGAAAGGTCGACTCTCTCACTGGCGCCCCAGTCGCCTGCCAATAGGGCACTGGGATACGTGCGATCTCCCGTGCCGCTTCTCGCTACCTTGGCTCAGATCACGCTTTCAAGGAAACTCCTGTTCTGGCTCATTGTTCAAGTCCCGTTCAATCAGATGAACATGCCAATCTGCCCTTCCAAATCTCAGATTGCCGGTTTATCAGGGCACCCAGACCAGTGAGTTCCGCGCCGGGTCCCACTGTGGTGCCGGCCAGAGATGCGGTGGGAGCCGGCTGCGTTAGCAGGGTGCGCTAGCGTCCCGTGTCTCTCCCACACCTGGGACTTTCAATGCTCTGTGGGCATAAAAGGAACATCCGAGAATGCGGCTAGAACTCACCCTCTGCGCCTTCTCTGAGAGCTGCAATCCTGAGTCGCCTCTATGACGCCATCTTGCCTCCTCCTCCGCATTGTGTTTTCTTACCAGGGTTCCCATGGTGGCTTGCCATGCCTTACCATGGTGCCCATGGTTCTTTGCCACGCCTTACTTTTCTATGCATAACAATGTTGCCCATGGAGCCTTGTCTTGCCTTAACATGGTGCCCATTGTGCTATTCCTTGCCTTGACTTAACATGGTTCCCACAGTGCCTTGCCTTGTGTTGCCTTGCATTGCCATCTTGCCCTTGGTGCATTGTCTTGCCTTGCCCTACCATGCTCTCCATGGTGCCTTGCCTTGTCTTGCCTTGCCATGCCTTGGTTCCTTGTCTTACATTGTCTTACCATGGTTCCCATGGTGTCTTTTATTGCCTTGCCTTCCCTTATTATACCATGGTGCCCATCGTGCTTTGTCTTGCCCTGCCATGGTGCCATGGTGATGTGACTTGCCTTGCCCTGCCTTTCTGTGCCTTCCCTTACATGGTGCCCTTGGTTCCATGCTTTGCCTTACTTTGCCTTGCCTTATCATGGTGCTCATGGTGCCTTGCCTTGCCTTACATTGCATTGCCATGTTGCCCATGGTGCCTTCTCTTACCTTGCATTACGAAGGTGCCCATGGTGCTGTGTCTTGCATTTCCTTACTTTGTCTTGCCTTATCATAGTGCCCATGGTCCCTTGCCTTTTGTTGCTTTCTCGTGTTTTATCCTGCCTTACCATGGGACCAGGGTGCCTTGCCTTTCCTTGCATTACCATTGTGCCCCTGGTGCCTTTTCTTGACTTGTTCTGCCTTGCATTACCGTGGTGACCATAATGCATTGCCTTGCCATGTTTCCCATGATGCCCATGGTGCCTTGCCATGCCTTTACTTGTGTTGCATTACCATGGTTCCCATGTTACCATGTCTTGCCCTGCCATACCTTAACATGGTTCAAAGGATGCCTTGCCTTGCCTTGACTTACCATGGTGCCCAAGGTGTCACGCCTTCCCTTGCCTTGACTTACCATGATGCCCATGGTGCCTTGCCATGCCTTGACTTGTCTTGTCTTACCATGGTTCCCATGTTACCGTGTCTTGCCTTGCCATGCCTTAACATGTTGTCCAAAATGCCTTGCCTTGCCTTTCTATCGGGCCCATGGTGCCTTGCCTTGCCTTGCCATTTAGCCGAAGGTGACTTCCCTTGACTTACATTGGTGCCTATGGTTTCTTGTTTTCCCTTTCCTTTCCTTTCCTTGCTTTGTCTTACCATGGTGTAAATTGTGCCTTGATTGGCCATCCCTTCCCTTGCCTTTGCATGGTGCCCATGGTGCCTTGGCTTACCATGGTGCATTGCCTTGCCTTGCCTTGTCTTCCCTTAACATGGTGGCTAAGGTGCCTTGCCTTTCATTGCCTTGCTGTACCATGGTGCCCATGTGGCTTTGGTTCCCTTGCTTTTCCTTATCACGGTGCCCATGGTGCCTTGCCTAGCCTTGCCTTATGTTATCAAGGAGCCCATGTTGTCTTACTTTGTCTTGTCTTACCATGGTGCAAATGGTTTCTTGCCCTATTTTACCATGGTGCCCATGGTGTCTTGCCCTACCTGGCCGTGCCTTATCATGGTTCCCTTGGTGCCTTTTTTGTCTGGCATTGCCTTACTATGGGGCCCATTGTGTCTTGCCTTGACTTTCCTTGCTTTGTTATGTGTTACCATGTTGCCTGTGCTGCCTACGGTGCCTTGCCTTGCCTTGCCTTGCTTTACCATGGGGTCAATGGTGCCTTTACTTGCCTTACCTTTCCTTGTCTTGTTTTACCATGGTGCCTATGGTGCCTTGTCTTACCTTGCCTTGAATTACCATGGTGCCAATGGTGCCTTGCATTCCCTTTCATTGCCTTATCCTGTTGCCCATGGTGCCTTTTCTTGCCTTGCCTTACCATGGTGCCCATGGTGCCTTACCATGCTGTGATTTGTCTTGCCTTACCATGTTGCCCATGATTCCTTGCGTTGCCTTGCTTTGCCTTTCCTTACCATCGTGCCCATGGTGCCTGGCCTTGCCTTTCCTTTTCTTACCATGGTGTCCATGGTGCTTTGCCTTGCCTTACCATGTTGCCCATAGTGCCTTACCTTGCCTTGCCTTACCATGGAGCACATAGTGACTTGCCTTTACTTTCCTTGCCTTATCATGATGCCTATGATGCTTTGTCTTTCCTTTTCTTTCCTTGGCTTGTTGCACGTTACCATAGTGCCAACAGTGCATAGTCTTGCCTTGCCTTGACATTGTGCCCATGCTTCCTTACATTGTCTTCTTTTGCCTTACCATGGTGCCCATTATACCTTCTCTGGCCTTAACTTTATTAAACATGGTTCCATGGTGCCTTTCTTTGCCTTGCCTTGCCTTACATGCTGCCCATGGTGCCTTGCCTTGCCTTGTCTTACCATGGTGCTCACAGCACCTTGCCTTGTCTTACCATAGTGCACAAGTTGCCTTGCCTTACTTTACCATGGTGCCTATGGTGTCTTCCATGTCTTGTTTTGCCTCACCTTTGTGCCCATTGTCCCTTGCATTGCCTTGCTTTATTATTTGGCCTATGCTGCCCATGCTGCCTTGCCTTTCCTTGCCTTGCCTTACCGTTGTTCCAATGGTGCCTTACCTTGCCTTGCCTGGCATTACCATGGGGCCCATGGTGCCTTTCCTTGCCTTACCTTGCCATGCCTTGTTTTACCATGGGGCCCATGGTGCCTTGCCTTGCTTTGTGTTACCATGGTTTCCATGGTGCCTTGCATTGCCCTGCCTTGCCTTATTATGTTTCCCATTGTGTCTTGTCTTGCCTTGCCATGCCTAACTACAATCCCCTGGTGCTATGCCTTGTCGTACCATACCATGGTACCCTTGGTGCCTTGCCATGCCTTGCCTTACCATGTTGCCCATAATGCCTTGCATAGCCTTGCCATGACTTACCATGTTGACCATGCCACCTTTCCTTGCCTTGCCTTGACTTACCATGATGCCATGGTGCCTTGTCCTGTCTTGCTTTGCCTAACCATGTTCCCCTGGTGCCTATCCTTGCCTAGTCTTTCCTTGCTTGCCTTTCCATGTGGCCCAAGATGCCTTTCCTTGCCTATCATTGCATAGACAGCATGTCATAGTGTCTAAGGGTCTCTTGCCTTGCCTTACCATGTTGCCCACTGTGCCTTACATTGCCTTGACTTTTCTTGCCTTTCCATTCTGCCCATGGTGGCTTGCCTTACCTTGCCTAACCATGGTGCCTATAATGCCTTGCTGTGTCTTGCCTGGCCTTGTCTTACAATGGTGCCCTTGATGCCTTTCCTTGCCTTGCCTTACCATGGTGTCCATAGTGCCTAGTCTTGCCTTGCCTTGCCTTCCCTTGGTGTCCATGGTGCCTCGCCTTACCATGCCTTCCATTACTCTGGTGCTCATGGTGCCTTGCCTTACCTTGCTTTGCATTGCCTTGTATTACCATAATGCCCATGGTCCTTTCCCTGCCTTGCCTTGCCTTAACATGGTGTCCATGTTGCCATGTCTTGCCATAACTTGCCGTGCCTTTCCATAGTGCACATGGTGCCTTGCCTTGCCTTACCATTGTGCCCATGGTCCCTTGCCTTGCATTGCATTTGCTGTAATATGGTGTCCATGCTACCCATGGTGCTTAGCCTTAGCTTGCCTTGCCTTGCCTTACCATGCTGCCCAAGGTGACTTGCCTTGTCTTACCTTGCCTTACCATGTTGCTAACGGTGCATTGCATTGCCTTGCCTTGAATTCCTATGGTGTCCAAGGTTCCTTTCCTTGCTTTCTCTTGCCTTACCATTGTGTTCATAGTGCCTTTCCTTGCTTTTTCTTTCCTAACCATCATACCCATGGTGCCTTGTGTTACCTTGCATTTCTTACCATTGTGTCCATGGTGATTTGCCTTGCCTTATCCTGGTGCCCATAGTGTTTGCCTTGCCTTGCATTGCCTTACCATGGTACCCATAGTGACTTTCCTTGCCTTGCCATACCATGGTGCCCAGGGTGCCTTGTCTTTCATTGCCTTGCCGTGCCTTACCATTGTGCCCATGGTGCCTAGTCTTGTTTCGCATTACCTTTCCTTATGCCATTGTGCCCATGGTTCTATAGCTTGTCTTCTCTTGCATTATCATGGTGTCCATTGTGCCTCACCTTGCTTTCCCTGCCTTAACGTGGTGTACTTGGTGCTGTTCTTTGTCTTCCCTTGTCTTACAATGCTGTCCATGATGCCTTGCATTGCTTTGCATTACCATGATATGCATGATGCCTTTCCTTTCCTTTTCTTGTCTTACCAGTGTGCCCATGGTGCTTTCACATGCCTCGACTTACCATTTGTTACCTTGGTGCCCGTGATGACTTGCCTTGTACTTCCATGGTGCCCTTGGTGTCTTGCCTTGCCTTGCTTTGCTTTATGATGGTACCCACAGTGCCCTTCCTTGCCTTGACCTGCCTTACCATGATGTCCATTGTGCCTTGCTTTACATTCCCTTGCTTTGTCTTCCATTACCATGGTACTGTTGCTACCCACAGTGCCTTGCCTTTCCGTGGTGCCAATGATGACTTCCCTTAACCTAGCATGCTGCCCGTGGTGTCTTGCCTTGTCTTGCCTTACCATGGTGCCCATAGTGCAAAGGCATGTCTTGTTTAACCATGGTGTTCATGGTACTTTGCCTTGCATTGCCTTGCCATTGTACCCTTGGTGCCTTGCCTTGCCTTACCATGGTGCCCATGGCTCCTTGCCTTGCCTTATCATGCTGCCCCTGGTGGATTGGGTTGCCTTGCATGACCATGGGTCTCATGGTGCCTTCCCTTCCCTTACCTGGCCCTGCCTTGTTTTACAATGGTTCCCATTGTGTCTTGCCTTTTCTTGGCTTGCCCTGTATTGCTATGGTGCCCATGGTGCTTTGCATTGCCTTGCCTTATCATGTTGCCCATGGTGCCTTACCTTGCCTAACCTTATCTTACCATGGTACACATGGTGCCTTGCCTGGCTATCCTATGCCCTGACTTACCATGGTTCCCATTTTTCTTGCCTTGCCTTTCATTTCCTTGCCATGGTGCCCATGATGCCTTACCTTGCATTACCTTGCCTAACCATAGTCCCATGGTTTCTTGTTTGCACTGCTCTTCCCTGCCTTGCCTTACCAACATGCCCATGGTGCCTTGCCTCCCTTGGCCTAACCATGGTGCTGATGTTGCCTTTCTGTACCTTGTCTTATCTTGGTGCCCATGTTGCCTTGCCTTGTATTACCCTGGTGTCCATAGTGCCTAGACTTGTATTATCTTGCCTTCCCAGGGTGCCCTGTGTCTTTTGTTACGTTCCCTCCCTTGCCTTACCATGGTGCTCATGCCTTGCCATGGTGCCCATGGTGCTCATGCCTTGCCATGGTGCCCATGGTGTCATGCCTTGCCTTGCTTTTCCTTGTTGTGCCTTGCCTTACCATGGCGGCCATGGTGCCTTTTCTTTCCTTATCTTGCCTTTCCTTACCATGTTTTTATAGTGCCTTGCCTTGACTTGCCTTCCCTTACCATGGTGCCCATGATTCCTTGACTTGCCTTGATGTGCCTTGGCTTGCTTTGGCTTACAATTGTTCCCATGGTGTCTTGCCTGACCTTGCTTTACAATTTTGCCAATGCTGGCTCGCCTTGACTTGTCATACCATTTTGTCTTAAATTCCCCTACCTTGCCTTGCCCTGTTGCCTGTGGTGCCTTTCCTTGCCTTACCGTGGTGCCTTGCCTTGCCTTTGCTTTCTAGCCTTACCATGGTGCCCATGATGTCTTGCCTTGCCTATTGTTGCAATAACAGGGTGCCCATAATGCCTATGATTCTCTTGCTTTGCCTTACCATGCTGTCCATTGTGTACCTTTCATTGCCTTGCCTTGCCTTGGCTTATCATGTTGCCCATGGTCCTTTCTATGCCTTGCCTTATCATAGTGCCCATGGTGAATTGCCTTACCTTGATAAGCCTTGTGTTACCATGATGCCCATGGTGCCTTGTCTTGCCTTCCCTTGTCTTGCTGTACCATGGTGCCCATGGTGCCTTGCCTTGCCTATCCATTGTACCCTAGTGCATTGCCTTTCATTTCTTGCATTACCATGCCTATCATTGCATTAACAGGGTGCCCGTGGCACCTTGCTTTGACTTGATTAGCTTGTGTTACCATATTGCCTATGGTTCCTTTCCTTGCCTTGCCTTACTATGGTTCCCATGCCACCTTAAATTGCCTTGAACTACCATAGTTCTTATGGTGCCTTGCCTTGCATTGGCTTGCCTTCCATGGTGCTCATAGTATCTTGCCTTGCCTTACATGGTGCCCATAGTTTCTTGCCTTGCCTTATGTTATCATGATGCCCATGGTTCCTTCGCTTGCCTTGCTTTATGGTGGAGCCCATGGTGCCTTGCCCTGCATTACTGTGCCTAAAAATGGTGCTCGTGTTGCCTTGCATTGCCTTGCCTAGCCATCCCATATTGACCATTGAGCCTTGCCATGCTTTGACTTACCATGGTGCCCATGGTTCCTTGCCTTTCCCTGACTTACCATGGTGCCCATGGTGTCTTTCCTTACCATGCTTTTCCTTGCATTGATTTATCATGGTGCCCATGGTGCCATGCCTTGTTAGGTCTTGTGTTACCATGGTGTCCATGGTGCATGACCTTGCCTTGGTGCCCATGGTGCTTTGCCTTGCCTTGCCATGCTATGTCATACCATGGTACCCAGGGTCCCTGTTTTGCCTTGCCTTGCCTTAACATGTTGTCTATAGTGCCTTGCCTTGCTTTATCCATGGATCCTTGCCCTAACTTGTCATTGCTATACCTTGGTGCCCAAGATGCCATGGCTTGCCTTGCCTTGCATTACCATGCTGCTTATGTTGCCTTGCATTACTATTCCTTCCCTTACCATGGTGACCATGCTGCCTTGCCTTCCCTTCTTGAGTAACCATGGTGCACATAGTGCACAAGGCACAAGTTGCCTTTCCTTTTCTACCCTTGCCTTACCATGGTACCTATGGCGCACTGACTTGCCTTGCCTTGCCTTACCATGGTGTCCATTGTGCCTTGCCTTACTATGTCTTTCCTTACCATGATGCCCTTGGTGCCTTTCCTTACATTGTCTTGCCTTGCTTTGCCATGGTGTCCACAGTGGCTAAACTTTACATTACCATGGTGCCCATGGTGCCTTGCTGTGCCTTACAATGTTTTTCATGGTGCTTGCCTTGCCTTGCATTGCCTTACTATGGTGCTTATGTTGACTTATCTTGCCTTAACGTGGTGCCATGGTGATTTCCTTGCCTTTTTATGGTGCCCATGTTGTCTTGCCTTGCCTTTTCACGGTGCCTATGATGCCTTGCCTTCCCTTGCCTTACATTGTTGCCCATGGTGCCTTGCTTTTACTTGCCTTGCTTTACCATGATGCCAATGGTGACCTGCCTTGACTTACCATGTTGTCCATGGTGCAATACCTTACCCTCCCTTGCCTACCATGTTGCCCATGTGACCTTGTCTTGACTTTCCATATCATAGTGCCCATGGTGCCTTTCCTTTTCTTGATCCCTTGCCATAACATGGTGCCAACTGTGGCTACCTTGCCCTGCTTTAATATGGTGCTGATAATGACTTTTCTTGCTTTGTAATTCTTTATCATGGTGCCCATGTTGCCTTTTCTTGCCTTGCCATATCATGGTTCTCATGCCACCTTACCTTGTCTTGACCCAACATAGTGCCAATGGTGCATTTCCTTTCCTTTAACTGCCTTCCATGGTGCTCATGATGTCTTGCCTTGCTTTGCCTTGCCTTACCATGTTTCCTGTGGTGCCTTCCCTTGACTTGTCTTGTCTTCCCATGATGCCCATGTTGCCGAGCAATCTCTTGCCTTGCCTATCCATGAGGCCTGTGGTGCCTTCCCTTGCCTTGCCTTCCCATGCTGCCCATGGTGCCTTGCCTCTCTTTGTCTTCCCATGATGCCATTTTGCCCATGGTGTCTTGCCTTTTCATGCATGCCCATGTGTCTCATGGTGCCTTGACTTGCCTTGCCTTGTCTTATTATAGTGCCCATGGTTTCTTGCCTTTCAATAGTTTTTGCCTTACAAAAGTACTTGCCTTGCCTTACAATAGCTCACATGGTTTCTTGCATTGCCTTGCCTTGCTTTGCCTTAACAGGCTACCCAGGGTACCTTGTTTTGCCTTGCATTGCCTTGCATTAACATGGTGTACATTGCACCTTCCCTTTACTTGCCTTACCTTGGTGCCCACTGTGTCTTGCCTTGCCTGCCTTACCTTACCTTATTATGGTGCCTTGCCTTGTTTTGCCTTGCCCTACTATTGTACCAATGGTTCCTGTCCTTATCATTGTGCCCATGGTGCCTTGCCTTGCCTTGCCATCCATCACTATATTTTTTTCATTTCCTTGCCTTTTCTTATCACGGTGATCATGGTGCATTGCCTTGCCTTGCCTTACCTAACCATGATGCTCATAGTGCCTTGCCTTGCCTTGCTTGAGCATGGTGCCCATGGTGCCTTGTGTTTCTTGACCCTGTGTTACCATTGTACCCATGGTGTCTTGCCTTGCCTTGTTTTGCCTTGTCTTGCATTACCATGGTACTCATAGTGACTTGCCTTGCCTTACCATGGTTTCCATTGTGTCTTGCCTTGCCTTATCATAGTCACCAAAGTGCCTTGTCTTGCCTTGCCTTCCACTGGTGCCTCTGGTGACTTACCTTGCCTTGCCTTACCATACTATGGTGTGTGTGGTGCCTTCCCTTCCCTTCCCTTACCATGGTGCTCATAGTGCCTTTCCTTTCCTTTCTTTGCCTTGTCTAGCCATAACACGGTGCCCATGTTACCTTGAATTGCCTTACCATAGTGGCCAAAGTGTGTTTCCTATCTTTTCCTTCACCAACCATGATGCCCATTGTGCCTTGCCTTGCATTGCACTGAACTACCATGATGCACACGGTGTCTTGCCTTGCCTTGTCTAACCTTACAATGGTGCACATGGTGCCTTGCCTTGTCTTTCCTTGCCTTGCCATCATGCCCATGGTGTGCTGCTTTTCCTTACCTTGCCTTGCCTTCTCATGGTGCCCATGGTGCATAGCCTTGACTTGCTTTGCTTTACCTTGGTGCCCATAGTGCCTAGGCTTGCCTTGCCCTACTGAACCATCATGACAATTGTGTCTAGCTTTACATTTAGTTTACTTGCCTTGCATTAACATGGTGCACCTAGTGCCTTGCCTTGTTCCTCCATGCCTTACCATGTTGCCAAAGCTGTCCATGGTGCCTGGCCTTGCCTTTCTTTGCTTGTATTATCCAGGTGCCTATGGTGCCTTGCCTTGCCTTGCATTACCATGGTGCCCATTGTGTATTTCCTTGCTTTGTCTTGCCTTACAATTGTTCCCATGGTGCCTGACATTGTCTTACCTTAACAAGATGCACATGGTTCCTTGTCTTGGCTTGCCTTGCCTAACCATTGTGCCCATGATGCCTTGATTTAACTTGCCTTACCATGGTGCCCATGTTGCCTTGCCTTACCTTGATATGTCTCATCATGGTGTCCATGGTGCCTTGCATTCCCTTGCCTTGCCTTGCTTTGCCTTACCTAGGTGCCCATGGTGTCTTATCTTGCTTTGCCTTACCTTGGTGTCCATGGTGACTTGCCTTGCCTTTCCTCTTCTTGCATTGTTTTACCATGGTGCCCATGATGCACTGACTTGCCTTGCCTTCTCATTCCATGGTGCCCATGGTGCCTTGCATTGCCTTCCCTTGCCTTATAATGTCGCTCATGTTGCCTTATCTTGCCATGCGTTGCATTACCATGGTGCCCATTGTGCCTTACCTTAGCTTACCATGGTGCCCATCGTGCTTTGCCTTGCCTAGCTTTATCATGATTCCCATTGTGCTTTACCATTTTTCACCCAACCTTACCTTGGCATCCATGGTACCTTGCCTTGTCTTGCATTTCCTTGCCATACCATGGCGCCCATGGTGGCTTATCTTGTCGTGCCTTGACTTACCATGGTTCACAGAGTGCCTTACCTTTCCTTGTCTTGTCTTACCATGGTTCACATGGTGCATTACCTTTCGTTGCCTTGCCTTACCTTGGTGTTCGTGGTGCCTTGCCTTGTATTGCCTTACCATGCTTCCCATGGTGCCTTGCATTGCCTTGCCTTTCTTGCCTTTCCATGGTTTTCATAGTAACATGACTTTGGTTTTCCAAGGTGTCCATGGTGCCTTGCCTTATCTTGCCTTGCCTAACAAAGGTGCCTATAGTGTGTTGCCTACTCTTGCCTTGCCTTATCATGTTGCCCATGGTGTGTTTTCATTCATTCCCTTATCATGGTGCCCATAGTGCCTTGCATTACCTTGCCTTTCATTACCATGATGACCCTGGTGTCTTTAGTTGCCTGACCTTGCCTTATCATGTTGTCCATTGCACCTTTCCTTGTCTTACCATATCATTTGGCCCATGGTGTTGTATCTTGCTTTTCCTTCCCATGCCTTACAATGATGCCCATAGTGCCATGCCTTGCCTACCCTTACCATGGTGCCCATTGTGCTGTGCCTTGCCTTCCTGTGCCTTGCCTTACCATTGGTGCCCATGGTGAATTGCCTTGCCTTACGTTACCTTTTCTTACCCTGAGGCTTATGGTGTCTTCTCTTGCCTTGCCTTGCTGTACAATGGTGCCCATGGTGCATTGCCCTGCTTTTTCTTGCCTTGCCCTGCTTTGCATTACCATGGTACCCATGGTGCCTGCCTTGCCTTGTCTTGACTTGCCTTCCCTTGCCTTACTATGGTGACCAGGGTGACTTGCATTACTATGTCTTGGTTGTATTACCATGGTGCAAAAGTTTCATTGCTTCCCTTGTCTTGCCTTTCCATGCCATACAAACGTGCTCTGGCCTTGCTTTGCTTTAACATGGGGCCCATGAAGTCTCGCCTTGCCTTGCCTTGCCTTGCCTTACCATGGTGCCCATGTTTCCTTGCCTTTCCTTGTCTTAAAATGGTGCCCATCATGCCTTGAGTGGCCTAATTTCAACTTGCCAAACCATGATGCCCATGGTTCCTTGCCTTACCATTCTGCCCATGGTGCCATATCTTGCCTTGCCATGCCTTGCTGTACCATATTGCACATGGTGCCTTGCCTTGCCTTGGCTTACTATTGTGTCAATTGTGCCTTGCCTTGCCTTTCTTTGCTTTGCCTTACCTTACCACGGTGCCCATGATGCCCATGGTGCTTTGACTTTACTTGCCATGACTTGCTTTACCATGCTGCCCATGGTGACTTGCCTTGCATTTCTTTGCCTTTCCATGGTGTCCATGGAGATTTTCCTTGCCTTACCATGGTGCCTAAGGTGTCTTACCTTGGTTGCCTTGCTTTGCCATCCTTACCATGGTGCCCATGTTCCACATGGTGCTTTGCCTTGCCAAGCCTTGTTTTATCATGGTGTCCATGGTGCCTTGCCTTGCCTTGCCTTACCATGATTCTGATGATGCCTTGCCTTGCATTATCTTGCATAACCATGGTGCCAATAGTGACTTGCCTTGCTTTGCCTTGTCTTACCATAGCCCCCATGGTGCATTGCCTTGCCTTCGCTTGATTTGCCTTGCCATACAATGGTTCCCATGCTGCCCAGGGTGCCTTGTCTTGCCTTGACATGTCTTACTAAGGTCCATAGTTCACTGCCTTACCTTTCCTTATGCTGGTCGACATGAGGTCTTGTCTTGCCTTGCCTTACCGTGATGCCCATCATCCTTTCTTTCCCTTGCATTGCCTTGCCATGGTACCCAAGGTACCTTGCCTTGCCTTTTTTGCCTTACCATGTTGCCCTTGAAACCTTGCCTTGCCTTGTATTATCATGATGCCCATGGTGTCCTGCCTTGATTTGCTTTGCTTGATCATGGGCCCATCATGCCTTCCCTTATGTTTTCGTGCATTAACGTTAGGCCCGTTGTGCCTTTCCTTGCATTACTGTGCTTTGTCTTGCATTCCCATGCTGCAGGCGGTTCCTCTCCTTGCCGATCCTTGACTTTCCTTGCCTTGCCTTGCTTTACCAAGGTGTCCATTATTCCTTGCACTGCCCTCCCTTGTTTACCATGTTGCTTGCCTTAGGGTGGTGTCCATTGTGCATTGCATTGCCGTCATTTGCCTTGTCTTACCATGGTTCCCATGGTGTCTTGCCTTGCCGTACTGTGGTGACCATGGAGCTTTTCCATGGGGCCCATGTTATATTGCCTTAAATTGCCTTGACTTATATTGATGCCAGTGCAGTCCTTTGTGCCTTGTCTTGCCTTGCCATGTATTAATATGGAGCACATGGTGCACTGACTTACCTTGCCTGACCATGGTGCCCATCATGCCTTGTTTGCCTTGCCTTGCCTTACCATGGTACACATGGTTACTTGATTTGCCTTTCCTTGCCTTATCCTAGTGCCCATGTTGCCTTACCTTACCATGGTTCCCATGGTGCCATGCCTTGCCTTGCCTTGGATTTGATGGTGTCTATGGTACCTTGCCTTGCCTTTTTTTGCATTACCATTATGTCCATGGTAACTTTCCTTGCCTTACCTTCCTTTGCATTGCCTTACCAGGGTGCCCAAGAACTCTTGCCATGCCCTTCCTTGAGTTTCCTTGCCTTGCCTTACCATGGTGCCCATGGTGCCTTACCTTGGGCCTTACCTTGCCTTACCTTGCTTTGGTTACCATGGTGCCCATTGTACCTTGCATTTCCATGCCTTGCCTTAAAATGTCACCTATTATTCCCTGCCTTGCCTGACCTTGCCTTGCCTGGTGCCTTGCATTGTCGTGTATTATTATATTGATCATACTATCTTCATTTGTCTTGTATTCATTTACCAAGGAATCCATGGTGCCTTTCTTTACTTTGCCTTGCCTTATCATGGTGCCTGGGCTGCCTTTACTTGACTTGCTTTACCATGGTGCCCATGGAACCTTTCCTTGCTTTACCATGTCTTACAATGGTGCCCAGAGTGCATTGCCTTGCTTTGCCTTACCAGGGTGCCCATGGTATCTTGCCTTGCCTTGTCTTACCATGGTTCCCTAGGTGTCTTGCCTTTTCTTACCTTGCCTTCCTAAAATACCCACTGTGTCTGGCCTTGGCTTGTCTTGAAATTTCTTATCTTCCCTTGCCTTGTCATGGTGCCCATATTGCCTTGCACTGCCTTGCCTTGCCTACCATGCTGCCCATGGTGACTTGCTTGGCCTTTTCTTTCCATAGTGCCCATGGTGTCTTGCCTTGTTTTAGCTTTCCTAGCCATGCCTTACTGTAGTGCACACGGTGACATGCCTTGCTTTACCTTGAATTTCCTTGCCTTTCCTTGCTTTTCCATGGTGCCCTTCGTAATTTGCACTGCCTTGCCTTGCTTATCAGAGGGCCCATGGTGTGTTGCCTTGCCTTGCATTGCATTACCATGATGCACATGGTGTCTTGCCTTGCCTTGCTTTGCCTTGCCTTCACATGCTGCCCATGCTGCCCATGTTGCCTTGCTTGCCTTGCCTTGCTTTGCATTTTCATGCCTTACTATGGGGCCCAGGTTTTCTTGCTTGGCCTTGCCTTGCCTTACCATGCTGCCCATGGTTTCTTCCCTTTCCTTGCCTTGCCTTACCATGGTGCAACTGGTGCCTTTCCTTTCTTTGCCTTTCTTTACCTTTGCCTGCCTTACCATGGGACCCATGTTACCCTGCCCTTCCTTGCCTTACCTTGGTGCCCATGATGTCTTGCCTTGCTTTGTTTTGCCTGGACATTTTGTGGTGCCCGTGGTTCATTGCCTTGCTTTGCCATGTTTTACCATGGTGTCCATAGTGCCTTGACTTACCTTGCCTTGCCTTGTCATTCTTTACCATGGTGCCCACGATGTCATGTCTTTTCTCTCCTTGCCTTTCCATTATGCCCATGGCACCTTACCTTGCCTTGCCTTATCATGATGCCCAGGGTGTCTTGTCTTTCCTTGCCTTTCCTTACCATGATGCCTATGGTAAGGGGCCTTGTCTTACCTGGCCTTGCATTACCATGGTGTACATGGTGACTTGCATTGTCTTGTCTTACTTTGCCTTCTCTTTCCATGGTGCCCATGCTGCCCATGGTGCTTTGTCTTGCCTTGTCTTCCCTTACAATGGTGCCCATGTTTTATTGGCTTCCCTTGCCTTGTGTTACCTTGGTGCCTATGGTGACTTTCCTTGCCTTCCCTTGACATGCCTTGCCTTGCATAACCATGGTGCCCATTGTTACTTGTCCTGCCTTTCCTGGCTTTTCTATGGCCCCCGTGTTGCATTGCCTTGAATTACCTTGATTTGCCTTGCCTTACATTGTTTTCCATGGTGCCTTGTCTTGCCTTGCTGTGCCTTACTATGGGGACCATGTTGCATTGCCTTACCTTGCCTTACCATGGTGCACACGAGGAATTGTCTTGCCTTGCCTTATCATGGTGACCATCATGCCTTCTTTGCCTTGACTTGCCTTACAATGATACCCATAGTAACTTGACCATCCTTTTCTTGCCTTACGATGGTGTACATGATGCCTTGCCTTGCATTACCTTACCATGGTTCCCATGGTGCCATGTCATGCCTTGCCTTGCCTTGTCTTACAATGATGTCCATGGTGCCTTGTCTTGCCTTTTTTTTTTACATTTCCATTGTGCCCAAGGTGCCTTTCATTGCCTTACCTTGCCTTATGCTGCCTTACCAGGATGCCCAAGGTTCCTTGCCTTACCTTTTCTTGCCTTGCCTTGCCTTACCATGGTCCCCTTGGTGCCTTTCTTGCCTTGCCCTGCCTTACCATGTTGCAGAGGGTGTCTTGCCTTTCACTGTTTTGCCTTATTGTGGTGCTGATGTGGCCTTGCTTGCCTTGCTTTACCTTACCATGGTGCACATGGTGTCTTGTCTTTCCTTACGTTGACTTACCATTGTGTCAATGGTGTCTTGCCTTGCCTTAAAATGGTGTTCATAGTGCCTTGCCTTGCCTTACCATTGTGAATATGGTGCCTTGCCTTGCCTTGCCTTATCATGGTGCCCATGATGCTTTGTCTTACCTTTCCTTTTCTTACCATGGTGCTCATGGTGCCTTACTTTGCCTTGCCTTACTTTACCATGATGCCCATGGTGCTTTGCCTTGCCTTGCCTTGCCTTACCATGGTGCCTATGGTGCCTTCCTTTGTCCTGCTTTACCTTCACATGGTACCCATGGGGCCTTGACTTCTGTTGCCTACCCTTGCCTTGTCTAGCCTAACCAAGTTGCCTATGGTGCCTTGTCTTTCCTAGGCTACTCTTACCATGGTGCTCATGTTGCCTTGCCTTACCTAACCTTGCCTTGCTTTCTCGTGCCTTGCCTTGCCTTTCCATGCATTACTATGGTACCCACAGTGCCTTGTTTTGCATTGCCTTGACTTACCATGGTCCCCATTGTGCCTTGCCTCACCTTGCCTTGCCTTGCATTGCCTTATCACGATGCGCATTTTGCCTTGCCTTGCCTTACCATGGTTTCCATGGTGCCTTGACTTGAATTCCCTTGTCTTACCATGGTAACCATGGTGCGTTTCATTGATTTACCTTGCCTTTCTGTGGTTACCATAGTGGCTTGCCTTGCCTTGACTTGCCTTACCATACCATGGTAACTAGCTTACCGTGTTATGCCTTTCCTTAACATGGATCCCATAGTGCCTTGCCTTGCCTTGCCTTACCTTGGTGCCATTCTATCTTGCCTTGCATTGCCTTACCATGGTACCTTGCCTTGCTTTCTTTGGAATTGTCATACTATGATGCCCACTGTTCCTGGCCTTACTTTGCCTTGCCTTACCATGGTGCCCATGGTGCCCTGCCTTCCCTTGACTTGCATTACTATGGTGTCCATGGTGGCTTTCATTGATTTGCCTTGCCTTACTATTGTGACTATGGTAACTTGTCTTGCCTTACCTTGCCTAGCCATGGTCCTCATAGTGCCTTGCCTTGCCTTACAGTGGTGCCCATGTTTCCTTGCATTGCTTTAACTTTTCTTGTTATGGTGCACATGGTGTTTTGCCTTGCCATGCCATGCCTTTGCTTGACTTACCAAGGTACCAATAGTGCCTTTTCTGGCCTTTCCTTGCCTTACCAGGCTGTTCTTGGTTTCTTGCCTTTTGTTGCCTTCCGTTGCCTTCCCCTGCCTTACCATGGAGCCCACAGTGCCTTGCCTTGACTTACCATAATGCTCATGATGCCTTGCATTGCCTTGCTGTACCATTCTGTTCACAGAGCCTTCACTTCCCTTACCTTACCCTGGTACTCATGGTGCTTTCCCTTTCCTTTCTTTGCCTTTTCTTACTCTATTATTGTGCACGTGGTGACTTACCTTCCCTTGCCTTACCTTACTAGGGTGGCCCAGGTGACTTGCATAGCATTGCCTTGACTTCCCATGGTGCCCATGGTACCTTGCCTTGTCCTACTCTGATTTCTATGGTGCCTTGCCTTTCCTTGCCTAGCCTTACAGTGGTGCCCATGGTGCCTTGTCTTGCCTTACCATGGTGCCCATTTTGCCTTGCTTTTTCATACCTTGTCTTGCCTTACCATGGTGCCCACGGTGTGTTGCCTGACCTTGCCTTGCTTTACCATGGTGCCCATAGTGCCTAGACTTGCATTGCCTTGTCATACTATGATGCCCATGGTACCTTGCCTTACCTTGCTATGCCTTACCATAGTGCCCATGGTGCCTGTTGTCGCCTTGCCTTACCATGGTGCCTATGGAGTGTTGCCTTGCTTTTCCTTAAATTGCCTTACCATGGTGTCTTGTCTTCCCTTGCCTTGCCTTGCCAAAACATTGTGATGATGATGCATTGCCTTGTGTTGCCTTTCCTTACCTTTGTTCCCATGGTGTTTGGTGTTGCCTTGCCTTAACATGGTGCCCATGGTGCATTTTCTTGGCTTGTCATGCCACGTCATTATGCCCATGGTGACTTGACTTGCCTTGCCATACCATGGTACCCATGGGTCCTTGTGTTGCCTTTCCTTACACTGGTGCCCATGATACCTTGCCTTACCCTGACTCACCTTACCATGTTGCCCCAGGAGACTTGCCATTTCTTGCCTTGCCCCACCATGGTGAACATAATGCCTTGCCTTGCATTGCCTTTAATTTCCTTGCCTACCCTTGCCTTGCCATGCTGCCCAGGGAGACGCACTATTTTGCCTTGTTTACCAAGGTGCCCACGGTTCCTTGCCTTCCTTTGCCATACCATTGTGGCCATGGTGCCTTGCACTGCCTTGATGTGCTTACTATCTTGCCCATGGCATCTTGCCTTGTTTACCTTGCCTTACCATGCATTACAATGGTGACCATGGTGACTTGCCTTGCCTTCTCTTACCATGGAGCCCATTGTTTCTTTTTTTGCTTTGCCTTGCTTTGTGTTATCATCGTTCTCTTTATGTCTTGTCTTGCATTGCCTTACAATGTTGCCCATAATGCCGTACCTTGCCTTCCTTGCTTATCTTTGCCTTGCCTTGCTTATCCTTGCCTTACCATGGTGCCCATAGTTCCTTGCATTGCCTTGCCTTCACCTACCATTGTGTGCATAGTTCCAATGGCTGCCTTACCATTGTGTCCAAGGTGCCTTGCTTTCTCTTACCAAGAAAATAATGGTGCCTTGCATTGCCTTATCTCGCCTTACCATGGTGCCCATGGTGCCTTGAATTGTCTTGCCTTGATTTACCTTACCATTTTGCCCATGGTGCCCTGTCTTTCCTTGCCTTACCTTATCATGAAGCCAATGATGTCTTGCCTTTTCTTACTTTGCATTGCTTAAACATGGTGCCCATGGTATCTTGTCATACCAAGGTGCCCATCATGCCTTGCCTTTCCATGCCTTACTATGGTGCATATTGTGCCTTGACTTGCCTTGTGTTGCTTACAATGGTGCCCCGGGTGCCTTGCTTTGCTATGCCTTGCCTTACCATGGTGCCCATGGTACATTTCCGTGCCTTGCCTTGCCTTGCTTTGTTTTACCATGGTGCCCTTAATGTCTTGACTTTTCTTGCCTTGTCTTGCCTTACCATGTTGCCCATGTAATCTTGCCTTCCCGTGCCTTGCCTTACTATGTTGCTACTTGCCTTACCATGTTGTCCATTGTGCCTTGTTTTCCTTGCTTTGCTTTGACTTACAATGGTGCCCATGGTGACTTGTCTTCAATTGTCTTGCCTTACCTTGGTGCTCATAATGCTTTGCTTTGCTGGTCTAGCCTTGCATTGCCTTGCCTTGTCTTACCATCATCTTCATGGTGCCTTGAATTGCCTTGCCTTACCATCATCTTCCTGGTGCCTTGACTTGCCTTGCCTTACAAAGGTGCCCATGGTGCTTACCTCACCTTACATTGCTTTACCATTTTACCCATGGTGGTTAGCCTTGCCTTACCATGTTTCCCATGGTGTATTGCTTGGCCTTGTCTTACCATGGTGGTCATGGTTCCTTGCCTTTCATTGCCTTGCCTTACCAAGATGCCCATGATGCCTTTCCTTCCCTTGCCTAGAGCTGCTTTACTGTGGTGTCCATGGTGGTAAACCTTGTTTTATGATGGTGTCCATGGTGCCTTACTATGCCTTACTATGGTGCCCACAGTGCTTGTCTTTCATTACCATGGTGCCCATGGTGCCTTGTCCTGTTTTACTTTACCATGATACCACTGGTTCCTTGCCTTGCCATTCTTTTCTATTGTGCCCATGGTGACTAGCCTTTCTTTATCTTGCCTGGCCTTACCATGGTGCCTGTGCTGTCTTGCCTCACCTTGCTCAACCATAGAGCCCATGTGCCTTGCTGTGCTTTGCCTCGCCTTCCATGGGGTCCATGTTGACTTACCTTGCCTTGCCTTGCTTTACCATGGTGCCTATGTTGCCTTGCCTTTACTTGCCTTGCATTACAATTGGGCCTACTTTGTTTTGCTTTGCCTAACCATGGGACATGTGGTGACTTGCCTTCCTTGCTTTGCCTTCCTGTGGTGCCCATGGTACCTTACATTGCCTTGCCTCAACTGTTGTTCACAGTTCCTTGCCTTGCCTTCCCTTGCCTTACCATTGTGCCCATGCTGCCTTCCCATGCTGCCCATGGGGACTTGCTTATCCTTGGTTTGCCTTACCAGTGTGCCCATGGTGCCATTTCTTGCCTTGACATGCCATATCATGGTGCACATGGTACCTTGCCTTGCATTGCCTTGCCTTACCAAAGTGTACATGGTTTCTATCCTATCCCTTTCTAGAATTGCTTTATCATGGTGTCCATGGTGGTTAATCTTGTTTTTTGATGGTGCCCATGGTGTGTTGCTATATGTTACCATGGTACCCACAGTGCTTGTCTTTTGGTACAATGGTTCCCATGGTGCCTTGCCCAGTTTTACCTTATGATGATAGCCCTGGTGATTTGCATTGCCATACCTTACTATGGTGCCCATGGTGCCTTTGCTTTCCTTTCCTTGCATCGCCTTACCATGGTGACTGTGCTGACTTGCCTTACCTAGCCCTACCATGGTGCCCATGGTGCCTTGCCTAGCCTTGCCTTCAATGGGGATCATGGTGTGTTATCTTGCCTTGCCTTGCTGTACCGTGGTGTCTATGATTCCTAGTCTTTACTTGCCTTTTGTTACCATGGTGCCCATGTTGCCTTGCCTAATGATGGTGTGTGTGCTGTCTTGTCTTCCTTGCTTGCCTTCTCATGGTGTCTATGTTGCCTTACATTGCCTTGCCTTACCATGGTTCCCAAGGTGTCTTCCCTTGCCTTAACTTGCCTTACCATTCTGCCCATGCTGCATTGAATCGCCTTGCTTTTCCATGTTACCTATGGTGACTTGCCTATCCTTTCTTTGACTTACCATGGTGCCCATGGTGCCTTGCCTTACCTTGCCTTATCTTGCCTTATCATGTTGCCCATGTTGCCTTGTCATACCTTGCTTTTCCTTACCGTGGTGTGCAAGGCGACTTGCCTTGCCTAGCCTTACCATGATGCTTTGCCTTACTTTGCCTTTCTTTCCCTTATCATGGTGCCTATGGTGCCTTGCCATTCCTTGACTTGCCTTACCATGGTATTCACGATGGCTTACCTTGCCTTGCCTTACCATTGTGCCCATGGTTCCTTGCGTTCTCTTGACTTGCCTTCCCTTACCATGGTGCCCATGGTGACTTGCCATGCTTTCCCTTATCATGATACCCGTGGTGTCTTTTGCTGCGGTGCCTTTCCTTGCCTCACCACGGTTCCCATCGTGCCTTGTCTTGCATTGCCTTATCATGTTGCTTATAGTGCCATGTCATTCCTTTTCTTGCCTTGCTTTGTCTTGCTTTGCTTTGCTTTACCATGGTGTCCATGGTTCCTTGCCTTGCCTTGCCCTACCTTGGTGCCCATGGAATCATCACTTGCTTTGTCTTGCCTTATAATGGTGCCCATTGTGGCTTACCTTACCTTATCTTACACGGTGTCCATTTTGCCTTGCTTTGTTCTACCTTACCTTACCTTACCATGGTGCCCTTATGGTGCCCTTAGTATTTGGCTTTAACTTTCCTCACTTTACCATGGTTTCCATAGTGCTTTTGCCTTCCTTGCCTTTCCATACTATGATGTCCATGGTGCCTTGCCTTTCGTTGACTTGCCTTACCATCTTGCCAATGGTGTCGTTTTTTATCTTGCCTTACCTTGGTGCCCATGGAACCTAGACTTGCCATGCCTTGCCTTACTTACCCATGGTGCATATGGTTCCTTGCCTTGTCTTGCTTACCATGGTGCCCATAGTGCCTTGTCTTTTTTTGCTTTTCCTTTCCAATCCATTCTGACAATGATACAGAGTCTTGCCTTGCCTTACCAATGTGCCCATAGTTCCTTGTCATGCCTTGCCTTGCCTTACCATGGTGCCTTGTCTTGCCTTGCCTTGGCTTGCCTTTCCCTGACTTATCATAGTGCCCATTTTGCCTTGCCTATCTTACTGTACAATGGGGCCCATGGTGCCATTCCTTGCCTGGCATTGCCTTACCATAGTGACCAGAGTTCCTTGCCTTGCTTTGCCTTCCATGGCACGCATGGTGCCTTCCCCTGCCTTGCCTTACCTTTCCTTACCGTGATATGCAGGTTAATTATTTTTTGAGATGGAGTCATGCTCTGTCGCCAGGCTGGAGTGTGGTGGCACAATCTCGGCTCACTGCAACCTCCACCTTCTGGGTTAAAGCAATTCTTCCACCTCAGCCTCCAGAATATCTGGGACCACAGGCGTGTGCCAACATGCCCAAATAAATTTGTATTTTTAGTACAGACAGGTTTTCACCATGTTGGCCAGGATCATCTCAATGTCTTGACTTCATGATCACCTGCCTAAGCCTTCCAAAGGGCTGGGATTACAGATATGAGCCACCACTCCCAGCCAGGCAAATTTTTTTTTACCTTACCTTTCCTTGCCTTAACATGGTGCCCATAGTGCCTTTCCTTGACTTGCCTTGCCTTACAATTGTGCCTTTGGTGGTTTACCTTGCCCTACATTGGTGCCCTTGGGTCCTTGCCTTACCTTGTGTGCCATACCATGGTGCCCATGGTGCCCTGCCTTGCCTTGCCTTGCATTACCATGGAGCCCATGATGAATTGCATTGCCATTCCTTGCCTTACCATGGTGACCATGGTGCCTTGCCTTGCCTTGACTAACCATTGTGCTCATGGTGCCTTTTCTTTCCTTACCTAACCATGGTGACCATGGTTTCTTCCCTTGCCTTGCCTTACCATAGGGCCCATGTTGCCTTTTTTTGACTTATCATGGTCCCCATGCTGCCTTGCTTTGCCTTGTCATGCCTTATTATGGTGCCCATGGTGACTTGACTTGTTTGTTTGGCTTTGCCTTACCATGGTGCCCATGGTGTTTTGCCTTGCCTTGCCTTTGCTTGTCTTGTTTTGCCTTGCCTTACCATTGTGCCCAAGGGGCACTGCTTTGCTTTGTCTTGCCATGCCTTCTTACAGTATGATTCCCATGGTGTCTCTGGTCTTTTCTTGCCTTGTCTTGCCTTACTATGGTGCCCATGGTGCCTTGCATTGCCTTCCCTTGCCTTACCATGGTGCTAATGGTGCCTTGCCTTGCCTTGCCTTGCCTTACCTTGCCTTACTTTGATGCCCACTGTCTCCTGCTGTGCCTTACCATTGTGGCAATGATGACTTGCCATGCCTTGCCTTGGTTACGATGTTACCTTGGTGCCTTGACCTGCCTTGCCTTGCATTGCCTTGCCTTACCATGGTGCTTATTGTGCTTGCATTGCTTTACCATGCTGCCCATGGTGACTTGCTTGCATTGCCTTGACTTGCCTTACCATGATGCCCATCATGCCTGGCCTTCCCTTGCTTTGCCATTCCATGTTTCTGATGGTGCCTTGCCTTGCCTTGCCTTACCATGGTACCCAGGATGCCTTGTGTTGCCTTACCTCACCATAACATAGTACCCATAATGCTTTCCCTTGCATTGCCTTACCTTACCATGGTCCTCATGGTGAATTGCCTTCCCATGCCTTTTCTGCCCTTACCAGGGTTCCCATGGTTCCCTGATTTGCCTTTCCTGCCCTTACCATGGTTCCCATGATTCCCTGATTTGCCTTTCTTTACCGTGGTTCATGTGGTGCCTTGCCTTGCCTTGACATTCCTTGCCTTAAAATGGTGCCCATGGTGCCATTTCTTGCCTTGCCATTGCTTGCTTTACCAAAGTGCCCATGGTGTCTTGCCCTAAATTACCTTAGTGCCAATGGTGCCTTTCCATGCCTTACCTTGCCTTACCATGGTTTCTTGGTACCTTGATTTGCCTTGCCTTGCCTTACAATGGTGCACATTGTACCTTGTGTTACCTTGCCTTGATTTGTCTTAATATGGTATCCTTTGTGTCTTGTCTTTCCTTGTCTTAAAATGGTGCCCATGACACCTTGCCATACCTTAAGATTGTGCACATGGTGCTGTGCCATTCCATGCTTTGCCTGGCCTTACCATGTTGCCCATGGAACTTGCTGTGCCTTCCCTTTCACTATAATACCCATGGTGACTTAACTTGCCTTACAATAGTGCCCACGATGCTTTGCTTTCCTATCCTTGCTTTGTCTTACCATGGTGCCCATGGTATGTTGTCTTGCCTTACCATGGCTCCCATGGTGCCTTGTCTTTCCTTGTCTTGCCTTCACATGGTGCCCATGGTGTCTTCACTTGTTTTGCTTTGTCTAACCATGGTGACTATTGTACCTGAGCTTGCCCGCCTTGACTCAATATGGTACCCATGGTGCACTGTCTTACCTTTGCTTGCCTTGACTTGTCTTGCCTTATCATGGTGCCCAAGGTGCACTGCCTATCTTTGCCTTGTCATGCCTTGTTTAATTATGGCGCCAAAGGTGCCTGGCCTTTCCTTGCCTTGTCTTGCCTTATCATGGTGCCCATGCTGCCTTGCCTTGCCTTCTTTTGGTTTACTATGGTTCCCATGCTGCCATGCTTGCCTTGCCTTGCTTTACATGGTGCCTATGATTCCTTGCCTTGCTTTGTCTTATCTTGCGTTACCATAGTGTCCATGGTGCCTTGCCTTGCTTTTTTTTCTTTGCCTTACAAGGGTACTCATGGTTCATAGCCTTGCCTTACCATGGTGCCCATGGTGCCTTGCTTTGTTATACCTTATCCTGGTGTCCGTGGTGCCTTTTTCTGCCTACTACATTGCCCATGTTTTCTTGCCCTGCCTTCCCCTGCCTTACCATGTTGCCCATTGTACATGACCTTGCCTTGCCATGGTTTCCATTGTTCATTTTCTTGCTTTACCAAGGTGCCCCTAGTGTCTTGCTTTGCCTTATTGTGGTGACCACGGTGCCTTGACTAGCCTTGCATTACCCTGGTTCACATGGTTCCTTTTATTGCCTTTCCTTTCCTTACCATGGTGCCCATGCTTCCTTGCCTTTCCTTGCCTTACTATAATATCCTTGGTACCTTGCCTTACCTTTCCTTACCTTGGTTCTCATGGTGTCTTGCTGTGCTTTACCATGGAGCCCATGGTACACTGCCGTGCCTTGCCATGGATTACCAAGGTCCCCTGGTGCCTTGAGATTCCCTGCCATTCCCTGTCTTACTGTGGTTCCCATGGTGACTTGCATTACCTTATCTTGCTCTGCCTTACCGTGCTACCCATGTCACCTTGCCTTGTCTTGCCTTGCTTTGTCATATCTTACCATGGTGCCCATGTTGCCTTGCCATGCCTTAACATGGTGTCATGGTGCCTTGCCCTGCCTTGCTTTACCTTCCCTTCCCTTGGTGCCCTGCCTTGCCTTGCTTGCACTATTATGGTGCACATGTTGCCTTGTCTTACCTTACCATGGTGCCCATGGTGTCTTTATTGCCTTGCCTTGCCTTACCATGGTTCCTGTGGTGCCTTGCCTTGACTTAAATTACCATGATGCACATAGTGCCTTGCCTTGCATTACCATGGTTTCCATGGTGCCTTGTTGTTCCTTGTCTTGCCTTACCATGGTGTACATGGTGTCTTGCCTTTACTTGCCTTGCTTTTCCATGGTGCACATGGTAACATGCCTTACCATATTATGGTGCTGATGGTGCCATGCATTGCCTTGCTTTACCATGGTATCTGTGGTGCCTTGACTTGCCTTGCATTGTGTCTTGTCTTTGCTTGCCTTGCCTTGCCTTACTATGGTGCCTATAGTACCTTTGATTGCAGTGCCTTGCCTTACCATGTTGTCCATGGTGCCTTGCCATGCCTTGTCTGGCCTTTTGTGTTGGGCATGGTGTCTTACCTTTTCTGGCCTTGCTTACCATGGTGCACATTGTTTTCTGTCTCACCTTGCCTTACTAGGGTGAACATGGCAACTTGCACAGCCTTCCCTAACCCTGGTACCCATGGTGCCTTGCATAGACATACACTAGTGCCCATGCTGCCTTGCTTTGCCTTACCATGGTGCTGATGGTGTCTTGCCTTGCCTTCCCTTGGTGTCCATGTTTCCTTGCCTAGCCTTACCATGGTGCTCATGATTTCTTGCCTTGCATTGATTTGCTTTACCATGATGTCATAGTGCCTTGCCTTCCCTTGCAATCTCATGGTACCAGTGGGGCCTTGCCTTGCCATACCATGGTGCCCATGGTGCCTTTCCTTTCCTTCCTGCCTTTCTTTGCCTTGCCTTACCATGGCACCCATCATAACTTGCCTTTGCTTTCCTTGGTTAATTTACCATTGTGCCTTTGTTCCCATAGTGCCTTGTCTTGCCTTGCCTTCCTTTGCCATGGTGCCCATGGTGCTTTGCTCTGCCTTGCCTTTAATTACTTTACCTTGCCTTTCCTTGGTGCTCATGGTGCCTTGAGTGGCCTTGCCTTGCTTATAATGTTGCCCATGGTGCCTTTCCTCACCTTACCATGGTGCCATGATGCATTAACTAGCCTTGCCTTACTCTGGTGCCCATGGTGGAGATGCCTTGCCTTCCATTGCCTGACCAGGTTGCCCACGGTGCCTTGCCTTGCCTTATCATAATGCCTTTGGTGGCTTGCCTTGCCTTACCGTGCTGCCCATGGTGCCTTGCCATGCCTTATCATGGTGCTCATAATGCCTTGCCATTTCATGCCTTGCCTTGTAATGGATCCCTAGTGACTTGACTTGCCATTCCTTGACTTGCCTTGCGTAATCATAGTAACATGGTGCCTTGACTTACCTTGGCACCCCAAATGGCTTGCCTTGCCTAGCATTGCCTTAATGTGGTGCCCATAGTGCCTAGACTTGCTGTATCTTGCCTAACCATGTTGCCCATTGTGCCTTACCATGCCTTGCCTTGCCATACCATGCTGTATAGGGGGCCTTGTCTTTCCTTGCCTTACAAAGGTGCCCATTGTGCCTTGCCTTGCCTTTTCTGACCATTTTGCCCATGGTATTTTGCCTTGACTTTTCCTTCCTTTTGATGTTGCCCGTTGTGCCTGGCATTGACTTCCCTTGCCTTAAAATGGTGCGATGTTGCCTTGCCTTGCCTTTCCATGCCTTGCCTTATCATAGTGCCTATGTTGCCTTGTCTCACCTTACTTTCACTTTTGTTACCATGGTGCCTATCATGCCTCGACTATCCTTGCTAGCATTGCTTAACGTTGCATTGCTTTTCATGGTGCCCATTCTGCCTTGCTTTGCCTTTTTTTGCCTTACCATGATGCCCATGTTGAGTTGCCTTCTGTTGCCTTGCCTTACCTTACTATGGTGCCTTGCCTTGCTTTGCCTTGCCTTGCCTTTCCTAGGCTTACCATGGTGGACATGGTGCCTTAACTTGCCTTACATTCCCTTACCAATGTTACCTTGATACCGTCACTTCCGTTGCCTTACCACATTACCCATGTTGCCTTGCCTTCACTTACCATGGTGCCCATGGTGCCTTGCCTATCCTTGCCAAACCTTGGTGCCTATTGTACTTAAACTTGCCTTGCCTCGCCTTACCATCATGTCCATGTTGCCTTGCCTTTTTTCCCTGTATTACCATGGTGCTCATAGTGCCTTGCCTTGCCTTCCATTAGCATGGTGCCCATGGTGACATGGCATACATTTCCTTGCCATACCATTGTGCCCATGGTGCCTGGCATTGCCTTGCCCTAACATGGTGTCGAATTTGCCTTGTCTTGTCTTGACATACCTTACCATTGTGCCCATGGTGCCTTAATGTCTCTTGCCTTGCCTTTCCCTGACTTCCCATGTTGCCCATGGTGACTTGCCTTACCATGGTGCCCATGCTATCCTGCCTTGCCTTGCCTTATGATGGTGTCCATGGTACCATGTCTTACCTTGACTAGCCTTGCTTTACCACTGTGTACATGGTGCCTTAAAGTCTTTTGTTTTGCCTTTCTTTGACTTCCCATGTTCCCCATGGTACTTTGCCTTACCATGGCTTCCATGCTACCTTGCCTTACCATGCCTTGCCTTATCATGTTGCCCATGGTGCCTGGCCTTCCCCTGCCTTACTATGGTGTCCATGGTGCCTTGTCTTGCCTTACATTCCCTCACCAATGTGCCCATGATATCTTGCATTCTGTTGCCTTATCATGGTGCATTGCCTTCCCTTGCCTTGCCTTGTTTACCATGGTGCCTTGCCTTGCCTTACCACAGTGCCCATGGTGCCTTGCCAAACCATGGTGCCTATTGTACCTTACCTTGACTTGCCTGGGTTTACCATGATGCCCATGGTGCCTTGCCTTTCCTTGCCTTCCCATAATACCCATGTTGCCTTGCCTTGCCTTGCCTTTCATTATCATGATGCTGATGGCACCTCGCCTTGCTGTACCTTGCCTTTCCTTACCATGGTTCCCATGGTGGCTTCACTTACCATGGTTTCCATGATTTCTTTTCTTACCATGCTGCCCATTGTGCCTTGCCTTGCCTTAATATTTTGCCCATGGTGACTCGCCTTACCTCACGTTACCATGGTGCCAATTGTGCCTTGCTTTTCCTTGCCTTCCCTTACCTTACCATGGTGTTCTTGGTGCATTGCATTTCCTTGCCATGCTTTGCCATACTATGCTGTCGATGGTTCCTTGTCTTGGTTTATCTTGCCTTTCCATTCCATAGTGCACATGGTGATTTTCCATGCCTTGCCTTGCCTTGACTTACCATGGTGCCCATGTTCTCTTGCCTTGTCTTGCTTTGCCTTGTCTTACCATAATGTCCATGCTGTTAGTGGTGCTTTTCCTTTCTTGCCTTACCATGCCTTGTTTTACCATGGTGCCCATGGAGCTTTACAATGCCTTGCCGTGTCTTGCCTTACCATAGTGACCATGGTGCCTTGCTTTGTCTTGCCTTAAAATGGTGCCCATTGTGCCATGCTTGCCTTACCTTGCCTTATTGTGCCTTACCTTGCCTTACCATGGTATTCGTGGTGTCTTTTCTTGCCTTGCCCTGCCTTACCATGGTTCCCATGGTGCCTTGCCTTGCCTTGTTTTTCCTTGCCTTACCATGGGGCCCATGGTGCATTGCCTTCCCTTGCCTTTCCTTGTTTACCATGGTGCTCGTAGTGCCTTGCCTTGCATTGCCTTTTCTTACCATGTTGCCTGAGTTGCCTTGCCTTTCTTTGCCTTGCCCTACCATGGTGCCCATGGTGCCTTGCCATGCCTTGCCTTTTATTTTTACTGTAATGTCATGTTTTCCTAGCTTGCCTTGCCTTTTCTTACCATGATGCATATGGTGTCTTGCCTTGTGTTGCTTTCTCATGGTGCCCATGGTGCCTTTCCTTGCCTTGCCTTGCCCTACCAAGGTGCCCATGGTCCCTTGCCTTTTCATGCCTTGCCTTGCCTTAACATCATGCCCATGGTGTCTTTTCTTTCTGTGACTTGACTTACCTTCCCATGGTGCTCATGGTTTCTTTCCTTGTGTTGCCTTGCCTTACCATTATTCCCATTGTACCTTTTCTATTCTTGCTGTGTGTACCCATATTGCCAATGGTGATTTTCCTTGCCTCGCCTTGCCTTACAATGGTGCCTGTAGTGCCTTGCTTTGCCTTGCCTTGCCTAGTCTAATAATGGTGCTCACTATTCCTTGCCTTGCCTTGCCTTCTTTTCCCTTGCCTTACCATGTTGCCCATGAAGCCCATGGTGCAGTCATCCTTCTCCTTTCCTTTTCTTGCTTTGCCTTAACATTGTGCACATGGTGCCTTGCCTTGCATTACAATTGTGCCCATGGTGCCTTGCTTTGCCTTGCCTTGCATTACTATGGTGCCCTTGGTGCCTTGCCTTTCCTAACCTTCATGCCCAAGGTGCCTTGCCTAGCCTTGCCTTATCATGATGTCCCTGGTGCCTTGCCTTGCCTAACCAGGGTGTACATGGTGCCTTGTCTTACCCTTCCTTACCTTACCATGGTACCCATGGTGCCTTGTCTGCTTTAACCTTAAATTGTTTTCCCTTATTATGGAAACCATGGTGCCTTGCCTTGTCTTGCCTAACCATGGTGCCCATCGTGCCTTTCCTTGTCATTCCTTGCTTTGCCTTGCCTGGTTTCCCATAGTGCCATACCTTGCCCTACCATGGGCCCATGGGGCTTGCTTGGTCTTACCTTTCCTTGCATTGCGTTACCATGGTGCCCATGGTGCATTGCCTTAACTTGCCTTACATTACAATCTTGCCAACAATTCCTTGCCTTTCATTACCATAGTGCTTTTGGTGCCTTGCCTTACCTTGCCTTACCATGGTGTCCATGTTGCCCTGACTAACTTTGCCAGCCTTGCCTAGCCTTGTCTTGCTTGTCATGGTGCCATTGTGCATTGATTTGCCTTTCCTTGCCTTACCATAGTGCCCATTATGCCTTGCCTTCCATTGCCTTGCCTTGCCTTTCCTAGGCTTATCATGGTGGACACGGTGCATTGCCTAGCCTACTATTTCCTTAAAATGGTGTTCATGTTGCCTTTCTTTGCCTTGTTATACCTGGCCTTATCAAGTTGCCCATAATTCCTTGCCTTGCCTAGCTCTGTCTTACCATTGTACCCATGGTAATTTGTCTTTCCTTGCCTTATTATGGTGCCCATGGTTCCTTGACTTGCCTTGCATTACCATAATGTTCATGGGGACAAGCCTTGCCTAGACTTGCCTTACAATGGTGGCCATGGTACACTGTCTCACCTTTCATTCCCTTTCCTCTTGTTATCATGTTGCCCTAGGTAAACTGCCTTGCCTTGCTTTGCATTTTCTTTCCTTACCATGTTGCCATTATGCTTTGCCTTCCCATGCCTTGTCATGGTGCCTGTGGAGCCTTGACTTCCATTGCCTTGTTTAGTCTAGCCTTGCATTGCCTTCCATGGTATCCATGGTGCCTTGCTTTGCCTTGCCTTATTAAGGTGCCCAGGGTGGTTGTGTTGCTTTGCCTTAACATTGTGCCCATGTTACTTTGTCTTGCCATGTCTTCCCTTACCATGCTGCCCATGGTGCTTTCCTTGCCATGTCTTGCATTGCATTACCATGGGTCCAATGGTGCTTTGCCTTGCCTTACCATGGAGTCCATGGTGTCTTGCCACTACTTTACATGCCTTAACATGGTGCCCATATGCTTTGCCTTGTCTTGCCTAACCATATGCCCATGGTGACTTGTCTTTCCTTGCATTACCTTGCTTTACCATGTTGCCCATGCTCCCTTGCCTTGCCTTACCATGGTGCCCATAGTGCCTAAGCTTGCCTTGCCTTGTCTTACTATGGTGCCTATGGTGCCTTGCCTTACCATGGTGCCCATGTTTCACTTCCTTGCCTAGCCTTGCCTTGCCTTACCATGGTGCCCATTGCAAATTGCATTGGCTTGCCTTGTTTTGTATTACCATGGTGTTTATGGTGTATTGCATTAAATTGCCTTGCCTTACCATGGTGCTCATGGTACCTTGTGTTACCTTGTCTTTCCATACCATGGTCCCAATAGTGCTTTTATTTGCCTTGCCTTACCTTGTCATTGTGCCCATAGTGCCTTGCCTTGCCTTACTTTGCCTTGCCTAACCATGGTGCACATGCTACCCATTCTGCCTTGTCTTTCATTGCAATGCCTTACTATTGTGCCCATGGTCCCTTGCTTTGCCTTGACTTACCTTACTGTGGTGCCTTGCATTACCTTGCCTTATCATTGTGCCCATGGTGACTTACCATGGCTTACATTACCATTGTCCCCATGGTACCTTGCCCTGCCTTGCCTGACCATGGTGCCCATTTTGTCTTGCCTTGCCTTACCTTTAACTGAATTGCCATTTCGTGGTACACATGGAGGCTTTGCTTTCCTTGCCTTGCCATTCCTTTTTTCCATTGATTTACCATTGTGCCCATGATGCATTACACTGCCTTGCTATGCTTACCAATGTTCCCATGGTGCCTTTTCTTACCTTGCCTTACCATATGGGCTATTGTGCCTTGCCTTGCAGTGCATTGCCTTGCCTTGCCTAAACAAGGTTCCCATGGTGTCTTGCCATGCCTTAGTATAATGCCCATGGGTTTTCCCTTTCCTTATTTGCCTTGCCTTACCATGGTGCATTAGCAAGATGTTCATGGTTCCTTATCTTTCCTTTCCTTGCCTTACCATGCTGCCTACAGTACATTCCATGCCTTTCCTTGCCTTGCCTTACCATATTGCCCCATTGTATTGTCTTGCCTGGCCTTCCCTTACCATGTAGCCCATGGTGCCTTTTTTGCTTTGTTTCACCTTGCCTTACCATGGTGCCCATTGTGCACTGCCTTACCTTGCATTGCCTTGCCTCGTTTACCATGGTGCCCATAGTGCCTTGCCTTTCCTTGTCATGCCTTGCCTAACCAGAGTTCCCTGGCTGCCTTGACTTTTCATGCCCTTCCTTACCATGGTGCCCATGGAGCCTTTCCTTGCCTTGCCTTGGCTTACCATGGTGCCCATAGTGCTTTGTCTTGCCTTACCAGTGTGCTCATGGTTCCTGACTTTGCCTTGTTTTACCATAGTTCTCATGTTGCCTTAGCTTTCTTTGCCTTATCATGGTGCCCACAGTGCCCTGCATTGCTTTGTCTTGCCATTGTGCCCATGGTGCCTTGAATTGACTTGCCTTGGCTTGCCATGGTGCCCACATTGTGTTGTCTTGCCATGCATTGCCTTACCATGGTGCCTTTCTTTGCCTTGTTTTGCCTTGCTTTACCATGATGCCCATTGTACATTGCCTTATCTTGCATTGCCTTGCCTTGTTTACCATAGTGCCCATAGTGCCTTGGCTATCCTTGTCTTCCCTTGCCTAACCAGAGTGCCTTGAATTTCCATGCTTTTCCTAACCATGGTGCCCATTGTGCCTTTTCTTGACTTACCAATGTGCTCATAGTTTCTTACTTTGCCTTGTTTTACCAGAGTTCTCATGTTGCCTTAGCTTGCCTTTCCTTATCTTACCATGGTGTACATGGTGCCCTGCCTTGCCTTGTCTTGCCATTGTGCTCATGATGCCTTGAATTGACTTGCCTTGGTTTGCCATGGTGCCCATGTTGTGTTGTCTTGCCATGCTTTTTCTTACTAAAGTGCCCATTGTGTTTTGCCTTGCCTTATATTGGTGCTCCTTGTTTCTTGCCTTGCCTTGCCTTACCATGGCTCCCATGGTGCCTTGCCTTGCCTTGTCTTGCCTTACCTTGGTGTCCATGGTGTCTTGCCTTGCCTTTACTTTCCTTACCCTGGTGTCCATGGTTTCTTGTTTTGCCTTGCCTTTCCTTATCATGATGCCCAAGGTTCCTTTACTTATTCTGTCTTTCATTATCCTGGTTTTAATGGTACCTTGACATACATTGCCTTGTCTTGCCATTCTGTCCATTGTGCATTCCCTTGACTTTTCTTGCATTAATACTTTGCTGTGTTATCAATACTTAAATTGCCTTTCATTACCAGTGTGCCAATGGTACCTTGCCTTGTCTTGTTTTTTCTTTCCTTACCATGATGCCCATTGTGCATTGCCTTTCCTTGCATTGCCTTGCCTTGTTTACCATGGTTCCCATAGTGCCTTGCCTCCCCTTGCCTTCCCTTGTTTTACCATGGTGCCCCAGGTGCCTTTCCTTTCCTTGCCTTACCATGGTGCTTATGGTGGCTTGTCTTGCCTTGCCTTGCCTTACCATGCTGCCCATAGTGCTTTGCCTTGCCTTACCATTGTGCTCTTAATTTGATGCCTTGCCTTGTTTTATTATGGTACCCATGTTGCCATAGCTTGCCTTTCCTTTCCTTACTATAGTGCCCATTTTGCATCCCCGATGCCCATGGTGCATTGTCTTGCCTTGCCTTGCCCTACTGTGTTGCTTTGCCTTGCCTTACCATGGTGTCAATTGTGCCTTGCTTTCCCTGGCCTTACCATGGTGCCAATGGTGCATTGTCTTACCTTAGTTTTTACCATGATGCCTATGGTGCCTTGCCTTTTCTTGCCTTGCCATGCCTTACTCTGGTGCCCACACTGCCTTTCTTTGTTTTGCCATGGCTTTTCCATGTTGCCCATGGCGATTTGCTTTTCCTTGCCTGGGTTAATATGGTGCCTATTGTGCCTTGCTATGCCTTGTCTTGTCTTATTATGGTGCCCAGTGTAACTTGCATTGCTTTGCCTTGCCTTTTTATTATTCCCATGTTGCTCAAAATGCCTTGCATTGACTTGACATTTCTTGCCTTGCCTATCTTTACCATTGTGCACATGATGCCTTTCCTCCTCTTATCATTGTACTTTGCCTTGCCTTACCATGGTGCCCATGGAACCGTGCCTTGCCTTACCTTACCATTGTGCCCATGGTGCCTTGCCTTGCCTAATCATGTTGCCCATGGTGCCTTGCCTTGCCTTACCTATCATGCCATGGTGTCTTGCCTTGCCTTGCCTTTCATTGCCTTACCATGGTAGCCATGGTACCTTGCTTGGCCTTACCTTTCTTTCATTGCCTTGCCTTACCATGGTACCCATGGTGACTTGCCTTGCATTTTCTTGCTTTGAATTTCCTTGTTTTCACTTTCTTGATCATTATTTTCTTTCCTTTTTTTCATCATTGTGCCTATAATGCCTTACACTGCCTTGCCTTGCTTACTGTGTTATCCATGGTGCCTTGCTTTGCCTTGTCTTACCATGGTGCCCACAGTGACTGGCCATGCCTTGTCTTACCATGTTGCTAATTGTGCCTTGCCTTGTCTTGCCTTGTCTTGCCTTGCTATTCTGCCCATGGTGCCTTAGCTTGTCTTCCTTTGCCTTACCATGTTGCCCATAGTGCCTTCCCGTACCTTACTTTGACTTAACATGGTGGCATGGTGCCTTGCTTTGCTTTGGCTTGATTTACAATGCTGCCTATGATGCCTTGTCTTGTCTTTCATTATGATGGTGCCCATGGTGAATTGCATTGCCTTGACTTACCATAGAGCACATGGTGCCTTGCATTGCCTTGCCTTGCCTTACCATAGTGCCCACTCTGCTTTGCCTTGCCTTGCCTTGCTTTACTGTGGTGTCCATAATGCCTTGACTTGCCTTGCCTTACCATGAGGCCCATTGTGCTTTGACTTGCCTTGCTTTGCCTTGCCTTGCTTTGCCTTACCATGGTGCCCATTGTACTTTGCCTTGCTTTACCATGGTGCTCGTGGTGCCTTGCATTGCCTCGCTATGCCTTACCATAGTGCCCATTTTGCGTTGTCTTACCTTGCTTTGCCTTACCATAGTGCCATAGGTGAGTTGCCTTTCTTTGCCTTCCTGTATCATGGTGCCCATCGTGTCTTGCCTTACCTTGCCTTGGCTTACCATAGTGCCCATGTTGCCTTGCCTTACCATTGTGCTTGTGGTGCCTTACATTACCTTGTTTTACCATGGTTCCCATGTTGCCTTAGCTTTCATTGCCTAACCTTATCAAGGTGCCCATGGTGCCCTGCATTGCCTTGTCTTATCATTGTGCCCATGGTGCCTTGACTTGACTTGCCTTACTTTTCCCTGGTACCCATCTTGCATTACCTTGTCATGCTTTGCCTTACTATGGTACACATTGTGTCTTGCCTTGCCTAACCATGGTGCTCTCGGTGCCTTACCTTGCCTTGCCTTACCTTACCACAGAGCTTTGCTTTGCCTTGCCTTACCTTGGTGCCCATGGTGCCTGGCCTTGCCTTGCCTTTTCTTATTATTGTGCCCATGGTGCCTTGCCTTGCCTTACCATGGTGCCCAGGGTGCCATAACTTGCCTTGCCATGCATTACCATAATGTTAATGGTGCCTTGCCTTGCATTGCCTTTTCTCTCCTTACCATGCTGCCCATGGTGCATTTTCTTGACTTTCCTTGTTTTCATATGGTGTCTTGTTGCCTTGTCTTTAATTGCCTTGCCTTACCATGGTGCCCATAGTGCTTTGCTTTGCCTGGTTTTTTGTTGTCTTACCATGGTGCCCATGGTGCATGGCACTACCTTGCCTTGTATTGCCTTGTATACCATGGTGTCCATGGTGTCTTGCCTTCCCTTGCCTTACCATGGCGCCCTGGGTGCCTTTTCTTGCCTTGCCTTACCGTGGTGTCCATAGTGCCTTGCATTTCTTGGCTTACCATGGTGCCCATAGTGCCTTGCCTTGCCTTGCTTCACCATTGTGTTTATGGTGCCTTGCCTTGCTTTGTTTTATTATGGTGCCCATGTTGCCTTAGCTAGCCTTGTTTTACATTACCATAGTGCCCATTTTGCCTTGCCTTGCAATACCATGGTGCCCATGGTGCCTTGTTTTGGCTTTCCTTGGCCTACCATGGTGCCCATGGTGCATTGTCTTGACTTATCTTGTGTTGTTTTCCCATGGTGCCCATGTTGCCTTGCCTTGTCCTTTATTACTATTGTGCCCACATTGCCTTGCTTTGCATTGCCATGCCTTTTCATGTTTCCCATCATGATTTTCCTTGCCTTTCTTTGACTTACATGGTTCCCATGATGCCTTGCTTTGTCTTATGTTCATTGTTACTTGCCTTTCTTTGTCTTGTTTGCTTTGACTTACCATTGTTCCCATGCTGCCCAAGGTGCCTTGCATTGCCTTGCATTGCCTTGCCTTCCCTTGCCTTATCATTGTGCACATGATGCCTTGTCTTATGTTATCATTGTGCCCATGGTGCCTTGCTTTGCCTTCCCTTAACTTACCATGGTGCCCATTTTTCCTTACCATGCTGCCCATTGTGGTGCTTTCTTAGTCATGGCTTACCAATTTTTCTATGGTGAGTTGCCTTGCCTTACCATGGTGCCCATGGTGCATTGCCTTGCCTTGCCTTGCCTTAATATGATGCCTATTAGCCTTGCCTTGCCTTATTTTATCTTGCCTTGCCATTGTGCCCATGATGAGTTCCTTGACTTGCCTTGCCTTGGTTTATTATGGTGTCCATTGTGGCTAACGTTGTTTTACCATGGTGCCCATGATGACTTGCAATGCCTGACCTTATTCCCCATGGATCTTGCCTTTCCTTATCATGGTGCCCATGGTTCCTAGACATTTTTGCCTTACAAGTGGGCTGATGGTGCCTTGCCTTCCCCTGAATTGCCTTACAACATTGCCCATGGTGTCTTTCCTTTTCTTTCCTTGCTTTGGTGCCCATGGTAATTTTTGTTCCTTTTTTTGCCTTGTCTTGCCCTACCTTGGTGTCAATGGTATATTGCCTTGCCTTGCTTTTCCATTGTGCCAATACTGTCTTGCATTATTTTTACCATGGTGCCCATGGTGCTTTCCATGCCTCATTTTCCCCTGCCTTACCATGGTGCCCGTGCTTCCTTGCTTGACTTGCCTTGGCCTACCATGGTGCACATGGTGCCCATGGCGCCTTGCCTTGCCTTGCCTTGCCTTACCAGGGTATCCATGGTGCCTGGACCTGCCTTGCCTTATGATGATGCCCCGAGTGCCTTGCCTTTCCTTGTCTTGCACCACCATGATGTCCATGGTTCTGTGCCTTTCCTTACCATGGTGCCCATGGTGCCTTTTCTTGCCTTGCCTGGTCTTGCTGTACCATGATGACCATGGTGTCTTGACTTGTCTTGCTTTGAATTACCATGGTGCCCATGGTGCCTTACCTTGCCTTACCATTGTGCCATGGTTCCTTGGCCTACCATGCCTTACTGTGTTGCCCGTAGTGCCTTCTCTTGCCTTACATTGTCTTGCTATACCCTGGTGTCCATGGTGCTTTCTTTGTTTTGCCTTGCCTTACCATGGTGCCCGTGGTGCCCTGCTTTGCCTTTTCATAATGTGTATAATTCTTTGCCTTACCTGGCCTTACCATTGTGCCCATGGTGCCTTGAATAACCTTTCCATGCCTTGCCTTGCTTATCTTGAATAGCATTACCAAGGTGCCCATGTTGCCTAGCCTTGCCTTGCTTTAACATAGTGCCCATAGTGCCCTGTTTTGCCTTGCATTGGCCATCAGTACCATAGTGCCCATGGTGCCTTGCCTTGTTTTACCTTATCTTACCTTGATGTCCATGGTGCTTTGCCTTCCCTTGCCTTACCTTGATGCCCATGGTGTCTTGCCTTTTCTTGTCTTCCCTTACCATGGTGCCAATAATGCCTTGCCTTGCCTTCCTTGCCCTGCTTTGGCTTATTTTGGTGCCCAATGTACTTTACCTTGTCTTGCCTTACCTTGATGCCCATGGTGACTTGCCTTACCTCGCCTTCCCATGTTTGTGGTGTGTTGCTGTACCATGGTGCCCATGGTGCCTTTAATTACTTTGCCTTGCCTTATCATGAGGTTTATGGTGCCTTGTCATTCCTTGCCTTGCTATACCATGTAAAGCAAGTGCCTTTTCTCACCTTGCTGTGCTTTTCCTTACCTTGCCTTGCCTTACCATGGTGCCCATGGTAGCTTTCCTTACCTTGCCTTGCCTTATCATGAGGTCCATGGTGCCTTGTCATTCCTTGCCTTGCTTTACTATGGTGTTCATAGTGCTTTGCCTTGCATTGTCTTGCCTTCCCATGGTGCACATGATGCCTTGCATTCTCTTGCTTTCCATTGCCTTGTCTTATCATGGTACCCATGGTGACATGCCTTGCCTTACCTAACCATTGTGCTCATAGTGCCTTCACTTGACCTACCATAGTGCCCAAGGTGCCTTGTCTTACCTTGCCTTTCCTTATCATGGTACCCATTTTGTCATGCCTCGCCTTGCCTCACCATGGTTTCCATTGTGCTTTGCCTTTCCTTGCCTTGCCTTGCATTTACTTGCTATACCATAATGCCCATGATGCCTTGCCTTGCTTATCCATGCCTTACCATGGTACCCATGGTGACTTTCCTTGCCTTTATTTGCCTGCCATGGTGTTGATGGTGCTTTGACTTGCTTTGTCTTGCCTTACTATTTTGCCTTACTATTTTGTCTGGCCTTGCCTTGCCTTAATATTTTTTCCATGTCACCTTGCCTTACCTTGTCATGGTCTCCATGATGTCTTTTCTTACCATGCCATACCTTCCCTTACCATTGTGTCCATGGTAGCTAACCTCTGTTTTACTTTGGTGCCCAGAGTCTCTTACCTTGCCTTGCCTTAATATGGTGTTCATGGTGCCTTGCCTTGCCTTATCTTGCCTTACCATGGTGCCCATGTTGCCTGGGTTTGCATTGCATTGCTTTGCTTTGCCATGCCATTGTGCCCATGGTGTTTGTCTTGCCTTGTCTTACCATGATGGTAATGTAAGGTACCTTGCCTTACATTACCATGATGCCCATGGTGTCTTGCATTGCCTTATCATGGTGCTCATGTTGTCTTACATTTCCTTACAATAGTGCCCATGGTGCCTGGCCTTGCCTTGCATTTGTGCCCATTGTGCCCTTCCTTGCTTTGCCTTGTTTTACCATGGTGCCCATATTGCTTTGCCACGATTTACTATGGTTTCTTGCCTTGCCCTCCCTTGCCTTGCCACAGTGCCCATGTTGACTTTCCTTTCCTTTCCTTACCATGATGCCCATGGTGCCCTTTGTTTCTTTTCAATGCCTTGCCTTCACCTACTAGGCTACCAATGGTGCATTGCCTTGCCTTGCATGTCTTAACATGGTTCCCAAAATGTCTTGCTATGTCTTGCTGTGCTTTGACATGGTGCATATGGCTCCTTTCTTAGTTTTGCCTTCCCTTGTCTTATCATGGTGCCTGTGCTGCCTTACCTTGCTTTGCCTTAACATTGTGCTGGTGAGCTCATGGTGCCTTGTCTTGCCTTGCTTTGCATTACCATGGTGCCCATGGTGCCTTACTTGCCTTGTTTGCCTAACCACGGTGCCCATGTGAATTTCCCTGCCTTGACTTTTCTTCCCGTGGTTCCTATGGTGCCTTGACTTGCCTTGTCAAAGGTCCCTTGTCTTGCCTTAGGATGCCATATGATAGTGCCTATGGTGCCTTCCCTTGTCTTGCACATTCATGTTACACATAGTGGCTTGCATTGCTTTGCCTTGCTGTGTTTAACCATGGTGCCCATGGGTTCCTGTCTTATCTTGCCTTCCCTTACCATGGTGCCCATTTTCCTTGCCTTGTTTTGCCTTACCATGGTGCTTATGGTGCCTTGCCTCACCTGGCATTGCCTTATCATTGTTGCAATGCTGCCTTGCCTTGCCTTGACATGGTGCCAATGGCCTTACCTCACCTTATTTTTCCTTATCTTTGTTCCCACTGTGCCTTGCTTGCCTGCCTTGCTTTGCTTTACCATGGTGCCAATGGTGCCTTGCCTTCCATTGTGCCCATGTTGTCTTGCCTTAACATGGCAACTATGGTGCCTTGCCTTATCTTGGTGCCCACTGTACCTTGCATTGCCTTCCTTGCCTTGCCCTACTTTGGTGCCCATGTATCCTTGCCTTACCTTGTCTTGTCTTACCATGGTATCCATGGTTCCACGCCTTGCCTTGCTTTGCATTAGCACAGTGCCCATGGTGCTTGGCATTACCATGCCTTTTCTAACCATGGGGATTATGGTGCCTTGCCTTACATAGCCATTCTGCTCATAGAGCCTTGCCTTGCATTGCCTTACCATGGTGTCCTTGGTGCCTTGCCTTATCATGCCCTGACTTGTCTTGACTTACCTTATCATGGTGCCAAATTTTCCTGGTCTTGCCTTACATTTCTATGGCCCGCATGGTGCCTTACCTTGACTTTTTTTTTTCTTACCATGGTTGCCTTGCCTTGCTTTGCCTAATCTTACCATGGTGTCCATGTTGCCTTGCCTTACTATGGTGACCACTCTGTCTTGCATTGTCTGCCCTGCCTTTCCATGGTGCCAGTGGTGACTTGCCTTGCCTTGCCTTTCCCTAATAAGATGTCTATGGTTCCTTGCCTTGCCTTATCATGGTGACCATGATGCCTTCCCTTTCTTTGCATTACCACGGTGCCCACAGAGTTTTGCCTTGCCTTTATTTGTCCTGGTGCCCATGGTGACTTGCCGTGCCTTGCCACTGTATACAATTGTGCCCATGGTGCCTTGCCTTGCCGTGTTGTCCACAGTGCCTTGCACTGCCTTGACTTACCCTGGTAACTATGGTGCTTTGACTTGTCTTCCCTTGCCTTACCATGGTGTCCATGGCACCTTGCCTTGCCTTACTTTAACTGACCATTATGCCCATGATACCTTGACTTTCATTGCCTTACAATGGCACACATGTTGCATTCCCCTGCCTTGCTTTGCCTTACCATGGTGTCCATGGTGCCTTGCATTGCCTTACCTTGTCTTTCTTTATCATGATGACTATGGTGCATTGCCTTGCCTTGTCTTATCATGGTGCCCATAGTGCCCAGGATTGCCTTTCCTTGCCATACCATAATGCACATGGTGCCTTATTTTGCCTAACCTTGCCTTACAATGGTGCACATGGTGCCTTGCTTTGCCTTACCTTGGTGCCTATTGAGCCTCATCTTGCCATTCCTTGCCTTACCTAACCATGAGGCACATGGTGCCTTCTCTTGCCTTGCTTAGCCTTACCATAGTGCCCATTGTGTGGCATTTTGCCTTGTCTTGTCTTGCAGAACCATGGTTACCATTGTGTCTTGCCTTGCCTTTCCTTCCCTCATTTACAATGGTGCCTGTGGTGACTTGTCTTGCTATGCCTTGCTCTGCCATATCTTACCAAGGTGCTTGTGCTAGCCATTGTGCCTTGCCTTGTTTTATCTTGATGATCATGATGCTTTGCCTTTCTTTTCCTTGCCTTGCTTTACCATGGTGCCCATTTTTCCTTTACTTGCTTTCACTTGCCTTGCCATGGTTCCCTTTGTGCCTTGCATTGCCTTCCCATTCATTACCATGTTGCCCATGCTGCCTTGCCTTGTCATGCCTTGCATTATCATGGTGCCCATTGTGCCTTGCTTGGTCTTAACATGGTACTAATTTTGCCTTGCCTTGCCTTGCCTTACCATGGTGTCCATTGTGCTTTGCCTTGCCTTGCCTTACCATGATTCCCGTGGTGTGTTCCCTTGCCTTGCCTTACATTAATATGGTGTTCATTGTTCCTTAACTTGACTTGCCTTGCTTTACCACATTGTTCTTGGTGACTTGCCTTGCCTTGCCTTGAGTTACCATGCTGCCCATGTTGCTTTGCTTTGTCTCTCTTTGCCTGGACTTACCATGCTTAACATGGTACATTGCCTTATCTAGCATTGTCTTGCCTTGTTTACCATCATGCCCATAGTGCCTGTCCTTGCCTTGCCTTGCGATGGTGTCCATGGTGACTTGCCCAGCCTTGCCTTGCATTATCATGGTGCCCATGGTGCCTTGCTTTGCCTTACCATGCCTTTCCTAACCATGGTGACCATGGTGCATTGCCTTGCCTTACCTTGCCTTACCTTCGAGTCCAAGGTTCAGTGTCTTGCCTTGCCTTGCCTTACCTTGACAAACCATGGTGACCATGGTGCCTTGCCTTGCCTTTCATTGCCTTGGTTTACAATAATGCCTTGCCTTGCTTTGCCTTGCTCTGTCTTGTCTTACCATGGTGCTTGTGCTAGCCGTGGTGCCTTGTCTTGCCTTTCTTTGCCTTTCATTACCATGTTGCCCATGGTGACATGCCTTGCCTTGCCTTCCATTACCATGGTGTGTGTTGTATATTGCTTTGCCTTGTCTTTCCTTACTGTTGTCCCCATGGTGTCTAGATTTGCCTTGCCTTAACATGTTGCCCATGGTGCCTTGACTTGACTTCTGTTGAATTACAATTGTGCTCATGGTTCCCTGCCTTGCCTTGCCTTACCATTATGACCATGGTGTTTTCCCTTGCTTTGCCTTACCATGGTGGCTTTCCATCCCTTGCCTTGCATTTGCTTGCCTTGCCTTAGCATGTTTCCCATCGTGCTGGCCTTGCCTTGAATTTCCTTACTATGCATTTGCTTGCCTTTCCTTGCCTTGCTTTTCATCGTGCCTATGGTTTCATGACTTGCCTTCACTTGCCTTGAGTTTCCTTGCCATGCTTCCCATGGTGCATTGCATTGACTTCCCATTTGTTAACATCTTGTCCATGCTGCCTTGCCTTGCCATATTTTGCCTTATCATGATGCACATTGTGCCTTTCTTTGCCTTCCTGTTGTGCTCATGGTTCTTTCCCTTGCCTTATCATGGTGCCCATTCTGCTTTGTTTTGCCTTGCCTTGCCTTACCATGGTACCCTGGTGCCTTGACATGCCTTGACATGCCTTGCCTTACCATGGTTCCCATGGTGCCTTGTATTACCTTGCCTTCCCATGTCTTACTTTGATACCCACTATGTTTTTTCTTTCCTTACCTTGCCTTACTTTATCATTGTGTTTATGTTGCCTTACTGGGATTTTCCATGGTGTTCGTGGCTTCTTGCTGTGCCTTGCCTTTTTTATATTCCCATGTTGCCAGGATGCCTTTCCTCTCCTTTCCTTGCATGTTCATAGTGCCCATGGTGGCTTGCCTTGCTTTACCATGCCTTAAAATGGTGCCCATGGTGTCTGGACTTTCCTTACCATAATGTCCAAAATGCCTTGCCTTGCCTTACGATGGTTCCCATGGTGCCTTTCCTCGCCTTGCATTGTTTGCCTTACATGGCACCTTGCCGTTCCTTGTGTTGCCTTGCTTGCCTTACATTAGTGTCCATGGTGCCTTACTTTTCCTACCACAGTGCTAATGATGCCATGCAATGCCTTACAGTGGTGCCTATGATGCCTTCCCTTGCATTACCATGGTACCCATGGAGACTTGCAATGCTTTACTATGGTGCCCATGGTGCCCTGCCTTGCCTTAACTTACCATGGTACCCATGGTGCCTTGCTTGCCTTGCCTTACCCTGGTGCCCACGGTTTCTTGCCTTGCCTCGCCTTACTTTCCATGTTCCCCATGGTACCTTGCATTTTCTTGCATTACCATGGTGCCCATGGTGCCCTGCTGTGTCTTTTGCCTTACCATGGTACCCTGGAGATTGCATTGCATTGCCTTGCCTTGCATTGCCTTGCCTACCATAGTTTACATAGTGTATTGTGTTACCTTGCCTTGCCTTACCATTATACTCATGGTGCCTTACCATTTCTTACCAAGGTGCCCAATGTTCATTGCTGTGCCATGCCTGGCCTTGTCATACATTGTTACCCATGGTGTCTTTCCTTGCCTTGCTGTATACTACCATGGTGGTCATGGTGCCTTGCCTTGCTTTACCATAGTGCCCATGGTGCCTTGCATTGACTTAACTTTCCTTGCCTAACCTGTTGCCTTGCCTTTCCTTACCTTGGTGACCATGGTGCTTTGCCTTGCCTTGCCCTGTTTTGCCTTATTATGGTGCCCATTGCTCCTTGACCTGCCTTCACTTGCCTTGCATTTTCTTGCCATGGTTCCCATTGTACCTTGCATTGCCTTCCCATGCATTACTACGTTGCCTATGCTGCCTTGCCTTCCCTTGCCTTGCAGTACCATAATGCCCATGGTGCCTTGCCTTGCCTTACCATGGTGCCCATGGTTCCTCGTCATGCCTTAACTTCCCTTGATTTACCATGGTGCCAATGATGCTTTGCCTTACCTTGCCTTGCTTTTCCATGTTACCTTATTTTGCCTTACTATGGTGCCCATGGTGCCTTTGCTTGCCTTGCCTTAACATTGTGCCAAAGGTACGTTATCTTGCCACACCATGTTTCTTATGGTGCCTTACCTTGCCTTGCCTTACCATGTTGTCCACAGTCCCTTTCCTGATTTACTCTGTTTCCCATGGTGACTTGTGTTGTTTTGCCTTGACTCACCTTACCATGGTGCACATGATGACTTTCCTTGCCTTACTATGGTGTCCCTGGTGCCTTCCCTTTCATTGCCTTACCTACCCTTCCTTGATGCCCATGGTGACTTGCCTTGAATTGCTTTGCCTCTCCTTGCCTTACCATGTTTTCCATGGTGCCTAGCTTTGCCTTACCACGGTGGCTGCTGTGCCTTGCTGTGCCTTGACTTGCTTTGCCTTACCATGTTGTCTGTGGTGCCTTGCCTTGCCTTACCATGATGCTCTTGGTGCCTTGCCATTCCTTATTATGGTGTCCACGTGTTTTGCTATGCCTTACCTTCCCTTGTCTTACCATGGTGCTAATGATGCCTTGCCTTGCTCTAACTTGCCTTACCATGGTGTCCATGGTGCCTTGGTTGGATTTACCATGGTATTCATGGTGCCATCACTTGCCTTTCCTTACCATGGTACAATTTCACATGGTTCTTTGCCTTGACTTACCAAGGTGCCCATGGTGGCTTGCCTTGCCATACTATGTTTCTGATGGTGCCTTGTCTTGCTTTACTATGGCTTTCATCATTCCCCGCCTTGCCTTTCCATGATGGCCAAGGTGTCTTGCTATGCCTTACCCCAGTGCCCATAGTGCCAGGCCTTGCCTTGCCTTGCCTCACTATGTTTCCCATGGTGCCTTGAATTGCCTTGCTTACAATATTGCCCATGTTGTCTTTTCTTTTCTTTTTTTTTTTTTGAGACGGAGTTTCGCTCCTGTTACCCAGGCTGGAGTGCAATGGCGCAATCTCAGCTCACTGCAACCTCCGCCTCCTGGGTTCAGGCAATTCTCCTGCCTCAGCCTCCTGAGCAGCCAGAACTACAGGCACGTGCCACCATGCCGCGCTAATTTTTTGTATTTTTAGTGGAGACAGGGTTTAACGATGTTGACCGGGATGGTCTCGATCTCTTGACCTCGTGATCCACCCGCCTTGGCCTCCCAAAGTGCTGGGATTACAGGCTTGAGCCACTGCACCCGGCCCTTGAGCCACCGCGCCTGGCTGTCTTTTCTTTTCTTTTTTTTTTTTTTAATTTTTATTCCATTATAGGTTTTGGGGTACATGTGCAGAACGTGCAAGATAGTTGCACAGGTACACACATGGCAGTGTGTTTTGCTGCCTTCCTCCCCCTCACCCATACTTGGTATTCATCCCCAGGCTATCCCCCCCAGCCCCCCCCGCTGTCCCTCCCCCATTTCCCCCAACAGTCCCCAGTGTATAGTAGACCGCCTCTCTGTGTCCACGTGTTCTCATTTTTCTCACCCGCCTATGAGTGAGTATATGCGGTATTTCTTTTTCTGTTCTTGTGTCAGTTTGCTGAGAATGATGTTCTCCAGATTCATCCATGTCCCTACAAAGGACACAAACTCATCATTTCTGATTGCTGCATAATATTCCATGGTGTATATGTGCCACATTTTCCCAGTCCAGTCTATCATCGATGGGCATTTGGGTTGGTTCCAGGTCTTTGCTATTGTAAACAGTGCTGCAATGAACATTCGTGTGCATGTGTCCTTATAGTAGAACGATTCACAGTCTTTTGGATAGATACCCAGTAATGGGATTGCTGGGTCAAATGGAATTTCTATTTCTAGGTCCCTGAGGAATCGCCACACTGTCTTCCACAATGGTTGAACTAATTTACACTCCCACCAACAGTGTAAGAGTGTTCCTATTTCTCCACATCCTCTCCAGCATCTGCTGTCTCCAGATTTTTTAATGATCGCCATTCTAACTGGTGTGAGATGATATCTCAATGTGGTTTTGATTTGCATCTCTCTAATGACCAATGATGATGAGCACTTTTTCATATGTTTGTTGGCCTCATGTATGTCTTTTTTGTAAAGTGTCTGTTCATATCCTTTGCCCATTTTTGAATGGGCTTGTTTGTTTTCTTTCTGTAAATCTGTTTGAGTTCTTTGTAAATTCTGGATATCAGCCCTTTGTCAGATGCGTAAACTGCAAAGATTTTTTCCCATTCTGATGGTTGTCGATTCACTCTAGTGACTGTTTCTTTTGCCGTGCAGAAGCTGTGGAGTTTGATTAGGTCCCATTTGTCTATTTTGGCTTTTGTAGCCAATGCTTTTGGTGTTTTGTTCATGAAGTCCTTGCCTACTCCTATGTCCTGAACGGTTTTGCCTAGATTTTCTTCTAGGGTTTTTATGGTGTCAGGTCTTACATTTAAGTCTTTAATCCATCTGGAGTTAATTTTAGTGTAAGGTGTCAGGAAGGGGTCCAGTTTCTGCTTTCTGCACATGGCTAGCCAGTTTTCCCAACACCATTTATTAAATAGGGAATCCTTTCCCCATTGCCTGTTTTTGTCTGGTTTATCAAAGATGATATGGTTGTAGATATGTTGTGTTGCCTCCGATGTTTCTGTTCTGTTCCATAGGTCTATATCTCTGTTTTGGTACCAGTACCATGCTGTTTTGATTACTGTAGCCTTGTAGTATAGTTTGAAGTCTGGTAGCGTGATGCCTCCCGCTGTGTTCTTTTTGCTTAGAATTGACTTGGCTATGCGGGCTCTTTTTTGGTTCCATATGAAATTCATGGTGGTTTTTTCCAGTTCTATGAAGAAATTCAATGGTAGTTTGATGGGGATAGCATTGAATGTGTAAATTACTTTGGGCAGTATAGCCATTTTCACAATATTGATTCTTCCTAACCACGAACATGGAACGTTTCTCCATCTGTTTGTGTCCTCTCTTATTTCGTTGAGCAGGTGTTTGTAGTTTTCCTTGAAGAGGTACCTTACATTCCTAGTGAGTTGTATTCCTAGGTATTTTATTTTCTTTGTAGCGATTGTGAATGGCAGTTCGTTCTTAATTTGGTTCTCTTTAAGTCTGTTATTGGTGTATAGGAATGCTTGTGATTTTTGCACATTGATTTTATATCCTGAGACTTTGCTGAAGTTGCTTATCAGTTGCAGAAGCTTTTGGGCTGCGGTGATGGGGTCTTCTAGGTATACTATCATGTCGTCTGCAAATAGAGACAATTTGGCTTCCACCTTTCCTATTTGAATACCCTTTATTTCTTTTTCTTGCCTTATTGCTCTGGCTAGAACTTCCAGTACTATGTTGAATAGAAGTGGTGGGAGAGGGCATCCTTGTCGAGTGCCGGATTTCAAAGGGAATGCTTCCAGTTTTTGCCCATTAAGTATGATATTGGCTGTTGGTTTGTCGTAAATAGCTTTTATTACTTTGAGATATGTTCCATCAATACCAAGTTTATTGAGGGTTTTTAGCATAAAAGGCTGTTGAATTTTGTCAAATGCCTTCTCTGCGTCAATTGAGATAATCATGTGGTTTTTGTTTTTGCTTCTGTTTATGTGGTGAATTACATTTATAGACTTGCGTATGTTGAACCAGCCTTGCATGCCCGGGATGAATCCTACTTGTTCATGATGGATAAGTTTTTTAATGTGCTGTTGCAATCGATTTGCCAGTATTTTATTGAAGATTTTTGCATCTATGTTCATCATGGATATTGGCCTGAAGTTTTCTTTTCTTGTTGAGTCTCTGCCAGGTTTTGGTATCAGGATGATGTTGGTCTCATAAAATGATTTGGGAAGCGTTCCCTCTTTTTGGATTATTTGGAATAGTTTCAGAAGGAATGGTACCAGATCCTCTTTGTGTGTCTGGTAGAATTCAGCTGTGAACCCATCTGGACCTGGGCTTTTTTTGTGTGGTAGGCTCTTAATTGCTGCCTCAACTTCTGACCTTGTTATTGGTCTATTCATAGTTTCAGCTTCCTCCTGGTTTAGGCTTGGGAGGACACAGGCATCCAGGAATTTATCCATTTCTTCCTGATTTACTAGTTTGTGTGCATAGAGTTGTTTGTAGTATTCTCTGATGATGGTTTGAATTTCTGTGGAATCTGTGGTGATTTCCCCTTTATCGTTTTTTATTGCATCTATTTGGTTGTTCTCTCTTTTCTTTTTTATCAGTTTGGCTAGTGGTCTGTCCATTTTGTTGATCTTTTCAAAAAACCAGCTCTTAGATTTGTTGATTTTTTGAAGGGTTTTTCTTGTCTCTATCTCCTTCAGTTCTGCTCTGATCTTAGTTATTTCTTGTCTTCGGCTAGGTTTTGAGCTTTTTTGATCTTGCTCCTCTAGCTCTTTCAATTTTGACGATAGGGTGTCAATTTTGGGTCTCTCCACTTTTCTCATGTGGGCACTTATTGCTATATATTTTCCTCTACAGACTGCTTTAAATGTGTCCCAGAGATTCTGGTACGTTGTGTCTTCGTTCTCGTTGGTTTCAAAGAACTTCTTTATTTCTGCCTTCATTTCATTGTTTATCCAATCAACATTCAAGAGCCAGTTATTCAGTTTCCATGAAGCAGTGCCGTTCTGAGTTATTTTCTGAATTCTGAGTTCCAACTTGATTGCACTATGGTCTGAGAGAATGTTTGTTATGATTTCCGTTGTTTTGCATTTGCTGAGGAGTGCTTTACTTCCAATTATGTGGTCAATTTTGGAGTAGGTGTGATGTGGTGCTGAGAAGAATGTATATTCTGTGGATTTGGGGTGGAGAGTTCTGAAAATGTCTATCAGGTTTGCTTGTTCCAGGTCTGAGTTCAAGTCCTGGATATCCTTGTTAATTTTCTGTCTGGTTGATCTGTCTGCTATTGACAGTGGAGTGTTAAAGTCTCCCACTATTATTGTGTGGGAGTCTAAGTCTCTTTGTAAGTCATTAAGAACTTGCCTTATATATCTGGGTGCTCCTACATTGGGTCCATATATATTTAGAATCGTTAGCTCTTCTTGTTGTATCGATCCTTTTACCATTATGTAGTGACCTTCTTTGTCCCTTTTGATCTTTGTTGCTTTAAAGTCTATTTTATCAGAGATGAGAATTGCAACTCCTGCTTTTTTTTGCTCTCCATTTGCTTGGTAAATCTTCCTCCATCCTTTTATTTTAAGCCTTTGTGTATCTTTGTGTGTGAGGTGGGTTTCCTGAATACAGCACACTGATGGGTTTTGGTTTTTTATCCAATTTGCCAGTCTGTGTCTTTTGATTGGTGCATTTAGCCCATTTACATTCAGGGTTAATATTGTTATGTGTGAATTTGATACTGCCATTTTGATGCTATCTGGCTGTTTTGCCCATTGGTTCATGTACATTCTTCATTTTGTTGATGGTCTTTAGCATTTGGTATGCTTTTAGGATGGCTGGAACTGGTTGTTTCTTTCTATGTGTAGTGCCTCTTTCAGGAGCTCTTGTAAAGCAGGCCTAGTGGTGACAAAATCTCTGAGTACTTGCTTGTTCGTGAAGGATTTTATTTTTCCTTCACTTATGAAGCTCAGTTTGGCTGGATATGAAATTCTGGGTTGAAAGCTCTTTTCTTTAAGGATGTTGAATATTGGCCCCCACTCTCTTCTGGCTTGTAGAGTCTCTGCCGAGAGATCTGCTGTGAGTCTGATGGGCTTCCCTTTGTGGGTGCCCTGACCTTTCTCTCTGGCTGCCCTATGTATTTTCTCCTTCGTTTCAACCCTGGTGAATCTGACGATTATGTGCCTTGGGGTTGCTCTTCTTGCGGATTATCTTTGTGGTGTTCTCTGTATTTCCTGCACTTCAGTATTGACCTGTCTTGCTAGGTTGGGGAAATTTTCCTGGATAATATCCTGAAGAGTGTTTTCCAGCTTAGATTCATTCTCTTGATCACATTCTGGTACACCTATCAAACGTAGGTTGGGTCTCTTCACATAGTCCCACATTTCTTGGAGATTTTGTTCATTCCTTTTTGTGCTTTTTTCTTTAATCTTGGTTTCACGTTTTATTTCATTGAGTTGATCTTCAATTTCTGATATTCTTTCTTCTGCTTGGTCAATTCGGCTGTTGAAACTTGTGCATGCTTCACGAAGTTCTCGTGTTGTGTTTTTCAGCTCCTTCAATTCATTCATATTCCTCTCTAAGTTTTCCATTCTTGTTATCAATTCCTCGAATTTTTTTTCAAATCTTTTTTCAAGGTTCTTAGTTTCTTTGCACTGATTTAGAACATGTTCTTTTAGCTCAATGAAGTTTCTCATTATCCACTTTCTGAAGTCTGATTCCGTCATTTCGTCACACTCATTCTCCGTCCAGCTTTGTTCCCTTGCTGGTGAGGAGTTTTGGTCCTCTGTAGGAGGTGAGGTGTTTTGGTTTCGGGTGTTTTCCTCCTTTTTGCCCTGGTTTCTTCCCATCTTTATGGATTTATCCCCCTGTCGTCTTTGTAGTTGCTGATTTTTCAATTGGGTCTCTGTGTGGATGCTGAGATTGTTGATGATGAAGTATTTCTGTTACTTAGTTTTCCTTCTAGTGGTCTAGCCCCTCTGCTGTATGAGTTTTGAGGTCCACTCCAGGCCCTGTTTGTCTGGAGTATACCTGTAGCAGCTGTGGAAGAGTGAGGGATTATACCAGTTCCTTCTGCTGTCTTTGTTCCAGAATGATGCCCGCCAAATGTCAGTCTGATTAGTCCTTTTTTTGCGGTGACTCTTTGGATATACAGGGGTCAGGGAGCTGCTTAAGGAGACGGTTTGTGCTTTATAGTAGCTCCAGTGCTGAGCTGTGTGCTCCGTTGTTCATTCAGTGTTGTTGGGAGGTTGTTTATGTCTGCTGTAATAGAACTCATAAAACACCACCCTTTTATTTCCCCCCCTTATATGCACTGTTTCAGGGAGTTGGGGCTTTCTTTATGAGTATCTGTTGCACTGTCCTTCCCCACTAGGTGGCAGTCTATTCACTATTTGCCTGCCGGGGATCTGACCTGCTAGCGCGGTTCTGCCCTGTTGCTGCTGGGCTCCCTTCTGCTGTGGAGAGCTCCCGTCTCCTGGGAGTCTCTCTGTTATGGCAGGTTGCCTCGGCAACGGCAGGCTGCTTCGGCCCTGGGCGGTACTTCAATAGGGGCGGATTGTGTCAGCGGTGGTGGACGCCCCTCCCTCACCAGGCTGCACCATTCTAGATGCTGGCAGCAAAACTCTCAACGCCAAGCGTCTCCAGTCATTGCCCTGCTTTTCCCTGTGAGGGTGGGACTCGCTGAGCCTGATTACCCAGCTCCCTGCCTCAGAGTCGGTACTCTCTCTCTCTCCCTCCCTCTCCGAGAGCTTAAAGTTCGACTCTCTCACTGGCGCCCCAGGAGCCTGCCGATAGGACACTGGGATCCGTGCGATCTCCCGTGCCACTGCCCACTTCACCGGCTCAGATCACGCTTCCCAGGAAACTCCTGGTCTGGCTCACTGTTCAAGTCCCGTTCAATCAGATGGACGCGCCAATCTGCCCTTCAAACTCTCAGATTGCCGGTTTAACAGGGCGCCCAGACCAGTGAGTTCCGTGCCGGGTCCTGCTGAGGCGCCGGCCGAAGCGGCGCCGGCCGAAGCGGCCGCGCCAGAGGGCTGCGTTAGCCGGTTTTACTTTACTAGCGTCCTGTGGGACTTTCAACGCTCTGTGGGCTAGAAAAGTCCATCCGAGAATGCGGCTAGGACTCACCCTCTGCACCGTCACTGAGAGCTGCAATCCTGAGTCGCTTCTACGACGCCATCTTGCCCGGCTGTCTTTTCTTAAATTAACATGGTGCCATGGTGACATGCCTACCCTTGCCTTAGCCCAGGGACCTTGTTGCCCTAATTTGTCATGCCTTCCCTTGACTTACCATGTTGCATATGGTGCCTTGCCTTGTTTGCTTTTCCTTACCATAGTGATCATGGTGTTTTACCTTTTCTTGCCTTGCCTTTCCTTTCCATGCTGCCCATGATGCCTTGCAGTGCCTTACCATGGTGCCCATGTTGCCTTGCCATGTCATTTCATGCCTTACCATTGTAAGTATGGTGCCTTGCCTTGCCTTGCCTGGTCTTGCCTTACAGTGGTGTCCATAGTGCCTTGCCATTCCTTGCCATGGTGCCCTTGGTGCCGAGCCACGACTTGCCATATCACTGTGTGCATGATTCCTTGCCTGTCTTTACTATGGTGCCCATGGTGCCTTTGCTTGCCTTTCCTTCCCTTGCCTTTCCGTGGTGCCCATATTATGTTTCTTGGACTAACCATGGTTCCCATGGTGCCTTACTTTGCCTTGCCTTACCATGTTGACCATAGTGCCTTGCCTTGTTTAAATTTGCCTTACCATAGTACCCATTGTACTTTGCCTTGCCTTGCCATTCCTCACCATGGTACACATGGTGCTTTGCCTTGCCTTGTCATAACATGGTGCAAATAATGCCTTGTCTTGTCTTACTATGTTGGCCATGGTGCATTGCCTTGTTTTATCTTGCCTTACCAAGATGCCATAGTGCCTAGCCTTGCTTTCTCATGGTGCCCATGGTGCCTTGGCTTACTTTCCTTGCCTTGCCTTACCCTACCATGGTGTTCATGGTACCTCACCTTGCTTTACCACATTGTCCACAGTGCATTTCCTTGCCTAGACTTGCCTTATTGTAGTGTCCATGGTGCCTTTCCTTGCCTAACCATGGTACCCATGGTGCCTGGACTTGCATTATCATGGTCCCCATGGTGCCTAGCCTTGCCTTGCCTTACCATGGTACCCCAGGTGCCTTGCCTAGCCTTGAATTACCCTTTTGTCCGTGGTTTCTTGCCTTGCCTTGCCTACCCTTGCCTTACCATGGTGCCCGTGGTGCCGTACCTGGCCTTGCCTTACCAGGGTTTTTGTTGTGCCTTGCCATGCCTTACCTTGATGCCCATGGTGTCTTGCTGTGCCTTTCCATGGTGCCAATGGTGCATTGTCGTGCCTTGCCTTGCCTTACCATGGTCCCTTGGTGCTTTGACTTGCTTTGTCTTGCATTGTCTTGCCTTTCATGGTGCCCATGGTCACTTGCCTTGCCTTACCACCATGTCCATTATGTCTTGCCTTTCCTTTGCCTTTCTTGCTTTACCACAATGCCCATAGTGCTTTGTGTTGCCTGGCATTGCCTTTCCATGGTGCCCATTGTGCCTTGCATTGCCTTGCCTTGCCTTACCATGGTGTCCATGTTGCCTTGCTTTGCCTTGCCTTGTCATACTGCCCATGGTGCCTTGTGTTGCCTTGCCTTGCCATACCATGGTGCCTTCCTTTGCCTTACCATGGTGCCCATGGTGCCTTCCCATACCATGCCTTGATTTGCCTTACCCTGGTTCCCATTGTGCCTTGATTGGATTTGCCTTACAATGGTTCCCATGGTGCCTTGCCTTCTCTTGAGTTTTAATTACCATGTTGCCCATTGTGACAAGCGTTGCCTTGACATGCCTAGCTATACAATGGTGCACATGGTGCCTTGCCATGCCTTACATTGGAGCCAATGGTTCTTTGCCATGCATTGACTTACCTTTCAATCGTTTCTTGGTGCTTTGACATGCCTTGATTTTCCTTGCCTTACCATGATCCCCCTGGTACCTTGTGTTACCTTGGCTTGACTTACCTTACCATGGTACCCATAGTGATTTGCCTTGCCATGCCTTGCGTTGCCTTACTGTGGTGCCCATGGTGCTTTTCCATGTCTTACCTTGGTGTCCTTGATGCTGGGCTGTTCCATGTCTTGCCATGCATTACTGTGGTGCCCTTGGTGTCTTTGGGTGCCTTTCTTATCACTACCATGTTACCCATGGTGCCTTGCCTTAAGATGGTGCCCATGATGCCTTTGCTTGCTTTTTCTTTTTTTTACCTTAACATGGTACATTGCATTACCTTTCCATAGCTCTCTTGGTGCCTTGCCTTGCCTTGAGTTGTCTTATCATGGTGCCCATGGTGCTGTGCCTTGTTTTGCTTTGCTTAACCGTGGGGCCCATTTTACCTGGTCTTGGCCTGCCTTGCATCACAATGGCACACATGATGTTTTGCCTTGCCTTGCCTTGGCTTCCCGTAACTTGTCTTATGTTACCATAGTACCCATGGTTCATTTCCTTGCCTGTCTTGCCATGCACTTGGTGCACATGGTGCCTTGCCTTGCCTTGTGTTCTCTTGACCTACCATGGTGCCCTTAGTGCCTTGCATTGCCTTGCCTTACCATGATGCCATGCTTGCCTTGCCTTGCTTTGGCTTACCATGGTGCCCTTGGTGCTTTGTGTTGCCTTGCCTTGCTTTAACACGGTGCCCATGATTACTTGCTTTTCCTTGCCTTGCATTACCCATGGTGCCTTGCCTTGTTTTGCTTTCCCTTACCATGGTGACCATCGTGCCTTGCCTTATCTTGCATCACCATATTCCCCATGGTGCTTTGCCTTGTCTGGCCTTAACATGGTGTACATGGTGTGTTGCCTTGCTTTGCCTTACCAAGGTGCCCATGGGCATTGGCTTGTTTTGACTTGTGTTACCATTGTTCTCATGTATTCTTGCCTTGCATTGTCTTTCCTAACCATGTTCCCATGGTGCCTTGCTCTGCTTTGCTTGCCCTCTCTTATATGAGGGGAAATTTTTCCTTGCCTTGCCTGGCATTGCCATTTCATGGTGCCCATGTTCACTTGCCTTACTGTGCCTTAACATGATGCCAATGGTGCCTTACCTTGCTGCCCCTAATGCCTTACTTTGCTTCGCCTTGCTTTGCTTTACAATAATGCAATGGTGCTTGCATTGATTTGCCTTGCCATGCCATACCCTGTTGCCCACGGTGTGATCCCTTGACTTGCCTTCCCATGGTGCACATGGTGTCTTGCCTTGCTGTTTCTTATCTTGGTATACCATGGATCCCATGGTGCCTTGCCTTGCCTTACCATGGTTTCCACAGTGCAGTGCTTTGCTTTGCCTTGACTTTTCTTACCATGATGCCCATGGTGCCTTTCCTACCTTTCCTGTCCATGGTGCCCTGGGTGCCTTGCCTTGCCTTACCATGGTGACTTGCTTTGCCTTATCATAGAGCCCATGGTGATTTCATTGCCTTGCCTTGCCTTACCATGTTGCCCATTTTATATTACCTTGCCTCACCGTGTTTCCAATGGTGCCTTGCATTGCCTTGCCCTGTCTTACCATGGCGCCTATGGTGCCTTGCCCTGTTTTGCTTTTACTTACCATTGTGCCCATCGTACCTGTCCTTGTCCTGTCTTGCCTCACCAGATAACCATGGTTCTTTGTCTTGTCTTACCTTGCCATGGCTTGCCTTGACATTCCTTGTCTTACCATGGCGCCCATAGTACATTGCCTCACTTTGCATTACCTTGCCTTGTTTAAATATGGTGCCAGTTGTGCCTTACGATGCCTTGCCATGTCTTTCTAATCATGGTGCCCTGTCTTGCCTTATCAAGATGCTCATAATGCCGGGATTTCATTCCCTGCCTTCCCTTACCAAGGTGCCCATGGTGCATTGTCTTGTTTTGCCTTTTCTTATCATAGTGTCCATGGTACCTTGCCTTGCCTTGCCTAACTATGTTTTCTATGTTTTCTTGCTTTGTGTTGCCTTGCCTTAGCTTACTATGGTGCCCAGCTTTGTCATACCATGCTGCCCATGATGACTTCACTTACCTTCCTTGCCTTGCTTTGTCTTACCATGGTGTCCATGCTGCCTTGCCTTGCCTTATCATGGTGCCCTTACTTCATTTATTTGCTTTGCCTTGCCTTACTGTGGTGCCCATTGTATCTTCACTTTTCTTACTGTGGTTCCCATGATACCTTGCCTTGCTTTACCATGGTCTTTATAGTGCCTTGCCTTGTGTTACCTTGCCATGGATGTCATGATGCCTTGCCTAATATTACCTTTTCATTGTGCCCATGGTGCCTTGCCTGGCCTTGCCTATCTTTGCCTAACCAAGGTGCCCTACATGCCTTACCTTGCCTTGCCTTACCAGGGTGTCCATTATGTCTTGTCTTGCCTTGCCTTACCTCGGTCCCATGCTGTCTTGCCGTGCCTTACCATGGTGCCAATGGTACCCTGCCATGCCTTGCCATGTCTTACCATGGTCCCCTGGTTCCTTGATTTGCCTTGCCTTGAGTTGCCTTGTCTTACCGTGGTGCTTATGGTGCCTTGCCTTAACTTAACACGGTGTATATGCAGCCTTTCCTTGCCTTGTCTTACCATTATGCATCTGGTGTCTAGCCTTGCATTTAATTTCCATAGGGCACATGGTGCCTTGCCTTGCCTTTCCTTACCATGGTGCTCATGGTTCCTTGCTGGGTATACCATTGTCATAGCATAATGCCCACGGTGCCTTGCCAGGCTTTGCCTTGCCTCACCATGGTGTCCATGATGCTTTGCCTTGCCGTGCATTGCCATGCCTTTCCACGGTTCCCATGGTGCCATGCCTTGACATTCCTTATTATGGTTCCCATGGTGCCTTGCCTTGCCTTTCTTTGAATTATCATGGTGACTTTGGTGCCATGCCTTATCTTGCCATGTCTTACATTACCATGTTGATCATGGTGTCTTGCTATGCCTTACTTTGGTGCCAATGGTGCATGGCCATGCCTTGCCTTCCCCTACCACCATTTCTTTGTGTCTTGATGTGCATTTCCTTGACTTGCCTTATTATGGTGCCCAGAGTACCTTGCTTACCTTGCCTTTTCTTGCCTTAACATTGTATCCATGGTGCTTTGCTTGGCCTTGCCTTACCATTATGCCCATAGTGCCTTCCTGTATTTCACCATAGTGCCCTTGGTGCCCTGACATTCCATGCCTTGCCTTGCCTTACCATCATGCCCATGGTGCCTTGATGTGCCTTCCATTCACTACTGTGATTCCCATGGTGACTCTCCATTCATTATGATGGTTCCCATGATGCAATGCTTGCCTTGCCTTGCTTTGCCTTACAATGTAGCCTACAATGCCTTGCTTGCCTTGACTTACTATGGTGTCTATGGTGCCTTGCCTTGCCTTGCATCGAAGTACCATGGTTTCCATGATTCCCTGTCTTGCCTTGGCATACCATGGTGCACATAGTGCCTTGCCTTGCTTTTTCTTACCATGATGCCTATCAGACCTTGCATTGCCTTGCCTTGCCTCACCATGGTCCATATGGCGCCTTGTGTTGCCTTGCTTTACCAATGTGCCCATGGTGCATTGGTTTGTTTTGTGTTGCTTTATGATGGTGACCTTAGTAGTTTGCCTTGTTTTGAATTGCCTAAGCATCTTGATTATGATGACTTGCCTTGTGTTGCTTTTCCTTGACTTACCATGCTGCCCATGGTACTTGGTCTTGCCCTTCCATGGTGTCCATGGTGCCTTGGCTTATCTTTCTTACACTGTTTTTCTTGTCATGGTGTCCATGGTTCTTTGCCTTTTCTTATCATGGTGCCCATGGTGCCTAGTCTTGTCTTGCCTACATTTGCCTTACCATGGGACCCATGGTGACTTGCTTTGCATTGCCTTATTATCGTGTCAATTGTGCCTTTCCTTGCCTTGTCTCACCTTGTCAGCTTAGTGTCTTCCTTGCCTTACCATGGTGGCATTTTTGCCCTGCCATGAGCCTTGCCTTGCCATTGTCCCCTGGTGTCTTTACTTGTCTTGCCTTGCATTGCTTGCCTTACTATAGTGCTTATGGTGCCTTGCCTTGCCTTACCATTGGGACCACGGTGCCTTGCCTTGCTTTGTCTTGCCTTACCTTGATGGCCATTGTGCCTTACATTGCCTTGCCTGACCATAGTAAAGGCCTAAGGTGCCTTTACTTTCTTGCCTTGCCTTGCCATGGTGCACATGGTGCCTTGCCTTTCCATGCCTTCTTATTCCTTACCATGATTCTCATGGTATTTTGCTTTGTTTTGCCTTACCTTGGTTCACATGGCACCTTGCCTTCCCTTGACTTTCCTTTCCTTACCATGGCCCCCATGGTGCCATCCCTTCCCTTGCCAAGTCTTGCTTTACAATGGATTCCATGGTGCTTTGCCATGCCATACCCTGAGCCAAGTGGTGCTTTGCCACATTTTTCCTTGCCTTAACACCGTTTCTTGTTGTCTTGAGTTACCTTGCCTTGTCTTACCATTTTGCCCATGTTGCTTTGCCTTGGATTACCATGGTGTCCATGGTGCCTTTCCATGCCTAGCCATGATTTACCATGGTGTCCATGGTGCCCATGGTGCTATGCATTTCCTTGACTTGACTTGCCTTTCCAAATTGCCCATGGTGCCTTGCCTAGCCTTCCAGTCGTATGGTGCCCATGGAGCCTTGCTTTGCCTTGCCTTGCTTTTTCTTGCTGTACCATGGTCCCCTTGCTGCCTAGGGTATTTTGCCTTTCCATGACTTGCCTTGTCATTTGGCCATGGTGCCTTTCTTTTCCCTACCATGGTGTCCATTTGTGGCTTTTCATTGAGTTGTCTTTCAATGGATCCATGGTGTCTTGGCTTGCTTGCCTTGCCTTACCATGGTGCTCATGGTGCCTTGCCTTGCCTTTCATTACCTTGGTGCCCATGATGTCTTGTTTTGCCTTACATTGCCTTGCCTTATTATGGTGCCTATGGTGCTTTGCCATGCCTTGCTTTCCTGGCCTTGCCTTGCCTTACTGTGGTGCCAATGGTGCTTTGTACTGCCTTGTCTTAATTACCATAGTGCCTGTGTTGCCATGTCTTGACTTGCCTTGCCTTACTATGGTGCCCATTGTGCCCTGCATTACCATGCCTTTCTTTGCCTTACCATGGTTTTCACAGTAACTTTCCTTGCCATTCCATGGTGCCTATAGTGCCTTGCCTTGCATAACCATGGTTTCCTGGTGTGTTGCCTACCTTTACCTTCCCTTTCCTTTCTTTATTATGTTGTGCATGGTGCCTTGCCTTGCATAGCCTTTCCATGGTTTCCATAGTGACTTGCCTTATGTAGTCTTGCATTACCATAATGCCCTTGGTGGCTTACCTTGCCTTACCTTGCCTTACTATGATGCCCATGGTGCCTTGCCTTGCCTTACAATGTTGCTCATGGTGTCTTTTGTATCATGCTTTCCCTTGCCTTATCATGGTGCTCATTGTGTCAGCCTTGCCTTGCCATGGTTCCCATGGTGCCATCCCTTGACATGCATTGTTTTTCTGTGCCTTGCCTTATCATGGTGCCCATGGTGCCTTTCCTTGCCTTATCTTGCTTTCCTTATGATGGTGCTTATATTGCAATGCCTTGTCTTGCCTTACCATGGTGCTGATAATGATTTGCCTTGCCTTGTATTGCCTTGCCTTGCCTTACCATGGTACCCGTGATGCCTCTTCTTGCCATATCTGGCCATGCCTTGAATTACCATGATGCCCATGGTGACTTGCTTTTTCTTTTCTTGCCTTGCATTACCATGGTGCTCATGGTGCCTTGCCATACTTTGCCTTGATTGCATTTCCATGGTGCTAATGGTGTCTTACTTTCCTTGCCTTGCCTTCACATGCCTTAAAATGATTCCCAGGGTGCCCTACCTTGCCTTGCCTAACCATGGTTCCTAAGGTGCCTGGCCATGACTTGCCATGCCTTGACTTATGATGGTGCCCATGGTGCCTTGTTTTACCATGTCTTACCTAATTCTGATCCCACAGTCCTTGCCTTGGCTTGCCTTTCCCTGCCTTGCCTTACCATGATGCCAAAGGTGCCTAGCCTTACCAAGCATTACCTTAATATGCTGCCCAAATTCCCTAGACTTACCTTGTCTTGCTTATCACGGTGCCTATTTTGCCTTGCCTTACCATGGTGCAGAAGGTGCCTTTCCATGCATTTCCATGCCTTGCCTTATCACAGTGCCCATGGTGTCTTGGCTTGTTCTGATTGTGTTATCATGGTGCACAAGATGGCTTACCTTGCCTTACAATGATGCCCATGGTGCCATGTGTTGACTTACCTTGTCTTGCTATACCATTTTCTTACCTTACTATAGTGCCCATGGTGCCTTGCCTGCCTTACTTTACAATGGTGCCCATGGTGCCTTGCCGTCCCTTGCCTTACCATGGTACCCATGGTGACTTTTCTTGTTTTGCCTTGCCATTGTGCCCGCAATGCCTTGCCTTTCCTTGCCTCACCACGGTGCCCATGGTGTCTTGCATTGCCTAGCCTTGCCTTTCTATGGTACACATGATGACTGTGTTGCCTTTCCTAACCATGTTGCCTATGATGCCTTGCTGTGTCTTACCTTGCTTTGCCTTATCATGGCATTTATACTGCCTAAGCTTTCTTTTCCCTGCCTTCCCATGGTGCCCATGGTGCCTCTCCTTGCGTTTTCAGCCATTATTATGGTGCCTTGCATAATCTTGCCTTGGCTTACCATGGTGCCTATAGTGCCTTGAATAACCTTGCCTTGGCTTACCATGGTGCCTATGGTGCCTTACCTGGCCTTGTCTTACCTTGCCATGATGTCAGTGATGCCGCGTCTTGTCTTGCCATGCCTTGCTGTTCCATAGTTCTCATGCTTCCTTGCCTTGCCTTTTCTTAACATGGTGCATACACTGCCCATAGTGACTTGCCTTGCTTTGCCTAGCCTTGCTTTACCATGCTGCCAATGGTGACTTGCCTTGCCATCATGCTTTACCATGTTGTCCATGCTAACCATGGTGCCTTTATTTCCCTTGCCTTGCCTTTCTTTAACATGCTGCCCATGGTATTTTGCCATGCCTTGCTTTGCCTTACCACGTTGTCCATGATGCCTTGTCTTGCCTTGCCTTGCCTCTCCTTACCATGGTGACCAAGGTGACTTTCCTGGCCTTGCCTTGCCTCTCCTTACCATGGTGACCAAGGTGACTTTCCTGGCCTTGCCTTGCTATGTATGGCCTTAGCATTGTGCCCATGGTGCCCTTACTTACGTTCACTTGCCTTGCCTTACTATAGTGCCAGTGGTGCCTTCCCTTCCAATAACTTTAATTGCTTTGCCTTGCCATGGTACCCATGATGCCTTGCCTTGTCTTGCCTTACATTTTCTTGCCTTACCATGTTGCCCATGGTGCATTGCACTGCCTTGCCTCGCTTACCATGGTACCAATGGTGCCTTGCCTTGCCTTATTATGGTGCCCATGTTGTCTTGCATTTTTGTCCCTTGTCTTGCCTCACATGGTTCCCATGGTGCCTTGTCATGCCTTGTAATGGTGCCGATGGTGCTTTGCCTTGCCTTATATTGCCATGCCTAAAAATGGCCACTGTGGTGTTTTGCCTTGCCCTGCCTTACAATGGTGCCCATGGTGGCTTGTCTTATCTTGCCCTACCATGCTGCCCATAGTGACTTGCCTTGCCATGCCTTGCATTACCATGTTGCCCTTAGTGCCCTGCATTGCCTTTTCTTGTCTTATCATACCTCCCAGGGTTTCTTGCCTTGCCTTGCCTTGCCTTACCACAGTGCCCTTGGTGCCTTTCTTTCCTTTCCTTTCCTTTCCTTTCCTTTCCTTTCCTTTTCTTTCCTTTTCTTTCCTTTCTTTTTATTTCCTTTCCTTTCCATGGTGACCATGTTGTTTACTATTTCCTTTTCTTTCTTGCTTTACAATGGTGCCCATCATGCCTTGTCTTACCTTGCCCTACCATGGTGCCCACGGTGCCCTTATTGCCATGATTTGCCATGCTTTGCCTTTCTGTTTGTTGACTTATCATGGTGACAATGACGCCTTGCATTGTCTTGCCATGTCTTAATTTACTGCCCAGGGTGCCTTTCCTTTCCTTGCTTTGCCATGACTAACCATGGTGCCAATGTGGTCTTGCCTTACTTGGTCTTTCCTTAACATTTTGTCCATAATGCCTTGCCTACCCATATCCTGCTTTTCCTTATCTTAGTGCCAATGGTGCCTTCCCTTTCCTTGCCTTTCTATGCTGTTCCCTGTATTGCTATCATTCCCATCTTGGCTTCTTTTCTTTGACTTACCTTGGTGCCCTTAGTGCCTTGCCTTGCCTTTCGTTGCCTAGCCATACCGTGGTGCTCATGGTGTATTGCCTTCTATTCCCTTGCCTTTTCTTCTTTTACCATGGTGCCCATATTGCCTTGAATTGCCTTGACTTGCCTTGACTCTTTTTTCCTTAACATGATTCCCAAAGTGTCATGCTTTCCCTTGCCTTGCCTAACAATTGTGCCCATGCCTCCTTGACTTGCCTTGCCTTATCTTGGGGCTCAGGGTGCCTTGAATGCTTTGCTGTGCCTTAAAACGGTGGCCATGGTGTTTTCCCTTGCCTTGCCTTATCATGGTGCCCATTGTGCCTTGCCTTTCCTTGTTTTGTTTTGCCTTGCCTTACCATAGTGCCCATGGTTCCTTGCTTTGCCTTAACTTGCCTTAACTTGGTGCCTATAATTCCTTGCCTGACCTTTTCTTGCCATCATTTTCCATGGTGCACATGCCTTGCCTAGCCTTGCCTTGTCTTGCCTTATGGTGCCCATTGCACCTTCCCTTGCTTTGCCTTGCCTTACTATTGTCCCCATGGTGCCCATGGTGCCTTGTCTTGTCATGCCTGTAATTGCCTTACCAAGGTGCCTATGGTCTCTTCTGTTGCCTAGCCTTGCCAGACTTACCATGGTCCCTATGGTGTTTTGCCTGGCCTTGCCTTGTGTTGCCTTACCAAGGTACCCATGGTCCCTTGCCTTGCATTGCCCTGACTTGCCATGCCTTGCCATGGTGCTCATGGTGCATTGCCTTGCCATGAATTGCCTTGCTTTACCTTGCCTTTCCTTGGTCCTCATGGTACTTTCCTGGTCTTACTTTTGCTATTATTTTCTTGCCATACCATGGTGCTATTCATACCTGGTCTTTCCTTGCCTTGGTTGCCTTACCATGGTGCTTATGGTGCCTTGTCTTGACTTAATATGGTGCCCATAGTGCCTTGCCTTGCCTTTTCTTTGTTTACCATGGTGTATTGACTTGCCGTGCCTTGCTTATTATGGTGCCTATAACCCCTTCCCTTGTTTGCCTTAACATGATGCCCATGGTGACTTGCCTTTCCTTGCCTTTCCATGGTAGCCAAGTTACCTTTACCATTCTTATCTTTCCTTGCTTTTCCATACCATGGTGCCAATGGTGAACTGCCTTTCCTTGCCTTAACTTTTCTTCCTTTACTGTGATGCCCATGGTACCTTGCATTACCTTGCCTGTCCTTGCCAAACCATGATGCCCACAGTGCCTTATGTTGCCTTATGTTGCCTTGTCTTGCCTTTTATTTCCATAGCGCCCTTGATGCCTTGCCTTACCTTGCCTTATCATGTTGCCCAAGGTGCCTGGCCTTGCCTTACCATATTGCCCATGTTGCCTTGCCTTGTCTTGCCTTACCATGGTGCCCATAGTATCTTGCATTGCCTTGCCTTCCTTAACATGGTGCCCATGATGTTTTGCCTTTTATTGCCTTGCCTTTCCTTGTCTTACCATTTTGCCCATGGTACATTGCCTGGCTGTGCCTGACCATGATGCCCATGGTGCCTTTCTGTGCCTTGTTTGGCATTGCCATCCTTTGCCTTACCTTGACTTGTCTTGCCCTGCTGTGCCTTACCTTGATGCACATGTTGCCTTGCTTTGCTTTGCATTGACTTTCCTTAACATCATGCCTATGTTGCCTTTCTTGCCTTTCCTTGCCTTATCATGGTGCCTGTGATGTCTTATCTAGCCTTGCCTTACCTTGCATTACCATGGTGCCCATGGTGCCTTGTCTTGTCTTGCCTTGCCTTACTGTAGTGCCCACATAGCCTTGCCTTGCCTTACCATGGTGCCCATTTTGCCTTGCCATGCCTTGACTTATTGTTGTTTTCAAGGTGCCTTGCCTTTCTTTGTCTTTCCTTGCCTTACCTTAACATGCTGCCCATGGCGAATTGCCTTGACTTGCTTTTTCTTTCATTACCATAATGCCCATGGTATGTTGCATTTCCTTGCCTTTCCTTAGCATAGTACACATGGTGCTTTCCCTTGCCTTTCCTCAAAATGGTGCCTATGGTGCCTTGTATTGCATGGCCTTACCATGGTCCCAATAGTGCCGTGTCATGCCTGACCTTGCCTTACCATGGTGATCATATTGTCTTGCCTTGCCTTGCCTTAACATGGTTTCCATGTTGATTAACTGTGACTTTCCTTAACATGTTGCCAGTAGTGCATTGCCGTGCCTTCACTTACCTTACCATGTTGCCCATGGTGCCTTAACCTGCCTTGCCTTACCATAATGCCCATGGTCAATTGCCTTCCCTTGCTTATCTTGCTGACTATGGTGCCTTGTATTCCCTTGCCTTACCATGGTACCCATTGTACTTTGCCTTGCCGTGAATTATCTTGCCTTGCCATGGTGCCCGTGTTGCCTTGTTTTGCCTTGTCTTACAATGTTTACAATGTTTACCATGGTTCCTTGCCTTGCCTTTCATTACCATGGCTCCCATGATGCCTTTCCTTGCTTTGCCTACCCTTACCTTACCATAGTGCACATGGTGCATTTCCTTGCCTTGTCTTGCCTTGCCTTGCTATATTAAGGTGTCCATGTGCCTAGCCGTGTTTTGTTTTGCTTTACCATGTTGCCTATGGTTACTTGCATTGCTTTGCCCTTCTGTGCATTACCATGGTTCCCCTGGTGCCTTGCCTTGCCTTACCTTGTCTTGGCTTACCATGTTGCCCATGGTACCTTACTATGCCTTGCCTAAAAGTGGTGCCATTGGTGCCTTGCCTAGACTTTCATTAACATGGTGTTTGGATGCTTTGCCTTGCCTTGCTTATCATGGTGCCCTTGTGCCATGCCTTGACTGGCATTGCCTTATGTAAGTGCCCATGGTGCCTTTGCTGGCCTTGCCTTGTCTTGCCATGGTGCGCATGGTGCCTTGCCTTTCATTGATTTGTTTTACTATGGTGCTCATGTTGCCTTGAATTGTTACCATAAGGCCCTTGGTGATGTGCCATGCCTTTTCTTACTGTGCCTTGCCTTACCATGGTACACATGGTGTCTTGCCTTGCCTTGCCCTTTATGGGGACCCATGGTGCTTTGCCTTGCCCTGTTTTACAATGGTGCCCATAACACCTTGCCTTGCATTGCCTTACTATGGTAACCATGGTGTCTTACGATGCTTTGTCTTGCCTTGCCTTGCCATACCATGGTGCCTTCCCTTGCTTTGCCTTACCATGGTACCCATGGTGCCTAGCCTTGCCTTGACTAGCCATATCATGGTGCCCATGGTGCCTTTTATTCATTTGCCTTGCCTTACTATGGTACCCAAGGTATATATCTTGCCTTGCCTTACCATGGTGCCCATTTTGCCCTGCCATGAATTGACTTATTATTGTTTCCAAGGTGCATTTTCTTTCTTTGTCTTTCCTTGCCTTACCTTAACATGCTGTCCATAATGAATTGCCTTGACTTGCTTTGTCTTTCATTACCATGATGCCCATGGTGACTTGTCATGCCTTGCCTTTCCTTGCCTTCCCTTGCCTTAGTGCCCATGTTGCCTAGTCTTGCCTTGCCTTGCTTTTCCTTACCAAGGTGCCAATAATGTTTTGCCTTAACTTGCCTGTCATTGCCTTATCATGGTGCCCATGATGCCTTATGTTGCCTTGCCTTTTTTACCACAGTGCCCATGGTGCCATTCATTACCTTGCCCTATCATGTAGCCCAAGGTTCCTGGTCTTACCTTACAATATTGCCCATGGTGCCTTGCCTTGCCATGCCTTGCCTTACCGTGGTGCCCATGGCACATTTCATTGCCTTGCCTTTCTTATCATGGTGCCCATGATGCTTTGCCTTTTATTGCCTTTCCTTTCCTTGTCTTACCATTTTGCTCATAGTTCCTTGACTGGCTGTGCCTTACCATGGTGCCAATGGTGACTTTCCATGCCTTGCTTTATGTTGCTGTCCCTTGCCTAAACTTGGCTTGCCTTACCCTGCCGTGGCTTATCTTGATACACATGTTTTGCTTTGCCTTGCATTGGCTTTTCTTAATATTGTGCCCATGTTTATTTTCTTGCCTTTCCTTGCCTTATCATGGTGCCCATGGTGCCTTATCTAGCCTTGCCTTACCTTGCATTACCATGGTGTCCATGGTGACTTGTCTTGTCTTGCTTTGCCTTACTGTGGTGCCCACATGGCCTTACCTTGCCTTACCATGGTACCTATGGTATTTAACTTGCCTTGCCCTACCATGGTGCCCATTTTGCCTGGCCATGCCTTGATTTATTATTGTTTCCAAGGTGCCTTGCATTTCTTTGTCTTTCCTTGCCTCACCTTAATATCCTGCCCATGATGAATTGCCATGAATTGCTTTGTTTTCCATTACTATGGTGTCCATGGTAACTTACCTTTCCTTGTCATACTTTAGCATAGTACCCCTGGTACCTTTTCTTAAAATGGTGTCCATGGCACCTTGTTTTGCATGGCCTCACCATGGTCCCCATGGTGTTTTGCCGTGCCTGGTGCCTTACCATGGTGACAATGGTGCCTTACCTTGCTTTGCCTTAACATGGTTTCTATGTTGATTTGCAGTGCCTTTCTTTACAGTGTTGCCAATAGTGCATTGCCTTGCCTTGCCTTGCTTTGCCTTATTATGTTGCCCATGGTGGCTTATCCTGCTTTGGCTTACCATGATGTCCATGGTTACTTGCCTTGCCTTGCTTATCTTGGTGACTATGGTGCCTTGTATTACCTTGCCTTACCATAGTGCCCATGGTACTTTGCCTTGACTTGCATTGCCTTGCCTTACCATGGTGCCCATGTTGCCTTGTATTGCCTTGCCTTACAATGTTTCCCATAATTACTTACCTTGCCTTTCATTACCATGGGGTCAATGATGCCTTGTCATACATTGCCTAGCCTCTCCTTACCATAGTGTGCATGGTGCCTTTCCTTGCCTTGTTTTGCTCTGCCTTAGTATATCATGGTGCCCATGTTGCCTTGCCTTCTTTTGTTTTGCTTTATCATGTTGCCCATGGTTACTTGCACTGCTTTGCCTTTCTGTGAGTTACCATGGTGTCCCTGGTGTCTTGCCTTGCCTTTCCTTAGCTTGCCTTGCCTTACCATGTTGCCCATGGTGCCTTACTATGCCTTGCCTAAAAATGGTGCCCATGGTGCCTTGCCTAGACTTCTGTTAACATGGTGTCCAGGTGCTTCGCCTTGCCTTGCTTATCATGGTGACTTGTGCCATGCCTTGCCTGGCTTAGCCTTACTTAGGTGCCTATGGTGCCTTGGCTGGCCTTGCTTTGACTTCCCATGGTGTGCATGGTGCCCTGCCTGGCCTTGCCTTGACTTCCCATGGTGTGCATGGTGTCCTGCCTTTCTTTGACATGTTCTACCATGGTGCCCATTTTGCCTTGAATTGCCTTGCCCTGTTGTTTGTTACCATGTTGCCTTTGTTGCCTTGCCATGCCTTTTTTTTACCATGCTTTGCCTTACCATGTTACACAGGTTGTCTTGCCTTGCCTTGCCCTTCATGGGGACCCATGGGGCCTTGTCTTGCCCTTCCTTACAATGGTGACTATGGTACCTTGCCTTGAGTTTCCTTACAATGGTAACCATGGTGTCTTGCCTTGCCTTGTCTTGCCTTGCCTTGCCATACCATGGTGCCAATGGTGTCTTTTCTTCCTTTGCCTTATCATGGTGTCTTGCCTTGCCTTGACTAGCCATACCATGGTGACCATGGTACCTTGCATGTCTTTGTCTTGCCTTATCATGGTACTCACGGTATACTTCTTGCCTTGTCTTCACATGGTGCCCATTTTGCCTTGCCATGAATTGACTTATGGTTTCCAAGGTTCCTTGCCTTTCTTTGTCTTTCCTTGCCTTACCTTAACATGCTGAGTATGATGAATTGCCTTGACTTACCATGATGCCCATGGTATTTTACCTTTCCTTGCCTTCTCTAAGCATAGTACACATAATACCCTGCCTTGCCTTTCCTTAAAATGGTGTTTATTGTGCCTTGTTTTGCCTTGCTTTGTGTGGCCGTAAAGTGGTGCCCATGGTGCTTGCCATGACTTGCCTTGCCTTACCATGGTGACCATGGGGCCCTGTCTTGCATTGTCTTGCCTAAACATGGTTTCCTTGTTGATTTGGTGTGCCTTTCCTTACCATGTTACCGACAGTGTGTTGCCTTGCCTTGCCTTACCTTATCATGTTGCCCATGGCGATTTACCCTGCCTTGCATTACCATGATTGCCATGGTAACTTGCTTTGCCTTGCTTATCAAGGTGACTATGGTGCCTTGCATTCCCTTGCCTTACAATGGCAATGGTACATTGTCTTGCTTTGCATTCCCTAGCCTTACCATGGTGCCCATGTTGCCTTCTTTTGCCTTGCCTTACAATGTTTCCCATGGTGAATTGTCTTGCCTTTTATTAACATGGAGCCCATGGTGCCTTTAAATGAGTTGCCTAGCCTTGCCTTACTATGGTGCTGATTGTGCCTTTCCTTGCCTTATTTTGTCTTGCCTTGCTATATCATGGTGCCCATGTTGCTTTGCCTTCTTTTGTTTTGCTTTTCCATTTTGCCCATGGTTACTTGCGTTGCTTTGCCTTTCTGTGCGTTCCCATGGTGCCCTGGTGCATTGCCTTACCTTTCCTTACCTTGTGTTGCCTTACCGTGTTGCTCATGGTGTCTTACTGTTTGTTGCCTAACAATGGTGTCATGGTGCCTTGCCTGGCCTTTCATTAACAATGTGTCCAGATGCATTGCCTTGCCTTACCTTGCTTATCATGGTGACCATGTGCCATGCCTTGCCTTTTCTTACTTAGGTGCCTATGGTGACATTTCTGGCCTTGCCTTGCTTTACCAGTGTGTGCATGGTGCCTTGTCTTTTCTTAATTTGCCTTACCACAGTGGCCATGTTGCCTTGCATTGCCTTGCCTTGCCTTTTGTTACCATGGTGCCCTTGGTGCCTTGCCATGTCATTCCTTACCATGCCTTGCCTTACCATGGTACACTTGGTGCCTTGCTCTACATGGGGACCCATGATGCCTTGCCTTGCTTTGCCTTGCAATGGTGAACATGGTACCTTGCCTTGTGTTGCCTTACAATGGTAATTATGGTGTTTTGCCTTGGCTTGCCTTACCATGGAGCCCATGATGCCTAGCATTGCCTTGACTAGCCTTACCATGGTGTCCAGGGTGCCTTGCATGTCTTTGCTTTTCTTGCTTATTATTGCTCCCACAATGCCTTACATTGCCTTGACCTGCCTCACCTTAAAAAAGGTGACCATGATTTCTTCTTAGCCTAGCCTAGCCTTGCCTTGCCTTACTATTGTGCCCATAGTTACTTGCCTTGTCTTGCCTGGTCTTATTAAGATGCCCATGGTGTCTTGCTTTGTGCTGCCTTGCCTTGCCATGTCGATGGTGCCTTGCTTACCCTTTCCATAATGACCATGGTACCTTGCCTTCTCATCTCTTACCTTGCCTTACCATCATGCCTTTGTTTTTTTGCAATTACTTGCTTTGCCTTCCCATGGTGCCCATGGTGTATTGCCTTGCCTTCCCTTACCATGGTTTCTATGGTTCTTTGATTTGACTTGTCTTGATTTGCCTTGACTAACCATGGTGACCATGCTGCATATACTTGCCTTACATTACCTAATCTTGTTGTTGTTGGTGCCTTTTCTTGCTTTACCTTACCATTGTGCCTGTGGTGCCTCTCCTTGCCTTTTCTTACCACAGTGAGCATGGTTTCTTATCTTTCGTTGCCTGGCCTTGCCTTGCCTTTCCTTGTCTTACAATAAAGCTCATAGTGCATTGTTTGTCTCTTCTTGCCTTGTTATATCATGGTGCCAATGGTGCCTGGACTTGCTTTGTCTTGTCTTGCCTTTTCATACCATGTTATCCATGGAGAATTTTCTTCCCTTGCCTGGCCTTACCATGGTTCCCTTGGTGTCTTGCCTTGCCATGCCATAACATGGTGCCCATGTTTCTTTGCCTAGTCTTGCCTTGCCCTACCATGGTCCCCATGGGGCTTTGCCCTGCTGTGCATTATCTGTGGTGCCTTGCCTTGCCTTGACTTAAGAAGGTGCCCATGTTGCTTTTTCTTGCCTTGCCATACCATGGTGTTTATGGTGCCTTCCCTTGCCTTGCCTGGTCTTACCATGGTGCCCAAGGTGCCTTGCCATGCCTTGCCTTACCAAGGGAGCAATGATGTCTTACCTTGCTTTATCTTGCCTTAGCATGGTGCCTTGCCTTGACTTCCCTTGTTTTACCATGGTGACAATGATGCCTTGACTTGCCTTATCATGGTGCCCATGGTGCCTTACCTTGCCATACCATGGTGCCCATGAAACCTTTCATTGCCATGCCTTACCATGGTTTCAATGGTGCCTTAACTTGCCTTGCCTTACCATGGTGTCAATGGTGCCTTACCTTGCCTTGCCTTACCATAGTGCCTATGGTGTGTTTCCTTGCCTTGAGGTGCATTGCCTTTCCATGGTGTCCATGTTGCCTTGCCTTGCATTGCTGTGCCTTAAAATGATGCCCATGTTACCTTGCCTTGCCTTACTTTTCTTTACCATGATGCCCATGTTGCTTTGCCTTGCCTTGCCCCACCATGGGACACATGATGCCTTGACTTTCCTTGTTTTGCCTTGCTTTCCCATGGTGCCCATGGTTCCTTGACTTTTCTTGACTTGCCTTACCTTACTATGGTACCCATGTGGTCTTCTCTTGCCTTGCCTTACCATGCTACCCAAGATGCCTTTCTCTGTTTTGTATTGCCTTACCATGATGCCATGGTGCTTTCCCTTGTTGTCTCTTGCATGTCCTGCAGGCAATAATGTTGTATGTAGCCTTGTCTTGCCTTGACTTACCATGGTACCATGGTGCCTTTCCTTGCCTTGCCTGGCCTTGCCTTGGTAACCAAGCTGCTTTGCCTTGCCTTGCCTTACCATCATTCTCTTGGCTCATTGACTTGCCTTGCCTAACCATGGTATCCAGGGTGCCTTGACATGTGGTGTCTTTTATTGCCATGCCTTATAATGGTACTCATGGTGCCTGGACGTACCTTGTCTTGCCTTGCTTTGTCATTCAATTGTGACCATGGTGCCTTGCCATGTCTTGTCTTTTCTTACCATGGTGCCCATTGTAAAATGCCTTGCCTTACAATAGTGCCCATGGTGATTTGTCTTGCCTGGCCTTACCATGTTGCCCATGGGGCCTTGCCTTGCTGTTTTCTGCCTTGACTTGTATTGCCATAGTGCTATGGTGAATTACCTTGCCTTGCCTTGCTTTTCTTGCCTTACCTTGCCTTAACATCATGCCTATGATGCCTTTCATTCCCTTCTTTTTCTTACCAGTGTGTCCATGTTGATTTGCCTTGCCTTGACTGGCCTTACTGTGGTGCGTATTGTGCCTTTCTTTGCCATTTCCTGGTGCCCACGGTTATTTGCCTTGCCTTGCCTTGTCTTACAAGGTTACACATTGGGCCTTGTCATGCCTTTTCTTGCCTTGCTTGCATTGCCATAGTGCAAAACGTGCATTGCCTTGTCTTGCTTTTCTTGCCTTCTGTTGCCTTATCATGATGCCCATCATGGCTTCTCTTCCCTTGCTTTGCCTTCTCTTGCCTTGCCTTACCATTGTGCACGTTTCCTTGCCTTGCCTTGCCTTACCATTTGGCTCATGGTGATTGCCTTGCATTGTGGTGCCTTGCCATGATGCCCATGTTGCCTTGTGTTACCTTGCTTTTCCTTACCATGGTGCCAATGCTGCCTTGTCTTGCTTTGCCTTGCCATAACATGATGTACATGATTTCTTGACTTTCCTCGTTTTGCTTTGCTTTCCCATGGTTCCCACGGTGCCTTGACTTTTTTGCATTGCCTTGTTTTATCAGGATACCCATGCCGCCTTTTCTTGCCTTTCCTTTCCTTACCATGTTGCCCAAGGTGCCTTGACCTACCTTGCATTGCCTTACAATGGTGCCCATGGTGCGTTGACTCGCCTTGTCTTATTAAGGTGCCCATGATGCTTTGACATGCCTTGTATTTCTTTGCCTTGCCTTACTGTGATGCCCATGGTGCCTGGACATAACTTGTATTGCTTCTCCATTTCATTGATCCCATGGTGTCTTGCCATGCCTTGCCTTTCCTTACCATGGTGTATTGCCTTGCCTTGCCTTAACTTGCCTTAACATGATGCCCATGGTGCCTTACCTTCCCTTGCTTTGCCTTACCAGGGTGTCCAGGTTGACTTACCTTGCCTTGACTTGCCTTACCATGGTGCCTATTGTGAAATGCCTTGCCTTACAATGGTGCCCATGGTTATTTGCCTCGCCTTACCTTACCATGTTGCCCATGGGATCTTGTCTTGCCGTTTCCTGCCTTGTCTTGCATTGCCATAGTGCCATGATGAATTACCTTGCCTTGCTTTGATTTTCTTGCCTTACCTTGCCTTATGACGTTGCCCATGGTGCCTTCCTTTTTCTTATGTTGCCTTCTCTTGCTTTGCCTTACCATGGTGCCCATGGTGCCTTCTTTTGCCTTTCCTTACCATGGTGACAATGGTGACTTGCCTTGTCATGTCACAGTCCCATGGTGACTTTCCTTTTCTTTCCTTGCCTTCACTTACCATGTTGCCCATGGCGTGTTGCCTTTCCATACCATGGTCCCCATGGTGCCTTACCTTATCTTACCATATTGTCATGGGACGTTTTCTTGCCTTACCATGGGGGCCATGCTGTATTGCCTTGCCTTACTATGGTGCCTATGATGCCTTGTCTTGCCTTCTCATGAAACCCATCGTGAAAGGAGTTGCCTTCCAATTACATGGAGCCCATGGTGCCTTGACATACCTTATTATGGTGCCCATGGTGCCTTTCCTTTCCTTTCCATGCCTTCACTTACCATGTTGCCCATGGTGTCTTGCTTTTCCTTACTATGGTATACGTTTTGCCATCCCTTGCCTAACCAAGGTGACCATAGTGACTTGCCTTTCCATACATGGTTCCCATGGTGAATTTCCATGGTATTAATGGTTCCTTGACTCGCCTTGGTGCCTTCCTTGCCTTACTATATTGCCCATGGGGCTTTTTCTTGCCTTACCATGGGGGCCATGGTGTTTTGCCTTACCTTACTATGGTACCTATAATGGCTTGCCTTGCCATTGCATGGAACCTGTGGTGAAATGCCTTGCCTTGCCTTTCAATTATATGAAGCCCATGATGCCTTATTTTGCCTTGCATTGCTTTTGTTTTCCTTACTACAGTGCCCATAGTCCCTTACTTTGCCTTGCCTTACCATGGTGCTTTTGGTGTCTTGACTTGACTTCCTTTACCAGGGTGCACACAGTGCCATGGCTTGCCTTACCATGCTGCATGTCATGCCTTGCCTTGCCTTATTTTGCCTTCTATTACGATGGTGCAAAATGTGCATTGCCTTGCCTTGCCTTGCCATACCATGGTGACCATGGTGTCTTGATTTCCTTTGTCTTGCCTTGCCATGCCTTACCATGGTGACCATGCTGCTCTGCCTTACTTTGCCTTGCATTGCTTTAACATGTTTCCCGTAGTGCCTTCCCTTGTTTTGCCTTATCATGGTGCCCATGGTGTCTTGTTAGCCTTGCATTGCATTTCCTTACCAAGGTGCCCATGGTGTGTTGCCTAACCTTGACTTACTATGTTGCCCATGGTGCCTTGACATGCCTTGACTTCACATGGTGCCCATAATGCCTTGCCTTGTCTATCCTTGCCTTACCATGCTTAGCCATTTTACCCATAAAGCGTTGCCTCATCTTGTCTTGCCTTTTATTACCATGTTGCCCAGGGTGCTTTGCCTTGTTTTGCCATGGCTTGCTTGACTAACCATGGTGCCAACGTTGCCTTTCCCTTCCTTCCCTTGTATTTCTTTACCATGGTGCCCATGGTGCCTAACTTTGCCTTGCCATCCCTTAGTATGGTACTCAGGGTGCCTTGCCTTGGCTTTTCTTGCATTACTATGGTGCCCACAGAGGCTTGCCTTGCCTTACCCTGGTGCCCATGTTTTTTCATTTGTCTTGCCTTGACTTACCTTAGCATGTTATCCATGGTGACTTGCGTTTCCTTGCATTGACTTGCCTTACCATGGTGCCAATGCTATCTTGCTTTGTCTTGCCTTGACTTGCATGACCCTGGTGCCCATGGTGCCTTATGTTGCCATGCCTTGCATTGCCTTGCCATGACTTACTATGGTGCCTAAGTTACCTTGCCTTTCATTGCCTTACATTGTCTTCCCTTGCCTTACTATGGTGCCCATGGTGCTTTGCCTTGCCTTGCCCTACCAAAGTTCCCTTGATGCCTTGATGTTCATTGCCTCACTTTGCCTTGCCATGGTGCCAAGGGTACCTTGCCTTGCCTTACCATTGTGTGCATTGTGCCTTGCCTTGAATTGCACTTCCTTCCCTTGCCATACCACCATCCCTATGGTGCCTTGCCTTTAACTGGTTACATTGCAGTCTTGCCTTACCATGGTGCCCATGGTGCCTTGCCTTGCCTTGCCCTTCCATGGTGCCCATAATGCTCTGCCTTGCCTTACCATGATGCTCATGGTGCCTTGCCTTCCCCTGTCTTACCATGGTGGACAAAGAGCCTTGCCTTTCCTTGTCTTGCCTTGCTTTTTCTTACCATGGTGCCCATGGTGCCTTGCCTTGCCTTGCTTTGGCTTCTCTTTCTTGCTTTACCAAGGTGCTAATGGTGTCTTGTTTTGCCTCACGGTTTCATGGTGCTCACGGTGCCTTTTCCTTTCCTTGGCTTGCCTTGCCAAACCACACTGCCCATAGTGCCTTATCTTGCTTTTCCTTGCCTTGGCTTACCAAGCTGAACATGAGGCTTTGCTTTGCCTTATCATGATGTCCATGATGCCTTAACCTGCCTTGCCATTTCTTGACTTACCATGGTGCCCAGGGTGCCTTGCTTTCCCTTATGATGGTGCCCATTTTAGCTTGGCTTGCCTTGCCTAGCCAAGGTGTCTATGATGCCTTGTCTTTTCATACCGTGGTTTCCATGGTGACTTGCCAAGATGTGGATGGAGTCTTGTCTTTCCTTGCCTTATTTTCCCTTACGATGGTGCCTTGCCTTGCCTTGTCTTACCATAGTGCCCATGGTTCCATGCCTTGAATTCACTTGCTCTACCTTACCATGGTGCACATAGTGTCTTGCATTTCCTTGCCTTACCATTTTGCCCATATTGCATTGCCTTGCTTTGTCATGCCTTGCCTTGCATTGCCTTACCATGGTGTCCATGGTGCCACACCTTGCTTTGTCATGCTTGCCTTACTATTGTTCCCATGGTGCCTTTTCTTTCCTTGCTTTAGCATATTGCCCATAATTTCTTGACTTGCCTTCCCTTTCTTTGCCTTACCATGGTGTACATCGTTCCTTGCCATACCTTCCCTTGCCTTAACAAGGTACACATAGTGCCTTGCATTATATATTTTTTTTTTATGCCTTGCATTATTTTGCATTACCATAGTGCCCATGGTGCATTGCCTTGCCTTAATATGGTGCCCAGCAGAGCCTTGGCTTTTCTTGCCTGCATTTGCCTTACAATAGTGCCTTACCTTGCCTTGCCTTACTTTACCATGGTGCCTTGCCTTAAATTAACTTGCCCTGTTTTATTATGCTGCTCATGGTGCCTGGTCTTCCCTTGTCTTACCATGTTTCCCATATTGCCTTGCCATGCACTGACTTGCCTTGCCTGGCCTTACCATAGTAACCATGGTGACACTTCTTTATTTGTCTTGCTTGCATTATAATGGTTCTCATGTTGTCTTCTCTTGCCTTGCCTTTCCATGCTTTACCATGGTGTCCATGGTCACTTGTCTTGCCTTGTCTTATCACAGTGCCCTTGGTGTCTTGTCTTGCCTGCTCTTTCTTTACTATGGTGCCCATGTTTTCTTGCCTTACCTTTCCTTACCATGCTGCCAAAGGTGCCTTGACTTTCCTTGCCATAGCATAGTGCCAATGGTGCTTGTGCTTACCTTGCTTATCATGGTGCCCATGGTGCCTTGATGTACTTGTCTTGGCTTGTTTTGCAGTACAATGTTGCCCATGGTGCCTTGTCTTACTTGCTATGTATTACCATGTTTTCTTTGCCTTTGTGCCCATGGTGCCTTATGTTGCCTTGCCGTGCCTTATTATGGTGCCCATGTTGCCTTTCCCTACCTATACTTTCCTTACCAGGTTGCCCATGGTGCCTTGCCTTGTCTTTTCTTGCCTTACCATGGTGTACATGATGCCTTGTCTTGCCTTGATTTACCATGGCGCCCTTGTTGCCTTGCCCTTCTTTGCCTTGCCTTATCACGATGCCCATGGTGCCTTGCCTTGTCATACTATGGAACACATGATGCCTTGCCTTGCATTGGCTTGACTTGTTGTAACGTGGTGCAAATACAGACTTGTCTTTCCTTGTCTTGCCTTACCATGGTGCCTTGCCTTACCACGTTGCCCATGGTGCTTTGCCTTATATTGCCTTACCTTACACTGGTGCTCATCCTCCATTGAATTGTGTTGCCTTACCATAGTGTCCATGGTGATTTTCCTTGAGTTGCATTGCCATACCATGTTGCCCATGGTGGCTTGTCTTCCCTTGCCTTACCATGCTGCCCATGATGTCTTACCTTGTGTTGCCTTGCCTTGCCTTAGCATGGTGTCCATGGTACCTTGCCTTACCTTTTCATGCCTTGCCATACCATGATACCAACCATACCTAGCCATGCCTGCCTTTTGTTGCCTTACCATGGTGCCCATGGTGTATTCACTTGCCTTTTATTGCCTTACCATTGTGCCCATGGTGCCTTGCCTTGACTTGTCTTACCATGTTTGCAAAGGTTCCCTGACATTCCTTGTATTGCATTGCCTTGCCTACCGTGATGCCTTGGTGCATTGTTTTTCCTTGCCTTGCCTTGTTTTCCATTACCACAGTGCCCATGGTACATTGCCTAGCCTTGCATTTCCTTGCCTTACCATGGTGCCCATGTTTTCTTGTCTTACCTTGCCTTACTATGTTGTCCATGGTGCCTTGCCATGCCTTGCATTGCCTTACCAAGAGGCCCATGGTGCCTTGCCTTACCTTGCCTTGTCTTGTTATCATGGTACCCATGGTGCCTAACTTTTCCATGCCTTGCCTTGCCTAACCATGGAGCTAATGGTGCCATACTTTGCATTGCCTTGCCTTATCAAAGTGCCCATGGTGCTTTGCCTTCCCTTGCCTTCTGTGGTGACCATGGTGCCTTGCCTTGCCTCACACTTGTACCCATGGTGCCTTGCCTTGCTTTCCCTTGCTGTACCATAGTGCCCATGGTGCCTTGACATGTCTTTTCTTGCCTTACCTTGTACCAATGGTGCCTTGCCTTACCTTGTTTTTCCTTGTCTTACCACAGTGCCCATGGTGCCTTTCCTTGCCGTGACATGATGCATAAGGTGCCTTGCTTTGCCTTGCCTTACCGTGATGTTCATAGTTCTAGCCTTTCCTTGCCATGATACACATGGTGGCTTGCCTTGACTTACCTTGATTCTCATCATTCTAGCCTTGCCTTGCTTTGCCTTACCAGGATGCCCATGGTGCATTTTCTTGCCTTGCCTTATTATGATGCCCATGGTGCTGTTCTTTATTTTGCCTTGTCTTTTCTTGCCTTGCATTGTCTTAACATTGTGCTCATCATTCTTTGATTGCATTGCCTTGACTTGTCCTACCATGGTGCCCATGGTGCCTTGCTTTATCTTATCTGTCCTTGTCTTGCCTTGAATTTCCATAGTGCATGCGTGGTGCCTTACGTTGTCTTGCCTTGCTTACCATTGTGCCCATGGTGCTTTGCTTTTCCTGACCATGATGCCCATGGTACTTTGCCATGCCCTCCCTTGCTTTACTATGGTGGCCACGGTGCCTTTTCTTGTCTTGTCTTGCCTTACCATGATGCCCATAATACCTTGCCTTGTTTTGCCTTGCCTTCTCATGGTGCCCAAGCTGCCTTTCCTTGCATTGTCTTACCATGGGGCCCATGGTGGCTGGCATAGTCTTGACTTCAAATGGTGACTATGGTGCCTTCCCTTGCCTAGCATTGGTTTTTTTAAACTTATTTATTTTTTTAATTTTTATTGCATTTTAGGTTTTGGGGTACATGTACAGAACATGCAAGATAGTTGCATAGGTACACACATGACAGTGTGTTTTGCTGCCTTCCTCAACTTAACCCACATTTGGCATTTCTCCCCAGGATATCCCTCCCCAGCTCCCCCCACCGCTGTCTCGCCCTTATTCCCCCCAATAGACCCCGGTGTGTAGTACCCCCTTCCCTGTGTTCATGTGTTCTCATTATTCTCAACCGCCTATGAGTGAGAATATGCGGTAATTTCTTTTCTGTTCTTGTGTCAGTTTGCTGAGAATGATGTTCTTCAGATTCATCCATGCCCTTACAAAGAACACAAACTCATCATTTTTGATTGCTGCATAATATTCCATGGTGTATATGTGCCACAATTTCCCAGCCCAGTCTATCATCGATGGGCATTTGAGTTGGTTCCAGGTCTTTGCTATTGTAAACAGTGCTGCAATGAACATTCCTGTGCATGTGTCTTTATAGTAGAACAATTTATATTCCTTTGGATATATACCCAGTAATGGGATTGCTGGGTCAAATGGAATTTCTATTTCTAGGTCCTTGAGAAATCGCCACACTGTCTTCCACAATGGTTGAACTAATTTACACTCCCACCAACAGTGAAAGACTGTTCCTATTTCTCCACATCCTCTCCAGCATCTGCTGTCTCCAGATATTTTAATGATCGCCATTCTAACCAGCGTGAGATGGTATCTCAATGTGGTTTTGCTTTGCATCTCTCTAATGACCAGTGATGATGAGCATTTTTTCATGTGTTCGTTGGCCTCATGTATGTCTTCTTTTGTAAAGTGTCTGTTCATATCCTTTGCCCATTTTGAATGGGCTTGTTTGTTTTGTATCTGTAAATATGTTTGAGTTCTTTGTAAATTCTGGGTATCAGCCCTTTGTGGGTTGGGTAAACTGCAAAGATTCTTTCCCAATCTGTTGGTTGCTGATCCACTCTATTGACTCTTTCTTTTGCTGGGCAAAATCTGTGGAGTTTAATTAGGTCTAATTTCTCTATTTTGGCTTTTGTTGCCAATGCTTTTGGTATTTTGGTCATGAAGTCCTTGCCTACTCCTATGTCCTGAATGGTTTTGCCTAGATATTCTTCTAGAGATTTTTATGGTGCCAGGTCTTATGTTTAAGTCTTTAATCCATCTGGAGTTAATTTTAGTGTAAGGTGTCTGGAAGGGGACCAGTTTCTGCTTTCTGCACATGGTTAACCAGTTTTCCCAACACCATTTGTTAAACAGGGAATCCTTTCCCCATTGCTTGATTTTGTCTGGTTTATCAAAGATTATATGGTTGTTGATATGTTAATTTGCCTCTGATGCCTCTGATCTGTGCCATTGGTCTATATCTCTGTTTTGGTACCAGTACCATGCTGTTTTGATTACTGTAGCATTGTAGTATAGTTTGAAGTCTGGTAGTGTGATGCCTCCCGCTGTGTTCTTTTTGCTTAGAATTGACTTGGCTATGTGGGTTCTCTTTTGGTTCCATATGAAGTTCATGATGGCTTTTTCCAGTTCTGTGAAGAAATTCAATGGTAGCTTGATGGGGATAGCATTGATTCTGTAAATTACTTTGGGCAGTGTAGCCATTTTCACGATATTGATTCTTCCTAACCATGAACATGGAATGTTTCTCCACCTGTTTGTGTCCTCTCTTATTTCGCTGAGCAGTGGTTTGTAGTTTCTCTTGAAGAGGTCCCTTACATTCTTTGTAAGTTGTATTTCTAGGTATTTTATTCTCTTGGTAGCAATTGTGAATAGCAGTTCGTTCTTGATTTAGTTCTCTTTAAGTCTGTTATTGATGTATAGGAATGCTTGTGATTTTTGCACATTGTTTTTATATCCTGAGACTTTACTGAAGTTGCTTATCAGTTTCAGGAGATTTTGGGCTGAGGTGATGGGGTCTTCTAGGTATACTATCATGTCGTCTGTGAATAGAGACAATTTGGCTTCCTCCTTTCCTATTCGAATACACTTTATTTCTTTTTCTTGCCTGATTGCTCTGGCTAGGACTTCCAGTAGTATGCTGAATAGGAATGGTGAGAGAGGGCATCCTTGTCTAGTGCCGGATTTCAAAGGGAATGCTTCCAGGTTTTGCCCATTCAGGATATTGGCTGTTGGTTTGTCGTAAATAGCTTTTATTACTTTGAGATATGTTTCATCAATACCGAGATTATTGAGAGATTTTAGCATAAAGGACTGTTGAATTCTGTCAAATGCCTTCTCTGTGTCAAATGAAATAATCATGTGGTTTTTGTTTTTTGTTCTGTTAATGTGGTGAATGACCTTTATAGACTTGCATATGTTGAACCATCCTTGCATGCCCGGGATGAATCCTACTTGATCATGATGGATAAGTTTTTTAATGTGCTGTTGAAAACGGTTTACCAGTATTTTATTGAAGATTTTTGTGTCTATGTTTATCCTGTATATTGGCCTGAAGTTTTTTTTTCTTGTTGAGTCTCTGCCTCGTTTTGGTATCAGGATGATGTGGGTCTCATAAAATGATTTGGGAAGGGTTCCCTCTTTTTGGATTATTTGGAATAGTTTCAGAAGGAATGGTACCAGATCCTCTTTGTGTGTCTGGTAGAATTCGGCTGTGAACCCATCTGGACCAGGGCTTTTTTTGTGTGGTAGGATCTTAATTGCTCCCTCGACTTCAGACCTTGTTATTGATCTATTCATAATTTTGGCTTCCTCGTGGTTTAGGCTTGGGAGGACTCAGGTGTCCAGGTATTTATCCATTTCTTCCTGGTTTACTAGTTTATGTGCATAGAGTTGTTTGTAGTATTCTCTGATGATGGTTTGAATTTCTGTGGAATCTGTGGTGATTTCCCCTTTATCGTTTTTTATTGCATCTATTTGGTTGTTCTCTCTCTTTTTTTTTATCAGTCTGGCTAGTGGTCTGTCTATTTTGTTGATCTTTTTGAAAAACCAGCTCTTGGATTTATTGATTTTTTGAAGGGTTTTTCTTGTCTCTATCTCCTTCAGTTCTGCTCTCATCTTAGTTATTTCTTGTCTTCGGCTAGGCTTTGAGTTTTTTGTATCTTGCTCCTCTAGCTCTTTCAATTTTGACGATAGGGTGTCAATTTTGGATTTCTCCACTCTTCCCATGTAGGCACTTATTGCTGCATATTTTCCTCTACCGATTGCTTTAAATTTGTCCCAGAGATTCTGGTATGTTGTGTCTTCATTCTCGTTGATTTTGAAGAACTTCTTTATTTCTGCCTTCATTTTATTGTTTATCCAATCAACATTCAAGAGCCAGTTGTTCAGTTTCGATGAAGCTGTGCGGTTCTGAGTTATTTTCTGAATTCTGAGTGCCAACTTGATTGCACTATGGTCTGAGAGACTGTTATAATTTCAGTTGTTTTGCATTTGCTGAGGAGTGCTTCACTTCCAATTATGTGGTCAATTTTGGAGTAGGTGTGATGTGTTGCTGAGAAGAATGTATATTCTGGGGATTTGGGATGGAGAGTTCTGTAAATGTCTATCAGGTTTTCTTGTTCAAGGTCTGAGTTCAAGCCCTGAATAACCGTGTTAATTTTCTGTCTGGTTGATGTGTCTGCTATTGACAGTGGAGTGTTAAAGTCTCCCACTATTATTGTGTGGGAGTCTAAGTCCCTTTGTAAGTCATTAAGAACTTGCCTTATATATCTGGGTGCTCCTGCATTCGGTCCATATATATTTAGTATCTTTAGCTCTTCTTGTTGTATCGATCCTTTTACCATTATGTAATGACTTCCTTTGTCTCTTTTGATCTTTTTTGCTTTAAAGTCCGTTTTATCCGAAATGAGAATTGGAACTTCTGCTTTTTTTTTTTTTTTGCTCTCCATTTGCTTGGTAAATCTTCCTCCATCCCTTTATTTTGACCCTTTTTGAATCTTTGCATGTGAGGTGGGTTTCCTGGATACAGCAAACTGATGGGTTTTGCCTTTTTATCCAATTTTCCAGTCTGTGTCTTTTGATTGGTGCATTTAGCCCATTTACATTTGGGTTAATATTGTTATGTGTGAGTTTGATACTGCCATTTTGATGCTAGCTGGCTGTTTTTTCCCTTGGTTGATGCAGATTCTTCATTTTGTTGATGCTCTTTAGCATTTGGTATTTTTTTAGAATGGCTGGTACTGTTTGTTCCTTTCTATGTGTAGTGCCTCTTTCAGGAGCTCTTGTAAAGCTGTCCTGGTGGTGACAAAATCTATGAGTTCTTACTTCTGGGCAAAAGATATTATTCTTCCTTCACTTATGAATCTCAGTTTGGCTGGATATGAAATTCTGCGTTGGAAGTTCTTTTCTTTAAGGATGTTGAATATTGCCCCCCACTCTCTTCTGGCTTGTAGAGTCTCTGCCAAGAGATCTGCTGTGAGTCTGATGGGCTTCCTTTTGTGGGTGACCTGACCCTTCTCTCTGGCAGCCCTTAGTATTTTCTCCTTCATTTCAACCCTGGTGAATCTGACGATTAGGTGCCTTGGGGTTGCTCTTCTTGCAGAATATCTTTGTGGTGTTCTCTGTATTTCCTGGAGTTGAGTATTGGCGTGCCTTGCTAGGTTGGGGAAATTTTCGTGGATAATATTCTGAAGAGTGTTTTCCAGCTTGAATTCATTCTCTTCATCACATTCAGGGACATCTGTCAAACGTAGGTTAGGTCTCTTCACATAGTCCCACATTTCTTGGAGATTTTCTTCATTCATCTTTGCGCTTTTTTCTCTAATCTTGGTTTCTCTTTATATTTCATTGAGTTGATCTTCGACTTCTGATATTCTTTCTTCTGCCTGGTCAATTCGGCTGTTGAAACTTGTGCATGGTTTGCGAAGTTGTCGTGTTGTGTTTTTCAGCTCCTTTAATTCATACATATTCCTCTCTAAGTTGTCCATTCTTGTTATCATTTCCTGGAATCCTTTTTCAAATCTTTTCTCAAGGTTCTTAGTTTCTTTGCACTGATTTAGAACATGTTCTTTTAGCTCACTGAAGTTTCTCATTATTCACCTTCTGAAGTCTGATTCCGTCATTTCGTCACTCTTATTCTCCATCCAGCTTTGTTTCCTTGCTGGTGAGGAGTTTTTTTCCTTTGTAGGAGGTGAGGTGTTTTGGTTTCGGGTGTTTTCCTCCTTTTTGCTCTGGTTTCTTCTCATCTTTGTGGATTTATCCACCTGTCGTCTTAGTAGTTGCTGACTTTTCAATTGGGTCTCTGAGTGGATGCCCAGATTATTGATGATGAAGTATTTCTGTTAGTTAGTTTTCCTTCTAACGGTTTATCCCCTCTGTTGTATGAGTGCTGAGGTCCACTCCAGGCCCTGCTTTTCTGGGGTACACCTGTAGCAGCTGCCAAACTGTGGGGGATGCTACCAGTTTCTTCTTCTGCTATCTTTGTTCCAGAATGATGCCCAGCAAATGTCAATCTTATTAGTCTTTTTTTGTGGTGGCTCTTTGGATATACAGGGGTCAGGGAGCTGCTTGCGGAGATGGACTGTACCTTATAGGAGCTCCAGTGCTGAGCTGTGAGCTCTGTTATTCATTCAGGGGTGCTGGGCAGATGTGTCTGCTGCAGCAGTACTTATGAAAGCCCCCTTTTTTTTCCTCAGATGCTCTGTCTCAGGAAGTTGGGGCTTTCTTTATCAGTATCTGTTGCACTGTCCTGCCCAGCTAGAAGGCAGTCTATTCACTATTTGCCTCCCGGGGCTCTGCCCTGCTAGCGTGGGTTCACCCTGCTGCTGCGGGGCTCTGTTCTACTGTGGTGTGCTCTGCCCTGTTGGTGGCATCTCTTTGTTGTGGCTGGTTGCCTCAGCAATGGCAGGCTGTGTCACCAGTGGGCTGTACCTCAGTAGGGGCGGATTGCATCCATAGTGGTGTATTCCTCTCCCCCACCGGGCTGCACCATCCTGGATTCAGCTGAGCCCACAGCAAAATTCTCAACCCCAAGTGCCTCAAATCCCTGTGCTACTTGTCCCCATGAGGGTGTGACCAGCAGAGCCTGATCACCTGGCTCCCTGCCTCAGAGTCCCTCCTCTCTCTCTCTCTCTTTTTCTTTCCAAATTGAATGGTTGACTCTCTCACAGGTGGCCCAGTCGCCTGCTGATTGGCCACTGGGATCCTTGTGATCTCCCCTGCAGTGGCCCTCTGCACTGGCACAGATAGCTCTTCCCAGGAATCTTCTGGTCTGGCTCACCATCCAAGTCCCGTTCAATCAAATGGACATGTCAATTTGCCCTCCAAAAACTCAGATTGCTGGTTGAACAGGGCACCCAGACCAGTGAGCTTTGTGCGGGCTGCTGATGCACTGTGGCGTGGCACTGGCCGAAACGGCCACGCAAGTAGACTGCGCTGCTCTCCTGTGTCTCTCCTACACCTGGGAATTTGCCAGTTCTGTGGGCAACAAAAGTCCGTCTGAAAATGCAGCTAGGACTCACCCTCTGTGCCTTCACTGAGAGCTGCAATCCTGAGTTGTTTCTATGGCGCCATCTTGGAACCTCCTAGCCTTGCTTTATCATGGTGCCCATGCTGCCTTGCCGTCCCTTGTCTTGGCTTGTCTTGCCTTATCATGGTGCCTTGACTTTCCTTGCCTTGCATGGCCATGCCTTACGATTTTTCACATGGTGCCTTGCCTTGCCTTTTCTTACCATGATGACCATGATGTCTTCCATTGCCTTGCCTTGCCCTAACAAGGTGCCCATGGTGCATTCCCTTGACATGCCTAGCCATGCCTTATCATGGTGCACATTGTGGCTTATGTTGCCTTGCCTTATTATGATGCCCATGGTGAATTTATCTGATTTGCCTTGCCTTGCCTTACCATGGGTCCCATGGAGTCTTACCTTGTGTTGTCCTGCCTTGCCTTGCCTTACCATGGTGTCCATGGTGTCTTGCTTTGTCTGTGACAAGGTACCCAAGCAAGAACCTGGCAAGTTCTTAAGGTACCCATGGCACCTTGTTTTGAGTTTCTTTGCTTATCTTGCCTTTCCTTGGTGTTCTTTGATCCTTGACTTTAATTGCCTTGTCTTGCCTAGAATTGCCTTGATATGGTGTCCATTGTGACTTGCCTTTCCTTGACTTTTCTATGGTGCATATGGTGCCTTTCCTTGTCTTGCTATGCATTACCACGGTCCTAGTTTTGTCTTCCATTGTCTTGCCTTGCCCCAACATTGTGTCCATGGTGACTTGCCTTGTCTTACCATGGTGCCCATGGTGTCTTGCCTTGCCTTGCCTTACCATTGTGCTGATGGTGCCTTACTTTCATTGCCTTGCCTTGCCTTACCATGGTGACCAAGGTGCTTTTCCTTGCCTTGCCTTGACTTATCATCTGCCCATGGTGTCTATTTTTTCTTGCCTTGCCTTGTCTTATCATGGTGCCCATTGTGGCTCATCTTGTGTTGGCTTTGTTACTTGACTTTAATTGACTTCTCTTCCCAAGCCTTGAATTGTCTTGCCACAGTGTCCATGGTGCCTTGGTTAACTTGAATTGCCTTGCCTTATCATATTGTTATTACTGTCAATTCTTCCCATGCCTTACCATGTTATGCATGGTTCTTAGCTTGCCTTGCCTCACCTTGGGTTCTTGCCTTGTCTTTCATTGCCTTGCCTTACTGTGGTGCCAATGTTGCCTTGATTGTCTTTTCTTGTTTTGACGTGGTGCCCAAGGTGCCTTGCCTCACTTTGCCTTGCTTTACCATGATGATCATGGTGCCTTGTCTTGCGTTGCCTTGCCTTACTTTATCATGGTGTTCATGGTGCCTTAAACATGGTTCCCAGGGTGCCTTGTCTCTCCTTGCCTTAAAATGTTGCCCATAATCCTTTTCCTTGCCTTCCCTTACAATTTTGCCCATAGTACCATGCCTTGCCTTACCATGGTGACAATGGTGCCTTGCATTGCCTTGTCTTTTCTTACCATTTTCTTACCATTGTGCCCATAGTGCTTTGCTTTGACTTGCCATGGTGCTTGGAGTCCCTTTTCTTGCCTTGCCTTGTCTTACCATGGTGCCCATCGGGCCTTTCCTTGCCTTGTCTTTTTGGCTTAAACATGGTATTCATGGTGGCTAACCTTGTTTAACCATGGAGCCCTTGGTGATTTGCTTAGCCTTATAATGGTGCCCAAGGTACCTTGCTAAACCTTGCCTGGCCTGACCGTGGTGCCTATGGTGACTTACCTTGCCTTATCCTGGTGCTCAATATTTCTTGCCTTGACTTACCATGGTGTCCATGGTGCCTTCCATTTCCTTGGTATCCATGTTGCTTTGCCTTGACTTGTCTTGCCTTCCCTTACCATTGTGCCCATGGTGCCTTGCCTTCACTCACGTTACCATGGTGCCTATGGTGCCTTGTCTTGACATACTATTTATTTTATGGTGCCTTGCCTCGTCTTACCATGGTGCCCATGGTGACTTCCCTGATCTTCCCTTGTCTTACCATGGTGCCTTGCCTTGCCTTTCCTTACCATGGTGCTCATGCTGTCCTGCTTGGTTATGGTTCAGCAGTCAACCAATGGCCTTATTATTGTAGTGGATAACACTGCTATCTTCTTTCTCTTTGCTGTCTCCTCCTCCATCAGCGTCAACCACAAAAGAGAATACATAAGTTTCAATAGCCATACTGACAAAGCAAAGAAAGGATATCAGAGATCGAAGATCAACTAAATGAAATAAAACAGGAGGCAAGATTAGAGAAAAAAGGGTAAAAAGAAATGAAAAAAAGCCTCCAAGAAATTTGGAATTATGTTAAAAGACTAAGCTACGTTTGTCAGGTGTACCTGAATGTGATGAAGAGAATGAATCCAAGGTGGAAAACACTCTTCAGGATATTATCTAAAAGAACTTCCTCAACCTAACAAGGCAGGCCAACATTAAAGTCCAGGAAACACAGAGAACACCACAAAGATATTTCTCAACAAGAGCAACCCAAGGCATATAATCGTCAGATTCACCAGGGTTGAAATGAAGAAGAAAATGCTAAGGACAGCCAGAGAAAAAGGTTGGGTTACTCATAAAGGGAAGCCCATCAGACTAAAAGCAGATCTCTCAGCAGAAACCATAAAGCCAGAAGAGAGTGGGGGCCAATATTCAACATCCTTAAAGAAAATAACATTCAAAGTACAATTTCATATCCAGCCAAATTAAGCTTCATACACTAAGGAGAAATAAAACCCTTTATAAACAAGCAATTGCACAAAAATTTCATCACCACCAGGCCTGCTTTATAAGAGCTCCTGAAAGAAGCACTAAACACAGAAAGGAACAATCAGTAGCAGCCACTACAAAATGTGCCAAATAGTAAAGAGCATTGACACAATGAAGAAACTGTGTCAACGAATGGGCAAAACAGCCAGCTAGCATCAAAATGGCAGAATCAAATTCACACATAATGATATTAACCTTAAATTTAAATGGGCTAAATGCTGCAATAAAAAGATACAGATTGGCAAATTGGATAAAAACTCAAAACCCATCTGTGGGCTGTATTCAGGAAACCCATCTCACATGCAAGGATACACATAGGCTCAAAATAAATAAATGAAGGAAGATCTACCAAGCAAATGGAGAGTAAAAAAAAGCAAGAGTGGCAATTCTAGTCTCTGATAAAATAGACTTTAAAACAACAAAGATCAAAAGATACAAAGAAGGACATTACATAATGGTGAAAGAATCAATGCAACAGGAAGAGTTAACCATACTAAATATATACCCACCCAATACAGGAGCACCCAGATACATAAGCAAGTTCTTAATGACTTACAAAGAGACTTAGATTCCCACACAATATTAGTGGGAGACTTTAATGCTCCACTGTCAATATTAGACACATCAACGAGACAGAAAATAAACAAGAATATCCAGGACTAGAACTCAGACCTGGACCAAACAAACCTAATAGACATTTACAGAACTCTCTACCCCAAATTGACAGAATATACACTCTTCTCAGCATCACATAACACCTACTCTAAAACTGACCACACAATTGAAAGTAAATCACTACTCAGCAAATGCAAAATATGGAAATCATAACAAATAGTCTCTCAGACCACAGTGCAATCAAACTAGAACCCAAAATTCAGAAAATAAGTCAGAACCGGACAACTTTATGGAAACTGAACAACTAGCTATTGAATGTTGACTGGATAAACAATGAAATGAAGGCAGAAATAAAGATGTTCTTCAAAATCAATGAGAATGAAGAAATAACCTACCAGAATCTCTGGGACACATTTAAAGCAGTGTCTAGAACAAAACTTATAGGAATAAATGCCCACATGAGAAGAAGAAACAATCTAAAATCAACATTCTATCATCAAAATTGGAAAAGCTAGAGGAGCAAGATAAAAAAACTCAAAACCTAGCAGAAGAGAAGAAATAACTAAGATCAGAGCAGAACTGAAAGAGACAGAGACACAAAAAACCCTTCAAAAAATCAATTAATCCAGGAGCCGTTTTTTTTTTGAAAAGATCAACAAAATAGATAGGTCACCAGCCAGATGAATAAAAAGCAAAAGAGAGAATAATCAAATGGATGCAATAAAAATTATAAAGGGGATATCATCACAGATTTCACAGAAAGACAAACCACCATCAGAGCTTACTACAAACAACTCTATGCACATAAAGCAGTAAACCTGGAAGAAATGGATAAATTCCTGGACACTTACAACCTTCCAACCCTAAACCAGGAAAAAGTCAAAACCTTGAATAGATCAATAACAAGGGCTGAAGTTGAGGCAGCAATTAATAGCTTACCAACCAACAAAAGCCCAGGTCCAGATGTGTTCGCAGCCAAATTCAACCAGACATACAAAGAGGAGCTGGTACCACTTCTTTTGAAATTATTCCAAACAATACAAAAAGAGAAAATCCTCCCCAAAGCATTTGATGAGACCAACATCATCCTGATACCAAAACCCAGCAGAGACTCAATAGAAAAAGAAAACTTCAGGCCAATATCCATGATGAACATCGATGTAAAACTCTTCAATAAAATACTGGCAAACCGATTGCAGCAGCACTTCAAAAAACTTATCCACCACGATCAAGTAGGCTTCATTTTAGGAATGCAAGCCTGGTTCAACATATGCAAGTCTATAAATGTAATTCCCCACATTAATATAACCAAAGACAAAGACCACATGATTATCTCAATAGATGCAGAGAAGGCCTTTGACAAAATTCAACAGCCTTTATGCTGAAAACTCTCAGTAAACTAGGTATTGACAGAATTTATCTGAAAATAATAAAAGCTATTTATGACAAACCCACAGCCAATATCATACTGAATGGGCAAAAACTGGAAGCATTCTCTTTGAAATTTGGTACCAGACAGGGATGCCCTCTTTCACCACTCCTATTCAATATAGTATTGGAAGTTCTAGCCAGAACAATCAGGCAAGAAAAAGAAAGAAAGCATATTCAATTAGGAAAGGAGGAAGTCAAATTGTCTCTATTTGCAGATGACATAATTGTGTATTTAAAACACCCTATCATCTCAGCCGAAAATCTCCTTAAACTGATAAGCAAATTCAGCAAAGCTTCAAGATACAAAATCAATGTGCAAAAGTCACAGGTATTCCTATACATCAAAACAGACTTAAAGAGAGCCAACTCAAGAATGAACTGTCATTCTCAATTGCTACAAAGATAATAAAATACCTAGGAATACAACTAATAAAGGATGTAAAGAACCACTTCAAGGAGAACTACATAACACTGCTCAACGAAATAAGAGAGGACACAAACAGATGGAGAAATATTCCGTGCTCACGGTTAGAAAGAATCAATATCATGAAAGTGGCCATACAACCCAAAGTAATTTACAGATTCAATGATATCCCCATCAAGCTACCAATGACCTTCTTCACGGAACTGGAGAAAATCACTTTAAACTTTATATGGAACCAAAAAAGAGCCCTCATATTCAAGTCAATTCTAAGCAAGAGGAACCAAGCTGCACACATCAATCTACCTGATTTCAAACTATACTACAAGGCTACAGTAATCAAAACAGCATGACATTTTTCCCAAAACAGAGATACAGACCAATGGAGCAGAACGGAGGCCTCGGAGGCAACACCATACATCTACTGCCATCCTGTCTTTGATAAACTTGACAAAAGCAAGCAATGGGAAAATAATTCCGTGTTTAACACATAGTGTTGGAAAAACTGGCTAGCCATTTGCAGAAAAGAGAAATCGTACTCCTTCTTGAGACCTTACATTAAAATTAACTCCAGATGGATTAGAGACTTAATCATAAGACCTAACACCATAAAAACCTTAGAAGAAAACCTAGGCAAAACCATGCAGGACATAGGCGTAGGCAAGGACTTCATGAACAAAACATCAAAAGCATTGGCAGGAAAAGCCAAAATAGACAAATGGGATCTAATTAAACTCCAGAGGTTCTGCACAGCAAAAGAAACAATCATTAGAATCAACCAGTAACCAACAGAATGGGAAAAGTTTTTTGCAATCTACCCATCTGACAAAAGATTAAATCCAAAATCTACAAAGAACTAAAACAGATTTCCAGAAAAAAAAAACAAACAAGCACATTCAAAAGTGGATGAAGTATATAAACAGACACTTTTCAAAAGAAGACATATATGAGGCCAACAAACATGAAAAAAATGCTCATCATCACTGGTCATTAGAGAAATGCAAAACAAAATTACATTGAGATACCATCTCAAACCTGTTAGAATGGCGGTCATTAAAAAATCTGGAGACAACAGATGCTGGAGAGGATGTGGAGAAATAGAAAACTTTTATATTGGCTTCCAAGATGGCGTCGTAGAGGCGACTCAGGATTGCAGCTCTCAGTGAAGGTGCAGAGGGTGAGTTTTAGCCGCATTCCCGGATGGAACATTTTTGCCCACAGAACGTGGAAAGTCCCAAGTGTGGGACTTACATAGCGCAGCCGGCTTGCGTGGCCGGTTCGGCCGGGCAGGCACCACAGCGCAGCGGCACATGGCACAAAACTCACTGGTCTGGGTGCCCTGTTAAACTGGCAATCTGAGATTTGGAAGGGCAGATTGGCACATCCATCTGATTGAACCAGACTTGGACAATGAACCAGACCAGGAGATTCCTGGGAAATGTGATTTGAGCCACTGCAGTGGGCAGCGACACAGGAGATCACACAAATCCCAGTGCCCTATCAGCAGGCTACTGGGGCACCAGTGAGAGAGTCGACCATTCAGCTTGGGAAGAGGAAGAAAGAGAGAAGATGGACTCTGAGGCAGGGAGCTAGGTGATCAAGCTCGGCGGGTCCCACCCTCACGGGGACAAGCAGGGCGGTGATTGGAGGCACTCAGGGCTGAGAGTTTTGCTACAGCCATCTAGGATGGTGCAGCCCAGTGGGGGAGGGGCGTCCACCACTACGGATGCAATCTGCCCCTACTGAAGTACCACCAAGGGCTGACGCAGCCTGCTGTTGCCGAGGCAACCTGCCATAACAGAGAGACTCTGCTAAGAGGGCGGAGTGCACCAAAGCACAACGGGGCCCATGGCAGCAGGGTGGACCATGCTAGCAGGGTGGAGCCCAGGCAGGCAAATAGTGAATAGACTGCCACCTAGCGGGGCAGGAGAGTGCAACAGATACTCAAAAAGAAAGCCCCAACTTTCTGAGACAGAGAATCTAAGGGGGAAAAAAAGGGGGGGGTTAGGAGTTCTGATGCAGCAGACATAAATATATCCTCCCAACATCCCTGAATGAAAAACGGAGCTCACAGCTCAGCACTGGAGCTCCTATAAAGCGCAGACCGTCTGCTTAAGTAGCTCCCTGACCCCTGTATATCCAAAGAGTCACCCCAAAATAGGACTAATCAGACTGACATTTGGCAGGCACCATTCTGAAACAAAGATAGCAGAAGAAGAAACTGGTAGCATCCCTCACTGTTCTGCAGCTGCTACAGGTGTACCCCAGACAAGCAGGGCCTGGAGTGGACCTCAGCACTCGTACAGCAGAGGGGCTAGACCATTAGAAGGAAAAATAAGTCACAGAAATACTTCATCATCAACAATCTGGGCATCCACTCAGAGAACCAATTGAAAAATCAGCAACTACTAAGATGACAGGTGGATAATTCCATAAAGATAGGAAGAAACCAGCGCAAAAATAGGAAAACACCCGAAAACAAAACACCTCACCTCCTACAAAGTGCCAAAACTTCTCACCAGCAAGGGAACAAAGCTGGACGGAGAATGAGTGTGACGAAATGACGGAATCAGACTTCAGAAAGTGGATAATGAGAAACTTCAGTGAGCAAAAAGAACATGTTATAAATCAGTGCAAAGAAATTAAGAAGCATGAAAAAAGATTTGAAAAAAGATTCGAGGAAATGATAACAAGAATGGACAACTTAGAGAGGAATATGAATGAATTGAAGGAGCTGAAAAACACAACACGAGAAGTTCACGAAGCATGCACAAGTTTCAACAGCCGAATTGACCAAGCAGAAGAAAGAATATCAGAAGTCGAAGATCAACTCAATGAAATAAAATGAGAAACCAAGATTAAAGAAAAAAGCACAAAAAGGAATGAACAAAATCTCCAAGAAATGTGGGACTATGTGAAGAGATACAACCTCTGTTTGACAGGTGAACCACAACGTGATGAAGAGAATGAATCCAAGCTGGAAAACACTCTTCAGGATATTATCCAGGAAAATTTCCCCAACATAGCAAGACAGGTCGATACTCAACTCCAGGAAATACAGAGAACACCACAAAAATATTCTGCAAGAAGAGCAACCCCAAGGCACATAATCGTCAGATTCACCAGAGTTGAAATGAAGGAGAAAATACTAAGGGCAGCCAGAGAGAAAGGTCGGGTCACCCACAAAGGGAAGCCCATGAGACTCACAGCAGATCTCTCAGCAGAGACTCTACAAGCCAGAAGAGAGTGGGGGCCAATATTCAACATCCTTAAAGAAAAGAGCTTTCAACCCATAATTTCATATCCAGCCAAACTGAGCTTCATAAGTGAAGGAAGAAGAATATCTTTTGCCAACAAGCAAGTACTCAGAGATTTTGTCACCACTAGGCCTGCTTTAAAAGAGCTCCTGAAAGAGGCACTACACATAGAAAGAAACAACCATTACCAGCCATCCTAAAAGCATACCAAATGCTAAAGAGCATCAACAAAATGAAGAATATAGATGAACCAATGGGCAAAACAACCAGCTAGCATCAAAATGGCAGTATATAATTCACACAAAATAATATACACCCTAAATGTAAATGGGCTAAATGCACCAATCAAAAGACACAGACTGGCAAATTGGATAAAAAACCAAAACCCGTCAGTGTGCTGTATCCAGGAAACCCACCTCACACACAAGGATACACAAAGGCTCAAAATAAAGGGATGGAGGAAGATTTACCAAGCAAATGGGGAGAAAAAAAGCAGGAGTTGCAATTCTCGTCTCTGATAAAATAGACTTTAAAGCAACAAAGATCAAAAGGGACAAAGAAGGTCATTACATAATGGTAAAAGGATCGATACAACAAGAAGAGCTAACGATTCTAAACATATATGGACCCAATGCAGGAGCACCCAGATATATAAGGCAAGTTTTTAATGACTTACAAACAGACTTAGACTCCCACACAATAATAGTGGGAGACTTTAACACTCCACTGTCAATATCAGACAGATCAACCAGACAGAAAATTAACAAGGATATTCAGGGCTTGAACTCAGACCTCGAAGAAGCAAACCTGATAGACATTTACAGAACTATCCATCCCAAATCCACAGAATATACATTCTTCTCAGCACCACGTCACACCTACTCCAAAATTGACCACATAATTGGAAGTAAAGCACTACTCAGCGAATGCAAAAAAACTGAAATCATAACAAACAGTCTCTCAGACCATAGTGCAATCACGTTGGAACTCAGAATTCAGGAACTGCCTCAGAACCGCACAGCTTCATGAAAACTGAACAACTGGCTCTTGAATGTTGATTGGATAAACAAAGAAATGAAGGCGGAAATAAAGAAGTTATTCAAAACCAACGAGAATGAAGCCACAACGTACCAGAATCACTGGGACACATTTAAAACAGTCTGTAGAGGAAAATATATAGCAATAAGTGCCCACATGAGAAGAGTAGAGAGATCCAAAATTGACACCCTCTCGTCAAAATTGAAAGAGCTAGAGGAGCAAGATCAAAAAAGCTCAAAACCTAGCCAAAGAAAAGAAATAACTAAGGTCAGAGCAGAACTGAAGGAGATAGAGACAAGAAAAACCCTTCAAAAAATCAATAAATCCAAGAGCTGGTTTTTTGAAAAGATCAACAAAATAGACAGACTACTAGCCAGACAGATAAAAAAGAAAAGAGATCAACCAAACAGATGCAATAAAAAATGGTAATGGGGAAATCACCACAGATTCCACAGAAATTCAAACCATCATCAGAGAATACTATGAACAACTCTATGCACATAAACTAGTAAACCAGTTAGAAATGGACAAATTCCTTCATGCCTGTGTCCTCCCAAGCCTAAACCAGGAGGAAGCCGAAAATATGAATAGACCAATAACAAGGTCTGAAGTCGAGGAAGCAATTAAGATCCTACCACACAAAGAAAGCCCAGGTCCAGATGGGTTCACAGCCGAATTCTACCAGACACACAAAGAGGATCTGGTACCATTACTTCTGAAACTTTTCCAAAGAATTCCAAATGAGGGAACTCTTCCCAAATCATTTTATGAGACCAACATCATCCTGATACCAAAACCCGGCAGAGACTCAACAAGAAAAGAAAACTTCAGGCCAATATCCATGATGAACATAGATGGAAAATCTTCAATAAAATACTGGCAAACCGATTGCAACAGCACATTAAAAATCTTATCCATCACGATCAAGAAGGATTCATCCCACGGATGCAAGGCTGGTTCAACATATTCAAGTCTATATATGTAATTCACCACATAAACAGAAGCAAAACCAAAAACTACATGATTATCTCAATTGACGCAGAGAAGGTATTTCACAAAATTCAACAGCCCTTTATGCTAAAAACCCTCAATAAACTTGGTATTGATGGAACATATCTCAAAGTAATAAAAGCTATTTACGACAAACCAACAGCCAATATCATACTTAATGGGCAAAAACTGGAAGCATTACCTTTGAAATCCAGCACTAGACAAGGATGCCCTCTCTCACCACTTCTATTCAACATAGTACTGGAAGTTCTAGCCAGAGCAATCAGGCAAGAAAAAGAAATAAATGGTATTCAAATAGGAAAGTTGGAAGCCAAATTTTCTCTATTTGAAGACAACATGATAGTATACTTAGAAGACCCCATCACCTTAGCCCAAAAACTCCTGAAACTGATAAGCAACTTCAGCAACGTCTCAGGATATAAAATCAATGTGCAAAAATCACAAGCATTTCTATACACTAATAACAGACTTAAAGAGAACCAAATCAAGAACGAACTGCCATTCACAATTGCTACAGAGAAAATAAAATACCTAGGAATACAATTCACAAGGAATGTAAGGGACCTCTTTATGGAAAACTACAAACCACTGCTCAACAAAATAAGAGAGGACACAAACAGATGGAGAAACATTCCATGTTCGTGGTTAGGAAGAATCAATATCGTGAAAATGGCTATATTGCCCAAAGTAATTTACACATTCAACGCTATCCCCGTCAAACTACCATTGAATTTCTTCATAAAACTGGAAAAAACCACCCTGAACTTCATATGGAACCAAAAGAGAGCCCGCATAGCCAAGTCGATTATAAGCAAAAAGAACACAATGGGAGGCATCACAGTACCAGACTTCAAACTATACTACAAGGTTCAGTAATCAAAACAGCATGGTACTGGTAGCAAAACAAAGGTATAGACCAATGGAACAGAACAGAAGCATCGGAGGCAACACAACATATCTACAACCATATAATCTTTGATAAACCAGACAAAAACCAGCAATGGGGAAAGATTCCCTGTTTAATAAATGGTGTTGGTAAAACTGGATAGCCATGTGCAGAAAGCACAAACTGGACCCCTTCCTGACACCTTACACTAAAATTAACTCCACATGGATTAAAGACTTAAACATAAGACCTGGCACCATAAAAACCCTAGAAGAAAATCTAGGCAAAACCATTCAGGACATAGGAGTAGGCAAGGACTTCATGACCAAAATATCAAAAGCATTGGCAAGAAAAGCCAAAATAGACAAATGGGACCTAATCAAACTCCACAGCTTCTGCCCGGCAAAAGAAACAGTCACTACAGTGAATCGGCAACAATCAGAATGGAAAAAAATCTTTGCAGTTTACGCATCTGACAAAGGGCTGATATCCTGAATTTACAAATAACTCAAACAGATTTACAGGAAAAAAACAAACAAGCCCATTCAAAAATGGGCAAAGGATATGAACAGACACTTTACAAAAGAAGACATACATGAGGCCAACAAACACATGAAAAAATGCTCATCATCACTGGTCATTAGAGAGATGCAAATCAAAACCACATTGAGATAACATCTCACACCAGTTAGAATGGCGATCATTAAAAAATCTGGAGAAAGCAGATGCTGGAGAGGATGTGGAGAAATAGGAACACTCTTACACTGTTGGTGGGAGTGTAAATTAGTTCAACCATTGTGGAAGACAGTGTGGCGATTCCTAAAGGACCTGGAGATAGAAATTCCATTTGACCCAGCAATCCCATTACTGGATATATATCTAAAGGGGTATAAATCATTGTACTATAAGGACACATGCACACGAATGTTCATTGCAGCACTGTTTACAATAGCGGAGACCTGGAACCAACCCAAATGCACAACGATGATAGACCGGACTTGGAAAATGTTGCACATATACACCATGGAATATTATGCAGCAATCAAAAATGATGAGTTTGTGTCCTTTGTAAGGACATGGATGAATCTGGAGAACATCATTCTCAGCAAAGTGACACAGGAATAGAAAAAGAAATGCTACATATTCTCACTCATAGGCCGGTGAGAAAAATGAGAACACATGGACACAGGGAGGAGTCTACTACACACTGTGGTTTATTGGGGGAATGGTGGAGGGACAGCGTGGGGGGAGCTGGGGAGGGATAACCTGGGGATGGATAACCTGGGGATAAATGCCAAGTTTGGGTGAAGGGGAGGAAGGCAGCAAAACACACTGCCATGTGTGTACCTATGCAACTATCTTGCACGTTCTGAACTTGTACCCCAAAACCTATAATGCAATAAAAATTTAAAAAATTTTTAAAAAAAGAAAAAGTTTTATATTGTTGGTTGGAGTGTTAATTAGTTCAACCATTATGGAAGACAGTGTGGCAATTTCTCAGGGACCTATAAATAGAAATTTCCTTTGACCCAGCAATCCCATTACTGGTTATATATCCAAAGGATTATAAATCATTCTGTTGTAAGGACACATGCACTCATATGTTCATTGCAGCACTGTTTACAATAACAAAGACTTGAAACCAACCGAAATGCCCATCAATCATAGACTGGACAGGGAAAATGTGGCACATATACACCATGGAATACTATGCAGCCATAAGAATCGATTAGTTTTTGTCCTTTTTAGCATCATGGATGAACCTGGAAACCATCATTTTCAGTAAACTGACACAAGAACAGAAAATCAAACACCGCATATTCTCACTCTTAGGTGGGTGTTGAACAATGAGAACACATGGACACAGAGAGGGGAACATCACACACTGAGGTCTTTGGGGGGACTAGGGGAGGGACAGTGGGCTGTAGACAGCTGAGGAGGGATAACATGGAGAGAAATGCCAGATATAGGCAATGGAGTTTGAGGCAGCAAACCACATTGCCATGTGCATATCTATATAACAATCCTGCATGTTCTTTACATGTACCCCAGAACCTAAAATGCAATTATACACACACACACACACACACATACACACACACATACACACACACACACATATATATATATGTAATCCTACCTGCTGTGGGGTAGGCTCGGGTGCCCGATTTGCCAGGCGGCTGAGAATATTACATTATGACATATGTAAGCTCATTGCAACTGGGGCAATTCACGCAATGGTAGCTGGGAGTCAAGTCACACTGGCTTTTATGTCACTCAGCAGTTCTTCCAGCTGTTTCAGAACTTTTTTGAGGACTGCATTTTCTGGCTTGTTTCCTGCCATTTACTCCTTGGACAGGTGCTGATGACTTTCTGCCAAGCACTTCACCTCAGCTAAGCTGGTGTTGAGGGCCATGAAAGGGTGAGAAGGGTCTTCTGACATGTTCAAGTAAGCATCCCAGCACAGCTGTTCCTCAATCACCAGAGCCTGTTCTAAGAGCTTGAACTTTCGAGCTAGAAATTCATTATTGATCTCTAAGAAATTGCCATGGTTCATTTCACCCTGGAAAGTCAGAGATGAAGGAGAGCAAAGGAACCTTCCAGGAGACAGAGCCCAAAGGCATTGCTGATGTAGAGAAGGTGGAGGAGAAGTCAGCAATAGATCTGACCCCTATTGTAGTAGAAGATAAAGAAGAGAAGAAAGATAGAATAGAAAAAGGAGGTGATGCTTCAGAATGGAGAGACCCCAAGGACCTGAATGATGAGAAACAGAAGAAAAATATTAAGCAGCATTTCATGTTCAACATCGCAGATGGTGGTTTTCCTGAGTTGCACTTTCTTTGGCAGAATGAAGAATGGGCAGCCACAGTTACCAAGAAGACTTATGAGATCTGGCATCAACAGCTTTGCAATGACTTGCCATAATATAACATGGTGTCCATGGTTCTCTGCCTTGCCTTGCCTTACCATTGTGCCAATTGTGACTTGCCTTGTCTTACCACGGTGATCATGGTGCCATGCATTTTCTTGTCTTTCATGCTTCCCATGGTTCCTTGCCTTCCCTTGTTTTGACTTACCTTACCATGGTTCCATTGGTGCCCATGATGCCTTTTCTTCCCTTGCCTTGCTTTATCAGGTACCCATGGTTTCTTGCCTTGCTTTGCCATGCCTTACCATGGAGCCCATGCTGTAAATGGTGCCTTGCATTTTCTTCACATGACTTACCATTGTGTCTATGGCACCTTTCATTGCCTTGACTTGTCCACCTTGTCTTGCCTGCCCTTGTCCACCTTGTCTTGCCTGGCCTTGTCTTGCCTACCACTGTGCCCATGGTGCCTTGTCATGCCTTGCTTTTCCTTACCATAGTGCCTATCGTGTCTTACCTTGCCTTTCCTTGCCTTACAATGGTGCTCATGGTGTCTTGCCTTACCTTACCTTTCATTGCCTCGCCTTGTCATGCTACCTATGTTTTCTTTCCTTCCATATCCTTGCTTTACCATGGTGCCCATGGTATCTTATTTTGCCTTGCCTTGCCATGCTGCCAATGGTGCATTACCTTGCCTTACCATGGAGCCCTGGTGCCTTGCCTTGATTTGCCTTGCCTTACCATGGTGCCCATGGCACATTGTCTTACTGTTTCATGCCTTGCCTTGTTTACCATGGTGACCAAAGTGGCTTGTCTTGCCTTGCCTTACCATAATGACCATGATGCCTTGTTTTCCCTTGCCTTGCCTTACCATGGTTGCCATGTTGTTTTTCTTTTCATGCCTTGTCTTACAATGGTTCCCATGGTGTCTTGCCTTGCATTGCCTTGACTTACCATGGTGCCTATGGTGTCTTGCCTTGCCTGGGCTGACCTTTCCTTGACTTTTCAAGATGCACAAAGTCACAAAGTGCCTTGCCTTGCCTTATCTTGCTTTACCATGGTTCCCATTTTGCCTTGCCTTGTTTGTCTTCCCTTGCCTTATCATAGTGCCAATCCTGCCTGGCCTTACCTTGCCTTGCTGAATCATGGTGCCCATGGCGACTTACCATGCCTTCCTTTGCTTTAACATGGTATTCATTGTGCCTTGCCTTGCATTACCCTGGAGCCTGTGGTGCCTTGTGTTAAGTTGCCTTGCAATGCCTTGCCTTACCATGGTGCCCATGGTGACTTGCCTTGCATTCCCTTAACATGCTGCCCATAATGTCCTTTGTTGCATTGCCTTGCTCGCTTTATTATGGCGCCCATTTTGTCTTTCCTTGCATTGCCTTACCAAGATGCCCATAGTGCAATGCCTTGCCTTGCCTTGCTTTGCCTTGCCTTCCCATGGTGCCCACAGTTCCTTACCTTGCCTTGCCTTACCAGGTTGCCCTTCATTCAATCCTTTGCCTTGCCCTGCCTTGCCTGGGTGCCCACGGTGCCCATGGTGCCATGTATTGCCTTGTCTTACAATTATGCCCATGATGCTTTGGCTTTCCTTGCCTAACAATATGCACATGGTAACTTGCCTTGCCTTGCATTCCATGGCTTTACCTTGGTGCCCATGGTGCTTTGCCTTTACTTGCCTTGCCTTACCATGGTGCCCATAGTGCATACGTTTGCCTTGTCTTGTGTTGCAATGGTGCTTATTGTGTCTTGTCTTGCCTTGCCTTGTCTTGTCTTATCATGGTGGCCATGGTTCATTTCTTTGCCTTGCCTTTCCTTACCTTGCTGTCTGTGGCACATTTCCTTGGCTTGCTTTGCTTTGCCTTACCGTGGTGCTAATGATGTTTTGTTTTGCTTTGCCTTGCCTTGCCTTACTTTACCATGGTTCCCATGGTGTCTTGTGTTGCCTTGCCTCGCCATGCCTTAACACGGTGCCCATGTTTACATACCTTGTCTTGCCTTATCATGGAGCATATGGTGCGTTGCTTTGCCTTACCTTGCTTTGCCTTGCCTTATAATACCCATGCTGCTCATGGTGCCTTGCCTTGCCTTGCCTTAGCATGGTGCCCATGGTGCTTGCCTTGCCTTGGCTTGTCTTGACATGGAGTCCATAGTGCCTTACCTTGCCATGCCTTGCCTTTCCATGGTGCCCATTGTGCCTTTTCTTTCCTTGCCTTGTCATGTATTGCCCTACCATGGTTTCAGTAGTGCCTTGCCTTTCCTTACCTTGCCTTACCATGCTAGCCATAATGTCTTTTTATGCATTGCCTTGCTTTACAATGATGCCCATGTTGGCTTTCCTTGGGAGGCCGTGGCTCACCTTACGATGATGCCTGTGCTGCCTTGTCTTGCATTACCATGTTGCCCATGGTGCCTTGCCTTACATTACCATACTGCCTATGATGCCTTGGTTTTCCTTCTCTTGCCATGCCTTACCATGGTGTGCATAATCTCTTGCCTTGCCTTTGATTTCTTTGCCTTGCTTTACAATAGTGCCTATGCTGCCAATGGTGCTCTGCATTGATTTGCCTTGCCTTATCTGATACCAATGATGACTTGTCTTGCATTGCCTTGCCTTACCATAGTGCTTATAGTACCTTGCCTTGCCTTGAATTACCTTGTTGCCTTTGGTGCTATGCCTTGCCTTATCATGTTACTCATGGTTTCTTGTCTTGCCTTCACTTGCTGTGCCTTATCATGTTGCCCTTGGTGCCTTGTGTTGCCTTACATTTCTATGGCAAACTATGGTTCCAATGGTGATTTGCCATGCCATATACCATGGTGCCCATGGTGCCTTACATTGCCTTACATTCCCATGCCAAACAATGGTGCCCGTGTTGACTTACCTTCCCTTGTGTTGCCTTACCATGGTGCCATTGGTGCCTTGCCTAACCTTGCTTTATATTGGCTCCCAAGGTTTCTTGTCTTGCCTTTTCTTGCATAACCATGGTGACCATGGTGCCTTCACTCACCTTACATTGTCCAACCATAGTATTCATGGTGCCTTGCCTTGCCTTGCCTTGCCTTACCATTGTGCCCAAGATGTTTCCCTCGTCTTTCCTTGCCTTACCATGGTGCCCATTCTGCATTATCTTCCCTCACTTTGCCTTGCCTTACCATGGTGCCCATGGTGCCTTCCCTTTTCCTGCCATGCCTTGATGTACCATGCTGCCCATGGTTCCTTGCCTTGCCTTGTTTTGCCTTACCATGGTGCCCATGGTGCCATAATTTGCTTTACTTTGCATTACCTTACCATGGGACTCATGGTGCGTAGCCTTGTCTTGCATTGCCTTGCCTTACAATGGTGCACATGTTGCCTTTCCTTGCCTTGCCTTGCACTCCTATTGTGCCCTAATGCCTTGCATTGACTTACTTGCCTTACCATGGTGCTCATGGTGCCTTGCAATGCCTTAACTATTCTTGCCTTTCCATGGTGCCCATGGTGAATTGCCTTAACTTGCCTTGCATTGCCATGGTGTCCATAGTATCTAGGCTTCTTCCTTACTATTGTGCTTCAGGTGCCTTGCCTTTCCTTGCCTTAGTTTACCATGGTGCCCATGGTGCCTTGCCTTGGCTTACCATTGTGCCCATTGCGCCTTTCTTTGTATTACCATTGTACTCATGTTATCTTGTTTTACTATGATGCCCATATTGGCTTAGCTTGCCTTGTCTTCCTTTACTGTTGTGCTGATGGTGCCTTGCCTTGCCTTACTATGGTGCCCATGGTGCCTTATATTGCCTTGCCTGTTCTTGCATTGGTAGCTATTGTAGCTTACCTTGCCTTGCCTTACCTCAGTGCTCATGATGCCTTTTCTTGCCTTCCCTTGCATTCCCATGGTGCCCATCGTGCCTTGCCTTCTTATGCCTTACCTTAACATGTTGCCCATGATGATTTCCCTTAGCTTGACATTTTTTGCCTTACCATGGTGCCTTGCCTTGTCTTGAATTTCCATGGGGTCCATGGTGCCTTGCCTTGCATTGTCTTTTCTTATCATGGTGCCCATGGTGCCTAGCCTTGCTTGTCTTGCCTTGTCCTGCTTTCCTTGCCTTACCATGGTGTCCATGCTGCCCATGGTGGCTTTCATTGTCTTGCCTTGCCTTTACAAGCCCAGCCTTACTACTGTGCCCATGATGCCTAGCCTTGCCTTACCATTGTGCCCATGGTGCCTTTCTTTACCTTTTCTTGTCATACCTTGTTGCCCATGGTGCTGTGCCTTGCCTTGCCTTAACATTGCTTTCATGGTGCCTTTCTTTTTTTGCCTTATCATACTGTCCATGATACCTTGCTTTGCATTCCCTTGACTTACCATGGTGCTCATAATGCCATGTCTTGCTTTCCCTGCCAGACTATCATGCCCATGATGACTTGCCTTGTTTTTCCTTGCCTCACCTTTCCTTGTCTTACCATGGTGTCCATGGTGGCTTGCCTTGCTTTTATGTGCTTATCATGCAGCCCATGGTGCCCTACTTCGTCTTGCCTTGCCTTACCTTTGTTACCATGGTACTTTGCCTTTTCTTCCCTTCCCTTGTCTTGTATTTCCATGGTGCCCATGGTGCCTTGACTTGCCTTGCCATGGTGCTTATGCTGCCTTGAATTGCCTTCCACTGTCTTACCATTTGGCCCATGTTGCCTTGCCTTGCCATGGCTTGCCTTACCATGCTGCCCACTTTACCTTCCCTTGCCTTACGAATGTGCCTTGCCTCCTTTTACCTTACCGTGGTGATCCAGGTGCCTTGCCTTTAATTGTGTTGCATTACCATGGTGCCCATGGTGCCTTGCCTTGCCTTGCCTTACCATGGTGTCCATAATGCCTAGCCTTGAATTGCCATACCATGGTGCCAATGTACATGGCTTTGCCTTGCCTTGTCTTGCCTTATTATGGTGCCCATGATGCCTTGCCTTCCTTTGACTTGCCTAGCCTTGCCTAGGCTTACCATGGTGCCTTGACTTGCCAAGTCTTGCCTTACTATGGTGCCATGTTGCCTTGCATTTTTACTTTGCCTGGCTTTACCATGGTGCCCATGTTGCCCTGCCTTGCTCTGCCTTAGCATTCTACCCATGGTTCTTTGCCTTACTTTGCCTTACCATGATGTCCACGCTGACTTGCTTTGCCTTACCATAATGTCCATGGAGAGTTGCTTTGCCAAGACTTGCCTTACCATTGTGTTCATGGTGCATTGCTGTTCGTTCCTTGCCTTGCTTCTCATAACCATGGTGCCCTTTGTCCCTTGACTTACATTTCCTTGACTTAGCGTGGTGTCCATGGTGCCACGTCTTGCCTTGGTTGACTTGCTCTGGTGCCCATGGTACTTAGCTTTGTCTTGCTTTACCATGGTGTTTCTGGTGCTCTGCCTTTCTTTGTCTTGACTAACTATGTTGCCCATGGTGCCTTGCCCTACCTTAACTTTCCTTAACATGTAGCTCATGGTGCTATGTTTGCCTTGCCTTGCCTAGCTTTGCCATACCATGGTGCCCTGATGCCTTACATTGCTTTGCTTTACCATGGTTCCCATGTTGGCTGGCCTTTCCATGCCTTGCCTTAACGTGTTGACTATGGTGCATTACATTGCCTTGCCTTGCCTTGCCCAACTATGGTGCCCATTGGGACTTGGCTTGCCTTGCTTTACTATATCATGCTGCCCATGGTGCCTTGTCTTACTGTGCCATGTCTTGCCTTACCATGGTCCCCATGGTGCCTTTTTCATCTTTGATTTACTTTACCATGGTACCCATGATAACTTGCCTTGCTGTGCCTTACCATATGCCCATGGAAACTTGCCTTGTCTTGCATTCCCTTGCTTTAACATGGTGCCCATACTGCTTTGCCTTGCCTTACCATGGTGCTCAATGTGACTTGCATTGCCTTACATTGCCTTACCATGGTACCCATGGTTTATTTCCTTGCCTTGCATTGCCTAACCACAGTTCCCATTTCGAATTTTATTGGCTTGCCTGGCTTTGGCTTACCGTGGTACTTACGATGTTTTGCCTTGCATTGCCTTGACGTACCATGGTGCTGCTGGTGCCTATTGTTCCTTGTGTTGCCTTGCCATGCCATTGTGCCCATGGTGCCTTTTGGTGCCTTGTCTTGCTTGTCATACTGCCAATTTTTCCTTGCATTGCTTTGTCAGGCTTTGTCATGCTGCTCATTGTGCCTTGCCTTGCCTTGCCATGTCTTACCATTGTGCCAATGGTGCTTTGCTTTGCCTTCCCTTGCCTTACCATAGTGCACCTGTTGCCTTGTCTTATCTTACCATTGTGCCCATAATTCCTTGCCTTGCCAGATCTTACCATGGTGCCCATGGTGCCTTGCCTTGCCTTCCCTTGTCTTTCCATGGTACCCATGATGCCTTACCTTCCCTTTCCCAGCTTTACCATGGTGTCTAATGTGTTTTGCCTTGCCCTAACTTGCCTAATCATGGTACCCATGGTGCCTTGTCTTGTCTTTCCTTTCCTTTCATTTTCTTCCCTTGCCTTACCATTGTACCCATGGTGCTTTACATTGTCTTAACTTGCCTTACCATGGTGCCCATGGTGCCATGCCTTTCCTTCTGTTAACATGGTGCCCATGGTGTTTTGCATGGCTTTACCTTGCCTTGCCCTACCATGGTGTGATGGTTTCTTGCCTTGCCTTACTGTGGTGCTTCTAGTGACTTGCCTTGCCTTATCATGGTGCCCATACCACACATAGTACATTGCCTTGTCATGCCTTGCAATAACAAAATGCCCTTGGATTATTGTTTTGCATGCCTTACTATGGTGCCCATGGTTCCTTGCCTTACTTTGTCTTGCCTTACCATGGTGCCCATAATGCTTTGCCTTGCCTTACCATGTTGCCCTTGATGCCTTGCCTTTCTTCCCTTACCATGGTGCCCAAGGTACCTTGAATTTTCTTGCCTTCCCTTGCCTTGTATTGCTTTACCATCGTGCTCATTGTGCCTTGAATTGCCTTGCCAGGGTGTCAGTGGTTCCTTGCATTGCCTTCCCTTGCTTTACCGTGTTGTCCATGTTGCCTTTCCTTGCCATGCCTTGCCTTACCATGGGGCCCATTGTTCCTTGCCTTAGGATAATGCTCATTGTTTCTTGTCTTGCCTTACCGTGGTGCCCCTGGTGCATTGCCTTGCCTAGCCAGCCTTACTGTCTTGTCTACTGTGGCTTAACTTGCCTTGCCTTGCATTACCAAAGTGTCATGTTGCCTTGGCTTGCCTTGCTTTGCATTGCCTTACCATGCAACCCATGATACATTCCTTTGCCTTGTCTTGCCTTGCCTTACTATGGTGCCCTGTTGCCTTGTCTTGCCTTGTCTTGCCTTACCATGTTGCCCATAATGCCTTGCCTCGACTTCTATTGCCTTGCCTTACTATAGTGTCCATGGTGCATTCCCTTATTTGCATTGTCTTGCTTTGTTTACCATAGTGGCCATAGTACCTTGCTTATCTTGCCTTCCCTTGTCTTTCCATGGGACCTCAGGTCCCTTGCCTTGTCTTGTCTTACCATGGTGCACCGGGTGACTTGTCTTTACTTGCCTTGAGTTAAAGTGGTGTCCATGGGGCCTTGACTTGCCTTTATTGGCTTACCATAATGCCTTGCCTTGCCTTACAATTGTACTTATGGTTCCTATCATTGCCATGTTTTACCATGGTACCAATGTTGCTTAGCTTGCCTTGCCATACCTTACCATGGTGCCCATGGTGCCCTACATTGTGTTGCCTTACCAATGTGCTCATGGTGCCATGGCTTGACATGCCTTGCCTTGCATTGCCATGGTGCCCATGGTTCCTCGCATTGCCTTCCATTGTTCTACCATGTTTCTCATGTTGCCTTACCTTGTCATACCTTACCTTACCATGGTATCCAATGTGCCTTGCCTGGACTTACCATAATGTTCATGGTACCTTGCCTTTCCTTGCCTTGCCTTGCAATGGTGCACATGGTGCTTTGCCTTACCTTGCCTTACCTTTCTGTTTATGGTGTCTTGCCTTGTTTTTTCTTGCCTTACCATGATGCCCATGGTGCCTTGACTTGCCTTACCTTGCAGTAACTTGGTGCTCAGGGTGTCTTAACTTTCCTTTATTTGCCATACAATGGTGCCCATAATTCCTTTCCTTTCTATTGTGCTTACAGTGTCTTGCCTTTCCTTGCCATGGTGCTGATGGTGCCCTGCCTTGCTTGGTCTTGCCTAACTATGGTCCTCATGGTGCCTTGCCTTGCCTTAACTTGCATTAACACCTTGCCCATCATGCCATGCTTGCCTTGCTTTTCTTTGCCTTACCATGGTTCTCAGGGTGCCTTTTGTCACTTTGCCTTACTATGGTGCTCATGTTGTCTGTCCTTGCCATGACTTGCCTTAACATGGTGCCCATGGTGCATTGCCTTGCCTGGACCTACAATGATGCCCATTGGGCCTTCCCTTGCCTTGTTTTGCCTTTTCATGTTTCCCATGGTGCCTTGCCTTGCCTTGCCTGGATGTACCATAGTTCTGATGGTTCTTTGCCATGCTTTTCCTTGCCTTGTCATGGTGCCCATGGTGCCTCTTTTCTTCTTGACTTTCCTTACCATGGTACCAATAATGTCTTGCCTTGCCTCCCCTAAGCATATGTCCATGGTTACTTGCATTCCCTTTCTTTAACACGGTGCCCATACTGCCTTTCTTGCCTAACTAAGGTGCCCATAGTGCCTAGGCTTCATAGGCACCATGGTAAGGCAAGGCAAGGCAAGGTAAAAACTATTGGCACATTGTAATGTAAGGCATGGCAAGGCAAGGGAAGGCAAGACACCTTAAGCATTATGGTAAGGCAAGGGAAGGCAATGAAAGGCACCATTTGACCAGGCATGGTGTGTCACGCTTGTAATCCAAGCACTTTATAACCCAAGGTGGGCAGATCACATGAGGTCGGGAGTTCAAGACAAGCCTGACCAACATGGTGAAACCTCATCTTAAAAAAAAGGCGCCATAGACAACATGGTAAGGCAAGGCAAGGCATGACAAGGGACCACTGAAACCATGGTAAGGCAAGGCACCTCAAGGAACAATAGGCACCATGGTAAGGCAAGTCACCATGGGCACCATGTTAAAGCAAGGCAAGACAAGGTACCATGGGCATTATGTTAAGAAAAGGCAATGCACCATGGGTAACAATTCATGGCTATCGAGCAAGGCAAGGCAAGGCAACTCCAGACAAGGCAATTTCAGGCAAGTCATGGCAAGGCTAGGCAAGGCTATTCCAGGCAAGGCAATTCAAGGCAAGGCAAAGGAATGCTAAGCAAGACAATTCCAGCTAAGGCAAGGCAAGGAAATGCAAGGAAGTTCTAGGCAAGGCAATTCCAGGAACGGCAATTCCAGGAAAGGCTAGGCAAGAAAAGGCAGGGAAAGACAATTTTCGGCAAGGTAATTCAAGGTAAGGCAAGACAAGACAAGACAAAACAAGGCAAGGCAATTCCAAAGAAAGACAAGTCCAGGCAAGGCAAGGAAAGGCAAGGCAAGGCACGGCACATTAAGGTAATCACAGGCAACGAAATTTTAGGGAAGAGAAAGCAAAAAAAGGCAAGACAAGGCAATTCCAGGCAAGGCAATTCCAGGCAAGGTAAGGCAAAGCAAGGCAAGGCAAGGCTATTCCAGACAAGGCAATTTCAGGCAAGGCAAGGAAAGGTGAGGCAAGTCAATTCCAGGCAAGGCAAATCCAGGGAAAAGAAGGAAAGGCTAGGCAAGGCAAGATAATTTCAAGCAAGGAAATTCCAGGCAAGACAAGGCAAAGAAAGGGTAATTCCAGGCAACTCAATGCCAGGCAAGGCAAAGCAAGGCATGGAAATCTCAGGAAAGGCAAGGAAAAGCAAGGCAAGGCAAGGCAATTTCAGGCAAGGCAAGGCAAGAAGGAAATCCCAGGCAAGGCAATTCAAAGCAAGGCAAGGAATTGCCTTGCCTGATATTGTCTTTCCCTGCCTTGTCTTGCCTTGCCTGGAATTTCTGTTCCTAGAATTGCCTTGCCTGGAACTGCCTTGCCTTGCCTTACCTGGAATTGCCTTGCTTAGCATTGCTTTGTCTTGCCTTGAATTGCCTTGCCTGGAATCGCCTTGACTAAACTTGCTGTGACTTGCCTAGAATTTCCTTGTCTGGAGTTACCTTTCCTTTCCTTGCCTTTGCTTGCCTTGCCTGGAATTCTCTTGCCTGGAATTACCTTGTCTTGCCTTGCCTTGCATTGCCTGAGATTGCCTTGCCTTCCCTTGCCTGGAATTGCCTTGCCTTGTTTTACCTGGAATTGCCTTGCCTAGAATTGCCTTGCTTTGTTTTGCCTTGCCTTGCCTGGTATAGACTTGCCTGGAATTGTGTGGCCTTGCCTTGTGTTCACTTCCCTGGCCTGGAATTGCCTTGCCTTGACTTCTCTTGCCTTCCCTTGCCTTTCATTGCCTGGAATTGTTTTGCCTTGCCATGTCCTTTCTTGACTGGAAGTGTCTTGCCTTGACTGGAAGTGCCTTACCTGGAAGTTCCTTGTGTTGCTTTGCCTTGCCTTGAGTGGAATTGTCTTGCATTGCCCTGCCTTGCCTGGAATTGCCTTCCCTGGGATTGCCTGCATTGCCTTGCTTTGCCTTGCCTTGCCTCTAATCGCCTTGTCTAAAGTTGCCCTACCTTGTGTTGTTTTGCATTACTTGGAATTGCATTATCTGAAATTGCCTTGCCTTGCCTTGCCTGAAATTTCCTTGACTTGACTTGCCTGGAATTGCCTTGCAGGAATTGCCTTACAGTGCCTGCAATTGCCTTGCCAGGAATTGTCCTGTGTTGCCTTGCCTTGCCTATTCTTGCCTTGCCTGGAACTGCCTTGCCTTGCCTTGCCTTGCCTTCAATTTCTTTGCCTGGAGTTATTCTGCCTTGCCTTACCTTTTTTCCCTCGAATTGCCCTGCCTTGCCTTGCCTGGAAGTGCCTTGGCTTGCCTTGCTTTGCGTTTCCTGGCCTAAAATTGCCTTGCCTAAAATAGTTCTGCCTTGGCTGGAATTGCGTTGCCTGGAATTGCCCTGTCTTTTATTGCCTTACCTTGCCTGGAATTGCCTTGCCTGGAATTAACTTGCCTGGTATAGCCTTGCCTTGCCTAGCTTTTCCTTGTTTTTCCTGGATTTTCCTTGCCTGGAATTGACTTGCCAAGCCTTTTTTGCCTCGCCTGGAATTGCCTTGTCTGGAATAGCCTTGCCTTGCCTTGCCTTGCCTAAAATTTCCTTGCCTAAAATAGCCTTGCCTTTGCTTGCCTTGCCTTGCCTGGAATTGCCTTACCTAGAATTGCCTTGCCTTGCCTTGGCTAAAATTGCCCTTCCAGTAATTGTCCTACTTTGCTATGCTTTGCTTTGCCTCGAATTGCCTCAAAATGCCTTTTCTGGAATTGCCCTGACTTGTCTTGCCTTGCCTTGCCTGGAATTGCCTTTTATGGAATAGCCTTGCCTGGAATTGACTTGCCTGGAATTGTTTTGCATGGAATTCCGTTGCCTCCTTTTTGCTTGCCTTGCTTTACCTGGAATTGCCTTGTCTGAAATTTCATTGCCTTTCCTTGCCTAAAAATTGCCTTGCCTGAAATTGCGTTGTGTTGCCTTGCCTTGCCTGGGATTGCATTGTGTTGCATTGCCTTGGCTTGCCTGTGATTCCTTGCCTGGGATTGTCTTGCCTTGCCTTGTTTTGCCCTGCTGGTATTGCCTTGCCTAGGATTGTGTTGCCTAAAATTGCGTTGCCTTGCATTGCATTGCCTTGCCTTGCCTGGAATTTCTTTGCCTAATATATCCATTTTGTTGTCTTCCCTTTTCTGGGATTGCCTTATCTGGAATTGTCTTGCCTGGCCTTGACTTGCCTTGTCTTGCTTTGCCTGGAACTGCCTTGCCTTACCTTGCCTTGCATTGCCTTTCCTGAGATTGCCTTGCCTTGCCAGGTTTTGCCTGGATTAGCATTTCCTGGAATTGCCTTGCCTTGCCTTGCCTTGCCTTGAATTGACTTTCCAGGATTTGCCTTGCCTTGTATTGCCTGCAATTTTCTTGCTTTCCGTGGCTGGAATTGCCTTGCCTGGAATTGCCTTGCCTTACCTTGCCTTGCCTGACATAGTATTGCCTTGCATGAAATTGCCTTGCATTTTCTAAAATTCCCTTGCCTGAAATCCCCTTGCCTTGCCTTGCCTTGCCTTGGCTGGAATTGCCTTGCCTAGAATTGCCTTGTTTTTCCTTGCCTTTTCTTGCCTAAAATTGCCCTTCCTGTAATTGTCCTTCCTTGCCTTACGTTGCCTGCCATTGCCTTAGCTTGCCTTGCCTGGATTTGTGTTGCCTAGGATTGCCTTGCCTTGCCTAAAATTGCCTTGCCTGGAATAGCCTTGCCTTGTCTTTCCAGAAATTTTCTTGTCTGTAGTTGGCTTGCCTTGATTTTCCTTGCCTTGCCTTGCCTGGCCTGGCCTGAAATTACCTTTCCTGGAATTGCCTTGTGTTGCCTGGAATTGCCTTGACTTAGCTTGCCTTAGCTTGCCTTGAATTGTCTTGCCTAAAATTGTCTTGTCTTGCCTTGCCTTGTTTTGCCTGGAATTGCCTTGCCTTGCCTGAAATTTGTTTCCCTTGCCTTGCTTGAAATTGCCCTGTCTTACCTTGCCTTGCCTTGGCTGAAATTGCCTTGCCTGGAATTTTCTTGCCTGTTTTTTCCTTGCCTTGTCTTACCTGGAATTGCCTTCCCTGTAATTTTCTTCCCTTGCCTTGCCTGGGATTGCCTTGCCTGGATTGCCTTACCTGGGAATGTGTTGCGTTGCGTTGCCTTGCCTTCCCTTGCCTTTGATTGGCTTGCCTGGGACTGTCTTGCGTTGCCTTGTTTTGTCCTGCCTGGGATTGCCTTAATCAGGATTGCCATGCCTGTGATTGCGTTGCCTTGCCTTGCCTTGCCTTGCCTGGGATTGCCTTCCTGTGGTTGCCTTGCCTTGCCTTTCCTGGAATTGCTTTGCCTAAGATTCCCTTTCTTTGCCTTGCCTTGCCTGGGATTGCCTTGCCTTGCTTGCTTTGCCTTGCCTTTTCTGAAATTGCCTTGCCTTGCTTTGCCTTTCTTGGGATGGCCTTGCCTTGCCTTGCCTTGCCTGAATTTGCCTTACCTGGAATTGCCTTGCCTTGACTTGCTTTGCCTTGCCTTGCCTGTTGTTGCCTTCCATGGAATTGTTTAGCATTGCCTTGCCTTGCCAGAAATTCACTTGCCAGGATTTTCCTTGCCTTGTATTGCCTGAAATTGCCTTGCTTTTTTTGGCTAGAATTGCTTTGCCTGGAATTGCCTTGCCTTATCTTGCCTTGCCTGGCCTAGTATTGCCTTTCATGGAATTGCCTTGCGTTTCCTGAATCTGCATTGCCTGAAATACCCTTGCCTTGGCTTGCCTTGCCTGGAATTGCCTTGTCTTGAATTGCCTTTTTTTCTTTCATTTCATTTTCTTGACTAAAATTGTCCTTCCTGAAATTGTCCTGCCTTGCCTTACATTGCCTGCAACTGCCTTGCCTTGCCTTTCCTGGATTTATGTTGCCTGGAATTGCCTTGCCTTGCCTAGAATTTTCTTACCTGGAATTGCATTGTCTTGTCATTCCTGGAATTGCCCTGCCTGTAGTTAGCTTGCCCTGCCTTGCCTGGAATATCCTTACCTTTCCTTTCCTTTCCTTGTCTTGCTTTGCCTGAAAGTGTCTTGCCTTGACTTGCCTTGCCTTGCATTGCCTGATATTCTCTAAATTTACCTTGCCTAAAATTGCTTGGAATTGCCTTGTCTGGAATTGCATTGCTTTTAATTGCCTGGAATTGTCTTGCCTGGAATTGCCTTGCCTGGAATTGCCGTGCTTGGAGTTATATTGCCTGGAATTTTCTTGCTGGAAATTGCCTTGCCTGGAATTGCCTTGCCTGGAATTGACTGGAATTGAGTTGCCTGAAATTGCCTTGCTTGGAATTGCCTGGAGTTGCCTTGCCTGGAATTGCCTTGCCTGGAATTTCCTGGGTTAGCCTGTAATTGACTTGAGTATAATTACCTTGCTTTGAATTGCATTGCCTGATATTGCTTTGCTCGAATTGCCTTGCCTGGAATTGCCTTGCATGGAAAACCAGACAATTCCAGTCAAGGCAATTCCTGGCAATTTGAGGCAAGTCAAATTCTCTCAAGGCAATTCTAAAAAATTTCAGGCAAGGAAATTTCAAGCAAGGCAATTCCAGGCAAAAAAATTCCAAGCAAGGTGATTCCAGGCAGTTCCAGGCAAGGCACTTTCAGGCAAAACAATTCCAGGCAATTCCAGGCAAGGTAATTACAGGCAAAGAAATTCCAGGCAATTCCTGGCAAGGCAATTCCAGGCAATTCCAAGCAAGGCAAATCCAGGCAAAGCTATTCCAGGAAATTCCAGGCCAGGCAATTCCAGGCTAGGAAAATCCAGGCAAGAAAACTTCACACAATTCCAGGCAAGTCAATTACAGGCAAGGCAATTCCAGAAAATTCCGACAAAGGTTATTTCAGGCAAGGCATTTAAAGGCAATTCCAAGCAAGGCAGAAGAATATCCTTGACTGGAATTGCCTATAATTGCGTTGCTGGGAATTGCTTTGCCTGGTATATCTTGGAATTGCCTTAACTGGAATTGCCTGGAATTGCCTTGACAGAAATTGCCTTTCCTGAAATTGCCTGGAATTGCCTTGCCTGAAATTGCCTTGTCTAAAATTGCCTCTAATTCCCTTGGCTGAAATTGCATTGCCTGGAAGTGCCTTTTCTGGAATTATCTGAAATTGCATTGCCATAAATGGCATTGCCTGGAATTGCATAAAATTACCTTGATTGGAATTGCATTGCCTGGAAATGCCTAGAGTTACCTTGCCTGGAATTGCCAGGAATTGCCTTGCCTAAAAGTACCTTGCCTGGAATTGCCTGGAATCACCTTGCCTGAAATTGCCTTCCATGCAATTTTCTTGCCTGAAGTTTTCTGGAATTGCCTTGACTGGATTTGACCTGCCTCAAATTGCCTGCAATTTCCTTGACTGGAATTGTTTGGAATTCCGTTGCCTGGAATTGCCTAGCCTAAAATTGACTGGAATTGGATTGCCAGGAATTGCCTTGCCTGGAATTTTTTGGAATTGCCTTGCCTGGCATTGCCTGGAATTGCCTTGCATTGAATTGGCTTGCCAAAAATTGCCTTTTCTGAAATTGCCTGGAATTGCCTTACCTGGAATTGCCTTGTCTATAATTCCTTGAAATTCGCATCCCTGTACTTGCCTTGCCTGAAATTTCTTTGCCTTGAATTTCCTGGAATTGCATTGCCAGCTATGGCCTTGCATGGAATTTTGTGGAATTGCCTTGCTTGGAATTGACTTGAATGAAATTGCCTAAAGTTTTTTTGCCTGGAATTGCTTTGCCTGGAATTGCCTAAAATTCTCTTGCCTGGAATTGCCTTGGCTGGAATGGTCTTACCTGGAATTGCCTGGAATTGCATTGCCTGGCATTGCCTTGCCTGGAAATACCATGCCTGAAATTGCCTTAAAATGCCTTGTGTATAATTTACTTGCCTGGAATTGCCTGGAGTTGCCCTGCCTGGAATTGCCTTACATAAAATTTTTTCAAATTGCATTGCCTAGAATTCCATTGTCTTGAATTGCCTTGCCTGTAATTTCCTTGCCTGGAATTGTCTTGCCTGAATCTGCCTTGCCTGGAATTGATTTGCCTGGAATTGCCTGGAAATGTTTTGCCTGGAATTGCCTTACCTGAAATTCCCTGAAAATGCCTTGCCTGGAATTGCCTTTCCTTGAATAGCTTTGTGAGGAATTGCATGGAATTGTCTTGCCTGAAATTATTTTGTCTGGAATTACCTGGAATTGCTTTGCCTGGAATTGCCTTCCCTGGCATTGCATAAAATTCCCTTGACTGGATTTGCCTTGTTTGGAATTGCCTCGAATTGCCTTGCCTGGAATTACCTTGTCTGGAATTGTTTGGAATTGTCTTGCCAGAAGTCTGGAATTTCCTTGCCTGGAATTGCCTTGCCTGAAATTACCTTTAATTGCCTTTCCTGAAATTGCCTTATTTGGAATTTTTTGGAATTGCCTGGTCTGGCATTGCCTTGCCTGGAATTGCCTTACATGGAATTGACATGTCTGCAGTTGCCTAATATTGCCTTACCTAGAATTGCCCAGAATAGAGTTGTCTTGCCTTGCCTTGCCTGAAATTGCCTTGCCTGGAATTCAAAGGAATTGCTTTGCCTGGAAATGCCTTTCCTGGAATTATCTGGAATTGCCTTGCCTGGAATTGCCTTGCCTGAAATTTCCTGAAAATGCCTTGCCTAAAATTGCCTTACTTGGAATTCCCTAAAATTGCCTTGCCTGTAATTGTCTTTCCTGGAATTGTTTTGCCAGAAATTGCATAAAATTGCCTTGCTTGAAATCATTTTTAATGGAATTACCTGGAATTGCCTTGCCTGGATTTACCTTGCCTGGGATTGCATAGAATTGGCTTGCCTGGAATTGGCTTGCCTAAAATTGCCTAGAATTTACTTGACTGAAATTAACTTGCCTGAAATTCCTTGGAATTGCCTTGCCAGGAGTTGTCAGAAATTGTCTTGACTGGAATTGCCTTGCCTGAAATTACCTGGAATTAACTTGCTTAAAATTTCCTTCTATGGAATTTCCTGAAATTGCCTTGCCTGTAATTGCCATGTCTGGCATTGTTTTGCCTAGAATTGCCATACATGGAATTGACTTGTCTACAGTTGCCTGGTATTGCCTTGCCTAGAATTGCCTGGAATAGAGTTTCCTTGTCTTGCCTAGCCTGGAATTGCCTTGCCTTGCCTGGAATTGCCTTCCATTGCCTTGTCTTGTTTCTCTTTGCCTGGAAGTGTCTTGCCTTACCTTGCCTAGCATTACCTGATATTGCATAAATTTACCTTGCCTGAAATGGCTTGGAATTGCCTTGCCTGGAATTGCCCATAATGGCCTTGCCTGGATTTGCATTGCCTAAAATTTCCTGGAATTGCCTTGCCTGTAATTGCCCTGTCTGTCATTGCCTTGCCTGGGATTGCCTTACATGGACTTGACATGTCTGCAGTTGCCTAATATTGCCTTGCCTAGAATTGCCCAGAATAGAGTTGTCTAGCATTGCCTTCCCTGGAATTGCCTTGCCTGGAATTACCTGAAATTTCTTTGCCTGGAAATGCCTTTCCTGGAATTACCTGGAATTGCCTTGCCTGGAATTGCCTTGACTGAAATTTCCTGAAAACATCTTGTCTGAAATTGCCTTTTCTGGAATTCCCTAAAATTGCCTTGCTTGTAATTGCCTTCTTCTGGAATTGTCTTGCTAGGAACTGCATGGAATTGCCTTGCCTGGAATTACTTTGAATGGAATTGCTTGAAATTGCCTTGCCTGAATTTGCCTTGCCTGGGATTGCATAGAATTGCCTTGCCTGGAATTGGCTTGCCTAAAATTGCCTAGTATTTACTTGACTAAAATTAACTTGCCTGGAATTTCTTGGAATTGCCTTGCCAGAAGTTGTATGGAATTGCCTTGACTGGAATTGCCTTGCCTGAAGTTGCCTGGAATTACCTTGCCTAAAATTTTCTTCTATGGAATTTCCTGAAATTGCCTTGCCTGTAATTGCCATGTCTGGCATTATTTTGCCTGGATTTGCCATACATGGAATTGACTTGTCTACAGTTGCCTTGTATTGCCTTGCCTAGAATTGCCTGTAATAGAGTTGCCTTGCCTTGCCTAGCCTGGAATTGCCTTGCCTTGCCTGGAATTGCCTTCCATTGCCTTGCCTTGTTTCACTTTGCCTGAGTGTCTTGCCTTGCCTTCCCTTGCATTACCTGATATTGCATAAATTTACCTTGCCTGAATTTGCTTGGAATTGCCTTGCCTGGAATTGCCCATAATGGCCTTGTCTGGAATTGTCTTGCCTGAAATTTCCTGGAATTGCCTTGCCTGGGATTGCCTTGTCTGGCATTGCCTTGCCTGAAATTGCCTTACATTAAATTGACATGTCTGCAGTTGCCTAATATTGCCTTGCCTAGAATTGCCCCGAATAGAGTTGTCTAGTCTTGCCTTGCCTGGAATTGCCTTGCCTGGAATTACCTGGAATTGCTTTGCCTGGAAGTGCCTTTCCTGGAATTACCTGGAATTGCCTTGTCTGGAATTGTCTTGACTGAAATTTCCTGAAAATGCCTTGCCTGAAATTGCCTTACCTGAAATTCCCTAAAATTTTCTTGCCTGTAATTGCCTTTCCTGAAATTGTCTTGCCAGGAACTGCATAAAATTGCCTTGCCTGGAATTACTTTGAATGGAATTACCTGTAATTGCCTTGCCTAGAATTGCATTGCCTGAGATTGCATAGAATTGCCTTGCCTGGAATTGCCTAGAATTTTCTTGACTGTAATTACCTTGCCTGGAATTCCTTGGAATTGCCTTGCCAGGAGTTGTCTGGAATTTCCTTGACTGGAATTGCCTTGCCTGAAATTGCCTGGAATTACCTTGCCTAAAATTGCCTTCTTTGGAATTTCCTGAAATTGCCTTGCTTGTAATTGCCATGTCTGGCATTGCCTTTCCTGAAATTGCCATACATGGAATTGACTTTTTAACAGTTGCCTGGTATTTCCTTGCCTAGAATTGCCTGAAATAGAGTTCCCTTGCCTTGTCTAGCCTGGAATTTCCTTGCTTTGCCTGGAATTGCCTTCCATTGCCTTGCCTTGTCTCGCTTTGCCTGGAAGTGTCTTGCCTTGCCTTGCCTTGCATTACCTGATATTGCATAAATTTAACTTGCCTGAAATTGCTTGGAATTGTCTTGCCTGGAATTGCCCATAATGGTCTTGCCTGGAATTGTCTTGCCTAGAATTTCCTGGAATTGCGATGAATTGATTCACATGGCCTGGAATTGCCTCGAACTGCCTTGCCTGGAATATCCTTGCTGGGAATTCCCCGGAATTGTCTTGCTGGAAATTGCCATGCCTAGAATTGAGTGGAATTGTGTTGCCTGGAATTCTCTAGCCTGGAATGACGTGGATATTTCTTGCCTAAAACTGCCTAACCTGGAATTGCCTGGAATTGTTTTTCCGGGATTTGTCTTGCCTGGAATTGCCTGAAATTGCCTTGCCTGGAATTGCCTAAAATTATCTTGCCTGGAATTGCCTTGCCTGGAATTGCTTTGCCTGGAAGTGCCTTGCCTGAAACTGCCTGAAATCATCTTGCCTAAAATTGCTTGCCTGGAATTTCCATGCCTGCAATTTTCGTGCCTGAAATTTTTTGGAATTGCCTTGCTTGCATTTGGCTTGTTTTAAATTGCCTGGAATAGCCTTGACTGGAATTGTCTGGAATTCACTTGCCTGGAATTGCCTTGCCTGGAATTGCCTGGAATTCACTAGCCTGGAATTGCCTGGAATAGACTTGCCTTGCCTGTAATTTCCTTGCCTGGAATGGCCTGGAATTGCCTAGTCTGGAACTGTCTTTCCTGGAATTGCGTGAAGTTGTTTTGCCGGGAATTGCCTTTTCTGGCATTGCCTTGAATTGCCTAGCCAGAAATTGTTTTTCCTGGAATTGCTTAGAATTGCCTTAACTAAAATTGCCTTGTCTGGAATTCCCTGGAATTCGCTTCCCTGTACTTGCCTTGCCTAAAATTTTTTTTGCCTAAAATTTCCTGGAATTGCATTGCCAGCTATAGCATTGCATGAAATTGCGTGGAATTGCCTTGCTTGGAATTGACTTGCCTGAAATTGCCTGGATTTGCCTCATCTGGAATTGCTTTTTCTGGAATTGCCTGAAATTTTCTTGCCTAAAATTGCCTTGCCTAGAATGGCCTTGCTGGAATTGCCTGGTATTGCATTGCATGACTTTGCCTTGCCTGAAATTGCCTGGAATTCCGTTGCCTGGCTTTGCCTTGCCTGGAAATGCCTGGAATTGCCTTGCCTGAAAATACCTTGCCCGGAATTGCCTAAGATTAACTTGCCTAAAATTGCCTGGAATTGCTCTGCCTGGAATTGCCTTACCTGGAATTCCCTGAAATTGCCTTGCCTGGAATTGCCTTGCTTGGAATTTTCTTGCATGGAATTTTCTGGAATTGCTTTGCCTGGAATTGCCTTGCAAGAAATTGCCTTGCCTGAAATTGCCTAAAAATGCCTTGCCTAGCATTGCCTTACGTGGAATTCAGTAAAATTGCCTTGCCTGTAATTGTTTTTCCTGGAAATGCCTTGCCAGGAATTGAATGAAATTGCCTTGCCTGGAATTGCCTTGCCTGGAATTTCATAGAATTGCCTTTCCTGGAATTACCTTGACTAAAATTGCCTAGAATAGCCTTGCCTTGCATTGTCTTGCCAGAAATTGCCTTTCCTGGAATTGCCAGGACTTAGCTTACATGAAATTGCCTTGTTAGGAATTCCGTGAAATTCGCTTCAGTGTACTTGCCTTGCCTGAAATTTGCTTGCCTGGAATTTTCTGGAATTGCATTGCCAACTATGGTCTTGGGTGGAATTGTGTGGAATTGCCTTGCTTGGAATTGACTTGCCTGAAATAGCCTGGAGTTGCCTTGCCTGGAATTACCTTGTGTGGAATTGCCTGGAATTGCCTTGCCTGCAATTGTTTTGCCTGGAACAACCTTACCTAGAATTACCTGGAATTGCATTTCCTGGCATTGCCTTGCCTGGAATTGCCTGAAGTTGCCTTGCCTAAAAATTCCTTAACTGGAATTGCCTTCAAATGCCTTGCCTGAAATTGCCTGGAATTGCCTTGCCTGGAATTGCCTTACCTGGAATTGTCTTGCCTGAAATCGCCTTCCGTGAAATTGCTTTGCCAGGAATTGCCTTGTCTGAAATTGCCTTACCTGGAATTGCATTGACTGGAATTGCCTGAATTTTGCTTGCCTGGAATTGCCCAAAAATGCCTTGCCTGGAATTGCCTTGCCAGAAATGCCTTTTTTAAATTGCATTCAATGCAATTTTTTTTTGGAATTGTCTTTTTTGGAATTGCCTTGCATTAAATTTCCTTGATTGACTTGCCTGGATTTACTTTTCCTGAAATTGCCTGGAGTAACCATGCCCAGAATTTCCTTGCCAAAAATTGCCTTGCCTGGAATTGCCAGGAATTTTCTTGACTGGAATAGACTTGCCTGAAATTTACTGGGTCTGCCTTGCCTGGAACTGATGGGAAATGCCTTGCCTGAAATTGCCTTTCCTGGAATTGCCTTTCCTGGAATTGCCTGCAATTGCCTTGCCTAGAATTACTTGAAATTGCCTTGCCTGTTATGGCTTTGCCTGTAATTGCCTGAAATTACCTTGCCTGTAATTGCATTGTTCGGAATTACTGGCAATTGTCTTGCCTGAAATTTCCTTGCCTAAAATTGCCTGGAATTGCCTTGCCTGGAATTTCTTTGCATGGAATTGCCTGGAATTGCCTTTCCTGAAATTGCCTTGTGGAAAATATTCTGGAATTGCTTTGCCTCTAATGACCTTTTCTGGAATTGACTGAAATTGCCTTGCCTGGAATTGCTTTTTTTTGGAATTGACTGAAATTGCCTTGCCGGAAATTGCCTTGCCTGGAATTGCCAGAAATTTTTTTGCCTGGAGTAGCCTTGCCTGAAATTGAGTAGATTTGACTTGCCTGGAATTGAAGAGAAATGCCTTGCCAGGAATTTCCTTGCCTGGAATTGCCAGAAATTTTTTTGCCTGGAATAGCCTTGCCTGAAATTGAGTAGATTTGCCTTGCCTGGAATTGAAGAGATATGCCTTGCCTGGAATTGCCTTGCCTGAAATTGTGTTTTCTGGAATTGACTGCAATTGCCTTGCCTAGAATTACTTGGAATTGTCTTGGCTGGGATTGTCTTGCCCTTAATTGCCTGGAATTGCCTTGCCTGAAGTTGCATGGAATTGTCTTGCCAGGAATTGCCTTGCCAGGAATTGCCTTGCCTGAAAGTGCCTGGAATTGTTTTCCCTGGAATTCCCTTGCCTGGAATTGCATGGAATTGCCTAAAATTGCCTTGCCTAAAATTACCTTGCTGGAATTGCTTGGAATAGCCTTGCCAGAAATTGCCTGTAATTGCCTTGCCTGGGATTGCCTGGAATTGTCTTGCATGGAATTGCCTGGTCTGGAATTGCATAAAATAGCCTTTCTTGGATTTGTCTTGCCTGAAATTGCCTGGAATTGCCTTCCCTGATGTTTTCTTGCCTGGAATTCGCTGGAATTGCTTTGCCTGGAATTTTCTTGCCTGGAATTGCCTTGCTTGGAATTGCCTGGAGTTGCCTTCTGTGGATTTGCCTGCCAGGAAGTGTCTTGACTGGAATTGCCTAAATTTTCCTTGCCTGCAATTGCCCAGAAATGCCTTATCTAAAATTGCCTGGAATTGCCTTGCCAGAAATTGCCTTGAGTTGCCTTCTGTGGATTTGCCTGCCTGGAAGTGTCTTGACTGGAATTGCCTAAATTTTCCTTGCCTGCAATTTCCCAGAAATGCCTTATCTAAAATTGCCTGGAATTGCCTTGCCAGAAATTGCCTTTTTTGGAATTGCATATAATTGCATTGGCTGGAATTACCTTGCCTGGAATTGCTTAGAATTGCCTTGCCAGGAATTGCCTGTAATTGCCATGCCTGGAATTGTTTTGCTTGGATTGCCTGAAACTGCCTTACCTGGAATTTTCTGAAATTGTCTTGCCTGGAATTGCCTTGCTAGAATTGGCTGGAATTCTTTTGCCTGGAATTGCCTTTCTTGAAATTGCCTGGAATATGCCTTCCTGGTATTGCTTTACCTGGACTTTCCTGGAATGACCTTGCCTGGAATATCTCTGCCAGGAATTGCCATGGCTGGTATTGCCTCACCTGGAAACGAATTGACTTGAATTGCCTAAATTTGTCTTGCCTGCATTCGTCCAGAAATGCCTTACCTGGAATTGCCTGGCATTGCCTTGCCAGGAATTGCCTTTTATAAAATTGCCTTTCCTGCATTTTCCTGGAATTTCCTTTTCTGAAATCGCCTTGCATTGAATTGCCTGGATTGCCTTGCCTAAATTTACCTTGCCTGGAATTGCCTGGAGTTGTCTTACCTAGAATTCAATTGCCAGGAATTGCATTGCCTTGAATTGGCAAGAATTTCCTTGAATGAAATAGCCTTGCCTGGAATTGCGTGGATTTACCTTGCCTGGAATTGATGGGAAATGCCTTGTCTGGAAATGTTTTTCCCGGAATTGCCTAAAATTGCCTTGCCTAGAATTACTTGGAATTGGCTTGCCCGGGATTAACTTGCCTGGAATTGCCTTGAATAGCCTTGCCTGGCCTTGCATTTCCCAGAATTGCCTGGAATTGACTTGGCTTAAATTGCCTCGCCTAAAACTGCCTAGAATTGCCTTGACTGGAATTTCTTTGCATAAAATTTCCTGGAATTGTTTTGCATAAAATATCCTGGAATTGCCTTGCCTGGAAAGGCCTTGCATGGAATTGACTGGAATTGCCTTGCCTAAAATTTCCTTGTTTAAAATTCTTTAAAATTGCCTTCCCTGGAATTTTCTTACCTGGAATTGCCTGGAATTGACTTGCCTAGAGTTGCCTTGCCTGAAATTGCATGGAATTTTCTTGCCTGGAATTGCCTTGTTTAGAATTGCCTAGAATTGTCTTGCCTGGATTTACCTTGCCTGGATTTGCCTTGCTGGGAATTACATGGAATTGTCTTGCCTGGGATTGCCTTGTCTGAAATTGCCTGCAATATTCTTTCTTGGAATTGCCTTGCTTAAAATTGCCTGAAGTTGCCTTGCCTGATGTTGCCTGGCCTGGAATTGGCTGAAATTGCTTTCTCTGGAATTTTCTCACCTAGAATTGCTTTGCCTAGAATTGCCTGGAGTTCCCTTGTGTGGAATTGCCCTTCCTGGAATTGCCTGAAAATGCTTTGATTAGAATTTCCTTTTTTGGAATTGCTTGGAATTGCCTTGCCTAGATTTGTCTTGCCTGGAATTGCGTTTCCTGGATTTGCCTGAAATTTTCTCGCCTAGAATTACCTGAAATTGCCTTGCCTGAGATTTACTTGCCTGGAATTGCCTGGAATTCCCTTGACTGGGATTGCCTTGCCCAGAATTGCCTAAAATTGACTTGCCTGAAATTGTCTTGCCTACAATTGACTGGAATTCCCTTGCCGGGAATTGCCCAGAAATGCCTTCCCTGGAACTGCCTTTTCTGGAATTGCCTGGATTTGCCCAGAAATGCCTTCCCTGGAACTGCCTTTTCTGGAATTGCCTGGAATTGCATTGCCTGGAATTGCGTTTTCTGAAATTGCCAGGAATTGCCTTGCCTAAAATTGCCTTGCCTTGAATTGCCTGGAATTGCCTTGCCTAAAATTGCCTTGCCTAAAATTGCCTGGAATTTCATTTCCTGTAATTTCCTTTTATGAAATTGTCTGGAATTACCTTGCCTTGAATTGTATTGCATGGAATTGTCTGGAATTGCCTTGACTGGAACTGCCTTTCCTGGAATTGATTGGACATGCCTTGCCTGCTATTGCTTTGCCTGAAGTTTCCTGGAATTGCCTTGCCTGGTATTGCCATAGCTGGAGTTCCCTAAAATTGCCTTGTCTGGAATTGCCTTGCGTGGAATTGCCTGGAATTGCCTTAACTGGAATTGTTTTGCTTAGAATTTCCTGTAATTGCCTTGCCTGGAATTGCCTTTCCTAGAATTGCCTTGCCTGAAAGTGCCTAAAACTGCCTTGCCTGAAATTTTCTTACCTGGAATTGAGGTTCCAGGTATTGACTAAAATTGTTTTGCCTAAATTCACCTTGCCTGGAATTGCTTGGATTTGCCTATTCAGAAATTGACTGTAATTTTCTAGCCTGAAATTTTCTTGCCTGTAATTGGCTGGAATTGCCTTGCCTGGAATTGCCTTGGTTTGAATTGTCTCGAATTGCCTTGCCAGGAATTGCCTTTTTGGAATTGCATTTCTTGGTATTTCTTGAAATTGCCTTGCATTAAATTGCCTGGATTGCCTTCTCTGGATATATTTTGCCTGAAATTGCCTGGAGTTGCCTTGCCTAGAATTGCTTTGCCAGGAATAGTTTTGCCTGGAATTGCCAAGTATTTCCTTGAATGGAACAAACTTGCCTGGAATTGCCTGGATTTGCCTTGCCTGAAATTGATGGAAAATACCTTGCCTGGGATTGCCTGGCCTAGAATTGCCTTTCCTGTAATTGCCTGTAATTGCCTTGCCTAGAATTGCTTGAAAGAGCCTTGCCTGGGATTAACTTGCCTGGAATTGCCTGAAATTGTTTTGCCTGGGATTGCCTTGCCCAGAATTTCCTGGAATTAATTTGGCTTAAATTGCCTTGTCTAAAACTTCCTAGAATTGTTTTGCTTGGAATTTCTTTGCATAGAATTTTCTAGAATTGTTTTGCATAAAACATCCTGGAATTGCCTCGCCTGGATGTACCTTGCCTGGATTTGCCTTGCCTGGAATTGATTTGTCTTGAATTGCCTGCAATAGCCTTCATTGGAATTTCCTTGCCTGAAATTGCCTGGAATTGCCTTACCTGATGTTGCCTGGCCTGGAATTGGCTAAAATTGCTTTGCCTGAAATTTTCTTGCCTGGAATTTCCTTGCCTTGAATTGCCTGGAGTTCCTTTGTGTGAAATGGCCCTGTTTGGAATTGCCTGGAAATTTTGACTAAAATTTTTCTTTTTGGAATTGCCTGGAATTGCCTTGCCTGGATTTGTCTTGCCTGGAATTGCCTTTGCCTGAAGTTTCCTGGAATTGCCTTGCCTGGAATTGCCTTCCCTGGAATTCTCTGAAGTTGCCTTTCCTGAAATTGCCTTGCGTGGAATTGCCTGGAATTGCCTTAACTGGAATTGCCTTTCTTGGAATTTTCTGTAATTGCCTTGCCAGAAATTGCCTTGCGTGGAAGTACCTGGAATTTCCTTGCCTGGAATTGCCGTGCCAGGTATTGCCTAAAATTGTTTTGCCTAAATTCAACTTGCCTAAAATTTCTTGGAGTTGCCTTGCTAAAAATTACCTGTAATTTCCTTGCCTGGAATTTTCTAAGCTGAAATTATCTGGAATTTACTTGCTTGGAATTGCCTTGCCTGAAATTGCCTGGAATTTTCTTGCCTAATATTGCCTTGCCTGGAATTCGCTGGAATTGCTTTGCCTGGAATTGCCTTGCCTGGAATTGGCTGAATTTGCCTTGCCTGGAATTTCCCGGAATTGCCTTGCCTGGAATTGCCTTGCCAGAAATTGCCTTTTTGGGAATTGCATTTCTTGTTATTTCTTGAAATTGCCTTGCATTAAATTGCCTGGATTGCCTTTCCTGGATTTATTTTGTCTGGAATTGCCTGGAGTTGCCTTGCCTAGAATTTTCTTTCCAGGAATAGCCTTGCCTGGAATTGCCAGAAATTTTCTTGAATGGAATAGCCTGGCCTAAAATTGCCTGGATTTGCCTGGCCTGGAATAGATGGGAAATACCTTGCCTGGAATTGCCTGGAATTGCCTTGCCTAGAATTACTTGGAAGAGTCTTGCCTGAGATCAACTTGCCTGGAATTGCCTGAAATTGTTTTGCCTGGGATTGCCTTGCCCAGAATTTCCTGGAATTGACTTGGCTTAAATTGCCTTGCCTAAAACTGCCTGGAATTGTTTTGCCTGAAATTTCTTTGCATGGAATTTCCTGGAATTGTTTGGCGTAAAACATCCTGAAATTGCCTCGCCTGAATATACCTTGCCTGGAATTGCATGGAATTGTCTTGCCTGGAATTGCTTTGTCTGGAATTGCCTGCAATAGCCTTCCTTGGAATTGCCTTGCCTGGAATTGCCTGGAATTGCCTTGCCTGATGTTGCCTGGCCTGGAATTGGCTGAAATTGCTTTGTCTAGAATTTTCTAGCCTACAATTTTCTTGCCTAGAATTGCCTGAAGTTACTTTGTGTGGGATTGCCCTGCCTGGAATTGCCTGGAAATGCTTTGACTAAAATTTTTCTTTTTGGAATTGCCTGGAATAGTTTTGCCTGGATTTTTCTTGCCTTGAATTGCCTTCACCTGGAGTTGCCTGGAATTGCCTTGCCTGGAATTGCCTTCCCTGGAATTCTCTTAAATTGCCTTGCCTGAAATTGCCTTGTGTGGAATTGCCTGAAATTGCCTTAACTGGAATTGCTTGCTTGAAATTTTTTATAATTGCCTTGCCTGAAATTGCCTTACCTAAAATTGCCTTGCCTGGAAGTACCTGGAATTGCCTTGCCTGGAATTTCCTTGCCTGGAATTGCCGTGCCAGGTATTGCCTAAAAATGTTTTGCCTAAATTCACCTTGCCTGTAATTATTTGAAGTTGTCTTGCCAAAAATTACCTGTTATTTCCTTGCCTGGAATTGCCTTGCCTGTAATGGCCCTGCCTTATTTTGCCTGGAATCGCCTGTCCTGGATTTGCCTGGAATTGACATTCCTCGAGTAAACTTGTTTGGATTTGCCTGAAATTGCATTGCCTGGAATTTCCATGAATTGATTTCCCTCGAATTGCCTTTCCTTGAATTGCCTGAAATTGCCTTGCCTTGAATTGCCTGGAATTGTTTCGCCAGAATTACCTTGCCTGGAATTGCCTTGCCTGGAATTGCCCTGCCTGGTATTGCCTGGAATTGCCTTGCCCGGAATTGTGTGGCTCAGATTTGCCTGAAACTGTCTTGCCTATAATTGCCTTGCCTGGAAATGTCTTGAATTGCCTAGCCTGGAATTTCCTTGCCTGGAATTTCCTTGCCTGGAATTGCTTTACATAGAATTGACGGGCATTGCATTGCCTGGAATTGCATGGAGTTGCCATCCCTGGAATTGCCTTGCTTGGATTTGCCTGGAATTTCCTCGCCTGGAATTCCTTGCCTGGAACTGCCTGAAATTGTCTTGTCTGCAATTTTCTTGCCTGAAATTGCCTGGAATTGCCTTGCATGGAATTGCCATTTCTGGAATTGTCTAAAATGGCCATGCCTGGAATTGCCTTGCCTGGAATTACCAGGATTGTTTTGCCTGGAATTGCCTGGAATTGTCTGGCCTGTAATCGCCATGTCTGGAATTGCCTTCACTGGTATTACCTTGATTGGGATTGCCTTGTATGGATTTGCTTTGCTTGGAATTACCTTGCATAAAACTTCTTTGCCTGCATTGACTTGCTTGAACTTGCATTGCATGGAATTACCTGGAATTTCCTTGCCTAAAATTTCCCGGAATTGAATTGTCTGGAATTGCCTGGACTGGATTTGCCTGGAATTAACTTGCCTCAAGTTTTTTTATCCTGGATTTGCTTGGAATTGCCTTGTATAGAATTTTTTGTAATTGACTTGCCTAAAATTGCCTTTTCTGGAATTTCCTGGAATTTCCTTGCCTGTAATTGCGAGGACTGAATTTGCCTGGAACTGACTTGCCTCACATTGCCTTGCCTGGAAATGTCTGGAATTGCCTTGCGTGAAATTGCCTTGCCTGGAGTTTCCTAAAATTTTCTTGCCTGGAATTGGGTGTTCTAAATTTTTCTGAATCTGACTAGCCTAGAAATATCTGAAATTGCCTCGACTGGAATTGTCTTGCCCGGATTTTTTGAAATTGCCTTCCCTGAAATAGCCTTACTTCAAATTTCCTGTAATTCTCTTGCCTCCAATAGCATTGTTTGGAATTGTATTGCCTTGAATTAGCTGGAGTTGCTTTAACTGGAATTGCATTTAATTGCCTTTCCTGAAATTGCCTCAGGTTGCCTTGCTTTGAATTGCATTGCCTGGAATTGCCTTACCTGGAATTACCTTGCCTGGAATTGCCTGGGATTGCCTTGCCTGGAATTGCCTTTTCTAAAATTGCCTTGCATGGAATTGCCTGGAGTTGCCTTGCCTTGAATTGCATTGCCTAGAATTGCCTGTAATTTTCTTTTCTGGAATTGCCTTGCCTGGAATTGCCTGGAATTGTCGTGCCTGGAATTACCTTGCCTGGAATTGTCTGCAATTGCCTTGCCTGGAATAGCCTTGAATTGCCTTGCCTGAAATTGCCTTGTCTGGACATTTTTAAAATTGCATTGCCTGGAATTGCCTGAAAATACCTTGCCAAAATTGCCTTGCATGAAATTTCATTGCCTGGAATTGCCCAGCCTTGAATTGCCTGTTGTTGCCTTGACTGGTATTACCTTGATTGGAATTGCATTGCATGAAATTACCTTGCCTAGAATTGCCTTGTGTGAAATTGTCTTTCTTGTATTTGACTTACCTAGAATTGCCTTTCCTGGAATTGCATGGATTTGCCTTGCATGTAATTGCCTGGAATTGTCTTGCCTGCAATTTCCTTACGTTGAATTGCCTGGAAATGCCTTGCCTGGGATTGCCCTGCAAGGTATTTCCTTAAGTTACATTGCTTGGAATTGCTTTGCCAGGAATTTCCTGGAATTGCCTTGTCTTGGATTGCAAGGTATGGATTTGCCTGGAATTTACTTTCCTCGAATTACCTTGACTGGAATTGCCTGTAATTGCCCTGCCTGGATTTATCTTGTCTGAATTAGCCTGAAATTGTCTTGCCTGGAATATCCTTACCTAAAATTGCCTGGAATTTTCATTCCTGGATTTGTCTTGCCTGGAATTGCCTGGAATTGCCTGAAATTACCTTGCCTGAAACTGCCTGGAATTCCCTTGCCTGAAATTGCCTGGGATTGCCTTGTCTGGAATAGTCTTGCATGAAATTGCCCTTAATTGAATTGCCTGGAATTGCCTGAAATATTTCGCCTGTAATTGTTCTGCCTGGAATTGCCTGGAATTTTCTTTTCTTCTTTTAATTTTAAATTTTTATTGCATTTTAGGTTTTGGAGTACATGTGAAGAAAGTGCAAGATAGTTGCATAGGTACACACATGGCAGTGAGTTTTGCTGCCTTCCTCCTTTTCACACACACATGGCAATTCTCCCCAGGCTATCCCACCCCAGCTCCCCCCGCACTGTTCCTCCCCCACTCCCCCCAATAGACTCCAGTGTGTAGTAGACCCCCTCCCTGTGTCCATGTGTTCTCATTTTTCTCACCCGCCTATGAGTGAGAATATGTGGTATTTCTTTTTCTGTTCTTGTGTCAGGTTGCTGAGAATTATGTTCTCCAGATTCATCCACGTCCTTACAAAGGACAAAAATTCATCATTTTTGATTGCTGCCTAATATTCCATGGTGTATATGTGCCACATCTTCCCAGTCCAGTCTATCATCGATGGGCATTTGGGTTGGTTACAGTTCTTTGCTATTGTAAACAGTGCTGAAATGAACATTCGTGTGCATGTGTTTTTATAGTAGAAAGATTTATAGTCCTTTGGATATATACCCAGTAATGGGATTGCTGGGTCAAATGGAATTTCTATTTCTAGGTCCTTGAGGAATTGCCACACTGTCTTCCACAATGGTTGAATTAATTTACACTACCACCAAAAGTGTAGGAGTGTTCCTATTTCTCCACATCCTCTTCAGCATCTGTTGTCTCCGATTTTATAATGATCGCCATTCTAACTGGCGTGAGATGGTATCTCAATGTGGTTTTGATTTGCATCTCTCTAATGACCAGTGATGATGAGCATTTTTGCATGTGTTTGTTGGCCTCATGTGTGTCTTCATTGTAAAGTGTCTGTTCATATACTTTGCCCATTTTTGAATGAGCTTGTTTGTTTTTTTCCTGTAAATCTGTTTGAGTTCTTTGTAAATTCTGGATATCAGCCCTTTGTCAGACGGGTAAACTGCAAAGACTTTTTCCCATTCTGATGGTTGCCGATTCACTCTGGTGACTGTTTCTTTTGCCGTGCAAAAGCTGTGGAGTTTGATTAGGTCCCATTTGTCTATTTTGGCTTTTGTTGCCAATGCTTTTGGTGTTTTCGTCATGAAGTCCTTGCCTACTTCTATGTCTTGAATGGTTTTGCCTAGATTTTCTTCTAGGGTTTTTATGGTGCCAGGTCTTATGTTTAAGTCCTTAATCCATCTGGAGTTAATTTTAGTGTAAGGTGTCAGGAAGGGGTCCAGTTTCTACTTTCTGCACATGGTTAGCCAGTTTTCCCAACACCATTTATTAAACGGGGAATCCCTTCCCTATTGCTTTTTTTTTGTCTGGTTTATCAAAGATTATATTATTGCAGATATGTTGTGTTGCCTCCAATGCCTCTGTTCTGTTCCATTGGTCTATATATCTGTTTTGGTACCAGTACCAAGCTGTTTTGGTTACTGTAGCCTTGTAGTATAATTTGAAATCTGGTAGTGTGATGCCTCCTGCTGTGTTCTTTTTGCTTAGAATTGACTTGGCTATGCAGGCTCTCTTTTGGTTCCATATGAAGTTCATGGTGGTTTTTTCCAGTTCTGTGAAGAAATTCAATGGTAGTTTGAAGGGGATCGCATTGATTGTGTAAATTACTTTGGGCAGTACAGACATTTTCACGATATTGATTCTTCCTAACCACAAACATGGAATGTTTCTCCATCTGTTTGTGTCCTCTCTTATTTCGTTGAGCAGTGGTTTGTAGTTTTCCTTAAAGAGGTCCCTTACGTTCCTTGTGAATTGTATTCCTAGGTATTTTATTTTCTTTGTAGCCATTGTGAATGGCAGTTCGTTCTTGATTTGGTTCTCTTTTAGTCTGTTATTGATGTATAGGAATGCTTGTGATTTTTGCAGATTGATTTTATATCCTGATACTTTACTGAAGTTGCTTATAAGTTTCAGGAGTTTTTGGGCTGAGATGATGGGGTTTTCTAGGTATACTATCATGTCGTCTGCAAGTAGAGACAAATTGGCTTCCACCTTTTCTATTTGAATACACTTTATTTCTTTTGCTTGCCTGATTGCTCTGGCTAGAACTTCCAGTACTATTTTGAATAGGAGTGGTGAGAGAGGGCATCCTTGTCTAGTGCCAGATTTCAAAAGGAATACTTCAAGTTTTTGCCCATTAAGGATGATATTGGCTGTTAGTTTGTTATAAGTAGCTTTTAGTACTTTGAGATATGTTTCATCAATACCACGTTTATTAAGGGTTTTTAGCATAGAAACCTGTTGAATTCTGTCAAATGCCTTCTCTGCATCAATTGAGATAATCATGCATTTTTTGTTTTTGGTTCTTTTATGTGGTGAACTACATTTATAGACTTGTGTATGTTGAACCAGCCTTGCATCCCCGGGATGAATCCTACTTGATCATGATGGATGTTTTTTAATGTGCTGTTGCAATCGGTTTTCCAGTATTTTATTGACGATTTTTGCATCTATGTTCATTATGGATATTGGCCTGAAGTTCTCTTTTCTTCTTGAGTCTCTGCCGGGTTTTGGTATCAGGATGATGCTGGTCTCATAAAATGATTTGGGAAGGGTTCCCTCTTTTTTAATTATTTGGAATAGTTTCAGACGAAATGGTACCAGATCCTCTTTGTGTGTCTGGTAGAATTTGGCTGTGAACCAATCTGGACCTGGGCTTTTCTTGTGTGGTAGAATCTTAATTGCTGTGCCAACTTCAGACCTTGTTATTGGTCTATTCATAGTTTCGGATTCCTCCTGGTTTAGGCTTGGGAGGACACAGGCGTCTGGGAATTTATTCATTTCTTTCTGGTTTACCAGTTTATGTGCATAGAGTTGTTTGTAGTATTCTCTGATGATGGTTTTAATTTCTGTGGAATCTGTGGTGATTTTCCCTTTATCATTTTTTATTGCATCTATTTGGTTGTTCTCTCTTTGCTTTTTTATCAGTCTGGATAGTGGTCTGTCTATTTTGTTGATCTTTTCGAAAAACCAGCTCTTGGATTTGTTGATTTTTTGGAGGGATTTTCATTTCTCTATCTTGGTCAGTTTTGCTCTGATCTTAGTTATTTCTTGTCTTCGACTAGGTTTTGAGCTTTTTTGATCTTGCTCCTCCAGCTCTTTCAATTTTGACGATAGGGTGTCAATTTTGGATCTCTCCACTCTTCTCATGTGGGCACTTATTGCTATATATTTTCCTCTAAAGACTCCTTTAAATGTGTCCCAGAGATTCCGGTATGTTGTGTGTTTGTTCTCGTTGGTTTTGAAAAACTTCTTTATTTCTACCTTCATTTCATTGTTTATCCAATCAACATTCAAGAGCCAGTTGTTCAGTTTCCATGAAGCTGTGCAGTTCTGAGTTATTTTCTGAATTCTGAGTTCCAACTTGATTCCACTATGGTCTGGGAGACTTTTTCTTATGATTTCATTTGTTTTGCATTTGCTGAGGTGTGCTTTACTTTCAATTATGTGGTCAATTTTGGAGTAGGTTTGATGTGGTGCTGAGAAGAATGTATATTGTGTGGATTTGGGGTGGGGAGTTCTGTAAATGTCTATCAGGTTTGCTTGTTCCAGGTATGAGTTCAAGTCCTGGATATCCTTGTTAATTTTCTGTCTGGTTGATCTGTCTGATATTGACAGTGGAGTGTTAAAGTCTCTCACTATTATTGTGTGGGAGTCTAAGTCTCTTTGTAAGTCATTAAGAACTTGCCTTTTATATCGTTGTGCTCCTTCATTGGGTCCATATATAGTTAGGATCATTTGCTCTTCTTGTTGTATCAATCCTTTTACCGTTATGTAATGACCTTCTTTGTCTCTTTTGATCTTTGTTGCTTTAAAGTCTATTTTATCAGAGACAAGAATTGCAACTCTTGCTTTCTTTTGCTCTCCATTTGCTTGGTAAATCTTTCTCCATCCCTTTATTTTGAGCCTTTCTGTATCCTTGCATGTGAGGTGGGTTTCCTGGATACTGCACACTGATGGGTTTTGTTTTTTTTTCCAATTTTCCAGTCTGTGTCTTTTGATTGGTGCATTTCGCCCATTTACAATTAGGGTTAATATTGTTATGTGTGAATTTGATACTGCCATTTTGATGTTAGCTGGCTGTTTTGCCCATTGGTTCATGTAGATTCTTCATTTTGTTGATGCTCTGTAGCATTTGGTATGCTTTTAGGATGGCTGGTACTGGTCGTTTCTTTCTATGTGTAGTGCCTCTTTCAGGAGCTCTTGTAAAGCAGGTCTAGTGGTGACAACATCTCTGAGTACTTGCTTGTTCGTAAAGAATTTTATTTTTCCTTCACTTATGAAGCTCAACTTGACTGGATATAAAATTTTGGGTTGTAAGTTCTTTTTTCTATGGATGTTAAATTTTGACCCCTACTCTCTTTTGGCTTTTAGATTCTTTGCCGAGAGATCTGCTGTGTGTCTGATGGGCTTCCCTTTGTGGGTGACTCGACCTTTCTATCTGGCCTCCCTTAGTATTTTCTCCTTCATTTCAACCCTTGTGAATCTGACAATTATGTGCCTTGGGGTTGCTTTCTTGCAGAATATCTTTGTGGTGTTCTCTATATTTCCTGGAGTTGAGTATTGACCTGCCTTGCTTGGTTGAGAAAATTTTCGTGGATAATATCCTGAAGAGTATTTTCCAGCTTGGATTCATTCTCTTCATCACATTCTGGTACACCTATCAAACGTAGGTTGGGTCTCTTCACATAGTCCCACACTTCTTGCAGATTTTGTTCATTCTTTTTTGTGCTTTTTTCTCTAATCTTGGTTTCTCTTTTTATTTCATTGAGTCGATATTCTTTCTTGTGCCTGGTCAAGTCGGCTGTTGAAACTTGTGCATGCTTCACGAAGTTCTTGTGTTGTGTTTTTCAGCTCCTTCAATTCATTCATATTCCTCTCTAAGTTGTCCATTCTTGTTATCTTTTCCTCGAATCTTTTTTCAAATCTTTTTTCAAGGTTCTTAGTTTCTTTGCGTTGATTTAGAACATGTTCTTTTAGCTCACTGAAGTTTCTCATTATCCACCTTCTTAAGTCTGATTCCATCATTTCTTCACACTCGTTCTCCATCCAGCTTTGTTCTCTTGCTGCTGAGGAGTTTTTGTCCTTTGTAGGGGGTGAGGTTTTTTTTGGGGTGCTTTCCTCCTTTTTGCACTGGTCTCTTCCCATCTTTGTGGATTTAACCACCTGTCGTCTTAGTAGTTGCTGATTTTTCAATTGGGTCTCTGAGTGGACGCCCAGATTGCTGATGATGAAGTATTTCTGTTACTTAATTTTCCTTCTAATCGTCTAGCCCCTCTGCTGTACGAGTGCTGACGTCCACTCCAGTCCCTGCTTATCTGGGGTACACCTGTAGCAGCCGCGCAACAGTGAGGGATGCTACCCGTTTCTTCTTCTGCTATCTTTGTCCCAGAATGGTGCCCGCCAAATGTCAGTCTGATTAGTCCTTTTTTGAGGTGACTCTTTGGATATACAGGAGTCAGGGAGCTGTTTGAGGAGATGGTCTGTACTTTATAGGAGCTCCAGTGCTGAGCTGTGAGTTCCGTTGTTTGTTCAGGGCTGTTAGGCAGGTATGTTTAACTCTTTTGCAGCAGAACTTATAAAACCCTCTTTTCTTCCCTCAGATGTTCTGTCTCAGGGAGTTGGGGCTTTCTTTATGAGTATCTGTTGCACTGTCCTGACCGCTAGGAAGTAGTCTATTTACTATTTGCCTGCCGGGGATCCACCCTGTTAGCATGGGTCCCCCCTGCTGCCATGGGGCTCTGTTCTATTGTGGTGCACTTCGACATGCTGGTGGAGTCTCTCTGTTATGGCGGGTTGCCTCGGCAATGGGAGGCTGCATCAGCACTCGGCGTGTACCTCAGTAGGGGCAGATTGCATCCGTAGTGGCGGATGCCCCTTCCCCACCGGGCTGCACCGCCCTGGATTCAGCTGAGCTCACAGCAAAACTCTTTTTTTTTTTTTTTTTTTTTTTTTTTTTTTTTTATTGCATTATAGCTTTGGGGGTACATGTGCAGAACGAGCAAGATAGTTGCATAGGTACACACATGGCAGTGTGCTTTGCTGCTTTCCTCCCCTTCACCCACACTTGGTATTCATCCCCAGGCTATCCCCCCCAGCACCCCCCGCTGTCCCTCCCCAATTTCCCCCAACAGTCCCCAGTGTATAGTAGACCGCCTCTCTGTGTCCACATGTTCTCATTTTTCTCACCCACCTATGAGCGAGTATATGCGGTATTTCTTTTTCTGTTCTTGTGTCAGTTTGCTGAGAATGATGTTCTCCAGATTCATCCATGTCCCTACAAAGGACACAAACTCATCATTTTTGATTGCTGCATAATATTCCATGGTGTATATGTGCCACATTTTCCCAGTCCAGTCTATCATCGTTGGGCATTTGGGTTGGTTCCAGGTCTTTGCTATTGTAAACAGTGCTGCAATGAACATTCGTGTGCATGTGTCCTTATAGTAGAACGATTTATAATCCTTTGGATAGATACCCAGTAATGGGATTGCTGGGTCAAATGGAATTTCTATTTCTAGGTCCCTGAGGAATCGCCACACTGTCTTCCACAATGGTTGAACTAATTTACACTCCCACCAACAGTGTAAGAGTGTTCCTATTTCTCCACATCCTCTCCAGCACCTGCTGTCTCCAGATTTTTTAATGATCGCCATTCTAACTGGTGTGAGATGGTATCTCAATGTGGTTTTGATTTGCATCTCTCTAATGACCAATGACGATGAGCACTTTTTCATATGTTTGCTGGCCTCATGTATGTCTGCTTTCGTAAAGTTTCTGTTCATATCCTTTGCCCATTTTTGAATGGGCTTGTTTGTTTTTTTCCTGTAAATCTGTTTGAGTTCTTTGTAAATTCTGGATATCAGCCCTTTGTCGGATGCGTAAACTGCAAAGATTTTTTCCCATTCTGATGGTTGCCGATTCACTCTAGTGACTGTTTGTTTTGCTGTGCAGAAGCTGTGGAGTTTGATTAGGTCCCATTTGTCTATTTTGGCTTTTGTTGCCAATGCTTTGGGAGTTTTGTTCATGAAGTCCTTGCCTACTCCTATGTCCTGAATGGTTTTGCCTAGATTTTCTTCTAGGGTTTTTATGGTGTCGGGTCTTACGTTTAAGTCTTTAATCCATCTGGAGTTAATTTTAGTGTAAGGTGTCAGGAAGGGGTCCAATTTCTGCTTTCTGCACATGGCTAGCCAGTTTTCCCAACACCATTTATTAAATAGGGAATCCTTTCCCCATTGCCTGTTTTTGTCTGGTTTATCAAAGATAATATGGTTGTAGATGTGTTGTGTTGCCTCCGATGCCTCTGTTCTGTTCCATTGGTCTATATCTCTGTTTTGGTACCAGTACCATGCTGTTTTGATTACTGTAGCCTTGTAGTATAGTTTGAAGTCTGGTAGCGTGATGCCTCCCGCTGTGTTCTTTTTGCTTAGAATTGACTTGGCTATGCGGGCTCTTTTTTGGTTCCATATGAAATTCATGGTGGTTTTTTCCAGTTCTGTGAAGAAATTCAATGGTAGTTTGATGGGGATAGCATTGATTGTGTAAATTACTTTGGGCAGTATAGCCATTTTCACGATATTGATTCTTCCTAACCACGAACATGGAATGTTTCTCCATCTGTTTGTGTCCTCTCTTATTTCATTGAGCAGTTGTTTGTAGTTTTCCTTAAAGAGGTCCCTTACATTCCTAGTGAGTTGTATTCCTAGGTATTTTATTTTCTTTGTAGCAATTGTGAATGGCAGTTCGTTCTTGATTTGGTTCTCTTTAAGTCTGTTATTGGTGTATAGGAATGCTTGTGATTTTTGCACATTGATTTTATATCCACAGCAAAACTCTTAACCCTGAGCACCTCCAGTCGCCGCCCTGCTTGTGCCCGTGAGGGTGGGACCCATTGAGCCCAATCACCTGGCTCCCTGCCTCAGATTCCGTCCTCTCTTCCTCTTTTTCTCCCCAATTTGAACAGTTGACTCTCTCACTGGCACCCCAGTAGCCTGCTGATAGGACACTGTGCTCTGTGTGGTCTCTCATGCCTCTGCTCACTGCACCAACTCAAATTATGCTTCCCAGGAATCTCCTGGTCTTGCTCATTGTCCAAGTCCCATTTAATCAGATGGACATGTGAATCTGCCCTTCCAGATCTCAGATTGCCAGTTTAACATGGCACCCAGACCAGTGAGTTTTGTGTTGGGTGCTGCTGCACTGTGGCACCAGCTGAACCAGCTGCACGAGCCAAAGCACTGGCAGCACTGGCATCCCGTGTCTCTCCTACACCTGCGAATTTTTTCTTTCTGTGGGCAACAAAGGTCCATCTGAAAATGCGACTAGGACTCACCCTCTGCGCCTTCACTGAGAGCTGCAATCCTGAGTCGTTTCTATGGAGCCATCTTGGAAATCCGCCTGACTCCTTTTGTCTGGATCTTTCTTTACTGGTATTACCTTGATTGGAATTTTTTTGTGTGGATTTGCCTTGCTTGGAATTGCCTTGCGTGGAACTTCCTTGCCTGGATTGACTTGTCTGGAATTGCTTTGCTTTGAATTGCCTGCAATTGCCTTGCCTGCAATTGCCTTGCCTGGAATTGCCTAATGTTGCCTTGACTGGACTTGCCTGGAGTTTTTTGCCTTTAATTGCCTTGCCTGAAATTGCCTGTAATTGCCTTGCCTGAAATTGTCTTGCAATGAATTGACTGGAGTTGCCTTGGATGGAATTGTTTTCCTAGAATTTTCTGGAATTTCCTTGCCTTGAACTATCTTGATTAGAATTGCCTGGAATTGCCTTGCCTGGAATTGCCGAGAATTGCCTGGCCTTCAATTGCCTTGCCTGGTGTTGCTTAAAATTTTTTTTTCCTGGAATTCCTTTCCTGGTAATGCCTTGAATTGCCTGGAGTTGCCTTGCCTGAAATTGCCTTGCGTGGAATTGCCTGGAATTGCCTTGCCTACAATTGCATGAAATTGCCTTGCCTGAAATTGCCTTTCCTGGAATTGCCTGAAATTGCCTTTCCTGGAATTGTGATACATAGAACTGCCTAGCATTCTGTTGTCTTGGATTGCCTATAGTTGCCTTCCCTGGAATTGCCTGCAATTTGTTTGCCTGGAATTCCTTGCCTGGATTTGCCTGAAATTTTCTTGCCTGCAATTCCCTTGCCTGGAATTCCCCTGCCTGAAATTGTCTGTAATTGTTTTGCCTGGAATTTTCATTCCTGGAAATATCTGGAATGGTTATGCCTGGAATTGTCTTGCCTGGAATTACGAAGATTGTCTTGCCTGGAATTGCCTGGAATTGTCTTGCCTGGAATTGCCATGTCTGGAATTGCCTGGAGTTGTTTTTCCTAGAATTGCCTTGACTGGTATTATCTTGTTTGGAATTGCCTTGCATGGAATTGCCTTGCCTAGAATTACTTTGCATGGAATTTTCTTGCCTGGATTTGACTTACCTGAAACTGCCTTGCCTGGAATTGCCTAGAATTTTCTTGTCTACAATTGCCTGGAATTGTCTTGCCTTAAATTGCCCTTTCTGGAATTGCCTTTCCTGAAATTGCCTAACATAAAATTGCCTGGCATTGCAATACCTGGAATTGCTTGCAGTTGCCTTCCCTGGAATTTTCTTGCTTGGAATTGCATGGAAATTCCTTGCCTGGAATTGTCCTGGCTGGAATTTCCTTGCCTGAAATTACCTGGCTTGGAATTGCCTTGCCTGGAATTGTCTGGAATTGAATTAAATGTACTTGCCTTGCCTGGAATTGTTTGGATTTGCCTATGCTAAAATTTTCTTGAATTGACTTGCCTTAAATTGCCTGGCATGGAATTGCCTGGAATTGACTTGCTGCAAATTGCTTTGTTTGGATTTTTTTGGAATTGCCTTGCCTGAAATTTTCTGGAGTTGACTTGCCGGGAATTGCATTTTTTGGAATTGTTTGAAATTGCCTTGCCTAGGATTGCCTGGCCTGAATTTTTCTGGAATTGACTTGCCTCGAATTGCCTTTCCTGAAATTGCCTGGAATTGCCTTGCCTGGATTTGTCTTGTCTGAATTACCCTAAAATTGCCTTTCCTGAAATATCTTTGCCTAGAATTGCCTGGAATTGCCTTTCTTGGAATTGACTTACTTTGAATTGCCTTGCCTTGAAATGCCTAAAGTTGCCTTGCCTGGAATTGCCTTGCCTGGAATTGCCTGGAATTGCATTGCCTAAAATTGCCATAAATTGCCTTGCCTGAAATTGCCTTTTCTGGAATTGCCTTGCATAAAATTGCCTGGAGTTGCCTTGCCTGGAATTGCATTGCATGGAATTTCCTGGAATTTTCTTTCCTGGAATTGCCTTGCCTGAAGTTGCCTAGAATTGTCGTGCCTGAAATTACCTTGCCTGGAATTGTCTGAAATTGCCTTGCCTAAAATAAAGTTTAATCGTTTTGCCTGAAATTCCCTTGTCTGAACATTTTTGAAATTGCCTTGCCTAGAATTACCTTGCCTGAAATTGCCTGGAAATGTTTTACCAGGAATAACCTTGCCTGAAATTTGCCTGGAATTGCCTTGTTTGTAATTGTTTTGCCTGAAACTCTTTTGCCTGGAATTGCCTGTATTTGCCTTGCCTGGAATTACCTTGCCTTGAATTCCATGGAATTGCCTTGCCTGGAACTGTTTTTGATGAAATTTCCTGGAATGGCTTTCCCTGTAATTATTTTGCCTGGAATTGCCTTGCTTGGATTTTCTGAAATTCCTTTGCGTGGAATTGCCTGAAATTGCCTTGCCTGAAATTGCCATCCCTGGAATTGCTGGAATGACCTTGCCTAAAATAGCCTTGCCTGAAATTGCCAGGATTGTTTTGCCTGGAATTGCCTCTAATTCTCTTGCCTGTAATTGTCATGCCTGGAATTGCCTGTAGTTGCCTTGTCTAGAATTGTCTTGCCTAGTATTACCTTGATTGGAATTGCCTTGCATGGAATGGCCTTACCTAGAATTGCCTTCCGTGGAATTTCTGTACTTGTATTTGACTTACCTGGAATTGCCTTGCCTGGAATTGCCTTGCCTGGAATTGCCTGGAATTGCCTTCCCTGAAATAGCCTTACCTGGAATTGCCTGTAATTATCTTGCCTGCAATAACCTTGCCTGAAATTGTCTTTCCTTGAATTGGCTGGAGTTGTTTTGACTGGAATTGCATTTAATTGCTTTTTTTGGAATTGCCTGAAGTTGTCTTGTCTTGAATTGCATTGCCTAGAATTTCTTGGAATTTTCTTTCCTGGAATTGTTTTGCCTGGTATTGCCTGGAATTGTCATGCATGGAATAACCTTGCCTGGAATTTTCTGAATTTGCCTTGCTTGGAATAGCCTTGCCTGGAATTGTTTTGTTTGGACATTTTTGGAATTGCTTTCCCTAGAATTGCCTTGTTTGGAATTATCTGAAAATGCCTTGCCAGCAATTGCCTTTTCTGAAATTGCCTTTCCTGGAATTGTCTTGCCTAGAATTGCCTTGCCTGGCATTGCATGAAATTTTCTTGCCTGGAATTACTTTTGATAAAATTTCCTGGAATGTTCTTGCCTGGAATTGCCTTGCCTGTTATTGCCTTGTCTGCTGTCCATGCCTGAAATTGCCTTGCCTTGCATTGTCTGAAATTTCCTTGCCTGGAATTGCCTTGACTGGAATTCCCAGGAATTGCCTTTCCTGCAATTGCCTTTTCTGGAATTTCCTGGAGTTGCCTTTCCTCAAATTGCCTTGCCTGGAATTGCCTGAAATTGCCTTGCCTGCAATTGCCTGGGATTGCCTTTCCTGGAATTGCCTGCAATTGCATTTTCTGGAATTTCCAGGAATTGACTTGCCTAGAATTGCTTTGCCTGGAATTGCCTGCAATTGCCTTGCCTGAAATAGACTTGCCTGAATTTGCCTGCAATTGCCTTGAATGGAATTGCCTGGAGTTCCCTTGACTTTAATTGCCTTTCTTGGAATTGCATGTAATTTTCTTGCCTGGAATTGCCTTGCATGAAATTGACTGGAGTTGCCTTGGTTGGAATTGTTTTGCCTAGAATTTTCTGAAATTGTCTTGCCTTGAACTCTCTTCATTGAAATTGCCGGGAGTTGCCTTGCCTGGAATTGCCTGGAATTGCCTTGTCTGAAATTGCCTGGCCTGGATTTTCCTGGGATTGACCTGCGTGGAATTGCCTAGAGTTACCTTGCCTGGTATTGACTTGCCAGAAATTTCCTGGAATTGCCTTGCCTGGAATTGCCTGAAATTGCCTTGCCTGGAATTGCCATTCCTGAAATTGCCTGGAATTGCCTTGCTTGGAATTGTCTTGACTGGAATTGCCATAATTGCCTTGCCTGGAATTGCCTGTAATTGTCTTGCCTGTAATTGCCATGCCTGGAATTGCCTGGAGTTGTCTTGCCTAGAATTGCCTTGACTGGTATTACCTTGATTGGAATTGCCTTGCATGGAATTTTCTTGCCTAGATTTGCCTTGTGTGGAATTTCCTTGCCTGGATTTGACTTACCTGGAATTGCCTTGCCTGGAATTGCCTGTGATTACCTTGCTTGGAATTGCCTTTCCTGGAATTGCCTAAAATTGTCTTGCCTAGAATTGTTTTATGTGGAATTTCCTGGTATTGCGTTGCCTAGAATTGCCTAAAGTTGCTTTCCCTGGAATTGCCTTGCTTGAATTTGCCTGGAATTGCCTTGCCTGGAATTCTTTGCCTGGAATTGCGTTGACTGAAATTTCCTTGCCTGGAATTGCCTGGAGTTTCCTTGTGTGGAATTGCCTTGATTGGAATTTTCTGATATTGCCTTTTCTGGAATTGCCTTACCTGGAATTGCCTGGAATTTCCTTGCCTGGAATTGCGTGGCCTGGTTTTGCCTGGAACTGACTTGCCTCCAATAGCCTTGCCGGAAATATCTGGAATTGCCTTGCATGGAATTGCCTCGCCTAGAATTGCCTTGCGTGGAATTTTCTTGCCTGGATTTGACTTACCTGGAATTGCCTTGCCTGGAATTGCCTGTGATTGCCTTGCTTGGGATTGCCTTTCCTGTAATTGCCTGGAATTGCTCTGCCTAGAATTGCCTTACATGGAATTGACTGGCATTGCATTACCTGGAATTGCATTGAGTTGCCATCCTTTGAATTGCCTTGCTTGGATTTGCCTGGAATTTTATTGTCTGGAATTCCTTGCTGGGAACTGCCTGAAATTGACTTCCCTAGAATTTCCTTGCCTGAAATTGCCTGGAATTGCCTTGCCTGAAATTGCCATTCCTGGAATTGTCTGGAATAGCCATGCCTGGAATTGTCTTGCCTGAAATTGCCAGGATTGTCTTGCCTGGAATTGTTTTTAATTGTATTTAATTGTCTTGCCTATAATTACCATGCTGGGAATTGCCTGGAATTGCTTTGACTGGTATTACCTTGATTGGAATTGCCTTGTATAAATTTGCCTTGCTTGGAATTACCTTGCGTGAAACTTCCTTGCCTGGATTGAGTTGCCTGGATTTGCCTCGCATAAAATTGCCTGGAATTGCCATGCCTAGAATTTCCTGAAATTGACTTGCCTGGAATTGCCAGCCTGGATTTGCCTGAAATTGAATTGCCTCAAGTTTGCTTGCCTGGATTTGCTTGAAATTAACTCGCCTGGAATTTCTTGGAATTGACTTGCCTGGAATTGCCTTGACAGGAATTGCCTGGAATTGCCTTGCCTGAAATTGCCATCTCTGGAATTGCCTGGAATGACCTTTTCTAAAATTGCCTTGCCTGAAATTGCCAGGATTGTTTTGCCTGGAATTGCATCTAATTGTCTTGCCTGGAATTACCATGCCTGGAATTGCCTGGAGTTGCCTTGCCTAGAATTGTCTTGCCTGGTATTACCTTGATTGGAATTGCCTTGCATGAAATTGCCTTACCTAGAATTGCCTTCCGTGGAATTTCTTTGCTTGGATTTGACTTACCTGGAATTGCCTTGCCTGGAATTGCCTTCCCTGAAATAGCCCTACCTGTAATTGCCTGTAATTCTCTTGCCTGCAATAGCCTTTCCTGGAATTGTCTTTCCTTGAATTGGCTGGAGTTGTTTTGACTGGAATTTCATTTAATTGCCTTTTTTGGAAATGCCTGGAGTTGTCTTCTCTTGAATTGCATTGCCTAGAATTGCCTGTAATTTTCTCTTTGGAATTGTTTTGCCTGGAATTGCCTGGAATTGTGCATGGAATAACCTTGCCTGGAATTTTCTAAAATTGCCTTGCATGGAATAGCCTTGAATTGCCTTGTCTGGAATTGTTTGGCCTGGACATTTTTGGAATTGTCTTGCCTAGAATTGCCTTGCCTGGAATTATCTGAAAATGCCTTGCCAGCTATTGCCTTTTCTACAATTGCCTGGAATTGCCTTTCCTGGAATTGCCTTGCCTAAAATTGCCTTGCCTGAAATTTTCTTGCCTGGAATTGCTTTTGATAAAATTTCCTGGAATGGCCTTGCCTGGAATTGCCTTGCCTGTTATTGTCTTGCCTGCTGTTTCCGTGCCTGGAATTGCCTTGCTTTGCATTGTCTGAAATTTTCTTGCCTGGAAATGCCTTGACTGGAATTGCCTGGAATTTCCTTTCCTGGAATTGCCTGTAATTGCCCTGCCTGGAATTGCCTTGACTGTTATTACCTTGATAGAAATTGCATTGCATTGAATTGTCTTGCCTAAAATTTTCTTGCGTGGAATTCTCTTGCTTGTATTTGACTTACCTAGAATTGCCTTGCCTGGATTTGCCTTCAATTGTCTTGACTGGAATTTTTTTTCTTGAATTGCCTTGCCTGGAATTTCTTTGCCTGGAATTGCCTGGAGTTGCCTTGCCTGGAATTGCCATTTCTGGAATTGTCTAAAATGGCCATGCCTGGAATTGCGTGGCCTAAATTTGATAGGACTGTTTTGTCTAAAATTACCTGTAATTGTCTTGCCTGTAATTGCCATGCCTGGAATTGCCTGGAGTTGTTTTGCCTAAAATTACCTTGACTGGTATTACCTTGTTTGGAATTGCCTTGAATGGAATTGCCTTGCCTAGAAATTTCTTGCGTGGAATTTTCTTGCCTGGATTTGACTAACCTGGAATTGCCTTGCCTGGAATTTTCTGTGATTGCTTCCTTGGGATTGCCTTTTCTGGAATTGCCTTGCCTGGAATTGCCTGGCATTACCTTGCCTGAAATTGCCTGGCGTTGCCTTGCCTGGAATTGCCTGGAGTTTTCTTGCCTGGAATTGCCTATAATTTGCTTGGCTGGAATTGCCTTGCCTGGAATTGTTTTGCCTGCAATTGCCTTGAATTGACTTGCCTGGAAATGCCTTGCCTGGATTTGCCTGGAATGGCCTTTCCTCGATTTGCCTTGCCTGGAATTCCTTGGAGTTGCCTTTTTTGTAATTACCTGAAATTGCATTGCCTAAACTTGCCCTTCCTGGAATTTCCTGAAATTGCCTTGACTTCTATTACCTTGATGGGAATTGCATTGCATGGAATTGCCATACCTAGAATTGCCTTGTGTGAAATTTCTTTGCCTGGATTTGACTTACCTGAAGTTGCCTTGCCTGGAATTGCATGGATTTGCCTTGCATGTAATTGCCTGGTATTGTCTTACCTGCAATTCCCTTGCCTTGAATTGCCTGTAATTGCCTTTCCTGGGATTGTCCTGCGTGGAATTCCCTTAAGTTACATAGCTTGGAATTGCTTTGCCAGGAATTGCCTAGAATTTTCTTTCCTGGAATTGCCTGGAACTGCCTTGCCTCGCATTGCCTGGACTGGATTTGCCTGGAATTGACTTGCCTCGAATTGCCTTGACTGGAATTGCCTGGAATAACCTTGTCTGGATTTGTCTTGTCTGAATTAGCCTAAAATTGCCTTGCCTGGAATATCCTTGCCTAGATTTGCCTTGAATTTTCTTTCCTGGAATTGCCTTGCCTGGAATTGCCTTTTCTGTAATTCTCTGGAATTGCCTTTCCTGGAATTGCCTGGAATTGCCTTTGATTGCCTTTCCTGGAATAGTTTTCTTCTGGAATTGCCTTGCATAGAATTGCCTGAGATTGAATTGCCTGGAATTGCCTGGAATTCCTTGTCTGTAATTGCTTTGCTGAAATTGCCTGGAATTTCCTTGACTGGTATTACCTTGATTGAAATTGCCTTTTATGAATTTGACTTGCTTGGAATTGCCTTGCGTGAAACTTTCTTGCCTGGATTGACTTGCCTGGAATTGCTTTGCCTTGAATTGCATGAAATTGCTTTGCCTGAAATTGTTTCACCTGGAATTGCCTAAAATTATCTTGACTGGAATTGCCTGGAGTTTTTTTTGCCTTTAATTGCCTTGCCTGGAATTGCCTGTAATTTCTTTGCCTAAAATTGCCTTGCAAGAAATTGACTGGAGTTGCCTTGGATGGAATTGTTTTGCTGAAATTTTCCAGAATTTCTTTGCTTTTAACTAACGTGATTGGAATTGCCTGGAAATTTCTTGCCTGAAATTGCCTGTCCTGGAATTGTTTTGCCTGGAATTGCCTGGAATTGCCTTGAATTGCCTTGCCTGAAATAGTTTTGCCTGGAATTGTGTGAAATTTTCTGGCCTACAATTGCCTCGCCTGGAAGTGCATTGCCTTGGGTTGTCTGAAATACCCTTCCCTGTAATTGTCTTGCCTGGAATTGCCTGGAATTGTCTTGCCTAAATTGCCTTGCCTGGAATTTTCTTGCCTGGTATTGCCTGGCATTGCCTTGCCTGGAATTGCATCGAGTTCTCTTGCCTGAAATTACCTTGCCTAAAATTGCCTGAAATTTTCTTGGCTGGAATTGACTTGCCTGGAATTGCATTGCCTGGAATTGTCTTGCCTGGAATTGCCTGGAATGGCGTTTCCTCGATTTTCCTTGCCTGAAATTACCTAAAGTTTTCTTCTCTGGAATTGCCTGGAATTGCATTGCCTGGAATTGCCCTGCCTGGAATTGCCTGAAATTGCCTCGACTGGAATTGCCTGGAGTTTCTTTGCCTTTAATTGCCTCGCCTGAAATTGCCTGTAATATTTTTGCTCGGAATTGTTTTGCATGGAATTGACTGGAGTTGCCTTGGATGAAATTGTTTTGCATAGAATTTTGTAAAATTGCCTTGTTTTGAACTATCTTGATTGGAATTGCCTGCCTGGAATTCCCTGTTGTTAAATTGCCTTGTTTTGAACTATCTTGATTGGAATTGCCTTGCCTGGAATTCCCTGGAATTGCCTTGCCTGGAATTCCCTGGAATTGCCTTGCCTGGAATTGCCTAGTTGGGATTTGACTGAAATTGATCTGCGTGGAATTGTCTGGAGTTACCTTGCCTGGAAATGCCTTGCCAGGAATTGCCTGGAATTGCCTTGCCTGGAATTGCCATTACTGGAATTGCCTGGAATGACCTTGCCTAAAATTGCCTTGCCTGGAATTGCCTGTAATTGTCTTGCCTGTAATTGCCATGCCTAAAATTGCCTGAAGTTGTCTTGCCAAGAATTGCCTTGCCTGGTGTTACCTTGATTGGAATTGCCTTGCATGGAATTGCCTTGCCTATAATTGCCCTGCATGGAATTTCCTTGCCTGGATTTGGCTTACTTAAAATTCCCTTGCCTGGAATTGCCTGGAATTGCCTGAAATTGCCTGAAATTGCCTTGCCTGGAATTGTCTTTACTGGAATTGCCTGAAATTGCCTTACATGGAATTGTCTGGCATTGCTTTGCCTGTAATTGCCTGGAGATTTTTCCCTGGAATTGCCTTGCTTAAAGTTGCCTGGAATTTATTTGCCTGGAATTGCTTGGAATTGCCTTGCCTGGAATTTCCTGGAATTGTGTTGTCTGAAATTACCTTACATGGAATTGCCTGGCATTGAGTTGCCTGAAATTGCCCGGGGTTGGCTTCCCTGCAGTTGCCTTGCTTGGAATTGCCTGAGACTTCCTTACCTGCAATTGCCTTGTCTGGAATTGCCTGAAATTTCTTTGTGTGTAATTGCCTTGCCTGAGATTGCCTTAAATTTCTTTGCCTGGAATTGTCTGGCCTGGATTTGCCTGGGATTGTTTTGTGTGGAATTCCCTGTAGTTACTTACCTTGCCTGTAATTGCCTTGCTGGGAATAGTCTAAAATTGCCTTGCCTGTAATTACCTGGAACTGCCTTGCCTGGAATTTCCTGGAATTGTTTTGCCTGGAATTTCCTTACATAAAATTGTCTGGAATTTTATTGCCTGGAATTGCCTGGAGTTGGCTTCCCTAGAGTTTTCTTGCTTGGAATTTCCTGGTATTTCCTTGCCTGAAATTGCCTTGTCTGGAATTTCCTGACCTGGATTTGCCTGGGATTGTCCTGCGTGAAATTTTCTGTAGTTACCTTGCCTGAAATTGCCTTGCTAAGAATAGCCTGGAATTGCCTTGCCTGGAATTGCCTGGAATGGCCTTTTCTGGAATTGCCAGGATTGCATTGCCTGTAATTGCTTGTAATTGTCTTGCCTGTAATTGACATACCTGAAATTCTCTAGAGTTGCCTTGCCTAGAATTCCCTTGACTGGTATTACCTTGATTGGAATTGCCTTGCATGGAGTTGCCTTGCCTAGAATTGCCTAGTGTGGTATTTCCTTGCCTGGATTTGACTTACCTGGAATTGCCTTGCCTGGAATTGCCTGAAATTTCCTTGCCTGCGATTGCCTGGAATTGCCTTGACTGAGATTGCCTTTCGTGGAATTGCCTGGAATTGCCTTGACTGGAATTGCCTTACATGGAGTTGCCTGGCATTGCATTGCCTGGAATTGCTTGGAGTTGCCTTCCATGGAATTGCCTTGCTTGGAATTGCCTGGAATTTCTTTGCTTGAAATTGTCTTGCCTGGATATTCCTGGAATTGCCTTGTCTGGAGTTCCCTTGCCTGGAATTGCCTGGGATCGCCTTGCTTGAAATTGCCTTTCTGGGAATTGCCTGCAATTGCCTTTTCTGAAATTTTCTGGAATTGACTTTTCTGAAATTGCCTGTAATTGTTTTGCCTGTAATTGCCATGCCTGGAATTGCCTTGACTGGTATTTCCTCGAATGGAATTGTCCTGCATGGAATTGCCTTGCCTAGAATTGCCTTGCGTGGAATTTTTTTTCCTGGATTTGACTCGCCTGAAATTGCTTTGCCTTGAATTGCCTGCAATTACCTTTACTAAAATTACCTTGCTTGGATTTGCCTAAAATTGCCTTGACTGGAATTGCATGGAATTCCCTTGACTTTAATTGCCTTGCCTGGAATTGCCTTGCAAGAAATTGACTCGAGTTGCCTTGGATGGAATTGTTTTGCCTAGAATTTTTTGAAATTGCCTTGCCTTGAAATATCTTGATTGGATTTGCCTGGAATTGTCTTTCCTCGAATGGCCTCAACTTGAATTGCTTAGAATTGCCTTGCCTTGTATTTTTTTTGCTGAAATTTTCTGGTATTGACTTGCCTGGAATTGCCTTGCCTGGAATTACCTTAAATTGCATTGCCTGGAATTGCCTTGCTTGGAATTGTCTGAAATTGCCTTGCCTGGAATAGCCCTTCCTGGTATTGCCTGGAATTGTCAGCCTAAATTTGATGGAATTGACTTTCCTGAAATGGCCTTGCCTGGATTTGCCTAAAATTTCCTTGCCTGATATTTGCATGAATTGACTTCCCTCGAATTGTCTTGCCTGAAATTGCCTTGCCTGGAATTCCCTGGAATTGCCTTGCCTCGAATTTCCTGGGATTGCCTTTCCTAAAATTTCCTGCAATTGCTTTTCCTGGAATTTCCTGTAATTGACTTGCCTAGAATTACATTTTCTTGAATTTCCTTCAATTGCCTTGCCTGGAATTGCTTTGCCTGGAATTGCCTAAAATTGCCTTGACTGGAATTGCCTGGAGTTTTCTTCCCTTTAATTGCCTTGCCTGGAATTGCCTTGCAAGAAATTGACTCGAGTTGCCTTGGATGGAATTGTTTTGCCTAGAATTTTTTGAAATTGCCTTGCCTTGAAATATCTTGATTGGATTTGCCTGGAATTGTCTTTCCTCGAATGGCCTCAACTTGAATTGCTTAGAATTGCCTTGCCTTGTATTGTTTTTGCTGAAATTTTCTGGTATTGACTTGCCTGGAATTGCCTTGCCTGGAATTACCTTAAATTGCATTGCCTGGAATTGCCTTGCTTGGAATTGTCTGAAATTGCCTTGCCTGGAATTGCCCTTCCTGGTATTGCCTGGAATTGTCAGCCTAAATTTGATGGAATTGACTTTCCTGAAATGGCCTTGCCTGGATTTGCCTAAAATTTCCTTGCCTGAAATTTGCATGAATTGACTTCCCTCGAATTGTCTTGCCTGAAATTGCCTTGCCTGGAATTCCCTGGAATTGCCTTGCCTCGAATTTCCTGGGATTGCCTTTCCTAAAATTTCCTGCAATTGCTTTTCCTGGAATTTCCTGTAATTGACTTGCCTAGAATTACATTTTCTTGAATTTCCTTCAATTGCCTTGCCTGAAATTGCTTTGCCTGGAATTGCCTAAAATTGCCTTGACTGGAATTGCCTGGAGTTTTCTTCCCTTTAATTGCCTTGCCTGGAATTGCCTGTAATTTTCTTCCCTAAAATTGCGTTGCAATAAATTGACTGGAGTTGTCTTGGATAAATTATTTTTGCCTAGAATTTTCTGGAATTGCCTTGCTTTGAACTATCTTGATTGCAATTGCCTGGAATTGCCTTGCCTGGTGTTACCTTGATTGGAGTTTTCTTGCATGAAATTTTCTTGCCTAAATTTCCTAGCTTGAAATTTCTTTGCCTGAATTTGACTTGCCTAAAATTGCTTTGCCTTTAATTACCTGAAATTGCCTTTTCTTAAATTGCTTTGCCGGGATTTGCTAAAATTGCCTTGACTGGAATTGCCTGGGGTTTTCTTGCCTTTAATTTTCTTGCCTGGAATTGCCTGTAATTTCCTTCCCTGGAATTGCCTTGCAAGGAATTGACTGGAGTTGCCTTGGATAAAACTGTTTAGCCTAAAATTTTCTGGAATTGCCTTGCCTTGAACTCCCTTGATTGGATTTGCCTGGAAGTGCCTTGATTGGAATTTTCTCTAATTGACTTGCCTGGAATTGCCTTTCCTGTAATTACCTGCAATTGTCTTGCCTGGAATTGCCCGGGCTGGATTTGCCTGGAATTGACTTTCCTCGAATGGCCTTGCCTTGAATTGCCTAGAATTGCTTGCCTTGAATTGCTTTTTCTGAAATTTTTTGGTATTGCCCTGCCTGGAATTGCCTTGCCTGGAATTGCCTGGAATTCCCTTTCCTGAAATTGCCTTGCCTGGAATTAGCTAAAATTGCCTTACCTAAAATTTTCTTACATGGAATTGCCTGACATTGCATTGCCAGGAATTGCCTGGAGTTCCCTTTTCTGGAATTGCCTTGCTTGGAGTTGCCTAGAATTTATTTGCCTGGAATTGCCTTGTCTGCAACTCCCTTCACTGGAATTGCCTAAAATTTCCTTGCCTGGATTTGTCTTACATGGAATTGCCTGGCATTGCGATGCCTGAAATTGCCTGGAGTTGGCTTCCCTGGAGTTTCCTTGCTTAGAATTGCCTAAAATTTCCTTGCTGGGAATTGCATTGCCTGGAATTTCCTGGCCTGGATTTGCCAGGAATTGTCCTGCGTGAAATTTCCTGTAGTTTCCTTGCCTCGAATTGCCTTGCTAGGAATAGCCTGGAATTGCCTTGTCTGCCTGGAATTGCCTTGCCTGGAATTGCCATGCCTGGAATTGCCTGGGGTTACCTTGCCAAGAATTGCCTTCACTGGTATTACCTTGATTAAAATTGCCTTGCCTGAAGTTGCCTTGCCTAGAATTGCCTTGCGTGGAATTTTCTTGCCTGGATTTGACTTACCTTGATTTGCCTTGCCTGGAATTGCCTGGAACTCCCTTGATTGAAATTGCCTAAAATTTCCTTGCCTGGATTTTCCTTACATGGAATTGCCTGGCATTGCGATGCCCAGAATTGCCTGGAGTTGGCTTCCCTGGAGTTGCCTTGCTTGGAATTGCCTGGAATTTCCTTGCTGAAAATTGCCTTCCCTGGAATTGCCTTGAATTTTCTTGCCTGAAATTTCCTTGCCTTGAATTTCCTCGCCTGGATTTGCCAGGAATTATCCTGCGTGAAATTCCCTGTAGTTTCCTTGCCTGGAATTGCCTTGCTAGAAATAGCCTGGAATTGCCTTGCCTGGAATTGCCTGAAATTGCATTGCCTGGAATTGCTAGGATTGCCTTGTCTGAAATTTTTTGTAATTGTCTTGCCTGTAATTGCCATGCCTGGAATTGCCTGGGGTTATTTTGCCGAGAATTGCCTTCACTGGTATTACCTTGATTGAAATTTCCTTGCCTGGCGTTGCCTTGCCTAGAATTGCCTTGCATGAAATTTCCTTGCCTAGATTTGACTTACATTGATTTGCCTTGCATGGAATTGCCTGAAATTGCCTTGCCTGCTATTGCCTGGGATTGCCTTTACTGGGATTGTCTTTCATAAAATTGCCTAAAATTTCCTTGCCTGGAATTGACTTACATAGATTTGCCTGGCATTGCATTGCCTGGAATTTCCTGGAGTTGCCTTCCATAAAATTGCCTTGCCTGTAATTGCCTGGAGTTGCCTTTTTTGGAATTGCCTTGCTTGGAATTGCCTGGAATTGCCTTGCCTGGAATTGCCTGGGATTGTCTTGCTTGGAATTGCCTTTTCTGGAGTTGCCTGGAATTGCTTTCAATGGAATTGCCTGGAGTTCCATTGCCTTTAATTGCCTTGCCTGGAATTGCCTTGCCTGGAATTGCCTGTGATTGCCTTTTCTGGAATTGCTTTGCCTGGAATTGCCTTACATGGAATTGCCTGGAATTCACTTGCCTGGAATTGCCTAAAATTGCCTTTTCTGTAATTGCCCTGCCTATAATTGCCTGGAATTTCCTTGATTGGTATTACCTTGATTGGAATTTCCTTGTATGGATTTGCCTTGCTTGGAATTGCCTTGCATAAAACTTTCTTGCCTGGATTGACTTGCCTGAAATTGCGTTGCATGGAATTGCCTTGTCTAGAGTTTTCTTGAATTGCCTTGCCTGAAATTTTCTGGAATTGACTTGCCTGGGATTGTCTTTCCTGGAAGTGCCTGGAATTTCCTTGCCTGGAATTGCGTGGCCTGAATTTGCCTGGAACTGACTTACCTCCCATTGCCTTGCCAGAAAATGTCTGGATTTGCCTTGCCTAAAGTTGCCTTGCCTGGAATTGCATGGTCTGGATTTTCCTGGAAGTGACTTGCCTGAAAATCTCTGGAATTGCCTTGCCTGGAATTGCTTTGCCTGGATTTGCCTGGAATTGCCTTCCGTCAAATAGTCTTACCTGGAATTGCCTATATTTTTCTTGCCTGCAATAGCCTTGCCTGGACTTGTCTTGCCTTAAATTGACTGGAGTTGCTTTGACTGAAATTTATTTTAATTATTTTTCCTGGAACTGCCTGGAGTTGCCTTGCCTTGAATTGAATTGCCTGGAATTTCCCTTCCTGGAATTGCCTTGCCTGGAATTGCCTAAAATTGTCGTGCCTGGAATTATTTTGCCTGGAATTGTTTAAAGTTGCCTTGCCTGGAATAGCCTTGAATTTCCTTGCCTGGAATTGTCTGGCGTTGCCTTGCCTGAAATTGCCTGGAGTTCCCTTGTCTGGAATTTCCTTGCCTAGAATTGCGTTGCCTGAAATTTTATTGGCTGAAATTGTTTTGCCTAGAATTGCCTTGTTTGAAATTGCCTTGAATTGACTTGCCTGAAAATGCCTTGCCTGGATTTGCCTGGAATTGCCTTGACTGGAATTGACTGGCCTGAATTTGCCTGCGATTGACCTGCGTGAAATTGCCTGGAGTTACCTTGCCTGGAATTGTCTTGCCAGAAATTTTCTGGAATTGCCTTTCCTGAAATTGCCATTCCTGGAATTGCCTGGAATGGCCTTGCCTGGAATGTCCTTGCCTGGAATTGCCTGGAGTTGTTTTCCCTGGAATTGCCTTGCTTAAATTTGCCTGAAATTTTCTTGCCTGAAAATTTTTGCCTGAAATTGCTTGCAATTGCCTTGCCTGGAATTTCCTTGCCTGAAATTGCCTGGAGTTTCTTTGCCTGGAATTGTTATTCCTGGAATGATCTGGAATGGCCATGCCTGGAATTGCCTTGACTGAAATTTCCAGGATTATCTTGCCTAAAATTACCTGTAATTGTCTTGCTGTAATTGCCATGCCCGGAATTGCCTGGAGTTGTTTTGCCTAGAATTGCATTGACGTATTACCTTGTTTGGAATTGCCATCCATAAAATTGCCTTGCCTAAAATATCTTTGCGGAAAATTTTCTTGCTTGGATTTGACTTACCTGAAATTGCCTTGCCTAAAATTGCCTGGAGTTTCCTTGCCTCAAATTGCCTGGTATTGCCTTTCTTGAAATTGCCTTTCCTGGAACTGCCTGCAATTGCCTTTCCTAGAGTTTCCTGGAATTGGCTTGCCTGAAATTGCTTTGCTTTGAATTACCTGCAATTGCCTTGCCTGAAATTGCCTTGACTGTAATTGCTGAAGTTTTCTTTCCTTTGATTGCCTTGCCTGGATTTGACTTACCTGGTATTGCCTTGCCTGGAATTGCCTGGATTTGCCTTGCAGGTAATTGCATGAAATTGTCTTGCCTGCAATTCCCTTGCCTTGAATTGCCTGAAATTGCCTTGCCTGGGATTGTCCTCTGTGGAATTCCCTTGAGTTACGTTGCTTGGAATTGCTTTGCCAGGAATTGCCTGGAATTGCCTTTTCTGGAATTGCCTGGAATTCACTTGCCTTGAATTGCCTTGCCTGGATTGCCTGGAATTGCCTTGTCTGGATTTGTCTTGTCTGAATTAGCCTGAAATTGCCTTGCCTGGAATATTTTTGCCTAGAATTGCCTGTAATTTTCTTATCTGGATTTGCCTTACCTGGAATTGTTTTGCCTGGGATTGCCTTGAATAGCCTTGCATGGAATTGCCTGGAATTTTCTGGAATTGCATGGAATTGCCTTTGCTGAAATAGCCTTTTCTGGAATTGCCTGGAATTGAATTGCCTAAAATTGTCTGGAATTTCTTGTCTGTAATTTCCCTGCCTGGAATTGCCTGGAATTTTCTCGACTAGTATTACCTTGATTGAAATTGTCTTGTATGGATTTGCCTTGCTTGGAATTGCCTTGAGTGTAACCTCCTTGCCTGGATTGACTTGCCTGGAATTTTTTTGCCTTGAATTGCCTGCAATTGCCTTAACTGAAATTGACTTGCTTGGAATTTCCTGAAATTGCCTTAAATGGAATTGCCTGAAGTTTTTTTGCCTTAATTTCCTTGCCTGGAATTGCCTGTAATTTCCTTGCCTGGAATTACATTGCAAAGAATTGACTGGAGTTGCCTTGGATGGAATTGTTTTGCTAGAATTTTCTGGAATTTCTTTGCCTTGAACTATATTGATTAGAATTGCCTGGAATTGCCTTGCCTGAAATTGCCTGGAATTGCCTGGCCTGAAATTGCTTTGCCTGCAATTGCCTGGAATTGCCTTGTCTGGAATAGCCTTGCCTGAAATTGTGTGTAATTTTCTGGCCTACAATTGCCTTTCCTGGAATTGTGTTGCCTTGGGTTGTCTGAAATTCCCTTGTCTGTAATTTTCTTGCTGGAATTTCCTTGCCTATATTGCCTTACCTGGAATTGCCTGTTGTTGCCTTGCCTGGAATTGCCTGGAGTTCTCTTGCCTGGAATTGCATTGCATGGAATTGCCTAAAATGTTATTGGCTGAAATTGCCTTGCCTGAAATTGCCTTGAATTAACTTGCCTGAAAATGCCTTGCCTGGAATTGCCTGTAATGGCATATTTTTGATTTGCCTTGCCTGGAATTGCCTAAAATTGCCTTTTCTGGAATTGTGTAAAATTGCATTGCCTGGAATTGCCTTGACTGGTATTACATTGATTAAAATTGCATTGCATGGAATTGCCTTGCCTAAAATTGCCTTGTGTAAAATTTTCTTGCCTGGATTTGACTTACCTGGAATTACCTTGCCTGGAATTGCCTGGAATTTTCTTGCATGTAATTGCCTGGAATTGTCTTGCCTGCAATTCCCTTGTTTTGATTTGCCTTGCCTGGGATTGTCCGTTGTGGAATTCGATTGAGTTATGTTGCTTGGAATTGCTTTACCAAGAATTGCCTGGAATTGCCTTTCCTGAAATTGCCTTGAATTGTCTTGCCTCAGATTGCCTTGCCTGGATTTTCTTGGAATTGACTTGCCTCGAATTGCTTTGGAATTGCCTTGAATTGCCTTGCCTGGATTTGTCTTGTCTTAATTAGCCTGAAATTGCCTTGCCTGGAATATCCTAGCCGAGAATTGCCTGGAATTGCCTTTCCTGAATTTGCCTTACTTGGAATTGCCTTGCCTGGAATTGCCTGGAGTTGCCTTGCCTGGAATTGCCTGGAGTTGCCTTGCCTGGAATTACCTTGCCTGGAATTACCTGGAATTGCCTTTCCTGGAATAGCCTTTCCTGCAATTACCTTGCATGAAATTGCCTGGAATTGACTTGCATGGAATTGCCTGGAATTGACTTTTCTGTAATTGCCCTGCCTGTAATTGCCTGAAATAGCCTTGACTGACATTATCTTGACTGGAAATGCCTTGTATGGATTTGCCTTGCTTGGAATTTCCTTGCATAGAACTTCAATGCCTGCATTGATGTGACTGAAATTGCGTTTCATGGAATTGCCTGGAATTGCCTTGTTTAGAATTTTCTGGAATTGACTTGCCTGGAATTACCTGGCCTGGATTTGCCTGGAATTGACTTGCCTCGAGTTTCCTTGCCTGGATTTGCTTGAATTTTTTTTTCTGAAATTTTCTGGAATTGACTTGCCTGGAATTGCCTTTCCTGGAATTTCCTGGAATTTCTTTGCCTGAAATTGATTGGCCTGGATTTGCCTGAATTGCGTTGCCTGGAATTGCTTAAAATTTCATTGCCTGGAATTGCGTGGTCTGGATTTTCCTGGAACTGACTTTCCTGAAAATCTCTGGAATTGCCTTCTGTGAAATAGCCTTACCTGGAATTGCCCATAACTATCTGGCCTACAATAGCCTTGCCTGGAATTGTCTTGCCCTGAATTGGCTGGAGTTGCTTTGACTGGAGTTGCATTTAATTGCCTTTCCTGGAATTGCCTGGAGTTGCTTTGCCTTGAATTGCATTGCCTAAAATTGCCTGGATTTTTTTTCCTAGAACTGTCTTGCCTGGAGTTTCCTGGAATTATCGTGCCTGGAATTACCTTGCCTGAAATTGTCTGAAATTGCCTTGCCTGGAATAGCCTTGAATTGTCTTTCCTGAAATTGCCTTGTCTGGACATTTTTGGAATTGCCTTGCTTGGAATTGTCTAAAAATGCCTTGCTGGGAATTGCCTTGCCTGCAATTGCCTAAAATTGCCTTGCCTGAAATTGTTTATTTTGGGAATTGCTTTACCTGAAATTGCCTTAAATTGCCTTGCCTGGAATTGCCTTGCCTTGAATTGCTTGGAATTGCCTTTTCTGGAATGGCTTTTGATAAAATTTCCTGGAATGGCCTTGCCTGGAATTGCTATGCCTGTTATTGTCTTGCCTGCAGTTGCCATGCCTGGAAGTGCCTTGCCTTGCATTGTCTGAAATTCCCTTGCCTGGAATTCCCTTTCTTGTAATTGCCGTTCTTGGAATTGCCTTGCCTGGAATTGCCTGGAGTTGCTTTTCCTGGAATTGCCTTGCCTGAAATTGCCTGGCCTGGAATTGCATTGCCTGTAATTGCCTGGGATTGCCTTGCCTGGAATTGCCTTTCCTGGAATTGCCTGCAATTGCCTTTTCTGAAATTTCCTGGAATTGACTTGCCTGGAATTGCTTTGCCTTGAATTGCTTGCAATTGCCTTGTCTGAAATTGCTTTACCTGGAATTGCCTGAAATTACCTTTACTGGAATTGTCTGGAGTTCTCTTGCCTTCAATTGCCTTACCTGGAATTGCCTGTAATTTCCTTGCCTGGAATTGCCTTGCATGGATTTGACTGGAGATTCTTTGGATAAAATTGTTTTGCCTAGAATTTTCTGGAATTGCCTTTCCTTGAAACATCTTGACTGGAATTGCCTGAAATTGCCTTTTCTGGAATTACCTGTGATGGCCTTGCTTGGGATTGCCTTTCCTGAAATTGCCTTGCTTGGAATTGCCTTACATGGAATTGCCTGGAATTGCATTTTCTGGAATTGCCTGGAGTTGCCTTTTCTGGAATTGCCTTGCTTGCAATTTCCTGGATATTTTTTGCCTGGAATTTCTTACCTGGAATTGCCTGGAATTGCCTTGTCTGGAATTCCCTAGCCTGGAATTGCCAGGATTGCCTTGCCTGAAATTGTCTGTAATTGTCTTGCCTGTAATTGCCGTGCCTGGAAATGCCTGGAGTTGTTTTGCCTAGAATTGCCTTGACTGGTATTACCTTGTTTGAAATTGCCTTGCAAGAAATTGCCTTGCCTATAATTTGCCTGCTTGGATTTAACTTACCTGGAATTGCCTTGCCTGGAATTGCCTGTGATTGCCTTGCTTGGAATTGCCTTTCCTAGAATTGACTGGAATTGCCTTTCCTGGAATTGCCTGGAATTGCCTTGTCTGGAATGCCTTGCCTGGAATTGCCTTGCCTGGAATTGCCATTCCTGGAATTTTCTGGAATGACCTTGCTGAAATTCCCTTGCCTGGATTTTCCAGAATTGCCTTGCCTGGAATTGCCTGTAATTGTCTTGCCTGTAATTGCCATGCCTGAAATTTCCTGGAGTTGCCTTGCCTAGAATTGCCTTAACTGGTAGTTCCTTGATTGGAATTGCCTTGCATGGAATTTTTTTGCCTAGAATTGTCTTTCGTGAAATTTTCTTGCTGGATTTTAGTTACCTAGAATTGCCTGGCCTGGAATTGCCTTTGATTGCCTTGCTTGAAATTGCCTTTCCTGGAATTGTCTGGAATATCCTTGCTTGGAATTGGCTTACATGGAATTGCCTGGCATTGCGTTTCCTGAAATTTCCTGGAGTTGCCTTCCCTCGAATTGCCTTGCTTGCAATTGCCTGAAATTTCCTTACCTGGAATTCCTTGCCTAGAATTTCCTGGAATTGCTTTGCTGGAATTTTATTGCCTGAAATTGCCAGGATTGCCTTGCCTGGAATTGACTGTAATTGCCTTGCCTGTAATTTTTATTTCTGGAATTGCCTGGAGTTGTTTTGCCTAGAATTGCCTTGACTGGTATTACCTAGTTTGGAATTGCCTTGTAGGAAATCGACTTGCCTAGAATTTTCTTGCATGGAATTTTCTTGCCTGGATTTGACTTACCTGGAACTGTCTTGCCTGAAATTGCCTTGCCTACAGTTGTCTGCCTGGAATTGCCTTGCCTTGAATTGCCTCACATAAAATTGCCTGGCATTGCATTTCCTGGAATTGCCTGGAGTGGCCTTCTCTGGAATTTTCCTGCTTGGAATTGCCTGGAAATTCCTTGCCTGGAATTGCCTTGCCTGGAATTGAATTACGTGTATTTGCCTTCCCTGAAATTTTCTGGATCTGCCTATGCTGGAATTTAATTAAATTGCCTTGCCTGAAATTGCCTAACCTAGATTTGCCTGGAATTTACTTGCCTCCAATTGCCCTGCCTAAATTTTCCTGGAATTTCCTTGCCTGCAGTTTTCTGGAATTGACTCCCCTTGAATTGTCTGGCCTGGACTTTTTTGGATCTGACTTGCCTGGAATTGCCTGGAATTGCCTTGCCTGGATTTGTCTTGTCAGAATTAGCCTGAAATTGCCTTTCCTGGAATATCCTTGCCTAGAATTGCCTGGAATTGACTTTCCTGGAATTGACTTACCTGATATTGCCTTGCCTTAAATTGCCTGAAGTTGCCTTGCCTGGAATTGCCTTGCCTGGATTAGTCTTGTCTGAATTACCCTGAAATTGTCTTGCCTGTAATATCTTTGCTTAGAATTGCCTGGAATTGGATTTTCTGGAATTGTCTTTCCTGGAATTGCCTTGCCTTGAATTGCCTGAAGTTGCCGAACCTGAAATTGCCCTGCCTGGAATTGCCTGGAATTGCCTTCCCTGGATTTGTCTTGTCTTAATTAGCCTAAAATTGCCTTGACTGAAATATCCTTGCCTAGAATTTTCTGGAATTTACTTTTCTGGAATTGACTTACTGGAATTGCCTTGCCTTGAATTGCCTGGAATTGCCTTGCCTGGAATTGCCTTGCCTGGAATTCCCTGGGATTGCATTGCCTGGAATTGCTTTCCTGGAATTTTCTTGCATGGAATTGCCTGAAGTTGCTTTGCCTGGAATTGCATTGCCTGGAATTTCCTTTCCTGGAATTGCCTTGCCTGGAGTTTCCTGGAATTGTCTTGCCTGGAATTTTCTGAAATTGCCTTGCCTGGAATAGCCTTGAATTGCCTTGCCTGGAATTGCCTTGTCTGGACATTTTTGGAATTGCCTTGCCTAGAATTGCCTTGCCTGAAATTGCCTGGAAATGCCTTGCCAGAAATTTCCTTGCCTGGAATTGCCTGGAATTACATTTCCTGGAATTGCCCTGCCTGGAATTGCCTGGAATCGCCTTGACTGGTATTACCTTCATTGGAATTGCATTGCATGAAATTGCCTTGCCTAGAATTGCCTTATGTGAAATTTTCTTGCCTGAATATGACTTACCTAAAATTGCCTTGCCTGGAATTGTTTGGATTTGCCTTGCATGTAATTGACTAGAATTGTCTTGCCTGCAATTCTTTTGCCTTGAATTTCCTTTAATTGCCTTTCCTGGTATTGTCCTGCCTGGAATTCTCTTGAGTTACGTTTCTTGGAATTGCTTTGCCAGAAATTGAATGGAATTGCCTTTTTTGGAAGTTCCTGGAATTGCCTTGTCTCGGATTGTCTGGCCTGAATTTGCCTGGAATTGAATTGCCTCGAATTTCCTTGCCTCGAATTGCCTTGACTGGAATTGCTTGAAATTGCCTTGCCTGAATTTGTCTTGTCTGAATTATCCTGAAATTGCCTTGCCTGGAATATCCTAGCCGAAAGTTGCCTGGAATTGCCTTTTCTGGATTTGCCTTACCTGAAATTGCCTTGCCTGGAATTGCCTGGAGTTGCCTTGCCTGGAATTGCTTTGTGTGTAATTGCCCTGCCTATAATTGCCTGAAATTGCCTTGACTGGTATTACCTTGATTGGAAATGCCTTGTATGGGTTTGCCTTACTTGGAATTGCCTTGTGTGGAACTTCAATGCCTGCATTGACTTGCCTAAAGTTGCATTTCATGGAATCGCCGGAAATTGCCTTGTTTAGAATTTCCTGGATTTTACTTGCCTGAAATTGCCTGGCCTGGATTTGCCTGGAATTGACTTGCCTCGTGTTTTCTTACCTGGATTTTCTTGGAATTTCCTTCTCTGGAATTTTCTGGAATTGACTTGCCTGGAATTGCCTTTTCTAAAATTGCCTAGAATTTCCTTGCCTGGAATTGCTTGGCCTGAATTTGCCTGAAACTGACTTGCCTTCCATTGCCTTGCCAAGAAAAATATGGAATTGCCTTGTCTGGAATTGCCTTTTCTTGTATTGCTTAAAATTTCCTTGCCTGGAATTGTGTGGTCTGGATTTTCCTGGAACTGGCTTGCCTGGAAATCTCTGAAATTGCTTTGCCTGAATTTTCCTAGAATTGCATTCCCTGAAATAGCCTTACCTGGAATTGCCTGTAATCCTCTTGCCTGCAATAGCCTTGCCTGGGATTGTCTTTCCTTGAATTGGCTGGAGTTGCTCTGACTGGAATTGTATTTAATTGCCTTTCCTGGAATTGCCTGGAGTTGCCTTGCCTTTAATTGCATTGCCTGGAATTGCCTGGAATTTTATTTCTTATAATTGCCTTGCCTGGAATTGCCTGGAATTGTCATGCCTGGAATTACCTATCCTGGAATTGTCTGAAATTGCCTTGCCTGGAATAGCCTTGAATTGCCTTGCCTAAAATTGCCTTGTCTGGACATTTTTGCAATTTCCTTGCCTAGAATTTCCTTGCCTGGAATCGTCTGGAAATGCCTTGCCAGGAATTGCCATGCCTGCAATTGCCTGAAATTGCCTTGCCTGGAATTCTTTTGCCTGGAATTGCTTTACCTGAAATTGCCTGGAATTGCCTTCCCTAAAATTGCCTTGCCTTGAATTGCCTGGAATTGCCTTGCCTGGAACTGCTTTTGATGAAATTTTCTGGAATGGCCTTGCCTGGAATTGCCTTGCCTGTTATTGCCTTGCCTGCAGTTGCCGTGCCTGGAAGTGCCCAGCCTTGCATTGTCTGAAATTCCCTTGCCTGGAATTGCCTTGAGTGGAATTACCTGAAATTTCCTTTTTTGTAGTTATCGATTTTGGAATTGTCTTGCCTGAAATTGCCTGGAATTGTGTTTTCTGGAATTGCCTTGCCTGAAATTGCATTGCCTAAAATTGCCTGGGATTGCCTTGCCTGAAATTGCGTTTCCTGGAATTGCCTGCAATTGCTTTTTTCTGGAGTTTTCTGGAAGTGACTTGCCTGGAATTGCTTTGCCTTAAATTGCCTGGAAGTGCCCTGCCTGGAATTGCCTGGAATTGCCTTGACTGGTGTTACCTTGATTGGAATTGCATTGCATGGAATTGCCTTGCCTAGAATTTCCTTGTGTGAAATTGCCTTGCCTGGATTTGACTTACCTGGAATTGCCTTGCCTGAAATTGCATGGATTTGCCTTGCATGTAATTGCCTGAAATTATCTTGCCTGCAATTTTCTTGCCTTGAATTGCCTAGAATTGCCTTTTCTGAGATTTTTCTTCGTGGAATTCCCTTGAGTTATGTGGCTTGGTATTGCTTAGCCAGGAAATGCCTGGAATTGCCTTTCCTGGAATTGCCTGGAATTTCCTTACGTCAAATTGCCTGGCCTGGATTTGCCTGGAATTGACTTGCCTCAAATTCCCTTGGCTGGTATTGCCAGAAATTGCCATCCCTGGATTTGTCTTGTCTGAATAACCTAAAAATGCCTTGACTGGAATATTCTTGCCTAGAATTGCCTGACATATTCTTTTCTGGACTTGCCTTACATGGAATTGCCTTGCCTGGAATTGCCTTGTGTGGAATTGCTTTGCCTGGAATTGCCTGTAATTGGTTGCCTGGAATTTCCTGGAATTTCTTTCCTGTAATGGCCCTGCCTAAAATTGCCTGGAATTGCCTTGACTGGTATTACCTTGATTGGAATTGCATTGCATGGAATTGCCTTGCCTAGAATTACCTTGTGTAAAATTGCCTTGCCTGGATTTAGCTTACCTGGAATTGCCTTGCCTAAAATTGCATGGATTTGCCTTGCATGTAATTGCCTGGAATTGTCTTGCCTGCAATTTCCTTGCCTTGAATTGCCTGGAATGGCCTTTTCTGGGATTTTTCTGCGTGGAATTCCCTTGAGTTACGTTGCTTGGTATTGCTTTGCCAGGAAATGCCTGGAATTGCCTTTTCTGGAATTGCCTGGAATAGCCTTTCCTGGAATTGCCTGGAATTGTCTTTCCTGGAATTGCCTGGAACTTTTTTTACGTTGGATTGCCTGGCCTGGATTTGCCTGGAATTTACTTGCCTCATATTCCCTTGGCTTGTATTGCCAGAAATTGCCTTCCCTGGATTTGTCTTGTCTGAATAACCTGAAATTGCCTTGACTGGAATATTCTTGCCTAGAATTGCCTGAAATATTCTTTTCTGGGCTTGTTTTACATGGAATTGCCTTGCCTGGAATTGCCTGGAATTGCCTTGTGTGGAATTGCTTTGCCAGTAATTGGTTGCCTGGAATTGCCTGGAATTTCTTTCCTGTAATGGCCCTGCTTGGAATTGCCTGGAATTGCCTTGACTGGAATTACCTTGATTGGAATTGCTTTGTATGGATTTGCCTTGCTTGGAATTGCCTTGATGGAACTTTCTTGTCTGTATTGACTTGCCTGGTATTCCTTTAACTTGAATTGCCTGAAATTGCCTTGTCTGAAATTACCTTGTATGGAATTTCCTAAAATTGCATTGACTGGAATTGCCTGGAGATTTTTGCCTTTAATTGCCTTGCCTGAAATTGCCTGTAATATTCTTGACTGAAATTGCCTTGCAAGGAATTGACTAGAGTTTCCGTGGATGGAATTGTTTTGCTAGAATTTTCTGGCATTCCCTTGCCTTGAACTGTATTGATTTGAATTGCCTAAAATTGCCTTGCCTGGAATTGCCTGGCCTGGAATTGCTTTGCCTGGATTTGCCTAGAAATGCCCTGCCTGGAATAGCCTTGCCTGGAATTGTGTGGAATATTCTGGCCTAAAATTGCCTTTCCTGGAATTTTGTTGCCTTGGGTTGTCTGAAATTTTCTTGCCTGTAATTGTCTTGCCTGAAATTGCCTGGTATTGCCTTTCCTAAATTGCCTTGCCTGGAATTGCCTGGTGTTGTTTTGCCTGAAATTGCCTGGAGTTCCCTTGCCTGGAATTGCCTTGCCTGGAATTGCCTGAAATTTTCTTGGCTGGAATTGCCTTCCCTGGAATTTCCTTGCCTGAAATTGCCTTGAATTGACTTGCCTGGATTTGCCTTGACTGGAATTGCCTGGAATTGCCTTGCCTGGCTTTGTCTTGTCTGAATTAGCCTGAAATTGCCTTGCCTGGAATATCCTTGCCTAGAATTGCTTGGAATTGCCTTGCCTAAATTTGCCTTACCTGGAATTGCCTTGCCTGGAATTGCCTTGCCTGGAATTGTGTTGCCTGGAATTGCCTGAAATTGCCTTGCCTGGAATTGCCTGGGATTGCCTTTCCTGGAATAGCCTTTCCTGGAATTGCCTTGCATGGAATTGCCTGGAATTTACTTGCCTTGCCAGGAATTGCCTGAAATTGCCTTTCCTGGAATTGCCTGTCATTGCATTGCCTGGAATTGCTTTGTGTAGAATTGCCTTTAATTGCCTTGACTGGTATTACCTTTATTGAAATTGCGTTGCATGGAATTGCATTTCCTAGAATTAATTTGTGTAGAATTTCCTTGCCTGGATTTGACTTACCTGGAATTGCCTTGCCTGGAATTGCCTGGATTTGCCTTGCATGTAATTGCCTGGAATTGTATTGCCTGCAATTCCTTTGCCTTTAATTTCCTGGAATTGCCTTGCCAGGAATTTTTCAGCATTGAATTCCCTTGAGTTCCATTGCTTGGAATTGCTTTGCCAGGAATTGACTGGAAGTGTCTTTCTTGGAATTGCCTTGAATTGCCTTGCCTAGGATTGTCTGGCCAGGATTTGCCTGGAATTGTCTTTTCTCTAATTGCCTTGACTGGAATTGCCTTACCTGGATTTGTCTTGTGTGAATTAGCCTGAAATTGCCTTGTCTGGAATATCTTTGCCTAGAATTGCCTGAAATTGCCTTTTCTGGATTTGTATTACCTAAAATTGCCTTGCCTGAAATTGCCTGGAATTGCCTTACCTGGAATTGCCATGCATGGAATTGCCTTTCATGGAATTGCCTGGAATTGACTTTTGCCTGGAATTGCCTTGTCTGTAATTGCTCTGCCTATAATTGCCTGAAAGTGCCTTGACTGGTATTACCTTGATTGCAATTGCCTTGTATGGATTTGCCTTGCTTGGAATTGCCTTGCGTGGAACTTCCTTGCCTGGATTGACTTGCATGAAATTTCATTTCGTGAAATTGCCTGGAATGGCCTTGCTTAGAATTTCCTGGAATTGACTTGCCTGAAATTGCCTTTCCTGGAATTGCCTGGAATTTCCTTGCCTGGAATTTTGTGGCCTGGATTTGCCTGGAACTGACTTGCCTTCCATTGCCTTTCCTGGGAATGTCTGGAATTGCCTTGCCAAAAATTTCCTGAAATTTTCTTGCCTGGAATTGCGTGATCAGGTTTTTTCTGAAACTGACTTGCCTGGAAATCTCTAAAATTGCCTTGTCTGGAATAGCCTTTTCATGATTTGTCTTGAATTGCCTTCCCTGAAATAGCCTTACCTAAAGTTGCCTGTAATTCTCTTGCCTGCAATAACCTTGCCTGGAATTTTCTTGCCTTGAATTGGCTGAAGTTGCTCTGACTGAAATTGCATTTAATTGCCTTTCCTGGAATTGCCTGGAGTTGCCTTGACTTGAATTGCATTGCCTGGAATTGCCTGGGATTGTCGTGCCTGGAATTACCTTGCCTGGAATTGCCTAAAATTTCATTGCCTGGAATTGCCTTGACTGGAATTGCCTCGCCTGGATTTGCCTGGGATTGACCTGCGTGGAATTGCCTGGAGTTACCTTGCCTGGAATTGACTTGCCAGGAATTTCCTGGAATTTCCTGGAATTTCCCTGACTGGAATTCCCTTGAATTGCTTTGTATGAAATTGCCATTTCTATAAATGCCAGGAATGGACCTTTTGAAGTTGCCTTGCCTAGTATTGCCACGATTGCTTTGCCTGAAAGTTCCTGTAAATGCCTTGCCTGGAATTGCTTTTGATGGAATTTTCTGGAATGGCCTTACCTGGAATTGCCATACCTGTTATTGCCTTGCCTGCAGTTGCCATGCCTGGAATTGCCTTGCCTTGCATTTCCTGAAATTTTCTCTCCTGGAATTGCCTGGAATTGTCCTGCCTGGAATTACCTTGCCTGGAATTGTCTGAAATTGCCTTTTTTGAATAGCTTTGAATTGTCTTGCCTGGAATTGCCTTGTCTGGACATTTTTGAAATTGCCTTGCCTATAATTGCCTTGCCTGGAATCGTCTGGAAATGTTTTGGCAAGATTTGTCTTGCCTGCAATTACCTGCAATTGCCTGCAATTGCCTTGCCTGAAAATGTTTTGCCTGGAATTTCCTGGAATTGCCTTGCCTTAATTGCCTTGGCTGAAGTTGCCTTTTCTGGAATTGCCTTTCCTGGAATTTCCTGAATTGACTTGCCTGAAATTGCTTTGCCTGGAATTTCCTGAAATTGCCTTGCCTGAAATTATCTTGCCTGGAATTGCCTGAAATTGCCTTGATTGGAATTGCCTGGAGTTTTTATTTTGCCTTTAATTGCCTTGCTTGGAATTGCCTGTAATTTCCTTGCCTGAAATTGCTTTGCATGGAATTGACTGGAGTTGCCTTGGATGAATTGTTTTGCATAGAACTTTCTGGAATTGCCTTGCCTTGAACTACCTTGATTGCAATTGCCTGAAATTGCCTTGCCTTTAATTACCTTGCCTGGAATTGCCTTGCCTGAAATTGCCAGGCATGGATTTGCCTGGGATTGACCTGCGTGGAATTGCCTGGAGTTACCTTCTCTGGAAATGCCTGGCCAGGAATTGCCTGGAATTGCCTTGCCTGGAATTGTCTGTAATTGCCTTGCCAGGAATTGCCATTCCTGGAATTGCCTGGAATGACCTTTCCTAAAATTGCCTTGCCTGGAATTGCCAGGATTGTTTTGCCTGGAATTATCTGTAATTGTCTTGCCTGTAATTGCCATGCCTGGATTTGCCTGGAGTTGCCTTGCCTAGAATTGTTTTTCCTGGTATTTTCTTGATTGGAATTTTCTTGCCTGGAACTGCCTTGCCTAGAATCGCCTTGCCTGTATTTGCCTTGGATTGTCATGAGTGAAATTCCCTGTAGTTACCTTGCCTGGAATTGCCTTGCTAAAAATAGCCTGTAATTGCCTTGCCTGAAATTGCCATTTTTTGAATTGCCTGAAATGGCCTTTCCTTGAATTGCCTTGCCTAGAATTGCCAGAATTGCTTTTCCTAAAATTGCCTGTAATTGTCTTGCCTGTAATTGCCATACTTGGAATTGCCTGTAGTTCCCTTTCCTAGAATTGCCTTGACTTGTATTACCTTGATTGAAATTGCCTTGCATGGAGTTGCCTTGCCTAGAATTGCCTTGCATAGAATTTCCTTGCCTGGATTTGACTTACCTGGAATTGCCATGCCTGGAATTGCCTGAAATTTCTTTGCCTGCATTTGCCTGGGATTGTCTTGCCTGAGATTTCCTTTTGTGGAATTTCCTGGAATTGCCTTACATGGGGTTGCCTGGCATTGCATGGCCTGGAATTGCTTGGAGTTGCCTTTTATGGAATTGCCTTGCTTGGAATAGCTTGGAATTCTTTTGCTTGAAATTGCCTTACCTGGAATTGCCTAAAATTGCCTTGCCTGGAATTCCCTTGCCTGGAATTGCATGGAATCGCCTTGCCTCAAATTGCCTGGAATTTCCTTGCCTCAAATTGCCTGGGATTGCCTTGCCTTGAATTGCCTGCAATTGTCTTTCCTGAAATTTTATGTAATTGACTTGCCTGGAATTGCTTTGCCTTGAATTGCCTGCAATTGCCTTGCCAGAAATTGTTTTTCTTAAATTGCCTGAAATTGCCTTGACTGGAATTGCCTGGAGTTCTTTGCTTTTAATTTCCTTGCCTGAAATTGCCTGTAATTTTCTTGCTTGAAATTGCATTGCAAGGAATTGACTGGAGTTGCCTTTGATGAAATTGTTTTGCCTATAATTTTCTGAAATTCCCTTTCCTTGAACTCTCTTGATTGGAATTGCCTAAAATTGCTTTGCCTGAAATTGCCTGGAATTGCCTGGCCTGGAATTGCTTTGCCTGCTATTGCCTCTAATTGCCTAAAATTGAATGGAATTGCCTTGCCTGGAATTGCCTGGCCTGGAATTGCTTTGTTTGTATTTGCCTGGAATTGCCTTGCCTGGAATAACCTTGCCTGAAATTGCATGGAATTTTCTGGCGTACAATTGCCTTGCCAGGAATTGTGTTGCCTTGGGTTGTCTAAAATTTCCTTGCCTTTAATTGTCTTGCTTGGAATTGCCTGAAATTGCCTTGCCTGAATTTTTTTTTGCCTAAAATTGCCTTGCCTGGAATTGCCTTGCCTGGAATTCACTTGCCTGGAATTGCCTTGAATTGACTTGCCTGGAAATGCCTTGGCTGGAATTGCCTGGAATGGCCTTGCCTAAATTTGCCTTACCTGGAATTGCCTGAAATTTTGTTTTCTGGAATTGCCTGGAAATGAATTGTCTGGAATTGTTCTGCCTGGAATTGCCTGGAATTGCATTTAATGGTATTACCTTGATTGGAATTGCATTGCATGGAATTGCCTTGCCTAGAATTGCCTTGACTGAAATTGCCTTGCCTGGATTTGTCTTGCCTTAATTAGCCTAAATTGCTTTGCCTGGAATATCCTTGCCTAGAATTGCCTGGAATTTTCTTTCCTGGATATTCCCCACCTGGAATTGCCTTTCCTGAAATTGCCTGAAATTGCCTTGCGTGGAATTGTCTTGCCTGAAATTGCCTGGAATTGCCTAAATTTGCCTTGCCTGAAATTGCCTGTAATTACCTTTCCTGAAATTGCCTGGAATTGCCTTGCATGGAATTGTCTTGCCTGGAATTGCCTAAATTTTTTTTTGCCTGGAATTGCCTTTTCTGGAATAGCTTTTCTGAAATTGCCTTGCATGGAATTGCCTGGAATTAAATTGCCTAAAATTGCCTGAAATTTCTTGTCTCTAATTGTCCTGCCTGGACTTCCCTGGATTTTCCTTGACTGGTATCACCTTGATTGGAATTGCCTTGTATGGTTTTGCCTTGCTTGAACTTGCATTGCATGGAACTTCCTTGCCTGAATTGAGTGGCCTGAAATTGCTTTGCCTTGAATTTCCTGCAATTGCCTTGCCTAAAATTGCCTTGCCTGGAATTGCCTGAAATTGGCTTGACTGAAATTGCGTGGAGTTATTTGCTGTTAATTGCCTTGCCTGTAATTTCCTTGCCTGAAATTGCCTTGCAAGGTCTTGAATGGAGTTGCCTTGTATGGAATTATTTTACTAGTAATTTCTGAAATTCCCTTGCCTTGAACTATCTTGATTGGAATTGCCTGGAATTGCATTGAATTGCCTGGCGTGGAATTGCTTGGAGTTTTCTTACCTTGAATTGCCTTGCCTGGAATTGCCTAAAATTTTCTTTGATGGAATTGCCTTGCCTGGATGCCTTGAATTGACTTGCCTGGAAATGCCTTGCCTGGAATTGCCTGAAATGGCCTAGCCTGGAATTGCCTGAAATTTCCTTGCCTTGAATTGCCTTGACTGGAATTACCTGGAATTGCCTTTCTTGGAATTGCCTTTCCTGGAATTGCCTTGCCTGAGTTTGCCTGGAGTTGCCTTTCCTAAGATTGCCTTGCCTGGAATTGCCTGCAATTGCCTTTTCTGAAATTTCCTGGAATTAATTTGCCTGAAATTGCCTTGCCTGGAATTGCCTGGAGTTGCCTTGACTGAAATTGCCTGAAGTTGCCTTGCCTTTAATTTTTTTGCCTAATGTTGCCTTTAATTTTTTTTGCCTGGAATTGCCTTGCATGGAATTGACTGGAGTTGCCTTGGATGGAATTGCTTTGCCTAGAATTTTCTGAAATTGCATTGTTTTGAACTATCTTGTTTGGAATTTTCTTGTCTGGATTTGCCTGGAATTGTCCTGCCTTGAATTGCCTTGACTGAAATTTCCTGGTTTGGATTTGCCTGTGATTGACCTGCGTGGAATTTCCTGGAGTTACATTGCCTGGAATTGACTGCCAGAAATTTCCTGGAATTGCCTTGCATGCAATTTCCTAGAATTGCCTTGCCTGAAATTGCCATTTCTTGAATTGCCTGGAGTGGCCTTGCCTAAAATTGCCAGGATTGCCTTGCCTGGAGTTGCCTATAATTGTTTTGCCTGTAATTGCCATTCCTGGAATTGCCTGGAGTTGCCTTGCCTAGAATTGCCTTGCCTGGTATTACCCTGATTGGAATTGCCTTGCATGGAATTGCCTTTCCTAGAATTGCCTTGCGTGGAATTTCCTTGCCTGGATTTGACTTACCTGAAATTGCCTTGCCTGAAATTGCCTGTGATTGCCTTGCTTGAGATTGCCTTTCCTGGAATTGCCTGGAATTTACTTGCCTGAAATTGCCTTACTTGGATTTGCCTTACATGGAATTGCCTGGCATTGCATTTCCTGGAATTACCTGGAGTTGCCTTTCCTAGAATTGCCTTGCTTGGAATTGTCTGGAGTCTCCTTGCCTGGAAATTTTTGCATGGAGTTTACAAAAATTTCCATGCCTAGAATTTCCTTGCCTGAAATTGCCATTTTTGGATTTGTCTGAAATGGCCATGCCTGGAATTGTCTTCCCTGAAATTGCTAGGATTGTCTTTCCTGTAATTGCCTGCAATTGTCCTGCCTGTAATTGCCATGCCTGGGATTGCCTGAAGTTGTTTTGCCTAGAATATCTTTGACTGGTATTACCTTGTTTGGAATTGCCTTGCATGGAATTTCCTTGCCTAGAATTTCCTTGCCTGAAATTTTCTTGCCTGGATTTGACTTACCTGAAATTGCCTTTTCTGAAATTGCCTGGAGTTGCCTTGCCTGGAATTGTCTTACACGGAATTTCCTGGCATTGTGTTGCCTGGAATTGCCTGGAGTTGCATTACCTGGAAATTCCTTGCTTGGAATTGCCTAAAAATTTCTTGCCTGGAATTGCCTGTTTTTGCCTTTCCTGGAATTTTTTTTGCCTGGAATTGCCTTGCCTGGAATTGCCTGGAATTGTTTTGCCTGGAATTATTTTGCTTTGGTTTCCCTGGAATTTTCTTGCCTGGAATTGCCTTGCCTGGAATTGCCTAGAATTGCCTTGCCTAAAATTTCCTAAAATTGCATTGGCAGGAATTGCCTTTCCTAGAATTGCCAGGAATTGCTTTGCCTGAAATTTGCTGGAATTGACTTGCCTGGAATTACCTTGACTGGAATTGTTTGGAGTTGCCTTGCCTGAAATTGTCTTGCCTGAAATGGACTGAAATTTTCTTGCCTTGAATTGCCTATGATTTCCTTGCCTGGAATTGCCTTGAATTGTCATGCCTGGAATTACCTTGTTTGGAATTGTCTAAAATTGCCTTGCCTGGAATAGCCTAGAATGGCCTTGCCTGGAATTGCTTTTGATGAAATTTCTTGGAATTGCCTTGCCTGGAATTGCCATGCCTGTTATTGCCTTGCCTGCCATTGCCATGCCTGGAATTGCCCTTCCTTGCATTGTCTGAAATTTTCTTGTCTGGAATTGCCTTTACTGAAATTGCCTGGAATTGCCTTTCTTGGAATTGCCTTTCCTGGAATTTCCTAAAGTTGCCTTGCCTGAAATTGCCTATCCTGGAATTGCCTGAAATTGCCTTAACTGGAATATCCTGGAGTTTTCTTGTCTTCAATTGCGTTGCCTGGAATTGTCTGTAATTTCGTTGTCTGGAATTGCCTTGCAATAAATTGACTGGAGTTGCCTTAAATGGAATTGTTTTGCCTAGAATTTTTTGTAATTGCCTTGCATTGAACTATCTTGATTGGATTTGCCTCGAATTGCCTTTTCTGTAATTGCCCAGATTTGCTTTGCCTGGAATTGCCTGGGCTGGATTTGCCTGGAATTGACTATCCTCGAATAGACTTACCTTGAATTGCCTAGAATTGCCTTTCTTTGAATTGCTTTTGCTGAAATTTTTTCGTATTGCCTTGCCTGGAATTTCCTGGAATTGCTTTGCCTGGAATTGCCTGAGATTGCCTTGCCTGGAATTGCATTTCTTGGAATTTTCTTGCATAAAATTGCTTGGAGTTGTTTTGAGTGTAATTGCATTGTTTGGAATTTCCTGGAATTTTTTTTTTCTAAAATTGCCTTGCCCGGAATTGCCTGTAATTGTGCCTGGAATTACCTTGCCTGGAATTGTCAGAAATTGCCTTGCCTGGAATAGTCTTGAATTGCCTTGACTGTAATTGCCATGTCTGGATATTTTTGTAATTGTCTTGCCTAGAATTGCCATGGCTGAAATTGTCTGGAAATGCCTTGCCAGAAATTGCCTTGCCTGGAATTGCCTTGCCTGGAATTGTTTTGCCTGGGATTTTTTGCCTGGAATTGCCTGGAATTGCCTTGCCTAAAACTGTTTTTGATGAAATTTTCTGAAATGGCCTTGCCTTGAATTATCTTGCCTGGAATTGCCTTGCCTGCAGTTGCCATACCTGGAATTGCCTTGCCTTGGATTGTCTGAAGTTTTCTTGTGTGGAATTGCCTTGACTGGAATTTTCTGGAATTGCCTTTTCTAGAATTGCCTTGCATGGAATTGCCTGGCATTGCGTTGCCTGGAATTGCTTTGCTTGGAATTGCCTGGGATTGCCTTTCCTGGAGGTGCCTTTTCTGAAATTGCCTGGAATTGGCTTCCCTGGAATTGCCCAAAATTGCCTTGTCTGTAATTGTCCTGCCTGGAATTGCCTCGAATTGCCTTGACTGGTATTACCTTGTTTGGAATTGCCTTGTTTGGATTTGCCTTGCTTGGAATTGCCTTGCATGAAACTTCCTTGCCTGGATTGGCTTGCCTAAAATTGCATTGCGTGGAATTCCCTGGAATTGCCTTGCCTAGAATTTCCTGGAATTGACTTCCCTGGAATTGCCTGGCCTGGATTTGCCTGGAATTGACTTGCTTGAAATTGCCTGAAATTGCCTTGTCTGTAATTGCCCTGCCTGGAATTGCCTGGAATTGCCTTGACTAGTATTACCTTGATTAGAATTGCCTTGTATGCAATTGCCTTGATTGAAATTGCCTTGTGGGAAACTTTCTTGCCTGGATTGACTTGCCAGAAATTGTGTTGCATAGAATTGCCTTGCCTAGAGTTTCCTGGAATTGACTTGCCTGGAATTGCCTGGCCTGGATTTGCCTGGAATTTACTTGCCTCGAGTTTCCTCTCCTGGATTTACTTGGAATTGCCTTGTATGAAATTCTCTTGCCTGGAATTGCCTTGCCTGAAATTGCCTGGAATTAAATTATGTGTAATTGCCTTGCCTGGAATTGTCTGAATTTGCCTATGCTGGAATTTTTCTGAATTGACTTGCCTGAAACTGCCTTGCCTGGATTTGACTGGAATTGACTTGCCTCGAATTGCCCTGCCTGGATTTTCCTGGAATTTCCTTGCCTGGAATTTCCTGAAATTGACTTTTCTAGTATTGCCTTTCATGGAATTGCCTGGAATTGCCTTGCCTCGGATTGCCTGGCCTGAATTTTTCTGGAATTTACTTGCCTGGAATTGCCTTGCCTGGAATTGCCTTGCCTGGATTTGTCTTGTCTGAATTAGCCTGAAATTGCCTTTCCTGAAATATCCTTGCCTAGAATTGCCTGGAATTGTTTTTCCTGGAATTACCTTACCTGCAATTGCCTTGCCATGAATTGCCTGAATTTGCCTTTCCTTATATTACCTTGTCTGTAATTGCCTGGAATTGCCTTGCATGGAATTGCCTTGGATTGCCTTGCCTGAAATTGCCTTTTCTGAAATTGCCATGCATGGAATTGCCTTGCCTGGAATTTCATTGCCTGGAATTGCCTGGAATTGCATTGCCTGGAATTGCCAGGATTGCCTTGCCTAGAATAGCCTTGCTTGAAAGTTCCTTGCCTGAAATTGACTTACCTGGAATTGCCTTCCCTAGAATGGCCTGGGATTGCAATGCTTGGGATTGCCTTTCCTGGAATTGTTTGGAATTGCCTTGCCCGGAATTGCCTTACATGTAATTGCTTGGCATTGTTTTGCCTGGAATTGCCTGGGGTTGCCTTCCATGGAATTGCCTTCCATGGATTTGGTTAGAATTGCCTTGCCTGAAATTTCCTTGCCTGGAATTGGCTGAAATTGCCTTACTTGGATTAGCTTGGAATTGCCTTGCTGGAAATTGCCTTGCCTGAAATTGCCTTGTGTAAAATTTGCTGTATTTGACTTGCCTGGAATTCCCTTGCCTGGAATTCACTTCCTGAAATTGCCTGGAATTGCCTTCCCTTGAATTGCCTGTTATTGCCTTGCCTGGAATTGCCTTTCCCTTTCCTGGAATTGCCTTGCATGGAATTGCCTGGAATTGACTTTGCTGAAATTTCCTGGAATTGCCTTGCCTGGAATTGACCTTCCTAAAATTGCCTGGAATAGTTTTTACTGGTATTACCTTGATTGGAATTGCCTTGTACGGATTTGCCTTGCTGAAAATTGCCTAACGTGAAATTTCATTGCCTGAATTGACTTGCCTGGATTTGTTCTGCGTGGAATTCCCTGAAATTGCCCCACATAGAATTTTTTGGAATTGTCTTGCCTGGGAATGCCTGGCCTGCATTTGCCTGGAATTGACTTGCCTCGAATTGCCTTGCCTGGATTTTCTTGGAATTTTCTTGTTGGAATTGCAATTCTTGGAATTGCCTGGAATTTTTTTGCCTGGAATTGCGTTGCCTGTATTTTCCTGAAACTGACTTGCATGGAAATGTCTGGAATTGCCTTGCCTGGAATTGCATTGCCTGAAGTTGCATTGCCTGGAATTGCCTGTAATTGCATTTTCTGGAATTTTTTGGAATTGACTTTCCTGGAACTGCTTTGCCTTGAATTGACTGAAATTGCCTTGACTGAAATTGACTTTCCTGGAATTGCCTGATATTGCCTTGACTGGAATTGCCTGGAGTTTTCTTGCCTTTAATTGCCTTGCCTGGAATTGTTTGTAGTTTCCTTGCCTGGAATTGCCTTGCAAGGAATTGACTGGAGTTGCCTTGGATGGAATTGTTTCGCCTAGAATTTTCTAAAATCGCCTTGCCTTGAACTATCTTGATTGGATTTGCCTGGAATTGCCTTGATTGAAATTTTCTGGAATTGAATTGCCTGGAATTGACTTTCCTGCAATGCCTGGAATGGCCTTGCCTGTAATTGCCTGGGCTGGATGTGTCTGGAATTGACTTTCTTTGAATGCACTTGCCTTGAATTGCCTAGAATTCCCTTGCCTTGAATTTCTTTTGCTGAAATTTTATGGTATTGCCTTGCCTGGCATTGCCTTGCCTGAGATTGCCTGAAATTGCCTTGCATGAAATTTTCTTGCCTCTAATTGCCCTACCTGACATTGCCTAAAATTGCCTTGCCTGAAATTGTCTGTCCTGGATTTGCCTACAATTGACTTTACTCGAATGGACTTGCCTGGATTTGCCTGGAATTGCCTTACCTGAAATTTCTATGAATTGACTTCCCTTAAATTGCTTTTCCTGGGCCGGGCACGGTGGCTCAAGCCTGTAATCCCAGCACTTTGGGAGGCCGAGGCGGGTGGATCACGAGGTCAAGAGATCGAGACCATCCTGGTCAACATGGTGAAACCCCGTCTCTACTAAAAATACAAAAAAAAAAATTAGCTGGGCATGGTGGCGCGTGCCTGTAATCCCAGCTGCTTAGGAAGCTGAGGCAGGAGAATTGCCTGAACCCAGGAGGCGGAGGTTGCGGTGAGCCGAGATCGCGCCATTGCACTCCAGCCTGGGTAACAAGAGCGAAACTCCATCTCAAAAAAAAAAAAAATTGCTTTTCCTGGAATTGCCTGGAATTGCCTGGAATTGCCTTGCCTGGAATTGCCTGGACTTGATTCGACGGAAATTGCCTTGCCTGGAATTGCCTTGCCAGGAATTGCCTGGAATTGCCTTGTCTGAAGTTGCCTTGCCTGGAATTGCCTTGCCTTGATTTGTCTGGAATTGTTCTGCGTGGAATTCCCTGGAGTTACCTTGCCTGGAATTGCCTTGCCAGGAATTTCCTGGAATTGCATTGCCTGGAATTGCCTAACATTGCCTTGCCTGGAATTGCCATGTTTGAAATTTTTTGGAATGGCCTTGCCTGGAATTGCCTTGTCTGGAGTTACCAGGATGACCTTGCCTGGAATTGCCTGGAATTGCCTTGCCTGGAATTGCCATGCCTGGAATTTCCTGGAGTTGCATTGCCTAGAATTGCCTTGACTGGTATTACATTGATTGGAATTGCCTTGCATGGAATTGCCTTGCCTAGATTTGCCTTGCATGGAATTTCCTTGCCTGGATTTGACTTACCTGGAATTGCCTTGCCTAAAATTGCATGAAATTGCGTGGGCTGGATTTTCCTGGAATTGACTTTCCTCGAATGGACTTGCCTCAAATTGCCTAGAATTGCCTTACCTTGAGTTTCTTTTTCTGAAATATTCTGGTATTGTTTTGCCTGGCATTGCCTTGCCTAAAATTGTCTGAAATTGTTTTGCCTGGAATTTCATTGCCTGGAATTGCCTTACCTGAAATTTCCATGGATTGACTTCCCTCGAATTTCCTTTCCTGGAATTGCCTTTCCTGAAATTGCCTGGACTTGATTTGATGGAAATTGCCTTTCCTGGAATTGCCTTGCCTGCATTTGCCTGGAATTGCCTTGCTTGGAGTTGCCTTGCCTGGAATTGCTGAAAATTTATTTTGCTGGAAATGCCTTGCCAGGAATTGCCTTGACTGAAATTGCCTGGAATTGCCTTGCCTGGAATTGTTTTCTCTGAAATTGTTTTGCCAGGAATTGCATGGAATTGCCTTGCCTTGAATTGCCTGGAATTTCCTTGCCTGGAACTGTTTTTGATGAAATTTTCAGAAATGGCACTCCCTGAAATTACCTTGCCTGGAATTGCATTGCCTGCATTTGCCATGCCTTGATTTGCCCTGCCTTGGATTGTCTGAAATTCACTTGCCTGAAATTGCCATGCCTGAAATTGCCTGGAGTTGCCTTGCCTAGAATTGCCTTGACTGGAATTACCTTTATTGGAATTGCCTTGCATGGAATTGTCTTGCCTAGAATTGCCTTGCATAAAATTTTCTTGCCTGTACTTGACTTATCTGGAATTGCCTTGTCTGGAATTGCCTGGGATTGCCTTGCTTGTAATTTTCTTTCCTGGTATTGCCTGGAATTGCCTTGCCTGGTATAGCCTTACATGGAATTGCCTGGCATTGCATTGCCTAGAATTGCCTGGGGTTGTCTTCCCTGGAATTGCCTTGCTTGGATTTGCCTGGAATTTTTTTTGCTTGGAATTCCTTTGCCTGAAATTCCCCTGCCTGGAATTGCCAGGAATTGCCTTGACAGGAATTTCCTTTTCTAGAATTGCCTAGAATGGCCTTGCCTGGAATTTGCTAGAATTGAGTTACCTGGAATTGCCTTTTCTGGACTTGCCTGGAATTGCCTTGACTGGAATTGCCCTGCCTGAAATTGCCTCGAAAATTGCCGTGACTCATATTACCTTGATTGGAATTGCCTTGTATGAATTTGCCTTGCTTAGAATTGCCTTGTGTGGAATTTCATTGCATGGATTAACTTTCCTGGATTTATGCTGTGTGGAATTCCCTGGAATTGTTTTGCCTAGAATTTCCTTGATTTGTCTTGCCTGGAAATGCCTGGCCTGCATTTGTCTGGAATTGACTTGCCTCAAATTGCCTTGCCTGGATTTGCTTGGAATTGCCTTGCCTGGAATTTCCTGGAATTGACTTGCCTAAAATTGTTATTCCTGGAATTGCCTGGAATTTTCTTGCTTGGAATTGTGTGTCCTGGATTTTTCTAAAACTGACTTGCACAGAAATGTCTGGAATTGCCTTGCCTGGGATTGCCTTGCCTGGAATTGCCTGGGATTCCCTTGCCTTAAATTGCCCTTCCCAGAATAGCCTTCCATCGAATTGCCTGGAATTTACTTTCCTGGAATTGCATGGAATTGTTTTGCCTGTATTTGCCCTGCCTGAAATTGCCTGGGATTGCCTTGACTGGTATTACCTTAATTGGAATTGCCTTGTATAAATTTTCCTTGCTTAGAATTGCCTTGTGTGGAATTATCTTGCCTAGATTTTCTTGCCTGGAATTGCGTTGTGTGGAATTGTTCAGAATTGCCTTGCCTAGAATCGTCTTGTCTGAATTCACCTGGAATTGACTTGCCTGAAATATCCTTGAATAGAATTTCCTGGAATTGCCTTCCCTGGAATTGTTTAACCTGTGATTTTCTTGCCTGGAGTTGCCTGGAGTTGCCTTGCCTGGAATTGCCTTGCCTGGTATTACCTGAAATTCCTTTGCCTGGAGTTGCCTTTCCTGGAACTGCCTTGCATGGAATTTTCTGGAATTGACTTGCCTGAAATTGCCTTGCCTGAAATTGCCCTGCTGAAAATTGCCTGGAATTGTCTTTACTGGTATTACCTTGATTGGAATTGCCTTGTATGAATTTGCCTAGCTTAGAATTGCCTTGCGTGTAATTTTCTTGCCTAGATTTACTTGCCTAGAATTGCATTGCCTGGAATTGCCTGGAATTGCCTTGCCTAGAATTTCCTGGAATTGACTTGCCTAGAATTGCCAGGCCTAGAATTTCTGGAATTGACTTGCCAGGAATTGCCTGGAATATTTTGCCTGGAATTGCGTGGAATTGTCATGCCTGGAATTACCTTTCCTGAAATTGCCTTGCCTGGAATTGCCTTTTCTGGACATTTTTTGGATTGCCTTGCCTAAAATTGCCTTTCCTGGAATTGTCTGGAAATGCCTTGCCAGGAATTGTTTTGCCTGGAATTGCTTTACCTGGAATTGCCTTGCCTGGAATTGCCTTGCCTTGAATTGCCTTGCCTGGAACTGGTTTTGATAAAATTTTCAGGAATGGCATTTTCTGGAATTACCTTGCCTGGAATTGCCTTGCCTGCAGTTGCCATGCCTGGAAATGCCTTGCCTTGGATTGTCTGAAATTCCCTTGCCTGGAATTGCCTTGAATAAAATCGCCTGGAATTGTCTTTCCTGAAATTGCCTTGCCTGTTATTGCCTGAAATTAGATGCCTGGAATTGGAGGCCTGGATTTGCCTGGAATTGACCTGCGTGGAGTTGCCTGGAATTTTCTTGCCTGGAATAGACTTGCAAAAAATTGCCTGAATTTGCCTTGCCTGAAATTGCCTGCAATTGCCTTGCCTGGAATTGCCTACAATTGCCTTGCCAGGTATTGCCTGAAATTGCCTTTCCTGGAATTGCCTTTCCTGGAATTGCCTGGAATTGAATTTCCTGCAATTGTCTGAAATTGCCTTGCCTGTAATTGACCTGCCTGGAATTGCCTGGGTTTTTCTTGACTGGTATTACCTTGATTGGAATTGCCTTGTATGAATTTTTCTTGCTTAGAATTGCCTTGCATGGAATTTCCTTGCCTAGATTTTCTTGCCTGAAATTGCGTTGCATAAAATTGTCTGGAATTCCCTTGCCTAGAATTGTTTTGTCTGAATTAACCTGAAATTGACTTGCCTAAAATATCCTTGCCTAGAATTTTCTGGAATTGCCTTTCCTGGAATTCTTTCACCTGAAATTGCCTTGCCTAGAATTGTCTGGAGTTGCCTTGCCTGGAATTGCCTTGCCTGGTATTGCCGAAAATTTCTTTGTCTGGAATTGCCTTTACTGGAATTTCCTTGCATGAAATTTCCTGGAATTCACTTGCATGGAATTGCTTTGCCTGTAATTGCCCTGCCTGGAATTGCCTGGGATTGTCTTGACTGGTATTACCTTGATTGGAATTGCCTTCTGTGAATTTGCCTTGCTTAGAATTGCCTTGCATGGATTTTTTTTTGCCTAGATTTTCTTGTCTAGAATTGCGTTGCATAGAATTGCCTTGCCTAAAATTGTTTTGTCTGAATTAACCTGAAATTGACTTGCCTGAAATATCCCTGCCAAGAATTTCCTGGAATGGCCTTTTCTGGAATTTTTTCACTTGGAATTGCCTTGTCTGAAATTGCCTGGGGTTGTTTTGCCTGAAGTTGCCTTGCCTGAAATTGCTGAAAACTTTTTAGCTTGAAATTGCCTTGAATAAAATTGCCTGGAAATGACTTGCCTGGAATTGCCTTGCCTGGAATTGCCCTGCTGGGAATTGCCGTGACTGGTATTACCTTGATTGGAATTGCCTTCTATAAATTTGCCTGGCTTAAAATTGCCTTGCGTGGAATTTCCTTGCCTAGATTTACATGTCTGGAATTGCGTTGCATGAAATTGCCTGGAATTGCCTTGCCTAGAATTTACTGGAATTGACTTGCGTGGAATTGCCTGGCCTGGAATTGCCTGGAATTGACTTGCCTGGAATTGCCTTGTTTTGAATTGCCTGGAATATTCTTGCCTGGAACTCTTTTTGATTAAATTTCCAGGATTGGCATTCCCTGGAATTACCTTGCCTGGAATTGCCTTGACTTGGATTGTCTGAAATTCTTTTGCCTGGAATTACCTTGACTGGAATCGCCTGGAATTGCCTTTCTTTGAATTGACTTGTCTGGTATTGCCTGGAATTTTTTTCCTGAAATTGGAGGCCTGGATTTGCCTGAAATTGTCCTGCGTGGAATTTTCTGGAGTTACCTTGCCTGGAATTGCCTTGCCTGAAATTGCCTTGCCTGGAATTGCCATTCCTGGAATTGCTTGGATTTTTCTTTTCTGTAATTGCGTGGCCTGAATTTGCCTGGAACTGACTTGCCTCCAATTACCCTGCCTGGAAATATCTGGAATTTCCTTGCCTGGAATTTCCTTGCCTGGATTATCCTGGAATTGCCTTGCCTGAAATAGCCTTTCCTGGAATTGCCTAAAATTTCCTTGCCTACAATAGTCATGCCTGGAATTGCCTTGCCTTAAATTGGCTGGAGTTTCTTTGCATTTAATTGCCTTGCCTGGAATTTTCTGTAGTTACCTTGCCTGGAATTGCATTGCCTGGAATTGCCTGAAATTTTATTTTCTATTTTTTTTTTGCCTGGAATTGCCTGGCATTGTCGTGCCTAGAATTACCTTGCCTGGAATTGTCTGAAATTGCCTTGCCTGGAATTGTTTTGTTTGGACATTTTTGGAATTGCCTTGCCTTGAAATGCCTTGCCTGGAGTTATCTAAAAATGCCTTGCCAGAAATTGTCTTGCCTGGAGTTGCCTACAATTGCCTTTCCTGGAATTGTTTTGCCTGGAATTTCCTGGTATTGCCTTGCCTGGAATTGCCTTGTCTTGAATTGCGTGGAATTGCCTTGCCAGGAATTACTTTTGAAACAATTTTTTGGAATGGCCTTGCCTTGCATTTCCTTGCCTGGAATTGCCCTGCCTACAGTTGCCATGCCTAAAATTGCCTTGCCTTGGATTGTCTAAACTTCTTTTGCCTGAAATTGCCTTGACTGTAATTGCCTAAAATTGCTTTTCCGGAAATTTCCTTGCCTGGAATTTCCTTTCCTGGAATTGCCTGGAGTTGCCTTGCCTGGAATTGCCTTGCCTAAAGTTGTCTGGAATTGCCTGAGATTGCCTTTCCTGAAATTGCCTTTCCTGGAATTGCCTGCAATTGCATTTCCTGGAGTTTTCTGGAATTGACTTGCCTGGTATTGCCCTGCCTGGAATTGCCTGCAATTGCCTTGCCTGAAATTGCCTTGCCTGGAATTGTCTTGACTCAAATTGCCTGAAGTTCCCTTGCCTTTAGTGGCCTTGCCTGGAATTGCCTGTAATCATTTTGCCTGAATTTTTTTGCATGGAATTGACTGGAGTTGCCTTGGATAGAATTGTTTGCCTAGAATTTTCTGGAATTGACTTGCCTTGAACTATCTTGATTGGAGTTGCCTGAATTTGCCTTGCCTGGAATTGCCTGGGATTGCCTTGCCTGGAATTGCCAGAATTGCCTTGCCTGGAATTGTCTTGCCTGGAATTGTTGTGCCTGGAACTGCCTGGAGTAGCCTTACCTAGAATAGCCTTGACTGGTATTACCTTGATTAAAATTGCCTTGTATAAAATTGCCTTGCCTACAATTGCCTTGCGTGGAATTTCCTTGAGTGGATTTGACTTACCTGGAATAACCTTGCCTGGAATTTACTAGAATTGCTTTACATGGAATTGCCTCACATTGTGTTGCCTGGAATTGCCTGGAGTTGCCTTCCCTGGAATTGCCTTGCTTGGAATTGCCTGGAAATTGCTTCCCTAAAATTGCATTTTCTGGAATTGCCTGGAATTGCCTTGCCTGAGATTCCCTTGTCAGGAATTTCTTGGAATTGCCTTGCTTGGAATTTTTTTGCCTGCAATGAATTACGTGTAATTGCCTTGCCTGGGATTTTCTGGATTTGCCTATGCTGAAATTTTTTTTGAATTGTCTTGCCTGGAATTGCCTGACCTGGATTTGCCTGGAATTGACTTGCCTCATATTGCCCTGCCTGGATTTGCTGGAATTGCCTTGCCTGGAATTTCCTGGATTTGACGTGCCTGGAATTGCCTTTCCTGAAATTGCCTAAAATTGCCTTTCCTTGGATTGCCTGGCCTGAATTTTTCTGGAATTGACTTGCCTCAAATTGCCTTGCCTTGAATTGCCTGGATTTTTCATGTCTGAATTAGCCTGAAATTGCCTTGCCTGGAATATCCTTGCCTATAAATGCCTGGAATTGCCTTTACTGGAATTTCCTTAACTGGAATTGCCTGAAATTGCCTTTACTGTAATTTCCTGTGATTGACTTGTTAGGAATTGCTTTGCCTTAAATTGCCTGAGATTGCCTTGCCTGAAATTGCCTTGCCTGGAATTGCCTGAAATTGCCTTTCCTGGATTTGCCTTACCAGGAATTGCCTTGCCTAGAATTTCCTGGAGTTGCCTAGCCTGGAATTGCCTTGCCTGGATTTTCCTGGAATTTCCATGCCTGGAATAGCCTTGCCTGGAATTGCCTGGAATTCCCTTCCATGCAATTGCCTTGCCTAAATTTGCCTCGCCTTGGAATGCCTGAATTATTTTGCCTGGAATTTGTTTAGCTGGATTTGCCTGGAACTGCCTTGCCTAATATTGCCTTGCCTGGAATTGCCTAACGTTGCCTTGCCTGAAATTGCCCTGCCTGGAATTGCTTGGAATTGCCTTGACTGGGATTTTCTTGCGTCAAAGTGACTGGAAATGCTTGCCTGGAATTTCCTTGCCTGGAATTGCATGGAATTGCCTTGGCTGGAGTTGTCTTGCCTAGAATTACCTTGTCTGAAATTTTCTGGAATTGCCTTGCCTAAAATTGCCTTGCCTTGTATTGTCTTGAAATGTCTTGCCAGCAACTGTCTTGGCCAGAATTGACTGGAATTGCTTTGCCTGGAATTGCCTTGCCTGGAATTGTCTGGAATTGACTTGCCTGGAATTGCCTTGAATTTCCTGACCTGGAATTGTCTTGGCTGGAATTGTCTGAAAATGCCTTGACTGGAATTGCATTGCCTGGAGTTGAATAAAAATGGCTTGCCTGGAAATTCATTGCCTTGAGTTGCCTGGAATTGCCTGCTAGGAATTGCCTGGAATTGCCTTGTCTGGAATTGCCTTGCCTGAAATATCCTGGAATTGCATTGCTTGTAATTTTCCTGCCTGGAATTACCTGTAAGTGTTTTTCCTGGAATTGCCCTGACTTGAATTACTTTGATGAAAATTGCCTTGAATAAAATTACCTTGCCTAGAGTAATCTTGTGTAAAATTTCCTTACCTAGAGTTGGCTTACCTAAAATTGCCTTGCCTGGAATTTTCAGGAATTGCCTTGCCTGGAATTGCCTAAGATAGACTTGCCTGGAATTGCCTTTTTTGTATTTGCCTGCAATTATTTTGCCTGGAATTTTCTTTACTTGACTTGCCTGGAATTGCCTGTCCTCGAATTGCCTGGAATTGCCTTGCCTGGAATTTTCTTGAATTAACTTGAATGAAATTACCTGGCCTGGATTTGCCTGGAATTGACTTTTCTCAAATGGCCTTTTCTGGAATTTCCTGGAATTGCTTTGCCTGGAAATTTCTGGAATTGCCTTGCTTGGAATTTCCTCGCCTAGAATTGCCTTGCCTAAAATTGCCCTTTCTGAAATTAGTTTCTCTGAAAATTTCTGGAATTGCCTTGACTAGAATTGCCTTGCCTTGAGTTGTCTGAAAATGTCTTGGCAGGGATTGCTTTGCCTGGAATTGTCTGGTATTGCCTTGGCTGGAATTGCCTGTAATTGCTTTTCATGAAATTGCCTTGGAAGAATTTCTTGGAATTGCCTTGTCTGGAATTGCCTTGCCTGGAATTGCCTGGAATTGTTTTGTCTGAAATTCTTTGGAGTTGACTTGACTGAAATTGCCTTGCCTGGAATTGCTTTACTTTGTTTGATGATAATTTTCTTGCCTGCAATTGCCTTGCCTAGAATTTCCTGTAATTGCCTTGTGTGGCATTGCCTTGCATCACATTGCCTGGAATTTCATTGCCTGGAATTGCCTTGCCTGCAATTGCCTAGAGTTGCCTTACATTGAATTGCATTGCCTGGAATTCTGTTGCCTGTACTTGCCTTTCTTGGAATTGCCTGAAATTTCCTTGGCTTAAATTGCTTTGGTCGAAATTGCCTGGAATTTCCTTGCCTTGAATTTGTCAAAATTTTCTTTCCTGGAATTGCCTTGAATTATCCTGCCTAAAATTGTATTGCCTGGAATTCCGTTTCCTGGAATTTCCTTGCTGGGAATTGCCTAGAATTTTCTATCCTGGAATTGCCTTTGCTGAAATTGCCAAAAATTGCTTTGACTGGAATTGCCTTTGCTGAAATTTTCTGAAATTACCTCGACTGTAATTTTCCGGAATTGACTTAACTGGAATTGCCTTGCCTGGAATTGCTTTGCCTGTGATTACTTAGAATTGTCTGACCTGCAATTTCCATGCCTGACATTGCCTGGAATGGCCTTTCTTGGAATTGTGTTTACTGGAATTCCGTTGCCTCTAATCACCTTTTCTGGAATTGCATTTAGTTGCCTTGGCCGGAATTGCCTTGCCCAAAATTGCCTGAAATTTTTTTCTCTGAAATTGCCTTGCCTGGAATTTTTTGGAATTGCCTTGCCTGAAATTGCCTTGCCTGGAATTGCCTCTAATTTTTTTTTCTGGAATTGCTTTGCCTGTGATTGCCTAAAATTGCCTTTCCTGCAATTGCCTTGCCTAAAATTGCCTGAATTTGCCTTGCATGGAATTGCCTTGCCTGAAATTGCATTCCCTGGAATTCTGTTTCCTGGAATTGCCTTGCCCAGAATTGCCTTGGCTAAAATACTTTTCGTAACATTTTTGGAAACTGACTTGTCTGAAATTGCCTTGCCTGGAATTGCCTGGAATTGCCTTTCCTTTAATTGCCTTTCCTGGAATTGCTTTGCCTGGAATTGCCTTGCATGGAATTGCCTTTTCTTGCCTTTCCTTGCCTTAAATAGCCTTGTCTAAAATTGCCTTGCCTGAAATTGCCCATCCTGTAACTGCCTTGTCTGGAATTGCCTGGAGTTGCCTGTAATTTCTTTCACTCTAATATTTTTGAAAAGAATTGTCTTTCCTGAAATTGTTTTGCCTTGAATTGCCTTGAGTGGAATTCCCTTGCCAGAAATTTCCTTGGCTTAACTTGACTGGAATGGACTTCCCTTGATTTGCCTGGAATTGCCTTGTCTTGACTTCCATAGAATTGCCTTGCCTTGGCTTGCCTGGAATTGAATTTCCCTGCCTTGCCTAGAAAGTTTTTCTTTCCTTACCTGGAATTGCCTTGCCTTTCCTTGCTTGGAACTGCCTTGCCAGAAATGGCCTGAAGTTGCCTTGCAAGAAATTGCCTGGAATTGCCTTGCCTGGAATTCTCTTGCCTGGAATTACCTGGAGTTTTATTGACTGGAATTTTCTTGCCTCAATTTGCCTCAGATTGCCTTGCCTGAAATGGCTTTCTCTGGAATTGCCTTGAATTGTCTTACCTGGAGTTGCTTTGCCTGGAATTGCCTTTCCCAGAATTGCCTGGAATTGCCTTGCCTGGAATTGTTTTGCCTGGGTTGCCTGGAGTTTCCTTGAGTGGTATTGCCTTGCCTGAAATTGCCTTAGCTAGCCTTGCTCTGCCTAGAATTTCCCTCCCTGGAATTTCCTGGCTTGGAATTGCCTTGCATTGCCTTTCCTTCTGTGGATTTCTTTTGCCTGGTATTGACTTGCCTGGAATTGCATTGGCTGGAATTGCCTTGCTTGGAATTGCCTTAACACGAATTACTTTGCCTTGACTTGACTGGAATGGCCTTGCCTTGCCTTGCCTTTAATTGCCTTGCGTTGCCTTGCATGGAATTTTCTTGCCTTGCCTTGCCTGGAATAGAATTTTCTTGCCTTGTCTGGAAATTTTTCCTTGCCTTTTCTGTAATTGCCATGCCTTTTCTTGCCTTTAATTGCCTTGCTAGAAATTGTCTTTCCTGGAATTGCCAAAAGTTGCCTTAACTGGAAGCGCCTTTCCTGGAATTGACTGTAATTGCCTTGCCTGGAACTGCCTTGCCATGTATTTTCTGGCATTGCCTTGCCAGAAATTGCCTTCGATGGAACTACCTTGAATTGCCTTGTTTGGAATTCCCTGGCCTCGAATTGTCTAAAGTTGCTTTAACTGGAGTTGCGTTTCCTTGACTTTTCTGGAATTCCCTTGCTTTGACTTGCCTGGAATTGCATTGCCTTGCCTTGCATAGAATTGCCTTGCCTTGCCTTGCCTTGCTTGGAGGTGCCTTGTCTTGCCTTGCCTTGAATTCATTTTCTTTCCTTGTCTGGAATTGCCTTGCCTGGAATTGTCTTGTTTTACCTGGAATTGCCTTGCCTCGCCTTCCCTGGAATTACCTTTTCTTGCCTTGCCTGGAATTGGCATGCCTTGCCTTGCCTGAAATTGCCTTGCCTTGTCTTGAATTGACTTGCCTTGCTATGACTGAAATTCACTTCTTTTGCCTTGCCTGGAATTGCCTTGACTTGCCTTGAATTGCCTTCCCTGGTATTGACTTGTTTTGCCTTGCCTGAAAGTGACTTGACTTTCCGTGCTGGTAATTGTTTTGCCTTGCCTTTCCTGAAATTGCGTTTCCTTGCCTGGAATTCACTTTTCTTGCCTTGCCTGGAATTGCCTTGCCTTGTAATGCCTGAAATTAACCTGTTTTGCCTTGCCTGCAAATGCCTTGCCTTGCCTTACATTGAATTGTCTTGTCTTTGCTGGAATAGCCTTGTCTTGCCTTGCCTTGCTTGGAATTGCCTTGCCTGGAATTGCCTGGAATTACCTTGCCTGGAATTTCCTGTAATTGCCTTGCCTGGAACTGCCTTTGCTGGAATTGCCTAAAATTGCCCTGCCTGGAATTGCCTTGCCTGGAATTACCTTGCCTGGAATTGCCTGCAATTATTTTGCCTCAAATTTTTTTTCCTGGAATTGCCTGGAATTGCCTTACCTGGAACTTCCATGCCTTGAGTTTCCTGGAATTGCCTTGCCTGAAGTTGCTTTGTTGGAAATTTCCTGATTGGTTTACACGAAATTTACTTGCCTGGAATTGCATTGTCTAGAATTCCCTGGAATTGCCTATCCAGGAATTGCCTGAAATTGCCTTTTTTAGAATTGCCTTGCTAGAAATTGCCTTTCCTGGAATTGCCTGGAGTTGTCTTGCCTGGAACTGCCTTGCCAGGAATTTTCTGGCATTGCCTTGCCAAAAATTGACTTGCATGGAATTACCTGAAATTGCCTTGCCTGTAATTGCCTGGCCTGAAATTGCCTGAAGTTGCCTTGACTGGAATTGTTTTGCCTTTCCTTCCCTAAAATTTCCTTGCTTTGACTTGTCTAGAATTGCCTTGCCTTGCCTTGCAAAGAATTGCCTTGGGTTGCCTTGCCTATAATTGCCTTGCCTTGTCTTGCCTTGAATTTTTTTTCTTGCCTTTCCTGGAATTGTCTTGCATTGCCTGGAATTGCCTTGCCTTGCCTTCCCTGGAATTACCTTAATTTTTCTTGCCAGGCATTACCTTGTTTTACCTTGAAATGGCTGGAATTGACTTGCCTTGACTTGCCTTGCCTGAATTTCCTTGCCTTGTCTGAAATTGACTTGCCTTAACTTGCTTGGAATTGCCTTGCCTTGCCTTGCCTTACCTTGCATAAAATTTACTTGTCTTTTCTTGCATGGAATTGCCTTGCCTTGTCTGGAATTGAGTTGCCTTGCCTTGCCTAGAATTCACTTCCTTTGCCTTGCCTGGAATTGCCTTGACTTGCCTTGCCTGGAATTGCTTTGCTTGGTCTTGTCTAGAATTTCCTTGCCTGGTATTGACTTGCTTTGCCTTTCCTGGAATTGACTTTACTTCCCTTGCTGGTAAGTGCCTTGCCTTGCCTTTCTATGCCTGGAATTGCCTTGTCTTGCCTTACCTGCAATTGCCTGGCCTTGCCTTACATGGAATTGCCTTGACTTGTCTGGAATAGTCTTGTCTTGCTTTGCCTTGCCTGGAATTGCCTGGAATTGTCTTGCCTGAAATTGCTTTGTTTTACTTTGCCTTGTTTGGAATTGTCTTTCCTGGAATTGTCTTGCCTGGAGTTGTCTGGAATTGCCTTGCCTGAAATTTTTTGGAATTGCCTTGCCTGAAACAGCCTTCACTGTAATTGCCTGGAATTGTTTTGCCTGGAATTTTCTTTTCTGGAGTTGCCTAGAATTGCCTTTCCTGGAATTTTTTGCCTGGAATTGCCTGGAGTTGCCTTGACGAATTGCCTTGCCTGGAATTGCTTTGCCTGAAAATGGCTCGCCTGAAATTGTCTTTCCTAGACATTCCTGCCTGGAATTGCCTTCCCTGAAATTGCCTGGCCTGGAATTGCCTTCATTGCCTTTCCTTCCATGGAATTTTCTTGCCTGGAATTGACTTGTCTGAAATTACGTTGCCTTGCTTCTGTTGCATTAAAATGCCTTGCCTGAAATTTCATTGCCTGGAATTGCCTAGCCTATAACTGCCTTGCCTGGAATTGCCTGAAGCTGCCAGAAATTCCCTTGGCTCTAATATTTTTGAAAGAAATTGACTTGCCTATAATTCCCTTGCCAGGAATTGCCTAGCTTTGACTTGACTGGAATGGCCTTGCCTTGCCTTGCCTGTAATATTCTTGCCTTGACTTGCATGCAATTTCCTTTCCTTGACTTGCCTGAAATTGAATTTCTTTGCCTTGCCTGGAAATTTTTTTTTTTTTTGCCTTTCCTGAATTTGCCTTTTCTTGAATTGCCTTGCCTCGGATTGTCTGGCCGGGATTTTCATGGAATTGAGTTGTCTCAAATTGCTTTGCTGGAATTGCCTGAAATTGTTTTGCCTGGAATTGTCTTGTCTGAAGTAGCCTAAAATTATCTTGCCTGAAATATCCTTGCCAAGAAATTTTTAGAATTGCCTTTTCTGAAATTGCCTTCACTGGAATTGCCTTGCCTGAAATTGCCTTGCCTGGAATTTCGTTGCCTGGAATTGCATAAAATTGGCTTGCCTAGAATTGCCTGGAATTGCCTTGCCTGGAATTGCCTTGGATGAAATTCCTTGGAATTGCTTTGCCTGGAATTACCTTGTCTGGAATTGTCTAAAAATGTCTTGCCAGCAATTATGTTTCCTGGAGTTGTCTAAAATTTTTTGGCCTGGAATTTTTTTCTGGAATTTTCTGGAATTGCCTCGCCTTAAATTGCCTAGAATTCCCGTGCCTGGAATTGCTTTTGCTGACATTTTCTGGTATTGTATTGCCTGGAATTGCCTTGCCTGGAATGGCTTGGAATTGCCTTGCCTGGAATTGCCTTGCCTGCAATTGCCTTGCCTGCAATTGTGTGGAATTGCCTTCCCTATAATGGCCCTGCCTGGAATTGCCTGTAATTGCCTTACCTTAAATTGCTTTGACTTGAAGTACCTTGATTGGAATCGCCTTGTGTGGAATTGCCTTGCCTAGTATAGCCTTGTGTGTAATTTCCTTGCCTGGAATTGACTTACCCAGAATTGCCTTGCCTGGAATTGCCTTGCCTAGATTTGCCTGGGATTGCCTTGCCTGGAATTGCCTTCTACGAAATTTTCTGAAATTGCCTTTTCAAAAATTGCTTTTCCTGGATTTGTTTGGAAATGCCTTGCCAGTAATTGCCTTGTTTGAAGTTGCCTGGAATTGCCCTGCCTGAAATTGCCTTGAATTATCTTGAATGGAATTGAATTGCCTGGACTTGCCTGAAATCGCATTCCCTGGAATTGCCTTTGCAGATATTTCTTGGAATTGCCTTGCCTGAAGTTACCATGCCTGGAATTGCCTGGATATGCTTTGACTGAAATTGCCTTGCCAGAAATTTTTTGGAATTGACTTGCCTGGTATTGCCTTGATTGGAATTTGCTGAAAATGCCTTGCCTGGATTTGCTTGGCTGGTGATTGCCTAGAATTTCCTTGCCTACAATAGCCCTGACTGGAATTTTCTGGAATTGCCTTGCATAGAATGGTATTGCCTGGAATTGCGTGGAATTGCATTGCCTGGAATTTTCTTGCCTGGAATTGCCTAAAATTGCCTTGCGTAGAATTGCCTTGCCTGGAATGGCCTGTAATTATCTTGCCTGTTATTGCATGTCCTAAAATTTTCTGGAATTGCTTTGCCTGGAATTGGTTCAGCTAGATTTGCCTTAAACTGTCTTTCCTGAAATTGCCTTGCCTAGAATTGCCTGGAGTTGTTTTGCCTGAAATTGACTTGCCTGGAATTGCCTAGAATTGCCTTGTCTGGAATTGCCTTGTGTCGTATTGCCTAAAAATACTTGCCTAAAATTCCCTTGCCTGAAGTTGCCAGGAATTGCCTTGCCTAAAATTGCCTGGGATAGACTTGCCTAAAATTGCCTTTTGTGGATTTGCCTGGAATTGCCTTGCCCAGAATAACCTCAAATTGACTTGCATGGAATTACCTGGCCTGTATTTGCCTGGCATTGACATCCCTCCAATGGTCTTTTCTGGATTTTCCTGGAATTTCTTTGTCTGGAAATATCTTGAATTGCCTTGCGTGGAATTCCCTCACCTGTAATTGCCTGGAATTGCCTTGCCTGGAATTGCCTTTTCTGGAAATTGCTGGAATTGCCTTGACTAGAATTGCCTTGCCTGGAGTTGTCTGGAAATGCCTTGCCAGGGATTGCCTTGCCTGAAATTGCCTAGTATCGTCTTGGCTGAAATTGCCTTGAATTGCCTTTCCTGGTATTGTCTTACCTGGAATTGCCTTTAATAGCTTTTCCTGAAATTGCCTTTGCAGGAATTTTCTGGAATCGCCTTGTCTTGAATTGTCTTGCCGGAAATTGCCTGGAAATGCCTTGCTTGAAATTTTCTGGAATTGACTTGACTGGAATTGTCATGCCTGGAATTACTTTTCCTGTGATTGCCTAAAATTTTTTTGCCTGCCATTGCCCTGCCTGGAATTGCCTGGAATTGCCCTGCATGGAATTGCATTTCCTAAAATTCTGTTGCCTGAACTTGCCTTTCCTGGAATTGCCTGAAATTGTCTTGCCTGGAATTACCTAAAATTGCCCTGGCTCAAATTGTTTTGCATAGAATTTTTGGAATTGCCTTTCCTGGAATTGCCTTGCCTTGAATTTTTCAAAATTTCCATTTCTGGAATTGCCTCAAATTGCCTTGCCTGGAATTGCATTGCCTGGAATTCTGTTGCCTGTCATTGCCTTGCCAGAAATTGCCTGGAATTGCCTTTGCTGAAATTTTATGAAATTTCTTTTTTCTGAAATATTCTGGAATTCACTTTACTGAAATTGCCTTGCCTGGAATTGCTTTGTCTTTGATTGCCTAGAATTGTCTTGCCTGCAATTGCCTTGCCTGACATTGCCTGAAATTGCCTTGCCTGGAATTGTGTTTTCTAAAATTTTTTGCCTCTAATCGCCTTTCCTGAAATTTCCTTGAATTGCCTTGGCTAGAATTGCCTTGCCTGACATTGCCTGGAATTTTCGTCCCCGAAATTTCCTTTCCTGGAATTGCTTAAAATTGCCTTGCCTTGAATTGCCTCAAAATGCCTTGACTGTAATTGCTTTACCTGTGATTGCCTACAATTTTCTTCTCTGCGATTGCCTTGCCTTGAATTGCATGTAATTGCCTTTTCTGAAATTACCTAGAATTTCCTTGCCTTTAATTTTCTTGCCTGGAGTTACCTGAAATTGTCTTGCCTGGAATTGCATTTCCTGGAATTCTGTTTCCTGGAATTGCCTTACCTGGAATTGCCTTTCCTGGAATTTCCTGAAATTGCCTTGCCTTTAACTGCCTTGCCTGGAATTTCTTTGCCTGGAATTGCCTTCCCTTGTATAGCCTTGCCTAAAATTGCCTCGCCTGGTATTGCCTTGCCTTGCCTTGCTTTGCCTGGAATTACCTTGCCTGGAATTGCCTTTTCTTGCATTTCATTGCCTTAAAACTCCTTGACTGAAATTGCTTTGCCTGGAATTGCCCAGCTTGTAACTGCTTTGCCTGGAATTGCCTGGAGTTGCCGGGAATTTCCTTGGCTCTAATATTTTTGAAGAAAATTGCCTTGCCTGAAATTGCCTTGTCTAGAATTGCATTGCCTGGAATTCCCTTGCCAGGAATTGCCTTGACTTAACTTGACTGGAATGGCCTTGCCTTGCCTTGCCTGGAATTGCCTTGCTTTGACTTGCATTTAATTGCCTTGTCTTGCCCTGCCTGGAAGGGAATTCTCTTAGCTAGCATGGATATATTTTTTTGCCTTGCCTGGAATTGCCTTGGTTTTTTTTTTGCCTGGAATTGCCTTGCCAGGAATTGCCTTTCCTAGAATTGTCTGGATTTGCATTGCCTGGAAGTGCCTTGCCTAGAATTGACTGAAATTGTCTTGCCTGGAACTGCCTTGCCAGAAATTTCCTGGCATTGCCTTGTCAGGAATTGCCTTGCCTGGAATTGCCTGGAATTGTCTTGCCTGGAATTGCCTGGCCTGGATTTGTCTGGTTTTGCCTTGACTGTAGTTGCCTTGCCTGGAATTGCCTGGGATAGAATTTCCTAAAATTGCCTTTCCTAGATTTGCCTGAAACTGCCATGACTGGAATTTCCTTGATTTGACTTGCCTGAAATTGCTTTTTAGAGCTGCCTGGAATTGACTTGCCTGGAATTTCCTCGAATTGACTTCTATGAAATTACCTGGCCTGTATTTGCCTGGTATTGACTTTCCTCGAATGGCCTTTCCTGGATTAGCCTGGAATTGCTTTGCCTGGAAACACCTGGAATTGCCTTGCGTGAAATTCCCTCGCCTCTGGTTGCCTGGAATTGCCTTGCCAAGAATTGCCTTTTCTAAATATTTTTGGAATTGCCTTGTCTAGAATTGCCTCGCCTGGAATTGTCTGGAAATGCCTTGCCAGGAATTTTCTTGCCTGGAATTGCCTGGTATCACCTTGTCTCGAATTGCCTTGAATTGCCTTTCCTGGTATTGTCTTGCCTGAAATTGCCTAAAATTGTTTTTTTTTTTTGAAATTGTCTTTGTAGGAATTTTCTGGAATCGCCTTGTCTAAAATTGCCTTGTGGGAATTGCCTGTAATTGCATTGCCTGAAATTTTCTGAAATTGACTTGACTGAAATTGCCATGCCTGAAATTGATTTGCCTGTGATTGCCTAGAATTTTCTTGCATGCAATTGCCTTGCCTGAAATTGCCGGGTATTGCCTTGTGTGGAATTGCCTTGCATCTCATTGCCTGGAATTTCATTGCCTGGAATTGCCTTGACTGTAATTGCCTGGAGTTGCCTTGCATGGAATTGCGTTTCCTGGAATTCTGTTGCCTGAACATGCCTTTCCTAAAATTGCCTTGAATTGCCTTGGCTTGAATTGTCTCGGCCAAAATTGCCTGGAATTTCCTTGCCTGGAATTGCCTTGCCTGGAATTTCCTGGAACTGCCTTGCCTGGAATTATTTGAAATTGCCTTGGCTGAAATTGTTTTGCCTAGAATTTTCTGGAATTGCCTTGTCTGAAATTGCCTTGCCTTGAATTTTCACATTTTTCATTTTTGGAATTGCCTCAAATTGTTTTGCCTGGAATTGCATTGCTTGGAATTCCGTTGCCTGTTTTTGCCTTTCCTGGAATTTTCTGAAATTGCCTTGCCTGGAATTGCCTGGAATTTCCTCTCCAGGAATTGCCTTTGCTGGAATTTCATAAAATTTTCTTGCGTAAAATTTTTTGGAATTGACTTGACTTAAATTGCCTTGCCTAGAATTGCTTTACCGGTGATTGCCTAGAATTGTCTTGCCTGTGATTGCCTAGAATTGTCTTGCCTGACATTGCCTGGAATTGTGTTTTCTGGAATTCCATTGCCTCCAATCGCCTTTCCTGGAGTTGCCTGGAATTGTCTTGGCTGGAATTGCCTTGCCCGACATTGCCTGGAATTTTCGTTTCTGGAACTGCCTTTCCTGGAGTTGCTTGGAATTGCCTCGAAATGCCTTGCCTGTAATTGCATTGCCTGTGATTGCCTAAAATTTCCTTTCCTGCAATTGCCTTGCCTTGAATTGCATGGAATTGCCTTGCGTGGAATTGCCTTGCCTGGAATTACCTAGAATTTCATTGCCTGAAATTTCCTTGCCAGGAATTGCCTGAAATTGTCTTGCCTGTCCTTGCGTTTCCTGGAATTCTGTTGCCCAGAATTCCCTTGCCCAGAATTGCCTGGAATTGCCTTGCCTGAAATTGCCTTGCCTGGAATTGCCTTGCCTGGAAGCCTGAAATTGTCTCTCCTGGAATTGCCTTGCCTGGAATTGCTTTTTCTTGCTTTTCCTTGCCTTAATATGCCTTGCCTGAAATTGCTTTCCTTGGAATTTTTTAGCCTGTAACTTTTTCGCCTGGAATTGCCTAGAGTTTCTGGAAATTCCCCTGGCTCTAATATTTTTTTAAAGAAATTGCCTTGCCTGAAATTGCCTTGCCTAGAATTACATTTCCTAAAATTCTTTTGCCAGAAAATGCCATGCCTTAACTTGACTGGAATGGGCTTGCCTTGCCTAGCCTAAAATTTCCTTGCCTTGACTTGCATGGAATTGTCTCGTCTTGCTTTGCCTGGAAGTCAATTTTCTTGCCTTGCATGGATTTTTTTTGTCTTGCCTGGAATTGCCTTGTATTTTTTTTTTGCCTGGAATTGCATTGACAGGAACTGCCTTTCCTGGAATTTTCTGGAGTTGCCTGGCCTGGAAGCGCCTTGCCTGAAATTGACTGAAATTTTCTTGCCTGGAACTGCCTTGCTGTAAATGGCCTGGAATTGCCTTGCTAAAATTTTATGGAATTGCCTTGCCTGGAATTGACTTCGCTGGAATTGCCTGGAATTGCCTTGCCTTGTATTGCCTGGAGTTGCCTTGACTGAAATTTTCTTGCCTCGAGTTGTCTGGAATTGCCTTGCCTGAAATTGCTTTCCCTAAAATTGCCTTGAATTGGCTTACCTGGAATTTTTTTTTTTTTGGTATTGCCTTGCCTGGAATTGCCTTGCCTGAAAATTTTCTTGTCTAAATTTGCCTGGAGTTGCCTTGAATGGAATTGTCTTCCCTAAAATTGCCTTACCTAGCCTTGCCTTGCCTGGAATTGTCTCGCCTGGAATTGCCTTGGCTAAACTTTTCTTGTTTGAAATTGCCTTCCCTGGAATTGCCTGGCCTGGAATTGTCTTGCATTGCCTTTTCTTTGGTGGAATTTTCTTGTCTGGTATTGACTTTCCTGGAATTGCATTGCCTGTAAATGCCGTGCCTGAATTTGCCTTGCCAGGAATTGCCTTGCCTTGACTTGACTGGAATGGCCTTGCATTGCCTTGCATTCCCTTGCATGAAATTGCCTTGTTTTGCCTTGCATGAAATTGCCTTGCCTTGCCTTGCATAGAATTGAGTTTCCTTGACTTGCCTGTAAATTTTTCCTTGCCTTGCCTGGAATTGCCTTGCCTTGCCTTGCCTGAAATTGCCTTGCCAGGAATTGTCTTTTTGGGAATTGCCTGGAGTTGCCTAGCCTGGAAGTGCCTTGACTGAAATTGATTGGAATTGTCTAGCCTGGAACTACCTTGCCAGGAATTTCCTGGTATTGCATTGCTGGAAATTGCCTTGCCTGGAATTGACTGGAATTGCCTTTCCTAGAATTGCCTAGCCTGAAATTTTCTGAAGTTGCCTTGACTAAAATTGCCTTGCCTGGAATTGCCTTGCCTGGAATTGCTTGGAATTGCCTTGCCTGAAATTGCCTTGCCTAGAATTAAATTGAAATGACTTGCCTAAAATTGTATTGCCTTGTATTGAATGAAATTGTCTTGCCTAAAATTGCCTTGCCTGAAATTTTCTGGAATTGCCTTGCATTGAGTTGACTTGCCTGGAATTGCCTGAAATGGCCTTAAATGGTAATGCCTTGCCTGGAATTGCATGGAATTGCCTTGAGTAAAATATCCCTGCCTAAAATTGCCTTACAATGAATTTCCTGAAATTGTCTTTTGTTGAATGAGCTTGCATGAAGTTGCCTGAAATTTCAATGCCTGAAATTGTTTTGCCTAAAATTGCATGGTATTGCCTTGCCTGGAATTGCCTGGAATTGCCTTACCTGAAGTGGCCTAGAATTGTTTTTCTTGGAATTGCCTTGACGGGAATTGCTTGTAATTGCTGTGCCTGGAATTGCCTTGCCTGAAATTTGCTTGCCTGAAATTGCCTTACCCGGACTTGCCTAAATTTGCATTTCCTGGAATTGCCTTGAAATTTCTTGCCTCAAGTTGCCTGGAATTGCCTTGCCTGATATTGCTTTGCCTGAAATTGCCTGGAATTTCCTTGCCTCAAATTTCTTTTTTTCTCGAGTTGCCTGGAATTGCCTTGCCTGAAATTTCTTGCCTCGAGTTGACTGCAAATGCCTTGCCTGAAATTGCTTTGCCTGGAATTGCTTGGAATTGCCTTGCCTGCAATTGCTTTTCCTGAAATTGCCTGGAGTTGCTTGCCTGGAATTGACTTGCCTTGCCTTGCCTTGCCTCCAATTCACTTCCCTTGCCTTGCCTAACATTTTCTTGCCTTGCTTGCCTGGAATTGACTTGCTTTGCTTTACCTGAAATTGCCTTGCCTGGTATTGCCTTGTCTTGTCTTGCCTGGAAGTGACTTGCATTTTCTTGCAGGTAATTGCCTTGCCTTACCTTGCCTGGAATTGCCTTGCCTTGCCTTGCCTAGAATTCAGTTGCCCATTTCTTGCCTGGAATTGCCTTGCCTGGAATTGCCATGCCTTGCCATGCCTGGAGATAGCTTGCCTTGCTGGCAAATGCCTTATTCTGCCATACATGGAATTTTCTTGATTTGCATGAAATAGGCTTGTCTTGCCTTATTTTGCCTGGAATTGCCTGGAATTACCTTGCCTGGAATTGTCTGATATTGTGTTGCCTAGAATTGCCTGGAACTGTCTTGCCTGGAATTGCCTTGTTTTGTTTTGCCTTGCCTGGAATTGCCTTTTTTGGAATTGTCTGGAATATTCTTGCCTGAAATTTCCTGGAATTGCCTTTCCAGGAATTGTCTGGAATTGCCTTGCCTGGGATTGTCTTTCCTTGAATTGCCTAAAGTTGACTTGACTAAAATTGCCTTGACTGGAATTGCATTACCTAGCCTTGCTTTGCCTGGAATTGCTTTGCCTGGAATTGCCTAGCCTGAAATTGACTTGCCTAGATTTACCTTGCCTGCAATTGCCTTCCCTGAAATTGCCTGGCCTGGAATTGCCTTGCATTGCCTTTCCTTGCCTGGAAATGCCTTTCCTGGAATTGCCTTGCCTGGAATTGCCTGGAGTTGCCTTGACTGGAATCTCCTTGCCTCAAGTTGCCTGGAGTTGCCTTGCCTGAAATTGCTTTGCCTAGTTTTGCCTGGAATTAGATTACCTGGAATTGCTTTGCCTGAAATTGCCTTGCCTTGCCTTTCCTGGAATTGTCTTGCCTTGCCTTGCCTGGAATTACCTTGCTTTGTTGTATTTGGAATTGTTTTTCCTGGTATTGTCTTGCCTTTTCTTGCCTGGAAGTGACTTGCGTATTTTTGCTGGTAATTGCCTTGCCTTTCCTTGCCTTGCCTTGCCTGAAATTGCCGTGCCTTGCCATGCCTGGAGTTACCTTGCCTTGCCTTGCATGCAAATGCCTTATCTTGCCATACCTGGAATTTCTCACCTTGCCTGAAATAGCCTTGTCTTTCCTTGTTTTGACTGGAATTGCCTGGAATTACCTTGCCTGGAATTGTCTCTTATTGTGTTGCCTAGAATTGCCTGAAATTGCCTTGATTTGCCTTGCACTGCCTGGGATTGCCTTTTCTAGAATTGCCTTTCCTGGAATTGCTTCGAATTACCTTCCCTGGAATTTTCTGAAATTGCCTTGCCTGGAACTGCCTTCACTAGAATTTTCTGAAATTGCCTTGCCTGGTATTGCCTTCCCTGGAATTGCCTGGAATTGCCTTGCCTGGAATTGCCTTTTCTGGAATTGCCTGAAGTTGTCTTGACTAAAGTTGCCTTGCCTGGAATTGCCTTAACTAGTTTTGACTTGCCTGGAATTCCTTTGCCTGGAATTGTCTCACCTGGAATTGCCTTGCTTAGCCTTGCCTTCCCTGGAATTGCCTTCCCTGGAATTGTCTGGCCTGGAATTGCCTTGTATTCCTTTTCTTGCCTGTAAATGCCTTGCCTGGAATTGCCTTGCCAGAAATTGCCTTGCTGTGCCTTGCATGGAATTGCCTTGCCAGGAATTGCCTGGAATTGCCTTGCCTGGAATTGCCTTGCCTGGAATTGCCTTACCTGGACTTGCCTGGATTTGCGTTGTCTGAAGTTTCCTTGCCAGGAATTGCCTTGCTTAAAATTGCCTGAAATTTCCTTGCCTTGAATTGCCTTTCCTGGAATTGTCTAGAATTGCCTTTCCTGGAATTGTCTAGAATTGCCTTGCCTGGAATTGCTTTTCCTGGAATTGCCTTGCCTGGAATTGCCTTGCCTTGAATTGTTTTGCCTGAAATTACCTTTCTTGGAATTTCCTGGAATTACTTTGCCTAAAATTTTTTTGCCTCGCATTGCCTGAAATTTCTTACCTTGAATTTTCTTGCCTCGATTTGCCTGGAATTGCCTTGCCTGAAATTGCTTTGCGTGGAATTGCCTGGAATTGCTTACATAAAATTGTCTTTCCTGGAATTTCCTTGCCTGGAATTGCCTTGCCAGAAATTGCCTGGAATTGCCTTGCCTAGAGTTTCCTTGCCTGGAATTACCTGGAATTGCCTTGCCTAGAATTGGCTGGAATTGTCTTTCCTTGAATTACCTTCACTGAAATTGCCCGGAATTGCATTTCCTCAAATTGCCTTGCCTGGAATTGCCTGGAATTGTCGTGCATAGAATTGCCTTGCCTGGAATTAAATTAAAGTGTTTTTTCTGGAATTGCATTGCCTGGAAATGAATGGAATTACCTTGCCTGGAATTGACTTTCCTGATATTGCCTGGAATTGCCTAGCATGAAGTTGCCTTGTTTGGAATTACCTGAAATGGCCTTGCCTGGAATTGCCTTGCATAAATTTAACCTGCCTGGAATTTCCTTGGCTGGGATTGCCTTGACTGTAATTGGCTGGAATTGCCTTTTCTGGAATTGCCTTGCCTGGATTTGCCATGCCTGGAATTTTTTTTCCTGGAATTGCGTGGAATTGCCTTACCTGGAATTGCCTTGCCAGAAATTGCCTGGAATTGCCTTTCTTGGAATGGCCTTTATTGGAATTGCCTTGCCAGGAATTGCATTGCTGGGAATTACCTGGAATTGCCTTGCCTGGAATTGCTTTGCCTGAAATTGCCCTGTCTTCCCTTGAATTTTCTTCTTGCTTTGCCTGGAACTTCCTTGCTTGGAATTGTCTTGCCTTTCCTTTCCTGTAATTACCTTGCCTTGCCTTTCCTAGAGTTTTCTTGCCTTGCCTTTCTTGGAATTGCCTTGCCTTGCCTTGCCTTGCCTTGCCTGGAATTGCATTTCCTTGCCTTGTGTTGCCTTGCCTTGCCTGGAATTGGCTTGCCTTGCCTTGACTTTCCTTGCCTGGAATTGGCTTGCCATGTTTTGCCTGGAATTGCCTTGCCTTGTCTGGAATTGACTTTTGTTGCTTTGCCTGGGATTCACTTCCCTTGCCTTGCCTGAAATTGCCTTGCCTTGCTTTGGCTGAAATTGCCTTGATTTGCTTTGCCTGGAATTCCGTTGCCTGGTATTGCCTGGCCATGTCTTGCCTGAAAGTGACTTGCCTTGCCTGGAATTGCCTTTCCTGGAATTGCCTTGCCTTGCCTTGTCTGGAATTGCCATACCTTGCCAGGCCTGGAATTACCTTGCCTTGCCATCCTGCAATTGCCTTGCCTTACCTGGAATTGCCTTTCCTTGCCTGGAATAGCCTTGTCTTGCCTTGCCTTCCCTGAAATTGCCTGGAGTGGCCTTGCCTGGAATTGCCTGGTATTGCCTTGCCTAGAATTGCCTGGAATTGTCCTGCCTGGAATTGTCTTGTTTTGCCTTACTTTGATGGGAATTACCTTGCCTGGAATTGCCTTCCTTGGGATTGCCTTGTCTGATAGTGACGCGTTTACTTGCGTGGAATTGCCTTGCCTTGCCTTGCCTTGCCTGGGATTGCCTTGCCTTGCCTTTCCTGGAATTGACTTTTTTTGCCTTGCCTGGTATTGCCTTGCCTTGCCTTTCCTGGAGTTGCCTTGTTTTGCCTTGCCTTAAATTCACTTGCCTTGCCTTGCCTAGGATCGCCTTGCCTGGTATTGTTGTGCCTTGCCATAACTGAAATTAACTTGCCTTGCGTTGCCTGCAATTGCCTTGCCCTGTTTTACTGAAATTGCCCTGACTTGCCTGGAATAGCCTTGTCTTGCCTTGCCTGGAATTGCCTTTTATGGAATTGCCTGGTATTGCCTTGCCTAGAGTTCTTTGGAATTGTTTTGTTTAGCATTGTCTTGCCTGGAATTGCCTTGCCTTTACATGCCTTGCTGGGATTGGCTTTTCTGTGCTTATTTTTGCCTTTTCTGGAATTGCCTTGACTTGCCTTGCCTTGCTTTGCATGGCATAATTAACTTGCCTTGTGGGAACGCTTCCATGTGAGACCCCCAAGTAGTGGGTCACAACATATGTTTGAGCTTGATCCCAGACACGGGCCCCCTGTTGGAGGTAGTCGAGCTATGTGGAAGGACTGCAAGAAGGCTTATGTAATATACAAAAAATAACATGAGTTATTACTCTATTGTGCTGAGGTGATGGGAGGCATGGCGTCCACTTTTGGTTCTCATGGTGTCAACTTTTGGTTCTCACAGTGTCTACTTTTGGTTCTCACAGTGTCCACTTTTGTTTCTCTATTCATTATAGTTTCTTCTTAAAGTTATGACTTAAATCTTCAAAGAAAGATGATAGTAAAAATTGCTTTGTTTATGTCTTTCCTGCACCTAGACACTTGATATGATATTTACAATACTGCTTGTTACTTAATGATTTATAATGTAGCCTGTGATTTTTTCGTTAAACTCCTGCCCTAGATAGTTTCTTTTAAACTTTTAAACTTAGATATTGAACCCAGACTCTTGTGACTCATATTTGCACCCCCTGCTTTAATCTGATTATGTATATCCCATTTCCCAGAATATTTATCCAAAATATTGTGACTTGTGATTGTATTGTAAAACTTTCTGTTCCAGCAAAACACTGATCCCATGACACAAAACACTTCTACTTGTAATGTATATAATCAGACCCTGAGTTCAATAAAGCTGTTGGTGAAGCATCTGACTTCTCAACCCTCCAGACCCTGTCTGCTCTTTCTTCTTCTCTTCCACACGCCCCCGTCTCCAGATTGAAACCCTCTTGCTGGCCAAGAGCCGCCCAGCAGATGTGCCGGCCCCCACCTTGCCATGCCTAAAATAATTGCCTTGCCTGAAATGGCCTGGCCTGGAATTATCTGGAATTGCCATTTCTGGAATTGCCATGCCTGGAATTGCCTTGGCTGGAATTGCCTAAAATTGCCTGGAATTTCCTGGCCTGGAATTGCCTTGGGTGGAATTGCCTGGAATTGCCTTGCCTGGAATTGAATAAAAATGCTTTGCCTGTAATTGCATTGCCTGAAATTGCCTGGAACTTCCTGCCTAAAATTGCCTGCCTGGAGGTGCCTGGAATTGCCTTGCATGGAATTTCCTTGCCGGGAATTGCCTGAAATGGCCTTGCCTGAAATTGCCTTGCCTGAAATTGAATGGAATTGCCTAGCGTGAAATTTCCTGGCCTGTCATTGCCCTGCCTGGAATCATCTGTCCTGGAATTTCCTGGAATTGCCTTGCCTGGGATTGTCTTGCCTGAAATTACCTGAAATTGCCTTGCCTAGAATTGCCTTGCCTGGATTTTTTTTAAATTGCCTTGCCTGGAATTGCCTGGAATTTCCTTGCTTGGAATTTCCTGGAATTGCCTTTCCTGAAATTGCCTTGCCTGGATTTGCCTGGAATTGCCATGCCTGGAAGTGACTTGCCTTGACTTGCATGAAATTGACTTGCCTTGCCTAGGATTGCCTTGCCTTTTTTTTTCTGGAGTTGATTGTTTTGCCTTGCCTGGAATTGCCTTGCCTTGCCTTGCCTGGAGGTGCCTTGCCATGGCTTGCCTGGAATTCACTTGCCTGGCCTTGAATGGAGGTGCTTTGCCATGGCTTGCCTAAAATTAACTTTCCTTGCCTTGCCTGGGATTACCTTGCCTGGAATTACCTGGAGTTGCCTTGCCTAGAATTATCTGAAATTGTCTTGCCTGGAATCTCCTTGTTTTGCCTTGCCTTGCCTATAATTGCCTTGCCTTGCCTATAATTGCATTGCCTGGAATTGCCTTGCCTCGAAATGCCTGGAATTGCCTTGCCTCGAATTGCCTGGAATTGCCTTCACTGGAATTGCCTGAAATTGCCATGCCTGGTATTGCCTTGCCTGCAATTGCCTGAAATTGCATTTCCTGGAATTGCTTTGCCTGAAATTAAATGAAAATGCCTTTCCTGTAATTTCTTTGCCTGAAATTGAATAAAATTGCCTTGCATGGAATTGCCAGAAATTGGCTTGCATGGATTTGCCTTGCCTGAAACTGCCTGGAATGGCTTTGCCTGGTATTGCCTTTCCTGGAATTGCCTTGCATGGAATTTCCTGGAATTGCCTTTCCTGGAATTCCCTTGCCTGAAATTGCCTTACCTGAAATTGACTTGCCTAGGATTGCCTAGTATTGCCTTGCCTAGAATTTTTTGGTATTGCTTTGCCTGGATTTGCCTTGCATTGCCTTCTTTTGTCTGGAATTGCCTTGCCTTGCCTAGCCTTGCTTTGCCTTGAAATGTCTTGCCTTTACTTGCCTTGCCTTTCCTGGAATGATTGCCTTGCCTTGCCTTGCCTGAAATAATTGCCTTATCTGAAATTACCTGCAATTGCCTTGATTGGAATTGCCTGGAATTGCTTTGCCTGGAATTGCCTGGATATGCATTGCCTGCAATCGACTTGCCTGGAATTTTCTAAAATTGTCTTGCCTGAAATTTTCTTCACAAAATTTGCCTCGAATTGCCTCGCCGAAATTGCCTTGACTAAAATTGCCTAAAATTTCCTTGACTGTAATATCCTTGCCGGGAATTTCCTTGCCTGGATTTGCCTGGAATGGATTTGTCTGGAATTGCCTGAAATTGCCTCACCTAAAATTGCCTTCCTTGAAATTGCCTGAAATTGCCTTGCCTGGTATTGTCTGGAATTGCCTTGCCTGGAGTTGCCTTGCCTAGTATTGTCTAAAATTGTTTTGACTGGAATTGCCTGGAATTGCATTGCCTGGAATTACCTTGCCAGTAATCGTCTGGTATTGCCTTGCCTGGAATTGCCTTGCCTGAAATTTCTTGAAATTGTCTTGCCAGAAATTACCTTGCCTGGATTTGCCTTGCCTGGAAACCACTGGAGTTGCCTTGCCTGGAATTTCCTTGCCAGAAATTGAATGGAATTGCCTCGTCTAAAATTGCCTCGCCTGGAATTGCCTTGCCTAGAATTTCCTTGCCTGGAATTGCCTAGTCTGGAATTGTCTGGAATTGCCTTGCCTGAAGTTGCCTTGCCTAAAATTTTCTGGAATTGCCTTGCCTGGATTTGCCTTGCCTGGAATTGCCTGGAATTCCCTTGCCTGAAATTTTCATGCCTGGAATTGCCTTGTCTAGAATTGCCTTGCCTGGGATTGCCTGAAATTGCCTTGCCTTTGAATTTCTTGAAATTGTTTTGCCAAGAATTGCCTTGCCTGGATTTGCCTGGAATTGCCATGCCTGAAATTGCCTTGCCTGAAAACCACTGAAATTGCCTTGCCTGAGATTTTCTTGCATGGAATTGCCTTAAATTGCCTAGCCTGGAATTCCCTTGCCTGAAATTGCCTTGCCTGTAATTGTTTTGCCTGAAATTGCCTGAAATTTTTTTACCTAGAATTACCTTGCCTGCAATTGCCTTGCCTGGATGTCCTTGAAACTGCCTTTTCAGGAATTGCCTTGCCTAAAATTACCTAGAATTACCTTGCCTGAAATCACCTGGGGTTGCCTTGTCTGTAATTGCCTTTCTTGAATTTCATGGAATTGCCTCACCTAAAATTGCCTTGCCTCGTATTGCCTGGAATTGCCTTGCCTGGAAATCACTGGAATTTCCTTGCCTCAAATGTTATTGCCAGAAATTACCTGGAATTGCCTCGCCTCAAATTTCCTTGCCTGGTATTGCCTTGCCTGGAATTGCCTGGAAATGCCTTACTTGGAATTGCCTAGCCTGAAATTGTTTGGAATTGCCTTGCCTGGAGTTGCCTTGCCTAAAATTGCCTGGAATTGCATTGCCTGAATTTGCCTTGCTGGTAATTTTCTGGAATTCCCTTGCCTGAAATTTTATTGCTTGGAATTGCCTTGTCTGGAATTGTCTTGCCTGGAATTGTGTGGAATTGCCTTGACTGAAATTGCCTTGCCCGGACTTTCTTAAAATTGCCTTGCCAAAAATTGCCTTGCCTGGATATGGCTGGAATTGCCATGCCTGGAATTGCCTTGCCTAAAATTGCCTGGAATTGCCTTGCCTAAAATTGCCTGGAATGGTTTTGACTGGAATTGCCTGGAATTGCCTTGTCTTTCCTTGCCTTTCCTCGAATTCCCTGGCCTGGAATTGCCTTTCCTGGAATTGCCTGTCCTGGAATTGCGTTGCCTTGAATTTTCTTGCCTAAAATTGACTAAAATTGCCTTGCTTGGAATTTTTTGGAATTCTCTGTATTTGCCTTGACTGTTATTGCCATGCCTTGAATGGTCTTGTTTTGAATTCCCTTGCCTGGAATTGCCTTATGGGGAATTGACTTGCCTTGACTTGCCTGGTATTGTCTTGCCTAGAATAATCTGGAATTGTTTTGCGTGAAATTGTTGTATCTTGCCTTTCCTGGAATTGCCTTGCCTTGCCTTGCATTTTCTTGCTTTTCCTAAAATATCTTTGCCTTGCCTTGCATTGCTTTGCCTGTAATAATTGCCTTGCCTTGCCATGCTTGGAATAATTTTTCTGCCGGGAATTTTCTGGAATTCCTTTGATTGAAATTGCCTGAAATTGCCTTCAATGGAATGGCCTGGAGTTGCCTTCCCTCAAATTGCCTTGCCTGAAATTGCCTGGAATTGCCTTGCCTAATATTTTCCTGACTGGAGTTGCCTTTTTTGAAGTTGCCTTGCCTGGAATTGCCTTGCCTGAAATTGCCTGGAATTGTCTAAAATTGTTTTGACTGTCATTGCCTTGCCTTGAATTGCCTTGCCTGAAAATAGCTTGCCTGAAATTGCCTTGTTTGGAATTGCCATGACTTGTCATGCCTAGAATTACCTTGCCTTGCCATGCCTGTAATTGCCTTGCCTTGCCTTGCCTGGAATTAAATTGCCTTGCTTGGAATAGCCTTGTCCTGCCTTGTCTTGCCTGAAATTTCGTGGAATTGTCTTTTCTGTAATTGCCTTGTATTGGCTTGCCTAGAATTGCCTAAAATTGTCTTGCCTGCAATTGCCTTGTTTGCCTTGATTTGCCTGGTACTGCCTTGCCTGGAATTGCCTTGTTTAGAATTGCCAGAAATTGCCTTGCCTGGAACTGCCTGGAGTAGCCTTGCCAGAAATTGACGTCCCTGAAATGGCCTGAAGTTGCCTTGCCTGGAATTGCCTGAAATTGCCTTGCCTGGAATTTGCTTGTCTGGAATTGCCTGGAATTGCCTTTCCTGGAGTTGCCTGGAATTGCCTGGAATTGCCTTTCCTGGAATTTTCTTGCCTAGAGTTGCCTGGAATTGCCTTGCCTGAAATTGTCTGTCCTGGAATTGAATGGAATTACCTTGCCTGGAATTAACTTGCCTAAGATTGCCTGAAATTGCCTTACCTAAAATTGCCTGGAAATGCCTTGCATATAATTTTTTTGCCAGGAATTTCCGTGTCTAGATTTTCCTCGCCAGGAATTGCATTTTTTGTAATTGCCTGGCCTGGAATTGCCTTGCCTTGCCTTGCCTTGCCTTTTGTGGAATTTTCTGGCCTGGAATTGCTTTGCCTGGAATTTCTTGAAATTGCCTTGCCAGAAATTGTCTTGCCTGAATTTGCCAGGAATTGTTTTGCCTGGAAACCCCTTGCCAGAAATTTTCTGGATTTGCCTTGCCAGAAATTGTTTTTCTTGAATTGCCTGGAATTGCTTTGTTGGAATTGAATTGCCTTGCCTTGCCTGAAAGTGACTTGCCTGGAATTTCCTTGCCTGGTATTGCCTTGCCTTGTTTTGCCTGGAAGTGACTCGCATTGACTTGCGTGGAATTGCCTTGCCTTATTTTTCCTGGAATTGCCTTGCCTGAAATTTCCTGAATATGCATTTTCTGAAATAGCCATGAATGGAATTGCCTGAAATAACCTTGCCAGAATTTTCTTGCCTAGAATTGCCTCAAATCGCCTTACCCTATTGCCTTGACTGGAATTGCCTGGAATTGCTTTGACCATAATATTTTTACCGGGAATTTCCTTGACTGGATTTGTCCGGAATGGCAATACATAAAATTGCCTTTTCTGGAATCACCTGGAGTTGTCTTTTCTGGAATTGCCTTGCCTGGAATTGCCTGAAATTGCCTCGCCTAAAATTGCCTTGCCTGGAGTTGCCTGGAATTTCCTTGCCTAAAATTGCCATGCCTGGAATTGCCTGAAATTGCCTTGCCTGGAATTGCAGAGCCTGGAATTGTCTGAAATTGCCTTGCCTGGAGTTGCCTTGCCTGGAATTGCCTGGAATTGCCTTGCCTGAATTTGCCTTACCTGGAAATGCCTGCAATTGCCTTGCCTAAAATTTTCTTGCACGGAATTGCCTGAAATTTTCTTGCCTGAAATTGCCTTGAGTGGAATTTTCTTGCATGGATTTGACTTACCTGGAATTGCCTTGCCTGGAATTGCCTTGAATTGCCATGCCTCGAATTGCCTAAGATTGCCTTGCCTGGGATTGCCTGTCCTAAAATTGCCTGAAATTTCCTTGCCTGAAATTGCCAGGGTAGCCTTGCCTGGCATTGCCTGTAATTGTCTTGCCTGTAATTGCCATACCTGGAATTTCCTGTAATTGCCTTGCCTAGAATTGCCTTGGCTGATATTACCTTGATTTGAATTGCCTTGCATGGAATTGTCTTGCCTAGAATTGCCTTCTGTGGAATTTCTTTGCCTGAATTTGACTTACCTGGAATTGCCTTGCCTGGAATTGCCTGAAATTGCCTTTCCTGGAATTGCCTTGGATTGCCTTGCCTGGGATTGCCTTTCCTGGAATTGCCTTTCCTGGAATTTTCTGGAATTAAATTATGTGTAATTGCCTTGCCTGAAGTTGTCTGGATTTGCATTTGCTTGAATTTCTTCCAATCGACTTGCCTGGAATTGCCTGGTCTGGATTTGTCTGAAATTGACCTGCCTCGAATTGCCTTGCCTGTATTTGCCTGGAATTGCCTTGCCTGGATTTGCCTAAAATTGACTTGCCACAAATTGCACTGCCTGGATTTGCATGGAATTGCCTTGCCTGGCATTTCCTGAAATTGACTTGCCTGAAATTGCCTTTTATGGAATTGCCTAAAATTGCTCTGCCTCGGATTGCCTGGCCCGGATTTGCCTGGATTTGACTTGCCTTGAATTGCCTTTCCTGGAATTGACTGGAATTTTCTTGCCAGGAATTTTCTTGTCTGAATTAGCCTGAAATTGCCTTGCCTGGAATATCCTTGCCTAGAATTGCCTGGAATTGCCTTTCCTTTAATTGCCTTGCCTGGAATTGCTTTGCCTGGAATTGCCTGGAGTTTTCTTGCCTGGAGTTGCCTTCCTGGAAATTGTCTGAAATTTCCTTGCCTGGAATTGCCTGGTATTGCCTTGCCTAAAATTGCCTTTTCTGCAATTGCCTGCACTTGCGTTTCCTCGAATTTCCTAGAATTGTCTTGCCTGGAATGTCTTGCCTTAATTTGCCTGCAATTGCCTTGCCTGAAATTGCCTTTCCAGGAATTACATGGAGTTTTCTTGCCTGGAATTGCCTGGCCTGGATTATTCTGGAGCTGACTAGCCTCGAATTGCCTTGCCTGGAAATATCTGGAATTGCATTGCCTAAAATTTCCTTGCCTGAATTTGTCTGGAATTGCCTTGCCTGAAATAGACTTGCCTGAAATGGCCTGGAATTTTTTTGCCTTCAATAGCTTTGCCTGGAATTGCCTTGCCTTCAGTTGGCTGGAGTTGCTTTCATATGGCCACTCATTCAGAGCCTCAGTGAATAATACACACTTGGGGAATAATCAAGAGTATAATTTATATGGCCACTCTCTCAGTACTTTACTGAGTGGTACACACCTGGGGAATATTCGACAGTTTCATATGAACACTCAATGAGTGCCTCACTGAATAAGGAACACCTGTGGAATAGTCAGGAATCTATTTTATTTGGTCATGCTTTCAGAGCCTCAGTGAATAATACACACCTAAAAACCATTGGGGACTGTGTTTCATGTGGACACTCATTCAGAGCCTCACGGAATAGAACACACCTGGCGAATTCTCAAGAGTCTATTTGGAATGGTAATGAATTCAGAGACTCTGAATAAAACACACCTAGAAAATTGTGAGGAATCTATTCAAAATGGCCACATATTCAGAGCCTCAGTGAATCATGCACACCAAGTAAATAATCAGGAGTCTATTGCTTATGTCCTCTCATTCAGCTCCTCAGTGAACAATGCACGTCTGTCGGTTACTGAGGGGTTTGTTTCATATGGCCACTCATTTCGAGCCTCACTGAATAGTACACAACTGGACAAAAGTCAGGGGTATATTTTACATGGCCACTCATTCAGAGGCTCAGTAAATAATTCACAGCGGTTGAGTACTCAGGAGACTTTCTCATATGACGAATCATTCAGAGCCTCACTGAACAATACAGAGCTTGGAGATAGTCAGGATTCTATTTAATATAAACACTCATTATGAGCCTCAGTAAATCACGCATGTCTGTGGAATACTGAGGATACTAATTCATATTACACCCCAATTCATAGATTCCCTGAATATTAAACACTTGTGAAATAATCAGAAGTCAATTTCATATGGTGAGTTATTAGGAACCCCAAGAAATAATACACTACTTGGGAATAGTAAGGAATTACTTTCATATGGTCACTCAGAGAATCAGTGAATAATGCACACATGAGGAATACTCAGTGAATACTGGGAGTTTATTTCATATGGCCACACAGAGACTCAGTGAGTAATGTACACCACAGTAGTAGTCAGGATGCTGTTTTCTATGACCACTGATTTAGTTTCTCACTGAATGTCACACCGGGAAATCGTCAGGATTTTGTTCCATAGGACCATTCATTAAGACCCTTACTGAATAATGCACAAAAGGGCAATAGTCAGGATTCTATTTCATATGGCCTCTCCTTCGAAGATTCAGTGCATAATAAACACCTGTGGAGTAGTTATGATCCTATTTAATATAGCCACAAATTAATCACCTCCCTGAATGATACACACCTGGGTGACAGTCAAGAGTCTACTTAAAATGGCTACACATTCAGAGTCTCTGTAAATAATGCACACCTGGGCAATAGACAGAAGACTTTTTTATGCCCACTTGTTCAGAGTCTCATTCAATAATACACACCTGCAGAAGAGTTAAAAGTCTACTTCATACAGCCACCCATTTAGATCCTCAGTGAATAATGCACACCAGAATAATAGTCTGGAGCCTCTCTCATATAGCTTCTCATTCAGTGCCTCCCTTAATAATACACACCGGGGAAAACATCAGTATTCTATTCCATACTGCCACTCATTCAGAGCCTTATTGAATAATTCACAATGGGGCAATAGTCAGGTGACTATTTTATATGGCCTCTCATTTAGAGCTTCAGTGAATAATGAACTTCTATGGAGTAGTCAGGACGCTGTTTATGGTAGCCACGAATTAAGTTTCTCCCTGAATGATACACACCTGGGTGATAGTCAGGAGTCTATTTCATATGATCTCTCATTCTGGAAATAACTGAAGAATATACACCTGGGAAAGTGTCAGGAGTCTATTTGGTATGCATGCTCATGCAGAACCTGTTTGAATAATGCAAACATGGAGAATCATTAAATGTCCATGTCATATGGCTACTCATTCAATCAGTGAACAAGGCACACATGTGGAGTAATAAGAAGTCTGTTTCATGTAACCACTCTTTCACAGCCTCACCAAATATTATAGACTTATGATACAGTCTGGAGTCTATTTCATGTGGCCACTCAGTGAATAATGCACACATGAGGAATACTCTGTGAATATTAGAAGTCTATTTTATATGGACATTCAGAGCCACAGTGAGTAATGGATACCATGGTAATAGTCAGGATCCTGTTACATGTGACCACTGATTCAGTATTTCTCTAAATAATACACACCAGAAAATCTTCAGGATTCTATTCCATAGAAACACTCATTCAGAGCCTTACTAAATAATGCACAATGGGGCAAGAGTCAGGAGTCTATTTCATATGGCCTCTCATTCAGATTCAGTGAATGATAAACATCTGTGGAGTAGTTAGGACCCTATTTAAGATAGACACAAATTAAGCACCTTTCTGAATGACACACACCTGTGTTACAGTCAGGAGTCTATTTGACAAGGGCACTCATACAGAACCTCTTTGAATAATGCACATGTGAAGAATAATCACTAGTCTATTTCATATGGTTATTCCCTTAGAGAATCATTGAATAAGACACACCTGGAAGAAAAATCGAGGCTATTTCATATGGCCACCATTTCAGTGCTTAAGTGAATAATATATATATTGGGAATATCCAGGAATCTCTTTTATATGGCCACTCGTTCAGGGCCTCAGTCAATAATACACCCCTGGAAAATTGTCTAGTGTCTACTTCAAGTAGCCACACATTGAGAGTCTCTGTATGTAATGCACACCTGGGGAATAGACAGGAGTCTCTTTTTGGCTCATTTATTCAGTCTCATTCAGTAATACACACCTGGAAAAGAGTTAAGAGTCTTCTTTATATAGCCACTCATTTAGAGCCTCTGTAAGTAATACACAACTGTGGAACAGACAGTGGTCTATTTTGTATGGCCACAAAATCAAAGCCTGAGTGAGTAATGCACAACTTTGGAATAAGGAGGAGTCTATTCCATATGCCCGCTTAATCAGTGTCTCAGTCAATAATACACACCTTAGGAATAGTAAGGGATCTATTTCATCTAATCACTAACTCAAAACCTCATTAAAAAAAACACACATGTGGAAGAGTCAGGAGGCTATTTCATATGGCCAAACATTCAGAGCCTCAGTAACTAATACATACCGGGGCATACTCAGGTAACTATTACATACGGCTTCTCATTCAGAGCTTCACTGAATAATGAAAACCTGGTGGAAAGTCAGGGTTCTATTTTATAAAGACACTCTTTCAGAGCCAAACCTAAAAATGCACTCCTGTGAGTATCCAGGAGTTTCTTTCCTATGTCCACTCATTCAGAGCCTCATTGAATAATACCGATCTATGGAAATGTCAGGAGTGTATTTCACATGACCACTCATTTAGAACCTCCTTTAATCATACATACCTGGGGAAAACTCAGGAGTCTCTTTCATATGAACACTCATTCAGAAACTCGTGGAATAATGCATACCTCTGAAATAGTCTGGAGTCTATTTGATATAATGGTTCATTCAGTGCCTCAGTGGAAAATGCACATGGGAGGAATAGTTAAGTGGCTATTTTATGTAGCCACTCATCCATACCCTTAGTAAGTAATCCACACCTGGGGAATAGTCAGGAGTCTATTTCATGTAGTCAATTATTCAGAAACTCAGTGAATGCTACACACCTGTGGACTAGTTAGAGTATGATATATGGCCGCTCAATCAGAGCATTACTGTTTGATGCACACCTAGGAATTAGTCAGGATTCTATTTCATATCACCAATGTTTAAGAGCCTCATTGAGTAATGCACATCTGGTCAGTAATGAGGAGGCTATGTCATATGAACATTCATTCATACCCTCAGTGAATAAGGCACACCTGTGGAGTAGCCAGAATTGTCTTTCACACAGCCACTCATTCAGAGCCTCAGTGCATAATACACACCTGTGGAACAGTCATCATTTCATTTCATAAGGCCACTGACTCATAGCCTCGGTGAATAATGCACAAATGTACAGTACTCAGCAGTCTATTTCATAAAGCCGCTCATTCAGAGATTCACTGAACAATAAAAATATTTGGAATAGACACCATCCTCTTTCATATGATTACACAAGGAGAGCCTCACTGAGTGATACGCACCTGGGAATAAGTTAGAAGTCTACTTTATATGGCCACTTATTTATAGCCTCAGTGAATAATGCACACATGCAGAATAGACACTAGTCTATTTTATATGGCCACAAAATTAAAGCCTGAGTGAGTAATGCACAACTTTGGAATAGTCAGTAGTCTATTCCATATGCCCATATATTCAGAGTCTGAGTCAACAATACACTCCCGGGGAATAATCAGAAGTCTATTTCCTATGGTTACTAACTCAAAGACTCATTAAATGATACACACCTGTGGACTAGTCAGAGGGCTATTTCATATGGCCAAAGTTTCAGAGCCTCACTGAACAATGCATATCTGGGGAATACTCAGGACCCTATTACATATAGCCTCTTCTTCAGAGCTTCACTGAATATGGAACACCTGTATTGTAGTCAGAATTCTATTTCATATAGCTACATATTCAGAGCCTCACTGAATAACATACACCTTGGGGAAAGTCATCTTTCTATGTCGTATAACCATTCATTTAGAGCCGAACCTAAAAATGCACGCATGAGGAGTATTCAGTAGTCGCTTTCCTATGGCCACTCATTCAGAGCCTCACTGAATAATACAGACCTACGGAAAAGTCAGGAGTGTATTTCACATGGCCACTCATTCAGAACCTCAGTGAAGAATCATATATAACTTGGGAATACTCAGGATTCTATTTAATATAGCCACTTATTCAGAGACTCACTGAATAAGGCACACCTGGGGAATAGTCTGGAGTCTATTTGATATGACTGTTCACCCAGTGCTGCAGTGGAAAATGCACGGCTGAGAGATAGTCAAGGGGATATTGTCAGGAGTCTATTTTATATGGTCACTCATTCAGAAACTCACTGAATGATACACAACTGGGGAATAGTCAGAGTCCATGCCATATGGCCACTCAATCACAGCATTACTGAATAATGCACAATGGGGCAATAGTCAGGATTCTATTTCATATGGCCTCTTATTCAGACCTTCAGTGCATAATAAACAGCTGTGGAGTAGTCAGGATTCTATTTAAGGTAGCCCCAAATTAAGCAACTCCCTGAATAATACACACATGAGTGATTGTCAAGAGGCTATTTGATATGGACACTCATACAGAACCTCTTCGAATACTGCACATGTGGGAATAAACACTAGTCTATTTTATATGGTGATTCGTTTGGAATATCAAGAAATAACGCACACCTGTGGAGTAAAATGGAGTCTATTTCATATGGCCACTCTTTCAGTGTTTCAGTGAATAATATGTATATCTGAATAGTCAGGAATCGCTTTCATATGGCCACTCATTCAGGGCCTCTGTGAATAATACACCTTTTGGAAACAGTCAAGAATCTACTTCAAGTGTCTACACATTCAGGGTCTCTGTAAATAATGCACACCTGGGCAACAACCAAGAGTCTCTTTTCTATGCCCACTTATTCAGATTGTCATTTATAATACACACCTATGGAAAAGTTAAGAGTCTACTTCATATAGCCACTCATTTAGAGCTTCAGTGAATAATGCACACCAGGGTTATAGTCTGGAGTCTCTTTTATATGGCCACTCATTCAGTGCCTCACTGAATGATAAAAACCTGGAGAATCATAAGAATTCCATTCCATAATACCACTTATTCAGAGCATTATAGAATAATTCACAACGTGCAATATTCAGGTGTCAATTTTATATGGCCTCTCATTCAGAGCATCAGTTAAATAATGAACTTCTTTTGAGTAGTCAAGTTACATTTTATGGCAGCCATGAATTAAGTGCCTCCCTGAATGATACACACCTGGTTGATAGTCAGGAGTGTATTTTATATGATCTCTCATTCTGGGAATAACTGAAGAATACACACCTGGGAAAGTGTCAGGAGTCTATTTGGTATGCACACTCATGCAGAACTTGTTTGAGTAATGCACACATGGAGTAAAATTAGGAGTCCATGTCATATGGCTACTCCTTCAGACAATCAGTGAATAATGCACACATGTGGAGTAATAAGAAGTCTGTTTCATGTGGCCACACTTTCATAGCTTCATCAAATATTATACACTTATAATATAGTCTGGAGTCTATTTTATGTGGCCACTCAGAGAATCTGTGAATAATGCACAGATGAGAAATACTCTGTGAATATTAGGAGTCTATTTTATATGGCCACTCAGAGCCGCAGTGAATAATACACACCACGGTAATAGTCAAAATCCTATTTCATGTGACCACTGATTCAATATCTCTCTGAATGTTACACACCAGGGAATCTTCAGGATTCTATTCCATAAAAACACTCATTCAGATCCTTACTAAATAATGCACAATGGGGGAAGGTTCAGCAGTCTATTTCATATGGCCTCTCATTCAGAGATTCAGTGAATAATAAACACCTGTGGAGTAGTAGAAACCCTATTTAAGATAGGCACAAATTAAGCACGTCCCTGAATGATACACAACTGTGTGAGAGGCAGGAGTCTATTTTATATGGACGCTCATACAGAACCTCTTTGAATAATGCAAATGTGAATAATAATCACTAGTCTATTTCATATGGTGATTCCTTTAGAAAATCACTGAATAACAAACAATTGTAAAGTAAAATCGACTCTATTTCATATGGGCACCATTTCAGTTTTTCAGTGAATAATATGTATATCTGGAATAGCCAGGAATCTCTTTTATATAGTTACTGGTTCAGGGCCTCAGTGAATAATGCACCCCTGTGAAATTTTCTAGTGTCTACTTCAAATGGCCACACATTGAGAGTCTCTGTATATAATGCACACCGGGAGAATAGACAGGAGTCTCTTTCTTAGGCTCACTTATTCAGTCTCATTCAGTAATACACACCTGGAAAAGAGTTAAGAGTCTTCTTCATATAGCCACTCATTTAGAGCCTCAGTAAAGAATGCACACCTGTGGAAGAGACTCTGGTCTATTTTCTATGGCCACAAAATCAAAGCCTGGGTGAGTAATGCACAACTGTGGAATAAAGAGGAGTCTATTCCATATGCCAATTTAATTAGTGTCTCAGTCAATAATACACACCTTAGGTATAGTAAGGGATCTATTTCATCTAATGACTAACTCGAAGACTCATTAAATAAAACACACCTGTGGAAGAGTCAGGAGGCTATTTCATATGGCCAAACATTCAGAGCCTCAGTGACTAATGCATACCGGCACATACTCAAGACGCTCTTACATATGCCCTATCATTCAGAGCTTCACTGAATAATGAACACCTGGGAAAATGTCAGGATTCTATATCAACAAGACACTCTTTCAGAGCCAAACCTAAAAATGCACTTTTGCGAGTATTCAGGAGTCTCTTTCCTATGTCCACTCATTCAGAGCCTCATTGAATAATACACATCTATGGAAATGCCAGGAGTGTGTTTAACATGGTCACTCATTCAGAGCCTCATTGAATCATATATACCTCAGGAATACTCAGGAGTCTATTTCATATGGCCACTCATTCAGAAACTTGTGGAGTAATGCACACCTGTGAAATAGTCTGGAGTCTATTTAATATGATGATTCATTCAGTGCCTCAGTGAAAAATGAACACAAAAGGAATAGGTAAGTGGCTCTTTTATGTAGCCATTCATTCATACCCTTAGTAAGTAATACACACCTGGGGAATAATCAGGGGTCTATTTCATGTGGCCAATTATTCAGAAACTCAGTGAATGCTACACACCTTTGGACTAGTTAGGGTCTATGACACATGGCCGCTCAGTTAGAGCATGACTGATTGATGCACACCCGGGAATTAGTCAGGATTCTCTTTCAAATCACTATTATTTAAGAACCTCATTGATTAATGCACATGTGGTCAGTAATCAGGAGGTTATGTCATATGAGCACTTATTCATAGCCTCGGTGAATAATGCACACACATGGAGTAGCCAGGAGTGTATTTCACACTGCCACTCATTCAGAGCCTCAGTGAATAATACACACCTGTTGAATAGTCAGCATTTCATTTCATAAGGCCACTGACTCATAGCCTCAGTGAATAATGCACAAATGTACAGTACTCAGCAGTCTATTTCATAAAGCCACTCATTCAGAGATTCACTGAATAATAAAATTATTTGGGATAGAAATCATCCTATTTCATATGATCACACAAGGAGAGCCTCACTGAGTAATACACACCTAGGGACGAGTTAGGAGTCTACTTTATATGGCCACTCATTTACAGCCTCAGTTAATAATCCACAAATGTGAAATAGACACTAGTTTATTTTATATAGTCACAAAATTAAAGCCTGAGTGAGCAATGCACAACTTTGGAATAGTCAGTAGTCTATTCCATATGCCCATATATTCAGAGTCTGAGTCAATAATACACACCTGGCAAATAGTCAGAAGTCTATTTCATATTGTCACTAACTCAAATACTCATTAAATGATACACACCTGTGAACTAATCAGGAGACAATTTCATATGACGAAAGTTTCAGAGCCTCAGTGAATAATGCATATCTTGAGAATACTCAGGACGCTATTACATATGGCCTCTCCTTCAGAGCTTCACTGAATAAGGAACACCTGTATTGTAGTCAGAATTCTATTACATAAAACCACATATCCATAGCCTCACTGAATAACATACACCTTGGGGAAAGTCAAGTTTATATGTCGTATAGCCACTCATATAAAGCCGAACCTAAAAATGCACCCCTGAGGCGTATTCAGTAACTGTTTTTCCTATGGCCACACTTTCAGAGCCTTTCTGAATAATACAGACATATGGAAAAGTCAGGAGTGTATTTCACATGGACACTCATTCAGAATTTCAGTGAAGAATTATATATACCTGGGGAATACTCAGGAGTCTATTTAATATAGTCACTTATTCAGAGACTCACTGAATGTTGCACACCTGGGGAATAGTCTGGAGTCTATTTGATATGACCGTTCACCCAGTGCCTCAGTGGAAAATGCGCAGCTGAGAAATAGTCAAGAGGATATAGTCAGAAGTCTATTTTACATAATCACTCATTAAGAAACTCACTGAATGATACACAACTGGGGAATAGTCAGAGTCCATGCCATAAGGACAATCAATCACAGCATTACCGAATAATGCACAGTGGCGCAATAGTCAGGAGTCTATTTTATATGGCGTCTTATTAAGGCCTTCATTGCATAATAAACAGCTGTAAAGTAGTCAGGACCCTATTTAAGTTAGCCCCAAATTAAGGACCTCCCTGAATAATACACACATGAGTGATTGTCAGGAGGCTATTTGATATGGACACTCATACAAAACCTCTTCGAATACTGCACATGTGGGAAATAAACGCTAGTCTATTTAATACGGTGATTCGTTTGGAATATCAAGGAATAACGCACACATGTGGAGTAAAATGGGGTCTATTTTATATGGCCACTCTTTCAGTGTTTTTGTGAATAATATGTATATCTGAATAGTCAGGAATCTCTTTTTTGCGGCCACTCATTCAGGGCCTACTTGAATAATACACCTCTTGGAAACAGTCTTCAAATGTCTACACATTCAGGGTCTCTGTAAATAATGCACACCTGGGTAATAGAGAGGAGACTGTTTTTTATGCCCACTTATTCAGAATCTCAATCAATAATACACACCTAAGAAAGTGTTAAGAGTCTACTTCATATAGCCACTCATTTAGAGCCTCAGTGAATAATGCACACCAGAGTTATAGTCTGGAGCCTCTTTTATATGGCCGCTCATTCAGTGCCTCACTGAATGATACAAACCTGGGGAATCATAAAGATTCTATTTCATACTACCAGTCATTCAGAGCCTTATGGAATAATTCACAATGAGCGATAGTCTGGTGTCTATTTTATATGGCCTCTAATTCAGAGCTTCAGTTAAAAAATGAACTTCTATGGAGTAGTCAAGTCACTGCTTAAGAGAGCCACGAATTAAGTGCCTCCCTGAATGATACACACATTGGTGAGAGTCAGGAGTCTATTTCATATGACCTGTCATTGTGGAAATTACAGAAGAGTACAGATATGATGGAGTGTCAGCAGTATATTTGGTCTGAACACTCATACAGAACCTGTTTAAATAATGCGAAGATGAAGAATAATTGGGAGTCTACATCATATGGCTACTGATTCACACTAACAGTGAATAACATACACCTGTAGAGTAATAAGAAGTCTGTTTCACATGGCCATTCTTTCACAGCCTCACCGCATATTAAACACTTGTGATATAATCTGGAGTCTATTTCTTATGGCAAATCATTCAGAGGATTACTGAATAATGCACGCCTGCTGAATAGTCAGAAGTCCCTTTTCTAATGGTTACTCATTGAGAGCCTCACTGAATGTACACACCTGGAGAAATATTCAGGATTCTGTTTTATCCCTTCATTCAGAGTCTCACTGAATAATGCACACCTGTGGAATAGTCAGGTGTCTTTTTCATGTGGCCTCTGATTCGAAGTGTCACTGAATAATGTGGAGTAGTCAGGAGTCTATTTCATGTAGACACATATTCAGAGCCTCAGTGAATAAGACACACCCATGTAATAGTAAGGAATCTAATTAATATGGCCACATATTCAGAGCCTCACTGAATAATACACACCTGGAGAATAATTTGGAGTCTATTTCCGATGGACATTCATTCAGAGACTCGGTGAATAATGCACACCTGTGGAGTAACCAGGAGTCTATTTAATTTGGACACTCATTCTTAGCCTCAGTGGATAATATGCACCTGTGGAATAGTCAGGAGTCTATTTCATATGGCCATTCATTCAGAGCCTCAGTGAATAATACACACTTGGGGAATAGTTAAGGGTCTATTTTATATGGCCACTCTCTCAGTACTTTACTGAGTGGTACACACCTGAGGAATAGTCAGGACAGTTTCATATGGACACTCAATGAGTGCCTCACTGAATAATGCACACCTGTGGAATAGTCAGGAATCTATTTTATTTGGTCACTCTTTCAGAGCCTCAGTGAGTAATACACACCTAGAAAACACTGGGGAGTGTGTTTCATGTGGCCACTCATTCAGAGCCTCACGGAATAAGGCACACCTTGAGAATTCTCAAGAGTCTATTTGGAATGGCAGTGCATTTAGAGACTCTGTGAATAACACACACCTAGGGAATTGTGAGGAATCTATTCAAAATGGCCACATATTTGGAACCTCAGTGAATCATGCACACCAAGTAAATAATCAGGAGTCTATTGCTTATGCCCTCCCATTCAGTCCCTTAGTGAATAATGCATGTCTGTTGAGTACTTAGGGGTTTGTTTAATATGGCCACTCATTTTGAGCCTTACTCAATAGTACACAACTGGAAAGACGTCAGGGGTATATTTTACATGGCCACTCATTTAGAGGCTCAGTGAATAATTCACAGCGGTTGAGTACTCAGGAGACTTTCTCATATGGTGAATCATTCAGAGCCTCACTGAATGATGCACAGCTTGGAGATAGTCAGGATTTCATTTAATATAAACACTCATTATGAGCCTCAGTGAATCACGAATGTCTGTGGAATACTGAGGACACTAATTCTTATTACTCCCCCAATTCATAGATTGCCTGAATATTACACACTTGTGAAACAATCAGAAGTAAATTTCATATGGTGAGTTATTAGAAACCCCAAGAAATAATACACTACTTGGGAGTAGTCCAGAATCAATTTCATATGGCCACTCAAAAAATCAGTGAATGATGCACACATGAGGAATACTAAGTGAATATTAGGAGTCTATTTCATATGGCCACACAGAGACTCAGTGAATAATGCACACCACGATAATCATCAGGTTCCTGTTTCATATGACCACTGATTCAGTTTCTCACTGAATGTCACACCGAAAAATAGTCAGGATTCTGTTCCATAGGACCATTCATTAAGACCCTTACTGAATAATGCACAAAAAAGCAATAGTCAGAAGTGTATTTTATATGGCCTCTCCTTCAGAGCTTCAGTGAGTAATAAACACCTGTGGAGTAGTCATGACCCTATTTAGGATAGCCACAAATTAAGCACCTCCCTGAATGATACACACCGGGGTGACAGTCAGGAGTCTACTAAAAATGGCTACACATTCAGAGTCTTTTTAAATAATGCAAACCTGGGCAATAGACAGGAGTCTCTTTTTTATGCCGACTTATTCAGAGTCTCATTCAATAATACACACCTTCAGAAGAGTTAAGAGTCTACTTCATATAGCCACCCATTTAGATCCTTAGTGAATAATGCACACCAGGGTAATAGTCTTCAGCCTCTCTCATATAGCCGCTCATTCATTGCCTCACTGAATTATACACACCTGGGGAATCATCAGGATTCTATTCCATGCTGCCACTTATTCAGAGCCTTATTGAATAATTCGCAAAGTGGCAATAGTCAGGTGACTATCTTATATGGCCTCTCATTTAGAGCTTCAGTGAATAATAAACTTCTATGGAGTAGTCAGGACAGTTTTTTATGGTAGCCACAAATTAACTGTCTCCCTGAATGGTACACACCTGGGTGATAATCAGGAATCTATTTCATGTGACCTCTCATTCTGAGAATAACTGAAGAATACACACCTGGGGAAGTGTCAGTAGTTTATTTGGTATGCACAGTCATGCAGAACCTGTTTCAATAATGCATACAAAGAGAATAATTAGGAGTCCATGTCACATGGCTACTCATTCGGACAATCAGTGAATAATGCACACATGTGGAGTAACAAGAAGTTTGTTTCATGTGGCCACTCTTTCACAGACTCACCGAATATTATACACTTATGATATAGTATGGAGTCTATTTCATGTGGCCACTCAGAGAATCAGTGAATAATTCACACATGAGAAATACTCTGTGAATATTAGGAGTCTATTTTATATGGCCACTCAGAGCCACAGTGAATAATGCATACCACGGTAATAGTCAGAATCCTGTTTCCTGTGATCACTGAGTTAGTATCTCTCTGAGTGATACACACCAGAGAATCATCAGGATTCTATTCCATAGGAACACTCATTCAGAGCCTTACTAAATAATGCACAGTAGGGCAAGAGTCAGGAGTCTATTTCATACAGTTTTCATTTGGAGATTGAGTGAATAATAAACACCTGTGGATAGTAGTCAAGACCCTATTTAAGATAGACACAAATTAAGCACCTCCCTGAATGATACACACCTGTGTGACAGTCAGGAGTCTATTTGATGTAGACACTCATACAGAACCTCTTGGAATAATGCACATGTGAAGTATAATCACTAGTCTGTTTCATGTGGTGATTCCTTTAGAGAATCATTGAATAACACACACTTGTGAAGTAAAATCGAGTCTATTTCATACCTCCACTATTTCAGTGTTTCAGGGAATAATATATATATATGGAATAGCCAGGAATCTCTTTCATATGGACACTTGTTCAGGGCCTCAGTGAGTAATACACCCTGAAAAATTGTCTACTGTCTGCTTCAAGTAGCCAGACATTGAGTGTCTCTGTATATAATGCACACCTGGGGAATAGACAGGAGTCTCTTTCTTAGGCTCACTTATTCAGTCTCATACAGTAATACACACTTGGAAAAGAGTTAAAAGTATTCTTCATATTGTCACTCATTTAGAGCCTCAGTAAATAATGCAAACCTGTGGAACAGACACTGGTCTATTTTGTATCACCCCAAAATCAAAGCCTGAGTGAGTAATACACAATGTTGGAATAATGAGGAGTCTATTTCATATGCCCACTTAATCAGTGTCTCAGTCAATAATACACACCTTAGGAATAGTAAAAGATCTATTTCATCTAATCCCTAACTCAAAGCTTCATTAAATAATACACACCTGTGGAATAGTCAGGAGGCTATTTCATATAGCCAATCATTCAGAACCTCAGTGACTAATACATACCGGGGCATACTCAGGACACTATTACTTATGGCCTCTCATTCAGAGCTTCACTGAATAAAGAATAACTAGGGGAAAGTCAGGATTCTATTTCATAATGACACTCTTTCAGAGCCAAACCTAAAAATGCACTCCTGCGAGTATTCAGGAGTCTGTTTCCTATGTCCACCCATTCAGAGCCTCATTGAATGATACCTATCTTTGGGAATGTCAGGAATGTATTTCACATGGCCACTCATTCAGAACCTCATTGAATTATACATACCTGGGGAAAACTCAGGAGTATATTTCATATGGCCACTCATTCAGAAACTCGTGAAATAATGCACACTTGTGAAATAGTCTGGAGTGTATTTGATATGATGCTTCATGCAGTGACTCAGTGGAAAATGCATACGGGAGAAATAGTTAAGTGGCTATTTTATGTAGCCCCTCATCCATACCCTTAGTTAGTCATATACACCTGGGGAATAGTCAGGAGTCTATTTTATGTGGCCAGTTATTTAGAAACTCAGTGAATGCTACACACCTGTGGACTAGTTAGAGTTTATGACGTATGGCCGCTCAATCAGAGCATTACTGTTTGATGCACACCTGGGAATTAGTCAGGATTCTATTTCATATCACCATTGTTTAAAAGCCTCATTGAGTAATGCACATCTGGTCAGTAATCAGGAGGCTATGTCATATGAACACTCATTCATAGCCTCAGTGAATAATGCACACCTGGGGAATAGCCAGGAGTGTATTTCACACAGCCACTCATTCAGAGCCTCAGTGCATAATACACACCTGTGGAAAAGTCATCATTTTATTTCATAAGGCCACTGACTCATAGCTTCAGTAAATAATGCACAAATGTACAGTACTCAGCAGTCTATTTCATAAAGCTGCTCATTCAGAGATTCAATTAATAATAAAAATATTTGGGATAGACCTCATCCTGTTTCATATGATCACACAAGGAGGGCCTCACTGAGTAATACACACCTGGGGAAGAGTTATGAGTCTACTTTATATGGCCACTGTTTTACAGCCTTAGTGAATAATGCACGTGTGTGGAATAGAAACTATTCTATTTTATATGGCCACAAACTTAAAGCCTGAGTGTGTAATGCCCAACTTGGAATACTCAGTTGTCTATTCCATATGCCTGTATATTCAGAGCCTGAGTCAGTAATACACACCTGGGGAATAGTCAGAAGTCTATTTCATATGGTCACTAACTAAAATCCTCATTAAATGATACACACCTGTGGACTAGTCAGGAGACTATTTCATATGGCCAAATTTTCAGAGCCTCAGTGAATAATGCATATTTGGAGAATACTCAGGACCCTATTACATATGGCCTCTCTTTCATAGATTCACTGAACGAGGAACACCTGTATTGTAGTCAGAATTCTATGTCATATAGCCACATATTCAGAGCCTCACTGAATAACATACACCTTAGGGAAAGTCAAGTTTCTATGTCGTATAGCCACTCATTTATAGCCGAACCTAAAAATGCACACCTGAGGATTATGCAGCAGTCTCTTTCTTATGGCCCCTCATTCAGAGCCTCACTGAATAATACAGACGTGTCAAAAAATCAGGAGTGTATTTCACATGACCACTCATTCAGAACCTCAGTGAACAATCATATATACCTGGAAAATACTCAGGATTCTGTTTAATATAGCCACTAATTCAGAGACTCACTTAATGTTGCACACCTGGGGAATAGTCTGGAGTCTATTTGATATGACCGTTCACCCAGTGTCTAAGTGGAAAATGCTCAGCTTAGAAATAGTTAAGAGGACACAGTCAGGAGTCTATTTTATATTGTCACTCATTCAGAACTCACTGAATGATACACAACTGGGGAATAGTCAGAGTTTATACCATTTGACCACTCAATCACAGCGTTACCAAATAATGCACAATGGGGCAATAGTCAGGAGTCTATTCCATATGGCCTCTTCTTCTGAGCTTCAGTGCATAATAAACAGCTGTAAAGTAGTCAGGACCCTATTTAAGTTAGCCCCAAATTAAGCACCTCCCTGAATGATACACACATGAGTGATTGTTAGGAGGCTATTTGATATGGACACTCATACAGAACCTCTTCGAATACTGCACATGTGGGGAATAAACAGTAGTCTATTTTATATGATGATTCATTTGGAATATCAAGGAATAACGCATACCTGTGGAGTAAAATGGGGTCTATTTTATATGGCCACTATTTCAGAGTTTCCATGAATAATCTGTATATCTGAATAGTCAGGAATCTCTTTTATGTGGCCACTCGTTCAGGGCCTACTTGAATAATACACCCCTTGGAAACAGTCTTCAAATATCTACACATTCAGAGTCTCTGTAAATAATGCACACCTGGGCAATAGCCAAAAGTCCCTTTTCTTTTTTTTTTTTTTTTTTTTTTTTTTTTTTTTATCTTTTTTTTTATTTTTTATTTATTTATTTATTTATTTATTTATTTATTTTTATTTTTTTTTTATTGCATTATAGGTTTGGGGGTACATGTGCAGAACGAGCAAGATAGTTGCATAGGTACACACATGGCAGTGTGCTTTGCTGCTTTCCTCCCCTTCACCCACACTTGGTATTCATCCCCAGGCTATCCCCCCCAGCCCCCCCCCCGCTGTCCCTCCCCCATTCCCCCCAACAGTCCCCAGTGTATAGTAGACCGCCTCTCTGTGTCCACATGTTCTCATTTTTCTCACCCACCTATGAGCGAGTATATGCGGTATTTCTTTTTCTGTTCTTGTGTCAGTTTGCTGAGAATGATGTTCTCCAGATTCATCCATGTCCTTACAAAGGACACAAACTCATCATTTTTTATTGCTGCATAATATTCCATGGTGTATATGTGCCACATTTTCCCAGTCCAGTCTATCATCGTTGGGCATTTGGGTTGGTTCAAGTTCTTTGCTATTGTATCAGTGCTGCAATGAACATTCGTGTGCACGTGTCCTTATAGTAGAACGATTTATATTCCTTTGGATATATACCCAGTAATGGGATTGCTGGGTCAAATGGAATTTCTATTTCTAGGTTCCTGAGGAATCGCCACACTGTCTTCCACAATGGTTGAACTAATCTACACTCCCACCAACAGTGTAAGAGTGTTCCTATTTCTCCACATCCTCTCCAGCATCTGCTGTCTCCAGATTTTTTAATGATCGCCATTCTAACTGGCGTGAGATGGTATCTCAATGTGGTTTTTATTTGCATCTCTCTAATAACCAGTGATGATGAGCATTTTTTCATGTGTTTGTTGGCCTAATGTATGTCTTCTTATTACTTTGAGATATGTTCCATCAATACCAAGTTTACTGAGGGTTTTTAGCATAAAGGGCTGTTGAATTTCATCAAATGCTTACTCTGTGTTAATTGAGATAATCATGTGGTTTTTGTTTTTGCTTCTGTTTATGTGGTGAATTACATTTATAGACTTGCCTATGTTAAACCAGCCTTGCATCCCCGGGATGAATCCTACTTGATCATGATGGATAAGTTTTTAATGTGCTGCTGCAATCGGTTTGCCAGTATTTTATTGAAGATTTCTGCATCTATGTTCATCATGGATATTGGCCTCGAGTTGTTTTTTGTTGTTGAGTCTCTGTCAGGTTTTGGTATCAGGGTGATGTTGGTCTCATAAAATGATTTGGGATGGGTTCCCTCTTTTTGGATTATTTGGAATAGTTTCAGAAGGAATGGTACCAGATCCTCTTTGTGTGTCTGGTAGAATTCAGCTTTGAACCCATCTGGACCTGGGGTTTTTTTGTGTGGTAGGCTCTTAATTGCTGCCTCAACTTCAGACCTTGTTATTGGTCTATTCATAGTTTCAGCTTCCTCCTGGTTTAGGCTTTTCAGGACACAGGCGTCCAGGAATTTATCGATTTCCTCCTGATTTACTAGTTTATGTGCATAGAGTATTATTGTAGTATTCTCTGATGATGGTTTGGATTTCCGTGGAATCTGTGGTGATTTCCCCATTATCGTTTTTTATTGCATCTATTTGGTTGTTCTCTCTTTTCGTTTTTATCAGTCTGGCTAGTGGTCTGTCTATATTCTTGATGTTTTCAAAATAACAGCTCTTAGATTTATTGATTTTTTTGAAGGGTTTTTCTTGTCTTTATCTCCTTCGGTTCTGCTCTGATCTTAGTTATTTCTTGTCTTCGGTTAGGTTTTCAGCTTTTTTGATATTGCTCCTCTAGCTCTTTCAATTTTGACGATAGAGTGTCAATTTTGGATCACTCCACTCTTCTCATGTGGGCACGTATACTATATATTTTCCTCTACAGACTGCTTTAAATGTGTCCCAGAGATTCTGGTACGTTATGTATTCATTTTCATTCGTTTCAAAGAACTTCTTTATTTCTGCCTTCATTTTGCTGTTATCCAATCAACATTCAAGAACCAGCTGTTCAGTTTCCATGAAGCTGTGCGATTCTGAGTTAGTTTCTGAATTCTGAGTTCCAACTTGATTGCACTATGGTCTGAGAGACTGTTTGTTATGTTTTCAGTTGTTTTGCATTTGCTGAGGACTGCTTTACTTCCAATTATGTGGTCAATTTTGGAGTAGGTGTGATGTGGTGCTGAGAAGAATGTATATTATGTGGATTTGGGGTGGAGAGTTCTGTAAATGTCTATCAGGTTTGCTTGTTCCAGGTCTGAGTTCAAGTCCTGGATATCCTTGTTAATTTTCTGTCTGGTTGGTCTGTCTGATATTGATAGTGGAGTGTTAAAGTCTCCCACTATTATTGTGTGGGAGTCTAAGTCTCTTTTTAAGTCATTAAGAAATTGCCTAATATATTTGGGTGCTTCTGCATTGGGTCCATATATATTTAGAATCATTACCTCTTCTTGTTGTATCGACACTTTTACAATTATGTAATGACCTTCTTTGTCCCTTTTGACCTTTGTTGCTTTAAAGTCTATTTTATCAGAGACAAGAATTGCAACTCCTGATTTTTTTTGCTCTCCGTTTGCTTGGTAAACCTTCCTCCATCCTTTTATTTTGAGCCTTTTTGTATCCTTGCGTGTGAGGTGGGTTTCCTGGATACAGCACACTGATGGGTTTTGGTTTCTATCCAATTTGCCAGTCTGTGTCTTTTGATTGGTGCATTTAGCCCATTTACATTTAGGGTTAATATTGTTATGTGTGAATTTGATACTGCCATTTTGATGCTAGCTGGCTGTTTTGCCCGTTGGGAAATGTACATTCTTCATTTTGTTGATGGTCTTTAGCATTTGCTATGCTTCTAGGATGGCTGGTACTGTTTGTTTCTTTCTATGTGTAGTGCCTCTTTCTGGAGCTCTTGTAAAGCAGGTCTAGTGGTGACAAAATCTCTGAGTAATTTCTTGTTCGTGAATGATTTTATTTTTCCTTCACTTATGAATCTCAGTTTGGCTAGATATGAAATTCTGGTTTGAAAGTTCTTTTCTTTAAGGATGTTGAACATTGGCCCCCACTCTCTTCTGGCTTGTAGATTCTCTGCTGAGAGATCTGCTGTGAGTCTGATGGGCTTTCCTTTGTGGGTGACCCGACCTATGTCTCTGGCTGCCCTTAGTATTTTCTCCTTCGTTTCAACCCTGGTGAATCTAACGATTATGTGCCTTGGGGTTGCTCTTCTTGCGGATTATCTTTGTGGTGTTCTCAGTATTTTCTGGAGATGAGTATTGACCTGTCTTGCTAGGTTGGGGAAATTTTCCTGGATAATATCCTGAAGAGTGTTTTCCAGCTTGGATTCATTCTCTTCATCACATTCTGGTACACCTATCAAACGTAGGTTGGGTCGCTTCACATAGTCCCACATTTCTTGGAGATTTTGTTCATTCCTTTTTTTGCTTTTTTCTGTAATCTTGGTTTCTCGTTTTATTTCATTGAGTTGATCTTCAACTTCTGATATTCTTTCTTCTGCTTGGTCAATTCGGCTGTTGAAACTTGTGCATGCTTCACGAAGTTCTCGTGTTGTGTTTTTCAGCTCCTTCAATTTATTCATATTCCTCTCTAAGTTGTCCATTATTGTTATCAATTCCTCGAATCATTTTTGAAATCTTTTTTCAAGGTTCTTAGTTTCTTTGCACTGATTTAGAACATGTTCTTTTAGCTCAATTAAGTTTCTCATTATACACTTTCTGAAGTCTGATTCCGTCATTTCGTCACACTCATTTTCTGTCCAGCTTTGTTCCCTTGCTGGTGAGGAATTTTGGTCCTTTGTAGGAGGTGAGATGTTTTGGTTTCGTTTGTTTTCCTTCTTTTTGCGGTGGTTTCTTTCCATCTTTATGGATTTATCCGCCTGTCGTCTTAGTAGTTGCTGATTTTTCAATTGGGTCTCTTTGTGGACACTGAGATTGTTGATGTGAAGTATTTCTGTTACTTAGATTTCCTTCTAATGATCTAGCCCCTCTGCTGTATGAGTGTTGAGGTCCACTCCAGGTCCTGCTTTTCTGGGGTTTACCTGTAGCAGCTGCGGAGCAGTGAGGGATAATACCAGTTTCTTCTTCTGCTGTCCTTGTTCCAGAATGATGTCCGCCAAATGTCAGTGTGATTAGTCCTTTTTTGGGCTGACTCTTTGGATATACAGGGGTCAGGGGGCTGCTTGAGGAGATGGTCTGTGCTTTTTAGGAGCTCCAGTGCTGAACTCTGAGCTCCGTTGTTCATTCAGGTTTGTTGGGAGGTTGTTTATGTCTTCTGCAATAGAACTCGTAAAACTCCACCCTTTTTTTTCCCCTTAGGTGCTCTGTCTCAGGGAGTTGGGGCTTTCTTTATGAGTATCTGTTGCACTGTCCTGCCCCACTAGGAGGCAGTCTATTCACTATTTGCCTGCCGGGGCTCTGACCTGCTAGCGCGGGTCTGCCCTGTTGCTGCTGGGCTTCCTTCTGTTGTGGAGCCCTCCCCCCTCCTGGCGGAGTCTCTCTGTTATGGCAGGTTTCCTCGTCAACGGGGGGCTGCGTCAGCCCTGGGCGGTACTTCAGTAGGGGCGGATTGTGTCAGTAATGTTGGACGCCCCTCCCTCACCAGGCTGCACCGTCCTAGATGCCGGCAGCAAAACTCTCAGCCCCAAGCACCTCCAGTCGCCGCCCTTCTTGTCCCTGTGAGGGTGGGACCCACTGAGCCGGATCACCCAGCTCCCTGCCTCAGAGTCCGTCCTCTCTCTCTCTCTCTTCCTCTCCACAAGCTGAAACGTCAACTCTCTCACTGGCGCCCCAGTAGCCTGCCAATAGGGTACTGGGATCCGTGCGATCTCCCGTGCCACTGCCCACTGCACCAGCTCAGATCACGCTTCCCAGGAAACTCCTGGTCTGGCTCATTGTCCAAGTCCCGTTCAATCAGATGGACATGCCAATCTGCCCTTCCAAATCTCAGATTGCTTGTTTAACAGGGCACTCAAACCAGTGAGTTCTGTGCCATGTCCCGCTGTGGTGCTAGCCGGTTGTACTAGCGTCCCGTGTCTCTCCCACACCTGGGACTTTCTACGCTCTGTGGGCAAAAAAGGTCCATCCGAGAATGCGGCTAGGACTCACCCTCTTCGTGTTCACTGAGAGCTGCAATCTTGAGTCGCTTCTCCGACACCATCTTGCTAGTCCCCCAGGAATCTCTTTTATAGGGCCACTTGTTCAGGGCCTCAGTGAATAATACATTTCTTGGAAACAGTCAAGAGTTTACTTCAAATGTCTACACATTTAGGGTCTCTGTAAATAATGCACACTTGGGCAATAGCCAGGAGTCTCTTTATTATGCCCACATATTCAGAGTCTCATTCAATAATACACCCCTAAGGAAGTGTTAAGAGTCTACTTCATACAGACACTCATTTAGAGCCTCAGTGAATATTGCACACCAGGGTTATAGTCTGGAGCCTCTTTTATATGGCCACTCATTCAGTGCCTCACTGAATTATACAAACCTGGGGAATCATAAGGATTCTATTTCATACTACCACTCATTCAGAGCCTTATAGAATAATTCACAACAGACAATAGTCAGGTGTCTATTTTATATGGCCTCTCTTTAAGAGCTTCAGTTAAATAATGAACTTCTATGAAGTAGTCAAGTCACAGTTTAACAGAGCCATGAATTAACTGCCTCACTGAATGATACACACCTGGGTAATAGTCAGGAGTCTATTTCATATGACCTCTCATTCTTGGAATCATTGAAGAATACACACATGTCAGAGTGTCAGCAGGATATTTGGTGTGCACACTCATATGGAACCTGTTTAAATAATGCGAACATGGAGAATAATTATGAGTCTATGTCATATGGCTAATGATTCAAACAATCAATGAATAATGCACACCTGTGGGGAAATAAGAAGTCTGTTTCATATAGCCACTCTTTCAGATCCTCACCACATACTACACACTTGTGATGTAATCTGTAGTCTATTTCTTATGGCCACTCATTCAGAGGATTACTGAATAATGCACACATGGGGAATAGTCAGAAGCCTCTTTCCTATGTTTGCTCATTGAGAGCCTCACTGAGTGTACACACCTGGGGAAATAATCACGATTTTGTTTTATCCTCTGATTCAGAGTCTCGCTGAATAATGCACACCTGTGGAATAGTCCAGTGTCTTTTTTAAGTGGTCTCTCATTCGGAGTGTCACTGAATAATGTGGAGTAGCCAGGAGTCTATTTGATGTAGACACATATTCAGAGCCTCAGTGAATAATACACACCAGTGTAATAGTAAAGAATCTAATTAATATGGCAATATATTCAGAGCTTCACTGAAGAAAATACACCTGGAGAATAATTTGGAGTCTATTTCCGATGTACAGTCATTCAGAGCCTCGGTGAATAATGCACACCTGTGGAGTAGCCAGGAGTCTATTTCATTTGGACACTCATTCTTAGCCTCAGTGGATAATATGCGCCTTTGAAATAGTCAGGAGTCTATTTCATATGGCCACTCATTCAAAACTTCAATGAATAATACACACTTGGGTAATAGTCAAGAGTCTATTTTAAATGGCCACTCTCTCAGTACCTTACTGAGTGGTACACACGTGGGGAATAGTCAGGACTGTTTCATATGGACACTCAATGAGTGCCTCACTGAATAATGCACACCTATGGAATAGTCAGGAATCTATTTTATTTGGTCACTCTTTCAGAGCCTCAGTGAAAAATACAAACCTAGAAAACATTGAGGAGTGTGTTTCGTGTGGCCACTTATTCAAAGCCTCAAGAAATAATGTACACCTGGAGAATTATAAAGAGTCTATTTAGAATGGCAATGCATTCAGAGACTCCGTGAATAATACACACCTAGGAAATTGGGAGGAATCCATTTCAAATGGCCATATATTTGGAGCCTCAGTGAATCATGCACACCAAGGAAATAATCAGGAGTCTATTGCTTATGCACTCTCGTTCAGCCCCCCAATGATTAAAGCACATCTGTCGAGTACTTTGGGTTCTGTTTTATATGGCCTCTCATTTCGAGCATCACTGAATTGTACACCACTGAAAAAAAGTCAGGGGTGTATTTCACATGGCCACTCATTCAGAGAATCAGTGAATAATTTACAGCTGTTGAGTACTCAGGAGCCTTTCTCATATGGCAAATCATTCAGAGCCTCACTGAATGATACACAGCTTGGGAACAGTCAGGATTCTATTTGACATAAACACTCATTATGGACCTCAGTGAATCACACATTTCTGTGGAATATGAAGGATACTAATAAATATTACCCTCTAATTTGTAAATTCCCTGAATATTACACACTTGTGAACTAATCAGTTGTCTATTTCGTATGGTGAGTCATTAGGAACCCCAAGAAATAATACACTATGGGTGAATAATCATGACTCTATTTCATATGGCCACACGGAGAATCAGTGAATATTGCACACATGAGGAATTTTCAGTAAATATTAGAAGTCTATTTCATATGGCCACTCAGAGAATCAGTGAATAATGCACACCACGGTAATACCCAAGATCCTGTTTCATATGACCACTGATTCAGTATCTCACTGAATGACACACCAGGGAATCATCAAAATTCTGTTCCATAGGACCACTCATTCAGAGCCTTACTGAATAATGCACAAGGGGGCAATAGGAGTCTATTTCATATGGCCTCTCCTTCTGAGCTTCAGTGGATAATGAACACCTGTGGAGTAGTTACGACTTTATTTAAGATAGCGACAAATAAAGCACCTCCCTGAATAATACACACCTGGGTGACAGTCAGGAGTCTACTTAAAATGGCTACACAGAGTCTCTGTAAATAATGCACATCTGGGCAATAGACCAGAGTCTCTTTTTTATGCCCACTTATTCAGTCTCTTTTCTTTGCCCAGTTATTCAGAGTCTCATTCAATAATACACACCCTTAGAATAGTTAAGAGCCTGCTTCATATAGCCACCCATTTGGATCCTCAATGAATAATGCACACCAGGGTAATAGTATCAACCCTCTCTTATATAGCCACTTATTCAGCGCCTCACTGAATGATACACACCTGGGGAATCATCAGGATTCTATTCCATACTGTCAATCATTGAGAGCCTTATTGAAAAATTCACAATGGGGCAGTAGTCAGGTGACTATTTTATATGGCCTCTCATTTAGAGTTTCAGTGAATAATAAACTTTTACGGAGTAGTCAGGGCGCTGTTTATGGTAGCCACAAATTAAGTGCTTCCCTGAATAATACACACCTGGGTGACAGTCAAAAGTTTATTTCATATAAACTCTCATTCTGAAAATAACTGAAGAATACACACCTGGAAAAGTGTCCGGAGTCTATTTGCTATGCAGACTTATGCAGAACCTGTTTTAATAATGCACACATGAAGAATAATTAGAAGTCCATGTCATATGACTACTTATTCAGACAATCAGTGAATAACACACACATTTGGAATAATAAGAAGTCTGTTTCATGTGGCCACTATTTCACAGCCTCACCGAATATTATACACTTATGATAAAGTCTGGACTCTATTTCATGTGGCCACTCACAGAATCAGTGAGTAATTCACACATGAGGAATACTCTGTGAATACTAGGAGTCTATTTTATATGGCCACTCAGAGCCACACTGAATAATGCATACAACGGTAATAGTCAGGATCCTGTTTTATGTGACCAATGATTCAGTAACTCTCTGAATGATACACACCAGGGAATCTTCTGGACTCTATTCCGTAGGAACACTCATTCAGAGCCTTACTAAATAATGCACAATGGCAAAAGAGTCAGGAGTCTATTTCAAATAGCCTCACCTTCAGAGATTCAGTGAATCATAAACACATGTGGAGTAGTCAGGACCCTATTTAAGATAGTCACAAATTAAACACCTCCCTGAATGATACACACCTGTTTTACAGTCAGGAGTCTATTTGATATGGACACTCATACAGAACATTTTTGAATACTGCACATGTGAAGGATAATCACTAGTCTATTTCTTGTGGTGATTCTTTAGAGAATCTTTGAATAACACACACCTGTGAAGTAAAATCGACTCTATTTCATATGGCCACCGTTTCAGTGTTTCAGCGAATAATATCTATATCTGGAGTAGCAAAGAATCTCTTTCATATGGCCACTCATTCTGGGCCTCAGTGAATAATACACACCTATGAAAATGTCTAGTGTCTACTTCAAGTGGCCACACATTGAGAGTCTCTGTATATAATGCACACCTGGAGAATAGACAGAAGTTTCTTTCTTAGGCTAACTTATTCAGTCTCATTCAGTAATACACACCAGGAAAAGAGTTAAGAGTCTTCTTCATATAGCCACTCTTTTAGAGCCTCAGCCAATAATTCACACCTATGGAACAGACACTGGTCTATTTTGTATGACCACAAAATCAAAGCCTGTGTGAGTAATGCACAACTTTGGAATAATGAGGAGTCTATTTCAGATGCCCACTTAATTAGTGTCTTCGTCAATAATACACACCTTAGAAATACTAAGGGATATATTTCATCTAATCACTGACTTAAAGTCACATTAAATAATGCACACCTGTGGAATACTCAGAAGGCTATTTTATTTTATTTTTTTATTTTAATTTTTTAAAAATTTTTATTGCATTATAGGTTTTGGGGTACATGTGCAGAACGTGCAAGATAGTTGCATAGGTACACACATGGCAGTGTGTTTTGCTGCCTTCCTCCCCTTCACCCACACTTGGTATTCATCCCCAGGCTATCCCCCCCAGCACCCCCCGCTGTCCCTCCCCCATTTCACCCAACAGTCCCAGGTGTATAGTAGACCGCCTCTCTGTGTCCATGTGTTCTCATTTTTCTCACCCACCTATGAGTGAGTATATGCAGTATTACTTTTCTGTTCTTGTGTTAGTTTGCTGAGAATGATGTTCTCCAGATTCATCCGTGTCCTTACAAAGGACACAAACTCATCATTTTTGATTGTTGCATAATATGCCATGGTGTATATGTGCCACATTTTGCCAGTCCAGTCTATAATCGATGGGCATTTGGGTTGGTTCCAGGTCTTTGGTATTGTAAACAGTGCTGCAATGAACATTCGTGTGCATGTGTCCTTATAGTAGAACGATTTATAGTCTTTTGGATAGATACCCAGTAATGGGATTGCTGGGTCAAATGGAATTTCTATTTCTAGGTCCCTGAGGAATCGCCACACTGTCTTCAACAATGGCTGAACTAATTTACATTTCCACCAACAGTGTAAGAGTGTTCCTATTTCTCCACATCCTCTCCAGCATCTGCTGTCTCCAGATTTTTTAATGATCGCCATTCTAACTGGTGTGAGATGATATCTCAATGTGGTTTTGATTTGCATCTCTCTCATGACCAATGATGATGAGCAATTTTTCATATGTTTGTTAGCCTCATGTATGTCTTCTTTTGTAAAGTTTCTGTTCATATCCTTTGCCCATTTTTGACTGGGCTTGTTTGTTTTTTTTCTGTAAATCTGTTTGAGTTCTTTGTAAATTCTGGATATCAGCCCTTTGTCAGATGTGTAAACTGCAAAGATTTTTTCCCATCCTGATAGATGCCGATTCACTCTAGTGACTGTTTCTTTTGCCGTGCAGAAGCTGTGGAGTTTGATTAGGTCCCATTTGTCTATTTTGGCTTTTGTTGCCAATGCTTTTGGTGTTTTGTTCATGAGGTCCTTGCCGACTCCTATGTCCTGAACGGTTTCGCATAGATTTTCTTCTAGGGTTTTTATGGTGTCAGGTTTTATGTTTAAGTCTTTAATCCATCTGAAGTTAATTTTAGTGTAAGGTGTTAGAAAGGGGTCCAGTTTTTGCTTTCTGCACATGGCTAGCCAGTTTTCCCAACATCATTTATTAAATAGGGAATCCATTCCCCATTGCCGGTTTTTGTCTGGTTTATCAAAGATAATATGGTTGTAGGTGTGTTGTGTTGCCTCCGATGCTTCTGTTCTGTTCCATTGGTCTATATCTCTGTTTTGGTACCAGTACCATGCCGTTTTGATTACTGTAGCCTTGTAGTATAGTTTGAAGTCTGGTAGCGTGATGCCTCCCGCTTCGTTCTTTTTGCTTAGAATTGACTTGGCAATGCGGGCTCTATTTTGGTTCCATATGAAATTCATGGTGGTATTTTCCAGTTCTGTGAAGAAATTCAATGGTAGTTTGATGGGAATAGCATTGAATGTGTAAATTACTTTGGGCAGTATAGCCATTTTCACAATATTGATTCTTCCTAACCACGAACATGGAATGTTTCTCCATCTGTTTGTGTCCTCTCTTATTTCGTTGAGCAGTTGTTTGTAGTTTTCCTTAAAGAGGTCCCTTACATTACTAGTGAGTTGTATTCCTAGGTATTTTATTTACCTTGTAGCAATTGTGAATGGCAGTTCGTTCTTAATTTGGTTCTCTTTAAGTCTGTTATTGGTGTATAGGAATGCTTGTGATTTTTTCACATTGATTTTATATCCTGAGACTTTGCTGAAGTTGCTTATCAGTTGCAGGAGCTTTTGGGCTGAGGTGATGGGGTCTTCTAGGTATACTATCATGTCGTCTGCAAATAGAGACAACCTGGCTTCCACCTTTCCTATTTGAATACACTTTATTTCTTTTTCTTGCCTGATTGCTCTGGCTAGAACTTCCAGTACTATGTTGAATAGAAGTGGTGAGAGAGGGCATCTTTGTCTAGTGCCAGATTTCAAAGGGAATGCTTCCAGTTTTTGCCCATTCAGTATGATATTGGCTGTTGGTTTGTCGTAAATAGCTTTTATTACTTTGAGATATGTTCCATCAATACCAAGTTTATTGAGGGTTTTTAGCATAAAGGGCTGTTGAATTTTGTCAAATGCCTTCTCTGCGTCAATTGAGATAATCATGTGGTTTTGTTTTTGCTTCTGTTTATGTGGTGAATTACATTTATAGACTTGCATATCTTGAACCAGCCTTGCATCCCCGGGATGAATCCTACTTGATCATGATGGATAAGTTTTTTAGTGTGCTGTTGCAATCGATTTGCCAATATTTTATTGAAGATTTTTGCATCTATGTTCATCATGGATATTGGCCTGAAATTTTCTTTTCTTGTTGAGTCTCTGCCAGGTTTTGGAATCAGGATGATGTTGGCCTCATAAAATGATTTGGGAAGGGTTCCCTCTTTTTGGATTATTTGGAATAGTTTCAGAAGGAATGGTACCAGATTCTCTTTGTGTGTCTGGTAGAACTCAGCTGTGAACCCATCTGGACCTGGGCTTTTTTTGTGTGGTAGGCTCTTAATTGCTGCCTCAACTTCTAACCTTGTTATTGGTCTATTCATAGTTTCAGCTTCCTCCTGGTTTAGGCTTGAGAGGACACAGGCGTCCAGCAATTTATCTATTTCTTCCTGATTTACTAGTTTGTGTGCACCGAGTTGTTTGTAGTATTCTCTCATGATGGTTTGAATTTCTGTGGAATATGTGGTGATTTCCCCTTTATCGTTTTTTATTGCCTCTATTTGGTTGTTCTCTCTTTTCTTTTTTATCAGTCTGGCTAGAGGTCTGTCTACTTTGTTGATCTTTTCAAAAAAACAGCTCTTAGATTTATTGATTTTTTGAAGGGGTTTTCTTTTCTCTATCTCCTTCAGTTCTGCTCTGATCTTAGTTATTTATTGTCTTCGGCTAGGTTTTGAGCTTTTTCGATCTTGCTCCTCTAGCTCTTTCAATTTTGACGATAGGGTTTCAATTTTGGATCTCTCCACTCTTCTCATGTGGGCACTTATTGCTATATATTTTCCTCTACAGACTGCTTTAAATGTGTCCCAGAGATTCTGGTACGTTTTGTCTTCATTCTCCTTGGTTTTAAACTACTTCTTTATTTCTGCCTTCATTTCATTGTTTATCCAATCAACATTCAAGAGCCAGTTGTTCAGTTTCCATGATGCTGTGCGGTTCTGAGTTATTTTCTGAATTCTGAGTTCCAACTTGATTGCACTATGGTCTGAGAGACTGTTTGTTATGATTTCCGTTGTTTTGCATTTGCTGAGGAGTGCTTTACTTCCAATTATGTGGTCAATTTTGGAGTAGGTGTGATGTGGTGCTGAGAAGAATGTATATTCTGTGAATCTGGGGTGGAGAGTTCTGTAAATGTCTATCAGCTTTGCTTGTTCCAGGTCTGAGTTCAAGTCCTGGATATCCTTGTTAATTTTCTGTCTGGTTGATCTGTCTGCTATTGACACTGGAGTGTTAAAGTATCCGACTATTATTGTGTGGGAGTCTAAGTCTCTTTGTAAGTCATTAAGAACTTCCCTTATATATCTGGGTGCTCCTACATTGGGCCCATATATATTTAGAATCGTTAGCTCTTCTTGTTGTATCGATCCGTTTACCATTATGTAATGACCTTCTTTGTCCCTTTTGATCTTTGTTGCTTTAAAATCTATTGTATCAGAGATGAGAATTGCAACTCCTGCTTTTTTTTGCTCTCCATTTGCTTGGTAAATTTTCCTCCATCCTTTTATTTTGAGCCTTTGTGTATCTTTGCGTGTGAGGTGGGTTTCCTGGATACAGCACACTGATGGGTTTTGGTTCTCTATCCAATTTGCCAGTCTGTGTCTTTTGATTGGTGCATTTAGCCCATTTACATTCAGGGTTAATATTGTTTTGTGTGAATTTGATACTGCCATTTTGATGCTAGCTGACTGTTTTGCCCGTTGGTTCATGTACATTCTTCATTTTGTTGATGGTCTTTAGCATTTGTTATGATTTTAGGATGGCTGGAACTGGTTGTTTCTTTCTATGTGTAGTGCCTCTTTCAGGAGCTCTTGTAAAGCAGGCCTATTGGTGACAAAATCTCTGAGTACTTGCTTGTTCGTGTAGGATTTTATTTTTTCTTCACTTATTAAGCTCAGTTTCGCTGGATATGAAATTCTGGGTTGAAAGCTGTTTTCTTTAAGGATGTTGAATATTGGCCCCCACTCTCTTCTGGCTTGTAGAGTCTCTGCCGAGAGATCTGCTGTGAGTCTGATGCGCTTCCCATTGTGGGTGACTTGACCTTTCTCTCTGGCTGCCCTTAGTATTTTCTCCTTCATTTCAACCCTGGTGAATCTGACGATTATGTGCCTTGGGGTTGCTCTTCTTGCAGAGTATCTTTGTGGTGTTCTCTGTATTTCCTGGAGTTGAGTATTGACCTGTCTTGCTAGGTTGGGGAAATTTTCCTGGATAATATCCTGAAGAGTGTTTTCCAGCTTGGATTCATTCTCTTCGTCACATTCTGGTACACCTATCAAACGTAGGTTGGGTTTCTTCACATAGTCCCACATTTCTTGGAGATTTTGTTCATTCCTTTTTGTACTTTTTTCTTTAACCTTGGTTTCTCTTTTAATTTCGTTGAGTTGATCTTCAATTTCTGATATTCTTTCTTCTGCTTGGTCAATTCGGCTGTTGAAACTTGTGCATGCTTCACGAAGTTTTCGTGTTATGTTTTTCAGCTCCTTCAATTCATTCATATTCCTCTCTAAGTTGTCCATTCTTGTTATCAATTCCTCGAATCTTTTTTCAAATCTTTTTTCAAGGTTCTTCGTTTCTTTGCACTGGTTTAGTACATGTTCCTTTAGGTCACTGAAATTTCTCTTTATCCACTTTCTGAAGTCTGATTCCGTCATTTCGTCACATTCATTCTCCGTCCAGCTTTGTTCCCTTGCTGGTGAGGAGTTTTGGTCCTTTTTTGGAGGTGAGGTGTTTTGGTTTCGGGTGCTCTCCTCCTTTCTGCGCTGGTTTCTTCCCATCTTTATGGATTTATCTGCCTGTCGTCTTAGTAGGTGCTGATTTTTCAATTGGGTCTCTGTGTGGATGCTGAGATTGTTGATGATTAAGTATTTCTGTTACTTAGTTTTTCCTCTAATGGTCTATCCCCTCTACTGTATGAGTGCTGAGGTCCACTCCAGGCCCTGCTTGTCTGGGGTATACCTGCAGCAGCTGCGGAACAGTGAGGGATGATACCAGTTTCTTCTTCTGCTGTCCTTGTTCCAGAATAATGCCAGCCAAATGTCAGTCTGATTAGTCCTTTTCTGGGGTTACTCCTTGGATATACAGGGGTCAGGGAGCTGCTTGAGGATACAGTCTGTGCTTTACAGGAACTCCAGTGCTGAGCTTTGAGCTCCGTTGTTCATTCAGCGTTGTTGGGAGGTTGTTTATGTCTGCTGCTATAGAACTCATAAAACACGACCTTTTTTCCCCCCCCTTAGATGCTCTTACTCAGGGAGTTTGGGCTTTCTTTATGAGTATCTGTTGCACTGTCCTGCCCCACTAGGCGGCAGTCTATTCACTATTTGCGTGCCAGAGCTCTGACCTGCTAGCGCGGGTCCGCCTTTTTGCTGCTGGGCTCCCTTCTGCTGTGGAGCGTGGATTCTCTCTGTTATGGCAGGTTGCCTCAACAATGGCAGGCCGCATCAGTCCTGGGCGGTACTTCAGTGGGGGTGGACTGCGTCAGCAATGGTGGACGCCCCTCCCTCACTGGGCTGCACCGTCCTAGATGCCGGCAGCAAAACTCTCAGCCCCAATCATCTCCAGTCGCTGCCCTGCTTGTCCCCGTGAGTGTGGGACCCGCCGAGCCCGATCACTTAGCTCCCTGCCTCAGAGTCCGTCCTCTCTCTCTCTCTCTTCCTCTCCCCAAGCTGAAAGGTCGACTCTCTCGCTGGTCCCCCAGTAGCCTGCCAATAGGGCACTGGGATCCGTGTGATCTCCCGTGCCGCTGCCCACTACCCTGGTTCAGATCTCGCTTCCCAGGAAACTGCTGGTCTGGCTCATTGTCCAATCCCGTTCAATCAGATGAACATGCCAATCTGCCCTTCCAAATCTCAGATTGCCAGTTTAACAGGGCACCCAGACCAGTGAGTTCTGTGCCGGGTCCTGCTGCCGCCCTGTCCGAAGAGGAGGCGGGAGCCAGCTACGTTAGCCGGCTGCTAGCGTCCCATGTCTCTCCCACACCTGGGACTTTCAACGCTCTGTGGGCATAAAAGGAACATCCGAGAATGCGGCTAGGACTCACCCTCTGTGCCTTCACTGAGAGCTGCAATCCTGAGTCGCCTCTACGATGCCATCTTGCCTCTTGAACCCCAGGAGGCTATTTTATATGGCCATACATTCAGGGTCTCAGTGACTAATACATACTAGGGCATATTCAGGACACTATTACATATGGCCTCTTTTTCAGAGATACACTGATTAAGGAACACCTGTATTTTAGTCAGAATTCTATTTCATATAGCCACATATTCACAGACTCACTGAATAACATACACCTTGTGGAAAGTCAAGTTTCTGTGGCGTGTAGCCACTCATTCAGAGCTGAACCTAAAAATGCACGCCTGATGAGTACTCAGTAGTCGCTTTCCTATGGCCACTCATTTAGAGCCTCACTGAATAATACAGACCTATCGAAATGTCAGGAGTGTATTTCACATTTCCACTCATTCAGAACCTCAGTGAAGAATCATATATACCTGGGAAATACTCAGGATTCTATTTAACATAGACACTTATTCAGAGACTCACTGAATAATGCACACCTGGGGAACAGTTTAGAGTCCATTTGATATGACCGTTCACCCAGTGCCTCAGTGGAAATTGCAAAGCTGAGAAATAGTCAAGAGGATATAGTCAGGAGTCTATTTTATATGGTCACTCATTCAGAAAGTCAGTGAATGATACACAACTGGGGAATAGTCAGAGTCCATGCCATATGGCCACTCAATCTCAGCATTACCGAATAATGAACAATGGGGCAATAGTCAAAAGTCTATTTCATATGGCCTCTTATTCAGAGCTTCAGTGCATAATAAACAGCTGTGGAGTAGTCAGGACCCTATTTAAGCTAGCCCCAAATTAAGCAACTCCCTGAATATTACACACATGAGTGATTGTCAGGAGGCTATTTCAAATGGACACTGATTCACAACCTCTTCGAATACCGCACATGTGGGGAATAAACAGTAGTCTATTTTATATGGTAATTCGTTTGGAATATCAAAAAATAACGCACACCTGTGGAGTAAATTGGGGTCTATTTCATATGGCCACTTTTTCTGTGTTTCAGTGAATAACGTATATATCTGAATAATCAAGAATCTCTTTCATATGTTCACTCGTTCTGGGACTCAGTGAATAATACACCCCTTGGAAACAGTAACGAGTCCACTTTGAATGTCTACACATTCAGGGTCTCTGTAAACAATGCACACCTGAACAATAGCCAGGAGTCTCTTTTTTATGCCCACTTATTCAGAGTCTCATTCAAAAATACACACCTAAGAAAGAGTTATGAGTCTAGTTTGTATAGCCACTCATTTACAGCCTCAGTGAATAATGCACACCAGGGTTATAGTCTGGAGCCTCATTTATATGGCCACTCATTCAATGCCTCACTGAATGATACAAACCTGGGGAATCACAAGGATTCTACTCCATACAACCACTCATTCAGAACCTTATAGAATAATTCACAATGGGCAATAGTCAGGTGTCTATTTATGACCTCTCATTCAGTGCTTCTGTTAAATAATAAACTTCTATGGAGTAGTCAAGTCACTGTTGAAGAGAGACACGAATTAAGTGCCTCCCTGAATGATACACACCTGGGTGATAGTCAGGAGTCTATTTTATATGACCTCTCATTCTCGGAATCAGTGAAGAATACACACATAATGAAGTGTCAGCAGAATATTTGGTATGCACAATCATACAGAACCTGTTTAAATAACGCGAACATGGAGAGTAATTAGGAGTCCATGGCATATGGCTACTGATTCACACAATCAGTGAATAAGGCACACCAGTGGAATAATAAGAAGTCTGTTTCATATGGGCACTCTTTCACAGCCTCACCCCATATTACACGCTTGTGATATAATCTGGAGTCTACTTCTTATGGCCACTCATTCAGAGAATTACTGAATAATGCGCACCTGTGGAATAGTAAGAAGTCTCTTTCCTATGGCTGCTCATTGAGAGCCTCACTGAATGTACACTCCTGGGGAAATAATCAGGATTCTGTTTTATCCCCTAATTCAGAGTCTCACTGAATAACGCACACCTGTGGAATAGTCAGGGGTCTTTTTCATGTGGCCTCTCATTCGGAGTGTCACTGAAAAATGTGAAGTAGTCAGGAGTCTCTTTTATGTAGACACATATTCAGAGCCTCAGTGTATAATACACACCTGTGTGATAGTAAGGAATCTAATTACTATGGCCACATATTTAGAGCCTCACTGAATAATACACACCTGCAGAATAATTTGGAGTCTATTTGCGATGGATATTCATTCAGAGCCTCGGTGAATAATGCACACCTGTGGAGTAGACAAGAGTCTATTTCATTTGGACACTCATTCTTAGCCTCAGTGGATAATATGCACCTGTGAAATAGTCAGGAGTCTATTTTATATGGCCACCCATTCAGAGCCTCAGTGAATAATGCACACTTAGGAAATAGTCAGGAATCCATTTTATACGACCACTCTCTGAGTACCTTACTCAGTGGTACACACCTGGGGAATGGTCAGGATAGTTTTATATGGACACTCAATGAGCGCCTCACTGAATAACGCACACCTGTGGAATAGTCAGGAATATATTTTATTTGGTCACTCTTTCAGAGCCTCAGTGAATAGTACACACCTAGATAACATTGGGGAGTGTGTTTCATGTGACCACTCATTCAGAGCCTCACAGAATAGTGCACACCTGGAGACTTCTCAGGAGTCTATTTGTAATTGCAATGCATTCAGATACTCTGTGAATAACACACACCTATGCAATTATGAGGAATCCATTCCAAATGGCCAAATATTCGGAGTCTCAGTGAATTATGCACACCAAGGTAATAATCAGGAGTCTATGGCTTATGCACTCTCATTCAGCCCCTCAGTGAATAATGCACGTCTTTCAAGTACTGAGGGGTCTGTTTTATATGGCCACTCATTTGGAGCCTCACTAAATAGTACACAACTGAAAACAAATCAGGGGTGTATTTCACATGGCCACTCATTCAGTAGCTCAGTGAATAATTCACAGCTGTTGAGTACTCAGGATCCTTTCTCATATGGCGAATCATTCAGAGCCTCACTGAGTGATACACAGCTTGGAAATAGGATTCTATTTAATATAAACACTCATTATGAGCCTCAGTGAATCACTCATGTCTGTGAAATACTTAGGATACTTATTAATACTACCCCACAATATATAGATTCCCTGAATATTACACACTCGTGAAACAATCAGAAGTCTATTTTATATTGTGAGTCATTAGAAAGCCCAAGAAATAATACACTACTGGGGAATAGTCAGGAATGTATTTCATATGGCCACTCAGAGAATCAGTGAATAATGCACACCACGGTAATAATCAGGATCCTGTTTCATATGACCACTGATTCAGTATCTCTCACTGAATGACACACCGGGGAATCGTCCGGATTCTGTTCCATAGGACTATTCATTCAGAGCCTCACTTAATAATGCACAAGCGGACAATATTTAGGATTCTATTTCATATGGCCTCTCCTTCTGAGCCTCAGTGAATAATGGACACCTTTGGAGTAGTCATGACCCTATTTAAGATAGCCACAAATAAAGCACCTCCCTGAATGATACACATCTGTGTGACAGTCAGGAGTCTACTTAAAATGGCTACACATTCAGAGTCTTTGTAAATAATGCACACCTGGTCAATAGACAGGAGTCTCTTTTTTATGTTTACTTATGCAGAGTCTCATTTAATAATACACACATGTAGAAGAGTTTAATGCCTACTTCATATAGCCACCTATTTAGATCCTCAATGAATAATGCACACCAGGGTAATAGTCTCGAACCTCTCTTAAATAGCCGCTCATTCAGTGCCTCACTGAATGATACACACCTGGGGAATTATCAGAGCCTTATTGAATAATTCACAATGCGACAATAGTCAGGTGACTATTTTATATGGCCTCTCATTTAGAACTTCAGTGAATAATAAACTTTTACGGAGTAGTCAGGACGCTGTTTATACTAGCCACGAATTAAGTGCCTCCCTGAATAATTCACACCTGGATGATAGGAGTCAATTTCATATGATTTTTCATTCTGGGAATAACTAAAGAATACACACCTGGGAAAGTGTCAGGAATCTATTTGTTATGCACACTCATGTAGAACCTGTTTGAATAATGCACACATGGAGAATAATTAGGAGTCCATGTCAAATGGATACTTATTCAGACAATCAGTGTATAACTCACACATGTGGTGTAATAAGAAGTCTGTTTCATGTGGCCACCCTTTCACAGCCTCAATAAATATTATACACTTATAATATATACTGGAATCTATATCATGTGGCCACTCAGAAAATCAGTGAATAATGCACACATGAGGAATACTCTGTGAATATTAGGAGTCTATTTATATGGCCACTCAGAGCCCCACTGAATAATGCATAACACGGTAATAGAATCCTGTTTCATGTGACCACTGATTCAGTAACTCTCTGAATGACACACACCATGGAACCTTCAGGATTCTATTCCATAGAAACACTCATTTAGAGCCTTACTAAATAATGCACAATGGGGAAAGAGTCAGGAGTCTATTTCAAATGGCCTGTCATTCAGAGATTCAGTGAATAACAAACACCTGTGGAGTAGTCAGGACCCTATTTAAGATAGCCACAAATTAAGCACCTCCCTGAATGACAAACACCTGTGTGACAGTCAGGAGTCTATTTTCTATGGACATGCATACAGAACCTCTTTGAATAATGCACATGTGAAGAATAATCACTAGTCAATTTCTTGTGGTGATTCTTTAGAGAATCTTTGAATAACACACACCTGTGAAGTAAAATAGACTATTTCACATGGCCAACGTTTCAGTGTTTGAGCGAATAATGTATATATCTGGAATAGACAAGAATCTCTTTCATACGGCCACTCATTCTGGGCCTCAGTGAATAATACACACCTGTGAAATTGTCTACTGTCTACTTCAAATGGCCACACATTGAGATTCTCTGTATATAATGCACACCTGGGGAATAGACAGGAGTCTCTTCTTTAGGCTCACTTTTTTAGTCTCATTTAGTAATACACACCTGGAAAAGAGTTGGGTCTTCTTTATATAGCCAATTTTTTAGAGCCTCAGCAAATAATACACACCTATGGAACAGACACTGGTCTATTTTGTATGGCCACAAATCAAAGCCTGAATGAGTAATGCACAACTTTGGAATATTGAGGAGTCTATTCCATATGCCCACTTAATCAGTGTCTCAGTCAATAACACACACCTTAGAAATACGAAGGGATCTATTTCATCTAATCACTGACTTAAAGCCTCATTAAATAATACACACCTGTGGAATAGTCACGAGGCTATTTTATATGGCCAAACATTTAGGGTCTCAGTGACTAATACATACCGTGGCATACTCAGGACACTATTACATAGGGCCTCTGCTTCAGAGATTCACTGAATAAGGAACACCTGTATTTTAGCCAGAATTTTATTTCATATAGCCACATATTCACAGCCTAATAAAATAACATTCTCCTTTGGGAAACTCAAGTTTCTATTTCGTATAGCCACACATTTAGAGCCGAACCTAAAAAAGGACGCCTGATGAGTATTCAGTTTTCGCTTTCCTATTGCACTCATTCAGAGCCTCACTGAATAAGACAGACCTATCGAAAATTCAGGAGAGTATTTCACATGGCCACTCATTCAGAACCTCAGTGAAGAATCATATATACCTGGGAAATACTGAGGATTCTATTTAATATAGACACTTATTCAGAGAATCACTGAATAATGCACACATGGGGAATAGTCTGGAGTCTATTTAATATGACTGTTCACCCAGTGCCTCAGTGGAAAATGCAAAGCTGAGAAATAGTCAAGAGGATATAGTCAGGAGTATACTTTATATGGTCACTCATTCAGAAAGTCAGTGAATGATACACAACTGGGGAATAGTCAGAGTCCATGCCATAAGGCCACTCAATCTCAGCATTACTGAATAATGAACAATGGGGCAATAGTCAAAAGTCTATTTTATATGGCCTCTACTTCTGAGCTTCAGTGAATAACGAACACCTGTTGAGTAGCCATGACCCTTTTTAATATAGACACAAATAAAGTACCTCCCTGAATGATACACACCTGGGTGACAGTCAGGAGTCTACTTAATACGGTTAAACCTTCAGAGTCTCTGTAAATAATGCACACCTGGTCAATAGACAGGAGTCTCTTTTTTATGCCCAATTATTCAGAATCTCATTCAATAATACACACCTATAGAAGAGTTAAGAGACTACTTCATATAGCCACCCATTTAGATCCTCAATGAATAATGCACACCAGGGTAATAGTCTTGACCCTCTCTCATATAGCCGCTCATTCAGTGCCTCACTGAATGATACACATCTGGGGAATAATCAGGATTCTATTCTATACTGCCAATCATTCAGAGCGTTATTCAATAATTCACCACGCAGGAATAGTCAGGTGACTATTTTATATGGCCTCTCATTTAGAGCATCAGTGAATAATTAACTTTTATGGAGTAGTCAGTACGCTGTTTATAACAGCCACGAATTACGTGCCTCCCTGTATAATACACACCTGGATGATTGTCAGGAGTCTATTTCATATTATCTCTCATTCTGGGAATAACTGAAGAATACACAACTGGGAAAGTGTGAGGAGTTTATTTGGCATGCACACTCATGCAGAACCTGTTTGAATAATGCACACATGGAGAATAATTAGGAGTCCATATCAAATGGCTACTTATTCAGACAATCAGTGAATAACACACACATGTGGAGTAATAAGAAGTCTGTTTCATGTGGCCACTCATTCACAGCCTCACCGAATTTTATACACTTATGATATAGTCTGGAGTTTATTTCATGTGGCCACTCACAGAATCAGTGAATAATGCACACATGAGGAATACTCTGTGAATATTAGGAGTCTATTTTATATGGCCACTCAGAGTCGCAGTGAATAATGCATACCACGGTAATAGTCAGAATCCTGTTTCATGTGACAACTGATTCAGTAACTTTCTGAATGACACACACCAGGGAATCTTCAGGGTTCTATTCCATAGGAACACTCATTCAGAGCCTTACTAAATAGTGCACAATGGGGCAAGAGTCAGGAGTCTATTTCAAATGGCCGCTCATTCAGAGATTCAGTGAATAATAAACACCTGTGGAGTACTTAGGACCCTATTTAAGATAGCCATAAATTAAGCACCTCCCTGAATGATACACACCTGTGTGACAGTCAGGAGTCTATTTGATATGGACAGTTATACAGAACCTCTTTGAATGATGCACATGTGAAGAATATTCACTAGTCTATTTCTCGTGGTGATTCTTTTTTTAAAAAAATTTTATTGCATTTTAGGTTTTCTGGTACATGTGCAGAACGTGCAAGATAGTTGCATAGGTACACACATGGCAGTGTGATTTTCTGCCTTTCTCCCCTTCACCCACACTTGGCATTTCTCTCCAGTCTATCCCTCCCCAGCTCTCCCCCCCGCTGTCCCTCCCCCATTCCCTCCAATAGACCATATTGTGTAGTAGACCCCCTTCCGGTGTCCATGTGTTCTCATTTTTCTCACCCGCCTATGAGCAAGAATATGCGGTATTCCTTTTTCTGTTCTTGTGTCAGCTTGCTGAGAATGATGTTCTCCAGATTCATCCATGTCCTTACAAAGGACAAAATCTCATCATTTTGTATTGCTGCATAATATTCCATGGTGTATATGTGCCACATTTTCCCAGACGAGTCTATCATCGATGGGCATTTGGGTTGGTTCCAGGTCTTTGCTCTTGTAAACAGTGCTGCAATGAACATTCGTGTGCATGTGTCATTGTAGTAGAACGATTTATAGTCCTTTGGATATATATCCAGTAATGGGATTGCTGGGTCAAAAGAAATATCTATTTCTAGATCCTTGAAAAATCGCCACACTCTCTTCCACAATGGTTGAACTAATTTACACTCTAACTAACAGTGTAAAAGTGTTCCTATTTCTCCACATCCTCTCCAGCATCTGTTGTCTCCAGATTTTTTAATGATCACCATTCTAACGGGCGTGATATGGTATCTTAATGTGGTTTTGATTTGCATCTCTCTAATGACCAGTGATGATGAGCATTTTTTCATGTTTGTTTGCCTCATGTATTTCTTCTTTTGTAAAGTGTCTGTTCATATTCTTTGCCCATTTTTGAATGGGCTTGTTTGTTTTTTTCCTGTAAATCTGTTTAAGTTCTTTGTAAATTCTGAATATCAGCCCTTTGTCAGATGTGTAAACTGCAAAGATATTTTCCATTCTGTTAGTTGCCGGTTCACTCTAGTGAGTGTTTCCTTTGCTGTGCAAAATTTGTGGAGTTTGATTAGGTCCTGTTTATCTATTTTGACCTTTGTTGCCAATACTTTTGGTGTTTTGGTCATGAAGTCCTTGCCTACTCCTATGTCCTGAATGGTTTTGCCTAGATTTTCTTCTATGGTTTTTATGGTGCCAGGACTTACATTTAAGTCTTTAAACCATCTGGAGTTAATTTTAGTGTAAGGTGTCAGGAAGGGGTCCAGTTTCTGCTTTCTGCACATGGCTAGCCAGTTTTCCCAACACCATTTATTAAACAGGAAATTCTTTCCCAATTGCTTGTTTTTTTCTGGTTTCCAAGATGGCACCATAGAAACAACTCAGGATTGCAGCTCTCAGTGAAGGCGCAGAGGGTGAGTCCAAGCCGCATTCTTACATGGACCTTTGTTGTCCACAGAAAGGAAAAATTCCCAGGTGTAGGAGAGACACGGGACACCAGCCCAGCCGGGGTTTTAGCTTGCAGGGCCGGTTTGGCCGGCGCTGCAGTGCAGCGGGACCTGGCACAAAACTCACTGGTCTGGGTGCCCTGTTAAACTGGCAATCTGAGATTTGGAAGGTCAGATTGACATATCCATCTGATTAAACGGGACTTGGACAGTGAGACAGAGCAGGAGATTCCTGGGAACCATGACTTGAGCCAGTGCAGAGGGCAGTGGCATGGGAGATTGCACGAATCCCAGCGTCCTATCAGCAGGCTCCTGGGGCGCCAGTGAGAGAGTCAACTCTTCAAATTCGGGAGGAAAAGAGAGAGAGAGGACGGATTCTGAGGCAGGGAGCCAGGTGATTGGGCTCGGCGGGACTTACCCTCACGGGGACAAGCAGGGTGGCGATTGGAGGTGCTCAGGGTTGAGAGATTTGCTGCCCGCTCAGCTGAATCTCATGGTGATTCTTTAGAGAATCTTTGAATAACACACACCTGTGAAGTAAGATCGACTCTATTTCATATGACCACCGTTTCAGTGTTTCAGTGAATAATATATATATCTGGAATAGACAAAAATCTCTTTCATATGGCCACTCGTTCCGGGCCTCAGTGAATAAAACACACCTGTGAAATTGTCTATTGTCTACTTCAAATGGCCACACATTGAGAGTCTCTGTATATAATGCACACCTTGGGAATAGAACAGGGTATCTTCTTTAGGCTCACTTATTCAGTCTCATTCAGACTTTTAACACCTGGAAAAGAGTTAAAAGTCTTCTTCATATAGCCACTCTTTTAGAGCCTCAGTAAATAATACACACCTATGGAACAGACACTGGTCTATTTTGTATAGCCACAAAATCAAAGCCTAAGTGAGTAATGAACAACTTTGAAATAGTGAGGAATCTATTCCATATGCCCACTTAATCAGTGTCTCAGTCAATAATACACACCTTAGAAATACTAAGGGATCTATTTCTTCTAATCACTGACTTAAAGTCACATTAAATAATACACACCTGTGGAATATTCAGGAGGCTATTTTATATGGCCAAACATTCAGAGTCTCAGTTTCTAATACATACCAGGGCATACTCAGGACACTATTACAGATGGCCTCTCCTTCAGAGATTCACTGAATAAGGAACACCTGTATTTTAGTCAGAATTCTATTTCATATAGCCACATATTTAGAGACTCACTGAATAACATACACCTTGGGGAAAGTCAAGTTTCTATGTCGTATAGCCACTCATTTAGAGCAAAAACTAAAAATGCACGACTAATGAGTATTCAGTAGTTGCTTTCCTATGGCCACTCATTCAGAGCCTCACTGAATAATACAGACCTATCAAAAAGTCAGGAGAGTATTCCACATGGCCACTCATTCAGAACCTCAGTGAAGAATCATATATACCTAGGAAATACTGAGGATTCTATTTAATATAGCCACTTATTCAGAGACTCACTGAATAATGCACACCTGGGGAACAGTCTGGAGTCTATTTGATATTACCGTTCACCCAGTGCCTCAGTGGAAAATGCAAAGCTGAGAAATAATCAAGAGGATATAGTCAGGAGTCTATTTTATGAGGTCACTCATTCAGAAAGTCAGTAAATGATACACAATTGGGGAGTTGTCAGAGTCCATGCCATATGGCCACTCAATCTCAGCATTCCTGAATAATAAACAATGGGGCAATAGTCAAAAGTCTATTTCATATGGCCTCTTATTCAGAGCTTCAGTGCATAACAAACAGCTGTGGAGTAGTCAGGACCCTATTCCAGGTAGCTCGAAATTAAGCACCTTCCTGAATGATACACACATGAGTTATTGTCAGGAGGCTATTTGATATGGACACTTATACAGAACCTCTTTGAATACTGCACATGTGGGGAATAAACACTAGTCTATTTTATATGGTGATTCGTTTGGAATATCAAGGAATAACACACACCTTTGGAGTAAAATGATTTCTATTTCATATGGCCACTCTTTCATTGTTTCAGTGAATAATATATATATCTGTATAGTCAGGAATCTTTTTTATATGGCCAGTCATTCATGGTTTCGGTGAATAAAACACCCCTTGGAAACAGTCAAGTGTCTACTTCAATTGTCTACACATTCAGGGTCTGTGTAAATAATGCACACCTGGGCAATAGCCAGGAGTCTCTTTTTATGCCCACTTATTCAGAGTCTCATTCAATAATACAAACCTGAGGAAGAGTTAAGAGTCTACTTTATGTAGCCACTCATTTAGAGCCTCAGTGAATAATGCACACCGGATTTATAGTCTGGAGCTTCTTTTATATGGCCACTCATTCAGTGCCTCACTGAATTATACAAACCTGGAAAATCATTAGGATTCTATTCCATACTACCAATCATTCTGAGCCTTATAGAATAATTCACAATGGATTTTTCAAGATGGCGCTGTAGAAACAGCTGAAGATTGTAGCTCTCAGTGAAGGCGCAGATGGTGAGTCCTAGCCACATTCTCAGACGGACCTTTGTTGCCCACAGAACGGGGAAATTGTCAGGTGTAGGAGAGACATTGGACACCAGTGCAGCAGGTATTTTGGCTTCTGCAGCCTGTTCGGTCAGCACTGCAGCAATGCGTCACCCAGCACAAAACTCACTGGTCTGGGTGCCCTGTTAAACCGGCAATCTGAGATTTGGAAGGGCAGATTGAAATGTCCATCTGATTAAACGGGACTTGGACAGTGATCCAGACCACGAGATTCCTGGGAAGCATGATTTGAGCCGGTGCAGTGGGCAGTGGCAGGAAAGATTACACAGATCCCAGGGTCCTATCAGCAGGCTACTGGGGCGCCAGTGAGAGTGGCAACCATTCAAATTGGGAAGAAAAAGAGAGAGAGGACGGAATCTGTGGCAGGGAGCCAGGTGATCGGGCTCGGCGGGTCCCACCCTCATGGGGACAAGCACAGCAACGATTGAAGGTGCTCGGGATTGAGAGTTTTGCTGTGGGCTAAGCTAAATCCTTGATGGTGCATGTCGGTGCGGGAGGGGCGTCCACCACTATGGATGCAATCCACCCCTACTGAGGTACAGGCCCAGTGCTGAGGCAGCCTCCCATTGCCAAGGCAACTCACCATAACAGAGAGATTCTGCCAGAAGGGCTGAGTGCACCACAGTAAAACAGAGCTCCGTGGCAGTAGGGCAAACCCACGCTAGCAGGGCGGAGTCTCATTAGGCAAATAGTAAATAGACTACCTTTTAGCCGGGCAGGACAGTGCAACAGATACTCATAAAGAAGGCCCCAATTCCCTGAGACAGAGCATCTGAGGAAAAAAAAAAGAGTTTTATAAGTTCTGCTGCAGCAGACCAAAACACAGGTGCCCAACAATACTGAATAAACAATGGAGCTCACAGCTTGGCACTGGAGCTCCTATAAAGTACAGACCATCTTCTCAAGCAGCTCCCTGACCCCTGTATATCCAGAGTCACCTCAAAAAAGGACTAATCAGACTGACATTGGCGGGAATCATTCTGGGATAAAGATAGAAGAAGAAGAATCTGGTAGCATTCCTCATGTCTCACAGCTGCTACAAGTGTACCCCAGACAAGCAGGGCCTGAAGTAGACCTCAGCACGCATACAGAAGAGGGGCTAGATGAACAGAAGGAAAACTAAGTAACAGAAATACTTCATCATCAACAATCTGGGCGTCCACTCACACACCCAATTGAAAAATGAGCAACTCCTAAGACGACAGGTGGATAAATTCACAAAGATGGGAAGAAACCAGTGCAAAAAGGAGAAAGACACCCGAAACCAAAATTTCTCACCTATTACAAAGGAACAAAACTCCTCACCAGCAAGGGAACAAAGCTGAACGGAGAATGAGTGTGACAAAATGACAGAACCAGGCTTCAGAAGGTGGATAATGAGAAACTTCAGTGAGCTAAAAATCATGTTATAAATCAATGCAAAGAAACTAAGAATCTTGAAAGAAGATTTGAAAAAAGATTCGAGGGGGAGGAGGCAAGATGATGTCATAGAGGCGATTCAGGATTGCAGCTCTCAGTGAAGGCACAGAGGGTGAGTCCTAGCCGCATTCTCGGATGTTCCTTTTATGCCCACAGAGCGTTGAAAGTCCCAGGTGTGGGAGAGACACGGGACGCTGGCGCACCCAGCTAACGCAGCTGGCTCCCGCCGCCTCTTCGGCGAGACCCGGCGCAGAACTCACTGGTCTGGGTGCGCTGTTGGGCCGGCAATCTGAGATTTGGAAGGGCAGATTGGCATGTTCATCTGATTGAACAGGACTTGGACAATGAGCCAGACCAGGAGTTTCCTGGGAAGCGTGATCTGAGCCGGGGTGGTGGGCAGCGGCACGGGAGATCACAGGGATCCCAGTGCCCTATCGGCAGGCTACTGGGGGGCCAGTGAGAGAGTCGACCTTTCAGCATGGGGAGAGGAAGAGAGAGAGAGAGGAGGGACTCTGAGGCAGGGAGCTGGGTGACTGGGCTTGGCGGGTCCCACGCTCACGGGGACAAGTGGGGCAGTGACTGGAGGTGCTTGGGGCTGAGTGTTTTGCTGCCGGCATCTAGGGCGGTGCAGCCCAGTGTGGGAGGGGCGTCCAACATTGCTGACGCAGTCCACCCCCACTGAAGTACTGCCCAGGACTGAGGCAGCCCGCCGTTGCCGAGGCAACCTGCCATAACAGAGAGACTCCGTGCTCCACAGCAGAAGGGAGCCCAGCAACAACAGGGCGGACCCGCGCTAGCAGGTCAGAGCCCCGGCAGGCAAATAGTGAATACACTGCCGCCTAGTGGGGCAGGACAGTGCAACAGATACTCATAAAGAAAGCCCCAACTCCCTGAGACAGAGCATCTAAGGGGGGGAAAAAAGGGTGCTGTTCTATGAGTTCTATTGCAGCAGACATAAACAACCTCCAAACAACGCTGAACGAACAACGGAGCCCACAGCTCAGCACTGGAGCTCCTATAAAGCACAGACTGTCTCCTCAAGCTGCTCCCTGACCCCTGTATATCCAAGGAGTCACCCCGGAAAAGGACTAATCAGACTGATATTTGGCTGACATTATTCTGGAACAAGGACAGCAGAAGAAGAAACTGGTATCATCCCTCACTGTTCCACAGCTGCTGCAGGTATACCCCAGACAAGCAGGGCCTGGAGTGGACCTCAGCACTCATACAGCAGAGGGGATAGACCATTAGAGGGAAAACTAAGTAACAGAAATACTTCATCATCAACAATCTCAGCGTCCACCAGAGATCCAATTGAACAATCAGCAACTACTAAGATGACAGGCAGATAAATCCATAAAGATGGGAAGAAACCAGCGCAAAAAGGAGGACAGCACCCGAAACCAAAACACCTCACCTCCAAAAAAGGACCAAAACTCCTCACCAGCAAGGGAACAAAGCTGGAGGAAGAATGAATGTGACGATATGATGGAATCAGACTTCAGAAAGTGGATAATGAGAAACTTCAGTGAGCTAAAGGAACATGTACTAAACCAGTGCAAAGAAACTAAGAACCTTGAAAAAAGATTTGAAAAAAGATTCGAGGAATTGATAACAAGAATGGACAACTTAGAGAGCAATAAGAATGAATTGAAGGAGCTGAAAAACACAACACGAGAACTTCGCGAAGCATGCACAAGTTTCAACACCCGAATTGACCAAGCAGAAGAAAGAATATCAGAAGTTGAAGATCAACTCAATGAAATAAAACGAGAAACCAAGATTGAAGAAAAAAGTACAAAAAGGAATGAACAAAATCTCCAAGAAATGTGGGACTATGTGAAGAGACCCAACCTACGTTTGATAGGTGTACCAGAATTGACGAAGAGAATGAATCCAAGCTGGAAAACACTCTTCAGGATATTATCCAGGAAAATTTCCCCAACCTAGCAAGACAGGTCAATACTCAACTCCAGGAAATACAGAGAACACCACAAAGATACTCTGCAAGAAGAGCAACCCCAAGGCACATAATCGTCAGATTCACCAGTGTTGAAATGAAGGAGAAAATACTAAGGGCAGCCAGAGAGAAAGGTCGGGTCACCCACAAAGGGAAGCCCATCAGACTCACAGCAGATCTCTCGGCAGAGACTCTACAAACCAGAAGATAGTGGGGGCCAATATTCAACATACTTAAAGAAAAGAGCTTTCAACCCAGAATTTCATATCCAGCCAAACTGAGCTTCATAAGTGAAGAAAAAAATCAAATCCTTCACGAACAAGCAAGTACTCAGAGATTTTGTCACCACTAGGCCTGCTTTACAAGAGCTCCTGAAAGAGGCACTACACATAGAAAGAAACAACCAGTTCCAGCCGTCCTAAAGACCATCAACAAAATGAAGAATGTACATGAACCAACGGGCAAAACAGTCAGCTAGCATCAAAATGGCAGTATCAAATTCACACATAACAATATTAACCCTGAATGTAAATGGGCTAAATGCACCAATCAAAAGACACAGACTGGCAAATTGGATAAAAAGCAAAACCCATCAGTGTGCTGTATCCAGTAAACCCACCTCACACGCAAAGATACACAAAGGCTCAAAACAAAACGACGGAGGAAGATTTACCAAGCAAATGGAGAGCAAAAAAAAGCAGGATCTGCAATTCTTATCTCTGATAAAATAGACTTTAAAGCAACAAAGATAAAAAGGTACAAAGAAGGTCATTACATAATGGTAAAAGGATCAATAGAACAAGAAGAGCTAACGATTCAAAATATATATGGACCCAGTGTAGGAGCACCAAGATATATAAGGCAAGTTCTTAATGACTTACAAAGAGACTTAGACTCCCACACAATAATAGTGGGAGACTTTAACACTCCACTGTCAATAGCAGACAGATCAACCAGACAGAAAATTAACAAGGATATCCAGGACTGGAACTCAGACCGGGAACAAGCAAACCTGATAGACATTTACAGAACTCTCCACCCCAAATCCACAGAATATACATTCTTCTCAGCACCACTTCACACCTACTACAAAAATGACCACATAATTGGAAGTAAAGCACTCCTCAGCAAGTGCAAAACAACGGAAATCATAACAAACAGTCTCTCAGACCATAGTGCAATCAAGTTGGAACTCAGAATTCAGAAAATAACTCAGAACCGCACAGCTTCATGGAAACGGAACAACTGGTTCTTGAATGTTGATTGGATAAACAATGAAATGAAGGCAGAAACAAAGAAGTTCTTTGAAATCAACGAGAATGAAGACACAACGTACCAGAATATCTGGGACACATTTAAAGCAGTCTGTAGAGGAAAATATATAGCAATAAGTGCCCACATGAGAAGAGTGGAGAGATCCAAAATTGACACCCTATCGTCAAAATTGAAAGAGCTAGAGGAGCAAGATCAAAAAAGCTAAAAACCTAGCCAAAGACAAGAAATAACTAAGATCAGAGCAGAACTGAAGGAGATAGAGAAAAGAAAAACCCTTCAAAAAATCAATAAATACAAGAGCTGGTTTTTCGAAAAGATCAATAAAATAGATCACCAGCCAGACTGATAAAAAAGAAAAGAGAGAACAACCAAATAGATGCAATAAAAAACGATAAAGGGGAAATCACCACAGATACAACAGAAATTCAAACCATCATCAGAGAATACTACAAACAACCCTATGAACACAAACCAGTAAATCAGGAAAAAAATGGATACATTCCTGGACGCCTGTGTCCTCCCAAGCCTAAACCAGGAGGAAGCCGAAACTATGAATAGACCAATAACAAGGTAAGAAGTTGAGGCAGCAATTAAGAGCCTACCACCCAAAAAAAGCCCAGGTCCAGATGGGTTCAGAGCTGAATTCTACCAGACACACAAAGAGGATCTGGTACCATTCCTTCTGAAACTATTCCAAATAATCCAAAAAGAGGGAACCCTTCCCAAATCATTATATGAGACCAACATCATCCTGATACCCAAACCTGGCAGAGTCTCAACAAGAAAAGAAAACTTCAGGCCAATATCCATGATGAACATAGATGCAAAAATCTTCAAAAAAATACTGGGAAATCGATTGCAACAGCACATTAAAAAACTTATCCATCATGATCAAGTAGGATTCATCCCGGGGATGCAAGGCTGGTTCAACATACGCAAGTCTATAAATGTAATGCACCACACAAAAAGAAGCAAAAACAAAAACCACATGATTATCTCAATTGACGCAGAGAAGGCATTTGACAAAATTCAACAGCCCTTTATGCTGAAAACCCTCAATAAACTTGGTGTTGATGGAACATATCTATAAAAGCTATTTATGACAAACCAACAGCCAATATCATACTTACTGGGCAAAAACTGGAAGCATTCCCTTTGAAATCTGGCACTAGACATGGATGCCCTCTCGCACCACTTCTATTCAACATAGTACTGGAAGTTCTAGGCAGAGCAATCAGGGAAGAAAAAGAAATAAAGAGTATTCAAACAGAAAAGGTGGAAGCCAAATTGTCTCTATTTGCAGACGACATGATAGTATACCTAGAAGACCCCATCACCTCAGCCCAAAAGCTCCTGCAACTGATAAGCAACTTCAGCAAAGTCTCACGATATAAAATCAATGTGCAAAAATCACAAGCATTCCTATACATCAATAACAGACTTAAAGAGAACCAAATTAAGAACGAACTGCCATTCACAATTGCTACAAAAAAAATAAAATACCTAGGAATACAACTCACAAGGAATGTAAGGGACCTCTTTATGGAAAGCTACAAACAACTGCTCAACGAAATAAGAGAGGACACATACAGATGGAGAAACATTCCATGTTCGTGGTTAGGAAGAATCAATATTGTGAAAATGGCTATACTGCCCAAAGTACTTTACACAATCAATGCTATCCCCATCAAACTACCATTGAATTTCTTCACAGAACTGGAAAAAACCACCATGAATTTCATATGGAACCAAAGAAGAGCCCGCATAGCCAAGTCAATTCTAAGCAAAAAGAACACAGCTGGAGGCATCAGGCTACCAGACTTCAAACTATACTACAAGGCTACAGTAATCAAAACAGCATGGTACTGGTACCAAAACAGAGATATAGACCAATTGAACAGAACAGAAGCATCGGAGGCAACACAACATATCTACAACCATATTATCTTTGATAAACCAGAGAAAAACAGGCAATGGGGAAAGGATTCCCTATTTAATAAATGGTGTTGGAAAAACTGGCTAGCCATGTGCAGAAAGCAGAAACTGGACCCCTTTCTGACACCTTACACTAAAATTAACTCCAGATGGATTAAAGACTTAAACCTAAGACCTGACACCATAAAAGCCCTAGAAGAAAATCTAGGCAAAACCGTTCAGGACATAGGAGTAGGCAAGGACTTCATGAACAAAACACCAAAAGCATTGGCAACAAAAGCCAAAATAGACAAATGGGACCTAATCAAACTCCACAGCTTCTGCACAGCAAAAGTAACAGTCACTAGAGTGAATCAGCAACCATCAGAATGGGAAAAAATCTTTGCAGTTTACACATCTGACAAAGGGCTGATATCCAGAATTTACAAAGAACTCAAACAGATTTACAGAAAAAAACAAGCAAGCCCATTCAAAAATGGGCAAAGCATATGAACAGGAACTTTACAAAAGAAGACATAAATAAGGTCAACAAACATATGAAAAAGTGCTCATCATCATTGGTCATTAGAGAGATGCAAATCAAAACCATATTGAGATATCATCTCACACCAGTTAGAATGGCGATCATTAAAAAATCTGGAGACAGCAGATGCTGGAGAGGATGTGGATAAATAGGAACACTCTTACACTGTTGGTGGGAGTGTAAGTTAATTCAACCATTGTGGAAGACAGTGTGGCGATTCCTCAGGGACCTAGAAATAGAAATTCCATTTGACTCAGCAATCTCATTACTGGGTATCTATCCAAAAGACTATAAATCGTTCTACTATAAGGACACATGCACACGAATGTTCATTGCAGCACTGTTTACAATAGTAAATACCTGGAACCAATCCAAATGCCCATCGATGATAAACTGGACTGGGAAAATGTGGCACATATACGCTATGGAATATTATGCAGCAATCAAAAATGATGAGTTTGTGTCCTTTGTAAGGACATGGATGAATCTGGAGAACATCATTCTCACCAAACTGACACAAGAACAGAAAAAGAAATACTGCATATAGTCACTCATAAGTGGGTGAGAAAGATGAGAACACATGGACACAGAGAGGCGGTATACTATACACTGGGGACTGTTGGGGGAATGGGGGAGGGACAGAGCGGGGAGCTGGGGGGTATAGCCTGTGGATGAATACCAAGCGTGGGTGAAGGGGAGGAAGGTAGCAAAACACACTGCCATGTGTGTACCTATGCAACTATCTTGCACGTTCTGCACAGGTACCCCAAAACCTATAATGCAATAAAAATAAGAAAAGAAAAAAGGTTCGAGGAAATGATAACAAAAATGGATAACTTAGAGAGGAATATGAATGAATTGAAGGAGCTGAAAAACACAACATGAAAACTTCGGGAAGTATGCACAAGTTTCAACAGCTGAATTGACCAAGAAGAAGAAAGTATATCAGAAGTCGAAGATCAATTCAATGAAATAAAATGAGAAACCAATATTAGAGAAAAAAGCACAAAAAGGAATGAACAAAATCTGCAAGAAATGTGGGGGTATGTGAAGAGACCCAACCTACGTATGATAGGTGTACCAGAATGTGATGAAGAGAACGAATCCGAGCTGGAAAATACTCTTTAGAATATTGTGCAGGAATATTTTCCTAACCTAGCATGGCAGGCCAATACAAAACACCAGGAAATACAGAGAACACCACAAAGATACTCCAGAAGAAGAGCAACCGCAAGGCACATAATCCTCAGATTCACCAGAGTTATAATGGAGAAAATACTAAGGGCAGCCAGAGAGTTTGGTCGGCTGACTCAGAAAGAGAAGCCCATCAGCCTCACAGCAGATCTCTAGGCAGAGACTCTACAAGCCAGAAGAGAGTGGGAGCCAATATTCAGCAACATTAAAGAGAAGAACGTTCAACCCAGAATTTCATATTCAGCCAAATTGAGCTTCATAAGTGAAGAAAAAATTAAATTCTTTGCAAACAAGCAAGTACTCAGAGATTTTGTCACCACGAGGCCTGCTTTACAAGAGCTCCTGAAAGAGGCACTACACATAGAAAGAAACAACAAGTACCAGCCATCCTAAAAGCATACCAAATGCTAAGGAGCATCAACAAAATGAAGAATATACATGAACCAATGGGCAAAACAGCCAGCTAGCATCAAAATGGTAGTATCAAATTTACACATAACAATATTAACCCTAAATGTAAATGGGCAAAACGCACCAATCAAAAGACATAGACTGACAAATTGGATAAAAAACTAATACCAATTGGTGTGCTGTATCCAGGAAACCCATCTCACATGGAAGGATACACAAAGGCTCAAAATACAGGAATGCAGGAAGATTAACCAAGCAAATGCAATGCCAAAAAAAAGCAGGCGTTGCAATTCTTGTCTCTGATAAAATAGACTTTAAAGCAACAAAAATCAAAAAAGACAAAGAAGGTCATTACACAATGGTAAACGGATCAATAAAATAAGAAGAGCTAACGATCCTAAATATATATGGACCCAATGCAGGAGCACCCAGATGTATAAGGCAAGTTCTTAAGGACTGACAGAGACGTAGATTCCCACACAATTACAGTGGGGGACATTACCCCTCCACTGTCAATATCAGATAGATCATCCATAGAGTAAATTAACAAGTATATCCAGGGCTTCAACTCAGACCTGGAACAAGCAAACCTGATAGACATTTACATAACTCTCCACCCAAAATCCACAGAATATACATTTTTCTCAGGACCACATCTCACCTACTCCAAATTTGACCACATAATTGGAAGTAAAGCACTGGTCAGCAAGTGCAAAACAACTGAAATTCATAACAAACAGTCTCTCAGACCACAGTGCACACAAGTTAGAACTCAGAATTCAGAAACTAACTCAGAACCGCACAGCTTCATGGAAACTGAACAATTGGCTCTTAAATGTTGATTGGATAAACAATGAAATGAAGGCAGAAATAAAGAAGTTCTTCAAAATCAATGAGAACAAAGACACAACATACCAGAATATCTGGGACACACTTAAAGCAGGCTCCAGAGGAAAATTTATAGCAATAAGTGCCCACATGAGAAGAGTGGAGAGATCCAAAATTGACACCCTATCATCAAAATTGAAAGAGCTAGAGGAGCAAAATCAAAAAAATCTCAAAACCTAGCTGAAGACAAGATATAACTAAGACCACAGCAGAACTGAAGGAGACAGAGACACAAAACACCCTTCAAAAATCAATAAATCCAAGAGCTGATTTTTGAAAAGCTTAACAAAATAGACAGACCACTAGCAAGACTGATAAAAAAGAAGAGAGAGAACAACCAAATAGATGCAATAAAAAACGATAAAGGGGAAATCACCACAGATACAACAGAAATTCAAACCATCATCAGGGAATACTACAAACAAATCTATGCACATAAACTAGTAAACCAGGAGGAAATGGATAAATTTCTGGACACCTGTGTCCTCCCAAGCCTGAACCAGGAGGAAGCTGAAACAATGAATAGACCAATAACAAGGTCTGAAGTTGAGGCAGCAATTAAGAACCTACCGCACAAAAAGAAGCCCAGGTCCAGATGGGTTCACAGCCAAATTCTACCAGACACACAAAGAGGAACTGGCACCATTCCTTCTGAAACTATTCCAAATAATCCAAAAGAGAAAACCCTTCCCAAATCATTTTATGAGACCAACATCATCCTGATACCAAAACCTGGCAGAGACTCAACAAAAAAAGAAAACTTCAGGCCAATACCCATGATGAACAGAGATGCAAAAAACTTCAATAAAATATTGGCAAACCGATTGCAACAGCACATTAAAAAACTTATCCATCATGATCAAGTAGGATTCATCCCGGGGACCCAAGGCTGGTTCAACATACGCAAGTCTATCAATGAAATTCACCACATAAACAGAAAAAAAAGAAACCACATGATTATCTCAATCAACGCAGAGAAGGCATTTGACAAAATTCAACAGCCCTTTATGCTAAAAAACCTCAATAAACTTGGTATCGATGGAACATATCTCAAAGTAATAAAAGCTATTTATGACAAACCAACAGCCAATATCATACTTAATGGGCAAAAACTGGAAGCATTCCCTTTGAAATCCGGCACTAGCCAAGGATGCCCTCTCTCACCACTCCTATTCCACATAGTACTGGAAGTTCTAGCCAGAGCAGTCAGGCAAAAAAAAGAAATAGAGGATATTCAAATAGGAAAGGAAGAAGCCAAACTGTCTCTCTTTGCAGACGACAGTATAGTATACGTAGAAGAACCCATTACCTCAGCCCAAAACATCCTGAAACTGATCAGCAACTTCAGCAAAGTCTCAGGATATAAAATTAATGTGCAAAAATCACAAGCAATTCTATACACCAATAACAGACTTAAAAAGATGAATACCAAATGTGGGTGAAGGGGAGGAAGGCAGCAAAACACACTGCCATGTGTGTACCTATGCATCTATCTTGCACGTTCTGCACATGTACCCCAAAACCTATAATGCAATAACAATTTAAAAAAATAAAAATAATTAAAAAAAAAATAAAATCATAGATAATCTTTGTGAAAAAAAAAACAGACTTAAAAAGAACCAAATCAAGAACAAACTGCCATTCCCAGTTGCCACAAAGACAATAAAATACCTAGAAATACAACTCACAAGGAACATAAGAGACCTCTTTAAGGAAAACTACAAACCACTGTTCAAGGAAATAAGAGATGACACAAACAGATGGAGAAACATTCTATGGTCGTGGTTACGAAGAAACAATATCGAGAAAATGGCTATACTTTCGAAAGTAATTAACACAATCAATGCTATCCTCATCAAAGTACCATTGAATTTCATCACAGAACTGGAAAAAACCACCAGGAACTTCAGATGAAACCAAAAGAGAGCCCACATAGCCAAGTCAATTCTAAGCAAAATGAACACAGCGGGAGGTATCAAACTACCGGACTTCAAACTATACTACAAGGGTAAAGTAATCAGGACAGCATGGTATTGGTAGCAAAACAGAGATACAGACCAATGGAACAGAACAGAGGCATCGTGGGCAACACAACATGTCTAGAACCATATAATTTGTAATAAACCCGACAGAAACAAGCAATGGGGAAAGGATTCCCTGTTTAATAAATGGTGTTGGGAAAACTGGCTAGCCATGTGCAGAAAGCAGAAACTGGACCCCTTCCTGACACCTTACACTAAAATTAACTCCAGATGGATTAAAGACTTAAACATAAGACCTGGCACCATAAAAACTCTAGAAGAAAATCTAGGAAAAACCATTCAGGGCATAAAAGTAGGCACGGACTTCATGAACAAAACACCAAAAGCATTGGCAACAAAAGCCAAAATAAACAAATGGGACCTAATCAAACTTCACAGCTTTTGCACAGCTAAAGAAACATTCACTAGAGTGAATCGGCAGCCATCAGAATGGGAAAAAAATTTTGCAGTTTACCCATCTGACAAAGGGGTGATATCCAAAATTTACAAAGAACTCAAACAGATTTACAAGAAAAAAACAAAGAAGCTAATTCAAAAATGGTCAAAGGATATGAACAGACACTTTACAAAAGAAGACATACAAGAGGCCACAAACACATGAAAAAATTCTCATCATCGCTTGCCATTAGAGAGATGCAAATCAAAACCACATTGAGATACCATCTCACACCAGTTAGAATGGCGATCATTAAAAAATCTGGAGACAACAGATGCTGGAGAAGATGTGGAGTAGTAGGAACACTCTTACACTGTTGGTGGGAGTGTAAATCAGTTCAACCATTGTGGAAGACTGTGGCTCTTCCTCAAGGACCTAGAAATAAAAATTCCATTTGACCCAGCAATCCCATTACTGGGTATATATCCAAAGGACTATAAATTGTTCTACTATAAGGACACATGCACACGAATGTTCATTGCAGCACTGTTTACAATAGGAAAGACCTGAAACAATCCGAAATGCCCATCAATGATAGACTGGATTGGGAAAATGTGGCACATATACACCATGGAATATTATGCAGCAGTCAAAAATGATGAGTTTGTGTCCTTTGTAAGGACATGAATGAATCTGGAGAACGTCATTCTCAGCAAAGTGACACAAGAACAGAAAAGAAAATACCGCATATTCTCACTCATAGGCAAGTGAGAATAAAGAAAACACATGGTCACAGGGAGCAAATCTACTACACACTGGGGTCTATTGAGGGAATGTGGGAGGGACAGCAGGGGGGAAGCTGAAAAGGGATAGCCTGGGGATAAATGCCAAGTGTGGTGAAGAAGAGAAAGGCAGCAAAACACACTGCCAAGTGTGTACCTATGCCACTATCTTGCACATTCTGCACATGTATCCCAAAACCTAAAATGCAATAAAAATTTAAATTAAAAAAAAAGAATAATTTACAATGGGCAATAGTCAGGTGTCTGTTTATATGGCCTCTCAGTTAAATAATAAAGTTCCATGGAATAGTCAAGTCACTGTTTAAGAGAGCCACGAATTAAGTGCCTTCTGGAATAATATACACCTGGGTGATAGTCAGGAGTCTATTTCATATGACCTCTCATTCTGGGAATCACTGAAGAATACACACATGACGAAGTATCAGCAATACATTTGGTATGCACACTCATACATAACCTTTTTAAATAATGCGAACATGGAGAATAATTAGGAGTCTATGTCATATGGCTACTGATTCACACAACCAGTGAATAACGCAAACCTGTGGAGTAATAAGAAGACTATTTCATATGGCCACTCTCTCACAGCCTCACCGCATATTACACACTGGTGATATAATCTGGAGTCTCTTTCTTATGGCCACTCCTTCAGAAAATTACTGAATAATGCACACCTGCAGAATAGTCAGAAGTCCCTTTCCTATGGCTACTCATTAAGAGCCTCACTGAATGTACACACCTGGGGAAATAATCAGAATTCTGTTTTATCCCCTCATTTACAGCCTCACTTAACAATGCACACCTGTGGACTATTCAGGTGTCTTTTTCATGTGGCCTCTCATTCGGAGTGTCACTGAATAATGTGGAGTAGTCAGGAGTCTATTTCATGTAGACACATATTCAGAGTCTCAGTGAATAATACACACCCGTGTGATAGTAAGGAATCTAGTTAATATGGACACATATTCAGAGCCTCACTGAATAATACACACCTGGAGAATAATTTGAAGTCAATTTTCGATGGACATTCATTCAGAGCCTCAGTGAATAATGCACACCTGTGGAGTAGCCAGGAGTCTGTTTCAATTGGACACTTATTATTCTTAGCCTCAGTGGATAATATGAACCTGTGAAATAGTAAAGAGTCTATTTCATATGGCTACTCATTCAGAGTCTCAGTGAATAATACACACTTGGGGAATTGTCAAGAGTCTATTTTATATGGCCACTCTCTCAGTATCTTACTAAGTGGTATACACCTGGGGAATAGTCAGTACAGTTTCAAATGAACACTCAATAAGTGCCTCACTGAATAATGTACACCTGTGGAATAGTCAGGAATCTATTTAATTTTGTTACACTTCCAGAACCTCAGTGAATAATACACACATAGAAAACATTGTGGAGTCTGTTCCATGTGACAACTCATTCAGAGCCTCACGGAATAGTGAACACCTGGAGAATTCTCAAGAGTCTATTTGGAATGGCAATGCATTCAGAGACTCTGTGAATAACACACAGCTAGGGAATTGTGAGGGATCCATTCCAAATGGCCACATATTCGGATTCTCAATGAATCATGCACACCAAAGAAATAATCAGGAGTCTATAGCTTATACCCTCTCATTCAGCCCCTCAGTGAATAATGCACGTCTGTCGAGTACCGAGGGGTCTGTTTTATATGGCCACTCATTTTGAGCCTCACTGAAGAGTACACAACTGGAAACAAGTCAGGGTTGTATTTCCCATGGCCACTCATTCAGAGGCTCAGTGAATAATTGACAGCTGTTGAGTACTCAAGAGACTTTCTCATATAGCGAATCATTCAGAGCCTCACTGAATGATACAAAGATTGGAAATAGTCAGGATTCTGTTTAATATAAACACTTATTATGAGCCTCAGTGAATCACGTATGTCTGTGGAATACTGAGAATACTAATTTGTATTACCCCTCAATTCATTGAATATCTGAATATTACACACTTGTGAAATAATCGGAAGTCTACTTCATATGGTGTGTCATTAGGAACCCCAAGGAATAATACACTACTGGGGAATAGTCAGGAGCCTATTTTATATGGCCACTCAGAGAATCAGTGAATAATGCACCCAGGAGGAATACTCAGTGAATATTAGGAGTCTATTACATATGGACACAAAGAGCCTCAGTAAATAATGCACACCACGGTAATAGTCAGGATCCTGTTTCATATGACCACTGATTCAGTATCTCACTGAATCACACACGGGGGAATCGACAGGATTCTATTCCATAAGACCATTCATTCAGAGCCTTACTGAATAATGCACAAGTTGGCAATAGTCAGGATACTACATCGTATGGCCTCTCCTTCGGAGTTTCAGTAAATAATGAACACCTGTGGAGTAGTCATGACCCTATTTAAAATAGCCACAAATTAAGCACCTTTCTGAATGATACATACCTGTGTGACAGTCATGAGTCTACTTAAAATGGCTACACATTCAGAGTCTCTGTAAATAATGCACACCTGGGAAATAGACAGGAGTCTCTTTTCTATGCCCACTTATTCAGTGCCTTATTCAATAATACACACCTGCAGAAGAGTTAAGAGCCTACTTCATCTAGCCACCCTTTTAGATCCTCAGTGAATAATGCACACCAGGGTAATAGTCTGGAGCCTCTCTCATATAGCCGCTAGTTCAGTGCCTCACTGAATGATACACACCTGGGGAATCATCAGAATTCTATTTCATACTGCCACTTATTCAGAGCCTTATTGAATCATTCACAAGGGGGCAATAGTAAGGTGACTATTTTATATGGCCTTTTATTTAGAGCTTCAGTCAATAAAGAACTTCTATGTAGTAGTCAGGACGCTGTTTATGGTAGCCACAAATTAAGTGCCTGCCTGAATGATACACACCTGGGTGATAGTCTGGAGTCTATTTCATATGATCTTTTATTCTGGAAATAACTGAAGAATACACATTTGGTAAAGTGTCAGGAGTCTATTTGGTATGCACACTCAGGGAGAACCTGTTTGAATAATGCACACATGGAGAATAACTAGGAGTCAATTTCATATAACTACTCATTAAGACAATCAGTGAATAACGTACACATGTGGAGTAATAAGAAGACATACATGAGGCCAACAAACACATCAAAAAATGCTCATTGGGACCAGGTGCGGTGGCTCAAGCCTGTAATCTCAGCACTTTGGGAGGCTGAAGTGGGTGGATCACGAGGTCAAGAGATCGAGACCATCCTGGTGAATATGATGAAACCCCATCTCTACTAAAAATCCAAAAAATAGCTGGTCATGGTGGTGCGTCTTTGTAATCCCAGCTACTCTGGATGCTGAGGCAGGAGAATTGCCTGAACCCAGGATGCGGAGGTTGCGGTGAGCCGAGATCACACCATTGCACTCCAGCCTGGGTAACAAGAGAGAAACTCCGTCTCAAAAAAAAAAATGCTCATCATCACTGGTCATTAGAGAGATGCAAATCAAAACCACATTGAGATACCATCTCACGCCAGTTAGAATGGCGATCATTAAAATATCTGGAGACAACAGATGCTGGAGAGGATGTGGAGAAATATGAGCACTCTTACACTGTTTTTGGGAGTGTAAATTAGTTCCATTATTGTGGACGACAGTGTGGTGATTTCTCAAGGAACTAGAAATAGAAATTCCATTTGACCCAGCAATTTCTTTACTGGGTTTATATCTAAAGAAATATAAATCGTTCTACATTAAGGACACATGCACACGAATGTTCATTGCAGCACTTTTTACAAGAGCAAACACCTGAAACCAACCCAAATGCCCATCAATGATAGACTATACTGGGAAAATGTGGCACACTTACACCATGAAATATTATGCAGCAATCAAAAACGATAAGTTTTTGTCCTTTGTAAAAACATGAATGAATCTGGAGAACATCATTCTCAGCAAACTGACACAAGAACAGAAAAGGAAATACCACATATTTTTACTCATATGCGGGTGAGAAAAATGAGAACACATGGACACAGGGAAGGGGTCTACTACACACTGGGGTCTATTGGAAAGAATGGGGGAGGGACAGCGGAAAGGGAGCTGGGGAGGGATAGCCTGGGGAGAAATGCCAAATGTGGGTAAATGGGATGAAGGCAGCAAAACACACGGCCATGTGTGTACCTATAGAACTACCTTGCACGTTCTGCACATGTACCCCAAAACATAAAATGGAATAAAAATTAAAAATAGAAAAGAAGCCACTATTAAAGTGGCTATTTTATTTAGCCACTCATCCATACGATAGTAAGTAATACAGAACAGGGGAATAGTCAAAGGTCTATTTCATGTGGCCAATTATTCAGAAACTCAGTGAATGTTACACACTTGCGGACTAGTTAGATTCTATGATATATGGCCGCTCAATCAGAGCATTACTGATTGATGCACACCTAGGAATTAGTCAGGATTCTATTTCATATCACCATTGTTTAACAGCCTCATTGAGTAAGGCACATCTGTTCAGTAATCCGGAGGCTATGTCATATGAACACTCATTCATAGCCTCAGAGAATTATGCAAACCTGTGGAGTGCCCAGGAGTATATTTCACACAGCCACTCATTCAGAGCCTCAGTGAAGAATACACAGCTGTGGAACACTCTGCATTTCATTTCATAAGGCCACTGACTCATATCCTCAGTGAATAATGCACAAATGTACAGTACTTAGCAGTCTATTTCATAAAGCCACTCATTCAGAAATTCACTGAATAATAAAAATTTTGGGGATAGACATCATCCTGTTTTATATGATCACACAAAGAGAGCTTCATTGAGTAATACACACATGAAGAAGAGTAAGGAGTCTACTTTATATGGCCACTCATTTACAGCCTCAGTGAATAATTAACACATGTGGAATAGACACTAGTTTATTTTATATGGCCACAAAACCAAAGCCTATGTTAGTAATGCAAAACTTTGGAATAGTCAGTAGTCTATTCCATACGCCCACGTATTCAGAGTCTGAGTCAATAATACACACCTGGGAAATAGTCAGAAGTCTATTTCCTATGTTCACTAACTCAAAGACTCATTAAATGATACACACCTGTAAACTACTCAGGAGATTATTTTATATGGACAAAGTTTCAGAGCCTCAGCGAATAATGAATATCTAAGAAATACTCAGGATGCTATTGCATATGGCCTCTCCTTCAGAGCTTCACTGGATAAAAAACACCTGTATTGGGATAGTACTGATTCTGTAAATTACTTTGGGCAGTATAGCCATTTTCACAATATTGATTCTTCCTAACCAGGAACACGGAATGATTCTCCATCTGTTTGTGTCCTCTCTTATTTCATTGAGCAGTGGTTTGTAGTTTTCCTTAAAGAGGTCCCTTACATTCCTTGTGAGTTGTATTCCTAGGTATTTTATTTTCTTAGTAGCGATTGTGAATGGCACTTGTTCTTGATTTGGTTCTCTTTAAGTCTGTTATTGGTGTATAGGAATGCTTGTGATTATTGCACATTGATTTTATATTCTGAGACTTTGCTGAAGTTGCTTATCAGTTTCAGGAGTTTTAGGGCTGAGGTGATGGGGTCGTCTAGGTATACAATCATGTTTTCTGCAAATAGAGACAATACGGCTTCCACCTTTCCTATTTGAATACCCTTTATTTCTTTTCCTTGCCTAATTTCTCTGGCTAGAACTTCCAGTACTATGTTGAATAGGAGTGGTGAGAGAGGGCATCCTTGTCTAATGTCAGATTTCAAAGGGAATGCTTCCAGTTTTTGCCCATTAAGTATGTTATTGGCTGTTGGTTTGTCGTAAATAGCTTTTATTACATTGAGATACGTTTAATAAATACCAAGTGAGGCAAGATGGCATCATAGAGGTGACTCAGGATTGCAGCTCTCGGTGAAGGCGCAGAGGCTGCTGCAGGTATACCCCAGACAAGCAGGGCCTGGAGTGGACCTCAGCACTCATACAGCAGAGAGGATAGATCATTAGATGGAAAACTAAGTAACAGAAATACTTCATCATCAACAATCTCAGTGTCCACACAGAGACCCAATTGAAAAATCAGCCACTACTAAGACGACAGGCGGATAAATCCATAAAGATGGGAAGAAACCAGCGAAAAAAGGAGGAAAGCACCCGAAACCAAAACACCTCACCTCCAAAAAAGGACCAAAACTCCTCACAAGCAAGGGAACAAAGCTGGACGGAGAATGAATGTGACGAAATGACGGAATCAGAATTCAGAAAGTGGATACTGAGAAACTTCAGTGAGCTAAAGGAACATGTTCTAAACCAGTGCAAAGAAACTAAGAACCTTGAAAAAAGATTTGAAAAAAGATTCGAGGAATTGATAACGAGAATGGACAACTTAGAGAGGAATATGAATGAATTGAAGGAGCTGAAAAACACAACACGAGAACTTCGCGAAGCATGCACAAGTTTCAACAGCCGAAATGACCAAGCAGAAGAAAGAATATCAGAAGTTGAAGATCAACTCAATGAAATAAAACGAGAAACCAAGATTAAAGAAAAAAGCACAAAAAGGAATGAACAAAATCTCCAAGAAATGTGGGACTATGTGAAGAGACCCAACCTACGTTTGATAGGTGTACCAGAATGTGACGAAGAGAATGAATCCAAGCTGGAAAACACTCTTCAGGATATTATCCAGGAAAATTTCCCCAACCTAGCAAGACAGGTCAATACTCAACTCCAGGAAATACAGAGAACACCACAAAGATACTCTGCAAGAAGAGCAACCCCAAGGCACATAATCGTCAGATTCACCAGGGTTGAAATGAAGGAGAAAATACTAAGGGGAGCGAGAGAGAAAGGTCAGGTCACCCACAAAGGGAAGCCCATCAGACTCACAGCAGATCTCTCGGCAGAGACTCTACAAGCAAGAAGAGAGTGGGGGCCAATATTCAACATCCTTAAAGAAAAGAGCTTTCAACCCAGAATTTCACATCCAGCGAAACTGAGCTTCATAAGTGAAGGAAAAATAAAATCCTTCATGAACAAGCAAGTACTCAGAGATTTTGTCACCACTAGGCCTGCTTTACAAGAGCTCCTGAAAGAGGCACTACACATAGAAAGAAACAACCAGTTCCAGCCATCCTAAAAGCATACCAAATGCTAAAGAACATCAACAAAATGAAGAATGTACATGAACCAACGAGAAACACAGCCAGCTAGCATCAAAATGGCAGTATCAAATTCACACATAACAATATTAACCCTGAATGTAAATGGGCTAAATGCACCAATCAAAAGACACAGACTGGCAAATTGGATAAAAAACCAAAACCCATCGGTGTGCTGTATCCAGTAAACCCACCTCACATTCAAAGATACACAAAGGCTCAAAATAAAGGGATGGAGGAATGTTTACCAAGCAAATGGAGAGCAAAAAAAAGCAGGAGTTGCAATTCTCATCTCTGATAAAATAGACTTTAAAATAAAAAAGATCAAAAGGGACAAAGAAGGTCATTACATAATGGTAAAAGGATCGATACAACAAGAAGAGATAACGATTCTAAGTATATATGGACCCAATGTAGGAGCACCCAGATATATAAGGCAAGTTCTTAATGACTTACAAAGGGACTTAGACTCCCACACAATAATAGTGGGAGACTTTAACACTCCACTGTCAATAGCAGACAGGTCAACCAGACAGAAAATTAACAAGGATATCCAGGACTTCATCTCAGACCTGGAACAAGCAAACCTGATAGACATTTACAGAACTCTCCACCCCAAGTCCACAGATAATACATTTTTCTCAGCACCACATCACACCTACTCCAAAATTGACCACATAATTGGAAGTAAAGCACTCCTCAGCAAATGCAAAACAACTGAAATCATAACAAACAGTCTCTCAGACCATAGTGCAATCAAGTTGGAACTCAGAATTCAGAAAATAACTCAGAACCGCACAGCTTCATGGAAACTGAACAATTGGCTCTTGAATGTTGATTGGATAAACAATGAAATGAAGGCAGAAATAAAGAAGTTCTTTGAAACCAACGAGAATGAAGACACAACATACCAGAATCTCTGGGACACATTTAAAGCAGTCTGTAGAGGAAAATATATAGCAATAAGTGCCCACATGAGAAGAGTGGAGAGATCCAAAATTGACACCCTATCGTCAAAATTGAAAGAGCTAGAGGAGCAAGATCAAAAAAGCTCAAAACCTAGCCGAAGACAAGAAATAACTAAGATCAGAGCAGAACTGAAGGAGATAGAGACAAGAAAACCCTTCAAAAAATCAATAAATCTAAGAGCTGGTTTTTCGAAAAGATCAACAAAATAGACAGACCACTAGCCAGACTGATAAAAAAGAAGAGATAGAGCAACCAAACAGATGCAATAAAAAACGATAAAGGGGAAATCACCACAGATTCCACAGAAATTCAAACCATCATCAGAGAATACTACAAACAACTCTATGCACATAAACCAGTAAATCAGGAAGAAATGGATAAATTCCTGGACGCCTGTGTCCTCCCAAGTCTAAACAAGGAGGAAGCCGAAACTATGAATAGACCAATAACAAGGTCTGAAGTTGAGGTAGCAACTAAGAGCCTACCACGCAAAAAAAGCCCAGGTCCACATGGGTTCACAGTCGAATTCTACGAGACACACAAAGAGGATCTGGTACCATTCCTTCTGAAACTATTCCAAATAATCCAAAAAGAGGGAACCCTTCCCAAATCATTTTATGAGACCAACATCATCCTGATACCAAAACCTGGCAGAGACTCAACAAGAAAAGAAAACTTCAGGCCAATATCCATGATGAACATAGATGCAAAAATCTTCAATAAAATACTGGCAAACCGATTGCAACAGCACATTAGAAAACTTATCCATCATGATCAAGTAGGATTCATCCCGGGGATGCAAGGCTGGTTCAAAATACGCAAGTCTATAAATGTAATTCACCACATAAACAGAAGCAAAAACAAAAACCACATGACTATCTCAATTGATGCAGAGTAGGCATTTGACAAAATTCAACAGTCCTTTATACTAAAAACCCTCAATAAACTTGGTATTGATGGAACATATCTCAAAGTAATAAAAGCTATTTATGACAAACCAACAGCCAATATCATACTTAATGGGCAAAAACTGGAAGCATTCCCTTTGAAATCTGGCACTAGACAAGGATGCCCTCTCTCACCACTTCTATTCAATATAGTAGTGGAAGTTCTATCCAGAGCAATCAGGCAAGAAAAAGAAATAAAGGGTATTCAAATAGGAAAGGTGGAAGCCAAATTGTCTCTATTTGCAAACGAAATGATAGTATACCTAGAAGACCCCATCACCTCACCCCAAAAGCTACTGCAACTGATAAGCAATTTCAGCAAAGTCTCAGGATATAAAATCAATGTTCAAAAATCACAAGCATTCCTATACACCAATAACAGACTTAAAGAGAACCAAATCAAGAACGAACTGCCATTCACAATTGCTACAAAGAAAATAAAATACCTAGGAATACAACTCACTAGGAATGTAAGGGACCTCTTTAAGGAAAACTACAAGCAACTGCTCAACGAAATAAGAGAGGACACAAACAGATGGAGAAATATTCCATGTTCGTCGTTAGGAAGAATCAATATCGTGAAAATGGCTATACTGCCCAAAGTAATTTACACAATCAATGCTATCCCCATCAAACTACCATTGAATTTCTTCACAGAACTGGAAAAAAACACCATGAATTTCATATGGAACCAAAAAAGAGCCCGCATAGCCCAGTCAATTCTAAGCAAAAAGAACACAGCAGGAGGCATCACGCTACCAGACTTCAAACTATACTACAAGGCTACAGTAATCAAAACAGCATGGTACTGGTACCAAAACAGAGATATAGACCAATGGAACAGAACAGAGGCATCGGAGGCAACACAACACATCTACAACCATATTATCTTTGATAAACCAGACAAAAACAGGCAATGGGGAAAGGATTCCCTATTTAATAAATGGTGTTGGGAAAACTGGCTAGCCATGTGCAGAAAGCAGAAACTGGACCCCTTCCTGACACCTTACACTAAAATTAACTCCAGATGGATTAAAGACTTAAACGTAAGACCTGACACCATAAAAACCCTAGAAGAAAATCTAGGCAAAACCATTCAGGACATAGGAGTAGGCAAGGACTTCATGAACAAAACACCAAAAGCACTGGCAACAAAAGCCAAAATAGACAAATGGGACCTAATCAAACTCCACAGCTTCTGCACAGCAAAACAAACAGTCACTAGAGTGAATCAGCAACCATTAGAATGGGAAAAAATCTTTGCAGTTTACGCATCTGACAAAGGGCTGATATCCAGAATTTACAAAGAACTCAAACAGATTTACAGGAAAAAAACAAACAAGCCCATTCAAAAATGGGCAAAGGATATGAACAGAAACTTTACGAAAGCAGACATACATGAGGCCAGCAAACATATGAAAAAGTGCTCATCGTCATTGGTCATTAGAGAGATGCAAATCAAAACCACATTGAGATACCATCTCACACCAGTTAGAATGGCGATCATTAAAAAATCTGGAGACAGCAGATGCTGGAGAGGATGTGGAGAAATAGGAACACTCTTACACTCTTGGTGGGAGTGTACATTAGTTCAACCATTGTGGAAGACAGTGTGGCGATTCCTCAGGGACCTAGAAATAGAAATTCCATTTGACCCAGCAATCCCATTACTGGGTATCTATCCAAAGGACTATAAATCGTTCTACTATAAGGACACATGCACACGAATGTTCATTGCAGCACTGTTGACAATAGGAAAGACCTGGAACCATCCCAAATGCCCAACGATGATAGACTGGACTGGGAAAATGTGGCACATATACACCATGGAATATTATGCAGCAATCAAAAATGATGAGTTTGTGTCCTTTGTAGGGACATGGATGAATCTGGAGAACATCATTCTCAGCAACCTGACACAAGAACAGAAAAAGAAATACCGCATATACTCACTCATAGGTGGGTGAGAAAAATGAGAACACGTGGACACAGAGAGGCGGTCTACTATACACTGGGGACTGTTGGGGGGAATGGGGGAGGGACAGCGGGGGTGCTGGGGGGGATTGCCTGGGGATGAATACCAAGTGTGGGTGAAGGGGAGGAAAGCAGCAAAGCACACCGCCATGTGTGTACCTATGCAACTATCTTGCTCGTTCTGCACATGTACCCCCAAACCTATAATGCAATAAAAATTTAAAAAAAAAATGTGGTTACATTATTTTACCTGAAAGGAACCACCAGTTTCCTTTAGATATTCATATTAAAATGTAAAAATAAATACAACTTCAAAATCCAAATAAAATAATACTAGATCATCTATAAAAAAAAAAACAACCAAGTTTATTGAGGGATTTTAGCATACAGGGCTGTTGAATTTTGTCAAATCCCTTCTCTGCGTCAATTGAGATAATCATGTAGTTTTTGTTTTTGCTTCTGCTTATATGGTGAATTACATTTATAGACTTGCATATGTTGAAACAGGCTTGCATCCCCAAGATGAATCCTACTTGATCATGATGGATAAGTTTTTTTAATGTGCTGTTGCAATCGGTTTGCCAGTATTTTATTGAAGATTTTTGCATCTATGTTCATCATTGATATTGGCCTGAAGTTTTCTTTTATTGTTGAGTCTCTGCTGGATTTTGGTATCAGGATGATGTTAGTCTCATAAAATGATTTGGGAAGGGTTCCCTCTTTTTGAATTATTTGGAGTAGTTTCAAACTACCATTGAATTTCTTCACAGAACTGGAGAAAACCACCATGAACTTCATATGGAACCAAAAGAGAGCCCGCATAGCCAAGTCAATTCTAAGCAAAAAGAACACAGCGGGAGGCATCACACTACCAGACTTCAAACTATACTACAAGGCTACAGTAATCAAAACAGCATGGTACTGGTATCAAAACAGAGATATAGACCAATGGAACAGAAAAGAGCCATCAGAAGCAAATCAACATACCTTTAACCATATAATCTTTGATAAAGCAGACCAAAACAAGCAATGGGGAAATAATTCCCTGTTTAATAAATGGTGTTGGGAAACCTGGCTAGCCATGTGCAGAAAGCAGAAACTGGACCCCTTCCTGCCACCTTACACTAAAATTAACTCCAGATGAATTAAAGACTTAAACATAAGACCTGGCACCATAAAAACCCTAGAAGAAAATCTAGGCAAAACCATCCAGGACATAGGAGTAGGCAAGAACTTCATGACCAAAACACCAAAAGCATTGGCAACAAAAGCCAAAATAGACAAATGGGACCTAATCAAACTCCACAGCTTCTGCATGGCAAAAGAAACAGTCACTAGAGTCAATTGGCAAGCATCAGAATGGGAAAAAATCTTTGCCGTTTATGCATCTGATAAAGGGCAGATATCCAGAATTTACAAAGAACTCAAAGAGATTTACAGGACAAAAAGAAAGAAGCACATTGGAAAACGGCCAAAAGATATGAACTTTACAAAAGAGTACATACATGAGGCCAACAAACACATGAAAAATTGCTCATCATCACTGGTCATTAGAGAGATGCAAATCAAAACCACATTGAGATACCATCTCACGCCAGTTAGAATGACGATCATTAAGAAATCTGGAGACAACAGATGCTGGAGAGGATGTGGAGAAATAGGAACACTCTTACACTGTTGGTGGGAGTGTAAATTAGTTCAACCATTGTGGAAGACAGTGGGGCGATTTCTCAAGGACATAGAAATAGAAATTCCATTTGACCCAGCAATCCCATTACTGGGTATATATCCTAAGGACTATAAATTGTTCTGCTATAAGGACACATGCACAAGAATGTTCATGGTAGCACTGTTTACAATAGCAAAGACCTGGATCCAACCCAAGTCTCCATCGATGATAGACTGGACTGGGAAAATGTGGCACATATACACCATGGAAAATTATGCTGCAATCAAAAATGATGGGTTTTTGTCCTTTGTAAGGACATCGATGAATCTGGAGAACATCATTCTCAGAAAACTGACACAAGAACAGAAAAGGAATTACCGCATATTCTCACTCATAGGCGGGTGAAAAACTTGAGAACAGATGGACACAGGGAGGGGGTCTACTACACACTGGGGTCTATTGGGCGGAATGGGGGAGGGACATCGTGGAGGGGAGCTGGGGTGGGATAGCCTGGGGAGAAATGCCAAGAGTGGGTAAAGGGGAGGAAAGCAGCAAAACATACTGCCATGTGTGTACCTATGCAACTATCTTGCAGGTTCTGCACATGTACCCCAAAACCTAAAATACAATAAAAATATTTAAAAAAACACCTGTATTGTAGTCAGAATTCTATTTCATATAGCCACATATTCAGAGCCTCACTGAATAATACACACTTGGAAAATAATTTGAAGTCTGTTTCTGATGGACATTCATTCAGAGCCTCGGTGAATAATACACACCTGTGGAGTAGCCAGAAGTCAATTTCATTTGGACACTCATTCTTAGCCTCAGTGGATAATATGTACCTGTGTAATAGTCAGTAGTCTATTTCATATGACCACGTCTCAGTAATTTACTGAGTAGTACACACCTGGGGAATTGTCAGGAGAGTTTCATATGGACACTCAATGAATGCCTCACTGAATAATGCACACCTGTGGAATAGTCAGGAATCTATTTCATTTTTTCAGTCTTTCAGAGCCTCAGTGAATAATACACACCTAGAAAACATTAAAGAGTGTGTTTTATGTGGCCACTCATTAAGAGCCTCACGGAATAGTGCACATCTGGAGAATTCTCAAAACACTATTTGGAATGGCAATGCATTCCGAGACTCTGTGAATAACACAGTCCTAGGAAATTGTGAGGAATCCATTCCAAATGGCCACATATTCGGAGCCTCAGTGAATTATGCACACCAAGAAAATAATCAGGAGTCTATTGCTTATGCCCTCTCATTCAGCCCCTCAGTGAATAATGCACGTCTGTCGAGTACTGAGGGATCTGTTTCATATGGCCACTGATTTCGAGCCTCACTGAATAGTACACAACTGAAAAAACGTCAGGGGTGTATTTCACATGGCCACTCATTCAGAGGCTCAGTGAATAATTCACAGCTGTTGAGTACTCAGGAGATTTTCTCATATGGCGAATCATTTAAAGCCTCACTGAACGATACACAGCTTGGGAATAGTCATGATTCTATTTAATATAAATGCTCATTATGAGCCTCAGTGAATCACACATATCTGTGTTATACTGAGGATACTAAATCATTTTCACCCTAATTCATAGATTCCCTGAATATTACACACTTGTGAAATAATCAAAAGTCTATTTCATATGGTGAGTAATTAGGAACCTTAAGGAATAACAGAGTACTGGGGAATAGTCAGGAATCTATTTCATATGGCCACTCAGAGAATCTGTGAATAATGCAGACATAAAAAATACTAAGTAAATATTAGGAGTCTATTTCATATAACCACATAGAGACTCAGTGAATGATGCACAACATGGTAATAGTCAGGATCCTGTTTCATATGACCACTGATTCAGTATCTTGCTGAATGACACACCGCAGAATCGTCAGAATTCTTTTCCATAGGACCAATCATTCAGATCCTTACTGAATAATGCACAAGGGGGCAATAATAAGGAGTCTATTTCATATGGCCTCTCCTTCGGAGGTTCAGTGAATAATGAACACCTATGGCATAGTCAGGACGCTACTTAAGATAGGCACAAATTAAGCACTTCCCTGAATGATAAACACATGGAAGGCATTCAGGAGTCTACTTAAAATGGCTACACATTCAGAGTCTCTGTAAATAATGCACAACTTGGCAATAGACAGGAGTCTCTTTTTTATGCCCACTTATTCAGAGTCTCCTTCAATAATACAAACCTGCAGAAGAGTTAAGAGTCTACTTCATATAGCCAGCCATTTAAATTCTCAGTGAATAATGCACACCAGAGTAATAGTCTGGACCTTCTCTCATATAGCCTCTCATTCAGTTCCTCAAGGAATTTTACACACAAGGAGAATCATCAGGATTGTATTCCATACACCCATTTATTCAGAGTTTTATTGAATCATTAACAATGGGGCAACAGTCAGGTGACTAATTTATATGGCCTTTCATTTAGAGCTTCAGTGAATAATGAACTTCTATGGAGTAGTCAGGACGCTGTTTATGTTTAGCCACGAATTAAGTTCCTCCCTGATTAATACACACCTTGCTGATAGTCAGGAGTTTATTTCATATGATCTTTCATTCTGGAAATAACTGAAGAACACACACCTGGGAATAGGTCAGGAGTCTATTTGGTATGCCCACTCATGCCGAACCTGTTTGAATAATGTACACATGAAGAATAATTCAGAGTCCGTATAATATGGCTACTCATTCAGACAATCAGTGAATAACGCACACATGTGGATTAATAAGTAGTCTGTTTCATGTGGCCACTCTTTCACAGCCTCACAGAATATTACACTCTTATGATGTAGTCTGGAGTCTATTTCATGTGGCTACTCAAAAAATCAGGGAATAATGCACACATGAGGAATACTTTGTGAATATTAAAAGTCTATTTTATATGGCCACTCAGAGCCACAGTGAATAATGCATACCTCGGTCATAAGATCCTTTTTCATGTGACCACTGATTCAGTATCTCTCTGAATGATACACACCAGGGAATTATCAGGATTGTATTCCATAGGAACCCTCATTCAGAGGCTTACTAAATAATGCACAATGGGGCAAGAGTCAGGAGTCTGTTTCACATGGCCTCTCATTCCGAAACTCAGTGAATAATAAACATCTGTGAAGTAGTCAGGACCCTATTTAAGATATCCACTAATTAAGCACCTTCCTGAATGATACACACCTGTGTGACACTCAGGAGTTTATTTGATATGGACACTCAGAGAACCTCTTTGAATGATATACATCAGAAGAATAATCACTAGTCTATTTAATATGGTAATTCTTTTGGAGAATTATTGAATAACACACACCTGTGAAGTAAAATCGAGTCTATTTCACATGACCACCATTTCAGTGTTTCAGTGAATAATGTATATATCTGGAATAGCCAGGAATCTCTTTCATATGGCCACTCATTCAGGCCCTCAGTTAATAATACATCCCTAGGAAATTTTCTAGCGTCTACTGCAAATGGCCACACATTGAGAGTCTTTGTATATAATTCACACCTGGGTAATAGACAGGAGTCTCTTTCTCAGGCTCACTTATTCCATCTCATTCAGTAATACACAACTGGGAAAATGTGAACAGTCTTCTTCATACAGCCACTCACTTAGAGCCTCAGTAAATAATGCACACATGTGAACAGACAGTGGCCTACTTTGTATTGGCCACAGAATCAAGGCCTGAGTGAGTAATGCACTTTTGGAATAATGAGGACTTTATTAAATATGCCCACTTCATCAGTGTCTCAGTCAATAATACACACCTTAGGAATAGTAAGGGATCTGTTTCATCTAATCACTAACTCAAAGCCTCATTAAATAATACACACCTGTGAAAGAGTCAGGAGGCTATTTCATATGGCCAAACATTCAGAGCCTTAGTGACTAATACATACAGGGGCATACTCAGGACTCTATTACATATGGCCTCTCAATCAGAGCTTCACTGAATAATGAACACCTGCGGGAAAGTCAGGATTCTATTTCATAAAGACACTCTTTCAGAGCCAAACCTAAAAATGCACTCTTGTGAGTATTCAGGAGTCTCTTTTCTATGTCCACACATTCAGAGCCTCATTGAATAATACACATCTGTGAAAATGTCAGAATTGTATTTCACATGGCGACTCTTCAGAGCGTCATTGAACCATACATACCTGGGGAATACTCAGGAGTCTATTTCATATGACCACTCATTCAGAAACCCGTAGAACAATGCACACCTGTGAAATAATCTGGAGTATATATCCAAAGGACTATAAATCGTTCTACTATAAGGACACATGCACACGAATGTTCATTGCAGCCCTGTTTACAATAGCAAAGAACTGGAACCAACCCAAATGCCCAACGATGATAGACTGGACTGAAAAAAATGTGGCACATATACACCATGGAATATTATGCAGAAATCAAAAATGATGAGTTTTTGTCCATGGTAAGGACATGGATGAATCTAGAGAACATCATTCTCAGCAAACTGACACAAGAACAGAAAATGAAATACCGCATATACTCACTCATAGGTGGGTGAGAAAAATGAGAACACATGAACACAGAGAAGGGGTCTACTACACACTGGGGTCTATTGGGAAAAATGGGGGAGGGACAGCGTGGGGGGCTGGGGAGGGATAGCCTGTGGATGAATGCCAAGTGTGGGTGAAGGGGAAGAAGGCAGCAAAACACACTGCCATGTGTGTACCTATGCAACTATCTTGCACGTGCTGCACATGTACCCCAAAACCTATAATGCAATAAAAAAAATCTGGAGTCTATTGGATATGATGGTTTATTCAGTGCCTCTGTGGAAAATGCACATGGGAGGAATAGTTAGTGGTTATTTTATGTAGCCACTCATCCATACCCTTAGTAAGTAATACACACCTGGGGAATATTCAGGAGACTATTTCATGTGGCCAATTATTCAGAAACTCAGTGAATGCTACACACCTGTGGACAAGTTAGAGTCTATGACATATGGCTGCTCAATCAGAGCATAACTGATTGATGCACACCTGGGAATTAGTCAGGATTCTATTTCATATAAACATTTTTTAGAGCCTCATTGAGTAATGCACATCTGGTCAGTAATCAGGTGGCTATGTTATGTGAACACTCATTCATAGCCTCAGTGAATAATGCACACCTGTGGAGGAGCCAGGAGTGTATTTCACACAGCCAGTTATTTAGAGTCTCAGTGAATAATACTCACCTGTAGAATAGTCAGGAATCTATTTCATTTGGTCACTCTTTCAGAGCCTCTGTGAAAAATGCACACCTAGAAAACATTGGGGAGTGTGTTTCATGTGGCCACTCATTAAGAGCCTCACAGAATAGTGCACACCTGGAGAATTCTCAAGAGTCGATTTGGAATGGCAATGCATTCAGAGACTCTGTGAATAACACACTTCTATGGAATTGTGAGGAATCCATTCCGAATGGCCACATAATCGGAGCCTCAGTGAATTATGCACACTAAGGAAATAATCAGGAGTCTATTGTTTATGCCCTCTCATTCAGCCCTTCAGTGAATAATGCACGTCTGTCGAGTACTGAGGGGTCTGTTTCATATGGCCAATCATTTCGCGCCTCACTGAATAGTACACAACTAAAAAAAAGTCAAGGTTGTATTTCACATGGCCACTCATTCAGAGGCTCAGTGAATAATTCACAGCTGTTGAGTACTCAGGAGACTTTCTCATATGGTGAACCATTTAAAGCCTCACTGAATGATACACAGCTTGGGAATAGTCATGATTCTATTTAATATAAATGCTCATTATAAGCCTCAGTGAATCACACATATCTGTGTTATACTGAGTAAACTAATTCATTTTCACCTCAATTCATAGATTCCCTGAATATTACACACTTGTGAAATAATCAAAAGTGTATTTTATATGGTGAGTAACTAGGAATCTCAAGAAATAATACAGTACTAGGGAATAGTCAGGAGTCTATTTCATATGACCACTCAGAGAATCAGTGAATAATACACACATGAAAAATACTCAGTGACTATTAGGAGTCTATTTCATATAACCACACCGAGCCTCAGTGAATGATGCACAACACGATAATAGCAGGATCCTGTTTTATATGACCACTGATTCAGTATCTCTCTGAATGACACACCGGAGAATCTTCAGGATTCTTTTCCATAGGACCATTCATTCAGAGCCTTCCTGAATAATGCACAAGGGGCAATAGTCAGGAGTCTATTTCATATGGCCTCTCCTTCGGAGCTTCAGTGAATAATGAACACCTGTGGAGTAGTCAGGACTCTACTTAAGATAGGCACAAATGAAGCATCTCCCTGAATGATACACACCTTGGTGACAGTCAGGAGTCTACTTAAAATTGTTACAAATTCAGAGTCTCTGTAAGTAATGCAAACCTGGGCAATAGACAGGAGTCTCTTTATTATGCCCATTTATTCAGAGTCTCATTCAATAATAAACACCTATAGAAGAGTTAATAGTCTACTTCATATAGCCACCCATTTAGATCCTCAGTGAATAATGCATACCAGGGTAATAGTCTGGACGCTCTCTCATATAGCCACTCATTCAGTGCCTCACTGAATTATACACACCTAGAGAATCATCAGGATTCTATTCCATACTGCCACTTATTCAGAGATTTTTGAATCATTCACAATGGGGCAACAGTCAGGTGACTATTTTATATGGCCTCTCATTTAGAGCTTCAGTGAATAATGAACTTCTATGGAGTAGTCAGGACGCTGTTTATGGTAGCCACGTATTAAGTGCCTCCCTGAATCATACACACCTCTTGATAGTCAGAAATTTATTTCATATGATCTCTCATTCTGAAAATAACTGAAGAATACACACCACAGAAAGTGTCAGGGGTCTCTTTGGTGTTCCCACTCATGCAGAACCTATTTGAGTAATGCACACATGAAGAATAGTTAGGAGTCCATGTCATATGGATACTCATTCAGACAATCAGTGTATAACGCACAGATGTGGAGTAATAAGAAGTCTGTTTCATGTGGCCACACTTTCACAGCCTCATCGAATATTATACACTTTTGATACAGTCTGGAGTCTATTTCATGTGGCCACTAAGAGAATGAGTGAATAATGCACACATGAGGAATACTCTGTGAATATTTGAAGTCTATTTTATATGGCCACTCAGAGCCACAGTGAATAATGCATACCAGGGTAACTGTCAGGATCCTGTTTCATGTGACCACTGATTCAGTATCTTTCCGAATAATACACACCAGGAAATCTTCAAGATTCTATTCCATGGAAACACTCATTTAGAGCCTTACTAAAGAATGTATAATGACGCAAATGTCAGGAATCTATCACATATGGCCTCTCATTTAGAAATTCTGTGAATAATAAACACCTGTGGAGTAGTCAGGACCGTATTTAAGATAGCCACAAATTAAGCACCTCCCTGAATGTTACACATCTGCGTGACTGTCAGGAGTCTATTTAATATGGACACTCAAAAGAACCTCTTTGAATAAAGCACATGTGAAGAGTAATCTCTAGTCTATTTCAGGTGGTGATTCCATTAGAGAATCATTGAATAACACACAACTGGGAAGTAAAATCAGGTCAATTTCATATGGCCTCCATTTCAGTGTTTAAGTGAATAATAAATATATCTGGAATATCCAGGAATCTCTTTCATATGGCCACTCGTTCAGGGCCTCAGTGATTAATACACCCCTGTGAAATTGTCAAGTGTCTACTTCAAGTGGCCACCCATTGGGTGTCTCTTTATGTAATGCACACCTGGGGAATAGACAGGAGTCTCTTTCTTAGGCTCACTTATTCAGTCTCATTTAGTAATACACACCTGAAAAAAGTTATAAGTCTTCTTCATATTGCCACTCATTTAGAGCCTCAGTAAATAATGCACACCTGTAAAACAGACACTGGTCTATTTTGTATGGCCACAAAATCAAAGCCTGAGTGAATAATGCACAACTTTGGAATAATGAGGAGTGTATTCCATATGCCCACTTAATAAGTTTCTCAGTCAATAATACACACCTTAGGAATAGTAAGAAATCTATTTCATCTAATCACTAACTCAAAGCCTCATTAAATATATACACAAATGTGGACGTGTCAGGAGGCTATTTCACATGGTGAAACATTCAGAACCTCACTGACTAATACATACAGTGGCATATTCAGGACACTATTACATATTGCCTCTCATTTAGAGCTTCGCTGAATAATGAACACGTGCGGGAAAGTCAGAATTCTATTTCATAAGACATTCTTTCAAAGCCAAACCTAAAAATGCACTCCTGCCAGTATTCAGGAGTCTCTTTCTTATGTGTACTCATTCAGAGCCTCATTGAATAATACTTATCTATGGAAATGTCAGGAGTGTATTTCACATAGCCACACATTCAGAGCCTCATTAAATTGCACATACTTGGGGAATACTCAGGAGTCTATTTCATATGGCCACTCATTCAGAAACTCGTGGAATAATGCACACCTGCTAAATATTCTGGAGTCTATTTGATATGATGGTTCGTTCAGTGCCTCAGTAAAAAAAGCACATGGAAGGAATAGTTAAGTGGCTATTTTATGTAGTGACTCATTCATACACTTAGTAAGTAATACACAACTGAAGAATAGTTAGGAGCCTAATTAATGTGGCCAATTATTCAGAAATTCAGCGAATGCTACACACCTGTGAACTAGTTAGAGTCTATGACATTTGGCCGCTCAATCAGAGCATTACTGATTGATGCACACCTGGGAATTAGTCAGGATTCTATTTCTTATCACCATTGTTTAAGAGCCTCATTGAGTAATTTACATCTGGTCAGTGATCAGGAGGCTATGTCATATAAACACTCATTCATAAGCTCAGTGAATAATGCACACCTGTGAAGTATCCAGGAGTGTATTTCACACAGCCACTCATTCAGAGCCTCAGTGAATAATACCTACCTGTGGAACAGTCAGCATTTCATTTCATAAGGCCACTGACTCATAGCCTCAGTGAATAATGCACAAATGTATAGTACTCAGCAGTCTATTTCATAAAGCAACTCATTCAGAGTTTCAATAAAGAATAAAAATATTTGGGATAGACATCATCTTTTTTCATAAGATCACACAAAGACAGCCTAACTGAGTAATACACACCTGAAAAAGTGTTAGGAGTCTACTTTATATGGCCACTCATTTACAGCCTCAATAAATAATGCACGCGTGTGGAATAGACACTAGTCTATTTTATATGGCCACAAAATAAAAGCCTAAATGAGTAATGCAGAACTTTGGAATAGTCAGAAGTCTATTCCATATGGCCAAAGTTTCCGATTCTCAGTGAATAATGCATATCTGGGGAATACTCAGGATGCTTTTACATATGGCCTCTCCTTCAGAGTTTCACTGAATAAGGAACACCTGTATTGTAGTCAGAATTCTATTTCATATAGTCACATATTCAGAGCCTCACTGAATAACATACACCTTGGGGAAAGTCAAGGTTTTATGTCATATGGCCACTTATTTAGAGCCGAACCTAAAAATGCACACCTGAGGAGTATTCAGTAGTCGCTTTCCTATGGCCACACACTCAGACCCTCACTGAGTAATACGGACCTATGAAAAAGTGAGGACTGTATTTCACATGGCCACTCATTCAGAACCTCAGCGAAGAATCTTACATACCTTGGGAATACTCAGGATTCTATTTAATATAGCCACTTATTCAGAGACTCACTGAATGATGCACACCTGGGGAATAGTCTGGAGTCTATTTGATATGACAGTTCACCCAGTGCCACAGTGGAAAATGCACAGCTGAGAAATAGTCATGAGGATATAGTCAGGAGTTTATTTTTTATGGTAACTCATTCAGAAACTCACAGAATGATACACAACTGGGGAATAGTCAGTGTCCATGCCATATGGCCACTCAATCACAGCATTACCGAATAATGCACAATGGGGCAATAGTCAGAAGTCTAATTTATATGGCCTCTTATTCAGAGCTTCAGTGCATAATAAACAGCTGTGGAGTAATAAGGACCCTATTTAAGGTAGCCCAAAATTAAGCACCTCCCTGAATGATACACATATGAGCGATTGTCAGGAGGCTAATGATATGGACACTTACACAGAACCTCTTTGAATACTGCACATGTGGGGAATAAACACTAGTCTATTTCATATGGTGATTCGTTTGGAATATCAAGAAATAATGCACACCTTTGGAGTAAAATGTGATCTATTTCATTTGGCCACTCTTTCAGTGTTTCAGTTAATAATATGTATATCTGTATAGTCAGGAATCTTTTTTATATGGCCACTCGTTCATAGCCTCAGTGAATAATACACCCCTTGAAAACCGTCAAGAGTCTACTTCAAATGTCTACACATTCAGGGTCTCTGTAAATAATGCACACCTGGGCAATAGCCAGGAGTCTCTTTTTATGCCCACTTATTCAGAGTCTCATTTAATAATACACACCTAAGGACGAGTTAAGAGTCTACTTTATGTAGCCACTCATTTAGAGCCTCAGTGAATAATGCACACCAGGTTATAGTCTGGAGCCTCTTTTATATAGCCACTCATTCAGTGCCTCACTGAATGATACAAAAATGGAAGATCATAAGGGTTCTATTCCATACTACCACTCATTTAGAACATTATAGAATAATTCACAACAAATTTTCTAAAATGGCGCCCTAGAAACAACTCAGGATTGCAACTGTCAGTGAAGGCGCAGAGGGTGAGTCCTATCTGCATTCTCAGACGGACCTTTGTTGCCCACAGAACGGGGAAATTGTCACGTGTAGGAGAGACATGGGACACCAGCGCAGCAGCTGTTTTGGCTTGCATGGCCGGTTCGGCTGGCGCTGCAGCGAAGTGGCACCCGGCACAAAACTCGCTTTTATGGGTGCCCTGTTAAACTGGCAATCTGAGATTTGGAAGGGCAGATTGACATGTTCATCTTATTAAATGGGACTTGGACAATGAGCCAGACCAGGAGATTCCTGGAAAGCATGGTTTGAGCTGGTGCAGTGGGCAGCAGCATGGGAGATCACACGGATCCCAGTGTCCTTTCAGCAGGCTACTGGGGCGCCAGTGAGGGAGTCAACCGTTCAAATTGGGGAGAAAAAGAAGGAAAAGAGGTTTAAACAACTCGGGACTGCAGCTCTCAATGAAGGTGCAGAGGGTGAGTCCTAGCCACATTTTCAGACAGACATTGTTGCCCACAGAAAGGGGAAATTCCCAGGTGCAGTGGAGACGCGGGACACCAGCGAGGCTTGCGCGGCTGGCCGGCGCCATGGTGCAGCGGTAACCTGCACAAAGCTCACTGCTCTGGGTGCCCTGTTAAACCAGCAGTCTGAGATTTGGGAGGGCAGATTAACACATCCATCTGATTGAGCAAGACTTGGACAATGAGCCAGACTGGGAGATTCCTGGGAACCGTAATTTGAGCCAGTGCAGTGGGTCACAGCACAGGAAATCACGCAGATCCCAGTGCCCTGTAAGCAGGCGGCTGAGGCACCTGTGAGAGAGTCAACCGTTCAACTTTAAAAAAGGAAAAGAGAAAGAGAGAGAGAGAGAGAGAAGAGACTGTGAGGCAGGGAGCCAGGAGATTAGGCTCGGCAGGTCCCGCCCCCACAGGGACAAACAAAACGGCACAATTCAAAACCCTCAGGGTTGAGAGTTCTACTGTGGTATCAGCTTAATCTAGGATGGTGCAGCTCGATGGGGGAGGGGTGTCCACCACTATGGACACATACCGCACCTACTGAAAATTACGCCCACTGTAGAAGTGGTCAGCCGTTGCCAAGGCAACCCAACATAACAGAGAGACTCCACAAACAGGGTGGAGCCCAACACAGTAGGGCGGAACCCCGTGGCCATACGGCGGAGGCCTGCAGCAGCAGAGCGGAGCCGTGGCAGGCAAATAGTGACTACACTGCCTCCTAGCTGCGCAGGACAGTGCAACGGATACTCATAAATAAAGCCCCAACTTCCTGAGACAGAGCATCTGAGGGAAAAACAAGGGGGGGTGTTATATAAGTTCTGCTGCAGAGACCTAAACACAACCGCCCAACAACCCTCAATGAACAACAGAGCTCACAGCTCAGCACTGGAGCTCCTATAAGGTATAGACCATCACCTCAAGCAGCTCCCTGACCCCTGTATATACAAAAAGTCACCGCAAAAAAGGACTAATCAGACTGACATTGGCTGGGCATCATTCAGGGACAAAGATAGCAGAAGAAGAAACTGGTATCATCTCTCACAGTTCTGCAGCTGCTTAAGGTGTACCCCAGACAAGCAGGGCCTGAAGTGCACCTCAGCAGTTGTACAGCAAAGGGGATAGACTGTTAGAAGGTAAATTAACTAAGAGAAATACTTCATCATCAACAATCTGGGCATCCACTCAGAGACCCAATTGAAAAGTCGCAACTACTAAGACGACAGGTGAATAAATCCACAAAGATGGAAATAAACCAGTGCAAAAAAGAGGAAAACACTTCACCTCCTCCAAAGGACCAAAACTCCTCACAAGAAATGGAACAAAGCTGGACGAAGAAAGTGAGTGACAAAATGATGGAATCAGACTTCAGAAGGTGGATAATGAGAAACTTCAATGAGCTAAAACAACACTTTATAAATCAATGCAAAGAAACGAAGAACTTGAAAAAAGATTTGAAAAAGATTCGAGGAAATGATAACAAGAATAGACAACTTAGAGAGGAATATGAATGAATTGAAGAAGCTGAAAAACACAACACAAGAACTTCGCGAAGCATGCACAAGTTTAAACAGCCGAATTGACCAAGCAAAAGAAAGAATATCAGAAGTCGAGGATCAACTCAATGAAATAAAACGAGAAACCAAAATTAGAGAAAAAAAGCTTCAAAAGGAATGAACAAATGTTCCAAGAAATGTGGGACCATGTGAAGAGACCTAACCTACGTTGGATAGGTGTACCTGAATGTGATGAAGAGAATGAATCCAAGCTGGAAAACACTCTTCAGGATACTATCCAGGAAAATTTCCCCAACCAAGTAAGGCAGGTCAATACTCAACTCCAGGAAATACAGAGAACACCACAAAGATATTCTGCAAGAAGAGCAACCCCAAGGCACATAATCGTCAGATTCACCAGGGTTGAAATGAAGGAGAAAATACTAAGGGCAGCCAGAGAGAAGGTTCGGGTCACCGACAAAGGGAAGCCCATCAGATTCACAGCAGATCTCTCGGCATAAACTCTACAAGCCAGAAGAGAGTGGAGCCAATATTCAACATCCTTAAAGAAAAGAACTTTCAACCCATAATTTCATATGCAGCCAAACTGAGCTTCATAAGTGAAGTAAGAATAAAATCTTTTGCCAACAAGCAACAACTCAGAGATTTTGTCCCCACACGGCCAGCTTTAAAAGAGCTCCTGAAAGAGGCACTACACATAGAAAGGAACAACCAGTAACAGCCATTCTAAAAACGTATTAAGTGCTAAAGACCATCAACAAAATGAAAAATCTGCATTATCCAATGGGCAAAACAGCCAGCTAGCATCAAAATGGCAGTATCAAATTCACACATAACAATATTAACCCTAAAGGTAAATGGGCTAAATGCACCAATCAAAAGACACAGACTGGCAAATTAGATAAAAAAACAAAATCCATCGGTGTGCTTTATCCAGAAAAAACACCTCACAAGCAAGGACAGACAAAGGCTCAAAATAAAGGGATGGAAGAAGATTTACCAAGCAAAGGGAGAGCAAAAAAAAAGCAGGAGTTGCAATTCTCATCTCTGATAAAATAGACTTTAAAGAAACAAAGATCAAAAGAGACAAAGAAGGTCATTACATAATGCTAAAAGGATCGATACAACAAGAAGAGTTAACGATCCTAAATATATATGGACCCAATAAAGGAGCACCTAGATATATAAGGCAAGTTCTCAAAGACTTATAAAGAGACCTACACTCCCACACAACAATAGTGGAGACTGTAACACTCCACTGTCGATATTAGACAGATAAACCAGAGAGAAAATTAACAAGGATGTCCAGGGCTTGAACTCAGACATGGAACAAGCAAACCTGATAGACATTTACAGAACTCTCCACCCCAAATCCACAGAATATACATTTTTTCTCAGCACCACATCACACTTACTCCAAAATTGACCACATAATTGGAAGTAAAGAACTCCTCAGCAAATGCAAAACAACAGAAATCATAACAAACTCTCTCTCAGACCATAGTGCAATCAAGTTAGAAATCAGAATTCAGAAATTAACTCAGAACCGCACAGCTTCATGGAAACTGAACAACTGGCTCTTGAATGTTGATTGGATAAACAATGAAATAAAAACAGAAAAAAAGAAGTTCTTCAAAACCAATGAGAATGAAGACACAACATACCAGAATCTCTGGGACACATTTAAAGCAGTCTGTAGAGGAAAATATATAGCAATAAGTGCCCAAATGAGAAGAGCGGAGAGATCCAAAATTGACACCCTATCGTCAAAACTGAAAGTTAGAGGAACAAGATCAAAAAGCCTCAAAACGTAGCAGAAGACAATAAATAACTATGATCAGAAAAGAACTGAAGGAGATAGAGACACGAAAACCCCTTCTACATATCAATAAATCGAAGAGCTGGTTTTTCAAAAAGATCAACAAAATAGACAGACCTCTCCCCAGACTGATATAAAAGAAAAGAGAGAACAATCAAATAGATGCAACAAAAAACGATAAAGGGGAAATCACCACAGATTCCATAGAAATTCAAACCATCATCAGAGAATACTACAAACAAATCTATGCACATAAACTGGTAAACCAGGAAGAAATGGGTAAATTCCTGGACACCTGTGTCCTACCAATCCTAAACCAGCAGGAAGCTGAAACTATGAATAAACCAATAACAATATCTGAAGTTGAGGCAGCAATTAAGAGCCTACCACACAAAAAAAGCCCAGGCCCAGATGGGTTCAGAGCCGAATTTTACCAAACACACAAAGAGGAGCTGGTAACATTCCTTCTGAATCTATTCCAAATAATTCAAAAAGAGGGAACCCTTCCCAAATCATTTTATGAGACCAGCATCGTCCTGATACCAAACCCGGCAGAGATTCAACAAGAAAAGAAAACTTCAGGCCAATATCTATGATGAACATACATGCAAGAATCTTGAATAAAATACTGGCAAATCGATTGCAACAGCACATTAAAAAACTTATACATCATGTTCAAGTAGGATTCATCCCGGGCATGCAAGGCTGGTTCAACATACGCAAGTCTATAAACGTCATTCACCACATTAACAGAAGCAAAAACAAAACCCACATGATTATGTCAATTGACAAAGAGAAGGTATTTGACAAAATTCAACAGCCCTTTATGCTAAAAATCTTCAATATACTCGGTATTGATGGAACATATCTTAAGGTAATAAAAGCTATTTACGACAAACCAACAGCCAACATCATACTTAATGGGCAAAAATTGGAAGCATTCCCTTGGAAATCAGGCACTAGACAAGGATGCCCTATCTGGCCACTCCTATTCAACATAGAACTGGAAGTTCTAGCCAGAGCAATCAGGGAAGAAAAAGAAATAAAAATATTCGAATAGGAAAGTTGGGAGCCAAATAGTCTCTATTTGCAGATGACATTATACTATACCTAGAAGACCCCATCACCTAAGCCCAAAAACTCCTGAAACTTACAAGCAAATTCAGTAAAGTCTCAGGATATAAAATCAATGTGCAAAAATCAAAAGCATTCCTATACACCAAAAACGGATTTAAAAAGAACCAAATCAAGAATGAACTGCCATTCAGAATTGCAACAAAGAGAATAAAATACCTAGGAATACAACTCACAAGTAATGTAAGGGACCTTTTCAAGGAAAACTACAAACCACTGCTCAACAAAATAAGAGAGGACACAAACAGATGGAGAAATATTCCATGTTCATGGTTAGGAAGAATCAATGTCGTTCAAATGGCTATACTGCCCAAAGTAATCTACACAATCAACACTATCCCCATCAAGCTACCACTGAATTTCTTCACAGAACTGGAGAAAACCACCATGAACTTCAAAAGAAACCAAAAGAGAGCCCGCATAGCCAAGTCAATTCTAAACAAAAAGAACACAGCGAGAGGCATCACACTACCAGACTTCAAACTATACTACAAGGCTACAGTAATCAAAACAGCATGGTACTGGTACCAAAACAGAGATATAGACCAATGGAACAGAACAGAGGCATCAGAAGCAACACAGTATATCTACAACCATATAATATTTGATAAATCAGACAAAAACAAGCAATGGGGAAAGGATTCCCTGTTTAATAAATGGTGTTGGGAAAACTGGTTAGCCATGTGCAGAAAGCAGAAACTCTACCCCTTCCTGACAGCTTACACTAAATTTAACTCCAGATGGGTTAAAGACTTAAACATAAGGCCTGGCACCATAAAAACCTTAGAAAAAAATCTAGGCAAAACCATTCAGGACACAGGAGTAGGCAAGGATTTCATGACCAAAACACCAAAAGCATTGGCAACAAAAGCCAAAATAGACAAATGGAATCTAATCAAACTGCACAGCGTCTGCATGGCAAAAGAAACAGTCACTAGAGTGAATTGGCAACCAACAGATTGGGAAAATATCTTTGCAGTTTAACCATCTGACAAAGGGCTGATATCCAGAATTTACAAAGAACTCAAAGAGCTTTACATGAAAAAACAGACAAGCCCATTCAAAAATGGACAAAGGATATAAACAGAAACTTTACAAAAGAAGACATACATGTGGCCAACAACACATGAAAAAATGTTCATCATTACTGGTCATTAGAGAGATGCAAATCAAAACCACATTGAGATACTATCTCACGCCGGTTAGAATGGCGATCATTAAAAATTCTGGAGACAACAGATGCTGGAGAGGATGTGAAGAAATAGGATCACTCGTACACTGTTGGTGGGAGTGTAAATTAATTCAACCATTTTGGAAGACAGTGTGGCGGTTCCTAAAGGACCTAGAAATAGAAATTCCATTTGACCCAGCAAAACAGTTACTGGGTATATATCCAAAGGACTATAAATCATTCTACTATAAGGACACATGCACACGAATGTTCATTGCAGCACTGTTTACAATAGCAAAGACCTGGGACCAACCCAAATGCCCATCGATGATAGACTGGACTAGCAACATGTGGCACATTTACACCATGGAATATTATGCAGCAATCAAAAACGATGAGTTTGTGTCCTTTGTAAGGACATGGATGAATCTGGAGAACATCATTCTCAGCAAACTTACACAAGAACAGAAAAGGAAATACCACATATTCTCACTCATAGGCGGGTGAAAATGAGAACACATGGAAACAGGGAGGGAGGTACTACACCCTGGGGTATATTTGCGGAATAGTGGAGGGACAGCGGGGTGGGGGAACTGGGGGGGGGATAGCCTAAGGAAAAAAGGAAAATGCGGGTGAAGGGGAAAATCGCAGCAAGACACACTGCCATGTGTGCACCTAAGCAACTATCTTGCACGTTCTGCACATGTACCACAAAACCTAAAATGCAATAAAAATCATTTTAAAAATTGGGGAGAAAAGACAGAGCGAGAGAGAGGACAATCTCTGAGGCAGACAGCCAGGTGATCAGGCCCAGCAGTTCCCACTCTCATGGGGATAAGCGATTGGAGGCTCTCAGGATTGAGAGTTTTGCTGCTGGCTCAGCTGAATCCAGTATGGTGCAGCCCGGTGCGGGAGGGACGTCCACCACTATTGATGCAATCCACCCTTACTGAGGTACACGCCCAGTGCTGACGCAGCCTCCCATTTTCGAGGCAACCCGACATAACAGAGAGACTTTGCCAGCAGGGCTGAGTGCACCACAGTAGAACAGAGCCCTGTGGCAGCAGGGCGAACCCGCACTAGCAGGGCGGAACCATGGCAGACAAATAGTAAATAGACTACCTTTTAGCCAGGCAGGACATTGCAACAGATACTCATAAAGAAAGCCCCGCCGGGTTCGGTGGCTCAAGCCTGTAATCCCAGCACTTTGGGAGGCCGAGGCAGGTGGATCACAAGGTCAAGAGATCGAGACCATCCTGGTCAACATGGTGAAACCCCGTCTCTACTAAAGATACAAAAAATTAGCTGGGCACGGTGGCACATGCCTGTAATCCCAGCTACACAGGAGGCTGAGGCAGGAGAATTGCATGAACCCAGGAGGCGGAGGTTGTGGTGAGCCGAGATCGCACCATTGCACTCCACCCTGGGTAACAAGAGCGAAACTCCATCTCAGAAAAGAAAGAAAGAAAGAAAAAAGAAAGAAAGAAAGAAAGAAAGAAAGAAAGAAAGAAAGAAAGAAAGAAAGAAAGAAAGAAAGAAAGCCCCAACTCCCTGAGACAGAGCATCTGAGGGGAAAAAAATAAAGAATTTTATAAGCTCTGCTGCAGCAGACTAAAACACAGGTGCCCAAAAACCCTGAATGAACAATGGAGCTCACAGCTCAGCACTGGAGGTTCTACAAAGTACAGACCGTCTCCTCAAGCAGCTCCCTGACCCCGGTATATCCAACGAGTCACCTCTAAAAAGGACTAATCTGACATTTGGCGGGCATCATTCTGGGACAAAGATAGGAGAAGAAGAAACTGGTAGCATCCCTCACTCTTTCACAGCTGCTACAGGTGTACCCCAGACAAGCAGGGCCTGGAGTGGACCTCAGCACTCGTACAGAAGAGGGGCTAGACTGTTAGAAAAAAATTAACTAACAGAAATACTTCATCATCAAAAATCTGGGCGTCCATTCAGAGACCCAATTGAAAAATCAGCAACAACTAAGATGAAAGGTGGATAAATCCACAAAGATGGGACGAAACCAGCGACAAAAAAAAAAAAGACACCCGAACCAAAAACACCTCACCTCCTACAAAGGACCAAAACTCCTCACCAGCAAAAGAACAAAGCTGGACAGAGAATGAGTGTGACAAAATCACGAAATCAGACTTCAGAAGGTGGATAATGAGAAACTTCAGTGAACTAAAAGAACATGTTCTAAATCCATGCAAAGAAACTAAGAACCTTGAAAAAAGGTTTGAAAAAAGATTCGAGGAAATGATAACAAGAATGGACAACTTAGAGAGAAATATGAATGAATTGAAGGAGCTGAAAAGCAGAACACGAGAATTTCGTGAAGCATGCACAAGTTTCAACAGCCGAATTAACCAAGCAGAAGAAAGAATATCAGAAGTTGAAGATCAAATCAATGAAATAAAACGAGAAACCAAGATGAGAGAAAAAGCACAAAAAGGAATGAACAAAATCTCAAAGAAATGTGGGACTATGTGAAGAGACCCAACCTACGTTTGATAGGTGTACAAGAATGTGGTATAGAGAATGAATCCAAGCTGGAAAATACTCTTTAGGATATTATCCAGGAAAATTTCCCCAACCTAGCAAGGCAGGCCAATACTCAACTCCAGGAAATACAGAGAACATTACAAAGATAATCCGCAAGAAGAGCAACCCAAAGGCACATAGTCGTCAGATTCACCAGGGTTAAAATGAAGGAGAAAATACTAAGGGCAGCCAGAAAGAAAGGTCGGGTCACCCAAAAAGGGAAGCCCATCAGACTCACAGCAGATGAACTAAAAGAACATGCAAAGAAACTACTCTCTTCTACAAGCCAGAAGAGAGTGGGGGCCAATATTCAACATCCTTAAAGAAAAGAAATTTCAACCCAGAATTTCATATCCAGCCAAACTGAGCTTCATAAGAGAAGGAAAAATAACATTCTTCACGAACAACAAGTACTCAGAGATTTTGTCACCACTAGGCCTGCTTTACAAGAGCTCAAAGAAGCACTACACATAGAAAGAAACAACCAGTACCAGGCATCCTAAAAGCATACCAAATGCTAAAGGGCATCAACAAAATGAAGAATCTAAATAAACCAATGAACAAAACAGCCAACTAGCATCAAAATGGCAGTATCAAATTCACACGTAACAATATTAACCCTAAATGTAAATGTGTTAAATGCACCAATCAAAGGACACAGACTGGCAAATAGGATAAAACACCAAAACCCATTGGTGTGCTGTATCCAAAAAACACATCTCACACGCAGGGATACACAAAGACTCAAAATAAAGGGATGGAGGAAGATTAAACAAGCAAATGGAGAGCAAAAAAAAGGCAAGAGTTGCAATTCCCACCTCTGATAAAATAGATTTTATAGCACCAAAGATCAAAAGAGACAAAGAAGGTCATTACATAATGGTAAAAGGAGTGATACAACAAGAAATGCTAATGATCCTAAATATATATGGACCCAATGCAGGAGCACTTAGATATATAAGGCAAGTTCTTAATGAGTTACAGAGAGACTTAGACTCCCACACAATAATGGTGGGAGAATTTAACCCTCCACTATAAATATCAGACAGATCAAGCACACAGAAAATTAACAACGATATTCGGGACTCGATTTCAGACCTGGAGCAAGCAAACCTGATAGACATTTACAGAACTCTCCACCCCAAATCTACAGAATATACATTCTTCTCAGCACCACATCACACCTACTCCAAAATTGACCACATAATTGGAAGTAAAGCACTCCTCAGCAAATGCAAAACAACTGAAATTATACCAAAGAGTCTCTCAGATCATAGAGCAATCAAGTTAGACTTCAGAATACAAAAAGTAACACAGAACTGCACAGCTTCATGGAAACTGAACAACTGCCTCTTGAAGGTTGACAGGATAAACAATGAAATGAAGCAGAAATAAAGATGTTCTTCAAAACCAACGAGAACAAAGACACAACATACCAGAATATATGGGACACATTTAAAGCAGTGTGTAGAGGAAAATATATAGCAATAAGTGCCCACATGAGAAAAGTGGAGAGATCCAAAATTGACACCCTATCACCAAAGTAGAAAAAGCTAGAGGAGCAAGATCAAAAAATCTCAAAACGTAACGGAAGACAAGAAATAACTAAAATCAGAGCAGAACTGAAGGAGATAGAGACACGAAAATCCCTTCAAAATATCACTAAATCCAAAAGGTGATTTTTCAAAAAGATAAACAAAATAGACAGACCACTAGCCAGACTGATAAAAAAGAAAAGAGAGAACAACCAAATAGATGCAGTAAAAAACGATAAATGGGAAATCACCACAGATTCCACAGAAATTGAAACCATCATCAGAGAATACTACAAATAACTCTATGCAAATAAACTAGTAAACCAGGAGGAAATGGATAAATTTCGGGACACCTGTGTCCTCCCAAGCCTGAACCAGGAGGAAACCGAAACTATGAATAGACTAATAACAAGGTCTGAAGTTGAGGCAGCAATTAGGAGCCTACCACACACAAAAAAGCCCTGGTCCAGATGGGTTCACAGCTGAATTCCACCAGACACACAAAGAGGATCTGGTACCATTTCTTCTGAAACTCTTCCAAATAATTCAAAAAGAGGAAACCCTTCCCAAATCATTTTATGAGACCAACATCATTCTGATACCAAAACCCGGCAGAGACTTAACAAGAAAAGAAAACTTCAGGAGAATATCCATGATGAACATAGATGCAAAAATCTTCAATAAAATACTGGCAAACCGATTGCAACAGCGTATTAAAAAACTTATCCATCATGATCAAGTAGAATTCATCCCGGGGATGCAAGGCTGGTTCAACCTACACAAGTCTATAAATGTAATTCACCATATAAACAGAACGGAAAAAGGAAAAATACATAATTATCTCAATTGACGCAGAGAAGGACTTTGAAAAAGCTCAACAGCCCTTTGTGCTAAAAACCCTCAATAAACTTGGTATTGATGGAACATATCTCAAAGTAATAAAAGCTATTTACGACAGACTAACAGCCCATATCATACTTAATGGGCAAAAACTGGAAGCATTTCCTTTGAAATCCCGCACTAGACAAAGATGCCTTCTCTCACCACTCCGATTCAACATAGTACTGGATGTTCTAGCCGGAGGAATTAGGCAAGAAAAAAAAAAGTAAAGGGTATTCAAATAGGAAAGGTGGAAGCCAAATTGTCTCTATTTGCAGACGACATTACAGTATACCTAGAAGACCCCATCACCTCAGCCCAAAAACTCCTGAATCTGATAAACAACTTCAGCAAAGTCTCAGGATATAAAATTAATGTGCAAAAATCACAAGCATTCCTATACACCAACAACAAACTTAAAGAGAACCAAATCAAAAACAAACTGCCATTTACAATTGCTACAAAGAGAATAAAATAACTAGGAATACAACTCACAAGGAATGAAAGGGACCTCCTTAAAGAAATCTACAAACCACTGTTCAACAAAATAAGCGAGGACACAAACAGATGGAGAAACATTCCATTTTCGTGGAGAGGAAGAATCAATATCGTGAAAATGGCTATACTGCTTAAAGTAATTTACACAACCAATGCTATTCCCATCTAACTACTGTTGAATTTCTTCACAGAACTGGAAAAAGTCCCCATGATCTTCATATGGAACCAAAAGAGAGTCTGCATAGACAAGTCAATTCTAAGCATAAAGAACACAGTGGGAGGCATCACACTACCAGACTTCAAACTATACTGCAAGGTTACAGTAAAAAAAAAAAAGCATGGTACTGGTACCAAAACAGAGATATAGACCAACGGAACTGAAAAGAGGCATCAGCGGCAACACAACATATCTACAACAATATAATCTTTGATAAACCAGACAAAAACAAGCAATAGAGAAAGAATTTACTGTTTAATAAATGGTGTTTGGAAAAATGGCTAGCCATGTGCAGAAAGCAGAAACTGGACCCCTTCCTGACAGCTTACACCAAAATTAACTCCAGATGGATTAAAGACTTAAACATAAGACTTGGCACAATCAAAACCCTAGAAGAAAATCTAGGCAAAACCATTAAGGACAAAAGAGTACACAAGGACTTCATAAACAAAACAGCAAAAGCATTGGAAACAAAAGCAAAAATAGACAAATGGGACCTAATCAAACTCGACAGCTTTTGCTCAACAAAAGAAACTGTCAGTAGACTGAATCGGCAACCCTCAGAATGGGAAAAAAAATCTTTGCAGTTTATGCATCTGACAAAGGGCTGATATCCAGAATTTACAAGAACTCAAACAGATTTACAGAAAAAAACAAACAAGCCCATTCAAAAATGGGCATAGGGTATGAAGAGACACTTTAAAAAAGAAGACAAACATGAGGCCTACAAACACATGAAAAAAATGCTCATCATCACTGGTGATTAGAGAGATGCAAATTAAAACCACATTGAGATACCAACTCACGCCAGTTAGAATGGCGATCATTAAAAAATCTGGAGACAACAGATGCTGGAGAGGATGAGGAGAAAGAGGAACACTCTTACACTGTTGGTGGGAGTGTAAATTAGTTCAACCATTGTGGAAGACAGTGGGGCGATTCCTCAAGGACCTAGAAATAGAAATTCCATTTGACCCAGCAATCCCATTACTGGGTATATATCCAAAGAACTATAAATCGTTCTACTATAAGGACACATGCACACGAATGTTCATTCCAGCACTGTTTACAATAGCAAAGACCTGGAACCAACCCAAATGCCCAACGATGATAGACTGGACTGGAAAATGTGGCACATATATCCCATGAAATATTATGCAGCAATCAAAAATGATGAGTTTATGTCCTTTGTAAGAACATGGATGAATCTGGAGAACATCATTCTCAGCAAACTGACACCAGAACATTTGGTGATTCCTTTGAAGAATCATTGAATAACACACACCTGTGAAGTAAAATCGAGTCTATTTCATATGACCACCAGTTCAGTGCTTCAGTGAATAATACATGCATCTGGAATAGCCAGGAATCTCTTTCATATGGCCACTCCTTCAGGGTATCAGTTAATAATACACCCCTAAAAAATTTTCTAGTGTCGACTTCAAATGGCCACACATTGAGAGTCTCTATAATATGCACACCTGGGGAATAGACAGGAGTCTTTTTTTAGGCTCACTTATTCAGACTCCTTCAGTAATACACACCTGGAAAGCAGTTAAGAGTCTTTTTCATATAGCCACTCATTTAAAGCCTCAGTAAAACATGCACACCTGTGGAACACACACTGGTCTATTTTGTATGGCCACAAAATCAAAGCCTGAGTGAGTAATGCACAACTTTGGAATAATGAGGGGTCTATTCTATATGCCCACGTAATCAGTGTCTCAGTCAATAATACACACCTTAGGAATAGTAAGGTATCTATTTCATCTAATCACTGACTCAAAGCCTCATTAAATACTACACTCCTGTGAAAGTGTCAGGAGGCTGTTTTATATGGCTAAACATTCAGATCCTCAGGGACTAATACATACTGGGGCATAGTCAGGACACTATTACATATGGCCTCTCATTCAGAGCTTCACTAAATAGTGAACAACTGGGAAAATGTCAGGATTTTATTTCATAAAGACACTCTTTCAGAGCCAAACCTGAAAATGCACTCCTGCGAGTATTCAGGTGTCTCTTTCTTATGTCCACGCATTCAAAGCCTCATTGAGTAATACACATCTATGAAAATGCCAGAAGTGTATTTCACATGGCCACTCATTCAGAGTCTCATTTAATCATACATGCCTGGAAAATACTCAGGATTCTATTTTCTATGGCCACTCATTCAGAAACTCATGGAATAAAGCACCCCTGTGAAATAGTATGGGGTCTATTTGATATGATTTTTTATTCAGTGCCTCAGTGGAAAATGCACATGGGATAAATAGTTAAGTGGCTATTTTATATAGCCACTCATCCATACCTTGAGTAAGTAATACACATCTGAGTAACAGTCAGGAGTCTATTTCATATGGCCAATTATTCAGAAACTCATTGAATGCTACACACCTGTGGACTAGTTAGAGTCTATGACACATAGCCGCTTATTCAGAGCATTACTGATAGATGCACACCTAGGAATTAGTCAGGATTCCATTTCATATCACTATTGTTTTAGAGCCTCCTTGAGTAATGCACATCTGGTCAGTAATCAGAAGGCTATGTCATATAAACACTCATTAATAGCCTTAGTGAATAATGCACACCTGTGGCATAGCCCGGATTGTATTTCACACACCCACTCATTCAGAGCCTCAGTGAATAATACACCCTTGTAGAACAGTCAGCATTTCATTTCATAAGGCCACTGACTCATAGCCTCAGTAAATAATGCACAAATGTACAGTACTCAGCAGTCTATTTCATAAAGACACTCATTCAGAGATTCACTGAATAATAAAAGTATTTGGGATAGATATCATCCTGTTTCATATGATCACACAAGGAGAGCCTTACTGAGTAATACACACCTGGGGAAGAATTAGGGGTCTACTTTATATGGCCACTCATTTACAGCCTCAGTGAATAATGCACACGTGTGCAATAGACACTAGTCTATTTTATATAGCCACAAAATCAAAGCCTGAGTGAGTAACGCACAACTTTGGAATAGTCAGTAGTCTATTCCATATGCCCACATATTCAGAGTCTGAGTCAATAATACACACATGGGGAATAGTCAGACGTCTATTTCATATGGTCACTAACTCAAAGACTCATTAAATGATACACACCTGTGGACTAGTCAGGAGACTATTTTATATGGCCAAAGTTTCAGAGCCTCAGTGAATAATGCATATCTGGGGAATACTCAGGATGCTATTACATATGGCCTCTCCTTCAGATGTTCACTGAATAAGGAACACCTGTATTGTCACAATTCTACTACATATAGGCACATATTCAGAGACTCACTGAATAGCATACACCTTGGGGATAGTCAGGTTTCTATGTCGTGCAGCCACTCACTTAGAGCTGAATCTAAAAATGCACACCTGAGGAGTATTCAGTAGTCGCTTTCCTATGGGCACACATTCAGTGCCTCACTGAATAATACAAACCTATGAAAATATCAGGATGATATTTCTCATGGCCACTCATTCAGATCCTCAGTGAAGAATCATATGTACCTGGGGAATACTCAGGATTCTATTTAATATAGCCACTTATTCAGAGACTCAGTGAATAATGCACACCTGGGGAATAGTCTGGAGTCTATTTGATATGACCGTTCACCCAGTGACTCAGTGAAAAATTCACAGCTGAGAAATAGTCAAGGGGATATAGTCAGGAGTCTACTTTATATGGTCACTCATTCAGAAACTCACTGAATAATACACAACTGGGGAATAGTCAGCGTCCATGCCATATGGCCACTCAATCACACCATTACCGAATAATGCACAATGGGGCAATAGTCAGGAATTTATTTCACATCCCCTCTTATTCAGAGCTTCAGTGCATAATAAAGAGCCGTGGAGTAGTCAGGACCCTATTTAAGGTAGCCCCAAATTAAGCACCTCCCTGAATAATACACACATGAGTGATTTTAGGGAGGCTATTTGATATGAACACTCATACAGAACCTCTTCGAATAATGCACATGTGGGGAATAAACAATAGTCTATTTCATATGGTGAATCCTTTGGAATATCAAGAAATTACGCACACCTGTGGAGTAAAGTGGAGTCTATTTCATATGGCCACTCTTTCAGCGTTTCAGTGAATAATATGTATATATGAATAGTCAGGAATCTCTTTCATATGGACACTTCTTCATGGCCTCGGTGAATATTACACCTTTTGGAAACAGTCAAGAGTATTTCAAATGTCTACACATTCAGAATCTCTGTAAATAATGAGCACCTGGGCAATAGGCAAGAGTCTCTTTTTTAGGCCCACTTATTCAGAGTGTCATTCAATAATACACACCTATGAAAGATTTAAGAGTCTACTTCATATAGCCACTCATTTAGAGCTTCAGTGAATAATGCACACCAGGGTTATAGTCTGAAGCCTCTATTATATGGCCACTCATTCAGTGCCTCACTGAATGATACAAACCTGGAGAATCATAAGGATTCTATTCCATAATACCACTCATTCAGAGCCTTATAGAATACTTCACAAAGTGCAATAGTCAGGTGTCAATTTGATATGGCCTGTCATTCAGAGCTTCAGTTAAATTATGAACTTCTATGGAGTAGTCAAGTCACTTCTTAAGAGAGCTATGAATTAAGTTCCTCATTGAATGATACACACCTGTGTGATAGTCAGTAGTCTATTTTATATGACCTCTCATTCTGAAAATCACTGAAGAATACACACATAATGGAGTTTCAGCAGGATATTTGTTATGCATGCACATACAAAACCTGTGTAAATAATGTGAACATGGAGAATAATTAGGAGTCTGTGTCATATGGCTACTGATTCACAGAGTCAGTGAATAACGCACACCTGTGGTGTAATAAGAAGTTTGGTTCATATGGCCACTTTTTCAAGCCTCACCGCATATTACAAACTTCTAATATAATATGGAGTTTATTTTTTATGACCACTGATTCAGAAAATTACTGAATAATGCGCACCCGCGGAATAGTCAGAAGTCCCTTTCCTATGCCTACTCATTGAGAGCCTCACTGAATGTACACACCTGGGGAAAAAGTCAGAATTCGATTTTATTTCCTCGTTCTGAGTCTCCCAGAATAATGCTCACCTTTGCAATAGTCAGGTGTCTTTTTCATGTGGCCTCGCATTTGTAGAGTCACTGAATAACGTGGAGTAGTCAGGAGTCTGTTTCATGTAGACACATATTCAGAGTTTCAGTGAATAATACAGAACCGTGTGATAGTAAGGAATCAAATAAATATAGCCACATATTCAGAGCCTCACTGAATAATACACAACTGGACAATAATTTGGAGTCTATTTCCGGTGGACATTCATTCAGAGCCTCGGTGAAGAATGCACACCTGTGGAGTAGCCAGGAGTCTGTTTCATTTGGACACTCATTCTTAGCCTCAGTTGATAATATGTACCTTTGAAATAGCCAGGAGTCTATTTCATATGGCTACTCATTCAGATCCTCAGTGAATAATAGACACTTGGGAAAAAGTCAAGAGTCTATTATATATGGCCACTCTTTCAGTACCTTACTGAGTGGTACACACCTGGGGAATAGTCAGGATAGTTTCATATGAACACTATATGAGTCCCTCACTGAATAATGCACACCTGTGGAATAGTGAAAAATATATTTTATTTGGTCACTCTTTCAGAACATCAGTGAAGAATACACACCTAGAAAACATTGGGGAGTGTGTTTCATGTGGCCACTCATTCAGAGCCTCACAGAAGAGTGCACACCTGGAAAATTCTCAAGAGTCTATTTGGAATGGCAATGCAGTCAGAGACTCTGTGAATAACAAACACCTAGGGAATTGTGAGGAATCCATTCCAAATGGCCACATCTTGGAAGCCTCAGTGAATCAAGCACACCAATAAAATAATCAGGAGTCTATTGCTTATGCCCTCTCATTCAGTTCCTCAGTGAATAATGCACGTCTGTTGAGTACTGAGGGGTCTGTTTCATATGGCCACTCATTTCGAGCCTCACTGAATAGTACACAACTGAAAAAAAGCAGGGGTATATTTCACATTGCCACTCATTCAGAGACTAAATGAATTCACAACTGTTTAGTACTCAGGAGCCTGTCTCATATGTCAAATCATTCAGAGCCTCAATAAATGATAAACAGCTGTGGAATAGTCAGGATTCTATTTAATATAAACACTCATTATGGGCCTCAGTGATTCACACATATTTGTGGAATACTGAGGATACTAATTCATATTACCCCCAAATTCATAGATTCCCTGAATATTACACACTTGTGAAATAATCAGAAGTCTATTTTATGTGGTGAGTCATTAAGAACACCAAGAAATAATACACGACTGGGCAATAGTCAGGAGTCTACTTTATAAGGCCACTCAGAGAATCAGTGAATAATGCACACATGAGGAATACTCAGTGAATATTAGGAGTCTATTTTATATGGCCACAAAGGGCCTCAGTTAACAATGAACGCCACGATAATAGAAAGGATCCTGTTTCATATAAACACTGATTCAATATTTCACTGAATGACACATAGGGGTATAGTCAGTATTCTGTTTCATAGGACCATTAATTCAGAGATTTACTGAATAATGCACAAGGGCGCAATAGTCAGGATTCCATTTCATATGGTCTCATCTTCAGAGCTTCAGTGAAAAATGAAAACTTGTAGAGTAGTCATAACCCTACTTAAGATAGCCACAAATTAAGCACCTCCCTGAATGATGCACACCTGGGTGACAGTCAGGTGTCTACTTAAAACAGGTACACATTCAGAGTCTCTGTAAATAATCCACACCTGGGCAATAGACAGGAGTCTCTTATTTATGCCCACTTATTCAGAGTCTCATTCAATAATACACACCTTCGGAAGAGTTAAGAGTCTACTTCATATAGCCACCCATTTAGATCCTCAGTGAATAAGGCACACCAGGGTAATAGTATGTAGCCTCTCTCATATAGCCGCTCATTCAGTGCCTCATTGAATAATACACACCTGGGGAATCATCAGGATTCTATTCCATACTGCCAATCATTCAGAGCCTTATTGAATAATACACAATGGGGCAACAGTCGGGTGACTTTTTATATGGCCTCTCATTTAGAGCTTCAGTGAATAATGAACTTCTATAGAGTAGTCAGGATGCTGTTTATGGTAGCCACGAATTAAGTGCCTCCCTCAATGATACACAACTGTGTGACTGTCAGGGGTTTATTTGATATGGACAAGCATACAGAACCTCTTTGAATAATGCACATGTGAAGAATAATCACTAGTCTATTTCATATTGTGATTCCATTAGAGAATCATTGAATAACACACACCTGTGATGTAAAATCTAGTTGATTTCATATGACCACCATTTCAGTGTTTCAGTGAATAATGTATATATCTGAAATAGCCAGAAATCTCTTTCATATGACCACTCATTAAGGGCCTCAGTTAATAATACACCCCTAGAAAATTGTCTAGTGTCTTCTTTAATGGCCACTCATTGAGAGTCTCTGTATATAAAGCACAATTTGGGAATAAACAGGAGTCTCTTTCTTAGGCTCAATTATTCAGTCTAATTCAGTAATACACACGTGGGAAAGAGTTAAGAGTCTTCTTCACATAGCCACTCATTTAGAACATCAGTAAATAATGCACACCTGTTGAACAGACACTGGTCTACTTTGTATGGCAACAAATTCAAAGCCTGAGTGAGTAATGAACAATTTTGGAATAATGAGGTGTCTATTCCATATGCCCACTTAATAAGTGTCTCAGTCAATAATACACACCTTAGGAATATTAAGGGATCTTCTTCATCTAATCACTAACTCAAAGCCTCATTAAATAATACACACCTGTGGAAGAGTCAGGACGCTATTTTATATGGCCTAGCATTCAGATTCTCAGTGACTAATACATACCGGAACATACTCAGGAAACTGTTACATATGGCCTCTCATTCAGGGCTTCACTGAATAATGAACACCTGGGACAAAATCAGGATTCTATTTCATAAAGACACTCTTTCAGAGCCAAACCTAAAAATGCATTTTTGCGAGTATTCTGGCGTCTCTTTCCTACGTCCACTCATTCAGAGTCTCATTGAATAATACACACCTATGGAAATGTCAGGAGTGTATTTCACATGGCCACTAATTCAGAGCCTCATTGAATCATACATACCTGGGGAATACTCAGGAGTCTATTTCACATGGCCACTCGTGGAATAATGCACATCTGTGAAATGGTCTGGAGTCTATTTGATATGATGGTTTATTCAGTGCCTCAGTGGAAAATGAACACGGAAGGAATAGTTAAGTGGATATTTTATGTAGCCACTCATCCATACCCTTAGTAAGTGATACACAACTGGGGAATAATCAGGAGTCTATTTCATGTGGCCAATTATTCAGAAACTCAGTCAATGCTACACACCTGTGGACTAGTTAGAGTCTATGACATATGGCTGCTAAATCAGAGCATAACTGATTGATGCACACCTGGGAATTAGTCAGGACTCTATTTCATTACACCATCGTTAAGAGCCTCATTCAGTAATGAACATCTAGTCAGTAATCAGGATGCTATGTCATATGAACCCTCATTCATAGCATCAGTGAATAATGCACACCTGTGGAGTAGCCAGGAGTGTATTTCACACAGCCACTCATTCAGAGCCTCAGTGGATAATACACACCTCAATAACAGTCAGCATTTTATTTTATAAGGCGAATGACTCATAGCCTCAGTGAATAATGCACATATGTACAGTACTCAGCAGTCTATTTCATAAAGCCACTCATTCGAGATTCACTGAATAATAGAAATATTTGGGATAGACATCATCCTGTTTCATATGATCCCAAAAAGAGAGCCTCATTAGGTAATACACACCTGGAAAAGAGTAAGGAGTCTACTTTTATGGCCACTCATTTACAGCTTCAGTGAATAATGCACGCGTGTGGAATAGACACTAGTCTATTTTATATGGCCACAAAATCAAAGCCTGAGTGAGTAATGCACAACGTTGGAATAGTAAGTATTCTATTCCATATGCCCATATATTCATAGTCTGAGTCAACAATACACACCTGGGGAATAGTCAATAGTCTATTTCATGTGGTCACTAACTCAAATACTCATTAAATAATACACACCTGTGGACTACAGGAGGTTATTTCATATGGCCAAAGTTTCAGAGCCTCAGTAAGTAATGCATATCTGGGGAAGACTCAGGACCCTATTACATATGGCCTCTTCTTCATAGCTTTATTGAATACGGAACACCTGTATTGTAGTCAGAATTCTATTTCATACAGCCACATATTCAGAGCCTCAATGAATCACATACACAAAGGAAAAAGTCAAGTTTCTATGTCGTATTACCACTCATTTAGAGCCGAACCTAAAAATGCACGCCTGAGGAGTATTCAGTAGTCGCTTTCCTATGGCCACTCATTCAATGTCTCACTGAATAATACAGACCTATGGAAAAGTCAGGAGTGTATTTTACATGGCCACTCATTCAGAACCTCGGTGAAGAATTATATATACCTGGGGAATACTCAGGATTCTATTTAATATAGCCACTTATTCAGAGACTCACTGAATAATGCACACAGGGGGAATAGTTTGGAGTCTATTTGATATGACTGTTCACCCAGTGCCTCAGTGGAAAATGCAGAGGTGAGAAATAGTCAAGAGGATGTATTCAGGAATCTATTTTATATGGTCACTCATTTAGAAACTCACTGAATGATACACAACAAGTCCGTAACATATGGCCATTCAATCACAGCATTACTGAATAATGCACAATGAGGCAATAGTCAGGAGTCTACTTCATATGGCCTCTTATTCAGAGCTTCAGTGCAAAGTAAAGAACTGGGGAGTAGTCAGTACCCCATTTAAGGTAGCTACAAACTAAGCACCTTTCTGAATGATACACACATGTGTGATTGTCAGGAGTCTATTTGATATGGACACTCATACAGAACCTCTTCGAATACTGCACATATGAGAAATAAACACTCATCTATTTCATATGGTGATTCGTTTGGAATATCAAGAAATAAGGCACACCTGTGGAGTAAAATGGGGTCTATTTCATATGGCCACTCTTTCAGTGTTTCAGTGAATAAGATGTATGTCTGAATAGTCAAGAATCTCTTTCATATGGCCACTCGTTCAGGGCCTCGGTGAATAATACACCCCTTGAAAACAGTCAAGAGTCTACTTCAAGTGTCTACACATACAGGGTCTCTGTATATAATGCACACCTGGGCAATAGACAGAAGTCTCTTATTTATGCCCACATATTCGGAGTCTCATTCAGTAATATACACCTAAAGAATAGTTAAGAGTCTACTTTATATAGCCTTTCATTTAGAGCCTCAGTGTATAATGCACACCAGGGTAATAGTCTGGAGCCTCTTTTATATGGCCACTCATTCAGTGCCTCACTTAATAATACACACCCGGGAAATCATAATAATTCTACTCAATACTACCACTCATTCAGAGTTTTATAGAATATTTCACAATGGGCAATAGTCAGGTATCTATTCTATAAGGCCTCTCATTCAGAGCTTCAGTTAAATAATAAACTTCTATGGAGTAGTCAAGTCACTGTTTAAGAGAGAAACAAATTAAGTGCCTCCCTGAAAAATACACACCTGGGTGATAGTCAAGAATGTATTTCATATGACCTCTCATTATGGGAATCACTGAAGTATACAAACATGACGAAGTGTCAGCAGGATATTTGGTATGCACACTCATATAGAACCTGATTAAATAATGCAAACATAAAGATTAATTAGGAGTTTGTTTCATATGGCTACTGATTCACACAATCAGTGAATAACGCACACATGTGGAGTAATAAAAATTCTTTTATATATGGTCACTCTTTCACAGCCTTACCGCATACTACACACATGTGATATAATTTGAAGTCTATGTCTTATGGTGACTCATTCAGAAAATTACTGAATAATGCACACCTGCGGAATAGTCAGAAGTCCCTTTTCGATGGCTACTCACTGAGAGCCTCACTGAATGTACACACTTGGGGAAATAGGATTCTGTTTTATCCTCTTATTCAGAGTTTCACTGAATAATGCTCCCCTGTGGAATAGTCAGATGTCTTTTTCATGTGGCCTCTCATTCGGATTGTCACTGAATAATGTGGAGTAGTCAGGAGTCTATTTCATGTAGACACATACTCAGAGCCTCAGTGAATAATACACACCTGGAGAATAATTTGGAGACTATTTCCGATGAACATTCATCAGAGCCTCTGTAAATAATGCACACCAGTGGAGTAGCCAGGGGTCTATTTCATTTGGACACTCATTCTCAGCCTCAATTTATAATATGCACCTATGAAATAATCAAGAGTCTATTTCATATGGCCACTCATTCAGAGCCTCAGTGAATAACACACTCTTGGGTAATAGTCAAGAGTTTATTTTATATGGCCACTCTCTCAGTACCTTACTGAGTGGTACACACCTGGGGAATAGTCAGGACAGTTTCATATGGACACTCAATGTGTGTCTCACTGAATAATGCACACCTGTGGAATAGTCAGGAATCTGTTTCATTTTGTCACTCTTTCAGAGCCTCAGTGAATGATGCACACCTACAAAACTTTGGGGAGTGAGTTTCATGTGGCCACTCATTTAGAGCCTCATGGAATAGTGAACACCTGGAGAATTTTAAGTGTTTATTTGGAATAAAAATGCATTCATAGACTCTGTGAATAACATACTTTTTGGGAATTGTGAGAAATCCATTCCAACTGGCCACATATTCGGAGCCTCAGTGAATCATGCACACCAAGGTAATAATCAGGAGTCCTTTGCTTATGCCCTCTCATTCAGCCCCTCAGTGAATAATGCACAGCTGTCGAGTACTGAGGGTTCTGTTTCATATGGCCACTCATTTCGAGCCTCACTGGATAGTACACAACTGGAAAAATTCAGGGGTGTATTTCACATGGCCACTCATTTAGATGTTTCTTGAATAATTCCCAGCTGTTGAGTACACAGGAGTCTTTCTCCTATGGAGAATTATTCAGAGCCTCACTGAACGATACACAGCTTGGGAATAGTCAGAATTCTATTTAATACAAATGCTCATTAGGAGCCTCAGTGAATCACGAATATCTGTGGAATGCTGAGGATACTAATTCATATTACCTCCCAATTCATAGATTCCCTTAATATTACACACTTGTGAAATAATCAGAAGTATATTTCATATGGTGAGTTATTAGGAAGTCCAAGAAATAATACGCTACTAGGGAACAGTCAGGAGTCTATTTTATATGGCCACTCAGAGAGTCAGTGAATAATACACACATGAGAAACACTCTGTGAATATTAGAAGTCTATTTTATATGGCCCCTCGGAGAATCAGTGAATAATACACACCACGGTAATAATCAGGATTCTGTTTCATATGACCACTGATTCAGTATCTCACTGAATGACACACCGGGGAATCGTCAGGATTCTGTTCCATAGGACCATTCATTCAAAGTTTTACTGAATAATGCACAAGGGGGCAATAGTCAGGAGTCTATTTCATATGGCCTCTCCTTCGAAACTTCAGTGAGTAATGAAAACCTGTAGGGTAGACATGACCCTATTTAAGATAGCCACAAATTAAGCACCTTCCTGAATAATACACACCTGGGTGACAGTCAGGAGTCTACTTAAAACGGCAACACGTTCAGAGTCTCTGTAAATAATGCACACTTGGGCAATAGACAGGAGTCTCTTTTTATGCCCATTTATTCAGAGTCTCATTAAATAATACACACCTGCAGAGAAGATAAGAGTCTACTTCATATAGCCACCCATTTAGATCCTCAGTAAATAATGCACACCAGGGTAGTAGTCTGGAGCCTCTCTCATACAGCCGCTCATTCAGTGCCTCACTGAATGATACACACCTGGGGAATCATCAGGATTCTATTCCATACTGCCACTTAGTCAAAGCCTTATTGAATAATACGCAATGGGGCAATAGTCAGGTGACTATTTTATATGGCTTCCCATTTAGAGCTTCAGTGAATAATGAACTTCTATGGAGTAGTCAGGATGCTGTTTATGGTAGCCATGAATTAAGTGTCTCCTTGAATAATACACACCTGGGTGATAGTCAGGAGTCTATTTCATATGATCTCTCATTCTGGAAATAACTGAAAAATACACACCTGGAAAACTGTCAGGAGTCTATTTGGCATGAACACTCATGCAGAACCTGTTTGAATAATGCACACATATAAAATAATAAAGAGTCCATGTCATATGGCTACTCATTCAGACAATCAGTGAATAACGCACACATGTGGAGTAATAAGAAGTCTGAGAACACATGGACACAGAGAGGCGGTCTACTATACACTGGGGACTGTTGGGGGAAATGGGGGAGGGACAGCGGGGGGGGGGCTGTGGGGGATAGCCTGGGGATGAATACCAAGTGTGGGTGAAGGGGAGGAAGGCAGCAAAACACACTGCCATGTGTGTACCTATGCAACTATCTTGCACGTTCTGCACATGTACCATGTGCCGAAAGCAGAAATTGGACCCCTTCCTGACACCTTACACTAAAATTAACTCCAGATGGATTAAAGACTTAAACGTAAGACCCGACACCATAAAAACCCTAGAAGAAAATCTAGGCAAAACCATTCAGGACATAGGAGTAGGCAAGGACTTCATGAACAAAACTCCCAAAGCATTGGCAACAAAAGCCAAAATAGACAAATGGGACCTAATCAAACTCCACAGCTTCTGCACGGCAAAACAAACAGTCACTAGAGTGAATCGGCAACCATCAGAATGGGAAAAAATCTTTGCAGTTTACGCATCCGACAAAGGGCTGATATCCAGAATTTACAAAGAACTCAAACAGATTTACAGGAAAAAAACAAACAAGCCCATTCAAAAATGGGCAAAGGATATGAATAGAAACTTTACGAAAGCAGACATACATGAGGCCAGCAAACATATGAAAAAGTGCTCATCGTCATTGGTCATTAGAGAGATGCAAATCAAAACCACATTGAGATACCATCTCACACCAGTTAGAATGGCGATCATTAAAAAATCTGGAGACAGCAGATGCTGGAGAGGATGTGGAGAAATAGGAACACTCTTACACTGTTGGTGGGAGTGTAAATTAGTTCAACCATTGTGGAAGACAGTGTGGCGATTCCTCAGGGACCTAGAAATAGAAATTCCATTTGACCCAGCAATCCCATTACTGGGTATCTATCCAAAGGATTATAAATCGTTCTATTATAAGGACACATGCACACGAATGTTCATTGCAGCACTGTTTACAATAGCAAAGACCTGGAACCAACCCAAATGCCCAACGATGATAGACTGGACTGGGAAAATGTGGCACATATACACCATGGAATATTATGCAGCAATCAAAAATGATGAGTTTGTGTCCTTTGTAGGGACATGGATGAATCTGGAGAACATCATTCTCAGCAAACTGACACAAGAACAGAAAAAGAAATACCGCATATACTCGCTCATAGGTGGGTGAGAAAAATGAGAACATGTGGACACAGAGAGGCGGTCTACTATACACTGGGGACTGTTGGGGGGAATGGGGGAGGGACAGCAGGGGGGTGCTGGGGGGGATAGCCTGGGGATGAATACCAAGTGTGGGTGAAGGGGAGGAAAGCAGCAAAGCACACTGTCATGTGTGTACCTATGCAACTATCTTGCTCGTTCTGCACATGTACCCCCAAACCTATAATGCAATAAAAATAAATTAATTAATTAAAAAAAAAAAAAAAAATTTAAAAAGAAAATAAAGGAGAGACATATAAATAATATGAGAAGTTAGTAAAATGAAAGCGCTAGCATGGACAAGAAATTTCAATAGCTGACACAGACATGTAAATAACACATATTAAAGAAATAAATGAAATAAAAAAAAGAAGTCTGTTTCATGTGGCCACTCTTTCACAGCCTCACCGAATATTATACACTTATGATATAGTCTGGAGTCTATTTCATGAGGCCCCTCAGAGAATCAGTGATGCACACATAAGGAATACTCTGTGAATATTAAGTCTATTTTATATGGTCACTCAGAGCAGCAGTGAATAATGCATATCAAGGTAATAGTCAGGATCTTGTTTCATGTGACCACTGATTCAGTATCTCTCTGAATGACACACAGCACGGAATCTTCAGGATTCTATTCCATAGGAACACCCATTCAGAGCCTTACTAAATAATGCACAACAGGGCAAAATTCAGGAGTCTATTTCATATGGCCTCTCATTCAGAGATTTCATGAATAATAAACACCTGTGAAGTAGTCAGGACCGTAATTTTTTTTTTCTCTCTTTTTTTTTTTTTTTTTTTTTTAATTTTTATTGCATTATAGGTTTGGGGGTACATGTGCAGAACGAGCAAGATAGTTGCATAGGTACACACATGGCAGTGTGCTTTGCTGCTTTCCTCCCCTTCACCCACACTTGGTATTCATCCCCAGGCTATCCCCCCCAGCCCCCCCCCGCTGTCCATCCCCCATTCCCCCAGACAGTCCCCAGTATATAGTAGACCGCCTCTCTGTGTCCATGTGTTCTCATTTTTCTCACCCACATATGAGTGAGTATATGCGGTATTTCTTTTTCTGTTCTTGTGTCAGTTTGCTGAGAATGATGTTCTCCAGATTCATCCATGTCCCTACAAAGGACACAAACTCATCATTTTTGATTGCTGCATAATATTCCATGGTGTATATGTGCCACATTTTCCCAGTCCAGTCTATCATCGTTGGGCATTTGGGTTGGTTCCAGGTCTTTGCTATTGTAAACAGTGCTGCAATGAACATTCGTGTGCATGTGTCCTTATAGTAGAACGATTTATAGTCCTTTGGATAGATACCCAGTAATGGGATTGCTGGGTCAAATGGAATTTCTATTTCTACATCCCTGAGGAATCGCCACACTGTCTTCCACAATGGTTGAACTAATTTACACTCCCACCAACAGTGTAAGAGTGTTCCTATTTCTCCACATCCTCTCCAGCATCTGCTGTCTCCAGATTTTTTAATGATCGCCATTCTAACTGGTGTGAGATGGTATCTCAATGTGGTTTTGATTTGCATCTCTCTAATGACCAATGACGATGAGCACTTTTTCATATGTTTGCTGGCCTCATGTATGTCTGCTTTCTTAAAGTTTCTGTTCATATCCTTTGCCCATTTTTGAATGGGCTTGTTTGTTTTTTTCCTGTAAATCTGTTTGAGTTCTTTGTAAATTCTGGATATCAGCCCTTTGTCAGATGCGTAAACTGCAAAGATTTTTTCCCATTCTGATGGTTGCCGATTCACTCTAGTGACTGTTTCTTTTGCCAAGCAGAAGCTGTGGAGTTTGATTAGGTCCCATTTGTCTATTTTGGCTTTTGTTGCCAATGCTTTTGGTGTTTTGTTCATGAAGTCCTTGCCTACTCCTATGTCCTGAATGGTTTTGCCTAGATTTTCTTCTAGGGTTTTTATGGTGTCAGGTCTTACGTTTAAGTCTTTAATCCATCTGGAGTTAATTTTAGTGTAAGGTGTCAGGAAGGGGTCCAGTTTCTGCTTTCTGCACATGGCTAGCCAGTTTTCCCAACACCATTTATTTTTTTTTTTTTATTTTTTTTTATTTTTATTTTTTTTTTTTTATTGCATTATAGGTTTGGGGGTACATGTGCAGAATGAGCAAGATAGTTGCATAGGTACACACATGGCAGTGTGCTTTGCTGCTTTCCTCCCCTTCACCCACACTTGGTATTCATCCCCAGGCTATCCCCCCCAGGCCCCCCCTGCTGTCCCTCCCCCATTCCCCCCAACAGTCCCCAGTGTATAGTAGACCGCCTCTCTGTGTCCACATGTTCTCATTTTTCTCACCCACCTATGAGCGAGTATATGCGGTATTTCTTTTTCTGTTCTTGTGTCAGTTTGCTGAGAATGATGTTCTCCAGATTCATCCATGTCCCTACAAAGGACACAAACTCATCATTTTTGATTGCTGCATAATATTCCATGGTGTATATGTGCCACATTTTCCCAGTCCAATCTATCATCGTTGGGCATTTGGGTTGGTTCCAGGTCTTTGCTATTGTAAACAGTGCTGCAATGAACATTCGTGTGCATGTGTCCTTATAGTAGAACGATTTATAATCCTTTGGATAGATACCCAGTAATGGGATTGCTGGGTCAAATGGAATTTCTATTTCTAGGTCCCTGAGGAATCGCCACACTGTCTTCCACAATGGTTGAACTAATTTACACTCCCACCAACAGTGTAAGAGTGTTCCTATTTCTCCACATCCTCTCCAGCACCTGCTGTCTCCAGATTTTTTAATGATCGCCATTCTAACTGGTGTGAGATGGTATCTCAATGTGGTTTTGATTTGCATCTCTCTAATGACCAATGACGATGAGCACTTTTTCATATGTTTGCTGGCCTCATGTATGTCTGCTTTCGTAAAGTTTCTGTTCATATCCTTTGCCCATTTTTGAATGGGCTTGTTTGTTTTTTTCCTGTAAATCTGTTTGAGTTCTTTGTATATTCTGGATATCAGCCCTTTGTCGGATGCATAAACTGCAAAGATTTTTTCCCATTCTGATGGTTGCCGATTCACTCTAGTGACTGTTTGTTTTGCTGTTCAGAAGCTCTGGAGTTTGATTAGGTCCCATTTGTCTATTTTGGCTTTTGTTGCCAATGCTTTGGGAGTTTTGTTCATGAAGTCCTTGCCTACTCCTATGTCCTGAATGGTTTTGCCTAGATTTTCTTCTAGGGTTTTTATGGTGTCGGGTCTTACGTTTAAGTCTTTAATCCATCTGGAGTTAATTTTAGTGTAAGGTGTCAGGAAGGGGTCCAATTTCTGCTTTCTGCACATGGCTAGCCAGTTTTCCCAACACCATTTATTAAATAGGGAATCCTTTCCCCATTGCCTGTTTTTGTCTGGTTTATCAAAGATAATATGGTTGTAGATGTGTTGTGTTGCCTCCGATGCCTCTGTTCTGTTCCATTGGTCTATATCTCTGTTTTGGTACCAGTACCATGCTGTTTTGATTACTGTAGCCTTGTAGTATAGTTTGAAGTCTGGTAGCGTGATGCCTCCCGCTGTGTTCTTTTTGCTTAGAATTGACTTGGCTATGCGGGCTCTTTTTTGGTTCCATATGAAATTCATGGTGGTTTTTTCCAGTTCTGTGAAGAAATTCAATGGTAGTTTGATGGGGATAGCATTGATTGTGTAAATTACTTTGGGCAGTATAGCCATTTTCACGATATTGATTCTTCCTAACCACGAACATGGAATGTTTCTCCATCTGTTTGTGTCCTCTCTTATTTCATTGAGCAGTTGTTTGTAGTTTTCCTTAAAGAGGTCCCTTACATTCCTAGTGAGTTGTATTCCTAGGTATTTTATTTTCTTTGTAGCAATTGTGAATGGCAGTTCGTTCTTGATTTGGTTCTCTTTAAGTCTGTTATTGGTGTATAGGAATGCTTGTGATTTTTGCACATTGATTTTATATCCTGAGACTTTGCTGAAGTTGCTTATCAGTTGCAGGAGCTTTTGGGCTGAGGTGATGGGGTCTTCTAGGTATACTATCATGTCGTCTGCAAATAGAGACAATTTGGCTTCCACCTTTCCTATTTGAATACCCTTTATTTCTTTTTCTTGCCTGATTGCTCTGGCTAGAACGTCCAGTACTATGTTGAATAGAAGTGGTGAGAGAGGGCATCCTTGTCTAGTGCCAGATTTCAAAGGGAATGCTTCCAGTTTTTGCCCATTAAGTATGATATTGGCTGTTGGTTTGTCATAAATAGCTTTTATTACTTTGAGATATGTTCCATCAATACCAAGTTTATTGAGGGTTTTTAGCATAAAGGGCTGTTGAATTTTGTCAAATGCCTTCTCTGCATCAATTGAGATAATCATGTGGTTTTTGTTTTTGCTTCTGTTTATGTGGTGAATTACATTTATAGACTTGCGTATGTTGAACCAGCCTTGCATCCCCGGGATAAATCCTACTTGATCATGATGGATAAGTTTTTTAATGTGCTGTTGCAATCGGTTTGCCAGTATTTTATTGAAGATTTTTGCTTCTATGTTCATCATGGATATTGGCCTGAAGTTTTCTTTTCTTGTTGAGTCTCTGCCAGGTTTTGGTATCAGGATGATGTTGGTCTCATAAAATGATTTGGGAAGGGTTCCCTCTTTTTGGATGATTTGGAATAGTTTCAGAAGGAATGGTACCAGATCCTCTTTGTGTGTCTGGTAGAATTCGGCTGTGAACCCATCTGGACCTGGGCTTTTTTTGTGTGGTAGGCTCTTAATTGCTGCCTCAACTTCAGACCTTGTTATTGGTCTATTCATAGTTTCGGCTTCCTCCTGGTTTAGGCTTGGGAGGACACAGGCGTCCAGGAATTTATCCATTTCTTCCTGATTTACTGGTTTATGTGCATAGAGTTGTTTGTAGTATTCTCTGATGATGGTTTGAATTTCTGTGGAATCTGTGGTGATTTCCCCTTTATCGTTTTTTATTGCATCTATTTGGTTGTTCTCTCTCTTCTTTTTTATCAGTCTGGCTAGTGGTCTGTCTATTTTGTTGATCTTTTCGAAAAACCAGCTCTTAGATTTATTGATTTTTTGAAGGGTTTTTCTTGTCTCTATCTCCTTCAGTTCTGCTCTGATCTTAGTTATTTCTTGTCTTCGGCTAGGTTTTGAGCTTTTTTGATCTTGCTCCTCTAGCTCTTTCAATTTTGACGATAGGGTGTCAATTTTGGATCTCTCCACTCTTCTCATGTGGGCACTTATTGCTATATATTTCCCTCTACAGACTGCTTTAAATGTGTCCCAGAGATTCTGGTACGTTGTGTCTTCATTCTCATTGGTTTCAAAGAACTTCTTTATTTCTGCCTTCATTTCATTGTTTATCCAATCAACATTCAAGAGCCAATTGTTCAGTTTCCATGAAGCTGTGCGGTTCTGAGTTATTTTCTGAATTCTGAGTTCCAACTTGATTGCACTATGGTCTGAGAGACTGTTTGTTATGATTTCAGTTGTTTTGCATTTGCTGAGGAGTGCTTTACTTCCAATTATGTGGTCAATTTTGGAGTAGGTGTGATGTGGTGCTGAGAAGAATGTATATTCTGTGGATTTGGGGTGGAGAGTTCTGTAAATGTCTATCAGGTTTGCTTGTTCCGGGTCTGAGTTCAAGTCCTGGATATCCTTGTTAATTTTCTGTCTGGTTGATCTGTCTGCTATTGACAGTGGAGTGTTAAAGTCTCCCACTAATATTGTGTGGGAGTCTAAGTCCCTTTGTAAGTCATTAAGAACTTGCCTTATATATCTGGGTGCTCCTACATTGGGTCCATATATATTTAGAATCGTTATCTCTTCTTGTTGTATCGATCCTTTTACCATTATGTAATGACCTTCTTTGTCCCTTTTGATCTTTGTTACTTTAAAGTCTATTTTATCAGAGATGCGAATTGCAACTCCTGCTTTTTTTTGCTCTCCATTTGCTTGGTAAATCTTCCTCCATCCCTTTATTTTGAGCCTTTGTGTATCTTTGCATGTGAGGTGGGTTTCCTGGATACAGCACACCGATTGGTTTTGGTTTTTTATCCAATTTGCCAGTCTGTGTCTTTTGATTGGTGCATTTAGCCCATTTACATTCAGGGTTAATATTGTTATGTGTGAATTTGATACTGCCATTTTGATGCTAGCTGGCTGTTTTGCCTGTTGGTTCATGTACATTCTTCATTTTGTTGATGGTCTTTAGCATTTGGTATGCTTTTAGGATGGCTGGAACTGGTTGTTTCTTTCTATGTGTAGTGCCTCTTTCAGGAGCTCTTGTAAAGCAGGCCTAGTGGTGACAAAATCTCTGAGTACTTGCTTGTTCGTGAAGGATTTTATTTTTCCTTCACTTATGAAGCTCAGTTTCGCTGGATATGAAATTCTGGGTTGAAAGCTCTTTTCTTTAAGGATGTTGAATATTGGCCCCCACTCTCTTCTGGCTTGTAGTGTCTCTGCTGAGAGATCTGCTGTGAGTCTGATGGGCTTCCCTTTGTGGGTGACCCGACCTTTCTCTCTGGCTGCCCTTAGTATTTTCTCCTTCGTTTCAACCCTGGTGAATCTGATGATTATGTGCCTTGGGGTTGCTCTTCTTGCAGAGTATCTTTGTGGTGTTCTCTGTATTTCCTGAAGCTGAGTATTGACCTTTCTTGCTAGGTTGGGGAAATTTTCCTGGATAATATCCTGAAGAGTGTTTTCCAGCTTGGATTCATTCTCTTCGTCACATTCTGGTACACCTATCAAACGTAGGTTGGGTCTCTTCACATAGTCCCACATTTCTTGGAGATTTTGTTCATTCCTTTTTGTGCTTTTTTCTTTAATCTTGGTTTCTCGTTTTATTTCATTGAGTTGATCTTCAACTTCTGATATTCTTTCTTCTGCTTGGTCAATTCGGCTGTTGATACTTGTGCATGCTTCACGAAGTTCTCGTGTTGAGTTTTTCAGCTCCTTCAATTCATTCATATTCCTCTCTAAGTTGTCCATTCTCGTTATCAATTCCTCGAATCTTTTTTCAAATCTTTTTTCAAGGTTCTTAGTTTCTTTGCACTGGTTTAGAACATGTTCCTTTAGCTCACTGAAGTTTCTCATTATCCACTTTCTGAAGTCTGATTCCGTCATTTCGTCACATTCATTCTCCGTCCAGCTTTGTTCCCTTGCTGGTGAGGAGTTTTGGTCCTTTTTTGGAGGTGAGGTATTTTGGTTTCGGGTGCTTTCCTCCTTTTTGCGCTGGTTTCTTCCCATCTTTATGGATTTATCCGCCTGTTGTCTTAGTAGTGGCTGATTTTTCAATTGGGTCTCTGTGTGGACACTGAGATTGTTGATGATGAAGTATTTCTGTTACTTAGTTTTCCCTCTAATGATCTATCCTCTCTGCTGTATGAGTGCTGAGGTCCACTCCAGGCCCTGCTTGTCTGGGGTATACCTGCAGCAGCTGCAGAACAGTGAGGGATGATATCAGTTTCTTTTTCTGCTGCCCTTGTTCCAGAATGATGCTTCCAAATGTCAGTCTGATTAGTCCTTTTCTGGGGTGACTCCTTGGATATACAGAGGTCAGGGAGCTGCTTGAGGAGACAGTCTGTGCTTTATAGGACCTCCAGTGCTGAGCTGTGAGCTCCGTTGTTCATTCAGGGTTGTTGGGAGGTTATGTCTGCTGCAATAGAACTCATAAAACACCACTCTTTTTTTTTTTTTTTTCACCCTTAGATGCTCTGTCTCAGGGAGTTGGGGCTTTCTTTATGAGTATCTGTTGCACTGTCCTGCCCCACTAGGTGGCAGTCTATTCACTATTTGCCTGCCGGGGCTCTGACCTCCTAAGGCGGGTCCGCCCTGTTGCGGCCCAGCGGACTCTCTCTGTTATGGCAGGTTGCCTCGGCAACGGCAGGCTGCGTCAGTCCTGGGCGGTACTTAAGTGGGGGTGCACTTTGTCAGGAATGGTGGACGCCCCTCCCTGACCGGGCTGCACCGTCCTAAATGCCGGCAACAAAACTCTCAGCCCCAAGCGCCTCCAGTCGCCGCCCTGCCTGTCCCCGTGAGCGTGGGACCCGCCGAGCCCGATCACCCTGCTCCCTGCCTCAGAGTCCGTCCTCTCTCTCTCTCTCTCTCTTCCTCTCCCCAAGCTGAAAGGTCGACTCTCTCACTGGCGCCCCAGGAGCCTGCCGATAGGGCACTGGGATCCGTGCGATCTCCCGTGCCGCTGCCCACTACCCCGGCTCAGATCACGCTTCCCAGGAAACTCCTGGTCTGGCTCATTGTCCAAGTCCTGTTCAATCAGATGGACATGCCAATCTGCCCTTCCAAATCTCAGATTGCCGGTCTAACAGGGCACCCAGACCAGTGAGTTCCGCGCCGGGTCCCGCTGCGGCGCCGGCCGAAGAGGCGGCGGGAGCCGGTTGCGTTAGCCGGCTGCTAGCGTCCCGTGTCTCTCCCACACCTGGGACCCTCAACGCTCTGTGGGCATAAAAGGAACATCCGAGAATGCGGCTAGGACTCACCCTCTGCACCTTCACCGAGAGCTGCAATCCTGAGTCACCTCTACAACGCCATCCCGCCTCCCTCTCCCAACACCATTTATTAAATAGGGAATCCTTTCCCCATTGCCTGTTTTTGTCTGGTTTATCAAAGATAATATGGTTGTAGATGTGTTGTGTTGCCCCCGATGCCTCTGTTCTGTTCCATTGGTCTATATCTCTGTTTTGGTACCAGTACCATGCTGTTTTGATTACTGTAGCCTTGTAGTATAGTTTGAAGTCTGGTAGCGTGATGCCTCCTGCTGTGTTCTTTTTGCTTAGAATTGACTTGGCTATGCGGGCTCTTTTTTGGTTCCATATGAAATTCATGGTGGTTTTTTCCAGTTCTGTGAAGAAATTCAATGGTAGTTTGATGGGGATAGCATTGATTGTGTAAATTACTTTGGGCAGTATAGCCATTTTCACGATATTGATTCTTCCTAACCACGAACATGGAATGTTTCTCCATCTGTTTGTGTCCTCTCTTATTTCGTTGAGTAGTTGTTTGTAGTTTTCCTTAAAGAGGTCCCTTACATTCCTTGTGAGTTGTATTCCTAGGTATTTTATTTTCTTTGTAGCAATTGTGAATGGCAGTTCGTTCTTGATTTGGTTCTTTTTAAGTCTGTTATTGGTGTATATGAATGCTTGAGATTTTTGAACATTGATTTTATATCCTGAGACTTTGCTGAAGTTGCTTATCAGTTGCAATAGCTTTTGGACTGAGGTGATGGGGTCTTCTAGGTATACTATCATGTCGTTTGCAAATAGAGACAATTTGGCTTCCACCTTTCCTATTTGAATACACTTTATTTCTTTTTCTTGCCTGATTGCTCTGGCTAGAACTTCCAGTACTATATTGAATAGAAGTGGTGAGAGAGGGCATCCTTGTCTAGTGCCAGATTTCAAAGGGAATGCTTCCATTTTTTGCCCATTAAGTATGATATTGGCTGTTGGTTTGTCATAAATAGCTTTTATTACTTTGAGATATGTTCCATCAATACCAAGTTTATTGAGGGTTTTTAGCATAAAGGGCTGTTGAATTTTGTCAAATGCCTTCTCTGCATCAATTGAGATAATCATGTGGTTTTTGTTTTTGCTTCTGTTTATGTGGTGAATTACATTTATAGACTTGCGTATGTTGAACCAGCCTTGCATCCCCGGGATGAATCCTACTTGATCATGATGGATAAGTTTTTTAATGTGCTGTTGCAATCGATTTGCCAGTATATTATTGAAGATTTTTGCATCTATGTTCATCATGGATATTGGCCTGAAGTTTTCTTTTCTTGTTGAGTCTCTGCCAGGTTTTGGTATCAGGATGATGTTGGTCTCATAAAATGATTTGGGAAGGGTTCCCTCTTTTTGGATGATTTGGAATAGTTTCAGAAGGAATGGTACCAGATCCTCTTTGTGTTTCTGGTAGAATTCGGCTGTGAACCCATCTGGACCTGGGCTTTTTTTGTGTGGTAGGCTCTTAATTGCTGCCTCAACTTCAGACCTTGTTATTGGTCTATTCATAGTTTCGGCTTCCTCCTGGTTTAGGCTTGGGAGGACACAGGCGTCCAGGAATTTATCCATTTCTTCCTGATTTACTGGTTTATGTGCATAGAGTTGTTTGTAGTATTCTCTGATGATGGTTTGAATTTCTGTGGAATCTGTGGTGATTTCCCCTTTATCGTTTTGTATTGCATCTATTTGGTTGTTCTCTCTCTTCTTTTTTATCAGTCTGGCTAGTGGTCTGTCTATTTTGTTGATCTTTTCGAAAAACCAGCTCTTAGATTTATTGATTTTTTGAAGGGTTTTTCTTGTCTCTATCTCCCTCATTTCTGCTCTGATCTTAGTTATTTCTTGTCTTCGGCTAGGTTTTGAGCTTTTTTGATCTTGCTCCTCTAGCTCTTTCAATTTTGACGATAGGGTGTCAATTTTGGATCTCTCCACTCTTCTCATGTGGGCACTTATTGCTATATATTTTCCTCTACAGACTGCTTTAAATGTGTCCCAGAGATTCTGGTACGTTGTGTCTTCATTCTCGTTGGTTTCAATGAACTTCTTTATTTCTGCCTTCATTTCATTGTTTATCCAATCAACATTCAAGAGCCAATTGTTCAGTTTCCATGAAGCTGTGCGGTTCTGAGTTATTTTCTGAATTCTGAGTTCCAACTTGATTGCACTATGGTCTGAGAGACTGTTTGTTATGATTTCAGTTGTTTTGCACTTGCTGAGGAGTGCTTTACTTCCAATTATGTGGTCAATTTTGGAGTAGGTGTGATGTGGTGCTGAGAAGAATGTATATTGTGTGGATTTGGGGTGGAGAGTTCTGTAAATGTCTATCAGGTTTGCTTGTTCCGGGTCTGAGTTCAAGTCCTGGATATCCTTGTTAATTTTCTGTCTGGTTGATGTGTCTGCTATTGACATTGGAGTGTTAAAGTCTCCCACTATTATTGTGTGGGAGTCTAAGTCCCTTTGTAAGTCATTAAGAACTTGCCTTATATATCTGGGTGCTCCTACATTGGGTCCATATATGTTTAGAATCGTTAGCTCTTCTTGTTGTATCGATCCTTTTACCATTATGTAATGACCTTCTTTGTCCCTTTTGATCTTTGTTATTTTAAAGTCTATTTTATCAGAGATGAGAATTGCAACTCCTGCTTTTTTTTTGCTCTCCATTTGCTTGGTAAATCTTCCTCCATCCCTTTATTTTGAGCCTTTGTGTATCTTTGCATGTGAGGTGGGTTTCCTGGATACAGCACACCGATGGGTTTTGGTTTTTTATCCAATTTGCCAGTCTGTGTCTTTTGATTGGTGCATTTAGCCCATTTACATTCAGGGTTAATATTGTTATGTGTGAATTTGATACTGCCATTTCGATGCTAGCTGGCTGTTTTTCCCGTTGGTTCATGTACATTCTTCATTTTGTTGATGGTCTTTAGCATTTGGTATGCTTTTAGGATGGCTGGAACTGGTTGTTTCTTTCTATGTGTAGTGCCTCTTTCAGGAGCTCTTGTAAAGCAGGCCTAGTGGTGACAAAATCTCCGAGTACTTGCTTGTTCATGAAGGATTTTATTTTTCCTTCACTTATGAAGCTCAGTTTGGCTGGATATGAAATTCTGGGTTGAAAGCTCTTTTCTTTAAGGATGTTGAATATTGGCCCCCACTCTCTTCTGGCTTGTAGAGTCTCTGCCGAGAGATCTGCTCTGAGTCTGATGGGCTTCCCTTTGTGGGTGACCTGACCTTTCTCTCTGGCTGCCCTTAGTATTTTCTCCTTCATTTCAACCCTGGTGAATCTGACGATTATGTGCCTTGGGGTTGCTCTTCTTGCAGAGTATCTTTGTGGTGTTCTCTGTATTTCCTGGAGTTGAGTATTGACCTGTCTTGCTAGGTTGGGGAAATTTTCCTGGATAATATCCTGAAGAGTGTTTTCCAGCTTGGATTCATTCTCTTCGTCACATTCTGGTACACCTATCAAACGTAGGTTGGGTCTCTTCACATAGTCCCACATTTCTTGGAGATTTTGTTCATTCCTTTTTGTGCTTTTTTCTTTAATCTTGGTTTCTCGTTTTATTTCATTGAGTTGATCTTCAACTTCTGATATTCTTTCTTCTGCTTGGTCAATTCGGCTGTTGAAACTTGTGCATGCTTTGCGAAGTTCTCGTGTTGTGTTTTTCAGCTCCTTCAATTCATTCATATTCCTCTCTAAGTTGTCCATTCTCGTTATCAATTCCTCGAATCTTTTTTCAAATCTTTTTTCAAGGTTCTTAGTTTCTTTGCACTGGTTTAGAACATGTTCCTTTAGCTCACTGAAGTTTCTCATTATCCACTTTCTGAATTCTGATTCCGTCATTTCGTCACATTCATTCTCCGTCCAGCTTTGTTCCCTTGCTGGTGAGGAGTTTTGGTCCTTTTTTGGAGGTGAGGTGTTTTGGTTTCAGGTGCTTTCCTCCTTTTTGCGCTGGTTTCTTCCCATCTTTATGGATTTATCCGCCTGTCGTCTTAGTAGTGGCTGATTTTTCAATTGGGTCTCTGTGTGGACACTGAGATTGTTGATGATGAAGTATTTCTGTTACTTAGTTTTCCATCTAATGATCTATCCTCTCTGCTGTATGAGTGCTGAGGTCCACTCCAGGCCCTGCTTGTCTGGGGTATACCTGCAGCAGCCTCTGCGCCTTCACCGAGAGTTGCAATCCTGAGTCACCTCTATGACGCCATCTTGCCTCCTCCGATCGTCAGGACCGTAATTAAGGTAGCTACATATTAGGCACTTCCCTGAATGAGACACACCTTTGTGACAGTCAGGAGTGTATTTGATATGAAAACTCATACAGAACCTCTTTGAATAGTGCACATGTGAAAAAAAAATCACTAGTCTATTTCATATGGAGATTCCTTTAGAGAATCATTAAATAACACACACCTGTGAAGTAAAATCGAGTCTATTTCATATGGCCACCATTTCTGTGTGTCAGTGAAAAATATATGTATCTGGAATAGCCAGGAATTTCTTTCATATGGCCAATCTTTCAGGGCCTCAGTGAAAAAAGTACCCCTGGAGAATTGTCTAGTGACTACTTCAAAGGGCCACACATTGAGATTCTCTGTATATAATGCACACCTGGGGAATAGACAGGAGTCTCTTTCTCAGGATCACTTATTCAGTCTCATTCAGTAATACAAACCTGGAAAAATGTTAAGAGTCTTTGTCATATAGCCACTCATTTAGAGCCTCAGAAAGGAATTCCCCCCCTTGGAAAAGACACTGGTCTATTTTGTATGGCCACAAAACCAAAGCCTGAGTTAGGAATAAAGAACTTTGGAATAATGAAGAGTCTATTTCATATGCTTACTTAGTCAGAGTTTCAGTCAATAGTACACACCTTAGTAATTGTAAGGGATCTATTTCATTTAATCACTGACTCAAAGCCTCATTAAATAATACACACGCGTGGAATAGTCAGGAGGTTATTACATAATGCCAAACATTCAGAGCCTCAGTGACTAATATATGTAGGGGCATACTCAGGACACTGTTACATATGGCCTCTCATTCAGAGATTCACTGAATAAGGAAAACCTGGCGGGAAGTCAGAATTCTATTTCACAAAGACACTCTTTCAGAGCCAAACCTAAAAATGCACTTCTGCGACTATTCAGGAGTCCCTCTCATTTCCACTCATTCAGAGCCTCATTGAATAATACACATCTATGAAAATCTCAGGAGTGTATTTCACATGGCCACTCATTCAGAGCCTCATTGAATCATACATACCTGGGGAATACTCAGAAGTCTATTTCATAAGGCCACTCAATCACAACCTCGTGGAATAAATCACACTTGCGAAATAGTCTGGAGTCTATTTGATATGATGGTTCATTCAGTGACTCAGTGAAAAATGCAAATGAGAGAAATAGTTAAGTGGCTATCTTGGGTAGCCATTCATCCATACCCTTAGAAAGTAACACACAACTGGGGAATAGTCAGGAGTCTATTTCATGAGGCCAATTATTCAGAAACTCAGTGAATGCCGCACACCTGTTGCCTAGTGAGAGTGTATGACATATGGCCACACGATCAGAGCATTACTGATTGATGCACACATGGGAATTAGTCAGGATTCTATTTCATATCACCATTGTTTAAAAGCCTCATTGACTAATTTACATATGGTCAGTAATCAGGAGGCTATGTCATATGAACACTCATTCATAACCTCAGTGAATAATGCACACCTGTGGAGTAGCCAGGAGTGTATTTCACAAAGCCACTCTTTCAGAGCCTCAGTGAATAATAAAAATATTTGGGATAGACATCATCCTGTTTCTTATGATCACACAAGGAGAGCCTCACTGACTAATAATCTCCTGGGGAAGAGTTAGGAGTCTACATTATATGGCCACTCATTTACAGCCTCAGTGAATAATGCACGCATGTGGAATAGACACTAGTCTAGTTTATATGGCCACAAAATCAAAGCTTGAGTGAGTAATGCACAATTTTGGAATAGTAAGTAGTCTATTTCATATGCCTATATATTCTGAGTCTGAATCAATAATACACACCTGGGGAATAGTCAGACGTCCATTTCATATGGTCACTAACTCAAAGACTCATTAAATGATACACACCTGTAGACTAGTCAGGAGACTATTTCATATGGCGAAAGTTTCAGAGCCTCAGTGAATAATGAATATCTGGGGAATAGTCAGGACCCTATTACATATGGCCTCTCCTTTAGAGCTTCATGGAATAAGGAACACCTGTATTTTAGTCAGAATTCTATTTCATATAGCCACATATTCACAGCCTCACTGGATAACATACAACTTGGGGAAAGTCAAGTATTTATGTCGTATAGGCACTCATTTAGAGCCAAACCTAAAAATGCACGCCTGAGGAGTATTCAGTATTCGCTTTCCTATGGCCACACATTCAGAGCCTCACTGAATAATATGGACCTATGAAAAAGTCAGGAGTGCATTTCACATGGCCACTCATTCAGAACCTCAGTGAAGAATCATATATACCTGGGGAGTACTCAGGATTCTATTTAATAGAGCCACTCATTCAGAGACTCACTGAATGATGCACACCTGGGGAATAGTCTGGATTCTATTTGATATGTCCATTCACCCAGTGCCACAGTGGAAATTGCACAGCTGAGAAACAGTCATGAGAATGTAGTCAGGAGTTTATTTTTTTATGGTAACTGATTCAGAAACTCACAGAATGATACACAACTGGGGAATAGTCAAAGTCCATGCTGTATTGCCAATCAATCACAGCATTACCAAATAATGCACAATGGGGCAATAGTCAGAAGTCTAATTCATATGGCCTCTTATTCAGAGCTTCAGTGCATAACAAACAGCTGTAAATGAGTCAGAACCCTCTTTAAGCTAGCTGCAAATTAAGCACCTCCCTGAATAATACACACATGAGTGATTGTCAGGAGGCTATTTGATATGGACACTTATACAGAACCTCTTTGAATACTGCACATGTGGGGAGTAAACACTAGTCTATTTCATATGGTGATTCATTTGGAATATCAAATTATAACACAAACCTTTGGAGTAAAGTGTGGTCAATTTCATTTGGCCACTCTTTCAGTGTTTCAGTGAATAATATGTACATCTGTAGAGTCAGGAATCTTTTTTATATGGCCACTCGTTCATGGCCTCAGTGAACAATACACCCCTTAAAACAGTGAAGAGTCTACTTCAGGGAGGATTTCAAGATGGCATCATAGAGGTGACTCAGGATTACAGCTCTCAGTGGAGTCGCAGAGGGTGAGTCCTAGCCACATTCTCGGACATACCTTTTTTAGCCACAGAATGATGAAAGTCCCAGGTGTGGGAGAGACACGTGATGGTAGCGCAGCCGGCTCGTGTGGCTGGTGTGACCAGCGCCACAGCGCAGCAGCACCGGGCACAAAACTCACTGGTCTGGGTGCCCTGTTAAACCAGCAATCTGAGATTTGGAAGGGCAGATTGGCATGTCCATCTGATTGAACGGGACTTGGACAATGAGCCAGACCAGGAGATTCCTGGGAAACGTGAACTGAGCCGGTGCAGTGGGCAGCGGCATGGGAGGTCACATGGATCCCAGTGCCCCATCGGCAGGCTACTGTGGCGCCAGTGAGAGAGTCAACCGTTCAGCGTGGGGAGAGGAAGAGAGAGAGAGAGGACGGACTCTGAGGCAGGAAGCTGGGTAATCGGACTTGGCGGGTCCCACACTGTCGGGAACAATGAGGGCGGCGATTGGAGACTCCTGGGACTGAGAGTTTTGCTGCTGGCATCTAGGACCGTGCAGCCCTGTGGGGTAGGGGGGTCTGCCACTACGGACGCAATCCAACCCCACTGAAGTACCGCCCAGGGCTGATGCAGCCTGCTGTTGCCGAGGCAACCTGCCATAACAGAGAGACTCTGCCAGCATTGCAAAGCACGCCACAGCAGAACGGAGGCCCGCAGCAACAGGGCAGACACGCACTACCAGGGTGGAGCCCGAGCGGGCAAATAGTGAATAGACTGACTCCTAGCTGGGCAGGACATGCAACAGATATTCATAAAGAAAGCCCCAACTCCCTGAGACAGAGCATCAAAAAGAGAAAAAAAAAGGGGAGGTTTTCTGAGTTCTGTTGCAGCAGACATAAACACATCCTCCCAACAACCCTGAATGAACAACGGAGCTCACAGCTCAGCACTGGAGCTCCTATAAAGCACAGACCGTCTCCTCAACCTGCTCCCTAACCCCTGTATATCCAAAGAGTCACCCCAAAGGAGGACTAATCAGACTGACATTTGGAAGGCATCATTCTGGAAGAAAGATAGCAAAAGAAGAAACTGGTAGCATCCCTCACTGTTCCACAGCTGCTACAGGTGTACCCCAGACAAGCAGGGCCTGGAGTAGACCTGTAGGAGTAGCACTCATACAGCAAAGGAAATAGACCATTAGAAGGAAAACTAAGAAACAGAAATACTTCATCATCAACAATCTCAGCGTCCACAAAGAGACCCAATTGAAAAATCAGCAACTACTAAGACGACAGGCGGATAAATCCATAAAGATGGGAAGAAACCAGCGTAAAAAGAAGAAAAGCACCCGAAACCAAAACAACTCACCTCCAAAAAAGAACCAAAACTCGTCACCAGCAAGGGAACGAAGCTGGATGGAGAATGAATATGACGAAATGAAGAAATCAGACTTCAAAGAGTGGATAATGAGAAATTTCAGTGACTTAAAAAAACATGTACTAAACCAGTGTAAAGAAACTAAGAACCTTGAAAAAAGATTTGAAAAAAGATTTGAGGAATTGATAACAAGAATGGACAACTTAGAGAGGAATATGAATGAATTGAAGGAGCTGAAAAACACAACACGAGAACTTCGCGAAGCATGCACAAGTTTCAACAGCCAAATTGACCAGGCAGAAGAAAGAATATAAGAAGTTGAAGATCAACTCAATGAAATAAAATGAGAAACCAAGATTAAAGAAAAAAGTACAAAAAGGAATGAACAAAATCTCCAAGAAATGTGGGACTATGTGAAGAGACCCAACCTACGTTTGATAGCTGTACCAGAATGTGACGAAGAGAATGAATCCAAGCTGGAAAACACTCTTCAGGATATTATCCAGAAAAATTTCCCCAACCTAGCAAGAGAGATCAATACTCAACTCCAGGGAATAGAGAGAACACCACAAAGATACTCCGCAAGAAGAGCAACCCCAAGGCACATAATTGTCAGAATCCCAAGGGTTGAAACGAAGGAGAAAATACTAAGGGCAGCCAGAGAGAAAGGTCAGGTCACCCACAAAGGGAAGCCCATCAGACTCAGAGCAGATCTATCGGCAGAGACTCTACAATCCAGAAGAGAGTGTGGGCCAATATTCAACATCCTTAAAGAAAAGAGCTTTCAACCCAGAATTTCATATCCACCCCAACTGAGCTTCATAAGTGAAGGAAAAATAAAATCCTTCACGAACAAGCAAGTACTCAGAGATTTGGTCAGCACTAGGCCTGCTTTACAAGAGCTCCTGAAAGAGGCACTACACATAGAAAAAAACAACAAGTTCCAGCAATCCTAAAAGCATACCAAATGCTAAAGATCATCAACAAAATGAAGAATGTACATGAACCAATGGGCAAAACAGCCAGCTAGCATCAAAATGGCAGTATCAAATTCACACATAACAATATTAACCCTGAATGTAAATGGGCTAAATGCACCATTCAAAAGACAAAGACTGGCAAATTGGATAAACACCAAAACCCATCAGTGTGCTGTATCCACGAAACCCACCTCACACGCAAAGATACACAAAGACTCAAAATAAAAGGATGGAGGAAGATTTACAAAGCAAATGGAGAGCAAAAAAAGCAGGAGTTGCAATTCTCATCTCTGATAAAATAGACTTTAAAGCAACAAAGATAAAAACAGACAAAGAAGGTCATTACATAATGGTAAAAGGATCGATACCACAAGAAGAGCTAACGATTCTAAATATATATGGACCCAATGTAGGAGCACCCAGATATATAAGGCAAGTTCTTAATGACTTACAAAGAGACTTAGACTCCCACACAATAATAGTGGGAGACTTTAACACTCCACTGTCAATAGCAGACAGATCAACCAGACAGAAAATTAACAAGGATATCCAGGACTTGAACTCAGACCTGGAACAAGCAAATCTGATAGACATTTACAGAACTCTCCAACCCAAATCCACAGAATATACATTCTTCTCAGCACCACATCACACCTACTCCAAAATTGACCACATAATTGGAAGTAAAGCACTCCTCAGCAAATGCAAAACAACGGAAATTATAACAAACAGTCTCTCAGACCATAGCGCAATCAACTTGGAACTCAGAATTCAGAAAATAACTCAGAACCGCACAGCTTCATGGAAACTGAACAACTGGCTCTTGAATGTTGATTGGATAAACAATGAAATGAAGGCAGAAATAAAGAAGTTCTTTGAAACCAACGAGAATGAAGACACAATGTACCAGAATCTCTGGGACACATTTAAAGCAGTCTGTAGAGGAAAACATATAGCAATAAGTGCCCACATGAGAAGACTGGAGAGATACAAAATTAACACCCTATCGTCAAAATTGAAAGAGCTAGAGGAGCAAGATCAAAAATCTCAAAAGCTAGCCGAAGACAAGAAATAACTAAGATCAGAGCAGAACTGAAGGAGATAGAGACAAGAAAAACCCTTCAAAAAATCAATAAAACTAAGAGCTGGTTTTTTGAAAAGATCAACAAAATAGACCAGTAGCCAGACTGATAAAAAAGAAAAGAGAGAACAACCAAATAGGTGCGATAAAAAACGATAAAGGGGAAATCACCACAGACTCCACAGAAATTCAAACCATCATCAGAGAATACTACAAACAACTCCACGCACACAACCTAGTAAATCAGGAAGAAATGGATAAATTCCTGGACGCCTGTGTACTCCCAAGCCTAAACCAGAAGGAAGCTGAAACTATGAATAGACCAATAACAAGGTCTGAAGTTGAGGCAGCAATTAAGAGCCTACCACGCAAAAAAAGCCCAGGTCCACATGGGTTCACAGTCGAATTCTACGAGACACACAAAGAGGATCTGGTACCATTCCTTCTGAAACTATTCCAAATAATCCAAAAAGAGGGAACCCTTCCCAATTCATTTTATGAGACCAACATCATTCTGATACCAAAACCTGGCAGAGACACAACAACAAAAGAAATCTTCAGGCCAATATCCATGATGAACATAGATGCAAAAATCTTCAATAAAATACTGGCAAATCGATTGCAACAGCACATTAAAAAACTTATCCCTCATGATCAAGTAGGATTCATCCCGGGGATGCAAGGCTGGTTCAACATATGCAAGTCTATAAATGTAATTCTCCAAATAAACAGAAGCAAAAGCAAAAACCACATGATTATCTCAATTGACGCAAAGAAGGCATTTGACAAAATTCAACAGCCCTTTATGCTAAAAACCCTCAATAAACTTGGTATTGATGGAACATATCTCAAAGTAATAAAAGCTATTTACGACAAACCAACAGCCAATATCATACTTAATGGGCAAAAACTGGAAGCATTCCCTTTGAAATCCGGCACTAGACAAGGATACCCTCTCTCACCACTCCTATTCAACATAGTACTGGAAGTTCTAGCCAGAGCAGTCAGGCAAGAAAAAGAAATAAAGGGTATTCAAATAGGAAAAATGGAAGCCAAATTGTCTCTATTTGCAGACGACATGATAGTATACCTAGAAGGCCACATCACCTCAGCCCAAAAGCTCCTGCAACTGATAAGCAAATTCAGCAAAGTCTCACGATATAAAATCAATGTGCAAAAATCACAAGCATTCCTATTCACCAATAACAGACTTAAAAAGAACCAAATTAAGAACGAACTGCCATTCACAGTTGCTACAAAAAACATAAAATACCTATGAACACAACTCACTAGGAATGTAAGGGACCTCTTTATGGAAAACTACAAACAACTGCTCAACGAAATAAGAGAGGACACAAACAGATGGAGAAACATTCCATGTTCGTGGTTAGGAAGAATCAATATCGTGAAAATGGCTATACTGCCCAAAGTAATTTACACAATCAATGCTATCCCCATCAAACTACCATTGAATTTCTTCACAGAACTGGAAAAATCCACCATGAATTTCATATGGAACCAAAAAAGAGCCCGCATAGCCAAGTCAATTCTAAGCAAAAAGAACACAGCTGGAGGCATCACGCTACCAGGCTTCAAACTATACTACAAGGCTACAGTAATCAAAACAGCATGGTACTTGTACCAAAACAGAGATATAGACCAATGGAACAGAACAGAAGCATCGGAGGCAACACAACATATCTACAACCATATTATCTTTGATAAACCAGACAAAAACAGGCAATGGGAAAAGGATTCCTTATTTAATAAATGGTGTTGCAAAAACTGGCTAGCCATGTGTAGAAAGCAGAAACTGGACCCCTTTCCGACACCTTACACTAAAATTAACTCCAGATGGATTAAAGACTTAAACGTAAGACCTGACACCATAAAAACTCTAGAAGAAAATCTAGGCAAAACCGTTCAGGACACAGGAGTAGGCAAGGACTTCATGAACAAAACACTAAAAGCATTGGCAACGAAAGCCAAAATAGATAAATCGGACCTAATCAAACTCCACAGCTTCTGCACGGCAAAAGAAACTGTCACTAGAGTGAAGCGGCAACCATCAGAATGGGAAAAAATCTTTGCAGTTTACACATCTGACAAAGGGCTGATATCCAGAATTTAGAAAGAACTCAAACAGATTTACAGTAAAAAAACAAACAAGCCCATTCAAAAATGGGCAAAGGATATGAACAGAAACTTTACAAAAGAAGACATACATGAGGCCAACAAACATATGAAAAAGTGCTCATCATCATTGGTCATTAGAGAGATGCAAATCAAAACCACATTGAGATATTATCTCACACCTGTTAGAATGGCGATCATTAAAAAATCTGGAGACAGCAGATGCTGGGGAGGATGTGGAGAAATAGGAACACTATTGTACTGTTGGTGGGAGTGTAAATTAGTTCAACCATTGTGGAAGACAGTGTGGCGATTCCTCAGGGACCTAGAAATAGAAATTCCATTTGACCCAGCAATCCCATTACTGGGTATCTATCCAAAAGACTATAAATCGTTCTACTATAAGGACACATGCACACGAATGTTCATTGCAGCACTGTTGACAATAGCAAAGACCTGGAACCAACCCAAATGCCCATCGATGATAGACTGGACTGGCAAAATGTGGCACATATACACCATGGAATATTATGCAGCAATCAAAAATGATGAGTTTGTGTCCTTTGTAAGGGCATAGATGAATCTGGAGAACATCATTCTCAGCAAACTGATACAAGAACAGAAAAAGAAATATTGCATATACTCACTCATAGGTGGGTGAGAAAAATGAGAACACATGGACACAGAGAGGCGGTCTACTATACACTGGGGACTGTTGGGGGAAATGGGGGAGGGACAGCGGGGGGGGGCTGAGGGGGATAGCCTGGGGATGAATACCAAGTGTGGGTGAAGGGGAGGAAGGCAGGAAAACACACTGCCATGTGTGTACCTATGCAAGTATCTTGCACGTTCTGCACATGTACCCCAAAACCTGTAATGCAATAAAAATAAATAAATAAATAGTATATAAAAAAAAGAAAGAGTTAAGAGTCTACTTCTTATAGCCACTCACTTAGACCCTCAGTGAATAATGCACACTAGGGTTATAGTCTGAAGCCTCTTTTATATGGCCACTCATTCAGTGCCTCACTGAATGATACAAACCTGGAAAATCATAAGGATTCTATTCCATGCTACCACTCATTAAAATCCTTATATAATAATTCACAATGTATATTCCAAGATGGCGCCATAGAAACAACTCAGAATTGTAGCTCTCAGTGAAGGTGCAGAGGGTGAGTCCTAGCCACATTCTCAGACAGACCTTTGTTGCCCACAGAACGGGGAATTTGTTAGGTGTAGAAGAGACATGGGACAGCAGCACAGCAGCTGTTTTAGCTTGCACGGCCGGTTTGGCCATCGCTGCAGTGAAGCGGCACCTGGCACAAAACTCACTGTTCTGGGTACCCTGTTAAACTGGCAATCTGAGATTTGGAAGGGCACATTGACATGTCCATGTGATTAAACGGGACTTGGAAAATGAGCCAGACCAGAAGATTCCTGGGAAGCATGATTTGACCCGGTGCAGTGGGCAGCGGCATGGGAGATCACATGGACCCCAGTGTCCTATCAGCAGGCTACTGGGCCACCAGTGAGAGTCAACCGTTCAAATGGTGGAGAAAAAGAGAGAGAGAGAGAGGGCGGTCACTGAGGCAGACAGCCAGTTGATTGGTCCAGGCGGGTCCCACCCTCATGGAGATAAGCAGGGCGGTGATTGGAGGCGCTTGGGATTGAGAGTTTTGCTGCAGGCTCAGCTGAATCCTGGACGGTGCAGCCCGGTGACAGAGGGGCGTCCACCAATATGGATGTAATCTGCCCCTACTGAGGTACACACCCAGTGCTGACGTAGCCTCCCATTGCCTAGGCAACCCGCCATAACAGAGAGAGTCCTCCAGCAGGGCTGAGCACACCACAGTAGAACAGAGCCCCGTGGCAGCAGGGTGAACCCATGCTAGTAGGGTGGAGTCATGGCAGGCAAATAGTAAATAGACTACCTTTTATCTGGGCAGGACAGGGCAACAGATACTCATAAAGAAAGCCCTAACTCCCTGAGACAGAGCACATGAGGAAAAAAATGGGTTTTATAAGTTCTGCTGCATCAGACCAAAACACAGGTGCCCAACAATCCTGAATGAACAACGGAGCTCACAGCTCAGCACTGGAGCTTACATAAAGTACAGACCGTCTCCTCAAGCAGCTCCCTGACCACTGTATATCCAAGGAGTCACATCTACAAAGGACTAATCAGACTGACAATTGGCGGGCATCATTCTGGGACAAAAATAGCAGAAGAAGAAACTGGTAGCATCCCTCATTGTTCTGCAGCTGCTACAGGTGTACACCAGACAAGCAGGGTCTGAAGTAGACCTCAGCACTTGTACAGCAGAGGGGCTAGACGATTAGAAGGAAAACTAAGTAACAGAAACACCTCATTATAAACAATCTGGGCATCCACTCAGAGACCGAATTGAAAAATCAACAACCAGTAAGACGACAGGTGGATAAATTCACAAAGATGGGAAGAAACCAGCGCAAAATAAAGGAAGACACCTGAAACCAAAACACCTCACCTACAAAGGACCAAAACTCCTCACCAACAAGGGAACAAAGCTGGACGGAGAATGAGTGTGACAAAATGATGGAATCAGACTTAAGAAGGTGGATAATGAGAAACTTCAGTGAGCTAAAAGAACATGTTCTAAATCAATGCAAAAAAAACTAAGAACCTTGAAAAAAGATTTGAAAGAAGATTCGAGAAAATGATAACAAGAATGGACAACTTAGAGAGGAATATGAATGAATTGAAGAAGCTGAAAAACACAACATGAGAACTTTGTGAAGCATGCACAAGTTTCTACAGCCAAATTGACCAAGCAGAAAAAAGAATATCAGAAGTCGAAGATCAACTCAATGAAATAAAACGAGAAACCAAGATTAGAGAAAAAAGCACAAAAAGGAATGAACAAAATCTGCAAGAAATGTGGAACTATGTGAAGAGACCCAACCTACCTGTGATAGGTGTACCAGAATGTGATGAAGAGAATGAATCCAAGCTGGAAAATACTCTTCAGAATATTATCCAGGAAAATTTCCCCAACCTAGCAAGGCAGGCCAATACTCAACTCCAGGAAATACAGAGACCACCACAAAGATGATCCGCAAAAAGAGCAACCCCAAGGCACATAATCATCAGATTCACCAGGGTTAAAATGAACAAGAAAATGCTAAGGGAAGCCAGAGAGAAGGGTCGAATCACCCATAAAAAGAAGCCAATCAGACTCACAGCAGATCTCTCAGCAGAGACTCTACAAGCCAGAAGAGAGTGGGGGCCAATATTCAGCATCCTTAAAGAAAAGAAATTTCAACCCAGAATTTCACATCCAGCCAAACTGAGCTTCATAAGTGAAGAAAAAATAAAATCCTTCATGGACAAGCAAGTACTCAAAGAATTTGTCACCACTAGGGCTGCTTTACAAGAGCTCCTGAAAGAGGCACTACACATATAAAGAAACAACCAGTAGCAGCCATCCTAAAAGCATACCAATTGCTATAGGGCATCAAAAAAAATGAACAGTCTACATGAACCAATGGGCAAAACAGCTAGCATTAAATTGGGAGTATCAAATTCACACATAACAATATTAACCCTAAATGTAAATGGGCTAAATGCACCAATCAAAAGACACAGACTGGAAAATTGGATAAAAAACCAAAACCCATCCGTGTGCTGTACCCTGGAAACACATCTCACATGCAAGGATACACAAAGGCTCAAAATAAAGGGATGGAGGAAGACTAACCAAGCCAATGGAGAGCAAAAAAGCAGGGGTTGCAATTCCCGCCTCTCATAAAATAGACTTTAAAGCAACAAAGATCAAAAGAGACAAAGAAGTTCATTACATAATGGTAAAAGGAGTGATACAACAAGAAGTGCTAATGATCCTAAATACATATGATCCCAATGAAGGGGCACTTAGATATATAAAGCAAGTTCTTAATGACTTACAAAGAGACTTGGACTCCCACACAATAATAGTGGGAAACTTTAACACTTCACTGTCAATATCAGACAGATCAACCTGACAGAAAAAGAACAAGGATATCCAGGCCTTGATTTCAGACCTGGAACAAGCAAACCTGATAGACATTTACAGAACTCTCCACCCCAAATCCACAGAATATACATTCTTCTCAGCACCACATCACACCTACTCCACAATTGACCACATAATTGGCAGTAAAGCACTGCTCAGGAAATGCAAAACAAATGAAATTATAGCAAACAGTCTCTCAGACAATAGCGCAATCAAGTGAGAGCTCAGAATTCAGAAAGTAACTCAGAACTTCACAGCTTCATGAAAACTGAGCGACTGGCTCTTGAATGTTGATTGAATAAACAATGAAATGAAGGCAGAAATAAAGAAGTTCTTCAAAACCAACGAGAATGAAGAAACAACATAACGTAATATCTGGGACACATTTAAAGCAGTTTGAGAGGAAAATATATAGCAATAAGTGCCCACATGAGAATAGTGGAGAGATACAAAATTGACACCCTATCGCCAAAATTAGAAACACTAGAGGAGCAAGATCAAAGAAACTCAAAACCTAACCGAAGACAAGAAGTAACTAAGATCAGAGAAGAACTGAAGGAGATAGAGACACGAAAAACCCTTCAAAATATCAATAAATCCAAGAGCTGGTTTTTCAAAAAGATCAACAAAATAAACAGACCAATAGCCAGATCGATAAAAAAGAAAAGAGAGAAAAACCAAATAGATGCAATAAAAAACGATAAAGGGGAAATCACCACAGATGCCACAGAAATTCAAACCATCATCAGAGAATATTACAAACAACTCTATGCACATAAACTAGTAAACAAAAAGGAAATGAATAAATTTCTGGACACCTGTGTTCTCCCAAGCCTAAACCAGGAGGAATCCCAAAATATGCATAGACCAATAACAAGGTCTAAAGTTGAGGCAATAATTAAGAGCCTACCACACAAAAAAAGCCCAGGTCCAGATGGGTTCACAGGCGAATTCTACGAGACACACAAAGAGGATCTGGTACCATTCCTTCTGAAACTATTGCAAATAATTCAAAAAGAGGGAATCCTTCCCAAATTATTTTATGAGACCAACATCATTTTGATACCAAAACCAGGTAGACTCAACAAGAAAAGAAAACTTCAGGCCAATATCAATGATGAACATAGATACAAAAATCTTCAATAAAATACTGGCAAAGCGATTGCAACAGCACATTAAAAAACTTATCCATCATGATCAAGTAGGATTCATCCCAGCGATGCAAGGCTGGTTCAACATACGTAAGTCTACAAATGTAACTCACCACATAAACAAAGCCAAAAACAAAAAACACATAATTATCTCAATTGACGCAGGGAAGGGACTTCACAAAATTCAATAGCACTTTATGCTAAAAACCCTCAATGAACTTGGATTGATGGCACATATCTCAAAGTAACAAAAGCTATTTACAACAAATCAACACCCAATATCATACTTAATTGACAAAAACCAGAAGCATTTCTTTTGAAATCCAGCACTAGACAAAAATGCCCTTTCTCACCACTTTTATTCAACATAGTACTGGAAGTTCTAGCCAGAGCAATCAGGCAAGAAAAAGAAATGAAGCATATTCAAATAGGAAAGATGGAAGCCAAATTGTCTCTATTTGCAGACGACATTACAGTTTACCTGGAAGACCCCATCACCTCAGCCCAAAAACTCCTGAAACTGATAAGCAACTTCAGCAAAGTCTCAGGATATAAAATCAATGTGTAAAAATCACAAGCATTCCTATACACCAATAACCGACATAGAGAGCCAAAATCAAGAACGAACTGCCATTCACAATTGCTACAAATTGAATAAAATACCTAGGAATACAACTCACAAGGAACATAAGGGACCTCTTTAAGAAAAACTACAAACCACTGCTCAACGAAATAAGAGAGGACACAAACAGATGGAGAAACATTCCATGTTCGTGGTTAGGAAGAATCAATATCGTGAAAATGGCTATACTGCTTAAAGGAATTAACGCAAGCAATGCTAGTCCCATCAAACTACCACTGAATTTCTTCACAGAACTGGATAAAACCACCATGAACTTCATATGGAAGCAAAAGATAGCCCCCATACCCAAGTCAATTCTAAGTAAAAAGAACACAGCAGGAGGCATCACACTACCAGACTTCAAACTATACTACAAGGCTACAGTAATCAAAACAGCATGGTACTGGTACCAAAACAGAGATATAGACCAATGCTACTGAACAGAGGCATCGGAGGCAAATCAACATATCTACAACAATATAATCTTTTATAAATGAGATAAAAACAAGCAATAGAGAAAGAATTTTCTGTTTAATAAATGGTGTTTGAGAAACTGGCTAGCCATGTACAGAAACGAGATACTGGACCCCTTCCTGACAGCTTACACTAAAATTAACTCCAGATGGATTAAAGACTTAAACATAACACCTGGCACCCTAAAAACCCTAGAAGAAAATCTAGGCAAAACCATTAAGGGCATAAAAGTAAGCAAGGACTTCATAACCAAAACAGCAAAGCATTGGCAACAAAAGCAAAAATAGAAAAATGGGACCTAATCAAGCTAGACAGCTTTTGCACGGCAAAAGAAACTGTCACTAAAGTGAATAGGCAACCATCAGAATGGGAAAAATCTTTGCAGTTTATGCATCTGACAAAGGGCTGATATCCAGAATTAATAAAGAACTCAAACAGGTTTACAGAAAAAAAAAAACAAACAAGCCCATTCAAAATGGGCAAAGGATATGAACAGACACTTTACAAAAGAAGACGTACGTGAGGCCAACAAACACATGAAAAAATGCTCATCATCACTGGTCATTAGAGAGATCCAAATCAAAACCACATTGAGATACCATCTTACGCCAGTTAGAATGGTGATCATTAAAATATCTGGAGACAGCAGATGCTGGAGAGGATGTGGAGAAATAGGAACACTCTTACACTGTTGGTGGGAGTGTAAATTAGTTCAACCATTGTGGATGACAGTGTGGCGGTTCCTCAAGGACCTAGAAATAGAAATTCCATTTGACCCAGCAATCCCATTACTGGGTATATATTCAAAAAACTATAAATCATTCTACTATAAAGACACATGCACACGAATGTTCATTGCAGCACTGTTTACAATAGCAAAGAACTGAAACAAACAGAAATGCCCATCCATGACAAACTGGACTGGGATAATGTGGCAAGTATGCACCATGGAATATTATGCAGCAATCAAATTGATGAGTTTTTGTCCTTTGTAAGGACATGGATGAATCTGGAGAACATCATTTCCAGCAAACTAACACAAGAACAGAAAAGGAAATACCGCATATTCTCACTCATAAGCTGGTGAGAAAAAAGAGAACAGATGGACACAGGGAGGGAATCTACTACACACTGGGGTCTATTGGGGGGAATGGAGGAGGCACAGCGGGGGGGAAGCTGAAGAGGGTTAGCCTGGGGAGAAATGCCAAGTGTGAATGAAGGGGAGAAATGCAGCAAATAACACAGCCACGTGTGTACTTATGCAAGTACCTTGCACGTTCTGCACATGTACCCCAAAACCTAAAATGCAATAAAATTTAAATTAAAAAAAATTCACAATGGGCAATAGTCAGGTGTCGATTTTATATGGCGTCTCAGTTAAATAATAAACTTCTAGAGAGTAGTCAAGTTACTGGGTAAGAGAGCCACAAATTAAGTGCCTTCTGGAAAGATACACACCTCGGTGATAGTTAAGAGTATATTTCATATAACCTCTTATTCTGAGAATCACTGAAGAGTACACAAATGACGAACTGTCAGCAGGATATTTGGTATGCACACTCATGCATAACCTTTTTTAATAATGCGAACATGGAGAATAATTTCGAGTCTATGTCATATAATTACTGATTCACACAACCAGAGAATAATGCACACCTGTGGAGTAATAAGAAGTCTATTTCATATGGCCCCTCTTTCACAGCCTCACCGCAGATTACACACTTGTGATATAATCTAGACTCTATTTCTTATGGCCACTCATTCAGAGAATTACTGAATAATGCACACCTGCAGAATAGTCAGAAGTTTCTTTCTTATGGCTACTCATTGAGAGACTCACTGAATGTACACACCTGGGGAAATAGTCAGGATTCCTTTTTATCCCCTCATTCAGAGTCTAACTGAATAACGCACACCTGTGGAATTGTCACGTGTCTTTTTCATGTGATCTCTCATTCGGAGTGTCACTGAATAATGTGGAGTAGTCAGGAGTCTATTTCATGTAGACACATATGCAGAGCCTCAGTCAATACTACACACCCGTGTGATAGTAAGGAATCTAACTAATATGGCCACATATTTAGAGCCTCACTGAATAATACACACCTGGAGAATAATTTGGAGTCTATCCGATGGACATTCATTCAGAGCCTCAGTGAATAATGCACACCTGTGGAGTAGCCAGGAGTCTATTTCAATTGGACACTCATTCTTAGCGTCAGTGGATATTATGCACCTGTGAAATAGTAAGGAGTCTATTTCATATGGCCACACTTTCAGAGCCTCAGTGAATAATACACATCTGCGGAATAGTCAAGTCTATTTTATATGACCACTCTATCAGTACCTTACTGAGTGGTATACACCTGGGGAATAGTCAGGACAGTTTTATGTGGAGACTCAATAAGTGCCTCACTGAATAATGCACACCTGTGGAATAGTCAGGAATCTATTTCATTTGGTTACTCTTTTAGAGCCTCAGTGAATAATACAAACCTAGAAAATATTGGGGAGTGTGTTTCATGTGGCCACTCATTCAGAGCCTCACAGAATAGTGCACACCTGGAGAATTCTCAAGAGTCAATTTGGAATCGCAATGCATTCAGAGACTGTGAATAACGCACACCTAGAAAATTGTGAAGAATCCATTCCAAATGGCCACATATTCGGAGCCTCAGTGAATCATGCACACCAAGGAAATAATCAGGAGTCTATTGCTTATGCCCTCTCATTCAGCTCCTCAGTGAATAATGCACGTCTGTTGATTACTGAGGGGTCTGTTTCATAGAAACACTCATTTCGAGCCTCACTGAATAGTACACAACTGGAAAGAAGTCAGGGGTGTATTTCACTTGGCCACTGATTTAGAGGCTCAGTGAATTATTCACAGATGTTGAGTACTCAGGAGCCTGTTTCATATGGCGCATCATTCAGAGCCTCACTGAATGATACACAGCTTGGAAATAGTCAAAATTCTATTTAATATAAACACTCATTATTGGCCTCAGTGAATCACACATTTCTGAGGAATACTGAGGATACTAATTCATATTACTCCCAATTCATAGATTCCATGAATATTACACACTGGTAAAATAATCAGATGTCTATTTCACATGGTGAGTCTTTAGGAACTCCAAGAAATAATGCACTACTGAGAAATATTCAGGAGTCTATTTCATATAGCCACTCAGAGAATCAGTGAATAATGCACACATAAGGAATACTCATTGAATATTAGTAGTCTATTTCAAATGGCCACACAGAGCCTCAGTGAATAATGCACACCACGGTAATAGTCAGGATCCTGTTTTATACGATTCAATATCTCACTGAATGACACACCGGAGAATCATCAGAAATCTGTTCCATTGGACCATTCATTCAGAGACTGACTGAATGATGAACAAGGGGGCAAAAGTCAGGAGTCTTTTTCATATGGCCTCTTCTTTGGGGCTTCAGTGAATAATGAACACCTGTGGAGTAGTCATTACCCACTTCACTAAATAATACACACCTGGGTGACAGGAGTCTACTTAAAATGGCTACACATTCAGAGTCTCTGTAAATCATGCACACCTGAGCAATAGATAGGAGTCTCTTTTTTATGCCCACTTATTCAGATTCTCATTCAAGAATAAACACCTGCAGAAGAGATAAGAGTCTACTTCATATAGCCACCCATTTAGATCCTTAGTGAATAATGCACACAAGGGTAAGAGTCTGGAGCCTCTCTCATATAGCCGTTCATTCAGTGCCTCACTGAATAATACACACCTGGGGAATCATCAGAAATTTATTCGATACTGCCACTCATTCAGAGCCTTATTGAATAAAACACAAGGGGGCAATAGTCAGGTGACTATTTTATATGGCCTCTCATTTAGAGTTTCCATAAATAATGAACTTCTATGGAGTAGTCAGGACACTTTTTATGGTAGCCACGAATTAAGTGCCTCCCTGAATGATACACACCTGGGTGATAGACAGGAGTCTATTTTATATGATCTCTCATTTTGGGAATAACTAAAGAATACACACCTGGGCAAGTGTCAGGGGACTATTTGGTGTGCACACTCATGCAGAACCTGTTTGAATAATGCACACATGAAGAATAATTTGGAGTCCATATCATATGGCTACTTATTCAGACAATCAGTTAATAATGCACACATGTGGAGTAATAAGAAGTCTGTTTTATGTTGCCACTATTTTACAGCCTCACCAAATATTATACACTTACGATATAGTCTGGTGTCTATTTCTTGTGGCCACTCAGAGAATCAGTGAATAATGCACACATGAGGAATACTCTGTGAATATTAAATGTCTATTTTATATGGCCACTCAGAGCCACAGTGAATAATGCATACCACAGTAATAGTCAGAATCCTGTTTCATGTGACCACTGATTCAGTATCTCTCTGAATGATACAAACCAGGGAATCTTTAGGATTCTGTTCCATAGGAAAAGTCATTCAGAGCCTTACTAAATAATGCACAATGGGGCAAGAGTCAGGAGTCTATTTTAAATGGCATCTCATTCAGAGATTCAGTGAATAATAAACACCTGTGGAGTAGTCAGGACCCTATTTAAGATAGCCACAAATTAAGCACCTCCCTGAATGAAAAACACCTGTGTGAGTCAGGAGTCTATTTGATATGGACACTCATACAGAACCTCGTTGAATAATGCATATGTGAAGAATAATCATTAGTCTATTTCTTGTAGTGATTCTTTAGCGAATCATTGAATAACACACACCTGTGAAGTAAAATCGACTCTTTTTCATATGGCCACCATTTCAGTGTTTCAGCGAATCATATATACATTTGGAGTAGCCAAGAATATCTTTCCTATGGCCACTCGTTCAGGGCCTCAGTGGATAATACACACTTATGAACTTGTCTAATGTCTACTTCAAATGGCCAGAAATGGAGAGTCTCGGTATATAATACACACCAGGGGAATAGACAGAAGTCTCTTTCTTAGGTTCACATATTCAGTCCCATTCTGTAATACACACCTCGAAAAGAGTTAAGATACTTTTTCCATGGACACAGGGAGGGGGTCTACTACACACTGGGGTCTATTGAAAGGAAGGGGGGAGGGACAGTGGGGGAGGCTGGGGAGGGATAGCCGGGGGATAAATGACAAGTGTGGGTGAAGGGGAGGAAGGCAGCAAAGCACACTGACATGGGTGTAACTATGCAACTATCTTGCATGTTCTGCACATGTACCCCACAACCTATAATGCAATAAAAATTATATATATATATAACCTATGGGTTCCCCATTATACAAAAAAAAGAGTCTTTTTCATATAGACACTCTTTTAGAGCCTCAGTAAATAATACACACCTGTGGAACACAAAATGGTCTATTTTGTATGGCCACAAAATCAAAGCCTGAGTGAGTAATGCACAACTTTGGAATAATGAGGAGTCTATTCCATATGCCCACTTAATCAGTGTCTCACTCAATAATACACACCTTAAGAATAGTAAGGGATCTATTTCATCTAATCACTAACTCAAAGCCTCATTAAATAATACACACCTGTGGAATAGTCAGGAGGCTATTTCATATGGCCAAACATTCAGAGCCTCAGTAACTAATACATACCGGGGCATACCCAGGACACTATTACATATGGCCTCTCATTCAGAGCTTCACTGAATAATGAACACCTGAGGGAAAGTCATGATTCTGTTTCATAAAGATACTCTTTAAGTGCCAAACCTAAAAATGCGCTTTTTTTAAAATTTTTATTGCATTATAGGTTTTGGGGTACATGTGCAGAACGTGCAAGATAGTTGCATAGGTACACACATGGCAGTGTGTTTTGCTGCCTTCCTCCCCTTCACCCACACTTGGCATTCATCCCCAGGCTAAAAATGCACTTTTGTGAGTATTCAGGAGTCTCTTTCCTATGTCCACTCATTCAGAGCCTCATTGAATAATACACATCTATGGAAATGTCAGGACTGTATTTCACATGGCCACTCATTCAGAGCCTCATTGAATCATACATACAAGGGGAATACTTAGGAGTCTATTTCATATGGCCACTCATTCAGAAACTCGTGGAATAATGCAAACCTGCGAAATAGCCTGGAGTCTATTTGATATGTTGGTTCATTCAGTGCCTCAGTGGAAAATGCACACGAGAGAAATAGATTAGTGGCTTTTTTATGTAGCCACTCATCTATACCCTTAGTAAGTAATAATCACCTGGGGAATAGTGAGAAGTCTATTTCATGTAGCCAATTATTCAGAAACTCATTGAATGCTACACACCTGTGGACTAGTTAGAGTCTATGTCATATGGCCGCTCAATCAGAGCATTACAAATTGACGCACACCTTGGAATTAGTCAGGATTCTATTTCATATCACCATTGTTTAGGCACCTGATTGAGTTATGCACATCTGGTCAGTAATCAGGAGGCTATGTCATATGAACACTCATTCTAAGCCACAGTCAATAATGCACACCTGTGGTGTAGCCAGGAGTATATTACACACAACCACTCATTCAGAGCCTCAGTGAATAATACACACCTGTGGAACAGTCAGCATTTCATTTCATAAGGCCCCTGACTCATAGCCTCAGTGAAGAATGTACAAATGTACAGAACTCAGCAGTCTATTTTATAAAGACACTCATTCAGAAATTCACTGAATAATAAAAAATTTGGGGGATAGACATCATCCTGTTTTATATGATCACACAAGGAGAGCCTCACTGAGTAATACACACCTGGGGAAGAGTTAGGAATCTACTTTATATGGCCACTCATATACAGTCTCAGTGAATAATGAACGAATGTGTAATAGACACTAGTCTATTTTATATGGCCACAATATCAAAGCCTGAGTGAGTAATGCACAACTTTGGAATAGACAGTACTCTATTTTATGTGCCCATACATTCAGAGTCTGAGTCAATAATACACACCTGGGGAATATTCAGAAGACAATTTCATATGGTCACTAACTCAAAGACTCATGAAATAATACAAACCTGTGGACTAGTCAGGAGACTATTTCATATGGACAAAGTTTCAGAGCCTCAGTTAATACTGCATATCTGGGGAAAATTCAGGATGCTATTACATATGGCCTATTTTTCAGAGCTTCACTGAATAAGGAACACCTGTATTGTAGTCAGAATTCTATTTCATATAGCCACATATTCAGAGCCTCACTGAATAACATACACTTTGGGGAAAGTCAAGTTTCTATGTCGTATAGCCATTCATTTAGAGCCGAACCTAAAAATGCACGCCTGAGGAGTACTCAGTAGTCGCTTTTCTATGGCCATTAAGTCACAGCCTCACTGAATAACACAGACATATGGAAAAGTCTGCAGTGGATTTCACATGACCACTTATTCTGAAACTCAGTGAAGAATCATATATACCTGGGAAATACTCAGGATTCTATTTAATATATCCACTTATTCAGAGACTCACTGAATGATGCACACCTGGTTAATAGTCTGGAGACTATTTGACATGACCATTCACACAGTGCCTCAGTGGAAAATGCACAGCTGAGAAATAGTCAAGAGGATATCGTCAGGAGTCTATTTAATATGATCACTCATTCAGAAGGTCACTGAATGATACACAACTGCGGAATAGTCAGAGTCCACGCCATATGGCCACTAAATCACATCATTACCGAATAATGCACAATGGGCCAATAGTCAAGAGTCTATTTCATATGGCATCTTATTCAGAGCTTCAGTGCATAATAAACTGCTGTGGAGTAATCAGGACCCTATTTGACATAGCCCCCAATTAAGCACCTACCTGAATGATACACACATGAGTGATTGTCAGGAGGCTACTTGATATGGACACTCATACAGAACCTCTTCGAATACTGCACATGTGGGGAATAAACACTCATCTATTTCATATGGGGATTCGTTTGAAATATCAAGAAATAATGCACACCTATAGAGTAAAATGGCATCTATTTCTAATGGCCACTTTTTCAGTGTTTCAGAGAATAATATATATATATGTATAGTCAGGAATCTTTTTCATATGACCACCCCTTCAGGACCTCCGTGAATTATACACTCATTGGAAAAAGTCAAGAGTCAACTTAAAATGTCTAAACATTCAGGGTCTCCGTAAATAATGCACACCTGGGCAATAGTCAGGAGTCTTTTTTTTATGCCCACTTATTCAGAGTCTTATTCAATAATACACACCTAAGGAAGAGTTAAGTGTCTACTTCATATAGCCACTCATTGAGAGCCTCAGTGAATAATGCACATCAGGGTTATAGTGTGGAGCCTCTTTTATATGGCCACTCATTTCGTGCCTCACTGAATGATACAAACCTAGGGAATCATAAGGATTCTATTCCATACTACCACTCATTCAGAGCCTTATAGAATAATTCACAATGGGAAATAGTCAGGTGTCTATTTTATATTGCCTTATTCAGTGCTTCGGTTAAATAATAAACTTCTATGGAGTAGTCAAGTCACTGTTTAAGAGAGCAACGAATTAAGTGCCTCCCTGAATGGTACACTTCTGGGTGGAATCACACTTGTAATATAATCTGAACTCTATTTCTTATGGCCACTCATTCAGAGAATTACTGAATAATTCACACCTGTGGAATAGTCAGAAGTCCCTTTCTTATGGCTACTCATTGAGAGACTCACTGAATGTACACACCTGGGGAAATAGTTAGGATTCGGTTTTATCCCCTCATTCAGAGTCTCACCGAATAACGCACACCTGTGGAAGAGTCAGGGGTCTTTTTCATGTGGCCTCTCATTCGGAGTGTCACTGAATAATGTGAAGTAGTCAGGAGTCTATTTCATGTAGACACATATACAGAGCCTCAGTGAATAATACACACCTGGGTGATAGTAAGGAATCTAATATGGCCACATATTTAGAGCCTCACCGAATAATACACACCTGGCGAATAATTTGGAGTCGATTTCCGATGGATATTCATTCAGAGCCTCGGTGAATAATGCACACCTGTGGAGTAGCCAGGATTCTATTTCATTTGGACACTCATTCTTAGCCTCAGTGGATAATATGCACCTGAGAAATAGGAATCTATTTTATATGGCCACTCATTCAGAGCCTCATTGAATAATACACACTTGGGGAATAGTCAAGAGGCTATTTTATATGGCCACTCTCTCAGTACCTTACTAAGTGGTACACACCTGGAGAATAGTCAGGACAGTTTTATATGGACACTCAATGAGTGCCTCACTGAAAAATGCACACCTTTGTAATAGTCAGGAATCTATTTTATTTGATCACTCTTTCAGAGCCTCAGTGAATCTATTTCATTTGGTCACTCTTTCAGAGCCTCAGTGAATAATACACACCTAGAAAATATTGGGGAGTGTGTTTCATGTGGCCACTCATTCAGAGCCTCACAGGATAGTGCACACCTGGAGAATTCTCAAGAGTCTATTTAAAATCGCAATGCATTCAGATACACTGTGAATAACACACGTAGGGAATATTCAGGGATCCATTCCAAATAGCCACATATTCGGAGCCTCAGTGAATCATGCACACCAAGGAAATAGTCAGGAGTCTATTGCTTATGCCCTCTCATTCAGCCCCTCAGTGAATAATGCACGTCTGTGGAGTACTGAGGGGTCTGTTTCATATGGCCACTCATTTTGAGCCTCACTGAATAGTACACAACTTGAAAAAGGTCAGGTGTGTATTACACATGACCACTTATTAAGAGGCTCCGTGAATAATTCACAGCTGTTGAGTAATCAGGAGCCTTTCTAATATGGCAAATACACAGCTTGGGAATAGTCAGGATTCTATTTAATATAAACACTCATTATCGACCTCAGTGAATCACGCATGTCTGTGAAGTACTAAGGATACTAATTAATATTACCCCCAATTCATAGATTCCCTGAATATTACACACTTGTGAAATACTCAGAAGTCTACTTCATATGGTGAGTCATTAGGAACCACAGTAAATAATACACTACTGGGAAATAGTCAGGAGTCTATTTCACATGGCCATTCAGAGAATCAGTGAATAATGCACACATGAGGAATACTCAGTGAATATTAGAAGTCTATTTCATATGGCCACACAGAGCCTCTGTGCATAACGCACATTACGGTAATAGTAAGTATCCTGTTTCATATGACCACTGATTCAGCATCTCACTGAATGACGTACTGGGGAATCGTCAGGATTCTGTTCCATAGAACCATTCATTCAGAACATTACTGAATAATGCACAAGGGGGCAATAGTCAGGAGTCTATTTCATATGGCCTCTCCTTCAGAGCTTCAGTGAATAATGAACACCTGTGGAGTAGTCATGACCCTATTTAAGATAGCCACAAATTAAGCAGCTCCTTGAATGATACACACCTAAGTGACAGTCAAAAGTCTACTTAAAACGGCTACACATTCAGAGTCTCTGTAAATAATGCACACCTGGGCAATAGACAGGAGTCTCTTTTTTATGTCCACTTATTCAGAGTCCCATTCAATAATACACATTTGCAGAAGAGTTAAGAATCTACTTCATATAACCACCTATTTAGATCCTCAGTGGATAATGCACACCTGGGTAATAGTCTGGAGCCTCTCTCATATTGTCACTCATTCAGTGCCACACTAAATGATACACACCTAAGGAATCATCAGGATTCTATTTTATACTGCCACTCATTCAGAGCCTTATTGAATAATTCACAACGAGTCAATAATCAGGTGATTCTTTTACATGGCCTCTCATTTAGAACTTCAGTGAATAATAAACTTCTCTGGAGTAGTCAGGATCCTGTATGTGGTAGCCACAATTTAAGTGCCTCCCTAAATAATACACACCTGGGTGACAGTCAGAAGTCTATTTTATATGATCTCTCATTCTGGGAATAACTTAGGAATACACAGCTGGTAAAGTTTCAGGAGTCTATTTGGTATGCACACTCATGCAGAACCTGTTTGAATAACGCACACATGGAGAATAATTAGGAGTCCATGTCAAATGGCTACTCACTCAGACTATCAGTGAATAATGCACACATGTCGAGCAATAAGAATTCTGTTTTATGTGGCCACTCTTTCACAGCCTCACAGAATATTAAACACTTATGAAATAGTGTGGAGTCTATTCCATGTGGCCACTCAGAGAATCAGTGAATAATGCACACATGAGAAATACTCTTTGAATATTAGGAGTCTATTTTATATGGCCACTCAGAGCCACAGTAAATAATGTGTACCATGGTAATAGTCATGATCCTGTTTCATGTGTCCACTGATTCAGTATCTCTCTGAATGATACACACCAGGGAATCTTCAGTACTCTATTCCATAGGAACACTCATTCAGAGCTTTACTAAATAATAAACCATGGGTCAAGAGACAGGAGTCTATTTTATTTGGTCACTCATTCAAAAAATCACTGAATGATACACAACTGGGGAATAGTCAGCCTCCATGCCATATGGCCACTCAATCACAGCATTACTGAATAATGCACAATGGGGCAATAATCAGGATTTTATTTCATATGGCCTCTTATTTAGATCTTCAGTGCATAATAAACAGCTGTAGAGTAGTCAGGACCCTATTTCAGGTAGCCCTGAGTTAAGCACCTTCCTGAATGATACACACATGAGTGATTGTCAGGAGGCTATTTGATATGGACACTCATATAGAAACTTTTTGAATACTGCACACGTGGGGAATAAACACTAGTCTATTTCATATAATGATTCATTTGGAATATCAAGGAATAATGCACAACTGTGGAGTAAAACGAGGTCTATTTTATATGGCCAAACTTTTAGTGCTTCAGTGAATAATATGTATATCTGAATAGTCAGGAATCTCTTTCATATGGCCACTCGTTCAGGGCCTCAGTGAATACTACACCCCTTGAATACAGTGAAGAGTCTACTTCAAATGTATACCCATTCAGGGTCTCTGTAAATAATGCACGCCTGGGCAATAGCCAGGAGTTCCTCTTTTATGCCGACTTTTTCAGAGTCTCATTCAATAATACACACTTAAGGAAGAGTTAAGAGAATACTTCATATAGCCACTCATTTAAAGCCTCAGTGAATAATGCACACCAGTGTTGTAGTCTGGAGCCTCTTTTATATGGCCACTCATTCGGTGCCTCACTGAATAATACAAACCTGGGGACTCATAAAATTCTATTCCATACTACCACTCATTCAGAGCCTTATAGAATAATTCACAAATGGCAATAGTCAGGTGTCTATTTTATTTGGCATCTCATAAAGTGCATCAGTTAAATAATGAGCTTGTATGGAGTAGTCAAGTCACTCTTAAAGAGAGCCACGAATTAAGTGCCTCCCTGAATGACACACACCTGTGTGATAGTCAGGAGTTTATTTCATATGATCTCTCATTCTGTAAATCACTGAAGAATACACACATGGTGGAGTGTCATCAGCATATTTGGTATGCACACTCATACATAAACTGTTTAAATAATGAGAACATCCAGAATAATTAGGAGTCTATGTCATATGGCTCCTGATTCACACAGTCAGTGAATAATGCACAACTGTGGAGTAATAAGAAGTCTGTTTCATATGGCCACTCTTTCACAGCCTCACCGCATATTACACACTTGTGATATAATTTGAAGTCTATTTCTTATGACCACTCATTCAGAGAATTACTGAATAATGCACACCGGTGAAATAGTCAGAAGTCCCTTACATATGGCTACTCATTGAGAGCCTTAATGAATGTACACACCTGGGGAAATAGTCAGGATTCTGTTTCATCTCCTCATTCAGAGTCTCACTGAATATTGCACACCTGTGGAATAGTCAGGTGTCTTGCTCATGTGGCCTCTCATTCGGAGTGTCACTGATTAATGTGGAGTAGTCAGGAGTCTGTTTCCTGTAGACACATATTCAGAGACTCAGTGAATATTACACACTAGTGTGATAGTAAGAAATCTAATTAATATGGCCACATATTCAGAGACTCACTGAATAATACACACATGGAGAATAATTTGGAGTCTATTATTTCTGATAGACATTCACTCAGAGCCTCAGTGAACAATGCACAGCTGTGGAGTACCCAGGAGTCTATTTCATTTGGACACTCATTCATATCCTCAGTGGATAATATGCACCTGTGAAATAGTCAGGAGTCTATTTCATATGGCCACTTATTCAGAGCCTCACTGAAAAATACACACTTGGGGAATAGTTAAGAGTCTATTTTATATGGCCACTCTCTCAGTACCTTACTGAGTGGTACACAGCTGGGGAATACTCAGGACAATTTCATATGAACACTCAATGAGTGCCTCACTGAATAATGCACACCTGTGGAATAGTCAGGAATCTATTTAATTTTGTCACACTTTCAGAGCCTCAGTGAATAATACACACCTAGAAAACATTAGGGAGTGTTTATCATATGGCCACTTATTCAGCGCTTCAGGGAATAGTGCACACCTGGAGAATTCTCAAAAGTCTATTTGAAATGGCAATGCATTTAGAGACCGTGAATAACTCGCTCCTAGGAATTTGTGAGGAATCCATTCAAAATGGCCACATATTTGGAGCCTCAGTGAGTCTTTCACACCAAGGCAATAATCAGGAGTCTATTGCTTATGCCCTCTCATTCAGTCCCTCAGTGAATAATGCAGGTCTCTCGAGTACAGAGGTGTCTGTTTCATATGTCCACTCATTTTGAGCCTCACTGAAGAGTACATAACTGAAAAAAGGTCAGGGTTGTATTTCACAGGGCCACTCATTCAGAGGCTTAGTGAATAATTCACAGCTGTTGAATACTCAGGAGAATTCCTCATATGGCGAATCATTTAGAGCCTCACTGAACGATACAAAGCTTGGGAATAGTCAGGATTCTATTTATTATAAATGCTAATTATGAGTCTCAGTGAATCACGCATGTCTGTGTTATACTGAGGATACTAATTTATTTTAACCCCAATTCATAGATTCCCTGATTATTACACACTTGTGAAATAATCAGAAGTCTGTTTCATATGGTGAGTGATTAGGAACCCCAAGAAATAATACAGTACTGGGGAAGAGTCAGGAGTCTACTTCATATGGCCACTCAGAGAATCATTGAATAATGCACACATGAAGAATACTCAGTGAATATTAGAAGTCTATTTTATAAGGCCACACAGAGCCTCAGTGAATAATACACAACACGGCAATAATCAGGATTCTGTTTCATATAACCACAGATTCAGTATCTCTCTTAATGACAAACCAGAAAATCGTCAAAATTCTGTTTCATAGGACCATTCACTCAGAGCATTACTGAATAATGCACAAGGGGGCAATAGCCAGGAGTTTATTTCATATGGTCTCTTTTTTGGAGCTTCAGTGAATAATGAACACCTGTGGAGTAGTCATAACCCTATTTCAGATAGCCACAAATTAAGCACCTCCCTGAATGATACACACCTGGGTGACAGTCAGGAGTCTACTTAAAACGACTAAACATTCAGAGTCTCTGTAAATAATGCACACCTGGGCAATAGACAGGAGTCTTTTTTTATGCCCACTTTTTCAGAGTCTCATTCATTAATACACACCTGCAGAAGAGTTAAGAGTTCACTTCATATAGCCACTCATTTAAATCCTCAGTGAATTATGCACAGCAGGATAATAGTCTGGAGCTTCTCTCATAGAGCCGCTCATTAAGTTCCTCACTGAATGATACACACCTGGGGAATCATCAGGATTCTATTCTGTACTGCCATACATTCAGAGTCTTATTGAATAATACACAAAGGGGCAATAGTCAGGAGACTATTTCATATGGCCTCTCACTTAGAGCTTCAGTGAATAATGAACATATATGGAGTAGTCAGGATGCTGTTTATGGTAGCCACGAATTAAGTGCCTCCCTGAATGACACACACCTGGGTGATAGTCAGGAGTCTATTTTATACAATCTCTCATTCTGAGAATAACTGAAGAATACACACCTGGGAAAGTGTCAGGAGTCTATTTAGTATGCACACTCATGCAGAACCTGTTTGAATAATGCATACATCGAGAATAATGTGTCCATGTCATATGGCTACTCATTCAGACAATCAGTGAATAACGCACACATGTGGAGTAATAAGAAGTATGTTTCATGTGGCCACTCTTTAACAGCCTCACAAAACATTATATGGTTATGATATAGTCTGGCATCTATTTCATGTGGCCACTCAGAGAATCAGTGAATAATGAACACATGAGGAATACTCTGTGATTATTAGGAGTCTATTTTATATGGCCACTCAGAGCCGCACTGAATAATGCATACCACGGTAATAGTCAGGATCCTGTTTCATGTGACCACTGATTCAGTAACTCTCTGAATGATACACACCAGGGTATCTTCAGGATTCTATTTCATAGGAACACTCATTCAGAGCCTTACTAAAAATGCACAATGGGGCAAGAGTCAGGAGTCTATTTCATATGGCCTCTCATTCAGAGATTCAGTGAATAACAAACACTTGTGAAGTAGTAAAGACACTATTTAAGATAGCCACAAATTAAGCACCTCCCTGAATGATACACACCTGTGTGACAGTCAGGAGTTTATTTGATATGGACACTCATACAGAACCTCTTTGAATAATTCACAATGGAAGAATAATCACTAGTTTGTTTCATATGGTGATTCCTTTAGAGAATCATTAAATAACACACACTTGTGAAGTAAAATCGAGTCTATTTCATATGGCCACCATTTCAGTGATTCAGTGAATAATATATATATATATCTGGAATAGCCAGGAATCTCTTTTATATGGCCACTCATTCAGGGCCTCAGTTAATAATACACCCCTAGAAAATTGTCTAGTGTCTTCTTCAATGGCCACATATTGAGAGTCTCTGTATATAATGCACACCTAGGGAATAGAAAGGAGTCTCTTTCTTAGGCTTACTTACTCAGTCTTATTCAGTAATACACACCTGGAAAAGACATAAGAGTCTTCTTCATAGAGCCACTCATTTATAGCCTTGGTAAATAATGCACACCTGTGGAACAGACACTGGTCTACTTTGTATGGACACAAATTCAAAACCTGAGTGAGTAATGCACAACTTTGAAATAATGAAAACTCTATTCCATATGCCCACTTAATCAGTGTCTCAGTCAATAATACACACCTTAGAAATACTAAGGGATCTATTTCATCTAATCACTAACTAAAAGCCCCATTAAATAATACACACTTGTGGAAGAGTCAGGAGGCTATTTTATATGGCCGAGCATTCAGATCCTCAGTGAATAATACATACTGCGTCATACTCAGGACACTATTACATATGGCCTCTCATTCAGAGCTTCGCTGAATAAGGAACACCTGAGGGAAAGTCATGATTCTATTTCATAAAGACACTCTTTTAGAGCCAAACCTAAAAATGCACTCCTGCGAGTATTCAGGATTCTCTTTCCTATGTCCACACATTCAGAGCCTGATTGAGTAATACACATCGATGGAAAGGTCAGGAGTGTATTTCACGTGCCCACTCATTCAGAGCTTCATTGAATCATTCATACCTGGGGAATACTCAGGAGTCTATTTCATATGGCCACTCATTCAGAAACCGGTGGAATAATGCACACCTGCGAAATATTCTGGAGTCTATTTGACATGATGGTTTATTCAGTGCCTCATTGGAAAATGCACATGGGAGGAATAGTTAAGTGGCTATTTTATGTAGCCACTCATTTATACCCCTAGTAAGTAATACACACCTGGGAAATAATCAGGGGTCTATTTCATGTGGCCAATTATTCATAAACTCAGTGAATGCTACACACCTGTGAACTAGTTAGAGTCTATGACATATGGCCACTCAATCAGAGAATTACTGATTGAGGCACACCTGGGAATTAGTCAGGATTTTATTTCCTATCAACATTGTTTAAGAGTCTCATTGAGTAATGCACCTCTGGTGAATAATCAGGAGGCTATGTCATATAAACACTCATTCATAGCCTCAGTGTATAATGCACACCTGTAGAGTAGCCAGGAGTGTATTTCACACAGCCACTCATTCAGAGCCTGAGAGAATAATACACACCTGTGGAACAGTCAGCATTTCATTTTATAAGGCCACTGACTCATAGCCTCAGTGAAGAATGCACAAATGTACAGTACTCAGCAGTCTATTTTATAAAGTCACTCATTTAGAGATTCACTGAATAATAAAATATTTTGGGCAGACCTCATCCTGTTTCATATGATCACACAAGGAGAGCCTCACTGAGTGATACAAACCTGGGGAAGAGTTAGGAGTCTACATTATATGGCCACTCATTTGCATTTTCAGTGAATAATGCATGCCTGTGAAGAAGACTCTAGTCTATTTTATATGGTCACAATATCAAAGCCTGAGTGACTAATGCACAACTTTGGAACAGTCAGTTGTCTCTTCCATATGCCCATATATTTAGAGTCTGAGTCAATAATACACACCTGGGGAATAGTCAGAAGTCTATTTCATAGGGTCTCTAACTCAAAGACTCATTAAATGATACACACCTGCGGAATAGTCAGGAGACTACTTCATATTGCCAAAGTTTCAAAGCCTCAGTGAATAATGCATATCTGGGGAATAATCAAACGATATTACATATGTCCTCTCCTTCAGAGATTCACTGAATAAGAAACACCTGTATTTTCCAGTTCTGTGAAGAAATTCAATGGTAGTTTGATGGGGATAGCATTGATTGTGTCAATGACTTTGGGCAGTATAGCCATTTTCACAATACTGATTCTTCCTAACCATGAACATGGAATGTTTCTCCATCTGTTTGTGTCCTCTCTTATTTCGTTGAGCAGTTGTTTGTAGTTTCCCTTAAAGAGGTCCCTTACATTCCTAGTGAGTTGTATTCCTAGGTATTTTATTTTCTTTGTAGCAATTGTGAATGGCAGTTCGTTCTTAATTTGGTTCTCTTTAAGTCTGTTATTGGTGTATAGGAATGCTTCTGATTTTTGCACATTGATTTTATATCCTGAGACTTTGCTGAAGTTGCTTATCAGTTGCAGGAGCTTTTGGGCTGAGGTGATAGGGTCTTCTAGGTATACTATCATGTCGTCTGCAAAGAGAGACAATTTGGCTTCCAACTTTTCTATTTGAATACCCTTTATTTCTTTTTCTTGCCTGATTGCTCTGGCTAGAACTTCCAGTACTATGTTGAATAGAAGTGGTGAGAGAGGGCATCCTTGTCTAGTGCCGGATTTCAAAGGGAATGCTTCCAGTTTTTGCCCATTAAGTATGATATTGGCTGTTGGTTTGTCGTAAATAGCTTTTATTACTCTGAGATATGTTCCATCAATACCAAGTTTATTGAGGGTTTTTAGCATAAAAGGCTGTTGAATTTTGTCAAATCCCTTCTCTGCATCAATTGAGATAACCATGTGGTTTTTGTTTTTGCTTCTGTTTATGTGGTGAATTACATTTATAGACTTGCATATGTTGAACCATATGGAACCAAAAAAGAGCCACAGAAATTCAAACCATCATCAGAGAGTACTACAAACTACTCTATGCACACAAACTAGTAAATCAGGGAGAAATGGATAAATTCCTGGACGCCTGTGTCCTCCCAAGCCTAAACCAGGAGGAAGCTGAAACTATGAATAGACCAATAACAAGGTCAGAAGTTGAGGCAGCAATTAAGAGCCTACCACACAAAAAAAACCCAGGTGCAGATGGGTTCACAGCTGAATTCTACCAGACACAAAAAGAGGATCTGGTACCATTCCTTCTGAATCTATTCCAAATAATCCAAAAAGAGGGAACCCTTCCCAAATCATTTTATGAGACCAACATCATCCTGATATCAAAACCAGGCAGAGAATCAACAAGAAAACAAAACTTCAGGCCAATATCCATGATGAACATAGATGAAAAAATCTTCAATAAAACACTGGCAAACAGATTGCAACAGCACATTAAAAACTTTATCCATCATGATCAAGTAGAAATCACCCTGGGGATGCAAGGCTGGTTCAACATATGCAAGTCTATAAATGTAATTCACCACATAAACAGAAGCAAAAACAAAAACCACATGATTATCTCAATTGATGCAGAGAAGGCATTTGACGAAATTCAACAGCCCTTTATGCTAAAAACCCTCGATAAACTTGGTATTGATGGAACATATCTCAAAGTAATAAAAGCTATTTACGACAAACCAACAGCCAATATCATACTTAATGGGCAAAAACTGGAAGCATTCCCTTTGAAATCGGGCACTAGACAAGGATGCCCTCTCTCACCACTCCTGTTCAACATAGTACTGGTGTAGCCAGAGCAACCAGGCAAGAAAAAGAAATAAAGGGTATTCAAATAGGAAAGGTGGAAGCCAAATTGTCTCTATTTGCAGACGACATAATAGTATACCTAGAAGACCCCATCACCTCAGCCCAAAAGCTCCTGCAACTGATAAGCAACTTCAGCAATGTCTGACGATATAAAATCAATGTGCAAAAATCACAAGCATTCCTATACACCAATAACAGACTTAAAGAGAACCAAATCAAGAACGAACTGCCTTTCACAATTGCTACAAATAAAATAAAATACCTAGGAAGACAACTCACAAGGAATGTAAGGGACCTCTTTAACGAAAACTACAAACCACTGCTCAACGAAATAAGAGAGGACACAAACAGATGGAGAAACATTCCATGTTCGTGGTTAGGAAGAATAAATATTGTGAAAATGGCTATACTGCCCAAAGTAATTTACACAATTAATGCTATTCCCATCAAACTACCATTGAATTTCTTCACAGAACTGGAAAAAGCCACCATGAATTTCATATGGAACCAAACAAGAGCCCACATAGCCAAGTCAAATCTAAGCAAAAAGAACACAGCAGGAGGAATCACACTACCAGACTTCAAACTATATTACAAGGCTACAGTAATCAAAACAGCATGATACTGGTACCAAAACAGAGATATAGACCAATGGAACAGAACAGAAGCATTGGAGGCAACACAACATATCTACAACCATATTATCTTTGATAAACCAGACAAAAACAAGCAATGGGGAAAGGATTCCCTATTTAATAAATGGTGTTGGAAAAACTGGCTAGCCATGTGCAGAAAGCAGATACTGGACCCCTTCCTGACACCTTACACTAAAATTAACTCCAGATGGATTAAAGACTTAAACGTAAGACCTGACACCATAAAAAGCCTAGAAGAAAATCCAGGCAAAACCATTCAGGACATAGGAGTAGGAAAGGACTTCATGACCAAAACACCAAAAGCATTGGCAACAAAAGCCAAAATAGACAAATGGGACCTAATCAAACTCCACAGCTTCTGAACGGCAAAAGAAACAGTCACTAGAGTGAATTGGCAACCATCAGAATGGGAAAAAATCTTTGCAGTTTACACATCTGACAAACGGCTGATACCCAGAATTTACAAAGAACTTAAACAGATTTACAGGAAAAAAACAAACAAGCCCATTCAAAAATGGGCAAAGGATATGAACAGACACTTTACAAAAGAAGATATACTTGAGGCCAACAAACATATGAAAAAATGCTCATCATCACTGGTCATTAGAGAGATGCAAATCAAAACCACATTGGGATGCCATCTCACGCCAGTTAGAATGGCGATCATTAAAAAATCCAGAGACAGCAGATGCTGGAGAGGATGTGGAGAAATAGGAACACTCTTACACTGTTGGTGGGAGTGTAAATTAGTTCAACCATTGTGGAAGACAGTGTGGCGATTCCTCAGGGACCTAGAAATAGAAATTCCATTTGTCCCAGCAATCCCATTACTGGGTGTATATCCAAAGGACTAGAAATCGTTCTACTATAAGAACACATGAACACGAATGTTCATTGCAGCACTGTTTACAATAGCAAAGACCTGGAACCAACCCAAATGCCCAACGATGATAGATTGGACTGGGAAAATGTGGCACATATACACCATGAAATATTATGCAGCAGTCAAAAATGATGAGTTTGTGTCCTTTGTAAGGACATGAATGAATCTGGAGAACATCATTCTCAGCAAACTGACACAAGAACAGAAAAAGAAATACCGCATATACTCACTCATAGGTGGCTGAGAAAAATGAGAACACATGGACACAGAGAGGCGGTCTACTATACACTGGGGTCTATTGAGGGAATGGGGGATGGACAGCAGGGGGGCTGGGGAGGGATAGCCTGGGGATGAATGCCAAGTGTGGGTGAAGGGGAGGAAGGCAGCAAACACACTGCCATATGTGTACCTATGCAACTATCTTGCAAGTTCTGCACATGTACCCCAAAACCTATAATGCAATAAAAATTTAAAATAAATCAATAAATAAATGTGTCCCAGAGATTCTGGTACGTTGTGTTTTCGTTCTCGTTGGTTTCAAAGAACTTCTTCATTCCTGCCTTCATTTCATTGTGTATCCAATCAACATTCAAGATCCAGTTGTTCAATTTCCATGGAGATGTGAGGTTCTGAGTTATTTTCTGAATTCTGAGTTCCAACTTGTTTGCGCTATGGTCTGAGAGACTGTTTGTTATGATTTCAGTTGTTTTGCATTTGCTGAGGAGTTCTTTACTTCCAATTATGTGGTCAGTTTTGGAGTAGGTGTGATGTGGTGGTGAGAAGAATGTATATTCTGTGGATTTGGGGTGGAGAGTTCTGTAAATATCTATCAGGTTTGCTTGTTCCAGGTCTGAGTTCAAGTCCTGGATATCCTTGTTAATTTTCTGTCTGGTTGATCTATCTGATATTGACAGTGGAGTGTTAAAGTCTCCCACTATTATTGTGTGGGAGTCTACGTCTCTTTATTAGTCATTAAGAACTTGCCTTATATATCTGGGTGCTCCTGCATTGGATCCATATATGTTTAGAATCGTTAGCTCTTCTTCTTGTATCAATCCTTTTACCATTATGTAATGACCTTCTTTGTCCCTTTTGATCTTTGTTGCTTTAAAGTCTATGTTGTCAGAGACGAGAATTACAACTCCTTCTTTTTTTTGCTCTCCATTTGCTTGGTAAATCTTCCTCCATCCTTTTATTTTGAGCCTTTGTGTATCCTTGTGTGTGAGGTGGGTTTCCTGGATACAGCACACTGACGGGTTTTGGCTTTTTATCCAATTTGCCAGTCTGTTTCTTTTGATTGGTGCATTTAGCCCATTTACATTTAGGGTTAGTATTGTTCTTTGTGAATTTGATACTGCTATTTTGATGCTAGCTGGTTGTTTTGCCCATAGGTTCATATAGATTCTTCATTTTGTTGATGCTCTTTAGCATTTGTTATGCTTTTAGGATGGCTGGTACTGGTTGTTTCTTTCTATGTGTAGTGCCTCTTTCAGGAGCTCTTGTAAAGCAGGCCTAGTGGTGACAAAATCCGCGAGTACTTGCTTGTTCCTAAGTAATTTTATTTTTCCTTCACTTATGAAGCTCAGTTTGGCTGGTTATGAAATTCTGGGTTGAAAATTCTTTGCTTTAAGGATGTTGAATATTGGTGCCTACTCTCTTCTAGCCTTTAGAGTCTCTGCCCAGAGATCTGCTGTGAGTCTGATTGGCTTCCATTTTTGGATGACCTGACCTTTCTCTCTGGCTGCCCTTAGTATTTTCTCCTTCATTTCAACACTGGTGAATCTGATGATTATGTGCCCTGGGTTGCTCTTCTTGTGTAGTATCTTTGTGGAGTTCTCTGTATATCCTGGAGTTGAGTATTGACCTGTCTTGCTAGGTTGGTGAAATTTTCCTGGATAATATCCTGAAGAGTGTTTTTCTGCTTGGATTCATTCTCTTCATCACATTCTGGTACACCTATCAAACGTAGGTTGGGTCTGTTCACATAGTCCCACATTTATTGAAGATTTTGTTCATTCATTTTTGCGCTTTTTCTTTGATCTTGGTTTCTCGTTTTATTTCATTGAGTTGATCTTCGACTTCTGATATTCTTTCTTCTGCTTGGTCAATTCGGCTGTTGAAACTTGTGCATGCTTTGCGAAGTTCTCGTGTTGTGTTTTTCAGCTCCTTCAATTCATTCATATTCCTCTCTACGTTGTCCATTATTGTTATCATTTCCTCGAATCTTTTTTCAAATCTTTTTTCAAGGTTCTTAGTTTCTTTGCACTGATTTATAACATGTTCTTTTAGCTCACTGAAATTTCTCATTATCTACTTTCTGAAGTCTGATTGTTTCATTTTGTCACACTCATTCTCCATCCAGCTTTGTTCCCTTGTTGGTGAGGGGTTTTGGTCCTTTGTAGGAGGTGAAGTGTTTTGGTTTCAGGTGTTTTCCTCCTTTTTGCGCTCGTTTCTTCTCATCTTTATGGATTTGTCCACTTGTCGTCTTAGTAGTTTCTGATTTTTCAGTTGGGTCTCTGTGTGGACACTAAGATTGTTGATGATGAGGTATTTCTCTTACTGAGTTTTTCTTCTAATGGTCTAGCCCCTCTGCTTTACGAGTGTTGAGGTCCACTCCAGGCCCTGCTTGTCTTGGTTACACCTGTAGTAGGAGTGGAACAGTGAGGGATGCTACCAGTTTCTTCTTCTGCTGTTTTTGTTTCAGAATGATGCCCGCCCAATCTCAGTCTGATTAGTCCTTTTTTGGGGTGATGACTCTTTGGATATACAGGGGTCAGGGAGCTGCTTGAGAAGATGGTCTGTGCTTTATAGGAGCTCCAGTGCTGAGCTGTGATCTCCGTTGTTCTTTCAGCGTTATTGGGAGGATTTGTTTATGTCTGCTGCAACAGAACTCATAAATCCGCCCCTTTTTTTCCCCTTAGATGCTCTGTCTCAGGGAGTTCGGGCTTTCTTTATGAGTATCTGTTGCACTGTCCTGCCTAGCTAAGAGGCAGTCTATTCACTATTTTTCTGCCAGAGCTCCACCCTGGTAGTGTGGGTCCGCCCTGTTGCTGTGGGGCTCTGTTCTGCTGTGGCTTGCTCCGCCCTGCTGTGGCTTGCTCCGCCCTGCTGGTGGGGTCTCTCTGTTATGGCAGGTTGCCTTGGCAACAGCAGGCTGCGTCAGCCCTGGGCGGTACTTCAGTAGGGGGGGATTGCGTCAGTAGTGGTGGACGCCCCTCCCCCACCTGGCTGCACCGTCCTAGATGCCAGCTGCAAAACTCTCAGCCCCAAGCGCCTCCAATCGCTGCCCTGCTTGTCCCTGTCAGTGTGGGAACTGCCGATCCCGATCACCGAGCTCCCTGCCTCTGAGTCCATCCTCTCTCTCTCTCTCTCTTCCTCTCCCCAAGTTGAACGGTTGAGTCTCTCACTGGCCCCCCACTAGCCTGCTGATAGGGCACTGGGATCCGTGTGATCTCCCATGCCGCTGCCCACTGCACCGGCTCAGATCACGTTTCCCAAAAATCTCCTGGACTGGCTCATTGTCCAAGTCCCATTCAATCAGATGGACATGCCAATCTGCCCTTCCAAATCTCAGATTGCCGGCTTAACAGGGCACCCGGACCAGTGAGTTTTGTGCCCGGTGCTGCTGCGCTGCAGAACCGGCCAAAGCGGCTGTGTGAGCCAGCTGTGCTATCGTCCCATGTCTCTCCCACACCTGGGACATTCAACGTTCTGTGGGCAAAAAAAAGATCTGTCTGAGAATGCGGCTAGGACTCACCCTCTGCGCCTTCACTGAGAGCTGCAATCCGGAATCGCCTCTATGGCGCCATCTTTCAGACTCCAGGAGTCTATTTCATATGGCCGCACAGAGCCTCAGTGAATAATGCACACCATGGTAATAGTCAGAATCCTGTTTCATATGACCACTGATTCAGTATCTCACTGAATGACACAGAGAAGAATCGTCAGGATTCTCTTCCATAGGACCATTCTTTCAGAGCCTTATAGTCAGGAGTCTATTTTATATGGCCTCTCCTTCAGAGCTTCAGTGAATAATGAACACCTGTGGAGTAGTCATGACCCTATTTAAGATAGACACAAATTAAGCCCCTCCCTGAATGATACACACCTGTGTGACAGTCAGGAGTCTACTTAAAATGGCTACATATTCAGAGTCTCTGTAAATAATGCACACCTGGGCAATAGAAGGGAGTCTTTTTTTTATGCCCACTTATTCAGAGTCTCATTAAATGATACACATCTGCAGAGGAGTTAAGAGTCTACTTCATATAGCACACATTTAGATTCTCAGTGAATAATGCACACCAGGGTAATAGTCTGGAGCCTCTCTCATATAGCCACTCCTTCAGTGCCTCACTGAATTATACACACCTGGGGGATAATCAGGATTCTATTCCATACTGCCACACAGTCAGAGCCTTATTGAATCATTAACAACGAAGCAATAGTCAGGTGACAATTTTATATGGCCTCTTATTTAGTGCTTCAGTGAATAATGAAGTTCTATGGAGTAGTCAGGACGCTGTTTATGGTATCTACAAATTAAGTGCCTCTCTGATTGATACACACCTGGGTGATAGTCAGGAGTCTATTTCATATGATCTCTCATTCTGAGAATAACTGAAGAATACACACCTGACAAATTGTCAGGAGTCTATTTGGTATGAACACTCATTAAAAACCTGTTTGAATAATGCACACATGAAGAATAATTAGGAATCCATGTCATATGGCTACTCATTCAGACAATCAGTGAATAACACACACATGTGTAGTAATAAGAAGTCTGTTTCATGTGGCCACTCTTACAGCCTCACCGAATATTATATGCTTATAATATAGTCTGGAGTCTATTTCATGTGGCCACTCAGAGAATCAGTGAATAATGCACACATGAGAAATACTCTGTGATTATTAGGAGTCTATTTTATATGGCCACTCAGAGCCATAGTGAATAATGCATACCATGGTAATAGTCAGGATCCTGTTTCCTGTAACCACTGATTCAGTATCTCTCTGAATGTTACACACAAGGGAATCTTCAGGATTCTATTTCATAGAAATACTCATTCACAGCCTTACTAAATAATGCACAATGGGGCAAGAGTCAGAAGTCTCTTTCATATGGCCTCTCATTCAGAGATTCAGTGAATAATAAACACTTGTGAAGTAGTCAGGACGCTATTTAAGAGAGCCACAAATTAAGCACCTCCCTGAATGATACACACCTGTGTGACAGTCAGGAGTTTATTTGATATGGACACTCATACTGATCATTTTTGAATAATGAACATGTGAAGAATAATCAGTAGTCTATTTGATATGGTGATTCCTCTAGAGAATCATTGAATAACACACACCTGTGAAGTAAAATCGAGTCTATTTCATATGGCCACCATTTCAGTGTTTTAGTGAGTAATGTATATATATGGACTACCCAGGAATTTATTTCATATGGCCACTCGTTCAGGGCCTCAGTTAATACTAAACCCCTAGAAAATTGTCTAGTGTCTTCTTCAATGGCCACTCATTGAGAGTCTCTGTATATAATGCACACCTTGGTAATAGAAAGGAGTCTCTTGGGCTCACTTATTCAGTCTCATTCACTAAAACACACCTGGTAAAGAGTTAAGAGTCTTCTTCATATAGCCACTCATTTAGTGCCTCAGTAAATAATGCACACTTGTGGAACAGACACTGGCCTACTTTGTATGGTCACAAAATCAAAGCCTGAGTGAGTAATGCACAACTTCGCAATAATGAGCAGACTATTCCAGATGCCCATTTAATCAGTGTCTCAGACAATAATACACACCATAGGAACAGTAAGTGATCTATTTCATCTAATCACTAACTAAAAGCCCCATGAAATAATACCAGCTGTGGAAGAGTCAGGAGGCTATTTTATATGGCCGAGCATTCAGATCCTCAGTGACGGATACATACCGGGGCATACTCAGGACACTATTACATAAGGCCTCTCATTCAGAGCTTCACTGAATAATGAAAACCTAAAGGAAAGTCAGGATTCTAGTTCATAAAGACTCTTTCAGAGCCAAACCTAAAAATGCACTCCTGCGAGTATTCAGGTTTCTCTTTCCTGTGTCAACTCATTTAGAGCCACATTTAATAACACACGTCTATGAAAACGTCAGGAGTGTATTTGACATGGACACTCATTCAGAGCCCCTTTGAATCATAAATACCTGTGGAACACTCATGAGTCTATTTCATATGGCCACTCATTCAGAAACTTGTGGAATAATGCACACCTGTGAAATAGTCTGGAGTCTATTTGATATGACGGTTTATTCAGTGTCTCAGGGGAAAATGCACATGGGAGGAATAGTTAAGTGGCTATTTCCTGTAGCCACTCATCCATACCCTTAGTAAGTTATACACACCTGGGAAATAGTCAGGAGTCTATTCGATGTGGCCAATTATTCAGAATCTCACCTGTGGACTTGTTAGAGTCTATGACATATGGCCGCTCAATCAGAGCATTTCTGATTGACGCACACCTGGGAATTAGTCAGGATTCTATTTCATATCACCATTGTTTAAGAGCCTCATTGAGTAATGCACATCTGGTCAGTAATAAGGAGGCTATGTCATATGAAGACTAATTCATAGCCTCGGTGAATAATGCACACCTGTGGAGTAGCCAGAAATGTATTTCATACAGCCACTCATTCAGAGCCTCAGAGAATAATACACACCTGTGGATCAGTCAGCATTTCATCTTATAAGGCCACTGACTCATAGCCTCAGTGAATAATGCACAAATGTACAGTACTCAGCAGTCTATTTCATAAAGCTACTCATTCAGAGATTCACTGAACAATAAAAATATTTGGAATAGATATCATCCTGTTTCATATGATCACACAAAAAGAGCCTCACTGAATAATACAAATCTGGGGAAGAGTTAATTATCTACTATATAGGGCCACCCATTTAAAGCCTCAGTGAATAATGCACACATGTGGAATAGACACTAGTCTAATTTATATGGCCACAAAATCGAAGCCTGGGTGAGTAATGCACAACTTTAAAATAGTCAGTAGTCTATTCCATATGCTTATATATTTAGAGTCTGAGTCAGTAATACACACCTGTGGTATAGTCAGAAGTCTATTTCATATGGGCACTAACTCAAAGACTCATTAAATGATACACACCTGTGGACTAGTCAGGAGACTATTTCATATGGCCAAAGTTTCAGAGCCTCAGTAAATAATGCATATCTGGGAAATACTCAGAACGATATTACATATGGGCTCTCCTTCAGAGCTTCACTGAGCAAGGAACACCTGTATTGTAGTTAGAATTCTATTTCCTATAGCCACATATTCAGAGCCTCACTGCATAACATACGCCTTGTGGAAAGTCAAGTTTCTATGTCGTATAGCCACTCATTTAGAGCCGAACCTAAAAATGCACGCCTGAGGAGTATTCACTAGTCGCTTTCCTATGGCCACTCATTCAGAGCCTCACTGAATAATACAGACCTATGGAAAAGTCAGGAGTGTATTTCACATGGCTACTCATTCAGAACCTCAGTGAAGAATCATATATACCTGGTGAATACTCAGGATTCTATTTAATATATTCACATATTTAGAGACTCATCAAATAATGCACACCTGGGGAATAGTCTGGAGTCTATTTGATATGACTGTTCACCCAGTGCCTCAGTGGAAAATGCACAGCTAATAAATAGTCAAGAGTATATAGTCAGGAGTCTATTTTATATGGTCACTCATTCAGAAACTCAATGAATGATACACAACTGGGGAATAGTCAGAGTCCATGCCATATCGCCACTCAATCACAGCATTACCAAATAATGCACAATGGGGCAATAATCAGGAATCTATTCCATATGGACTCTTATTCAGAGCTTCAGTGCATAATAAAGAGTTTTGCAGTAGTCAGGACTTTATGTAAGGTAGCCTCAAACTAAGCATCTTTCTGAATGATACACACATGTGTGATTGTCAGGAGGCTATTTGATATGGACACTCATATAGAACGTTTTCGAATACTGCACATGTGGGGAATAAACAGTAATCTATTTCATATGGTGATTCGTTTAAAATATCAAGGAATAATGCACACCTGTGGAGTGAAATAGGATCTATTACATATGGCCACTCTTTCAGTGTTTCAGTGAATAATATGTATATTTGAATAGTCAGGAATCTGTTTTATATGGCCACACATTCAGGGCCTCGGTGAATAATACACCTCTTGAAAACAGTCAAGAGGCTATTTCAAGTGTCTACACATTCAGGATCTCTGTATATAATGCACACCTGGGCAATAGGAGTCTTTTTTTATGCCCACATATTCAGAGTCTCATTCAGTAATACACACCTAAGGAAGAGTTGAGAGTCTACTTCATATGGACACTCATTTTGAGCTTCAGTTTATAATGCACACCAGGGTTATAGTCTGGAGCCTCTTTTATATGGCCACTCATTCAGTGCCTCACTGGATGATACAAACCTGGGGAATCATAATTATTCTATTCCATACTACCACTCATTCAGAGCCTTATAAAATAATTCACAACGGGCAATAGTCAGGTGTCTATTTTATATGGTCTCTCAGTTAAATAATGAACTTCTATGGAGTAGTCAAGTCACTGTTTAGGAGACCACGAATTAAGTTCCTCCCTTAATGACACACACCTGGATGATAGTCAGTAGTCTATTTTATATGACTTCTTATTCTGAAAATCACTGAAGAATACACACATGATGGAGTGTCAGCAGGATATTTGGTATGCACACTCATACAGAACCTGTTTAAATAATGTGAACATGGAGAATAATTAGGAGTCTATGTCATACGGCTACTGATTCAAACAATCAGTGAATAATGCACACCTGTGGAGTAATAAGAAGTCTGCTTTATATGGCCACTCTTTCACAGCCTCACCACATATTACAAACATGTGATATAATCTGGAGTTTATTTCTTATGGACACTCATTCAGATAATTACTGAATAATGCACATCTGCGGAATAGTCAGAAGTCCCTTTCCTATGTCTACTCATTGAGAGCCTCACTGAATATACACACGTGGGGAAATAGTCAGGATTCGGTTTTGTTCCCTCATTCAGAGTCTCACTGAATAAGGCTCACCTTTGGAATAGACAGGTGTCTTTTTCATGTGGCCTCTCATTAGTAGAGTCACTGAATAATGTGGAGTAGTCAGGAGTCTGTTTCATGTAGATGCATATACAGAGCCTCAGTGAATAATGCAGAACCATGTGATAGTAAGGAATCCAATTAATATGGCCACATATTCAGAGCCTCACTGAATAATACACACCTGGACAATAATTTGGAGCCTATTTCTTATGAACATTCATTAAGAGCCTCCATGAATAATGCACACCTGTGAAGAAGACAGGATTCTATTTCATTTAAACAGTCATTCTTAGCCTCAGTGGATAATATGCAACTTTGAAATAGTCAGGAGTCTATTTCATATGGCCACTCATTCAGATCCTCAGTGATTAATACACACTTGGGGAAAAGTCAAGAGTCTATGTTATATGGCCACTCTCTCAGTACCTTACTGAATGGTACACAGCTGGGGAATTGTCAGGACAGTTCCATATGTACACTCAATGAGTGCCTCTCTGAATAATGCACACCTGTGGAATAGTCATGAATCTACTTCATTTGGTCACTCTTTCAGAACATCAGTGAATAATACATACCTAGAAAACATTCGGTAGTGTGTTTCATGTGGCCACTCGTTCAGAGCCTCACAAAATAGTGCACACCTGAAAAATTCTCAAGAGTCTATTTGGAATGACAATGCATTCAGAGACTCTGCGAATAACACACACCTAGGGAATTTTGAGGAATTCATTCCAAATGGTCACATGTTCGAAGTCTCAGTGAATCATGCAGACAAAGAAAATAATCAAAAGTCTATTGCTTATGCCCTCTCATTCAGCCCCTCAGTGAATAATGCATGTCGAGTACTGAGGGGTCTGTTTAATATGGCCACTCATTTGGAGCCTCACTGAATAGTACACAACTGAAAAAAAAGCAGGGGTGTATTTCACATGGCCACTCATTCAGAGGCTCAGTGAATAATGCACAGCTGTTTAGTACTCAGTAGCCTGTCTCATATGGTGAATCATTCAGAGCCCCAGTGAACAATACACAGCTTGAGAATAGTCAGGATTCTATTTAACATAAACACTCATTATGGGCCTCAGTGATTCACTCATGTCTGTGGAATACTTAGGATACTAATTCATATTACCCCGCAATTCATAGATTCCCTGAATATTACACACTTGTGAAATAATCAGATGTCTATTTCATATGGTGAGTCATTAAGAACCCCAAGAAATAATACACTACTGGGGAATAGTCAGGAATCTACTTTATACGGTCACTCAGAGAATCAGTGAATAATGCACACATGAGAAATACTCGGTGAATGTTAGGAGTCTATTTCATATGGCCACACAGAGCCTCAGTGAATAATGCACACAACGGTAATAGTCAGGATCCTGTTTCATATGACCACTAATTAAGTATCTCACTGAATGACACACCGGGGAATTGTCAGGATTCTGTTCCATAGGACCATTCATTTAGAGCCTTAGTGTCTACTTCAAAGGGCCACACATTGAGAGTCTCTGTATATAATGCACACCTGAGGAATACACAGAAATCTCTTATTTTGGCTCACTTATTCAGGCTCATTCAGTTATACCCACATGGAAAAGAGTTAAGAGAATTCTTTATATAGCCACTCATTTAGAGCCTCAGAAAATCATGCACACCTGTGGAACAGACACTGGTATATTTTGTATGGCCTAAAAATCAAAGCCTGAGTGAGTAATGCAAAACTTCGGAATAATGAGGACTTTATTAGATATGCCCACTTAGTGTCTCAGTCCATAAGACACACCTTAGGAATACTGAGGGATCTATTTCATCTACTCACTAACTCAAAGCCTCAATAAATAATACACACCTGTGGAATAGTCAGAAGGCTCTTTCATATGGCCAAACATTCAGAGCCTCAGTGACTAATACATACCGGGGCATACTCAGGAAACTATTACATATGGCTTCTCATTCAGGGCTTCACTGAATAACGAACACCTGGGAAAAAGTCAGGATTCTATTTCATAAAGACACTCTTTCAGAGCCAAACCTAAAAGTGCACTCCTGCGAGTATTCAGGAGTCTCTTTTCTATGTCCACTCATTCAGAGCCTCATTGAATAATACACATTTATTCATTGAATAATAAATTCAATTATTATTGATTAATACACGTCAGGAGTGTATTTCACAAGGCCTTTCATTCAGAGCCTCATTGAATCATACCTACCTGAGGAATACTCAGGAGTCTATTTCATATGGCCACTCATTCAGAAACTCGTGAAATAATGCACACCTCTGAAATAGTCTGGAGTCTATTTGATATGACGGTTCATTCAGTGCCTCAGTGGAAAATGCACATGGGCGATATAGTTAAGTGGCTATTTTATGTAGACACTCATCCATACCCTTAGTAAGAAATACATACCTGGGGAATAGTCAGGAGTCTATTTCATGTGGCCAACTATTCAGAAACTCAGTGAAAGCTACACACCTGTGGACTAGTTAGAGTCTATGACATATTGCCACTCAATAAGAGCATTATTGATTGATGCACACCTGGGAATTAGTCAGGATTCTATATCATATTACCATTGTTTAAGAGGCTCATTGAGTAATGCAAATCTTGTCAGTAATCAGGAGGCTATGTCATATGAACACTCATTCATAGCCTCAGTGAATAATGCACACCAGGGGTGGAGCCAGAAGTGTATTTCACACAGCCACTCATTCAGAGCCTCAGTGAATAATTCACACCTGTGGAACATTCAGCATTTTATTTCATAAGACCACTGACTAATAGGCTCAGTGAATAATGCAGAAATGTACAGTACTCAGCAGTCTATTTCATAAAACCACTCATTCAGAGATTCACTGAATAATAAAATTATTTGGGATAGACATCATCCTGTTTTGTATGACCACACAAGGAGAGCCTCACTGAGTAATACACACCTGGGGAAAAGTTAGGAGTGTACTATATATGGCCAGTCATATACAGCCTCATTGAATAATGCACACGTGTGGAATAGACACTAGTCTATTTTATATGGCCACAAAATCAAAGCCTGAGTGAGTAATGCACAACTTTGGAATAGTCATTAGTCTATTTCGTATGCCCATATATTCAGAGTCTGAGTCAATAATACACACCTGTGGAATAGTCAGAAGTCTATTTTATATGGTCACTAACTCAAAGACTCATTAAATGATACACACCTGTGGACTAGTCAGAAGACTGTTTTAAATGGCCAAAGTTTCAGAGCCTCAGTGAATAATGCATATCTGGGGAATACTCAGGACCCTTTTTCATATGGCCCCTCCTTCTGAGCTTAACAGAATAAGGAACACCTTTATTGCAGTCCGAATTATATTTCATATAGCCGCATATTCAGAGCCTCACTGGATAACATATAACTTGGGGAAAGTCAAGTTTCTATGTCATATAGCCACTCAATTAGAGCCAATCCTAAAAATTTATGCCTGAGGATTATTCAGTTGTCGCTTTCCTCTGGCCACTCATTCAGAGCCTCACTGAATAATACAGACCTATGGAAATGTCAGGAGTGTATTTCACACAGCCACTCATTCAGAACCTCAGTGAAGAATTATATATACCTGGGGAATACTCAGGGTTCCATTTAATATAGCCACTTTTTCACAGACTCACTGAATAATGCACACCTGTGGAATAGTATGGAGTCTATTGGATATAACCGTTTACCCAGTGCCTTAGTGGAAAATGCACCGCTGAGCCATAGTTAAGAGTATATAGTCAGGTGTCTATTTTATATGGTAACTCATTCAGAAACTTCCTGAATGATACACAACTGGGGAACCGTCAGAGTCCATGCCCTATGGCCACTCAATCACAGCATTACCGAATAATGCACAATGGGGCAATAGTCAGTAGTCTATTTCATAAGGCCACTTAGTCAGAGCTTCAGTGCATAACAAACAGCTGTGGAGTAGTCAGGACCCTATTTAAGCTAGCCCCAAATTAAGCAGATCCCTGAATAATACACACATGTGTGATTGTCAGGAGTCTATTTGATATCGACACTCATACAGAACCTCTTCAAACACTGCACATGTGGGGAATAAACACTAGTCTATTTCATATGGTGATTCGTTTGGAATATCAAGCAATAATGCACACCTATAGAGTAAAATGAGGTCTATTTTATATGGCCACTCTTTCAGTGTTTCAGTGAATAATATGTATATCTGAATAGTCTTGGGTACCTTTCATATGGCCACTCGTTCAGGGCATCGGTGAATAATACACTTCTTGGAAACAGTCAAGAGTATACTTCAAATGTCTACACATTCAGGGTCTCTGTAAATAAAACACACCTTGGCAATAGCCAGGAGTCTCTTATTTATGCACACATATTCAGAGTCTCATTCAGTAATACAAACCTAAGGAAGAGTTAAGAGTCTACTTCATATAGCCACTCATTTAGAGCCTCAGTGTATAATGCACAGCAGGGTTATAGTCTAGAGCCTCTTTTATATGGCCACCTATTCTGTGCCTCATTGGATGATACACACCTGGGGAATCATAAGGATTCTATTCAATACTACCACTCATTCAGAGCCTTGTAGAATAATTCACAACAAGCATTAGACAGGTGTCTATTTTATATGGCCTCTCATTCAGAGCTTCAGTTAAATAATGAACTTCTATGAAGTAGTCAAGTCACTGTTTAAGAGAGCCAGGAAATAAGTGCCTCCCTGAATGATACACACCTAAATGACAGTCAGGAGTGTATTTTATATGACCTCTCATTCTGAAAATCTCTGAAGAATACACACATGACGGAGTGTCAGCAGGATATTTGGCATGCACACTCATACAGAACCTGTTTAAAAATGCAAATATGAAGAATAATTTGGAGTCTATGCCATATGCGTACTGATTCACACAATAAGTGAATAACGCACACCTGTGGAGTAATAAAAAGTCTTTTTCATATGGCCACTCTTTCACAGCCTCACCGCATATTACACACATGTGATATAATTTGGAGTATAGGTCTTATGGTGAAGCCTTCAGAGAATTACTGAATAATGCACACCTGTGGAATGGTCAGAAGTCCTCTTTCTATGGCTACTCATTGAGAGCCTCACTGAATGTACACACCTGAAGAAATAGTCAGGATTCTGTTTTATCCCCTCATTCAGAGTCTCACTGAATAATGCACACCTGTAAAATAGTCAGTTGTGTTTTTTATGTGGCCTCTCATTCGGAGTGTCACTGAATAATGTGGAGAATTTAGGAGTCTATTTCATGTAGACACATAGTCAGCGACTCAGTGAATAATACACACATGGAGAATAATTTGGAGTCAATTTCCGATGGACATTCATTCAGAGCCTCGGTGAATAATGCACACCTGTGGAGAAGCCAGGGGTCTATTTCATTTGGAAACTCATTCTTTGTCTCAGTGAATAATATGCACATGTGAAATAGTCAAGAGTCTATTTCATATGGCCACTCATTCAGAGCCTCAGTGAATAATACACACTTGGGGAATAGTCAAGAGTCTCTTTTATATGGCAACTCTCTCAGTACCTTACTAAGTGGTACACACCTGGGAAATATTCAGGACAGTTTCATATGGACACTCAATGAGTGCCTCACTGAATAATGCACACCTGTGGAATAGTCAGGAATTTATTACATTTGGTCACTCTTTCAGAGCCTCGGTGAATAATACACACCTAGAAAACATTGAGGTGTGTGTTTCATGTGGCCACTCATTCAGAGACTCATGGAATAGTGCACACCTGGAGAATTCTCAAGTGGCTATTTGGAATGGCAATGCATTCAGAGACTCTGTGAATAACACACTCCTAGGGAATTGTAAGGAATCCTTTCCAAATGACCACATATTCAGAGCCTGAGTGTATTATGCACACCAAGAAAATAATCAGGAGTCTATTGCTTATGCCCTCTCATTCAGCCCCTCAGTGAATAACGAACATCTGTCGAGTACTTAGAGGTCTGTTTCATAAGGCCCCTCATTTCGAGCCTCGCTGAATAGTACAACACTGGAAAAAAATCAGGGGTGTATTTCACATGGCCACTCATTCAGGGAATTAGTGAATAATTCACAGCTGTTGAGTACTCAGGAGACTTTCTCATATGGTGAATCATTCAGAGCCTCACTGAATGATACACCTCTTGGGAATAGTCAGGATTTTATTTAATATAAATGCTCATTATGAGCCTCAGTGAATCACGCATGTCTGTGGAATACTGAGGATATTAATCCATATTACCTCCCAATACATAGATTCGCTTAATATTACACACTTGTGAAGTAATCAGAAGTCTATTTCATATGATGAGTCATTAGGAACACCAAGAAATATTACACTACTAGGGAACAGTCAGGAGTCTATTTCATGTGGCCACTCAAAGAATCAGTGAATAATGCACACATGAGGAATACTCATTGAATATTAGGAGTCTAATTTATATGGCCACACCGAGACTCAGTGAATAGTGCACACCAAGGTAATAGTCAGGATCCTGTTTCATATGACCACTGATTCAGTATCTTTCTGAATGACACACTGGGGAATCATCAGGATTCTGTTCCATAGGACCATTCCTTCAGAGCCTTACTGAATAATGCACAAGAGGGCAATAGTCAGGAGTCTATTTCATATGGCCTCTCCTTCGGAGATTCAGTGAATAATGAACACCTGTGGAGTAGTCATGACCCTATTTAAGATAGCAAGAAATTAAGCACCTTCCTGAATGATACACACCTGGGTAATATTCAGGAGTCTACTTAAAACGGCTGCATATTCAGAGTCTCTGTAAATAATGCACACATGGGCAATAGACAGGAGTCTCTTTTTTACGCCCACTTACTCAGAGTTTCATTAAATGATACACACCTGCAGAGGAGTTAAGAGTCTACTTCATATAGACACCCATTTAGATCCTCAGTGAATAATGCACACCAGGGTAGTAGTCTGGAACCTCTCTCATATAGCGGCTCATTCAGTGCCTCACTGAATGATACATGCTTGGGGAATCATCAGGATTCTATTCCATACAGCCACTTAGTCAGAGGCTTATTGAATACTTCACAACGGGGCAATAGTCAGGTGACTATTTTATATGGCCTCTCATTTAGAGTTTCAGTGAATAATGAACTTATATGGAGTAGTTAGGACTCTGTTTATAGTAGCCACGAATTAAGTGCCTCCCTAAATGATACACGCCTGGGTGATAGGAGTCTATTTCATATGATCTCTCATTCTGGAAATAACTGAAGAATACACACCTGGGAAACTGTCAGGAGTCTATTTGGTATGTACAGTCAGGCAGAACCTCTTTGAATAATGCACACTTGGAGAATATTTAGGAGTCTATGTCATATGGCTATTCATTCAGACCATCAGTCAATAACACACACATGTGGAGTAATAAGAAGTCTGTTTCATGTGGCCACTGTTTCACAGCCTCACCGAATATTATACACTTATGATATAGTCTGCAGTCTATTTCATGTGGCCACTCAGAGTCAGTGAATCATGCACACATGAGGAATACTCAGTGAAGTTTAAAAGTCTATTTTATATGGCCACTCAAGGCCGCACTGAATAATCCATACCACGGTAATAGTCAGTATCCTGTTTCATGTCACCACTGATCCAGTATCTCTCTGAATGATACACACCAGGGCATCTTCAGGATTCTATTCCATAGGAGCACTCATTCAGAGCCTTACTAAATAATGCACATGGGGCAGAGTGAGGAGTCTATTTCATATGGCCTCTCCTTCAGAGATTCAGTGAATAATAAACACCTGTGAAATAGTCAGGACCCTATGTAAGATAGCCACAAATTAAGCACCGAAAAATCGAGTGTATTTTATATTGCCACCATTTCAGTGTTTCAGCGAATTATATATATATATATATATATATATATATATATATATATATATATATGGAGTAGGCAAGAATCTCTTTTATATGGCCACTTGTTCAGAGCCTCAGTGAATAATACACCCCAGGGAAATTGTCTAGTGTCTACTTTAAGTGGCCACACATTGAGAGTCTCTGTATATAATGCACAAGTGGGGAATAGACAGGAGGCTCTATTTTAGGCTCACTTATTCAGTCACATTTAGTAACACACCTGGAAAAGAGTTAAGGGTATTCTTCATGTAGCTACTCATTTAGAGCCTCAGTAAATAATGCACACCTGTGGAACAGACAATGGTCTATTTTGTATGGCCACAAAATCAAAGCCCGAGTGAGTAATGCACACCTTTGGAATAATGAGGAGTTTATTCCATATGCCCACTTAATCAGTGTCTCAATCAATAGTACACATCTGAGAAATAGTAAGGGATCTATTTCATTTAATCACTAAATCAAAGCCTCATTAAATAATATGCACCTGTAAAATAGTCAGGAGGCTATTTCATATGGTCAAACATTTAGAGTCTCAGTGACTAATACATACCAGCGCATACTCAGGACATTTTTACATACGGCCTCTCATTCAGAGCTTCACTGAATAATGAACACCTGGGGGAATGTCAGGCTTTTATTTCATAAAGACACTCTTAATGAGCCAAACCTAAAAAGGCACTCCTGCGAGTATTCAGGAGTCTCTTTTCTATATCCACTCATTAAGAGCCTGATTAAATAATACATATCTTTGGAAATGTCAGGAGTGTGTTTCACACAGCCACTCATTCAGAGCCTCATTGAATCATACATACCTAGAGAATACTCAGGAGTCTATTTCATATGGCCACTCATTCAGAAACTCGTGGAATAATGCACACCTGTGAAATAGTCAGGAGTCTATTTGATATCATGGTGCATTCAGTGCCTCAGTGGAAAATGAACAAGGGAAGAATAGTTAAGTGGCTATTTTATGTAGCCACTCATCCATATATTTAGTAAGTAATACACACCTGGGGAATAATCAGGAGTCTATTTCATGTGGCCAATTATTCAGAAACACAGTGAATGCTACACACCTGTGAACTAGTTAGAGTCTATGACATATGGCGGCTCAATCAGAGCATTACTGATTGATGCACACCTGGGAATTAGTCAGGATTCTTTTTCATATCACCATTGTTTAGGAGCCTCACTGAGTAATGCACATCTGGTCAGTAATCAGGAGGCTATGTCATATGAACATTCATTCATAGCCTCAGTGAATAATGCACACACCTGTGGAGTAGCCAGGAGTATATTTCACACAGCCACTCGTTCAGAAACTCAGTGAATAAAACACACCTGTGGAACGGTCAGAATTTCATTTCATAAGGCGAATGACTCATAGCATCAGTGAATAATGCACAAATGTACAGCACTCAGCAGTCTATTTCATTAAGTCACTCATTCAGATATTCACTGAATAATAAAAATATTTGGGATAGACATCATCCTGTTTCATATGATCCCACATAGAGAGCCTCACTGAGTGATAAACACCTGAAAAAGAGTTAGGAGTCTACTTTTATGGCCACTCATTTGCAGCCTCAGTGAATAATGCACGCGTGTGGAATAGACACTAGTCAATTTTATATGGCCACAAATTCAAAGCCTGAGTGAGTACTGCCCAACTTTGAAATAGTCATTTGTCTATTTCATATGCCCATAAATTCAGAGTCTGAGTCAACAATACACACCTGGGGAATTGTCAGAAATCTATTTCATATGATCACTAACTCAAAGACTCATTAAATGATACACACCTGTGGATGGGTCAGGAGGCTATTTTATATGGCCAAAGTTTCAGAGCCTCAGGGAACAATACACACCCGTGAGATAGTAAAGAATATAATTAATATGGCCACATATTCAGAGTCTCACTGAATAATACACACATGGAGAATAATTTGGAGTCTATTTCCGATGGACATTCATTCAGAGCCTCGGTGAATAATGCACATCTGTGAGTAACCAGGGGTCTATTTCATTTGGACACTCATTCTTACCCTCAGTGAATAATATGCACCTGTGAAATAGTCAGGAGTCTATTTTATATGGCCACTTGTTCAGGGCCTCAGTGAATACACCCCTGGGAAATTGTCTAGTGTCTACTTTAAATGGCCACACATTGAGAGTCTCTGTTTATAATGCACACCTGGGGAATAGACAGGAGTCTCTTTCTTAGGCTCACTTATTCAGTCTCATTCAGAAATACACACCTGGAAAAGAGTTAGGAGTCTTCTTCATATAGCCACTCATTTAGAGCCTCAGAAAATAATGCACACCTGTGAAACAGACACTGGTCTATTTTGTATTGCCACAAATCAAAGCCTGAATGAGTTATGCACAACTTTGAAAAATGAGGAGTCTATTCCATATGCCCACTTAGTCAGTGTCTCAGTCAATAATACACACCCAAGGAATAGTAAAGAGTCTATTTTATCTAATCACTGACTCAAAGCCTTATTAAATAGTAAACACCTGTGGAATAGTCAGGAGGCTATTTCATATGGCCAAACATTGAGATTCTCAGTTACTAATACATACTGGGGCATACTCAGGGCAGTATTACATACGGCCTCTCATTAAGAGCTTCACTGAATAATGAACACCTGAAAGAAATTCAGGATTCTATTTCATAAAGACACTGTTTCAGAGCCAAAAATAAAAATGCACTCCTGCGACTATTGAGAACTCTCTTTCCAATGTCTATTCATTCAGAAACTCAAGAAATAATACACATTTATGAAAATGTCAGGATTGTATTTAACATGGCAATTCATTCAGAGACTCACTGAACTATACATACCTGGGGAATACTCAGGAGTCTATTTCATATGGCCACTCATTCAGAAACTCGTGGAATAATGCACACCTGAGAAATAGTATGGAGTCTATTTGATATGATGGTTCATTCAGTGCCTCAGTGGAAAATGCACACGGGAGAAAGAGTTAAGTGGATATTTTATGCAGTCACTCATCCATACCCTTAGTAAGTAATACACACCTGGGGAATAGTCAGGAGTCTATGTCATGTGGCCAATTATTCAGAAACTCAGTGAATGCTACACACCTTTGGACTAGTTAGAGTCTATGACATATGGCTGCTCAAACAGAGCATTACTGATTGATGCATACCTGGGAATTTGTCAGCATTCTATTTCATATTACCATTGTTTAAGAGCCTCATTGAGTAATGCACATCTGGTCAGTAATCAGGAGGCTATGTCATATGAACACTCATTCATGGCCTCAGTGAATAATGCACACCTGTGGAGTAGCCAGGAGTGTATTTCACACAGTCACTCATTCAGAGCCTCAGTGAATAATAAACACCTGTGGAACAGTCAGCATTTCATTTTCTAAGGCCACTGACCCATAGCCTCAGTGAATAATGCACAAATGTACAGTACTCAGCAGTCTATATCATAAAGCCACCAACTTAGAGATTCACTGAATAATAAAAATATTTGGGATAGACATCATCCTGTTTCATATGATCACACAAGGAGAGCCTCACTGAGTAATACACACCTGGGGAAGAGTTAGGAGTCTACTTTATATGGCCACTCATTTACAGCCTCAGTGAATAATGCACGCGTGTGGAATAGACATTAGTGTATTTTATATGGCCACAAAATCAAAGCCTGAGTGAGTAATGCACAACTTTGAAATAGTAGTCTATTTCTCATGCCCATGTATTCATAGTCTGAGTTAGTAATACACACCTGGAGAATTGTCAGAAGTCTATTTTATATGGTCACTAACTGAAAGACTCATTAAATGATACACACCTGGGGAATCATCTGGATTCTATTCCATACTGCCACTCATTTAGAGCCTTAATGAAAAATTCACAATGAGGCAAGTCAGGTGACTATTTTATATGGCCTCTAATTTAGAGTTTCAGTGAATAATGAACTTCTATGGAGTACTCAGGATGCTGTTTATGGTAGCCACAAATTAAGTGCCTCCCTGTATGATACACACCTGAGTGATAGTCAGGAGTTTATTTCATATGATCTCTCATTCTGGGAATAACTGAAGAATACACACATGGGAAAGTGTCAAGGGTCTATTTGGTATACACACTCATGCAGAACCTATTAGAATAATGCACACATGGAGAATAATTAGGAGTCTATATCATATGGCTACTCATTCAGACAATCAGTGAATAATGCACACACGTGGAGTAATAAGAAGTCTGTTTCATGTGGTCACTCCTTCACAGCCTTACTGAATATTATACCCTTATGATAGAGTCAGGAATCTATTTCATGTGGTCACTCAGAGAATCAGTGAATAATACACACATGAGGAATACTCTGTGAATATTAAAAGTCTATTTTATATGGCCACTCAGAGACGCACTGAATAATGCATACCACGGTAATAATCAGAATCCTGTTTCATGTGACCACTGATTCAGTATCACTCTGAATGGTACACACCAGGGAATCTTTAGGTTTCTATTCCATAGGAACACTCATTCAGAGCCTTACTAAATAATGCACAATAGAGCAACAGTCAGGAGTCTATTTCATATGGCCTCTCATTCAGAGATTCAGTGAATAATAAAAACCTGTAGAGTAGTCAGGACCCTATTTAAAATAGCCACAAATTAAGCACCTCCCTGAATGATACACACCTATATGTCAGTCAGGAGTCTATTTGATATGGACACTCATAGAGAACCTCTTAGAATAATGCAAATGTGAAAAATAATCTCGTGTCTATTTCATATGTTGATTCCTTTAAAGAATCATTGAATAACACACACCTGTGAAGAAAAATCGAGTCTATTTTATATACCACCATTTCAGTGTTTCAGTGAATAATATATATATCTGGAATAGCCAAGAATCTCTTTCATGTGGCCACTCTTTCAGGAATTCAGTGAATAAGACATCCCTGGGAAATTGTCTAGTGTCTACTTCAAATGACCACACATTGAGAGTCTCTGTATATAATACACACCTGGGGAATAGACAGGAGTTTCTTCCTTAGGCTCACTTATTCAGTCTCATTCAGTAATACACACCTGTAAAAGAGTTAAGAGTCTTGTTCATTTAGCTACACTTTTAGAGCCTCAGCAAATAATTCAACCTGTGGAACAGACACTGGTCTACTTTGTATGGCCACAAAATCAAGTCTGGAGTGAGTAAATCAAAACAGGGGAATAATGAAAAGTGTATTCCATATGCCCACTTAATCAGTGTCTCAGTCAATAATACACACCTTAGAAATACTAAGGGATCTATTTCATCTAATCACTGACATAAAGCCTCATTAAATAATACACACCTGTGGAATAGTCAGAAGGATATTTTATATGGCCATTCAGAATCTCAGTGACTAATACATACCGGGTCATACTCAGGACACTATTACATATGGCCTCTGCTTCAGAGATACACTGAATAAGGAACACTTGTATTTTAGTCAGAATTCTATTTCATATAGCCACATATTCACAGCCTCATTGAATAACATACACCCTGGGGAAAATCATGTTTCTATTTTTTTTTAATTTGTATTGCATTTTAGGTTTTGGGGTACATGTTGAATAACATACACCCTGGGGAAAATCATGGTTCTATTTTTTTTAATTTGTATTGCATTTTAGGTTTTGGGGTACATGTGCAGAATGTGCAAGATAGTTGCACAGGTACAAACATGGAAGTGTGTTTTGCTGCATTCCTCCCCCTACCCCACATTTGGCATTTCTCCCCAGGCTATCCCTCCCCAGCTCCCCCCCGTTGTCCCTCCCCTATTCCCCCCAATAGACCCTAGTGTGTAGTACCCCCTTCCCTGTGTCCTTGTGTTCTCGTTTTTCTCACCCACCTATGAGTGAGAATATGTGGTATTTCATTTTCTGTTCTTGTGTCAGTTTGCTGCGAATGATGTTCTCCAGATTCATCCATGTCCTTACAAAGGACATAAACTCGTCATTTTTGATTGCTGCATAATATTCCATGGTGTATATGTCCCACATTTTCCCAGTCCAGTCTATCATCGATGGGCATTTGGGTTGGTTCCAATTCTCTGCTATTGTAAACAGTGCTGCAATGAACATTCGTGTGCATGTGTCCTTATAGTAGAACGATTTATAGTCCTTTGGATATATACCCAGTAATGGGATTGCTGGGTCAAATGGAATTTCTATTTCTAGGTCCCTGAAGAATCACCACACTGTCTTCCACAATGGTTGAACTAATTTTAACTCCCACTAACAGTGTAAGAGTGTTCCTATTTCTCCACATCCTCTCCAGTATCTATGGTCTCCAGATTTTTTTTAAAATTTTTAAAATTTTTATTGCATTATAGGTCCTGGGGTACATGTGCAGAACGTGCAACATAATTGCATAGGTACACACATCACAGTGTGTTTTGTTGCCTTCGTCCCCTTCACCAACACTTGGCATTTATCCCCAGGCTATCCTTTCCCAGCACCCCCGCTGTCCCTCCCCCATTGCCCCCAATAGACCGCAGTGTGTAGTAGACCCCCTCCCTGTGTCCATTTGTTCTCATTTTTCTCACCCGCCTATGAGTGAGAATATGCGGTATTTTCTTTTCTGTTCTTGTGTCACTTTGCTGAGAATGATGTTCTCCAGATTCATCCATATCCTTACAAAGGACACAAACTCATCATTTTTAAATTTTATTTATTTATTTAAATTTTTATTGCATTTTAGGTTTTGGGGTACATGTGCAGAACGTGCAAGATAGTTGCATAGGTACATACCTGGCATTGTGTTTGGCTGCCTTCCTCCCCTTCACACACACTTGGCATTTCTCCCCATGATATCCCTCCCTAGCTCCCCCCGCACAGTGTTCCTACCCCATTTGTCCATTAGACCCCAGTGTGTAGTAGGCCTCCTCCCTGTGTCCATGTGTTCTCGTTTTTCTCACCCGCCTATGAGTGAGAATATGCGGTATTTCCTTTTCTGTTCTTGTGTCAGTTTGCTGAGAATAATGTTCTCCAGATTTATCCATGTCATTACAAAGGACAAAAACTCATCATTTTTGATTGCTGGATAATATTCCATGGTGTATATGTGCCACATTTTCCCATTCCAGTCTATCATTGATGGGCATTTGGGTTGGTTCCAGGTCTTTGCTATTGTAAACAGTGCTGCAATGAACATTCGTGTGCATGTGTCCTTGTAGTAGAAAGATATATAGTCCTTTGGATATATACCCTGTAATGGGATTGCTGGGTCAAATAAAATTTCTATTTCTAGGTCTTTGAGAAATCGCTACCCTGTCTTCCACAATGGCTGAACTAATTCACACTTCTAGTAACAGTGTAAGAGTGTTCCTATTTCTCCACATTCTCTCCAGCATCTGTTGTCTCCAGATTTTTTAATGATCGCCATTATAACTGGCGTGAGATGGTATCTCAATGTGGTTTTGATTTGCATCTCTCTAATGACCAGTGATGATGAGCATTTTTTCATGTGTTTGTTGGCCTCGTGTATGTCTTCTTTTGTAAAGTGTCTGTTCATATCCTTTGCCCATATTTTGAACAGGCTTGTTTGTTTTTCTCTTGTAAATCTGTTTGAGTTCTTTGTAAATTCTGGTTATCAGCCCTTTGTCTGATGCGTAAACTGCAAAGATTTTTTCCCATTCTGATGGTTGCCAATTCACTCTAGTGACTGTTTCTTTTGCCATGCAAAAGCTTTGGAGTTTGATTAGGTTCTATTTGTCTATCGTGGCTTTTGTTGCCAGTGCTTCTGGTGTTTTGGTCATGAAGTCCGTGCCTACTGCTATGTATTGAATGGTTTTGCCTAGATTTCTTCTAGGGTTTTTATGCTGTCAGGTCTTATGTTTAAGTCTTTAATCCATCTGGAGTTAATTTTAGTGTAAGGTGTCAGGACGGGGTCCAGTTTCTGCTTTCTGCACATGGCTAGCCAGTTTTCCCAACACCATTTATTAAACAGGGAATCCTTTCCCCATTGCTTGTTTTTGTCTGGTTTATCAAAGATCATATGGTTGTAGATATGTTGATTTGCCTCCGATGCCTCTGTTCTGTTCCATTGGTCTATATCTCTGTTTTGGTACCAGTACCATGCTGTTTTGATTACTGTAGCCTTGTAGTATACTTAGAAGTCTGGTAGTGTGATGCCTCTCGCTGTGTTCTTTTTGCTTAGAATTGACTTGGCTATGAGGGCTCTCCTTTGGTTCCATATGAAGTTCATGGTGGTTTTTTCAGTTCTGTGAAGAAATTCAATGGTAGTTTGATGGGGATAGCATTGATTGTGTAAATTACTTTGGACAGTATAGTCATTTTCACGATATTGATTCTTCCTAACCACGAACATGGAATGTTTCTTCATCTGTTTGTGTCCTCTCTTATTTCGTTGAGCAGTGGTTTGTAGTTTTCCATATAGAGGTCCCTTACGTTCCTTGTGAGTTGTATTCATAGGTATTTTATTTTCTTTGTAGCAATTGTGTATGGCAGTTCGTTCTTGATTTGGTTCTCTTTAAGTCTATTATTGGTGTATAGGAATGCTTGTAAATTTTGCACATTGATTTTATATCCTGAGACTTTGCTTAAGTTGATAATCATTTTCAGGAGTTTTTGGGCTGAGGTGATTGGGTCTTCTAGGTATACTATCATGTCATCTGCGAATAGAGACAATTTGGCTTCCTTCTTTCTTATTCAAATACATTTTATTTCTTTTTCTTGCCTGATTGCTCTGGCTAGAACTTCCAGTACTATGTTGAATAGGAGTGGTGAGAAAGGGCATCCTTGTCTAGTGCCGGATTTCAAAGGGAATGCTTCCAGTTTTTACCCATTAAGTATGATATTGGCTGTTGGTTTGTCATAAATAGCTTTTATTACTTTGAAATATGTTCAATCAATACAGAGTTTATTGAGAGTTTTTAGCATAAAGGGCTGTTGAATATTGTCAAATGCCTTCTCTGCGTCAATTGAGATAATCATGTGGTTTTTGTTTTTGCTTCTGTTAATGTGGTGAATGACGTTTATAGACTTGTGTATGTTGAACCAGCCTTGCATGCCCGGGATGAGTCCTACTTGATCATGATGGCTAAGTTTCTCAATGTGCTGTTACAATCGGTTTGCCAGTATTTTATTGAGGATTTTTGCATCTGTGTTCATTATGGATATTGGCCTGAAGTTTTCTTTTCTTGTTGAGTCTCTGCCGGGTTTTGCTACCAGGATGATGTTGGTCTCATAAAATGATTTGTGAAGGGTTCCCTCTTTTTGTATTATTTGGAATAGTTTCAGAAGGAATGGTATCAGCTCCTCTTTGTGTGTCTCGTAGAATTCGACTGTGAACCCATCTGGACCAGGGCTTTTTTTGTGTGGTACTTTCTTAATTGCTCCCTCTACTTCAGACATTGTTTTTTTTTTTTTTTTTTTTTTTTTTTTTGTTTTTTGTTTTTTGTTTTTTTTTTTCCTTTTATTTATTTTATTTTTTTTTTATTGCATTATAGGTTTGGGGGTACATGTGCAGAACGAGCAAGATAGTTGCATAGGTACACACATGGCAGTGTGTTATTGGTCTATCCATAGTTTCGGCTTCCTCCTGGTTTAGGCTTGAAAGGACACAGCTGTTTAGAAATTTATCTATTTCTTCTTGGATTACTAGTTTATGTGCATAGAGTTGTTTGTAGTATTCTCTGATGATGGTTTGAATTTCTGTGGTATATGTGGTGATTTCCTTTTTATCGTTTTTTATTGCATCTATTTGGTTGTTGTCTCTCCTTTTCTATTAGTCTGGCTAGTGGTCTGCCTATTTCGTTGATCTTTTTGAAAAACCAGCTCTTGAATGTATTGATTTTTTGAAGGGTTTTTCGTGTCTCTATCTTCTTCAGTTCTGCTCTGATCTTAGTTATTTCATGTCTTCGGGTAGGTTTTAAGCTTTTTTGATCTTGCTTCTCTAGCTCTTTCAATTTTGATGATACGGTGTCAAATTTGTATCTCTCCACTCTTCTCATGTGGGCACTTATTGCTATATATTTTCCTCTACAGACTGCTTTAAATGTGTCCCAGAGATTCTGGTATGTTGTGTTTTCATTCTCATTGGTTTTGCAGAACTTCTTTATTTCTGCCTTCATTTCATTGTTTACCCAATCAAAATTGAAGAGTCAGTTGTTCAGTTTCCATGAAACTGTGCAGTTCAGAGTTAGTTTCTGAATTCTGAGTTCTATCTTGATTGCAATATGGTCTGAGAGACTGTTTGTTGTGATTTCAGCTGTTTTGCATTTGCTGAGAAGTGCTTTACTTCCAATTATGTGGTCAATTTTGGAGTAGGTGTGGTGTGGTGCTGAGGAGAATGTATATTCTTTGGATTTTGGATGGAGACTTCTGTAAATGTCTATCAGGTTTCCTTGTTCCAGGTCTGAGTTCAAGCCCTGGATATCATTGTTAATTTTCTGTCTGGTTGATTTGTCTGATATTGACAGTGGAGTTTTAAAGTCTCCCACTATTATTGTTTGGGAGTCTAAGTCTCTTTGTAAGTCCTTAAGAACTTGCCTTATATATCTGGGTGCTCCTGTATTGGATCCATATATATTTAGAATCGTTAGCTCTTCTTGTTGTATCGATCCTTTAACCATTATGTAACGACCTTTTTTATATGCTTTGATCTTTGCTGCTTTAAAGTCTATTTTATCAGAGATGAGAATTGCAACTCCTGCTTTTTTTTTTTGCTCTCCATTTGCCTGTTAAATCTTCCTCCATCCCTTTATTTTGAGCCTTTGTTAATCTTTGCATGTGCCATGGGTTTCCTGAATACAGCACACCGATGGGTTTTGGTTTTTTATCCAATTTACCAGTCTATGTCTTTTGATTGATGCATTTAGCCCATTTACATTTAGGGTTAATATTTTTATCTGTGAGTTTGATACTGCCATTTTGATGCTATCTGGCTGTTTTGTCCCTTGGTTGATTCAGATTCTACATTTTGTTGATGGTCTTCAGCATTTGGTATGTTTTTTGAATGGCTGGTGCTCTTTGTTCCTTTCTATGTGTAGTGCCTCTTTCAGGAACTCTTGTAAAGCAGGCCTGGTGGTGACAAAACCTCTGAGTTCTTGCTTGTTGGCAAAAGATTTTATTTTTCCTTCACTTATGAAGCTCAGTTTCGCTGGATATGAAATTCTGGATTGAAAGTTCTTTTCTTTAAGGATGTTGAATATTGGCCCCCACTCTCTTCTGGCTTGTAGAGTTTCTGCCGAGAGATCTGCTGTGAGTCTGATGGGCATTCCTTTATGGGTGACCCGACCTTTCTCTCTGGCTTCCCTTAGTATTTTCTCCTTCATTTCAACCCTGGTGAATCTGACGATTATGTGCCTTGCGGTTGCTCTTCTTGCAGAATATCTTTGTGGTGTTCTCTGTATTTCCTGGAATTGAGTATTGGCCTGCCTTGCTAGGTTGGAAAAATTTTTGTGGATAATATCCTGAAGAGTGTTTTCCAGCTTGGATTCATTCTCTTCATCACATTCTGGTACTCCTATCAAACGTATGTTAGGTCTCTTCACATCATCCCACATTTCTTGGAGATTTTGTTCATTCCTTTTTGTGCTTTTTTCTCTAATCTTGGTTTCTCTTTTTATTTCATGGAGTTGATCTTCGACTTCTGATATTCTTTCTTCTGCCTGGTCAATTCAGCTTTTGAAACTTGTGCTTGCTTCGTGAAGTTCTTGTGTTGTGTTTTTCAGCTCCTTAAATTCATTCATATTCTTCTCTAAGTTGTCCATTCTTGTTATGATTTCCACGAATATTTTTTCAAATTTGTTTCAAGGTTCTTAATTCCTTTGCATTGATTTAGAACATGTTCTTTTAGCTCACTGAAGTTTCTCATTATCCACCTTCTGAAGTCTGATTCCGTCATTTTCTCACTCTCATTCTCCGTCTAGCTTTGTTCCCTTGCTGGTGAGGAGTTTTGGTTCTTTGTAGGTGGTGAGGTGTTTTGGTTTTGGGTGATTTCCTCCTTTCCGTGCTGGTTTCTTCCCATCTTTCTGGATTTATCCACCTGTCGTCTTAGTACTTGCTGATTTTTTGATTCGGTCTCTGTGTGGATGCCCAGATTGTTGATTATGAAATATTTGTGTTATTTAGTTTTCCTTCTAATGGCTTAGCCCCTCTGCTGTATGAGTGCTGAGGTTCACTCCAGGCCCTGATTGTCTGGGGTACACCTGTAGCAGCTTTGGAACTGTGAGGGATGCTACCAGCTTCTTCTTCTGCTATCTTTGTCCCAGAATGTTGCCCGCCAAATGTTAGTCTGATTAGTCCTTTTTTGAGGTGGCTCTTTAAATATACAGGGGTCAGGGAGCTGTTTGAGGAGATGGTCTGTACTTTATAGGAGCTCCAGTGCTGAGCTGTGAGCTTCATTGTTCATTCAGGTTTCCTGGGCGAATGTGTCTGCTGCAGCAGAACTTATAAAAGCCCCCCTTTTTTTCTTCTCAGATGCTCTGTCTCAGGGTGTTGGAGATTTATATATGAGTATCTGTTGCACTGTCCTGCTCAGCTAGGAGGCAGTCTATTCACTATTTGCCTGCCGGGGCTCCTCCCTGCTAGCACGGGTCCGCCCTGCTGCCTCGGGGCTCCATTCTACTGTGGTGTGCTCCGCCCTGTTGGTGGCATCTCTCTGTTATGGCTGTTTGCCTCAGCAACATCAGGGTGTGTCAGCAGTGGGCGGTACCTCGGTAGGGGCAGATTGCGTCCATAGTGGCAGACGCCCCTCCCCCACCGAGCTGCACAGTTTGGATTCAGCTGACCCGGCAGCTAAACTCTCAACCCCAAGCGCCTCAAATCACTGTGCTGTTTGTCCCCTTGAGGGTGGGACCCGCTGAGCCAGATCACCTGGCTCCCTGCCTCAGAGTCCCTCCTCACTCTCTCTCTTTTTCTTTACAAATTGAATGGTTGACTCTCTCACAGGCGCCCCAGTCGCCTGATGATTGGCCGCTGGAATCCATGCGATCTTTTTTTCGGCGTCCCACTGCACCAGGAAAAATCACCTCTTCCCAGGAATCTCCTGGTCTGGCTCACCATCCAAGTCCTGTTCAATCGTATGGACATGTCAATCTGCCCTCCCAAAACTCAGATTTCCGGTTTAACAGGGCACCCAGAGCAGTGAGCTTTGTGCGGGCTGCCTCTGCGCCACAGCACCGTGCCAGCCAAAACAACCATGCAAGCCGCTACGCAGCTCTCCTGTGTCTCTCCTACACCTGGGAATTTGCCAGTTCTGTGGGCTACAAAAGTCCATCTAATATTCAGCTAGGACTCACCCTCTGAGTCTTCACTGACAGCTGCAATCCTGAGTTGCTTCTATGGCGCCATCTTGGAACCCCTCTCGAAAGTCAAGCTTCTATGTCGTATAGCCACTCATTTAGAGCCAAACCTAAAAATGCAGGCCTGATGAGTATTCAGTAGTTGCTTTCCTATGGCCACTCATTCAGAGCCTCACTGAATAATACAGTCCTATCGAAAATTCAGGAGTGTATTTAACATGGTCACTCATTCATAAACTCAGTGAAGAATCATATTTATCTGGGAAATACTCAGGATTCTATTTAATACAGCCACTTATTCAAAGACTCACTGAATAATGCACACTGGGGAATAATCTGGAGTCTATTTGAAATGACCATTCAGCCAGTGCCTCAGTGGAAAATGCAAAGCTGTGAAATAGTCAAGAGGATATAGTCAGGAGTCTATTTTATATAGTCACTCATTCAGAAAATCAGTGAATGATACGCATCTGGGCAATAGTCAAAGTCCATGCTATATGGCCAATCACAGCATTACCGAATAATGAACAATGGGGCAATAGTCAAAAGTCTATTTCATATGGCCTTTATTCAGAGCTTCACTGAATAGTGAACACCTGTATTGTAGTCAGAATTCTATTTCATATAGCCACATATTCAGAGCCACACTGAATAACATAGACCTTGGGGAAAGTCAAATTTCTATGTCGTATAGCCACTCATTTAGAGCCAAACTTAAATGCATGCCTGAGGAGTATTAAGTAGTTGCTTTTCTATGGCCACTCATTCAGAGCATCACTGAATAATACAGACCTACGGAGAAGTCAAGAGTGTATTTCACATGGCCACTCATTCAAAACCTCAGTGAAGAATTATATATAGCTGGGAAATACTCAGGTTTCTATTTAATATAGCCACTTATTCAGAGACTCACTGAATGATGCATACCTGGGAAATAGTCTGCAGTCTATTTGATATGACCGTTCACCCAGTGCCTCAGTGAAAAAAGCACAACTGAAAAATAATCAAGAGAATATAGTTAGGAGTCTATTTTATATGTTCACACATTTAGAAACTCACTGAATGATACACAGCTGAGGAATAGTCAGAGTCCATGGGGTATGGTTACTCAATGACAGCATTACCGAATAATGCACAATGGGGCAATAGTCAGGAGTCTATTTTATATGGCCTCTTATTCAGAGGTTCAGTGCATAATATACAGCTATGGAGTACTCAGGACCCTATTTATTGTAGCCCCAAATTAAGCACTGCCCTGAATGATACACACATGAGTGATTGTCAGGAGGCTATTTGATATGGACACTCATACAAAACCTCTTCGAATACTTCACATGTGGGGAATAAACACTAGTCTATTTCATATGGTAATTCGTTTGGAATATCAAGGAATAACACACACCTGTGGAGTAAAATGGGGTCTATTCCATATGGTCACTCTTTCAGTGTTTCAGTGAATAATATGTATATATGAATAGCCAAGAATCTCTTTCATATGTCCACTCGTTTAGAGCCTCAGCGAGTAATACACCCCATGCAAATTCAAGAGTCTACTTCAATTGTTTACACATTCAGGGTCTCTGTATATAATGCAAACCTGGGCAATAGCCTGGAGTCTCTTTTTCATGCCCACATATTCAGAGTCTCATTCAGTAATACACACCTAAGGAAGAGTTAAGTGTCTACTTCTTATAGCCACTCATTTAGAGCCTCAGTGTATAACGAACACCAGGGTTATAGTCTGGAGCCTCTTTTTCATGGCCACTCATTCAGTGCCTCACTGAATGATACAAACTTGGAAAATCATAAGGATTATATTCCATACTACCACTCATTCAGAGCCTTATAGAATAATTCACAATGAATTTTTCAAGATGGCGCCGTAGAAACAACTCAGAATTGCAGGTCTCTGTGAAGGCACAGAGGGTGATTCCTAGCCGCATTCTCAGACGGACCTTGCCCACAGAACGGGGAATTTGTCAGGTGTAGGAGAGACACGGGACACCAGCACAGCAGCTGTTTTGGCTTGCACAGCCGGTTCTGCCAGTGCTGCAGTGAAGCGGCACCCAGCACAAAACTCACTGGTCTGGGTGCCCTGTTAAACCGGCAATCTGTGATTTGGAAGGGCAGATTGACATGTCCATCAGATGAAACGAGACTTGGACAATGGGCCAGACCACGAGATTCCTGGGAAGCATGATTTGAGCTGGTGCAGTGGGCAGCTTCACGGGAGATCACAGGGATCCCAGTGTCCTATCAGGAGGCAACTGGGGCACCAGTGAAAGAGTCAAACATTAAAATTGAAGAGAAAAGGAGAGAGAAAGAGAGAGAGAGGATGGTCTCTGAGGCAGAGAGCCAGGCGATTGGGCCTGGTGGGTCCCACCCTCATGGGGATAAGAAGGGCGGCGATTGGAGGCACTCAGGATTGAGAGTTTTGCTGCAGGCTGAGCTGAATCCAGGATGGTGCAGCCCGGTGAGGGAGGGTCTTGTGCCACTATGGACACAGTCCACCCATACTGAGGTACACACCCAGTGCTGATGCAGCCTCCCATTGCTGAGGCAACCTGCCATATCAGAGAGACTCCGCCAGCAGGGCTGAGTGCAACACATTAGAACAGAGCCCCGTGGCAGCAGGGCAAACCCACTCTAGCAGGGCAGAGCTGTGGTAGGCAAATATTAAATAGACTACCTTTTAGCCAGGCAAGACAGTGAAACAGATACTCATAAAGAAAGCCTTAACTCCCTGAGACAGAGCATCTGAGGGAACAAAATAAAGGGTTTTATGAGTTCTGCTGCAGCAGACATAAACACATCCTCCCAAAAACCCTGAATGAACAACGGAGCCCACAGCTCAGCACTGGAGCTCCTATAAAGCACAGACCATCTCCTCAAGAAGCTCCCTGATCCCTGTATATCCAAAGAGTCACCTCAAAAAAAAAGTAATCAGACTGACATTTGGCGGGCATCATTCAGGAACAAAGATAGCAGAAGAAGAAACTGGTAGCGTCCCTCACTGTTCTGCAGCTGCTAAAGGTGTACCCCAGACAAGCAGGGCCTGAAGTGGACCTCAGCACTCATACAGCAGAGGGGCGAGACCATTAGAAGGAAAACTAAGTAACAGAAATACTTCAACATCAAAAATCTGGGCGTCCACTCAGAGACCCAATCGAAAAATCACCAACTACTAAGACGACAGGTGGATAAATCCATAAAGATGGGAAGACACCAGCGCAAAATGGAGGAAAACACCCGAAACCAAAACAGGAAAAATAAAATCATTCACGAACAAGCAAGTACTCAGAGATTATGTCACCACAAGGCCTGCTTTACAAGAGCTCCTGAAAGAGGCACTACACATAGAAAGAAAAAACCAGTACCAGCCATCCTAAAAGCATACCAAATGTTAAAGCGCATCAACAAAATGAAGAATCTACATGAACCAATGGGCAAAACAGCCAGCTACCATCAAAATGGCAGTATCGAATTCACACATAACAATATTAAACCTAAAGGTCAATGGGCTAAATGTACCAATTAAAAGACACAGACTGGCAAATTGGATAAAAAACCAAAAGCCATTTGTGTGTTGTATCCAGAAAACCCACGTCACATGCAAGGATACACAAAGGCTCAAAATAAAGGGATGGAGGAAGATTTAACAAGCAAATGGAGAGCCAAAAAAGCAGGAGTTGCAATTCTTGTCGCTGATAAAATAGACTTTAAAGCAACAAAGATCAAAAGAGATAAAGAAGGTCATTACATAATGGTAAAAGAATACATACAACAAGAAAAGCTAACGATTCTAAATATATATGGACCCAATGCAGGAGCACCCAGATACAAAAGCAAGTTCTTAATGACTTACAAAGAGACTTAGACTCCAACACAATAATTGTGGGAGACTTTAACACTCCACTGTCAATATCAGACAGATCAACCAGACAGAAAATTAACAAGGATATCCAGGACTTGAACTCAGACCTGGAACAAGCAAACCTGACAGACATTTACAGAACTCTCCACCCCAAATCCACAGAATATACATTCTTCTCAGTACCACATCACAACTACTACAAAACTGACCACATAATTGAAAGTAAAGCACTCCTCAGCAAATTCAAAACAACTGAAATTATACCAAAAAGTCTCTCAGACCATAGTGCAATCAAGATGGAACTCAGAATTCAGAAAATAACTCAGAACTGCACAGCTTCATGGAAACTGAACAACTGGCTCTTGAATGTTGATTGGATAAACAATGAAATGAAGGGAGAAATAAAGAAGTTCTTCAAAACCAATGAGAACGAAGACACAACGTACCAGAATCTCTGGGACACATTTAAAGCAGTCTGTAGAGGAAAATATATAACCATAATTGCCCACATGAGAAGAGTGGAGAAATCCAAACTTGACACCCTATCATCAAAATTGAAAGAGCGAGAGGAGCAAGATCAAAAAAGCTCAAACCTAGCTGAAGACAAGAAATAACTAAGATCAGAGCAGAACTGAAGGAGATAGAGACAAGAAAACCCTTCAAAAAATCAATAAATCCAAAAGCTGGTTTTTCGAAAAGTTCAACAAAATAGACAGACCACTAGCCAGACTGATAAAAAAGAAAAGATAGAACAACGAAATAGATGCAATAATAAACGATAAAGGGGAAATCACCACAGATTTCACAGAAATTTCAACCATCATCAGAGAATACTACAAATAACTCTATGCACATAAACTAGTAAACAAGGAAGAAATGGATAAATTCCTGGACACCTGTGTCCTTCCAAGCCTAAAGCATGAGAAAGCCGAAACTATGAATAGACCAATAACAAGGTCTGAAGTTGAGGCAGCCACTAAGACCCTACCAAAAAAACAAAAAGCCCAGATCCAGATGGGTTCACAGCCGAATTCTACCAGACACACAAAGAGGATCTGGTTCCATTCCTTCTGAAACTATTCCAAATAATTCAAAAAAAGGGAACCCTTACCAAATCATTTTATGAGACCAACATCCTCCTGATAACAAAACCGGGCAAAGACTCAACAAAAGAAGAAAACTTCAGGCCAATATCCATCATGAACATAGATGAAAAAATCTTCAATAAAATACTGGCAAATCGATTGCAACAGCACATTAAGAAACTTATCCATCATGATCAAGTAGGATTCATCCCGGGGATGCAAGGCTGGTTCAACATATGCAAGTCGATAAATGTAATTCACCACATAAACAGAAGCAAAAACAAAAACCACATAATTATCTCAATTGACGCAGAGAAAGCATTTGACAAAATTCAACAGCCCTTTTTGCTAAAAACGCTCATTAACTTGATATTGATGGAACATATCTCAAAGTAATAAAAGGTATTTATGACAAACCAACAGCCAATATCATACTTAATGGGCAAAAATTGGAAGCATTCCCTTTAAAATCTGGCACTAGACAAGGATGCCCTCTCTCACCACTCCTATTCAACATAGTACTGGAAGTTCTAGCCAGAGAAATCAGGCAAGAAAAAGAAATAAAGGGTATTCGAATAGGAAAGGTGAAAGCCAAATTGTCTCAATTTGCAGATGACATGATAGTATACCTGGAAGACCCCATCACCTCAGCCCAAAAATTCCTGAAACTGATAAGCAAATTCAGCAAAGTCTCAGGATATAAAATCAATGTGCAAAAATCACAAGCATACCTATACACCAATAACAGACTTAAAGACAACCAAATCAAGAACGAACTGCCGTTCACAATTGCTATGAAGAAAATAAAATACCTAGGAATACAACTCACAAGGAACATAATAAACCTCTTTAAGGAAAACTACAATCCACTGCTCAACGAAGTAAGAGAGAACACAAACAGATGGAGAAACATTCCATGTTCGTGGTTAGGAAGAATCAATATCGTGAAAATGGCTATACTGCCCAAATTAATTTACACAATCAATGCTATCTCCATCAAGCTACGGTTGAATTTCTTCATAGAACTGGAAAAAACCACCATGAATTTCATATGGAACCAAAAGAGAGCCCGCATATTTAAGTCATTTCTAAGCAAAAAGAACACAGCTGGAGGCATCACCCTACCATACTTCAAACTATACTACAAGGCTACAGTAATCAAAACAGCTTGGTACTGGTACCAAAGCAGAGATATAGACGAATGGAACAGAACAGAGACAACGGAGGCAACACAACATATCTACAGCCATATAATCTTTGATAAACCAGACAAACACAAGCAATGGGGAAAGGATTCCCTGTTTAATAAGTGGTGTTGGGAAAACTGGCTAGCCATGTGCAGATAGCAGAAACTAGACCCCTTCCTAACACCTTACACTAAAATTAACACCAGATGGATTAAAGACTTATACATAAGACCCAGCACCATAAAAACCCTAGAAGAAAATCTAGGCAAAACCATTCAGGACAGAGGAATAGTCAAGGACTTCATGAACAAAACACCAAAAGCATTGGCAACAAAAGCCAAAATAGACAAATGGGACCTAATCAAAATCCACAGCTTCTGCATGGCAAAATTAACTAGATTCTTTTCACTAGAGTGAATCGGCAACCATCAGAATGAGAAAAAATCTTTGCAGTTTATGCATCTGACAAAGGGCTGATATCCAGAATTTACAAAGAACTCAAACAGATTTACAGGAAAAAAAAAAAAAAGCCCATTCAAAAATGGGCTAAGGATATGAACAGACACTTTAAAAAAGAAGATATACATGAGGCCAACAAACACATGAAAAAATGCTCATCATCACTGGTCATTAGAGAGATGCAAATCAAAACCACATTGAGATACCATCTCACGCCGGTTAGAATGGCGATCATTAAAAAGTCTGGAGGCGGGAGGGAGGCAAGATGGCGTCGTAGAGGTGACTCAGGATTGCAGCTCTCGGTGAAGGCGCAGAGGGTGAGTCCTAGCCGCATTCTCGGATGTTCCTTTTATGCCCACAGAGCATTGAAAGTCCCAGGTGTGGGAGAGACACGGGACGCTAGCAGCCGGCTAACGCAACCGGCTCCCGCCGCCTCTTTGGCCGGCGCCGCAGCGGGACCCGGCGCAGAACTCACTGGTCTGGGTGCCCTGTTAAACCAGCAATCTGAGATTTGGAAGGGCAGATTGGCATGTCCATCTGATTGAACGGGACTTGGACAATGAGCCAGACCAGGAGTTTCCTGGGAAGCGTGATCTGAGCCGGGGTAGTGGGCAGCGGCACGGGAGATCGCACGGATCCCAGTGCCCTATCGGCAGGCTCCTGGGGCGACAGTGAGAGAGTCGACCTTTCAGCTTGGGGAGAGGAAGAGAGAGAGAGAGAGAGAGGACGGACTCTGAGGCAGGGAGCAGGGTGATCGGGCTCGGCGGGTCCCACGCTCACGGGGACAAGCAGGGCGGCGACTGGAGGCGCTTGGGGCTGAGAGTTTTGTTGCCGGCATTTAGGACGGTGCAGCCCGGTCAGGGAGGGGCGTCCACCATTCCTGACAAAGTGCACCCCCACTTAAGTACCGCCCAGGACTGACGCAGCCTGCCGTTGCCGAGGCAACCTGCCATAACAGAGAGAGTCCGCCGGGCCGCAACAGGGCGGACCCGCCTTAGGAGGTCAGAGCCCCGGCAGGCAAATAGTGAATAGACTGCCACCTAGTGGGGCAGGACAGTGCAACAGATACTCATAAAGAAAGCCCCAACTCCCTGAGACAGAGCATCTAAGGGTGAAAAAAAAAAAAAAAGAGTGGTGTTTTATGAGTTCTATTGCAGCAGACATAACCTCCCAACAACCCTGAATGAACAACGGAGCTCACAGCTCAGCACTGGAGCTCCTATAAAGCACAGACTGTCTCCTCAAGCAGCTCCCTGACCTCTGTATATCCAAGGAGTCACCCCAGAAAAGGACTAATCAGACTGACATTTGGCTGGCATCATTCTGGAACAAGGGCAGCAGAAAAAGAAACTGATATCATCCCTCACTGTTCTGCAGCTGCTGCAGGTATACCCCAGACAAGCAGGGCCTGGAGTGGACCTCAGCACTCATACAGCAGAGAGGATAGATCATTAGAGGGAAAACTAAGTAACAGAAATACTTCATCATCAACAATCTCAGTGTCCACACAGAGACCCAATTGAAAAATCAGCCACTACTAAGACGACAGGCGGATAAATCCATAAAGATGGGAAGAAACCAGCGCAAAAAGGAGGAAAGCACCCGAAACCAAAACACCTCACCTCCAAAAAAGGACCAAAACTCCTCACCAGCAAGGGAACAAAGCTGGACAGAGAAAGAATGTGATGAAATGACGGAATCAGACTTCAGAAAGTGGATAATGAGAAACTTCAGTGAGCTAAAGGAACATGTTCTAAACCAGTGCAAAGAAACTAAGAACCTTGAAAAAAGATTTGAAAAAAGATTCGAGGAATTGATAACGAGAATGGACAACTTAGAGAGGAATATGAATGAATTGAAGGAGCTGAAAAACTCAACACGAGAACTTCGCGAAGCATGCACAAGTATCAACAGCCGAATTGACCAAGCAGAAGAAAGAATATCAGAAGTTGAAGATCAACTCAATGAAATAAAACGAGAAACCAAGATTAAAGAAAAAAGCACAAAAAGGAATGAACAAAATCTCCAAGAAATGTGGGACTATGTGAAGAGACCCAACCTACGTTTGATAGGTGTACCAGAATGTGACGAAGAGAATGAATCCAAGCTGGAAAACACTCTTCAGGATATTATCCAGGAAAATTTCCCCAACCTAGCAAGACAGGTCAATACTCAACTCCAGGAAATACAGAGAACACCACAAAGATACTCTGCAAGAAGAGCAACCCCAAGGCACATAATCGTCAGATTCACCAGGGTTGAAACGAAGGAGAAAATACTAAGGGCAGCCAGAGAGAAAGGTCGGGTCACCCACAAAGGGAAGCCCATCAGACTCACAGCAGATCTCTCAGCAGAGACTCTACAAGCCAGAAGAGAGTGGGGGCCAATATTCAACATCCTTAAAGAAAAGAGCTTTCAACCCAGAATTTCATATCCAGCGAAACTGAGTTTCATAAGTGAAGGAAAAATAAAATCCTTCACGAACAAGCAAGTACTCAGAGATTTTGTCACCACTAGGCCTGCTTTACAAGAGCTCCTGAAAGAGGCACTAGACATAGAAAGAAACAACCAGTTCCAGCCATCCTAAAAGCATACCAAATGCTAAAGACCATCAACAAAATGAAGAATGTACATGAACCAACGGGCAAAACAGCCAGCTAGCATCAAAATGGCAGTATCAAATTCACACATAACAATATTAACCCTGAATGTAAATGGGCTAAATGCACCAATCAAAAGACAGAGACTGGCAAATTGGATAAAAAACCAAAACCCATCGGTGTGCTGTATCCAGGAAACCCACCTCACATGCAAAGATACACAAAGGCTCAAAATAAAGGGATGGAGGAAGATTTACCAAGCAAATGGAGAGCAAAAAAAGGCAGGAGTTGCAATTCTCATCTCTGATAAAATAGACTTTAAAGTAACAAAGATCAAAAGGGACAAAGAAGGTCATTACATAATGGTAAAAGGATCGATACAACAAGAAGAGATAACGATTCTAAATATATATGGACCCAATGTAGGAGCACCCAGATATATAAGGCAAGTTCTTAATGACTTACAAAGGGACTTAGACTCCCACACAATAATAGTGGGAGACTTTAACACTCCACTGTCAATAGCAGACAGATCAACCAGACAGAAAATTAACAAGGATATCCAGGACTTGAACTCAGACCTGGAACAAGCAAACCTGATAGACATTTACAGAACTCTCCACCCCAAATCCACAGAATATACATTCTTCTCAGCACCACATCACACCTACTCCAAAATTGACCACATAATTGGAAGTAAAGCACTCCTCAGCAAATGCAAAACAACTGAAATCATAACAAACAGTCTCTCAGACCATAGTGCAATCAAGTTGGAACTCAGAATTCAGAAAATAACTCAGAACCGCACAGCTTCATGGAAACTGAACAATTGGCTCTTGAATGTTGATTGGATAAACAATGAAATGAAGGCAGAAATAAAGAAGTTCTTTGAAACCAATGAGAATGAAGACACAACGTACCAGAATCTCTGGGAAACATTTAAAGCAGTCTGTAGAGGAAAATATATAGCAATAAGTGCCCACATGAGAAGAGTGGAGAGATCCAAAATTGACACCCTATCGTCAAAATTGAAAGAGCTAGAGGAGCAAGATCAAAAAAGCTCAAAACCTAGCCGAAGACAAGAAATAACTAAGATCAGAGCAGAACTGAAGGAGATAGAGACAAGAAAAACCCTTCAAAAAATCAGTAAATCTAAGAGCTGGTTTTTCGAAAAGATCAACAAAATAGACAGACCACTAGCCAGACTGATAAAAAAGAAGAGAGAGAACAACCAAATAGATGCAATAAAAAACGATAAAGGGGAAGTCACCACAGATTCCACAGAAATTCAAACCATCATCAGAGAATACTACAAACAACTCTATGCACATAAACCAGTAAATCAGGAAGAAATGGATAAATTCCTGGATGCCTGTGTCCTCCCAAGCCTAAACCAGGAGGAAGCCGAAACTATGAATAGACCAATAACAAGGTCTGAAGTTGAGGCAGCAATTAAGAGCCTACCACACAAAAAAAGCCCAGGTCCAGATGGGTTCACAGCCGAATTCTACCAGACACACAAAGAGGATCTGGTACCATTCATTCTGAAACTATTCCAAATAATCCAAAAAGAGGGAACCCTTCCCAAATCATTTTATGAGACCAACATCATCCTGATACCAAAACCTGGCAGAGACTCAACAAGAAAAGAAAACTTCAGGCCAATATCCATGATGAACATAGATGCAAAAGTCTTCAATAAAATACTGGCAAACCGATTGCAACAGCACATTAAAAAACTTATCCATCATGATCAAGTAGGATTTATCCCGGGGATGCAAGGCTGGTTCAACATACGCAAGTCTATAAATGTAATTCACCACATAAACAGAAGCAAAAACAAAAACCACATGATTATCTCAATTGATGCAGAGAAGGCATTTGACAAAATTCAACAGCCCTTTATGCTAAAAACCCTCAATAAACTTGGTATTGATGGAACATATCTCAAAGTAATAAAAGCTATTTATGACAAACCAACAGCCAATATCATACTTAATGGGCAAAAACTGGAAGCATTCCCTTTGAAATCTGGCACTAGACAAGGATGCCCTCTCTCACCACTTCTATTCAACATAGTACTGGAAGTTCTAGCCAGAGCAATCAGGCAAGAAAAAGAAATAAAGGGTATTCAAATAGGAAAGGTGGAAGCCAAATTGTCTCTATTTGCAGACGACATGATAGTATACCTAGAAGACCCCATCACCTCAGCCCAAAAGCTCCTGCAACTGATAAGCAACTTCAGCAAAGTCTCAGGATATAAAATCAATGTGCAAAAATCACAAGCATTCCTATACACCAATAACAGACTTAAAGAGAACCAAATCAAGAACGAACTGCCATTCACAATTGCTACAAAGAAAATAAAATACCTAGGAATACAACTCACTAGGAATGTAAGGGACCTCTTTAAGGAAAACTACAAACAACTGCTCAATGAAATAAGAGAGGACACAAACAGATGGAGAAACATTCCATGTTCGTGGTTAGGAAGAATCAATATCGTGAAAATGGCTATACTGCCCAAAGTAATTTACACAATCAATGCTATCCCCATCAAACTACCATTGAATTTCTTCACAGAACTGGAAAAAACCACCATGAATTTCATATGGAACCAAAAAAGAGCCCGCATAGCCAAGTCAATTCTAAGCAAAAAGAACACAGCGGGAGGCATCACGCTACCAGACTTCAAACTATACTACAAGGCTACAGTAATCAAAACAGCATGGTACTGGTACCAAAACAGAGATATAGACCAATGGAACAGAACAGAGGCATCGGAGGCAACACAACACATCTACAACCATATTATCTTTGATAAACCAGACAAAAACAGGCAATGGGGAAAGGATTCCCTATTTAATAAATGGTGTTGGGAAAACTGGCTAGCCATGTGCAGAAAGCAGAAATTGGACCCCTTCCTGACACCTTACACTAACATTAACTCCAGATGGATTAAAGACTTAAACGTAAGACCCGACACCATAAAAACCCTAGAAGAAAATCTAGGCAAAACCATTCAGGACATAGGAGTAGGCAAGGACTTCATGAACAAAACTCCCAAAGCATTGGCAACAAAAGCCAAAATAGACAAATGGGACCTAATCAAACTCCACAGCTTCTGCACAGCAAAACAAACCGTCACTAGAGTGAATCGGCAACCATCAGAATGGGAAAAAATCTTTGCAGTTTACGCATCCGACAAAGGGCTGATATCCAGAATTTACAAAGAACTCAAACAGATTTACAGGAAAAAAACAAACAAGCCCATTCAAAAATGGGCAAAGGATATGAACAGAAACTTTACGAAAGCAGACATACATGAGGCCAGCAAACATATGAAAAAGTGCTCATCGTCATTGGTCATTAGAGAGATGCAAATCAAAACCACATTGAGATACCATCTCACACCAGTTAGAATGGCGATCATTAAAAAATCTGGAGACAGCAGATGCTGGAGAGGATGTGGAGAAATAGGAACACTCTTACACTGTTGGTGGGAGTGTAAATTAGTTCAACCATTGTGGAAGACAGTGTGGCGATTCCTCAGGGACCTAGAAATAGAAATTCCATTTGACCCAGCAATCCCATTACTGGGTATCTATCCAAAGGATTATAAATCGTTCTACTATAAGGACACATGCACACGAATGTTCATTGCAGCACTGTTTACAATAGCAAAGACCTGGAACCAACCCAAATGCCCAACGATGATAGACTGGACTGGGAAAATGTGGCACATATACACCATGGAATATTATGCAGCAATCAAAAATGATGAGTTTGTGTCCTTTGTAGGGACATGGATGAATCTGGAGAACATCATTCTCAGCAAACTGACACAAGAACAGAAAAAGAAATACCGCATATACTCACTCATAGGTGGGTGAGAAAAATGAGAACATGTGGACACAGAGAGGCGGTCTACTATACACTGGGGACTGTTGGGGGGAATGGGGGAGGGACAGCGGGGGGGGCTGGGGGGGATAGCCTGGGGATGAATGCCAAGTGTGGGTGAAGGGGAGGAAGGCAGCAGAGCACACTGCCATGTGTGTACCTATGCAACTATCTTGATCGTTCTGCACATGTACCCCCAAACCTATAATGCAATAAAAAAATAAAAAAAATAAATAAATAAATAAAAAACAAAAAAAAAAAAAAAAAAGTCTGGAGGCAACAGATGCTGGAGAGGATGTGGAGAAATAGGAACACTCTTACACTGGTGGTGGGAGTGTAAATTAGTTGAATCATTGTGGAAGACAGTGTGACGATTTCACAAGGACCTAGAAATAGAAATTCCATTGCGCCCAGCAATCCCATTACTGGGTATGTATCCAAAGGATTATAAATCTTTCTACTATAAAGACACATGCACACGAATTTTCATTGCAGCACTGTTTACAATAGCAAAGACCTGGAACCAACCCAAATGCCCATCGATGATAGACTGGACTGGGAAAATGTAGCACATATATACCATGGAATATTATGCAGCAATAAAAAATGATGAGTTTGTGTCCTTTGTAAGGACATGGATAAATCTGGAGAATATCATTCTCAGCAAACTGACACAAGAACAGAAAAAATATACCGAATATTCTCATTCATAGGCGGATGAGAAAAATGAGAACACATGGACACAGGGAGGGAGTCTACTACACACTGCGGTCTATTGAGGGGAATAGGAAACTGACAGCGGGGGGGTAGGGAGGGAAAGCCTGGGGAGAAATGCCAAGTGTGGGTGAAGGGGAGGAAGGCAGCAAAACACCTGCCATGTATGTACCTATGCAACTGTCTTGCACGTTCTGTACATGTACCCCAAAACCTATAATGCAATAAAAATTTAAAAAAACACTCATAATTAGATTAAGTGAATAACGCATGTCTGTGGAATACTGAGGATACTAAATCATATTACCCCCAATTCATAGATTCCCTGAATATTACACACTTTTGAAATAATCAGAAGTCGATTTCATATGGTTAGTCATTAGAAACCCTGAGAAATAATACACTCCTGAGAAATAGTCAGGAGTCTATTTTATATGGCCACTCAGAGAAATCAGTGAATAATGCACACATGAGCAATATTCAGTGAATATTAAAAGTCTATTTCATATGGCCACACAGCCTCACTGAATAATGCACAATACGGTAATAGTCAGGATCCTGTTTCATATGACCACTGATTCAGTATCTCACTGAATGACACACCAAAAAACTGTCAGGATTCTCTTCCATAGAACCATTCATTCAGAGCCTTACTGAATAATGCACAAAGGGGCAATAGTTAGGAGACTATTTCATATGGCCTTCCCTTAGGAGATTCAGTCAATAATAAACCCCTGTGAAGTAGTCATGACCCTATTTAAGATAGCCACAAATTAAGCACCTCCCTGAATGATACACACTTGGGTGACAGTCAGGAATCTACTTAAATCGGCTACACATTCAGAGTCTCTGTAAATAATGCACACCTGAGCAATAGACAGGAGTCTCTTTTTTATGCCCACTTATTCAGAGTCTCATTCAATAATACACACCTGCAGAAGAGTTAAGAGTCTACTTCATATAGCCACCCATTTAGATCCTCAGTGAATAATGCACACCAGGGTAATTGTCTGGATCCTCTCTCATATAGCCACTCATTCAGTGCCTCACTGAATGATACACACCTGGGGAATCCTCAGGACTCTATTCTATACTGCCTCTAATTCAATCCCTTATTGAAAAAAGTTACAACAAGGCAATAATCAGGTGACTAATTTATATGACCTCTCATTTAGAGCTTCAGTGAATAATGAACTTCTATGGAGTAGTCAGGACTCTGTTTATGGTAGCCACAAATTCCGTGCCTACCTAGATGATATGGCTACTCAGAGCCACAGTGAATAATGCATAACACGGTAATAGTCAGGATCCTGTTTCATGTGATCATTGATTCAGTGTCTCTCAGAATGATACACACCAGGGAATCCTCAGAATTCTATTTAATAGGAACACTCATTCAGACTCTTACTAAATAATGCACAATAAGGCAAGTGTCAGGAGTCTATTTTATATGGCCTCTCATTCAGAGATTCAGTGAGTAATATTTCATGTGACCACTGATTCAGTATCTCTCAGAATGATATACACCAAAGAATCCTCAGAATTTTATTCCATAGTGCACTCATTTAGAGCCTTATTGAATAATTCACAATGGGGCAATAGTCAGGTGCCTATTTTATATGGCCTCTCATTTAGAGCTTCAGTAAATAATTAACTGCTATGGAGTAGTCAGGATGCTGTTTATGGTAGCCACGAATTAAGTGCCTCCCTGAATGATACAAACCTGGGTGATAGGAGTCTATATTATATGATTTCTCATTCTGGGAATAACTGAAGAATACATACCTGGGAAAGTGTCAGGAGTGTATTTGGTATGCACACTCATGCAGAACCTGTTTGCCCATATATTCAGAGACTGAGTCGATAATACACACCTGGGGAATAGTCAGAAGTCTATTTCATATTGTCACTAACCCAAAGACTCATTAAATAATACACACATGTGGACTAGTCAGGAGACAATTGCATATGGCCAAAGTTTTAGAGCCTCAGTGAATAATGCATATCTGGGAAATACTCAGGACGCTATTACATATGACCTCTCCTTCAGAGCTTCACTGAATAAGGAACACCTGTATTGTAGTCAGAATTATATTTCATATAGCCACATATTCAGAGCATTACTGAATAATATACACCTTGGGGAAAGTCAAGTTTCTATGTCATATAGCCACTCATTTAGAGCCGAACCTAAGAATGCACGCCTAAAACGTACTTAGTAGTCTCTTTCTTATGGCCACACATTCAGAGCCTCACTGAATAATACAGACGTGTGGAAAAGTCAGGAGTGTATTTCACATGGCCATTAATTTAGAACCCCAGTGAGCAATTATATATACCTGGAAAATACTCAGGATTCTATTTAATATAGCCACTTATTCAGAGACTCACTGAATGATGCACACCTGGGGAATAGTCTGGAGTCTATTTGATATGACTGTTCAACCAGTGTCTAAGTGGAAAATGCACAGCTGAGAAATAGTTAATAGGACATAGTCAGGAGTATATTTTATATGGTCACGCATTCAGAAACTCACTGAATGATACACAACTGGGGAATTGTCAGAGTTCATGCCATATGACCACTCAATCACAGCGTTATCAAATAATGCACAATGGGGCAATTGTCAGGAGTCTATTCCATATGGCCTTTTATTCAGAGCTTCAGTGCATAATAAACATCTGTGGAGTAGTCAAGACCCTATTTTAGGTAGCCCCAAATTAAGCACCTTTCTGAATGATACACACATGAGTGATTTTCAGGAGGCTATTTGATATGGACACTCATACAGAACCTCTTCAAATACTGCACATGTGGGGATTATACACTAGTCTATTTCATAAGATGATTCGTTTGGAATATCAAGAAATAACGTACGCCTGTGGAGTAAAATTGGGTCTATTACATATGGCCACTCTTTCAGTGTTTCAGTGAATAATATGTATATCTGAATAGTCAGGAATAATTTTCATATGGCCACTCGTTACGGGCCTCGGTGTATAATACACACCTTGGAAACTGTCAAGAGTCTACTTCAAATGTCTACATATTCAGGGTCTCTGCAAATAATGCACACCTGTGCAATAGCAAGGACTTTCTTTTTTATGCTCACTTATTCAGAGTCTCATTCAATAATACACACCTAAGGAAGAGTTAAGAGTCTACTTCATATAGCCACTCATTTAGGGCCTCAGTGAATAATGCACACCAGGGTTATAGTCTGGAGCCTGTTTTTTATGGCCACTCATTCAGTGCCTCACTGAATGATACAAACCAAAGGAATCATAAGGATTCTATTGCATACTACCACTCATTCAGAGCCTTATAAAATAACTCACAACGTGCAATAGTCAGGTGTTTATTTTACTTTTATTTTTATTATTTATTTATTTTTTTTCCCTGCTACATTCTACCAAATTTTTTTTTTAATTTTTATTGCATTATAGGTTTGGGGGTACATGTGCAGAACGTGCAAGATAGTTGCATAGGTACACATATGGCAGTGTGCTTTGCTGCCTTCCTCCCCTTCACCCACACTTGGTAGTCATTTTTATATGGCCTCTCAGTTAAATAATGAACTTCTATGGAGTAGTCAATCACTGTTTAAGAGAGAAACGAATTAAGTGCCTCACTGAATGAAACACACCTGTTTGATAGTAAGGTGTCTAGTTTAGAAGATCGCTCATTCTGGAAATAACTGAAGAATACACACATGGAAAAGTGTCAGGAGTCTATTTGGTATGCACAGTCATGCAGAACTTGTTTAAATAATGCACACATGGAGAATAATTAGGAGTCCATGTCATGTAGCTACTCATTCAGACAATCAGTGAATAATGCACACATGAGGAGTAATAAGAAATCTGTTTTTTGTGGCCACCCTTTCACAGCCTCACCGAATATTTTACACTTATGATAGGGTCTCAAGTCTATTTCATTTAACCACTCATAGAATCAGTGAATAATGCACACAGGAGGAATACTCTATGCATAGTTGGAGTCTATTTCATATGGCCACTCAGAGGCACAGTGAATAATGCACACCACAGTAATAGTCAGGATCCTGTTTCATATGACCACTGACTCAGTATGTCTCTGAATTGTACACACCAAGGTATCTTCAAAATTCAATTCCATTGGAACACTCATTCAGAGACTTACTAAATAATGCACAATGGGGCAAGGGTTAGGAGTCCATTTCATATGGCCTGTCATTTGGAGATTCAGTGAATAATCAACACCGGTGGAGTACTCAGAACCCTATTTAAGATAGTCAAAAATTAACCAACTCCCTGAATGATACACACCTGTGTGACCATCAGGAGTCTATTTGATATGGACACTCATACAGAACCTCTTTGAATAATGCACATGTGAAGAATAGTCACTAGTCTATTTCATATGGTGATTCCTTTAGAGAATCATTAAATAACACACACCTGTGAAGTAAAATCGACTTTATTTCATATGGCCACTATTTTAGTGTTTCAGTGAAAAATATATATATCTGGAAGAGCCAGGAATCTCTTCCACTCGTTCAGGGCCTCAGTGAATAATACACCCCTGGGAAATTGTCTAGTGTCTACTTCAAATGGCCACACATTGAGAGTCTCCGTATATAATGCACACCTGGGGAATAGACAGGAATCTCTTTCTAAGGCTCACTTATTCAGTCTCATTCATTAATACACACCTGGAAAAGAGGTAAGAGTCTTCTTCATATAGCCACACATTTAGAGACTCAGTAAATAATAGACACCTTTGAAACAAACGCTGGTCCACTTTGTATGGCCACAAAATCAAAGCCTGAGTGAGTAATGCAGAACTTTGGAATAATGAGGATTCTACTCCACATGCCCACTTAATCAGTGTCTCAGTCAGTAATGCACACCTAAAAAATAGTAAGAGATCTATTTCAACTAATCACTAACTCAAAGCCTCATTAAATAATAGGCTGTGAAATAGTCAGAAGGCTATTTAATATGGCCAAAGATTCAGAGCCTCAATGACTAATACATAACGAGGCATACTCAGGACACTGTTACATATGGCCTCTCATTCAGAGCTTCACTGAATGAAAAACGCCTGGGGAAAAGTCAGGATTCTATTTCATAAAGACACTCTTTCAGAGCCAAACCTAAACATGCACTCCTGCGAGTATTCAGGAGTCTCTTTCCTATGTCCGCTCATACAGAGCCTCATTGAATAATAAACATCTATGGAAATGTCAGGAGTGTATTTCACATGGCCACTCATTCAGAGTCTCATTGAATCATACATACCTGGGGAATACTGAGGAGTCTATTTCATGTGGCCACTCATTCAGAAACTCGTGGAATAATGCACACCTGCCAAATAGTCGAGTCTATTTGATATGATGGATCATTCAGTGCCTCAGTGGAAAATGCACATGGGAGGAATAGTTAAGTGGCTATTTTATGTAACCACTCATCCATACCCTTATTAAGTAATACACAAATTGGGAATAGTCAGGAGTTTATTTCATGTGTCCAATTATTCAGAAACTCAGTGAATGCTACACACCTGTGAACAAGTTAGAGTCTATGACACGTGGCTGCTCAATCAGAGCATTACTGATTGATGCACACCTGGGAATTAGTCAGGATTCTTTTTCATATCACCATTGTTTAGGAGCCTCACTGAGTAATGCACATCTGGTCAGTAATCAGGAGGCTATGTCATATGAACACTCATTCATAGCCTCAGTGAATAATGCACACATGTGGAGTAGCCAGGAGTGTATATCACACAGCCACTCTTTCAGAGCCTCAGAGAATAATACACACCTGTGGATCAGTCAGCATTTTATTTCATAAGGCCACTGACTCATAGCCTCAGTGAATAATGCACAAATGTACAGTACTCAGCAGTTTATTTCATGAAGTCACTCATTGAGAAGTTCACTGAGTAATAAAAATATTTGGAGTAGACATCATCCTGTTTCATATGATCACACCAGGAGAGCCTCACTGAGTAACACACACCTGGGGAAGAGTTAGGAGTCTACTTTAAATGGCCACTCATTTACAGTCTCAGGGAATAATGCAGGCGTGTGGAATACACGCTAGTCTATTTTATGTGGCCATAAAATCAAAGCCTGAGTGAGTAATGCACAACTTTGGAATAGTCAGTAGTCTATTTTATATGCCCACACTTTTAGAGTCTGAGTCAACAATACACACCTGTGGAATAGTCAGAAGTCTATTTCATATTGTCACTAACTCAAAGACTCATTAAATGATACACACCTGTGTACTAGTCAGGAGACTATTTCATATGGCCAAAGTCAGAGCCTCAGTGAATAATGCATATCTGAGGAATACTCAGGACGCTATTACTTATGGCCCCTTCTTCAGAGTTTCACTGAATAAGAAACACCTGTATTGGAGTCCAAATTCTATTCATATAGCCACATATTCAGAGCCTCACTGAATAACATACACCTTGGAGAAAGTCAAGTTTCTGTGTCATATAGCCACTCATTTAGAGCCAAACCTAAAAATGCACACCTGAGGAGTATTCAGTAGTCACTTTGTATGGCCATTCATTCAGAGCCTCACTGAATAATGCAGAGCTATGGAAAAGTCCGGAGTGTATTTCACATGGCCAGTCATTCAGCACCTCTGTGTAAAATCATATATACCTGGGGAATACCCAGAATTCCATTTAATTTAGCCACTTTTTCAGAGACTCACTGAATAATGCACACCTGGGGAATGTTTTGGAGTCTATTTGATATGACCGTTCACCCAGTGTTTCAGTGGAAAATGCACAGCTCTGAAATAGTCAAGAGGATGTAGTCAGGAGCCTAATTCATATGGTCACTCATTCAGGAACTCAATGAATGATACACAAATGGGGAATTGTCAGAGTTCATGCCATATGGCCACTCAATCAAATCATTACCGAATAATGCACAATGGGGCAATAGTCAGGAGTCATTTTCATATGGCCTCTTATTCAGAGTTTCAGTGCATAATAAACAGCTGTGGAATAGTCAAAACCCTATTTAAGGTAGAACCAAATTAAGCACTTCCTGAATGATACACACATGAGTGAGTGTCAGGAGGCTACTTAATATGGACACTCATGCAGAACCTCTTCGAACACTGCACTTGTGGGGTATAAATACTAGTCTATATTTTATGGTGATTCATTTGCAATATCAAGGAATAACACACACCTGTGAAGTAAAATGATGTCTGTTTCATATGGTCACACTTTCAGAATTTCAGTGAATAATATGTATATCTGAATACTTAGGAATTTCTTTCATATGGCCACTCATTCAGGGCCTCGGTGAATAATACACTTCTTGAAAACTGTCTTCAAATGTCTACACATTCAGGGTCTCTGTAAATAATGCACGCCTGGGCAATAGCCAGGAGTCTCTTTTTTATGCCCACTGATTCAGAGTCTCATTCAATAATACACACCTAAGGAAGTGTTAAGAGTCTACTTCATATAGCTACTTATTTAGAGCCTCAGTGAAAAATGCGCACCAGGGTTATAGTCTGGAGACTCTTTTATCTGGCCACTCATTCAGTGCCACACTGAATGATACCAACCTGGGGAATCATAAGGATTCTATTCCATACTACCACTCATTCAGAGCCTTATAGAATAATTCACAACGGGCAATAGTCAGGTGTGTATTTTATATGGCCTCTCATTTAGAACATCAATTGAATAATGAACTTATATGGAGTAGTCAAGTCACTGTTTAAGAGAGCCACGAATTAAGTGCCTCCCTGAATGATACACACCTGTGTGATAGTCAGGAGTATATTTCATATGACCTCTCATTCTGGGAATCACTGAAGTATACACACATGACAGAGTGTAAGCAGGATATGTGGTATGCACAGTCATACAGAACCTGTTTAAATAATGTGAACATGGAGAATAATTCGGAGCCTATGTCATATGGCTAATGATTCACAAAATCAGTGAATAATGCCCACCTGTGAAGTAATAAAATGTCTGTGTCATATGGCCATTCCTTCAAAGCCTCACCGCATATTACACAGTTGTGATATAATGTGGAGTCTATTTCTTATGGCCACTCATTCAGAGGATTACTGAATAATGCACACCTGCTGAATTGTAAGAAGTCCCTTTCCTAATGGCTACCCTTTGAGAGCCTCACTGAATGTACACACCTGGGAAATAGTCAGGATTCTGTTTTATTCCCTCATTCAGAGTCTCACTGAATAAGGCACACCTGTGGAATAGTCAGGTGTCTTTTTCATGTGTCCTCTCATTGGGAGTGTCACTGAATAATGTGGAGTAATTAGGAGTCTATTTCATGTAGACACATTCAGAGCCTCAGTGAATAATACACACTCGTGTGATAGTAAGGAATCTAATTAATATGGTCACATATACAGAGCCTCACTGAATAATACACACCTGCAGAATAATTTGGAGTCTATTTCTGATGGACACTCATTCAGTGCCTCAGTGAATAATACACACTTGGGGAATAGTCAAGGGTCTACTTTATATGGCCACTCTCTCAGTACCTTAATGAGTGGTACACACCTGGGGAATATTCAGGACAGTTTCATGTGGACACTCAATGAGTGCCTCACTGAGTAATGCACACCTGTGGAATAGTCAAAAATCTATTTTATCTGGTCACACTTTCAGAGCCTCAGTGAAAAATACACACCTAGAAAACATGGGGAGTGTGTTTCATGTGGCCACTCATTCAGAGCCTCAAGGAATAGTGCACACCAGGAGAGTTCTCAAGAGTCTATTTGGAATGCCAATGCATTCAGAGAAACTGTTAATAACACACACCACAGGAATTGTGAGGAATCCATTCCAAATGCCACATATTTGGAGCCTCAGTGAGTTATGCACACCAAAGATGTAATCAGGAGTCTATTGCTTATGCCCTCTCATTCAGACCCTCAGTGAATAATGCACGTCGGTCGAGTACTGAGGCTTCAGTTTCATATGGCCATTCATATCGATCCTCACTGAATAGTACACAAACAGGAAAATAGTCAGGGGTGTATTTCACAAGGCCACTCATTCAGAGGCTCAGTGAATAATTCACAACCATTGAGTACTCAGGAGCCTTTCTCATATGGCGAATCATGCAGAGCCTCACTGAATGATACACAGCTTGGGAATAGTCAGCATTCTATTTAATATAAAAACTCATTAGGAGATTAAGTGAATCACGCACGTTTGTGGATTACTGAGTAAACTAAATCATATTACCCCCCAATTCATAGATTCCCTGAATATTACACACTTGTGAAATAAACAGAAGTCGATTTCATATGGTGAGTCATTAAGAACCCAGAGAAATAATACACTACTGGGAAATACTCAGGAGTCTATTTTATATTGCCACTCAGAGAATCAGTGAATAATGCACACATGAGGAATACTCCATGAATATCAGGAGGCTAATTCGTATGGCCACGCAGAGCTTCAGTGAATAATGCACACCACAATAATAGTCAGGATCCTGTTTCATATGACCACTGATTCAGTATCTCACCTAATAACACACCGGGGAATCGTCAGGGTTCTGTTCCATAGGACCATTTATTCAGAGCCTTACTGAATAATGCACAAGGAGGCAATAGTCAGGAGTCTATTTCATATGGCCTCATTTTCAGAGCTTCAGTGAATAATGAACACCTGTGGAGTAGTCATGACCCTATTTAAGATAGCCACAAATTAAGCATCTCTCTGAATGACACACACCTGTGTGACAGTCAGGAGTCTACTTAAAATGGCTAAACATTCAGAGTTTCTGTAAATAATGCACACCTGCGCAATAGACAGGAGTCTCCTTTTTATGCCCACTTATTCTGAGTCTCATTCAATAATACACGCTGGCAGAAGACTCAAGAGCCTACTTCGTATAGCCACACATTTAGATCCTCAGTAACTCACACCAGGGTAATAGTCTGGACCCTCTGTCATATAGCCACTCATTCAGTGCCTCAATGAATGATACACACCTGGGGAATCATCAGAATTCTATTCCATACAGCCACTCATTCAGAGCCTTATTGAAATACTCACAACAGGGCAAGAGTGAGGTGACTAGTTTATATGGCCTCTCATTTAGAGATTCAGTGAATAATGAACTTCTATGGAGTAGTCAGAACCCTGTTTGTGGTAGCCACGAATTAAGTGACTCCCTGAATGACATACATCTGGGTGATAGTCAGGAGTCTATTTCATATGATCTCTCATTCTGGGAATAACTGAAGAATACACACCTGGGAAATTTTCAGGAGTCTATTTGTTATGTACACTCCTGTTTGAATAATGCACACATGAAGAATAATTAGGAGTCTATGTCATATGGCTACTCATTCAGACAATCAGTGCATAACACACACATGTGGAGTAATAACAAAAGCCAAAATAGACAAATGGGACCTAATCAAACTCCACAGCTTCTGCACAGCAAAACAAACAGTCACTAGAGTGAATCGGCAACCATCAGAATGGGAAAAAATCTTTGCAGTTTACGCATCCGACAAAGGGCTGATATCCAGAATTTACAAAGAACTCAAACAGATTTACAGGAAAAAAACAAACAAGCCCATTCAAAAATGGGCAAAGGATATGAACAGAAACTTTACGAAAGCAGACATACATGAGGCCAGCAAACATATGAAAAAGTGCTCATCGTCATTGGTCATTAGAGAGATGCAAATCAAAACCACATTGAGATACCATCTCACACCAGTTAGAATGGCGATCATTAAAAAATCTGGAGACAGCAGGTGCTGGAGAGGATGTGGAGAAATAGGAACACTCTTACACTGTTGGTGGGAGTGTAAATTAGTTCAACCATTGTGGAAGACAGTGTGGCGATTCCTCAGGGACCTAGAAATAGAAATTCCATTTGACCCAGCAATCCCATTACTGGGTATCTATCCAAAGGATTATAAATCGTTCTACTATAAGGACACATGCACACGAATGTTCATTGCAGCACTGTTTACAATAGCAAAGACCTGGAACCAACCCAAATGCCCAACGATGATAGACTGGACTGGGAAAATGTGGCACATATACACCATGGAATATTATGCAGCAATCAAAAATGATGAGTTTGTGTCCTTTGTAGGGACATGGATGAATCTGGAGAACATCATTCTCAGCAAACTGACACAAGAACAGAAAAAGAAATACCGCATATACTCGCTCATAGGTGGGTGAGAAAAATGAGAACATGTGGACACAGAGAGGCAGTCTACTATACACTGGGGACTGTTGGGGGGAATGGGGGAGGGACAGCAGGGGGGGGCTGGGGGGGATAGCCTGGGGATGAATACCAAGTGTGGGTGAAGGGGAGGAAAGCAGCAAAGCACACTGCCATGTGTGTACCTATGCAACTATCTTGCTCGTTCTGCACATGTACCCCCAAACCTATAATGCAATAAAAAAAAAAAAAAATAAAATAAAATAAAACCAAATACCAAAAAAAAAAAAAAAAAAAAAAAAGAAATCCGTTTCATGTGGCCACTCATTCAGAGCCTCACTGAATGTTATATACTTATGATACAGTCTGCAGTCTATTTCATGTGGCCACTCAGAGAATCAGTGAATAATGCACACATGAGGAATACTCTGTGAATATTAGGAGTCTATTCTATATGGCCACTCAGTGCCTCAGTGAATAATGCATACCACGGTAATAGTCATAATCCTGTTTAATGTGACCACTGATTCAGTATCTCTCTGAATGATACACACCAGAGAATTCTCAGGATTCTATTCCATAGGAACACTCATTCAGAGTCTTTCTACATAATGCACAATGGGGCAAGAGTCAGGAGGCTATTTCATATGGCCACTCTTTCAGTGTTTCAGTGAATAATATGCATATCTGTATAGTCAGGAATCTTTTTTATATGGCCACTCCTTTATGGCCTTAGTGAATAATACACCCCTTGGAAACAGTCACGAGTCTACTTCAAATGTCTAAACATTCAGGGTCTCTGTTAATAATGCACACCTGGGCAATAGCCAGGATTCTTTTTTTATGCCCACTTATTCAGAGTCTCATTCAATAATACACACCTAAGGAAGAGTTATATGAAGAGTCTACTTCATATAACCACTCATTTAGAGCCTCAGTGAATAATGCACACCCGGGTTATAGTCTGGAGCCTCTTTTACATGGCCACTCATTCAGTGCCTCACTGAATGATACAAACCTGAAAAATCATAAGGATTCTATTCCATACTACCACTCATTCAGAGCCTTATAGAATAATTCACAATGGGCAATAGACAGGTGTCTATTTTATATGGTGTCTCATTCAGAGCTTCAGTTAAATAATAAACTTCTATGGAGTAGTCAAGTCATTGTTTAAGAGAGCCACGAATTAAGTGCCTCTCTGACGAACACACACCTAAGGGATAGACAGGAGTGTATTTTATATGACCTCTCATTCTGAAAATCTCTAAAGATTACACACATGATGGAGTGTCAGCAGGATATTTGGTACGCTCACTCATACAGAACCTGTTTAAATAATGCGAATATGGAGAATAATTAGGAGTCTATGTCATATGGCTACTGATTCACACAATCAGTGAATAACGCACACCTGTGTAGTAACAAGAATTCTTTTTCATATGGCCAGGGCCACTCTTTCACAGCCTCACCGCATATTACACACATGTGATATAATTTGGAGTATATGTCTTATGGTGACGCATTCAGAGAATTACTGAATAATGCACACCTGCCGAATGGTCAGAAGTCCTCTTCCTATGGCTATACATTGAGAGCCTCACTGAATGTACGCACCTGAAAAATTGTCAGGATTCTCTTTTATCCCCTCATTCAGTGTCTCACTGAATAACGCTCACCTGAGGAATAGTCAGGTGTCTTTTATATGTGGCCTCTCATTCGGAGTGTCACTGAATAATGTGGAGTATTTAGGAGTCTATTTCTTGTAGACAAATATTCAGAGCCTCAGTGAATAACACACACCAGTGAGATAGTAAGGAATCGAATGAATATGGCCACATATTTAGAGCCTCACTGAATAATCCACACCTGGACAATAATTTGGAGTCTATTTCCGATGGACATTCATTCAGAGCCTCGGTGAGTAATACACACGTGTGGAGTAGCCAGGGGTCTATTTCATTTGGAAACTCATTCTTAACCTCAGTGGATAATATGCACCAGTGAAATAATCAAAAGATTATTTCATATGACCACTCATTCAGAGCCTTAGTGAATAACACACACTTGTGGAATAGTCAAGGGTCTCTCTCTTTTTTTTAATTTTTATTGAATTTTAGGTTTGGGGGTACATGTGCAGAACGTGCAACATAGTTGCATAGGTACACACATGGTAGTGTGTTTTGCCGCCTTCCTCCCCTTAACCCAGACTTGGCATTTATCCCCAGGCTATCCCTTCCCAGCCCCCCGCCGCTTTCTCTCCCCCATTACCCCCAATAGACCACAGTGTGTAGTAGACCCCCTCCCTGTGTCCATGTGTTCTTATTTTTCTCACCCGCCTATGAGTGAGAAAATGCGGTATTTCCTTTTCTGTTCTTGTGTCAGTTTGCTGAGAATGATGTTCTCCAGATTCATCCATATCCTTTCAAAGGACACAAACTCATTGTTTTTGATTGCTGCATAATATTCCATGGTGTATATGTGCCACATTTTCCCAGTCCAGTCTATCATCAATGGGCATTTGGGTTGGTTCCAGGTCTTTGCTATTGTAAACAGTGCTGCAATGAACATTCGTGTGCATGTGCCCTTATAGTAGAATGATTAATACTCCTTTGGATATATTCCCAGCAATGGGATTGCTTGGTCAAATGGAATTTCTATTTCTAGGTCCTTGAGGAATTGCCACACTGGCTTCCACAATGGTTGAAATTATTTACACTCCCACCAACAGTGTAAGAGTGTTCCTGTTTCTCCATATCCTCTCCAGCATCTGCTGTCTCCAGATTTTTTAATTATCGCCATTCTAACTGGCGTGAAATGGTATCTCAATGAGGTTTTGATTTGCATCTCTTTAATGACCAGTTATGATGAGCATTTTTTCATGTGTTTGCTGATCTCATGTATGTCTTTTTTGTAAAGTGTCTGTTCATAACCTTTGCCCATTTTTGAATGGGCTTTTTTATTTTTTTTTCTGTAAATCTGTTTGAGTTCTTTGTAAATTCTGGATATCAGCTCTTTGTCAGATGCATAAACTGCAAAGGTTTTTCCCATTCTGATGGTTGCTGATTCACTCTAGTGACTATTTCTTTTGCCGTGCAGAAGCTGTGGAGTTTGATTAGGTCCCATTTGTCTATTTTGGCTTTTGTTGCCAATGCTTTTGGTGTTTTGGTCATGAAGTGCTTGCCTACTCCTATGTCCTGAATGGTTTTGCCTGGATTTTCTTCTAGGGTTTTTATGGTGTCAGGTCTTATGTTTAAGTCTTTAATCCATCTGGAGTTAATTTTAGTGTAAGGTGTCAGGAAGGGGTCCAGTTTCTGCTTTCTGCACATGGCTAGCCAGTTTTCCCAACACCATTTATTAAACAGGGAATCCTTTCCCCATGGCTTGTTTTTATCTGGTTTATCAAAGATTATATGGTTGTAGATATGTTGTGTTGCCTCCAATGCCTATGTTCTGTTCCATTGGTCTAAATCTCTCTTTTGATACCAGTACCATGCTGTTTTGCTTACTGTAGCCTTGTAGTATAGTTTGAAGTCTGGTAGTGTGATGCCTCCCGCTGTGTTCTTTTTGCTTAGAAATGACTTGGCTATGCGGGCTCTCTTTTGGTTCCATATAAAGTTCATGGAGGTATTTTAAGTTCTGTGAAGAAATTCAATGGTATTTTGATAGGGATAGCACTAATTGTGTAAATTACTTTCAGCAGAATGGCCATTTTCACGATATTGAATCTTCCTAACCACAAATACGGAATGTTTCTCCATCTGTTTGTGTCCTCTCTTATTTCGTTGAGCAGTGGTTTGTAGTTTTCCTTAAAGAGGTCCCTTACGTTCCGTGTGAGTTGTATTCCTAGGTATTTTATTTTATTTGTAGCAATTGTGAATGGCAGTTCGTTTTTGATTTGGTTCTCTTTAAGTCTGTTATTGGTGTATATGAATGCTTGTGATTTTTGCACATTGATTTTATATCCTGAGACTTTACTGAAGTTGCTTATCAGTTTCAGGAGCTTTTGGGCTAAGGTGATGGGGTCTTCTAGGTATACTATTATGTCTTCTGCAAATAGAGACAATTTGGCTTCCACCTTTCCTATTTGAATACACTTTATTTCTTTTTCTTGCCTGATTGCTCTGGCTAGAACTTCCACTACTATATTGAATAGGAGTGGTGAGAAAGGGCATCCTTGTCTAGTGCCGGATTTCAAAGGGAATGCTTCCAGTTTTTGCCTATTAAGTATGATATTGGTTGTTGGTCTGTCATAAATAGCTTTTATTAGTTTGAGATAAATTTAATCAACAGCAAGTTTATTGAGGGTTTTCAGCATAAAGGGCTGTTGAATTTTGTCAAATGCTTTTTCTGCGTCAATTGAGATAACCATGTGGTTTTTGTTTTTGCTTCTGTTTATGTGGTGAATTACATTTATCGACTTGCGTATGTTGAACCAGCCTTGCATCCCCGGGATGAATCCTACTTGATCATGATGGATAAGTTTTTTAATGTGCTGTTGCAATCGGTTTGCTAGTATTTTATTGAAGATTTTTGCATCTATGTTCATCGTGGATATTGGCCTGAAGTTTTCATTTCTTGTTGAGTCTCTGCCAGGTTTTGGTATCAGGATGATGTTGGTCTCATAAAATGATTTGGGAAGGGTTCCCACTTTTTGAATTATTTGGAATAGTTTCAGAAGGAATGGTACCAGATCCTCTTTGTGTGTCTGGTAGAATTCGGCTGTGAACCCATCTGTACCTGGGCTTTTTTGTGTGGTAAGCTCTTTTTTTTTTTTTTTTTTTTTTATTGCATTATAGGTTTGGGGGTACATGTGCAGAACGAGCAAGATAGTTGCATAGGTACACACATGGCAGTGTGCTTTGCTGCTTTCCTCCCCTTCACCCACACTTGGTATTCATCCCCAGGCTATCCCCCCCAGCACCCCCCTGCTGTCCCTCCCCCATTCCCCCCAACAGTCCCCAGTGTATAGTAGACCGCCTCTCTGTGTCCACATGTTCTCATTTTTCTCACCCACCTATGAGCGAGTATATGCGGTATTTCTTTTTCTGTTCTTGTGTCAGTTTGCTGAGAATGATGTTCTCCAGATTCATCCATGTCCCTACAAAGGACACAAACTCATCATTTTTGATTGCTGCATAATATTCCATGGTGTATATGTGCCACATTTTCCCAGTCCAGTCTATCATCGTTGGGCATTTGGGTTGGTTCCAGGTCTTTGCTATTGTAAACAGTGCTGCAATGAACATTCGTGTGCATGTGTCCTTATAGTAGAACGATTTATAATCCTTTGGATAGATACCCAGTAATGGGATTGCTGGGTCAAATGGAATTTCTATTTCTAGGTCCCTGAGGAATCGCCACACTGTCTTCCACAATGGTTGAACTAATTTACACTCCCACCAACAGTGTAAGAGTGTTCCTATTTCTCCACATCCTCTCCAGCATCTGCTGTCTCCAGATTTTTTAATGATCGCCATTCTAACTGGTGTGAGATGGTATCTCAATGTGGTTTTGATTTGCCTCAACTTCAGACATTTCTATTGGTCTATTCATAGTTTTGTCTTCCTCCTGGTTTAGGCTTGGGAGGACACAGGCTTCCAGGAATTTATCCATTTCTTCCTGGTTTACTAGTTTATGTGCCTAGTGTTGTTTGTAGTATTCTCTGATGATGGTTTGAATTACTGTGGAAACTGCAGTGATTTCCCCATTATCATTTTTTTGCATCTATTTTGTTTTTCTCTCTTTTCTTTCTTATCAGTCTTGCTAGTGGTCTGTCTATTTTGTTGATCTTTTCGAAAAACCAGCTCTTGGATTTATTGATTTTTTGAAGGGTTTTTCTTGTCTCTATCTTCTTCAATGCTGCTCTGATCTTAGTTATTTCTTGTCTTCGGATAGCTTTTGAGTATTTTTGATCTTGCTCCTCTAGCTCTTTCAATTTTGACGATAGGGTGTCAATTTTGGATCTCTCCACGCTTCTCATGTGGGCACTTATTACTATATATTTTCCTCTACAGACTGCTTTAAATGTGTCCCAGAGATTCTGGTATGCTGTGTCTTCGTTCTCATTGGTTTTGAAGAACTTCTTTATTTCTCCCTTCATTTCATTGTTTATCCAATCAACATTCAAGAGCCAGTTGTTCAGTTTTCATGAAGGTGTGCGGTTCTGAGTTAGTTTCTGAACTCTGAGTTCCAACTTCATTGCACTATGGTCTGAGAGACTGTTTGTTATGATTTCAGTTGTTTTGAATTTGCTGAGGAGTGCTTTACTTCTAATTATGTGGTCAATTTTGGAGTAGGTGTGATGTGGTGCTGAGAAGAATGTATATTCTCTGGATTTGGGGTGGAGAGTTCTGTAAATGTCTATCAGGTTTGCTTGTTCCAGGTCTGAGTTCAAGTCCTGGATATCCTTGTTAATTTTTTGTCTGGTTGATCTGTCTGATATTGACAGTGGAGTGTTAAAGTCTCCCACTATTATTTTGTTGGATTCTAAGTCTCTTTGTAAGTCATTAAGAACTTGCCTTTTATATCTGCGTGCTCCTGCATGTGGTTCATATGTATTTAGATTCGTTAGTTCTTCTTGTTGTATCGATTCTTTTACCATTATGTAATGACCTTCTTTGTTCCTTTTGATCTTTGTTGCTTTAAAGTCTATTTTATCAGAGACAAGAATAGCAAATCCTGCTTTTTTTTTTTTGCTCTCCATTTGCTTGGTAAATCTTCCTCCATCCCTTTATTTTGACCCTTTTTGTATCCACGCGTGTGAGGTGGGTTTCCTTGATAGAGCACACTGATGGGTTTTGTTTTTTTTTAACAAATTTGCCAGTCTGTGTCTTTTCATTGGTGCATTTAGCCCATTTACATTTAGGGTTAATATTGTTATGTGTGAATTTGATACTGCTATTTTGATGCTAGCTGGCTGTTTTGCCCATTGGTTCATGTAGATTCTTCATTTTGTTGATGCTCTTTAGCATTTCTTATTCTTTTAGGATGGCTGGTACTGGTTGTTTCTTTCTATGTGTAGTGCGTCTTTCAGGAGCTCTTGTAAACCAGGCCTAGTGGTGACAAAATCTCTGAGTACTTGCTTGTTCATGAAGAATTTCTTTTTCCTTCACTTATGAAGCTCAATTTGGCTGGATATAAAATCTGGTTTGAAAGTTCTTTTCTTTAGGGATGTTGAATATTGGCCCCCACTCTCTTCTTGCTTGTAGAGTCTCTGCTGAGAGATCTGCTGTGAGTCTTATGGGCTTCCCTTTGTGGGTGACCCGACCTTTCTCTCTGGCTGCCCTTAGTATTTTCTCCTTCATTTCAACCCTGGTGAATCTGATGATTATGTGCCTTGGGGTTGCTCTACTTGCGGAGTATCTTTGTGGTGTTCTCTGTATTTCCTGGAGTTGAGTATTGACCTGTCTTGCTAGGTTGGGAAAATTTTCCTGCATATTAGGAGCTCCAGTGCTGAGCTGTGAGCTCCGTTATTCATTCATGGTTGTTGGAAGGATGTGTTTATGTCTGCTGCAACAGAACTCATAAACCGCCCCCCTTTTTTTCCCATTAGATGCTCTTTCTCAGTTAGTTGGGGCTTTCTTTATGAGTATCTGTTGCACTGTCCTGCCCAGCTAGGAGGCAGTCTATTCAGTATTTGCCTGCTGGGGCTCCGCCCTGCTAGCATGGGTGCGCCCTGTTGCTGTGGGGCTCCGTTCTGCTGTGGCGTGCTCCACACTGCTGGCAGAGTCTCTCTGTTATGGCAGGTTGCCTCAGCAACAGCAGGCTGTGTCAGCCCTGGAGGGTACTTCAGTAGAGGTGGATTTCGTCCGTAGTGGTGGATGCCCCGCCCCCACCAGGCTTCACCATTCTAGATGCCTGCAGACAAAACTCTCATCCCCAAGCACCTCCAATCGCCACCCTGCTTGTTCCTGTGAGGGTGGGACCCACTGAACCCGATCACCCAGCTCCCTGTCTCAGAGTCGGTCCTCTTTCTCTCTCTCTTCCTCTCCCCACGCTGACCCATTGACTCTCTCACTGGCGCCCCAGTAGCCTGCTGATAGTGCACTGGGATCCGTGCAATCTCCGGCTCTGCTGCCCACTGCACCAGCTCAGATCACGTTTCCCAGGAATCAACTGGTCTGGCTCATCGTCCAAGTCCCGTTCAATCAGATGCACATGCCAATCTGCCCTTCCAAATCTCAGATTGCCGGTTTAACAGGGCACCCAGACCAGTGAGTTTTGTGCGTGGTGCCGCTGCGCTGCTGCGCCGGTCGAACCAGTCGCGCGAGCCGGCTGTGCTAGTGTACCCTGTTTCTCCCACACCTGGGACTTTCAACTTTCTGTGGGCAAAAAAGGTCCGTCTGAGAATGCGGCTAGGACTCACCCTCTGCGCCTTAACTGAGAGCTGCAATCCTGAGATGCCTCTACGACACCATCTTTGAAGCCTCCCTCCTGCATTGATCTTTGAGGCGTCTGAATGACAGGCTGCCATGAGCCACTGTGCCGGGCTGTACGTGTCACTTTTATGCTAAGATCACACCAGACTTCTGTGTAGCATCTGAATTCTAGTGTAGGTGCTGCCGATGCGAGCACATTCCAAGCCCAGCTCAGCATTTTTATGTTTTTCTGTTTTTTTTTGTTTGTTTGTTTTTCATAGGGAGTGGGCTATGCTGTGTTCTTCGAGAATAGTCTCGAACCTGTGACCTCACAATTCCCCAGCTTCTGCATTCTTTGTTCTAAGACTACAGGCTAGAGCCTCTCTTTTATAGCCACTCATTCAGTGCCTCACTACATGATACACACCTGGGGAATCATCAGGAATTTATTTTATACTGCAACTCATTCAGAACTTTATGGAATAATACATAATGAGTCAATAGTCAGGTGACTATTTTATATGGCCTCTCATTTAGAGTTTCAGTGAATAATGAACTTCTATGGAGTAGTCAAGACGCTGTTTATGGTAGCCACGTATTAAGTGCCTCCCTGAGTGATACACACCTGGGTGATAGTCAGAAGTCTATTTTATATGATCTCTCATTCTGGGAGTAACTGAAGAATACACACCAGGGAAAGTTTCAAGGGTCTATTTGGTATACACACTCATGCAGAACCTGTTTGAATAATGCACACATGGAGAATAATTAGCAGTCTATGTCATATGGCTACTCCTTCAGACAATCAGTGAATAACGCACACACGTGGAGTAATAAGAAGTCTGTTTCATGTGGTCACTCTTTCACAGCCTTACCAAATATTATACACTTATGATAGAGTCTGGAATCTTTTTCATGTAGCCACTCAGAGAATCAGTGAATAATGCACACATGAGGAATACTCTTTGAATATTAAAAGTCTTTTTTACATGGCCACTCAGTGCTGCACTGAATAATGCATACCATGGTAATAGTCAGGATTCTGTTTCATGTGACCACTGACTCAGTATCACTCTGAATGATACACACCATGGAATCTACAAGATTCTCTTCCATAGAAACACTCATTCAGAGCCTTACTAAATAATGCACAATAGGGCAATAGTCAGGAGTCTTTTTTTTTAGAAGGAAAGGAAAAGAGAAGAAGAAAAAGAGGGAGAGAGAACAGGAATATTGCTTTATTCTATGAATGGGTATTAATAATGGCCGATCATTATTTTGTGTGTTTAAAGTGGAGAATGTATATTTTATGTATCTAAAGTGGAGAGCTCTACAAGTGCTTATTAAGTTTACTTGTTACTAATCTGAGTTCAGATTCTGGATATCCTTATTAATTTTCTGTCTCGTTTTGTCTAAATCTCTTTATGGGTCTTATGTATCTGGGTGTTAGGATGCATTGATCCTTATACCACTCTATCTTTGTTGGTTTGAAATCTGTTTTATCAAATGCATGAATTGCAACTTCTTTTTGTTTATTTATTTGTTTTTGTTCTCCATTTGGTTGGTAAATCTTTCTCCAACCCTTTGTTTTTAGTCTTTGTGTATCTTTGGATATGAAATGGGTCTGGATGTAGTATACCGTTAGGTTTTGGCTGTATCTTTTGATTGGGAAATTTAGTAGAATTAAATTTAAGATTACTGCTATTTGATGTTAACTATCTATTTTATCCATTCATTGATGTAAATTATTCTTTATGTTAATGTTCTTTATTTTTTGGTATATTTTTAGAAAGGCTAATACTGGTTGTTCCTTTCTGTGTGTAATGCTTCTTTCAGAAGTTTTTGTAAAGTAGGCCTGGTGGTAATAAAATCTCTGAGTACTTGCTTGTTCATAAAAGATTTTATTTTTCCTTCAATTGTGAAGCTTAGTTTGGTAGGATATGAAATTCTGGGCTGAAAGTTCTGTTCTTTAAGGATGTTAAATATCGGCCCCCACTCTCTTCTGGCTTGTAGGGTTTCTGCTGAGGAGTCTATTTCATAGGGCCTCTCATTCAGAGATTCAGTGAATAATAAACACCTGTGGAGTAGTCAGGACCCTATTTAAGATAGGCACAAATTAAGTACCTCCCTGAATGATACACTCCTGTATGTCAGTAGGTGGTCTATTTGATATGGACACTCATAGAGAACCTCTTTGAATAATGCACATGTGAAAAATAATCAGGTGTCTATTTCATATGTTGATTCCTTTAAAGAATCATTGAATAACACACACTTGTGAAGTAAAATCGAGTCTATTTTATATACCACTATTTCAGTGTTTCAGTGAATAATATATATATCTGGCATAGCCAGGAATCTCTTCTAAATGGCCACTCCTTCAGGGCCTCAGTCAATAATACACCCCTGGAAAATTGTCTACTTCAAATGACCACACATAGAGAGTCTCTGTATATAATGCACACCTGAGGAATAGACAGGAGTCTCTTTCTTAAGCTCACTTATTCAGTCTCTTTCAGTAATACACACCTCGAAAAGAGTTAAGGGTCTTCTTCATATAGCCACTCATATAGCCTCAAAAAATAATGCACACCTGTGGAACAGACACTGGTCTACTTTGTATGGCCACAAAATCAATTTTTGAGTGAGTAATTCAAAACTGTGGAATAATGAAAAGTCTATTTTATATGCCCAATTAATCAGTGTCTCAGTCAGTAATACACACGTTAGGAATAGTAAGGGATGTCTTTCATCTAATCACTAACTCGAAGTCTCATTACATAATACACACCTGTGGAAGAGTCAGGAGGATATTTCATATGGCCAAACATTCAGAGCCTCAGTGACTAATACATAGTGGGGCATACTCCGGACACTATTACATATGTCCTCTCATTCAGAGGTTCCCTGAATAATGAACATCTGGGGGAAAGTCAGGATTCTATTTTATAAAGAAACTCTTTAAGAGCCAAACCTAAAAATGCACTTTTGCGAGTTTTCAGGAGTCTCTTTCCTATGTCCACTCATTCAGAGCCTCATTGAATAATAAATATCTACGGAAATGTCAGGAGTGTATTTCACATGGCCACTCATTCAGAGCCTCATTGAATCATACATACCTTGGGAATACTCAGGAGTCTATTTTATATGGCCACTAATTCAGAAACTCATGAAATAATGCACACCTGTGAAATAGCCTGGAGTCTATTTGATATGTTGGTTCATTCAGTGCCTCAGTGGAAAATGCACACGGGAGAAATAGTTAAGTGGCTATTTTATGTAGCCACTCATCCATACATTTAGTAAGTAATACTCTCCTGGGGAATAGTCAGGAGTCTATTTCATGTGGCCAATTATTCAGAAACTCACTGAATGCTACACACCTGTGGACTAGTTAGAGTCTATGACATGTGGTCGCTCAATCAGAACATTACTGATTGCTGCACACCTGGGAATTTGTCAGGATTATGTTTAATATCACCATTTTTTAAGAGCCTCATTGAGTAATGCACATCTGGTCACTAATCAGTAGGCTATGTCATATGAACACTCATTCATAGTTTCAGTGAATAATGCCCACCTGTGGAGTAGCCCAGAATGTATTTCACACAGCCACTCATTCAGAGCCTCAGTGAATAATACACACCTGTGTAACAGTCAGCATTTCATTTCATAAGGCCACTGAATCATAGCCTCAGTGAATAATGCACAAATGTACAGTACTCGGCAGTCTATCTCATAATACCACTCATTCAGATATTCACTGAATAATAAAAATTTTGGGGATAGACATCATCCTTTTTCATATGATGACCCAAGAAGAGCCTCACTGAGTACTACACACCTGTGGAAGGGTTAGGAGTCTACTTTATATGGCCACTCATTTACAGCCTCATTGATTAATGCACTCATGTGGAATAGACACGACTCTATTTTATATTGCCACAAAATCAAAGCCTGAGTGAGTAATGCACAACTTTGGAATAGTCAGTAGTCTATTCCATATGCCCATATATTCAGAGTCTGAGGCAACAATATACACCTGGTGAATAGTCAGAAGTCTATTTCATATGGTCACTAACTCAAAGGCTCATTAAACAATACCCACCTGTGGACTAGTCAGGAGACTATTTCATATGGACGAAGTTTCAGAGCCTCAGTGAATAATGCACATCTGGGGAATACTCAGGACGCTATTTCATATGGCCTATCCTTCAGAGCTTCACTGAATAAGGAACACATGTATTGTAGTGAGAATTTCATATAGCCACATATTCAGAGCCTCACTGAATAACATACACCTTGGGGAAATTCAAGTTTCTATGTCGTATAGCCATTCATTTAGAGCCGAAACTAAAAATGCAAGACTGAGGAGTATTCAGTAGTCTCTTTTCTATGGCCAATTATTCAGAGCCTTACTGAATAATACAAACTTATGGAAAAGTCAGGAGTGTATTTTACATGGCCACTCATTCAGAACCTCTGTGGAGAATCATATATACCAAAGGAATACTCAGGATTCTATTTAATATAGCCAGTTTTTTAGAGACTCACTGAGTGATGCATACCTGGAAAATAGTCTGGAGACTCTTTGATATGACCGTTCACCCAGTGCCTCAGTGGAAAATTCACAACTGAGAAATAGTTAAGGGGATATAGTCAGTAGTCTATTTTATATGATCACTCATTCGTAAACTCACTGAATGATACACAACTGGAGAATAGTCAGAGTCCTTGCCATATGGCCAATCAATCACAGCATAACCAAATAATGCACAATGCAGCAATAGTCAGGAGTGTATTTCATGTGGCTTCTTATTCAGAACCTCAGTGCATAATAAAAAGCTTCAGAGTAGTCAGGACCCTATTTAAGGTAGCCCTAAATTAAGCAGCTCCCTGAATGACACACCCATGAGTGATTGTCAGGAGGCTATTTGATATGGACACTCATACAGAACCTCTTCGAATACTGCACATGTGGGGAATAAACACTAGTCCCTTTCATATGATGATTCGTTTGGAATATCAAGGAATAATGCACACCTGTGAAGTAAAATGAAGTTTATTTCATGTGGCCACTCTTTCAGTGTTTCATTGAAAAATATGTATATATGAATAGTCAGGAATCTCTTTCATATGGCCACTCATTCAAGGCCTCGATGAATAATACAGCTTTTGAAAACAGTAAAGAGTCTTCTTCAAATGGTACACATTCAGTGTCTCTTTTAATAATGCACATATAGGCAGTAGCCAGGAGTCTCTTTTTTATGCCCACTTATTCAGAGTCTCATTCAATAATACACACCTACAAATGAGTTAAGTCTACTTCATATAGCCATTCATTTAGAGCCTCAATGAATAATGCACTCCAGGGTTACAACCTGGAGACTTTTATATGGCCACTCACTCAGTGCCTCACTGAATGATACAAACCTGGAAAATCATAAAGATTCCATTCCATTCTACCACTCATTGAGAGCCTTATTGAATAATTCACAACAGGCAATAGTCTGGCTTCCATTTTAAATGGGCTCCCAGTTAAATAATGAACTTCTATGGAGTATTCAATTCACTGTTTAAGAGAGCCACGAATTAAGTGCCTCCCTGAATGATACACACCTGGGTGACTTTCAGGAGTCTATTTCATATGACCTCTCATTCTGGGAATCACTGAAGTATACACACATGACGGAGTGTCAACAGGATATTTGGTATGCACACTGATACATAACATGTTTAAATAATGCGAATATGGAGAATAATTGAATGTCTATATCATATGGCTACTGATTCACACAATCAGTGAATAACGCACACCTGTGGAGTAATAAAAAGTCTATTTTATGTGGCCATTCTTTCACATCCTCACCGCATATTACACAATTGTGGTATAATCTGGGGTCTATTTCTTATTGCCACTCATTCAGAGGATTACTCAATAATGCACACCTGCGGAATAGTCAGAAGTCCCTTTTCAATGGCTACTCATTGAGAGCCTCACTGTATGTACACACCTGGGGAAATAATCAGGATTCTCTTTTATCTCCTCATTCAAAGCCTCACTGAATAATGCACACCTGTAAAATAGTCAGCTGTCTTTTTCATGTGGCCTCTCATTCAGACTGTCACTGAATAATGTGGAGTAGTCAAGAGTCTATTTTATGTGGACAGATATTTAGAAGCTCAGTGAATAACAAACACACGTGTGATAGTAGGAAATCTAATTAATATGACCAAATATCCAGAGCCTCACCGAATAATACACATCTGCAGAATATTTTGTAGTCTATTTCTGATGAACATTCATTCAGAGCCTTGGTGAATAATGAACCCCTGTGGAGTAGCCAGGAGTCTATTTCATTGGACATTCATTCTTAGCCTCAGTGGATAATATGCACCTGTGAAATTGTCAGAAGTCTACAAATCTCGTCTCTCATAAAATAGACTTTAAAGCAACAAAGATCAAAAGAGACAAAGAAGTTCATTACATAATGGTAAAAGGAGTGATACAACAAGAAGTGCTAACGATCCTAAATATATATGGACCCAATGCAGGAGCACTTAGATATATAAGGCAAGTTCTTAATGACTTACAAAGAGACTTAGACTCCCACACAATAATAGTGGGAGACTTTAACACTCCACTGTCAATAGCAGACAGATCAACCAGACAGAATATTAAAGAATATCCAGGACTTAAACACAGACCTGGAACAAGCAAACCTGATATACATTTAAAAACGCTTCACCCCAAATCCACAGAATATACATTCTTCTCAGCACCACATCACACCTACTCCAAAATTGACCACGTATTTGGAAGTAAAGCACTCCTCAGCAAATGCAAAGCAACTGAAATCATAATCAACAGTCACTCAGACCATAGTGCAATCAAGTTAGAACTCAGAATTTAGAAACTAAATCAGAACCGCACACCTTCATGGAAACTGAACAACTGGCTCTTGAATGCTGATTGGATAAACAAGGAAATGAAGGCAGAAATAAAGAAGTTCTTCGAAACCAATGAGAATGAAGACAAAACATACCAGAATCTCTGGAACACATTTAAAGCAGTCTGTAGAGAAAAATATATAGCAATAAGTCCCCACATGAGAAGAGTGGAGAGATCCAAAATTGACACCCTATCATCAAAATTGAAAGAACTAGAGGAGGAAGATCAAAAAAGCTCAAAACCCAGAAGAAGACAAGAAATAACTAAGATCAGAGCAGAACTGAAGTACATAGAGACAAGAAAAACCCTTCAATAAATCGATAAATCCAAGAGCTGGTTTTTCAAAAAGATCAACAAAATAGACAGACCACTACACAGACTGATAAAAAAGGAAAAGTGAGAACAACCAAAAAGATGCAATAAAAAACGATAAAGGGAAAATCACCACAGATTCCACAGCAATTCAAACCAACATCAGAGAATACAACAAATAAATCTATGCATATAAACTAGTAAACCAAAAGGAAATGGATAAATTTCTGGACACCTGTGTCCTCCCAAGCCTGAACCAGGAGGAAGCTGAAACTATGAATAGACCAATAACAAGGTCTGAAGTTGAGGCAGCAATTAAGAACCTACCATACAAAAAAAGCCCAGGTTCAGATGGTTCACAGCCGAATTCTACTATACACACAAAGAGGATCTGGTACCATTCCTTCTGAAACTATTCCAAGTAATTCATAAAGAGGGAACGCGTCCCAAATCATTTTATGAGACCAAAATCATCCTGATACCAAAACGCTGCAGGGACTCAACAAGAAAAGGAAACATCAGGCCAATATCAATGATGAACATAGATGCAAAAATCTTCAATAAAATACGGGCAAGCCAATTGCAACAGCACATTAAAAAACTTATCCATCATGAGCAAGTAGGATTCATCCCAGGGATGCAAGGCAGGTTCAACATACACAAGTCTATAAATGTAATTCACAACATAAACATAACCAAAAACAAAAACTCATAATTATCACAATTGACGCAGAGAAGGCATTTGACAAAATTTAACAGTGCTTTATGCTAAAAACCCTCAATAAACTTGGTATTGATGGAACATATCTCAAAGTAATAAAAGCTATTTACAACAAACCAACAGCCAATATCATACTTAATGGGCAAAAACTGGGAGCATTTCTTTTTAAATCTGGCAATAGACAAGGATGCCCTCTCTCACCACTTCTATTCAACATAGTACTGGAAGTTCTAGCCAGAGCAATCAGGCAACAAAAACAAATAAAGGTTATTCAAATAGGAAAGGTGGAAGCCAAATTGTCTCTATTTGCAGACGACATTATAATATACCTAGAAGACCCCATCACCTCAGCCCAAAAACTCCTGAAACTGTTAAGCAACTTTAGCAAAGTCTCAGAATATAAAATCAAGGTGCAAAAATCACAAGCATTCCTATACACCAATAACAGACTTAAAGAGAACCAAATCAAGAATGAACTGCCATTCACAATTGCTACGAAGAGAATAAAATACCTAGAAATACAACTCACAAGGAACGTAAGGGACCTCTTTAAGGAAAACTACAAACCACTGTTCAACAAAATAAGAGAGGACACAAACAGATGGAGAAACATTCCATGTTCGTGGTTAGGAAGAATCAATATCGTGAAAATGTCTATACTGCTTAAAGGAATTTACACAATCAATGCTATTCCCATCAAACTACCATTGAATTTCTTCACAGAACTGGAATAAAACACCATGACCTTCATATGGATCCAAAAGAGAGCCCGTATAGCCAAGTCAATTCTAAGCAAAAAGAACACAGCAGGAGGCATCACACTACCAGACTTCAAACTATTCTACAAGGCCACAGTAATCAAATCAGCATGGTACTGGTACCAAAACAGAGATATAGACAAATGGAACTGAACGGAGGCATTGGAGGAAACACAACATATCTACAACAATATAATATTTGATAAACCAGTCAAAAACAAGCACTGGGAAAAGAATTCCCTGTTTAATAAATGGTGTTTGGAAAACTGGCTAGCCATGTGCAGAAACCAGAAACTGGACCCGTTCGTGACAGCTTACACTACAATTAACTCCAGATGGATGAAAGACTTAAACATAAGACCTAGCACCATGAAAACCCTAGAAGAAAATCTTGCTAAAACCATTCAGGACATAAATGTAGGCAAGGAATTCATAACCAAAACACCAAAGGCATTGGCAACAAAAGCCAAAATAGACAAATGGGACCTAATCAAACTCCACAGCTTTTGCACGGCAAAAGAAACAGTCACTAGAGTGAATCGGCAACCATCAGAATGGGAAAAAAATGTTTGCAGTTTATGCATCTGACAAAGGGTTGATATCCAGAATTTACAAAGAACTCAAACAGATTTACAGGAAAAAAAGCAAACAAGCCCATTCAAAAATGGGCAAAGGATATGAACAGACATTTTACAAAAGAAGACACACATGAGGCCAACAAACACATGAAAAATGCTCATCATCACTGGTCATTAGAGAGATGCAAATTAAAACCACATTAAGATACCATCTCACGCCAGTTAGAACGGCGATCATTAAAAAATCTGGAGACAACAGATGCTGGAGAGGATGTAGAGAAATAGGAACACTCTTACACTGTTGGTGGGAGTGTAAATCAGTTCAACCATTGTGAACGACAGTGTGACGATTTCACAAGGACCTAGAAATAGAAATTCCATTTGACCCAGCAATCCCATTACTGGGTATATATCCAAAGGACTATAAATCGTTCTACTATAAGGACACATGCACACGAATGTTCATTGCAGCACTGTTTACAATAGCAAAGAACTGAAACAAACAGAAATGCCCATCGATGATAAACTGAACTGGAAAAATGTGGCACATATATACCATGGAATATTATGCAGCAATCAAAAATGATGAGTTTGTGTACCTTTGTAAGGACATGGATGAATCTGGAGAACATCATTCTCAGCTAACTGACACAAGAACAGAAAAAGAAATACCGCATATTCTCACTCATAGGCAGGTGAGAAAAAAGAGAACACATGGACACAGGGAGGAAATCTACTACACACTGAGGTCTATTGGGGGGAATGCAGGAGGGACAGTTGCGGGGGAAGCTGAAGAGGCATAGCCTGGGGATAAATGCCAAGTGTGGGTGAAGGGGAGAGAGTCAGCAAAAAACACTGCCAAGTGTGTACATATGCAACTATCTTGAAGGTTCTGCACATGTACCCCAAAACCTCAAATGCAATAAAACTTTAAATAAAAAAAAGTAGAAATCACAACGGGCAATACTCAGGTGTCTATTTTATATGGCGTCTCAGTTAAATAATAAACTTCTATGGAGAAGTCAAGTCACTGTTTAAATGGGCAAAGGATATGAATAGAAACTTTACGAAAGCAGACATACATGAGGCCAGCAAACATATGAAAAAGTGCTCATCGTCATTGGTCATTAGAGAGATGCAAATCAAAACCACATTGAGATACCATCTCACACCAGTTAGAATGGCGATCATTAAAAAATCTGGAGACAGCAGATGCTGGAGAGGATGTGGAGAAATAGGAACACTCTTACACTGTTGGTGGGAGTGTAAATTAGTTCAACCATTGTGGAAGACAGTGTGGCGATTCCTCAGGGACCTAGAAATAGAAATTCCATTTGACCCAGCAATCCCATTACTGGGTATCTATCCAAAGGATTATAAATCGTTCTATTATAAGGACACATGCACACGAATGTTCATTGCAGCACTGTTTACAATAGCAAAGACCTGGAACCAACCCAAATGCCCAACGATGATAGACTGGACTGGGAAAATGTGGCACATATACACCATGGAATATTATGCAGCAATCAAAAATGATGAGTTTGTGTCCTTTGTAGGGACATGGATGAATCTGGAGAACATCATTCTCAGCAAACTGACACAAGAACAGAAAAAGAAATACCGCATATACTCGCTCATAGGTGGGTGAGAAAAATGAGAACATGTGGACACAGAGAGGCAGTCTACTATACGCTGGGGACTGTTGGGGGGAATGGGGGAGGGACAGCAGGGGGGGGCTGGGGGGGATAGCCTGGGGATGAATGCCAAGTGTGGGTGAGGGGGAGGGAGGCAGCAAAGCACGCTGCCATGTGTGTACCTATGCAACTATCTTGCTCGTTCTGCACATGTACCCCCAAACCTATAATGCAATAAAAATTAAAAAAAAAAAAAAAAAAAAAAAAAAAGAGAGCCACGAATTAAATGCCTTCTGGCATGATACACACCTGGGTGATAGTCAGTAGTCTATTTAATATGACCTCTCATTCTGGGAATCACTGAAGAATACACACACGACGGAGTGTCTGCAGGATATTTAGTATGCACACTCATAGATAACGTTTTTAAATAATGTGAACATGGAGAATAATTAGGAGTCTATGTCATATGGCTACTGATTCACACAACCAGTGAATAACGCACACCAGTGGAGTAATAAGAATTCTATTTTATATGACCACTCTTTCACAGCCTCACTGCATATTACACACTTGTGATATAATCTGGAGTCTATTTCTTATGGCCACTCATTCAGAGAATTACTGAATGATGCACACCTGCAGAATAGTCAGAAGTCTCTTTCCTATGGCTACTCATTGAGAGCCTCACTGAATATACACACCTGGGAAAATAGTCAGGATTCTGTTTTATCCCCTCATTCAGAGTCTCACTGAATATTGCACAGCTGTGGAATAGTCAGTAGTCTATTTCATGTGGCCTCTCATTCGGAGTGTCACTGAATAATGTTGAGTAATCAGGGGTCCATTTTATGTAGACACATATTCAGAGTCTCAGTGAAAAATACACACCTGTGTGATAGTGAAGAATCTAACTAATATGGCCACATATTCAGAGCATCACAGAATAAAAGACACCTGGGAAATAATTTGGAGTCTGTTTCTGATGGACATTCATTCAGAGCCTCGGTGAATAATACACACCTGTGGAGTAGCCAGGAGTCTATTTCATATGGCCACACATTCAGAGCCTCAGTGAATAATACACACCTGTGGAATAGCCAAGAGTCTATTTTATATGGCCACTCTCTCAGTACCTTACTGAGTGGTATACACCTGGGGAATAGTCAGCAGAGTTTTATGTGGACACTCAATAAGTGCCTCACTGAATAATGCACACCTGTGGAATAGTCAGGAATCTATTTCATTTGGTTACACTTTCAGAGCCTCAGTGAATAATACACACCTAGAAACATTGGGGAGTGTGTTTCATGTGGCCACTCATTCAGAGCCTCATGGAATAGTGCACACCTGGAGAATTCTCAAGAGTCTATTTGGAATTGCAATGCATTCAGAGACTCTGTGAATAACACACACTTAGGAAATTGTGAAGAATCAATTTTATATGGCCACATATTTGGAGCCTCAGTGAATCATGCACACCAAGGTAATAATCAGGAGTCTATTGCTTATGCCCTCTCATTCAGCTCCTCAGTGAATAGTGCACATCTGTTGAGTACTGAGGGGACTGTTTCATATGGCCACTCAATTCAAGCCTCACTGAATAGTACACAACTGGAGAAAAGTCAGGGATGCATTTCACAAGGCCACTCATTCAGAGGCTCAGTAAATAATTCACAGCTGTTGAGTTCTCAGGAGCCTTTCTCATATGGTGAATAATTCAGAGCCTCACTGAATGATACGCAGCTTGGGAATAGTCAGAATTCTATTTAATATAAACCCTCATTGTGAGCCTCAGTGAATCACGCATGACTGAGGGTACTAATTCATATTACCCCCAATTCATAGATTTTCTGAATAATACACACTTGTAAAATAATCAGAAGTCTATTTCATATGGTGATTCATTAGAAACCCCAAGAAATAATTCACTACTGGAGAATTGTCAGGAGTCTATTTCATATGGTCACTCAGAGAATCAGTGAACAATGCACACATTAGAAATACTCAGTGAATATTAGGAGTCTATTTTATATGACCACACAGAACCTCAATGAATAATGCACACCATGGTAATAGTCGGGATCCTGTTTCTTATGACCACTGTTTCAGTATCTCACTGAATGACACACCAGGAAATCTTATGGATTTTTTTCCATAGGACCATTCATTCAGAGCCTTACTAAATAATGCACAAGAGGCAATAGTCAAGAGTCTATTTTATATGGCCTCTCCTTCTGAGCTTCAGTGAATAACGAACACCTGTGGAGTAGTCATGACCCTATTTAAGATGGCCAAAAATTAAGCACTACCCTGAATGAAACACACCTGGGTGACAGTCAGGAGTCTACTTAAATCGGCTATACATTCAGAGTCTCTGTAAATAATGCAGACCTGAGCAATAGACAAGAATCCTCTTTTATGCCCACTTATTCAGAGTCTCATTCAAGAATAAACACCTTCACAACACTCTTACACTGTTGGTGGGAGTGTAAATTAGTTCAACCATTGTGGAAGACAGTGTGGCGATTCCTCAGGGACCTAGAAATAGAAATTCCATTTGACCCAGCAATCCCATTACTGGGTATCTATCCAAAGGATTATAAATCGTTCTACTATAAGGACACATGCACACGAATGTTCATTGCAGCACTGTTTACAATAGCAAAGACCTGGAACCAACCCAAATGCCCAACGATGATAGACTGGACTGGGAAAATGTGGCACATATACACCATGGAATATTATGCAGCAATCAAAAATGATGAGTTTGTGTCCTTTGTAGGGACATGGATGAATCTGGAGAACATCATTCTCAGCAAACTGACACAAGAACAGAAAAAGAAATACCGCATATACTCGCTCATAGGTGGGTGAGAAAAATGAGAACATGTGGACACAGAGAGGCGGTCTACTATACACTGGGGACTGTTGGGGGAAATTGGGGAGGGACAGCGGGGGGTGCTGGGGGGGATAGCCTGGGGATGAATACCAAGTGTGGGTGAAGGGGAGGAAAGCAGCAAAGCACACTGCCATGTGTGTACCTATGCAACTATCTTGCTCGTTCTGCACATGTACCCCCAAAGCTATAATGCAATAAAAAAAAAAAAAAAAAAAAAAAAAAAAGAGTCTACTTCATATAGCCACCCATTTAGATCCTCAGTGAATAATGCACACAAGGCTAATAGTCTCGAGCCTCTCTCAAATAGCCGCTCATTCAGTGCCTCACTGAATGATACACACCTGAAAAATCATCAGGAATTTCTCCCATACTGCCACTCATTCAGAGCCTTATTGAATCCTTCACAATGGGGCAATAGTCAGGTGACTATTTTATATGTCTGCTCATCTAGAGATTCAGTGAAAAATAAACTTCTATAAAGTAGTCAGGACGCTGTTTATGATAGCCACGAATTAAGTGCCTCCCTGAATGATACACATCTGGGTGATAGTCAGAAGTCTATTCCATATGATCTCCCATTCTGGAAATCACTGAAGAATACACACCTGGGAAAGTGGCAGGAGTCTACTTGGTATGTGCACTCATTCAGAACCTGTTTGAATAAGGCACACATGGAGAATAATTAGGAGTCCATGTCATATAGCTACTCATTCAGACAATCAGTGAATAACTCACACATTAGGAGTAATAAGAAGTCTGTTTTATGTGGCCACTCTTTCACAGCCTCACCGAATATTATACAATTATGATAGGGTCTGGAGTCTATTTCCTGTGGACACTCACAGAATCAGTGAATAATGCACACATGAGGAATACTCTGTGAATATTAGGAGTCTATTTTATACGGCCACTCAGAGCCACAGTGAATAATGCACACCACAGTAGTAGTCAGGATCCTGTTTCATGTGACCACTGACTCAGTATCTCTCTGAATGGTACACACCAGAAAATATTCAGAATTTTATTCCATAGGAACACTCATTCAGAGCCTTACTAAATAATGCACAATGGGGCAAGGGTTAAAAGTCTATTTCATATGGCCTGTCATTCAGAGATTCAGTGAATGATCAACACCTGTGGAGTAGTCAAAACCCTATTTAAGATAGTCACAAATTAACCAACTCCCTGAATGATACACACCTGTGTGACCATCAGGAGTCTATTTGATATGGACACTCATAAAGAACCTCTTTGAATAATGCACATGTGAAGAATAGTCACTAGTCTATTTCATATGGTGATTCCTTTAGAGAATCATTAAATAACACACACCTGTGAAGTAAAATTGACTCCATTTCATATGGCCACCATTTCAGTGTTTCAGGGAATAATATATATATCTGGAATAGCCAGGAATCTCTTTCATATAGTTACTCGTTCAGGGCCTCAGTGAATAATACACCCCTGGGAAATTGTACAGTGTCTACTTCAAATGGCCACACATTGAGATTCTCTGTATATAATGCACACCTGAAGTGGAGTGCATTATAAGACAGGAGTCTCTTTCTTAGGCTCACTTATTCAGTCTCATTCAGTAATACACACTGGAAAAGAGGGAAGAGTCTTCTTCATACAGCCACTCATTTAGAGCCTCAGTAAATAATAGACACCTGTGAAACAAACACTGCTCTACTTTGTATGGCGACAAAATCAAAGCCTGAGTGAGTAATGTAGAACTTTGGAATAATGAGGATTCTATTCCGTATGCCCACTTAATCAGTGTCTCAGTCAATAATACACACCTAAAAATAGTAAGGTATCTATTTCATCTAATCACTAACTCAAAGCCTCATTAAACAATACACACCTGTGGAATAGTAAGGAGGCTATTTAATATGGCCAAAGATTCAGAGCCTCGGTGACTAATACATACCGGGGCATACTCAGGACACTATTACATATGGCCTCTCATTCAGAGCTTCACTGAATAATGAACACCTGGAGGAAAGTCAGGATTCTATTTCAAAAAGACACACTTTCAGAGACAAACCTAAAAATGCACTCCTACGAGTATTCTGGAGTCTCTTCCCTTTGTCCACTTATTCAGAGCCTCATTGAATAATACACATCTATGGAAATGTCAGGAGTGTATTTCACATGGCCACTCATTTAGAGCCTCATTGAATCATACATACCTTTGGAATACTCAGGAGTCTATTTCATATGGCCACTCATTCAGAAACTCGTGGAATAATGCACACCTGCCAAATAGTGTGGAGTCTATTTATTTTCATGTTTCATTCAGTGCCTCAGTGGAAAATGGACACCAGAGGAATAGATAAGTGGCTATTTTATGTAGCCACTAATCCATCAACATAGTAAGTAATACAGACTTGGGGAATAGTCTGGAGTCTATTTCATGTGGCCAATTATTCACAAACTCAGTGAATGCTACACACTTGTGGACTAGTTAGAGTCTATGACATATGGCCACTGAATCAGAGCATTACTGTTTGATGCACACCTGGAAATTAGTCAGGGTTCTATTTCATATCACCATTGTTTAAGAGCATCATTGAGTAATGCACATCTGGTGAGTAATCAGGAAGCTATGTCATATGAACACTCATTCATAGCCTCAGTGAATAATGCACACCTGTGGAGTAGCCAGGAGTGTATTTCACACAGCCACTCATTCAGAGACTCAGTGAATAATACACACTTGTAAAACAGTCAGCCTTTCATTTCATATAACCACTGACTTACAGCCTCAGTGAATAATGCACAAATGTACAGTACTCAGCAGTCTATTTCATAAAGACACTCATTCAGAGATTCACTGAATAATAAAAATATTTGTGATAGACTTTATCCTGTTTCATATGATTACACAAAAAGAGCCTCACTGAGTAATACACAACTGGGGAAGAGTTAGGAGTCTACTTTATATGGCTACTCATTTACAGCCTCAATGAATAATGCACACATGTGGAATAGACACTAGTCTATTTTATATGGCCACAAAATCAAAGCCTGAGTGAGTAATGCACAACTTTGGAATAGTCAGTAGTCTATTCCATATGCCCGTATATTCAGAGTCTGAGTCAATAATACACTCCTGGGGAATAGTCAGAATTTTATTTCATACGATCACTAACTCAAAGACTCATTAAATGATACACACCTGTGGACTAGTCAGGGAACTATTTCATATAACCAAAGTTTCAGAGCCTCAGTTAATAATCCATATCTGGGGAATACTCAGGATGCTATTACATATGGCCCCTCATTCAGAGCTTCACTGAATAATGAACACCTGTATTGTAGTCAGAATTCTATTTCATATAGCCACATATTCAGAGCCGCACTGAATTACATACACCTTGGGGAAAGTCAAGTTTCTCTGTTGTATAGACACTCATTTAGAGTTGAACCTAAAAATGCACTCCTGAGGAGTATTCAGTTGTTGCTTTCCTATGGCCACTCATTCAGAGCCTCACTAAATAATACAGACCTATGGAAAAGTCAAGAGTGTATTTCACATGGCCACTCATTCAGAACCTCACTGAAGAATCATATATAGCTGGGGAATACTCAGGTTTCTATTTAATATAGCCGCTTATTCAGAGACTCACTGAATGATGCACACCTGGGGAATAGTCTGGAGTCTATTTGATATGACCGTTCACCCAGTGCCTCAGTGAAAGAAGAACAGCTGAAAAATAGTCAAGAAGATATAGTTAGAGTCTATTTTATTTGGTCACTCATTTAGAAACTGACTGAATGATACACAACTGAGGAATAGTCAGAGTCCATGCGGTATGATTACTCAATGACAGCATTACCGAATAATGAACAATGGGGCAATAGTCAGGAGTCTATTTTATATGGCCTATTATTCAGAGCTTCAGTGCATAATATACAGCTATGGAGTAGTCAGGACCCTATTTATTGTAGGCCCAAATTAAGCACCTCCCTGAATGATACACACATGAGTGATTCTCAGGAGGCTATTTGATATAAACACTCATACAAAACCTCTTCGCATACTTCACATGTGGGGAATAAACACTAGTCTATTTCACATGTTGATTCATTTGGAATATCAAGAAATAACACACACCTGCAGGTTAAAATGGGGTCTATTCCATATGGCCACTCTTTCAGTGTTTCAGTGAATAATATGTATATCTGAATAGTCAGGAATCTCTTTCATATGGCCGCTCGTTCAGGGCCTCAGTGAATAATACACCCCTTGTAAACAGTCAAGAGGCTACTTCAAGTGTCTACACATTCAGGGTTTCTGTGTATAATGCACACCTGGGCAATAGCCAGGAGTCTCTTTTTCATGTCCACATTTTCAGAGTCTCATTCAGTAATACACACCTAAGGAAGAGTTAAGGATCTACTTCTTATAGCCACTCATTTAGAACCTCAGTGTATAATGCACAACAGGGTTATATTCTAGAGCCTTATTTATATGGCCAATCATTCAGAGCCTCACTGAATGATACAATCCAGGGGAATCATAAAAATTCTATTCCATACTACCACTCATTCAGAGCCTTATAAAATAATTCACAACGGGCAATAGTCAGGTGTGTATTTTATATGGCCTCTCATTCAGAGCTTCAGTTAAATAATAAACTTCTATGGAGAAGTAATGTCACTGTTTAAGAGAGCCACGAATTAAGATGATCCCTGATGAATACACAACTGGGTGATAGTCAGTAGTCTATTTCATATGACATCTTATTCTAGGAATCACTGAAGGATACTCACACGTCAGAGTATCAGCAGGATATTTGGTATGTGCACTCATACAGAACCTGTTTAAAAAATGCGTACGTGGAGAATAATTAGGAGTCTATGTCATATGGCTACTGATTCACACAATCAGTGAATAACACACACCTGTGGAGTAATAAGAAATCTGTTTCAAATGGCCAGTCTTTCACAGCCTCACCGCAAATTGCAAACTTGTGATATAATCTGGAGTCTATTTCTTATGGCCACTCATTCAGAGAATTACTGAATAAAGCACACCTGTGGAATAGTCAGATGTCCCTTTTTTATGGCTACTCATTGAAAGCCTCACTGAATGTACACACCTGGGGAAATAGTCAGGATTCTGTTTTATCTCCTCATTCAAAGCCTCACTGATGAATGCACACCTGTGGAATAGTCAGGTGTCTTTTTCATGTGGCCTCTCATTCAGAGTGACACTGAATAATGTGGTGTAGTCAGGAGTCTATTTCATGTAGATATATATGCAGAGCCTCAGTGAATAATAGACACCCGTGTGATAGTAAGGAATCTAATTAACATGGCCACATATTCAGAGCCTCACTGAATAATACACACCTGGAGAATAATTTGGAGTCTATTTGCGATGGACATTCATTCAGTCCCTCGGTGAATAATGCACACATGTGGAGAAGAAAGGAGACTATTTTACTTGGACACTCATTCTTAGGCTCAGTTGATAATATGCACCTGTGAAATAGTCAGGAGTCTATTTCATGTGGACACTCATTCAGAGCCTCAGTGAATAATACACACTTGGGAAATAGTCAAGAGTCTATTATATATGGCCACTCTCTCAGTACCTTACTGAGTGGTAAACACCTGGGGAATAGTCAGGACAGTTTCATATGGACACTCAATGAGTGCCTCACCGAATAATGCACATCTGTGGAATAGTCATGAATCTATTTCATTTGGTCATTTTATCAGAGCCTCAGTGAATAATGCACACCTGGAAAACATTGGAGAGTGTGTTTCATGTGACCACTCATTCAGTGCCTCACAGAATAGTCCACACCTGGAGAATTCTCAAAAGTCTATTAGGAATGGCAATGCATTCAGAGACCCTGTGAATAGCACACACCAAGGAAATTTTGAGGAATCCATTCCAAATGGCCACAAATTCGGAGCCTCAGTGAATCATGCACACCAAGGAAATAATAAGGAGTCTATTACTTATAGCCTCTCATTCAACCCCTCAGTGAATAATGCACATCTGTCGAGTACTGAGGGGTCTGTTTTATATGGGCACTCATTTTGAGCCTCACTGAATAGTATACAACTGGAAAAAAGTCAGGGGTTTTTTCACTTGGCCACTTATTCAGCGGCTCATTGAATAATTCACAGCTGTTTAGTACTCAGGAGCCTTTCTCATGTGGCAAATCATTCAGAGCCTCACTGAATGATATGCAGCTTGGGAATAGTCAGGATTCCATTAAATATAAACCCTCATTATTAGCCTCAGTGAATCATGCATGTCTGTGGAATACTGAGGATACTAATTAATATTACCCCCAATTCACAGATTCACTAAATATTACACACTTGTGAAATAATCAGAAGTCTATTTCATACGGTGGGTGATTAGGAACCCTAAGAAATAATACATTACTGGGGAATAGTCAGGGGTTTGTATCATATGGCCACTCAGAGACTCAGTGAATAATGCACACATGAGGAATACTCAGTGAATATTAGAAGTCTATTTCATATGGCCAGAAAGAGCCTCAGTGAATAATGCACACCACGATAATAGTCAGGATCCTGTTTCATATGACCACTATTTCAGTATCTCACTGAATGACACACCAGAGAATCATCAGCATTCTTTACCACAGGACCATTCATTCAGAGCCTGACTGAATGATGCACAAGGGGGCAATAGTCAGGAGTCTATTTCTTGTGGCCAATTTTTTAGAAACTCATTGAATGCTACACACCTGTGGACTAGTTAGAGTCTATGACATATTGCTGGTCAATCAGAGCATTACTGATTCATGCAAATCTGGGAATTAGTCAGTATTCCGTTTCATATTACCATTGTTTAAGAACCTCATTGAGTAATGCAAATCTGGTCAGTAATCAGAAGGCTATGTCATATGAACACTCATTCATAGCCTCAGTGAATAATGCACACCTATGGAGTAGCCAGAAGTGTTTCTCACACAGCCACTCATTCAGAGCCTCAGTGAATAAAATGCACCTGTGGAACAGTCAGCATTTCATTTCATAAGGCCACTGACTCATAGCCTCAGTGAATAATGCACAAATGTACAGTACTCAGCAGTCTATTTCATAAAGCCACGCATTTAGAGATTCACTGAATAATAAAAATATTTGAGATAGACATCACTTTGTTTCATATGATCACACAAAGAGAGCCTCACTGAGTAATACACACCTGGGGAAGAGTTAAGAGTCTACTTTATATGGCCACTCATTTATAGCCTCAGTAAATAATGCACGCTTGTGGAATAGACACTAGTCTATTATATATGGCCAGAAAATCAAAGACTGAGTGAGTAACGCACAACTTTGGAATAGTCAGTAGTCTATTCCATATGCCCATATATTCATAGTCTGAGTCAATAATACAAACCTGGGGAATTGTCAGAAGTCTAATTCATATGGTCACTAACTCAAAGACTCATTAAGTGATACAGAGCTGCGGACTAGTCAGAAGACTATTTAATATGGCGGAAGTTTCAGAGCCTCAGTGAATAATGCATATCTGGGGAATACTCAGGATGCTATTACATATGTCCTTTCCTTCAGAGCTTCACTGAATAAGGAACACCTGTATTGTAGTCAGAATTCTATTTTATATAGCCACATATGCAGAGCCTCACTGAATAACATACATCTTAAGGAAAGTCAAGTTTCTATGTCGTATAGCCACTCATTTAGAGCCGAACCTAAAAATGAACCCCTTAGGAGTATTCAGTAGTCGCTTTCTATGGCCACATATTCAGAGTCTCACTGAATAATACAGACCTGTGGAAAAGTCAGGAGTGTATTACACGTGGCCACTCATTCAGAATGTCAGTGAAGAATCATATATACCTGGGGAATACTCAGGATTCTATTTAATATAGCCACTTATTCAGAGACTCACTGAATGATGCACACCTGGGGAATAGTCTGGAGTCTATTTTATATGAGCTCTTATTCAGAGTTTCAGTGCATAATAAACAGCTGTGGAGTAGTCAGGACCCTATTTAAGGTAGCCCCAAATTAAGCAACTCCCTGAATGATACACACATGCGTGATTGTCAGGAGGCTATTTGATATGGACACTCATACAGAACCTCTTCAAATACTGCCCATGTGCGGAATAAACACTAGTCTATTTTATATGGAGATTCGTTTGGAATATCAAAAAATAACGCACACCTGTGGAGTAAAATGGGGTCTATTTTATATGGCCACTCTTTCAGTCTTTCAATGAATAATATGTATATCTGAATAGTCAGAAATGTCTTTCATAGGGCCACTCGTTCAAGGCCTTGGTGAATAATACACCCCTTGGAAGCAGTCAAGAGATTCCTTCAAATGTCTACACATTCAGGGTCTCTGCTACAAAGAAAATAAAATACCTAGGAATACAACTCACTAGGAATATAAGGGACTTCTTTAAGGAAAACTACAAACAACTGCTCAACGAAATAAGAGAGGACACAAACAGATGGAGAAACATTCCATGTTCGTGGTTAGGAAGAATCAATATCGTGAAAATGGCTATACTGCCCAAAGTAATTTACACAATCAGTGCTATCCCCATCAAACTACCATTGAATTTCTTCACAGAACTGGAAAAAACCACCATGAATTTCATATGGAACCAAAAAAGAGCCCGCATAGCCAAGTCAATTCTAAGCAAAAAGAACACAGCAGGAGGCATCACGCTACCAGACTTCAAACTATACTACAAGGCTACAGTAATCAAAACAGCATGGTACTGGTACCAAAACAGAGATATAGACCAATGGAACAGAACAGAGGCATCGGAGGCAACACAACACATCTACAACCATATTATCTTTGATAAACCAGACAAAAACAGGCAATGGGGAAAGGATTCCCTATTTAATAAATGGTGTTGGGAAAACTGGCTAGCCATGTGCAGAAAGCAGAAACTGGACCCCTTCCTGACACCTTACACTAAAATTAACTCCAGATGGATTAAAGACTTAAACGTAAGACCTGACACCATAAAAACCCTAGAAGAAAATCTAGGCAAAACCATTCAGGACATAGGAGTAGGCAAGGACTTCATGAACAAAACACCAAAAGCATTGGCAACAAAAGCCAAAATAGACAAATGGGACCTAATCAAACTCCACAGCTTCTGCTTGGCAAAAGAAACAGTCACTAGAGTGAATCGGCAACCATCAGAATGGGAAAAAATCTTTGCAGTTTACGCATCTGACAAAGGGCTGATATCCAGAATTTACAAAGAACTCAAACAGATTTACAGGAAAAAAACAAACAAGCCCATTCAAAAATGGGCAAAGGATATGAACAGAAACTTTACGAAAGCAGACATACATGAGGCCAGCAAACATATGAAAAAGTGCTCATCGTCATTGGTCATTAGAGAGATGCAAATCAAAACCACATTGAGATACCATCTCACACCAGTTAGAATGGCGATCATTAAAAAATCTGGAGACAGCAGATGCTGGAGAGGATGTGGAGAAATAGGAACACTCTTACACTGTTGGTGGGAGTGTAAATTAGTTCAACCATTGTGGAAGACAGTGTGGCGATTCCTCAGGGACCTAGAAATAGAAATTCCATTTGACCCAGCAATCCCATTACTGGGTATCTATCCAAAGGACTATAAATCGTTCTACTATAAGGACACATGCACACGAATGTTCATTGCAGCACTGTTGACAATAGCAAAGACCTGGAACCAACCCAAATGCCCAACGATGATAGACTGGACTGGGAAAATGTGGCACATATACACCATGGAATATTTTGCAGCAATCAAAAATGATGAGTTTGTGTCCTTTGTAGGGACATGGATGAATCTGGAGAACATCATTCTCAGCAAACTGACACAAGAACAGAAAAAGAAATACCGCATATACTCACTCATAGGTGGGTGAGAAAAATGAGAACACGTGGACACAGAGAGGCGGTCTACTATACACTGGGGACTGTTGGGGGGAATGGGGGAGGGACAGCAGGGGGGGCTGGGGTGATAGCCTGGGGATGAATACCAAGTGTGGGTGAAGGGGAGGAAAGCAGCAAAGCACACTGCCATGTGTGTACCTATGCAACTATCTTGCTCGTTCTGCACATGTACCCCCAAACCTATAATGCAATAAAAATTAAAAAAAAAAATAATGCATACCTGGGCAATACCCAGGAGTCTATTTTTTATGCCCACTTATTCAGAGTCTCATTCAATAATACACACGTAAGGAAGAGTTAAGAGTCTACTTCATACAGCCACTCATTTAGTGCCTCAGTGAATAATGCACACCAGGGTTATAGTCTGGAGCCTCATTTATATGGCCACTCATTCAGTGTGTCACTGAATGATACAAACCTGGGGAATCATAAGGATGCTATTCCATACTACCACGCATTCAGAGCCTTATAGAATAATTCACAATGGGCAATAGTCAGGTGTCTATTTTAAATGGCCTCTCATTCAGAGCTTCAGTTAAATAATAAACTATGGAGTAGTCAAGTCACTCTTTAAAAGAGCCACGAATTAAGTTCCACCCTGAATGATACACACCTGGGTGATAGTGAAGAGTCTATTTCATATGACCTCTCATTCTGCTAATCACTGAAAAATACACACATGATGGAGTGTCAGCAGGATATTTGGTATGCACACTCATACAGAACCTGTTTAAATAATGTGAACTTGGAGAATAATTAGGAGTCTATGTCTTATGGCTACTGATTTACACAATCAGTGAATAATGCACACCTGTGGAGAAATAAGAAGTCTGTTTCATATGGCCACTCTTTCACAGCCTCACTGCATATTACACACTTGTGATATAATCTAGACTCTATTTCTTATGGCCACTCATTCAGAGGATTACTGAATAATGCACACCTGCTGAATAGTCAGAAGTCCCTTTTCTTTTTTTTTGCCTATTTCTCCCTTCTTTATTTACGACATAGGTTACAACACCTGTGATTGTCCAAAGCTTGTTTTGTCTCTGTGCTTCATTTGGATATTGCTGTGCCTTCAAGTTTGTTATCTTTTGGTTTTACACTGCTTACTTTGTTCTTTTTTTAAATACTTTAAATTCTGAGATACATGTGAAGAACATGCAGGTTTGTTACATAGGTATACATGTGTCATGATCTAATGGCTACTCATTGAGAGCCTCACTGAGTGTACACACCTGGGGAAATAGTCAGGATTCGGCTTTATCCTCTCATTCAGAGTCTCACTGAATAATTCACACTTGTGGAAGGGTCAGGTGTCTTTTCCATGTGGCCTCTCATTCGGAGTTTCCCTGAATAATGTGGAGTAGTCAGAAGTCTATTTTATGTAGACACATATTCAGAGCCTCAGTGAATAATACACACCCATGTGATAGTAAAGAATCTAATTAATATGGCCACATATTCAGAGCCTAACTGAATAATACACACATGAAAAATAACTTGGAGTCTATTTCTGATGGACATTCATTCAGAGTCTTGGTGAATAATGCACATCTGTAGAGTAGCCAGGGGACTATTTCATTTGGACACTCATTCTTACCCTCAGTAGATAATATGCACCTGTGAAATAGTCAGGAGTCTATTTTATATGGCCACTCGTTCAGGGCCTCGGTTAAAATACACCCCTGGGAAAGTGTCTAGTGTCTCCTTTAACTGTCCACACATTGAGAGTCTCTGTATATAATGCACACCTGTTGAATAGACAGGAGTCTCTTTCTTAGGCTCACTTATTCAGTCTCATTCAGTAATACACACCTGGAAAAGAGTTAGGAGTCTTCTTCATATAGCCACTCATTTAGAGCCTCAGAAAATAATGCACACCTGTGGAACAGACACTGATCTATTTTGTATGGCCACAAAATCAAAGCCTGAGTGAGTAATGCACAAATTTGGAAAAATAAAGAGTCTATTCCATATGCCCACTTAGTGTCTCAGTCAATAATACACATCTTAGGAATAGTAAAGGATCTATTTTATCTAATCACTGACTCAAAGCCTCATTAAATAATAAACACCTGTAGAATAGTCAGGAGGCTATTTCATATGGCCAAACATTGAGATCTTCAGTTACTAATACATACTGGGGCATACTCAGGGCACTATTACATATTGCCTCTCATTCAGAGCTTCACTGAATAATGAACACCTGGGAGAAAGTCAGGATTCTATTTCATAAAGACACTCTTCCAGTGCCAAACCTAAAAATGCACTCCTGCGACTATTCAAAAGTCTCTTTCCAATGTCTACACATTCAGAGCCTCAAGAAATAATACACATTTATAAAAATTTCAGGAGTGTATTTCACATGGCCATTCATTCAGAGACTCACTGAACTATACATACCTGGGGAATACTCAAGAGTCTATTTCATATGGCCACTCATTGAGAAACTCGTGGAATAATGCACACCTGCGAAATAGTATGGAGTCTATTTGATATGATGGTTCATTCAGTGCCTCAGTGGAAAATGCACAAGGGAGGAATAGCTAAGTGGATATTTTATGTAGTCACTCATCCATATTCTTAGTAAGTAATACAGACATGGGGAATAGTCAGGAGTCTATTTCATGTGGCCAATTATTCAGAAACTCAGTGTATGCTACACACCTTTGGACTAGTTAGAGTCTATGATATATGGCCGCTCAATCAAAGCATTACTGACTGATGCATACCTGGGTATTAGTCAGGATTCTATTTCATATTACTATTGCTTAAGAGCCTCATTGAGTAATGCACACCTGGTCAGTAATCAGGAGGCTATGTTTTATGAACACTCATTCATGGACTCAGTGATTAATGCACACCTGTGAAGTAGCCAGGAGTGTATTTCACACAGCCACTCATTCAGAGCCTCAGTGAATAATAAACACCTGTGGAACAGTCAGCATTTTATTTTCTAAGGCCACTGACCCATAGCCTCAGTGAATAATGCACAAATGTACAGTACTCAGCAGTCTATTTCATAAAGCCACTCATTCAGAGATTAACTGAATAATAAAAATATTTGGGATAGACATCATCCTGTTTTATATGATCACACAAGGAGAGCCTTACTGAATAATACACACCTGGGGAAGAGTTAGGAGTCTACTTTATATGGCTACTCATTTACAGCCTCATTGAGTAATGCACATGTGTGGAATAGAAACTAGTCTATTTTATATGGCCATGAAATCAAAGCCTCTGTGAGTAATGCACAACTTTGGAATAGTCAGTTGTCTATTCCATATGCCCATATATTCAGAGTCTGAGTCAATAATACACACCTGGGGAATAGACAAAAGTCTATTTCATATGGTCACTAACTCAAAGACTCATTAAATGATACACCCCTGTAGACTAGTCAGGGGTCTATTTTATATGGCCAAAGGTTCAGAGCCTCAGTGAATAATGCATATCTGGGAAATTCTCAGGACCCTATTACATATGGCCTCTCTGTCAGAGCTTCACTGATTAAGAAAAACCTGTATTGTAAACCAAATACTAATTTATATAGCCACATATTCAGAGCCTCACTGAATAACATACACCTTGGGGAAAGTCAAGTTTCTATGTCGTATAGCCACTCATTTAGTGCCCATCCTAAAAATGCACACGTGAGGAGTATTCAGTAATCGGTTTTCTATGGCCACACATTCAGCACCTCACTGAATAATACGGACATATGGAAAAGTCAGGAGTGTATTTCACATGGCCACTCATTCAGAACCTCAGTGAAGAATCATATATACCTGGGAAATACTCAGGATTCTATTTAATATAGCCACTTATTCAGAGACTCACTGAATGATGCACACCTGGGGAATAGTCTGATGTCTATTTGATATGACCGTTCACTCAGTGCCTAAGTGAAAAATAAACAGCTGAGAAATAGTCAAGAGGACATAGTCAGTTGTCTACTTCATACAGTCACACATTCAGAAACTCACTGAATGATACACAACTGGGGAATAGTCAGAGTCCATGCCATATGGCCATTCAATCACAGCATTACCCAATAATGCACAATGGGGCAATAGGCAAGAGTCTATTCCATATGGCCTCTTCTTCAGAGCTTCAGTGCGTAATAAACACCTGTGGAGTAGTCAGAACCGTATTTCCAGTAGCCCCAAATTAAACACCTTTTTGAATGATACACACATGAGTGATTGTCAGAAGGCTATTGGATATGGACACTCATACAGAACCTCTTCGAATACTGCACATGTGGGGAATAAACACTAGTCTATTTTATATGATGATTCGTTTGGAATATCAAGGAATAACGCACACTTGTGGAGTAAAATGGGGTCTATTACATATGGCCACTCTTTCAGTGTTTCAGTGAATAAAATGTATATCTGAATAGCCAGGAATCTCTTTCATAGGGCCACTCATTCACGGCCTTGGTGAATAATACACCCCTTGGAAACAGTCAAGGGTCTACTTCAAATGTCTACACATTCTGGTACTCTGTAAACAATGCACACCTGGGCAATAGCCAGGAGTCCCTTTTTTATGCCCACTTATTCAGAGTCTCATTCAAGAATGCGCACCTAAGGAAGAGTTAAGAGTCTACTTTATATAGCCACTCATTTAGAGCCTCAGTAAATAATGCACACCTGTGGAACAGACACTGGTCTATTTTGTATGGCCACAAAATCAAAGCCTGAGTGAGTAATGCACAACTTTGGAATAATGAGGAGTCTATTTCATATGCCCACTTAATCAGTGTCTCAGTCAATAATACACACCTTACGAATAGTAAGGGATCTATTTTATCTAATCACTAACTCAAAGCCTCATTAAGTAATACACACATGTGGAAGAGTCAGGAGGCTATTTCCTATAGCCAAACATTCAGAGCGTCAGTGACTAATACATACCGGGGCATACTCAGGACACTATTACATATGGCCTCTCATTCAGAGCTTCACTGAATAATGAACACCTGGGGTAAAGTCAGTATTCTATTTCATAAAGGCACTCTTTCAGAGCCAAATCTAAAAATGCACTCCTGCGTGTATTCAGGAGTCTCTTTCCCATGTTCACTCATTCAGAGCCTCATTGAATAATAAACATCTATGGAAAATGTCAGGAGTGTATTACACATGGCCACTCATTCAGAGCCTCACTGAATCATGCATACATGGGGAATACTCAGGCATTTATTTCATATGACCACTCATTCAGATACTCGTGGAATAATGCACACCTGTGAAATAGTCTGGAATCTATTTGATATGATGGTTCATTCAGTGCCTCAGTGGAAAATTCACACGGGAGAAATAGTTAAGTGGCTATTTTATGTAGCCACTCATCCATACACATAGTAAGTAATACACACCTGGGGAATAGTCAGGAGTCTATTTAATTTGGCAAATTATTCATAAACTAAGTTAATGCTACACACCTGTGGACTAGTTGGAATCTATGACATATGGCTGCTCAGAGCATTACTGAATGATGCATACCTGGGAAATAGTCAGGATTCAATTTCATATCACCATTGTTTAAGAGACTCATTGAGTAATACACATCTGGTCAGTAATCAGGAGGCTTTTTCATGTGAACACTCATTCATAGCCTCAGTGAATAATGCACACCTGTGGAGTAGCCAAGAGTGTATTTTACACAGCCACTCAGTCAGAGCATCAGTGAATAATACACACCTGTGGAATAGTCAGCATTTCATTTCATAAGGCCATGGAATCATAGCTTCAGTGAATAATGCACAAATGTACAGTACTCAGCGGTCTATTTTATAATGCCACTCATTCAGAGATTCACTGAATAATAAAAATTTTGGGGATAGATGTCATCGTGTTTCATATGTTCACACAACGGGAGTCTCACTGAGTACTACACAGCTGGGGAAGAGTTAGGAGTCTACTTTATATGGACACTCATTTACAGCCTCAGTGAATAATGCACGTGTGTGCAATATACAGTAGTCTATTTTATATGGCCACAAAATCAAAGCCTGAGTGAGTAATGCACAACTTTGGAATAGTCAGTAGTCTATTCCATATGCCCATATATTCAGAGATTGAGTCAACAATACATGCCTGGGGAATAGTCAGAATTCTATTTCATATGGTCACTAACTCTAAGATTCATTAAATGATACACACCTGTGGATGAGTCAGGAGGCTATTTCATATGGCCACTCATTCAGAAACTCAGTGAAGAATCATATATACCTGGGGAATACTCAGGATTCTATTTAATATAGCCACTTATTCAGAGACTCACTGAATGATGCACACCTGGTTAGCAGTGTGCTGTCTCTATGACATGACCGTTCACCCAGAGCCTCAGTGGAAAATGCACAGCTGAGAAGTAGTAAAGAGGATGTAGTCAGAAGTATATTTTATACGGTCACTCATTCAGAAGCTCACTGAATGATACACAACTGGGAAATAGTCAGAGTCCATGCCATATGGCCACGAAATCACAGCATTACCTAATAATGCCCAATGGGGCAATAGTCAAAAGTCTATTTCATATGGCCTCTTATTCAGAGCTTCAGTGCATAATAAACAGCTGTGGAGTAGTCAGGACCCTATTTAATGTAGCCCCAAATTAAGCACCTCACTGAATGATACATACATGAGTGACTGTCAGAAGGCTATTTGATATGGACAGTCATACAGAACTTGGTCGAATACTGCACATGTGGGGAATAAACACTAGTCTATTTTATATGGTGATTCATTTGGAATATCAAGGAATAATGCACAACTGTGGAGTAAATGGGGTATATTACATATGGCCACTCTTTCAGTGTTTTAGTGAATAATATGTATATCAGAATAGTCAGGAATCTCTTTCATACGGCCACTCTTTCAGGGCCTCAGTGAATAATACACCCCTTGGAAACAGTCAAGTGTCTACTGCAAATGTCTACACATTCAGGGTCTCTGTAAATAATGCACACCTGGGCAATAGCCAGGAGTCTCTTTTTTATGCCCACTTATTCAGAGTCTCATTCAATAATACATACCTAAGGAAGAGTTAAGAGTCTACTTCATATAGCCAATTATTTAGAGCCTCACTGAATAATGCACACCAGGGTTTTCGTCTGGAGCCTCCTTTATATGGACACTCATTCAGTGCTTCACTCATTCAGTGCTTCACTGAATGATACAAACCTGGGGAATAATAAAGATTCTATTCCATACTACCACTCATTCAGAGCATTATAAAATAATTCACAACGTGCAATAGTCAGGTGTCTACTTTATATGGCCTCTCAGTTAAATAATGAACTTCTATGGAGTAGTCAAGTCACTGTTTAAGAGAGAAACAAATTAAGTGCCTCCCTGAATGATACACACCTGGGTAATAGTCAGGAGTCTATTTCATATGACCACTCATTCTGGGAATCACTGAAGAATACACATATGATGGAGTTTCAGCAGGATATTTGGTATGCACACTCATACAGAACCTGTTTAAATAATGCAAACATGAAGAATTATTAGGAGTCTATGTCATATGGCTACTGATTCACACAATCAGTGAATAACGTACACCTGTGAAGTAATAAGAAGTCTGTTTCATACGGCCACTCTTTCACAGCCTCACCGCATATTACACACTTTTGATATAATCTGGATTCTATTTCTTATGGCCACTCATTCAGAGAATTATGGAATAATGCACACCTGCGGAATAGTCAGAAGTTTCTTTCCTATGGCTATTCATTGAGTGCCTCACTGAATGTACACACCTGGGGAAATAGTCAGGATTCTGTTTTATCCCCTCATTCAGAGTCTCACTGAATAATGCACACCTATGGAATAGTCAGGTGTCTTTTTCATGTGGCCTCTCATTCGGAGTGTCACTGAATAATGTGGAGTAGTCAGGAGTCTATTTCATGTAGACACATATTCAGAGCCTCAGTGAATAATACACAGCAGTGTGATAGTAAGGAATCTAATTAACATGGCCACATATTCAGAGCCTCACTGAATAATACACACCTGGAGAATAATTTGGAGTCTATTTGCGATGGACATTCATTCAGAGCCTCGGTGAATAATGCACACATGTGGAGAAGCAAGGAGACTATTTTACTTGGACACTCATTCTTAGCCTCAGTTGATAATATGCTCCTGTGAAATAGTCAGGAGTCTATTTCATGTGGCCACTCATTCAGAGCCTCAGTGAATAATACACACTTGGGGAATAGTTAAGAGTCTATTATATATGGCCACTCTCTCCATACCTTACTGAGTGGTACACACCTGGAGAATAGTCAGGACAGTTTCATATGGACACTCAATGAGTGCCTCACTGAATATTGCACATCTGTGGAACAGTCAGGAATAAAAATTTGGTCACTTTTTCAGAGCCTCAGTGAATAATACACACCTAGAAAATATTGGGGAGTGTGTTTCATGTGGCCACTCATTCAGAGCCTCACGGAATAGTGCACACCTGGAGAATTCTCAAGAGTCTATTTTGAATCGCAATGCATTCAGAGACTCTGTGAATAACACACACCTAGGGAATTGTGAGGAATACATTCCAAATGGCCACATATTCGGAGCCTCACTGAATCATGCACACTAAGAAAATAATCAGGAGTCTATTGCTTATACGCTCCCATTCAACCCCTCAGTAAATAATGCACGTCTGTCGAGTACTGAGGGGTCTGTTTCATATATCCACTCATTTCGAGCCTCACTGAATGGTATACAACAGAAAAAACATCAGGGGTGTATTTCACATGGCCACTCATTCAGAGGCTCAGTGAATAATTCACAGCTGTTGAGTACTCAGGAGTTTTTCTCATATGACGAATCATTCAGAACCTCACTGAATGAAACACAGCTTGGGAATAGTCAGGATTCTATTTAATATAAGCACTCATTATGACCTCAGAGAATCACACACATCTGTGGAATACTGAAGATACTAATTAATATTACCCCCCAATTCATAGATTCCCTAAATATTACACACTTGTGAAATAATCAGAAGTCTATTTTACATGGTAGTCATTAGGAACCTTAAGAAATAATACACTACTAGGGAATAGTCAGGAGTCTGGTTCATATGTCCACTCAGAGACTCAGTTTATAATGCATACCTGAGGAATCCTTAGTGAATATTAGAAGTCTATTTCATATGGCCACACAGAGCCTCAGTGAATAATGCACAGCACGGTAATAGTCAGGATCCTGTTTTATATGTCTGCTGATTCAATATCTCTCTGAAAGTCATACCGTGGAATCGTCAGGATTCTGTTCCATTGGACCATTCATTGAGAGCCTTACTGAATAATGCACAAGGGGGCAATAGTCAGGAGTCTATTTTATATGGCCTCTCATTTGGAGCTTCAGTGAATAAAACACACTTGTGGAGTAGTCATGACCCTATTTAAGATAGCCAAAAATTAAGCACTTCCCTGAATGACACACACCTGGGTGACAGTCAAGAGTCTACTTAAAACGGCTACACATTCAGCATCTCTTCAAATAATGAACACCCGGGCAATAGATGGGAGTCTCTTTTTTATGCCCACTTATTCAGAGTCTCATTCTAGAATACAAACCTGCAAAAGAGATAGGAGTCTACTTCATATAGCCACCCACTTAGATCCTTAGTGAATAATGCACACAAGGGTAAGAGTCTAGAGCCTCTCTAATATAGCCACTCATTCAGTGCCTCACTGAATGATACACAGCTGGGGAATCATCAGGATTTTATTCCATACTGCCACTCATTCAGATCCTTATTGAATAATACACAACGGGGCAATAGTCAGGTGACTATTTTATATGGCCTCTCATTTAGAGTTTCAGTGAATAATGAACTTCTATGGAGTAGTCACGACGCTGTTTATGGTAGCCACGATTTAAGTGCCTCCCTGAATGATACACACCTGAGTGATAGTCATGAGTCTATTTTATATCATCTCTCATTTTGGGAATAACTAAAGAATACACAACTGGGAAAGTGTCAGGAGTCTATTTGGTATACACACTCATGCAGAACCTGTTTGAATAATGCACACATTGAGAAAAATTAGGAGTGTATATCATATGGCTACTCATTCAAACAATCAGTGAATAATGTACACACGTGGAGTATAAATAAGTCTGTTTCATGTGGCCACTATTTTACAGCCTTACCGAATATTATACACTTATGATATAGTCTGGAGTATACTTCTTGTGGCCACTCAGAGAATCAGTGAATAATGCACACATGAGGAATACTCTGTGAATATTAAAAGTCTGTTTTATATGGCCACTCAGAGCCGTAATGAATAATGCATACCACGGTAATAGTCAGAATCCTGTTTCATATGACCACTGATTCAGTATCTCTCTGAATGATACAAACCAGGGAATCTTTAGGATTCTGTTCCATAGGAACACTCATTCAGAGCCTTACTAAATAATGCAAAATAGGGCAACAGTCAGGAGTCTATTTCCAATGGCCTCTCTTTCAGAGATTCAGTAAATAAACACGTGTGGAATAGTCAGGACCCTATTTAAGATAGCCACAAATTAAGCACCTCCCTGAATGATACACACCTGTGTGACAGTCAGGAGTCTATTTGTTATGGACACTCATACAGAACCTCATTGAATAATGTACATGTGAAGAATAATCATTAGTCTATTTCTTGTGGTGATTCTTTAGAGAATCTTTGAATAACACACACCTGTGAAGTAAAATCGACTCTATTTCATATAGCCACCATTTCAATGCTTCAGCGAATAATATATATATTTGGAGTAGCCAAGAATCTTTTTTTATATTCCCACTCATTCAAGGTCTCAGTGAATAATACACACCTTTGAAATTGTCTAATTTCTACTTCAAATGGCCAGAAATTGAGAGTCTCTGTATATAATGCACACCTGGGGAATAACCAGAAGTCTCTTTCTTAGGCTCACTTATTCAGTCTCATTTAGTAATACACACCTTGAAAAGAGTTAAGAGTCTTCTTCATATAGCCACTCTTTTAGACCCTCAGAAAATATTACACACCTGTGGAACAGACACTGGTCTATTTTGTATGGCCACAAAATTAAAGCCTGAGTGAGTAATGCACAACTTTGAAATAATGAGGAGTCTATTCCATATGCTCACTTAATCAGTGTCTCAGTTGATAATACCCACCTTAGGAATAGTAAGGGATCTATTTCATCTAATCACTAACTCAAAGCCTCATTACACAATAAACACCTGTGGACTAGTCAGGAGGCTATTTAATATGGCCAAATATTCAAAGCCTCAGTGACTAATGCATACCGGGGCATACTCAGGACACTATTACATATAGCCTCTCATTCACAGCTTCACTGAATAATGAACAACAGGGGAAAGTCAGAATTCTATTTCATAAAGGTACTCTTTCAGAGCCCATCATAAAAACGCACTTTTGTGAGTATTCAGGAGTCTCTTTCTTATGTCCACTCATTCAGAGCACCATTTAATAATACACATCTATGGAAATGTCAGGAGCATATTGCACATGGCCACTCATTCAGAGCCTCATTGAATCAAACATACCTCGGAAATACTCAAGAGTCTATTTAATATGGCCACTGATTCAGAAACTCGTGGAATAACTCAGACCTGTGAAATAGTCTGGAGTCTCTTTGATATGATGGTTCATTCTGTGCCTCAGTGGAAAATGAACACAAGAGGAATAGGTAAGTGGCTATTTTCTGTAGCCATTCATCCATACCCTTGGTAAGTAATACACACCTGGGAAATAGTCAGAAGTCTATTTCATGTGGCCAATTATGTAGAAACTCAGTGAATGCTACACACTTGTGGACGAGTTAGAGGCTCTGACATATGGCCGCTCAATCAGAGCATTACTGAATGATGCACACCTGGTAATTAGTCAGGATTCTATTTTATATCACCATTGATTAAGAGCCTCGTTGAGTAAGGCACATCTGGTCAGTAATTAGGAGGCTATGCGATATAAACACTCATTCATAGACTCAGTAAATAATGCACACCTGGGGAGTAGCCAGCAGTGTATTTCACACAGCCACTCATTCAGAGCCTCAGTGAATAACACACACCTGTGGAACAGTCAGCATTTTATTTCATAAGGCCACTGACTCATAGCCTCAGTGAATAATGCACAAATGTACAGTACTCAGCAGTCTATTTCATAAAGACACTCATTCAGAGATTCACTGAATTATAAAATATTTGAGATAGACATCATCCTGTTTCATATGATCACACAAGGAGAGCCTCACTGAGCAATACACACCTGGGAAAGAGTTAAAAGTCTACTTTATATGGCCACTCATTTACAGCCTCAGTAAATAATGCACACGTGTGAAATAGATACTCGTTTATTTTATATAACCACAAAATCAAAGCCTGAGTGAGTAATGCACAACTTTGGAGTAGTCAGTAGTCTATTCCATATGCCCATATATTCAGAGTTGTAGTCAGTAATACACAACTGGGGAATAGTCAGAAGTCTATTTCATATGGTCACTAACTCAAAGACTCATTAAATGATACACACCTGTGGACTAGTCAGGAGACTATTTTATATGGCCAAAGGTTCAGAGCCTCAATGAATAATGCATATCTGGGGAATACTCAGGACGCTATTACATATGGCCTCTCCTTCAGAGCTTCACTGAATAGGAAACACCTGTATTGCAGTCAGAATTCTGTTTCATATAGCCTCAAATTCAGAGCCCAACTGAATAACATACACCTTGAGGAAAGTCAAGTTTCTATATCGTATAACCTCTTATTTAGAGCCAAACCTAAAAATGCATGCCTGAGGAGTATTCAGTAGTCGCTTTCCTATGGCCATTCATTCAGAGCCTCACTGAATAATACAGACCTATGTAAAAGTCAGGAGTGTATTTCACATGGCCACTCAATCAGAAACTCAGCAAAGAATCATATATACCTGAGGAATACTCAGGATTCTATTTAATATAGCCACGTATTCAGAGACCCACTGAAGAATGCACACCTGGGGAATAATCTGGAGTCTATTGGATATGACCTTTCACCCAGTGCCTCAGTGGGAAATGCACATCTGAGAAATAGTCAAGATGATACAGTCAGGAGTCTATTTTATATGGTCTTTCATTCAGAAACTCACTGAATGATACACAACTGGGGAATAGTCAGAGTCCATGTCATATGGCCACTCAATTACAGCATTACTGCATAATGCACAATGGGGCTATAGTCATGAGTCTATTTCATATGGCCTCTTATTCAGAGCTTCAGTGCATAATAAACAGCTGTGGAGTAGTCAGGACCCTATTTAAGGTAGCTCCAAATTAAGCACCTTCCTGAATGATACAACCATGAGTTATTGTCAGAAGGCTATTTGATATGGAAACTCACACAGAACCTCTTCGAATACTGCACATGTGCGGAATAAACACTAGTCTATTTCATATGGTGATTCATTTAGAATATCAAGGAACAACGCACACATCTGGAGTAAAATAGGTTCTATTTCATATGGCCACTCTTTCAGTGTTGCAGTGAATAATATGTATATCTGAATAGTCAGGAATCTCTTTCATATGACCACTCGTTCAGGGACTCGGTGAATAATACACCCCTTGGAAACAGTCAAAAGTGTACTTCAAATGTCTATACATTCAGGGTCTGTGTAAATAATCTACACTTGGGCAATAGCCAGGAGTTTCTTTTTATGCCCACTTATTCAGAATATCATTCAATAATACACACCTAAGGAAGAGTTAAGAGTCTACTACATATAGCCACTCATTTAGAGCCTCAGTTAATAATGCACACCAGGGATATAGTTTGGAGCGTATTTTTTATTTTATTTATTTTTTTAATTTTTATTGCATTTTAGTTTTTGAGGTACATGTGCAGAATGCGCAAGATAGTTGCATAGGTACACACATGGCAGTGTGTTTTGCTGCCTTCCTCCCCTTAACCCACATTTGGCATTTCTCCCCAGGCTATTCCTCCCGATCTTCCCCCCCAATATCCCTTTCTTATTCTCCCCAATAGACCCCAATGTGTAGTACTCCCTTCCCTGTGTCCATGTGTTCACATTTTTCTCACCCGCCTATGAGAATATGCGGTATTTCTTTTTCTGTTCTTGTGTCAGTTTGCTGAGAATGATGTTCTTCAGATTCATCCATGTCTTTACAAAGAACATAAACTTGACATTTTTGATTACTGCATAATATTCCATGATGTATATGTGCCATATTTTCCCAGTGCAGTCTATCATCGATGGGCATTTGTGTTCGCTCCAGGTCTTTGCCATTGTAAACAGTGCTAAAATGAACATTCGTGTGCATGTGTCCTTATAGTAGAACGATTTATAGTTCTTTGGATATATACCCAGTAATGGGATTGCTGGATCTAATGGAATTTCTATTTCTAGGTCCTTAAGGAATCGCCACACTGTCTTCCACAATGGTTGAACTAATTTACACTCCCACCAACAGTGTAAGAGTGTTCCTATTTCTCCACATCCTCTCCAGCATCTGCTGTCTCCAGATTTTGTAATAATCGCCATTCTAACCGACATGAGATGGTATCAAAATGTGGTTTTGATTTGCTTCTCTCTAATGACCAGTGATGATGAGCATTTTTTCATGTGTTTGTTGGCCTCATGCATGTCTTCTTTTGTAAAGTGTCTGTTCATATCCTTTGACCATTTTTGAATGGGTTAGTTTTTTTCCTGTAAATCGGTCTGAGATCTTTTTAAATTCTGGATATCGGCCCTTTGTAAGATGGGTAAACTGCAAAGATTTTTCCCCAATCTGTTGGTTGCCAGTTCACTCTAGTGCCTGTTTCTTTTGCTGTAAAGAAGCTATGGAGTTGGATTAGGTCCCATTTGTCTATTTTGGCTTTTGTTGCCAATGCTTTTGGTGTTTTGGTCATGAAGTCCTTGCCTACTCCTCTGTCCTGAATGGTTTCGCCTGGATTTTCTTCTAGGGTTTTTATGGTTCCAGGTCTTATGTTTAAGTCTTTCATCCATCTGGAGTTAATTTTAGTGTTAGGTGTCATGAAGGGGTCCAGTTTCTTCCTTCTGTACATGGCTAATCAGTTTTCACAACACCATTTATTAAACACGGAATCCTTTTCCCGTTGCTTGTTTTTGTCTGGTTTATCAAAGATTATATGCTTGTAGATATGTTGATTTGCTTCCGATGCTTCTGTTCTGTTCCATTGGTCTATATCTCTGTTTTGGTACCAGGACCATGCTGTTTTGATTACTGTAGGCTTGTAGTATAGTTTGAAGTCTGGTAGTGTGATGCCTCCGGCTGTGTTCTTTTTCTTAGCATTGACTTTACTATGTGGGGTCTCTTTTGGTTCCATATGAAGTTCATGCTGGATTTTTCCAGTTCTGTGAAGAAATTCAATGGTACCTTGATGGGAATAGTGTTGATTCTGTAAATTATTTTGGGCAGTATAGCCATTTTCACGATATTGATTCTTCCTAACCATGAACATGGAATATTTCTCCATCTGTTTGTGTCCTCTCTTATTTCGTTGAGAAGTAGTTAGTAGTTTTCTTGAAGAAGTCGTTACATTCCTTGTAAGTTGTATTCCTAGGTATTTTATTATCTTTGTAGCAATTTTGAATGGCAGTTCGTTATTGATTTGTTTCTCTATAAGTCTGTTATTGGTGTATAAGAATGCTTGTGATTTTTGCATATTGATTTTAAATTCTGAGACTTTGCTGAAGTTGCTTATCAGTTTCAGGAGTTTTTAGGATGAGGTGATGGGGTCTTCTAGGTATACTACCATGTCATCTGCAAATAGAGACAATTTGGCTTCCACCTTTCCTATTCGAATACCTTTACTTCTTTTTCTTGCCTGACTGCTCTGGCTAGAACTTCCAGTACTATGTTGAATAGGAGTGGTGAGAGAGGGCATCCTTGTCTAGTGCCAGATTTCAAAGGGAATGCTTCCTGTTTTTGCCCATTAAGTATGATATTGGCTGTTGGTTTGTCGTAAATAGCTTTTATTACTTTGAGATATGTTCCATCAATACCAAGTTTATTGAGGGTTTTTAGCATATAGGGCTGTTGAATTTTGTCAAATGCCTTCTCTGCGTCAATTGAGAAAATCATGTGGTTTTTGTTTTTGTTCTGTTAATGTTGTGAATGAAGTTTATAGACTTGCGAATGTTGAACCAGCCTTGCATCCCCGGGATGAATCCTATTGATCATGATGGATAAGTTTTTTAATGTGCTATTGCAATCGGTTTGCCAGTATTTTATTGAAGATATTTGCATCTATTTTCATTATGGATATTGGCCTGAAGTTTTCGTGTCTTGTTGAGTCTTTGCCTGTTTTTGGTATCAGAATAATGTTGGTCTCATAAAATGGTTTGAAAAGGATTCTCTCTCTTTGAATTATTTGAAATAGTTTCAGGAGGAAAGCTACCAGCTCCTCTTTGTGTGTCTGGTAGAATGTGGCTGTGAACCCATCTGGACCAGGGCTTTTTTTGTGTGGTAGGCTCTTAATTGCTGCATCCACTTCAGACCTTGTTATTGGTCCAATCATAGTTTTGGCTTCCTCCTGGTTTAGGCTTGGGAGGACACAGGTGTTCAGTAATTTATCCATTTCTTTCTGGTTAACTAGTTTATATGAATAGAATTCTTTGTAGTATTCTCTGATGATGTTGTGAATTTCTGTGGAATCTGTGGTAATTTCCCCTTTATCGTTTTTTATTGCATCTATTTGGTTGTTGTCTCTCTTCTTTTTGTCAATCTGGCTAGGGTTCTGTCTATTTTGTTAATCATTTCGAAAAACAACCTCTTAGATTTATTGATTTTTTGAAGGGTTTTTCTTATCTCTATCTCCTTCAGTTCTGCTCTGATCTTAGTTATTTCTTGTCTTCTGTTAGGTTTTGAGTTTTTTTTTATCTTGCTCTTCTAGCTCTTTCAGTTTTGAAGATAGGGTGTCAAATTTGGATCTCTCCACTCTTCTCATGTGGGTACTTATTGCTATATATTTTCCTCTTGAGACTGCTTTAAATGTGTCCCAGAGATTCTGGTAGGTTTTGTCTTCGTTCTTGTTGGTTTCAAAGAACTTCTTTATTATTGCTTTCATTTCATTGATTATCCAATCAACATTCAAGAACCAGTTGTTCAGTTTCCATGAAGCTGTGTGGCTCTGAGTTAGTTTCTGAGTTCTGAGTTCTAACTTCATTGCACTATAATCTGAGAGAATGTTATGATTTCAGTTGTTTTGCATTTGCTGAGGAGTGCTTCACTTTCAATTATGTGGTCAATTTTGGAGTAGGTGTGATGTGGTGCTGAGAAGAATGTATATTCTGTGGATTTGGGGTGGAGAGTTCTGTAAATGTCTATCAGGTTTGCTTGTTCCAGGTCTGAGTTCAAGCCCTGGATATCCTTATTAATTTTCAGTCTGGTTGTTCTGTCTTATATTGACAGTGGAGTGTTAAAGTCTCCCACTATTATTGTGTGGGAGTCTAAGTCTCTTTGTAAGTCGTTAAGAACTTGCCTTATATATATGTGTGCTCCTGCACTGGGTCTATATATATTTAAGATCGTTAGCTCTTCTTGATGTATCGATATTTTAAACATTATGTAATGACCTTCTTTGTGGCTTTTGATCTTTGTTGCTTAAAAGTCTATTTTATCAGAGATGAGAATTGCAACTCCTGCTTGTTTTTGCTCTCCATTTGCTGGGTAAATCTTTCTCCATCCCTTTATTTTGAGCCTTTGATAATCCTTGCACGTGAGATGGGTTTCCTGGATACAGCACAATGATGGGTTTTTTTTTTTTTAATTTTTATTGCATTATAGGTTTTGGGGTACATGTGCAGAACATGCAAGATAGTTGCATAGGTACACACATGGCAGTGTGTTTTGCTACCTTCCTCCCCTTCACCCACACGTGGCATTTATCCCCAGGCTATCCCTCCCCAGCTTCCCCCACTGTCCCTCCGCCATTCCCTCCAATAGACCCCAGTGTGTAGTAGGCCCCCTCTCTGTGTCCATGTGTTCTCATATTTCTCACCCACCTATGAGTGAGTATATGCGGTATTTCTTTTTCTGTTCTTGTGTCAGTTTGCTGAGAATGATGTTCTCCAGATTCATCTATGTCCTTACAAAGGAAACAAACTCATCATTTTTCATTGCTGCATAATATTCCATGGTGTACATGTGCCACATTTTCCCAGTCCAGTCTATCATCGTTGGGCATTTGGGTTGGTTCCAATTCTTTGCTATTGTAAACAATGCTACAATGAACATTCTTGTGCATGTGTCCTTATAGTAGAACGATTTATAGACCTTTGGATATATACCCAGTAATGGGATTGCTTGGTTAAATGGAATTTCTATTTCTAGGTCCCTGAGGAATCGCCACACTGTCTTCCACAATGATTCAACTAATTTACACTCCCACCAACAGTGTAAGAGTGTTCCTATTTCTCCACATCCTCTCCAGGATCTGCTGTCTCCAGATTTTTTAATGATCGCCATTCTAACTGGTGTCAGATACTATCTCAATGTGGTTTTGATCTGCATCTCTCTAATGACCAGTGATGATGAGCATTTTTTCATATGTTTGTTGGCATCATGTATCTCTTCTTTTGTAAAGTGTCTGTTCATATCCTTTGCCCATTTTTGAATGGGCTTGTTTGTTTTTTCCCTGTCAATCTCTTTGTGTCATTTGTAAATTCTGAATAACAGCCCTTTGTCAGATGTGTAAACTGCAAAGATTTTTTTCCCATTCAGATGGTTGCCGATTCATTTTAGTGACTGTTTTTTTTTTTTTTTTTTTTTTTTACCGTGCAGAAGCTGTGGAGTTTGATTAGGTCCCATTTGTCTATTTTGGCTTTTGTTGCCAATGCTGTTGGTGTTTTGCTCATGAAGTCCTTGCCTACTCCTATGTCCTGAATGGTTTTGCCTAGATTTTCTTCTAGGGTTTTTATGGTGTCAGGTCTTATGTTTAAGTCTTTAATCCATCTGGAGTTAATTTTAGTGTAAGGTGTCATGAAGGGGTCCAGTTTCTGCTTTCTGCACATGGCTAGCCAGTTTTCCCAACACCATTCATTAAATAGGGAATGCTTTCCCCATTTCTTGTTTTTGTCTGGTTTATCAAAGATAATATGTTTGTAGATATGTTGTGTTGCCTCCGATGCTTCTGTTCTGTTCCATTGGTCTATATCTCTGTTTTGGTACCAGTACCATGCTGTTTTGATTACTGTAGCCTTCTAGTATAGTTTGAAGTCTGGTAGTGTGATGCCTCCCACTGTGTTCTTTTTGCTTAGAATTGACTTGGCTATGCGGGCTCTTTTGTTGGTTCCATATGAAATTCATCGTGGTTTTTTCCAGTTCTGTGAAGAAATTTAATGGTAGGTTGATGGGGATAGCATTGATTGTGTAAATTACTTTGGGCAGCATAGTCATTTTCACGATATTGATTCTTCCTAACCACGAACATGGAATGTTTCTCCATCTGTTTGTGTCCTCTCTTATTTCGTTGAGCAGTGGTTTGTAGTTTTCCTTAAAAAGGTCCCTTACATTCCTTGTGAGTTGTATTCCTAGGTATTTTATTTTCTTTGTAGCAATTATGAATGGCAGTTCGTTCTTGATTTGGTTCTCTTTTAGTCTGTTATTGGTGTATAGGAATGCCTGTGATTTTTGCACATTGATTTTATATCCTGAGACTTTGCTGAAGTTGCTTATTAGTTTCAGGAGCTTTTGGGCTGAGGCGATGGGATCTTCTAGGTATACTACCATGTCGTCTGCAAATAGAGACAATTTGGCTTCCACCTTTCCTATTTGAATACACTTTATTTCTTTTTCTTGCCTAATTGCTCTGGCTAGAACTTCCAGTATAATGTTGAATAGGAGTGGTGAGAGAGGGCATCCTTGTGTAGTGCCAGATTTCAAAGGGAATGCTTCCAGCTTTTGCCCATTAAGTATGATATTGGCTGTTGGTTTGTCGTAAATAGCTTTATTACTTTGAGATATGTTCCATCAATACCAAGTTTATTGAGCGTTTTTAGCATAAAGGGCTGTTGAATTTTGTCAAATGCTTTCTCTGCGTCAATTGAGATAATCACGTGATTTTTGTTTTTGCTTCTGTTTATGTGGTGAATTACAATTATATACTTGTGTATGTTGAACCAGACTTGCATCCCCGGGATGAATCCAACTTGGTCATGATGCATAAGTTTTTTAATGTGCTGTTGCATTTGGTTTGCCAGTATTTTATTGAATATTTTTGCATCTATGTTCATTATGGATTTTGGCCTGAAGTTTTCTTTTCTTGTTGAGTCTCTGTCAGATATTGCTATCAGGATGATGTTGGTCTCATAAAATGATTTGGGAAGGTGTTCCACTTTTTGGATTATTTGGAATAGTTTCAGAAGGAATGGTACCAGATCTTCTTTGTATTTCTGGTAGAATTCAGCTGTGAACCCATCTGGACCTGGGCTTTTTTTGTGTGGTAGGCTCTTAATTGCTGCCTCAACTTCAGACCTTGTTATTGGTCTATTCATAGTTTCGGCTTCCTCCTGGTTTAGGCTTGGGAAGACACAGGCGTCCAGTAATATATCCATTTCTCTCTGATTTACTAGTTTATGTGCATAGAGTCGTTTGTAGTATTCTCTGATGATGCTTTTAATTTCCGTGGACTCTGTGGTGATTTCCCCTTTATCGTTTTTTATTGCATCTATTTGGTTGTTCTCTCTTTTCTTTTTTATCAGTCTGGCTAGAGGTCCGTCTATTTTGTTGATCTTTTCGAAAAACCACCTCTTAGATTTATTGATTTTTTGAAGGGTTTTTCTTGTCTCTATCTCCTTCAGTTCCGCTCTGATCTTAGTTATTTCTTGTCTTTGGCTAGGTTTTGAGCTTTTTTGATCTTGCTCCTTTAGCTCTTTCAATTTTGACGATAGGGTGTCAATTTTGGATCTCTCGACTCTTCTCATGTGGGCACTTATTGCTATATATTTTCTTCTACAGACTGCTTTAAATGTGTCCCAGAGATTCTGGTATGTTGTGTCTTCATTCTCGTTGGTTTCAAAGAACTTCTTTGTTTCTGCCTTCATTTCTTTGTTTATCTAATCAACATTCAAGAGCCAGTTGTTCAGTTTCCATGAAGCTGTGCGTTTCTGAGTTATTTTCTGAATTTTCAGTTCCAACTTGATTGCACTATGGTCTGAGAGACTGTTTGTTATGATTTCAGTTGTTTTGCATTTGCTGAGCAGTGCTTTACTTCCAATTATGTGGTCAATTTTGGAGTAGGTGTGATGTGGTGCTTAGAAGAATGTATATTTTGTGGATTTGGGGTGGAGAGTTCTGTAAATGTCTATCAGGTTTGCTTGTTCCAGGTCTGAGTTGAAGTCTTGGATATCCTTGTTAATTTTCTGTCTGGTTCATCTGTCTGATATTGACAGTGGAGTGTTAAAGTCTCCCACTATTAATGTGTGGGAGTCTAAGTCTCTTTGTAAGTCATTAAGAACTTGCCTTATATATCTGGGTGTTCCTGCATTGAGTCTATATATATTTAGAATCATTAGCTCTTCTTGTTGTATCACTCCTTTTACCATTATGTAATGACCTTCTTTGTCTCTTTTGATCTTTGTTTCTTTAAAGTCTATTTTATCAGAGATGAGAATTGCAACTCCTGCTGCTTTTTGCTCTCCATTTGCTTGGTAAATCTTCCTCCATCCATTTATTTTGAGCCATTGTGTATCCTTGCGTGTGAGGTGGGTTTCCTGGATACACCACACCGATGGATTTTGGTTTTTTATCCAATTTGCCAGTCTGTGTCTTTTGATTGGTGCATTTAGCCCATTTACATTTAGGGTTAATATTGTTATGTGTGAATTTGATACTGCCATTTTGATGCTAGCTGGTTGTTTTGGCCGTTGGTTCATGTAGATTCTTCATTTTGTTGATGATGTTTAGCATTTGGTATGCTTTTAGGATGTCTGGTACTGGTTGTTTCTTTCTATGTGTAGTGCCTCTTTCAGGAGCTCTTGTAAAGCAGCCCTAGTGATGACAAAATCTCTGAGTACTTGCTTGTTCATGAAGGATTTTATTGTTTCTTCCCTTTGAAGCTCAGTTTGGCTGGATATGAAATTCTGGGTTGAAAGTTCTTTTCTTTAAGGATGTTGAATATTGGTTCCCACTCTCTTCTGGCTTGTAGAGTCTCTGCCGAGAGATCTGCTGTGATTCTGATGGGCTTCCCTTTGTGGGTGACCCGACCTTTCTCTCTGGCTGCCCTTAGTATTTTCTCCTTCATTTCAACCCTGGTGAATCTGACGATTATGTGCCTTGGGGTTGCTCTTCTTGCGGAGTATCTTTGTGGTGTTCTCTGTATTTCCTGGAGTTGAGTATTGATCTCTCTTGCTAGGTTGGGGAAATTTTCCTGGATAATATACTGAAGAGTGTTTTCCAGCTTGCATTCATTCTCTTCATCACATTCTGGTACACCTATCAAGCGTAGGTTGGGTCTCTTCACATAGTCCCACATTTCTTGGAGATTTTGTTCATTCCTTTTTGTGCTTTTTTCTTTATTCTTGGTTTCTCGTTTTATTTCATTGAGTTGATCTTCAACTTCTGATATTCTTTCTTCTGCTTGGTCAATTCGGCTGTTGAAACTTGTGCATGCTTCGCGAAGTTCTCGTGTTGTGTTTTTCAGCTCCTTTAATTCATTCATATTCCTCTCTAAGTTGTCCATTCTTGTTATCAATTCCTCCAATCTTTTTTGAAATCTTTTTTCAAGGTTCTTAGTTTCTTTGCGTTGATTTAGAACATGTTCTTTTAGCTCACTGAAGTTTCTCATTATCTACTTTCTGAAGTCTGATTCTGTCATTTCATCACACTCCTTCTCTATTCGGCTTTGTTCCCTTGCTTGTGAAGAGTTTTCATCCTTTGTAGGAGGTGAGGTGTTTTGCTTTCTGGTGTTTTCCTCCTTTTTGCGCTGGTTTCTTCCCATCTTTACGGATTTATTCTCCTGTCGTCTTAGTAGTTGCTGATTTTTCAATTGGGTCTCTGTGTGGACGCTGAGATTGTTGATGATGAAGTATTTCTTTTACTTAATTTTCCTTCTAATGATCTAGCCCCTCTGCTGTATGAGTGCTGACGTCCACTCCAGGCCCTGCTTGTCTGGGTTTACCTGTAGCAGCTGCGGAACAGTGAGGGATGATACCAGTTTCTTTTTCTGCTGTCTTTGTTTCTGAATGATGTCCGCCAAATGTCCGTCTGATTATTCCTTTTTTGGGGTGACTCTTTGGATATACAGGGGTCAGAGAGCTGCTTGAGGAGATGGTCTGTGCTTTATAGGAGCTTCAGTACTGAGCTGTGTGCTCCGTTTTTCATTCAGGGTTGTTGGGAGGTTCTTTATGTCTGCTGCAACAGAACTCATAGAACACTACCTTTTTGTTTCCCCCCTTAGATGCTCTGTCTTAGGGAGTTGGGGCTTTCTTTATAAGTATCTGTTGCACTGTCCTGCCCCACTAGGAGGCAGTCTATTCACTATTTGCCTGCCGGGGCTCTGCCCTGCTAGCATGGGTCTGCCCTGTTACTGCTTGGCTCCCTTCTGCTGTGGAGCACTCCCGCCTCCTGGCAGAGTCTCTCTGTTATGGCAGGTTGCCTCGGCAACAGCAGGCTGCGTCAGCCCTGGGCAGTACTTCAGTAGGGGCGGATTGCGTCAGTAGTGGCAGACACCCCTCCCTCACCAGGCTACACCGTCATAGATTCCGGCAGCAAAACTTTCAGCCCTGAGCGCCTCCAATCGCCACTCTGCTTGTCTCCGTGAGGGTGGGACCCGCAAGCTTGATCACCCAGCTTCCTGCCTCAGAGTCCATCCTCTCTCTCTTTCTCTTCCTCTCCCCAAGCTGAAAGGTCGTCTCTCTCACTGGCGCCCCAGTAGCCTGCCAATAGGGCACTGGGATCCTTGCCATCTCCCGTGCCACTGCCCACTGCACTGGCTCAGATCATGCTTCCCAGGAAACTCCTGGTCTGTCTCATTGTCCAAGTTCCATTCAATCAGATGGACATGCCAATCTGCCCTTCCAAATCTCAGATTGCCGGTTTTACAGGGCACCCAGACCAATGAGTTCTGTGCGGGGTCCCGCTGCAGTGCCGGCTGCGCTAGCCGGCTGTACTAGTGTCCCGTGTCTCTCCCACACCTGGGACTTTCAACGCTCTGTGGGCAGAAAAGGTCCATCCGAGAATGCAGCTAGGACTCACCCTCTGTGCCTTCACTGAGAGCTGCAATCCTGAGTCGCTTCTACGACGCCATCTTGCGAGTCCTCGGGTTTTGGTTTTTTATCGAATTTGCCAGTCTGTTTCTTTTGATTGGTGCATTTAGCCCATTTACATATAGGGTTAATATTGTTATGTGTGAGTTTGATACTACCATTTTGATGCTAGCTGGGTGTTTTGTGTATTGGTTGATGCAGGTTCTTTATTTTGTCAATGCTCTTTAGGATTTGGTATGTTTTTAAAATGGCTGGTACTGGTTGTTCTTTTCTACGTGTAGTCCCTCTTTAAGGAATTCTTGTAAAGCAGGCCTGGTGGTGACAAAATCTCTGGGTACTTGCTTGTTGGCAAAAGATTTTATTCTTTTTTTTACTTATGAAGCTCTTTGGCTAGATATGAAATTCTGGGTCGAAAATTCTTTTCTTTAAGGATGTTGAATATTGGCCCCCACTCTCTTCTGGCTTGTAGAGTTTCTGCTGAGAGATCTGCTGTGAGTCTGATGGGCTTCCCTTTGTGCGGAATCCGACCTTTCTCTCTGGCTGACCTTAGTATTTTCTCCTGCATTTCAACCCTGGTGAATCTGACGATTATGTGCCTTGGGGTTGCTCTTCTTGCTGAATATCTTTGTGGTGTTCTCTGTATTTCCTGAATTTAGGTATTGGCCTGCCTTGCTAGGTTGGGGAAATTTTCCTGGATAATATCCTGAAGAGTTTTTTCCAGCTTGGATTCATTCTCTTCATCACATTCAGGTACACCTATCCTATGTAGGTTAGGTCTCTTCACATAGTTCCAAATTTCTTGGAGATTTTGTTCATTCCTTTTTGTGCTTTTTTCTCTAATCTTGGTTTCTTGTTTTATTTCATTGAGTTGATCTTCGACTTCTGATATTCTTTCTTCTGCTTGGTCAATTCAGCTGTTGAAACTTGTCCATGCTTCACGAAGTTCTCATGTTGTGTTTTTCAGCTCCTTCAATTCATTCATATTCCTCTCTAAGTTGTCCATTCCTCTTATCATTTTCTCGAATCTTCTTCGAAATCTTTTTCAAGGTTTAGTTTCTTTGCATTGATTTAGAACATCTTCTCTTAACTCACTGAAGTTTCTCATTATCCACCTTCTGACGTCTGATTCCATCATTTCATCACTCTCATTCTTCGTCCAGCTTTGTTCTCTTGCTGGTGAGCAGTTTTGGTCCTTTGTAGGAGGTGAGGTGTTTTGGTTTCATGTTTTTTGCTCCTTTGTGCGCTCGTTTCTTCTCATCTGTGTGGATTTATTCACCTGTCTTCTTAGTAGTTGCTGACTTTTTGATTGGGTCTCTGAGTGGATGCTCAGATTGTTGATGATGAAGTATTTCTGTTACTTAGTTTTTCTTCTAACTGTCTAGCCCCTCTGCTGTACGAGTGCCGAGGTCCACTCCAGGCTCTGCTTGTCTGGGGTACACCTGTTGCACCTGCCAAACAGTAAGGGATGCCACCAGTTTCTTCTTCTGCTGTCTTTGTCTCAGAATGTTGCCTGACAAATGTCAGTCTGATTAGTCCTATTTTGAGGTGAGTCTTTGGATATTCAGGGGTCAGGGAGCTGCTTAAGGAGATGGTCTGTACTTTATAGGAGCTCCAGTGCTGAGCTGTGAGCTCTGTTGTTCATTCAGGGTTTTTGGGCAGATGTGTTTGGTTCTGCTGCAGCAGAACTTATAAAGCACTCCTTTGTTCCCCTCAGATGCTCTGTCTCTGAGAGATGGGGCTTTCTCTATGAGTATCTGTTTCACTGTCCTGCCCAGCTAGGAGGCAGTCTATTCACTAGTTGCCTGCTGGGGCTCTGCCCTGCTAATGCGGGTCTGCCCTGCTGCCATGGGGCTGCATTCTACAGTGGTGCATTCCCCCCTGTTGGCGGAGTCTCTCTGTTATGGCTGGTTGCCTTGGCAATGGCAGGCTGGGTCAGCTATAAGCCTGTACCTCAGTAGAGGTGGATTGCGTCCATATTGGTGGACGCCCGTCCCCCACCGAGCTGCACCATCCTGGAGTCAGCTGAGCCCGCAGCAGCAAAACTCTCAACCCCGAGTGCCTTGAATCGCTGCCCTGCTTTTCCATGTGAGGGTGAGACCTGCCAAGCCTGATCACCTGGCTCCCTGCCTCAGAGTCCCTCTTCTCTCTCTCTCTCTCTCTTTCTCTCCAAGTTAAATGGTTAACTCTTTCACAGGCACCCCAGTCGCTTGCTGATTGGGCACCAGGATCCATGCTATCTCCTGTGCGAAGGCTCACTCCACTGGCTAGAATCGCTCTTCCCAGGAATCTCCTGGTCTAGCTCACTGTCCAAGTCCCGCTCAATCAGATGGACATGTCAATCTGCCCTCCCAAATCTCAGATTGCCAGTTTAACAGGACACCCAGGCCAGTGAGTTTTGTGTCTGGTGCCACTGTGCTGTGGCACCGGCCAAAATGGCCAAGCCAAAAGAGCTGCGCTGCTGTCCTGTGTCTCTCCTACACCTGGAAATTTCCTCGTTCCGTGGGCAACAAAGGTCCATCTGAAAAGGCGGCTAGAACTCACCCTCTGCGCTTCCACTGAGAACTGCAATCCCGAGCTGTTTCTATGGCGCCATCTTGAAAATTCCCTGGAGTGTCTTTTATATGGCCACTCATTCAGTGCCTCACTGAATGACACAAACCTGGAGAATCTTAAAGATTCTATTCCATACTACCACTCATTCAGAGCCTTATAAAATAATTCACAAGAAGCAGTAGTCAGATGTCTATTTTATATGGCCTCTCATTTAGAGATTCAGTTAAATAATAAATTAATATGAAGTAGTCAAGTCACTGTTTAAGAGAGCCTCGAATTAAGTATCTCCCAGAATGATACACACCTGGGTGATAGTCAGGAGTCTATTTCATATGACCTCTCATTCTGGGAATCCCTGAAGAATACACATATGAAGGAGTGTCAGCAGGATATTTGGTATTCACACTCACACGGAACCTGTTAAAATAATGCGAAAATGAAGAATAATTAGGAGTCTACGTTATATGGCTACTGATTCACACAATCAGTGAATAACACACACCAGTGGAGGAATAAGAAGTCTGTTTCATATGGCCACTCTTTCACAGCCTCAACGCATATTACACACTTGTCATATAAACTGGAGTTTATTTGTTATGGCCACTCATTCAGAGAATTACTGAATAATGCACACCTGCAGAATTGTCAGAAGTCCATTTCCTATGCCTACACATTGAGAGCCACACTGAATGTACACATCTGAAGAAATAGTCAGGATTCTCTTTTATCCCCTCATTCAGAGTCTCACTAAATAATGCACACCTGTGGAATAGTCAGGTGTCTTTTTCATGTGGCCTCTCATTCAGAGTGTCAATGAATAATGTGGAGTAGTCAGAAGTCTATTTCATGTAGACACATATTCAGAGCCTCTGTGAATAATACACACCCGTGTGATAGTAAAGTATCTAATTAATATGGCCAAATATTCAGAGCCTCACTGAATAATACAGAAATGGAGAATAATTTGGAGTCTATTTCCGATGGACATTCATTCAGAGCCTCGGTAAATAATGCACACCTGTGGAGTAATCAGGAGTCTATTTCATTTGAACACTCATTCTTAGCCTCAGTGTATCATATGCACCTGTGAAATAGTCAGGAGTCTATCTCATATGGCCACTCATTCAGAGCCTCAGTGAATAATAAACACTTGAAGAATAGTCAAGAGTCTATTTTATATGGCCACTCTCTCAGTACCTTACTGAGTGGTACACACCTGGAGAATAGTCAGGACAGTTTCTTTTGGACACTCAATGAGTGCCTTACTGAATAATGGACACCTGTGGAATAGTCAGGAATCTATTACATTTGGTCACTCTTTCAGAGCCTTAGTGAATAGTACACTCCTAGAAAACATTGGGGAGTGTGTTTTATGTGGCCACTCATTCAGAGCCTCATGGAATAGTGCACATCTGAAGAATTATCAAGAGTCTATTTGGAATGGCAATGCATTCAGAGACTCTGTGAATAACACACACCTAGGGAATTGTGAGGAATCCATGTGAAATGGCCACATATTCAAAGCCTCAGTGAATCATGCACACGAAGGAAATAATCAGGAGTTTATTGCTTATGCCCTCTCATTCAGCCCCTAAGTGAATAATGCACGTCTGTCGAGTACTGAGGGGTCTGTTTCATATGGCCACTCATTTCAAGCCTCACTGAATTGTACACAGCTGTAAAAGTGTCAGGGTGTATTTTACATGGCCACTTATTCAGAAGCTCAGTGAATAATTCACAGCTGTTGAGTACTCAGAAGCCTTTTTCATATGGAGAATCATTCAGAGACTCACTGAATGGTACACATCTTGGGAATAGTCAGGATTCTATTTAATATAAACACTCATTATGAGCCTCAGTGAATCACGCATGTCTGTGGAATAGTGAGAATACTAATTCATATTATTCCCCAATTCACAGATTCCCTGAATTTTACACACCTGTGAAATAAGCAGAAGTTTATTTTATATGGTGAGTCATTAGGAACCCAAAAAATTATACACTACTGGAAAATAGTCAGGAGTCTATTTCATACGGCCACTTAGAGAATCAGTGAATAATGCACACATGAGGAATACTCAGTAAATATTAGGAGTCTATTTCATATGGCCACACAGAGCCTCAGTGAATAATGAACACAACGGTAATAGTCATGATCTTGTTTCATATGACCACTGATTCAGTATCTCACTGAATGACACACTCGGGAATCGTCAGGATTCTGTTCCATAGGACCATTCATTCAGAGCCTTACTGTATAATGCAGAAGGAAACAATAGTCAGGATTCTATTTCATATGGCCTCTCCTTTGGAGCTTCAGGGAATAAGAAACACCTGTGGAGTAGTCATGACCCTATTTAAGAAAGTCACAAATTAAGCACCTCCTTGAATGATAAACACCTGGGTGACAGACAGGAATCTTCTTAAAACGGCTACACATTCAGAGTCTTTGTAAATAATGCACACCTGGGCAATAGACAGGAGTCTTCTTTTTATGCCCTCTTATTCAGAGTCTCACTCAATAATACACACCGGCAGAAGAGTTCAGAGTCTACTTCATATAGCCACCAATTTAGATCCTCAGTGAGTAATGCACACCAGGGTAATAGTCTGGAGCCTCTCTCATATAGCTGCTCATTCAGTGACTCACTGAATGATACACACCTGGGGAATCATCAGGATTCTATTTTAAAATGACAATCATTCAGAGCCTTATTGAATAATTCACAATGTGGCAATAGTCAGGTGACTATTTTATATGACCTCTCATTTAGAGCTTCAGAGAATAATGAACTTCCATGGAGTTGTCACGACGCTGTTTATGATAGCCACGAATTAAGTGCCTCCCTGAATAATACACACCTGGGTGATAGGAGTCTATTTTATATCATCTCTCATTCTGGGAACAACTGAAGAATACACACCTGGGAAAGTGTCAGGAGTCTGTTATGCACACTCATGCAGATTCTGTTTGAATAATGCACATATGGAGAATAATTAGGAGTCCATGTCTTATGGCTACTCATTGAGACAGTGAATAATGCACACATGTGGAGTAATAATGTCTGTTTCATGTGGCCACTCTTTTACAGCCTCACCAAATATTATACACTTATGATGTAGTCTGGAGTCCGTTTCATGTGGCCACTCAGAGAATCAGTGAATAATGCACACATGAGGAATATTCTGTGAATATTAGGAGTCTATTTTATATGGCCACTCAGAACTGCAGTGAATAATGCATGCCATGGTAATAGTCAGGATCCTGTTTCATGTGACCACGGATTCAGTATCTCTCTGAATGATACACTCCAGGGAATCTTCAGGATTCTATTCTGTATGGACACTCATTCAGAGCCTTACTAAATAATGCACAATGGGGCCAGAGTCAGGAGTTTATTTCATATGGCCTTTCAATCAGAGATTATGAGAATAATAAACTCCTGCGGAGTAATCAGGATCCTATTTAAGATAGCCACAAATTGAGCACCTCCCTGAATGATACACACCTATGTGACAGTCAGGAGTCTATTTGATGTGGACACTCATACAGAACCTCTTTGAATAATGCACCTGTGAAGAGTAATCACTAGTCTATTTAATGTGGTGATTCCTTTAGAAAATCATTGAATAACACACACCTGTGAAGTAAAATCGAGTCTATTTCATATGGTCACCATTTCAGAGTTTCAGTGAATAATATATATGTATCTGAAATAGCCAGGAATCTCTTTTATATGGCCACTCATTCAGGGCCTCAATCAATAATACACCCCTGGGAAATTTTCTAGTGTGTACTTCAAATGTCCACACATTGAGAGTCTCTGTATATAATGCACACCTGAGGAATAGACAGGAGTCTCTTCCTTAGGCTCACTTATTCAGACTCATTCAGTAATACACACCTGGAATAAAGTTAAGAGTCTTCTTCATGTAGTCACTCATTTATAGCCTCAGTAATTAATGCACACCTCTGAAAGAGACACTGGTCTATTTTGTATAGCCACATTATCAAAGCCTGAGTGAGTAATGCACAACTTTGGAATAATGAGGAGTCTATTTCATATGCCCACTTAATCAGGGTCTTAGTAAATAATACACACGTTAGGAATAGTAAGGGATGCATTTCAGCTAATCACGAACTCAATGCCTCATTAAATAATACACAGCTGTGGAATAGTTAGAAGGCTATTTCATATGGCCTCACATTCAGAGCCTCAGTGACTAATACATACCAGGGCATACTCAGGAGACTATTACATATGGCCTCTCATTCAGAGCTTCATGGAATAATGAACACATGGGGAAAAGTCAGTATTCAATTTTATAAAGACATTATTTCAGAGCCAAACCTAAAAATGCACTCATGCGAGTATTCAGGAGTCCCTATTCTATGTCCACTAATTCAGAGCCTCATTAAATAATACACAACTATGAAAATGTCAGGACTGTATTTCATATGGCCACTCATTCAGAGCCTCATTCAATCATACATACCTGGGGAATACTCAGAAATCTATTTCATATGGCCACTCATTCAGAAACTCGTGGAATAATGCAAACTTGCGAAATAGTCCAGAGTCTATTTGATATGATGGTACATTCAGTGTTTCAGTGGAAAATGCACATGGGAGGAATAGATAAGTGGCTATTTTATGTAGCCACTCATCCATACACTTAGTAAGTAATACACACCTGGAGAATAATCAGGAGTATATTTCACGTGGCCAATTATTCAGAAACCCAGTGAATGCTACATACCTGTGGACTAGTTAGAGTCTATAACATATGGCCGCTAAATCAGAGCATTACTGATTGATGCACACCTAGGAATTGGTCAGGATTCTATTTCATATCACCACTGTTTAAGAGCCACATTGAGTAATGCACATGTGGTCAGTAATCAGGAGGCTATGTCATATGAACACTCATTCATAGCCTCAGTGAATAATGCACACCTGGGGAGTATCCAGGAGTGTATTTCACACCGCCACTCATTCAGAGCCTCAGTGAATAATACACACCTGTGGAACAGTCAGCATTTTATTTCATAAGGCCACTGATTCATAGCCTCATTGAATAATGCACAAATGTACAGTACTCAGCAGTTAATTCATAAAGCCACTCATTCAGCGATTCACTGAATAATAAAAATATTTGGGATAGACATAATCCTCTTTCACATGATCACACAAGGAGAGCCTCACTGAGTAATACACAGCTGGGGAAGAGTTAAGAGTCTACTTTATATGGACACTCATTTACAGCCACAGTGAATAATGCACGTGTGTGGAATAGACACTAGTCTATTTTATATGGCCACAAAATCAAAGCCTGAGTGAGTAATGCACAAGTTTGTAATAGTCAGTAGTCTATTACATATGCCTATATATTCAGAGTCTGACTGAATAATACACACCTGGGGAATAGTAAGAAGTCTACTTCATAAGGTCACTAACTCAAAGACTCATTTAATGACACACACCTGTGGACTAGTCAGGAGACTATTTCATATGGCCAAATTTTCAGAGCCTCAGTGAACAGTGCATATCTGGGGAATACTCAGGACGCTGTTACATATGGCCTCTCCTTCAGAGATTCACTGAATAAGGAACACCTTTATTGTAGTCAGAATTCTATTTCATATAGCCACATATTCAGAGCCTCACTCAATAACGTATACTTTGGGGAAAGTCAAGTTTCTATGTCGTATAGCCACTCATTTAGAGGCGAATCTAAAAATGCAGGCTTGAGGAGTATTCAGTAGTCGCTTTTCCTTGGCCACTCATTCAGAGCCTCAGTGAATAATACAGACCTATGGAAAAGTCATAAAGCCGTATGTATTTGGAGTGTATTTCACAGGGCCACTTATTCAGAACCTCAGTGAAGAATCATATATACGTTGGAAAAACTCAAGATTCTATAAAATATAGCCACTTATTCAGAGACTCAAGGAATAATGCACACCTGGGGAATAGTCTGGAGTCTATTTGATATGATGGTTCACCCAGTGCCTTTGTGAAAAATGCACATCTGAGAAATAGTCAAGAGGATACAGTCAGGAGTCTATTTTATATGGTCACTCATTCAGAAACTCACTGAATGATACACAACTGGTGAATAGTCAGAGTCCATGCCATATGGCTACTCAATCACAACATTACAAAATAATGCACAATGGGGCAATAGTCAGGAGTCTATTTTATATGGCCTCTTATTCAGAGCTTCAGTGCATAATAAACAGCTTTAGAGTAGTCAGGACCCTATTTAAGGTAGCCCCAAATTAAGCACCTCCCTAAATAATACACATGAGTGATTGTCAGGAGGCTATTTGATATGGACACTCATACAGAACCTCTTCGAATACTGCACATGTGGGGAATAAACACTAGTCTATTCATATGATGATTCGTTTGGAATATCAAGGAATAATGCACACCTGTGAAGTAAAATGGGGTCTATTTCATATGGCCACTCTCTCAGTGTTTCAGTGAAAATTATGTATATCTGAATAGTCAGAAATCTCTTTCATATGGACACTCCTTCAGGGCCTCGGTGAATAATACACCCCTTGGAACAGTCAAGAGTCTACTTCAAGTGTCTACACATTCAGGGTCTCAGCAAATAATGCACACCTGGGCAATAGCCAGGAGACTCTTTTTTATGCCCACATATTCAGAGTCTCATTCAATAATACACACCAAGGGAAGAGTTAAGAGTCTACTTCATATATCCACACATTTAGAGTCTCAATGAATAATGCACACCAGGGATATAGTCTGGAGCTGCTTTTATATGGACACTCATTCAGTGCCTCACTGAATGATACAAACCTGGAGAATAATAAGGATTCTATTCCATACTACCACTCATTTAGAGGCTTATAGAATAATTCACGACGGGCAATAGTCAGGTGTCTATTTTCTATGGCCTCTCATTCAGTGCTTCTGTTAAATAATGAACTTCTATGGAGTAGTCAAGTTACTGTTTAAGAGAGCCACGAATTAAGTGTCTCCGAGAATACACACCTGGCTGATAGGAGTCCATTTGCTATGACCTCTTATTCTGGGAATTACTGAAGAATACACACATGACGGAGTGTCAGCAGGATATTTCGTATGCACACTCATACAGAACCTGTTTAAATAATGCAAACATGGAGAATAATTAGGAGTCTATGTCATATGGGTACTGATTCACACAATCAGTGAATAACACACACCTGTGGAGTAATAAGATTTCTGTTTCATATGGCCACTCTTTTACAGCCCCACTGCACATTACACACTTGTGATATAATCTGGAGTCTATTTCTTATGGCCACTCATTCAGAGAATTACTGAATAATGCAAACCTGCGGAATTGTCAGAAGTCCCTTTCCTATGGCTACTCATTGAGAGCCTCACTGAATGTACACACCTAAGGAAATAGTCAGAAATCTGTTTTATCCCCAAATTCAGAGTCTCACTGAATAATGCACACCTGTGGAAGAGTCAGGTGTCTTTTTCATGTGGCCTCTCATTCGGAGTGTCACTGAATCATGTGGAGTAGTTAGGAGTTTAATTTATGTAGACACATATTCAGAGCCTCAGTGAATAATACACACCCATGTGATAGTAAGGAATCTAATTAATATGGGCACATATTCAGAGCCTCACTGAATAATACACAACTGGAGAATAATTTGGAGTCTATTTCTGATGTACATTCATTTAGAGCCTCGGTGAATAATGCATACCTGTGGAGTAGACAGGTGTCTATTTCATTTGGACACTCATTCTTAGCCTCAGTGGATAACATGCGCCTGTGAAATAGTCAGGAGTCTATTTCATATGGCCACTCATTCAGAGCCTCAGTGAATAATACACACTTGGGGAATGGTCAAGGGTCTATTTCATATGGCCACTCTCTCAGTATCTTACTGAGTGGTACACACCCGGGTAATAATCAGGACAGTTTCATATGGACACTCAATGAGTGCCTCACTTAATAATGCACACCTGTGGAAGAGTCAGAAATCTATTTCATTTGGTCATTCTTTCAGAGCCCCAGTGAATAATACACACCTAGAAAATATTGGGGAGTGTGTTTCATGTGGCCACTCATTCAGAGCCTCACGGAATAATGCACACCTGGAGAATTCTCAAGAGTCTACTTGGAATAACAATAAATTCAGAGACTCTGTGAATAACACACACATAGGGAATTGTGGGGAATCCATTTCAAATGGCCACATACTGGGAACCTCAGTGAATTATGCACACCAAGGAATTAATCAGGAGTCCATTGCTTATGCCCTCCCATTAAGGCCCTCAGTGAATAATTCACATCTGTCGAGTACTGAGGAGTCTGTTTTATATGGCCACTCATTTCAAGCCTTACTGAATAGTACACAACTGAAAAAAAAGTCAGGGGTGTATTTCACATGGCCACTGATTCAGAGGCTCAGCCAATAATTCACAGATGTTGAGTACTCAGGAGCCTTTCTCATAGGGTGAGTCATTCAGAGCCTCACTGAATAATACACAGCTTGGGAATAGTCAGGATTCTATTTAATATAAACACTCATTATGAGCCTCATTGAATCACGCATATCTGTGGAATACTGAGGATACTAATTTATAATACCCCCAAATTCATTAATTCCCTGAATATTACACACTTGTGAAATAATCAGAAGTCTATTTTATGTTGAGTCATTAGGAACTGCAAGAAAAAATACACTACTGGGAAGTAGTCAAAAGTCTATTTCATATGGCCACTCAGAGAATCAGTGAATAATGCACACATGAGGATTATGCAGTGAGTATTAGGAGTCTATTTCATATGGCCACACAGAGCCTTAGTGAATAATGCACACCACGGTAATAGTCAGGATTCTGTTTCATATGACCACTGATTCAGTGTCTCACTGAATACCACACCGAGGAATCGTCAGGATAGTGTTCCATAAAATCATACATTCAGAACCTTACTGAATAATGCACAAGGGGGCAATAGTCAGGAGTCTATTTCATATGGCATCTCCTTCAGAGCTTCAGTGAATACTGAACACCTATGGAGTAGTCATGATCCTATTTAAGATAGCCACAAATTAAACACTTCCCTGAATAATACACACATGGGTGACAGCCAGGAGTCTACTTAAAATGGCTACACATTCAGATTCTCTGTAAATAATGCACAAATGGGCAATAGTCAGGAGTATCTTTTCAATGCCCACTTATTCAGAGTCTCATTCAATAATACACACCTGCAGAAAAGTTAAGAGTCTACTTCATATAGCCACCAATTTAGATCCTCAGTGAATAATGCACACCAGGGTAATAGTCTGGAGTCTCTCTCATATAGCCGCTCATTCAGTGCCTTACTTAATGATACACACCTAAGGAATCATCAGGATTCTATTACATACTGCCACTCATTCAGAGCCTTACTGAATAATTCACAACGGGGCAATAGTCAGGTGACTTTTTTATATGGCCTCTCATTTAGAGCTTCAGTGAATAATAAACTTCAATGGAGTAGTCAGGGCACTGTTTATGGTAGCTACAAATTAAGTGCCTTCCTGAATGGTACACACCTGGGTGATAGTCAGGAGTCTATTTTATATGATCTCTCATCCGGGAATAATTGAAGAATAAACAACTGGGGAAGTGTCAGGAGTCTATTTGGTATGTAATCTCATGCAGAACCTGTTTGAATAATGCACACATGGATAATAATTAAAAGCCCATGTCATATAGCTACTCATTCAGTCAATCAGTGAATAATGCACACATGTGATGTAATAAGTTTGTTGCATGTGGCCACTTTTTCACAGCCTTACCGAATATTATACACTTATGATACAGTCTGGAGTTTATTTCATGTGGCCACCCAGAGATTCAGTGAATAATGAACACATGAGGAATACTCTGTAAATATTAGGAGTCTATTTTATATGGCCACTCAGGGCCACACTGAATAATGCATACCACGGTAATAATCAGGATTCTGTTTCATGTGGCCACTGATTCAGTATTTCTCTGAATGATACACACCAGAGAATCTTCAGGATTCTATTACATAAGAACACTCATTCAGAGCCTTACTAAATAATGAACAATGGGGCAAGAGTCAGGAGTCTATTTCATATGGACTCTCACTGAGAGATTCAGTGAATAATCAACACCTGTGGAGTACTCAGGACGCTATTTAAGATAGCCACAAATTAAGCACCTCCCTGAATGATACACACCTGTGTGACAGTCAGGAGACTATTGGATATGGACACTCATACATTTTCTCTTTAAATAATGCACATGTGAAAAATAATCACTAGTCTATTTCATATGGTGATTTCTTTAGAGAATCATTGAATAACACACACCTGTGAAGTAAAATCGAGTCTATTTTATATGGCCACCATTTCAGTGTTTCAGTGAATAATATATATACCTGGAATAACCGGAAATCTCTTTCATATGGCCACTAGTTCAGAGCCTCAGTGAATAATACACCCCTGAAAAATTGTCTAGTTTCTATGTCAAATGGCCACACATTGAAAGTCTTTGTATATAATGCACACCTGGGGAATAGACAGAAGTCTCTTTCTTAGGCTCACTTATTCAGTCTCATTCAGTAATACACACCCGGAATAAAGTTAAGAATCTTTTTAATATAGCCACTCATTTAGAGCCTCAGTAAATAATGCACACCTGTAAAACACATACTGGTTTATTTTGTATGGCCACAAAAATCAAAGCCTGAGTGAGTAATGAACAACTTTGAAATAATGAGGAGTCTATTCCATATGCCCACTGAATCAGTGTCTCAGTCAATAATACATACCTTAGGAATAGTAAGGGATCTCTTTCATCTAATCACTAACTCCCAGACTCACTAAATAATACACACCTGTGAAAGAGTCAAGAGGCTATTTCATATGGCCAAACATTCAGAGCCTTAGTGACTAAAACGTACCAGGGCATACTCAGAACACTATTACATATGGCCTCTCATTCATATCTTCACTGAATAATGAACACCTGTTGGAAAGTCAAGATTCTATTTCATAAAGACACTCTTACAGAGCCAAACCTAAGAATGCACTCCTGCGGGTATTCAGGAGTCTCTTTCCTATGTCCACTCATTCAGAGTCTCATTGAATAATAAACATCTATGGAAATATTAGGAGTGAATTTCACATGGCCACTCATTCAGAGTTTCATTGAATCATAAATACCTGTGGAATGCTCAGGAGTTTATTTTATTTGGCCACTCATTTAGAAATTCACAGAATAATGCACACCTGTGAAAAAGTCTGAAGTCTATTGGATGTGATGATTCATTCAGTGCCTCAGTTGAAAATGCACACAGAAAAAAAAGTTGAGTGGCTATTTGATGTAGCCACGTATTCATATACTTAGTAAGTAATACACACCTGGGGAATAGTCAGGAGTCAATTTCATGTGGCCAATTATTCAAAAACTCAGTGAATGATACATGCTTGTAGACTAGTTAGAGTCTATGATATATGGCCGCTCAATCAGAGCATTACTGATTGATTCACACCTGGGAATTAGTCAGAATTCTATTTCATATCACCATTGTTTAAGAGCCTCATTGAGTAATGCACATCTGGTCAGTAATCAGGAGGCTATATCCTATGAATGAGTATTCATAGCCTCAGTGAATAATGCACACCTGTGTAATAGCCAGGAGAGTATTTCACACACCCACTAATTCAGAGCCTGAGTGAATAATACACACCTGTGGAACAGTCAGCATTTAATTTCATAAGGCCACTGATTCATAGCCTCAGTGAATAATGCACAAATGTACAGTACTCAGCAGTCTACTTCATGAACCTACTCATTCAGAGATTCACTGAATAATAAATATTATTTGGATAGATATCATTTCTTTCATATGATCACACAAGGAGAGTCTCACTGATTAATACACACCTGGGGAAGAGTTAGGAGTCTACTTTATATGGCCACTCATTTACAGCCTCATTGATTAATGCACACATGTGGAATAGACACTACTCTATTTTACATTGCCACAAAATCAAAGCCTGAGTGAGTAATGCACAACTTTGGAATAGTCAGTAGACTATTCCATATGCCTATATATTCAGAGTCTGAGTCAACAATACACACCTGGGGAATAGTCTGAAGTCTATTTCATATGGTCACTAACTCAAAGACTCATTAAATTATACACACCTTTTGACTAGTCAGGAGACTATTTCATATGGCCACAGTTTCAGAGCCTCAGTGAATAATGCATACCTGGGGAATACTCAGGACGCTATTACATATGGCCTATCCTTCAGGGCTTCACTGAATAAGGAACACATGTATTGTAGTCAGAATTTTATTTCATGTAGCCACATATTCAGAGCCTCACTGAAAAACATACACCTTGTGGAAAGTCAAGTTTCTATGTCGTATAGCCATTTATATAGAGCCGAAACTAAAAATGCAAGGCTGAGGAGTATTCAGTATTCACATTCTATGGCCACTCATTCAGAGCCTCACTGAATAATACAAACCTATGGAAAAGTCAGAAGTGACTTTTACATGGCCACTCATTCAGAACCTCAATGAAGAATCATATATACCAAAGGAATACTCAGGATTCTATTTAATAAAGGCACTTTTTCAGAGACTCATTGAATGATGCATACCTGAAAAATAGTCTGGAGACTATTTGATATGACCATTCACACAGTGCCTCAGTGGAAAATGCACAGCTGAGAAATAGTCAAGGGGATATAGTCAGGAGTCTATTTTATATGGTCACTCATTCAGAAACTCAGTGAATGATACACAACTGGAGAATAGTCAGAGTCCATGCCACATGGCCACTCAATCCCAGCATTACCAAATAATGCACAATGTGGCAATAGTCAGGAGTCTATTTCATGTGGCCTCCTATTCAGAAGTTCAGTGCATAATAAAAAGCTTTAGAGTAATCAGGACCCTATTTAATGTAGCCCCAAATTAATCACCTCCCTGAATGATACACAAATGAGTGATTGTCAGGAGGCTATTTGCTATGGACACTCATACAGAACCTCTTCGAATACTGCATATGTGGGGAATAAACACTAGTCTATTTAATATGACGATTTGTTTCGAATATCAAGGAATAATGCACACCTGTGAAGTAAAATGGGGTCTATTTCATATGGCCACTCTCTCAGTGTTTCAGTGAAAAATATGTATATCTGAATTGTCAGAAATCTCTTTCATATGGCCAATCCTTCAGGGCCTCGGTGAATAATACGCCCCTTGGAAACAGTCAAAAGTCTACTTCAAATGTCTACATATTCAGGGTCTCTGTAAATAATGCACACCTGGGCAATAGCCAGGAGTCTCTTTTTTATGCCCACTTATTCAGAGTCTCATTCAATAATACACAACTAAAAAAGAGTTAAGAATCTACCTCATATAGCCACTCATTTAGAGCCTCAATGAATAATGCACCCCAGGGTTACAATCTGGAAACTCTTTTATATAGCCACTCATTCAGTGCCACACTGAATGATGCAAACCTAAGAAATCATAAAGATTCTATTCCATTCTACCACTCCTTCAGAGCCTTATAGAATAATTCACAACGGGCAATAGTCTGGTGTCTATTTTATATGGCCTCTCAGTTAAATAATGAACTTCTATGGAGTAGTCAAGTCACTGTTTAAGAGAGCCACGAATTAAGTGCCTCCCTGAATAATACACACTTGGGTGATAGTCAGGAGTCTATTTCCTATGACCTCTCATTCTGGGAATCACTGAAGTATACAGACATAACAGAGTGTCAACAGGATATTTGGTATGCACACTCAAACATAACATGTTTAAATAATGCGAACATGGAGAATAAATAGAAGTCTATGTCATATGGCTACTGATTCACACAATCAGTGAATAACGCACACCTTTGGAGTAATAAAAACTATATTTTATATGGCCAGCCTTTCACAGCCTCACCGCATATTACACACTTGTGATATAATCTGGAGTCTATTTCTTATTGCCACTCATTCAGAGGAGTACTGAATAATGCAGACCTGCCGAATAGTCAGAAGTCCCTTTTCTATGGCTACTCAATGAGAGCCTCACTGGATGTCTACAACTGGGAAAATAATCAGAAATCTGTTTTATCCCCTCATTCAGAGCCTCACTGAATAATGCACACCTGTGTAATAGTCAGGTGTCTTTTTCTTTCTTTTCTTTTTTTTTTTTTAGGTTTTAATAATGTAACTGGTTTTCTTTTTTTTTCTTTTTTTAATTTTTATTGCATTATAGGTTTTGGGGTACATATGCAGAACGTGCAAGATAGTTTTATGTGGCCTCTCACGCAGAGCGTCACTTTATAATGTGGAGTAGTCAAGAGTCTATTTCATGTGGACACATATTCAGAGCCTCAGTGAATAATACACACCCATGTGATAGTAAGGAATCTAATTAATATGGCCAAATATCTAGAGCCTCACCGAATAATACACACCTGCAGAATAATTTGTAGTCTATTTCTGATGGACATTCATTCAGAGCCTCGGTGAATAATGTACACCTGTGGAGTAGCCAGGAGTTTATTTCATTTGGACACTCATTCTTAGCCTCAGTGGATAATATACACCTGTGAAATTGTCAGGTGTCTATTTCATATGGCCACTCATTCAGAGGCTCAGTGAATAATACACAATTGGGGAATATTCAAGAGCCTATTTTATATGGCCACTCTCTCAGTACATTACTGAGTGGTACACACCTGGGAATAGTCAGGACAGTTCTATATGGACACTCAATGGGTGCCTCACTGAATAATGCACACCTGTGGAGTAGTCAAAATTCTATTTTACTTGGTCACTCTTTCAGAGCCTTAGTGAATAATACACACCTTGAAAACATTGGGGAGCCTGTTTCATGTGGCCACTCATTCAGAGCCTCATGGAATAGTGCACACCTGGTGAATTCTCAAGTCTATTTGGAATGGCAATGCATTCAGAGACTCTGTAAATAACACACACCTAGGGAATTGTGAGGAATCCATTCCATATGGCCACATATTCAGAGCCTCAGTGAATCATGCACACCAAAGAAATAATCAGGAGTCTATTGTTTATGCCCTCTCATTCAGCCCCTCAGTGAATAATGCACGTTTATCAAGTACTGAGGGGTCCGTTTTATATGGCCACTCATTTCGATCCTCACTGAATAGTACACAACTGGAAAAGAGTCAGGGGTGTATTTCACACGGCCACTAATTCAGAGGCTCAGTGAATAATTCACAGCTGTTGAGTACTCATGAGCCTTTCTCATATGGCAAATCATTCAGAGCCTCACTGAATGATACACAGCTTGGGAATAGTCAGGATTTTATTTAATATAAACACTCATTATGAGATTAAGTGAATCGCGCATGTCTGTGGAATACTGAGTATACTAAATCATATTACCCCCCAATTCATAAATTCCCTGAATATTACACACTTTTGAAATAATCAGAAGTCGATTTCATATGGTTAGTCATTAGGAACCCTGAGAAATAATACACAGCTGAGAAATAGTCAGGAGTCTATTTTATATGGCCACTCAGAGAATCAGTGAATAATGCACACATGAGGAATACTCAGTGAATATTAAAAGTCTATTTCATATGGCCACACAGCCTCACTGAATAAAGCACACCATGGTAATAGTCAGGATCCTGTTTCCTATGACCACTGATTCAGTATCTCACTGAATGACACACCGAAAAATTGTCAGGATTCGTTCTATATGACCATTCATTCAGAGCCTTACTAAATAATGCACAAGGGGGCAATGGTTAGGAGACTATTTCATATGGCCTTCCCTTAGGAGCTTCAGTGAATAATGAACACCTGTAGAGTAGTCATGACCCTATTTAAGATAGCCACAAATTACACACCTCCCTGAATGATACATGCCTGGGTGACAGTCAGGAATCTACTTAAATCGGCTATACATTCAGAGTCTCTGTTAATAATGCACACCTGAGCAATAGACAGGAGTCTCTTTTTTATGCCCACTTTTTCAGAGTTTCATTCAATAATACACACCTGCAGAAGAGTTAAGAGTCTACTTCATATAGCCACCCATTTAGATCCTCAGTGAATAATGCACACCAGGGTAATCGTCTGGAGTCTATCTCATATAGCCGCTCATTCAGTGCTTCACTGAATGATACACACCTGGGAAATCATCAGGATTCTATTCCATACTGCCACTAATTCAGAGCCTTATTGAAAAATCGCAAGGAGGCAATAGTCAGGTGACTATTTTATATGGCCTCTTATTTAGAGCTTCAGTGAGTAATGAACTTCTATGGAGTACTCAGGACTCTGTTTATGGTAGCCACGAATTAAGTGCCTACCTGGATGATATGGCCACTCAGAGCCAGAGTGAATAATGCATAACACGGTAATAGTCAGAATCCTGTTTCATGTGACCACTGATTCAGTATCTCTCAGAATGATACACACCAGGGAATTCTCAGAATTATATTCCATAAGAACACTCATACGGAGTCTTACTAAATAATTCACAATAAGGCATGTGTCAGAAGTCTATTTCATATGGCCTCTCATTCAGAGATTCAGTGAATAATATTTCATGTGACCACTGATTCAGTACCTCTCAGAATGATACACTCCAAGGAATCCTCAGAATTTTATTTCATACTGTACTCATTCAGAACCTTATTGAATAATTCACAACGGGGCAATAGTCAGGTGACTATTTTATATGGCCTCTCATTTAGAGTTTCAGTGAATAATTAACTTCTATGGAGTAGTCAGAATGCTGTTTATGGTAGCCATGAATTAAGTGCCTCCCTGAATGATACAAACCTGGGTGATAGTCAGGAGTCTATTTTATATGATCTCTCATTCTGGGAATAACTGAAGAATACAAACCTGGAAAGTGTCAGGAGTCTATTTGGTATGCACACTCATGCAGAACCTCTTTGAATAATGCACACATGTAGTAAAATTAGGAGTCCATTTCATGTGGCTACTCATTCAGACAATCAGTAAATAACTCACACATGTGGAGTAATAAGAAGTCTGTTTCATGTGGCCACACATTCACAGCCTCACCAAATATTATACACTTATGATATAGTCTGGAGTCTATCTCATGTGGCCACTCAGAGAATCTGTGAATAATGCACACATCAGGAATTCTCTGTGAATATTAGGAGTCTATTTTATATGGCGACTCAGAGCTGCAGTGAATAATGCATACCACGGTAATAGGATCCTGTTTCATGTGACCACTGATTTAGTATCACTCTGAATGATACACACCAGGGAATCTTCAGGATTCTATTCCATAGGAACACTCATTCAGAGCCTTAATAAATAATGCATAATTGGGCATGAGTCAGGAGTCTATTTCTTATGGCCTCTCATTCAGAGATTCAGTGAATAAAAAACACCTGTGGAGTAGTAAAAACCCTCTTTAAGATAGCCACAAACTAAGCACCTCCCTGAATGATACAAAATTCTGTGACAGTCAGGAGTCTATTTGATATGGATGCTCATACAGAACCTCTTTGAATAATGCAAATGTGAATAAAAATCACTAGTCTATTTCATATGGTGATTCCTTTAGAGAATCATTGAATAACCAACAATTGTAAAGTAAAATCGAGTCTATTTTATATGGCCACCATTTTAGTGTTTCAGTGAATAATATGTATATCTGGAATAGCCAGGAATCTCTTTAATATGGCCACTCGTTTAGAACCTCAGTAAATAATACACCCCTGGGAAATTGTCTAGTGTCTTCTTGAAATGTCCACACATTGAGGGTCTCTGTATATAATTTACACCTGAGGAATAAACAGAAGTCTCTTTCTTAGGCTCACTTATACAGTCTCATTCAATAATACACACCTGGAAAAGAGTTAAGAGTCTTCTTCATATAGCCACTCATTTAGAGCCTCAGTAAATAATAAACACCTATGGAACAGACACTGGTCTATTTTGTATGGCCACAAAATCAAAGCCTGAGTGAGTAATGCACAACTTTAGAATGAGGAGGAGTTTATTCCATATGCAGACTTAATCAGTGTCACACTCCATAATACACACCTTAGGAATAGTAAGGGTTCTGTTTCATCTAATCACTAACTTAAAGCCTCATTAAATAATACACACCTGTAGAATAGTCAGGAGGCTATTTCATATGGCCAAACATTCAGAGACTTAGTGACTAATACATACCAGGGCATACTAAGGGCACTATTACATATTGGCTCTCATTCAGAGCTTCACTGAATAATGAACACCTGGGGAAAGTCTGGATTCTATTTCATAAAGACACTCTTTCAGAGCCAAACCTAAAAATGCACTCCTGCAAGTATTCAGGAGTCTCTGTTCTATGTCCACTCATTCAGAGCCTAATTGAATAATACACATCTATGGAAATGTCAGGAGTGTATTTCACTTGGCCACTAATTCAGAGCCTCCTTGAATCATACATACCTGTGGAATGCTCAGGAGTCTATTTCATATGGCCACTCATTCAGAAACTCGTGGAATAATGCAAACCTGTGAAATAGTCTGGAGTTTATTTGAAATGATGGTTCATTCAGTGCCTCAGTGGAAAATGCACACAGGAGGAATAGATAAGTGGCTATTTTATGTAGCCACTCATCCATACCTTTAGTAAGTAATCCACACCTGGGGAATAATCAGGAGTCTATTTCATGTCACCAATTATTCAGAAACTCAGTGAATGCTACACACCTGTGGACTAGTTAGAGTCTATGACATATGGAGGCTCAATCAGAGCATTACTGATTGATGCACATCTAGGAATTAGTCAGGATTCTATTTCATATCACCGTTATTTAAGAGACTCATTGAGGAATGCACAACGGGTCAGTAGTCAGGAAGCTATGTCATATGAACATTCATTCATATCCTCATTGAATAATGCACACCTGTGGAGTAGCCAGGAGTGTCTTTCACACAGCCACTTATTCAGAGCCTCAGTGAATAATACACACCTGTGGAACAGTCAGCATTTCATTTCATAAGGCCACTTGCTCATAGCCTCGGTGAATAATGCACAAATGTAAGGTACTCAGCAGTCTATTTCATAAAGCCACTCTTTCGGAGATTAACTGAATAATAATATATTTGGGATAGACATCGTCCTGTTTCATATGATCACACAAGGAGAGCCTTACTGAATAATACACACCTGGGGAAGATTTAGGAGTCTACTTTATATGGCCACTCATTTACAGCCTCAGTGAATAATGCATGTGTGTGGAATAGACATTAGTCTATTTTATATGGCCACAAAATCAAAGCCTGAGTGAGTAATGCACGACTTTGGAATAGCCAGTAGTCTATTCCATATGCTCATATATTCAGAGCCTGAGTCAATAATACACACCTGGGGAATAGTAAGAAGTCTATTTCATATGGCCACTAACTCAAAGACTCATTAAATGATACACACATGTGGACTAGTCAGGAGACTATTTTATATGGCCAAAGTTTCAGAGCCTCAGTGAATAGTGCATATCTGGGGAATACTCAGGACGCTATTATGTATGGCCTTTCCTTCAGAGCTTCACTGAATAAAAAACACCTGTATTGTAGTCAGAATTCTATTTTATATAGCCACATATTCAGAGCCTCACAGAATAACATACACCTTGGGGAAAGTCAAGTTTCTATTTCGTATAGCCACTCAATTAGAGCCGAACCTAAAAATGCATGCCTAAAATGTATTTAGTAGTCTCTTTCATATGGCCACTCATTCAGAGCCTCAATGAATAATACAGATGTGTGGAAAAGTCAGGAGTGTATTTCACATGGCCACTCATTTAGAACCTCAGTGAACAATTATATATACCTGGAAAATACTCAGGAATCTATTTAATATAGCCATTTATTTAGAGACTCACTGATGCACACCTGGGGAATAGTCTGAAGTCTATTTGATATGACCGTTCAACCAGTGTCTAAGTGGAAAATGCACAGCTGAGAAATAGTTAAGAGGACACAGTCAGGAGTCTGTTTTATATGGTCACTCATTCAGAAACTCACTGAATGATACACAACTGGGGAATAGTCAGAGTTCATGCCATATGCCCACTCAATCACAGCGTTACCAAATAATGCACAATGGGCAATAGTCATTAGTCTATTCCATATTGCCTCTTCTTCAGAGCTTCAGTGCATAATAAAGAGCTGTGGAGTATACAAGACCCTATTTTAGGTAGCCCCAAATTAAGCACCTCCCTGAATGATACACACATGAGTGATTGTCAGGAGGCTATTTGATATGGACACTCATACAGAACCTCTTTGAATACCGTACATGTGGGGAATAAACACTAGTCTATTTAATATGATGATTCATTTGGAATATCAAGGAATAACGCACATCTGTTGAGTAAAATGGGGTCTATTACATATGACCACTCTTTCAGTGTTTCAGTGAACAATATGTATATCTGAACAGTCAGGAATATCTTTCATATGGCCACTCCTTCAGGGCCTTGGTGAATAATACACCCCTTGGAAACAGTCAAGAGTCTACTTCAAATGTCTACACATTCAGGGTCTCTGTAAATAATGCACACCTGAGCCATAGCCAGGAGTCTCTTTTTTATGCTCACTTATTCAGCGTCTCATTCAATAATACACACCTAAGGAAGAGTTAAGAGTCTACTTCATATAGCCACTCATTTAGAGCCTCAGTGAATAATGCACACCAGGGTTATAGTCTGGAGCCTCATTTATATGGCCACTCATTCAGTGCCTCACTGAATGATACAAACCTGGGGAATCTGAAGTATTCTATTCCATACTATCACTCATTCAGAGCCTTATAAAATAATTCACAGGGTGCAATAGTCAGGTGTCTATTTTATATGGCCTCTCCATTCAATAATAAAATTCTATTGAGTAGTCAAGTCACTGTTTAAGAGAGAAACAAATTAAGTTCCTCCCTGAATGATACACACCTGTTTGATAGTCAGGTTTCTATTTTATATGACCTCTCGTTCTGGAAATAATGGAAGAATACACACCTGGGAAAGTGTCAGGAGTCTATTTGGTATGCACACTCATGCAGATCTTTTTTAAATAATGCACACATGGAGAATAATTAGGAGTCCATGTCATATGGCTACACATTCAGACAATCAGTGAATAATGCACACATGTGGAGTAATAAGAAGTTTTATATGTGGCCACATTTTCACAGCCTCGCCGAATATTATACACATGTGATATAGTCTGGAGTCTATTTCATGTGGACACTAAGAAAATCAGTGAATAATGCACACATGAGAAATACTCTTTAATATTCGGAGTCTATTTTATATGGCCACTCAGAGCCGCAGTGAATAATGCATCCCATGGTAATATTCAGGATCCTGTTTCATGTGACCACTGATTCTGTATCTCTCTGAATAATACACACCAAGGTATCTTCAAAATTCTATTCCATAGGAACACTCATTCAGAGCCTTACTAAATAATGTACAATGGGTCAAGAGTCAGGAGTCTATTTCATATGGCTTCTCATTCAGAGATTCAGTGAATAATAAACACCTGAGGAGTAGTCAGGACCCTATTAAACATAGCCACAAATTAAGCACCTTCCTGAATGATACACACCTGTGTGACCATCAGGAGCCTATTTGATATGGACACACATGCAGAACCTCTTTGAATAATGCACATGAGAAGAATAATCACTAGTCTATTTCATGTGGTGATTCCTTTAGAGAATCATTGAATAACACACACCTGTGAAGTAAAATCGATTCTATTTCATATGGCCACCATTTCAGTGTTTCAGTGAACAATATATATATCTGGAATAGCCAGGAATCTCTTTCACATGGCCACTCATTCAGGGCCTCAGTGAATAAAACACCCCTGGAAAATTGTCTAGTGTCTACTTCAAATGGCCACACATTGAGAGTCTCTGTATATAATGCACCCCTGAGGAATAGACAGAAGTCTCTTACTTTGGATCAAGTATTCAGACTCATTCCATAATATACACCTGGAAAAGAGTTAAAATCTTCTTCATATAGCCACTCATTTAGAGCCACAGTAATTCATGCACACCTGTGGAACAGACACTGGTCTATTTTGTATGGCCACAGAATCAAAACCTGAGTGAGTAATGCACAGCTTTGGAATAATGAGGAGTCTATTCCATATGCCAACTTAATCATTGTCTCAGTCAATAATACACACCTTAGGAATAGTAAGGGATTTTTTTCATCTAATCACTCAATCAAAGCCTCATTAAATAATACACACCTATGGAAGAGTAAGTAGGCTATTTCATATGGCCAAACATTCAGAGCGTCAGTGACTAATACATACCTGGGCATACTCAGGACACTATTACATATGGCCTCTTTTTCAGAGCTTCACTGAATAAGGAAAACTTGTATTTTGTCAGAATTATATTTTATGTAGCCACATATTTACAGCCTCACTGAATAACATACACCTTGGGGAATGTCAATTTTCTATGTCATATAGCCACTCATTTAGGGCCGAACCTAAAAATGCACGCCTGAGGAGTATTCAGTAGTTGCTTTTTTATGGCTACTCATTCAGAGCCTCACTGAATAATACAGACCTATCAAAAAGTCAGGAGTGTATTTCACATGGTCACTCATTCAGAACCTCAGTGAATAATCATATATATCTGGGAAATACTCAGGATTCTATTTAATATAGCCACTTATTCAGAGACTCACTGAATAATGCACACCTGGGAAATAGCCAGGAGTCTCTTTTTTATGCCTGCTTACTCAGAATATCATTCAATAATACACATCTAATGAAGAGTTAAGGGTCTACTTCATATAGCCCCACATTTAGAGCCTCAGGAAATAATGAACACCAGGTTTATAGTCTGGAGCCTCTTTTATATGGCCACTACTTCTATGCCTCACTAAATAAGACAATCCTGGAGAATCATAAGGATTCTATTCCATACTACCACTCTCTCAGAGCCTTATAAAATAATTCACAATGTGCAATAGTCAGGTGTCTATTTAATATGGCCTCTCAGTTAATTAATAAACTTCTATGGAGTAGTCAATTCACTGTTTAAGAAAGAAATGAATTAAGTTCCTCCCTGAATGATACACACCTGGTTGATAGTCAGGAGTCTATTTCATATGACCTCTCATTCTGGGAATCACTGAAGAATACACACATGACGGAGTGTCTGCAGGATATTTGGTATGCAAACTCATACAGAACCTGTTTAAATAATGCGAACATGAAGAATTATTAAAAGTCTATGTCATATGGCTACTGATTCACAAAATCAGTGAATAACGCACACCTGTGGAGTAATAAAATGTCTGTTTCACATGGCAACTCTTTCACAGTCTCACCGCATATTAAACACTTGTGATATAATCTGGAGTCTATTTCTTATGGCCACTCATTCAGAGAATTACTGAATAATGCACACCTGCGGAATAGTCAGAAGTCACTTTCCTATGGCTACTCATTGAGAGCCTCACTGTATATACACACCTGGTGAAATAGTCAGGATTCTGTTTTATCTCCTCGTTCAGAGTCTCACTGAATAATGCACACCTATGGAATAGTCAGGTGTCTTTTTCATGTGGCCTCTCATTCGGAGTGTCACTGAATAATGTGAAGTAGTCAGGAGTCTATTTCATGTGGCCACATATTCAGAGCCTCAGTGAATAATACACACCCATGTGATGGTAAGGAATCTAATTAATATGGCCACATATTCAGAGCCTCACTGAATAATACACACCTGGAGAATAATTTGGAGTCTATTTCCGATGGACATTCTTTCAGAGTCTCGGTGAATAATGCACACCCATTGAGTAGCCAGGAGTCTATATTATTTCAACACTCATTCTTAGCCTCAGTGGATAATATATATGCACCTGTGAAATAGGAGTCTATTTTATATGGCCACTCATCCACAGCCTCAGTATATAATACACTCTTGGGGAATAATCAAGAGTCTATTTTATATGGCCACTCTCTCCGTACCTTACTGAGTGGTACACACTTGGGGAATAGTCAGGAGAGTTTCATATGGACACTCAATGAGTGTCTCACTGAATAATGCACATCTGTAGAACAGTCAGGAATCTATTTCATTTGGTCACTCTTTCAGAGCCTCAGTGGATAATACACACCTAGAAAACATTGTGGAGTGTGTTTCATGTGGCCACTCATTCAAAGACTCACAAAATAGTGCACACCTGGAGAATTCTCAAGAGTCTATTAGGAATGGAAATGCATTCAGAGACTCTGTGAATAACACACACCTAGGGAATTGTGAGGAATCCATTCCAAATGGCCACATATTCGGAGCCTCAGTGAATCATGCAGACCAAGGAAATAATCAGGAGTCTATTGCTTATACCCTCTCATTCAACCACTCAGTGAATAATGCACGTCTGTCGAGTACTGAGGAGTCTGTTTCATATGGGCACTCATTTTGAGACTCACTGAATAGTATACAACTGAAAATAAGTCAGGAGTGTATTTTACATGGCCGCTCATTCTGAGGTTCAGTGAATAATTCACAGCTGTTGAGTACTCTGGAGCCTTTCTCATAGGGTGAATCAGTCAGAGCCTCACTGAATGATACACAGATTGGGAATAGTCAGAATTCTACTTAATATAAACACTCATTATTAGCCTCAGAGAATCATGTATGTCTGTGGAATACTGAGGATACTAATTAATATTACACCACAATTCATAGATTCCCTAAATATTACACACTTGGGAAATAATCAGAAGTCTATTTCATATGGTGAGTCATTTGGAACACCAAGAAATAATACATTACTGGGAAATAGTCAGGAGTCTGTTTCACATGGCCACACAGAGCCTCAGTGAATAATGCAAACAATGGTAATAGTCGGGATCCTGTTTTATATGACCACTGATTCAGTATCTCACTGAAAGGCATACCGGGGAATCATCAGGATTGTATTTCATAGGACCATTCATTCAGAGACTTACTGAATAATGCACAAAAGGGCAACAGTCAGGAGTCTATTTCATATGGCCTCTCCAGAGCTTCAGTGAATAATGAACCCCTGTGGAGTAGTCATGATCCTATTTAACATAGCCACAAATTAAGCACCTCCCTGAATGATACACAACTGTGTGAAAGTGAGGAGTCTACTTAAAATGGCTACACATTCATAGTCTCTGTAAATAATGCACACATGTGCAATAGACAGAATGCTTTTTTATGCCCACTTATTCAGAGTCTCATTCAATAATACCGGCAGAAGAGTTAAGAGTCTACTTCATATAAACACCCATGTAGATTTTCAATGAATAATGCACACCAGTGTAATAGTCTGGAACCTCTCTCATATAGCCACTCATTCAGTGCCTCACTGAATGATACACACCTGGGGAATCATCAGGATTCTATTCCATACTGCCACTCATTCAGAGCCTTATTGAATAATTCACAATGGGGCAATAGTCAGGTTACTATTTTACATGGCCTCTCATTTAGAGCTTCAATGAATAATGAACTTCTATGGAGTAGTCAGGATGCTGTTTATGGTAGTCACATATTAAGTGCCTCCCTGAATAATACACACCTGGGTGATAGTCAGGAGTCTATTTCATATGATCTCTCATTCTGGGAATAACTGAAGAATACACACTTGGAAAAGTGTCAGGATTCTATTTGGTATGCACCCTCACGTAGAGCCTGTTTGAATAATGTTCACTTGGAAAATAACTAGGAGTCTATGTCATATGGCTACTCATTCAGACAATCAGTGAATAACTGACACAGGTGCAGTAATAAGAAGTCTGTTTCATGTGGCCACTCTTTCACATCCTCACCAAATATTATACACTTATGATATAGTCTGGAGTCTATTTCATGTGGTCACTCAGAGAATCATTGAATAATGCACACATGAGGAATACTCTGTGAATATCAGGAGTCTATTTTATATGGCCACTCAGAGCCACAGTGAATAATGCATACCACGGTAATAGTCAGAATGCTGTTTTATGTGACCACTGATTCAGTAACGTTCTGAATGATACACACCAGAGAATCTTCAGGATTCTATTCCATAAGAACACTCATTCAGAGCCTTACTAAATAATGCACAATGGGGCGTAAGTCAGGAGTCTATTTCAAATGGCCTCTCATTCAGAGATTCAGTGAATAATAAACACCTGTGGAGTAGTCAGGACCCTATTTAAGATAGCCACAAATTAAGCACCTCCCTGAATGATACACACCTGTGTGACAATCAGGAGTCTATTTGATATGAACACTCATACAGAACCTCTTTGAATAATGCACATGTGAAGAATAATCACTAGTCTATTTCTTGTGGTGATTCTTAAGAGAATCTTTGAATAACACACACCTGTAAAGTAAAATTGACTGTATTTCATATGGCCACAGTTTCAGTGTTTTAGTGAATAATATATATATCTGGAATAACCAAGAATCTCTTTCATATGGCCACTCATTCCGGGACTCAGTGAATAATACACACCTGTGAAATTGTCTAGTGTCTACTTTAAATGGCCATCCATTGTGGATCTCTGTATGTAATGCACACCTGGGCACTAGACAGGAGTCTCTTCCTTAGGTGCACTTATTCAGTCTTATTCAATAATACACGCCTGAAAAACAGTTAAGAGTCTTCTTTATATAGCCACTCTTTTAGAGCCTCAGTAAGTAAAACACACCTGTGGAACAGACACTGGTATATTTTGTATGGCCACAAAATCAAAGCTTGAGTGAGTAATGCACAACTTTTAAATAATGAGAAATCTATTCCATATGCCCATTTATTCAGTGTCTCAGTCAATAATAAACACCTTAGAAATACTAAGAGATCTATTTTATCTAATCACTGACTCAAAGACTCATTAAATAATACACACCTTTGGAATAGTCAGGAGGCTATTTTGTATGGCCAAACATTCAGAGCGTCAGTGACTAAGACATACCTGGGCATACTCAGGACACTATTACATATGGCCTCTTTTTCAGAGCTTCACTGAATAAGGAACACTTGTATTTTGTCAGAATTCTATTTTATATAGCCACATATTTACAGCCTCATTGAATATCATACACTTTGGGGAAACTTAAGTTTCTATGTCATATAGCCACTCATTTAGAGCCAAACCAAAAAATGCACCCCTGAGGAGTATTCAATAGTCACTTTTCTATGGCCACTCATTCAGAGCCTCACTGAATAATACAGACCTATTGAAAATTCAGGAGTGTATTTCACATGGCCACTCATTCAGAACCTCAGTGAATAATCATACACACTGGGAAATACTCAGGATTCTATTTAATATAGCCACTTATTCGGAGACTCACTGAATAATGCACACCTGGGGAGTAGTCTGGAGTTTATTTGTTATGACCATTCACCCAATGCCTCAGTAAAAAATGCACAGCTGAGAAATAGTCAAGAGAATATATTCAGGAGTCTATTTTATATGGTCACTCATTCAGAAACTCACTGAATGATACACAACAAAAAAAATTCAGAGTTCATGCCATATGGCCACACAATCTCAGCATTACAGAATAATGAACAATGGGGCAATAGTCAAAAGTCTATTTCATATGGCCTCTTATTCAGAGCTTCAGTGCATAATAAATAGCTGTGGAGCAGTCAGGATCCTATTTAATGTAGCCGCAAATTAATCATCTCCCTGGATATTACACACGAGTGATTGTCAGGAGGCTTTTTATATGGACAATGATACAGAAACTCTTCGAATACTGCACATTTAAAGAATAATCAGTAGTCTATTTTATATGATTGTTTGGAATATCAAGGAATAACTCACACCTGTGGAGTAAATTGGGGTCTACTTCATATGGCCACTCTCTCAGTGTTTCAGTGAATAATGTGTATATCTGTATAATCAGTAATCTCTTTCATATGGCCACTCATTCTGGGCCACGGTGAATAATACACCCCTTGGAAATAGTCACGAGTCCACTTCAAATGTCTACACATTCAGGGTCTCTGTGAGTAATGCAAACCGGGGCAATAGACAGGAGTCTCTTTTTTTATGCCCACTTTTTCAGAATCTCATTCAATAATACACACCTAAGGAAGAGTTAAGAGTCTACTTCATATAGCCACTCATTTAGAGCCTCAGTGAATAATGCACACCAGGGTTATAGTCTGCAGCCTCTTTTATATGGCCACTCATTCAGTGCCCCACTGAATGATACAAAATAGGGAATCATAAGGATTCTATTCCATACTACCACTTATTCAGAGCCTTATAAAATAATTCACAATGAGCAATAGTCAGGTGTCTATTTTATATGGCCTCTCATTCAGAGTTTCAGTTAAATAATGAACTTCTATGGAGTAGTCAAGTCACTGTTAAAGGGAGCCACGAATTAAGTGCCTCCCTGAATGATACACACCTGGGTGATAGTCAGTAGTCTCTTTTATATGACCTCTCATTCTGGGAATCACTGAAGAATACACACATGACGACGTGTCAGCAGGATATTTGGTATGCACACTCATACAGAACCTGTTTAAATAATGCGAACAGAAAGAATAATTAGGGGTCAATGTCATGTGGCTACTGATTGACACAATCAGTGAATAACGCACACCTGTGGGGTAATAAAAATTCTGTTTCATATGGCCACTTTTTCACAGCCTCACCGCATATTACACAATTGCGATATAATCTGGAGTCTATTTCTTACGGTCACTCACTCAGAGGATTACTGAATAATGTGCACCTGCAAAATAGTCAGAATTCCCTTTCCTATGGCTACTCATTGAGAGCTTCACTGAGTGTACACACCTGGGGAAAAAGTCAGAATTCGATTTTATTTCCTCATTCTGAGTCTCCCAGAATAATGCTCACCTTTGCAATAGTCAGGTGTCTTTTTCATGTGGCCTCGCATTTGTAGAGTCACTGAATAACGTGGAGTAGTCAGGAGTCTGTTTCATGTAGACACATATTCAGAGTTTCAGTGAATAATACAAAACCGTGTGATAGTAAGGAATCAAATAAATATGGCCACATATTCAGAGCCTCACTGAATAATACACAACTGGACAATAATTTGGAGTCTATTTCAGATGGACATTCATTCAGAGCCTCGGTGAATAATGCACACCTGTGGAGTAGCCAGGAGTCTATTTTATTTGGACACTCATTCTTAGCCTCAGTAGATAATATGCACCTGTGAAATAGTCAGGAGTCTATTTAATGTGGCCAATCATTCAGAGCCTCAGTGAATAATAAACACTTGGGGAATATTCAAAATTCTATTTTATATGGCTACTCTCTCAGTACCTTACTGAGTGGTACACCCCTGGAAAATAGTCAGGACAGTTTCATATAAACACTCAATACGTGCCTCACTGAATAATTCACACATGTGGAATAGTCAGGAATCTATTTCATTTGGTCAATCTTTCAGAGCCTCGGTGAATAATACACACCTAGAAAACTTTTGGGAGTGTGTTTTATGCGGCGACTCATTCAGAGCCTCAAGAAATAGTGCACACCTGGAGAATTATCAAGAGTCTATTTGGAATGGCAATGCATTCAGAGACTTTGTGAATAACACACACCTAGGGAATTGTGAGGAATTCATTCCAAACGGCAACATATTAGGAGCCTCGATGAATCATGCGCATCAAGAAAATAATCAGGAGTCAATTGCTTATGCACTCTCATTCAGCCCCTCAGTGAATAATGCACTTTTGTTGAGAACTGAGGGTTCTGTTTCATATGGCCACTCATTTAGAGCCTCACTGAAGAGTACACAACTGGAAAAATTTCAGGGGTGTATTTCCCATGGCCACTCAGGCTCAGTGAATAATTCACAGCTGTTGAGTACTCAGGAGCCTTTCTGATATGGTGAATCATTCAGAGCCTCACTGAATGATACACAGTTTGGGAATAGTCAGAATTCTATTTAATATAAACCCTCATTATGGGCCTCAGTGAATCACGCATGCCTGTGGAATACTGAAAATACTAACTCATATTACCCACCAATTCATAGATTCCCTGAATAATAAACACTTGTGAAATAATCAGAAGTCGATATTATATGGTCAGTCATTAGGAACCCCAAGAAATAATATACTAGTGGTGAATAATCAGGAGTCTATTTCTTTTTTTTTTTAATTTTTATTGCATTATAGGTTTTGGGGTACATGTGCAGAACGTGCAAGATAGTTGCATAAATACACACATGGCAGTGTGTTTTGCTGCCTTCCTCCCCTTCACCCACACTTGGCATTCATCCCCAGGCTATCCCTCCCCAGCCCCCCCGCTGTCCCTCCCCATTCCCCCCAATAAACCCCAGTGTATAGTAGACCGCCTCTCTGTGTCCATGTGTTCTCATTTTTCTCACCCACCTATGAGTGAGTATATGCGGTATTTCTTTTTCTGTTCTTGTGTCAGTTTGCTGAGAATGATGTTCTCCAGATTCATCCATGTCCTTACAAAGGACACAAACTCATCATTTTTGATTGCTGCATAATATTCCATGGTGTATATGTGCCACATTTTCCCAGTCCAGTCTATCATCGTTGGGCATTTGGGTTGGTTCCAGTTCTTTGCTATTGTAAACAGTGCTGCAATGAACATTCGTGTGCATGTGTCCTTATAGTAGAACGATTTATAGTCCTTTGGATATATACCCAGTAATGGGATTGCTGGGTCAAATGGAATTTCTATTTCTATGTCCCTGAGGAATCGCCACAGAATCAGTAAATAACGCACACTTGAGAAATACTCAGTGAATATTAGGAGTCTATTTCATATGGCCACACAGAGACTAAGCGAATAATGCACACCATAATAGTAGTCAGGATCCTGTTTCATATGACCCCTGATTCAGTATCTCACTGAATAACGCACTGGGGAATCGTCAGGATTCTTTTCCATAGGACCATTCATTCAGAGCCTTACTGAATAATGCACAATGGAGCAATAGTCAGGAGTCTATTTCATATGACCTCTTTTTCAGAGCTTCAGTGAATAATGAACACCTGTGGAGTAGTCATGACCCTATTTAAGATAGCCACAAATTAAGTACTTCTCTGAATAATATACACCTGTGTGACAGTCACAAGTCTACTTAAAATGGCTAAACATTCAGAGTCTCTGTAAATAATGCACACCTGGGTAATAGACAGGAGTCTCTTTTTTAGGCCCACTTATTCAGAATTTCATTCAATAATACTCACCTGCAGAAGAGTTAAGAGTCTACTTAATATAGCCACCCATTTAAATCCTCAGTGAGTAATTCACTCCAGGGTAACAGTTTGGACACTCTCTCGTATAGCTGCTCATTCAGTGCCTCACTGAATAATACACACCTGGGGAATCATCAGGATTCTATTCCATAGAGCCACTCATTCAGAGACATATTGAAAAATTCACAACAGTGCAATAGTCAGGTGACCATTTTATATGGCCTCTCATTTAGAGCTTCAGTGAATAATGAACTTCTATGGAGTAGTCAGGTCGCTGTTTATGGTAGCCATGAATTAAGTGCCTCCCTGAATGATACACAACTGGGTGATAGTCAGGAGTCAATTACATATGATCTCTCATTCTGGGAATAACTGAAGAATACACACCTGGGAAAGTGTCAGGAGTCTATTTGGTGTGCACACTCTTGTAGAACCTGTTTGAATAATGCACACATGGAGAATAATTAGGAGTCCATATTATAGGGCTACTCATTCAGAAAATCAGTGAATAATGCACACATGTGGAGTAATAAGAAATCTGTTTCATGTGGCCACTCTTTTACAGCCTCACCGAATATTATACACTAATGATATAGTCTGGAGTCTATTTAATGTGGCCACTCAGAGAATCAGTAAATAATTCACACATGAGAAATACTCTGTGAATATTAAGAGTCTATTTAATATGGCCACTCAGAACGGCAAGGAATAATGCATACCACAGTAATAGTCATGATTCTGTTACATGTGACCCCTGATTCAGTATCTTTATGAATGATACACACCAGGCAATCCTCAGGATTCTATTTTATAGGAACACTCTTTCAGAGCCTTACTAAATGATGCACAATGTGGCAAGACTAAGGTTTCTATTTCATACGTCCTGTCATTCAGAGATTCACTGAATAATAAACACCTGTGGAGTAGTCAGGACCCTATTTAAGATAGCCACAAATTAAGCACCTCCCTTAATGATACACACCTGTGTGACAGTCAGGAGTCTATTTGATATGGACACTCATAGAGAACCTCTTTGAATAATGCACATGTGAAGAATAATCACTAGTCTATTTCATACGGTGATTCCTTTAGAAAAATACTGAATAACACACACCTGTGAAATAAAATCGAGTATATTTTATATGGCCACCATTTCAGTGTTTCAGTGAACAATATATATATATATATCTGGAATAGCCAGGAATCTCTTTCATATGACCACTCGTTCAGGGCCTCAGTGAATAATACACCCCTAGGAAATTGTCTAGTGTCTACTTCAAATGGCCACACAATGGGAGTCTCTGTACATAATGCAAACCCGAGGAATAGAAAGGAGTCTTTTTCTTAGGTGCAATTATTCAGTCTCATTCAGTAATACACACGTGAAAATGAGTTAGGGGTCTCCTTCATATAGCCACTCATTTAGAGCCTCCATAAATAATGCACACCTGTGGAACGAACACTGGTCTGTTTTGTATGGCCACAAAATCAAAGCCTGAGTGAGTAATGCACAACGTTGGAATAATGTTGTCTATTATTCCATATGCCCACTGAGTGAGTAATGCACAACGTTGGAATAATGTTGTCCATCTATTCCATATGCCCACTTAGTCAGTGTCTCAGTCAATAATACACACCTTTGGAATAGTAAGGGATCTATTTTATCTAATCACTGATTCAACGCCTCATTAAATAATACACACCTGTGGAATAGTCAGGAGGATATTTTATATGGCCAAACATTCAGAGCCTCAGTGACTAATACATACCGGGTCATACTCAGGACACTATTACACATGGCCTCTCATTCAGAGTTTCACTGAATAATGAACACCTTGAGGAAAGTTAAGACCGTATTTAATAAAGACACTCTTTCGGAGCCAAACCTAAAAATGTACTCCTGCGACTATTCAGGCGTCTCTTTCCTATGTCCACTTATTCAGAGCCTCATTGAATAATACACATGTATGGAAATGTCAGGAGTGTATTTCACATGGCCACTTATTCAGAACCTCGTTGAACTACACATACTTGGGGAATACTCAGGAGTCTATTTCATATGGCCACTCATTCAGAAACTCGTGGAATAAAGCACAGTGGTGAAATAGTCTGGAGTCTATTTGATATGATGGTTCATTCAGTGCCTCAGTAGAAAATACACACGGGAAAAATAGCTAAGTGGCTATTTTATTTAGCCACTCATCCATACCCTTAGTAAGTAATACAGACCTGGGGAATAGTCAGGAGTCTATTTCATGTGGCCAATTATTCAGAAATTCAGTGAATGGTACACACGTGTGGACTAGTTAGGGTCTATGACATCTGGCCGCTCAAACAGAGCATTACTGATTGATGCACACCTTGCAATTTGTCAGGATTCTATTTTATATCACCATTGTTTAAGAGCCTCATTGAGTAATGCACATCTGGTCAGTAATCAGGAGGCTATGTCATATGAAAACTCATTCATAGCCTCAGTGAATAATGCACACCTGTGGAATACCCAGGAGTGTATTTCACACAGCCACTTATTGAGAGCCTCAGTGAATAATACACACCTGTAAAACAGTCAGCATTTCATTTCATAAGGCCACTGACTCATAGCCTCAGTGAATAATGCACAAATGTACAGTACTCAGCAGTCTATTTCATAAAGCCACTCATTTAGAGATTCAGTGAATAATAAAAATATTTGGGATAGATATCATCCTGTTTCATATGATCACACAAGGAGAGCCTCACTGAGTAATATGCACCTGGGGAAGAGTTAGGAGTCTACTTTATAGGGCCACTCATTTACAGCCTCAGTGAATAATGCACGCATGTGAAATAGACACTAGTCTATTTTATATGGCCACAAAATCAAAGCCTGAGTGATTAATGCACAACTTTGGAATAGTCAGTAGTCTATACCATATGCCCATATATTCAGAGTCTGAGTCAATAATACACACCTGGGGAATAGTAATAAGTCTATTCAATATGTTCACTAACTAAAAGACTCATTAAATGATACACACCTGTGGACTAGTCAGGTGACTATTTCGCATGGCCAAAGTTTTAGAGCCTCAGTGAATAATTCATATCTGGGGAAAACTCAGGGCGCTATTACATATGGCCTTTTCTTTAGAGCTTCACTGAATAAGGAACACCTGTATTGTAGTCAGAATTCTATTTCACACAGCCACATATTCAGCGTCTCACTGAATAAGTGCACATTGGGTAAACTCATGTTTCTATGTCCCATAGCCACTCATTTAGAGCTGAACCTAAATATGCACGCCTGAGGACTATTCAGTAGTCGCTTTCCTATGGCCACACATTCAGAGCCTCACTGAATAATACAGACCTATGAAAAAGTCAGGAGTGTATTTCTCATGGCCACTCATTCAGAACCTCAGTGAAGAATCATATATACCTGGGGAAAACTCAGGATTCTTTTTAATATAGCCACTTATTTAGAGACTCACTGAATGATGCACACCTGGGGAATAATCTGGAGTCTATTTGATATGACCGTTCTCCCAGTGCCTCAGTGAAAAATGCACAGCTGAGAAATAGTCAAGAGGATATAGTCAGGAGTCTATTTTATATGGTCACTCATTCAGAAACTCACTGAATGATACACAACTGGGGAATAGTCTGAGTCCATGCCGTATGACCACTCAATGACAGCATTACCGAATAATGCACAATGAGGCAATAGTCAAGAGTCTATTTCATATGGCCTCTTATTCAGAGCTTCAGTGCATAATATACAGCTGTGGAGTAGTCAGGACCCTAGTTTTGGTAGCCCCAAATTAAGCACCTCCCTGAATGATACACACATGAGTGATTATCAGGAGGCTATTTGATATGGACACTCATACAGAACCTCTTTACATACTGCACATGTGGGGAATAAACACTAGTCTATTTCATATGGTGATTTGTTTGGAATATCAAGGAATAACGCACACCTGTGGAGTAAAGTGGGGTCTATTTCATATGGCCACTCTCAGTGTTTCAGTGAATAATATGTATATCTGAATAGTCAAGAATCTCTTTCACATGGCAACTCATTCAGGGCCTCGGTGATTAATACACCCCTTGAACACAGTCTTCAAATGTCTACACATTGATGGTCTCTGTTAATAATGCACACCTAGTCACTAGCCAGGAGTCTCTTTTTTATGCCAACTTATTCAGAGTCTCATTCAAGTATACACACCTAAGGAAGAGTTAAGAGTCTACTTCATACAGCCACTCATTTAGAGCCTCAGTGAATAGTGCACACCAGGTTTATAGTCTGGAGCCTCTTTTATATGGCCACTCATTCAGTGCCTCACTGAATGATACAAACCTGGGGAATCATAAGTATTCTATTCCATGGTATCACTCATTCAGAGCCCTATAGAATAATTCACAATGGGCAATAGTCAGGTGTCTATTTTTTATGGCCTCTCATTCCGAGCTTCAGTTAAATAATAAACCTCTATGGAGTAGTCAAGTCACTCTTTAACAGAGCCACAAATTAAGTGCCTCCCTGAATGATACACACCTGGGTGATAGTCAGGAGTCTATTTCATATGACCTCTCATTCTGGGAATCACTAAAATATACACACATGAGGAAGTATCAGTGGGATATTTGGTATGCACACTCATACAGAACCCTTTTAAATAATGCGAACATGTAGAATAATTAGGGGTCTATGTCATATGGCTACTGATTCACACAATCAGTGAATAATGAACAAATATGGGGAAATAAGAAGTCTGTTTCATATGGCCCTCTTTCACAGCGTCATGGCATATTTCACACGTGTAATATAATCTGGAGTCTATTTCTTATGGCCACTCATTCAGAGGATTACTGAATAATGCACACCTGCTGAACAGTCAGAAGTCCTTTTCTTTAATGGCTACTCATTGAGAGCGTCACTGAGTGTACACACTTGGGGAAATAGTCAGGATTCTGTTTTATCCTCTCATTAAGAGTCTAACTGAATAATGCACACCTATGGAATAGTCAGGTGTCTTTTTTATGTGGCCTCTCATTCAGAGTGTCACTGAATAATGTGGAGTAGTCAGGAGTCTATTTCATGTAGACACATATTCAGAGCCTCCGTGAATAACACACACCCATGTGATAGTAAGGAATCTAATTAATATGGCCACATATCCAGAGCCTCGCTGAATAATTCACACCTGGGAAAAATTTTAAGTCTATTTCCTATGGACATTCATTCAGAGCCTCGGTGAATAATGCACACATGTGGAGTAGCCAGGAGTCTATTTCATTTGGACACTCATTCTTACCCTCAGTAGATAATATTCACCTGCGATATAGTCAGGAGTCTATTTCATATGGCCACTCATTCAGAGTCTCAGTGAATAATACACACTTGGGGAATAGTCAAGAGTCTATTTTATATGGCCACCCTCTCAGTACCTTACTGAGTAGTACACACCTGGGGAATAGTCAGGACAATTTCATATGGACATTCAATGAGTTCCTCACTGAATAATGCACACCTGTGGAATAGTCAGGAATCTATTTCATTTGGTTAGTCACTCTTTCAGTGCCTCAGTGAATAATACACACCTAGAAAACGTTAGGGAGTGTGTTTTATGTGGCCACTCATTCAGAGCCTCAAGAAATAGTGCACACGTGGAGAATACTCAAGAGTCTATATGGAATGGCAATGCATTCAGAGACTTTGTGAATAACACACACTTAGGGAATTGTGAGGAATCCATTCCAAATGGCCACATATTCGGAGCCTCAGTAAATCATGCACACAAAGGAAATAATCAGGAGTCTATTGCTTATGCCCTCTCATTCAGCCCCTCAGTGAATAATGCACGTCTATCGAGTACTGAGGGGTTTGTTTCATATGGCCACTCATTTCGAGCCTCACTGTATAGTACACAACTGGAAAAAAGTTAGGGCTGTATTTCACATGGCCACTCATTCAGAGGCTCAGTGAATAATTCACAGCTGTTGAGTTCTCAGGAGCTCCTCTCATATGGCGAATTATTCAGAGCCTCACTGAATGATACACAGCTTGGGAATACTCAGGATTCTATTTAATATAAACACTCATTATGGGCCTTAGTGAATCACACGTATCTGTAAAATAGTGAAAATTCTAATTCATATTACCCCCCAATTCATAGATTCCCTTAATATTACACACTTGTGAAATAATCAGAAGTCGATTTTTTTAAAAAAATTTTTATTGCATTATAGGTTTGGGGGTACATGTGCAGAACGAGCAGGATAGTTGCATAGGTACACACATGGCAGTGTGCTTTGCTGCTTTCCTCCCCTTCACCCACACTTGGTATTCAGCCCCAGGCTAACCCCCCCAGTCCCCACCTGCTGTCCCTCCCCCATTCCCCCCAAGAGTCCCCAGTGCATAGTAGACCGCCTCTCTGTGTCCACGTGTTCTCATTTTTCTCACCCACCTATGAGTGAGTATATGCGGTATTTCTTTTTCTGTTCTTGTGTCAGTTTGCTGAGAATGATGTTCTCCAGATTCATCCATGTCCCTACAAAGGACACAAACTCATCATTTTTGATTGCTACATAATATTCCATGGTGTATATGTGCCACATTTTCCCAGTCCAGTCTATCATCGTTGGGCATTTGGGTTGGATCCAGGTTTTGCTATTGTAGACAGTGCTGCAATGAACATTCGTGTGCATGTGTCCTTATAGTAGAACGATTTATAGTCCTTTGGATAGATACCCAGTAATGGGATTGCTGGGTCAAATGGAATTTCTATTTCTAGGTCCCTGAGAAATCGCCACACTGTCTTCCACAATGGTTGAACTAATTTACACTCCCACCAACAGTGTAAGAGTGTTCCTATTTCTCCACATCCTCTCCAGCATCTGCTGTCTCCAGATTTTTTAATGATCGCCATTCTAACTGGTGTGAGATGGTACCTCAATGTGGTTTTGATTTGCATCTCTCTAATGACCAATGACGATGAGCACTTTTTCATATGTTTGCTGGCCTCATGTATGTCTGCTATCGTAAAGTTTCTGTTCATATCCTTTGCCCATTTTTGAATGGGCTTGTTTGTTTTTTTCCTGTAAATCTGTTTGAGTTCTTTGTAAATTCTTGATATCAGCCCTTTGTCAGATGCGTAAACTGCAAAGATTTTTCCCATTCTGATGGTTGCCGATTCACTCTAGTGACTGTTTGTTTTGCCGTGCAGAAGCTGTGGAGTTTGATTAGGTCCCATTTGTCTATTTTGGCTTTTGTTGCCAATGCTTTTGGTGTTTTGTTCATGAAGTCCTTGCCTACTCCTATGTCCTGAATGGTTTTGCCTAGATTTTCTTCTAGGGTTTTTATGGTGTCAGGTCTTACGTTTAAGTCTTTAATCCATCTGGAGTTAATTTTAGTGTAAGGTGTCAGGAACGGGTCCAGTTTCTGCTTTCTGCACATGGCTAGCCAGTTTTCCCAACACCATTTATTAAATAGGGAATCCTTCCCCCATTGCCTGTTTTTGTCTGGTTTATCAAAGATAATATGGTTGTAGATATGTTGTGTTGCCTCCGATGCTTCTGTTCTGTTCCATTGGTCTATATCTCTGTTTTGGTACCAGTACCATGCAGTTTTGATTACTGTAGCCTTGTAGTATAGATTGAAGTCTGGTAGCGTGATGCCTCCTGCTGTGCTCTTTTTGCTTAGAATTGACTTGGCTATGCGGGCTCCTTTTTGGTTCCATCTGAAATTCATGGTGGTTTTTTCCAGTTCTGTGAAGAAATTCAATGGTAGTTTGATGCGGATAGCATTGATTGTGTAAATTACTTTGGGCAGTATAGCCATTTTCACGATATTGATTCTTCCTAACCACGAACATGGAATGTTTCTCCATCTGTTTGTGTCCTCTCTTATTATGTTGAGCAGTGGTTTGTAGTTTTCCTTAAAGAGGTCCCTTACATTCCTAGTGAGTTGTATTCCTAGGCATTTTATTTTCTTTGTAGCAATTGTGAATGGCAGTTCATTCTTGATTTGGTTCTCTTTAAGTCTGTTATTGGTGTATAGGAATGCCTGTGATTTTTGCACATTGATTTTATATCCTGAGACTTTGCTGAAGTTGCTTATCAGTTGCAGGAGCTTTTGGGCTGAGGTGATGGGGTCTTCTACGTATACTATCACGTCGTCTGCAAATAGAGACAATTTGGCTTACACCTTTCCTATTTGAATACCCTTTATTTCTTTTTCTTGCCTGATTGCTCTGGCTAGAACTTCCAGTACTATGTTGAATAGAAGTGGTGAGAGAGGGCATCCTTGTCTAGTGCCAGATTTCAAAGGGAATGCTTCCAGTTTTTGCCCATTAAATATGATATTGGCTGTTGGTTTGTCATAAATAGCTTTTATTACTTTGAGATATGTTCCATCAATACCAAGTTTATTGAGGGTTTTTAGCATAAAGGGCTGTTGAATTTTGTCAAATGCCTTCTCTGCATCAATTGAGATAATCATGTGGTTTTTGTTTTTGCTCCTGTTTATGTGGTGAATTACATTTACAGACTTGCGTATGTTGAACCAGCCTTGCATCCCCGGGATGAATCCTACTTGATCATGATGGATAAGTTTTTTAATGTGCTGTTGCAATCGGTTTGCCAGTATTTTCTTGAAGATTTTTGCATCTATGTTCATCATGGATATTGGCCTGAAGTTTTCTTTTCTTGTTGAGTCTCTGCCAGGTTTTGGTGTCAGGATGATGTTGGTCTCATAAAATGATTTGGGAAGGGTTCTCTCTTTTTGGATTATTTGGAATAGTTTCAGAAGGAATGGTACCAGATCCTCTTTGTGTGTCTGGTAGAATTCGGCTGTGAACCCATCTGGACCTGGGCTTTTTTTTTGTGGTAGGCTCTTAATTGCTGCCTCAACTTCAGACCTTGTTATTGGTCTATTCATAGTTTCGGCTTCCTCCTGGTTTAGGCTTGGGAGGACACAGGCATCCAGGAATTTATGCATTTCTTCCTGATTTACTGGTTTATGTGCATAGAGTTGTTTGTAGTATTCTCTGATGATGGTTTGAATTTCTGTGGAATCTGTGGTGATTTCCCCTTTATCGTTTTTTATTGCATCTATTTGGTTGTTCTCTCTCTTCTTTTTTATCAGTCTGGCTAGTGGTCTGTCTATTTTGTTGATCTTTTCGAAAAACCAGCTCTTAGATTTATTGATTTTTTGAAGGGTTTTTCTTGTCTCTATCTCCTTCAGTTCTGCTCTGATCTTAGTTATTTCTTGTCTTCGGCTAGGTTTTGAGCTTTTTTGATCTTGCTCCTCTAGCTCTTTCAATTTTGACGATAGGGTGTCAATTTTGGATCTCTCCACTCTTCTCATGTGGGCACTTATTGCTATATATTTTCCTCTACAGACTGCTTTAAATGTGTCCCAGAGATTCTCGTACGTTGTGTCTTCATTCTCGTTGGTTTCAAAGAACTTCTTTATTTCTGCCTTCATTTCATTGTTTATCCAATCAACATTCAAGAGCCAGTTGTTCAGTTTCCATGAAGCTGTGCGGTTCTGAGTTATTTTATGAATTCTGAGTTCCAACTTGATTGCACTATGGTCTGAGAGACTGTTTGTTATGATTTCAGTTGTTTTGCATTTGCTGAGGAGTGCTTTACTTCCAATTATGTGGTCAATTTTGGAGTAGGTGTGATGTGGTGCTGAGAAGAATGTATATTCTGTGGATTTGGGGTGGAGAGTTCTGTAAATGTCTATCAGGTTTGCTTGTTCCAGGTCTGAGTTCAAGTCCTGGATATCCTTGTTAATTTTCAGTCTGGTTGATCTGTCTGCTATTGACAGTGGAGTGTTAAAGTCTCCCACTATTATTGTGTGGGAGTCTAAGTCCCTTTGTATGTCATTAAGAACTTGCCTTATATATCTGGGTGCTCCTACATTGGGTCCATATATATTTAGAATCGTTATCTCTTCTTGTTGTATGGATCCTTTTACCATTATGTAATGACCTTCTTTGTCCCTTTTGATCTTTGTTACTTTAAAGTCTATTTTATCAGAGATGAGAATTGCAACTCCTGCTTTTTTTTGCTCTCCATTTGCTTGGTAAATCTTCCTCCATCCCTTTATTTTGAGCCTTTGTGTATCTTTGCATGTGAGGTGGGTTTCCTGGATACAGCACATTGATGGGTTTTGGTTTTTTATCCAATTTGCCAGTATGTATCTTTTGATTGGTGCATTTAGCCCATTTACATTCAGGGTTAATATTGTTATGTGTGAATTTGATGCTGCCATTTTGATGCTAGCTGGCTGTTTTTCCCATTGGTTCATGTACATTCTTCATTTTGTTGATGGTCTTTAGCATTTGGTATGCTTTTAGGATGGCTGGAACTGGTTGTTTCTTTCTATGTGTAGTGCCTCTTTCAGGAGCTCTTGTAAAGCAGGCCTAGTGGTGACAAAATCTCTGAGTACTTGCTTGTTCGTGAAGGATTTTATTTTTCCTTCACTTATGAAGCTCAGTTTCGCTGGATATAAAATTCTGGGTTGAAATCTCTTTTCTTTAAGGATGTTGAATATTGGCCCCCACTCTCTTCTGGCTTGTAGTGTCTCTGCCGAGAGATCCGCTGTGAGACTGATGGGCTTCCCTTTGTGGGTGACCTGACCTTTCTCTCTGGCTGCCCTTAGTATTTTCTCCTTCGTTTCAACCCTGGTGAATCTGACGATTATGTTCCTTGGGGTTGCTCTTCTTGCGGAGTATCTTTGTGGTGTTCTCTGTATTTCCTGGAGTTGAGTATTGACCTGTCTTGCTAGGTTGGGGAAATTTTCCTGGATAATATCCTGAAGAGTGTTTTCCAGCTTGGATTCATTCTCTTCGTCACATTCTGGTACACCTATCAAACGTAGGTTGGGTCTCTTCACATAGTCCCACATTTCTTGGAGATTTTGTTCATTCCTTTTTGTACTTTTTTCTTTAATCTTGGTTTTTCATTTTATTTCATTGAGTTGATCTTCAACTTCTGATATTCTTTCTTCTGCTTGGTCAATTCGGCTGTTGAAACTTGTGCATGCTTCGCGAAGTTCTCGTGTTGTGTTTTTCAGCTCCTTCAATTCATTCATATTCCTCTCTAAGTTGTCCATTCTCGTTATCAATTCCTCCAATCTTTTTTCAAATCTTTTTTCAAGGTTCTTAGTTTCTTTGCACTGGTTTAGAACATGTTCCTTTAGCTCACTGAAGTTTCTCATTATCCACTTTCTGAATTCTGATTCCGTCATTTCGTCAAATTCATTCTCCGTCCAGCTTTGTTCCCTTGCTGGTGAGGAGTTTTGGTCCTTTTTTGGAGGTGAGGTGTTTTGGTTTCAGGTGCTTTCCTCCTTTTTGCGCTGGTTTCTTCCCATCTTTATGGATTTATCCGCCTGTCGTCTTAGTAGTGGCTGATTTTTCAATTGGGTCTCTGTGTGGACACTGAGATTGTTGATGATGAAGTATTTCTGTTACTTAGTTTTCCCTCTAATGATCTATCCTCTCTGCTGTATGAGTTCTGAAGTCCACTCCAGGCCCTGCTTGTCTGGGGTATACCTGCAGCAGCTGCAGAACAGTGAGGGATGATACCAGTTTCTTCTGCTGCTTCCCTTGTTCCAGAATGATGCCAGCCAAATGTCAGTCTGATTAGTTCTTTTCTGGGGTGACTCCTTGGATATACAGGGGTCAGAGAGCTGCTTGAGGAGACAGTCTGTGCTTTATAGGAGCTCCAGTGCTGAGCTGTGAGCTCCGTTGTTCATTCAGGGTTGTTGGGAGGTTATGTCTGCTGCAATAGAACTCATAAAACACTACTCTTTTTTTTTTCACCCTTAGATGCTCTGTCTCAGGGAGTTGGGGCTTTCTTTATGAGTATCTGTTGCACTGTCCTGCCCCACTAGGTGGCAGTCTGTTCACTATTTGCCTGCCGGGGCTCTGACCTGCTAACGCGGGTCCGCCCTGTTGCTGCCTGGCGGACTCTCTCTGTTATGGCAGGTTGCCTCGGCAATGGCAGGCTGCGTCAGTCCTGGGCGGTACTTAAGTGGGGGTGCACTTCGTCAGCAATGGTGGACGCCCCTCCCTGACCGGGCTGCACCGTCCTAAATGCTGGCAACAAAACTCTCAGCCCCAAGCGCCTATGGTCGCCGCCCTGCTTGTCCCCGTGAGCATGGGACCCACCGGGCCCGATCACCCAGGTCCCTGCCTCAGAGTCCATCCTCTCTCTCTCTCTCTTCCTCTCCCCAAGCTGAAAAGTCGACTCTCTCACTGGCGCCCCAGGAGCCTGCCGATAGGGCACTGGGATCCGTGCGATCTCCCGTGCCACTGCCCACTACCCCAGCTCAGATCACGCTTCCCAGGAAACTCCTGGTCTGGCTCATTGTCCAAGTCCCGTTCAATCAGATGGACATGCCAATCTGCCCTTCCAAATCTCAGATTGCCGGTTTAACAGGGCACCCAGACCAGTGAGTTCCGTGCCGGGTCCTGCTGCGGCGCCGGCCGAAGAGGTAGCGGGAGAGGGTTGCGTTAGCTAGCTGCTAGCGTCCCGTGTCTCTCCCACACCTGGGACTTTCAACGCTGTGTGGGCATATAAGGAACATCCGAGAATGCGGCCAGGACTCACTTTCTGCCCCTTCACTGAGAGCTGCAATCCTGAGTCACCTCTATGACGCCATCTTGCCTCCTCTCTCCAGAAGTCGATTTTATATGATGAGTCATTAGGAACCTCAAGAAATAATACACTACTGTGGAATAGTCAGGAGTCTATCTCATATGGCCACTCAGAGAATCAGTGAATAATGCACACATGAGGAATACTCAGTGAATATTAGGAGTCTATTTCATAATGCAACACAGTGCCTCAGTGAATAAAGCACAGCAAGGTACTAGTCAGGATCCTGTTTCATATGACCACTGATTCAGTATCTCACTGAATGACACACCGGGGAATCTTTAGGATTCTCTTCCATAGGACCATTCATTCAAAGCCTTACAGAATAATGCACAAGGGAGCAATAGTCAGGAGTTTATTTCATATGGCCTCTCTTTAGAAGTTTCAGGGAGTAATAAAAGCCTGTGGAGTAGTCATAACCCTATTTAACATAGCCACAAATTAAGCACCTCTCTGAATGATACACATCTTGGTGACACTCAGGAGTCTACTTAAAACAGCTACACATTCAGAGTTTCTGTAAATAATGCACACCTTTGCAATAGACAGGAAACAGGTTTTTATGCTCACTTATTCAGAATCTCATTTAATAATACACACATGCAGAAGAGTTAAGAGTCTACTTGATATAGCCACACATTTAGATCCTCAGTGAATAATGCACACCAGGGTCTAGAGCCTCTCTCATTTAGCCGCTCATTCAGTGTCTCACTGAATGATACACACCTGGGGAATCATCAGAATTCCATTCCATACTGCCACTCATTCACAGCCTTATTGAATAATTCACAAAGGGGCAATAGTCACGTCACTATTTTATATGGCCTTTCATTTAGAGCTTCATTGAATAATGAACTTCTATGGAGTAGTCAGGACGGTGTTAATGGTAGCCACGAATTAAGTGCCTTTCTGAATGACACACACCTGTGTGATAGTCAGGAGTCTATAACATATGATCTCTCATTCTGGAAATAACTGAAGAATACTCACCTGGGAAAGTGTCAGGAGTCTGTTTCGTATGCACACTCATGCAGAACCTGTTTGAATAATGCATACATGGAGAATAATTAGGAGTCCATGTCATATGGCTACTCATTCTGACAATCAGTGAAAAACGCACACATGTGGAGTAATAAGAATTCTGTTTCATGTGGCCACTCTTTCACAGCCTCACTGAGTATTATGCACTTATGATATAGTCTGGAGTCTATTTCATGTGGCCACTCGGAGAATCAGTGAATAATGCACATGTGAGGAATACTCTGTGAATATTAGGAGTTTATTTTATATGGCCACTCAGAGCCTCAGTGAATAATGCATACCACGGTAATACTCAGGATCCTGTTTCATGTGACCACTGATTCAGTATCTCTCTGAATGATACACACCAGGGAATCTTCTGGATTTTATTCCATAGCAACACTCATTCAGAGCCTTACTAAATAATGCACAATGGGGCAAGAGTCAGGAGTCTATTTCAAATGGCCTCTCATTCAGAGATTCAGTGAATAATGAACATCTGTGGAGTAGTCAGGACCCTATTAAAGATATCCACAAATTATGCACCTCCCTGAATTATACGCACCTGTGTGGCAGTCAGGAGTCTATTTGATATGGACACTCATACAGAACTTCTTTGAATAATGCACATGTGAAGAATAATTACTAGTCTATTTCATGTGGTGATTCCTTTAGAGTATCATTGAATAACTCACACCTGTGAAGTAAAATCGAGTCTATTTCATATAACCACCACTTCAGTGTTTCAGTGAATAATATGTATATCTGGAATAGCCAGGAATCTCTTTCATATGGCCACTCGTTCAGAACCTCAGTGAATAATACACACCTGGGAAATTGTCTAGTGTCTACTGCACATGGCCACACATTGAGAGTCTCTGTACATAATGCACACCTGAAGTATAGACAGGAGTCTCTTCCTTAGGCTCTCTTATTCAGTCTCATTCAGTAATACACACCTGGAATAAAGTTAAGAGTTTACTTCAAATGCCTTCTCTGTATCAATTGAGATAATCACGCGGTTTCTGTTTTTGGTTCTGTTAATGTGGTGAATGACGTTTATAGACTTGCGTATTTTGAACCAGCCTTGCATTCCCGAGATAAATCCTATTTGATCATGATGGATAAGTTTTTTACTGTGCTGTAGCAATCGGTTTGCCAGTATTTTCTTGAAGATTTTTGCATCTATGTTCATCATGGATATTGGCCTGAAGTTTTGTTTTCTTGTTGAGTCTCTGCCAGGTTTTGGTATCAGGATGATGTTGGTCCCATAAAATGATTTGGGAAGGGTTTCCTCTTTTTGGATTCTTTGGAATAGTTTCAGAAGGAATGGTACCAGATCCTCTTTGTGTGTCTGTTAGAATTCAGCTGCGAACCCATCTGGACCTGGGCTTTTTTTGTGTGGTAGGCTCTTAATTGCTGCCTCAACTTCAGACCTTGTTATTGGTTTATTCATAGTTTCAGCTTCCTCCTGGTTTAGGTTTGGGAGGACACAGGCATCCAGGAATTTATCCATTTCTTCCTGATTTACTGGTTTATGTGCATAGAGTTATTTGTAGTATTCTCTGGTGATGGTTTGAATTTCTGTGGAATCTGTGGTGATTTACCCTTTATCGTTTTTTTTTATTATTTATTTTTTTATTAATTTTTATATTTTCTTTTTTATTTTATCTTTTTTTTAATTTTTATTGCATTATAGGTTTTGGGATACATGTGCAGAACGTGCAAGATAGTTGCATAGGTACACACCTGGCAGTGGGTTTTGCTGCCTTCTTCCCCTTCACCCACACTTGGTATTCATCCCCAGGATATCCCCCCCAGCCCCCCCTGCTGTCCCTCTCCCATTTCCCCCAACAGTCCCCAGTGTATAGTAGACTGCCTCTCTGTGTCCATGTGTTCTCATTTTTCTCACCCACCTATGAGTGAGTATATGCAGTATTTCTTTTTCTGTTCTTGTGTCAGTTTGCTGAGAATGATGTTCTCCAGATTCATCCATGTCCTTACAAAGGACACAAACTCATCATTTTTGATTGCTGCATAATATTCCATGGTGTATATGTGCCACATTTTCCCAGTCCAGTCTATCATCGATGGGCATTTGGGTTGGTTCCAGGTCTTTGCTATTGTAAACAGTGCTGCAGTGAACATTCGTGTGCATGTGCCCTTATAGTAGAACGATTTATAGTCTTTTGGATAGATACCCAGTAATGGGATTGCTGGGTCAAATGGAATTTCTATTTCTAGGTCCCTGAGGAATCGCCACACTGTCTTCCACAATGGTTGAAATAATTTACACTCCCACAAACAGTGTAAGATTGTTCCTATTTCTCCACATCCTCTCCAGCATCTGCTGTCTCCAGATTTTTTAATGATCGCCATTCTAACTGGTGTGAGATGATATCTCAAAGTGGTTTTGATTTGCATCTCTCTAATGACCAATGATGATGAGCCCTTTTTCATGTTTGTTGGCCTCATGTATGTCTTCTTTTGTAAAGTTTCTGTTCATATCCTTTGCCCATTTTTGAATGGGCTTGTTTGTTTTTTTCCTGTAAATCTGTTTGAGTTCTTTGTAAATTCTGGATATCAACCCTTTGTCAGATGTGTAAACTGCAAAGATTTTTTCCCATTCTGATGGTTGCCAATTCACTCTAGTGACTGTTTCTTTTGCCGTGCAGAAACTGTGGAGTTTGATTAGGTCCCATTTGTCTATTTTGGCTTTTGTTGCCAATACTTTTGGTGTTTTGTTCATGAAGTCCTTGCCTACTCCTATGTCCTGAACGGTTTTGCCTAGACTTTCTTCCAGAATTTTTATGGTGTCAGGTCTTACGTTTAAGTCTTTAATCCAACTGGAGTTAATTTTAGTGTAAGGTGTCAGGAAGGGGTCCAGTTTCTGCTTTCTGCACATAGCTAGCCATTTTTCCCAACACCATTTATTAAATAGGAAATCCTTCTCCCATTGCCTGTTTTTGTCTGGTTTATCAAAGATAATATGGTTGTAGATATGTTGTGTTGCCTCCGATGCTTCTGTTCTGTTCCATTGGTCTATATCTCTGTTTTGGTACCAGTACCATGCTGTTTTGATTACTGTAGCCTTGTAGTATAGTTTGAAGTCTGGTAGCGTGATGCCTCCCGCTGTGTTCATTTTGCTTAGAATTGACTTGGCTATGCGGGTTCTTTTTTGGTTCCTTATGAAATTCATGGTGGTTTTTTCCAGTTCTGTGAAGAAATTCAATGGTAGTTCAATGGGGATACCATTGAATGTGTAAATTACTTTGGGCAGTATAGCCATTTTCACGATATTGATTCTTCCTAGCCACGAACATGGAATGTTTCTCCATCTGTTTGTGTCCTCTCTTATTTCGTTGAGCAGTTGTTTGTAGTTTTCCTTAAAGAGGTCCCTTACATTCCTAGTGAGTTGTACTCCTAGGTATTTTATGTTTTTTGTAGCAATTGTGACTGGCAGTTCGTTCTTAATTTGGTTCTCTTTAAGTCTGTTATTGGTGTATAGGAATGCTTGTGATTTTTGCACATTGATTTTATATTCTGAGACTTTGCTGAAGTTGCTTATCAGTTGCAGTACCTTTTCGGCTGACGTTATGGGGTCTTCTAGGTATACTATCATGTCGTCTGCAAATAGAGACAATTTGGATTCCATCTTTCCTATTTGAATACACTTTATTTCTTTTTCTTGCCTGATTGCTCTGGCTAGAACTTCCAGTACCATATTGAATAGAATTTGTGAGAGAGGGCATCCTTTTCTAGTGCCGGATTTCAAAGGAAATGCTTCCGGTTTTTGCCCATTAAGTATGATATCGGCTGTTGGTTTGTCATAAATAGCTTTTATTACTTTGAGGTATGTTCCATGAATACCAAGATTATTGAGGGTTTTTAGCATAAAGAGCTGTTGAATTTTGTCAAATGCCTTCTCTGCGTCAATTGAGATAATCATGTGGTTTTTGTTTTTGCTTCTGTTTATGTAGTGAATTACATTTATAGACTTGGGTATGTTGAAACAGCCTTGCATCCCCCGAATGAATCCTACTTGATCATGATGGGTAAGTTTTTTAATGTGCTGTTGCAATCGATTTGCCAGTATTATATTGAAGATTTTTGCATCTATGTTCATCATGGATATTGGCCTGAAGTTTTCTTTTCTTGTTGAGTCTCTGCCAGGTTTTGGTATCAGGATGATGTTGGTCTCATAAAATGATTTGGGAAGGTTTCCCTCTTTTTGGATTCTTTGGAATAGTTTCAGAAGGAATGGTACCAGATCCTCTTTGTGTGTCTGGTAGAATTTAGCTGTGAACCCATCTGGACCTGGGCTTTTTTTGTGTGGTAGGCTCTTAATTGCTGCCTCTACTTCTGACTTTGTTATTGGTCTATTCATAGTTTCGGCTTCCTCCTGGTTTACACTTGGGAGGACACAGGCGTCCAGGAATTTATCCATTTCTTCCTGATTTACTGGTTTATGTGCATAGAGTTGTTTGTAGTATTCTCTGATGATGCTTTGAATTTCTGTGGAATCTGTGGTGATTTCCCCTTTATCGTTTTTTATTGCATCTATTCGGTTGTTCTCTCTCTTCCTTTTTATCAGTCTGGCTAGTGGTCTGTCTATTTTGTTGATCTTTTCGAAAAACCAGCTCTTGGATTTATTGATTTTTTGAAGGATTTTTCTTGTCTCTATCTCCTTCAGTTCTGCTCTGATCTTAGTTATTTCTTGTCTTCGGCTAGGTTTTGAGCTTTTTTGATCTTGCTCCTCTAGCTCTTTCAATTTTGACGATAGGGTGTCAATTTTGGATCTCTCCACTCTTCTGATATGGGCACTTATTGCTATATATTTTCCTCTACAGACTGCTTTAAATGTGTCCCAGAGATTCTGGTACATTGTGTCTTCATTCTCGTTGGTTTCAAAGAACTTCTTTATTTCTGCCTTCATTTCATTGTTTATCCAATCAACATTCAAGAGCCAGTTGTTCAGCTTCCATGAAGCTGTGCGGTTCTGAGTTATTTTATGAATTCTGAGTTCCAACTTGATTGCACTATGGTCTGAGAGACTGTTTGTTATGATTTCCGTTGTTTTGCATTTGCTGAGGAGTGCTTTGCTTCCAAATATGTGGTCAATTTTGGAGTAGGTGTGATGTGGTCCTGAGAAGAATGTATATTCTGTGGATTTGGGGTGGAGAGTTCTGTAAATGTCTATCAGGTTTGCTTGTTCCAGGTCTGAGTTCAAGTCCTGGATATCCTTGTTAATTTTCTGTCTGGTTGATCTGTCTGCTATTGACAGTGGAGTGTTAAAATCTCCCACTATTATTGTGTGGGTGTCTAAGTCTCTTTGTATGTCATTAAGAACTTGTCTTATATATCTGGGTGCTCCTACATTGGGTCCATATATATTTATAATCATTAGCTATTCTTGTTCTATCGATCCTTTTACCATTATGTAATGACCTTCTTTGTCCCTTTTGATCTTTGTTTCTTTAAAGTCTATTTTATCATAGATGAGAATTGCAACTCCTGCTTTTTTTTGCTCTCCGTTTGCTTGGTAAATCTTCCTGCATCCTTTTATTTTGAGCCTTTGTGTATCTTTGCATGTGAGGTGGGTTTCCTGGTTACAGCATACTGATGGGTTTTGGTTTTTTATCCAATTTGCCAGTCTGTGTCTTTTGATTGATGCATTTAGCCCATTTACATTCAGGGTTAATATTGTTATGTGTGAATTTGATACTGCCATTTTGATGCTAGCTGGCTGTTTTGCCCGTTGGTTCATGTACATTCTTCATTTTGTTGATGGTCTTTAGCATTTGGTATGCTTTTAGGATGGCTGGAACTGGTTGTTTCTTTCTATGTCTAGTGCCTCTTTCAGGAGCTCTTGTAAAGCAGGCCTAGTGGTGACAAAATCTCTGAGTACTTGCTTGTTCGTGAAGGATTTTATTTTTCCTTCACTTATGAAGCTCCGTTTCGCTGGATATGAAATTCTGGGTTATAAGCTCTTTTCTTTAAGGATGTTGAATATTGGCCCCCACTCTCTTCTGGCTTGTAGAGTCTCTGCCGAGAGATCTGCTGTGAGTCTGATGGGCTTCCCTTTGTGGGTGACCTGACCTTTCTCTCTGGCTGCCCTTAGCATTTTCTCCTTCGTTTCAACCCTGGTGAATCTGAGATTATGTGCCTTGGGGTTGCTCTTCTTGCGGAGTATCTTTGTGGTGTTCTCTGTATTTCCTGGAGTTGAGTATTGACCTGTCTTGCTAGGTTGGGGAAATTTTCCTGGATAATATCCTGAAGAGTGTTTTCCAGCTTAGATTCATTCTCTTCGTCACATTCTGGTACACCTATCAAACGTAGGTTGGGTCTCTTCACATAGTCCCACATTTCTTGGAGATTTTGTTCATTCCTTTTTGTACTTTTTTCTTTAATCTTGGTTTCTCGTTTTATTTCATTGAGTTGATCTTCAACTTCTGATATTCTTTCTTCTGCTTGGTCAATTCTGCTGTTGAAACTTGTGCATGCTTCGCGAAGTTCTCGTGTTGTGTTTTTCAGCTCCTTCAATTCATTCATATTCCTCTCTCAGTTGTCCATTCTTGTTATCAATTCCTCGAATCTTTTTTCAAATCTTTTTTCAAGGTTCTTAGTTTCTTTGCACTGGTTTAGAACTTGTTCCTTTAGCTCACTGACGTTTCTCATTATCCACTTTCTGAAGTCTGATTTCGTCATTTCGTCACATTCATTCTCCGTCCAGCTTTGTTCCCTTGCTGGTGAGGAGTTTTGGTCCTTTTTGGAGGTGAGGTATTTTGTTTTGGGTGCTTTCCTCCTTTTTGCTGTTGTTTCTTCCCATCTTTATGGTTTTATCTGCCTGTCGTCTTAGTAGTTACTGATTTTTCAATTGGATCTCTGTGTGGACGCTGAGATTGTTGATGATGAAGTATTACTGTTACTCAGTTTTCCCTCTAATGGTCTATCCCCTCTGCTGTAGGAGTGCTGAGGGCCACTTTAGGCCCTGCTTCTCTGGGGTATACCTGCAGCAGCTGCGGACCAGTGAGGGATGATACCAGTTTCTTCTTCTGCTGTCCTTGTTCCAGAATGATGCCAGCCAAATATCAGTCTGATTATTCCCTTTCTGAGGTGACTCCTTGGATATACAGGGGTCAGGGAGCTGCTTGAGGAGACAGTCTGTTCTTTATAGGAGCTCCAGTGCTGAGCTGTGAGCTCCGTTTTTCATTCAGGGTTGTTAGTAGGTTGTTTATGTCTGCTGCAATAGAACTCATAAAACACCACCCTTCCCCCCCCTTAGGTGCTCTGTCTCAGGGAGTTGGGGTTTTCTTTATGAGTATCTGTTGCACTGTCCTGCCCCACTAGGCAGCAGTCTATTCACTATTTGCCTGCCAGGGCTCTGACCTGCTAGCACGGGTCCACCCTGTTGCTGCTGGGCTCCCTTCTGCTGGGCTCCCTTCTGCTGTGGAGCGCTCCCACCTCCTGGCAGAGTGTCTCTGTTATGGCAGGTTGCCTCGGCAATGGCAGGCTGCGTCAGTCCTGGGTGGTACTTCAGTGGGGGTGGACTGTGTTGGCAATGGTGGACGCCCCTCCCTCACCGGGCTGCACCATCCTAGATGCCGGCAGTGAAACTATCAGCCACAAGCACCTCCAGTCGCTGCCCTGCTTGTCCCCATGAGCGTGGGACCCGCCGAGCCCAGTCAACCAGCTCCCTGCCTCAGAGTCCGTCCTCCCTCTCTCTCTCTTCCTCTCCCCAAACTGAAAGGTCGACTCTCTCACTGGCGCCCCAGTAGCCTGCCGATAGGGCACTGGGATCTGTGCGTTCTCCCGTGCCGCTGCCCACTACCCTGGCTCAGATCACGCTTCCCAGGAAACTCCTGGTCTGGCTCATTGTCAAAATCCCGTTCAATCAGATGGACATGCCAATCTGCCCTTCCAAATCTCAGATTGCTGGTTTAACAGGGCACCCAGACCAGTGAGTTCTGCGCCGGGTCCCACTGCAGCGCCGGCCAAAGAGGTGGCCAGAGCCGGCTGCGTTAGCATCCCATATCTCTTCCACACCTGGGAGTTTCAACGCTCTGTGGGCATAAAAGGTCCATCCGAGAATGCGGCTAGGACTCACCCTCTGCGCCTTCACTGAGAGCTGAAATCCTGATTCCCCTCTGCGACGCCATCTTGCCTCCTCCCTCTTTTCTTTTTTATCAGTCTGGCTAGTGGTCTGTTTATTTTGTTGAAGTTTTCGAAAAACCAGCTCTTGGATTTATTGATTTTATGAAGGGATTTTCATGTTTCTGTCTCCTTCAGATCTGCTCTAATCTTAGTTATTTCTTGTCTTTCCCTAGGTTTTGAGCTTTTTTGATCTTGCTCTCTAGCTCTTTCAATTTTGACGATAGTGTGTCAATTTTGGATCTCTCCACTCTTCTCATGTGGGCACTTATTGCTACATATTTTCCTCTACAGACTGCTTTAAATGTGTCCCAGAGATTTCGTATGTTGTGTCTTCTTTCTCGTTGGTTTCAAAGAACTTCATTTCTGACTTCATTTCATTGTTTATCCAATCAACATTCAAGAGCCAGTTGTTCTGTTTCCATGAAGCTGTGCGGTTCTGAGTTAATTTCTGAATTCTGAGTCCTCACTTGATTGTACTATGGACTGAGAGACTGTTTGTTATGATTACAGTTGTTTTGCATTTGCTGAGGAGTGCTTTACTTCCAATTATGTGGTCAATTTTGAAGTAGGTGTGATGTGGTGCTGAGAAGAATGTATATTCTGTGGATTTGGGGTGGAGAGGTCTGTAAATGTCTATCAGGTTTGCTTGTTCCAGGTCTGTGTTGAAGTCTTGGATATCCGTGTTAATTTTCTGTCTAGTTGATCTGTCTGATATTGACAGTGGAGTGTTAAAGTCTCCCACTATTATTGTGTGGGTGTCTAAGTCTCTTTGTAAGTCATTAAGAACTTGCCTTATATATCTGGGTGCTCCTGCATTGGGTCCATATATATTTAGAATCGTTAGCTCTTCCTGTTGTATTGATCCTTTTACCATTATATAATGACCTTCTTTGTCTCTTTTCATCTTTGTTGCTTTAAGGTCTATTTTATCAGAGACAAGAATTGCAACTCCTGCTTTGTTTTGTTCTCCATTTGCTTGGTAAATTTTCCTCCATCCCTTTATTTTGAGCCTTTGTGTATCCTTGCGTATGAGATGGGTTTCCTGGATACAGCACTCCGATGGGTTTTTTTTATTCAATTTGCCAGTCTGTGTGTTTTGATTGGTGCATTTAGCCCATTTACATTTAGGGTTAATATTGTTATGTGTGAATTTGATACTGCCATTTTGATGCTATCTGACTGTTTTACCCATTGGTTCATGTAGATTCTTCATTTTTTTGATCGTCTTTAGCATTTGGTATGCTTTTAGGATGACTGGTACTGGTTGTTTCTTTCTATGTGTAGTGCCTCTTTTAGAAGCTCTTGTAAAGCAGCCCTAGTGGTGACAAAATCTTTGAGTACTTGCTTGATGGCAAAGGATTTTATTTTTTCTTCACTTGTGAAGCTCACTTTTGCTGGATATGAAATTCTGGGTTGAATTTTTTTTTTTGTTTAAAGATGTTGAATATTGGCTCCCACTCTCCTCTGGCTTGTAGAGTCTCTGCTGGGAGATCTGCTGTGGGTCTGATGGGCTTCCCTTTGTGGGTGACCCGACCTTTCTCTCTGGCTTCCCTTAGTATTTTCTCTTTCATTTCAACCCTGGTGAATCTGACAATTATGTGCCTTGGGGTTGGTCTTCTTGCAGAGTATCTTTGTGGTGTTCTCTGTATTTCCTGGAGTTGAGTATTGACCTGCCTTGCTAGGTTGGGAAAATTTTCCTGGATAATATCCTGAAAAGTAATTTCCAGCTTAGTTTCATTCTCTTCATCACATTCTGGTACACCTATTAAACATAGGTTGGGTCTCTTCACATAGTCCGACATTTCCTGGAGGTTTTGTTCTTTCCTTTTTGCACTTTTTCCTCTAATCTTGGTTTCTCGTTTTATTTCATTGAATTGATCTTCGACTACTAATATTCTTTTTTCTGCTTGGTCAATTTGGCTGTTGAAACTTGTGCATGCTTCACGAAGTTCTCGTGTTGTGTTTTTCTGCTCCTTCAATTCATTCATATTCCTCTCTAAGTTGTCCATTTTTGTTTTCATTTCCTCGAATCTTTTTTCAATTTTTTTTCAAGGTTCTTAGTTTCTTTGCATTAATTTAGAACATGTTCTTTTAGCTCACTGAAGTTTCAATGATTCACTTTCTGAAGTCTGATTCTGTCATTTCATCACACTCATTCTCTGTCCAGCTTTGTTCCCTTGCTGATGAGGAGCTTTGGTCCTTTGTAGAAGGTGAGGTGTTTTGGTTTTGGGTGTTTTTCTCCCTTTTGCGCTGGTTTCTTCCCATCTTTGTGGATTTATCCACCTGTCGTCTTAGGTGTTGGTGATTTTTCAGTTGGGTCTCTGAGTGGATGCCCAGTTTGTTGATGATGACGTGTTTCTGTTACTTAGTTTTCCTTCTAATGGTCTAGCCCCTCTGCTGTACGAGTGCTGAAGTCCACTCCAGGCCCTGCTTGTCTGGGGTACACCTTTTGCAGCTGCAGAACAGTGATGGATGCTACCAGTTTCTTTTTCTGCTTTCTTTGTCCCAGAATGATGGCCACCAAATGTCAGTCTCATTAGTCTTTTTTTGAGGTGACTCTTTGGATTTACAGGGGTCAGGGATCTGGTTGAGAAGACGGTCTGTACTTTATAGGAGCTCCAGTGCTGAGCTGTGAGCTCCGTTGTTCATTCAGGTTTGTTGGGCACCTGTGTTTCTGTTTTCTGCAGCAGAACTTATAAAGCCCCTTCTATTTTTCCCTCAGATGCTCTGCCTCATGGAGTTGGAGCTTTCTTTATGAGTATCTGTTGCACCGTTCTGCCCAGCTAGGAGGTAGTCATTTACTATTTGCCTGTTGAGGCTCTGCCCTGCAAGCGCGGGTTCACCCTGCTGCCACGGGGCTCCATTCTACTGTGGTGTGCTCCGCCCTGCTGTCAGAGTCTCTCTGTTATGGTGGGTTGCCTCGGCAATGGCAGGCTGTGTCAGCCCTGGGGAGTACTTCAGTAGGGGTGGATTGCGTTTGTAGTGGCTGACGCCCCTCCCCCACCAGGCTGCACCATCCCAGATTCAGCTGTGTCCACAGCAAAACTCTCAACCCTGAGCACCTCCAATCGCCACCCTGCTTGTCCTCGTGAGAGTGGGACCCGCTAAACCTGATCACCTGGCTCCCTGCCTCAGAGTCTGTCCTCTCTCTTTCTCTTTTTCTCCCCAATCTGAACGGTTGACTCTCTCACTGGAGCTGCAGTAGCCTGCTGATAGGGCACTGGGATTCATGCGATCTCCCATGCTGCTGCCCACTGCACTGGCTCAAATCACACTTCCCAGGAATCTCATCATCTGGCTCATTTTCTAAGTCCCGTTTAGTCAGATGGACATGTCAATCTGCCCTTTCAAATTTCAGATTGCCGGTTTAACAGGGCACCCAGACCAGTGAGTTTTGTGCCGAGTGCCACTGTGCTGCAGCGCCGGCTGAACCGGCCACCCGAACTAAAACACCAGCTGGGCTGGCATCCCGTGTCTCTATTACACATAGTACTTTCCTTGTTCTGTGGGCAACAAAGGTCCGTCTGAGAATGCTGCTAGGACTCACCCTCTGTGCCTTCACTGAGAGCTGAAATCCTGAGTTGTTTCTACAGCGCCATCTTGGAAAATCTGGTGGCCTTAAATTTTCTTTTCTTGTTGAGTTTCTGCCGGGTTTTGGTATCAGGATGATGTTGGTCTCATAAAATGATTTGGAAAGGGTTCCCTCTTTTTGAATTATTTGGAATAGGTTCAGGAGAAATGGTACCAGCTCCTCTTGGTGTGTCTGGTAGAATTAGGCTGTGAACCCATCTGGACCTCGGCTTTTCTGTGTGGTATGCTCTTAATGGGTGCCTCAACTTCAGACCTTGTTATTGGTCTATTCATAGTTTCAGCTTCCTCCTGGTTTAGGGAAAACACAGGTGTCCAGGAATTTATTAATTTCTTCCTGTTTTACAAGTTTATGTGCATAGAGTCTTTTGTAGTATTCTCTGATGATGGTTTGAATTTCTGTGGAATCTGTGGTGATTTCCCCTTTATCGTTTTTAATTGCACCTATTTGGTTGTTCTCTCTCTGCTTTTATATCAGGATGGCTAGATGTCTGTCTATTTTGTTGAGCTTTTCAAAAAAACAACTCTTGGATTTATTAATTTTTTGAAGGGTTTTTCGTGTCTCTATTTTTTTCAGTTCTGCTCTCATCTTAGTTATTTCTTGTCTTCTGCTAGATTTTGAGTTTCTTTGATCTTGCTCCTCTAGCCCTTTCAGTTTTGACGATAGGGTGTCAATTTTGGATCTCTCCACTCTTCTCATGTGGGCACTTATTGCTATATATTTTTCAATACAGACTGCTTTAGATGTGTCCCAGAGATTCTGGTACGTTGTGTCTTCATTCTCATTGGTTTCGAAAAACTTCATTTCTGCCTTCGTTTTATTGTTTATCCAATCAACATTCAAGAGCCAGTTGTTCAGTTTCCATGAATCTGTGCGGTTCTGAGTTTGTTCCTGAATTCTGAGTTCTAACTTGATTGCACTATGGTCTAGGAGACTGTTTTATATGATTTCAGTTGTTTTGCGTTTGCGGAGGAGTGCTTTACTTCCAATTATGTGGTCAATTTTGAAGTAGATGTGATGTGGTGCTGAGAAGAATGTATATTCTGTGGATTTGGGGTGGAGAGTTCTGTAAATGTCTGTCAGGCTTCCTTGTTCCAGGTCTGAGTTCAAGTCCTGGATATCCTTATTAATTTTCTGTCTGGTTGATCTGTCTGATATTGACAGTGGAGTGTTAAAGTCTCCCAATATTATTGTGTGGGAGTCTAAGTCTCTTTGTATGTCGTTAAGAACTTGCCTTATATATCTGGGTGCTCCTGCATTGGGTACATATATATTTAGGATCATTAGCTCTTCTTGTTGTATCAATTATTTTACCATTATGTAATGACCTTCTTTGTCTCTTTTGATCTTTGTTGCTCTAAAGTCTATTTTATCAGAGAGGAGAATTGCAACTCCTGCTTTTTTTTGCTCTCCGTTTGCTTAGTGAATCTTTCTCCATTCCTTTATTTTGAGACTTTGTGTATCCTTGCATGTGAGATGGGTTTCCTGGATACAGCACACTGATGGGTTTTGGTTTTTTATCCAATTTGCCAGTCTATGTGTTTTTATTGGTGCATTTAGCCCATTTACATTTAGGGTTAATATTGTTATGTGTGAATTTGATACTGCCATTTTGTTGCTAGCTGGCTGTTTTGTCCATTAGTTGATGCAGATTCTTCAGTTTTTTGATGCTCTTTATCATTTGGTATGTTTTTAGAATGGCTGGTACTTTTTTTTCTTTCTATGTGTACTACCTCTCTCAGGCGCTTTTGTTAAGCTGGCCTGATGGTGACAAAATCTCTGAGTACTTGCTTGTTGGCAAAAGATTTTATTCTTTCTTCACTTATGAATCTTAGTTTGGCTGAACATGAAATTCTGGGTTGAAAGTTTTTCTTTAAGGATGTTGAATATTGGCTCCCACTCTCTTCTTGGTTGTAGAGTTTCTGTTGTCAGATCTGCTGTGAGTCTGAAGGGCTTCCCTTTGTAAGTGACCCGACCTTTCTCTCTGGCTGTTCTTAGTATTTTCTCCTTCATTACAACCCTGGTGAATCTGATGATTATATGCCTTAGAGTTGCTCTTCTTGAGGAATATTTTTGTGGGGTCCTTTGTATTTCCTGGATTTGAGTATTGGCCTGCCTTGCTAGGTTGGGGAAATTTTCCCGGATCATATCCTGAAAAGTATTTTCCAGCTTGGATTCTTTCTCTTCATCACATTCTGGTACACCTATCAAACATAGGTTGGGTCTTTTCACATAGTCCCACATTTCTTGGAGATTTTGTTCCTTCCGTTTTGCACTTTTTCCTCTAATCTTGGTTTCTCGTTTTATTTCATTGAGTTGATCTTCGACTTCTGATATCCGTTCTTCTGCTTCGTCAATTTGGCTGTTGAAACTTGTGCATGATTCACAAATTTTTCGTGTTGTGTTTTTCAGCTCCTTCAATTCATTCATATTCCTCTCTAAGTTGTCCATTTTTGTTATTATTTCGTCGAATCTTTTTTCAAAGTTTTTAGTTTCTTTGCATTGATTTAGAACATGTTCTTTTAGCTTACTGAAGTTTCTCATTATCCACCTTCTGAAGTCTGATTCCATCATTTCATCACACTCATTCTCCATCCTGCTTTGTTCTCTTGCTGGTGAGGAGTTTTGAACCTTTGTAGAAGGTGAGGTGTTTTGGTTTCGCGTGCTTTCCTCCTTTTTGCGCTGGTTTCTTCCCATCTTTGTGGATTTATCCACCTGTCGTCTTAGTAGTTGCTGACTTTTCCATGGGTCTCTGATTGGATGCCCAGTTTGTTGATGATGAAGTATTTCTGTTACTTAGTTTTCCTTCTAACAGTCTAGCCCCTCTGCTGTACGGCTGCTGAGGTCCACTCCAGGCCCTGCTTGTCTGGGGTACACCTGTAGCAGCTGCGGTACAGTGAGAAATGCTACCAGTTTCTTCTTCTGCTATCTTTGTTCCAGAATGTTGCCCGCCAAATGTCAGTCTGATTACTCCTTTTTTGAGGTGACTCTTCAAATATACAGGCGTCAGGGAGCTGCTTGAGGAGACGGTCTGTACTTTATAGGAGCTCAAGTGCTGTTCTGTGAGCTCCGTTGTTTATTCAGGGTTGTTGGGCTGGTGTGTTTAGGTCTGCTGCAGCAGAACTTATTAAACCCCTTGTTTTCTCCTCAGATGCTCTGTTTCAGGGATTTGGGGCTTTCTTTTCTTTTTTTTTTTTTTGAGATGGAGTTTCGCTCTTATTACCCAGTATGGAGTGCAATGGCGTGATCTCGGCTCGCCGCAACCTCCGCCTCCTGGGTTCAGGCAATTCTCCTGCCTCAGCCTCCTGAGTAGCTGGGATTACAGGCACGTGCCACCATGCCCAGCTAATTTTTTGTATTTTTAGTAGAGACGGGGTTTCACCATGTTGACCAGGATGGTCTCGATCTCTTGACCTCATGATTCACCCACCTCAACCTCCCAAAGTGCTGGGATTACAGGCTTGAGCCACCGCTCCCAGCGGTGGGGGGCTTTCTTTATGAGTATCCATTGCACTGTCCTGCCCAGCTAGGACGCAGTCTAGTCACTATTTGCCTGGTGAGGCTCCGCCCTTTTACCACAGGGTCTGCCCTGCTGCTGCAGGGCCCTGCCCTACTGTGGTGGGCTCTGCTCTGTTGGCTGAGTCTCTCTGTCATGACGGGTTTTCTTTTGGCAATGGCAGGCTGCTTACACCATGGGCGTGTTCCTCAGTAGGGGCAGAAGGCGTTTGTAGTGGAAGACGCCCCTCCCCCACAGAGCTGCATGTCCTGGATTCAGCTGAGCCCACAGTAAAACTCTTAACTTCCAGCATTTCGAATCACCATTTTGTTTGACCCTGTGGGGGTGAATCCTGCCGAGACTGATCACCTGACTCCCTGCCTCAGAGTTCTTTTTCTCTCTCTCTCTTTTTTTTCTTAAGTTGAACAGTTGACACTTTGACAGGTATTTCAGTCGCCTGCTGATAGGGCACCAGGATCTGTGTGATTTCTCATGCCACAACCCCCTGCACCAGCTCAAATCACGCTTCCCAGCAATCTTCTGGTCTAACTCACTGTGCAAGTCCCATTTAATCCGATAGACATGTTAAGCTGTTCTCCCAAATCTCAGACTGCTGGTTTAACAGGGCACCCAGACCAGTGAGTTTTGTGTGGGGTGCTGCTGCACTGTGGTGCCAGCCGAAACAGCCATGCAAGCGGAAAGGGCTGTGCTGGTGTCCCATGTCTCTCCTATACCTGGGAATTCTCCCATTCTGTGGGCAAAAAACGTCCGTCTGAAAATGTGGCTAGAACTCACCATCTACACCTTCACTGAGAGCTGCAATCCCGACTTGTTCTTACCGCGCCATCTTGAAAAATTTCCTCTACGCAATTTCAAAAATGTCAATTCCAGGCAAACAAATTCCAGGCAATTCCAGGCAGGCAATTCTGGGCAAGGCAATTTCTTGCAAGGCAATTCCAAGCAATTCCAGGCAAGGCATTTTCAAAAACAGCAAGTCCAGTAAATTCCAGGCAAAGCAATTTTAGGAGAAGCAATTCCAAGAAAATCCAGGCAAGGCAATTTTACAGAAGTCAATTCCAGGAAACTTCAGGCATGGATATTCCAGGCATGCTATTAACAGACAATTACAGGCAAAGCAATTAAAGCCAAGGCGATTCCAGGCATTTGTAGGCAAGACTATTCAAGGCAAAGTAATTCAGGCAAATTCAGGAAAGAAAATTCAAGGCATAGAAATTTGAGGCAATTCCAGGCAAGTCTATTTTAGGCAAGAGAATTCCAAGCAATTCCATGCAAGCAGGTTTCAGACAAAGCAATTTTAGGCCATTCAAGGCAGAGCAATTCCAGGCACGACAATTCCAGCCAATTCCAGCCAAGACAATTACAGGCAAGGAATTTCAGAAAATTTCATTCAAGGCAATTCCAGGCAAAGAAGTTCCAAAAAATTTCAGGCAAGGCAATTTTAGGCAAGGCAATTACAAGCAAGGCAATTCCAGGCAAGACAACTCCAGGAAAAGAAATTCGAGGAAATTTCAGGGAAAGAAAATCCAGGTTAGGCAACTAAAGGCAATTTCAGGCAAGGAAACCCCAGGTAAAAATATTCGAAGCAAGGCAATTAAAGGCATTTCCAGGCAAGGCAATTTCTGGCAAAACAATTACCGACAAGACAATTCCAGGAAATACCAGGCAAGGCAATCCAGGCAATTACAGGCAAGGAAATTCCAGAAAATTTCAGAAATGACACTTTTAGGCAAGGCAACTTTAGGCAATTCCAGGCAAGGCAACTACAGGCAAGGCAATTCCAGGCAAGGCAATTCCAGGCAGTTCCAGGAAAGGCTATTTCAGAAAAGGCAATTCTAGGCAAGGCAATTCCACGAAGTCAATTCCAGGCAATTCCAGCCACGGATATTCCGGGCATGGTATTTCCAGGCAATTCCAGGCAAAGCAATTACAGGCAAAAATATTCCAGGAATTTACAGGCAAGGTTACTACAGGCAAGGCAATTCCAGGCAAATTCAGGCAAGGAAACTGCAGGCAACTGCAGGCAAAGCAACGCAAGGCAAGGCAATTTCAGGAAATTCCAGGACTGTCAATTTCAGGCAATGCAATTCTAAGAAATTTCAGGCAACGAATTTCCAGGCAATTCCAGATAAGGCAATTCCAGGCAAGTCAATTCCAGGCAACCCCAGGCAAGGCAATTTTTGGCAAGGCAATTCCAGGCAATTCTGGGCAAGGTGATTTCAGGCATTTCTAAGCAAGACAATCACAGGAAAGGCAACTTCAATAAATTCCCACCAAAGCAATTCCACGCGAGGCAATTCCAGGCAATGCAATTAAAGCAAATTTCAGGCAAGTTAATTCCAGGCAAAGCATTTCTACCCAATTTCAAAAAAGGCAAGTCCAGGCAAGGATATTCCAGGCAATTTCAGGCAACACATTTCTAGGCAAGGCAATTTCAGGCAATTCCAGGCAAAACATTTCCAAAATAAGCAAGTCCAATAAATTCCAGGTAAAGCAATTTCAGGTGAAGCAATTCCAGGATAATTCAGGCAAGGCAATTTCAGGCAAGGCAATTCTATGCAATTCAAGGAAAGGCAATTCCAGGAAGGTAATTTTAGGCAAGTCAATTCCAGGCAACTCCAGGAAACGTAATTTCAGAAAAGGCAATTTCAGGCAATTCCACACAAAGAATTTCTACGCAATTCAAGGCAAGCCAATTCCAGATAAGGCAATTCCAGGCAAGTCAATTACAGTCAACACCAGGCAGGCAATTTCTGAAAAGACAATTCCAGGCTATTCCAGGCAACTATCTTCAGGCAATTTCAGGCAAGAAAATTACAGAAAAGGCAATTCCAATCAATTCCCTGCAAGGCAATCCTAGGCGAGGCAATTTCTGGCAATTCCAGGCAACGCAATTAAAGCAAATTTGAGGCAAGGCAATTCAAGGCAGGGCATTTCTATGCAATTTCGAAGAAGGCAATTGTAGGCAAGAAAATTCCATGCAATTCCAGGCAAGAAAATTAAAAGTAAACAATTCCAGGCAATTCAAGGCAAAACTATTCGATGCATAAAAATTTCAGAAAATTCCAGGCAAGGCAATTCCCATAGAGGCAAATCCGATCAATTTCAGGCAAGGAAATTTCAGGCACAGCAATTCTATCAAATTCAAGGCAAGGCAATTATACAAAAGGTAATTCCAGGCAATTCCAGGTACGGCAAATCAGGTATGGTATTTCCAGGCAATTCCGGTCAAGGCAATTTCAGGCAAGGCAAATCCAGGCAATTACAGGCAAAGCATCTATAGGCAATTCCAAAAAAGGAAATTCCTGGCAAGGCAATTTCAGGCAAGGCAATTCCAGGCAAGGCAATTCCAGGCAACTTCAGACAGAAAAATTCCAGAAAAGGCAAATCCAAAAAATTCCAGGAAAGGCAATTTTAGGTAAGGCTATTCTACACAATTCAAGGCAAGGAAATTCTAGGGAAGTCAATTCCAGGCAATTACAGGCACGGATATTCCAGGCATGCTTTTTTCAGGGAATTCCAGGTAAAGCAATTACAGCCAAGGCAATTCCAGGCATTTGTAGGCAAGGCTATTCCAGGCAAGGCAATTTAGCCAAATCCAGGCGAGGCAATTCCAGGCACGACAATTCGAGGCAATTCCAGGCAAGTGAATGCTAGGCAAAATGATTCCAGGCAAGGCAATATTAGTCAAGGCAATTCCCAGCAAGTCTACTTTAGGAAAAACAATTCTAAGCAATTTCAGGCAAGGAAGTTCCAGGCAAAGCAATTGTAGGCGTTCAATGTGGAGCAATACCAGCCAAGATAATTACAGGCAAGGCAATCCAGGAAATTTCAGGCAAGGTAATTCCAGTAAAGGCAAGTCCAATCAATTCCAGGCAAAGAAATTTCAGGCGAGGCAATTCCAGGCAATTCCAGGCAAGGCAATTCCAGTAAAGGCAATTCCAATCAATTCCCGTCAAGGCAATTCCAGGCGAGACAATTCAGGGCAATGCAATTAAAGCGAATTTCAGGCGATGCAATCCCAGGCAAAGGATTTCTACGCAATTTCAAAAAAGGCAATTTTAGGCAAAAAAATTTCAGGTAATTCCAGGCAAGGCAATTCTCAACAAGGCAATTCCAGGCAAGGCAATTCCAGCCAATTCCAGACAAGGCATTTTCTGAAAAAGCAAGTTCAATAAATTCCAGGCAAAGCAATTGCAGGCGAAGCAATTCCAGGAAAATCTAGCAAGGAAATTCCAGGCAAGGCAATTCTACGCAATTCAAAGATAGTAAACTCCAGGGAGGGCAATTTCAGGCAAGTCAATTCCAGGCAACTCCGAAAAAAACAATTCCAAAAAAAAACAATTCCAGGCAATTCCACAGAAATCAATTCTACACAATTCCAGGCAAGGCAATTTCAGGCAACTCCAGGCAAGGCAATTCTAGAAAAGGAAATTCCAGGAAATGCCAGGCAAGGCAACTTTAGGCAAGGCAATTCAAGGCAAATCCAGGTTTGTCAATTCCAGGCAATTCCAGGAACGGATATTCCAGGCATGGTGTTTTCAAGCAATTCCAGGCAAAGCAATTACAGCCAAGGCAATTCCAGGCATTTCCAGGCAAGGCTATTTCAAGCCAGGCAAATCAAGGCAAGGCAATTCCAGGCAAGGCAATACCAGGCAACTTTAGTCAAGAAAATTCCAGGCAAGTCAATTCCAGGAAATTCAAGAAAAGGCAATTTCAGGCAAGGCAATGATAGGCAATTCCAGACATGGCAATTCCAGGCAAGTCAATTCCAGGCAATTCCAGGTATTAAGATTTCAGGCATGGTATTTCCATGCAATTCCAGGCAAAGCAATTACAGACAATGCAATTACAGACAATGCAATTACAGTCATTCCCACAAAGGCTATTCCAGGCAAGGCAATCCCAGGCAAATCCAGGCAAGGTAATTCCAGGCAAAGCAATTCTAGGCAATTCCAGGAAGGAAATTCCAGGGAATTCCAGGCAAGGCAATTCTAGTAAGGCAATTTCAGGCAAGGCAATTCCAAGCAAGGAAATTTCAGGCAAGGATATTTCAGAAAATTCCAGGCAGGGCAATTCCATTAGAGGCAATTCCAGACAAGAAAACTCCATGTAAGGCAATTCTGGGTAATTCAAGGCAAGGCAATTCCAGAATAAACAATTCCAGATTATTCCAGGCACGGCAAATTAGGCATGGTATTTACAGGCATTTTCAGGCCAGGCAGTTTCAGAAAAGGCAATTCCAGACAATTCCAGGCATATTCCAATCAAGGCAATTCCAAGCAATTCCACACAAGGCAATTTAAGGCAGTGCAATTGTAAACCATTCAAGTCAAGGCAATTCCAGGCTATTTTAGGCAAGGCAATCCAGAAAATTCCATGCAAGGCAATTTTAGGCAAAAATTTCCAGGAAATTTTAGGAAAATAAACTCCAGCAAGGCATCTCCAGGCGATTTTAGGCAAGAAAATTTCAGGCAAGGATATTCAAAGCAAGCATATAAACACACCTCCAGGCAAGGTAATTCCTGGCAAGTCAATTCCTGTCAAGGAAATTCCAGGCAAATTCAGGCAAGGCAATTTCAGTCAAGGCAATCCAGGCAATACCAGACAAAAGAATTCCAGGCAAGGAAATTCTAGGAAATTCCAGGAAATAACAATTCCAGGCATGGCAACTTCAGGAAATTACAGGCAAGGCAATTTTGGGCAAGGCAATGCCTAGTATGACAATACCAGGAAATATTCTTCAAGGCAAATTGAGGCAAGGATATTCGAGGCAAGGCAATTCCAGGCAAATGAATTTTTGGCAATTTTCCGCAAGGCAATTTCACGAATGTCAATTCCAAGCAAGGCAATTCCAGGCAATGCAATTAAACTAATTTCTGGCAAAACAATTCCAGGCAAGACATTTCTAGGCAATTCCAGAAAAGTCAATTTCAGGCAAGAAAACTTCAGGCAATTCAAGCAAGGAAATTTCAGGCAACTCTAGGCAAGGCAATTTTAGGCAATGCAATTCCAGGCAATTCCAGGCAAGGCAATTCCAGGCAAGGCAATACGAGGCAATTCAAGGCAAGGCTATTCTAGGCAAGGCAATTTCAGGCAAGGCAATTCCATGTAAGGCAATTTTAGTAAAGGCAAGTCCCATCAATTCCAGGCAAGGCAATCCCAGGCGAAGCAATTCCAGGCAACCCCAGACAAGAAAATTTTAGGCAAAACAATTCTAGGCAATTCAAAGAAAGAAAATTTCAGAAAGAAGAATTCCTGGCTATTGCAGTCATGGCATACCAGGCATGTTATTTCCAGGAAATTCCAGGCAATGCAATTTCAGGCAAGTCAATTCCAGGCAATTCCAGACAAGGATATTACAGGCAAGTCAATTCCAAGCAATTACAGGCAAGGCAATTTCAGGCAGTGCAATTGCAGGCCATTTCAGGCAAGGCAAATTTGGCAAGAAATTCCAGGAAATATCAGGCAAGGCCATTCCAGGCAAGGCAATTACAGGCAATTCCAGACAAGGCAACTCCAGGAAAAGTAATTCGAAAAAATTTCAGAAAAAGAAATTCCAGGCAAGGCAACTAGAGGCAATTTCAGGCAAGATAATTCCAGGCAAAAATATTCGAGGCAAGGTAATTAAGCACAATTCCAGGCAGAACAATTCTCGGCAAGGAACTTCCTGTCAAAACAATTTCAGGCAATTCCCGGCAAGGCAATTTCTGTCAAAGCAATTCCAGGCAATTCCAAGCAAGGCAATTCCAGTCAAGGCAATCCAAGCAGTTTTCAGCAAGGCAACTCTAGGCAAGGAAATTTGAAGAAATTCCAAAAAATGCAATTCCAGGCAAGGCAACGTCAGGAAATTACAGGCAAGGCAATTTCAGGGAAGGCAATTCCAGGAAATTACTTTCAAGACAATTCCAGGCAAGGATATTTGAGGCAACGCAATTAAAGGCATTTCCAGGCAAGGCAATACCAGGCAAAGCAATTCCTGGCAATTCCAGACAAGGCAATTCCAGGCAAGAAAATTTCAGGCAAGAAAATTTAAGGCAGGGCAATTCGAGGCAAGGCAGTTCCAAACAATGCAATTCCAGGCAATGCAATTATACAAATTCCTGGCAAAGCAATTCTGAGCAAAATATTTTCAAGTAATTCCATAAAAGGCAATTTCAGGCAAGGAAATTCCAGGCCACTTTAGGCAAAACAATTCCAGGCAAGGCAATTCCAGGAAATTCTAAAGAAAGCAATTCCAGGAAATTTCAGGCAAGGCAATTCCAGGCAAGGATATTCGAGTCAAGGCAATTAAAAACAATTCCAGGAAAGGCAATTCCAGGCCACTTTAGGCAAAACAATTCCAGGCAAGGCAATTCCAGGAAATTCTAGAGAAGGCAATTCCAGTAAATTCCAGGCAAGGCAATTCCAGGCAAGAATATTGGAGTCAAGGCAATTAAAGACAATTCCAGGCAAGGCAATTTCAGGCAAAGCAATTCCAGGCAAGGCAATTGCAGGCAATTAAATTCCAGGAAAGGCAATTTTAGGCAAGGCAATTACAGGCAAAACAATTCCAAACAAGGCAATTTCTGGCAAGACAATTAAAGCCAATTCCTGGCAAGGCAATTCCAGGCAAGGCATTTCCAGGCAATTGCAGAAATGGCAATTTCAGGCAAGGCAATTTCAGGCAAAGCAATTCCAGGCAATTCCAGGCGAGGCAATTGCAGGCAATTAAATTCCAGGAAAGGCAATTTTAGGCAAGGCAATTACAGGCAAAGCAATTCCAAACATGGCAATTCCTGGCAAGACAATTAAAGCCAATTCCTGGCAAGGCAATTCCAGGCAAGGCATTTACAGGCAAGTCCAGAAATGTCAATTCCAGGAAAGGCAACTTCAGGCAATTCCAGGCAAGCAATTCGAGGCAAGTTAATTTTAGGCAATTCCAGGCAAGGCAATTACAAGGAAGTCAATTCCAGGCAATTCCAGGCATGGCAATTCCAAGGAAGTCAATTCCAGGCAATTCCAGGCACGGATATTTCATGCATGGCATTTCCAAAACATTTTAGGCAAAGCAATTACAGCCAAGGCAATTTCAGGCATTTCCAGGCAAAGCTATTCCAGGCAAGGCAATTCCAGGCAAATCCAAGAAAGGCAATTCCAGGCAACTCCAGGCAAGGCAATTACAGGCAAGGCAATTCAAGAAAATTTTAGAAAAGGCAATTTTAGGCAATTCCATGCACAAAGACTCCCGGCATGGAATTTCCAGGCAATTCCAGGCTAAATAATTACAACCAAGGCAATTCCAGAGAATTCCAGGCAAATCCAGCCAAGACAATTTTAGGCAAGGAAATTCCAGGCAATTCCAGGCATGGCTAATTTAGGCAAAGCAATTCTAAGCAATACCAGGAAAGGCAATTTCCGGGAAGGAAATTGGAGGACATTTAAGGCAAGGCAATTCCAGGCAAGGCACTTCCAGGCTATTCCAGCCAAGGCAATTACAGACAAGGCAATCCAGGAAATTCCAGGCCAGGCAATTCCAGGCAAGGTAGTTCCAGGAAATTCCGGGCAGGGCAATTCCAGGCAAGGCAATTCCAGGCAAGGAAACTACATGCAAGGTAATTCGATTAAATTTCAGGGAAAGAAAATCCAGGCTAGGCCAATCCAGGCAATTTCAGGCAAGGCAATTTCAGGCAAGGAAATTTGAAGCAAGGCAATTAAAGGCACTTTCAGGCAAGGCAATTTTTTGCAAGGCAACTTCTGTCAAGGCAATTCCAAAAAATTCCAGTCAAAAAAATTCCGGGAAATTTCAGAAAAGGCAATTCCAGGCAAGTCAATTCCAGTCAACTCCAGGCAAGGCAATTTCAGGCAAATTTAGGCAAAACAATTACAGGTAATTCCAGGCAAGGCAATTACAGGAAAGGCAATTCCAATCAATTTTTGCAAGGCCATTTTAGGCGAGGCATTCTCAGGCAATTCCAGGCAAGGCACTTAAAAGCACCTCCAGGCAAGGCCATTCCAGGCAAGGCAATTTCAAGAATTTTCAGGAAAGGCAATTTTAGGCAAGGCAATTCTAAACAATTTTAGGTAAGGCAATTCCAGGGAAGTCAATTCCTGGCAATTGCTGGCAGGGATATTTCAGGCATGGTATATCCAGGCAATTACAAGCAAAATAATTCCAGGCAAGGCAATTCCAGGCATTTCCAGGCAAAGCTATTTCAGGCAAGGCAATTCCAGGCAAGCTAATTTCAGGAAACTCCAGTCAAGGCCATTCCAGGCAACTCCAGGAAAGACAATTACAGGCAAAACAATTCTAGGCAATTCTAGACAAGGCAATTCCAAGGAAGTCAATTCCAGGCCATAAATATTCCAAGCATGGTATTCACAGGCAATTTCAGGCAAAGCAATTACAGCCAAGGCCATTCCAGGTATTTCCAGGCAAGGCTATTCCAGGTAAGGCAGTTCCAGGCAAATCCAGGCAAGGCAATTTGAGGCAATTCCAGGCAAGGCAATTCTAGGCAAGGCAATTCCAGGCAAGACAATTCTAGGAAATTTCAGAAAGGGCAATTCCAGGCAATGCAAGTTTAGGCAGGGCAATTTCAGGCAATTCTCTGAGTGGCCATATGAAGTAGACTACTGACTTTTCCCTAGTTGTGTATTATTTCTTGGGGGTCCTAATGAGTGGCCATATGAAATAGACTTCTGATTATTTCACACGTGTGTATTATTCAGGGAATCTCAGAATGGGGGTGATATGAATCAGTCTTTTTAGTACTCCACAGACATGCATTATTCACTGAGGCTCATAATGAATGGTCATATTAAACAGAATCCTGACTATTCCCAAGGTACGTAACATTCAGTGAGGCTCTGAATGATTCATTATGTGGAAAAGACTCCTGAGCACTCAACAGGTGTGAATTATTCACTGAGCCTCTGAGCGAGTGGCCATGTGAAATACACTCCTGACTTTTTCCCAGGTGTGTACTATTCAGTGAGTCTTGAAATGAGTGGCCATATGAAACACATCCTTCAGTACTCGACAGACGTGCATTATTCACTGAAGGGCTGAATGAGTCGGCATAAGCAATAGATTCCTGATTATTACCCAGTTGTGCATTATTCACTGAGGCTCTGAATATATGGCCATTTGGAATAGATTCCTCACTATTCCCTAGGTGTGTTTTATTCACAGTCTCTGAATGCATTGCCATTCCAAATAGACTCTTTAGAATTCTCCAGGTGTGCACTATTCCGTGAGGCTCTGAATGAGTGGCCACATGAAATAGACTCCTCAATGTTCCCCAGGTGTGTATTATTCACTGAGGCTCTGAAAGAATGACCAAATGAAATAGATTCCTGACTATTCCACAGGTGTGCATTATTAAGTGAGACTCTCAATGAACGTTCATATGAAACGGTCCTGGCTATTCCCCAGATGTGTATCACTCAGTGAGGTACTAAAACATTGGCCATATGAAATATAAAATAGAGAGGCTCTGAATGATTAGCTATATCAATTGGGCTCCTGAATATTCCACAGGAGTGCATTATTCAATGAAACTCTGAGTGATAAGCCAGATGAAATTGACTCCTGATCCTTTCCCAGTTGTGTATAATTCACCGAGCCTCTTAGTGTGTGCTTAATTGAAATACACTCCTGACTATTCTCCAGGTGTGTCTTATTCACTGAGGTTCCCTATGAGTTGCCATATAAAATAGACGATTCCCCAAGTGTGCACTATTCCCTGAGGGTCTCAGTGAGTGGCCATAAGAAACAGATTCCTGACTCTCCCCAATGTGTGTATTATTCAGGGAGGCTCTGAAAGAGTGTCCATATGAAATAGACTCCTATTTCCCAGGTGTGCATTATTCACAGGCTCTGAATAAGTGGCAATATATAATAGATTCCTGAATATTCCCCAGGTGTGTATTATTCACTCAGCCTCTGAATGAGGGGCCTTATGAAATAGACTCCTGACTATACCACAGGTGTGCATTATTCACTGATGTTCTGAATGTGTGGCCAAAGCAAAGACACCTGGCCACTTCACAGGTGTGCATTTTTACTGATACTCTGAATGAATGGCCATATGAAAGAGACTCCAAATTTTTCTTCAGGTATACATTATTCAATGAGGCTCTAAAGGGGGGCCATATGAAATTTACACCTTAAACTTGCTCATGTGTTAATTTTTTGTTGGACTCAGAAAGGGGGTCGATAGGAAATAGACTCCTCAGGATTCCAAGGCATACATAATTCAGCAAGGCACATAATAGGTGTTCATATTAAATAGAATCCTGACTATTCCCCACCTGTGTATCATTCAGTGAGGTGCTGAACGAGTGGCCATATGAAATAGACTCCTGAGTACAAAACAAGTGTGCATTTTTCAGTGAGGCTTTGAATGAGCAGGCCTATGTAATAGATTCCTGATTATTCCCTAGGTGTGTATTATTCCCAGAGGCTCTGAAAAAGTGTTCATATGACATAGCCTCCTGATTAATGTCTGGGTGTGCATTATTCAATGAGGCTCTTAATCAGTGGTCATATGAAATAGAATCCTGTCTATTTCCCAGGTGTGCATCTTTCAGTAATGCTCTGATTGAGTGGCCATATGGCATGGACTCTGACTATTCCCCAGGTGTGTATCATTCAGTGAGTTGATTTTATATGGTCACTCGATCAGGGCCACAGTGAATAATGCACCCCTCAGAAGTAGTCTAGGGTTTAAATCAAATTGACTTTTCTGAAATTGCCTTGCCTTAGCTGGAATTGCCTTGCCTGGAAATACCTTTCCCTGCCTTGTGTTAACTTGCCTTGCCTGGAAGTGCCTTTCCAGAAATTGCCTCACCTGGTATTTCCTTGTGTTGCATTGTCAGGAATTGCCTTGTCTGAAATTGCCTTTCCTTGCCTAAAATTGCCTTGCCTAGAATTGCACTGCCTTGACTTATCTTGCCATGCCTGGAATTGCCTTTTCTTGCCTTGCCTGAAATTTTCTTGTCTGGAATTGCCTTGCCTTGTTTTGTCTTGCCTTGCTAGAAATTGCCTTGCCTTGCCTTGCCTGAAATTGCCTTGCCTGGAATTGCCCTTCTTTGCTTTGCCTTGCCTTGCTTAAAATTGCCTTGCCTTGCCTTGCCTGAAATTGCCTTGCCTGGAATTTCCCTTCCTTGACTTGCCTTGCCTTGCCTCGAGTTGCCTTGCTCGGAATTTTCCTGCATTACTTTGCCTCGAATTTTCTTGCCTGGAATTGGCCTGCCTTGCCTTGTTTTGCCTTGCTTTGATTTCCCTTGCCTGGGATTTTTTGTGCCTTGCTGGATATTTTCTTGCATTGCCTTTCCTTGCCTAGCCTGGAATTGCCCTGTCTGGAATTGCCTTGCTTTGGCTTGCCTTGCCTGGAATTGCCTTTCTTAAAATTGTCTTGCTTTTCCTTGCGTTGTCTGGAATTTCCCTGCCTGAAATTACCATGCCTTGCCTGAAATTGCCTTGCCTGTAATTTTCTTGCCTTGCCTGGAATTGCCTTGCCATGTCTTGATTTGCTTTGCCTTCAATTTTCTTGCCTAGCCTTGCCTGGAATTTACTTGCCTGGAATTGCATTTTATCGACTTGCCTTGCCAGGAATTTTCTTGCCTGGAATTTCCTTGCCTTGCCTTGCCTTGTCTTGTCTTGTCTTGTCTTGTCTTGTCTTGTCTTGTCTTGTCTTGCCTTGCCTTACTGGGAATTGCCTCAACATTCCTGGCCTTGTCTGGAATTTTCTTTCCTGAAATTTTCCTCCCGTGCCTTGCCTGTAGTTACCTTGCCTGGAATTGCCTTGTCTTGCCTTGCCTGGATTTGCTGTTTCTGGAATTGCCCTGCCTTGCCTTATGTGAAATTTCCTTGCCTAGAATGGTCTTGTCTTGCCTTGCCTTGCCTTGCCTGGAATTACCTTTCCTGCAATTGCCTAGCCTGGAATTTTTTGCCTTGCCTTGCCTTGTTTGGAACTGCCTTGCCTGAATTTGCTTTTTCTTTCCTTGTTTTGCCTTGCCTTGCCTTTCTTTTCCTTGCCTCGCCTGGAATTGCCTTTCCTGAAATTGCCTTGCCTTTTCTTGCCTTGACTTTCTTTGTCTTGCCTTTTCCTGCCTTGTTTTTTCTTGCGTTCCCTTGCCTGGAATTTTTTGCATTGCCTTGCTTTCCCTAGCATGGAATTGCCCTGACTGGAATTGCTTTGCCTTGGCTTGCCATGCCTTGCCTGGAATTGCCTTTCTTATAATTGCTTTGCCTTGTCTTGCCCGAAACTAACCTGCCTTGCATTACCTTGATTGAAATTTGCTTCCCGGAAATGCACTGCATTGCTTTGCCTTGCCTGGAATTGCCTTGCCTTTCCTTGCCTGGAATTGAGTTTCTCAAAATTGCCTTGAACTGCCTTGCCTTTCCTTGCATGGAATTTCTTTGCCTGGAATTGCCTTGCCTCGCCTTGTGTTTCTTTGCATTGCCTGGAATTGCCTAGCCTGAAGTTGCCTTGCTTTGCCTTGCCTTGCCTAAAATTTCCTTGCCTGGAATTGACTCTCCTTAACTTGCCTTGCCTTGCTGTGCCTAAAATTGACTTTCCTAAAATTGCCTTGCGTTGCCTTGCCTTGCCAAAAAGAACCTTGCCTCGAATTTCCCTACATTGCCTTGCCCTGCCTTGCATGGAATTGCCTTGCCTAGAATTGCACTGCCTTCCCTTGTCTTGCCTTGCCTAGCCTAGAATTGCCTTGCCTGGAATTGTCTTTCCTTGCCATGCCTGGAATTTTCTTGCTTGAAATTGTCTTGCATTGCATTGCCTTGCCTTGCCTAGCTTTTCCTTGCCTGGAATTTTTGTGCCATGCCTTCCCTGGAATAGCCTTGCCTGAAATTGCCTTGTCTTGCCTTGCTTTTACTGAAGTTGCCTTTCTTTAAATTGTCTTGCCTTGCCTTTCCTCACCTGAAGTTGCCTTGCCTAGAACTGCCTTGCTTTTTGTTACCTTACCTTGCCTTGACTAAAATTGCCTTGCCTTACATTGCCTAGCCTTGCCTGGAATTGCCTTGCCTAGAATTGCATTGACTTCCCTTACCTTGCCTTTGCCTGAATTTCCTTGCCTTGAATTGCCTTTTCTTGCCTTGCCTGAAATTACCTTGCCTGGAATTGCCTTGTCTTGTCTTGCCTTTTCCTGCCTGGAATTGCCTTGCCTAGAATTCCCTTGCCTTGCCTTGTGTTGTCTGTAATTGCCCTGCCTGAAATTGCCCTGCCTTGCTTTGCCTTGCCTTGCCTGAAATTGCTCTGCCTAGAATTGCCCTGCCTTGACTTGCCTTTCCTGAAATGCCCTTGTCTTTCCTTGCCTTGCCTTGCCTTGCGGTGCCTAAAATTGAATTTCATAAAATTGCCTTGCATTGCCTTGCCTTGCCTTAAAAAGCCTTGCCTGGAATTACCCTACATACCAGTGCCCTTCCTTGCCTGTAATTGCCTTGCTTAGAATTGCCCTGCCTTGCCTTTCCTTGTCTTGCCTTGCCTTGCCTGGAATTGCCTTTCTCTGCCTTGTCTTGCCTTGCCTTGCCTCAAATGGCCTTTTTTCAATTGCCTTGCCTAGAATAGCACTGCATTGCCTTCATTTGCCTTGCCTTCTCTTGCCTTGCCTTGCCTGAAATTGCCTTGCCTGGCATTGCCTTGTCTTTCCTTGTTTTGCCTTGCCTTGCCTCAAATGGCCTTTTTTCAATTGCCTTGCCTAGAATAGCACTGCATTGCCTTCATTTGCCTTGCCTTCTCTTGCATTGCCTTGCCTGAAATTGCCTTATGTGAAATTTTCTTGCCTTGTCTTACCTGGAATTGTCTTGCCTGGAATTTCCTTGCATTGCTGTGTTTTTCTTGCTTGGAATTGCCATGCCTTGCCTTCCCTGGAGTAGCCTTTGTGGAATTGGCTTGTTTTGCCTTACGTTGACTGGAATTGCCTTGTTTTGAGTTGCCTTGCCTTGCCTTCTCTCACCTGTAATTATCTTGCCTAGAATTGCCTTGCCTTGCATTGCCTTGCATTGCCTTGGACTGGAATTGCCTTGCCTGGAAATATTTTTCTCTGCCTTGTCTTGCCTTGCCTAGCCTGAAATTGCTTTGCTTTGCCTTGCCTTGCCTTGCCTTGGCTGTAACTGTCTTACCTGGATTTGTCTTGCCTTGCATTGTCTTGCTTTTCCTTGCCTTGTCTTGCCTACAATAGCCTAACCTGGAATTGCCTTGCCTGGAATTGTCTTGACTTTTTTTGCCTTGCCTATTATTGCCTTGACTATCTTTAGCTTCCCTTTCCGAGCCTTGCTGAGAATTGCCTTTTTTGGAATTGCCATGCCTTGCCTTGCCTTGTCTTGCTTTTCTGTAATTGCCATGCCTTGTTTTGCCTTGTCTTGCCTTGCTTGGAATTGCCTTCACTATCCTGGCCTTGCCTGGAATTGCATTTCCTGGGATGGACTTGCCCTGCCTGCAATTTCCTAGCCTGGAATTGCCTTGCCTTGCCTTGCCTGGATTTACCTTTTTTGGAATTGCCTTGCCTTGCCTTTCATGGAATTGTCTTGTCTTGTCTTGTCTTGCCTGGAATTGCCTTTACTGCAATTGCCTAGCCTGGAATTGCTTTGCCTTGACTTGCCTTGCATCGTCTTGTCTGTAGCTGCCTTGCTTGAATCTGCATTGCCTTGCCCTGTCTTGCCTTGCCTTGCCTTGCCTTGCTTTGCCTTGCCTTGTCTAAAATTTATTTGCCTGGAACTGCCTTGCCTTTCTTTGACTTGCCTTGCCTTGCCTTGATTTTCTTTGCCTTGACTTTCCTTGCCTTGATGGGAATTGCCTTTTCTGAAATTGCCATGCTTTGCCTTGCCTTCTCTTGCCTTTTTTGGAATTGCCATGTCTTGCCTTACCTTGTCTTGCCTTGCCTTAAATTGCCTTCACTTTCCCGGCCATGCCTTGAATTGCCTTTTCTGGAATTGCCTTGCCTAGCCTGAATTTGCTTTGCCTTGCCTTGCCTTGCCTGGATTCACCATTCCTGGAATTGCCCTGCTTTGCCTTGCCTGGAATTGACTTTCCTGCAATTGTGTAGCCTCTAATTGTCCTGCGTTGCCTTGCTTTGCCTTGTCTGGAAATGTCTGGCCTGGATTTGCCTTGTCTTGATTGTCTTGCCTTGCCTAGCCCTGCCTTGCCTAGAATTGCCTTGCCTTGCCTTGACTTGACTTTCTTTACCTTTCTTTGTCTTGCCTTGCCTTGAATTGCCTTGTCTTGCCTGGGATTTTTTGTGTTGCCTTGTTTGCTTAGCCTGAAATTGCCCTGCATGGAACCGTTTTGCCTTGACTTGCCCTGCGTTGCCTGGAATTTTTTTTACCTAGAATTGCGCTGCATTTTATTCCCTTGCCTTGCGTTGCCTAGCTTAGAATTGCCTTTTCTGGAATTGCCTTGCCTTACCTTGCCTAGAATTTTCTTGCTTCGAATTACCTTGCATTGCATTGCCTTGTCTTACCTTGCTACTTTTGACTACTCCATAGGGGTTTATTATTCACTGAAGCTCTGAATGAGAGGCCATATAAAATAGACTCCTGACTATTGCCCCATTGTGAATTATTCAATAAGCCTCTGAAGGAGTGGTAGTATGGAATAAAATCCTGACGCTTCCCCAAGTGTGTATCATTCAGTGAGGCACGGAATGACTGGGCATATGAAAGACACTCTTGACTATTACACTGGTGTGCATTATTCACTGTGGCTCTGAATTATTGGCCACGTGAAATAGACTCCTGAGTATTCCCCAAGTCTGCCTTATTCACTGATTCTCTGAGTGGCCATATAAGATGGACTCCTGACTATTCCCCAGTTGTGTATTATTCTGTGGGAGTCCTACTTAGTGACCATATGAAATAGACTTCTGACTGTTCTCCATGTGTGCATTACTCAGGGAGTCTCAGAATCGGGGATGATATGAATTAGTCTCCTCAGTACTCCACAAACATGCATTATTTACTGAGGTTCATAATGAGTGGTCATGTTAAACCTACTCCTCGCTATTTCTAATGTGTGCATTATTCACTGTGCCTCTGAAACAGTGTCCCTATGAAAGAGACACCTGACTACTTTCAACGTGTTCATTATTCACTGATTCTCTGAGTGGCCATATGAATTAGACTCCTGACTTTCAGAAAGTCAGATTTATGAATTTCATAATGGGGAGGTGATATAAATTAGTCTCCTTAGAACTCCACAGATATGCGTTATTCACTGAGGCTCTGAATCAGTGTTCATATGACACAGCCTCCTGATTATTGCCCAGGTTTGCATTATTCAATGAGGCTCTTAATCAATGATCATATGAAATAGAATCCTGATTATTTTCCAGGAATCATCACTCAGTAATGCTCTGATTGAGGGGAAATATGACAGAGACTCTGACTATACCCCAGGTGTGTATTATTAAGTGAGTTTCTGGATAAGTGGCCACATGAAATAGACACCGGACTATTCCACATGTGTATTATTTACTAAGGGTATGGATGACTGGCTAAATAAAATGGCCTCCTGACTATTGATCCGGTGTGCGTTTTCCACTGAGGCACTGAATGAACCATCATATCAAATAGACTCCAGACTATTTTGAAGGTGTGCATTATTACATGAGTGTCTGAAAGAGGGGCTAAATGAAAGAGACCCCTGAGTATTCCCCAGGTACGTATGATTCACTGAAGCTCTGAATGGGTGGCCATGTGAAATACACTGCTGACTTTTCTGTAGATGTGTATTATTCAATAAGGCTCTGAATGAGTGGCCATAAGAAAGAGACTCCTGAACACCCACAGGAGTGCAATTTTAGGTTGGGCTCTGAAACCGTGGCTTTATAAAATAGAATCTTGACTTTCCCCCAGGTGTGTATTATTCAGTGAGTTTCTGAATGTGTAGCTATGTGAAATAGACTTCTTACTACTCTACAGGTGTTCATTATTCAGTGAAGCTCTGTATGAAAGGCCATATGTAATAGTGTCCTGAGTATTCCCGGTATGCATTATTCACTGATGCTCTGAAAGTTTGGCCATATGAAATACCCAACTGACTATTCAACAGGTGTGTATAATTTAATGAGGCTTTGAGTTAGTGACCATATAAAAGAGATTGTAGACTATTCTACATTCTACTTTATGAAATAGACTCCTGGCTACTTCACAGGTGTGCATTATTCACAGAGGCTCTGAATAAATGATCATAAGAAAGAGACTCCAAATTGTTCTCCAGGTGTGTATTATTTAGTGAGGCTCACAATCAGTAGCCATATTAATTAGATTCCTTACTATCCCACAGGTGTGTTTTATTCACTGAGGCTCTGGATATGAGGCTACATAAAACAGACTCCTGACAACTTCACATTATTCAGTGACACTGAAAAGGAGAGGCCACAAGAAAAAGACTCCTGAATATTTCACAGCTGTGCGTTATTCAGTGAGACTCTGAATGAGGGGATACAACAGAATCCTGACTATTTCCACAGGTGTGTACATTTAGTCAGGCTCGCAATGAGTGGCCATATGAAAAAGACTTCTGACTATTCCGCAGGTGTGCATTGTTCAGTGAGGCTTTGAATGAGAGGTCCTATGTAATAGACTCCTGAGTATTCCCTATGTGTGTATTATTCACTGAGGCTCCAAAAGAGTGTTCATATGACATAGCCACCTGATTAATGTCCAGGTGTGCATTATCCAATGAGGCTCTAAATGAGTGGCAATATGAAGTAGACTCTTAACTCTTCCCCAAGTGTGTATTATTGAAAGAGACTCTGAAATAGTGGGCATAAGAAAGAGACTCCTGAGTATTCCCCACGTGTGCATTATTGACAGAGACTCTGAATGTGTAGCCATTAGAAGTAGACTCCTGACTATTCCCCAGGGGTGAATTATTCACTGAGGCCCTGAACGAGAGGCCATATAAAAGAGATTCCAGACTATTCCAGATATATATATATATATATATATATATATATATATATGATTCACTTAAACACTTAAAGAATGGCCATATGAAATAGATTCCATTTTACTCCACAAGTGTGCCTTATTCATTGATTTTCTAAACGAATCACTATATGAAAAAAAAGTAGTGATTATTCCCCACATGTGCATTATTCAGAAAGGTTCTGTATGAGTGTCCATATCAAATAAACTCCTGAATATCATCCAGTTGTGTATCCTTCAGGGAGGTGCTTAATTTGTGGCAATCTTAAATAGGGTCCTGACTACTCCACAGGTATTCATTATTCACTTAAGCTCTGAATGTGTTGTCATATGAAATGAATTCCTGACAATTTTCCAGGTGTGCAGTACACCATAAGGCTCTCACTGAGTGACCATATAAAATAGAATCCTGATTCTACCCCATGTGTGTATTATTCAGAGAGTCTAAAAAAGTGTCCATATGAAATACACTCCGGTCTATTTTCCAGATGTGCATTATTCACTGAGGCTCTGAATGAGTTTTAATATGAAATACACTTCTGACTATTCTTCAGGTGTGTTTTATTCACACGGGCTCTGAGTGAGGGGCTTTATGAAATAGACTTCTGACTATTCCACAGAAGTATATTATTCAGTGATGTTCTGAATGTGTGGCCAAAACAAATAAACACCTGGCCACTCCAACGGTGTGCATTCTTTACTGATACTCTGAATGAATGGCCATATGAAAGAGACTACAAGATTTTCCTGGGTATGCATTATTCAATGAAGCTCTGAATGAGAGGACACTGTAAATAAACTCCTGACAATTCCCCAAACTTGCATTATTCAGAGGACTCTGAATAAATGGCAATATAAAGTAACCTAATCAATATTTCCCTCGTGTGTATTATTGACTGAGGCTCTAGAAAAGTGTCATATGAAAGAGAAACCTGGAGTATGGGGGAGGGAGGCAAGATGGCGTCAGAGAGGTGACTCAGGATTGCAGCTCTCGGTGAAGGCGCAGAGGGTGAGTCCTAGCCGCATCCTCGGATGTTCCTTTTATGCCCACAGAGCATTGAAAGTCCCAGGTGTGGGAGAGACACGAAATGCTAGCAGCGGCTAACGCAGCCAGCTCCAGCCGCCTCTTCAGCCGGCGCCGCAGCAGGACCCGGTGGGGAACTCACTGGTCTGGGTGCCCTGTTAAACCGGCAATCTGAGATTTGGAAGGGCAGATTGGCATGTCCAGCTGATTGAACGGGACTTGGACAATGAGCCAGACCAGGAGTTTCCTGGGAAGCATGATCTGAGACGGGGTAGTGGGCAGTGGCATGGAAGATCGCACGGATCCCAGTGCCCTATCGGCAGGCTCCTGGGGTGCCAGTGAGAGAGTTGACCTTTCAGCTTGGGGAGAGGAAGAGAGAGAGAGAGAGGACGGACTCTGAGGCAGGGAGCTGGGTGATCGGGCTCGGCGGGTCCCACGCTCACGGGACAAGCAGGGCGGCGACTAGAGGCGCTTGGGGCTGAGAGTTTTGTTGCCGGCATCTAGGACGGTGCAGCGGTCAGGGAGGGGCGTCCACCATTGATGACGAAGTGCACCCCCACTTAAGTACCGCCCAGGACTGCCTGCCGTTGCCGAGGCAACCTGCCATAATAGAGAGACTCCGCCAGGCAGCAACAGCGCAGGTCAGAGCCCCGGCAGGCAAATAGTGAATACACTGCCATCTAGTGGGGCAGGACAGTGCAACAAATACTCATAAACAAAGCCCCAACTCCCTGACACAGAGCATCTAAGGGTGAAAAAAAAAAAGAGTGGTGTTTTATGAGTTCTATTGCAGCAGACATAAACAACCTCCCAACAACCCTGAATGAACAACGGAGCTCACAGCTCAGCACTGGAGCTCCTATAAAGCACAGACTGTCTCCTCAAGCAGCTCCCTGACCCCTGAATATCCAAGGAGTCACCCCAGAAAAGGACTAATCAGACTGACATTTGGCTGGCATCATTCTGGAAAAAGGGCAGCAGCAGAAGAAACTGGTATCATCCCTCATTGTTCTGCAGCTGCTGCAGGTATACCCCAGACAAGCAGGGCCTGGAGTGGACCTCAGCACTCATACAGCAGACAGGATAGATCATTAGAGGGAAAACTAAGTAACAGAAATACTTCATCATCAACAATCTCAGTGTCCACACAGAGACCCAATTGAAAAATCAGCCAATACTAAGACGACAGGCGGATAAATCCATAAAGATGGGAAGAAACCAGCGCAAAAAGGAGGAAAACACCCGAAACCAAAACACCTCACCTCCAAAAAAGGACCAAAACTCCTCACCAGCAAGGGAACAAAGCTGGACGGAGAATGAATGTGACGAAATGACGGAATCAGACTTCAGAAAGTGGATAATGAGAAACTTCAGTGAGCTAAAGGAACATGTTCTAAACCAGTGCAAAGAAATTAGGAACCTAGAAAAAAGATTTGAAAAAAGATTCGAGGAATTGATAACGAGAATGGACAACTGAGAGAGGAATATGAATGAATTGAAGGAGCTGAAAAACACAACACGAGAACTTCACGAAGCATGCACAAGTTTCAACAGCCGAATTGACCAAGCAGAAGAAAGAATATCAGAAGTTGAAGATCAACTCAATGAAATAAAACGAGAAACCAAGATTAAGGAAAAAAGCGCAAAAAGGAATGAACAAAATCTCCAAGAAATCTGGGACTATGTGAAGAGACCCAACCTACGTTTGATAGGTGTACCAGAATGTGACGAAGAGAATGAATCCAAGTTGGAAAACACTCTTCAGGATATTATCCAGGAAAATTTCCCCAACCTAGCAAGACAGGTCAATACTCAACTCCAGGAAATACAGAGAACACCACAAAGATACTCTGCAAGAAGAGCAACCCCAAGGCACATAATCGTCAGATTCACTAGGGTTGAAACCAAGGAGAAAATACTAAGGGCAGCCAGAGAGAAAGGTCGGGTCACCCACAAAGGGAAGCCCATCAGACTCAGAGCAGATCTCTCGGCAGAGACTCTACAAGCCAGAAGAGAGTGGGGGCCAATATTCAACATCTTTAAAGAAAAGAGCTTTCAACCCAGAATTTCATATCCAGCCAAACTGAGCTTCATAAGTGAAGGAAAAATAAAATCCTTCATGAACAAGCAAGTACTCAGAGATTTTGTCACCACTAGGCCTGCTTTACAAGAGCTCCTGAAAGAGGCACTACACATAGAAAGAAACAACCAGTTCCAGCCATCCTAAAAGCATACCAAATGCTAAAGGCCATCAACAAAATGAAGAATGTACATGAACCAACAGGCAAAACAGCCAGCTAGCATCAAAATGGCAGTATCAAATTCACACATAACAATATTAACTCTGAATGTAAATGGGCTAAATGCACCAATCAAAAGACACAGACTGGCAAATTGGATAAAAAACCAAAACCCATCGGTGTGCTGTATCCAGGAAACCCACCTCACATGCAAAGATACACAAAGGCTCAAAATAAAGGGATGGAGGAAGATTTACCAAGCAAATGGAGAGCAAAAAAAAAGCAGGAGTTGCAATTCTCATCTCTGATAAAATAGACTTTAAAGTAACAAAGATCAAAAGGGACAAAGAAGGTCATTACATAATGGTAGGAAGATCGATACAACAAGAAGAGATAACGATTCTAAATATATATGGACCCAATGTAGGAGCACCCAGATGTATAAGGCAAGTTCTTAATGACTTACAAAGGGACTTCGACTCCCACACAATAATAGTGGGAGACTTTAACACTCCACTGTCAATAGCAGACAGATCAACCAGACAGAAAATTAACAAGGATATCCAGGACTTGAACTCAGACCTGGAACAAGCAAACCTGATAGACATTTTCAGAACTCTCCACCCCAAATCCACAGAATATACATTCTTCTCAGCACCACATCACACCTGCTCCAAAATTGACCACATAATTGGAAGTAAAGCACTCCTCAGCAAATGCAAAACAACGGAAATCATAACAAACAGTCTCTCAGACCATAGTGCAAACAAGTTGGAACTCAGAATTCAGAAAGTAACTCAGAACCGCACAGCTTCATGGAAACTGAACAACTGGCTCTTGAATGTTGATTGGATAAACAATGAAATGAAGGCAGAAATAAAGAAGTTCTTTGAAACCAACGAGAATGAAGACACAACATACCAGAATCTCTGGGACACATTTAAAGCAGTCTGTAGAGGAAAATATATAGCAATAAGTGCCCACATGAGAAGAGTGGAGAGATCGAAAATTGACACCCTATCGTCAAAATTGAAAGAGCTAGAGGAGCAAGATCAAGAAAGCTCAAAACCTAGCCAAAGACAATAAATAACTAAGATCAGAGCAGAACTGAAGGAGATAGAGACAAGAAAAACCCTTCAAAAAATCAATAAATCTAAGAGCTGGTTTTTCGAAAAGATCAACAAAATAGACAGACCACTAGCCAGACTGATAAAAAAGAAGAGAGAGAACAACAAAATAGATGCAATAAAAAGCGATAAAGGGGAAATCACCACAGATTCCACAGAAATTCAAACCATCATCAGAGAATACTACAAACAACTCTATGCACATAAACTAGTCAATCAGGAAGAAATGGATAAATTCCTGGACGCCTGTGTCCTCCCAAGCCTAAACCAGGAGGAAGCCGAAACTATGAATAGACCAATAACAAGGTCTGAATTTGAGGCAGCAATTAAGAGCCTACCACACAAAAAAAGCCCAGGTCCAGATGGGTTCACAGCTGAATTCTACCAGACACACAAAGAGGATCTGGTACCATTCCTTCTGAAACTATTCCAAATAATCCAAAAAGAGGGAACCCTTCCCAAATCATTTTATGAGACCAACATCATCCTGATACCAAAACCTGGCAGAGACTCAACAAGAAAAGAAAACTTCAGGCCAATATCCATGATGAACATAGATGCAAAAATCTTCAATAAAATACTGGCAAACCGATTGCAACAGCACATTAAAAAACTTATCCATAATGATCAAGTAGGATTCATCCCGGGGATGCAAAGCTGGTTCAACATACGCAAGTCTATAAATGTAATTCACCACATAAACAGAAGCAAAATCAAAAATCACATGATTATCTCAATTGACGCAGAGAAGGCATTTGACAAAATTCAACAGACCTTTATGCTAAAAACCCTCAATCAACTTGGTATTGATGGAACATATCTCAAAGTAATAAAAGCTATTTACCACAAACCAACAGCCAATATCATACTTAATGGGCAAAAACTGGAAGCATTCCCTTTGAAATCCAGCACTAGACAAGGATGCCCTCTCTCACCAGTTCTATTCAACATAGTACTGGAAGTTCTAGCCAGAGCAATCAGGCAAGAAAAAGAAATAAAGGGTATTCAAATACGAAAGGTGGAAGCCAAATAGTCTCTATTTGCAGACGACATGATATTATACCTAGAAGACCCCATCACCTCAGCCCAAAAGCTCCTGCAACTGATAAGCAACTTCAGCAAAGTCTCAGGATATAAAATCAATGTGCAAAAATCACAAGCATTCCTATACACCAATAATAGACTTAAAGAGAACCAAATCAAGAATGAACTGCCATTCACAATTGCTACAAAGAAAATAAAATACCTAGGAATACAACTCACAAGGAATGTAAGGGACCTCTTTAAGGAAAACTACAAACAACTGCTCAATGAAATAAGAGAGGACAGAAACAGATGGAGAAACATTCCATGTTCGTGGTTAGGAAGAATCAATATCGTGAAAATGGCTATACTGCCCAAAGTAATTTACACAATCAATGCTATCCCCATCAAACTACCATTGAATTTCTTCAACGAACTGGCAAAAACCACCATGAATTTCATATGGAACCAAAAAAGAGCCCGCATAGCCAAGTCAATTCTAAGCAAAAAGAACACAGCAGGAGGCATCACGCTACCAGACTTCAAACTATACTACAAGGCTACAGTAATCAAAACAGCATGGTACTTGTACCAAAACAGAGATATAGACCAATGGAACAGAACGCAGGCATCGCAGGCAACACAACATATCTACACCCATATTATCTTTGATAAACCAGACAAAAACAGGCAATGGGGAAAGGATTCCCTATTTAATAAATGGTGTTGGGAAAACTGGCTATCCATGTGCAGAAAGCAGAAACTGGACCCCTTCCTGACACCGTACACTAAAATTAACTCCAGATGGATTAAAGACTTAAATGTAAGACCTGACACCATAAAAACCCTAGAAGAAAATCTAGGCAAAACCATTCAGGACATAGGAGTAGGCAAGGACTTCATGAACAAAACACCAAAAGCATTGGCAACAAAAGCCAAAATAGACAAATGAGACCTAATCAAACTCCACAGCTTCTGCACGGCAAAAGAAACAGTCACTAGAGTGAATCGGCAACCATCAGAATGGGAAAAATTCTTTGCAGTTTACACATCTGACAAAGGGTTGATATTCAGAATTTACAAAGAACTCAAACAGATTTACAGGAAAAAAACAAACAAGCCCATTCAAAAATGGGCAAAGGATATGAACAGAAACTTTACAAAAGAAGACATACATGAGGCCAACAAACATATGAAAAAGTGCTCATCGTCATTGGTCATTAGAGAGATGCAAATCAAAACCACATTGAGATACCATCTCACACCAGTTAGAATGGCGATCATTAAAAAATCTGGAGACAACAGATGCTGGAGAGGATGTGGAGAAATAGGAACACTCTTACACTGGTGGTGGGAGTATAAATTACTTCAACCATTGTGGAAGACAGTGTGGCGATTCCTCAGGGACCTAGAAATAGAAATTCCATTTGACCCAGCAATCCCATTACTGGGTATCTATCCAAAGGACTATAAATCGTTCTACAACAAGGACACATGCACACGAATGTTCATTGCAGCACTGTTTACAATAGCAAAGACCTGGAACCCACCCAAATGCCCAACTATGATAGACTGGACTGGGAAAATGTGGCACATATACACCATGGAATATTATGCAGCAATCAAAAATGATGAGTTTGTGTCCTTTGTAGGGACATGGATGAATCTGGAGAACATCATTCTCAGCAAACTGACACAAGAACAGAAAAAGAAATACCGCATATACTCACTCATAGGTGGGTGAGAAAAATAAGAACACATGGACACAGAGAGGCGGTCTACTATACACTGGGGACTGTTGGGGGGAATGGGGGAGGGACAGCGGGGGGGACTGGGGGAGGGACAGCGGGGGGGACTGGTGGGGATAGCCTGGGGATGAATACCAAGTGTGGGTGAGGGGGAGGAAGGCAGCAAAGCACACTGCCATGTGTGTACCTTTGCAACTATCTTGCTCGTTCTGCACATGTACCCCCCCCAAACCTATAATGCAATAAAAATTAAAAAAAAAAACAGTATGATCTAAAATGATGAGATAGAAGGCCAGCGAGGAGGGCAGTAGCCATGCCATTTATGACTTTGTCAATTCTGAGTGGGTGAGCCAGTCGACACAATCTTCTCCCCTCTATGTGCCCACCCATCCGTGTATGCGGCTGGCATAATTATGTGCTTGTACCTGTGCAACAAGCAGAGCTTCTTTAAGCTGACCTCTGGACATAAAAAAATGGACTAGTTTTTTCACATCACCAGTGGCTATGCAATGTGGAATGACATCATCCTTATCTTCCTGGATTAATTGGTCAGCTCTCCTAATAAAATAAAGACAGTTTTTAAAATAAAAAAAAAAAGAAAGAGAAACCTGTCTGTTCCCAAGGTGTGCATTATTCAGTTTGGCTCTGAATCACAGGTGACATGGAATTAGATACTGTTTATTCGCCAGGAGTGTATAATTCATTAAGGCTCTGAATGAGATTCCATATAATATAGAGTTTTGAATATTCCCCATGTGTGTATTATTCTCTGAGGCTCTGAATAAAGGGTCATTTGAAATAGAATCCTCAGTACTCCCAAGGCATGCATTATTCACTGTGGCTGTGAATTAGTGAAAATATGAAATCGACTCCTGATTATTCCGAAGGTGTGTACCATTCCGAAAGGCTCTGAATAACTGTCCATATGAAAGAGAATCCTGACTATTCCAAACGTGGGCATTATTAAGTCAAGGTGGAAATGAGTGACCAAAAATAATATAATCCTGGCTATATTCCAGGTGTGCATAATTCACTGAGGTGATGAATGAGTGGTCATATGAAATAGAATGCTAAGTATTCCCCAGGTATGCATTATTCACAGAGGCTGTGAATCAGTGGCCATGTGAAATAGACTTCTGAATATTCCCCATGTGTGCATTACAAAGAGAGAGTCTGAAAATGTATCCCTATGAAATGAAGTGCTGACTATTCCCCAGGTATGGATTATTCACTGAGGCTATGAATGGGAGGCAATGTGAAATAGAAGCCAGATTATTTTCCAGGTGGGTTTCATTCACAGGGGCAATGAATGAGGGGCCCTGTTAAATAGACTCCTGTCTATTCCACAAGTGTGTATAATTCGCTGATGTTCTCAACCTGTGGCAAAAGAAAATACTCCCTGGCTACTCCATATGTGTACATTATTCACTGACGCTTTGAATGAATGGCCATATGAAAGAGACTCCAATTTTTTTTTATGTGTGCATTATTAAATGAGGGTTTGAATGCAGGCCATACAAAATAGACTCCTGACAATTCCCCAGGTGTGTGTTACTCAGTGAGGTGTGGAAGGAGGGGCGATATGCAATGACTGCTCACTGTTCTACAGGTATAGGTTATTCAGTGAGTCTCAAAATGGGTGTTCATATTAAATAGAATCCCGACTATTCCCCACGTGTGTATCATTCAGTGAAGTGCTGAATGACTGGCCATATGACATACATTCCTGATGACACAACAGATATTCATTGTTCACTTAGCCTTTGAATGAGGAGCAATATGAAGTAGACTCCTGACTATGTTCCAGGTGAGTATAATTCACTGAGCCTCTGAATAATTGGCCTGAAGAAATAAATTCCTGGCTATGACCCAGGTGTGTATTATTCAGTGAGGCTCAAAATAAGTGGCCATAGGAAATAGACCTCTCAGTACTCCACAGGGGTGAGTTACCCAGTGAGCCTCTGAAAGAGTGGGCATATGAAATAGACTCCTGACTATTCCTCAGGTTTGCATTATTCACTGAGACTCGGAATGTGTGGCCATAGAAAATAGAATCCTCACAATTCCCTAGGTGTGTATTTTTCACTGAGTCTCTGAATGAGTGGACATTCTAAATAAACACCTGACAATTCCCCAAACGTGCACTAATTTGAAAGGCTGTGAATGACGGGCAGCATTAAAAAGACTCCTCAGTATTCCACTGGTGTGTATTATTCACTGAGGCACTGAAAGAATGTTCCTATGAGACTCCTTACTATTCCCAAAGTGTGCAGTATTTAGTTTGGCTCCCAATACTGGTCGTATGAAATAGAATCCTGATTATTCCCCAAGTGTGTGTCATTCACTGAGGCTCTGAATGAGTGGCCATATTAAATAGATCCTTGACTATTCACTGAGGCTTTGAATGAAGGGTCATTTGAAATAAAATCCTCAGTACTCTTCAGGTGTGCATGATTTACTGAGGCTCTGAGTCAGTGGCTATGTAAAATAGTCTCCAGACTATTCCACATGTGTACCATTCCGTGAGGCTCTGAATGAGTGGCCATATGAAACAGAATCCTCACTATTCCAAATTTGTGCATTACTAAATGAAGGTCTGAATGAGAGTTTATAAGAAATAGAATTCTGACTATTTCCCTGGTGTGCATTATTCACTGAGGTGAGGAATGAGTGGTCACATGAAATAGATTGCTGAGTACTCCACAGGTATGGTATGCATTATTTACTAAGGCTTTGAATCAGTGGTAATATAAAATAGACACCTAAATATCCCCGAGATGCATATTATTCAGAGAGTCTCTGAATGAGTGGCTATATCAATTAGGCTCCTGACTATTTCACAGGAGTGCATTATTCAATGAAGCTATGAGTGAGAGACCAGATGAAATTGATTCCTGATCCTTCCCCAGTTGTGAATAATTAACTGAGTCTTTTAGTATGTGCTTAAGGGAAATACACTCCTGACTATTCCCCAGGTGTATCTTATTCACTGAAGTTTTTTATGAGTTGCCACATGAAATACACTCTTGACAATTCCCCAAGTGTGAACTATTTTCTGTGAATCTCAGTGAGTGTCCATAAGAAACAGATTCCTGACTCTCCCCAATGTGTGTATTATTCAAAGGGGCTCTGAAAGAGTGTCAATCTGAAATAGACGCCTGACTATTTACCAGGTGTCATTCACTGAGGTGCTGAATGAGTGGCCATATGAAATAGAATGCTGAGTACTCCCCAGGTATGCATTATTCACAGAGGCTGTGAACCAGTGGCCATGTGAAATAGACTTCTGAATATTCTCCATGTGTGCATTATTAAGAAAGGTTCTGAAAAGTATCCCTATGAAATAGAGTGCTGACTATTCCCCAGGTGTGGATTATTCACTGAGGCTATGAATGAGAGGCAATGTGAAACAGATGCCAGATTATTTCCCAGGTGGGTTTTATTCACAGGGGCAATGAATGAAGGACCCTGTGAAATAGACTCCTGTCTATTCCACAAGTGTGTATGATTCGCTGATGTTCTCAATGTGTGGACAAAGGAAATAGACCCCAGCTACTCCATATGTGTACATTATTCACCGACGCTCTGAATGAATGGCCATATGAAAGAGACTCCAATTTTTTTTTTATGTGTGCATTATTAAATGAGGGTTTGAATGCAGGCCATACAAAATAGACTCCTGACAATTCCCCAGGTGTGTGTTACTCAGTGAGGTATGGAAGGAGGGGCGATATCCAAGACTCCTCACTATTCTACAGGTATAGGTTATTCAGTGAGTCTCAAAATGGGTGTCTATATTAAATAGAATCCCGACTACTCCCCACGTGTGTACCATTCAGTGAAGTGCTGCATGACTGGCCATATGACATACATTCCTGATGACACAACAGATGTTCATTGTTCATTAAGTCTTTGAATGCAAAGCAATATGAAGTAGACTCCTGACTATGTTCCAGGTGTGTGTAATTCACTGAGACTTTGAATTATTGGCCTGAAGAAATAAATTCCTGGCTATGACCCAGGTGTGTATTATTCAGTGAGGCTCAAAATGAGTGGCCATAAGAAATGGACGTCTCTGTACTCCACAGGGGTGAGTTATGCAGTGTGCCTCTGAAAGAGTGGGCATATGAAATAGACTCCTGACTATTCCTCAGGTTTGCATTATTCACTGAGACTCGGAATGTGTGGCCATAGAAAATAGAATCCTCACAATTCCCTAGGTGTGTGTTTTTCACTGAGTCTCTGAATGAGTGGCCATTCTAAATAAACACCTGAAAATTCCCCAAACTTGCACTACTTCGAAAGCCTGTGAATGACGGGCAATATTAAAAAGACTCCTCAGTATTCCCCTGGTGTGTATTATTCACTGAGGCACTGAAAGAATGTTCCTATGAGATTCCTCACTATTCCCAAGGTGTGCAGTATTTAGTTTGACTCCCAATACTGGTCCTGTGAAATAGAATCCTGATTATTCCCCAAGTGTGTGTCATTCACTGAGGCTCTGAATGAGTGGCCATATTAAATAGATCCTTGACTATTCACTGAGGCTTTGAATGAAGGGTCATTTGAAATAAAATCCTCAGTACTCTTCAGGTGTGCATGATTTACTGAGGCTCTGGGTTTGTGGCTACACAAAATAGTCTATTTCAAATGTGAGTACCATTCAGTGAGGCTCTGAATGAGTGGCCATATGAAACAGAATCCTCACTATTCCAAATGTGTGCATTATTCAGTGAAGGTCTGAATGAGTGTTTATAAGAAATAGAATCCTGACTATTTCCCTGGTGTGCATTATTCACTGAGGTGAGGAATGAGTGGTCACATGAAAAAGATTGCTGAGTACTCCACAGGTATAATATGCATTATTAACTAAGGCGTTGAATCAGTGGTAATATAAAATAGACACCTAAATATCCCCGAGATGCATATTATTCAGAGAGGCTCTGAATGAGTGGCTATATCAATTAGGCTCCTGACTATTTCACAGGAGTGCATTATTCAATGAAGCTATGAGTGAGAGACCAGATGAAATTGATTCCTGATCCTTCCCCAATTGTGCATAATTCACTTGTATTATGTGCTTAATTGAAATATGCTCCTGACTATTCCCCAGGTGTATCTTATTCACTGGAGTATTTTATGAGTTGCCATATGAAATACACTCCTGACAATTCCCCAAGTGTGAACTATTCCCTGTGAGACTCAGTGAGTGGCCCTAAGAAACATATTCCTGACTCTCCCCAATGTGTGTATTATTCAAAGGGGCTCTGAAAGAGTGTCAATCTGAAATAGACTCCTGACTATATCCCAGGTGTGCATTATTCACTGAGGCTCTGAATAAGTGGCAATATATTATAGATGCCTGATTATTTCACAAGTGTGTATTATTCACTCAGCCTCTGAATGAGTGGCCTTATGAAATAGACTCCTGACTATACCACAAGTGTGTATTATTCACCAATGTTCTGAATGTGTGGCCAAAGCAAAGAGACACCTGGCCACTCCACAGGTGTGCATTATTTACTGATACTCTGAATGAATGACCATATGAAAGAGACTCCATGGTTTTCTCCATTTATACATTATTCAATGAGATTCTGAAGTAGGAGCCATACGACATTTACCCCTTACAATTCAGCATGTGTTAATTTCTCTGTTAGACTCAAAAAGGGAGTCGATAGGAAATAAACTTTTCAGAATTTGAAGGCATACAGAATTCGGCGAGGCTCATAATGGGTGTTCATATTAAATAGAATCCTGACTATTCCCCACGTGTGTATCATTCAGCGAGGTGCTGAATGAGTGGCCATACTAAATAGACTCTTGTCTATTTCCCACCTGTGTATCATTCAGTGAAGTGATGAATGAGTCGCCATATGAAATAGACTCCTGAGTACCCAACAGGTGTGCATTGTTCAGTGAGGCTTTGAATGAGGGGCCTATGGAATAGACTCCTGAGTATTCCCTAGGTGTGTATTATTCACAGAGGCACTGAAGGAGTGCTTATATGACATAGCCTGCTGATTAATATCCAGGTATGCATTATTCAATGAGGCTCTAAATCAGTGGTCATATGAAATAGAATTTTGACTAATTACCAGGTGTGCATCATTCAGTAATGCTCTGATTGAACGGCCATATGGCATGGACTCTATTTCCCAGGTGTGTATCACTCAGTGAGTTTCTGATCGAGTGACCATATGAAATAGTCTCCCGACTATTGCCTCTTGATTATTCCACATGTGTGCATTTTCCACTGAGGCACTGGGTGAACATACAGACCTCAGCCTATTCCCGGAGTGTGCATTATTCAGTGAGGCTCTGAATAAATGGCTATATGAAATAGACTTTTGAGTATTTCCCAGGTATATTTGGTTCTTCAGTGAGACTCTGTATGAGTGGCCATGTGAAATACACTCCTGACTTTTCCATAGGTGTGTATTATTCAGTGAGGCTCTGAATGAGTAACCATAGGAAAGAGACTCCTGAATTTTCCCCAGGCGTGCATTTTTAGGTTGGGCTCTTAATGAGTGGCCATACTAAACAGAATACTGACCTTCCTCCAGGTGTATATTATTCAGTGAGGCTCAAAATGTGTGGCTATATGAAGTAGACTTCTGATTACTCTACAGGTGATCATTATTAAGTGAAGTTCTGAATGAGAGGCAATATGTAATAGCATCCTGAGTATTACCCAGGTATGCATTACTCACTGAGGCTCTAAAAGTTTGACCATATAAAATAATCTCTGGTCTAGTCCACAGGTGTGTATTATTTAAAGAGACTTTGAGTTAGTGACATATGAAATAGACCCCTGACTATTCCGCAGGTTTGTATTATTGACTGAGACTCTGAGTAAGTGGGCATATGTAATAGACTACTGACTATTCCACAGTTTTGCATTATTTATTCAGGCTTTAATTTTGTGGCCATATAAAATAGACTAGTATCTATTATCCAGAGTGCATTATTCACTGTGGCTGTAAATGAGTGGCTATATAAAGTAGACTCCTAACTTTTAACCATGTGTGTATTATTCAGTGAGGCTCTGCATGAGTGGTCATATGAAATAGGATGCTGACTATTCCCCATGTTTGTATTATTCAGTGAATCTCTGAATGTGTGGCTAAATGAAATAGACTGCTGAGTACTGTACATTTGTGCATTATTCACTGAGGCTATGAGTGTGTGGCCATATGAAAGGGAATCCTATGACTATTCCACAGGTGTGTATTATTCACAGAGCCCTGAATGAGTGGCTGTATGAAATACACTTCTGGCTACTCCATGGGTGTGCATTATTCAGTGTGGCTCTGAAGGAGTGTTCATATGACATAGCCTCCTGATTATTGCACAGGTGTGCATTATTCGATGAGGCTCTTAATCAATGGTCATATGAAATAGATTTCTGACTATTTCCCAGGTGTGCATCATTCAGTAATGCTCTGATTGAGGGGCAATATGACATAGACCCTGACTATTCACCAGGTGTGTATCTTTGAGTGAGTTTCTGAAAAAAGTGGCCACAAGAAAGAGACTCCTGACTGTTCCCCAGGTGTGTATTACTTACTAAGGGTGTAGATGAGTGTCTACATAAAGAGCCCCCTGACTACTTCTCAGGTGTGCATTTTTCACTGAGGCACTGAATGTACCATCATATCAAATAGACTCCAGACTATTTCACAAGTGTGCACTATTTCATGATTGTCTGAATTATTGGCTATATAAAATATGCTCCTGAATATTCTCCAAGTATGTATAATTCACTGAGGCTCTGAATGAGTGCTTATGTGAAATAGACTCCTGAGTTTTCCATAGATATGTATTATTCAATGAGACTCTGAATGAGTGGCTCTGAAAGAGACTCTGGTGTACTCCCAACAGTGAAATTTTATGTTGGGCTCTGACAGATTGACCATAAGAAATAGAATGTTGACTTTCCTTCAGGTGTATGTTATTCAGTGAGACTCTGACTGTGTGGCTATATGAAATAGACTTCTGACTACTTTAGAGGTATTCCTTATTCAGTGAAGCTCTGAATGAGAGGACATATGTAATAGTGTCCTGAGTATTACCCGGTATGCATAATTCTCAAGGCAAGGCAATCCCAGGCAAGGCAATTCCAGGCAAGGCAATTTCAGGCATTCTGGGCAAGGCAATTTCAGGGAAGTCAATTCCAGGCAATTCCAGGCAAGGCAAATACAGGAGAGGCAATTCCAGGAATTTGCTGGCAGAAAAATTATAGCAGTTCGAGGCAAGGCCATTTCAGGCAAGGATATTTGAAGAAAGGCAATTAAGAGCAATTCCATGAAAGCCAATTTCAGAAAAGAAATTCCAGGAAATTCCAGGAAAGGCAATTACAAGCATGGCAATTCCAGGCATTCCAGATTGCCTGAAATTGCTTTTTCTGGAATTGCCTTGCTTTGAATTGCCTAGAATTGTCTTGCCTGGAATTTTTTGTCTGGAATTGCCTCGCCTAAAATTGTCTTGCCTGAAATTGTTTAAACTTTCCTTTACTGGGATTGCCTTGCTTAGAATTGCCTTGCCTGAAATTGTCTTGCCTGAAATTGCCTTGCATGGATTTGCCTGAATTGCCTTGCCTGGAATAGTAGGCAATTCCAAAACAGGCAGTTCAAGGCAAAGCAATACCAGGCAATTATATGCAAGGAAATTCCAGACAAGGTAATTTCATGAAGTTTCATGCAAGCCAATTACAGGCAAGGAAATTCCAGGCAATGCAAACTCAGGCAATTACAAGCAAGGCAATTCCAAACAAGACAATTCCAGGCAATGCAATTCCAGGCAATTCCAGGCGAGGCAATTCCAGGCAATGAAATTCTAGGCAATTCAAGAGATGGCTATTCCAGGCAAGGCAATTATAGGCAATTACAGTTTAGGCAATTTCAGGCAAGAAAATTTTATAGAATTTCAAAAATGGCCATTCCAGGCAAGGCAATTTCAGGCAAGGACATTTTAGACAATTCCAGGCAAGGCAATTTCAGGCAATTCCAGGCAAGGCAAATACAGGCAAGGCCATTCCAAAAAATTTCAGATAAGGCAATTGCAGGCAAGGGAATTCCACGCAATTCCAAAAAAGGCCATTCCAGGCAAGGCAAGGACATTCCAGGCAATTTCAGAAAAGGCAATTGCAGACAAGGCAAGTCCAAAAATTTATAGGTAAGGCAATTCCAGAAAATTTTAGAGAAAGAAATTCTAGGCAAGACAATTCTAGTCAAGATCAGGAAAGGCTATTTTAGGCAAGGCAAATCCAGGCAAAACAATTAAAGGCAATTCCAGGCAAGGCAAATCTAGGCAAGGCAAGTTCAGGCAAGGCAATTCCAGGGAAGTCAATTCCAGGTATTTTCAGGTGCAAATATTTCAGGCAAAATATTTCCAGGCAATTAAAGGCAAAGCAATTACAGCCAAGAATATTCCAGGCATTTCCAATAAAGGCTATACCAGGGAAAACAATTCCAGGAAAATTTAGGCAAGGCAATTCCGAGCAACTCCAGTCAAGGCAATACCAGACAAAAGAATTCCAGGCATTCTGGTAAGATAATTTCAAACAAGGCAATTCCAGGCAATTTAAAACAAAGCAAATACAGGAAAGGCAATTTCAGGCAATCCGAGGCAAGGCAATTCATAAAAAACAATTCCAGGCAAGGCAATTTTAGGCATTCTGGGAAAGAGAATTCCAGGCAAGGCAATTCCAGGCAAGGCAAATCCAGGAAAGGCAATTTCAGGCAACTCCAGGCAGGGCAATTCCAGGCAAGGCAATTTCAGGGAAATCCAGGAAAGTCAATTCCAGAAGAGGCAAGTCCAATCAATTCCAGGCAAGGCAATTTCAGGCGAGGCAATTTCAGGCGAGGCGATTCCAGGCAGGAAAATTCCAGGCATGGCAATTCTACCCAATTCAAGGCAAGGCAAAAATATAAAACGCAATTCCAGGCACTTCCAGGCATGGCAAATCAGGCATGGCATTTCCAAACAATTCCGTTCAAAGAAATTTCAAGAAATGCAATTCCAGGTAAGGCTATTCCAGGCAAAACAATTCCAAGCAATTCTAGGCAAGATATTTATAGGCAATTCCAAAAATGTCAATTCCTGGCAAGACAATTTCAGGCAAGGCAATTCCAGAAAAGAAAATTCCAGGCATGGCAATTCTACCCAATTCAAGGCAAGGCAATTATATAAAAAACAATTCCAGGCAATTCCAAGTACAGCAAATCAGGCATGGTATTTCCAGGCAATTCCAGTCAAGGAAATTTTAGGCAAGGCAATTCCAGGCAATTCCAGGCAAGACAATTTCAGACAAGACAAATCCAATAAAACTCCAGGGAAGGCATTTATAGGCAATTCCAAAAAAAAAAAAAATTCCTGGAAAGGCAATTGTAGGCAAAACAATTCCAGGCAACTCCAGAAAAGGTAATTTCAGGCAAGGCAATTTCAGGGAATTTCAGTAAAGGCAATTGTAGGTAGGGCAATTCTAGGCAATTCCAGGCAAGTAAATTCCTGTGAGGTCAATTCCAGACAATTCCTTGCACGAATATATCAGGCACGCTATTTCCAGGCAATTACAGCCAAGGCAATTCCAGGCATTTGTAGGTAAGGATATTCCAGGCAAGGCAATTCAGGCAAATCCAGGCAAGGCAATGTTAGGGAAGGCAATTGAGGCAATTCCAGGAAAGTCAACTCTAGGCAAGGCAATCCCAGGCAAGAAAATTCCAGGCAAGGAAATTCCAGGCAATTCCAGGTAAGGCAATTACAGAAAAGGCAATTCCAATCAATTCCAGGCAAGGCAATTCGTGGCGAGGCAATTTCAGGCAATTCCAGGCAAGGCAATTAAAGCCAACTTTAGGCAAGGCAATTTCAGGCAAGGTATTTATTGGCAATTCCAAAAAAGGCAATTTCTGGCAAGGCAATTTCAGGCAACTCCAGGCAAACCAATTCCAGGCAAGCCAATTCCAGGCAAGGAAATTCCAGGCAACTCAAAGCAAGGCAATTAGAGCAAACTCTAAACAATGTAATTCCAGGCAATTACAGGCAAGGATATTCGAAGCAAGGCAATTAAGGGCAATTTCAGGAATGGAAATCTCAGGAAATGAATTCCAGGCAATTCCAGGAAGGCAATGTAAGGCAAGACAATTCCAGGCATTCTGGGCAAAGCAATTTCAGGCAAGGCAATTCCAGGCAATTGCAGGCCAGGCAAATACAGGAAAGACAATTCCAGGCAATCCCAGGCAAGGCAATCCCAGGTGAGGCAATTCCAAAAAAATCCAGGCAAGGCAATTTAAGCGAATTTCAGGCAAGGCAATCCCAGGCAAGGCATTTTTTCACAAGTCCAAAAAAGTCAATTCTAGGCAAGGTAATTCCAGGCAATTCCAGGCAAGGCAATTCCAGTAAAGGCAAATCCAATCAATTTCAGGCAAAGCAATTTCAGGCGTGGCAATTTCAGGCAAGACAATTTCAGGCAAGGCAATTTCAGGCAATGAATTTCTACCCAATTCAAGGCAAGAAAATTCTAGAAAAGACAATTTCAGGCAATGTCAGGCAAGAAAACTCCAGGCAAAAATATTCGAAGCAAGGCAATTAAAGGCACTTCCAGGCAAGGCAATTCCTGGCAAAACAATTTCTTACAAAAAAATTCCAGGCAATACCAGGCTAGGCAATCCAGGCAATTCCAGGCAAGGCAATTCCAAAAATTTCCAGAAATGGCAATTCCAGGGAAGGCAACTTTAGGCAATTCCATGCATAGCAATTCCAGGCAAGGCAATTCCAGCAAAAACAATTCCAGGCAATACCATAAAAGGCAATTTCAGGCAAGGACATTCTAGATAATTCTAGGCAAGGTAATTCCACGAAAGTCAATTCCAGGCAATTCTGGGCACAGATATTCCAGTCATGGTATTTCCAGGCAATTCCAGGCAAATCAATTACAGCCAAGGCAATTGCAGGCAGTTCCAGGCAATGCTATTCCAGGCAAAACAATTCCAGGAAAATCCAGGCAAGGCAATATCAAGCAACTTCAGGCAAAGCAATACAAGGCAAGGCAATTACAGAAAATTTCAGGACTGTCAATTTCAGGCAAGGCAATGCTAGGGCATTCCAGGCAAGAAAATTTTAGGCAAGGCATTTCCAGGCAATTCCACAAAAGGCAATTCCAGGCAAGTGAATTCCAGACAACCGCAGGCAAAACAATTCCTGGCAAGGCAATTAAAGGTAATTCCAGGCAAGGCAACTCTATGCAATTTAAGGCAAGGCAATTCCAGAAAAGGCAACTCCAGGCAATTTCAGGCAACGCAATTACAGAATAGGCAATATCAGGCAATTCCAGGCAAAGGATTTTTAGGCAATTCCAGGCAAGAAAATTACAGGAAAGGCAATTCCAATCAATTCCCGGCAAGGCAATCCCAGGCGAGGCCATTCCAGGAAATTTTAGACAACGCAATTAAAGTACATTTCAGGCAAGGCAATTCCAGGCAAGGCATTTCTATGCAATTCCAAAAAAGGCAATACCAGTCATGAAAATTTCAGGCAATTACAGGAAAAAAATTCCAGGTAAAGAAATTCCAGGCAATTCCAGGCAAAGCAATTCGATGCAAGGCATTTCAGCAAATTCCAGGCAAGGCAATTGCCATAGAGGCAAGTCCAGTCAATTCCAGGCAAAACAATTTCAGGCGAGGCAATTCCAGGCAAAAAAATTCCAGGCACGAAAATTCTACCCAATTCAAGGCAAAGCAATTATATAAAAGGCAATTCCAGGTACAGCAAATCAGGCATGATATAAGGCAATTTCAGGCAAGGCAACTCCAGGCAATTCCAGGCAAGACTATTCAAAGCAAGAAGATTCCAAGCAATTCCAGGGAAGGCATTTATAGGCAATTCCAAAATATGCAATTCTTGGAAAGGCAATTCCAGGCAAAACAATTCCAGGCAACTCCAGGCAGGGCAATTTCAGGCAAAGCAATTTCAGGAAATTTCAAGAAGGCAAATTTATGCAAGGCAATTTTAAGCAATTCCAGGCAAGGCAATTTTAGGGAAGTCAACTCCAGGCACGGATATTCCAGGCATGAAATTTCCACGCAATTCCAGGCAAAACAACTACAGCCAAGGCAATTCCAGGCATTCCCAGGAAAGGCTATACCAAGCAAGCAATTCCAGATAAATCCAGGCAAGGCAATTCAAGACAAGGCAATTCCAAACAAGGCAATTCCATGCAATGCAATTAAACCAATTTCTGGGAATGCAATACCAGGCAAGGCATTTCTGGCAATTTCAAAAAAGGCAATTTCAGGAAAGATATTTCCAGTCAACTCAAGGCAAGGCAATTTCAGGAAACTCTAGGCAAGTCTATATCGGGCAATTACAGGCAATTACAGGCAAGGCAATTCCAGGCAAAAATATTTGAAGCAAGGCAATTAAAAGCAATTCAAGAAAAAAAATCCAGAAAATGAATTCCAGGCAATTCCAGGAAAGGCAATTTCAGGAAAGGCAATTCCAGGCAATCTGGGCAAAGCAGTTTCAGGCAAGGCAATTCCAAGCAATTACAGGCAAGGCAATTCCAGACAATTACAGGCAAGGCAATTCCAAGCAAGGATATTTGAAGCAAGGCAATTAAGGGCAATTCCAAAAAGAAAATTTCAGGAAACGAATTCCAGGCAATTTCAGGAAAGGCAATTTCAGGCATTTCCCAGCAAGGTAAATACATAAAAAAATTCCAGGCAATCCCAAGCAAGGCAATCCTAGGCGAGGCAATTTCAGGCAAGGCAATTAAAGCCAATTCCAGTCAAGGCAATTCCAAGCATTCTGGGCAAGGCAATTTCAGGCAAGGCAATTCCAGGAAAATCCAGGCAAGGCAATTCGAGGCAATGCAATTTCAAACGAGGCAATTCCGGGCAATGCAATAAAACCAATTCCTGGCAAGGCAATTCCAGGCATGGCATGTCTAGGCAATTCCACAAAAGGAGATTTCAGGCAAGGAAATTCCAGGAAACTCAAGGCAGGGCAACTTCAGGAAACTCAAGGCAAGGCAATTCAAAGAAACTCTAGGCAAGGCAATTCCAGAAAATTCCAGGCAAAGTAATTCCAGGCTAGGATTTTTGAACCAAGGCAGTTAAGAGCAATAGCAGGAAAAAAAATCTTGGGAAACAAATTCCAGGCAATTCTAGGAAAGGCAATTTCAGGCAAGGCAATTTCAGGCAAGGCTATTCCAGGTAAGGCAATTCCAGGAAAGGCAATTTCAGGCAAGTCAATTCCAGGCAAGGCATTTCCAGGCAAAACAATTTCAAGCAACTCCAGGCAGGGCAATTTTAGGCAAGGCAATTCCAGGAAATCCCAAAAAGGCAAATTTATGCAAGGCAATTTTTAGCAATTCCAGGCAAGGCAATTTCAGGGAAGTCAATTCCAGGCAATTCCAGGCACGGATATTCCAGGCATGAAATTTCCACACATTTCCAGGCAAAACTATTACAGCCAAAGCAATTCCAGGCATTCCCAGGAAAGGCTATACCAGGCAAGCAATTCCAGATAAATCCAGGCAAGGCAATTCGAGACAAGGCAATTCCAAACGAGGCAATTCCAGGCAATGCAATTAAACCAATTTTTAACAAGGCAATTCCAGGCATGGCATGTCTAGGCAATTCCAACAAAGGAGATTTCAGGCAAGAAGATTCCAGAAAACTCAAGGCAATGCAATTCCAGGAAACTCTAGGCAAGGCAATTCCAGGCAATTCCAGGCAAGGATATTCGAAGCAAGGCAGTTAAGAGCAATAGCAGGAAAAAACATGTAGGAAACAAATTTTAGGCAATTCTAGAAAAGGCAATTTCAGGCAAGGCAATTCCAGGCAACGCTATTCCAGATAAGGCAATTCCAGAAAAGGCAATTTCACCCGAGTCAATTCCAGGCAAGGTAAATACAGAAAAAACAATTGCAGGCAATCCCAGGCAAGGCAATCCCAGGTGAGGCAATTTCAGGCAATTACAGGCAAGGCAATTAAAGACAATTCCAGGAAAGGCAATTCCAGGCAAGGCATTTAGAGATAATACCAAAAACCGCAATTCTTGGCAAGGTAATTTCAGACAACTTCAGGCAAGGCGATTCCAGGCAAGGCAATTGCAGGGAAGTCAATTCCAGGTAATTCCAGGCACAGATATTCCAGGCAAGGTATTTCCAAACAATTAAAGGCAAAGAAATTTCTGCCAAAGATATACCAGGCCTTTCCAATCAAGGCTATACCACGGAAAACAATTCCAGGGAAATCTAGACAAGGCAATTCCAGGCAACTCCAGGCAAGGCAATTCCAAGCAAGGCAATTCCAGGCATTGCAATAAGGTAATTTCAGGCAAGGCAATTCCAGACAAGGCAAATACAGGAATGGCAATTCCAGGCAATACCAGGCAAGGCAATTTTCAAAAATACAATTCCAGGCAAGGCAATTCCAGGCATTCTGAGCAAGGAAATTCCAGGAAAGGCAAATCCATGCAAGACAAATCCAGGAAAGGCAATTTCCAGCAATCCCAGGCAAGGCAATTCCAGGTAAGGCAATTCCAGGCAAGGCAATTTTAGGCAAAGCAATAAAAGGCAATACCTCACAAGGCAATACCAGGCAAGGCATTTCCAGGCAGTTACAGAAAATGCAATTCCAGGCAAGTCAATTCCAGGCAACTCCAGGCAAGGAAATATCAGGTAAGGCAATTCTAGGCAATTCCAAGCAAGAAAATTACAGGAAAGGCAATTCCAATCAATTCCCGGCAATGCAATTTCAGGCGAGGCAATTCGAGGTAATTCCAGGCAAGGCAATTTAAGCGAAGTCTAGGCAAGGCAATTCCAGGCCAGGCATTTCTTCACAATTCCACAAAAGTTAATTCCAGGCGAGAAAATTACAGAAAATTCCAGGCAAAAAAATCCACATAAAGCAATTCCAGGCAATTACAGGCAAGCCAATTCAAGGCAATTTCAGGAAGGCAATTCTTGGCTAGGCCATTCCAGACAAATCCAGGCAAGGCAAATCCAGAAAAGGTAATTCCAGGTTATTCCAGGCACTGCAAATCAGGCATGGCATATTCAGGCAATTCCAGGCAAGGCAATTTCAGGCAAGGCAAATCCAGGCAAGACTATTCTAGGCAAGGCAATTCAAAGGAATTCCATGCAAGGATATTCCAGGCAATTCTAGGCAAGGCAATTACAGAAAAGGCAATTGCAATCAATTCCAGGCAAGGCAATCAGAGGCGAAGCAATTTCAGGCAATTCCAGGCAAGGCAACTAAAGCCAACTTTAGGCAAGGCAATTCCAGGCAAAATATTTATAGGCAATTTCAAAAAAGGATATTTTTGGCAAGGCAATTTTAGGCAACTCCAGGCAAGCCAACTCCAGGCAAGGCAATTTAGGAAATTCCAGGAAAGGCAATTTTAGGCAATGCAATTTTAGGCAATTCCAGGCAAGGCAATTCCAGGGAAGTCAATTCCAGGCAATTCCAGGCACGGATATTCCAGGCATGGAAATTCCACCCAATTCTAGGCAAACCAATTACAGCCAAGGCAATTCTAGGTATTTCCAGGCAAGACTATACCAGGCAAAACAATTCCAGCTAAATCCAGGGAAGGCACTTTGAGGCAAGGCAATTCCAAACAAGTCAATTCCAGGCAATGCAATTAGACCAATTTCTGACAAGGCAATTCCAGGCAAAACATTTACAGGCAATTCCACAAAAAAAGATTTCAGGCAAGGAAATTCCAGGAAACTCAAGGCAAGGCAATTCCAGGAAAGTCTAGGCAATGTAATTCCAGGCAAGAATATTAGAAGCAAGGCTGTTAAGAGCAATAGCAGAAAAGGAAATTATAGGAAAAGAATTCCAGGCAAATTCAGGAAAGGAAATTCCAGGCAGGGCAATTTCAGGCAAGGCTATTTCAGGTAAGGCAATTCCAGGCTTTCTATGCAAGGCAATTTTAGGCAAGTCAATTCCAGGCCAGGCAAATACAGGAAAGGAAATTCCAGGCAATCCCAGGCAAGGCAATTCGGGGTGAGGCAATTTCAGGCAACTCCAGGCAAGCCAATTCCAGGCAAGGTAATTCCAGAACACTCCAGAAAAGGCAATTTTAGGCAAGACAATTTTAGTCATTTCCAGGGAAGTCAATTCAAGGCAATTCTAGGCAAGGATATTTCAGGCATGGAATTTCCAGGCAATTCCAGGAAAAGCAATTACAGCCAAGGCAATTCCAGGCATTTCCAGGCAAGGCTATACCAGGCAAAGCAATTCCAGAAACATCCAGATAAGGCAATTCGAGGCAAGGCAATTTTAAACAAGGCAATTCCAGGCAATGCAATTAAACCAATTTCTGGCAAGACATTTCTAGGCAATTCTGCAGAAGGAGATTTTAGGCAAGAAAATTCCAGGAAACTCAAGGCAAAGCAATTTAAGGAAACTCTAGGCAAGGCAATTACAGGCAGTTCGAGGCAAGGTATTTCCAGGCAAGGATATTCAAAGAAAGGCAGTTAAGAGCAATAGCAGGAAATGAAATTATAGAAAACATTTTCTAGGCAATTCCAGAAAAGGCAATTTCATGCAAGTCAATTCCAGGCAAGGCAAATAAAGGAAAGGCAATTCCAGGCACAGCAATTTCAGACTAGCAATATCAGGCAATTCCAGGCAAGACAATTAGAGCCAATTCCAGGCAAGGCAATTCCAGGCAAGGAATTTATAGGCAATTCCAAAAGCGGCAATTCCTGGCAAGGCAATTTCAGGCAACTCCAAGCAAGGCAATTCCAGGCAAGGCAATTGCAGGGAAGTCAATTCCAGGTAATTCCAGGCACGGATATTCCAGGCAAAATATTTCCAGGCAATTAAAGGCAAATAAATTTCTACCAAGGATATGCCAGGCATTTCCAATCAAGGCTATACCAGGGAAAACAATTCCAGGGAAATCTAGGCAAGGCAATTCCAGGCAACTCCAAGCAAGGTAATTCCAGGCAAGGCAATTTAAGCGAAGTCTAGGCAAGGCAATTCCAGGCCAGGCATTTCTTCACAATTCCACAAAAGTTAATTCCAGGCGAGAAAATTACGGAAAATTCCAGGCAAAAAAATCCACATAAAGCAATTCCAGGCAATTACAGGCAAGCCAATTCAAGGCAATTTCAGGAAGGCAATTCTTGGCTAGGCCATTCCAGACAAATCCAGGCAAGGCAAATCCAGAAAAGGTAATTCCAGGTTATTCCAGGCACTGCAAATCAGGCATGGCATATTCAGGCAATTCCAGGCAAGGCAATTTCAGGCAAGGCAAATCCAGGCAAGACTATTCTAGGCAAGGCAATTCAAAGGAATTCCATGCAAGGATATTCCAGGCAATTCTAGGCAAGGCAATTACAGAAAAGGCAATTGCAATCAATTCCAGGCAAGGCAATCAGAGGCGAAGCAATTTCAGGCAATTCCAGGCAAGGCAACTAAAGCCAACTTTAGGCAAGGCAATTCCAGGCAAAATATTTATAGGCAATTTCAAAAAAGGATATTTTTGGCAAGGCAATTTTAGGCAACTCCAGGCAAGCCAACTCCAGGCAAGGCAATTTAGGAAATTCCAGGAAAGGCAATTTTAGGCAATGCAATTTTAGGCAATTCCAGGCAAGGCAATTCCAGGGAAGTCAATTCCAGGCAATTCCAGGCACGGATATTCCAGGCATGGAAATTCCACCCAATTCTAGGCAAACCAATTACAGCCAAGGCAATTCTAGGTATTTCCAGGCAAGACTATGCCAGGCAAAACAATTCCAGCTAAATCCAGGGAAGGCACTTTGAGGCAAGGCAATTCCAAACAAGTCAATTCCAGGCAATGCAATTAGACCAATTTCTGACAAGGCAATTCCAGGCAAAACATTTACAGGCAATTCCACAAAAAAAGATTTCAGGCAAGGAAATTCCAGGAAACTCAAGGCAAGGCAATTCCAGGAAAGTCTAGGCAATGTAATTCCAGGCAAGAATATTAGAAGCAAGGCTGTTAAGAGCAATAGCAGAAAAGGAAATTATAGGAAAAGAATTCCAGGCAAATTCAGGAAAGGAAATTCCAGGCAGGGCAATTTCAGGCAAGGCTATTTCAGGTAAGGCAATTCCAGGCTTTCTATGCAAGGCAATTTTAGGCAAGTCAATTCCAGGCCAGGCAAATACAGGAAAGGAAATTCCAGGCAATCCCAGGCAAGGCAATTCGGGGCGAGGCAATTTCAGGCAACTCCAGGCAAGCCAATTCCAGGCAAGGTAATTCCAGAACACTCCAGAAAAGGCAATTTTAGGCAAGACAATTTTAGTCATTTCCAGGGAAGTCAATTCAAGGCAATTCTAGGCAAGGATATTTCAGGCATGGAATTTCCAGGCAATTCCAGGAAAAGCAATTACAGCCAAGGCAATTCCAGGCATTTCCAGGCAAGGCTATACCAGGCAAAGCAATTCCAGAAACATCCAGATAAGGCAATTCGAGGCAAGGCAATTTTAAACAAGGCAATTCCAGGCAATGCAATTAAACCAATTTCTGGCAAGACATTTCTAGGCAATTCTGCAGAAGGAGATTTTAGGCAAGAAAATTCCAGGAAACTCAAGGCAAAGCAATTTAAGGAAACTCTAGGCAAGGCAATTACAGGCAGTTCGAGGCAAGGTATTTCCAGGCAAGGATATTCAAAGAAAGGCAGTTAAGAGCAATAGCAGGAAATGAAATTATAGAAAACATTTTCTAGGCAATTCCAGAAAAGGCAATTTCATGCAAGTCAATTCCAGGCAAGGCAAATAAAGGAAAGGCAATTCCAGGCACAGCAATTTCAGACTAGCAATATCAGGCAATTCCAGGCAAGACAATTAGAGCCAATTCCAGGCAAGGCAATTCCAGGCAAGGAATTTATAGGCAATTCCAAAAGCGGCAATTCCTGGCAAGGCAATTTCAGGCAACTCCAAGCAAGGCAATTCCAGGCAAGGCAATTGCAGGGAAGTCAATTCCAGGTAATTCCAGGCACGGATATTCCAGGCAAAATATTTCCAGGCAATTAAAGGCAAATAAATTTCTACCAAGGATATGCCAGGCATTTCCAATCAAGGCTATACCAGGGAAAACAATTCCAGGGAAATCTAGGCAAGGCAATTCCAGGCAACTCCAAGCAAGGTAATTCCAGGCAACTCCAGGCAAGGCAATTCCAGGCAAGGCAATTCCAGGCATTCTGGTGAGGTAATTTCAGGCAAGGCAATTCCAGGCAATTCCAGGCAAGGCAAATACAGGAACGGCAATTCCAGGCAATCCCAGGCAAGGCAATTCCAATAATACAATTCCAGGCAAGGCAATTCCAGGCATTCTGGGCAAAACAATTCCAGGAAAGGCAATTTCAGGCAATTCTGGGCAAGGCAATTCCAACTAAGGCAATTCCAGGCAAGGCAATCCAGGAAATTCCAGGCAAGGCAATTCCAGGCAAGGTAGTTCCAGAAAATTCCAGGCAAGGTAATTCCAGGCAAGGCATCTCCATGGAATTCCAGGAAAGGCAACTACAGGCAAAGTAATTCGAGTAAATGTAAGGGAAAGAAAATCCAGGCTAGGCCACTCAGGGCAGTTTCAGGCAAGGCAATTCCAGGCAAGGATATTCCACGGAAGGCAATTAAAGGCACTTTTAGGCAAGGCAATTTCTTGCAAGGCAATTCCCATCAAGGCAATTCCAGGAAATTCCAGGCAAAAAAATTCCAAAAAATTTCAGGAATGAAAATTTTAGAAAATTCCAGGAAAGGCAATTTTAGGCATGGCAACTTCAAACAATTCCAGGAAAGGCAATTCCAGGCAAATTCAGGAAAGGCAATTACAGGGAATTTCTGGCAAGGCAGTTACAGGAAAGGCAATTCCAATCAATTTTCTGCAAGGCCATTCTAGGCGAGGCAATTTCAGGCAATTCCAGGCAAGGCAATTAAAACCACCTCCAGGCAAGGCCATTCCAGGCAAGGCAATTCCAAGAAATTTCAGGAAAGGCAATTTCAGGCAAGGCAATTCTAAGCAATTTCAGGTAAAGCAATTCCAGAAAAGTTAATTCCAGGCAATTAATGGCACGGATATTTCAGACTTAATATTTCCAGGCAATTTTAGGCAAAGCAATTACAGCCAAGGCAATTCCAGGCATTTCCAGGCAAGGCTATTCCAGGCAAAGCAATTCCAGGCAAATCAATTCCAGGCAAATCCAGGCAATGCAATTCCAGGCAAGCTAATTCCAGGCAACTCCAGACAAGGCCATTTCAGGCAATTTCAAGAAATGCAATTTCAGGCAAGGCAATTCTAGGCAATTCCAGACAAGGGAATTCCAGGGAAGTCAATTCCAGGCCATTCCAGGCACAAATATTTCAGGCATGGTATTTACAGGCAATTCGAGGCAAAGCAATTACAGCCAAGGCAATTCCAGGTATTTTCAGGAAAGGCTATTCCAGGCAAGGCAGTTCCAGGCAAATCCAGGCAAGGCAATTTGAGGCAATTTTAGGAAAGGCAATTCTAGGCAATTCAAGGCAAGGCAATTCCAAAAAAGGCAATTCCAGGCAACGCAATTTCAGGCAAGTATATCCCAGGCAATGCAATTCTACGCAAGGAAATTCCAGGCAAGGCAATTTCAGGCAATTCTCTGAGTAGCCATATGAAGTAGACTACTTACTTTTCCCGAGTTGTTTATTATTTCTTGGGGGTCCTAATGAATGGCCATATGAAATAGACTTCTGATTATTCCACACGTGTGTATTATTCAGGGATTCTCAGAATGGGGGGCAATATGAATTAGTCTCCCCAGTACTCCACAGACATGCGTTATGCATTGAGGCTTATAATGAGTGGTCATATTAAACAGAATCCTGACTATTCCCAATGTGCGTGTCATTCAGTGAGGCTCTGAATGATTCGTCATGTGGAAAAGACTCCTGAGTACTCAACAGGTGTGAATTATTCACTGAGCCTCTGAACGAGTGGCCATGTGAAATACACTCCTGATTTTTTCCAGGTGTGTACTACTCAGTGAGTCTCTAAATGAGTGGCCATATGAAACAGATTCCCCAGTACTCGACTGATGTGCATAATTCACTGAAGGGCTGAATGAGTCAGCATAAGCAATAGACCCCTGATTATTCCCCAGATGTGCATTGTACACTGAGGCTCTGAATATGTGGCCATTTGGAATAGGTTCCTCATTATTTCCTAGGTGTGTATTTTTCACTTAGTCTCTGAATGAGGGGCCATTTTAAATAAAGACCTGACAATTCCCCAAACTTGCACTACTTTGAAAAGTTTTGAATGATGGGCAATATTAAAAAGACTCCTCAGTAGTTCTCTGGTGTGTATTATTCACTGAGGCACTGAAAGACTGTTCCTATGAGACTCTTCACTATTCCCAAGGTGTGCAGTATTTAGTTTGGCTCACAAAACTGGTCGTATGAAATAGAATCCTGATTATTCCCAAATGTGTGTCATTCACTGAGGCTCTGAGTGAGTGGCCATATGAAATAGACCCTTGACTATTCGCTGAGGTTTTGAATGAAGGGTCATTTAAAATAAAGTCCTTAGTACTGTTCAGGCATGCATGATTCACTGAGGCTCTGAATCAGTGGCTATATAAAATAGTCTCCAGACTATTCAACATGTGTGTACCATTCAGTGAGGCTCTGAATAAGTGGCTGTATGAAACAGAATCCTCACTATTCCAAATGTGTGCATTATTCAGTGAAGGTCTGAATGAGTGTTTATAAGAATTAGAATCCTGACTACTCCCCTGGTGGGCATTACTGAGGTGAGGAATGAGTGGTCACATAAAATAGATTCCTGAGTACTCCACAGATATTCTATGCATTATTTGCTAAGGTGTTGAATCTGTGGTAATACAAAATAGACACCTACATATGCCCGAGATGCATATTATTCAGAGAGGCTCTGAAGGAGTGACTATATAAATTAGGCTCCTGACTATTCCACAGCAGTGCATTATTCAATGAAGCTATGAGTGAGAGATGAGATGAAATTGATTCCTGATTTTTCTCAGTTGTGCATAATTCACTGAGCCTCTTAGTGTGTGCTTAATGGAAATACACTCCTGACTATTCCACAGGTGTATCTTATTCACTGAGATTTTTTATAAGTTGCCATATGAAATACACTCCTGACAATTCTTCAAGTGTGCACTATTCTCTGGGAGTATCGTTGAGTGGCAATAAGAAACAGATTCCTGACTCTCCCCAAAGTGTGTATTATTCAGAAGGGCTCTGAAAGAGTGTCCGTCTGAAATAGACTCCTGATTATTTCCCAGGTGGGCATTATTTACTGACCCTCTGAATAAATGGCCATATGAAAGAGACTCCAAATTTTTCTCCAGGTATACATTATTCAATGAGGCTCTGAAGGAGGAGCCATACGACATTTACTCCTCAAAATGCAGCATGTGTTAATTTTTCTATTAGACTCGGAAATGGGTCAATAGAAAATAAACTTCTCTGGATTGCAAGGCATACATAATTCAGCGGGGCTCATAACGGGTGTTCATATTAAATAGAATCATGACTATTCCCCACGAGTGTATCATTCAGTGAGGTGCTGAAAGAGTGGCCATATTAAATAGAATCCTGTCTATTCCCCACGTGTGTCTCATTCAGTGAGGTGCTGAATGAGTGGCCATATAAAATAGATTCCTGAGTACCCAACAGGTATGCATTGTTCAGTGAGGCTTTGAATGAGGGGCCTATGTAATCGACTCCTGAATATTCCCTAGGTGTGTAGTATTCACAGAGGCTCTGAAGGAGTGCTTACATGGCATAGCCAGCTGATTAATATTCAGGTGTGCATTATTCAATGATGCTCTCAATCAGTGGTCATATGAAATAGAATTCTGACTATTTCCCAGGTGTAAACCATTCAGTAATGCTCTGATTGAGTGGCCATATGGCATGGACACTGACTATTCCCCAGTTGTGTATCATTCTGTGAGTTTCTGAATGAGTTACCATAAAAAATAAACTCCTGACTATATCCTCATGACTATTTCTCAGCTGTGCATTTTCCACTGTGGCACTGGGTGAACAGTCGTATCAAACAGACTCCAGACTATTCCCAAGGTGTGCATTATTCAGTGAGTCTCTGAATAAATGGCTATATGAAATAGACTCCTGGGTATTTTTCAGGTATATCTGATTCTTCAGTGAGGCTCTGAATGAGTGGCCATGTGAAATACACTCCTGACGTTTCAAAAGGTGTGTATTATTCAGTGAGGCTCTGAAAGAATGGCCATAGGAAAGAGACTCCTGAATACTATCCAGGCGTCCATTTTTAGGTTGGACTCTGAATGAGTGGCCATAAGAAATAGAATCCTGACTTACCCCAAATGTATATTATTCAGTGAGGCTCTAAATATGTGGCTATATGAAATAGACTTCTGATTACTCTACACGTGTTCATTATTCAGTGAAGCTCTGAATGAGAGGCAATATGTAATAGCGTCCTGAGTATTCCCCAGGTATGCTTTATTCACTGAGGCTCTAAAAGTTTGGCCATATAAAATAATCTCCGGTCTACTCCACAGGTGTGTATTACTTAAAGAGACTTTGAGTTTGTGACATATGAAATAGACTCCTGACTATTCCCCAGGTGTGTATTATTGACTGAGACTCAGAGTAAGTGGGCATACGTAATAGACTACTGGCTATTCCAAAGTTTTGCATTACTCATTCAGGCTTTAATTTTTTGGCCATATAAAATAGACTAGTGTCTATTCCCCAGAGTGCATTATTCACTGCGGCTGTAAATGAGTGGCTATGAGTAGACTCCTATCTTTTAACCGTGTGTGTACTACTCAGTGAGGCTCTGCATGAGTGGTCATTTGAAATAGGATGCTGACTATCCCCCATGATTGTATTATTCAGTGAATTTCTGAATGTGTGCCTATATGAAATAGACTGCTGAGTACTGTACATTTCTGCATTATTTACTGAGGCTATGAGTGTGTGGCCATATGAAAGGGAATCCTGACTATTCCACAGGTGTGTATTATTCACTGAGGCTCTGAATGAGCAGCTGTATGAAATTCACTTCTGGCTACTCCACGGGTGTGCATTATTCACTGTGGCTCTGAAGGAGTGTTCATATGACATAGACTCCTGATTATTGCCCAGGTGTGCATTATTCAATGAGGCTCTTAGTCAATGGTCATATAAAATAGAATCCTGACTATTTCCCAGGTGTGCATCATTTAGTAATGCTCTGATTGAGTGGCCATATGACATAGACCCTTACTATTCGCCAGGTGTGTATCATTCAGTGAAATTCTGAAAAAATGGCCACAAGAAATAGACTCCTGACTGTTCCCCAGGTGTGTATTACTTACTAGGGCTATAGATGTGTGGCTACATAAAATATCCCCCTGACTATTTCTCACGTGTGCATTTTCCACTGAGGCACTGAATGAACCATTATATCAAACAGACTCCAGACTATTTCACCAGTGTGCACTATTTCATAAATGTCTGAATGATTGCTATATGAAATAGACTTTGGAGTATTCCCCAGGTATGTATGATTCACTGTGGCTCTGAAGGAGTGTTCATATTACATAGCCACCTGATTAATGTCCAGGTGTTCATTACTCAATGAGGCTCTAAATCAGTCATCATATGAAATAGAATCCTGACTATTTCTCAGGTGTGAGTCATTCAGAAATACTCTGATTGAGTGGCCATATGGCATGGACTCTGACTATTCCCCAGGTGTGTATCATTCAGTGAGTTTCTGAATGAGTGACCATATGAAATAGTCTCCTGACTATAGCTGTTTGACTTTTCCACAGGTGTGCATTTTCCACTGAAACACTGGTTGAACGGTAATATCAAATATACTCCATACTATTCCCGAGGTGTGCATTATTCAGTTAGTCTCTGAATAAGTGGTTATATAAAATAGACTCCTGAATATTGCCAGGTATATATCATTCTTTCTTGGGTCTGTGAATGACTGGCCATATGAAATACAATCCTGATTATCCATAGGTGTGTATTATTCAGTGAGGCTCTGAAAGTGTGGCCATAGGAAAGAGACTCCAGAATACTCCCCAGGCATGCATTTTTAGGTTGGGCTCTGAATAAGTGGCCATAAAAAATATAATCCTGAATTTCCCCAGGTGTATATTACTCAGTGAGGCTTTTAATGTGTGGCTACATAAAAGAGACTTCTGACTACTCTACAGATGTTCCTGATTCAGTGAACCTCTGAAAGAGAGGCCATATGTAACAGCGTCCTGAGTTTTCCCTGGTACGCATTATTCACTGAGGCTCTGAAAGATTGGCCATATGAAATGGACTCCTGACTAGTACACAAGTGTATTATTGACTGAGATTCTGAGAAAGTGGGCCTATGGAATAGACTCCACACTATTCCAAAGCTGGGCATTACTCACTCAGCTGTTAATTTTGTGGCCATATAAAATAGCCTATTGTCTATTCCACAGGTGTGCATTATTCTTTGAGGCTGTAAATGAGTGGCTATATAAAGTACACCACTAACTCTTCCCCAGGTGTGTATTACTCAGTGAGGCTCTGCATGAGTGGTCATATTAAATAGGATGCTGACTATCCCCCATGTTTCTATTATTCAGTGAATCTGTGAATGAGTGGCTATATGAAATAGACTGCTAAGCACTGTACATTAGTATATTATTCACTGAGGCTCTGAGTGAGTGGCCACATGAAATGTAATCCTGACGACCCCACAGGTGTGTATTACTCACTGAGGCTCTGAGTGAGGGGCTGTATGAAATACACTCCTGGCTACTCCACATGTGTGCATTATTCACTTAGGCTCTGAATGAGTGTTCATATGACATAGCCTCCTGATTATTGCCCAGGTGTGCATTATTAAATGAGGCTCTTAATTAATGGTCCTATGAAACAGAATCCTGATTATTTCCCAGCTGTGCATCATTCAATAATGCTCTGATTGTGTGGCCATATGACATAGACTTTGACTATTCCCCAGGTGTGTATCATTCAGTGAGTTTATGAATAAGTGGCCACATGAAATAGACTCCTGACTATTCCCCAGGTGTGTATTATTTACTAAGTGTATGGATGAGTGGCTACATAAAACAGCCTCCTGACTATTCCTACGCTGTGCATTTTCCACTGAGGCACTGAATGAACCATCATCTCAAACAGACTCCAGATTATTTGGCAGGTTTGCATTATTGCATGAGTCTGTGAATGAGTGGCTATATGAAATACACTCCTGAGTATTCCTCAGGTATGTATGATTCACTGAGGCTCTGAATGAGCGGCCATGTGAGATACACTCCTGAGTTTTCCATAGATGTGTATTATTCAATGAAGCTCTGAATGAGTGGCCATGGGAAAGAGACTCCTGAATACTCCCAGGAGTGTATTTTTAGGTTGGGATCTTCAAAAGCTTTGTTATGAAATAGAATCCTGACGTTCCTTCAGGTGTGTATTATTCAGTGAGGCTCTGAATGTGTAGCTATATAAAACAGATTTCTGACTATTCTACAGGTGTTCCTTAATCAGTGATGCTCTGAATGAGAGGCCATATGTAAGAGTGTCCTGAGTATTACCCTGTATGCTTTAATCACTGAGACTCAGAAAGTTTGGCCACATGAAATAGCCTCCTGACTATTCCAAGGGTGTGTATTATTTAATAGGGCTTTGAGTTAGTGATTATATGAAATAGATTCCTGTTATTCCTCAGGTGTGTATTATTGACTGAAACTCTGATTAAGTGGGCGTATGTAATAGACTCCTCACAATTCCGAAGTTGTGCATTACTCACTCAGGCTTTGATTTTGTGGCCATATAAAACACACTAGTGTCTATTCCGCAGGTATGCATTATTCACTGAGGCTCTGAAAGTTTGGCCATATGAAATAGCCTTCTGACTATTCCACAAGTGTGTATTATTTAATGAGGCTTTGAGTGAGTGACCATACGAAATAGATTTTTGACTATTCCTCAGGTGTGTATTATTGACTGAGACTCTGATTAAATGGGCATATGGAATAGACTACTCACTATTCCATAGTTGTGCATTACTCACTCAGGCTTTGTTTTTGTGGCCATATAAAATAGACTAGCGTCTACTCCCCAGGTGTGCATTATTGACTGAGGCTCTAAATGAGTGACTATATGAAGTAGGCTCTTAACTCTTCCCCAGGTGTGTATTATTGAATGGGACTCTGAATAATTGGTCAAAAGGGAGACTCCTGACTCTTCCCCACGTGTGCATTATTTACAGAGACGCTGAATGTGTAGCCATTAGAAGTAGTCTCTTGACTATTTCCCAGGGGTGTATACACCACTGAGGCCCTGAACGAGTGGCCATATGAGATTCCCGACTATTCCGTATATGTATAATTCACTGAAACACTGAAAGAATGGCCGTATGAAATAGATTCCATTTTACTCCACAAGTATGCGTTATTCATTGATTTTCGAAATGAATCACCATATGAAATAGGGTAGTGATTATTCCGCAAATGTGCATTATTGAAAGAGGTCCTGTATGAGTGTCCATACAAAATAAACTTCTGACTATTACGCAGGTGTGTATCCTTCAGGGAGGTGCTTAATTTGTGGCTATTGTAAATAGGGTCCTGACTAATCCACAGGTGTTTATTATTCACTGAAGCCCTGAATGAGTTGTCATATGAAACAGACTCCTGACAATTCCCCAGGTGTGCAGTACTTTGTAAGGCTCTCACTGAGTGGCCATATGAAATAGACTCCTGACTGTACCCCGTGTGTGTATTATTCAGAGGGTCTCTGAAAAAGTGTCCATATGAAATACACTCTTGTCTCTTTTACAGATGTGCAGTATACACTGAAGCTCTGAATGCGTTTCAATATGAAATACACTCCTGACTATTCTCCAGTTGTGTTTCATTCACATGAGCTCTGAATGAAGGGCCCTATGGAATAGACTTCTGACTATTCCACAGGTGTGTATTTTTCACTGATGTTCTGAATATGTAACCAAAACAAATAGACACATGGCGACTCCACCGGTGTGCATTCTTTACTGATGCTCTGAATGAATGGCCATATGAAAGAGACTCTAAGATTTTTTCAGGTATGCATTAGTCAATGAGGCTCTGAATGGGAGGACACTGTAAATAAACTCCTGACCATTCCCCAAAATTGCACTATTCATAGGACTCTGAATTAGTGGCAATATTGAAGTAACCTAATCAGTATTCCCCTGGTGTATATTATTCACTGAGGCTCTAAAAAAGTGTCCATATGAAAGAGAAACCTGTCTGTTCCCAAGGTGTGCATTATTCAATTAGGCTCTGAATCACAGGCGATAGGGAATAAGATACAGTTTATTCCCCAGCTGTGTATCATTCACTGAGGCTCTGACTGAGTTTCCATATGATATACAGCCTCGAATATTCCCCATGTATGCATTATTCACTGAGGCTCTGAAAAAAAAGGTCATTTGAAATAGAATCCTCAGTACTCCCAATGAGTGCATCATTCACTGTGGATGTGAATGAGTGGAAATATGAAAGTGACTCTTGATTATTCCACAGGTGTGTACCATTCCGTGAGGCTCTGAATGTGTGGCCATATGTAAGAGAATCCTGACTATTCCAAACGTGTGCATTATTAAGTCAAGGTCTAAATGAGTGACCAAAAAATATATAATCCTGATGATTCCCCAGGTGTGCATTATTCACTGAGGTGCTGAATGAGTGGCCATATGAAAAAGAATGCTGAGTACTCCCCAGGTATGCATTATTCACTGAGGCTGTGAATCAGTGGCCATGTGAAATAGACTTCTGAATATTCCCCATGCCTGCATTATTAAGGAACATTCTGAAAATGTATTCCTATGAAATCGACTGCTGACTATTCTCCAGGTGTGGATTATTCACTGAGGCTATAAATGGGAGGAAATGTGAAATAGATGCCAGATTATTTTCCAGGTTGGTTTTATTCACAGGGGCAATGAATGAGGGGCCATGTAAAATAGACTCCTGTCTATTCCACAGGTGTGTATGATTCGCTGATGTTCTCAATGTGTGGCCAAAGGAAATAGACCCTGGCTACTCCACAGAATAATGTGTACATTATTCTCCGACACTCTGAATGAATGGCCATATGAAAGAGACTCCAAAGATTTTTCAAGTGTGCATTATTAAATGAGGACTTAAATGCAGGCCATACGAAATAGACTCCTGACAATTCCCCAGGTGTGCAGTACTCAGTGAGATACGGAAAAGGGGGCATATGCAATAGACTACTCACTATTCTACAGGTATAGGTTATTCAGTGAGTCTCAAAGATGGTGTCAATATTAAATAGAATCCAGACTATTCCTTACGTGTGTACCATTCAGTGAAGTGCTGAATGACTGGCCATATGATATATATTCCTGATGACACAAAAGATGTTCATGGTTCACTTAGCATTTGAATGAGGAGCAATATGAAGTAGACTCCTGACAATGGCCCAGGTGTGTATAATTCACTGAGCCTCTGAATAATTGGCCTGAAGAAATAAACTCCTGGCTATGACCAAGGTGTGTATTAATCAGTGAGCCTCAAAATGAGTGGCCATATGAACTAAACCTCTCAGTACTCCACAGGGGTGAGTTACACAGTGAGACTCTGAAAGAGTGGGCATATGAAATAGACTCCTGACTATTCCTCAGGTGTGCATTATTCACCGAGACTCTGAATGTGTGGCCATAGGAAATAGAATCCTCACAATTTCAAAGGTGTGTATTTTTCACTAAGTCTCTGAATGAGGAGCCATTCTAAATAGACACCTGACAATTCCCCAAACTTGCACTCCTTTGAATGGTTTGAGTGACGGGCAATATTAAAAAGACTCCTCAGTATTCTTTTGGTGTGTATTATTCACGAGGCACTGAAAGACTGTTCGTATGAGACTCCTCACTATTCCCAAAGTGTGCAGTATTTACCTTGGCTCCCAATACTGGTCGTATGAAATAGAATCTTGATTATTTACCAAGTGTTTGTCATTCACTGAGGCTCTGAATGAGTGGCCATATGAAACAGACCCTTGACTATTCACTGAGGCTTTGAATGAAGGGTCATTTGAAATAAAATCCTCAGTACTCTTCAGGTGTGCACGATCCACTGAGGCACTGAATCAGTGGCTATATAAAATAGTCTCCAGACTATTCCACATGTGTGTACCAATCAGTGAGGATCTGAATGAGTGGCCATATGAAACAGAATCCTCACGATTCCAAATGTGCACGTTATTTAGTGAAAGTCCAAATGAGTGTTTATAAGAAATAGAATCCAGACTATTTCCCTGGTTTGCATTACCTCACTGAGGTGAGGAATGAGTGGTCACATGAAATAGATTGCTGAGTACTCCACAGGTTTAGTATGATTTATTTACAAAGGCGTTGAATCAGTGGTAATATGAAATAGACACCTAAATATCCCTGAGTTGCATATTATTCAGAGAGGCTCTGAATGAGTAGCCATATCAATTAGGCTCCAGACTATTCCACAGCAGTGCATTATTCAATGAAGCTATGAATGAGAGATGAGATGAAATTGATTCCTGATCCATCCCCAGTTGTGCATAATTCACTTAGCCTTTTAGTGTGTGCTTAATTGAAATACATTTTTGACTATTCCCCAGGTGTATCTTATTCACTGAGGTTTTTTATGAGTTGCCATATGAAACAGACTCCTGACAATTCCCCAAGTGTGCACGATTCCCTGGGAGTCTCAGTGAGTAGCAATAAGAAACAGATTCCTGACTCTCCACAATGTGTTTATTATTCAGGGGAGCTCTGAAAGAGTGTCCATCTGAAATAGACTCCTGATTATTTCCCAGGTGTGCACTATTCACTGAGGCTCTGAATAAGTGGCAATATATCATAGATCCCTGATTATTCCTCAAGTGTGTATTATTCACTCAGACTCTGAATGAGGGGCCTTATGAAATAGACTCCAGACTATACCACAAGTGTGTATTATTCACTGATATTCTGAATGTGTGGCCAACGCAAAGAGACTTCTGGCCACTCCACAGGTGTGCATTATTTACTGATACTCTGAATGAATGGCCATATAAAAGAGACTCCATATTTTTTCCATTTATATGTTATTCAATGAGGCTCTGAAGGAGAAGCCATACGACATTTACTCTTTACAATGCAGCATGTGTTAATTTTTCTATTAGACTCTAAAATGGGGTCAATAGAAAATAAACTTCTCTGGATTGCAAGGCATACATAATTCAGCGGGGCTCATAATGAGTGGCCATATTAAATAGAATCCTGTCTATTCCCCACGTGTGTATCATTCAGGTGAGGTGCTGAATGAGTGTCCATATGAAATAGACTCCTGAGTACCCAACAGGTATGCATTGTTCAGTGAGGCTTTGAATGAGGGGCCTATGTAATCGACTCCTGAATATTCCCTAGGTGTGTAGTATTCACAGAGGTTCTGAAGGAGTGCTTACATGGCATAGCCAGCTGATTAATATCCAGGTGTGCATTATTCAATGAGGCTCTCAATCAGTGGTCATATGAAATAGAATTCTGACTATTTCCCAGGTGTGAACCATTCAGTAATGCTCTGATTGAGTGGCCGTATGGCATGGACTCTGACTATTCCCCAGGTATGTATCATTCAGTGAGTTTCTGATCGAGTGACCATGTGTAATAGTCTCCCGACTATAGCCTCTTGACTATTCCTCATGTGTGCATTTTCCACTGAGGCACTGGGTGAACAGTCGTATCAAACAGACTCCAGACTATTCCCAAGGTGTGCATTATTCAGTGAGTCTCTGAATAAATGGCTATATGAAATAGACTCCTGAGTATTTTTCAGGTATATCTGATTCTTCAGTGAGGCTCTGAATGAGTGGCCATGTGAAATACACTCCTGACTTTTCCATAGGTGTGTATTATTCAGTGAGGCTCTGAAAGAATGGCCATAGGAAAGAGACTCCTGAATACTCCCCAGGCGTCCATTTTTAGGTTGGGTTCTGAATGAGTGGCCACAAGAAACAGAATCCTGACTTTCCCCCAAATATATATTCAGTGAGGCTCTAAATACATGGCTGTATAAAATTGACTTCTGATAAATCTACACGTGTTCATTATTCAGTGAAGCTCTGAATGAGAGGCAATATGTGATAGCGTCCTGAGTATTCCCCAGGTATGCTTTATTCACTGAGGCTCTAAAAGTTTGGCCATATAAAATAATCTCTGGTCTACTCCACAGGTGTGTATTACTTAAAGAAATTTGAGTTAGTGATATATGAAATAGACTCCTGACTATTCTTCAGGTGTGTATTATTGACTGAGACTCAGGGTAAGTGGGCATATGTAATAGACTACTGACTATTCCAAAGTTTTGCATTACTCATTCAGGCTTTAATTTTGTGGCCATATAAAATAGACTAGTGTCTATTCTACAGAGTGCGTTATTCACTGTGGTTGTAAATGAGTGGCTATAAAGTAGACTCCTATCTTTTAACCGTGTGTGTACTACTCAGTGAGGCTCTGCATGAGTGGTCATTTGAAATAAGATGCTGACTATCCCCCATGATTGTATTATTCAGTGAATATCTGAATGTGTGGCTATATAAAATAGACTGCTGAGTACTGTACATTTCTGAATTATTTACTGAGGCTATGAGTGTGTGGCCATATGAAAGGGAATCCTGACTATTCCACAGGTGTGTATTATTCACTGAGGCTCTGAATGAGTGGCTGTATGAAAATCACTTCTGGCTACTCCACGGGTGTGCATTAGTCACTGTGGCTCTGAGGAGTGTTCATATGACATAGTCTCCTTATTATTGCCCAGTTGTGCCTTATTAAATGAGGTTCTTAATCAATGGTCCTATGAAACAGAATCCTATTTCCCAGCTGTGCATCATTCAATAATGCTCTGATTGTGTGGCCATATGACATAGATTTTGACTATTCCCCAGGTGTGTATCGTTCAGTGAGTTTCTGAATAAGTGGCCACATGAAATGGACTCCTGACTATTCCCCAGGTGTGTATTATTTACTAAGGTTATGGATGAGTGGCTACATAAAATAGCCTCCTGATTATTCCTCAGCTGTGCATTTTCCACTGAGGCACTGAATGAACCATCTTCTCAAATAGACTCCAGATTATTTGGCAGGTTTGAATTATTGCATGAGTCTCTGAATGAGTGGCTATATGAAACACATGCCTGAGTATTCCTTAGGTATTTATAATACACTGAGGTTTTGAATGAGAGGCCATATGTAATAGTCTCCTGAGTATTCCCATGTATGCATTATTCACTGAGGCTCAGAAAGTTTGGCCATATGAGATAGCCTCCTGACTATTCCAAGGGTGTGTATTATTTAATAGGGCTTTGAGTTAGTGATTATATGAAATAGATTCCTGTTATTCCTCAGGTGTGTATTATTGACTGAAACTCTGATTAAGTGGGCGTATGTAATAGACTTCTCACAATTCCAAAGTTGTGCATTACTCACTCAGGCTTTGATTTTGTGGCCATATAAAACACACTAGTGTCTATTCCGCAGGTATGCATTATTCACTGAGGCTCTGAAAGTTTGGCCATATGAAATAGCCTTCTGACTATTCCACAAGTGTGTATTATTTAATGAGGCTTTGAGTTAGTGACCATACAAAATAGATTTTTGACTATTCCTCAGGTGTGTATTATTGACTGAGACTGATTAAATGGGCATATGGAATAGACTACTCACTATTCCATAGTTGTGCATTACTCACTCAGGCTTTGTTTTTGTGGCCATATAAAATAGACTAGCGTCTACTCCCCAGGTGTGCATTATTGACTGAGGCTCTAAATGAGTGACTATATGAAGTAGGCTCTTAACTCTTCCCCAGGTGTGTATTATTGAATGGGACTCTGAATAATTGGTCATAAGAGAGACTCCTGACTCTTCCCCACGTGTGCATTATTTACAGAGACGCTGAATGTGTAGCCATTAGAAGTAGACTCTTGACTATTTCCCAGGGGTGTATACACCACTGAGGCCCCGAACGAGTGGCCATATGAGATTCCCGACTATTCCGTATATGTATAATTCACTGAAACACTGAAAGAATGGCCGTATGAAATAGGTTCCATTTTACTCCACAAGTATGCGTTATTCATTGATTTTCGAAACGAATCCCCATATGAAATAGGGTAGTGATTATTCCACAAATGTGCATTATTGAAAGAGGTCCTGTATGAGTGTCCATACAAAATAAACTTCTGACTATTACGCAGGTGTGTATCCTTCAGGGAGGTGCTTAATTTGTGGCTATTGTAAATAGGGTCCTGACTAATCCACAGGTGTTTATTATTCACTGAAGCCCTGAATGAGTTGTCATATGAAACAGACTCCTGACAATTCCCCAGGTGTGCAGTACTTTGTAAGGCTCTCACTGAGTGGCCATATGAAATAGACTCCTGACTGTACCCCGTGTGTGTATTATTCAGAGGGTCTCTGAAAAAGTGTCCATATGAAATACACTCTTGTCTATTTTCCAGATGTGCATTATTCACTGAAGCTCTGAATGCGTTTCAATATGAAATACACTCCTGACTATTCTCCAGTTGTGTTTCATTCACATGGGCTCTAAATGAGGGGCCCTATGGAATAGACTTCTGACAATTCCACAGGTGTGTACTATTCGCTGATGTTCTGCATGTGTAACCAAAATAAATAGACACATGGCGACTCCACCAGTGTGCATTCTTTACTGATGCTCTGAATGAATGGCCATATAAAAGAGACTCTAAGATTTTTCCAGGTATGCATTATTCAATGCGACTCTGAATGAGAGGACACTGTAAATAAACTGCTGACCATTCCCAAAATTGCACTATTCAGAGGACTCTGAATGAGTGGCAATACTGAAGTAACTTAATCAATATTCCCCTGCTGTGTATTATTCACTGAGGCTCTAAAAAAGTGTCCATATGAGACAGCAACCTGTCTGTTCCCAAGGTGTGCATTATTCAATTAGGCTCTGAATCACAGGTGATATGGAAGAAGATACTGATTATTCCCCAGCTGAGTATCATTCACTGAGGCTCTGACTGAGTTTCCATATGATATAGAGCCTCGAATATTCCCCATGTATGTATTATTCACTAAGGCTCTGAAAACGGGGTCATTTGAAATAGAATCCTCAGTACTCCCAATGTGTGCATTATTCACTGTGGCTCTGAATGAGTGGAAATATGAAAGCGACTCCTGATTATTCCACAGGTGTGTACCATTTCATGAGGCTCTGAATGTGTGGCCATATGAAAGAGAATCCTGAGCTGAACATTCCAAGATGGCGTCATAGAGGCGACTCAGGATTGCAGCACTCAGTGAAGGCGCAGACGGTGAGTCCTAGCCGCATTCTTGGATGGGCCTTTTTTGCCCACAGAACGTTGAAAGTCCCAGGTGTGGGAGAGACACGGGATGCTAGCACAGCCGGCTCACGCGGACAGTTTTGCCGGAGCCACAGTGCAGCAGCACAGGGCACAAAACTCACTGGTCTGGGTGCCCTGTTAAACCGGCAATCTGAGATTTGGAAGGGCAGATGGGCATGTCCATCTGATTGAAGGAGACTTGGACAATGAGCCAGACCAGGAGATTCCTGGGAAACGTGATCTGAGCCAGTACAGTGGTCAGCGGCATGGGAGATCGAATGGATCCCAGTGCCCTATCAGCAAGCTACAGGGGCGCCAGTGAGAGACTCAACCGTTCAGCTTGGGGAGAGAAAGAGAGAGAGAGAGAGGACGGACTCTGATGCAGGGAGCTGAGATATCAGGCTCGGCGGTTTCCACCCTCAAGGGGACAAGCAGGGTGGCGACTGGAGGCACTCAGGGCTGAGAGTTTTGCTGCTGGCATCTAGGACGGTGCAGCCCGGTGGGGGAGGGGCGTCCACCACTACGGATGCAATCTGCCCCTACCGAAGTACCACCCAGGGCTGACGCAGCCTGCTGTTACCGAGGGAACCTGTGATAACAGAAATACTCTGCCAGCAGGGCGGAGCACGCCAAAGCAGAACAAAGCCCCGCAGCAAAAGGGCAGACCCATGCCAGCAGGGCAGAGCCCCAGCAGGCAAATAGTGAATAGACTGCCTCCCAGCTGGGCAGGACAGTGCAACAGATACTCAGAAAGAAAGTCCCAACTCCCTGATACAGAGCATCTAGGGGAAAAAAATGGGGGGGGTTCTGAGTTCTGTTGCAGCAGACATAAACACATCCTCCCAACAACCCTGAATGAAGAACAGAGTTTACAGCTCAGCACTGGAGCTCCTATAAAGCACAGACCGTCTCCTCAAGCACCTCCCTGACCCATGTATATACAAAGAGTTACCCCAAAAAATGACTAATCAGACTGACATTTGGCGGGCATCATTTTGAAACAAAGATAGCAGAAGAAGAAACTGGTAACATCCCTCACTATTTCACAGCTGAAACAGGTGTACCCCAGAGAAGCAGGGCCTGGAGTGGACCTCAGCACTCATACAGCAGAGAGGCTAGACCATTAGAAAAACACTAAGTAACAGAAACACCTTATCATCAACAATCTGGGCGTTCACACAGAGACCCAATTAAAAAAATCAGTGATCTGACATTCAAGATGGCATTGTAGAGGCGACTCAGGATTGAAGCTTTCAGTGAAGGTACAGAGGCAACTGCTAAGACGACAGGTGGATAAATTCATAAAGATGGGAAAAAACCAGCGCAAAAAGAAGGAAAACACACGAAACCAAAACACTTCACCTCCTACAAAGGACCAAAACTCCTCACAAGCAAGGGAACAAAGCTGGACGGAGAATGAGTGAGATGAAATGACGGAATCAGACTTCAGAAAGTGGATCATGAGAAATTACAGTGAGCTAAAAGAACATGTTCTAAATCAGTGCAAAGAAACTAAGAACCTTGAAAAAAGATTTGAAAAAAGATTAGAGGAAACGATAACAAGAATGGACAACTTAGAGAGGAATATGAATGAATTGAAGGAGCTGAAAACACAACACGAGAACTTCACGAAGCATGCACAAGTTTCAAAAGCCGAATTGACCAAGCAGAAGAAAAAATATCAGAAGTCGAAGATCAACTCAATGAAACAAAACGAGAAACCAAGATCAAAGAAAAAAGCGCAAAAAGGAATGAACAAAATCTCCAAGAAATGTGAGACTATGTGAAGAGACCCAACCTACGTTTGATAGGTGTACCAGAATGTGATGAAGAAAATGAATCCAAGCTGGAAAACACTCTTCAAGATATTATCCAAGAAAATTTCCCCAACCTAGAAAGACAGGTCAATACTCAACTCCAGGAAATACAGAGGACACCACAAAGATATTCTGCAAGAAGAGCAACCCCAAGGCACATAATCGTCAGATTCACCAGGGTTGAAATGAAGGAAAAAATACTAAGGGCAGCCAGAGAGAAAGGTCGGGTCACCCACAAAGGGAAGCACATTAGACTCACAGTAGATCTCTCGGCAGAGACTCTACAAGCCAGAAGAGAGTGGGGACCAATATTCAACATCCTTAAAGAAAAGAACTTTCAACCCAGAATTTCATATCCAGCCAAACAGAGCTTCATAAGTGAAGGAAAAATAAAATCCTTCATGAACAAGCAAGTACTCAGAGATTTTGTCACAACTAGGCCTGCTTTACAAGAGCTCCTGAAAGAGGCACTACACATAGAAATATACAACCAGTACCAGCCATCCTAAAGGCATACCGAATGCTAAAGAGCATCAACAAAATGAAGAATCTACATCAACCAATGGGCAAAACAGCCAGCTAGCATCAAAATGGCAGTATCAAATTCACACATAACAATATTAACCCTAAATGTAAATGGGCTAAATGCACCAATAAAAAGACACAGACTGGCAAATTGGATAAAAAGCCAAAACCCGTCGGTGTGCTGTATCCAGGAAACCCACCTCACACGCAAGGATACACAAAGGCTCAAAACAAAGGGATGGAGGAAGATTTACCAAGGAAATGAAGAGCAAAATAAGCAGGAGTTGCAATTCTCGTCTCTGATAAAATAGACTTTAAAGCAACAAAAATCAAAAGGGACAAAGAAGGTCGTTACATAATGGTAAAAGGATCGATACAACAAGAAGAGCTAACGATTCTAAATATATATGGTCCCAATGCAGGAGCACCCAGATATATAACGCAAGTTCTTAAATACTTACAAAGAGACTTAGACTCCCAAACAATAATAGTGGGAGACTAACATTCCACTGTCAATATCAGACCGATTAAAAAGACAGAAAATTAACAAGGATATCCAGTACTTGAACTAAGACCTGGAACAAGCAACCCTGATAGATATTTACAGAACTCTCCACCCCAAATCCACAGAATATACATTCTTCTCAGCACCACATCACACCTACTCCAAAATTGACCACATAATTGAAAGTAAAGCACTACTCAGCAAATGCAAAACAACTGAAATCATAAAAAACAGTCTCTCAGACCATAGTGCAATCAAGTTGGAACTCAGAATTCAGAAAATAACTCAGAAACACACAGCTTCATGGAAACTTAAGAACTGGCTCTTGAATGTTGATTGGATAAACAATGAAATGAAGGCAGAAATAAAGAAGTTCTTCGAAACCAATGAGAATGAAGACAAAGGGTACCAGAATCTCTGGGACACATTTAAAGCAGTCTGTAAAGGAAAATATATAGCAATAAATGCCCACATGAGAAGAGTGGAGAGATTCAAAATGGACACCCTATAGTCAAAATTGAAAGAGCTAGAGGAGCAAGATCAAAAAAGCTCAAAACCTAGCCGAAGACAAGAAATAACTAAGATCAGAGCAGAACTGAAGGAGATAGAGACACGAAAAACCCTTCAAAATATCAATAAATCCAAGTGCTGGTTTTTCGAAAAGATCAACAAAATAGACAGACCACTAGCCAGACTGATAAAAAAGAAAAGAGAGAACAACCAAATAGATGCAATAAAAAACGATAAAGGGGAAATCACCACAGATTCCACAGAAATTCAACCCATAATCAGAGAATACTACAAACTACTCTATGCACATAAACTTGTAAACCAGGAAGAAATGGATAAATTCCTGGACACCTGTGACCGCCCAATCCTAAACCACGAGGAAGCTGAAATTATGAATAGACCAATAACAAGGTCTGAAGTTGAGGCAGCAATTAAGAGCCTACCACACAAAAAAAGCCCAGGTCCAGATGGGTTCACAGCCGAATTCTATCAGACACACAAAAAGGATCTCGTACCATTCCTTCTGAAACTATTCCAAATAATTCAAAAAGAGGAAACCCTTCCCAAATCATTTTATGAGACCAACATCATCCTGATACCAAAACCTGGCAGAGACTCAATAAGAAAAGAAAACTTCAGGCCAATATCCATGATTAACATAGAGGCAAAAATCTTCAATAAAATACTGGCAAATCGATTGCAACAGCACATTAAAAACCTTATCCATCATGATCAAAGAGGATTCATTCCAGGGATGCAAGGCTGGTTCAACATACACAAGTCTATAAATGTAATTCACCACATAAACAGAAGCAAAAACAAAAAACACATGATTATCTCAATCGACGCAGAGAAGGCATTTGACAAAATTCAACAGCCTTTATGCTAAAAACCCTCAATAACCTTGGTATTGATGGAACATATCTCAAAGCAATAAAAGTTTTTATGACAAATCAACAGCCAATATCATACTGAATGGGCAAAAACTGGAAGCATTCCCTTTGAAATCTGGCACTAGACAAGGATGCACTGCCTTTCCACTCCTATTCAACATAGTACTGGAAGTTCTAGCCAGAGCAATCAGGCAAGAAAAAGAAATAAAGGGTATTCAAATAGAAAAGGTGGAAGCCAAAGTGTCTCTATTTGTAGACGACATGATAGTATACCTACAAGACCCCATCACCTCAGCCCAAAAGCTCCTGAAACTGATAAGCAACTTCAGTAAAGTCTCAGAATATAAAATCAATGTGCAAAAATCACAAGCATTCCTATACACCAATAACAGACTTAAAGAGAACCTAATCAAGAACGAACTGCCATTCACAATTGCTACAAAGAAAATAAAATACCTAGGAATACAACTCACAAGGAACGTAAGGGACCTCTTCAAGGAAATCTACAAACCACTGCTCAACGAAATAAGAGAGGACACAAACAGATGGAGAAACATTTCATGTTCGTGGTTAGGAAGAATCAATATCGTGAAAATCGCTATACTGCCCAAAGAAATTTACACAATCGATGCTATCTCCATCAAACTACCATTGCATTTCTTCACAGAACTTGAAAAAAGCACGATGAACTTAATATGGAACCAAAAGAGAGCCCGCATAGCCAAGTCAATTCTAAGCAAAAGAACACAGCGGGAGGCATCACACAACCAGACTTCAAACTATACTACAAGGCTACAGTAATCAAACAGCATGATACTGGTACCAAAACAGAGATATAGACCAATGGAACAGAACAGAGGCATCTGAGGCAACACAAACACAACACATCTACAACCATATAATCTTTGATAAACCAGACAAAAACAAGCAATGGGGAAAGGATTCCCTGTTTAATAAATGGTGTTGGGAAAACTGGCTAGCCATGTGCAGAAAGCAGAAACTGGACCCCTTCCTGACACCTTACACTAGAATTAACTCCAGATAGATTAAAGACTTAAACATAAGACCTGACACCATAAAAACCCTAGAAGAAAACCTAGGCAAAACCATTCAGGACATAGGAGTAGCCAAGGACTTCATGACCAAAACACGAAAAGCATTGGCAACAAAAGACAAAATAGACAAACGGGACCTAATCAAACTCCACAGCTTCTGCAGGGCAAAAGAAACAGTCACTAGAGTGAATCGGCAACCATCTGAATGGGAAAGAATCTTTGCAGTTTACCCATCTGACAAAGGGCTGATATCCAGAATTTACAAAGAACTCAAACAGATTTACAGGAAAAAACAAACAAGCCCATTCAAAAATGAGCAAAAATTATAAACAGACACTTTACAAAAGAAGACATACATGAAGCCAACAAACACATGAAAAAATGCTCATCATCATTGGTCATTAGAGAGATGCAAATCAAAAGCACATTGAGATACCATCTCACGCCAGTTAGAATGGAGATCATTAAAAAATCTGGAGACAGCAGATGCTGGAGAGGATATGGAGAAATAGGAACACTCTTACACTGTTGGTGGGAGTGTAAATTAGTTCAACAATTGTGGAAGACAGTGTGGCGATTCCTCCAGGACCTAGAAATAGAAATTCCATTTGACCCAGCCATCCCATTACTGGGTATATATCCAAAGGATTATAAATCGTTCTACTATAAGGACACATGCACACGAATGTTCATTGCAGCACTGTTTACAATAGCAAAGACCTGGAACCAACCCAAATGCCCATCGATGATAGACTGGACTGGGAAAATGTGGCACATATACACCATGGAATATTATGCAGCAATCAAAAAATGATGAGTCTGTGTCCTTTGTAAGGACATGGATGAATCTGGAGAACATCGTTCTCAGCAAACTGACACAAGAACAGAAAGACAAATACCGCATATTCTCACTCATAGGCAGGTGAGAAAAATGAGAACACATGGACACAGGGAGGGGGTCTTCTACACACTGAGGTCTATTAAGGGAAAGGGGGGAGGGACAGTGGGGGGGCAGGGGCGGAATAGCCTGGGGATAAATGCCAAGTTTGGTTGAAGGGGAGGAAAGCAGCAAAGCACACTGACATGTCTGTACCTATGCAACTATCTTGCACACTCTGCACATGTACCCCAAAATATATAATGCAATAAAAATTTAAAAAATTAAAAAAAATCGGTAACTACTAAAACGACAGGTGGATAAATCCATAAAGATGGGAAGAAACCAGCGCAAAAAGAAGGAAAACACACGAAACCAAAACACTTCACCTCCTACAAAGGACCAAAACTCCTCACCAGCAAGGGAACAAAGCTGGATGGAGAATGAGTGTGACAAAATGATGGAATCAGACTTCAGAAAGTGGATAATGAGAAACTTCAGTGAGCTAAAAGAACATGTTCCAAATCAGTGCAAAGAAACTAAGATCCTTGAAAAACGATTTGAAAAAAGATTCGAGGAAATGATAACAAGAATGGACAACTTAGAGAGGAATATGAATGAATTGAAGGAGCTGAAAAACACAACACGAGAACTTCGTGAAGCATGCACAAGTTTCAGCAGCCGAATTGACCAAGCAGAAGAAAGAATATCAGAAGTCGAAGATCAATTCAATGAAATAAAACGAGAAACCGAGATTAAAGGAAAAAGTGCAAGAAAAGGAACAAAATCTACAAGAAATGTGGGACTATGTAAACAGACCCAACCTACATTTGATAGGTGTACCAGAATGTGATAAAGAGAATGAATCCAAGCTGGAAAACACTCTTCAGAATATTATCCAGGAAAATTTCCCCATCCTAGCAAGACAGGTCAATACTCAACTCCAGGAAATACAGAGAACACTACAAAGATACTCCACAAAAAGAGCAACCTCAAGGCACATAATTGTCAGATTCACCAGGGTTGAAATGAAGGAGAAAATACAAAGGGCAGCCAGAGAGAAAGTTCGGGTCACCCACAAAGGGAAGCCCATCAGACTCACAGCAAATCTCTCGGCAGAGACTCTACAAGCCAGAAGAGAGTGGGGACCAATATTCAATATCCTTAAAGAAAAGAACTTTCAACCCAGAATTTCATATCCAGCCAAACTGAGCTTCATAAGTGAAGGAAAAATAAAATCCTTCATGAATAAGCAAGTACTCAGAGATTTTGTCACCACTAGGCCTGCTTTACAAGAGCTCCTGAAAGAGGCACTACACATAGAAAGAAACAACCAGTACCAGCCATCCTAAAAGCATACAAATGCTAAAGAGCATCAACAAAATGAAGAATCTACATCAACCAATGGGCAAAACAGCCAGCTAGCATCAAAATGGCAGTATCAAATTCACACATAACAATATTAACCCTGAATGTAAATGGGCTAAATGCACCAATAAAAAGACACAGACTGGCAAATTGGATAAAAATCCAAAACCAATCGGTGTACTGTATCCAGGAAACCCACCTCACATGCAAGGATACACAAAGGCTCAAAATAAAGGGATGGAGGAGCATTTACCAAGCAAATGGAGAGCAAAAAAAAGCAGGAGTTGCAATTCTCATCTCTGATAAAATAGACTTTAAAGCAACAAAGATCAAAAGGAACATAGAAGGTTATTACATAATGGCAAAAGGATCAATACAACAAGAAGAGCTAACAATCCTGAATATATATGGACTCAATGCAGGAGCACCTGATATATATGGCAAGTTATTAACGCCTTACAAAGAGACTTAGACTCCCACACAATAATAGTGGGAGACTTTAACACTCCACTGTCGATATCAGACAGATCAACCAGACAGAATATTAACAAGGATATCCAGGACTTGAAATCAGACATGGAACAAGCAAAGCTGATAGACATTTACAGAACTCTCCACCCCAAATCCACAGAATATACATTCTTCTCAGCACCACATCACACCTACTCCAAAATTGACCACATAATTGGAAGTAAAGCACTCCTCAGCAAATGCAAAACAACTGAAATCATAAAAAACAGTCTCTCAGACCATAGTGCAATCAAGTTAGAACTCAGAATGCAGAAACTAACTCAGAACCGCACAGCTTCATGGAAACTGAACAACTGGCTCTTGAATGTTGATTGGATAAACAATGAAATGAAGGCAGAAATAAAGAAGTTCTTTGAAACCACCGAGAATGAAGACACAATGAACCAGAATCTCTGGGACACATTTAAAGCAGTCTGTAGAGGAAAATATATAGCAATAAGTGCCCACATGAGAAGAGAGGAGAGATCCAAAATGAACACCCTATCGTCAAAATTGAAAGTGCTAGAGGAGCAAGATCAAAAAAGCTCCAAACCTAGCCGAAGACAAGAAATAACTAAGATCAGAGTAGAACTGAAGGAGAAAGAGACAAGAAAAACCCTTCAAAAAATAAGTATATCCAAGATCTGGTTTTATGAAAAGATCAACAAAATAGACAGACCACTAGCAAGACTGATAAAAAAGAAGAGAGAGAACAGCCAAATAGATGCTATAAGAAACGATAAAGGGGAAATCACCACAGATTCCACAGAAATTCAAACCATCATCAGAGAATACTACAAACAACTCTATGCACATAAAGTTGTAAACCAGGAAAACATGGATAAATTCCTGGATGCCTGTGTCCGCCCAAGCCTAAACCAGGAGGAAGCTGAAAGTGTGAGTAGACCAATAACAAGGTCTGAAGTTGAGGCAGCAATTAAGAGCCTACCACACAAAAAAAGCCCAGGTCCAGATGGGTTCAAAGCCGAATTCTAGCAGTCACACAAAGATGAGCTGGTACCATTCCTTCTGAAACTATTCCAAATAATTCAAAAAGAGGGAACCCTTCCCAAATCATTTTATGAGACCAACATCATCCTGATACCAAAACCCGGCAGAGACTCTACAAGCAAAGAAAACTTCAGGCCAATATCCATGATGAACATAGATGCAAAAATCTTCAATGAAATACTGGCAAACCGATTGCAACAGCACATTTAAAATCTTATCCATCATGATCAAGTAGGATTCATCCCAGGAATGCAAGGCTGGTTCAACATACGCAAGTCTATAAACCTAATTCACCACATAAACAGAAGCCAAAACAAAAACCACATGATTATGTCAATTGACGCAGAAAAGGCTTTTGACAAAATTCAACAGCCCTTTATGATGCTGAAAACTCTCAATAAACTTGGTATTGATGGAACATATCTCACAGTAATAAAGACCTGACACCATAAGAACCCTAGAAGAAAATCTAGGTAAAACCGTTCAGGACATAGCAGTAGGCGAGGACTTCATGAACAAAACACCAGAAGCATTCGCAACAAAAGCCAAAATAGACAAATGGGACCTAATCAAACTCCACAGCTTCTGCATGGCGAAGGAAAGAGTCACTAGAGTGAATCAAAAACCATCAGAATGGAAAAAAATCCTTGCAGTATACTAATCTGACAAAGGGCTGATATCCAGAATTTACAAAGAACTCAAACAGATTTACAGGAAAAAACAAACAAACCCATTCAAAAATGGGCAAAGGATATGAACAGACACTTTACAAAGGAAGACATACATGAGGCCAACAAACACATGAAAAAATGCTCATCATCACCGGTCATTAGAGAGGTGAAAATCAAAACCACATTGAGATACCGTCTCACGCCAGTTAGCATGGCGATCATTAAAAATCTGGAGACAGCAGATGCTGGAGAGGATGTGGAGAAATAGGAACACTCTTGCATTTTGGTGGGAGTGTAAATTAGTTCAACCTTTGTGGAAGACAGTGTGGAGATTCCTCAGGGACCTAGAAATAGAAATTTCATTTGACCCAGCAATCCTATTACTGGGTATATATCCAAAGGACTATAAATCTTTCTACTATAAGGACACATGCACACGAATGTTCATTGCACCACTGTTTACAATAGCAAAGACCTGGAACCAACCCAAATGCCCATCGATGATAGACTGGACTGGGAAAATGTGGCACATATACACCATGGAATAGTATGCAGCAATCCAAAATGATGAGTTTGTGTTCTTTGTAAGGACATGGATGAATCTGGAGAACATCATTCTCAGCAAACTGACACAAGAACAGAAAAAGAAATGCCGCGTATACTCACTCATAGGTGGGTGAGAAAAATGAGAACACATGGACACAAAAAGCGTGTCTACTACACACTGGGGTCTATTGGGGGGAATGGGGGAGGGACAGCGAGGGGGGCTGGGGAGGAATAGCCTGGGGATGAATGCCAAGTGTGGGTGAAGGGGAGGAAGGCAGCAAAACACACTGCCATGTGTTTACTTATGCAACTGTCTTGCACGTTTTGCACATGTACCCCAAAACCTATAATGCAATAAAAATTAAAAATAAACAAATAAATAAATAAAATTTAAAATAAAAAATGAAAAAGACTTCTTACTATTCCCCACGTGTGCATTATTTACAGAGACGCTGAATGTGTAGCCATAAGAAGTAGCCTCCAGAGAAAAACAAGCAATGGGGAAAGGATTCTCTGTTTAATAAATGGTGTTGGGAAAACTGGCTAGCCATGTGCAGAAAGCAGAAACTGGACTCCTTTCTGACACCTTACATTAAATTTAACTCCAGATGGATTAAAGACTTAAACATAACTCCAGGCACGATAAAAACCCTAGAAGAAAATTTAGGCAAAACCATTCAGGACATAAGAGTAGTCAAGGACTTCATGACCAAAACACCAAAAGCATTGGCAACAAAAGCCAAAATAGACAAATGCGACCTAATCAAACTCCACAGCTTTTGCACGGCAAAAGAAACAGTCATGAGTGAATAGGCAACCATCAGAATGGGAAAAACATCTTTGCAGTTTACCCATCTGACAAAGGGCTGATATCCAGAATTTACAAAGAACTCAAACAGATTTACAGGAAAAAAACAAACAAACCCATTCAAAAATGGGCAAAGGATATAAACAGACACTTTACAAAAGAAGACATACATGAGGCCAACAAACACATGAAAAAATGCTCATCATCACTGGTCATTAGAGAGATGCAAATCAAAACCACATTGAGATACCATCTCAAGCCAGTTAGAATGGCGACCATTAAAAAATCTGGAGACAACAGATGCTGGAGAGGATGTGGAGAAATAGGAACACTCTTACACTGTTGGTGAGTGTGTAAATTAGTTCAACCATTGTGGAAGACAGTGTGGCGATTCCTCAAGGACCTAGAAATAGAAATTCCATTTGACCCAGCAATCCCATTACTGGGTATATATCCAAAGGACTATAAATCGTTCTACTATAAGGACACATGCACACGAATATTCATTTCAGCACTGTTTTCAATAGGAAAGACCTGGAACCAACCCAAATACCCATCGATAATAGACTGGGCTGGGAAAATATGGCACATATACACCATGGAATAGTATGCAGCAATCAAAAGTGATGAGTTTTTGTCGTTTTTAAGGACATGGATGAATCTGGAGAACATCATTCTCAGCAATCTGACACAAGAAGAGAAAAGGAAATATCACATGTTCTCACTCATAGGCGGGTAAGAAAAATAAGAACACATGGACACAGGGAAGGGGTCTACTAAACACTGGGGTCTATTGTGGGGAATGGGGGAGGGACAGCAGGAGAGAAGCTGGGGAGGGACAACGGGAATGTAGCTGGGGAGGGATAGCCTAGGGAGGAATACCAAATGTGGGTGAAGGGGAGGAAGGCAGCAAAACACACTTCCATGTGTGTACCTATGCAACTATCTTGCACGTTCTGCACATGTACCCCAAAACCTAAAATGCAATAAAAATTTAAAATTAAAAAGAAAAGAAAGAAGTAGACTCTTGACTATTTCCCAGGGGTGTATTATTCACTGAGGCCCTGAACGTGTGGCCATATGAAAGATATTCCCGCCTATTCCATATATATATATATATATATATATATATATATATATATATATATATATAATATATATTAATATTCATTAATTTTTTAAACGAATCACCATTTGAAATAGAGTAGTGATTATTCCCCACATGTGCATTATTCAAATAGTTCCTCTATGAGTGTCCATACCAAATAAACTCACTATCACCCAAATGTGTATAATTTACAGAGGTGCTTACCTTGTGGCTCTTTTAAATAGGGTCCTGACTACTCCACAGGTGTTAATTATTCACTGAATCCCTGAATGAGTTGTCATATGAAACAGACTCCTGACAATACCCTAGGTATGCAGTACTCCCTAAGGCTCTCACTGAGTGGCCATATGAAATAGACCCCTGACTCTACCCCATGTGTGTATTATTCAGAGGGTCTCTGAAAAAGTGTCCATATGAAATACACTCCTGTCAATTTTCTAGATGTGCATTATTCACTGAGGCTCTGAATGAGTTTAAATATGAAATACACTCCTGACTATTCTCCAGGTGTGTTTTATTTACATGGGCTCTGAATGTGGGGCCCTATGGAATAGACTCCTATTCCACAGGTGTGTCTTATTCACTGATGCTCTAAAAATGTGTCCACATAAAAGAGAAACTTGTCTGTTCCCAACGTGTGCATTGTTCAATTTGTCTCTGAATCACAGGTGATATGGAATAAGATACTGATTATTCCATAGGCGTGTATCATTCACTGAGGATCTGAATGAGTTTCCATATGATATAGAGCCTTGAAAATCCCCCATGTGTGTATTATTCACTGAGGCTCTGAATAAGGGGTCATTTGAAATAGAATCCTCAGTACTCCCAATGCATGCATTCTTCACTGTGGCTCTGAATGAGTGGAAATATGAAAGCGACTCTTGATTATTCCACAGGTGTGTACCATTCTGTGAGGCTCTGAATGAGTGGCCATATTTCTGAAAGAGAATCTTGACTATTCCAAACGTGTGCATTATTATGTCAAGGTCTAAACGAGTGACCAAAAAATATATAATCCTGAATATTCCCCAGGTGTGCATTATTCACTGAGGTGCTGAATGAGTGGCCATATAAATTAGAATGAAGATTACTCCCCAGGGGTGCACTATTCACTGAGGCTGTGTATCAGTGGCCATGTGAAATAGACTTCTGAATATTTCTCATGCGTGCATCAGGGACCTAGAAATAGAAATTCCATTTGACCCAGCAATCCCATTACTGGGTATCTATCCAAAGGATTATAAATCGTTCTACTATAAGGACACATGCACACGAATGTTCATTGCAGCACTGTTTACAATAGCAAAGACCTGGAACCAACCCAAATGCCCAACGATGATAGACTGGACTGGGAAAATGTGGCACATATACACCATGGAATATTATGCAGCAATCAAAAATGATGAGTTTGTGTCCTTTGTAGGGACATGGATGAATCTGGAGAACATCATTCTCAGCAAACTGACACAAGAACAGAAAAAGAAATACCGCATATACTCGCTCATAGGTGGGTGAGAAAAATGAGAACATGTGGACACAGAGAGGCGGTCTACTATACACTGGGGACTGTTGGGGGGAATGGGGGAGGGACAGCAGGGGGGGGCTGGGGGGGATAGCCTGGGGATGAATACCAAGTGTGGGTGAAGGGGAGGAAAGCAGCAAAGCACACTGCCATGTGTGTACCTATGCAACTACCTTGCTCGTTCTGCACAAGTACCCCCAAAAAAAAAAAAAAAAAAAAAAAAAAAAAGAGTGCTGACTATTAACCAGGTGTGGATTATTCACTGAGGCTATGAATGGGAGGCAATGTAAAATAGATGCCAGATTATTTTCCAGGTGGGTTTTATACACAGGGGAAATGAATGAGGGGCTGTGTAAAATAGACTCTTGTCTCTTGCACAGGTGTGTATGATTCGCTAATGTTCTCAATGTGTGGACAAAGAAAATAGCACCTGGCTACTCCACATGTGTACATTATTCACCAACGCTCTGAATGAAGGGCCATATGAAAGAGACTCCAATTTTTTTTCAAGTGTGCATTATAAAATGAGAATTTGAATGCAGGTCGTACGAAGTAGACTCCTGATAATTCCCCAGGTGTGGAGTACGCAGTGAGATACGGAAGGAGGGTCATATGCAATAGACTCTTCACTATTCTACAGGTATAGGTTATTCACTGAGTCTCAAAATGGGTGTCCATATTAAATAGAATCCTGACTATTCCACACGTGTGTACCATTCAGTGAAGTTCTGAATGACTGGCCATATGACATACATTCCTGATGACAAACAGATGTTCATTGTTCACTTAGCCTTTGAATGCGGAGCAATATGAAGTAGACACTTGACTATGTCCCAGGTGTGTATAATTCACTGAGCCTCTGAATGATTGGACTGAAGAAATAAACTCCTGGCTATGACCCAGGTGTGTATTAATCCGTGAGGCTCTAAATGAGAGGCCATATGAAATAGACCTTTAAGTCCTATTCATGGGTGAGTTACACAGTGAGACTCTAAAAGAGTGGGCATATGACATAGACTCCTGACTATTCCTCAGGTGTGCATTATTCACTGAGACTCTGAATGTGTGGCCATAGAAAATAGAATCCTCACAATTCCCTAAGTGTGTATTTTTCACTGAGTATCTGAATGAGAAGCCATTGTATATATACACCTGACAATTCCCCAAACTTGCACTACTTTGAAATGTTTTGAATGACGGGCAATATTAAAAAGACTCCTCAGTATTCTTTTAGTGTGCATTATTCACTGGTTCACTGAAAGACTGTTCGTATGAGACTCCTCACTATTCTTAAAGTGTACAGTATTCAGCTTTGCTCTCAATACTTGACGTATGAAATAGAATTCTGATTATTCTACAAGTGTGTGCAATTAACTGAGGCTCTGAATGAGTGGCCATATGAAATAGACCCTTGACTATTCACTGAGGCTTTGAATGAAGGGTCATTTGAAATAAAATACTCAGTACTGTTCAGGCGTTCACGATTCACTGAGGCTCTGAATCAGTGGCTATATAAAATAGTCTCCAGACTATTCCACATGTGTGTACCATTCAGTGATGCTCTGAATGAGTGGCCATATGAAACGGAATTCTCACTATTCAAAATGAGCACATTATACAGTGAAGGTCTGAATGAGTGTTTATAAGAAATAGAGTCCTGACTATTCCCTGGTGTGTATTACTCACTGAGGTGAGGAATGACTGGTCACATAAAATAGATTGCTGAGTACTCCACAGGTATGGTATGCATTATTTACTAAGGCATTGAATCAGTGGTAATATGAAATAGACACCTAAATATCCCTGAGTTGCATATTATTCAGAGAAGCTCTGAATGAGTAGCTATATCAATTAGGCTGCAGACTATTCCACAGCAGTGCATTATTCAATGAAGCTATGAGTGAGAGATGAGATGAAATTGATTCCTGATCCATCCCCAGTTGTGCATAATTCACTGAGCCTTTTAGTGTGTGCTTAATTGAAATACACTTCTGACTATTCCCCAGGTGTATCTTATTCACTGAGGTTTATTATGAGTTGCCATATGAAATAGACTCCTGACTATACCACAAGTGTGTATTATTCACTGATGTTCTGAATGTGTGGCCAACGCAAAGAGACACCTGGCACTCCACAGGTGTGCATTATTTACTGATTCTCTGAATGAATGGCAGTATGAAAGAGACTCCAAATTTTTCTCCAGGTATACATTATTCAATGAGGCTCTGAAGGAGGAGCCATGCGACATTTACTCCTTACAATTCAGCATGTGTTAATTTTTCTATTAGACTCGGAAATTGGGTCAATAGGAAATAAACTTCCCTGGATTCTAAGGCATACATAATTTAGCGAGGCTCATAATGGGTGTTCATATTAAATAGAATCATGACTATTCCCCACGTGTGTATCATTCAGCGAGGTACTGAATGAGTGGCCATATTAAATAGAATCCTGTCTATTCCCTACCTGTGTATCATTCAGTGAGGCGCTAAATGAGTGGCCGTATGAAATAGACTCCTGAGTACCCAACAGGTATGCATCGTTCAGTGAGGCTTTGAATGAGGGGGCCTATTTAATAGACTCCTGAGTATTCCCTAGGTGTGTAGTATTCACAGAGGCTCTAAAGGAGTGTTTACATGACATCGCCTGCTGATTAATATCCAGATGTGCATTATTCAATGAGGCTCTCAATCAGTGGTCATATGAAATAGAATCCTGACTATTTCCCAGGTGTGAATCATTCAGTAATTCTCTGATTGAGTGGCCGTATGGCATGGACTCTAAATGTTTTCCAAGTGTGTATCATTCAGTGAGTTTCTGATTGAGTGACCATATAAAATAGTCTCTCGACTATAGCCTTTTTACTATTTCTCATGTGTGCATTTTCCACTGAGGCACTGGGTGAACGGTCATATCAACCAGACTCCAGATTATTCCCCAGATGTGCAATATTCAGTAAATCTCTGAATAAATGGCTATATGAAATAGTCTCAGGTTTCTATATAAAATTTCTATATGAAATATCCCAGGTATATTTGATTCTTCAGTGAGGCTCTGAATGAGTGGCCATGTGAAATACACTCCTGACTTTTCCATAGGTGTGTATTATTCAGTGAAGCTCTGAAAGAATGGCCATAGGAAAGAGACTCCTGAATACTCCCCAGAAGTGCATTTTTAGGTTGGGCTCTGAATGAGTGGCAATAAGAAATAGATTCCTGACTTTCCCCCAGGTGTATATTGTTCAGTGAGGCTCTGGATATGCAGCTATATGAAATAGACTTCTGATTACTCTACACGTGTTCATTATTCAGTGAAGCTCTGAATGAGAGGCAATATGTAATAGCGTCCTGAGTATTCCCCAGGTATGCTTTATTTACTGAGGCTCTAAAAGTTTGGCCATATAAAATAATCTCCGGTCTACTCCACAGGTGTGTATTATTTAAAGAGACTTTGAGTTAGTGACATATGAAATAGACTCCTGACTATTTCCCAGGTGTGTATAATTGACTGAGACTCTGAGTACGTGGGCATATGTAATAGACTACTGACTATTCCAAAGTTTTGCATTACTCATTCAGGCTTTAATTTTGTGGCCATATAAAATAGACTAGTGTGTATCCTCCAGAGTAATTTATTCACTGCGGCTATAAATGAGTGGCTATATAAAGTAGACTCCTAACTTTTAAGCACGTGTGTACTACACAGTGTGGCTCTGCATGAGTGGGCATTTGAAATAAGATGCTGACTATCCCCCATAATTGTATTATTCAGCGAATCTCTGAACGTGTGGTTATATGAAATAGACTGCTGAGTACTGTACATTTGTGCATTATTTACTGAGGCTATGAGTGTGTGGCCATATGAAAGGGAATCCTGACTATTCCACAGGTGTGTGTTAATCACTGAGGCTCTGAATGAGTGGCTGTATGAAATACACTTCTGGCTACTCTACGGGTGTGCATTATTCACTGTGGCCCTGAAGAAGTGTTCATTTGACATAGCCTCCTGATTATTTCCCAGGTTTGCATTATTCAATGAGGCTCTTAGTCAATGGTCATATAAAATAGAATTCTGACTATTTCCCAGGTGTGCATCATTCAGTAATGCTCTGATTGAGTGGCCATATGACATAGACACTTAATATTTGGCAGGTGTGTATTATTCAGTGAATTTCTGAAAAACTGGCCACAAGAAATGGACTCCTGACTGTTCCCCAAGTGTGTGTTACTTACTAAGGGTATAGATGAGTGGATACATAAAATAGCCTCCTGACTATTTCTCACGTGTGCATTTTCCACAGAGGCACTGAATGAAACATTATATCAAATAGACTCCAGACTATTTTACAAGTGTGCACTATTACATGATTGTCTGAATGATTGCTATATGAAAGAGACTCCTGAGTATTCCCCAGGTATGTATGATTCACTGTGCCTCTGAAGGAGTGTTCATATGACATAGCCACCTGATTAATGTCCAGGTGTGCATGACTCAATGAGGCTCTCAGTCATCATATGAAAGAGAATCCTGACAATTTCTCAGGTGTGTGTCACTTAAAAGTGCTCTGATTAAGTGGCCATATGGCATGGACTCTGACTATTACCCAGGGGTGCATCATTCAGGGGTTTTCTGAATGAGTGACCATATGAAATAGTCTCCTGACTATAGCAACTTGACTATTCCTCAGGTGTGCATTTTCCACTGAGGAACTGGTTGAACGGTTATATCAAATAAACTGCAGACTATTCCCGAGGTGTGCATTATTCAGTGAGGCTCTGAATAAGTGGCTATATAAAATAGACTCCTGAATATGGCCAGGTATATATCATTCTTCCTTGGGTCTGTGAATGAGTGGCCATGTGAAATACACTCCTGATTTTCCGTAGGTGTGTATTATTCAGTGAGGCTCTGAAAGAGTGGCCATAGGAAATAGACTCCTGAATACTCCCCAGGTGTGCATTTTTAGGTTGGGCTCTGAATGAGTGGCCATACGAAATAGAATCTTGAATTTCCCAAGGTGTATATTATTCAGTGAAATTCTGAATGTGTGGCTACATACAATAGACTTCTCACTACTCTACAGATGTTCCTTATTCAGTGAAGCTCTGAATGAGAGGCCATATGTAACAGCGTCCTGAGTATTGCCTTGTATGCATTATTCACTGAGGCTCTGAAAGTTTGGCCATACGAAATAGACTCTTGACTAGTACACAGGTGTGTATTTTTGACTGAGATTCTGAGAAAGTGGGTGTATGGAATAGACTCCACACTATTCCAAACTGGGCATTACTCACTCATCCGTTAATTTTTTGGCCATGTAAAATAGCCTATTGTCTATTCTGCAGGTGTGCATTATTCGTTGAGGCTGTAAATGAGTGGCTATATAAAGTAGACCACTAACTCTTCCCCAGGTGTGTATTACTCAGTGAGGTTCTGCATGAGTAGTCATAGTAAATAGGATGCTGACTATCTCCTATGTTTCTATCATTCAGTGAATCTGTGTATGCATGGCTATATGAAATATACTGCTGAGCACTGTACATTTGTGTATTATTCACTGAGGGTATGAGTGAGTTGCCACATGAAATGATATCCTGACTACTCCACAGGTGTGTATTACTCACTGAGGCTCTGAATGAGGGGCTGTATGAAATACACTCCTGGCTACTCCACATGTGTGCATTATTCACTGAGGCTCTGAATGAGTGTTCATATGACATAGCCTCCTGATTATTGCCCAGGTGTGCATTATTCAATGACACTCTTAATCAATGATCATATGAAATAGAATCCTGACTATTTCCCACCTGTGCATCATTCAGTAATGCTCTGATTGAGTGGCCATATGACATAGACTTCGACTATTCCCCAGGTGTGTATCATTCAGTGAGTTTATGAATAAGTGGCCACATGAAATAGACTCCTGACTATTCCCCAGATGTGTATTATTTACTAAGGGTATGGATGAGTGGCTACATAAAACAGCCTCCTGACTATTCCTCAGCTGTGCATTTTCCACTGAGGCATTGAATGAACCATCATCTCAAATAGACTCCAGACTATTTGGCAGGTGTGCATTATTGCATGAGTCTCTGAATGAGTGGCTATCTGCAATACACTCCTGAGAATTCCTCAGGTATATATAATTCACTGAGGCTCTGAATAAGTGGCCATGTGAAATACACTCCTGAGTTTTCCATAGATATGTATTATTCAATGAGGCTCTGAATGAGTGGCCATAGGAAAGAGGCTCCTGAATACTCCCAGGACTGTATTTTTAGGTGGGGCTCTTCAACAGCTTTGTTATGAAATAAAATTCTGACGTTCCCCCAGGTGTATATTATTCAGTGAAGCTCTGAATATGTAGCTATATGAAATAGACTTCTGACTACTCTACAGGTGTTCCTTAATCCGTGATGCTCTGAATGAAAGGCCATATGTAATAGTCTCCGGAGTATTCTTCTGTATGCATTATTCACTGAGGCTCAGAAAGTTTGGCCATATGAAATAGCCTCCTGACTATTCCAAGGGTGTGTATTATTTAATGAGGCTTTAAGTTAGTGACCATATGAAATAGATTCCAGTTATTCCTCTGGCGTGTATTATTGACTGATACTCTTCATTAAGTAGGTGTATGTAATAGACTCCTCACAATTCCAAATTTGTGCATTACTCACTCAGGCTTTGATTTTGTGACCATATAAAACACACTAGTGTCTATTCCACAGGTATGCATTATTCACTGAGGCTCTGAAAGTTTGGCCATATGAAATAGCCTCCTGACTATTCCACAGGTGTGTAATATTTAATGAGGCTTTGAGTTAGTGACCATATGAAATAGTTTTTTGACTATTCCTCAGGTGTGTATTATTGACTGAGACTCTGATTAAATGGGTATATGGAATCGACTGTTCACTATTCCAAAGTTGTGCATTACTCACTCAGGCTTTGATTTTGTGGCCATATAAAGTAGACTAGCGTCAATTCCCAGGTTTGCATTATTCACTGAGGCTCTAAATGAGTGGCTATATGAAATAAACTCTTAACCCTTCCCCAGGTGTGTATTATTGAATGGGACTCGGAATAAGTGGGAATAAGAAAGAGACTCCTGACTATTCCCCACGTGTGCATTATTTACAGAAACTCTGAATGTGGAGCCATAAGAAGTTTACTCTTGACTATTTCCCAGGGGTGTATTATTCACTGAGACCCTGAATGAGTGGCCATATGAAAGAGATTCCCGACTATTCCGTATATATATAATTCACTGAAACACTGAAAGAATGGCCATATAAAATAGATTCCATTTTACTTCACAAGTGTGTGTTATTCATTGATTTTCTAAACGAATCACCATATGAAATAGAGTAGTGATTATTCCCCACATGTGCATTATTAAAAGAGGTCCTCTATGAGTGTCCATACCAAATAAACTGCTGACTGTCACCCAAGTGTGTATCATTCAGGGAGGTGCTTAATTTGTGGCTATTTTAAATAGGGTCCTGACTACTCCACAGGTGTTCATTATTCACTGAAGCCCTGAATGAGTTGTCATATGGAACAGACTCCTGACAATACCCCAGGTGTGCAATACTCCCTAATGCTTTCACTGAGTGGCCATATGTAATAAATAGAATTCTGACTCTACCCCATATGTGTACTATTAAGAAGGTCTCTGAAAAAGTATCCATATAAAATACACTCCTGCCTAATTTCCAGGCGTGCATTATTCACTGAGGCTCTGAATGACTTTAAATATGAAATACACTCCTGACTATTCTCCAGGTGTGTTTTATTCACACGGGCTCTGAATGAGGGGCCCTATGGAATAGACTCCTGACCATTCCACAGGTGTGTATTATTCACTGATGTTCTGAATGTGTGGTCAAACAAATAGACACGTGGCCACTCCACCGGTGTGCATTCTTTACTGATGCTCTGAATGAATGGCCATATGAAAGAGACTCCAGGATTTTTCCAGGTATGCATTATTCAATGAGGCTCTGAATGAGAGGACACTGTAAAGAACCTCCTGAAAATACCCCAAACTTACACTATTCAGAGGACTCTTAATGAGTGGCAATATAAAGTAACCTAATCAATATTTCCCTAGTGTGTATTATTCACTGAGTCTCTAAAAATGTGTTTACATAAAAGAGAAACCTGGCTGTTCCCAAGGTGTGCATTATTCAGTTTGGCTCTGAATCACTGGTGATATGAAATAAGATACTAATTATTCCACAGGCATGTATCATTCACTGAGGCTCTGAATGAGTTTCCATATGATATAGAGCCTTGAAAATTCCCCATGTGTGTATTATTCACTGAGGCTCTGAATAAGGGGATATTTGAAATAGAATCCTCTGTACTCCCAATGCATGCATTATTCACTGTGGCTCTGAATTAGTGGAAATATGAAAGCGACTCCTGATTATTCCACAGGTGTGTACCATTCCGTGAGGTTCTGAATGAGTGGTCATATGAAAAAGAATCCTGACTATTCCAAACTTGTGCATTATTAAGTCAAGGTCTAAATAAGTGACCAAAAAATATATAATCCTGACCATTCCACAGGTGTGCATTATTCACTGAGGTGCTGAATGAGTGGCCATATAAAATAGAATGCTGAGTACTCCCCAGGTATGCATTATTCACTGAGGCTGTGAATCAGTGGCCATGTGAAATAGACTTCTGAATATTCCTCATGCATGCATTATTAAGGGACGTTCTGAAAAAGTTTTCCTATGAAATAGAGTGCTGACTATTCTCCAGGTGTGGATTATTCACTGAGGCTATGAATGGGAGGCAATGTGAATTAGATGCCAGATTATTTTCCAGGTGGGTTTTATACACAGGGGAAATGAATGAGGGGCTGTGTAAAATAGAATTCTGTCTCTTGCACATGTGTGTATGATTCGCTGATATTCTCAATGTGTGGACAAAGGAAATAGACTCTGGCTACTCCACATGTGTACATTATTTACCGATGCTCTAAATGAATGGCCATATGAAAGAGACTCCAAATTTTTTTCAAGTGTGCATTATTAAATGAGAATTTGAATGCAAGCCATACGAAATAGACTCCTGACAATTCCCCAAGTGTGTAGTATTCAGTAAGATACAGAAGGAGGGGCATATGCAATAGACTACTCACTATTCTACAGGTATAGGTTATTCACTGAGTCTCAAAATGGGTGTCCATATTAAATAGAATCCTGACTATTCCCCAGGTGTGTACCATTCAGTGAAGTGCTGAATGACTGGCCATATGACATACATTCCTGATGACACAACAGATGTTCATTGTTCACTTAGCCTTTGAATGAGGAGCAATATGAAGTAGACTCCTGACTATGTCCCAGGTATGTATAATTCACTGAGCCTCTGAATGATTGGCCTGACGAAATAAACTCCTGGCTATGATCCAGCTGTGTATTAATCAGTGAGGGTCAAAATGAGTGGTCATATAAAATAGACCTCTCAGTCCTTTACAGGGGTGAGTTACACAGTGAGACTCTGAAAGAGTGGGCATATGAAATAGACTCCTGACTATTCCTCGGGTGTGCATTATTCACTGAGACTGAATGTGTGGCTATAGCAAATAGAATCCTCACAATTTCCTAGGTGTGTATTTTTCACTGAGTCTGAATGAGCGGCTATTCTAAATATACACCCGACAATTCCCCGAACTTTAAATACTTCAAAAGATTTTGAATAACGGGCAATATTAAAAAGACTCCTCAGTATTTCCCCAGTGTGTATTATTCACTGAGGCACTGAAAGACTGTTTGTATGAAACTCCTCACCATTCCCCAGATGTGCAGTATTTAGCTTTGCTCCCAAAACTGGTCGTATGAAATAGAATCCTGATTATTCCCCAAGTATGTGTCATTCACTGAGGCTCTGAATGAGTGGCCATATGAAATAGACCCTTGGCTATTCACTGAGGCTTTGAATGAAGGGTCATTTGAAATAAAATCCTCAGTGATCTTAAGGCGTGCACAATTTACTGAGGCTCTGAATCAGTGGCTATATAAAATAGTCTCCAGGCTATTCCACATGTGTGTACTATTCAGTAAGGCTCTGAATGAGTGGCCATATGAAACAGAATCCTCACTATTCTAAATGTGTGCATTATTGAGTGAAGGTCTGAATGAGTGTTTATAAGAAATAGAATCCAGACTATTTCCCTGGTGTGCATTAGTCACTGAGGTGAAGAATGAGTGGTCACATGTAATAGATTGCTGAGTACTTCACAGGTATGGTATGCATTATTTACTAAGGCATTGTATCAGTGGTAATATGAAGTAGACACCTAAATATCCACGAGTTGCATATTATTCAGAGAGGCTCTGAATGAGTAGCTATATCAATTATGGCCTGACTATTCCACAGCAGTGCATTATTCAATAAAGGTATGAGTGAGAGTCGGGATGAAACTGATTCCTGATCCTTCCCCAGTTGTGCATAATTCACTGAGCCTTTTAGTGTGTGCTTAATTGAAATACACTTCTGACTATTCCCCAGGTGTATCTTATTCACTGAGGTTTTTTATGAGTTGCCATATGAAATAGACTCCTGACAATTCCCCAAGTGTGCACTATTCCCTGGGATTCTCAGTGAGTGGCAATAAGAAACACATTCATGACTCTCCTCAATGTGTGTATTATTCAGGTGGGGCTCTGAAAGAGTGTCCATCTGAAATAGGCTCCTGACTATTTCCCAGGTATGCATTATTCACAGAGGGTCTGAATAAATGGCAATATATCATAGATCCCTGATTATTTTTCAAGTGTGCTTTATTCGCTCAGCATCTGAATGAGAGGCCTTATGAAATAGACTTCTTACTATACCACAAATATGTATTATTCACTGATGTTCTGAATTTGTGGCCAACACCAAAAGACACCTGGCCAGTCCACAGGTGTCCATTATTCACTGATCGTCTGAATGAATGGCCATATGAAAGAGACTCCAAATTTTTCTCCAGGTACACATTATTCAATGAGGCTCTGAAGGAGGAGCCATACGACATTTACCCCTTACACTGCAGCATGTGTTAATTTTTTTATTAGACTCGGAAATGGGGTCTATAGGAAATAAAATTCTCAGGATTCCAAGGCATACATAATTCAATGAAGCTCATAATAACTGTTCATATTAAATAGAATGCTGACTATTCCCCCACCTGGGTATTATTCAGGGAGGTTTTGAATGAGTGGCCATATTAAATAGAATCTTGTCTACTCCCCACCTGTGAATCATTCAGTGAGGTGCTGAATGAGTGGCCATATAAAATAGACTCCTGAGTACCCAACAGGTATGCATTCTTCAGTGAGGCTTCCAATGAGGGGGCCTATGTAATAGACTCCCGAGTATTCCCTAGGTGTGTAGTAATCACAGAGGATCTGAAAAAGTGCTTACATGACATAGCCTGCTGATTAATATCCAGGTGTGCATTTTGCAATGAGGCTCTCAATCAGTGGTCATATGAAATAGAATCCTGACTATTTCACAGTTGTGCATCATTCAGTAATGCTCTGATTGAGTGGCCATATGGCATAAACTCTGACTATTTTCTGGGTGTGTATCATTCTGTGAGTTTCTGATCGAGTGACCATATGAAATAGTCTAACGACTATAGCCTCTTGACTATTCCTCATGTGTGCATTTTCCACTGAGGCACTAGGTGAACAGTCATATCAAACAGACTCCAGACTATTCCCGAGTTGTGCATTATTCAGTGGGTCTCTGAATAAATGGCTATATGAAATAGACTCCTGAGTATTCCCCAGGTATATTTGATTCTTCAGTGAGGCTCTAAATGAGTGGCCATGTGAAATACACTCCTGACTTTTCCATAGGTGTGTATTATTCAGTGAGGCTCTGAAAGAATGGCCATAAAAAAGAGACTCCTGAATACTCCCCAGAAGTGCATTTTTAGGTTGGGTTCTGAATGAGTGGCAATAAGAAATAGATTCCTGACGTTCCTCCAGGTGTGTATTATTCAGTGAGTCTCTGAATATGTGGCTATATGATATAGACTTCTGATTACACTACACGTGTTTCTTATTTAGTGAAGCTCTGAATGAGAGGCAATATGTAATAGCGTCCTAAGTATTCCCCAGGTATGCTTTATTCACCGAGGCTCTAAAAGTTAGGCCATATGAAATAATCTCCGGTCTAGTCCACAGGTCTTTATTATTTAAAGAGACTTTGAGTTGGTGACATATGAAATAGACTCCTGACTATTCCCCAGCTGTGTATTATTGATTGAGACTCTGAGTAAGTGGGCATATGGAACAGACTACTGACTATTCCAAAGTTTTGCATTACTCATTCAGGCTTTAATTTTGTGGCCATATAAAATAGACTAGTGTCTATTCTCCAGAGTGCATTATTCACTGCGGTTGTAAATGAGTGTCTATATAAAGTAGACTCCTAACTTTTAACCACGTGTGTATTATTCAGTGAGGCTCTGTATGAGTGGTCATATGAAATAGGATGCTGACTATCCCCCATGTTTGTATTATTCAGTGAATCTCTGAATGTGTGACTATATAAAATAGACTTCTGAGTACTGTACGTTTGTGCATTATTCACTGAGGCTATGAGTGTGTGGCCATATGAAAGGAAATCCTGACTATTCCACAGGTGTGTATTATTCACTGAGGCTCTGAATGAGTGGCTGTATGAAATATACTTATGGCTACTCCATGGGTGTGCATTATTCACTGTGGCCCTGAAGGTGTGTTCATATGACATAGCCTCCTGATTATCGCCCAGGTGTGCATTATTCAATGAGGCAATTAATCAATGGTCATATAAAATAGAATCCTGACTATTTCCCAGGTGTGCATCATTCAGTAATGCTCTGATTGAGTGGCCATATGACATAGACCCTTACTATTCAGGAGGTGTGTATCATTCAGTGAAATTCTGAAAAAGTGGCCACAAGAAATAGACTCCTGACTGTTCCCCAGGTGTGTATTACTTACTAAGGGTATAGATGAGTGGATACATAAAATAGCCTCCTGACTATTTCTCACGTGTGCATTTTTCACTGAGGCACTGAATGAACATTATATCAAATAGACTCCAGACTATTTCACAAGTGTGCACTATTACATAATTGTCTGAATCATTGGCTATATGAAATAGACTCCAGAGTATTCCCCAGGTATGTATGATTCACTGTGCCTCTGAAGGAGTGTTCATATGACATAGCCACCTGATTAATGTCCAGGTGTGCATTACTCAATGTGGCTCTCAATCAGTCGTCATATAAAATAGAATCCTATTTTCCAGGTGTGTATCATTCAGAAATGCTCTGATTGTGTGTCCGTATGGCATGGACTCTGACTATTCCCCAGGTGTGTATCATTCAGTGAGTTTCTGAACGAGTGACCATATGAAATAGTCTCCTAACTATAGCTTCTTGACTATTTCTCTGGTCTGCATTTTCCACTGAGGCACTAGTTGAACGGTCATATCAAATAGATTCTAGACTATTCCCGAGGTGTGCATTATTCAGTGAGTCTCTGAATAAGTGCCTATATAAACTAGACTCCTGAATGTTGCCAGGTATATATCATTCTTCCTTGGGTCTCTGAATGAGTGGCCATGTGAAATACACTCCTGATTTTCCATACGTGTGTATTATTCAGTGAGGCTCTGAAAGAGTGGCCATAGGAAAGAGACTCCTGAATACTCCCCAGGCGTGCATTTTTATGTTGTGCTCTGAATGAGTGGCAATACAAGATAGAATCTTGAATTTCCCCAGGTGTATGTTATTCAGTGAGGCTCTGAATGTGTGGCTATATATAATAATTTTTTGACTACTCTACAGATGTTCCTTATTCAGTGAAGCTCTGAATGAGAGGCCATATGTAACAGCATCTTAAATATTGCCCAGTATGCATTATTCACTGAGGCTCTGAAAGTTTGGCCATATGAAATAGACTCCTGACTAGTACACAGGTGTGTATTATTGACTGAGATTCTGAGAAAGTGGACGTATGAAATAGACTCCACACTATTCCAAAGCTGGGCATTACTCACACAGCCGTTAATTTTGTGGCCATATAAACTAGCCTATTGTCTATTTCGCAGGTGTGCATTATTCGTTAAAGCTGTAAATGAGTGGGTATATAAAGTATACCACTAACTCTTTTCCAGGTGTGTATTAAGCAGTGAGGCTATGCATGAGTGGTCATATTAAATAGGATGCTGACTATCCCCCATGTTTCTATTATTCAGTGAATCTGTGAATGAGTGGCTATATAAAATAGACTGCTGAGCACTGTACATTTGTGTATTATTCACTGAGGCTATGAGTGAGTGGCCACATGAAATGTAATCCTGACTACTCCACAGGTGTGTATTACTCACTGAGGCTCTGAATGAGGGGCTGTATGAAGTACATTCCTGGCTACTCCACAGGTGTGCATTATCCACTGAGGCTCTGAATGAGTGTTCATATGACATAGCCTCCTGATTATTGCCAAGGTGTGCATTATTCAATGAGGCTCTTAATCAATGGTCATATGAAACAGAATCCTATTTCCTAGCTGTGCATCATTCAATAATGCTCTGATTGAGTGGCCATATGCCATAGACTATGACTATTCCCCAGGTGTGTATCATTCAGTGAGTTTCTGAATAAGTGGCCACATAAAATAGACTCCTGACTATTCCCCAGGTGTGTATTATTTACTAAGGGTATGGATGAGTCGCTACATAAAACAAACTCCTCACTATTTCCCAGCTGTGCATTTTCCACTGAGGCATTGAATGAACCATCATTTCAAATTGATTCCAGACTATTTCACAAGTGTGCACTATTTCATGATTGTCTGAATTATTGGCTACATTAAATAGACTTTTGAGTATTCCCCAGGTATGTACGATTTACTGAGGGTCTGTATGAGTGCCCATGTGAAATACACTTTTGACTTTTCCATAGCTGTGTATTATTCAATGAGGCTCTGAATGAGTGGCTCTGAAAGAGGCTCTGGATTACTCCCAGGAGTGCATTTTTATGTTGGTTTCTGAAAGAGTGGCCAGAAGAAATAGAATCTTGACATTCTTTCGTTGTATATAATTCAGTGAGACTCTGACTGTGTGGCTATATGAAATAGACTTCTGACAACTTTACAGGTATTCCTTATTCAGTGAACTCTGAATGAGAGGACATATGTTATAGTGTCCTGAGTATTACCCGGTATGCATAATTCTCCAGGCAACGCAATTCCTGGTTAGGCAATTCCAGACAAGACAATTCCAGGCATGCTGGGCAAGAATATTTCAGAAGAGTCAATTCCAGGCAAAAAACATACCGGAAAGGCTGTTCCAGGAAATTGCAGGCAAGGTAATTCCAGGCAATTCGAGGCAAGGCATTTCCAGGCAAGCATATTTGAAACCAGACAATTAAAGGCAATTCCAGGAAAGAATGTTCAGGCAATCCCTGGCAAAAAAATTCCAAGCTAGGTAATTCCAGTCAAGGCAATTACAGGCATTCTGGATTGCCTGGAATTGTGTTTTCTGGAATTGCCTTGCCTTGAATTTCCTAGAATTTTCTTGCTTAAAATTTATTTGTTTGTAATTGCCTGGAATTGCCTCTTTTGGGATTGCCTTGCCTGGAATTGTCTGGACTTCCCTTTACTGGAATACCCTTGCCTGGAATTGCCTTGACTGGAATTGCCTTTCCTGGAATCGCCTGAATTGCCTTGACTTTAATAGTAGAAAATTCCAGAACAAGCAGTTGAAGGCAAGGCAATACCAGGCAAGTATATGCAAGGCAATTCGAGGCAAGGAAATTTCATAAAACTGCACGCAAGGCAATTCCAGTGAAGGCAATTCCAGGCAATGCAATTGCAGGCCATTACAAACAAGGCAATCCCAAACAGCACAATTCCAGGCAGTGCAATTCCAGGCAATTATAGGCAAGGAAATTCCAAAAAGGCAATACCAGGCAATGCCAGGCATTTCCAGGCAATAAAAATTACAGGAAAGGCAATTCTAATCAAGTCCTGGCAAGGCAATCCCAGGCGAGGCAATTCCAGGCAATTACAGACAATAAAATTGCAGGCAAGGAAAGTCTAGGCAAATCAATGCAAGGCAATTCCAGAAAAGGCAATTCCAATTTATTCCAGGCATGGCAAATCAGGTTGGTATTTTTAGGCAATTCTAGGCAAGGCAAATTCAGGCAATGCAATTCCAGGAAATTATAGGCAAGGCAATTCCAAACAGGCAATACCAGGCAATTCCAGGCAAGGAAATTCCAGGCATATTTCGAATAAATAAATTACAGGAAATGCAATTCTAATCAATTCCTGGCAAGGCAATCCCAAGCGAGGCAATTCCAGGCAATTCCAGACAATAAAATATTAGGCAAAAATAGTCTAGGCAAATCAATGCAAGGCAATTCCAGAAAAGGCAATTCCAGGCAAGACAATTACAGAAAAGGCAATTCCAGTCAATTTTAGGAAAGGCAATCCAAAACGAGACAATTTCAGGCAATTCCAGGAAAGGCAATTAAAGCAAAATTAAGGCAAGGGAATTCCAGGCAAGGTATTTATCGGCAGTACCAAAAAAGGCAATTACTAGCAAGAAAATTTCAGGCAACTCCAGGCAAGCCAATTCCAGGCAAGGCAATTCCAGGAAATTTCAAGAAACTCAATTTTAGGCAAGGCAATTTTAGGCAATCCCAGGCAAGGCAATTCAAGGGAAGTCCATTCCAGGCAATTCCAGGCTCGGATATTCCAGCAATAAAATTTCCAGGCAATTCCAGGCAAAGCAATTACAGGCAAGGTAATTCCAGGCATTTCCAGCAAGGCTGTAATGGGCAAGGCAATTCCAGGTAAATCCAGGCTACGAAATTCAAGGCAAGGCAATTACACGCAGGACAATTCCAGGCAATGCAATTAAACCAATTTTTGGCAAGGCAATTCCTGGCAAGAAATTTCTAGGCAATTCCACAATAGGCAATTTTAGGCAAGAAAATCAGGCAACTCAAGGCAAGGCAATTCCAAAAACTTCTAGAGAAAAATAATTCCAGGCAATTTTAGGCAAGGTAATTCCAAGAAAAACAATTCCAGTCAAGGCAATTCCAGGCATTTTGGGAAAGGCAATTCCAGGCAAGGGAATTCCAGGCCAGGCAAATTCAGGAAAGGCAATTTTAGGCAATCCCAGGCAAGGCAAATCGAGGGAAAGAAATTGAAGGTAAGGCCATTGCAAGAAATGCAATAAAAGACAATTCCTGTCAATGCAATTTTAGGCAAGACATTTCCAGGCAATTCCAGAAAAGGCAATTCCAGGCAAGTCAATTTTAGGAAACTCAAGGCAAGGAAATTCCAGAAAAGGCAAATCCAGGAAATCGCAGGCAAGGGATTCGCAGGAAATTCCAGGCAAGAAAACTACAAAAAGGCAATTCCAATCAATTCCAAGCAAACAATCACAAACGAGGCAATTCGAGGAAATTCCAGGCAACGCAATTAAAGCCAATTTCAGGCAAGGCAATTACAGGCCAGGCATTTCTACACAATTCCAAAGAAGGCAATTCTAGAAAAGAAACTTCCAGGAAATTCCAGGCAAAAAATGTTTCAGGTAAAGCAATTCTAGGCAAGGCAATTCGAGGCAAGGGAATTCCAGTAGAGACAAGACCAATCAATCCCAGGCAAGGCAATTTCAGGTGAGAAGATTTCACTAAAAGCATGCTTAATCAATTCCAGGCAAAGCAGTATCAGGCGAAACAATTCCAGGCAAATTTAGGCAAGTCAATTCCAGACAAGGCAATTCTACTTAACTCAAGGCAAAACAATTCCAGAAAAGGCAAATCCAGGCAAATCAATTCCAGGCAAATATAGGCAAGGCAATTTCAGAAAAGGCAATACCAGGCAATTCCAGGCAAGGCAATTACAGGCATTGTCAGACAAGAAAATTACGGGAAAGGCAATTTTAATCAATTCCCACAATGCAATCCCATTAGAGGCAATTCCAGGCAATTACAGACAATAACATTTTAGGCAAGAAAAGTCTAGGCAATTCAACGCAAGGCAATTCCAGAAGAGACGATTCCATGTTATTCCAGGCATGGCAAATCAGGCATTGTATATTTAGGCAATTCCAGGCAAGGCAATTTCAGGCCAAACAACTCCAGGCAAGGCTATTCTAGGCAAGGCAATTTCAAGCAATTCCAGGCAAGGCAATTACAGAAAAGGCAATTCCAGTCAAATTCAGGCAAGGCAATCCGAGGCGAGGCAATTTCAGGCACTTCCAGGCAAGGCAATTAAAGCCAAATTTAGGCAAGGCAATTCCAGGCAAGGTATTTATCAGCAATTCCAAAAAAGGCAATTACTGGCAAGGCAATTTCAGGCAACTCCAGGCAAGCCAATTCCCGGCAAGGCAATTCCAGGAAATTCTATGAAAGGCATATTTAGGCAAGGTAATTTTAGAGAATTCCAGGCAAGGCAATTTTGGGGAAGTCCACTCCAGGCAATTGCAGGCACGAATACTACAGGCATAGAATTTTTAGATAAATCCAGTAAAAGCAATTACAGCCAAGGCAATTCCAGGCATTTCCAGGCAATGCTATTTCAGGCAAGGCAATACCAGGTAAATCCAGGCTAGGCAACTTGATGCAAGGCAAATCCAAACAAGGCAATTCCAGGAAATGCAATTTAATCAATTTCTGACAAGGCAAATTCAGACAAGGAATTTATAGGCAATTCCACAAAAGGCAAATTTAGGCAAGAAAATTTCAGGCAACTCAAGGCAAGGAGATTCCAAAATACTCTAGAAAAAACAATTCCAGGCAATTACAGGCAAGGTAATTCCAGAAAAAGAAAAACAATTTCAGTCAAGGCAATTCCAGGCATTCTGGGCAAGGCAAATCCAGGCAAGGCAATTCCAGGCCAGGCAAATCCAGGAAAGGCAATTTTAGGCAGTCACAGGTAAGGCACTTCCAAAGAAGGCAAATCCAGGCAAGGCAATAAAAGACAACTCCTGTCAAGGCAATTTCAGGCAAGGCATTTCCAGGCAATTCCAGAAAAGGCAATTCTAGGCAAGTCAATTCCAGGCAACGCCAGGCAAAGAAATTTCTGCCAACGAAATTCCAGGCTATTCCAGGCAAGACAATTACAAAAAAGGCAATTCCAATCAATTCCCGGCAAGGCAATTTCATAAATCTCCATGCAAGGCAATTCCAGTGAAGACAATTCCAGGCAATGCAATTGCAGGCCATTACAAGCAAGGCAATCCCAAACAGGACAATTCCAGGCAAGAAAACTCCAGGCAATTATAGGCAAGGCAATTCCAAAAAGGCAATACCAGGCAATTCCAGGTATTTCCAGGCAATGAAAATTACAGGAAAGGCAAGTCTAATCAATTCCTGGCAAGGCAATCCCAGGCGAGGCAATTCCAGGCAATTACAGACAATAAAATTGCAGGCAAGGAAAGTCTAGGCAAATCATTGCAAGGCAATTCCAGAAAAGGCAATTCCATTTTATTCCAGGAATGGCAAATCAGGTTGGTATTTTCAGGCAATTCTAAACAAGGTAATTTCAGGCAATGCAATTCCAGGAAATTATAGGCAAGGCAATTCCAAACAGGCAATACCAGGCAATTCCAGGCAAGGAAATTCCAGGCATATCCAGAATAAATAAATTACAGGAAAGGCAATTCTAATCAATTCCCGGCAAGGCAATCCCAAGCGAGGCAATTCCAGGCAATTACAGACAATAAAATATTAGGCAAAGAAAGTCTAGGCAATTCAATGCAAGGCAATTCCAGAAAAGGCAATTCCATTTTATTCCAGGCACAGCAAATCAGGCAATTCTAGGCAAGGCAATTTCAGGCAAGGCAATTCCAGGCAAGTTAATTCCAGTCAAGACAATTACAGAAAAGGCAATTCCAGTCAATTTTCGGCAAGGCAATATGAAACGAGGCAATTTCAGGCAATTCCAGGAAAGGCAATTAAAGCAAAATTAAGGCAAGGGAATTCCAGGCAGGGTATTTATTGGCAGTACAAAAAAAGGCAATTACTAGCAAGAAAATTTCAGGCAACTCCAGGCAAGCCAAATCCAGGCAAGGCAATTCCAGGAAATTCCATGAAAGGCAATTTTAGGCAAGGTAATTTTAGGTAATCCCAGGCAAGGCAATTCAAGGGAAGTCCATTCCAGGCAATTCCAGGAACGGATATTCCAGCAATAAAATTTCCAGGCCATTCCAGGCATTTCCAGGCAAGGCTATACCAGACAAGGCAATTCCAGGTAAATCCAGGCTAGGAAATTCGAGGCAAGGCAATTACAAACATGGCAATTCCAGGCAAGGCAATTAAACCAATTTTTGGCAAGGCAATTCCTGGCAAGCGATTTCTAGGCAATTCACAATAGGCAATTTTAGGCAAGAAAATCAGGCAACTCAAGGCAAGGCAATTCCAAAAACCTCTAGAGAAAAATAATTCCAGGCAATTTTAGGCAAGGTAATTCCAAGAAAAACAATTCCAGTCAAGGTAATTTCAGGCATTTTGGCCAAGGCATTTCCAGGCAAGGCAATTCCAGGCCAGGCAAATTCAGGAAAGGCAATTTTAGGCAATCCCAGGCAAGGCAATTGAACGCAAGGCAATTGCAAGAAATGCAATAAAAGACAATTCCAGTGAAGGCAATTCCAGGCAAGACATTTCCAGGCAATTCCAGAAAAGGCAATTCCAGGCAAGTCAATTTTAGGAAACTCCAGGCAAGGAAATTCCAGAAAAGGCAAATCCAGGAAATCCCAAGCAAGGGATTTGCAGAAAATTCCAGGCAAGAAAATTACAAAAAAGGCAATTCCAATCAATTCCAAGCAAGACGATCACAAACGAGGCAATTCGAGGAAATTCCAGGCAACGCAATTAAAGCCAACTTCGGGCAAGGCAATTACAGGCCAGGCATTTCTACCCAATTCCAAAGAAGGCAGTTCTAGAAAAGAACCTTCCAGGAAATTCCAGGCAAAAAATGTTTCAGGTAAAGCAATTCAAGGCAATTCCAGGCAAGGCAATTCGAGGCAAGGGAATTCCAGTAGAGGCAAGACCAATCAATCCCAGGCAAGGCAATTTCAGGCGAGAAGATTTCACTAAAAGCACGCTTAATCAATTCCAGGCAAAGCAGTATCAGGCGAAACAATTCCAGGCAAATTTAGGCAAGTCAATTCCAGACAAGGCAATTCTACTTAACTCAAGGCAAAACAATTCCAGAAAAGGCAATTCCAGGCAAATCAATTCCAGGCAAATATAGGCAAGGCAATTCCAGAAAAGGCAATACCAGGCAATTCCAGGCAAGGCAAATACAGGCATTTTTAGACAAGAAAATTACGGGAAAGGCAATTTTAATCAATTCCCACAATGCAATCCCATTAGAGGCAATTCCAGGAAATTACAGACAATAACATTTTAGGCAAGAAAAGTCTAGGCAATTCAACGCAAGGCAATTCCAGAAGAGACGATTCCATGTTATTCCAGGCATGGCAAATCAGGCATGGTATTTTTAGGCAATTCCAGGCAAGGCAATTTAAGGCCAAGCAATTTCAGGCAAGGCTATTCTAGGCAAGGGAATTTCAAGTAATTCCAGGCAAGGCAATTACAGAAAAGGCAATTTCAGGCACTTCCAGGCAAGGCAATTAAAGCCAAATTTAGGCAAGGCAATTCCAGTCAAGGTATTTATCAGCAATTCCAAAAAAGGCAATTACTGGCAAGACAATTTCAGGCAATTCCAGGAAAGCCTATTCCAGGCAAGGCAATTCCAGGAAATTCTATGAAAGGCATATTTAGGCAAGGCAATTTTAGACAATTCCAGGCAAGGCAATTTTGGGGAAGTCCACTCCAGGCAATTGCAGGCACGAATATTCCAGGCATATAATTTTTAGATAAATCCAGTAAAAGCAATTACAGCCAAGGCAATTCCAGGCATTTCCAGGCAATGCTATTTCAGGCAAGGCAATACCAGGTAAATCCAGGCTAGGCAACTTGATGCAAGGCAAATCCAAACAAGGCAATTCCAGGAAATGCAATTTAATCAATTTCTGGCAAGGCAAATTAAACAAGAAATTTATAGGCAATTCCACAAAAGGCAAACTTAGGCAAGAAAATTTCAGGCAACTCAAGGCAAGGAGATTCCAAAATACTCTAGAAAAAACAATTCCAGGCAATTACAGGCAAGGGAATTCCAGAAAAAGAAAAACAATTTCAGTCAAGGCAATTCCAGGCATTCTGGGCAAGGCAAATCCAGGCAAGGCAATTCCAGGCCAGGCAAATCCAGGAAAGGCAATTTTAGGCAGTCACAGGTAAGGCACTTCCAAAGAAGGCAAATCCAGGCAAGGCAATAAAAGACAACTCCTGTCAAGGCAATTTCAGGCAAGGCATTTCCAGGCAATTCCAGAAAAGGCAATTCTAGGCAAGTCAATTCCAGACAACGCCAGGCAAAGAAATTTCTGCCAACGAAATTCCAGGCTATTCCAGGCAAGACAATTACAAAAAAGGCAATTCCAATCAATTCCCAGCAAGGCAATTTCATAAATCTCCATGCAAGGCAATTCCAGTGAAGGCAATTCCAGGCAATGCAATTGCAGGCCATTACAAGCAAGGCAATCCCAAACAGGACAATTCCAGGCAAGAAAACTCCAGGCAATTATAGGCAAGGCAATTCCAAAAAGGCAATACCAGACAATGCCAGGCATTTCCAGGCAATGAAAATTACAGGAAAGGCAATTCTAATCAATTCCTGGCAAGGCAATCCCAGGCGAGGCAATTCCAGGCAATTACAGACAATAAAATTGCAGGCAAGGAAAGTCTAGGCAAATCAATGCAAGGCAATTCCAGAAAAGGCAATTCCATTTTATTCCAGGCATGGCAAATCAGGTTGGTATTTTTAGGCAATTCTAAGCAAGACAATTTCAGGCAATGCAATTCCAGGAAATTATAGGCAAGGCAATTCCAAACAGGCAATACCAGGCAATTCCAGGCAAGGAAATTCCAGGCATACCCAGAATAAATAAATTACAGGAAATGCAATTCTAATCAATTCCCGGCAAGGCAATCCCAAGCCAGGCAATTACAGGCAATTACAGACAATAATATATTAGGCAAGGAAAGTCTAGGCAAATCAATGCAAGGCGATTCCAGAAAAGGCAATTCCATTTTATTCCAGGCACAGCAAATCAGGCAATTCTAGGAAAGGCAATTTCAGGCAAGGCAATTTCAGGCAAGGCAATTCCAGGCAAGACAATTACCGAAAAAGCAATTCCAGTCAGTTTTAGGCAAGGCAATCCGAAACGACGCAATTTCAGGCAATTCCAGGAAAGGCAATTAAAGCAAAATTAGGACAAGGGAATTCCAGGCAAGGTATTTATCGGCAGTACCAAAAAAGGCAATTACTAGCAAGAAAATTTCAGGCAACTCCAGGCAAGCCAATTCCAGGCAAGGCAATTCCAGGAAATTCCAAGAAAGGCAATCTTAGGCAAGGCAATTTTAGGCAATCCCAGGCAAGGCAATTCAAGGGAAGTCCATTCCAGGCAATTCCAGGCTCGGATATTTCAGCAATAAAATTTCCAGGCAATTCCAGGCAAAGCAATTACAGCCAAGGCAATTCCAGGCATTTCCAGGCAAGGCTATACCAGGCAAGGCAATTCCAGGTAAATCGAGGCTAGGAAATTCGAGGCAAGGCAATTACAAACAGGGCAATTCCAGGCAATGCAATTAAACCAATTTTTGGCAAGGCAATTCCTGGCAAGGGATTTCTAGGCAATTCCACAATAGGCAATTTTAGGCAAGAAAGTCAGGCAACTCAAGGCAAGGCAATTCCAAAAACCTGTAGAGAAAAATAATTCCAGGCAATTTTCGGCAAGGTAATTCCAAGAAAAACAATCCCAGCAAGGCAATTCCAGGCATTTGGGGCAAGGCAATTCCAGGCAAGGTAATTCCAGGCCAGGCAAATTCAGGAAAGGCAATTTTAGGCAATCTGAGGTAAGGCAATTGCAAGAAATGCAATAAAAGACAATTCCTGTCAAGGCAATTCCAGGCAAGACATTTCCAGGCAATTCCAGAAAAGGCAATTCCAGGCAAGTCAATTTTAGGAAACTCCAGGCAAGGAAATTCCAGAAAAGGCAAATCCAGGAAATCCCAAGCAAGGGATTTGCAGGAAATTCCAGGCAAGAATATTACAAAAAAGGCAATTCCAATCAATTCCAGGCAAGACGATCACAAACAAGGCAATTCGAGGAAATTCCAGGCAACGCAATTAAAGCCAATTTCGGGCAAGGCAATTACAGGCCAGGCATTTCTACCCAATTCCAAAGAAGGCAGTTCTAGAAAAGAACCTTCCAGGAAATTCCAGGCAAAAAATGTTTCAGGTAAAGCAATTCAAGGCAATTCCAGGCAAGGCAATTCGAGGCAAGGGAATTCCAGTAGAGGCAAGACCAATCAATCCCAGGCAAGGCAATTTCAGGCGAGAAGATTTCACTTAAAGCACGCTTAATCAATTACAGGCAAAGCAGTATCTGGCGAAACAATTCCAGGCAAATTTAGGCAAGTCAATTCCAGACAAGGCAATTCTACTTAACTCAAGGCAAAACAATTCCAGAAAAGGCAATTCCAGGCAAATCAATTCCAGGCAAATATAGGCAAGGCAATTCCAGAAAAGGCAATACCAGGCAATTCCAGGCAAGGCAATTACAGGCATTGTCAGACAAGAAAATTACGGGAAAGGCAATTTTAATCAATTCCCACAATGCAATCCCATTAGAGGCAATTCCAGGCAATTACAGACAACATTTTAGGCAAGAAAATCTAGGCAACTCAACGCAAGGCAATTCCAGAAGAGACAATTCCATGTTATTCCAGGCATGGCAAATCAGGCATGGTATTTTTAGGCAATTTCAGGCCAAACAACTCCAGGCAAGGCTATTCTAGGCAAGGCAATGTCAAGCAATTCCAGGCAAGGCAATTACAGAAAAGGCAATTCCAGTCAATTTCAGGCAAGGCAATCCGAGGCGAGGCAATTTCAGGCAACTCCAGGCAGGGCAATTAAAGCCAAATTTAGGCAAGGCAATTCCAGGCAAGGTATTTATCATCAATTTTAAAAAAGGCAGTTACAGACAAGGCAATTTCAGGCAATTCCAGGAAAGCCTATTCCAGGCAAGGCAATTCCAGGAAATTCTATGAAAGGCAATTGTAGGCAAGGCAATGTTAGACAATTCCAGGCAAGGCAATTTTACGGAAGTCCACTCCAGGCAATTGCAGGCACGGATATTCCAGGCATAGAATTTTTAGATAAATCCAGTAAAAGCAATTACAGCCAAGGCAATCCCAGGCATTTGCAGGCAATGTTATTCCAGGCAAGGCAATACCAGGTAAATCCAGGCTAGGCAATTTGATGCAAGGCAAATCCAAACAAGGCAATTCCAGGCAATGCAATTTAATCAATTTCTGGCAAGGCAAATCCAGGCAAGGAATTTCTAGGGAATTGCACAAAAGTCAAATTTAGGCAAAAAAATTTCAGGCAACTCAAGGCAAGGCAATTCCAAAATACTCTAGGAAAAACAATTCCAGGCAATTACAGGCAAGGGAATTCCAGAAAAAGAAAAACAATTTCAGTCAAGGCAATTCCAGGCATTCTGGGCAAGGCAATTCCAGGCAAAGCAATTCCAGGCCAGGAAAATCCAGGAAAGGGAATTTTAGGCAGTCACAGGCAAGGCACTTCCAAAGAAGGCAAATCCAGGCAAGGCAATAAAAGACAACTCCTGTCAAGGCAATTTCAGGCAAGGCATTTCCAGGCAATTCCAGAAAAGGCAATTCTAGGCAAGTCAATTCCAGGCAACTCCAGGCAAGCAAATTCCTGCCAACGAAATTCCAGGCTATTCCAGGCAAGACAATTACAAAAAAGGCAATTCCAATCAATTCCCGGCAAGGCAATTTCATAAATCTCCACGCAAGGCAATTCCAGTGAAGGCAATTCCAGGCAATGCAATTGCAGGCCATTACAAGCAAGGCAATCCCAAACAGGACAATTCCAGGCAAGGCAATTCCAGGCATTTCCAGGCAATGAAAATTACAGGAAAATCAATTCTAATCAATTCCTGGCAAGGCAATCCCAGGCGAGGCAATTCCAGGCTATTACAGACAATAAAATTGCAGGCAAGGAAAGTCTAGGCAAATCAATGCAAGGCAATTCCAGAAAAGGCAATTCCATTTTATTCCAGGCATGGCAAATCAGGTTGGTATTTTTAGGCAATTCTAAGCAAGGCAATTTCAGGCAATGCAATTCCAGGAAATTATAGGCAAGGCAATTCCAAACAGGCAATACCAGGCAATTCCAGGCAAGGAAATTCCAGGCATATCCAGAATAAATAAATTACAGGAAAGACAATTCTAATTAATTCCTGGCAATGCAATCCCAAGCCAGGCAATTACAGGCAATTACAGACAATAATATATTAGGCAAGGAAAGTCTAGGCAAATCAATGCAAGGCGATTCCAGAAAAGGCAATTCCATTTTATTCCAGGCACAGCAAATCAGGCAATTCTAGGAAAGGCAATTTCAGGCAAGGCAATTTCAGGCAAGGCAATTCCAGGCAAGACAATTACAGAAAAAGCAATTCCAGTCAATTTTAGGCAAGGCAATCCGAAACGACGCAATTTCAGGCAATTCCAGGAAAGGCAATTAAAGCAAAATTAAGGCAAGGGAATTCCAGGCAAGGTATTTATCGGCAGTACCAAAAAAGGCAATTACTAGCAAGAAAATTTCAGGCAACTCCAGGCAAGCCAATTCCAGCAAGGCAATTCCAGGAAATTCCAAGAAAGGCAATCTTAGGCAAGGCAATTTTAGGCAATCCCAGGCAAGGCAATTCAAGGGAAGTCCATTCCAGGCAATTCCAGGCTCGGATATTTCAGCAATAAAATTTCCAGGCAATTCCAGGCAAAGCAATTACAGCCAAGGCAATTCCAGGCATTTCCAGGCAAGGCTATACCAGGCAAGGCAATTCCAGGTAAATCCAGGCTAGGAAATTCGAGGAAAGGCAACTACAAACAGGGCAATTCCAGGCAATGCAATTAAACCAATTTTTGGCAAGGCAATTCCTGGCAAGGGATTTCTAGGCAATTCCACAATAGGCAATTTTAGGCAAGAAAATCAGGCAACTCAAGGCAAGGCAATTCCAAAAACCTGTAGAGAAAAATAATTCCAGGCAATTTTCGGCAAGGTAATTCCAAGAAAAACAATCCCAGTCAAGGCAATTCCAGGCATTTGGGGCAAGGCAATTCCAGGCAAGGTAATTCCAGGCCAGTCAAATTCAGGAAAGGCAATTTTAGGCAATCCGAGGTAAGGCAATTGCAAGAAATGCAATAAAAGACAATTCCTGTCAAGGCAATTCCAGGCAAGACATTTCCAGGCAATTCCAGAAAAGGCAATTCCAGGCAAGTCAATTTTAGGAAACTCCAGGCAAGAAAATTCCAGAAAAGGCAAATCCAGGAAATCCCAGGCAAGGGATTTGCAGGAAATTCCAGGCAAGAATATTACAAAAAAGGCAATTCCAATCAATTCCAAGCAAGACGATCACAAACAAGGCAATTCGAGGAAATTCCAGGCAACGCAATTAAAGCCAATTTCGGGCAAGGCAATTACAGGCCAGGCATTTCTACCCAATTCCAAAGAAGGCAGTTCTAGAAAAGAACCTTCCAGGAAATTCCAGGCAAAAAATGTTTCAGGTAAAGCAATTCCAGGCAATTCCAGGCAAGGCAATTCGAGGCAAGGGAATTCCAGTAGAGGCAAGACCAATCAATCCCAGGCAAGGCAATTTCAGGCGAGAAGATTTCACTTAAAGCACGCTTAATCAATTCCAGGCAAAGCAGTATCAGGCGAAACAATTCCAGGCAAATTTAGGCAGGTCAATTCCAGACAAGGCAATTCTACTTAACTCAAGGCAAAACAATTCCAGAAAAGGCAATTCCAGGCAAATCAATTCCAGGCAAATATAGTCAAAGCAATTCCAGAAAAGGCAATACCAGGCAATTCCAGGCAAGGCAATTACAGGCATTGTCAGACAAGAAAATTACGGGAAAGGCAATTTTAATCAATTCCCACAATGCAATCCCATTAGAGGCAATTCCAGGCAATTACAGACAATAACATTTTAGGCAAGAAAAGTCTAGGCAACTCAACGCAAGGCAATTCCAGAAGAGACGATCCCATGTTATTCCAGGCATGGCAAATCAGGCATGGTATTTTTAGGCAATTTCAGGCCAAACAATTCCAGGCAAGGCTATTCTAGGCAAGGCAATGTCAAGCAATTCCAGGCAAGGCAATTACAGAAAAGGCAATTCCAGTCAATTTCAGGCAAGGCAATCCGAGGCGAGGCAATTTCAGGCAGTTCCAGGCAAGGCAATTAAAGCCAAATTTAGGCAAGGCAATTCCAGGCAAGGTATTTATCAGCAATTCCAAAAAAGGCAATTACTGGGAAGGCAATTTCAGGCAACTCCAGGAAAGCCTATTCCAGGCAAGGCAATTCCAAGAAATACTATGAAAGGCATATTTAGGCAAGGCAATTTTAGACAATTCCAGGCAAGGCAATTTTAGGGAAGTCCACTCCAGGCAATTGCAGGCGCGGATATTCCAGGCATAGATTTTTTAGGCAATTCCAGGAAAAGCAATTACAGCCAAGGCAATCCCAGGCATTTCCGGGCAAGGCTATTCCAGGCAAGGCAATACCAGGTAAATCCAGGCTAGGCAATTTGAGGCAAGGGAAATCCAAACAAGGCAATTCCAGGCAATGCAATTTAAGCAATTTCTGGCAAGGAAAACCCAGGCAAGGAATTTCTAGGCAATTCCACAAAAGGTAAATTTAGGCAAGAAAATTTCAGGCAACTCAAGGCAAGGCAATTCCAAAAAACTCTAGGAATAACAATTTCAGGCAAGTACAGGCAAGGTAATTCCAGGAAAAGAAAAACAATTTCAGTCAAGGCAATTCCAGGCATTCTGGGCAAGGCAATTCCAGGCAGGGTAGTTCCATGTCAGGCAAATCCAGGAAAGGGAATTTTAGGCAGTCACAGGCAAGGCACTTCCAAAGAAGGCAAATCCAGGCAAGGCAATAAAAGACAACTCCTCTCAAGGCAATTTTAGGAAAGGCATTTCCAGGCAATTCCAGAAAAGGCAATTCTAGACAAGTCAATTCCAGGCTACTCCAGGCAAGAAAATTTCTGCCAACGAAATTCCAGGCTATTCCAGGCAAGACAATTACAAAAAGGGCAATTCCAATCAATTCCTGGCAAGGCAATTTCAGGCAAGGCAATTCCAGGCAAGGGAATTTTATCAAACTCCACGCAAGGGAATTCTAGTGAAGGCAATTCTAGGCAATGCAATTGCAGGCCATTACAAGCAAGGCAATCCCAAACAGGACAATTCCAGGCAAGAAAATTCCAAGCAATTATAGGCAAGGCAATTCCAAAAAGGCAATACCAGGCAATTCCAGGCATTTCCAGGCAATGAAAATTACAGGAAAGGCAATTCTAATCAATTCCTGGCAAGGCAATCCCAGGCGAGGCAATTCCAGGCAATTACAGACAATAAAATTGCAGGCAAGGAAAGTCTAGGCAAATCAATGCAAGGCAATTACAGAAAAGGCAATTCCAATTTATTCCAGGCATGGCAAATCAGGTTGGTATTTTTAGGCAATTCTAAGCAAGGCAATTTCAGGCAATGCAATTCCAGGAAATTATAGGCAAGGCAATTCCAAACAGGCAATACCAGGCAATTCCAGGCAAGGAAATTCCAGGCATATCCAGAATAAATAAATTACAGGAAAGGCAATTCTAATCAATTCCTGGCAAGGCAATCCGAAGCGAGGAAATTCCAGGCAATTACAGACAATAAAATATTAGGCAAAGAAAGTCTAGGCAATTCAATGCAAGGCAATTCCAGAAAAGGCAATTCCATTTTATTCCAGGCACAGCAAATTAGGCAATTCTAGGCAAGGCAATTTCAGGCAAGGCAATTCCAGGCAAGGCAATTCCAGTCAAGACAATTACAGAAAAGGCAATTCCAGTCAATTTTAGGCAAGGCAATCCGAAATGAGGCAATTTCAGGCAATTCCAGGAAAGGCAATTAAAGCAAAATTAAGGCAAGGGATTTCCAGGCAAGGTATTTATCAGCAGTACCATAAAAGGCAATTACTAGCAAGAGAATTTCAGGCAACTCCTCCAAGCCAATTCCAGGTAAGGCAATTCCAGGAAATTCCAAGAAAGGCAATCTTAGGCAAGGCAATTTTAGGCAATCCCAGGCAAGGCAATTCAAGGGAAGTCCATTCCAGGCTCGGATATTTCAGCAATAAAATTTCCAGGCAATTCCAGGCAAAGCAATTACAGCCAAGGCAATTCCAGGCATTTCCAGGCAAGGCTATACCAGGCAAGGCAATTCCCGGTAAATCCAGGCTAGGAAATTCAAGGCAAGGCAATTACAAACAGGGCAGTTCCAGGCAATGCAATTAAACCAATTTTTGGCAAGGCAATTCCTGGCAAGGGATTTCTAGGCAATTCCACAATAGGCAACTTTAGGCAAGAAAATCAGGCAACTCCAGGCAAGGCAATTCCAAAAACCTCTAGAGAAAAATAATTCCAGGCAATTTTAGGCAAGGTAATTCCAAGAAAAACAATTCCAGTCAAGGCAATTCCAGGCATTTGCTGGCAAGTCTGTTCCAGGCAAATTTAGGCAAGTGAATTACAAACCAATACAGGCAAAGCAATACAAGGAAAGCAATTCTAGGAAATTCCAAGACTGGCAATTTCAGGCAAATCAATTCCAGACAATTCCAGGCAAGAAAATTTTAGGCAAGGCATTTTCAGGCAATTCCAGAAAGGCAATTCCAGGCAAGTGAATTCCAGGCAATTCCAGGCAAGGCAATTCCAGTAAAAGCAAGTCCAATCAATTCCAGGCAAAGGAATTTCAGACGAATTAATTCCTGTCAAATCTGCAGAAGGCAATTCTAGGCAAGGCTATTCTACTTAACTCAAGGCAAGGCATTTCCATGCAATAATATTTGAGGCAAGGCAATTCCAAAAAATATCAGGCAAAAAAATTTCAGTAGAGACAAGTCCCATCAATTCCAGGCAAGGCAAATCAAGGAAAGGCAATTTCAGGCAATCCCAGGCAAGGCAATTTCAGGTAATGCAATTCCAGGCAAGGCAATTTCAGACAAAGAAATAAAAATATATCCCTGGCGAGGCAATTCCAGGCAAGGCATTTTCAGGCAACTACAGAAGAGGCAATTCCAGGCAAGTCAATTCCAGGCAAATCCAGGCAAGGGAATCCCAGGCAAGGCAATTCCAGGCAACTTCAGGCAAGACAATTACAGTAAAGGCAATTCCAATCAATTCCCAGCAAGGCAATTTCAGGCGAGGCAATACCAGGAAATTCAAGGCAAGGAAATTTAAGCAAAGGCCAAACAAGGCAATTTCAGGTAAGGCATTTCTTTACCATTCCAAAAAAGTTAATTCCAGGCGAGAAAATTCTAGGCAAAATAATTCCAGGTGAAGCAATTCCAGGCAATTTCAGGCAAGGCAAATACAGAAAAGGCAATTCCAGGCAATGCCAGGCAAGGCAATCCCAGGCGAGGCATTTTCAGGAAATTACGGGCAAGGCAATTAAAGCCAATTCCAGGCAATGCAATTCCAGGCAAGACATTTATAGGCAATTCCAAAAATGGCAATTTCTGACAAGGCAATTTCAGGGATCTCCAGGCAAGGAAATCGCAGGGAAGTAAATTCTAGGTAATTCCAGGCACCGATACTCCAGGCAAAATATTTCCAGCCAATTAAAGTCAAAAAAAATTCTGCCAAGGATATGCCAGGCATTTCCAATCAAGGATATACCAGGGAAAGCAATTCTAGGGAAATCTAAGCAAGGCAATTCCAGGCAATTCCAGGCAAGGCAATTCAAGGCAAGGCAATTCAAGGCATTCCAGTCAGGTAATTTTAGGCAAGGCAATTCCAGGTAAGGCAAATACAGGAAAGGCAATTCCAGGCAATCCCAGGCAAGGAAATTCCGAAAAACACAATTCCAGGCAAGGAAAATCTAGGAAAGGCAAATTCAGGAAAGGCAATTTCAGGCAATCCCAGGCAAGGCAATTTCAGGTAAGGCAATTCCAGGCAAGGCAATTTTAGGCAAAGGAATAAAAGACAATCCATGGCCAGGCAATTCTAGGCAAGGAATTTCCAGGCAATTACAGAAAAGGCAATTCCAGGCAAGTCAGTTCCAGGCAACTCCAGGCAAGGAAATCCCAGGTAAGGCAATTTCAGGCAATTCCAGGCAAGACAATTACAGAAAAGGAAATTCCAATCAATTTCCCGCAAGGCAATTTTAGGCGAGGCAATTTCAGGCAAGGCAATTTAAGCGAATTCCAGGCAATGCCTGACAAGGAAAATACAGACAAGGCCATTTCAGGCAATCCCAGGCAAGGGAATTTCAAAAAGTACAATTCCAGGCAAGGCAATTCCAATTATTCTGGGCAAGGCAATATCAGGCAAGGCAATTCCAGGAAAGGCAATTCCAGGAAAGGCAATTTCAGGCATTCTGGTAAAGTAATTTTAGGCAAGGAAATTCCAAGCAATTCCAGGCAAGGCAAATACAGAAATGGCAATTGCATGCAATCCCAGGTAAGGCAATTCCAAAAAATACAATTCCAGGCAAGGCAATTCCAGGCATTTTGGGCAAAGCAATTTCAGGCAAGGCAAATAATCAAGGAAAGGCAATTTCAGGCAATCTCAGGCAAGGTAATTTCAGGTAAGGCAATTCCAGGCAAGGCAATTTCAGACAAAAAATATTCCTGGCAGGGCAATTCCAGGCAAGGCATTTCCAGGCAATTACAGAAAAAGCAATTCTAGGCAAGTCAATTACAGGCAAATCCAGGCAAGGAAATCCCAGGCAAGGCAATTCCAGGCAACTCCAGGCAAGACAATTACAGGAAAGGCAATTCCAATCAATTCCCAGCAAGGCAATTTCAGGCGAGGCAATACCAGGTAATTCAAGGCAAGGCAATTTAAGTGAAGTCCAGGCAAGGCAATTCCAGGTAAGGCATTTCTTTATCATTCCAAAAAAGTTAATTCCAGGCGAGAAAATTACAGGAAATTCTCGGCAAAATAATTCCAGGTGAAGCAATTCCAGGCAATTTCAGACAAGGCAATCCCAGGCGAGGCAATTTCAGGAAATTACGGGCAAGGCAATTAAAGCCAATTCCAGGCAAGGCAATTCCAGGCAAGACATTTATAGGCAGTTCCAAAAACGGCAATTTCTGACAAGGCAATTTCAGGGAACTTCAGGCAAGGAAATCGCAGGGAAGTCAATTCTAGGTAATTCCAGGCACTGATATTCCAGGCAAGATATTTACAGGCAATTAAAAGCAAATAAATTTCTGCCAAGGATATGTCAGGCATTTCCAATCAAGAATATACAAGAAAAAACAATTCCAGGGAAATCTAAGCAAGGCAATTCCAGGCAAGGCAATGTCAGGCAAGGCAATTCAAGGCATTCCATTCAGGTAATTTCAGGCAAGGCAATTCCAGGCAAGGCAAATACAGGAAAGGCAATTCCAGGCAATCCCAGGCAAGGAAATTCCAAAAAATACAATTCCAGGCAAGGCAATTTCAGGCATTCTGGGCAAGGCAATTCCAGTCAAGGCAAATACAGGCAAGGAAAATCAAGGAAAGGCAATTTCAGGCAATCCCAGCCAAGGCAATTCCAGGTAAGGCAATTTCAGACAAGCAAATAAAAAAAAAATCCCTGGCAAGGCAATTCCAGGCAAGGCATTTCCAGGCAATTACAGAAAAGGCAATTCTAGGCAAGTCAATTCCAGGAAAATTCAGTCAAGGAAATCCCAAGCAAGGCAATTCCAGGAAATTTCGGGAAAGACAATTACAGGAAAGGCAATTCCAGTCAATTCCCGGCAAGGCAATTTCAGGCGAGGCAATACCAGGCAATTCAAGGCAAGGGAATTTAAGCGAAGTCCAGGAAAGGCAATTCCTGGCAAGGCATTACATATAATTCTAGGCAAAATAATTCTAGGTAAAGCAATTCCAGGCAATGCCAGGCAAGGCAATCCCAGGCCAGGCAATTGCAGGCAATCACGGGCAAGGCAATTAAAGCAAATTCCAGGCAAGGCAATTCCAGGCAAGACATTTATAGGCAATTCCAAAAACGGCAATTTCTAACAAGGCAATTTCAGGGAACTACAGGCAAGGCAATTCCAAGCAAGGAAATCGCAGGGAAGTCAATTCTAGGTAATTCCAGGCACCAATACTCCAGGCAAGGTATTTTCAGGCAATTGAAGGCAAAGAAATTTCTGCCAAGGATATGCCAGGCATTTCCAATCAATGCTATATCAAAGAAAACAATTCCAGGGAAATCTAGGCAAGGCAATTCCAGGAAACTTTAGGCAAGGCATTCCGGTAAGGTAATTTCAGGCAAGGCAATTTCAGGCAATTCCAGACAAGGAAAATACAGAAATGGCAATTCCAGACAACCCCAGGCAAGGCAATTCCAAAAAATAAAATTTCAGGCAAGGCAATTCCAGGCAAGGCAAATCCAGGAAATGCAATTTTAGAAAATACAATTAAACAAATGTCTGGCAAGGCAATTCTAGGCAAGGCATTTCTAGGCAATTCCACAAAAGGAGATTTTAGGCAAGGAAATTTCAGGCAACTCAAGGCAAGGCAGTTCCAGGAAACTCTAGGCAAGGGAATTCCAGGCAAATATATTCGAAGCAAGGCAATTAAGGTCAATACCAGAAAAGGAAATTTCAGGAAATGACATTTAGGCAGTTCCAGAAAAGGCAATTCAGGGCAAGGCAATTTCAGTCAAGGCAATTCCAGGTAAAGCAATTCCAGGCATTCTAGGCAAGGCAATTTCAGGCAAGTCAATTTCACGCAATTCCAGGCAATGCCAGGCAAGGCAATCCCAGGCGAGGCAATTTTAGGCAAGGCAATTAAACCAATTACAGGCAAGGCAATTCCAGACAAGAAATTTATAGGCAATACCAAAAACGGTAATTTCTGGCAAGACAATTTCAGGCAACTCCAGGGAAGGCAATTCCAGGCAAGGCAATTGCAGGATAGTCAATTCTAGGTAATGCCAGGCATGAATATTCCAGTCAAGGTATTTCCAGGCAATTAAAGACAAAGCAATTTCAGCCATGAATATGCCAGGCATTTTCAATCAAGGCTATACCAGGAAAAGCAATTCCAAGGAAATCTAAGCAAGGCAATTCCAGAAAACTCCAGGCAAGGCAATTCCAGGCATTCTGGTAAGGTAATTTCAGGCAAGGCAATTCCAGGCAATTCCAGGCAAGGTAAATACAGGAAAGGCAATTCCAGGGAATCCCAGGCAAAACAATTCCAAAAAACACAATTCCAGGCAAGGCAATTCCAGGCATTCTGGGCAAGGCAATTTCAGACAAGGCAAATCCAGGAAAGGCAACTTCAGGCAATTTCAGGCAAGGCAATTCCACGCAATTCCAGGCAATGTCAGCAAGGCAATTTCAGGCAAGGCAATAAAAGACAATCCCTGGCAAGTCAATTTTAGGAAAAGCATTTACAGGCAATTCCAGGCAAGTCAATTCCAGGCATCTCCAGGCAAGGATATCCCAGTCAAGGCAATTCCGGGCAATTTCAGGCAAGACAATTACATGAAAGGCATTTCCAATCAGTTTCTGGCAAGGCTATTTCAGGCGAGGCAATTCCAGGCAAGGCAATTTAAGTGAATTCCAGGCAAGGCAATTCCAGGCAAGGCGTTTCTTCACAATTCCAAAAAAGTTAATTTCAGGCGAGAAAATTACAAAAAAATTCAGGCAAAATAATTCCACATAAAGCGATTCCAGGCAATTTCAGGCAAGGCAATTCGAGGAAATTTTAGGCAAGCAATTTTGGGTAAGACAATTCGAGGCAATTCCAGGCAAAGCAAATTTAGAAAAGGCAATTCCAGGTTATTCCAGGAATGGCATTTTCAGGCAATTCCAGGTAAGGCAATTTCAGGCAAGGCATTTCCAGACAAGACTATTCTAGGCAAGGCAATTACAAGCAATTCCACCCAAGGCAATTTTAGGCAATTCCAGGCAAGGCAGTTACAGAAAAAGCAGTTGCAGTCAATTTCAGGAAAGGCAATCAGAATCGAGGCAATTTCAGGCAATTCCAGGTAAGGCAACTAAAGCCAACTTTAGGCAAGGCAATTCAAGGCAAGGCTATTCCAGGTAAAGCAATTCCAGGTGTTCTAGGCAAGGCAATTTCAGGCAAGTCAATTCCAGGCAAGGCTAATACAGAAAAGGCAATTCCAGGCAATCCCAGGCAAGGCAATTTCAGGCGAGGCAATTTCAGGCAATTCCAGGCAAGGCAATTAAAGACAATTTCAGGCTAGGCAATTCCAGGCAAGGCAATTATAGGCAATTACAAAAACGGCAATTTCTGGCAAGGCAATTTCAGACAACTCCAGGCAAGGCAATTCCAGGCAAGGCAATTGCAGGGAAGTCAATTTCAGGTAATTCCAGGGACGGATATTCCAGGCAAGGTATTTTCACCAATTAAAGACAAAGAAATTTCTGTCAAGAATATGCCAGGCATTTCCAATCAAGGCTATACCAGGGAAAACAATTTCAGGGAAATCTAGGCAAGGCAATTCCAGGCAACGCATTTCCAGGCATTCCTGTAAGGTAATTTCAGGCAAGGCTATTCCAGGCAATTTTAGGCATGGGAAATACAGGAATGGCAATTTCAGGCAATTTCAGGCAAGGCATTTCCAAAAAATACAATTCCAGGCAAGGCAATTTCAGACATACTTGGCAAGGCAATTCCAGGCAAAACAAATCCAGGCAAGGCAAATCCAGGATAGGCAATTTCAGGCAATCCCAGGCAAGACAATTCCAGGTAAGGCTATTTCAGGCAAAGCAATAAAAGACAATCCCTGGCAAAGCAATTCCAGGCAAGGCAATTCCAGGCAATTACAGAAAAGGCAATTTCAGGCAAGTCAATCCCAGGCAACTCCAGGCAAGGAAATCACAGGTAAGGCAATTCCAGGCAAAACAATGACAGGAAAGTCAATTTTAATCAATATTCGGCAAGGAAATTTCAGGCAAGGCAATCCGAGGCAATTCCAGGCAAGGCAATTTAAGCGAATTCCAGGCAAGGCATTTCTTCACAATTGCAAAAAGTTAATTCCAGGCGAGTAAATTACAAGAAATTCCAGGCAAAAAAATTCCATGTAAAGCAATTCCAGGCAATTTCAGGCAAGCAATTCTTGGCAAGAAAATTCCAGGCAAGGCAATTCCAGGCAATTTCAGGCAAGCCAAATCCAGAAAAGGCAATTCCAAGTTACTCCAGGCATGTCAAATCAGGCATGGAATTTCCAGGCAATTCCAGGCAAGGCAATTCCTGGCAAGGCAATTCCAGGCGAGACTATGCTAGTCAAGGTAATTCCAAGCAATTCCAGGCAAGGAAATTCCAGGCAATTCCAGGCAGGGCAATTACAGACAAAACAATTGCAATTAATTTCAGGTAAGGCAATCAGAGACGAGGCAATTTCAGGTAATTCCAGGCAAGGCAACTAAAGCCAACTTTAGGCAAGGCAATTCCAAGCAAGGTATTTATAGGCAATTTCAAAAAAGGCAATTTCTGGCAAGGCAACTTCAGGCAACTTAAGGCAAGCCAATTCCAGGCAAGGCAGTTTCAGAAAATTTTAGGAAAGGCAATTATAGGCAAGGCAATTTTAGGCAATTCCAGGCAAGGCAATTCCAGGGAAGTCAATTCCAGGCAATTCCAGGCACGGATATTCCAGGCATGAAATTTCCAGGCAATTCCAGGCAAAGCAATTACCGCCTAGGCAATTCCAAACATTTCCAGGCAAGGCTATACCAGGCATAACAATTCCAGAAAAATCCAGGCAAGACAATTCGAGGCAAAGCAATTCCAAACAAGGCAATTCCAGGCAATGCAATTAAACAAACTTCTGGCAAGGCAATTTTAGGCACGGCATTTCTAGGCAATTCTGCAAAAGGAGATTTTAGGCAAAGAAATTCCAGGAAACTCAAGGCAAGGCAATTCCTGGAAACTCTAGGCAAGGCAATTCCAGGTAATTCCAAGCAAGGTAATTCCAGGCAAGGATATTCGAAGCAAGGCAGTTAAGAGCAATAGCAGGAAAGGAAATTATAAAAAATAAATTTCAGATAATTCCAAGAAAGGCAATTCCAGGCAAAGCTATTCCAGGTAAGGCAATTCCAGGCATTCTAAGCAAGGTAATTTTAGGCAAGTCAATTCCAGGCAAAACATATAAAGGAAAGGCAATTCCAGGCAATCCCAGGCAAGGCATTTCTGGGGGGGCAATTTCAGGCAATTCCAGGCAAGGCAATACCAGGCAAGGCATTTATAGGCAATTCTAAAAATGGCAATTCCTGGCCAGGAAATTTCAGACAACTCCAGGCAAGGCAATTCCAGGCAAGACAATTGCAGAAAAGTCAATTCCAGGTAATTCTAGGCACGAATATTCCAGGCAAGTTATTTCCAGGCAATTAAAGGCAAAGAAATTGCTGCACAAACTATGCCAGAAATTTTAAATCAAGACTATACCAGGTAATACAATTTCAGAAAAATGTAGGCAAGGCAATTCCATGCAACTCCAGGCAAGGCAATTCCAGGCTGGGCAATTTCAGACATTCCGGTGAGGTAATTTCAGGCAAGGCAATTCCAGGCAAATTCAGGCAAGGCAAATACAGGAATGGTAATTCCAGGCAATTCCTGGCAAGGAAATTCCAAAAAATACAATTCCAGGCAAGGCAATTCCAGGCATTTTGGGCAAGAAAATTCCAGGCAAGAAAAATCCAGAAATGGCAATTTCAGGCAATCCCAAGCAAGGATATTCCAGGTAAGGCAATTCCAGGCAAGGCAATTTTAGGCAAAGCAATAAAAGACAATCCCTGGCAAGGCAATTCCAGCCAAGGCATTTACAGGCCATTACAGAAAAGGCAATTCCAGGCAAGTCAATTCCAAGCAACTCCAGGCAAGGAAATTCCAGGTAAGGCAATTCCAGGCAATTCCAGGCAAGACAATTACAGGAAAGGCAATTCCAATCAATTCCCATTAAGGCAATTTCAGGGGAGGCAAATCGTGGCAATTCCAGGCAAGGCAATTTAAGTGAATTCCAGGCAAGGCAATTCCAGGCAAGGCATTTCTTCACAATTCCAAAACAGTAAATTCCAGGCGAGAAAATTACAGGAAATTCCAGGCAAAAAAGAATTCTCATAAAGCAATTCCAGAAAATTTCAGGCAAGACATTTTGAGGCGATTTCAGTCAAGCAATTCTGGGCAAGGCAATTTCAGGCAATTCCAGGCAAGGCAAATCCAGAAAAGGAAATTCCAGGTTATTCCAGACACGGCAAATCAGGCATGGCATTTTTAGGCAATACCAGGCAAGGCAATTTCAGGCAAGGCAATTCCAGGCAAGACTATTCTAGGCAAGGCAATTCCAAGAAATTCCAGGCAAGGCAATTCCAGGCAATTCCAGGCAAGGCAATTACAGAAAAGGCAATTGCAATCAATTCCAGGCAAGGCAATCAGAGGCGAGGCAATTTCAGGTAATTCCAGGCAAGGCAACTAAAGCCAACTTATGGCAAGGCAATTCCAGGCAAGGTATTTATAGGCAATTTCAAAAATGGCAATTTCTGGCAAGGCAATTTCAGGCAACTCCAGGCAAGCCAATTCCAGGCTAGGCAATTTCAAGAAATTCCAGAAAAGGCAATTTTAGGAAAGACAATTTTAGGCAATTCCAGGCAAGGCAATTCCAAGGAAGTCAATTCCAGGCATGGATATTCCAGGCATGGAATTTCCAGGAAATTCCAGGCAAAGCAATTACCACCTAGGTGATTCCAAACATTTTCAGGAAAGGCTATACCAGGCAAAGCAATTCGAAGGAAGGCAATTCCAATCAATTGCAAGGCAATTCCAGGCAAGGCATTTCTTTACAATTTTATAAAAGTATATTTCAGGCGAGAAAAATTACAGAAAATTCCAGGCAAAAATAAATCCACGTAAAGCAATTCTAGGCAATTCTAGGCAAAACAATTCGAGGCAATTTTAGGCAAGTAATTATGGGCAAGGCAATTCCAGGCAAGGCAATTCCAGGCAATTCCAGGCAAGGCAATTCCAGAATAGGCAATTCCAACTTATTCCAGGCATGGCAAATCAGGCATGGTATTTCGAGGTAATTCCAGGCAAGGCAATTTCAGGCAAGGCAATTTTAGGAGAGACAATTCTAGGCAAGACAATTCTAAGCAATTCCAGGCAAGGCAATTTCAGGCGATATTAGGCAATGGAATTACAGAATAGGCAATTCCAATCAATTCCAGGCAAGGCAATCAGAGGAGAGTCAATTTAAGGCAATTCCAGGCAAGGCAACTAAAGTCAACTTTAGGCAAGACAATTCCAGTCAAGGTTTGTATTAGCAATTTCAAAAAAGGCAATTTCTGGCAAGGCAATTTCAGCCAACTCCAGGCAAGCCAATTCTAGGCACGGCAGTTTCAGGAAAGTCAATTCCAGGCAACTTCCTGCACGGATATTTCAGGCATGAAATTTCCAGGCAATTCCAGGCAAAGCAATTACAGCCAAGGCAATTCCAGGCATTTTCAGGCAATGCTATACCAGGCAAGGCTATACCAGGCAAGGCAATTCCAGGTAAATCCAGGCAAGGCAATTCGAGGCAAGGATATGCAAAGCAAGGCAGTTAAGAACAATAGCAGAAAAGAAAATTATAGAAAACGAATTCCAGGCAATTCCAGAAAAGGCAATTCAGGACAAGGCAATTTCAGGCAAGTCAATTCCAGGCAAGGGAAATACAAGAAAGGCAATTACAGGCAATCCCAGGCAAGGCAATTCCAGGCGAGGCAACTTCAAGCAATTACAGGCAAGGCAATTAACAAAAATTTCAGGCAAGGCATTTATAAACAATTCCAAAAATGGCCATTTTTGTCAAGGCAATTTCAGACAACTCCAGGCAAGGGAATTCCAGGCAAGGCAATTACAGAAAAGTAAATTCTAGGTAATTCCAGGCACGGATATTCCAGGCAAGGTATTTCCAGGCAATTAAAAGCAAAGCAATTTCTGCCAAGAATATGCCAGGCATTTTCAATCAAGGCTACATGAGGGAAAACAATTTCAGAAAAATCTAAGCAAGGCAATTTCAGGCAACTCCACGCAAGGCAATTCCAGGCATTCTGGTAAGGTAATTTCAGGCAAGGCAATTCCAGGCAATTCCAGGCAAGACAAATACAGGAATGGCAATTCCAGGCAATCCCAGGCAAGGCAATTCCAAAAAATACAATTCCAGGCAAGTCAATACCAGGCATTCTGGGCAAGGTAATTCCAGGCAAGGCAAATCCAGGCAAAACAAATCCAAAAAAACAATTTCAGGCAATCCCAGGCAAGGCAATTTCAGGCAAAACAATAAAAGACAATCCCTGGCAAGGCAATTCCAGGCAAAATATTTCCAGGCAATTACAGAATAGGAAATTCCAGGCAAGTCAATTCCAGGCATCTCCAGGCAAGGAAATCCCAAATAAAGCAATTCCAGGCAAGACAATTACAGGAAAGTCAATTCCAAACAATTCCCAGCAAGGCAATTTCAGGCGAGGCAATTCGAGGCAATTCCAGGCAAGGCAATTTAAGCAAATTCCAGGCAAGGCAATTCCAGGCAAGGCATTTCTTCACAATTCCAAAAAAGTTAATTTAGGGCAAGTAAAATTACAGGAAATGCCAGGCAAAAAAATTCCACGTAAAGCAATTCCAGGCAATTTTAGGCAAAAATTTTGAGGCAATTTCAGACAAGCAATTCTGGGCAAGGCAATTCCAGGCAATTCCAGGCAAGGTAAATCCAGATAAAACAATTCCAAGTTATTCCAGGCACGGCAAACCAGGCATGGTATTTTCAGGCAATTTCAGGCAAGGCAATTCCAGGCGAGACTATTCTAAGCAAGGCAATTCCAAGCAATTCCAGACAAGGCAATTCCAGGCAAGGAAATTACAGAAAAGGCAATTCCAATCAATTCCAGCAAGGCAATCAGAGGCCAGGAAACTTCAGGCAATTCCAGGCAAGGCAACTAAAGCCAACTTTAGGCAAGGCAGGGCATATATTGGCAATTTCAAAATAGGCAATTTCTGGCAAGGCAATTTCAGGCATCTCCAGGCAAGCCAATTCCAGGCGAGGCAATTCAAGGAAATTCCAAGAAAGATAAATTTAGGCAATTCCAGGAAAGCAATTACAGAGAAGTCAATTCCAGGCAATTTCAGGCAGGGATATTTCAGGCATGAAGTTTCCAGGCAATTCCAGTGAAAGCAATTACAGCCAAGGCAATTCCAGGCATCTCCAGGCAAGGCTATACCAGGCAAGGCAATTACAGGTAAATCCAGGCAAGGCAATTCGAGGCAATGCAATACCAAACAAGGCAATTCCAGGCAATGCAATTAAACCAACGTCTGGCAAGGCAATTTTAGGCAAGGGATTTCTAGGCAATTTCACAGAAGGAAATTTCAGGCAAGAAAATTCCAGGCAACTCAAGGAAAAGCAATTCCAGAAAACTCTAGGCAAGGCAATTCCAGGCAATTCCAGGCAAGAAAATTCCAGGCAAGAATATTTGAAGAAAGGCAATTAAGGGCAATACCAAGAAAGGAAATTCCAGGAAACAAATTCCAGACAATTCCAAGAAAGGAAATTCAGGGCAAGGCAATTCCAAACAAGACGATTTCACGTAAGGCAATTCCAGGCATTCTAGACAAAACTATTTCAGGCAAGTTAATTCCAGGCAATTGCGGGCAAGACAAATACAGAAAACGCAATTGCAGGCAATGCCAGGCAAGGCAATCCCAGGCGAGGCAATTTCAGGCAATTATAGGCAAGGCAATTAAACCAATTCCAGGCAAGACATTTATAGGCAATACCCAAAATGGAAAATTCTGGCAAGGCAATTTCAGTCAACTCCAGGCAAGGCAATTGCAGGGAAGTCAATTCCAGGTAATTCCAGGAACAAATATTCCAGGCATGGCATTTCCAGGCAATTAAAGGCAAAGCAATTTCAGTCACAAACATGCCAGAAATTTCCAATCAAGTCTATACCAGGGAAAACAATTTCAGGGAAATCTAGGCAAGGCAATTCCAGGCAACTCCAGGCAAGGCAAATAAAGGCAAGAAAATTCCAGGCATTCCGGTAAGGTAATTTCAGGCATGGCAATTCCAGGCAACCCCAGGCAAAACAATTTTAAAAAATACAATTCCACGCAAGACAATTCCAGGCATTCTGGGCAAGGAAATTCCAGGCAAGGCAAATCCAGGCAAAGTAAATCCAGGAAAGGCAATTTTAGGCAATTCCAGGCAAGGAAATTTCAGGTAAGGCAATTTCAGGCAAGGCAATAAAAGACAATCCCTGGCAAGGCCATTCCAGGCAATTCCAGGCAAGACAATTCCAGAATAGGCAATTCCATGTTATTCCAGGCACAGCTAATAAAACATGGTATTTCCAGTCAATTCCAGGCAAGGCAATTTCAGGCAAGGCAATTCCATGTGAGGCTATTTTAGGCAAGGCAATTGCAAGCAATTCCAGGCAAGGCAATTCCAGAAAATTCCAGGCAAGGCAATTACAGAAAAGGCAATTCCAATCAATTCCAGGCAAGGCAATCAGAGGCGAGGTAATTTCAGGCAATTCCAGGCAAGGCAACTAAAGTCAACTTTAGGCAAGGCAATTCCAGGCAAGGTATATATTGGCAATTTTTAAAAAGCCCATTTCTGGCAAGGCAACTTCAGGCAACTCCAGGCAAGCCAATTCCAGGTAAGGCAATTCCAGGAAATTTCAGGAAAGGCAATTTTAGGCAATTCCAGGCAAGGTAATTCTAGGGAAGTCAATTCAAGGCAATTTCCAGCACGGATATTCCAGGCATAAAATTTCCAGGCAATTCCAGGCAAAGCAACTACAGCCAAGGCAATTACAGGCATTTCCAGGCAAGCCTATACCAGGCAATGCAATTCCAGGTAAATCCAGGCAAGGCAATTCCAAACAAGACATTTCCAGGCAATGCAATTAAACCAATTTCTGGCAAGGCAATTCCAGGCATGGCATTTCTAGGCAATTCCACAAAAGGAGATTTCTGGCAAAAAAATTCAGGCAACTCAAGGCAAGGCAATTCCAGGCAATTTCAGGCAAGAGTATTTAAGACAAGGCAATTAAGGGCAATACCAGGAAAGAAAATGTCAGGAAATGAATTCCAGAAAATTCCAGGAAAGGCAATTCAGGGCAAGGCAATTCCAGGCAAGGTTATGCCAGGTAAGCTAATTCCAGACATTCTGGGCAAGGCAATTTCAGGCAAGTCAATTCAAGGCAAGGCAAATACAGGGAAGGCAATTCCAGGCAATCCCAGGCAAGGCAATCCCAGGTGAGGCAATTTTAGGCAATTACAGGCAAGGCAATTAAAGACAATTCCAGGCAAGAAAATTTCAGGTAAGGCATTTATAGGCAATTCAAAAAATGGCAATTTCTGTCAAGGCAATTTCAGACAACTCTAGGCAAGGCAATTGCAGGAAAGTCAATTCTGGGTAATTCCAGGCACGGATATTCCAGGCAAGGTATTTCCAGGCAATTAAAGACAAAGAAATTTATGCCAAGGATATGCCAGGCATTTACAATCAAGGCAACACTAGGGAAAACAATTCCAGGGAAATCTAGGCAAGGCAATTCCAAGCAACTCCAGCAAGGAAATTCCAGTCAAAGCAATTTCAGGCATTCCGGTAAGGTAATTTCAGACAAGGCAATTCCAGGCAATTCCAGGCAAGGCAAATACAGGAATGGCAATTCCAGGTAATCCTCAGCAAGGCAATTCCAAAAAACACAATTCCAGGCAAGGCAATTCCAGGCATTCTGGGCAAGGCAATTCCAGGCATTCTGGGCAAGGCAATTCCAGGCAAGGAAAATACAGGCAAGGCAAATTCAGGAAAGGCAATTTCAGGCAATCCCAGGAAAGAAAATTTCAGGTAAGGCAATTTCAGGCAAGGCAATTTTAGGCAAAGCAATAAAAGACAATTCCTGGCAAGGCAATTCCAGGAAGGGCATTTCCAGGCCATTACAGAAAAGGCAATTCCAGGCAAGTCAATTCCAGGCACCTTCAGGCAAGAAAATCCCAGGTAAGGCAATTCCAGGCAATTCCAGGCAAGACAATTACAGGAAAGGCAATTCCAAACAATTCCCAGCAAGGCAATTTTAGGCGAGGTGTTTCGAGGCAATTCCAGGCAAGGCAATTTAAGCAAATTCCAGGCAAAGCAATTCCAGGCAAGGCATTTCTTCACAATTTCAAAAAAGGTTAATTTCAGGCAAGAAAATTACATGAAATTCCAGGCAAAATATTCCACATAAAGCAATTCCAGGCAACTTCAGGCAAGGAAATTCGAGGCAATTTCAGGCAAGCAATTCTGGGCAAGGCAATTTCAGGCAATTCCAATCAAGATAAATCCGGAAGACAATTTCAAGTTATTTCAGGCATGGCAAATCAGGCATGGCATTTTCAGGCAATTCCAGGCAAGATGATTTCATGCAAGGCAATTCCAGGCAAATCTATTCTAGGCAAGTCAATTCCAAGCAATTCCAGGCAAGGCAATTCTAGGCAATTTTAGGCAAGGCAATTACAGAAAAGGCAATTGCAATCAATTCCACGCAAGGCAATCAGAGGCAAGGCAATTTCAGGTAATTCCAGGCAAGGCAACTAAAGCCAACTTTAGGCAAGGCAATTCCAGGCAAGGTATTTATAGGCAATTTCAAAAGAGGCAATTTCTGGCAAGGTAATTTTAGGTAACTCCAGGCAAGCCAATTCCAGGCAAGGCAATTCCAGGAAATTCCAGTAAAGACAATTTTAGGCAAGGCCATTTTAGGCAAATCCAGGCAAGGTAATTCCAGGGAAGACAATTCCAAGCAATTACAGGCATGGATATTCCATGCACAAAATTTTCAGGCAATTTCAGGCAAAGAAATTGCAGCCAAGGCAATTCCAGGCATTTCCAGGCAAGGCTGTAACAGGCAAGGCAATTCCAGGAAAATCCAGGCAAGGCAATTCGAGGCAAGGCAATTCCAAACAAGGCAATGCAATTTAACTAATTTCTGGCAAGGCAATTCCAGGCAAGGCATTTCTAGGCAATTCCACAAAAGGATATTTCAGACAAGAAAGTTCTAGGAAACTCAAGGCAAGGCAATTCCCGGAAACTCTAGGCAAGGTAATTTCATGCAACTCCAGAAAAGCTAATTCCAGGCAAGTATATGAAAAGCAAGGGAGTTAAGAGCAATAGCAGGAAAGAAAATTATAGTAAACAAATTCCAGGTAATTCCAGGAAATGCAATTCCAGGCACGGCGATTCCAGGTAAGGCATTTCCAGGCATTCTAGCCAAGGCAATTTCAGGCAAGTCAATTTCAGGCATTCTGGGTAAGGCAATTCCAGGCAAGGCAAATCCAGGAAAGGCAAATCCAGGAAAGGCAATTTCAGAAAATTTCAGGCAAGGTAATTCCAGGAAAGGCAATTCAAGTCAAGGCAATTTCAGGCAAAGAAATAAAAGACAATCCCTGGCAAGGCAATTCCAAGCAAGGCTATTTCAGGCCATTACAGAAAAGGCAATTCCAGGCAAGTCAATTCCAGGCAACTCTAGGCAAGGAAATCCCAGGCAAGGCAATTCCAGGCAATTCCAGGCAAGACAATTACAGGAAAGACAATTTCAATCAATTCCCAGCAAGGCAGTTTCAGGCGAGGCATTTTAAGGCAATTCCAGGCAAGGCACTTTAAGTGAATTCAAGGCAAGGCAATTCCCAGCAAGGTATTTCTTCACAATTCCAAAAAAACTTAATTCCAGGCGAGAAAATTACAGGAAATTCCAGGGAAAAATTCCATGTAAAGCAATTCCAGGCACTTTCAGGCAAGGCAATTCGAGGCAATTTTAGGCAACCAATTCTGGGCAAGGCAATTTTAGGCAGGGCAAATCCGAAAAAGACAATTTCAGGTTATTTCAGGTATGGCAAATCAGGCATGGCATTTTCAGGCAATTCCAGGCAAGGCAATTACAGAACAGGCAATTGCAATGAATTCCAGGCAAGGCAATCAGAGGCGAGGCAATTTCAGGCAATTTCAGGCAAGGCATCTAAAGCCAACTTTAGGCAAGGCAAATCCAGGCAAGATATTTATAGGCAATTTCAAAAAAGGCAAATTCTGGCAAGGCAATTTTATGCAATTCCAGGCAAGCCAATCCAGGGAAGTCAATTCCAAAAAATTCCAGGCACGGATATTCCAGGCATGAAATTTCCAGCCAATTCCAGGCAAAGCAATTACAGCCAAGGCAATTCCAGGCATTTACAAGCAAGGCTATACCAGGCAAGGCAATTCCAGGAAAATCCAGGCAAGACAATTCAAGGCAAAGCAATTCCAAACAAGGCAATTCCAGGCAATGTAATTAAACCAATTTCTGGTAAGGCAATTTTAGGCAAGGCATTTTTAGTCAATTTTGCAAAAGGAGATTTTAGGCAAGGAAATTACAGGAAACTCAAGGCAAGGCAATTCCAAGAAACTCTAGGCAAGTCAAATCAAGGAAACTCCAGGCAAGGTAATTCGAGGCAAAAATATTCGAAGCAAGGCAGTTAAGAACAATAGCAGAAAAGAAAATTATAGAAAACGAATTCCAGGCAATTCCAGGCAAAGCAATTCCAAGCAAGGCAAATACGGGAAAGGCAATTCCAGGCAATACCAGGCAAGTCAATCCCGGGTGAGGCAATTACAGGCAAGGCAATTAAAGCCAATTCTATGCAAGGCAATTCCAGGCAAGGCATTTATAGGCAATTCTAAAAACGGCAATTCCTGGCAAAGGAAACTTCAGAAAACTCCAGCAAAGGCAATTTCAGGCAGGGCAATTCCAGGAAAGTCAATTCCAGGTAATTTCAGGAACGGATATTTCAGGCAAGGTATTTCCAGGCAATTAAAGGCAAAGAAATTTCTGCCAAAAATATGCCAGGCATTTCCAATCAAAAATATACCAGGGAAAACAATTCCAGAGAAATCTAGGGAAGGCAATTCCAGGCAACTCTAGGCAAGGCAATTCAAGGCAAGGCAATTTTAGGCATTCCAGTAAGGTAATTTCAGGCAAGCCCATTCCAGGCAATTCCAGGAAAGGCATATACAGGAATGGCAATTCCAGGCAACCCTAGGCAAGTCAATTCCAAAAAATGCAATTCCAGGCAAGGCAATTCCAGGCATTCTGAGCAAGGCAATTTTAGGCAAGGCAAATCCAGGTAAGGCAATTCCAGGCAAGGCAATTTTAGGCAAAGCAATAAACGACAATCTCTGGCAAAAGAATTCCAGGCAAGGCATTTCTAGGCAAATTCAGAAAAGGCAATTAAAGGCAAATCAATTCCAGGCAACTCCTGGCAAGAAAATTTCAGGTAAGGCAATTCCAGGCTATTCCAGGCAAAACAATTACAGGAAAGTCAATTCCAATCAATTGCTGGCAAGACAATTTTAGGCGAGGCAATTCCAGGAAAGGCAATTTAAGCAAATTTCAGGCAAGGAAATTCCAGGAAAGGCGTTTTATCACAATTCCAAAAAAGTTAATTCCAGGCGAGAATATTACAGGAAATTCCATGCAAAAAATTCCACGTAAAGCAATTTCAGGCAAGGCAATTCCAGGCAATTTCAGGGAAGCAATACTGGGCAAGGTAATTCCAGGCAATTTCAGGCAGGAGAAATTCATGAATGGCAATTCCAGGCACGGCTAATCAGGCATGGCATTTTCAGGCAATTCCAGGCATGACAATTTCAGGCAAGGCAATTCCAGGCAAGTTCAGGCAAGCAATTCTGGGCAAGGCAATTCCAGGCAATTCCAGTCATGGCTAATCCGGCATGGCATTTTCAGGCAATTCCAGGCATGGCAATTTCAGGCAAGGCAATTCCAGGCAAGACAATTCTAGGCAAGGCAATTCCAAGCAATTCCAGGCAATGCAATTCCAGGCAATTCCAGGCAATTCCAGGCAAGACAATTACCAAAAAGGCAATTGCAATCAATTTTAGGCAAGGCAATAAATGGCGAGACAATTTCAGGCAATTCCAGGCAAGACAACTAAAGCCAACTTTAGGCAAGGCAATTCCAGGCAAGGTATTGATAGGCAATTTCAAAAAAGGCAATTTCTGGCAAGGCAATTTCAGGCAACTCCAGGCAAACCAATTCCAGGAAAGGCAATTCCAGAAAATTTCAGGAAAGGCAATTTTAGGCAACGCAATTTTAGGCAATTCCAGGCAAGGCAATTCCTGGAAGTCAATTCTAGGAAATTTCAGGCACGGATATACCAGGCATGGAATTTTCAGGCAATTCCAGGAAAGCAATTCCAGGCAAGGCAATTCCAGGCATTTTCAGGCAAGGCTATACCAAGCAAGGCAATTCCAGGAAAATCCAGACAAGGCAATTCGAGGCAAGGCAATTTCAAACAAGGCAATTCCAGGCAATGCAATTAAACCAATTTCTGGAAAGGCAATTCCAGGCAAGACATTTCTAGGCAATTCCGCAAAAGGAGATTTCAGGCAAGGAAATTCCAGAAAACTCAAGCAAGGCAATTCCAGGAAAGTCTAGGCAAGGCAATTTTAGGCAATTCTAGGCAAGGTAATTCCAGGCAAGAATATTCAAAGCAGGGCAGTTAAGAACAATAGCAGAAAAGGAAATTATAGAAAACGAATTCCAGGCAATTACAGGAAAGGCAATTCCAGGCAAGGCAATTTCAGGCAAGGCTATTCCAGGTAAGGCAATTCCAGGCATTCTAGGAAAGGCAATTTCAGGCAAGTCAATTCCAGGCAAGGAAAATACAGGAAAGGCAATTCCATGCAATCCCAGGCAAGGCAATTCCAGGCAAGGCATTTATAACCAATTCCAAAAACAGCAATTTCACGCAAAGCAATGTCAGGCAACTCCAGGCAAGGCAATTCCAGGGAAGTCAATTCCAGGGAAGTCAATTTCAGGTAATTCCAGGCACAGATATTCCAGGCAAGGTATTTCCAGGCAATTAAAGACAAAGCAATTTCAGCCAAGGATATGCCAGGCATTTCCAATCAAGGCTATAACAGAAAAAACAATTCCAGAAAAATCAAGGCAAGGCAATTCCAGGATACTCCAGGCAATGCAATTTCAGGCAAGGCAATTCCAGGCCTTCCGGTAAGGTAATTTCAGGCAAGGCAATTCCAGGCAAGGCAAATACAGAAAAGGCAATTCCAAGCAATTCCAGGCAAGGCAATTCCAAATAATACAATTCCAGGCAAGGCAATTCTAGGCATTTTGGGCATAAAAATTCCAGGCAAGGCAATTTCAGGCAAGGTAAATCCAGGAAAGGCAATTTTAGGCAATCCCAGGCAAGGCAATTCCAGGTAAGACAATTCCAGGCAAATAAATAAAAGACAATTTCTGGCAAGGCAATTCCAGGCAAGGCATTTCCAGTCAATTCCAGAAAAGGGAATTCCAGGCAAGTCAATTCCAGGCAACTCTAGGCAAGAAAATTCCAGGCAAGGCAATTTTAGGTAATTTCAGGCAATGCAATTCCAGAAAAGGCAATTCCAAGTTATTCCAGGAATGGCAAATTAGGCATGGTGTTTCCAGGCAATTCAAGACAAGGCAATTTCAGGCAAGGCAATGACAGGCGAGACTATTCTAGGCAAGGCAATTCCAAGCAAGGCAATTTCAGGCAATTCCAAGCAAAAGGACATTACAGAAAAGGCAATTCCAATCAATTCTAGGCAAGGCAATAACAGGCGAGGCAATTTCAGGCAAGGCAACTAAAGTCAACTTTAGGCAAGGCAATTCCAGGCAAGGTATATATCGGCAATTTCAAAAAAAGCCCATTTCTGGCAAGGCAATATCAGGCAACTCCAGGCAAGCCAATTTCAGGCAAGGCAATTCCAGGATATTCCAGGAAAGGCAATTTTAGGCAATACCAGGCAAGGCAATTCCAGGGAAGTCAATTCCAGGCAATTTCCAGCACAGATATTCCAGGCATGAAATTTCCAGGCAATCCCGGGCAAAGAAATTACAGCCAAGACAATTCCAGTCATTTCCAGGCAAGGCTATACCAGGCAAGGCAATTTCAGATAAATCCAGGCAAGGCAATTCGAGACAAGGCAATTCCAAACAAGGAATTTCAGGCAATGCAATTAAACCAATGTCTGGCAAGGCAATTTTAGGCAAGGCATTTCTAGGCAATTCCACAAAAGGAGATTTCAGGCAAGGAATTTCCAGGCAACTCAAGGCAAGGCAACTCCAGGAAACTCTAAGCAAGGCAATTCCAGGCAAGGCAATTCCAGGCAAGGATATTCGAAGCAAGGCAATTAAGGGCAATACCAGAAAAGGAAATTCCAAGAATAGAATTCCAGGCCATTCCAAGAAAGGTAATTCCAGGCAAGGCAATTCCAGTAATTTTCAGGTAACTCCATGCAAGGCAATTCCAGGTTATTCAAATCCAGGCAAGGAAAGTCCACACAAGGCAATTCGATGAAATGCAATTCCATGAAAGGCAATTTCAATCAAGGTAATTCCAGTAAAGGCAATTAGAGCCAAGGCAATTTCAGGCAACTACTGGCAAGGTAATTCCAGGCAAAACAATTCTAGGCAATTAAAGGCAAAGCAATTACAGGCAAGGCAATTCCAGACAATTTCAGGCAAAACAATTTTAGGCAATTCCAGCAAGACAATTGCAGGCAAAGCAATTCTAGGCAATTTCAGACAAAACAATTCTAGGCAATTCAAGGCATGGCAATAGCAGGCAATACAATTCCAGGAAATTCCAGGCAAGGCTATTCCAGATAAGGCAATTCCAGGCAAATCCAGTCTAGGCAATTACAGGCAAGGCCCATCCAGACAATTTTAGGCAAGACAATATGAGGCAAGTCAATTCCAGGCAAATCCAGGCCAGGCAATTCCAGGCAAGGCCATTTTAGGCAATTCCCGGAAAGGCAATTCCAGGCAAGTCAATTCCAGAAAATTCCAATCAAGGCAATTTCAGGCAAATCTAGGCAAGGCCATTCAAAGCAAGTCAATTCCAGGCAAATCCAGGGAAGGCAATTCCAGGCAAGGCAATTCCAATCAAGGTAATACCACTCAAGGCAATTTCAGGCAATTCCAGGCAGGGTAATTACAGGCAAGGCAATTCCAGGCAATTTCAAGCAAGACAATTCCATGCCATTCCAGGCAAGGAAATTTCAGGAAAGGCCATTCCAGGCAATTCCAGGCACGGCAATCTCAGGCAACTCCAGGACAGGCAATTCCAGACCAGGCAATTACAGGCAATCCCAGACAAGGCAATTTCAAATAACTCAATGCAGGCAGTTGCTGAGAAGGCAATTCGAGGCAATTCGAGGCAAGGAAATTCCATTCAAGGCAATTGCCGGTAATTCCACGTAAGTCAATTCTGGGTAAGATAATTCCAGGCATAGGAATTCAGGGCAAAATAATTCCAGGCGAGGGAAATCCAGGAAAGGCAATTCAAAGCAAGTTAATTACACTAAAGTCAATTCCAGGCAATTCCACGAAAGGCAATTTCACGAAAGGCAATTCCACGAAAGGCAATTCCAAGAAAGGCGATTTCAAGCAATTCCAGTTAAGGTATTCCAGGCAGGGCAATTCCAGTTAAGGCAAGGCAAGAAAAGGCAATTCCAGGAAGACAATTCCGTGCAACAGAATTCCAGGCAATTCCAGGCAAGGCAATTTCAGGCAAGGCAATTTCAGGCAAATTCAGGCAAGGCAATTTTTGGTGAGGCAATTTCAGGCAATTCCAGGCAAGGCAAATCCACGCAAGGCAACTTCAGGTGACTCCAGGCAAGGCAATTTCAGGCATGGCAATTCCAGTCAATTCCAGGCAAGGCAATTTTAGGCAAGGCAATTTTTGTTGAGGCAATTCCAAACAACTCCAGACAAGGCAAACCCAGGCAAGGCAACTCCAGGTGACTCCATTAAGGCCAATTTCAGGCAAGGCAATTGCAGGTGATTTTAGGTAAGGGAAATTCTGGCAAGGCAATTTCAAAAAACTTTAGGAAATGCAATTTTAGGAAAGGCAATTCCAGGCAATTCCAAAAAAGGCAATTTCAGGCAAGAAAATTCCAAGCAACTTCAGGAAAGGAAATTTTAGGCAGGGCGATTCCAGGCAATTTCAGACAAGGAAAATCCAGGCAATTTCAGGTGAAGCACTTTGAGCATATTCTAATCTAGGCAATTCCAGGCAAGGCAATTATTCCAGGCAAGGCAAAATAAGGGAAGGCATCTCGAGGCAAAGCAAGGCAAGGCAAGGCAAAGAAATGCAATTTCAGGCAAGGCAAGGCAAGGCAAGAAAATTCCAGGCATTTCTAACAAGGAAATTCCAGGAAATTCCTGAAAAGTCAATTCCAGGCAAAAAAATTTCAGGCAAGGCAATTTCAGGCAAGAAATTATTAGGCAAGGCAATTCCAGGCAAGCCAATTTAAGGCAAGGCAATTACAGTCAGGGCAATTTCAGGCATTTCCAGGCAATACCAGAAAAGTATTTTTAGGCAAAGCAATTTCAGGAAAGGCAATTTGAGGCAGGACAATTCCAAGAAATTACATTCATGGCAATTCCAGAAAGGCAATTCCAGCCAATTCCAGGCAAGACAATCTCAGGCAATTCCAGGCAACGTAATTGCAGGCAAGGCAATTCCAAGCAATTCCAGGCAAGGCACTTCCAAAATATACAAGGCAAGGCAATTCCAGGAAATTTTAGAAAACACATCTTCAGGCAAGGCAATTCCAGGCAAAGCAATTCCAAACAAGGGAATTTCAGGATATTCCAGACATGGCAATTCCAGGCAAAATAATTTAAGGTAACTCGAGGCAAAGAAATTTATGGCAATTCCAGGCAAGTCAATTTTAGGCATGGCAATTCTACGCAATTCCACACAAAGGAATTTCTGGCAATGCAATTCCAGAAAATTCCAGGCAAGGCAATTGCTGGCAAAGCACTTCTAGGCAAGAATATTCCAGGAAATTCAAGGCAAGGCAGTTACTGGCAATTCCAGGAAAGGCAATTTTTATCAAAACAACTCCAGGCAAGGCAATTCCAGGCAATTTTCAAGAATGCAATTTCAGGCAAGGGAACTACAGGCAATTCCAGGCAAGGCAATTTCAAGAAAGGCAATTTCAGGCAATTCCTGGCAAGGCAATTCCAGGCAAGGTAATTCCTGGAAAGCAATTCCAGGCAATTCAAGCAAGGCAATTCTAGGCAATTCCAGGCAACGTAATTCCAGGCAAGGCAATTTCAATCAATTCCAGGAGAGGGAATTCTAGGCACCTCTAGGCTAGTTAAATCCAGGGAAGTCAATTCAAGGAAATTCAAGGCAAGGTAATTGCAGAAAGGCATTTCCAGGCAATTCCAAAAATACAATTCAAGGCATGAAAATTTCAGGCAATTTCAGGCAAGGCAATTCCATGCAAGGCATTTTCAGGCAATTCCAGGCAAGTTAATTTTAGGCAAAACAATTCCAGTAAATTCTAGGCAAGGCAATTCCTGTCAAGGCAATTCCAGGCAAATGAATCAAAGACAAGCCCAGAAAAGGCAATTTAAGAAAGCCAATTCCAGGCAGTTTCAGGCCAGGTAATTTCAGGCAACTCCAGAAAAGGCAAATCCAGGCAAGGAAATTCCAGTCAATTCCAGACAAGAAAATTTCAGTCATTTTTATTCAAGTAAACTTCAGGCAAGGAAATACAAGCAATTCAAGGAAAGGCAATTCCACACAAGGCAACTCCAGGCAATTTCAGGCATGGCAATTCCAGGAAATTTTAATAAAACAATTCCAGGCAATTCCAGGCAAGGAAATTATTCAAGGCAAGGCCAGGCACAGCAATTATTCCAGACAATGCGAGCGAAGGCAAGGTAAGACACTTCCAGAAAAAGCAAGACAAGGCAAGGCAAGATAAGGCAATTCCAGGCACGGCAAGGCAAGGCAAGGTAATTCAAGGCAAGGCAATTTCAGGCAATTCTAGTCAAGGCAATACTAATAAACTCCAGGCAACTCAATTCCAGGTAAGGCAATTCCAGGCAAGGCAATGCCAGACAAGGCAACTCCAGGCAATTCCAGGCTAGTCAATTTCTGGCCAGGCAATTCTACACAAGAAAATTTCAGGCAAGGCAATTACAGGCAATTCCAGGAAAAGCAACTTAAGAAAATTCTAGGCAACACAATTCCTAGAAATTCCAATTTAGGAAATTCCAGGTAAGGCAATTATTTCAGAAAAGGCAAGTCAAGACAAGGGAACTTTTGGCAAAGCAAGGCAAAACAAGGCAAGGAAAGATAATTTCAGGCAAGGCAAGGCAATTTTAGACAAGGCAATTTCAGGCAATTCTAGGCAAGTGAGTATGTGGCAATTCCTGGCTAGTCATATCAAGGCAACAGAATTTCAGCCAAGGCAATTTCAGGCAAGGCAATGGCAGGCAATTCCAGGCAAGGCAATTGCAGGCAATTACAGTCAAGACAATTGCAGGCAATTACAAGCAATACCAGGCAAAGCAATTCCAGGCAAGGTAATTCCAGGCAATTCTAGGCAAGGCAATTTCAGGCGAGGCAATTACAGGCAATTACAGGCAAGACAATTCCAAGCAATTACAGGCAAGGCAATTTCACAGAAAAGATTTTCAGGCAATTCCAAACAAGGCAATTTCTGCCACGGAATTCCAGGAAATTCCAGAAAATGCAATTCCAGAAAAGTCAATTCCAGTGAAAGGAATTCCAGGCAATTCCAGGCCAGGCAATTCTAGGCAAGGCAATTCCAGGAAAGACAATTCCTGGCAAGGCAATTTCAGGTAAAGCAATTCCAGAAAATTCCAGGGATGGTAATTCCAGGCAAGGCAATTTCATGAAATTCCAGGAAACACAATTTTTGGCAAGGCAATTCCAGGCAAGGCAATTTCAGGCAATTCTAGGCAAGGCAACTCCCAGGAATTCCAGGCAAGGCAATTCCAGTCAAGGCAATATCAGGCAATTCCATCCAAGGAAATTTTTGGCAACAGAATTCTAAGCAATTCCAGTCAAGGCAATTCCATGCAAGGGAATTTTAGTCACTGGAAACTCATGTAATTCCAGGCTTGGAAATTTCAGGCAAGCTAATTCCAGGAAATTCCAGACAATTCAATTCAATGCAAGGCAATTACAGGCAATTTCAGGAAAGGCAGTTCCTGGCAATTCCATGAAATCAATTCCAGGCAATTCCAGGAAAGGAATTTCCAGGCAAGGCATTTCCAGGCAATTCCAGGCATGGCAATTTCAGGCAATTCAACTGAATGCAATTCTAGGCAAGGCAATTTCAGGCAGTTTCAATCAGGCAATTTCAGGCAGTTTCAATCAGGCAATTTCAGGTAATTCCAAGCAAGTCAATTATTCCAGGCAAGGCAAGGTAACAGAATTCTTCCAGGCAAGGCAAGGTAAGAGAATTATTTCAGGCAAGGTAGGGCAATTCAACCCCAGGCAATGCAGAACAGGCAAGACAAGGCTAGGCAATTTTAGGAAGGGCAAGGAAAGTCAAGGCAATTGCAGGCCATTCTAAAAAAGGTAATACCACGCAATTCCTAGCAAGTCAATTCCAGTAAATCAATTCCAGGCAAGTCAATTTGTGGAAAGGCAATTAGAGGCAAGACAATTCAGGGCAAGGTAATTACAGTCAAGGTAATTCCAGGCTATTTCAGAAAATTCCAGGCAAGAAAATTCAAGGCAAGGCAATTTCACACAATGCAAGTAAAGGAAAGGCAATTCCAGGAAAGCAATTCCAGGCAAGGCAAATACAGGCAATTGCAGTCAAGGCAATTTCAGGCAAGGTGATTCCAGGCAATTCCAGTCAAGGCAATAACAGAAAAGGCAATTCCATTCATTTCCATGAAAGGCAATTCCAGGAAAGCAAATCCAGGCAAAAGAATTTCAGGCAATTTCTGACAAGGCAATTTCAGGCAATTCCTGTCAAGGCAATTCAAGACAAGGCAATTTCAAGGAATTCCAGGCAATCAATTCCCAGCAAAACAACTCCAGGCAAGAAAATTCCAGGCAAACATTTCCAGGCAATTCCAGACAAGGTAATTCCAGGCAAGGCATTTCCAGGCAAATCCAGACAAGAAAAATCGAGGCAAGGAAATTCCAGGCAATTATAGGCAAACAAATTTCAGGGAAGGCAAATCCAGGAAACTACAAGCAGGGCAATCTCAGCCAAGTCAATTCCAAGCAGGGCAATTGTAGGCGAGACAATTCCAGGCAACGGAATTCCAGGCAAGGCAACTCCAGGTGATTCCAGTCAAAGCAATTTCAGGCGATGCCAGGCAAGGCAATTTCTGGAAAGGCAATTTCAAGCGTTCCAGGCAATGCACTTCCAGGCAAGGCAATTCCAAACAATTTCAGGTAAGGCAATTCCAGGCCAGGCAATTCCACACAAGGAAATTTCAGGCAAGGCAATTCCAGGCAAAACAACTCCAAGCAAATGTAGGCAAGTTGATTCCTGGTAATTCCAATCAAAGAAATTTTAGGCAAAGCAAGGCAAGGCAAGGTAAGGCAATACCAGGCAATGCAAAGCAAAGCAAAACAGTTTCAGGCAGAGAAATTCCATGCAATTTTAGGCAAGTGAATACCAGGCAATCTGTGGCCAGTCAATTGCAGGTAAGGGAATTCCAGGAAAGGCAATACCAGGCAAGGAAATTACAGGTAAGTCAACTCAATGCAAGGCAATTAAACTTAGGACAACTCCATGCAATTCCAGGAAAGTCAATTCCAGGCAAAGTAATTACAGGCAATTACAAAAACACAGTTCCAGGCAAGGTAACTCCAGGTAATTCCAGGCAAGCCAATTCCAGGCAACTTAAATCCAGGCAAGACATTTTTATGCAACTCAAGGCAAGGCAATTTTAGTCAAGACAACTCCAGGCAATTCCAGAAAAGGCAATTCCAGGCAAAAAAATCCTGGCAGTTCCAGAAAAGGCAGTTCCAGGCAAGGCATTTCCAGGCAATTCCAGGCAAGGCAAATCCAGGCAATACCATGCAAGGCAATTGAAGGCAAGAAAATTCAAGGCAATTCCACGCAAGGCAATTCCAGGCAAGGCAATTCCAGGCAAGGCAATACCAGGCAATTCCAAGTAAGGCAATTCCAGGAAAGCCATTTCTAGGAAATTCTAGGCAAGGCAATTTTATGCAAGGTAACTACAGGCAATTCCAGGCAAGTAAATTCCAGGTAATTCCAATAAAGTCAATTCCAGGCAATTCCAAGCACGGAAATTTTAGGCAATTCCAATAAAGGCAATTTCAGGCTAGGCAATTATTCCAGGCAAGGAAAGGAAAGGAAAGGAAAGGAAAGGAAAGGAAAGGAAAGGAAAGGAAAGGCAATTCCAGGCAAGCAATACAAGGCAAGGCAAGGCAAGGCAAGGCAATTCCAGGAAAGGCAAGACATGGCAGGGCACATCCACGCAATTTCAGGCAAGGCAATACCAGGAAACGACAGGCAAGCCAACCCCAGGTAAGGCAATTTCTGGTAAGGAAATGCCAGACAAGAAAATTACAGGCAAGGCAAATCCAGGCAAGGCAATTCCAAGCAATTTCAGGCAAGGGAAGGCAAGACAAAATAATTCCAGGGCAGGCAATTCCAGGCAATACAATTCCAGGCAAGGCAAGGCTAGACAAGGCAATTCCACTCAAGGAAATTTCAGGCAAGGCAATTTTTGGCAGGAAAATTCCAGGCAAGGCAATTCCAGGCCATGCGATTCCACGCATTCCAGGAAACAAAATTTCAAGCAAATAAATTTCAGGCAATTCCAGGCAAGAAAATTCCAGGCAAGGCAATTCCAGGCAAGGCAATTCCAGGCAATTTCTGGTAAGGCAATTTCAAGTAATTCCAGGCAAGATAAATCCAGGCTAGGTGATTCCAGGCAATTCCAAGAAAGGCAATTCGAGGCAAAGCAATTCCAGGCAAGACAATTTCAAGCAATTTCAGAAAGGCAATTCCAGGCAAAGCAATTTCAGAAAATTCCATGGACGGTAACTCCAGGCAAGGACTTTCAAGAAATTCCAGGAAAGGCAATTTTTGGCAAAAAAAAAAAAATCAGCCAATTCCAGGCAAGGCAATTCCAGGCAAAGAATGGCGATGAAGAAAATTCCAGGGCAGGCAAATTCAGGCAATGCAACTCCAGACAAGGCATGGCTAGGTAAGGCAATTCCAGTAAAGGCATTTCCAGGCAAAGCAATTTCAAGCAATTCCAGGCAAAGCAATTATAGGCTAGGCGATTCCAGGCAAATCCAATAAATGCAATTCCAGGCAAGGCAATTCCAAGCAATTTCAGGCAAGGTAACTTCAGGCAAGGCAACTTCATGAATTTCAGGCAAGGCAATTCTAGTCAAGACAATTCCAGGAAATGCAATTTTTGGCAAGACAATTCCAAGCAATTCCAGGCAAGGTTATTTCAGGCAAGGCCATTCTAGGCAAGGGAATTTCAAGCAATTCCATGTTTGGCAGTTCCCGGAAATTTTAGAAAGTTCAATTTCAAGCAAGGCAATTTCAGGCATTTCCAGGAAAGGCAGTTTCTGGCAAGGGAATTCCAGGAAATTCCAGGTAAGGCAATTTCAGGAAATGCAATTTCAGGCAAGGGAATTCCAAGCAAGGCAATTTCAGGCAAATACAGGCAAGAAAATCTAGGCAAGAAAGTTCTCGGCAATTTCAGGCAAGGCAATTCCAGGCATGGCAATTCCAGGCAATTCCATGCAAGGCAATTCCAGGCAAGGCAATTCCAGGCAATTCAAGAAAAGGCAATTTCAGGCAAGGCCATTCCAGGCAAACTCAGTCAAGGCAATTTCAGGCGAGGCAATTTCAGGCAATTCCAGGACAGGCATTTCCAGGATATTCAAGGGAAGGCAATTCCTCACAAGGCAATTCCAGGCAATTACAGGCAATGCAATTCCATGAAAGGCAATTCCAGGCATTTCCAGGAAAGGCAATTCCAGGCCAGGATATTCCAGGCAATTTTAGGCACAAAAATTCCAGGCAAGGCAATTTTAGGCAATTCCAGGCAATTCAACTTCAGGCAATGCAATTCCAGGCAATTCCAATTTAGGCAATTTCAGGCAAGGCAACTATTCCAGGCAAGGCAAGGCAAGGAAACTCTGAGCAAAGATAGGGAAAACGAGAAAAAAAGGCAATTTTAGGCAAGGCAAGGCAATTTAAGGCCAGGAAAAAAAATTCCAGGCAATTCTAGGCAAGGGAATACCAGGCAATCCCTGGCTAATCAATTCCAGGCAAAAAAATTCCAGGCAAGGAAATTCCAGGCAAGGCAATTTCAGGCAAGACAATTGCAGGAAACACAATTAAAGGCAAGGCAATTACAGTCAGAGCAATTCCAGGCAAGTTCAGGCAAGTTCAGGCAATACCAGGCAAAGCAATTCTAGGCAAGGCAATTCCAGGCAATTTTAGGCAAGACAATTTCAGGCAAATAAATTCCAGGCAATTCCAGGCAATTGAAGGCAAAATAAATCCAAGTAAGGCAATTCCAGGAAATTACAGGCAAGGCAGTTCCATGCAATTCAAGGCAAGGTAAATCCAGGCAAGGCATTTTTATGCAATTCACAGCAAGTAAATTCCAGGCAAGGCAACTCCAGGCAATTCCGGGAAAGGCAATTCCAGGAAAGGCAATTCCTGGCAAGGCATTTCCAGGCAATTCCAGGCAAGGCAAATCCAGGCAAGAGCAGGCAAGGCAATTGAAGGCAAAAAATTCAAGGGATTTCCAGGCAAGGCAATTCCATGCAAGGCAATTCCAGGCAAAACAATTGAAGACAAGTCCAGGTAAGGCAATTTCAGAAAAGCCGTTTTCAGAAAATTTTAGGCAAGGCAATTCCAGGAAAAGTAATTTGAGCCAATTCCAGTCAAGGCAATTCCAGGCAATTTTAGGCAAAGCAATTCCAGGCAAGTCCAGAAAAAACAATTTTATGCAAGGCAATTCCAGCCAATTCCAGGAAGGGCAATTACAGAAAAGGTAATTTCTGGAAATTCCAGGCAAGGCAATTTCAGGCAATGCAACTTCAGGCAATTTTAGGCAAGGCAATTCCAGGCAATTCCAATAAACGCAATTTCAGGCAATTCCAAGCAAGGCAATTCCAGGCAATTTCAATAAATACAATCCCAGGCAAGGCAATTATTCCAGGCAAGAAAATGCAAGGCAAGCATTCCAGACAATGAATGGAAAGGCAAGGCAAGGCACTTCCACACAAGCAAGACAAGGCAAAACAAGGCAAGGCAATTCCTGGCAAGGCAAGGAAAGGCAGGACAATTTAAGGCAAGACAATTCCTTGCAATTTCAGGCAAAGCAATCCTAGGCAACTACAGGCAAGTCAACTGTAGGTAAGGCAATTCCAGGCAAGGCAATGCCAGAAAAACAATGACAGGCAAGGAAATTCCAGGAAAAGCAATTCAAGGCAAGGAAATTACATTCAAGTAAATTACAGGCAATTTCAGGCAATTCGAGGGAAGACAATTTCAGGAAATTCAACTCCAGGCAAGAAAATTCAAGAAAAACCAATTCCAGGCAAGTCAATTCCAGGCAAAATAATTCCTGGGCAGGCAATTGCAGGCAATGCAATTCCTGGCAAGTCAAGGCTAGGCAAGGCAAATTCCAGTAAAGGCAATTTCAGGTAAGACAAATCCAGGCAATTCCAGGCAAGGCATTTCCAGGCAAGGCAATACCAACCAATTCCAGGCAAGGCATTCCAGGCAATTACAGGCAAGGCAACTCCAGGCAATTACAGGCAAGGCAGTTCCAAGCAATTCAAGGCAAGTTAAATCCAGGCAAGGCATCTTCACGCAATTTAAGGCAAGTAAATTCCAGGCAAGGCAACTCCAGGCAATTCCAGGAAAGGAAATTCCAGGCAAGGCAATTCCTGGCAGTTCCAGGAAAAACAATTCCTGGCAAGGCATTTTCAGGAAATTCCAGGCAAGGCAAATCCAGGCAAGAGCAGGCAAGGCAATTGAAGGCAAAGAAATTCAAGGCAACTCCAGGAAAGGCAATTCCAGGCAAAGCAATTTGAGCCAATTCCAGTCAAGGCAATTCCAAGCAATTTTACGCAAAACAATTCCAAGCAAGGCAATTCCAGGAAAAATTTTATGCAAGGCAATTCCAGGAAATTCCAGAAAAGGCAATTACAGAAAAGGGAATTGCTGGCAATTTCAGGCAAGGCAATTTCAGTCAATTCCAATAAAGGCAATTCCAGGCAATTCCAAGTAAGGCAATTCCAGGCATTTCCAATAAAGACAATTACAGACAAGGCAATTATTCCAGGCAAGGCAATGCAAGACAACCATTACAGCCAATGCATGGCAAGGCAAGGCAAGGTAAGGCACTTCCAGGCAAGCAAGACAAGGCAAGGCAAGGCAAGGCAAGGCAATTCCAGGCAAGGCAAGGAAAGGCAGGACAATTCCAGGCAAGGCAATTCCCTGCAATTTCAGGCAAAGCAATACCAGGCAACTACAGGCAAGTCAACTGTAGGTAAGGCAATTTCAGGCAAGACAATGCCAGAAAAAGCAATGACAGGCAAGGCAATTCCAGGCAAAGCAATTCAAGGCAAGGAAATTACATTCAAGTAAATTCCAGGCAATTCCAGGCAAGACAATTTTAGGCAATTCAACTCCAGGCAAGAAAATTCAAGAAAATCAATTCCAGGAAAGTCAATTCCAGGCAAGGGAAGGCAAGGCAAGAAAATTCCAGGGCAGACAATTCCAGGAAATGCAATTTCTGGCAAGGCAACGCTAGGCAAGGCAATTCCAGTACAGGCAATGCCAGGCAAAGCAATGCCAGGCAAGGCAATTCCAGGCAGGGCAATTCCAGGCAATGCAATTCCAGGCAATTTAAGAAAACGCAATTTTATGCAAGTCAATTTTAGGCAATTACAGGCAAGATAATTATTCCAGGAAAGGCAAGGAAAGGCAATTCCAGGAAAAGTAAGGCAAAACGAGGAAAGAAAGGGCAATTTCAGACAAAACAAGGCAAGGCAAAACAATTTCATTCAAGGAAATTCCAGGCAATTCTAGACTAGGAAATTTTAGGCAATCCCCGGCTAGTCAATTTCAGGCAAGGGACTACAAGGCAGGGCAATTCCAGGTAAGACAATTGCAAAAAATGCAATTCAAGGCAAGGAAATTACAGTCAGAACAATTCCAGGCAATTTCAGGCAATACCAGCAAAGTAATTCCAGGCAAAGCAATTTCAGGCATTTCCATGCAAGGCAATTACAGGCAATTTCAGGCAAGGCAATTCCAGGCAAGGCAACTCCTGGCAATTTCAGTAAAGGCAGTTCCAGAAAATTCAAGGCAAGTTAAATCAAGGCAAAGCATTTTCACGGAATTCAAGGCAAGACAATTTCAGGCAAGGCAACACCAGGAAATTCCGAAAATGGCAATTCCAGGCGAGGGAATTTCTAACAGTTCCAGGAAAGACAATTCCAGGCAAGGAATTTCCAGGCAATTGCAGGCAAGGCAAATCCAGGCAATAGCAGGCAAGGCAATTGCAGGCAAAAACATTCAAGGCAATTTCAGGCAAGGCATTTCCAGACAAAACAATTCAAGGCAACTCCAGTTAAGGCAATTCTAGAAAAGCCATTTCCAGGTAATTCTAGGCAAGGCAATGCCTGGCAAGGCAATTCCAGGCAATTCCAAGCAAAGCAATTCCAGGCAATTCTAGGAAAAACAATTCAATGCAAGGCAATTCCAGGCAATTCCAGCAAAGACAATTGCAGGAAAGTGAATTCCACGCAAGGCAATTTCATTTCATGCCACTCCAGGCAATTTCAGGCAAGGCAATTTCAGGCAATTCCAATAAAGGCAATACAAGGCAAGGCAGTTATTACAGGCAAGGCAAGGCAAGCATTACAGCCAATGCACGGCAAGGCAAGGCAAGGCAATGCACTTTTAGGCAAGCAAGATAAGGCAAGGCAAGGAAAGGAAATTTCAGGCAAGGCAAGGCAAGGCAGGGAAATTCCAGGAAAGGCAATTTCATGCAATTTTTGGAAAAGCAATACCAGGCAATGGCAGGCAAGCCAACTATAGTTAAGGCAATTTCAAGCAAGGCAATGCCAGACAAGGAAATTACAGGCAAGGCAATTCCAAGCAAAGCAATTCAAGGCAAGACAATTACATTCAAGTCAATTACAGGCAATTGTAGGCAATTCCAGGCAACAGAATTTCAGGCAATTCAATTCCAGGCAAGAAAATTCAAGGAAAGGCAATTCCAGGCAGAACAATTCCAGGCAAGGAAAGGCAAGGCAAGAAAATTCCAGGACAGGCAATTCCATGTAATGGAATTCCAGGCAAGGCAAGGCTAGGCAAGGCAATTTCAGGCAAGGCAATTTCAGGCAAGGCAATTCCAGGCAAGGCAATTTAAGGCAGGGCAATTTCAGGCAAGGCAATTCCAGGCCATGCAATTCCACACAATTCCAGGAAATGCAATTCCATGCAAGTCTATTTTAGGCAATTCCAGGCCAGGCAATTCCAGGCAAAGAAATTTCAGGCAACTCCTAGTAAGGCAATTTCAAGCAATTTCAGGCAAGGCAACTCCAGGAAATTGCAGACAAGGCAATTCCAGTCAAGGCAATTCCAGGCAAGGCAATTTCTAGCAAGACAATTTCAAGAAATTCAAAAAAAGACCATTCCAGGCAAGATAATTTTAGGCAAAGGAATTTCAGGCAATTCCATGTTTGGAAATTGCTCCCTGGAAATACCAGAAAATTCAATTCCAAGCAAGGCGATTTCAGGCAATTTCAGGAAAGGTTGTTCCTGGCAAGGGAATTTCAGGCAAGGCAATTCCAGGCAAGGCAATTTCATTCAAGGCAACTCCAGGCAATTCCAGGCAAGGCAATTCCAGGCAATTTCAATAAAAGCCATTACAGGCAATCCCAGGCAAGGAAATTCTAGGCAATTCCAATAAGGCAATTTCAGGCAAGGCATTTATTCCAGGCAAGGAAAGGCAGGGATATTATTCCAGCCAATGCAAGGCAAGTCAAGAAAAGGCACTTCCAGGCAAGCAAGAAAAGGCAAGTTAAGGCAAGGCAATTCCAGGCAAGGCAAGGCAAGGCAGGACAATTTCAGGCAAGGCAACTCCAGTCAATGCCAGGCAAGGCAATTCCAGGTAACTACAGGCAAGTCAACCCCAGGTAAGGCAATTCCAGGCAAGGCAATGCCAGCCAAGGCAATTACAGGCAAGGCAATTTTAGGCATACCAATTCAAGTGAAGGCAAATACAGTCAAGTCAATTCCAGGCAATTCCAAGCAATGAAATTTCAGACAAGGAAATTCAAGGAAAGGCAATACCAGGAAAGGAAATTCCAGGCAAGAGAAAATAAGGCAAGAACATTCCAGGGAAGGCAATTTCAGGCAAGGCAAGGCTAGACCAAACAATTAAACTAAAGGCAATTTGAGGCAAGGCAAGGCTAGACCAAACAATTATACTAAAGGCAATTTGAGGCAAGGCAATTCCAGGCAATTTCTTGCAAGGCAATTTCAAGCAATTCCAGGCAAGGCAATTTCAGGTTAGGTGATTCCAGGCAATTCCAGGAAAGGCAATTCCAGGCAAGGCAATCGAGGCAAAGCAATTCCAGGCAAGACAAGGCAGGGAAAGGCAATTCTAGAAAATCAATTTCAAACAAGGCAATTTAAGGTAAGGCAATCCCATCCAATTCCAGGCAAGGCAATTCCAGGTAATTCCAGAAAATTCATTTATTATAGGCAAGGCAAGGTAAGACAATTATTCCAGGCAAGGCAACTCCAGGCAAAGCGGAACAAGGCAAGGCAAAACAAGGCAATTCCAGGAAAGGCAAAACAAGTCAAGGAAATTCCAGGGCATTCAAAAAAAGGCAATACCAGGCAATTCCCAGCAAGCAAATTCCAGGCAAGACAATTACATTCAAGTCAATATGTTTCAAGGCAATGACAGGCAAGACAATTCAGGGCAGATAATTACACCCAAGGCAATTCCAAGCAATTCTAGGCAATTACAGGCAAAACAATTTCAGGCAATGCAATTTCAGGCAAGGGAAGGCAATTCCAGGCAATGTCAGGAAGGCAATTCCAGGAAAGGCAATTACAGGCAATTCCAGGCAAGGCAATTCCAGGCAAGGTGATTCCAGGCAATTCCAGACAAGGTAATGGCATTCAATTCCAGGTAAGGCAATTACAGGCAAAGAAAATTTAGGCAAAGGAATTCCATGCAATTCCTGACAAGACAACTCCAGTCAAAACAATTCCAGGCACTTTCAGGCATGGCAATCCCAGGAAAGGCAATTCCAAGAAATTTCAGGTAAAGGAACCCCCAGAAAAACAATTCCAGGCAATTCCAGGCAAGAAATTTTCAGTCAAAACATTTCCAAGCAATTCCAAATAAGGAAATTTCAGGCAAGGCAATTCCAGGCAAATCGAGGCAAGGCAAATCGAGTCAAAAAAATTCAGTAAATCTAAGCAAAATAATTCCAGGGAAGGAAATTCCAGGAAATTACAAGCAGGAAAATTTTAGGCAAGGCAATTTCAAGCAAGGCAATTTTAAGAGAGGCAATTTAAAGCAAAAATATTCCAGGAAAGGCAACCTCAGGTGATTCCTGGCAAGAAAATTCCAGGCGATGCCAGGAAAGGCAATTTCTGGAAAGAAAATTTCAAGCTATTTCAGGCAATGCACTTCCAGGCAAGTCAATTCCAGGCAATTCCAGGTAAGGCAATTTTAAACCAGGCAATTAAAGGCAAGGAAATTCCAAGCAAAACAATTCCAGGCAATTTCTGGCAAGGCAACTTCACACAAATCCAGGCAAGTCAGTTCTAGGCAATTCCAATCAAGGCAATTCCAGGCAATTCTAGGCAAACCATTATTCTCGGCAAGGCAAGGAAAGGCAAGAAAATTCCAGGCAAAACAGGGCAACGCAAAACAAGGCAATTGCAGGCAATGCAATTCCAGGCAATGTTAGGCAAGGCAATTTAAGGAAAGGCAATTCCATGCATTTCCAGAAAATTACAGGCAAGTCAACTCCATGCAAAACAACTCGAGGCAATTCCAGGCATGGCCATCATTCCTGGCAAGGAAAGGAAAGGCAAGACAACTCCAGGCAAAACAGGGAAACACAAGGCAAAGCACTTCCAGGCAATGCAATTCCAGACAATTACAGGCAAGGCAATTCCAGGCAATTCCAGGCAACATAATTCCAGGCAAGTTAATTCCAATCAATTTAAGGCAATGCAATTCCAGGCAATTTTATGCAAAAGAATTTCAGTCAATTTCAGGCTTGACAATTTCAGGCGAGATAATTTCAGGAAAATTCCAAAGAATTCAATTCCAAGCAAGGAAATTCCAGGTAATTCAAGGAATGGCAGTCCCTGGCAAGGAAATTCCAGGCAATTTCAGGAAAGGCAATTCCAGGCAAGACAATTCTAATAAATTTCAGCAAGGCAATTCTCGGCAAAACAATTCCAGAAAATTTCAGCAAGAAAATACCACGCAAGGCAATTACAGGCAACAAAATTCCAGGCAAGGCAATTCCAGGTAAGGCAACTCCAGGCAATTCCAGGCAGCACAATTCAAGGCAATTTCAATCTAGACAATTCCAGGCAAGGCAATTATTGCTGGTAAGGCAAGACAAGGCCAGGCAACTTCAGGCAAAACAAGGCAAGGCAAGGCAAGGCAAAACAAAGGCAATTTCAGGCAAGGCAAGGCTGGGCAAGGCAATTACAAACAAGGCAATTTCAGAAAATTTTAGGCAAGGGAATACCAGGCAAACCCTCACAAATGAATTCCAGGCAAGGGAATTCCAGTCAAGGCAATTCCAGGCAAGGCAATTCCAGAAAAGGTAATTCAAGGCAGGGTAATAACAGTCAAGGCAATTCCAAACAATTTCAGGCAATATCAGGCAAGTCAGGTCCAGGCAAGGCAATTGTAGGCAACTTTATGCAGGGAAATTCCAGGCAAGGCAATTCCATAAAATTCCAGGGAAGGCAATATTAGGCAAGGCAATTCCAGGCAAGGCAATTACAGTGAGGGCAATTCCAGGCAATACCAAGCAAAGCAATTCCAAGCAAGGCAATTCCAGAAAATTCCAGGCAAGGCAATTGCAGTCAAGGCAATTTCAGGCAAGGCAATTCAAGGCAAGGCAATTTCAGGAAATTTTATGAAAGGCAATTCCAGGAAATTTTATGCAAGGCAATTCCAGGCAATTTCAGTCGAGGCAATTTCAGGCAATCCCAGGCCAATTATTTACAAGCAAGGCATTTCCAAGCAATTCCAAGCAAGGTAATTCTATGCGATTCCAGGCAAGGTAAAATCAGGCAAGGCAATTTCAAGCTATTCAGGGCAATACAATTTCCCAGGGAATTCCATGAGAGGCAATTCCTGGCGATGCATTTCCAGGCAATTCCAGGCAAGGCAAATCGAGGAAATTCCAAGCAAGTCAATTCCAGGCAAGGCAATTCCAGGCAAGGCAATTTTAGGCAAGAAAATTTCAGGAAATTACAGGCTTGGCAATTCCAGGCAAGCTAATTCCAGGATAATCCAGACAATTCAATTCAGGGCAAAGCAATTGCAGGCAAATTTAGAAAAGCCATTTCCTGCAAGGAAATTCCAGGCAAGGCAATTCCAAGAAATTTCAGGCAAGGCAATTCCTGGCAAAACAATTACAAAAAAATCAAGAAAAGAAAATTTTAGGCAAGGCAATTTTAGGCAAGAGAATTTCAGACAATGCAATTTTAGGGATATCCAGGCAAGGGACATCTAGGCAAAATAGTTCCAGGCAATTTTGGGCAAGGAAATTTTAGGCAATTTTAGACTAGGCAATTTCAGTCAAAGCATTTCAAGGCAATTTCAGGTCAGGCAATTCCAGGCCAGGCAATTCCAGGCAAGGCAATTCCAGTCAATTACAGGCAAAGCAATTTCAGGCAAGGCAATTCCAGGCAAATTTAGGCAAGGCAATTTTAGGTGTGGCAATTCCAGGGAATTCCAGGCAAGGCCATTCCAGACAAGATAACTCTAGGCAATTCCAGTCAAAAAAATTCAAGCAATTCCAGGCCATGCAGTTCCAGGCAAGGCAATTGCAGGCAATTCCAGAAAAGGCAATTCCAGGCCAGAAAATTTTAGGCCATTCCAGCAAAGGAAATTCAAGGCAAGGCAATTCCACAAAATTCAAGGAAAGGCAATTTCAGGCAAGACAATTCCACGCAATAGCAGGCAAGGTAATGTTAGCCAAGGCAATTCCAAGCAATTCAATGCAAGGCAATTCTAGGCAAGGAAACTCAAGAAAATTCCAGGAAAGGCAATTCCAGGGAATTTCAATATAAGCAGTTCCAGGCAAGGGAATTATTCCAGGCAAGGCAAGGTAAGGCATGCCAACTCCAGGCAAAGCAAGACAAGGAAATGCAAAGAGAGGAAATATCAGGTAAGGCAAGACAAGGCAAGGTAATTCCAGGCAAGTAAATTCCAGGCAAGGCAATTACAGTGAGGGCAATTCTAGTCAATACCAAGCAAAGCAATTCCAAGCAAGGCAATTTCCGGAAATTCCAGGCAAGGCAATTTTAGGCAAGGCAATTCCAGGCAAGGCAAATCAAGGCAAGGCAAATTCAAGCAATTTCATGCAAGGCAATTCCAGGCAATTTCAGTCAAGGCAATTTCAAGCAATTCCAGGCAAATTAATTCCAGGCAAGGAATTTCCAAGCAATTTCAAGCAGGTAATTTCATGTGACTCCAGGCAAGGTAAAATCAGGCAAAACAATTTCAGACTATTCAGGGCAATACAATTCCAGAGAATTTCACGAGAGGCAATTCCTGGCAAGGCTTTTCCAGGCAATTCCAGGCAAGGCAAATTCAAAAAATTCCAAGCAAGTCAATTATAGGCAAGTCAATTACAGGCAATTCCAGAAAAAACAATTCCTGGCAAGCGATTTCAGGAAAGGCAATTTCAGGCAAGTCCAGGTAAGGCAATTCTGAAAAAGCCCATTCCAGGCGATTCCATGGAAGGCAATTCCAAGCAATTCTAAGCAATGCAATTCCAAAAAAGGCAATTCCAGGAAAGGCAATTTTAGGCAGTTTCAGGCTAGGTAATTTTAGGCACGTTCTGGTAAGGCAATTTTGGGAAAGCCAAATTCAGACAATTGAAGACAAGGCAATTATAGGCAAGGCAACTCCAGGAAATTCCAGGCAATTTCAATCTAGGTAATTCCAGGAAGGCAATTATTCCAGACAAGGCAATGCAAGGCATGGCAACTCCAGGCAAAGAAAGAAAAGGAAAGGCAAAGAAAGGAAATTTCAGGAAAAAAAAGGCAAGGCAAGGCAATTCCAGGCGAGGCCATTCCAGGCAAAACCATTCACAGCAAGGCAATTAGATTCAGTGCAATTTCAGGCAATTCCAGGCAATATTAGGTAAAGCAATTCCAAGAAACGCAATTCTAGGCAATTCCAGGGAAGGCAAATCCAGTCAAAGCAATTTCAGCCATGGCAATTACAGACAAGGCAATTACAGGCAATTTCAGGAAAGGCATTCCAGAAAAACCATTTCTAGGCAGTTCCAGGCTTGGCAATTCCAGGCAAGGTAACTCCAGGAAATTCCAAACAATTCAATTTCAAACAAGGCAATTCCAGGCAATTCCAGAAATGGCAGTTTTTGGCAAGGGAATTCCAGGCAAGGAAGTTCCAGGCAATTTCAGGCAAGGCCATTTCAGGCAAGGCAATTACAAAGAATTCCAAACAAGGCAATTCCTGAAAAAACAATTCCAGGAAATTTCAGACAAGAAAATCCCAGACAAGGCAACTCCAGGCAATTCCAGGCAACACAATTCCTGGCAATTTCAATCTAGACAATTCCAGACACGGCAATTATTCCAAGCAAGGCAAGGCAAGGCAAGGTCAGGCTACTTTAGGCAAAGCAAGGCAAGCAAGGCAGAAAAATGCAATTTTAGGCAAGTCAAGGTCAAACAATGCAATACAAGGCAAGGCAATTCCAGGCAATTCTATGCAAGAGAATACCAGGCAAACCCTTGCAAGTCAATTCCAGGCAAAGAAATTTTAGGCGAGGAAATTTCAGGCATGGCAATTCCAGTCAAGGCAATTCAAGGCAAGGCAATAACAGTCAAGGCTATTCCAAGCAATTCCAGGCAATACCAGGCAAAAAAATTCCAAGCAAGGAAATTCCATGCAATTCCAGGCAAATCAATTTCAAGCAAGGCAAATCCAGAAAATTCCAGGCAAGTCAATTTCAGGCAAGGTACCTCAAGGTAATTCCAGGCAAGGCAATCCCTGGCAAGGCAATTCCAAGCAAGGCAAATCCAGGCAATTTCAGGTAAGGCAATTCTGAGAAAGCCAAATCCAGGCAATTGAAGGCAAGGGAATTCCTGACAAGACAATTCCAGGCAAGGCAATTTTAGGCAAGGGAATTTTGGGCAAGCTATTTCCAGGAAATTTTGAACAATTCAATTCCAAGTAAGGCAATTCCAGACAATTCCAGGATTGGCAGTCCCTCGCAAGGGAATTCCAGGCAAGGCAATTCCAAGCAATTTAGGCAAGGCAATTTCTGGCAAAACAATTCCAGAAAATTCCAGGCAAGAAAATTCCAGGCAAGACAATTCCAGGCAATTTTAGGCAAGAAAATTCCAAGCAAGGCAATTCCAGTAAAAAAGAACTTTAGGCAATTTCAGGCAGCACAATTCCAGGTTATTTTAGTCTCGACAATTCCAGGCAAGGCTATTCCTAACAAGAGAATTTGAAGCAATTCCAGGTAAGGCAATTTTAGGTAAGGCAATTATAGGCAAGGGAATTTCTGGCAGTTCCAGGCTTGGCAATTCCAGGCATGCTAATTGCAGGAAATTCCAGACTATTCAATTCCAATCAAGGCAATTACAGGAAATTCCAGGAAAGGCATTTCCTAACAAGGGAATTCCAGGCAAGGCAATTCCAGGCAATTTCAGGCAAGATATTTTCAGCAAAAGAATTTCAGGAAATTCCAGGCAAGAAAATTCCTGGCAAGGCCATTCCAGGCAATTTCACGCCAGGAAATTCCAGGCAAGGCAATTCCAGGTAAGAAAACTCCAGGCAATTTCAGGCAGCACAATTCCAGGCAATTTCAGTCTCGACAATTCCAGGCAGGGCAATTCCTAACAAGAAAATTTCAAGCAATTCCAGGTAAGGCAATTTTAGGTAAGGCAATTACAGGAAAAAGAATTTCTGGCAGTTTCAGGCTTGGCAATTTCAGGCATGCTAAGTCCAGAAAATTTCAGACTATTCAATTCCAAGCAAGGCAATTACAAGCAATTCCAGGAAAAGCATTTCCTAAGAAGAGAATTCCAGGCAAGGCAATTCCAGGCATTGCAATTCCAGTCAAAGCAATTTTAGCCAATTTCAGGCAAGGCAATTCCAGGTAATTACAGACAATTTTAGGCAAGGCAATTCCAGGCACTTTAAATATACGCAATTCCAGGCAAGGCATTTATTCCAGAAAAGGCAAGGCAAAGAAAGGCAACACTAGGCAAAGCAAGGCAAGGCAAGGCAAAAAATTCCAGGCAAGGCCAGGCAAGGCAAGGCAATTTCAGGCAAAATCGTTCCAGGCAATTCCAAAAACGCAATTCCAGGAAATTCCAGGCAATGCAATTATTCCAGGCAAGGCATGGCAAGGCAAGGCAATTATTCCAGGCAATGCAAGCCAAGGCAAAGTAAGACACTTCCAGGCAAAGCAAGACAAGGCAAGGCAAAGCAAGGCAATTCCAGGCAAGGCAAGTTAAGGGAATGAAAACTCAGGCAAGGCAATTCCAGGCAAGGCAATTCAAGGCAAGGCAATCACAGTCAAGGCAATTACAGGCAATTTCAGGCAATTCCAAGCAAGAGTTTTAGGTAAGGCAATTCCAGGCAAGGCAAGGCCAAAAGATGCAATTCCATGCCAGCCAAGGCAAGACAATCTCAGGAAAACAAGGCAAGGCAGGGAAAGGCAAGCTAAAGCAAGGCAAATTCAGGAAAGGCATGGCAAAGTAATTTCAGGCAAAGCAAGGCAAGGCAATTCAAGGCGATTATAGGGAAGGCAAGGAAAAAAATTTCAGGCAAGGAAAGTCAAGGCAATTCCAGACAAGTAACGGCAAGGAAATTCTAGGCAAGAAAAGGCACGGCAATTTCATGCAAGTCAAGGCAAGGCAATTTTAGGCAAGGGAAGGCTAAACAGTTCCAGGCAAGACAAGGAAATTCCAGGCAAGACAATTACAGGCAAGTCAATTTCAAGCAATTCCAGTCAAGGCAATTCCGTGCAATGCAATTTTAAGCAATTCCAGGCAAGGCAATTTTATTCAAAGCAATTAAAGGAGATTCCAGAAAAGCAATTCCAGGCAAGGCATTTCCAGGCAATTCCAGGCAAGGCAATTCCAGGTAAGGCAATTTCATGCAATTTCTGGCAAGGCATGTCCAGGCAATTTCATGCAAGTTGTTCCATGCATGACAACAGAAGACAATTCCAGGCAAGGCGATTAAAGGTAAGGAAATTCCAGGCAATTTCATGCAAGGCAATTTCAGTAAAGAAAACTCCAGGAAATTCTAGGTATGGCAATTCCACGAAAGGCAATTCCACGCAGTTCCAGGAAAGGCAATTCATGACAATGCAATTCCAGGCAATTCCAGGCAAGGAAATTCCAAGAAATTCCATACAAAACAATTCCAGGCAAGGCAATTTCAGGCAAAAGGCAGTTCCTGGCAAGGCAATTCCAGGTAAGGGAATTCCAGGCAATTCCAGGCAAGGCAATTCCAATAAATTACAGGCAAAACAATTCCCCTCAAAAAATTCCAGACAATTCCAGGCAAGGCAATTCCGGGCACTTCCATGCAAGAAAATTCCAGGCAATGCCAGGCAAGGCAAATCCAGGCAAGGCAATTTCAGCATTTCCAACCAAGGAAATTCCAAGCAATTCCAGGCAAGAAAATTCCACATACAGCAATTCTAGGCAATTCAAGGCAAGGCAATTTTAGTCAAGAAAATTTCAAGGAAGGCAATTTTAGGTGGGGAAATTTTAGACAAATCCAGGCAAGGCAATTTTAGGCAAGGCAATTCTAGGCACAGCAATTCAAGGCAATTCCAGGCAAGGCAAATCCAGGCAAGGAAATTCCAGGCAATTCCAGGCAAGGAAATTTCAGGCACAAAAAACTTCAGGCAATTTCATGCAAGGCAACTCCAGGCAATTTCTGGCAAGGCAACTCCAGGCAATTCCAATCAACGCAATTCCAGGCAATTCCAGGCAAGGCAATTATTCCAGGCAAAGCAAGGCAAGCAATTATTTCAGGCAAGGCAAAGCAAGGCAATACCAGGCAAAGCAAGGCAAGGCATGGCAAGGCCAGGCAAGGCAATTCCAGAAAAGGCAAGGCAATGCAAGGTAATTTTAGGCAATTCTAGACAAGGCAATATCAGAAAATTACAAACAAGTCAATTTCAGGTAAGGCAATTCCAGGTAAGACAATTCCAGGCAAGGTAATTCCAGGCAAGGCAATTTAGTGCAGGGCAATTACATTCAAGGCAATTCCAGGCAAGTCAATTTCAGGCAATTCCATGTAAAAGAATTCCAGGTGAAGCAAGGCCAAGAAAGGCAATTTCAGAAAAGGCAAGGCAAATCAATTCCAGGCAAGGCAAGGCAAGGCTGGGCAAGGGAAGGCAACTCAAGGCAAATTCAGGCTAGGCAAGGAAAGGTAATCCAGGCAAGGCTAGGCAAAACAATTCCAAGCAAGGCAAGGCAAGGCGATTATAGTAAAGGCAAGTAAAACAATTGCAGGCAAGGCAAGGCAATTCCATTCAAGGCTAGGCAAGGTGATTATAGTAAAGGCAAGTAGAAAAATTCCAGGCAAAGCAAGGCAATTCCCAGCAAGGAAAGACAAGGCAATTTTAGGAAAGGCGTAACAAGGCAATTCCAGGCAAGTCAAGGCAATGCAATTTCAGGTAAGTCAAGGCAAAAATGTCCAGGCAAGGCAAGGCAAGGCAAGGGAATTCCAGGCAAGGCAAGGCAAAGCAATACCAGGCAAGGCAATTCCAGGCAAGGAAATGCCAGGAAAGGCAATTCCAGGAAAAGCAATTCCAGGCAGGGAAATTCCAGGCAAAAAATTTCCTGGCAAGGCTATTATAGGCAAGGCAGTTCTGGGAAACCCAAGGCAAGGCAATTACAGACAAGGCAATTCTAGGCAATTCCATGCAATGCAATTTTAGTCAAGGCATATCAAGGCAAGGGAATTCCAGGCAAGTCAATTCCACACATGCAAGTGCAGGTAAGGAAATTCCAGGTGATGCAAATCCACAAAAGAATTTCAGGCAATGCAATGCTAGGCAAGGCAATTCCAGGCCAGGCAATTCCAGGCAAAGAAATTACAGGCCAGGCAAGACTAGGTAAGGCAAGTCCAGGACACGCAATTCCAGGCAATCCAGGCAAGGCATTTCCAGTCAAGGCAAATCCAGACAATTACAGGCCAGGCAATTCCAAGCAAGGCAATTTCAGGCAAGACAATTCCAGGCAAGGCAATATCAGGCAATTCCATGCTAGAAAATTTTAGGCAAGGTAATTCCAGGCTTCTTAAGGCAAAGAAAATAAAGGCATGGAATTTCCAGGCAATTACAGGAAGGCAACTACAGGCAAGGCAATTACAGGCAAGGTAACTCTTGGCAAAAGAAATGCAGGCAAGGCAATCCAAGGCAAGTCCAGGTAATGCATTACAGGAACGCCAATTCCAGACAATTTCAGACAAGGCAATTCCAATCAAGGCAATTCCAGGAAATTCCAGGCAAGGCAATGTTTTATTTATTTATTTATTTTTAATTGTTATTGCATTATAGGATTTGGGGTACATGTACAGAACGTGCAAGATATCTGCATAGGTACACATATACACATTCCTCCTCTTCACCCACACGTGGCATTCATCCACAGGCTACCTCTCCCCACCCCCCCCGCTGTCCCACCCCCATTCCCCCCAATAGACCCCAGTGTACAGTAGACCACCTCTCTGTGTCCATGTGTTCTCATTTTTCTCACCCACCTATGAGTGAGTATATGCGGTATTCCTTTTTCTGTTCTTGTGTCAGTTTCCTGAGAATGATGTTCTCCAGATTCATGCATGTCCTTACAAAGGACACAAACTCGCCATTTTTGATTGCTGCATAATATTCCATGGTGTATATGTGCCACATTTTCCCAGTCCAGTCTATCATCGTTGGGCATTTGGGTTGGTTCCAGTTCTTTGCTATTGTAAACAGTGCTGCAATGAACATTCGTGTGCATGTGTCCTTATAGTAGAAAGATTTATAGTCCTTCGGATATATACCCAGTAATGGGATTGCTGGGTCAAATGAAATTTCTATTTCTGGGTCCCTGAGGAATCGCCACATTGTCTTCCACAATGGTTGAACTAATTTACACTTCCACCAACAGTGTAAGAGTGTTCCTATTTCTCCACATCCTCTCCAGCATCTGCTGTCTCCAGATTTTTTAATGATCGCCATTCTAACTGGTGTGAGATGGTATCTCAATGTGGTTTTGATTTGCATCTCTGTAATTACCAGTGATGATGAGCATTTTTTCATATGTTTGTTGGCCTTATGTATGTCTTCTTTTGTAAAGTGTCTGTTCATATCCCTTGCCCATTTTTGAATAGGCTTGTTTGCTTTTTTCCTGTAAATCTGTTTGAGTTCTTTGTAAATTCAGGATATCAGCCCTTTGTCAGATGTGTAAACTGCAAAGATTTTTTCCAATTCTGATGGTTGCCGATTCACTCTAGTGACGGTTTTTTTTGCCGTGCAGAAGCTCTGGAGTTTGATTAGGTCCCATTTGTCTATTTTGGCTTTTGTTGCCAATGCTTTTGGTGTTTTGGTCATGAAGTCCTTGCCTACTCCTATGTCCTGAACGGTTTTGCCTAGATTTTCTTCTAGAGTTTTTATGGTGTCAGGTCTTATGTTTAAGTATTTAATCCATCTGGAGTTAACTTTAGTGTAAGGTGTCAGGAAGGGGTCCAGTTTCTCCTTTCTGCACATGGCTAGCCAGTTTTCCCAACACCATTTATTAAATAGGGAATCCTTTCCCCATTGCTTGTTTTTGTCTGGTTTATAAAAGATAATATGGTTGTAGATATGCTGTGTTTCCTCTTATGCTTCTTTTCTGTTCCATTGGTCTATATCTCTGTTTTGGTACCAGTACCATGCTGTTTTGATTACTGTAGCCTTCTAGTATTGTTTGAAGTCTGGTAGTGTGATGCCTCCCGCTGTGTTCTTTTTGCTTAGAATTGACTTGGCTATGCGGGCTCTTTTTTGGTTCCATATGAAATTCATGGTGGTTTTTTCCAGTTCTGTGAAGAAATTCAATGGTAGTTTGATGGGGATAGCATTGATTTTGTCAATTACATTGGGCAGTATAGCCATTTTCACGATATTGATTCTTCCTAACCACGAACATGGAATGTTTCTCCATCTGTTTGTTTCCTCTCTTATTTCGTTGAGCAGTGGTTTGTTGTTTTCCTTAAAGAGGTCCCTTACATTCCTTGTGAGTTGTATTCCTAGGTATTTTATTTTCTTTGTAGCAATTGTGAATGGCAGTTTCTTCTTGACTTGGTTCTCTTTAAGTTTGTTATTGGTGTATAGGAATGATTGTAATTTTTGAACATTTGTTTTATATCCTGAGACTTTGCTGAAGTTGCTTCTCAGTTGCAGGAGCCTTTGGGCTGAGGTGATGGGGTCTTCTAGGTATACTATCATGTCATCTGCAAATAGAGACAATTTGGCTTCCACCTTTCCTATTTGAATACCCTTTATTTCTTTTTCTTGCCTGATTGCTCTGGCTAGAACTTCCAGTACTGTGTCGAATAGGAGTGGTGAGAGAGGGCATCCTTGTCTAGTGCCGGATTTCAAAGGGAATGCTTCCAGTTTTTGCCCATTAAGTATGATATAGGCTGTTGGTTTGTCGTAAATAGCTTTTATTACTTTGAGATATGTTCCATCAATACCAAGTTTATTGAGGGTTTTTTGCATAAAAGGCTGTTGAATTTTGTCAAATGCCTTCTCTGCATCAATTGAGATAATCATGTGGTTTTTGTTTTTGCTTCTGTTTATGTGGTGAATTACATTTATAGACTTGCATATGTTGAACCAGACTTGCATCCCCGGGATGAATCCTACTTGATCATGATGGATAAGTTTTTAATGTGCTGTTGCAATCGGTTTGCCAGTATTTTTTTAAAGATTTTTGCATCTATGTTCATCATCGATATTGGCCTGAAGTTTTCTTTTCTTTTTGAGTCTCTGTCACGTTTTCGTATCAGGATGATGTTAGTCTCATAACATGATTTGGGAAGAGTTCCCTCTTTTTGAATTCTTTGGAATAGTTTCAGAAGGAATGGTACCAGATCCTCTTTGTGTGTCTGGTAGAATTCAGCTGTGAACCCATCTGGACATGGGTTTTTTTTGTGTGGTAGGCTCTCAATTGCTGCCTCAACTTCAGACCTTGTTATTGGTCTATTCATAGTTTCGGCTTCCTCCTGGTTTAGGCTTGGGAGGAAACAGGTGTCCAGGAATTTATCTATTTTTTCCTGGTTTACTAGTTTATGTGCATAGAGTTCTTTGTATTATTCTCTGATGATGGTTTGAATTTCTGTGGAATCTGTGGTGATTTCCCCATTCTCGTTTTCATTGCATCTATTTGGTTGTTCTCTGTTTTCTTTTTTATCAGTCTGGCTAATGGTCTGTCTATTTTGTTGATCTTTTCGAAATACCAGCTCTTGGATTTATTGATTTTTTGAAGTGTTTTTCGTGTCTCTATCTCCTTCAGTTCTACTCTGATCTTAGTTATTTCTTGTCTTCGGCTAGGTTTTGAGCTTTCTTGATCTTGCTCCTCTAGCTCTTTCAATTTTGACGATAGGGTGTCAATTTCGGATCTCTCCACTCTTCTCATGTGGGCACTTATTGCTATATATTTTCCTCGACAGACTGCTTTAAATGTGTCCCAGAGATTCTGGTACGTTTTGTCTTCATACTCTTTGGTTTCAAAGAACTTCTTTATTTCTGCCTTCATTTCTTTGTTTATCCAATCAACATTCAAGAGCCAGTTGTTCAGTTTCCATTAAGCTGTGCGGTTCTGAGTTAGTTTCTGAATTCTGAGTTCCAACTTGATTGCACTATAATCTGAGAGACTGTTTGTTATGATTTCTGTTGTTTTGCATTTGCTACGTGGTGCTTTACTTCCAATTATGTGGTCAATTTTGGAGTAGGTGTGATGTGGTGCTTAGAAGAATGTATATTCTGTGGATTTGGGGTGGAGAGTTCTGTACATATCTATCAGGTTTGCCTGTTCCAGGTCTGAGTTCAAGTCCTGGATATCCTTGTTAATTTTCTGTCTGGTTGATCTGTCTAATATTGACAGTGGAGTGTTAAAGTCTCCCACTGTTATTGTGTGGGAGTCTAACTCTCTTTGTAAGTCATTAAGAACTTGCCTTATATATCTGGGTGCTTCTCCATTGGGTCCATATATATTTAGAATCGTTAGCTCTTCTTGTATCGATTCTTTTACCATTATGTAATGACCTTCTTTGTCCCTTTTTATCTTTGTTGCTTTAAAGTCTATTTTATCAGAGACGAGAATGGCATCTCCTGCTTTCTTTTGCTCTCCATTTGCTTGGTAAATTTTCCTCCATCCTTTGATTTTGAGCCTTTGTGTATCTTTGCGTGTGAGGTGGGTTTCCTGGATACAGCACACGGATGGGTTTTGGTTTTTTATCCAATTTGCCAGTCTGTGTCTTTTGATTGGTGCATTTAGCCCATTTACATTTAGGGTTAATATTGTTATGTTTGAATTTGATACTGCAATTTTGATGCTAGCTGGCTGCTTTGAGTGTTGGTTCATGTATATTCTTCATTTTGTTGATGGTCTTTAGCATTTGGTATGCTTTTAGGATGGCTGGAACTGGTTGTTTCTTTCTATGTGTAGTGCCTCGTTCAAGATCTCTTGTAAAGCAGGCCCAGTGGTGACAAAATCTGTGAGTACTTGCTTGTTCATGAAGGATTTTATTTTTCCTTCACTTATGAAGCTCAGTTTGGCTGGATATGAAATTCTGGTTTGAAATTTCTTTTCTTTAAGGATGTTGAATATTGGCCCCCACTCTCTTCTGGCTTGTAGAGTCTCTGCTGAGATATCTGCTGTGAGGCTGATGGGCTTCCCTTTGTGTGACCCGAACTTCCTCTGGCTGCCCTTAGTATTTTCTCCTTTATTTCAACCCTGGTAAATCTGATGATTATGTGCCTTGGGGTTGCTCTTCTTGCAGAGTATCTTTGTGGTGTTCTCTGTATTTCCTGGAGTTGAGTATTGACCTGTCTTGCTAGCTTGGGGAAATTTTCTTGCATAATATCCTGAAGAGTGTTTTCCAGCTTGGATTCATTCTCTTCATCACATTCTGGTACACCTATCAAACGTATGTTGGGTCTCTTCACATAGTCCCACATTTCTTGGAGATTTTGTTCATTCCCTTTTGTGCTTTTTTCTTTAATCTTGGTTTCTCGTTTTATTTCATTGAGTTGATCTTCAACTTCTGATATTCTTTCTTCTGCTTGGTCAATTCGGCTGTTGAAACTTGTGCATGCTTCACGAAGTTCTCGTATTGTGTTTTTCAGCTCCTTCAATTCATTCATATTCCTCTCTAAGTTCTCCATTCTTGTTATCAATTCCTCGAATCTTTTTTCCAATCTTTTCTCAAAGTTCTGAGTTTCTTTGCCCTGATTTATTAGATGTTTTTTAGCTCAATGAAGTTTCTCATTATCCACTTTCTGAAGTCTGATTCCGTCCTTTCCTCACACACATTCTCCGTCCAGCTTGGTTCCCTTGCTGGTGAGGAGTTTTGGTCCTTTGTAGGAGGTGAGGTGTTTTGATTTCGGGTGTTTTCCTTTTTTTTGCGCTGGTTTCTTCCCATCTTTATGGATTTGTTCGCCTGTCGTCTTAGTAGTTGCTGATTTTTCAATTGGGTCTCTGTGTGGATGCTGAGATTGTGGATGATGAAGTATTTCTGTTACTTAGTTTTCCTTCTAATTATCTAGCCTCTCTGCTGTATGAGTGCTGAGGTCCACTCCAGGCCCTGCTTGTCTGTGGTATACCTGTAGCAGCTGTGGAACAGTGAAGGATGATACCAGTTTCTTCTTCTGCTGTCTCTGTTCCAGAATGATGCCCGCCAAATGTCAGTCTGATTAGTCCTTTTTGGGGGTAACTCTTTGGATATACAGGGGTCAGGGAGCTGCTTAAGGAGACGGACTGTGCTTTATAGGAGCTCCATTGCTGAGCTGTGTGCTCCGTTGTTCATTCAGGGTTGTTGGGAGGTTGTTTATGTCTGCTGCAATAGAACTCATAAAACACCATCCTTTTTTTCCCCCTTAGATGCTCTGTCTCAGGGAGTTGGGGCTTTCTTTATGAGTATCTGTTGCACTCTCCTGGCCCACTAGGAGGCAGTCTATTCACTATTTGCCTGCCAGGGCTCTGACCTGCTAGCGCATGCTGCCCTGTTGCTGCTGTGCTCCCTTCTTCTGTGGAGCACTCCCCCCTCCTGGCGGAGTCTCTCTGTTATGTCAGATTGCCTCGGCAACAGCAGGCTGCATCAGTCCTGGGCAGTACTTCAGTAGGGTTGGATTGCATCAGTAATGGCGGACGCCCCTCCCTCACTGGGCTGCACCATCCTAGATGCCAGCAGCAAAACTCTCAGCCCCAAGCACCTCCAGTCGCCACCCTGCTTGTCCCCTTGAGGGTGGGACCCGCCGAGCCTGCTCACCCAGCTCCCTGCCTCAGAGTTCGTCCTCTCTCTCTCTTTCTCTCCACAAGCTGAAAGGTCGACTCTCTCACTGGCGCCCCAGTAGCCTGCCAATAGGGCACTGGGATCTGTGTGATCTCCCATGTCACTGCCCACTGTACTGGCTCAGATCACGTTTCCGAGGAATCTCTTGGTCTGGCTCATTGTCCAAGTCCCATTCAATCAGATGGACATGCCAATCTGCCCTTCCAAATCTCAGATTGCCGGTTTAACAGGGCATCCAGACCAGTGTGTTCTGTGCCGGGTCCCGCTGCGGTGCCGGCCGAAGTGGCTGCATGAGCCAGCTCCACTAGCCAGCGGTACTAGCGTCCCGTGTCTCTCCCACACCTGGGACTTTCAATGCTCTGTGGGCAAAAAAGGTCCATCTGAGAATGCGGCTAGGACTCACCCTCTGCCTTCACTGAGAGCTGCAATCCTGAGTCGCTTCTACGATGCCATATTCCAGGCAAGGCAATTCCAGGCAATTCCAGGCAGGGCAATTCAAGGCAATGTAATTTCAGTCAATTCCAGGCTACAGAATTCCAAGCAAGGCAATTCCAGGCAATCTCAGAAAAGGCAATTCCAGGCAAGGCAATTCCAGGCAATACCAGGCAAAGCAATTTCAGGTAATTCAAGCCAAGGCAATTCCAGGAAAGGAGACTCCACACAAGGCGATTCCAGACAATTCCAGGCAAGGTAATACCACGCAATGCAATTCCAGGCAAGGCAATTCTAGGCAATTTCAGGCAAAAATACTTTAGGTGAGGCAATTCCAGGCAAGGCTAGGCAAGGCATTGCTTTGCCTTGCCTTGTTTGGAATTCTCTTGCCTTGTCTTGCCTGGAAATTATTGCCTTGACTTGCCTGGAATTGCCTTGCCATGCTTTCCTTGAATTGCCTTATCTTTTCTTGCCAGAAATTGCCTTGTCTTGCCTGGAATTTTTTTCCTTGCCTTTACTGTAATCATTTTGCCTAGCCTTGCCTGGAATTGCCTTGTCTTTCCTGAAAATGTTTTACTTGACTTTACCATAATCGCCTTGCCTAGCCTTGCCTGGAAATTGCCTCACCTAAAGTTGTTTTGCCTAGCAGGGATATACCAGGCAGAACAATTCCAGGCAATTCGAGGCAAGGTAATTCCAGGCAATTGAATTCTACACAAAGTATTTCCTGGCAATATCAGGCATGGCAACTCCAGGCAAGCTTATTTCAGGAAAGTACAGGCAGTTTTATTCCAAGCAAGGCTATTCCAGGCAATTCCAGGAAAGGCAATTCCTGAAAACCAATTCCAGGTGAGGCAGTTCCACGCAATTCCAGGCAGGGCAATTCCAGGCAAGGCAATTCCAAAAAATTTCTGGCAAGGAAATTCCATGCAAGGCAATTCCAGGCAATTTCAGGCAATACAATTTCAGGTAAGGCAATTCCAGGAATTTTAGGCAAGGCAATACCAGGCAAAGCAATTTTAGGCACTTCCAGGCAAGGCAATTCCAGGCAATCCTTATCAACAACATTTCAGGTATGGCAATTATTCCAGGCAAGGCAAGGCAAGGCAATTATTCCAGGCAAGGCTAGGCAAGTCAAGTCAAGGCAATACCAGGAAACTCCAGGCAAGTCAATACCATTTAAGGCAATTCCAGGCAAGGCAATTCCAGGAAAGGCAATTTCAGGCAATTCCAGGCAAAACAATTTTTGGTGAGGCAATGCCAGAAAATACCAGGCAGGGTAATTCCAGGCAATTTATGGCAAGGAAAATTTCAGCAAGGCAATTTCAGGCAATTCCAGGCAAAATTATTCCAGGCAGTTGAATTATACACAAGTTAATTTCAGGCAATTCCAGGCTTGGCAATTCCAGGGAAGCTAATTTCAGGTAATTCCATGCAATTCAATTCCAAGCAAGGCAATTTCAGGAAATTACAGGAAAGGCAATATTTGGAAAGGCAATTCCAGGCAAGGCAATTCCAGCAATTCCAGGCAGGGAAATTCTAGGCATGGCAATTCCAGGAAATTCCAGGCAAGGAAATACCAGGCAAAACAATTTCAGGCAAGGCAATTTTAGGCAAATTTAGGCAAGGCAATTCCAGTCAATGCAATTTTAGAAAATTCAAGGTAAGGCAATACCATGCAATTTCAGGCAAGTCAATTCCACGTAAGGCAATTCCAGGTAAGGAAATTCCAGGCAAGGAAATTCCAGGCAACGCAACTACAGGCAAATCCAGGAAATTTTATGGAAGGCAATTTCAGGCAAGGCAATTTAAAACAATACCAGGCAAGGAAATTCCAGGCAATTCCAGGCAAGGCTATTTCAGCCAAGGCAATTTCAGGCAATTCACGCTATGGCAATTTCAAAAAAAAAAAAATCAAGGCAATTCCAAAAAAGGCAATTCCAGGCAAGGCAATTCCAGTCAATTCCATGCAAGGTAATTTTTGGAAAGGCAATCCCAGGCAAGGAAATTCTAGGCAAGTCAATTTCATGTAATTTCAGGCAAGACAATAGTATTCATAGAAATACCAGGCAATTACAGGCAAAACAATTACAGGTAAGGCAATTCCATACAAATCTAGGCAAGGCAATTCCGTTCAAGGCAATTCCAGGCAAGGCAATTCCAGTTAAGGCAATTCCAGGCCAGGCAATTCCAAGCAAAAAACATTCCAGGCAATTCCAGGCAAGGCAATTGCAGCCAAGGCAATTCCAAGCAATTCCATGCAAGGCAATATTAGGCAAGGCAATTTAATCCAATTTTAGGCAATGCAATTCCAGGAAAGACAACTTAAGGCAGTTTGAAACAGGCCAATTCCAGTCAAGGCAATTCCCAGCAGTGCAATTTCAGGCAGTTCCCAGCAAGACACTTCCAAGCAAAGCAATTCCAGTCCAGAAAATTCCAGGCAATTCCAGACAAGGAAATTCCAGGCATGACAATTCCAGGCAATTTCAGGAAAGGCAATTTCTGGCAAGCCAATTCCAGGCAAGACAAGTTGACGCAATTCCAGGCTAGCCAATATCAGGTAATGCAATTTCAGGCAAGAAAATTTCACGCGATTCCAAGCAAGGCAATTCAAGGCATGGCAATTACAGTCAAGGCAATTTCAGACAATTTCTAGCAAGGCAATTCCAGGCAAGGAAATTCCAGGCAATTTCAGGCGAAGCAATTTTAGGCGAGGCAAGGCCAGGAAAGGCAATTCCAGGCAAAGCAAGGCAAGTCAATTCCAGGCTAGGATTGGCAAATCTGGGCAAGGCAAGGAAACTCAAGGCAAATCAAGGCAAGGCAAGGCAAGGCAAGGCAAGGTAATCCAAGGCAAAGCAATGCAAGGAAATTATAGGCAAGGCAAAGCAATTCCAGCCAAGGCTAGGCAAGGCTATTATAGTGAAGGCAAGTAAAAAATTTCCAGGGAAAGCAAGGCAATTCCGGGAAAGGAAAGACAAGGCAACTCCAGGAAAGACATGGCAAGGAAATTCCAGGCAAGTCAAGGCAATGCAATTCCAGGCATGTCAAAACAAAAAATTTCCAGGCAAGGCCAGGCAAGGGAACTCCAGGCAAGGCAAGGGAAAGCAATCCCAGGCAATGCAATTCCAGGTAAGGCAATATCTGGCAAGGCAATTCCAGAAAAATCAATTCCAGGCAAGGAAATTCCAGGCAACTTCAGGCAATTCCAGGCAAGGCTATTATAGGCAAGGCAATTCTAGGCAATTTCAAGCCAGTCAATTCCAGGCAAGGCATTTCAAGGCAAGGGAAGGGAAGACAAGGGAATTTCAGGCAAGTCAATTCCAGTCAAAGCAATTTCATGAATGCAAGGCAAGGTAAGGCAATTCCAGGTGACACAAATCCAGGGAAAGCAATTCCAGGCGAGGCAATGCTAGGCAAAACAATTCCAGGCCAGGCAATTCCAGGCAAAGCAATTCCAGGCAAGACAAGGCTAAGTAAAGCAATTCTATGCCAGGCAATTTCAGGCAATCCAGGCAAGGCATTTCCAGTCAAGGAAACTCCAGGCAATTGCAAGCCAGGCAATTTCAGGCAAGGCAATTCCAGGCAAGACCAGTTTAGGCAAGGCAATTCCAGTCAAGGCAATTCCAGGCAAGGTAATTCCAGACAAGACAATTCCAGGAAATTCCAGCCAAGACATTTCCAAACAAGGCAATTAGAGGCACCCAGGCAAGGCACTTCCAGGCAACTCCAGGCAAGGCAATTTGAAACAATTTCAGGCAAGGCAATTTTTGGAAAGAATATTCCAGGCAATTCCAGGCAAAGTTATTCCAGTCAAGGCATTTCCAGGCAATTCACACTAAGGCAATTTCACAAAAGGCAATTCAAGGCCATTCCAGGAAAGGCAATTTCAGGCATGCAATTTCAGTCAATTCCACACAAAGCAATTTTTGGAAAGGCAATTGAAAGAATTCCAGGGAACACAATTTCAGAAAAGTCAATTCTAGCTAATTCCAGGCAAGGCAATTTTATGCATGGCAATACCAGGCAATTCCAGGCAAGGCAATTCCACGGAAGAAAATTCATCAAAATGCAATTCCAGGCGATTCCAGTCAAGGCAATTCCAGGCAAGGCAATTCCAGAAAATTCCAGGCAGGTAAATTCCAGGCAAGACAATTTCAGACAAGGCAATTCCAGGCAAGGCAATTCAAGGCAATAGAATTCCAGGCACTTACAGGCAAGGAAATCCCAGCAAAGGCAATTTCAAGCAATTCCATGCAAGGCAATTCAATTCCATCTAATTCCAGGCAAGGCAAATCCAGGCAAGGCATCTCCGGGCAATTCGAAGAAAGCCAATTCCAGGAAAGGCAATTCCACGCAATTTCAGGAAAGGCACTTATTCGCAGCACAATTTTGAGCAGTTCCCAGCAAGACACTTCCAAGAAAGGCAATTCCATTCAAGGGAATTCCAGGCAAATCCAGACAAGGCAATTCCAGGAAAATCCAGGAAAGGCAATTTCTGTCAAAGAAATTCCAGGCAAGACAATCTCAAGCAATTCCAGGCAAGCCAAATATAGGTAATGCAATTCTAGGCAAAAAAAATTTCACGCAAGGCAATTTCAGGTGATTCCAGTCAAAGCAATTCCAGGCGAGGCAATTTCAGGCAGTACCAGACAAGGCAATTTCAGGCAATTCCAGGCAATTCCAGGCAGGGCATTTCCAGGCCATTACAAGCATGGCAATTCAAGGTAAGAAAATTCCAGGCAATTCCAGGCAAGACAATTCCAGGCAATTCCAGGCAAGGCAATGCCAAGCAAGGCAACTCCAGTTGAACGAACACACAAGAAAGCGTATTGAAGGATACATGTTTTTTTCTGTGTTTTAGAGGCACTCTTACTACTTTAGTTATATTCGGGTATTTTGCTGGAAATGTTTCTATCTCCTAAATCTAAAGATTGATTCACTTCACTTAGTTGAACGAACACATAGCAGAACACTTTGAAGGATAAGTTTCTTGTGTGTTTTAGAGGCAGTCTTTCTGCTATTTGTTATATATGAGTATTTTGTTGGAAATATTTTTTTGAATTCTCCTGAGAAAGTGTTTCCAAACTGCTGTATAAACACATCAGTTTAACTCTGTAAGTTGAATGGACACATTGACAATCATTCTGTTAGATAGCTCCGTTTTGGTTTTAGAATCAGATATTTCTCACTACAGCATATATACCCACACACTGAGGAAAATCCAAACGCAGCTATTACTCGAAATGTGTTTCTAACTCCTGAATTTATAGAAAGGTTCAACTCACTTAGTTGAACAAACACACAGCATACCAGTTTAAAAGATAGGTTTCTTCTGTATTTAGAGGCAGTCTTACTGCTATTTGTTATATGCAGGTATTTTGATGGAAATGTCTGTTTCTAGATTCTCCACAGAAAGCGTTTCCAAACTGCTGCATAAACCCATTAGTTTAACTCTGTAAGTTGAATGCACACATTGACAACCATTCTCTTAGATAGATCCGTTTTGATTTTAGAACCAGATAATTCTCATTACAGCATATAATACCATTCAATCAGGAATATCCAAACGCAGCTTTTATTAAAAAAGTGTTTCCAATTCCTGAATCTAAAGAAAGATTCAACGGACTTCTGTGAACGAACAAAAAGCAGAGCAGTTTGAAAGATACGTTTCTTCTTTGATTTAGCTGCTGTCTTACTGCTATTTTTTATATGTGGGCATTTTGCTGGAATTGTCTGTTTTTAGATTCTCCAAAAAAAAGAATTTCCAAAGTGTTGTCTAAACACATCAGTTTAACTTTGTAAGTTAAATGCACAACATGACAAACATTTTGTTAGATAGTTCCGCTTTGGTTTTAGAACCTTATATTTCTTATTACAGCATTTACTTGCATTCATTCAGGAAAATCCAAACGCAGGCTTATCTAGCAACGTGTTTCTAACTTCTGAATCTAAAGATAGTTTCAACTCACTTGGTTGAATGAAGACACAACAGCGCAGTTTGAAGGATATGTTTATTCTTTGTATTAGAGGCAGTCTTACTGCTATTTGTTATATGCGGGTATTTTGCTGGAAATGTCGGTTTTTAGATTCTTTAATAAAAGCGTTTTAAAACTGCTGCATAAACACATCAGTTTAACTATGTAAGTTGAATGCACACGTGACAACCATTCTGTTAGATAGCCCCGTTTGGTTTTAGAACCAGATATTTCTGGCTGGGCGTGGTGGCTCAAGCCTGGAATCCCAGCACTTTGGGAGGCCGAGACGGGTGGATCATGAGGTCAAGAGTTCGAGACCATCCTGGTCAACATGGTGAAACCCCGTCTCTACTAAAAAATACAAAAAAATAGCTGGGCGTGGTGGTGCGTGCCTGTAATCCCAGCTACTCAGGAAGCTGAGGCAGGAGAATTGCCCGAACCCAGGGGTCGGAGGTTGTGGTGAGCTGAGATCGCGCCATTGCACTCCAGCCTGGGTAACAAGAGCCAAACTCCGTCTCAAAAAAAAAAAAGAACCAGATATTTCCTATAACAGCATATACACCCATTCACTAAGAAATATTCAAACGCAGCTTTTACTAGAAACTTGTTTCTAACTCCCGAATCTAAAGATAGATTCAACTCACTTAGTTGAACAAAGCAAAAACAGAGAAGTTTGTACGATATAATTTTTCTGTTTTAGAGGCAGTCTTACTGTTACTTGTTATATGCGGGTATTTTGATGGAAATGCCTCTTTTTAGATTCTCCACAAAAAGCGTTTCCAAACTGCTTCATAAACACAACAGTTTTACTCTGTAAGTTGAATGCACACATTGACAACTATTCTGTTAGATAAATCCGTTTAGATTTTAGAAGCAAATACTTCTCATTACAGCATATACTCCCATTCACTCAGGAATATCCAAACGCTGCTTTTGCTAGAAACGTGTTTCTAACTCCTAAACCTAAAGATAGATTCAAAGCAATTCATTCAATGAACAGACCACAGAGCAGTTTGAAGGATACATTCCTTGTTTGATTTAGGTGCTGTCTTAATGCTTTGTTATAGGCATGCAATTTGCTGGAAATGTCTGTTTTTAGATTCTCCACAGAAAGCATTTCCACACTTCTGCATAAACACATCAGTTTAACTCTGTAAGTTGAATGCACACATTGAAAACCATTCCGTTAAATAGCTCCCTTTTGGTTTTCAAACCAGATATTTCTCATTACAACATATCCTCCAATTCACTTGGGAATATCCAAACGCAGCTTTTACTAGAAACGTGTTCCTAACTCTGGAATCTAAGGATAGCCTCAACACACTTAGTTGAATAAAAGCAAAGCAAAGTAGATTGAAAAATACGTTTCATCTGTTTTTTAGAGAAAACCATAGTGCTATTTGTCATATGAGGGTATTTTGCTGGAAATGACTGTTTTTAGACTCTAAACAGAAAGCGTTTTCAAAAACAGATATTTCTCATTACAGCAAATCCTCCCTTTCACTAGGGAATATCCAAACGCACCTTTTATTGGAAACGTGTTTCTAACTCCTGAATCTAAAGATAGATTCAGCTCACTTAGTTGAATGAACGCTCAGCAAAGCAGATTGAAGGATACGATTATTCTGAGTTTTAAAGGCAGTCTTACTGCTATATATTACATGCTGATATTTTTCTGGAATTCTCTGTTTTTAAATTCTCTATATAAATCGTTTACAAACTATTGCATAAACACATCAGTTTTAGTGTGTACGTTGAATGCACACATTGACAACCATTCTGCTAGATAACTCCGTTTTGGTTTAGAAATAGATATTTCTCGGCCGGGCGCGGTGGCTCAAGCCTGTAATCCCAGCACTTTGGGAGGCCGAGGCTGGTGGATCACGAGGTCAAGAGATCGAGACCATCCTGGTCAACATGTTGAAACCCCGTCTCTACTCAAAATACAAAAAATTAGCTGGGCATGGTGCGTGCCTGTAATCCCAGCTACTCAGGAAGCTGAGGCAGGAGAATTGCCTGAACCCAGGAGGCGGAGGTTGCAGTGAGCCGAGATCGCGCCATTGCACTCCAGCCTGGGTAACAAGAGCAAAACTCCATCTCAAAAAAAAAAAAAAAAAGAAATAGATATTTCTCATTACAGCATATACTCCCATTCACTAAGAAATATCAAAACGCAGCTTTTACTATAAAGGTGTTTTTATCTCCCAAATCTAAAGACAGATTCAACTCACTTAATTGAACAAACGTACAGCAGAGCACATTGAAGGATACGTTTCCTTTCTGTTTTAGAAACAGTCTTACTCCTATTTGTTATATACGATTATTTTGCTCGAAATGTCTGTTTTTAGATTCTCCACAAAAACCATTTTCAAGCTGCTACTTAAACACATCAGTGTAACTCTGTAAGTTGAATGCACACATTAAAACCATTCTGTTAGATAGCTCTGTTTTGGTTTTCAAATCAGATATTACTCATTACAGCATATAGTAACATTCACTCGAGAATATCCAAACATGCACTCGAGAATACAATATTACTAATTGTTATATGCGGGAATTTTGCTGGAAATGTCTGTTTTTAGATTATCCACAGAAAGCCTTTCCAAACTCATAAATAAAGACATCAGTTTAACTCAGTAAGTAGAATGCACACATTGACATACATTCTGTTAGATACCAGAGTTTTGGTTTTAGAAACTGATATTTCTCATAATAGCATATACTCCAATTCAGTCAGAAATGTACAAAAGCCCCTTTTGCTAGAAATGTGTTTGTAACTCCTGAATCTAAGTATAGATTCAACTCACGTAGTTGAATGAACGCACAGTAGATTAGATTGAAGGATACGTTTTTTCTGTGTTTTAGAGGCAGTCTTACTGCTATTTGATATATGCAGGTATTTTGCTGGAAATGTCTGCTTTTAGATTCTCCACAAAAAGCCTTTCAAAACTGCTGCATAAACTCATCATTTTAACTCTGAATGTTGAACATGCACATTGACAACCAATCTAATAAATAGCTCCATTTCGATTTTAGAATCACATATTTCTCATCAAAACACATACTCCCATTTACTCAGGAATATAAAAATGCAGAACTTACTAAAAACGTGTTCCTAACTCCTGAATGTGAAGATAGATACAACTCACTCAGTGGAATAAACGCACAGCAGAGCAGATTGAAAAATAAGTTTTTTCTGTGTTGCAGAGGCAGTCCTACTGCTATTTGTTATATGGGGTATGTGGCTGGAAATGTCTGTTTTTAGATTCTTCACAAAAAGCGTTTCCAAACTGCTGCAAAAACACGTCAGTTTAACTCTCTTTGTTGAATGCACACACTGACAACCATTCGGTTAGATAGCTCTGTATTGGTTTTAGAATCAGATACTACGAATTTCAGCATATACTTCGATTTACTCAGGGATATGCAAACGCTGCTTCTAGTAGAAACGTGTTCCTAATTCCTGAATCTAAAAATAGACGCAGCTCAATTAGTTAAACGAAGGCAAAGCAGACCAGATTAAACGATACGTTTCTTCTGTGTTTTAGAGGAAGTCTTACTGCTATGGGTTATATGCCAGTAGTTTGCTGGAAATGTCTGTTTTGACATTCTCCACTGAAAGCGTTTTCAAACTGCTGTATAAACACAACAATTGAGCTCTGTAAGTTTAATGCACACATTGAAAACGATTCTGTTAGATAGCTCCGTTTTGGTTTTAGAATCACATATTTCTCATTACAACATACAGTATAAATCACTAAGTAATATCCAAACGAAGCTTTTACCAGAAACGTGTTTCTAACTCCTGAATCTAAAGAGAGATTTAAGTCACTTAGTTGAACAAACGCACAGCAGAGCAGATTGAAGGAAACGTTTGTTCGGTGTCTTAGGAAGAGTTTTACTGCTATTTTGTTATATGCGGGTATTCTGCTGGAAATGCCTGTTTAGAGATTCCCCACAGAAAGCGTTTTCTAACTGCTGCATAAAAACACGAGTTTAAATCTGTCAGTTGAATGCACACATTGACAAACATTCTGTTAGATAGTTCCGTTTTGGTTTTAGAACCAGATATTTCTCATTACATTATATACTGCCATTCACTCAGGAATGTCCAAACGCAGCTTTTACGAGAAACGTGTTTCTAACTCCTGAAACTAAAGAGACTTTTTACACAGTTAGCTGAACAAACGCACAGAAGATCAGATTGAAGGATACGTTTCCTCTGTGTTTTAGGAAGAGTTTTATTGCTATTTTCTTATATGCGGGTATTCTGCTGGAAATGCCAGTTTTGAGATTCTCCACAGAAAGCGTTTGCAAATTGCCACATAAACACACGAGTTTATCTCTGTAAGTTGAATGCACACATTGACAACCATTCGGTGAGATAGCTCCGTTTTGGTTTTAGAACAAGATATTTCTCAATACAGCATATACTGCCATTAATTCAGGAATGACCAAATGCAGCCTTTACCAGAAACGTGTTTCTAACTCCTGGATCTAAACAGAGATTTAACTCAATTAGTTGAAAATATGCAAAGCAAGGAGATTGAAGGATACATTTTTTCTGTGTTTTAGTAAGAGTTTTACTGCTATTTTGTTATATGCCACTATTCTGCTAGAAATGCCAGTTTTGGGATCCTCCACAGAAAGGGTTTCCAACCTGCCGAAAAAACACACGAGTTTACCTCTGTACGTTGAATGCACTCATTGACAACCATTCTGTTAGATAGCTCGGTTTTGGTTTTAGAACCAGATATTTCTCATTAGAGCATATACTCTCATTCACTGAGGAATGTCCAAATGCAGCTCTTACCAGAAACGTGTTTCTAACTCCTAAATCTAACGAGAGATTTAACTCACTTAGTTGAATAAACGCACAGCAGAGCACTTTTTTTTGAATTTTATTTTATTTCATTTTTATTTATTTTCATTTTTTAAAATTATTATTATTATTATTATTATTTTAATTTTTATTGCATTATAGGTGTTGGTGTACATGTGCAGAACGTGCAAGGTAGTTGCATAGGTACACACATGGCAGTGTGTTTTGCTGCCTTCCTCCCCTTCACCCACACTTGGTATTCATCCCCAGGCTATCCCCCCCAGCACCCCCCACTGTCCCTCCCCCATGTCCCCCAACAGTCCCCAGTGTATAGTATACCGCCTCTCTGTGTCCATGTGTTCTCATTTTTCTCACCCACCTATGAGTGAGTATATACACTATTTCTTTTTCTGTTCTTGTGTCAGTTTGCTGAGAATGATGTTCTCCAGATTCATCCATGTCCTTACAAAGGACACAAACTCATCATTTTTGATTGCTGCATAATATTCCATGGTGTATATGTGCCACATTTTCCCAGTCCAGTCTATCATCGATGGGCATTTGGGTTGGTTCCAGGTCTTTGCTATTGTAAACAGTGCTGCAATGAACATTCGTGTGCATGTGTCCTTATAGTAGAACGATTTATAGTCTTCTGGATAGATACCCAGTAATGGGATTGCTGGGTCAAATGGAATTTCTATTTCTAGGTCCCTGAGGAATTGCCACACTGTCTTCCACAATGGTTGAACTAATTTACACTCCCACCAACAGTGTAAGATTGTTCCTATTTCTCCACATCCTCTCCAGCATCTGCTGTCTCCAGATTTTTTAATGATCGCCATTCTAACTGGTGTGAGATGATATCTCAATGTGGTTTTGATTTGCATCTCTCTAATGACCAATGATGATGAGCACTTTTTCATATGTTTGTTAGCCTCATGTAGGTCTTCTTTTGTAAAGTTTCTTTTCATATCCTTTTCCCATTTTTGAATGGGCTTGTTTGTTTTTTTCTGTAAATCTGTTTGAGTTCTTTGTAAATTCTGGATATCAGCCCTTTGTCAGATGTGTAAACTGCAAAGATTTTTTCCCATTCTGATGGTTGCCGATTCACTCTAGTGACGGTTTCTTTTGCCGTGCAGAAGCTGTGGAGTTTGATTAGGTCCCATTTGTCTATTTTGGCTTTTGTTGCCAATGCTTTTGGTGTTTTGTTCATGAAGTCCTTGCCTACTCCTATGACCTGAACGGTTTTGCCTAGATTTCTTCTAGGCCTTTTACGGTGTCAGGTCTTACGTTTAAGTCTTTAATCCATCTGGAGTTAATTTTAGTGTAAGGTGTCAGAAAGGGGTCCAGTTTCTGCTTTCTGCACATGGCTAGCCAGTTTTCCCAACACCATTTATTAAATAGGGAATCCTTTCCCCATTGCCTGTTTTCGTCTGGTTTATCAAAGATAATATGGTTGTAGATATGTTGTGTTGCCTCCGATGCTTCTGTTCTGTTCCATTGGTCTATATCTCTGTTTTGGTACCAGTACCATGCTGTTTTGATTACTGTAGCCTTGTAGTATAGTTTGAAGTCTGGTAGTGTGATGCCTCCGGCTGTGTTCTTTTTGTTTAGAATTGACTTGGCTATGCGGGCTCTTTTTTGGTTCCATATGAAATTCACCGTGTTTTTTTCCAGTTCTGTGAAGAAACTCAATGGTAGTTTGATGGGGATAGCATTGAATGTGTAAATTACTTTGGGCAGTATAGCCATTTTCACAATATTTATTCTTCCTAACAACGAACATGGAATGTTTCTCCATCTGTTTGTGTCCTCTCTTATTTCGTTGAGCAGTTGTTTGTAGTTTTCCTTAAAGAGGTCCCTTACATTCCTAGTGAGTTGTATTCCTAGGTATTTTATTTTCTTTGTAGCAATTGTGAATGGCAGTTCGTTCTTAATTTGGTTCTCTTTAAGTCTGTTATTGGTGTATAGGAATGCTTGTGATTTTTGCACATTGATTTTATATCCTGTGACTTTCCTGGAGTTGCTTATCAGTTGCAGGAGCTTTTGGGCTGAGGTGATGGGGTCTTCTAGGTATACTATCACGTCGTCTGCAAATAGAGACAATTTGGCTTCCAACTTTCTTATTGAATACATTTTATTTTTTTTTCTTGCCTGATTGCTCTGGCTAGAACTTCCAATACTATGTTGAATAGGAGTGGTGAGAGAGGGCATCCTTGTCTAGTGCCGGATTTCAAAGGGAATGCTTCCAGTTTTTGCCCATTAAGTATGATATTGGCTGTTGGTTTGTCATAAATAGCTTTTATTACTTTGAGATATGTTCCATCAATACCAAGTTTATTGAGGGTTTTTAGCATAAAGGACTTTTGAATTTTGTCAAATGCCTTCTCTGCATCAATTGAGATAATCATGTGGTTTTTGTTTTTGCTTCTGTTTATGTTGTGAATTACATTTATACAGTTGCGTATGTTGAACATTTATAGACTTGCGTATGTTGAACCAGCCTTGCATCCCCGGGATAAATCCTACTTGATCATGATGGATAAGTTTTTTAATGTGCTGTTGCAATCTGTTTGCCAGTATTTTATTGAAGATTTTTGCATCTATGTTCATCAAGAATATTGGCCTGAAGTTTTCTTTTCTTGTTGAGTCTCTGCCAGGTTTTGGTATCAGAATGACGTTGGTCTTATAAAATGATTTGGGAAGGGTTCCCTCTTTTTGGATTATTTGGAATAGTTTCAGAAGGAATGGTACCAGATCCTCTTTGTGTGTCTGGTAGAATTCAGCTGTGAACCCATCTGGACCTGGGCTTTTTTTGCGTGGTAGGCTCTTAATTGCTGCCTCAACTTCAGACCTTTTTATTGGTCTATTCATAGTTTCGGCTTCCTCCCGGTTTAGGCTTGGGAGGACACAGGCGTCTAGGAATTTATCCATTTCTTACTTGTTTACTACTTTATGTGCATAGAGTTGTTTGTAGTATTCTCTGATGATGGTTTGAATTTCTGTGGAATCTGTGGTGATTTCCCCATTCTCGTTTTTTATTGCATCTATTTGGTTGTTCTCTCTTTTCTTTTTTATCCGTCTGGCTAGTGGTCTGTCTATTTTGTTTATTTTTTCAAAAACCAGCTCTTAGATTTATTGATTTTTTGAAGGGTTTTTCTTGTCTCTATCTCCTTCAGTTCTTCTCTGATCTTAGTTATTTCTTGTCTTTGGCTAGGTTTTGAGCTTTTTTGATCTTGCTCCTCTAGCTCTTTCAATTTTGACGATAGGGTGTCAATTTTGGATCTCTCCACTCTTCTCATGTGGGCACTTATTGCTATATATTTTCCTCTACAGACTGCTTTAAATGTGTCCCAGAGATTCTGGTACGTTGTGTCTTCATTCTCATTGGTTTCAAACAACTTCTTTATTTCTGCCTTCATTTCTTTGTTTATCCAAACAACATTCAAGAGGCAGTTGTTCAGTTTCCATGAAGCTCTGCGGTTCTGAGTTTGTTTCTGAATTCTGAGTTCCAACTTGATTGCACTATGTTCTGAGAGACTGTTTGTTATGATTTCAGTTGTTTTGCCTTTGCTGAGGAGTGCTTTACTTCCAATTATGTGGTCAATTTTGGAGTAGGTGTGATGTGGTGATGAGAAGAATGTATATTCTGTGGATTTGGGGTGGAGAGTTCTGTAAATTTCTATCAGGTTTGCTTGTTCCAGATCTGAGTTCAAGTCCTGGATATCCTTGTTAATTTTCTGTCTGGTTGATGTGTCTGCTATTGACAGTGGAGTGTTAAAGTCTTTCACTGTTATTGTGTGGGAGTCTAAGTCTCTTTGTAAGTCATTAAGAACTTGCCTTATATATCTGGGTGCTCCTGCATTGGGTCCATATATATTTAGAATCGTTAGCTCTTCTTGTTGTATCGATCCTTTTACCATTATGTAATGACCTTCTTTGTCCCTTTTGATCTTTGTTGTTTTAAAGTCTATTTTATCAGAGATGAGAATTGCAACTCCTGTTTTTTTTGCTCTCCATTTGCTTGGTAAATCTTCCTCCATCCCTTTATTTTGAGCCTTTGTGTATCCTTGTGTGTGAGGTGGGTTTCCTGGATACAGCACACTGAAGGGCTTTGGTTTTTTATCCAATTTGCCAGTCTGTGTATTTTGATTGGTGCATTTAGCCCATTTACATTTACAGTTAATATGTTTGAATTTGATACTGCCATTTTGATGCTAGCTGGCTGTTTTGCCTGTTGCTTCATGTACATTCTTCATTTTGTTGATGCACTTTAGCATTTGGTATGCTTTTAGGATTGCTGGTACTGGGTATTTCTTTCTATGTGTAGTGCCTCTTTCAGGAGCTCTTGTAAAGCAGGCCTAGTGGTGACAAAATCTCTGAGTACTTGCTTATTCATGAAGGATTTTATTTTTCCTTCACTTTTGAAGCGCAGTTTGGCTGGATATGAAATTCTGGGTTGAAAGCTCTTTTCTTTAAGGATGTTGAATATTGGCCCCGACTCTCTTCTGGCTTGTAGAGTCTCTGCCGAGAGATTTGCTGTGAGTCTGATGGGCTTCCCTTTGTGGGTGACCCGAACTTTCTCTCTGGCTGCCCTTTGTATTTTCTCCTTCATTTCAACCCTGGTGAATCTGACAATTATGTGCCTTGAGGTTGCTCTTCTTGCAGAGTATCTTTGTGGTGTTCTCTGTATTTCCTGGAGTTGAGTATTGACCTGTCTTGCTAGGTTGGGAACATTTTCCTGGATAATATCCTGAAGAGTGTTTTCCAGCTTGGATTCATTCTCTTCATCACATTCTGGTACACCTATCAAATGTAGGTTGGGTCTCTACACATAGTCCCACATTTCTTGGAGATTTTGTTCATTCCTTTTTGTGCTTTTTTCTTTAATCTTGGTTTCTCGTTTAATTTCATTGAGTTGATCTTCGACTTTTGATATTCTTTCTTCTGCTTGGTCAATTCGGCTGTTGAAACTTGTGCATGCTTCACGAAGTTCTCATGTTGTGTTTTTCGGTTCCTTCAATTCATTCATATTCCTCTCTAAGTTGTCCATTCTTGTTATCAATTCCGCCAATCTTTTTTCAAATCTTTTTTCAAGGTTCTTAGTTTCTTTGCACTGGTTTAGTACATGTTCCTTTAGCTCACTGAAGTTTCTCATTATCCACTTTCTGAGGTCTGATTCTGTCATTTCGTCACACTCATTCCCCGTCCAGCTTGGCTCCCTTGCTGGTGAGAAGTTTTGGTCCTTTTTTGGAGGTGAGGTGTTTTGGTTTCGGGTGTTTTCCTCCTTTTTGCGTTGGTTTCTTCCCATATTTATGGATTTATCCACCTGTCGTTTTAGTAGTTGTTGATTTTTCAATTGGGTCTCTGTGTGGATGCTGAGATTGTTGATGATGAAGTATTTCTGTTACCTTGTTTTCCTTCTAATTGTCTAGCCTTTCTGCTGTATGAGTGCTGAGTTCCACCCCAGGCCCTGCTTGTCTGGGGTATACCTTTAGCAGCTGCGGGACAGTGAGGGATGATACCAGTTTCTTCTTCTGCTGTCTTTGTTTCAGAATGATGCTCGCCAAATGTCAGTCTGATTAGTCTTTTTTTGGGGTGACTGTGGATATACAGGGGTCAGGGAGCTCTTTTAGGAGATGGTCTCTGCTTTATAGGAGCTCCAGTGCTGAGCTGTTAGCTCCATTGTTCATTCAGCATTGTTGGGAGGTTGTTTATGTCTGCTGCAACAGAATTCATAAAACACCACCCTTTTCTTCTTTTTCCCTTAGATGCTCTGTCTCAAGGAGTTGGGGCTTTCTTTATAAGTATGTGTTGCACTGTCCTGCCCCGCTAGGAGGCAGTCTATTCACTATTTGCCTGCCAAGGTTCTGCCCTGCTAGTGCGGGTCCGTCCTGTTGCTGCTGGGCTTTGTTCTCCTGTGGAGTGCTCCCCCGTCCTGGCGGAGTCCCTCTGTCATGGAAGGTTGCCTCAACAACAGCAGGCTGCATCTGCCCTGGGCAGTACTTCAGTAGGGGCAGATTGCGTCAGTAGCGGCGGACGCACCTCACTCACCGGGCTGCACCATCCTAGATGCTGGCAGCAAAACTCTCAGCCCCGAGAAACTCCAATCGCTGCCCTGCTTGTCCCCATCATGGTGGGACCCGCCAAGCCCAATCACCCAGCTCCCTGCCTCAGAGTCCGTCCTCTCTCTCTCTGTCTCCCTCTTCCCAAGCTGAAAGGTCGACTCACTCACTGGCGCCCCAGTAGCCTGCTGATATGGCACTGGGATCCATGCGATCTCCCATGCCACTGCCCACTGCACTGGCTCAGATCACACTTCCCAGGAAACTCCTGGTCTGGCTCATTGTCCAAGTCCCGTTCAATCAAATGGACATGCCATACTGCCCTTCCAAATCTCAGACTGCCATTTTAAAAGGGCACCCAGACCAGTGAGTTCCGGGCCGGGTCCTGCTGCAGTGCCGACTGAAGCGGCCACGCGAGCCGGCAGCGCTAGCCGGTTGTACTAGCGTCCAGTGTCTCTCCCACACCTGGGACTTTCAACGCTCTGTGGTCAAAAAAGGTCCATCCGAGAATGCGGCTAGCACTCACCCTCTGGGCCTTCACTGAGAGCTGCAATCCTGAGTCACTTCTATGATGCCATCTTGCGAGTCCTCCCAGAGCACATTGATGGATATGTTTCTTTTGCTTTTTAGGAAGAGATTTACTGCTATTTTTTTATATACGGGTTTTCTGCTGGTAATACCTGTTTTGAGATCCTCCACAGAAAGCGTTTCCAAACTGCTGCATAAAAGACGAGTTTACCTCTGTAAGTTGAACACACATATTGAAAACCATTCTGGTAGGTAGCTCCGTTTTGGTTTTAGAACAAGAAATTTCTTATTACAACATATACCGCCATTCACTAAAAAATGTCCAAACGCAGCTTTTACCAGAAACGTGTTTCTAACTCCTGAATCTAAAGGGAGATTTAACTCACTTAGCTGAACAAACGCACAGCAGAGCAGATTGAAGGATACGTTTCTTCTGTGTTTTAGGCAGAGTTTTACTGCTATTTCGTTATATGCGGGAATAGTGCTGGAAATGCCTGTTTTGAGATCTCTCCACAGAAAGCGTTTCCAGACTTCCCCTTCAACACACGAGTTTAACTCTGTAAGTTGAATGCACACATTGAAGACCGTTCTGTTAGGTAGCTCCGTTTTGGTTTTAGAAGCAGACAGTTCTCCTTACAGCATATACTCCCATTCACTGAGAAATGTCCAAACGCAGCTCTTACCAGAAACGTGTTTCTAACTCCTGAATCTAAAGGGAGATTTAACTCACTTAGCTGAACAAACGCACAGCAGAGCAGATTAAAGGATACGTTTCTTCTGTGTTTTAGGCAGAGTTTTACTGCTATTTCGTTATATGAGGGAATAGTGCTGGAAATGCCTGGAAATGCCTGTTTTGAGATCTCTCCACAGAAAGCGTTTCCAGACTTCCCCTTCAACATAGGAGTTTAACTCCCTATCTTGAATGCACACTTTGACAACCGTTCTGAAAGATAGCTCCGTTTTGGTTTTAGAACCAGATTGTTCTCCTTACAGCATATACTCCCATTCACTCAGGAGTATTCAAACGCTGCTCTTACAAGAAAGGTGTTTCTAACTCCTAAATCTAAAGGGAGATTTAACTCACTTAGCTGAACAAACGCAAAGCAGAGCAATTTGAAGGATACGTTTCTTCTGTGTTTAAGGCAGTGTTTTACTGCTATTTCGTTATATGCGGGAATACGGCTGGAAATGCCTGTATTGAGATGTATCCACAGAAACGGTTTCCAGACTTCCCCTTCAACACAAGAGATTAACTCTCTAAGTTGAATGCACACGTTGACAACCGTTCTGATAGATAGCACCGTTTTGGTTTTAGAACAAGATAGTTCTCTGTACAGCATATTCTCCCGTTCACTCAGGAAAGTCCAAACGCAGCCCTTACCAGAAACGTGTTTCTAACTCCTGAATCTAAAGGGAGGTTTAACTCACGTAGCTCAACAAGGCACAGCCTAGTAATTTGAAGGATACGTTTCTTCTGTGTTTTAGGCAGTTTAACTGCTATATCGTTATATGCAGGGTTACTGCTGGAAATGCCTGTTTTGAGATTTCTCCACCGAAAGTGATTCCAGACTTCCCCTTAAACACACGACTTTAAATCTCTTAGTTGAATGCACACACTGACAACCGTTCTGTTAGATAGCTCCGTTTTGGTTTTAGAACCAGATAGTTCTCCTTACACCATATACTCCCATTCACTCAGGAAGGTCCAAACGCAGCTCTTACCAGAAACGTGATTTAAAATCCTGAATCTAAAGGGAGATTTAACTCACTTAGCTGAACAAACGCAAAGCAGAGGAATTTGAACGATACGTTTCTTCTGTGTTTCAGGCAGAATTTTACTGCTATTTCGTTATATGCGGGAATACTGCTGGAAATGCCTATTTTGAGATTTCTCCACAGAAAGCGTTTCCAGAATTCCCCTTCAACACACGAGTTTTTCTTTCTAAGTTGAATGCACACATTGACAACCGTTCTGATAGATTCCTCCGTTTTGGTTATAGAACCAGATAGTTCTCCTTACAGCATATACTCCCATTCACTCAGGAATGTCCAAACGCAGCTCTTACCAGAAATGTGTTTCAGACTCCTGAATCTAAAGGGAGATTTAGCTCACATAGCTGACCATAAGCACAGAAGAGCAATTGGAAGGATACTTTTCTTCTGTGATTTAGGCAGAATTTTACTGCTATTTCGTTATATGCGGGAATACTGCTGGAAATGTCTGTTTTGAGATTTCCCCACAGAAAGCGTTTCCAGACTTCCCGATCAACACACGAGTTTAACTCCCTAAGTTGAATGGACACATTGACAACCGTTCTGTTAGATAGCGCCGTTTTGGTTTTAGATCCAGATAGTTCTCCTTACAGCATATACTCCAATTCACTCAGGAATGTCCAAACGCAGCTCTTACCAGAAACGTTATTCTAAATCCTGAATCTAAAGGGAGATTTAACTCATTTAGCTGAACAAATGAACAGCAGAGCAATTTGAAGGATACGTTTCTTCTGTGTTTCAGGCAGAGTTTTACTGCTATTTTGTTATACCGGAATGCTGCTGGAAATTCCTGTTTTGAGATTTTTCCACAGAAAGCGTTTCCACACTTACCCTTCAACACACGAGTTAACTCCATAATTCAATGCACACATTGACAACCGTTCTGTTTAATAGATCCGTTTTGGTTTTAGAACCAGATAGTTCTCCGTACAGCATATAAACCCATTCACTCAGGAATGTCCAAACGCAGCTCTTACCAGAAACGTGTTTCTATATCCTGAATCTAAAGGGAGATTTAATTCTCTAAGTTGAACAAACGCACAGCAGAGCAATTTGAAGGATTCGTTTCTTCTGTGTTTTAGGCAGAATTTTACTGCTATTTCGTTATATGCCAGAATACTGCTGGAAACGCCTGTTTTGAGATGTCTCCACAGAAAGCGTTTCCAGACTTCCCCTTCAACACACGAGTTTACTATCTAAGTTGAATGCACACATTGACAACCGTTCTGATAGATAGCTCCGCTTTGGTTTTAGAACCAGATATTTCTCCTTACAGAATATAATCCCATTCACTCAGGAATGTCCAAAGGCAGCTCTTTCCAGAAACACGTTTCTTACTCCTTAATCTAAAGGGAGATTTAACTCACTAAGCTGAACAAACGCACTGCAGAGCAATTTGAAGAATACGTTTCTTCTGTGTTTTAAGCTGAATTTTACTGCTATTTCGTTATATGCGGGAATACTGCTGGAAGTGCCTGTTTTGAGATTTCTCCACAGAACGCATTTCCAGAATTCCCCTTCAACACACGAGTTTAACTCCCTAAGTTGAATGCACACATTGTCAACCGTTCTGAAAGATAGCTCCGTTTTGGTTTTAGAACCAGATAGTTCTCATTACAGCATATACTCATATTCACTCAGGAATGTCCAAACGCAGCCCTTACTAGAAACGTGTTTCTTATTCCTGAATCTAAAGGGAAATTTAACTCAGTTAGCTGAACATTCGCACAGCAGAGAAGATTGAAAGATACGTTTCTTCTGTGTTTTAAGCACAGTTTTACTCCTACTTCATTATATGTGGGAATTTTGCTGGAAATGCCTGTTCTGAGATTCTCCACAGAAAGCGCCTCCAAAATCCTGCTTCGACACTCAAGATTACCTCTGTAAGTAGAATGCACACATTGACAACCGTTCTGTTATATAGCTCCGTTTTGGTTTTAGAATGAGATAGTTCTCATTACAGCATTTACTCCCATAAACTCAGGAATGTGCAAACGCCGCTCTTACCAGAAACGTGTTTCTAACTCCTGAATCTAAAGGGAGATTTAACTCACTTTGCTGAACAAAGGCACAGCAGAGCAGATTGAAGGATATGTTTGTTCTGTGTTTCACGCACAGTTTTACTGCTCTTTCGTTATATGCGTGAATACTGCTGGAAAATCCGGTTCTGAGATTCTCCACAGAAAGTGTCTCCAAACTCCTGCTTAAACACATGAGTTTAACTCTGTATGTACAATGCACACATTGACAACCGTTCTGTCAGATACCTCCGTTTTGGTTTTAGAATCAGAGACTTCTCATTAAAGCATACACTCCCATTCACTCAGGAATGTTCAAACCCAGCTCTTACTAGAAACGTGTTTCTAACTCCTTAATCTAAAGTGAGATTTAACTCCCTTAGCTGAACAAACGCATAGCAGAGAAGACTGAAGGATAAGTTTCTTCTGTGTTTTTGGCAGAGTTTTACTGCTATTTCGTTATATGCGGGAATACTGCTGGAAATGCCTGTTTTGAGCTGTCTCCACAGAAAGCGTTTCCAGACTTCCCCTTCAACACACGAGTTTGACTCTCTAATTGAATGCACACATTGAAAACTGTTCTATTAGATAGTTCCGTTTTGGTTTTAGAACCAGATAGTTCTTTTTACACCATATATTTCCATTTACTCAGGAATGTCCAAACGCAGCTCTTACCAGAAACTTGTTTCTAACTCCTGAATCTAAAGGGAGATTTAACTCACTTAGCTGAGCAATGGCACAGTAGGGCAGATTGCCAGATACGTTTCTTCTGTGTTTTATGCAGTTTTAATGGTATTTCGTTATATGCGGCAATACTGCTGGAAATTCTGTTTTGAGATTCTCCACAGAAACCGTCCCCAAACTCCTGCTTCAACACACGAGTTTAACTCTGTAAGTTGAATGCACAAATTGAGAACCGTTCTGGTAGATAGCTCCGTTTTGGTTTTAGAACCAGATAGTTCTCATTACTGAATATACTCGCATTCACTCCGGAATGTCCAAACGCAGCCCTTACCAGAAATGTGTTTCTAACTCCTGGATCGAAAGTGAGATTTACCTCCCTTAACTGAAAAAACGCACAGCAGAGCCGATTGAAGGTTACGTTTCTTCTGTGTTTTAGGCAGAGTTTTACTGCTATTTCGTTATATGCGGGAATACTGTTGGAAATGCCTGTTTTGAGATACTCCAAAGAAAGCGTCTCCAAACTCCTGCTTCAACACACGAGTTTAACTCTGTAAGGGGAATGCACACATTGACAACCGTTCTGTTAGATAGCTCCGTTTTTGTTTTAGAACCAGATTGTTCTCATTACTGAATATAATCCCATTCACTCAGGAATGTCCAACCGCAACACTTACCAGAAACGTGTTTCAAACTCCTGGATCTAAATGGAGATTTAACTCACTTAGCTGACCAATCGCACAGTAAAGTAGGATGAAGGATACGTTTCTTCTGTGTTTTACGCAGAGTTTCACTGCTATTTCGTTATATGACGCAATACTGAAGGAAAGGCCTGTTTTGAGATTCTCCACAGAAAGCGTCCCCAAACTCCTGCTTCAACACACGAGTTTAACTGTAAGTTGAATGCACACATTGACAACCGTTCTGTTAGATAGCTCCGTTTTGGTTTTAGAATCAGATAATTCTCATTACAGCATATACTCCCAATCACTCAGCAATGTCCAAAGGCAGCTCTTACCAGAAACGTGTTTCTAACTACTGAATCTAAAGGGAGATTTAACTCACGTACCTGAACACATGCACAGCAGAGCAATATGAAAAATAAATTTCTTCTGAGTTTTAGGCAGAGTTTTTCTGCTATTTCTTTATATGTGGGAATACTGTTGGAAATGCCTGTCTTGAGATTTCCCCAGAGAAAGCGTTTCCAGACATTCCCTTGTAAACACGAGTTTCACTCCCTGAGTTGAATGCACACTTTGACAACCGTTCTGTTAGCCGCGTTTTGGTTTTAGAACCAGATAGTTCTCCTTACAGCATATACTCCCAGTAACTCAGAAATGTCCAAAGGCAGCTCTTACCAGAAACGTGTTTCTTGCTCCTGAATCTAAATGGAGATTGAACTCACTTAGCTGAACAAACGCATAGCAGAACAATTTGAAGGATACGTTTCTATTGTGTTTTAGGCAGAGCTTTACTGCTGTTCCTTTATATCCAGGAATACTGCTGGAAATGCCTGTTTTCAGATTTCCTTACAGAAAGCCTTTCCAGACTTCCTCGTCAATACAGGATTTTAACTCTCTAAGTTGAATGCCCACATATACAACCATTCTGTTAGATAGTTCCGTTTAGGTTTTATAACCAGATAGTTCCCCTTACAACATATAATCCCATTTACTCAGGAATGTCCAAACGCACCACTTACCAGAAACGTGTTTCTTACTCCTGAAACTGAAGGGAGATTTATCTCACTTAGCTGAACAAACGCACAGCAGAGCAATTTGAAGGATAGGTTTCTATTGTGTCTTAAGCAGAGTTTTACTGCTATTTCTTTATATGCGGGAATTCTGCTGGAAATGCCTGTCTTGAGATTTCCCCACAGAAAGCGTTTCCAGACTTCCCCTTGTAAACACGAGTTTAACTCCCTGAGTTGAATGCACACTTTGACAACCGTTCTGTTAGCTGCGTTTTGGTTTTAGAACCAGATAGTTCTCCTTACAGCATGTACTCCCATTAACTCAGGAATGTCCAAATGCAGCTCTTACGAGAAACGTGTTTCTAACTCCTGAATCTAAATCGACATTTAACTCACTTAGCTGAATAATTGCACAGCAGCGCAATTTGAAGGACACGTTTCCTCTGTGTTTTAGGCAGAGTTTTACTGCTATTTTGTTATATGCGGGAATACTGTTGGAAATGTCTGTTTTTAGATTTCTCCACAGGAAGCGTTTCCAGACATCCCCTTCAACACACCAGTTTATCTCTGTAAGTTGAATGCACACATTGACAACCGTTCTGTTAGATAGCTCCGTTTTGGTTTTAGAACCAGATAGTTCCCATTACAACATATACTCCCATTTTCTCAGGAATCTCCAAACGCACCCCTTACCAGAAACGTGTTTCTTACTCCTGAATCTAAAGGGAGATTTAACTCACTTAGCTGAAGAAAGGCACAGGCGATGAAATTGAAGGATATGTTTCTTCTGTGTCTTAGGCAGAGTTTTACTGCTATATCTTTATATGCAAGAACACTGCTGGAAATGCCTGTTTTGAGATTTCCCCACAGAAAGCGTTTCCGGACATTCCCTTCAACACACTAGTTTACATGCCTAAGTTGAGTCCACACATTGACAACAGTTCTGTTAGATAGCTCCGTTTTGGTTTTAGAAGCAGGTAATTCTCCTTATAGCATTTACTCCCATTCTCTCAGTAATGTCCAAACGCAGAACATACCAGAAACACCTTTCTAATTCCTGAATCTAAAGGGAGATTTAACTCACTTAGCTGAACAAACGCACAGCAGATAGGATTGAAGGAAAGGTTTCTTCTGTGTTTTAGGCAGAGTTTTACTGCCATTTCGTTATATGCGGGAATAATGCTTGAAATGCCTGTTTTGACATTTCCCCACAGAAAGCGTTTCCAGATTTCCCTTCAACACACGAGTTTAACTCCCTAAGTTGAATGCACACATTGACAACAGTTCTGTTAGATAGCTCCGTTTTGGTTTCAGAACCAGATGGTTCTCCTTACAGCATATACTTCCATTCACTCAGGAATATATTATCGCAACCCTAACCAGAAACGTGTTTCTAACTACTGATTCTAAAGGGAGATTTTACTCACTTAGTAGAACAAACGAACAGCAGAGTAGACTGAAGGACACGTTTCTTCTGTGTTTTAGGCAGAGTTTTACTGCTATTTCGTTATATGCGGTAATACTGCTTGAAAAGCCTGTTTTGATATTTTTCCACAGAAAGCGTTTCCAGACTTCCGCTTCAACACACCTGTTTAACTCCCTATGTTGAATGCAAACATTGACAACCGTTCTGTTAGATAGCTCCGTTTTTGTTTCAGAACATGATGTTTCTCCTTACAGCATATATTTCGATTCACTCAGGAAGGTACAAATGCAGCCCTTACCAGAAACGTGTTTCTAACTACTGAATCTAAAGGGAGATTTTACTCACTTAGCTGAACAAACGCACAGCAGAGCAGATTGAAGGATAAGTTTCTTCTGTGTTTTAGGCGGAGTTTTACTGCTATTTCGTTATGTGCGGGAATACTGCTGGAAATGCCTGTTTTGAGATTTCACCACGGAAAGCGATTCCAGACTTCCCCTTGTAAACATGAGTTTAACTCCCTGAGTTGAATGCACACTTTGACAACCTTTCCGTTACCTGCGTTTTGGTTTTAGAACCAGATAGTTCTCCTTACAGCATATAATCCCATTAACTCAGGAATGTCCAAACGCAGCACTTACGAGAAACGTGTTTCTAACTCCTGAATCTAAAGGGATATTTAACTCACTTAGCTGAACAATCTCAGAGTAGCGCAATTTGAAGGATACGTTTCCTCTGTGTTTTAGGCAGAGTTTTACTGCTATTTCGTTATATGCGGGAATACTGGTGGATATGTCTGTTTTCAGATTTTACCACAGAAAGCGTTTCCAGACTTCACCTTCAACACACGAGTTTAACTCCCTAAGTTGAATGCACACATTGACAACAGTTCTGTTAGATAGCTGCGTTTTGGTTTCAGAACCAGATGGTTCTCCTTACAGCATATACTTCCATTCACTCAGGAATATACAATGGCAACCATAACAACAAACGTGTTTCCAACTCCTGATTCTAAAGGGAGATTTTCCTCACTTAACTGAACAATCGAACAGCAGAGCAGATTCAAGGATACGTCTCTTCTGTGTTTTAGGCAGAGTTTTACTGCTATTTCGTTATATGCGGGAATACGACTTGAAAAGCCTGTTTTGATATTTTTCCACAGAAAAAGTTACCAGACTTCTCCTTCAACACACTAGTTAAACTCCCTACGTTGAATGAACACATTGACTACCATTCTGTTAGATAGCTCCGTTTTGGTTTCAGAACATGATGGTTCTCCTTATAGCATACATTTCCATTCACTCAGAAATGTACAAACGCAACCCTTACCAGAAACGTGTTTCTAACTACTGATTATAAAGGGAGATTTTACTCACTTAGGTGAACAAATGAACAGCAGAGCAGACTGAAGGATACGTTTCTTCTGTGTTTTAGGCAGAGTTTTACTGCTATTGCGTTATATGCGGTAATACTGCTTGAAAAGCCTGTTTTGATATTTTTCCACAGAAAGCGTTTCCAGACTTCCGCTTCAACACACCAGTTTAACTCCCTATGTTGAATGCACACATTGACAACCGTTCTGTTAGATAGCTCCGTTTTGGTTTCACAACATGATGGTTCTCCTTAGAGCATATAATTCCATTCACTCAGGAATGTACAAACGCAGCCCTTACCAGAAACGTGTTTCTAACTACTGATTCTAAAGGGAGATTTTACTCACTTCGATGAACAGACGCAGAGCAGAGCAGATTGAAGGATAAGTTTCTTCTGTGTTTTAGGCGGAGTTTTACTGCTATTTTGTTTTGTTCGGGAATACTGCTGGAAATCCCTGTTTTGTGATTTCCCCACAGAAAGCGTTTCCAGACTTCCGCTTCAACACTCGAGTTTAATTCTCTACGTTGAATGCATACATGGAGAACCGTTCTGGTATACAGCTCCGTTTTGGTTTTCGAACCAGATAGTTCTCCTTACAGCATATAATTGGACACTCAGGAATGTCCAAACGCAGCCCGTACCAGAAACGTGTTTCTAACTCCTCAATCTAAAGGGAGATTTAACTCACTTAGCTGAAGAAAAATACAGCAGAGCAATTTGAGGAACACGTTTCTTCTGTGTTTTAGGCAGAGTTTTACTGCTATTTCTTTATATGCGCTAATACTGATGGAAATGCCTGATGGAAATGCCTGTTTTGAGATTTAACGACACGTTGCGTTTCCAGACTTCCCCATAAGCACACGAGTTTAACTCCCTAAGCTGAATGGACACATTGACAACCGTTCTGTTAGATAGCTCCGTTTTGGTTTTAAAACCAGATAGTTCTCCTTACAGCATGTACTCCCAATCACTCAGGAATATCCAAAGGCAGCTCTTACCAGAAATGTGTTTCTAACTACTGAATCTAAAGGGAGATTTAACTCACGTACCTGAACGCATGCACAGCAGAGCAATATGAAAAATAAATTTCTTCTGAGTATTAGGCAGAGTTATTCTGCTATTTCTTTATATGCGGGAATACTGCTGGAAATGCCTGTCTTGAGATTTCCCCACAGAAAGCGTTTCCAGACATCCCCTTGTAAACACGAGCTTAACTCCCTGAGTTGAATGCACACTTTGACAACCGTTTTGTTAGCCGCGTTTTGGTTTTAGAACCAGATAGTTCTCCGTAGAGCATATACTCCCATTAACTCAGAAATGTCCAAACGCAGCTCTTACCAGAAACGTGTTTCTTGCTCCTGAATCTAAATAGACATTTAAATCACTTAGCTGAACAAACGCACAGCAGAACAATTTGAAGGATACGTTCCTATTGTGTTTTAGGCAGAGCTTTACTGCTGTTTCTTTATATGCGGGAATACTGCTGGAAATGCCTGTTTGAGATTTCCCCACAGAAAGCCTTTATAGACTTCCTCGTCAACACACGAGTTTAACTCTCTAAGTTGAATGCCCACATATACAACCATTCTGTTAGGTAGCTCCGTTTTGGTTTTAGAACCAGATAGTTTCTCTTACAACATATACTCCCATTTACTCAGGAATGTCCAAATGCACCACTTACCAGAAACGTGTTTCCTACTCCTGAATCTAAAGGGAGATTTTACTCACTTAGCTGAACAAACGCACAGCAGAGCAATTTGAAGGATAGGTTTCTATTGTGTCTTAAGCAGAGTTTTACTGCTATTTCTTTATATGTGGGAATTCTGTTGGAAATGCCTGTCTTGAGATTTCCCCACAGAAAGCGTTTCCGACTTCCCCTTTTAAACACGAGTTTAACTCCCTGAGTTGAATGCACACTTTGACAACCGTTCTGTTAGCTGCGTTTTGGTTTTAGAACCAGAGAGTTCTCCTTACAGCATATACTTCCATTAACTCAGAAATGTCCCAACGCAGCTCTTACGAGAAACGTGTTTCTAACTCCTGAATCTAAAGGGATATTTAACTCACTTAGCTGAACAATCGCAGAGTAGCGCAATTTGAAGGACACGTTTCCTCTGTGTTTTAGGCAGAGTTTTACTGCTATTTTGTTATATGCGGGAATACTGTTGGAAATGTCTGTTTTTAGATTTCTCCACAGGAAGCGTTTCCAGACTTCCCCTTCAACACACGAGTTTATCTCTGTAAGTTGAATGCACACATTGACAACCGTTCTGTTAGATAGCTCCGTTTTGGTTTTAGAACCAGATAGTTCCCCTTACAACATATAATCCCATTTTCTCAGGAATCTCCAAACGCACCAATTACCAGAAACGTGTTTCTTACTCCTGAATCTAAAGGGAGATTTAACACACTTAGCTGAAATAGGCACAGCATAGCATATTGAAAGATATGTCTTCTGTGTCTTAGGCAGAGATTTACTGCTATATCGTTATAGGCAGGAACACTGCTGGAAATGCCTGTTTTGAGATTTCCCCACAGAAAGCGTTTTCCGACATTCCCTTGAACACACTACTTTACATCCCTAAGTTGAGTCCACACATTGACAAGAGTTCTTTTAGATAGCTCCGTTTAGGTTTTAGAAGCAGGTAGTTCTCCTTATAGCATATACCCCCATTCACTCAGTAATGTCCAAAGGCAGAACGTACCAGAAACATCTTTCTAATTCCTGAATCTAAAGGGAGATTTAACTCACTTAGCGGAACAAACGCACAGCAGAGCAGATTGAAGAAAAGGATTCTTCTGTGTTTTAGGCAGAGTTATACTGCCATTTCGTTATATGCGGGAATACGGGGTGAAATGCCTCTTTTGACATTTCCCCACAGTAAGTGTTTCCAGATTTCCCTACAACACACGAGTTTAATTCTATAATTTGAATGCACACATTGACAACCGTTCTGTTAGACAGCTCCGTTTCGGTTTTAGAACCAGATAGTTCTCCTAACAGCATATACCACAATTCACTCAGGAATGTCCAAACGCAGCTCTTACCGAAAACGTGTTTCTAACTCCTGAATCTAAAGGAAGATTTAACTCACTTAGGTGAACAAAGGCACAGCAGAGCAATTTGAAGGATACGTTTCTTCTGTGTTTTAGGCAGAGTTTCACTGCTATTTCGTTATATGCAGAAATACTGGTGGAAATGCCTGTTTTGAGATTTTACCACAGAAAGCGTTTCCAGACTTCCGCTTCAACACACGAGTTTAATTCTCTACGTTGAATATATACATGGACAACCGTTCTGGTATACAGCACCGTTTTGGTTTTCGAACCAGATAGTTCTCCTTACAGCATATAGTCCCATTCACTCAGGAATGTCCAAACGCAGCCCGTACCAGAAACGTGTTTCTAACTCCTGAATCTAAAGGGAGATTTAACTCTCTTAGCTGAACAAAAACACAGCAGAGCAATTTGAAGAACACGTTTCTTCTGTGTTTTAGGCAGAGTTTTACTGATATTTCGTTATATGCGGGAATACTTCTGCAAATGCCTGTTTTGAGATGTCTCCACAGAAAGCGTTTCCAGACTTCCCCATCAACACAGGAGTTTAGCTTCCTAGGTTGAATGCACACGTTGACATCCGTTCTGTTTAATAGCTCCGTTTTCATTTTAGAACCAGATAGTTCTCCTTACAGCATATACTCCAATTCACTCAGGAATGTCCAAACTCAGCTTTTACCAGAAACTTGTTTCTAACTCCTGAATCTAAAGGAAGATTTAACTCACTTAGCTGAACAAACGCACAACAGAGCAATTTGGAGGATACCTTTCTTCTGAGTCTTAGGCAGAGTTTTACTGCTATATCGTTATATGTGGGAATACTGCTGGAAATGCCTGTTTTGCGATTTTCCCACAGAAAGCGTTTCCAGACTTCCCATTAATCACACTAGTTGAAATCCCTAAGTGAAATGCACACATTGAAAACAGTTCTGTTAGATAGCTCCGTTTCGGTTTTAGAACCTGGTAGCTCTCCTTATAGCATACACTCTATTCACTCAGGAATGTCCAAACGCAGCTCTTACCAGAAACCTGTTTCTAATTCCTGAATCTAAAGGGAGATTTAACTCACTTAGCTGAACAAACGCACAGAAGTGCAATTTGGAAGATACGTTTACCTGTGTTTTACGCAGAGTTTTACTGCTATTTCGTTATGTGCGAAAATACTGCTGGAAATGCCTGTTTTGACAATTCCCCCCAGAAAGCGTTTCCAGACTTCCCTTTCAACACACGAGTTTAATTCTCTAAGTTGAATGCACACAATGACAACCATTCTATTAGATAGCTCCGTTTGGTTTTAAAACCAGATAGGTCTCCTTACAGCATATACTCATATTCACTCAGGAATGTCCAAACGAAGCTCTTACCAGAAACCTGTTTCTAACTCCTCAATGTAAAGGGAGATTTAACTAACTTATCTTAACAAACGCACAGCAGAGCAATTTGAAGGATAGGTTTCTTCTGTGTTTTAGGCAGAATTTTACTGCTATTTTGTTATATGCGGGAATACTGCTCTAAATGCCTGTTTTCAGATTTAACCACAGAAAGCGTCTCTAGACGTACACTTCAACACACTAGTTTAAGTTTCTATGTTGAATGCACAAATTGACAACCGTTCTGTTCGAAAGCTCCGTTTTGGTTTTAGAACCATATAATTCTCCTTATAGCATATATTCCCATTCACTCAGGAGTGTCCAAACGCAGCACTTTCCAGAAACGTGTTTCTAACTCCTGAATCTAAAGGGCTATTTAACTCACTTAGCTAAACAACCGCACAGCAGAGCAATTTGAATGATACCTTTCTTCTGCGTTTTAGGCAGAGTTTTACTGCTATTGCGTTATGTGCGGGAATACTGCTGGAAATTCCTGTTTTGAGATTTCTCCACAGAAAGCATTCCAGATTTGCCTCTCAACACACGAGATTAACTTCTAAGTTAAATGCGCCCATTGAAAATTGTTCTTTTATTTAGATCCGTTTTGGTTTTAGAACCAGATAGTTCTCCTTATAGAATGTACTCCAATTAACTCAGAAATGTCCAAACACAGCTCTTACCAGAAACGTGTTTCTAAGTCCTGAATCTAAAGGGAGATTTAACTCACTTAGCTGAACAAACACACAGCAGAGCTATTTGAAGGATACGTTTTTTCTGTGTATTAGGCAGCGTTTTACTGATATTTCGTTATATGCGGGAATACTGCTGGAAATGCCTGTTTTGATATTTCCCCACAGAAACCGTTTCCAAACTTCCACTTCAATACACTAGTTTAACTCCCTAAGATGAATGCACACATTGACAACCGTCCTGTTAAATAGCGCCGTTTTGGTTTTAGAACTTGAAAGTTCTCCTTATAGCATATACTCCCATTCACTCATAAGTGTCCTAACCCAGCACTTACCAGAAACGTGTTTCTAACTCCTGAATCTAAATGGCGATTTAACTCACTTAGCTGAACAAACGCAGAGCAGAGCAATTTGAAGGATACGTTTCTTCTGTGTCTTAGTCAGTGTTACTGCTATTTCGTTAGGTGCGGGAATACTGCTGGAAATGCCTGTTTTGGGATTTCCTCACAGAACGCCTTTCCAGACTTCCCCTTCAACACACGAGTTTAACTCTCTACGATGAATGCACACATTGACAACCGTTCTATTAGATAGCTCCGTTTTGGTTTTAGAACCAGATTGTTCTCCTTACAGCATATACTCACATTCACTCAGGAATGTCCAAACGCAGCTCTTACCAGAAACGTGTTTCTAACTCCTGAATCTAAAGGGAGATTTAACTCAGTTAGGTTAACAAACGCACTGCAGAATAATTTGAAGGAGACGTTTCTTCTGTGTTTTAGGCAGAGTTTTACTGCTATGTCGTTATATCCGGGAATACTGCTGGAAAAGCCTGTTTTGAGATTTCCCAACAGAAAGCGTTTCCAGACTTCACTTTCAACACACTAGTTTAAATCCCTAAGTGGAATGCACACACTGACAACATTTCTGTTAGAAAGCTCCGTTTTGGTCTTAGAACCAGATAGTTCTCCTTACAGCATATACTCCCATTCACTCAGAAGTGTCCAAACGCTGCACTTACCAGAAACGTGTTTCCAACTCCTGAATCAAAAGGGAGATTTAACTAACTTTGCTTAAAAACGCACAGTAGAGCAATTTGAAGGATACGTTTCTTCTGTGTTTTATGCAGAGTTTTACTGCTATTTCGTTATATGCGGGAATACTGCTGGAAATGCCTGTTTTGAGATTTCCCCACAGCAAGTGTATCCTGACTTCCTCTTCAACACAAGAGTTTAATTCTCTACGTCGAATGCACACATTGACAATCGTTCTGTTAGACAGCTCTGTTTTGGTTTTAGAACCAGATATTTCTCCTTACAGCATATACTCCCATTCACTGAGGAATGACCAAACGCAGCTCTTAACAGAAACGAGTTTGTAACTCCTCAATCTAAAGGTAGATTTAACTCACTGAGATGAACAAAAACACAGCAGAGCAATTTGAAGGATACGTATCTTCTGTGTTTCAGGCAGCGTTTTACTGCTATTTCGATATATGGGGGAATACTGCTGGAAATGCCTGTTTTGAGATTTCCCCACAGAAAGCGTTTCCAGACTTCCCCTTCAACATAGGAGTTTACCTCCCTATCTTGAATGCACACTTTGACAACCGTTTTGTTAGATAGCTCCGTTTTTCTTTTAGAACCATATATTTATCCTTACAGCATATACTCCCATTCACTCAGGAATGTCAAAACGCAGCTTTACCAGAATCGTGTTTCTAACTCCTGAATCTAAAGGGCGATTTAACTCACTTAGCTGAACAAACGCACAGCAGAGCAATTTGAGGGATACGTTTCTTCATTGTTTTAGGCAGACTTTTACTGCTATTTCGTTATAAGCGGGAATACTGCTGGAAATGCCTGTTTTGATATTTCTCCACAGAAAGCATTCCAGACGTGCCCCTCAACACACGAGATTAATTTTCTAAGTTGAATGTGCACATTGACATCCGTTCTGTTAGTTTGCTCAGTTTTGGTTTTAGAACCAGGTAGTTCTCCTTACACCATATACTCCCATTTACTCAGGAATGTCCAAACGCAGCTCTTACCAGAAACGTGTTTCTAACTCCTGAATCTAAAGGGAGATTTAACTCAGTAAGATAAAGAAATGCACAGCAGAGCAATTTGAAGGATACGTTTCCTCTGTGTTTTAGGCAGAATTTTACTGCGATTTCCTTATATGCAGGAATACTGATGGAAATGCCTGTTTTCAGATTCCTCCACAGAAGGAGTTTCCAGACTTCTTCTTCAACACACGAGTTTAACTCTCTAAGTTGAATGAACACATTAACAAGCGTTCTGTAGATAGCTCTGTTTTGGTTTTAGAATCAGATAGTACTCCATACAGCATATACTCCCATTCACTCAGGAATGTCCAAATGCATCCCTTACCAGAAACCTGTTTCTAACTCCTGAATCTAAAGGGAGATTTAACTCACTTATCTTAACAAACGCACAGCAGAGCAATTTGAAGGATAGGTATCTTCTGTGTTTTAGGCAGAGTTTTACTGCTCTTTTGTTATAGGCCGGAATACTGCTGGAAATGCCTGTTTTGAGATTTAACCACAGAAAGCGTTTCTAGACTTACCATTCATCACAATAGTTTAACTCCCTATCGTGAATGCACACATTGAGAACCGTTGTGTTAGAAAGCTCCGTTTTGGTTTTAGAACCAGATAGTTCTCCTTATAGCATATACACAAATTCGCTCAGGATGGTCCAAACGCAGCACTTACCAGAAACTTTTTTCTAACTCCTGAATCTAAAGGGCGAATTAACTCACTTAGCTGAACAGTCCCACAGCAGAGCAATTTGTAGGATACCATTCTTCTGTGTTTTAGGCAGAGTTAAACTGCTATTTCGTTATGTGCGGGAATACTGCTGGAAATTCCTGTTTTGAGATTTCCCCACGGAAAGCGTTTCCAGACTTTCCCTGCAACACACGAGTTTAATTCTCTAGGTTGAATGCACACATTGAAAACCGTTCTGTTAGACAGCTTCGTTTTGGTTTTAGGACCACATAGTTCTCCTTACAGCATATACTCCCATTCACTCAGGAATGTCCAAACGAAGCTCTTACCACAAACGTGTTTCTAACTCCTGATACTAAAGGGAGATTATACTCACTTAGCTGAACAAACGCACTGCAGAGCAGATTGAAGGATACGTTTCTTCTGTGTTTTAGGCAGAGTTTTACTGCTATTTCGTTATATGCCAGAATAATGCTTGAAATGCCTGTTTTGATATTTTTCCACAAAATCGTTTCCAGACTTCCCCTTCAACACACAAGTTTAACTCCCTACGTTAAATGCGCACATTGACAACCGTTCTGTTAGATAGCTCCGTTTTGGTTTTAGAACCTGATAGTCCTCCTTATAGCATATACGCCCATTCACTCTGGAGTGTCCAAACGCAGCACTTATCAGAAACGTGTTTCTAACTCCTGAATCTAAAGGGCGATTTAACGCACTTAGGTGAACAAACGCACAGCAGAGCAATTTGAAGGATACGTTTCTTCTGTGATTTAGGCAGAGTTTTATTGCTATTTCGTTATAGGCGGGAAATCTGGTGGAAATTCCTGTTTTGAGATTTTCCCACAGAAAGCGTTTCCAGACTTCCCCTTCAACACACTTGTTTAATTCTCTAAGTTGAATGCACACATTGACAACCGTTCTGTTAGACAGCGTCGTTTTGGTTTTAGAAACAGATACTTCTCCTTATGGCTTATACTCCCATTCACTCAGGAATGTCCAAACGTAGCTCTTACCAGAAACGTGCTTGTAACTCCTGAACCTTATGGGAGATTTAACTCACGTAGGTGAAGAAAGGCACAGCAGAGCAATTTGAAGGATACCTTTCTGCTGTGTTTTAGGCAGAGTTTTACTTATATTTCGTTATATGCGGGAATACTTCTGGAAATGCCTGTTTTGAGATGTCTCCACAGAAAGCGTTTCCAGACTTCCCCATCAACACATGAGTTTAAATCCCTAAGTTGAATGCACACATTGACATCAGTTCTGTTAAATAGCTCCGTTTTCGTTTTAGATCCAGATAGTACGCCTTACAGCATATACTCCCATTCACTCAGGAATGTCCAAACACAGCTTTTACCAGAGACGTGTTTCTAATTCCTGAATCTAAAGGGAGATTTAACTCACTAAGCTGAACAAACGCACTGCAGAACAACTTGAATGATACGTTTCTTCTGTGAATCAGGCAGAGTTTTACCGCTCTTTCGTTATATGAGTGAGTAGTACTGGAAATGCCTGTTTTGAAATGTCTCCACAGAAAGCGTTTCCAGACTTCCCCATCAACACAGGAGTTTAACTCTTTAAGTTGAATGCACACATTGACAACCGTTCTGTTAGATAGCTCTGTTTTGGTTTTAGAAACAGATAGTTCTCTTTACAACATATACTCCCATTTACTCAGGAATGTCCAAAAGCAGCTCTTACCAGAAACGTGTTTCTAACTCCTGAATCTAAAGGGAGATTTGACTCACTTACCTTAACAATCACAGAGCAGAGAAATATGAAGGATACGTTTCTTCTGTGTTTTACGCAGAGTTTTACTGCTATTTCGTTATATGCGGGAATACTGCTGGAAATTCCTGTTTTGAGATTACTCCACGGAAAGCGTTTCCATCATTCCCCTTCAACAAACGAGTTTAACTCTCTAAGTTGAATGCACACATTGACAACCGTTCTGTTATATAGCTCCGTTTTGGTTTTAGAACCAGATAGTTCTCCTTACACCATATACTCCATTTTACTCAGGAATGTACAAAGGCAGCTGTAACCAGAAACGTGTTTCGAACTCCTGAATCTAAAGGGAGATTTATCTCACTTAGCTGAACAAACGCACAGCAGAGCAATTTGAAGGGTACGTTTCTTCTTTGTTTTAGGCAGAGTTCTACTGCTATTTCGTTATAGGCGGGAATACTGCTGGAAATGCATGTTTTGAGATTTGCCCTCAGAAAACGTTTCCAGACTTCCAATTCAACACACGAGTTTAACTCCCTAAGTTGAATGCACACGTTGAAAACCGTTCTATTATATAGCTCCGTTTTGACTTTATACCCCGACAGTACTCCTTACAGCATATATTACCATTCACTCAAGAATGTCCAAACGCAGCCCTTATAAGAAACGTGTTTCTAACTCCTGATTCTAAAGGGAGATTTAACTCAGTTAGCTGAAGAAACGCACAGCAGAGCAATTTGAAAGGTACGTTTCTTCTGTGTTTTAGGCAGAGTTTTACTGCTATTTCGTTATATGCCGGAATAGTGCTGGAAATGCCTGTTTTGAGATTTCTCCACAGAAATCGTTTCCAGAATTCCCCTTCAACAGACGAGTTTAACTCCCTACGTTGAATGCACACATTGCCAACCGTTCTGTTTGATAGCTCCGTTTTGGTTTTAGAACCAGATAGTTCTCATTACAGCATATACTCCCTTTTACTCAGGAATGTCCAAACGCAGCTCTTACCAGAAACGTGTTTCAAACTCCTGAATCTAAAGGTAGATTTAAATCAGTTAGATGAAGAAATGCACAGGAGAGCAATTTGAAGGATACGTTTCCTCTGTGTTTTAGGAAGAATTTTACTGCTATTTCCTTATAGGCAGGAATCCTGATGGAAATGCCTGTTTTCAGATTCCTCCACAGAAGGCGTTTCCAGACTTATTCTTCAACACATGAGTTTAACTCTCTACGTTGAATGAACACATTAACAAGCGTTCTGTTAGATAGCTCTGTTTTGGTTTTAGAATCAGATAGTACTCCTTACAGCATATACTCCCATTCACTCAGAAATGTCCAAATGCAGCCCTGACCAGAAACCTGTTTCTAACTCCTGAATCTAAAGGGATATTTAACTCACTTATCTGAACAAACGCACAGCAGAGCAATTTGAAGGATATGTATCTTCTGCGTTTTAGGCAGAGTTTTAGTACTCTTTTGCTATAGGCCAGAATACAGCTGGAAATGCCTGTTTTGAGATTTAACCACAGAAAGCGTTTCTAGACTTACCATTCATCACAATAGTTTAACTCCCTATGGTGAATGCACACATTGACAACCGTTCTGTTAGAAAGCTCCGTTTTGGTTTTAGAACCAGATAGTTCCCCTTATAGCATATACTCAAATTCGCTCAGGATGGTCCAAACGCAGCACTTACCAGAAACTTTTTTTCTAACTCCTGAATCTAAAGGGCCATTTAACTCACTTAGCTGAACAATCCCACAGCAGAGCAATTTGTAGCATACCATTCTTCTGTGTTTTAGGCAGAGTTTAACTGCTATTTCGTTATGTGCGGGAATACTGCTGGAAATTCCTGTTTTGAGATTTCCCCACGGAAAGCGTTTCCAGACTTTCCCTTCAACACACGAGTTTAATTCTCTAGGTTGAATGCACACATTGAAAACCGTTCTGTTAGGCAGCTTCGTTTTGGTTTTAGGACCACATAGTTCTCCTTACAGCATATACTCCCATTCACTCAGGAATGTCCAAACGAAGCTCTTACCACAAACGTGTTTCTAACTCCTGATACTAAAGGGAGATTATACTCACTTAGCTGAACAAACGCACAGCAGAGCAGATTGAAGGATACGTTTCTTCTGTGTTTTAGGCAGAGTATTACTGCTATTTCGTTATATGCGGGAATAATGCTTGAAATGACTGTTTTGATATTATTCCACAAAATCGTTTCCAGACTTCCCCTTCAACACACAAGTTTAACTCCCTACGGTAAATGCGCACATTGACAACCGTTCTGTTAGATAGCTCCGTTTTGGTTTTAGAACCTGATAGTCCTCCTTATAGCATATACGCCCATTCACTCATGAGTGTCAAAACGCAGCACTTACCAGAAACGTGTTTCTAACTCCTGAATCTAAAGGGCGATTTAACGCACTTAGGTGAACAAACGCACAGCAGAGCAATTTGAAGGATACGTTTCTTCTGTGATTTAGGCAGAGTTATATTGCTATTTCGTTATAGGCGGGAAATCCGGTGGAAATTCCTGTTTTGAGATTTTCCCACAGAAAGCGTTTCCAGACTTCCCCTTCAACACACTAGTTTAATTCTCTAATTTGAATGCACACATTGACAACCGTTCTGTTAGACAGCGTCGTTTTGGTTTTAGAAACAGATACTTCTCCTTACGGCTTATACTCCCATTCACTCAGGAATGTCCAAACGCAGCTCTTACCAGAAACTTGCTTGTAACTCCTGAACCTTATGGGAGATTTAACTAACTTTGCTTAAAAACGCACAGTAGAGCAATTTGAAGGATACGTTTCTTCTGTGTTTTAGGCAGAGTTTTACTGATATTTCGTTATATGCGGGAATACTTCTGGAAATGCCTGTTTTGAGATGTCTCCACAGAAAGCGTTTCCAGACGCCCCATCAACACACGAGTTTAAATCCCTAAGTTGAATGCACACATAGACATCCGTTGTGTTAAATAGCTCCGTTTTCGTTTTAGATCCAGATAGTACCTCTTACAGCATATACTCCCATTCACTCAGGAATGTCCAAACGCAGCTTTTACCAGAGACGTGTTTCTAAGTCCTGAATCTAAAGGGAGATTTAACTCACTAAGCTGAACAAACGGACTGTAGAACAACTTGAATGATACGTTTCTTCTGTGATTCGGGCAGAGTTTTACCGCTCTTTCGTTATATGAGGAAGTAGTACTGGAAATGCCTGTTTTGAAATGTCTCCACAGAAAGCGTTTCCAGACTTCCACATCAAAACAGGAGTTTAACTCTTTAAGTTGAATGCACACATTGACAACCGTTCTGTTAGATAGCTCTGTTTTGGTTTTAGAAACAGATAGTTCTCTTTACAACATATACTCCCATTTACTCAGGAATGTCCAAAAGCAGCTCTTACCAGAAACGTGTTTCTAACTCCTGAATCTAAAGGGAGATTTGACTCACTTACCTTAACAATCGCACAGCAGAGAAATATGAAGGATACGTTTCTTCTGTGTTTTACGCAGAGTTTTACTGCTATTTCGTCATATGCGGGAATACTGCTGGAAATGCCTGTTTTGAGATTACTCCACGGAAAGCGTTTCAATAATTCCGCTTCAACAAACGAGTTTAAATCTCTAAGATGAATGCACACATTGACAATTGTTCTGTTATATAGCTCCGTTTTGTTTTTAGAACCAGATAGTTCTCCTTACACCATATGCTCCATTTTCCTCAGGAATGTCCAAACGCAGCTCTTACCAGAAACGTGTTTCTAACTCCTGAATCTAAAGGGAGATTTAACTCACTTAGCTGAACAAACGCACAGCAGAGCAGATTGAAGGATACGTTTCTTCTGTGTTTTAGGCAGAGTTTTACTGCTATTTCGTTATATGCGGGAATAGTGCTGGAAATGCCTGGAAATGCCTGTTTTGAGATCTCTCCACAGAAAGCGTTTCCAGACTTCCCCTTCAACACACGAGTTTACCTCTGTAAGTTGAATGCACACATTGAAGACCGTTCTGTTAGGTAGCTCCGTTTTGGTTTTAGAAGCAGACAGTTCTCCTTACAGCATATACTCCCATTCACTCAGGAATGACCAAACGCAGCTCTTACCAGAAACGTGTATCTAAGTCATGAATCTAAAGGGAGATTTAAGTCACATAGCTGAAGAAAGGCACAGCAGAGCAATTTGAAGGATCCGATTCTTCTGTGTTTTAGGCAGTGTTTTACTGCTATTTCGTTATAGGCGGGAATACTGCTGGAAATGCCTGTTTTGCGATGTCTCCACAGAAAGTGTTTTCAGACTTCCCCTTCAACACGAGAGTTTAACTCTGTAAGTTGAATGCACACATTGACAACCGTTCTGTTATATAGCTCCGTTTTGGTTTTAGAACCAGATAGTTCTCCTTACACCATATACTCCATTTTACTCAGGAATGTCCAAACGCAGCTCTTACCAGAAACGTGTTTCGAACTCCTTAATCTAAAGGGAGATTTAACTCAGTTAGCTGAACAAACGCACAGCAGAGCAATTTGAAGGGTACATTTCTTCTGTGTTTTAGGCAGAGTTCTACTGCTATTTCGTTATAGGAGGGAATACTGCTGGAAATGCATGTTTTGAGATTTGCCCTCAGAAAACGTTTCCAGACTTCCAATTCAGCACACGAGTTTAACTCCCTACGTTGAATGCACACATTGACAACCGTTCTGTTATATAGCTCCGTTTTGGCTATATACCCCGACAGTTCTCCTTACAGCATATATTACCATTCACTCAGGAATGTCCAAACGCAGCTCTTACCGGAAACGTGTTTGTAACTCCTGATACTAAAGGGAGATTATACTCACTTAGCTGAACAAACGCACTGCAGAGCAGATTGAAGGATACGTTTCTTCTGTGTTTTAGGCAGAGTTTTACTGCTATTTCGTTATATGCCAGAATAATGCTTGAAATGCCTGTTTTGATATTTTTCCACAAAATCGTTTCCAGACTTCCCCTTCAACACACAAGTTTAACTCCCTACGTTAAATGCGCACATTGACAACCGTTCTGTTAGATAGCTCCGTTTTGGTTTTAGAACCTGATAGTCCTCCTTATAGCATATACGCCCATTCACTCAGGAGTGTCCAAACGCAGCACTTACCAGAAACGTGTTTCTAACTCCTGAATCTAAAGGGCGATTTAACGCACTTAGGTGAACAAACGCACAGCAGAGCAATTTGAAGGATACGTTTCTTCTGTGATTTAGGCAGAGTTTTATTGCTATTTCGTTATAGGCGGGAAATCTGGTGGAAATTCCTGTTTTGAGATTTTCCCACAGAAAGCGTTTCCAGACTTCCCCTTCAACACACTTGTTTAATTCTCTAAGTTGAATGCACACATTGACAACCGTTCTGTTAGACAGCGTCGTTTTGGTTTTAGAAACAGATACTTCTCCTTACAGCTTGTACTCCCATTCACTCAGGAATGTCCAAACGCAGCTCTTACTAGAAACGTGCTTGTAACTCCTGAACCTTATGGGAGATTTAAGTCACGTAGCTGAACAAAGGCACAGCAGAGCAATTTGAAGGATACCTTTCTGCTGTGTTTTAGGCAGAGTTTTACTGATATTTCGTTATATGCGGGAGTACTTCTGGAAATGCCTGTTTTGAGATGTCTCCACAGAAAGCGTTTCCAGACTTCCCCATCAACACACGAGTTTATGTCCCTAAGTTGAATGCACATATTGACATCCGTTCTGTTAAATAGCTCCGTTTTCGTTTTAGATCCAGATAGTACGCCTTACAGCATATACTCCCATTCACTCAGGAATGTCCAAACGCAGCTTTTACCAGAGACGTGTTTCTAAGTCCTGAAACTAAAGGGAGATTTAACTCACTAAGCTGAACAAACGCACTGCAGAACAACTTGAATGATACTTTTCTTCTGTGATTCAGCAGAGTTTTACCACTGTTTCGTTATATGAGGGAGTAGTACTGGAAATGCCTGTTTTGAAGTGTCTCCACAGAAAGCGTTTCCAGACTTCCCCATCAACACAGGAGTTTAACTCTCTACGTTGAATGCACACATTGACAACCTTTCTGTTAGATAGCTCTGTTTTGGTTTTAGAAACAGATAGTTCTCTTTACACCATATACTCCCATTTACTCAGGAATGTCCAAATGCAGCTCTTACCAGAAACGTGTTTCTAACTCCTGAATCTAAAGGTAGATTTGACTCACTTACCTTAACAATCGCACAACAGAGAAATATGAAGGATACGTTTCTTCTCTGTTTTACGCAGAGTTTTACTGCTATTTCGTTATATGCGGGAATACTGCTGGAAATTCCTGTTTTGAGATTACTCCACGGAAAGCGTTTCCATAATTCCCCTTCAACAAACGAGTTTAACTCTCTAAGTTGAATGCACACATTGACAACCATTCTGTTATATAGCCCCGTTTTGGTTTCAGAACCAGATAGTTCTCCTTACACCATATACTCCATTTTACTCAGGAATGTCCAAACGCAGCCCTTACCAGAAACGTGTTTCGATCTCCTGAATCTAAAGGGAGATTTCACTCACTTAGCTGAACAAACGCAGAGCAGAGCAATTTGAAGGGTACGTTTCTTCTGTGTTTTAGGCAGAGTTCTACTGCTATTTCGTTATAGGCGAAAATACTGCTGGAAATGCCTGTTTTGGGATTTGCCCTCAGAAAGAGTTTCCAGACTTCCAATCCAACACACGAGTTTAAATCCCTAAGTTGAATGCACACATTGACAACCGTTCTATTACATAGCTCCGTTTTGGCTGTATACCCCGACAGTACTCCTTACAGCATATATTACCATTCACTCAGGTATGTCCAAACGCAGCTCTTACCAGAAACGTGTATCTAACTCCTGAATCTAAAGGGAGATTTAACTCAGTAAGATAAAGAAATGCACAGCAGAGCAATTTGAAGGATACGTTTCCTCTGTGTTTTAGGCAGAATTTTACTGCGATTTCCTTATATGCAGGAATACTGATGGAAATGCCTGTTTTCAGATTCCTCCACAGAAGGCGTTTCCAGACTTCTTCTTCAACACACGAGTTTAACTCTCTAAGTTGAATGAGCACATTAACAAGCGGTCTGTTAGATAGCTCTGTTTTTGTATTAGGACCACATAGTACGCCTTACAGCATATACTCCCATTCACTCAGGAATGTCCAAACGCAGCCCTTATCAGAAACGTGTTTCTAACTCCTGATTCTAAAGGGAGGTTTAACTCAGTTAGCTGAACAAACGCACAGCAGAGCAATTTGAAGGGTACGTTTCTTCTGTGTTTTAGGCAGAGTTCTACTGCTGTTTCTTTATAGGCGGGAATACTGCTGGACATGCATGTTTTGAGATTTGCCCTCAGAAAGCATTTCCAGACTTCCAATTCAACACACGTTTTTAACTCCCTAAGTTGAATGCACACATTGACAACCGTTCTGTTATATAGCTCCGTTTTGGCTTTATACCCTGACAGTACCCCTTACAGCATATATTACCATTCACTCAGGAATGTCCAAACGCAGCTCTTACCAGAAACGTGTTTGGAACTCCTGAATCTACAGGGAGATTTAACTCAGTTAGCTAAACAAACGCACAGCAGAGCAATTTAAAGAAAACTTTTCTTCTGTGTTTTAGGCTGAGTTTTACTGCTATTTCGTTATATGCTGGAATATTGCTGGAAATGCCTGTTTCCAGATTTCTCCACAGAAATCGTTACCAGAATTCCCCTTCAACAGACGAGTTTAACTCCCTACGTTGAATGCACACATTGACTACCGTTCTGTTTGATAGCTCCGTTTTGGTTTTAGAAGCAGATAGTTCTCATTACAGCATATACTCCCATTTACTCAGGAATGTCCAAACGCAGCTCTTACCAGAAACTTGTTTCTAACTCCTGAATCTAAAGGGAGATTTAACTCAGTTGGATAAAGAAATGCACAGCAGAGCAATTTGAAGGATACGTTTCCTCTGTGTTTTAGGCAGAATTTTACTGCTACTTCCTTATATGCAGGAATACTGATGGAAATGCCTGTTTTCAGATTCCTCCACAGAAGGCGTTTCCAGACTTCTTCTTCAACACACGAGTTTAACACTCTAAGTTGAATGAACACATTAACAAGCGTTTTGTTAGATAGCTCTATTTTGGTTTTAGAATCAGATAGTACTCCTTACAGCATATACTCCCATTCACTCAGGAATGTCCAAATGCAGCCCTTACCAGAAACCTGTTTCTAACTCCTGAATCTAAAGGGAGATTTAACTCACTTATCTTAACAAACGCACAGCAGAGCAATTTGAAGGATAGGTATCTTCTGTGTTTTAGGCAGAGTGTTACTGCTCTTTTGTTTTAGGCCGGAATACTACTGGAAATGCCTGTTTTGATATTTAACCACAGAAACCGTTTGTAGACTTACCATTCATCACAATAGTTTAACTCCCTATGTTGAATGCACACATTGGCAACCGTTCTGTTAGAAAGCTCAGTTTTGGTTTTAGAACCAGATAGTTCTCCTTACAGCATATAATCCCATTCACTCAGGAATGTCCAAATGCAGCTCTTACCAGAAACGTGTTTCTAACTCCTGAAACTAAAGGGAGATTTACCTCACTTAGCTGAAAAAACGTACAGCAGACCAATTTGAAGGATAAGTTTCCTGTGTGTTTTAGCGAGTACTTTACTGCTATTTCATTTTGTGCCGGAATACTGCTGGAGAAGCCTTTTTTGAGATTTGACCACAGAAAGTGTTTCCAGACTTCCACTTCAACACACGAGTTTAACTCCCTAAGTTGAATGCACATACTGACAACCGTTCTGTTAGATAGCTCCGTTTTGGTTTCAGAACCAGATGGTTCATTTTACAGCATATACTTCGATTCACTAAGGTATGTCCAAACGCAGCCCTTAGCAGAAACGTGTTTCTACCTCCTGATTCTAAAGGGAGATTTTAGTCACTTAGCGGAACAAACGCACAGCAGAGCAGATTGAAAGATACGTTTCTTCTGTGTTTTAGGCAGACTTTACTGCTATTTCCTTATATGCTGGAATACTGCTGGAAATTCCTCTTTTGAGATTTCCCAGAGGAAGAGTTTCCAGACATCCCCTTCCACACACGAGTTTAATTCTCTACGTTGAATGCACACATTGACAACCGTTCTGTTAGATAGCTCCGTTTAGGTTTTAGAACCAGATAGTTCTCCTTATAGCATATACTCCCATTCACTCAGGAGTGTCCAAACGCAGCTCTTACCAGAAACGTGTTTCTAACTTCTGAATCTAAAGGGAGATTTAAATAAATTAGCTGAACAAAGGCAGAGCAGAGCAATTTGAAGGATACGGTTCTTGTGTATTTTAGGCAGAGTTTTACTGCTATTTTTTTATATGCGGGAATACTGCTGAAAATGTCTCTTTTGAGATTTCTCCAGAGAAAGCATTCCAGACTTGCCCCTCAACACACGAGATTAACTTTCTAAGTTGAATGCGCACATTGACAACCGTTCTGTTAGTTAGCTCCGTTTTGGTTTTAGAACCAGATAGTTCTCCTTACAGCATATACTTCCATTCACTCAGAAATGTCCAAACGCAGCTCTTACCGGAAACGTGTTTCTAACTCCTGAATCTAAAGGGAGATTTAACTCACTTAGCTGAACAACGCACAGCAGAGCAATTTCAAGGATACGTTCCTTCTGTGTTTTAGGCATTGTTCTACTGCTATTTCGTTATAGGAGGGAATACTGCTGGAAATGCCTGTTTTGAGATTTGCCCACAGAAAGCGTTTCCAGACTTCTTATTCAACACACGAGTTAAACTCCCTAAGTGGAATGCACACGTTGACAACCGTTCTGTCAGATAGCTCCGTTTTGGTTTTAGAACCAGATAGTTCTTCTTTCAGCATATATTCCCATTCACTGAGGAATGTCCAAACGCAGCTCTTACCGGAAACGTGTTTCTAACTCCTGAATCTAAAGAGAGATTTAACTCACTTAGCTAAACAAACGCACAGCAGAGCAATTTAAAGGATACATTTCTTCTGTGTTTTATGGAGAGTTTTACTGGTATATCGTTATTTGAGGGAATACTGCTGGAAATGCCTGTTTTGACAATTCCCCCCAGAAAGCGTTTCCAGACTTCCCCTTCAACACACGAGTTTAATTCTCTAAGTTGAATGCACACATTGACAACCGTTCTATTAGATAGCTCCGTTTTGGTTTTTAAACCAGATTATTCTCCTTACAGCATATACTCATATTCACTCAGGAATGTCCAAACGAAGCTCTTACCAGAAACCTGTTTCTAACTCCTCAACGTAAAGGGAGATTTAACTAACTTATCTTAACAAACGCACAGCAGAGCAATTTGAAGGATAGGTTTCTTCTGTGTTTTAGGCAGAATTTTACTGCTATTTTGTTATATGCGGGAATACTGCTGGAAATGCCTGTTTTGAGATTTAACCACAGAAAGCGTTTCTAGACTTACCCTTCAACACACTAGTTTAAGTCCCTATGTTGAATGCACAAATTGACAACCGTTCTGTTCGAAAGCTCCGTTTTGGTTTTAGAACCATATATTTCTCCTTATAGCATATACTCCCATTCACTCAGGAGTGTCCAAACGCAGCACTTTCCAGAAACGTGTTTCTAACTCCTGAATCTAAAGGGCTATTTAACTCACTTATCTGAACAATCGCACAGCAGAGCAATTTGAATGATACCTTTCTTCTGTGTTTTAGGCAGACTTTTACTGCTATTTCGTTATGTGCGGGAATACTGCTGGAAATTCCTGTTTTGAGATTTCTCCACAGAAAGCATTCCAGACTTGCCTCTCAACACACGAGATTAACTTTCTAAGTTGAATTCGCCCATTGAAAATTTTTCTGTTATTTAGATCCGTTTGGGTTTTAGAACCAGATAGTTCTCCTTATAGCATGTACTCCCATTCACTCAGAAATGTCCAAACGCAGCTCTTACCAGAAACGTGTTTCTAAGTCCTGAATCTAAAGGGAGATTTAACTCACTTAGCAGAACAGACACACAGCAGAGCTATTGGAAGGATACGTTTCTTCTGTGTTTTAGGCAGAGTTTTACTGATATATCGTTATAGGCGGGAATACTGCTGGAAATGCCTGTTTTGGTATTTCCCCACAGAAAGCGTTTCCAGACTTCCCCTTCAATACACTAGTTTAACGCCCTAAGATGAATGCACACATTGACAACCGTCCTGCTAAATAGCGCCGTTTTGGTTTTAGAACCTGATAGTTCTCCTTATAGCATATATTCCCATTCACTCATAAGTGTCCTAACCCAGCACTTACCAGAAACGTGTTTCTAACTCCTGAATCTGAACGGCGATTTAACTCACTTAGCTGAACAAACGCAGAACAGGGCAATTTGAAGGATACGTTTCTTCTGTGTCTTAGGCAGTGTTACTGCTATTTCGTTAGGTGCGGGAATACTGCTGGAAATGCCTGTTTTGGGATTTCCCCACAGAACGCATTTCCAGACTTCCCCTTCAACACACGAGTTTAATTCTCTACGTTGAATGCACACATTGACAACCGTTCTATTAGATAGCTCCGTTTCGGTTTTAGAACCAGATTGTTCTCTTTACAGCATATACTCCCATTCACTCAGGAATGTCCAAACGCAGCTCTTACCAGAAACGTGTTTCTAAGTCATGAATCTAAAGGGAGATTTAAGTCACATAGCTGAAGAAAGGCACAGCAGAGCAATTTGAAGGATACGATTCTTCTGTGTTTTAGGCAGAGTTTTACTGCTATTTCGTTATATGCGGGAATAGTGCTGGAAATGCCTGTTTTCCGATGTCTCCACAGAAAGGGTTTCCAGTCTTCCCCATCAACACACGAGTTTAGCTCCCTATGTTGAATGGACACGTTGACATCCTGTGTGTTAAAAAGCTCCGTTTTCGTTTTAGGACCAGATAGTTCTCTTCACAGCATATACTCCCATTCACTCAGGAATGTCCACACGCAGCTTTTAGCAGAAAAGTGTTTCTAACTCCTGAATCTAAAGGGAGATTTAACTCAGTGAGGTTAACAATCGTACTGCAGAATAATTTGAAGGAGACGTTTCTTCTGTGTTTTAGGCAGAGTTTTACTGCTATGTCGTTATATGCGGGAATACTGCTGGAAATGCCTGTTTTGTGATTTCCCCACAGAAAGCGTTTCCAGACTTCCCCTTCAACACACTAGTTTAAATCCCTAAGTGGAATGCACACACTGACAACAGTTCTGTTAGAAAGCTCCGTTTTGGTCTTAGAACCAGATAGTTCTCCTTACAGCATATACTCCCATTCACTCAGGAGTGTCCAAACGCTGCTCTTACCAGAAACGTGTTTCCAACTCCTGAATCAAAAGGGAGATTTAACTAACTTTGCTTAGAAATGCACAGTAGAGCAATTTGAAGGATACGATTCTTCTCTGTTTTATGCAGAGTTTTACTGCTATTTCGTTATATGCGGGAATACTGCTGGAAATGCCTGTTTTGAGATTTCACCACAGCAAGTGTATCCTGACTTCCTCTTCAACACAAGAGTTTAATTCTCTACGTCGAATGCACACATTGACAATCGTTCTGTTAGACAGCTCTGTTTTGGTTTTAGAACCAGATATTTCTCTTTAGAGCATATACTCCCATTCACTCAGGAATGTCCAAAAGCAGCTCTTAACAGAAACGAGTTTGTAACTCCTGAATCTAAAGGGACATTTAACTCACTGAGATGAACAAAAACACAGCACAGCAATTTGAAGGATACGTATCTTCTGTGTTTCAGGCAGAGTTTTACTGCTATTTCGATATATGCGGGAATACTGCTGGAAATGCCTGTTTTGAGATTTCCCCACAGAAAGCGTTTCCAGACTTCCCCTTCAACATAGGAGTTTAACTCCCTATCTTGAATGCACACTTTGACAACCGTTTTGTTAGATAGCTCCGTTTTTCTTTTAGAACCAGATATTTATCCTTACAGGATATACTCCCATTCACTCAGGAATGTCCAAACGCAGCTCTTACCAGAATCGTGTTTCTAACTCCTGAATCTAAAGGGCGATTTAACTCACTTAGCTGAACAAACGGACAGCAGAGCAATTTGAGGGATACGTTTCTTCATTGTTTTAGGCAGACTTTTACTGCTATTTCGTTATAAGCGGGAATACTGCTGGAAATGCCTGTTTTGATATTTCTCCACAGAAAGCATGCCAGACTTGCCCCTCAACACACGAGATTATCTTTCTAAGTTGAATGTGCACATTGACAACCGTTCTGTTAGTTTGCTCAGTTTTGGTTTTAGAACCAGATAGTTCTCCTTACAGCATATATTCCCATTCACTCAGAAATGTCCAAACGCAGCTCTTACCGGAAAAGGGTTTCTAAATCCTGAATGTAAAGGAAGATTTAACTCACTTAGCTGAACAAACGCACAGCAGAGCAATTTGAAGGACACGTTTCTCCTGTGTTTTAGGCAGAGTTTTACTGATATTTCGTTATATGCGGGAATAATGCTGAAAATGCCTGTTTTGAGATTTCTCCACAGAAAGCCCTTCCAGACTTCCCCTTCAACACACGAGTTTAACTCTCTAAGTTGAATGAACACATTGAGAACCGTTCTGTTAGATAGCTCTCTTTTGGTTTTAGAACCAGATATTACTACTTACAGCATATACTCCCATTCACTCAGGAATGACCAAACGCAGCTCTTACCAGAAACGTGTATCTAAGTCATGAATCTAAAGGGAGATTTAAGTCACATAGCTGAAGAAAGGCACAGCAGAGCAATTTGAAGGATCCGATTCTTCTGTGTTTTAGGCAGTGTTTTACTGCTATTTCGTTATAGGCGGGAATACTGCTGGAAATGCCTGTTTTGCGATGTCTCCACAGAAAGTGTTTTCAGACTTCCCCTTCAACACGAGAGTTTAACTCTGTAAGTTGAATGCACACATTGACAACCGTTCTGTTATATAGCTCCGTTTTGGTTTTAGAACCAGATAGTTCTCCTTACACCATATACTCCATTTTACTCAGGAATGTCCAAACGCAGCTCTTACCAGAAACGTGTTTCGAACTCCTTAATCTAAAGGGAGATTTAACTCAGTTAGCTGAACAAACGCACAGCAGAGCAATTTGAAGGGTACATTTCTTCTGTGTTTTAGGCAGAGTTCTACTGCTATTTCGTTATAGGAGGGAATACTGCTGGAAATGCATGTTTTGAGATTTGCCCTCAGAAAACGTTTCCAGACTTCCAATTCAGCACACGAGTTTAACTCCCTACGTTGAATGCACACATTGACAACCGTTCTGTTATATAGCTCCGTTTTGGCTATATACCCCGACAGTTCTCCTTACAGCATATATTACCATTCACTCAGGAATGTCCAAACGCAGCTCTTACCGGAAACGTGTTTGTAACTCCTGATACTAAAGGGAGATTATACTCACTTAGCTGAACAAACGCACTGCAGAGCAGATTGAAGGATACGTTTCTTCTGTGTTTTAGGCAGAGTTTTACTGCTATTTCGTTATATGCCAGAATAATGCTTGAAATGCCTGTTTTGATATTTTTCCACAAAATCGTTTCCAGACTTCCCCTTCAACACACAAGTTTAACTCCCTACGTTAAATGCGCACATTGACAACCGTTCTGTTAGATAGCTCCGTTTTGGTTTTAGAACCTGATAGTCCTCCTTATAGCATATACGCCCATTCACTCAGGAGTGTCCAAACGCAGCACTTACCAGAAACGTGTTTCTAACTCCTGAATCTAAAGGGCGATTTAACGCACTTAGGTGAACAAACGCACAGCAGAGCAATTTGAAGGATACGTTTCTTCTGTGATTTAGGCAGAGTTTTATTGCTATTTCGTTATAGGCGGGAAATCTGGTGGAAATTCCTGTTTTGAGATTTTCCCACAGAAAGCGTTTCCAGTCTTCCCCTTCAACACACTAGTTTAATTCTCTAAGTTGAATGCACACATTGACAACCGTTCTGTTAGACAGCGTCGTTTTGGTTTTAGAAACAGATACTTCTCCTTACAGCTTATACTCCCATTCACTCAGGCATGTCCAAACGCAGCTCTTACCAGAAACGTGCTTGTAACTCCTGAACCTTATGGGAGATTTAAGTCACGTAGGTGAAGAAAGGCACAGCAGAGCAATTTGAAGGATACGTTTCTTCTGTGTTTTACGCAGAGTTTTACTGATATTTCGTTATATGCGGGAATACTTCTGGAAATGCCTGTTTGGAGATGTCTCCACAGAAAGCGTTTCCAGACCTCCCCATCAACACACGAGATTAAGTCCCTAAGTTGAATGCACACATTGACATCCGTTCTGTTAAATAGCTCCGTTTTCGTTTTAGATCCAGATAGTTCTCCTTACAGCATATACTCATATTCACTCAGGAATGTCCAAACGAAGCTCTTACCAGAAACCTGTTTCTAACTCCTCAACGTAAAGGGAGATTTAACTAACTTATCTTAACAAACGCACAGCTGATCAATTTGAAGGATAGGTTTCTTCTGTGTTTTAGGCAGAATTTTACTGCTATTTTGTTATATGCGGGAATACTGCTGGAAATGCCTGTTTTGATATTTCCCCACAGAAAGCGTTTCCAGACTTCCCCTTCAATACACTAGTTTAACTCCCTAAGATGAATGCACACATTCACAACCGTCCTGCTAAATAGCGCCGTTTTGGTTTTAGAACTTGATAGTTCTCCTTATAGCATATACTCCCATTCATTCATAAGTGTCCTAACCCAGCACTTACCAGAAACGTGTTTCTAACTCCTGAATATGAATGGCGATTTAACTCACTTAGCTGAACAAACGCAGAGCAGAGCAATTTGAAAGATACGTTTCTTCTGTGTCTTAGGCAGTGTTACTGCTATTTCGTTAGGTGTGGGAATACTGCTGGAAATGCCTGTTTTGGGATTTCCCCACAGAACGCCTTTCCAGACTTCCCCTTCAACACACGAGTTTAATTCTCTACGTTGAATGCAAACATTGACAACCGTTCTATTAGATAGCTCCGTTTTGGTTTTAGAACCAGATTGTTCTCCTTACAGCATATACTCCCATTCACTGAGAAACGTCCAAACGCAGCCCTTACCAGAAACGTGTTTCTAACTCCTGAATCTAAAGGGAGATTTAACTCACTTAGCTGAACAAACGCACAGCAGAGCAGTTTGAAGGATACGTTTCTTCTGTGTTTTAGGCAGAGTTTTACTGCTATTTCGTTATATGCGGGAATACTGTTGGAAATGCCTATTTTGAGATTTCCCCACAGCAAGTGTATCCGGACTTCCTCTTCAACACAAGAGTTTAATTCTCTACGTCGAATGCACACATTGACAATCGTTCTGTTAGACAGCTCTGTTTTGGTTTTAGAACCAGATATTTCTCCTTACAGCATATACTCCCATTCACTCAGTAATGTCCAAACGCAGCTCTTAACAGAAACGAGTTTGTAACTCCTGAATCTAAAGGGAGATTTAACTCACTGAGATGAACAAAAACACAGCACAGCAATTTGAAGGATACGTATCTTCTGTGTTTCAGGGAGAGTTTTACTGCTATTTCGATGTATGCGGGAATACTTCTGGAAATGCCTGTTTTGAGATTTCCCCACAGAAAGCGTTTCCAGACTTCCCCTTCAACATAGGAGTTTAACTCCCTATCTTGAATGCACACTTTGACAACCGTTTTGTTAGCTAGCTCCGTTTTTCTTTTAGACCCATATATTTATCCTTACAGCATATAGTCCCATTAACTCAGGAATGTCCAAACGCAGCTCTTACCAGAATCGTGTTTCTAACTCCGGAATCTAAAGGGCGATTTAACTCACTTAGCTGAACAAAGGCACAGCATAGCAATTTGAGGGATACGTTTCTTCATTGTTTTAGGCAGACTTTTACTTCTATTTCGTTATAAGCGGGAATACTGCTGGAAATGCCTGTTTTGATATTTCTCCACAGAAAGCATTCCAGACTTGCCCCTCAACACACGAGATTAACTTTCTAAGTTGAATGTGCACATTGACAACCGTTCTGTTAGTTTGCTCAGTTTTGGTTTTAGAACCAGATAGTTCTCCTTACAGCATATATTCCCATTCACTCAGAAATGTCCAAACGTAGCTCTTACCGGAAAACGGTTTCTAAATCCTGAATGTAAAGGAAGTTTTAACTCACTTAGCTGAACAAACGCACAGCAGAGCAATTTGAAGGACACGTTTCTCCTGTGTTTTAGGCAGAGTTTTACTGCTATTTCGTTATATGCGGGAATACTGCTGAAAATGCCTGTTTTGAGATTTCTCCACAGAAAGCCCTTCCAGACTTTCCCTTCAACACATGAGTTTAACTCTCTAAGTTGAATGAACAGATTGTCAACCGTTCTGTTAGATAGCTCTCTTTTGGTTTTAGAACCAGATTGTTCTCTTTACAGCATATACTCCCATTCACTCAGGAATGTCCAAACGCAGCTCTTACCAGAAACGTGTTTCTAAGTCATGAATCTAAAGGGAGATTTAAGTCACATAGCTGAAGAAAGGCACAGCAGAGAAATTTGAAGGATACGATTCTTCTGTGTTTTAGGCAGAGCTTTACTGCTATTTCGTTATATGCAGGAATACTGCTGGAAATGCCTGTTATGAGATGTCTCCACAGAGAGGGTTTCCAGTCTTCCCCATCAACACACGAGTTTAGCTCCCTATGTTGAAAGGACTCGTTGACATCCTGTGTGTTAAAAAGCTCCGTTTTCGTTTTAGGACCAGATAGTTCTCTTTACAGCATATACTCCCATTCACTCAGGAATGTCCACACGCAGCTTTTAGCAGAAAAGTGTTTCTAACTCCTGAATCTAAAGGGAGATTTAACTCAGTTAGGTTAACAAACGCACTGCAGAATAATTTGAAGGAGTCGTTTCTTCTGTGTTTTAGGCAGAGTTTTACTGCTATGTCGTTATATGCGGGAATACTGCTGGAAATGCCTGTTTTGAGATTTCCCCACAGAAAGCGTTTCTAGAATTCCCCTTCAACACACTAGTTTAAATCCCTAAGTGGAATGCACACACTGACAACAGTTCTGTTAGAAAGCTCCGTTTTGGTCTTAGAACCAGATAGTTCTCCTTACAGCATATACTCCCATTCACTCAGGAGTGTCCAAACGCTGCTCTTACCAGAAACGTGTTTCCAACTCCTGAATCAAAAGGGAGATTTAACTAACTTTGCTTAAAAACGCACAGTGGAGCAATTTGAAGGATACGTTTCTTCTGTGTTTTATGCAGAGTTTTACTGCTATTTCGTTATATGCGGGAATACTGCTGGAAAGGCCTGTTTTGAGATTTCCCCACAGCAAGTGTATCCTGACTTCCTCTTCAACACAAGAGTTTAATTCTCTACGTCGAATGCACACATTGACATTCGTTCTGTTAGACAGCTCTGTTTTGGTTTTAGAACCAGATATTTCTCCTTACAGCATATACTCCCATTCACTCAGGAATGTCCAAACGCAGCTCTTAACAGAATCGAGTTTGTAACTCCTGAATCTAAAGGGAGATTTAACTCACTGAGATGAACAAAAACACAGCAAAGCTATTTGAAGGATACGTATCTTCTGTGTTTCAGGCAGAGTTTTACTGCTATTTCGATATATGCGGGAATACTGCTGGAAATGCCTGTTTTGAGATTTCCCCACAGAAAGCGTTTCCAGACTTCCCCTTCAACATAGGAGTTTAACTCCCTATCTTGAATGCACACTTTGACAACCGTTTTGTTAGATAGCTCCGTTTTTCTTTTAGAACCAGATATTTATCCTTACAGCATATACTCCCATTCACTCAGGAATGTCCAAACGTAGCTCTTACCAGAATCGTGTTTCTAACTCCTCAATCTAAAGCGCGATTTAACTCACTTGGCTGAACAAACGCACAGCAGAGCAATTTGAGGGATACGTTTCTTCATTGTTTTAGGCAGACTTTTACTGCTATTTCGTTATAAGCGGGAATACTGCTGGAAATGCCTGTCTTGATATTTCTCCACAGAAAGCATTCCAGACTTGCCCCTCAACACACGAGATTAAATTTCTAAGTTGAATGTGCACATTGACAACCGTTCTGTTAGTTTGCTCAGTTTTGGTTTTAGAACCAGATAGTTCTCCTTACAGCATATATACCCATTCACTCAGAAATGTCCAAACGCAGCTCTTACCGGAAAAGTGTTTCTAAATCCTGAATGTAAAGGAAGACTTAACTCACATAGCTGAACAAACGCACAGCAGAGCAAATTGAAGGACACGTTTCTCCTGTGTTTTAGGCAGAGTTTTACTGCTATTTCGTTATATGCGGGAATACTGCTGAAAATGCCTGTTTTGAGATTTCTCCACAGAAACCCCTTCCAGACTTCCCCTTCAACACACGAGTTTAACTCTCTAAGTTGAATGAACACATTGACAACCGTTCTGTTAGATAGTTCTCTTTTGGTTTTAGAACCATATATTACTACTTACAGCATATACTCCCATTCACTCAGGAATGTCCAAACGCAGCTCTTATCAGAAACGTGTATCTAAATCATGAATCTAAAGGGAGATTTAAGTCACATAGCTGAAGAAAGGCACAGCAGAGCAATTTGAAGGATCCGATTCTTCTGTGTTTTAGGCAGAGTTTTACTGCTATTTCGTTATAGGCGGGAATACTGCTGGAAATGCCTGTTTTGCGATGTCTCCACAGAAAGTGTTCTCAGACTTCCCCTTGAACACGCGAGTTTAACTCTGTAAGTTGAATGCACACATTGACAACCGTTCTGTTATATAACTCCGTTTTGGTTTTAGAACCAGATAGATCTGCTTACACCATATACTCCATTTAACTCAGGAATGTCCAAACGCAGCTCTTACCAGAAACGTGTTTCGAACTCCTTAATCTAAAGGGAGATTTAACTCACTTAGCTGAACAAACGCACAGCAGAGCAATTTGAAGGGTACGTTTCTTCTGTGTTTTAGGCAGAGTTCTACTGCTGTATTGTTATAGGCGGGAATACTGCTGGAAATGCATATTTTGAGATTTGCCCTCAGAAAGTGTTTCCAGACTTCCAATTCAACACACGAGATTAACTCCCTACGTTGAATGCACACATTGACAACCGTTCTATTATATAGCTCCGTTTTGGCTTTATACCCTGACAGTACTCCTTACAGCATATATTACCATTCACTCAGGAATGTCCAAACGCAGCTCTTATCAGAAACGTGTTTCGAACTCCTGATTCTAAAGGGAGATTTAACTCAGTTAGCTGAACCATTGCACAGCAGAGCAATTTGAATGGTACGTTTCTTCTGTGTTTTAGGCAGAGTTCTACAGCTATTTCGTTATAGGCAGGAATACTGCTGGAAATGCATGTTTTGAGATTTGCCCTCAGAAAACGTTTCCAGACTTCCAATTCAACACACGAGTTTAACTCCCTAAGTTGAATGCACACATTGACAACCGTTCTATTATATAGCTCCGTTTTGGCTTTATACCCCGACAGTATTCCTTACAGCATATATTACCATTCACTCAGGAATGTCCAAACGCAGCTCTTATCAGAAACGTGTTTGTAACTCCTGATTCTAGAGGGAGATTTAACTCAGTTAGCTGAAGAAACGCACAGCAGAGCAATTTGAAGGGTACGTTTCTTCTGTGTTTCAGGCAGAGTTCTTCTGCTATTTCGTTATAGGCGGGAATACTGCTGGAAATGCATGTTTTGAGATTTGCCCTCAGAAAGCGTTTCCAGACTTCCAATTCAACACACGAATTTAACTCCCTAAGTTGAATGCACACATTGACAACCGTTCTGTTATATAGCTCCGTTTTGGCTTTAGACCCCGACAGTACTCCTTACAGCATATATTACCATTCACTCAGGAATGTCCAAACGCAGCTCTTACCAGAAACGTGTTTCTAACTCCTGAATCTAAAGGGAGATTTAACTCAGTTAGCTAAACAAGCGCACAGCAGAGCAATTTGAAGAAAACGTTTCTTCTGTGTTTTAGGCTGAGTTTTACTGCTATTTCGTTATATACCGGAATATTCCTGGAAATGCCTGTTTTTAGATTTCTCCACAGAATGCGTATCCAGAATTCCCCTTCAACAGACGAGTTTAACTCCGTACATTGAATGCACACATTGACAACCGTTCTGTTTGATAGCTCCGTTTTGGTTTAGAACCAGATAGTTCTCATTACAGCATATACTCCCATTTACTCAGGAATGTCCAAACGCAGCTCTTACCAGAAACGTGTTTCTAACTCCTGAATCTAAAGGGAGATTTAACTCAGTAAGATAAAGAAATGCACAAGAGAGCAATTTGAAGGATACGTTTCCTCTTTGTTTTAGGCAGAATTTTACTGTGTACTCCTTACAGCATATATTACCATTCACTCAGAAATGTCCACACGCAGTTCTTACCAGAAACATGTTTCTAAGTCCTGAATCTAAAGGGAGATTTAACTCACTTAGCAGAACAGACACACAGCAGAGCTATTGGAAGGATACGTTTCTTCTGTGTTTTAGGCAACGTTTTACTGATATTTCGTTATAGGCGGGAATACTGCTGGAAATGCCTGTTTTGGTATTTCCCCACAGAAAGCGTTTCCAGACTTCCCCTTCAATACACTAGTTTAACTCCCTAAGATGAATGCACACATTGACAACCGTCCTTCTAAATAGCGCCGTTTTGGTTTTAGAACTTGATAGTTCTCCTTATAGCATATACTCCCATTCACTCATAAGTGTCCTAACCCAGCACTTACCAGAAACGTGTTTCTAAATCCTGAATCTGAACGGCGATTTAACTCACTTAGCTGAACAAACGCAGAGCAGGGCAATTTGAAGGATACGTTTCTTCTGTGTCTTAGGAAGTGTTACTGCTATTTCGTTAGGTGCGGGAATATTGCTGGAAATGCCTGTTTTGGCATTTCCCCACAGAACGCCTTTCCAGACTTCCCCTTCAACACACGAGTTTAATTCTCTACGTTGAATGCACACATTTACAACCGTTCTATTAGATAGCTCCGTTTTGGTTTTAGAACCAGATTGTTCTCCTTACAGCATATACTCCCATTCACTCAGGAATGTCCAAACGCAGCTCTTACCAGAAACGTGTTTCTAAGTCCTGAATCTAAAGGGAGATTTAATTCACTAAGCTGAACAAACGCACTGCAGAACAACTTGAATGATACGTTTCTTCTGTGATTCAGGCAGAGTTTTACCGCTATTTCGTTATATGAGGGAGTAGTACTGGAAATGCCTGTTTTGAAATGTCTCCACAGAAAGCGTTTCCAGACTTCCCCATCAACTCAGGAGTTTAACTCTCTAAGTTGAATGCACACATTGACAACCGTTCTGTTAGATAGCTCTGTTTTGGCTTTAGAAACAGATAGTTCTCTTTACACCATATATTCCAATTTACTCGGGAATGTCCAAAAGCAGCTCTTACCAGAAACGTGTTTCTAACTCCTGAATCTAAAGGTAGATTTGACTCACTTACCTTAACAATGGCACAACAGAGAAATATGAAGGATACATTTCTTCTCTGTTTTACGCAGAGTTTTACTGCTATTTCGTTATATGCGGGAATACTGCTGGAAATGCCTGTTTTGAGATTACTCCACGGAAACCGTTTCCATAATTACCCTTCAACAAACGAGTTATACTCTCTAAGTTGAATGCACACATTGACAACCATTCTGTTATATAGCTCCGTTTTGGTTTTAGAGCCAGATAGTTCTCCTTACACAATATACTCCATTTTACTCAGGAATGTCCAAACGCAGCTCTTACCAGAAATGTGTTTCTAACTCCTGAATCTAAAGGGAGATTTAACTCAGTTAGATAAAGAAATGCACAGCAGAGCAATTTGAAGGATACGTTTCCTCGGTGTTTTAGGCAGAATTGTACTGCTATTTCCTTATATGCAGGAATACTGATGGAAATGCCCGTTTTCAGATTCCTCCACAGAAGGCGTTTCCAGACTTCTTCTTCAACACACGAGTTTAACTCTCTAAGTTGACAGAACACATTAACAAGCGTTCTGTTAGATAGCTCTGTTTTGCTTTTAGAATCAGATAGTTCTCCTTACAGCATATACTCCCATTCACTCAGGAGTGTCCAAACGCTGCTCTTAACAGAAACGTGTTTCCAACTCCTGAATCAAAAGGGAGATTTAACTAACTTTGCTTAAAAACGCACAGTAGAGCAATTTGAAAGATACTTTTCCTCTGTGTTTTAGGCAGAGTTTTACTGCTATTTCGTTATATGCGGGAATACTGCTGGAAATGCCTGTTTTGGGATTTCACCACAGCATGTGTATCCTGACTTCCTCTTCAACACAAGAGTTTAATTCTCTACATCGAATGCACACATTGACAATCGTTCTGTTAGACAGCTCTGTTTTGGTTTTAGAACCAGATATTTCTCCTTAGAGCATATACTCCCATTCACTGAGGAATGTCCAAACGCAGCTCTTAACAGAAACGAGTTTGTAACTCCTGAATCTAAAGGGAGATTTAACTCACTGAGATGAACAATAACACAGCACAGCAATTTGAAGGATACGTATCTTCTGTGTTTCAGGCAGAGTTTTACTGCTATTTCGATATATGCGGGAATACTGCTGGAAATGCCTGTTTTGAGATTTTCCCACAGAAAGCGTTTCCAGACTTCCCCTTCAACATAGGAGTTTAACTCCCTATCTTGAATGCACACTTTGACAACCGTTTTGTTAGATAGCTCCGTTTTTCTTTTAGAACCAGATATTTATCCTTACAGCATATACTCCCATTAACTCAGGACTGTCCAAACGCAGCTCTTACCAGAATCGTGTTTCTAACTCCTGAATCTAAAGGGCGATTTAACTCACTTAGCTGAACAAACGCACAGCAGAGCAATTTGAGGGATACGTTTCTTCATTGTTTTAGGCAGACTTTTACTGCTATTTCGTTATAAGCGGGAATACTGCTGGAAATGCCTGTTTTGATATTTCTCCACAGAAAGCATTCCAGACTTGCCCCTCAACACACGAGATTAACTTTCTAAGTTGAATGTGCACATTGACAATCGTTCTGTTAGTTTGCTCAGTTTTGGTTTTAGAACCAGATAGTTCTCCTTACAGCATATATTCCCATTCACTCAGAAATGTCCAAACGCAGCTCTTACCGGAAAAGTGTTTCTAAATCCTGAATGTAAAGGAAGACTTAACTCACTTAGCTGAACAAACGCACAGCAGAGCAATTTGAAGGACACGTTTCTCCTGTGTTTTAGGCAGAGTTTTACTGCTATTTCGTTATATGCGGGAATACTGTTGAAAATGGCTGTTTTGAGATTTCTCCACAGAAAACCCTTCCAGAATTCCCCTTCAACGCAAGAGTTTAAGTCTCTAAGTTGAATGAACACATTGACAACCGTTCTGTTAGATAGCTCTCTTTTGGTTTTAGAACCATATATTACTACTTACAGCATATACTCCCATTCACTCAGGAATGTACAAACGCAGCTCTTACCAGAAACGTGTATCTAAGTCATGAATCTAAAGGGAGATTTAAGTCACATAGCTGAAGAAAGGCACAGCAGAGCAATTTGAAGGATCCGATTCTTCTGTGTTTTAGGCAGAGTTTTACTGCTATTTCGTTATAGGCGGGAATACTGCTGGAAATGCCTGTTTTGCGATGTCTCCACAGAAAATGTTTTCAGACTTCCCCTTCAACACGCGAGTTTAACTCTGTAAGTTGAATGCACACATTGATAACCGTTCTGTTATATAGCTCCGTTTTGGTTTTAGAAACAGATAGTTCTCCTTACACCATATACTCCATTTTACTCAGGATTGTCCAAACGCAGCTCTTACCAGAAACGTGTTTCGAACTCCTTAATCTAAAGGGAGATTTAACTCACTTAGCTGAACAAACGCACAGCAGAGCAATTTGAACGGTACGTTTCTTCTGTGTTTTAGGCAGAGTTCTACTGCTATTTTGTTATAGGCGGGAATACTGCTGGAAATGCATGTTTTGAGATTTGCCCTCAGAAAGCGTTTCCAGACTTCCAATTGAACACAAAAGTTTAATTCCCTAAGTTGAATGCACACATTGACAACCGTTCTATTATATAGCTCCCTTTTGGCTTTATACCCGGACAGTACTCCTTACAGCATATATTACCATTCACTCAGGAATGTCAAAACGCAGCTCTTATCAGAAACGTGTTTTGAACTCCTGATTCTAAAGGGAGATTTAACTCAGTTAGCTGAACAAACGCACAGCAGAGCAATTTGAAGGGTACGTTTCTTCTGTGTTTTCGGCAGAGTTCTACGGCTATTTCGTTATAGGCGGGAATACTGCTGGAAATGCATGTTTTGAGATTTGCCCTCAGAAAACATTTCCAGACTTCCAATTCAACACACGAGTTTAACTCCCTAAGTTGAATGCACACATTGACAACCCTTCCATTATATAGCTCCGTTTGGGCTTTATACCCCGACAGTATTCCTTACAGCATATATTACCATTCACTCAGGAATGTCCAAACGCAGCTCTTACCAGAAACGTGTTTCTAACTCCTGATTCTAAAGGGAGATTTAACTCAGTTAGCTGAAGAAACGCACAGAAGAGAGATGTTCGAGGCAAGATGGCGTCGTAGAGGTGACTCAGGATTGCAGCTCTCGGTGAAGGCGCAGAGGGTGAGTCCTAGCCGCATTCTCGGATGTTCCTTTTATGCCCACAGAGCGTTGAAAGTCCCAGGTGTGGGAGAGACACTGGACGCTAGCAGCCGGCTAACGCAACCGGCTCCCGCCGCCTCTTCGGCCGGCGCCGCAGCGGGACCCGGCGGGGAACTCACTGGTCTGGGTGCCCTGTTAAACCGGCAATCTGAGATTTGGAAGGGCAGATTGGCATGTCCATCTGATTGAACGGGACTTGGACAATGAGCCAGACCAGGAGTTTCCTGGGAAACGTGATCTGAGCCGGGGTAGTGGGCAGCGGCACGGGAGATCGCACGGATCCCAGTGCCCTATCGGCAGGCTCCTGGGGCGCCAGTGAGAGAGTCGACCTTTCAGCTTGGGGAGAGGAAGAGAGAGAGAGAGAGGACGGACTCTGAGGCAGGGAGCAGGGTGATCGGGCTCGGCGGGTCCCACGCTCACGGGGACAAGCAGGGCGGCGACTGGAGGCGCTTGGGGCTGAGAGTTTTGTTGCCGGCATTTAGGATGGTGCAGCCCGGTCAGGGAGGGGCGTCCACCATTCCTGACGAAGTGCACCCCCACTTAAGTACCGCCCAGGACTGACGCAGCCTGCCGTTGCAGAGGCAACCTGCCATAACAGAGAGAGTCCGCCGGGCCGCAACAGGGCGGACCCGCCTTAGGAGGTCAGAGCCCCGGCAAGCAAATAGTGAATAGACTGCCACCTAGTGGGGCAGGACAGTGCAACAGATACTCATAAAGAAAGCCCCAACTCCCTGAGACAGAGCATCTAAGGGTGAAAAAAAAAAAAGAGTGGTGTTTTATGAGTTCTATTGCAGCAGACATAACCTCCCAACAACCCTGAATGAACAACGGAGCTCACAGCTCAGCACTGGAGCTCCTATAAAGCACAGACTGTCTCCTCAAGCAGCTCCCTGACCTCTGTATATCCAAGGAGTCACCCCAGAAAAGGACTAATCAGACTGACATTTGGCTGGCATCATTCTGGAACAAGGGCAGCAGAAAAAGAAACTGATATCATCCCTCACTGTTCTGCAGCCGCTGCAGGTATACCCCAGACAAGCAGGGCCTGGAGTGGACCTCAGCACTCATACAGCAAAGAGGATAGATCATTAGAGGGAAAACTAAGTAACAGAAATACTTCATCATCAACAATCTCAGTGTCCACACAGAGACCCAATTGAAAAATCAGCCACTACTAAGACAACAGGCGGATAAATCCATAAAGATGGGAAGAAACCAGCGCAAAAAGGAGGAAAGCACCCGAAACCAAAACACCTCACCTCCAAAAAAGGACCAAAACTCCTCACCAGCAAGGGAACAAAGCTGGACGGAGAATGAATGTGACGAAATGACGGAATCAGACTTCAGAAAGTGGATAATGAGAAACTTCAGTGAGCTAAAGGAACATGTTCTAAACCAGTGCAAAGAAACTAAGAACCTTGAAAAAAGATTTGAAAAAAGATTCGAGGAATTGATAACGAGAATGGACAACTTAGAGAGGAATATGAATGAATTGAAGGAGCTGAAAAACTCAACACGAGAACTTCGCGAAGCATGCACAAGTTTCAACAGCCGAATTGACCAAGCAGAAGAAAGAATATCAGAAGTTGAAGATCAACTCAATGAAATAAAACGAGAAACCAAGATTAAAGAAAAAAGCACAAAAAGGAATGAACAAAATCTCCAAGAAATGTGGGACTATGTGAAGAGACCCAACCTACGTTTGATAGGTGTACCAGAATGTGACGAAGAGAATGAATCCAAGCTGGAAAACACTCTTCAGGATATTATCCAGGAAAATTTCCCCAACCTAGCAAGACAGGTCAATACTCAACTCCAGGAAATACAGAGAACACCACAAAGATACTCTGCAAGAAGAGCAACCCCAAGGCACATAATCGTCAGATTCACCAGGGTTGAAACGAAGGAGAAAATACTAAGGGCAGCCAGAGAGAAAGGTCGGGTCACCCACAAAGGGAAGCCCATCAGACTCACAGCAGATCTCTCAGCAGAGACTCTACAAGCCAGAAGAGAGTGGGGGCCAATATTCAACATCCTTAAAGAAAAGAGCTTTCAACCCAGAATTTCATATCCAGCCAAACTGAGCTTCATAAGTGAAGGAAAAATAAAATCCTTCACGAACAAGCAAGTACTCAGAGATTTTGTCACCACTAGGCCTGCTTTACAAGAGCTCCTGAAAGAGGCACTACACATAGAAAGAAACAACCAGTTCCAGCCATCCTAAAAGCATACCAAATGCTAAAGACCATCAACAAAATGAAGAATGTACATGAACCAACGAGCAAAACAGCCAGCTAGCATCAAAATGGCAGTATCAAATTCACACATAACAATATTAACCCTGAATGTAAATGGGCTAAATGCACCAATCAAAAGACACAGGCTGGCAAATTGGATAAAAAACCAAAACCCATCGGTGTGCTGTATCCAGGAAACCCACCTCACATGCAAAGATACACAAAGGCTCAAAATAAAGGGATGGAGGAAGATTTACCAAGCAAATGGAGAGCAAAAAAAAGCAGGAGTTGCAATTCTCATCTCTGATAAAATAGACTTTAAAGTAACAAAGATCAAAAGGGACAAAGAAGGTCATTACATAATGGTAAAAGGATCGATACAACAAGAAGAGATAACGATTCTAAATATATATGGACCCAATGTAGGAGCACCCAAATATATAAGGCAAGTTCTTAATGACTTACAAAGGGACTTAGACTCCCACACAATAATAGTGGGAGACTTTAACACTCCACTGTCAATAGCAGACAGATCAACCAGACAGAAAATTAACAAGGATATCCAGGACTTGAACTCAGACCTGGAACAAGCAAACCTGATAGACATTTACAGAACTCTCCACCCCAAATCCACAGAATATACATTCTTCTCAGCACCACATCACACCTACTCCAAAATTGACCACATAATTGGAAGTAAAGCACTCCTCAGCAAATGCAAAACAACTGAAATCATAACAAACAGTCTCTCAGACCATAGTGCAATCAAGTTGGAACTCAGAATTCAGAAAATAACTCAGAACCGCACAGCTTCATGGAAACTGAACAATTGGCTCTTGAATGTTGATTGGATAAACAATGAAATGAAGGCAGAAATAAAGAAGTTCTTTGAAACCAATGAGAATGAAGACACAACGTACCAGAATCTCTGGGACACATTTAAAGCAGTCTGTAGAGGAAAATATATAGCAATAAGTGCCCACATGAGAAGAATGGAGAGATCCAAAATTGACACCCTATCGTCAAAATTGAAAGAGCTAGAGGAGCAAGATCAAAAAAGCTCAAAACCTAGCCGAAGACAAGAAATAACTAAGATCAGAGCAGAACTGAAGGAGATAGAGACAAGAAAAACCCTTCAAAAAATCAATAAATCTAAGAGCTGGTTTTTCGAAAAGATCAACAAAATAGACAGACCACTAGCCAGACTGATAAAAAAGAAGAGAGAGAACAACCAAATAGATGCAATAAAAAACGATAAAGGGGAAATCACCACAGATTCCACAGAAATTCAAACCATCATCAGAGAATACTACAAACAACTCTATGCACATAAACCAGTAAATCAGGAAGAAATGGATAAATTCCTGGATGCCTGTGTCCTCCCAAGCCTAAACCAGGAGGAAGCCGAAACTATGAATAGACCAATAACAAGGTCTGAAGTTGAGGCAGCAATTAAGAGCCTACCACACAAAAAAAGCCCAGGTCCAGATGGGTTCACAGCCGAATTCTACCAGACACACAAAGAGGATCTGGTACCATTCCTTCTGAAACTATTCCAAATAATCCAAAAAGAGGGAACCCTTCCCAAATCATTTTATGAGACCAACATCATCCTGATACCAAAACCTGGCAGAGACTCAACAAGAAAAGAAAACTTCAGGCCAATATCCATGATGAACATAGATGCAAAAATCTTCAATAAAATACTGGCAAACCGATTGCAACAGCACATTAAAAAACTTATCCATCATGATCAAGTAGGATTTATCCCGGGGATGCAAGGCTGGTTCAACATACGCAAGTCTATAAATGTAATTCACCACATAAACAGAAGCAAAAACAAAAACCACATGATTATCTCAATTGATGCAGAGAAGGCATTTGACAAAATTCAACAGCCCTTTATGCTAAAAACCCTCAATAAACTTGGTATTGATGGAACATATCTCAAAGTAATAAAAGCTATTTATGACAAACCAACAGCCAATATCATACTTAATGGGCAAAAACTGGAAGCATTCCCTTTGAAATCTGGCACTAGACAAGGATGCCCTCTCTCACCACTTCTATTCAACATAGTACTGGACGTTCTAGCCAGAGCAATCAGGCAAGAAAAAGAAATAAAGGGTATTCAAATAGGAAAGGTGGAAGCCAAATTGTCTCTATTTGCAGACGACATGATAGTATACCTAGAAGACCCCATCACCTCAGCCCAAAAGCTCCTGCAACTGATAAGCAACTTCAGCAAAGTCTCAGGATATAAAATCAATGTGCAAAAATCACAAGCATTCCTATACACCAATAACAGACTTAAAGAGAACCAAATCAAGAACGAACTGCCATTCACAATTGCTACAAAGAAAATAAAATACCTAGGAATACAACTCACTAGGAATGTAAGGGACCTCTTTAAGGAAAACTACAAACAACTGCTCAATGAAATAAGAGAGGACACAAACAGATGGAGAAACATTCCATGTTCGTGGTTAGGAAGAATCAATATCGTGAAAATGGCTATACTGCCCAAAGTAATTTACACAATCAATGCTATCCCCATCAAACTACCATTGAATTTCTTCACAGAACTGGAAAAAACCACCATGAATTTCATATGGAACCAAAAAAGAGCCCGCATAGCCAAGTCAATTCTAAGCAAAAAGAACACAGCGGGAGGCATCACACTACCAGACTTCAAACTATACTACAAGGCTACAGTAATCAAAACAGCATGGTACTGGTACCAAAACAGAGATATAGACCAATGGAACAGAACAGAGGCATCGGAGGCAACACAACACATCTACAACCATATTATCTTTGATAAACCAGACAAAAACAGGCAATGGGGAAAGGATTCCCTATTTAATAAATGGTGTTGGGAAAACTGGCTAGCCATGTGCAGAAAGCAGAAATTGGACCCCTTCCTGACACCTTACACTAAAATTAACTCCAGATGGATTAAAGACTTAAACGTAAGACCCGACACCATAAAAACCCTAGAGGAAAATCTAGGCAAAACCATTCAGGACATAGGAGTAGGCAAGGACTTCATGAACAAAACTCCCAAAGCATTGGCAACAAAAGCCAAAATAGACAAATGGGACCTAATCAAACTCCACAGCTTCTGCACAGCAAAACAAACAGTCACTAGAGTGAATCGGCAACCATCAGAATGGGAAAAAATCTTTGCAGTTTACGCATCTGACAAAGGGCTGATATCCAGAATTTACAAAGAACTCAAACAGATTTACAGGAAAAAAACAAACAAGCCCATTCAAAAATGGGCAAAGGATATGAACAGAAACTTTACGAAAGCAGACATACATGAGGCCAGCAAACATATGAAAAAGTGCTCATCATCATTGGTCATTAGAGAGATGCAAATCAAAACCACATTGAGATACCATCTCACACCAGTTAGAATGGCGATCATTAAAAAATCTGGAGACAGCAGATGCTGGAGAGGATGTGGAGAAATAGGAACACTCTTACACTGTTGGTGGGAGTGTAAATTAGTTCAACCATTGTGGAAGACAGTGTGGCGATTTCTCAGGGACCTAGAAATAGAAATTCCATTTGACCCAGCAATCCCATTACTGGGTATCTATCCAAAGGATTATAAATCGTTCTACTATAAGGACACATGCACACGAATGTTCATTGCAGCACTGTTTACAATAGCAAAGACCTGGAACCAACCCAAATGCCCAACGATGATAGACTGGACTGGGAAAATGTGGCACATATACACCATGGAATATTATGCAGGAATCAAAAATGATGAGTTTGTGTCCTTTGTAGGGACATGGATGAATCTGGAGAACATCATTCTCAGCAAACTGACACAAGAACAGAAAAAGAAATACCGCATATACTCACTCATAGGTGGGTGAGAAAAATGAGAACACGTGGACACAGAGAGGCGGTCTACTATACACTGGGGACTGTTGGGGGGAATGGGGGAGGGACAGCAGGGGGGGGCTGGGGGGGATAGCCTGGGGATGAATACCAAGTGTGGGTGAAGGGGAGGAAAGCAGCAAAGCACACTGCCATGTGTGTACCTATGCAACTATCTTGCTTGTTCTGCACATGTACCCCCAAACCTATAATGCAATAAAAATTAAAAAAAAAAAAAAAAAAAAAAAAAAAAAAAAAAAGAAACGCACAGAAGAGCAATTTGAAGGGTACGTTTCTTCTGTGTTTTAGGCAGAGTTCTACTACTATTTCGTTATAGGCGGGAATACTGTTGGAAATGCCTGTTTTGAGATTTGCCCTCAGAAAGCATTTCCAGACTTCCAATTCCACACATGAGTTTAAATCCCTAAGTTGAATGCACACATTGACAACCGTTCTGTTATATACCTCCGTTTTGGCTTTATACCCCGACAGTACTCCTGACAGCATATACTACCATTCACTCAGGAATGTCCAAACACAGCTCTTACCAGAAACGTGTTTCTAACTCCTGAATCTAAAGGGAGATTTAATTCAGTTAGCTAAACAAGCGCACAGCAGAGCAATTTGAAGAAAACGATTCTTCTGTGTTTTAGGCTGAGTTTTACTGCTATTTCGTTATATGCCGGAATATTCCTGGAAATGCCTGTTTTTAGATTTCTCCACAGAAAGCGTTTCCAGAATTCACCTTCAACAGACGAGTTTAACTCCCTACATTGAATGCACACATTGACAACCGTTCTGTTTGAAAGCTCCGTTTTCGTTTTAGAACCAGTTAGTTCTCATTACAGCATATACTCCCATTTACTCAGGAATGTCCAAACACAGCTCTTACCAGAAACGTGTTTCTAACCCCTAAATCTAAAGGGAGATTTAACTCACTAAGATAAAGAAATGCACAGCAGAGCAATTTGAAGGATACGTTTCCTCTGTGTTTTAGGCAGAATTTTACTGCTACTTCCTTATATGCAGGAATACTGATGGAAATGCCTGTTTTCAGATTCCTCCACAGAAGGCGTTTCCAGACTTCTTCTTCAACACATGAGTTTAACTCTCTAAGTTGAATGAGCACATTAACAAGCGTTCTGTTAGATAGCTCTGTTTTGGTTTTAGAATCAGATAGTACTCCTTACAGCATATACTCCCATTCACTCAGGAATGTCCAAATGCAGCCCTTACCAGAAACCTATTTCTAACTCCTGAATCTAAAGGGAGATTTAACTCACTTATCTTAACAAACGCACAGCAGAGCAATTTGAAGGATAGGTATCTTCTGTGTTTTAGGCAGAGTTTTACTGCTGTTTTGCTATAGGCCAGAATACTGCTGGAAATGCCTGTTTTGAGATTTAACCACAGAAAGCGTTTGTAGACTTACCATTCATCACAATAGTTTAACTCCCTATGGTGAATGCACACATTGACAACCGTTCTGTTAGAAAGCTCCGTTTTGGTTTTAGAACCAGATAGTTCTCCTTATAGCATATACTCAAATTCGCTCAGGATGGTCCAAACGCAGCACTTACCAGAAACTTTTTTCTAACTCTTGAATCTAAAGGGCGATTTATCTCACTTAGCTGAACAATCCCACAGCAGAGCAATTTGTAGGATACCATTCTTCTGTGTTTTAGGCAGAGTTTAACTGCTATTTCGTTATGTGCGGGAATACTGCTGGAAATTCCTGTTTTGAGATTTCCCCAGGGAAAGCGTTTCCAGACTTTCCCTTCAATACACGAGTTTAATTTTCTAGGTTGAATGCACACATTGAAAACCGTTCTGTTAGACAGCTTCGTTTTGGTTTTACGACCACATAGTTCTCCTTACAGCATATACTCCCATGCACTCAGGAATGTCCAAACGAAGCTCTTACCACAAACGTGTTTCTAACTCCTGATACTAAAGGGAGATTATACTCACTTAGCTGAACAAACGCACAGCAGAGCAGATTGAAGGATACGTTTCTTCTGTGTTTTAGGCAGAGTTTTACTGCTATTTCGTTATATGCGGGAATAATGCTTGAAATGCCTGTTTTGATATTTTTCCACAAAATCGTTTCCAGACTTCCCCTTCAACACACAAGTTTCACTCCCTACGTTAAATGCGCACATTGACAACCGTTCTGTTAGATAGCTCCGTTTTGGTTTTAGAACCTGATAGTCCTCCTTATAGCATATACGCCCATTCACTCAGGAGTGTCCAAACGCAGCACTTACCGGAAACGTGTTTCTAACTCCTGAATCTAAGGGCGATTTAACGCACTTAGGTGAACAAACGCACAGCAGAGCAATTTGAAGGATACGTTTGTTCTGTGATTTAGGCAGAGTTTTATTGCTATTTCGTTATAGGCGGGAAATCTGGTGGAAATTCCTGATTTGAGATTTTCCCACAGAAAGCGTTTCCAGACTTCCCCTTCAAGACACTAGTTTAATTCTCTAATTTGAATGCACACATTGACAAGCGTTCTGTTAGACAGCGTCGTTTTGGTTTTAGAAACAGATACTTCTCCTTACGGCTTATACTCCCATTCACTCAGGAATATCCAAATGCAGCTCTTACCAGAAACTTGATTCTAACTCCTGAATCTAAAGGGAGATTTACCTCACTTAGCTGAAAAAACGTACAGCAGACCAATTTGAAGGATAAGTTTCCTTTGTGTTTTAGCGAGTACTTTACTGCTATTTCATTTTGTGCTGGAATACTGCTGGAGAAGCCTTTTTTGAGATTTGACCACAGAAAGCGTTTCCAGACTTCCCCTTCAACACACGAGTTTAACTCCCTAAGTTGAATGCACACATTGACAACCGTTCTGTTAGATAGCTCCGTTTTGGTTTCAGAACCAAATGGTTCATTTTACAGCATATACTTCGATTCACTAAGGTACGTCCAAACGCAGCCCTTAGCAGAAACGTGTTTCTACCTCCTGATTCTAAAGGGAGATTTTAGTCACTTAGCGGAACAAACGCACAGCAGAGCAGATTGAAAGATACGTTTCTTCTGTGTTTTAGGCAGACTTTACTGCTATTTCCTTATATGCTGGAATACTGTTGGAAATGCCTCTTTTGAGATTTCCCAGAGGAAGGGTTTCCAGATATCCCCTTCAACACACGAGTTTAATTCTATACGTTGAATGCACACATTGACAACCGTTCTGTTAGATAGCTCCGTTTAGGTTTTAGAACCACATAGTTCTCCTTATAGCATATACTCCCATTCACTCAGGAGTGTCCAAACGCAGCTCTTACCAGAAACGTGTTTCTAACTTCTGAATCTAAAGGGAGATTTAACTAAATGAGCTGAACAAAGACAGAGCAGAGCAATTTGAAGGATACGTTTCTTGTGTATTTTAGGCAGAGTTTTACTGCTATTTTTTTATATGCGGGAATACTGCTGAAAATGCCTGTTTTGAGATTTCTCCAGAGAAAGCATTCCAGACTTGCCCCTCAACACACGAGATTAACTTTCTAAGTTGAATGCGCACATTGACAACCGTTCTGTTAGTTAGCTCCGTTTTGGTTTAAGAACCAGATAGTTCTCCTTACAGCATATACTTCAATTCACTCAGAAATGTCCAAACGCAGCACTTACCGGAAACGTGTTTCTAACTCCTGAATCTAAAGGGAGATTTAACTCACTTTGCTGAACAACGTACAGCAGAGCAATTTCAAGGATATGTTTCTTCTGTGTTTTAGGCATTGTTCTACTGCTATTTCGTTATAGGAGGGAATACTGCTGGAAATGCCTGTTTTGAGATTTGCCCACAGAAAGCGTTTCCAGACTTCTTATTCAACACACGAGTTAAACTCCCTAAGTTGAATGCACACGTTGACAACCGTTGTGTCAGATAGCTCCGTTTTGGTTTTAGAACCAGAAAGTTCTTCTTTCAGCATATATTCCCATTCACTGAGTAATGTCCAAACGCAGCTCTTACCGGAAACGTGTTTCTAACTCCTGAATCTAAAGAGAAATTTAACTCACTTAGCTAAACAAACGCACAGCAGAGCAATTTAAAGGATACATTTCTTCTGTGTTTTATGGAGAGTTTTACTGGTATATCGTTATATGCGGGAATACTGCTGGAAATGCCTGTTTTGACAATTCCCCCCAGAAAGCGTTTCCAGACTTCCCCTTCAACACACGAGTTTAATTCTCTAAGTTGAATGCACACATTGACAACCGTTCTATTACATAGCTCCGTTTTGGTTTTAAAACCAGATTATTCTCCTTACAGCATATACTCATATTCACTCAGGAATGTCGAAACGAAGCTCTTACCAGAAACCTGTTTCTAACTCCTCAACGTAAAGGGAGATTTAACTAACTTATCTTAACAAACGCACAGCAGATCAATTTCAAGGACAGGTTTCTTCTATGTTTTAGGCAGAATTTTACTGCTATTTTGTTATATGCGGGAATACTGCTGGAAATGCCTGTTTTGAGATTTAACCACAGAAAGCGTTTCTAGACTTACCCTTCAACACACTAGTTTAAGTCCCTATGTTGAATGAACGAATTGACAACCGTTCTGTTCGAAAGCTCCGTTTTGGTTTTAGAACCATATATTTCTCATTATAGCATATACTCCCATTCACTCAGGAGTGTCCAAACGCAGCACTTTCCAGAAACGTGTTTCTAACTCCTGAATCTAAAGGGCTATTTAACTCACTTATCTGAACAATCGCACAGCAGAGCAATTTGAATGATACCTTTCTTCTGTGTTTTAGGCAGACTTTTACTGTTATTTAGTTATGTGCGGGAATACTGCTGGAAATTCCTGTTTTGAGATTTCTCCACAGAAAGAATTCCAGACTTGCCTCTCAACACACGAGATTAACTTTCTAAATTGAATGCGCCCATTGAAAATTTTTCTGTTATTTAGATCCGTTTCGGTTTTAGAACCAGATAGTTCTCCTTATAGCATGTACTCCCATTCACTCAGAAATGTCCAAACGCAGCTCTTACCAGAAACGTGTTTCTAAGTCCTGAATCTAAAGGGAGATTTAACTCACTTAGCACAACAGACACACAGGAGAGCTATTGGAAGGATAGGTTTCTTCTGTGTTTTAGGCAGAGTTTTACTGATATTTCGTTATAGGCGGGAATACTGCTGGAAAGGCCTGTTTTGGTATTTCCCCACAGAAAGCGGTTCCAGACTTCCCCTTCAATACACTAGTTTAACTCCCTAAGATGAATGCACACATTGACAACCGTCCTGCTAAATAGCGCCGTTTTGGTTTTGTAACCTGATAGTTATCCTTATAGCATATACTACCATTCACTCATAAGTGTCCTAACCCAGCACTTACCAGAAACGTGTTTCTAACTCCTGAATCTGAACTGCGATTTAACTCACTTAGCTGAACAAACGCAGAGCAGGGCAATTTGAAGGATACGTTTCTTCTGTGTCTTAGTCAGTGTTACTGCTATTTCGTTAGGTGCGGGAATACTGCTGGAAATGGCTGTTTTGGGATTTCCCCACAGAACGCCTTTCCAGACTTCCCCTTCAACACACGAGTTTAATTCTCTACGTTGAATGCACACATTGACAACCGTTCTATTAGATAGCTCCGTTTTGGTTTTAGAACCAGATTGTTCTCCTTACAGCATATACTCCCATTCACTCAGGAATGTCCAAACGCAGCTCTTACCAGAAACGTGTTTCTAAGTCATGAATCTAAAGGGAGATTTAAGTCACATAGCTGAAGAAAGGCACAGCAGAGCAATTTGAAGGATACGATTCTTCTGTGTGTTAGGCAGAGTTTTACTGCTATTTCGTTATATGCGGGAATACTGCTGGAAATGCCTGTTTTGAGATGTCTCCACAGAAAGGGTTTCCAGTCTTCCCCATCAACACACGAGTTTAGCTCCCTATGTTGAATGGACACGTTGACATCCTGTTTGTTAAAAAGGTCCGTTTTCGTTTTAGGACCAGAGAGTTCTCTTTACAGCATATACTCCCATTCACTCAGGAATGTCCACACGCAGCTTTTAGCAGAAAAGTGTTTCTAACTCCTGAATCTAAAGGGAGATTTAAGTCAGTTAGGTTAACAAACGCAATGCAGAATAATTTGAAGGAGACGTTTCTTCTGTGTTTTAGGCAGAGTTTTACTGCTATGTCGTTATTAGCGGGAATACTGCTGGAAATGCCTGTTTTGAGATTTCCCCACAGAAAGCATTTCCAGACTTCCCCTTTAACACACTAGTTTAAATCCCTAAGTGGAATGCACACACTGACAACAGTTCTGTTAGAAAGCTCCGTTTTGGTCTTAGAACCAGATAGTTCTCCTTACAGCATATACTTCCATTCACTCAGGAGTGTCCAAACGCTGCTCTTACCAGAAACGTGTTTCCAACTCCTGAATCAAAAGGGAGATTTAACTAACTTTGCTTAAAAACGCACAGTAGAGCAATTTGAAGGATACGTTTCTTCTGTGTATTATGCAGAATTTTCCTGCTATTTCGTTACATGCGGGAATACTGCTGGAAATGCCTGTTTTGATATTTTTCCACAAAATCGTTTCCAGACTTCCCCTTCAACACACAAGTTTCACTCCCTACGTTTAATGCGCACGTTGACAACCGTTCTGTTAGATAGCTCCGTTTTGGTTTTAGAACCTGATAGTCCTCCTTATAGCATATACGCCCATTCACTCAGGAGTGTCCAAACGCAGCCCTTACCAGAAACGTGTTTCTAACTCCTGAATCTAAAGGGCGATTTAACGCACTTAGGTGAACAAACGCACAGCAGAGCAATTTGAAGGATACGTTTCTTCTGTGATTTAGGCAGAGTTTTTTGCTATTTCTTTATAGGCGGGAAATCTGGTGGAAATTCCTGTTTTGAGATTTTCCCACAGAAAGCGTTTCCAGACTTCCCCTTCAAGACACTAGTTTAATTCTCTAAGTTGAATGCACACATTGACAACCGTTCTGTTAGACAGCGTCGTTTTGGTTTTAGAAACAGATACTTCTCCTTACGGCTTATACTCCCATTCACTCAGGAATGTCCAAACGCAGCTCTTACCTGAAACGTGCTTGTAACTCCTGAACCTTATGGGAGATTTAACTCACGTAGCTGAACAAAGGCACAGCAGAGCAATTTGAAGGATACGTTTCTTCTGTGTTTTAGGCAGAGTTTTACTGATATTTCGTTCTATGTGGGAATAATTCTGGAAATGCCTGTTTTGAGATGTCTCCACAGAAAGCGTTTCCAGACTTCCCCATCAACACACGAGTTTAAGTCCCTAAGTTGAATGCACACATTGACATCCATTCTGTAAAATAGGTCCGTTTTCGTTTTAGATCCAGATAGTATTCCTTACAGCATATACTCCCATTCACTCAGGAAGGTCCAAACGCAGCTTTTACCACAGACGTGTTTCTAAGTCCTGAATCTAAAGGGAGATTTAACTCACTAAGCTGAACAAACGCACTGCAGAACAACTTGAATGATACGTTTCTTCTGTGATTCAGCAGAGTTTTACCGCTATTTCGTTATATGAGGGAGTAGTACTGGAAATGCCTGTTTTGAAATGTCTCCACAGAAAGCGTTTCCAGACTTCCCCATCAACACAGGAGTTTAACTCTCTAAGTTGAATGCACACATTGACAACCGTTCTGTTAGATAGCTCTGTTTTGGTTTTAGAAACAGATAGTTATCTTTACACCATATACTCCCATTTACTCAGGAATGTCCAAATGCAGCTCTTACCAGAAACGTGTTTCTAACTCCTGAATCTAAAGGTAGATTTGACTCAATTACCTTAACAATCGCAGAACAGAGAAATATGAAAGATACGTTTCTTCTCTGTTTTACGCAGTGTTTTACTGCTATTTCGTTATATGCGGGAATCCTGCTGGAAATTCCTGTTTTGAGATTACTCCACGGAAAGCGTTTCCATAATTCCCCTTCAACAAACGAGTTTAACTCCCTCAGTTGAATGCACACATTGTCAACCGTTCTGTTATATAGCCCCGTTTTGGTTTTAGAACCAGATAGTTCTCCTTACACAATATACTCCATTTTACTCAGGAATGTCCAAACGCAGCTCTTACCAGAAACGTGTTTTGATCTCCTGAATCTAAAGGGAGATTTAACTCACTTAGCTGAACAAACGCACAGCAGAGCAATTTGAAGGGTACGTTTCTTCTGTGTTTTTGGCAGAGTTCTACTGCAATTTCGTTATAGGCGAAAATACTGCTGGAATTGCATGTTTTGGGATTTGCCCTCAGAAAGCGTTTCCAGACTTCCAATCCAACACAAGAGTTTAAATCCCTAAGTTGAATGCACACATTGACAACCGTTCTATTATATAGCTCCGTTTTGGCTGTATACCCCGACAGTACTCCTTACAGCATATATTACCATTCACTCAGGTATGTCCAAACGCAGCTCTTATCAGAAACGTGTTTCTAACTCCTGATTCTAAAGGGAGATTTAACTCAGTTAGCTGAAGAAACGCACAGCAGAGCAATTTAAAGGTTACGTTTCTTCTGTGTTATAGGCAGAGTTCTACTGCTATTTTGTTATAGGCAGGAATACTGCTGGAAATGCATGTTTTGAGATTTGCCCTCAGAAAGCGTTTCCAGACTTCCCCTTCAACACAGTAGTTTAATTCTCTAAGTTGAATGCACACATTGACAACCGTTCTGTTAGACAGCTTCGTTTTGGTTTTAGAAACAGATACTTCTCCTTACAGCTTATACTCCCATTCACTCAGGAATGTCCAAACGCAGCTCTTACCAGAAACGTGCTTGTAATTCCTGAATCTAATGGGAGATTTAACTCACGCAGCTGAACAAAGGCACAGCAGAGCAATTTGAAGGATACGTTTCTTCTGTGTTTTAGGCAGAGTTTTACTGATATTTCGTTATATGCGGTAATAATTCTGGAAATGCCTGTTTTGAGATGTCTCCACAGAAAGCGTTTCCAGACTTCCCCATCAACACACGAGTTTAAGTCCCTAAGTTGAATGCATACATTGACATCCGTTCTGTTAAATAGCTCCGTTTTCGTTTTAGATCCAGATAGTATGCCTTACAGCATATACTCCCATTCACTCAGGAATGGCCAAAGGCAGCTTTTACCAGAGACGTGTTTCTAAGTCCTGAATCTAAAGGGAGATTTAACTCACTAAGCTGAACAAACGCACTGCAGAACAACTTGAATGAAACGTTTCTTCTGTGATTCAGCAGAGTTTTACCGCTATTTCGTTATATGAGGGAGTAGTACTGGAAATGCCTGTTTTGAAATGTCTCCACAGAAAGCGTTTCCAGACTTCCCTATCAACACAGGAGTTTAACTCTCTAAGTTGAATGCACACATTGACAACCGTTCTGTTAGATAGCTCTGTTTTGGTTTTAGAAACAGATAGTTCTCTTTACACCATATACTCCCATTTACTTAGGAATGTCCAAATGCAGCTCTTACCAGAAACGTTTTTCTAACTCCTGAATCTAAAGGGAGATTTATCTCACTTAGCTGAACAATCGCACAGCAGAGCAATTTGATGGTTACGTTTCTTCTGTGTTTTAGGGAGAGTTCTACTGCTATTTCGCTATAGGCGGGAATACTGCTGGAAATGCATGTTTTGAGATTGACCCACAGAAAACGTTTCCAGACTTCCAATTCAACACACGAGTTTAACTCCCTAAGTTGAATGCACGCATTGTCAACCGTACTATTATATAGCTCCGTTTTGGCTTTATACCCCGACAGTACTACTTACAGCATATATTACCATTCACTCACGAATGTCCAAACGCAGCTCTTACCAGAAACGTGTTTGGAACTCCTGAATCTAAAGGGAGATTTAACTCAGTTAGCTAAACAAACGCACAGCAGAGCAATTTGAAGAAAACGTTTCTTCTGTGTTTTAGGCTGAGTTTTACTGCTATTTCGTTATATGCCGAATAGTGCTGGAAATGCCTGTTTTGAGATTTCTCCACAGAAATCGTTTCCAGAATTCCCCTTCAACAGACGAGTTTAACTCCCTACGTTGAATGCACACATTGACTACCGTTCTGTTTGATAGCTCCGTTTTGTTTTAGAACCAGATATTTCTCATTACAGCATATACTCCCATTTACTCAGGAATGTCCAAACGTGGCTCTTACCAGAAGCGTGTTTCTAACTCCTGAATCTAAAGGGAGATTTAACTCAGTTAGATAAAGAAATGCATAGCAGAGCAATTTGAAGGATACGTTTCCTCTGTGTTTTAGGCAGAATTGTACTGCTATTTCCTTATATGCAGGAATACTGATGGAAATGCCTGTTTTCTGATTCCTCCACAGAAGGCGTTTCCAGACTTCTTCTTCAACACACGAGTTTAACTCTCTAAGTTGAATGAACACATTAACAAGCGTTCTGTTAGATAGCTCTGTTTGGTTTTAGAATCAGATAGTACCCCTTACAGCATATACTCCCATTCACTCAGGAATGTCCAAATGCAGCCCTTAACAGAAACCTGTTTCTAACTCCTGAATCTAAAGGGAGATTTAACTCACTTATCTTAACAAACGCACAGCAGAGCAATTTGAAGGATAGGTATCTTCTGTGTTTTAGGCAGAGTGTTATTGCCCTTTTGTTATAGGCCGGAATACTGCTGGTAATGCCTGTTTTGAGATTTAACCACAGAAAGCGTTTGTAGACTTACCATTCATCACAATAGTTTAACTCCCTATGTTGAATGCACACATTGACAACCGTTCTGTTAGAAAGCTCCGTTTTGGTTTTAGAACCAGATAGTTCTCCTTACAGCATATAATCCCATTCACTCAGGAATGTCCAAATGCAGCTCTTACCAGAAACGTGTTTCTAACTCCTGAATCTCAAGGGAGATTTACCCCACTTAGCTGAAAAAATGTACAGCAGACCAATTTGAAGGATAAGTTTCCTGTGTGTTTTAGCGAGTACTTTACTGCTATTTCATTTTGTGCTGGAATACTGCTGGAGAAGCCATTTTTGAGATTTGAGCACAGAAAGCGTTTCCAGACTTCCCCTTCAACACAAGAGTTTAACTCCCTAAGTTGAATGCACACATTGACAACCGTTCTGTTAGATAGCTCCGTTTTGGTTTAAGAACCAGATGGTTCATTTTACAGCATATACTTCGATTCACTAAGGTACGTCCAAACGCAGCCCTTAGCAGAAACGTGTTTCTACCTCCTGATTCTAAAGGGAGATTTTAGTCACTTAGCGGAACAGACGCACAACAGAGCAGATTGAAAGATACGTTTCTTCTGTGTTTTAGGCAGACTTTACTGCTATTTCGTTATATGCTGGAAAACTGCTGGAAATGCCTCTTTTGAGATTTCCCCAGAGGAAGAGTTCCCAGACATCCCCTTCAACACACGAGTTTAATTCTCTACGTTGAATGCACACATTGACAACCGTTCTGTTAGATAGCTCCGTTTAGGTTTTAGAACCAGATAGTTCTCCTTATAGCATATACTCCCATTCACTCAGGAGTGTCCAAACGCAGCTCTTACCAGAAACGTGTTTCTAACTTCTGAATCTAAAGGGAGATTTAACTAAATTAGCTGAACAAAGGCAGAGCAGAGCAATTTGAAGGATACGGTTCTTGTGTATTTTAGGCAGAGTTTTACTGCTATTTTGTTATATGCGGGAATACTGCTGAAAATGCCTGTTTTGAGATTTCTCCAGAGAAAGCATTCCAGACTTCCCCCTCAACACACGAGATTAACTTTCTAAGTTGAATGCGCACATTGTCAACCGTTTTGTTAGTTACCTCCGTTTTGGTTTTAGAACCAGATAGTTCTCCTTACAGCATATACTTCCATTCACTCAGAAATGTCCAAACGCAGCCCTTACCGGAAACGTGTTTCAATCTCCTGAATCTAAAGGGAGATTTAACTCACTTAGCAGAACAATCGCACAGAAGAGCAATTTCAAGGATACGTTTCTTCTGTGTTTTAGGCAGAGTTCTACTGCTATTTCGTTATAGGAGGGAATACTGCTGGAAATGCCTGTTTTGAAATTTGCCCACAGAAAGCGTTTCCAGACTTCTTATTCAACACACGAGTTAAACTCCCTAAGTTGAATGCACACCTTGACAACCGTTGTGTCAGATAGCTCCGTTTTGGTTTTAGAACCAGATAGTTCTTCTTTCAGCATATATTCCCATTCACTGAGGAATGTCCAAACGCAGCTCTTACCGGAAACGTGTTTCTAACTCCTGAATCTAAAGAGAAATTTAACTCACTTAGCTAAACAAACGCACAGCAGAGCAATTTAAAGGATACATTCCTTCTGTGTTTTATGGAGAGTTTTACTGGTATATCATTATATGCGGGAATACTGCTGGAAATGCCTGTTTTGACAATTCCCCCCAGAAAGCGTTTCCAGACTTCCCCTTCAACACACGAGTTTAATTCTCTAAGTTGAATGCACACATTGACAACCGTTCTATTAGATAGCTCCGTTTTGGTTTTAAAACCAGATTATTCTCCTTACAGCATATACTCATATTCACTCAGGAATGTCCAAACGAAGCTCTTACCAGAAACCTGTTTCTAACTCCTCAAAGTAAAGGGAGATTTAACTAACTTATCTTAACAAACGCACAGCAGATCAATTTGAAGGATAGGTTTCTTCTGTGTTTTAGGCAGAATTTTACTGCTATTTTGTTATATGCGGGAATACTGCTGGAAATACCTGTTTTGATATTTCCCCACAGAAAGCGTTTCCAGACTTCCCCTTCAATACACTAGTTTATCTCCCTAAGATGAATGCACACATTGACAACCGTCCTGCTAAATAGCGCCGTTTTGGTTTTAGAACTTGATAGTTCTCCTTATAGCATATACTCCCATTCATTCATAAGTGTCCTAACCCAGCACTTACCAGAAACGTGTTTCTAACTCCTGAATGTGTATGGCGATTTAACTCACTTAGCTGGACAAACGCAGAGCGGAGCAATTTGAAGGATACGTTTCTTCTGTGTCTTAGGCACTGTTGCTGCTATTTCGTTAGGTGCGGGAATACTGCTGGAAATGCCTGTTTTGGGATTTCCCCACAGAACGCCTTTCCAGACTTCCCCTTCAACACACGAGTTTAATTCTCTACGTTGAATGCACACATTGACAACCGTTCTATTAGATAGCTCCGTTTTGGTTTTAGAACCAGATTGTTCTCCTTACAGCATATACTCCCATTCACTCAGGAATGTCCAAACGCAGCTCTTACCAGAAACGTGTTTCTAAGTCATGAATCTAAAGGGAGATTTAAGTCACATAGCTGAAGAAAGGCACAGCAGAGCAATTTGAAGGATACGATTCTTCTGTGTTTTAGGCAGAGTTTTACTGCTATTTCGTTATATGCGGGAATACTGCTGGAAATGCCTGTTTTGAGATGTCTCCACAGAAAGGGTTTCCAGTCTTCCCCATCAACACACGAGTTTAGCTCCCTATGTTGAATGGACACGTTGACATCCTGTTTGTTAAAAAGGTCCGTTTTCGTTTTAGGACCAGAGAGTTCTCTTTACAGCATATACTCCCATTCACTCAGGAATGTCCACACGCAGCATTTAGCAGAAAAGTGTTTCTAACTCCTGAATCTAAAGGGAGATTTAAGTCAGTTAGGTTAACAAACGCAATGCAGAATAATTTGAAGGAGACGTTTCTTCTGTGTTTTAGGCAGAGTTTTACTGCTACGTCGTTATAAGCGGGAATACTGCTGGAAATGCCTGTTTTGATATTTCCCCACAGAAAGCATTTCCAGACTTCCCCTTCAACACACTAGTTTAAATCCCTAAGTGGAATGCACACACTGACAACAGTTCTGTTAGAAAGCTCCGTTTTGGTCTTAGAACCAGATAGTTCTCCTTACAGCATATACTTCCATTCACTCAGGAGTGTCCAAACGCTGCTCTTACCAGAAACGTGTTTCCAACTCCTGAATCAAAAGGGAGATTTAACTAACTTTGCTTAAAAACGCACAGTAGAGCAATTTGAAGGATACGTTTCTTCTGTGTATTATGCAGAGTTTTACTGCTATTTCGTTACATGCGGGAATACTGCTGGAAATGCCTGTTTTGAGATTTCCCCACAGCAAGTGTATCCGGACTTCCTCTTCAACACAAGAGTTTAATTCTCTACGTCGAATGCACACATTGACAATCGTTCTGTTAGACAGCTCTGTTTTGGTTTTAGAACCAGATATTTCTCCTTAGAGCATATACTCCCATTCACTCAGGAATGTTCAAACGCAGCTCTTAACAGAAACGAGTTTGTAACTTCTGAATCTAAAAGGAGATTTAACTCACTGAGATGAACAAAAACGCAGCACAGCAATTTGAAGGACACGTATCTTCTGTGTTTCAGGCAGAGTTTTCCTGCTATTTCGATATATGCGGGAATACTGCTGGAAATGCCTGTTTTGAGATTTCCCCACAGAAAGCCCTTGCAGACTTCCCCTTCAACATAGGAGTTTAACTCCCTATCTTGAAGGCACACTTTGACAACCGTTTTGTTAGATAGCTCCGTTTTTCTTTTAGAACCAGATATTTATCCTTACAGCATATACTCCCATTCACTCAGGAATGTCCAAAAGCAGCTCTTACCAGAATCGTGTTTCTAACTCCTGAATCTAAAGGGCGATTTAACTCACTTAGCTGAACAAACGCACAGCAGAGCAATTTGCGGGATACGTTTCTTCATTGTTTTAGGCAGACTTTTACTTCTGTTTCGTTATAAGCGGGAATACTGATGGAAATGCCTGTTTTGATATTTCTCCACAGAAAGCATTCCAGACTTGCCCCTCAACACACGAGATTAACTTTCTAAGTTGAATGTGCACATTGACAACCGTTCTGTTAGTTTGCTCAGTTTTGGTTTTAGAACCAGATAGTTCTCCTTACAGCATATATTCCCATTCACTCAGATATGTCCAAACGCAGCTCTTACCGGAAAAGGGTTTCTAAATCCTGAATGTAAAGGAAGATTTAACTCACTTAGATGAACAAACGCACAGCAGAGCAATTTGAAGGACACGTTTCTCCTGTGTTTTAGGCAGAGTTTTACTGCTATTTCGTTATATGCGGGAATATTGCTGAAAATGCCTGTTTTGAGATTTCTCCACAAAAAGCCCTTCCAGACTTTCCCTTCAACACACGAGTTTAACTCTCCACGTTGAATGAACACATTGACAACCGTTCTGTTAGATAGCTCTCTTTTGGTTTTAGAACCAGATATTACTACTTAAAGCATATACTCCCATTCACTCAGGAATGTCCAAACGCAGCTCTTACCAGAAACGTGTATCTAAGTCATGAATCTAAAGGGAGATTTAAGTCACATAGCTGAAGAAAGGCACAGCAGAGCAATTTGAAGGATCCGATTCTTCTGTGTTTTAGGCAGAGTTTTACTGCTATTTCGTTATAGGCGGGAATACTGCTGGAAATGCCTGTTTTGCGATGTCTCCACAGAAAGTGTTTTCAGACTTCCCCTTCAACACGTGAGTTTAACTCTGTAACTTGAATGCACACATTGACAACCGTTCCGTTATATAGCTCCGTTTTGGTTTTAGAACCAGATAGTTCTCCTTACACCATATACTGCATTTTACTCAGGAATGTCCAAACGCAGCTCTTACCAGAAACGTGTTTCAAACTCCTGAATCTAAAGGGAGATTTAACTCACTAAGCTGAACAAACGCACTGCAGAACAACTTGAATGATACGTTTCTTCTGTGGTTCAGGCAGAGTTTTACCGCTATTTCTTTATATGCGGGAGTAGTACTGGAAATGCCTGTTTTGAAATGTCTCCACAGAAAGCGTTTCCAGACTTCCCCTTCAACACAGGAGTTTAACTCTCTAAGTTGAATGCACACGTTAACAACCGTTCTGTTAGACAGCTCTGTTTTGGTTTTAGAAACAGATAGTTCTCTTTACACCATATACTCCCATTTACTCAGGAATGTCCAAACGCAGCTCTTACCAGAAACGTGTTTCTGACTCCTGAATCTAAAGGGAGATTTGACTCACTTACCTTAACAATCGAACAGCAGAGAAATATGAAGGATAAGTTTCTTCTGTGTTTTACGCAGAGTTTTACTGCTATTTCGTTATATGAGGGAATACTGCTGGAAATGCCTGTTTTGAGATTACTCCACGGAAAGCGTTTCCATAATTCCCCTTCAACACACGAGTTTAATTCTCTATGTTGAATGCACACATTGACAACCGTTCTGTTAGACAGCTCCGTTTTGGTTTTAGAAACAGATAGTTCTCCTTACAGCATATAATCCCATTCACTCAGGAATGTCCAAACGCAGCTCTTACCAGAAACGTGTTTCTAACTGCTGAATCTAAAGGGAGATTTACCTCACTTAGCTGAAAAAACGTACAGCAGACCAATTTGAAGGATAAGTTTCCTGTGTGTTTTAGCGAGTACTTTACTGCTATTTCATTTTGTGCCGGAATACTGCTGGAGAAGCCTTTTTTGAGATTTGAGCACAGAAAGCGTTTCCAGACTTTCCCTTCAACACACGAGTTTAACTTTCTACGTTGAATGCACACATTCACAACCGTCCTGTTAGATAGCTCCGTTTAGGTTTTAGAACCAGATAGTTCTTCTTATAGCATATACTCCCATTCACGCAGGAGTGTGCAAACGCAGTTCTTACCAGAAACGTGTTTCTAACTCCTGAACCTAAAGGGAGATTTAACTGAATTAGCTGAACAAAGGCAGAGCAGAGCAATTCGATGGATACGTTTCTTCTGTATTTTAGGCAGAGTTCTACTGCTATTTTGTTATATGCAGGAATACTGCTGAAAATGCCTGTTTTGAGATTTCTCCAGAGAAAGCATTCCAGACTTGCCCTTCAACACACGAGATTAACTTTCTAAGTTGAATGCGCACATTGACAACCGTTCTGTTAGTTAGATCCGTTTTTGTTTTAGAACCAGATATTCCTCCTTACAGCATATACTTCCATTCACTCAGAAATGTCCAAACGCAGCTCTTATCGGAAACGGGTTTCTACCTCCTGAATCTAAAGGGAGATTTAACTCACTTAGCTGAACAAACCCACAGCAGAGCAACTTGAAGTGTACGTCTCTTCTGTGTTGTAGGCAGAGTTCTACTGCTATTTTGTTATAGGCGGGAATACTGCTGGAAATGCATGTTTTGAGATTTGCCCTCAGAAAGCGTTTCCAGACGTCCAATTCAACACACGAGTTTAACTCCCTAAGTTGAATTCACACATTGACAACCGTTCTATTATATAGCTCCGTTTTGGCTTTATACCCCGACAGTACTCCTTACACTATATATTACCATTCACTCAGGATTGTCCAAACGCAGCTCTTATCAGAGACGTGTTTCGAACTCCTAATTCTAAAGGGAGATTTAACTCAGTTAGCTGAACAAACGCACAGCAGAGCAATATGAAGGGTACGTTTCTTCTGTGTTTTAGGCAGAGTTCTACTGCTATCTCGTTATAGGCGGGAATACTGCTGGAAATGCATGTTTTGAGATTTGCCCTCAGAAAACCTTTCCAGACTTCCAATTCAACACACGAGTTTAACTCCCTAAGTTGAATGCACACTTTGACAACCGTTCAATTATATCTCCGTTTTGGCTTTATACCCCGACAATATTCCTTACAGCATATATTATCATTCACTCAGGAATGTCCAAACGCAGCTCTTATCAGAAACGTGTTTCTAACTCCTGATTCTAAAGGGAGATTTAACTCAGTTAGCTGAAGAAACGCACAGCAGAGCAATTTGAAGGGTACGTTTCTTCTGTGTTTTAGGCAGAGTTCTACTGCTATTTCGTTATAGGCGGGAATACTGCTGGAAATGCATGTTTTGAGATTTGCCCTCAGAAAGCGTTTCCAGACTTCCAATTCAACACACGAGTTTAAATCCCTAAGGTGAATGCACACATTGACAACTGTTCTGTTATATAGCTCCGTTTTGGCTTTATACCCCGACTGTACTCCTTACAGCATATATTACCATTCACTCAGGAATGTCCAAACGCAGCTCTTACGAGAAACGTGTTTCTAACTCCTGAATCTAAAGGGAGATTTAACTCAGTTTGCTAAACAAGTGCACAGCAGAGCAATTTGAAGAAAACTTTTCTTCTGTGTTTTAGGCTGAGTTTTACTGCTATTTCGTTATATGCCGGAATATTGCTGGAAATGCCTGTTTTGAGATTTCTCCACAGAAAGCGTTTCCAGAATTCCCCTTCAACAGACGTGTTTAACTCCCTACGTTGAATGCACACATTGACAACCGTTCTGTATTATAGCTCCGTTTTGGTTTTAGAACCAAATAGTTCTCATTACAGCATGTACTCCCATTTACTCAGGATTGTCCAAACGCAGCTCTTACCAGAAACGTGTTTCTAACTCCTGAATCTAAAGGGAGATTTAACTCAGTTAGATAAAGAAATGCACAGCAGAGCAATTTGAAGGATACGTTTCCTCTGTGTTTTAGGCAGAATTTTACTGCGATTTCCTTATATGCAGGAATGCAGATGGAAATGCCTGTTTTCAGATTCCTCCACAGAAGGCGTTTCCAGACTTCTTATTCAATACACGAGTTTAACTCTCTAAGTTGAATGAGCACATTAAGAAGCGTTCTGTTAGATAGCTCTGTTTTGGTTTTAGAATCAGATAGTACTCCTTACAGCATATACTCCCATTCACTCAGGAATGTCGAAATGCAGCCCTTACCAGAAACCTGTTTCTAACTCCTGAATCTAAAGGGAGATTTAACTCACTTATCTTAACAAACTCACAGCAGAGCAATTTGAAGGATAGGTATCTTCTGTGTTTTAGTCAGAGTTTTACTGCTCTTTTGCTATTGGCCGGAATACTGCTGGAAATTCCTGTTTTGAGATTTAACCACAGAAAGCGTTTCTAGACTTACCATTCATCACAATAGTTTAACTCCCTATGGTGAATGCAGACATTGACAACCGTTCTGTTAGAAAGCTCCGTTTTGGTTTTAGAACTAGATAGTTCTCCTTATAGCATATACTCAAATTCGCTCAGGATGGTCCAAACACAGCACTTACCAGAAACTTTTTTTTAACTCCTGAATCTAAAGGGCGATTTAACTCACTTAGCTGAACAGTCCCAAAGCAGAGCAATTTGTAGGATACCATTCTTCTGTGTTTTAGGCCGAGTTTAACTGCTATTTCGTTATGTGCGGGAATACTGCTGGAAATTCCTGTTTTGAGATTTCCCCACGGAAAGCGTTTCCAGACTTTCCCTTCAACACACGAGTTTAATTCTCTAGGTTGGATGAACACATTGAAAACCGTTCTGTTAGACAGCTTCGTTTTGGTTTTAGGACCACATAGTTCTCCTTACAGCATATACACGCATTCACTCAGGTATGTCCAAACGAAGCCCTTACCAGAAACGTGTTTCTAACTCCTGATACTAAAGGGAGATTATACTCACTTAGCTGAACAAACGCACAGCAGAGCAGATTGAAGGATACGTTTCTTCTGTGTTTTAGGCAGAGTTTTACTGCTATTTCGTGATATGCGGGAATAATGCTTGAAATGCCTGTTTTGATATTTTTCCACAAAATCGTTTCCAGACTTCCCCTTCAACACACAAGTCTAACTCCCTTCATTAAATGCGCACATTGACAACCGTTCTGTTAGATACCTCCGTTTTGGTTTTAGAACCTGATAGTCCTCCTTATAGCATATACGCCCATTCACTCAGGAGTGTCCAAACGCAGCACTTACCAGAAACGTGTTTCTAACTCCTGAATCTAAAGGGCGATTTAACGCACTTAGGTGAACAAACGCACAGCAGAGCAATTTGAAGGATACGTTTCTTCTGTGATTTAGGCAGAGTTATATTGCTATTTCGTTATAGGCGGGAAATCTGGTGGAAATTCCTGTTTTGAGATTTTCCCACAGAAAGTGTTTCCAGACTTCCCCTTCAGCACACTAGTTTAATTCTCTAATTTGAATGCACACATTGACAACCGTTCTGTTAGACAGCGTCGTTTTGGTTTTAGAAACAGATACTTCTCCTTACGGCTTATAATCCCATTCACTCAGGAATGTCCAAATGCAGGTCTTACCAGAAACGTGCTTGTAACTCCTGAACCTTATGGGAGATTTAAGTCACGTAGCTGAACAAAGGCACAGCAGAGCAATTTGAAGGATACGTTTCTTCTGTGTTTTAAGCAGAGTTTTACTGATATTTCGTTATATGTGGGAATACTTCTGGAAATGCCTGTTTTGAGATGTCTCCACAGAAAGCGTTTCCAAACATACCCATCAACACACGAGTTTAAATCCATAAGTTGAATGCACATATTGACATCCATTCTTTTAAATAGCTCCGTTTTCGTTTTAGATCCAGATAGTACGCCTTACAGCATATACTCCCATTCACTCAGGAATGTCCAAACGCAGCTTTTACCAGAGACGTGTTTCTACGTCCTGAATCTAAAGGGAGATTTAACTCACTAAGCTGAACAAACGCACTGCAGAACAACTTGAATGATACGTTTCTTCTGTGATTCAGGCAGAGTTTTACCGCTATTTCGTTATATGAGGGAGTAGTACTGGAAATGCCTGTTTTGAAATGTCTCAACAGAAAGCGTTTTCAGACTTCCCGATCAACACAGGAGTTTAAATCTCTAAGTTGAATGCACACATTGACAACCGTTCTGTTAGATTTCTCTGTTTTGGTTTTAGGAACAGATAGTTCTCTTTACACCATATACTCCCATTTACTCAGGAATGTCCAAAAGCAGCTCTTACCAGAAACGTGTTCCTAACTCCTGAATCTAAAGGGAGATTTGACTCACTTACCTTAACAATCGCACAACAGAGAAATATGAAGGATAAGTTTCTTCTCTGTTTTTCGCAGTTTTACTGCTATTTCGTTATATGTGCGAATACTGCTGGAAATGCCTGTTTTGAGATGTCTCCACAGAAAGCGTTTCCAGACTTCCCCATCAACACACGAGTTTAAATCCCTAAGTTGAATACACACTTTGACATCCGTTCTGTTAAATAGCTCCGTTTTCGTTTTAGATCCAGATAGTACGCCTTACAGCATATACTCCAATTCACTCAGGAATGTCCAAACGCAGCCCTTATCAGAAACGTTTCTCTAACTCCTGATTCTAAAGGGAGGTTTAACTCAGTTAGCTGAACAAACGCACAGCAGAGCATTTTGAAGGGTACGTTTCTTCTGTGTTTTAGGCAGAGTTCTACTGCTGTTTCTTTATAGGCGGGAATACTGCTGGAAATGCATGTTTTGAGATTTGCCCTCAGAAAGCATTTCCAGACTTCCAATTCAACACACGTTTTTAACTCCCTAAGTTGAATGCACACATTGACAACCGTTCTGTTATATAGCTCCGTTTTGGCTTTATACCCTGACAGTACCCCTTACAGCATATATTACCATTCACTCAGGAATGTCCAAACGCAGCTCTTACCAGAAACGTGTTTGGAACTCCTGAATCTACAGGGAGATTTAACTCAGTTAGCTAAACAAACGCACAGCAGAGCAATTTAAAGAAAACTTTTCTTCTGTGTTTTAGGCTGAGTTTTACTGCTATTTCGTTATATGCTGGAATATTGCTAGAAATGCCTGTTTCGAGATTTCTCCACAGAAATCGTTACCAGAATTCCCCTTCAACAGACGAGTTTAACTCCCTACGTTGAATGCACACATTGACTACCGTTCTGTTTGATAGCTCCGTTTTGGTTTTAGAAGCAGATAGTTCTCATTACAGCATATACTCCCATTTACTCAGGAATGTCCAAACGCAGCTCTTACCAGAAACTTGTTTCTAACTCCTGAATCTAAAGGGAGATTTAACTCAGTTGGATAAAGAAATGCACAGCAGAGCAATTTGAAGGATACGTTTCCTCTGTGTTTTAGGCAGAATTTTACTGCTACTTCCTTATATGCAGGAATACTGATGGAAATGCCTGTTTTCAGATTCCTCCACAGAAGGCGTTTCCAGACTTCTTCTTCAACACACGAGTTTAACACTCTAAGTTGAATGAACACATTAACAAGCGTTTTGTTAGATAGCTCTATTTTGGTTTTAGAATCAGATAGTACTCCTTACAGCATATACTCCCATTCACTCAGGAATGTCCAAATGCAGCCCTTACCAGAAACCTGTTTCTAACTCCTGAATCTAAAGGGAGATTTAACTCACTTATCTTAACAAACGCACAGCAGAGCAATTTGAAGGATAGGTATCTTCTGTGTTTTAGGCAGAGTGTTACTGCTCTTTTGTTTTAGGCCGGAATACTACTGGAAATGCCTGTTTTGATATTTAACCACAGAAACCGTTTGTAGACTTACCATTCATCACAATAGTTTAACTCCCTATGTTGAATGCACACATTGGCAACCGTTCTGTTAGAAAGCTCCGTTTTGGTTTTAGAACCAGATAGTTCTCCTTACAGCATATAATCCCATTCACTCAGGAATGTCCAAATGCAGCTCTTACCAGAAACGTGTTTCTAACTCCTGAAACTAAAGGGAGATTTACCCCACTTAGCTGAAAAAACGTACAGCAGACCAATTTGAAGGATAAGTTTCCTGTGTGTTTTAGCGAGTACTTTACTGCTATTTCATTTTGTGCCGGAATACTGCTGGAGAAGCCTTTTTTGAGATTTGACCACAGAAAGTGTTTCCAGACTTCCACTTCAACACACGAGTTTAACTCCCTAAGTTGAATGCACATACTGACAACCGTTCTGTTAGATAGCTCCGTTTTGGTTTCAGAACCAGATGGTTCATTTTACAGCATATACTTCGATTCACTAAGGTATGTCCAAACGCAGCCCTTAGCAGAAACGTGTTTCTACCTCCTGATTCTAAAGGGAGATTTTAGTCACTTAGCGGAACAAACGCACAGCAGAGCAGATTGAAAGATACGTTTCTTCTGTGTTTTAGGCAGACTTTACTGCTATTTCCTTATATGCTGGAATACTGCTGGAAATGCCTCTTTTGAGATTTCCCAGAGGAAGAGTTTCCAGACATCCCCTTCCACACACGAGTTTAATTCTCTACGTTGAATGCACACATTGACAACCGTTCTGTTAGATAGCTCCGTTTAGGTTTTAGAACCAGATAGTTCTCCTTATAGCATATACTCCCATTCACTCAGGAGTGCCCAAACGCAGCTCTTACCAGAAACGTGTTTCTAACTTCTGAATCTAAAGGGAGATTTAAATAAATTAGCTGAACAAAGGCAGAGCAGAGCAATTTGAAGGATACGGTTCTTGTGTATTTTAGGCAGAGTTTTACTGCTATTTTTTTTTATGCGGGAATACTGCTGAAAATGTCTCTTTTGAGATTTCTCCAGAGAAAGCATTCCAGACTTGCCCCTCAACACACGAGATTAACTTTCTAAGTTGAATGCGCACATTGACAACCGTTCTGTTAGTTAGCTCCGTTTTGGTTTTAGAACCAGATAGTTCTCCTTACAGCATATACTTCCATTCACTCAGAAATGTCCAAACGCAGCTCTTACCGGAAACGTGTTTCTAACTCCTGAATCTAAAGGGAGATTTAACTCACTTAGCTGAACAACGCACAGCAGAGCAATTTCAAGGATACGTTCCTTCTGTGTTTTAGGCATTGTTCTACTGCTATTTCGTTATAGGAGGGAATACTGCTGGAAATGCCTGTTTTGAGATTTGCCCACAGAAAGCGTTTCCAGACTTCTTATTCAACACACGAGTTAAACTCCCTAAGTGGAATGCACACGTTGACAACCGTTCTGTCAGATAGCTCCGTTTTGGTTTTAGAACCAGATAGTTCTTCTTTCAGCATATATTCCCATTCACTGAGGAATGTCCAAACGCAGCTCTTACCGGAAACGTGTTTCTAACTCCTGAATCTAAAGAGAGATTTAACTCACTTAGCTAAACAAACGCACAGCAGAGCAATTTAAAGGATACATTTCTTCTGTGTTTTATGGAGAGTTTTACTGGTATATCGTTATTTGAGGGAATACTGCTGGAAATGCCTGTTTTGACAATTCCCCCCAGAAAGCGTTTCCAGACTTCCCCTTCAACACACGAGTTTAATTCTCTAAGTTGAATGCACACATTGACAACCGTTCTATTAGATAGCTCCGTTTTGGTTTTTAAACCAGATTATTCTCCTTACAGCATATACTCATATTCACTCAGGAATGTCCAAACGAAGCTCTTACCAGAAACCTGTTTCTAACTCCTCAACGTAAAGGGAGATTTAACTAACTTATCTTAACAAACGCACAGCAGAGCAATTTGAAGGATAGGTTTCTTCTGTGTTTTAGGCAGAATTTTACTGCTATTTTGTTATATGCGGGAATACTGCTGGAAATGCCTGTTTTGAGATTTAACCACAGAAAGCGTTTCTAGACTTACCCTTCAACACACTAGTTTAAGTCCCTATGTTGAATGCACAAATTGACAACCGTTCTGTTCGAAAGCTCCGTTTTGGTTTTAGAACCATATATTTCTCCTTATAGCATATACTCCCATTCACTCAGGAGTGTCCAAACGCAGCACTTTCCAGAAACGTGTTTCTAACTCCTGAATCTAAAGGGCTATTTAACTCACTTATCTGAACAATCGCACAGCAGAGCAATTTGAATGATACCTTTCTTCTGTGTTTTAGGCAGACTTTTACTGCTATTTCGTTATGTGCGGGAATACTGCTGGAAATTCCTGTTTTGAGATTTCTCCACAGAAAGCATTCCAGACTTGCCTCTCAACACACGAGATTAACTTTCTAAGTTGAATTCGCCCATTGAAAATTTTTCTGTTATTTAGATCCGTTTGGGTTTTAGAACCAGATAGTTCTCCTTATAGCATGTACTCCCATTCACTCAGAAATGTCCAAACGCAGCTCTTACCAGAAACGTGTTTCTAAGTCCTGAATCTAAAGGGAGATTTAACTCACTTAGCAGAACAGACACACAGCAGAGCTATTGGAAGGATACGTTTCTTCTGTGTTTTAGGCAGAGTTTTACTGATATATCGTTATAGGCGGGAATACTGCTGGAAATGCCTGTTTTGGTATTTCCCCACAGAAAGCGTTTCCAGACTTCCCCTTCAATACACTAGTTTAACGCCCTAAGATGAATGCACACATTGACAACCGTCCTGCTAAATAGCGCCGTTTTGGTTTTAGAACCTGATAGTTCTCCTTATAGCATATATTCCCATTCACTCATAAGTGTCCTAACCCAGCACTTACCAGAAACGTGTTTCTAACTCCTGAATCTGAACGGCGATTTAACTCACTTAGCTGAACAAACGCAGAACAGGGCAATTTGAAGGATACGTTTCTTCTGTGTCTTAGGCAGTGTTACTGCTATTTCGTTAGGTGCGGGAATACTGCTGGAAATGCCTGTTTTGGGATTTCCCCACAGAACGCATTTCCAGACTTCCCCTTCAACACACGAGTTTAATTCTCTACGTTGAATGCACACATTGACAACCGTTCTATTAGATAGCTCCGTTTCGGTTTTAGAACCAGATTGTTCTCTTTACAGCATATACTCCCATTCACTCAGGAATGTCCAAACGCAGCTCTTACCAGAAACGTGTTTCTAAGTCATGAATCTAAAGGGAGATTTAAGTCACATAGCTGAAGAAAGGCACAGCAGAGCAATTTGAAGGATACGATTCTTCTGTGTTTTAGGCAGAGTTTTACTGCTATTTCGTTATATGCGGGAATAGTGCTGGAAATGCCTGTTTTCCGATGTCTCCACAGAAAGGGTTTCCAGTCTTCCCCATCAACACACGAGTTTAGCTCCCTATGTTGAATGGACACGTTGACATCCTGTGTGTTAAAAAGCTCCGTTTTCGTTTTAGGACCAGATAGTTCTCTTCACAGCATATACTCCCATTCACTCAGGAATGTCCACACGCAGCTTTTAGCAGAAAAGTGTTTCTAACTCCTGAATCTAAAGGGAGATTTAACTCAGTGAGGTTAACAATCGTACTGCAGAATAATTTGAAGGAGACGTTTCTTCTGTGTTTTAGGCAGAGTTTTACTGCTATGTCGTTATATGCGGGAATACTGCTGGAAATGCCTGTTTTGTGATTTCCCCACAGAAAGCGTTTCCAGACTTCCCCTTCAACACACTAGTTTAAATCCCTAAGTGGAATGCACACACTGACAACAGTTCTGTTAGAAAGCTCCGTTTTGGTCTTAGAACCAGATAGTTCTCCTTACAGCATATACTCCCATTCACTCAGGAGTGTCCAAACGCTGCTCTTACCAGAAACGTGTTTCCAACTCCTGAATCAAAAGGGAGATTTAACTAACTTTGCTTAGAAATGCACAGTAGAGCAATTTGAAGGATACGATTCTTCTCTGTTTTATGCAGAGTTTTACTGCTATTTCGTTATATGCGGGAATACTGCTGGAAATGCCTGTTTTGAGATTTCACCACAGCAAGTGTATCCTGACTTCCTCTTCAACACAAGAGTTTAATTCTCTACGTCGAATGCACACATTGACAATCGTTCTGTTAGACAGCTCTGTTTTGGTTTTAGAACCAGATATTTCTCTTTAGAGCATATACTCCCATTCACTCAGGAATGTCCAAACGCAGCTCTTAACAGAAACGAGTTTGTAACTCCTGAATCTAAAGGGACATTTAACTCACTGAGATGAACAAAAACACAGCACAGCAATTTGAAGGATACGTATCTTCTGTGTTTCAGGCAGAGTTTTACTGCTATTTCGATATATGCGGGAATACTGCTGGAAATGCCTGTTTTGAGATTTCCCCACAGAAAGCGTTTCCAGACTTCCCCTTCAACATAGGAGTTTAACTCCCTATCTTGAATGCACACTTTGACAACCGTTTTGTTAGATAGCTCCGTTTTTCTTTTAGAACCAGATATTTATCCTTACAGGATATACTCCCATTCACTCAGGAATGTCCAAACGCAGCTCTTACCAGAATCGTGTTTCTAACTCCTGAATCTAAAGGGCGATTTAACTCACTTAGCTGAACAAACGGACAGCAGAGCAATTTGAGGGATACGTTTCTTCATTGTTTTAGGCAGACTTTTACTGCTATTTCGTTATAAGCGGGAATACTGCTGGAAATGCCTGTTTTGATATTTCTCCACAGAAAGCATGCCAGACTTGCCCCTCAACACACGAGATTATCTTTCTAAGTTGAATGTGCACATTGACAACCGTTCTGTTAGTTTGCTCAGTTTTGGTTTTAGAACCAGATAGTTCTCCTTACAGCATATATTCCCATTCACTCAGAAATGTCCAAACGCAGCTCTTACCGGAAAAGGGTTTCTAAATCCTGAATGTAAAGGAAGATTTAACTCACTTAGCTGAACAAACGCACAGCAGAGCAATTTGAAGGACACGTTTCTCCTGTGTTTTAGGCAGAGTTTTACTGCTATTTCGTTATATGCGGGAATAATGCTGAAAATGCCTTTTTTGAGATTTCTCCACAGAAAGCCCTTCCAGACTTCCCCTTCAACACACGAGTTTAACTCTCTAAGTTGAATGAACACATTGAGAACCGTTCTGTTAGATAGCTCTCTTTTGGTTTTAGAACCAGATATTACTACTTACAGCATATACTCCCATTCACTCAGGAATGACCAAACGCAGCTCTTACCAGAAACGTGTATCTAAGTCATGAATCTAAAGGGAGATTCAAGTCACATAGCTGAAGAAAGGCACAGCAGAGCAATTTGAAGGATCCGATTCTTCTGTGTTTTAGGCAGTGTTTTACTGCTATTTCGTTATAGGCGGGAATACTGCTGGAAATGCCTGTTTTGCGATGTCTCCACAGAAAGTGTTTTCAGACTTCCCCTTCAACACGAGAGTTTAACTCTGTAAGTTGAATGCACACATTGACAACCGTTCTGTTATATAGCTCCGTTTTGGTTTTAGAACCAGATAGTTCTCCTTACACCATATACTCCATTTTACTCAGGAATGTCCAAACGCAGCTCTTACCAGAAACGTGTTTCGAACTCCTTAATCTAAAGGGAGATTTAACTCAGTTAGCTGAACAAACGCACAGCAGAGCAATTTGAAGGGTACATTTCTTCTGTGTTTTAGGCAGAGTTCTACTGCTATTTCGTTATAGGAGGGAATACTGCTGGAAATGCATGTTTTGAGATTTGCCCTCAGAAAACGTTTCCAGACTTCCAATTCAGCACACGAGTTTAACTCCCTACGTTGAATGCACACATTGACAACCGTTCTGTTATATAGCTCCGTTTTGGCTATATACCCCGACAGTTCTCCTTACAGCATATATTACCATTCACTCAGGAATGTCCAAACGCAGCTCTTACCGGAAACGTGTTTGTAACTCCTGATACTAAAGGGAGATTATACTCACTTAGCTGAACAAACGCACTGCAGAGCAGATTGAAGGATACGTTTCTTCTGTGTTTTAGGCAGAGTTTTACTGCTATTTCGTTATATGCCAGAATAATGCTTGAAATGCCTGTTTTGATATTTTTCCACAAAATCGTTTCCAGACTTCCCCTTCAACACACAAGTTTAACTCCCTACGTTAAATGCGCACATTGACAACCGTTCTGTTAGATAGCTCCGTTTTGGTTTTAGAACCTGATAGTCCTCCTTATAGCATATACGCCCATTCACTCAGGAGTGTCCAAACGCAGCACTTACCAGAAACGTGTTTCTAACTCCTGAATCTAAAGGGCGATTTAACGCACTTAGGTGAACAAACGCACAGCAGAGCAATTTGAAGGATACGTTTCTTCTGTGATTTAGGCAGAGTTTTATTGCTATTTCGTTATAGGCGGGAAATCTGGTGGAAATTCCTGTTTTGAGATTTTCCCACAGAAAGCGTTTCCAGACTTCCCCTTCAACACACTTGTTTAATTCTCTAAGTTGAATGCACACATTGACAACCGTTCTGTTAGACAGCGTCGTTTTGGTTTTAGAAACAGATACTTCTCCTTACAGCTTGTACTCCCATTCACTCAGGAATGTCCAAACGCAGCTCTTACTAGAAACGTGCTTGTAACTCCTGAACCTTATGGGAGATTTAAGTCACGTAGCTGAACAAAGGCACAGCAGAGCAATTTGAAGGATACCTTTCTGCTGTGTTTTAGGCAGAGTTTTACTGATATTTCGTTATATGCGGGAGTACTTCTGGAAATGCCTGTTTTGAGATGTCTCCACAGAAAGCGTTTCCAGACTTCCCCATCAACACACGTGTTTATGTCCCTAAGTTGAATGCACATATTGACATCCGTTCTGTTAAATAGCTCCGTTTTCGTTTTAGATCCAGATAGTACGCCTTACAGCATATACTCCCATTCACTCAGGAATGTCCAAACGCAGCTTTTACCAGAGACGTGTTTCTAAGTCCTGAAACTAAAGGGAGATTTAACTCACTAAGCTGAACAAACGCACTGCAGAACAACTTGAATGATACTTTTCTTCTGTGATTCAGCAGAGTTTTACCACTGTTTCGTTATATGAGGGAGTAGTACTGGAAATGCCTGTTTTGAAGTGTCTCCACAGAAAGCGTTTCCAGACTTCCCCATCAACACAGGAGTTTAACTCTCTACGTTGAATGCACACATTGACAACCTTTCTGTTAGATAGCTCTGTTTTGGTTTTAGAAACAGATAGTTCTCTTTACACCATATACTCCCATTTACTCAGGAATGTCCAAATGCAGCTCTTACCAGAAACGTGTTTCTAACTCCTGAATCTAAAGGTAGATTTGACTCACTTACCTTAACAATCGCACAACAGAGAAATATGAAGGATACGTTTCTTCTCTGTTTTACGCAGAGTTTTACTGCTATTTCGTTATATGCGGGAATACTGCTGGAAATTCCTGTTTTGAGATTACTCCACGGAAAGCGTTTCCATAATTCCCCTTCAACAAACGAGTTTAACTCTCTAAGTTGAATGCACACATTGACAACCATTCTGTTATATAGCCGCGTTTTGGTTTCAGAACCAGATAGTTCTCCTTACACCATATACTCCATTTTACTCAGGAATGTCCAAACGCAGCCCTTACCAGAAACGTGTTTCGATCTCCTGAATCTAAAGGGAGATTTCACTCACTTAGCTGAACAAACGCAGAGCAGAGCAATTTGAAGGGTACGTTTCTTCTGTGTTTTAGGCAGAGTTCTACTGCTATTTCGTTATAGGCGAAAATACTGCTGGAAATGCCTGTTTTGGGATTTGCCCTCAGAAAGAGTTTCCAGACTTCCAATCCAACACACGAGTTTAAATCCCTAAGTTGAATGCACACATTGACAACCGTTCTATTACATAGCTCCGTTTTGGCTGTATACCCCGACAGTACTCCTTACAGCATATATTACCATTCACTCAGGTATGTCCAAACGCAGCTCTTACCAGAAACGTGTATCTAACTCCTGAATCTAAAGGGAGATTTAACTCAGTAAGATAAAGAAATGCACAGCAGAGCAATTTGAAGGATACGTTTCCTCTGTGTTTTAGGCAGAATTTTACTGCGATTTCCTTATATGCAGGAATACTGATGGAAATGCCTGTTTTCAGATTCCTCCACAGAAGGCGTTTCCAGACTTCTTCTTCAACACACGAGTTTAACTCTCTAAGTTGAATGAGCACATTAACAAGCGGTCTGTTAGATAGCTCTGTTTTTGTATTAGGACCACATAGTACGCCTTACAGCATATACTCCCATTCACTCAGGAATGTCCAAACGCAGCCCTTATCAGAAACGTGTTTCTAACTCCTGATTCTAAAGGGAGGTTTAACTCAGTTAGCTGAACAAACGCACAGCAGAGCAATTTGAAGGGTACGTTTCTTCTGTGTTTTAGGCAGAGTTCTACTGCTGTTTCTTTATAGGCGGGAATACTGCTGGACATGCATGTTTTGAGATTTGCCCTCAGAAAGCATTTCCAGACTTCCAATTCAACACACGTTTTTAACTCCCTAAGTTGAATGCACACATTGACAACCGTTCTGTTATATAGCTCCGTTTTGGCTTTATACCCTGACAGTACCCCTTACAGCATATATTACCATTCACTCAGGAATGTCCAAACGCAGCTCTTACCAGAAACGTGTTTGGAACTCCTGAATCTACAGGGAGATTTAACTCAGTTAGCTAAACAAACGCACAGCAGAGCAATTTAAAGAAAACTTTTCTTCTGTGTTTTAGGCTGAGTTTTACTGCTATTTCGTTATATGCTGGAATATTGCTGGAAATGCCTGTTTCCAGATTTCTCCACAGAAATCGTTACCAGAATTCCCCTTCAACAGACGAGTTTAACTCCCTACGTTGAATGCACACATTGACTACCGTTCTGTTTGATAGCTCCGTTTTGGTTTTAGAAGCAGATAGTTCTCATTACAGCATATACTCCCATTTACTCAGGAATGTCCAAACGCAGCTCTTACCAGAAACTTGTTTCTAACTCCTGAATCTAAAGGGAGATTTAACTCAGTTGGATAAAGAAATGCACAGCAGAGCAATTTGAAGGATACGTTTCCTCTGTGTTTTAGGCAGAATTTTACTGCTACTTCCTTATATGCAGGAATACTGATGGAAATGCCTGTTTTCAGATTCCTCCACAGAAGGCGTTTCCAGACTTCTTCTTCAACACACGAGTTTAACACTCTAAGTTGAATGAACACATTAACAAGCGTTTTGTTAGATAGCTCTATTTTGGTTTTAGAATCAGATAGTACTCCTTACAGCATATACTCCCATTCACTCAGGAATGTCCAAATGCAGCCCTTACCAGAAACCTGTTTCTAACTCCTGAATCTAAAGGGAGATTTAACTCACTTATCTTAACAAACGCACAGCAGAGCAATTTGAAGGATAGGTATCTTCTGTGTTTTAGGCAGAGTGTTACTGCTCTTTTGTTTTAGGCCGGAATACTACTGGAAATGCCTGTTTTGATATTTAACCACAGAAACCGTTTGTAGACTTACCATTCATCACAATAGTTTAACTCCCTATGTTGAATGCACACATTGGCAACCGTTCTGTTAGAAAGCTCCGTTTTGGTTTTAGAACCAGATAGTTCTCCTTACAGCATATAATCCCATTCACTCAGGAATGTCCAAATGCAGCTCTTACCAGAAACGTGTTTCTAACTCCTGAAACTAAAGGGAGATTTACCTCACTTAGCTGAAAAAACGTACACCAGACCAATTTGAAGGATAAGTTTCCTGTGTGTTTTAGCGAGTACTTTACTGCTATTTCATTTTGTGCCGGAATACTGCTGGAGAAGCCTTTTTTGAGATTTGACCACAGAAAGTGTTTCCAGACTTCCACTTCAACACACGAGTTTAACTCCCTAAGTTGAATGCACATACTGACAACCGTTCTGTTAGATAGCTCCGTTTTGGTTTCAGAACCAGATGGTTCATTTTACAGCATATACTTCGATTCACTAAGGTATGTCCAAACGCAGCCCTTAGCAGAAACGTGTTTCTACCTCCTGATTCTAAAGGGAGATTTTAGTCACTTAGCGGAACAAACGCACAGCAGAGCAGATTGAAAGATACGTTTCTTCTGTGTTTTAGGCAGACTTTACTGCTATTTCCTTATATGCTGGAATACTGCTGGAAATGCCTCTTTTGAGATTTCCCAGAGGAAGAGTTTCCAGACATCCCCTTCCACACACGAGTTTAATTCTCTACGTTGAATGCACACATTGACAACCGTTCTGTTAGATAGCTCCGTTTAGGTTTTAGAACCAGATAGTTCTCCTTATAGCATATACTCCCATTCACTCAGGAGTGTCCAAACGCAGCTCTTACCAGAAACGTGTTTCTAACTTCTGAATCTAAAGGGAGATTTAAATAAATTAGCTGAACAAAGGCAGAGCAGAGCAATTTGAAGGATACGGTTCTTGTGTATTTTAGGCAGAGTTTTACTGCTATTTTTTTATATGCGGGAATACTGCTGAAAATGTCTCTTTTGAGATTTCTCCAGAGAAAGCATTCCAGACTTGCCCCTCAACACACGAGATTAACTTTCTAAGTTGAATGCGCACATTGACAACCGTTCTGTTAGTTAGCTCCGTTTTGGTTTTAGAACCAGATAGTTCTCCTTACAGCATATACTTCCATTCACTCAGAAATGTCCAAACGCAGCTCTTACCGGAAACGTGTTTCTAACTCCTGAATCTAAAGGGAGATTTAACTCACTTAGCTGAACAACGCACAGCAGAGCAATTTCAAGGATACGTTCCTTCTGTGTTTTAGGCATTGTTCTACTGCTATTTCGTTATAGGAGGGAATACTGCTGGAAATGCCTGTTTTGAGATTTGCCCACAGAAAGCGTTTCCAGACTTCTTATTCAACACACGAGTTAAACTCCCTAAGTTGAATGCACACGTTGACAACCGTTCTGTCAGATAGCTCCGTTTTGGTTTTAGAACCAGATAGTTCTTCTTTCAGCATATATTCCCATTCACTGAGGAATGTCCAAACGCAGCTCTTACCGGAAACGTGTTTCTAACTCCTGAATCTAAAGAGAGATTTAACTCACTTAGCTAAACAAACGCACAGCAGAGCAATTTAAAGGATACATTTCTTCTGTGTTTTATGGAGAGTTTTACTGGTATATCGTTATTTGAGGGAATACTGCTGGAAATGCCTGTTTTGACAATTCCCCCCAGAAAGCGTTTCCAGACTTCCCCTTCAACACACGAGTTTAATTCTCTAAGTTGAATGCACACATTGACAACCGTTCTATTAGATAGCTCCGTTTTGGTTTTTAAACCAGATTATTCTCCTTACAGCATATACTCATATTCACTCAGGAATGTCCAAACGAAGCTCTTACCAGAAACCTGTTTCTAACTCCTCAACGTAAAGGGAGATTTAACTAACTTATCTTAACAAACGCACAGCAGAGCAATTTGAAGGATAGGTTTCTTCTGTGTTTTAGGCAGAATTTTACTGCTATTTTGTTATATGCGGGAATACTGCTGGAAATGCCTGTTTTGAGATTTAACCACAGAAAGCGTTTCTAGACTTACCCTTCAACACACTAGTTTAAGTCCCTATGTTGAATGCACAAATTGACAACCGTTCTGTTCGAAAGCTCCGTTTTGGTTTTAGAACCATATATTTCTCCTTATAGCATATACTCCCATTCACTCAGGAGTGTCCAAACGCAGCACTTTCCAGAAACGTGTTTCTAACTCCTGAATCTAAAGGGCTATTTAACTCACTTATCTGAACAATCGCACAGCAGAGCAATTTGAATGATACCTTTCTTCTGTGTTTTAGGCAGACTTTTACTGCTATTTCGTTATGTGCGGGAATACTGCTGGAAATTCCTGTTTTGAGATTTCTCCACAGAAAGCATTCCAGACTTGCCTCTCAACACACGAGATTAACTTTCTAAGTTGAATTCGCCCATTGAAAATTTTTCTGTTATTTAGATCCGTTTGGGTTTTAGAACCAGATAGTTCTCCTTATAGCATGTACTCCCATTCACTCAGAAATGTCCAAACGCAGCTCTTACCAGAAACGTGTTTCTAAGTCCTGAATCTAAAGGGAGATTTAACTCACTTAGCAGAACAGACACACAGCAGAGCTATTGGAAGGATACGTTTCTTCTGTGTTTTAGGCAGAGTTTTACTGATATATCGTTATAGGCGGGAATACTGCTGGAAATGCCTGTTTTGGTATTTCCCCACAGAAAGCGTTTCCAGACTTCCCCTTCAATACACTAGTTTAACGCCCTAAGATGAATGCACACATTGACAACCGTCCTGCTAAATAGCGCCGTTTTGGTTTTAGAACCTGATAGTTCTCCTTATAGCATATATTCCCATTCACTCATAAGTGTCCTAACCCAGCACTTACCAGAAACGTGTTTCTAACTCCTGAATCTGAACGGCGATTTAACTCACTTAGCTGAACAAACGCAGAACAGGGCAATTTGAAGGATACGTTTCTTCTGTGTCTTAGGCAGTGTTACTGCTATTTCGTTAGGTGCGGGAATACTGCTGGAAATGCCTGTTTTGGGATTTCCCCACAGAACGCATTTCCAGACTTCCCCTTCAACACACGAGTTTAATTCTCTACGTTGAATGCACACATTGACAACCGTTCTATTAGATAGCTCCGTTTCGGTTTTAGAACCAGATTGTTCTCTTTACAGCATATACTCCCATTCACTCAGGAATGTCCAAACGCAGCTCTTACCAGAAACGTGTTTCTAAGTCATGAATCTAAAGGGAGATTTAAGTCACATAGCTGAAGAAAGGCACAGCAGAGCAATTTGAAGGATACGATTCTTCTGTGTTTTAGGCAGAGTTTTACTGCTATTTCGTTATATGCGGGAATAGTGCTGGAAATGCCTGTTTTCCGATGTCTCCACAGAAAGGGTTTCCAGTCTTCCCCATCAACACACGAGTTTAGCTCCCTATGTTGAATGGACACGTTGACATCCTGTGTGTTAAAAAGCTCCGTTTTCGTTTTAGGACCAGATAGTTCTCTTCACAGCATATACTCCCATTCACTCAGGAATGTCCACACGCAGCTTTTAGCAGAAAAGTGTTTCTAACTCCTGAATCTAAAGGGAGATTTAACTCAGTGAGGTTAACAATCGTACTGCAGAATAATTTGAAGGAGACGTTTCTTCTGTGTTTTAGGCAGAGTTTTACTGCTATGTCGTTATATGCGGGAATACTGCTGGAAATGCCTGTTTTGTGATTTCCCCACAGAAAGCGTTTCCAGACTTCCCCTTCAACACACTAGTTTAAATCCCTAAGTGGAATGCACACACTGACAACAGTTCTGTTAGAAAGCTCCGTTTTGGTCTTAGAACCAGATAGTTCTCCTTACAGCATATACTCCCATTCACTCAGGAGTGTCCAAACGCTGCTCTTACCAGAAACGTGTTTCCAACTCCTGAATCAAAAGGGAGATTTAACTAACTTTGCTTAGAAATGCACAGTAGAGCAATTTGAAGGATACGATTCTTCTCTGTTTTATGCAGAGTTTTACTGCTATTTCGTTATATGCGGGAATACTGCTGGAAATGCCTGTTTTGAGATTTCACCACAGCAAGTGTATCCTGACTTCCTCTTCAACACAAGAGTTTAATTCTCTACGTCGAATGCACACATTGACAATCGTTCTGTTAGACAGCTCTGTTTTGGTTTTAGAACCAGATATTTCTCTTTAGAGCATATACTCCCATTCACTCAGGAATGTCCAAAAGCAGCTCTTAACAGAAACGAGTTTGTAACTCCTGAATCTAAAGGGACATTTAACTCACTGAGATGAACAAAAACACAGCACAGCAATTTGAAGGATACGTATCTTCTGTGTTTCAGGCAGAGTTTTACTGCTATTTCGATATATGCGGGAATACTGCTGGAAATGCCTGTTTTGAGATTTCCCCACAGAAAGCGTTTCCAGACTTCCCCTTCAACATAGGAGTTTAACTCCCTATCTTGAATGCACACTTTGACAACCGTTTTGTTAGATAGCTCCGTTTTTCTTTTAGAACCAGATATTTATCCTTACAGGATATACTCCCATTCACTCAGGAATGTCCAAACGCAGCTCTTACCAGAATCGTGTTTCTAACTCCTGAATCTAAAGGGCGATTTAACTCACTTAGCTGAACAAACGGACAGCAGAGCAATTTGAGGGATACGTTTCTTCATTGTTTTAGGCAGACTTTTACTGCTATTTCGTTATAAGCGGGAATACTGCTGGAAATGCCTGTTTTGATATTTCTCCACAGAAAGCATGCCAGACTTGCCCCTCAACACACGAGATTATCTTTCTAAGTTGAATGTGCACATTGACAACCGTTCTGTTAGTTTGCTCAGTTTTGGTTTTAGAACCAGATAGTTCTCCTTACAGCATATATTCCCATTCACTCAGAAATGTCCAAACGCAGCTCTTACCGGAAAAGGGTTTCTAAATCCTGAATGTAAAGGAAGATTTAACTCACTTAGCTGAACAAACGCACAGCAGAGCAATTTGAAGGACACGTTTCTCCTGTGTTTTAGGCAGAGTTTTACTGATATTTCGTTATATGCGGGAATAATGCTGAAAATGCCTGTTTTGAGATTTCTCCACAGAAAGCCCTTCCAGACTTCCCCTTCAACACACGAGTTTAACTCTCTAAGTTGAATGAACACATTGAGAACCGTTCTGTTAGATAGCTCTCTTTTGGTTTTAGAACCAGATATTACTACTTACAGCATATACTCCCATTCACTCAGGAATGACCAAACGCAGCTCTTACCAGAAACGTGTATCTAAGTCATGAATCTAAAGGGAGATTTAAGTCACATAGCTGAAGAAAGGCACAGCAGAGCAATTTGAAGGATCCGATTCTTCTGTGTTTTAGGCAGTGTTTTACTGCTATTTCGTTATAGGCGGGAATACTGCTGGAAATGCCTGTTTTGCGATGTCTCCACAGAAAGTGTTTTCAGACTTCCCCTTCAACACGAGAGTTTAACTCTGTAAGTTGAATGCACACATTGACAACCGTTCTGTTATATAGCTCCGTTTTGGTTTTAGAACCAGATAGTTCTCCTTACACCATATACTCCATTTTACTCAGGAATGTCCAAACGCAGCTCTTACCAGAAACGTGTTTCGAACTCCTTAATCTAAAGGGAGATTTAACTCAGTTAGCTGAACAAACGCACAGCAGAGCAATTTGAAGGGTACATTTCTTCTGTGTTTTAGGCAGAGTTCTACTGCTATTTCGTTATAGGAGGGAATACTGCTGGAAATGCATGTTTTGAGATTTGCCCTCAGAAAACGTTTCCAGACTTCCAATTCAGCACACGAGTTTAACTCCCTACGTTGAATGCACACATTGACAACCGTTCTGTTATATAGCTCCGTTTTGGCTATATACCCCGACAGTTCTCCTTACAGCATATATTACCATTCACTCAGGAATGTCCAAACGCAGCTCTTACCGGAAACGTGTTTGTAACTCCTGATACTAAAGGGAGATTATACTCACTTAGCTGAACAAACGCACTGCAGAGCAGATTGAAGGATACGTTTCTTCTGTGTTTTAGGCAGAGTTTTACTGCTATTTCGTTATATGCCAGAATAATGCTTGAAATGCCTGTTTTGATATTTTTCCACAAAATCGTTTCCAGACTTCCCCTTCAACACACAAGTTTAACTCCCTACGTTAAATGCGCACATTGACAACCGTTCTGTTAGATAGCTCCGTTTTGGTTTTAGAACCTGATAGTCCTCCTTATAGCATATACGCCCATTCACTCAGGAGTGTCCAAACGCAGCACTTACCAGAAACGTGTTTCTAACTCCTGAATCTAAAGGGCGATTTAACGCACTTAGGTGAACAAACGCACAGCAGAGCAATTTGAAGGATACGTTTCTTCTGTGATTTAGGCAGAGTTTTATTGCTATTTCTTTATAGGCGGGAAATCTGGTGGAAATTCCTGTTTTGAGATTTTCCCACAGAAAGCGTTTCCAGACTTCCCCTTCAACACACTAGTTTAATTCTCTAAGTTGAATGCACACATTGACAACCGTTCTGTTAGACAGCGTCGTTTTGGTTTTAGAAACAGATACTTCTCCTTACAGCTTATACTCCCATTCACTCAGGCATGTCCAAACGCAGCTCTTACCAGAAACGTGCTTGTAACTCCTGAACCTTATGGGAGATTTAAGTCACGTAGGTGAAGAAAGGCACAGCAGAGCAATTTGAAGGATACGTTTCTTCTGTGTTTTACGCAGAGTTTTACTGATATTTCGTTATATGCGGGAATACTTCTGGAAATGCCTGTTTGGAGATGTCTCCACAGAAAGCATTTCCAGACCTCCCCATCAACACACGAGATTAAGTCCCTAAGTTGAATGCACACATTGACATCCGTTCTGTTAAATAGCTCCGTTTTCGTTTTAGATCCAGATAGTTCTCCTTACAGCATATACTCATATTCACTCAGGAATGTCCAAACGAAGCTCTTACCAGAAACCTGTTTCTAACTCCTCAACGTAAAGGGAGATTTAACTAACTTATCTTAACAAACGCACAGCTGATCAATTTGAAGGATAGGTTTCTTCTGTGTTTTAGGCAGAATTTTACTGCTATTTTGTTATATGCGGGAATACTGCTGGAAATGCCTGTTTTGATATTTCCCCACAGAAAGCGTTTCCAGACTTCCCCTTCAATACACTAGTTTAACTCCCTAAGATGAATGCACACATTCACAACCGTCCTGCTAAATAGCGCCGTTTTGGTTTTAGAACTTGATAGTTCTCCTTATAGCATATACTCCCATTCATTCATAAGTGTCCTAACCCAGCACTTACCAGAAACGTGTTTCTAACTCCTGAATATGAATGGCGATTTAACTCACTTAGCTGAACAAACGCAGAGCAGAGCAATTTGAAAGATACGTTTCTTCTGTGTCTTAGGCAGTGTTACTGCTATTTCGTTAGGTGTGGGAATACTGCTGGAAATGCCTGTTTTGGGATTTCCCCACAGAACGCCTTTCCAGACTTCCCCTTCAACACACGAGTTTAATTCTCTACGTTGAATGCAAACATTGACAACCGTTCTATTAGATAGCTCCGTTTTGGTTTTAGAACCAGATTGTTCTCCTTACAGCATATACTCCCATTCACTGAGAAACGTCCAAACGCAGCCCTTACCAGAAACGTGTTTCTAACTCCTGAATCTAAAGGGAGATTTAACTCACTTAGCTGAACAAACGCACAGCAGAGCAGTTTGAAGGATACGTTTCTTCGGTGTTTTAGGCAGAGTTTTACTGCTATTTCGTTATATGCGGGAATACTGTTGGAAATGCCTATTTTGAGATTTCCCCACAGCAAGTGTATCCGGACTTCCTCTTCAACACAAGAGTTTAATTCTCTACGTCGAATGCACACATTGACAATCGTTCTGTTAGACAGCTCTGTTTTGGTTTTAGAACCAGATATTTCTCTTTACAGCATATACTCCCATTCACTCAGTAATGTCCAAACGCAGCTCTTAACAGAAACGAGTTTGTAACTCCTGAATCTAAAGGGAGATTTAACTCACTGAGATGAACAAAAACACAGCACAGCAATTTGAAGGATACGTATCTTCTGTGTTTCAGGGAGAGTTTTACTGCTATTTCGATGTATGCGGGAATACTTCTGGAAATGCCTGTTTTGAGATTTCCCCACAGAAAGCGTTTCCAGACTTCCCCTTCAACATAGGAGTTTAACTCCCTATCTTGAATGCACACTTTGACAACCGTTTTGTTAGCTAGCTCCGTTTTTCTTTTAGACCCATATATTTATCCTTACAGCATATAGTCCCATTAACTCAGGAATGTCCAAACGCAGCTCTTACCAGAATCGTGTTTCTAACTCCGGAATCTAAAGGGCGATTTAACTCACTTAGCTGAACAAAGGCACAGCATAGCAATTTGAGGGATACGTTTCTTCATTGTTTTAGGCAGACTTTTACTTCTATTTCGTTATAAGCGGGAATACTGCTGGAAATGCCGGTTTTGATATTTCTCCACAGAAAGCATTCCAGACTTGCCCCTCAACACACGAGATTAACTTTCTAAGTTGAATGTGCACATTGACAACCGTTCTGTTAGTTTGCTCAGTTTTGGTTTTAGAACCAGATAGTTCTCCTTACAGCATATATTCCCATTCACTCAGAAATGTCCAAACGTAGCTCTTACCGGAAAACGGTTTCTAAATCCTGAATGTAAAGGAAGTTTTACCTCACTTAGCTGAACAAACGCACAGCAGAGCAATTTGAAGGACACGTTTCTCCTGTGTTTTAGGCAGAGTTTTACTGCTATTTCGTTATATGCGGGAATACTGCTGAAAATGCCTGTTTTGAGATTTCTCCACAGAAAGCCCTTCCAGACTTTCCCTTCAACACATGAGTTTAACTCTCTAAGTTGAATGAACAGATTGTCAACCGTTCTGTTAGATAGCTCTCTTTTGGTTTTAGAACCAGATATTACTACTTACAGCATATACTCCCATTCACTCAGGAATGTCCAAACGCAGCTCTTACCAGAAACGTGTATCTAAGTCATGAATCTAAAGGGAGATTTAAGTCACATAGCTGAAGAAAGGCACAGCAGAGCAATTTGAAGGATCCGATTCTTCTGTGTTTTAGGCAGAGCTTTACTGCTATTTCGTTATATGCGGGAATACTGCTGGAAATGCCTGTTTTGAGATGTCTCCACAGAAAAGGTTTCCAGTCTTCCCCATCAACACACGAGTTTAGCTCCCTAAGTTGAATGGACTCGTTGACATCCTGTGTGTTAAAAAGCTCCGTTTTCGTTTTAGGACCAGATAGTTGTCTTTACAGCATATACTCCCAATAACTCAGGAATGTCCACACGCAGCTTTTAGCAGAAAAGTGTTTCTAACTCCTGAATCTAAAGGGAGATTTAACTCAGTTAGGTTAACAAACGCACTGCAGAATAATTTGAAGGAGACGTTTCTTCTTTGTTTTAGGCAGAGTTTTACTGCTATGTCGTTATATGCGGGAATACTGCTGGAAAAGCCTGTTTTGAGATTTCCCCACAGAAAGCGTTTCCAGATTTCCCGTTCAACACACTAGTTTAAATCCCTAAGTGGAATGCACACACTGACAACAGTTCTGTTAGAAAGCTCCGTTTTGGTCTTAGAACCAGATAGTTCTCCTTACAGCATATACTCCCATTCACTCAGGAGTGTCCAAACGCTGCTCTTACCAGAAACGTGTTTCCAACTCCTGAATCAAAAGGGAGATTTAACTAACTTTGCTTAAAAACGCACAGTAGAGCAATTTGAAGGATACGTTTCTTCTGTGTTTTATGCAGAATTTTACTGCTATTTCCTTATATGCGGGAATACTGCTGGAAAGGCCTGTTTTGAGATTTCGCCACAGCAAGTGTATCCTGACTTCCTCTTCAACACAAGAGTTTAATTCTCTACGTCGAATGCAGACATTGACAATCGTTCTGTTAGACAGCTCTGTTTTGGTTTTAGAACCAGATATTTCTCCTTACAGCATATACTCCCATTCACTCAGGAATGTCCAAATGCAGCTATTAACAGAAACAAGTTTGTAACTCCTGAATCTAAAGGGAGATTTAACTCACTGAGATGAACAAAAACACAGCAAAGCTATTTGAAGGATACGTATCTTCTGTGTTTCAGGCAGAGTTTTACTGCTATTTCGATATATGCGGGAATACTGCTGGAAATGCCTGTTTTGAGATTTCCCCACAGAAAGCGTTTCCAGACTTCCCCTTCAACATAGGAGTTTAACTCCCTATCTTGAATGCACACTTTGACAACCGTTTTGTTAGATAGCTCCGTTTTTCTTTTAGAACCAGATATTTATCCTTACAGCATATACTCCCATTCACTCAGGAATGTCCAAACGTAGCTCTTACCAGAATCGTGTTTCTAACTCCTCAATCTAAAGCGCGATTTAACTCACTTGGCTGAACAAACGCACAGCAGAGCAATTTGAGGGATACGTTTCTTCATTGTTTTAGGCAGACTTTTACTGCTATTTCGTTATAAGCGGGAATACTGCTGGAAATGCCTGTCTTGATATTTCTCCACAGAAAGCATTCCAGACTTGCCCCTCAACACACGAGATTAAATTTCTAAGTTGAATGTGCACATTGACAACCGTTCTGTTAGTTTGCTCAGTTTTGGTTTTAGAACCAGATAGTTCTCCTTACAGCATATATACCCATTCACTCAGAAATGTCCAAACGCAGCTCTTACCGGAAAAGTGTTTCTAAATCCTGAATGTAAAGGAAGACTTAACTCACATAGCTGAACAAACGCACAGCAGAGCAAATTGAAGGACACGTTTCTCCTGTGTTTTAGGCAGAGTTTTACTGCTATTTCGTTATATGCGGGAATACTGCTGAAAATGCCTGTTTTGAGATTTCTCCACAGAAACCCCTTCCAGACTTCCCCTTCAACACACGAGTTTAACTCTCTAAGTTGAATGAACACATTGACAACCGTTCTGTTAGATAGTTCTCTTTTGGTTTTAGAACCATATATTACTACTTACAGCATATACTCCCATTCACTCAGGAATGTCCAAACGCAGCTCTTATCAGAAACGTGTATCTAAGTCATGAATCTAAAGGGAGATTTAAGTCACATAGCTGAAGAAAGGCACAGCAGAGCAATTTGAAGGATCCGATTCTTCTGTGTTTTAGGCAGAGTTTTACTGCTATTTCGTTATAGGCGGGAATACTGCTGGAAATGCCTGTTTTGCGATGTCTCCACAGAAAGTGTTCTCAGACTTCCCCTTGAACACGCGAGTTTAACTCTGTAAGTTGAATGCACACATTGACAACCGTTCTGTTATATAACTCCGTTTTGGTTTTAGAACCAGATAGATCTGCTTACACCATATACTCCATTTAACTCAGGAATGTCCAAACGCAGCTCTTCCAGAAACGTGTTTCGAACTCCTTAATCTAAAGGGAGATTTAACTCACTTAGCTGAACAAACGCACAGCAGAGCAATTTGAAGGGTACGTTTCTTCTGTGTTTTAGGCAGAGTTCTACTGCTGTATTGTTATAGGCGGGAATACTGCTGGAAATGCATATTTTGAGATTTGCCCTCAGAAAGTGTTTCCAGACTTCCAATTCAACACACGAGATTAACTCCCTACGTTGAATGCACACATTGACAACCGTTCTATTATATAGCTCCGTTTTGGCTTTATACCCTGACAGTACTCCTTACAGCATATATTACCATTCACTCAGGAATGTCCAAACGCAGCTCTTATCAGAAACGTGTTTCTAACTCCTGATTCTAGAGGGAGATTTAACTCAGTTAGCTGAAGAAACGCACAGCAGAGCAATTTGAAGGGTACGTTTCTTCTGTGTTTCAGGCAGAGTTCTTCTGCTATTTCGTTATAGGCGGGAATACTGCTGGAAATGCATGTTTTGAGATTAGCCCTCAGAAAGCGTTTCCAGACTTCCAATTCAACACACGAGTTTAACTCCCTAAGTTGAATGCACACATTGACAACCGTTCTGTTATATAGCTCCGTTTTGGCTTTAGACCCCGACAGTACTCCTTACAGCATATATTACCATTCACTCAGGAATGTCCAAACGCAGCTCTTACCAGAAACGTGTTTCTAACTCCTGAATCTAAAGGGAGATTTAACTCAGTTAGCTAAACAAGCGCACAGCAGAGCAATTTGAAGAAAACGTTTCTTCTGTGTTTTAGGCTGAGTTTTACTGCTATTTCGTTATATGCCGGAATATTCCTGGAAATGCCTGTTTTTAGATTTCTCCACAGAATGCGTATCCAGAATTCCCCTTCAACAGACGAGTTTAACTCCGTACATTGAATGCACACATTGACAACCGTTCTGTTTGATAGCTCCGTTTTGGTTTTAGAACCAGATAGTTCTCATTACAGCATATACTCCCATTTACTCAGGAATGTCCAAACGCAGCTCTTACCAGAAACGTGTTTCTAACTCCTGAATCTAAAGGGAGATTTAACTCAGTAAGATAAAGAAATGCACAAGAGAGCAATTTGAAGGATACGTTTCCTCTTTGTTTTAGGCAGAATTTTACTGTGTACTCCTTACAGCATATATTACCATTCACTCAGAAATGTCCACACGCAGTTCTTACCAGAAACGTGTTTCTAAGTCCTGAATCTAAAGGGAGATTTAACTCACTTAGCAGAACAGACACACAGCAGAGCTATTGGAAGGATACGTTTCTTCTGTGTTTTAGGCAGCGTTTTACTGATATTTCGTTATAGGCGGGAATACTGCTGGAAATGCCTGTTTTGGTATTTCCCCACAGAAAGCGTTTCCAGACTTCCCCTTCAATACACTAGTTTAACTCCCTAAGATGAATGCACACATTGACAACCGTCCTTCTAAATAGCGCCGTTTTGGTTTTAGAACTTGATAGTTCTCCTTATAGCATATACTCCCATTCACTCATAAGTGTCCTAACCCAGCACTTACCAGAAACGTGTTTCTAAATCCTGAATCTGAACGGCGATTTAACTCACTTAGCTGAACAAACGCAGAGCAGGGCAATTTGAAGGATACGTTTCTTCTGTGTCTTAGGAAGTGTTACTGCTATTTCGTTAGGTGCGGGAATATTGCTGGAAATGCCTGTTTTGGCATTTCCCCACAGAACGCCTTTCCAGACTTCCCCTTCAACACACGAGTTTAATTCTCTACGTTGAATGCACACATTTACAACCGTTCTATTAGATAGCTCCGTTTTGGTTTTAGAACCAGATTGTTCTCCTTACAGCATATACTCCCATTCACTCAGGAATGTCCAAACGCAGCTCTTACCAGAAACGTGTTTCTAAGTCCTGAATCTAAAGGGAGATTTAATTCACTAAGCTGAACAAACGCACTGCAGAACAACTTGAATGATACGTTTCTTCTGTGATTCAGGCAGAGTTTTACCGCTATTTCGTTATATGAGGGAGTAGTACTGGAAATGCCTGTTTTGAAATGTCTCCACAGAAAGCGTTTCCAGACTTCCCCATCAACACAGGAGTTTAACTCTCTAAGTTGAATGCACACATTGACAACCGTTCTGTTAGATAGCTCTGTTTCGGTTTTAGAAACATATAGTTCTCTTTACACCATATACTCCCATTTACTCGGGAATGTCCAAAAGCAGCTCTTACCAGAAACGTGTTTCTAACTCCTGAATCTAAAGGTAGATTTGACTCACTTACCTTAACAATCGCACAACAGAGAAATATGAAGGATACATTTCTTCTCTGTTTTACGCAGAGTTTTACTGCTATTTCGTTATATGCGGGAATACTGCTGGAAATGCCTGTTTTGAGATTACTCCACGGAAACCCTTTCCATAATTACCCTTCAACAAACGAGTTATACTCTCTAAGTTGAATGCACACATTGACAACCATTCTGTTATATAGCTCCGTTTTGGTTTTAGAGCCAGATAGTTCTCCTTACACCTTATACTCCTTTTTACTCAAGAATGTCCAAACGCAGCTCTTACCAGAAACGTGTTTCTAACTCCTGAATCTAAAGGGAGATTTAACTCAGTTAGATAAAGAAATGCACAGCAGAGCAATTTGAAGGATATGTTTCCTCGGTGTTTTAGGCAGAATTGTACTGCTACTTCCTTATATGCAGGAATACTGATGGAAATGCCTGTTTTCAGATTCCTCCACAGAAGGCGTTTCCAGACTTCTTCTTCAACACACGAGTTTAACTCTCTAAGTTGACAGAACACATTAACAAGCGTTCTGTTAGATAGCTCTGTTTTGGTTTTAGAATCAGATAGTTCTCCTTACAGCATATACTCCCATTCACTCAGGAGTGTCCAAACGCTGCTCTTAACAGAAACGTGTTTCCAACTCCTGAATCAAAAGGGAGATTTAACTAACTTTGCTTAAAAACGCACAGTAGAGCAATTTGAAGGATACTTTTCCTCTGTGTTTTAGGCAGAGTTTTACTGCTATTCCGTTATATGCGGGAATACTGCTGGAAATGCCTGTTTTGGGATTTCACCACAGCAAGTGTATCCTGACTTCCTCTTCAACACAAGAGTTTAATTCTCTACATCGAATGCACACATTGACAATCGTTCTGTTAGACAGCTCTGTTTTGGTTTTAGAACCAGATATTTCTCCTTAGAGCATATACTCCCATTCACTCAGGAATGTCCAAACGCAGCTCTTAACAGAAACGAGTTTGTAACTCCTGAATCTAAAGGGAGATTTAACTCACTGAGATGAACAATAACACAGCACAGCAATTTGAAGGATACGTATCTTCTGTGTTTCAGGCAGAGTTTTACTGCTATTTCGATATATGCGGGAATACTGCTGGAAATGCCTGTTTTGAGATTTCCCCACAGAAAGCGTTTCCAGACTTCCCCTTCAACATAGGAGTTTAACTCCCTATCTTGAATGCACACTTTGACAACCGTTTTGTTAGATAGCTCCGTTTTTCTTTTAGAACCAGATATTTATCCTTACAGCATATACTCCCATTAACTCAGGACTGTCCAAACGCAGCTCTTACCAGAATCGTGTTTCTAACTCCTGAATCTAAAGGGCGATTTAACTCATTTAGCTGAACAAACGCACAGCAGAGCAATTTGAGGGATACGTTTCTTCATTGTTTTAGGCAGACTTTTACTGCTATTTCGTTATAAGCGGGAATACTGCTGGAAATGCCTGTTTTGATATTTCTCCACAGAAAGCATTCCAGACTTGCCCCTCAACACACGAGATTAACTTTCTAAGTTGAATGCGCACATTGACAACCGTTCTGTTAGTTAGCTCCGTTTTGGTTTTGGAACCAGATAGTTCTCCTTACAGTATATACTTCCATTCACTCAGAAATGTCCAAACGCAGCTCTTACCGGAAACGTGTTTCTAACTCCTGAAACTAAAGGGAGATTTAACTCACTTAGCTGAACAAATGCACAGCAGAGCAATTTCAAGGATACGTTTCTTCTGTGTTTTAGGCAGAGTTCTACTGCTCTTTCGTTATAGGAGGGAATACTGCTGGAAATGCCTGTTTTGAGATTTGCCCACAGAAAGCGTTTCCAGACTTCTTATTCAACACACGAGTTAAACTCCCTAAGTTGAATGCACACGTTGACAACCGTTCTGTCAGATAGCTCCGTTTTGGTTTTAGAACCAGATAGTTCTTCTTTCAGCATATATTCCCATTCACTCAGGAATGTCCAAACGCAGCTCTTACCGGAAACGTGTTTCTAACTCATGAATCTAAAGTGAGATTTAACTCACTTAGCTAAACAAACGCACAGCAGAGCAATTTAAAGGATACATTTCTTCTGTGTTTTATGGAGAGTTTTACTGGTATATCGTTATATGCCGGAATACTGCTGGAAATGCCTGTTTTGACAATTCCCCACAGAACGCCTTTCCAGACTTCCCCTTCAACACACGAGTTTAATACTCTACGTTGAATGCACACATTGACAACCGTTCTATTAGATAGCTCCGTTTTGGTTTTAGAACCAGATTGTTCTCTTTACAGCATATAATCCCATTCACTCAGGAATGTCCAAACGCAGCTCTTACCAGAAACGTGTTTCTAAGTCATGAATCTAAAGGGAGATTTAAGTCACATAGCTGAAGAAAGGCACAGCAGAGAAATTTGAAGGATACGATTCTTCTGTGTTTTAGGCAGAGTTTTACTGCTATTTCGTTATATGCAGGAATACTGCTGGAAATGCCTGTTATGAGATGTCTCCACAGAGAGGGTTTCCAGTCTTCCCCATCAACACACGAGTTTAGCTCCCTATGTTGAAAGGACTCGTTGACATCCTGTGTGTTAAAAAGCTCCGTTTTCGTTTTAGGACCAGATAGTTCTCTTTACAGCATATACTCCCATTCACTCAGGAATGTCCACACGCAGCTTTTAGCAGAAAAGTGTTTCTAACTCCTGAATCTAAAGGGAGATTTAACTCAGTTAGGTTAACAAACGCACTGCAGAATAATTTGAAGGAGTCGTTTCTTCTGTGTTTTAGGCAGAGTTTTACTGCTATGTCGTTATATGCGGGAATACTGCTGGAAATGCCTGTTTTGAGATTTCCCCACAGAAAGCGTTTCTAGAATTCCCCTTCAACACACTAGTTTAAATCCCTAAGTGGAATGCACACACTGACAACAGTTCTGTTAGAAAGCTCCGTTTTGGTCTTAGAACCAGATAGTTCTCCTTACAGCATATACTCCCATTCACTCAGGAGTGTCCAAACGCTGCTCTTACCAGAAACGTGTTTCCAACTCCTGAATCAAAAGGGAGATTTAACTAACTTTGCTTAAAAACGCACAGTGGAGCAATTTGAAGGATACGTTTCTTCTGTGTTTTATGCAGAGTTTTACTGCTATTTCGTTATATGCGGGAATACTGCTGGAAAGGCCTGTTTTGAGATTTCCCCACAGCAAGTGTATCCTGACTTCCTCTTCAACACAAGAGTTTAATTCTCTACGTCGAATGCACACATTGACATTCGTTCTGTTAGACAGCTCTGTTTTGGTTTTAGAACCAGATATTTCTCCTTACAGCATATACTCCCATTCACTCAGGAATGTCCAAACGCAGCTCTTAACAGAATCGAGTTTGTAACTCCTGAATCTAAAGGGAGATTTAACTCACTGAGATGAACAAAAACACAGCAAAGCTATTTGAAGGATACGTATCTTCTGTGTTTCAGGCAGAGTTTTACTGCTATTTCGATATATGCGGGAATACTGCTGGAAATGCCTGTTTTGAGATTTCCCCACAGAAAGCGTTTCCAGACTTCCCCTTCAACATAGGAGTTTAACTCCCTATCTTGAATGCACACTTTGACAACCGTTTTGTTAGATAGCTCCGTTTTTCTTTTAGAACCAGATATTTATCCTTACAGCATATACTCCCATTCACTCAGGAATGTCCAAACGTAGCTCTTACCAGAATCGTGTTTCTAACTCCTCAATCTAAAGCGCGATTTAACTCACTTGGCTGAACAAACGCACAGCAGAGCAATTTGAGGGATACGTTTCTTCATTGTTTTAGGCAGACTTTTACTGCTATTTCGTTATAAGCGGGAATACTGCTGGAAATGCCTGTCTTGATATTTCTCCACAGAAAGCATTCCAGACTTGCCCCTCAACACACGAGATTAAATTTCTAAGTTGAATGTGCACATTGACAACCGTTCTGTTAGTTTGCTCAGTTTTGGTTTTAGAACCAGATAGTTCTCCTTACAGCATATATACCCATTCACTCAGAAATGTCCAAACGCAGCTCTTACCGGAAAAGTGTTTCTAAATCCTGAATGTAAAGGAAGACTTAACTCACATAGCTGAACAAACGCACAGCAGAGCAAATTGAAGGACACGTTTCTCCTGTGTTTTAGGCAGAGTTTTACTGCTATTTCGTTATATGCGGGAATACTGCTGAAAATGCCTGTTTTGAGATTTCTCCACAGAAACCCCTTCCAGACTTCCCCTTCAACACACGAGTTTAACTCTCTAAGTTGAATGAACACATTGACAACCGTTCTGTTAGATAGTTCTCTTTTGGTTTTAGAACCATATATTACTACTTACAGCATATACTCCCATTCACTCAGGAATGTCCAAACGCAGCTCTTATCAGAAACGTGTATCTAAATCATGAATCTAAAGGGAGATTTAAGTCACATAGCTGAAGAAAGGCACAGCAGAGCAATTTGAAGGATCCGATTCTTCTGTGTTTTAGGCAGAGTTTTACTGCTATTTCGTTATAGGCGGGAATACTGCTGGAAATGCCTGTTTTGCGATGTCTCCACAGAAAGTGTTCTCAGACTTCCCCTTGAACACGCGAGTTTAACTCTGTAAGTTGAATGCACACATTGACAACCGTTCTGTTATATAACTCCGTTTTGGTTTTAGAACCAGATAGATCTGCTTACACCATATACTCCATTTAACTCAGGAATGTCCAAACGCAGCTCTTACCAGAAACGTGTTTCGAACTCCTTAATCTAAAGGGAGATTTAACTCACTTAGCTGAACAAACGCACAGCAGAGCAATTTGAAGGGTACGTTTCTTCTGTGTTTTAGGCAGAGTTCTACTGCTGTATTGTTATAGGCGGGAATACTGCTGGAAATGCATATTTTGAGATTTGCCCTCAGAAAGTGTTTCCAGACTTCCAATTCAACACACGAGATTAACTCCCTACGTTGAATGCACACATTGACAACCGTTCTATTATATAGCTCCGTTTTGGCTTTATACCCTGACAGTACTCCTTACAGCATATATTACCATTCACTCAGGAATGTCCAAACGCAGCTCTTATCAGAAACGTGTTTCGAACTCCTGATTCTAAAGGGAGATTTAACTCAGTTAGCTGAACCATTGCACAGCAGAGCAATTTGAATGGTACGTTTCTTCTGTGTTTTAGGCAGAGTTCTACAGCTATTTCGTTATAGGCAGGAATACTGCTGGAAATGCATGTTTTGAGATTTGCCCTCAGAAAACGTTTCCAGACTTCCAATTCAACACACGAGTTTAACTCCCTAAGTTGAATGCACACATTGACAACCGTTCTATTATATAGCTCCGTTTTGGCTTTATACCCCGACAGTATTCCTTACAGCATATATTACCATTCACTCAGGAATGTCCAAACGCAGCTCTTATCAGAAACGTGTTTGTAACTCCTGATTCTAGAGGGAGATTTAACTCAGTTAGCTGAAGAAACGCACAGCAGAGCAATTTGAAGGGTACGTTTCTTCTGTGTTTCAGGCAGAGTTCTTCTGCTATTTCGTTATAGGCGGGAATACTGCTGGAAATGCATGTTTTGAGATTTGCCCTCAGAAAGCGTTTCCAGACTTCCAATTCAACACACGAATTTAACTCCCTAAGTTGAATGCACACATTGACAACCGTTCTGTTATATAGCTCCGTTTTGGCTTTAGACCCCGACAGTACTCCTTACAGCATATATTACCATTCACTCAGGAATGTCCAAACGCAGCTCTTACCAGAAACGTGTTTCTAACTCCTGAATCTAAAGGGAGATTTAACTCAGTTAGCTAAACAAGCGCACAGCAGAGCAATTTGAAGAAAACGTTTCTTCTGTGTTTTAGGCTGAGTTTTACTGCTATTTCGTTATATACCGGAATATTCCTGGAAATGCCTGTTTTTAGATTTCTCCACAGAATGCGTATCCAGAATTCCCCTTCAACAGACGAGTTTAACTCCGTACATTGAATGCACACATTGACAACCGTTCTGTTTGATAGCTCCGTTTTGGTTTAGAACCAGATAGTTCTCATTACAGCATATACTCCCATTTACTCAGGAATGTCCAAACGCAGCTCTTACCAGAAACGTGTTTCTAACTCCTGAATCTAAAGGGAGATTTAACTCAGTAAGATAAAGAAATGCACAAGAGAGCAATTTGAAGGATACGTTTCCTCTTTGTTTTAGGCAGAATTTTACTGTGTACTCCTTACAGCATATATTACCATTCACTCAGAAATGTCCACACGCAGTTCTTACCAGAAACATGTTTCTAAGTCCTGAATCTAAAGGGAGATTTAACTCACTTAGCAGAACAGACACACAGCAGAGCTATTGGAAGGATACGTTTCTTCTGTGTTTTAGGCAACGTTTTACTGATATTTCGTTATAGGCGGGAATACTGCTGGAAATGCCTGTTTTGGTATTTCCCCACAGAAAGCGTTTCCAGACTTCCCCTTCAATACACTAGTTTAACTCCCTAAGATGAATGCACACATTGACAACCGTCCTTCTAAATAGCGCCGTTTTGGTTTTAGAACTTGATAGTTCTCCTTATAGCATATACTCCCATTCACTCATAAGTGTCCTAACCCAGCACTTACCAGAAACGTGTTTCTAAATCCTGAATCTGAACGGCGATTTAACTCACTTAGCTGAACAAACGCAGAGCAGGGCAATTTGAAGGATACGTTTCTTCTGTGTCTTAGGAAGTGTTACTGCTATTTCGTTAGGTGCGGGAATATTGCTGGAAATGCCTGTTTTGGCATTTCCCCACAGAACGCCTTTCCAGACTTCCCCTTCAACACACGAGTTTAATTCTCTACGTTGAATGCACACATTTACAACCGTTCTATTAGATAGCTCCGTTTTGGTTTTAGAACCAGATTGTTCTCCTTACAGCATATACTCCCATTCACTCAGGAATGTCCAAACGCAGCTCTTACCAGAAACGTGTTTCTAAGTCCTGAATCTAAAGGGAGATTTAATTCACTAAGCTGAACAAACGCACTGCAGAACAACTTGAATGATACGTTTCTTCTGTGATTCAGGCAGAGTTTTACCGCTATTTCGTTATATGAGGGAGTAGTACTGGAAATGCCTGTTTTGAAATGTCTCCACAGAAAGCGTTTCCAGACTTCCCCATCAACTCAGGAGTTTAACTCTCTAAGTTGAATGCACACATTGACAACCGTTCTGTTAGATAGCTCTGTTTTGGCTTTAGAAACAGATAGTTCTCTTTACACCATATATTCCAATTTACTCGGGAATGTCCAAAAGCAGCTCTTACCAGAAACGTGTTTCTAACTCCTGAATCTAAAGGTAGATTTGACTCACTTACCTTAACAATGGCACAACAGAGAAATATGAAGGATACATTTCTTCTCTGTTTTACGCAGAGTTTTACTGCTATTTCGTTATATGCGGGAATACTGCTGGAAATGCCTGTTTTGAGATTACTCCACGGAAACCGTTTCCATAATTACCCTTCAACAAACGAGTTATACTCTCTAAGTTGAATGCACACATTGACAACCATTCTGTTATATAGCTCCGTTTTGGTTTTAGAGCCAGATAGTTCTCCTTACACAATATACTCCATTTTACTCAGGAATGTCCAAACGCAGCTCTTACCAGAAATGTGTTTCTAACTCCTGAATCTAAAGGGAGATTTAACTCAGTTAGATAAAGAAATGCACAGCAGAGCAATTTGAAGGATACGTTTCCTCGGTGTTTTAGGCAGAATTGTACTGCTATTTCCTTATATGCAGGAATACTGATGGAAATGCCCGTTTTCAGATTCCTCCACAGAAGGCGTTTCCAGACTTCTTCTTCAACACACGAGTTTAACTCTCTAAGTTGACAGAACACATTAACAAGCGTTCTGTTAGATAGCTCTGTTTTGCTTTTAGAATCAGATAGTTCTCCTTACAGCATATACTCCCATTCACTCAGGAGTGTCCAAACGCTGCTCTTAACAGAAACGTGTTTCCAACTCCTGAATCAAAAGGGAGATTTAACTAACTTTGCTTAAAAACGCACAGTAGAGCAATTTGAAAGATACTTTTCCTCTGTGTTTTAGGCAGAGTTTTACTGCTATTTCGTTATATGCGGGAATACTGCTGGAAATGCCTGTTTTGGGATTTCACCACAGCATGTGTATCCTGACTTCCTCTTCAACACAAGAGTTTAATTCTCTACATCGAATGCACACATTGACAATCGTTCTGTTAGACAGCTCTGTTTTGGTTTTAGAACCAGATATTTCTCCTTAGAGCATATACTCCCATTCACTGAGGAATGTCCAAACGCAGCTCTTAACAGAAACGAGTTTGTAACTCCTGAATCTAAAGGGAGATTTAACTCACTGAGATGAACAATAACACAGCACAGCAATTTGAAGGATACGTATCTTCTGTGTTTCAGGCAGAGTTTTACTGCTATTTCGATATATGCGGGAATACTGCTGGAAATGCCTGTTTTGAGATTTTCCCACAGAAAGCGTTTCCAGACTTCCCCTTCAACATAGGAGTTTAACTCCCTATCTTGAATGCACACTTTGACAACCGTTTTGTTAGATAGCTCCGTTTTTCTTTTAGAACCAGATATTTATCCTTACAGCATATACTCCCATTAACTCAGGACTGTCCAAACGCAGCTCTTACCAGAATCGTGTTTCTAACTCCTGAATCTAAAGGGCGATTTAACTCACTTAGCTGAACAAACGCACAGCAGAGCAATTTGAGGGATACGTTTCTTCATTGTTTTAGGCAGACTTTTACTGCTATTTCGTTATAAGCGGGAATACTGCTGGAAATGCCTGTTTTGATATTTCTCCACAGAAAGCATTCCAGACTTGCCCCTCAACACACGAGATTAACTTTCTAAGTTGAATGTGCACATTGACAATCGTTCTGTTAGTTTGCTCAGTTTTGGTTTTAGAACCAGATAGTTCTCCTTACAGCATATATTCCCATTCACTCAGAAATGTCCAAACGCAGCTCTTACCGGAAAAGTGTTTCTAAATCCTGAATGTAAAGGAAGACTTAACTCACTTAGCTGAACAAACGCACAGCAGAGCAATTTGAAGGACACGTTTCTCCTGTGTTTTAGGCAGAGTTTTACTGCTATTTCGTTATATGCGGGAATACTGTTGAAAATGGCTGTTTTGAGATTTCTCCACAGAAAACCCTTCCAGAATTCCCCTTCAACGCAAGAGTTTAAGTCTCTAAGTTGAATGAACACATTGACAACCGTTCTGTTAGATAGCTCTCTTTTGGTTTTAGAACCATATATTACTACTTACAGCATATACTCCCATTCACTCAGGAATGTACAAACGCAGCTCTTACCAGAAACGTGTATCTAAGTCATGAATCTAAAGGGAGATTTAAGTCACATAGCTGAAGAAAGGCACAGCAGAGCAATTTGAAGGATCCGATTCTTCTGTGTTTTAGGCAGAGTTTTACTGCTATTTCGTTATAGGCGGGAATACTGCTGGAAATGCCTGTTTTGCGATGTCTCCACAGAAAATGTTTTCAGACTTCCCCTTCAACACGCGAGTTTAACTCTGTAAGTTGAATGCACACATTGATAACCGTTCTGTTATATAGCTCCGTTTTGGTTTTAGAAACAGATAGTTCTCCTTACACCATATACTCCATTTTACTCAGGATTGTCCAAACGCAGCTCTTACCAGAAACGTGTTTCGAACTCCTTAATCTAAAGGGAGATTTAACTCACTTAGCTGAACAAACGCACAGCAGAGCAATTTGAACGGTACGTTTCTTCTGTGTTTTAGGCAGAGTTCTACTGCTATTTTGTTATAGGCGGGAATACTGCTGGAAATGCATGTTTTGAGATTTGCCCTCAGAAAGCGTTTCCAGACTTCCAATTGAACACAAAAGTTTAATTCCCTAAGTTGAATGCACACATTGACAACCGTTCTATTATATAGCTCCCTTTTGGCTTTATACCCGGACAGTACTCCTTACAGCATATATTACCATTCACTCAGGAATGTCAAAACGCAGCTCTTATCAGAAACGTGTTTTGAACTCCTGATTCTAAAGGGAGATTTAACTCAGTTAGCTGAACAAACGCACAGCAGAGCAATTTGAAGGGTACGTTTCTTCTGTGTTTTCGGCAGAGTTCTACGGCTATTTCGTTATAGGCGGGAATACTGCTGGAAATGCATGTTTTGAGATTTGCCCTCAGAAAACATTTCCAGACTTCCAATTCAACACACGAGTTTAACTCCCTAAGTTGAATGCACACATTGACAACCCTTCCATTATATAGCTCCGTTTGGGCTTTATACCCCGACAGTATTCCTTACAGCATATATTACCATTCACTCAGGAATGTCCAAACGCAGCTCTTACCAGAAACGTGTTTCTAACTCCTGATTCTAAAGGGAGATTTAACTCAGTTAGCTGAAGAAACGCACAGAAGAGAGATGTTCGAGGCAAGATGGCGTCGTAGAGGTGACTCAGGATTGCAGCTCTCGGTGAAGGCGCAGAGGGTGAGTCCTAGCCGCATTCTCGGATGTTCCTTTTATGCCCACAGAGCGTTGAAAGTCCCAGGTGTGGGAGAGACACTGGACGCTAGCAGCCGGCTAACGCAACCGGCTCCCGCCGCCTCTTCGGCCGGCGCCGCAGCGGGACCCGGCGGGGAACTCACTGGTCTGGGTGCCCTGTTAAACCGGCAATCTGAGATTTGGAAGGGCAGATTGGCATGTCCATCTGATTGAACGGGACTTGGACAATGAGCCAGACCAGGAGTTTCCTGGGAAACGTGATCTGAGCCGGGGTAGTGGGCAGCGGCACGGGAGATCGCACGGATCCCAGTGCCCTATCGGCAGGCTCCTGGGGCGCCAGTGAGAGAGTCGACCTTTCAGCTTGGGGAGAGGAAGAGAGAGAGAGAGAGGACGGACTCTGAGGCAGGGAGCAGGGTGATCGGGCTCGGCGGGTCCCACGCTCACGGGGACAAGCAGGGCGGCGACTGGAGGCGCTTGGGGCTGAGAGTTTTGTTGCCGGCATTTAGGATGGTGCAGCCCGGTCAGGGAGGGGCGTCCACCATTCCTGACGAAGTGCACCCCCACTTAAGTACCGCCCAGGACTGACGCAGCCTGCCGTTGCAGAGGCAACCTGCCATAACAGAGAGAGTCCGCCGGGCCGCAACAGGGCGGACCCGCCTTAGGAGGTCAGAGCCCCGGCAAGCAAATAGTGAATAGACTGCCACCTAGTGGGGCAGGACAGTGCAACAGATACTCATAAAGAAAGCCCCAACTCCCTGAGACAGAGCATCTAAGGGTGAAAAAAAAAAAAGAGTGGTGTTTTATGAGTTCTATTGCAGCAGACATAACCTCCCAACAACCCTGAATGAACAACGGAGCTCACAGCTCAGCACTGGAGCTCCTATAAAGCACAGACTGTCTCCTCAAGCAGCTCCCTGACCTCTGTATATCCAAGGAGTCACCCCAGAAAAGGACTAATCAGACTGACATTTGGCTGGCATCATTCTGGAACAAGGGCAGCAGAAAAAGAAACTGATATCATCCCTCACTGTTCTGCAGCCGCTGCAGGTATACCCCAGACAAGCAGGGCCTGGAGTGGACCTCAGCACTCATACAGCAAAGAGGATAGATCATTAGAGGGAAAACTAAGTAACAGAAATACTTCATCATCAACAATCTCAGTGTCCACACAGAGACCCAATTGAAAAATCAGCCACTACTAAGACAACAGGCGGATAAATCCATAAAGATGGGAAGAAACCAGCGCAAAAAGGAGGAAAGCACCCGAAACCAAAACACCTCACCTCCAAAAAAGGACCAAAACTCCTCACCAGCAAGGGAACAAAGCTGGACGGAGAATGAATGTGACGAAATGACGGAATCAGACTTCAGAAAGTGGATAATGAGAAACTTCAGTGAGCTAAAGGAACATGTTCTAAACCAGTGCAAAGAAACTAAGAACCTTGAAAAAAGATTTGAAAAAAGATTCGAGGAATTGATAACGAGAATGGACAACTTAGAGAGGAATATGAATGAATTGAAGGAGCTGAAAAACTCAACACGAGAACTTCGCGAAGCATGCACAAGTTTCAACAGCCGAATTGACCAAGCAGAAGAAAGAATATCAGAAGTTGAAGATCAACTCAATGAAATAAAACGAGAAACCAAGATTAAAGAAAAAAGCACAAAAAGGAATGAACAAAATCTCCAAGAAATGTGGGACTATGTGAAGAGACCCAACCTACGTTTGATAGGTGTACCAGAATGTGACGAAGAGAATGAATCCAAGCTGGAAAACACTCTTCAGGATATTATCCAGGAAAATTTCCCCAACCTAGCAAGACAGGTCAATACTCAACTCCAGGAAATACAGAGAACACCACAAAGATACTCTGCAAGAAGAGCAACCCCAAGGCACATAATCGTCAGATTCACCAGGGTTGAAACGAAGGAGAAAATACTAAGGGCAGCCAGAGAGAAAGGTCGGGTCACCCACAAAGGGAAGCCCATCAGACTCACAGCAGATCTCTCAGCAGAGACTCTACAAGCCAGAAGAGAGTGGGGGCCAATATTCAACATCCTTAAAGAAAAGAGCTTTCAACCCAGAATTTCATATCCAGCCAAACTGAGCTTCATAAGTGAAGGAAAAATAAAATCCTTCACGAACAAGCAAGTACTCAGAGATTTTGTCACCACTAGGCCTGCTTTACAAGAGCTCCTGAAAGAGGCACTACACATAGAAAGAAACAACCAGTTCCAGCCATCCTAAAAGCATACCAAATGCTAAAGACCATCAACAAAATGAAGAATGTACATGAACCAACGAGCAAAACAGCCAGCTAGCATCAAAATGGCAGTATCAAATTCACACATAACAATATTAACCCTGAATGTAAATGGGCTAAATGCACCAATCAAAAGACACAGGCTGGCAAATTGGATAAAAAACCAAAACCCATCGGTGTGCTGTATCCAGGAAGCCCACCTCACATGCAAAGATACACAAAGGCTCAAAATAAAGGGATGGAGGAAGATTTACCAAGCAAATGGAGAGCAAAAAAAAGCAGGAGTTGCAATTCTCATCTCTGATAAAATAGACTTTAAAGTAACAAAGATCAAAAGGGACAAAGAAGGTCATTACATAATGGTAAAAGGATCGATACAACAAGAAGAGATAACGATTCTAAATATATATGGACCCAATGTAGGAGCACCCAAATATATAAGGCAAGTTCTTAATGACTTACAAAGGGACTTAGACTCCCACACAATAATAGTGGGAGACTTTAACACTCCACTGTCAATAGCAGACAGATCAACCAGACAGAAAATTAACAAGGATATCCAGGACTTGAACTCAGACCTGGAACAAGCAAACCTGATAGACATTTACAGAACTCTCCACCCCAAATCCACAGAATATACATTCTTCTCAGCACCACATCACACCTACTCCAAAATTGACCACATAATTGGAAGTAAAGCACTCCTCAGCAAATGCAAAACAACTGAAATCATAACAAACAGTCTCTCAGACCATAGTGCAATCAAGTTGGAACTCAGAATTCAGAAAATAACTCAGAACCGCACAGCTTCATGGAAACTGAACAATTGGCTCTTGAATGTTGATTGGATAAACAATGAAATGAAGGCAGAAATAAAGAAGTTCTTTGAAACCAATGAGAATGAAGACACAACGTACCAGAATCTCTGGGACACATTTAAAGCAGTCTGTAGAGGAAAATATATAGCAATAAGTGCCCACATGAGAAGAATGGAGAGATCCAAAATTGACACCCTATCGTCAAAATTGAAAGAGCTAGAGGAGCAAGATCAAAAAAGCTCAAAACCTAGCCGAAGACAAGAAATAACTAAGATCAGAGCAGAACTGAAGGAGATAGAGACAAGAAAAACCCTTCAAAAAATCAATAAATCTAAGAGCTGGTTTTTCGAAAAGATCAACAAAATAGACAGACCACTAGCCAGACTGATAAAAAAGAAGAGAGAGAACAACCAAATAGATGCAATAAAAAACGATAAAGGGGAAATCACCACAGATTCCACAGAAATTCAAACCATCATCAGAGAATACTACAAACAACTCTATGCACATAAACCAGTAAATCAGGAAGAAATGGATAAATTCCTGGATGCCTGTGTCCTCCCAAGCCTAAACCAGGAGGAAGCCGAAACTATGAATAGACCAATAACAAGGTCTGAAGTTGAGGCAGCAATTAAGAGCCTACCACACAAAAAAAGCCCAGGTCCAGATGGGTTCACAGCCGAATTCTACCAGACACACAAAGAGGATCTGGTACCATTCCTTCTGAAACTATTCCAAATAATCCAAAAAGAGGGAACCCTTCCCAAATCATTTTATGAGACCAACATCATCCTGATACCAAAACCTGGCAGAGACTCAACAAGAAAAGAAAACTTCAGGCCAATATCCATGATGAACATAGATGCAAAAATCTTCAATAAAATACTGGCAAACCGATTGCAACAGCACATTAAAAAACTTATCCATCATGATCAAGTAGGATTTATCCCGGGGATGCAAGGCTGGTTCAACATACGCAAGTCTATAAATGTAATTCACCACATAAACAGAAGCAAAAACAAAAACCACATGATTATCTCAATTGATGCAGAGAAGGCATTTGACAAAATTCAACAGCCCTTTATGCTAAAAACCCTCAATAAACTTGGTATTGATGGAACATATCTCAAAGTAATAAAAGCTATTTATGACAAACCAACAGCCAATATCATACTTAATGGGCAAAAACTGGAAGCATTCCCTTTGAAATCTGGCACTAGACAAGGATGCCCTCTCTCACCACTTCTATTCAACATAGTACTGGACGTTCTAGCCAGAGCAATCAGGCAAGAAAAAGAAATAAAGGGTATTCAAATAGGAAAGGTGGAAGCCAAATTGTCTCTATTTGCAGACGACATGATAGTATACCTAGAAGACCCCATCACCTCAGCCCAAAAGCTCCTGCAACTGATAAGCAACTTCAGCAAAGTCTCAGGATATAAAATCAATGTGCAAAAATCACAAGCATTCCTATACACCAATAACAGACTTAAAGAGAACCAAATCAAGAACGAACTGCCATTCACAATTGCTACAAAGAAAATAAAATACCTAGGAATACAACTCACTAGGAATGTAAGGGACCTCTTTAAGGAAAACTACAAACAACTGCTCAATGAAATAAGAGAGGACACAAACAGATGGAGAAACATTCCATGTTCGTGGTTAGGAAGAATCAATATCGTGAAAATGGCTATACTGCCCAAAGTAATTTACACAATCAATGCTATCCCCATCAAACTACCATTGAATTTCTTCACAGAACTGGAAAAAACCACCATGAATTTCATATGGAACCAAAAAAGAGCCCGCATAGCCAAGTCAATTCTAAGCAAAAAGAACACAGCGGGAGGCATCACACTACCAGACTTCAAACTATACTACAAGGCTACAGTAATCAAAACAGCATGGTACTGGTACCAAAACAGAGATATAGACCAATGGAACAGAACAGAGGCATCGGAGGCAACACAACACATCTACAACCATATTATCTTTGATAAACCAGACAAAAACAGGCAATGGGGAAAGGATTCCCTATTTAATAAATGGTGTTGGGAAAACTGGCTAGCCATGTGCAGAAAGCAGAAATTGGACCCCTTCCTGACACCTTACACTAAAATTAACTCCAGATGGATTAAAGACTTAAACGTAAGACCCGACACCATAAAAACCCTAGAGGAAAATCTAGGCAAAACCATTCAGGACATAGGAGTAGGCAAGGACTTCATGAACAAAACTCCCAAAGCATTGGCAACAAAAGCCAAAATAGACAAATGGGACCTAATCAAACTCCACAGCTTCTGCACAGCAAAACAAACAGTCACTAGAGTGAATCGGCAACCATCAGAATGGGAAAAAATCTTTGCAGTTTACGCATCTGACAAAGGGCTGATATCCAGAATTTACAAAGAACTCAAACAGATTTACAGGAAAAAAACAAACAAGCCCATTCAAAAATGGGCAAAGGATATGAACAGAAACTTTACGAAAGCAGACATACATGAGGCCAGCAAACATATGAAAAAGTGCTCATCATCATTGGTCATTAGAGAGATGCAAATCAAAACCACATTGAGATACCATCTCACACCAGTTAGAATGGCGATCATTAAAAAATCTGGAGACAGCAGATGCTGGAGAGGATGTGGAGAAATAGGAACACTCTTACACTGTTGGTGGGAGTGTAAATTAGTTCAACCATTGTGGAAGACAGTGTGGCGATTTCTCAGGGACCTAGAAATAGAAATTCCATTTGACCCAGCAATCCCATTACTGGGTATCTATCCAAAGGATTATAAATCGTTCTACTATAAGGACACATGCACACGAATGTTCATTGCAGCACTGTTTACAATAGCAAAGACCTGGAACCAACCCAAATGCCCAACGATGATAGACTGGACTGGGAAAATGTGGCACATATACACCATGGAATATTATGCAGGAATCAAAAATGATGAGTTTGTGTCCTTTGTAGGGACATGGATGAATCTGGAGAACATCATTCTCAGCAAACTGACACAAGAACAGAAAAAGAAATACCGCATATACTCACTCATAGGTGGGTGAGAAAAATGAGAACACGTGGACACAGAGAGGCGGTCTACTATACACTGGGGACTGTTGGGGGGAATGGGGGAGGGACAGCAGGGGGGGGCTGGGGGGGATAGCCTGGGGATGAATACCAAGTGTGGGTGAAGGGGAGGAAAGCAGCAAAGCACACTGCCATGTGTGTACCTATGCAACTATCTTGCTTGTTCTGCACATGTACCCCCAAACCTATAATGCAATAAAAATTAAAAAAAAAAAAAAAAAAAAAAAAAAAAAAAAAAAGAAACGCACAGAAGAGCAATTTGAAGGGTACGTTTCTTCTGTGTTTTAGGCAGAGTTCTACTACTATTTCGTTATAGGCGGGAATACTGTTGGAAATGCCTGTTTTGAGATTTGCCCTCAGAAAGCATTTCCAGACTTCCAATTCCACACATGAGTTTAAATCCCTAAGTTGAATGCACACATTGACAACCGTTCTGTTATATACCTCCGTTTTGGCTTTATACCCCGACAGTACTCCTGACAGCATATACTACCATTCACTCAGGAATGTCCAAACACAGCTCTTACCAGAAACGTGTTTCTAACTCCTGAATCTAAAGGGAGATTTAATTCAGTTAGCTAAACAAGCGCACAGCAGAGCAATTTGAAGAAAACGATTCTTCTGTGTTTTAGGCTGAGTTTTACTGCTATTTCGTTATATGCCGGAATATTCCTGGAAATGCCTGTTTTTAGATTTCTCCACAGAAAGCGTTTCCAGAATTCACCTTCAACAGACGAGTTTAACTCCCTACATTGAATGCACACATTGACAACCGTTCTGTTTGAAAGCTCCGTTTTCGTTTTAGAACCAGTTAGTTCTCATTACAGCATATACTCCCATTTACTCAGGAATGTCCAAACACAGCTCTTACCAGAAACGTGTTTCTAACCCCTAAATCTAAAGGGAGATTTAACTCACTAAGATAAAGAAATGCACAGCAGAGCAATTTGAAGGATACGTTTCCTCTGTGTTTTAGGCAGAATTTTACTGCTACTTCCTTATATGCAGGAATACTGATGGAAATGCCTGTTTTCAGATTCCTCCACAGAAGGCGTTTCCAGACTTCTTCTTCAACACATGAGTTTAACTCTCTAAGTTGAATGAGCACATTAACAAGCGTTCTGTTAGATAGCTCTGTTTTGGTTTTAGAATCAGATAGTACTCCTTACAGCATATACTCCCATTCACTCAGGAATGTCCAAATGCAGCCCTTACCAGAAACCTATTTCTAACTCCTGAATCTAAAGGGAGATTTAACTCACTTATCTTAACAAACGCACAGCAGAGCAATTTGAAGGATAGGTATCTACTGTGTTTTAGGCAGAGTTTTACTGCTGTTTTGCTATAGGCCAGAATACTGCTGGAAATGCCTGTTTTGAGATTTAACCACAGAAAGCGTTTGTAGACTTACCATTCATCACAATAGTTTAACTCCCTATGGTGAATGCACACATTGACAACCGTTCTGTTAGAAAGCTCCGTTTTGGTTTTAGAACCAGATAGTTCTCCTTATAGCATATACTCAAATTCGCTCAGGATGGTCCAAACGCAGCACTTACCAGAAACTTTTTTCTAACTCTTGAATCTAAAGGGCGATTTATCTCACTTAGCTGAACAATCCCACAGCAGAGCAATTTGTAGGATACCATTCTTCTGTGTTTTAGGCAGAGTTTAACTGCTATTTCGTTATGTGCGGGAATACTGCTGGAAATTCCTGTTTTGAGATTTCCCCAGGGAAAGCGTTTCCAGACTTTCCCTTCAATACACGAGTTTAATTTTCTAGGTTGAATGCACACATTGAAAACCGTTCTGTTAGACAGCTTCGTTTTGGTTTTACGACCACATAGTTCTCCTTACAGCATATACTCCCATGCACTCAGGAATGTCCAAACGAAGCTCTTACCACAAACGTGTTTCTAACTCCTGATACTAAAGGGAGATTATACTCACTTAGCTGAACAAACGCACAGCAGAGCAGATTGAAGGATACGTTTCTTCTGTGTTTTAGGCAGAGTTTTACTGCTATTTCGTTATATGCGGGAATAATGCTTGAAATGCCTGTTTTGATATTTTTCCACAAAATCGTTTCCAGACTTCCCCTTCAACACACAAGTTTCACTCCCTACGTTAAATGCGCACATTGACAACCGTTCTGTTAGATAGCTCCGTTTTGGTTTTAGAACCTGATAGTCCTCCTTATAGCATATACGCCCATTCACTCAGGAGTGTCCAAACGCAGCACTTACCGGAAACGTGTTTCTAACTCCTGAATCTAAGGGCGATTTAACGCACTTAGGTGAACAAACGCACAGCAGAGCAATTTGAAGGATACGTTTCTTCTGTGATTTAGGCAGAGTTTTATTGCTATTTCGTTATAGGCGGGAAATCTGGTGGAAATTCCTGATTTGAGATTTTCCCACAGAAAGCGTTTCCAGACTTCCCCTTCAAGACACTAGTTTAATTCTCTAATTTGAATGCACACATTGACAAGCGTTCTGTTAGACAGCGTCGTTTTGGTTTTAGAAACAGATACTTCTCCTTACGGCTTATACTCCCATTCACTCAGGAATATCCAAATGCAGCTCTTACCAGAAACTTGATTCTAACTCCTGAATCTAAAGGGAGATTTACCTCACTTAGCTGAAAAAACGTACAGCAGACCAATTTGAAGGATAAGTTTCCTTTGTGTTTTAGCGAGTACTTTACTGCTATTTCATTTTGTGCTGGAATACTGCTGGAGAAGCCTTTTTTGAGATTTGACCACAGAAAGCGTTTCCAGACTTCCCCTTCAACACACGAGTTTAACTCCCTAAGTTGAATGCACACATTGACAACCGTTCTGTTAGATAGCTCCGTTTTGGTTTCAGAACCAAATGGTTCATTTTACAGCATATACTTCGATTCACTAAGGTACGTCCAAACGCAGCCCTTAGCAGAAACGTGTTTCTACCTCCTGATTCTAAAGGGAGATTTTAGTCACTTAGCGGAACAAACGCACAGCAGAGCAGATTGAAAGATACGTTTCTTCTGTGTTTTAGGCAGACTTTACTGCTATTTCCTTATATGCTGGAATACTGTTGGAAATGCCTCTTTTGAGATTTCCCAGAGGAAGGGTTTCCAGATATCCCCTTCAACACACGAGTTTAATTCTATACGTTGAATGCACACATTGACAACCGTTCTGTTAGATAGCTCCGTTTAGGTTTTAGAACCACATAGTTCTCCTTATAGCATATACTCCCATTCACTCAGGAGTGTCCAAACGCAGCTCTTACCAGAAACGTGTTTCTAACTTCTGAATCTAAAGGGAGATTTAACTAAATGAGCTGAACAAAGACAGAGCAGAGCAATTTGAAGGATACGTTTCTTGTGTATTTTAGGCAGAGTTTTACTGCTATTTTTTTATATGCGGGAATACTGCTGAAAATGCCTGTTTTGAGATTTCTCCAGAGAAAGCATTCCAGACTTGCCCCTCAACACACGAGATTAACTTTCTAAGTTGAATGCGCACATTGACAACCGTTCTGTTAGTTAGCTCCGTTTTGGTTTAAGAACCAGATAGTTCTCCTTACAGCATATACTTCAATTCACTCAGAAATGTCCAAACGCAGCACTTACCGGAAACGTGTTTCTAACTCCTGAATCTAAAGGGAGATTTAACTCACTTTGCTGAACAACGTACAGCAGAGCAATTTCAAGGATATGTTTCTTCTGTGTTTTAGGCATTGTTCTACTGCTATTTCGTTATAGGAGGGAATACTGCTGGAAATGCCTGTTTTGAGATTTGCCCACAGAAAGCGTTTCCAGACTTCTTATTCAACACACGAGTTAAACTCCCTAAGTTGAATGCACACGTTGACAACCGTTGTGTCAGATAGCTCCGTTTTGGTTTTAGAACCAGAAAGTTCTTCTTTCAGCATATATTCCCATTCACTGAGTAATGTCCAAACGCAGCTCTTACCGGAAACGTGTTTCTAACTCCTGAATCTAAAGAGAAATTTAACTCACTTAGCTAAACAAACGCACAGCAGAGCAATTTAAAGGATACATTTCTTCTGTGTTTTATGGAGAGTTTTACTGGTATATCGTTATATGCGGGAATACTGCTGGAAATGCCTGTTTTGACAATTCCCCCCAGAAAGCGTTTCCAGACTTCCCCTTCAACACACGAGTTTAATTCTCTAAGTTGAATGCACACATTGACAACCGTTCTATTACATAGCTCCGTTTTGGTTTTAAAACCAGATTATTCTCCTTACAGCATATACTCATATTCACTCAGGAATGTCGAAACGAAGCTCTTACCAGAAACCTGTTTCTAACTCCTCAACGTAAAGGGAGATTTAACTAACTTATCTTAACAAACGCACAGCAGATCAATTTCAAGGACAGGTTTCTTCTATGTTTTAGGCAGAATTTTACTGCTATTTTGTTATATGCGGGAATACTGCTGGAAATGCCTGTTTTGAGATTTAACCACAGAAAGCGTTTCTAGACTTACCCTTCAACACACTAGTTTAAGTCCCTATGTTGAATGAACGAATTGACAACCGTTCTGTTCGAAAGCTCCGTTTTGGTTTTAGAACCATATATTTCTCATTATAGCATATACTCCCATTCACTCAGGAGTGTCCAAACGCAGCACTTTCCAGAAACGTGTTTCTAACTCCTGAATCTAAAGGGCTATTTAACTCACTTATCTGAACAATCGCACAGCAGAGCAATTTGAATGATACCTTTCTTCTGTGTTTTAGGCAGACTTTTACTGTTATTTAGTTATGTGCGGGAATACTGCTGGAAATTCCTGTTTTGAGATTTCTCCACAGAAAGAATTCCAGACTTGCCTCTCAACACACGAGATTAACTTTCTAAATTGAATGCGCCCATTGAAAATTTTTCTGTTATTTAGATCCGTTTCGGTTTTAGAACCAGATAGTTCTCCTTATAGCATGTACTCCCATTCACTCAGAAATGTCCAAACGCAGCTCTTACCAGAAACGTGTTTCTAAGTCCTGAATCTAAAGGGAGATTTAACTCACTTAGCACAACAGACACACAGGAGAGCTATTGGAAGGATAGGTTTCTTCTGTGTTTTAGGCAGAGTTTTACTGATATTTCGTTATAGGCGGGAATACTGCTGGAAAGGCCTGTTTTGGTATTTCCCCACAGAAAGCGGTTCCAGACTTCCCCTTCAATACACTAGTTTAACTCCCTAAGATGAATGCACACATTGACAACCGTCCTGCTAAATAGCGCCGTTTTGGTTTTGTAACCTGATAGTTATCCTTATAGCATATACTACCATTCACTCATAAGTGTCCTAACCCAGCACTTACCAGAAACGTGTTTCTAACTCCTGAATCTGAACTGCGATTTAACTCACTTAGCTGAACAAACGCAGAGCAGGGCAATTTGAAGGATACGTTTCTTCTGTGTCTTAGTCAGTGTTACTGCTATTTCGTTAGGTGCGGGAATACTGCTGGAAATGGCTGTTTTGGGATTTCCCCACAGAACGCCTTTCCAGACTTCCCCTTCAACACACGAGTTTAATTCTCTACGTTGAATGCACACATTGACAACCGTTCTATTAGATAGCTCCGTTTTGGTTTTAGAACCAGATTGTTCTCCTTACAGCATATACTCCCATTCACTCAGGAATGTCCAAACGCAGCTCTTACCAGAAACGTGTTTCTAAGTCATGAATCTAAAGGGAGATTTAAGTCACATAGCTGAAGAAAGGCACAGCAGAGCAATTTGAAGGATACGATTCTTCTGTGTGTTAGGCAGAGTTTTACTGCTATTTCGTTATATGCGGGAATACTGCTGGAAATGCCTGTTTTGAGATGTCTCCACAGAAAGGGTTTCCAGTCTTCCCCATCAACACACGAGTTTAGCTCCCTATGTTGAATGGACACGTTGACATCCTGTTTGTTAAAAAGGTCCGTTTTCGTTTTAGGACCAGAGAGTTCTCTTTACAGCATATACTCCCATTCACTCAGGAATGTCCACACGCAGCTTTTAGCAGAAAAGTGTTTCTAACTCCTGAATCTAAAGGGAGATTTAAGTCAGTTAGGTTAACAAACGCAATGCAGAATAATTTGAAGGAGACGTTTCTTCTGTGTTTTAGGCAGAGTTTTACTGCTATGTCGTTATTAGCGGGAATACTGCTGGAAATGCCTGTTTTGAGATTTCCCCACAGAAAGCATTTCCAGACTTCCCCTTTAACACACTAGTTTAAATCCCTAAGTGGAATGCACACACTGACAACAGTTCTGTTAGAAAGCTCCGTTTTGGTCTTAGAACCAGATAGTTCTCCTTACAGCATATACTTCCATTCACTCAGGAGTGTCCAAACGCTGCTCTTACCAGAAACGTGTTTCCAACTCCTGAATCAAAAGGGAGATTTAACTAACTTTGCTTAAAAACGCACAGTAGAGCAATTTGAAGGATACGTTTCTTCTGTGTATTATGCAGAATTTTCCTGCTATTTCGTTACATGCGGGAATACTGCTGGAAATGCCTGTTTTGATATTTTTCCACAAAATCGTTTCCAGACTTCCCCTTCAACACACAAGTTTCACTCCCTACGTTTAATGCGCACGTTGACAACCGTTCTGTTAGATAGCTCCGTTTTGGTTTTAGAACCTGATAGTCCTCCTTATAGCATATACGCCCATTCACTCAGGAGTGTCCAAACGCAGCCCTTACCAGAAACGTGTTTCTAACTCCTGAATCTAAAGGGCGATTTAACGCACTTAGGTGAACAAACGCACAGCAGAGCAATTTGAAGGATACGTTTCTTCTGTGATTTAGGCAGAGTTTTTTGCTATTTCTTTATAGGCAGGAAATCTGGTGGAAATTCCTGTTTTGAGATTTTCCCACAGAAAGCGTTTCCAGACTTCCCCTTCAAGACACTAGTTTAATTCTCTAAGTTGAATGCACACATTGACAACCGTTCTGTTAGACAGCGTCGTTTTGGTTTTAGAAACAGATACTTCTCCTTACGGCTTATACTCCCATTCACTCAGGAATGTCCAAACGCAGCTCTTACCTGAAACGTGCTTGTAACTCCTGAACCTTATGGGAGATTTAACTCACGTAGCTGAACAAAGGCACAGCAGAGCAATTTGAAGGATACGTTTCTTCTGTGTTTTAGGCAGAGTTTTACTGATATTTCGTTCTATGTGGGAATAATTCTGGAAATGCCTGTTTTGAGATGTCTCCACAGAAAGCGTTTCCAGACTTCCCCATCAACACACGAGTTTAAGTCCCTAAGTTGAATGCACACATTGACATCCATTCTGTAAAATAGGTCCGTTTTCGTTTTAGATCCAGATAGTATTCCTTACAGCATATACTCCCATTCACTCAGGAAGGTCCAAACGCAGCTTTTACCACAGACGTGTTTCTAAGTCCTGAATCTAAAGGGAGATTTAACTCACTAAGCTGAACAAACGCACTGCAGAACAACTTGAATGATACGTTTCTTCTGTGATTCAGCAGAGTTTTACCGCTATTTCGTTATATGAGGGAGTAGTACTGGAAATGCCTGTTTTGAAATGTCTCCACAGAAAGCGTTTCCAGACTTCCCCATCAACACAGGAGTTTAACTCTCTAAGTTGAATGCACACATTGACAACCGTTCTGTTAGATAGCTCTGTTTTGGTTTTAGAAACAGATAGTTATCTTTACACCATATACTCCCATTTACTCAGGAATGTCCAAATGCAGCTCTTACCAGAAACGTGTTTCTAACTCCTGAATCTAAAGGTAGATTTGACTCAATTACCTTAACAATCGCAGAACAGAGAAATATGAAAGATACGTTTCTTCTCTGTTTTACGCAGTGTTTTACTGCTATTTCGTTATATGCGGGAATCCTGCTGGAAATTCCTGTTTTGAGATTACTCCACGGAAAGCGTTTCCATAATTCCCCTTCAACAAACGAGTTTAACTCCCTCAGTTGAATGCACACATTGTCAACCGTTCTGTTATATAGCCCCGTTTTGGTTTTAGAACCAGATAGTTCTCCTTACACAATATACTCCATTTTACTCAGGAATGTCCAAACGCAGCTCTTACCAGAAACGTGTTTTGATCTCCTGAATCTAAAGGGAGATTTAACTCACTTAGCTGAACAAACGCACAGCAGAGCAATTTGAAGGGTACGTTTCTTCTGTGTTTTTGGCAGAGTTCTACTGCAATTTCGTTATAGGCGAAAATACTGCTGGAATTGCATGTTTTGGGATTTGCCCTCAGAAAGCGTTTCCAGACTTCCAATCCAACACAAGAGTTTAAATCCCTAAGTTGAATGCACACATTGACAACCGTTCTATTATATAGCTCCGTTTTGGCTGTATACCCCGACAGTACTCCTTACAGCATATATTACCATTCACTCAGGTATGTCCAAACGCAGCTCTTATCAGAAACGTGTTTCTAACTCCTGATTCTAAAGGGAGATTTAACTCAGTTAGCTGAAGAAACGCACAGCAGAGCAATTTAAAGGTTACGTTTCTTCTGTGTTATAGGCAGAGTTCTACTGCTATTTTGTTATAGGCAGGAATACTGCTGGAAATGCATGTTTTGAGATTTGCCCTCAGAAAGCGTTTCCAGACTTCCCCTTCAACACAGTAGTTTAATTCTCTAAGTTGAATGCACACATTGACAACCGTTCTGTTAGACAGCTTCGTTTTGGTTTTAGAAACAGATACTTCTCCTTACAGCTTATACTCCCATTCACTCAGGAATGTCCAAACGCAGCTCTTACCAGAAACGTGCTTGTAATTCCTGAATCTAATGGGAGATTTAACTCACGCAGCTGAACAAAGGCACAGCAGAGCAATTTGAAGGATACGTTTCTTCTGTGTTTTAGGCAGAGTTTTACTGATATTTCGTTATATGCGGTAATAATTCTGGAAATGCCTGTTTTGAGATGTCTCCACAGAAAGCGTTTCCAGACTTCCCCATCAACACACGAGTTTAAGTCCCTAAGTTGAATGCATACATTGACATCCGTTCTGTTAAATAGCTCCGTTTTCGTTTTAGATCCAGATAGTATGCCTTACAGCATATACTCCCATTCACTCAGGAATGGCCAAAGGCAGCTTTTACCAGAGACGTGTTTCTAAGTCCTGAATCTAAAGGGAGATTTAACTCACTAAGCTGAACAAACGCACTGCAGAACAACTTGAATGAAACGTTTCTTCTGTGATTCAGCAGAGTTTTACCGCTATTTCGTTATATGAGGGAGTAGTACTGGAAATGCCTGTTTTGAAATGTCTCCACAGAAAGCGTTTCCAGACTTCCCTATCAACACAGGAGTTTAACTCTCTAAGTTGAATGCACACATTGACAACCGTTCTGTTAGATAGCTCTGTTTTGGTTTTAGAAACAGATAGTTCTCTTTACACCATATACTCCCATTTACTTAGGAATGTCCAAATGCAGCTCTTACCAGAAACGTTTTTCTAACTCCTGAATCTAAAGGGAGATTTATCTCACTTAGCTGAACAATCGCACAGCAGAGCAATTTGATGGTTACGTTTCTTCTGTGTTTTAGGGAGAGTTCTACTGCTATTTCGCTATAGGCGGGAATACTGCTGGAAATGCATGTTTTGAGATTGACCCACAGAAAACGTTTCCAGACTTCCAATTCAACACACGAGTTTAACTCCCTAAGTTGAATGCACGCATTGTCAACCGTACTATTATATAGCTCCGTTTTGGCTTTATACCCCGACAGTACTACTTACAGCATATATTACCATTCACTCACGAATGTCCAAACGCAGCTCTTACCAGAAACGTGTTTGGAACTCCTGAATCTAAAGGGAGATTTAACTCAGTTAGCTAAACAAACGCACAGCAGAGCAATTTGAAGAAAACGTTTCTTCTGTGTTTTAGGCTGAGTTTTACTGCTATTTCGTTATATGCCGAATAGTGCTGGAAATGCCTGTTTTGAGATTTCTCCACAGAAATCGTTTCCAGAATTCCCCTTCAACAGACGAGTTTAACTCCCTACGTTGAATGCACACATTGACTACCGTTCTGTTTGATAGCTCCGTTTTGTTTTAGAACCAGATATTTCTCATTACAGCATATACTCCCATTTACTCAGGAATGTCCAAACGTGGCTCTTACCAGAAGCGTGTTTCTAACTCCTGAATCTAAAGGGAGATTTAACTCAGTTAGATAAAGAAATGCATAGCAGAGCAATTTGAAGGATACGTTTCCTCTGTGTTTTAGGCAGAATTGTACTGCTATTTCCTTATATGCAGGAATACTGATGGAAATGCCTGTTTTCTGATTCCTCCACAGAAGGCGTTTCCAGACTTCTTCTTCAACACACGAGTTTAACTCTCTAAGTTGAATGAACACATTAACAAGCGTTCTGTTAGATAGCTCTGTTTGGTTTTAGAATCAGATAGTACCCCTTACAGCATATACTCCCATTCACTCAGGAATGTCCAAATGCAGCCCTTAACAGAAACCTGTTTCTAACTCCTGAATCTAAAGGGAGATTTAACTCACTTATCTTAACAAACGCACAGCAGAGCAATTTGAAGGATAGGTATCTTCTGTGTTTTAGGCAGAGTGTTATTGCCCTTTTGTTATAGGCCGGAATACTGCTGGTAATGCCTGTTTTGAGATTTAACCACAGAAAGCGTTTGTAGACTTACCATTCATCACAATAGTTTAACTCCCTATGTTGAATGCACACATTGACAACCGTTCTGTTAGAAAGCTCCGTTTTGGTTTTAGAACCAGATAGTTCTCCTTACAGCATATAATCCCATTCACTCAGGAATGTCCAAATGCAGCTCTTACCAGAAACGTGTTTCTAACTCCTGAATCTCAAGGGAGATTTACCCCACTTAGCTGAAAAAATGTACAGCAGACCAATTTGAAGGATAAGTTTCCTGTGTGTTTTAGCGAGTACTTTACTGCTATTTCATTTTGTGCTGGAATACTGCTGGAGAAGCCATTTTTGAGATTTGAGCACAGAAAGCGTTTCCAGACTTCCCCTTCAACACAAGAGTTTAACTCCCTAAGTTGAATGCACACATTGACAACCGTTCTGTTAGATAGCTCCGTTTTGGTTTAAGAACCAGATGGTTCATTTTACAGCATATACTTCGATTCACTAAGGTACGTCCAAACGCAGCCCTTAGCAGAAACGTGTTTCTACCTCCTGATTCTAAAGGGAGATTTTAGTCACTTAGCGGAACAGACGCACAACAGAGCAGATTGAAAGATACGTTTCTTCTGTGTTTTAGGCAGACTTTACTGCTATTTCGTTATATGCTGGAAAACTGCTGGAAATGCCTCTTTTGAGATTTCCCCAGAGGAAGAGTTCCCAGACATCCCCTTCAACACACGAGTTTAATTCTCTACGTTGAATGCACACATTGACAACCGTTCTGTTAGATAGCTCCGTTTAGGTTTTAGAACCAGATAGTTCTCCTTATAGCATATACTCCCATTCACTCAGGAGTGTCCAAACGCAGCTCTTACCAGAAACGTGTTTCTAACTTCTGAATCTAAAGGGAGATTTAACTAAATTAGCTGAACAAAGGCAGAGCAGAGCAATTTGAAGGATACGGTTCTTGTGTATTTTAGGCAGAGTTTTACTGCTATTTTGTTATATGCGGGAATACTGCTGAAAATGCCTGTTTTGAGATTTCTCCAGAGAAAGCATTCCAGACTTCCCCCTCAAGACACGAGATTAACTTTCTAAGTTGAATGCGCACATTGTCAACCGTTTTGTTAGTTACCTCCGTTTTGGTTTTAGAACCAGATAGTTCTCCTTACAGCATATACTTCCATTCACTCAGAAATGTCCAAACGCAGCCCTTACCGGAAACGTGTTTCAATCTCCTGAATCTAAAGGGAGATTTAACTCACTTAGCAGAACAATCGCACAGAAGAGCAATTTCAAGGATACGTTTCTTCTGTGTTTTAGGCAGAGTTCTACTGCTATTTCGTTATAGGAGGGAATACTGCTGGAAATGCCTGTTTTGAAATTTGCCCACAGAAAGCGTTTCCAGACTTCTTATTCAACACACGAGTTAAACTCCCTAAGTTGAATGCACACCTTGACAACCGTTGTGTCAGATAGCTCCGTTTTGGTTTTAGAACCAGATAGTTCTTCTTTCAGCATATATTCCCATTCACTGAGGAATGTCCAAACGCAGCTCTTACCGGAAACGTGTTTCTAACTCCTGAATCTAAAGAGAAATTTAACTCACTTAGCTAAACAAACGCACAGCAGAGCAATTTAAAGGATACATTCCTTCTGTGTTTTATGGAGAGTTTTACTGGTATATCATTATATGCGGGAATACTGCTGGAAATGCCTGTTTTGACAATTCCCCCCAGAAAGCGTTTCCAGACTTCCCCTTCAACACACGAGTTTAATTCTCTAAGTTGAATGCACACATTGACAACCGTTCTATTAGATAGCTCCGTTTTGGTTTTAAAACCAGATTATTCTCCTTACAGCATATACTCATATTCACTCAGGAATGTCCAAACGAAGCTCTTACCAGAAACCTGTTTCTAACTCCTCAAAGTAAAGGGAGATTTAACTAACTTATCTTAACAAACGCACAGCAGATCAATTTGAAGGATAGGTTTCTTCTGTGTTTTAGGCAGAATTTTACTGCTATTTTGTTATATGCGGGAATACTGCTGGAAATACCTGTTTTGATATTTCCCCACAGAAAGCGTTTCCAGACTTCCCCTTCAATACACTAGTTTATCTCCCTAAGATGAATGCACACATTGACAACCGTCCTGCTAAATAGCGCCGTTTTGGTTTTAGAACTTGATAGTTCTCCTTATAGCATATACTCCCATTCATTCATAAGTGTCCTAACCCAGCACTTACCAGAAACGTGTTTCTAACTCCTGAATGTGAATGGCGATTTAACTCACTTAGCTGGACAAACGCAGAGCGGAGCAATTTGAAGGATACGTTTCTTCTGTGTCTTAGGCACTGTTGCTGCTATTTCGTTAGGTGCGGGAATACTGCTGGAAATGCCTGTTTTGGGATTTCCCCACAGAACGCCTTTCCAGACTTCCCCTTCAACACACGAGTTTAATTCTCTACGTTGAATGCACACATTGACAACCGTTCTATTAGATAGCTCCGTTTTGGTTTTAGAACCAGATTGTTCTCCTTACAGCATATACTCCCATTCACTCAGGAATGTCCAAACGCAGCTCTTACCAGAAACGTGTTTCTAAGTCTTGAATCTAAAGGGAGATTTAAGTCACATAGCTGAAGAAAGGCACAGCAGAGCAATTTGAAGGATACGATTCTTCTGTGTTTTAGGCAGAGTTTTACTGCTATTTCGTTATATGCGGGAATACTGCTGGAAATGCCTGTTTTGAGATGTCTCCACAGAAAGGGTTTCCAGTCTTCCCCATCAACACACGAGTTTAGCTCCCTATGTTGAATGGACACGTTGACATCCTGTTTGTTAAAAAGGTCCGTTTTCGTTTTAGGACCAGAGAGTTCTCTTTACAGCATATACTCCCATTCACTCAGGAATGTCCACACGCAGCATTTAGCAGAAAAGTGTTTCTAACTCCTGAATCTAAAGGGAGATTTAAGTCAGTTAGGTTAACAAACGCAATGCAGAATAATTTGAAGGAGACGTTTCTTCTGTGTTTTAGGCAGAGTTTTACTGCTACGTCGTTATAAGCGGGAATACTGCTGGAAATTCCTGTTTTGATATTTCCCCACAGAAAGCATTTCCAGACTTCCCCTTCAACACACTAGTTTAAATCCCTAAGTGGAATGCACACACTGACAACAGTTCTGTTAGAAAGCTCCGTTTTGGTCTTAGAACCAGATAGTTCTCCTTACAGCATATACTTCCATTCACTCAGGAGTGTCCAAACGCTGCTCTTACCAGAAACGTGTTTCCAACTCCTGAATCAAAAGGGAGATTTAACTAACTTTGCTTAAAAACGCACAGTAGAGCAATTTGAAGGATACGTTTCTTCTGTGTATTATGCAGAGTTTTACTGCTATTTCGTTACATGCGGGAATACTGCTGGAAATGCCTGTTTTGAGATTTCCCCACAGCAAGTGTATCCGGACTTCCTCTTCAACACAAGAGTTTAATTCTCTACGTCGAATGCACACATTGACAATCGTTCTGTTAGACAGCTCTGTTTTGGTTTTAGAACCAGATATTTCTCCTTAGAGCATATACTCCCATTCACTCAGGAATGTTCAAACGCAGCTCTTAACAGAAACGAGTTTGTAACTTCTGAATCTAAAAGGAGATTTAACTCACTGAGATGAACAAAAACGCAGCACAGCAATTTGAAGGACACGTATCTTCTGTGTTTCAGGCAGAGTTTTCCTGCTATTTCGATATATGCGGGAATACTGCTGGAAATGCCTGTTTTGAGATTTCCCCACAGAAAGCCCTTGCAGACTTCCCCTTCAACATAGGAGTTTAACTCCCTATCTTGAAGGCACACTTTGACAACCGTTTTGTTAGATAGCTCCGTTTTTCTTTTAGAACCAGATATTTATCCTTACAGCATATACTCCCATTCACTCAGGAATGTCCAAAAGCAGCTCTTACCAGAATCGTGTTTCTAACTCCTGAATCTAAAGGGCGATTTAACTCACTTAGCTGAACAAACGCACAGCAGAGCAATTTGCGGGATACGTTTCTTCATTGTTTTAGGCAGACTTTTACTTCTGTTTCGTTATAAGCGGGAATACTGATGGAAATGCCTGTTTTGATATTTCTCCACAGAAAGCATTCCAGACTTGCCCCTCAACACACGAGATTAACTTTCTAAGTTGAATGTGCACATTGACAACCGTTCTGTTAGTTTGCTCAGTTTTGGTTTTAGAACCAGATAGTTCTCCTTACAGCATATATTCCCATTCACTCAGATATGTCCAAACGCAGCTCTTACCGGAAAAGGGTTTCTAAATCCTGAATGTAAAGGAAGATTTAACTCACTTAGATGAACAAACGCACAGCAGAGCAATTTGAAGGACACGTTTCTCCTGTGTTTTAGGCAGAGTTTTACTGCTATTTCGTTATATGCGGGAATATTGCTGAAAATGCCTGTTTTGAGATTTCTCCACAAAAAGCCCTTCCAGACTTTCCCTTCAACACACGAGTTTAACTCTCCACGTTGAATGAACACATTGACAACCGTTCTGTTAGATAGCTCTCTTTTGGTTTTAGAACCAGATATTACTACTTAAAGCATATACTCCCATTCACTCAGGAATGTCCAAACGCAGCTCTTACCAGAAACGTGTATCTAAGTCATGAATCTAAAGGGAGATTTAAGTCACATAGCTGAAGAAAGGCACAGCAGAGCAATTTGAAGGATCCGATTCTTCTGTGTTTTAGGCAGAGTTTTACTGCTATTTCGTTATAGGCGGGAATACTGCTGGAAATGCCTGTTTTGCGATGTCTCCACAGAAAGTGTTTTCAGACTTCCCCTTCAACACGTGAGTTTAACTCTGTAACTTGAATGCACACATTGACAACCGTTCCGTTATATAGCTCCGTTTTGGTTTTAGAACCAGATAGTTCTCCTTACACCATATACTGCATTTTACTCAGGAATGTCCAAACGCAGCTCTTACCAGAAACGTGTTTCAAACCCCTGAATCTAAAGGGAGATTTAACTCACTAAGCTGAACAAACGCACTGCAGAACAACTTGAATGATACGTTTCTTCTGTGGTTCAGGCAGAGTTTTACCGCTATTTCTTTATATGCGGGAGTAGTACTGGAAATGCCTGTTTTGAAATGTCTCCACAGAAAGCGTTTCCAGACTTCCCCTTCAACACAGGAGTTTAACTCTCTAAGTTGAATGCACACGTTAACAACCGTTCTGTTAGACAGCTCTGTTTCGGTTTTAGAAACAGATAGTTCTCTTTACACCATATACTCCCATTTACTCAGGAATGTCCAAACGCAGCTCTTACCAGAAACGTGTTTCTGACTCCTGAATCTAAAGGGAGATTTGACTCACTTACCTTAACAATCGAACAGCAGAGAAATATGAAGGATAAGTTTCTTCTGTGTTTTACGCAGAGTTTTACTGCTATTTCGTTATATGAGGGAATACTGCTGGAAATGCCTGTTTTGAGATTACTCCACGGAAAGCGTTTCCATAATTCCCCTTCAACACACGAGTTTAATTCTCTATGTTGAATGCACACATTGACAACCGTTCTGTTAGACAGCTCCGTTTTGGTTTTAGAAACAGATAGTTCTCCTTACAGCATATAATCCCATTCACTCAGGAATGTCCAAACGCAGCTCTTACCAGAAACGTGTTTCTAACTGCTGAATCTAAAGGGAGATTTACCTCACTTAGCTGAAAAAACGTACAGCAGACCAATTTGAAGGATAAGTTTCCTGTGTGTTTTAGCGAGTACTTTACTGCTATTTCATTTTGTGCCGGAATACTGCTGGAGAAGCCTTTTTTGAGATTTGAGCACAGAAAGCGTTTCCAGACTTTCCCTTCAACACACGAGTTTAACTTTCTACGTTGAATGCACACATTCACAACCGTCCTGTTAGATAGCTCCGTTTAGGTTTTAGAACCAGATAGTTCTTCTTATAGCATATACTCCCATTCACGCAGGAGTGTGCAAACGCAGTTCTTACCAGAAACGTGTTTCTAACTCCTGAACCTAAAGGGAGATTTAACTGAATTAGCTGAACAAAGGCAGAGCAGAGCAATTTGATGGATACGTTTCTTCTGTATTTTAGGCAGAGTTCTACTGCTATTTTGTTATATGCAGGAATACTGCTGAAAATGCCTGTTTTGAGATTTCTCCAGAGAAAGCATTCCAGACTTGCCCTTCAACACACGAGATTAACTTTCTAAGTTGAATGCGCACATTGACAACCGTTCTGTTAGTTAGATCCGTTTTTGTTTTAGAACCAGATATTCCTCCTTACAGCATATACTTCCATTCACTCAGAAATGTCCAAACGCAGCTCTTATCGGAAACGGGTTTCTACCTCCTGAATCTAAAGGGAGATTTAACTCACTTAGCTGAACAAACCCACAGCAGAGCAACTTGAAGTGTACGTCTCTTCTGTGTTGTAGGCAGAGTTCTACTGCTATTTTGTTATAGGCGGGAATACTGCTGGAAATGCATGTTTTGAGATTTGCCCTCAGAAAGCGTTTCCAGACGTCCAATTCAACACACGAGTTTAACTCCCTAAGTTGAATTCACACATTGACAACCGTTCTATTATATAGCTCCGTTTTGGCTTTATACCCCGACAGTACTCCTTACACTATATATTACCATTCACTCAGGATTGTCCAAACGCAGCTCTTATCAGAGACGTGTTTCGAACTCCTAATTCTAAAGGGAGATTTAACTCAGTTAGCTGAACAAACGCACAGCAGAGCAATATGAAGGGTACGTTTCTTCTGTGTTTTAGGCAGAGTTCTACTGCTATCTCGTTATAGGCGGGAATACTGCTGGAAATGCATGTTTTGAGATTTGCCCTCAGAAAACCTTTCCAGACTTCCAATTCAACACACGAGTTTAACTCCCTAAGTTGAATGCACACTTTGACAACCGTTCAATTATATCTCCGTTTTGGCTTTATACCCCGACAATATTCCTTACAGCATATATTATCATTCACTCAGGAATGTCCAAACGCAGCTCTTATCAGAAACGTGTTTCTAACTCCTGATTCTAAAGGGAGATTTAACTCAGTTAGCTGAAGAAACGCACAGCAGAGCAATTTGAAGGGTACGTTTCTTCTGTGTTTTAGGCAGAGTTCTACTGCTATTTCGTTATAGGCGGGAATACTGCTGGAAATGCATGTTTTGAGATTTGCCCTCAGAAAGCGTTTCCAGACTTCCAATTCAACACAGGAGTTTAAATCCCTAAGGTGAATGCACACATTGACAACTGTTCTGTTATATAGCTCCGTTTTGGCTTTATACCCCGACTGTACTCCTTACAGCATATATTACCATTCACTCAGGAATGTCCAAACGCAGCTCTTACGAGAAACGTGTTTCTAACTCCTGAATCTAAAGGGAGATTTAACTCAGTTTGCTAAACAAGTGCACAGCAGAGCAATTTGAAGAAAACTTTTCTTCTGTGTTTTAGGCTGAGTTTTACTGCTATTTCGTTATATGCCGGAATATTGCTGGAAATGCCTGTTTTGAGATTTCTCCACAGAAAGCGTTTCCAGAATTCCCCTTCAACAGACGTGTTTAACTCCCTACGTTGAATGCACACATTGACAACCGTTCTGTATTATAGCTCCGTTTTGGTTTTAGAACCAAATAGTTCTCATTACAGCATGTACTCCCATTTACTCAGGATTGTCCAAACGCAGCTCTTACCAGAAACGTGTTTCTAACTCCTGAATCTAAAGGGAGATTTAACTCAGTTAGATAAAGAAATGCACAGCAGAGCAATTTGAAGGATACGTTTCCTCTGTGTTTTAGGCAGAATTTTACTGCGATTTCCTTATATGCAGGAATGCAGATGGAAATGCCTGTTTTCAGATTCCTCCACAGAAGGCGTTTCCAGACTTCTTATTCAATACACGAGTTTAACTCTCTAAGTTGAATGAGCACATTAAGAAGCGTTCTGTTAGATAGCTCTGTTTTGGTTTTAGAATCAGATAGTACTCCTTACAGCATATACTCCCATTCACTCAGGAATGTCGAAATGCAGCCCTTACCAGAAACCTGTTTCTAACTCCTGAATCTAAAGGGAGATTTAACTCACTTATCTTAACAAACTCACAGCAGAGCAATTTGAAGGATAGGTATCTTCTGTGTTTTAGTCAGAGTTTTACTGCTCTTTTGCTATTGGCCGGAATACTGCTGGAAATTCCTGTTTTGAGATTTAACCACAGAAAGCGTTTCTAGACTTACCATTCATCACAATAGTTTAACTCCCTATGGTGAATGCAGACATTGACAACCGTTCTGTTAGAAAGCTCCGTTTTGGTTTTAGAACTAGATAGTTCTCCTTATAGCATATACTCAAATTCGCTCAGGATGGTCCAAACACAGCACTTACCAGAAACTTTTTTTTAACTCCTGAATCTAAAGGGCGATTTAACTCACTTAGCTGAACAGTCCCAAAGCAGAGCAATTTGTAGGATACCATTCTTCTGTGTTTTAGGCCGAGTTTAACTGCTATTTCGTTATGTGCGGGAATACTGCTGGAAATTCCTGTTTTGAGATTTCCCCACGGAAAGCGTTTCCAGACTTTCCCTTCAACACACGAGTTTAATTCTCTAGGTTGGATGAACACATTGAAAACCGTTCTGTTAGACAGCTTCGTTTTGGTTTTAGGACCACATAGTTCTCCTTACAGCATATACACGCATTCACTCAGGTATGTCCAAACGAAGCCCTTACCAGAAACGTGTTTCTAACTCCTGATACTAAAGGGAGATTATACTCACTTAGCTGAACAAACGCACAGCAGAGCAGATTGAAGGATACGTTTCTTCTGTGTTTTAGGCAGAGTTTTACTGCTATTTCGTGATATGCGGGAATAATGCTTGAAATGCCTGTTTTGATATTTTTCCACAAAATCGTTTCCAGACTTCCCCTTCAACACACAAGTCTAACTCCCTTCATTAAATGCGCACATTGACAACCGTTCTGTTAGATACCTCCGTTTTGGTTTTAGAACCTGATAGTCCTCCTTATAGCATATACGCCCATTCACTCAGGAGTGTCCAAACGCAGCACTTACCAGAAACGTGTTTCTAACTCCTGAATCTAAAGGGCGATTTAACGCACTTATGTGAACAAACGCACAGCAGAGCAATTTGAAGGATACGTTTCTTCTGTGATTTAGGCAGAGTTATATTGCTATTTCGTTATAGGCGGGAAATCTGGTGGAAATTCCTGTTTTGAGATTTTCCCACAGAAAGTGTTTCCAGACTTCCCCTTCAGCACACTAGTTTAATTCTCTAATTTGAATGCACACATTGACAACCGTTCTGTTAGACAGCGTCGTTTTGGTTTTAGAAACAGATACTTCTCCTTACGGCTTATAATCCCATTCACTCAGGAATGTCCAAATGCAGGTCTTACCAGAAACGTGCTTGTAACTCCTGAACCTTATGGGAGATTTAAGTCACGTAGCTGAACAAAGGCACAGCAGAGCAATTTGAAGGATACGTTTCTTCTGTGTTTTAAGCAGAGTTTTACTGATATTTCGTTATATGTGGGAATACTTCTGGAAATGCCTGTTTTGAGATGTCTCCACAGAAAGCGTTTCCAAACATACCCATCAACACACGAGTTTAAATCCATAAGTTGAATGCACATATTGACATCCATTCTTTTAAATAGCTCCGTTTTCGTTTTAGATCCAGATAGTACGCCTTACAGCATATACTCCCATTCACTCAGGAATGTCCAAACGCAGCTTTTACCAGAGACGTGTTTCTACGTCCTGAATCTAAAGGGAGATTTAACTCACTAAGCTGAACAAACGCACTGCAGAACAACTTGAATGATACGTTTCTTCTGTGATTCAGGCAGAGTTTTACCGCTATTTCGTTATATGAGGGAGTAGTACTGGAAATGCCTGTTTTGAAATGTCTCAACAGAAAGCGTTTTCAGACTTCCCGATCAACACAGGAGTTTAAATCTCTAAGTTGAATGCACACATTGACAACCGTTCTGTTAGATTTCTCTGTTTTGGTTTTAGGAACAGATAGTTCTCTTTACACCATATACTCCCATTTACTCAGGAATGTCCAAAAGCAGCTCTTACCAGAAACGTGTTCCTAACTCCTGAATCTAAAGGGAGATTTGACTCACTTACCTTAACAATCGCACAACAGAGAAATATGAAGGATAAGTTTCTTCTCTGTTTTTCGCAGTTTTACTGCTATTTCGTTATATGTGCGAATACTGCTGGAAATGCCTGTTTTGAGATGTCTCCACAGAAAGCGTTTCCAGACTTCCCCATCAACACACGAGTTTAAATCCCTAAGTTGAATACACACTTTGACATCCGTTCTGTTAAATAGCTCCGTTTTCGTTTTAGATCCAGATAGTACGCCTTACAGCATATACTCCAATTCACTCAGGAATGTCCAAACGCAGCCCTTATCAGAAACGTTTCTCTAACTCCTGATTCTAAAGGGAGGTTTAACTCAGTTAGCTGAACAAACGCACAGCAGAGCAATTTGAAGGGTACGTTTCTTCTGTGTTTTAGGCAGAGTTCTACTGCTGTTTCTTTATAGGCGGGAATACTGCTGGAAATGCATGTTTTGAGATTTGCCCTCAGAAAGCATTTCCAGACTTCCAATTCAACACACGTTTTTAACTCCCTAAGTTGAATGCACACATTGACAACCGTTCTGTTATATAGCTCCGTTTTGGCTTTATACCCTGACAGTACCCCTTACAGCATATATTACCATTCACTCAGGAATGTCCAAACGCAGCTCTTACCAGAAACGTGTTTGGAACTCCTGAATCTACAGGGAGATTTAACTCAGTTAGCTAAACAAACGCACAGCAGAGCAATTTAAAGAAAACTTTTCTTCTGTGTTTTAGGCTGAGTTTTACTGCTATTTCGTTATATGCTGGAATATTGCTAGAAATGCCTGTTTCGAGATTTCTCCACAGAAATCGTTACCAGAATTCCCCTTCAACAGACGAGTTTAACTCCCTACGTTGAATGCACACATTGACTACCGTTCTGTTTGATAGCTCCGTTTTGGTTTTAGAAGCAGATAGTTCTCATTACAGCATATACTCCCATTTACTCAGGAATGTCCAAACGCAGCTCTTACCAGAAACTTGTTTCTAACTCCTGAATCTAAAGGGAGATTTAACTCAGTTGGATAAAGAAATGCACAGCAGAGCAATTTGAAGGATACGTTTCCTCTGTGTTTTAGGCAGAATTTTACTGCTACTTCCTTATATGCAGGAATACTGATGGAAATGCCTGTTTTCAGATTCCTCCACAGAAGGCGTTTCCAGACTTCTTCTTCAACACACGAGTTTAACACTCTAAGTTGAATGAACACATTAACAAGCGTTTTGTTAGATAGCTCTATTTTGGTTTTAGAATCAGATAGTACTCCTTACAGCATATACTCCCATTCACTCAGGAATGTCCAAATGCAGCCCTTACCAGAAACCTGTTTCTAACTCCTGAATCTAAAGGGAGATTTAACTCACTTATCTTAACAAACGCACAGCAGAGCAATTTGAAGGATAGGTATCTTCTGTGTTTTAGGCAGAGTGTTACTGCTCTTTTGTTTTAGGCCGGAATACTACTGGAAATGCCTGTTTTGATATTTAACCACAGAAACCGTTTGTAGACTTACCATTCATCACAATAGTTTAACTCCCTATGTTGAATGCACACATTGGCAACCGTTCTGTTAGAAAGCTCCGTTTTGGTTTTAGAACCAGATAGTTCTCCTTACAGCATATAATCCCATTCACTCAGGAATGTCCAAATGCAGCTCTTACCAGAAACGTGTTTCTAACTCCTGAAACTAAAGGGAGATTTACCCCACTTAGCTGAAAAAACGTACAGCAGACCAATTTGAAGGATAAGTTTCCTGTGTGTTTTAGCGAGTACTTTACTGCTATTTCATTTTGTGCCGGAATACTGCTGGAGAAGCCTTTTTTGAGATTTGACCACAGAAAGTGTTTCCAGACTTCCACTTCAACACACGAGTTTAACTCCCTAAGTTGAATGCACATACTGACAACCGTTCTGTTAGATAGCTCCGTTTTGGTTTCAGAACCAGATGGTTCATTTTACAGCATATACTTCGATTCACTAAGGTATGTCCAAACGCAGCCCTTAGCAGAAACGTGTTTCTACCTCCTGATTCTAAAGGGAGATTTTAGTCACTTAGCGGAACAAACGCACAGCAGAGCAGATTGAAAGATACGTTTCTTCTGTGTTTTAGGCAGACTTTACTGCTATTTCCTTATATGCTGGAATACTGCTGGAAATGCCTCTTTTGAGATTTCCCAGAGGAAGAGTTTCCAGACATCCCCTTCCACACACGAGTTTAATTCTCTACGTTGAATGCACACATTGACAACCGTTCTGTTAGATAGCTCCGTTTAGGTTTTAGAACCAGATAGTTCTCCTTATAGCATATACTCCCATTCACTCAGGAGTGCCCAAACGCAGCTCTTACCAGAAACGTGTTTCTAACTTCTGAATCTAAAGGGAGATTTAAATAAATTAGCTGAACAAAGGCAGAGCAGAGCAATTTGAAGGATACGGTTCTTGTGTATTTTAGGCAGAGTTTTACTGCTATTTTTTTTTATGCGGGAATACTGCTGAAAATGTCTCTTTTGAGATTTCTCCAGAGAAAGCATTCCAGACTTGCCCCTCAACACACGAGATTAACTTTCTAAGTTGAATGCGCACATTGACAACCGTTCTGTTAGTTAGCTCCGTTTTGGTTTTAGAACCAGATAGTTCTCCTTACAGCATATACTTCCATTCACTCAGAAATGTCCAAACGCAGCTCTTACCGGAAACGTGTTTCTAACTCCTGAATCTAAAGGGAGATTTAACTCACTTAGCTGAACAACGCACAGCAGAGCAATTTCAAGGATACGTTCCTTCTGTGTTTTAGGCATTGTTCTACTGCTATTTCGTTATAGGAGGGAATACTGCTGGAAATGCCTGTTTTGAGATTTGCCCACAGAAAGCGTTTCCAGACTTCTTATTCAACACACGAGTTAAACTCCCTAAGTGGAATGCACACGTTGACAACCGTTCTGTCAGATAGCTCCGTTTTGGTTTTAGAACCAGATAGTTCTTCTTTCAGCATATATTCCCATTCACTGAGGAATGTCCAAACGCAGCTCTTACCGGAAACGTGTTTCTAACTCCTGAATCTAAAGAGAGATTTAACTCACTTAGCTAAACAAACGCACAGCAGAGCAATTTAAAGGATACATTTCTTCTGTGTTTTATGGAGAGTTTTACTGGTATATCGTTATTTGAGGGAATACTGCTGGAAATGCCTGTTTTGACAATTCCCCCCAGAAAGCGTTTCCAGACTTCCCCTTCAACACACGAGTTTAATTCTCTAAGTTGAATGCACACATTGACAACCGTTCTATTAGATAGCTCCGTTTTGGTTTTTAAACCAGATTATTCTCCTTACAGCATATACTCATATTCACTCAGGAATGTCCAAACGAAGCTCTTACCAGAAACCTGTTTCTAACTCCTCAACGTAAAGGGAGATTTAACTAACTTATCTTAACAAACGCACAGCAGAGCAATTTGAAGGATAGGTTTCTTCTGTGTTTTAGGCAGAATTTTACTGCTATTTTGTTATATGCGGGAATACTGCTGGAAATGCCTGTTTTGAGATTTAACCACAGAAAGCGTTTCTAGACTTACCCTTCAACACACTAGTTTAAGTCCCTATGTTGAATGCACAAATTGACAACCGTTCTGTTCGAAAGCTCCGTTTTGGTTTTAGAACCATATATTTCTCCTTATAGCATATACTCCCATTCACTCAGGAGTGTCCAAACGCAGCACTTTCCAGAAACGTGTTTCTAACTCCTGAATCTAAAGGGCTATTTAACTCACTTATCTGAACAATCGCACAGCAGAGCAATTTGAATGATACCTTTCTTCTGTGTTTTAGGCAGACTTTTACTGCTATTTCGTTATGTGCGGGAATACTGCTGGAAATTCCTGTTTTGAGATTTCTCCACAGAAAGCATTCCAGACTTGCCTCTCAACACACGAGATTAACTTTCTAAGTTGAATTCGCCCATTGAAAATTTTTCTGTTATTTAGATCCGTTTGGGTTTTAGAACCAGATAGTTCTCCTTATAGCATGTACTCCCATTCACTCAGAAATGTCCAAACGCAGCTCTTACCAGAAACGTGTTTCTAAGTCCTGAATCTAAAGGGAGATTTAACTCACTTAGCAGAACAGACACACAGCAGAGCTATTGGAAGGATACGTTTCTTCTGTGTTTTAGGCAGAGTTTTACTGATATATCGTTATAGGCGGGAATACTGCTGGAAATGCCTGTTTTGGTATTTCCCCACAGAAAGCGTTTCCAGACTTCCCCTTCAATACACTAGTTTAACGCCCTAAGATGAATGCACACATTGACAACCGTCCTGCTAAATAGCGCCGTTTTGGTTTTAGAACCTGATAGTTCTCCTTATAGCATATATTCCCATTCACTCATAAGTGTCCTAACCCAGCACTTACCAGAAACGTGTTTCTAACTCCTGAATCTGAACGGCGATTTAACTCACTTAGCTGAACAAACGCAGAACAGGGCAATTTGAAGGATACGTTTCTTCTGTGTCTTAGGCAGTGTTACTGCTATTTCGTTAGGTGCGGGAATACTGCTGGAAATGCCTGTTTTGGGATTTCCCCACAGAACGCATTTCCAGACTTCCCCTTCAACACACGAGTTTAATTCTCTACGTTGAATGCACACATTGACAACCGTTCTATTAGATAGCTCCGTTTCGGTTTTAGAACCAGATTGTTCTCTTTACAGCATATACTCCCATTCACTCAGGAATGTCCAAACGCAGCTCTTACCAGAAACGTGTTTCTAAGTCATGAATCTAAAGGGAGATTTAAGTCACATAGCTGAAGAAAGGCACAGCAGAGCAATTTGAAGGATACGATTCTTCTGTGTTTTAGGCAGAGTTTTACTGCTATTTCGTTATATGCGGGAATAGTGCTGGAAATGCCTGTTTTCCGATGTCTCCACAGAAAGGGTTTCCAGTCTTCCCCATCAACACACGAGTTTAGCTCCCTATGTTGAATGGACACGTTGACATCCTGTGTGTTAAAAAGCTCCGTTTTCGTTTTAGGACCAGATAGTTCTCTTCACAGCATATACTCCCATTCACTCAGGAATGTCCACACGCAGCTTTTAGCAGAAAAGTGTTTCTAACTCCTGAATCTAAAGGGAGATTTAACTCAGTGAGGTTAACAATCGTACTGCAGAATAATTTGAAGGAGACGTTTCTTCTGTGTTTTAGGCAGAGTTTTACTGCTATGTCGTTATATGCGGGAATACTGCTGGAAATGCCTGTTTTGTGATTTCCCCACAGAAAGCGTTTCCAGACTTCCCCTTCAACACACTAGTTTAAATCCCTAAGTGGAATGCACACACTGACAACAGTTCTGTTAGAAAGCTCCGTTTTGGTCTTAGAACCAGATAGTTCTCCTTACAGCATATACTCCCATTCACTCAGGAGTGTCCAAACGCTGCTCTTACCAGAAACGTGTTTCCAACTCCTGAATCAAAAGGGAGATTTAACTAACTTTGCTTAGAAATGCACAGTAGAGCAATTTGAAGGATACGATTCTTCTCTGTTTTATGCAGAGTTTTACTGCTATTTCGTTATATGCGGGAATACTGCTGGAAATGCCTGTTTTGAGATTTCACCACAGCAAGTGTATCCTGACTTCCTCTTCAACACAAGAGTTTAATTCTCTACGTCGAATGCACACATTGACAATCGTTCTGTTAGACAGCTCTGTTTTGGTTTTAGAACCAGATATTTCTCTTTAGAGCATATACTCCCATTCACTCAGGAATGTCCAAAAGCAGCTCTTAACAGAAACGAGTTTGTAACTCCTGAATCTAAAGGGACATTTAACTCACTGAGATGAACAAAAACACAGCACAGCAATTTGAAGGATACGTATCTTCTGTGTTTCAGGCAGAGTTTTACTGCTATTTCGATATATGCGGGAATACTGCTGGAAATGCCTGTTTTGAGATTTCCCCACAGAAAGCGTTTCCAGACTTCCCCTTCAACATAGGAGTTTAACTCCCTATCTTGAATGCACACTTTGACAACCGTTTTGTTAGATAGCTCCGTTTTTCTTTTAGAACCAGATATTTATCCTTACAGGATATACTCCCATTCACTCAGGAATGTCCAAACGCAGCTCTTACCAGAATCGTGTTTCTAACTCCTGAATCTAAAGGGCGATTTAACTCACTTAGCTGAACAAACGGACAGCAGAGCAATTTGAGGGATACGTTTCTTCATTGTTTTAGGCAGACTTTTACTGCTATTTCGTTATAAGCGGGAATACTGCTGGAAATGCCTGTTTTGATATTTCTCCACAGAAAGCATGCCAGACTTGCCCCTCAACACACGAGATTATCTTTCTAAGTTGAATGTGCACATTGACAACCGTTCTGTTAGTTTGCTCAGTTTTGGTTTTAGAACCAGATAGTTCTCCTTACAGCATATATTCCCATTCACTCAGAAATGTCCAAACGCAGCTCTTACCGGAAAAGGGTTTCTAAATCCTGAATGTAAAGGAAGATTTAACTCACTTAGCTGAACAAACGCACAGCAGAGCAATTTGAAGGACACGTTTCTCCTGTGTTTTAGGCAGAGTTTTACTGATATTTCGTTATATGCGGGAATAATGCTGAAAATGCCTGTTTTGAGATTTCTCCACAGAAAGCCCTTCCAGACTTCCCCTTCAACACACGAGTTTAACTCTCTAAGTTGAATGAACACATTGAGAACCGTTCTGTTAGATAGCTCTCTTTTGGTTTTAGAACCAGATATTACTACTTACAGCATATACTCCCATTCACTCAGGAATGACCAAACGCAGCTCTTACCAGAAACGTGTATCTAAGTCATGAATCTAAAGGGAGATTTAAGTCACATAGCTGAAGAAAGGCACAGCAGAGCAATTTGAAGGATCCGATTCTTCTGTGTTTTAGGCAGTGTTTTACTGCTATTTCGTTATAGGCGGGAATACTGCTGGAAATGCCTGTTTTGCGATGTCTCCACAGAAAGTGTTTTCAGACTTCCCCTTCAACACGAGAGTTTAACTCTGTAAGTTGAATGCACACATTGACAACCGTTCTGTTATATAGCTCCGTTTTGGTTTTAGAACCAGATAGTTCTCCTTACACCATATACTCCATTTTACTCAGGAATGTCCAAACGCAGCTCTTACCAGAAACGTGTTTCGAACTCCTTAATCTAAAGGGAGATTTAACTCAGTTAGCTGAACAAACGCACAGCAGAGCAATTTGAAGGGTACATTTCTTCTGTGTTTTAGGCAGAGTTCTACTGCTATTTCGTTATAGGAGGGAATACTGCTGGAAATGCATGTTTTGAGATTTGCCCTCAGAAAACGTTTCCAGACTTCCAATTCAGCACACGAGTTTAACTCCCTACGTTGAATGCACACATTGACAACCGTTCTGTTATATAGCTCCGTTTTGGCTATATACCCCGACAGTTCTCCTTACAGCATATATTACCATTCACTCAGGAATGTCCAAACGCAGCTCTTACCGGAAACGTGTTTGTAACTCCTGATACTAAAGGGAGATTATACTCACTTAGCTGAACAAACGCACTGCAGAGCAGATTGAAGGATACGTTTCTTCTGTGTTTTAGGCAGAGTTTTACTGCTATTTCGTTATATGCCAGAATAATGCTTGAAATGCCTGTTTTGATATTTTTCCACAAAATCGTTTCCAGACTTCCCCTTCAACACACAAGTTTAACTCCCTACGTTAAATGCGCACATTGACAACCGTTCTGTTAGATAGCTCCGTTTTGGTTTTAGAACCTGATAGTCCTCCTTATAGCATATACGCCCATTCACTCAGGAGTGTCCAAACGCAGCACTTACCAGAAACGTGTTTCTAACTCCTGAATCTAAAGGGCGATTTAACGCACTTAGGTGAACAAACGCACAGCAGAGCAATTTGAAGGATACGTTTCTTCTGTGATTTAGGCAGAGTTTTATTGCTATTTCGTTATAGGCGGGAAATCTGGTGGAAATTCCTGTTTTGAGATTTTCCCACAGAAAGCGTTTCCAGTCTTCCCCTTCAACACACTAGTTTAATTCTCTAAGTTGAATGCACACATTGACAACCGTTCTGTTAGACAGCGTCGTTTTGGTTTTAGAAACAGATACTTCTCCTTACAGCTTATACTCCCATTCACTCAGGCATGTCCAAACGCAGCTCTTACCAGAAACGTGCTTGTAACTCCTGAACCTTATGGGAGATTTAAGTCACGTAGGTGAAGAAAGGCACAGCAGAGCAATTTGAAGGATACGTTTCTTCTGTGTTTTACGCAGAGTTTTACTGATATTTCGTTATATGCGGGAATACTTCTGGAAATGCCTGTTTGGAGATGTCTCCACAGAAAGCGTTTCCAGACCTCCCCATCAACACACGAGATTAAGTCCCTAAGTTGAATGCACACATTGACATCCGTTCTGTTAAATAGCTCCGTTTTCGTTTTAGATCCAGATAGTTCTCCTTACAGCATATACTCATATTCACTCAGGAATGTCCAAACGAAGCTCTTACCAGAAACCTGTTTCTAACTCCTCAACGTAAAGGGAGATTTAACTAACTTATCTTAACAAACGCACAGCTGATCAATTTGAAGGATAGGTTTCTTCTGTGTTTTAGGCAGAATTTTACTGCTATTTTGTTATATGCGGGAATACTGCTGGAAATGCCTGTTTTGATATTTCCCCACAGAAAGCGTTTCCAGACTTCCCCTTCAATACACTAGTTTAACTCCCTAAGATGAATGCACACATTCACAACCGTCCTGCTAAATAGCGCCGTTTTGGTTTTAGAACTTGATAGTTCTCCTTATAGCATATACTCCCATTCATTCATAAGTGTCCTAACCCAGCACTTACCAGAAACGTGTTTCTAACTCCTGAATATGAATGGCGATTTAACTCACTTAGCTGAACAAACGCAGAGCAGAGCAATTTGAAAGATACGTTTCTTCTGTGTCTTAGGCAGTGTTACTGCTATTTCGTTAGGTGTGGGAATACTGCTGGAAATGCCTGTTTTGGGATTTCCCCACAGAACGCCTTTCCAGACTTCCCCTTCAACACACGAGTTTAATTCTCTACGTTGAATGCAAACATTGACAACCGTTCTATTAGATAGCTCCGTTTTGGTTTTAGAACCAGATTGTTCTCCTTACAGCATATACTCCCATTCACTGAGAAACGTCCAAACGCAGCCCTTACCAGAAACGTGTTTCTAACTCCTGAATCTAAAGGGAGATTTAACTCACTTAGCTGAACAAACGCACAGCAGAGCAGTTTGAAGGATACGTTTCTTCGGTGTTTTAGGCAGAGTTTTACTGCTATTTCGTTATATGCGGGAATACTGTTGGAAATGCCTATTTTGAGATTTCCCCACAGCAAGTGTATCCGGACTTCCTCTTCAACACAAGAGTTTAATTCTCTACGTCGAATGCACACATTGACAATCGTTCTGTTAGACAGCTCTGTTTTGGTTTTAGAACCAGATATTTCTCTTTACAGCATATACTCCCATTCACTCAGTAATGTCCAAACGCAGCTCTTAACAGAAACGAGTTTGTAACTCCTGAATCTAAAGGGAGATTTAACTCACTGAGATGAACAAAAACACAGCACAGCAATTTGAAGGATACGTATCTTCTGTGTTTCAGGGAGAGTTTTACTGCTATTTCGATGTATGCGGGAATACTTCTGGAAATGCCTGTTTTGAGATTTCCCCACAGAAAGCGTTTCCAGACTTCCCCTTCAACATAGGAGTTTAACTCCCTATCTTGAATGCACACTTTGACAACCGTTTTGTTAGCTAGCTCCGTTTTTCTTTTAGACCCATATATTTATCCTTACAGCATATAGTCCCATTAACTCAGGAATGTCCAAACGCAGCTCTTACCAGAATCGTGTTTCTAACTCCGGAATCTAAAGGGCGATTTAACTCACTTAGCTGAACAAAGGCACAGCATAGCAATTTGAGGGATACGTTTCTTCATTGTTTTAGGCAGACTTTTACTTCTATTTCGTTATAAGCGGGAATACTGCTGGAAATGCCTGTTTTGATATTTCTCCACAGAAAGCATTCCAGACTTGCCCCTCAACACACGAGATTAACTTTCTAAGTTGAATGTGCACATTGACAACCGTTCTGTTAGTTTGCTCAGTTTTGGTTTTAGAACCAGATAGTTCTCCTTACAGCATATATTCCCATTCACTCAGAAATGTCCAAACGTAGCTCTTACCGGAAAACGGTTTCTAAATCCTGAATGTAAAGGAAGTTTTAACTCACTTAGCTGAACAAACGCACAGCAGAGCAATTTGAAGGACACGTTTCTCCTGTGTTTTAGGCAGAGTTTTACTGCTATTTCGTTATATGCGGGAATACTGCTGAAAATGCCTGTTTTGAGATTTCTCCACAGAAAGCCCTTCCAGACTTTCCCTTCAACACATGAGTTTAACTCTCTAAGTTGAATGAACAGATTGTCAACCGTTCTGTTAGATAGCTCTCTTTTGGTTTTAGAACCAGATATTACTACTTACAGCATATACTCCCATTCACTCAGGAATGTCCAAACGCAGCTCTTACCAGAAACGTGTATCTAAGTCATGAATCTAAAGGGAGATTTAAGTCACATAGCTGAAGAAAGGCACAGCAGAGCAATTTGAAGGATCCGATTCTTCTGTGTTTTAGGCAGAGCTTTACTGCTATTTCGTTATATGCGGGAATACTGCTGGAAATGCCTGTTTTGAGATGTCTCCACAGAAAAGGTTTCCAGTCTTCCCCATCAACACACGAGTTTAGCTCCCTAAGTTGAATGGACTCGTTGACATCCTGTGTGTTAAAAAGCTCCGTTTTCGTTTTAGGACCAGATAGTTGTCTTTACAGCATATACTCCCAATAACTCAGGAATGTCCACACGCAGCTTTTAGCAGAAAAGTGTTTCTAACTCCTGAATCTAAAGGGAGATTTAACTCAGTTAGGTTAACAAACGCACTGCAGAATAATTTGAAGGAGACGTTTCTTCTTTGTTTTAGGCAGAGTTTTACTGCTATGTCGTTATATGCGGGAATACTGCTGGAAAAGCCTGTTTTGAGATTTCCCCACAGAAAGCGTTTCCAGATTTCCCCTTCAACACACTAGTTTAAATCCCTAAGTGGAATGCACACACTGACAACAGTTCTGTTAGAAAGCTCCGTTTTGGTCTTAGAACCAGATAGTTCTCCTTACAGCATATACTCCCATTCACTCAGGAGTGTCCAAACGCTGCTCTTACCAGAAACGTGTTTCCAACTCCTGAATCAAAAGGGAGATTTAACTAACTTTGCTTAAAAACGCACAGTAGAGCAATTTGAAGGATACGTTTCTTCTGTGTTTTATGCAGAATTTTACTGCTATTTCCTTATATGCGGGAATACTGCTGGAAAGGCCTGTTTTGAGATTTCGCCACAGCAAGTGTATCCTGACTTCCTCTTCAACACAAGAGTTTAATTCTCTACGTCGAATGCAGACATTGACAATCGTTCTGTTAGACAGCTCTGTTTTGGTTTTAGAACCAGATATTTCTCCTTACAGCATATACTCCCATTCACTCAGGAATGTCCAAATGCAGCTATTAACAGAAACAAGTTTGTAACTCCTGAATCTAAAGGGAGATTTAACTCACTGAGATGAACAAAAACACAGCAAAGCTATTTGAAGGATACGTATCTTCTGTGTTTCAGGCAGAGTTTTACTGCTATTTCGATATATGCGGGAATACTGCTGGAAATGCCTGTTTTGAGATTTCCCCACAGAAAGCGTTTCCAGACTTCCCCTTCAACATAGGAGTTTAACTCCCTATCTTGAATGCACACTTTGACAACCGTTTTGTTAGATAGCTCCGTTTTTCTTTTAGAACCAGATATTTATCCTTACAGCATATACTCCCATTCACTCAGGAATGTCCAAACGTAGCTCTTACCAGAATCGTGTTTCTAACTCCTCAATCTAAAGCGCGATTTAACTCACTTGGCTGAACAAACGCACAGCAGAGCAATTTGAGGGATACGTTTCTTCATTGTTTTAGGCAGACTTTTACTGCTATTTCGTTATAAGCGGGAATACTGCTGGAAATGCCTGTCTTGATATTTCTCCACAGAAAGCATTCCAGACTTGCCCCTCAACACACGAGATTAAATTTCTAAGTTGAATGTGCACATTGACAACCGTTCTGTTAGTTTGCTCAGTTTTGGTTTTAGAACCAGATAGTTCTCCTTACAGCATATATACCCATTCACTCAGAAATGTCCAAACGCAGCTCTTACCGGAAAAGTGTTTCTAAATCCTGAATGTAAAGGAAGACTTAACTCACATAGCTGAACAAACGCACAGCAGAGCAAATTGAAGGACACGTTTCTCCTGTGTTTTAGGCAGAGTTTTACTGCTATTTCGTTATATGCGGGAATACTGCTGAAAATGCCTGTTTTGAGATTTCTCCACAGAAACCCCTTCCAGACTTCCCCTTCAACACACGAGTTTAACTCTCTAAGTTGAATGAACACATTGACAACCGTTCTGTTAGATAGTTCTCTTTTGGTTTTAGAACCATATATTACTACTTACAGCATATACTCCCATTCACTCAGGAATGTCCAAACGCAGCTCTTATCAGAAACGTGTATCTAAGTCATGAATCTAAAGGGAGATTTAAGTCACATAGCTGAAGAAAGGCACAGCAGAGCAATTTGAAGGATCCGATTCTTCTGTGTTTTAGGCAGAGTTTTACTGCTATTTCGTTATAGGCGGGAATACTGCTGGAAATGCCTGTTTTGCGATGTCTCCACAGAAAGTGTTCTCAGACTTCCCCTTGAACACGCGAGTTTAACTCTGTAAGTTGAATGCACACATTGACAACCGTTCTGTTATATAACTCCGTTTTGGTTTTAGAACCAGATAGATCTGCTTACACCATATACTCCATTTAACTCAGGAATGTCCAAACGCAGCTCTTCCAGAAACGTGTTTCGAACTCCTTAATCTAAAGGGAGATTTAACTCACTTAGCTGAACAAACGCACAGCAGAGCAATTTGAAGGGTACGTTTCTTCTGTGTTTTAGGCAGAGTTCTACTGCTGTATTGTTATAGGCGGGAATACTGCTGGAAATGCATATTTTGAGATTTGCCCTCAGAAAGTGTTTCCAGACTTCCAATTCAACACACGAGATTAACTCCCTACGTTGAATGCACACATTGACAACCGTTCTATTATATAGCTCCGTTTTGGCTTTATACCCTGACAGTACTCCTTACAGCATATATTACCATTCACTCAGGAATGTCCAAACGCAGCTCTTATCAGAAACGTGTTTCTAACTCCTGATTCTAGAGGGAGATTTAACTCAGTTAGCTGAAGAAACGCACAGCAGAGCAATTTGAAGGGTACGTTTCTTCTGTGTTTCAGGCAGAGTTCTTCTGCTATTTCGTTATAGGCGGGAATACTGCTGGAAATGCATGTTTTGAGATTAGCCCTCAGAAAGCGTTTCCAGACTTCCAATTCAACACACGAGTTTAACTCCCTAAGTTGAATGCACACATTGACAACCGTTCTGTTATATAGCTCCATTTTGGCTTTAGACCCCGACAGTACTCCTTACAGCATATATTACCATTCACTCAGGAATGTCCAAACGCAGCTCTTACCAGAAACGTGTTTCTAACTCCTGAATCTAAAGGGAGATTTAACTCAGTTAGCTAAACAAGCGCACAGCAGAGCAATTTGAAGAAAACGTTTCTTCTGTGTTTTAGGCTGAGTTTTACTGCTATTTCGTTATATGCCGGAATATTCCTGGAAATGCCTGTTTTTAGATTTCTCCACAGAATGCGTATCCAGAATTCCCCTTCAACAGACGAGTTTAACTCCGTACATTGAATGCACACATTGACAACCGTTCTGTTTGATAGCTCCGTTTTGGTTTTAGAACCAGATAGTTCTCATTACAGCATATACTCCCATTTACTCAGGAATGTCCAAACGCAGCTCTTACCAGAAACGTGTTTCTAACTCCTGAATCTAAAGGGAGATTTAACTCAGTAAGATAAAAAATGCACAAGAGAGCAATTTGAAGGATACGTTTCCTCTTTGTTTTAGGCAGAATTTTACTGTGTACTCTTTACAGCATATATTACCATTCACTCAGAAATGTCCACACGCAGTTCTTACCAGAAACGTGTTTCTAAGTCCTGAATCTAAAGGGAGATTTAACTCACTTAGCAGAACAGACACACAGCAGAGCTATTGGAAGGATACGTTTCTTCTGTGTTTTAGGCAGCGTTTTACTGATATTTCGTTATAGGCGGGAATACTGCTGGAAATGCCTGTTTTGGTATTTCCCCACAGAAAGCGTTTCCAGACTTCCCCTTCAATACACTAGTTTAACTCCCTAAGATGAATGCACACATTGACAACCGTCCTTCTAAATAGCGCCGTTTTGGTTTTAGAACTTGATAGTTCTCCTTATAGCATATACTCCCATTCACTCATAAGTGTCCTAACCCAGCACTTACCAGAAACGTGTTTCTAAATCCTGAATCTGAACGGCGATTTAACTCACTTAGCTGAACAAACGCAGAGCAGGGCAATTTGAAGGATACGTTTCTTCTGTGTCTTAGGAAGTGTTACTGCTATTTCGTTAGGTGCGGGAATATTGCTGGAAATGCCTGTTTTGGCATTTCCCCACAGAACGCCTTTCCAGACTTCCCCTTCAACACACGAGTTTAATTCTCTACGTTGAATGCACACATTGACAACCGTTCTATTAGATAGCTCCGTTTTGGTTTTAGAACCAGATTGTTCTCCTTACAGCATATACTCCCATTCACTCAGGAATGTCCAAACGCAGCTCTTACCAGAAACGTGTTTCTAAGTCCTGAATCTAAAGGGAGATTTAATTCACTAAGCTGAACAAACGCACTGCAGAACAACTTGAATGATACGTTTCTTCTGTGATTCAGGCAGAGTTTTACCGCTATTTCGTTATATGAGGGAGTAGTACTGGAAATGCCTGTTTTGAAATGTCTCCACAGAAAGCGTTTCCAGACTTCCCCATCAACACAGGAGTTTAACTCTCTAAGTTGAATGCACACATTGACAACCGTTCTGTTAGATAGCTCTGTTTCGGTTTTAGAAACATATAGTTCTCTTTACACCATATACTCCCATTTACTCGGGAATGTCCAAAAGCAGCTCTTACCAGAAACGTGTTTCTAACTCCTGAATCTAAAGGTAGATTTGACTCACTTACCTTAACAATCGCACAACAGAGAAATATGAAGGATACATTTCTTCTCTGTTTTACGCAGAGTTTTACTGCTATTTCGTTATATGCGGGAATACTGCTGGAAATGCCTGTTTTGAGATTACTCCACGGAAACCCTTTCCATAATTACCCTTCAACAAACGAGTTATACTCTCTAAGTTGAATGCACACATTGACAACCATTCTGTTATATAGCTCCGTTTTGGTTTTAGAGCCAGATAGTTCTCCTTACACCTTATACTCCTTTTTACTCAAGAATGTCCAAACGCAGCTCTTACCAGAAACGTGTTTCTAACTCCTGAATCTAAAGGGAGATTTAACTCAGTTAGATAAAGAAATGCACAGCAGAGCAATTTGAAGGATATGTTTCCTCGGTGTTTTAGGCAGAATTGTACTGCTACTTCCTTATATGCAGGAATACTGATGGAAATGCCTGTTTTCAGATTCCTCCACAGAAGGCGTTTCCAGACTTCTTCTTCAACACACGAGTTTAACTCTCTAAGTTGACAGAACACATTAACAAGCGTTCTGTTAGATAGCTCTGTTTTGGTTTTAGAATCAGATAGTTCTCCTTACAGCATATACTCCCATTCACTCAGGAGTGTCCAAACGCTGCTCTTAACAGAAACGTGTTTCCAACTCCTGAATCAAAAGGGAGATTTAACTAACTTTGCTTAAAAACGCACAGTAGAGCAATTTGAAGGATACTTTTCCTCTGTGTTTTAGGCAGAGTTTTACTGCTATTCCGTTATATGCGGGAATACTGCTGGAAATGCCTGTTTTGGGATTTCACCACAGCAAGTGTGTCCTGACTTCCTCTTCAACACAAGAGTTTAATTCTCTACATCGAATGCACACATTGACAATCGTTCTGTTAGACAGCTCTGTTTTGGTTTTAGAACCAGATATTTCTCCTTAGAGCATATACTCCCATTAACTCAGGAATGTCCAAACGCAGCTCTTAACAGAAACGAGTTTGTAACTCCTGAATCTAAAGGGAGATTTAACTCACTGAGATGAACAATAACACAGCACAGCAATTTGAAGGATACGTATCTTCTGTGTTTCAGGCAGAGTTTTACTGCTATTTCGATATATGCGGGAATACTGCTGGAAATGCCTGTTTTGAGATTTCCCCACAGAAAGCGTTTCCAGACTTCCCCTTCAACATAGGAGTTTAACTCCCTATCTTGAATGCACACTTTGACAACCGTTTTGTTAGATAGCTCCGTTTTTCTTTTAGAACCAGATATTTATCCTTACAGCATATACTCCCATTAACTCAGGACTGTCCAAACGCAGCTCTTACCAGAATCGTGTTTCTAACTCCTGAATCTAAAGGGCGATTTAACTCATTTAGCTGAACAAACGCACAGCAGAGCAATTTGAGGGATACGTTTCTTCATTGTTTTAGGCAGACTTTTACTGCTATTTCGTTATAAGCGGGAATACTGCTGGAAATGCCTGTTTTGATATTTCTCCACAGAAAGCATTCCAGACTTGCCCCTCAACACACGAGATTAACTTTCTAAGTTGAATGCGCACATTGACAACCGTTCTGTTAGTTAGCTCCGTTTTGGTTTTGGAACCAGATAGTTCTCCTTACAGTATATACCTCCATTCACTCAGAAATGTCCAAACGCAGCTCTTACCGGAAACGTGTTTCTAACTCCTGAAACTAAAGGGAGATTTAACTCACTTAGCTGAACAAATGCACAGCAGAGCAATTTCAAGGATACGTTTCTTCTGTGTTTTAGGCAGAGTTCTACTGCTCTTTCGTTATAGGAGGGAATACTGCTGGAAATGCCTGTTTTGAGATTTGCCCACAGAAAGCGTTTCCAGACTTCTTATTCAACACACGAGTTAAACTCCCTAAGTTGAATGCACACGTTGACAACCGTTCTGTCAGATAGCTCCGTTTTGGTTTTAGAACCAGATAGTTCTTCTTTCAGCATATATTCCCATTCACTCAGGAATGTCCAAACGCAGCTCTTACCGGAAACGTGTTTCTAACTCATGAATCTAAAGTGAGATTTAACTCACTTAGCTAAACAAACGCACAGCAGAGCAATTTAAAGGATACATTTCTTCTGTGTTTTATGGAGAGTTTTACTGGTATATCGTTATATGCCGGAATACTGCTGGAAATGCCTGTTTTGACAATTCCCCACAGAACGCCTTTCCAGACTTCCCCTTCAACACACGAGTTTAATACTCTACGTTGAATGCACACATTGACAACCGTTCTATTAGATAGCTCCGTTTTGGTTTTAGAACCAGATTGTTCTCTTTACAGCATATAATCCCATTCACTCAGGAATGTCCAAACGCAGCTCTTACCAGAAACGTGTTTCTAAGTCATGAATCTAAAGGGAGATTTAAGTCACATAGCTGAAGAAAGGCACAGCAGAGAAATTTGAAGGATACGATTCTTCTGTGTTTTAGGCAGAGTTTTACTGCTATTTCGTTATATGCAGGAATACTGCTGGAAATGCCTGTTATGAGATGTCTCCACAGAGAGGGTTTCCAGTCTTCCCCATCAACACACGAGTTTAGCTCCCTATGTTGAAAGGACTCGTTGACATCCTGTGTGTTAAAAAGCTCCGTTTTCGTTTTAGGACCAGATAGTTCTCTTTACAGCATATACTCCCATTCACTCAGGAATGTCCACACGCAGCTTTTAGCAGAAAAGTGTTTCTAACTCCTGAATCTAAAGGGAGATTTAACTCAGTTAGGTTAACAAACGCACTGCAGAATAATTTGAAGGAGTCGTTTCTTCTGTGTTTTAGGCAGAGTTTTACTGCTATGTCGTTATATGCGGGAATACTGCTGGAAATGCCTGTTTTGAGATTTCCCCACAGAAAGCGTTTCCAGAATTCCCCTTCAACACACTAGTTTAAATCCCTAAGTGGAATGCACACACTGACAACAGTTCTGTTAGAAAGCTCCGTTTTGTTCTTAGAACCAGATAGTTCTCCTTACAGCATATACTCCCATTCACTCAGGAGTGTCCAAACGCTGCTCTTACCAGAAACGTGTTTCCAACTCCTGAATCAAAAGGGAGATTTAACTAACTTTGCTTAAAAACGCACAGTGGAGCAATTTGAAGGATACGTTTCTTCTGTGTTTTATGCAGAGTTTTACTGCTATTTCGTTATATGCGGGAATACTGCTGGAAAGGCCTGTTTTGAGATTTCCCCACAGCAAGTGTATCCTGACTTCCTCTTCAACACAAGAGTTTAATTCTCTACGTCGAATGCACACATTGACATTCGTTCTGTTAGACAGCTCTGTTTTGGTTTTAGAACCAGATATTTCTCCTTACAGCATATACTCCCATTCACTCAGGAATGTCCAAACGCAGCTCTTAACAGAATCGAGTTTGTAACTCCTGAATCTAAAGGGAGATTTAACTCACTGAGATGAACAAAAACACAGCAAAGCTATTTGAAGGATACGTATCTTCTGTGTTTCAGGCAGAGTTTTACTGCTATTTCGATATATGCGGGAATACTGCTGGAAATGCCTGTTTTGAGATTTCCCCACAGAAAGCGTTTCCAGACTTCCCCTTCAACATAGGAGTTTAACTCCCTATCTTGAATGCACACTTTGACAACCGTTTTGTTAGATAGCTCCGTTTTTCTTTTAGAACCAGATATTTATCCTTACAGCATATACTCCCATTCACTCAGGAATGTCCAAACGTAGCTCTTACCAGAATCGTGTTTCTAACTCCTCAATCTAAAGCGCGATTTAACTCACTTGGCTGAACAAACGCACAGCAGAGCAATTTGAGGGATACGTTTCTTCATTGTTTTAGGCAGACTTTTACTGCTATTTCGTTATAAGCGGGAATACTGCTGGAAATGCCTGTCTTGATATTTCTCCACAGAAAGCATTCCAGACTTGCCCCTCAACACACGAGATTAAATTTCTAAGTTGAATGTGCACATTGACAACCGTTCTGTTAGTTTGCTCAGTTTTGGTTTTAGAACCAGATAGTTCTCCTTACAGCATATATACCCATTCACTCAGAAATGTCCAAACGCAGCTCTTACCGGAAAAGTGTTTCTAAATCCTGAATGTAAAGGAAGACTTAACTCACATAGCTGAACAAACGCACAGCAGAGCAAATTGAAGGACACGTTTCTCCTGTGTTTTAGGCAGAGTTTTACTGCTATTTCGTTATATGCGGGAATACTGCTGAAAATGCCTGTTTTGAGATTTCTCCACAGAAACCCCTTCCAGACTTCCCCTTCAACACACGAGTTTAACTCTCTAAGTTGAATGAACACATTGACAACCGTTATGTTAGATAGTTCTCTTTTGGTTTTAGAACCATATATTACTACTTACAGCATATACTCCCATTCACTCAGGAATGTCCAAACGCAGCTCTTATCAGAAACGTGTATCTAAATCATGAATCTAAAGGGAGATTTAAGTCACATAGCTGAAGAAAGGCACAGCAGAGCAATTTGAAGGATCCGATTCTTCTGTGTTTTAGGCAGAGTTTTACTGCTATTTCGTTATAGGCGGGAATACTGCTGGAAATGCCTGTTTTGCGATGTCTCCACAGAAAGTGTTCTCAGACTTCCCCTTGAACACGCGAGTTTAACTCTGTAAGTTGAATGCACACATTGACAACCGTTCTGTTATATAACTCCGTTTTGGTTTTAGAACCAGATAGATCTGCTTACACCATATACTCCATTTAACTCAGGAATGTCCAAACGCAGCTCTTACCAGAAACGTGTTTCGAACTCCTTAATCTAAAGGGAGATTTAACTCACTTAGCTGAACAAACGCACAGCAGAGCAATTTGAAGGGTACGTTTCTTCTGTGTTTTAGGCAGAGTTCTACTGCTGTATTGTTATAGGCGGGAATACTGCTGGAAATGCATATTTTGAGATTTGCCCTCAGAAAGTGTTTCCAGACTTCCAATTCAACACACGAGATTAACTCCCTACGTTGAATGCACACATTGACAACCGTTCTATTATATAGCTCCGTTTTGGCTTTATACCCTGACAGTACTCCTTACAGCATATATTACCATTCACTCAGGAATGTCCAAACGCAGCTCTTATCAGAAACGTGTTTCGAACTCCTGATTCTAAAGGGAGATTTAACTCAGTTAGCTGAACCATTGCACAGCAGAGCAATTTGAATGGTACGTTTCTTCTGTGTTTTAGGCAGAGTTCTACAGCTATTTCGTTATAGGCAGGAATACTGCTGGAAATGCATGTTTTGAGATTTGCCCTCAGAAAACGTTTCCAGACTTCCAATTCAACACACGAGTTTAACTCCCTAAGTTGAATGCACACATTGACAACCGTTCTATTATATAGCTCCGTTTTGGCTTTATACCCCGACAGTATTCCTTACAGCATATATTACCATTCACTCAGGAATGTCCAAACCCAGCTCTTATCAGAAACGTGTTTCTAACTCCTGATTCTAGAGGGAGATTTAACTCAGTTAGCTGAAGAAACGCACAGCAGAGCAATTTGAAGGGTACGTTTCTTCTGTGTTTCAGGCAGAGTTCTTCTGCTATTTCGTTATAGGCGGGAATACTGCTGGAAATGCATGTTTTGAGATTTGCCCTCAGAAAGCGTTTCCAGACTTCCAATTCAACACACGAATTTAACTCCCTAAGTTGAATGCACACATTGACAACCGTTCTGTTATATAGCTCCGTTTTGGCTTTAGACCCCGACAGTACTCCTTACAGCATATATTACCATTCACTCAGGAATGTCCAAACGCAGCTCTTACCAGAAACGTGTTTCTAACTCCTGAATCTAAAGGGAGATTTAACTCAGTTAGCTAAACAAGCGCACAGCAGAGCAATTTGAAGAAAACGTTTCTTCTGTGTTTTAGGCTGAGTTTTACTGCTATTTCGTTATATGCCGGAATATTCCTGGAAATGCCTGTTTTTAGATTTCTCCACAGAATGCGTATCCAGAATTCCCCTTCAACAGACGAGTTTAACTCCGTACATTGAATGCACACATTGACAACCGTTCTGTTTGATAGCTCCGTTTTGGTTTAGAACCAGATAGTTCTCATTACAGCATATACTCCCATTTACTCAGGAATGTCCAAACGCAGCTCTTACCAGAAACGTGTTTCTAACTCCTGAATCTAAAGGGAGATTTAACTCAGTAAGATAAAGAAATGCACAAGAGAGCAATTTGAAGGATACGTTTCCTCTTTGTTTTAGGCAGAATTTTACTGTGTACTCCTTACAGCATATATTACCATTCACTCAGAAATGTCCACACGCAGTTCTTACCAGAAACGTGTTTCTAAGTCCTGAATCTAAAGGGAGATTTAACTCACTTAGCAGAACAGACACACAGCAGAGCTATTGGAAGGATACGTTTCTTCTGTGTTTTAGGCAGCGTTTTACTGATATTTCGTTATAGGCGGGAATACTGCTGGAAATGCCTGTTTTGGTATTTCCCCACAGAAAGCGTTTCCAGACTTCCCCTTCAATACACTAGTTTAACTCCCTAAGATGAATGCACACATTGACAACCGTCCTTCTAAATAGCGCCGTTTTGGTTTTAGAACTTGATAGTTCTCCTTATAGCATATACTCCCATTCACTCATAAGTGTCCTAACCCAGCACTTACCAGAAACGTGTTTCTAAATCCTGAATCTGAACGGCGATTTAACTCACTTAGCTGAACAAACGCAGAGCAGGGCAATTTGAAGGATACGTTTCTTCTGTGTCTTAGGAAGTGTTACTGCTATTTCGTTAGGTGCGGGAATATTGCTGGAAATGCCTGTTTTGGCATTTCCCCACAGAACGCCTTTCCAGACTTCCCCTTCAACACACGAGTTTAATTCTCTACGTTGAATGCACACATTGACAACCGTTCTATTAGATAGCTCCGTTTTGGTTTTAGAACCAGATTGTTCTCCTTACAGCATATACTCCCATTCACTCAGGAATGTCCAAACGCAGCTCTTACCAGAAACGTGTTTCTAAGTCCTGAATCTAAAGGGAGATTTAATTCACTAAGCTGAACAAACGCACTGCAGAACAACTTGAATGATACGTTTCTTCTGTGATTCAGGCAGAGTTTTACCGCTATTTCGTTATATGAGGGAGTAGTACTGGAAATGCCTGTTTTGAAATGTCTCCACAGAAAGCGTTTCCAGACTTCCCCATCAACTCAGGAGTTTAACTCTCTAAGTTGAATGCACACATTGACAACCGTTCTGTTAGATAGCTCTGTTTTGGCTTTAGAAACAGATAGTTCTCTTTACACCATATATTCCAATTTACTCGGGAATGTCCAAAAGCAGCTCTTACCAGAAACGTGTTTCTAACTCCTGAATCTAAAGGTAGATTTGACTCACTTACCTTAACAATGGCACAACAGAGAAATATGAAGGATACATTTCTTCTCTGTTTTACGCAGAGTTTTACTGCTATTTCGTTATATGCGGGAATACTGCTGGAAATGCCTGTTTTGAGATTACTCCACGGAAACCGTTTCCATAATTACCCTTCAACAAACGAGTTATACTCTCTAAGTTGAATGCACACATTGACAACCATTCTGTTATATAGCTCCGTTTTGGTTTTAGAGCCAGATAGTTCTCCTTACACAATATACTCCATTTTACTCAGGAATGTCCAAACGCAGCTCTTACCAGAAATGTGTTTCTAACTCCTGAATCTAAAGGGAGATTTAACTCAGTTAGATAAAGAAATGCACAGCAGAGCAATTTGAAGGATACGTTTCCTCGGTGTTTTAGGCAGAATTGTACTGCTATTTCCTTATATGCAGGAATACTGATGGAAATGCCCGTTTTCAGATTCCTCCACAGAAGGCGTTTCCAGACTTCTTCTTCAACACACGAGTTTAACTCTCTAAGTTGACAGAACACATTAACAAGCGTTCTGTTAGATAGCTCTGTTTTGCTTTTAGAATCAGATAGTTCTCCTTACAGCATATACTCCCATTCACTCAGGAGTGTCCAAACGCTGCTCTTAACAGAAACGTGTTTCCAACTCCTGAATCAAAAGGGAGATTTAACTAACTTTGCTTAAAAACGCACAGTAGAGCAATTTGAAAGATACTTTTCCTCTGGGTTTTAGGCAGAGTTTTACTGCTATTTCGTTATATGCGGGAATACTGCTGGAAATGCCTGTTTTGGGATTTCACCACAGCATGTGTATCCTGACTTCCTCTTCAACACAAGAGTTTAATTCTCTACATCGAATGCACACATTGACAATCGTTCTGTTAGACAGCTCTGTTTTGGTTTTAGAACCAGATATTTCTCCTTAGAGCATATACTCCCATTAACTCAGGAATGTCCAAACGCAGCTCTTAACAGAAACGAGTTTGTAACTCCTGAATCTAAAGGGAGATTTAACTCACTGAGATGAACAAAAACACAGCAAAGCTATTTGAAGGATACGTATCTTCTGTGTTTCAGGCAGAGTTTTACTGCTATTTCGATATATGCGGGAATACTGCTGGAAATGCCTGTTTTGAGATTTCCCCACAGAAAGCGTTTCCAGACTTCCCCTTCAACATAGGAGTTTAACTCCCTATCTTGAATGCACACTTTGACAACCGTTTTGTTAGATAGCTCCGTTTTTCTTTTAGAACCAGATATTTATCCTTACAGCATATACTCCCATTCACTCAGGAATGTCCAAACGTAGCTCTTACCAGAATCGTGTTTCTAACTCCTCAATCTAAAGCGCGATTTAACTCACTTGGCTGAACAAACGCACAGCAGAGCAATTTGAGGGATACGTTTCTTCATTGTTTTAGGCAGACTTTTACTGCTATTTCGTTATAAGCGGGAATACTGCTGGAAATGCCTGTCTTGATATTTCTCCACAGAAAGCATTCCAGACTTGCCCCTCAACACACGAGATTAAATTTCTAAGTTGAATGTGCACATTGACAACCGTTCTGTTAGTTTGCTCAGTTTTGGTTTTAGAACCAGATAGTTCTCCTTACAGCATATATACCCATTCACTCAGAAATGTCCAAACGCAGCTCTTACCGGAAAAGTGTTTCTAAATCCTGAATGTAAAGGAAGACTTAACTCACATAGCTGAACAAACGCACAGCAGAGCAAATTGAAGGACACGTTTCTCCTGTGTTTTAGGCAGAGTTTTACTGCTATTTCGTTATATGCGGGAATACTGCTGAAAATGCCTGTTTTGAGATTTCTCCACAGAAACCCCTTCCAGACTTCCCCTTCAACACACGAGTTTAACTCTCTAAGTTGAATGAACACATTGACAACCGTTATGTTAGATAGTTCTCTTTTGGTTTTAGAACCATATATTACTACTTACAGCATATACTCCCATTCACTCAGGAATGTCCAAACGCAGCTCTTATCAGAAACGTGTATCTAAATCATGAATCTAAAGGGAGATTTAAGTCACATAGCTGAAGAAAGGCACAGCAGAGCAATTTGAAGGATCCGATTCTTCTGTGTTTTAGGCGGAGTTTTACTGCTATCTCGTTATAGGCGGGAATACTGCTGGAAATGCCTGTTTTGCGATGTCTCCACAGAAAGTGTTCTCAGACTTCCCCTTGAACACGCGAGTTTAACTCTGTAAGTTGAATGCACACATTGACAACCGTTCTGTTATATAACTCCGTTTTGGTTTTAGAACCAGATAGATCTGCTTACACCATATACTCCATTTAACTCAGGAATGTCCAAACGCAGCTCTTACCAGAAACGTGTTTCGAACTCCTTAATCTAAAGGGAGATTTAACTCACTTAGCTGAACAAACGCACAGCAGAGCAATTTGAAGGGTACGTTTCTTCTGTGTTTTAGGCAGAGTTCTACTGCTGTATTGTTATAGGCGGGAATACTGCTGGAAATGCATATTTTGAGATTTGCCCTCAGAAAGTGTTTCCAGACTTCCAATTCAACACACGAGATTAACTCCCTACGTTGAATGCACACATTGACAACCGTTCTATTATATAGCTCCGTTTTGGCTTTATACCCTGACAGTACTCCTTACAGCATATATTACCATTCACTCAGGAATGTCCAAACGCAGCTCTTATCAGAAACGTGTTTCGAACTCCTGATTCTAAAGGGAGATTTAACTCAGTTAGCTGAACCATTGCACAGCAGAGCAATTTGAATGGTACGTTTCTTCTGTGTTTTAGGCAGAGTTCTACAGCTATTTCGTTATAGGCAGGAATACTGCTGGAAATGCATGTTTTGAGATTTGCCCTCAGAAAACGTTTCCAGACTTCCAATTCAACACACGAGTTTAACTCCCTAAGTTGAATGCACACATTGACAACCGTTCTATTATATAGCTCCGTTTTGGCTTTATACCCCGACAGTATTCCTTACAGCATATATTACCATTCACTCAGGAATGTCCAAACCCAGCTCTTATCAGAAACGTGTTTCTAACTCCTGATTCTAGAGGGAGATTTAACTCAGTTAGCTGAAGAAACGCACAGCAGAGCAATTTGAAGGGTACGTTTCTTCTGTGTTTCAGGCAGAGTTCTTCTGCTATTTCGTTATAGGCGGGAATACTGCTGGAAATGCATGTTTTGAGATTTGCCCTCAGAAAGCGTTTCCAGACTTCCAATTCAACACACGAATTTAACTCCCTAAGTTGAATGCACACATTGACAACCGTTCTGTTATATAGCTCCGTTTTGGCTTTAGACCCCGACAGTACTCCTTACAGCATATATTACCATTCACTCAGGAATGTCCAAACGCAGCTCTTACCAGAAACGTGTTTCTAACTCCTGAATCTAAAGGGAGATTTAACTCAGTTAGCTAAACAAGCGCACAGCAGAGCAATTTGAAGAAAACGTTTCTTCTGTGTTTTAGGCTGAGTTTTACTGCTATTTCGTTATATGCCGGAATATTCCTGGAAATGCCTGTTTTTAGATTTCTCCACAGAATGCGTATCCAGAATTCCCCTTCAACAGACGAGTTTAACTCCGTACATTGAATGCACACATTGACAACCGTTCTGTTTGATAGCTCCGTTTTGGTTTAGAACCAGATAGTTCTCATTACAGCATATACTCCCATTTACTCAGGAATGTCCAAACGCAGCTCTTACCAGAAACGTGTTTCTAACTCCTGAATCTAAAGGGAGATTTAACTCAGTAAGATAAAGAAATGCACAAGAGAGCAATTTGAAGGATACGTTTCCTCTTTGTTTTAGGCAGAATTTTACTGTGTACTCCTTACAGCATATATTACCATTCACTCAGAAATGTCCACACGCAGTTCTTACCAGAAACGTGTTTCTAAGTCCTGAATCTAAAGGGAGATTTAACTCACTTAGCAGAACAGACACACAGCAGAGCTATTGGAAGGATACGTTTCTTCTGTGTTTTAGGCAGCGTTTTACTGATATTTCGTTATAGGCGGGAATACTGCTGGAAATGCCTGTTTTGGTATTTCCCCACAGAAAGCGTTTCCAGACTTCCCCTTCAATACACTAGTTTAACTCCCTAAGATGAATGCACACATTGACAACCGTCCTTCTAAATAGCGCCGTTTTGGTTTTAGAACTTGATAGTTCTCCTTATAGCATATACTCCCATTCACTCATAAGTGTCCTAACCCAGCACTTACCAGAAACGTGTTTCTAAATCCTGAATCTGAACGGCGATTTAACTCACTTAGCTGAACAAACGCAGAGCAGGGCAATTTGAAGGATACGTTTCTTCTGTGTCTTAGGAAGTGTTACTGCTATTTCGTTAGGTGCGGGAATATTGCTGGAAATGCCTGTTTTGGCATTTCCCCACAGAACGCCTTTCCAGACTTCCCCTTCAACACACGAGTTTAATTCTCTACGTTGAATGCACACATTGACAACCGTTCTATTAGATAGCTCCGTTTTGGTTTTAGAACCAGATTGTTCTCCTTACAGCATATACTCCCATTCACTCAGGAATGTCCAAACGCAGCTCTTACCAGAAACGTGTTTCTAAGTCCTGAATCTAAAGGGAGATTTAATTCACTAAGCTGAACAAACGCACTGCAGAACAACTTGAATGATACGTTTCTTCTGTGATTCAGGCAGAGTTTTACCGCTATTTCGTTATATGAGGGAGTAGTACTGGAAATGCCTGTTTTGAAATGTCTCCACAGAAAGCGTTTCCAGACTTCCCCATCAACTCAGGAGTTTAACTCTCTAAGTTGAATGCACACATTGACAACCGTTCTGTTAGATAGCTCTGTTTTGGCTTTAGAAACAGATAGTTCTCTTTACACCATATATTCCAATTTACTCGGGAATGTCCAAAAGCAGCTCTTACCAGAAACGTGTTTCTAACTCCTGAATCTAAAGGTAGATTTGACTCACTTACCTTAACAATGGCACAACAGAGAAATATGAAGGATACATTTCTTCTCTGTTTTACGCAGAGTTTTACTGCTATTTCGTTATATGCGGGAATACTGCTGGAAATGCCTGTTTTGAGATTACTCCACGGAAACCGTTTCCATAATTACCCTTCAACAAACGAGTTATACTCTCTAAGTTGAATGCACACATTGACAACCATTCTGTTATATAGCTCCGTTTTGGTTTTAGAGCCAGATAGTTCTCCTTACACAATATACTCCATTTTACTCAGGAATGTCCAAACGCAGCTCTTACCAGAAATGTGTTTCTAACTCCTGAATCTAAAGGGAGATTTAACTCAGTTAGATAAAGAAATGCACAGCAGAGCAATTTGAAGGATACGTTTCCTCGGTGTTTTAGGCAGAATTGTACTGCTATTTCCTTATATGCAGGAATACTGATGGAAATGCCCGTTTTCAGATTCCTCCACAGAAGGCGTTTCCAGACTTCTTCTTCAACACACGAGTTTAACTCTCTAAGTTGACAGAACACATTAACAAGCGTTCTGTTAGATAGCTCTGTTTTGCTTTTAGAATCAGATAGTTCTCCTTACAGCATATACTCCCATTCACTCAGGAGTGTCCAAACGCTGCTCTTAACAGAAACGTGTTTCCAACTCCTGAATCAAAAGGGAGATTTAACTAACTTTGCTTAAAAACGCACAGTAGAGCAATTTGAAAGATACTTTTCCTCTGTGTTTTAGGCAGAGTTTTACTGCTATTTCGTTATATGCGGGAATACTGCTGGAAATGCCTGTTTTGGGATTTCACCACAGCATGTGTATCCTGACTTCCTCTTCAACACAAGAGTTTAATTCTCTACATCGAATGCACACATTGACAATCGTTCTGTTAGACAGCTCTGTTTTGGTTTTAGAACCAGATATTTCTCCTTAGAGCATATACTCCCATTAACTCAGGAATGTCCAAACGCAGCTCTTAACAGAAACGAGTTTGTAACTCCTGAATCTAAAGGGAGATTTAACTCACTGAGATGAACAATAACACAGCACAGCAATTTGAAGGATACGTATCTTCTGTGTTTCAGGCAGAGTTTTACTGCTATTTCGATATATGCGGGAATACTGCTGGAAATGCCTGTTTTGAGATTTCCCCACAGAAAGCGTTTCCAGACTTCCCCTTCAACATAGGAGTTTAACTCCCTATCTTGAATGCACACTTTGACAACCGTTTTGTTAGATAGCTCCGTTTTTCTTTTAGAACCAGATATTTATCCTTACAGCATATACTCCCATTAACTCAGGACTGTCCAAACGCAGCTCTTACCAGAATCGTGTTTCTAACTCCTGAATCTAAAGGGCGATTTAACTCATTTAGCTGAACAAACGCACAGCAGAGCAATTTGAGGGATACGTTTCTTCATTGTTTTAGGCAGACTTTTACTGCTATTTCGTTATAAGCGGGAATACTGCTGGAAGTGCCTGTTTTGATATTTCTCCACAGAAAGCATTCCAGACTTGCCCCTCAACACACGAGATTAACTTTCTAAGTTGAATGCGCACATTGACAACCGTTCTGTTAGTTAGCTCCGTTTTGGTTTTGGAACCAGATAGTTCTCCTTACAGTATATACTTCCATTCACTCAGAAATGTCCAAACGCAGCTCTTACCGGAAACGTGTTTCTAACTCCTGAAACTAAAGGGAGATTTAACTCACTTAGCTGAACAAATGCACAGCAGAGCAATTTCAAGGATACGTTTCTTCTGTGTTTTAGGCAGAGTTCTACTGCTCTTTCGTTATAGGAGGGAATACTGCTGGAAATGCCTGTTTTGAGATTTGCCCACAGAAAGCGTTTCCAGACTTCTTATTCAACACACGAGTTAAACTCCCTAAGTTGAATGCACACGTTGACAACCGTTCTGTCAGATAGCTCCGTTTTGGTTTTAGAACCAGATAGTTCTTCTTTCAGCATATATTCCCATTCACTCAGGAATGTCCAAACGCAGCTCTTACCGGAAACGTGTTTCTAACTCATGAATCTAAAGTGAGATTTAACTCACTTAGCTAAACAAACGCACAGCAGAGCAATTTAAAGGATACATTTCTTCTGTGTTTTATGGAGAGTTTTACTGGTATATCGTTATATGCCGGAATACTGCTGGAAATGCCTGTTTTGACAATTCCCCACAGAACGCCTTTCCAGACTTCCCCTTCAACACACGAGTTTAATACTCTACGTTGAATGCACACATTGACAACCGTTCTATTAGATAGCTCCGTTTTGGTTTTAGAACCAGATTGTTCTCTTTACAGCATATAATCCCATTCACTCAGGAATGTCCAAACGCAGCTCTTACCAGAAACGTGTTTCTAAGTCATGAATCTAAAGGGAGATTTAAGTCACATAGCTGAAGAAAGGCACAGCAGAGAAATTTGAAGGATACGATTCTTCTGTGTTTTAGGCAGAGTTTTACTGCTATTTCGTTATATGCAGGAATACTGCTGGAAATGCCTGTTATGAGATGTCTCCACAGAGAGGGTTTCCAGTCTTCCCCATCAACACACGAGTTTAGCTCCCTATGTTGAAAGGACTCGTTGACATCCTGTGTGTTAAAAAGCTCCGTTTTCGTTTTAGGACCAGATAGTTCTCTTTACAGCATATACTCCCATTCACTCAGGAATGTCCACACGCAGCTTTTAGCAGAAAAGTGTTTCTAACTCCTGAATCTAAAGGGAGATTTAACTCAGTTAGGTTAACAAACGCACTGCAGAATAATTTGAAGGAGTCGTTTCTTCTGTGTTTTAGGCAGAGTTTTACTGCTATGTCGTTATATGCGGGAATACTGCTGGAAATGCCTGTTTTGAGATTTCCCCACAGAAAGCGTTTCCAGAATTCCCCTTCAACACACTAGTTTAAATCCCTAAGTGGAATGCACACACTGACAACAGTTCTGTTAGAAAGCTCCGTTTTGTTCTTAGAACCAGATAGTTCTCCTTACAGCATATACTCCCATTCACTCAGGAGTGTCCAAACGCTGCTCTTACCAGAAACGTGTTTCCAACTCCTGAATCAAAAGGGAGATTTAACTAACTTTGCTTAAAAACGCACAGTGGAGCAATTTGAAGGATACGTTTCTTCTGTGTTTTATGCAGAGTTTTACTGCTATTTCGTTATATGCGGGAATACTGCTGGAAAGGCCTGTTTTGAGATTTCCCCACAGCAAGTGTATCCTGACTTCCTCTTCAACACAAGAGTTTAATTCTCTACGTCGAATGCACACATTGACATTCGTTCTGTTAGACAGCTCTGTTTTGGTTTTAGAACCAGATATTTCTCCTTACAGCATATACTCCCATTCACTCAGGAATGTCCAAACGCAGCTCTTAACAGAATCGAGTTTGTAACTCCTGAATCTAAAGGGAGATTTAACTCACTGAGATGAACAAAAACACAGCAAAGCTATTTGAAGGATACGTATCTTCTGTGTTTCAGGCAGAGTTTTACTGCTATTTCGATATATGCGGGAATACTGCTGGAAATGCCTGTTTTGAGATTTCCCCACAGAAAGCGTTTCCAGACTTCCCCTTCAACATAGGAGTTTAACTCCCTATCTTGAATGCACACTTTGACAACCGTTTTGTTAGATAGCTCCGTTTTTCTTTTAGAACCAGATATTTATCCTTACAGCATATACTCCCATTCACTCAGGAATGTCCAAACGTAGCTCTTACCAGAATCGTGTTTCTAACTCCTCAATCTAAAGCGCGATTTAACTCACTTGGCTGAACAAACGCACAGCAGAGCAATTTGAGGGATACGTTTCTTCATTGTTTTAGGCAGACTTTTACTGCTATTTCGTTATAAGCGGGAATACTGCTGGAAATGCCTGTCTTGATATTTCTCCACAGAAAGCATTCCAGACTTGCCCCTCAACACACGAGATTAAATTTCTAAGTTGAATGTGCACATTGACAACCGTTCTGTTAGTTTGCTCAGTTTTGGTTTTAGAACCAGATAGTTCTCCTTACAGCATATATACCCATTCACTCAGAAATGTCCAAACGCAGCTCTTACCGGAAAAGTGTTTCTAAATCCTGAATGTAAAGGAAGACTTAACTCACATAGCTGAACAAACGCACAGCAGAGCAAATTGAAGGACACGTTTCTCCTGTGTTTTAGGCAGAGTTTTACTGCTATTTCGTTATATGCGGGAATACTGCTGAAAATGCCTGTTTTGAGATTTCTCCACAGAAACCCCTTCCAGACTTCCCCTTCAACACACGAGTTTAACTCTCTAAGTTGAATGAACACATTGACAACCGTTATGTTAGATAGTTCTCTTTTGGTTTTAGAACCATATATTACTACTTACAGCATATACTCCCATTCACTCAGGAATGTCCAAACGCAGCTCTTATCAGAAACGTGTATCTAAATCATGAATCTAAAGGGAGATTTAAGTCACATAGCTGAAGAAAGGCACAGCAGAGCAATTTGAAGGATCCGATTCTTCTGTGTTTTAGGCAGAGTTTTACTGCTATTTCGTTATAGGCGGGAATACTGCTGGAAATGCCTGTTTTGCGATGTCTCCACAGAAAGTGTTCTCAGACTTCCCCTTGAACACGCGAGTTTAACTCTGTAAGTTGAATGCACACATTGACAACCGTTCTGTTATATAACTCCGTTTTGGTTTTAGAACCAGATAGATCTGCTTACACCATATACTCCATTTAACTCAGGAATGTCCAAACGCAGCTCTTACCAGAAACGTGTTTCGAACTCCTTAATCTAAAGGGAGATTTAACTCACTTAGCTGAACAAACGCACAGCAGAGCAATTTGAAGGGTACGTTTCTTCTGTGTTTTAGGCAGAGTTCTACTGCTGTATTGTTATAGGCGGGAATACTGCTGGAAATGCATATTTTGAGATTTGCCCTCAGAAAGTGTTTCCAGACTTCCAATTCAACACACGAGATTAACTCCCTACGTTGAATGCACACATTGACAACCGTTCTATTATATAGCTCCGTTTTGGCTTTATACCCTGACAGTACTCCTTACAGCATATATTACCATTCACTCAGGAATGTCCAAACGCAGCTCTTATCAGAAACGTGTTTCGAACTCCTGATTCTAAAGGGAGATTTAACTCAGTTAGCTGAACCATTGCACAGCAGAGCAATTTGAATGGTACGTTTCTTCTGTGTTTTAGGCAGAGTTCTACAGCTATTTCGTTATAGGCAGGAATACTGCTGGAAATGCATGTTTTGAGATTTGCCCTCAGAAAACGTTTCCAGACTTCCAATTCAACACACGAGTTTAACTCCCTAAGTTGAATGCACACATTGACAACCGTTCTATTATATAGCTCCGTTTTGGCTTTATACCCCGACAGTATTCCTTACAGCATATATTACCATTCACTCAGGAATGTCCAAACCCAGCTCTTATCAGAAACGTGTTTCTAACTCCTGATTCTAGAGGGAGATTTAACTCAGTTAGCTGAAGAAACGCACAGCAGAGCAATTTGAAGGGTACGTTTCTTCTGTGTTTCAGGCAGAGTTCTTCTGCTATTTCGTTATAGGCGGGAATACTGCTGGAAATGCATGTTTTGAGATTTGCCCTCAGAAAGCGTTTCCAGACTTCCAATTCAACACACGAATTTAACTCCCTAAGTTGAATGCACACATTGACAACCGTTCTGTTATATAGCTCCGTTTTGGCTTTAGACCCCGACAGTACTCCTTACAGCATATATTACCATTCACTCAGGAATGTCCAAACGCAGCTCTTACCAGAAACGTGTTTCTAACTCCTGAATCTAAAGGGAGATTTAACTCAGTTAGCTAAACAAGCGCACAGCAGAGCAATTTGAAGAAAACGTTTCTTCTGTGTTTTAGGCTGAGTTTTACTGCTATTTCGTTATATGCCGGAATATTCCTGGAAATGCCTGTTTTTAGATTTCTCCACAGAATGCGTATCCAGAATTCCCCTTCAACAGACGAGTTTAACTCCGTACATTGAATGCACACATTGACAACCGTTCTGTTTGATAGCTCCGTTTTGGTTTAGAACCAGATAGTTCTCATTACAGCATATACTCCCATTTACTCAGGAATGTCCAAACGCAGCTCTTACCAGAAACGTGTTTCTAACTCCTGAATCTAAAGGGAGATTTAACTCAGTAAGATAAAGAAATGCACAAGAGAGCAATTTGAAGGATACGTTTCCTCTTTGTTTTAGGCAGAATTTTACTGTGTACTCCTTACAGCATATATTACCATTCACTCAGAAATGTCCACACGCAGTTCTTACCAGAAACGTGTTTCTAAGTCCTGAATCTAAAGGGAGATTTAACTCACTTAGCAGAACAGACACACAGCAGAGCTATTGGAAGGATACGTTTCTTCTGTGTTTTAGGCAGCGTTTTACTGATATTTCGTTATAGGCGGGAATACTGCTGGAAATGCCTGTTTTGGTATTTCCCCACAGAAAGCGTTTCCAGACTTCCCCTTCAATACACTAGTTTAACTCCCTAAGATGAATGCACACATTGACAACCGTCCTTCTAAATAGCGCCGTTTTGGTTTTAGAACTTGATAGTTCTCCTTATAGCATATACTCCCATTCACTCATAAGTGTCCTAACCCAGCACTTACCAGAAACGTGTTTCTAAATCCTGAATCTGAACGGCGATTTAACTCACTTAGCTGAACAAACGCAGAGCAGGGCAATTTGAAGGATACGTTTCTTCTGTGTCTTAGGAAGTGTTACTGCTATTTCGTTAGGTGCGGGAATATTGCTGGAAATGCCTGTTTTGGCATTTCCCCACAGAACGCCTTTCCAGACTTCCCCTTCAACACACGAGTTTAATTCTCTACGTTGAATGCACACATTGACAACCGTTCTATTAGATAGCTCCGTTTTGGTTTTAGAACCAGATTGTTCTCCTTACAGCATATACTCCCATTCACTCAGGAATGTCCAAACGCAGCTCTTACCAGAAACGTGTTTCTAAGTCCTGAATCTAAAGGGAGATTTAATTCACTAAGCTGAACAAACGCACTGCAGAACAACTTGAATGATACGTTTCTTCTGTGATTCAGGCAGAGTTTTACCGCTATTTCGTTATATGAGGGAGTAGTACTGGAAATGCCTGTTTTGAAATGTCTCCACAGAAAGCGTTTCCAGACTTCCCCATCAACTCAGGAGTTTAACTCTCTAAGTTGAATGCACACATTGACAACCGTTCTGTTAGATAGCTCTGTTTTGGCTTTAGAAACAGATAGTTCTCTTTACACCATATATTCCAATTTACTCGGGAATGTCCAAAAGCAGCTCTTACCAGAAACGTGTTTCTAACTCCTGAATCTAAAGGTAGATTTGACTCACTTACCTTAACAATGGCACAACAGAGAAATATGAAGGATACATTTCTTCTCTGTTTTACGCAGAGTTTTACTGCTATTTCGTTATATGCGGGAATACTGCTGGAAATGCCTGTTTTGAGATTACTCCACGGAAACCGTTTCCATAATTACCCTTCAACAAACGAGTTATACTCTCTAAGTTGAATGCACACATTGACAACCATTCTGTTATATAGCTCCGTTTTGGTTTTAGAGCCAGATAGTTCTCCTTACACAATATACTCCATTTTACTCAGGAATGTCCAAACGCAGCTCTTACCAGAAATGTGTTTCTAACTCCTGAATCTAAAGGGAGATTTAACTCAGTTAGATAAAGAAATGCACAGCAGAGCAATTTGAAGGATACGTTTCCTCGGTGTTTTAGGCAGAATTGTACTGCTATTTCCTTATATGCAGGAATACTGATGGAAATGCCCGTTTTCAGATTCCTCCACAGAAGGCGTTTCCAGACTTCTTCTTCAACACACGAGTTTAACTCTCTAAGTTGACAGAACACATTAACAAGCGTTCTGTTAGATAGCTCTGTTTTGCTTTTAGAATCAGATAGTTCTCCTTACAGCATATACTCCCATTCACTCAGGAGTGTCCAAACGCTGCTCTTAACAGAAACGTGTTTCCAACTCCTGAATCAAAAGGGAGATTTAACTAACTTTGCTTAAAAACGCACAGTAGAGCAATTTGAAAGATACTTTTCCTCTGTGTTTTAGGCAGAGTTTTACTGCTATTTCGTTATATGCGGGAATACTGCTGGAAATGCCTGTTTTGGGATTTCACCACAGCATGTGTATCCTGACTTCCTCTTCAACACAAGAGTTTAATTCTCTACATCGAATGCACACATTGACAATCGTTCTGTTAGACAGCTCTGTTTTGGTTTTAGAACCAGATATTTCTCCTTAGAGCATATACTCCCATTCACTGAGGAATGTCCAAACGCAGCTCTTAACAGAAACGAGTTTGTAACTCCTGAATCTAAAGGGAGATTTAACTCACTGAGATGAACAATAACACAGCACAGCAATTTGAAGGATACGTATCTTCTGTGTTTCAGGCAGAGTTTTACTGCTATTTCGATATATGCGGGAATACTGCTGGAAATGCCTGTTTTGAGATTTTCCCACAGAAAGCGTTTCCAGACTTCCCCTTCAACATAGGAGTTTAACTCCCTATCTTGAATGCACACTTTGACAACCGTTTTGTTAGATAGCTCCGTTTTTCTTTTAGAACCAGATATTTATCCTTACAGCATATACTCCCATTAACTCAGGACTGTCCAAACGCAGCTCTTACCAGAATCGTGTTTCTAACTCCTGAATCTAAAGGGCGATTTAACTCACTTAGCTGAACAAACGCACAGCAGAGCAATTTGAGGGATACGTTTCTTCATTGTTTTAGGCAGACTTTTACTGCTATTTCGTTATAAGCGGGAATACTGCTGGAAATGCCTGTTTTGATATTTCTCCACAGAAAGCATTCCAGACTTGCCCCTCAACACACGAGATTAACTTTCTAAGTTGAATGTGCACATTGACAATCGTTCTGTTAGTTTGCTCAGTTTTGGTTTTAGAACCAGATAGTTCTCCTTACAGCATATATTCCCATTCACTCAGAAATGTCCAAACGCAGCTCTTACCGGAAAAGTGTTTCTAAATCCTGAATGTAAAGGAAGACTTAACTCACTTAGCTGAACAAACGCACAGCAGAGCAATTTGAAGGACACGTTTCTCCTGTGTTTTAGGCAGAGTTTTACTGCTATTTCGTTATATGCGGGAATACTGTTGAAAATGGCTGTTTTGAGATTTCTCCACAGAAAACCCTTCCAGAATTCCCCTTCAACGCAAGAGTTTAAGTCTCTAAGTTGAATGAACACATTGACAACCGTTCTGTTAGATAGCTCTCTTTTGGTTTTAGAACCATATATTACTACTTACAGCATATACTCCCATTCACTCAGGAATGTACAAACGCAGCTCTTACCAGAAACGTGTATCTAAGTCATGAATCTAAAGGGAGATTTAAGTCACATAGCTGAAGAAAGGCACAGCAGAGCAATTTGAAGGATCCGATTCTTCTGTGTTTTAGGCAGAGTTTTACTGCTATTTCGTTATAGGCGGGAATACTGCTGGAAATGCCTGTTTTGCGATGTCTCCACAGAAAATGTTTTCAGACTTCCCCTTCAACACGCGAGTTTAACTCTGTAAGTTGAATGCACACATTGATAACCGTTCTGTTATATAGCTCCGTTTTGGTTTTAGAAACAGATAGTTCTCCTTACACCATATACTCCATTTTACTCAGGATTGTCCAAACGCAGCTCTTACCAGAAACGTGTTTCGAACTCCTTAATCTAAAGGGAGATTTAACTCACTTAGCTGAACAAACGCACAGCAGAGCAATTTGAACGGTACGTTTCTTCTGTGTTTTAGGCAGAGTTCTACTGCTATTTTGTTATAGGCGGGAATACTGCTGGAAATGCATGTTTTGAGATTTGCCCTCAGAAAGCGTTTCCAGACTTCCAATTGAACACAAAAGTTTAATTCCCTAAGTTGAATGCACACATTGACAACCGTTCTATTATATAGCTCCCTTTTGGCTTTATACCCGGACAGTACTCCTTACAGCATATATTACCATTCACTCAGGAATGTCAAAACGCAGCTCTTATCAGAAACGTGTTTTGAACTCCTGATTCTAAAGGGAGATTTAACTCAGTTAGCTGAACAAACGCACAGCAGAGCAATTTGAAGGGTACGTTTCTTCTGTGTTTTCGGCAGAGTTCTACGGCTATTTCGTTATAGGCGGGAATACTGCTGGAAATGCATGTTTTGAGATTTGCCCTCAGAAAACGTTTCCAGACTTCCAATTCAACACACGAGTTTAACTCCCTAAGTTGAATGCACACATTGACAACCCTTCCATTATATAGCTCCGTTTGGGCTTTATACCCCGACAGTATTCCTTACAGCATATATTACCATTCACTCAGGAATGTCCAAACGCAGCTCTTACCAGAAACGTGTTTCTAACTCCTGATTCTAAAGGGAGATTTAACTCAGTTAGCTGAAGAAACGCACAGAAGAGAGATGTTCGAGGCAAGATGGCGTCGTAGAGGTGACTCAGGATTGCAGCTCTCGGTGAAGGCGCAGAGGGTGAGTCCTAGCCGCATTCTCGGATGTTCCTTTTATGCCCACAGAGCGTTGAAAGTCCCAGGTGTGGGAGAGACACGGGACGCTAGCAGCCGGCTAACGCAACCGGCTCCCGCCGCCTCTTCGGCCGGCGCCGCAGCGGGACCCGGTGCGGAACTCACTGGTCTGGGTGCCCTGTTAAACCGGCAATCTGAGATTTGGAAGGGCAGATTGGCATGTCCATCTGATTGAACGGGACTTGGACAATGAGCCAGACCAGGAGTTTCCTGGGAAACGTGATCTGAGCCGGGGTAGTGGGCAGCGGCACGGGAGATCGCACGGATCCCAGTGCCCTATCGGCAGGCTCCTGGGGCGCCAGTGAGAGAGTCGACCTTTCAGCTTGGGGAGAGGAAGAGAGAGAGAGAGAGGACGGACTCTGAGGCAGGGAGCAGGGTGATCGGGCTCGGCGGGTCCCACGCTCACGGGGACAAGCAGGGCGGCGACTGGAGGCGCTTGGGGCTGAGAGTTTTGTTGCCGGCATTTAGGATGGTGCAGCCCGGTCAGGGAGGGGCGTCCACCATTCCTGACGAAGTGCACCCCCACTTAAGTACCGCCCAGGACTGACGCAGCCTGCCGTTGCAGAGGCAACCTGCCATAACAGAGAGAGTCCGCCGGGCCGCAACAGGGCGGACCCGCCTTAGGAGGTCAGAGCCCCGGCAAGCAAATAGTGAATAGACTGCCACCTAGTGGGGCAGGACAGTGCAACAGATACTCATAAAGAAAGCCCCAACTCCCTGAGACAGAGCATCTAAGGGTGAAAAAAAAAAAAAGAGTGGTGTTTTATGAGTTCTATTGCAGCAGACATAACCTCCCAACAACCCTGAATGAACAACGGAGCTCACAGCTCAGCACTGGAGCTCCTATAAAGCACAGACTGTCTCCTCAAGCAGCTCCCTGACCTCTGTATATCCAAGGAGTCACCCCAGAAAAGGACTAATCAGACTGACATTTGGCTGGCATCATTCTGGAACAAGGGCAGCAGAAAAAGAAACTGATATCATCCCTCACTGTTCTGCAGCCGCTGCAGGTATACCCCAGACAAGCAGGGCCTGGAGTGGACCTCAGCACTCATACAGCAAAGAGGATAGATCATTAGAGGGAAAACTAAGTAACAGAAATACTTCATCATCAACAATCTCAGTGTCCACACAGAGACCCAATTGAAAAATCAGCCACTACTAAGACAACAGGCGGATAAATCCATAAAGATGGGAAGAAACCAGCGCAAAAAGGAGGAAAGCACCCGAAACCAAAACACCTCACCTCCAAAAAAGGACCAAAACTCCTCACCAGCAAGGGAACAAAGCTGGACGGAGAATGAATGTGACGAAATGACGGAATCAGACTTCAGAAAGTGGATAATGAGAAACTTCAGTGAGCTAAAGGAACATGTTCTAAACCAGTGCAAAGAAACTAAGAACCTTGAAAAAAGATTTGAAAAAAGATTCGAGGAATTGATAACGAGAATGGACAACTTAGAGAGGAATATGAATGAATTGAAGGAGCTGAAAAACTCAACACGAGAACTTCGCGAAGCATGCACAAGTTTCAACAGCCGAATTGACCAAGCAGAAGAAAGAATATCAGAAGTTGAAGATCAACTCAATGAAATAAAACGAGAAACCAAGATTAAAGAAAAAAGCACAAAAAGGAATGAACAAAATCTCCAAGAAATGTGGGACTATGTGAAGAGACCCAACCTACGTTTGATAGGTGTACCAGAATGTGACGAAGAGAATGAATCCAAGCTGGAAAACACTCTTCAGGATATTATCCAGGAAAATTTCCCCAACCTAGCAAGACAGGTCAATACTCAACTCCAGGAAATACAGAGAACACCACAAAGAAACTCTGCAAGAAGAGATTAACTTTCTAAGTTGAATGTGCACATTGACAACCGTTCTGTTAGTTTGCTCAGTTTTGGTTTTAGAACCAGATAGTTCTCCTTACAGCATATATTCCCATTCACTCAGAAATGTCCAAACGCAGCTCTTACCGGAAAAGGGTTTCTAAATCCTGAATGTAAAGGAAGATTTAACTCACTTAGATGAACAAACGCACAGCAGAGCAATTTGAAGGACACGTTTCTCCTGTGTTTTAGGCAGAGTTTTACTGCTATTTCGTTATATGCGGGAATATTGCTGAAAATGCCTGTTTTGAGATTTCTCCACAAAAAGCCCTTCCAGACTTTCCCTTCAACACACGAGTTTAACTCTCCAAGTTGAATGAACACATTGACAACCGTTCTGTTAGATAGCTCTCTTTTGGTTTTAGAACCAGATATTACTACTTAAAGCATATACTCCCATTCACTCAGGAATGTCCAAACGCAGCTCTTACCAGAAACGTGTATCTAAGTCATGAATCTAAAGGGAGATTTAAGTCACATAGCTGAAGAAAGGCACAGCAGAGCAATTTGAAGGATCCGATTCTTCTGTGTTTTAGGCAGAGTTTTACTGCTATTTCGTTATAGGCGGGAATACTGCTGGAAATGCCTGTTTTGCGATGTCTCCACAGAAAGTGTTTTCAGACTTCCCCTTCAACACGTGAGTTTAACTCTGTAACTTGAATGCACACATTGACAACCGTTCCGTTATATAGCTCCGTTTTGGTTTTAGAACCAGATAGTTCTCCTTACACCATATACTGCATTTTACTCAGGAATGTCCAAACGCAGCACTTACCAGAAACGTGTTTCAAACTCCTGAATCTAAAGGGAGATTTAACTCACTAAGCTGAACAAACGCACTGCAGAACAACTTGAATGATACGTTTCTTCTGTGGTTCAGGAAGAGTTTTACCGCTATTTCTTTATATGCGGGAGTAGTACTGGAAATGCCTCTTTTGAAATGTCTCCACAGAAAGCGTTTCCAGACTTCCCCTTCAACACAGGAGTTTAACTCTCTAAGTTGAATGCACACGTTAACAACCGTTCTGTTAGACAGCTCTGTTTTGGTTTTAGAAACAGATAGTTCTCTTTACACCATATACTCCCATTTACTCAGGAATGTCCAAACGCAGCTCTTACCAGAAACGTGTTTCTGACTCCTGAATCTAAAGGGAGATTTGACTCACTTACCTTAACAATCGAACAGCAGAGAAATATGAAGGATAAGTTTCTTCTGTGTTTTACGCAGAGTTTTACTGCTATTTCGTTATATGAGGGAATACTGCTGGAAATGCCTGTTTTGAGATTACTCCACGGAAAGCGTTTCCATAATTCCCCTTCAACACACGAGTTTAATTCTCTATGTTGAATGCACACATTGACAACCGTTCTGTTAGACAGCTCCGTTTTGGTTTTAGAAACAGATAGTTCTCCTTACAGCATATAATCCCATTCACTCAGGAATGTCCAAACGCAGCTCTTACCAGAAACGTGTTTCTAACTGCTGAATCTAAAGGGAGATTTACCTCACTTAGCTGAAAAAACGTACAGCAGACCAATTTGAAGGATAAGTTTCCTGTGTGTTTTAGCGAGTACTTTACTGCTATTTCATTTTGTGCCGGAATACTGCTGGAGAAGCCTTTTTTGAGATTTGAGCACAGAAAGCGTTTCCAGACTTTCCCTTCAACACACGAGTTTAACTTTCTACGTTGAATGCACACATTCACAACCGTCCTGTTAGATAGCTCCGTTTAGGTTTTAGAACCAGATAGTTCTTCTTATAGCATATACTCCCATTCACGCAGGAGTGTGCAAACGCAGTTCTTACCAGAAACGTGTTTCTAACTCCTGAACCTAAAGGGAGATTTAACTGAATTAGCTGAACAAAGGCAGAGCAGAGCAATTTGATGGATACGTTTCTTCTGTATTTTAGGCAGAGTTCTACTGCTATTTTGTTATATGCAGGAATACTGCTGAAAATGCCTGTTTTGAGATTTCTCCAGAGAAAGCATTCCAGACTTGCCCTTCAACACACGAGATTAACTTTCTAAGTTGAATGCGCACATTGACAACCGTTCTGTTAGTTAGATCCGTTTTTGTTTTAGAACCAGATATTCCTCCTTACAGCATATACTTCCATTCACTCAGAAATGTCCAAACGCAGCTATTATCGGAAACGGGTTTCTACCTCCTGAATCTAAAGGGAGATTTAACTCACTTAGCTGAACAAACCCACAGCAGAGCAACTTGAAGTGTACGTCTCTTCTGTGTTGTAGGCAGAGTTCTACTGCTATTTTGTTATAGGCGGGAATACTGCTGGAAATGCATGTTTTGAGATTTGCCCTCAGAAAGCGTTTCCAGACGTCCAATTCAACACACGAGTTTAACTCCCTAAGTTGAATTCACACATTGACAACCGTTCTATTATATAGCTCCGTTTTGGCTTTATACCCCGACAGTACTCCTTACACTATATATTACCATTCACTCAGGATTGTCCAAACGCAGCTCTTATCAGAGACGTGTTTCGAACTCCTAATTCTAAAGGGAGATTTAACTCAGTTAGCTGAACAAACGCACAGCAGAGCAATATGAAGGGTACGTTTCTTCTGTGTTTTAGGCAGAGTTCTACTGCTATCTCGTTATAGGCGGGAATACTGCTGGAAATGCATGTTTTGAGATTTGCCCTCAGAAAACCTTTCCAGACTTCCAATTCAACACACGAGTTTAACTCCCTAAGTTGAATGCACACTTTGACAACCGTTCAATTATATCTCCGTTTTGGCTTTATACCCCGACAATATTCCTTACAGCATATATTATCATTCACTCAGGAATGTCCAAACGCAGCTCTTATCAGAAACGTGTTTCTAACTCCTGATTCTAAAGGGAGATTTAACTCAGTTAGCTGAAGAAACGCACAGCAGAGCAATTTGAAGGGTACGTTTCTTCTGTGTTTTAGGCAGAGTTCTACTGCTATTTCGTTATAGGCGGGAATACTGCTGGAAATGCATGTTTTGAGATTTGCCCTCAGAAAGCGTTTCCAGACTTCCAATTCAACACACGAGTTTAAATCCCTAAGGTGAATGCACACATTGACAACTGTTCTGTTATATAGCTCCGTTTTGGCTTTATACCCCGACTGTACTCCTTACAGCATATATTACCATTCACTCAGGAATGTCCAAACGCAGCTCTTACGAGAAACGTGTTTCTAACTCCTGAATCTAAAGGGAGATTTAACTCAGTTTGCTAAACAAGTGCACAGCAGAGCAATTTGAAGAAAACTTTTCTTCTGTGTTTTAGGCTGAGTTTTACTGCTATTTCGTTATATGCCGGAATATTGCTGGAAATGCCTGTTTTGAGATTTCTCCACAGAAAGCGTTTCCAGAATTCCCCTTCAACAGACGTGTTTAACTCCCTACGTTGAATGCACACATTGACAACCGTTCTGTATTATAGCTCCGTTTTGGTTTTAGAACCAAATAGTTCTCATTACAGCATGTACTCCCATTTACTCAGGATTGTCCAAACGCAGCTCTTACCAGAAACGTGTTTCTAACTCCTGAATCTAAAGGGAGATTTAACTCAGTTAGATAAAGAAATGCACAGCAGAGCAATTTGAAGGATACGTTTCCTCTGTGTTTTAGGCAGAATTTTACTGCGATTTCCTTATATGCAGGAATGCAGATGGAAATGCCTGTTTTCAGATTCCTCCACAGAAGGCGTTTCCAGACTTCTTATTCAATACACGAGTTTAACTCTCTAAGTTGAATGAGCACATTAAGAAGCGTTCTGTTAGATAGCTCTGTTTTGGTTTTAGAATCAGATAGTACTCCTTACAGCATATACTCCCATTCACTCAGGAATGTCGAAATGCAGCCCTTACCAGAAACCTGTTTCTAACTCCTGAATCTAAAGGGAGATTTAACTCACTTATCTTAACAAACTCACAGCAGAGCAATTTGAAGGATAGGTATCTTCTGTGTTTTAGTCAGAGTTTTACTGCTCTTTTGCTATTGGCCGGAATACTGCTGGAAATTCCTGTTTTGAGATTTAACCACAGAAAGCGTTTCTAGACTTACCATTCATCACAATAGTTTAACTCCCTATGGTGAATGCAGACATTGACAACCGTTCTGTTAGAAAGCTCCGTTTTGGTTTTAGAACTAGATAGTTCTCCTTATAGCATATACTCAAATTCGCTCAGGATGGTCCAAACACAGCACTTACCAGAAACTTTTTTTTAACTCCTGAATCTAAAGGGCGATTTAACTCACTTAGCTGAACAGTCCCAAAGCAGAGCAATTTGTAGGATACCATTCTTCTGTGTTTTAGGCCGAGTTTAACTGCTATTTCGTTATGTGCGGGAATACTGCTGGAAATTCCTGTTTTGAGATTTCCCCACGGAAAGCGTTTCCAGACTTTCCCTTCAACACACGAGTTTAATTCTCTAGGTTGGATGAACACATTGAAAACCGTTCTGTTAGACAGCTTCGTTTTGGTTTTAGGACCACATAGTTCTCCTTACAGCATATACACGCATTCACTCAGGTATGTCCAAACGAAGCCCTTACCAGAAACGTGTTTCTAACTCCTGATACTAAAGGGAGATTATACTCCCTTAGCTGAACAAACGCACAGCAGAGCAGATTGAAGGATACGTTTCTTCTGTGTTTTAGGCAGAGTATTACTGCTATTTCGTGATATGCGGGAATAATGCTTGAAATGCCTGTTTTGATATTTTTCCACAAAATCGTTTCCAGACTTCCCCTTCAACACACAAGTCTAACTCCCTTCATTAAATGCGCACATTGACAACCGTTCTGTTAGATACCTCCGTTTTGGTTTTAGAACCTGATAGTCCTCCTTATAGCATATACGCCCATTCACTCAGGAGTGTCCAAACGCAGCACTTACCAGAAACGTGTTTCTAACTCCTGAATCTAAAGGGCGATTTAACGCACTTAGGTGAACAAACGCACAGCAGAGCAATTTGAAGGATACGTTTCTTCTGTGATTTAGGCAGAGTTATATTGCTATTTCGTTATAGGCGGGAAATCTGGTGGAAATTCCTGTTTTGAGATTTTCCCACAGAAAGTGTTTCCAGACTTCCCCTTCAGCACACTAGTTTAATTCTCTAATTTGAATGCACACATTGACAACCGTTCTGTTAGACAGCGTCGTTTTGGTTTTAGAAACAGATACTTCTCCTTACGGCTTATAATCCCATTCACTCAGGAATGTCCAAATGCAGGTCTTACCAGAAACGTGCTTGTAACTCCTGAACCTTATGGGAGATTTAAGTCACGTAGCTGAACAAAGGCACAGCAGAGCAATTTGAAGGATACGTTTCTTCTGTGTTTTAAGCAGAGTTTTACTGATATTTCGTTATATGTGGGAATACTTCTGGAAATGCCTGTTTTGAGATGTCTCCACAGAAAGCGTTTCCAAACATACCCATCAACACACGAGTTTAAATCCATAAGTTGAATGCACATATTGACATCCATTCTTTTAAATAGCTCCGTTTTCGTTTTAGATCCAGATAATACGCCTTACAGCATATACTCCCATTCACTCAGGAATGTCCAAACGCAGCTTTTACCAGAGACGTGTTTCTACGTCCTGAATCTAAAGGGAGATTTAACTCACTAAGCTGAACAAACGCACTGCAGAACAACTTGAATGATACGTTTCTTCTGTGATTCAGGCAGAGTTTTACCGCTATTTCGTTATATGAGGGAGTAGTACTGGAAATGCCTGTTTTGAAATGTCTCAACAGAAAGCGTTTTCAGACTTCCCGATCAACACAGGAGTTTAAATCTCTAAGTTGAATGCACACATTGACAACCGTTCTGTTAGATTTCTCTGTTTTGGTTTTAGGAACAGATAGTTCTCTTTACACCATATACTCCCATTTACTCAGGAATGTCCAAAAGCAGCTCTTACCAGAAACGTGTTTCTAACTCCTGAATCTAAAGGGAGATTTGACTCACTTACCTTAACAATCGCACAACAGAGAAATATGAAGGATAAGTTTCTTCTCTGTTTTTCGCAGTTTTACTGCTATTTCGTTATATGTGCGAATACTGCTGGAAATGCCTGTTTTGAGATGTCTCCACAGAAAGCGTTTCCAGACTTCCCCATCAACACACGAGTTTAAATCCCTAAGTTGAATACACACTTTGACATCCGTTCTGTTAAATAGCTCCGTTTTCGTTTTAGATCCAGATAGTACGCCTTACAGCATATACTCCAATTCACTCAGGAATGTCCAAACGCAGCCCTTATCAGAAACGTTTCTCTAACTCCTGATTCTAAAGGGAGGTTTAACTCAGTTAGCTGAACAAACGCACAGCAGAGCAATTTGAAGGGTACGTTTCTTCTGTGTTTTAGGCAGAGTTCTACTGCTGTTTCTTTATAGGCGGGAATACTGCTGGAAATGCATGTTTTGAGATTTGCCCTCAGAAAGCATTTCCAGACTTCCAATTCAACACACGTTTTTAACTCCCTAAGTTGAATGCACACATTGACAACCGTTCTGTTATATAGCTCCGTTTTGGCTTTATACCCTGACAGTACCCCTTACAGCATATATTACCATTCACTCAGGAATGTCCAAACGCAGCTCTTACCAGAAACGTGTTTGGAACTCCTGAATCTACAGGGAGATTTAACTCAGTTAGCTAAACAAACGCACAGCAGAGCAATGTAAAGAAAACTTTTCTTCTGTGTTTTAGGCTGAGTTTTACTGCTATTTCGTTATATGCTGGAATATTGCTAGAAATGCCTGTTTCGAGATTTCTCCACAGAAATCGTTACCAGAATTCCCCTTCAACAGACGAGTTTAACTCCCTACGTTGAATGCACACATTGACTACCGTTCTGTTTGATAGCTCCGTTTTGGTTTTAGAAGCAGATAGTTCTCATTACAGCATATACTCCCATTTACTCAGGAATGTCCAAACGCAGCTCTTACCAGAAACTTGTTTCTAACTCCTGAATCTAAAGGGAGATTTAACTCAGTTGGATAAAGAAATGCACAGCAGAGCAATTTGAAGGATACGTTTCCTCTGTGTTTTAGGCAGAATTTTACTGCTACTTCCTTATATGCAGGAATACTGATGGAAATGCCTGTTTTCAGATTCCTCCACAGAAGGCGTTTCCAGACTTCTTCTTCAACACACGAGTTTAACACTCTAAGTTGAATGAACACATTAACAAGCGTTTTGTTAGATAGCTCTATTTTGGTTTTAGAATCAGATAGTACTCCTTACAGCATATACTCCCATTCACTCAGGAATGTCCAAATGCAGCCCTTACCAGAAACCTGTTTCTAACTCCTGAATCTAAAGGGAGATTTAACTCACTTATCTTAACAAACGCACAGCAGAGCAATTTGAAGGATAGGTATCTTCTGTGTTTTAGGCAGAGTGTTACTGCTCTTTTGTTTTAGGCCGGAATACTACTGGAAATGCCTGTTTTGATATTTAACCACAGAAACCGTTTGTAGACTTACCATTCATCACAATAGTTTAACTCCCTATGTTGAATGCACACATTGGCAACCGTTCTGTTAGAAAGCTCCGTTTTGGTTTTAGAACCAGATAGTTCTCCTTACAGCATATAATCCCATTCACTCAGGAATGTCCAAATGCAGCTCTTACCAGAAACGTGTTTCTAACTCCTGAAACTAAAGGGAGATTTACCCCACTTAGCTGAAAAAACGTACAGCAGACCAATTTGAAGGATAAGTTTCCTGTGTGTTTTAGCGAGTACTTTACTGCTATTTCATTTTGTGCCGGAATACTGCTGGAGAAGCCTTTTTTGAGATTTGACCACAGAAAGTGTTTCCAGACTTCCACTTCAACACACGAGTTTAACTCCCTAAGTTGAATGCACATACTGACAACCGTTCTGTTAGATAGCTCCGTTTTGGTTTCAGAACCAGATGGTTCATTTTACAGCATATACTTCGATTCACTAAGGTATGTCCAAACGCAGCCCTTAGCAGAAACGTGTTTCTACCTCCTGATTCTAAAGGGAGATTTTAGTCACTTAGCGGAACAAACGCACAGCAGAGCAGATTGAAAGATACGTTTCTTCTGTGTTTTAGGCAGACTTTACTGCTATTTCCTTATATGCTGGAATACTGCTGGAAATGCCTCTTTTGAGATTTCCCAGAGGAAGAGTTTCCAGACATCCCCTTCCACACACGAGTTTAATTCTCTACGTTGAATGCACACATTGACAACCGTTCTGTTAGATAGCTCCGTTTAGGTTTTAGAACCAGATAGTTCTCCTTATAGCATATACTCCCATTCACTCAGGAGTGCCCAAACGCAGCTCTTACCAGAAACGTGTTTCTAACTTCTGAATCTAAAGGGAGATTTAAATAAATTAGCTGAACAAAGGCAGAGCAGAGCAATTTGAAGGATACGGTTCTTGTGTATTTTAGGCAGAGTTTTACTGCTATTTTTTTTTATGCGGGAATACTGCTGAAAATGTCTCTTTTGAGATTTCTCCAGAGAAAGCATTCCAGACTTGCCCCTCAACACACGAGATTAACTTTCTAAGTTGAATGCGCACATTGACAACCGTTCTGTTAGTTAGCTCCGTTTTGGTTTTAGAACCAGATAGTTCTCCTTACAGCATATACTTCCATTCACTCAGAAATGTCCAAACGCAGCTCTTACCGGAAACGTGTTTCTAACTCCTGAATCTAAAGGGAGATTTAACTCACTTAGCTGAACAACGCACAGCAGAGCAATTTCAAGGATACGTTCCTTCTGTGTTTTAGGCATTGTTCTACTGCTATTTCGTTATAGGAGGGAATACTGCTGGAAATGCCTGTTTTGAGATTTGCCCACAGAAAGCGTTTCCAGACTTCTTATTCAACACACGAGTTAAACTCCCTAAGTGGAATGCACACGTTGACAACCGTTCTGTCAGATAGCTCCGTTTTGGTTTTAGAACCAGATAGTTCTTCTTTCAGCATATATTCCCATTCACTGAGGAATGTCCAAACGCAGCTCTTACCGGAAACGTGTTTCTAACTCCTGAATCTAAAGAGAGATTTAACTCACTTAGCTAAACAAACGCACAGCAGAGCAATTTAAAGGATACATTTCTTCTGTGTTTTATGGAGAGTTTTACTGGTATATCGTTATTTGAGGGAATACTGCTGGAAATGCCTGTTTTGACAATTCCCCCCAGAAAGCGTTTCCAGACTTCCCCTTCAACACACGAGTTTAATTCTCTAAGTTGAATGCACACATTGACAACCGTTCTATTAGATAGCTCCGTTTTGGTTTTTAAACCAGATTATTCTCCTTACAGCATATACTCATATTCACTCAGGAATGTCCAAACGAAGCTCTTACCAGAAACCTGTTTCTAACTCCTCAACGTAAAGGGAGATTTAACTAACTTATCTTAACAAACGCACAGCAGAGCAATTTGAAGGATAGGTTTCTTCTGTGTTTTAGGCAGAATTTTACTGCTATTTTGTTATATGCGGGAATACTGCTGGAAATGCCTGTTTTGAGATTTAACCACAGAAAGCGTTTCTAGACTTACCCTTCAACACACTAGTTTAAGTCCCTATGTTGAATGCACAAATTGACAACCGTTCTGTTCGAAAGCTCCGTTTTGGTTTTAGAACCATATATTTCTCCTTATAGCATATACTCCCATTCACTCAGGAGTGTCCAAACGCAGCACTTTCCAGAAACGTGTTTCTAACTCCTGAATCTAAAGGGCTATTTAACTCACTTATCTGAACAATCGCACAGCAGAGCAATTTGAATGATACCTTTCTTCTGTGTTTTAGGCAGACTTTTACTGCTATTTCGTTATGTGCGGGAATACTGCTGGAAATTCCTGTTTTGAGATTTCTCCACAGAAAGCATTCCAGACTTGCCTCTCAACACACGAGATTAACTTTCTAAGTTGAATTCGCCCATTGAAAATTTTTCTGTTATTTAGATCCGTTTGGGTTTTAGAACCAGATAGTTCTCCTTATAGCATGTACTCCCATTCACTCAGAAATGTCCAAACGCAGCTCTTACCAGAAACGTGTTTCTAAGTCCTGAATCTAAAGGGAGATTTAACTCACTTAGCAGAACAGACACACAGCAGAGCTATTGGAAGGATACGTTTCTTCTGTGTTTTAGGCAGAGTTTTACTGATATATCGTTATAGGCGGGAATACTGCTGGAAATGCCTGTTTTGGTATTTCCCCACAGAAAGCGTTTCCAGACTTCCCCTTCAATACACTAGTTTAACGCCCTAAGATGAATGCACACATTGACAACCGTCCTGCTAAATAGCGCCGTTTTGGTTTTAGAACCTGATAGTTCTCCTTATAGCATATATTCCCATTCACTCATAAGTGTCCTAACCCAGCACTTACCAGAAACGTGTTTCTAACTCCTGAATCTGAACGGCGATTTAACTCACTTAGCTGAACAAACGCAGAACAGGGCAATTTGAAGGATACGTTTCTTCTGTGTCTTAGGCAGTGTTACTGCTATTTCGTTAGGTGCGGGAATACTGCTGGAAATGCCTGTTTTGGGATTTCCCCACAGAACGCATTTCCAGACTTCCCCTTCAACACACGAGTTTAATTCTCTACGTTGAATGCACACATTGACAACCGTTCTATTAGATAGCTCCGTTTCGGTTTTAGAACCAGATTGTTCTCTTTACAGCATATACTCCCATTCACTCAGGAATGTCCAAACGCAGCTCTTACCAGAAACGTGTTTCTAAGTCATGAATCTAAAGGGAGATTTAAGTCACATAGCTGAAGAAAGGCACAGCAGAGCAATTTGAAGGATACGATTCTTCTGTGTTTTAGGCAGAGTTTTACTGCTATTTCGTTATATGCGGGAATAGTGCTGGAAATGCCTGTTTTCCGATGTCTCCACAGAAAGGGTTTCCAGTCTTCCCCATCAACACACGAGTTTAGCTCCCTATGTTGAATGGACACGTTGACATCCTGTGTGTTAAAAAGCTCCGTTTTCGTTTTAGGACCAGATAGTTCTCTTCACAGCATATACTCCCATTCACTCAGGAATGTCCACACGCAGCTTTTAGCAGAAAAGTGTTTCTAACTCCTGAATCTAAAGGGAGATTTAACTCAGTGAGGTTAACAATCGTACTGCAGAATAATTTGAAGGAGACGTTTCTTCTGTGTTTTAGGCAGAGTTTTACTGCTATGTCGTTATATGCGGGAATACTGCTGGAAATGCCTGTTTTGTGATTTCCCCACAGAAAGCGTTTCCAGACTTCCCCTTCAACACACTAGTTTAAATCCCTAAGTGGAATGCACACACTGACAACAGTTCTGTTAGAAAGCTCCGTTTTGGTCTTAGAACCAGATAGTTCTCCTTACAGCATATACTCCCATTCACTCAGGAGTGTCCAAACGCTGCTCTTACCAGAAACGTGTTTCCAACTCCTGAATCAAAAGGGAGATTTAACTAACTTTGCTTAGAAATGCACAGTAGAGCAATTTGAAGGATACGATTCTTCTCTGTTTTATGCAGAGTTTTACTGCTATTTCGTTATATGCGGGAATACTGCTGGAAATGCCTGTTTTGAGATTTCACCACAGCAAGTGTATCCTGACTTCCTCTTCAACACAAGAGTTTAATTCTCTACGTCGAATGCACACATTGACAATCGTTCTGTTAGACAGCTCTGTTTTGGTTTTAGAACCAGATATTTCTCTTTAGAGCATATACTCCCATTCACTCAGGAATGTCCAAACGCAGCTCTTAACAGAAACGAGTTTGTAACTCCTGAATCTAAAGGGACATTTAACTCACTGAGATGAACAAAAACGCAGCACAGCAATTTGAAGGATACGTATCTTCTGTGTTTCAGGCAGAGTTTTACTGCTATTTCGATATATGCGGGAATACTGCTGGAAATGCCTGTTTTGAGATTTCCCCACAGAAAGCGTTTCCAGACTTCCCCTTCAACATAGGAGTTTAACTCCCTATCTTGAATGCACACTTTGACAACCGTTTTGTTAGATAGCTCCGTTTTTCTTTTAGAACCAGATATTTATCCTTACAGGATATACTCCCATTCACTCAGGAATGTCCAAACGCAGCTCTTACCAGAATCGTGTTTCTAACTCCTGAATCTAAAGGGCGATTTAACTCACTTAGCTGAACAAACGGACAGCAGAGTAATTTGAGGGATACGTTTCTTCATTGTTTTAGGCAGACTTTTACTGCTATTTCGTTATAAGCGGGAATACTGCTGGAAATGCCTGTTTTGATATTTCTCCACAGAAAGCATGCCAGACTTGCCCCTCAACACACGAGATTATCTTTCTAAGTTGAATGTGCACATTGACAACCGTTCTGTTAGTTTGCTCAGTTTTGGTTTTAGAACCAGATAGTTCTCCTTACAGCATATATTCCCATTCACTCAGAAATGTCCAAACGCAGCTCTTACCGGAAAAGGGTTTCTAAATCCTGAATGTAAAGGAAGATTTAACTCACTTAGCTGAACAAACGCACAGCAGAGCAATTTGAAGGACACGTTTCTCCTGTGTTTTAGGCAGAGTTTTACTGATATTTCGTTATATGCGGGAATAATGCTGAAAATGCCTGTTTTGAGATTTCTCCACAGAAAGCCCTTCCAGACTTCCCCTTCAACACACGAGTTTAACTCTCTAAGTTGAATGAACACATTGAGAACCGTTCTGTTAGATAGCTCTCTTTTGGTTTTAGAACCAGATATTACTACTTACAGCATATACTCCCATTCACTCAGGAATGACCAAACACAGCTCTTACCAGAAACGTGTATCTAAGTCATGAATCTAAAGGGAGATTTAAGTCACATAGCTGAAGAAAGGCACAGCAGAGCAATTTGAAGGATCCGATTCTTCTGTGTTTTAGGCAGTGTTTTACTGCTATTTCGTTATAGGCGGGAATACTGCTGGAAATGCCTGTTTTGCGATGTCTCCACAGAAAGTGTTTTCAGACTTCCCCTTCAACACGAGAGTTTAACTCTGTAAGTTGAATGCACACATTGACAACCGTTCTGTTATATAGCTCCGTTTTGGTTTTAGAACCAGATAGTTCTCCTTACACCATATACTCCATTTTACTCAGGAATGTCCAAACGCAGCTCTTACCAGAAACGTGTTTCGAACTCCTTAATCTAAAGGGAGATTTAACTCAGTTAGCTGAACAAACGCACAGCAGAGCAATTTGAAGGGTACATTTCTTCTGTGTTTTAGGCAGAGTTCTACTGCTATTTCGTTATAGGAGGGAATACTGCTGGAAATGCATGTTTTGAGATTTGCCCTCAGAAAACGTTTCCAGACTTCCAATTCAGCACACGAGTTTAACTCCCTACGTTGAATGCACACATTGACAACCGTTCTGTTATATAGCTCCGTTTTGGCTATATACCCCGACAGTTCTCCTTACAGCATATATTACCATTCACTCAGGAATGTCCAAACGCAGCTCTTACCGGAAACGTGTTTGTAACTCCTGATACTAAAGGGAGATTATACTCACTTAGCTGAACAAACGCACTGCAGAGCAGATTGAAGGATACGTTTCTTCTGTGTTTTAGGCAGAGTTTTACTGCTATTTCGTTATATGCCAGAATAATGCTTGAAATGCCTGTTTTGATATTTTTCCACAAAATCGTTTCCAGACTTCCCCTTCAACACACAAGTTTAACTCCCTACGTTAAATGCGCACATTGACAACCGTTCTGTTAGATAGCTCCGTTTTGGTTTTAGAACCTGATAGTCCTCCTTATAGCATATACGCCCATTCACTCAGGAGTGTCCAAACGCAGCACTTACCAGAAACGTGTTTCTAACTCCTGAATCTAAAGGGCGATTTAACGCACTTAGGTGAACAAACGCACAGCAGAGCAATTTGAAGGATACGTTTCTTCTGTGATTTAGGCAGAGTTTTATTGCTATTTCGTTATAGGCGGGAAATCTGGTGGAAATTCCTGTTTTGAGATTTTCCCACAGAAAGCGTTTCCAGACTTCCCCTTCAACACACTAGTTTAATTCTCTAAGTTGAATGCACACATTGACAACCGTTCTGTTAGACAGCGTCGTTTTGGTTTTAGAAACAGATACTTCTCCTTACAGCTTATACTCCCATTCACTCAGGCATGTCCAAACGCAGCTCTTACCAGAAACGTGCTTGTAACTCCTGAACCTTATGGGAGATTTAAGTCACGTAGGTGAAGAAAGGCACAGCAGAGCAATTTGAAGGATACGTTTCTTCTGTGTTTTACGCAGAGTTTTACTGATATTTCGTTATATGCGGGAATACTTCTGGAAATGCCTGTTTGGAGATGTCTCCACAGAAAGCGTTTCCAGACCTCCCCATCAACACACGAGATTAAGTCCCTAAGTTGAATGCACACATTGACATCCGTTCTGTTAAATAGCTCCGTTTTCGTTTTAGATCCAGATAGTTCTCCTTACAGCATATACTCATATTCACTCAGGAATGTCCAAACGAAGCTCTTACCAGAAACCTGTTTCTAACTCCTCAACGTAAAGGGAGATTTAACTAACTTATCTTAACAAACGCACAGCTGATCAATTTGAAGGATAGGTTTCTTCTGTGTTTTAGGCAGAATTTTACTGCTATTTTGTTATATGCGGGAATACTGCTGGAAATGCCTGTTTTGATATTTCCCCACAGAAAGCGTTTCCAGACTTCCCCTTCAATACACTAGTTTAACTCCCTAAGATGAATGCACACATTCACAACCGTCCTGCTATATAGCGCCGTTTTGGTTTTAGAACTTGATAGTTCTCCTTATAGCATATACTCCCATTCATTCATAAGTGTCCTAACCCAGCACTTACCAGAAACGTGTTTCTAACTCCTGAATATGAATGGCGATTTAACTCACTTAGCTGAACAAACGCAGAGCAGAGCAATTTGAAAGATACGTTTCTTCTGTGTCTTAGGCAGTGTTACTGCTATTTCGTTAGGTGTGGGAATACTGCTGGAAATGCCTGTTTTGGGATTTCCCCACAGAACGCCTTTCCAGACTTCCCCTTCAACACACGAGTTTAATTCTCTACGTTGAATGCAAACATTGACAACCGTTCTATTAGATAGCTCCGTTTTGGTTTTAGAACCAGATTGTTCTCCTTACAGCATATACTCCCATTCACTGAGAAACGTCCAAACGCAGCCCTTACCAGGAACGTGTTTCTAACTCCTGAATCTAAAGGGAGATTTAACTCACTTAGCTGAACAAACGCACAGCAGAGCAGTTTGAAGGTTACGTTTCTTCTGTGTTTTAGGCAGAGTTTTACTGCTATTTCGTTATATGCGGGAATACTGTTGGAAATGCCTATTTTGAGATTTCCCCACAGCAAGTGTATCCGGACTTCCTCTTCAACACAAGAGTTTAATTCTCTACGTCGAATGCACACATTGACAATCGTTCTGTTAGACAGCTCTGTTTTGGTTTTAGAACCAGATATTTCTCCTTACAGCATATACTCCCATTCACTCAGTAATGTCCAAACGCAGCTCTTAACAGAAACGAGTTTGTAACTCCTGAATCTAAAGGGAGATTTAACTCACTGAGATGAACAAAAACACAGCACAGCAATTTGAAGGATACGTATCTTCTGTGTTTCAGGGAGAGTTTTACTGCTATTTCGATGTATGCGGGAATACTTCTGAAAATGCCTGTTTTGAGATTTCTCCACAGAAAGCCCTTCCAGACTTTCCCTTCAACACATGAGTTTAACTCTCTAAGTTGAATGAACAGATTGTCAACCGTTCTGTTAGATAGCTCTCTTTTGGTTTTAGAACCAGATATTACTACTTACAGCATATACTCCCATTCACTCAGGAATGTCCAAACGCAGCTCTTACCAGAAACGTGTATCTAAGTCATGAATCTAAAGGGAGATTTAAGTCACATAGCTGAAGAAAGGCACAGCAGAGCAATTTGAAGGATCCGATTCTTCTTGTTTTAGGCAGAGCTTTACTGCTATTTCGTTATATGCGGGAATACTGCTGGAAATGCCTGTTTTGAGATGTCTCCACAGAAAAGGTTTCCAGTCTTCCCCATCAACACACGAGTTTAGCTCCCTAAGTTGAATGGACTCGTTGACATCCTGTGTGTTAAAAAGCTCCGTTTTCGTTTTAGGACCAGATAGTTGTCTTTACAGCATATACTCCCAATAACTCAGGAATGTCCACACGCAGCTTTTAGCAGAAAAGTGTTTCTAACTCCTGAATCTAAAGGGAGATTTAACTCAGTTAGGTTAACAAACGCACTGCAGAATAATTTGAAGGAGACGTTTCTTCTTTGTTTTAGGCAGAGTTTTACTGCTATGTCGTTATATGCGGGAATACTGCTGGAAAAGCCTGTTTTGAGATTTCCCCACAGAAAGCGTTTCCAGATTTCCCCTTCAACACACTAGTTTAAATCCCTAAGTGGAATGCACACACTGACAACAGTTCTGTTAGAAAGCTCCGTTTTGGTCTTAGAACCAGATAGTTCTCCTTACAGCATATACTCCCATTCACTCAGGAGTGTCCAAACGCTGCTCTTACCAGAAACGTGTTTCCAACTCCTGAATCAAAAGGGAGATTTAACTAACTTTGCTTAAAAACGCACAGTAGAGCAATTTGAAGGATACGTTTCTTCTGTGTTTTATGCAGAATTTTACTGCTATTTCCTTATATGCGGGAATACTGCTGGAAAGGCCTGTTTTGAGATTTCGCCACAGCAAGTGTATCCTGACTTCCTCTTCAACACAAGAGTTTAATTCTCTACGTCGAATGCAGACATTGACAATCGTTCTGTTAGACAGCTCTGTTTTGGTTTTAGAACCAGATATTTCTCCTTACAGCATATACTCCCATTCACTCAGGAATGTCCAAATGCAGCTCTTAACAGAAACAAGTTTGTAACTCCTGAATCTAAAGGGAGATTTAACTCACTGAGATGAACAAAAACACAGCAAAGCTATTTGAAGGATACGTATCTTCTGTGTTTCAGGCAGAGTTTTACTGCTATTTCGATATATGCGGGAATACTGCTGGAAATGCCTGTTTTGAGATTTCCCCACCGAAAGCGTTTCCAGACTTCCCCTTCAACATAGGAGTTTAACTCCCTATCTTGAATGCACACTTTGACAACCGTTTTGTTAGATAGCTCCGTTTTTCTTTTAGAACCAGATATTTATCCTTACAGCATATACTCCCATTCACTCAGGAATGTCCAAACGTAGCTCTTACCAGAATCGTGTTTCTAACTCCTCAATCTAAAGCGCGATTTAACTCACTTGGCTGAACAAACGCACAGCAGAGCAATTTGAGGGATACGTTTCTTCATTGTTTTAGGCAGACTTTTACTGCTATTTCGTTATAAGCGGGAATACTGCTGGAAATGCCTGTCTTGATATTTCTCCACAGAAAGCATTCCAGACTTGCCCCTCAACACACGAGATTAAATTTCTAAGTTGAATGTGCACATTGACAACCGTTCTGTTAGTTTGCTCAGTTTTGGTTTTAGAACCAGATAGTTCTCCTTACAGCATATATACCCATTCACTCAGAAATGTCCAAACGCAGCTCTTACCGGAAAAGTGTTTCTAAATCCTGAATGTAAAGGAAGACTTAACTCACATAGCTGAACAAACGCACAGCAGAGCAAATTGAAGGACACGTTTCTCCTGTGTTTTAGGCAGAGTTTTACTGCTATTTCGTTATATGCGGGAATACTGCTGAAAATGCCTGTTTTGAGATTTCTCCACAGAAACCCCTTCCAGACTTCCCCTTCAACACACGAGTTTAACTCTCTAAGTTGAATGAACACATTGACAACCGTTCTGTTAGATAGTTCTCTTTTGGTTTTAGAACCATATATTACTACTTACAGCATATACTCCCATTCACTCAGGAATGTCCAAACGCAGCTCTTATCAGAAACGTGTATCTAAGTCATGAATCTAAAGGGAGATTTAAGTCACATAGCTGAAGAAAGGCACAGCAGAGCAATTTGAAGGATCCGATTCTTCTGTGTTTTAGGCAGAGTTTTACTGCTATTTCGTTATAGGCGGGAATACTGCTGGAAATGCCTGTTTTGCGATGTCTCCACAGAAAGTGTTCTCAGACTTCCCCTTGAACACGCGAGTTTAACTCTGTAAGTTGAATGCACACATTGACAACCGTTCTGTTATATAACTCCGTTTTGGTTTTAGAACCAGATAGATCTGCTTACACCATATACTCCATTTAACTCAGGAATGTCCAAACGCAGCTCTTCCAGAAACGTGTTTCGAACTCCTTAATCTAAAGGGAGATTTAACTCACTTAGCTGAACAAACGCACAGCAGAGCAATTTGAAGGGTACGTTTCTTCTGTGTTTTAGGCAGAGTTCTACTGCTGTATTGTTATAGGCGGGAATACTGCTGGAAATGCATATTTTGAGATTTGCCCTCAGAAAGTGTTTCCAGACTTCCAATTCAACACACGAGATTAACTCCCTACGTTGAATGCACACATTGACAACCGTTCTATTATATAGCTCCGTTTTGGCTTTATACCCTGACAGTACTCCTTACAGCATATATTACCATTCACTCAGGAATGTCCAAACGCAGCTCTTATCAGAAACGTGTTTCGAACTCCTGATTCTAAAGGGAGATTTAACTCAGTTAGCTGAACCATTGCACAGCAGAGCAATTTGAATGGTACGTTTCTTCTGTGTTTTAGGCAGAGTTCTACAGCTATTTCGTTATAGGCAGGAATACTGCTGGAAATGCATGTTTTGAGATTTGCCCTCAGAAAACGTTTCCAGACTTCCAATTCAACACACGAGTTTAACTCCCTAAGTTGAATGCACACATTGACAACCGTTCTATTATATAGCTCCGTTTTGGCTTTATACCCCGACAGTATTCCTTACAGCATATATTACCATTCACTCAGGAATGTCCAAACGCAGCTCTTATCAGAAACGTGTTTCTAACTCCTGATTCTAGAGGGAGATTTAACTCAGTTAGCTGAAGAAACGCACAGCAGAGCAATTTGAAGGGTACGTTTCTTCTGTGTTTCAGGCAGAGTTCTTCTGCTATTTCGTTATAGGCGGGAATACTGCTGGAAATGCATGTTTTGAGATTTGCCCTCAGAAAGCGTTTCCAGACTTCCAATTCAACACACGAGTTTAACTCCCTAAGTTGAATGCACACATTGACAACCGTTCTGTTATATAGCTCCGTTTTTGCTTTAGACCCCGACAGTACTCCTTACAGCATATATTACCATTCACTCAGGAATGTCCAAACGCAGCTCTTACCAGAAACGTGTTTCTAACTCCTGAATCTAAAGGGAGATTTAACTCAGTTAGCTAAACAAGCGCACAGCAGAGCAATTTGAAGAAAACGTTTCTTCTGTGTTTTAGGCTGAGTTTTACTGCTATTTCGTTATATGCCGGAATATTCCTGGAAATGCCTGTTTTTAGATTTCTCCACAGAATGCGTATCCAGAATTCCCCTTCAACAGACGAGTTTAACTCCGTACATTGAATGCACACATTGACAACCGTTCTGTTTGATAGCTCCGTTTTGGTTTTAGAACCAGATAGTTCTCATTACAGCATATACTCCCATTTACTCAGGAATGTCCAAACGCAGCTCTTACCAGAAACGTGTTTCTAACTCCTGAATCTAAAGGGAGATTTAACTCAGTAAGATAAAGAAATGCACAAGAGAGCAATTTGAAGGATACGTTTCCTCTTTGTTTTAGGCAGAATTTTACTGTGTACTCCTTACAGCATATATTACCATTCACTCAGAAATGTCCACACGCAGTTCTTACCAGAAACGTGTTTCTAAGTCCTGAATCTAAAGGGAGATTTAACTCACTTAGCAGAACAGACACACAGCAGAGCTATTGGAAGGATACGTTTCTTCTGTGTTTTAGGCAGCGTTTTACTGATATTTCGTTATAGGCGGGAATACTGCTGGAAATGCCTGTTTTGGTATTTCCCCACAGAAAGCGTTTCCAGACTTCCCCTTCAATACACTAGTTTAACTCCCTAAGATGAATGCACACATTGACAACCGTCCTTCTAAATAGCGCCGTTTTGGTTTTAGAACTTGATAGTTCTCCTTATAGCATATACTCCCATTCACTCATAAGTGTCCTAACCCAGCACTTACCAGAAACGTGTTTCTAAATCCTGAATCTGAACGGCGATTTAACTCACTTAGCTGAACAAACGCAGAGCAGGGCAATTTGAAGGATACGTTTCTTCTGTGTCTTAGGAAGTGTTACTGCTATTTCGTTAGGTGCGGGAATATTGCTGGAAATGCCTGTTTTGGCATTTCCCCACAGAACGCCTTTCCAGACTTCCCCTTCAACACACGAGTTTAATTCTCTACGTTGAATGCACACATTTACAACCGTTCTATTAGATAGCTCCGTTTTGGTTTTAGAACCAGATTGTTCTCCTTACAGCATATACTCCCATTCACTCAGGAATGTCCAAACGCAGCTCTTACCAGAAACGTGTTTCTAAGTCCTGAATCTAAAGGGAGATTTAATTCACTAAGCTGAACAAACGCACTGCAGAACAACTTGAATGATACGTTTCTTCTGTGATTCAGGCAGAGTTTTACCGCTATTTCGTTATATGAGGGAGTAGTACTGGAAATGCCTGTTTTGAAATGTCTCCACAGAAAGCGTTTCCAGACTTCCCCATCAACACAGGAGTTTAACTCTCTAAGTTGAATGCACACATTGACAACCGTTCTGTTAGATAGCTCTGTTTCGGTTTTAGAAACATATAGTTCTCTTTACACCATATACTCCCATTTACTCGGGAATGTCCAAAAGCAGCTCTTACCAGAAACGTGTTTCTAACTCCTGAATCTAAAGGTAGATTTGACTCACTTACCTTAACAATCGCACAACAGAGAAATATGAAGGATACATTTCTTCTCTGTTTTACGCAGAGTTTTACTGCTATTTCGTTATATGCGGGAATACTGCTGGAAATGCCTGTTTTGAGATTACTCCACGGAAACCGTTTCCATAATTACCCTTCAACAAACGAGTTATACTCTCTAAGTTGAATGCACACATTGACAACCATTCTGTTATATAGCTCCGTTTTGGTTTTAGAGCCAGATAGTTCTCCTTACACCTTATACTCCTTTTTACTCAAGAATGTCCAAACGCAGCTCTTACCAGAAACGTGTTTCTAACTCCTGAATCTAAAGGGAGATTTAACTCAGTTAGATAAAGAAATGCACAGCAGAGCAATTTGAAGGATATGTTTCCTCGGTGTTTTAGGCAGAATTGTACTGCTATTTCCTTATATGCAGGAATACTGATGGAAATGCCTGTTTTCAGATTCCTCCACAGAAGGCGTTTCCAGACTTCTTCTTCAACACACGAGTTTAACTCTCTAAGTTGACAGAACACATTAACAAGCGTTCTGTTAGATAGCTCTGTTTTGGTTTTAGAATCAGATAGTTCTCCTTACAGCATATACTCCCATTCACTCAGGAGTGTCCAAACGCTGCTCTTAACAGAAACGTGTTTCCAACTCCTGAATCAAAAGGGAGATTTAACTAACTTTGCTTAAAAACGCACAGTAGAGCAATTTGAAGGATACTTTTCCTCTGTGTTTTAGGCAGAGTTTTACTGCTATTCCGTTATATGCGGGAATACTGCTGGAAATGCCTGTTTTGGGATTTCACCACAGCAAGTGTATCCTGACTTCCTCTTCAACACAAGAGTTTAATTCTCTACATCGAATGCACACATTGACAATCGTTCTGTTAGACAGCTCTGTTTTGGTTTTAGAACCAGATATTTCTCCTTAGAGCATATACTCCCATTCACTCAGGAATGTCCAAACGCAGCTCTTAACAGAAACGAGTTTGTAACTCCTGAATCTAAAGGGAGATTTAACTCACTGAGATGAACAATAACACAGCACAGCAATTTGAAGGATACGTATCTTCTGTGTTTCAGGCAGAGTTTTACTGCTATTTCGATATATGCGGGAATACTGCTGGAAATGCCTGTTTTGAGATTTCCCCACAGAAAGCGTTTCCAGACTTCCCCTTCAACATAGGAGTTTAACTCCCTATCTTGAATGCACACTTTGACAACCGTTTTGTTAGATAGCTCCGTTTTTCTTTTAGAACCAGATATTTATCCTTACAGCATATACTCCCATTAACTCAGGACTGTCCAAACGCAGCTCTTACCAGAATCGTGTTTCTAACTCCTGAATCTAAAGGGCGATTTAACTCATTTAGCTGAACAAACGCACAGCAGAGCAATTTGAGGGATACGTTTCTTCATTGTTTTAGGCAGACTTTTACTGCTATTTCGTTATAAGCGGGAATACTGCTGGAAATGCCTGTTTTGATATTTCTCCACAGAAAGCATTCCAGACTTGCCCCTCAACACACGAGATTAACTTTCTAAGTTGAATGCGCACATTGACAACCGTTCTGTTAGTTAGCTCCGTTTTGGTTTTGGAACCAGATAGTTCTCCTTACAGTATATACTTCCATTCACTCAGAAATGTCCAAACGCAGCTCTTACCGGAAACGTGTTTCTAACTCCTGAAACTAAAGGGAGATTTAACTCACTTAGCTGAACAAATGCACAGCAGAGCAATTTCAAGGATACGTTTCTTCTGTGTTTTAGGCAGAGTTCTACTGCTCTTTCGTTATAGGAGGGAATACTGCTGGAAATGCCTGTTTTGAGATTTGCCCACAGAAAGCGTTTCCAGACTTCTTATTCAACACACGAGTTAAACTCCCTAAGTTGAATGCACACGTTGACAACCGTTCTGTCAGATAGCTCCGTTTTGGTTTTAGAACCAGATAGTTCTTCTTTCAGCATATATTCCCATTCACTCAGGAATGTCCAAACGCAGCTCTTACCGGAAACGTGTTTCTAACTCATGAATCTAAAGTGAGATTTAACTCACTTAGCTAAACAAACGCACAGCAGAGCAATTTAAAGGATACATTTCTTCTGTGTTTTATGGAGAGTTTTACTGGTATATCGTTATATGCCGGAATACTGCTGGAAATGCCTGTTTTGACAATTCCCCACAGAACGCCTTTCCAGACTTCCCCTTCAACACACGAGTTTAATACTCTACGTTGAATGCACACATTGACAGCCGTTCTATTAGATAGCTCCGTTTTGGTTTTAGAACCAGATTGTTCTCTTTACTGCATATAATCCCATTCACTCAGGAATGTCCAAACGCAGCTCTTACCAGAAACGTGTTTCTAAGTCATGAATCTAAAGGGAGATTTAAGTCACATAGCTGAAGAAAGGCACAGCAGAGAAATTTGAAGGATACGATTCTTCTGTGTCTTAGGCAGAGTTTTACTGCTATTTCGTTATATGCAGGAATACTGCTGGAAATGCCTGTTATGAGATGTCTCCACAGAGAGGGTTTCCAGTCTTCCCCATCAACACACGAGTTTAGCTCCCTATGTTGAAAGGACTCGTTGACATCCTGTGTGTTAAAAAGCTCCGTTTTCGTTTTAGGACCAGATAGTTCTCTTTACAGCATATACTCCCATTCACTCAGGAATGTCCACACGCAGCTTTTAGCAGAAAAGTGTTTCTAACTCCTGAATCTAAAGGGAGATTTAACTCAGTTAGGTTAACAAACGCACTGCAGAATAATTTGAAGGAGTCGTTTCTTCTGTGTTTTAGGCAGAGTTTTACTGCTATGTCGTTATATGCGGGAATACTGCTGGAAATGCCTGTTTTGAGATTTCCCCACAGAAAGCGTTTCCAGACTTCCCCTTCAACACACTAGTTTAAATCCCTAAGTGGAATGCACACACTGACAACAGTTCTGTTAGAAAGCTCCGTTTTGGTCTTAGAACCAGATAGTTCTCCTTACAGCATATACTCCCATTCACTCTGGAGTGTCCAAACGCTGCTCTTACCAGAAACGTATTTCCAACTCCTGAATCAAAAGGGAGATTTAACTAACTTTGCTTAAAAACGCACAGTGGAGCAATTTGAAGGATACGTTTCTTCTGTGTTTTATGCAGAGTTTTACTGCTATTTCGTTATATGCGGGAATACTGCTGGAAAGGCCTGTTTTGAGATTTCCCCACAGCAAGTGTATCCTGACTTCCTCTTCAACACAAGAGTTTAATTCTCTACGTCGAATGCACACATTGACATTCGTTCTGTTAGACAGCTCTGTTTTGGTTTTAGAACCAGATATTTCTCCTTACAGCATATACTCCCATTCACTCAGGAATGTCCAAACGCAGCTCTTAACAGAATCGAGTTTGTAACTCCTGAATCTAAAGGGAGATTTAACTCACTGAGATGAACAAAAACACAGCAAAGCTATTTGAAGGATACGTATCTTCTGTGTTTCAGGCAGAGTTTTACTGCTATTTCGATATATGCGGGAATACTGCTGGAAATGCCTGTTTTGAGATTTCCCCACAGAAAGCGTTTCCAGACTTCCCCTTCAACATAGGAGTTTAACTCCCTATCTTGAATGCACACTTTGACAACCGTTTTGTTAGATAGCTCCGTTTTTCTTTTAGAACCAGATATTTATCCTTACAGCATATACTCCCATTCACTCAGGAATGTCCAAACGTAGCTCTTACCAGAATCGTGTTTCTAACTCCTCAATCTAAAGCGCGATTTAACTCACTTGGCTGAACAAACGCACAGCAGAGCAATTTGAGGGATACGTTTCTTCATTGTTTTAGGCAGACTTTTACTGCTATTTCGTTATAAGCGGGAATACTGCTGGAAATGCCTGTCTTGATATTTCTCCACAGAAAGCATTCCAGACTTGCCCCTCAACACACGAGATTAAATTTCTAAGTTGAATGTGCACATTGACAACCGTTCTGTTAGTTTGCTCAGTTTTGGTTTTAGAACCAGATAGTTCTCCTTACAGCATATATACCCATTCACTCAGAAATGTCCAAACGCAGCTCTTACCGGAAAAGTGTTTCTAAATCCTGAATGTAAAGGAAGACTTAACTCACATAGCTGAACAAACGCACAGCAGAGCAAATTGAAGGACACGTTTCTCCTGTGTTTTAGGCAGAGTTTTACTGCTATTTCGTTATATGCGGGAATACTGCTGAAAATGCCTGTTTTGAGATTTCTCCACAGAAACCCCTTCCAGACTTCCCCTTCAACACACGAGTTTAACTCTCTAAGTTGAATGAACACATTGACAACCGTTCTGTTAGATAGTTCTCTTTTGGTTTTAGAACCATATATTACTACTTACAGCATATACTCCCATTCACTCAGGAATGTCCAAACGCAGCTCTTATCAGAAACGTGTATCTAAATCATGAATCTAAAGGGAGATTTAAGTCACATAGCTGAAGAAAGGCACAGCAGAGCAATTTGAAGGATCCGATTCTTCTGTGTTTTAGGCAGAGTTTTACTGCTATTTCGTTATAGGCGGGAATACTGCTGGAAATGCCTGTTTTGCGATGTCTCCACAGAAAGTGTTCTCAGACTTCCCCTTGAACACGCGAGTTTAACTCTGTAAGTTGAATGCACACATTGACAACCGTTCTGTTATATAACTCCGTTTTGGTTTTAGAACCAGATAGATCTGCTTACACCATATACTCCATTTAACTCAGGAATGTCCAAACGCAGCTCTTACCAGAAACGTGTTTCTAACCCCTAAATCTAAAGGGAGATTTAACTCACTAAGATAAAGAAATGCACAGCAGAGCAATTTGAAGGATACGTTTCCTCTGTGTTTTAGGCAGAATTTTACTGCTACTTCCTTATATGCAGGAATACTGATGGAAATGCCTGTTTTCAGATTCCTCCACAGAAGGCGTTTCCAGACTTCTTCTTCAACACATGAGTTTAACTCTCTAAGTTGAATGAGCACATTAACAAGCGTTCTGTTAGATAGCTCTGTTTTGGTTTTAGAATCAGATAGTACTCCTTACAGCATATACTCCCATTCACTCAGGAATGTCCAAATGCAGCCCTTACCAGAAACCTATTTCTAACTCCTGAATCTAAAGGGAGATTTAACTCACTTATCTTAACAAACGCACAGCAGAGCAATTTGAAGGATAGGTATCTTCTGTGTTTTAGGCAGAGTTTTACTGCTGTTTTGCTATAGGCCAGAATACTGCTGGAAATGCCTGTTTTGAGATTTAACCACAGAAAGCGTTTGTAGACTTACCATTCATCACAATAGTTTAACTCCCTATGGTGAATGCACACATTGACAACCGTTCTGTTAGAAAGCTCCGTTTTGGTTTTAGAACCAGATAGTTCTCCTTATAGCATATACTCAAATTCGCTCAGGATGGTCCAAACGCAGCACTTACCAGAAACTTTTTTCTAACTCTTGAATCTAAAGGGCGATTTATCTCACTTAGCTGAACAATCCCACAGCAGAGCAATTTGTAGGATACCATTCTTCTGTGTTTTAGGCAGAGTTTAACTGCTATTTCGTTATGTGCGGGAATACTGCTGGAAATTCCTGTTTTGAGATTTCCCCAGGGAAAGCGTTTCCAGACTTTCCCTTCAATACACGAGTTTAATTTTCTAGGTTGAATGCACACATTGAAAACCGTTCTGTTAGACAGCTTCGTTTTGGTTTTACGACCACATAGTTCTCCTTACAGCATATACTCCCATGCACTCAGGAATGTCCAAACGAAGCTCTTACCACAAACGTGTTTCTAACTCCTGATACTAAAGGGAGATTATACTCACTTAGCTGAACAAACGCACAGCAGAGCAGATTGAAGGATACGTTTCTTCTGTGTTTTAGGCAGAGTTTTACTGCTATTTCGTTATATGCGGGAATAATGCTTGAAATGCCTGTTTTGATATTTTTCCACAAAATCGTTTCCAGACTTCCCCTTCAACACACAAGTTTCACTCCCTACGTTAAATGCGCACATTGACAACCGTTCTGTTAGATAGCTCCGTTTTGGTTTTAGAACCTGATAGTCCTCCTTATAGCATATACGCCCATTCACTCAGGAGTGTCCAAACGCAGCACTTACCGGAAACGTGTTTCTAACTCCTGAATCTAAGGGCGATTTAACGCACTTAGGTGAACAAACGCACAGCAGAGCAATTTGAAGGATACGTTTCTTCTGTGATTTAGGCAGAGTTTTATTGCTATTTCGTTATAGGCGGGAAATCTGGTGGAAATTCCTGATTTGAGATTTTCCCACAGAAAGCGTTTCCAGACTTCCCCTTCAAGACACTAGTTTAATTCTCTAATTTGAATGCACACATTGACAAGCGTTCTGTTAGACAGCGTCGTTTAGGTTTTAGAAACAGATACTTCTCCTTACGGCTTATACTCCCATTCACTCAGGAATATCCAAATGCAGCTCTTACCAGAAACTTGATTCTAACTCCTGAATCTAAAGGGAGATTTACCTCACTTAGCTGAAAAAACGTACAGCAGACCAATTTGAAGGATAAGTTTCCTTTGTGTTTTAGCGAGTACTTTACTGCTATTTCATTTTGTGCTGGAATACTGCTGGAGAAGCCTTTTTTGAGATTTGACCACAGAAAGCGTTTCCAGACTTCCCCTTCAACACACGAGTTTAACTCCCTAAGTTGAATGCACACATTGACAACCGTTCTGTTAGATAGCTCCGTTTTGGTTTCAGAACCAAATGGTTCATTTTACAGCATATACTTCGATTCACTAAGGTACGTCCAAACGCAGCCCTTAGCAGAAACGTGTTTCTACCTCCTGATTCTAAAGGGAGATTTTAGTCACTTAGCGGAACAAACGCACAGCAGAGCAGATTGAAAGATACGTTTCTTCTGTGTTTTAGGCAGACTTTACTGCTATTTCCTTATATGCTGGAATACTGTTGGAAATGCCTCTTTTGAGATTTCCCAGAGGAAGGGTTTCCAGATATCCCCTTCAACACACGAGTTTAATTCTATACGTTGAATGCACACATTGACAACCGTTCTGTTAGATAGCTCCGTTTAGGTTTTAGAACCACATAGTTCTCCTTATAGCATATACTCCCATTCACTCAGGAGTGTCCAAACGCAGCTCTTACCAGAAACGTGTTTCTAACTTCTGAATCTAAAGGGAGATTTAACTAAATGAGCTGAACAAAGACAGAGCAGAGCAATTTGAAGGATACGTTTCTTGTGTATTTTAGGCAGAGTTTTACTGCTATTTTTTTATATGCGGGAATACTGCTGAAAATGCCTGTTTTGAGATTTCTCCAGAGAAAGCATTCCAGACTTGCCCCTCAACACACGAGATTAACTTTCTAAGTTGAATGCGCACATTGACAACCGTTCTGTTAGTTAGCTCCGTTTTGGTTTAAGAACCAGATAGTTCTCCTTACAGCATATACTTCAATTCACTCAGAAATGTCCAAACGCAGCACTTACCGGAAACGTGTTTCTAACTCCTGAATCTAAAGGGAGATTTAACTCACTTTGCTGAACAACGTACAGCAGAGCAATTTCAAGGATATGTTTCTTCTGTGTTTTAGGCATTGTTCTACTGCTATTTCGTTATAGGAGGGAATACTGCTGGAAATGCCTGTTTTGAGATTTGCCCACAGAAAGCGTTTCCAGACTTCTTATTCAACACACGAGTTAAACTCCCTAAGTTGAATGCACACGTTGACAACCGTTGTGTCAGATAGCTCCGTTTTGGTTTTAGAACCAGAAAGTTCTTCTTTCAGCATATATTCCCATTCACTGAGTAATGTCCAAACGCAGCTCTTACCGGAAACGTGTTTCTAACTCCTGAATCTAAAGAGAAATTTAACTCACTTAGCTAAACAAACGCACAGCAGAGCAATTTAAAGGATACATTTCTTCTGTGTTTTATGGAGAGTTTTACTGGTATATCGTTATATGCGGGAATACTGCTGGAAATGCCTGTTTTGACAATTCCCCCCAGAAAGCGTTTCCAGACTTCCCCTTCAACACACGAGTTTAATTCTCTAAGTTGAATGCACACATTGACAACCGTTCTATTACATAGCTCCGTTTTGGTTTTAAAACCAGATTATTCTCCTTACAGCATATACTCATATTCACTCAGGAATGTCGAAACGAAGCTCTTACCAGAAACCTGTTTCTAACTCCTCAACGTAAAGGGAGATTTAACTAACTTATCTTAACAAACGCACAGCAGATCAATTTCAAGGACAGGTTTCTTCTATGTTTTAGGCAGAATTTTACTGCTATTTTGTTATATGCGGGAATACTGCTGGAAATGCCTGTTTTGAGATTTAACCACAGAAAGCGTTTCTAGACTTACCCTTCAACACACTAGTTTAAGTCCCTATGTTGAATGAACAAATTGACAACCGTTCTGTTCGAAAGCTCCGTTTTGGTTTTAGAACCATATATTTCTCATTATAGCATATACTCCCATTCACTCAGGAGTGTCCAAACGCAGCACTTTCCAGAAACGTGTTTCTAACTCCTGAATCTAAAGGGCTATTTAACTCACTTATCTGAACAATCGCACAGCAGAGCAATTTGAATGATACCTTTCTTCTGTGTTTTAGGCAGACTTTTACTGTTATTTAGTTATGTGCGGGAATACTGCTGGAAATTCCTGTTTTGAGATTTCTCCACAGAAAGAATTCCAGACTTGCCTCTCAACACACGAGATTAACTTTCTAAATTGAATGCGCCCATTGAAAATTTTTCTGTTATTTAGATCCGTTTCGGTTTTAGAACCAGATAGTTCTCCTTATAGCATGTACTCCCATTCACTCAGAAATGTCCAAACGCAGCTCTTACCAGAAACGTGTTTCTAAGTCCTGAATCTAAAGGGAGATTTAACTCACTTAGCACAACAGACACACAGGAGAGCTATTGGAAGGATAGGTTTCTTCTGTGTTTTAGGCAGAGTTTTACTGATATTTCGTTATAGGCGGGAATACTGCTGGAAAGGCCTGTTTTGGTATTTCCCCACAGAAAGCGGTTCCAGACTTCCCCTTCAATACACTAGTTTAACTCCCTAAGATGAATGCACACATTGACAACCGTCCTGCTAAATAGCGCCGTTTTGGTTTTGTAACCTGATAGTTATCCTTATAGCATATACTACCATTCACTCATAAGTGTCCTAACCCAGCACTTACCAGAAACGTGTTTCTAACTCCTGAATCTGAACTGCGATTTAACTCACTTAGCTGAACAAACGCAGAGCAGGGCAATTTGAAGGATACGTTTCTTCTGTGTCTTAGTCAGTGTTACTGCTATTTCGTTAGGTGCGGGAATACTGCTGGAAATGGCTGTTTTGGGATTTCCCCACAGAACGCCTTTCCAGACTTCCCCTTCAACACACGAGTTTAATTCTCTACGTTGAATGCACACATTGACAACCGTTCTATTAGATAGCTCCGTTTTGGTTTTAGAACCAGACTGTTCTCCTTACAGCATATACTCCCATTCACTCAGGAATGTCCAAACGCAGCTCTTACCAGAAACGTGTTTCTAAGTCATGAATCTAAAGGGAGATTTAAGTCACATAGCTGAAGAAAGGCACAGCAGAGCAATTTGAAGGATACGATTCTTCTGTGTGTTAGGCAGAGTTTTACTGCTATTTCGTTATATGCGGGAATACTGCTGGAAATGCCTGTTTTGAGATGTCTCCACAGAAAGGGTTTCCAGTCTTCCCCATCAACACACGAGTTTAGCTCCCTATGTTGAATGGACACGTTGACATCCTGTTTGTTAAAAAGGTCCGTTTTCGTTTTAGGACCAGAGAGTTCTCTTTACAGCATATACTCCCATTCACTCAGGAATGTCCACACGCAGCTTTTAGCAGAAAAGTGTTTCTAACTCCTGAATCTAAAGGGAGATTTAAGTCAGTTAGGTTAACAAACGCAATGCAGAATAATTTGAAGGAGACGTTTCTTCTGTGTTTTAGGCAGAGTTTTACTGCTATGTCGTTATTAGCGGGAATACTGCTGGAAATGCCTGTTTTGAGATTTCCCCACAGAAAGCATTTCCAGACTTCCCCTTTAACACACTAGTTTAAATCCCTAAGTGGAATGCACACACTGACAACAGTTCTGTTAGAAAGCTCCGTTTTGGTCTTAGAACCAGATAGTTCTCCTTACAGCATATACTTCCATTCACTCAGGAGTGTCCAAACGCTGCTCTTACCAGAAACGTGTTTCCAACTCCTGAATCAAAAGGGAGATTTAACTAACTTTGCTTAAAAACGCACAGTAGAGCAATTTGAAGGATACGTTTCTTCTGTGTATTATGCAGAATTTTCCTGCTATTTCGTTACATGCGGGAATACTGCTGGAAATGCCTGTTTTGATATTTTTCCACAAAATCGTTTCCAGACTTCCCCTTCAACACACAAGTTTCACTCCCTACGTTTAATGCGCACGTTGACAACCGTTCTGTTAGATAGCTCCGTTTTGGTTTTAGAACCTGATAGTCCTCCTTATAGCATATACGCCCATTCACTCAGGAGTGTCCAAACGCAGCCCTTACCAGAAACGTGTTTCTAACTCCTGAATCTAAAGGGCGATTTAACGCACTTAGGTGAACAAACGCACAGCAGAGCAATTTGAAGGATACGTTTCTTCTGTGATTTAGGCAGAGTTTTTTGCTATTTCTTTATAGGCGGGAAATCTGGTGGAAATTCCTGTTTTGAGATTTTCCCACAGAAAGCGTTTCCAGACTTCCCCTTCAAGACACTAGTTTAATTCTCTAAGTTGAATGCACACATTGACAACCGTTCTGTTAGACAGCGTCGTTTTGGTTTTAGAAACAGATACTTCTCCTTACGGCTTATACTCCCATTCACTCAGGAATGTCCAAACGCAGCTCTTACCTGAAACGTGCTTGTAACTCCTGAACCTTATGGGAGATTTAACTCACGTAGCTGAACAAAGGCACAGCAGAGCAATTTGAAGGATACGTTTCTTCTGTGTTTTAGGCAGAGTTTTACTGATATTTCGTTCTATGTGGGAATAATTCTGGAAATGCCTGTTTTGAGATGTCTCCACAGAAAGCGTTTCCAGACTTCCCCATCAACACACGAGTTTAAGTCCCTAAGTTGAATGCACACATTGACATCCATTCTGTAAAATAGGTCCGTTTTCGTTTTAGATCCAGATAGTATTCCTTACAGCATATACTCCCATTCACTCAGGAAGGTCCAAACGCAGCTTTTACCACAGACGTGTTTCTAAGTCCTGAATCTAAAGGGAGATTTAACTCACTAAGCTGAACAAACGCACTGCAGAACAACTTGAATGATACGTTTCTTCTGTGATTCAGCAGAGTTTTACCGCTATTTCGTTATATGAGGGAGTAGTACTGGAAATGCCTGTTTTGAAATGTCTCCACAGAAAGCGTTTCCAGACTTCCCCATCAACACAGGAGTTTAACTCTCTAAGTTGAATGCACACATTGACAACCGTTCTGTTAGATAGCTCTGTTTTGGTTTTAGAAACAGATAGTTATCTTTACACCATATACTCCCATTTACTCAGGAATGTCCAAATGCAGCTCTTACCAGAAACGTGTTTCTAACTCCTGAATCTAAAGGTAGATTTGACTCAATTACCTTAACAATCGCAGAACAGAGAAATATGAAAGATACGTTTCTTCTCTGTTTTACGCAGTGTTTTACTGCTATTTCGTTATATGCGGGAATCCTGCTGGAAATTCCTGTTTTGAGATTACTCCACGGAAAGCGTTTCCATAATTCCCCTTCAACAAACGAGTTTAACTCCCTCAGTTGAATGCACACATTGTCAACCGTTCTGTTATATAGCCCCGTTTTGGTTTTAGAACCAGATAGTTCTCCTTACACAATATACTCCATTTTACTCAGGAATGTCCAAACGCAGCTCTTACCAGAAACGTGTTTTGATCTCCTGAATCTAAAGGGAGATTTAACTCACTTAGCTGAACAAACGCACAGCAGAGCAATTTGAAGGGTACGTTTCTTCTGTGTTTTTGGCAGAGTTCTACTGCAATTTCGTTATAGGCGAAAATACTGCTGGAATTGCATGTTTTGGGATTTGCCCTCAGAAAGCGTTTCCAGACTTCCAATCCAACACAAGAGTTTAAATCCCTAAGTTGAATGCACACATTGACAACCGTTCTATTATATAGCTCCGTTTTGGCTGTATACCCCGACAGTACTCCTTACAGCATATATTACCATTCACTCAGGTATGTCCAAACGCAGCTCTTATCAGAAACGTGTTTCTAACTCCTGATTCTAAAGGGAGATTTAACTCAGTTAGCTGAAGAAACGCACAGCAGAGCAATTTAAAGGTTACGTTTCTTCTGTGTTATAGGCAGAGTTCTACTGCTATTTTGTTATAGGCAGGAATACTGCTGGAAATGCATGTTTTGAGATTTGCCCTCAGAAAGCGTTTCCAGACTTCCCCTTCAACACAGTAGTTTAATTCTCTAAGTTGAATGCACACATTGACAACCGTTCTGTTAGACAGCTTCGTTTTGGTTTTAGAAACAGATACTTCTCCTTACAGCTTATACTCCCATTCACTCAGGAATGTCCAAACGCAGCTCTTACCAGAAACGTGCTTGTAATTCCTGAATCTAATGGGAGATTTAACTCACGCAGCTGAACAAAGGCACAGCAGAGCAATTTGAAGGATACGTTTCTTCTGTGTTTTAGGCAGAGTTTTACTGATATTTCGTTATATGCGGTAATAATTCTGGAAATGCCTGTTTTGAGATGTCTCCACAGAAAGCGTTTCCAGACTTCCCCATCAACACACGAGTTTAAGTCCCTAAGTTGAATGCATACATTGACATCCGTTCTGTTAAATAGCTCCGTTTTCGTTTTAGATCCAGATAGTATGCCTTACAGCATATACTCCCATTCACTCAGGAATGGCCAAAGGCAGCTTTTACCAGAGACGTGTTTCTAAGTCCTGAATCTAAAGGGAGATTTAACTCACTAAGCTGAACAAACGCACTGCAGAACAACTTGAATGAAACGTTTCTTCTGTGATTCAGCAGAGTTTTACCGCTATTTCGTTATATGAGGGAGTAGTACTGGAAATGCCTGTTTTGAAATGTCTCCACAGAAAGCGTTTCCAGACTTCCCTATCAACACAGGAGTTTAACTCTCTAAGTTGAATGCACACATTGACAACCGTTCTGTTAGATAGCTCTGTTTTGGTTTTAGAAACAGATAGTTCTCTTTACACCATATACTCCCATTTACTTAGGAATGTCCAAATGCAGCTCTTACCAGAAACGTTTTTCTAACTCCTGAATCTAAAGGGAGATTTATCTCACTTAGCTGAACAATCGCACAGCAGAGCAATTTGATGGTTACGTTTCTTCTGTGTTTTAGGGAGAGTTCTACTGCTATTTCGCTATAGGCGGGAATACTGCTGGAAATGCATGTTTTGAGATTGACCCACAGAAAACGTTTCCAGACTTCCAATTCAACACACGAGTTTAACTCCCTAAGTTGAATGCACGCATTGTCAACCGTACTATTATATAGCTCCGTTTTGGCTTTATACCCCGACAGTACTACTTACAGCATATATTACCATTCACTCACGAATGTCCAAACGCAGCTCTTACCAGAAACGTGTTTGGAACTCCTGAATCTAAAGGGAGATTTAACTCAGTTAGCTAAACAAACGCACAGCAGAGCAATTTGAAGAAAACGTTTCTTCTGTGTTTTAGGCTGAGTTTTACTGCTATTTCGTTATATGCCGAATAGTGCTGGAAATGCCTGTTTTGAGATTTCTCCACAGAAATCGTTTCCAGAATTCCCCTTCAACAGACGAGTTTAACTCCCTACGTTGAATGCACACATTGACTACCGTTCTGTTTGATAGCTCCGTTTTGTTTTAGAACCAGATATTTCTCATTACAGCATATACTCCCATTTACTCAGGAATGTCCAAACGTGGCTCTTACCAGAAGCGTGTTTCTAACTCCTGAATCTAAAGGGAGATTTAACTCAGTTAGATAAAGAAATGCATAGCAGAGCAATTTGAAGGATACGTTTCCTCTGTGTTTTAGGCAGAATTGTACTGCTATTTCCTTATATGCAGGAATACTGATGGAAATGCCTGTTTTCTGATTCCTCCACAGAAGGCGTTTCCAGACTTCTTCTTCAACACACGAGTTTAACTCTCTAAGTTGAATGAACACATTAACAAGCGTTCTGTTAGATAGCTCTGTTTGGTTTTAGAATCAGATAGTACCCCTTACAGCATATACTCCCATTCACTCAGGAATGTCCAAATGCAGCCCTTAACAGAAACCTGTTTCTAACTCCTGAATCTAAAGGGAGATTTAACTCACTTATCTTAACAAACGCACAGCAGAGCAATTTGAAGGATAGGTATCTTCTGTGTTTTAGGCAGAGTGTTATTGCCCTTTTGTTATAGGCCGGAATACTGCTGGTAATGCCTGTTTTGAGATTTAACCACAGAAAGCGTTTGTAGACTTACCATTCATCACAATAGTTTAACTCCCTATGTTGAATGCACACATTGACAACCGTTCTGTTAGAAAGCTCCGTTTTGGTTTTAGAACCAGATAGTTCTCCTTACAGCATATAATCCCATTCACTCAGGAATGTCCAAATGCAGCTCTTACCAGAAACGTGTTTCTAACTCCTGAATCTCAAGGGAGATTTACCCCACTTAGCTGAAAAAATGTACAGCAGACCAATTTGAAGGATAAGTTTCCTGTGTGTTTTAGCGAGTACTTTACTGCTATTTCATTTTGTGCTGGAATACTGCTGGAGAAGCCATTTTTGAGATTTGAGCACAGAAAGCGTTTCCAGACTTCCCCTTCAACACAAGAGTTTAACTCCCTAAGTTGAATGCACACATTGACAACCGTTCTGTTAGATAGCTCCGTTTTGGTTTAAGAACCAGATGGTTCATTTTACAGCATATACTTCGATTCACTAAGGTACGTCCAAACGCAGCCCTTAGCAGAAACGTGTTTCTACCTCCTGATTCTAAAGGGAGATTTTAGTCACTTAGCGGAACAGACGCACAACAGAGCAGATTGAAAGATACGTTTCTTCTGTGTTTTAGGCAGACTTTACTGCTATTTCGTTATATGCTGGAAAACTGCTGGAAATGCCTCTTTTGAGATTTCCCCAGAGGAAGAGTTCCCAGACATCCCCTTCAACACACGAGTTTAATTCTCTACGTTGAATGCACACATTGACAACCGTTCTGTTAGATAGCTCCGTTTAGGTTTTAGAACCAGATAGTTCTCCTTATAGCATATACTCCCATTCACTCAGGAGTGTCCAAACGCAGCTCTTACCAGAAACGTGTTTCTAACTTCTGAATCTAAAGGGAGATTTAACTAAATTAGCTGAACAAAGGCAGAGCAGAGCAATTTGAAGGATACGGTTCTTGTGTATTTTAGGCAGAGTTTTACTGCTATTTTGTTATATGCGGGAATACTGCTGAAAATGCCTGTTTTGAGATTTCTCCAGAGAAAGCATTCCAGACTTCCCCCTCAACACACGAGATTAACTTTCTAAGTTGAATGCGCACATTGTCAACCGTTTTGTTAGTTACCTCCGTTTTGGTTTTAGAACCAGATAGTTCTCCTTACAGCATATACTTCCATTCACTCAGAAATGTCCAAACGCAGCCCTTACCGGAAACGTGTTTCAATCTCCTGAATCTAAAGGGAGATTTAACTCACTTAGCAGAACAATCGCACAGAAGAGCAATTTCAAGGATACGTTTCTTCTGTGTTTTAGGCAGAGTTCTACTGCTATTTCGTTATAGGAGGGAATACTGCTGGAAATGCCTGTTTTGAAATTTGCCCACAGAAAGCGTTTCCAGACTTCTTATTCAACACACGAGTTAAACTCCCTAAGTTGAATGCACACCTTGACAACCGTTGTGTCAGATAGCTCCGTTTTGGTTTTAGAACCAGATAGTTCTTCTTTCAGCATATATTCCCATTCACTGAGGAATGTCCAAACGCAGCTCTTACCGGAAACGTGTTTCTAACTCCTGAATCTAAAGAGAAATTTAACTCACTTAGCTAAACAAACGCACAGCAGAGCAATTTAAAGGATACATTCCTTCTGTGTTTTATGGAGAGTTTTACTGGTATATCATTATATGCGGGAATACTGCTGGAAATGCCTGTTTTGACAATTCCCCCCAGAAAGCGTTTCCAGACTTCCCCTTCAACACACGAGTTTAATTCTCTAAGTTGAATGCACACATTGACAACCGTTCTATTAGATAGCTCCGTTTTGGTTTTAAAACCAGATTATTCTCCTTACAGCATATACTCATATTCACTCAGGAATGTCCAAACGAAGCTCTTACCAGAAACCTGTTTCTAACTCCTCAAAGTAAAGGGAGATTTAACTAACTTATCTTAACAAACGCACAGCAGATCAATTTGAAGGATAGGTTTCTTCTGTGTTTTAGGCAGAATTTTACTGCTATTTTGTTATATGCGGGAATACTGCTGGAAATACCTGTTTTGATATTTCCCCACAGAAAGCGTTTCCAGACTTCCCCTTCAATACACTAGTTTATCTCCCTAAGATGAATGCACACATTGACAACCGTCCTGCTAAATAGCGCCGTTTTGGTTTTAGAACTTGATAGTTCTCCTTATAGCATATACTCCCATTCATTCATAAGTGTCCTAACCCAGCACTTACCAGAAACGTGTTTCTAACTCCTGAATGTGAATGGCGATTTAACTCACTTAGCTGGACAAACGCAGAGCGGAGCAATTTGAAGGATACGTTTCTTCTGTGTCTTAGGCACTGTTGCTGCTATTTCGTTAGGTGCGGGAATACTGCTGGAAATGCCTGTTTTGGGATTTCCCCACAGAACGCCTTTCCAGACTTCCCCTTCAACACACGAGTTTAATTCTCTACGTTGAATGCACACATTGACAACCGTTCTATTAGATAGCTCCGTTTTGGTTTTAGAACCAGATTGTTCTCCTTACAGCATATACTCCCATTCACTCAGGAATGTCCAAACGCAGCTCTTACCAGAAACGTGTTTCTAAGTCATGAATCTAAAGGGAGATTTAAGTCACATAGCTGAAGAAAGGCACAGCAGAGCAATTTGAAGGATACGATTCTTCTGTGTTTTAGGCAGAGTTTTACTGCTATTTCGTTATATGCGGGAATACTGCTGGAAATGCCTGTTTTGAGATGTCTCCACAGAAAGGGTTTCCAGTCTTCCCCATCAACACACGAGTTTAGCTCCCTATGTTGAATGGACACGTTGACATCCTGTTTGTTAAAAAGGTCCGTTTTCGTTTTAGGACCAGAGAGTTCTCTTTACAGCATATACTCCCATTCACTCAGGAATGTCCACACGCAGCATTTAGCAGAAAAGTGTTTCTAACTCCTGAATCTAAAGGGAGATTTAAGTCAGTTAGGTTAACAAACGCAATGCAGAATAATTTGAAGGAGACGTTTCTTCTGTGTTTTAGGCAGAGTTTTACTGCTACGTCGTTATAAGCGGGAATACTGCTGGAAATTCCTGTTTTGATATTTCCCCACAGAAAGCATTTCCAGACTTCCCCTTCAACACACTAGTTTAAATCCCTAAGTGGAATGCACACACTGACAACAGTTCTGTTAGAAAGCTCCGTTTTGGTCTTAGAACCAGATAGTTCTCCTTACAGCATATACTTCCATTCACTCAGGAGTGTCCAAACGCTGCTCTTACCAGAAACGTGTTTCCAACTCCTGAATCAAAAGGGAGATTTAACTAACTTTGCTTAAAAACGCACAGTAGAGCAATTTGAAGGATACGTTTCTTCTGTGTATTATGCAGAGTTTTACTGCTATTTCGTTACATGCGGGAATACTGCTGGAAATGCCTGTTTTGAGATTTCCCCACAGCAAGTGTATCCGGACTTCCTCTTCAACACAAGAGTTTAATTCTCTACGTCGAATGCACACATTGACAATCGTTCTGTTAGACAGCTCTGTTTTGGTTTTAGAACCAGATATTTCTCCTTAGAGCATATACTCCCATTCACTCAGGAATGTTCAAACGCAGCTCTTAACAGAAACGAGTTTGTAACTTCTGAATCTAAAAGGAGATTTAACTCACTGAGATGAACAAAAACGCAGCACAGCAATTTGAAGGACACGTATCTTCTGTGTTTCAGGCAGAGTTTTCCTGCTATTTCGATATATGCGGGAATACTGCTGGAAATGCCTGTTTTGAGATTTCCCCACAGAAAGCCCTTGCAGACTTCCCCTTCAACATAGGAGTTTAACTCCCTATCTTGAAGGCACACTTTGACAACCGTTTTGTTAGATAGCTCCGTTTTTCTTTTAGAACCAGATATTTATCCTTACAGCATATACTCCCATTCACTCAGGAATGTCCAAAAGCAGCTCTTACCAGAATCGTGTTTCTAACTCCTGAATCTAAAGGGCGATTTAACTCACTTAGCTGAACAAACGCACAGCAGAGCAATTTGCGGGATACGTTTCTTCATTGTTTTAGGCAGACTTTTACTTCTATTTCGTTATAAGCGGGAATACTGATGGAAATGCCTGTTTTGATATTTCTCCACAGAAAGCATTCCAGACTTGCCCCTCAACACACGAGATTAACTTTCTAAGTTGAATGTGCACATTGACCACCGTTCTGTTAGTTTGCTCAGTTTTGGTTTTAGAACCAGATAGTTCTCCTTACAGCATATATTCCCATTCACTCAGAAATGTCCAAACGCAGCTCTTACCGGAAAAGGGTTTCTAAATCCTGAATGTAAAGGAAGATTTAACTCACTTAGATGAACAAACGCACAGCAGAGCAATTTGAAGGACACGTTTCTCCTGTGTTTTAGGCAGAGTTTTACTGCTATTTCGTTATATGCGGGAATATTGCTGAAAATGCCTGTTTTGAGATTTCTCCACAAAAAGCCCTTCCAGACTTTCCCTTCAACACACGAGTTTAACTCTCCAAGTTGAATGAACACATTGACAACCGTTCTGTTAGATAGCTCTCTTTTGGTTTTAGAACCAGATATTACTACTTAAAGCATATACTCCCATTCACTCAGGAATGTCCAAACGCAGCTCTTACCAGAAACGTGTATCTAAGTCATGAATCTAAAGGGAGATTTAAGTCACATAGCTGAAGAAAGGCACAGCAGAGCAATTTGAAGGATCCGATTCTTCTGTGTTTTAGGCAGAGTTTTACTGCTATTTCGTTATAGGCGGGAATACTGCTGGAAATGCCTGTTTTGCGATGTCTCCACAGAAAGTGTTTTCAGACTTCCCCTTCAACACGTGAGTTTAACTCTGTAACTTGAATGCACACATTGACAACCGTTCCGTTATATAGCTCCGTTTTGGTTTTAGAACCAGATAGTTCTCCTTACACCATATACTGCATTTTACTCAGGAATGTCCAAACGCAGCTCTTACCAGAAACGTGTTTCAAACTCCTGAATCTAAAGGGAGATTTAACTCACTAAGCTGAACAAACGCACTGCAGAACAACTTGAATGATACGTTTCTTCTGTGGTTCAGGCAGAGTTTTACCGCTATTTCTTTATATGCGGGAGTAGTACTGGAAATGCCTGTTTTGAAATGTCTCCACAGAAAGCGTTTCCAGACTTCCCCTTCAACACAGGAGTTTAACTCTCTAAGTTGAATGCACACGTTAACAACCGTTCTGTTAGACAGCTCTGTTTTGGTTTTAGAAACAGATAGTTCTCTTTACACCATATACTCCCATTTACTCAGGAATGTCCAAACGCAGCTCTTACCAGAAACGTGTTTCTGACTCCTGAATCTAAAGGGAGATTTGACTCACTTACCTTAACAATCGAACAGCAGAGAAATATGAAGGATAAGTTTCTTCTGTGTTTTACGCAGAGTTTTACTGCTATTTCGTTATATGAGGGAATACTGCTGGAAATGCCTGTTTTGAGATTACTCCACGGAAAGCGTTTCCATAATTCCCCTTCAACACACGAGTTTAATTCTCTATGTTGAATGCACACATTGACAACCGTTCTGTTAGACAGCTCCGTTTTGGTTTTAGAAACAGATAGTTCTCCTTACAGCATATAATCCCATTCACTCAGGAATGTCCAAACGCAGCTCTTACCAGAAACGTGTTTCTAACTGCTGAATCTAAAGGGAGATTTACCTCACTTAGCTGAAAAAACGTACAGCAGACCAATTTGAAGGATAAGTTTCCTGTGTGTTTTAGCGAGTACTTTACTGCTATTTCATTTTGTGCCGGAATACTGCTGGAGAAGCCTTTTTTGAGATTTGAGCACAGAAAGCGTTTCCAGACTTTCCCTTCAACACACGAGTTTAACTTTCTACGTTGAATGCACACATTCACAACCGTCCTGTTAGATAGCTCCGTTTAGGTTTTAGAACCAGATAGTTCTTCTTATAGCATATACTCCCATTCACGCAGGAGTGTGCAAACGCAGTTCTTACCAGAAACGTGTTTCTAACTCCTGAACCTAAAGGGAGATTTAACTGAATTAGCTGAACAAAGGCAGAGCAGAGCAATTTGATGGATACGTTTCTTCTGTATTTTAGGCAGAGTTCTACTGCTATTTTGTTATATGCAGGAATACTGCTGAAAATGCCTGTTTTGAGATTTCTCCAGAGAAAGCATTCCAGACTTGCCCTTCAACACACGAGATTAACTTTCTAAGTTGAATGCGCACATTGACAACCGTTCTGTTAGTTAGATCCGTTTTTGTTTTAGAACCAGATATTCCTCCTTACAGCATATACTTCCATTCACTCAGAAATGTCCAAACGCAGCTCTTATCGGAAACGGGTTTCTACCTCCTGAATCTAAAGGGAGATTTAACTCACTTAGCTGAACAAACCCACAGCAGAGCAACTTGAAGTGTACGTCTCTTCTGTGTTGTAGGCAGAGTTCTACTGCTATTTTGTTATAGGCGGGAATACTGCTGGAAATGCATGTTTTGAGATTTGCCCTCAGAAAGCGTTTCCAGACGTCCAATTCAACACACGAGTTTAACTCCCTAAGTTGAATTCACACATTGACAACCGTTCTATTATATAGCTCCGTTTTGGCTTTATACCCCGACAGTACTCCTTACACTATATATTACCATTCACTCAGGATTGTCCAAACGCAGCTCTTATCAGAGACGTGTTTCGAACTCCTAATTCTAAAGGGAGATTTAACTCAGTTAGCTGAACAAACGCACAGCAGAGCAATATGAAGGGTACGTTTCTTCTGTGTTTTAGGCAGAGTTCTACTGCTATCTCGTTATAGGCGGGAATACTGCTGGAAATGCATGTTTTGAGATTTGCCCTCAGAAAACCTTTCCAGACTTCCAATTCAACACACGAGTTTAACTCCCTAAGTTGAATGCACACTTTGACAACCGTTCAATTATATCTCCGTTTTGGCTTTATACCCCGACAATATTCCTTACAGCATATATTATCATTCACTCAGGAATGTCCAAACGCAGCTCTTATCAGAAACGTGTTTCTAACTCCTGATTCTAAAGGGAGATTTAACTCAGTTAGCTGAAGAAACGCACAGCAGAGCAATTTGAAGGGTACGTTTCTTCTGTGTTTTAGGCAGAGTTCTACTGCTATTTCGTTATAGGCGGGAATACTGCTGGAAATGCATGTTTTGAGATTTGCCCTCAGAAAGCGTTTCCAGACTTCCAATTCAACACACGAGTTTAAATCCCTAAGGTGAATGCACACATTGACAACTGTTCTGTTATATAGCTCCGTTTTGGCTTTATACCCCGACTGTACTCCTTACAGCATATATTACCATTCACTCAGGAATGTCCAAACGCAGCTCTTACGAGAAACGTGTTTCTAACTCCTGAATCTAAAGGGAGATTTAACTCAGTTTGCTAAACAAGTGCACAGCAGAGCAATTTGAAGAAAACTTTTCTTCTGTGTTTTAGGCTGAGTTTTACTGCTATTTCGTTATATGCCGGAATATTGCTGGAAATGCCTGTTTTGAGATTTCTCCACAGAAAGCGTTTCCAGAATTCCCCTTCAACAGACGTGTTTAACTCCCTACGTTGAATGCACACATTGACAACCGTTCTGTATTATAGCTCCGTTTTGGTTTTAGAACCAAATAGTTCTCATTACAGCATGTACTCCCATTTACTCAGGATTGTCCAAACGCAGCTCTTACCAGAAACGTGTTTCTAACTCCTGAATCTAAAGGGAGATTTAACTCAGTTAGATAAAGAAATGCACAGCAGAGCAATTTGAAGGATACGTTTCCTCTGTGTTTTAGGCAGAATTTTACTGCGATTTCCTTATATGCAGGAATGCAGATGGAAATGCCTGTTTTCAGATTCCTCCACAGAAGGCGTTTCCAGACTTCTTATTCAATACACGAGTTTAACTCTCTAAGTTGAATGAGCACATTAAGAAGCGTTCTGTTAGATAGCTCTGTTTTGGTTTTAGAATCAGATAGTACTCCTTACAGCATATACTCCCATTCACTCAGGAATGTCGAAATGCAGCCCTTACCAGAAACCTGTTTCTAACTCCTGAATCTAAAGGGAGATTTAACTCACTTATCTTAACAAACTCACAGCAGAGCAATTTGAAGGATAGGTATCTTCTGTGTTTTAGTCAGAGTTTTACTGCTCTTTTGCTATTGGCCGGAATACTGCTGGAAATTCCTGTTTTGAGATTTAACCACAGAAAGCGTTTCTAGACTTACCATTCATCACAATAGTTTAACTCCCTATGGTGAATGCAGACATTGACAACCGTTCTGTTAGAAAGCTCCGTTTTGGTTTTAGAACTAGATAGTTCTCCTTATAGCATATACTCAAATTCGCTCAGGATGGTCCAAACACAGCACTTACCAGAAACTTTTTTTTAACTCCTGAATCTAAAGGGCGATTTAACTCACTTAGCTGAACAGTCCCAAAGCAGAGCAATTTGTAGGATACCATTCTTCTGTGTTTTAGGCCGAGTTTAACTGCTATTTCGTTATGTGCGGGAATACTGCTGGAAATTCCTGTTTTGAGATTTCCCCACGGAAAGCGTTTCCAGACTTTCCCTTCAACACACGAGTTTAATTCTCTAGGTTGGATGAACACATTGAAAACCGTTCTGTTAGACAGCTTCGTTTTGGTTTTAGGACCACATAGTTCTCCTTACAGCATATACACGCATTCACTCAGGTATGTCCAAACGAAGCCCTTACCAGAAACGTGTTTCTAACTCCTGATACTAAAGGGAGATTATACTCACTTAGCTGAACAAACGCACAGCAGAGCAGATTGAAGGATACGTTTCTTCTGTGTTTTAGGCAGAGTTTTACTGCTATTTCGTGATATGCGGGAATAATGCTTGAAATGCCTGTTTTGATATTTTTCCACAAAATCGTTTCCAGACTTCCCCTTCAACACACAAGTCTAACTCCCTTCATTAAATGCGCACATTGACAACCGTTCTGTTAGATACCTCCGTTTTGGTTTTAGAACCTGATAGTCCTCCTTATAGCATATACGCCCATTCACTCAGGAGTGTCCAAACGCAGCACTTACCAGAAACGTGTTTCTAACTCCTGAATCTAAAGGGCGATTTAACGCACTTAGGTGAACAAACGCACAGCAGAGCAATTTGAAGGATACGTTTCTTCTGTGATTTAGGCAGAGTTATATTGCTATTTCGTTATAGGCGGGAAATCTGGTGGAAATTCCTGTTTTGAGATTTTCCCACAGAAAGTGTTTCCAGACTTCCCCTTCAGCACACTAGTTTAATTCTCTAATTTGAATGCACACATTGACAACCGTTCTGTTAGACAGCGTCGTTTTGGTTTTAGAAACAGATACTTCTCCTTACGGCTTATAATCCCATTCACTCAGGAATGTCCAAATGCAGGTCTTACCAGAAACGTGCTTGTAACTCCTGAACCTTATGGGAGATTTAAGTCACGTAGCTGAACAAAGGCACAGCAGAGCAATTTGAAGGATACGTTTCTTCTGTGTTTTAAGCAGAGTTTTACTGATATTTCGTTATATGTGGGAATACTTCTGGAAATGCCTGTTTTGAGATGTCTCCACAGAAAGCGTTTCCAAACATACCCATCAACACACGAGTTTAAATCCATAAGTTGAATGCACATATTGACATCCATTCTTTTAAATAGCTCCGTTTTCGTTTTAGATCCAGATAGTACGCCTTACAGCATATACTCCCATTCACTCAGGAATGTCCAAACGCAGCTTTTACCAGAGACGTGTTTCTACGTCCTGAATCTAAAGGGAGATTTAACTCACTAAGCTGAACAAACGCACTGCAGAACAACTTGAATGATACGTTTCTTCTGTGATTCAGGCAGAGTTTTACCGCTATTTCGTTATATGAGGGAGTAGTACTGGAAATGCCTGTTTTGAAATGTCTCAACAGAAAGCGTTTTCAGACTTCCCGATCAACACAGGAGTTTAAATCTCTAAGTTGAATGCACACATTGACAACCGTTCTGTTAGATTTCTCTGTTTTGGTTTTAGGAACAGATAGTTCTCTTTACACCATATACTCCCATTTACTCAGGAATGTCCAAAAGCAGCTCTTACCAGAAACGTGTTCCTAACTCCTGAATCTAAAGGGAGATTTGACTCACTTACCTTAACAATCGCACAACAGAGAAATATGAAGGATAAGTTTCTTCTCTGTTTTTCGCAGTTTTACTGCTATTTCGTTATATGTGCGAATACTGCTGGAAATGCCTGTTTTGAGATGTCTCCACAGAAAGCGTTTCCAGACTTCCCCATCAACACACGAGTTTAAATCCCTAAGTTGAATACACACTTTGACATCCGTTCTGTTAAATAGCTCCGTTTTCGTTTTAGATCCAGATAGTACGCCTTACAGCATATACTCCAATTCACTCAGGAATGTCCAAACGCAGCCCTTATCAGAAACGTTTCTCTAACTCCTGATTCTAAAGGGAGGTTTAACTCAGTTAGCTGAACAAACGCACAGCAGAGCAATTTGAAGGGTACGTTTCTTCTGTGTTTTAGGCAGAGTTCTACTGCTGTTTCTTTATAGGCGGGAATACTGCTGGAAATGCATGTTTTGAGATTTGCCCTCAGAAAGCATTTCCAGACTTCCAATTCAACACACGTTTTTAACTCCCTAAGTTGAATGCACACATTGACAACCGTTCTGTTATATAGCTCCGTTTTGGCTTTATACCCTGACAGTACCCCTTACAGCATATATTACCATTCACTCAGGAATGTCCAAACGCAGCTCTTACCAGAAACGTGTTTGGAACTCCTGAATCTACAGGGAGATTTAACTCAGTTAGCTAAACAAACGCACAGCAGAGCAATGTAAAGAAAACTTTTCTTCTGTGTTTTAGGCTGAGTTTTACTGCTATTTCGTTATATGCTGGAATATTGCTAGAAATGCCTGTTTCGAGATTTCTCCACAGAAATCGTTACCAGAATTCCCCTTCAACAGACGAGTTTAACTCCCTACGTTGAATGCACACATTGACTACCGTTCTGTTTGATAGCTCCGTTTTGGTTTTAGAAGCAGATAGTTCTCATTACAGCATATACTCCCATTTACTCAGGAATGTCCAAACGCAGCTCTTACCAGAAACTTGTTTCTAACTCCTGAATCTAAAGGGAGATTTAACTCAGTTGGATAAAGAAATGCACAGCAGAGCAATTTGAAGGATACGTTTCCTCTGTGTTTTAGGCAGAATTTTACTGCTACTTCCTTATATGCAGGAATACTGATGGAAATGCCTGTTTTCAGATTCCTCCACAGAAGGCGTTTCCAGACTTCTTCTTCAACACACGAGTTTAACACTCTAAGTTGAATGAACACATTAACAAGCGTTTTGTTAGATAGCTCTATTTTGGTTTTAGAATCAGATAGTACTCCTTACAGCATATACTCCCATTCACTCAGGAATGTCCAAATGCAGCCCTTACCAGAAACCTGTTTCTAACTCCTGAATCTAAAGGGAGATTTAACTCACTTATCTTAACAAACGCACAGCAGAGCAATTTGAAGGATAGGTATCTTCTGTGTTTTAGGCAGAGTGTTACTGCTCTTTTGTTTTAGGCCGGAATACTACTGGAAATGCCTGTTTTGATATTTAACCACAGAAACCGTTTGTAGACTTACCATTCATCACAATAGTTTAACTCCCTATGTTGAATGCACACATTGGCAACCGTTCTGTTAGAAAGCTCCGTTTTGGTTTTAGAACCAGATAGTTCTCCTTACAGCATATAATCCCATTCACTCAGGAATGTCCAAATGCAGCTCTTACCAGAAACGTGTTTCTAACTCCTGAAACTAAAGGGAGATTTACCTCACTTAGCTGAAAAAACGTACAGCAGACCAATTTGAAGGATAAGTTTCCTGTGTGTTTTAGCGAGTACTTTACTGCTATTTCATTTTGTGCCGGAATACTGCTGGAGAAGCCTTTTTTGAGATTTGACCACAGAAAGTGTTTCCAGACTTCCACTTCAACACACGAGTTTAACTCCCTAAGTTGAATGCACATACTGACAACCGTTCTGTTAGATAGCTCCGTTTTGGTTTCAGAACCAGATGGTTCATTTTACAGCATATACTTCGATTCACTAAGGTATGTCCAAACGCAGCCCTTAGCAGAAACGTGTTTCTACCTCCTGATTCTAAAGGGAGATTTTAATCACTTAGCGGAACAAACGAACAGCAGAGCAGATTGAAAGATACGTTTCTTCTGTGTTTTAGGCAGACTTTACTGCTATTTCCTTATATGCTGGAATACTGCTGGAAATGCCTCTTTTGAGATTTCCCAGAGGAAGAGTTTCCAGACATCCCCTTCCACACACGAGTTTAATTCTCTACGTTGAATGCACACATTGACAACCGTTCTGTTAGATAGCTCCGTTTAGGTTTTAGAACCAGATAGTTCTCCTTATAGCATATACTCCCATTCACTCAGGAGTGTCCAAACGCAGCTCTTACCAGAAACGTGTTTCTAACTTCTGAATCTAAAGGGAGATTTAAATAAATTAGCTGAACAAAGGCAGAGCAGAGCAATTTGAAGGATACGGTTCTTGTGTATTTTAGGCAGAGTTTTACTGCTATTTTTTTATATGCGGGAATACTGCTGAAAATGTCTCTTTTGAGATTTCTCCAGAGAAAGCATTCCAGACTTGCCCCTCAACACATGAGATTAACTTTCTAAGTTGAATGCGCACATTGACAACCGTTCTGTTAGTTAGCTCCGTTTTGGTTTTAGAACCAGATAGTTCTCCTTACAGCATATTCTTCCATTCACTCAGAAATGTCCAAACGCAGCTCTTACCGGAAACGTGTTTCTAACTCCTGAATCTAAAGGGAGATTTAACTCACTTAGCTGAACAACGCACAGCAGAGCAATTTCAAGGATACGTTCCTTCTGTGTTTTAGGCATTGTTCTACTGCTATTTCGTTATAGGAGGGAATACTGCTGGAAATGCCTGTTTTGAGATTTGCCCACAGAAAGCGTTTCCAGACTTCTTATTCAACACACGAGTTAAACTCCCTAAGTGGAATGCACACGTTGACAACCGTTCTGTCAGATAGCTCCGTTTTGGTTTTAGAACCAGATAGTTCTTCTTTCAGCATATATTCCCATTCACTGAGGAATGTCCAAACGCAGCTCTTACCGGAAACGTGTTTCTAACTCCTGAATCTAAAGAGAGATTTAACTCACTTAGCTAAACAAGCGCACTGCAGAGCAATTTAAAGGATACATTTCTTCTGTGTTTTATGGAGAGTTTTACTGGTATATCGTTATTTGAGGGAATACTGCTGGAAATGCCTGTTTTGACAATTCCCCCCAGAAAGCGTTTCCAGACTTCCCCTTCAACACACGAGTTTAATTCTCTAAGTTGAATGCACACATTGACAACCGTTCTATTAGATAGCTCCGTTTTGGTTTTTAAACCAGATTATTCTCCTTACAGCATATACTCATATTCACTCAGGAATGTCCAAACGAAGCTCTTACCAGAAACCTGTTTCTAACTCCTCAACGTAAAGGGAGATTTAACTAACTTATCTTAACAAACGCACAGCAGAGCAATTTGAAGGATAGGTTTCTTCTGTGTTTTAGGCAGAATTTTACTGCTATTTTGTTATATGCGGGAATACTGCTGGAAATGCCTGTTTTGAGATTTAACCACAGAAAGCGTTTCTAGACTTACCCTTCAACACACTAGTTTAAGTCCCTATGTTGAATGCACAAATTGACAACCGTTCTGTTCGAAAGCTCCGTTTTGGTTTTAGAACCATATATTTCTCCTTATAGCATATACTCCCATTCACTCAGGAGTGTCCAAACGCAGCACTTTCCAGAAACGTGTTTCTAACTCCTGAATCTAAAGGGCTATTTAACTCACTTATCTGAACAATCGCACAGCAGAGCAATTTGAATGATACCTTTCTTCTGTGTTTTAGGCAGACTTTTACTGCTATTTCGTTATGTGCGGGAATACTGCTGGAAATTCCTGTTTTGAGATTTCTCCACAGAAAGCATTCCAGACTTGCCTCTCAACACACGAGATTAACTTTCTAAGTTGAATTCGCCCATTGAAAATTTTTCTGTTATTTAGATCCGTTTGGGTTTTAGAACCAGATAGTTCTCCTTATAGCATGTACTCCCATTCACTCAGAAATGTCCAAACGCAGCTCTTACCAGAAACGTGTTTCTAAGTCCTGAATCTAAAGGGAGATTTAACTCACTTAGCAGAACAGACACACAGCAGAGCTATTGGAAGGATACGTTTCTTCTGTGTTTTAGGCAGAGTTTTACTGATATATCGTTATAGGCGGGAATACTGCTGGAAATGCCTGTTTTGGTATTTCCCCACAGAAAGCGTTTCCAGACTTCCCCTTCAATACACTAGTTTAACGCCCTAAGATGAATGCACACATTGACAACCGTCCTGCTAAATAGCGCCGTTTTGGTTTTAGAACCTGATAGTTCTCCTTATAGCATATATTCCCATTCACTCATAAGTGTCCTAACCCAGCACTTACCAGAAACGTGTTTCTAACTCCTGAATCTGAACGGCGATTTAACTCACTTAGCTGAACAAACGCAGAACAGGGCAATTTGAAGGATACGTTTCTTCTGTGTCTTAGGCAGTGTTACTGCTATTTCGTTAGGTGCGGGAATACTGCTGGAAATGCCTGTTTTGGGATTTCCCCACAGAACGCATTTCCAGACTTCCCCTTCAACACACGAGTTTAATTCTCTACGTTGAATGCACACATTGACAACCGTTCTATTAGATAGCTCCGTTTCGGTTTTAGAACCAGATTGTTCTCTTTACAGCATATACTCCCATTCACTCAGGAATGTCCAAACGCAGCTCTTACCAGAAACGTGTTTCTAAGTCATGAATCTAAAGGGAGATTTAAGTCACATAGCTGAAGAAAGGCACAGCAGAGCAATTTGAAGGATACGATTCTTCTGTGTTTTAGGCAGAGTTTTACTGCTATTTCGTTATATGCGGTAATAGTGCTGGAAATGCCTGTTTTCCGATGTCTCCACAGAAAGGGTTTCCAGTCTTCCCCATCAACACACGAGTTTAGCTCCCTATGTTGAATGGACACGTTGACATCCTGTGTGTTAAAAAGCTCCGTTTTCGTTTTAGGACCAGATAGTTCTCTTCACAGCATATACTCCCATTCACTCAGGAATGTCCACACGCAGCTTTTAGCAGAAAAGTGTTTCTAACTCCTGAATCTAAAGGGAGATTTAACTCAGTGAGGTTAACAATCGTACTGCAGAATAATTTGAAGGAGACGTTTCTTCTGTGTTTTAGGCAGAGTTTTACTGCTATGTCGTTATATGCGGGAATACTGCTGGAAATGCCTGTTTTGTGATTTCCCCACAGAAAGCGTTTCCAGACTTCCCCTTCAACACACTAGTTTAAATCCCTAAGTGGAATGCACACACTGACAACAGTTCTGTTAGAAAGCTCCGTTTTGGTCTTAGAACCAGATAGTTCTCCTTACAGCATATACTCCCATTCACTCAGGAGTGTCCAAACGCTGCTCTTACCAGAAACGTGTTTCCAACTCCTGAATCAAAAGGGAGATTTAACTAACTTTGCTTAGAAATGCACAGTAGAGCAATTTGAAGGATACGATTCTTCTCTGTTTTATGCAGAGTTTTACTGCTATTTCGTTATATGCGGGAATACTGCTGGAAATGCCTGTTTTGAGATTTCACCACAGCAAGTGTATCCTGACTTACTCTTCAACACAAGAGTTTAATTCTCTACGTCGAATGCACACATTGACAATCGTTCTGTTAGACAGCTCTGTTTTGGTTTTAGAACCAGATATTTCTCCTTAGAGCATATACTCCCATTCACTCAGGAATGTCCAAACGCAGCTCTTAACAGAAACGAGTTTGTAACTCCTGAATCTAAAGGGACATTTAACTCACTGAGATGAACAAAAACACAGCACAGCAATTTGAAGGATACGTATCTTCTGTGTTTCAGGCAGAGTTTACTGCTATTTCGATATATGCGGGAATACTGCTGGAAATGCCTGTTTTGAGATTTCCCCACAGAAAGCGTTTCCAGACTTCCCCTTCAACATAGGAGTTTAACTCCCTATCTTGAATGCACACTTTGACAACCGTTTTGTTAGATAGCTCCGTTTTTCTTTTAGAACCAGATATTTATCCTTACAGGATATACTCCCATTCACTCAGGAATGTCCAAACGCAGCTCTTACCAGAATCGTGTTTCTAACTCCTGAATCTAAAGGGCGATTTAACTCACTTAACTGAACAAACGGACAGCAGAGCAATTTGAGGGATACGTTTCTTCATTGTTTTAGGCAGACTTTTACTGCTATTTCGTTATAAGCGGGAATACTGCTGGAAATGCCTGTTTTGATATTTCTCCACAGAAAGCATTCCAGACTTGCCCCTCAACACACGAGATTATCTTTCTAAGTTGAATGTGCACATTGACAACCGTTCTGTTAGTTTGCTCAGTTTTGGTTTTAGAACCAGATAGTTCTCCTTACAGCATATATTCCCATTCACTCAGAAATGTCCAAACGCAGCTCTTACCGGAAAAGGGTTTCTAAATCCTGAATGTAAAGGAAGATTTAACTCACTTAGCTGAACAAACGCACAGCAGAGCAATTTGAAGGACACGTTTCTCCTGTGTTTTAGGCAGAGTTTTACTGATATTTCGTTATATGCGGGAATAATGCTGAAAATGCCTGTTTTGAGATTTCTCCACAGAAAGCCCTTCCAGACTTCCCCTTCAACACACAAGTTTAACTCTCTAAGTTGAATGAACACATTGACAACCGTTCTGTTAGATAGCTCTCTTTTGGTTTTAGAACCAGATATTACTACTTACAGCATATACTCCCATTCACTCAGGAATGTCCAAACGCAGCTCTTACCAGAAACGTGTATCTAAGTCATGAATCTAAAGGGAGATTTAAGTCACATAGCTGAAGAAAGGCACAGCAGAGCAATTTGAAGGATCCGATTCTTCTGTGTTTTAGGCAGAGTTTTACTGCTATTTCGTTATAGGCGGGAATACTGCTGGAAATGCCTGTTTTGCGATGTCTCCACAGAAAGTGTTTTCAGACTTCCCCTTCAACACGCGAGTTTAACTCTGTAAGTTGAATGCACACATTGACAACCGTTCTGTTATATAGCTCCGTTTTGGTTTTAGAACCAGATAGTTCTCCTTACACCATATACTCCATTTTACTCAGGAATGTCCAAACGCAGCTCTTACCAGAAACGTGTTTCGAACTCCTTAATCTAAAGGGGATTTAACTCAGTTAGCTGAACAAACGCACAGCAGAGCAATTTGAACGGTACGTTTCTTCTGTGTTTTAGGCAGAGTTCTACTGCTATTTTGTTATAGGCGGGAATACTGCTGGAAATGCATGTTTTGAGATTTGCCCTCAGAAAGCGTTTCCAGACTTCCAATTCAACAGACGAGTTTAACTCCCAAAGTTGAATGCACACATTGACAGCCGTTCTATTATATAGCTCCGTTTTGGCTTTATACCCCGACAGTACTCCTTACAGCATATATTACCATTCACTCAGGAATGTTCAAATGCAGCTCTTATCAGAAACGTGTTTCGAACTCCTGATTCTAAAGGTAGATTTAACTCAGTTAGCTGAACAAACGCACAGCAGAGCAATTTGAAGGGTACATTTCTTCTGTGTTTTAGGCAGAGTTCTACTGCTATTTCGTTATAGGCGGGAATACTGCCTATAACATGCTGGAAATGCATGTTTTGAGATTTGCCCTCAGAAAACGTTTCCAGACTTCCAATTCAACAGACGAGTTTAACTCCCTACGTTGAATGCACACATTGACAACCGTTCTGTTATATAGCTCCGTTTTGGCTATATACCCCGACAGTTCTCCTTACAGCATATATTACCATTCACTCAGGAATGTCCAAACGCAGCTCTTACCGGAAACGTGTTTCTAACTCCTGATACTAAAGAGAGATTATACTCACTTTGCTGAACAAACGCACTGCAGAGCAGATTGAAGGATACGTTTCTCCTGTGTTTTAGGCAGAGTTTTACTGCTATTTCGTTATATGCCAGAATAATGCTTGAAATGCCTGTTTTGATATTTTTCCACAAAATTGTTTCCAGACTTCCCCTTCAACACACAAGTTTAACTCCCTACGTTAAATTCGCACATTGACAACCGTTCTGTTAGATAGCTCCGTTTTGGTTTTAGAACCTGATAGTCCTCCTTATAGCATATACGTCCATTCACTCAGGAGTGTCCAAACGCAGCACTTACCAGAAACGTGTTTCTAACTCCTGAATCTAAAGGGCGATTTAACGCACTTAGGTGAACAAACGCACAGCAGAGCAATTTGAAGGATACGTTTCTTCTGTGATTTAGGCAGAGTTTTATTGCTATTTCGTTATAGGCGGGAAATCTGGTGGAAATTCCTGTTTTGAGATTTTCCCACAGAAAGCGTTTCCAGACTTCCCCTTCAACACACTTGTTTAATTCTCTAAGTTGAATGCACACATTGACAACCTTTCTGTTAGACAGCGTCGTTTTGGTTTTAGAAACAGATACTTCTCCTTACAGCTTGTACTCCCATTCACTCAGGAATGTCCAAACGCAGCTCTTACCTGAAACGTGCTTGTAACTCCTGAACCTTATGGGAGATTTAAGTCACGTAGCTGAACAAAGGCACAGCAGAGCAATTTGAAGGATACCTTTCTGCTGTGTTTTAGGCAGAGTTTTACTGATATTTCGTTATATGCGGGAGTACTTCTGGAAATGCCTGTTTTGAGATGTCTCCACAGAAAGCGTTTCCAGACTTCCCCATCAACACACGAGTTTATGTCCCTAAGTTGAATGTACATATTGACATCCGTTCTGTTAAATAGCTCCGTTTTCGTTTTAGATCCAGATAGTACGCCTTACAGCATATACTCCCATTCACTCAGGAATGTCCAAACGCAGCTTTTACCAGAGACGTGTTTCTAAGTCCTGAAACTAAAGGGAGATTTAACTCACTAAGCTGAACAAACGCACTGCAGAACAACTTGAATGATACTTTTCTTCTGTGATTCAGCAGAGTTTTACCGCTGTTTCGTTATATGAGGGAGTAGTACTGGAAATGCCTGTTTTGAAGTGTCTCCACAGAAAGCGTTTCCAGACTTCCCCATCAACACAGGAGTTTAACTCTCTAAGTTGAATGCACACATTGACAACCTTTCTGTTAGATAGCTCTGTTTTGGTTTTAGAAACAGATAGTTCTCTTTACACCATATACTCCCATTTACTCAGGAATGTCCAAATGCAGCTCTTACCAGAAACGTGTTTCTAACTCCTGAATCTAAAGGTAGATTTGACTCACTTACCTTAACAATCGCACAACAGAGAAATATGAAGGATACGTTTCTTCTCTGTTTTACGCAGAGTTTTACTGCTATTTCGTTATATGCGGGAATACTGCTGGAAATTCCTGTTTTGAGATTACTCCACGGAAAGCGTTTCCATAATTCCCCTTCAACAAACGAGTTTAACTCTCTAAGTTGAATGCACACATTGACAACCATTCTGTTATATAGCCCCGTTTTGGTTTCAGAACCAGATAGTTCTCCTTACACCATATACTCCATTTTACTCAGGAATGTCCAAACGCAGCCCTTACCAGAAACGTGTTTCGATCTCCTGAATCTAAAGGGAGATTTCACTCACTTAGCTGAACAAACGCAGAGCAGAGCAATTTGAAGGGTACGTTTCTTCTGTGTTTTAGGCAGAGTTCTACTGCTATTTCTTTATAGGCGAAAATACTGCTGGAAATGCCTGTTTTGGGATTTGCCCTCAGAAAGAGTTTCCAGACTTCCAATCCAACACACGAGTTTAAATCCCTAAGTTGAATGCACACATTGACAACCGTTCTATTACATAGCTCCGTTTTGGCTGTATACCCCGACAGTACTCCTTACAGCATATATTACCATTCACTCAGGTACGTCCAAACGCAGCTCTTACCAGAAACGTGTATCTAACTCCTGAATCTAAAGGGAGATTTAACTCAGTAAGATAAAGAAATGCACAGCAGAGCAATTTGAAGGATACGTTTCCTCTGTGTTTTAGGCAGAATTTTACTGCGATTTCCTTATATGCAGGAATACTGATGGAAATGCCTGTTTTCAGATTCCTCCACAGAAGGCGTTTCCAGACTTCTTCTTCAACACACGAGTTTAACTCTCTAAGTTGAATGAGCACATTAACAAGCGGTCTGTTAGATAGCTCTGTTTTTGTATTAGGACCACATAGTACGCCTTACAGCATATACTCCCATTCACTCAGGAATGTCCAAACGCAGCCCTTATCAGAAACGTGTTTCTAACTCCTGATTCTAAAGGGAGGTTTAACTCAGTTAGCTGAACAAACGCACAGCAGAGCAATTTGAAGGGTACGTTTCTTCTGTGTTTTAGGCAGAGTTCTACTGCTGTTTCTTTATAGGCGGGAATACTGCTGGACATGCCTGTTTTGAGATTTGCCCTCAGAAAGCATTTCCAGACTTCCAATTCAACACACGTTTTTAACTCCCTAAGTTGAATGCACACATTGACAACCGTTCTGTTATATAGCTCCGTTTTGGCTTTATACCCTGACAGTACCCCTTACAGCATATATTACCATTCACTCAGGAATGTCCAAACGCAGCTCTTACCAGAAACGTGTTTGGAACTCCTGAATCTACAGGGAGATTTAACTCAGTTAGCTAAACAAACGCACAGCAGAGCAATTTAAAGAAAACTTTTCTTCTGTGTTTTAGGCTGAGTTTTACTGCTATTTCGTTATATGCTGGAATATTGCTGGAAATGCCTGTTTCCAGATTTCTCCACAGAAATCGTTACCAGAATTCCCCTTCAACAGACGAGTTTAACTCCCTACGTTGAATGCACACATTGACTACCGTTCTGTTTGATAGCTCCGTTTTGGTTTTAGAAGCAGATAGTTCTCATTACAGCATATACTCCCATTTACTCAGGAATGTCCAAACGCAGCTCTTACCAGAAACTTGTTTCTAACTCCTGAATCTAAATGGAGATTTAACTCAGTTGGATAAAGAAATGCACAGCAGAGCAATTTGAAGGATACGTTTCCTCTGTGTTTTAGGCAGAATTTTACTGCTACTTCCTTATATGCAGGAATACTGATGGAAATGCCTGTTTTCAGATTCCTCCACAGAAGGCGTTTCCAGACTTCTTCTTCAACACACGAGTTTAACACTCTAAGTTGAATGAACACATTAACAAGCGTTTTGTTAGATAGCTCTATTTTGGTTTTAGAATCAGATAGTACTCCTTACAGCATATACTCCCATTCACTCAGGAATGTCCAAATGCAGCCCTTACCAGAAACCTGTTTCTAACTCCTGAATCTAAAGGGAGATTTAACTCACTTATCTTAACAAACGCACAGCAGAGCAATTTGAAGGATAGGTATCTTCTGTGTTTTAGGCAGAGTGTTACTGCTCTTTTGTTTTAGGCCGGAATACTACTGGAAATGCCTGTTTTGATATTTAACCACAGAAACCGTTTGTAGACTTACCATTCATCACAATAGTTTAACTCCCTATGTTGAATGCACACATTGGCAACCGTTCTGTTAGAAAGCTCCGTTTTGGTTTTAGAACCAGATAGTTCTCCTTACAGCATATAATCCCATTCACTCAGGAATGTCCAAATGCAGCTCTTACCAGAAACGTGTTTCTAACTCCTGAAACTAAAGGGAGATTTACCTCACTTAGCTGAAAAAACGTACAGCAGACCAATTTGAAGGATAAGTTTCCTGTGTGTTTTAGCGAGTACTTTACTGCTATTTCATTTTGTGCCGGAATACTGCTGGAGAAGCCTTTTTTGAGATTTGACCACAGAAAGTGTTTCCAGACTTCCACTTCAACACACGAGTTTAACTCCCTAAGTTGAATGCACATACTGACAACCGTTCTGTTAGATAGCTCCGTTTTGGTTTCAGAACCAGATGGTTCATTTTACAGCATATACTTCGATTCACTAAGGTATGTCCAAACGCAGCCCTTAGCAGAAACGTGTTTCTACCTCCTGATTCTAAAGGGAGATTTTAATCACTTAGCGGAACAAACGCACAGCAGAGCAGATTGAAAGATACGTTTCTTCTGTGTTTTAGGCAGACTTTACTGCTATTTCCTTATATGCTGGAATACTGCTGGAAATGCCTCTTTTGAGATTTCCCAGAGGAAGAGTTTCCAGACATCCCCTTCCACACACGAGTTTAATTCTCTACGTTGAATGCACACATTGACAACCGTTCTGTTAGATAGCTCCGTTTAGGTTTTAGAACCAGATAGTTCTCCTTATAGCATATACTCCCATTCACTCAGGAGTGCCCAAACGCAGCTCTTACCAGAAACGTGTTTCTAACTTCTGAATCTAAAGGGAGATTTAAATAAATTAGCTGAACAAAGGCAGAGCAGAGCAATTTGAAGGATACGGTTCTTGTGTATTTTAGGCAGAGTTTTACTGCTATTTTTTTATATGCGGGAATACTGCTGAAAATGTCTCTTTTGAGATTTCTCCAGAGAAAGCATTCCAGACTTGCCCCTCAACACACGAGATTAACTTTCTAAGTTGAATGCGCACATTGACAACCGTTCTGTTAGTTAGCTCCGTTTTGGTTTTAGAACCAGATAGTTCTCCTTACAGCATATACTTCCATTCACTCAGAAATGTCCAAACGCAGCTCTTACCGGAAACGTGTTTCTAACTCCTGAATCTAAAGGGAGATTTAACTCACTTAGCTGAACAACGCACAGCAGAGCAATTTCAAGGATACGTTCCTTCTGTGTTTTAGGCATTGTTCTACTGCTATTTCGTTATAGGAGGGAATACTGCTGGAAATGCCTGTTTTGAGATTTGCCCACAGAAAGCGTTTCCAGACTTCTTATTCAACACACGAGTTAAACTCCCTAAGTTGAATGCACACGTTGACAACCGTTCTGTCAGATAGCTCCGTTTTGGTTTTAGAACCAGATAGTTCTTCTTTCAGCATATATTCCCATTCACTGAGGAATGTCCAAAAGCAGCTCTTACCGGAAACGTGTTTCTAACTCCTGAATCTAAAGAGAGATTTAACTCACTTGGCTAAACAAACGCACAGCAGAGCAATTTAAAGGATACATTTCTTCTGTGTTTTATGGAGAGTTTTACTGGTATATCGTTATTTGAGGGAATACTGCTGGAAATGCCTGTTTTGACAATTCCCCCCAGAAAGCGTTTCCAGACTTCCCCTTCAACACACGAGTTTAATTCTCTAAGTTGAATGCACACATTGACAACCGTTCTATTAGATAGCTCCGTTTTGGTTTTTAAACCAGATTATTCTCCTTACAGCATATACTCATATTCACTCAGGAATGTCCAAACGAAGCTCTTACCAGAAACCTGTTTCTAACTCCTCAACGTAAAGGGAGATTTAACTAACTTATCTTAACAAACGCACAGCAGAGCAATTTGAAGGATAGGTTTCTTCTGTGTTTTAGGCAGAATTTTACTGCTATTTTGTTATATGCGGGAATACTGCTGGAAATGCCTGTTTTGAGATTTAACCACAGAAAGCGTTTCTAGACTTACCCTTCAACACACTAGTTTAAGTCCCTATGTTGAATGCACAAATTGACAACCGTTCTGTTCGAAAGCTCCGTTTTGGTTTTAGAACCATATATTTCTCCTTATAGCATATACTCCCATTCACTCAGGAGTGTCCAAACGCAGCACTTTCCAGAAACGTGTTTCTAACTCCTGAATCTAAAGGGCTATTTAACTCACTTATCTGAACAATCGCACAGCAGAGCAATTTGAATGATACCTTTCTTCTGTGTTTTAGGCAGACTTTTACTGCTATTTCGTTATGTGCGGGAATACTGCTGGAAATTCCTGTTTTGAGATTTCTCCACAGAAAGCATTCCAGACTTGCCTCTCAACACACGAGATTAACTTTCTAAGTTGAATTCGCCCATTGAAAATTTTTCTGTTATTTAGATCCGTTTGGGTTTTAGAACCAGATAGTTCTCCTTATAGCATGTACTCCCATTCACTCAGAAATGTCCAAACGCAGCTCTTACCAGAAACGTGTTTCTAAGTCCTGAATCTAAAGGGAGATTTAACTCACTTAGCAGAACAGACACACAGCAGAGCTATTGGAAGGATACGTTTCTTCTGTGTTTTAGGCAGAGTTTTACTGATATATCGTTATAGGCGGGAATACTGCTGGAAATGCCTGTTTTGGTATTTCCCCACAGAAAGCGTTTCCAGACTTCCCCTTCAATACACTAGTTTAACGCCCTAAGATGAATGCACACATTGACAACCGTCCTGCTAAATAGCGCCGTTTTGGTTTTAGAACCTGATAGTTCTCCTTATAGCATATATTCCCATTCACTCATAAGTGTCCTAACCCAGCACTTACCAGAAACGTGTTTCTAACTCCTGAATCTGAACGGCGATTTAACTCACTTAGCTGAACAAACGCAGAACAGGGCAATTTGAAGGATACGTTTCTTCTGTGTCTTAGGCAGTGTTACTGCTATTTCGTTAGGTGCGGGAATACTGCTGGAAATGCCTGTTTTGGGATTTCCCCACAGAACGCATTTCCAGACTTCCCCTTCAACACACGAGTTTAATTCTCTACGTTGAATGCACACATTGACAACCGTTCTATTAGATAGCTCCGTTTCGGTTTTAGAACCAGATTGTTCTCTTTACAGCATATACTCCCATTCACTCAGGAATGTCCAAACGCAGCTCTTACCAGAAACGTGTTTCTAAGTCATGAATCTAAAGGGAGATTTAAGTCACATAGCTGAAGAAAGGCACAGCAGAGCAATTTGAAGGATACGATTCTTCTGTGTTTTAGGCAGAGTTTTACTGCTATTTCGTTATATGCGGGAATAGTGCTGGAAATGCCTGTTTTCCGATGTCTCCACAGAAAGGGTTTCCAGTCTTCCCCATCAACACACGAGTTTAGCTCCCTATGTTGAATGGACACGTTGACATCCTGTGTGTTAAAAAGCTCCGTTTTCGTTTTAGGACCAGATAGTTCTCTTCACAGCATATACTCCCATTCACTCAGGAATGTCCACACGCAGCTTTTAGCAGAAAAGTGTTTCTAACTCCTGAATCTAAAGGGAGATTTAACTCAGTGAGGTTAACAATCGTACTGCAGAATAATTTGAAGGAGACGTTTCTTCTGTGTTTTAGGCAGAGTTTTACTGCTATGTCGTTATATGCGGGAATACTGCTGGAAATGCCTGTTTTGTGATTTCCCCACAGAAAGCGTTTCCAGACTTCCCCTTCAACACACTAGTTTAAATCCCTAAGTGGAATGCACACACTGACAACAGTTCTGTTAGAAAGCTCCGTTTTGGTCTTAGAACCAGATAGTTCTCCTTACAGCATATACTCCCATTCACTCAGGAGTGTCCAAACGCTGCTCTTACCAGAAACGTGTTTCCAACTCCTGAATCAAAAGGGAGATTTAACTAACTTTGCTTAGAAATGCACAGTAGAGCAATTTGAAGGATACGATTCTTCTCTGTTTTATGCAGAGTTTTACTGCTATTTCGTTATATGCGGGAATACTGCTGGAAATGCCTGTTTTGAGATTTCACCACAGCAAGTGTATCCTGACTTCCTCTTCAACACAAGAGTTTAATTCTCTACGTCGAATGCACACATTGACAATCGTTCTGTTAGACAGCTCTGTTTTGGTTTTAGAACCAGATATTTCTCTTTAGAGCATATACTCCCATTCACTCAGGAATGTCCAAACGCAGCTCTTAACAGAAACGAGTTTGTAACTCCTGAATCTAAAGGGACATTTAACTCACTGAGATGAACAAAAACACAGCACAGCAATTTGAAGGATACGTATCTTCTGTGTTTCAGGCAGAGTTTTACTGCTATTTCGATATATGCGGGAATACTGCTGGAAATGCCTGTTTTGAGATTTCCCCACAGAAAGCGTTTCCAGACTTCCCCTTCAACATAGGAGTTTAACTCCCTATCTTGAATGCACACTTTGACAACCGTTTTGTTAGATAGCTCCGTTTTTCTTTTAGAACCAGATATTTATCCTTACAGGATATACTCCCATTCACTCAGGAATGTCCAAACGCAGCTCTTACCAGAATCGTGTTTCTAACTCCTGAATCTAAAGGGCGATTTAACTCACTTAGCTGAACAAACGGACAGCAGAGCAATTTGAGGGATACGTTTCTTCATTGTTTTAGGCAGACTTTTACTGCTATTTCGTTATAAGCGGGAATACTGCTGGAAATGCCTGTTTTGATATTTCTCCACAGAAAGCATTCCAGACTTGCCCCTCAACACACGAGATTATCTTTCTAAGTTGAATGTGCACATTGACAACCGTTCTGTTAGTTTGCTCAGTTTTGGTTTTAGAACCAGATAGTTCTCCTTACAGCATATATTCCCATTCACTCAGAAATGTCCAAACGCAGCTCTTACCGGAAAAGGGTTTCTAAATCCTGAATGTAAAGGAAGATTTAACTCACTTAGCTGAACAAACGCACAGCAGAGCAATTTGAAGGACACGTTTCTCCTGTGTTTTAGGCAGAGTTTTACTGATATTTCGTTATATGCGGGAATAATGCTGAAAATGCCTGTTTTGAGATTTCTCCACAGAAAGCCCTTCCAGACTTCCCCTTCAATACACGAGTTTAACTCTCTAAGTTGAATGAACACATTGACAACCGTTCTGTTAGATAGCTCTCTTTTGGTTTTAGAACCAGATATTACTACTTACAGCATATACTCCCATTCACTCAGGAATGACCAAACGCAGCTCTTACCAGAAACGTGTATCTAAGTCATGAATCTAAAGGGAGATTTAAGTCACATAGCTGAAGAAAGGCACAGCAGAGCAATTTGAAGGATCCGATTCTTCTGTGTTTTAGGCAGTGTTTTACTGCTATTTCGTTATAGGCGGGAATACTGCTGGAAATGCCTGTTTTGCGATGTCTCCACAGAAAGTGTTTTCAGACTTCCCCTTCAACACGAGAGTTTAACTCTGTAAGTTGAATGCACACATTGACAACCGTTCTGTTATATAGCTCCGTTTTGGTTTTAGAACCAGATAGTTCTCCTTACACCATATACTCCATTTTACTCAGGAATGTCCAAACGCAGCTCTTACCAGAAACGTGTTTCGAACTCCTTAATCTAAAGGGAGATTTAACTCAGTTAGCTGAACAAACGCACAGCAGAGCAATTTGAAGGGTACATTTCTTCTGTGTTTTAGGCAGAGTTCTACTGCTATTTCGTTATAGGAGGGAATACTGCTGGAAATGCATGTTTTGAGATTTGCCCTCAGAAAACGTTTCCAGACTTCCAATTCAGCACACGAGTTTAACTCCCTACGTTGAATGCACACATTGACAACCGTTCTGTTATATAGCTCCGTTTTGGCTATATACCCCGACAGTTCTCCTTACAGCATATATTACCATTCACTCAGGAATGTCCAAACGCAGCTCTTACCGGAAACGTGTTTGTAACTCCTGATACTAAAGGGAGATTATACTCACTTAGCTGAACAAACGCACTGCAGAGCAGATTGAAGGATACGTTTCTTCTGTGTTTTAGGCAGAGTTTTACTGCTATTTCGTTATATGCCAGAATAATGCTTGAAATGCCTGTTTTGATATTTTTCCACAAAATCGTTTCCAGACTTCCCCTTCAACACACAAGTTTAACTCCCTACGTTAAATGCGCACATTGACAACCGTTCTGTTAGATAGCTCCGTTTTGGTTTTAGAACCTGATAGTCCTCCTTATAGCATTTACGCCCATTCACTCAGGAGTGTCCAAACGCAGCACTTACCAGAAACGTGTTTCTAACTCCTGAATCTAAAGGGCGATTTAACGCACTTAGGTGAACAAACGCACAGCAGAGCAATTTGAAGGATACGTTTCTTCTGTGATTTAGGCAGAGTTTTATTGCTATTTCGTTATAGGCGGGAAATCTGGTGGAAATTCCTGTTTTGAGATTTTCCCACAGAAAGCGTTTCCAGACTTCCCCTTCAACACACTTGTTTAATTCTCTAAGTTGAATGCACACATTGACAACCGTTCTGTTAGACAGCGTCGTTTTGGTTTTAGAAACAGATACTTCTCCTTACAGCTTGTACTCCCATTCACTCAGGAATGTCCAAACGCAGCTCTTACTAGAAACGTGCTTGTAACTCCTGAACCTTATGGGAGATTTAAGTCACGTAGCTGAACAAAGGCACAGCAGAGCAATTTGAAGGATACCTTTCTGCTGTGTTTTAGGCAGAGTTTTACTGATATTTCGTTATATGCGGGAGTACTTCTGGAAATGCCTGTTTTGAGATGTCTCCACAGAAAGCGTTTCCAGACTTCCCCATCAACACACGAGTTTATGTCCCTAAGTTGAATGCACATATTGACATCCGTTCTGTTAAATAGCTCCGTTTTCGTTTTAGATCCAGATAGTACGCCTTACAGCATATACTCCCATTCACTCAGGAATGTCCAAACGCAGCTTTTACCAGAGACGTGTTTCTAAGTCCTGAAACTAAAGGGAGATTTAACTCACTAAGCTGAACAAACGCACTGCAGAACAACTTGAATGATACTTTTCTTCTGTGATTCAGCAGAGTTTTACCACTGTTTCGTTATATGAGGGAGTAGTACTGGAAATGCCTGTTTTGAAGTGTCTCCACAGAAAGCGTTTCCAGACTTCCCCATCAACACAGGAGTTTAACTCTCTACGTTGAATGCACACATTGACAACCTTTCTGTTAGATAGCTCTGTTTTGGTTTTAGAAACAGATAGTTCTCTTTACACCATATACTCCCATTTACTCAGGAATGTCCAAATGCAGCTCTTACCAGAAACGTGTTTCTAACTCCTGAATCTAAAGGTAGATTTGACTCACTTACCTTAACAATCGCACAACAGAGAAATATGAAGGATACGTTTCTTCTCTGTTTTACGCAGAGTTTTACTGCTATTTCGTTATATGCGGGAATACTGCTGGAAATTCCTGTTTTGAGATTACTCCACGGAAAGCGTTTCCATAATTCCCCTTCAACAAACGAGTTTAACTCTCTAAGTTGAATGCACACATTGACAACCATTCTGTTATATAGCCCCGTTTTGGTTTCAGAACCAGATAGTTCTCCTTACACCATATACTCCATTTTACTCAGGAATGTCCAAACGCAGCCCTTACCAGAAACGTGTTTCGATCTCCTGAATCTAAAGGGAGATTTCACTCACTTAGCTGAACAAACGCAGAGCAGAGCAATTTGAAGGGTACGTTTCTTCTGTGTTTTAGGCAGAGTTCTACTGCTATTTCGTTATAGGCGAAAATACTGCTGGAAATGCCTGTTTTGGGATTTGCCCTCAGAAAGAGTTTCCAGACTTCCAATCCAACACACGAGTTTAAATCCCTAAGTTGAATGCACACATTGACAACCGTTCTATTACATAGCTCCGTTTTGGCTGTATACCCCGACAGTACTCCTTACAGCATATATTACCATTCACTCAGGTACGTCCAAACGCAGCTCTTACCAGAAACGTGTATCTAACTCCTGAATCTAAAGGGAGATTTAACTCAGTAAGATAAAGAAATGCACAGCAGAGCAATTTGAAGGATACGTTTCCTCTGTGTTTTAGGCAGAATTTTACTGCGATTTCCTTATATGCAGGAATACTGATGGAAATGCCTGTTTTCAGATTCCTCCACAGAAGGCGTTTCCAGACTTCTTCTTCAACACACGAGTTTAACTCTCTAAGTTGAATGAGCACATTAACAAGCGGTCTGTTAGATAGCTCTGTTTTTGTATTAGGACCACATAGTACGCCTTACAGCATATACTCCCATTCACTCAGGAATGTCCAAACGCAGCCCTTATCAGAAACGTGTTTCTAACTCCTGATTCTAAAGGGAGGTTTAACTCAGTTAGCTGAACAAACGCACAGCAGAGCAATTTGAAGGGTACGTTTCTTCTGTGTTTTAGGCAGAGTTCTACTGCTGTTTCTTTATAGGCGGGAATACTGCTGGACATGCCTGTTTTGAGATTTGCCCTCAGAAAGCATTTCCAGACTTCCAATTCAACACACGTTTTTAACTCCCTAAGTTGAATGCACACATTGACAACCGTTCTGTTATATAGCTCCGTTTTGGCTTTATACCCTGACAGTACCCCTTACAGCATATATTACCATTCACTCAGGAATGTCCAAACGCAGCTCTTACCAGAAACGTGTTTGGAACTCCTGAATCTACAGGGAGATTTAACTCAGTTAGCTAAACAAACGCACAGCAGAGCAATTTAAAGAAAACTTTTCTTCTGTGTTTTAGGCTGAGTTTTACTGCTATTTCGTTATATGCTGGAATATTGCTGGAAATGCCTGTTTCCAGATTTCTCCACAGAAATCGTTACCAGAATTCCCCTTCAACAGACGAGTTTAACTCCCTACGTTGAATGCACACATTGACTACCGTTCTGTTTGATAGCTCCGTTTTGGTTTTAGAAGCAGATAGTTCTCATTACAGCATATACTCCCATTTACTCAGGAATGTCCAAACGCAGCTCTTACCAGAAACTTGTTTCTAACTCCTGAATCTAAAGGGAGATTTAACTCAGTTGGATAAAGAAATGCACAGCAGAGCAATTTGAAGGATACGTTTCCTCTGTGTTTTAGGCAGAATTTTACTGCTACTTCCTTATATGCAGGAATACTGATGGAAATGCCTGTTTTCAGATTCCTCCACAGAAGGCGTTTCCAGACTTCTTCTTCAACACACGAGTTTAACACTCTAAGTTGAATGAACACATTAACAAGCGTTTTGTTAGATAGCTCTATTTTGGTTTTAGAATCAGATAGTACTCCTTACAGCATATACTCCCATTCACTCAGGAATGTCCAAATGCAGCCCTTACCAGAAACCTGTTTCTAACTCCTGAATCTAAAGGGAGATTTAACTCACTTATCTTAACAAACGCACAGCAGAGCAATTTGAAGGATAGGTATCTTCTGTGTTTTAGGCAGAGTGTTACTGCTCTTTTGTTTTAGGCCGGAATACTACTGGAAATGCCTGTTTTGATATTTAACCACAGAAACCGTTTGTAGACTTACCATTCATCACAATAGTTTAACTCCCTATGTTGAATGCACACATTGGCAACCGTTCTGTTAGAAAGCTCCGTTTTGGTTTTAGAACCAGATAGTTCTCCTTACAGCATATAATCCCATTCACTCAGGAATGTCCAAATGCAGCTCTTACCAGAAACGTGTTTCTAACTCCTGAAACTAAAGGGAGATTTACCTCACTTAGCTGAAAAAACGTACAGCAGACCAATTTGAAGGATAAGTTTCCTGTGTGTTTTAGCGAGTACTTTACTGCTATTTCATTTTGTGCCGGAATACTGCTGGAGAAGCCTTTTTTGAGATTTGACCACAGAAAGTGTTTCCAGACTTCCACTTCAACACACGAGTTTAACTCCCTAAGTTGAATGCACATACTGACAACCGTTCTGTTAGATAGCTCCGTTTTGGTTTCAGAACCAGATGGTTCATTTTACAGCATATACTTCGATTCACTAAGGTATGTCCAAACGCAGCCCTTAGCAGAAACGTGTTTCTACCTCCTGATTCTAAAGGGAGATTTTAGTCACTTAGCGGAACAAACGCACAGCAGAGCAGATTGAAAGATACGTTTCTTCTGTGTTTTAGGCAGACTTTACTGCTATTTCCTTATATGCTGGAATACTGCTGGAAATGCCTCTTTTGAGATTTCCCAGAGGAAGAGTTTCCAGACATCCCCTTCCACACACGAGTTTAATTCTCTACGTTGAATGCACACATTGACAACCGTTCTGTTAGATAGCTCCGTTTAGGTTTTAGAACCAGATAGTTCTCCTTATAGCATATACTCCCATTCACTCAGGAGTGCCCAAACGCAGCTCTTACCAGAAACGTGTTTCTAACTTCTGAATCTAAAGGGAGATTTAAATAAATTAGCTGAACAAAGGCAGAGCAGAGCAATTTGAAGGATACGGTTCTTGTGTATTTTAGGCAGAGTTTTACTGCTATTTTTTTATATGCGGGAATACTGCTGAAAATGTCTCTTTTGAGATTTCTCCAGAGAAAGCATTCCAGACTTGCCCCTCAACACACGAGATTAACTTTCTAAGTTGAATGCGCACATTGACAACCGTTCTGTTAGTTAGCTCCGTTTTGGTTTTAGAACCAGATAGTTCTCCTTACAGCATATACTTCCATTCACTCAGAAATGTCCAAACGCAGCTCTTACCGGAAACGTGTTTCTAACTCCTGAATCTAAAGGGAGATTTAACTCACTTAGCTGAACAACGCACAGCAGAGCAATTTCAAGGATACGTTCCTTCTGTGTTTTAGGCATTGTTCTACTGCTATTTCGTTATAGGAGGGAATACTGCTGGAAATGCCTGTTTTGAGATTTGCCCACAGAAAGCGTTTCCAGACTTCTTATTCAACACACGAGTTAAACTCCCTAAGTTGAATGCACACGTTGACAACCGTTCTGTCAGATAGCTCCGTTTTGGTTTTAGAACCAGATAGTTCTTCTTTCAGCATATATTCCCATTCACTGAGGAATGTCCAAAAGCAGCTCTTACCGGAAACGTGTTTCTAACTCCTGAATCTAAAGAGAGATTTAACTCACTTGGCTAAACAAACGCACAGCAGAGCAATTTAAAGGATACATTTCTTCTGTGTTTTATGGAGAGTTTTACTGGTATATCGTTATTTGAGGGAATACTGCTGGAAATGCCTGTTTTGACAATTCCCCCCAGAAAGCGTTTCCAGACTTCCCCTTCAACACACGAGTTTAATTCTCTAAGTTGAATGCACACATTGACAACCGTTCTATTAGATAGCTCCGTTTTGGTTTTTAAACCAGATTATTCTCCTTACAGCATATACTCATATTCACTCAGGAATGTCCAAACGAAGCTCTTACCAGAAACCTGTTTCTAACTCCTCAACGTAAAGGGAGATTTAACTAACTTATCTTAACAAACGCACAGCAGAGCAATTTGAAGGATAGGTTTCTTCTGTGTTTTAGGCAGAATTTTACTGCTATTTTGTTATATGCGGGAATACTGCTGGAAATGCCTGTTTTGAGATTTAACCACAGAAAGCGTTTCTAGACTTACCCTTCAACACACTAGTTTAAGTCCCTATGTTGAATGCACAAATTGACAACCGTTCTGTTCGAAAGCTCCGTTTTGGTTTTAGAACCATATATTTCTCCTTATAGCATATACTCCCATTCACTCAGGAGTGTCCAAACGCAGCACTTTCCAGAAACGTGTTTCTAACTCCTGAATCTAAAGGGCTATTTAACTCACTTATCTGAACAATCGCACAGCAGAGCAATTTGAATGATACCTTTCTTCTGTGTTTTAGGCAGACTTTTACTGCTATTTCGTTATGTGCGGGAATACTGCTGGAAATTCCTGTTTTGAGATTTCTCCACAGAAAGCATTCCAGACTTGCCTCTCAACACACGAGATTAACTTTCTAAGTTGAATTCGCCCATTGAAAATTTTTCTGTTATTTAGATCCGTTTGGGTTTTAGAACCAGATAGTTCTCCTTATAGCATGTACTCCCATTCACTCAGAAATGTCCAAACGCAGCTCTTACCAGAAACGTGTTTCTAAGTCCTGAATCTAAAGGGAGATTTAACTCACTTAGCAGAACAGACACACAGCAGAGCTATTGGAAGGATACGTTTCTTCTGTGTTTTAGGCAGAGTTTTACTGATATATCGTTATAGGCGGGAATACTGCTGGAAATGCCTGTTTTGGTATTTCCCCACAGAAAGCGTTTCCAGACTTCCCCTTCAATACACTAGTTTAACGCCCTAAGATGAATGCACACATTGACAACCGTCCTGCTAAATAGCGCCGTTTTGGTTTTAGAACCTGATAGTTCTCCTTATAGCATATATTCCCATTCACTCATAAGTGTCCTAACCCAGCACTTACCAGAAACGTGTTTCTAACTCCTGAATCTGAACGGCGATTTAACTCACTTAGCTGAACAAACGCAGAACAGGGCAATTTGAAGGATACGTTTCTTCTGTGTCTTAGGCAGTGTTACTGCTATTTCGTTAGGTGCGGGAATACTGCTGGAAATGCCTGTTTTGGGATTTCCCCACAGAACGCATTTCCAGACTTCCCCTTCAACACACGAGTTTAATTCTCTACGTTGAATGCACACATTGACAACCGTTCTATTAGATAGCTCCGTTTCGGTTTTAGAACCAGATTGTTCTCTTTACAGCATATACTCCCATTCACTCAGGAATGTCCAAACGCAGCTCTTACCAGAAACGTGTTTCTAAGTCATGAATCTAAAGGGAGATTTAAGTCACATAGCTGAAGAAAGGCACAGCAGAGCAATTTGAAGGATACGATTCTTCTGTGTTTTAGGCAGAGTTTTACTGCTATTTCGTTATATGCGGGAATAGTGCTGGAAATGCCTGTTTTCCGATGTCTCCACAGAAAGGGTTTCCAGTCTTCCCCATCAACACACGAGTTTAGCTCCCTATGTTGAATGGACACGTTGACATCCTGTGTGTTAAAAAGCTCCGTTTTCGTTTTAGGACCAGATAGTTCTCTTCACAGCATATACTCCCATTCACTCAGGAATGTCCACACGCAGCTTTTAGCAGAAAAGTGTTTCTAACTCCTGAATCTAAAGGGAGATTTAACTCAGTGAGGTTAACAATCGTACTGCAGAATAATTTGAAGGAGACGTTTCTTCTGTGTTTTAGGCAGAGTTTTACTGCTATGTCGTTATATGCGGGAATACTGCTGGAAATGCCTGTTTTGTGATTTCCCCACAGAAAGCGTTTCCAGACTTCCCCTTCAACACACTAGTTTAAATCCCTAAGTGGAATGCACACACTGACAACAGTTCTGTTAGAAAGCTCCGTTTTGGTCTTAGAACCAGATAGTTCTCCTTACAGCATATACTCCCATTCACTCAGGAGTGTCCAAACGCTGCTCTTACCAGAAACGTGTTTCCAACTCCTGAATCAAAAGGGAGATTTAACTAACTTTGCTTAGAAATGCACAGTAGAGCAATTTGAAGGATACGATTCTTCTCTGTTTTATGCAGAGTTTTACTGCTATTTCGTTATATGCGGGAATACTGCTGGAAATGCCTGTTTTGAGATTTCACCACAGCAAGTGTATCCTGACTTCCTCTTCAACACAAGAGTTTAATTCTCTACGTCGAATGCACACATTGACAATCGTTCTGTTAGACAGCTCTGTTTTGGTTTTAGAACCAGATATTTCTCTTTAGAGCATATACTCCCATTCACTCAGGAATGTCCAAACGCAGCTCTTAACAGAAACGAGTTTGTAACTCCTGAATCTAAAGGGACATTTAACTCACTGAGATGAACAAAAACACAGCACAGCAATTTGAAGGATACGTATCTTCTGTGTTTCAGGCAGAGTTTTACTGCTATTTCGATATATGCGGGAATACTGCTGGAAATGCCTGTTTTGAGATTTCCCCACAGAAAGCGTTTCCAGACTTCCCCTTCAACATAGGAGTTTAACTCCCTATCTTGAATGCACACTTTGACAACCGTTTTGTTAGATAGCTCCGTTTTTCTTTTAGAACCAGATATTTATCCTTACAGGATATACTCCCATTCACTCAGGAATGTCCAAACGCAGCTCTTACCAGAATCGTGTTTCTAACTCCTGAATCTAAAGGGCGATTTAACTCACTTAGCTGAACAAACGGACAGCAGAGCAATTTGAGGGATACGTTTCTTCATTGTTTTAGGCAGACTTTTACTGCTATTTCGTTATAAGCGGGAATACTGCTGGAAATGCCTGTTTTGATATTTCTCCACAGAAAGCATTCCAGACTTGCCCCTCAACACACGAGATTATCTTTCTAAGTTGAATGTGCACATTGACAACCGTTCTGTTAGTTTGCTCAGTTTTGGTTTTAGAACCAGATAGTTCTCCTTACAGCATATATTCCCATTCACTCAGAAATGTCCAAACGCAGCTCTTACCGTAAAAGGGTTTCTAAATCCTGAATGTAAAGGAAGATTTAACTCACTTAGCTGAACAAACGCACAGCAGAGCAATTTGAAGGACACGTTTCTCCTGTGTTTTAGGCAGAGTTTTACTGATATTTCGTTATATGCGGGAATAATGCTGAAAATGCCTGTTTTGAGATTTCTCCACAGAAAGCCCTTCCAGACTTCCCCTTCAACACACGAGTTTAACTCTCTAAGTTGAATGAACACATTGACAACCGTTCTGTTAGATAGCTCTCTTTTGGTTTTAGAACCAGATATTACTACTTACAGCATATACTCCCATTCACTCAGGAATGACCAAACGCAGCTCTTACCAGAAACGTGTATCTAAGTCATGAATCTAAAGGGAGATTTAAGTCACATAGCTGAAGAAAGGCACAGCAGAGCAATTTGAAGGATCCGATTCTTCTGTGTTTTAGGCAGTGTTTTACTGCTATTTCGTTATAGGCGGGAATACTGCTGGAAATGCCTGTTTTGCGATGTCTCCACAGAAAGTGTTTTCAGACTTCCCCTTCAACACGAGAGTTTAACTCTGTAAGTTGAATGCACACATTGACAACCGTTCTGTTATATAGCTCCGTTTTGGTTTTAGAACCAGATAGTTCTCCTTACACCATATACTCCATTTTACTCAGGAATGTCCAAACGCAGCTCTTACCAGAAACGTGTTTCGAACTCCTTAATCTAAAGGGAGATTTAACTCAGTTAGCTGAACAAACGCACAGCAGAGCAATTTGAAGGGTACATTTCTTCTGTGTTTTAGGCAGAGTTCTACTGCTATTTCGTTATAGGAGGGAATACTGCTGGAAATGCATGTTTTGAGATTTGCCCTCAGAAAACGTTTCCAGACTTCCAATTCAGCACACGAGTTTAACTCCCTACGTTGAATGCACACATTGACAACCGTTCTGTTATATAGCTCCGTTTTGGCTATATACCCCGACAGTTCTCCTTACAGCATATATTACCATTCACTCAGGAATGTCCAAACGCAGCTCTTACCGGAAACGTGTTTGTAACTCCTGATACTAAAGGGAGATTATACTCACTTAGCTGAACAAACGCACTGCAGAGCAGATTGAAGGATACGTTTCTTCTGTGTTTTAGGCAGAGTTTTACTGCTATTTCGTTATATGCCAGAATAATGCTTGAAATGCCTGTTTTGATATTTTTCCACAAAATCGTTTCCAGACTTCCCCTTCAACACACAAGTTTAACTCCCTACGTTAAATGCGCACATTGACAACCGTTCTGTTAGATAGCTCCGTTTTGGTTTTAGAACCTGATAGTCCTCCTTATAGCATATACGCCCATTCACTCAGGAGTGTCCAAACACAGCACTTACCAGAAACGTGTTTCTAACTCCTGAATCTAAAGGGCGATTTAACGCACTTAGGTGAACAAACGCACAGCAGAGCAATTTGAAGGATACGTTTCTTCTGTGATTTAGGCAGAGTTTTATTGCTATTTCGTTATAGGCGGGAAATCTGGTGGAAATTCCTGTTTTGAGATTTTCCCACAGAAAGCGTTTCCAGACTTCCCCTTCAACACACTTGTTTAATTCTCTAAGTTGAATGCACACATTGACAACCGTTCTGTTAGACAGCGTCGTTTTGGTTTTAGAAACAGATACTTCTCCTTACAGCTTGTACTCCCATTCACTCAGGAATGTCCAAACGCAGCTCTTACTAGAAACGTGCTTGTAACTCCTGAACCTTATGGGAGATTTAAGTCACGTAGCTGAACAAAGGCACAGCAGAGCAATTTGAAGGATACCTTTCTGCTGTGTTTTAGGCAGAGTTTTACTGATATTTCGTTATATGCGGGAGTACTTCTGGAAATGCCTGTTTTGAGATGTCTCCACAGAAAGCGTTTCCAGACTTCCCCATCAACACACGAGTTTATGTCCCTAAGTTGAATGCACATATTGACATCCGTTCTGTTAAATAGCTCCGTTTTCGTTTTAGATCCAGATAGTACGCCTTACAGCATATACTCCCATTCACTCAGGAATGTCCAAACGCAGCTTTTACCAGAGACGTGTTTCTAAGTCCTGAAACTAAAGGGAGATTTAACTCACTAAGCTGAACAAACGCACTGCAGAACAACTTGAATGATACTTTTCTTCTGTGATTCAGCAGAGTTTTACCACTGTTTCGTTATATGAGGGAGTAGTACTGGAAATGCCTGTTTTGAAGTGTCTCCACAGAAAGCGTTTCCAGACTTCCCCATCAACACAGGAGTTTAACTCTCTACGTTGAATGCACACATTGACAACCTTTCTGTTAGATAGCTCTGTTTTGGTTTTAGAAACAGATAGTTCTCTTTACACCATATACTCCCATTTACTCAGGAATGTCCAAATGCAGCTCTTACCAGAAACGTGTTTCTAACTCCTGAATCTAAAGGTAGATTTGACTCACTTACCTTAACAATCGCACAACAGAGAAATATGAAGGATACGTTTCTTCTCTGTTTTACGCAGAGTTTTACTGCTATTTCGTTATATGCGGGAATACTGCTGGAAATTCCTGTTTTGAGATTACTCCACGGAAAGCGTTTCCATAATTCCCCTTCAACAAACGAGTTTAACTCTCTAAGTTGAATGCACACATTGACAACCATTCTGTTATATAGCCCCGTTTTGGTTTCAGAACCAGATAGTTCTCCTTACACCATATACTCCATTTTACTCAGGAATGTCCAAACGCAGCCCTTACCAGAAACGTGTTTCGATCTCCTGAATCTAAAGGGAGATTTCACTCACTTAGCTGAACAAACGCAGAGCAGAGCAATTTGAAGGGTACGTTTCTTCTGTGTTTTAGGCAGAGTTCTACTGCTATTTCGTTATAGGCGAAAATACTGCTGGAAATGCCTGTTTTGGGATTTGCCCTCAGAAAGAGTTTCCAGACTTCCAATCCAACACACGAGTTTAAATCCCTAAGTTGAATGCACACATTGACAACCGTTCTATTACATAGCTCCGTTTTGGCTGTATACCCCGACAGTACTCCTTACAGCATATATTACCATTCACTCAGGTACGTCCAAACGCAGCTCTTACCAGAAACGTGTATCTAACTCCTGAATCTAAAGGGAGATTTAACTCAGTAAGATAAAGAAATGCACAGCAGAGCAATTTGAAGGATACGTTTCCTCTGTGTTTTAGGCAGAATTTTACTGCGATTTCCTTATATGCAGGAATACTGATGGAAATGCCTGTTTTCAGATTCCTCCACAGAAGGCGTTTCCAGACTTCTTCTTCAACACACGAGTTTAACTCTCTAAGTTGAATGAGCACATTAACAAGCGGTCTGTTAGATAGCTCTGTTTTTGTATTAGGACCACATAGTACGCCTTACAGCATATACTCCCATTCACTCAGGAATGTCCAAACGCAGCCCTTATCAGAAACGTGTTTCTAACTCCTGATTCTAAAGGGAGGTTTAACTCAGTTAGCTGAACAAACGCACAGCAGAGCAATTTGAAGGGTACGTTTCTTCTGTGTTTTAGGCAGAGTTCTACTGCTGTTTCTTTATAGGCGGGAATACTGCTGGACATGCCTGTTTTGAGATTTGCCCTCAGAAAGCATTTCCAGACTTCCAATTCAACACACGTTTTTAACTCCCTAAGTTGAATGCACACATTGACAACCGTTCTGTTATATAGCTCCGTTTTGGCTTTATACCCTGACAGTACCCCTTACAGCATATATTACCATTCACTCAGGAATGTCCAAACGCAGCTCTTACCAGAAACGTGTTTGGAACTCCTGAATCTACAGGGAGATTTAACTCAGTTAGCTAAACAAACGCACAGCAGAGCAATTTAAAGAAAACTTTTCTTCTGTGTTTTAGGCTGAGTTTTACTGCTATTTCGTTATATGCTGGAATATTGCTGGAAATGCCTGTTTCCAGATTTCTCCACAGAAATCGTTACCAGAATTCCCCTTCAACAGACGAGTTTAACTCCCTACGTTGAATGCACACATTGACTACCGTTCTGTTTGATAGCTCCGTTTTGGTTTTAGAAGCAGATAGTTCTCATTACAGCATATACTCCCATTTACTCAGGAATGTCCAAACGCAGCTCTTACCAGAAACTTGTTTCTAACTCCTGAATCTAAAGGGAGATTTAACTCAGTTGGATAAAGAAATGCACAGCAGAGCAATTTGAAGGATACGTTTCCTCTGTGTTTTAGGCAGAATTTTACTGCTACTTCCTTATATGCAGGAATACTGATGGAAATGCCTGTTTTCAGATTCCTCCACAGAAGGCGTTTCCAGACTTCTTCTTCAACACACGAGTTTAACACTCTAAGTTGAATGAACACATTAACAAGCGTTTTGTTAGATAGCTCTATTTTGGTTTTAGAATCAGATAGTACTCCTTACAGCATATACTCCCATTCACTCAGGAATGTCCAAATGCAGCCCTTACCAGAAACCTGTTTCTAACTCCTGAATCTAAAGGGAGATTTAACTCACTTATCTTAACAAACGCACAGCAGAGCAATTTGAAGGATAGGTATCTTCTGTGTTTTAGGCAGAGTGTTACTGCTCTTTTGTTTTAGGCCGGAATACTACTGGAAATGCCTGTTTTGATATTTAACCACAGAAACCGTTTGTAGACTTACCATTCATCACAATAGTTTAACTCCCTATGTTGAATGCACACATTGGCAACCGTTCTGTTAGAAAGCTCCGTTTTGGTTTTAGAACCAGATAGTTCTCCTTACAGCATATAATCCCATTCACTCAGGAATGTCCAAATGCAGCTCTTACCAGAAACGTGTTTCTAACTCCTGAAACTAAAGGGAGATTTACCTCACTTAGCTGAAAAAACGTACAGCAGACCAATTTGAAGGATAAGTTTCCTGTGTGTTTTAGCGAGTACTTTACTGCTATTTCATTTTGTGCCGGAATACTGCTGGAGAAGCCATTTTTGAGATTTGACCACAGAAAGTGTTTCCAGACTTCCACTTCAACACACGAGTTTAACTCCCTAAGTTGAATGCACATACTGACAACCGTTCTGTTAGATAGCTCCGTTTTGGTTTCAGAACCAGATGGTTCATTTTACAGCATATACTTCGATTCACTAAGGTATGTCCAAACGCAGCCCTTAGCAGAAACGTGTTTCTACCTCCTGATTCTAAAGGGAGATTTTAGTCACTTAGCGGAACAAACGCACAGCAGAGCAGATTGAAAGATACGTTTCTTCTGTGTTTTAGGCAGACTTTACTGCTATTTCCTTATATGCTGGAATACTGCTGGAAATGCCTCTTTTGAGATTTCCCAGAGGAAGAGTTTCCAGACATCCCCTTCCACACACGAGTTTAATTCTCTACGTTGAATGCACACATTGACAACCGTTCTGTTAGATAGCTCCGTTTAGGTTTTAGAACCAGATAGTTCTCCTTATAGCATATACTCCCATTCACTCAGGAGTGCCCAAACGCAGCTCTTACCAGAAACGTGTTTCTAACTTCTGAATCTAAAGGGAGATTTAAATAAATTAGCTGAACAAAGGCAGAGCAGAGCAATTTGAAGGATACGGTTCTTGTGTATTTTAGGCAGAGTTTTACTGCTATTTTTTTATATGCGGGAATACTGCTGAAAATGTCTCTTTTGAGATTTCTCCAGAGAAAGCATTCCAGACTTGCCCCTCAACACACGAGATTAACTTTCTAAGTTGAATGCGCACATTGACAACCGTTCTGTTAGTTAGCTCCGTTTTGGTTTTAGAACCAGATAGTTCTCCTTACAGCATATACTTCCATTCACTCAGAAATGTCCAAACGCAGCTCTTACCGGAAACGTGTTTCTAACTCCTGAATCTAAAGGGAGATTTAACTCACTTAGCTGAACAACGCACAGCAGAGCAATTTCAAGGATACGTTCCTTCTGTGTTTTAGGCATTGTTCTACTGCTATTTCGTTATAGGAGGGAATACTGCTGGAAATGCCTGTTTTGAGATTTGCCCACAGAAAGCGTTTCCAGACTTCTTATTCAACACACGAGTTAAACTCCCTAAGTTGAATGCACACGTTGACAACCGTTCTGTCAGATAGCTCCGTTTTGGTTTTAGAACCAGATAGTTCTTCTTTCAGCATATATTCCCATTCACTGAGGAATGTCCAAAAGCAGCTCTTACCGGAAACGTGTTTCTAACTCCTGAATCTAAAGAGAGATTTAACTCACTTGGCTAAACAAACGCACAGCAGAGCAATTTAAAGGATACATTTCTTCTGTGTTTTATGGAGAGTTTTACTGGTATATCGTTATTTGAGGGAATACTGCTGGAAATGCCTGTTTTGACAATTCCCCCCAGAAAGCGTTTCCAGACTTCCCCTTCAACACACGAGTTTAATTCTCTAAGTTGAATGCACACATTGACAACCGTTCTATTAGATAGCTCCGTTTTGGTTTTTAAACCAGATTATTCTCCTTACAGCATATACTCATATTCACTCAGGAATGTCCAAACGAAGCTCTTACCAGAAACCTGTTTCTAACTCCTCAACGTAAAGGGAGATTTAACTAACTTATCTTAACAAACGCACAGCAGAGCAATTTGAAGGATAGGTTTCTTCTGTGTTTTAGGCAGAATTTTACTGCTATTTTGTTATATGCGGGAATACTGCTGGAAATGCCTGTTTTGAGATTTAACCACAGAAAGCGTTTCTAGACTTACCCTTCAACACACTAGTTTAAGTCCCTATGTTGAATGCACAAATTGACAACCGTTCTGTTCGAAAGCTCCGTTTTGGTTTTAGAACCATATATTTCTCCTTATAGCATATACTCCCATTCACTCAGGAGTGTCCAAACGCAGCACTTTCCAGAAACGTGTTTCTAACTCCTGAATCTAAAGGGCTATTTAACTCACTTATCTGAACAATCGCACAGCAGAGCAATTTGAATGATACCTTTCTTCTGTGTTTTAGGCAGACTTTTACTGCTATTTCGTTATGTGCGGGAATACTGCTGGAAATTCCTGTTTTGAGATTTCTCCACAGAAAGCATTCCAGACTTGCCTCTCAACACACGAGATTAACTTTCTAAGTTGAATTCGCCCATTGAAAATTTTTCTGTTATTTAGATCCGTTTGGGTTTTAGAACCAGATAGTTCTCCTTATAGCATGTACTCCCATTCACTCAGAAATGTCCAAACGCAGCTCTTACCAGAAACGTGTTTCTAAGTCCTGAATCTAAAGGGAGATTTAACTCACTTAGCAGAACAGACACACAGCAGAGCTATTGGAAGGATACGTTTCTTCTGTGTTTTAGGCAGAGTTTTACTGATATATCGTTATAGGCGGGAATACTGCTGGAAATGCCTGTTTTGGTATTTCCCCACAGAAAGCGTTTCCAGACTTCCCCTTCAATACACTAGTTTAACGCCCTAAGATGAATGCACACATTGACAACCGTCCTGCTAAATAGCGCCGTTTTGGTTTTAGAACCTGATAGTTCTCCTTATAGCATATATTCCCATTCACTCATAAGTGTCCTAACCCAGCACTTACCAGAAACGTGTTTCTAACTCCTGAATCTGAACGGCGATTTAACTCACTTAGCTGAACAAACGCAGAACAGGGCAATTTGAAGGATACGTTTCTTCTGTGTCTTAGGCAGTGTTACTGCTATTTCGTTAGGTGCGGGAATACTGCTGGAAATGCCTGTTTTGGGATTTCCCCACAGAACGCATTTCCAGACTTCCCCTTCAACACACGAGTTTAATTCTCTACGTTGAATGCACACATTGACAACCGTTCTATTAGATAGCTCCGTTTCGGTTTTAGAACCAGATTGTTCTCTTTACAGCATATACTCCCATTCACTCAGGAATGTCCAAACGCAGCTCTTACCAGAAACGTGTTTCTAAGTCATGAATCTAAAGGGAGATTTAAGTCACATAGCTGAAGAAAGGCACAGCAGAGCAATTTGAAGGATACGATTCTTCTGTGTTTTAGGCAGAGTTTTACTGCTATTTCGTTATATGCGGGAATAGTGCTGGAAATGCCTGTTTTCCGATGTCTCCACAGAAAGGGTTTCCAGTCTTCCCCATCAACACACGAGTTTAGCTCCCTATGTTGAATGGACACGTTGACATCCTGTGTGTTAAAAAGCTCCGTTTTCGTTTTAGGACCAGATAGTTCTCTTCACAGCATATACTCCCATTCACTCAGGAATGTCCACACGCAGCTTTTAGCAGAAAAGTGTTTCTAACTCCTGAATCTAAAGGGAGATTTAACTCAGTGAGGTTAACAATCGTACTGCAGAATAATTTGAAGGAGACGTTTCTTCTGTGTTTTAGGCAGAGTTTTACTGCTATGTCGTTATATGCGGGAATACTGCTGGAAATGCCTGTTTTGTGATTTCCCCACAGAAAGCGTTTCCAGACTTCCCCTTCAACACACTAGTTTAAATCCCTAAGTGGAATGCACACACTGACAACAGTTCTGTTAGAAAGCTCCGTTTTGGTCTTAGAACCAGATAGTTCTCCTTACAGCATATACTCCCATTCACTCAGGAGTGTCCAAACGCTGCTCTTACCAGAAACGTGTTTCCAACTCCTGAATCAAAAGGGAGATTTAACTAACTTTGCTTAGAAATGCACAGTAGAGCAATTTGAAGGATACGATTCTTCTCTGTTTTATGCAGAGTTTTACTGCTATTTCGTTATATGCGGGAATACTGCTGGAAATGCCTGTTTTGAGATTTCACCACAGCAAGTGTATCCTGACTTCCTCTTCAACACAAGAGTTTAATTCTCTACGTCGAATGCACACATTGACAATCGTTCTGTTAGACAGCTCTGTTTTGGTTTTAGAACCAGATATTTCTCTTTAGAGCATATACTCCCATTCACTCAGGAATGTCCAAACGCAGCTCTTAACAGAAACGAGTTTGTAACTCCTGAATCTAAAGGGACATTTAACTCACTGAGATGAACAAAAACACAGCACAGCAATTTGAAGGATACGTATCTTCTGTGTTTCAGGCAGAGTTTTACTGCTATTTCGATATATGCGGGAATACTGCTGGAAATGCCTGTTTTGAGATTTCCCCACAGAAAGCGTTTCCAGACTTCCCCTTCAACATAGGAGTTTAACTCCCTATCTTGAATGCACACTTTGACAACCGTTTTGTTAGATAGCTCCGTTTTTCTTTTAGAACCAGATATTTATCCTTACAGGATATACTCCCATTCACTCAGGAATGTCCAAACGCAGCTCTTACCAGAATCGTGTTTCTAACTCCTGAATCTAAAGGGCGATTTAACTCACTTAGCTGAACAAACGGACAGCAGAGCAATTTGAGGGATACGTTTCTTCATTGTTTTAGGCAGACTTTTACTGCTATTTCGTTATAAGCGGGAATACTGCTGGAAATGCCTGTTTTGATATTTCTCCACAGAAAGCATGCCAGACTTGCCCCTCAACACACGAGATTATCTTTCTAAGTTGAATGTGCACATTGACAACCGTTCTGTTAGTTTGCTCAGTTTTGGTTTTAGAACCAGATAGTTCTCCTTACAGCATATATTCCCATTCACTCAGAAATGTCCAAACGCAGCTCTTACCGGAAAAGGGTTTCTAAATCCTGAATGTAAAGGAAGATTTAACTCACTTAGCTGAACAAACGCACAGCAGAGCAATTTGAAGGACACGTTTCTCCTGTGTTTTAGGCAGAGTTTTACTGATATTTCGTTATATGCGGGAATAATGCTGAAAATGCCTGTTTTGAGATTTCTCCACAGAAAGCCCTTCCAGACTTCCCCTTCAACACACGAGTTTAACTCTCTAAGTTGAATGAACACATTGACAACCGTTCTGTTAGATAGCTCTCTTTTGGTTTTAGAACCAGATATTACTACTTACAGCATATACTCCCATTCACTCAGGAATGACCAAACGCAGCTCTTACCAGAAACGTGTATCTAAGTCATGAATCTAAAGGGAGATTTAAGTCACATAGCTGAAGAAAGGCACAGCAGAGCAATTTGAAGGATCCGATTCTTCTGTGTTTTAGGCAGTGTTTTACTGCTATTTCGTTATAGGCGGGAATACTGCTGGAAATGCCTGTTTTGCGATGTCTCCACAGAAAGTGTTTTCAGACTTCCCCTTCAACACGAGAGTTTAACTCTGTAAGTTGAATGCACACATTGACAACCGTTCTGTTATATAGCTCCGTTTTGGTTTTAGAACCAGATAGTTCTCCTTACACCATATACTCCATTTTACTCAGGAATGTCCAAACGCAGCTCTTACCAGAAACGTGTTTCGAACTCCTTAATCTAAAGGGAGATTTAACTCAGTTAGCTGAACAAACGCACAGCAGAGCAATTTGAAGGGTACATTTCTTCTGTGTTTTAGGCAGAGTTCTACTGCTATTTCGTTATAGGAGGGAATACTGCTGGAAATGCATGTTTTGAGATTTGCCCTCAGAAAACGTTTCCAGACTTCCAATTCAGCACACGAGTTTAACTCCCTACGTTGAATGCACACATTGACAACCGTTCTGTTATATAGCTCCGTTTTGGCTATATACCCCGACAGTTCTCCTTACAGCATATATTACCATTCACTCAGGAATGTCCAAACGCAGCTCTTACCGGAAACGTGTTTGTAACTCCTGATACTAAAGGGAGATTATACTCACTTAGCTGAACAAACGCACTGCAGAGCAGATTGAAGGATACGTTTCTTCTGTGTTTTAGGCAGAGTTTTACTGCTATTTCGTTATATGCCAGAATAATGCTTGAAATGCCTGTTTTGATATTTTTCCACAAAATCGTTTCCAGACTTCCCCTTCAACACACAAGTTTAACTCCCTACGTTAAATGCGCACATTGACAACCGTTCTGTTAGATAGCTCCGTTTTGGTTTTAGAACCTGATAGTCCTCCTTATAGCATATACGCCCATTCACTCAGGAGTGTCCAAACACAGCACTTACCAGAAACGTGTTTCTAACTCCTGAATCTAAAGGGCGATTTAACGCACTTAGGTGAACAAACGCACAGCAGAGCAATTTGAAGGATACGTTTCTTCTGTGATTTAGGCAGAGTTTTATTGCTATTTCGTTATAGGCGGGAAATCTGGTGGAAATTCCTGTTTTGAGATTTTCCCACAGAAAGCGTTTCCAGACTTCCCCTTCAACACACTTGTTTAATTCTCTAAGTTGAATGCACACATTGACAACCGTTCTGTTAGACAGCGTCGTTTTGGTTTTAGAAACAGATACTTCTCCTTACAGCTTGTACTCCCATTCACTCAGGAATGTCCAAACGCAGCTCTTACTAGAAACGTGCTTGTAACTCCTGAACCTTATGGGAGATTTAAGTCACGTAGCTGAACAAAGGCACAGCAGAGCAATTTGAAGGATACCTTTCTGCTGTGTTTTAGGCAGAGTTTTACTGATATTTCGTTATATGCGGGAGTACTTCTGGAAATGCCTGTTTTGAGATGTCTCCACAGAAAGCGTTTCCAGACTTCCCCATCAACACACGAGTTTATGTCCCTAAGTTGAATGCACATATTGACATCCGTTCTGTTAAATAGCTCCGTTTTCGTTTTAGATCCAGATAGTACGCCTTACAGCATATACTCCCATTCACTCAGGAATGTCCAAACGCAGCTTTTACCAGAGACGTGTTTCTAAGTCCTGAAACTAAAGGGAGATTTAACTCACTAAGCTGAACAAACGCACTGCAGAACAACTTGAATGATACTTTTCTTCTGTGATTCAGCAGAGTTTTACCACTGTTTCGTTATATGAGGGAGTAGTACTGGAAATGCCTGTTTTGAAGTGTCTCCACAGAAAGCGTTTCCAGACTTCCCCATCAACACAGGAGTTTAACTCTCTACGTTGAATGCACACATTGACAACCTTTCTGTTAGATAGCTCTGTTTTGGTTTTAGAAACAGATAGTTCTCTTTACACCATATACTCCCATTTACTCAGGAATGTCCAAATGCAGCTCTTACCAGAAACGTGTTTCTAACTCCTGAATCTAAAGGTAGATTTGACTCACTTACCTTAACAATCGCACAACAGAGAAATATGAAGGATACGTTTCTTCTCTGTTTTACGCAGAGTTTTACTGCTATTTCGTTATATGCGGGAATACTGCTGGAAATTCCTGTTTTGAGATTACTCCACGGAAAGCGTTTCCATAATTCCCCTTCAACAAACGAGTTTAACTCTCTAAGTTGAATGCACACATTGACAACCATTCTGTTATATAGCCCCGTTTTGGTTTCAGAACCAGATAGTTCTCCTTACACCATATACTCCATTTTACTCAGGAATGTCCAAACGCAGCCCTTACCAGAAACGTGTTTCGATCTCCTGAATCTAAAGGGAGATTTCACTCACTTAGCTGAACAAACGCAGAGCAGAGCAATTTGAAGGGTACGTTTCTTCTGTGTTTTAGGCAGAGTTCTACTGCTATTTCGTTATAGGCGAAAATACTGCTGGAAATGCCTGTTTTGGGATTTGCCCTCAGAAAGAGTTTCCAGACTTCCAATCCAACACACGAGTTTAAATCCCTAAGTTGAATGCACACATTGACAACCGTTCTATTACATAGCTCCGTTTTGGCTGTATACCCCGACAGTACTCCTTACAGCATATATTACCATTCACTCAGGTACGTCCAAACGCAGCTCTTACCAGAAACGTGTATCTAACTCCTGAATCTAAAGGGAGATTTAACTCAGTAAGATAAAGAAATGCACAGCAGAGCAATTTGAAGGATACGTTTCCTCTGTGTTTTAGGCAGAATTTTACTGCGATTTCCTTATATGCAGGAATACTGATGGAAATGCCTGTTTTCAGATTCCTCCACAGAAGGCGTTTCCAGACTTCTTCTTCAACACACGAGTTTAACTCTCTAAGTTGAATGAGCACATTAACAAGCGGTCTGTTAGATAGCTCTGTTTTTGTATTAGGACCACATAGTACGCCTTACAGCATATACTCCCATTCACTCAGGAATGTCCAAACGCAGCCCTTATCAGAAACGTGTTTCTAACTCCTGATTCTAAAGGGAGGTTTAACTCAGTTAGCTGAACAAACGCACAGCAGAGCAATTTGAAGGGTACGTTTCTTCTGTGTTTTAGGCAGAGTTCTACTGCTGTTTCTTTATAGGCGGGAATACTGCTGGACATGCCTGTTTTGAGATTTGCCCTCAGAAAGCATTTCCAGACTTCCAATTCAACACACGTTTTTAACTCCCTAAGTTGAATGCACACATTGACAACCGTTCTGTTATATAGCTCCGTTTTGGCTTTATACCCTGACAGTACCCCTTACAGCATATATTACCATTCACTCAGGAATGTCCAAACGCAGCTCTTACCAGAAACGTGTTTGGAACTCCTGAATCTACAGGGAGATTTAACTCAGTTAGCTAAACAAACGCACAGCAGAGCAATTTAAAGAAAACTTTTCTTCTGTGTTTTAGGCTGAGTTTTACTGCTATTTCGTTATATGCTGGAATATTGCTGGAAATGCCTGTTTCCAGATTTCTCCACAGAAATCGTTACCAGAATTCCCCTTCAACAGACGAGTTTAACTCCCTACGTTGAATGCACACATTGACTACCGTTCTGTTTGATAGCTCCGTTTTGGTTTTAGAAGCAGATAGTTCTCATTACAGCATATACTCCCATTTACTCAGGAATGTCCAAACGCAGCTCTTACCAGAAACTTGTTTCTAACTCCTGAATCTAAAGGGAGATTTAACTCAGTTGGATAAAGAAATGCACAGCAGAGCAATTTGAAGGATACGTTTCCTCTGTGTTTTAGGCAGAATTTTACTGCTACTTCCTTATATGCAGGAATACTGATGGAAATGCCTGTTTTCAGATTCCTCCACAGAAGGCGTTTCCAGACTTCTTCTTCAACACACGAGTTTAACACTCTAAGTTGAATGAACACATTAACAAGCGTTTTGTTAGATAGCTCTATTTTGGTTTTAGAATCAGATAGTACTCCTTACAGCATATACTCCCATTCACTCAGGAATGTCCAAATGCAGCCCTTACCAGAAACCTGTTTCTAACTCCTGAATCTAAAGGGAGATTTAACTCACTTATCTTAACAAACGCACAGCAGAGCAATTTGAAGGATAGGTATCTTCTGTGTTTTAGGCAGAGTGTTACTGCTCTTTTGTTTTAGGCCGGAATACTACTGGAAATGCCTGTTTTGATATTTAACCACAGAAACCGTTTGTAGACTTACCATTCATCACAATAGTTTAACTCCCTATGTTGAATGCACACATTGGCAACCGTTCTGTTAGAAAGCTCCGTTTTGGTTTTAGAACCAGATAGTTCTCCTTACAGCATATAATCCCATTCACTCAGGAATGTCCAAATGCAGCTCTTACCAGAAACGTGTTTCTAACTCCTGAAACTAAAGGGAGATTTACCTCACTTAGCTGAAAAAACGTACAGCAGACCAATTTGAAGGATAAGTTTCCTGTGTGTTTTAGCGAGTACTTTACTGCTATTTCATTTTGTGCCGGAATACTGCTGGAGAAGCCATTTTTGAGATTTGACCACAGAAAGTGTTTCCAGACTTCCACTTCAACACACGAGTTTAACTCCCTAAGTTGAATGCACATACTGACAACCGTTCTGTTAGATAGCTCCGTTTTGGTTTCAGAACCAGATGGTTCATTTTACAGCATATACTTCGATTCACTAAGGTATGTCCAAACGCAGCCCTTAGCAGAAACGTGTTTCTACCTCCTGATTCTAAAGGGAGATTTTAGTCACTTAGCGGAACAAACGCACAGCAGAGCAGATTGAAAGATACGTTTCTTCTGTGTTTTAGGCAGACTTTACTGCTATTTCCTTATATGCTGGAATACTGCTGGAAATGCCTCTTTTGAGATTTCCCAGAGGAAGAGTTTCCAGACATCCCCTTCCACACACGAGTTTAATTCTCTACGTTGAATGCACACATTGACAACCGTTCTGTTAGATAGCTCCGTTTAGGTTTTAGAACCAGATAGTTCTCCTTATAGCATATACTCCCATTCACTCAGGAGTGCCCAAACGCAGCTCTTACCAGAAACGTGTTTCTAACTTCTGAATCTAAAGGGAGATTTAAATAAATTAGCTGAACAAAGGCAGAGCAGAGCAATTTGAAGGATACGGTTCTTGTGTATTTTAGGCAGAGTTTTACTGCTATTTTTTTATATGCGGGAATACTGCTGAAAATGTCTCTTTTGAGATTTCTCCAGAGAAAGCATTCCAGACTTGCCCCTCAACACACGAGATTAACTTTCTAAGTTGAATGCGCACATTGACAACCGTTCTGTTAGTTAGCTCCGTTTTGGTTTTAGAACCAGATAGTTCTCCTTACAGCATATACTTCCATTCACTCAGAAATGTCCAAACGCAGCTCTTACCGGAAACGTGTTTCTAACTCCTGAATCTAAAGGGAGATTTAACTCACTTAGCTGAACAACGCACAGCAGAGCAATTTCAAGGATACGTTCCTTCTGTGTTTTAGGCATTGTTCTACTGCTATTTCGTTATAGGAGGGAATACTGCTGGAAATGCCTGTTTTGAGATTTGCCCACAGAAAGCGTTTCCAGACTTCTTATTCAACACACGAGTTAAACTCCCTAAGTTGAATGCACACGTTGACAACCGTTCTGTCAGATAGCTCCGTTTTGGTTTTAGAACCAGATAGTTCTTCTTTCAGCATATATTCCCATTCACTGAGGAATGTCCAAAAGCAGCTCTTACCGGAAACGTGTTTCTAACTCCTGAATCTAAAGAGAGATTTAACTCACTTGGCTAAACAAACGCACAGCAGAGCAATTTAAAGGATACATTTCTTCTGTGTTTTATGGAGAGTTTTACTGGTATATCGTTATTTGAGGGAATACTGCTGGAAATGCCTGTTTTGACAATTCCCCCCAGAAAGCGTTTCCAGACTTCCCCTTCAACACACGAGTTTAATTCTCTAAGTTGAATGCACACATTGACAACCGTTCTATTAGATAGCTCCGTTTTGGTTTTTAAACCAGATTATTCTCCTTACAGCATATACTCATATTCACTCAGGAATGTCCAAACGAAGCTCTTACCAGAAACCTGTTTCTAACTCCTCAACGTAAAGGGAGATTTAACTAACTTATCTTAACAAACGCACAGCAGAGCAATTTGAAGGATAGGTTTCTTCTGTGTTTTAGGCAGAATTTTACTGCTATTTTGTTATATGCGGGAATACTGCTGGAAATGCCTGTTTTGAGATTTAACCACAGAAAGCGTTTCTAGACTTACCCTTCAACACACTAGTTTAAGTCCCTATGTTGAATGCACAAATTGACAACCGTTCTGTTCGAAAGCTCCGTTTTGGTTTTAGAACCATATATTTCTCCTTATAGCATATACTCCCATTCACTCAGGAGTGTCCAAACGCAGCACTTTCCAGAAACGTGTTTCTAACTCCTGAATCTAAAGGGCTATTTAACTCACTTATCTGAACAATCGCACAGCAGAGCAATTTGAATGATACCTTTCTTCTGTGTTTTAGGCAGACTTTTACTGCTATTTCGTTATGTGCGGGAATACTGCTGGAAATTCCTGTTTTGAGATTTCTCCACAGAAAGCATTCCAGACTTGCCTCTCAACACACGAGATTAACTTTCTAAGTTGAATTCGCCCATTGAAAATTTTTCTGTTATTTAGATCCGTTTGGGTTTTAGAACCAGATAGTTCTCCTTATAGCATGTACTCCCATTCACTCAGAAATGTCCAAACGCAGCTCTTACCAGAAACGTGTTTCTAAGTCCTGAATCTAAAGGGAGATTTAACTCACTTAGCAGAACAGACACACAGCAGAGCTATTGGAAGGATACGTTTCTTCTGTGTTTTAGGCAGAGTTTTACTGATATATCGTTATAGGCGGGAATACTGCTGGAAATGCCTGTTTTGGTATTTCCCCACAGAAAGCGTTTCCAGACTTCCCCTTCAATACACTAGTTTAACGCCCTAAGATGAATGCACACATTGACAACCGTCCTGCTAAATAGCGCCGTTTTGGTTTTAGAACCTGATAGTTCTCCTTATAGCATATATTCCCATTCACTCATAAGTGTCCTAACCCAGCACTTACCAGAAACGTGTTTCTAACTCCTGAATCTGAACGGCGATTTAACTCACTTAGCTGAACAAACGCAGAACAGGGCAATTTGAAGGATACGTTTCTTCTGTGTCTTAGGCAGTGTTACTGCTATTTCGTTAGGTGCGGGAATACTGCTGGAAATGCCTGTTTTGGGATTTCCCCACAGAACGCATTTCCAGACTTCCCCTTCAACACACGAGTTTAATTCTCTACGTTGAATGCACACATTGACAACCGTTCTATTAGATAGCTCCGTTTCGGTTTTAGAACCAGATTGTTCTCTTTACAGCATATACTCCCATTCACTCAGGAATGTCCAAACGCAGCTCTTACCAGAAACGTGTTTCTAAGTCATGAATCTAAAGGGAGATTTAAGTCACATAGCTGAAGAAAGGCACAGCAGAGCAATTTGAAGGATACGATTCTTCTGTGTTTTAGGCAGAGTTTTACTGCTATTTCGTTATATGCGGGAATAGTGCTGGAAATGCCTGTTTTCCGATGTCTCCACAGAAAGGGTTTCCAGTCTTCCCCATCAACACACGAGTTTAGCTCCCTATGTTGAATGGACACGTTGACATCCTGTGTGTTAAAAAGCTCCGTTTTCGTTTTAGGACCAGATAGTTCTCTTCACAGCATATACTCCCATTCACTCAGGAATGTCCACACGCAGCTTTTAGCAGAAAAGTGTTTCTAACTCCTGAATCTAAAGGGAGATTTAACTCAGTGAGGTTAACAATCGTACTGCAGAATAATTTGAAGGAGACGTTTCTTCTGTGTTTTAGGCAGAGTTTTACTGCTATGTCGTTATATGCGGGAATACTGCTGGAAATGCCTGTTTTGTGATTTCCCCACAGAAAGCGTTTCCAGACTTCCCCTTCAACACACTAGTTTAAATCCCTAAGTGGAATGCACACACTGACAACAGTTCTGTTAGAAAGCTCCGTTTTGGTCTTAGAACCAGATAGTTCTCCTTACAGCATATACTCCCATTCACTCAGGAGTGTCCAAACGCTGCTCTTACCAGAAACGTGTTTCCAACTCCTGAATCAAAAGGGAGATTTAACTAACTTTGCTTAGAAATGCACAGTAGAGCAATTTGAAGGATACGATTCTTCTCTGTTTTATGCAGAGTTTTACTGCTATTTCGTTATATGCGGGAATACTGCTGGAAATGCCTGTTTTGAGATTTCACCACAGCAAGTGTATCCTGACTTCCTCTTCAACACAAGAGTTTAATTCTCTACGTCGAATGCACACATTGACAATCGTTCTGTTAGACAGCTCTGTTTTGGTTTTAGAACCAGATATTTCTCTTTAGAGCATATACTCCCATTCACTCAGGAATGTCCAAACGCAGCTCTTAACAGAAACGAGTTTGTAACTCCTGAATCTAAAGGGACATTTAACTCACTGAGATGAACAAAAACACAGCACAGCAATTTGAAGGATACGTATCTTCTGTGTTTCAGGCAGAGTTTTACTGCTATTTCGATATATGCGGGAATACTGCTGGAAATGCCTGTTTTGAGATTTCCCCACAGAAAGCGTTTCCAGACTTCCCCTTCAACATAGGAGTTTAACTCCCTATCTTGAATGCACACTTTGACAACCGTTTTGTTAGATAGCTCCGTTTTTCTTTTAGAACCAGATATTTATCCTTACAGGATATACTCCCATTCACTCAGGAATGTCCAAACGCAGCTCTTACCAGAATCGTGTTTCTAACTCCTGAATCTAAAGGGCGATTTAACTCACTTAGCTGAACAAACGGACAGCAGAGCAATTTGAGGGATACGTTTCTTCATTGTTTTAGGCAGACTTTTACTGCTATTTCGTTATAAGCGGGAATACTGCTGGAAATGCCTGTTTTGATATTTCTCCACAGAAAGCATGCCAGACTTGCCCCTCAACACACGAGATTATCTTTCTAAGTTGAATGTGCACATTGACAACCGTTCTGTTAGTTTGCTCAGTTTTGGTTTTAGAACCAGATAGTTCTCCTTACAGCATATATTCCCATTCACTCAGAAATGTCCAAACGCAGCTCTTACCGGAAAAGGGTTTCTAAATCCTGAATGTAAAGGAAGATTTAACTCACTTAGCTGAACAAACGCACAGCAGAGCAATTTGAAGGACACGTTTCTCCTGTGTTTTAGGCAGAGTTTTACTGATATTTCGTTATATGCGGGAATAATGCTGAAAATGCCTGTTTTGAGATTTCTCCACAGAAAGCCCTTCCAGACTTCCCCTTCAACACACGAGTTTAACTCTCTAAGTTGAATGAACACATTGACAACCGTTCTGTTAGATAGCTCTCTTTTGGTTTTAGAACCAGATATTACTACTTACAGCATATACTCCCATTCACTCAGGAATGACCAAACGCAGCTCTTACCAGAAACGTGTATCTAAGTCATGAATCTAAAGGGAGATTTAAGTCACATAGCTGAAGAAAGGCACAGCAGAGCAATTTGAAGGATCCGATTCTTCTGTGTTTTAGGCAGTGTTTTACTGCTATTTCGTTATAGGCGGGAATACTGCTGGAAATGCCTGTTTTGCGATGTCTCCACAGAAAGTGTTTTCAGACTTCCCCTTCAACACGAGAGTTTAACTCTGTAAGTTGAATGCACACATTGACAACCGTTCTGTTATATAGCTCCGTTTTGGTTTTAGAACCAGATAGTTCTCCTTACACCATATACTCCATTTTACTCAGGAATGTCCAAACGCAGCTCTTACCAGAAACGTGTTTCGAACTCCTTAATCTAAAGGGAGATTTAACTCAGTTAGCTGAACAAACGCACAGCAGAGCAATTTGAAGGGTACATTTCTTCTGTGTTTTAGGCAGAGTTCTACTGCTATTTCGTTATAGGAGGGAATACTGCTGGAAATGCATGTTTTGAGATTTGCCCTCAGAAAACGTTTCCAGACTTCCAATTCAGCACACGAGTTTAACTCCCTACGTTGAATGCACACATTGACAACCGTTCTGTTATATAGCTCCGTTTTGGCTATATACCCCGACAGTTCTCCTTACAGCATATATTACCATTCACTCAGGAATGTCCAAACGCAGCTCTTACCGGAAACGTGTTTGTAACTCCTGATACTAAAGGGAGATTATACTCACTTAGCTGAACAAACGCACTGCAGAGCAGATTGAAGGATACGTTTCTTCTGTGTTTTAGGCAGAGTTTTACTGCTATTTCGTTATATGCCAGAATAATGCTTGAAATGCCTGTTTTGATATTTTTCCACAAAATCGTTTCCAGACTTCCCCTTCAACACACAAGTTTAACTCCCTACGTTAAATGCGCACATTGACAACCGTTCTGTTAGATAGCTCCGTTTTGGTTTTAGAACCTGATAGTCCTCCTTATAGCATATACGCCCATTCACTCAGGAGTGTCCAAACGCAGCACTTACCAGAAACGTGTTTCTAACTCCTGAATCTAAAGGGCGATTTAACGCACTTAGGTGAACAAACGCACAGCAGAGCAATTTGAAGGATACGTTTCTTCTGTGATTTAGGCAGAGTTTTATTGCTATTTCGTTATAGGCGGGAAATCTGGTGGAAATTCCTGTTTTGAGATTTTCCCACAGAAAGCGTTTCCAGACTTCCCCTTCAACACACTTGTTTAATTCTCTAAGTTGAATGCACACATTGACAACCGTTCTGTTAGACAGCGTCGTTTTGGTTTTAGAAACAGATACTTCTCCTTACAGCTTGTACTCCCATTCACTCAGGAATGTCCAAACGCAGCTCTTACTAGAAACGTGCTTGTAACTCCTGAACCTTATGGGAGATTTAAGTCACGTAGCTGAACAAAGGCACAGCAGAGCAATTTGAAGGATACCTTTCTGCTGTGTTTTAGGCAGAGTTTTACTGATATTTCGTTATATGCGGGAGTACTTCTGGAAATGCCTGTTTTGAGATGTCTCCACAGAAAGCGTTTCCAGACTTCCCCATCAACACACGAGTTTATGTCCCTAAGTTGAATGCACATATTGACATCCGTTCTGTTAAATAGCTCCGTTTTCGTTTTAGATCCAGATAGTACGCCTTACAGCATATACTCCCATTCACTCAGGAATGTCCAAACGCAGCTTTTACCAGAGACGTGTTTCTAAGTCCTGAAACTAAAGGGAGATTTAACTCACTAAGCTGAACAAACGCACTGCAGAACAACTTGAATGATACTTTTCTTCTGTGATTCAGCAGAGTTTTACCACTGTTTCGTTATATGAGGGAGTAGTACTGGAAATGCCTGTTTTGAAGTGTCTCCACAGAAAGCGTTTCCAGACTTCCCCATCAACACAGGAGTTTAACTCTCTACGTTGAATGCACACATTGACAACCTTTCTGTTAGATAGCTCTGTTTTGGTTTTAGAAACAGATAGTTCTCTTTACACCATATACTCCCATTTACTCAGGAATGTCCAAATGCAGCTCTTACCAGAAACGTGTTTCTAACTCCTGAATCTAAAGGTAGATTTGACTCACTTACCTTAACAATCGCACAACAGAGAAATATGAAGGATACGTTTCTTCTCTGTTTTACGCAGAGTTTTACTGCTATTTCGTTATATGCGGGAATACTGCTGGAAATTCCTGTTTTGAGATTACTCCACGGAAAGCGTTTCCATAATTCCCCTTCAACAAACGAGTTTAACTCTCTAAGTTGAATGCACACATTGACAACCATTCTGTTATATAGCCCCGTTTTGGTTTCAGAACCAGATAGTTCTCCTTACACCATATACTCCATTTTACTCAGGAATGTCCAAACGCAGCCCTTACCAGAAACGTGTTTCGATCTCCTGAATCTAAAGGGAGATTTCACTCACTTAGCTGAACAAACGCAGAGCAGAGCAATTTGAAGGGTACGTTTCTTCTGTGTTTTAGGCAGAGTTCTACTGCTATTTCGTTATAGGCGAAAATACTGCTGGAAATGCCTGTTTTGGGATTTGCCCTCAGAAAGAGTTTCCAGACTTCCAATCCAACACACGAGTTTAAATCCCTAAGTTGAATGCACACATTGACAACCGTTCTATTACATAGCTCCGTTTTGGCTGTATACCCCGACAGTACTCCTTACAGCATATATTACCATTCACTCAGGTACGTCCAAACGCAGCTCTTACCAGAAACGTGTATCTAACTCCTGAATCTAAAGGGAGATTTAACTCAGTAAGATAAAGAAATGCACAGCAGAGCAATTTGAAGGATACGTTTCCTCTGTGTTTTAGGCAGAATTTTACTGCGATTTCCTTATATGCAGGAATACTGATGGAAATGCCTGTTTTCAGATTCCTCCACAGAAGGCGTTTCCAGACTTCTTCTTCAACACACGAGTTTAACTCTCTAAGTTGAATGAGCACATTAACAAGCGGTCTGTTAGATAGCTCTGTTTTTGTATTAGGACCACATAGTACGCCTTACAGCATATACTCCCATTCACTCAGGAATGTCCAAACGCAGCCCTTATCAGAAACGTGTTTCTAACTCCTGATTCTAAAGGGAGGTTTAACTCAGTTAGCTGAACAAACGCACAGCAGAGCAATTTGAAGGGTACGTTTCTTCTGTGTTTTAGGCAGAGTTCTACTGCTGTTTCTTTATAGGCGGGAATACTGCTGGACATGCCTGTTTTGAGATTTGCCCTCAGAAAGCATTTCCAGACTTCCAATTCAACACACGTTTTTAACTCCCTAAGTTGAATGCACACATTGACAACCGTTCTGTTATATAGCTCCGTTTTGGCTTTATACCCTGACAGTACCCCTTACAGCATATATTACCATTCACTCAGGAATGTCCAAACGCAGCTCTTACCAGAAACGTGTTTGGAACTCCTGAATCTACAGGGAGATTTAACTCAGTTAGCTAAACAAACGCACAGCAGAGCAATTTAAAGAAAACTTTTCTTCTGTGTTTTAGGCTGAGTTTTACTGCTATTTCGTTATATGCTGGAATATTGCTGGAAATGCCTGTTTCCAGATTTCTCCACAGAAATCTTTACCAGAATTCCCCTTCAACAGACGAGTTTAACTCCCTACGTTGAATGCACACATTGACTACCGTTCTGTTTGATAGCTCCGTTTTGGTTTTAGAAGCAGATAGTTCTCATTACAGCATATACTCCCATTTACTCAGGAATGTCCAAACGCAGCTCTTACCAGAAACTTGTTTCTAACTCCTGAATCTAAAGGGAGATTTAACTCAGTTGGATAAAGAAATGCACAGCAGAGCAATTTGAAGGATACGTTTCCTCTGTGTTTTAGGCAGAATTTTACTGCTACTTCCTTATATGCAGGAATACTGATGGAAATGCCTGTTTTCAGATTCCTCCACAGAAGGCGTTTCCAGACTTCTTCTTCAACACACGAGTTTAACACTCTAAGTTGAATGAACACATTAACAAGCGTTTTGTTAGATAGCTCTATTTTGGTTTTAGAATCAGATAGTACTCCTTACAGCATATACTCCCATTCACTCAGGAATGTCCAAATGCAGCCCTTACCAGAAACCTGTTTCTAACTCCTGAATCTAAAGGGAGATTTAACTCACTTATCTTAACAAACGCACAGCAGAGCAATTTGAAGGATAGGTATCTTCTGTGTTTTAGGCAGAGTGTTACTGCTCTTTTGTTTTAGGCCGGAATACTACTGGAAATGCCTGTTTTGATATTTAACCACAGAAACCGTTTGTAGACTTACCATTCATCACAATAGTTTAACTCCCTATGTTGAATGCACACATTGGCAACCGTTCTGTTAGAAAGCTCCGTTTTGGTTTTAGAACCAGATAGTTCTCCTTACAGCATATAATCCCATTCACTCAGGAATGTCCAAATGCAGCTCTTACCAGAAACGTGTTTCTAACTCCTGAAACTAAAGGGAGATTTACCTCACTTAGCTGAAAAAACGTACAGCAGACCAATTTGAAGGATAAGTTTCCTGTGTGTTTTAGCGAGTACTTTACTGCTATTTCATTTTGTGCCGGAATACTGCTGGAGAAGCCTTTTTTGAGATTTGACCACAGAAAGTGTTTCCAGACTTCCACTTCAACACACGAGTTTAACTCCCTAAGTTGAATGCACATACTGACAACCGTTCTGTTAGATAGCTCCGTTTTGGTTTCAGAACCAGATGGTTCATTTTACAGCATATACTTCGATTCACTAAGGTATGTCCAAACGCAGCCCTTAGCAGAAACGTGTTTCTACCTCCTGATTCTAAAGTGAGATTTTAGTCACTTAGCGGAACAAACGCACAGCAGAGCAGATTGAAAGATACGTTTCTTCTGTGTTTTAGGCAGACTTTACTGCTATTTCCTTATATGCTGGAATACTGCTGGAAATGCCTCTTTTGAGATTTCCCAGAGGAAGAGTTTCCAGACATCCCCTTCCACACACGAGTTTAATTCTCTATGTTGAATGCACACATTGACAACCGTTCTGTTAGATAGCTCCGTTTAGGTTTTAGAACCAGATAGTTCTCCTTATAGCATATACTCCCATTCACTCAGGAGTGCCCAAACGCAGCTCTTACCAGAAACGTGTTTCTAACTTCTGAATCTAAAGGGAGATTTAAATAAATTAGCTGAACAAAGGCAGAGCAGAGCAATTTGAAGGATACGGTTCTTGTGTATTTTAGGCAGAGTTTTACTGCTATTTTTTTATATGCGGGAATACTGCTGAAAATGTCTCTTTTGAGATTTCTCCAGAGAAAGCATTCCAGACTTGCCCCTCAACACACGAGATTAACTTTCTAAGTTGAATGCGCACATTGACAACCGTTCTGTTAGTTAGCTCCGTTTTGGTTTTAGAACCAGATAGTTCTCCTTACAGCATAAACTTCCATTCACTCAGAAATGTCCAAACGCAGCTCTTACCGGAAACGTGTTTCTAACTCCTGAATCTAAAGGGAGATTTAACTCACTTAGCTGAACAACGCACAGCAGAGCAATTTCAAGGATACGTTCCTTCTGTGTTTTAGGCATTGTTCTACTGCTATTTCGTTATAGGAGGGAATACTGCTGGAAATGCCTGTTTTGAGATTTGCCCACAGAAAGCGTTTCCAGACTTCTTATTCAACACACGAGTTAAACTCCCTAAGTTGAATGCACACGTTGACAACCGTTCTGTCAGATAGCTCCGTTTTGGTTTTAGAACCAGATAGTTCTTCTTTCAGCATATATTCCCATTCACTGAGGAATGTCCAAACGCAGCTCTTACCGGAAACGTGTTTCTAACTCCTGAATCTAAAGAGAGATTTAACTCACTTGGCTAAACAAACGCACAGCAGAGCAATTTAAAGGATACATTTCTTCTGTGTTTTATGGAGAGTTTTACTGGTATATCGTTATTTGAGGGAATACTGCTGGAAATGCCTGTTTTGACAATTCCCCCCAGAAAGCGTTTCCAGACTTCCCCTTCAACACACGAGTTTAATTCTCTAAGTTGAATGCACACATTGACAACCGTTCTATTAGATAGCTCCGTTTTGGTTTTTAAACCAGATTATTCTCCTTACAGCATATACTCATATTCACTCAGGAATGTCCAAACGAAGCTCTTACCAGAAACCTGTTTCTAACTCCTCAACGTAAAGGGAGATTTAACTAACTTATCTTAACAAACGCACAGCAGAGCAATTTGAAGGATAGGTTTCTTCTGTGTTTTAGGCAGAATTTTACTGCTATTTTGTTATATGCGGGAATACTGCTGGAAATGCCTGTTTTGAGATTTAACCACAGAAAGCGTTTCTAGACTTACCCTTCAACACACTAGTTTAAGTCCCTATGTTGAATGCACAAATTGACAACCGTTCTGTTCGAAAGCTCCGTTTTGGTTTTAGAACCATATATTTCTCCTTATAGCATATACTCCCATTCACTCAGGAGTGTCCAAACGCAGCACTTTCCAGAAACGTGTTTCTAACTCCTGAATCTAAAGGGCTATTTAACTCACTTATCTGAACAATCGCACAGCAGAGCAATTTGAATGATACCTTTCTTCTGTGTTTTAGGCAGACTTTTACTGCTATTTCGTTATGTGCGGGAATACTGCTGGAAATTCCTGTTTTGAGATTTCTCCACAGAAAGCATTCCAGACTTGCCTCTCAACACACGAGATTAACTTTCTAAGTTGAATTCGCCCATTGAAAATTTTTCTGTTATTTAGATCCGTTTGGGTTTTAGAACCAGATAGTTCTCCTTATAGCATGTACTCCCATTCACTCAGAAATGTCCAAACGCAGCTCTTACCAGAAACGTGTTTCTAAGTCCTGAATCTAAAGGGAGATTTAACTCACTTAGCAGAACAGACACACAGCAGAGCTATTGGAAGGATACGTTTCTTCTGTGTTTTAGGCAGAGTTTTACTGATATATCGTTATAGGCGGGAATACTGCTGGAAATGCCTGTTTTGGTATTTCCCCACAGAAAGCGTTTCCAGACTTCCCCTTCAATACACTAGTTTAACGCCCTAAGATGAATGCACACATTGACAACCGTCCTGCTAAATAGCGCCGTTTTGGTTTTAGAACCTGATAGTTCTCCTTATAGCATATATTCCCATTCACTCATAAGTGTCCTAACCCAGCACTTACCAGAAACGTGTTTCTAACTCCTGAATCTGAACGGCGATTTAACTCACTTAGCTGAACAAACGCAGAACAGGGCAATTTGAAGGATACGTTTCTTCTGTGTCTTAGGCAGTGTTACTGCTATTTCGTTAGGTGCGGGAATACTGCTGGAAATGCCTGTTTTGGGATTTCCCCACAGAACGCATTTCCAGACTTCCCCTTCAACACACGAGTTTAATTCTCTACGTTGAATGCACACATTGACAACCGTTCTATTAGATAGCTCCGTTTTGGTTTTAGAACCAGATTGTTCTCTTTACAGCATATACTCCCATTCACTCAGGAATGTCCAAACGCAGCTCTTACCAGAAACGTGTTTCTAAGTCATGAATCTAAAGGGAGATTTAAGTCACATAGCTGAAGAAAGGCACAGCAGAGCAATTTGAAGGATACGATTCTTCTGTGTTTTAGGCAGAGTTTTACTGCTATTTCGTTATATGCGGGAATAGTGCTGGAAATGCCTGTTTTCCGATGTCTCCACAGAAAGGGTTTCCAGTCTTCCCCATCAACACACGAGTTTAGCTCCCTATGTTGAATGGACACGTTGACATCCTGTGTGTTAAAAAGCTCCGTTTTCGTTTTAGGACCAGATAGTTCTCTTCACAGCATATACTCCCATTCACTCAGGAATGTCCACACACAGCTTTTAGCAGAAAAGTGTTTCTAACTCCTGAATCTAAAGGGAGATTTAACTCAGTGAGGTTAACAATCGTACTGCAGAATAATTTGAAGGAGACGTTTCTTCTGTGTTTTAGGCAGAGTTTTACTGCTATGTCGTTATATGCGGGAATACTGCTGGAAATGCCTGTTTTGTGATTTCCCCACAGAAAGCGTTTCCAGACTTCCCCTTCAACACACTAGTTTAAATCCCTAAGTGGAATGCACACACTGACAACAGTTCTGTTAGAAAGCTCCGTTTTGGTCTTAGAACCAGATAGTTCTCCTTACAGCATATACTCCCATTCACTCAGGAGTGTCCAAACGCTGCTCTTACCAGAAACGTGTTTCCAACTCCTGAATCAAAAGGGAGATTTAACTAACTTTGCTTAGAAATGCACAGTAGAGCAATTTGAAGGATACGATTCTTCTCTGTTTTATGCAGAGTTTTACTGCTATTTCGTTATATGCGGGAATACTGCTGGAAATGCCTGTTTTGAGATTTCACCACAGCAAGTGTATCCTGACTTCCTCTTCAACACAAGAGTTTAATTCTCTACGTCGAATGCACACATTGACAATCGTTCTGTTAGACAGCTCTGTTTTGGTTTTAGAACCAGATATTTCTCTTTAGAGCATATACTCCCATTCACTCAGGAATGTCCAAACGCAGCTCTTAACAGAAACGAGTTTGTAACTCCTGAATCTAAAGGGACATTTAACTCACTGAGATGAACAAAAACACAGCACAGCAATTTGAAGGATACGTATCTTCTGTGTTTCAGGCAGAGTTTTACTGCTATTTCGATATATGCGGGAATACTGCTGGAAATGCCTGTTTTGAGATTTCCCCACAGAAAGCGTTTCCAGACTTCCCCTTCAACATAGGAGTTTAACTCCCTATCTTGAATGCACACTTTGACAACCGTTTTGTTAGATAGCTCCGTTTTTCTTTTAGAACCAGATATTTATCCTTACAGGATATACTCCCATTCACTCAGGAATGTCCAAACGCAGCTCTTACCAGAATCGTGTTTCTAACTCCTGAATCTAAAGGGCGATTTAACTCACTTAGCTGAACAAACGGACAGCAGAGCAATTTGAGGGATACGTTTCTTCATTGTTTTAGGCAGACTTTTACTGCTATTTCGTTATAAGCGGGAATACTGCTGGAAATGCCTGTTTTGATATTTCTCCACAGAAAGCATGCCAGACTTGCCCCTCAACACACGAGATTATCTTTCTAAGTTGAATGTGCACATTGACAACCGTTCTGTTAGTTTGCTCAGTTTTGGTTTTAGAACCAGATAGTTCTCCTTACAGCATATATTCCCATTCACTCAGAAATGTCCAAACGCAGCTCTTACCGGAAAAGGGTTTCTAAATCCTGAATGTAAAGGAAGATTTAACTCACTTAGCTGAACAAACGCACAGCAGAGCAATTTGAAGGACACGTTTCTCCTGTGTTTTAGGCAGAGTTTTACTGATATTTCGTTATATGCGGGAATAATGCTGAAAATGCCTGTTTTGAGATTTCTCCACAGAAAGCCCTTCCAGACTTCCCCTTCAACACACGAGTTTAACTCTCTAAGTTGAATGAACACATTGACAACCGTTCTGTTAGATAGCTCTCTTTTGGTTTTAGAACCAGATATTACTACTTACAGCATATACTCCCATTCACTCAGGAATGACCAAACGCAGCTCTTACCAGAAACGTGTATCTAAGTCATGAATCTAAAGGGAGATTTAAGTCACATAGCTGAAGAAAGGCACAGCAGAGCAATTTGAAGGATCCGATTCTTCTGTGTTTTAGGCAGTGTTTTACTGCTATTTCGTTATAGGCGGGAATACTGCTGGAAATGCCTGTTTTGCGATGTCTCCACAGAAAGTGTTTTCAGACTTCCCCTTCAACACGAGAGTTTAACTCTGTAAGTTGAATGCACACATTGACAACCGTTCTGTTATATAGCTCCGTTTTGGTTTTAGAACCAGATAGTTCTCCTTACACCATATACTCCATTTTACTCAGGAATGTCCAAACGCAGCTCTTACCAGAAACGTGTTTCGAACTCCTTTATCTAAAGGGAGATTTAACTCAGTTAGCTGAACAAACGCACAGCAGAGCAATTTGAAGGGTACATTTCTTCTGTGTTTTAGGCAGAGTTCTACTGCTATTTCGTTATAGGAGGGAATACTGCTGGAAATGCATGTTTTGAGATTTGCCCTCAGAAAACGTTTCCAGACTTCCAATTCAGCACACGAGTTTAACTCCCTACGTTGAATGCACACATTGACAACCGTTCTGTTATATAGCTCCGTTTTGGCTATATACCCCGACAGTTCTCCTTACAGCATATATTACCATTCACTCAGGAATGTCCAAACGCAGCTCTTACCGGAAACGTGTTTGTAACTCCTGATACTAAAGGGAGATTATACTCACTTAGCTGAACAAACGCACTGCAGAGCAGATTGAAGGATACGTTTCTTCTGTGTTTTAGGCAGAGTTTTACTGCTATTTCGTTATATGCCAGAATAATGCTTGAAATGCCTGTTTTGATATTTTTCCACAAAATCGTTTCCAGACTTCCCCTTCAACACACAAGTTTAACTCCCTACGTTAAATGCGCACATTGACAACCGTTCTGTTAGATAGCTCCGTTTTGGTTTTAGAACCTGATAGTCCTCCTTATAGCATATACGCCCATTCACTCAGGAGTGTCCAAACGCAGCACTTACCAGAAACGTGTTTCTAACTCCTGAATCTAAAGGGCGATTTAACGCACTTAGGTGAACAAACGCACAGCAGAGCAATTTGAAGGATACGTTTCTTCTGTGATTTAGGCAGAGTTTTATTGCTATTTCGTTATAGGCGGGAAATCTGGTGGAAATTCCTGTTTTGAGATTTTCCCACAGAAAGCGTTTCCAGACTTCCCCTTCAACACACTAGTTTAATTCTCTAAGTTGAATGCACACATTGACAACCGTTCTGTTAGACAGCGTCGTTTTGGTTTTAGAAACAGATACTTCTCCTTACAGCTTATACTCCCATTCACTCAGGCATGTCCAAACGCAGCTCTTACCAGAAACGTGCTTGTAACTCCTGAACCTTATGGGAGATTTAAGTCACGTAGGTGAAGAAAGGCACAGCAGAGCAATTTGAAGGATACGTTTCTTCTGTGTTTTACGCAGAGTTTTACTGATATTTCGTTATATGCGGGAATACTTCTGGAAATGCCTGTTTGGAGATGTCTCCACAGAAAGCGTTTCCAGACCTCCCCATCAACACACGAGATTAAGTCCCTAAGTTGAATGCACACATTGACATCCGTTCTGTTAAATAGCTCCGTTTTCGTTTTAGATCCAGATAGTTCTCCTTACAGCATATACTCATATTCACTCAGGAATGTCCAAACGAAGCTCTTACCAGAAACCTGTTTCTAACTCCTCAACGTAAAGGGAGATTTAACTAACTTATCTTAACAAACGCACAGCTGATCAATTTGAAGGATAGGTTTCTTCTGTGTTTTAGGCAGAATTTTACTGCTATTTTGTTATATGCGGGAATACTGCTGGAAATGCCTGTTTTTATATTTCCCCACAGAAAGCGTTTCCAGACTTCCCCTTCAATACACTAGTTTAACTCCCTAAGATGAATGCACACATTCACAACCGTCCTGCTAAATAGCGCCGTTTTGGTTTTAGAACTTGATAGTTCTCCTTATAGCATATACTCCCATTCATTCATAAGTGTCCTAACCCAGCACTTACCAGAAACGTGTTTCTAACTCCTGAATATGAATGGCGATTTAACTCACTTAGCTGAACAAACGCAGAGCAGAGCAATTTGAAAGATACGTTTCTTCTGTGTCTTAGGCAGTGTTACTGCTATTTCGTTAGGTGTGGGAATACTGCTGGAAATGCCTGTTTTGGGATTTCCCCACAGAACGCCTTTCCAGACTTCCCCTTCAACACACGAGTTTAATTCTCTACGTTGAATGCAAACATTGACAACCGTTCTATTAGATAGCTCCGTTTTGGTTTTAGAACCAGATTGTTCTCCTTACAGCATATACTCCCATTCACTGAGAAACGTCCAAACGCAGCCCTTACCAGAAACGTGTTTCTAACTCCTGAATCTAAAGGGAGATTTAACTCACTTAGCTGAACAAACGCACAGCAGAGCAGTTTGAAGGATACGTTTCTTCTGTGTTTTAGGCAGAGTTTTACTGCTATTTCGTTATATGCGGGAATACTGTTGGAAATGCCTATTTTGAGATTTCCCCACAGCAAGTGTATCCGGACTTCCTCTTCAACACAAGAGTTTAATTCTCTACGTCGAATGCACACATTGACAATCGTTCTGTTAGACAGATCTGTTTTGGTTTTAGAACCAGATATTTCTCCTTACAGCATATACTCCCATTCACTCAGTAATGTCCAAACGCAGCTCTTAACAGAAACGAGTTTGTAACTCCTGAATCTAAAGGGAGATTTAACTCACTGAGATGAACAAAAACACAGCACAGCAATTTGAAGGATACGTATCTTCTGTGTTTCAGGGAGAGTTTTACTGCTATTTCGATGTATGCGGGAATACTTCTGGAAATGCCTGTTTTGAGATTTCCCCACAGAAAGCGTTTCCAGACTTCCCCTTCAACATAGGAGTTTAACTCCCTATCTTGAATGCACACTTTGACAACCGTTTTGTTAGCTAGCTCCGTTTTTCTTTTAGACCCATATATTTATCCTTACAGCATATAGTCCCATTAACTCAGGAATGTCCAAACGCAGCTCTTACCAGAATCGTGTTTCTAACTCCGGAATCTAAAGGGCGATTTAACTCACTTAGCTGAACAAACGCACAGCATAGCAATTTGAGGGATACGTTTCTTCATTGTTTTAGGCAGACTTTTACTTCTATTTCGTTATAAGCGGGAATACTGCTGGAAATGCCTGTTTTGATATTTCTCCACAGAAAGCATTCCAGACTTGCCCCTCAACACACGAGATTAACTTTCTAAGTTGAATGTGCACATTGACAACCGTTCTGTTAGTTTGCTCAGTTTTGGTTTTAGAACCAGATAGTTCTCCTTACAGCATATATTCCCATTCACTCAGAAATGTCCAAACGTAGCTCTTACCGGAAAACGGTTTCTAAATCCTGAATGTAAAGGAAGTTTTAACTCACTTAGCTGAACAAACGCACAGCAGAGCAATTTGAAGGACACGTTTCTCCTGTGTTTTAGGCAGAGTTTTACTGCTATTTCGTTATATGCGGGAATACTGCTGAAAATGCCTGTTTTGAGATTTCTCCACAGAAAGCCCTTCCAGACTTTCCCTTCAACACATGAGTTTAACTCTCTAAGTTGAATGAACAGATTGTCAACCGTTCTGTTAGATAGCTCTCTTTTGGTTTTAGAACCAGATATTACTACTTACAGCATATACTCCCATTCACTCAGGAATGTCCAAACGCAGCTCTTACCAGAAACGTGTATCTAAGTCATGAATCTAAAGGGAGATTTAAGTCACATAGCTGAAGAAAGGCACAGCAGAGCAATTTGAAGGATCCGATTCTTCTGTGTTTTAGGCAGAGCTTTACTGCTATTTCGTTATATGCGGGAATACTGCTGGAAATGCCTGTTTTGAGATGTCTCCACAGAAAGGGTTTCCAGTCTTCCCCATCAACACACGAGTTTAGCTCCCTATGTTGAATGGACACGTTGACATCCTGTTTGTTAAAAAGCTCCGTTTTCGTTTTAGGAACAGAGAGTTCTCTTTACAGCATATACTCCCATTCACTCAGGAATGTCCACACGCAGCTTTTAGCAGAAAAGTGTTTCTAACTCCTGAATCTAAAGGGAGATTTAACTCAGTTAGGTTAACAAACGCACTGCAGAATAATTTGAAGGAGACGTTTCTTCTGTGTTTTAGGCAGAGTTTTACTGCTATGTCGTTATATGCGGGAATACTGCTGGAAATGCCTGTTTTGAGATTTCCCCACAGAAAGCGTTTCCAGACTTCCCCTTCAACACACTAGTTTAAATCCCTAAGTGGAATGCACACACTGACAACAGTTCTGTTAGAAAGCTCCGTTTTGGTCTTAGAACCAGATAGTTCTCCTTACGGCAAATACTCCCATTCACTCAGGAGTGTCCAAACGCTGCTCTTACCAGAAACGTGTTTCCAACTCCTGAATCAAAAGGGAGATTTAAGTAACTTTGCTTAGAAACGCACAGTAGAGCTATTTGAAGGATACATTTCTTCTGTGTTTTATGCAGAGTTTTACTGCTATTTCGTTATATGCGGGAATACTGCTGGAAATGCCTGTTTTGAGATTTCCCCACAGCAAGTGTATCCGGACTTCCTCTTCAACACAAGAGTTTAATTCTCTACGTCGAATACACACATTGACAATCGTTCTGTTAGACAGCTCTGTTTTGGTTTTAGAACCAGATATTTCTCCTTACAGCATATACTCCCATTAACTCAGGAATGTCCAAACGCAGCTCTTACCAGAATCATGTTTCTAACTCCTGAATCTAAAGGGCGATTTAACTCACTTAGCTGAACAAACGCACAGCAGAGCAATTTGAGGGAAACGTTTCTTCATTGTTTTAGGCAGACTTTTACTTCTATTTCGTTATAAGCGGGAATACTGCTGGAAATGCCTGTTTTGATATTTCTCCACAGAAAGCATTCCAGACTTGCCCCTCAACACACGAGATTAACTTTCTAAGTTGAATGTGCACATTGACAACCGTTCTGTTAGTTTGCTCAGTTTTGGTTTTAGAACCAGATAGTTCTCCTTACAGCATATATTCCCATTCACTCAGAAATGTCCAAACGCAGCTCTTAACGGAAAAGGGTTTCTAAATCCTGAATGTAAAGGAAGATTTAACTCACTTAGATGAACAAACGCACAGCAGAGCAATTTGAAGGACACGTTTCTCCTGTGTTTTAGGCAGAGTTTTACTGATATTTCGTTATATGCGGGAATACTGCTGAAAATGCCTGTTTTGAGATTTCTCCACAGAAAGCCCTTCCAGACTTTCCCTTCAACACATGAGTTTAACTCTCTAAGTTGAATGAACACATTGTCAACCGTTCTGTTAGATAGCTCTCTTTTGGTTTTAGAACCAGATAATACTACTTACAGCATATACTCCCATTCACTCAGGACTGTCCAAACCCAGCTCTTACCAGAAACGTGTATCTAAGTCATGAATCTAAAGGGAGATTTAAGTCACATAGCTGAAGAAAGGCACAGCAGAGCAATTTGAAGGATCCGATTCTTCTGTGTTTTAGGCAGAGTTTTACTGCTATTTCGTTATAGGCGGGAATACTGCTGGAAATGCCTGTTTTGCGATGTCTCCACAGAATGTGTTTTCAGACTTCCTCTTCAACACGTGAGTTTAACTCTGTAACTTCAATGCACACATTGACAACCGTTCTGTTATATAGCTCAGTTTTGGTTTTAGAACCAGATAGTTCTCCTTACACCATATAATGCATTTTACTCAGGAATGTTTAAACGCAGCACTTACCAGAAACGTGTTTCAAACTCCTGAATCTAAAGGGAGATTTAACACACTAAGCTGAACAAACGCACTGCAGAGCAACTTGAATGATACGTTTCTTCTATGTTTCAGGCAGAGTTTTACCGCTATTTGGTTATATGCGGGAGTAGTACTGTAAATGCCTGTTTTGAAATGTCTCCATAGAAAGCGTTTCCAGACTTCCCCTTCAACACAGGTGTTTAACTCTCTAAGTTGAATGCACACATTGACAACCGTTCTGTTAGACAGCTCTGTTTTGGTTTTAGAAACAGATAGTTCTCTTTACACCATATACTCCCATTTACTCAGGAATGTCCAAACGCAGCTCTTACCAGAAACGTGTTTCTAACTCCTGAATCTAAAGGGAGATTTGACTCACTTACCTTAACAATCGAACAGCAGAGAAATATGAAGGATAATTTTCTTCTGCGTTTTACGCAGAGTTTTACTGCTATTTCGTTATATGCGGGAATACTGCTGGAAATGCCTGTTTTGAGATTACTCCACGGAAAGCGTTTCCATAATTCCCCTTCAACACACGAGTTTAATTCTCTAAGTTGAATGCACACATTGACAACCGTTCTGTTAGACAGCTCCGTTTTGGTTTTAGAAACAGATAGTTCTCCTTACAGCATATAATCCCATTCACTCAGGAATGTCCAAACGCAGCTCTTACCAGAAACGTGTTTCTAACTCCTGAATCTAAAGGGAGATTTACCTCACTTAGCTGAAAAAACTTACAGCAGACCAATTTGAAGGATAAGTTTCCTGTGTGTTTTAGCGAGTACTTTACTGCTATTTCATTTTGTGCCGGAATACTGCTGGAGAAGCCTTTTTTGAGATTTGACCACAGAAAGCGTTTCCAGACTCTCCCTTCAACACACGAGTTTAACTTTCTACGTTGAATGTACACATTGACAACCGTTCTGTTAGATAGCTCCGTTTAGGTTTTAGAACCAGATAGTCATTCTTATAGCATATACTCCCATTCACTCAGGAGTGTCCAAACGCAGTTCTTACCAGAAACGTGTTTCTAACTCCTGAACCTAAATGGAGATTTAACTCAATTAGCTGAACAAAGGCAGAGCAGAGCAATTTGAAGGATACGTTTCTTCTGTATTTTAGGCAGAGTTTTACTGCTATTTTGTTATATGCGGGAATACTGCTGAAAATGCCTGTTTTGAGATTTCTCCAGAGAAAGCATTCCAGACTTGCCCCTCAACACACGAGATTAACTTTCTAAGTTGAATGCGCACATTGTCAACCGTTCTGTTAGTTAGATCCGTTTTTGCTTTAGAAACAGATAGTTCTCCTTACAGCATATACTTCCATTCACTCAGAAATGTCCAATCGCAGCTCTTTTCGGAAACGGGTTTCTACCTCCTGAATCTAAAGGGAGATTTAACTCACTTAGCTGAACAAACGCACAGCAGAGCAATTTCAAGGATACGTTTCTTTTGTGTTTTAGGCAGAGTTCTACTGCTATTTTGTTGTAGGAGTGAATACTGCTGGAAATACCTGTTTTGAGATTTGCCCACAGAAAGCCTTTCCAGACTTGCCATTCAACACACGAGTTATACTCCTTAAGTTGAATGCACACATTGACAACCGTTCTGTCAGATAGCTCCGTTTTTGTTTTAGAACCAGATAGGTCTTCTTTCAGCATATATTCCCATTCACTCAGGAATGTCCAAACGCAGGTCTTACCGGAAACGTGTTTCTAACTCCTGAATCTAAAGAGAGATTTAACTCCCTTAGCTAAACAAACGCACAGCAGAGCAATTTAAAGGATACATTTCTTCTGTGTTTTATGGAGAGTTTTACTGCTATATCGTTATATACGGGAATACTGCTGGAAATGCCTGTTTTGAGTTTTCCCCACAGAAAGCGTTTCCTGACTTCCTCTTCAACACAGGAGTTTAACTCTCTTAGTTGAATGCACACAAATACAACCATTCTGTTAGATAGCTCCGTTTTGGTTTTAGAACCAGATAGTTCTCCTTAAAGCATATACTTCCGTTCATTCGGGAATGTCCAATCATAGTTCTTACAAGAAAGGTGTTTCTAACTCCTGAATATAAAGAGAGATTTAACTCACGTAGCTGAACAAACGCACAGCAGAGTAATATGAAAAATAACTTTCTTCTGTGTTTTAGGCAGAGTTTTACTGCTATTTTGTTATATGCAAAAATAATGCTGGAAATGCCTGTCTTGAGATTTCCCCACAGAAAGCGTTTCCAGACTTCCCCTTCAACACATGAGATTAGCTCTCTAAGATGAATGCACACATTGACAACCTTTCTGTAAGATAGCTCCGTTTTGGTTTTAGAACCAGATAGTTCTCCTTACAGCCTATACTCCCATTCACTCAGGATTGTCCAATCTCAGCTCTTACCAGAAACGTGCTTCTAACTCCTGAATCTAAAGGGAGATTTACCTCACTTATCTGAACAAACGCACAGCAGAGCAATTTGAAGGATACGTTTCTTCTTTGTTTAGGGCAGAATTTTACTGCTATTTTGTTATATGTGGGAATACTGCTGGAAATGCCAGTTTTGAGATTTCCCCACAGAAACCGTTTCCAGACTTCCCCTTCAACACCCGAGTTTAACTTCCTAAGTTGAATGCACACATTGACAACCGTTCTGGTAGATAGCCCCGTTTTGATTTTAGAACCAGATAGCTCTCCTTACACCATGTAATCCCATTCACTCAGGAATGTCCAAACGCAGATCGTACCAGAAACGTGTTTCTAACTCCTCAACCTAAAGAAAGATTTAACTCACTTGGCTGAATAAACGCACAGCAGAGCAATTTGACGGATGTGTTTCTTCTGTGTCTTAGGCAGAGATTTACTGCTATTTCATTATAAGCGAGAATACTGCTGGAAATGCCTGTTTTGGCATTTCTCCCCAAAAAAGCGTTTCCAGACTTACACTTCAACACACTTGTTTAACTCCCTAAGTTGAATGCACACATTGACAACCGTTCTATTAGACAGCTCCGTTTTCATTGTAGAACCAGACAGTTCTCCTTACACCATATACTCCCATTCACTCAGGAACGTCCAATCGCAGCACTTACCAGAAACGTGTTTCTAACTTCTGAATCTAAAGGGAGATTTAAGTCACTTAGCTGAACAAAGGCACAGCAGAGCAATTTGTAGGATACGATTCTTCTGTGTTTTAGGCAGAGTTTTACTGCTATATGGTTATATTCGGGAATACTGCTGGAAATGCTTGTTTTGGGCTTTCCCTAAAGAAAGTGTTTCCAGACTTCCCCTTCAACACACTAGTTTAAATCCTTAAGTTTAATGCACACATTGACAACCGTTCTGTTTGATAGATCCGTTTTGGTTTTAGAACCAGATAGTTCTCCTTACAGCATGTACTCCCAATCACTCAGGAATGTCCAATCGCAGCTCTTACGAGAAACGTTTTTCTAACTCCTGAATCTAAAGCGAGATTTAACTCACTTAGCTTGACAAACGCACAGCAGAGCAATTTGAAGGATACGTTTCTTCAGTGCTTTAGGCAGAGTTTTACTGGTATTTCGTTATATGCCAGAATACTGCTGGAAATGCCTGTTTTGGGATGTCTCCACAGAAAGCGTTCCCAGACTTCCCCTTCAACACACGAGTTTAACTCTCTATGTTGAATGCACACACTGACAACCGTTCTGTTAGGTAGCTCCGTTTTCGTTTAAGAACCAGACGGTTCTCCTTTCAGCATATACTCCCATTCACTCAGGAATGTCCGCACGCAGCTCTCACCAGAAACGTGTCTCTAACTCCTGAATCTAAAGGTAGATTTAACTCACATAGCTGAGCAAACTCACAGCAGAGCTATTTGAGGGATACGTTTCTTCTGTGTTTTTGGCAGAGTTTTACTGCTTCGTCGTTGTATGCGGGAATACTGCTGGAAATAACTGTTTTGAGATTTCCCCACATAAAGCGTTTCCAGACGTCCCATTCAACAGAGAATTTTAACTTCCTACGTTGAATGCACAGATTGACAACCGTTTGGTAAGATAGCTCCGTTTTGGTTTTAGAACCAGATCATTCTCCTTATAGCATATACTCCCATTCACTCAGGAATGTCCAAAGGCAGCTCTTACCAGAAACGTGTTTCTAACTCCTGAATCTAAAGGGAGATTTAACTCTCTTAGCTGAACAAACGCAAAGCAGAGCTATTTGAAAGATACGTTTCTTCTGTGGTTTAGGCAGGGTTTTACTGCTATTTCGTTATATGCGGGAATACTGTTGGAAATGCCTGTTTTAAGATTTCCCCACAGGAAACGTTTCCAGACTCCCCCTTTAACACACTAGTTTTTTTTTTTTTTAATTTTTATTGCATTATAGGTTTTGGTGTACATGTGCAGAACGTGCAAGATAGTTGCATAGGTACACACATGGCAGTGTGTTTTGCTGCCTTCCTCCCCCTCACCCACACTTGGTATTCATCCCCAGGCTATCCCCCCCAGCCCCCCCACTGTCCCTCCCTCATTTCCCCCAACAGTCCCCAGTGTATAGTAGACCGCCTCTCAGTGTCCATGTGTTGTCATTTTTCTCACCCGCCTATGAGTGAGTATATGCGGTATTTCTTTTTCTGTTCTTGTGTCAGTTTGCTGAGAATGATGTTCTCCAGATTCATCCATGTCCCTACAAAGGACACAAACTCATCATTTCTGATTGCTGCATAATATTCCATGGTGTATATGTGCCACTAGTTTTACTCTCTACGTTGAAGGCACACATTGACAACCGTTCTGTTAGATAGCTTCGCTTTGGTTTTAGAACCAGATAGTTCTCCTTACAGCATTTTCCCCAATCACTCAGGAATGTCCAAATGCAGCTCTTACCAGAAACGTGTTTCTAACTCGTGAATCTAAAGGGAGATTTAAATCACGTAGCTGAACAAACGCACCGAAGAGCAATAGGAAAACTAAATTTCTTCGGTGTTTTAGTAAGAGTTTTACTGCTATTTCGTTATATGCGGGAATACTGCTGGAAATGCCTGTCTTGAGATTTGCCCAGAGAAAGGGTTTCCAGACTTGCCTTTCAACACAAGAGGTTACCTCCCTGAATTGAATGCACAGTTTGACAATCGTTCTGTTGGATAGCTCCGTTTTGTTTTTAGAACCAGATTGTTCCCCTTACAACATATACTACAATTTACTCAGGAAGGTCCAAACGCACAACTTACTAGAAACATATTTCTTACTCCTGAATCTAAAGGGAGATTTAACTCACTTAGCTCAACAAACGCACAGCAGAGTAATTTGAAGGAAACGTTTCTATTGTATTTTAGGCTGAGCTTTACTGCTATTTCGTTATATGCGGGAATACTGCTGGAATTGCCTGTTTTGAGATTTCCCCACAGAAAGCGTTTCCAGACATCCTCTTCAAAACACGAGTTTAACTCTCTAAGTTGAATGCACACATATACAACCATTCTGTTAGATAGCTCCGTTTTGGTTTTAGAACCAGATAGTTCCCCTTACAACATATACTCCTATTTACTCAGGAATGTCCAAACGCACCACTTACCAGAAAAGTGTTTCTTACTCTTGAATCTAAAGGGAGATTTAACTCACTTAGCTGAAGAAAGGCAAAGCAGAGGTATTTGAAGGGTACGTGTCTTCTGTGTTTTAGGCAGAGTTTTACTGCTATTTCGTTATATGCAGGAATACTGCTGGAAATGCCTGTTTTGAGATTTCTCCACAAGCAGCGTTTCCAGACTTTCCCTTTAACACACTGGTTTTACTCTCTAAGTTGAACGCACACATTGACAACCGTTCTGTTAGATAGCTCCGTTTTGGTTTTAGAACCAGATAGTTCTCCTTACAGCATATACTCCCAATCACTCAGGAATGTCCAAACGCAGCTCTTAACAGAAACGTGTTTCTAACTCTTGAATCTAAAGGGAGATTTAACTCACGTAGCTGAACAAACGCACAGCACAGCAGTATGAAAACTAAATTTCTTCTGTGTTTTAGGCAGAGTTTTACTGCTATTTGCTTATATATGGGAATACTGCTGGAAATGTCTGTTTTCAGATTTCTCGACAGGAAGCGTTTCCAGACTTCCCCTTCAGCACACGACTTTAACTCCCTATGCTGAATGGACATATTGAAAACCGTTCTTTCAGAAAGTTCCGTTTTGGTTTTAGAACCAGATAGTTCACCTTACAGCATATACTCCCATTCATTCAGGAATGTCCAAACGCAGCTCTTTCTAGAAACGTGTCTCTAACTCCTGAATCTAAAGGAAGATTAACTCATTTAGCTCAACAAACGCAAAGCAGAGCTATTTGAAGGATACGTTTCTTCTGTGTTTTAGGCAGAGTTTTACTGCTATTTCATTATATGCGGGAATACTGTTGGAAATGTCTGTTTTGAGATTTTCCCACAGAAAGCGTTACCAGACTTCCCTTTCAAAACAAGAGTTTAACTCCCTAAGTTGAAAGCACACATTCACAACCGTTCTGTTAGATAGCTCCGTTTTGGTTTTAGAACCAGATAGTTCTCCTTACAGCAAATATTCGCATTCACTCAAAAATGTCCAAACGCAACATTTACCAGAAACGTGTTTCTGACTCCTGAATCTAAAGGGAGATTTAACTCACTTAGCTGAACAAAGGCACAGCAGAGCAATTTGAAGGATACGTTTCTATTGTGTCTTAAGCAGAGTTTTACTGCTATTTCTTTATATGCGGAAATTCTGCTGGCAATGCCTGTCTTGAGATTTCCCCACAGAAAGCGTTTCCAGATTTCCCCTTCTAAACACGAGTTTAACTCCCTGGGTTGAATGCACGCTTTGACAACCGTTCTGTTAGCTGCGTTTTGGTTTTAGAACCAGATAGTTCTCCTTACAGCATATACTCCCATTAACTCAGGAATGTCCAAACGCAGCTCTTACGAGAAACGTGTTTCTAACTCCTGAATCTAAAGGGATATTTAACTCACTTAGCTGAGCAATCGCACAGAAGCACAATTTGAAGGATAGGTTTCCTCTCTGTTTTAGGCAGAGTTTTACGGCTATTTCGTTATATGCGGGAATACTTTTGGAAATGTCTGCTTTTAGATTTCTCCACAGGAAGCGTTTCCAGACTTTCCCTTCAACACACGAGTTTATCTCTGTAAGTTGAATTCACACATTGACAACCGTTCTGTTAGATAGCTCCGTTTTGGTTTTAGAACCAGATAGTTCCCCTTACAACATATACTCCCATTTTCTCAGGAATCTCCAAACGAACCACTTACCAGAAACGTGTTTCTTACTCCTGATTCTAAAGGGAGATTTAACTCACTTAGCTGAAGAAAAGCACAGCAGAGCAAATTGAAGGGTATGTTTCTTCTGTGTCTTAGGCAGAGTTTTACTTCTATATCGTTATATGCAGGAACACTGCTGGAAATGCCTGTTTTGAGATTTCCCCACAGAAAGCATTACCCGACATTCCCTTCAACACACTAGTTTAAATCCCTAAGTTGAGTCCACACATTGACAACAGTTCTGTTAGATAGCTCCGTTTTGGTTTTAGAAGCAGGTAGTTCTCCTTATAGCATATACTCCCATTCACTCAGTAATGTCCTAACGCAGAACGTACCAGAAACATCTTTCTAATTCCTGAATCTAAAGGAGATTTAACTGTCTTAGCTGAACGAACCCACAGCAGAGCAGATTGAAAGAAAGGATTCTTCTGTGTTTTAGGCAGAGTTTTACTGCCATTTCGTTATATGCGGGAATAATGCTTGAAATGCCTGTTTTGACATTTCCCCACAGAAAGCGTTTCCAGATTTCCCTTCAATACAAGAGTTTAATTCTATAAGTTTAATGCACACATTGACAACCGTTCTGTTAGACAGCTCCGTTTTGGTTTTAGAACCAGATAGTTCTCCTAACAGCATATACTACAATTCACTCAGGAATGTCCAAACGCAGCTCTTACCAAAAACGTGTTTCTAACTCCTGAATCTACAGGGAGATTTAACTCACTTAGCTGAACAAATGCACAGCAGAGCAATTTAAAGGATACGTTTCTTCTCTGTTTTAGGCAGAGTTTTACTGCTATTTCGTTTTATGCGGGACACTGCTGGAAATGCCTGTGTTGAGATTTCTCCACAGAAATCGTTTCCAGATTTCCGATTCAACACACGAGTTTCACTCACTAAGTTGAATGAACATATTGACAACCGTTCTGTTAGATAGCACCGTTTTGGTTTTAGTACCAGATTTTTCTCCTTAAAGAATTTAATCCCATTCACTCAGGAATGTCCAAACGCAGCTCTTACAAGAAATGTGTTTTTAACTCCTGAATCTAAAGGGAGATTTAACTCACTTAGGTGAACAATGGCACAGCAGAGCAATTTGAAGGATACGTTTCTTCTGTGTTTTAGGCAGAGATTTACTGCTTTTTCGTTATATGAGGAAATACTGCTGTAAATGCCTGTTTTGAGATGTTACCACAGAAAGCGTTTCCAGGCTTCCCCTTCAACACACGAGTTTAACTCCCTAAGTTGAATGCACACATTGACAACAGTTCTGTTAGATAGCTCCGTTTTTGTTTCAGAACCAGATGGTTCTCCTTACAGCATATACTTCCATTCACTCAGGAATATACAATCGCAACCCTAACCAGAAACGTGTTTCTAACTCCTGATTCTAAAGGGAGATTTTACTCACTTAGCTGAACTAACGAACAGCAGAGCAGATTGAAGGATACGTTTCTTCTGTGTTTTAGGCAGAGTTTTACTGCTATTTCGTTATATGCGGGAATACTGCTTGAAAAGCCTGTTTTGATATTTTTCCACAGAAAGGCTTTCCAGACTTCCCCTTCAACACACCAGTTTAACTCCCTAAGTTGAATGCACACATTGACATCCATTCTGTTAGATAGCTCCGTTTTCGTTTCAGAACATGATGGTTCTCCTTACAGCATATATTTCCATTCACTCAGGAATGTACAAACGCAGCCCTTACCAGAAACGTGTTTCTAACTACTGATTCTAAAGGGAGATTTTACTCCCTTCGCTGAACAAACGCACAGCAGAGCAGATTGAAGGATAAGTTTCTTCGGTGTTTTCGGCGGAGTTTTACTGCTATTTCGTTATGTGCGGGAGTACTGCTGGAAATGCCTGTTTTGAGATTTCCCCCCAGAAAGCGTTTCCAGACTTCCGCTTCAACACACGAGTTTAATTCTCAACGTTGAATGCATACATGGACAACCGTTCTGGTATACAGCTCCGTTTTGGTTTTTGAAGCAGATACTTCTCCTTACAGCATATAATCCCATTCACTCAGGAATGTCCAAACGCAAAATTTACCAGAAACGTGTTTCTAACTCCTGAGTTTAAAGGGAGATTTAACTCACTTAGCTGAAGAAAAACAGACCAGAGCAATTTGACGAACACGTTTCTTCTGTGTTTTAGGCAGAGCTTTACTGCTATTTCTTTATATGCGCCAATACTGATGGAAATGCCTGTTTTGAGATTTAACCACACGTTGCGTTTCCAGACTTCCCCTTCAGCACAGGAGTATAACTCCCTAAGCTGAATGGACATATTGACAGCCGTTCTTTAAGAAAGTTCCGTTTTTGTTTTAGAACCAGATACTTCTCCTTACAGCATATACTGCCATTCATTCAGGAATGTCCAAACGCAGCTCTTTCTAGAAACGTGTTTCTAACTCCTGAATCTAAAGGGAGATTTAACTCACTTAGCTGAACAAAAGGAAAGCAGAGCTATTTGAAGGATACTTTTCTTCTGTGGTTTAGGCTGAGTTTTACTGCTATTTCATTATATTCGGGAATACTGCTGGAAATGCCTGTTTTGAGATTTCTCCACAGGAAGCGTTTCCAGACTCCCCCTTTAACACACTAGTTTTACTATCTAAGTTGAACGCACAGATTGACAACCGTTCTGTTAGATAGCTCCGTTTTGGTTTTAAAACCAGATAGTTCTCCTTACAGCATATACTCCCAATCACTCAGGAATGTCCAAAGGCAGCTCTTACCAGAAACGTGTTTCTAACTACTGAATCTAAAGGAAGATTTAACTCACGTACCTGAACACATGCACAACAGAGCAATATGAAAAATAAATTTCTTCTGAGTTTTAGGCAGAGTTTTTCTGCTATTTCTTTATATGCGGGAATACTGCTGGAAATGCCTGTCTTGAGATTTCCCCACAGAAAGCGTTTCCCGACATCCCCTTGTAAAAACGAGTTTAAGTCCCTGAGTTGAATGCACACTTTGACAACCGTTCTCTTAGCCGCGTTTTGGTTTTGGAACCAGATAGTTCTCCTTACAGCATATAATCCCATTAACTCAGAAATGTCCAAACGCTGCTCTAACCAGAAACGTGTTTCTTGCTCCTGAATCTAAATGGAGATTTAACTCACTTAGCTGAACAAACGCACAGCAGAACAATTTGAAGTATACGTTTCTATTGTGTTTTAGGCAGAGCTTTACTGCTGTTTCTTTATATGCGGGAATACTGCGGGAAATGCCTGTTTTGAGATGTCCCCACAGAAAGCCTTTCCAGATGTCCTCGTCAACACAAGAATTTAACTCTCTAAGTTGAATGCCCACATATACAACCATTCTGTTAGATAGCTCCGTTTTGGTTTTTGAACCAGATTGTTCCCCTTACAACATATAGTCCCATTTACTCAGGAATGTCCAAACGCACCACTTACCAGAAACGTGTTTCTTACTCCTGAGTCTAAAGGGAGATTTAACTCACTTAGCTGAACAAACGCACAGCAGAGCAATTTGAAGGATAGGTTTCTATTGTGTCTTAAGCAGAATTTTACTGCTATTTCTTTATATGCGGGAATTCTGCTGACATGCCTGTCTTGAGATTTCCCCAGAGAAAGCGTTTCCAAACTTCCCCTTGTAAACACGAGTTTAACTCCCTGAGTTGAATGCACACTTTGACAACCGTTCTGTTAGCTGCGTTTTGGTTTTAGAACCAGATAGTTCTCCTTACAGCATATACTCCCATTAACTCAGGAATGTCCAAACGCAGCTCGTACGAGAAAGGTGTTTCCGACTCCTGAATCTAAAGGGATATTTAACTCACTTAGCTGAACAATAGCACAGCAAAGCAATTTGAAGGATACGTTTCCTCTGTGTTTTAGGCAGAGTTTTACTGCTATTTCGTTATATGCGGGAACACTGCTGGAAATGCCTGTTTTGAGATTTCCCCACAGAAAGCATTTCCAGACTTCCGCTTCAACACACGATTTTAATTCTCTACGTTGAATGCATACATGGACAACCGTTCTGGTATACAGCTCCGTTTTGGTTTTCGAACCAGATAGTTCTACTTACAGCATATAATCCCATTCACTCAGGAATGTCCAAACGCAGCCCCTACCAGAAACGTGTTTCTAACTCCTGAATCTAAAGGGAGATTTAACTCACTTAGCTGAAGAAAACACAGCAGAGCAATTTGAAGAACACGTTTCTTCTGTGTTTTAGGCAGAGTTTTACTGCTATTTCTTTATATGCGCCAATACTAAAGGAAATGCTTGTTTTGAGATTTAACCACACGTTGCTTTTCCAGACGTCCCGTTCAAAACACGAGTTTAAATCCCTAAGTTGAATTCACACGTTGACAACCGTTCTGTTAGATAGCTCCGTTTTGGTTTCAGAACCAGATGGTTCTCCTTACAGCATATACTTCCATTCACTCAGGAATGTACAAACGCAGCCCTAATCAGAAACGTGTTTCTAACTCCTGATTCTAAAGGAAGATTTTACTCACTTAGCTGAGCAAACGCACAGCAGAGCAGATTGAAAGATATGTTTCCTCTGTGTTTTAGGCAGAGGTTTACTGCTATTTTGTTATATGCGGGAATACTGCTGGAAATGCCTGTTTTGAGATTTATCCACAGAAAGCGTTTCCAGACTTCCCGTTCAACACACGAGTTTAAATCCCTAAGTTGAATTCACACATTGACAACCGTTCTGTTAGATAGCTCTGTTTTGGTTTTAGAACCTGATACTCCTCCTTATAGCATATACTCCCATTCACTCAGGAATGTCCAAACGCAGCTCTTACAAGAAACGTGTTTTTAACTCCTGAATCGAAAGAGAGATTTAACTCACTTTGCTGAACAAGCGCACAGCAGAGCCATTTGAAGCATACGTTTCTTCTGTGTTTTAGGCAGAGTTTTACTTCTATTTTTTATGTACGGGAATACTGTTGGAAATGCCTGTTTTGACATTTCTCCACAGAAAGCATTTCCAGACTTCCCATTCAACACACGAGTTTAATTCTCTAAGGTGAATGCACACATTGACAACCGTTCTGTTAGATAGCTCCGTTTTGGTTTTTGAACCAGATAGCTCTTCTTACACCATTTACTACCATTAAGTCAAAAATGTCCAAATGCAATTCCTTCCAGAGACGTGTTTCTAAATCCTGAATCTAAAGTGAGATTTAACTCACTTATCTGAACAATCGCACAGCAGAGCAATTTGAAGGATACGTTTCTTCTGTATTTTAGCAGAGTTTTACTGCTATTTCGTTATATGCAGGAATACTGCTGGAAATGCCTGTTTTGAGATTACTCCACATAAAGCGTTTGCAGACTTCCTTTTCCACACACGAGTTTAACTCAGTAAGTTGAGTGCACTCATTGACAACCGTTCCGTTAAATAGATCCGTTTTGGTTTTAGAACCAGATAGTTCTCCTTACAGCATATATTCCCATTCACTCAGGAATGTCGAAACGCAGCCCTTACCTGAAACGTGTTTCTAACTCCTGAATCTAGAGGGAGATTTAACTCACTTAACTGAACAAACACCCAACAGAGCAATTTGAAGGATAGGTATCTTCGGTGTTATAGGCAGAATTTTACTGCTATTTCGTTATAAGTGGGAATACTGCAGGAAATGCCTCTTTTGATATTTCCCCACAGAAATCGTTTCAGGACTTCCCCTTCAACACAAGAGTTTAACTCCCTACGTTGTATGCACACATTGACAACCGTTCTGTTAGATAGCTCCGTTTTGGTTTTTGAATCATACTGTTCTCCTCACAGCATATACTCCCATTCATTCAGGAATGTCGAAACGCAGCTCTTACCAGAAACGTGTTTCTAACTCCTGAATCTAAACGGAGGTTTAACTCACTTAGCTGAACAAACGCACAGCAGAGCAATTTGAAGGATACGTTTCTTCTGCTTTTAAGGCAGAGTTTTACTGCTATTTCGTTATATGCAGGAATACAGCTGGAAATGCCTGTTTTGAGATGTCTACACAGAAGGTGTTTCCAGACATCCCCTTCAACAAACTAGTTTAACTCTCTACTTGGAAAGCACACATTGACAACCGTTCTGTTAGATAGCTCCGTTTTGGTTTTAGAACAAGATAGTTCTCTTTACAGCATATACTCCCATTCACTCAGGAATGTCCAAACGCAGCTCTTACCAGAAACGTGTTTCGGACTCCTGAATATAATGGGAGATTTAACTCACTTAGCTGAACAAATACACAGCAGAGTAGTTTGAAGGATGCGTTTCTTCTGTGTTTTAGGCAGAGTTTTACTGTTATTTCGTTATATGCGGGAATACTCCTGGAAATGCCAGTTTTGTGATTTCCCCACAGAAAACGTTTTCATACTTCCCCTTCAACAGACGAGTTTAACCACCTATGTTGAATGCACACATTGACAACTGTTCTGTTAGAGAGATCCGTTTTGATTTTAGAACCAGATAGTTCTTCTTACAGCATATAATCCCTTTAACTCAGGCAAGTCCAAACGCAGCCCTAAGCAGAAAGGTGTTTCTAACTCCTGAATCTAAAGGGAGGTTTAACTCACTTAGGTCATCAAACGCACAGCAGAGAAATTTGAAGGATATGATTCTTCTGTGTTTTAGGCAGACTTTTACTGCTATTTCCTTATATGCAGGGATATTTCTGGAAATGCCTGTTTTGAGATTTCTCCACAGAAAGCGTTTCCAGACTTCCCCTTCAACACACGAGTTTTACTCTCTAAGTTGAATGCACACATTGACAACTGTTCTGTTAGATAGCCCCGTTTTGGTTTTAGAACCAGATAGTCCTCCTTACAGCATATACTCCCATTCAATCAGGAATGTCCAAACGCAGCTCTTACCAGAAACGTATTTCTAACTCCTGAATCTATAGGTAGATTTAACTCACTTAGTTGAACAAACGCACAGCAGATTAATTTAAAGGATATGTTTCTTCTGTGTTTAAGGCAGAATTTCACTGCTTCTTCGTTATATGCGGAAATACTGCTGGAAATGCCTGATTTGAGATGTCTCCACAGAAATATTTTCCAGACTTCCCCTTCAAAACACTAGTTTAACTCTCTAAGTTGAATGCACACATTGACAACCGTTCTGTTAGATAGCTCCGTTTGGGTTTTAGAACCAGATAGTTCTTTTTACAGCATGTACACCCATTCACGCAGGATTGGCAAAACGCACCTCTTACCGGAAACGTGTTTCTACCACCTGAATCTAAAGGGAGATTTAACTCACTTAGCCATACAACGCACAGCAGAGCACTTTGAATAATAAGTTTCTTCTGTGTTTTAGGCAGAGTTTTACTGCAATTTCGGTATATGCGGGAATACTGCTGGAAATGCCTGTTTTGAGATTTCTCCACAGAAATCGTTTGCAGACTTCTCTTTCAACACGCGAGTTTAACTCTCTAAGTTGAATGCACACATTGACAACCATTCTGTTAGATAGCCCCGTTTTGGTTTTAGAAACAGACAGTTCTCCTTACAGCATATACTCCCATTCACTCAGGAATGTCAAAACGCAGCCCTTACCAGAAACAAGTTTCTAACTCCCGAATCTAAAGGGACATTTAACTCACCTGGCTGAACAAACGCAAAGCGGAGCAATTTGAAGGATACGTTTCTTCTGTGTTTAAGGCATAGTTTTACTGCTATTTCGTTATATGCGGGAATACTGCTGGAAATGCCTGTTTTGAGATGTCTCCACAGAAAGCGTTACCAGACATCCCCTTCAACTAACTAGTTTAACTCTCTAAGTTAAAAGCACACATTGACAACCGTACTGTTAGATAGCTACGTTTTCGTTTTAGAACCAGATAGTTCTCTTTACAGCATATACTCCCATTAACTCAGGAATGTCCAAACGCAGCTCTTACCAGAAACGTGTTTCAGACTCCTGAATCTAATGGGATATTTAACTCACTTAGCTGAACAAAAGCACAGCAGAGCAGTTGGAAGGATACGTTTGTTCTTGGTTATAGGCAGAGTTTTACTGCTATTTCGTTATATGCGGGAATACTGCTGGAAATGCCTGTTTTGAGATTTCCCCACAGAAATCCTTTCCAGACTTCCCCTTTACCACACCAGTTTAACTCCCTACGTTGAATGCACACATTCACAACCGTTCTGTTAGGTAGCTTGTTTTGGTTTTAGAACCAAATAGTTCTCCTTACATCATATACTCCCATTCAATCAGGAATGCCCAAACGCAGCTCTTAGCAGAAACGTGTTTCTAACTCCTGAATCTAAAGGGAGATTTAAATCCCTTAGCAGAACAAACGGACAGCATTGCAAGTTGAAGGATACGTTTCTTCGGTGTTTAAGGCAGAGTTTTACTGCCATTTCGTTATATGCGGGAATACTGCTGGAAATGCTTCTTTTGAGATTTCTCCACAGAAAGCGTTTCCAGACTTCCTCTTCAACTTAAGAGTTTAACTCTCTAAGTTGAATGCACACATTGACAACCTTTCTGTTAGATAGCTCCGTTTTGGTTTTAGAAGCAGATAATTCTCCTTACAGCATATACTCCCATTAACTCAGGAATGTCCAAACGCATCTCTTACCAGAAACGTGTTTCTGACTGCAGAGCATAACGGGAGATTTAACTCACGTAGCTGAACAAAGGCACAGCAGAGCAATTGGAAGGATACGTTTCTTTTGTGTTTTAGGCAGTGTGTTACTGCTATTACGTTATATGCGGAAATACTGCTGGAAAAATACTGTTTTGAGATTTTCCCACAGAATGCGTTTCCAGAATTCCCCTTCAACATACGAGTTTAACTCTCTTAGTTGAATGCACACAATGACAACCGTTCTGTTGGATATCTCCGTTTAGGTTTTAGAACCAGATAGTTTTCCTTACAGCATATATTCCCATTCACTCAGGAATGTCCAAACGCAGCTCTTACCAGAAACGTGTTTCTAACTCCTGAAATTAGAGGGAGATTTAACTCAATTACCTGAATAAACGCCCAGCATCACAATTTGAAGGATACGTTTCTTCTGTGTTATAGGCAGAGTTTTACTGCTATTTCGTTATATGCGGGATACTGCTGGAAATGCCTGTTTTTAGATTTCCCCACAGAAAACATTTCTGGACTTTCGCTTCAACACACGAGTTTAACTCCCTAAGTTGAATGCACACATTGAAAACCGTTCTGTTACAAAGCTCCGTTTTGATTTTAGAACCAGATAGTTCTCCTCACAGCATATACTCCCATTCACTAAGGAATGTCGAAACAGAGCTCTTACCAGAAATGGGTTTCTAACTCCTGAATGTAAAGGGAGATTTAAGTCACTTAGCTGAACAAAGGCACTGCAGAGCAATTTGAAGGATGCGTTTCTTCTGTGTTTACGGCAGAGTTTTATATGCGGGAATACTGCTGGAAATGCCTGTTTTGAGATTTCTCCACAGAAAGTGTTTCCAGACATCCCATTCAACACACTAGGTTAACTCTCTCAGTTGAATGCACACTTTGACAACCTTTCTGTTAGATAGCTCCGTTTTGGTTTTTGAACAAGATAGTTCTCCTTACAGGATATACTCCCATTTACCCAGGAATGTTCAAACGCAGCTCTTACCAGAAATGTGTTTCTGACTCCTTAATCTGAAGGGAGATTTACCTCACTTAGCGGAACAAACGCACAGCAGAGTAATTTGAAGTATACGTTACTTCTCTGTTTTAGGCAGAGTTTTACTTCTATTTGTTTATATGCGCTAATACTTCTGGAAATGCCTGTTTTGAGATTTCTCCACAGAATGCGTTTCCAGACTTCCCCTTCAGCACAAGAGTTTAACTCCTTATGTTGAATGCACACATTGACAACCGTTCTGTTAGATAGCTCAGTTTTGGTTTTAGAACAAGATTGTTCTCCTTACAGCATACACTCCCATTCACTCAGGAATGTCCAAACGCAGGTCTAACCAGAATCCTGTTTTTATCACCTGAATCTAAAGGGAGATTTAATTCACTTAGCTGAACGAAAGCACAGCAGAGCAATATGAAGAATACGTTTCTTCTGTGTTTTAGGCAGAGTTTTACTGCTATTTCTCTATATGCAGGAATACTGCTGGAAATGCCTTTCCTGTGATTTTCCAACAGGAAGAATTTCCAGTCTTCCCCTTTAACACACGTGTTTAGTTCCCTGAGTTGAATGCACACTTTGACAACCGTTCTGTTGGATAGCTCCGTTTTGGTTTTAGAACCACATAGTTTCCATTACAACATATACTCCCATTTACTCAGGAATGTCCAAACGCACCACTTACCAGAAACGTGTTTCTAACCCCTGAATCTAAAGGGAGATTTAACTCACGTAGCTGAAAAACCGCACAGCAGAGCATTATGAAGAATAACTTTCTTCTCTGTTTTAGGCAGAGTTTTACTGCTATTTTGTTATATGCGGGAATACTGCTGGACATTCGTGTCTTGAGATTTCCCCACAGAAAGAGTTACCAGACATCCCCTTCAAAGCACGAGTTTAACTCCCTAAGTTGAATGCACACATTCACAACCATTCTGTAAGATAGCTCCATTTTTGTTTTAGAACCAGATACTTCTCCTTACAGCATGTACTTTCATTCACTCAGGAATGTCCAAACGCAACTCTTAACAGAAACGTGTTTCTAACTCCTGAATCTAAAGGGAGATTATACTCACTTTGCCAAAGAAAAGCACAGCAGAGCAATTTGAAGGATACATTTCTTCTGTGTTTTAGGCAGAGGTTTACTACTATTTCGTTATATGCGGAAATAGTGCTGGAAATGCCTGTTTTGAGATGTCTCCACAGAAAGCGTTTCCAGACTTCACCTTCAACACACTAGTTTAACTCTCTAAGTTGAATGCACACATTGACAACCGTTCTGTTAGATTGCTCCGTTTGGTTTTAGAACCAGATAGTTCTCCTTACAGCATATATATGCATTCATTCAGAAATGTCCAAACGCAGTCCTTACCAGAAACGTGTTTCTAACTCCTGAATCTAAAGAGAGATTTAACTCACTTAGCTGAACAATCGCAGAGCATAGCAATTTGAAGGATAAGTTCCTTCTATGTTTTCAGCAGAGTTTTACTGCTATTTTTTTATATGTGGGAATACTGCTGGAAAAGCCTGTTTTGAGATTTCTTCACAGAAAGGGTTTCCAGACTTCCCCTTCAACACGCGAGTTTAACTCCTTATGTTGAATGCACACATTGACAACCGTTCTTATAGATAGCTAAGTTTTGGTTTTAGAAGAAGAGAGTTATCCTTACAGCATATACTCCCATTCACTCAGGAATGTCCAAGTGCAGCTCTTACCAGAAACGTGTTTCTAACTCCTGAAAATAAAGGGATATTTAACTCACTTAGCCGAACAATCGCACAGCAGAGCAATTTGAAGGATACGTTTTCTCTGTGTTTTAGGCAGAGTTTAACTACTACTTCGTAATATGCGGGAATACTGTTGGCAATATCTGTTTTGAGATTTCTCCACAGGAAGCGTTTCCAGACTTCCCCTTCAACACAGTCGTTTATCTCTGTAAGTTGAATGCACACATTGACAACCGTTCTTTCAGATAGCTCCGTTTTGGTTTTAGAACAAGATAGTTCTCCTTACAGCATATACTCCCATTCACTCAGGAATGTCCAAACGCAGGTCTAACCAAAATCCTGTTTCTATCACCTGAATCTAAAGGGAGATTTAATTCACTTAGCTGAACGAAAGCACAGCAGAGCATAATGAAGAATACCTTTCTTCTCTGTTTTAGGCAGAGTTTTACTGCTATTTCATTATATGCGGGAATACTGCTGGAAATGCCTCTCTTGAGATTTGCCCACGGAAAGAATTTCCAGACTTCCCCTTCAACACACGAGTTTAGTTCCCTGAGTTGAGTGCACACTTTGACAACACTTCTGTTGTATAGTTCCGTTTTGGTTTAGAACCAGATAGTTTCCCTTACAACATATATTCCCATTTACTCAGGAATCTCCAAACGAACCACTTACCAAAACGTGTTTCTTAATCCTGAATCTAAAGGGAGATTTAACTCACTTAGTTGAACAAACGCACAGCAGAGCAATTTGAAGTATACGTTTCTACTGTGTTTTAGGCAGAGCTTTACTGCTATTTCGTTATATGCGGGAATACTGCTGGAAAATACCTGTTTTCATATTTCCCCAAAAAAGCGTTTCCAGACTTCCTCTTTAACACGCGAGTGTAACTCTCTAAGTTGAATGCACACATTGACAACCGTTCTGTTAGATAGCACCGTTTTGGTTTTAGAACCAGATAGTTCTCCTTACAGCATATACTCCCAATAACTAAGGAATGTCCAAACACAGCTCTTACCAGAACCGTGTTTATATCTCCTGTATCTAAAGGGAGATTTTACTCACTTTGTTGAACAAAAGCACAGCAGAGCAATTTGAAGGATACGTTTCTTCTGTGTTTTAGGCAGAGTTTAACTGCTTTTTCGTTATATGCAGAAATAGTGCAGGAAATGGCTGTTTTGAGATGTCTCCAAAGAAAGCGTTTCCAGACTTCCCCTTCAACACACTAGTTTAACTCTCTAAGTTGAATACACACACTGACAACCGTTTGTTAGATTGCTCCGTTTTGGTTTTAGAACCAGATAGTTCTCCTTACAGCATATATACACATTCATTCAGAAATGTCCAAACGGAGCCCCTACCAGAAACGTGTTTCTAACTCCTAAATGTAAATGGAGATTTAACTCACTTAGCTGAACAATCGCAGAGCATAGCAATTTGAAGGATGGGTTTCTTCTATGTTTTCGGCAGAGTTTTACTACTATTTTGTTATATGCAGGAATACTGCTGGAAATACCTGTTTTGAGATTTATCCACCGAAAGCGTTTCCCGACTTCCCTTCAACACCCGAGTTTAACTCCCTAAGGTGTATGCACACATTGAAAACCGTTCTTTTAGATAGCTCCGTTTTGGTTTTAGAACCAGATCGTTCTCCTTACATCATAAACTGCCATTCACTCAGGAATGTCCAAACGCAGCTCTTACCAGAAACGTGTTTCAAACTCTTGAATCTAAACGGAGATTTAACTCACTTAGCTGAACAAACGAAAAGCAGAGTAATTTGAAGGATACGTTTCTTCCCTATTTTAGGCAGGGTTTTACTGCTATTTCGTTATATGCGGGAATACTGCTGGAAATGCGTGTCTTGAGATTTGCCCACAGAAAAGGTTTCCAGACTTCCCTTTCAACAAACGAGTTTAACTCCCTGAGTTGAATGCACACTTTGACAACCGTTCTGTTGGACAGATCCGTTTTTTTTTTAGAACCAGAAAGTTCCCCTTACAACATATAATCCCATTTACTCAGGAATGTCCAAACGCACCACTTACCAGAAACGTGTTTCTTTCTCCTGAATCTAAAGGGATATTTAACTCACTTAGCTGAACAAACGCACATCAGAGCAATTTGAGGGATACGTTTCTATTGTGTTTTAGGTAGAGCTTTACTGCTATTTCATTTTATGCGGGAATACTGCTGGAAATGCCTGTTTTGAGATTTCCCCACAGAAAGCGTTTCCAGACTTCCTCTTCAACACAGGCGTTTATCTCCCTACGTTGAATGCACACATATACAACCATTCTGTTAGATAGCTCCGTTTTGGTTTTAGAACCAGATAGTTCTCCTTAAAGTATATACTCCCGTTCATTCGGGAATGTCCAATCGCAGCTCTTACAAGAAAGGTTTTTCTAACTCCTGAATATAATGGGAGATTTAACTCACGTAGGTGAACAAACGCACAGCAGAGCAATATGAAAAATAACTTTCTTCTGTTTTTTAGGCAGAGTTTTACTGCTATTTTGTTATGTGCGGTAATAATGCTGGAAATACCTGTCTTGATATTTCCCCACAGAAAGCGTTTCCAGACTTCCCCTTCAACACATTAGGTTAGCTCTCTAAGATGAATGCACACATTGACAACCTTTCTGTAAGATAGCTCCGTTTTGGTTTTAGAACCAGATAGTTCTCCTTACATCATATACTCCCATTCACTCAGGATTGTACAAACGCAGCTCTTACCAGAAACGTGTTTCTAACTTCTGAATCTAAAGGGAGATTTCACTCACTTAGCTCAACAAACGCACAGCAGAGCAATTTGAGGGATACGTTCCTTCTTTGTTTAAGGCAGAGTTTAACTGCTATTTCGTTATATGCGGGAATACTGCTGGAAATGCCAGTTTTGAGATTTCCCCACAGAAAGCGTTTCCAGACTTCCCCTTCAACAACCGAGCTTAACTCCCTAAGTTGAATGCATACATTGACAACCGTTCTGATAGATAGCCCGGTTTTGGTTTTAGAACCAGATAGTTCTCTTTACACCATGTACTCCCATTCACTCAGGAATGTCCAAACGCAGCTCTTACCAGAAACGTGTTTCTAACTCCTCAACCTAAAGAAAGATTTAACTCACTTGGCTGAATAAACGCACAGCAGAGGAATTTGAAGGATACGTTTCTTCTGTGTCTTAGTCAGAGTTTTACCGCTATTTCTTTATAAGCGAGAATATTGCTGGAAATGCTTGTTCTGGGATTTATCCCCAAAAAAGCGTTTCCAGACTTACACTTCAACACACTTGTTTAACTCCCTAAGTTGAATGCACACATTGACAACCGTTCTATAAGACAGCTCCGTTTTGATTGTAGAACCAGATACTTCTCCTTACAGCATATACTCCCATTCACTCAGGAACGTCCAAACGCAGCTCTTACCAGAAACATGTTTCTAACTCCTGAATCTAAAGGGAGATTTAACTCACTTAGCTTGACAAACGCACAGCAGAGCAATTTGAAGGATACGTTTCTTCAGTGCTTTAGGCAGAGTATTACTGCTATTTCGTTATATGCCAGAATACTGCTGGAAATGCCTGTTTTGAGATGTTTCCACAGAAAGCGTTCCCAGACTTCCCCTTCAACACACGAGTTTAACTCTCTAAGTTGAATGCACACATTGACAACCGTTCATTTAGAGAGCTCCGTTTTGATTTTAGAACCAGATGGTTCTCCTTTCAGCATATACTCCCATTCACTAAGGAATGTCCACACGCAGCTCTTACCAGAAACGTTTCTCTATCTCCTGAATCTAAAGAGAGATTTAACTCACATAGCTGAGCAAACGCACAGCAGACCCATTTGAAGGATACGTTTCTTCTGTGTTTTAGGCAGAGTTTTACTGCTTCGTCGTTATATGCGGGAATACTGCTGGAAATAACTGTTTTGAGATTTCCCCACAGAAAGCGTTTCCAGACGTCCCCTTCAACAGAGAAGTTTAACTTCCTACGTTGAATGCACACATTGACAACCGTTCGGTTAGATAGCTCCGTTTTGGTTTTAGAACCAGATCGTTCTCCTTACACCATATACTCCCATTCACTCAGGAATGTCCAAACGCAGCTCTTACCAGAAACGTGTTTCTAACTCCTGAATCTAAAGGGAGATTTAACTCTCTTAGCTGAACAAACGCCAAGCAGAGATATTTGAAAGATACGTTTCTTCTGTGGTTTAGGCAGGGTTTTACTGCTATTTCGTTATATGCGGGAATACTGCTGGAAATGCCTGTTTTAAGATTTCTCCACAGGAAACGTTTCCAGACTCCCCCTTTAACACACTAGTTTTACTCTCTACGTTGAGCGCACATATTGACAACCGTTCTGTTAGATAGTTCCGTTTTGGCTTTAGAACCAGATAGTTCTCCTTACAGCATTTTCCCCAATCACTCAGGAATGTCCAAATGCAGCTCTTACCAGAAACGTGTTTCTAACTCCTGATTCTAAAGGGATATTTAAATCACGTAGCTGACCAAACGCACCGAAGAGCAATAGGAAAACTTAATTTCTTCTGTGTTTTAGGCAGAGTTTTACTGCTATTTTGTTATATGCGGGAATACTGCTGGAAATGCCTGTCTTGAGATTTGCCCACAGAAAGGGTTTCCAGACTTCCCTTTCAACACAAGAGGTTAACTCCCTGAGTTGAATCCACAGTTTGACAATCTTTCTGTTGGATAGCTCCGTTTTGTTTTTAGAACCAGATTGTTCCCCTTACAACATATACTCCCATTTACTCAGGAAGGTCCAAACGCACAACTTACTAGAAACGTATTTCTTACTCCTGAATCTAAAGGGAGATTTAACTCACTTAGCTCAACAAACGCACAGCATAGTAATTTGAAGGATACGTTTCTATTGTGTTTTAGGCTGAGCTTTACTGCTATTTCGTTATATGCGGGAATACTGCTGGAATTGCCTGTTTTGAGATTTCCCCACAGAAAGCGTTTCCAGACATCCTCTTCAAAACACGAGTTTAACACTCTAAGTTGAATGCACACATATACAACCATTCTGTTAGATAGCTCCGTTTTGGTTTTAGAACCAGATAGTTCCCCTTACAACATATACTCCCATTTACTCAGGAATGTCCAAACGCACACTTACCAGAAAAATGTTTCTTACTCCTGAATCTAAAGGGAGATTTAACTAACTTAGCTGAAGAAAGGCAAAGCAGAGGTATTTGAAGGATACGTGTCTTCTGTGTTTTAGGCAGAGTTTTACTGCTATTTCGTTATATGCGGGAATACTGCTGGAAATGCCTGTTTTGAGATTTCTCCACAGGAAGCGTTTCCAGACTTTCCCTTTAACACACTGGTTTTACTCTCTAAGTTGAAGGCACACATTGACAACCGTTCTGTTAGATAGCTCCGTTTTGGTTTTAGAACCAGATAGTTCTCCTTACAGCATATACTCCCAATCACTCAGGTATGTCCAAACGCAGCTCTTAACAGAAACGTGTTTCTAACTCTTGAATCTAAAGGGAGATTTAACTCACGTAGCTGAACAAACGCACAGCACAGCAGTATGAAAACTAAATTTCTTCTGTGTTTTAGGCAGAGTTTTACTGCTATTTGCTTATATGCGGGAATACTGCTGGAAATGTCTGTTTTCAGATTTCTCGACAGGAAGCATTTCCAGACTTCCCCTTCAGCACACGACTTTAACTCCCTATGCTGAATGGACATATTGACAACCGTTCTTTCAGAAAGTTCCGTTTTAGTTTTAGAACCAGATAGTTCACCTTACAGCATATACTCCCATTCATTCAGGAATGTCCAAACACAGCTCTTTCTAGAAACGTGTCTCTAACTCCTGAATCTAAAGGAAGATTAACTTACTTAGCTCAACAAACGCAAAGCAGAGCTATTTGAAAGATACGTTTCTTCTGTGTTTTAGGCAGAGTTTTACTGCTATTTCATTATATGCTGGAATGCTGTTGGAAATGTCTGTTTTGAGATTTTCCCACAGAAAGCGTTACCAGACTTCCCTTTCAAAACAAGAGTTTAACTCCCTAAGTTGAAAGCACACATTCACAACCATTCTGTTAGATAGCTCCGTTTTGGTTTTAGAACCAGATAGTTCTCCTTACAGCATATATTCCCATTCACTCAAAAATGTCCAAACGCAACATTTACCAGAAACGTGTTTCTGACTTCTGAATCTAAAGGGAGTTTTAACTCACTTAGCTGAACAAACGCACAGCAGAGCAATTTGAAGGATACCTTTCCTCTGTGTTTTAGGGAGAGTTTTACTGCTATTTCTTTATATGCGCTAATACTGATGGAAATGCCTGTATTGAGATTTAACCACACGTTGCGTTTCCAGACTTCCCCTTCAGCACACGAGTTTAACTCCCTAACCTGAATGTACACATTGACAGCCGTTCTTTTAGAAAGTTCCGTTTTGGTTTTAGAACCAGCTAGTTCTCCTCACAGCATATACTCCCATTCATTCAGGAATGTCCAAACGCAGCTCTTTCTAGAAACGTGTTTCTAACTCCTGAATCTAAAGGGAGATTTTACTCACTTAGCTTAAAAAAGCAAAGCAGAGCTATTTGAAGGATATGTTTCTTCTGTGGTTTAGGCAGAGTTTTACTGCTATTTCAGTATATTCGGGAATACTGCTGGAAATGCCTGTTTTGAGATTTCTCCACAGGAAGCGTTTCCAGACTCCCCCTTTAACACACTAGTTTTACTATCTAAGTTGAACGCACACATTGACAACCGTTCTGTTAGATAGCTCCGTTTTGGTTTTAAAACCAGATAGTTCTCCTTACAGCATATACTCCCAATCACTCAGGAATGTCCAAAGGCAGTTCTTACCAGAAACGTGTTTCTAATTACTGAAGCCAAACGGAGATTTAACTCACGTAGCTGAACACATGCACAGCAGAGTAATATGAAAAATAAATTTCTTCTGAGTTTTAGGCAGAGGTTTTCTGCTATTTCTTTATATGCGGGAATACTGCTGGAAATGTCTGTCTTGAGATTTCCCCACAGAAAGCGTTTCCAGACTTCCCCTTGTAAACACGAGTTTAACTCCCTGAGGTGAATGCACATTTTGACAACCGTTCTGTTAGCCGCGTTTTGGTTTTAGAACCAGATAGTTCTCCTTACAGCATATACTCCCATTAACTCAGGAATGTCCAAACGCAGCTCTTACCAGAAACGTGTTTCTAACTCCTGAATCTAAAGGGATATTTAACTCACTTAGCTGAACAATCGCACAGCACCACAATTTGAAGGATACGTTTCCTCTCTGTTTTAGGCAGTTTTACTGCTATTTCGTTATATGCGGGAATACTTTTGGAAATGTCTGCTTTTCGATTTCTCCACAGGAAGCGTTTCCAGACTTCCCCTTCAACACACGAGTTTATCTCTCTAAGTTGAATGCACACATTGACAACCGTTCTGTTAGATAGCTCCATTTTGGTTTTAGAACCAGATAGTTCCCCTTACAACATATACTCCCATTTTCTCAGGAATCTCCAAAGGAACCGCTTACCAGAAACGTGTTTCTTACTCCTGATTCTAAAGGGAGATTTAACTCACTTAGCTGAAGAAAGGCACAGCAGAGCAAATTGAAGGGTATGTTTCTTCTGTGTCTTAGGCAGAGTTTTACTTCTATATCGTTATATGCAGGAACACTGCTGGAAATGCCTGTTTTGAGATTTCCCCACAGAAAGCGTTTCCCGACATTCCCTTCAACACACTAGTTTAAATCCCTAAGTTGAGTCCACACATTGACAACAGTTCTGTTAGATAGCTCCGTTTTGGTTATAAAACCAGATAGTTCTCCTTACAGCATATACTCCCAATCACTCAGGAATGTCCAAAGGCAGTTCTTACCAGAAACGTGTTTCTGATTACTGAAGCCAAACGGAGATTTAACTCACGTAGCTGAACACATGCACAGCAGAGCAATATGAAAAATAAATTTCTTCTGAGTTTTAGGCAGAGTTTTTCTGCTATTTCTTTATATGCGGGAATACTGCTGGAAATGTCTGTCTTGAGATTTCCCCACAGAAAGCGTTTCCACACTTCCCCTTGTAAACACGAGTTTAACTCCCTGAGGTGAATGCACATTTTGACAACCGTTCTGTTAGCCGCGTTTTGGTTTTAGAACCAGATAGTTCTCCTTACAGCATATACTCCCATTAACTCAGAAATGTCCAAACGCAACTCTTACCAGAAACGTGTTTCTTGCTCCTGAATCTAAATGGAGATTTAACTCACTTAGCTGAACAAACGCTCAGCAGTGCCATTTGAAGGATACGTTTCTATTGTGTTTTAGGCAGAGCTTTACTGCTGTTTCGTTATATGCGGAAATACTGCTGGAAATGCCTGTTTAGAAATTTCCCCACAGAAAGCCTTTCCAGACTTCCTTGTCAACACACGAGTTTAACTCTCTAAGTTGAATGCCCACATATACAGCCATTCTGTTAGATAGCTCCGTTTTGGTTTTAGAACCAGATAGTTCGCCTTACAACATATAGTCCCATTTACTCAGGAATATCCAAACGCACCACTTACCAGAAACGTGTTTTTTAATCCTGAATCTAAAGGGAGATTTAACTCCCTTAGCTGAACAAACGCACAGCAGAGCAATTTGAAGGATAGGTTTCTATTGTGTCTTAAGCAGAGTTTTACTGCTATTTCTTTATATGCGGGAATTCTACTGGAAATGCCTGTCTTGAGATTTCCCCACAGAAAGCGTTTCCAGATTTCCCCTTCTAAACACGAGTTTAACTCCCTGAGTTGAATGCACGCTTTGACAACCGTTCTGTTAGCTGCGTTTTGGTTTTAGAACCAGATAGTTCTCCTTACAGCATATACTCCCATTAACTCAGGAATGTCCAAACGCAGCTCTTACGAGAAACGTGTTTCTAACTCCTGAATCTAAAGGGATATTTAACTCACTTAGCTGAACAATCGCACAGCAGCACAATTTGAAGGATACGTTTCCTCTCTGTTTTAGGCAGAGTTTTACTGCTATTTCGTTATATGCGGGAATACTTTTGGAAATGTCTGCTTTTCGATTTCTCCACAGGAACCGTTTCCAGACTTCCCCTTCAACACACGAGTTTATCTGTCTGAGTTGAATGCACACATTGACAACCGTTCTGTTAGATAGCTCCGTTTTGGTTTTAGAACCAGATAGTTCCCCTTACAACATATACTCCCATTTTCTCAGTAATCTCCAAACGAACCGCTTACCAGAAACGTGTTTCTTACTCCTGATTCTAAAGGGAGATTTAACTCACTTAGCTGAAGAAAGGCACAGCAGAGCAAATTGAAGGGTATGTTTCTTCTGTGTCTTAGGCAGAGTTTTACTTCTATATCGTTACATGCAGGAACACTGCTGGAAATGCCTGTTTTGAGATTTCCCCACAGAAAGCATTACCCGACATTCCCTTCAACACACTAGTTTAAATCCCTAAGTTGAGTCCGCACATTGACAACAGTTCTGTTAGATAGCTCCGTTTTGGTTTTAGAAGCAGGTAGTTCTCCTTATACCATATAACCCCATTCACTCAGTAATGTCCAAACGCAGAACGTACCGGAAACATCTTTCTAATTCCTGAATCTAAAGGGAGATTTAAATCTCTTAGCTGAACAAACCCACAGCAGAGCAGATTGAACGAAAGGATTCTTCTGTGTTTTAGGCAGAGTTTTACTGCCATTTCGTTATATGCGGGAATACTCCTGGAAATGCCTGTTTTGACATTTCACCAGAGAAAATGTTTCCAGACTTCCCCTTCAACACACGATTTTATCTCCAAATGTTTAATGCACACAATGAAAACCTGTCTGTCAGAAACCTCCGTTTGGGTTTTAGAACCAGATAGTTCTCCTTACACCATATACTCCCATTCACTCAGGATTGTCCAAACGCAGTTCTTACCAGAAACGTGTTTCTTACTCCTGAATAGGAAGGGAGATTTAATTCACTAAGCTGAACAAACGCACATCAGAGCAATTTGAAGGATACATTTCTTCTGTGTTTTAGGCGGAGTTTTACTGCTATTTCTTTATATGCGGGAATACTGCTGGAAATGCCTTTTTTGAGATTTCTCAACAGAAAGCGTTTCCAGACTTCCCCTTCAACACACGAGTTTTACTCCCTATGTTGAATGCACACATTGACAACCGTTCTGTTAGATAGCTCCGTTTTGGTTTTCGAACCAGATTTTTCTACTTCCAGCATATGCTCCCATTCACTCAGGAGTGTCCAAGCGAAGCTCTTACCAGAAACGTGTTTCTAACTCCTGAATCTAAAGTTAGATTTAACTCACTTAGCTGAAAAAACGCACAGCAGAGCAATTAAAAGTATACGTTTCTTCAGTGTTTTAGGCAGAGTTTTACTGCTATTTCTTTAAATGTGGGAATACTGCTGGAAATGACTGTTTTGAGATTTTTCCTCAGAAAGCGTTTCTAGACTTCCCCTTCAACACACGAGGTTAACTTCCTAAGTTGAATGCACACATTGACAACCGTTCTGTTAGATAGCTCCGTTTTGGTTTTAGAACCAGATAGTTCTCCTTACAGCATATACTCCCATTCAGTCAGGAATGTCCTAACGCAGCTCTTACCAGAAACGTGTTTTTAACTCCTGAATATAAAGGGAGACTTACCTCACTTAGCTGAACAAACGCACAGCAGAGCAGATTGAAGGATACGTTTCTTCTGTGTTTTAGGCAGACTTTTACAGCTATTTCGTTATAAGCGGGAATAGTGCTGGAAATGCCTGTTTTGAGATCTCTCCACAGAAATCGTTTCCAGACTTCCCCATAAACACAGAAGTTTAACTCCATAAGTTGAATGCAAAAATTGACCACCGTTATGTTAGATAGCTCCGTTTTGGTTTTTGAACCAGATAGTTATCCTTACAGCAAATACACCCATTCACTCAGGGATGTCCAAATGCAGCAATTACCAGAAACGTGTTTCTTATTCCTGAATGTAAAGTGAGATTTACCTCACTTAGCTAAACAAACGCAAAGCAGAAAAATTTGAAGGATACGTTTCTTCTGTGTTTTAGGCAGAGTTTTACTGCTATTTCATCATATGCGGGAACAGTGCTGGAAATGCCTGTTTTGAGATTTCCCCTCAGAAAGCTTTTCCAGACTTCCACTTGTACACACGAGTTTTAATCCCTAAGGTGAATGCACACATTGACAACCATTCTGTTAGATAGCCCCGTTTTGGTTTTAGAACCAAATTTTTCTCTTTACAACATATAAACCCATTCACTCAGGAATGTCCAAACCCAGCTCTTACCAGAAACGTGTTTCTTACTCCTGAAGATAAAGAAAGATTTAATTCACTAAGCTGAACAAACGCACAGCAGAGCAATTTGAAGGATACGTTTCTTCTGTGTTTTACGCAGAGTTTTACTGCTATTTCGTTATATGCGGGAATACTGCTGGAAATGCCTGTTTTGAGATGTCTCCACAGAAAGAGTTTCCAGAGTTCCCCTTCAACACACGCGTTTAACTCTCTAAGTTGAATGCACACATTGACAACCGTTCCGTTAGACAGCTCGGTTTTGGTTTTAGAACCAGATAGTTCTCCTTACAGCATATACTCCCTTTTACTCAGGAATGTTCAAACGTAGTTATTACAGGAAAAGTGTTTTTAACTCCTGAATCTAAAGGGAGATTTAACTCACTTAGCTGAACAAACACACAACAGAGCAATTTGAAGAATACGTTTCTTCTGTGTTTTAGGCAGAGTTTTACTGCCATTTCTTTATATGCGCTAATACTGCTGGAAATACCTGTTTTGAGATTTGCCAACGGAATGCGTTTCCAGACTCCCCCTTTAACACACTAGTTTTACTCTCTAAGTTTAGCGAACACATTGCCAACTGTTCTCTTAGACAGGTCCGTTTTGGTTTTAGATCCAGATAGTTTTCCTTACAGCATATACTCCCATTCACTCAGAAATATCCGAACGCAGATCTTACCATAAACTGGTTTCTAACTCCTGAATCTAAAGGGCGATTAAACTCACTTAGCTGAACAACCGCACAGCAGAGCAATTTGAAGGATTGGTTTCTTCTGTGTTTTAGGCAGAGTTTCACTGCTATGTCGTTATAGGCTGGAATACTGCTGGAAATACTTGTTTTGAGATTTGTCTACAGAAAGCGTTTCCAGACTTCCCATGAAACACACGTGTTTAACTCCCTAAGTTCAACGCACGCATTGACAACCATTCTTTTAGAAAGCTCCGTTTTGCTTTTAGAACCAGAGAGTTATCCTTACAGCATATATTCCCATTCACTCAGGAATGTCCAAATGCAGCTCTTAACAGAAACGTGTTTCAAACTCCTGAATCTAAAGGGAGATTTAACTCACTTAGCTGAACAAACGCACAGAAGAGCAATTTGAAGGATACGTTTCTTCTGTGTTTTAGGCAGAGTTTTACTGCTATTTCGTTATATGCGGGAATACTGATGGAAATGCCTGTTTTGAGATTACACCACAGAAAGCGTTTCCAGACTTCCCCTTCAACACACGAGTTTAACTCTCTAATTTAAATGCAAACATTGAAAACCGTTCTTTTAGAAAGCTCCGTTTTGGTTTTAGAACCAGATATTGCTTATTAGAGCATATACTCCCATTCACTCAGAAATGTCCAAACGCAGCTCTTACCAGAAACGTTTTTCTAACTCCTGAATCTAAAGGGAAATTTAAGTCACTGAGCTGAACAAAGGCACAGCAGAGCAATTTGAAGGATATGTTTCTCCTGTGTTTTAGGCAGAGTTTTACTGCTATTTTGTTATATGCCGGAATACTGATGGAAATGCCTGTTTTGAGATTTCTCCACAGAAAGCGTTTCCAGACTTCCCCTTCAACAAACGAGTTTACCTCTTTACGTTGAATGAACACATTGACAACCGTTCTGTTAGATAGCTCCGTTTTGGTTTTAGAACCAGATAGTACTTTTTACAGCATATACCCCCATTCACTCAGGAATGTCCAAACGCAGCTCTTTCCAGAAAGGTTTTTCTAACTTCTGAATGCATTGGGAGATTTAACTCACTTAGCTGAACAAACGCACAGCAGATCCATTTGTAGGATACGTTTCTTCTGTTGTTTAGGCAGAGTTTTACTTCTATTCTGTTATATGCGGGAATACTGCTGGAAATGCCTGTTTTGAGACTTGCCCACAGGAAGCGTTTCCAGACCTACTAGTTTAACTCCCGAAGTTGAATACACACATGGACAACCGTTCTGTTAGATAGATCCGTTTTGGTTTTAGAACCAGACAGTTCTCCTTACACCATATACTCCCATTTACTCAGAAATGTCCAAATGCAGCTCGTACCAGAAACGTGTATCTAACTCCTGAATATAAAGGGCGATTTAACTCACTTGGCTGAACAAACGCACAGGAAAGAAACGTGAAGTATACGTTTCTTCATTTTTTTAAGTAGAGTTTTACTGCTATTTCGTTATATGCTGGAATACTGCTGGAAATGCCTGTTTTGAGATTATTCCACAGAAAGAGATTCCAGACTTTCCCTTCAACACAGGAGTTTAACTTTTTAAGTTGAATGTGCACATTGACAACCGTTCATTTATTTAGCTCCAATTTGGATTTAGAACCAGACAGTTCTCCTTACAGCATATACTCCCATTCACTCAGAAATGTCCAAACGCAGCTCTTACTAGAAACGTGTTTCAAACTCCTGAATCTAAAGGGCGATTTAACTCACTTAGCTGAACAAACGCACAGGAAAGAAATTTGAAGTATACGTTTCTTCTGTGTTTTTGGCAGAGTTTTACTGCTATTTTTTTATATGCGGGAATACTGCTGGAAATGCCTGTTTTGAGATTTGCCCACAGGAAATGTTTCCAGACTTACGCTTCAACACACTACTTTAACTCCCTAAGTTGAATGCATACATTGACAACCGTTCTGTTAGATAGAAGCTTTTTGGTTTTAGAACCAGATAGTTCTCCTTACACCATATACTCCCATTTACTCAGGAATGTCCAAAAGCAGCTCTTACCAGAAACGTGTTTCTAACTCCTGAATCTAAAGGGCGATTTAACTCACTTAGCTGAACAAACGCACAGGAAAGAAATTTGAAGTATACGTTTCTTCATTGTTTTTGGTAGAGTTTTACTGCTATTTCGCTATATGCTGGAATACTGCTGGAAATGCCTGTTTTGAGATTTCTCCACAGAAAGAGATTCCAGACTTTCCCTTCAACACAAGAGTTTAACTTTTTAAGTTGAATGTGCACATTGACAACCGTTCATTTATTTAGCTCCGTTTTGGTTTTAGAACCAGATAGTTCTCCTTACAGCATATACTCCCATTCACTCAGAAATGTCCAGACGCAGCTCTTACCAGAAACGTGTTTCTAACTCCTGAATCTAAAGGGCGATTTAACACATTTAGCTGAACAAACGCACAGCAGAGCCATTTGAAGGATTCGTTTCTTCATTGTTTTAGGCAGAGTTTTACTGCTATTTCGTTATAGGAGGGAATACTGCTGGAAATGCCTGTTTTGAGATTTGCCCACAGAAAGCGTTTCCAGACTTCCCATTAAACACACGTGTTTAACTCCCTAAGTTGAATGCACACATTTACAACCATTCTGTTAGATAGCACCGTTTTGCTTTTAGAAGCAGATAGTTCTCCTTACACCAGATATTCCGATTCACTCAGGAATGTGCAAGCGCAGCACTTACCAGAAACCTGTTTCAAACTCCTGAATATAAAGGGCGATTTAACTCACTTAGCTGAACAAAGGCACAGCAGATCAAGATGAAGGATACGTTTCTTCTGTGTTTTAGGCAGAGCTTTACTGCTATTTTGTTATATGCGGGAATACTGCTCGAAATGCCTGTTTTGAGATTTGCCCACAGAAATCGTTTCCAGACTTACCCTTCAATACACTAGTTTAACTCCCTACGTTGAATGCACACATTAACAACCGTTTTGTTAGATGGCTCCGTTTTGGTTTTAGAACCTGATAGTTCTCCTTACACCATATACTCCCAATTACTCAGGAATGTCCAAACGCAGCTCTAACCAGAAAAGTGTTTCTAACTCCTGAATTTAAAGAGCGATTTAACTCACTTAGCTGAACAAACGCACAGGAAAGAAATTTGAAGGATACGTTTCTTCATTGTTTTAGGTAGAGTTTTAGTGCTATTTCGTTATATGCTGTAATACTGCTGGAAATGCCTGTTTTGAGATTTCTCCAAAGAAAGCGATTCCAGACTTGCCCTTCAACACAGGGGTTTATCTTTTTAAGTTGAATGCGCACATTGACAACCCTTCTGATAGTTAGTTACGTTTATGTTTTAGAACCAGATAATTCTCCTTACAGCATATACTCCCATTCACTCAGGAATGACAAAACGCAGCTCTTACGTGTTTGTAACTCCTGAATCTAAAAGGAGATTTAACTCACTTAGCTGAACAAATGCACAAAAGAGCAATTTGAAGGATACGTTTCTTCTGTGATTTTGGCAGAGTTTTACTGCTATTTTATTATATGCGGGAATACTGCTGGAAATGCCTGTTTTGAGATTTGCGCACAGAAAACGTTTCCAGACTTCCTCTTCAACAGACGAGTTTAACTCCCTAAGTTGAATGCACACATTGACAACCGTTCTGTTAGAGAGCTCCTTGTTGGTTTTAGAACCAGATCGTTCTCCGTACAGCATATACTCCCATTCTCTCAGGAATGTAAAAAAGCAGCTCTTACCAGAAACGTGTTTCTAACTCCTGAACCAAATGGCGGTTTAACTCATTAAGCTGAACAAACTCACAGCAAAGCAATTTGATGGATACGGTTCTTCATTGCTTTAGGCAGAGTTCTACTTCTATTTCGTTATATGCGGGAATACTGCCGGAAATGCTTGTTTTGAGATTTCTCCACAGAAAGCGATGCCAGACTTGACCGTCAACACACGAGATTAACATTCTATGTTGAATGCGCACATTGAGAACCGTTCTCTTAGATAGCTCCGTTTTGCTTTTTGAACCAGATAGTTCTCCTTACAGCATATACTCCCATTCACTCCGGAATGACCAAACGCAGCTCTTACCAGAAAAGTGTTTCAAACTCGGGAATCTACAGGGATATTTGTCTCACTTAGCTGAACAGACGCACAGCAGAAGAATTTGAAGGATAATTTTCTTCCATGCTTTAGGCAGAGTTTTACTGCTCTTTCTTTATATACGGGAATACTGCTGGAAATGCATGTTTTGAGATTTCTCCACAGAAAGCGTTTCCAGAGTTCCCATTCAACAAAAGAGTTTAACTATCTAAGTCAAATGCACACATTGATAACCGTTCTGTTAGACAGCTCCGTTTTGGTTTTAGAACCAGATACTGCTTCTTACAGCTTATATTCCCATTGACTCAGGAATGTCCAAACGCAGCTCTTAACAGAAACGTGTTTCTAACTCCTGAATCTAAAGGGAGATTTAACTCACTTAGCTGAACAAACGCACAGCAGAGCAATTTTAGGGATACGTTTCTCCTGTGTTTTAGGCAGAAATTTACTGCTATTTTGTTATATGCGGGAACACTGCTGGAAATGCCTGTTTTGAGATTTGCCCACAGAAAGCGTTTCCTGACTTTCCTTTCAACACACGAATTTAACTCCCTAAGTTGAATGCACACATTGACAACCGTTCTGTTAGAGAGCTCCGTGTTGGTTTTAGAACCAGATAGTTCTCCTTACAGCGTATACTCCCATTCACTCAGGAATGTACAAACGCAGCTCTTACCAGAAACGGGTTTCTAACTCCTGAACCCAAAGGGCAATTTAAATCACTTAGCTGAGCAAACGCACAGCAGAGCAATTTGAAGGATACGTTTCTTCTGGGTTTTAGGCAGAGTTTTACTGCTCTTTCTTTATAGGCGGGAATACTGCTGGAAATGACTGTTTTGAGATTTGCCCACAGAAAACGTTTCCAGACTTTCCATTAAACACACCTGTTTAACTTCCTAGGTTGAATGCAAACATTTACAACCATTCTGTTAGATAGCACCATTTTGCTTTTAGAACCAGATTGTTCTCCTTACAGCATATATTCCCATTCACTCAGGAATGTCCAACCGCAGCTCTTACCAGAAACCTGTTTCAAACTCCTGAATCTAAAGGGATATTTAACTCACTTAGGTGAACAAACGGACAGCAGAGCAATTTGAAAGATTCGTTTCTGCTGTGTTTTAGGCAGAGTTTTACTGCTATTTCGTTATAGGCGGGAATAGTCCTGGAAGTGGCTCTATTGAGATTTGCCCATAGAAAGCGTTTCCAGACTTCCCATTAAACACACGAAATTAACTCCCTACGTTGAATGCACCTATTGACAACAATTCTATTAGATAGCTCCGTTTGGCTTTTAGTACCAGATAGTTATCCTTACAGCATATATTCCTATTCACTCAGGAATGCCGAACGCAGCTCTTACCAGAAACGTGTTTCAAACTCCTGAATCTAAAGGGCGATTTAACTCACTTAGCTGAACAAACGCACAGGAAAGAAATTTGAAGTATACGTTTCTTCTGTGTTTTTGGCAGAGTTTTACTGCTATTTTTTTATATGCGGGAATACTGCTGGAAATGCCTGTTTTGAGATTTGCCCACAGAAAATGTTTCCAGCCTTACCCTTCAACACACTACTTTAACTCCCTAAGTTGAATGCATATATTGACAACCGTTCTGTTAGATAGAAGCGTTTTGGTTTTAGAACCAGATAGTTATCCTTACACCATATACTCCCATTTACTCAGGAATGTCCAAAAGCAGCTCTTACCAGAAACGTGTTTCTAAATCCTGAATCTAAAGGGCGATTTAACTCACTTAGCTGAACAAACGCACAGGAAAGAAATTTGAAGTATACGTTTCTTCATTGTTTTTGGTAGAGTTTTACTGCTATTTCGTTATATGCTGGAATACTGCTGGAAATGCCTGTTTTGAGATTTGCCCACAGAAAGCGTTTCCAGACTTCCCATTAAACACACGTGTTAACTCCCTAAGTTGAATGCACACATTTACAACCATTCTGTTAGATAGCACCGTTTTGATTTTAGAACCAGATCGTTCTCCTTACAGCATATATTCCCATTCACTCAGGAATGTCCAAGCGCAGCACTTACCAGAAACCTGTTTCAAACTCCTGAATATAAAGGGAGATTTAACTCCCTTAGCTGAACAAACGCACAGGAAAGAAATTTTAAGTATACGTTTCTTCATTGTTTTCGGTATAGTTTTACTGCTATTTCGTTATATGCTGGATTACTGCTGGAAATGCCTGTTTTGAGATTTCTCCACAGAAAGCGATTCCAGACTTTCCCTTCAACACAGGAGTTTAACGTTTTAAGTTGAATGCACACATTGACAACCGTTCATTTAGTTAGGTCCGTTTTGGTTTTAGAACCAGATAGTTCTCCTTACAGCATATACTCCCATTCACTCAGAAATGTCCAAACGCAGCTCTTACCAGAAACGTGTTTCTAACTCCTGAACCTAAAGGGCGATTTAACTCACTTAGCTGAACAAACGCACAGCAGAACAATTTGAAAGATACGTTTCTTCTGTGTTTTAGGCAGAATTTTACTGCTATTTCGTTATAGGTAGGAATAGTCGTGGAAATGCCTGTATTGAGATTTGCCCATAGAAAGCGTTTCCAAACTTCCCATTAAACACACCGGATTAACTCCCTAAGTTGAATGCACCAATTGACAACCATTCTGTTTGATAGCTCCGTTTGGCTTTTAGAACCAGATAGTTATCCTTACAGCATATACTCCCATTCACTCAGGGATGTACAAACGAAGCTCTTACCAGAAACGTGTTTCTAAATCCTGAATCTAAAGGGATATTTAACTCACTTAGCTGAACAAAGTCATAGCAGACCAATTTGAAGGATATGTTTATTCGGTGTTTTAGGCCGAGTTTTACTGCTATTTCATTATATGCTGGAGTACTGGTGGAAATGACTTTTTTGAGATTTCTCCACAGAAAGCGTTTCCAGACTTCCCCTTCAACACACGAATTTAACGCCCTAATTTGAATGCAAACATTGACGACCGTTCTGTTAGATAGCTCCGTTTTGAATTTAGAACCAGATAGTCCTCCTTGCAGCATATACTCCCATTCACTCAGGAATGTCCAAACGCAGCTCTTACCAGAACCGTCTTTCTAACTCGTGAATCTAACGGGAGATTTAACTCACTTAGCTGAACCAAGGCACAGCATAGCAATTTGAAGGATACGTTTCTTCTGTGTTTTAGGCAGAGTTTTACTGCTATTTCGTTATATGCAGGAATACTGCTGGAAATGACCGTTTTGAGATTTCCTGACCGAAAGCTTTTCCAGACTTCCCCTTCAACACAGGAGTTTAAATTTATATTTTGAATGCACACATTGACAACCGTTCTGTTAGATAGCTCCCTTTTGGTTTTAGAACCACATAGTTCTCCTTACAGCATTTACTCCCATTCACTCAGGAATGTCCAAACGCAGCTCCTACCAGAAACGAGTTTCTAACACCTGAATCTAAAGGGAGATTTAACTCACTTAGCTGAACAAAGGCACAGCAGAGCAATTTGAAGGATACGTTTCTTCTGTGTTTTAGGCAGAGTTTTACAGCTATTTCGTTATATGCTGGAATACTGCTGGAAATTCCTGTTTTGAGATTTCCTGACAGAACCTTTTCCAGACTTCCCGTTCAACACACGAGTTTACCTCCCAAAGTTGAATGCACACTTTGACATCCGTTCTGTTAGATAGCTCCGTTTTGGTTTTAAAATGAGATAGTCCTCCTTACAGCATATACTCCCATTCCCTCAGGAATGTCCAAAACAGCTATTACCAAAAACGTGTTTCTAACTCCTGAATCTAAAGGTAGATTTAACTCACTTAGATGGACAAAGGCACAGCAGAGTAATTTGAAGGATACGTTTCTTCTGTGTTTTATGCAGAATTATACTGCTATTTCATTATGCGGGAATACTGCTGCAAATGCCTGTTTTGAGATTTCCCCACCGAAAGCGTTTCCAGACGTCCCCTTCAACACAAGAGTTGAACTCCCTACGTTGAATGCACACATTGACAACCGTTCTGTTAGATAGCTCCGTTTTGGTTTTAGAACCAGATATTTCTCCTTACAGCATGTATTCCCATTCACTCAGGAATGTCCAAACGCAGGTGTTACCACAAACGTGTTTATAACTCCTTAATCTAAAGGGAGATTTAATTCACGTAGCTGAACAAACGCACAGCAGAGCAATTTGAAGGATATGTTTCTACTGTGTTTTAGGCAGAATTTTACTGCTATTTCGTTATAGGCGGGAATATTGCTGACAATATCTGTTTTCAGATTTGCCAACAGAAAGCGTTTCCAGACTTCTCCTTCAACACACGAGTTTAATTCTGTTAGTTGAATGCACACATTGACAACCGTTCTGTTAGATAGCTCCGTTTTGGATTTAGAACCAGATGGTTCTCTTTACATCATATACTCCCATTCACTCAGGAATGTCCAAACGCATCTCTTACCAGAAACGTGTTTCTAACTCCTGAATCTAAAGGGAGATTTAACTCACTTAGCTGAACAAAGGCACAGCATAGCAATTTGAAGGACACGTTTCTTCTGTGTTTTAGGCAGAGTTTTACAGCTATTTCTTTATATGTGGGAATACTGATGGAAATGCCTGTTTTGAGATTTCTCCACAGAAAGCGTTTCCAGACTTCCCCTTCAACACATGAGTTTAACTCCCTATGTTGAATGCACACATTGACAACCGTTCTGTTAGATAGTTCCGGTTTGGTTTTACAACCAGATAGTTGTCATTATAGCATATACTACCATTCTCTCAGGAATGTCCATACACTGCTCTTACCAAAAACGCGTTTCTAACTTCTGAATCTAAAGAGAGATTTAGTTCACTTAGCTGAACAAAGGCACAGCAGAACAATTTGAAAGATACGTTTCTTCTATGTTTTAGGCAGAGTTTTACTGCTATTTCGTTATATGCGGGAATACTGATGGAAATGATTGTTTTGATATGTCTCCACAGAAATCGTTACCAGACTTCCCCTTCAACACACGAGTTTAACTCTGTAAGTTGAATGCACACATTGACAACCGTTCTGTTAGATAGCTCCGTTTTGGTTTTAGAATCAGATAGTTCTTCTTACAGCATATACACACATTCGCTCAGGAATGTCCAAACGCAGCTCTTACCAGAAACGTCTTTCTAACTCTTGCATCTAAAGGGAGAGTAACTCACTTAGCTGAACAAAGTCACAGCATAGCAATTTGAAGGATACGTTTCTTCTGTGCTTTAGGCAGAATTTTACTGCTATTTCGTTATATGCGGGAATACTGCTGGAAATGACTGTTTTGAGATTTCCCGACAGAAAGCGTTTCCAGACTTACCCTTCAACACACGAGTTTAACTCTCTACTGTGAATGCACACATTGACAACTTTCTGGTAGATAGCTTCATTTTGGTTTTAGAACCAGATAGTTCTTCTTACAGCATATACACCCATTCACTCAGGAATTTCCGAACGCAGCTCTTACCAGAAACGTGTTTCCAACTCCTGAATCTAAAGGGAGATTTAACTCACTTTGCTGAACAAAGGGACAGCAGAACAATTTGAAGGATACGTTTCTACTCTGTTTTATGCAGAATTTTACTGCTCTTTCACTATGCGAGAATACTGCTGCAAATGCCTGTTTTGAGACGTCCCCACAGAAAGCGTTTCCAGACTTACCCTTCAACACAGGAGTTTAACTCTCTAAGGTGAATGCACACATTGACAACTTTCTGGTAGATAGCTCCATTTTGGTTTTAGAACCAGATAGTTCTACTTACAGCATATACACCCATTCACTGAGGAATTTCCGAACGCAGCTCTTACCAAAAACGTGTTTCTAACTCCTGAATCTAAAGGGAGATTTAACTCACTTAGCTGAACAAACGCACAGCAGAACAATTTGAAGGATACGTTTCTTCTGTGTTTTAGGCAGAGTTTTACTGCTATTTCTTTATAGGTGGGAATACTGCTGGAAATGCCTGTTTTGAAATTTGCCCACAAAAAGCGTTTCCAGACTTCTCCTTCAACACACGAGTTTAATTCTGTTAGTTGAATGCAAACATTGACAACCGTTCTGTTAGATAGCTTCGTTTTGGATTTAGTACCAGATAGTTCTCGTTACATCATATACTCCCATTCACTCAGGAATGTCCAAACGCAGCTCTTACGAGAAACGTGTTTCTCAATCCTGAATCGAAAGGGAGATTTAACTCACTTAGCTGAACAAACGCACAGAAGAGCAATTAGAAGGATACGTTTCTTCTGTGTTTTAGGCAGAGATTTACTGCTATTTCTTTATATGTGGGAATACTGCTGGAAATGATTGTTTTTTGATTTGCCCACAAAAAGCATTTCCAGGCTTCCCCTTCAACACACGAGTTTAACTCTCTAATGTGAATGCACACATTGACAACTTTCTGGTAGATATCTCCGTTTTGGTTTTAGAACCAGATAGTTCTCCTTACAGCATATACTCCCATTCACTCAGGAATGTCCAAACGCAGCTCTTATCAGAAACGTCTTTCTAACTCCTGAATCTAAAGGGAGATTTAACACACTTAGCTGAATAATGGCACAGCATAGCAATTTGAAGGATACGTTTCTTCTGTGTTTTAGGCAGAGTTTTACTGCTATTTCATTATATGCGGGAACACTGCTGGAAATGACTGTTTTGAGATTTTCCCACAGAAAGCGTTTGCAGACTTCCCCTTCAACACACGAGTTTAACTCCCTAATTTGAATGAACACATTGACAACCGTTCTGTTAGATAGCTCCCTTTTGGTTTTAGCACCAGATAGTTCTCCTTACAGCATATACTCCCATTCACTCAGGAATGTCCAAACGCAGCTCTTAACAGAAACGTGTTTCTAACAGCTGAATCTAATGGGAGATTTAACTCAGTTAGCTGAACAAAGGCACAGCAGAGCAATTTGAAGGATACGTTTCTTCTGTGTTTTAGGCAGAGTTTTACAGCTATTTCGTTATATGCGAGAGTACTGCTGGAAATGCCTGTTTTGAGATTTCCTGACCTAAAGCGTTACCAGTCTTCCCCTTCAACACACGAGTTTAACTCTTTCAGTTGAATCCACACGTTGAAAACGTCTGTTAGATAGCTCCGTTTTGGTTTTAGAACCAGATAGTTCTCCTTACAGCATATACTCCCATTCACTCAGGAATGTCCAAATGCAGCTCTTACCAGCAACGTGTTTCTAACTCCTGTATGTAAAGGGAGATTTAACTCACATAGGTGAACAAAGTCACAACAGAGCAATTTGAAGGATACGTTTCTTCTGTGTTTTAGGTAGAGTTTTACTGCTATTTCATTATAGGCGGGAATACTGCTGGAAATGCCTGTTTTGAGATTTGCCCACCGAAAGCTTTTCCAGACGTCCCCTTCAACATAAGAGTTTAAATCCCTACATTGAATGCACACATTGACAACCGTTCTGTTAGATAGCTCCGTTTTGGTTTTAGAACCAGAGAGATCTCCTTACAGCATATACTCCAGTTCACTCAGGAATGTCCAAACGCAGCTCTTACCAGAAAAGTGTTTCTATCTCCTGAATCTAAAGGGAGATTTAACACACTTAGAAGAATAAATGCACAGCAGAGCAATTTGAAGGATACGTTTCTTCTGTGTTTTAGGCAGAGTTTTACTGCTATTTCCTTGTTGGTGGGAATACTGCTGGAAATGCCTCTTTGGACATTTGCCCACTGAAAGCGTTTCCAGACTTCCCCTTCAACACACGAGTTTAACTCTGTAAGTTGAATGCACACATTGACAACCGTTCTGTTAGATAGCTCCGTTTTGGTTTTAGAATCAGATAGTTCTTCTTACAGCATATACACCCATTCTCTCTGGAATGTCCAAACGCAGCTCTTACCAGAAACGTCTTTCTAACTCTTGAATCTATAGGGAGAGTAACTCACTTAGCTGAACAAAGTCGCAGCATAGCAATTTGAAGGATACGTTTCTTCTGTGCTTTAGGCAGAATTTTACTGCTATTTCGTTATATGCGGGAATACTGCTGGAAATGACTGTTTTGAGATTTCCCCACAGAAAGCTTTTCCAGACTTACTGTTCAACACACGAGTTTAACTCTCGAAGGTGAATGCACACATTGACAACTTTTTGGTAGATAGCTCCATTTTGGTTTTAGAACAAGATAGTTCTTCTTACAGCATATCCACCCCTTCACTCAGGAATTTCCGAATGCAGCTTTTACCAGAAACGTGTTGCTAACTCCTGAATCTAAAGGGAGATTTAACTCACTTTGCTGAACAAAGGCACAGCAGAGCCATTTGAAGGATACGTTTCTACTGTGTTTTATGCAGAATTTTACTGCTCTTTCACTATGCGAGAATACTGCTGCAAATGCCTGTTTTGAGATGTCCCCACAGAAAGCGTTTCCACACTTACCCTTCAACACAGGAGTTTAACTCTCTAAGGTGAATGCACACACTGACAACTTTCTGGTAGGTAGCTCCATTTTGGTTTTAGAACCAGATAGTTCTACTTACAGCATATACACCCATTCACTCAGGAATTTCCGAACGCAGCTCTTACCAGAAACGTGTTTCTAACTCCTGAATCTAAAGGAAGATATAACTCACTGAGCTGAACAAACGCACAGCAGAACAATTTGAAGAATACGTTTCTTCTGTGTTTTAGGCAAAGTTTTACTGCTATTTCGTTATAGGCAGGAATACTGCCAGAAATGCCTGTTTTGAGATTTGCCCACAGAAAGCGTTTCCAGACTTCTCCTTCAACACACGAGTTTAATTCTGTTAGTTGAATGCAAACAATGACAATTTTCTGGTAGATAGATCCCTTTTGGTTTTAGAACCAGATAGTTCTCCTTACAGCATATACTACCATTCACTCAGGAATGTCCAAACGCAGCTCTTACCAGAAACGTCTTTCTAACTCCTGAATCTAAAGGGAGATTTAACTCACTTAGCTGAAACAAGGCACAGCATAGCAATTTGAAGGATACGTTTCTTCTGTGTTTTAGGCAGAGTTTTACTGCTATTTCGTTATATGCGGGAATAGTGCTGGAAATTCCTGTTTTGAGATCTCTCCACTGAAAGCGTTTCCAGACTTCCCCTTCAACACACGAGTTTAACTCTGTAAGTTGAATGCACACATTGACAACCGTTCTGTTAGATAGCTCCGTTTTGGTTTTAGAATCAGATAGTTCTTCTTACAGCATATACACCCATTCTCTCTGGAATGTCCAAACGCAGCTCTTACCAGAAACGTCTTTCTAACTCTTGAATCTATAGGGAGAGTAACTCACTTAGCTGAACAAAGTCGCAGCATAGCAATTTGAAGGATACGTTTCTTCTGTGCTTTAGGCAGAATTTTACTGCTATTTCTTTATATGCGGGAATACTGCTGGAAATGCCTTTTTTGAGATTTCCTGACCGAAAGCGTTTCCAGACTTCCCCTTCAACACAGGATTTTAACTTCCTATTTTGAATGCACACATTGACAGCCGTTCTGTTAGATAGCTCCCTTTTCGTTTTAGAACCGGAAAGTTCTCCTTACAGCATTTACTTTCATTCACTCAGGAATGTCCAAACGCAGCTCTTACCAGAAACGTGTTTCTAACACCTGAATCTAAATGGAGATTTAACTCACTTAGCTGAACAAAGGCACAGCAGAGCAATTTGAAGGATACGTTTCTTCTGTGTTTTACGCAGAGTTTTACAGGTATTTCGTTATATGCGGGAATACTGCTGGAAATGCCTGTTTTGAGATTTCCTGACCGAACGGTTTCCAGACTTCCCGTTGAACACAGGAGATTACCTCCCAAAGTTGAATGCACACTTTGACATCCGTTCTGTTAGAGAGCTCCGTTTTGGTTTTAAAATCAGATAGTTCTTCTTACCGCATATACTCCCATTCCCTCAGGAATGTCCAAAACCGCTCTTACCAGAAACGTGTTTCTAACTCCTGAATCTAAAGGGAGATTTACCTCTCTTAGCTGAACAAAGGCAAAGCAGCGCTATTTGAAGGATACGTTTCTTCTGTGGTTTAGGCAGAATTATACTGCTATTTCATTATGCGAGAATACTGCTGCAAATGCCTCTTTTGAGATTTCCCTACCGAAAGCGTTTCCAGACTTCCCCTTCAACGCACGAGTATAAATCCCTACGTTGAAAGCACACATTCAGAACCGTTCTGTTAGATAGCTCCGTTTTGGTTTTAGAACCAGATAATTCTCCTTACAGCATGTATTCCCATTCACTCAGGAATCTCCAAACGCAGGTGTTACCAGAAACGTGTTTATAACTCCTTAATCTAAAGGGAGATTTAATTCACGTAGCTGAACAAACGCACAGCAGAGCAATTTGAAGGATACGTTTCTACTGTGTTTTAGGCAGAGTTTTACTGCTATTTCATTATAGGCGGGAATACTGCTGAAAATATCTGTTTTCAGATTTGCCCACAGAAAGCGTTTCCAGACTTCTCCTTCAACACACGAGTTTAATTCTGTTAGTTGAATGCACACATTGACAACCGTTCTGTTAGATAGCTCTGTTTTGGATTTAGAACCAGATGGTTCTCTTTACATCATATACTCCCATTCACTCAGGAATGTCCAAACGCAGCTCTTACCAGAAACGTGTTAATTACTCCTGAATCTAAAGGGAGATTTAACTCACTTAGCTGAACAAACGCACAGAAGAGCAATTAGAAGGATACGTTTTCTTCTGTGTTTTAGGCAGAGATTTACTGCTATTTCTTTATATGTGGGAATACTGCTGGAAATGCTTTTTTTTTTTATTTGCCCACAAAAAGCATTTCCAGGCTTCCCCTTCAACACACGAGTTTAACTCTCTAAGGTGAATGCATACATTGACAACTTTCTGGTAGATAGCTCCGTTTTGGTTTTAGAACCAGATAGTCCTCCTTACAGCATATACTCCCATTCACTCAGGAATGTCCAAACGCAGCTCTTACCAGAAACGTGGTTCTAAATCCTGAATCTAGAGGGAGATTTAACTCATTTAGCTTAACAAACGCACAGCAGAGCCATTTGAAGGATAAGTTTCTTCCGTGTTATAGGCAGAGTTTTACTGCTATTTCGTTATATTCGGGAATACTGCTGGAAATGCCTGTTTTGAGATTTCTCCACAGAAAGCGTTTCCAGAATTCTCCTTCAACACACTAGTTTAACTCTCTAAGTTGAATGGAGACATTGACAACCGTTCTGTAAGATAGTTCCGTTTTGATTTTAGAATCAGATAGTTCTCCTTACAGGATATAGTACCATTCACTTAGGAATGTCCAAACGCAGCTCTTGCGAGAAACGTGTTTCTAACCCCTGAATCTAAAGTGCTATTTAGCTCACTTACCTAAAAAAAAGCACACCAGAGCAATTTGAAAGATATATTTCTTCATTGTTTTAGGCAGAGTTTTACTGCTATTTCTTTATATGCGGGAATACTGCAGTAAATGCCTGTTTTGAGATTTCTCCACAGAAAGCGTTTGCAGATTTCTCCAAAAACACACCAGTTTAACTGTCTAAGTTGAATGCACGCATTGATAACCGTTCTGTTAGATAGCACCGTTTTGGTTTTAGAACCAGATAGGTCTACTTACAGCATATACTCCCATTCACTCAGGAATGTCCAAACGCATCTCTTACCAGAAACCTGTTTCTAACTCTTGAATCTAAAGGGAAATTTAAGTCACTTAGATGAACAAACGCACAGCAGTGCTATTTGAAGGATACGTTTCTTCTGTATTTTAGGCAGAGTTTTACTGCTATTTCGTTATATGCGGGAATACTGCTGGAAGTGCCTGTTTTGAGATTACTCCAAAGAAAGCGTTTGCAGACTTCCCCTTCATCACAAGAGTTTAAATGTCTAAGTTGAATGCCCACATTGACAATCGTATTTTTAGGTAGCTCCGTTTTGGTTTTAAAACCAGATAGTTCTCCTTACAGCATATACTCCCATTCACTCAGGAATGTCCAAACGCAACTCTTACCAGAAACGTGTTTCTAACTCCTGAATCTAGAGGGAGATTTAACTCAGTTAACTTAACCAACGCACAGCAGAGCAATTTGAAGGATACGTTTCTTCCGTGTTATAGGCAGAGTTTTACTGCTATTTCGTTATATGCGGGAATACTGCTGGAAATGCCTGTTTTTAAATTTCCCCACAGAAAGCGTTTCAGGACTTCCCCTTCAACACACGAGTTTAACTCCCTACGTTGAATGCACACACTGACAACCGTTCTGTTAGATAGCTCCGTTTTGGTTTTAGAACCAGATATTTCTCCTTACTGCATATAATGCCATTCAATCAGGAATGTCCAAACGCAACTCTAACCAGAAACGTGCTTGTAAGTCCTGAATCTAAAGAGAGATTTAAGTCACTGAGCTGAACAAACGCACAGCAGAGCAGTTTGAAAGATACGTCTCTTTTGTTTTTTAGGCAGAGTTTACTGCTATTTCGTTATATTCGCAAATACTGCTGGAATTGCCTGTCTTGAGATTTCTTCACAGAAAGCATTTCCAGGCTTCCCGTTCAGCACACGAGTCTACCTCTCTAAGTTGAATGCACACATTGACAACCGTTCTTTCAGGTAGCTCCGTTTTGGTTTTAGAACCAGATAGTTCTCCTTACAGCAAATACTTTCATTCACTCAGCAATGTGCAAACGCAGCTCTTACCAGGAACGTGTTTCTAACTCCTGAATCTAAAGGGAGATTTAACTCACTTAGCTGAAAAAAGGCACAGCAGAGCAATTTGTAGGATACGTTTCTTCTTTGTTTAAGGCAAAGTTTTACTGCTATTTCGTTATATGCGGGAATACTGATGAAATTTCCTGTTTTGTGATGTCTCCGCAGAACGCGTTTCCAGACTTTCCTTTCAACACACAAGTTTAACTCTCTAAGTTGAATGCACAGATTGACAACCATTCTGTTAGATAGCTCCGTTTTGGTTTTACAATAAGATAGTTCTCCTTACAGCAAAAACTCCCATTCAATCAGGAATGCCAAAACGCAGCCTTTACGGGAAACGTGTTTCAAACTCCTGAAGATAAAGGGAGATTTAACTCACTTAGGTCAACAAACTCACAGCACAGCAATTTGAAGAATTTGTTTCTTCTGTGTTTTAGGCAGAGTTTAACTGCTACTTCGTGATATTCGGGAATACTGCGGCAAATGCCTGTTTTGAGATGTCTCCACAGAAAGCGTTTCCAGAATTAGCCTTCAACACACTAGTTTAACTCTCTAAGTTGAATGCACACATTGACAACCGTTCTGTTAAATAGCTCCGTTTTGGTTTTAGAATCAGATAGTTCTCCTTACAGCATATACTCCCATTCACACAGGAATGTCCAAAGGCATTTCCTAAAAAAAAGTGTTCCTAACTCCTGAATCTAAAGGGAGATTTAACTCACTTAGCTGAACAAACGCACAGTAGAGCAATTTGAAGGATACGATTCTTCTGTGTTTTAGACAGTGTTTTAATGCTATTTCGTTATATGCGGGAATAATGTTGGAAATGCCTGCTTTGAGATTTTTCCACCGAAAGCGATTCCAGACTTCCTTTTAAACACACGAGTTTAACTCTCTAAGTTAAATGCACACAATGACCACCGTTATGTTAGATCGCTCCGTTTTGGTTTTAGAACCAGACAGTTCTCCTTACAGCATATGCGCCCATTAAATCAGGAATATTCAAACGCAGCTCTTACCAGAAACGTGTTTCTAACTCCTGAATCTAAAGGGAGATTTAACTCACTTAGCTGAACAAACACACAACAGAGCAATTTGAAGAATACGTTTCTTCTGTGTTTTAGGCAGATTTTTACTGCTATTTCTTTATATGCGCTAATACTGCTGGAAATAGCTGTTTTGAGATTTCTAAACAGAATGCGTTTCCAGACTCCCCCTTCAACACACTAGTTTTACTCTCTAAGTTGAGTGAACACATTGCCAACTGTTTTCTTAGACAGGTCCGTTTTGGTTTTAGAACCAGATAGTCTTCCTTACAGCATATACTCCCATTCACTCAGGAATGACCAAACGCAGCTCTTACCAGAAACGTGTTTCTAACTCCTGAATCTAAAGGGCGATTTAACTCACTTAGCTGAACAAACGCAAAGGAGAGCAATTTGAAAAATACGTTTCTTCATTGTTTTAGGTAGAGTTTTACTACTATTTCGTTATATGCTGGAATACTGCTGGAAATGCCTGTTTTGAGATTTCTTCACAGAAATCGATTCCAGACTTGACCTTCAACACACTAGTTTAACTCTCTAAGTTGAATGTGCACATTGACCACCGTTCTGTTAGTTAGCTCCGTTTTGGTTTTAGAACCAGATATTTCTCTTTACAGCATATACTCCCATTCACTCAGGAATGTCCAAACGCAGCTCTTACCAGAAACGTTTTTCTAACTCCTGAATCTAAAGGGAGATTTAACTCACTGAGCTGAACAAACGCACAGCAGAGCAATTTGAAGGATATGTTTCTCCTGTGTTTTAGGCAGAGTTTTACTGCTATTTCGTTATATGCAGGAATACTGATGGAAATGCCTGTTTTGAGATTTCTCCACAGAAAGCATTTCCAGACTTCCCCTTCGACAAACGAGTTTAACTCTCTATGTTGAATGAACAAATTGCCAACCGTTCTGTTAGATAGCTCCGTTTTGATTTTAGAACCAGATAGCACTTTTTACAGCATATACCCCCATTCACTCAGGAATGTACAAAAACAGCTCTTACCACAAGGTTTTTCTAACTTCTGAATCCATTGGGAGATTTAACTCACTTAGCTGAACAAACGCAAAGCACATCCATTTGAAGGATACGTTTCTTCTGTGGTTTAGGTAGAGTTTTATTTCTATTCTGTTATATGTGGGAATACTGCTGGAAATGCCTGTTTTGAGATTTGCCCACAGGAAGCGTTTCCAGACTTACCATTCAACACACTAGTTTAACTCCCTAAGTTGAATACACACATTGACAACCATTCTGTTAGATAGATGCGTTTTGGTTTTAGAACCAGACAGTTCTCCTTACACCATATACTCCCATTTACTCAGGAATGTCCAAATGCAGCCCTTACCAGAAACCTGTTTCTAACTCCTGAATCTAAAGGGTGATTTAACTCACTTAGCTGAACAAAAGCACAGGAAAGAAATTTGAAGGATACGTTTCTTCATTGTTTTAGGTAGAGTTTTACTACTATTTCGTTATATGCTGGAATACTGCTGGAAATGCCTGTTTTGAGATGTCTCCACAGAAAGCGTTTCCAGAATTCTCCTTCATCACACTAGTTTAACTCTCTAAGTTGAATGCATACATTGACAATCGTTCTGTAAGATAACTCCGTTTTGATTTTAGAATCAGATAGTTCTCCTTACAGGATATAGTCCCATTCACTTAGGAATGTCCAAACGCAGCTCCTGCCAGAAACGTGTTTCTAACCACTGAATCTAAAGGGCAATTTACCTCACTTACCTGAACAATTGCACACCAGAGCAATTTGAAGGATTTGTTTCTTCATTGTTTTAGGCAGAGTTTTACTGCTATTTCGTTATATGCGGGAATACTGCAGTAAATGCCTGTTTTGAGATTTCTCCACAGAAAGGGTTTGCAGACTTCTGCAAAAACACACCAGTTTAACTGTCTAAGTTGAATGCACACATTGATATCCGTTCTGTTAAATAGCACCGTTTTGGTTTCAGAACCAGATAGGTCTACTTACAGCATATACACCCATTCACTCAGGAATGTCCAAACGCATCTCTTACCAGAAACGTGTTTCTAACTCTTGAATCTAAAGGGAGATTTAACTCACTTAGCTGAACAAACGCACAACAGTGCAATTTGAAGGATACGTTTCTTCTGTATTTTAGGCAGAATTTTACTGCTATTTCGTTATATGCGGGAATACTGCTGGAAGAGCCTGTTTTGAGATTACTCCAAAGAAAGCGTTTGCAGACTTCCCCTTCATCACACGAGTTTAAATCTCTAAGTTCAATGCCCACATTGACAACCGTATTTTTAGGTAGCTCCGTTTTGGTTTTAAAACCAGATAGTTCTCCTTACAGCATATACTCCCATTCACTCAGGAATGTCCAAACGCAACTCTTACCAGAAACGTGTTTCTAACTCCTGAATCTAAAGGGAGATTTAACTCACTTAGCTGAACAAATACACAACAGAGCAATTTGAAGAATACGTTTCTTCTGTGTTTTAGGCAGATTTTTACTGCTATTTCTTTATATGCGCTAATACTGCTGGAAATACCTGTTTTGAGATTTCTCAACAGAATGCGTTTCCAGACTCCTTCTTCAACACACTAGTTTTACTCTCTAAGTTGAGTGAACACATTGCCAACTGTTCTCTTAGACAGGTCCGTTTTGGTTTTAGAACCAGATAGTCTTCCTTACAGCATATACTCCCATTCACTCAGGAATGTCCAAACGCAGCTCTTACCAGAAACGTGTTTCTAACTCCTGAATCCAAAGGGCGATTTAACTCACTTAGCTGAACAAACGCAAAGGAGAGCAATTTGAAAAATACGTTTCTTCATTGTTTTAGGTAGAGTTTTACCTCTATTTCGTTATATGCTGGAATACTGCTGGAAATGCCTGTTTTGAGATTTCTTCACAGAAAGCGATTCCAGACTTGACCTTCAACACACGAGTTTAACTTTAAAAGTTGAATGCGCACATTGACCACCGTTCTGTTAGTTAGCTCCGTTTTGGTTTTAGAACCACATATTTCTCTTTACAGCATATACTCCCATTCACTCAGGAATGTCCAAACGTAGCTCTTACCAGAAATGTTTTTCTAACTCCTGAATCTAAAGGGAGATTTAACTCACTGAGATGAACAAACGCACAGCAGAGCAATTTGAAGGATATGTTTCTCCTGTGTTTTAGGCAGATTTTTACTGCTATTTCGTTATATGTGGGAATACTGATGGAAATTCCTGTTTTGAGATTACACCACAGAAAGCGTTTCCAGACTTCCCGTTCAACACACGAGTTTAACTCTCTAATTTAAATGCAAACATTGACAACCGTTCTTTTAGATAGCTCCGTTTTAGTTTTAGAACCAGATACTGCTTATTACAGCATATAATTCCATTCACTCAGGAATGTCCAAACGCAGCTCTTACCAGAAACGTTTTTCTAACTCCTGAATCTAAAGGGAGATTTAACTCACTGAGCTGAACAAACGCACAGCAGAGCAATTTGAAGGACATGTTTCTCCTGTGTTTTAGGCAGAGTTTTACTGCTATTTCGTTATATGCGGGAATATTGCTGGAAATGCGTGTTTTGAGACTTGTCCACAGAAATCGTTTCCAGACTTCCCCTTCAACACACGATTTTAAATCTCTAAGTTGAATGCACACGTTGACAACCGTTCTGTTAGATAGCTTCGTTTTGGTTTTAGAAGCAGATAGTTCTCCTTTCAGCAAATACTCCCATTCACTCAAATATGTCCAAACGCAGCTCTTAGCAGAAACGTGTTTCTTAATCCTGAATCTAAAGGGAGATTAAACTCACTTATCTGAACAAATGCACAGCAGAAGAACTTGAAGGACACCTTTCTTGTGTGTTTTATGCAGAGTTTTACTGCTATTTCGTTATATGCGGGAATACTGCTGGAAATGCCTGTTTTGAGATTTGCCCACAGAAATCGTTTCCAGACTTCCCCTTCAACAAACGAGTCTACCTTTCTAAGTTGAATTCACACAATTACAACCGTTCTGTTAGATAGCTCCGTCTTGGTTTTAGAACCAGATAGTTCACCTTATAGCATATACTACCATTCACTCAAGCATGTCCATATGCAGCTCTTACCAGAAAAGTTGTTCTAAATTCTGAATCTAAAGGGAGATTGATCTCACTAAGAAGAGCAATTTGAAGTATACATTTCTTACGTCTTTTAGGTAGAGTTTTACTGCTTATTCGTTATATCCTGTAATATTGCTGCAAATGCTTGTTTTGAGACTTCTCGACAGAAAGCGTTTCCAGACTTCCCCTTCAACACACCAGTTTAACTCTCTACGTTGAATGCACACATTGACAACCGTTCTGTTAGATAGCCCCGTTTTGGTTTTAGAACGAGATAGTTCTCCTTACACCATATACTCCCATTCACTCCGGAATGTCCAAACGCCTCCCTTACCAGAAACGTGTTTCTAACTCGTGAATCTAAAGGGAGATTTAGCTCACCTAGCTGAGCAAACGCACAGCAGAACAATTTGAAGGATAACTTTCTTCTGTGTTTTAGGTAGAATTTTACTGCTATTTCGTTATATGCGGGAATACTGCTGGAAATGCCTGTTTTTAGATGTCTCCACAGAAAGCGTTTTCAGACTTCCCTTTCAACACATGAGTTTAAATCTATAAGTTGAATGCACACATTGACAACCGTTCTTTTAGATAGCTCCGTTTTGGTTTTAGAAGCAGATAGTTCACCTTTCAGCATATACTCCCATTCACTGAGAAATGTCCAAACGCAGCTCTTACTAGAAACGTGTTTCTAACTCCTGAATCTAAAGGGAGATTTAACTCACTAAGCTGAACAACCGCACAGCAGAGCAGATTGAAGGATACGTTTCTTCTGTGTTTTACGGAGAGTTTTACTGCTATTTCGTTATATGCGGGAATAGGGCTGGAAATGCCTGTTCTGAGATCTCTCCACAGAAAGCGTTGCCAGACTTCCCCTTCAACACAGGAGTTTAACTCTGTAAGTTGAATGCACACATTGAAGACGGTTCTGTTAGGTAGCTCCGTTTTGCTTTTAGAAGCAGACAGTTCTCCTTACAGCGTTTACTCGCATTCACTGAGAAATGTCCAAACGCAGCTCTTACCAGAAACGTGTATCTAACCCCTAAATCTAAAGGGAGATTTAACTCACTTACCTGAACAAACGCACAGAAGAGCAGATTGAAGGATACGTTTCTTCTGTGTTTTAGGCAGAGTTTTACTGCTATTTCGTTATATGCGAAAATAGTGAAGGAAATGCCTGTTTGAGATCTCTTAACAGAAAGCGTTTCCAGACTTCCCCTTCAACAAACGAGTTTAAATCTATAAGTTGAACGAACACACTGAAGACAGTTCTGTTAGGTAGCTCCGTTTTGCTTTTAGAAGTAGACAGTTCTCCTTACACCGTATACTCCAATTCACTGAGAAATGTCCAAACGCAGCTCCTACCAGAAACGTGTTTCTAACTCCTGAATCTAAAGGGAGGTTTAACTCAGTTAGCTGAACAAACGCACAGCAGAGCAGATTAAACAATACGTCTCTCCTCTGTTTTAGGGAGAGTTATACTGCTATTTCGTTATATGCGGGAATAGTGCTGGATATGCCTGTTTTGAGATCTCTCCACAGAAAGCGTTTCCAGACTTCCCGTTCAACACACGAGTTTAACTCTGTAAGTTGAATGCACACATTGAAGACCGTTCTGTTAGGTAGCTCCGTATTGGTTTTAGAGGCAGACAGTTATCCTTACAGCATATCCTCCAATACACTGAGAAATGTCCAAACGCAGCAGTTACCAGAAACGTGTTTCTAACTCCTGAATCTAAAGGGAGGTTTAACTGACTTAGCTGAACAAATGCACAGCAGAGTAGATTGACGGATACGTTTCTTCTGTGTTTTAGGCAGAGTATTACTGCTATTTCGTTATATGCGGGAATAGTGCTGGAAATGCCTGTTTTGAGATCTCTCCACAGAAAGCGTTTCCAGACTTCCCCTTCAAAACACGAGTTTACCTCTGTAAGGTGAATGCACACATTTATGACCGTTCTGCTAGGTAGCTCTGTTTTGGTTTTTGAAGCAGACAGTTCTCCTTAGAGCATATACTCCCTTTCACTGAGAAATGTCCAAACGCAGCTCTTACGAGAAACATGTTTCTTACTCCTGAATCTAACGGGAGATTTAGCTCACTTAGCTGAACACACGCACAGCAGAGCAGATTGAAGGATATGTTTCTTTTGTGTTTCAGGCAGAGTTTTACTGCTATTTCGTTATATGCGAGAATAGTGCTGGAAATGCCTGTTTTGAGATCTCTCCACAGAAAGCGTTTCCAGACTTCCCTTTCCACACACGACTTTATCAATGTAAGTTGAATGCACACGTTGAAGACCGTTCTGTTAGGTAGCTCCGCTTTGGTTTTAGAAGCAGACAGTTCTCCTTACAGCATATATTCCCATTCACTGAGAAATGTCCAAACGTAGCTCTTACCAGAAACGTGTTTTTAACTCCTGAATCTAAAGGATGTTTACCTCACTTAGCTGAACAAACGCACGGCAGAGCAGATTGAAGGATACGTTTCTTCTGTGTTTTAGGCCGAGTTTTACTGCTATTTCTTTATATGCGGGAATAGTGCTGGAAATGCCTGTTTTGAGATCTGACCACCGAAAGCCTTTCCAGACTTCCCCTACAACACACGAGTTTAACTCTGTAACCTGAATGCACACATTGAAGACCGTTCTGTTAGGTAGTTCCGTTTTGGTATTAGAAGCAGACAGTTCTCCTTACAGCATATACTACCATTCACTGAGAAATGTCCAAACGCAGCTCTTATCAGAAACGTGTTTCTAACTCCTGAATCTAAAGGGAGATTTAACTCACTTAGCTGAACAAACGCACTGTTGAGCAGATTGAAGGATACCTTCCTTCTGTGTTTTAGGCAGAGTATTACGGCTATTTCGTTATATGCCGTAATAGTGCTGGAAATGCCTGTTTTGAGATCTCTACACAGAAAGCGTTTCCAGACTTCCCCTTCCACACACGACCTTATCACTGTAAGTTGAATGCACACATTGAAGGCCATTCTGTTAGGTACTTCCGTTATGGTTTTAGAAGCAGACAGTACTCCTTACAGCATATATTCACGTTCACTGCCAAATGTCCAAACGCAGCTCTTACCAGAAACGTGTTTTTAACTCCTGAATCTAAAGGAGGTTAAACTCAATTAGCTGAACAAAACACAGCAGAGCAGATTGAAGGATACGTTTCTTCTGTGTTTTAGGCAGTGTTTTACTACTATTTCCTTATATACGGGAATACTGCTGGAAATGCCTGTTTTGAGTTCACTCCACAGAAAGCGTTTCCAGACTGCCCCTTCAACACAGGAGTTTATCTCTGTAATCTGAATGCAGACATTGAAGACCGTTCTGTTAGGTAGCTCCGTTTTGGTTTTAGAAGCAGACAGTTCTCCTTAATGCATATAATCCCATTCACTGAGAAATGTCCAAACGAAGCTCTTACCAGAAACGTGTTTTGAACTACTGAATCTAAAGGAGGTTTAACTCACTTAGCTGAACAAACGCACGGCAGAGCAGATTGAAGGATACGTTTCTTCTGTGTTTTAGGAAGAGTTTTACTGCTATTTCTTTATATGCGGGAATAGTGCTGGAAATCCCTGTTTTGAGATCTCTCCACAGAAAGCGTTTCCAGACTTCCACTTCAACACATGAGTTTAACTTTGTAAGCTGAATGCACACATTGAAGACCGTTCTTTTAGGTAGCTCCGTTTTGCTTTTAGAAGCAGACAGTTCTCCTTACAGCGTTTACTCTTATTCACTGAGAAATGTCCAAACGCAGCTCTTACCAGAAACGTGTATCTAACCCCTAAATCTAAAGGGAGATTTAACTCACTTACCTGAACAAACGCACAGAAGAGCAGATTGAAGGATACGTTTCTTCTGTGTTTTAGGCAGAGTTTTACTGCTATTTCGTTATATGCGAAAATAGTGAAGGAAATGCCTGTTTGAGACCTCTTAACAGAAAGCGTTTCCAGACTTCCCCTTCAACAAACGAGTTTACATCTATAAGTTGAACGAACACACTGAAGACAGTTCTGTTAGGTAGCTCCGTTTTGCTTTTAGAAGCAGACATTTCTCCTTACACCATATATTCCCATTCACTGAGAAATGTCCAAACCCAGCTCTTAACAGAAACGTGTTTCTAACTCCTGAATCTAAAGGGAGATTTAACTCACTAAGCTGAACAAGCGCACAGCAGAACAGACTGAAGGATACGTTTCTTCTGTGTTATAGGCAGAGTTTTACTGCTATTTCGTTACAGGCGGAAATAGTGTTGGTAATGCCTGTTTTGAGATCTCAACACAGAAAGCGTTTCCATACTTCCCCTTCAACACACGAGTTTAACTCTGTAAGTTGAATGCACACATTGAAGACCATTCTGTTAGGTAGCTCCGTTTTGCATTTAGAAGCAGACAGTTCTCCTTACACCATAAAATCCCATTCACTGAGAAATGTCCAAACGCAGCTCCTACCAGAAACCTGTTTCTAGCTCCTGAATCTAAAGGGAGATTTAACTCACTAAGCTGAACAAGCGCACAGCAGGGCAGATTGAAGGATACGTTTCTTCTGTTTTTCAGGCAGAGTTTTACTGCTATTTCGTTATATGCGGAAATAGTGCTGGAAATGCCTGTTTTGAGATCTCTCCACAGAAAGCATTTCCAGACTTCCCCTTCAACTCAGGAGTTTAACTCTGTAAGTTGAATACACACATTGAAGACCGTTCTGTTATGGTGCTCCGTTTAGCTTGTAGAAGCAGACAGTTCTCCTTACACCATATACTCCCATTCATTGAGAATTGTCCAAACGCAGGTCTTACCACAAACGTGCTTCTAACTCCTGAATGTAATGGGAGATTTAACTCACTTAGCTGAACAATCGCACAGCAGAGCAGATTGAAGTATATGTTTCTTCTGTGTTTTAGGCAGAGTTTTACTGCTATTTCGTTATATGCGGGAATTGTGAAGGGAATGCCTGTTTTGAGATCTCTCCACAGAAAGCGTTTCCAGACTTCCCCTTCTACACACGAGTTTAATTCTATAAGTTGAACGAACACACTGAAGACCGTTCTGTTAGGTAGCTCCGTTTTGCTTTTAGAAGCAGACAGTTCTCCTTACACCGTATAATCCCATTGACTGAGAAATGTCCAAACGCAGCTCTTACCAGAAACGTGTTTCTAAGTCCTGAATCTAAAGGGAGATTTAACTCATTTAGCTGAAAAAACGCACAGCAGAGCAGATTTAACCATACGTTTCTCCTCTGTTTTAGGGAGAGGTATACTGCTATTTCGTTATATGCGGGACTAGTGCTGGAAATGCCTGTTATGAGATTTCTCCACAGAAAGGGTTTCCAGACTTCCGCTTCAACACAAGAGTTTAACTCTGTAAGTTTAATGCACACATTGAAGACCGTTCTGTTAGGTAGCTCCGTTTTGCTTTCAGAAGCAGACAGTTCTCTTTACAGCATATACTCCCATTCACTGAGAAATGTCCAAACGCAGCTCTTACCAGAAACGTGTGTCTACCTCGTGAATCTAAAGGGAGATTTAACTCACTAAGCTGAACAAGAGCACAGCAGAGCATATTGAAGGATAGGTTTCTTCTGTGTTCTAGGCAGAGTTTTACTGCTATTTCGTTATAGGCGGGAATAGTGCTGGAAATGCCTGTTTTGAGATCTATCCACAGAAAGCGTTTCCAGACTTCCCCTTCAACACACGAGTTTAACACTGTAAGTTGAATGCACGCATTGAAGACCGTTCCGTTAGGTAGCTCCGTTTTGCTTTTAGAAGCAGACAGTTCTCCTTAAACATATACTCCCATCCACTGAGAAATGTCCAAACGCAGCTCTTACCAGAAACGTGTTTCTAACTCCTGAATCTAAAGGGAGATTTAACTCACTAAGCTGAACAAGAGCACAGCAGAGCAGATTGAAGGATAAGTTTCTTGTGTGTTTTAGGCAGACTTTTACTGCTATTTCGTTATAGGCGGGAATAGTGCTGGAAATGCCTGTTTTGAGATCTCTCCACAGAAAGCGTTTCCAGACTTCCCCTTCAACACCCGAGTTAAACTCTGTATGTTGAATGCAAACATTGTAGACCATTCTGTTATGTAGCTACGTTTTGCATTTAGAAGCAGACAGTTCTCCTTACACACTATATTCCCATTCACTGAGAAATCTCCAAACGCAGCTCTTACCAGAAACGTGTTTCTAACTCCTGAATCTAAAGGGAGATTTACATCACGTAGCTGAACAAACGCACAGCAGAGCAGATTGAAAGATACGTTTCTTCTGTGTTTTAGGCAGATTTTTACTGCTATTTCGTTACATGCGGGAATAGTGCTGGAAATGCCTCTTTTGAGATCTCTCCACAGAAAGCGTTTCCAGACTTTCCCTTCAACACACGAATTTAACTCTGTATGTTGAATGCACACATTGAAGACCATTCTGTTAGGTAGCTCCGTTTTGCATTTAGAAGCAGACAGTTCTCCTTACACCATATACTCCCATTCACTGAGAAATATCCAAACGCAGCTCTTACCAGAAACGTGTTTCTAATTCCTGAATCTAAAGGGAGATTTACATCACGTAGCTGAACAAACCCACAGCAGAGCAGATTGAAGGATACGTTTCTTCTTTGTTTTAGGCAGAGTTTTACTGCTATTTCGTTATATGCGGGAATAGTGCTGGAAATGCCTGTTTTGAGATCTCTCCAAGGAAAGCGTTTCCAGACTTCCCCTTCAACACACGAGTTTACCTCTATAAGTTGAACGAACACACTGAAGACCGTTCTGTTAGGTAGCTCCGTTTTGCTTTTAGAAGCAGACAGTTCTCCTTACACCGTATAATCCCATTCACTGAGAAATGTCCAAACGCAGCTCTTACCAGAAACGTGTTTCTAACTCCTGAATCTAAAGGGAGATTTAACTCACTAAGCTGAACAAGAGCACAGCAGAGCAGATTGAAGGATACGTTTCTTCTGTGTTTTAGGCAGAGTTTTACTGAAATTTCGTTATAGGCGGGAATAGTGCTGGAAATGTCTGTTCTGAGATCTCTCCACAGAAACCGTTTCCAGACTTCCCCTTCAGTACACGAGTTTAACTCTGTAAGTTCAATGCACACATTGAAGGCCGTTCTGTTAGGTAGCTCCGTTCTGCTTTTAGAAGCAGACAGTTCTCCTTACACCATATACTCCCATTCACTGAGAAATGTCCAAACGCAGCTCTTACCAGAAACGTGTTTCTAACTCCTGAAGCTAAAGAGAGATTTAACTCACTTAGCTGAACAAACGCACAGTAGAGCAGAATGAAGGATACGTTTCTACTGTGTTTTAGCAGAGTTTTACTGCTATTTCGTTATCTGCGAGAATAATGCCGGAAATGCCTGTTTTGAGATCTCTCCACAGAAAGCGTTTCCAGACTTCCCCTTCAAAACACGAGTTTAACTCTGTAAGTTCAATGCACACATTGAAGACCGTTCCGTTAGGTAGCTCCGTTTTCCTTTTAGAAGCAGACAGTTCTCCTTACAGCATATACTCCCATTCACTGAGAAATGTCCAAAGGCAGCTCTTACCAGAAACGTGTTTCTAACTCCTGAATCTAAAGGGATATTTAACTCACTTACCTGAACACAGACAAAGAAAAGCAGATTGAAGGATATGTTTCTTCTGTGTTTTAGGCAGAGTTTTACTGCTATTTCGTTATATGCGGGAATAGTGCTGGATATGCCTGTTTTAAGATCTCTCCACAGAAAGCGTTTCCAGACTTCCCCTTCAACACACGAGTTTAAATCTGTAAGTTGATTGCACACATTGAAGACCGTTCTGTTAGTTAGCTCCGTTTTGCTTTTAGAAGCAGACAATTCTCCTTACACCATATATTCCCATTCACTGAGAAATGTCGAAATGCAGCACTTACCACAAACGTGTTTCTAACTCCTAAATCTAAAGGGAGATTTAACTCACTAAGCTGAACAAGCGCACAGCAGAGAAGATTGAGGAATAACTTTCTTCTGTGTTTTAGGTAGAGTTTTATTGCTATTTCGTTATAGGCGGGAATATTGCTGGAAATGACTGTTTTGAGATCTTTCCACAGAAAGCGTTTCCAGACTTGGCCTTCAACACACGAGTTTAACTCTGTAAGGTGAATGGACACATTGAAGACCGTTCTGTTAGGTAGCTCCGTTTTGCTTTTAGAAGCAGACAGTTCTCCTTACACCGTATATTCCCATTGACTGAGAAATGTCCAAACGCAGCTCTTACCAGAAACGTGTTTCTAAGTCCTGAATCTAAAGGGAGATATAACTCATTTAGCTGAACAAACGCACAGCAGAGCAGATTTAACCATACGTTTCTCCTCTGTTTTAGGGAGAGGTATACTGCTATTTCGTTATATGCGGGACTAGTGCTGGAAATGCCTGTTTTGATATCTCTCCACAGATAGGGTTTCCAGACTTCCGCTTCAACACAAGAGTTTAACTCTGTAAGTTTAATGCACACATTGAAGACCGTTCTCTTAGGTAGCTCCGTTTTGCTTTCAGAAGCAGACAGTTCTCTTTACAGCATATACTCCCATTCACTGAGAAATGTCCAAACGCAGCTCTTACCAGAAACGTGTTTCTACCTCGTGAATCTAAAGGGAGATTTAACTCACTAAGCTGAACAAGAGCACAGCAGAGCAGAATGAAGGATACGTTCCTTCTGTGTTTTAGGCAGAGTTTTACTGCTATTTCATTATATGCGGGAATAGTGCTGGAAATGCCTGTTTTGAGATCTCTCCACAGAAACCGATTCCAGACTTCCCCTTCAACACACGAATTTAACTATGTAAGTTGAATGCACACATTGAAGACCGTTTTGTTACGTAGCTCCGTTTTGCTTTTCGAAGGTTACAGTTTCTCCTTACACCGTATACTCCCATTCACTGAGAAATGTCCAAACGCAGCTCTTAGCAGAAACGTGTTTCTAACTCCTGAATCTAAAGGGAGATTTAACTCACTTAGCTGAACAAACGCACAGCAGAGCAGATTGCAGGATACGTTTCTTCTGTGTTTTAGGCAGAGTTTTACTGCTATTCCGTTATATGCGAGAATAGTGTGGGAAATGCCTGTTTTGAGGTGTCTCCACAGAAAGCGTTTCCAGACTTCCCAGTCAACACACGAATTTACCTCTGTAAGTTTAATGCACCCATTGAGGACCGTTCTGTTAGGTAGCACCGTTTTGCTTTTAGAAGCAGACAGTTCTCCTTAAAGCATAGACTCCCGTTCACTGAGAAATGTCCAAACGCAGCTCTTACCAGAAACGTGTTTCTATCTCCTGAATCTAAAGGGAGATTTAACTCACTTAGCTGAACATACGCACAGCAGAGCGGATTGAAGGAAACGTTTCTTCTGTGTTTTACGCAGAGTTTTACTACTATTTCGTTATATGCGGGAAAGGTGCTGGAAATGCCTGTTTTGAGATCTCACCACAGAAAGCGTTTCCATTCTTCCCCTTCAATACACGAGTTCAACTCTGTAAGTTGAATGCACACATTGAAGACCGTTCTGTTAGGTAGCTCCGTTTTGATTTTAGAAGCAGACAGTTCTCTTTCTAGCATATACTCCCATTCACTGAGAAATGTCCAAATGCAGCTCTTACCAGAAACGTGTTTCTAACTCCTGAATCTAAAGGGAGATTTACATCACTTAGCTGAACAAACGCACAGCAGAGCAGATTGAAAGATAGGTTTCTTCTATGTTTTAGGCAGAGTTTTACTGCTATTTTGTTATATGCGGGAATAGATCTGGAAATGCCTGTTTTCAGATCTCTCCACAGAAAGCGTTTCCAGACTTCCCCTTCAACACACGAGTTTCATTCTGTAAGGTGAATGCACACATTGAAGACCGTTCTGTTAGGTAGCTCCGTTTTGCTTTTAGAAGCAGACTGTTCTCCTTACAGCATATATTCCCATTCAGTGAGAAATGTCCTAACGCAGCTCTTACCAGAAACGTGTTTCTAACTCCTGAATCTAAAGGGAGATTTAACTCACTTACCTGAACAAACGCACAGCAGTTCACATTGAAGGATACGTTTCTTCGGTGTTTTAGGCAGAGTTTTACTGCTATTTCGTTATATGCGGGAATAGTGCTGGAAATGCCTGTTTTGAGATCTCTCCACAGAAAACGTTTCCAGACTGCCCTTCAACACACGAGTTTAACTCTGTAACTTGAATGCACACATTGAAGACCGTTCTGTTAGGTAGCTCCGTTTTGCTTTTAGAAGCAGACAGTTCTCCTTACAACATATACTCCCATTCACTGAGAAATGTCCAAACGCAGCTCTTACCAGAAACGTGTTTCTAACTTCTGAATCTAAAGGGAGATTTAACTCACTTAGCTGAACAAACGCACAGTAGAGCAGATTGAAGGATACGTTTCTACTGTGTTTTAGCAGAGTTTTACTGCTATTTCGTTATCTGCTGGAATAATGCCGGAAATGCCTGTTTTGAGATCTCTCCACAGAAAGCGTTTCCAGACTTCCCCTTCAACACACGAGTTTAACTCTGTAAGTTGAATGCACACATTGAAGACCGTTCCGTTAGGTAGCTCCGTTTTCCTTTTAGAAGCAGACAGTTCTCCTTACAGCCTATACTACCATTCACTGAGAAATGTCCAAATGCAGCTCTTACCAGAAACGTGTTTCTAACTCCTGAATCTAAAGGGAGATTTAACTCACTTTCCTGAACAAACGCACAGCAGAGCAGATTGAAGGATACGTATTTTCTGTGCTTTAGGCAGAGTTTTACTGCTATTTCGTTATAATCGAGAATAGTGCTGGAAATGCCTGTTTTGAGATCTCTCCACAGAAAGCATTTCCAGACTTCCCCTTCAACACACGAGTTTAACACTAGAAGTTGAATGCACACATTGAAGACCGTTCTGTTAGGTAGTTCCGATCTGCTTTTAGAAGCAGACAGTTCTCCTTACAGCTTATACTCCCATTCACTGAGAAATGTCCAAACGCAGCTCTTATCAGAAACGTGTTTCTAACTCCTGAATCTAAAGGGAGATTTAAGTCACTTAGTGGAACAAACGCACAGCAGAGCAGATTGAATGATACGTTTCTTTTGTGTTTTAGGCAGCGTTTTACTGCTATTTTGTTATATGCGGGAATAGTGATGGAAATGCCTGTTTTCAGATCTCTTTACAGAAAGCGTTTCCAGACTTCCCCTTCAACGAACGAGGTTACCTCCGTACGTTGAATGCACACATTGAAAACCGTTCTGGTAGGTAGATCCGTTTTGCTTTTAGAAGCAGACAGTTCTCGTTACAGCATATACTCCCATTCACTGAGAAATGTCGAAACGCAGCTCTTACCAGAAACGTGTTGCTAACTCCTGAATCTAAAGGGAGATTTAACTCACTTAGCTGAACAAACGCACCGCAGTTCAGATTGAAGGATACGTTTCTCCTGTGTTTTAGGCAGAGTTTTACAGCTATTTCGTAATATGCGGGAATAGTGCTAGAAATGCCTGTATTGAGATCTCTCCACAGAAAGCGTTTCCATACTTCCTCTTCAACACACGGGTTTACTTCTGTAAGTTGAATGCACCCATTGAAGACCGTTCTTTACGTAGCTCCCTTTTGCTTTTAGAAGCAGACAGTTCTCCTTACAGCATATACCCCCATTCACTGAGAATTGTCCAAACGAGGTTCTTACCAGAAACGTGTTTCTAACTCCTGTATCTAAAGGGAGGTTTAACTAACTTAGCTGAACAAACGCACAGCAGAGCAGATTGAAGGATACGTTTCTTCTGTGTTTTAGGCAGAGTTTTACTGCTATTTCATTATATGTGGGAATAGTGTTCGAAATGCCTGTTTTGAGATCTCTCCACAGAAAGCGTTTCCAGACTTCCCCTTCAACACACGAGTTTAATTATGTGAGTTGAATGCACATATGGAAGACGTTCTGTTAGGTAGCTCCGTTTTGCTTTTAGAAGCAGACAGTTCTCCTTACAGCATTTACTCCCATTCACGGAGAAATGTCCAAACACAGCTCTTACCAGAAACGTGTTTCTAACTCCTGTGTCTAAAGGGAGATTTAACTCACTTAGCTGAATAAACGGACAGCAGAGCAGATTGAAGGATAAGTTTCTTCTGTGTTTTAGGCAGTTTTATTTCTATTTCGTTATATGCGCGAATAGTGATGGAAATGCCTGTTCTGAGATCTCTCCACAGAAAGCGTTTCCAGACTTCCCCTTCAACACACGAGTTTACCTCCATAAGTTCAATGTACACATTGAAGACCGTTCTTATAGGTAGCTCCGTTTTGCTTTTAGAAGCAGACAGTTCTCCTTACACCATATACTCTCATTCACTGAGAAATGTCCAAACGCAGCTCTTACCAGAAAAGTGTTTCTAACTCCTGAATCTAAAGGGAGATTTAGCTCACTTACCTGAACAAACGAACAGCAGAGCACATTGAAGGATACGTTTCTTCTGTGTTTTAGGCAGAGTTTTACTGCTATTTCGTTATATGCGGGAATAGTGCAGGAAATGCCTGTTTTGAGATCTCTCCACAGAAAGCGTTTCCAGACTTCCCCTTCAACACACGAGTTTAACTCTGTAAGCTGAATGCCCACATTGAAGACCGTTCTGTTATGTAGCTCCGTTTTTCTTTTAGAAGCAGACAGTTCTCCTTACACCATATACTCTCATTCACTGAGAAATGTCCAAACGCAGCTCTTACCAGAAACGTGTTTCTAACTCCTGAATCTAAAGGGAGATTTAACTCACTTAGCTGAACAAAAGCACAGCAGAGCAGATTGAAGGATACGTTTCTTCTGTGTTTTAGGCAGAGTTTTACTGCTATTTCGTTATATGCGGGAATAGTGCTGGAAATGCCTGTTTTGAGATCTCTCCACAGAAAGAGTTTCCAGACTTCCCCTTCAACACACGTGTTTAACCCTGTAAGTTGAATGGACACATTGAAGACCGTTCTGTTAGGTAGCTCCGTTTTGGTTTTAGAAGCAGACAGTTCTCCTTACAGCATATACTCCCATTCAGTGAGAAATGTCCAAACGCAGCTCTTACCAGAAACGTGTTTCTAACTCCTGAATCTAAAAGGAGATTTAACTCACTTAGCTGAACAAACGCACAGCAGAGCAGATTGAAGGATACGTTTCTTCTGTGTTTTAGGCAGAGTTTTACTGCTATTTCGTTATATGCGGGAATAGTGCTGGAAATGCCTGGAAATGCCTGTTTTGAGATCTGTCCACAGAAAGCGTTTCCAGACTTCCCCTTCAACACACGAGTTTACATTTGTAATTTGAATGCACACATTGAAGACGGTTCTGTTAGGTAGCTCCGTTTTGGTTTTAGAAGCAGACAGTTCTCCTTACAGCATATACTCCCATTTACGGAGATATGTCCAAAAGCAGCTCTTACCAGAAATGTGTTTCTAAATCCTGAATCTAAAGGGAGATTTAACTCACTTAGCTGAACAAACGCACAGCCGAGCAGATTGAAGGATACGTTTGTTCTGTGCTTTAGGTAGAGTTTTACTGCTATTTCGTTATATGCGGGAATACTGCTTGAAATGCCTGTTTTGAGATCTCTCCACAGAAAGCGTTTCCAGACTTCCCCTTCAACACACGACTTTAACTCTGTAAGGTGAATGCACATATTGAAGACCGTTCTGTTAGGTAGCTCCGTTTTGGTTTTAGAAGCAGACTGTTCTCCTTACAGCATATACTCCCTTTCACTGAGAAATGTCCAATCGCAGCTCTTACCAGAAACGTGTTTATAACTCCTGAATCTAAAGGGAGATTTAACTCACTTAGCTGAACAAACGCACAGCAAAGCAGATTGAAGGATACGTTTCTTCTGTGTTTTAGGCAGAGTTTAACTGCTATTTCGTTAATATGCGGGAATAGTGCTGGAAATGCCTGGAAATGCCTGTTTTGAGATCTCTCCACAGAAAGCGTTTCCAGACTTCCCCTTCAACACACGAGTTTAACCCTGTAAGTTGAATGGACACATTGAAGACCATTCTGTTAGGTAGCTCCGTTTTGGTTTTAGAAGCAGACAGTTCTCCTTACAGCATATAATCCCATTCACTGAGAAATGTCCAAACGCAGCTCTTACCAGAAACGTGTTTCTAACTCCTGAATCTAAAGTGAGATTTAACTCACTTAGCTGAACAAACGCACAGCAGAGCAGATTGAAGGATACGTTTCTTCTGTGTTTTAGGCACACTTTTACTGCTATTTCGTTATATGCGGGAATAGTGCTGGAAATGCCTGTTTTGAGATCTCTCCACAGAAAGCGTTTCCAGACTTCCCCTTCAAAACACGTGTTTAACTCTGTAAGTTGAATGCACACATTGAAGACCGTTCTGATAGGTAGCTCCGTTTTGCTGTGAAAAGCAGACAGTTCTCCTTACAGCATATACTCGCATTCACTGAGAAACGTCCAAACGCAGCACTTACCAGAAACGTGTTTCTACCTCCTGAATCTAAGGGGAGATTTAACTCACTTAGCTGAACTAACGCATTGCAGAGCAGATTGAAGGATACGTTTCTTCTGTGTTTTAGGCAGAGTTTTACTACTATTTCGTTATATGCGGGAATAGTGATGGAAATGCCTGGAAATGCCTGTTTTGAGATCTCTCCACAGAAAGCGTTTCCAGACTTCCCCTTCAACACACGAGTTTAACTATTTAAGTTGAATGCACACATTGAAGACCGTTCTGTTAGGTAGCTCCGTTTTGATTTCAGAAGAAGAGGGTTCTCCTTACAGGTTGTACTCCCATTCACTGAGAAATGTCCAAACGCAGCACTTACCAGAAACGTGTTTCTAACTCATGACTCTAAAGGGATAGTTAACTCACTTAGCTGAACAAACGCACAACAGAGCAGATTGAAGGATACGTTTCTTCTGCGTTTTAGGCAGAGTTTTACTGCTATTCCGTTATATGCGGGAATAGTGCTGGAAATGCCTGTTTTGAGATCTCTCCACAGAAAACGTTTCCAGACTTCCCCTTCAACACACGAGTTTAACTCTGTAAGTTGAATGCAAACATTGAAGACCGTTCTGTTAGGTAGCTCCGTTTTGGTTTTAGAAGCAGACAGTTCTCCTTACAGCATATACTCCCATTCACTGAGAAATGTCCAAACGCAGCTCTTACCAGAAACTTGTTTCTAACTCCTGAATCTAAAGGGAGATTTAACTCACTTAGCTGAACAAACGCACAGCAGAGCAGATTGAAGGATAAGTTTCTTCTGTGTTTTTGGCAGAGTTTTACTGCTATTTCGTTATATGCGGGAATAGTGCTGGAAATGCCTGTTTTGAGATCTCTCCACAGAAAGAGTTTCCAGACTTCCCCTTCCACACACGTGTTTAACCCTGTAAGTTGAATGGACACATTGAAGAGCGTTCTGTTAGGTAGCTCCGTTTTGCTTTTAGAAGCAGACAGTTCTGCTTACAGCATATACTCCCATTCACTGAGAAATGTCCAAACGCAGCTCTTACCAGAAACGTGTTTCTAACTCCTGAATCTAAAGGGAGTTTTAACTCACTTAGCTGAACAAACGCACAGCAGAGCAGATTGAAGGATACGTTTCTTCTGTGTTTTAGGCAGAGTTTTACTGCTATTTAGTTATATGCGGGAATAGTGCTGGAAATACCTGTTTTGAGATCTATCCACAGAAAGCGTTTCCAGACTTCCCCTTCAACACACGAGTTTAACTCTGTAAGTTGAATGCACACATTGAAGACCGTTCTGTTAGGTAGCTCCGTTTTGCTTTTAGAAGCAGACAGTTCTCCTTACAGCATGTACTCCCATTCACTGAGAAACGTCCAAACGCAGCTCTTAACAGAAAAGTGTTTCTAACTCCTGAATCTAAAGGGAGATTTAACTCACTTAGCTGAACAAACGCACAGCAGAGCAGATTGAAGGATACGTTTCTTCTGTGTTTTAGGCAGAGTTTTACTACTATTTCGTTATATGCGGGAATAGTGCTGGAAATGCCTGGAAATGCCTGTTTTGAGATCTCTCCACAGAAAGCGTTTCCAGACTTCCCCTTCAACACACGAGTTTAACTATGTAAGTTGAATGCACACATTGAAGACCGTTCTGTTAGGTAGCTCCGTTTTGATTTCAAAAACAGACAGTTCTCCTTACAGGTTGTACTCCCATTCACTGAGAAATGTCCAAACGCAGCTCTTACCAGAAACGTGTTTCTAACTCGTGACTCTAAAGGGATAGTTAACTCACTTAGCTGAACAAACGCACAACAGAGCAGATTGAAGGATACGTTTCTTCTGCGTTTTAGGCAGAGTTTTACTGCTATTTCGTTATATGCGGGAATAGTGCTGGAAATGCCTGTTTTGAGATCTCTCCACAGAAAGCGTTTCCAGACTTCCCCTTCAACACACGAGTTTAACTCTGTAAGTTGAATGCACACATTGAAGACCGTTCTGTTAGGTAGCTCCGTTTTGGTTTTAGAAGCAGACAGTTCTCCTTACAGCCTATACTCCCATTCACTGAGAAATGTCCAAACGCAGCTCTTACCAGAAACGTGTTTCTAACTCCTGAATCTAAAGGGAGGTTTAACTCACTTAGCTGAACAAACGCACAGCAGAGCAGATTGAAGGATACGTTTCTTCTGTGTTTTAGGCAGAGTTTTACTGCTATTTCGTTATATGCGGGAATAGTGCTGGAAATGCCTGTTTTGAGATCTATCCACAGAAAGCGTTTCCAGACTTCCCCTTCAACACACGAGTTTAACTCTGTAAGTTGAATGCACACATTGAAGACCGTTCTGTTAGGTAGCTCCGTTTTGCTTTTAGAAGCAGACAGTTCTCCTTACAGCATATACTCGCATTCACTGAGAATCGTCCAAACGCAGCTCTTACCAGAAACGTGTTTCTAACTCCTGAATCTAAAGGGAGATTTAACTCACTTAGCTGAACTAACGCACAGCAGAGCAGATTGAAGGATACGTTTCTTCTGTGTTTTAGGCAGAGTTTTACTGCTATTTCGTTATATGCGGGAATAGTGCTGGAAATTCCTGTTTTGAGATCTCTCCACAGAAAGCGTTTCCAGACTTCCCCTTCAACACACGAGTTTAAATCTGTAAGTTGAATGCAGACATTGAAGACCATTCTGTTAGGTAGCACCGTTTTGCTTTTAGAAGCAGACAGTTCTCCTTACAGCATGTACTCCCATTCACTGAGAAACGTCCAAACGCAGCTCTTAACAGAAACGTGTTTCTAACTCCTGAATCTAAAGGGAGATTTAACTCACTTAGCTGAACAAACGCACAGCAGAGCAGATTGAAGGATACGTTTCTTCTGTGTTTTAGGCAGAGTTTTACTAATATTTCGTTATATGCGGGAATAGTGCTGGAAATGCCTGGAAATGCCTGTTTTGAGATCTCTCCACAGAAAGGGTTTCCAGAGTTCCCCTTCAACACAAGAGTTTAACTATGTAAGTTGAATGCACACATTGAAGTCCGTTCTGTTAGGTAGCTCCGTTTTGATTTCAGAAGCAGACAGTTCTCCTTACAGGTTGTACTCCCATTCACTGAGAAATGTCCAAATGCAGCTCTTACCAGAAACGTGTTTCTAACTCATGACTCTAAAGGGATAGTTAACTCACTTAGCTGAACAAACGCACAACAGAGCAGATTGAAGGATACGTTTCTTCTGCGTTTTAGGCAGAGTTTTACTGCTATTTCGTTATATGCGGGAATAGTGCTGGAAATGCCTGTTTTGAGATCTCTCCACAGAAAGCGTTTCCAGACTTCCCCTTCAACACACGAGTTTAACTCTGTAAGTTGAATGCACACATTGAAGACCGTTATGTTAGGTAGCTCCGTTTTGGTTTTAGAAGCAGACAGTTCTCCTTACAGCATATAATCCCATTCACTGATAAATGTTCAAACGCAGCTCTTACCAGAAACGTGTTTCTAACTCCTGAATCTAAAGGGAGATTTAACTCACTTAGCTGAACAAAAGCACAGCAGAGCAGATTGAAGTATACGTTTCTTCTGTGTTTTAGCTAGAGTTTTACTGCTATTTCGTTATATGCGGGAATAGTGCTGGAAATGCCTGTTTTGAGATCTCTCCACAGAAAACGTTTCCAGACTGCCCTTCAACACACGAGTTTAACTCTGTAACTTGAATGCACACATTGAAGACCGTTCTGTTAGGTAGCTCCGTTTTGCTTTTAGAAGCAGACAGTTCTCCTTACAACATATACTCCCATTCACTGAGAAATGTCCAAACGCAGCTCTTACCAGAAACGTGTTTCTAACTTCTGAATCTAAAGGGAGATTTAACTCACTTAGCTGAACAAACGCACAGTAGAGCAGATTGAAGGATACGTTTCTACTGTGTTTTAGCAGAGTTTTACTGCTATTTCGTTATCTGCTGGAATAATGCCGGAAATGCCTGTTTTGAGATCTCTCCACAGAAAGCGTTTCCAGACTTCCCCTTCAACACACGAGTTTAACTCTGTAAGTTGAATGCACACATTGAAGACCGTTCCGTTAGGTAGCTCCGTTTTCCTTTTAGAAGCAGACAGTTCTCCTTACAGCCTATACTACCATTCACTGAGAAATGTCCAAATGCAGCTCTTACCAGAAACGTGTTTCTAACTCCTGAATCTAAAGGGAGATTTAACTCACTTTCCTGAACAAACGCACAGCAGAGCAGATTGAAGGATACGTATTTTCTGTGCTTTAGGCAGAGTTTTACTGCTATTTCGTTATAATCGAGAATAGTGCTGGAAATGCCTGTTTTGAGATCTCTCCACAGAAAGCATTTCCAGACTTCCCCTTCAACACACGAGTTTAACACTAGAAGTTGAATGCACACATTGAAGACCGTTCTGTTAGGTAGTTCCGATCTGCTTTTAGAAGCAGACAGTTCTCCTTACAGCTTATACTCCCATTCACTGAGAAATGTCCAAACGCAGCTCTTATCAGAAACGTGTTTCTAACTCCTGAATCTAAAGGGAGATTTAAGTCACTTAGTGGAACAAACGCACAGCAGAGCAGATTGAATGATACGTTTCTTTTGTGTTTTAGGCAGCGTTTTACTGCTATTTTGTTATATGCGGGAATAGTGATGGAAATGCCTGTTTTCAGATCTCTTTACAGAAAGCGTTTCCAGACTTCCCCTTCAACGAACGAGGTTACCTCCGTACGTTGAATGCACACATTGAAAACCGTTCTGGTAGGTAGATCCGTTTTGCTTTTAGAAGCAGACAGTTCTCGTTACAGCATATACTCCCATTCACTGAGAAATGTCGAAACGCAGCTCTTACCAGAAACGTGTTGCTAACTCCTGAATCTAAAGGGAGATTTAACTCACTTAGCTGAACAAACGCACCGCAGTTCAGATTGAAGGATACGTTTCTCCTGTGTTTTAGGCAGAGTTTTACAGCTATTTCGTAATATGCGGGAATAGTGCTAGAAATGCCTGTATTGAGATCTCTCCACAGAAAGCGTTTCCATACTTCCTCTTCAACACACGGGTTTACTTCTGTAAGTTGAATGCACCCATTGAAGACCGTTCTTTACGTAGCTCCCTTTTGCTTTTAGAAGCAGACAGTTCTCCTTACAGCATATACCCCCATTCACTGAGAATTGTCCAAACGAGGTTCTTACCAGAAACGTGTTTCTAACTCCTGTATCTAAAGGGAGGTTTAACTAACTTAGCTGAACAAACGCACAGCAGAGCAGATTGAAGGATACGTTTCTTCTGTGTTTTAGGCAGAGTTTTACTGCTATTTCATTATATGTGGGAATAGTGTTCGAAATGCCTGTTTTGAGATCTCTCCACAGAAAGCGTTTCCAGACTTCCCCTTCAACACACGAGTTTAATTATGTGAGTTGAATGCACATATGGAAGACGTTCTGTTAGGTAGCTCCGTTTTGCTTTTAGAAGCAGACAGTTCTCCTTACAGCATTTACTCCCATTCACGGAGAAATGTCCAAACACAGCTCTTACCAGAAACGTGTTTCTAACTCCTGTGTCTAAAGGGAGATTTAACTCACTTAGCTGAATAAACGGACAGCAGAGCAGATTGAAGGATAAGTTTCTTCTGTGTTTTAGGCAGTTTTATTTCTATTTCGTTATATGCGCGAATAGTGATGGAAATGCCTGTTCTGAGATCTCTCCACAGAAAGCGTTTCCAGACTTCCCCTTCAACACACGAGTTTACCTCCATAAGTTCAATGTACACATTGAAGACCGTTCTTATAGGTAGCTCCGTTTTGCTTTTAGAAGCAGACAGTTCTCCTTACACCATATACTCTCATTCACTGAGAAATGTCCAAACGCAGCTCTTACCAGAAAAGTGTTTCTAACTCCTGAATCTAAAGGGAGATTTAGCTCACTTACCTGAACAAACGAACAGCAGAGCACATTGAAGGATACGTTTCTTCTGTGTTTTAGGCAGAGTTTTACTGCTATTTCGTTATATGCGGGAATAGTGCAGGAAATGCCTGTTTTGAGATCTCTCCACAGAAAGCGTTTCCAGACTTCCCCTTCAACACACGAGTTTAACTCTGTAAGCTGAATGCCCACATTGAAGACCGTTCTGTTATGTAGCTCCGTTTTTCTTTTAGAAGCAGACAGTTCTCCTTACACCATATACTCTCATTCACTGAGAAATGTCCAAACGCAGCTCTTACCAGAAACGTGTTTCTAACTCCTGAATCTAAAGGGAGATTTAACTCACTTAGCTGAACAAAAGCACAGCAGAGCAGATTGAAGGATACGTTTCTTCTGTGTTTTAGGCAGAGTTTTACTGCTATTTCGTTATATGCGGGAATAGTGCTGGAAATGCCTGTTTTGAGATCTCTCCACAGAAAGAGTTTCCAGACTTCCCCTTCAACACACGTGTTTAACCCTGTAAGTTGAATGGACACATTGAAGACCGTTCTGTTAGGTAGCTCCGTTTTGGTTTTAGAAGCAGACAGTTCTCCTTACAGCATATACTCCCATTCAGTGAGAAATGTCCAAACGCAGCTCTTACCAGAAACGTGTTTCTAACTCCTGAATCTAAAGGGAGATTTAACTCACTTAGCTGAACAAACGCACAGCAGAGCAGATTGAAGGATACGTTTCTTCTGTGTTTTAGGCAGAGTTTTACTGCTATTTCGTTATATGCGGGAATAGTGCTGGAAATGCCTGGAAATGCCTGTTTTGAGATCTGTCCACAGAAAGCGTTTCCAGACTTCCCCTTCAACACACGAGTTTACATTTGTAATTTGAATGCACACATTGAAGACGGTTCTGTTAGGTAGCTCCGTTTTGGTTTTAGAAGCAGACAGTTCTCCTTACAGCATATACTCCCATTTACGGAGATATGTCCAAAAGCAGCTCTTACCAGAAATGTGTTTCTAAATCCTGAATCTAAAGGGAGATTTAACTCACTTAGCTGAACAAACGCACAGCCGAGCAGATTGAAGGATACGTTTGTTCTGTGCTTTAGGTAGAGTTTTACTGCTATTTCGTTATATGCGGGAATACTGCTTGAAATGCCTGTTTTGAGATCTCTCCACAGAAAGCGTTTCCAGACTTCCCCTTCAACAAACGAGTTTAACTATGTAAGTTGAATGCACACATTGAAGACCGTTCTGTTAGGTAGCTCCGTTTTGATTTCAGAAGAAGAGGGTTCTCCTTACAGGTTGTACTCCCATTCACTGAGAAATGTCCAAACGCAGCACTTACCAGAAACGTGTTTCTAACTCATGACTCTAAAGGGATAGTTAACTCACTTAGCTGAACAAACGCACAACAGAGCAGATTGAAGGATACGTTTCTTCTGCGTTTTAGGCAGAGTTTTACTGCTATTTCCTTATATGCGGGAATAGTGCTGGAAATGCCTGTTTTGAGATCTCTCCACAGAAAGCGTTTCCAGACTTCCCCTTCAACACACGAGTTTAACTCTGTAAGTTGAATGCACACATTGAAGGCTGTTCTGTTAGGTAGCTCCGTTTTGGTTTTAGAAGCAGACAGTTCTCCTTACAGCATATACTCCCATTCACTGAGAAATGTCCAAACGCAGCTCTTACCAGAAACGTGTTTCTAACTCCTGAATCTAAAGGGAGGTTTAACTCACTTAGCTGAACAAACGCACAGCAGAGCAGATTGAAGGATACGTTTCTTCTGTGTTTTAGGCAGAGTTTTACTGCTATTTCGTTATATGCGGGAATAGTGCTGGAAATGCCTGTTTTGAGATCTATCCACAGAAAGCGTTTCCAGACTTCCCCTTCAACACACGAGTTTAACTCTGTAAGTTGAATGCACACATTGAAGACCGTTCTGTTAAGTAGCTCCGTTTTGCTTTTAGAAGCAGACAGTTCTCCTTACAGCATATACTCGCATTCACTGAGAATCGTCCAAACGCAGCTCTTACCAGAAACGTGTTTCTAACTCCTGAATCTAAAGGGAGATTTAACTCACTTAGCTGAACTAACGCACAGCAGAGCAGATTGAAGGATACGTTTCTTCTGTGTTTTAGGCAGAGTTTTACTGCTATTTCGTTATATGCGGGAATAGTGCTGGAAATGCCTGTTTTGAGATCTCTCCACAGAAAGCGTTTCCAGACTTCCCCTTCAACACACGAGTTTAAATCTGTAAGTTGAATGCAGACATTGAAGACCATTCTGTTAGGTAGCACCGTTTTGCTTTTAGAAGCAGACAGTTCTCCTTACAGCATGTACTCCCATTCACTGAGAAACGTCCAAACGCAGCTCTTAACAGAAACGTGTTTCTAACTCCTGAATCTAAAGGGAGATTTAACTCACTTAGCTGAACAAACGCACAGCAGAGCAGATTGAAGGATACGTTTCTTCTGTGTTTTAGGCAGAGTTTTACTAATATTTCGTTATATGCGGGAATAGTGCTGGAAATGCCTGGAAATGCCTGTTTTGAGATCTCTCCACAGAAAGGGTTTCCAGAGTTCCCCTTCAACACAAGAGTTTAACTATGTAAGTTGAATGCACACATTGAAGACCGTTCTGTTAGGTAGCTCCGTTTTGATTTCAGAAGCAGACAGTTCTCCTTACAGGTTGTACTCCCATTCACTGAGAAATGTCCAAATGCAGCTCTTACCAGAAACGTGTTTCTAACTCATGACTCTAAAGGGATAGTTAACTCACTTAGCTGAACAAACGCACAACAGAGCAGATTGAAGGATACGTTTCTTCTGCGTTTTAGGCAGAGTTTTACTGCTATTTCGTTATATGCGGGAATAGTGCTGGAAATGCCTGTTTTGAGATCTCTCCACAGAAAGCGTTTCCAGACTTCCCCTTCAACACACGAGTTTAACTCTGTAAGTTGAATGCACACATTGAAGACCGTTATGTTAGGTAGCTCCGTTTTGGTTTTAGAAGCAGACAGTTCTCCTTACAGCATATAATCCCATTCACTGATAAATGTTCAAACGCAGCTCTTACCAGAAACGTGTTTCTAACTCCTGAATCTAAAGGGAGATTTAACTCACTTAGCTGAACAAAAGCACAGCAGAGCAGATTGAAGTATACGTTTCTTCTGTGTTTTAGCTAGAGTTTTACTGCTATTTCGTTATATGCGGGAATAGTGCTGGAAATGCCTGTTTTGAGATCTCTCCACAGAAAGAGTTTCCAGACTTCCCCTTCAACACACGTGTTTAACCCTGTAAGTTGAATGGACACTTTGAAGACCGTTCTGTTAGGTAGCTCCGTTTTGGTTTTAGAAGCAGACAGTTCTCCTTACAGCATATACTCCCATTCACTGAGAAATGTCCAAACGCAGCTCTTACCAGAAACGTGTTTCTAACTCCTGAATCTAAAGGGAGATTTAACTCACTTAGCTGAACAAACGCACAGCAGAGCAGATTGAAGGATACGTTTCTTCTGTGTTTTAGGCAGAGTTTTACTGCTATTTCGTTATATGCGGGAATAGTGCTGGAAATGCCTGGAAATGCCTGTTTTGAGATCTCTCCACAGAAAGCGTTTCCAGACTTCCCCTTCAACACACGAGTTTACATCTGTAATTTGAATGCACACATTGACGACCGTTCTGGTAGGTAGCTCCGTTTTGGTTTTAGAAGCCGACAGTTCTCCTTACAGCATATACTCCCATTTACGGAGATATGTCCAAAAGCAGCTCTTACCAGAAATGTGTTTCTAAATCCTGAATCTAAAGGGAGATTTAACTCACTTAGCTGAACAAACGCACAGCCGAGCAGATTGAAGGATACGTTTGTTCTGTGCTTTAGGTAGAGTTTTACTGCTATTTCGTTATATGCGGGAATACTGCTTGAAATGCCTGTTTTGAGATCTCTCCACAGAAAGCGTTTCCAGACTTCCCCTTCAACACACGAGTTTAACTCTGTAAGGTGAATGCACATATTGAAGACCGTTCTGTTAGGTAGCTCCGTTTTGGTTTTAGAAGCAGACTGTTCTCCTTACAGCATATACTCCCTTTCACTGAGAAATGCCCAATCGCAGCTCTTTCCAGAAACGTGTTTATAACTCCTGAATCTAAAGGGAGATTTAACTCACTTAGCTGAACAAACGCACAGCAAAGCAGATTGAAGGATACGTTTTTCTGTGTTTTAGGCAGAGTTTAACTGCTATTTCGTTAATATGCGGGAATAGTGCTGGAAATGAATGGAAATGCCTGTTTTGAGATCTCTCCACAGAAAGCGTTTCCAGACTTCCCCTTCAACACACCAGTTTAACCCTGTAAGTTGAATGGACACATTGAAGACCGTTCTGTTAGGTAGCTCCGTTTTGGTTTTAGAAGCAGACAGTTCTCCTTACAGCATATAATCCCATTCACTGAGAAATGTCCAAACGCAGCTCTTACCAGAAACCTGTTTCTAACTCCTGAATCTAAAGTGAGATTTAACACACTTAGCTGAACAAACGCACAGCAGAGCAGATTGAAGGATACGTTTCTTCTGTGTTTTAGGCACACTTTTACTGCTATTTCGTTATATGCGGGAATAGTGCTGGAAATGCCTGTTTTGAGATCTCTCCACAGAAAGCGTTTCCAGACTTCCCCTTCAAAACACGTGTTTAACTCTGTAAGTTGAATGCACACATTGAAGACCGTTCTGATAGGTAGATCCGTTTTGCTGTGAAAAGCAGACAGTTCTCCTTACAGCATATACTCGCATTCACTGAGAAACGTCCAAACGCAGCACTTACCAGAAACGTGTTTCTACCTCCTGAATCTAAAGGGAGATTTAAGTCACTTAGCTGAACTAATGCATAGCAGAGCAGATTGAAGGATAGGTTTCTTCTGTGTTTTAGGCAGAGTTTTACTACTATTTTGTTATATGCGGGAATAGTGCTGGAAATGCCTGGAAATGCCTGTTTTGAGATCTCTCCACAGAAAGCGTTTCCAGACTTCCCCTTCAACAAACGAGTTTAACTATGTAAGTTGAATGCACACATTGAAGACCGTTCTGTTAGGTAGCTCCGTTTTGATTTCAGAAGAAGAGGGTTCTCCTTACAGGTTGTACTCCCATTCACTGAGAAATGTCCAAACGCAGCACTTACCAGAAACGTGTTTCTAACTCATGACTCTAAAGGGATAGTTAACTCACTTAGCTGAACAAACGCACAACAGAGCAGATTGAAGGATACGTTTCTTCTGCGTTTTAGGCAGAGTTTTACTGCTATTTCCTTATATGCGGGAATAGTGCTGGAAATGCCTGTTTTGAGATCTCTCCACAGAAAGCGTTTCCAGACTTCCCCTTCAACACACGAGTTTAACTCTGTAAGTTGAATGCACACATTGAAGACTGTTCTGTTAGGTAGCTCCGTTTTGGTTTTAGAAGCAGACAGTTCTCCTTACAGCATATACTCCCATTCACTGAGAAATGTCCAAACGCAGCTCTTACCAGAAACGTGTTTCTAACTCCTGAATCTAAAGGGCGGTTTAACTCACTTAGCTGAACAAACGCACAGCAGAGCAGATTGAAGGATACGTTTCTTCTGTGTTTTAGGCAGAGTTTTACTGCTATTTCGTTATATGCGGGAATAGTGCTGGAAATGCCTGTTTTGAGATCTATCCACAGAAAGCGTTTCCAGACTTCCCCTTCAACACACGAGTTTAACTCTGTAAGTTGAATGCACACATTGAAGACCGTTCTGTTAGGTAGCTCCGTTTTGCTTTTAGAAGCAGACAGTTCTCCTTACAGCATATACTCGCATTCACTGAGAATCGTCCAAACGCAGCTCTTACCAGAAACGTGTTTCTAACTCCTGAATCTAAAGGGAGATTTAACTCACTTAGCTGAACTAACGCACAGCAGAGCAGATTGAAGGATACGTTTCTTCTGTGTTTTAGGCAGAGTTTTACTGCTATTTCGTTATATGCGGGAATAGTGCTGGAAATGCCTGTTTTGAGATCTCTCCACAGAAAGCGTTTCCAGACTTCTTCTTCAACACACGAGTTTAAATCTGTAAGTTGAATGCAGACATTGAAGACCATTCTGTTAGGTAGCACCGTTTTGCTTTTAGAAGCAGACAGTTCTCCTTACAGCATGTACTCCCATTCACTGAGAAACGTCCAAACGCAGCTCTTAACAGAAACGTGTTTCTAACTCCTGAATCTAAAGGGAGATTTAACTCACTTAGCTGAACAAACGCACAGCAGAGCAGATTGAAGGATACGTTTCTTCTGTGTTTTAGGCAGAGTTTTACTAATATTTCGTTATATGCGGGAATAGTGCTGGAAATGCCTGGAAATGCCTGTTTTGAGATCTCTCCACAGAAAGGGTTTCCAGAGTTCCCCTTCAACACAAGAGTTTAACTATGTAAGTTGAATGCACACATTGAAGACCGTTCTGTTAGGTAGCTCCGTTTTGATTTCAGAAGCAGACAGTTCTCCTTACAGGTTGTACTCCCATTCACTGAGAAATGTCCAAATGCAGCTCTTACCAGAAACGTGTTTCTAACTCATGACTCTAAAGGGATAGTTAACTCACTTAGCTGAACAAACGCACAACAGAGCAGATTGAAGGATACGTTTCTTCTGCGTTTTAGGCAGAGTTTTACTGCTATTTCGTTATATGCGGGAATAGTGCTGGAAATGCCTGGAAATGCCTGTTTTGAGATCTCTCCACAGAAAGCGTTTCCAGACTTCCCCTTCAACCCACGAGTTTACATCTGTAATTTGAATGCACACATTGAAGACCGTTCTGTTAGGTAGCTCCGTTTTGGTTTTAGAAGCAGACAGTTCTCCTTACAGCATATACTCCCTTTTACGGAGATATGTCCAAAAGCAGCTCTTACCAGAAATGTGTTTCTAAATCTTGAATCTAAAGGGAGATTTAACTCACTTAGCTGAACAAACGCACAGCCGAGCAGATTGAAGGATACGTTTGTTCTGTGCTTTAGGTAGAGTTTTACTGCTATTTCGTTATATGCGGGAATACTGCTGGAAATGCCTGTTTTGAGATCTCTCCACAGAAAGCGTTTCCAGACTTCCCCTTCAACACACGAGTTTAACTCTGTAAGGTGAATGCACATATTGAAGACCGTTCTGTTAGGTAGCTCCGTTTTGGTTTTAGAAGCAGACTGTTCTCCTTACAGCATATACTCCCTTTCACTGAGAAATGTCCAATCGCAGCTCTTACCAGAAACGTGTTTATAACTACTGAATCTAAAGGGAGATTTAACTCACTTAGCTGAACAAACGCCCAGCAAAGCAGATTGAAGGATACGTTTCTTCTGTGTTTTAGGCAGAGTTTAACTGCTATTTCGTTAATATACGGGAATAGTGCTGGAAATGCCTGGAAATGCCTGTTTTGAGATCTCTCCACAGAAAGCGTTTCCAGACTTCCCCTTCAACACACGAGTTTAACCCTGTAAGTTGAATGGACACATTGAAGACCGTTCTGTTAGGTAGCTCCGTTTTGGTTTTAGAAGCCGACAGTTCTCCTTACAGCATATAATCCCATTCACTGAGAAATGTCCAAACGCAGCTCTTACCAGAAACGTGTTTCTAACTCCTGAATCTAAAGTGAGATTTAACTCACTTAGCTGAACAAACGCACAGCAGAGCAGATTGAAGGATACGTTTCTTCTGTGTTTTAGGCACACTTTTACTGCTATTTCGTTATATGCGGGAATAGTGCTGGAAATGCCTGTTTTGAGATCTCTCCACAGAAAGGGTTTCCAGACTTCCCCTTCAAAACACGTGTTTAACTCTGTAAGTTGAATGCACACATTGAAGACCGTTCTGTTAGGTAGCTCCGTTTTGCTTTTAGAAGCAGACAGTTCTCCTTACAGCATTTACTCCCATTCACTGAGAAACGTCCAAACGCAGCTCTTACCAGAAACGTGTTTCTAACTCCTGAATCTAAAGGGAGATTTAACTCACTTAGCTGAACAAACGCAGAGCAGAGCAGATTGAAGAATACGTTTCTTCTGTGTTTTAGGCAGAGTTTTACTACTATTTCGTTATATGCGGGGATAGTGCTGGAAATGCCTGGAAATGCCTGTTTTGAGATCAATCCACAGAAAGCGTTTCCAGATTTCCCCTTCAACACACGAGTTTAACTCTGTAAGTTGAATGCACACTTTGAAAACCGTTCTGTTAGGTAGCTCAGTTTTGATTTCAGAAGCAGACAGTTCTCCTTACAGGTTGTACTCCCATTCACTGAGAAATGCCCAAACGCAGCTCTTACGAGAAACGTGTTTCTAACTCATGACTCTAAAGGGATATTTAAGTGACTTAGCTGAACAAACGAACAACAGAGCAGATTGAAGGATACGTTTCTTCTGCGTTTTAGGCAGAGTTTTACTGCTATTTCGTTATATCCGGGAATAGTGCTGGAAATGCCTGTTTTGAGATCTCTCCACAGAAAGCGTTTCCAGACTTCCCCTTCAACACACGAGTTTAACTCTGTAAGTTGAATGCACACGTTGAAGACCGTTCTGTTAGGTAGCTCCGTTTTGGTTTTAGAAGCAGACAGTTCTCCTTACAGCTTATACTCCCATTTACTGAGACATGTCCAAACGCAGCACTTACCAGAAACGTATTTCTAACTCCTGAATCTAAAGGGAGATTTAACTCACTTAGCTGAACAAACCCACAGCAGAGCAGATTGAAGGATACGTTTCTTCTTTGTTTTAGGCAGAGTTTTACTGCTATTTCGTTATATGCGGTAATAGTGCTGGAAATGCCTGTTTTGAGATCTCTCCACAGAAAGCGTTTCCAGACTTCCCCTTCAACACACGAGTTTAAATCTGTAAGTTGAATGCAGACATTGAACACCATTCTGTTAGGTAGCTCCGTTTTGCCTTTAGAAGCAGACAGTTCTCCTTACAGCATGTACTCCCATTCACTGAGAAAGGTCCAAACGCAGCTCTTACCAGAAACGTGTTTCTAACTCCTGAATCTAACGGGAGATTTAAGTCACTTAGCTGAACAAACGCACAGCAGAGCAGATTGAAGGATACGTTTCTTCTGTGTTTTAGGCAGAGTTTTACTACTATTTCGTTATATGCGGGAATAGTGCTGGAAATGCCTGGAAATGCCTGTTTTGAGATCTCTCCACAGAAAGCGTTTCCAGACTTCCCCTTCAACAAACGAGTTTAACTATGTAAGTTGAATGCGCACATTGAAGACCGTTCTGTTAGGTATCTCCGTTTTGATTTCAGAAGCAGACAGTTCTCCTTACAGGTTGTACTCCGATTCACTGAGAAATGTCCAAACGCAGCTCTTACCAGAAACGTGTTTCTAACTCATGACTCTAAAGGGATAGTTAACTCACTTAGCTGAACAAACGCACAACAGAGCAGATTGAAGGATATGTTTCTTCTTCGTTTTAGGCAGAGTTTTACTGCTATTTCGTTATATGCGGGAATAGTGCTGGAAATGCCTGTTTTGAGATCTCTCCACAGAAAGCGTTTCCAGACTTCCCATTCAACGCACGAGTTTAACTCTGTAAGTTGAATGCACACATTGAAGACCGTTCTGTTAGGTAGCTCCGTTTTGGTTTTAGAAGCAGACAGTTCTCCTTACAGCATATACTCCCATTCACTGAGAAATGTCCAAACGCAGCTCTTACCAGAAACGTGTTTCTAACTCCTGAATCTAAAGGGAGATTTAACTCACTTAGCTGAACAAACGCACAGCAGAGCAGATTGAAGGATACGTTTCTTCTGTGTTTTAGGCAGAGTTTTACTGTTATTTCGTTATATGCGGGAATACTGCTGGAAATTCTTGTTTTGAGATCTATCCACAGAAAGCGTTTCCAGACTTCCCCTTCAACACACGAGTTTAACTCTGTAAGTTGAATGCACACATTGAAGACCGTTCTGTTAGGTAGCTCCGTTTTGCTTTTAGAAGCAGACAGTTCTCCTTACAGCATGTACTCCCATTCACTGAGAAACGTCAAAACGCAGCTCTTACCAGAAACGTGTTTCTAACTCCTGAATCTAAAGGGAGATTTAACTCACTTAGCTGAACAAACGCACAGCAGAGCAGATTGAAGGATACGTTTCTTCTGTGTTTTAGGCAGAGTTTTACTGCTATTTCGTTATATGCGGGAATAGTGCTGGAAATGCCTGGAAATGCCTGGAAATGCCTGTTTTGAGATCTCTCCACAGAAAGCGTTTCCAGACTTCCCCTTCAATACAAGAGGTTAACTCTGTAAGTTGAATGCACACATTGAAGACCGTTCTGTTAGGTAGCTCCGTTTTGGTTTTAGAAGCAGACAGTTCTCCTTACAGCATATACTCCCATTCACGGAGAAATGTCCAAACGCAGCTCTTAACAGAAACGTATTTCTAACTCCTGAATCTAAAGGGAGATTTAACTCACTTAGCTGAACAAACCCACAGCAGAGCAGATTGAAGGATACGTTTCTTCTTTGTTTTAGGCAGAGTTTTACTGCTATTTCGTTATATGCGGGAATAGTGCTGGAAATGCCTGTTTTGAGATCTCTCCACAGAAAGCGTTTACAGACTTCCCCTTCAACACACGAGTTTAAATCTGTAAGTTGAATGCAGACATTGAACACCATTCTGTTAGGTAGCTCCGTTTTGCTTTTAGAAGCAGACAGTTCTCCTTACAGCATGTACTCCCATTCACTGAGAAACGTCCAAACGCAGCTCTTACCAGAAACGTGTTTCTAACTCCTGAATCTAACGGGAGATTTAAGTCACTTAGCTGAACAAACGCACAGCAGAGCAGATTGAAGGATACGTTTCTTCTCAGTTTTAAGCAGAGTTTTACTACTATTTCGTTATATGCGGGAATAGTGCTGGAAATGCCTGGAAATGCCTGTTTTGAGATCTCTCCACAGAAAGCGTTTCCAGACTTCCCCTTCAACACACGAGTTTAACTATGTAAGTTGAATGCACACATTGAAGACCGTTCTGTTAGGTAGCTCCGTTTTGATTTCAGAAGCAGACAGTTCTCCTTACAGGTTGTACTCCCATTCACTGAGAATCGTCCAAACGCAGCTCTTACCAGAAACGTGTTTCTAACTCCTGAATCTAAAGGGAGATTTAACTCACTTAGCTGAACCAGCGCACAGCAGAGCAGATTGAAGGATACGTTTCTTCTGTGTTTTAGGCAGAGTTTTACTACTATTTCGTTATATGCGGGAATAGTGCTGGAAATGCCTGTTTTGAGATCTCTCCACAGAAAGCGTTTCCACACTTCCCCTTCAACACACGAGTTTAACTCTGTAAGTTGAATGCACACATTGAAGACCGTTCTGTTAGGTAGATCCGTTTTGGTTTTAGAAGCAGACAGTTCTCTTTACTGCATATACTCCCATTTACTGAGACATGTCCAAACGCAGCTCTTACCAGAAACGTGTTTCTAACTCCTGAATCTAAAGGGAGATTTAACTCACTTAGCTGAACAAACGCACAGCCGAGCAGATTGAAGGATACGTTTGTTCTCTGTTTTAGGTAGAGTTTTACTGCCATTTCGTTATATGCGGGAATAGTGCTGGAAATGCCTGTTTTGAGATGTCTCCACAGAAAGCGTTTCCAGACTTCCCCTTCAACACACGAGTTTAACTCTGTAAGGTGAATGCACACATAGAAGACCGTTCTGTTAGGTAGCTCCGTTTTGGTTTTAGAAGCAGACAGTTCTCCTTACAGCATATACTCCCATTCACTGAGAAATGTCCAATCGCAGCTCTTACCAGAAACGTGTTTATAACTCCTGAATCTAAAGGGAGATATAACTCACTTAGCTGAACAAACGCACAGCAAAGCAGATTGAAGGATACGTTTCTTCTGTGTTTTAGGCAGAGTTTAACTGCTATTTCGTTAATATGCGGGAATAGTGCTGGAAATGCCTGGAAATGCCTGTTTTGAGATCTCTCCACAGAAAGCGTTTCCAGACTTCCCCTTCAACACACGAGTTTAACCCTGTAAGTTGAATGGACACATTGAAGACCGTTCTGTTAGGTAGCTCCGTTTTGGTTTTAGAAGCAGACAGTTCTCCTTAAAGCATATAATCCCATTCACTGAGAAATGTCCAAACGCAGCTCTTACCAGAAACGTGTTTCTAACTCCTGAATCTGAAGTGAGATTTAACTCACTTAGCTGAACAAACGCACAGCACAGCAGATTGAAGGATACGTTTATTCTGTGTTTTAGGCACACTTTTACTGCTATTTCGTTATATGCGGGAATAGTGCTGGAAATGCCTGTTTTGAGATCTCTCCAGAGAAAGCGTTTCCAGACTTCCCCTTAAACACACGTGTTTTACTCTGTAAGTTGAATGCACACATTGAACACCTTTCTGTTTGGTAGCTCCGTTTTGCTGTGAAAAGCAGACAGTTCTCCTTACAGCATATACTCGCATTCACTGAGAAACGTCCCAACGCAGCTCTTACCAGAAACGTGTTTCTACCTCCTGAATCTAAAGGGAGATTTAACTCACTTAGCTGAACTAACGCATAGCAGAGCAGATTGAAGGATACGTTTCTTCTGTGTTTTAGGCAGAGTTTTACTACTATTTCGTTATATGCGGGAATAGTGCTGGAAATGCCTGGAAATGCCTGTTTTGAGATCTCTCCACAGAAAGCGTTTCCAGACTTCCCCTTCAACACACGAGTTTAACTATGTAAGTTGAATGCACACATTGAAGACCGTTCTGTTAAGTAGCTCCGTTTTGCTTTTAGAAGCAGACAGTTCTCCTTAGAGCATGTACTCCCATTCACTGAGAAACGTCCAAACGCAGCACTTACCAGAAACGTGTTTCTAACTCCTGAATCTAAAGGGAGATTTAACACACTTAGCTGAACAAACGCACAGCAGAGCAGATTGAAGGATACGTTTCTTCTGTGTTTCAGGCAGAGTTTTACTGCTATTTCATTATATGCGGGAATAGTGCTGGAAATGCCTCTTTTGAGATCTATCCACAGAAAGCGTTTCCAGACTTCCCCTTCAACACACGAGTTTAAATCTGTAAGTTGAATGCACACATTGAAGACCGTTCTGTTAGGTAGCTCCGTTTTGCTTTTAGAAGCAGACAGTTCTCCTTACAGCATGTACTCCTATTCACTGAGAAACGTCCAAACGTAGCACTTACCAGAAACGTGTTTCTAACTCCTGAATCTAAAGGGAGATTTAACTCACTTAGCTGAACAAACGCACAGCAGAGCAGATTGAAGGATACGTTTCTTCTGTGTTTTAGGCAGAGTTTTACTGCTATTTCGTTATATGCGGGAATAGTGCTGGAAATGCCTGGAAATGCCTGGAAATGCCTGTTTTGAGATCTCTCCACAGAAAGCGTTTCCAGACTTCCCCTTCACCACAAGAGTTTAACTCTGTAAGTTGAATGCACACATTGAAGACCGTTTTGTTAGGTAGCTCCGTTTTGGTTTTAGAAGCAGACAGTTCTCCTTACGGTATATACTCCCATTCACGGAGAAATGTCCAAACGCAGCTCTTACCAGAAACGTATTTCTAACTCCTGAATCTAAAGGGAGATTTAACTCACTTAGCTGAAAAAACCCACAGCAGAGCAGATTGAAGGATACGTTTCTTCTTTGTTTTAGGCAGAGTTTTACTGCTATTTCGTTATATGCGGGAATAGTGCTGGAAATGCCTGTTTTGAGATCTCTCCACAGAAAGCGTTTCCAGACTTCCCCTTCAACACACGAGTTTAAATCTGTAAGTTGAATGCAGACATTGAACACCATTCTGTTAGGTAGCTCCGTTTTGCTTTTAGAAGCAGACAGTTCTCCTTACAGCATGTACTCCCATTCACTGTGAAACGTCCAAACGCAGCTCTTACCAGAAACGTGTTTCTAACTCCTGAATCTAAAGGGAGATTTAAGTCACTTAGCTGAACAAACGCACAGCAGAGCAGATTGAAGGATACGTTTCTTCTGTGTTTTAGGCAGAGTTTTACTACTATTTCGTTATATGCGGGAATAGTGCTGGAAATGCCTGGAAATGCCTGTTTTGAGATCTCTCCACAGAAAGCGTTTCCAGACTTCCCCTTCAACACACGAGTTTAACTATGTAAGTTGAATGCACACATTGAAGACCGTTCTGTTAGGTAGCTCCCTTTTGATTTCAGAAGCAGACAGTTCTCCTTACAGGTTGTACTCCCATTCACTGAGAAATGTCCAAACGCAGCTCTTACCAGAAACGTGTTTCTAACTCATGACTCTAAAGGGATAGTTAACTCACTTAGCTGAACAAACGCACAACAGAGCAGATTGAAGGATACGTTTCTTCTGCGTTTTAGGCAGAGTTTTACTGCTATTTCGTTATATGCGGGAATAGTGCTGGAAATGCCTGTTTTGAGATCTCTCCACAGAAAGCGTTTCCAGACTTCCCCTTCAACGCACGAGTTTAACTCTGTAAGTTGAATGCACACATTGAAGACCGTTCTGGTAGGTAGCTCCGTTTTGGTTTTAGAAGCAGACAGTTCTCCTTACAGCATATACTCCCATTCACGGAGAAATGTCCAAACGCAGCTCTTACCAGAAACGTGTTTCTAACTCCTGAATCTAAAGGGAGATTTAACTCACTTAGCTGAACAAACGCACAGCAGAGCAGATTGAAGGATACGTTTCTTCTGTGTTTTAGGCAGAGTTTTACTGCTATTTCGTTATATGCGGGAATAGTGCTGGAAATGCCTGTTTTGAGATCTCTCCACAGAATGAGTTTCCAGACTTCCCCTTCAACACACGTGTTTAACCCTGTACGTTGAATGGACACATTGAAGACCGTTCTGTTAGGTAGCTCCGTTTTGCTTTTAGAAGCAGACAGTTCTGCTTACAGCATATACTCCCATTCACTGAGAAATATCCAAACGCAGCTCTTACCAGAAATGTGTTTCTAACTCCTGAATCTAAAGGGAGATTTAACTCACTTAGCTGAACAAACGCACAGCAGAGCAGATTGAAGGATACGTTTCTTCTGTGTTTTAGGCAGAGTTTTACTGCTATTTCGTTATATGCGGGAATAGTGCTGGAAATTCTTGTTTTGAGATCTATCCACAGAAATCGTTTCCAGACTTCCCCTTCAACACACGAGTTTAACTCTGTAAGTTGAATGCACACATTGAAGACCGTTCTGTTAGGTAGCTCCGTTTTGCTTTTAGAAGCAGACAGTTCTCCTTACAGCATGTACTCCCATTCACTGAGAAACGTCCAAACGCAGCTCTTACCAGAAACGTGTTTCTAACTCCTGAATCTAAAGGGAGATTTAACTCACTTAGCTGAACAAACGCACAGCAGAGCAGATTGAAGGATACGTTTCTTCTGTGTTTTAGGCAGAGTTTTACTGCTATTTCGTTATATGCGGGAATAGTGCTGGAAATGCCTGGAAATGCCTGGAAATGCCTGTTTTGAGATCTCTCCACAGAAAGCGTTTCCAGACTTCCCCTTCAACACAAGAGTTTAACTCTGTAAGTTGAATGCACACATTGAAGACCGTTCTGTTAGGTAGCTCCGTTTTGGTTTTAGAAGCAGACAGTTCTCCTTACAGCGTATACTCCCATTCACGGAGAAATGTCCAAACGCAGCCCTTACCAGAAACGTGTTTCTAACTCCTGAATCTAAAGGGAGATTTAACTCACTTAGCTGAACAAACGCACAGCAGAGCAGATTGAAGGATACGTTTCTTCTGTGTTTTAGGCAGAGTTTTACTGCTATTTCGTTATATGCGGGAATAGTGCTGGAAATGCCTGGAAATGCCTGTTTTGAGATCTCTCCACAGAAAGCGTTTCCAGACTTCCCCTTCAACACACGAGTTTAAATATGTAAGTTGAATGCACACATTGAAGACCGTTCTGTTAGGTAGCTCCGTTTTGATTTCAAAAATAGACAGTTCTCCTTACAGGTTGTACTCCCATTCACTGAGAAATGTCCAAACGCAGCTCTTACCAGAAACGTGTTTCTAACTCGTGACTCTAAAGGGATAGTTAACTCACTTAGCTGAACAAACGCACAACAGAGCAGATTGAAGGATACGTTTCTTCTGCGTTTTAGGCAGAGTTTTACTGCTATTTCCTTATATGCGGGAATAGTGCTGGAAATGCCTGTTTTGAGATCCCTACACAGAAAGCGTTTCCAGACTTCCCCTTCAACACACGAGTTTAACTCTGTAAGTTGAATGCACACATTGAAGGCCGTTCTGTTAGGTAGCTCCGTTTTGGTTTTAGAAGCAGACAGTTCTCCTTACAGCATATACTCCCATTCACTGAGAAATGTCCAAACGCAGCTCTTACCAGAAACGTGTTTCTAACTCCTGAATCTAAAGGGAGGTTTAACTCACTTAGCTGAATAAACGCACAGCAGAGCAGATTGAAGGATTCGTTTCTTCTGTGTTTTAGGCAGAGTTTTACTGCTATTTCGTTATATGCGGGAATAGTGCTGGAAATGCCTGTTTTGAGATCTCTCCACAGAAAGCGTTTCCAGACTTCCCCTTCAACACACGAGTTTAACTCTGTAAGATGAATGTACACATTGAAGACCGTTCTGTTAGGTAGCTCCGTTTTGCTTTTAGAAGCAGACAGTTCTCCTTACAGCATATACTCGCATTCACTGAGAATCGTCCAAACGCAGCTCTTACCAGAAAAGTGTTTCTAACTCCTCAATCTAAAGGGAGATTTAACTCACTTAGCTGAACTAACGCACAGCAGAGCAGATTGAAGGATACGTTTCTTCTGTGTTTTAGGCAGAGTTTTACTTCTATATCGTTATATGCGGGAATAGTGCTGGAAATGCCTGTTTTGAGATCTCTCCACAGAAAGCGTTTCCAGACTTCCCCTTCAACACACGAGTTTAAATCTGTAAGTTGAATGCACACATTGAAGACCATTCTGTTAGGTAGCACCGTTTTGCTTTTAGAAGCAGACAGTTCTCCTTACAGCATGTACTCCCATTCACTGAGAAACGTCCAAACGCAGCTCTTAACAGAAACGTGTTTCTAACTCCTGAATCTAAAGGGAGATTTCACTCACTTAGCTGAACAAACGCACAGCAGAGCAGATTGAAGGATACGTTTCTTCTGTGTTTTAGGCAGAGTTTTACTGCTATTTCGTTATATGCGGGAATAGTGCTGGAAATGCCTGGAAATGCCTGTTTTGAGATCTCTCCACAGAAAGGGTTTCCAGAGTTCCCCTTCAACACACGAGTTCAACTATGTAAGTTGAATGCACACATTGAAGACCGTTCTGTTAGGTAGCTCCGTTTTGATTTCAGAAGCAGACAGTTCTCCTTACAGGTTGTACTCCCATTCACTGAGAAATGTCCAAATGCAGCCCTTACCAGAAACGTGCTATTTCGTTATATGCGCGAATAGTGCTGGAAATGCCTGTTTTGAGATCTGTCCACAGAAAGCGTTTCCAGACTTCCCCTTCAACACACGAGTTTAACTCTGTAAGTTGAATGCACACATTGAAGACCGTTATGTTAGGTAGATCCGTTTTATTAATTTTGTTAATATGCGGGAATAGTGCTGGAAATGCCTGGAAATGCCTGTTTTGAGATCTCTCCACAGAAAGCGTTTCCAGACTTCCCCTTCAACACACGAGTTTAACCCTGTAAGTTGAATGGACACATTGAAGACCGTTCTGTTAGGTAGCTCCGTTTTGGTTTTAGAAGCAGACAGTTCTCCTTACAGCATATAATCCCATTCACTGAGAAATGTCCAAACGCAGCTCTTACCAGAAACGTGTTTCTAACTCCTGGATCTAAAGTGAGATTTAACTCACTTAGCTGAACAAACGCACAGCAGAGCAGATTGAAGGATACGTTTCGTCTGTGTTTTAGGCACACTTTAACTGCTATTTCGTTATATGCGGGAATAGTGCTGGAAATGCCTGTTTTGAGATCTCTCCACAGAAAACGTTTCCAGACTTCCCCTTCAACACACGTGTTTAACTCTGTAAGCTGAATGCACACATTGAAGACCGTTCTGATAGGTAGCTCCGTTTTGCTGTGAAAAGCAGACAGTTCTCCTTACAGCATATACTCGCATTCACTGAGAAACGTCCAAACGCAGCTCTTACCAGAAACGTGTTTCTACCTCCTGAATCTAAAGGGAGATTTAACTCACTTAGCTGAACTAACGCATAGCAGAGCAGATTGAAGGATACGTTTCTTCTGTGTTTTAGGCAGAGTTTTACTGCTATTTCGTTATATGCGGGAATAGTGCTGGAAATGCCTGGAAATGCCTGTTTTGAGATCTCTCCACAGAAAGCGTTTCCAGACTTCCCCTTCAACACACGAGTTTAACGTTGTAAGTTGAATGCACACATTGAAGACCGTTCTGTTAGGTAGCTCCTTTTTGATTTCAGAAGAAGAGAGTTCTCCTTACAGGTTGTACTCCCATTCACTGAGAAATGTCCAAACGCAGGTCTTACCAGAAACGTGTTTCTAACTCATGACTCTAAAGGGATAGTTAACACACTTAGCTGAACAAACGCACAACAGAGCAGATTGAAGGATACGTTTCTTCTGCGTTTTAGGCAGAGTTTTACTGCTATTTCGTTATATGCGGGAATAGTGCTGGAAATGCCTGTTTTGAGATCTCTCCACAGAAAGCGTTTCCAGACTTCCCCTTCAACACACGAGTTTAACTCTGTACGTTGAATGCACACATTGAAGACCGTTCTGTTAGGTAGCTCCGTTTTGGTTTTAGAAGCAGACAGTTCTCTTTACAGCATATACTCCCATTCACTGATAAATGTCCAAACGCAGCTCTTACCAGAAACGTGTTTCTAACTCCTGAATCTAAAGGGAGATTTAACTCACTTAGCTGAACAAACGCACAGCAGAGCAGATTGAAGGATACGTTTCTTCTGTGTTTTAGGCAGAGTTTTACTGCTATTTCGTTATATGCGGGAATAGTGCTGGAAATGCCTGTTTTGAGATCTCTCCACAGAAAGTGTTTCCAGACTTCCCCTTCAACACACGTGTTTAACCCTGTAAGTTGAATGGACACATTGAACACCGTTCTGTTAGGTAGCTCCGTTTTGCTTTTAGAAGCAGACAGTTCTCCTTACAGCATATACTCCCATTCACTGAGAAATGTCCAAACGCAGCTCTTACCAGAAACGTGTTTCTAACTCCTGAATCTAAAGGGAGATTTAACTCACTTAGCTGAACAAACGCACATCAGAGCAGATTGAAGTATACGTTTCTTCTGTGTTTTAGGCAGAGTTTTACTGCTATTTCGTTATATGCGGGAATAGTGCTGGAAATGCCTGTTTTGAGATCTATCCACAGAAAGCGTTTCCAGACTTCCCCTTCAACACACGAGTTTAACTCTGTAAGTTGAATGCACACATTGAAGACCGTTCTGTTAGGTAGCTCCGTTTTGCTTTTAGAGGCAGACAGTTCTCCTTACAACATGTACTCCCATTCACTGAGAAACGTCCAAACGCAGCTCTTACCAGAAACGTGTTTCTAACTCCTGAATCTAAAGGGAGATTTAACTCACTTAGCTGAACAAACGCACAGCAGAGCAGATTGAAGGATACGTTTCTTCTGTGTTTTAGGCAGAGTTTTACTGCTATTTCATTATATGCGGGAATAGTGCTGGAAATGCCTGTTTTGAGATCTATCCACAGAAAGCGTTCCCAGACTTCCCCTTCAACACACGAGATTAAATCTGTAAGTTGAATGCACACATTGAAGACCGTTCTGTTAGGTAGCTCCGTTTTGCTTTTAGAAGCAGACAGTTCTCCTTACAGCATGTACTCCTATTCACTGAGAAACGTCCAAACGCAGCTCTTACCGCAAACGTGTTTCTAAATCCTGAATCTAAAGGGAGATTTAACTCACTTAGCTGAACAAACGCACAGCAGAGCAGATTGAAGGATACGTTTCTTCTGTGATTTAGGTAGAGTTTTACTGCTATTTCGTTATATGCGGGAATAGTGCTGGAAATGCCTGGAAATGCCTGTTTTGAGATCTCTCCACAGAAAGCGTTTCCAGACTTCCCCTTCAACACACGAGTTTAACTCTGTAAGTTGAATGCACACATTGAAGACCGTTCTGTTAGGTAGCTCCGTTTTGGTTTTAGAAGCAGACAGTTCTCCTTACAGCATATACTCCCATTTACTGAGACATGTCCAAACGTAGCTCTTACCAGAAACGTGTTTCTAACTCCTGAATCTAAAGGGAGATTTAACTCACTTAGCTGAACGATCGCACAGCCGAGCAGATTAAAGGATACGTTTGTTCTGTGTTTTAGGTAGAGTTTTACTGCCATTTCGTTATATGCGGGAATAGTGCTGGAAATGCCTGTTTTGAGATCTCTCCACAGAAAGCGTTTCCAGACTTCCCCTTCAGCACACGAGTTTAACTCTGTAAGGTGAATGCACACATTGAAGACCGTTCTGTTAGGTAGCTCCCTTTTGGTTTTAGAAGCAGACAGTTCTCCTTATAGCATATACTCCCATTCACTGAGAAATGTCCAATCGCAGCTCTTACCAGAAACGTGTTTATAACTCCTGAATCTAAAGTGAGATTTAACACACTTAGCTGAACAAACGCACAGTAAAGCAGATTGAAGGATACCTTTCTTCTGTGTTTTAGGCAGAGTTTTACTACTATTTCGTTATATGCGGGAATAGTGCTGGAAATGCATGGAAATGCCTGTTTTGAGATCTCTCCACAGAAAGCGTTTCCAGACTTCCCCTTCAACACACGAGTTTAACTCTGTAAGTTGAATGCACACTTTGAAAACCGTTCTCTTAGGTAGCTCAGTTTTGATTTCATAAGCAGACAGTTCTCCTTACAGGTTGTACTCCCGTTCACTGAGAAATGTCCAAACGCAGCACTTACCAGAAACGTGTTTCTAACTCATGACTCTAAAGGGATATTTAAGTCACTTAGCTGAAAAGACGAACAACAGAGCAGATTGAAGGATACGTTTCTTCTGCGTTTTAGGCAGAGTTTTACTGCTATTTCGTTATATGCGGGAATAGTGCTGGAAATGCCTGTTTTGAGATCTCTCCACAGAAAGCGTTTCCAGACTTACCCTTCAACGCACGAGTTTAACTCTGTAAGTTGAATGCACACATTGAAGACAGTTCTGGTGGGTAGCTCCGTTTTGGTTTTAGAAGCAGACAGTTCTCCTTACCGCATATACTCCCATTCACTGAGAAATGTCCAAACGCAGCTCTTACCAGAAACGTGTTTCTAACTCCTGAATCTAAAGGGAGATTTAACTCACTTAGGTGAACAAACGCACAGCAGAGCAGAGTGAAGGATACGTTTCTTCTGTGTTTTAGGCAGAGTTTTACTGCCATTTCGTTATATGCGGGAATAGTGCTGGAAATGCCTGTTTTGAGATCTCTCCACAGAAAGCGTTTCCAGACTTCCCCTTCAACAGACGAGTTTAACTCTGTAAGTTGAATGCACACTTTGAAGACCGTTCTGTTAGGTAGCTCAGTTTTGATTTCAGAAGCAGACAGTTCTCCTTACAGGTTGTACACCCATTCACTGAGAAATGTCCAAACGCAGCCCTTACCAGAAACGTGTTTCTAACTCTTGACTCTAAAGGTATATTTAAGTCACTTAGCTGAACAAACGAACAACAGAGCAGATTGAAGGATACGTTTCTTCTGCGTTTTAGGCAGAGTTTTACTGCTATTTCGTTATATGAGGGAATAGTGCTGGAAATGCCTGTTTTGAGATCTCTCCACAGAAAGCGTTTCCAGACTTCCCCTACAACACACGAGTTTAACTCTGTAAGTTGAATGCACACATTGAAGACCGTTCTGTTAGGTAGCTCCGTTTTGGTTTTAGAAGCAGACAGTTCTCCTTACAGCATATACTCCCATTCACTGAGAAATGTCCAAACGCAGCTCTTACCAGCAACGTGTTTCTAACTCCTGAATCTAAAGGGAGATTTAACTCACTTAGCTGAACAAAGGAACAGCAGAGCAGATTGAAGGATACGTTTCTTCTGTGTTTTAGGCAGAGTTTTACTGCTATTTCGTTATATGCGGGAATAGTGCTGGAAATGCCTGGAAATGCCTGTTTTGAGATCTCTCCACAGAAAGCGTTTCCAGACTTCCCCTTCAACACACGAGTTTAACTATGTAAGTTGAATGCACACATTGAAGACCGTTCTGTTAGGTAGCTCCGTTTTGATTTCAAAAACAGACAGTTCTCCTTACAGGTTGTACTCCCATTCACTGAGAAATGTCCAAACGCAGCTCTTACCAGAAACGTGTTTCTAACTCGTGACTCTAAAGGGATAGTTAAGTCACTTAGCTGAACAAACACACAACAGAGCAGATTGAAGGATACGTTTCTTCTGCGTTTTAGGCAGAGTTTTACTGCTATTTCCTTATATGCGGGAATAGTGCTGGAAATGCCTGTTTTGAGATCTCTACACAGAAAGCGTTTCCAGACTTCCCCTTCAACACACGAGTTTAACTCTGTAAGTTGAATGCACACATTGAAGACCGTTCTGTTAGGTAGCTCCGTTTTGGTTTTAGAAGCAGACAGTTCTCCTTACAGCATATACTCCCATTCACTGAGAAATGTCCAAACGCAGCTCTTACCAGAAACGTGTTTCTAACTCCTGAATCTAAAGGGAGGTTTAACTCACTTAGCTGAATAAACGCACAGCAGAGCAGATTGAAGGATACGTTTCTTCTGTGTTTTAGGCAGAGTTTTACTGCTATTTCGTTATATGCGGGAATAGTGCTGGAAATGCCTGTTTTGAGATCTATCCACAGAAAGCGTTTCCAGACTTCCCCTTCAACACACGAGTTTAACTCTGTAAGATGAATGTACACATTGAAGACCGTTCTGTTAGGTAGCACCGTTTTGCTTTTAGAAGCAGACAGTTCTCCTTACAGCATATACTCGCATTCACTGAGAATCGTCCAAACGCAGCTCTTACCAGAAAAGTGTTTCTAACTCCTCAATCTAAAGGGAGATTTAACTCACTTAGCTGAACTAACGCACAGCAGAGCAGATTGAAGGATACGTTTCTTCTGTGTTTTAGGCAGAGTTTTACTTCTATATCGTTATATGCGGGAATAGTGCTGGAAATGCCTGTTTTGAGATCTCTCCACAGAAAGCGTTTCCAGACTTCCCCTTCAACACACGAGTTTAACTCTGTAAGTTGAATGCAGACATTGAAGACCATTCTGTTAGGTAGCACCGTTTTGCTTTTAGAAGCAGACAGTTCTCCTTACAGCATGTACTCCCATTCACTGAGAAACGTCCAAACGCAGCTCTTAACAGAAACTTGTTTCTAACTCCTGAATCTAAAGGGAGATTTAACTCACTTAGCTGAACAAACGCACAGCAGAGCAGATTGAAGGATACGTTTCTTCTGTGTTTTAGGCAGAGTTTTACTAATCTTTCGTTATATGCGGGAATAGTGCTGGAAATGCCTGGAAATGCCTGTTTTGAGATCTCTCCACAGAAAGGGTTTCCAGAGTTCCCCTTCAACACACGAGTTCAACTATGTAAGTTGAATGCACACATTGAAGACCGTTCTGTTAGGTAGCTCCGTTTTGATTTCAGAAGCAGACAGTTCTCCTTACAGGTTGTACTCCCATTCACTGAGAAATGTCCAAATGCAGCTCTTACCAGAAACGTGTTTCTAACTCATGACTCTAAAGGGATAGTTAACTCACTTAGCTGAACAAACGCACAACAGAGCACATTGAAGGAGACGTTTCTTCTGCGTTTTAGGCAGAGTTTTACTGCTATTTCATTATATGCGCGAATAGTGCTGGAAATGCCTGTTTTGAGATCTGTCCACAGAAAGCGTTTCCAGACTTCCCCTTCAACACACGAGTTTAACTCTGTAAGTTGAATGCACACATTGAAGACCGTTATGTTAGGTAGCTCCGTTTTGGTTTTAGAAGCAGACAGTTCTCCTTACAGCATATACTCCCATTCACTGATAAATGTCCAAACGCAGCTCTTACCAGAAACGTGTTTCTAACTCCTGAATCTAAAGGGAGATTGAACTCACTTAGCTGAACAAAAGCACAGCAGAGCAGATTGAAGGATATGTTTCTTCTGTGTTTTAGGCAGAGTTTTACTGCTATTTCGTTATATGCGGGAATAGTGCTGGAAATGCCTGTTTTGAGATCTCTCCACAGAAAGAGTTTCCAGACTTCCCCTTCAACACACGTGTTTAACCCTGTAAGTTGAATGGACACATTGAAGACCGTTCTGTTAGGTAGCTCAGTTTTGGTTTTAGAAGCCGACAGTTCTCCTTACAGCATATACTCCCATTCACTGAGAAATGTCCAAACGCAGCTCTTACCAGAAACGTGTTTCTAACTCCTGAATCTAAAGGGAGATTTAACTCACTTAGCTGAACAAACGCACAGCAGAGCAGATTGAAGGATACGTTTCTTCTGTGTTTTAGGCAGAGTTTTACTGCTATTTCGTTATATGCGGGAATAGTGCTGGAAATGCCTGGAAATGCCTGTTTTGAGATCTCTCCACAGAAAGCGTTTCCAGACTTCCCCTTCAACACACGAGTTTACATCTGTAAGTTGAATGCACACATTGAAGACCGTTCTGTTAGGTAGCTCCGTTTTGGTTTTAGAAGCAGACAGTTCTCCTTACAGCATATACTCCCATTTACGGAGATATGTCCAAAAGCAGCTCTTACCAGAAATGTGTTTCTAAATCCTGAATCTAAAGGGAGATTAACTCACTTAGCTGAACAATCGCACAGCCGAGCAGATTGAAGGATACGTTTGTTCTGTGCTTTAGGTAGAGTTTTACTGCTATTTCGTTATATGCGGGAATACTGCTGGAAATGCCTGTTTTGAGATCTCTCCACAGAAAGCGTTTCCAGACTTACCCTTCAACACACGAGTTTAACTCTGTAAGGTGAATGCACATATTGAAGACCGTTCTGTTAGGTAGCTCGGATTTGGTTTTAGAAGCAGACTGTTCTCCTTACAGCATATACTCCCTTTCACTGAGAAATGTCCAATCGCAGCTCTTACAAGAAACGTGTTTATAACTCCTGAATCTAAAGGGAGATTTAACTCACTTAGCTGAACAAACACACAGCAAAGCAGATTGAAGGATGCGTTTCTTCTCTGTTTTAGGCAGAGTTTAACTGCTATTTCGTTAATATGCGGGAATAGTGCTGGAAATGCCTGGAAATGCCTGTTTTGAGATCTCTCCACAGAAAGCGTTTCCAGACTTCCCCTTCAACACACGAGTTTAACCCTGTAAGTTGAATGGACACATTGAAGACCGTTCTGTTAGGTAGCTCCGTTTTGGTTTTAGAAGCAGACAGTTGTCCTTACAGCATATAATCCCATTCACTGAGAAATGTCCAAACGCAGCTCTTACCAGAAACGTGTTTCTAACTCCTGGATCTAAAGTGAGATTTAACTCACTTAGCTGAACAAACGCAGAGCAGAGCAGATTGAAGGATACGTTTCGTCTGTGTTTTAGGCACACTTTAACTGCTATTTCGTTATATGCGGGAATAGTGCTGGAAATGCCTGTTTTGAGATCTCTCCACAGAAAACGTTTCCAGACTTCCCCTTCAACACACGTGTTTAACTCTGTAAGTTGAATGCACACATTGAAGACCGTTCTGATAGGTAGCTCCGTTTTGCTGTGAAAAGCAGACAGTTCTCCTTACAGCATATACTCGCATTCACTGAGAAACGTCCAAACGCAGCTCTTACCAGAAACGTGTTTCTACCTCCTGAATCTAAAGGGAGATTTAACTCACTTAGCTGAACTAACGCATAGCAGAGCAGATTGAAGGATACGTTTCTTCTGTGTTTTAGGCAGAGTTTTACTGCTATTTCGTTATATGCGGGAATAGTGCTGGAAATGCCTGTTTTGAGATCTCTCCACAGAAAGCGTTTCCAGACTTCCCCTTCAACACACGAGTTTAACTCTGTACGTTGAATGCACACATTGAAGACCGTTCTGTTAGGTAGCTCCGTTTTGGTTTTAGAAGCAGACAGTTCTCTTTACAGCATATACTCCCATTCACTGATAAATATCGAAACGCAGCTCTTACCAGAAACGTGTTTCTAACTCCTGAATCTAAAGGGAGATTTAACTCACTTAGCTGAACAAACGCACATCAGAGCAGATTGAAGTATACGTTTCTTCTGTGTTTTAGGCAGAGTTTTACTGCTATTTCGTTATATGCGGGAATAGTGCTGGAAATGCCTGTTTTGAGATCTATCCACAGAAAGCGTTTCCAGACTTCCCCTTCAACACACGAGTTTAACTCTGTAAGTTGAATGCACACATTGAAGACCGTTCTGTTAGGTAGCTCCGTTTTGCTTTTAGAGGCAGACAGTTCTCCTTACAACATGTACTCCCATTCACTGAGAAACGTCCAAACGCAGCTCTTACCAGAAACGTGTTTCTAACTCCTGAATCTAAAGGGAGATTTAACTCACTTAGCTGAACAAACGCACAGCAGAGCAGATTGAAAGATACGTTTCTTCTGTGATTTAGGCAGAGTTTTACTGCTATTTCGTTATATGCGGGAATAGTGCTGGAAATGCCTGGAAATGCCTGTTTTGAGATCTCTCCACAGAAAGCGTTTCCAGACTTCCCCTTCAACACACGAGCTTAACTCTGTAAGTTGAATGCACACATTGAAGACCGTTCTGTTAGGTAGCTCCGTTTTGGTTTTAGAAGCAGACAGTTCTCCTTACAGCATATACTCCCATTTACTGAGACATGTCCAAACGTAGCTCTTACCAGAAACGTGTTTCTAACTCCTGAATCTAAAGGGAGATTTAACTCACTTAGCTGAACGAATGCACAGCCGAGCAGATTGAAGGATACGTTTGTTCTGTGTTTTAGGTAGAGTTTTACTGCCATTTCGTTATATGCGGGAATAGTGCTGGAAATGCCTGTTTTGAGATCTCTCCACAGAAAGCGTTTCCAGACTTCCCCTTCAACACACGAGTTTAACTCTGTAAGTTGAATGCACACTTTGAAGACCGTTCTGTTAGGTAGCTCAGTTTTGATTTCAGAAGCAGACAGTTCTCCTTACAGGTTGTACTCCCATTCACTGAGAAATGTCCAAACGCAGCTCTTACCAGAAACGTGTTTCTAACTCTTGACTCTAAAGGTATATTTAAGTCACTTAGCTGAACAAACGAACAACAGAGCAGATTGAAGGATACGTTTCTTCTGCGTTTTAGGCTGAGTTTTACTGCTATTTCGTTATATGCGGGAATAGTGCTGGAAATGCCTGGAAATGCCTGGAAATGCCTGTTTTGAGATCTCTCCACAGAAAGCGTTTCCAGACTTCCCCTTCAACACAAGAGTTTAACTCTGTAAGTTGAATGCACACATTGAAGACCGTTCTGTTAGGTAGCTCCGTTTTGGTTTTAGAAGCAGACAGTTCTCCTTACAGCATATACTCCCATTCACGGAGAAATGTCCAAACGCAGCTCTTACCAGAAACGTATTTCTAACTCCTGAATCTAAAGGGAGATTTAACTCACTTAGCTGAACAAACCCACAGCAGAGCAGATTGAAGGATACGTTTCTTCTTTGTTTTAGGCAGAGTTTTACTGCTATTTCGTTATATGCGGGAATAGTGCTGGAAATGCCTGTTTTGAGATCTCTCCACAGAAAGCGTTTCCAGACTTCCCCTTCAACACACGAGTTTAAATCTGTAAGTTGAATGCAGACATTGAACACCATTCTGTTAGGTAGCTCCGTTTTGCTTTTAGAAGCAGACAGTTCTCCTTACAGCATGTACTCCCATTCACTGAGAAACGTCCAAACGCAGCTCTTACCAGAAACGTGTTTCTAACTCCTGAATCTAAAGGGAGATTTAAGTCACTTAGCTGAACAAACGTACAGCAGAGCAGATTGAAGGATACGTTTCTTCTGTGTTTTAGGCAGAGTTTTACTACTATTTCGTTATATGCGGGAATAGTGCTGGAAATGCCTGGAAATGCCTGTTTTGAGATCTCTCCACAGAAAGCGTTTCCAGACTTCCCCTTCAACACACGAGATTAACTATGTAAGTTGAATGCACACATTGAAAACCGTTCTGTTAGGTAGCTCCCTTTTGATTTCAGAAGCAGACAGTTCTCCTTACAGGTTGTACTCCCATTCACTGAGAAATGTCCAAACGCAGCTCTTACCAAAAACGTGTTTCTAACTCATGACTCTAAAGGGATAGTTAACTCACTTAGCTGAACAAACGCACAACAGAGCAGATTGAAGGATACGTTTCTTCGGCGTTTTAGGCAGAGTTTTACTGCTATTTCGTTATATGCGGGAATAGTGCTGGAAATTTTTGTTTTGAGATCTATCCACAGAAAGCGTTTCCAGACTTCCCCTTCAACACACGAATTTAAATCTGTAAGTTGAATGCACACATTGAAGACCGTTCTGTTAGGTAGCTCCGTTTTGCTTTTAGAAGCAGACAGTTCTCCTTACAGCATGTACTCCCATTCACTGAGAAACGTCCAAACGCAGCTCTTACCAGAAACGTGTTTCTCACTCCTGAATCTAAAGGGAGATTTAACTCACTTAGCTGAACAAACGCACAGCAGAGCAGATTGAAGGATACGTTTCTTCTGTGTTTTAGGCAGAGTTTTACTGCTATTTCGGTATATGCGGGAATAGTGCTGGAAATGCCTGGAAATGCCTGGAAATGCCTGTTTTGAGATCTCTCCACAGAAAGCGTTTCCAGACTTCCCCTACAACACAAGAGTTTACCTCCGTAAGTTGAATACACACATTGAAGACCGTTCTGTTAGGTAGCTCCGTTTTGGTTTTAGAAGCAGACAGTTCTCCTTACAGCGTATACTCCCATTCACGGAGAAATGTCCAAACGCAGCTCTTACCAGAAACGTATTTCTAACTCCTGAATCTAAAGGGAGATTTAACTCACTTAGCTGAACAAACGCACAGCAGAGCAGATTGAAGGATACGTTTCTTCTGTGTTTTAGGCAGAGTTTTACTGCTATTTCGTTATATGCGGGAATAGTGCTGGAAATGCCTGTTTTGAGATCTCTCCACAGAAGGCGTTTCCAGACTTCCCCTTCAACACACGAGTTTAAATCTGTAAGTTGAATGCAGACGTTGAAGACCATTCTGTTAGGTAGCTCCGTTTTGCTTTTAGAAGCAGACAGTTCTCCTTACAGCATGTACTCCCATTCACTGAGAAACGTCCAAACGCAGCTCTTACCAGAAACGTGTTACTAACTCCTGAATCTAAAGGGAGATTTAACTCACTTAGCTGAACAAACGCACAGCAGAGCAGATTGAGGGATACGTTTCTTCTGTGTTTTAGGCAGAGTTTTACTACTATTTCGTTATATGCGGGAATAGTGCTGGAAAAGCCTGGAAATGCCTGTTTTGAGATCTCTCCACAGAAAGCGTTTCCAGACTTCCCCTTCAACACACGAGTGTAACTCTGTAAGTTGAATGCACACATTGAAGACCGTTCTGTTAGGTAGCTCCGTTTTGGTTTTAGAAGCAGACAGTTTTCCTTACAGCTTATACTCCCATTTACTGAGACATGTCCAAACGCAGCTCTTACCAGGAACGTGTTTCTAACTCCTGAATCTAAAGGGAGATTTAACTCACTTAGCTGAACAAACGCACAGCCGAGCAGATTGAAAGATACGTTTGTTCTGTGTTTTAGGTAGAGTTTTACTGCCATTTCCTTATATGCGGGAATAGTGCTGGAAATGCCTGTTTTGAGATCTGTCCACAGAAAGCGTTTCCAGACTTCCCCTTCAACACACGAGTTTAAATCTGTAAGTTGAATGCAGACATTGAAGACCATTCTGTTAGGTAGCTCCGTTTTGCTTTTAGAAGCAGACAGTTCTCCTTACAGCATGTACTCCCATTCACTGAGAAACGTCCAAACGCAGCTCTTACCAGAAACGTGTTTCTAACTCCTGAATCTAAAGGGAGATTTAACTCACTTAGCTGAACAAACGCACAGCAGAGCAGATTGAAGGATACGTTTCTTCTGTGTTTTAGGCAGAGTTTTACTACTATTTCGTTACATGTGGGAATAGAGCTGGAAATGCCTGGAAATGCCTGTTTTGAGATCTCTCCACAGAAAGCGTTTCCAGACTTCCCCTTCAGCACACGAGTTTAACTCTGTAAGTTGAATGCACACTTTGAAGACCGTTCTGTTAGGTAGGTCCGTTTTGATTTCAGAAGCAGACAGTTCTCCTTACAGGTTGTATTCCCATTCACTGAGAAATGTCCAAACGCAGCTCTTACCAGAAACGTGTTTCTAACTCATGACTCTAAAGGGATAGTTAACTCACTTAGCTGAACAAACGCACAACAGAGCACATTGAAGGATACGTTTCTTCTGCGTTTTAGGCAGAGTTTTACGGCTATTTCGTTATATGCGGGAATAGTGCTGGAAATGCCTGTTTTGAGATCTCTCCACAGAAAGCGTTTCCAGACTTCCCCTTCAACACACGAGTTTAACTCTGTAAGTTGAATGCACACATTGAAGACCGTTCTGTTAGGTAGCTCCGTTTTGGTTTTAGAAGCAGACAGTTCTCCTTACAGCATATACTCCCATTCACGGAGAAATGTCCAAACGCAGCTCTTACCAGAAACTTGTTTCTAACTCCTGAATCTAAAGGGAGATTTAACTCACTTAGCTGAACAAACGCACAGCAGAGCAGATTGAAGGATACGTTTCTTCTGTGTTTTAGGCAGAGTTTTACTGCTATTTCGTTATATGCGGGAATAGTGCTGGAAATTCCTGTTTTGAGATCTATCCACAGAAAGCGTTTCCAGACTTCCCATTCAACACACGAGTTTAAATCTGTAAGCTGAATGCACACATTGAAGACCGTTCTGTTAGGTAGCTCCGTTTTGCTTTTAGAAGCAGACAGTTCTCCTTACAACATGTACTCCAATTCACTGAGAAACGTCCAAACGCAGCTCTTACCAGAAACGTGTTTCTAACTCCTGAATCTAAAGGGAGATTTAACTCACTTAGCTGAACAAACGCACAGCAGAGCAGATTGAAGGATACGTTTCTTCTGTGTTTTAGGCAGAGTTTTACTGCTATTTCGTTATATGCGGGAATAGTGCTGGAAATGCCTGGAAATGCCTGTTTTGAGATCTCTCCACAGAAAGGGTTTCCAGACTTCCCCTTCAGCACACGAGTTTAACTCTGTAAGTTGAATGCACACTTTGAAGACCGTTCTGTTAGGTAGCTCAGTTTTGATTTCAGAAGCAGACAGTTCTCCTTACAGGTTGTACTCCCATTCACTGAGAAATGTCCAAACGCAGCTCTTACCAGAAACGTGTTTCTAACTCATGACTCTAAAGGGATATTTAAGTCACTTAGCTGAACAAACGAACAACAGAGCACATTGAAGGATACGTTTCTTCTGCGTTTTAGGCAGAGTTTTACTGCTATTTCGTTATATGCGTGAATAGTGCTGGAAATGCCTGTTTTGAGATCTCTCCACAGAAAGCGTTTCCAGATTTTCCCTTCAACACACGAGTTTAACTCCGTAAGTTGAATGCACACATTGAAGACCGTTCTGTTACGTAACTCCGTTTTCGTTTTAGAAGCAGACAGTTCTCCTTACAGCATATACTCCCATTTACTGAGACATGTCCAAGCGCAGCTCTTACCAGAAACGTGTTTCTAACTCCTGAATCTAAAGGGAGATTTAACTCACTTAGCTGAACAAACGCAGAGCAGAGCAGATTGAAGGATAAGTTTCTTCTGTGTTTTAGGCACACTTTTACTGCTATTTCGTTATACGCGGGAATAGTGCTGGAAATGCCTGTTTTGAGATCTCTCCACAGAAAGCGTTTCCAGACTTCCCCTTCAACACACGAGTTTAACTCTGTAAGTTGAATGCACACATTGAAGACCGTTCTGTTAGGTAGCTCCGTTTTGGTTTTAGAAGCAGACAGTTCTCCTTACAGCATATACTCCCATTAACTGAGAACTGTCCAAACGCAGCTCTTACCAGAAACGTGTTTCTAACTCCTGAATCTAAAGGGAGATTTAACTCACTTAGCTGAACAAACGCACAGCAGAGCAGATTGAAGGATACGTTTCTTCTGTGTTTTAGGCAGCGTTTTACTGCTATTTCGTTATATGCGGGAATAGTGCTGGAAATGCCTGTTTTGAGATCTCTCCACAGAAAGAGTTTCCAGACTTCTCCTTCAACACACGTGTTTAACCCTGTAAGTTGAATGGACACATTGAAGACCCTTCTGTTAGGTAGCTCCGTTTTGCTTTTAGAAGCAGACAATTCTGCTTACAACATATACTCCCATTCACTGAGAAATGTCCAAACGCAGCTCTTACCAGAAACGTGTTTCTAACTCCTGAATCTAAAGGGAGATTTAACTCACTTAGCTGAACAAACGCACAGCAGAGCAGATTGACGGATACGTTTCTTCTGTATTTTAGGCAGAGTTTTACTGCTATTTCGTTATATGCGGGAATAGTGCTGGAAATGCCTGTTTTGAGGTCTATCCACAGAAAGCCTTTCCAGACTTCCCCTTCAACACACGAGTTTAACTCTGTAAGTTGAATGCACACATTGAAGACCGTTCTGTTAGGTAGCTCCGTTTTGCTTTTAGAAGCAGACAGTTCTCCTTACAGCATGTACTCCCATTCACTGAGATACGTCCAAACGCAGCTCTTACCAGAAACGTGTTTCTAACTCCTGAATCTAAAGGGAGATTTAACTCACTTAGCTGAACAAACGCACAGCAGAGCAGATTGAAGGATACGTTTCTTCTGTGTTTTAGGCAGAGTTTTACTGCTATTTCGTTATATGCGGGAATAGTGCTGGAAATGCCTGGAAATGCCTGTTTTGAGATCTCTCCACAGAAAGCGTTTCCAGACTTCCCCTTCAACACAAGAGTTTAACTCTGTAAGTCGAATGCACACATTGAAGACCGTTCTGTTAGGTAGCTCCGTTTTGGTTTTAGAAGCAGACAGTTTTCCTTACAGAATATACTCCCATTTACTGAGACATGTCCAAGCGCAGCTCTTACCAGAAACGTGTTTCTAACTCCTGAATCTAAAGGGAGATTTAACTCACTTAGCTGAACAAACGCACAGCAGAGCAGATTGAAGGATACGTTTCTTCTGTGTTTTAGGCACACTTTTACTGCTATTTCGTTATATGCGGGAATAGTGCTGGAAATGCCTGTTTTGAGATCTCTCCACAGAAAGCGTTTCCAGACTTCCCCTTCAAGACACGAGTTTAAATCTCTAAGTTGAATGCAGACATTGAAGACCATTCTGTTAGGTAGCTCCGTTTTGCTTTTAGAAGCAGACAGTTCTCCTTACAGCATGTACTCCCATTCACTGAGAAACGTCCAAACGCAGCTCTTACCAGAAACGTGTTTCTAACTCCTGAATCTAAAGGGAGATTTAACTCACTTAGCTGAACAAACGCACAGCAGAGCAGATTGAAGGATACGTTTCTTCTGTGTTTTAGGCAGAGTTTTACTACTATTTCGTTATATGCGGGAATAGTGCTGGAAATGCCTGGAAATGCCAGTTTTGAGATCTCTCCACAGAAAGCGTTTCCAGACTTCCCCTTCAACACACGAGTTTAACTCTGTAAGTTGAATGCACATTTTGAAGACCGTTTTGTTAGGTAGCTCAGTTTTGATTTCAGAAGCAGACAGTTCTCCTTACAGGTTGTACTCCCATTCACTGAGAAATGTCCAAACGCAGCTCTTACCAGAAACGTGTTTCTAACTCATGACTCTAAAGCGATATTTAAGTCACTTAGCTGAACAAACGAACAACAGAGCAGATTGAAGGATACGTTTCTTCTGCGTTTTAGGCAGAGTTTTACTGCTATTTCGTTATATGCGGGAATAGTGCTGGAAATGCCTGTTTTGAGATCTCTCCACAGAAAGCGTTTCCAGACTTCCCCTTCAACACACGAGTTTAACTCTGTAAGTTGAATGCACACATTGAAGACCGTTCTGTTAGGTAACTCCGTTTTTGTTTTAGAAGCAGACAGTTCTCCTTACAGCATATACTCCCATTTACTGAGACATGTCCAAGCGCAGCTCTTACCAGAAACGTGTTTCTAACTCCTGAATCTAAAGGGAGATTTAACTCACTTAGCTGAACAAACGCAGAGCAGAGCAGATTGAAGGATAAGTTTCTTCTGTGTTTTAGGCACACTTTTACTGCTATTTCGTTATACGCGGGAATAGTGCTGGAAATGCCTGTTTTGAGATCTCTCCACAGAAAGCGTTTCCAGACTTCCCCTTCAACACACGAGTTTAACTCTGTAAGTTGAATGCACACATTGAAGACCGTTCTGTTAGGTAGCTCCGTTTTGGTTTTAGAAGCAGACAGTTCTACTTACAGCATATACTCCCATTAACTGAGAACTGTCCAAACGCAGCTCTTACCAGAAACGTGTTTCTAACTCCTGAATCTAAAGGGAGATTTAACTCACTTAGCTGAACAAACGCACAGCAGAGCAGATTGAAGGATACGTTTCTTCTGTGTTTTAGGCAGAGTTTTACTGCTATTTCGTTATATGCGGGAATAGTGCTGGAAATGCCTGTTTTGAGATCTCTCCACAGAAAGAGTTTCCAGACTTCTCCTTCAACACACGTGTTTAACCCTGTAAGTTGAATGGACACATTGAAGACCGTTCTGTTAGGTAGCTCCGTTTTGCTTTTAGAAGCAGACAATTCTGCTTACAACATATACTCCCATTCACTGAGGAATGTCCAAACGCAGCTCTTACCAGAAACGTGTTTCTAACTCCTGAATCTAAAGGGAGATTTAACTCACTTAGCTGAACAAACGCACAGCAGAGCAGATTGAAGGATACGTTTCTTCTGTATTTTAGGCAGAGTTTTACTGCTATTTCGTTATATGCGGGAATAGTGCTGGAAATGCCTGTTTTGAGGTCTATCCACAGAAAGCCTTTCCAGACTTCCCCTTCAACACACGAGTTTAACTCTGTAAGTTGAATGCACACATTGAAGACCGTTCTGTTAGGTAGCTCCGTTTTGCTTTTAGAAGCAGACAGTTCTCCTTACAGCATGTACTCCCATTCACTGAGATACGTCCAAACGCAGCTCTTACCAGAAACGTGTTTCTAACTCCTGAATCTAAAGGGAGATTTAACTCACTTAGCTGAACAAACGCACAGCAGAGCAGATTGAAGGATACGTTTCTTCTGTGTTTTAGGCAGAGTTTTACTGCTATTTCGTTATATGCGGGAATAGTGCTGGAAATGCCTGGAAATGCCTGTTTTGAGATCTCTCCACAGAAAGCGTTTCCAGACTTCCCCTTCAACACAAGAGTTTAACTCTGTAAGTTGAATGCACACATTGAAGACCGTTCTGTTAGGTAGCTCCGTTTTGGTTTTAGAAGCAGACAGTTTTCCTTACAGAATATACTCCCATTTACTGAGACATGTCCAAGCGCAGCTCTTACCAGAAACGTGTTTCTAACTCCTGAATCTAAAGGGAGATTTAACTCACTTAGCTGAACAAACGCACAGCAGAGCAGATTGAAGGATACGTTTCTTCTGTGTTTTAGGCACACTTTTACTGCTATTTCGTTATATGCGGGAATAGTGCTGGAAATGCCTGTTTTGAGATCTCTCCACAGAAAGCGTTTCCAGACTTCCCCTTCAACACACGAGTTTAACTCTGTAAGTTGAATGCACACATTGAAGACCGTTCTGTTAGGTAGCTCCGTTTTGGTTTTAGAAGCAGACAGTTCTCCTTACAGCATATACTCCCATTCACTGAGAACTGTCCAAACGCAGCTCTTACCAGAAACGTGTTTCTAACTCCTGAATCTAAAGGGAGATTTAACTCACTTAGCTGAACAAACGCACAGCAGAACAGATTGAAGGATACGTTTCTTCTGTGTTTTAGGCACACTTTTACTGCTATTTCGTTATATGCGGGAATAGTGCTGGAAATGCCTGTTTTGAGATCTCTCCACAGAAAGCGTTTCCAGACTTCCCCTTCAAGACACGAGTTTAAATCTCTAAGTTGAATGCAGACATTGAAGACCATTCTGTTAGGTAGCTCCGTTTTGCTTTTAGAAGCAGACAGTTCTCCTTACAGCATGTACTCCCATTCACTGAGAAACGTCCAAACGCAGCTCTTACCAGAAACGTGTTTCTAACTCCTGAATCTAAAGGGAGATTTAACTCACTTAGCTGAACAAACGCACAGCAGAGCAGATTGAAGGATACGATTCTTCTGTGTTTTAGGCAGAGTTTTACTACTATTTCGTTATATGCGGGAATAGTGCTGGAAATGCCTGGAAATGCCTGTTTTGAGATCTCTCCACAGAAAGCGTTTCCAGACTTCCCCTTCAACACACGAGTTTAACTCTATAAGTTGAATGCACATTTTGAAGACCGTTTTGTTAGGTAGCTCAGTTTTGATTTCAGAAGCAGACAGTTCTCCTTACAGGTTGTACTCCCATTCACTGAGAAATGTCCAAACGCAGCTCTTACCAGAAACGTGTTTCTAACTCATGACTCTAAAGCGATATTTAAGTCACTTAGCTGAACAAACGAACAACAGAGCAGATTGAAGGATACGTTTCTTCTGCGTTTTAGGCAGAGTTTTACTGCTATTTCGTTATATGCGGGAATAGTGCTGGAAATGCCTGTTTTGAGATCTCTCCACAGAAAGCGTTTCCAGACTTCCCCTTCAACACACGAGTTTAACTCTGTAAGTTGAATGCACACATTGAAGACCGTTCTGTTAGGTAACTCCGTTTTCGTTTTAGAAGCAGACAGTTCTCCTTACAGCATATACTCCCATTTACTGAGACATGTCCAAGCGCAGCTCTTACCAGAAACGTTTTTCTAACTCCTGAATCTAAAGGGAGATTTAACTCACTTAGCTGAACAAACGCAGAGCAGAGCAGATTGAAGGATAAGTTTCTTCTGTGTTTTAGGCACACTTTTACTGCTATTTCGTTATACGCGGGAATAGTGCTGGAAATGCCTGTTTTGAGATCTCTCCACAGAAAGCGTTTCCAGACTTCCCCTTCAACACACGTGTTTAACTCTGTAAGTTGAATGCACACATTGAAGACCGTTCTGTTAGGTAGCTCCGTTTTGGTTTTAGAAGCAGACAGTTCTACTTACAGCATATACTCCCATTAACTGAGAACTGTCCAAACGCAGCTCTTACCAGAAACGTGTTTCTAACTCCTGAATCTAAAGGGAGATTTAACTCACTTAGCTGAACAAACGCACAGCAGAGCAGATTGAAGTATACGTTTCTTCTGTGTTTTAGGCAGAGTTTTACTGCTATTTCGTTATATGCGGGAATAGTGCTGGAAATTCCTGTTTTGAGATCTCTCCACAGAAAGAGTTTCCAGACTTCTCCTTCAACACACGTGTTTAACCCTGTAAGTTGAATGGACACATTGAAGACCGTTCTGTTAGGTAGCTCCGTTTTGCTTTTAGAAGCAGACAGTTCTGCTTACAGCATATACTCCCATTCACTGAGAAATGTCCAAACGCAGCTCTTACCAGAAACGTGTTTCTAACTCCTGAATCTAAAGGGAGATTTAACTCACTTAGCTGAAAAAACGCACAGCAGAGCAGATTGAAGGATACGTTTCTTCTGTATTTTAGGCAGAGTTTTACTGCTATTTCGTTATATGCGGGAATAGTGCTGGAAATGCCTGTTTTGAAGTCTATCCACAGAAAGCCTTTCCAGACTTCCCCTTCAACACACGAGTTTAACTCTGTAAGTTGAATGCACACATTGAAGACCGTTCTGTTAGGTAGCTCCGTTTTGCTTTTGGAAGCAGACAGTTCTCCTTACAGCATGTACTCCCATTCACTGAGATACGTCCAAACGCAGCTCTTACCAGAAACGTGTTTCTAACTCCTGAATCTAAAGGGAGATTTAACTCACTTAGCTGAACAAACGCACAGCAGAGCAGATTGAAGGATACGTTTCTTCTGTGTTTTAGGCAGAGTTTTACTGCTATTTCGATATATGCGGGAATAGTGCTGGAAATGCCTGGAAATGCCTGTTTTGAGATCTCTCCACAGAAAGCGTTTCCAGACTTCCCCTTCAACACAAGAGTTTAACTCTGTAAGTTGAATGCACACATTGAAGACCGTTCTGTTAGGTAGCTCCGTTTTGGTTTTAGAAGCAGACAGTTTTCCTTACAGAATATACTCCCATTTACTTGGACATGTCCTAGCGCAGCTCTTACCAGAAACGTGTTTCTAACTCCTGAATCTAAAGGGAGATTTAACTCACTTAGCTGAACAAACGCACAGCAGAGCAGATTGAAGGATACGTTTCTTCTGTGTTTTAGGCACACTTTTACTGCTATTTCGTTATAGGCGGGAATAGTGCTGGAAATGCCTGTTTTGAGATCTCTCCACAGAATGAGTTTCCAGACTTCTCCTTCAACACACGTGTTTAACCCTGTAAGTTGAATGGACACATTGAAGACCGTTCTGTTAGGTAGCTCCGTTTTGCTTTTAGAAGCAGACAATTCTGCTTACAACATATACTCCCATTCACTGAGAAATGTCCAAACGCAGCTCTTACCAGAAACGTGTTTCTAACTCCTGAATCTAAAGGGAGATTTAACTCACTTAGCTGAACAAACGCACAGCAGAGCAGATTGAAGGATACGTTTCTTCTCTATTTTAGGCAGAGTTTTACTGCTATTTCGTTATATGCGGGAATAGTGCTGGAAATGCCTGTTTTGAGGTCTATCCACAGAAAGCCTTTCCAGACTTCCCCTTCAACACACGAGTTTAACTCTGTAAGTTGAATGCACACATTGAAGACCGTTCTGTTAGGTAGCTCCGTTTTGCTTTTAGAAGCAGACAGTTCTCCTTACAGCATGTACTCCCATTCACTGAGATACGTCCAAACGCAGCTCTTACCAGAAACGTGTTTCTAACTCCTGAATCTAAAGGGAGATTTAACTCACTTAGCTGAACAAACGCACAGCAGAGCAGATTGAAGGATACGTTTCTTCTGTGTTTTAGGCAGAGTTTTACTGCTATTTCGTTATATGCGGGAATAGTGCTGGAAATGCCTGGAAATGCCTGTTTTGAGATCTCTCCACAGAAAGCGTTTCCAGACTTCCCCTTCAACACAAGAGTTTAACTCTGTAAGTTGAATGCACACATTGAAGACCGTTCTGTTAGGTAGCTCCGTTTTGGTTTTAGAAGCAGACAGTTTTCCTTACAGAATATACTCCCATTTACTGAGACATGTCCAAGCGCAGCTCTTACCAGAAACGTGTTTCTAACTCCTGAATCTAAAGGGAGATTTAACTCACTTAGCTGAACAAACGCACAGCAGAGCAGATTGAAGGATACGTTTCTTCTGTGTTTTAGGCACACTTTTACTGCTATTTCGTTATATGCGGGAATAGTGCTGGAAATGCCTGTTTTGAGATCTCTCCACAGAAAGCGTTTCCAGACTTCCCCTTCAACACACGAGTTTAACTCTGTAAGTTGAATGCACACATTGAAGACCGTTCTGTTAGGTAGCTCCGTTTTGGTTTTAGAAGCAGACAGTTCTCCTTACAGCATATACTCCCATTCACTGAGAACTGTCCAAACGCAGCTCTTACCAGAAACGTGTTTCTAACTCCTGAATCTAAAGGGAGATTTAACTCACTTAGCTGAACAAACGCACAGCAGAACAGATTGAAGGATACGTTTCTTCTGTGTTTTAGGCACACTTTTACTGCTATTTCGTTATATGCGGGAATAGTGCTGGAAATGCCTGCTTTGAGATCTCTCCACAGAAAGCGTTTCCAGACTTCCCCTTCAAGACACGAGTTTAAATCTCTAAGTTGAATGCAGACATTGAAGACCATTCTGTTAGGTAGCTCCGTTTTGCTTTTAGAAGCAGACAGTTCTCCTTACAGCATGTACTCCCATTCACTGAGAAACGTCCAAACGCAGCTCTTACCAGAAACGTGTTTCTAACTCCTGAATCTAAAGGGAGATTTAACTCACTTAGCTGAACAAACGCACAGCAGAGCAGATTGAAGGATACGTTTCTTCTGTGTTTTAGGCAGAGTTTTACTACTATTTCGTTATATGCGGGAATAGTGCTGGAAATGCCTGGAAATGCCTGTTTTGAGATCTCTCCACAGAAAGCGTTTCCAGACTTCCCCTTCAACACACGAGTTTAACTCTATAAGTTGAATGCACATTTTGAAGACCGTTTTGTTAGGTAGCTCAGTTTTGATTTCAGAAGCAGACAGTTCTCCTTACAGGTTGTACTCCCATTCACTGAGAAATGTCCAAACGCAGCTCTTACCAGAAACGTGTTTCTAACTCATGACTCTAAAGCGATATTTAAGTCACTTAGCTGAACAAACGAACAACAGAGCAGATTGAAGGATACGTTTCTTCTGCGTTTTAGGCAGAGTTTTACTGCTATTTCGTTATATGCGGGAATAGTGCTGGAAATGCCTGTTTTGAGATCTCTCCACAGAAAGCGTTTCCAGACTTCCCCTTCAACACACGAGTTTAACTCTGTAAGTTGAATGCACACATTGAAGACCGTTCTGTTAGGTAACTCCGTTTTCGTTTTAGAAGCAGACAGTTCTCCTTACAGCATATACTCCCATTTACTGAGACATGTCCAAGCGCAGCTCTTACCAGAAACGTTTTCCTAACTCCTGAATCTAAAGGGAGATTTAACTCACTTAGCTGAACAAACGCAGAGCAGAGCAGATTGAAGGATAAGTTTCTTCTGTGTTTTAGGCACACTTTTACTGCTATTTCGTTATACGCGGGAATAGTGCTGGAAATGCCTGTTTTGAGATCTCTCCACAGAAAGCGTTTCCAGACTTCCCCTTCAACACACGAGTTTAACTCTGTAAGTTGAATGCACACATTGAAGACCGTTCTGTTAGTTAGCTCCGTTTTGGTTTTAGAAGCAGACAGTTCTACTTACAGCATATACTCCCATTAACTGAGAACTGTCCAAACGCAGCTCTTACCAGAAACGTGTTTCTAACTCCTGAATCTAAAGGGAGATTTAACTCACTTAGCTGAACAAACGCACAGCAGAGCAGATTGAAGGATACGTTTCTTCTGTGTTTTAGGCAGAGTTTTACTGCTATTTCGTTATATGCGGGAATAGTGCTGGAAATTCCTGTTTTGAGATCTCTCCACAGAAAGAGTTTCCAGACTTCTCCTTCAACACACGTGTTTAACCCTGTAAGTTGAAAGGACACATTGAAGACCGTTCTGTTAGGTAGCTCCGTTTTGCTTTTAGAAGCAGACAGTTCTGCTTACAGCATATACTCCCATTCACTGAGAAATGTCCAAACGCAGCTCTTACCAGAAACGTGTTTCTAACTCCTGAATCTAAAGGGAGATTTAACTCACTTAGCTGAACAAACGCACAGCAGAGCAGATTGAAGGATACGTTTCTTCTGTATTTTAGGCAGAGTTTTACTGCTATTTCGTTATATGCGGGAATAGTGCTGGAAATGCCTGTTTTGAGGTCTATCCACAGAAAGCCTTTCCAGACTTCCCCTTCAACACACGAGTTTAACTCTGTAAGTTGAATGCACACATTGAAGACCGTTCTGTTAGGTAGCTCCGTTTTGCTTTTAGAAGCAGACAGTTCTCCTTACAGCATGTACTCCCATTCACTGAGATACGTCCAAACGCAGCTCTTACCAGAAACGTGTTTCTAACTCCTGAATCTAAAGGGAGATTTAACTCACTTAGCTGAACAAACGCACAGCAGAGCAGATTGAAGGATACGTTTCTTCTGTGTTTTAGGCAGAGTTTTACTGCTATTTCGATATATGCGGGAATAGTGCTGGAAATGCCTGGAAATGCCTGTTTTGAGATCTCTCCACAGAAAGCGTTTCCAGACTTCCCCTTCAACACAAGAGTTTAACTCTGTAAGTTGAATGCACACATTGAAGACCGTTCTGTTAGGTAGCTCCGTTTTGGTTTTAGAAGCAGACAGTTTTCCTTACAGAATATACTCCCATTTACTTGGACATGTCCAAGCGCAGCTCTTACCAGAAACGTGTTTCTAACTCCTGAATCTAAAGGGAGATTTAACTCACTTAGCTGAACAAACGCACAGCAGAGCAGATTGAAGGATACGTTTCTTCTGTGTTTTAGGCACACTTTTACTGCTATTTCGTTATAGGCGGGAATAGTGCTGGAAATGCCTGTTTTGAGATCTCTCCACAGAAAGCGTTTCCAGACTTCCCCTTCAACACACGAGTTTAACTCTGTAAGTTGAATGCACACATTGAAGACCGTTCTGTTAGGTAGCTCCGTTTTGGTTTTAGAAGCAGACAGTTCTTCTTACAGCATATAATCCCATTCACTGAGAACTGTCCAAACGCAGCTCTTACCAGAAACGTGTTTCTAACTCCTGAATCTAAAGGGAGATTTAACTCACTTAGCTGAACAAACGCACAGCAGAACAGATTGAAGGATACGTTTCTTCTGTGTTTTAGGCACACTTTTACTGCTATTTCGTTATATGCGGGAATAGTGCTGGAAATGCCTGTTTTGAGATCTCTCCACAGAAAGAGTTTCCAGACGTCCCCTTGAACACACGTGTTTAACCCTGTAAGTTGAATGGACACATTGAAGACCGTTCTGTTAGGTAGCTCCGTTTTGCTTTTAGAAGCAGACAGTTCTCCTTACAGCCTGTACTCCCATTCACTGAGAAACGTCCAAACGCAGCTCTTACCAGAAACGTGTTTCTAACTCCTGAATCTAAAGGGAGATTTAACTCACTTAGCTTAACAAACGCACAGCCGAGCAGATTGAATGATACGTTTGTTCTGTGTTTTAGGTAGAGTTTTACTGCCATTTCCTTATATGCGGGAATAGTGCTGGAAATGCCTGTTTTGAGATCTCTCCACAGAAAGCGTTTCCAGACTTCCCCTTCAAGACACGAGTTTAAATCTGTAAGTTGAATGCAGACATTGAAGACCATTCTGTTAGGTAGCTCCGTTTTGCTTTTAGAAGCAGACAGTTCTCCTTACAGCATGTACTCCCATTCACTGAGAAACGTCCAAACGCAGCTCTTACCAGAAACGTGTTTCTAACTCCTGAATCTAAAGGGAGATTTAACTCACTTAGCTGAACAAACGCACAGCAGAGCAGATTGAAGGATACGTTTCTTCTGTGTTTTAGGCAGAGTTTTACTACTATTTCGTTATATGCGGGAATAGGGCTGGAAATGCCTGGAAATGCCTGTTTTGAGATCTCTCCACAGAAAGCGTTTCCAGACTTCCCCTTCAACACACGAGTTTAACTCTGTAAGTTGAATGCACACTTTGAAGACCGTTCTGTTAGGTAGCTCAGTTTTGATTTCAGAAGCAGACAGTTCTCCTTAGAGGTTGTACTCCCATTCACTGAGAAATGTCCAAACGCAGCTCTTACCAGAAACGTGTTTCTAACTCATGACTCTAAAGCGATATTTAAGTCACTTAGCTGAACAAACGAACAACAGAGCAGATTGAAGGATACGTTTCTTCTGCGTTTTAGGCAGAGTTTTACTGCTATTTCGTTATATGCGGGAATAGTGCTGGAAATGCCTGTTTTGAGATCTCTCCACAGAAAGCGTTTCCAGACTTCCCCTTCAACACACGAGTTTAACTCTGTAAGTTGAATGCACACATTGAAGACCGTTCTGTTAGGTAACTCCGTTTTCGTTTTAGAAGCAGACAGTTCTCCTTACAGCATATACTCCCATTTACTGAGACATGTCCAAGCGCAGCTCTTACCAGAAACGTGTTTCTAACTCCTGAATCTAAAGGGAGATTTAACTCACTTAGCTGAACAAACGCACAGCAGAGCAGATTGAAGGATACGTTTCTTCTGTGTTTTAGGCACACTTTTACTGCTATTTCGTTATATGCGGGAATAGTGCTGGAGATGCCTGTTTTGAGATCTCTCCACAGAAAGCGTTTCCAGACTTCCCCTTCAACACACGAGTTTAACTCTGTAAGTTGAATGCACACATTGAAGACCGTTCTGTTAGGTAGCTCCGTTTTGCTTTTAGAAGCAGACAGTTCTCCTTACAGCATATACTCCCATTCACTGAGAAACGTCCAAACGCAGCTCTTTCCAGAAACGTGTTTCTAACTCCTGAATCTAAAGGGAGATTTAACTCACTTAGCTGAACAAACGCACAGCAGAGCAGATTGAAGGATACGTTTCTTCTGTGTTTTAGGCAGAGTTTAACTGCTATTTCGTTATATGCGGGAATAGTTCTGGAAAAGCCTGTTTTGAGATCTCTCGACAGAAAGAGTTTCCAGACTTCCCCTTCAACACACGTGTTTAATACTGTAAGTTGAATGGACACATTGAAGACCGTTCTGTTAGGTAGCTCCGTTTTGCTTTTAGAAGCAGACAGTTCTCGTTACAGCATATACTCCCATTCACTGAGAAACGTCCCAACGAAGCTCTTACCAGAAACGTGTTTCTAACTCCTGAATCTAAAGGGAGATTTAACTCACTTAGCTGAACAAACGCACAGCAGAGCAGATTGAAGGATACATTTCTTCTGTGTTTTAGGCACAGTTTTACTGCTATTTCGTTATATGCGGGAATAGTGCTGGAAATGCCTGGAAATGCCTGTTTTGAGGTCTCTCCACAGAAAGCGTTTCCAGACTTCCCCTTCAACACACGAGTTTAACACTGTAAGGTGAATGCACACATTGAAGACCGTTCTGTTAGGTAGCACCGTTTTGGTTTTAGATGCAGACAGTTCTCCTTACAGCATATACTCCCATTCACTGAGAAATGTCCAATCGCAGCTCTTACCAGAAACGTGTTTATAACTCCTGAATCTAAAGGGAGATTTAACTCACTTAGCTGAACAAACGCACAGCAAAGCAGATTGAAGGATACGTTTCTTCTGTGTTTTAGGCAGAGTTTAACTGCTATTTCGTTAATATGCGGGAATTGTGCTGGAAATGCCTGGAAATTCCTGTTTTGAGATCTCTCCACAGAAAGCGTTTCCAGACTTCCCCTTCAACACACGAGTTTAACCCTGTAAGTTGAATGGACCCATTGAAGACCGTTCTGTTAGGTAGCTCCGTTTTGGTTTTAGAAGCAGACAGTTCTCCTTACAGGTTGTACTCCCATTCACTGAGAAATGTCCAAACGCAGCTCTTACCAGAAACGTGTTTCTAACTCATGACTCTAAAGGGATATTTAAGTCACTTAGCTGAACAAACGAACAACAGAGCAGATTGAAGTATACGTTTCTTCTGCGTTTTAGGCAGAGTTTTACTGCTATTTCGTTATATGCGGGAATAGTGCTGGAAATGCCTGTTTTGAGGTCTATCCACAGAAAGCGTTTCCAGACTTCCCCTTCAACACAGGAGTTTAATTCTGTAAGTTGAATGCACATATTGAAGACCGTTCTGTTAGGTAGCTCCGTTTTGCTTTTAGAAGCAGACAGTTCTCCTTACAGCATGTACTCCCATTCACTGAGAAACGTCCAAACGCAGCTCTTACCAGAAACGTGTTTCTAACTCCTGAATCGAAAGGGAGATTTAACTCACTTAGCTGAACAAACGCACAGCAGAGCAGATTGAAGGATACGTTTCTTCTGTGTTTTAGGCAGAGTTTAACTGCTATTTCGTTAATATGCGGGAATAGTGCTGGAAATGCCTGGAAATTCCTGTTTTGAGATCTCTCCACAGAAAGCGTTTCCAGACTTCCCCTTCAACACACGAGTTTAACCCTGTAAGTTGAATGGACACATTGAAGACCGTTCTGTTAGGTAGCTCCGTTTTGGTTTTAGAAGCAGACAGTTCTCCTTACAGGTTGTACTCCCATTCACTGAGAAATGTCCAAACGCAGCTCTTACCAGAAACGTGTTTCTAACTCATGACTCTAAAGGGATATTTAAGTCACTTAGCTGAACAAACGAACAACAGAGCAGATTGAAGGATACGTTTCTTCTGCGTTTTAGGCAGAGTTTTACTGCTATTTCGTTATATGCGGGAATAGTGCTGGAAATGCCTGTTTTGAGATCTCTCCACAGAAAGCGTTTCCAGACTTCCCCTTCAACACACGAGTTTAACTCTGTAAGTTGAATGCACACATTGAAGACCGTTCTGTTAGGTAGCTCCGTTTTGGTTTTAGAAGCTGAGAGTTCTCCTTACAGCATATACTCCCATTCACTGAGAAATGTCCAAACGCAGCTCTTACCAGAAACGTGTTTCTAACTCCTGAATCTAAAGGGAGATTTAACTCACTTAGCTGAACAAACGCACAGCAGAGCAGATTGAAGGATACGTTTCTTCTGTGTTTTAGGCAGAGTTTTACTGCTATTTCGTTATATGCGGGAATAGTGCTGGAAATGCCTGTTTGGAGGTCTATCCACAGAAAGCGTTTCCAGACTTCCCCTTCAACACACGAGTTTAACTCTGTAAGTTGGATGCACACATTGAAGACCGTTCTGTTAGGTAGCTCCGTTTTGCTTTTAGAAGCAGACATTTCTCCTTACAGCATGTACTCCCATTCACTGAGAAACGTAAAAACGCAGCTCTTACCAGAAACGTGTTTCTAACTCCTGAATCTAAAGGGAGATTTAACTCACTTAGCTGAACAAACGCACAGCAGAGCAGATTGAAGGATACGTTTCTTCTGTGTTTTAGGCAGAGTTTTACTGCTATTTCGTTATATGCGGGAATAGTGCTGGAAATGCCTGTTTTGAGATCTCTCCACAGAAAGCGTTTCCACACTTCCCCTTCAACACACGAGTTTAACTCTGTAAGTTGAATGCACACATTGAAGACCATTCTGTTAGGTAGCTCCGTTTTGGTTTTAGAAGCAGACAGTTCTCCTTACAGCATATACTCCCATTCACTGAGAACTGTCCAAACGCAGCTCTTACCAGAAACGTGTTTCTAACTCCTGAATATAAAGGGAGATTTAACTCACTTAGCTGAACAAACGCACAGCAGAGCAGATTGAAGGATACGTTTCTTCTGTGTTTTAGGCAGAGTTTTACTGCTATTTCGTTATATGCGGGAATAGTGCTGGAAATGCCTGTTTTGAGATCTCTCCACAGAAAGAGTTTCCAGACTTCTCCTTCGACACACGTGTTTAACCCTGTAAGTTGAATGGACACATTGAAGACCGTTCTGTTAGGTAGCTCTGTTTTGCTTTTAGAAGCAGACAGTTCTGCTTACAGCATATACTCCCATTCACTGAGAAATGTCCAAACGCAGCTCTTACCAGAAACGTGTTTCTAACTCCTGAATCTAAAGGGAGATTTAACTCACTTAGCTGAACAAACGCACAGCAGAGCAGATTGAAGGATACGTTTCTTCTGTGTTTTAGGCAGAGTTTTACTGCTATTTCGTTATATGCGGGAATAGTGCTGGAAATGCCTGGAAATGCCTGTTTTGAGATCTCTCCACAGAAAGCGTTTCCAGACTTCCCCTTCAACACACGAGTTTAACTCTGTAAGTTGAATGCACACATTGAAGACCGTTCTGTTAGGTAGCTCCGTTTTGGTTTTAGAAGTAGACAGTTCTCCTTACAGCTTATACTCCCATTTACTGAGACATGTCCAAACGCAGCTCTTACCAGGAACGTGTTTCTAACTCCTGAATCTAAAGGGAGATTTAACTCACTTAGCTGAACAAACGCACAGCCGAGCAGATTGAAGGATACGTTTGTTCTGTGTTTTAGGTAGAGTTTTACTGCCATTTCGTTATATGCGGGAATAGTGCTGGAAATGCCTGTTTTGAGATCTCTCCACAGAAATTGTTTCCAGACTTCCCCTTCAACACACGAGATTAACTCTGTAAGGTGAATGCACACATTGAAGACCGTTCTGTTAGGTAGCTCCGTTTTGGTTTTAGAAGCAGACAGTTCTCCTTACAGCATATACTCCCATTCACTGAGAAATGTCCAATCGCAGGTCTTACCAGAAACGTGTTTATAACTCCTGAATCTAAAGGGAGATTTAACTCACTTAGCTGAACAAACGCACAGCCAAGCAGATTGAAGGATACGTTTCTTCTGTGTTTTAGGCAGAGTTTTACTGCTATTTCTTTATATGCGGGAATAGTGCTGGAAATGCATGTTTTGAGATCTCTCCACAGAAAGCGTTTCCAGACTTCCCCTTCAACAGACGTGTTTAACCCTGTAAGTTGAATGGACACATTGAAGACCGTTGTGTTAGGTAGCTCCGTTTTGCATTTAGAAGCAGACAGTTCTCCTTACACCATATACTCCCATTCACTGAGAAATGTCCAAACGCAGCTCATACCAGAAACGTGTTTCTAACTCCTGAATCTAAAGGGAGATTTAACTCACTTAGGTGAACAAACGCACAGCAGAGCAGATTGAAGGATACGTTTCTTCTGTGTTTTAGGCAGATTTTTACTGCTATTTCGTTATATGCGGGAATAGTTCTGGAAATGCCTGTTTTGAGATCTCTCGACAGAAAGAGTTTCCAGACTTCCCCTTCAACACACGTGTTTAACCCTGTAAGTTGAATGGACACATTGAAGACCGTTCTGTTAGGTAGCTCCGTTTTGCTATTAGAAGCAGACAGTTCTCCTTACAGCATATATTCCCATTCACTGAGAAATGTCCAAACGCAGCTCTTACCAGAAACATGTTTATAACTCCTGAATCTAAAGTGAGATTTAACTCACTTAGCTGAACAAACGCACAGCAGAGCAGATTGAAGGATACATTTCTTCTGTGTTTTAGGCAGAGTTTTACTGCTATTTCGTTATATGCGGGAATAGTGCTGGAAATGCCTGGAAATGCCTGTTTTGAGATCTATCCACAGAAAGCGTTTCCAGACTTCCCCTTCAACCCACGAGTTTAACTCTGTAAGTTGAATGCACACATTGAAGACCGATCTGTTAGGTAGCTCCGTTTTGATTTCAGAAGCAGACAGTTCTCCTTACAGCTTGTACTCCCATTCACTGAGAAATGTCCAAACGCAGCTCTTACCAGAAACGTGTTTCTAACTCCTGAATCTAAAGGGAGATTTAACTCACTTAGCTGAACAAACGCACAGCCGAGCAGATTGAAGGATACGTTTGTTCTGTGTTTTAGGTAGAGTTTTACTGCCATTTCGTTATATGCAGGAATAGTGCTGGAAATGCCTGTTTTGAGATCTCTCCACAGAAAGCGTTTCCAGACTTCCCATTCAACACACGAGTTTAACTCTGTAACGTGAATGCACACATTGAAGACCGTTCTGTTAGGTAGCGCCGTTTTGGTTTTAGAAGCAGACTGTTCTCCTTACAGCATATACTCCCATTCACTGAGAAATGTCCAATCGCAGCTCTTACCAGAAACGTGTTTATAACTCCTGAATCTAAAGGGAGATTTAACTCACTTAGCTGAACAAACGCACAGCAAAGCAGATTGATGGATACGTTTCTTCTGTGTTTTAGGCAGAGTTTAACTGCTATTTCGTTAATATGCGGGAATAGTGCTGGAAATGCCTGGAAATGCCTGTTTTGAGATCTCTCCACAGAAAGCGTTTCCAGACTTCCCCTTCAACACACGAGTTTAACACTGTAAGTTGAATGGACGCATGGAAGACCGTTCTGTTAGGTAGCTCCGTTTTGGTTTTAGAAGCAGACAGTTCTCCTTACAGGTTGTACTCCCATTCACTGAGAAATGTCCAAACGCAGCTCTTACCAGAAACGTGTTTCAAACTCATGACTCTAAAGGGATATTTAAGTCACTTAGATGAACAAAAGAAAAACAGAGCAGATTGAAGGATACGTTTCTTCTGCGTTTTAGGCAGAGTTTTACTGCTATTTCGTTATATCCGGGAATAGTGCTGGAAATGCCTGTTTTGAGATCTCTCCACAGAAAGCGTTTCCAGACTTCCCCTTCAACACACGAGTTTAACTCTGTAAGTTGAATGCACACATTGAAGACCGTTCTGTTAGGTAGCTCCGTTTTGGTTTTAGAAGCAGAGAGTTCTCCTTACAGCATATACTCCCATTCACTGAGAAATGTCCAAACGCAGCTCTTACCAGAAACGTGTTTCTAACTCCTGAATCTAAAGGGAGATTTAACTCACTTAGCTGAACAAACGCACAGCAGAGCAGATTGAAGGATACGTTTCTTCTGTGTTTTAGGCAGAGTTTTACTGCTATTTCGTTATATGCGGGAATAGTGCTGGAAATGCCTGGAAATGCCTGTTTTGAGATCTCCCCACAGAAAGCGTTTCCAGACTTCCCCTTTAACACAAGAGTTTAACTCTGTAAGTTGAATGCACACATTGAAGACCGTTCTGTTAGGTAGCTCCGTTTTGCTTTTAGAAGCAGACAGTTCTGCTTACAGCATATACTCCCATTCACTGAGAAACGTCCAAACGCAGCTCTTACCAGAAACGTGTTTCTAACTCCTAAATCTAAAGGGAGATTTAACTCACTTAGCTGAACAAACGCACAGCAGAGCCGATTGAAGGATACGTTTCTTCTGTGTTTTAGGCAGAGTTTTACTGCTATTTCGTTATATGCGGGAATAGTGCTGGAAATGCCTGTTTTGAGATCTATCCACAGAAAGCGTTTCCAGACTTCCCCTTCAACACACGAGTTTAAATCTGTAAGTTGAATGCACACATTGAAGACCATTCTGTTAGGTAGCTCCGTTTTGCTTTTAGAAGCAGACAGTTCTCCTTACAACATGTACTCCAATTCACTGAGAAACGTCCAAACGCAGCTCTTACCAGAAACGTGTTTCTAACTCCTGAATCTAAAGGGAGATTTAACTCACTTAGCTGAACAAACGCACAGCAGAGCAGATTGAAGGATACGTTTCTTCTGTGTTTTAGGCAGAGTTTTACTGCTATTTCGTTATATGCGGGAATAGTGCTGGAAATGCCTGGAAATGCCTGTTTTGAGATCTCTCCACAGAAAGCGTTTCCAGACTTCCCCTTCAACACACGAGTTTAACTCTGTAAGTTGAATGCACACATTGAAGACCGTTCTGTTAGGTAGCTCCGTTTTGGTTTTAGAAGCAGACAGTTCTTCTTACAGCTTATACTCCCATTTACTGAGACATGTCCAATCCCAGCTCTTACCAGGAACGTGTTTCTAACTCCTGAATCTAAAGGGAGTTTTAACTCACTTAGCTGAACAAACGCACAGCCGAGCAGATTGAAGGATACGTTTGTTCTGTGTTTTAGGTAGAGTTTTACTGCCATTTCGTTATATGCGGGAATAGTGCTGGAAATGCCTGTTTTGAGATCTCTCCACAGAAAGCGTTTCCAGACTTCCCCTTCAACACACGAGTTTAAATCTGTAAGTTGAATGCAGTCATTGAAGACCATTCTGTTAGGTAGCTCCGTTTTGCTTTTAGAAGCAGACAGTTCTCCTTACAGCATGTACTCCCATTCACTGGGAAACGTCCAAACGCAGCTCTTACCAGAAACGTGTTTCTAACTCCTGAATCTAAAGGGAGATTTAACTCACTTAGCTGAACAAACGCACAGCAGAGCAGATTGAAGGATACCTTTCTTCTGTGTTTTAGGCAGAGTTTTACTACTATTTCGTTATATGCGGGAATAGTGCTGGAAATGCCTGGAAATGCCTGTTTTGAGATCTCTCCACAGAAAGCGTTTCCAGACTTCCCCTTCAACACACGAGTTTAACTCTGTAAGTTGAATGCACTCATTGAAGACCGTTCTGTTAGGTAGCTCCGTTTTGGTTTTAGAAGCAGACAGTTCTCCTTACAGCATATACTCCCATTCACTGAGAACTGTCCAAACGCAGCTCTAACCAGAAACGTGTTTCTAACTCCTGAATCTAAAGGGAGATTTAACTCACTTAGCTGAACAAACGCACAGCAGAGCAGATTGAAGGATACGTTTCTTCTGTGTTTTAGGCAGAGGTTTACTGCTATTTCGTTATATGCGGGAATAGTGCTGGAAATGCCTGTTTTGAGATCTCTCCACAGAAAGAGTTTCCAGACTTCTCCTTAAACACACGTGTTTAACCCTGTAATTTGAATGGACACATTGAAGACCGTTCTGTTAGGTAGCTCCGTTTTGCTTTTAGAAGCAGACAGTTCTGCTTACAGCATATACTCCCATTCACTGAGAAATGTCCTAACGCAGCTCTTACCAGAAACGTGTTTCTAACTCCTGAATCTAAAGGGAGATTTAACTCACTTAGCTGAACAAACGCACAGCAGAGCAGATTGAAGGATACGTTCCTTCTGTGTTTTAGGCAGAGTTTTACTGCTATTTCGTTATATGCGGGAATAGTGCTGGAAATGCCTGTTTGGAGGTCTATCCACAGAAAGCGTTTCCAGACTTCCCCTTCAACACACGAGTTTAAATCTGTAAGTTGAATGCACACATTGAAGACCGTTCTGTTAGGTAGCTCCGTTTTGCTTTTAGAAGCAGACAGTTCTCCTTACAGCATGTACTCCCATTCACTGAGAAACGTCCAAACGCAGCTCTTACCAGAAACGTGTTTCTAACTCCTGAATCTAAATGGAGATTTAACTCACTTAGCTGAACAAACGCACAGCAGAGCAGATTGAAGGATAGGTTTCTTCTGTGTTTTAGGCAGAGTTATACTGCTATTTCGTTATATGCGGGAATAGTGCTGGAAATGCCTGGAAATGCCTGTTTGAGATCTCTCCACAGAAAGCGTTTCCAGACTTCCCCTTCAACACACGTGTTTAACTCTGTAAGTTGAATGCACACATTGAAGACCGTTCTGTTAGGTAGCTCCGTTTTGGTTTTAGAAGCAGACAGTTCTCCTTACAGCATATACCCCCATTCACTGAGAAATGTCCAAACGCAGCACTTACCAGCAACGTGTTTCTAACTCCTGAATCTAAAGGGAGATTTAACTCACTTAGCTGAACAAACGCACAGCAGAGCAGATTGAAGGATACGTTTCTTCTGTGTTTTAGGCAGAGTTTTACTGCTATTTCGTTATATGCGGGAATAGTGCTGGAAATGCCTGGAAATGCCTGTTTTGAGATCTCTCCACAGAAAGCGTTTCCAGACTTCCCCTTCAACACACGAGTTTATCTCTGTAAGTTGAATGCACACATTGAAGACCGTTCTGTTTGGTAGCTCCGTTTTGGTTTTAGAAGCAGACAGTTCTCCTTACAGCTTATACTCCCATTTACGGAGACATGTCCAAACGCAGCACTTACTAGCAACGTGTTTCTAACTCCTGAATCTAAAGGGAGATTTAACTCACTTAGCTGAACAAACGCACAGCAGAGCAGATTGAAGGATACGTTTCTTCTGTGTTTTAGGCAGAGTTTTACTGCTATTTCGTTATATGCGGGAATAGTGCTGGAAATGCCTGGAAATGCCTGGAAATGCCTGTTTTGAGATCTCTCCACAGAAAGCGTTTCCAGACTTCCCCTTCATCACAAGAGTTTAACCCTCTAATTTGAATGCACACATTGAAGACCGTTCTGTTAGGTAGCTCCGTTTTGGTTTAAGAAGCAGACAGTTCTCCTTACAGCATATACTCCCATTTACTGAGACATGTCCAAAGGCAGCTCTTACCAGAATCGTGTTTCTAACTCCTGAATCTAAAGGGAGATTTAACTCACTTAGCTGAACAAACGCACAGCAGGGCAGATTGAAGGATACGTTTCTTCTGTGTTTTAGGCACACTTTTACTGCTATTTCGTTATATGCGGGAATAGTGCTGGAAATGCCTGTTTTGAGATCTCTCCACAGAAAGCGTTTCCAGACTTCCCCTTCAACACACGAGTTTAACTCTGTAAGTTGAATGCACACATTGAGGACCGTTCTGTTAGGTAGCTCCGTTTTGGTTTTAGAAGCAGACAGTTCTCCTTACAGCATATACTCCCATTCAATGAGAACTGTCCAAACGCAGCTCTAACCAGAAACGTGTTTCTAACTCCTGAATCTAAAGGGAGATTTAACTCACTTAGCTGAACAAACGCACAGCAGAGCAGATTGAAGGATACGTTTCTTCTGTGTTTTAGGCAGAGTTTTACTGCTGTTTCGTTATATGCGGGAATAGTGCTGGAAATGCCTGTTTTGAGATCTCTCCACAGAAAGAGTTTCCAGACTTCTCCTTCAACACACGTGTTTAACCTTGTAAGTTGAATGGACACATTGAAGACCGTTCTGTTAGGTAGCTCCGTTTTGCTTTTAGAAGCAGACAGTTCTGCTTACAGCATATACTCCCATTCACTGAGAAATGTCCAAACGCAGCTCTTACCAGAAACGTGTTTCTAACTCCTGAATCTAAAGGGAGATTTAACTCACTTTGCTAAACAAACGCACAGCAGAGCAGATTGAAGGATACGTTTCTTCTGTGTTTTAGGCAGAGTTTTGCTGCTATTTCGTTATATGCGGGAATAGTGCTGGAAATGCCTGTGTTGAGGTCTATGCACGGAAAGCGTTTCCAGACTTCCCCTTCAACACACGAGTTTAACTCTGTAAGTTGAATGCACACATGGAAGACCGTTCTGTTAGATAGCTCCGTTTTGCTTTTAGAAGCAGACAGTTCTCCTTACAGCATGTACTCCCATTCACTGAGAAACGTCCAAACGCAGCTCTTACCAGAAACGTGTTTCTAACTCCTGAATCTAAAGGGAGATTTAACTCACTTAGCTGAACAAACGCACAGCAGAGCAGATTGAAGGATACGTTTCTTCTGTGTTTTCGGCAGAGTTTTACTGCTATTTCGTTATATGCGGGAATAGTGCTGGAAATGCCTGTTTTGAGATCTCTCCACAGAAAGAGTTTCCAGACTTCTCCTTCAACACACGTGTTTAACCCTGTAAGTTGAATGGACACATTGAAGACCGTTCTGTTAGGTAGCTCCGTTTTGCTTTTAGAAGCAGACAGTTCTGCTTACAGCATATACTCCCATTCACTGAGAAATGTCCAATCGCAGCTCTTACCAGAAACGTGTTTCTAACTCCTGAATCTAAAGGGAGATTTAACTCACTTTGCTGAACAAACGCACAGCAGAGCAGATTGAAGGATACGTTTCTTCTGTGTTTTAGGCAGAGTTTTCCTGCTATTTCGTTATATGCGGGAATAGTGCTGGAAATGCCTGTTTTGAGGTCTATCCACAGAAAGCGTTTCCAGACTTCCCCTTCAACACACGAGTTTAACTCTGTAAGTTGAATGCACACATTGAAGACCGTTCTGTTAGGTAGCTCCGTTTTGCTCTTAGAAGCAGACAGTTCTCCTTACAGCATGTACTCCCATTCACTGAGAAACGTCCAAACGCATCTCTTACCAGAAACGTGTTTCTAACTCCTGAATCTAAAGGGAGATTTAACTCACTTAGCTGAAAAAACGCACAGCAGAGCAGATGGAAGGATACGTTTCTTCTGTGTTTTAGGCAGAGTTTTACCGCTATTTCGTTATATGCGGGAATAGTGCTGGAAATGCCTGCTTTGAGATCTATCCACAGAAAGCGTTTCCAGACTTCCCCTTCAACACACGAGTTTAAATCTGTAAGTTGAATGCACACATTGAAGACCGTTCTGTTAGGTAGCTCCGTTTTGCTTTTAGAAGCAGACAGTTCTCCTTACAGCATGTACTCCCATTCACTGAGAAACGTCCAAACGCAGCTCTTACCAGAAACGTGTTTCTAACTCCTGAATCTAAAGGGAGATTTAACTCACTTAGCTGAACAAACGCACAGCAGAGCAGATTGAAGGATACGTTCCTTCTGTGTTTTAGGCAGAGTTTTACTGCTATTTCGTTATATGCGGGAATAGTGCTGGAAATGCCTGTTTTGAGGTCTATCCACAGAAAGCGTTTCCAGACTTCCCCTTCAACACACGAGTTTAAATCTGTAAGTTGAATGCACACATTGAAGGCCGTTCTGTTAGGTAGCTCCGTTTTGCTTTTAGAAGCAGACAGTTCTCCTTACAGCATGTACTCCCATTCACTGAGAAACGTCCAAACGCAGCTCTTACCAGAAACGTGTTTCTAACTCCTGAATCTAAATGGAGATTTAACTCACTTAGCTGAACAAACGCACAGCAGAGCAGATTGAAGGATAGGTTTCTTCTGTGTTTTAGGCAGAGTTTTACTGCTATTTCGTTATATGCGGGAATAGTGCTGGAAATGCCTGGAAATGCCTGTTTGAGATCTCTCCACAGAAAGCGTTTCCAGACTTCCCCTTCAACACACGTGTTTAACTCTGTAAGTTGAATGCACACATTGAAGACCGTTCTGTTAGGTAGCTCCGTTTTGGTTTTAGAAGCAGACAGTTCTCCTTACAGCATATACCCCCATTCACTGAGAAATGTCCAAACGCAGCACTTACCAGCAACGTGTTTCTAACTCCTGAATCTAAAGGGAGATTTAACTCACTTAGCTGAACAAACGCACAGCAGAGCAGATTGAAGGATACGTTTCTTCTGTGTTTTAGGCAGAGTTTTACTGCTATTTCGTTATATGCGGGAATAGTGCTGGAAATGCCTGGAAATGCCTGGAAATGCCTGTTTTGAGATCTCTCCACAGAAAGCGTTTCCAGACTTCCCCTTCATCACAAGAGTTTAACCCTCTAATTTGAATGCACACATTGAAGACCGTTCTGTTAGGTAGCTCCGTTTTGGTTTAAGAAGCAGACAGTTCTCCTTACAGCATATACTCCCATTTACTGAGACATGTCCAAACGCAGCTCTTACCAGAATCGTGTTTCTAACTCCTGAATCTAAAGGGAGATTTAACTCACTTAGCTGAACAAACGCACAGCAGGGCAGATTGAAGGATACGTATCTTCTGTGTTTTAGGCACACTTTTACTGCTATTTCGTTATATGCGGGAATAGTGCTGGAAATGCCTGTTTTGAGATCTCTCCACAGAAAGCGTTTCCAGACTTCCCCTTCAACACACGAGTTTAACTCTGTAAGTTGAATGCACACATTGAAGACCGTTCTGTTAGGTAGCTCCGTTTTGGTTTTAGAAGCAGACAGTTCTCCTTACAGCATATACTCCCATTCAATGAGAACTGTCCAAACGCAGCTCTAACCAGAAACGTGTTTCTAACTCCTGAATCTAAAGGGAGATTTAACTCACTTAGCTGAACAAACGCACAGCAGAGCAGATTGAAGGATACGTTTCTTCTGTGTTTTAGGCAGAGTTTTACTGCTGTTTCGTTATATGCGGGAATAGTGCTGGAAATGCCTGTTTTGAGATCTCTCCACAGAAAGAGTTTCCAGACTTCTCCTTCAACACACGTGTTTAACATTGTAAGTTGAATGGACACATTGAAGACCGTTCTGTTAGGTAGCTCCGTTTTGCTTTTAGAAGCAGACAGTTCTGCTTACAGCATATACTCCCATTCACTGAGAAATGTCCAAACGCAGCTCTTACCAGAAACGTGTTTCTAACTCCTGAATCTAAAGGGAGATTTAACTCACTTTGCTAAACAAACGCACAGCAGAGCAGATTGAAGGATACGTTTCTTCTGTGTTTTAGGCAGAGTTTTGCTGCTATTTCGTTATATGCGGGAATAGTGCTGGAAATGCCTGTGTTGAGGTCTATGCACGGAAAGCGTTTCCAGACTTCCCCTTCAACACACGAGTTTAACTCTGTAAGTTGAATGCACACATTGAAGACCGTTCTGTTAGATAGCTCCGTTTTGCTTTTAGAAGCAGACAGTTCTCCTTACAGCATGTACTCCCATTCACTGAGAAACGTCCAAACGCAGCACTTACCAGAAACGTGTTTCTAACTCCTGAATCTAAAGGGAGATTTAACTCACTTAGCTGAACAAACGCACAGCAGAGCAGATTGAAGGATACGTTTCTTCTGTGTTTTCGGCAGAGTTTTACTGCTATTTCGTTATATGCGGGAATAGTGCTGGAAATGCCTGTTTTGAGATCTCTCCACCGAAAGAGTTTCCAGACTTCTCCTTCAACACACGTGTTTAACCCTGTAAGTTGAATGGACACATTGAAGACCGTTCTGTTAGGTAGCTCCGTTTTGCTTTTAGAAGCAGACAGTTCTGCTTACAGCATATACTCCCATTCACTGAGAAATGTCCAATCGCAGCTCTTACCAGAAACGTGTTTCTAACTCCTGAATCTAAAGGGAGATTTAACTCACTTTGCTGAACAAACGCACAGCAGAGCAGATTGAAGGATACGTTTCTTCTGTGTTTTAGGCAGAGTTTTCCTGCTATTTCGTTATATGCGGGAATAGTGCTGGAAATGCCTGTTTTGAGGTCTATCCACAGAAAGCGTTTCCAGACTTCCCCTTCAACACACGAGTTTAACTCTGTAAGTTGAATGCACACATTGAAGACCGTTCTGTTAGGTAGCTCCGTTTTGCTCTTAGAAGCAGACAGTTCTCCTTACAGCATGTACTCCCATTCACTGAGAAACGTCCAAACGCATCTCTTACCAGAAACGTGTTTCTAACTCCTGAATCTAAAGGGAGATTTAACTCACTTAGCTGAACAAACGCACAGCAGAGCAGATTGAAGGATAGGTTTCTTCTGTGTTTTAGGCAGAGTTTTACTGCTATTTCGTTATATGCGGGAATAGTGCTGGAAATGCCTGGAAATGCCTGTTTGAGATCTCTCCACAGAAAGCGTTTCCAGACTTCCCCTTCAACACACGTGTTTAACTCTGTAAGTTGAATGCACACATTGAAGACCGTTCTGTTAGGTAGCTCCGTTTTGGTTTTAGAAGCAGACAGTTCTCCTTACAGCATATACCCCCATTCACTGAGAAATGTCCAAACGCAGCACTTACCAGCAACGTGTTTCTAACTCCTGAATCTAAAGGGAGATTTAACTCACTTAGCTGAACAAACGCACAGCAGAGCAGATTGAAGGATACGTTTCTTCTGTGTTTTAGGCAGAGTTTTACTGCTATTTCGTTATATGCGGGAATAGTGCTGGAAATGCCTGGAAATGCCTGTTTTGAGATCTCTCCACAGAAAGCGTTTCCAGACTTCCCCGTAAACACACGAGTTTATCTCTGTAAGTTGAATGCACACATTGAAGACCGTTCTGTTAGGTAGCTCCGTTTTGGTTTTAGAAGCAGACAGTTCTCCTTACAGCTTATACTCCCATTTACGGAGACATGTCCAAACGCAGAACTTACTAGCAACGTGTTTCTAACTCCTGAATCTAAAGGGAGATTTAACTCACTTAGCTGAACAAACGCACAGCAGAGCAGATTGAAGGATACGTTTCTTCTGTGTTTTAGGCAGAGTTTTACTGCTATTTCGTTATATGCGGGAATAGTGCTGGAAATGCCTGGAAATGCCTGGAAATGCCTGTTTTGAGATCTCTCCACAGAAAGCGTTTCCAGACTTCCCCTTCATCACAAGAGTTTAACCCTCTAATTTGAATGCACACATTGAAGACCGTTCTGTTAGGTAGCTCCGTTTTGGTTTAAGAAGCAGACAGTTCTCCTTACAGCATATACTCCCATTTACTGAGACATGTCCAAACGCAGCTCTTACCAGAATCGTGTTTCTAACTCCTGAATCTAAAGGGAGATTTAACTCACTTAGCTGAACAAACGCACAGCAGGGCAGATTGAAGGATACGTTTCTTCTGTGTTTTAGGCACACTTTTACTGCTATTTCGTTATATGCGGGAATAGTGCTGGAAATGCCTGTTTTGAGATCTCTCCACAGAAAGCGTTTCCAGACTTCCCCTTCAACACACGAGTTTAACTCTGTAAGTTGAATGCACACATTGAAGACCGTTCTGTTAGGTAGCTCCGTTTTGGTTTTAGAAGCAGACAGTTCTCCTTACAGCATATACTCCCATTCAATGAGAACTGTCCAAACGCAGCTCTAACCAGAAACGTGTTTCTAACTCCTGAATCTAAAGGGAGATTTAACTCACTTAGCTGAACAAACGCACAGCAGAGCAGATTGAAGGATACGTTTCTTCTGTGTTTTAGGCAGAGTTTTACTGCTGTTTCGTTATATGCGGGAATAGTGCTGGAAATGCCTGTTTTGAGATCTCTCCACAGAAAGAGTTTCCAGACTTCTCCTTCAACACACGTGTTTAACCCTGTAAGTTGAATGGACACATTGAAGACCGTTCTGTTAGGTAGCTCCGTTTTGCTTTTAGAAGCAGACAGTTCTGCTTACAGCATATACTCCCATTCACTGAGAAATGTCCAATCGCAGCTCTTACCAGAAACGTGTTTCTAACTCCTGAATCTAAAGGGAGATTTAACTCACTTTGCTGAACAAACGCACAGCAGAGCAGATTGAAGGATACGTTTCTTCTGTGTTTTAGGCAGAGTTTTCCTGCTATTTCGTTATATGCGGGAATAGTGCTGGAAATGCCTGTTTTGAGGTCTATCCACAGAAAGCGTTTCCAGACTTCCCCTTCAACACACGAGTTTAACTCTGTAAGTTGAATGCACACATTGAAGACCGTTCTGTTAGGTAGCTCCGTTTTGCTCTTAGAAGCAGACAGTTCTCCTTACAGCATGTACTCCCATTCACTGAGAAACGTCCAAACGCATCTCTTACCAGAAACGTGTTTCTAACTCCTGAATCTAAAGGGAGATTTAACTCACTTAGCTGAAAAAACGCACAGCAGAGCAGATGGAAGGATACGTTTCTTCTGTGTTTTAGGCAGAGTTTTACTGCTATTTCGTTATATGCGGGAATAGTGCTGGAAATGCCTGCTTTGAGATCTATCCACAGAAAGCGTTTCCAGACTTCCCCTTCAACACACGAGTTTAAATCTGTAAGTTGAATGCACACATTGAAGACCGTTCTGTTAGGTAGCTCCGTTTTGCTTTTAGAAGCAGACAGTTCTCCTTACAGCATGTACTCCCATTCACTGAGAAACGTCCAAACGCAGCTCTTACCAGAAACGTGTTTCTAACTCCTGAATCTAAATGGAGATTTAACTCACTTAGCTGAACAAACGCACAGCAGAGCAGATTGAAGGACACGTTTCTTCTGTGTTTTAGGCAGAGTTTTACTGCTATTTCGTTATATGCGGGAATAGTGCTGGAAATGCCTGGAAATGCCTGTTTTGCGATCTCTCCACAGAAAGCGTTTCCAGACTTCCCCTTCAACACACGAGTTTAACTCTGTAGGTTGAATGCACACATTGAAGACCGTTCTGTTATGTAGCTCCGTTTTGGTTTTAGAAGCAGACAGTTCTCCTTACAGCTTATACTCCCATTTACTGAGACATGTCCAAACGCAGATCTTACCAGAAACGTGTTTCCAACTCATGACTCTAAAGGGATATTTAAGTCACTTAGCTGAACAAACGAACAACAGAGCAGATTGAAGGATACGTTTCTTCTGCGTTTTAGGCAGAGTTTTACTGCTATTTCGTTATATGGGGGAATAGTGCTGAAATGCCTGTTTTGAGATCTCTCCACAGAAAGCGTTTCCAGACTTCCCCTTCAACACACGAGTTTAACTCTGTAAGTTGAATGCACACATTGAAGACCGTTCTGTTAGGTAGCTCCGTTTTGCTTTTAGAAGCAGACAGTTCTCCTTACAGCATGTACTCCCATTCACTGAGAATCGTCCAAACGCAGCTCTTACCAGAAGCGTGTTTCTAACTTCTGAATCTAAAGGGAGATTTAACTCACTTAGCTGAACAAACGCACAGCAGAGCAGATTGAAGGATACGTTTCTTCTGTGTTTTAGGCAGAGTTTTACTGCTATTTCGTTATATGCGGGAATAGTGCTGGAAATGCCTGTTTTGAGATCTATCGACAGAAAGCGTTTCCAGACCTCCCCTTCAACACACGAGTTTAAATCTGTAAGTTGAATGCACACATTGAAGACCGTTCTGTTAGGTAGCTCCGTTTTGCTTTTAGAAGCAGACAGTTCTCCTTACAGCATGTACTCCCATTCACTGAGAAACGTCCAAACGCAGCTCTTACCAGAAACGTGTTTCTAACTCCTGAATCTAAATGGAGATTTAACTCATTTAGCTGAACAAACGCACGGCAGAGCAGATTGAAGGACACGTTTCTTCTGTGTTTTAGGCAGAGTTTTACTGCTATTTCGTTATATGCGGGAATAGTGCTGGAAATGCCTGGAAATGCCTGTTTTGAGATCTCTCCACTGAAAGCGTTTCCAGACTTCCCCTTCAACACACGAGTTTAACTCTGTAAGGTGAATGCACACATTGAAGACCGTTCTGATAGGTAGCTCCGTTTGGTTTTAGAAGCAGATAGTTCTCCTTACAGCATATACTCCCATTCACTGAGAAATGTCCAATCGCAGCTCTTACCAGAAACGTGTTTATAACTCCTGAATCTAAAGGGAGATTTAACTCACTTAGCTGAACAAACGCACAGCAAAGCAGATTGAAGGATACGTTTCTTCTGTGTTTTAGGCAGAGTTTAACTGCTATTTCGTTAATATGCGGGAATAGTGCTGGAAATGCCTGGAAATGCCTGTTTTGAGATCTCTCCACAGAAAGAGTTTCCAGACTTCCCCTTCAACACACGAGTTTAACCCTGTAAGTTGAATGGACACATTGAAGACCGTTCTTTTAGGTAGCTCCGTTTTGGTTTTAGAAGCAGACATTTCTCCTTACAGCATATAATCCCATTCACTGAGAAATGTCCAAACGCAGCTCTTACCAGAAACGTGTTTCTAACTCCTGAATCTAAAGTGAGATTTAACTCACTTAGCTGAACAAACGCACAGCAGAGCAGATTGAAGGATACGTTTCTTCTGTGTTTTAGGCACACTTTTACTGCTATTTTGTTATATGCGGGAATAGTGCCGGAAATGCCTGTTTTGAGATCTCTCCACAGAAAGCGTTTCCAGACTTCCCCTTCAACACACGTGTTTATCTCTGTAAGTTGAATGCACACATTGAAGACCGTTCTGTTAGGTAGCTCCGTTTTGCTGTGAAAAGCAGACAGTTCTCCTTACAGCATATACTCGCATTCACTGAGAAACGTCCAAACGCAGCTCTTACCAGAAACGTGTTTCTAACTCCTGAATCTAAAGGGAGATTTAACTCACTTAGCTGAACTAACGCATAGCAGAGCAGATTGAAGGATACGTTTCTTCTGTGTTTTAGGCAGAGTTTTACTGCTATTTCGTAATATGCGGGAATAGTGCTGGAAATGCCTGTTTTGAGGTCTCTCCACAGAAAGAGTTTCCAGACTTCCCCTTCATCACACGTGTTTAACCCTGTAAGTTGAATGGACACATTGTAGACCGTTCTGTTAGGTAGCTCCGTTTTGCTTTTTAAGCAGACAGTTCTCCTTACAGCATATACTTCCATTCACTGAGAAATGTCCAAACGCAGCTCTTACCAGAAACGTGTTTCTAACTCCTGAATCTAAAGGGAGATTTAACTCACTTAGCTGAACAAACGCACAGCAGAGCCGATTGAAGGATACGTTTCTTCTGTGTTTTAGGCAGAGTTTTACTGCTATTTCGTTATATGCGGGAATAGTGCTGGAAATGCCTGTTTTGAGATCTATCCACAGAAAGCGTTTCCAGACTTCCCCTTCAACACACGAGTTTAAATCTGTAAGTTGAATGCACACATTGAAGACCGTTCTGTTAGGTAGCTCCGTTTTGCTTTTAGAAGCAGACAGTTCTCCTTACAGCATGTACTCCCATTCACTGAGAAACGTCCAAACGCAGCTCTTACCAGAAACGTGTTTCTAACTCCTGAATCTAAATGGAGATTTAACTCACTTAGCTGAACAAACGCACAGCAGAGCAGATGGAAGGATACGTTTCTTCTGTGTTTTAGGCAGAGTTTTACTGCTATTTCGTTATATGCGGAAATAGTGCTGGAAATGCCTGTTTTGAGATCTATCGACAGAAAGAGTTTCCAGACTTCCCCTTCAACACACGAGTTTAAATCTGTAAGTTGAATGCACACATTGAAGACCGTTCTGTTAGGTAGCTCCGTTTTGCTTTTAGAAGCAGACAGTTCTCCTTACAGCATATACTCCCATTCACTGAGAAATGTCCAATCGCAGCTCTTACCAGAAACGTGTTTATAACTCCTGAATCTAAAGGGAGATTTAACTCACTTAGCTGAACAAACGCACAGCAAAGCAGATTGAAGGATACGTTTCTTCTGTGTTTTAGGCAGAGTTTAACTGCTATTTCGTTAATATGCGGGAATAGTGCTGGAAATGCCTGGAAATGCCTGTTTTGAGATCTCTCCACAGAAAGAGTTTCCAGACTTCCCCTTCAACACACGAGTTTAACCCTGTAAGTTGAATGGACACATTGAAGACCGTTCTTTTAGGTAGCTCCGTTTTGGTTTTAGAAGCAGACAGTTCTCCTTACAGCATATAATCCCATTCACTGAGAAATGTCCAAACGCAGCTCTTACCAGAAACGTGTTTCTAACTCCTGAATCTAAAGTGAGATTTAACTCACTTAGCTGAAAAAACGCACAGCAGAGCAGATTGAAGGATACGTTTCTTCTGTGTTTTAGGCACACTTTTACTGCTATTTCGTTATATGCGGGAATAGTGCCGGAAATGCCTGTTTTGAGATCTCTCCACAGAAAGCGTTTCCAGACTTCCCCTTCAACACACGTGTTTATCTCTGTTAGTTGAATGCACACATTGAAGACCGTTCTGTTAGGTAGCTCCGTTTTGCTGTGAAAAGCAGACAGTTCTCCTTACAGCATATACTCGCATTCACTGAGAAACGTCCAAACGCAGCTCTTACCAGAAACGTGTTTCTGACTCCTGAATCTAAAGGGAGATTTAACTCACTTAGCTGAACTAACGCATAGCAGAGCAGATTGAAGGATACGTTTCTTCTGTGTTTTAGGCAGAGTTTTACTGCTATTTCGTAATATGCGGGAATAGTGCTGGAAATGCTGTTTTGAGATCTCTCCACAGAAAGAGTTTCCAGACTTCCCCTTCATCACACGTGTTTAACCCTGTAAGTTGAATGGACACATTGTAGACCGTTCTGTTAGGTAGCTCCGTTTTGCTTTTTAAGCAGACAGTTCTCCTTACAGCATATACTCCCATTCACTGAGAAATGTCCAAACGCAGCTCTTACCAGAAACGTGTTTCTAACTCCTGAATCTAAAGGGAGATTTAACTCACTTAGCTGAACAAACGCACAGCAGAGCCAATTGAAGGATACGTTTCTTCTGTGTTTTAGGCAGAGTTTTACTGCTATTTCGTTATATGCGGGAATAGTGCTGGAAATGCCTGTTTTGAGATCTATCCACAGAAAGCGTTTCCAGACTTCCCTTTCAACACACGAGTTTAAATCTGTAAGTTGAATGCACACATTGAAGACCGTTCTGTTAGGTAGCTCCGTTTTGCTTTTAGAAGCAGACAGTTCTCCTTACAGCATGTACTCCCATTCACTGAGAAACGTCCAAACGCAGCTCTTACCAGAAACGTGTTTCTAACTCCTGAATCTAAATGGAGATTTAACTCACTTAGCTGAACAAACGCACAGCAGAGCAGATTGAAGGATACGTTTCTTCTGTGTTTTAGGCAGAGTTTTACTGCTATTTCGTTATATGCGGGAATAGTGCTGGAAATGCCTGGAAATGCCTGTTTTGAGATCTCTCCACAGAAAGCGTTTCCAGACTTCCCCTTCAACACACGTGTTTAACTCTGTAAGTTGAATGCACACATTGAAGACCGTTCTGTTAGGTAGCTCCGTTTTGGTTTTAGAAGCAGACAGTTCTCCTTACAGCATACACCCCCATTCACTGAGAAATGTCCAAACGCAGCACTTACCAGCAACGTCTTTCTAACTCCTGAATCTAAAGGGAGATTTAACTCACTTAGCTGAACAAACGCACAGCAGAGCAGATTGAAGGATACGTTTCTTCTGTGTTTTAGGCAGAGTTTTACTGCTATTTCTTTATATGCGGGAATAGTGCTGGAAATGCCTGGAAATGCCTGTTTTGAGATCTCTCCACAGAAAGCGTTTCCAGACTTCCCCTTCAACACACGAGTTTATCTCTGTAAGGTGAATGCACACATTGAAGACCGTTCTGTTAGGTAGCTCCGTTTTGGTTTTAGAAGCAGACAGTTCTCCTTACAGCTTATACTCCCATTTACGGAGACATGTCCAAACGCAGCACTTACTAGCAACGTGTTTCTAACTCCTGAATCTAAAGGGAGATTTAACTCACTTAGCTGAACAAACGCACAGCAGAGCAGATTGTAGGATACGTTTCTTCTGTGTTTTAGGCAGAGTTTTACTGCTATTTCGTTATATGCGGGAATAGTGCTGGAAATGCCTGGAAATGCCTGGAAATGCCTGTTTTGAGATCTCTCCACAGAAAGCGTTTCCAGACTTCCCCTTCATCACAAGAGTTTAACCCTCTAATTTGAATGCACACATTGAAGACCGTTCTGTTAGGTAGCTCCGTTTTGGTTTTAGAAGCAGACAGTTCTCCTTACAGCATATACTCTCATTTACTGAGACATGTCCAAACGCAGCTCTTACCAGAATCGTGTTTCTAACTCCTGAATCTAAAGGGAGATTTAACTCACTTAGCTGAACAAACGCACAGCAGGGCAGATTGAAGGATACGTTTCTTCTGTGTTTTAGGCACACTTTTACTGCTATTTCGTTATATGTGGGAATAGTGCTGGAAATGCCTGTTTTGAGATCTCTCCACCGAAAGCGTTTCCAGACTTCCCCTTCAACACACGAGTTTAACTCTGTAAGTTGAATGCACACATTGAAGACCGTTCTGTTAGGTAGCTCCGTTTTGGTTTTAGAAGCAGACAGTTCTCCTTACAGCATATACTCCCATTCAATTAGAACTGTCCAAACGCAGCTCTAACCAGAAACGTGTTTCTAACTCCTGAATCTAAAGGGAGATTTAACTCACTTAGCTGAACAAACGCACAGCAGAGCAGACTGAAGGATACGTTTCTTCTGTGTTTTAGGCACACTTTTACTGCTATTTCGTTATATGCGGGAATAGTGCTGGAAATGCCTGTTTTGAGATCTCTCCACAGAAAGCGTTTCCAGACTTCCCCTTCAACACACGTGTTTAACTCTGTAAGTTGAATGCACACATTGAAGACCGTTCTGTTAGGTAGCTCCGTTTTGCTGTGAAAAGCAGACAGTTCTCCTTACAGCATATACTCGCATTCACTGAGAAACGTCCAAACGCAGCTCTTACCAGAAACGTGTTTCTACCTCCTGAATCTAAAGGGAGATTTAACTCACTTAGCTGAACTATCGCATAGCAGAGGAGAGTGAAGGATACGTTTCTTCTGTGTTTTAGGCAGAGTTTTACTACTATTTCGTTATATGCGGGAATAGTGCTGGAAATGCCTGGAAATGCCTGTTTTGAGATCTCTCCACAGAAAGCGTTTCCAGACTTCCCCTTCAACACACGAGTTTAACTCTGTAAGTTGAATGCACACATTGAAGACCGTTCTGTTAGGTAGCTCCTTTTTGGTTTTAGAAGCAGACAGTTCTCCTTACAGCATATACTCCCATTTACTGAGACATGTCCAAACGCAGCTCTTACCAGAAACGTGTTTCTAACCCCTGAATCTAAAGGGAGATTTCACTCACTTAGCTGAACAAACGCACAGCAGAGCAGACTGAAGGATACGTTTCTTCTGTGTTTTAGGCACACTTTTACTGCTATTTCGTTATATGCGGGAATAGTGCTGGAAATGCCTGTTTTGAGATCTCTCCACAGAAAGCGTTTCCAGACTTCCCCTTCAACACACGAGTTTAACTCTGTAAGTTGAATGCACACATTGAAGACCGTTCTGTTAGGTAGCTCCGTTTTGGTTTTAGAAGCAGACAGTTCTCCTTACAGCATATACTCCCATTCACTGAGAAATGTCCAAACGCAGCACTTACCAGAAACGTGTTTCTAACTCCTGAATCTAAAGGGAGATTTAACTCACTTAGCTGAACAAACGCACAGCAGAGCAGATTGAAGGATACGTTTCTTCTGTGTTTTAGGCAGAGTTTTACTGCTATTTCGTTATATGCGGGAATAGTGCTGGAAATGCCTGTTTTGAGATCTCTCCACAGAAAGAGTTTCCAGACTACCCCTTCAACACACGTGTTTAACCCTGTAAGGTGAATGGACACATTGAAGACCGTTCTGTTAGGTAGCTCCGTTTTGCTTTTAGAAGCAGACAGTTCTCCTTACAGCATATACTCCCATTCACTGAGAAATGTCCAAATGCAGCTCTTACCAGAAACGTGTTTCTAACTCCTGAATCTAAAGGGAGATTTAACTCACTTAGCTGAACAAACGCACAGCAGAGCAGATTGAAGGATACGTTTCTTCTGTGTTTTAGGCAGAGTTTTACTGCTATTTCGTTATATGCGGGAATAGTGCTGGAAATGCCTGTTTTGAGGTCTATCCACAGAAAGCGTTTCCAGACTTCCCCTTCAACACACGAGTTTAACTCTGTAAGTTGAATGCACACATTGAAGACCGTTCTGTTAGGTAGCTCCGTTTTGCTTTTAGAAGCAGACAGTTCTCCTTACAGCATGTACTCCCATTCACTGAGAAACGTCAAAACGCAGCTCTTACCAGAAACGTGTTTCTAACTCCTGAATCTAAAGGGAGATTTAACTCACTTAGCTGAACAAACGCACAGCAGAGCAGATTGAAGGATACGTTTCTTCTGTCTTTTAGGCAGAGTTTTACTGCTATTTCGTTATATGCGGGAATAGTGCTGGAAATGCCTGTTTTGAGATCTATCCACAAAAGCGTTTCCAGACTTCCCCTTCAACACACGAGTTTAAATCTCTAAGTTGAATGCACACATTGAAGACCGTTCTGTTAGGTAGCTCCGTTTTGCTTTTAGAAGCAGACAGTTCTCCTTACAGCATGTACTCCCATTCACTGAGAAACTTCCAAACGCAGCTCTTACCAGAAACGTGTTTCTAACTCCTGAATCTAAATGCAGATTTAACTCACTTAGCTGAACAAACGCACAGCAGAGCAGATTGTAGGATACGTTTTTTCTGTGTTTTAGGCAGAGTTTTACTGCTATTTCGTTATATGCGGGAATAGTGCTGGAAATGCCTGGAAATGCCTGTTTTGACATCTCTCCACAGAAAGCGTTTCCAGACTTCCCCTTCAACACACGAATTTAACTCTGTAAGTTGAATGCACACATTGAAGCCCGTTCTGTTAGGTAGCTCAGTTTTGGTTTTAGAAGCAGACAGTTCTCCTTACAGCTTATACTCCCATTTACTGAGACATGTCCAAACGCAGCTCTTACCAGGAACGTGTTTCTAACTCCTGAATCTAAAGGGAGATTTAACTCACTTAGCTGAACAAACGCACAGCCGAGCAGATTGAAGGATACGTTTGTTCTGTGTTTTAGGTAGAGTTTTACTGCCATTTCGTTATATGCGGGAATAGTGCTAGAAATGCCTGTTTTGAGATCTCTCCACAGAAAGCGTTTCCAGACTTCCCCTTCAACACACGAGTTTAACTCTGTAAGGTGAATGCACACATTGAAGTCCGTTCTGATAGGTAGCTCCGTTTTGGTTTTAGAAGCAGACAGTTCTCCTTACAGCATATACTCCCATTCACTGAGAAATGTCCAATCGCATCTCTTACCAGAAACGTGTTTATAACTCCTGAATCTAAAGGGAGATTTAACTCACTTAGCTGAACAAACGCACAGCAAAGCAGATAGAAGGAAACGTTTCTTCTGTGTTTTAGGCAGAGTTTAACTGCTATTTCATTAATATGCGGGAATAGTGCTGGAAATGCCTGGAAATGCCTGTTTTGAGATCTCTCCACAGAAAGCGTTTCCAGACTTCCCCTTCAACACACGAGTTTAACCCTGTAAGTTGAATGGACACATTGAAGACCGTTCTGTTAGGTAGCTCCGTTTTGGTTTTAGAAGCAGACAGTTCTCCTTACAGCATATAATCCCATTCACTGAGAAATGTCCAAACGCAGCTCTTACCAGAAACGTGTTTCTAACTCCTGAATCTAAAGTGAGATTTAACTCACTTAGCTGAACAAACGCACTGCAGAGCAGATTGAAGGATACGTTTCTTCTGTGTTTTAGGCACACTTTTACTGCTATTTCGTTATATGCGGGAATAGTGCCGGAAATGCCTGTTTTGAGATCTCTCCACGGAAAGCGTTTCCAGACTTCCCCTTCAACACACGTGTTTATCTCGGTAAGTTGAATGCACACATTGAAGACCGTTCTGTTAGGTAGCTCCTTTTTGCTGTGAAAAGCAGACAGTTCTCCTTACAGCATATACTCGCATTCACTGAGAAACGTCCAAACGCAGCTCTTACCAGAAACGTGTTTCTAACTCCTGAATCTAAAGGGAGATTTAACTCACTTAGCTGAACTAACGCATAGCAGAGCAGATTGAAGGATACGTTTCTTCTGTGTTTTAGGAAGAGTTTTACTGCTATTTCGTTATATGCTGGAACAGTGCTGGAAATGCCTGTTTTGAGATCTCTCCACAGAAAGAGTTTCCAGACTTCCCCTTCAACACACGTGTTTAACCCTGTAAGTTGAATGGACACATTGTAGACCGTTCTGTTAGGTAGCTCCGTTTTCCTTTTTAAGCAGACAGTTCTCCTTACAGCATATACTCCCATTCACTGAGAAATGTCCAAACGCAGCTCTTACCAGAAACGTGTTTCTAACTCCTGAATCTAAAGGGAGATTTAACTCACTTAGCTGAACAAACGCACAGCAGAGCAGATTGAAGGATACGTTTCTTCTGTGTTTTAGGCAGAGTTTTACTACTATTTCGTTATATGCGGGAATAGTGCTGGAAATGCCTGGAAATGCCTGTTTTGAGATCTCTCCACAGAAAGCGTTTCGAGACTTCCCCTTCAACACAAGAGTTTAACTCTGTAAGTTGAATGCACACATTGAAGACCGTTCTGTTAGGTAGCTCCGTTTTGGTTTTAGAAGCAGACAGTTCTCCTTACAGCATATACTCCCATTTACTGAGACATGTCGAAACGCAGCTCTTACCAGAAACGTGTTTCTAACTCCTGAATCTAAAGGGAGATTTAACTCACTTAGCTGAACAAACGCACAGCAGAGCAGATTGAAGGATACGTTTCTTCTGTGTTTTAGGCACACTTTTACTGCTATTTCGTTATATGCGGGAATAGTGCTGGAAATGCCTGTTTTGAGATCTCTCCACAGAAAGCGTTTCCAGACTTCCCCTTCAACACACGAGTTTAACTCTGTAAGATGAATGCACACATTGAAGACCGTTCTGTTAGGTAGCTCCGTTTTGGTTTTAGAAGCAGACAGTTCTCCTTACAGCATATACTCCCATTCACTGAGAAATGTCCAAACGCAGCTCTTACCAGAAACGTGTTTCTAACTCCTGAATCTAAAGGGAGATTTAACTCACTCAGCCGAACAAACGCACAGCAGAGCAGATTGAAGGATACGTTTCTTCTGTCTTTTAGGCAGAGTTTTACTGCTATTTCGTTATATGCGGGAATAGTGCTGGAAATGCCTGTTTTGAGATCTATCCACAGAAAGCGTTTCCAGACTTCCCCTTCAACACACGAGTTTAAATCTCTAAGTTGAATGCACACATTGAAGGCCGTTCTGTTAGTTAGCTCCGTTTTGCTTTTAGAAGCAGACAGTTCTCCTTACAGCATGTACTCCCATTCACTGAGAAACTTCCAAACGCAGCTCTTACCAGAAACGTGTTTCTAACTCCTGAATCTAAATGCAGATTAAACTCACTTAGCTGAACAAACGCTCAGCAGAGCAGATTGTAGGATACGTTTTTTCTGTGTTTTAGGCAGAGTTTTACTGCTATTTCGTTATATGCGGGAATAGTGCTGGAAATGCCTGGAAATGCCTGTTTTGAGATCTCTCCACATAAAGCGTTTCCAGACTTCCCCTTCAACACACGAGTTTAACTCTGTAAGTTGAATGCACACATTGAAGACCGTTCTGTTAGGTAGCTCAGTTTTGGTTTTAGAAGCAGACAGTTCTCCTTACAGCTTATACTCCCATTTACTGAGACATGTCCAAACGCAGCTCTTACCAGGAACGTGTTTCTAACTCCTGAATCTAAAGGGAGATTTAACTCACTTAGCTGAACAAACGCACAGCCGAGCAGATTGAAGGATACGTTTGCTCTGTGTTTTAGGTAGAGTTTTACTGCCATTTCGTTATATGCGGGAATAGTGCTAGAAATGCCTGTTTTGAGATCTCTCCACAGAAAGCGTTTCCAGACTTCCCCTTCAACACACGAGTTTAACTCTGTAAGGTGAATGCACACATTGAAGACCGTTCTGATAGGTAGCTTCGTTTTGGTTTTAGAAGCAGACAGTTCTCCTTACAGCATATACTCCCATTCACTGAGAAATGTCCAATCGCAGCTCTTACCAGAAACGTGTTTATAACTCCTGAATCTAAAGGGAGATTTAAGTCACTTAGCTGAACAAACGAACAGCAAAGCAGATTGAAGGAAACGTTTCTTCTGTGTTTTAGGCAGAGTTTAACTGCTATTTCGTTAATATGCGGGAATAGTGCTGGAAATGCCTGGAAATGCCTGTTTTGAGATCTCTCCACAGAAAGCGTTTCCAGACTTCCCTTCAACACACGAGTTTAACCCTGTAAGTTGAATGGACACATTGAAGACCGTTCTGTTAGGTAGCTCCGTTTTGGTTTTAGAAGCAGACAGTTCTCCTTACAGCATATAATCCCATTCACTGAGAAATGTCCAAACGCAGCTCTTACCAGAAACGTGTTTCTAACTCCTGAATCTAAAGTGAGATTTAACTCACTTAGCTGAACAAACGCACAGCAGAGCAGATTGAAGGATACGTTTCTTCTGTGTTTTAGGCACACTTTTACTGCTATTTCGTTATATGCGGGAATAGTGCCGGAAATGCCTGTTTTGAGATCTCTCCACAGAAAGCGTTTCCAGACTTCCCCTTCAACACACGTGTTTATCTCGGTAAGTTGAATGCACACATTGAAGACCGTTCTGTTAGGTAGCTCCGTTTTGCTGTGAAAAGCAGACAGTTCTCCTTACAGCATATACTCGCATTCACAGAGAAACGTCCAAACGCAGCTCTTACCAGAAACGTGTTTCTAACTCCTGAATCTAAAGGGAGATTTAACTCACTTAGCTGAACTAACGCATAGCAGAGCAGATTGAAGGATACGTTTCTTCTGTGTTTTAGGAAGAGTTTTACTGCTATTTCGTTATATGCGGGAATAGTGCTGGAAATGCCTGGAAATGCCTGTTTTGAGATCTCTCCACAGAAAGCGTTTCGAGACTTCCCCTTCAACACAAGAGTTTAACTCTGTAAGTTGAATGCACACATTGAAGACCGTTCTGTTAGGTAGCTCCGTTTTGGTTTTAGAAGCAGACAGTTCTCCTTACAGCATATACTCCCATTTACTGAGACATGTCCAAACGCAGCTCTTACCAGAAACGTGTTTCTAACTCCTGAATCTAAAGGGAGATTTAACTCACTTAGCTGAACAAACGCACAGCAGAGCAGATTGAAGGATACGTTTCTTCTGTGTTTAAGGCACACTTTTACTGCTATTTCGTTATATGCGGGAATAGTGCTGCAAATGCCTGTTTTGAGATCTCTCCACAGAAAGCGTTTCCAGACTTCCCCTTCAACACACGAGTTTAACTCTGTAAGGTGAATACACACATTGAAGACCGTTCTGATAGGTAGCTTCGTTTTGGTTTTAGAAGCAGACAGTTCTCCTTACAGCATATACTCCCATTCACTGAGAAATGTCCAATCGCAGCTCTTACCAGAAACGTGTTTATAACTCCTGAATCTAAAGTGAGATTTAACTCACTTAGCTGAACAAACGCACAGCAAAGCAGATTGAAGGAAACGTTTCTTCTGTGTTTTAGGCAGAGTTTAACTGCTATTTCGTTAATATGCGGGAATAGTGCTGGAAATGCCTGGAAATGCCTGTTTTGAGATCTCTCCAAAGAAAGCGTTTCCAGACTTCCCTTCAACACACGAGTTTAACCCTGTAAGTTGAATGGACACATTGAAGACCGTTCTGTTAGGTAGCTCCGTTTTGGTTTTAGAAGCAGACAGTTCTCCTTACAGCATATAATCCCATTCACTGAGAAATGTCCAAACGCAGCTCTTACCAGAAACGTGTTTCTAACTCCTGAATCTAAAGTGAGATTTAACTCACTTAGCTGAACAAACGCACAGCAGAGCAGATTGAAGGATACGTTTCTTCTGTGTTTTAGGCACACTTTTACTGCTATTTCGTTATATGCGGGAATAGTGCCGGAAATGCCTGTTTTGAGATCTCTCCACAGAAAGCGTTTCCAGACTTCCCCTTCAACACACGTGTTTATCTCGGTAAGTTGAATGCACACATTGAAGACCGTTCTGTTAGGTAGCTCCGTTTTGCTGTGAAAAGCAGACAGTTCTCCTTACAGCATATACTCGCATTCACAGAGAAACGTCCAAACGCAGCTCTTACCAGAAACGTGTTTCTAACTCCTGAATCTAAAGGGAGATTTACCTCACTTAGCTGAACTAACGCATAGCAGAGCAGATTGAAGGATACGTTTCTTCTGTGTTTTAGGCAGAGTTTTACTGCTATTTCGTTATATGCGGGAATAGTGCTGGAAATGCCTGTTTTGAGATCTCTCCACAGAAAGCGTTTCCAGACTTCCCCTTCAACACACGAGTTTAACCCTGTAAGTTGAATGGACACATTGAAGACCGTTCTGTTAGGTTGCTCCGTTTTGGTTTTAGAAGCAGACAGTTCTCCTTACAGCATATAATCCCATTCACTGAGAAATGTCCAAACGCAGCTCTTACCAGAAACGTGTTTCTAACTCCTGAATCTAAAGTGAGATTTAACTCACTTAGCTGAACAAACGCACAGCAGAGCAGATTGAAGTATACGTTTCTTCTGTGTTTTAGGCACACTTTTACTGCTATTTCGTTATATGCGGGAATAGTGCTGGAAATGCCTGTTTTGAGATCTCTCCACAGAAAGTGTTTCCAGACTTCCCCTTCAACACACGTGTTTAACCCTGTAAGTTGTATGGACACATTGAAGACCGTTCTGTTAGGTAGCTCCGTTTTGCTTTTAGAAGCAGACAGTTCTGCTTACAGCATATACTCCCATTCACTGAGAAATGTCCAAACGCAGCTCTTACCAGAAACGTGTTTCTAACTCCTGAATCAAAAGGGAGATTTAACTCACTTAGCTGAACAAACGCACAGCAGAGCAGATTGAAGGATACGTTTCTTCTGTGTTTTAGGCAGAGTTTTACTGCTATTTCGTTATATGCGGGAATAGTGCTGGAAATGCCTGTTTTGAGATCTATCCACAGAAAGCGTTTCCAGACATCCCCTTCAACACACGAGTTTAACTCTGTAAGTTGAATGCACACATTGAAGACCGTTCTGTTAGGTAGCTCCGTTTTGCTTTTAGAAGCAGACTGTTCTCCTTACAGCATGTACTCCAATTCACTGAGAAACGTCCAAACGCAGCTCTTACCAGAAACGTGTTTCTAACTCCTGAATCTAAAGGGAGATTTAACTCACTTAGCTGAACAAACGCACAGCAGAGCAGATTGAAGGATACGTTTCTTCTGTGTTTTAGGCAGAATTTTACTGCTTTTTTCATTATATGCGGGAATAGTGCTGGAAATGCCTGTTTTCAGATCTCTCCACAGAAAGCGTTTCCAGACTTCCCCAACAACACACGAGTTTAAATCTCTAAGTTGAATGCACACATTGAAGACCGTTCTGTTAGGTAGCTCCGTTTTGGTTTTAGAAGCAGACAGTTCTCCTTACAGCATATACTCCCATTTACTGAAACATGTCCAAACGCAGCTCTTACCAGAAACGTGTTTCTAACTCCTGAATCTAAAGGGAGATTTAACTCACTTAGCTGAACAAACGCACAGCCGAGCAGATTGAAGGATACGTTTGTTCTGTGTTTTAGGTAGAGTTTTCCTGCCATTTCGTTATATGCGGGAATAGTGCTGGAAATGCCTGTTTTGAGATCTATCCACAGAAAGCGTTTCCAGACTTCCCCTTCAACACACGAGTTTAACTCTGTAAGGTGAATGCACACATTGAAGACCGTTCTGTTAGGTAGCTCCGTTTTGGTTTTAGAAGCAGACAGTTCTCCTTACAGCATATACTCCCATTAACTGAGAAATGTCCAATCGCAGCTCTTACCAGAAACGTGTTTATAACTCCTGAATCTAAAGGGAGATTTAACACACTTAGCTGAACAAACGCACAGCAAAGCAGATTGAAGGATACGTTTCTTCTGTGTTTTAGGCAGAGTTTAACTGCTATTTCGTTAATATGCGGGAATAGTGCTGGAAATGCCTGGAAATGCCTGTTTTAAGATCTCTCCACAGAAAGCGTTTCCAGACTTCCCCTTCAACACACGAGTTTAACCCTGTAAGTTGAATGGACACATTGAAGACCGTTCTGTTAGGTAGCTCCGTTTTGGTTTTAGAAGCAGACCGTTCTCCTTACAGGTTGTACTCCCATTCACTGAGAAATGTCCAAACGCAGCTCTTACCAGAAACGTGTTTCTAACTCATGACTCTAAAGGGATATTTAAGTCACTTAGCTGAACAAACGAACAACAGAACAGATTGAAGGATACGTTTCTTCTGCGTTTTAGGCAGAGTTTTACTGGTATTTCGTTATATGCGGGAATAGTGCTGGAAATGCCTGTTTTGAGATCTCTCCACAGAAAGCGTTTCCAGACTTCCCCTTCAACACAGGAGTTTAACTCTGTAAGTTGAATGCACACATTGAAGACCGTTCTGTTAGGTAGCTCCGTTTTGATTTTAGAAGCAGAGAGTTCTCCTTACAGCATATACTCCCATTCACTGAGAGATGTCCAAACGCAGCTCTTACCAGAAACGTGTTTCTAACTCCTGAATCTAAAGGGAGATTTAACTCACTTAGCTGAACAAACGCACAGCAGAGCAGATTGAAGGATACGTTTCTTCTGTGTTTTAGGCAGAGTTTTACTGCTCTTTCGTTATATGCGGGAATAGTGCTGGAAATGCCTGGAAATGCCTGTTTTGAGATCTCCCCACAGAAAGCGTTTCCAGACTTCCCCTATAACACAAGAGTTTAACTCTGTAAGTTGAATGCACACATTGAAGACCGTTCTGTTAGGTAGCTCCGTTTTGGTTTTAGAAGCAGACAGTTCTCCTTACAGCATATACTCCCGTTTACTGAGACATGTCCAAACGCAGCTCTTACCAGAAACGTGTTTCTAACTCCTGAATCTAAAGGGAGATTTAACTCACTTAGCTGAACAAACGCACAGCAGAGCAGATTGAAGGATAGGTTTCTTCTGTGTTTTAGGCACACTTTTACTGCTATTTCGTTATATGCGGGAATAGTGCTGGAAATGCCTGTTTTGAGATCTCTCCACAGAAAGAGTTTCCAGACTTCCCCTTCAACACACGTGCTTAACCCTGTACGTTGAATGGACACATTGAAGACCGTTCTGTTAGGTAGCTCCGTTTTGCTTTTAGAAGCAGACAGCTCTGCTTACAGCATATACTCCAATTCACTGAGAAATGTCCAAACGCAGCTCTTACCAGAAACGTGTTTCTAACTCCTGAATCTAAAGGGAGATTTAACTTACTTAGCTGAACAAACGCACAGCAGAGCAGATTGAAGTATACGTTTCTTCTGTGTTTTAGGCACACTTTTACTGCTATTTCGTTATATGCGGGAATAGTGCTGGAAATGCCTGTTTTGAGATCTCTCCACAGAAAGTGTTTCCAGACTTCCCCTTCAACACACGTGTTTAACCCTGTAAGTTGTATGGACACATTGAAGACCGTTCTGTTAGGTAGCTCCGTTTTGCTTTTAGAAGCAGACAGTTCTGCTTACAGCATATACTCCCATTAACTGAGAAATGTCCAAACGCAGCTCTTACCAGAAACGTGTTTCTAACTCCTGAATCAAAAGGGAGATTTAACTCACTTAGCTGAACAAACGCACAGCAGAGCAGATTGAAGGATACGTTTCTTCTGTGTTTTAGGCAGAGTTTTACTGCTATTTCGTTATATGCGGGAATAGTGCTGGAAATGCCTGTTTTGAGATCTATCCACAGAAAGCGTTTCCAGACATCCCCTTCAACACACGAGTTTAACTCTGTAAGTTGAATGCACACATTGAAGACCGTTCTGTTAGGTAGCTCCGCTTTGCTTTTAGAAGCAGACTGTTCTCCTTACAGCATGTACTCCCATTCACTGAGAAACGTCCAAACGCAGCTCTTACCAGAAACGTGTTTCTAACTCCTGAATCTAAAGGGAGATTTAACTCACTTAGCTGAACAAACGCACAGCAGAGCAGATTGAAGGATACGTTTCTTCTGTGTTTTAGGCAGAATTTTACTGCTTTTTTCATTATATGCGGGAATAGTGCTGGAAATGCCTGTTTTTAGATCTCTCCACAGAAAGCGTTTCCAGACTTCCCCAACAACACACGAGTTTAAATCTCTAAGTTGAATGCACACATTGAAGACCGTTCTGTTAGGTAGCTCCGTTTTGCTTTTAGAAGCAGACAGTTCTCCTTACAGCATGTACTCCTATTCACTGAGAAACGTCCAAACACAGCTCTTACCAGAAACGTGTTTCTAACTCCTGAATCTAAAGGGAGATTTAACTCACTTAGCTGAACAAACGCACAGCAGAGCAGATTGAAGGATACGTTTCTTCTGTGTTTTAGGCAGAGTTTTACTGCTATTTCGTTATATGCGGGAATAGTGCTGGAAATGCCTGGAAATGCCTGTTTTGGGATCTCTCCACAGAAAGCGTTTCCAGACTTCCCCTTCAACACACGAGTTTAACTCTGTAAGTTGAATGCACACATTGAAGACCGTTCTGTTAGGTAGCTCCGTTTTGGTTTTAGAAGCAGACAGTTCTCCTTACAGCATATACTCCCATTTACTGAAACATGTCCAAACGCAGCTCTTACCAGAAACGTGTTTCTAACTCCTGAATCTAAAGGGAGATTTAACTCACTTAGCTGAACAAACGCACAGCCGAGCAGATTGAAGGATACGTTTGTTCTGTGTTTTAGGTAGAGTTTTCCTGCCATTTCGTTATATGCGGGAATAGTGCTGGAAATGCCTGTTTTGAGATCTATCCACAGAAAGCGTTTCCAGACTTCCCCTTCAACACACGAGTTTAACTCTGTAAGGTGAATGCACACATTGAAGACCGTTCTGTTAGGTAGCTCCGTTTTGGTTTTAGAAGCAGACAGTTCTCCTTACAGCATATACTCCCATTAACTGAGAAATGTCCAATCGCAGCTCTTACCAGAAACGTGTTTATAACTCCTGAATCTAAAGGGAGATTTAACACACTTAGCTGAACAAACGCACAGCAAAGCAGATTGAAGGATACGTTTCTTCTGTGTTTTAGGCAGAGTTTAACTGCTATTTCGTTAATATGCGGGAATAGTGCTGGAAATGCCTGGAAATGCCTGTTTTAAGATCTCTCCACAGAAAGCGTTTCCAGACTTCCCCTTCAACACACGAGTTTAACCCTGTAAGTTGAATGGACACATTGAAGACCGTTCTGTTAGGTAGCTCCGTTTTGGTTTTAGAAGCAGACCGTTCTCCTTACAGGTTGTACTCCCATTCACTGAGAAATGTCCAAACGCAGCTCTTACCAGAAACGTGTTTCTAACTCATGACTCTAAAGGGATATTTAAGTCACTTAGCTGAACAAACGAACAACAGAACAGATTGAAGGATACGTTTCTTCTGCGTTTTAGGCAGAGTTTTACTGGTATTTCGTTATATGCGGGAATAGTGCTGGAAATGCCTGTTTTGAGATCTCTCCACAGAAAGCGTTTCCAGACTTCCCCTTCAACACAGGAGTTTAACTCTGTAAGTTGAATGCACACATTGAAGACCGTTCTGTTAGGTAGCTCCGTTTTGATTTTAGAAGCAGAGAGTTCTCCTTACAGCATATACTCCCATTCACTGAGAGATGTCCAAACGCAGCTCTTACCAGAAACGTGTTTCTAACTCCTGAATCTAAAGGGAGATTTAACTCACTTAGCTGAACAAACGCACAGCAGAGCAGATTGAAGGATACGTTTCTTCTGTGTTTTAGGCAGAGTTTTACTGCTCTTTCGTTATATGCGGGAATAGTGCTGGAAATGCCTGGAAATGCCTGTTTTGAGATCTCCCCACAGAAAGCGTTTCCAGACTTCCCCTATAACACAAGAGTTTAACTCTGTAAGTTGAATGCACACATTGAAGACCGTTCTGTTAGGTAGCTCCGTTTTGGTTTTAGAAGCAGACAGTTCTCCTTACAGCATATACTCCCATTTACTGAGACATGTCCAAACGCAGCTCTTACCAGAAACGTGTTTCTAACTCCTGAATCTAAAGGGAGATTTAACTCACTTAGCTGAACAAACGCACAGCAGAGCAGATTGAAGGATAGGTTTCTTCTGTGTTTTAGGCACACTTTTACTGCTATTTCGTTATATGCGGGAATAGTGCTGGAAATGCCTGTTTTGAGATCTCTCCACAGAAAGAGTTTCCAGACTTCCCCTTCAACACACGTGCTTAACCCTGTACGTTGAATGGACACATTGAAGACCGTTCTGTTAGGTAGCTCCGTTTTGCTTTTAGAAGCAGACAGCTCTGCTTACAGCATATACTCCAATTCACTGAGAAATGTCCAAACGCAGCTCTTACCAGAAACGTGTTTCTAACTCCTGAATCTAAAGGGAGATTTAACTTACTTAGCTGAACAAACGCACAGCAGAGCAGATTGAAGTATACGTTTCTTCTGTGTTTTAGGCACACTTTTACTGCTATTTCGTTATATGCGGGAATAGTGCTGGAAATGCCTGTTTTGAGATCTCTCCACAGAAAGTGTTTCCAGACTTCCCCTTCAACACACGTGTTTAACCCTGTAAGTTGTATGGACACATTGAAGACCGTTCTGTTAGGTAGCTCCGTTTTGCTTTTAGAAGCAGACAGTTCTGCTTACAGCATATACTCCCATTAACTGAGAAATGTCCAAACGCAGCTCTTACCAGAAACGTGTTTCTAACTCCTGAATCAAAAGGGAGATTTAACTCACTTAGCTGAACAAACGCACAGCAGAGCAGATTGAAGGATACGTTTCTTCTGTGTTTTAGGCAGAGTTTTACTGCTATTTCGTTATATGCGGGAATAGTGCTGGAAATGCCTGTTTTGAGATCTATCCACAGAAAGCGTTTCCAGACATCCCCTTCAACACACGAGTTTAACTCTGTAAGTTGAATGCACACATTGAAGACCGTTCTGTTAGGTAGCTCCGTTTTGCTTTTAGAAGCAGACTGTTCTCCTTACAGCATGTACTCCCATTCACTGAGAAACGTCCAAACGCAGCTCTTACCAGAAACGTGTTTCTAACTCCTGAATCTAAAGGGAGATTTAACTCACTTAGCTGAACAAACGCACAGCAGAGCAGATTGAAGGATACGTTTCTTCTGTGTTTTAGGCAGAATTTTACTGCTTTTTTCATTATATGCGGGAATAGTGCTGGAAATGCCTGTTTTTAGATCTCTCCACAGAAAGCGTTTCCAGACTTCCCCAACAACACACGAGTTTAAATCTCTAAGTTGAATGCACACATTGAAGACCGTTCTGTTAGGTAGCTCCGTTTTGCTTTTAGAAGCAGACAGTTCTCCTTACAGCATGTACTCCTATTCACTGAGAAACGTCCAAACACAGCTCTTACCAGAAACGTGTTTCTAACTCCTGAATCTAAAGGGAGATTTAACTCACTTAGCTGAACAAACGCACAGCAGAGCAGATTGAAGGATACGTTTCTTCTGTGTTTTAGGCAGAGTTTTACTGCTATTTCGTTATATGCGGGAATAGTGCTGGAAATGCCTGGAAATGCCTGTTTTGGGATCTCTCCACAGAAAGCGTTTCCAGACTTCCCCTTCAACACACGAGTTTAACTCTGTAAGTTGAATGCACACATTGAAGACCGTTCTGTTAGGTAGCTCCGTTTTGGTTTTAGAAGCAGACAGTTCTCCTTACAGCATATACTCCCATTTACTGAAACATGTCCAAACGCAGCTCTTACCAGAAACGTGTTTCTAACTCCTGAATCTAAAGGGAGATTTAACTCACTTAGCTGAACAAACGCACAGCCGAGCAGATTGAAGGATACGTTTGTTCTGTGTTTTAGGTAGAGTTTTCCTGCCATTTCGTTATATGCGGGAATAGTGCTGGAAATGCCTGTTTTGAGATCTATCCACAGAAAGCGTTTCCAGACTTCCCCTTCAACACACGAGTTTAACTCTGTAAGGTGAATGCACACATTGAAGACCGTTCTGTTAGGTAGCTCCGTTTTGGTTTTAGAAGCAGACAGTTCTCCTTACAGCATATACTCCCATTAACTGAGAAATGTCCAATCGCAGCTCTTACCAGAAACGTGTTTATAACTCCTGAATCTAAAGGGAGATTTACCACACTTAGCTGAACAAACGCACAGCAAAGCAGATTGAAGGATACGTTTCTTCTGTGTTTTAGGCAGAGTTTAACTGCTATTTCGTTAATATGCGGGAATAGTGCTGGAAATGCCTGGAAATGCCTGTTTTAAGATCTCTCCACAGAAAGCGTTTCCAGACTTCCCCTTCAACACACGAGTTTAACCCTGTAAGTTGAATGGACACATTGAAGACCGTTCTGTTAGGTAGCTCCGTTTTGGTTTTAGAAGCAGACCGTTCTCCTTACAGGTTGTACTCCCATTCACTGAGAAATGTCCAAACGCAGCTCTTACCAGAAACGTGTTTCTAACTCATGACTCTAAAGGGATATTTAAGTCACTTAGCTGAACAAACGAACAACAGAACAGATTGAAGGATACGTTTCTTCTGCGTTTTAGGCAGAGTTTTACTGGTATTTCGTTATATGCGGGAATAGTGCTGGAAATGCCTGTTTTGAGATCTCTCCACAGAAAGCGTTTCCAGACTTCCCCTTCAACACAGGAGTTTAACTCTGTAAGTTGAATGCACACATTGAAGACCGTTCTGTTAGGTAGCTCCGTTTTGATTTTAGAAGCAGAGAGTTCTCCTTACAGCATATACTCCCATTCACTGAGAGATGTCCAAACGCAGCTCTTACCAGAAACGTGTTTCTAACTCCTGAATCTAAAGGGAGATTTAACTCACTTAGCTGAACAAACGCACAGCAGAGCAGATTGAAGGATACGTTTCTTCTGTGTTTTAGGCAGAGTTTTACTGCTATTTCGTTATATGCGGGAATAGTGCTGGAAATGCCTGGAAATGCCTGTTTTGAGATCTCCCCACAGAAAGCGTTTCCAGACTTCCCCTTTAACACAAGAGTTTAACTCTGTAAGTTGAATGCACACATTGAAGACCGTTCTGTTAGGTAGCTCCGTTTTGGTTTTAGAAGCAGACAGTTCTCCTTACAGCATATACTCCCATTTACTGAGACATGTCCAAACGCAGCTCTTACCAGAAACGTGTTTCTAACTCCTGAATCTAAAGGGAGATTTAACTCACTTAGCTGAACAAACGCACAGCAGAGCAGATTGAAGGATAGGTTTCTTCTGTGTTTTAGGCACACTTTTACTGCTATTTCGTTATATGCGGGAATAGTGCTGGAAATGCCTGTTTTGAGATCTCTCCACAGAAAGAGTTTCCAGACTTCCCCTTCAACACACGTGTTTAACCCTGTACGTTGAATGGACACATTGAAGACCGTTCTGTTAGGTAGCTCCGTTTTGCTTTTAGAAGCAGACAGCTCTGCTTACAGCATATACTCCAATTCACTGAGAAATGTCCAAACGCAGCTCTTACCAGAAACGTGTTTCTAACTCCTGAATCTAAAGGGAGATTTAACTTACTTAGCTGAACAAACGCACAGCAGAGCAGATTGAAGGATACGTTTCTTCTGTGTTTTAGGCAGAGTTTTACTGCTGTTTCGTTATATGCGGGAATAGTGCTGGAAATGCCTGTTTTGAGATCTCTCCACAGAAAGCGTTTCCAGACTTCCCCTTCAACACACGAGTTTAACTCTGTAAGTTGAATGCACACATTGAAGACCGTTCTGTTAGGTAGCTCCGTTTTGCTTTTAGAAGCAGACAGTTCTCCTTACAGCATGTACTCCCATTCACTGAGAAACGTCCAAACGCAGCTCTTACCAGAAACGTGTTTCTAACTCCTGAATCTAAAGGGAGATTTAACTCACTTAGCTGAACGAACGCACAGCAGAGCAGATTGAAGGATACGTTTCTTCTGTGTTTTAGGCAGAGTTTTACTGCTATTTCGTTATATGCGGGAATAGTGCTGGAAACGCCTGTTTTGAGATCTATCCACAGAAAGCGTTTCCAGACTTCCCCTTCAACACACGAGTTTAAATCTGTAAGTTGAATGCACACATTGAAGACCGTTCTGTTAGGTAGCTCCGTTTTGCTTTTAGAAGCAGACAGTTCTCCTTACAACATGTACTCCAATTCACTGAGAAACGTCCAAACGCAGCTCTTACCAGAAACGTGTTTCTAACTCCTGAATCTAAAGGGAGATTTATCTCACTTAGCTGAACAAACGCACAGCAGAGCAGATTGAAGGATACGTTTCTTCTGTGTTTTAGGCAGAGTTTTACTGCTATTTCGTTATATGCGGGAATAGTGCTGGAAATGCCTGGAAATGCCTGTTTTGAGATCTCTCCACAGAAATCGTTTCCAGACTTCCCCTTCAACACACGAGTTTAACTCTGTAAGTTGAATGCACACATTGAAGACCTTTCTGTTAGGTAGCTCCGTTTTGGTTTTAGAAGCAGACATTTCTCCTTTCAGCTTATACTCCCATTTACTGAGACATGTCCAAACGCAGCTCTTACCAGGAACGTGTTTCTGTCTCCTGAATCTAAAGGGAGATTTAACTCACTTAGCTGAACAAACGCACAGCCGAGCAGATTGAAGGATACGTTTGTTCTGTGTTTTAGGTAGAGTTTTACTGCCATTTCGTTATATGCGGGAATAGTGCTGGAAATGCCTGTTTTGAGATCTCTCCACAGAAAGCGTTCCCAGACTTCCCCTTCAACACCCGAGTTTAACTCTGTAAGTTGAATGCACACTTTGAAGACCGTTCTGTTAGGTAGCTCAGTTTTGATTACAGAAGCAGACAGTTCTCCTTACAGGTTTTACTCCCATTCACTGAGAAATGTCCAAACGCAGCTCTTACCAGAAACGTGTTTCTAACTCATGACTCTAAAGGGATATTTAAGTCACTTAGCTGAACAAACGCACAGCAAAGCAGATTGAAGGATACGTTTCTTCTGTGTTTTATGCAGAGTTTAACTGCTATTTCGTTAATATGCGGGAATAGTGCTGGAAATGCCTGGAAATGCCTGTTTTGAGATCTCTCCACAGAAAGCGTTTCCAGACTTCCCCTTCAACACACGAGTTTAACCCTGTAAGTTGAATGGACACATTGAAGACAGTTCTGTTAGGTAGCTCCATTTTGGTTTTAGAAGCAGACAGTTCTCCTTACAGCATATAATCCCATTCACTGAGAAATGTCCAAACGCAGCTCTTACCAGAAACGTGTTTCTAACTCTTGAATCTAAAGTGAGATTTAACTCACTTAGCTGAACAAACGCACAGCACAGCAGATTGAAGGATACGTTTCTTCTGTGTTTTAGGCACACTTTTACTGCTATTTCGTTATATGCGGGAATAGTGCTGGAAATGCCTGTTTTGAGATCTCTCCACAGAAAGCGTTTCCAGACTTCCCGTTCAACACACGTGTTTATCTCTGTAAGTTGAATGCACACATTGAAGACCGTTCTTTTAGGTAGCTCCGTTTTGCTGTGAAAAGCAGACAGTTCTCCTTACAGCATATACTCGCATTCACTGAGAAACGTCCAAACGCAGCTCTTACCAGAAACGTGTTTCTAACTCCTGAATCTAAAGGGAGATTTAACTCACTTAGCTGAACTAACGCATAGCAGAGCAGATTGAAGGATACCTTTGTTCTGTGTTTTAGGTAGAGTTTTACTGCCATTTCGTTATATGCGGGAATAGTGCTGGAAATGCCTGTTTTGAGATCTCTCCACAGAAAGCTTTTCCAGACTTCCCCTTCAACACACGAGTTTAACCCTGTAAGTTGAATGGACACATTGAAGACCGTTCTGTTCGGTAGCTCCGTTTTGGTTTTAGAAGCATACAGTTCTCCTTACAGCATATAATCCCATTCACTGAGAAATGTTCAAACGCAGCTCTTACCAGAAACGTGTTTCTAACTCCTGAATCTAAAGTGAGATTTAACTCACTTAGCTGAACAAACGCACAGCAGAGCAGATTGAAGGATACGTTTCTTCTGTGTTTTAGGCACACTTTTATTGCTATTTCGTTATATGCGGGAATACTGCTGGAAATGCCTGTTTTGAGATCTATCCACAGAAAGCGTTTCCAGACTTCCCCTTCAACACACGTGTTTAACTCTGTAAGTTGAATGCACACACTGAAGACCGTTCTGTTAGGTAGCTCGGTTTTGCTGTGAAAAGCAGACAGTTCTCTTTACAGCATATACTCGCATTCACTGAGAAACGTCCAAACGCAGCTTTTACCAGAAACGTGTTTCTAACTCCTGAATCTAAAGGGAGATTTAACTCACTTAGCTGAACTAACGCATAGCAGAGCAGATTGAAGGATACGTTTCTACTGTGTTTTAGGCAGAGTTTTACTGCTATTTCGTTATATGCGGGAATAGTGCTGGAAATGCCTGTTTTGAGATCTCTCCACAGAAAGCGTTTCCAGACTTCCCCTTCAACACACGAGTTTAACTCCGTAAGTTGAATGCACACATTGAAGACCGTTCTGTTAGGTAGCTCCGTTTTGGTTTTAGAAGCAGCAGTTCTACTTACAGCATATACTCCCATTAACTGAGACATGTCCAAACGCAGCTCTTACCAGAAACGTGTTTCTAACTCCTGAATCTAAAAGGAGATTTAACTCACTTAGCTGAACAAACGCACAGCCGAGCAGATTGAAGGATAGGTTTGTTCTGTGTTTTAGGTAGAGTTTTACTGCCATTTCGTTATATGCGGGAATAGTGCTGGAAATGCCTGTTTTGAGATCTCTCCACAGAAAGCGTTTCCAGACTTCCCCTTCAACACACGAGTTTAACTCTGTAAGGTGAATGCACACATTGAAGACCGTTCTGTTAGGTAGCTCCGTTTTGGTTTTAGAAGCAGACAGTTCTCCTTACAGCATATACTCCCATTCAGAGAGAAATGTCCAATCGCAGGTCTTACCGGAAACGTGTTTATAACTCCTGAATCTAAAGGGAGATTTAACTCACTTAGCTGAACAAACGCACAGCAGAGCAGATTGAAGGATACGTTTCTTCTGTGTTTTAGGCAGAGTTTAACTGCTATTTCGTTAATATGCGGGAATAGTGCTGGAAATGCCTGGAAATGCCTGTTTTGAGATCTCTCCACAGAAAGCGTTTCCAGACTTCCCCTTCAACACACGAGTTTAACCCTGTAAGTTGAATGGACACATTGAAGACCGTTATGTTAGGTAGCTCCGTTTTGGTTTTAGAAGCAGACAGTTCTCCTTACAGCATATAATCCCATTCACTGAGAAATGTCCAAACGCATCTCTTACCAGAAACGTGTTTCTAACTCCTGGATCTAAAGTGAGATTTAACTCACTTAGCTGAACAAACGCACAGCAGAGCAGATTGAAGGATACGTTTCTTCTGTGTTTTAGGCACACTTTTACTGCTATTTCGTTATATGCGTGAATAGTGCTGCAAATGCCTGTTTTGAGATCTCTCCACAGAAAGCGTTTCCGGACTTCCCCTTCAACACACGTGTTTAACTCTGTAAGTTGAATGCACACATTGAAGACCGTTCTGTTAGGTAGCTCCGTTTTGCTGTGAAAAGCAGACAGTTCTCCTTACACCATATACTCGCATTCACTGAGAAACGTCCAAAGGCAGCTCTTACCAGAAACGTGTTTCTAACTCCTGAATCTAAAGGGAGATTTACCTCACTTAGCTGAACTAACGCATAGCAGAGCAGATTGAAGGATACGTTTCTTCTGTGTTTTAGGCAGAGTTTTACTGCTATTTCGTTATATGCGGGAATAGTGCTGGAAATGCCTGTTTTGAGATCTCTCCACAGAAAGCGTTTCCAGACTTCCCCTTCAACACACGAGTTTAACCCTGTAAGTTGAATGGACACATTGAAGACCGTTCTGTTAGGTTGCTCCGTTTTGGTTTTAGAAGCAGACAGTTCTCCTTACAGCATATAATCCCATTCACTGAGAAATGTCCAAACGCAGCTCTTACCAGAAACGTGTTTCTAACTCCTGAATCTAAAGTGAGATTTAACTCACTTAGCTGAACAAACGCACAGCAGAGCAGATTGAAGGATACGTTTCTTCTGTGTTTTAGGCAGAGTTTTACTGCTATTTCGTTATATGCGGGAATAGTGCTGGAAATGCCTGTTTTGAGATATATCCACAGAAAGCGTTTCCAGACATCCCCTTCAACACACGAGTTTAACTCTGTAAGTTGAATGCACACATTGAAGACCGTTCTGTTAGGTAGCTCCGTTTTGCTTTTAGAAGCAGACTGTTCTCCTTACAGCATGTACTCCCATTCACTGAGAAACGTCCAAACGCAGCTCTTACCAGAAACGTGTTTCTAACTCCTGAATCTAAAGGGAGATTTAACTCACTTAGCTGAACAAACGCACAGCAGAGCAGATTGAAGGATACGTTTCTTCTGTGTTTTAGGCAGAATTTTACTGCTTTTTTCATTATATGCGGGAATAGTGCTGGAAATGCCTGTTTTTAGATCTCTCCACAGAAAGCGTTTCCAGACTTCCCCATCAACACACGAGTTTAAATCTCTAAGTTGAATGCACACATTGAAGACCGTTCTGTTAGGTAGCTCCGTTTTGCTTTTAGAAGCAGACAGTTCTCCTTACAGCATGTACTCCTATTCACTGAGAAACGTCCAAACACAGCTCTTACCAGAAACGTGTTTCTAACTCCTGAATCTAAAGGGAGATTTAACTCACTTAGCTGAACAAACGAACAGCAGAGCAGATTGAAGGATACGTTTCTTCTGTGTTTTAGGCAGAGTTTTACTGCTATTTCGTTATATGCGGGAATAGTGCTGGAAATGCCTGGAAATGCCTGTTTTGGGATCTCTCCACAGAAAGCGTTTCCAGACTTCCCCTTCAACACACGAGTTTAACTCTGTAAGTTGAATGCACACATTGAAGACCGTTCTGTTAGGTAGCTCCGTTTTGGTTTTAGAAGCAGACAGTTCTCCTTACAGCATATACTCCCATTTACTGAAACATGTCCAAACGCAGCTCTTACCAGAAACGTGTTTCTAACTCCTGAATCTAAAGGGAGATTTAACTCACTTAGCTGAACAAACGCACAGCCGAGCAGATTGAAGGATACGTTTGTTCTGTGTTTTAGGTAGAGTTTTACTGCCATTTCGTTATATGCGGGAATAGTGCTGGAAATGCCTGTTTTGAGATCTATCCACAGAAAGCGTTTCCAGACTTCCCCTTCAACACACGAGTTTAACTCTGTAAGGTGAATGCACACATTGAAGACCGTTCTGTTAGGTAGCTCCGTTTTGGTTTTAGAAGCAGACAGTTCTCCTTACAGCATATACTCCCATTCACTGAGAAATGTCCAATCGCAGCTCTTACCAGAAACGTGTTTATAACTCCTGAATCTAAAGGGAGATTTAACACACTTAGCTGAACAAACGCACAGCAAAGCAGATTGAAGGATACGTTTCTTCTGTGTTTTAGGCAGAGTTTTACTGCTGTTTCGTTATATGCGGGAATAGTGCTGGAAATGCCTGTTTTGATATCTCTCCACAGAAAGCGTTTCCAGACTTCCCCTTCAACACACGAGTTTAACTCTGTAAGTTGAATGCACACATTGAAGACCGTTCTGTTAGGTAGCTCCGTTTTGCTTTTAGAAGCAGACAGTTCTCCTTACAGCATGTACTCCCATTCACTGAGAAACGTCCAAACGCAGCTCTTACCAGAAACGTGTTTCTAACTCCTGAATCTAAAGGGAGATTTAACTCACTTAGCTGAACAAACGCACAGCAGAGCAGATTGAAGGATACGTTTCTTCTGTGTTTTAGGCAGAGTTTTACTGCTATTTCGTTATATGCGGGAATAGTGCTGGAAACGCCTGTTTTGAGATCTATCCACAGAAAGCGTTTCCAGACTTCCCCTTCAACACACGAGTTTAAATCTGTAAGTTGAATGCACACATTGAAGACCGTTCTGTTAGGTAGCTCCGTTTTGCTTTTAGAAGCAGACAGTTCTCCTTACAACATGTACTCCAATTCACTGAGAAACGTCCAAACGCAGCTCTTACCAGAAACGTGTTTCTAACTCCTGAATCTAAAGGGAGATTTATCTCACTTAGCTGAACAAACGCACAGCAGAGCAGATTGAAGGATACGTTTCCTCTGTGTTTTAGGCAGAGTTTTACTGCTATTTCGTTATATGCGGGAATAGTGCTGGAAATGCCTGGAAATGCCTGTTTTGAGATCTCTCCACAGAAATCGTTTCCAGACTTCCCCTTCAACACACGAGTTTAACTCTGTAAGTTGAATGCACACATTGAAGACCTTTCTGTTAGGTAGCTCCGTTTTGGTTTTAGAAGCAGACAGTTCTCCTTTCAGCTTATACTCCCATTTACTGAGACGTGTCCAAACGCAGCTCTTACCAGGAACGTGTTTCTGTCTCCTGAATCTAAAGGGAGATTTAACTCACTTAGCTGGACAAACGCACAGCCGAGCAGATTGAAGGATACGTTTGTTCTGTGTTTTAGGTAGAGTTTTACTGCCATTTCGTTATATGCGGGAATAGTGCAGGAAATGCCTGTTTTGAGATCTCTCCACAGAAAGCGTTTCCAGACTTCCCCTTCAACACACGAGTTTAACTCTGTAAGTTGAATGCACACATTGAAGACCGTTCTGTTAGGTAGCTCCGTTTTGGTTTAGAAGCAGACAGTTCTCCTTACAGCATATAGTCCCATTCACTGAGAAATGTCCAAACGCAGCCCTTATCAGCAAGGTGTTTCTAACTCCTGAATCTAAAGGGAGATTTAACTCTCTTAGCTGAACAAACGCACAGCAGAGCAGATTGAAGGATACGTTTCTTCTGTGTTTTAGGCAGAGTTTTACTGCTATTTCGTTATATGCGGGAATAGTGCTGGAAATGCCTGGAAATGCCTGTTTTGAGATCTCTCCACAGAAAGCGTTTCCAGACTTCCCCTTCAACACACGAGTTTAACTCTGTAAGTTGAATGCACACATTGAAGACCGTTCTGTTAGGTAGCGCCGTTTTGGTTTTAGAAGCAGACAGTTCTACTTACAGCATATACTCCCATTTACTGAGACATGTCCAAACGCAGCTCTTACCAGAAACGTGTTTCTAACTCCTGAATCTAAAGGGAGATTTAACTCACTTAGCTGAACAAACGCAGAGCCGAGCAGATTGAAGGATACGTTTGTTCTCTGTTTTAGGTAGAGTTTTACTGCCATTTCGTTATATGCGGGAATAGTGCTGGAAATGCCTGTTTTGAGATCTCTCCACAGAAAGCGTTTCCAGACTTCCCCTTCAACACACGAGTTTAACTCTGTAAGGTGAATGCACACATTGAAGACCGTTCTGTTAGGTAGCTCCGTTTTGGTTTTAGAAGCAGACAGTTCTCCTTACAGCATATACTCCCATTCACTGAGAAATGTCCAATCGCAGCTCTTACCAGAAACGTCTTTCTAACTCCTGAATCTAAAGGGAGATTTAACTCACTTAGCTGAACAAACGCACAGCAAAGCAGATTGAAGGATACGTTTCTTCTGTGCTTTAGGCAGAGTTTAACTGCTATTTCGTTAATATGCGGGAATAGTGCTGGAAATGCCTGGAAATGCCTGTTTTGAGATCTCTCCACAAAAAGCGTTTCCAGACTTCCCCTTCAACACACGAGTTTAACCCTGTAAGTTGAATGGACACATTGAAGACAGTTCTGTTAGGTAGCTCCATTTTGGTTTTAGAAGCAGACAGTTCTCCTTACAGCATATAATCCCATTCACTGAGAAATGTCCAAACGCAGCTCTTACCAGAAACGTGTTTCTAACTCTTGAATCTAAAGTGAGATTTAACTCACTTAGCTGAACAAACGCACAGCACAGCAGATTGAAGGATACGTTTCTTCTGTGTTTTAGGCACACTTTTACTGCTATTTCGTTATATGCGGGAATAGTGCTGGAAATGCCTGTTTTGAGATCTCTCCACAGAAAGCGTTTCCAGACTTCCCGTTCAACACACGTGTTTATCTCTGTAAGTTGAATGCACACATTGAAGACCGTTCTTTTAGGTAGCTCCGTTTTGCTGTGAAAAGCAGACAGTTCTCCTTACAGCATATACTCGCATTCACTGAGAAACGTCCAAACGCAGCTCTTACCAGAAACGTGTTTCTAACTCCTGAATCTAAAGGGAGATTTAACTCACTTAGCTGAACTAACGCATAGCAGAGCAGATTGAAGGATACCTTTGTTCTGTGTTTTAGGTAGAGTTTTACTGCCATTTCGTTATATGCGGGAATAGTGCTGGAAATGCCTGTTTTGAGATCTCTCCACAGAAAGCTTTTCCAGACTTCCCCTTCAACACACGAGTTTAACCCTCTAAGTTGAATGGACACATTGAAGACCGTTCTGTTCGGTAGCTCCGTTTTGGTTTTAGAAGCATACAGTTCTCCTTACAGCATATAATCCCATTCACTGAGAAATGTTCAAACGCAGCTCTTACCAGAAACGTGTTTCTAACTCCTGAATCTAAAGTGAGATTTAACTCACTTAGCTGAACAAACGCACAGCAGAGCAGATTGAAGGATACGTTTCTTCTGTGTTTTAGGCACACTTTTATTGCTATTTCGTTATATGCGGGAATACTGCTGGAAATGCCTGTTTTGAGATCTATCCACAGAAAGCGTTTCCAGACTTCCCCTTCAACACACGTGTTTAACTCTGTAAGTTGAATGCACACATTGAAGACCGTTCTGTTAGGTAGCTCCGTTTTGCTGTGAAAAGCAGACAGTTCTCTTTACAGCATATACTCGCATTCACTGAGAAACGTCCAAACGCAGCTTTTACCAGAAACGTGTTTCTAACTCCTGAATCTAAAGGGAGATTTAACTCACTTAGCTGAACTAACGCATAGCAGAGCAGATTGAAGGATACGTTTCTACTGTGTTTTAGGCAGAGTTTTACTGCTATTTCGTTATATGCGGGAATAGTGCTGGAAATGCCTGTTTTGAGATCTCTCCACAGAAAGCGTTTCCAGACTTCCCCTTCAACACACGAGTTTAACCCCGTAAGTTGAATGCACACATTGAAGACCGTTCTGTTAGGTAGCTCCGTTTTGGTTTTAGAAGCAGCATTTCTACTTACAGCATATACTCCCATTAACTGAGACATGTCCAAACGCAGCTCTTACCAGAAACGTGTTTCTAACTCCTGAATCTAAAAGGAGATTTAACTCACTTAGCTGAACAAACGCACAGCCGAGCAGATTGAAGGATAGGTTTGTTCTGTGTTTTAGGTAGAGTTTTACTGCCATTTCGTTAATATGCGGGAATAGTGCTGGAAATGCCTGGAAATGCCTGTTTTGAGATCTCTCCACAGAAAGCGTTTCCAGACTTCCCCTTCAACACACGAGTTTAACTCTGTAAGTTGAATGCACACATTGAAGACCGTTCTGTTAGGTAGCTCCGTTTTGCTTTTAGAAGCAGACAGTTCTGCTTACAGCATATACTCCAATTCACTGAGAAACGTCCAAACGCAGCTCTTACCAGAAACGTGTTTCTAACTCCTGAATCTAAAGGGAGATTTAACTCACTTAGCTGAACAAACGCAAAGCAGAGCAGATTGAAGGATACGTTTCTTCTGTGTTTTAGGCAGAGTTTTACTGCTATTTCGTTATATGCGGGAATAGTGCTGGAAATGCCTGGAAATGCCTGTTTTGAGATCTCTCCACAGAAAGCGTTTCCAGACTTCCCCTTCAACACACGAGTTTAACTCTGTAAGTTGAATGCACACATTGAAGACCGTTCTGTTAGGTAGCTCCGTTTTGGTTTTAGAAGCAGACAGTTCTCCTTACAGCATATATTCCCATTCACTGAGAACTGTCCAAACGCAGCTCTAACCAGAAACGTGTTTCTAACTCCTGAATCTAAAGGGAGATTTAACTCACTTAGCTGAACAAACACACAGCAGAGCAGATTGAAGGATACGTTTCTTCTGTGTTTTAGGCAGAGTTTTACTGCTATTTCGTTATATGCAGGAATAGTGCTGGAAATGCCTGTTTTGAGATCTCTCCACAGAAAGAGTTTCGAGACTTCTCCTTCAACACACGTGTTTAACCCTGTAAGTTGAATGGACACATTGAAGACCGTTCTGTTAGGTAGCTCCGTTTTGCTTTTAGAAGCAGACAGTTCTGCTTACAGCATATACTCCCATTCACTGAGAAATGTCTAAACGCAGCTCTTACCAGAAACGTGTTTCTAACTCCTGAATCTAAAGGGAGATTTAACTCACTTAGCTGAACAAACGCACAGCAGAGCAGATTGAAGGATACGTTTCTTCTGTGTTTTAGGCAGAGTTTTACTGCTATTTCGTTATATGCGGGAATAGTGCTGGAAATGCCTGTTATGAGGTCTATCCACAGAAAGCGTTTCCAGACTTCCCCTTCAACACACGAGTTTAACTCTGTAAGTTGAATGCACACATTGAAGACCTTCTGTTAGGTAGCTCCGTTTTGCTTTTAGAAGCAGACAGTTCTCCTTACAGCATGTACTCCCATTCACTGAGAAACGTCCAAACGCAGCTCTTACCAGAAACGAGTTTCTAACTCCTGAATCTAAAGGGAGATTTAACTCACTTAGCTGAACAAACGCACAGCAGAGCAGATTGAAGGATACGTTTCTTCTGTGTTTTAGGCAGAGTTTTACTGCTATTTCGTTATATGCGGGAATAGTGCTGGAAATGCCTGTTTTGAGATCTATCTACAGAAAGCGTTTCCAGACTTCCCCTTCAACACACGAGTTTAAATCTTTAAGTTGAATGCACACATTGAAGACCGTTCTGTTAGGTAGCTCCGTTTTGCTTTTAGAAGCAGACAGTTCTCCTTACAGCATGTACTCCCATTCACTGAGAAACGTCCAAACGCAGCTCTTACCAGAAACGAGTTTCTAACTGCTGAATCTAAATGGAGATTTAACTCACTTAGCTGAACAAACGCACAGCAGAGAAGATTGAAGGATACGTTTATTCTGTGTTTCAGGCAGAGTTTTACTGCTATTTCGTTATATGCGGGAATAGTGCTGGAAATGCCTGGAAATGCCTGTTTTGAGATCTCTCCACAGAAAGCGTTTCCAGACTTCCCCTTCAACACACGAGTTTAACTCTGTATGTTGAATGCGCACATTGAAGACCGTTCTGTTAGGTAGCTCCGTTTTGGTTTTAGAAGCAGACAGTTCTCCTTACAGCTTATACTCCCATTTACTGAGACATGTCCAAACGCAGCTCTTACCAGGAACGTGTTTCTAACTCCTGAATCTAAAGGGAGATTTAACTCACTTAGCTGAACAAACGCAAGCCGAGTAGATTGAAGGATACGTTTGTTCTGTGTTTTAGGTAGAGTTTTACTGCCATTTCGTTATATGCGGGAATAGTGCTGGAAATGCCTGTTTTGAGATCTCTCCACAGAAAGCGTTTCCAGACTTCCCCTTCAACACACGAGTTTAACTCTGTAAGTTGAATGCACACATTGAAGACCGTTCTGATAGGTAACTCCGTTTTGGTTTTAGAAGCAGACAGTTCTCCTTACAGCATATACTCCCATTCACTAAGAAATGTCCAATCGCAGCTCTTACCAGAAACGTGTTTATAACTCCTGAATCTAAAGGGAGATTTAACACACTTAGCTGAACAAACGCACAGCCAAGCAGATTGAAGGATACGTTTCTTCTGTGTTTTAGGCAGAGTTTTACTGCTATTTCGTTATATGCGGGAATAGTGCTGGAAATGCCTGTTTTGAGATCTCTCCACAGAAAGAGTTTCCAGACTTCCCCTTCAACACACGTGTTTAACCCTGTAAGTTGAATGGACACATTGAAGACCGTTGTGTTAGGTAGCTCCGTTTTGCCTTTAGAAGCAGACAGTTCTCCTTACAGCATATACTCCCATTCACTGAGAATTGTCCAAACGCAGCTCTTACCAGAAACGTGTTTCTAACTCCTGAATCTAAAGGGAGATTTAACTCACTTAGCTGAACAAAGGCACAGCAGAGCAGATTGAAGGATACGTTTCTTCTGTGTTTTAGGCAGAGTTTTACTGCTTTTTCGTTATATGCGGGAATAGTTCTGGAAATGCCTGTTTTGAGATCTCTCGACAGAAAGAGTTTCCAGACTTCCCCTTCAACACACGTGTTTAACGCTGTAAGTTGAATGGACACATTGAAGACCGTTCTGTTACGTAGCTCCGTTTTGCTTTTAGAAGCAGACAGTTCTCCATAAAGCATATACTGCCATTCACTGAGAAATGTCCAAACGCAGCTCTTACCAGAAACGTGTTTCTAACTCCTGAATCTAAAGGGAGTTTTAACTCACTTAGCTGAACAAACGCACAGCAGAGCAGATTGAAGGATACGTTTCTTCTGTGTTTTAGGCAGAGTTTTACTACTATTTCGTTATATGCGGGAAAAGTGCTGGAAATGCCTGGAAATGCCTGTTTTGAGATCTCTCCACAGAAAGCGTTTCCAGACTTCCCCTTCAACACACGAGTTTAACTCTGTAAGTTGAATGGACACATTGAAGACCGTTCTGTTAGGTAGCTCCGTTTTAGTTTTAGAAGCAGACATTTCTCCTTACAGCATATACTCCCATTCACTGAGAAATGTCCAAATGCAGCTCTTAACAGCAACGTGTTTCTAACTCCTGAATCTAAAGGGAGATTTAACTCACTTAGCTGAACAAACGCACAGCAGAGCAGATTGAAGGATACGTTTCTTCTGTGTTTTAGGCAGAGTTTTACTGCTATTTCGTTATATGCGGGAATAGTGCTGGAAATGCCTGGAAATGCCTGGAAATGCCTGTTTTGAGATCTCTCCACTGAAAGCGTTTCCAGACTTCCCCTTCAACACAAGAGTTTACCTCTGTTAGTTGAATGCACACATTGAAGACAGTTCTATCAGGTAGCTCCGTTTTGGTTTTAGAAACAGACAGTTCTCCTTACAGCATTTACTCCCATTAACTGAGACATGTCCAAACGCAGCTCTTACCAGAAACTTGTCTCTAACTCCTGAATATAAAGGGAGATTTAACTCACTTAGCTGAACAAACGCACAGCAGAGCAGATTGAAGGATACGTTTCTTCTGTGTTTTAGGCACACTTTTACTGCTATTTCGTTATATGCGGGAATAGTGCTGGAAATGCCTGTTTTGAGATCTCTCCACAGAAAGCTTTTCAGACTTCCCCTTCAACACACGAGTTTAACTCTGTAAGTTGAATGCACACATTGAAGACCGTTCTGTTAGGTAGCTCCGTTTTGGTTTTAGAAGCAGACAGTTCTCCTTACAGCATATACTCCCATTCACTGAGAAATGTCCAAACGCAGCTCTTACCAGAAACGTGTTTCTAACTCCTGAATCTAAAGGGAGATTTAACTCACTTAGCTGAACAAACGCACAGCAGAGCAGATTGAAGGATACGTTTCTTCTGTGTTTTAGGCAGAGTTTTACTGCTATTTCGTTATATGCGGGAATAGTGCTGGAAATGCCTGTTTTGAGATCTCTCCACAGAAAGAGTTTCCAGACTTCCCCTTCAACACACGTGTTTAACCGTGTAAGTTGAATGGACACATTGAAGACCGTTCTTTTAGGTAGCTCCGTTTTGCTTTTAGAAGCAGACAGTTCTCCATACAGCATATACTCCCATTCACTGAGAAACGTCCAAACGCAGCTCTTACCAGAAACGTGTTTCTAACTCCTGAATCTAAAGGGAGATTTAACTCACTTAGCTGAACAAAGGCACAGCAGAGCAGATTGAAGGATACGTTTCTTCTGTGTTTTAGGCAGAGTTTTACTGCTATTTCGTTATATGCGGGAATAGTGCTGGAAATGCCTGTTTTGAGATCTATCCACAGAAAGCGTTTCCAGACTTCCCCTTCAACACACGAGTTTAACTCTGTAAGTTGAATGCACTCATTGAAGACCGTTCTGTTAGGTAGCTCCGTTTTGCTTTTAGAAGCAGACTGTTCTCCTTACAGCATGTACTCCCATTCACTGAGAAACGTCCAAACGCAGCTCTTACCAGAAACGTGTTTCTAACTCCTGAATCTAAAGGGAGATTTAACTCACTTAGCTGAACAAATGCACAGCAGAGCAGATTGAAGGATACGTTTCTTCTCTGTTTTAGGCAGAGTTTTACTGCTATTTCGTTATATGCGGGAATAGTGCTGGAAATGCCTGTTTTGAGATCTATCCACAGAAAGCGTTTCCAGACTTCCCCTTCAACACACGAGTTTAAATCTGTAAGGTGAATGCACACATTGAAGACCGTTCTGTTAGGTAGCTCCGTTTTGGTTTTAGAAGCAGACAGTTCTCCTTACAGCATATACTCCCATTCACTGAGAAATGTCCAATCGCAGCTCTTACCAGAAACGTGTTTATAACTCCTGAATCTAAAGGGAGATTTAACACACTTAGCTGAACAAACGCACAGCAAAGCAGATTGAAGGATACGTTTCTTCTGTGTTTTAGGCAGAGTTTAACTGCTATTTCGTTAATATGCGGGAATAGTGCTGGAAATGCCTGGAAATGCGTGTTTTGAGATCTCTCCACAGAAAGCGTTTCCAGACGTCCCCTTCAACACACGAGTTTAACCCTGTAAGTTGAATGGACACATTGAAGACCGTTCTGTTAGGTAGCTCCGTTTTGGTTTTAGAAGCAGACAGTTCTCCTTACAGCATATAATCCCATTCACTGAGAAATGTCCAAACGCAGCTCTTACCAGAAACGTGTTTCTAACTCCTGAATCTAAAGTGAGATTTAACTCACTTAGCTGAACAAACGCACAGCAGAGCAGATTGAAGGATACGTTTCTTCTGTGTTTTAGGTACACTTTTACTGCTATTTCGTTATATGCGGGAATAGTGCTGGAAATGCCTGTTTTGAGATCTCTCCACATAAAGCGTTTCCAGACTTCCCCTTCAACACACGTGTTTAACTCTGTAAGTTGAATGCACACATTGAAGACCGTTCTGTTAGGTAGCTCCGTTTTGCTGTGAAAAGCAGACAGTTCTCCTTACACCATATACTCGCATTCACTGAGAAACGTCCAAACGCAGCTCTTACCAGAAATGTGTTTCTAACTCCTGAATCTAAAGGGAGATTTAACTCACTTAGCTGAACTAACGCATAGCAGAGCAGATTGAAGGATACGTTTCTTCTGTGTTTTAGGCAGAGTTTTACTGCTATTTCGTTATATGCGGGAATAGTGCTGGAAATGCCTGTTTTGAGATCTCTCCACAGAAAGCGTTTCCAGACTTCCCCTTCAACACACGAGTTTAACCCTGTAAGTTGAATGGACACATTGAAGACCGTTCTGTTAGGTTGCTCCGTTTTGGTTTTAGAAGCAGACAGTTCTCCTTACAGCATATAATCCCATTCACTGAGAAATGTCCAAATGCAGCTCTTACCAGAAACGTGTTTCTAACTCCTGAATCTAAAGGGAGATTTAACTCACTTAGCTGAACAAACGCACAGCAGAGCAGATTGAAGGATACGTTTCTTCTGTCTTTTAGGCAGAGTTTTACTGCTATTTTGTTATATGCGGGAATAGTTCTGGAAATGCCTGTTTTGAGATCTCTCGACAGAAAGAGTTTCCAGACTTCCCCTTCAACACACGTGTTTAACCCTGTAAGTTGAATGGACACATTGAAGACCGTTCTGTTAGGAGCTCCGTTTTGCTTTTAGAAACAGACAGTTCTCCTTACAGCATATACTCCCATTCACTGAGAAATGTCCAAATGCAGCTCTTACCAGAAACGTGTTTCTAACTCCTGAATCTAAAGGGAGATTTAACTCACTTAGCTGAACAAACGCACAGCAGAGCAGATTGAAGGATAGATTTCTTTTGTGTTTTAGGCAGAGTTTTACTGCTATTTCGTTATATGCGGGAATAGTGCTGGAAATGCCTGGAAATGCCTGTTTTGAGATCTCTCCACAGAAAGCGTTTCCAGACTTCCCCTTCAACACACGAGTTTAACTCTGTAAGTTGAATGCACACATTGAAGACCGTTCTGTTAGGTACCTCCGTTTTGATTTCAGAAGCAGACAGTTCTCCTTACAGCTTGTACACCCTTTCACTGAGAAATGTCCAAACGCAGCTCTTACCAGAAACGTGTTTCTAACTCCTGAATCTAAAGGGAGATTTAACTCACTTAGCTGAACAAACGCACAGCCGAGCAGATTGAAGGATACGTTTGTTCTGTGCTTTAGGTAGAGTTTTACTGCCATTTCGTTATATGCGGGAATAGTGCTGGAAATGCCTGTTTTGAGATCTCTCCACAGAAAGCGTTTCCAGACTTCCCCTTCAACACAGGAGTTTAACTCTGTAAGTTGAATGCACACATTGAAGACCGTTCTGTTAGGTAGCTCCGTTTTGGTTTTAGAAGCAGAGAGTTCTCTTTACAGCATATACTCCCATTCACTGAGAGATGTCCAAACGCAGCTCTTACCAGAAACGTGTTTCTAACTCCTGAATCTAAAGGGAGATTTAACTCACTTAGCTGAACAAACGCACAGCAGAGCAGATTGAAGGATACGTTTCTTCTGTGTTTCAGGCAGAGTTTTACTGCTATTTCGTTATATGCGGGAATAGTGCTGGAAATGCCTGGAAATGCCTGTTTTGAGATCTCCCCACAGAAAGAGTTTCCAGACTTCCCCTTTAACACAAGAGTTTAACTCTGTAAGTTGAATGCACACATTGAAGACCGTTCTGTTAGGTAGCTCCGTTTTGGTTTTAGAAGCAGACAGTTCTCCTTACAGCATATACTCCCATTTACTGAGACATGTCCAAACGCAGCTCTTACCAGAAACGTGTTTCTAACTCCTGAATCTAAAGGGAGATTTAACTCACTTAGCTGAACAAACGCACAGCAGAGCAGATTGAAGGATAGGTTTCTTCTGTGTTTTAGGCACACTTTTACTGCTATTTCGTTATATGCGGGAATAGTGCTGGAAATGCCTGTTTTGAGATCTCTCCACAGAAAGAGTTTCCAGACTTCCCCTTCAACACACATGTTTAACCCTGTAAGTTGAATGGACACATTGAAGACCGTTCTGTCAGGTAGCTCCGTTTTGGTTTTAGAAGCAGACAGTTCTCCTTACAGCATATACTCCCATTCACTGAGAAATGTCCAATCGCAGCCCTTACCAGAAACGTGTTTATAACTCCTGAATCTAAAGGGAGATTTAACTCACTTAGCTGAAGAAACGCACAGCAAAGCAGATTGAAGGATACGTTTCTTCTGTGTTTTAGGCAGAGTTAAACTGCTATTTCGTTAATATGCGGGAATAGTGCTGGAAATGCCTGGAAATGCCTGTTTTGAGATCTCTCCACAGAAAGCGTTTCCAGACTTCCCGTTCAACACACGTGTTTATCTCTGTAAGTTGAATGCACAAATTGAAGACCGTTCTTTTATGTAGCTCCGTTTTGCTGTGAAAAGCAGACAGTTCTCCTTAACGCATATACTCGCATTCACTGAGAAACGTCCAAACGCAGCTCTTACCAGAAACGTGTTTCTAACTCCTGAATCTAAAGGGAGATTTAACTCACTTAGCTGAACTAACGCATAGCAGAGCAGATTGAAGGATACCTTTCTTCTGTGTTTTAGGTAGAGTTTTACTGCCATTTCGTTATATGCGGGAATAGTGCTGGAAATGCCTGTTTTGAGATCTCTCCACAGAAAGCTTTTCCAGACTTCCCCTTCAACACAAGAGTTTAACCCTCTAAGTTGAATGGACACATTGAAGACCGTTCTGTTCGGTGGCTCCGTTTTGGTTTTAGAAGCATACAGTTCTCCTTACAGCATATAATCCCATTCACTGAGAAATGTTCAAACGCAGCTCTTACCAGAAACGTGTTTCTAACTCCTGAATCTAAAGTGAGATTTAACTCACTTAGCTGAACAAACGCACAGCAGAGCAGATTGAAGGATACGTTTCTTCTGTGTTTTAGGCACACTTTTATTGCTATTTCGTTATATGGGGGAATAGTGCTGGAAATGCCTGTTTTGAGATCTATCCACAGAAAGCGTTTCCAGACTTCCCCTTCAACACACGTGTTTAACTCTGTAAGTTGAATGCACACATTGAAGACCGTTCTGTTATGTAGCTCCGTTTTGCTGTGAAAAGCAGACAGTTCTCTTTACAGCATATACTCGCATTCACTGAGAAACGTCCAAACGCAGCTTTTACCAGAAACGTGATTCTAACTCCTGAATCTAAAGGGAGATTTAACTCACTTAGCTGAACTAACGCATAGCAGAGCAGATTGAAGGATACGTTTCTACTGTGTTTTAGGCAGAGTTTTACTGCTATTTCGTTATATGCGGGAATAGTGCTGGAAATGCCTGTTTTGAGATCTCTCCACAGAAAGCGTTTCCAGACTTCCCCTTCAACACACGAGTTTAACTCCGTAAGTTGAATGCACAAATTGAAGACCGTTCTGTTAGGTAGCTCCGTTTTGGTTTTAGAAGCAGCAGTTCTACTTACAGCATATACTCCCATTAACTGAGACATGTCCAAACGCAGCTCTTACCAGAAACGTGTTTCTAACTCCTGAATCTAAAAGGAGATTTAACTCACTTAGCTGAACAAACGCACAGCCGAGCAGATTGAAGGATAGGTTTGTTCTGTGTTTTAGGTAGAGTTTTACTGCCATTTCGTTATATGCGGGAATAGTGCTGGAAATGCCTGTTTTGAGATCTCTCCACAGAAAGCGTTTCCAGACTTCCCCTTCAACACACGAGTTTACCTCTGTAAGGTGAATGCACACATTGAAGACCGTTCTGTTAGGTAGCTCCGTTTTGGTTTTAGAAGCAGACAGTTCTCTTTACAGCATATACTCCCATTCACTGAGAAATGTCCAATCGCAGGTCTTACCGGAAACGTGTTTATAACTCCTGAATCTAAAGGGAGATTTAACTCACTTAGCTGAACAAACTCACAGCAAAGCAGATTGAAGGATACGTTTCTTCTGTGTTTTAGGCAGAGTTTAACTGCTATTTCGTTAATATGCGGGAATAGTGCTGGAAATGCCTGGAAATGCCTGTTTTGAGATCTCTCCACAGAAAGCGTTTCCAGACTTCCCCTTCAACACACGAGTTTAAATCTGTAAGTTGAATGCACACATTGAAGACCGTTCTTTTAGGTAGCTCCGTTTTGCTTTTAGAAGCAGACAGTTCTGCTTACAGCATATACTACAATTCACTGAGAAACGTCCAAACGCAGCTCTTACCAGAAACGTGTTTCTAACTCCTGATTCTAAAGGGAGATTTAACTCACTTAGCTGAACAAACGCAAAGCAGAGGAGATTGAAGGATACGTTTCTTCTGTGTTTTAGGCAGAGTTTTACTGCTATTTCGTTATATGCGGGAATAGTGCTGGAAATGCCTGGAAATGCCTGTTTTGAGATCTCTCCACAGAAAGCGTTTCCAGACTTCCCCTTCAACACACGAGTTTAACTCTGTAAGTTGAATGCACACATTGAAGACCGTTCTGTTAGGTAGCTCCGTTTTGGTTTTAGAAGCAGACAGTTCTCCTTACAGCATATATTCCCATTCACTGAGAACGTTCCAAACGCAGCTCTAACCAGAAACGTGTTTCTAACTCCTGAATCTAAAGGGAGATTTAACTCACTTAGCTGAACAAACACACAGCAGAGCAGATTGAAGGATACGTTTCTTCTGTGTTTTAGGCACAGTTTTACTGCTATTTCCTTATATGCAGGAATAGTGCTGGAAATGCCTGTTTTGAGATCTCTCCACAGAAAGAGTTTCGAGACTTCTCCTTCAACACACGTGTTTAACCCTGTAAGTTGAATGGACACATTGAAGACCGTTCTGTTAGGTAGCTCCGTTTTGCTTTTAGAAGCAGACAGTTCTGCTTACAGCATATACTCCCATTCACTGAGAAATGTCTAAACGCAGCTCTTACCAGAAACGTGTTTCTAACTCCTGAATCTAAAGGGAGATTTAACTCACTTAGCTGAAGAAACGCACAGCAGAGCAGATTGAAGGATACGTTTCTTCTGTGTTTTAGGCAGAGTTTTACTGCTATTTCGTTATATGCGGGAATACTGCTGGAAATGCCTGTTTTGAGGTCTATCCACAGAAAGCGTTTCCAGACTTCCCCTTCAACACACGAGTTTAACTCTGTAAGTTGAATGCACACATTGAAGACCGTTCTGTTAGGTAGCTCCGTTTTGCTTTTAGAAGCAGACTGTTCTCCTTACAGCATGTACGCCCATTCACTGAGAAACGTCCAAACGCAGCTCTTACCAGAAACGTGTTTCTAACTCCTGAATCTAAAGGGAGATTTAACTCACTTAGCTGAACAAACGCACAGCAGAGCGGATTGAAGGATACGTTTCTTCTGTGTTTTAGGCAGAGTTTTACTGCTTTTTCGTTATATGCGGGAATAGTTCTGGAAATGCCTGTTTTGAGATCTCTCGACAGAAAGAGTTTCCAGACTTCCCCTTCAACACACGTGTTTAACCCTGTAAGTTGAATGGACACATTGAAGACCGTTCTGTTACGTAGCTCCGTTTTGCTTTTAGAAGCAGACAGTTCTCCATAAAGCATATACTCCCATTCACTGAGAAATGTCCAAACGCAGCTCTTACCAGAAACGTGTTTCTAACTCCTGAATCTAAAGGGAGTTTTAACTCACTTAGCGGAACAAACGCACAGCAGAGCAGATTGAAGGATACGTTTCTTCTGTGTTTTAGGCAGAGTTTTACTACTATTTCGTTATATGCGGGAAAAGTGCTGGAAATGCCTGGAAATGCCTGTTTTGAGATCTCTCCACAGAAAGCGTTTCCAGACTTCCCCTTCAACACACGAGTTTAACTCTGTAAGTTGAATGCACACATTGAAGACCGTTCTGTTAGGTAGCTCCGTTTTGGTTTTAGAAGCAGACAGTTCTCCTTACAGCATATACTCCCATTCACTGAGAAATGTCCAAATGCAGCTCTTAACAGCAACGTGTTTCTAACTCCTGAATCTAAAGGGAGATTCAACTCACTTAGCTGAACAAACGCACAGCAGAGCAGATTGATGGATACGTTTCTTCTGTGTTTTAGGCAGAGTTTTACTGCTATTTCGTTATATGCGGGAATAGTGCTGGAAATGCCTGTTTTGAGATCTCTCCACAGAAAGCTTTTCAGACTTCCCCTTCAACACACGAGTTTAACTCTGTAAGTTGAATGCACACATTGAAGACCGTTCTGTTAGGTAGCTCCGTTTTGGTTTTAGAAGCAGACAGTTCTCCTTACAGCATATACTCCCATTCACTGAGAAATGTCCAAACGCAGCTCTTACCAGAAACGTGTTTCTAACTCCTGAATCTAAAGGGAGATTTAACTCACTTAGCTGAACAAACGCACAGCAGAGCAGATTGAAGGATACGTTTCTTCTGTGTTTTAGGCAGAGTTTTACTGCTATTTCGTTATATGCGGCAATAGTGCTGGAAATGCCTGTTTTGAGATCTCTCCACAGAAAGAGTTTCCAGACTTCCCCTTCAACACACGTGTTTAACCGTGTAAGTTGAATGGACACATTGAAGACCGTTCTTTTAGGTAGCTCCGTTTTGCTTTTAGAAGCAGACAGTTCTCCATACAGCATATACTCCCATTCACTGAGAAACGTCCAAACGCAGCTCTTACCAGAAACGTGTTTCTAACTCCTGAATCTAAAGGGAGATTTAACTCACTTAGCTGAACAAAGGCACAGCAGAGCAGATTGAAGGATACGTTTCTTCTGTGTTTTAGGCAGAGTTTTACTGCTATTTCGTTATATGCGGGAATAGTGCTGGAAATGCCTGTTTTGAGATCTATCCACAGAAAGCGTTTCCAGACTTCCCCTTCAACACACGAGTTTAACTCTGTAAGTTGAATGCACTCATTGAAGACCGTTCTGTTAGGTAGCTCCGTTTTGCTTTTAGAAGCAGACAGTTCTCCTTACAGCATGTACTCCCATTCACTGAGAAACGTCCAAACGCAGCTCTTACCAGAAACGTGTTTCTAACTCCTGAATCTAAAGGGAGATTTAACTCACTTAGCTGAACAAACGCACAGCAGAGCAGATTGAAGGATAGGTTTCTTCTGTGTTTTAGGCACACTTTTACTGCTATTTCGTTATATGCGGGAATAGTGCTGGAAATGCCTGTTTTGAGATCTCTCCACAGAAAGAGTTTCCAGACTTCCCCTTCAACACACATGTTTAACCCTGTAAGTTGAATGGACACATTGAAGACCGTTCTGTCAGGTAGCTCCGTTTTGGTTTTAGAAGCAGACAGTTCTCCTTACAGCATATACTCCCATTCACTGAGAAATGTCCAATCGCAGCCCTTACCAGAAACGTGTTTATAACTCCTGAATCTAAAGGGAGATTTAACTCACTTAGCTGAAGAAACGCACAGCAAAGCAGATTGAAGGATACGTTTCTTCTGTGTTTTAGGCAGAGTTAAACTGCTATTTCGTTAATATGCGGGAATAGTGCTGGAAATGCCTGGAAATGCCTGTTTTGAGATCTCTCCACAGAAAGCGTTTCCAGACTTCCCGTTCAACACACGTGTTTATCTCTGTAAGTTGAATGCACAAATTGAAGACCGTTCTTTTATGTAGCTCCGTTTTGCTGTGAAAAGCAGACAGTTCTCCTTAACGCATATACTCGCATTCACTGAGAAACGTCCAAACGCAGCTCTTACCAGAAACGTGTTTCTAACTCCTGAATCTAAAGGGAGATTTAACTCACTTAGCTGAACTAACGCATAGCAGAGCAGATTGAAGGATACCTTTCTTCTGTGTTTTAGGTAGAGTTTTACTGCCATTTCGTTATATGCGGGAATAGTGCTGGAAATGCCTGTTTTGAGATCTCTCCACAGAAAGCTTTTCCAGACTTCCCCTTCAACACAAGAGTTTAACCCTCTAAGTTGAATGGACACATTGAAGACCGTTCTGTTCGGTGGCTCCGTTTTGGTTTTAGAAGCATACAGTTCTCCTTACAGCATATAATCCCATTCACTGAGAAATGTTCAAACGCAGCTCTTACCAGAAACGTGTTTCTAACTCCTGAATCTAAAGTGAGATTTAACTCACTTAGCTGAACAAACGCACAGCAGAGCAGATTGAAGGATACGTTTCTTCTGTGTTTTAGGCACACTTTTATTGCTATTTCGTTATATGGGGGAATAGTGCTGGAAATGCCTGTTTTGAGATCTATCCACAGAAAGCGTTTCCAGACTTCCCCTTCAACACACGTGTTTAACTCTGTAAGTTGAATGCACACATTGAAGACCGTTCTGTTATGTAGCTCCGTTTTGCTGTGAAAAGCAGACAGTTCTCTTTACAGCATATACTCGCATTCACTGAGAAACGTCCAAACGCAGCTTTTACCAGAAACGTGATTCTAACTCCTGAATCTAAAGGGAGATTTAACTCACTTAGCTGAACTAACGCATAGCAGAGCAGATTGAAGGATACGTTTCTACTGTGTTTTAGGCAGAGTTTTACTGCTATTTCGTTATATGCGGGAATAGTGCTGGAAATGCCTGTTTTGAGATCTCTCCACAGAAAGCGTTTCCAGACTTCCCCTTCAACACACGAGTTTAACTCCGTAAGTTGAATGCACAAATTGAAGACCGTTCTGTTAGGTAGCTCCGTTTTGGTTTTAGAAGCAGCAGTTCTACTTACAGCATATACTCCCATTAACTGAGACATGTCCAAACGCAGCTCTTACCAGAAACGTGTTTCTAACTCCTGAATCTAAAAGGAGATTTAACTCACTTAGCTGAACAAACGCACAGCCGAGCAGATTGAAGGATAGGTTTGTTCTGTGTTTTAGGTAGAGTTTTACTGCCATTTCGTTATATGCGGGAATAGTGCTGGAAATGCCTGTTTTGAGATCTCTCCACAGAAAGCGTTTCCAGACTTCCCCTTCAACACACGAGTTTACCTCTGTAAGGTGAATGCACACATTGAAGACCGTTCTGTTAGGTAGCTCCGTTTTGGTTTTAGAAGCAGACAGTTCTCCTTACAGCATATACTCCCATTCACTGAGAAATGTCCAATCGCAGGTCTTACCGGAAACGTGTTTATAACTCCTGAATCTAAAGGGAGATTTAACTCACTTAGCTGAACAAACTCACAGCAAAGCAGATTGAAGGATACGTTTCTTCTGTGTTTTAGGCAGAGTTTAACTGCTATTTCGTTAATATGCGGGAATAGTGCTGGAAATGCCTGGAAATGCCTGTTTTGAGATCTCTCCACAGAAAGCGTTTCCAGACTTCCCCTTCAACACACGAGTTTAAATCTGTAAGTTGAATGCACACATTGAAGACCGTTCTTTTAGGTAGCTCCGTTTTGCTTTTAGAAGCAGACAGTTCTGCTTACAGCATATACTACAATTCACTGAGAAACGTCCAAACGCAGCTCTTACCAGAAACGTGTTTCTAACTCCTGATTCTAAAGGGAGATTTAACTCACTTAGCTGAACAAACGCAAAGCAGAGGAGATTGAAGGATACGTTTCTTCTGTGTTTTAGGCAGAGTTTTACTGCTATTTCGTTATATGCGGGAATAGTGCTGGAAATGCCTGGAAATGCCTGTTTTGAGATCTCTCCACAGAAAGCGTTTCCAGACTTCCCCTTCAACACACGAGTTTAACTCTGTAAGTTGAATGCACACATTGAAGACCGTTCTGTTAGGTAGCTCCGTTTTGGTTTTAGAAGCAGACAGTTCTCCTTACAGCATATATTCCCATTCACTGAGAACGTTCCAAACGCAGCTCTAACCAGAAACGTGTTTCTAACTCCTGAATCTAAAGGGAGATTTAACTCACTTAGCTGAACAAACACACAGCAGAGCAGATTGAAGGATACGTTTCTTCTGTGTTTTAGGCACAGTTTTACTGCTATTTCCTTATATGCAGGAATAGTGCTGGAAATGCCTGTTTTGAGATCTCTCCACAGAAAGAGTTTCGAGACTTCTCCTTCAACACACGTGTTTAACCCTGTAAGTTGAATGGACACATTGAAGACCGTTCTGTTAGGTAGCTCCGTTTTGCTTTTAGAAGCAGACAGTTCTGCTTACAGCATATACTCCCATTCACTGAGAAATGTCTAAACGCAGCTCTTACCAGAAACGTGTTTCTAACTCCTGAATCTAAAGGGAGATTTAACTCACTTAGCTGAAGAAACGCACAGCAGAGCAGATTGAAGGATACGTTTCTTCTGTGTTTTAGGCAGAGTTTTACTGCTATTTCGTTATATGCGGGAATACTGCTGGAAATGCCTGTTTTGAGGTCTATCCACAGAAAGCGTTTCCAGACTTCCCCTTCAACACACGAGTTTAACTCTGTAAGTTGAATGCACACATTGAAGACCGTTCTGTTAGGTAGCTCCGTTTTGCTTTTAGAAGCAGACTGTTCTCCTTACAGCATGTACGCCCATTCACTGAGAAACGTCCAAACGCAGCTCTTACCAGAAACGTGTTTCTAACTCCTGAATCTAAAGGGAGATTTAACTCACTTAGCTGAACAAACGCACAGCAGAGCGGATTGAAGGATACGTTTCTTCTGTGTTTTAGGCAGAGTTTTACTGCTTTTTCGTTATATGCGGGAATAGTTCTGGAAATGCCTGTTTTGAGATCTCTCGACAGAAAGAGTTTCCAGACTTCCCCTTCAACACACGTGTTTAACCCTGTAAGTTGAATGGACACATTGAAGACCGTTCTGTTACGTAGCTCCGTTTTGCTTTTAGAAGCAGACAGTTCTCCATAAAGCATATACTCCCATTCACTGAGAAATGTCCAAACGCAGCTCTTACCAGAAACGTGTTTCTAACTCCTGAATCTAAAGGGAGTTTTAACTCACTTAGCGGAACAAACGCACAGCAGAGCAGATTGAAGGATACGTTTCTTCTGTGTTTTAGGCAGAGTTTTACTACTATTTCGTTATATGCGGGAAAAGTGCTGGAAATGCCTGGAAATGCCTGTTTTGAGATCTCTCCACAGAAAGCGTTTCCAGACTTCCCCTTCAACACACGAGTTTAACTCTGTAAGTTGAATGCACACATTGAAGACCGTTCTGTTAGGTAGCTCCGTTTTGGTTTTAGAAGCAGACAGTTCTCCTTACAGCATATACTCCCATTCACTGAGAAATGTCCAAATGCAGCTCTTAACAGCAACGTGTTTCTAACTCCTGAATCTAAAGGGAGATTCAACTCACTTAGCTGAACAAACGCACAGCAGAGCAGATTGAAGGATACGTTTCTTCTGTGTTTTAGGCAGAGTTTTACTGCTATTTCGTTATATGCGGGAATAGTGCTGGAAATGCCTGTTTTGAGATCTCTCCACAGAAAGCTTTTCAGACTTCCCCTTCAACACACGAGTTTAACTCTGTAAGTTGAATGCACACATTGAAGACCGTTCTGTTAGGTAGCTCCGTTTTGGTTTTAGAAGCAGACAGTTCTCCTTACAGCATATACTCCCATTCACTGAGAAATGTCCAAACGCAGCTCTTACCAGAAACGTGTTTCTAACTCCTGAATCTAAAGGGAGATTTAACTCACTTAGCTGAACAAACGCACAGCAGAGCAGATTGAAGGATACGTTTCTTCTGTGTTTTAGGCAGAGTTTTACTGCTATTTCGTTATATGCGGCAATAGTGCTGGAAATGCCTGTTTTGAGATCTCTCCACAGAAAGAGTTTCCAGACTTCCCCTTCAACACACGTGTTTAACCGTGTAAGTTGAATGGACACATTGAAGACCGTTCTTTTAGGTAGCTCCGTTTTGCTTTTAGAAGCAGACAGTTCTCCATACAGCATATACTCCCATTCACTGAGAAACGTCCAAACGCAGCTCTTACCAGAAACGTGTTTCTAACTCCTGAATCTAAAGGGAGATTTAACTCACTTAGCTGAACAAAGGCACAGCAGAGCAGATTGAAGGATACGTTTCTTCTGTGTTTTAGGCAGAGTTTTACTGCTATTTCGTTATATGCGGGAATAGTGCTGGAAATGCCTGTTTTGAGATCTATCCACAGAAAGCGTTTCCAGACTTCCCCTTCAACACACGAGTTTAACTCTGTAAGTTGAATGCACTCATTGAAGACCGTTCTGTTAGGTAGCTCCGTTTTGCTTTTAGAAGCAGACAGTTCTCCTTACAGCATGTACTCCCATTCACTGAGAAACGTCCAAACGCAGCTCTTACCAGAAACGTGTTTCTAACTCCTGAATCTAAAGGGAGATTTAACTCACTTAGCTGAACAAACGCACAGCAGAGCAGATTGAAGGATAGGTTTCTTCTGTGTTTTAGGCACACTTTTACTGCTATTTCGTTATATGCGGGAATAGTGCTGGAAATGCCTGTTTTGAGATCTCTCCACAGAAAGAGTTTCCAGACTTCCCCTTCAACACACATGTTTAACCCTGTAAGTTGAATGGACACATTGAAGACCGTTCTGTCAGGTAGCTCCGTTTTGGTTTTAGAAGCAGACAGTTCTCCTTACAGCATATACTCCCATTCACTGAGAAATGTCCAATCGCAGCCCTTACCAGAAACGTGTTTATAACTCCTGAATCTAAAGGGAGATTTAACTCACTTAGCTGAAGAAACGCACAGCAAAGCAGATTGAAGGATACGTTTCTTCTGTGTTTTAGGCAGAGTTAAACTGCTATTTCGTTAATATGCGGGAATAGTGCTGGAAATGCCTGGAAATGCCTGTTTTGAGATCTCTCCACAGAAAGCGTTTCCAGACTTCCCGTTCAACACACGTGTTTATCTCTGTAAGTTGAATGCACAAATTGAAGACCGTTCTTTTATGTAGCTCCGTTTTGCTGTGAAAAGCAGACAGTTCTCCTTAACGCATATACTCGCATTCACTGAGAAACGTCCAAACGCAGCTCTTACCAGAAACGTGTTTCTAACTCCTGAATCTAAAGGGAGATTTAACTCACTTAGCTGAACTAACGCATAGCAGAGCAGATTGAAGGATACCTTTCTTCTGTGTTTTAGGTAGAGTTTTACTGCCATTTCGTTATATGCGGGAATAGTGCTGGAAATGCCTGTTTTGAGATCTCTCCACAGAAAGCTTTTCCAGACTTCCCCTTCAACACAAGAGTTTAACCCTCTAAGTTGAATGGACACATTGAAGACCGTTCTGTTCGGTGGCTCCGTTTTGGTTTTAGAAGCATACAGTTCTCCTTACAGCATATAATCCCATTCACTGAGAAATGTTCAAACGCAGCTCTTACCAGAAACGTGTTTCTAACTCCTGAATCTAAAGTGAGATTTAACTCACTTAGCTGAACAAACGCACAGCAGAGCAGATTGAAGGATACGTTTCTTCTGTGTTTTAGGCACACTTTTATTGCTATTTCGTTATATGGGGGAATAGTGCTGGAAATGCCTGTTTTGAGATCTATCCACAGAAAGCGTTTCCAGACTTCCCATTCAACACACGTGTTTAACTCTGTAAGTTGAATGCACACATTGAAGACCGTTCTGTTATGTAGCTCCGTTTTGCTGTGAAAAGCAGACAGTTCTCTTTACAGCATATACTCGCATTCACTGAGAAACGTCCAAACGCAGCTTTTACCAGAAACGTGATTCTAACTCCTGAATCTAAAGGGAGATTTAACTCACTTAGCTGAACTAACGCATAGCAGAGCAGATTGAAGGATACGTTTCTACTGTGTTTTAGGCAGAGTTTTACTGCTATTTCGTTATATGCGGGAATAGTGCTGGAAATGCCTGTTTTGAGATCTCTCCACAGAAAGCGTTTCCAGACTTCCCCTTCAACACACGAGTTTAACTCCGTAAGTTGAATGCACAAATTGAAGACCGTTCTGTTAGGTAGCTCCGTTTTGGTTTTAGAAGCAGCAGTTCTACTTACAGCATATACTCCCATTAACTGAGACATGTCCAAACGCAGCTCTTACCAGAAACGTGTTTCTAACTCCTGAATCTAAAAGGAGATTTAACTCACTTAGCTGAACAAACGCACAGCCGAGCAGATTGAAGGATAGGTTTGTTCTGTGTTTTAGGTAGAGTTTTACTGCCATTTCGTTATATGCGGGAATAGTGCTGGAAATGCCTGTTTTGAGATCTCTCCACAGAAAGCGTTTCCAGACTTCCCCTTCAACACACGAGTTTACCTCTGTAAGGTGAATGCACACATTGAAGACCGTTCTGTTAGGTAGCTCCGTTTTGGTTTTAGAAGCAGACAGTTCTCCTTACAGCATATACTCCCATTCACTGAGAAATGTCCAATCGCAGGTCTTACCGGAAACGTGTTTATAACTCCTGAATCTAAAGGGAGATTTAACTCACTTAGCTGAACAAACTCACAGCAAAGCAGATTGAAGGATACGTTTCTTCTGTGTTTTAGGCAGAGTTTAACTGCTATTTCGTTAATATGCGGGAATAGTGCTGGAAATGCCTGGAAATGCCTGTTTTGAGATCTCTCCACAGAAAGCGTTTCCAGACTTCCCCTTCAACACACGAGTTTAAATCTGTAAGTTGAATGCACACATTGAAGACCGTTCTTTTAGGTAGCTCCGTTTTGCTTTTAGAAGCAGACAGTTCTGCTTACAGCATATACTACAATTCACTGAGAAACGTCCAAACGCAGCTCTTACCAGAAACGTGTTTCTAACTCCTGATTCTAAAGGGAGATTTAACTCACTTAGCTGAACAAACGCAAAGCAGAGGAGATTGAAGGATACGTTTCTTCTGTGTTTTAGGCAGAGTTTTACTGCTATTTCGTTATATGCGGGAATAGTGCTGGAAATGCCTGGAAATGCCTGTTTTGAGATCTCTCCACAGAAAGCGTTTCCAGACTTCCCCTTCAACACACGAGTTTAACTCTGTAAGTTGAATGCACACATTGAAGACCGTTCTGTTAGGTAGCTCCGTTTTGGTTTTAGAAGCAGACAGTTCTCCTTACAGCATATATTCCCATTCACTGAGAACGTTCCAAACGCAGCTCTAACCAGAAACGTGTTTCTAACTCCTGAATCTAAAGGGAGATTTAACTCACTTAGCTGAACAAACACACAGCAGAGCAGATTGAAGGATACGTTTCTTCTGTGTTTTAGGCACAGTTTTACTGCTATTTCCTTATATGCAGGAATAGTGCTGGAAATGCCTGTTTTGAGATCTCTCCACAGAAAGAGTTTCGAGACTTCTCCTTCAACACACGTGTTTAACCCTGTAAGTTGAATGGACACATTGAAGACCGTTCTGTTAGGTAGCTCCGTTTTGCTTTTAGAAGCAGACAGTTCTGCTTACAGCATATACTCCCATTCACTGAGAAATGTCTAAACGCAGCTCTTACCAGAAACGTGTTTCTAACTCCTGAATCTAAAGGGAGATTTAACTCACTTAGCTGAAGAAACGCACAGCAGAGCAGATTGAAGGATACGTTTCTTCTGTGTTTTAGGCAGAGTTTTACTGCTATTTCGTTATATGCGGGAATACTGCTGGAAATGCCTGTTTTGAGGTCTATCCACAGAAAGCGTTTCCAGACTTCCCCTTCAACACACGAGTTTAACTCTGTAAGTTGAATGCACACATTGAAGACCGTTCTGTTAGGTAGCTCCGTTTTGCTTTTAGAAGCAGACTGTTCTCCTTACAGCATGTACGCCCATTCACTGAGAAACGTCCAAACGCAGCTCTTACCAGAAACGTGTTTCTAACTCCTGAATCTAAAGGGAGATTTAACTCACTTAGCTGAACAAACGCACAGCAGAGCGGATTGAAGGATACGTTTCTTCTGTGTTTTAGGCAGAGTTTTACTGCTTTTTCGTTATATGCGGGAATAGTTCTGGAAATGCCTGTTTTGAGATCTCTCGACAGAAAGAGTTTCCAGACTTCCCCTTCAACACACGTGTTTAACCCTGTAAGTTGAATGGACACATTGAAGACCGTTCTGTTACGTAGCTCCGTTTTGCTTTTAGAAGCAGACAGTTCTCCATAAAGCATATACTCCCATTCACTGAGAAATGTCCAAACGCAGCTCTTACCAGAAACGTGTTTCTAACTCCTGAATCTAAAGGGAGTTTTAACTCACTTAGCGGAACAAACGCACAGCAGAGCAGATTGAAGGATACGTTTCTTCTGTGTTTTAGGCAGAGTTTTACTACTATTTCGTTATATGCGGGAAAAGTGCTGGAAATGCCTGGAAATGCCTGTTTTGAGATCTCTCCACAGAAAGCGTTTCCAGACTTCCCCTTCAACACACGAGTTTAACTCTGTAAGTTGAATGCACACATTGAAGACCGTTCTGTTAGGTAGCTCCGTTTTGGTTTTAGAAGCAGACAGTTCTCCTTACAGCATATACTCCCATTCACTGAGAAATGTCCAAATGCAGCTCTTAACAGCAACGTGTTTCTAACTCCTGAATCTAAAGGGAGATTCAACTCACTTAGCTGAACAAACGCACAGCAGAGCAGATTGAAGGATACGTTTCTTCTGTGTTTTAGGCAGAGTTTTACTGCTATTTCGTTATATGCGGGAATAGTGCTGGAAATGCCTGTTTTGAGATCTCTCCACAGAAAGCTTTTCAGACTTCCCCTTCAACACACGAGTTTAACTCTGTAAGTTGAATGCACACATTGAAGACCGTTCTGTTAGGTAGCTCCGTTTTGGTTTTAGAAGCAGACAGTTCTCCTTACAGCATATACTCCCATTCACTGAGAAATGTCCAAACGCAGCTCTTACCAGAAACGTGTTTCTAACTCCTGAATCTAAAGGGAGATTTAACTCACTTAGCTGAACAAACGCACAGCAGAGCAGATTGAAGGATACGTTTCTTCTGTGTTTTAGGCAGAGTTTTACTGCTATTTCGTTATATGCGGCAATAGTGCTGGAAATGCCTGTTTTGAGATCTCTCCACAGAAAGAGTTTCCAGACTTCCCCTTCAACACACGTGTTTAACCGTGTAAGTTGAATGGACACATTGAAGACCGTTCTTTTAGGTAGCTCCGTTTTGCTTTTAGAAGCAGACAGTTCTCCATACAGCATATACTCCCATTCACTGAGAAACGTCCAAACGCAGCTCTTACCAGAAACGTGTTTCTAACTCCTGAATCTAAAGGGAGATTTAACTCACTTAGCTGAACAAAGGCACAGCAGAGCAGATTGAAGGATACGTTTCTTCTGTGTTTTAGGCAGAGTTTTACTGCTATTTCGTTATATGCGGGAATAGTGCTGGAAATGCCTGTTTTGAGATCTATCCACAGAAAGCGTTTCCAGACTTCCCCTTCAACACACGAGTTTAACTCTGTAAGTTGAATGCACTCATTGAAGACCGTTCTGTTAGGTAGCTCCGTTTTGCTTTTAGAAGCAGACAGTTCTCCTTACAGCATGTACTCCCATTCACTGAGAAACGTCCAAACGCAGCTCTTACCAGAAACGTGTTTCTAACTCCTGAATCTAAAGGGAGATTTAACTCACTTAGCTGAACAAATGCACAGCAGAGCAGATTGAAGGATACGTTTCTTCTGTGTTTTAGGCAGAGTTTTACTGCTATTTCGTTATATGCGGGAATAGTGCTGGAAATGCCTGTTTTGAGATCTATCCACAGAAAGCGTTTCCAGACTTCCCCTTCAACACACGAGTTTAAATCTGTAAGTTGAATGCACACATTGAAGACCGTTCTTTTAGGTAGCTCCGTTTTGCTTTTAGAAGCAGACAGTTCTCCTTACAGCATGTACTCCCATTCACTGAGAAACGTCCAAACGCAGCTCTTACCAGAAACGTGGTTCTAACTCCTGAATCTAAAGGGAGATTTAACTCACTTAGCTGAACAAAGGCACAGCAGAGCAGATTGAAGGATACGTTTCTTCTGTGTTTTAGGCAGAGTTTTACTGCTATTTCGTTATATGCGGGAATCGTGCTGGAAATGCCTGGAAATGCCTGTTTTGAGATCTCTCCACAGAAAGCGTTTCCAGACTTCCCATTCAACACACGAGTTTAACTCTGTAAGTTGAATGCACACATTGAAAACCGTACTGTTAGGTAGCTCCGTTTTGGTTTTAGAAGCAGACAGTTCTACTTACAGCATATACTCCCATTTACTGAGACATGTCCAAACGCAGCTCTTACCAGAAACGTGTTTCTAACTCCTGAATCTAAAGGGAGATTTAACTCACTTAGCTGAACAAACGCACAGCCGAGCAGATTGAAAGATACGTTTGTTCTGTGTTTTAGGTAGAGTTTTACTGCCATTTCGTTATATGCTTGAATAGTGCTAAAAATGCCTGTTTTGAGATCTCTCCACAGAGAGCGTTTCCAGACTTCCCCTTCAACACACGAGTTTAACTCTGTAAGGTGAATGCACACATTGAAGAACGTTCTGTTAGGAAGCTCCGTTTTGGTTTTAGAAGCAGACAGTTCTCCTTACAGCATATACTCCCATTCACTGAGAAATGTCCAATCGCAGCTCTTACCAGAAACGTGTTTATAACTCCTGAATCTAAAGGGAGATTTAACACACTTAGCTGAACAAACGCACAGCAAAGCAGATTGAAGGATACGTTTCTTCTGTGTTTTAGGCAGAGTTTAACTGCTATTTCGTTAATATGCGGGAATAGTGCTGGAAATGCCTGGAAATGCGTGTTTTGAGATCTCTCCACAGAAAGCGTTTCCAGACGTCCCCTTCAACACACCAGTTTAACCCTGTAAGTTGAATGGACACATTGAAGACCGTTCTGTTAGGTAGCTCCGTTTTGGTTTTAGAAGCAGACAGTTCTCCTTACAGCATATAATCCCATTCACTGAGAAATGTCCAAACGCAGCTCTTACCAGAAACGTGTTTCTAACTCCTGAATCTAAAGTGAGATTTAACTCACTTAGCTGAACAAGCGCACAGCAGAGCAGATTGAAGGATACGTTTCTTCTGTGTTTTAGGTACACTTTTACTGCTATTTCGTTATATGCGGGAATAGTGCTGGAAATGCCTGTTTTGAGATCTCTCCACATAAAGCGTTTCCAGACGTCCCCTTCAACACACGTGTTTAACTCTGTAAGTTGAATGCACACATTGAAGACCGTTCTGTTAGGTAGCTCCGTTTTGCTGTGAAAAGCAGACAGTTCTCCTTACACCATATACTCGCATTCACTGAGAAACGTCCAAACGCAGCTCTTACCAGAAATGTGTTTCTAACTCCTGAATCTAAAGGGAGATTTAACTCACTTAGCTGAACTAACGCATAGCAGAGCAGATTGAAGGATACGTTTCTTCTGTGTTTTAGGCAGAGTTTTACTGCTATTTCGTTATATGCGGGAATAGTGCTGGAAATGCCTGTTTTGAGATCTCTCCACAGAAAGCGTTTCCAGACTTCCCCTTCAACACACGAGTTTAACCCTGTAAGTTGAATGGACACATTGAAGACCGTTCTGTTAGGTTGCTCCGTTTTGGTTTTAGAAGCAGACAGTTCTCCTTACAGCATATAATCCCATTCACTGAGAAATGTCCAAATGCAGCTCTTACCAGAAACGTGTTTCTAACTCCTGAATCTAAAGGGAGATTTAACTCACTTAGCTGAACAAACGCACAGCAGAGCAGATTGAAGGATACGTTTCTTCTGTCTTTTAGGCAGAGTTTTACTGCTATTTCGTTATATGCGGGAATAGTTCTGGAAATGCCTGTTTTGAGATCTCTCGACAGAAAGAGTTTCCAGACTTCCCCTTCAACACACGTGTTTAACCCTGTAATTTGAATGGACACATTGAAGACCGTTCTGTTAGGAGCTCCGTTTTGCTTTTAGAAGCAGACAGTTCTCCTTACAGCATATACTCCCATTCACTGAGAAATGTCCAAATGCAGCTCTTACCAGAAACGTGTTTCTAACTCCTGAATCTAAAGGGAGATTTAACTCACTTAGCTGAACAAACGCACAGCAGAGCAGATTGAAGGATAGATTTCTTTTGTGTTTTAGGCAGAGTTTTACTGCTATTTCGTTATATGCGGGAATAGTGCTGGAAATGCCTGGAAATGCCTGTTTTGAGATCTCTCCACAGAAAGCGTTTCCAGACTTCCCCTTCAACACACGAGTTTAACTCTGTAAGTTGAATGGACACATTGAAGACCGTTCTGTTAGGTACCTCCGTTTTGATTTCAGAAGCAGACAGTTCTCTTTACAGCTTGTACACCCTTTCACTGAGAAATGTCCAAACGCAGCTCTTACCAGAAACGTGTTTCTAACTCCTGAATCTAAAGGGAGATTTAACTCACTTAGCTGAACAAACGCACAGCCGAGCAGATTGAAGGATACGTTTGTTCTGTGTTTTAGGTAGAGTTTTACTGCCATTTCGTTATATGCGGGAATAGTGCTGGAAATGCCTGTTTTGAGATCTCTCCACAGAAAGCGTTTCCAGACTTCCCCTTCAACACACGAGTTTAACTCTGTAAGGTGAATGCACACATTGAAGACCGTTCTGTTAGGTAGCTCCGTTTTGGTTTTAGAGGCAGACAGTTCTGCTTACAGCATATACTCCCATTCACTGAGAAATGTCCAATCGCAGCTCTTACCAGAAACGTGTTTCTAACTCCTGAATCTAAAGGGAGATTTAACTCACTTAGCTGAACAAACGCACAGCAAAGCAGACTGAAGGATTCGTTTCTTCTGTGTTTTAGGCAGAGTTTAACTGCTATTTCGTTAATATGCGGGAATAGTGCTGGAAATGCCTGGTAATGCCTGTTTTGTGATCTCTCCACAGAAAGCGTTTCCAGACTTCCCCTTCAACACACGAGTTTAACCCTGTAAGTTGAATGGACACATTGAAGACCGTTCTGTTAGGTAGCTCAGTTTTGGTTTTAGAAGCAGACCGTTCTCCTTACAGGTTGTACTCCCATTCACTGAGAAATGTCCAAACGCAGCTCTTACCAGAAACGTGTTTCTAACTCATGACTCTAAAGGGATATTTAAGTCACTTAGCTGAACAAACGAACAACAGAACAGATTGAAGGATACGTTTCTTCTGCGTTTTAGGCAGAGTTTTACTGCTATTTCTTTATATGCGGGAATAGTGCTGGAAATGCCTGTTTTGAGATCTCTCCACAGAAAGCGTTTCCAGACTTCCCCTTCAACACAGGAGTTTAACTCTGTAAGTTGAATGCACACATTGAAGACCGTTCTGTTAGGTAGCTCCGTTTTGGTTTTAGAAGCAGAGAGTTCTCCTTACAGCATATACTCCCATTCACTGAGAGATGTCCAAACGCAGCTCTTACCAGAAACGTGTTTCTAACTCCTGAATCTAAAGGGAGATTTAACTCACTTAGCTGAACAAACACACAGCAGAGCAGATTGAAGGATAGGTTTCTTCTGTGTTTTAAGCACACTTTTACTGCTATTTCGTTATATGCGGGAATAGTGCTGGAAATGCCTGTTTTGAGATCTCTCCACAGAAAGAGTTTCCAGACTTCCCCTTCAACACACGTGTTTAACCCTGTAAGTTGAATGGACACATTGAAGACCGTTCTGTCAGGTAGCTCCGTTTTGGTTTTAGAAGCAGACAGTTCTCCTTACAGCATATACTCCCATTCACTGAGAAATGTCCAATCGCAGCTCTTACCAGAAACGTGTTTATAACTCCTGAATCTAAAGGGAGATTTAACTCACTTAGCTGAACAAACGCACAGCAAAGCAGATTGAAGGATACGTTTCTTCTGTGTTTTAGGCAGAGTTTAACTGCTATTTCGTTAATATGCGGGAATAGTGCTGGAAATGCCTGGAAATGCCTGTTTTGAGATCTCTCCACAGAAAGCGTTTCCAGACTTCCCCTTCAACACACGAGTTTAACCCTGTAAGTTGAATGGACACATTGAAGACAGTTCTGTTAGGTAGCTCCATTTTGGTTTTAGAAGCAGACAGTTCTCCTTACAGCATATAATCCCATTCACTGAGAAATGTCCAAACGCAGCTCTTACCAGAAACGTGTTTCTAACTCTTGAATCTAAAGTGAGATTTAACTCACTTAGCTGAACAAACGCACAGCACAGCAGATTGAAGGATACGTTTCTTCTGTGTTTTAGGCACACTTTTACTGCTATTTCGTTATATGCGGGAATAGTGCTGGAAATGCCTGTTTTTAGATCTCTCCACAGAAAGCGTTTCCAGACTTCCCGTTCAACACACGTGTTTATCTCTGTAAGTTGAATGCACAAATTGAAGACCGTTCTTTTAGGTAGCTCCGTTTTGCTGTGAAAAGCAGACAGTTCTCCTTACAGCATATACTCGCATTCACTGAGAAACGTCCAAACGCAGCTCTTACCAGAAACGTGTTTCTAACTCCTGAATCTAAAGGGAGATTTAACTCACTTAGCTGAACTAACGCATAGCAGAGCAGATTGAAGGATACCTTTGTTCTGTGTTTTAGGTAGAGTTTTACTGCCATTTCGTTATATGCGGGAATAGTGCTGGAAATGCCTGTTTTGAGATCTCTCCACAGAAAGCGTTTCCAGACTTCCCCTTCAACACACGAGTTTAACTGTGTAAGGTGAATGCACACATTGAAGACCGTTCTGTTAGGTAGCTCCGTTTTGGTTTTAGAAGCAGACAGTTCTCCTTACAGCATATACTCCCATTCACTGAGGAATGTCCAATCGCAGGTCTTACCGGAAACGTGTTTATAACTCCTGAATCTAAAGGGAGTTTTAACTCACTTAGCTGAACAAACTCACAGAAAAGCAGATTGAAGGATACGTTTCTTCTGTGTTTTAGGCAGAGTTTAACTGCTATTTCGTTAATATGCGGGAATAGTGCTGGAAATGCCTGGAAATGCCTGTTTTGAGATCTCTCCACAGAAAGCGTTTCCAGACTTCCCCTTCAACACACGAGTTTAACTCTGTAAGTTGAATGCACACATTGAAGACCGTTCTGTTAGGTAGCTCCGTTTTGCTTTTAGAAGCAGACAGTTCTGCTTACAGCATATACTCCAATTCACTGAGAAACGTCCAAACGCAGCTCTTACCAGAAACGTGTTTCTAACTCCTGAATCTAAAGGGAGATTTAACTCACTTAGCTGAACAAACGCAAAGCAGAGCAGATTGAAGGATACGTTTCTTCTGTGTTTTAGGCAGAGTTTTACTGCTATTTCGTTATATGCGGGAATAGTGCTGGAAATGCCTGGAAATGCCTGTTTTGAGATCTCTCCACAGAAAGCGTTTCCAGACTTCCCCTTCAACACACGAGTTTAACTCTGTAAGTTGAATGCACACATTGAAGACCGTTCTGTTAGGTAGCTCCGTTTTGGTTTTAGAAGCAGACAGTTCTCCTTACAGCTTATACTCCCATTTACTGAGACATGTCCAAACGCAGCTCTTACCAGGAACGTGTTTCTAACTCCTGAATCTAAAGGGAGATTTAACTCACTTAGCTGAACAAACCCACAGCCGAGCAGATTGAAGGTTACGTTTGTTCTGTGTTTTAGGTAGAGTTTTACTGCCATTTCGTTATATGCGGGAATAGTGCTGGAAATGCCTGTTTTGAGATCTCTCCACAGAAAGCGTTTCCAGACTTCCCCTTCAACACACTAGTTTAACTCTGTAAGTTGAATGCACACATTGAAGACCGTTCTGATAGGTAACTCCGTTTTGGTTTTAGAAGCAGACAGTTCTCCTTACAGCATATACTCCCATTCACTGAGAAATGTCCAATCGCAGCTCTTACCAGAAACGTGTTTATAACTCCTGAATCTAAAGGAAGATTTAACACACTTAGCTGAACAAACGCACAGCCAAGCAGATTGAAGGATACGTTTCTTCTGTGTTTTAGGCAGAGTTTTACTGCTATTTCGTTATATGCGGGAATAGTGCTGGAAATGCCTGTTTTGAGATCTCTCCACAGAAAGCGTTTCCAGACTTCCCCTTCATCACACGAGTTTAACTCTGTAAGTTGAATGCACACATTGAAGACCGTTCTGTTAGGTAGCTCCGTTTTGGTTTTAGAAGCAGACAGTTCTCCTTACAGCATATACTCCCATTCACTGAGAAATGTCCAAACGCAGCTCTTACCAGAAACGTGTTTCTAACTCCTGAATCTAAAGGGAGATTTAACTCATTTAGCTGAATAAACGCACAGCAGAGCAGTTGAAGGATACGTTTCTTCTGTGTTTTAGGCAGAGTTTTACTGCTATTTCGTTATATGCGGGAATAGTGCTGGAAATGCCTGGAAATGCCTGTTTTGAGATCTCTCCACAGAAAGCGTTTCCAGACTTCCCCTTCAACACACGAGATTAACTCTGTAAGTTGAATGAACACATTGAAGACCGTTCTGTTAGGTAGCTCCGTTTTGGTTTTAGAAGTAGACAGTTCTCCTTACATCATATACTCCAATTCACTGAGAAATGTCCAAAGGCAGCTCTTACCAGAAAAGTGTTTCTAACTCCTGAATCTAAAGGGAGACTTAACTCACATAGCTGAACAAACGCACAGCAGAGCAGATTGAAGGATACGTTTCTTCTGTGTTTTAGGCAGAGTTTTACTGCTATTTCGTTATATGCGGGAATAGTGCTGGAAATGCCTGTTTTGAGATCTCTCCACAGAAAGCGTTTCCAGACTTCCCCTTCAACACACGAGTTTAACTCTGTAAGTTGAATGCACACATTGAAGACCGTTCTCTTAGGTAGCTCCGTTTTGGTTTTAGAAGCAGACAGTTCTCCTTACAGCATATACTCCCATTCACTGAGGAATGTCCAAACGCAGCTCTTACCAGAAACGTGTTTCTAACTCCTGAATCTAAAGGGAGATTTAACTCCCTTAGCTGAACAAACGCACAGCAGAGCAGATTGAAGGATACGTTTCTTCTATGTTTTCGGCAGAGTTTTACTGCTATTTCGTTATAAGCGGGAATAGTGCTGGAAATGCCTGGAAATACCTGTTTTGAAATCTCTCCAAAGAAAGCGTTTCCAGACTTCCCCTTCAAAACACGAGTTTAACTCTGTAAGTTGAATGCACACATTGAAGACCGTTCTGTTAGGTAGCTCCGTTTTGGTTTTAGAAGCAGACAGTTCTCCTTACAGCATATACTCCCATTCACTGAGAAATGTCCAAACGCAGCTCTTACCAGAAACGTGTTTCTAACTCCTGAATCGAAAGGGAGATTTAACTCACTTAGCTCAACAAACGCACAGCAGAGCAGATTGAAGGATACGTTTCTTCTGTGTTTTAGGCAGAGTTTTACTGCTATTTCGTTATATGCGGGAATAGTGCTGGAAATGCCTGGAAATGCCTGTTTTGAGATCTCTCCACAGAAAGCGTTTCCAGACTTCCCCTTCAACACACGAGTTTAACCCTGTACGTTGAATGCACACATTGAAGAACGTTCTGTTAGGTAGCTCCGTTTTGGTTTTAGAAGCAGACAGTTCTCCTTACAGCATATACTCCCATTCACTGACAAATGTCCAAACGCAGCTCTTACCAGAAACGTGTTTCTAACTCCTGAATCTAAAGGGAGATTTAACTCACTTAGCTGAACAAACGCACAGCAGAGCAGATTGAAGGATACGTTTCTTCTGTGTTTTGGGCAGAGTTTTACGGCTATTTCGTTATATCCGGGAATAGTGCTGGAAATGCCTGTTTTGAGATCTCTCCACAGAAAGCGTTTCCAGACTTCCCCTTCAACAAACGAGTTTAACTCTGTAAGTTGAATGCACACCTTGAAGACCGTTCTGTTAGGTAGCTCCGTTTTGGTTTTAGAAGCAGACAGTTCTCCTTACAGCATATACTCCCATTCACTGAGGAATGTCCAAACGCAGCTCTTACCAGAAACGTGTTTCTAACTCCTGAATCTAAAGGGAGATTTAACACACTTAGCTGAACAAATGCACAGCAGAGCAGATTGAAGGATACGTTTCTTCTGTGTTTTAGGCAGAGTTTTACTGCTATTTCGTTATATGCGGGAATAGTGCTGGAAATGCCTGGAAATGCCTGTTTTGAGATCTCTCCACAGAAAGCGTTTCCAGACTTCCCCTTCAACACACGAGTTTAACTCTGTAAGTTGAATGCACACATTGAAGACCGTTCTGTTAGGTAGCTCCGTTTTGGTTTTAGAAGCAGACAGTTCTCCTTACAGCATATACTCCCATTCACTGAGAAATGTCCAAACGCAGCTCTTACCAGAAACGTTTTTCTAACTCCTGAATCTAAAGGGAGATTTAACTCACTTAGCTGAACAAACGCACAGCAGAGCAGATTGAAGGATACGTTTCTTCTATGTTTTAGGCAGAGTTTTACTGCTATTTCGTTATATGCGGGAATAGTGCTGGAAATGCCTGTTTTCAGATCTCTCCACAGAAAGCGTTTCCAGACTTCCCCTTCAACACACGAGTTTAACTCTGTAAGTTGAATGCACACATTGAAGACCGTTCTGTTAGGTAGCACCGTTTTGGTTTTAGAAGCAGACAGTTCTCCTTACAGCATATACTCCCATTCACTGAGAAATGTCCAAACGCAGCTCTTACCAGAAACGTGTTTCTAACTCCTGAATCTAAAGGGAGATTTAACTCACTTAGCTGAACAAACGCACAGCAGAGCAGATTGAAGGATACGTTTCTTCTGTGTTTTAGGCAGAGTTTTACTGCTATTTCGTTATATGCGGGAATAGTGCTGGAAATGCCTGTTTTGAGATTTCTCCACAGAAAGCGTTTCCAGACTTCCCCTTCAACACACGAGTTTAACTCTGTAAGTTGAATGCACACATTGAAGACCGTTCTGTTAGGTAGCTCCGTTTTGGTTTTAGAAGCAGACAGTTCTCTTTACAGCATATACTCCCATTCACTGAGAAATGTCCAAACGCAGCTCTTACCAGAAACGGGTTTCTAACTCCTGAATCTAAAGGGAGATTTAACTCACTTAGCTGAACAATCGCACAGCAGAGCAGATTGAAGGATACGTTTCTTCTGTGTTTTAGGCAGAGTTTTACTGCTATTTCGTTATATGCTGGAATAGTGCTGGAAATGCCTGGAAATGCCTGTTTTGAGATCTCTCCACAGAAAGCGTTTCCAGACTTCCCCTTCAACACAGGAATTTAACTCTGTAAGTTGAATGCACACATTGAAGACCGTTCTGTTAGGTAGCTCCGTTTTGGTTTTAGAAGCAGACAGTTCTCCTTACAGCATATACTCCCATTCACTGAGAAATGTCCAAACGCAGCTCTAACCAGAAACGTGTTTCTAACTCCTGAATCTAAAGGGAGATTTAACTCACTTAGCTGAACAAACGCACAGCAGAGCAGATTGAAGGATACGTTTCTTCTGTGTTTTAGGCAGAGTTTTACTGCTATTTCGTTATATGCGGGAATAGTGCTGGAAATGCCTGTTTTGAGATCTCTCCACAGAAAGCGTTTCCAGACTTCCCCTTCAACACACGAGTTTAACTCTGTAAGTTGAATGCACACATTGAAGACCGTTCTGTTAGGTAGCTCCGTTTTGGTTTTAGAAGCAGACAGTTCTCCTTACAGCATATACTCCCATTCACTGAGGAATGTCCAAACGCAGCTCTTACCAGAAACGTGTTTCTAACTCCTGAATCAAAAGGGAGATTTAACTCACTTAGCTGAACAAATGCACAGCAGAGCAGATTGAAGGATACGTTTCTTCTGTGTTTTAGGCAGAGTTTTACTGCTATTTCGTTATATGCGGGAATAGTGCTGGAAATGCCTGGAAATGCCTGTTTTGAGATCTCTCCACAGAAAGCGTTTCCAGACTTCCCCTTCAACACACGAGTTTAACTCGGTAAGTTGAATGCACACATTGAAGACCGTTCTGTTAGGTAGCTCCGTTTTGGTTTTAGAAGCAGACAGTTCTCCTTACAGCATATACTCCCATTCACTGAGAAATGTCCAAACGAGCTCTTACCAGAAACGTGTTTCTAACTCCTGAATCTAAAGGGAGATTTAACTCACTTAGCTGAACAAACACACAGCAGAGAAGATTGAAGGATACGTTTCTTCTGTGTTTTAGGCAGAGTTTTACTGCTATTTCGTTATATGCGGGAATAGTGCTGGAAATGCCTGTTTTGAGATCTCTCCACAGAAAGCGTTTCCAGACTTCCCCTTCAACACACGAGTTTAACTCTGTAAGTTGAATGCACACATTGAAGACCGTTCTGTTAGGTAGCTCCGTTTTGGTTTTAGAAGCAGACAGTTCTCCTTACAGCATATACTCCCATTCACTGAGAAATGTCCAAACGCAGCTCTTACCAGAAACGTGTTTCTAACTCCTGAATCTAAAGTGAGATTTAACTCACTTAGCTGAACAAACGCACAGCAGAGCAGATTGAAGGATACGTTTCTTCTGTGTTTTAGGCAGAGTTTTACTGCTATTTCGTTACATGCGGGAATAGTGCTGGAAATGCCTGTTTTGAGATCTCTCCACAGAAAGCGTTTCCAGACTTCCCCTTCAACACACGAGTTTAAATCTGTAAGTTGAATGCACTCATTGAAGACCGTTCTGTTAGGTAGCTCCGTTTTGGTTTTAGAAGCAGACAGTTCTCCTTACAGCATATACTCCCATTCACTGAGAAATGTCCAAACGCAGCTCTTACCAGAAACGTGTTTCTAACTCCTGAATCTAAAGGGAGATTTAACTCACTTAGCTGAACAAACGCACAGCAGAGCAGATTGAAGGATACGTTTCTTCTGTGTTTTAGGCAGAGTTTTACTGCTATTTCGTTATATGCGGGAATAGTGCTGGAAATGCCTGTTTTGAGATCTCTCCACAGAAAGCGTTTCCAGACTTCCCCTTCAACACACGAGTTTAACTCTGTAAGTTGAATGCACACATTGAAGACCGTTCTGTTAGGTAGCTCCGTTTTGGTTTTAGAAGCAGACAGTTCTCCTTACAGCATATACTCCCATTCACTGAGAAATGTCCAAACGCAGCTCTTACCAGAAACGTGTTTCTAACTCCTGAATCTAAAGGGAGATTTAACTCACTTAGCTGAACAAACGCACAGCAGAGCAGATTGAAGGATACGTTTCTTCTTTGTTTTAGGCAGAGTTTTACTGCTATTTCGTTATATGCGGGAATAGTGCTGGAAATGCCTGTTTTGAGATCTCTCCACAGAAAGCGTTTCCAGACTTCCCCTTCAACACACGAGTTTGATTCTGTAAGTTGAATGCACACATTGAAGACCGTTCTGTTAGGTAGCTCCGTTTTGGTTTTAGAAGCAGACAGTTCTCCTTACAGCATATACTCCCATTCACTGAGAAATGTCCAAACGCAGCTCTTACCAGAAACGTGTTTCTAACTCCTGAATCTAAAGGGAGATTTAACTCACTTAGCTGAACAAACGCACAGCAGAGCAGATTGAAGGATACGTTTCTTCTGTGTTTTAGGCAGAGTTTTACTGCTATTTCGTTATATGCGGGAATAGTGCTGGAAATGCCTGTTTTGAGATCTCTCCACAGAAACGGTTTCCAGACTTCCCCTTCAACACACGAGTTTAACTCTGTAAGTTGAATGCACACATTGAAGACCGTTCTGTTAGGTAGCTCCGTTTTGGTTTTAGAAGCAGACAGTTCTCCTTACAGCATATACTCCCATTCACTGAGAAATGTCCAAACGCAGCTCTTACCAGAAACGTGTTTCTAACTCCTGAATCTAAAGGGAGATTTAACTCACTTAGCTGAACAAACGCACAGCAGAGCAGATTGAAGGATACGTTTCTTCTGTGTTTTAGGCAGAGTTTTACTGCTATTTCGTTATATGCGGGAATAGTGCTGGAAATGCCTGTTTTGAGATCTCTCCACAGAAAGCGTTTCCAGACTTCCCCTTCAACACACGAGTTTAATTCTGTAAGTTGAATGCACACATTGAAGACCGTTCTGTTAGGTAGCTCCGTTTTGGTTTTAGAAGCAGACAGTTCTCCTTACAGCATATACTCCCATTCACTGAGAAATGTCCAAACGCAGCTCTTACCAGAAACGTGTTTCTAACTCCTGAATCTAAAGGGAGATTTAACTCACTTAGCTGAACAAACGCACAGCAGAGCAGATTGAAGGATACGTTTCTTCTGTGTTTTAGGCAGAGTTTTACTGCTATTTCGTTATATGCGGGAATAGTGCTGTAAATGCCTGGAAATGCCTGTTTTGAGATCTCTCCACAGAAAGCGTTTCCAGACTTCCCCTTCAACACACGAGTTTAACTCTGTACGTTGAATGCACACATTGAAGACCGTTCTGTTAGGTAGCTCCGTTTTGGTTTTAGAAGCAGACAGTTCTCCTTACAGCATATACTCCCATTCACTGAGAAATGTCCAAACGCAGCTCTTACCAGAAACGTGTTTCTAACTCCTGAATCTAAAGGGAGATTTAACTCACTTAGCTGAACAAACGCACAGCAGAGCAGATTGAAGGATACGTTTCTTCTGTGTTTTGGGCAGAGTTTTACTGCTATTTCGTTATATCCGGGAATAGTGCTGGAAATGCCTGTTTTGAGATCTCTCCACAGAAAGCGTTTCCAGACTTCCCCTTCAACACACGAGTTTAACTGTGTAAGTTGAATGCACACATTGAAGACCGTTCTGTTAGGTACCTCCGTTTTGGTTTTAGAAGCAGACAGTTCTCCTTACTGCATATACTCCCATTCACTGAGAAATGTCCAAACGCAGCTCTTACCAGAAACGTGTTTCTAACTCCTGAATCTAAAGGTAGATTTAACTCACTTAGCTGAACAAACGCACAGCAGAGCAGATTGAAGGATACGTTTCTTCTGTGTTTTAGGCAGAGTTTTACTGCTATTTCGTTATATGTGGTAATAGTGCTGGAAATGCCTGTTTTGAGATCTCTTTACAGAAAGCGTTTCCAGACTTCCTCTTCAACACTCGAGTTTAACTCTGTAAGTTGAATGCACACATTGAAGACCGTTCTGTTAGGTAGTTCCGTTTTGGTTTTAGAAGCAGACAGTTCTCCTTACAGCATATACTCCCATTCACTGAGGAATGTCCAAACGCAGCTCTTACCAGAAACGTGTTTCTAACTCCTGAATCTAAAGGGAGATTTAACTCACTTAGCTGAACAAATGCACAGCAGAGCAGATTGAAGGATACGTTTCTTCTGTGTTTTAGGCAGAGTTTTACTGCTATTTCGTTATATGCGGGAATAGTGCTGGAAATGCCTGGAAATGCCTGTTTTGAGATCTCTCCACAGAAAGCGTTTCCAGACTTCCCCTTCAACACACGAGTTTAACTCTGTAAGTTGAATGCACACATTGAAGACCGTTCTGTTAGGTAGTTCCGTTTTGGTTTTAGAAGCAGACAGTTCTCCTTACAGCATATACTCCCATTCACTGAGGAATGTCCAAACGCAGCTCTTACCAGAAACGTGTTTCTAACTCCTGAATCAAAAGGGAGATTTAACTCACTTAGCTGAACAAATGCACAGCAGAGCAGATTGAAGGATACGTTTCTTCTGTGTTTTAGGCAGAGTTTTACTGCTATTTCGTTATATGCGGGAATAGTGCTGGAAATGCCTGGAAATGCCTGTTTTGAGATCTCTCCACAGAAAGCGTTTCCAGACTTCCCCTTCAACACACGAGTTTAACTCGGTAAGTTGAATGCACACGTTGAAGACCGTTCTGTTAGGTAGCTCCGTTTTGGTTTTAGAAGCAGACAGTTCTCCTTACAGCATATACTCCCATTCACTGAGAAATGTCCAAACGAGCACTTACCAGAAACGTGTTTCTAACTCCTGAATCTAAAGGGAGATTTAACTCACTTAGCTGAACAAACACACAGCAGAGAAGATTGAAGGATACGTTTCTTCTGTGTTTTAGGCAGAGTTTTACTGCTATTTCGTTATATGCGGGAATAGTGCTGGAAATGCCTGTTTTGAGATCTCTCCACAGAAAGCGTTTCCAGACTTCCCCTTCAACACACGAGTTTAACTCTGTAAGTTGAATGCACACATTGAAGACCGTTCTGTTAGGTAGCTCCGTTTTGGTTTTAGAAGCAGACAGTTCTCCTTACAGCATATAATCCCATTCACTGAGAAATGTCCAAACGCAGCTCTTACCAGAAACGTGTTTCTAACTCCTGAATCTAAAGTGAGATTTAACTCACTTAGCTGAACAAACGCACAGCAGAGCAGATTGAAGGATACGTTTCTTCTGTGTTTTAGGCAGAGTTTTACTGCTATTTCGTTATATGCGGGAATAGTGCTGGAAATGCCTGTTTTGAGATCTCTCCACAGAAAGCGTTTCCAGACTTCCCCTTCAACACACGAGTTTAAATCTGTAAGTTGAATGCACTCATTGAAGACCGTTCTGTTAGGTAGCTCCGTTTTGGTTTTAGAAGCAGACAGTTCTCCTTACAGCATATACTCCCATTCACTGAGAAATGTCCAAACGCAGCTCTTACCAGAAACGTGTTTCTAACTCCTGAATCTAAAGGGAGTTTTAACTCACTTAGCTGAACAAACGCACAGCAGAGCAGATTGAAGGATACGTTTCTTCTGTATTTTAGGCAGAGTTTTACTGCTATTTCGTTATATGCGGGAATAGTGCTGGAAATGCCTGTTTTGAGATCTCTCCACAGAAAGCGTTTCCAGACTTCCCCTTCAACACACGAGTTTAACTCTGTAAGTTGAATGCACACATTGAAGACCGTTCTGTTAGGTAGCTCCGTTTTGGTTTTAGAAGCAGACAGTTCTCCTTACAGCATATACTCCCATTCACTGAGAAATGTCCAAACGCAGCTCTTACCAGAAACGTGTTTCTAACTCCTGAATCTAAAGGGAGATTTAACTCACTTAGCTGAACAAACGCACAGCAGAGCAGATTGAAGGATACGTTTCTTCTGTGTTTTAGGCAGAGTTTTACTGCTATTTCGTTATATGCGGGAATAGTGCTGGAAATGCCTGTTTTGAGATCTCTCCACAGAAAGCGTTTCCAGACTTCCCCTTCAACACACGAGTTTAATTCTGTAAGTTGAATGCACACATTGAAGACCGTTCTGTTAGGTAGCTCCGTTTTGGTTTTAGAAGCAGACAGTTCTCCTTACAGCATATACTCCCATTCACTGAGAAATGTCCAAACGCAGCTCTTACCAGAAACGTGTTTCTAACTCCTGAATCTAAAGGGAGATTTAACTCACTTAGCTGAACAAACGCACAGCAGAGCAGATTGAAGGATACGTTTCTTCTGTGTTTTAGGCAGAGTTTTACTGCTATTTCGTTATATGCGGGAATAGTGCTGGAAATGCCTGTTTTGAGATCTCTCCACAGAAAGGGTTTCCAGACTTCCCCTTCAACACACGAGTTTAACTCTGTAAGTTGAATGCACACATTGAAGACCGTTCTGTTAGGTAGCTCCGTTTTTGTTTTAGAAGCAGACAGTTCTCCTTACAGCATATACTCCCATTCACTGAGAAATGTCCAAACGCAGCTCTTACCAGAAACATGTTTCTAACTCCTGAATCTAAAGGGAGATTTAACTCACTTAGCTGAACAAACGCACAGCAGAGCAGATTGAAGGATACGTTTCTTCTGTGTTTTAGGCAGAGTTTTACTGCTATTTCGTTATATGCGGGAATAGTGCTGGAAATGCCTGTTTTGAGATCTCTCCACAGAAAGCGTTTCCAGACTTCCCCTTCAACACACGAGTTTAATTCTGTAAGTTGAATGCACACATTGAAGACCGTTCTGTTAGGTAGCTCCGTTTTGGTTTTAGAAGCAGACAGTTCTCCTTACAGCATATACTCCCATTCACTGAGAAATGTCCAAACGCAGGTCTTACCAGAAACGTGTTTCTAACTCCTGAATCTAAAGGGAGATTTAACTCACTTAGCTGAACAAACGCACAGCAGAGCAGATTGAAGGATACGTTTCTTCTGTGTTTTAGGCAGAGTTTTACTGCTATTTCGTTATATGCGGGAATAGTGCTGGAAATGCCTGGAAATGCCTGTTTTGAGATCTCTCCACAGAAAGCGTTTCCAGACTTCCCCTTCAACACACGAGTTTAACTCTGTAAGTTGAATGCACACATTGAAGACCGTTCTGTTAGGTAGCTCCGTTTTGGTTTTAGAAGCAGACAGTTCTCCTTACAGCATATACTCCCATTCACTGAGAAATGTCCAAACGCAGCTCTTACCAGAAACGTGTTTCTAACTCCTGAATCTAAAGGGAGATTTAACTCACTTAGCTGAACAAACGCACAGCAGAGCAGATTGAAGGATACGTTTCTTCTGTGTTTTAGGCAGAGTTTTACTGCTATTTCGTTATATGCGGGAATAGTGCTGGAAATGCCTGTTTTGAGATCTCTCCACAGAAAGCGTTTCCAGACTTCCCCTTCAACACACGAGTTTAACTCTGTAAGTTGAATGCACACATTGAAGACCGTTCTGTTAGGTAGCTCCGTTTTGGTTTTAGAAGCAGACAGTTCTCCTTACAGCATATACTCCCATTCACTGAGGAATGTCCAAACGCAGCTCTTACCTGAAACGTGTTTCTAACTCCTGAATCTAAAGGGAGATTTAACTCACTTAGCTGAACAAACGCACAGCAGAGCAGATTGAAGGATACGTTTCTTCTGTGTTTTAGGCAGAGTTTTACTGCTATTTCGTTATATGCGGGAATAGTGCTGGAAATGCCTGGAAATGCCTGTTTTGAGATCTCTCCACAGAAAGCGTTTCCAGACTTCCCCTTCAACACACGAGTTTAACTCTGTAAGTTGAATGCACACATTGAAGACCGTTCTGTTAGGTAGCTCCGTTTTGGTTTTAGAAGCAGACAGTCCTCCTTACAGCATATAGTCCCATTCACTGCGGAATGTCCAAACGCAGCTCTTACCAGAGACGTGTTTCTAACTCCTGAATCTAAAGGGAGATTTAACTCACTTAGCTGAACAAATGCACAGCAGAGCAGATTGAAGGATACGTTTCTTCTGTGTTTTAGGCAGAGTTTTACTGCTATTTCGTTATATGCGGGAATAGTGCTGGAAATGCCTGGAAATGCCTGTTTTGAGATCTCTCCACAGAAAGCGTTTCCAGACTTCCCCTTCAACACACGAGTTTAACTCTGTAAGTTGAATGCACACTTTGAAGACCGTTCTGTTAGGTAGCTCCGTTTTGGTTTTAGAAGCAGACAGTTCTCCTTACAGCATATACTCCCATTCACTGAGAAATGTCCAAACGCAGCTCTTACCAGAGACGTGTTTCTAACTCCTGAATCTAAAGGGAGATTTAACTCACTTAGCTGAACAAACGCACAGCAGAGCAGATTGAAGGATACGTTTCTTCTGTGTTTTAGGCAGAGTTTTACTGCTATTTCGTTATATGCGGGAATAGTGCTGGAAATGCCTGTTTTGAGATCTCTCCACAGAAAGCGTTTCCAGACTTCCCCTTCAAAACACGAGTTTAACTCTGTAAGTTGAATGCACACATTGATGACCGTTCTGTTAGGTAGCTCCGTTTTGGTTTTAGAAGCAGACAGTTCTCCTTACAGCCTATACTCCCATTCACTGAGAAATGTCCAAACGCAGCTCTTACCAGAAACGTGTTTCTAACTCCTGAATCTAAAGGGAGATTTAACTCACTTAGCTGAACAAACGCACAGCAGAGCAGATTGAAGGATACGTTTCTTCTATGTTTTAGGCAGAGTTTTACTGCTATTTCGTTATATGCGGGAATAGTGCTGGAAATGCCTGTTTTGAGATCTCTCCACAGAAAGCGTTTCCAGACTTCCCCTTCAACACACGAGTTTAACTCTGTAAGTTGAATGCACACATTGAAGACCGTTCTGTTAGGTAGCTCCGTTTTGATTTTAGAAACAGACAGTTCTCCTTACAGCATATACTCCCATTCACTGAGAAATGTCCAAACGCAGCTCTTACCAGAAACGTGTTTCTAACTCCTGAATCTAAAGGGAGATTTAACTCACTTAGCTGAACAAACGCACAGCAGAGCAGATTGAAGGATACGTTTCTTCTGTGTTTTAGGCAGAGTTTTACTGCTATTTCGTTATATGCGGGAATAGTGCTGGAAATGCCTGTTTTGAGATCTCTCCACAGAAAGCGTTTCCAGAATTCCCCTTCAACACACGAGTTTAACTCTGTAAGTTGAATGCACACATTGAAGACCGTTCTGTTAGGTAGCTCCGTTTTGGTTTTAGAAGCAGACAGTTCTCCTTACAGCCTATACTCCCATTCACTGAGGAATGTCCAAACGCAGCTCTTACCTGAAACGTGTTTCTAACTCCTGAATCTAAAGGGAGATTTAACTCACTTAGCTGAACAAACGCACAGCAGAGCAGATTGAAGGATACGTTTCTTCTGTGTTTTAGGCAGAGTTTTACTGCTATTTCGTTATATGCGGGAATAGTGCTGGAAATGCCTGGAACTGCCTGTTTTGAGATCTCTCCACAGAAAGCGTTTCCAGACTTCCCCTTCAACACACGAGTTTAACTCTGTAAGTTGAATGCACACATTGAAGACCGTTCTGTTAGGTAGCTCCGTTTTGGTTTTAGAAGCAGACAGTTCTCCTTACAGCATATACTCCCATTCACTGAGAAATGTCCAAACGCAGCTCTTACCAGAAACGTGTTTCTAACTCCTGAATCTAAAGGGAGATTTAACTCACTTAGCTGAACAAACGCACAGCAGAGCAGATTGAAGGATACGTTTCTTCTGTGTTTTAGGCAGAGTTTTACTGCTATTTCGTTATATGCGGGAATAGTGCTGGAAATGCCTGTTTTGAGATCTCTCCACAGAAAGCGTTTCCAGAATTCCCCTTCAACACACGAGTTTAACTCTGTAAGTTGAATGCACACATTGAAGACCGTTCTGTTAGGTAGCTCCGTTTTGGTTTTAGAAGCAGACAGTTCTCTTTACAGCCTATACTCCCATTCACTGAGGAATGTCCAAACGCAGCTCTTACCTGAAACGTGTTTCTAACTCCTGAATCTAAAGGGAGATTTAACTCACTTAGCTGAACAAACGCACAGCAGAGCAGATTGAAGGATACGTTTCTTCTGTGTTTTAGGCAGAGTTTTACTGCTATTTCGTTATATGCGGGAATAGTGCTGGAAATGCCTGTTTTGAGATCTCTCCACAGAAAGCGTTTCCAGACTTCCCCTTCAAAACACGAGTTTAACTCTGTAAGTTGAATGCACACATTGATGACCGTTCTGTTAGGTAGCTCCGTTTTGGTTTTAGAAGCAGACAGTTCTCCTTACAGCCTATACTCCCATTCACTGAGAAATGTCCAAACGCAGCTCTTACCAGAAACGTGTTTCTAACTCCTGAATCTAAAGGGAGATTTAACTCACTTAGCTGAACAAACGCACAGCAGAGCAGATTGAAGGATACGTTTCTTCTATGTTTTAGGCAGAGTTTTACTGCTATTTCGTTATATGCGGGAATAGTGCTGGAAATGCCTGTTTTGAGATCTCTCCACAGAAAGCGTTTCCAGACTTCCCCTTCAACACACGAGTTTAACTCTGTAAGTTGAATGCACACATTGAAGACCGTTCTGTTAGGTAGCTCCGTTTTGGTTTTAGAAACAGACAGTTCTCCTTACAGCATATACTCCCATTCACTGAGAAATGTCCAAACGCAGCTCTTACCAGAAACGTGTTTCTAACTCCTGAATCTAAAGGGAGATTTAACTCACTTAGCTGAACAAACGCACAGCAGAGCAGATTGAAGGATACGTTTCTTCTGTGTTTTAGGCAGAGTTTTACTGCTATTTCGTTATATGCGGGAATAGTGCTGGAAATGCCTGTTTTGAGATCTCTCCACAGAAAGCGTTTCCAGAATTCCCCTTCAACACACGAGTTTAACTCTGTAAGTTGAATGCACACATTGAAGACCGTTCTGTTAGGTAGCTCCGTTTTGGTTTTAGAAGCAGACAGTTCTCCTTACAGCCTATACTCCCATTCACTGAGGAATGTCCAAACGCAGCTCTTACCTGAAACGTGTTTCTAACTCCTGAATCTAAAGGGAGATTTAACTCACTTAGCTGAACAAACGCACAGCAGAGCAGATTGAAGGATACGTTTCTTCTGTGTTTTAGGCAGAGTTTTACTGCTATTTCGTTATATGCGGGAATAGTGCTGGAAATGCCTGGAACTGCCTGTTTTGAGATCTCTCCACAGAAAGCGTTTCCAGACTTCCCCTTCAACACACGAGTTTAACTCTGTAAGTTGAATGCACACATTGAAGACCGTTCTGTTAGGTAGCTCCGTTTTGGTTTTAGAAGCAGACAGTTCTCCTTACAGCATATACTCCCATTCACTGAGAAATGTCCAAACGCAGCTCTTACCAGAAACGTGTTTCTAACTCCTGAATCTAAAGGGAGATTTAACTCACTTAGCTGAACAAACGCACAGCAGAGCAGATTGAAGGATACGTTTCTTCTGTGTTTTAGGCAGAGTTTTACTGCTATTTCGTTATATGCGGGAATAGTGCTGGAAATGCCTGTTTTGAGATCTCTCCACAGAAAGCGTTTCCAGAATTCCCCTTCAACACACGAGTTTAACTCTGTAAGTTGAATGCACACATTGAAGACCGTTCTGTTAGGTAGCTCCGTTTTGGTTTTAGAAGCAGACAGTTCTCTTTACAGCCTATACTCCCATTCACTGAGGAATGTCCAAACGCAGCTCTTACCTGAAACGTGTTTCTAACTCCTGAATCTAAAGGGAGATTTAACTCACTTAGCTGAACAAACGCACAGCAGAGCAGATTGAAGGATACGTTTCTTCTGTGTTTTAGGCAGAGTTTTACTGCTATTTCGTTATATGCGGGAATAGTGCTGGAAATGCCTGGAAATGCCTGTTTTGAGATCTCTCCACAGAAAGCGTTTCCAGACTTCCCCTTCAACACACGAGTTTAACTCTGTAAGTTGAATGCACACATTGAAGACCGTTCTGTTAGGTAGCCCCGTTTTGGTTTTAGAAGCAGACAGTTCTCCTTACAGCATATACTCCCTTTCACTGCGGAATGTCCAAACGCAGCTCTTACCAGAGACGTGTTTCTAACTCCTGAATCTAAAGGGAGATTTAACTCACTTAGCTGAACAAATGCACAGCAGAGCAGATTGAAGGATACGTTTCTTCTGTGTTTTAGGCAGAGTTTTACTGCTATTTCGTTATATGCAGGAATAGTGCTGGAAATGCCTGGAAATGCCTGTTTTGAGATCTCTCCACAGAAAGCGTTTCCAGACTTCCCCTTCAACACACGAGTTTAACTCTGTAAGTTGAATGCACACATTGAAGACCGTTCTGTTAGGTAGCTCCGTTTTTGTTTTAGAAGCAGACAGTTCTCCTTACAGCATATACTCCCATTCACTGAGAAATGTCCAAACGCAGCTCTTACCAGAAACGTGTTTCTAACTCCTGAATCCAAAGGGAGATTTAACTAACCTAGCTGAACAAACGCACAGCAGAGCAGATTGAATGATACGTTTCTTTTGTGTTTTAGGCAGAGTTTTACTGCTATTTCGTTATATGCGGGAATAGTGCTGGAAATGCCTGTTTTGAGATCTCTCCACAGAAAGCGTTTCCAGACTTCCCCTTCAAAACACGAGTTTAACTCTAAGTTGAATGCACACATTGAAGACCGTTCTGTTAGGTAGCTCCGTTTTGGTTTTAGAAGCAGACAGTTCTCCTTACAGCCTATACTCCCATTCACTGAGAAATGTCCAAACGCAGCTCTTACCAGAAACGTGTTTCTAACTCCTGAATCTAAAGGGAGATTTAACTCACTTAGCTGAACAAACGCACAGCAGAGCAGATTGAAGGATACGTTTCTTCTATGTTTTAGGCAGAGTTTTACTGCTATTTCGTTATATGCGGGAATAGTGCTGGAAATGCCTGTTTTCAGATCTCTCCACAGAAAGCGTTTCCAGACTTCCCCTTCAACACACGAGTTTAACTCTGTAAGTTGAATGCACACATTGAAGACCGTTCTGTTAGGTAGCACCGTTTTGGTTTTAGAAGCAGACAGTTCTCCTTACAGCATATACTCCCATTCACTGAGAAATGTCCAAACGCAGCTCTTACCAGAAACGTGTTTCTAACTCCTGAATCTAAAGGGAGATTTAACTCACTTAGCTGAACAAACGCACAGCAGAGCAGATTGAAGGATACGTTTCTTCTGTGTTTTAGGCAGAGTTTTACTGCTATTTCGTTATATGCGGGAATAGTGCTGGAAATGCCTGTTTTGAGATCTCTCCACAGAAAGCGTTTCCAGACTTCCCCTTCAACACACGAGTTTAACTCTGTAAGTTGAATGCACACATTGAAGACCGTTCTGTTAGGTAGCTCCGTTTTGGTTTTAGAAGCAGACAGTTCTCTTTACAGCATATACTCCCATTCACTGAGAAATGTCCAAACGCAGCACTTACCAGAAACGGGTTTCTAACTCCTGAATCTAAAGGGAGATTTAACTCACTTAGCTGAACAATCGCACAGCAGAGCAGATTGAAGGATACGTTTCTTCTGTGTTTTAGGCAGAGTTTTACTGCTATTTCGTTATATGCTGGAATAGTGCTGGAAATGCCTGGAAATGCCTGTTTTGAGATCTCTCCACAGAAAGCGTTTCCAGACTTCCCCTTCAACACACGAGTTTAACTCTGTAAGTTGAATGCACACATTGAAGACCGTTCTGTTAGGTAGCTCCGTTTTGGTTTTAGAAGCAGACAGTTCTCCTTACAGCATATACCCCCATTCACTGAGGAATGTCCAAACGCAGCTCTTACCAGAAACGTGTTTCTAACTCCTGAATCTAAAGGGAGATTTAACTCACTTAGCTGAACAAATGCACAGCAGAGCAGATTGAAGGATACGTTTCTTCTGTGTTTTAGGCAGAGTTTTACTGCTATTTCGTTATATGCGGGAATAGTGCTGGAAATGCCTGGAAATGCCTGTTTTGAGATCTCTCCACAGAAAGCGTTTCCAGACTTCCCCTTCAACACACGAGTTTAACTCTGTAAGTTGAATGCACACATTGAAGACCGTTCAGTTAGGTAGCTCCGTTTTGGTTTTAGAAGCAGACAGTTCTCCTTACAGCATATACTCCCATTCACTGAGAAATGTCCAAACGCAGCTCTTACCAGAAACGTGTTTCTAACTCCTGAATCTAAAGGGAGATTTAACTCACTTAGCTGAACAAATGCACAGCAGAGCAGATTGAAGGATACGTTTCTTCTGTGTTTTAGGCAGAGTTTTACTGCTATTTCGTTATATGCGGGAATAGTGCTGGAAATGCCTGGAAATGCCTGTTTTGAGATCTCTCCACAGAAAGCGTTTGCAGACTTCCCCTTCAACACACGAGTTTAACTCTGTAGATTGAATGCACACATTGAAGACCGTTCTGTTAGGTAGTTCCGTTTTGGTTTTAGAAGCAGACAGTTCTCCTTACAGCATATACTCCCATTCACTGAGGAATGTCCAAACGCAGCTCTTACCAGAAACGTGTTTCTAACTCCTGAATCTAAAGGGAGATTTAACTCACTTAGCTGAACAAATGCACAGCAGAGCAGATTGAAGGATACGTTTCTTCTGTGTTTTAGGCAGAGTTTTACTGCTATTCCGTTATATGCGGGAATAGTGCTGGAAATGCCTGGAAATGCCTGTTTTGAGATCTCTCCACAGAAAGCGTTTCCAGACTTCCCCTTCAACACACGAGTTTAACTCTGTAAGTTGAATGCACACATTGAAGACCGTTCTGTTAGGTAGCTCCGTTTTGGTTTTAGAAGCAGACAGTTCTCCTTACAGCATATACTCCCATTCACTGAGGAATGTCCAAACGCAGCTCTCACCAGAAACGTGTTTCTAACTCCTGAATCTAAAGGGAGATTTAACTCACTTAGCTGAACAAACGCACAGCAGAGCAGATTGAAGGATACGTTTCTTCTGTGTTTTAGGCAGAGTTTTACTGCTATTTCGTTATATGCGGGAATAGTGCTGGAAATGCCTGGAAATGCCTGTTTTGAGATCTCTCCACAGAAAGCGTTTCCAGACTTCCCCTTCAACACACGAGTTTAACTCTGTAAGTTGAATGCACACATTGAAGACCGTTCTGTTAGGTAGCTCCGTTTTGGTTTTAGAAGCAGACAGTTCTCCTTACAGCATATACTCCCATTCACTGAGAAATGTCCAAACGCAGCTCTTACCAGAAACGTGTTTCTAACTCCTGAATCTAAAGGGAGATTTAACTCACTTAGCTGAACAAACGCACAGCAGAGCAGATTGAAGGATACGTTTCTTCTGTGTTTTAGGCAGAGTTTTACTGCTATTTCGTTATATGCGGGAATAGTGCTGGAAATGCCTGGAAATGCCTGTTTTGAGATCTCTCCACAGAAAGCGTTTCCAGACTTCCCCTTCAACACACGAGTTTAACTCTGTAAGTTGAATGCACACATTGAAGACCGTTCTGTTAGGTAGCTCCGTTTTGGTTTTAGAAGCAGACAGTTCTCCTTACAGCATATACTCCCATTCACTGAGAAATGTCCAAACGCAGCTCTTACCAGAAACGTGTTTCTAACTCCTGAATCTAAAGGGAGATTTAATTCACTTAGCTGAACAAACGCACAGCAGAGCAGATTGAAGGATACGTTTCTTCTGTGTTTTAGGCAGAGTTTTACTGCTATTTCGTTATATGCGGGAATAGTGCTGGAAATGCCTGTTTTGAGATCTCTCCACAGAAAGCGTTTCCAGACTTCCCCTTCAACACACGAGTTTAACTCTGTAAGTTGAATGCACACATTGAAGACCGTTCTGTTAGGTAGCTCCGTTTTGGTTTTAGAAGCAGACAGTTCTCCTTACAGCATATACTCCCATTCACTGAGGAATGTCCAAACGCAGATCTTACCTGAAACGTGTTTCTAACTCCTGAATCTAAAGGGAGATTTAACTCACTTAGCTGAACAAACGCACAGCAGAGCAGATTGAAGGATACGTTTCTTCTGTGTTTTAGGCAGAGTTTTACTGCTATTTCGTTATATGCGGGAATAGTGCTGGAAATGCCTGGAAATGCCTGTTTTGAGATCTCTCCACAGAAAGCGTTTCCAGACTTCCCCTTCAACACACGAGTTTAACTCTGTAAGTTGAATGCACACATTGAAGACCGTTCTGTTAGGTAGCTCCGTTTTGGTTTTAGAAGCAGACAGTTCTCCTTACAGCATATAGTCCCATTCACTGCGGAATGTCCAAACGCAGCTCTTACCAGAGACGTGTTTCCAACTCCTGAATCTAAAGGGAGATTTAACTCACTTAGCTGAACAAATGCACAGCAGAGCAGATTGAAGGATACGTTTCTTCTGTGTTTTAGGCAGAGTTTTACTGCTATTTCGTTATATGCGGGAATAGTGCTGGAAATGCCTGGAAATGCCTGTTTTGAGATCTCTCCACAGAAAGCGTTTCCAGACTTCCCCTTCAACACACGAGTTTAACTCTGTAAGTTGAATGCACACTTTGAAGACCGTTCTGTTAGGTAGCTCCGTTTTGGTTTTAGAAGCAGACAGTTCTCCTTACAGCATATACTCCCATTCACTGAGAAATGTCCAAACGCAGCTCTTACCAGAGACGTGTTTCTAACTCCTGAATCTAAAGGGAGATTTAACTCACTTAGCTGAACAAACGCACAGCAGAGCAGATTGAAGGATACGTTTCTTCTGTGTTTTAGGCAGAGTTTTACTGCTATTTCGTTATATGCGGGAATAGTGCTGGAAATGCCTGTTTTGAGATCTCTCCACAGAAAGCGTTTCCAGACTTCCCCTTCAAAACACGAGTTTAACTCTGTAAGTTGAATGCACACATTGAAGACCGTTCTGTTAGGTAGCTCCGTTTTGGTTTTAGAAGCAGACAGTTCTCCTTACAGCCTATACTCCCATTCACTGAGAAATGTCCAAACGCAGCTCTTACCAGAAACGTGTTTCTAACTCCTGAATCTAAAGGGAGATTTAACTCACTTAGCTGAACAAACGCACAGCAGAGCAGATTGAAGGATACGTTTCTTCTATGTTTTAGGCAGAGTTTTACTGCTATTTCGTTATATGCGGGAATAGTGCTGGAAATGCCTGTTTTGAGATCTCTCCACAGAAAGCGTTTCCAGACTTCCCCTTCAACACACGAGTTTAACTCTGTAAGTTGAATGCACACATTGAAGACCGTTCTGTTAGGTAGCTCCGTTTTGGTTTTAGAAACAGACAGTTCTCCTTACAGCATATACTCCCATTCACTGAGAAATGTCCAAACGCAGCTCTTACCAGAAACGTGTTTCTAACTCCTGAATCTAAAGGGAGATTTAACTCACTTAGCTGAACAAACGCACAGCAGAGCAGATTGAAGGATACGTTTCTTCTGTGTTTTAGGCAGAGTTTTACTGCTATTTCGTTATATGCGGGAATAGTGCTGGAAATGCCTGTTTTGAGATCTCTCCACAGAAAGCGTTTCCAGAATTCCCCTTCAACACACGAGTTTAACTCTGTAAGTTGAATGCACACATTGAAGACCGTTCTGTTAGGTAGCTCCGTTTTGGTTTTAGAAGCAGACAGTTCTCCTTACAGCCTATACTCCCATTCACTGAGGAATGTCCAAACGCAGCTCTTACCTGAAACGTGTTTCTAACTCCTGAATCTAAAGGGAGATTTAACTCACTTAGCTGAACAAACGCACAGCAGAGCAGATTGAAGGATACGTTTCTTCTGTGTTTTAGGCAGAGTTTTACTGCTATTTCGTTATATGCGGGAATAGTGCTGGAAATGCCTGGAAATGCCTGTTTTGAGATCTCTCCACAGAAAGCGTTTCCAGACTTCCCCTTCAACACACGAGTTTAACTCTGTAAGTTGAATGCACACATTGAAGACCGTTCTGTTAGGTAGCTCCGTTTTGGTTTTAGAAGCAGACAGTTCTCCTTACAGCATATACTCCCATTCACTGAGAAATGTCCAAACGCAGCTCTTACCAGAAACGTGTTTCTAACTCCTGAATCTAAAGGGAGATTTAACTCACTTAGCTGAACAAACGCACAGCAGAGCAGATTGAAGGATACGTTTCTTCTGTGTTTTAGGCAGAGTTTTACTGCTATTTCGTTATATGCGGGAATAGTGCTGGAAATGCCTGTTTTGAGATCTCTCCACAGAAAGCGTTTCCAGACTTCCCCTTCAAAACACGAGTTTAACTCTGTAAGTTGAATGCACACATTGAAGACCGTTCTGTTAGGTAGCTCCGTTTTGGTTTTAGAAGCAGACAGTTCTCCTTACAGCCTATACTCCCATTCACTGAGAAATGTCCAAACGCAGCTCTTACCAGAAACGTGTTTCTAACTCCTGAATCTAAAGGGAGATTTAACTCACTTAGCTGAACAAACGCACAGCAGAGCAGATTGAAGGATACGTTTCTTCTATGTTTTAGGCAGAGTTTTACTGCTATTTCGTTATATGCGGGAATAGTGCTGGAAATGCCTGTTTTGAGATCTCTCCACAGAAAGCGTTTCCAGACTTCCCCTTCAACACACGAGTTTAACTCTGTAAGTTGAATGCACACATTGAAGACCGTTCTGTTAGGTAGCTCCGTTTTGGTTTTAGAAACAGACAGTTCTCCTTACAGCATATACTCCCATTCACTGAGAAATGTCCAAACGCAGCTCTTACCAGAAACGTGTTTCTAACTCCTGAATCCAAAGGGAGATTTAACTAACCTAGCTGAACAAACGCACAGCAGAGCAGATTGAGTGATACGTTTCTTTTGTGTTTTAGGCAGAGTTTTACTGCTATTTCGGTATATGCGGGAATAGTGCTGGAAATGCCTGTTTTGAGATCTCTCCACAGAAAGCGTTTCCAGACTTCCCCTTCAAAACACGAGTTTAACTCTGTAAGTTGAATGCACACATTGAAGACCGTTCTGTTAGGTAGCTCCGTTTTGGTTTTAGAAGCAGACAGTTCTCCTTACAGCCTATACTCCCATTCACTGAGAAATGTCCAAACGCAGCTCTTACCAGAAACGTGTTTCTAACTCCTGAATCTAAAGGGAGATTTAACTCACTTAGCTGAACAAACGCACAGCAGAGCAGATTGAAGGATACGTTTCTTCTATGTTTTAGGCAGAGTTTTACTGCTATTTCGTTATATGCGGGAATAGTGCTGGAAATGCCTGTTTTCAGATCTCTCCACAGAAAGCGTTTCCAGACTTCCCCTTCAACACACGAGTTTAACTCTGTAAGTTGAATGCACACATTGAAGACCGTTCTGTTAGGTAGCACCGTTTTGGTTTTAGAAGCAGACAGTTCTCCTTACAGCATATACTCCCATTCACTGAGAAATGTCCAAACGCAGCTCTTACCAGAAACGTGTTTCTAACTCCTGAATCTAAAGGGAGATTTAACTCACTTAGCTGAACAAACGCACAGCAGAGCAGATTGAAGGATACGTTTCTTCTGTGTTTTAGGCAGAGTTTTACTGCTATTTCGTTATATGCGGGAATAGTGCTGGAAATGCCTGGAAATGCCTGTTTTGAGATCTCTCCACAGAAAGCGTTTCCAGACTTCCCCTTCAACACACGAGTTTAACTCTGTAGATTGAATGCACACATTGAAGACCGTTCTGTTAGGTAGTTCCGTTTTGGTTTTAGAAGCAGACAGTTCTCCTTACAGCATATACTCCCATTCACTGAGGAATGTCCAAACGCAGCTCTTACCAGAAACGTGTTTCTAACTCCTGAATCTAAAGGGAGATTTAACTCACTTAGCTGAACAAATGCACAGCAGAGCAGATTGAAGGATACGTTTCTTCTGTGTTTTAGGCAGAGTTTTACTGCTATTCCGTTATATGCGGGAATAGTGCTGGAAATGCCTGGAAATGCCTGTTTTGAGATCTCTCCACAGAAAGCGTTTCCAGACTTCCCCTTCAACACACGAGTTTAACTCTGTAAGTTGAATGCACACATTGAAGACCGTTCTGTTAGGTAGCTCCGTTTTGGTTTTAGAAGCAGACAGTTCTCCTTACAGCATATACTCCCATTCACTGAGGAATGTCCAAACGCAGCTCTTACCAGAAACGTGTTTCTAACTCCTGAATCTAAAGGGAGATTTAACTCACTTAGCTGAACAAACGCACAGCAGAGCAGATTGAAGGATACGTTTCTTCTGTGTTTTAGGCAGAGTTTTACTGCTATTTCGTTATATGCGGGAATAGTGCTGGAAATGCCTGTTTTGAGATCTCTCCACAGAAAGCGTTTCCAGACTTCCCCTTCAACACACGAGTTTAACTCTGTAAGTTGAATGCACACATTGAAGACCGTTCTGTTAGGTAGCTCCGTTTTGGTTTTAGAAGCAGACAGTTCTCCTTACAGCATATACTCCCATTCACTGAGGAATGTCCAAACGCAGCTCTTACCTGAAACGTGTTTCTAACTCCTGAATCTAAAGGGAGATTTAACTCACTTAGCTGAACAAACGCACAGCAGAGCAGATTGAAGGATACGTTTCTTCTGTGTTTTAGGCAGAGTTTTACTGCTATTTCGTTATATGTGGGAATAGTGCTGGAAATGCCTGGAAATGCCTGTTTTGAGATCTCTCCACAGAAAGCGTTTCCAGACTTCCCCTTCAACACACGAGTTTAACTCTGTAAGTTGAATGCACACATTGAAGACCGTTCTGTTAGGTAGCTCCGTTTTGGTTTTAGAAGCAGACAGTTCTCCTTACAGCATATAGTCCCATTCACTGCGGAATGTCCAAACGCAGCTCTTATCAGAGACGTGTTTCTAACTCCTGAATCTAAAGGGAGATTTAACTCACTTAGCTGAACAAATGCACAGCAGAGCAGATTGAAGGATACGTTTCTTCTGTGTTTTAGGCAGAGTTTTACTGCTATTTCGTTATATGCGGGAATAGTGCTGGAAATGCCTGGAAATGCCTGTTTTGAGATCTCTCCACAGAAAGCGTTTCCAGACTTCCCCTTCAACACACGAGTTTAACTCTGTAAGTTGAATGCACACTTTGAAGACCGTTCTGTTAGGTAGCTCCGTTTTGGTTTTAGAAGCAGACAGTTCTCCTTACAGCATATACTCCCATTCACTGAGAAATGTCCAAACGCAGCTCTTAACAGAGACGTGTTTCTAACTCCTGAATCTAAAGGGAGATTTAACTCACTTAGCTGAACAAACGCACAGCAGAGCAGATTGAAGGATACGTTTCTTCTGTGTTTTAGGCAGAGTTTTACTGCTATTTCGTTATATGCGGGAATAGTGCTGGAAATGCCTGTTTTGAGATCTCTCCACAGAAAGCGTTTCCAGACTTCCCCTTCAACACACGAGTTTAACTCTGTAAGTTGAATGCACACATTGAAGACCGTTCTGTTAGGTAGCTCCGTTTTGGTTTTAGAAGCAGACAGTTCTCCTTACAGCATATACTCCCATTCACTGAGAAATGTCCAAACGCAGCTCTTACCAGAAACGTGTTTCTAACTCCTGAATCTAAAGGGAGATTTAACTCACTTAGCTGAACAAACGCACAGCAGAGCAGATTGAAGGATACGTTTCTTCTGTGTTTTAGGCAGAGTTTTACTGCTATTTCGTTATATGCGGGAATAGTGCTGGAAATGCCTGTTTTGAGATCTCTCCACAGAAAGCGTTTCCAGAATTCCCCTTCAACACACGAGTTTAACTCTGTAAGTTGAATGCACACATTGAAGACCGTTCTGTTAGGTAGCTCCGTTTTGGTTTTAGAAGCAGACAGTTCTCCTTACAGCCTATACTCCCATTCACTGAGGAATGTCCAAACGCAGCTCTTACCTGAAACGTGTTTCTAACTCCTGAATCTAAAGGGAGATTTAACTCACTTAGCTGAACAAACGCACAGCAGAGCAGATTGAAGGATACGTTTCTTCTGTGTTTTAGGCAGAGTTTTACTGCTATTTCGTTATATGCGGGAATAGTGCTGGAAATGCCTGGAAATGCCTGTTTTGAGATCTCTCCACAGAAAGCGTTTCCAGACTTCCCCTTCAACACACGAGTTTAACTCTGTAAGTTGAATGCACACATTGAAGACCGTTCTGTTAGGTAGCTCCGTTTTGGTTTTAGAAGCAGACAGTTCTCCTTACAGCATATACTCCCATTCACTGAGAAATGTCCAAACGCAGCTCTTACCAGAAACGTGTTTCTAACTCCTGAATCTAAAGGGAGATTTAACTCACTTAGCTGAACAAACGCACAGCAGAGCAGATTGAAGGATACGTTTCTTCTGTGTTTTAGGCAGAGTTTTACTGCTATTTCGTTATATGCGGGAATAGTGCTGGAAATGCCTGTTTTGAGATCTCTCCACAGAAAGCGTTTCCAGAATTCCCCTTCAACACACGAGTTTAACTCTGTAAGTTGAATGCACACATTGAAGACCGTTCTGTTAGGTAGCTCCGTTTTGGTTTTAGAAGCAGACAGTTCTCCTTACAGCCTATACTCCCATTCACTGAGGAATGTCCAAACGCAGCTCTTACCTGAAACGTGTTTCTAACTCCTGAATCTAAAGGGAGATTTAACTCACTTAGCTGAACAAACGCACAGCAGAGCAGATTGAAGGATACGTTTCTTCTGTGTTTTAGGCAGAGTTTTACTGCTATTTCGTTATATGCGGGAATAGTGCTGGAAATGCCTGGAAATGCCTGTTTTGAGATCTCTCCACAGAAAGCGTTTCCAGACTTCCCCTTCAACACACGAGTTTAACTCTGTAAGTTGAATGCACACATTGAAGACCGTTCTGTTAGGTAGCTCCGTTTTGGTTTTAGAAGCAGACAGTTCTCCTTACAGCATATACTCCCATTCACTGCGGAATGTCCAAACGCAGCTCTTACCAGAGACGTGTTTCTAACTCCTGAATCTAAAGGGAGATTTAACTCACTTAGCTGAACAAATGCACAGCAGAGCAGATTGAAGGATACGTTTCTTCTGTGTTTTAGGCAGAGTTTTACTGCTATTTCGTTATATGCGGGAATAGTGCTGGAAATGCCTGGAAATGCCTGTTTTGAGATCTCTCCACAGAAAGCGTTTCCAGACTTCCCCTTCAACACACGAGTTTAACTCTGTAAGTTGAATGCACACATTGAAGACCGTTCTGTTAGGTAGCTCCGTTTTTGTTTTAGAAGCAGACAGTTCTCCTTACAGCATATACTCCCATTCACTGAGAAATGTCCAAACGCAGCTCTTACCAGAGACGTGTTTCTAACTCCTGAATCCAAAGGGAGATTTAACTAACTTAGCTGAACAAACGCACAGCAGAGCAGATTGAATGATAAGTTTCTTTTGTGTTTTAGGCAGAGTTTTACTGCTATTTCGTTATATGCGGGAATAGTGCTGGAAATGCCTGTTTTGAGATCTCTCCACAGAAAGCGTTTCCAGACTTCCCCTTCAAAACACGAGTTTAACTCTGTAAGTTGAATGCACACATTGAAGACCGTTCTGTTAGGTAGCTCCGTTTTGGTTTTAGAAGCAGACAGTTCTCCTTACAGCCTATACTCCCATTCACTGAGAAATGTCCAAACGCAGCTCTTACCAGAAACGTGTTTCTAACTCCTGAATCTAAAGGGAGATTTAACTCACTTAGCTGAACAAACGCACAGCAGAGCAGATTGAAGGATACGTTTCTTCTATGTTTTAGGCAGAGTTTTACTGCTATTTCGTTATATGCGGGAATAGTGCTGGAAATGCCTGTTTTCAGATCTCTCCACAGAAAGCGTTTCCAGACTTCCCCTTCAACACACGAGTTTAACTCTGTAAGTTGAATGCACACATTGAAGACCGTTCTGTTAGGTAGCACCGTTTTGGTTTTAGAAGCAGACAGTTCTCCTTACAGCATATACTCCCATTCACTGAGAAATGTCCAAACGCAGCTCTTACCAGAAACGTGTTTCTAACTCCTGAATCTAAAGGGAGATTTAACTCACTTAGCTGAACAAACGCACAGCAGAGCAGATTGAAGGATACGTTTCTTCTGTGTTTTAGGCAGAGTTTTACTGCTATTTCGTTATATGCGGGAATAGTGCTGGAAATGCCTGTTTTGAGATCTCTCCACAGAAAGCGTTTCCAGACTTCCCCTTCAACACACGAGTTTAACTCTGTAAGTTGAATGCACACATTGAAGACCGTTCTGTTAGGTAGCTCCGTTTTGGTTTTAGAAGCAGACAGTTCTCTTTACAGCATATACTCCCATTCACTGAGAAATGTCCAAACGCAGCTCTTACCAGAAACGGGTTTCTAACTCCTGAATCTAAAGGGAGATTTAACTCACTTAGCTGAACAATCGCACAGCAGAGCAGATTGAAGGATACGTTTCTTCTGTGTTTTAGGCAGAGTTTTACTGCTATTTCGTTATATGCTGGAATAGTGCTGGAAATGCCTGGAAATGCCTGTTTTGAGATCTCTCCACAGAAAGCGTTTCCAGACTTCCCCTTCAACACACGAGTTTAACTCTGTAAGTTGAATGCACACATTGAAGACCGTTCTGTTAGGTAGCTCCGTTTTGGTTTTAGAAGCAGACAGTTCTCCTTACAGCATATACCCCCATTCACTGAGGAATGTCCAAACGCAGCTCTTACCAGAAACGTGTTTCTAACTCCTGAATCTAAAGGGAGATTTAACTCACTTAGCTGAACAAATGCACAGCAGAGCAGATTGAAGGATACGTTTCTTCTGTGTTTTAGGCAGAGTTTTACTGCTATTTCGTTATATGCGGGAATAGTGCTGGAAATGCCTGGAAATGCCTGTTTTGAGATCTCTCCACAGAAAGCGTTTCCAGACTTCCCCTTCAACACACGAGTTTAACTCTGTAGATTGAATGCACACATTGAAGACCGTTCTGTTAGGTAGTTCCGTTTTGGTTTTAGAAGCAGACAGTTCTCCTTACAGCATATACTCCCATTCACTGAGGAATGTCCAAACGCAGCTCTTACCAGAAACGTGTTTCTAACTCCTGAATCTAAAGGGAGATTTAACTCACTTAGCTGAACAAATGCACAGCAGAGCAGATTGAAGGATACGTTTCTTCTGTGTTTTAGGCAGAGTTTTACTGCTATTCCGTTATATGCGGGAATAGTGCTGGAAATGCCTGGAAATGCCTGTTTTGAGATCTCTCCACAGAAAGCGTTTCCAGACTTCCCCTTCAACACACGAGTTTAACTCTGTAAGTTGAATGCACACATTGAAGACCGTTCTGTTAGGTAGCTCCGTTTTGGTTTTAGAAGCAGACAGTTCTCCTTACAGCATATACTCCCATTCACTGAGGAATGTCCAAACGCAGCTCTTACCAGAAACGTGTTTCTAACTCCTGAATCTAAAGGGAGATTTAACTCACTTAGCTGAACAAATGCACAGCAGAGCAGATTGAAGGATACGTTTCTTCTGTGTTTTAGGCAGAGTTTTACTGCTATTTCGTTATATGCGGGAATAGTGCTGGAAATGCCTGGAAATGCCTGTTTTGAGATCTCTCCACAGAAAGCGTTTCCAGACTTCCCCTTCAACACACGAGTTTAACTCTGTAAGTTGAATGCACACATTGAAGACCGTTCTGTTAGGTAGCTCCGTTTTGGTTTTAGAAGCAGACAGTTCTCCATACAGCATATACTCCCATTCACTGAGAAATGTCCAAACGCAGTTCTTACCAGAAACGTTTTTCTAACTCCTGAATCTAAAGGGAGATTTAACTCACTTAGCTGAACAAATGCACAGCAGAGCAGATTGAAGGATACGTTTCTTCTGTGTTTTAGGCAGAGTTTTACTGCTATTTCGTTATATGCGGGAATAGTGCTGGAAATGCCTGTTTTGAGATCTCTCCACAGAAAGCGTTTCCAGACTTCCCCTTCAACACACGAGTTTAGCTCTGTAAGTTGAATGCACACATTGATGACCGTTCTGTTAGGTAGCTCCGTTTTGGTTTTAGAAGCAGACAGTTCTCCTTACAGCATATACTCCCATTCACTGAGAAATGTCCAAACGCAGCTCTTACCAGAAACGTGTTTCTAACTCCTGAATCTAAAGGGAGATTTAACTCACTTAGCTGAACAAACGCACAGCAGAGCAGATTGAAGGATACGTTTCTTCTGTGTTTTAGGCAGAGTTTTACTGCTATTTCGTTATATGCGGGAATAGTGCTGGAAATGCCTGTTTTGAGATCTCTCCACAGAAAGCGTTTCCAGACTTCCCCTTCAACACACGAGTTTATCTCTGTAAGTTGAATGCACACATTGAAGACCGTTCTGTTAGGTAGCTCCGTTTTGGTTTTAGAAGCAGACAGTTCTCCTTACAGCATATACTCCCATTCACTGAGAAATGTCCAAACGCAGCTCTTACCAGAAACGTGTTTCTAACTCCTGAATCTAAAGGGAGATTTAACTCACTTAGCTGAACAAACGCACAGCAGAGCAGATTGAAGGATACGTTTCTTCTGTGTTTTAGGCAGAGTTTTACTGCTATTTCGTTATATGCGGGAATAGTGCTGGAAATGCCTGTTTTGAGATCTCTCCACAGAAAGCGTTTCCAGAATTCCCCTTCAACACACGAGTTTAACTCTGTAAGTTGAATGCACACATTGAAGACCGTTCTATTAGGTAGCTCCGTTTTGGTTTTAGAAGCAGACAGTTCTCCTTACAGCCTATACTCCCATTCACTGAGGAATGTCCAAACGCAGCTCTTACCTGAAACGTGTTTCTAACTCCTGAATCTAAAGGGAGATTTAACTCACTTAGCTGAACAAACGCACAGCAGAGCAGATTGAAGGATACGTTTCTTCTGTGTTTTAGGCAGAGTTTTACTGCTATTTCGTTATATGCGGGAATAGTGCTGGAAATGCCTGGAAATGCCTGTTTTGAGATCTCTCCACAGAAAGCGTTTCCAGACTTCCCCTTCAACACACGAGTTTAACTCTGTAAGTTGAATGCACACATTGAAGACCGTTCTGTTAGGTAGCTCCGTTTTGGTTTTAGAAGCAGACAGTTCTCCTTACAGCATATACTCCCATTCACTGAGAAATGTCCAAACGCAGCTCTTACCAGAAACGTGTTTCTAACTCCTGAATCTAAAGGGAGATTTAACTCACTTAGCTGAACAAACGCACAGCAGAGCAGATTGAAGGATACGTTTCTTCTGTGTTTTAGGCAGAGTTTTACTGCTATTTCGTTATATGCGGGAATAGTGCTGGAAATGCCTGTTTTGAGATCTCTCCACAGAAAGCGTTTCCAGAATTCCCCTTCAACACACGAGTTTAACTCTGTAAGTTGAATGCACACATTGAAGACCGTTCTGTTAGGTAGCTCCGTTTTGGTTTTAGAAGCAGACAGTTCTCCTTACAGCCTATACTCCCATTCACTGAGGAATGTCCAAACGCAGCTCTTACCTGAAACGTGTTTCTAACTCCTGAATCTAAAGGGAGATTTAACTCACTTAGCTGAACAAACGCACAGCAGAGCAGATTGAAGGATACGTTTCTTCTGTGTTTTAGGCAGAGTTTTACTGCTATTTCGTTATATGCGGGAATAGTGCTGGAAATGCCTGGAAATGCCTGTTTTGAGATCTCTCCACAGAAAGCGTTTCCAGACTTCCCCTTCAACACACGAGTTTAACTCTGTAAGTTGAATGCACACATTGAAGACCGTTCTGTTAGGTAGCTCCGTTTTGGTTTTAGAAGCAGACAGTTCTCCTTACAGCATATACTCCCATTCACTGCGGAATGTCCAAACGCAGCTCTTACCAGAGACGTGTTTCTAACTCCTGAATCTAAAGGGAGATTTAACTCACTTAGCTGAACAAATGCACAGCAGAGCAGATTGAAGGATACGTTTCTTCTGTGTTTTAGGCAGAGTTTTACTGCTATTTCGTTATATGCGGGAATAGTGCTGGAAATGCCTGGAAATGCCTGTTTTGAGATCTCTCCACAGAAAGCGTTTCCAGACTTCCCCTTCAACACACGAGTTTAACTCTGTAAGTTGAATGCACACATTGAAGACCGTTCTGTTAGGTAGCTTTGTTTTTGTTTTAGAAGCAGACAGTTCTCCTTACAGCATATACTCCCATTCACTGAGAAATGTCCAAACGCAGCTCTTACCAGAGACGTGTTTCTAACTCCTGAATCCAAAGGGAGATTTAACTAACTTAGCTGAACAAACGCACAGCAGAGCAGATTGAATGATACGTTTCTTTTGTGTTTTAGGCAGAGTTTTACTGCTATTTCGTTATATGCGGGAATAGTGCTGGAAATGCCTGTTTTGAGATCTCTCCACAGAAAGCGTTTCCAGACTTCCCCTTCAAAACACGAGTTTAACTCTGTAAGTTGAATGCACACATGGAAGACCGTTCTGTTAGGTAGCTCCGTTTTGGTTTTAGAAGCAGACAGTTCTCCTTACAGCCTATACTCCCATTCACTGAGAAATGTCCAAACGCAGCTCTTACCAGAAACGTGTTTCTAACTCCTGAATCTAAAGGGAGATTTAACTCACTTAGCTGAACAAACGCACAGCAGAGCAGATTGAAGGATACGTTTCTTCTATGTTTTAGGCAGAGTTTTACTGCCATTTCGTTATATGCGTGAATAGTGCTGGAAATGCCTGTTTTCAGATCTCTCCACAGAAAGCGTTTCCAGACTTCCCCTTCAACACACGAGTTTAACTCTGTAAGTTGAATGCACACATTGACGACCGTTCTGTTAGGTAGCACCGTTTTGGTTTTAGAAGCAGACAGTTCTCCTTACAGCATATACTCCCATTCACTGAGAAATGTCCAAACGCAGCTCTTACCAGAAACGTGTTTCTAACTCCTGAATCTAAAGGGAGATTTAACTCACTTAGCTGAACAAACGCACAGCAGAGCAGATTGAAGGATACGTTTCTTCTGTGTTTTAGGCAGAGTTTTACTGCTATTTCGTTATATGCGGGAATAGTGCTGGAAATGCCTGTTTTGAGATCTCTCCACAGAAAGCGTTTCCAGACTTCCCCTTCAACACACGAGTTTAACTCTGTAAGTTGAATGCACACATTGAAGACCGTTCTGTTAGGTAGCTCCGTTTTGGTTTTAGAAGCAGACAGTTCTCTTTACAGCATATACTCCCATTCACTGAGAAATGTCCAAACGCAGCTCTTACCAGAAACGGGTTTCTAACTCCTGAATCTAAAGGGAGATTTACCTCACTTAGCTGAACAATCGCACAGCAGAGCAGATTGAAGGATACGTTTCTTCTGTGTTTTAGGCAGAGTTTTACTGCTATTTCGTTATATGCTGGAATAGTGCTGGAAATGCCTGGAAATGCCTGTTTTGAGATCTCTCCACAGAAAGCGTTTCCAGACTTCCCCTTCAACACACGAGTTTAACTCTGTAAGTTGAATGCACACATTGAAGACCGTTCTGTTAGGTAGCTCCGTTTTGGTTTTAGAAGCAGACAGTTCTCCTTACAGCATATACCCCCATTCACTGAGGAATGTCCAAACGCAGCTCTTACCAGAAACGTGTTTCTAACTCCTGAATCTAAAGGGAGATTTAACTCACTTAGCTGAACAAATGCACAGCAGAGCAGATTGAAGGATACGTTTCTTCTGTGTTTTAGGCAGAGTTTTACTGCTATTTCGTTATATGCGGGAATAGTGCTGGAAATGCCTGTTTTGAGATCTCTCCACAGAAAGCGTTTCCAGACTTCCCCTTCAACACACGAGTTTAGCTCTGTAAGTTGAATGCACACATTGATGACCGTTCTGTTAGGTAGCTCCGTTTTGGTTTTAGAAGCAGACAGTTCTCCTTACAGCATATACTCCCATTCACTGAGAAATGTCCAAACGCAGCTCTTACCAGAAACGTGTTTCTAACTCCTGAATCTAAAGGGAGATTTAACTCACTTAGCTGAACAAACGCACAGCAGAGCAGATTGAAGGATACGTTTCTTCTGTGTTTTAGGCAGAGTTTTACTGCTATTTCGTTATATGCGGGAATAGTGCTGGAAATGCCTGTTTTGAGATCTCTCCACAGAAAGCGTTTCCAGACTTCCCCTTCAACACACGAGTTTATCTCTGTAAGTTGAATGCACACATTGAAGACCGTTCTGTTAGGTAGCTCCGTTTTGGTTTTAGAAGCAGACAGTTCTCCTTACAGCATATACTCCCATTCACTGAGAAATGTCCAAACGCAGCTCTTACCAGAAACGTGTTTCTAACTCCTGAATCTAAAGGGAGATTTAACTCACTTAGCTGAACAAACGCACAGCAGAGCAGATTGAAGGATACGTTTCTTCTGTGTTTTAGGCAGAGTTTTACTGCTATTTCGTTATATGCGGGAATAGTGCGGGAAATGCCTGGAAATGCCTGTTTTGAGATCTCTCCACAGAAAACGTTTCCAGACTTCCCCTTCAACACACGAGTTTAACTCTGTAAGTTGAATGCACACCTTGAAGACCGTTCTGTTAGGTAGCTCCGTTTTGGTTTTAGAAGCAGACAGTTCTCCTTACAGCATATACTCCCATTCACTGAGGAATGTCCAAACGCAGCTCTTACCAGAAACGTGTTTCTAACTCCTGAATCTAAAGGGAGATTTAACTCACTTAGCTGAACAAATGCACAGCAGAGCAGATTGAAGGATACGATTCTTCTGTGTTTTAGGCAGAGTTTTACTGCTATTTCGTTATATGCGGGAATAGTGCTGGAAATGCCTGGAAATGCCTGTTTTGAGATCTCTCCACAGAAAGCGTTTCCAGACTTCCCCTTCAACACACGAGTTTAACTCTGTAAGTTGAATGCACACATTGAAGACCGTTCTGTTAGGTAGCTCCGATTTGGTTTTAGAAGCAGACAGTTCTCCTTACAGCATATACTCCCATTCACTGAGAAATGTCCAAACGCAGCTCTTACCAGAAACGTTTTTCTAACTCCTGAATCTAAAGGGAGATTTAACTCACTTAGCTGAACAAACGCACAGCAGAGAAGATTGAAGGATACGTTTCTTCTGTGTTTTAGGCAGAGCTTTACTGCTATTTCGTTATATGCGGGAATAGTGCTGGAAATGCCTGTTTTGAGATCTCTCCACAGAAAGCGTTTCCAGACTTCCCCTTCATCACACGAGTTTAACTCTGTAAGTTGAATGCACACATTGAAGACCGTTCTGTTAGGTAGCTCCGTTTTGGTTTTAGAAGCAGACAGTTCTCCTTACAGCATATACTCCCATTCACTGAGAAATGTCCAAACGCAGCTCTTACCAGAAACGTGTTTCTAACTCCTGAATCTAAAGGGAGATTTAACTCATTTAGCTGAATAAACGCACAGCAGAGCAGTTGAAGGATACGTTTCTTCTGTGTTTTAGGCAGAGTTTTACTGCTATTTCGTTATATGCGGGAATAGTGCTGGAAATGCCTGGAAATGCCTGTTTTGAGATCTCTCCACAGAAAGCGTTTCCAGACTTCCCCTTCAACACACGAGATTAACTCTGTAAGTTGAATGAACACATTGAAGACCGTTCTGTTAGGTAGCTACGTTTTGGTTTTAGAAGTAGACAGTTCTCCTTACATCATATACTCCAATTCACTGAGAAATGTCCAAAGGCAGCTCTTACCAGAAAAGTGTTTCTAACTCCTGAATCTAAAGGGAGACTTAACTCACATAGCTGAACAAACGCACAGCAGAGCAGATTGAAGGATACGTTTCTTCTGTGTTTTAGGCAGAGTTTTACTGCTATTTCGTTATATGCGGGAATAGTGCTGGAAATGCCTGTTTTGAGATCTCTCCACAGAAAGCGTTTCCAGACTTCCCCTTCAACACACGAGTTTAACTCTGTAAGTTGAATGCACACATTGAAGACCGTTCTCTTAGGTAGCTCCGTTTTGGTTTTAGAAGCAGACAGTTCTCCTTACAGCATATACTCCCATTCACTGAGGAATGTCCAAACGCAGCTCTTACCAGAAACGTGTTTCTAACTCCTGAATCTAAAGGGAGATTTAACTCCCTTAGCTGAACAAACGCACAGCAGAGCAGATTGAAGGATACGTTTCTTCTATGTTTTCGGCAGAGTTTTACTGCTATTTCGTTATAAGCGGGAATAGTGCTGGAAATGCCTGGAAATACCTGTTTTGAAATCTCTCCAAAGAAAGCGTTTCCAGACTTCCCCTTCAAAACACGAGTTTAACTCTGTAAGTTGAATGCACACATTGAAGACCGTTCTGTTAGGTAGCTCCGTTTTGGTTTTAGAAGCAGACAGTTCTCCTTACAGCATATACTCCCATTCACTGAGAAATGTCCAAACGCAGCTCTTACCAGAAACGTGTTTCTAACTCCTGAATCGAAAGGGAGATTTAACTCACTTAGCTCAACAAACGCACAGCAGAGCAGATTGAAGGATACGTTTCTTCTGTGTTTTAGGCAGAGTTTTACTGCTATTTCGTTATATGCGGGAATAGTGCTGGAAATGCCTGGAAATGCCTGTTTTGAGATCTCTCCACAGAAAGCGTTTCCAGACTTCCCCTTCAACACACGAGTTTAACCCTGTACGTTGAATGCACACATTGAAGAACGTTCTGTTAGGTAGCTCCGTTTTGGTTTTAGAAGCAGACAGTTCTCCTTACAGCATATACTCCCATTCACTGACAAATGTCCAAACGCAGCTCTTACCAGAAACGTGTTTCTAACTCCTGAATCTAAAGGGAGATTTAACTCACTTAGCTGAACAAACGCACAGCAGAGCAGATTGAAGGATACGTTTCTTCTGTGTTTTGGGCAGAGTTTTATGGCTATTTCGTTATATCCGGGAATAGTGCTGGAAATGCCTGTTTTGAGATCTCTCCACAGAAAGCGTTTCCAGACTTCCCCTTCAACAAACGAGTTTAACTCTGTATGTTGAATGCACACCTTGAAGACCGTTCTGTTAGGTAGCTCCGTTTTGGTTTTAGAAGCAGACAGTTCTCCTTACAGCATATACTCCCATTCACTGAGGAATGTCCAAACGCAGCTCTTACCAGAAACGTGTTTCTAACTCCTGAATCTAAAGGGAGATTTAACACACTTAGCTGAACAAATGCACAGCAGAGCAGATTGAAGGATACGTTTCTTCTGTGTTTTAGGCAGAGTTTTACTGCTATTTCGTTATATGCGGGAATAGTGCTGGAAATGCCTGGAAATGCCTGTTTTGAGATCTCTCCACAGAAAGCGTTTCCAGACTTCCCCTTCAACACACGAGTTTAACTCTGTAAGTTGAATGCACACATTGAAGACCGTTCTGTTAGGTAGCTCCGTTTTGGTTTTAGAAGCAGACAGTTCTCCTTACAGCATATACTCCCATTCACTGAGAAATGTCCAAACGCAGCTCTTACCAGAAACGTTTTTCTAACTCCTGAATCTAAAGGGAGATTTAACTCACTTAGCTGAACAAACGCACAGCAGAGCAGATTGAAGGATACGTTTCTTCTATGTTTTAGGCAGAGTTTTACTGCTATTTCGTTATATGCGGGAATAGTGCTGGAAATGCCTGTTTTCAGATCTCTCCACAGAAAGCGTTTCCAGACTTCCCCTTCAACACACGAGTTTAACTCTGTAAGTTGAATGCACACATTGAAGACCGTTCTGTTAGGTAGCACCGTTTTGGTTTTAGAAGCAGACAGTTCTCCTTACAGCATATACTCCCATTCACTGAGAAATGTCCAAACGCAGCTCTTACCAGAAACGTGTTTCTAACTCCTGAATCTAAAGGGAGATTTAACTCACTTAGCTGAACAAACGCACAGCAGAGCAGATTGAAGGATACGTTTCTTCTGTGTTTTAGGCAGAGTTTTACTGCTATTTCGTTATATGCGGGAATAGTGCTGGAAATGCCTGTTTTGAGATTTCTCCACAGAAAGCGTTTCCAGACTTCCCCTTCAACACACGAGTTTAACTCTGTAAGTTGAATGCACACATTGAAGACCGTTCTGTTAGGTAGCTCCGTTTTGGTTTTAGAAGCAGACAGTTCTCTTTACAGCATATACTCCCATTCACTGAGAAATGTCCAAACGCAGCTCTTACCAGAAACGGGTTTCTAACTCCTGAATCTAAAGGGAGATTTAACTCACTTAGCTGAACAATCGCACAGCAGAGCAGATTGAAGGATACGTTTCTTCTGTGTTTTAGGCAGAGTTTTACTGCTATTTCGTTATATGCTGGAATAGTGCTGGAAATGCCTGGAAATGCCTGTTTTGAGATCTCTCCACAGAAAGCGTTTCCAGACTTCCCCTTCAACACACGAGTTTAACTCTGTAAGTTGAATGCACACATTGAAGACCGTTCTGTTAGGTAGCTCCGTTTTGGTTTTAGAAGCAGACAGTTCTCCTTACAGCATATACCCCCATTCACTGAGGAATGTCCAAACGCAGCTCTTACCAGAAACGTGTTTCTAACTCCTGAATCTAAAGGGAGATTTAACTCACTTAGCTGAACAAATGCACAGCAGAGCAGATTGAAGGATACGTTTCTTGTGTGTTTTAGGCAGAGTTTTACTGCTATTTCGTTATATGCGGGAATAGTGCTGGAAATGCCTGGAAATGCCTGTTTTGAGATCTCTCCACAGAAAGCGTTTCCAGACTTCCCCTTCAACACACGAGTTTAACTCTGTAGATTGAATGCACACATTGAAGACCGTTCTGTTAGGTAGTTCCGTTTTGGTTTTAGAAGCAGACAGTTCTCCTTACAGCATATACTCCCATTCACTGAGGAATGTCCAAACGCAGCTCTTACCAGAAACGTGTTTCTAACTCCTGAATCTAAAGGGAGATTTAACTCACTTAGCTGAACAAATGCACAGCAGAGCAGATTGAAGGATACGTTTCTTCTGTGTTTTAGGCAGAGTTTTACTGCTATTCCGTTATATGCGGGAATAGTGCTGGAAATGCCTGGAAATGCCTGTTTTGAGATCTCTCCACAGAAAGCGTTTCCAGACTTCCCCTTCAACACACGAGTTTAACTCTGTAAGTTGAATGCACACATTGAAGACCGTTCTGTTAGCTAGCTCCGTTTTGGTTTTAGAAGCAGACAGTTCTCCTTACAGCATATACTCCCATTCACTGAGGAATGTCCAAACGCAGCTCTTACCAGAAACGTGTTTCTAACTCCTGAATCTAAAGGGAGATTTAACTCACTTAGCTGAACAAATGCACAGCAGAGCAGATTGAAGGATACGTTTCTTCTGTGTTTTAGGCAGAGTTTTACTGCTATTCCGTTATATGCGGGAATAGTGCTGGAAATGCCTGGAAATGCCTGTTTTGAGATCTCTCCACAGAAAGCGTTTCCAGACTTCCCCTTCAACACACGAGTTTAACTCTGTAAGTTGAATGCACACATTGAAGACCGTTCTGTTAGGTAGCTCCGTTTTGGTTTTAGAAGCAGACAGTTCTCCATACAGCATATACTCCCATTCACTGAGAAATGTCCAAACGCAGCTCTTACCAGAAACGTTTTTCTAACTCCTGAATCTAAAGGGAGATTTAACTCACTTAGCTGAACAAATGCACAGCAGAGCAGATTGAAGGATACGTTTCTTCTGTGTTTTAGGCAGAGTTTTACTGCTATTTCGTTATATGCGGGAATAGTGCTGGAAATGCCTGTTTTGAGATCTATCCACAGAAAGCGTTTCCAGACTTCCCCTTCAACACACGAGTTTAGCTCTGTAAGTTGAATGCACACATTGATGACCGTTCTGTTAGGTAGCTCCGTTTTGGTTTTAGAAGCAGACAGTTCTCCTTACAGCATATACTCCCATTCACTGAGAAATGTCCAAACGCAGCTCTTACCAGAAACGTGTTTCTAACTCCTGAATCTAAAGGGAGATTTAACTCACTTAGCTGAACAAACGCACAGCAGAGCAGATTGAAGGATACGTTTCTTCTGTGTTTTAGGCAGAGTTTTACTGCTATTTCGTTATATGCGGGAATAGTGCTGGAAATGCCTGTTTTGAGATCTCTCCACAGAAAGCGTTTCCAGATTTCCCCTTCAACACACGAGTTTATCTCTGTAAGTTGAATGCACACATTGAAGACCGTTCTGTTAGGTAGCTCCGTTTTGGTTTTAGAAGCAGACAGTTCTCCTTACAGCATATACTCCCATTCACTGAGAAATGTCCAAACGCAGCTCTTACCAGAAACGTGTTTCTAACTCCTGAATCTAAAGGGAGATTTAACTCACTTAGCTGAACAAACGCACAGCAGAGCAGATTGAAGGATACGTTTCTTCTGTGTTTTAGGCAGAGTTTTACTGCTATTTCGTTATATGCGGGAATAGTGCGGGAAATGCCTGGAAATGCCTGTTTTGAGATCTCTCCACAGAAAGCGTTTCCAGACTTCCCCTTCAACACACGAGTTTAACTCTGTAAGTTGAATGCACACCTTGAAGACCGTTCTGTTAGGTAGCTCCGTTTTGGTTTTAGAAGCAGACAGTTCTCCTTACAGCATATACTCCCATTCACTGAGGAATGTCCAAACGCAGCTCTTACCAGAAACGTGTTTCTAACTCCTGAATCTAAAGGGAGATTTAACTCACTTAGCTGAACAAATGCACAGCAGAGCAGATTGAAGGATACGATTCTTCTGTGTTTTAGGCAGAGTTTTACTGCTATTTCGTTATATGCGGGAATAGTGCTGGAAATGCCTGGAAATGCCTGTTTTGAGATCTCTCCACAGAAAGCGTTTCCAGACTTCCCCTTCAACACACGAGTTTAACTCTGTAAGTTGAATGCACACATTGAAGACCGTTCTGTTAGGTAGCTCCGTTTTGGTTTTAGAAGCAGACAGTTCTCCTTACAGCATATACTCCCATTCACTGAGAAATGTCCAAACGCAGCTCTTACCAGAAACGTTTTTCTAACTCCTGAATCTAAAGGGAGATTTAACTCACTTAGCTGAACAAACGCACAGCAGAGAAGATTGAAGGATACGTTTCTTCTGTGTTTTAGGCAGAGTTTTACTGCTATTTCGTTATATGCGGGAATAGTGCTGGAAATGCCTGTTTTGAGATCTCTCCACAGAAAGCGTTTCCAGACTTCCCCTTCAACACACGAGTTTAACTCTGTAAGTTGAATGCACACATTGAAGACCGTTCTGTTAGGTAGCTCCGTTTTGGTTTTAGAAGCAGACAGTTCTCCTTACAGCATATACTCCCATTCACTGAGAAATGTCCAAACGCAGCTCTTACCAGAAACGTGTTTCTAACTCCTGAATCGAAAGGGAGATTTAACTCACTTAGCTCAACAAACGCACAGCAGAGCAGATTGAAGGATACGTTTCTTCTGTGTTTTAGGCAGAGTTTTACTGCTATTTCGTTATATGCGGGAATAGTGCTGGAAATGCCTGGAAATGCCTGTTTTGAGATCTCTCCACAGAAAGCGTTTCCAGACTTCCCCTTCAACACACGAGTTTAACTCTGTACGTTGAATGCACACATTGAAGAACGTTCTGTTAGGTAGCTCCGTTTTGGTTTTAGAAGCAGACAGTTCTCCTTACAGCATATACTCCCATTCACTGACAAATGTCCAAACGCAGCTCTTACCAGAAACGTGTTTCTAACTCCTGAATCTAAAGGGAGATTTAACTCACTTAGCTGAACAAACGCACAGCAGAGCAGATTGAAGGATACGTTTCTTCTGTGTTTTGGGCAGAGTTTTACGGCTATTTCGTTATATCCGGGAATAGTGCTGGAAATGCCTGTTTTGAGATCTCTCCACAGAAACCGTTTCCAGACTTCCCCTTCAACAAACGAGTTTAACTCTGTAAGTTGAATGCACACCTTGAAGACCGTTCTGTTAGGTAGCTCCGTTTTGGTTTTAGAAGCAGACAGTTCTCCTTACAGCATATACTCCCATTCACTGAGGAATGTCCAAACGCAGCTCTTACCAGAAACGTGTTTCTAACTCCTGAATCTAAAGGGAGATTTAACACACTTAGCTGAACAAATGCACAGCAGAGCAGATTGAATGATACGTTTCTTCTGTGTTTTAGGCAGAGTTTTACTGCTATTTCGTTATATGCGGGAATAGTGCTGGAAATGCCTGGAAATGCCTGTTTTGAGATCTCTCCACAGAAAGCGTTTCCAGACTTCCCCTTCAACACACGAGTTTAACTCTGTAAGTTGAATGCACACATTGAAGACCGTTCTGTTAGGTAGCTCCGTTTTGGTTTTAGAAGCAGACAGTTCTCCTTACAGCATATACTCCCATTCACTGAGAAATGTCCAAACGCAGCTCTTACCAGAAACGTTTTTCTAACTCCTGAATCTAAAGGGAGATTTAACTCACTTAGCTGAACAAACGCACAGCAGAGCAGATTGAAGGATACGTTTCTTCTATGTTTTAGGCAGAGTTTTACTGCTATTTCGTTATATGCGGGAATAGTGCTGGAAATGCCTGTTTTCAGATCTCTCCACAGAAAGCGTTTCCAGACTTCCCCTTCAACACACGAGTTTAACTCTGTAAGTTGAATGCACACATTGAAGACCGTTCTGTTAGGTAGCACCGTTTTGGTTTTAGAAGCAGACAGTTCTCCTTACAGCATATACTCCCATTCACTGAGAAATGTCCAAACGCAGCTCTTACCAGAAACGTGTTTCTAACTCCTGAATCTAAAGGGAGATTTAACTCACTTAGCTGAACAAACGCACAGCAGAGCAGATTGAAGGATACGTTTCTTCTGTGTTTTAGGCAGAGTTTTACTGCTATTTCGTTATATGCGGGAATAGTGCTGGAAATGCCTGTTTTGAGATTTCTCCACAGAAAGCGTTTCCAGACTTCCCCTTCAACACACGAGTTTAACTCTGTAAGTTGAATGCACACATTGAAGACCGTTCTGTTAGGTAGCTCCGTTTTGGTTTTAGAAGCAGACAGTTCTCTTTACAGCATATACTCCCATTCACTGAGAAATGTCCAAACGCAGCTCTTACCAGAAACGGGTTTCTAACTCCTGAATCTAAAGGGAGATTTAACTCACTTAGCTGAACAATCGCACAGCAGAGCAGATTGAAGGATACGTTTCTTCTGTGTTTTAGGCAGAGTTTTACTGCTATTTCGTTATATGCTGGAATAGTGCTGGAAATGCCTGGAAATGCCTGTTTTGAGATCTCTCCACAGAAAGCGTTTCCAGACTTCCCCTTCAACACACGAGTTTAACTCTGTAAGTTGAATGCACACATTGAAGACCGTTCTGTTAGGTAGCTCCGTTTTGGTTTTAGAAGCAGACAGTTCTCCTTACAGCATATACCCCCATTCACTGAGGAATGTCCAAACGCAGCTCTTACCAGAAACGTGTTTCTAACTCCTGAATCTAAAGGGAGATTTAACTCACTTAGCTGAACAAATGCACAGCAGAGCAGATTGAAGGATACGTTTCTTGTGTGTTTTAGGCAGAGTTTTACTGCTATTTCGTTATATGCGGGAATAGTGCTGGAAATGCCTGGAAATGCCTTTTTTGAGATCTCTCCACAGAAAGCGTTTCCAGACTTCCCCTTCAACACACGAGTTTAACTCTGTAGATTGAATGCACACATTGAAGACCGTTCTGTTAGGTAGTTCCGTTTTGGTTTTAGAAGCAGACAGTTCTCCTTACAGCATATACTCCCATTCACTGAGGAATGTCCAAACGCAGCTCTTACCAGAAACGTGTTTCTAACTCCTGAATCTAAAGGGAGATTTAACTCACTTAGCTGAACAAATGCACAGCAGAGCAGATTGAAGGATACGTTTCTTCTGTGTTTTAGGCAGAGTTTTACTGCTATTCCGTTATATGCGGGAATAGTGCTGGAAATGCCTGGAAATGCCTGTTTTGAGATCTCTCCACAGAAAGCGTTTCCAGACTTCCCCTTCAACACACGAGTTTAACTCTGTAAGTTGAATGCACACATTGAAGACCGTTCTGTTAGGTAGCTCCGTTTTGGTTTTAGAAGCAGACAGTTCTCCTTACAGCATATACTCCCATTCACTGAGGAATGTCCAAACGCAGCTCTTACCAGAAACGTGTTTCTAACTCCTGAATCTAAAGGGAGATTTAACTCACTTAGCTGAACAAATGCACAGCAGAGCAGATTGAAGGATACGTTTCTTCTGTGTTTTAGGCAGAGTTTTACTGCTATTCCGTTATATGCGGGAATAGTGCTGGAAATGCCTGGAAATGCCTGTTTTGAGATCTCTCCACAGAAAGCGTTTCCAGACTTCCCCTTCAACACACGAGTTTAACTCTGTAAGTTGAATGCACACATTGAAGACCGTTCTGTTAGGTAGCTCCGTTTTGGTTTTAGAAGCAGACAGTTCTCCATACAGCATATACTCCCATTCACTGAGAAATGTCCAAACGCAGCTCTTACCAGAAACGTTTTTCTAACTCCTGAATCTAAAGGGAGATTTAACTCACTTAGCTGAACAAATGCACAGCAGAGCAGATTGAAGGATACGTTTCTTCTGTGTTTTAGGCAGAGTTTTACTGCTATTTCGTTATATGCGGGAATAGTGCTGGAAATGCCTGTTTTGAGATCTATCCACAGAAAGCGTTTCCAGACTTCCCCTTCAACACACGAGTTTAGCTCTGTAAGTTGAATGCACACATTGATGACCGTTCTGTTAGGTAGCTCCGTTTTGGTTTTAGAAGCAGACAGTTCTCCTTACAGCATATACTCCCATTCACTGAGAAATGTCCAAACGCAGCTCTTACCAGAAACGTGTTTCTAACTCCTGAATCTAAAGGGAGATTTAACTCACTTAGCTGAACAAACGCACAGCAGAGCAGATTGAAGGATACGTTTCTTCTGTGTTTTAGGCAGAGTTTTACTGCTATTTCGTTATATGCGGGAATAGTGCTGGAAATGCCTGTTTTGAGATCTCTCCACAGAAAGCGTTTCCAGATTTCCCCTTCAACACACGAGTTTATCTCTGTAAGTTGAATGCACACATTGAAGACCGTTCTGTTAGGTAGCTCCGTTTTGGTTTTAGAAGCAGACAGTTCTCCTTACAGCATATACTCCCATTCACTGAGAAATGTCCAAACGCAGCTCTTACCAGAAACGTGTTTCTAACTCCTGAATCTAAAGGGAGATTTAACTCACTTAGCTGAACAAACGCACAGCAGAGCAGATTGAAGGATACGTTTCTTCTGTGTTTTAGGCAGAGTTTTACTGCTATTTCGTTATATGCGGGAATAGTGCGGGAAATGCCTGGAAATGCCTGTTTTGAGATCTCTCCACAGAAAGCGTTTCCAGACTTCCCCTTCAACACACGAGTTTAACTCTGTAAGTTGAATGCACACCTTGAAGACCGTTCTGTTAGGTAGCTCCGTTTTGGTTTTAGAAGCAGACAGTTCTCCTTACAGCATATACTCCCATTCACTGAGGAATGTCCAAACGCAGCTCTTACCAGAAACGTGTTTCTAACTCCTGAATCTAAAGGGAGATTTAACTCACTTAGCTGAACAAATGCACAGCAGAGCAGATTGAAGGATACGATTCTTCTGTGTTTTAGGCAGAGTTTTACTGCTATTTCGTTATATGCGGGAATAGTGCTGGAAATGCCTGGAAATGCCTGTTTTGAGATCTCTCCACAGAAAGCGTTTCCAGACTTCCCCTTCAACACACGAGTTTAACTCTGTAAGTTGAATGCACACATTGAAGACCGTTCTGTTAGGTAGCTCCGTTTTGGTTTTAGAAGCAGACAGTTCTCCTTACAGCATATACTCCCATTCACTGAGAAATGTCCAAACGCAGCTCTTACCAGAAACATTTTTCTAACTCCTGAATCTAAAGGGAGATTTAACTCACTTAGCTGAACAAACGCACAGCAGAGAAGATTGAAGGATACGTTTCTTCTGTGTTTTAGGCAGAGTTTTACTGCTATTTCGTTATATGCGGGAATAGTGCTGGAAATGCCTGTTTTGAGATCTCTCCACAGAAAGCGTTTCCAGACTTCCCCTTCAACACACGAGTTTAACTCTGTAAGTTGAATGCACACATTGAAGACCGTTCTGTTAGGTAGCTCCGTTTTGGTTTTAGAAGCAGACAGTTCTCCTTACAGCATATACTCCCATTCACTGAGAAATGTCCAAACGCAGCTCTTACCAGAAACGTGTTTCTAACTCCTGAATCTAAAGGGAGATTTAACTCATTTAGCTGAATAAACGCACAGCAGAGCAGTTGAAGGATACGTTTCTTCTGTGTTTTAGGCAGAGTTTTACTGCTATTTCGTTATATGCGTGAATAGTGCTGGAAATGCCTGGAAATGCCTGTTTTGAGATCTCTCCACAGAAAGCGTTTCCAGACTTCCCCTTCAACACACGAGATTAACTCTGTAAGTTGAATGAACACATTGAAGACCGTTCTGTTAGGTAGCTCCGTTTTGGTTTTAGAAGTAGACAGTTCTCCTTACATCATATACTCCAATTCACTGAGAAATGTCCAAAGGCAGCTCTTACCAGAAAAGTGTTTCTAACTCCTGAATCTAAAGGGAGATTTAACTCACATAGCTGAACAAACGCACAGCAGAGCAGATTGAAGGATACGTTTCTTCTGTGTTTTAGGCAGAGTTTTACTGCTATTTCGTTATATGCGGGAATAGTGCTGGAAATGCCTGTTTTGAGATCTCTCCACAGAAAGCGTTTCCAGACTTCCCCTTCAACACACGAGTTTAACTCTGTAAGTTGAATGCACACATTGAAGACCGTTCTGTTAGGTAGCTCCGTTTTGGTTTTAGAAGCAGACAGTTCTCCTTACAGCATATACTCCCATTCACTGAGAAATGTCCAAACGCAGCTCTTACCAGAAACGTTTTTCTAACTCCTGAATCTAAAGGGAGATTTAACTCACTTAGCTGAACAAACGCACAGCAGAGAAGATTGAAGGATACGTTTCTTCTGTGTTTTAGGCAGAGTTTTACTGCTATTTCGTTATATGCGGGAATAGTGCTGGAAATGCCTGTTTTTAGATCTCTCCACAGAAAGCGTTTCCAGACTTCCCCTTCAACACACGAGTTTAACTCTGTAAGTTGAATGCACACATTGAAGACCGTTCTGTTAGGTAGCTCCGTTTTGGTTTTAGAAGCAGACAGTTCTCCTTACAGCATATACACCCATTCACTGAGAAATGTCCAAACGCAGCTCTTACCAGAAACGTGTTTCTAACTCCTGAATCTAAAGGGAGATTTAACTCACTTAGCTGAATAAACGCACAGCAGAGCAGTTGAAGGATACGTTTCTTCTGTGTTTCAGGCAGAGTTTTACTGCTATTTCGTTATATGCGGGAATAGTGCTGGAAATGCCTGGAAATGCCTGTTTTGAGATCTCTCCACAGAAAGCGTTTCCAGACTTCCCCTTCAACACACGAGATTAACTCTGTAAGTTGAATGAACACATTGAAGACCGTTCTGTTAGGTAGCTCCGTTTTGGTTTTAGAAGCAGACAGTTCTCCTTACAGCATATACTCCCATTCACTGAGGAATGTCCAAACGCAGCTCTTACCAGAAACGTGTTTCTAACTCCTGAATCGAAAGGGAGATTTAACTCACTTAGCTCAACAAACGCACAGCAGAGCAGATTGAAGGATACGTTTCTTCTGTGTTTTAGGCAGAGTTTTACTGCTATTTCGTTATATGCGGGAATAGTGCTGGAAATGCCTGGAAATGCCTGTTTTGAGATCTCTCCACAGAAAGCGTTTCCAGACTTCCCCTTCAACACACGAGTTTAACTCTGTAAGTTGAATGCACACATTGAAGACCGTTCTGTTAGGTAGCTCCGTTTTGGTTTTAGAAGCAGACAGTTCTCCTTACAGCATATACACCCATTCACTGAGAAATGTCCAAACGCAGCTCTTACCAGAAACGTGTTTCTAACTCCTGAATCTAAAGGGAGATTTAACTCACTTAGCTGAATAAACGCACAGCAGAGCAGTTGAAGGATACGTTTCTTCTGTGTTTTAGGCAGAGTTTTACTGCTATTTCGTTATATGCGGGAATAGTGCTGGAAATGCCTGGAAATGCCTGTTTTGAGATCTCTCCACAGAAAGCGTTTCCAGACTTCCCCTTCAACACACGAGTTTAACTCTGTAAGTTGAATGCACACATTGAAGACCGTTCTGTTAGGTAGCTCCGTTTTGGTTTTAGAAGCAGACAGTTCTCCTTACAGCATATACTCCCATTCACTGAGAAATGTCCAAACGCAGCTCTTACCAGAAACGTTTTTCTAACTCCTGAATCTAAAGGGAGATTTAACTCACTTAGCTGAACAAACGCACAGCAGAGAAGATTGAAGGATACGTTTCTTCTGTGTTTTAGGCAGAGTTTTACTGCTATTTCGTTATATGCGGGAATAGTGCTGGAAATGCCTGTTTTGAGATCTCTCCACAGAAAGCGTTTCCAGACTTCCCCTTCAACACACGAGTTTAACTCTGTAAGTTGAATGCACACATTGAAGACCGTTCTGTTAGGTAGCTCCGTTTTGGTTTTAGAAGCAGACAGTTCTCCTTACAGCATATATACCCATTCACTGAGAAATGTCCAAACGCAGCTCTTACCAGAAACGTGTTTCTAACTCCTGAATCTAAAGGGAGATTTAACTCACTTAGCTGAATAAACGCACAGCAGAGCAGTTGAAGGATACGTTTCTTCTGTGTTTTAGGCAGAGTTTTACTGCTATTTCGTTATATGCGGGAATAGTGCTGGAAATGCATGGAAATGCCTGTTTTGAGATCTCTCCACAGAAAGCGTTTCCAGACTTCCCCTTCAACACACGAGATTAACTCTGTAAGTTGAATGAACACATTGAAGACCGTTCTGTTAGGTAGCTCCGTTTTGGTTTTAGAAGTAGACAGTTCTCCTTACATCATATACTCCAATTCACTGAGAAATGTCCAAAGGCAGCTCTTACCAGAAAAGTGTTTCTAACTCCTGAATCTAAAGGGAGATTTAACTCACATAGCTGAACAAACGCACAGCAGAGCAGATTGAAGGATACGTTTCTTCTGTGTTTTAGGCAGAGTTTTACTGCTATTTCGTTATATGCGGGAATAGTGCTGGAAATGCCTGTTTTGAGATCTCTCCACAGAAAGCGTTTCCAGACTTCCCCTTCAACACACGAGTTTAACTCTGTAAGTTGAATGCACACATTGAAGACCGTTCTGTTAGGTAGCTCCGTTTTGGTTTTAGAAGCAGACAGTTCTCCTTACAGCATATACTCCCATTCACTGAGGAATGTCCAAACGCAGCTCTTACCAGAAACGTGTTTCTAACTCCTGAATCTAAAGGGAGATTTAACTCCCTTAGCTGAACAAACGCACAGCAGAGCAGATTGAAGGATACGTTTCTTCTATGTTTTAGGCAGAGTTTTACTGCTATTTCGTTATATGCGGGAATAGTGCTGGAAATGCCTGGAAATACCTGTTTTGAGATCTCTCCAAAGAAAGCGTTTCCAGACTTCCCCTTCAAAACACGAGTTTAACTCTGTAAGTTGAATGCACACATTGAAGACCGTTCTGTTAGGTAGCTCCGTTTTGGTTTTAGAAGCAGACAGTTCTCCTTACAGCATATACACCCATTCACTGAGAAATGTCCAAACGCAGCTCTTACCAGAAACGTGTTTCTAACTCCTGAATCTAAAGGGAGATTTAACTCACTTAGCTGAATAAACGCACAGCAGAGCAGTTGAAGGATACGTTTCTTCTGTGTTTTAGGCAGAGTTTTACTGCTATTTCGTTATATGCGGGAATAGTGCTGGAAATGCCTGGAAATGCCTGTTTTGAGATCTCTCCACAGAAAGCGTTTCCAGACTTCCCCTTCAACACACGAGTTTAACTCTGTAAGTTGAATGCACACATTGAAGACCGTTCTGTTAGGTAGCTCCGTTTTGGTTTTAGAAGCAGACAGTTCTCCTTACAGCATATACTCCCATTCACTGAGAAATGTCCAAACGCAGCTCTTACCAGAAACGTTTTTCTAACTCCTGAATCTAAAGGGAGATTTAACTCACTTAGCTGAACAAACGCACAGCAGAGAAGATTGAAGGATACGTTTCTTCTGTGTTTTAGGCAGAGTTTTACTGCTATTTCGTTATATGCGGGAATAGTGCTGGAAATGCCTGTTTTGAGATCTCTCCACAGAAAGCGTTTCCAGACTTCCCCTTCAACACACGAGTTTAACTCTGTAAGTTGAATGCACACATTGAAGACCGTTCTGTTAGGTAGCTCCGTTTTGGTTTTAGAAGCAGACAGTTCTCCTTACAGCATATATACCCATTCACTGAGAAATGTCCAAACGCAGCTCTTACCAGAAACGTGTTTCTAACTCCTGAATCTAAAGGGAGATTTAACTCACTTAGCTGAATAAACGCACAGCAGAGCAGTTGAAGGATACGTTTCTTCTGTGTTTTAGGCAGAGTTTTACTGCTATTTCGTTATATGCGGGAATAGTGCTGGAAATGCCTGGAAATGCCTGTTTTGAGATCTCTCCACAGAAAGCGTTTCCAGACTTCCCCTTCAACACACGAGATTAACTCTGTAAGTTGAATGAACACATTGAAGACCGTTCTGTTAGGTAGCTCCGTTTTGGTTTTAGAAGTAGACAGTTCTCCTTACATCATATACTCCAATTCACTGAGAAATGTCCAAAGGCAGCTCTTACCAGAAAAGTGTTTCTAACTCCTGAATCTAAAGGGAGACTTAACTCACATAGCTGAACAAACGCACAGCAGAGCAGATTGAAGGATACGTTTCTTCTGTGTTTTAGGCAGAGTTTTACTGCTATTTCGTTATATGCGGGAATAGTGCTGGAAATGCCTGTTTTGAGATCTCTCCACAGAAAGCGTTTCCAGACTTCCCCTTCAACACACGAGTTTAACTCTGTAAGTTGAATGCACACATTGAAGACCGTTCTGTTAGGTAGCTCCGTTTTGGTTTTAGAAGCAGACAGTTCTCCTTACAGCATATACTCCCATTCACTGAGGAATGTCCAAACGCAGCTCTTACCAGAAACGTGTTTCTAACTCCTGAATCTAAAGGGAGATTTAACTCCCTTAGCTGAACAAACGCACAGCAGAGCAGATTGAAGGATACGTTTCTTCTATGTTTTAGGCAGAGTTTTACTGCTATTTCGTTATATGCGGGAATAGTGCTGGAAATGCCTGGAAATACCTGTTTTGAGATCTCTCCAAAGAAAGCGTTTCCAGACTTCCCCTTCAAAACACGAGTTTAACTCTGTAAGTTGAATGCACACATTGAAGACCGTTCTGTTAGGTAGCTCCGTTTTGGTTTTAGAAGCAGACAGTTCTCCTTACAGCATATACTCCCATTCACTGACAAATGTCCAAACGCAGCTCTTACCAGAAACGTGTTTCTAACTCCTGAATCTAAAGGGAGATTTAACTCACTTAGCTGAACAAACGCACAGCAGAGCAGATTGAAGGATACGTTTCTTCTGTGTTTTGGGCAGAGTTTTACTGCTATTTCGTTATATCCGGGAATAGTGCTGGAAATGCCTGTTTTGAGATCTCTCCATAGAAAGCGTTTCCAGACTTCCCCTTCAACACACGAGTTTAACTGTGTAAGTTGAATGCACACATTGAAGACCGTTCTGTTAGGTAGCTCCGTTTTGGTTTTAGAAGCAGACAGTTCTCCTTACTGCATATACTCCCATTCACTGAGAAATGTCCAAACGCAGCTCTTAAAAGAAACGTGTTTCTAACTCCTGAATCTAAAGGTAGATTTAACTCACTTAGCTGAACAAACGCACAGCAGAGCAGATTGAAGGATACGTTTCTTCTGTGTTTTAGGCAGAGTTTTACTGCTATTTCGTTATATGCGGGAATAGTGCTGGAAATGCCTGGAAATGCCTGTTTTGAGATCTCTTTACAGAAAGCGTTTCCAGACTTCCCCTTCAACACACGAGTTTAACTCTGTAAGTTGAATGCACACATTGAAGACCGTTCTGTTAGGTAGTTCCGTTTTGGTTTTAGAAGCAGACAGTTCTCCTTACAGCATATACTCCCATTCACTGAGGAATGTCCAAACGCAGCTCTTACCAGAAACGTGTTTCTAACTCCTGAATCTAAAGGGAGATTTAACTCACTTAGCTGAACAAATGCACAGCAGAGCAGATTGAAGGATACGTTTCTTCTGTGTTTTAGGCAGAGTTTTACTGCTATTTCGTTATATGCGGGAATAGTGCTGGAAATGCCTGGAAATGCCTGTTTTGAGATCTCTCCACAGAAAGCGTTTCCAGACTTCCCCTTCAACACACGAGTTTAACTCTGTAAGTTGAATGCACACATTGAAGACCGTTCTGTTAGGTAGCTCCGTTTTGGTTTTAGAAGCAGACAGTTCTCCTTACAGCATATACTCCCATTCACTGAGGAATGTCCAAACGCAGCTCTTACCAGAAACGTGTTTCTAACTCCTGAATCTAAAGGGAGATTTAACTCACTTAGCTGAACAAATGCACAGCAGAGAAGATTGAAGGATACGTTTCTTCTGTGTTTTAGGCAGAGTTTTACTGCTATTTCGTTATATGCGGGAATAGTGCTGGAAATGCCTGGAAATGCCTGTTTTGAGATCTCTCCACAGAAAGCGTTTCCAGACTTCCCCTTCAACACACGAGTTTAACTCTGTAAGTTGAATGCACACATTGAAGACCGTTCTGTTAGGTAGCTCCGTTTTGGTTTTAGAAGCAGACAGTTCTCCTTACAGCATATACTCCCATTCACTGAGAAATGTCCAAACGCAGCTCTTACCAGAAACGTGTTTCTAACTCCTGAATCTAAAGGGAGATTTAACTCACTTAGCTGAACAAACGCACAGCAGAGCAGATTGAAGGATACGTTTCTTCTGTGTTATAGGCAGAGTTTTACTGCTATTTCGTTATATGCGGGAACAGTGCGGGAAATGCCTGGAAATGCCTGTTTTGAGATCTCTCCACAGAAAGCGTTTCCAGACTTCCCCTTCAACACACGAGTTTAACTCTGTAAGTTGAATGCACACATTGAAGACCGTTCTGTTAGGTAGCTCCGTTTTGGTTTTAGAAGCAGACAGTTCTCCTTACAGCATATACTCCCATTCACTGAGAAATGTCCAAACGCATCCCTTACCAGAAACGTGTTTCTAACTCCTGAATCTAAAGGGAGATTTAACTCACTTAGCTGAACAAACGCACAGCAGAGCAGATTGAAGGATACGTTTCTTCTGTGTTTTAGGCAGAGTTTTACTGCTATTTCGTTATATGCGGGAATAGTGCGGGAAATGCCTGGAAATGCCTGTTTTGAGATCTCTCCACAGAAAGCGTTTCCAGACTTCCCCTTCAACACACGAGTTTAACTCTGTAAGTTGAATGCACACATTGAAGACCGTTCTGTTAGGTAGTTCCGTTTTGGTTTTAGAACCAGACAGTTCTCCTTACAGCATATACTCCCATTCACTGAGGAATGTCCAAACGCAGCTCTTACCAGAAACGTGTTTCTAACTCCTGAATCTAAAGGGAGATTTAACTCACTTAGCTGAACAAATGCCCAGCAGAGCAGATTGAAGGATACGTTTCTTCTGTGTTTTAGGCAGAGTTTTACTGCTATTTCCTTATATGCGGGAATAGTGCTGGAAATGCCTGGAAATGCCTGTTTTGAGATCTCTCCACAGAAAGCGTTTCCAGACTTCCCCTTCAACACACGAGTTTAAAACTGTAAGTTGAATGCACACCTTGAAGACCGTTCTGTTAGGTAGCTCCGTTTTGGTTTTAGAAGCAGACAGTTCTCCTTACAGCATATACTCCCATTCACTGAGGAATGTCCAAACGCAGCTCTTACCAGAAACGTGTTTCTAACTCCTGAATCTAAAGCGAGATTTAACTCACTTAGCTGAACAAATGCACAGCAGACCAGATTGAAGGATACGTTTCTTCTGTGTTTTAGGCAGAGTTTTACTGCTATTTCGTTATATGCGGGAATAGTGCTGGAAATGCCTGGAAATGCCTGTTTTGAGATCTCTCCACAGAAAGCGTTTCCAGACTTCCCCTTCAACACACGAGTTTAACTCTCTAAGTTGAATGCACACATTGAAGACCGTTCTGTTAGGTAGCTCCGTTTTGGTTTTAGAAGCAGACAGTTCTCCTTACAGCATATACTCCCATTCCCTGAGAAATGTCCAAACGCAGCTCTTACCAGAAACGTGTTTCTAACTCCTGAATCTAAAGGGAGATTTAACTCACTTAGCTGAACAAACGCACAGCAGAGCAGATTGAAGGATACGTTTCTTCTGTGTTTTAGGCAGAGTTTTACTGCTATTTCGTTATATGCGGGAATAGTGCTGGAAATGCCTGTTTTGAGATCTCTCCACAGAAAGCGTTTCCAGACTTCCCCTTCAACACACGAGTTTAATTCTGTAAGTTGAATGCACACATTGAAGACCGTTCTGTTAGGTAGCTCCGTTTTGGTTTTAGAAGCAGACAGTTCTCCTTACAGCATATACTCCCATTCACTGGGAAATGTCCAAACGCAGCTCTTACCAGAAACGTGTTTCAAACTCCTGAATCTAAAGGGAGATTTAACTCACTTAGCTGAAAAAACGCACAGCAGAGCAGATTGAAGGATACGTTTCTTCTGTGTTTTAGGCAGAGTTTTACTGCTATTTCGTTATATGCGGGAATAGTGCTGGAAATGCATGGAAATGCCTGTTTTGAGATCTCTCCACAGAAAGCGTTTCCAGACTTCCCCTTCAACACACGAGTTTAACTCTGTAAGTTGAATGCACACATTGAAGACCGTTCTGTTAGGTAGCTCCGTTTTGGTTTTAGAAGCAGACAGTTCTCCTTACAGCATATACCCCCATTCACTGAGAAATGTCCAAACGCAGCTCTTACCAGAAACGTGTTTCTAACTCCTGAATCTAAAGGGAGATTTAACTCACTTAGCTGAACAAACGCACAGCAGAGCAGATTGAAGGATACGTTTCTTCTGTGTTTTAGGCAGAGTTTTACTGCTATTTCGTTATATGCGGGAATAGTGCTGGAAATGCCTGTTTTGAAATCTCTCCACAGAAAGTGTTTCCAGACTTCCCCTTCAACACACGAGTTTAACTCTGTAAGTTGAATGCACACATTGAAGACCGTTCTGTTAGGTAGTTCCGTTTTGGTTTTAGAAGCAGACAGTTCTCCTTACAGCATATACTCCCATTCACTGAGGAATGTCCAAACGCAGCTCTTCCCTGAAACGTGTTTCTAACTCCTGAATCTAAAGGGAGATTTAACTCACTTAGCTGAACAAACGCACAGCAGAGCAGATTGAAGGATACGTTTCTTCTGTGTTTTAGGCAGAGTTTTACTGCTATTTCGTTATATGCGGGAATAGTGCTGGAAATGCCTGGAAATGCCTGTTTTGAGATCTCTCCACAGAAAGCGTTTCCAGACTTCCCCTTCAACACACGAGTTTAACTCTGTAAGTTGAATGCACACATTGAAGACCGTTCTGTTAGGTAGCTCCGTTTTGGTTTTAGAAGCAGACAGTTCTCCTTACAGCATATACTCCCATTCACTGAGGAATGTCCAAACGCAGCTCTTACCAGAGACGTGTTTCTAACTCCTGAATCTAAAGGGAGATTTAACTCACTTAGCTGAACAAATGCACAGCAGAGCAGATTGAAGGATACGTTTCTTCTGTGTTTTAGGCAGAGTTTTACTGCTATTTCGTTATATGCGGGAATAGTGCTGGAAATGCCTGGAAATGCCTGTTTTGAGATCTCTCCACAGAAAGCGTTTCCAGACTTCCCCTTCAACCCACGAGTTTAACTCTGTAAGTTGAATGCAAAAATTGAAGACCGTTCTGTTTGGTAGCTCCGTTTTGGTTTTAGAAGCAGACAGTTCTCCTTACAGCATATACTCCCATTCACTGAGAAATGTCCAAACGCAGCTCTTACCAGAAACGTGTTTCTAACTCCTGAATCTAAAGGGAGATTTAACTCACTTAGCTGAACAAACGCACAGCAGAGCAGATTGAAGGATACGTTTCTTCTGTGTTTAAGGCAGAGTTTTACTGCTATTTCGTTATATGCGGGAATAGTGCTGGAAATGCCTGTTTTGAGATCTCTCCACAGAAAGCGTTTCCAGACTTCCCCTTCAACACACGAGTTTAACTCTGTAAGTTGAATGCACACATTGAAGACCGTTCTGTTAGGTAGCTCCGTTTTGGTTTTAGAAGCAGACAGTTCTCCTTACAGCATATACTCCCATTCACTGAGAAATGTTCAAACGCAGCTCTTACCAGAAACGTGTTTCTAACTCCTAAATGTAAAGGGAGATTTAACTCACTTAGCTGAACAAACGCACAGCAGAGCAGATTGAAGGATACGTTTCTTCTGTGTTTTAGGCAGAGTTTTACTGCTATTTCGTTATATGCGGGAATAGTGCTGGAAATGCCTGTTTTGAGATCTCTCCACAGAAAGCGTTTCCAGACTTCCCCTTCAACACACGAGTTTAATTCTGGAAGTTGAATGCACACATTGAAGACCGTTCTGTTAGGTAGCTCCGTTTTCGTTTTAGAAGCAGACAGTTCTCCTTACAGCATATACCCCTATTCACTGAGAAATGTCCAAACGCAGCTCTTACCAGAAACGTGTTTCTAACTCCTGAATCTAAAGGGAGATTTAACTCACTTAGCTGAACAAACGAACAGCAGAGCAGATTGAAGGATACGTTTCTTCTGTGTTTTAGGCAGAGTTTTACTGCTATTTCGTTATATGCGGGAATAGTGCTGGAAATGCCTGGAAATGCCTGTTTTGAGATCTCTCCACAGAAAGTGTTTCCTGACTTCCCCTTCAACACACGAGTTTAACTCTGTAAGTTGAATGCACACATTGAAGACCGTTCTGTTAGGTAGCTCCGTTTTGGTTTTAGAAGCAGACAGTTCTCCTTACAGCATATACTCCCATTCACTGAGGAATGTCCAAACGCAGCTCTTACCTGAAACGTGTTTCTAACTCCTGAATCTAAAGGGAGATTTCACTCACTTAGTTGAACAAACGCACAGCAGAGCAGATTGAAGGATACGTTTCTTCTGTGTTTTAGGCAGAGTTTTACTACTATTTCGTTTTATGCGGGAATAGTGCTGGAAATGCCTGGAAATGCCTGTTTTGAGATCTCTCCACAGAAAGCGTTTCCAGACTTCCCCTTCAACACATGAGTTTAATTCTGTAAGTTGAATGCACACATTGAAGACCGTTCTGTTAGGTAGCTCCGTTTTGGTTTTAGAAGCAGACAGTTCTCCTTACAGCATATACTCCCATTCACTGAGGAATGTCCAAACGCAGCTCTTACCAGAGACGTGTTTCTAACTCCTGAATCTAAAGGGAGATTTAACTCACTTAGCTGAACAAATGCACAGCAGAGCAGATTGAAGGATACGTTTCTTCTGTGTTTTAGGCAGAGTTTTACTGCTATTTCGTTATATGCGGGAATAGTGCTGGAAATGCCTGGAAATGCCTGTTTTGAGATCTCTCCACAGAAAGCGTTTCCAGACTTCCCCTTCAACACACGAGTTTAGCTCTGTAAGTTGAATGCACACATTGAAGACCGTTCTGATAGGTAGCTCCGTTTTGGTTTTAGAAGCAGACAGTTCTCCTTACAGCATATACTCCCATTCACTGAGAAATGTCCAAACGCAGCTCTTACCAGAAACGTGTTTCTAACTCCTGAATCTAAAGGGAGATTTAACTCACTTAGCTGAACAAACGCACAGCAGAGCAGATTGAAGGATACGGTTCTTCTGTGTTTTAGGCAGAGTTTTACTGCTATTTCGTTATATGCGGGAATAGTGCTGGAAATGCCTGGAAATGCCTGTTATGAGATCTCTCCACAGAAAGCGTTTCCAGACTTCCCCTTCAACACACGAGTTTAACTCTGTAAGTTGAATGCACACTTTGAAGACCGTTCTGTTAGGTAGCTCCGTTTTGGTTTTAGAAGCAGACAGTTCTCCTTACAGCATATACTCCCATTCACTGAGAAAAGTCCAAACGCAGCTCTTACCAGAAACGTGTTTCTAACTCCTGAATCTAAAGGGAGATTTAACTCACTTAGCTGAACAAAAGCACAGCAGAGCAGATTGAAGGATACGTTTCTTCTGTGTTTTAGGCAGAGTTTTACTGCTATTTCGTTATATGCGGGAATAGTGCTGGAAATGCCTGTTTTGAAATCTCTCCACAGAAAGCGTTTCCAGACTTCCCCTTCCACACACGAGTTTAACTCTGTAAGTTGAATGCACACATTGAAGACCGTTCTGTTAGGTAGCTCCGTTTTGGTTTTAGAAGCAGACAGTTCTCCTTACAGCATATACTCCCATTCACTGAGAAATGTCCAAACGCAGCTCTTACCAGAAACGTGTTTCTAACTCCTGAATCTAAAGGGAGATTTAACTCACTTAGCTGAACAAACGCACAGCAGAGCAGATTGAAGGATACGTTTCTTCTGTGTTTTAGGCAGAGTTTTACTGCTATTTCGTTATATGCGGGAATAGTGCTGGAAATGCCTGTTTTGAGATCTCTCCACAGAAAGCGTTTCCAGACTTCCCCTTCAACACACGAGTTTAACTCTGTAAGTTGAATGCACACATTGAAGACCGTTCTGTTAGGTAGCTCCGTTTTGGTTTTAGAAGCAGACAGTTCTCCTTACAGCATATACTCCCATTCACTGAGGAATGTCCAAACGCAGCTCTTACCAGAAACGTGTTTCTAACTCCTGAATCTAAAGGGAGATTTAACTCACTTAGCTGAACAAACGCACAGCAGAGCATAATGAAGGATACGTTTCTTCTGTGTTTAAGGCAGAGTTTTACTGCTATTTCGTTATATGCGGGAATAGTGCTGGAAATGCCTGTTTTGAGATCTCTCCACAGAAAGCGTTTCCAGACTTCCCCTTCAACACACGAGTTTAACTCTGTAAGTTGAATGCACACATTGAAGACCGTTCTGTTAGGTAGCTCCGTTTTGGTTTTAGAAGCAGACAGTTCTCCTTACAGCATATACTCCCATTCACTGAGAAATGTCCAAACGCAGCTCTTACCAGAAACGTGTTTCTAACTCCTGAATCTAAAGGGAGATTTAACTCACTTAGCTGAACAAACGCACAAGAGAGCAGATTGAAGGATACGTTTCTTCTGTGTTTTAGGCAGAGTTTTACTGCTATTTCGTTATATGCGGGAATAGTGCTGGAAATGCCTGTTTTGAGATCTCTCCACAGAAAGCGTTTCCAGACTTCCCCTTCAACACACGAGTTTAACTCTGTAAGTTGAATGCACACATTGAAGAGCGTTCTGTTTGGTAGTTCCGTTTTGGTTTTAGAAGCAGACAGTTCTCCTTACAGCATATACTCCCATTCACTGAGAAATGTCCAAACGCAGCTCTTACCAGAAACGTGTTTCTAACTCCTGAATCTAAAGGGAGATTTAACTCACTTAGCTGAACAAACGCACAGCAGAGCAGATTGAAGGATACGTTTCTTCTGTGTTTTAGGCAGAGTTTTACTGCTATTTCGTTATATGCGGGAATAGTGCTGGAAATGCCTGGAAATGCCTGTTTTGAGATCTCTCCACAGAAAGCGTTTCCAGACTTCCCCTTCAACACACGAGTTTAACTCTGTAAGTTGAATGCACACATTGAAGACCGTTCTGTTAGGTAGCTCCGTTTCGGTTTTAGAAGCAGACAGTTCTCCTTACAGCATATACTCCCATTCACTGAGAAATGTCAAAACGCAGCTCTTACCAGAAACGTGTTTCTAATTCCTGAATCTAAAGGGAGATTTAACTCACTTAGCTGAACAAACGCACAGCAGAGCAGATTGAAGGATACGTTTCTTCTGTGTTTTAGGCAGAGTTTTACTGCTATTTCGTTATATGCGGGAATAGTGCTGGAAATGCCTGTTTTGAGATCTCTCCACAGAAAGCGTTTCCAGACTTCCCCTTCAACACACGAGTTTAATTCTGTAAGTTGAATGCACACATTGAAGACCGTTCTGTTAGGTAGCTCCGTTTTGGTTTTAGAAGCAGACATTTCTCCTTACAGCATATACTCCCATTCACTGAGGAATGTCCTAACGCAGCTCTTACCTGAAACGTGTTTCTAACTCCTGAATCTAAAGGGAGATTTAACTCACTTAGCTGAACAAACGCACAGCAGAGCAGATTGAAGGATACGTTTCTTCTGTGTTTTAGGCAGAGTTTTACTGCTATTTCGTTATATGCGGGAATAGTGCTGGAAATGCCTGGAAATGCCTGTTTTGAGATCTCTACACAGAAAGCGTTTCCAGACTTCCCCTTCAACACACGAGTTTAACTCTGTAAGTTGAATGCACACATTGAAGACCGTTCTGTTAGGTAGCTCCGTTTTGGTTTTAGAAGCAGACAGTTCTCCTTACAGCATATACTCCCATTCACTGAGAAATGTCCAAACGCAGCTCTTACCAGAAACGTGTTTCTCACTCCTGAATCTAAAGGGAGATTTAACTCACTAAGCTGAACAAACGCACAGCAGAGAAGATTGAAGGATACGTTTCTTCTGTGTTTTAGGCAGAGTTTTACTGCTATTTCGTTATATGCGGGATTAGTGCTGGAAATGCCTGTTTTGAGATCTCTCCACAGAAAGCGTTTCCAGACTTCCCCTTCCACACACCAGTTTAACTCTGTAAGTTGAATGCACACATTGAAGACCGTTCTGTTAGGTAGCTCCGTTTTGGTTTTAGAAGCAGACAGTTCTCCTTACAGCATATACTCCCATTCACTGAGAAATGTCCACACGCAGCTCTTACCAGTAACGTGTTTCTAACTCCTGAATCTAAAGGGAGATTTAACTCACTTAGCTGAACAAACGCACAGCAGAGCAGATTGAAGGATACGTTTCTTCTGTGTTTTAGGCAGAGTTTTACTGCTATTTCGTTATATGCGGGAATAGTGCTGGAAATGCCTGTTTTGAGATCTCTCCTCAGAAAGCGTTTCCAGACTTCCCCTTCAACACACGAGTTTAACTCTGTAAGTTGAATGCAAAAATTGAAGACCGTTCTGTTTGGTAGCTCCGTTTTGGTTTTAGAAGCAGACAGTTCTCCTTACAGCATATACTCCCATTCACTGAGAAATGTCCAAACGCAGCTCTTACCAGAAACGTGTTTCTAACTCCTGAATCTAAAGGGAGATTTAACTCACTTAGCTGAACAAACGCACAGCAGAGCAGATTGAAGGATACGTTTCTTCTGTGTTTAAGGCAGAGTTTTACTGCTATTTCGTTATATGCGGGAATAGTGCTGGAAATGCCTGTTTTGAGATCTCTCCACAGAAAGCGTTTCCATACTTCCCCTTCAACACACGAGTTTAACTCTGTAAGTTGAATGCACACATTGAAGACCGTTCTGTTAGGTAGCTCCGTTTTGGTTTTAGAAGCAGACAGTTCTCCTTACAGCATATACTCCCATTCACTGAGAAATGTCCAAACGCAGCTCTTACCAGAAACGTGTTTCTAACTCCTGAATCTAAAGGGAGATTTAACTCACTTAGCTGAACAAACGCACAGCAGAGCAGATTGAAGGATACGTTTCTTCTGTGTTTTAGGCAGAGTTTTACTGCTATTTCGTTATATGCGGGAATAGTGCTGGAAATGCCTGTTTTGAGATCTCTCCACAGAAAGCGTTTCCAGACTTCCCCTTCAACACACGAGCTTAACTCTGTAAGTTGAATGCACACATTGAAGACCGTTCTGTTAGGTAGCTCCGTTTTGGTTTTAGAAGCAGACAATTCTCCTTAAACATATACTCCCATTCACTGAGAAATGTCCAAACGCAGCTCTTACCAGAAACGTGTTTCAAACTCCTGAATCTAAAGGGAGATTTAACTCACATAGCTGAAAAAACGCACAGCAGAGCAGATTAAAGGATACGTTTCTTCTGTGTTTTAGGCAGAGTTTTACTGCTATTTCGGTATATGCGGGAATAGTGCTGGAAATGCCTGGAAATGCCTGTTTTGAGATCTCTCCACAGAAAGCGTTTCCAGACTTCCCCTTCAACACACGAGTTTAACTCTGTAAGTTGAATGCACACATTGAAGACCGTTCTTTTAGGTAGCTCCGTTTTGGTTTTAGAAGCAGACAGTTCTCCTTACAGCATATACTCCCATTCACTGAGAAATGTCAAAACGCAGCTCTTACCAGAAACGTGTTTCTAACTCCTGAATCTAAAGGGAGATTTAACTCACTTAGCTGAACAAACGCACAGCAGAGCAGATTGAAGGATACGTTTCTTCTGTGTTTTAGGCAGAGTTTTACTGCTATTTCGTTATATGCGGGAATAGTGCTGGAAATGCCTGTTTTGAGATCTCTCCACAGAAAGCTTTTCCAGACTTCCCCTTCAACACACGAGTTTAACTCTGTAAGTTGAATGCACACATTGAAGACCGTTCTGTTAGGTAGCTCCGTTTTGGTTTTAGAAGCAGACAGTTCTCCTTACAGCATATACTCCCATTCACTGAGGAATGTCCAAACGCAGCTCTTACCTGAAACGTGTTTCTACCTCCTGAATCTAAAGGGAGATTTAACTCACTTAGCTGAACAAACGCACAGCAGAGCAGATTGAAGGATACGTTTCTTCTGTGTTTTAGGCAGAGTTTTACTGCTATTTCGTTATATGTGGGAATAGTGCTGGAAATGCCTGGAAATGCCTGTTTTGAGATCTCTCCACAGAAAGCGTTTCCAGACTTCCCCTTCAACACACGAGTTTAACTCTGTAAGTTGAATGCACACATTGAAGACCGTTCTGTTATGTAGCTCCGTTTTGGTTTTAGAAGCAGACAGTTCTCCTTACAGCATATACTCCCATTCACTGAGAAATGTCCAAACGCAGCTCTTACCAGAAACGTTTTTCTAACTCCTGAATCTAAAGGGAGATTTAACTCACTTAGCTGAACAAACGCACAGCAGAGCAGATTGAAGGATACGTTTCTTCTGTGTTTTAGGCAGAGTTTTACTGCTATTTCGTTATAAGCGGGAATAGTGCTGGAAATGCCTGTTTTCGGATCTCTCCACAGAAAGCGTTTCCAGACTTCCCCTTCCACACACGAGTTTACCTCTGTAAGTTGAATGCACACATTGAAAACCGTTCTGTTAGGTAGCTCCGTTTTGGTTTTAGAAGCAGACAGTTCTCCTTACAGCATATACTACCATTCACTGAGAAATGTCCAAACGCAGCTCTTACCAGAAACGTGTTTCTAACTCCTGAATCTAAAGGGAGATTTAACTCACTTAGCTGAACAAACGCACAGCAGAGCAGATTGAAGGATACATTTCTTCTTTCTTTTAGGCAGAGTTTTACTGCTATTTCGTTATATGCGGGAATAGTGCTGGAAATGCCTGTTTTGAGATCTCTCCACAGAAAGCGTTTCCAGACTTCCCCTTCAACACACGAGTTTAACTCTGTAAGTTGAATGCACACATTGAAGACCGTTCTGTTAGGTAGCTCCGTTTTGGTTTTAGAAGCAGACAGTTCTCCTTACAGCATATACTCCCATTCACTGAGGAATGTCCAAACGCAGCTCTTACCAGAAACGTGTTTCTAACTCCTGAATCTAAAGGGAGATTTAACTCACTTAGCTGAACAAACGCACAGCAGAGCAGATTGAAGGATACGTTTCTTCTGTGTTTTAGGCAGAGTTTTACTGCTATATCGTTATATGCGGGAATAGTGCTGGAAATGCCTGTTTTGAGATCTCTCCACAGAAAGCGTTTCCAGACTTCCCCTTCAACACACGAGTTTAACTCTGTAAGTTGAATGCACACATTGAAGACCGTTCTGTTAGGTAGCTCCGTTTTGGTTTTAGAAGCAGACAGTTCTCCTTACAGCATATAATCCCATTCACTGAGAAATGTCCAAACGCAGCTCTTACCAGAAACGTGTTTCTAACTCCTGAATCTAAAGGGAGATTTAACTCACTTAGCTGAACAAACGCACAGCAGAGCAGATTGAAGGATACGTTTCTTCTGTGTTTAAGGCAGAGTTTTACTGCTATTTCGTTATATGCGGGAATAGTGCTGGAAATGCCTGTTTTGAGATCTCTCCACAGAAAGCGTTTCCAGACTTCCCCTTCAACACACGAGTTTAACTCTGTAAGTTGAATGCACACATTGAAGACCGTTCTGTTAGGTAGCTCCGTTTTGGTTTTAGATGCAGACAGTTCTCCTTACAGCATATACTCCCATTCACTGAGAAATGTCCAAACGCAGCTCTTACCAGAAACGTGTTTCAAACTCCTGAATCTAAAGGGAGATTTAACTCACTTAGCTGAACAAACGCACAGCAGAGCAGATTGAAGGATACGTTTCTTCTGTGTTTTAGGCAGAGTTTTACTGCTATTTCGTTATATGCGGGAATAGTGCTGGAAATGCCTGTTTTGAGATCTCTCCACAGAAAGCGTTTCTAGACTTCCCCTTCAACACACGAGTTTAACTCTGTAAGTTGAATGCACACATTGAAGACCGTTCTGTTTGGTAGCTCCGTTTTGGTTTTAAAAGCAGACAGTTCTCCTTACAGCATATACTCCCATTCACTGAGAAATGTCCAAACGCAGCTCTTACCAGAAACGTGTTTCTAACTCCTGAATCTAAAGGGAGATTTAACTCACTTAGCTGAACAAACGCACAGCAGAGCAGATTGAAGGATACGTTTCTTCTGTGTTTTAGGCAGAGTTTTACTGCTATTTCGTTATATGCGGGAATAGTGCTGGAAATGCCTGGAAATGCCTGTTTTGAGATCTCTCCACAGAAAGCGTTTCCAGACTTCCCCTTCAACACACGAGTTTAACTCTGTAAGTTGAATGCACACATTGAAGACCTTTCTGTTAGGTAGCTCCGTTTCGGTTTTAGAAGCAGACAGTTCTCCTTACAGCATATACTGCCATTCACTGAGAAATGTCAAAACGCAGCTCTTACCAGAAACGTGTTTCTAACTCCTGAATCTAAAGGGAGATTTAACTCACTTAGCTGAACAAACGCACAGCAGAGCAGATTGCAGGATACGTTACTTCTGTGTTTTAGGCAGAGTTTTACTGCTATTTCGTTATATGCGGGAATAGTGCTGGAAATGCCTGTTTTGAGATCTCTCCACAGAAAGCGTTTCCAGACTTCCCCTTCAACACACGAGTTTAACTCTGTAAGTTGAATGCACACATTGAAGACCGTTCTGTTAGGTAGCTCCGTTTTGGTTTTAGAAGCAGACATTTCTCCTTACAGCATATACTCCCATTCACTGAGGAATGTCCAAACGCAGCTCTTACCTGAAACGTGTTTCTAACTCCTGAATCTAAAGGGAGATTTAACTCACTTAGCTGAACAAACGCACAGCAGAGCAGATTGAAGGATACGTTTCTTCTGTGTTTTAGGCAGAGTTTTACTGCTATTTCGTTATATGCGGGAATAGTGCTGGAAATGCCTGGAAATGCCTGTTTTGAGATCTCTACACAGAAAGCGTTTCCAGACTTCCCCTTCAACACACGAGTTTAACTCTGTAAGTTTAATGCACACATTGAAGACCGTTCTGTTAGGTAGCTCCGTTTTGGTTTTAGAAGCAGACAGTTCTCCTTACAGCATATACTCCCATTCACTGAGAAATGTCCAAACGCAGCTCTTACCAGAAACGTGTTTCTCACTCCTGAATCTAAAGGGAGATTTAACTCACTTAGCTGAACAAACGCACAGCAGAGCAGATTGAAGGATACGTTTCTTCTGTGTTTTAGGCAGAGTTTTACTGCTATTTCGTTATATGCGGGAATAGTGCTGGAAATGCCTGGAAATGCCTGTTTTGAGATCTCTCCACAGAAAGCGTTTCCAGACTTCCCCTTCAACACACGAGTTTAACTCTGTAAGTTGAATGCACACATTGAAGACCTTTCTGTTAGGTAGCTCCGTTTCGGTTTTAGAAGCAGACAGTTCTCCTTACAGCATATACTCCCATTCACTGAGAAATGTCAAAACGCAGCTCTTACCAGAAACGTGTTTCTAACTCCTGAATCTAAAGGGAGATTTAACTCACTTAGCTGAACAAACGCACAGCAGAGCAGATTGAAGGATACGTTTCTTCTGTGTTTTAGGCAGAGTTTTACTGCTATTTCGTTATATGCGGGAATAGTGCTGGAAATGCCTGTTTTGAGATCTCTCCACAGAAAGCGTTTCCAGACTTCCCCTTCAACACACGAGTTTAACTCTGTAAGTTGAATGCACACATTGAAGACCGTTCTGTTAGGTAGCTCCGTTTTGGTTTTAGAAGCAGACATTTCTCCTTACAGCATATACTCCCATTCACTGAGGAATGTCCAAACGCAGCTCTTACCTGAAACGTGTTTCTAACTCCTGAATCTAAAGGGAGATTTAACTCACTTAGCTGAACAAACGCACAGCAGAGCAGATTGAAGGATACGTTTCTTCTGTGTTTTAGGCAGAGTTTTACTGCTATTTCGTTATATGCGGGAATAGTGCTGGAAATGCCTGGAAATGCCTGTTTTGAGATCTCTACACAGAAAGCGTTTCCAGACTTCCCCTTCAACACACGAGTTTAACTCTGTAAGTTGAATGCACACATTGAAGACCGTTCTGTTAGGTAGCTCCGTTTTGGTTTTAGAAGCAGACAGTTCTCCTTACAGCATATACTCCCATTCACTGAGAAATGTCCAAACGCAGCTCTTACCAGAAACGTGTTTCTCACTCCTGAATCTAAAGGGAGATTTAACTCACTTAGCTGAACAAACGCACAGCAGATCAGATTGAAGGATACGTTTCTTCTGTGTTTTAGGCAGAGTTTTACTGCTATTTCGTTATATGCGGGATTAGTGCTGGAAATGCCTGTTTTGAGATCTCTCCACAGAAAGCGTTTCCAGACTTCCCCTTCCACACACGAGTTTAACTCTGTAAGTTGAATGCACACATTGAAGACCGTTCTGTTAGGTAGCTCCGTTTTGGTTTTAGAAGCAGACAGTTCTCCTTACAGCATATACTCCCATTCACTGAGAAATGTCCAAACGCAGCTCTTACCAGAAACGTGTTTCTAACTCCTGAATCTAAAGGGAGATTTAACTCACTTAGCTGAACAAACGCACAGCAGAGCAGATTGAAGGATACGTTTCTTCTGTGTTTTAGGCAGAGTTTTACTGCTATTTCGTTATATGCGGGAATAGTGCTGGAAATGCCTGTTTTGAGATCTCTCCACAGAAAGCGTTTCCAGACTTCCCCTTCAACACACGAGTTTAACTCTGTAAGTTGAATGCACACATTGAAGACCGTTCTGTTAGGTAGCTCCGTTTTGGTTTTAGAAGCAGACAGTTCTCCTTACAGCATATACTCCCATTCACTGAGGAATGTCCAAACGCAGCTCTTACCAGAAACGTGTTTCTAACTCCTGAATCTAAAGGGAGATTTAACTCACTTAGCTGAACAAACGCACAGCAGAGCATAATGAAGGATACGTTTCTTCTGTGTTTAAGGCAGAGTTTTACTGCTATTTCGTTATATGCGGGAATAGTGCTGGAAATGCCTGTTTTGAGATCTCTCCACAGAAAGCGTTTCCAGACTTCCCCTTCAACACACGAGTTTAACTCTGTAAGTTGAATGCACACATTGAAGACCGTTCTGTTAGGTAGCTCCGTTTTGGTTTTAGAAGCAGACAGTTCTCCTTACAGCATATACTCCCATTCACTGAGAAATGTCCAAACGCAGCTCTTACCAGAAACGTGTTTCTAACTCCTGAATCTAAAGGGAGATTTAACTCACTTAGCTGAACAAACGCACAAGAGAGCAGATTGAAGGATACGTTTCTTCTGTGTTTTAGGCAGAGTTTTACTGCTATTTCGTTATATGCGGGAATAGTGCTGGAAATGCCTGTTTTGAGATCTCTCCACAGAAAGCGTTTCCAGACTTCCCCTTCAACACACGAGTTTAACTCTGTAAGTTGAATGCACACATTGAAGAGCGTTCTGTTTGGTAGTTCCGTTTTGGTTTTAGAAGCAGACAGTTCTCCTTACAGCATATACTCCCATTCACTGAGAAATGTCCAAACGCAGCTCTTACCAGAAACGTGTTTCTAACTCCTGAATCTAAAGGGAGATTTAACTCACTTAGCTGAACAAACGCACAGCAGAGCAGATTGAAGGATACGTTTCTTCTGTGTTTTAGGCAGAGTTTTACTGCTATTTCGTTATATGCGGGAATAGTGCTGGAAATGCCTGGAAATGCCTGTTTTGAGATCTCTCCACAGAAAGCGTTTCCAGACTTCCCCTTCAACACACGAGTTTAACTCTGTAAGTTGAATGCACACATTGAAGACCGTTCTGTTAGGTAGCTCCGTTTCGGTTTTAGAAGCAGACAGTTCTCCTTACAGCATATACTCCCATTCACTGAGAAATGTCAAAACGCAGCTCTTACCAGAAACGTGTTTCTAATTCCTGAATCTAAAGGGAGATTTAACTCACTTAGCTGAACAAACGCACAGCAGAGCAGATTGAAGGATACGTTTCTTCTGTGTTTTAGGCAGAGTTTTACTGCTATTTCGTTATATGCGGGAATAGTGCTGGAAATGCCTGTTTTGAGATCTCTCCACAGAAAGCGTTTCCAGACTTCCCCTTCAACACACGAGTTTAATTCTGTAAGTTGAATGCACACATTGAAGACCGTTCTGTTAGGTAGCTCCGTTTTGGTTTTAGAAGCAGACATTTCTCCTTACAGCATATACTCCCATTCACTGAGGAATGTCCTAACGCAGCTCTTACCTGAAACGTGTTTCTAACTCCTGAATCTAAAGGGAGATTTAACTCACTTAGCTGAACAAACGCACAGCAGAGCAGATTGAAGGATACGTTTCTTCTGTGTTTTAGGCAGAGTTTTACTGCTATTTCGTTATATGCGGGAATAGTGCTGGAAATGCCTGGAAATGCCTGTTTTGAGATCTCTACACAGAAAGCGTTTCCAGACTTCCCCTTCAACACACGAGTTTAACTCTGTAAGTTGAATGCACACATTGAAGACCGTTCTGTTAGGTAGCTCCGTTTTGGTTTTAGAAGCAGACAGTTCTCCTTACAGCATATACTCCCATTCACTGAGAAATGTCCAAACGCAGCTCTTACCAGAAACGTGTTTCTCACTCCTGAATCTAAAGGGAGATTTAACTCACTAAGCTGAACAAACGCACAGCAGAGAAGATTGAAGGATACGTTTCTTCTGTGTTTTAGGCAGAGTTTTACTGCTATTTCGTTATATGCGGGATTAGTGCTGGAAATGCCTGTTTTGAGATCTCTCCACAGAAAGCGTTTCCAGACTTCCCCTTCCACACACCAGTTTAACTCTGTAAGTTGAATGCACACATTGAAGACCGTTCTGTTAGGTAGCTCCGTTTTGGTTTTAGAAGCAGACAGTTCTCCTTACAGCATATACTCCCATTCACTGAGAAATGTCCACACGCAGCTCTTACCAGTAACGTGTTTCTAACTCCTGAATCTAAAGGGAGATTTAACTCACTTAGCTGAACAAACGCACAGCAGAGCAGATTGAAGGATACGTTTCTTCTGTGTTTTAGGCAGAGTTTTACTGCTATTTCGTTATATGCGGGAATAGTGCTGGAAATGCCTGTTTTGAGATCTCTCCTCAGAAAGCGTTTCCAGACTTCCCCTTCAACACACGAGTTTAACTCTGTAAGTTGAATGCAAAAATTGAAGACCGTTCTGTTTGGTAGCTCCGTTTTGGTTTTAGAAGCAGACAGTTCTCCTTACAGCATATACTCCCATTCACTGAGAAATGTCCAAACGCAGCTCTTACCAGAAACGTGTTTCTAACTCCTGAATCTAAAGGGAGATTTAACTCACTTAGCTGAACAAACGCACAGCAGAGCAGATTGAAGGATACGTTTCTTCTGTGTTTAAGGCAGAGTTTTACTGCTATTTCGTTATATGCGGGAATAGTGCTGGAAATGCCTGTTTTGAGATCTCTCCACAGAAAGCGTTTCCATACTTCCCCTTCAACACACGAGTTTAACTCTGTAAGTTGAATGCACACATTGAAGACCGTTCTGTTAGGTAGCTCCGTTTTGGTTTTAGAAGCAGACAGTTCTCCTTACAGCATATACTCCCATTCACTGAGAAATGTCCAAACGCAGCTCTTACCAGAAACGTGTTTCTAACTCCTGAATCTAAAGGGAGATTTAACTCACTTAGCTGAACAAACGCACAGCAGAGCAGATTGAAGGATACGTTTCTTCTGTGTTTTAGGCAGAGTTTTACTGCTATTTCGTTATATGCGGGAATAGTGCTGGAAATGCCTGTTTTGAGATCTCTCCACAGAAAGCGTTTCCAGACTTCCCCTTCAACACACGAGCTTAACTCTGTAAGTTGAATGCACACATTGAAGACCGTTCTGTTAGGTAGCTCCGTTTTGGTTTTAGAAGCAGACAATTCTCCTTAAACATATACTCCCATTCACTGAGAAATGTCCAAACGCAGCTCTTACCAGAAACGTGTTTCAAACTCCTGAATCTAAAGGGAGATTTAACTCACATAGCTGAAAAAACGCACAGCAGAGCAGATTAAAGGATACGTTTCTTCTGTGTTTTAGGCAGAGTTTTACTGCTATTTCGGTATATGCGGGAATAGTGCTGGAAATGCCTGGAAATGCCTGTTTTGAGATCTCTCCACAGAAAGCGTTTCCAGACTTCCCCTTCAACACACGAGTTTAACTCTGTAAGTTGAATGCACACATTGAAGACCGTTCTTTTAGGTAGCTCCGTTTTGGTTTTAGAAGCAGACAGTTCTCCTTACAGCATATACTCCCATTCACTGAGAAATGTCAAAACGCAGCTCTTACCAGAAACGTGTTTCTAACTCCTGAATCTAAAGGGAGATTTAACTCACTTAGCTGAACAAACGCACAGCAGAGCAGATTGAAGGATACGTTTCTTCTGTGTTTTAGGCAGAGTTTTACTGCTATTTCGTTATATGCGGGAATAGTGCTGGAAATGCCTGTTTTGAGATCTCTCCACAGAAAGCTTTTCCAGACTTCCCCTTCAACACACGAGTTTAACTCTGTAAGTTGAATGCACACATTGAAGACCGTTCTGTTAGGTAGCTCCGTTTTGGTTTTAGAAGCAGACAGTTCTCCTTACAGCATATACTCCCATTCACTGAGGAATGTCCAAACGCAGCTCTTACCTGAAACGTGTTTCTACCTCCTGAATCTAAAGGGAGATTTAACTCACTTAGCTGAACAAACGCACAGCAGAGCAGATTGAAGGATACGTTTCTTCTGTGTTTTAGGCAGAGTTTTACTGCTATTTCGTTATATGTGGGAATAGTGCTGGAAATGCCTGGAAATGCCTGTTTTGAGATCTCTCCACAGAAAGCGTTTCCAGACTTCCCCTTCAACACACGAGTTTAACTCTGTAAGTTGAATGCACACATTGAAGACCGTTCTGTTATGTAGCTCCGTTTTGGTTTTAGAAGCAGACAGTTCTCCTTACAGCATATACTCCCATTCACTGAGAAATGTCCAAACGCAGCTCTTACCAGAAACGTTTTTCTAACTCCTGAATCTAAAGGGAGATTTAACTCACTTAGCTGAACAAACGCACAGCAGAGCAGATTGAAGGATACGTTTCTTCTGTGTTTTAGGCAGAGTTTTACTGCTATTTCGTTATAAGCGGGAATAGTGCTGGAAATGCCTGTTTTCGGATCTCTCCACAGAAAGCGTTTCCAGACTTCCCCTTCCACACACGAGTTTACCTCTGTAAGTTGAATGCACACATTGAAAACCGTTCTGTTAGGTAGCTCCGTTTTGGTTTTAGAAGCAGACAGTTCTCCTTACAGCATATACTACCATTCACTGAGAAATGTCCAAACGCAGCTCTTACCAGAAACGTGTTTCTAACTCCTGAATCTAAAGGGAGATTTAACTCACTTAGCTGAACAAACGCACAGCAGAGCAGATTGAAGGATACATTTCTTCTTTCTTTTAGGCAGAGTTTTACTGCTATTTCGTTATATGCGGGAATAGTGCTGGAAATGCCTGTTTTGAGATCTCTCCACAGAAAGCGTTTCCAGACTTCCCCTTCAACACACGAGTTTAACTCTGTAAGTTGAATGCACACATTGAAGACCGTTCTGTTAGGTAGCTCCGTTTTGGTTTTAGAAGCAGACAGTTCTCCTTACAGCATATACTCCCATTCACTGAGGAATGTCCAAACGCAGCTCTTACCAGAAACGTGTTTCTAACTCCTGAATCTAAAGGGAGATTTAACTCACTTAGCTGAACAAACGCACAGCAGAGCAGATTGAAGGATACGTTTCTTCTGTGTTTTAGGCAGAGTTTTACTGCTATATCGTTATATGCGGGAATAGTGCTGGAAATGCCTGTTTTGAGATCTCTCCACAGAAAGCGTTTCCAGACTTCCCCTTCAACACACGAGTTTAACTCTGTAAGTTGAATGCACACATTGAAGACCGTTCTGTTAGGTAGCTCCGTTTTGGTTTTAGAAGCAGACAGTTCTCCTTACAGCATATAATCCCATTCACTGAGAAATGTCCAAACGCAGCTCTTACCAGAAACGTGTTTCTAACTCCTGAATCTAAAGGGAGATTTAACTCACTTAGCTGAACAAACGCACAGCAGAGCAGATTGAAGGATACGTTTCTTCTGTGTTTAAGGCAGAGTTTTACTGCTATTTCGTTATATGCGGGAATAGTGCTGGAAATGCCTGTTTTGAGATCTCTCCACAGAAAGCGTTTCCAGACTTCCCCTTCAACACACGAGTTTAACTCTGTAAGTTGAATGCACACATTGAAGACCGTTCTGTTAGGTAGCTCCGTTTTGGTTTTAGATGCAGACAGTTCTCCTTACAGCATATACTCCCATTCACTGAGAAATGTCCAAACGCAGCTCTTACCAGAAACGTGTTTCAAACTCCTGAATCTAAAGGGAGATTTAACTCACTTAGCTGAACAAACGCACAGCAGAGCAGATTGAAGGATACGTTTCTTCTGTGTTTTAGGCAGAGTTTTACTGCTATTTCGTTATATGCGGGAATAGTGCTGGAAATGCCTGTTTTGAGATCTCTCCACAGAAAGCGTTTCTAGACTTCCCCTTCAACACACGAGTTTAACTCTGTAAGTTGAATGCACACATTGAAGACCGTTCTGTTTGGTAGCTCCGTTTTGGTTTTAAAAGCAGACAGTTCTCCTTACAGCATATACTCCCATTCACTGAGAAATGTCCAAACGCAGCTCTTACCAGAAACGTGTTTCTAACTCCTGAATCTAAAGGGAGATTTAACTCACTTAGCTGAACAAACGCACAGCAGAGCAGATTGAAGGATACGTTTCTTCTGTGTTTTAGGCAGAGTTTTACTGCTATTTCGTTATATGCGGGAATAGTGCTGGAAATGCCTGGAAATGCCTGTTTTGAGATCTCTCCACAGAAAGCGTTTCCAGACTTCCCCTTCAACACACGAGTTTAACTCTGTAAGTTGAATGCACACATTGAAGACCTTTCTGTTAGGTAGCTCCGTTTCGGTTTTAGAAGCAGACAGTTCTCCTTACAGCATATACTGCCATTCACTGAGAAATGTCAAAACGCAGCTCTTACCAGAAACGTGTTTCTAACTCCTGAATCTAAAGGGAGATTTAACTCACTTAGCTGAACAAACGCACAGCAGAGCAGATTGCAGGATACGTTACTTCTGTGTTTTAGGCAGAGTTTTACTGCTATTTCGTTATATGCGGGAATAGTGCTGGAAATGCCTGTTTTGAGATCTCTCCACAGAAAGCGTTTCCAGACTTCCCCTTCAACACACGAGTTTAACTCTGTAAGTTGAATGCACACATTGAAGACCGTTCTGTTAGGTAGCTCCGTTTTGGTTTTAGAAGCAGACATTTCTCCTTACAGCATATACTCCCATTCACTGAGGAATGTCCAAACGCAGCTCTTACCTGAAACGTGTTTCTAACTCCTGAATCTAAAGGGAGATTTAACTCACTTAGCTGAACAAACGCACAGCAGAGCAGATTGAAGGATACGTTTCTTCTGTGTTTTAGGCAGAGTTTTACTGCTATTTCGTTATATGCGGGAATAGTGCTGGAAATGCCTGGAAATGCCTGTTTTGAGATCTCTACACAGAAAGCGTTTCCAGACTTCCCCTTCAACACACGAGTTTAACTCTGTAAGTTTAATGCACACATTGAAGACCGTTCTGTTAGGTAGCTCCGTTTTGGTTTTAGAAGCAGACAGTTCTCCTTACAGCATATACTCCCATTCACTGAGAAATGTCCAAACGCAGCTCTTACCAGAAACGTGTTTCTCACTCCTGAATCTAAAGGGAGATTTAACTCACTTAGCTGAACAAACGCACAGCAGAGCAGATTGAAGGATACGTTTCTTCTGTGTTTTAGGCAGAGTTTTACTGCTATTTCGTTATATGCGGGAATAGTGCTGGAAATGCCTGGAAATGCCTGTTTTGAGATCTCTCCACAGAAAGCGTTTCCAGACTTCCCCTTCAACACACGAGTTTAACTCTGTAAGTTGAATGCACACATTGAAGACCTTTCTGTTAGGTAGCTCCGTTTCGGTTTTAGAAGCAGACAGTTCTCCTTACAGCATATACTCCCATTCACTGAGAAATGTCAAAACGCAGCTCTTACCAGAAACGTGTTTCTAACTCCTGAATCTAAAGGGAGATTTAACTCACTTAGCTGAACAAACGCACAGCAGAGCAGATTGAAGGATACGTTTCTTCTGTGTTTTAGGCAGAGTTTTACTGCTATTTCGTTATATGCGGGAATAGTGCTGGAAATGCCTGTTTTGAGATCTCTCCACAGAAAGCGTTTCCAGACTTCCCCTTCAACACACGAGTTTAACTCTGTAAGTTGAATGCACACATTGAAGACCGTTCTGTTAGGTAGCTCCGTTTTGGTTTTAGAAGCAGACATTTCTCCTTACAGCATATACTCCCATTCACTGAGGAATGTCCAAACGCAGCTCTTACCTGAAACGTGTTTCTAACTCCTGAATCTAAAGGGAGATTTAACTCACTTAGCTGAACAAACGCACAGCAGAGCAGATTGAAGGATACGTTTCTTCTGTGTTTTAGGCAGAGTTTTACTGCTATTTCGTTATATGCGGGAATAGTGCTGGAAATGCCTGGAAATGCCTGTTTTGAGATCTCTACACAGAAAGCGTTTCCAGACTTCCCCTTCAACACACGAGTTTAACTCTGTAAGTTGAATGCACACATTGAAGACCGTTCTGTTAGGTAGCTCCGTTTTGGTTTTAGAAGCAGACAGTTCTCCTTACAGCATATACTCCCATTCACTGAGAAATGTCCAAACGCAGCTCTTACCAGAAACGTGTTTCTCACTCCTGAATCTAAAGGGAGATTTAACTCACTTAGCTGAACAAACGCACAGCAGATCAGATTGAAGGATACGTTTCTTCTGTGTTTTAGGCAGAGTTTTACTGCTATTTCGTTATATGCGGGATTAGTGCTGGAAATGCCTGTTTTGAGATCTCTCCACAGAAAGCGTTTCCAGACTTCCCCTTCCACACACGAGTTTAACTCTGTAAGTTGAATGCACACATTGAAGACCGTTCTGTTAGGTAGCTCCGTTTTGGTTTTAGAAGCAGACAGTTCTCCTTACAGCATATACTCCCATTCACTGAGAAATGTCCAAACGCAGCTCTTACCAGAAACGTGTTTCTAACTCCTGAATCTAAAGGGAGATTTAACTCACTTAGCTGAAAAAACGCACAGCAGAGCAGATTGAAGGATACGTTTCTTCTGTGTTTTAGGCAGAGTTATACTGCTATTTCGTTATATGCGGGAATAGTGCTGGAAATGCCTGTTTTGAGATCTCTCCACAGAAAGCGTTTCCAGACTTCCCCTTCAACACACGAGTTTAACTCTGTAAGTTGAATGCAAAAATTGAAGACCGTTCTGTTTGGTAGCTCCGTTTTGGTTTTAGAAGCAGACAGTTCTCCTTACAGCATATACTCCCATTCACTGAGAAATGTCCAAACGCAGCTCTTACCAGAAACGTGTTTCTAACTCCTGAATCTAAAGGGAGATTTAACTCACTTAGCTGAACAAACGCACAGCAGGGCAGATTGAAGGATACGTTTTTTCTGTGTTTTAGGCAGAGTTTTACTGCTATTTCGGTATATGCGGGAATAGTGCTGGAAATGCCTGGTAATGCCTGTTTTGAGATCTCTCCACAGGAAGCGTTTCCAGACTTCCCCTTCAACACACGAGTTTAACTCTTTAAGTTGAATGCACACATTGAAGACCGTTCTGTTAGGTAGCTCCGTTTTGGTTTTAGAAGCAGACAGTTCTCCTTACAGCATATACTCCCATTCACTGAGAAATGTCAAAACGCAGCTCTTACCAGAAACGTGTTTCTAACTCCTGAATCTAAAGGGAGATTTAACTCACTTAGCTGAACAAACGCACAGCAGAGCAGATTGAAGGATACGTTTCTTCTGTGTTTTAGGCAGAGTTTTACTGCTATTTCGTTATATGCGGGAATAGTGCTGGAAATGCCTGTTTTGAGATCTCTCCACAGAAAGCGTTTCCAGACTTCCCCTTCAACACACGAGTTTAACTCGGTAAGTTGAATGCACACATTGAAGACCGTTCTGTTAGGTAGCTCCGTTTTGGTTTTAGAAGCAGACAGTTCTCCTTACAGCATATACTCCCATTCACTGAGGAATGTCCAAACGCAGCTCTTACCTGAAACGTGTTTCTAACTCCTGAATCTAAAGGGAGATTTAACTCACTTAGCTGAACAAACGCACAGCAGAGCAGATTGATGGATACGTTTCTTCTGTGTTTAAGGCAGACTTTTACTGCTATTTCGTTATATGCGGGAATAGTGCTGGAAATGCCTGTTTTGAGATCTCTCCACAGAAAGCGTTTCCAGACTTCCCCTTCAACACACGAGTTTAACTCTGTAAGTTGAATGCACACATTGAAGACCGTTCTGTTAGGTAGCTCCGTTTTGGTTTTAGAAGCAGACAGTTCTCCTTACAGCATATACTCCCATTCACTGAGAAATGTCCAAACGCAGCTCTTACCAGAAACGTGTTTCTAACTCCTGAATCTAAAGGGAGATTTAACTCACTTAGCTGAACAAACGCACAAGAGAGCAGATTGAAGGATACGTTTCTTCTGTGTTTTAGGCAGAGTTTTACTGCTATTTCGTTATATGCGGGAATAGTGCTGGAAATGCCTGTTTTGAGATCTCTCCACAGAAAGCATTTCCAGACTTCCCCTTCAACACACGAGTTTAACTCTGTAAGTTGAATGCACACATTGAAGACCGTTCTGTTTGGTAGTTCCGTTTTGGTTTTAGAAGCAGACAGTTCTCCTTACAGCATATACTCCCATTCACTGAGAAATGTCCAAACGCAGCTCTTACCAGAAACGTGTTTCTAACTCCTGAATCTAAAGGGAGATTTAACTCACTTAGCTGAACAAACGCACAGCAGAGCAGATTGAAGGATACGTTTCTTCTGTGTTTTAGGCAGAGTTTTACTGCCATTTCGTTATATGCGGGAATAGTGCTGGAAATGCCTGGAAATGCCTGTTTTGAGATCTCTCCACAGAAAGCGTTTCCAGACTTCCCCTTCAACACACGAGTTTAACTCTGTAAGTTGAATGCACACATTGAAGACCGTTCTGTTAGGTAGCTCCGTTTCGGTTTTAGAAGCAGACATTTCTCCTTACAGCATATACTCCCATTCACTGAGAAATGTCAAAACGCAGCTCTTACCAGAAACGTGTTTCTAAATCCTGAATCTAAAGGGAGATTTAACTCACTTAGCTGAACAAACGCACAGCAGAGCAGATTGAAGGATACGTTTCTTCTGTGTTTTAGGCAGAGTTTTACTGCTATTTCGTTATATGCGGGAATAGTGCTGGAAATGCCTGTTTTGAGATCTCTCCACAGAAAGCGTTTCCAGACTTCCCCTTCAACACACGAGTTTAACTCTGTAAGTTGAATGCACACATTAAAGACCGTTCTGTTAGGTAGCTCCGTTTTGGTTTTAGAAGCAGACAGTTCTCCTTACAGCATATACTCCCATTCACTGAGAAATGTCCAAACGCAGCTCTTACCAGAAACGTGTTTCTCACTCCTGAATCTAAAGGGAGATTTAACTCACTTAGCTGAACAAACGCACAGCAGAGCAGATTGAAGGATACGTTTCTTCTGTGTTTTAGGCAGAGTTTTACTGCTATTTCGTTATATGCGGGATTAGTGCTGGAAATGCCTGTTTTGAGATCTCTCCACAGAAAGCGTTTCCAGACTTCCCCTTCCACACACCAGTTTAACTCTGTAAGTTGAATGCACACATTGAAGACCGTTCTGTTAGGTAGCTCCGTTTTGGTTTTAGAAGCAGACAGTTCTCCTTACAGCATATACTCCCATTCACTGAGAAATGTCCCAACGCAGCTCTTACCAGAAACGTGTTTCTAACTCCTGAATCTAAAGGGAGATTTAACTCACTTAGCTGAACAAACGCACAGCAGAGCAGATTGAAGGATACGTTTCTTCTGTGTTTTAGGCAGAGTTTTACTGCTATTTCGTTATATGCGGGAATAGTGCTGGAAATGCCTGTTTTGAGATCTCTCCACAGAAAGCGTTTCCAGACTTCCCCTTCAACACACGAGTTTAACTCTGTAAGTTGAATGCAAAAATTGAAGACCGTTCTGTTTGGTAGCTCCGTTTTGGTTTTAGAAGCAGACAGTTCTCCTTACAGCATATACTCCCATTCACTGAGAAATGTCCAAACGCAGCTCTTACCAGAAACGTGTTTCTAACTCCTGAATCTAAAGGGAGATTTAACTCACTTAGCTGAACAAACGCACAGCAGAGCAGATTGAAGGATACGTTTCTTCTGTGTTTAAGGCAGAGTTTTACTGCTATTTCGTTATATGCGGGAATAGTGCTGGAAATGCCTGTTTTGAGATCTCTCCACAGAAAGCGTTTCCATACTTCCCCTTCAACACACGAGTTTAACTCTGTAAGGTGAATGCACACATTGAAGACCGTTCTGTTAGGTAGCTCCGTTTTGGTTTTAGAAGCAGACAGTTCTCCTTACAGCATATACTCCCATTCACTGAGAAATGTCCAAACGCAGCTCTTACCAGAAACGTGTTTCTAACTCCTGAATCTAAAGGGAGATTTAACTCACTTAGCTGAACAAACGCACAGCAGAGCAGATTGAAGGATACGTTTCTTCTGTGTTTTAGGCAGAGTTTTACTGCTATTTCGTTATATGCGGGAATAGTGCTGGAAATGCCTGTTTTGAGATCTCTCCACAGAAAGCGTTTCCAGACTTCCCCTTCAACACACGAGCTTAACTCTGTAAGTTGAATGCACACATTGAAGACCGTTCTGTTAGGTAGCTCCGTTTTGGTTTTAGAAGCAGACAGTTCTCCTTAAAGCATATACTCACATTCACTGAGAAATGTCCAAACGCAGCTCTTACCAGAAACGTGTTTCAAACTCCTGAATCTAAAGGGAGATTTAACTCACTTAGCTGAACAAACGCACAGCAGAGCAGATTAAAGGATACGTTTCTTCTGTGTTTTAGGCAGAGTTTTACTGCTATTTCGGTATATGCGGGAATAGTGCTGGAAATGCCTGGAAATGCCTGTTTTGAGATCTCTCCACAGAAAGCGTTTCCAGACTTCCCCTTCAACACACGAGTTTAACTCTGTAAGTTGAATGCACACATTGAAGACCGTTCTGTTAGGTAGCTCCGTTTTGGTTTTAGAAGCAGACAGTTCTCCTTACAGCATATACTCCCATTCACTGAGAAATGTCAAAACGCAGCTCTTACCAGAAACGTGTTTCTAACTCCTGAATCTAAAGGGAGATTTAACTCACTTAGCTGAACAAACGCACAGCAGAGCAGATTGAAGGATACGTTTCTTCTGTGTTTTAGGCAGAGTTTTACTGCTATTTCGTTATATGCGGGAATAGTGCTGGAAATGCCTGTTTTGAGATCTCTCCACAGAAAGCGTTTCCAGACTTCCCCTTCAACACACGAGTTTAACCCTGTAAGTTGAATGCACACATTGAAGACCGTTCTGTTAGGTAGCTCCGTTTTGGTTTTAGAAGCAGACAGTTCTCCTTACAGCATATACTCCCATTCACTGAGGAATGTCCAAACGCAGCACTTACCTGAAACGTGTTTCTAACTCCTGAATCTAAAGGGAGATTTAACTCACTTAGCTGAACAAACGCACAGCAGAGCAGATTGAAGGATACGTTTCTTCTGTGTTTTAGGCAGAGTTTTACTGCTATTTCGTTATATGTGGGAATAGTGCTGGAAATGCCTGGAAATGCCTGTTTTGAGATCTCTCCACAGAAAGCGTTTCCAGACTTCCCCTTCAACACACGAGTTTAACTCTGGAAGTTGAATGCACACATTGAAGACCGTTCTGTTAGGTAGCTCCGTTTTGGTTTTAGAAGCAGACAGTTCTCCTTACAGCATATACTCCCATTCACTGAGAAATGTCCAAACGCAGCTCTTACCAGAAACGTTTTTCTAACTCCTGAATCTAAAGGGAGATTTAACTCACTTAGCTGAACAAACGCACAGCAGAGCAGATTGAAGGATACGTTTCTTCTGTGTTTTAGGCAGAGTTTTACTGCTAATTCGTTATATGCGGGAATAGTGCTGGAAATGCCTGTTTTGGGATCTCTCCACAGAAAGCGTTTCCAGACTTCCCCTTCCACACACGAGTTTAACTCTGTAAGTTGAATGCACACATTGAAAACCGTTCTGTTAGGTAGCTCCGTTTTGGTTTTAGAAGCAGACAGTTCTCCTTACAGCATATACTCCCATTCACTGAGAAATGACCAAACGCAGCTCTTACCAGAAACGTGTTACTAACTCCTGAATCTAAAGGGAGATTTAACTCACTTAGCTGAACAAACGCACAGCAGAGCAGATTGAAGGATACATTTCTTCTTTCTTTTAGGCAGAGTTTTACTGCTATTTCGTTATATGCGGGAATAGTCCTGGAAATGCCTGTTTTGAGATCTCTCCACAGAAAGCGTTTCCAGACTTCCCCTTCAACAGACGAGTTTAACTCTGTAAGTTGAATGCACACATTGAAGACCGTTCTGTTAGGTAGCTCCGTTTTGGTTTTAGAAGCAGACAGTTCTCCTTACAGCATATACTCCCATTCACTGAGGAATGTCCAAACGCAGCTCTTACCAGAAACGTGTTTCTAACTCCTGAATCTAAAGGGAGATTTAACTCACTTAGCTGAACAAACGCACAGCAGAGCAGATTGAAGGATACGTTTCTTCTGTGTTTAAGGCAGAGTTTTACTGCTATTTCGTTATATGCGGGAATAGTGCTGGAAATGCCTGTTTTGAGATCTCTCCACAGAAAGCGTTTCCAGACGTCCCCTTCAACACACGAGTTTAACTCTGTAAATTGAATTCAAAAATAGAAGACCGTTCGGTTTGGTAGCTCCATTTTGGTTTTAGAAGCAGACAGTTCTCCTTACAGCATATACTCCCATTCACTGAGAAATGTCAAAACGCAGCTCTTACCAGAAACGTGTTTCTAACTCCTGAATCTAAAGGGAGATTTAACTCACTTAGCTGAGCAAACGCACAGCAGAGCAGATTGAAGGATACGTTTCTTCTGTGTTTTAGGCAGAGTTTTACTGCTATTTCGTTATATGCGGGAATAGTGCTGGAAATGCCTGTTTTGAGATCTCTCCACAGAAAGCGTTTCCAGACTTCCCCTTCAACACACGAGCTTAACTCTGTAAGTTGATTGCACATATTGAAGACCGTTCTGTTAGGTAGCTCCGTTTTGGTTTTAGAAGCAGACAGTTCTACTTACAGCATATACTCCCATTCACTGAGAAATGTCCAAACGCAGCTCTTACCAGAAACGTGTTTCAAACTCCTGAATCTAAAGGGAGATTTAACTCACTTAGCTGAACAAACGCACAGCAGAGCAGATTGAAGGATACGTTTCTTCTGTGTTTTAGGCAGAGTTTTACTGCTATTTCGTTATATGCGGGAATAGTGCTGGAAATGCCTGGAAATGCCTGTTTAGAGATCTCTCCACAGAAAGCGTTTCCAGACTTCCCCTTCAACACACGAGTTTAACTCTGTAAGTTGAATGCACACATTGAAGACCGTTCTGTTAGGTAGCTCCGTTTTGGTTTTAGAAGCAGACAGTTCTCCTTACAACATATACTCCCATTCACTGAGAAATGTCAAAACGCAGCTCTTACCAGAAACGTGTTTCTAACTCCTGAATCTAAAGGGAGATTTAACTCACTTAGCTGAACAAACGCACAGCAGAGCAGATTGAGGGATACGTTTCTTCTGTGTTTTAGGCAGAGTTTTACTGCTATTTCGTTATATGCGGGAATAGTGCTGGAAATGCCTGTTTTGAGATCTCTCCACAGAAAGCGTTTCCAGACTTCCGCTTCAACACACGAGTTTAACTCTGTGTGTTGAATGCACACATTGAAGACCGTTCTGTTAGGTAGCTCCGTTTTGGTTTTAGAAGCAGACAGTTCTCCTTACAGCATATACTACCATTCACTGAGGAATGTCCAAACGCAGCTCTTACCTGAAACGTGTTTCTAAATCCTGAATCTAAAGGGAGATTTAACTCACTTAGCTGAACAAACGCACAGCAGGGCAGATTGAAGGATACGTTTCTTCTGTGTTTTAGGCAGAGTTTTACTGCTATTACGTTATATGCGGGAATAGTGCTGGAAATGCCTGGAAATGCCTGTTTTGAGATCTCTCCACAGAAAGCGTTTCCAGACTTCCCCTTCAACACACGAGTTTAACTCTGTAAGTTGAATGCACACATTGAAGGCCGTTCTGTTAGGTAGCTCCGTTTTGGTTTTAGAAGCAGACAGTTCTCCTTACAGCATATACTCCCATTCACTGAGAAATGTCCAAACGCAGCTCTTACCAGAAACGTGTTTCTAACTCCTGAATCTAAAGGGAGATTTAACTCACTTAGCTGAACAAACGCACAGCAGAGCAGATTGAAGGATACGTTTCTTCTGTGTTTTAGGCAGAGTTTTACTGCTATTTCGTTATATGCGGGAATAGTGCTGGAAATGCCTGTTTTGGGATCTCTCCACAGAAAGCGTTTCCAGACTTCCCCTTCCACACACGAGTTTAACACTGTAAGTTGAATGCACACATTGAAGACCGTTCTGTTAGGTAGCTCCGTTTTGGTTTTAGAAGCAGACAGTTCTCCTTACAGCATATACTCCCATTCACTGAGAAATGTCCAAACGCAGCTCTTACCAGAAACGTGTTTCTAACCCCTGAATCTAAAGGGAGATTTAACTCACTTAGCTGAACAAACGCACAGCAGAGCAGATTGAAGGATACATTTCTTCTTTCTTTTAGGCAGAGTTTTACTCCTATTTCGTTATATGCGGGAATAGTGCTGGAAATGCCTGTTTTGAGATCTCTCCACAGAAAGCGTTTCCAGACTTCCCCTTCAACACATGAGTTTAACTCTGTAAGTTGAATGCACACATTGAAGACCGTTCTGTTAGGTAGCTCCGTTTTGGTTTTAGAAGCAGACAGTTCTCCTTACAGCATATACTCCCATTCACTGAGGAATGTCCAAACGCAGCTCTTACCAGAAACGTGTTTCTAACTCCTGAATCTAAAGGGAGATTTAACTCACTTAGCTGAACAAACGCACAGCAGAGCAGATTGAAGGATACGTTTCTTCTGTGTTTAAGGCAGAGTTTTACTGCTATTTCGTTATATGCGGGAATAGTCCTGGAAATGCCTGTTTTGAGATCTCTCCACAGAAAGCGTTTCCAGACTTCCCCTTCAACACACGAGTTTAACTCTGTAAGTTGAATGCACACATTGAAGACCGTTCTGTTAGGTAGCTCCGTTTTGGTTTTAGAAGCAGACAGTTCTCCTTACAGCATATACTCCCATTCACTGAGAAATGTCCAAACGCAGCTCTTACCAGAAACGTGTTTCTAACTCCTGAATCTAAAGGGAGATTTAACTCACTTAGCTGAACAAACGCACAGCAGAGCAGATTGAAGGATACGTTACTTCTGTGTTTTAGGCAGAGTTTTACTGCTATTTCGTTATATGCGGGAATAGTGCTGGAAATGCCTGTTTGGAGATTTCTCCACAGAAAGCGTTTCCAGACTTCCCCTTCAACACACCAGTTTAACTCTGTAAGTTGAATGCACACATTGAAGACCGTTCTGTTAGGAAGCTCCGTTTTGGTTTTAGAAGCAGACAGTTCTCCTTACAGCATATACTCCCATTCACTGAGAAATGTCCAAACGCAGCTCTTACCAGAAACGTGATTCTAACTCCTGAATCTAATGGGAGATTTAACTCACTTAGCTGAACAAACGCACAGCAGAGCAGATTGAAGGATACGTTTCTTCTATGTTCTAGGCAGAGTTTTACTGCTATTTCGTTATATGCGGGAATAGTGCTGGAAATGCCTGTTTTGAGATCTCTCCACAGAAAGCGTTTCCAGACTTCCCCTTCAACACACGAGTTTAACTCTGTAAATTGAATTCAAAAATAGAAGACCGTTCTGTTTGGTAGCTCCATTTTGGTTTTAGAAGCAGACAGTTCTCCTTACAGCATATACTCCCATTCACTGAGAAATGTCCAAACGCAGCTCTTACCAGAAACGTGTTTCTAACTCCTGAATCTAAAGGGAGATTTAACTCACTTAGCTGAACAAACGCACAGCAGAGCAGATTGAAGGATACGTTTCTTCTGTGTTTTAGGCAGAGTTTTTTTTTTTTTTTTTTTTTTTTTTTTTTTGCCAATCAATGAGAGCTTGTAAGGTTGCTGAGGTTGGTTGGCCTTGAACTCTTGGCCTCGCCTTCCCAAGCGCCACGACATCCGGCCGGAGCCACTTTGGGCCCCTAGGCAGAGTTTTACTGCTATTTCGTTATATGCGGGAATAGTGCTGGAAATGCCTGGAAATGCCTGTTTTGAGATCTCTCCACAGAAAGCGTTTCCAGACTTCCCCTTCAACACACGAGTTTAACTCTGTAAGTTGAATGCACACATTGAAGACCGTTCTGTTAGGTAGCTCCGTTTTGGTTTTAGAAGCAGACAGTTCTCCTTACAGCATATACTCCCATTCACTGAGAATTGTCCAAACGCAGCTCTTACCAGAAACGTGTTTCTAACTCCTGAATCTAAAGGGAGATTTAAGTCACTTAACTGAACAAACGCACAGCAGAGCAGATTGAAGGATACGTTTCTTCTGTGTTTTAGGCAGAGTTTTACTGCTATTTCGTTATATGCGGGAATAGATCTGGAAATGCCTGTTTTGAGATCTCTCCACAGAAAGCGTTTACAGACTTCCCCTTCAACACACGAGTTTAACTCTGTAAGTTGAATGCACACATTGAAGACCGTTCTGTAAGGTAGCTCCGTTTTGGTTTTAGAAGCAGACAGTTCTCCTTACAGCATATACTCCCATTCACTAAGGAATATCCAAACGCAGCTCTTACCAGAAACGTGTTTCTAACTCCTGAATCTAAAGGGAGATTTAACTCACTTAGCTGAACAAATGCACAGCAGAGCAGATTGTAGGATACGTTTCTTCTGTGTTTTAGGCAGAGTTTTACTGCTATTTCGTTATATGCGGGAATAGTGCTGGAAATGCCTGTTTTGAGATCTCTCCACAGAAAGCGTTTCCAGAATTCCCCTTCAACCCACGAGTTTAACTCTGTAAGTTGAATGCACACATTGAAGACCGTTCTGTTAGGTAGCTCCGTTTTGGTTTTAGAAGCAGACAGTTCTCCTTACAGCATATACTCCCATTCACTGAGGAATGTCCAAACGCAGCTCTTACCAGAGACGTGTTTCTAACTCCTGAATCTAAAGGGAGATTTAACTCACTTAGCTGAACAAACGCACAGCAGAGCAGATTGAAGGATACGTTTCTTCTGTGTTTTAGGCAGAGTTTTACTGCTATTTCGTTATATGCGGGAATAGTGCTGGAAATGCCTGGAAATGCCTGTTTTGAGATCTCTCCACAGAAAGCGTTTCCAGACTTCCCCTTCAACACACGATTTTAACTCTGTAAGTTGAATGCACACATTGAAGACCGTTCTGTTAGGTAGCTCCGTTTTGGTTTTAGAAGCAGACAGTTCTCCTTACAGCATATACTCCCATTCACTGAGAAATGTCCAAACGCAGCTCTTACCAGAAACGTGTTTCTAACTCCTGAATCTAAAGGGAGATTTAACTCACTTAGCTGAACAAATGCACAGCAGAGCAGATTGAAGGATACGTTTCTTCTGTGTTTTAGGCAGAGTTTTACTGCTATTTCGTTATATGCGGGAATAGTGCTGGAAATGCCTGGAAATGCCTGTTTTGAGATCTCTCCACAGAAAGCGTTTCCAGACTTCCCCTTCAACACACGAGTTTAACTCTGTAAGTTGAATGCACACATTGAAGACCGTTCTGTTAGGTAGCTCCGTTTTGGTTTTAGAAGCAGACAGTTCTCCTTACAGCATATACTCCCATTCACTGAGAAATGTCCAAACGCAGCACTTACCAGAAACGTGTTTCTAACTCCTGAATCTAAAGGGAGATTTAACTCACTTAGCTGAACAAACGCACAGCAGAGCAGATTGAAGGATACGTTTCTTCTGTGTTTTAGGCAGAGTTTTACTGCTATTTCGTTATATGCGGGAATAGTGCTGGAAATGCCTGTTTTGAGATCTCTCCACAGAAAGCGTTTCCAGACTTCCCCTTCAACACACGAGTTTAACTCTGTAAGTTGAATGCAAAAATTGAAGACCGTTCTGTTTGGTAGCTCCGTTTTGGTTTTAGAAGCAGACAGTTCTCCTTACAGCATATACTCCCATTCACTGAGAAATGTCCAAACGCAGCTCTTACCAGAAACGTGTTTCTAACTCCTGAATCTAAAGGGAGATTTAACTCACTTAGCTGAACAAACGCACAGCAGAGGAGATTGAAGGATACGTTTCTTCTGTGTTTTAGGCAGAGTTTTACTGCTATTTCGTTATATGCGGGAATAGTGCTGGAAATGCCGGTTTTGAGGTCTCTCCACAGAAAGCGTTTCCAGACTTCCCCTTCAACACACGAGTTTAACTCTGTAAGTTGAATGCACACATTGAAGACCGTTCTGTTAGGTAGCTCCGTTTTGGTTTTAGAAGCAGACAGTTCTCCTTACTGCATATACACCCATTCACTGAGAAATGTCCAAACGCAGCTCTTACCAGAAACGTGTTTCTAACTCCTGAATCTAAAGGGAGATTTAACTCACTTAGCTGAACAAACGCACAGCAGAGCAGATTGAAGGATACGTTTCTTCTGTGTTTTAGGCAGAATTTTACTGCTATTTCGTTATATGCGGGAATAGTGCTGGAAAGGCCTGGAAATGCCTGTTTTGAGATCTCTCCACAGAAAGCGTTTCCAGACTTCCCCTTCAACACACGAGTTTAACTCGGTAAGTTGAATGCACACTTTGAAGACCGTTCTGTTAGGTAGCTCCGTTTTGGTTTTAGAAGCAGACAGTTCTCCTTACAGCATATACTCCCATTCACTGAGAAATGTCCAAACGCAGCTCTTACCAGAAACGTGTTTCTAACTCCTGAATCTAAAGGGAGATTTAATTCACTTAGCTGAACAAACGCACAGCAGAGCAGATTGAAGGATACGTTTCTTCTGTGTTTTAGGCAGAGTTTTACTGCTATTTCGTTATATGAGGGAATAGTGCTGGAAATGCCTGGAAATGCCTGTTTTGAGATCTCTCCACAGAAAGCGTTTCCAGACTTCCCCTTCAACACACGAGTTTAACTCTGTAAGTTGAAAGCACACATTGAAGACCGTTCTGTTAGGTAGCTCCGTTTTGGTTTTAGAAGCAGACAGTTCTCCTTACAGCATATACTCCCATTCACTGAGAATTGTCCAAACGCAGCTCTTACCAGAAACGTGTTTCTAACTCCTGAATCTAAAGGGAGATTTAACTCACTTAGCTGAACAAACGCACAGCAGAGCAGATTGAAGGATACGTTTCTTCTGTGTTTTAGGCAGAGTTTTACTGCTATTTCGTTATATGCGGGAATAGAGCTGGAAATGCCTGTTTTGAGATCTCTCCACAGAAAGCGTTTCCAGACTTCCCCTTCAACCCACGAGTTTAACTCTGTAAGTTGAATGCACACATTGAAGACCGTTCTGTTAGGTAGCTCCGTTTTGGTTTTAGAAGCAGACAGTTCTCCTTACAGCATATACTCCCATTCACTGAGGAATGTCCAAACGCAGCTCTTACAAGAGACGTGTTTCTAACTCCTGAATCTAAAGGGAGATTTAACTCACTTAGCTGAACAAATGCACAGCAGAGCAGATTGAAGGATACGTTTCTTCTGTGTTTTAGGCAGAGTTTTACTGCTATTTCGTTATATGCGGGAATAGTGCTGGAAATGCCTGGAAATGCCTGTTTTGAGATCTCTCCACAGAAACCGTTTCCAGACTTCCCCTTCAACACACGAGTTTAACTCTGGAAGTTGAATGCACACATTGAAGACCGTTCTGTTAGGTAGCTCCGTTTTGGTTTTAGAAGCAGACAGTTCTCCTTACAGCATATACTCCCTTTCACTGAGAAATGTCCAAACGCAGCTCTTACCAGAAACGTGTTTCTAACTCCTGAATCTAAAGGGAGATTTAACTCACTTAGCTGAACAAACGCACAGCAGAGCAGATTGAAGGATACGTTTCTTCTGTGTTTTAGGCAGAGTTTTACTGCTAATTCGTTATATGCGGGAATAGTGCTGGAAATGCCTGTTTTGGGATCTCTCCACAGAAAGCGTTTCCAGACTTCCCCTTCCACACACGAGTTTAACTCTGTAAGTTGAATGCACACATTGAAAACCGTTCTGTTAGGTAGCTCCGTTTTGGTTTTAGAAGCAGACAGTTCTCCTTACAGCATATACTCCCATTCACTGAGAAATGACCAAACGCAGCTCTTACCAGAAACGTGTTACTAACTCCTGAATCTAAAGGGAGATTTAACTCACTTAGCTGAACAAACGCACAGCAGAGCAGATTGAAGGATACATTTCTTCTTTCTTTTAGGCAGAGTTTTACTGCTATTTCGTTATATGCGGGAATAGTCCTGGAAATGCCTGTTTTGAGATCTCTCCACAGAAAGCGTTTCCAGACTTCCCCTTCAACACACGAGTTTAACTCTGTAAGTTGAATGCACACATTGAAGACCGTTCTGTTAGGTAGCTCCGTTTTGGTTTTAGAAGCAGACAGTTCTCCTTACAGCATATACTCCCATTCACTGAGGAATGTCCAAACGCAGCTCTTACCAGAAACGTGTTTCTAACTCCTGAATCTAAAGGGAGATTTAACTCACTTAGCTGAACAAACGCACAGCAGAGCAGATTGAAGGATACGTTTCTTCTGTGTTTAAGGCAGAGTTTTACTGCTATTTCGTTACATGCGGGAATAGTGCTGGAAATGCCTGTTTTGAGATCTCTCCACAGAAAGCGTTTCCAGACGTCCCCTTCAACACACGAGTTTAACTCTGTAAATTGAATTCAAAAATAGAAGACCGTTCGGTTTGGTAGCTCCATTTTGGTTTTAGAAGCAGACAGTTCTCCTTACAGCATATACTCCCATTCACTGAGAAATGTCAAAACGCAGCTCTTACCAGAAACGTGTTTCTAACTCCTGAATCTAAAGGGAGATTTAACTCACTGAGCTGAGCAAACGCACAGCAGAGCAGATTGAAGGATACGTTTCTTCTGTGTTTTAGGCAGAGTTTTACTGCTATTTCGTTATATGCGGGAATAGTGCTGGAAATGCCTGTTTTGAGATCTCTCCACAGAAAGCGTTTCCAGACTTCCCCTTCAACACACGAGCTTAACTCTGTAAGTTGATTGCACACATTGAAGACCGTTCTGTTAGGTAGCTCCGTTTTGGTTTTAGAAGCAGACAGTTCTACTTACAGCATATACTCCCATTCACTGAGAAATGTCCAAACGCAGCTCTTACCAGAAACGTGTTTCAAACTCCTGAATCTAAAGGGAGATTTAACTCACTTAGCTGAACAAACGCACAGCAGAGCAGATTGAAGGATACGTTTCTTCTGTGTTTTAGGCAGAGTTTTACTGCTATTTCGTTATATGCGGGAATAGTGCTGGAAATGCCTGGAAATGCCTGTTTAGAGATCTCTCCACAGAAAGCGTTTCCAGACTTCCCCTTCAACACACGAGTTTAACTCTGTAAGTTGAATGCACACATTGAAGACCGTTCTGTTAGGTAGCTCCGTTTTGGTTTTAGAAGCAGACAGTTCTCCTTACAACATATACTCCCATTCACTGAGAAATGTCAAAACGCAGCTCTTACCAGAAACGTGTTTCTAACTCCTGAATCTAAAGGGAGATTTAACTCACTTAGCTGAACAAACGCACAGCAGAGCAGATTGAGGGATACGTTTCTTCTGTGTTTTAGGCAGAGTTTTACTGCTATTTCGTTATATGCGGGAATAGTGCTGGAAATGCCTGTTTTGAGATCTCTCCACAGAAAGCGTTTCCAGACTTCCGCTTCAACACACGAGTTTAACTCTGTGTGTTGAATGCACACATTGAAGACCGTTCTGTTAGGTAGCTCCGTTTTGGTTTTAGAAGCAGACAGTTCTCCTTACAGCATATACTACCATTCACTGAGGAATGTCCAAACGCAGCTCTTACCTGAAACGTGTTTCTAAATCCTGAATCTAAAGGGAGATTTAACTCACTTAGCTGAACAAACGCACAGCAGAGCAGATTGAAGGATACGTTTCTTCTGTGTTTTAGGCAGAGTTTTACTGCTATTACGTTATATGCGGGAATAGTGCTGGAAATGCCTGGAAATGCCTGTTTTGAGATCTCTCCACAGAAAGCGTTTCCAGACTTCCCCTTCAACACACGAGTTTAACTCTGTAAGTTGAATGCACACATTGAAGGCCGTTCTGTTAGGTAGCTCCGTTTTGGTTTTAGAAGCAGACAGTTCTCCTTACAGCATATACTCCCATTCACTGAGAAATGTCCAAACGCAGCTCTTTCCAGAAACGTGTTTCTAACTCCTGAATCTAAAGGGAGATTTAACTCACTTAGCTGAACAAACGCACAGCAGAGCAGATTGAAGGATACGTTTCTTCTGTGTTTTAGGCAGAGTTTTACTGCTATTTCGTTATATGCGGGAATAGTGCTGGAAATGCCTGTTTTGGGATCTCTCCACAGGAAGCGTTTCCAGACTTCCCCTTCCACACACGAGTTTAACTCTGTAAGTTGAATGCACACATTGAAGACCGTTCTGTTAGGTAGCTCCGTTTTGGTTTTAGAAGCAGACAGTTCTCCTTACAGCATATACTCCCATTCACTGAGGAATGTCCAAACGCAGCTCTTACCAGAAACGTGTTTCTAACTCCTGAATCTAAAGGGAGATTTAACTCACTTAGCTGAACAAACGCACAGCAGAGCAGATTGAAGGATACGTTTCTTCTGTGTTTAAGGCAGAGTTTTACTGCTATTTCGTTATATGCGGGAATAGTCCTGGAAATGCCTGTTTTGAGATCTCTCCACAGAAAGCGTTTCCAGACTTCCCCTTCAACACACGAGTTTAACTCTGTAAGTTGAATGCACACATTGAAGACCGTTCTGTTAGGTAGCTCCGTTTTGGTTTTAGAAGCAGACAGTTCTCCTTACAGCATATACTCCCATTCACTGAGAAATGTCCAAACGCAGCTCTTACCAGAAACGTGTTTCTAACTCCTGAATCTAAAGGGAGATTTAACTCACTTAGCTGAACAAACGCACAGCAGAGCAGATTGAAGGATACGTTACTTCTGTGTTTAAGGCAGAGTTTTACTGCTATTTCGTTATATGCGGGAATAGTGCTGGAAATGCCTGTTTGGAGATTTCTCCACAGAAAGCGTTTCCAGACTTCCCCTTCAACACACGAGTTTAACTCTGTAAATTGAATTCAAAAATAGAAGACCGTTCTGTTTGGTAGCTCCATTTTGGTTTTAGAGGCAGACAGTTCTCCTTACATCATATACTCCCATTCACTGAGAAATGTCCAAACGCAGCTCTTACCAGAAACGTGTTTCTAACTCCTGAATCTAAAGGGAGATTTAACTCACTTAGCTGAACAAACGCACAGCAGAGCAGATTGAAGGATACGTTTCTTCTGTGTTTTAGGCAGAGTTTTACTGCTATTTCGTTATATGCGGGAATAGTGCTGGAAATGCCTGGAAATGCCTGTTTTGAGATCTCTCCACAGAAAGCGTTTCCAGACTTCCCCTTCAACACACGAGTTTAACTCTGTAAGTTGAATGCACACATTGAAGACCGTTCTGTTAGGTAGCTCCGTTTTGGTTTTAGAAGCAGACAGTTCTCCTTACAGCATATACTCCCATTCACTGAGAATTGTCCAAACGCAGCTCTTACCAGAAACGTGTTTCTAACTCCTGAATCTAAAGTGAGATTTAACTCACTTAACTGAACAAACGCACAGCAGAGCAGATTGAAGGATACGTTTCTTCTGTGTTTTAGGCAGAGTTTTACTGCTATTTCGTTATATGCGGGAATAGAGCTGGAAATGCCTGTTTTGAGATCTCTCCACAGAAAGCGTTTACAGACTTCCCCTTCAACACACGAGTTTAACTCTGTAAGTTGAATGCACACATTGAAGACCGTTCTGTAAGGTAGCTCCGTTTTGGTTTTAGAAGCAGACAGTTCTCCTTACAGCATATACTCCCATTCACTGAGGAATATCCAAACGCAGCTCTTACCAGAAACGTGTTTCTAACTCCTGAATCTAAAGGGAGATTTAACTCACTTAGCTGAACAAATGCACAGCAGAGCAGATTGTAGGATACGTTTCTTCTGTGTTTTAGGCAGAGTTTTACTGCTATTTCGTTATATGCGGGAATAGTGCTGGAAATGCCTGTTTTGAGATCTCTCCACAGAAAGCGTTTCCAGACTTCCCCTTCAACCCACGAGTTTAACTCTGTAAGTTGAATGCACACATTGAAGACCGTTCTGTTAGGTAGCTCCGTTTTGGTTTTAGAAGCAGACAGTTCTCCTTACAGCATATACTCCCATTCACTGAGGAATGTCCAAACGCAGCTCTTACCAGAGACGTGTTTCTAACTCCTGAATCTAAAGGGAGATTTAACTCACTTAGCTGAACAAACGCACAGCAGAGCAGATTGAAGGATACGTTTCTTCTGTGTTTTAGGCAGAGTTTTACTGCTATTTCGTTATATGCGGGAATAGTGCTGGAAATGCCTGGAAATGCCTGTTTTGAGATCTCTCCACAGAAAGCGTTTCCAGACTTCCCCTTCAACACACGATTTTAACTCTGTAAGTTGAATGCACACATTGAAGACCGTTCTGTTAGGTAGCTCCGTTTTGGTTTTAGAAGCAGACAGTTCTCCTTACAGCATATACTCCCGTTCACTGAGAAATGTCCAAACGCAGCTCTTACCAGAATCGTGTTTCTAACTCCTGAATCTAAAGGGAGATTTAACTCACTTAGCTGAACAAATGCACAGCAGAGCAGATTGAAGGATACGTTTCTTCTGTGTTTTAGGCAGAGTTTTACTGCTATTTCGTTATATGCGGGAATAGTGCTGGAAATGCCTGGAAATGCCTGTTTTGAGATCTCTCCACAGAAAGCGTTTCCAGACTTCCCCTTCAACACACGAGTTTAACTCTGTAAGTTGAATGCACACATTGAAGACCGTTCTGTTAGGTAGCTCCGTTTTGGTTTTAGAAGCAGACAGTTCTCCTTACAGCATATACTCCCATTCACTGAGAAATGTCCAAACGCAGCACTTACCAGAAACGTGTTTCTAACTCCTGAATCTAAAGGGAGATTTAACTCACTTAGCTGAACAAACGCACAGCAGAGCAGATTGAAGGATACGTTTCTTCTGTGTTTTAGGCAGAGTTTTACTGCTATTTCGTTATATGCGGGAATAGTGCTGGAAATGCCTGTTTTGAGATCTCTCCACAGAAAGCGTTTCCAGACTTCCCCTTCAACACACGAGTTTAACTCTGTAAGTTGAATGCAAAAATTGAAGACCGTTCTGTTTGGTAGCTCCGTTTTGGTTTTAGAAGCAGACAGTTCTCCTTACAGCATATACTCCCATTCACTGAGAAATGTCCAAACGCAGCTCTTACCAGAAACGTGTTTCTAACTCCTGAATCTAAAGGGAGATTTAACTCACTTAGCTGAACAAACGCACAGCAGAGGAGATTGAAGGATACGTTTCTTCTGTGTTTTAGGCAGAGTTTTACTGCTATTTCGTTATATGCGGGAATAGTGCTGGAAATGCCGGTTTTGAGGTCTCTCCACAGAAAGCGTTTCCACACTTCCCCTTCAACACACGAGTTTAACTCTGTAAGTTGAATGCACACATTGAAGACCGTTCTGTTAGGTAGCTCCGTTTTGGTTTTAGAAGCAGACAGTTCTCCTTACTGCATATACACCCATTCACTGAGAAATGTCCAAACGCAGCTCTTACCAGAAACGTGTTTCTAACTCCTGAATCTAAAGGGAGATTTAACTCACTTAGCTGAACAAACGCACAGCAGAGCAGATTGAAGGATACGTTTCTTCTGTGTTTTAGGCAGAATTTTACTGCTATTTCGTTATATGCGGGAATAGTGCTGGAAAGGCCTGGAAATGCCTGTTTTGAGATCTCTCCACAGAAAGCGTTTCCAGACTTCCCCTTCAACACACGAGTTTAACTCGGTAAGTTGAATGCACACTTTGAAGACCGTTCTGTTAGGTAGCTCCGTTTTGGTTTTAGAAGCAGACAGTTCTCCTTACAGCATATACTCCCATTCACTGAGAAATGTCCAAACGCAGCTCTTACCAGAAACGTGTTTCTAACTCCTGAATCTAAAGGGAGATTTAATTCACTTAGCTGAACAAACGCACAGCAGAGCAGATTGAAGGATACGTTTCTTCTGTGTTTTAGGCAGAGTTTTACTGCTATTTCGTTATATGCGGGAATAGTGCTGGAAATGCCTGGAAATGCCTGTTTTGAGATCTCTCCACAGAAAGCGTTTCCAGACTTCGCCTTCAACACACGAGTTTAACTCTGTAAGTTGAAAGCACACATTGAAGACCGTTCTGTTAGGTAGCTCCGTTTTGGTTTTAGAAGCAGACAGTTCTCCTTACAGCATATACTCCCATTCACTGAGAATTGTCCAAACGCAGCTCTTACCAGAAACGTGTTTCTAACTCCTGAATCTAAAGGGAGATTTAACTCACTTAGCTGAACAAACGCACAGCAGAGCAGATTGAAGGATACGTTTCTTCTGTGTTTTAGGCAGAGTTTTACTGCTATTTCGTTATATGCGGGAATAGAGCTGGAAATGCCTGTTTTGAGATCTCTCCACAGAAAGCGTTTCCAGACTTCCCCTTCAACCCACGAGTTTAACTCTGTAAGTGGAATGCACATATTGAAGACCGTTCTGTTAGGTAGCTCCGTTTTGGTTTTAGAAGCAGACAGTTCTCCTTACAGCATATACTCCCATTCACTGAGGAATGTCCAAACGCAGCTCTTACAAGAGACGTGTTTCTAACTCCTGAATCTAAAGGGAGATTTAACTCACTTAGCTGAACAAATGCACAGCAGAGCAGATTGAAGGATACGTTTCTTCTGTGTTTTAGGCAGAGTTTTACTGCTATTTCGTTATATGCGGGAATAGTGCTGGAAATGCCTGGAAATGCCTGTTTTGAGATCTCTCCACAGAAACCGTTTCCAGACTTCCCCTTCAACACACGAGTTTAACTCTGTAAGTTGAATGCACACATTGAAGACCGTTCTGTTAGGTAGCTCCGTTTTGGTTTTAGAAGCAGACAGTTCTCCTTACAGCATATACTCCCATTCACTGAGAAATGTCCAAACGCAGCTCTTACCAGAAACGTGTTTCTAACTCCTGAATCTAAAGGGAGATTTAACTCACTTAGCTGAACAAACGCACAGCAGAGCAGATTGAAGGATACGTTTCTTCTGTGTTTTAGGCAGAGTTTTACTGCTATTTCGTTATATGCGGGAATAGTGCTGGAAATGCCTGTTTTGAGATCTCTCCACAGAAAGCGTTTCCAGACTTCCCCTTCAACACACGAGTTTAAATCTGTAAGTTGAATGCAAAAATTGAAGACCGTTCTGTTTGGTAGCTCCGTTTTGGTTTTAGAAGCAGACAGTTCTCCTTACAGCATATACTCCCATTCACTGAGGAATGTCCAAACGCAGCTCTTACAAGAGACGTGTTTCTAACTCCTGAATCTAAAGGGAGATTTAACTCACTTAGCTGAACAAATGCACAGCAGAGCAGATTGAAGGATACGTTTCTTCTGTGTTTTAGGCAGAGTTTTACTGCTATTTCGTTATATGCGGGAATAGTGCTGGAAATGCCTGGAAATGCCTGTTTTGAGATCTCTCCACAGAAACCGTTTCCAGACTTCCCCTTCAACACACGAGTTTAACTCTGTAAGTTGAATGCACACATTGAAGACCGTTCTGTTAGGTAGCTCCGTTTTGGTTTTAGAAGCAGACAGTTCTCCTTACAGCATATACTCCCATTCACTGAGAAATGTCCAAACGCAGCTCTTACCAGAAACGTGTTTCTAACTCCTGAATCTAAAGGGAGATTTAACTCACTTAGCTGAACAAACGCACAGCAGAGCAGATTGAAGGATACGTTTCTTCTGTGTTTTAGGCAGAGTTTTACTGCTATTTCGTTATATGCGGGAATAGTGCTGGAAATGCCTGTTTTGAGATCTCTCCACAGAAAGCGTTTCCAGACTTCCCCTTCAACACACGAGTTTAAATCTGTAAGTTGAATGCAAAAATTGAAGACCGTTCTGTTTGGTAGCTCCGTTTTGGTTTTAGAAGCAGACAGTTCTCCTTACAGCATATACTCCCATTCACTGAGAAATGTCCAAACGCAGCTCTTACCAGAAACGTGTTTCTAACTCCTGAATCTAAAGGGAGATTTAACTCACTTAGCTGAACAAACGCACAGCAGAGGAGATTGAAGGATACGTTTCTTCTGTGTTTTAGGCAGAGTTTTACTGCTATTTCGTTATATGCGGGAATAGTGCTGGAAATGCCGGTTTTGAGGTCTCTCCACAGAAAGCGTTTCCAGACTTCCCCTTCAACACACGAGTTTAACTCTGTAAGTTGAATGCACACATTGAAGACCGTTCTGTTAGGTAGCTCCGTTTTGGTTTTAGAAGCAGACAGTTCTCCTTACTGCATATACTCCCATTCACTGAGAAATGTCCAAACGCAGCTCTTACCAGAAACGTGTTTCTAACTCCTGAATCTAAAGGGAGATTTAACTCACTTAGCTGAACAAACGCACAGCAGAGCAGATTGAAGGATACGTTTCTTCTGTGTTTTAGGCAGTGTTTTACTGCTATTTCGTTATATGCGGGAATAGTGCTGGAAATGCCTGTTTTGAGATCTCTCCACAGAAAGCGTTTCCAGACTTCCCCTTCAACACACGAGTTTAAATCTGTAAGTTGAATGCAAATATTGAAGACCGTTCTGTTTGGTAGCTCCGTTTTGGTTTTAGAAGCAGACAGTTCTCCTTACAGCATATACTCCCATTCACTGAGAAATGTCCAAACGCAGCTCTTACCAGAAACGTGTTTCTAACTCCTGAATCTAAAGGGAGATTTAACTCACTTAGCTGAACAAACGCACAGCAGAGCAGATTGAAGGATAGGTTTCTTCTGTGTTTTAGGCAGAGTTTTACTGCTATTTCGTTATATGCGGGAATAGTGCTGGAAATGCCTGGAAATGCCTGTTTTGAGATCTCTCCACAGAAAGCGTTTCCAGACTTCCCCTTCAACACACGAGTTTAACTCGGTAAGTTGAATGCACACTTTGAAGACCGTTCTGTTAGGTAGCTCCGTTTTGGTTTTAGAAGCAGAAAGTTCTCCTTACAGCATATACTCCCATTCACTGAGAAATGTCCAAACGCAGCTCTTACCAGAAACGTGTTTCTAACTCCTGAATCTAAATGGAGATTTAATTCACTTAGCTGAACAAACGCACAGCAGAGCAGATTGAAGGATACGTTTCTTCTGTGTTTTAGGCAAAGTTTTACTGCTATTTCGTTATATGCGGGAATAGTGCTGGAAATGCCTGTTTTGAGATCTCTCCACAGAAAGCGTTTCCAGACTTCCCCTTCAACACACGAGTTTAACTCTGTAAGTTGAATGCACACATTGAAGACCGTTCTGTTAGGTAGCTCCGTTTTGGTTTTAGAAGCAGACAGTTCTCCTTACAGCATATACTCCCATTCACTGAGAAATGTCCAAACGCAGCTCTTACCAGAAACGTGTTTCTATCTCCTGAATCTACAGGGAGATTTAACTCACTTAGCTGAACAAACGCACAGCAGAGCAGATTGAAGGATACGTTTCTTCTGTGTTTTAGGCAGAGTTTTACTGCTATTTCGTTATATGCGGGAATAGTGCTGGAAATGCCTGGAAATGCCTGTTTTGAGATCTCTCCACAGAAAGCGTTTCCAGACTTCCCCTTCAACACACGAGTTTAACTCTGTAAGTTGAATGCACACATTGAAGACCGTTCTGTTAGGTAGCTCCGTTTTGGTTTTAGAAGCAGACAGTTCTCCTTACAGCATATACTCCCATTCACTGAGAATTGTCCAAACGCAGCTCTTACCAGAAACGTGTTTCTAACTCCTGAATCTAAAGGGAGATTTAACTCACTTAGCTGAAGAAACGCACAGCAGAGCAGATTGAAGGATACGTTTCTTCTGTGTTTTAGGCAGAGTTTTACTGCTATTTCGTTATATGCGGGAATAGAGCTGGAAATGCCTGTTTTGAGATCTCTCCACAGAAAGCGTTTCCAGACTTCCCCTTCAACACACGAGTTTAACTCTGTAAGTTGAATGCACACATTGAAGACCGTTCTGTAAGGTAGCTCCGTTTTGGTTTTAGAAGCAGACAGTTCTCCTTACAGCATATACTCCCATTCACTGAGGAATGTCCAAACGCAGCTCTTACCAGAAACGTGTTTCTAACTCCTGAATCTAAAGGGAGATTTAACTCACTTAGCTGAACAAATGCACAGCAGAGCAGATTGTAGGATACATTTCTTCTGTGTTTTAGGCAGAGTTTTACTGCTATTTCGTTATATGCGGGAATAGTGCTGGAAATGCCTGGAAATGCCTGTTTTGAGATCTCTCCACAGAAAGCGTTTCCAGACTTCCCCTTCAACCCACGAGTTTAACTCTGTAAGTTGAATGCACACATTGAAGACCGTTCTGTTAGGTAGCTCCGTTTTGGTTTTAGAAGCAGACAGTTCTCCTTACAGCATATACTCCCATTCACTGAGGAATGTCCAAACGCAGCTCTTACCAGAGACGTGTTTCTAACTCCTGAATCTAAAGGGAGATTTAACTCACTTAGCTGAACAAATGCACAGCAGAGCAGATTGAAGGATACGTTTCTTCTGTGTTTTAGGCAGAGTTTTACTGCTATTTCGTTATATGCGGGAATAGTGCTGGAAATGCCTGGAAATGCCTGTTTTGAGATCTCTCCACAGAAAGCGTTTCCAGACTTCCCCTTCAACACACGAGTTTAACTCGGTAAGTTGAATGCACACATTGAAGACCGTTCTGTTAGGTAGCTCCGTTTTGGTTTTAGAAGCAGACAGTTCTCCTTACAGCATATACTCCCATTCACTGAGAAATGTCCAAACGAGCTCTTACCAGAAACGTGTGTCTAACTCCTGAATCTAAAGGGAGATTTAACTCACTTAGCTGAACAAACACACAGCAGAGAAGATTGAAGGATACGTTTCTTCTGTGTTTTAGGCAGAGTTTTACTGCTATTTCGTTATATGCGGGAATAGTGCTGGAAATGCCTGTTTTGAGATCTCTCCACAGAAAGCGTTTCCAGACTTCCCCTTCAACACACGAGTTTAACTCTGTAAGTTGAATGCACACATTGAAGACCGTTCTGTTAGGTAGCTCCGTTTTGGTTTTAGAAGCAGACAGTTCTCCTTACAGCATATACTCCCATTCACTGAGAAATGTCCAAACGCAGCTCTTACCAGAAACGTGTTTCTAACTCCTGAATCTAAAGGGAGATTTAATTCACTTAGCTGAACAAACGCACAGCAGAGCAGATTGAAGGATACGTTTCTTCTGTGTTTTAGGCAGAGTTTTACTGCTATTTCGTTATATGCGGGAATAGTGCTGGAAATGCCTGTTTTGAGATCTCTCCACAGAAAGCGTTTCCAGTCTTCCCCTTCAACACACGAGTTTAACTCTGTAAGTTGAATGCACACATTGAAAACCGTTCTGTTAGGTAGCTCCGTTTTGCTTTTAGAAGCAGACAGTTCTCCTTACAGCATATACTCCCATTCACTGAGAATTGTCCAAACGCAGCTCTTACCAGAAACGTGTTTCTATCTCCTGAATCTAAAGGGAGATTTAACTCACTTAGCTGAACAAACGCACAGCAGAGCAGATTGAAGGATACGTTTCTTCTGTGTTTTAGGCAGAGTTTTACTGCTATTTCGTTATATGCGGGAATAGAGCTGGAAATGCCTGTTTTGAGATCTCTCCACAGAAAGCGTTTCCAGACTTCCCCTTCAACACACGAGTTTAACTCTGTAAGTTGAATGCACACATTGAAGACCGTTCTGTAAGGTAGCTCCGTTTTGGTTTTAGAAGCAGACAGTTCTCCTTACGGCATATACTCCCATTCACTGAGAAATGTCCAAATGCAGCTCTTACCAGAAACGTGTTTCTAACTCCTGAATCTAAAGGGAGATTTAACTCACTTAGCTGAACAAATGCACAGCAGAGCAGATTGTAGGATACATTTCTTCTGTGTTTTAGGCAGAGTTTTACTGCTATTTCGTTATATGCGGGAATAGTGCTGGAAATGCCTGGAAATGCCTGTTTTGAGATCTCTCCACAGAAAGCGTTTCCAGACTTCCCCTTCAACCCACGAGTTTAACTCTGTAAGTTGAATGCACACATTGAAGACCGTTCTGTTAGGTAGCTCCGTTTTGGTTTTAGAAGCAGACAGTTCTCCTTACAGCATATACTCCCATTCACTGAGGAATGTCCAAACGCAGCTCTTACCAGAGACGTGTTTCTAACTCCTGAATCTAAAGGGAGATTTAACTCACTTAGCTGAACAAATGCACAGCACAGCAGATTGAAGGATACGTTTCTTCTGTGTTTTAGGCAGAGTTTTACTGCTATTTCGTTATATGCGGGAATAGTGCTGGAAATGCCTGGAAATGCCTGTTTTGAGATCTCTCCACAGAAACCGTTTCCAGACTTCCCCTTCAACACACGAGTTTAACTCTGTAAGTTGAATGCACACATTGAAGACCGTTCTGTTAGGTAGCTCCGTTTTGGTTTTAGAAGCAGACAGTTCTCCTTACAGCATATACTCCCATTCACTGAGAAATGTCCAAACGCAGCTCTTACCAGAAACGTGTTTCTAACTCCTGAATCTAAAGGGAGATTTAACTCACTTAGCTGAACAAACGCACAGCAGAGCAGATTGAAGGATACGTTTCTTCTGTGTTTTAGGCAGAGTTTTACTGCTATTTCGTTATATGCGGGAATAGTGCTGGAAATGCCTGTTTTGAGATCTCTCCACAGAAAGCGTTTCCAGACTTCCCCTTCAACACACGAGTTTAAATCTGTAAGTTGAATGCAAAAATTGAAGACGGTTCTGTTTGGTAGCTCCGTTTTGGTTTTAGAAGCAGACAGTTCTCCTTACAGCATATACTCCCATTCACTGAGAAATGTCCAAACGCAGCTCTTACCAGAAACGTGTTTCTAACTCCTGAATCTAAAGGGAGATTTAGCTCACTTAGCTGAACAAACGCACAGCAGAGGAGATTGAAGGATACGTTTCTTCTGTGTTTTAGGCAGAGTTTTACTGCTATTTCGTTATATGCGGGAATAGTGCTGGAAATGCCGGTTTTGAGGTCTCTCCACAGAAAGCGTTTCCAGACTTCCCCTTCAAGACACGAGTTTAACTCTGTAAGTTGAATGCACACATTGAAGACCCTTCTGTTAGGTAGCTCCGTTTTGGTTTTAGAAGCAGACACTTCTCCTTACAGCAAATACTTCCATTCACTGATTAATGTCCAAACGCAGCTCTTACCAGAAACGTGTTTCTAACTCCTGAATCTAAAGGGAGATTTAACTCACTTAGCTGAACAAACGCACAGCAGAGCAGATTGAAGGATACGTTTCTTCTGTGTTTTAGGCAGAGTTTTCCTGCTATTTCGTTATATGCGGGAATAGAGCTGGAAATGCCTGTTTTGAGATCTCTCCACAGAAAGCGTTTACAGACTTACCCTTCAACACACGAGTTTAACTCTGTAAGTTGAATGCACACATTGATGACCGTTCTGTTAGGTAGCTCCGTCTTGGTTTTAGAAGCAGACTGTTCTCTTTACAGCATATACTCCCATTCACTGAGGAATGTCCAAACGCAGCTCTTACCAGAAACGTGTTTCTAACTCCTGAATCTAAAGGGAGATTTAACTCACTTCGCTGAACAAATGCACAGCAGAGCAGATTGAAGGATACGTTTCATCTGTGTTTTAGGCAGAGTTTTACTGCTATTTCGTTATATGCGGGAATAGTGCTGGAATTGCCTGGAAATGCCTGTTTTGAGATCTCTCCACAGAAAGCGTTTCCAGACTTCCCCTTCAACACACGAGTTTAACTCTGTAAGTTGAATGCACACATTGAAGACCGTTCTGTTAGGTAGCTCCGTTTTGGTTTTAGAAGCAGACAGTTCTCCTTACAGCATATACTCCCATTCACTGAGGAATGTCCAAACGCAGCTCTTACCAGAGACGTGTTTCTAACTCCTGAATCTAAAGGGAGATTTAACTCACTTAGCTGAACAAATGCACAGCAGAGCAGATTGAAGGATACGTTTCTTCTGTGTTTTAGGCAGAGTTTTACTGCTATTTCGTTATATGCGGGAATAGTGCTGGAAATGCCTGGAAATGCCTGTTTTGAGATCTCTCCACAGAAAGCGTTTCCAGACTTCCCCTTCAACACACGAGTTTAACTCTGTAAGTTGAATGCACACATTGAAGACCGTTCTGTTAGGTAGCTCCGTTTTGGTTTTAGAAGCAGACAGTTCTCCTTACAGCATATACTCCCATTCACTGAGAAATGTCCAAACGCAGCTCTTACCAGAAACGTGTTTCTAACTCCTGAATCTAAAGGGAGATTTAACTCACTTAGCTGAACAAACGCACAGCAGAGGAGATTGAAGGATACGTTTCTTCTGTGTTTTAGGCAGAGTTTTACTGCTATTTCGTTATATGCGGGAATAGTGCTGGAAATGCCGGTTTTGAGGTCTCTCCACAGAAAGCGTTTCCAGACTTCCCCTTCAACACACGAGTTTAACTCTGTAAGTTGAATGCACACATTGAAGATCGTTCTGTTAGGTAGCTCCGTTTTGGTTTTAGAAGCAGACAGTTCTCCTTACTGCATATACTCCCATTCACTGAGAAATGTCCAAACGCAGCTCTTACCAGAAACGTGTTTCTAACTCCTGAATCTAAAGGGAGATTTAACTCACTTAGCTGAACAAACGCACAGCAGAGCAGATTGAAGGATACGTTTCTTCTGTGTTTTAGGCAGAGTTTTACTGCTATTTCGTTATATGCGGGAATAGTGCTGGAAATGCCTGGAAATGCCTGTTTTGAGATCTCTCCACAGAAAGCGTTTCCAGACTTCCCCTTCAACACACGAGTTTAACTCGGTAAGTTGAATGCACACTTTGAAGACCGTTCTGTTAGGTAGCTCCGTTTTGGTTTTAGAAGCAGACAGTTCTCCTTACAGCGTATACTCCCATTCACTGAGAAATGTCCAAACGCAGCTCTTACCAGAAACGTGTTTCTAACTCCTGAATCTAAAGGGAGATTTAATTCACTTAGCTGAACAGACGCACAGCAGAGCAGATTGAAGGATACGTTTCTTCTGTGTTTTAGGCAGAGTTTTACTGCTATTTCGTTATATGCGGGAATAGTGCTGGAAATGCCTGTTTTGAGATCTCTCCACAGAAAGCGTTTCCAGACTTCCCCTTCAACACACGAGTTTAACTCTGTAAGTTGAATGCACACATTGAAGACCGTTCTGTTAGGTAGCTCCGTTTTGGTTTTAGAAGCAGACAGTTCTCCTTACAGCATATACTCCCATTCACTGAGAAATGTCCAAACGCAGCTCTTACCAGAAACGTGTTTCTATCTCCTGAATCTAAAGGGAGATTTAACTCACTTAGCTGAACAAACGCACAGCAGAGCAGATTGAAGGATACGTTTCTTCTGTGTTTTAGGCAGAGTTTTACTGCTATTTCGTTATATGAGGGAATAGTGCTGGAAATGCCTGGAAATGCCTGTTTTGAGATCTCTCCACAGAAAGCGTTTGCAGACTTCCCCTTCAACACACGAGTTTAACTCTGTAAGTTGAATGCACACATTGAAGACCGTTCTGTTAGGTAGCTCCGTTTTGGTTTTAGAAGCAGACAGTTCTCCTTACAGCATATACTCCCATTCACTGAGAATTGTCCAAACGCAGCTCTTACCAGAAACGTGTTTCTAACTCCTGAATCTAAAGGGAGATTTAACTCACTTAGCTGAACAAACGCACAGCAGAGCAGATTGAAGGATACGTTTCTTCTGTGTTTTAGGCAGAGTTTTACTGCTATTTCGTTATATGCGGGAATAGAGCTGGAAATGCCTGTTTTGAGATCTCTCCACAGAAAGCGTTTCCAGACTTCCCCTTCAACACACGAGTTTAACTCTGTAAGTTGAATGCACACATTGAAGACCGTTCTGTAAGGTAGCTCCGTTTTGGTTTTAGAAGCAGACAGTTCTCCTTACAGCATATACTCCCATTCACTGAGGAATGTCCAAACGCAGCTCTTACCAGAAACGTGTTTCTAACTCCTGAATCTAAAGGGAGATTTAACTCACTTAGCTGAACAAATGCACAGCAGAGCAGATTGTAGGATACATTTCTTCTGTGTTTTAGGCAGAGTTTTACTGCTATTTCGTTATATGCGGGAATAGTGCTGGAAATGCCTGGAAATGCCTGTTTTGAGATCTCTCCACAGAAAGCGTTTCCAGACTTCCCCTTCAACCCACGAGTTTAACTATGTAAGTTGAATGCACACATTGAAGACCGTTCTGTTAGGTAGCTCCGTTTTGGTTTTAGAAGCAGACAGTTCTCCTTACAGCATATACACCCATTCACTGAGGAATGTCCAAACGCAGCTCTTACCAGAAACGTGTTTCTAACCCCTGAATCTAAAGGGAGATTTAACTCACTTAGCTGAACAAATGCACAGCAGAACAGATTGAAGGATACGTTTCTTCTGTGTTTTAGGCAGAGTTTTACTGCTATTTCGTTATATGCGGGAATAGTGCTGGAAATGCCTGGAAATGCCTGTTTTGAGATCTCTCCACAGAAAGCGTTTCCAGACTTCCCCTTCAACACACGAGTTTAACTCTGTAAGTTGAATGCACACATTGATGACCGTTCTGTTAGGTAGCTCCGTTTTGGTTTTAGAAGCAGACAGTTCTCCTTACAGCATATACTCCCATTCACTGAGAAATGTCCAAACGCAGCTCTTACCAGAAACGTGTTTCTAACTCCTGAATCTAAAGGGAGATTTAACTCACTTAGCTGAACAAACGCACAGCAGAGCAGATTGAAGGATACGTTTCTTCTGTGTTTTAGGCAGAGTTTTACTGCTATTTCGTTATATGCGGGAATAGTGCTCGAAATGCCTGTTTTGAGATCTCTCCACAGAAAGCGTTTCCAGACTTCCCCTTCAACACACGAGTTTAAATATGTAAGTTGAATGCACACATTGAAGACCGTTCTGTTAGGTAGCTCCGTTTTGGTTTTAGAAGCAGACAGTTCTCCTTACAGCATATACTCCCATTCACTGAGAAATGTCCAAACGCAGCTCTTACCAGAAACGTGTTTCTAACTCCTGAATCTAAAGGGAGATTTAACTCACTTAGCTGAACAAACGCACAGCAGAGCAGATTGAAGGATACGTTTCTTCTGTGTTTTAGGCAGAGTTTTACTGCTATTTCGTTATATGCGGGAATAGTGCTGGAAATGCCTGTTTTGAGATCTCTCCACAGAAAGCGTTTCCAGAATTCCCCTTCAACACACGAGTTTAACTCTGTAAGTTGAATGCACACATTGAAGACCGTTCTGTTAGGTAGCTCCGTTTTGGTTTTAGAAGCAGACAGTTCTCCTTACAGCATATACTCCCATTCACTGAGAAATGTCCAAACGCAGCTCTTACCAGAAACGTGTTTCTAACTCCTGAATCTAAAGGGAGATTTAACTCACTTAGCTGAACAAACGCACAGCAGAGCAGATTGAAGGATACGTTTCTTCTGTGTTTTAGGCAGAGTTTTACTGCTATTTCGTTATATGCGGGAATAGTGCTGGAAATGCCTGGAAATGCCTGTTTTGTGATCTCTCCACAGAAAGCGTTTCCAGACTTCCCCTTCAACACATGAGTTTAACTCTGTAAGTTGAATGCACACATTGGAGACCGTTCTGTTAGGTAGCTCCGTTTTGGTTTTAGAAGCAGACAGTTCTCCTTACAGCATATACTCCCATTCACTGAGAAATGTCCAAACGCAGCTCTTACCAGAAACGTGTTTCTAACTCCTGAATGTAAAGGGAGATTTAACTCACTTAGCTGAACAAACGCACAGCAGAGCAGATTGAAGGATACGTTTCTTCTGTGTTTTAGGCAGAGTTTTACTGCTATTTCGTTATATGCGGGAATAGTGCTGGAAATACCTGGAAATGCCTGTTTTGAGATCTCTCCACAGAAAGCGTTTCCACACATCCCCTTCAACACACGAGTGTAACTCTGTAAGTTGAATGCACACATTCAAGACCGTTCTGTTATATAGCTCAGTTTTGGTTTTAGAAGCAGACAGTTCTCCTTACAGCATATACTCCCATTCACTGAGAAATGTCCAAACGCAGCTCTTACCAGAAACGTGTTTCTAACTCCTGAATCTAAAGGGAGATTTAACTCACTTAGCTGAACAAACGCACAGCAGAGCAGATTGAAGGATACGTTTCTTCTGTGTTTTAGGCAGACTTTTACTGCTATTTCGTTATATGCGGGAATAGTGCTGGAAATGCCTGTTTTGAGATCTCTCCACAGAAAGCGTTTCCAGACTTCCCCTTCAACACACGAGTTTAACTCTGTAAGTTGAATGCACACATTGAAGACCGTTCTGTTAGGTAGCTCCGTTTTGGTTTTAGAAGCAGACAGTTCTCCTTACAGCATATACTCCCATTCACTGAGAAATGTCCAAACGCAGCTCTTACCAGAAACGTGTTTCTAACTCCTGAATCTAAAGGGAGATTTAACTCACTTAGCTGAACAAACGCACAGCAGAGCAGATTGAAGGATACGTTTCTTCTGTGTTTTAGGCAGAGTTTTACTGCTATTTCGTTATATGCGGGAATAGTGCTGGAAATGCCTGGAAATGCCTGTTTTGAGATCTTTCCACAGAAAGCGTTTCCACACTTCCCCTTCAACACACGAGTTTAACTCTGTAAGTTGAATGCACACATTGAAGACCGTTCTGTAAGGTAGCTCCGTTTTGGTTTTAGAAGCAGACAGTTCTCCTTACAGCATATACTCCCGTTCACTGAGAAATGTCCAAACGCAGCTCTTACCAGAAACGTGTTTCTAACTCCTGAATCTAAAGGGAGATTTAACTCACTTAGCTGAACAAACGCACAGCAGAGCAGATTGAAGGATACGTTTCTTCTGTGTTTTAGGCAGAGTTTTACTGCTATTTCGTTATATGCGGGAATAGTGCTGGAAATGCCTGTTTTGAGATCTCTCCACAGAAAGCGTTTCCAGACTTCCCCTTCAACACACGAGTTTAACTCTGTAAGTTGAATGCACACATTGAAGACCGTTCTGTTAGGTAGCTCCGTTTTGGTTTTAGAAGCAGACAGTTCTCCTTACAGCATATACTCCCATTCACTGAGAAATGTCCAAACGCAGCTCTTACCAGAAACGTGTTTCTAACTCCTGAATCTAAAGGGAGATTTAACTCACTTAGCTGAACAAACACACAGCAGAGCAGATTGAAGGATACGTTTCTTCTGTGTTTAAGGCAGAGTTTTACTGCAATATCGTTATATGCGGGAATAGTGCTGGAAATGCCTGTTTTGAGATCTCTCCACAGAAAGCGTTTCCAGACTTCCCCTTCAACACACGAGTTTAACTCTGTAAGTTGAATGCACACATTGAAGACCGTTCTCTTAGGTAGCTCGGTTTTGGTTTTAGAAGCAGACAGTTCTCCTTACAGCATATACTGCCATTCACTGAGAAATGTCCAAACGCAGCTCTTACCAGAAACGTGTTTCTAACTCCTGAATCTAAAGGGAGATTTAACTCACTTAGCTGAACAAACGCACAGCAGAGCAGAGTGAAGGATACGTTTCTTCTGTGTTTTAGGCAGAGTTTTACTGCTATTTCGTTATATGCGGGAATAGTGCTGGAAATGCCTGTTTTGAGATCTCTCCACAGAAAGCGTTTCCAGACTTCCCCTTCAACACACGAGTTTAACTCTGTAAGTTGAATGCACACATTGAAGACCGTTCTGTTAGGTAGCTCCGTTTTGGTTTTAGAAGCAGACAGTTCTCCTTACAGCATATACTCCCATTCACTGAGAAATGTCCAAACGCAGCTCTTACCAGAAACGTGTTTCTAACTCCTGAATCTAAAGGGAGATTTAACTCACTTAGCTGAACAAACGCACAGCAGAGCAGATTGAAGGATACGTTTCTTCTGTGTTTTAGGCAGAGTTTTACTGCTATTTCGTTATATGCTGGAATAGTGCTGGAAATGCCTGTTTTGAGATCTCTCCACAGAAAGCGTTTCCAGACTTCCCCTTCAACACACGAGTTTAACTCTGTAAGTTGAATGCACACATTGAAGACCGTTCTGTTATGTAGCTCCGTTTTGGTTTTAGAAGCAGACAGTTCTCCTTACAGCATATACTCCCATTCACTGAGAAATGTCCAAACGCAGCTCTTACCAGAAACGTGTTTCTAACTCCTGAATCTAAAGGGAGATTTAACTCACTTAGCTGAACAAACGCACAGCAGAGCAGATTGAAGGATACGTTTCTTCTGTGTTTTAGGCAGAGTTTTACTGCTATTTCGTTATATGCGGGAATAGTGCTGGAAATGCCTGTTTTGAGATCTCTCCACAGAAAGCGTTTCCAGACTTCCCCTTCAACACACGAGTTTAACTCTGTAAGTTGAATGCACACATTGAAGACCGTTCTGTTAGGTAGCTCCGTTTTGGTTTTAGAAGCAGACAGTTCTCCTTACAGCATATACTCCCATTCACTGAGAAATGTCCAAACGCAGCTCTTACCAGAAACGTGTTTCTAACTCCTGAATCTAAAGGGAGATTTAACTCACTTAGCTGAATAAACGCACAGCAGAGCAGATTGAAGGATACGTTTCTTCTGTGTTTTAGGCAGAGTTTTACTGCTATTTCGTTATATGCGGGAATAGTGCTGGAAATGCCTGGAAATGCCTGTTTTGAGATCTCTCCACAGAAAGCGTTTCCAGACTTCCCCTTCAACACACGAGTTTAACTCTGTAAGTTGAATGCACACATTGAAGACCGTTCTGTTAGGTAGCTCCGTTTTGGTTTTAGAAGCAGACAGTTCTCCTTACAGCATATACTCCCATTCACTGAGAAATGTCCAAACGCAGCTCTTACCAGAAACGTGTTTCTAACTCCTGAATCTAAAGGGAGATTTAACTCACTTAGCTGAACAAACGCACAGTAGAGCAGATTGAAGGATACGTTTCTTCTGTGTTTTAGGCAGAGTTTTACTGCTATTTCGTTATATGCGGGAATAGTGCTGGAAATGCCTGTTTTGAGATCTCTCCACAGAAAGCGTTTCCAGACTTCCCCTTCAACACACGAGCTTAAATCTGTAAGTTGAATGCACACATTGAAGACCGTTCTGTTAGGTAGCTCCGTTTTGGTTTTAGAAGCAGACAGTTCTCCTTACAGCATATACACCCATTCACTGAGGAATGTCCAAACGCAGCTCTTACCAGAAACGTGTTTCTAACCCCTGAATCTAAAGGGAGATTTAACTCACTTAGCTGAACAAATGCACAGCAGAGCAGATTGAAGGATACGTTTCTTCTGTGTTTTAGGCAGAGTTTTACTGCTATTTCGTTATATGCGGGAATAGTGCTGGAAATGCCTGGAAATGCCTGTTTTGAGATCTCTCCACCGAAAGCGTTTCCAGACTTCCCCTTCCACACACGAGTTTAACTCTGTAAGTTGAATGCACACATTGATGACCGTTCTGTTAGGTAGCTCCGTTTTGGTTTTAGAAGCAGACAGTTCTCCTTACAGCATATACTCCCATTCACTGAGAAATGTCCAAACGCAGCTCTTACAAGAAACGTGTTTCTAACTCCTGAATCTAAAGGGAGATTTAACTCACTTAGCTGAACAAACGCACAGCAGAGCAGATTGAAGGATACGTTTCTTCTGTGTTTTAGGCAGAGTTTTACTGCTATTTCGTTATATGCGGGAATAGTGCTGGAAATGCCTGGAAATGCCTGTTTTGAGATCTTTCCACAGAAAGCGTTTCCACACTTCCCCTTCAACACACGAGTTTAACTCTGTAAGTTGAATGCACACATTGAAGACCGTTCTGTAAGGTAGCTCCGTTTTGGTTTTAGAAGCAGACAGTTCTCCTTACAGCATATACTCCCGTTCACTGAGAAATGTCCAAACGCAGCTCTTACCAGAAACGTGTTTCTAACTCCTGAATCTAAAGGGAGATTTAACTCACTTAGCTGAACAAACGCACAGCAGAGCAGATTGAAGGATACGTTTCTTCTGTGTTTTAGGCAGAGTTTTACTGCTATTTCGTTATATGCGGGAATAGTGCTGGAAATGCCTGTTTTGAGATCTCTCCACAGAAAGCGTTTCCAGACTTCCCCTTCAACACACGAGTTTAACTCTGTAAGTTGAATGCACACATTGAAGACCGTTCTGTTAGGTAGCTCCGTTTTGGTTTTAGAAGCAGACAGTTCTCCTTACAGCATATACTCCCATTCACTGAGAAATGTCCAAACGCAGCTCTTACCAGAAACGTGTTTCTAACTCCTGAATCTAAAGGGAGATTTAACTCACTTAGCTGAACAAACACACAGCAGAGCAGATTGAAGGATACGTTTCTTCTGTGTTTAAGGCAGAGTTTTACTGCAATATCGTTATATGCGGGAATAGTGCTGGAAATGCCTGTTTTGAGATCTCTCCACAGAAAGCGTTTCCAGACTTCCCCTTCAACACACGAGTTTAACTCTGTAAGTTGAATGCACACATTGAAGACCGTTCTGTTAGGTAGCTCGGTTTTGGTTTTAGAAGCAGACAGTTCTCCTTACAGCATATACTGCCATTCACTGAGAAATGTCCAAACGCAGCTCTTACCAGAAACGTGTTTCTAACTCCTGAATCTAAAGGGAGATTTAACTCACTTAGCTGAACAAACGCACAGCAGAGCAGAGTGAAGGATACGTTTCTTCTGTGTTTTAGGCAGAGTTTTACTGCTATTTCGTTATATGCGGGAATAGTGCTGGAAATGCCTGTTTTGAGATCTCTCCACAGAAAGCGTTTCCAGACTTCCCCTTCAACACACGAGTTTAACTCTGTAAGTTGAATGCACACATTGAAGACCGTTCTGTTAGGTAGCTCCGTTTTGGTTTTAGAAGCAGACAGTTCTCCTTACAGCATATACTCCCATTCACTGAGAAATGTCCAAACGCAGCTCTTACCAGAAACGTGTTTCTAACTCCTGAATCTAAAGGGAGATTTAACTCACTTAGCTGAACAAACGCACAGCAGAGCAGATTGAAGGATACGTTTCTGCTGTGTTTTAGGCAGAGTTTTACTGCTATTTCGTTATATGCGGGAATAGTGCTGGAAATGCCTGGAAATGCCTGTTTTCTGATCTCTCCACAGAAAGCGTTTCCAGACTTCCCCTTCAACACACGAGTTTAACTCTGTAAGTTGAATGCACACATTGAAGACCGTTCTGTTAGGTAGCTCCGTTTTGGTTTTAGAAGCAGACAGTTCTCCTTACAGCATATACTCCCATTCACTGAGAAATGTCCAAACGCAGCTCTTACCAGAAACGTGTTTCTAACTCCTGAATCTAAAGGGAGATTTAACTCACTTAGCTGAACAAACGCACAGCAGAGCAGATTGAAGGATACGTTTCTTCTGTGTTTTAGGCAGAGTTTTACTGCTATTTCGTTATATGCTGGAATAGTGCTGGAAATGCCTGTTTTGAGATCTCTCCACAGAAAGCGTTTCCAGACTTCCCCTTCAACACACGAGTTTAACTCTGTAAGTTGAATGCACACATTGAAGACCGTTCTGTTATGTAGCTCCGTTTTGGTTTTAGAAGCAGACAGTTCTCCTTACAGCATATACTCCCATTCACTGAGAAATGTCCAAACGCAGCTCTTACCAGAAACGTGTTTCTAACTCCTGAATCTAAAGGGAGATTTAACTCACTTAGCTGAACAAACGCACAGCAGAGCAGATTGAAGGATACGTTTCTTCTGTGTTTTAGGCAGAGTTTTACTGCTATTTCGTTATATGCGGGAATAGTGCTGGAAATGCCTGTTTTGAGATCTCTCCACAGAAAGCGTTTCCAGACTTCCCCTTCAACACACGAGTTTAACTCTGTAAGTTGAATGCACACATTGAAGACCGTTCTGTTAGGTAGCTCCGTTTTGGTTTTAGAAGCAGACAGTTCTCCTTACAGCATATACTCCCATTCACTGAGAAATGTCCAAACGCAGCTCTTACCAGAAACGTGTTTCTAACTCCTGAATCTAAAGGGAGATTTAACTCACTTAGCTGAATAAACGCACAGCAGAGCAGATTGAAGGATACGTTTCTTCTGTGTTTTAGGCAGAGTTTTACTGCTATTTCGTTATATGCGGGAATAGTGCTGGAAATGCCTGGAAATGCCTGTTTTGAGATCTCTCCACAGAAAGCGTTTCCAGACTTCCCCTTCAACACACGAGTTTAACTCTGTAAGTTGAATGCACACATTGAAGACCGTTCTGTTAGGTAGCTCCGTTTTGGTTTTAGAAGCAGACAGTTCTCCTTACATCATATACTCCCATTCACTGAGAAATGTCCAAACGCAGATCTTACCAGAAACGTGTTTCTAACTCCTGAATCTAAAGGGAGATTTAACTCACTTAGCTGAACAAACGCACAGCAGAGCAGATTGAAGGATACGTTTCTTCTGTGTTTTAGGCAGAGTTTTACTGCTATTTCGTTATATGCGGGAATAGTGCTGGAAATGCCTGGAAATGCCTGTTTTGAGATCTCTCGACAGAAAGCCTTTCCAGACTTCCCCTTCAACACAAGAGTTTAACTCTGGAAGTTGAATGCACACATTGAAGACCGTTCTGTTAGGTAGCTCCGTTTTGGTTTTAGAAGCAGACAGTTCTCCTTACAGCATATACTCCCATTCACTGAGAAATGTCCAAACGCAGCTCTTACCAGAAACGTGTTTCTAACTCCTGAATCTAAAGGGAGATTTAACTCACTTAGCTGAACAAACGCACAGTAGAGCAGATTGAAGGATACGTTTCTTCTGTGTTTTAGGCAGAGTTTTACTGCTATTTCGTTATATGCGGGAATAGTGCTGGAAATGCCTGTTTTGAGATCTCTCCACAGAAAGCGTTTCCAGACTTCCCCTTCAACACACGAGCTTAAATCTGTAAGTTGAATGCACACATTGAAGACCGTTCTGTTAGGTAGCTCCGTTTTGGTTTTAGAAGCAGACAGTTCTCCTTACAGCATATACACCCATTCACTGAGGAATGTCCAAACGCAGCTCTTACCAGAAACGTGTTTCTAACCCCTGAATCTAAAGGGAGATTTAACTCACTTAGCTGAACAAATGCACAGCAGAGCAGATTGAAGGATACGTTTCTTCTGTGTTTTAGGCAGAGTTTTACTGCTATTTCGTTATATGCGGGAATAGTGCTGGAAATGCCTGGAAATGCCTGTTTTGAGATCTCTCCACCGAAAGCGTTTCCAGACTTCCCCTTCAACACACGAGTTTAACTCTGTAAGTTGAATGCACACATTGATGACCGTTCTGTTAGGTAGCTCCGTTTTGGTTTTAGAAGCAGACAGTTCTCCTTACAGCATATACTCCCATTCACTGAGAAATGTCCAAACGCAGCTCTTACAAGAAACGTGTTTCTAACTCCTGAATCTAAAGGGAGATTTAACTCACTTAGCTGAACAAACGCACAGCAGAGCAGATTGAAGGATACGTTTCTTCTGTGTTTTAGGCAGAGTTTTACTGCTATTTCGTTATATGCGGGAATAGTGCTGGAAATGCCTGGAAATGCCTGTTTTGAGATCTTTCCACAGAAAGCGTTTCCACACTTCCCCTTCAACACACGAGTTTAACTCTGTAAGTTGAATGCACACATTGAAGACCGTTCTGTAAGGTAGCTCCGTTTTGGTTTTAGAAGCAGACAGTTCTCCTTACAGCATATACTCCCGTTCACTGAGAAATGTCCAAACGCAGCTCTTACCAGAAACGTGTTTCTAACTCCTGAATCTAAAGGGAGATTTAACTCACTTAGCTGAACAAACGCACAGCAGAGCAGATTGAAGGATACGTTTCTTCTGTGTTTTAGGCAGAGTTTTACTGCTATTTCGTTATATGCGGGAATAGTGCTGGAAATGCCTGTTTTGAGATCTCTCCACAGAAAGCGTTTCCAGACTTCCCCTTCAACACACGAGTTTAACTCTGTAAGTTGAATGCACACATTGAAGACCGTTCTGTTAGGTAGCTCCGTTTTGGTTTTAGAAGCAGACAGTTCTCCTTACAGCATATACTCCCATTCACTGAGAAATGTCCAAACGCAGCTCTTACCAGAAACGTGTTTCTAACTCCTGAATCTAAAGGGAGATTTAACTCACTTAGCTGAACAAACACACAGCAGAGCAGATTGAAGGATACGTTTCTTCTGTGTTTAAGGCAGAGTTTTACTGCAATATCGTTATATGCGGGAATAGTGCTGGAAATGCCTGTTTTGAGATCTCTCCACAGAAAGCGTTTCCAGACTTCCCCTTCAACACACGAGTTTAACTCTGTAAGTTGAATGCACACATTGAAGACCGTTCTGTTAGGTAGCTCGGTTTTGGTTTTAGAAGCAGACAGTTCTCCTTACAGCATATACTGCCATTCACTGAGAAATGTCCAAACGCAGCTCTTACCAGAAACGTGTTTCTAACTCCTGAATCTAAAGGGAGATTTAACTCACTTAGCTGAACAAACGCACAGCAGAGCAGAGTGAAGGATACGTTTCTTCTGTGTTTTAGGCAGAGTTTTACTGCTATTTCGTTATATGCGGGAATAGTGCTGGAAATGCCTGTTTTGAGATCTCTCCACAGAAAGCGTTTCCAGACTTCCCCTTCAACACACGAGTTTAACTCTGTAAGTTGAATGCACACATTGAAGACCGTTCTGTTAGGTAGCTCCGTTTTGGTTTTAGAAGCAGACAGTTCTCCTTACAGCATATACTCCCATTCACTGAGAAATGTCCAAACGCAGCTCTTACCAGAAACGTGTTTCTAACTCCTGAATCTAAAGGGAGATTTAACTCACTTAGCTGAACAAACGCACAGCAGAGCAGATTGAAGGATACGTTTCTGCTGTGTTTTAGGCAGAGTTTTACTGCTATTTCGTTATATGCGGGAATAGTGCTGGAAATGCCTGTTTTCTGATCTCTCCACAGAAAGCGTTTCCAGACTTCCCCTTCAACACACGAGTTTAACTCTGTAAGTTGAATGCACACATTGAAGACCGTTCTGTTAGGTAGCTCCGTTTTGGTTTTAGAAGCAGACAGTTCTCCTTACAGCATATACTCCCATTCACTGAGAAATGTCCAAACGCAGCTCTTACCAGAAACGTGTTTCTAACTCCTGAATCTAAAGGGAGATTTAACTCACTTAGCTGAACAAACGCACAGCAGAGCAGATTGAAGGATACGTTTCTTCTGTGTTTTAGGCAGAGTTTTACTGCTATTTCGTTATATGCTGGAATAGTGCTGGAAATGCCTGTTTTGAGATCTCTCCACAGAAAGCGTTTCCAGACTTCCCCTTCAACACACGAGTTTAACTCTGTAAGTTGAATGCACACATTGAAGACCGTTCTGTTATGTAGCTCCGTTTTGGTTTTAGAAGCAGACAGTTCTCCTTACAGCATATACTCCCATTCACTGAGAAATGTCCAAACGCAGCTCTTACCAGAAACGTGTTTCTAACTCCTGAATCTAAAGGGAGATTTAACTCACTTAGCTGAACAAACGCACAGCAGAGCAGATTGAAGGATACGTTTCTTCTGTGTTTTAGGCAGAGTTTTACTGCTATTTCGTTATATGCGGGAATAGTGCTGGAAATGCCTGTTTTGAGATCTCTCCACAGAAAGCGTTTCCAGACTTCCCCTTCAACACACGAGTTTAACTCTGTAAGTTGAATGCAGACATTGAAGACCGTTCTGTTAGGTAGCTCCGTTTTGGTTTTAGAAGCAGACAGTTCTCCTTACAGCATATACTCCCATTCACTGAGAAATGTCCAAACGCAGCTCTTACCAGAAACGTGTTTCTAACTCCTGAATCTAAAGGGAGATTTAACTCACTTAGCTGAATAAACGCACAGCAGAGCAGATTGAAGGATACGTTTCTTCTGTGTTTTAGGCAGAGTTTTACTGCTATTTCGTTATATGCGGGAATAGTGCTGGAAATGCCTGGAAATGCCTGTTTTGAGATCTCTCCACAGAAAGCGTTTCCAGACTTCCCCTTCAACACAAGAGTTTAACTCTGTAAGTTGAATGCACACATTGAAGACCGTTCTGTTAGGTAGCTCCGTTTTGGTTTTAGAAGCAGACAGTTCTCCTTACAGCATATACTCCCATTCACTGAGGAATGTCCAAACGCAGCTCTTACCAGAAACGTGTTTCTAACTCCTGAATCTAAAGGGAGTTTTAACTCACTTAGCTGAACAAATGCACAGCAGAGCAGATTGAAGGAAACGTTTCTTCTGTGTTTTAGGCAGAGTTTTACTGCTATTTCGTTATATGCGGGAATAGTGCTGGAAATGCCTGGAAATGCCTGTTTTGAGATCTCTCCACAGAAAGCGTTTCCAGACTTCCCCTTCAACACACGAGTTTAACTCTGTAAGTTGAATGCACACATTGAAGACCGTTCTGTTAGGTAGCTCCGTTTTGGTTTTAGAAGCAGACCGTTCTCCTTACATCATATACTCCCATTCACTGAGAAATGTCCAAACGCAGCTCTTACCAGAAACGTGTTTCTAACTCCTGAATCTAAAGGGAGATTTAACACACTTAGCTGAAGAAACGCACAGCAGAGCAGATTGAAGGATACGTTTCTTCTGTGTTTTAGGCAGAGTTTTACTGCTATTTCGTTATATGCGGGAATAGTGCTGGAAAAGCCTGGAAATGCCTGTTTTGAGATCTCTCCACACAAAGCGTTTCCAGACTTCCCCTTCAACACACGAGTTTAACTCTGTAAGTTGAATGCACACATTGAAGACCGTTCTGTTAGGTAGCTCCGTTTTGGTTTTAGAAGCAGACCGTTCTCCTTACAGCATATACTCCCATTCACTGAGAAATGTCCAAACGCAGCTCTTACCAGAAACGTGTTTCTAACTCCTGAATCTAAAGGGAGATTTAACTCACTTAGCTGAACAAACGCACAGCAGAGCAGATTGAAGGATACGTTTCTTCTGTGTTTTAGGCAGAGTTTTACTGCTATTTCGTTATATGCGGGAATAGTGCTGGAAATGCCTGTTTTGAGATCTCTCCACAGAAAGCGTTTCCAGACTTCCCCTTCAACACACGAGTTTAACTCTGTAAGTTGAATGCACACATTGAAGACCGTTCTGTTAGGTAGCTCCGTTTTGGTTTAAGAAGCAGACAGTTCTCCTTACAGCATATACTCCCATTCACTGAGAAATGTCCAAACGCAGCTCTTACCAGAAACGTGTTTCTAACTCCTGAATCTAAAAGGAGATTTTCCTCACTTAGCTGAACAAACGCACAGCAGAGCAGATTGAAGGATACGTTCCTTCTGTGTTTTAGGCAGAGTTTTACTGCTATTTCGTTATATGCGGGAATAGTGCTGGAAATGCCTGTTTTGAGATCTCTCCACAGAAAGCGTTTCCAGACTTCCCCTTCAACACACGAGTTTAACTCTGTAAGTTGAATGCAAACATTGAAGACCGTTCTGTTAGTTTGCTCCGTTTTGGTTTTAGAAGCAGACAGTTCTCCTTACAGCATATACTCCCATTCACTGAGAAATGTCCAAACGCAGCTCTTACCAGACGTGTTTCTAACCCCTGAATCTAAAGGGAGATTTAACTCACTTAGCTGAACAAACGCACAGCAGAGCAGATTGAAGGATACGTTTCTTCTGTGTTTTAGGCAGAGTTTTACTGCTATTTCGTTATATGCGGGAATACTGCTGGAAATGCCTGGAAATGCCTGTTTTGAGATCTCTCCACAGAAAGCGTTTCCAGACTTCCCCTTCAACACACGAGTTTAACTCTGTAAGTTGAATGCACACATTGAAGACCGTTCTGTTAGGTAGCTCCATTTTGGTTTTAGAAGCAGACAGTTCTCCTTACAGCATATACTCCCATTCACTGAGAAATGTCCAAACGCAGCTCTTACCAGAAACGTGTTTCTAACTCCTGAATCTAAAGGGAGATTTAACTCACTTAGCTGAACAAACGCACAGCAGAGCAGATTGAAGGATACGTTTCTTCTGTGTTTTAGGCAGAGTTTTACTGCTATTTCGTTATATGCGGGAATAGTGCTGGAAATGCCTGGAAATGCCTGTTTTGAGATCTTTCCACAGAAAGCGTTTCCACACTTACCCTTCAACACACGAGTTTAAATCTGTAAGTTGAATGCACACATTGAAGACCGTTCTGTTAGGTAGCTCCGTTTTGGTTTTAGAAGCAGACAGTTCTCCTTACAGCATATACTCCCATTCACTGAGAAATGTCCAAACGCAGCTCTTACCAGAAACGTGTTTCTAACTCCTGAATCTAAAAGGAGATTTAACTCACTTAGCTGAACAAACGCACAGCAGAGCAGATTGAAGGATACGTTCCTTCTGTGTTTTAGGCAGAGTTTTACTGCTATTTCGTTATATGCGGGAATAGTGGTGGAAATGCCTGTTTTGAGATCTCTCCACAGAAAGCGTTTCCAGACTTCCCCTTCAACACACGAGTTTAACTCTGTAAGTTGAATGCAAACATTGAAGACCGTTCTGTTAGGTTGCTCCGTTTTGGTTTTAGAAGCAGACAGTTCTCCTTACAGCATATACTCCCATTCACTGAGAAATGTCCAAACGCAGCCCTTACCAGACGTGTTTCTAACCCCTGAATCTAAAGGGAGATTTAACTCACTTAGCTGAACAAACGCACAGCAGAGCAGATTGAAGGATACGTTTCTTCTGTGTTTTAGGCAGAGTTTTACTGCTATTTCGTTATATGCGGGAATAGTGCTGGAAATGCCTGGAAATGCCTGTTTTGAGATCTCTCCACAGAAAGCGTTTCCAGACTTCCCCTTCAACACACGAGTTTAACTCTGTAAGTTGAATGCACACATTGAAGACCGTTCTGTTAGGTAGCTCCGTTTTGGTTTTAGAAGAAGACAGTTCTCCTTACAGCATATACTCCCATTCACTGAGAAATGTCCAAACGCAGTTCTTACCAGAAACGTGTTTCTAACTCCTGAATCTAAAGGGAGATTTAACTCACTTAGCTGAACAAACGCACAGCAGAGCAGATTGAAGGATACGTTTCTTCTGTGTTTTAGGCAGAGTTTTACTGCTATTTCGTTATATGCGGGAATAGTGCTGGAAATGCCTGGAAAGGCCTGTTTTGAGATCTTTCCACAGAAAGCGTTTCCAGACTTCCCCTTCAACACAAGAGTTTAACTCTGTAAGTTGAATGCACACATTGAAGACCGTTCTGTTAGGTAGCTCCGTTTAGGTTTTAGAAGCAGACAGTTCTCCTTACAGCATATACTCCCATTCACTGAGAAATGTCCAAACGCAGCTCTTAACAGAAACGTGTTTCTAACTCCTGAATCTAAAGGGAGATTTAACTCACTTAGCTGAACAAACGCACAGCAGAGCAGATTGAAGGATACGTTTCTTCTGTGTTTTAGGCAGAGTTTTACTGCTATTTCGTTATATGCGGGAATAGTGCTGGAAATGCCTGGAAATGCCTGTTTTGAGATCTCTCGACAGAAAGCCTTTCCAGACTTCCCCTTCAACACAAGAGTTTAACTCTGGAAGTTGAATGCACACATTGAAGACCGTTCTGTTAGGTAGCTCCGTTTTGGTTTTAGAAGCAGACAGTTCTCCTTACAGCATATACTCCCATTCACTGAGAAATGTCCAAACGCAGCTCTTACCAGAAACGTGTTTCTAACTCCTGAATCTAAAGGGAGATTTAACTCACTTAGCTGAACAAACGCACAGTAGAGCAGATTGAAGGATACGTTTCTTCTGTGTTTTAGGCAGAGTTTTACTGCTATTTCGTTATATGCGGGAATAGTGCTGGAAATGCCTGTTTTGAGATCTCTCCACAGAAAGCGTTTCCAGACTTCCCCTTCAACACACGAGCTTAAATCTGTAAGTTGAATGCACACATTGAAGACCGTTCTGTTAGGTAGCTCCGTTTTGGTTTTAGAAGCAGACAGTTCTCCTTACAGCATATACACCCATTCACTGAGGAATGTCCAAACGCAGCTCTTACCAGAAACGTGTTTCTAACCCCTGAATCTAAAGGGAGATTTAACTCACTTAGCTGAACAAATGCACAGCAGAGCAGATTGAAGGATACGTTTCTTCTGTGTTTTAGGCAGAGTTTTACTGCTATTTCGTTATATGCGGGAATAGTGCTGGAAATGCCTGGAAATGCCTGTTTTGAGATCTCTCCACCGAAAGCGTTTCCAGACTTCCCCTTCAACACACGAGTTTAACTCTGTAAGTTGAATGCACACATTGATGACCGTTCTGTTAGGTAGCTCCGTTTTGGTTTTAGAAGCAGACAGTTCTCCTTACAGCATATACTCCCATTCACTGAGAAATGTCCAAACGCAGCTCTTACAAGAAACGTGTTTCTAACTCCTGACTCTAAAGGGAGATTTAACTCACTTAGCTGAACAAACGCACAGCAGAGCAGATTGAAGGATACGTTTCTTCTGTGTTTTAGGCAGAGTTTTACTGCTATTTCGTTATATGCGGGAATAGTGCTGGAAATGCCTGGAAATGCCTGTTTTGAGATCTTTCCACAGAAAGCGTTTCCACACTTCCCCTTCAACACACGAGTTTAACTCTGTAAGTTGAATGCACACATTGAAGACCGTTCTGTAAGGTAGCTCCGTTTTGGTTTTAGAAGCAGACAGTTCTCCTTACAGCATATACTCCCGTTCACTGAGAAATGTCCAAACGCAGCTCTTACCAGAAACGTGTTTCTAACTCCTGAATCTAAAGGGAGATTTAACTCACTTAGCTGAACAAACGCACAGCAGAGCAGATTGAAGGATACGTTTCTTCTGTGTTTTAGGCAGAGTTTTACTGCTATTTCGTTATATGCGGGAATAGTGCTGGAAATGCCTGTTTTGAGATCTCTCCACAGAAAGCGTTTCCAGACTTCCCCTTCAACACACGAGTTTAACTCTGTAAGTTGAATGCACACATTGAAGACCGTTCTGTTAGGTAGCTCCGTTTTGGTTTTAGAAGCAGACAGTTCTCCTTACAGCATATACTCCCATTCACTGAGAAATGTCCAAACGCAGCTCTTACCAGAAACGTGTTTCCAACTCCTGAATCTAAAGGGAGATTTAACTCACTTAGCTGAACAAACACACAGCAGAGCAGATTGAAGGATACGTTTCTTCTGTGTTTAAGGCAGAGTTTTACTGCAATATCGTTATATGCGGGAATAGTGCTGGAAATGCCTGTTTTGAGATCTATCCACAGAAAGCGTTTCCAGACTTCCCCTTCAACACACGAGTTTAACTCTGTAAGTTGAATGCACACATTGAAGACCGTTCTGTTAGGTAGCTCGGTTTTGGTTTTAGAAGCAGACAGTTCTCCTTACAGCATATACTGCCATTCACTGAGAAATGTCCAAACGCAGCTCTTACCAGAAACGTGTTTCTAACTCCTGAATCTAAAGGGAGATTTAACTCACTTAGCTGAACAAACGCACACCAGAGCAGAGTGAAGGATACGTTTCTTCTGTGTTTTAGGCAGAGTTTTACTGCTATTTCGTTATATGCGGGAATAGTGCTGGAAATGCCTGTTTTGAGATCTCTCCACAGAAAGCGTTTCCAGACTTCCCCTTCAACACACGAGTTTAACTCTGTAAGTTGAATGCACACATTGAAGACCGTTCTGTTAGGTAGCTCCGTTTTGGTTTTAGAAGCAGACAGTTCTCCTTACAGCATATACTCCCATTCACTGAGAAATGTCCAAACGCAGCTCTTACCAGAAACGTGTTTCTAACTCCTGAATCTAAAGGGAGATTTAACTCACTTAGCTGAACAAACGCACAGCAGAGCAGATTGAAGGATACGTTTCTGCTGTGTTTTAGGCAGAGTTTTACTGCTATTTCGTTATATGCGGGAATAGTGCTGGAAATGCCTGTTTTCTGATCTCTCCACAGAAAGCGTTTCCAGACTTCCCCTTCAACACACGAGTTTAACTCTGTAAGTTGAATGCACACATTGAAGACCGTTCTGTTAGGTAGCTCCGTTTTGGTTTTAGAAGCAGACAGTTCTCCTTACAGCATATACTCCCATTCACTGAGAAATGTCCAAACGCAGCTCTTACCAGAAACGTGTTTCTAACTCCTGAATCTAAAGGGAGATTTAACTCACTTAGCTGAACAAACGCACAGCAGAGCAGATTGAAGGATAGTTTTCTTCTGTGTTTTAGGCAGAGTTTTACTGCTATTTCGTTATATGCGGGAATAGTGCTGGAAATGCCTGTTTTGAGATCTCTCCACAGAAAGCGTTTCCAGACTTCCCCTTCAACACACGAGTTTAACTCTGTAAGTTGAATGCACACATTGAAGACCGTTCTGTTAGGTAGCTCCGTTTTGGTTTTAGAAGCAGACAGTTCTCCTTACAGCATATACTCCCATTCACTGAGAAATGTCCAAACGCAGCTCTTACCAGAAACGTGTTTCTAACTCCTGAATCTAAAGGGAGATTTAACTCACTTAGCTGAATAAACGCACAGCAGAGCAGATTGAAGGATACGTTTCTTCTGTGTTTTAGGCAGAGTTTTACTGCTATTTCGTTATATGCGGGAATAGTGCTGGAAATGCCTGTTTTGAGATCTCTCCACAGAAAGCGTTTCCAGACTTCCCCTTCAACACACGAGTTTAACTCTGTAAGTTGAATGCACACATTGAAGACCGTTCTGTTAGGTAGTTCCGTTTTGGTTTTAGAAGCAGACAGTTCTCCTTACAGCATATACTCCCATTCACTGAGAAATGTCCAAACGCAGCTCTTACCAGAAACGTGTTTCTAACTCCTGAATCTAAAGGGAGATTTAACTCACTTAGCTGAATAAACGCACAGCAGAGCAGATTGAAGGATACGTTTCTTCTGTGTTTTAGGCAGAGTTTTACTGCTATTTCGTTATATGCGGGAATAGTGCTGGAAATGCCTGGAAATGCCTGTTTTGAGATCTCTCCACAGAAAGCGTTTCCAGACTTCCCCTTCAACACACGAGTTTAACTCTGTAAGTTGAATGCACACATTGAAGACCGTTCTGTTAGGTAGCTCCGTTTTGGTTTTAGAAGCAGACAGTTCTCCTTACAGCATATACTCCCATTCACTGAGGAATGTCCAAACGCAGCTCTTACCAGAAACGTGTTTCTAACTCCTGAATCTAAAGGGAGATTTAACTCACTTAGCTGAACAAATGCACAGCAGAGCAGATTGAAGGAAACGTTTCTTCTGTGTTTTAGGCAGAGTTTTACTGCTATTTCGTTATATGCGGGAATAGTGCTGGAAATGCCTGGAAATGCCTGTTTTGAGATCTCTCCACAGAAAGCGTTTCCAGACTTCCCCTTCAACACACGAGTTTAACTCTGTAAGTTGAATGCACACATTGAAGACCGTTCTGTTAGGTAGCTCCGTTTTGGTTTTAGAAGCAGACCGTTCTCCTTACATCATATACTCCCATTCACTGAGAAATGTCCAAACGCAGCTCTTACCAGAAACGTGTTTCTAACTCCTGAATCTAAAGGGAGATTTAACACACTTAGCTGAAGAAACGCACAGCAGAGCAGATTGAAGGATACGTTTCTTCTGTGTTTTAGGCAGAGTTTTACTGCTATTTCGTTATATGCGGGAATAGTGCTGGAAAAGCCTGGAAATGCCTGTTTTGAGATCTCTCCACACAAAGCGTTTCCAGACTTCCCCTTCAACACACGAGTTTAACTCTGTAAGTTGAATGCACACATTGAAGACCGTTCTGTTAGGTAGCTCCGTTTTGGTTTTAGAAGCAGACCGTTCTCTTTACAGCATATACTCCCATTCACTGAGAAATGTCCAAACGCAGCTCTTACCAGAAACGTGTTTCTAACTCCTGAATCTAAAGGGAGATTTAACTCACTTAGCTGAACAAACGCACAGCAGAGCAGATTGAAGGATACGTTTCTTCTGTGTTTTAGGCAGAGTTTTACTGCTATTTCGTTATATGCGGGAATAGTGCTGGAAATGCCTGTTTTGAGATCTCTCCACAGAAAGCGTTTCCAGACTTCCCCTTCAACACACGAGTTTAACTCTGTAAGTTGAATGCACACATTGAAGACCGTTCTGTTAGGTAGCTCCGTTTTGGTTTAAGAAGCAGACAGTTCTCCTTACAGCATATACTCCCATTCACTGAGAAATGTCCAAACGCAGCTCTTACCAGAAACGTGTTTCTAACTCCTGAATCTAAAAGGAGATTTTCCTCACTTAGCTGAACAAATGCACAGCAGAGCAGATTGAAGGATACGTTCCTTCTGTGTTTTAGGCAGAGTTTTACTGCTATTTCGTTATATGCGGGAATAGTGCTGGAAATGCCTGTTTTGAGATCTCTCCACAGAAAGCGTTTCCAGACTTCCCCTTCAACACACGAGTTTAACTCTGTAAGTTGAATGCAAACACTGAAGACCGTTCTGTTAGTTTGCTCCGTTTTGGTTTTAGAAGCAGACAGTTCTCCTTACAGCATATACTCCCATTCACTGAGAAATGTCCAAACGCAGCTCTTACCAGACGTGTTTCTAACCCCTGAATCTAAAGGGAGATTTAACTCACTTAGCTGAAAAAACGCACAGCAGAGCAGATTGAAGGATACGTTTCTTCTGTGTTTTAGGCAGAGTTTTACTGCTATTTCGTTATATGCGGGAATACTGCTGGAAATGCCTGGAAATGCCTGTTTTGAGATCTCTCCACAGAAAGCGTTTCCAGACTTCCCCTTCAACACACGAGTTTAACTCTGTAAGTTGAATGCACACATTGAAGACCGTTCTGTTAGGTAGCTCCATTTTGGTTTTAGAAGCAGACAGTTCTCCTTACAGCATATACTCCCATTCACTGAGAAATGTCCAAACGCAGCTCTTACCAGAAACGTGTTTCTAACTCCTGAATCTAAAGGGAGATTTAACTCACTTAGCTGAACAAACGCACAGCAGAGCAGATTGAAGGATACGTTTCTTCTGTGTTTTAGGCAGAGTTTTACTGCTATTTCGTTATATGCGGGAATAGTGCTGGAAATGCCTGGAAATGCCTGTTTTGAGATCTTTCCACAGAAAGCGTTTCCACACTTACCCTTCAACACACGAGTTTAAATCTGTAAGTTGAATGCACACATTGAAGACCGTTCTGTTAGGTAGCTCCGTTTTGGTTTTAGAAGCAGACAGTTCTCCTTACAGCATATACTCCCATTCACTGAGAAATGTCCAAACGCAGCTCTTACCAGAAACGTGTTTCTAACTCCTGAATATAAAAGGAGACTTAACTCACTTAGCTGAACAAACGCACAGCAGAGCAGATTGAAGGATACGTTCCTTCTGTGTTTTAGGCAGAGTTTTACTGCTATTTCGTTATATGCGGGAATAGTGGTGGAAATGCCTGTTTTGAGATCTCTCCACAGAAAGCGTTTCCAGACTTCCCCTTCAACACACGAGTTTAACTCTGTAAGTTGAATGCAAACATTGAAGACCGTTCTGTTAGGTTGCTCCGTTTTGGTTTTAGAAGCAGACAGTTCTCCTTACAGCATATACTCCCATTCACTGAGAAATGTCCAAACGCAGCCCTTACCAGACGTGTTTCTAACCCCTGAATCTAAAGGGAGATTTAACTCACTTAGCTGAACAAACGCACAGCAGAGCAGATTGAAGGATACGTTTCTTCTGTGTTTTAGGCAGAGTTTTACTGCTATTTCGTTATATGCGGGAATAGTGCTGGAAATGCCTGGAAATGCCTGTTTTGAGATCTCTCCACAGAAAGCGTTTCCAGACTTCCCCTTCAACACACGAGTTTAACTCTGTAAGTTGAATGCACACATTGAAGACCGTTCTGTTAGGTAGCTCCGTTTTGGTTTTAGAAGAAGACAGTTCTCCTTACAGCATATACTCCCATTCACTGAGAAATGTCCAAACGCAGTTCTTACCAGAAACGTGTTTCTAACTCCTGAATCTAAAGGGAGATTTAACTCACTTAGCTGAACAAACGCACAGCAGAGCAGATTGAAGGATACGTTTCTTCTGTGTTTTAGGCAGAGTTTTACTGCTATTTCGTTATATGCGGGAATAGTGCTGGAAATGCCTGGAAAGGCCTGTTTTGAGATCTTTCCACAGAAAGCGTTTCCAGACTTCCCCTTCAACACAAGAGTTTAACTCTGTAAGTTGAATGCACACATTGAAGACCGTTCTGTTAGGTAGCTCCGTTTAGGTTTTAGAAGCAGACAGTTCTCCTTACAGCATATACTCCCATTCACTGAGAAATGTCCAAACGCAGCTCTTAACAGAAACGTGTTTCTAACTCCTGAATCTAAAGGGAGATTTAACTCACTTAGCTGAACAAACGCACAGCAGAGCAGATTGAAGGATACGTTTCTTCTGTGTTTTAGGCAGAGTTTTACTGCTATTTCGTTATATGCGGGAATAGTGCTGGAAATGCCTGTTTTGAGATCTCTCCACAGAAAGCGTTTCCAGACTTCCCCTTCAACACACGAGTTTAACTCTGTAAGTTGAATGCACACATTGAAGACCGTTCTGTTAGGTAGCTCCGTTTTGGTATTAGAAGCAGACAGTTCTCCTTACAGCATATACTCCCATTCACTGAGAAATGTCCAAACGCAGCTCTTACCAGAAACGTGTTTCTAACTCCTGAATCTAAAGGGAGATTTAACTCACTTAGCTGAACAAACGCACAGCAGAGCAGATTGAAGGATACGTTTCTTCTGTGTTTTAGGCAGAGTTTTACTGCTATTTCGTTATATGCGGGAATAGTGCTGGAAATGCCTGTTTTGAGATCTCTCCACAGAAAGCGTTTCCAGACTTCCCCTTCAACACACGAGTTTACCTCTGTAAGTTGAATGCACACATTGAAGACCGTTCTGTTAGGTAGCTCCGTTTTGGTTTTAGAAGCAGACAGTTCTCCTTACAACATATACTCCCATTCACTGAGAAATGTCCAAACGCAGCTCTTACCAGAAACGTGTTTCTAACTCCTAAATCTAAAGGGAGATTTAACTCACTTAGCTGAACAAACGCACAGCAGAGCAGATTGAAGGATACGTTTCTTCTGTGTTTAAGGCAGAGTTTTACTGCTATTTCGTTATATGCGGGAATAGTGCTGGAAATGCCTGTTTTGAGATCTCTCCACAGAAAGCGTTTCCAGACTTCCCCTTCAACACACGAGTTTAACTCTGTAAGTTGAATGCACACATTGAAGACCGTTCTGTTAGGTAGTTCCGTTTTGGTTTTAGAAGAAGACAGTTCTCCTTCCAGCATATACTCCCATTCACTGAGAAATGTCCAAACGCAGCTCTTACCAGAAACGTGTTTCTAACTCCTGAATCTAAAGGGAGATTTAACTCACTTAGCTGAACAAACGCACAGCAGAGCAGATTGAAGGATACGTTTCTTCTGTGTTTTAGGCAGAGTTTTACTGCTACTTCGTTATATGCGGGAATAGTGCTGGAAATGCCTGGAAAGGCCTGTTTTGAGATCTTTCCACAGAAAGCGTTTCCAGACTTCCCCTTCAACACACGAGTTTAACTCTGTAAGTTGAATACACACATTGAAGACCGTTCTGTTAGGTAGCTCCGTTTTGGTTTTAGAAGCAGACAGTTCTCCTTACAGCATATACTCCCATTCACTGAGAAATGTCCAAACGCAGCTCTTACCAGAAACGTGTTTCTAACTCCTGAATCTAAAGGGAGATTTAACTCACTTAGCTGAACAAACGCACAGCAGAGCAGATTGAAGGATACGTTTCTTCTGTGTTTTAGGCAGAGTTTTACTGCTATTTCGTTATATGCGGGAATAGTGCTGGAAATGCCTGTTTTGAGATCTCTCCACAGAAAGCGTTTCCAGACTTCCCCTTCAACACACGAGTTTAACTCTGTAAGTTGAATGCAAACATTGAAGACCGTTCTGTTAGTTTGCTCCGTTTTGGTTTTAGAAGCAGACAGTTCTCCTTACAGCATATACTCCCATTCACTGAGAAATGTCCAAACGCAGCTCTTACCAGACGTGTTTCTAACCCCTGAATCTAAAGGGAGATTTAACTCACTTAGCTGAACAAACGCACAGCAGAGCAGATTGAAGGATACGTTTCTTCTGTGTTTTAGGCAGAGTTTTACTGCTATTTCGTTATATGCGGGAATACTGCTGGAAATGCCTGGAAATGCCTGTTTTGAGATCTCTCCACAGAAAGCGTTTCCAGACTTCCCCTTCAACACACGAGTTTAACTCTGTAAGTTGAATGCACACATTGAAGACCGTTCTGTTAGGTAGCTCCATTTTGGTTTTAGAAGCAGACAGTTCTCCTTACAGCATATACTCCCATTCACTGAGAAATGTCCAAACGCAGCTCTTACCAGAAACGTGTTTCTAACTCCTGAATCTAAAGGGAGATTTAACTCACTTAGCTGAACAAACGCACAGCAGAGCAGATTGAAGGATACGTTTCTTCTGTGTTTTAGGCAGAGTTTTACTGCTATTTGGTTATATGCGGGAATAGTGCTGGAAATGCCTGGAAATGCCTGTTTTGAGATCTTTCCACAGAAAGCGTTTCCACACTTACCCTTCAACACACGAGTTTAAATCTGTAAGTTGAATGCACACATTGAAGACCGTTCTGTTAGGTAGCTCCGTTTTGGTTTTAGAAGCAGACAGTTCTCCTTACAGCATATACTCCCATTCACTGAGAAATGTCCAAACGCAGCTCTTACCAGAAACGTGTTTCTAACTCCTGAATATAAAAGGAGATTTAACTCACTTAGCTGAACAAACGCACAGCAGAGCAGATTGAAGGATACGTTCCTTCTGTGTTTTAGGCAGAGTTTTACTGCTATTTCGTTATATGCGGGAATAGTGGTGGAAATGCCTGTTTTGAGATCTCTCCACAGAAAGCGTTTCCAGACTTCCCCTTCAACACACGAGTTTAACTCTGTAAGTTGAATGCAAACATTGAAGACCGTTCTGTTAGGTTGCTCCGTTTTGGTTTTAGAAGCAGACAGTTCTCCTTACAGCATATACTCCCATTCACTGAGAAATGTCCAAACGCAGCCCTTACCAGACGTGTTTCTAACCCCTGAATCTAAAGGGAGATTTAACTCACTTAGCTGAACAAACGCACAGCAGAGCAGATTGAAGGATACGTTTCTTCTGTGTTTTAGGCAGAGTTTTACTGCTATTTCGTTATATGCGGGAATAGTGCTGGAAATGCCTGGAAATGCCTGTTTTGAGATCTCTCCACAGAAAGCGTTTCCAGACTTCCCCTTCAACACACGAGTTTAACTCTGTAAGTTGAATGCACACATTGAAGACCGTTCTGTTAGGTAGCTCCGTTTTGGTTTTAGAAGAAGACAGTTCTCCTTACAGCATATACTCCCATTCACTGAGAAATGTCCAAACGCAGTTCTTACCAGAAACGTGTTTCTAACTCCTGAATCTAAAGGGAGATTTAACTCACTTAGCTGAACAAACGCACAGCAGAGCAGATTGAAGGATACGTTTCTTCTGTGTTTTAGGCAGAGTTTTACTGCTATTTCGTTATATGCGGGAATAGTGCTGGAAATGCCTGTTTTGAGATCTCTCCACAGAAAGCGTTTCCAGACTTCCCCTTCAACACACGAGTTTACCTCTGTAAGTTGAATGCACACATTGAAGACCGTTCTGTTAGGTAGCTCCGTTTTGGTTTTAGAAGCAGACAGTTCTCCTTACAACATATACTCCCATTCACTGAGAAATGTCCAAACGCAGCTCTTACCAGAAACGTGTTTCTAACTCCTAAATCTAAAGGGAGATTTAACTCACTTAGCTGAACAAACGCACAGCAGAGCAGATTGAAGGATACGTTTCTTCTGTGTTTAAGGCAGAGTTTTACTGCTATTTCGTTATATGCGGGAATAGTGCTGGAAATGCCTGTTTTGAGATCTCTCCACAGAAAGCGTTTCCAGACTTCCCCTTCAACACACGAGTTTAACTCTGTAAGTTGAATGCACACATTGAAGACCGTTCTGTTAGGTAGTTCCGTTTTGGTTTTAGAAGAAGACAGTTCTCCTTCCAGCATATACTCCCATTCACTGAGAAATGTCCAAACGCAGCTCTTACCAGAAACGTGTTTCTAACTCCTGAATCTAAAGGGAGATTTAACTCACTTAGCTGAACAAACGCACAGCAGAGCAGATTGAAGGATACGTTTCTTCTGTGTTTTAGGCAGAGTTTTACTGCTACTTCGTTATATGCGGGAATAGTGCTGGAAATGCCTGGAAAGGCCTGTTTTGAGATCTTTCCACAGAAAGCGTTTCCAGACTTCCCCTTCAACACACGAGTTTAACTCTGTAAGTTGAATACACACATTGAAGACCGTTCTGTTAGGTAGCTCCGTTTTGGTTTTAGAAGCAGACAGTTCTCCTTACAGCATATACTCCCATTCACTGAGAAATGTCCAAACGCAGCTCTTACCAGAAACGTGTTTCTAACTCCTGAATCTAAAGGGAGATTTAACTCACTTAGCTGAACAAACGCACAGCAGAGCAGATTGAAGGATACGTTTCTTCTGTGTTTTAGGCAGAGTTTTACTGCTATTTCGTTATATGCGGGAATAGTGCTGGAAATGCCTGTTTTGAGATCTCTCCACAGAAAGCGTTTCCAGACTTCCCCTTCAACACATGAGTTTAACTCTGTAAGTTGAATGCACACATTGAAGACCGTTCTGTTAGGTAGCTCCGTTTTGGTTTTAGAAGCAGACAGTTCTCCTTAGAGCATATACTCCCATTCACTGAGAATTGTCCAAACGCAGCTCTTACCAGAAACGTGTTTCTAACTCCTGAATCTAAAGGGAGATTTAACTCACTTAGCTGAACAAATGCACAGCAGAGCAGATTGAAGGATACGTTTCTTCTGTGTTTTAGGCAGAGTTTTACTGCTATTTCGTTATATGCGGGAATAGTGCTGGAAATGCCTGGAAATGCCTGTTTTGAGATCTTTCCACAGAAAGCGTTTCCACACTTACCCTTCAACACACGAGTTTAAATCTGTAAGTTGAATGCACACATTGAAGACCGTTCTGTTAGGTAGCTCCGTTTTGGTTTTAGAAGCAGACAGTTCTCCTTACAGCATATACTCCCATTCACTGAGAAATGTCCAAACGCAGCTCTTACCAGAAACGTGTTTCTAACTCCTGAATCTAAAAGGAGATTTAACTCACTTAGCTGAACAAACGCACAGCAGAGCAGATTGAAGGATACGTTCCTTCTGTGTTTTAGGCAGAGTTTTACTGCTATTTCGTTATATGCGGGAATAGTGGTGGAAATGCCTGTTTTGAGATCTCTCCACAGAAAGCGTTTCCAGACTTCCCCTTCAACACACGAGTTTAACTCTGTAAGTTGAATGCAAACATTGAAGACCGTTCTGTTAGGTTGCTCCGTTTTGGTTTTAGAAGCAGACAGTTCTCCTTACAGCATATACTCCCATTCACTGAGAAATGTCCAAACGCAGCCCTTACCAGACGTGTTTCTAACCCCTGAATCTAAAGGGAGATTTAACTCACTTAGCTGAACAAACGCACAGCAGAGCAGATTGAAGGATACGTTTCTTCTGTGTTTTAGGCAGAGTTTTACTGCTATTTCGTTATATGCGGGAATAGTGCTGGAAATGCCTGGAAATGCCTGTTTTGAGATCTCTCCACAGAAAGCGTTTCCAGACTTCCCCTTCAACACACGAGTTTAACTCTGTAAGTTGAATGCACACATTGAAGACCGTTCTGTTAGGTAGCTCCGTTTTGGTTTTAGAAGAAGACAGTTCTCCTTACAGCATATACTCCCATTCACTGAGAAATGTCCAAACGCAGTTCTTACCAGAAACGTGTTTCTAACTCCTGAATCTAAAGGGAGATTTAACTCACTTAGCTGAACAAACGCACAGCAGAGCAGATTGAAGGATACGTTTCTTCTGTGTTTTAGGCAGAGTTTTACTGCTATTTCGTTATATGCGGGAATAGTGCTGGAAATGCCTGGAAATGCCTGTTTTGAGATCTCTCGACAGAAAGCCTTTCCAGACTTCCCCTTCAACACAAGAGTTTAACTCTGGAAGTTGAATGCACACATTGAAGACCGTTCTGTTAGGTAGCTCCGTTTTGGTTTTAGAAGCAGACAGTTCTCCTTACAGCATATACTCCCATTCACTGAGAAATGTCCAAACGCAGCTCTTACCAGAAACGTGTTTCTAACTCCTGAATCTAAAGGGAGATTTAACTCACTTAGCTGAACAAACGCACAGTAGAGCAGATTGAAGGATACGTTTCTTCTGTGTTTTAGGCAGAGTTTTACTGCTATTTCGTTATATGCGGGAATAGTGCTGGAAATGCCTGTTTTGAGATCTCTCCACAGAAAGCGTTTCCAGACTTCCCCTTCAACACACGAGCTTAAATCTGTAAGTTGAATGCACACATTGAAGACCGTTCTGTTAGGTAGCTCCGTTTTGGTTTTAGAAGCAGACAGTTCTCCTTACAGCATATACACCCATTCACTGAGGAATGTCCAAACGCAGCTCTTACCAGAAACGTGTTTCTAACCCCTGAATCTAAAGGGAGATTTAACTCACTTAGCTGAACAAATGCACAGCAGAGCAGATTGAAGGATACGTTTCTTCTGTGTTTTAGGCAGAGTTTTACTGCTATTTCGTTATATGCGGGAATAGTGCTGGAAATGCCTGGAAATGCCTGTTTTGAGATCTCTCCACCGAAAGCGTTTCCAGACTTCCCCTTCAACACACGAGTTTACCTCTGTAAGTTGAATGCACACATTGATGACCGTTCTGTTAGGTAGCTCCGTTTTGGTTTTAGAAGCAGACAGTTCTCCTTACAGCATATACTCCCATTCACTGTGAAATGTCCAAACGCAGCTCTTACAAGAAACGTGTTTCTAACTCCTGAATCTAAAGGGAGATTTAACTCACTTAGCTGAACAAACGCACAGCAGAGCAGATTGAAGGATACGTTTCTTCTGTGTTTTAGGCAGAGTTTTACTGCTATTTCGTTATATGCGGGAATAGTGCTGGAAATGCCTGGAAATGCCTGTTTTGAGATCTTTCCACAGAAAGCGTTTCCACACTTCCCCTTCAACACACGAGTTTAACTCTGTAAGTTGAATGCACACATTGAAGACCGTTCTGTAAGGTAGCTCCGTTTTGGTTTTAGAAGCAGACAGTTCTCCTTACAGCATATACTCCCGTTCACTGAGAAATGTCCAAACGCAGCTCTTACCAGAAACGTGTTTCTAACTCCTGAATCTAAAGGGAGATTTAACTCACTTAGCTGAACAAACGCACAGCAGAGCAGATTGAAGGATACGTTTCTTCTGTGTTTTAGGCAGAGTTTTACTGCTATTTCGTTATATGCGGGAATAGTGCTGGAAATGCCTGTTTTGAGATCTCTCCACAGAAAGCGTTTCCAGACTTCCCCTTCAACACACGAGTTTAACTCTGTAAGTTGAATGCACACATTGAAGACCGTTCTGTTAGGTAGCTCCGTTTTGGTTTTAGAAGCAGACAGTTCTCCTTACAGCATATACTCCCATTCACTGAGAAATGTCCAAACGCAGCTCTTACCAGAAACGTGTTTCTAACTCCTGAATCTAAAGGGAGATTTAACTCACTTAGCTGAACAAACACACAGCAGAGCAGATTGAAGGATACGTTTCTTCTGTGTTTAAGGCAGAGTTTTACTGCAATATCGTTATATGCGGGAATAGTGCTGGAAATGCCTGTTTTGAGATCTATCCACAGAAAGCGTTTCCAGACTTCCCCTTCAACACACGAGTTTAACTCTGTAAGTTGAATACACACATTGAAGACCGTTCTGTTAGGTAGCTCGGTTTTGGTTTTAGAAGCAGACAGTTCTCCTTACAGCATATACTGCCATTCACTGAGAAATGTCCAAACGCAGCTCTTACCAGAAACGTGTTTCTAACTCCTGAATCTAAAGGGAGATTTAACTCACTTAGCTGAACAAACGCACAGCAGAGCAGAGTGAAGGATACGTTTCTTCTGTGTTTTAGGCAGAGTTTTACTGCTATTTCGTTATATGCGGGAATAGTGCTGGAAATGCCTGTTTTGAGATCTCTCCACAGAAAGCGTTTCCAGACTTCCCCTTCAACACACGAGTTTAACTCTGTAAGTTGAATGCACACATTGAAGACCGTTCTGTTAGGTAGCTCCGTTTTGGTTTTAGAAGCAGACAGTTCTCCTTACAGCATATACTCCCATTCACTGAGAAATGTCCAAACGCAGCTCTTACCAGAAACGTGTTTCTAACTCCTGAATCTAAAGGGAGATTTAACTCACTTAGCTGAACAAACGCACAGCAGAGCAGATTGAAGGATACGTTTCTGCTGTGTTTTAGGCAGAGTTTTACTGCTATTTCGTTATATGCGGGAATAGTGCTGGAAATGCCTGTTTTCTGATCTCTCCACAGAAAGCGTTTCCAGACTTCCCCTTCAACACACGAGTTTAACTCTGTAAGTTGAATGCACACATTGAAGACCGTTCTGTTAGGTAGCTCCGTTTTGGTTTTAGAAGCAGACAGTTCTCCTTACAGCATATACTCCCATTCACTGAGAAATGTCCAAACGCAGCTCTTACCAGAAACGTGTTTCTAACTCCTGAATCTAAAGGGAGATTTAACTCACTTAGCTGAACAAACGCACAGCAGAGCAGATTGAAGGATACGTTTCTTCTGTGTTTTAGGCAGAGTTTTACTGCTATTTCGTTATATGCTGGAATAGTGCTGGAAATGCCTGTTTTGAGATCTCTCCACAGAAAGCGTTTCCAGACTTCCCCTTCAACACACGAGTTTAACTCTGTAAGTTGAATGCACACATTGAAGACCGTTCTGTTATGTAGCTCCGTTTTGGTTTTAGAAGCAGACAGTTCTCCTTACAGCATATACTCCCATTCACTGAGAAATGTCCAAACGCAGCTCTTACCAGAAACGTGTTTCTAACTCCTGAATCTAAAGGGAGATTTAACTCACTTAGCTGAACAAACGCACAGCAGAGCAGATTGAAGGATACGTTTCTTCTGTGTTTTAGGCAGAGTTTTACTGCTATTTCGTTATATGCGGGAATAGTGCTGGAAATGCCTGTTTTGAGATCTCTCCACAGAAAGCGTTTCCAGACTTCCCCTTCAACACACGAGTTTAACTCTGTAAGTTGAATGCACACATTGAAGACCGTTCTGTTAGGTAGCTCCGTTTTGGTTTTAGAAGCAGACAGTTCTCCTTACAGCATATACTCCCATTCACTGAGAAATGTCCAAACGCAGCTCTTACCAGAAACGTGTTTCTAACTCCTGAATCTAAAGGGAGATTTAACTCACTTAGCTGAATAAACGCACAGCAGAGCAGATTGAAGGATACGTTTCTTCTGTGTTTTAGGCAGAGTTTTACTGCTATTTCGTTATATGCGGGAATAGTGCTGGAAATGCCTGGAAATGCCTGTTTTGAGATCTCTCCACAGAAAGCGTTTCCAGACTTCCCCTTCAACACACGAGTTTAACTCTGTAAGTTGAATGCACACATTGAAGACCGTTCTGTTAGGTAGCTCCGTTTTGGTTTTAGAAGCAGACAGTTCTCCTTACAGCATATACTCCCATTCACTGAGGAATGTCCAAACGCAGCTCTTACCAGAAACGTGTTTCTAACTCCTGAATCTAAAGGGAGATTTAACTCACTTAGCTGAACAAATGCACAGCAGAGCAGATTGAAGGAAACGTTTCTTCTGTGTTTTAGGCAGAGTTTTACTGCTATTTCGTTATATGCGGGAATAGTGCTGGAAATGCCTGGAAATGCCTGTTTTGAGATCTCTCCACAGAAAGCGTTTCCAGACTTCCCCTTCAACACACGAGTTTAACTCTGTAAGTTGAATGCACACATTGAAGACCGTTCTGTTAGGTAGCTCCGTTTTGGTTTTAGAAGCAGACCGTTCTCCTTACATCATATACTCCCATTCACTGAGAAATGTCCAAACGCAGCTCTTACCAGAAACGTGTTTCTAACTCCTGAATCTAAAGGGAGATTTAACACACTTAGCTGAAGAAACGCACAGCAGAGCAGATTGAAGGATACGTTTCTTCTGTGTTTTAGGCAGAGTTTTACTGCTATTTCGTTATATGCGGGAATAGTGCTGGAAAAGCCTGGAAATGCCTGTTTTGAGATCTCTCCACACAAAGCGTTTCCAGACTTCCCCTTCAACACACGAGTTTAACTCTGTAAGTTGAATGCACACATTGAAGACCGTTCTGTTAGGTAGCTCCGTTTTGGTTTTAGAAGCAGACCGTTCTCCTTACAGCATATACTCCCATTCACTGAGAAATGTCCAAACGCAGCTCTTACCAGAAACGTGTTTCTAACTCCTGAATCTAAAGGGAGATTTAACTCACTTAGCTGAACAAACGCACAGCAGAGCAGATTGAAGGATACGTTTCTTCTGTGTTTTAGGCAGAGTTTTACTGCTATTTCGTTATATGCGGGAATAGTGCTGGAAATGCCTGTTTTGAGATCTCTCCACAGAAAGCGTTTCCAGACTTCCCCGTCAACACACGAGTTTAACTCTGTAAGTTGAATGCACACATTGAAGACCGTTCTGTTAGGTAGCTCCGTTTTGGTTTAAGAAGCAGACAGTTCTCCTTACAGCATATACTCCCATTCACTGAGAAATGTCCAAACGCAGCTCTTACCAGAAACGTGTTTCTAACTCCTGAATCTAAAAGGAGATTTTCCTCACTTAGCTGAACAAACGCACAGCAGAGCAGATTGAAGGATACGTTCCTTCTGTGTTTTAGGCAGAGTTTTACTGCTATTTCGTTATATGCGGGAATAGTGCTGGAAATGCCTGTTTTGAGATCTCTCCACAGAAAGCGTTTCCAGACTTCCCCTTCAACACACGAGTTTAACTCTGTAAGTTGAATGCAAACATTGAAGACCGTTCTGTTAGTTTGCTCCGTTTTGGTTTTAGAAGCAGACAGTTCTCCTTACAGCATATACTCCCATTCACTGAGAAATGTCCAAACGCAGCTCTTACCAGACGTGTTTCTAACCCCTGAATCTAAAGGGAGATTTAACTCACTTAGCTGAACAAACGCACAGCAGAGCAGATTGAAGGATACGTTTCTTCTGTGTTTTAGGCAGAGTTTTACTGCTATTTCGTTATATGCGGGAATACTGCTGGAAATGCCTGGAAATGCCTGTTTTGAGATCTCTCCACAGAAAGCGTTTCCAGACTTCCCCTTCAACACACGAGTTTAACTCTGTAAGTTGAATGCACACATTGAAGACCGTTGTGTTAGGTAGCTCCATTTTGGTTTTAGAAGCAGACAGTTCTCCTTACAGCATATACTCCCATTCACTGAGAAATGTCCAAACGCAGCTCTTACCAGAAACGTGTTTCTAACTCCTGAATCTAAAGGGAGATTTAACTCACTTAGCTGAACAAACGCACAGCAGAGCAGATTGAAGGATACGTTTCTTCTGTGTTTTAGGCAGAGTTTTACTGCTATTTCGTTATATGCGGGAATAGTGCTGGAAATGCCTGGAAATGCCTGTTTTGAGATCTTTCCACAGAAAGCGTTTCCACACTTACCCTTCAACACACGAGTTTAAATCTGTAAGTTGAATGCACACATTGAAGACCGTTCTGTTAGGTAGCTCCGTTTTGGTTTTAGAAGCAGACAGTTCTCCTTACAGCATATACTCCCATTCACTGAGAAATGTCCAAACGCAGCTCTTACCAGAAACGTGTTTCTAACTCCTGAATATAAAAGGAGATTTAACTCACTTAGCTGAACAAACGCACAGCAGAGCAGATTGAAGGATACGTTCCTTCTGTGTTTTAGGCAGAGTTTTACTGCTATTTCGTTATATGCGGGAATAGTGGTGGAAATGCCTGTTTTGAGATCTCTCCACAGAAAGCGTTTCCAGACTTCCCCTTCAACACACGAGTTTAACTCTGTAAGTTGAATGCAAACATTGAAGACCGTTCTGTTAGGTTGCTCCGTTTTGGTTTTAGAAGCAGACAGTTCTCCTTACAGCATATACTCCCATTCACTGAGAAATGTCCAAACGCAGCCCTTACCAGACGTGTTTCTAACCCCTGAATCTAAAGGGAGATTTAACTCACTTAGCTGAACAAACGCACAGCAGAGCAGATTGAAGGATACGTTTCTTCTGTGTTTTAGGCAGAGTTTTACTGCTATTTCGTTATATGCGGGAATAGTGCTGGAAATGCCTGGAAATGCCTGTTTTGAGATCTCTCCACAGAAAGCGTTTCCAGACTTCCCCTTCAACACACGAGTTTAACTCTGTAAGTTGAATGCACACATTGAAGACCGTTCTGTTAGGTAGCTCCGTTTTGGTTTTAGAAGAAGACAGTTCTCCTTACAGCATATACTCCCATTCACTGAGAAATGTCCAAACGCAGTTCTTACCAGAAACGTGTTTCTAACTCCTGAATCTAAAGGGAGATTTAACTCACTTAGCTGAACAAACGCACAGCAGAGCAGATTGAAGGATACGTTTCTTCTGTGTTTTAGGCAGAGTTTTACTGCTATTTCGTTATATGCGGGAATAGTGCTGGAAATGCCTGGAAAGGCCTGTTTTGAGATCTTTCCACAGAAAGCGTTTCCAGACTTCCCCTTCAACACAAGAGTTTAACTCTGTAAGTTGAATGCACACATTGAAGACCGTTCTGTTAGGTAGCTCCGTTTAGGTTTTAGAAGCAGACAGTTCTCCTTACAGCATATACTCCCATTCACTGAGAAATGTCCAAACGCAGCTCTTAACAGAAACGTGTTTCTAACTCCTGAATCTAAAGGGAGATTTAACTCACTTAGCTGAACAAACGCACAGCAGAGCAGATTGAAGGATACGTTTCTTCTGTGTTTTAGGCAGAGTTTTACTGCTATTTCGTTATATGCGGGAATAGTGCTGGAAATGCCTGTTTTGAGATCTCTCCACAGAAAGCGTTTCCAGACTTCCCCTTCAACACACGAGTTTACCTCTGTAAGTTGAATGCACACATTGAAGACCGTTCTGTTAGGTAGCTCCGTTTTGGTATTAGAAGCAGACAGTTCTCCTTACAGCATATACTCCCATTCACTGAGAAATGTCCAAACGCAGCTCTTACCAGAAACGTGTTTCTAACTCCTGAATCTAAAGGGAGATTTAACTCACTTAGCTGAACAAACGCACAGCAGAGCAGATTGAAGGATACGTTTCTTCTGTGTTTTAGGCAGAGTTTTACTGCTATTTCGTTATATGCGGGAATAGTGCTGGAAATGCCTGTTTTGAGATCTCTCCACAGAAAGCGTTTCCAGACTTCCCCTTCAACACACGAGTTTACCTCTGTAAGTTGAATGCACACATTGAAGACCGTTCTGTTAGGTAGCTCCGTTTTGGTTTTAGAAGCAGACAGTTCTCCTTACAACATATACTCCCATTCACTGAGAAATGTCCAAACGCAGCTCTTACCAGAAACGTGTTTCTAACTCCTAAATCTAAAGGGAGATTTAACTCACTTAGCTGAACAAACGCACAGCAGAGCAGATTGAAGGATACGTTTCTTCTGTGTTTAAGGCAGAGTTTTACTGCTATTTCGTTATATGCGGGAATAGTGCTGGAAATGCCTGTTTTGAGATCTCTCCACAGAAAGCGTTTCCAGACTTCCCCTTCAACACACGAGTTTAACTCTGTAAGTTGAATGCACACATTGAAGACCGTTCTGTTAGGTAGTTCCGTTTTGGTTTTAGAAGAAGACAGTTCTCCTTCCAGCATATACTCCCATTCACTGAGAAATGTCCAAACGCAGCTCTTACCAGAAACGTGTTTCTAACTCCTGAATCTAAAGGGAGATTTAACTCACTTAGCTGAACAAACGCACAGCAGAGCAGATTGAAGGATACGTTTCTTCTGTGTTTTAGGCAGAGTTTTACTGCTACTTCGTTATATGCGGGAATAGTGCTGGAAATGCCTGGAAAGGCCTGTTTTGAGATCTTTCCACAGAAAGCGTTTCCAGACTTCCCCTTCAACACACGAGTTTAACTCTGTAAGTTGAATACACACATTGAAGACCGTTCTGTTAGGTAGCTCCGTTTTGGTTTTAGAAGCAGACAGTTCTCCTTACAGCATATACTCCCATTCACTGAGAAATGTCCAAACGCAGCTCTTACCAGAAACGTGTTTCTAACTCCTGAATCTAAAGGGAGATTTAACTCACTTAGCTGAACAAACGCACAGCAGAGCAGATTGAAGGATACGTTTCTTCTGTGTTTTAGGCAGAGTTTTACTGCTATTTCGTTATATGCGGGAATAGTGCTGGAAATGCCTGTTTTGAGATCTCTCCACAGAAAGCGTTTCCAGACTTCCCCTTCAACACACGAGTTTAACTCTGTAAGTTGAATGCAAACATTGAAGACCGTTCTGTTAGTTTGCTCCGTTTTGGTTTTAGAAGCAGACAGTTCTCCTTACAGCATATACTCCCATTCACTGAGAAATGTCCAAACGCAGCTCTTACCAGACGTGTTTCTAACCCCTGAATCTAAAGGGAGATTTAACTCACTTAGCTGAACAAACGCACAGCAGAGCAGATTGAAGGATACGTTTCTTCTGTGTTTTAGGCAGAGTTTTACTGCTATTTCGTTATATGCGGGAATACTGCTGGAAATGCCTGGAAATGCCTGTTTTGAGATCTCTCCACAGAAAGCGTTTCCAGACTTCCCCTTCAACACACGAGTTTAACTCTGTAAGTTGAATGCACACATTGAAGACCGTTCTGTTAGGTAGCTCCATTTTGGTTTTAGAAGCAGACAGTTCTCCTTACAGCATATACTCCCATTCACTGAGAAATGTCCAAACGCAGCTCTTACCAGAAACGTGTTTCTAACTCCTGAATCTAAAGGGAGATTTAACTCACTTAGCTGAACAAACGCACAGCAGAGCAGATTGAAGGATACGTTTCTTCTGTGTTTTAGGCAGAGTTTTACTGCTATTTCGTTATATGCGGGAATAGTGCTGGAAATGCCTGGAAATGCCTGTTTTGAGATCTTTCCACAGAAAGCGTTTCCACACTTACCCTTCAACACACGAGTTTAAATCTGTAAGTTGAATGCACACATTGAAGACCGTTCTGTTAGGTAGCTCCGTTTTGGTTTTAGAAGCAGACAGTTCTCCTTACAGCATATACTCCCATTCACTGAGAAATGTCCAAACGCAGCTCTTACCAGAAACGTGTTTCTAACTCCTGAATATAAAAGGAGATTTAACTCACTTAGCTGAACAAACGCACAGCAGAGCAGATTGAAGGATACGTTCCTTCTGTGTTTTAGGCAGAGTTTTACTGCTATTTCGTTATATGCGGGAATAGTGGTGGAAATGCCTGTTTTGAGATCTCTCCACAGAAAGCGTTTCCAGACTTCCCCTTCAACACACGAGTTTAACTCTGTAAGTTGAATGCAAACATTGAAGACCGTTCTGTTAGGTTGCTCCGTTTTGGTTTTAGAAGCAGACAGTTCTCCTTACAGCATATACTCCCATTCACTGAGAAATGTCCAAACGCAGCCCTTACCAGACGTGTTTCTAACCCCTGAATCTAAAGGGAGATTTAACTCACTTAGCTGAACAAACGCACAGCAGAGCAGATTGAAGGATACGTTTCTTCTGTGTTTTAGGCAGAGTTTTACTGCTATTTCGTTATATGCGGGAATAGTGCTGGAAATGCCTGGAAATGCCTGTTTTGAGATCTCTCCACAGAAAGCGTTTCCAGACTTCCCCTTCAACACACGAGTTTAACTCTGTAAGTTGAATGCACACATTGAAGACCGTTCTGTTAGGTAGCTCCGTTTTGGTTTTAGAAGAAGACAGTTCTCCTTACAGCATATACTCCCATTCACTGAGAAATGTCCAAACGCAGTTCTTACCAGAAACGTGTTTCTAACTCCTGAATCTAAAGGGAGATTTAACTCACTTAGCTGAACAAACGCACAGCAGAGCAGATTGAAGGATACGTTTCTTCTGTGTTTTAGGCAGAGTTTTACTGCTATTTCGTTATATGCGGGAATAGTGCTGGAAATGCCTGGAAAGGCCTGTTTTGAGATCTTTCCACAGAAAGCGTTTCCAGACTTCCCCTTCAACACAAGAGTTTAACTCTGTAAGTTGAATGCACACATTGAAGACCGTTCTGTTAGGTAGCTCCGTTTAGGTTTTAGAAGCAGACAGTTCTCCTTACAGCATATACTCCCATTCACTGAGAAATGTCCAAACGCAGCTCTTAACAGAAACGTGTTTCTAACTCCTGAATCTAAAGGGAGATTTAACTCACTTAGCTGAACAAACGCACAGCAGAGCAGATTGAAGGATACGTTTCTTCTGTGTTTTAGGCAGAGTTTTACTGCTATTTCGTTATATGCGGGAATAGTGCTGGAAATGCCTGTTTTGAGATCTCTCCACAGAAAGCGTTTCCAGACTTCCCCTTCAACACGCGAGTTTAACTCTGTAAGTTGAATGCACACATTGAAGACCGTTCTGTTAGGTAGCTCCGTTTTGGTTTTAGAAGCAGACAGTTCTCCTTACAGCATATACTCCCATTCACTGAGGAATGTCCAAACGCAGCTCTTACCAGAAACGTGTTTCTAACCCCTGAATCTAAAGGGAGATTTAATTCACTTAGCTGAACAAATGCACAGCAGAGCAGATTGAAGGATACGTTTCTTCTGTGTTTTAGGCAGAGTTTTACTGCTATTTCGTTATATGCGGGAATAGTGCTGGAAATGCCTGGAAATGCCTGTTTTGAGATCTCTCCACAGAAAGCGTTTCCAGACTTCCCCTTCAACACACGAGTTTAACTCTGTAAGTTGAATGCACACATTGATGACCGTTCTGTTAGGTAGCTCCGTCTTGGTTTTAGAAGCAGACCGTTCTCCTTACAGCATATACTCCCATTCACTGAGAAATGTCCAAACGCAGCTCTTACAAGAAACGTGTTTCTAACTCCTGAATCTAAAGGGAGATTTAACTCACTTAGCTGAACAAACGCACAGCAGAGCAGATTGAAGGATACGTTTCTTCTGTGTTTTAGGCAGAGTTTTACTGCTATTTCGTTATATGCGGGAATAGTGCTGGAAATGCCTGGAAATGCCTGTTTTGAGATCTTTCCACAGAAAGCGTTTCCACACTTCCCCTTCAACACACGAGTTTAACTCTGTAAGTTGAATGCACACATTGAAGACCGTTCTGTTAGGTAGCTCCGTTTTTGGTTTTAGAAGCAGACAGTTCTCCTTACAGCATATACTCCCATTCACTGAGAAATGTCCAAACGCAGCTCTTACCAGAAACGTGTTTCTAACTCCTGAATCTAAAGGGAGATTTAACTCACTTAGCTGAACAAACGCACAGCAGAGCAGATTGAAGGATACGTTTCTTCTGTGTTTTAGGCAGAGTTTTACTGCTATTTCGTTATATGCGGGAATAGTGCTGGAAATGCCTGTTTTGATATCTCTCCACAGAAAGCGTTTCCAGACTTCCCCTTCAACACACGAGTTTAACTCTGTAAGTTGAATGCACACATTGAGGACTGTTCTGTTAGGTAGCTCCGTTTTGGTTTTAGAAGCAGACAGTTCTCCTTACAGCATATACTCCCATTCACTGAGAAATGTCCAAACACAGCTCTTACCAGAAACGTGTTTCTAACTCCTGAATCTAAAGGGAGATTTAACTCACTTAGCTGAACAAACGCACAGCAGAGCAGATTGAAGGATACGTTTCTTCTGTGTTTTAGGCAGAGTTTTACTGCTATTTCGTTATATGCGGGAATAGTGCTGGAAATGCCTGTTTTGAGATCTCTCCACAGAAAGCGTTTCCAGACTTCCCCTTCAACACGCGAGTTTAACTCTGTAAGTTGAATGCACACATTGAAGACCGTTCTGTTAGGTAGCTCCGTTTTGGTTTTAGAAGCAGACAGTTCTCCTTACAGCATATACTCCCATTCACTGAGGAATGTCCAAACGCAGCTCTTACCAGAAACGTGTTTCTAACCCCTGAATCTAAAGGGAGATTTAATTCACTTAGCTGAACAAATGCACAGCAGAGCAGATTGAAGGATACGTTTCTTCTGTGTTTTAGGCAGAGTTTTACTGCTATTTCGTTATATGCGGGAATAGTGCTGGAAATGCCTGGAAATGCCTGTTTTGAGATCTCTCCACAGAAAGCGTTTCCAGACTTCCCCTTCAACACACGAGTTTAACTCTGTAAGTTGAATGCACATATTGATGACCGTTCTGTTAGGTAGCTCCGTCGTGGTTTTAGAAGCAGACCGTTCTCCTTACAGCATATACTCCCATTCACTGAGAAATGTCCAAACGCAGCTCTTACAAGAAACGTGTTTCTAACTCCTGAATCTAAAGGGAGATTTAACTCACTTAGCTGAACAAACGCACAGCAGAGCAGATTGAAGGATACGTTTCTTCTGTGTTTTAGGCAGAGTTTTACTGCTATTTCGTTATATGCGGGAAGAGTGCTGGAAATGCCTGGAAATGCCTGTTTTGAGATCTTTCCACAGAAAGCGTTTCCACACTTCCCCTTCAACACACGAGTTTACCTCTGTAAGTTGAATGCACACATTGAAGACCGTTCTGTTAGGTAGCTCCGTTTTGGTTTTAGAAGCAGACAGTTCTCCTTACAACATATACTCCCATTCACTGAGAAATGTCCAAACGCAGCTCTTACCAGAAACGTGTTTCTAACTCCTAAATCTAAAGGGAGATTTAACTCACTTAGCTGAACAAACGCACAGCAGAGCAGATTGAAGGATACGTTTCTTCTGTGTTTAAGGCAGAGTTTTACTGCTATTTCGTTATATGCGGGAATAGTGCTGGAAATGCCTGTTTTGAGATCTCTCCACAGAAAGCGTTTCCAGACTTCCCCTTCAACACACGAGTTTAACTCTGTAAGTTGAATGCACACATTGAAGACCGTTCTGTTAGGTAGTTCCGTTTTGGTTTTAGAAGAAGACAGTTCTCCTTCCAGCATATACTCCCATTCACTGAGAAATGTCCAAACGCAGCTCTTACCAGAAACGTGTTTCTAACTCCTGAATCTAAAGGGAGATTTAACTCACTTAGCTGAACAAACGCACAGCAGAGCAGATTGAAGGATACGTTTCTTCTGTGTTTTAGGCAGAGTTTTACTGCTACTTCGTTATATGCGGGAATAGTGCTGGAAATGCCTGGAAAGGCCTGTTTTGAGATCTTTCCACAGAAAGCGTTTCCAGACTTCCCCTTCAACACACGAGTTTAACTCTGTAAGTTGAATACACACATTGAAGACCGTTCTGTTAGGTACCTCCGTTTTGGTTTTAGAAGCAGACAGTTCTCCTTACAGCATATACTCCCATTCACTGAGAAATGTCCAAACGCAGCTCTTACCAGAAACGTGTTTCTAACTCCTGAATCTAAAGGGAGATTTAACTCACTTAGCTGAACAAACGCACAGCAGAGCAGATTGAAGGATACGTTTCTTCTGTGTTTTAGGCAGAGTTTTACTGCTATTTCGTTATATGCGGGAATAGTGCTGGAAATGCCTGTTTTGAGATCTCTCCACAGAAAGCGTTTCCAGACTTCCCCTTCAACACATGAGTTTAACTCTGTAAGTTGAATGCACACATTGAAGACCGTTCTGTTAGGTAGCTCCGTTTTGGTTTTAGAAGCAGACAGTTCTCCTTACAGCATATACTCCCATTCACTGAGAATTGTCCAAACGCAGCTCTTACCAGAAACGTGTTTCTAACTCCTGAATCTAAAGGGAGATTTAACTCACTTAGCTGAACAAATGCACAGCAGAGCAGATTGAAGGATACGTTTCTTTTGTGTTTTAGGCAGAGTTTTACTGCTATTTCGTTATATGCGGGAATAGTGGTGGAAATGCCTGTTTTGAGATCTCTCCACAGAAAGCGTTTCCAGGCTTCCCCTTCAACACACGAGTTTAACTCTGTAAGTTGAATGCACACATTGAAGACCGTTCTGTTAGGTAGCTCCGTTTTGGTTTTAGAAGCAGACAGTTCTCCTTACAGCATATACTCCCATTCACTGAGAAATGTCCAAACGCAGCTCTTACCAGAAACGTGTTTCTAACTCCTGAATCTAAAGTGAGATTTAACTCACTCAGCTGAACAAACGCACAGCAGAGCAGATTGAAGGATACGTTTCTTCTGTGTTTAAGGCAGAGTTTTACTGCTATTTCGTTATATGCGGGAATAGTGCTGGAAATGCCTGTTTTGAGATCTCTCCACAGAAAGCGTTTCCAGACTTCCCCTTCAACACACGAGTTTAACTCTGTAAGTTGAATGCACACATTGAAGACCGTTCTGTTAGGTAGCTCGGTTTTGGTTTTAGAAGCAGACAGTTCTCCTTACAGCATATACTGCCATTCACTGAGAAATGTCCAAACGCAGCTCTTACCAGAAACGTGTTTCTAACTCCTGAATCTAAAGGGAGATTTAACTCACTTAGCTGAACAAATGCACAGCAGAGCAGATTGAAGGATACGTTTCTTCTGTGTTTTAGGCAGAGTTTTACTGCTATTTCGTTATATGCGGGAATAGTGCTGGAAATGCCTGGAAATGCCTGTTTTGAGATCTCTCCACAGAAAGGGTTTCCAGACTTCCCTTTCAACACACGAGTTTAACTCTGTAAGTTGAATGCACACATTGAAGACCGTTCTGTTAGGTAGCTCCGTTTTGGTTTTAGAAGCAGACAGTTCTCCTTACAGCATATACTCCCATTCACTGAGAAATGTCCAAACACAGCTCTTACCAGAAACGTGTTTCTAACTCCTGAATCTAAAGGGAGATTTAACTCACTTAGCTGAACAAACGCACAGCAGAGCAGATTGAAGGATACGTTTCTTCTGTGTTTTAGGCAGAGTTTTACTGCTATTTCGTTATATGCGGGAATAGTGCTGGAAATGCCTGTTTTGAGATCTCTCCACAGAAAGCGTTTCCAGACTTCCCCTTCAACACGCGAGTTTAACTCTGTAAGTTGAATGTACACATTGAAGACCGTTCTGTTAGGTAGCTCCGTTTTGGTTTTAGAAGCAGACAGTTCTCCTTACAGCATATACTCCCATTCACTGAGGAATGTCCAAACGCAGCTCTTACCAGAAACGTGTTTCTAACCCCTGAATCTAAAGGGAGATTTAATTCACTTAGCTGAACAAATGCACAGCAGAGCAGATTGAAGGATACGTTTCTTCTGTGTTTTAGGCAGAGTTTTACTGCTATTTCGTTATATGCGGGAATAGTGCTGGAAATGCCTGGAAATGCCTGTTTTGAGATCTCTCCACAGAAAGCGTTTCCAGACTTCCCCTTCAACACACGAGTTTAACTCTGTAAGTTGAATGCACACATTGATGACCGTTCTGTTAGGTAGCTCCGTCTTGGTTTTAGAAGCAGACCGTTCTCCTTACAGCATATACTCCCATTCACTGAGAAATGTCCAAACGCAGCTCTTACAAGAAACGTGTTTCTAACTCCTGAATCTAAAGGGAGATTTAACTCACTTAGCTGAACAAACGCACAGCAGAGCAGATTGAAGGATACGTTTCTTCTGTGTTTTAGGCAGAGTTTTACTGCTATTTCGTTATATGCGGGAATAGTGCTGGAAATGCCTGGAAATGCCTGTTTTGAGATCTTTCCACAGAAAGCGTTTCCACACTTCCCCTTCAACACACGAGTTTAACTCTGTAAGTTGAATGCACACATTGAAGACCGTTCTGTTAGGTAGCTCCGTTTTGGTTTTAGAAGCAGACAGTTCTCCTTACAGCATATACTCCCATTCACTGAGAAATGTCCAAACGCAGCTCTTACCAGAAACGTGTTTCTAACTCCTGAATCTAAAGGGAGATTTAACTCACTTAGCTGAACAAACGCACAGCAGAGCAGATTGAAGGATACGTTTCTTCTGTGTTTTAGGCAGAGTTTTACTGCTATTTCGTTATATGCGGGAATAGTGCTGGAAATGCCTGTTTTGATATCTCTCCACAGAAAGCGTTTCCAGACTTCCCCTTCAACACACGAGTTTAACTCTGTAAGTTGAATGCACACATTGAGGACTGTTCTGTTAGGTAGCTCCGTTTTGGTTTTAGAAGCAGACAGTTCTCCTTACAGCATATACTCCCATTCACTGAGAAATGTCCAAACACAGCCCTTACCAGAAACGTGTTTCTAACTCCTGAATCTAAAGGGAGATTTAACTCACTTAGCTGAACAAACGCACAGCAGAGCAGATTGAAGGATACGTTTCTTCTGTGTTTTAGGCAGAGTTTTACTGCTATTTCGTTATATGCGGGAATAGTGCTGGAAATGCCTGTTTTGAGATCTCTCCACAGAAAGCGTTTCCAGACTTCCCCTTCAACACGCGAGTTTACCTCTGTAAGTTGAATGCACACATTGAAGACCGTTCTGTTAGGTAGCTCCGTTTTGGTTTTAGAAGCAGACAGTTCTCCTTACAGCATATACTCCCATTCACTGAGGAATGTCCAAACGCAGCTCTTACCAGAAACGTGTTTCTAACCCCTGAATCTAAAGGGAGATTTAATTCACTTAGCTGAACAAATGCACAGCAGAGCAGATTGAAGGATACGTTTCTTCTGTGTTTTAGGCAGAGTTTTACTGCTATTTCGTTATATGCGGGAATAGTGCTGGAAATGCCTGGAAATGCCTGTTTTGAGATCTCTCCACAGAAAGCGTTTCCAGACTTCCCCTTCAACACACGAGTTTAACTCTGTAAGTTGAATGCACATATTGATGACCGTTCTGTTAGGTAGCTCCGTCGTGGTTTTAGAAGCAGACCGTTCTCCTTACAGCATATACTCCCATTCACTGAGAAATGTCCAAACGCAGCTCTTACAAGAAACGTGTTTCTAACTCCTGAATCTAAAGGGAGATTTAACTCACTTAGCTGAACAAACGCACAGCAGAGCAGATTGAAGGATACGTTTCTTCTGTGTTTTAGGCAGAGTTTTACTGCTATTTCGTTATATGCGGGAATAGTGCTGGAAATGCCTGGAAATGCCTGTTTTGAGATCTTTCCACAGAAAGCGTTTCCACACTTCCCCTTCAACACACGAGTTTAACTCTGTAAGTTGAATGCACACATTGAAGACCGTTCTGTTAGGTAGCTCCGTTTTGGTTTTAGAAGCAGACAGTTCTCCTTACAGCATATACTCCCATTCACTGAGAAATGTCCAAACGCAGCTCTTACCAGAAACGTGTTTCTAACTCCTGAATCTAAAGGGAGATTTAACTCACTTAGCTGAACAAACGCACAGCAGAGCAGATTGAAGGATACGTTTCTTCTGTGTTTTAGGCAGAGTTTTACTGCTATTTCGTTATATGCGGGAATAGTGCTGGAAATGCCTGTTTTGATGTCTCTCCACAGAAAGCGTTTCCAGACTTCCCCTTCAACACACGAGTTTAACTCTGTAAGTTGAATGCACACATTGAGGACTGTTCTGTTAGGTAGCTCCGTTTTGGTTTTAGAAGCAGACAGTTCTCCTTACAGCATATACTCCCATTCACTGAGAAATGTCCAAACACAGCTCTTACCAGAAACGTGTTTCTAACTCCTGAATCTAAAGGGAGATTTAACTCACTTAGCTGAACAAACGCACAGCAGAGCAGATTGAAGGATACGTTTCTTCTGTGTTTTAGGCAGAGTTTTACTGCTATTTCGTTATATGCGGGAATAGTGCTGGAAATGCCTGTTTTGAGATCTCTCCACAGAAAGCGTTTCCAGACTTCCCCTTCAACACACGAGTTTAACTCTGTAAGTTCAATGCACACATTGAAGACCGTTCTGTTAGGTAGCTCCGTTTTGGTTTTAGAAGCAGACAGTTCTCCTTACAGCATATACTCCCATTCACTGAGGAATGTCCAAACGCAGCTCTTACCAGAAACGTGTTTCTAACCCCTGAATCTAAAGGGAGATTTAACTCACTTACCTGAACAAATGCACAGCAGAGCAGATTGAAGGATACGTTTCTTCTGTGTTTTAGGCAGAGTTTTACTGCTATTTCGTTATATGCGGGAATAGTGCTGGAAATGCCTGGAAATGCCTATTTTGAGATCTCTCCACAGAAAGCGTTTCCAGACTTCCCCTTCAACACACGAGTTTAACTCTGTAAGTTGAATGCACACATTGATGACCGTTCTGTTAGGTAGCTCCGTTTTGGTTTTAGAAGCAGACAGTTCTCCTTACAGCATATACTCCCATTCACTGAGAAATGTCCAAACGCAGCTCTTACAAGAAACGTGTTTCTAACTCCTGAATCTAAAGGGAGATTTAACTCACTTAGCTGAACAAACGCACAGCAGAGCAGATTGAAGGATATGTTTCTTCTGCGTTTTAGGCAGAGTTTTACTGCTATTTCGTTATATGCGGGAATAGTGCTGGAAATGCCAGGAAATGCCTGTTTTGAGATCTTTCCACAGAAAGCGCTTCCACACTTCCCCGTCAACACACGAGTTTAACTCTGTAAGTTGAATGCACACATTGAAGACCGTTCTGTTAGGTAGCTCCGTTTTGGTTTTAGAAGCAGACAGTTCTCCTTACAGCATATACTCCCATTCACTGAGAAATGTCCAAACGCAGCTCTTACCAGAAACGTGTTTCTAACTCCTGAATCTAAAGGGAGATTTATCTCACTTAGCTGAACAAACGCACAGCAGAGCATATTGAAGGATACGTTTCTTCTGTGTTTTAGGCAGAGTTTTACTGCTATTTCGTTATATGCGGGAATAGTGCTGGAAATGCCTGTTTTGAGATCTCTCCACAGAAAGCGTTTCCAGACTTCCCCTTCAACACACGAGTTTAACTCTGTAAGTTGAATGCACACATTGAAGACCGTTCTGTTAGGTAGCTCCGTTTTGGTTTTAGAAGCAGACAGTTCTCCTTACAGCATATACTCCCATTCACTGAGAAATGTCCAAACGCAGCTCTTACCAGAAACGTGTTTCTAACTCCTGAATCTAAAGGGAGATTTAACTCACTTAGCTGAACAAACGCACAGCAGAGCAGATTGAAGGATAAGTTCCTTCTGTGTTTTAGGCAGAGTTTTACTGCTATTTCGTTATATGCGGGAGTAGTGGTGGAAATGCCTGTTTTGAGATCTCTCCACAGAAATCGTTTCCAGACTTCCCCTTCAACACACGAGTTTAACTCTGTAAGTTGAATGCACACATTGATGACCGTTCTGTTAGGTAGCTCCGTTTTGGTTTTAGAAGCAGACAGTTCTCCTTACAGCATATACTCCCATTCACTGAGAAATGTCCAAACGCAGCTCTTACAAGAAACGTGTTTCTAACTCCTGAATCTAAAGGGAGATTTAACTCACTTAGCTGAACAAACGCACAGCAGAGTAGATTGAAGGATACGTTTCTTCTGTGTTTTAGGCAGAGTTTTACTGCTATTTCGTTATATGCGGGAATAGTGCTGGAAATGCCTGGAAATGCCTGTTTTGAGATCTTTCCACAGAAAGCGTTTCCACACTTCCCCTTCAACACACGAGTTTAACTCTGTAAGTTGAATGCACACATTGAAGACCGTTCTGTTAGGTAGCTCCGTTTTGGTTTTAGAAGCAGACAGTTCTCCTTACAGCATATACTCCCATTCACTGAGAAATGTCCAAACGCAGCTCTTACCAGAATCGTGTTTCTAACTCCTGAATCTAAAGGGAGATTTAACTCACTTAGCTGAACAAACGCACAGCAGAGCAGATTGAAGGATGCGTTTCTTCTGTGTTTTAGGTAGAGTTTTACTGCTATTTCGTTATATGCGGGAATAGTGCTGGAAATGCCTGTTTTGAGATCTCTCCACAGAAAGCGTTTCCAGACTTCCCCTTCAACACGCGAGTTTAACTCTGTAAGTTGAATGCACACATTGAAGACCGTTCTGTTAAGTAGCTCCGTTTTGGTGTTAGAAGCAGACAGTTCTCCTTACAGCATATACTCCCATTCACTGAGGAATGTCCAAACGCAGCTCTTACCAGAAACGTGTTTCTAACCCCTGAATCTAAAGGGAGATTTAATTCACTTAGCTGAACAAATGCACAGCAGAGCAGATTGAAGGATACGTTTCTTCTGTGTTTTAGGCAGAGTTTTACTGCTATTTCGTTATATGCGGGAATAGTGCTGGAAATGCCTGGAAATGCCTGTTTTGAGATCTCTCCACAGAAAGCGTTTCCAGACTTCCCATTCAACACACGAGTTTAACTCTGTAAGTTGAATGCACACATTGATGACCGTTCTGTTAGGTAGCTCCGTTTTGGTTTTAGAAGCAGACAGTTCTCCTTACAGCATATACTCCCATTCACTGAGAAATGTCCAAACGCAGCTCTTACAAGAAACGTGTTTCTAACTCCTGAATCTAAAGGGAGTTTTAACTCACTTAGCTGAACAAACGCACAGCAGAGCAGATTGAAGGATACGTTTCTTCTGTGTTTTAGGCAGAGTTTTACTGCTATTTCGTTATATGCGGGAATAGTGCTGGAAATGCCTGGAAATGCCTGTTTTGAGATCTTTCCACAGAAAGCGTTTCCACACTTCCCCTTCAACACACGAGTTTAACACTGTAAGTTGAATGCACACATTGAAGACCGTTCTGTTAGGTAGCTCCGTTTTGGTTTTAGAAGCAGACAGTTCTCCTTACAGCATATACTCCCATTCACTGAGAAATGTCCAAACGCAGCTCTTACCAGAAACGTGTTTCTAACTCCTGAATCTAAAGGGAGATTTAACTCACTTAGCTGAACAAACGCACAGCAGAGCAGATTGAAGGATACGTTTCTTCTGTGTTTTAGGCAGAGTTTTACTGCTATTTCGTTATATGCGGGAATAGTGCTGGAAATGCCTGTTTTGAGATCTCTCCACAGAAAGCGTTTCCAGACTTCCCCTTCAACACACGAGTTTAACTCTGTAAGTTGAATGCACACATTGAAGACCGTTCTGTTAGGTAGCTCCGTTTTGGTTTTAGAAGCAGACAGTTCTCCTTACAGCATATACTCCCATTCAATGAGAAATGTCCAAACGCAGCTCTTACCAGAAACGTGTTTCTAACTCCTGAATCTAAAGGGAGATTTAACTCACTTAGGTGAACAAACGCACAGCAGAGCAGATTGAAGGATACGTTTCTTCTGTGTTTAAGGCAGAGTTTTACTGCTATTTCGTTATATGCGGGAATAGTGCTGGAAATGCCTGTTTTGAGATCTCTCCTCAGAAAGCGTTTCCAGACTTCCCCTTCAACACACGAGTTTAACTCTGTAAGTTGAATGCACACATTGAAGACCGTTCTGTTAGGTAGCTCGGTTTTGGTTTTAGAAGCAGACAGTTCTCCTTACAGCATATACTGCCATTCACTGAGAAATGTCCAAACGCAGCTCTTACCAGAAACGTGTTTCTAACTCCTGAATCTAAAGGGAGATTTAACTCACTTAGCTGAACAAATGCACAGCAGAGCAGATTGAAGGATACGTTTCTTCTGTGTTTTAGGCAGAGTTTTACTGCTATTTCGTTATATGCGGGAATAGTGCTGGAAATGCCTGGAAATGCCTGTTTTGAGATCTCTCCACAGAAAGGGTTTCCAGACTTCCCCTTCAACACACGAATTTAACTCTGTAAGTTGAATGCACACATTGAAGACCGTTCTGTTAGGTAGCTCCGTTTTGGTTTTAGAAGCAGACAGTTCTCCTTACAGCATATACTCCCATTCACTGAGAAATGTCCAAACACAGCTCTTACCAGAAACGTGTTTCTAACTCCTGAATCTAAAGGGAGATTTAACTCACTTAGCTGAACAAACGCACAGCAGAGCAGATTGAAGGATACGTTTCTTCTGTGTTTTAGGCAGAGTTTTACTGCTATTTCGTTATATGCGGGAATAGTGCTGGAAATGCCTGTTTTGAGATCTCTCCACAGAAAGCGTTTCCAGACTTCCCCTTCAACACGCGAGTTTAACTCTGTAAGTTGAATGCACACATTGAAGACCGTTCTGTTAGGTAGCTCCGTTTTGGTTTTAGAAGCAGACAGTTCTCCTTACAGCATATACACCCATTCACTGAGGAATGTCCAAACGCAGCTCTTACCAGAAACGTGTTTCTAACCCCTGAATCTAAAGGGAGATTTAATTCACTTAGCTGAACAAATGCACAGCAGAGCAGATTGAAGGATACGTTTCTTCTGTGTTTTAGGCAGAGTTTTACTGCTATTTCTTTATATGCGGGAATAGTGCTGGAAATGCCTGTTTTGAGATCTCTCCACAGAAAGCGTTTCCAGACTTCCCCTTCAACACACGAGTTTAACTCTGTAAGTTCAATGCACACATTGAAGACCGTTCTGTTAGGTAGCTCCGTTTTGGTTTTAGAAGCAGACAGTTCTCCTTACAGCATATACTCCCATTCACTGAGGAATGTCCAAACGCAGCTCTTACCAGAAACGTGTTTCTAACTCCTGAATCTAAAGGGAGATTTAACTCACTTAGCTGAACAAACGCACAGCAGAGCAGATTGAAGGATACGTTTCTTCTGTGTTTTAGGCAGAGTTTTACTGCTATTTCGTTATATGCGGGAATAGTGCTGGAAATGCCTGGAAATGCCTGTTTTGAGATCGTTCCACAGAAAGCGTTTCCACACTTCCCCTTCAACACACGAGTTTAACTCTGTAAGTTGAATGCACACATTGAAGACCGTTCTGTTAGGTAGCTCCGTTTTGGTTTTAGAAGCAGACAGTTCTCCTTACAGCATATACTCCCATTCACTGAGAAATGTCCAAACGCAGCTCTTACCAGAATCGTGTTTCTAACTCCTGAATCTAAAGGGAGATTTAACTCACTTAGCTGAACAAACGCACAGCAGAGCAGATTGAAGGATACGTTTCTTCTGTGTTTTAGGTAGAGTTTTACTGCTATTTCGTTATATGCGGGAATAGTGCTGGAAATGCCTGTTTTGAGATCTCTCCACAGAAAGCGTTTCCAGACTTCCCCTTCAACACGCGAGTTTAACTCTGTAAGTTGAATGCACACATTGAAGACCGTTCTGTTAGGTAGCTCCGTTTTGGTGTTAGAAGCAGACAGTTCTCCTTACAGCATATACTCCCATTCACTGAGGAATGTCCAAACGCAGCTCTTACCAGAAACGTGTTTCTAACCCCTGAATCTAAAGGGAGATTTAATTCACTTAGCTGAACAAATGCACAGCAGAGCAGATTGAAGGATACGTTTCTTCTGTGTTTTAGGCAGAGTTTTACTGCTATTTCGTTATATGCGGGAATAGTGCTGGAAATGCCTGGAAATGCCTGTTTTGAGATCTCTCCACAGAAAGCGTTTCCAGACTTCCCATTCAACACACGAGTTTAACTCTGTAAGTTGAATGCACACATTGATGACCGTTCTGTTAGGTAGCTCCGTTTTGGTTTTAGAAGCAGACAGTTCTCCTTACAGCATATACTCCCATTCACTGAGAAATGTCCAAACGCAGCTCTTACAAGAAACGTGTTTCTAACTCCTGAATCTAAAGGGAGATTTAACTCACTTAGCTGAACAAACGCACAGCAGAGCAGATTGAAGGATACGTTTCTTCTGTGTTTTAGGCAGAGTTTTACTGCTATTTCGTTATATGCGGGAATAGTGCTGGAAATGCCTTGAAATGCCTGTTTTGAGATCTTTCCACAGAAAGCGTTTCCACACTTCCCCTTCAACACACGAGTTTAACTCTGTAAGTTGAATGCACACATTGAAGACCGTTCTGTTAGGTAGCTCCGTTTTGGTTTTAGAAGCAGACAGTTCTCCTTACAGCATATACTCCCATTCACTGAGAAATGTCCAAACGCAGCTCTTACCAGAAACGTGTTTCTAACTCCTGAATCTAAAGGGAGATTTAACTCACTTAGCTGAACAAACGCACAGCAGAGCAGATTGAAGGATACGTTTCTTCTGTGTTTTAGGCAGAGTTTTACTGCTATTTCGTTATATGCGGGAATAGTGCTGGAAATGCCTGTTTTGAGATCTCTCCACAGAAAGCGTTTCCAGACTTCCCCTTCAACACACGAGTTTAACTCTGTAAGTTGAATGCACACATTGAAGACCGTTCTGTTAGGTAGCTCCGTTTTGGTTTTAGAAGCAGACAGTTCTCCTTACAGCATATACTCCCATTCACTGAGAAATGTCCAAACGCAGCTCTTACCAGAAACGTGTTTCTAACTCCTGAATCTAAAGGGAGATTTAACTCACTTAGCTGAACAAACGCACAGCAGAGCAGATTGAAGGATACGTTTCTTCTGTGTTTAAGGCAGAGTTTTACTGCTATTTCGTTATATGCGGGAATAGTGCTGGAAATGCCTGTTTTGAGATCTCTCCTCAGAAAGCGTTTCCAGACTTCCCCTTCAACACACGAGTTTAACTCTGTAAGTTGAATGCACACATTGAAGACCGTTCTGTTAGGTAGCTCCGTTTTGGTGTTAGAAGCAGACAGTTCTCCTTACAGCATATACTCCCATTCACTGAGGAATGTCCAAACGCAGCTCTTACCAGAAACGTGTTTCTAACCCCTGAATCTAAAGGGAGATTTAATTCACTTAGCTGAACAAATGCACAGCAGAGCAGATTGAAGGATACGTTTCTTCTGTGTTTTAGGCAGAGTTTTACTGCTATTTCGTTATATGCGGGAATAGTGCTGGAAATGCCTGGAAATGCCTGTTTTGAGATCTCTCCACAGAAAGCGTTTCCAGACTTCCCCTTCAACACACGAGTTTAACTCTGTAAGTTGAATGCACACATTGATGACCGTTCTGTTAGGTAGCTCCGTTTTGGTTTTAGAAGCAGACAGTTCTCCTTACAGCATATACTCCCATTCACTGAGAAATGTCCAAACGCAGCTCTTACAAGAAACGTGTTTCTAACTCCTGAATCTAAAGGGAGATTTAACTCACTTAGCTGAACAAACGCACAGCAGAGCAGATTGAAGGATACGTTTCTTCTGTGTTTTAGGCAGAGTTTTACTGCTATTTCGTTATATGCGGGAATAGGGCTGGAAATGCCTGGAAATGCCTGTTGTGAGATCTTTCCACAGAAAGCGTTTCCACACTTCCCCTTCAACACACGAGTTTAACTCTGTAAGTTGAATGCACACATTGAAGACCGTTCTGTTAGGTAGCTCCGTTTTGGTTTTAGAAGCAGACAGTTCTCCTTACAGCATATACTCCCATTCACTGAGAAATGTCCAAACGCAGCTCTTACCAGAAACGTGTTTCTAACTCCTGAATCTAAAGGGAGATTTAACTCACTTAGCTGAACAAACGCACAGCAGAGCAGATTGAAGGATACGTTTCTTCTGTGTTTTAGGCAGAGTTTTACTGCTATTTTGTTATATGCGGGAATAGTGCTGGAAATGCCTGTTTTGAGATCTCTCCACAGAAAGCGTTTCCAGACTTCCCCTTCAACACACGAGTTTAACTCTGTAAGTTGAATGCACACATTGAAGACCGTTCTGTTAGGTAGCTCCGTTTTGGTTTTAGAAGCAGACAGTTCTCCTTACAGCATATACTCCCATTCACTGAGAAATGTCCAAACGCAGCTCTTACCAGAAACGTGTTTCTAACTCCTGAATCTAAAGGGAGATTTAACTCACTTAGCTGAACAAACGCACAGCAGAGCAGATTGAAGGATACGTTTCTTCTGTGTTTTAGGCAGAGTTTTACTGCTGTTTCGTTATATGCGGGAATAGTGCTGGAAATGCCTGTTTTGAGATCTCTCCACAGAAAGCGTTTCCAGACTTCCCCTTCAACACACGAGTTTAACTCTGTAAGTTGAATGCACACATTGAAGACCGTTCTGTTAGGTAGCTCCGTTTTGGTTTTAGAAGCAGACAGTTCTCCTTACAGCATATACTCCCATTCACTGAGAAATGTCCAAACGCAGCTCTTACCAGAAACGTGTTTCTAACTCCTGAATCTAAAGGGAGATTTAACTCACTTAGCTGAACAAACGCACAGCAGAGCAGATTGAAGGATACGTTTCTTCTGTGTTTAAGGCAGAGTTTTACTGCTATTTCGTTATATGCGGGAATAGTGCTGGAAATGCCTGTTTTGAGATCTCTCCACAGAAAGCGTTTCCAGACTTCCCCTTCAACACACGAGTTTAACTCTGTAAGTTGAATGCACACATTGAAGACCGTTCTGTTAGGTAGCTCGGTTTTGGTTTTAGAAGCAGACAGTTCTCCTTACAGCATATACTGCCATTCACTGAGAAATGTCCAAACGCAGCTCTTACCAGAAACGTGTTTCTAACTCCTGAATCTAAAGGGAGATTTAACTCACTTAGCTGAACAAATGCACAGCAGAGCAGATTGAAGGATACGTTTCTTCTGTGTTTTAGGCAGAGTTTTACTGCTATTTCGTTATATGCGGGAATAGTGCTGGAAATGCCTGGAAATGCCTGTTTTGAGATCTCTCCACAGAAAGGGTTTCCAGACTTCCCCTTCAACACACGAGTTTAACTCTGTAAGTTGAATGCACACATTGAAGACCGTTCTGTTAGGTAGCTCCGTTTTGGTTTTAGAAGCAGACAGTTCTCCTTACAGCATATACTCCCATTCACTGAGAAATGTCCAAACACAGCTCTTACCAGAAACGTGTTTCTAACTCCTGAATCTAAAGGGAGATTTAACTCACTTAGCTGAACAAACGCACAGCAGAGCAGATTGAAGGATACGTTTCTTCTGTGTTTTAGGCAGAGTTTTACTGCTATTTCGTTATATGCGGGAATAGTGCTGGAAATGCCTGTTTTGAGATCTCTCCACAGAAAGCGTTTCCAGACTTCCCCTTCAACACGCGAGTTTAACTCTGTAAGTTGAATGCACACATTGAAGACCGTTCTGTTAGGTAGCTCCGTTTTGGTTTTAGAAGCAGACAGTTCTCCTTACAGCATATACACCCATTCACTGAGGAATGTCCAAACGCAGCTCTTACCAGAAACGTGTTTCTAACCCCTGAATCTAAAGGGAGATTTAATTCACTTAGCTGAACAAATGCACAGCAGAGCAGATTGAAGGATACGTTTCTTCTGTGTTTTAGGCAGAGTTTTACTGCTATTTCGTTATATGCGGGAATAGTGCTGGAAATGCCTGGAAATGCCTGTTTTGAGATCTCTTCACAGAAAGCGTTTCCAGACTTCCCCTTCAACACACGAGTTTAACTCTGTAAGTTGAATGCACACATTGATGACCGTTCTGTTAGGTAGCTCCGTCTTGGTTTTAGAAGCAGACCGTTCTCCTTACAGCATATACTCCCATTCACTGAGAAATGTCCAAACGCAGCTCTTACAAGAAACGTGTTTCTAACTCCTGAATCTAAAGGGAGATTTAACTCACTTAGCTGAACAAACGCACAGCAGAGCAGATTGAAGGATACGTTTCTTCTGTGTTTTAGGCAGAGTTTTACTGCTATTTCGTTATATGCGGGAATAGTGCTGGAAATGCCTGGAAATGCCTGTTTTGAGATCTTTCCACAGAAAGCGTTTCCACACTTCCCCTTCAACACACGAGTTTAACTCTGTAAGTTGAATGCACACATTGAAGACCGTTCTGTTAGGTAGCTCCGTTTTGGTTTTAGAAGCAGACAGTTCTCCTTACAGCATATACTCCCATTCACTGAGAAATGTCCAAACGCAGCTCTTACCAGAAACGTGTTTCTAACTCCTGAATCTAAAGGGAGATTTAACTCACTTAGCTGAACAAACGCACAGCAGAGCAGATTGAAGGATACGTTTCTTCTGTGTTTTAGGCAGAGTTTTACTGCTATTTCGTTATATGCGGGAATAGTGCTGGAAATGCCTGTTTTGATATCTCTCCACAGAAAGCGTTTCCAGACTTCCCCTTCAACACACGAGTTTAACTCTGTAAGTTGAATGCACACATTGAGGACTGTTCTGTTAGGTAGCTCCGTTTTGGTTTTAGAAGCAGACAGTTCTCCTTACAGCATATACTCCCATTCACTGAGAAATGTCCAAACACAGCTCTTACCAGAAACGTGTTTCTAACTCCTGAATCTAAAGGGAGATTTAACTCACTTAGCTGAACAAACGCACAGCAGAGCAGATTGAAGGATACGTTTCTTCTGTGTTTTAGGCAGAGTTTTACTGCTATTTCGTTATATGCGGGAATAGTGCTGGAAATGCCTGTTTTGAGATCTCTCCACAGAAAGCGTTTCCAGACTTCCCCTTCAACACACGAGTTTAACTCTGTAAGTTCAATGCACACATTGAAGACCGTTCTGTTAGGTAGCTCCGTTTTGGTTTTAGAAGCAGACAGTTATCCTTACAGCATATACTCCCATTCACTGAGGAATGTCCAAACGCAGCTCTTACCAGAAACGTGTTTCTAACCCCTGAATCTAAAGGGAGATTAACTCACTTAGCTGAACAAATGCACAGCAGAGCAGATTGAAGGATACGTTTCTTCTGTGTTTTAGGCAGAGTTTTACTGCTATTTCGTTATATGCGGGAATAGTGCTGGAAATGCCTGGAAATGCCTATTTTGAGATCTCTCCACAGAAAGCGTTTCCAGACTTCCCCTTCAACACACGAGTTTAACTCTGTAAGTTGAATGCACACATTGATGACCGTTCTGTTAGGTAGCTCCGTTTTGGTTTTAGAAGCAGACAGTTCTCCTTACAGCATATACTCCCATTCACTGAGAAATGTCCAAACGCAGCTCTTACCAGAAACGTGTTTCTAACTCCTGAATCTAAAGGGAGATTTAACTCACTTAGCTGAACAAATGCACCGCAGAGCAGATTGAAGGATACGTTTCTTCTGTGTTTTAGGCAGAGTTTTACTGCTATTTCGTTATATGCGGGAATAGTGCTGGAAATGCCTGGAAATGCCTGTTTTGAGATCTCTCCACAGAAAGGGTTTCCAGACTTCCCCTTCAACACACGAGTTTAACTCTGTAAGTTGAATGCACACATTGAAGACCGTTCTGTTAGGTAGCTCCGTTTTGGTTTTAGAAGCAGACAGTTCTCCTTACAGCATATACTCCCATTCACTGAGAAATGTCCAAACACAGCTCTTACCAGAAACGTGTTTCTAACTCCTGAATCTAAAGGGAGATTTAACTCACTTAGCTGAACAAACGCACAGCAGAGCAGATTGAAGGATACGTTTCTTCTGTGTTTTAGGCAGAGTTTTACTGCTATTTCGTTATATGCGGGAATAGTGCTGGAAATGCCTGTTTTGAGATCTCTCCACAGAAAGCGTTTCCAGACTTCCCCTTCAACACGCGAGTTTAACTCTGTAAGTTGAATGCACACATTGAAGACCGTTCTGTTAGGTAGCTCCGTTTTGGTTTTAGAAGCAGACAGTTCTCCTTACAGCATATACACCCATTCACTGAGGAATGTCCAAACGCAGCTCTTACCAGAAACGTGTTTCTAACCCCTGAATCTAAAGGGAGATTTAATTCACTTAGCTGAACAAATGCACAGCAGAGCAGATTGAAGGATACGTTTCTTCTGTGTTTTAGGCAGAGTTTTACTGCTATTTCGTTATATGCGGGAATAGTGCTGGAAATGCCTGGAAATGCCTGTTTTGAGATCTCTTCACAGAAAGCGTTTCCAGACTTCCCCTTCAACACACGAGTTTAACTCTGTAAGTTGAATGCACACATTGATGACCGTTCTGTTAGGTAGCTCCGTCTTGGTTTTAGAAGCAGACCGTTCTCCTTACAGCATATACTCCCATTCACTGAGAAATGTCCAAACGCAGCTCTTACAAGAAACGTGTTTCTAACTCCTGAATCTAAAGGGAGATTTAACTCACTTAGCTGAACAAACGCACAGCAGAGCAGATTGAAGGATACGTTTCTTCTGTGTTTTAGGCAGAGTTTTACTGCTATTTCGTTATATGCGGGAATAGTGCTGGAAATGCCTGGAAATGCCTGTTTTGAGATCTTTCCACAGAAAGCGTTTCCACACTTCCCCTTCAACACACGAGTTTAACTCTGTAAGTTGAATGCACACATTGAAGACCGTTCTGTTAGGTAGCTCCGTTTTGGTTTTAGAAGCAGACAGTTCTCCTTACAGCATATACTCCCATTCACTGAGAAATGTCCAAACGCAGCTCTTACCAGAAACGTGTTTCTAACTCCTGAATCTAAAGGGAGATTTAACTCACTTAGCTGAACAAACGCACAGCAGAGCAGATTGAAGGATACGTTTCTTCTGTGTTTTAGGCAGAGTTTTACTGCTATTTCGTTATATGCGGGAATAGTGCTGGAAATGCCTGTTTTGATATCTCTCCACAGAAAGCGTTTCCAGACTTCCCCTTCAACACACGAGTTTAACTCTGTAAGTTGAATGCACACATTGAGGACTGTTCTGTTAGGTAGCTCCGTTTTGGTTTTAGAAGCAGACAGTTCTCCTTACAGCATATACTCCCATTCACTGAGAAATGTCCAAACACAGCCCTTACCAGAAACGTGTTTCTAACTCCTGAATCTAAAGGGAGATTTAACTCACTTAGCTGAACAAACGCACAGCAGAGCAGATTGAAGGATACGTTTCTTCTGTGTTTTAGGCAGAGTTTTACTGCTATTTCGTTATATGCGGGAATAGTGCTGGAAATGCCTGTTTTGAGATCTCTCCACAGAAAGCGTTTCCAGACTTCCCCTTCAACACACGAGTTTAACTCTGTAAGTTCAATGCACACATTGAAGACCGTTCTGTTAGGTAGCTCCGTTTTGGTTTTAGAAGCAGACAGTTATCCTTACAGCATATACTCCCATTCACTGAGGAATGTCCAAACGCAGCTCTTACCAGAAACGTGTTTCTAACCCCTGAATCTAAAGGGAGATTAACTCACTTAGCTGAACAAATGCACAGCAGAGCAGATTGAAGGATACGTTTCTTCTGTGTTTTAGGCAGAGTTTTACTGCTATTTCGTTATATGCGGGAATAGTGCTGGAAATGCCTGGAAATGCCTATTTTGAGATCTCTCCACAGAAAGCGTTTCCAGACTTCCCCTTCAACACACGAGTTTAACTCTGTAAGTTGAATGCACACATTGATGACCGTTCTGTTAGGTAGCTCCGTTTTGGTTTTAGAAGCAGACAGTTCTCCTTACAGCATATACTCCCATTCACTGAGAAATGTCCAAACGCAGCTCTTACAAGAAACGTGTTTCTAACTCCTGAATCTAAAGGGAGATTTAACTCACTTAGCTGAACAAACGCACAGCAGAGCAGATTGAAGGATACGTTTCTTCTGTGTTTTAGGCAGAGTTTTACTGCTATTTCGTTATATGCGGGAATAGTGCTGGAAATGCCTGGAAATGCCTGTTTTGAGATCTTTCCACAGAAAGCGTTTCCACACTTCCCCTTCAACACACGAGTTTAACTCTGTAAGTTGAATGCACAAATTGAAGACCGTTCTGTTAGGTAGCTCCGTTTTGGTTTTAGAAGCAGACAGTTCTCCTTACAGCATATACTCCCATTCACTGAGAAATGTCCAAACGCAGCTCTTACCAGAAACGTGTTTCTAACTCCTGAATCTAAAGGGAGATTTAACTCACTTAGCTGAACAAACGCACAGCAGAGCAGATTGAAGGATACGTTTCTTCTGTGTTTTAGGCAGAGTTTTACTGCTATTTCGTTATATGCGGGAATAGTGCTGGAAATGCCTGTTTTGATATCTCTCCACAGAAAGCGTTTCCAGACTTCCCCTTCAACACACGAGTTTAACTCTGTAAGTTGAATGCACACATTGAGGACTGTTCTGTTAGGTAGCTCCGTTTTGGTTTTAGAAGCAGACAGTTCTCCTTACAGCATATACTCCCATTCACTGAGAAATGTCCAAACACAGCTCTTACCAGAAACGTGTTTCTAACCCCTGAATCTAAAGGGAGATTTAACTCACTTAGCTGAACAAATGCACAGCAGAGCAGATTGAAGGATACGTTTCTTCTGTGTTTTAGGCAGAGTTTTACTGCTATTTCGTTATATGCGGGAATAGTGCTGGAAATGCCTGGAAATGCCTATTTTGAGATCTCTCCACAGAAAGCGTTTCCAGACTTCCCCTTCAACACACGAGTTTAACTCTGTAAGTTGAATGCACACATTGATGACCGTTCTGTTAGGTAGCTCCGTTTTGGTTTTAGAAGCAGACAGTTCTCCTTACAGCATATACTCCCATTCACTGAGAAATGTCCAAACGCAGCTCTTACAAGAAAAGTGTTTCTAACTCCTGAATCAAAAGGGAGATTTAACTCACTTAGCTGAACAAATGCACAGCAGAGCAGATTGAAGGATACGTTTCTTCTGTGTTTTAGGCAGAGTTTTACTGCTATTTCGTTATATGCGGGAATAGTGCTGGAAATGCCAGGAAATGCCTGTTTTGAGATCTTTCCACAGAAAGCGCTTCCACACTTCCCCTTCAACACACGAGTTTAACTCTGTAAGTTGAATGCACACATTGAAGACCGTTCTGTTAGGTAGCTCCGTTTTGGTTTTAGAAGCAGACAGTTCTCCTTACAGCATATACTCCCATTCTCTGAGAAATGTCCAAACGCATCTCTTACCAGAAACGTGTTTCTAACTCCTGAATCTAAAGGGAGATTTAACTCACTTAGCTGAACAAACGCACAGAAGAGCAGATTGAAGGATACGTTTCTTCTGTGTTTTAGGCAGAGTTTTACTGCTATTTCGTTATATGCGGGAATAGTGCTGGAAATGCCTGTTTTGAGATCTCTCCACAGAAAGCGTTTCCAGACTTCCCCTTGAACACACGAGTTTAACTCTGTAAGTTGAATGCACACATTGAAGACCGTTCTGTTAGGTAGCTCCGTTTTGGTTTTAGAAGCAGACAGTTCTCCTTACAGCATATACTCCCATTCACTGAGAAATGTCCAAACGCAGCTCTTACCAGAAACGTGTTTCTAACTCCTGAATCTAAAGGGAGATTTAACTCACTTAGCTGAACAAACGCACAGCAGAGCAGATTGAAGGATACGTTTCTTCTGTGTTTTAGGCAGAGTTTTACTGCTATTTCGTTATATGCGGGAATAGTGCTGGAAATGCCTGTTTTGATATCTCTCCACAGAAAGCGTTTCCAGACTTCCCCTTCAACAGACGAGTTTAACTCTGTAAGTTGAATGCACACATTGAGGACTGTTCTGTTAGGTAGCTCCGTTTTGGTTTTAGAAGCAGACAGTTCTCCTTACAGCATATACTCCCATTCACTGAGAAATGTCCAAACACAGCTCTTACCAGAAACGTGTTTCTACCTCCTGAATCTAAAGGGAGATTTAACTCACTTAGCTGAACAAACGCACAGCAGAGCAGATTGAAGGATACGTTTCTTCTGTGTTTTAGGCAGAGTTTTACTGCTATTTCCTTATATGCGGGAATAGTGCTGGAAATGCCTGGAAATGCCTGTTTTGAGATCTCTCCACAGAAAGCGTTTCCAGACTTCCCCTTCAACACATGAGTTTAACTCTGTAAGTTGAATGCACACATTGGAGACCGTTCTGTTAGGTAGCTCCGTTTTGGTTTTAGAAGCAGACAGTTCTCCTTACAGCATATACTCCCATTCACTGAGAAATGTCCAAACGCAGCTCTTACCAGAAACGTGTTTCTAACTCCTGAATCTAAAGGGAGATTTAACTCACTTAGCTGAACAAACGCACAGAAGAGCAGATTGAAGGATACGTTTCTTCTGTGTTTTAGGCAGAGTTTTACTGCTATTTCGTTATATGCGGGAATAGTGCTGGAAATGCCTGTTTTGAGATCTCTCCACAGAAAGCGTTTCCAGACTTCCCCTTGAACACACGAGTTTAACTCTGTAAGTTGAATGCACACATTGAAGACCGTTCTGTTAGGTAGCTCCGTTTTGGTTTTAGAAGCAGACAGTTCTCCTTACAGCATATACTCCCATTCACTGAGAAATGTCCAAACGCAGCTCTTACCAGAAACGTGTTTCTAACTCCTGAATCTAAAGGGAGATTTAACTCACTTAGCTGAACAAACGCACAGCAGAGCAGATTGAAGGATACGTTTCTTCTGTGTTTTAGGCAGAGTTTTACTGCTATTTCGTTATATGCGGGAATAGTGCTGGAAATGCCTGTTTTGATGTCTCTCCACAGAAAGCGTTTCCAGACTTCCCCTTCAACAGACGAGTTTAACTCTGTAAGTTGAATGCACACATTGAGGACTGTTCTGTTAGGTAGCTCCGTTTTGGTTTTAGAAGCAGACAGTTCTCCTTACAGCATATAATCCCATTCACTGAGAAATGTCCAAACACAGCTCTTACCAGAAACGTGTTTCTACCTCCTGAATCTAAAGGGAGATTTAACTCACTTAGCTGAACAAACGCACAGCAGAGCAGATTGAAGGATACGTTTCTTCTGTGTTTTAGGCAGAGTTTTACTGCTATTTCGTTATATGCGGGAATAGTGCTGGAAATGCCTGTTTTGAGATCTCTCCACAGAAAGCGTTTCCAGACTTCCCCTTCAACACCCGAGTTTAAATCTGTAAGTTGAATGCACACATTGAAGACCGTTCTGTTAGGTAGCTCCGTTTTGGTTTTAGAAGCAGACAGTTCTCCTTACAGCATATACTCCCATTCACTGAGAAATGTCCAAACGCAGCTCTTACCAGAAACGTGTTTCTAACTCCTGAATCTAAAGGGAGATTTAACTCACTTAGCTGAACAAACGCACAGCAGAGCAGATTGAAGGATACGTTTCTTCTGTGTTTTAGGCAGAGTTTTACTGCTATTTCGTTATATGCGGGAATAGTGCTGGAAATGCCTGTTTTGAGATCTCTCCACAGAAAGCGTTTCCAGACTTCCCCTTCAACACACGAGTTTAACTCTGTAAGTTGAATGCACACATTGAAGACCGTTCTGTTAGGTAGCTCCATTTTGGTTTTAGAAGCAGACAGTTCTCCTTACAGCATATACTCCCATTCACTGAGAAATGTCCAAACGCAGCTCTTACCAGAAACGTGTTTCTAACTCCTGAATCTAAAGGGAGATTTAACTCACTTAGCTGAACAAACGCACAGCAGAGCAGATTGAAGGATACGTTTCTTCTGTGTTTTAGGCAGAGTTTTACTGCTATTTCCTTATATGCGGGAATAGTGCTGGAAATGCCTGGAAATGCCTGTTTTGAGATCTCTCCACAGAAAGCGTTTCCAGACTTCCCCTTCAACACATGAGTTTAACTCTGTAAGTTGAATGCACACATTGGAGACCGTTCTGTTAGGTAGCTCCGTTTTGGTTTTAGAAGCAGACAGTTCTCCTTACAGCATATACTCCCATTCACTGAGAAATGTCCAAACGCAGCTCTTACCAGAAACGTGTTTCTAACTCCTGAATCTAAAGGGAGATTTAACTCACTTAGCTGAACAAACGCACAGCAGAGCAGATTGAAGGATACGTTTCTTCTGTGTTTTAGGCAGAATTTTACTGCTATTTCGTTATATGCGGGAATAGTGCTGGAAATGCCTGTTTTGAGATCTCTCCACAGAAAGCGTTTCCATACTTCCCCTTCAACACACGAGTTTAACTCTGTAAGTTGAATGCACACATTGAAGACCGTTCTGTTAGGTAGCTCCGTTTTGGTTTTAGAAGCAGACAGTTCTCCTTACAGCATATACTCCCATTCACTGAGAAATGTCCAAACGCAGCTCTTACCAGAAACGTGTTCCTAACTCCTGAATCTAAAGGGAGATTTAACTCACTTAGCTGAACAAACGCACAGCAGAGCAGACTGAAGGATACGTTTCTTCTGTGTTTTAGGCAGAGTTTTACTGCTATTTCGTTATATGCGGGAATAGTGCTGGAAATGCCTGGAAATGCCTGTTTTGAGATCTCTCCACAGAAAGCGTTTCCAGACTTCCCCTTCAACACACGAGTTTAACTCTGTAAGTTGAATGCACACATTGAAGACCGTTCTGTTAGGTAGCTCCGTTTTGGTTTTAGAAGCAGACAGTTCTCCTTACAGCATATACTCCCATTCACTGAGGAATATCCAAACGCAGCTCTTACCAGAAACGTGTTTCTAACTCCTGAATCTAAAGGGAGATTTAACTCACTTAGCTGAACAAATGCACAGAAGAGCAGATTGAAGGATACGTTTCTTCTGTGTTTTAGGCAGAGTTTTACTGCTATTTCGTTATATGCGGGAATAGTGCTGGAAATGCCTGGAAATGCCTGTTTTGAGATCTCTCCACAGAAAGCGTTTCCAGACTTCCCCTTCCACACACGAGTTTAACTCTGTAAGTTGAATGCACACATTGAAGACCGTTCTGTTAGGTAGCTCCGTTTTGGTTTTAGAAGCAGACAGTTCTCCTTACAGCATATACTCCCATTCACTGAGGAATGTCCAAACGCAGCTCTTACCAGAAACGTGTTTCTAACTCCTGAATCTAAAGGGAGATTTAACTCACTTAGCTGAACAAATGCACAGAAGAGCAGATTGAAAGATACGTTTCTTCTCTGTTTTAGGCAGAGTTTTACTGCTATTTCGTTATATGCGGGAATAGTGCTGGAAATGCCTGGAAATGCCTGTTTTGAGATCTCTCCACAGAAAGCGTTTCCAGACTTCCCCTTCCACACACGAGTTTAACTCTGTAAGTTGAATGCACACATTGAAGACCGTTCTGTTAGGTAGCTCCGTTTTGGTTTTAGAAGCAGACAGTTCTCCTTACAGCATATACTCCCATTCACTGAGGAATGTCCAAATGCAGCTCTTACCAGAAACGTGTTTCTAACTCCTGAATCTAAAGGGAGATTTAACTCACTTAGCTGAACAAATGAACAGCAGAGCAGATTGAAGGAAACGTTTCTTCTGTGTTTTAGGCAGAGTTTTAGTGCTATTTCGTTATATGCGGGAATAGTGCTGGAAATGCCTGGAAATGCCTGTTTTGAGATCTCTCCACAGAAAGCGTTTCCAGACTTCCCCTTCAACACACGAGTTTAACTCTGTAAGTTGAATGCACACATTGAAGACCGTTCTGTTAGGTAGCTCCGTTTTGGTTTTAGAAGCAGACAGTTCTCCTTACATCATATACTCCCATTCACTGAGAAATGTCCAAACGCAGATCTTACCAGAAACGTGTTTCTAACTCCTGAATCTAAAGGGAGATTTAACTCACTTAGCTGAACAAACGCACAGCAGAGCAGATTGAAGGATACGTTTCTTCTGTGTTTTAGGCAGAGTTTTACTGCTATTTCGTTATATGCGGGAATAGTGCTGGAAATGCCTGTTTTGAGATCTCTCCACAGAAAGCGTTTTCAGACTTCCCCTTCAACACACGAGCTTAAATCTGTAAGTTGAATGCACACATTGAAGACCGTTCTGTTAGGTAGCTCCGTTTTGGTTTTAGAAGCAGACAGTTCTCCTTACAGCATATACACCCATTCACTGAGGAATGTCCAAACGCAGCTCTTACCAGAAACGTGTTTCTAACCCCTGAATCTAAAGGGAGATTTAACTCACTTAGCTGAACAAATGCACAGCAGAGCAGACTGAAGGATACGTTTCTTCTGTGTTTTAAGCAGAGTTTTACTGCTATTTCGTTATATGCGGGAATAGTGCTGGAAATGCCTGGAAATGCCTGTTTTGAGATCTCTCCACAGAAAGCGTTTCCAGACTTCCCCTTCAACACACGAGTTTAACTCTGTAAGTTGAATGCACACATTGATGACCGTTCTGTTAGGTAGCTCCGTTTTGGTTTTAGAAGCAGACAGTTCTCCTTACAGCATATACTCCCATTCACTGAGAAATGTCCAAACGCAGCTCTTACAAGAAACGTGTTTCTAACTCCTGAATCTAAAGGGAGATTTACCTCACTTAGCTGAACAAACGCACAGCAGAGCAGATTGAAGGATACGTTTCTTCTGTGTTTTAGGCAGAGTTTTACTGCTATTTCGTTATATGCGGGAATAGTGCTGGAAATGCCTGGAAATGCCTGTTTTGAGATCTTTCCACAGAAAGCGTTTCCACACTTCCCCTTCAACACACGAGTTTAACTCTGTAAGTTGAATGCACACATTGAAGACCGTTCTGTTAGGTAGCTCCGTTTTGGTTTTAGAAGCAGACAGTTCTCCTTACAGCATATACTCCCGTTCACTGAGAAATGTCCAAACGCAGCTCTTACCAGAAACGTGTTTCTAACTCCTGAATCTAAAGGGAGATTTAACTCACTTAGCTGAACAAACGCACAGCAGAGCAGATTGAAGGATACGTTTCTTCTGTGTTTTAGGCAGAGTTTTACTGCTATTTCGTTATATGCGGGAATAGTGCTGGAAATGCCTGTTTTGAGATCTCTCCACAGAAAGCGTTTCCAGACTTCCCCTTAAACACACGAGTTTAACTCTGTAAGTTGAATGCACATATTGAAGACCGTTCTGTTAGGTAGCTCCGTTTTGGTTTTAGAAGCAGACAGTTCTCCCTACAGCATATACTCCCATTCACTGAGAAATGTCCAAACGCAGCTCTTACCAGAAACGTGTTTCTAACTCCTGAATCTAAAGGGAGATTTAACTCACTTAGCTGAACAAAAACACAGCAGAGCAGATTGAAGGATACGTTTCTTCTGTGTTTAAGGCAGAGTTTTACTGCAATATCGTTATATGCGGGAATAGTGCTGGAAATGCCTGTTTTGAGATCTCTCCACAGAAAGCGTTTCCAGACTTCCCCTTCAACACACGAGTTTAACTCTGTAAGTTGAATGCACACATTGAAGACCGTTCTGTTACGTAGCTCGGTTTTGGTTTTAGAAGCAGACAGTTCTCCTTACAGCGTATACTGCCATTCACTGAGAAATGTCCAAACGCAGCTCTTACCAGAAACGTGTTTCTAACTCCTGAATCTAAAGGGAGATTTAACTCACTTAGCTGAACAAACGCACAGCAGAGCAGATTGAAAGATACGTTTCTTCTGTGTTTTAGGCAGAGTTTTACTGCTATTTCGTTATATGCGGGAATAGTGCTGGAAATGCCTGTTTTGAGATCTCTCCACAGAAAGCGTTTCCAGACTTCCCCTTCAACACATGAGTTTAACTCTGTAAGTTGAATGCACACATTGAAGACCGTTCTGTTAGGTAGCTCCGTTTTGGTTTTAGAAGCAGACAGTTCTCCTTACAGCATATACTCCCATTCACTGAGAAATGTCCAAACGCAGCTCTTACCAGAAACGTGTTTCTAACTCCTGAATCTAAAGGGAGATTTAACTCACTTAGCTGAACAAACGCACAGCAGAGCAGATTGAAGGATACGTTTCTTCTGTGTTTTAGGCAGAGTTTTACTGCTATTTCGTTATATGCGGGAATAGTGCTGGAAATGCCTGTTTTGAGATCTCTCCACAGAAAGCGTTTCCAGACTTCCCCTTGAACACACGAGTTTAACTCTGTAAGTTGAATGCACACATTGAAGACCGTTCTGTTAGGTAGCTCCGTTTTGGTTTTAGAAGCAGACAGTTCTCCTTACAGCATATACTCCCATTCACTGAGAAATGTCCAAACGCAGCTCTTACCAGAAACGTGTTTCTAACTCCTGAATCTAAAGGGAGATTTAACTCACTTAGCTGAACAAACGCACAGCAGAGCAGATTGAAGGATACGTTTCTTCTGTGTTTTAGGCAGAGTTTTACTGCTATTTCGTTATATGCGGGAATAGTGCTGGAAATGCCTGTTTTGATATCTCTCCACAGAAAGCGTTTCCAGACTTCCCCTTCAACAGACGAGTTTAACTCTGTAAGTTGAATGCACACATTGAGGACTGTTCTGTTAGGTAGCTCCGTTTTGGTTTTAGAAGCAGACAGTTCTCCTTACAGCATATACTCCCATTCACTAAGAAATGTCCAAACACAGCTCTTACCAGAAACGTGTTTCTACCTCCTGAATCTAAAGGGAGATTTAACTCACTTAGCTGAACAAACGCACAGCAGAGCAGATTGAAGGATACGTTTCTTCTGTGTTTTAGGCAGAGTTTTACTGCTATTTCGTTATATGCGGGAATAGTGCTGGAAATGCCTGTTTTGAGATCTCTCCACAGAAAGCGTTTCCAGGCTTCCCCTTCAACACCCGAGTTTAAATCTGTAAGTTGAATGCACACATTGAAGACCGTTCTGTTAGGTAGCTCCGTTTTGGTTTTAGAAGCAGACAGTTCTCCTTACAGCATATACTCCCATTCACTGAGAAATGTCCAAACGCAGCTCTTACCAGAAACGTGTTTCTAACTCCTGAATCTAAAGGGAGATTTAACTCACTTAGCTGAACAAACGCACAGCAGAGCAGATTGAAGGATACGTTTCTTCTGTGTTTTAGGCAGAGTTTTACTGCTATTTCGTTATATGCGGGAATAGTGCTGGAAATGCCTGTTTTGAGATCTCTCCACAGAAAGCGTTTCCAGACTTCCCCTTCAACACACGAGTTTAACTCTGTAAGTTGAATGCACACATTGAAGACCGTTCTGTTAGGTAGCTCCATTTTGGTTTTAGAAGCAGACAGTTCTCCTTACAGCATATACTCCCATTCACTGAGAAATGTCCAAACGCAGCTCTTACCAGAAACGTGTTTCTAACTCCTGAATCTAAAGGGAGATTTAACTCACTTAGCTGAACAAACGCACAGCAGAGCAGATTGAAGGATACGTTTCTTCTGTGTTTTAGGCAGAGTTTTACTGCTATTTCCTTATATGCGGGAATAGTGCTGGAAATGCCTGGAAATGCCTGTTTTGAGATCTCTCCAGAGAAAGCGTTTCCAGACTTCCCCTTCAACACATGAGTTTAACTCTGTAAGTTGAATGCACACATTGGAGACCGTTCTGTTAGGTAGCTCCGTTTTGGTTTTAGAAGCAGACAGTTCTCCTTACAGCATATACTCCCATTCACTGAGAAATGTCCAAACGCAGCTCTTACCAGAAACGTGTTTCTAACTCCTGAATCTAAAGGGAGATTTAACTCACTTAGCTGAACAAACGCACAGCAGAGCAGATTGAAGGATACGTTTCTTCTGTGTTTTAGGCAGAATTTTACTGCTATTTCGTTATATGCGGGAATAGTGCTGGAAATGCCTGTTTTGAGATCTCTCCACAGAAAGCGTTTCCATACTTCCCCTTCAACACACGAGTTTAACTCTGTAAGTTGAATGCACACATTGAAGACCGTTCTGTTAGGTAGCTCCGTTTTGGTTTTAGAAGCAGACAGTTCTCCTTACAGCATATACTCCCATTCACTGAGAAATGTCCAAACGCAGCTCTTACCAGAAACGTGTTCCTAACTACTGAATCTAAAGGGAGATTTAACTCACTTAGCTGAACAAACGCACAGCAGAGCAGACTGAAGGATACGTTTCTTCTGTGTTTTAGGCAGAGTTTTACTGCTATTTCGTTATATGCGGGAATAGTGCTGGAAATGCCTGGAAATGCCTGTTTTGAGATCTCTCCACAGAAAGCGTTTCCAGACTTCCCCTTCAACACACGAGTTTAACTCTGTAAGTTGAATGCACACATTGAAGACCGTTCTGTTAGGTAGCTCCGTTTTGGTTTTAGAAGCAGACAGTTCTCCTTACAGCATATACTCCCATTCACTGAGGAATATCCAAACGCAGCTCTTACCAGAAACGTGTTTCTAACTCCTGAATCTAAAGGGAGATTTAACTCACTTAGCTGAACAAATGCACAGAAGAGCAGATTGAAGGATACGTTTCTTCTGTGTTTTAGGCAGAGTTTTACTGCTATTTCGTTATATGCGGGAATAGTGCTGGAAATGCCTGGAAATGCCTGTTTTGAGATCTCTCCACAGAAAGCGTTTCCAGACTTCCCCTTCCACACACGAGTTTAACTCTGTAAGTTGAATGCACACATTGAAGACCGTTCTGTTAGGTAGCTCCGTTTTGGTTTTAGAAGCAGACAGTTCTCCTTACAGCATATACTCCCATTCACTGAGGAATGTCCAAACGCAGCTCTTACCAGAAACGTGTTTCTAACTCCTGAATCTAAAGGGAGATTTAACTCACTTAGCTGAACAAATGCACAGAAGAGCAGATTGAAAGATACGTTTCTTCTCTGTTTTAGGCAGAGTTTTACTGCTATTTCGTTATATGCGGGAATAGTGCTGGAAATGCCTGGAAATGCCTGTTTTGAGATCTCTCCACAGAAAGCGTTTCCAGACTTCCCCTTCCACACACGAGTTTAACTCTGTAAGTTGAATGCACACATTGAAGACCGTTCTGTTAGGTAGCTCCGTTTTGGTTTTAGAAGCAGACAGTTCTCCTTACAGCATATACTCCCATTCACTGAGGAATGTCCAAATGCAGCTCTTACCAGAAACGTGTTTCTAACTCCTGAATCTAAAGGGAGATTTAACTCACTTAGCTGAACAAATGAACAGCAGAGCAGATTGAAGGAAACGTTTCTTCTGTGTTTTAGGCAGAGTTTTAGTGCTATTTCGTTATATGCGGGAATAGTGCTGGAAATGCCTGGAAATGCCTGTTTTGAGATCTCTCCACAGAAAGCGTTTCCAGACTTCCCCTTCAACACACGAGTTTAACTCTGTAAGTTGAATGCACACATTGAAGACCGTTCTGTTAGGTAGCTCCGTTTTGGTTTTAGAAGCAGACAGTTCTCCTTACATCATATACTCCCATTCACTGAGAAATGTCCAAACGCAGATCTTACCAGAAACGTGTTTCTAACTCCTGAATCTAAAGGGAGATTTAACTCACTTAGCTGAACAAACGCACAGCAGAGCAGATTGAAGGATAAGTTTCTTCTGTGTTTTAGGCAGAGTTTTACTGCTATTTCGTTATATGCGGGAATAGTGCTGGAAATGCCTGGAAATGCCTGTTTTGAGATCTCTCCACAGAAAGCGTTTCCAGACTTCCCCTTCAACACACGAGTTTAACTCTGGAAGTTGAATGCACACATTGAAGACCGTTCTGTTAGGTAGCTCCGTTTTGGTTTTAGAAGCAGACAGTTGTCCTTACAGCATATACTCCCATTCACTGAGAAATGTCCAAACGCAGCTCTTACCAGAAACGTGTTTCTAACTCCTGAATCTAAAGGGAGATTTAACTCACTTAGCTGAACAAACGCACAGTAGTGCAGATTGAAGGATACGTTTCTTCTGTGTTTTAGGCAGAGTTTTACTGCTATTTCGTTATATGCGGGAATAGTGCTGGAAATGCCTGTTTTGAGATCTCTCCACAGAAAGCGTTTTCAGACTTCCCCTTCAACACACGAGCTTAAATCTGTAAGTTGAATGCACACATTGAAGACCGTTCTGTTAGGTAGCTCCGTTTTGGTTTTAGAAGCAGACAGTTCTCCTTACAGCATATACACCCATTCACTGAGGAATGTCCAAACGCAGCTCTTACCAGAAACGTGTTTCTAACCCCTGAATCTAAAGGGAGATTTAACTCACTTAGCTGAACAAATGCACAGCAGAGCAGACTGAAGGATACGTTTCTTCTGTGTTTTAAGCAGAGTTTTACTGCTATTTCGTTATATGCGGGAATAGTGCTGGAAATGCCTGGAAATGCCTGTTTTGAGATCTCTCCACAGAAAGCGTTTCCAGACTTCCCCTTCAACACACGAGTTTAACTCTGTAAGTTGAATGCACACATTGATGACCGTTCTGTTAGGTAGCTCCGTTTTGGTTTTAGAAGCAGACAGTTCTCCTTACAGCATATACTCCCATTCACTGAGAAATGTCCAAACGCAGCTCTTACAAGAAACGTGTTTCTAACTCCTGAATCTAAAGGGAGATTTACCTCACTTAGCTGAACAAACGCACAGCAGAGCAGATTGAAGGATACGTTTCTTCTGTGTTTTAGGCAGAGTTTTACTGCTATTTCGTTATATGCGGGAATAGTGCTGGAAATGCCTGGAAATGCCTGTTTTGAGATCTATCCACAGAAAGCGTTTCCACACTTCCCCTTCAACACACGAGTTTAACTCTGTAAGTTGAATGCACACATTGAAGACCGTTCTGTTAGGTAGCTCCGTTTTGGTTTTAGAAGCAGACAGTTCTCCTTACAGCATATACTCCCGTTCACTGAGAAATGTCCAAACGCAGCTCTTACCAGAAACGTGTTTCTAACTCCTGAATCTAAAGGGAGATTTAACTCACTTAGCTGAACAAACGCACAGCAGAGCAGATTGAAGGATACGTTTCTTCTGTGTTTTAGGCAGAGTTTTACTGCTATTTCGTTATATGCGGGAATAGTGCTGGAAATGCCTGTTTTGAGATCTCTCCACAGAAAGCGTTTCCAGACTTCCCCTTCAACACACGAGTTTAACTCTGTAAGTTGAATGCACATATTGAAGACCGTTCTGTTAGGTAGCTCCGTTTTGGTTTTAGAAGCAGACAGTTCTCCCTACAGCATATACTCCCATTCACTGAGAAATGTCCAAACGCAGCTCTTACCAGAAACGTGTTTCTAACTCCTGAATCTAAAGGGAGATTTAACTCACTTAGCTGAACAAAAACACAGCAGAGCAGATTGAAGGATACGTTTCTTCTGTGTTTAAGGCAGAGTTTTACTGCAATATCGTTATATGCGGGAATAGTGCTGGAAATGCCTGTTTTGAGATCTCTCCACAGAAAGCGTTTCCAGACTTCCCCTTCAACACACGAGTTTAACTCTGTAAGTTGAATGCACACATTGAAGACCGTTCTGTTAGGTAGCTCGGTTTTGGTTTTAGAAGCAGACAGTTCTCCTTACAGCAAATACTGCCATTCACTGAGAAATGTCCAAACGCAGCTCTTACCAGAAACGTGTTTCTAACTCCTGAATCTAAAGGGAGATTTAACTCACTTAGCTGAACAAACGCACAGCAGAGCAGATTGAAGGATACGTTTCTTCTGTGTTTTAGGCAGAGTTTTACTGCTATTTCGTTATATGCGGGAATAGTGCTGGAAATGCCTGTTTTGAGATCTCTCCACAGAAAGCGTTTCCAGACTTCCCCTTCAACACATGAGTTTAACTCTGTAAGTTGAATGCACACATTGAAGACCGTTCTGTTAGGTAGCTCCGTTTTGGTTTTAGAAGCAGACAGTTCTCCTTACAGCATATACTCCCATTCACTGAGAAATGTCCAAACGCAGCTCTTACCAGAAACGTGTTTCTAACTCCTGAATCTAAAGGGAGATTTAACTCACTTAGCTGAATAAACGCACAGCAGAGCAGATTGAAGGATACGTTTCTTCTGTGTTTTAGGCAGAGTTTTACTGCTATTTCGTTATATGCGGGAATAGTGCTGGAAATGCCTGTTTTGTGATCTCTCCACAGAAAGCGTTTCCAGACTTCCCCTTCAACACACGAGTTTAACTCTGTAAGTTGAATGCACACATTGAAGACCGTTCTGTTAGGTAGCTCCGTTTTGGTTTTAGAAGCAGACAGTTCTCCTTACAGCATATACTCCCATTCACTGAGAAATGTCCAAACGCAGCTCTTACCAGAAACGTGTTTCTAACTCCTGAATCTAAAGGGAGATTTAACTCACTTAGCTGAACAAACGCACAGCAGAGCAGATTGAAGGATACGTTTCTTCTGTGTTTTAGGCAGAGTTTTACTGCTATTTCGTTATATGCGGGAATAGTGCTGGAAATGCCTGTTTTGAGATCTATCCACAGAAAGCGTTTCCAGACTTCCCCTTCAACACACGAGTTTAACTCTGTAAGTTGAATGCACACATTGAAGACCGTTCTGTTAGGTAGCTCCGTTTTGGTTTTAGAAGCAGACAGTTCTCCTTACAGCATATACTCCCATTCACTCAGAAATGTCCAAACGCAGCTCTTACCAGAAACGTGTTTCTAACTCCTGAATCTAAAGGGAGATTTAACTCACTTAGCTGAACAAACGCACAGCAGAGCAGATTGAAGGATACGTTTCTTCTGTGTTTTAGGCAGAGTTTTACTGCTATTTCGTTATATGCGGGAATAGTGCTGGAAATGCCTGTTTTGAGATCTCTCCACAGAAAGCGTTTCCAGACTTCCCCTTCAACACACGAGTTTAACTCTGTAAGTTGAATGCACACATTGAAGACCGTTCTGTTAGGTAGCTCCGTTTTGGTTTTAGAAGCAGACAGTTCTCCTTACAGCATATACTCCCATTCACTGAGAAATGTCCAAACGCAGCTCTTACCAGAAACGTGTTTCTAACTCCTGAATCTAAAGGGAGATTTAACTCACTTAGCTGATCAAACGCACAGCAGAGCAGATTGAAGGATACGTTTCTTCTGTGTTTTAGGCAGAGTTTTACTGCTATTTCGTTATATGCGGGAATAGTGCTGGAAATGCCTGTTTTGAGATCTCTCCACAGAAAGCGTTTCCAGACTTCCCCTTCAACACACGAGCTTAAATCTGTAAGTTGAATGCACACATTGAAGACCGTTCTGTTAGGTAGCTCCGTTTTGGTTTTAGAAGCAGACAGTTCTCCTTACAGCATATACACCCATTCACTGAGGAATGTCCAAACGCAGCTCTTACCAGAAACGTGTTTCTAACCCCTGAATCTAAAGGGAGATTTAACTCACTTAGCTGAACAAATGCACAGCAGAGCAGATTGAAGGATACGTTTCTTCTGTGTTTTAGGCAGAGTTTTACTGCTATTTCGTTATATGCGGGAATAGTGCTGGAAATGCCTGGAAATGCCTGTTTTGAGATCTCTCCACAGAAATCGTTTCCAGACTTCCCCTTCAACAGACGAGTTTAACTCTGTAAGTTGAATGCACACATTGATGACCGTTCTGTTAGGTAGCTCCGTTTTGGTTTTAGAAGCAGACAGTTCTCCTTACAGCATATACTCCCATTCACTGAGAAATGTCCAAACGCAGCTCTTACAAGAAACGTGTTTCTAACTCCTGAATCTAAAGGGAGATTTAACTCACTTAGCTGAACAAACGCACAGCAGAGCAGATTGAAGGATACGTTTCTTCTGTGTTTTAGGCAGAGTTTTACTGCTATTTCGTTATATGCGGGAATAGTGCTGGAAATGCCTGTTTTGAGATCTCTCCACAGAAAGCGTTTCCAGACTTCCCCTTCAACACACGAGTTTAACTCTGTAAGTTGAATGCACACATTGAAGACCGTTCTGTTAGGTAGCTCCGTTTTGGTTTTAGAAGCAGACAGTTCTCCTTACAGCATATACTCCCATTCACTGAGAAATGTCCAAACGCAGCTCTTACCAGAAACGTGTTTCTAACTCCTGAATCTAAAGGGAGATTTAACTCACTTAGCTGAACAAACGCACAGCAGAGCAGATTGAAGGATACGTTTCTTCTGTGTTTTAGGCAGAGTTTTACTGCTATTTCGTTATATGCGGGAATAGTGCTGGAAATGCCTGTTTTGAGATCTCTCCACAGAAAGCGTTTCCAGACTTCCCCTTCAACACACGAGTTTAACTCTGTAAGTTGAATGCACACATTGAAGACCGTTCTGTTAGGTAGCTCCGTTTTGGTTTTAGAAGCAGACAGTTCTCCTTACAGCATATACTCCCATTCACTGAGAAATGTCCAAACGCAGCTCTTACCAGAAACGTGTTTCTAACTCCTGAATCTAAAGGGAGATTTAACTCACTTAGCTGATCAAACGCACAGCAGAGCAGATTGAAGGATACGTTTCTTCTGTGTTTTAGGCAGAGTTTTACTGCTATTTCGTTATATGCGGGAATAGTGCTGGAAATGCCTGTTTTGAGATCTCTCCACAGAAAGCGTTTCCAGACTTCCCCTTCAACACACGAGCTTAAATCTGTAAGTTGAATGCACACATTGAAGACCGTTCTGTTAGGTAGCTCCGTTTTGGTTTTAGAAGCAGACAGTTCTCCTTACAGCATATACACCCATTCACTGAGGAATGTCCAAACGCAGCTCTTACCAGAAACGTGTTTCTAACCCCTGAATCTAAAGGGAGATTTAACTCACTTAGCTGAACAAATGCACAGCAGAGCAGATTGAAGGATACGTTTCTTCTGTGTTTTAGGCAGAGTTTTACTGCTATTTCGTTATATGCGGGAATAGTGCTGGAAATGCCTGGAAATGCCTGTTTTGAGATCTCTCCACAGAAATCGTTTCCAGACTTCCCCTTCAACACACGAGTTTAACTCTGTAAGTTGAATGCACACATTGATGACCGTTCTGTTAGGTAGCTCCGTTTTGGTTTTAGAAGCAGACAGTTCTCCTTACAGCATATACTCCCATTCACTGAGAAATGTCCAAACGCAGCTCTTACAAGAAACGTGTTTCTAACTCCTGAATCTAAAGGGAGATTTAACTCACTTAGCTGAACAAACGCACAGCAGAGCAGATTGAAGGATACGTTTCTTCTGTGTTTTAGGCAGAGTTTTACTGCTATTTCGTTATATGCGGGAATAGTGCTGGAAATGCCTGGAAATGCCTGTTTTGAGATCTCTCCACAGAAATCGTTTCCAGACTTCCCCTTCAACACACGAGTTTAACTCTGTAAGTTGAATGCACACATTGATGACCGTTCTGTTAGGTAGCTCCGTTTTGGTTTTAGAAGCAGACAGTTCTCCTTACAGCATATACTCCCATTCACTGAGAAATGTCCAAGCGCAGCTCTTACAAGAAACGTGTTTCTAACTCCTGAATCTAAAGGGAGATTTAACTCACTTAGCTGAACAAACGCACAGCAGAGCAGATTGAAGGATACGTTTCTTCTGTGTTTTAGGCAGAGTTTTACTGCTATTTCGTTATATGCGGGAATAGTGCTGGAAATGCCTGTTTTGAGATCTCTCCACAGAAAGCGTTTCCAGACTTCCCCTTCAACACACGAGTTTAACTCTGTAAGTTGAATGCACTCATTGAAGACCGTTCTGTTAGGTAGCTCCGTTTTGGTTTTAGAAGCAGACAGTTCTCCTTACAGCATATACTCCCATTCACTGAGAAATGTCCAAACGCAGCTCTTACCAGAAACGTGTTTCTAACTCCTGAATCTAAAGGGAGATTTAACTCACTTAGCTGAACAAACACAAAGCAGAGCAGATTGAAGGATACGTTTCTTCTGTGTTTAAGGCAGAGTTTTACTGCAATATCGTTATATGCGGGAATAGTGCTGGAAATGCCTGTTTTGAGATCTCTCCACAGAAAGCGTTTCCAGACTTCCCCTTCAACACACGAGTTTAACTCTGTAAGTTGAATGCACACATTGAAGACCGTTCTGTTAGGTAGCTCGGTTTTGGTTTTAGAAGCAGACAGTTCTCCTTACAGCATATACTGCCATTCACTGAGAAATGTCCAAACGCAGCTCTTACCAGAAACGTGTTTCTAACTCCTGAATCTAAAGGGAGATTTAACTCACTTAGCTGAACAAACGCACAGCAGAGCAGATTGAAGGATAAGTTTCTTCTGTGTTTTAGGCAGAGTTTTACTGCTATTTCGTTATATGCGGGAATAGTGCTGGAAATGCCTGTTTTGAGATCTCTCCACAGAAAGGGTTTCCAGACTTCCCCTTCAACACACGAGTTTAACTCTGTAAGTTGATTGCACACATTGAAGACCGTTCTGTTAGGTAGCTCCGTTTTGGTTTTAGAAGCAGACAGTTCTCCTTACAGCATATACTCCCATTCACTGAGAAATGTCCAAACGCAGCTCTTACCAGAAACGTGTTTCTAACTCCTGAATCTAAAGGGAGATTTAACTCACTTAGCTGAACAAACGCACAGCAGAGCAGATTGAAGGATACGTTTCTTCTGTGTTTTAGGCAGAGTTTTACTGCTATTTCGTTATATGCGGGAATAGTGCTGGAAATGCCTGTTTTGTGATCTCTCCACAGAAAGCGTTTCCAGACTTCCCCTTCAGCACACGAGTTTAACTCTGTAAGTTGAATGCACACATTGAAGACCGTTCTGTTAGGTAGCTCCGTTTTGGTTTTAGAAGCAGACAGTTCTCCTTACAGCATATACTCCCATTCACTGAGAAATGTCCAAACGCAGCTCTTACCAGAAACGTGTTTCTAACTCCTGAATCTAAAGGGAGATTTAACTCACTTAGCTGAACAAACGCACAGCAGAGCAGATTGAAGGATACGTTTCTTCTGTGTTTTAGGCAGAGTTTTACTGCTATTTCGTTATATGCGGGAATAGTGCTGGAAATGCCTGTTTTGAGATCTCTCCACAGAAAGCGTTTCCAGACTTCCCCTTCAACACACGAGTTTAACACTGTAAGTTGAATGCACACATTGAAGACCGTTCTGTTAGGTAGCTCCGTTTTGGTTTTAGAAGCAGACAGTTCTCCTTACAGCATATACTCCCATTCACTGAGAAATGTCCAAACGCAGCTCTTACCAGAAACGTGTTTCTAACTCCTGAATCTAAAGGGAGATTTAACTCACTTAGCTGAACAAAGGCACAGCAGAGCAGATTGAAGGATACGTTTCTTCTGTGTTTTAGGCAGAGTTTTACTGCTATTTCGTTATATGCGGGAATAGTGCTGGAAATGCCTGGAAATGCCTGTTTTGAGATCTCTCCACAGAAAGCGTTTCCAGACTTCCCCTTCAACACACGAGTTTAACTCTGTAAGTTGAATGCACACATTGAAGACCGTTCTGTTAGGTAGCTCCGTTTTGGTTTTAGAAGCAGACAGTTCTCCTTACAGCATATACTCCCATTCACTGAGGAATGTCCAAACGCAGCTCTTACCAGAAACGTGTTTCTAACTCCTGAATCTAAAGGGAGATTTAACTCACTTAGCTGAACAAATGCACAGCAGAGCAGATTGAAGGAAACGTTTCTTCTGTGTTTTAGGCAGAGTTTTACTGCTATTTCGTTATATGCGGGAATAGTGCTGGAAATGCCTGGAAATGCCTGTTTTGAGATCTCTCCACAGAAAGCGTTTCCAGACTTCCCCTTCAACACACGAGTTTAACTCTGTAAGTTGAATGCACACATTGAAGACCGTTCTGTTAGGTAGCTCCGTTTTGGTTTTAGAAGCAGACCGTTCTCCTTACATCATATACTCCCATTCACTGAGAAATGTCCAAACGCAGCTCTTACCAGAAACGTGTTTCTAACTCCTGAATCTAAAGGGAGATTTAACACACTTAGCTGAAGAAACGCACAGCAGAGCAGATTGAAGGATACGTTTCTTCTGTGTTTTAGGCAGAGTTTTACTGCTATTTCGTTATATGCGGGAATAGTGCTGGAAAAGCCTGGAAATGCCTGTTTTGAGATCTCTCCACACAAAGCGTTTCCAGACTTCCCCTTCAACACACGAGTTTAACTGTGTAAGTTGAATGCACACATTGAAGACCGTTCTGTTAGGTAGCTCCGTTTTTTTTTTAGAAGCAGACCGTTCTCCTTACAGCATATACTCCCATTCACTCAGAAATGTCCAAACGCAGCTCTTACCAGAAACGTGTTTCTAACTCCTGAATCTAAAGGGAGATTTAACTCACTTAGCTGAACAAACGCACAGCAGAGCAGATTGAAGGATACGTTTCTTCTGTGTTTTAGGCAGAGTTTTACTGCTATTTCGTTATATGCTGGAATAGTGCTGGAAATGCCTGTTTTGAGATCTCTCCACAGAAAGCGTTTCCAGACTTCCCCTTCAACACACGAGTTTAACTCTGTAAGTTGAATGCACACATTGAAGACCGTTCTGTTAGGTAGCTCCGTTTTGGTTTAAGAAGCAGACAGTTCTCCTTACAGCATATACTCCCATTCACTGAGAAATGTCCAAACGCAGCTCTTACCAGAAACGTGTTTCTAACTCCTGAAACTAAAAGGAGATTTTCCTCACTTAGCTGAACAAACGCACAGCAGAGCAGATTGAAGGATACGTTCCTTCTGTGTTTTAGGCAGAGTTTTACTGCTATTTCGTTATATGCGGGAATAGTGCTGGAAATGCCTGTTTTGAGATCTCTCCACAGAAAGCGTTTCCAGACTTCCCCTTCAACACACGAGTTTAACTCTGTAAGCTGAATGCAAACATTGAAGACCGTTCTGTTAGTTTGCTCCGTTTTGGTTTTAGAAGCAGACAGTTCTCCTTACAGCATATACTCCCATTCACTGAGAAATGTCCAAACGCAGCTCTTACCAGACGTGTTTCTAACCCCTGAATCTAAAGGGAGATTTAACTCACTTAGCTGAACAAACGCACAGCAGAGCAGATTGAAGGATACGTTTCTTCTGTGTTTTAGGCAGAGTTTTACTGCTATTTCGTTATATGCGGGAATACTGCTGGAAATGCCTGGAAATGCCTGTTTTGAGATCTCTCCACAGAAAGCGTTTCCAGACTTCCCCTTCAACACACGAGTTTAACTCTGTAAGTTGAATGCACACATTGAAGACCGTTCTGTTAGGTAGCTCCATTTTGGTTTTAGAAGCAGACAGTTCTCCTTACAGCATATACTCCCATTCACTGAGAAATGTCCAAACGCAGCTCTTACCAGAAACGTGTTTCTAACTCCTGAATCTAAAGTGAGATTTAACTCACTTAGCTGAACAAACGCACAGCAGAGCAGATTGAAGGATACGTTTCTTCTGTGTTTTAGGCAGAGTTTTACTGCTATTTCGTTATATGCGGGAATAGTGCTGGAAATGCCTGTTTTGAGATCTTTCCACAGAAAGCGTTCCCACACTTACCCTTCAACACACGAGTTTAAATCTGTAAGTTGAATGCACACATTGAAGACCGTTCTGTTAGGTAGCTCCGTTTTGGTTTTAGAAGCAGACAGTTCTCCTTACAGCATATACTCCCATTCACTGAGAAATGTCCAAACGCAGCTCTTACCAGAAACGTGTTTCTAACTCCTGAATCTAAAAGGAGATTTAACTCACTTAGCTGAACAAACGCACAGCAGAGCAGATTGAAGGATACGTTCCTTCTGTGTTTTAGGCAGAGTTTTACTGCTATTTCGTTATATGCGGGAATAGTGGTGGAAATGCCTGTTTTGAGATCTCTCCACAGAAAGAGTTTCCAGACTTCCCCTTCAACACACGAGTTTAACTCTGTAAGTTGAATGCAAACATTGAAGACCGTTCTGTTAGGTTGCTCCGTTTTGGTTTTAGAAGCAGACAGTTCTCCTTACAGCATATAATCCCATTCACTGAGAAATGTCCAAACGCAGCCCTTACCAGACGTGTTTCTAACCCCTGAATCTAAAGGGAGATTTAACTCACTTAGCTGAACAAACGCACAGCAGAGCAGATTGAAGGATACGTTTCTTCTGTGTTTTAGGCAGAGTTTTACTGCTATTTCGTTATATGCGGGAATAGTGCTGGAAAGGCCTGGAAAGGCCTGTTTTGAGATCTTTCCACAGAAAGCGTTTCCAGACTTCCCCTTCAACACAAGAGTTTAACTCTGTAAGTTGAATGCACACATTGAAGACCGTTCTGTTAGGTAGCTCCGTTTTGGTTTTAGAAGCAGACAGTTCTCCTTACAGCATATACTCCCATTCACTGAGAAATGTCCAAACGCAGCTCTTAACAGAAACGTGTTTCTAACTCCTGAATCTAAAGGGAGATTTAACTCACTTAGCTGAACAAACGCACAGCAGAGCAGATTGAAGGATACGTTTCTTCTGTGTTTTAGGCAGAGTTTTACTGCTATTTCGTTATATGCGGGAATAGTGCTGGAAATGCCTGTTTTGAGATCTCTCCAAAGAAAGCGTTTCCAGACTTCCCCTTCAACACACGAGTTTAACTCTGTAAGTTGAATGCACACATTGAAGACCGTTCTGTTAGGTAGCTCCGTTTTGGTATTAGAAGCAGACAGTTCTCCTTACAGCATATACTCCCATTCACTGAGAAATGTCCAAACGCAGCTCTTACCAGAAACGTGTTTCTAACTCCTGAATCTAAAGGGAGATTTAACTCACTTAGCTGAACAAACGCACAGCAGAGCAGATTGAAGGATACGTTTCTTCTGTGTTTTAGGCAGAGTTTTACTGCTATTTCGTTATATGCGGGAATAGTGCTGGAAAGGCCTGGAAAGGCCTGTTTTGAGATCTTTCCACAGAAAGCGTTTCCAGACTTCCCCTTCAACACAAGAGTTTAACTCTGTAAGTTGAATGCACACATTGAAGACCGTTCTGTTAGGTAGCTCCGTTTTGGTTTTAGAAGCAGACGGTTCTCCTTACAGCATATACTCCCATTCACTGAGAAATGTCCAAACGCAGCTCTTAACAGAAACGTGTTTCTAACTCCTGAATCTAAAGGGAGATTTAACTCACTTAGCTGAACAAACGCACAGCAGAGCAGATTGAAGGATACGTTTCTTCTGTGTTTTAGGCAGAGTTTTACTGCTATTTCGTTATATGCGGGAATAGTGCTGGAAATGCCTGTTTTGAGATCTCTCCACAGAAAGCGCTTCCAGACTTCCCCTTCAACACACGAGTTTAACTCTGTAAGTTGAATGAACACATTGAAGACCGTTCTGTTAGGTAGCTCCGTTTTGGTATTAGAAGCAGACAGTTCTCCTTACAGCATATACTCCCATTCACTGAGAAATGTCCAAACGCAGCTCTTACCAGAAACGTGTTTCTAACTCCTGAATCTAAAGGGAGATTTAACTCACTTAGCTGAACAAACGCACAGCAGAGCAGATTGAAGGATACGTTTCTTCTGTGTTTTAGGCAGAGTTTTACTGCTATTTCGTTATATGCGGGAATAGTGCTGGAAATGCCTGTTTTGAGATCTCTCCACAGAAAGCGTTTCCAGACTTCCCCTTCAACACACGAGTTTACCTCTGTAAGTTGAATGCACACATTGAAGACCGTTCTGTTAGGTAGCTCCGTTTTGGTTTTAGAAGCAGACAGTTCTCCTTACAACATATACTCCCATTCACTGAGAAATGTCCAAACGCAGCTCTTACCAGAAACGTGTTTCTAACTCCTAAATCTAAAGGGAGATTTAACTCACTTAGCTGAACAAACGCACAGCAGAGCAGATTGAAGGATACGTTTCTTCTGTGTTTAAGGCAGAGTTTTACTGCTATTTCGTTATATCCAGGAATAGTGCTGGAAATGCCTGTTTTGAGATCTCTCCACAGAAAGCGTTTCCAGACTTCCCCTTCAACACACGAGTTTAACTCTGTAAGTTGAATGCACACATTGAAGACCGTTCTGTTAGGTAGCTCCGTTTTGGTTTTAGAAGAAGACAGTTCTCCTTCCAGCATATACTCCCATTCACTGAGAAATGCCCAAACGCAGCTCTTACCAGAAACGTGTTTCTAACTCCTGAATCTAAAGGGAGATTTAACTCACTTAGCTGAACAAACGCACAGCAGAGCAGATTGAAGGATACGTTTCTTCTGTGTTTTAGGCAGAGTTTTACTGCTACTTCGTTATATGCGGGAATAGTGCTGGAAATGCCTGGAATGGCCTGTTTTGAGATCTTTCCACAGAAAGCGTTTCCAGACTTCCCCTTCAACACACGAGTTTAACTCTGTAAGTTGAATACACACATTGAAGACCGTTCTGTTAGGTAGCTCCGTTTTGGTTTTAGAAGCAGACAGTTCTCCTTACAGCATATACTCCCATTCACTGAGAAATGTCCAAACGCAGCTCTTACCAGAAACGTGTTTCTAACTCCTGAATCTAAAGTGAGATTTAACTCACTTAGCTGAACAAACGCACAGCAGAGCAGATTGAAGGATACGTTTCTTCTGTGTTTAAGGCAGAGTTTTACTGCTATTTCGTTATATGCGGAATAGTGCTGGAGATGCCTGTTTTGAGATCTCTCCACAGAAAGCGTTTCCAGACTTCCCCTTCAACACACGAGTTTAACTCTGTAAGTTGAATGCACACATTGAAGACCGTTCTGTTAGGTAGCTCGGTTTTGGTTTTAGAAGCAGACAGTTCTCCTTACAGCATATACTGCCATTCACTGAGAAATGTCCAAACGCAGCTCTTACCAGAAACGTGTTTCTAACTCCTGAATCTAAAGGGAGATTTAACTCACTTAGCTGAACAAATGCACAGCAGAGCAGATTGAAGGATACGTTTCTTCTGTGTTTTAGGCAGAGTTTTACTGCTATTTCGTTATATGCGGGAATAGTGCTGGAAATGCCTGTTTTGAGATCTCTCCACAGAAAGCGTTTCCAGACTTCCCCTTCAACACGCGAGTTTAACTCTGTAAGTTGACTGCACACATTGAAGACCGTTCGGTTAGGTAGCTCCGTTTTGGTTTTAGAAGCAGACAGTTCTCCTTACAGCATATACTCCCATTCACTGAGGAATGTCCAAACGCAGCCCTTACCAGAAACGTGTTTCTAACCCCTGAATCTAAAGGGAGATTTAATTCACTTAGCTGAACAAATGCACAGCAGAGCAGATTGAAGGATACCTTTCTTCTGTGTTTTAGGCAGAGTTTTACTGCTATTTCGTTATATGCGGGAATAGTGCTGGAAATGCCTGGAAATGCCTGTTTTGAGATCTCTCCACAGAAAGCGTTTCCAGACTTCCCCTTCAACACACGAGTTTAACTCTGTAAGTTGAATGCACACATTGATGACCGTTCTGTTAGGTAGCTCCGTCTTGGTTTTAGAAGCAGACCGTTCTCCTTACAGCATATACTCCCAATCACTGAGAAATGTCCAAACGCAGCTCTTACCAGAAACGTGTTTCTAACTCCTGAATCTAAAGGGAGATTTAACTCACTTAGCTGAACAAACGCACAGCAGAGCAGATTGTAGGATACGTTTCTTCTGTGTTTTAGGCAGAGTTTTACTGCTATTTCGTTATATGCGGGAATAGTGCTGGAAATGCCTGGAAATGCCTGTTTTGAGATCTTTCCACAGAAAGCGTTTCCACACTTCCCCTTCAACACACGAGTTTAACTCTGTAAGTTGAATGGACACATTGAAGACCGTTCTGTTAGGTAGTTCCGTTTTGGTTTTAGAAGCAGACAGTTCTCCTTACAGCATATACTCCCATTCACTGAGAAATGTCCAAACGCAGCTCTTACCAGAAACGTGTTTCTAACTCCTGAATCTAAAGGGAGATTTAACTCACTTAGCTGAACAAACGCACAGCAGAGCAGATTGAAGGATACGTTTCTTCTGTGTTTTAGGCAGAGTTTTACTGCTATTTCGTTATATGCGGGAATAGTGCTGGAAATGCCTGTTTTGATATCTCTCCACAGAAAGCGATTCCAGACTTCCCCTTCAACACACGAGTTTAACTCTGTAAGTTGAATGCACACATTGAGGACTGTTCTGTTAGGTAGCTCCGTTTTGGTTTTAGAAGCAGACAGTTCTCCTTACAACATATACTCCCATTCACTGAGAAATGTCCAAACACAGCTCTTACCAGAAACGTGTTTCTAACTCCTGAATCTAAAGGGAGATTTAACTCACTTAGCTGAACAAACGCACAGCAGAGCAGATTGAAGGATACGTTTCTTCTGTGTTTTAGGCAGAGTTTTACTGCTATTTCGTTATATGCGGGAATAGTGCTGGAAATGCCTGTTTTGAGATCTCTCCACAGAAAGCGTTTCCAGACTTCCCCTTCAACACACGAGTTTAACTCTGTAAGTTCAATGCACACATTGAAGACCGTTCTGTTAGGTAGCTCCGTTTTGGTTTTAGAAGCAGACAGTTCTCCTTACAGCATATACTCCCATTCACTGAGGAATGTCCAAACGCAGCTCTTACCAGAAACGTGTTTCTAACCCCTGAATCTAAAGGGAGATTTAACTCACTTAGCTGAACAAATGCACAGCAGAGCAGATTGAAGGATACGTTTCTTCTGTGTTTTAGGCAGAGTTTTACTGCTATTTCGTTATATGCGGGAATAGTGCTGGAAATGCCTGGAAATGCCTGTTTTGAGATCTTTCCACAGAAAGCGTTTCCACACTTCCCCTTCAACACACGAGTTTAACTCTGTAAGTTCAATGGACACATTGAAGACCGTTCTGTTAGGTAGCTCCGTTTTGGTTTTAGAAGCAGACAGTTCTCCTTACAGCATATACTCCCATTCACTGAGAAATGTCCAAACGCAGCTCTTACCAGAAACGTGTTTCTAACTCCTGAATCTAAAGGGAGATTTAACTCACTTAGCTGAACAAACGCACAGCAGAGCAGATTGAAGGATACGTTTCTTCTGTGTTTTAGGCAGAGTTTTACTGCTATTTCGTTATATGCGGGAATAGTGCTGGAAATGCCTGTTTTGAGATCTCTCCACAGAAAGCGTTTCCAGACTTCCCCTTCAACACGCGAGTTTAACTCTGTAAGTTGAATGAACACATTGAAGACCGTTCTGTTAGGTAGCTCCGTTTTGGTGTTAGAAGCAGACAGTTCTCCTTACAGCATATACTCCCATTCACTGAGGAATGTCCAAACGCAGCTCTTACCAGAAACGTGTTTCTAACCCCTGAATCTAAAGGGAGATTTAATTCACTTAGCTGAACAAATGCACAGCAGAGCATATTGAAGGATACGTTTCTTCTGTGTTTTAGGCAGAGTTTTACTGCTATTTCGTTATATGCGGGAATAGTGCTGGAAATGCCTGGAAATGCCTGTTTTGAGATCTCTCCACAGAAAGCGTTTCCAGACTTCCCCTTCAACACACGAGTTTAACTCTGTAAGTTGAATGCACACATTGATGACCGTTCTGTTAGGTAGCTCCGTTTTGGTTTTAGAAGCAGACAGTTCTCCTTACAGCATATACTCCCATTCACTGAGAAATGTCCAAACGCAGCTCTTACCAGAAACGTGTTTCTAACTCCTGAATCTAAAGGGAGATTTAACTCACTTAGCTGAACAAACGCACAGCAGAGCAGATTGAAGGATACGTTTCTTCTGTGTTTTAGGCAGAGTTTTACTGCTATTTCGTTATATGCGGGAATAGTGCTGGAAATGCCTGTTTTGATATCTCTCCACAGAAAGCGTTTCCAGACTTCCCCTTCAACACACGAGTTTAACTCTGTAAGTTGAATGCACACATTGAGGACTGTTCTGTTAGGTAGCTCCGTTTTGGTTTTAGAAGCAGACAGTTCTCCTTACAGCATATACTCCCATTCACTGAGAAATGTCCAAACACAGCTCTTACCAGAAACGTGTTTCTAACTCCTGAATCTAAAGGGAGATTTAACTCACTTAGCTGAACAAACGCACAGCAGAGCAGATTGAAGGATACGTTTCTTCTGTGTTTTAGGCAGAGTTTTACTGCTATTTCGTTATATGCGGGAATAGTGCTGGAAATGCCTGTTTTGAGATCTCTCCACAGAAAGCGTTTCCAGACTTCCCCTTCAACACACGAGTTTAACTCTGTAAGTTGAATGCACACATTGAAGACCGTTCTGTTAGGTAGCTCTGTTTTGGTTTTAGAAGCAGACAGTTCTCCTTACAGCATATACTCCCATTCACTGAGGAATGTCCAAACGCAGCTCTTACCAGAAACGTGTTTCTAACCCCTGAATCTAAAGGGAGATTTAACTCACTTAGCTGAACAAATGCACAGCAGAGCAGATTGAAGGATACGTTTCTTCTGTGTTTTAGGCAGAGTTTTACTGCTATTTCGTTATATGCGGGAATAGTGCTGGAAATGCCTGGAAATGCCTGTTTTGAGATCTCTCCACAGAAAGCGTTTCCAGACTTCCCCTTCAACACACGAGTTTAACTCTGTAAGTTGAATGCACACATTGATGACCGTTCTGTTAGGTAGCTCCGTTTTGGTTTTAGAAGCAGACAGTTCTCCTTACAGCATATACTCCCATTCACTGAGAAATGTCCAAACGCAGCTCTTACAAGAAACGTGTTTCTAACTCCTGAATCTAAAGGGAGATTTAACTCACTTAGCTGAACAAACGCACAGCAGAGCAGATTGAAGGATACGTTTCTTCTGTGTTTTAGGCAGAGTTTTACTGCTATTTCGTTATATGCGGGAATAGTGCTGGAAATGCCAGGAAATGCCTGTTTTGAGATCTTTCCACAGAAAGCGCTTCCACACTTCCCCTTCAACACACGAGTTTAACCCTGAAAGTTGAATGCACACATTGAAGACCGTTCTGTTAGGTAGCTCCGTTTTGGTTTTAGAAGCAGACAGTTCTCCTTACAGCATATACTCCCATTCACTGAGAAATGTCCAAACGCAGCTCTTACCAGAAACGTGTTTCTAACTCCTGAATCTAAAGGGAGATTTAACTCACTTAGCTGAACAAACGCACAGCAGAGCAGATTGAAGGATACGTTTCTTCTGTGTTTTAGGCAGAGTTTTACTGCTATTTCGTTATATGCGGGAATAGTGCTGGAAATGCCTGTTTTGAGATCTCTCCACAGAAAGCGTTTCCAGACTTCCCCTTCAACACACGAGTTTAACTCTGTAAGTTGAATGCACACATTGAAGACCGTTCTGTTAGGTAGCTCCGTTTTGGTTTTAGAAGCAGACAGTTCTCCTTACAGCATATACTCCCATTCACTGAGAAATGTCCAAACGCAGCTCTTACCAGAAACGTGTTTCTAACTCCTGAATCTAAAGGGAGATTTAACTCACTTAGCTGAACAAACGCACAGCAGAGCAGATTGAAGGATACGTTTCTTCTGTGTTTTAGGCAGAGTTTTACTGCTATTTCGTTATATGCGGGAATAGTGCTGGAAATGCCTGTTTTGATATCTCTCCACAGAAAGCGTTTCCAGACTTCCCCTTCAACACACGAGTTTAACTCTGTAAGTTGAATGCACACATTGAGGACTGTTCTGTTAGGTAGCTCCGTTTTGGTTTTAGAAGCAGACAGTTCTCCTTACAGCATATACTCCCATTCACTGAGAAATGTCCAAACGCAGCTCTTACCAGAAACGTGTTTCTAACTCCTGAATCTAAAGGGAGATTTAACTCACTTAGCTGAACAAAGGCACAGCAGAGCAGATTGAAGGATACGTTTCTTCTGTGTTTTAGGCAGAGTTTTACTGCTATTTCGTTATATGCGGGAATAGTGCTGGAAATGCCTGGAAATGCCTGTTTTGAGATCTCTCCACAGAAAGCGTTTCCAGACTTCCCCTTCAACACACGAGTTTAACTCTGTAAGTTGAATGCACACATTGAAGACCGTTCTGTTAGGTAGCTCCGTTTTGGTTTTAGAAGCAGACAGTTCTCCTTACAGCATATACTCCCATTCACTGAGGAATGTCCAAACGCAGCTCTTACCAGAAACGTGTTTCTAACTCCTGAATCTAAAGGGAGATTTAACTCACTTAGCTGAACAAATGCACAGCAGAGCAGATTGAAGGAAACGTTTCTTCTGTGTTTTAGGCAGAGTTTTACTGCTATTTCGTTATATGCGGGAATAGTGCTGGAAATGCCTGGAAATGCCTGTTTTGAGATCTCTCCACAGAAAGCGTTTCCAGACTTCCCCTTCAACACACGAGTTTAACTCTGTAAGTTGAATGCACACATTGAAGACCGTTCTGTTAGGTAGCTCCGTTTTGGTTTTAGAAGCAGACCGTTCTCCTTACATCATATACTCCCATTCACTGAGAAATGTCCAAACGCAGCTCTTACCAGAAACGTGTTTCTAACTCCTGAATCTAAAGGGAGATTTAACACACTTAGCTGAAGAAACGCACAGCAGAGCAGATTGAAGGATACGTTTCTTCTGTGTTTTAGGCAGAGTTTTACTGCTATTTCGTTATATGCGGGAATAGTGCTGGAAAAGCCTGGAAATGCCTGTTTTGAGATCTCTCCACACAAAGCGTTTCCAGACTTCCCCTTCAACACACGAGTTTAACTGTGTAAGTTGAATGCACACATTGAAGACCGTTCTGTTAGGTAGCTCCGTTTTTTTTTTAGAAGCAGACCGTTCTCCTTACAGCATATACTCCCATTCACTGAGAAATGTCCAAACGCAGCTCTTACCAGAAACGTGTTTCTAACTCCTGAATCTAAAGGGAGATTTAACTCACTTAGCTGAACAAACGCACAGCAGAGCAGATTGAAGGATACGTTTCTTCTGTGTTTTAGGCAGAGTTTTACTGCTATTTCGTTATATGCTGGAATAGTGCTGGAAATGCCTGTTTTGAGATCTCTCCACAGAAAGCGTTTCCAGACTTCCCCTTCAACACACGAGTTTAACTCTGTAAGTTGAATGCACACATTGAAGACCGTTCTGTTAGGTAGCTCCGTTTTGGTTTAAGAAGCAGACAGTTCTCCTTACAGCATATACTCCCATTCACTGAGAAATGTCCAAACGCAGCTCTTACCAGAAACGTGTTTCTAACTCCTGAAACTAAAAGGAGATTTTCCTCACTTAGCTGAACAAACGCACATCAGAGCAGATTGAAGGATACGTTCCTTCTGTGTTTTAGGCAGAGTTTTACTGCTATTTCGTTATATGCGGGAATAGTGCTGGAAATGCCTGTTTTGAGATCTCTCCACAGAAAGCGTTTCCAGACTTCCCCTTCAACACACGAGTTTAACTCTGTAAGCTGAATGCAAACATTGAAGACCGTTCTGTTAGTTTGCTCCGTTTTGGTTTTAGAAGCAGACAGTTCTCCTTACAGCATATACTCCCATTCACTGAGAAATGTCCAAACGCAGCTCTTACCAGACGTGTTTCTAACCCCTGAATCTAAAGGGAGATTTAACTCACTTAGCTGAACAAACGCACAGCAGAGCAGATTGAAGGATACGTTTCTTCTGTGTTTTAGGCAGAGTTTTACTGCTATTTCGTTATATGCGGGAATACTGCTGGAAATGCCTGGAAATGCCTGTTTTGAGATCTCTCCACAGAAAGCGTTTCCAGACTTCCCCTTCAACACACGAGTTTAACTCTGTAAGTTGAATGCACACATTGAAGACCGTTCTGTTAGGTAGCTCCATTTTGGTTTTAGAAGCAGACAGTTCTCCTTACAGCATATACTCCCATTCACTGAGAAATGTCCAAACGCAGCTCTTACCAGAAACGTGTTTCTAACTCCTGAATCTAAAGTGAGATTTAACTCACTTAGCTGAACAAACGCACAGCAGAGCAGATTGAAGGATACGTTTCTTCTGTGTTTTAGGCAGAGTTTTACTGCTATTTCGTTATATGCGGGAATAGTGCTGGAAATGCCTGTTTTGAGATCTTTCCACAGAAAGCGTTTCCACACTTACCCTTCAACACACGAGTTTAAATCTGTAAGTTGAATGCACACATTGAAGACCGTTCTGTTAGGTAGCTCCGTTTTGGTTTTAGAAGCAGACAGTTCTCCTTACAGCATATACTCCCATTCACTGAGAAATGTCCAAACGCAGCTCTTACCAGAAACGTGTTTCTAACTCCTGAATCTAAAAGGAGATTTAACTCACTTAGCTGAACAAACGCACAGCAGAGCAGATTGAAGGATACGTTCCTTCTGTGTTTTAGGCAGAGTTTTACTGCTATTTCGTTATATGCGGGAATAGTGGTGGAAATGCCTGTTTTGAGATCTCTCCACAGAAAGAGTTTCCAGACTTCCCCTTCAACACACGAGTTTAACTCTGTAAGTTGAATGCAAACATTGAAGACCGTTCTGTTAGGTTGCTCCGTTTTGGTTTTAGAAGCAGACAGTTCTCCTTACAGCATATAATCCCATTCACTGAGAAATGTCCAAACGCAGCCCTTACCAGACGTGTTTCTAACCCCTGAATCTAAAGGGAGATTTAACTCACTTAGCTGAACAAACGCACAGCAGAGCAGATTGAAGGATACGTTTCTTCTGTGTTTTAGGCAGAGTTTTACTGCTATTTCGTTATATGCGGGAATAGTGCTGGAAAGGCCTGGAAAGGCCTGTTTTGAGATCTTTCCACAGAAAGCGTTTCCAGACTTCCCCTTCAACACAAGAGTTTAACTCTGTAAGTTGAATGCACACATTGAAGACCGTTCTGTTAGGTAGCTCCGTTTTGGTTTTAGAAGCAGACAGTTCTCCTTACAGCATATACTCCCATTCACTGAGAAATGTCCAAACGCAGCTCTTAACAGAAACGTGTTTCTAACTCCTGAATCTAAAGGGAGATTTAACTCACTTAGCTGAACAAACGCACAGCAGAGCAGATTGAAGGATACGTTTCTTCTGTGTTTTAGGCAGAGTTTTACTGCTATTTCGTTATATGCGGGAATAGTGCTGGAAATGCCTGTTTTGAGATCTCTCCACAGAAAGCGTTTCCAGACTTCCCCTTCAACACACGAGTTTAACTCTGTAAGTTGAATGCACACATTGAAGACCGTTCTGTTAGGTAGCTCCGTTTTGGTATTAGAAGCAGACAGTTCTCCTTACAGCATATACTCCCATTCACTGAGAAATGTCCAAACGCAGCTCTTACCAGAAACGTGTTTCTAACTCCTGAATCTAAAGGGAGATTTAACTCACTTAGCTGAACAAACGCACAGCAGAGCAGATTGAAGGATACGTTTCTTCTGTGTTTTAGGCAGAGTTTTACTGCTATTTCGTTATATGCGTCAATAGTGCTGGAAAGGCCTGGAAAGGCCTGTTTTGAGATCTTTCCACAGAAAGCGTTTCCAGACTTCCCCTTCAACACAAGAGTTTAACTCTGTAAGTTGAATGCACACATTGAAGACCGTTCTGTTAGGTAGCTCCGTTTTGGTTTTAGAAGCAGACAGTTCTCCTTACAGCATATACTCCCATTCACTGAGAAATGTCCAAACGCAGCTCTTAACAGAAACGTGTTTCTAACTCCTGAATCTAAAGGGAGATTTAACTCACTTAGCTGAACAAACGCACAGCAGAGCAGATTGAAGGATACGTTTCTTCTGTGTTTTAGGCAGAGTTTTACTGCTATTTCGTTATATGCGGGAATAGTGCTGGAAATGCCTGTTTTGAGATCTCTCCACAGAAAGCGTTTCCAGACTTCCCCTTCAACACACGAGTTTAACTCTGTAAGTTGAATGAACACATTGAAGACCGTTCTGTTAGGTAGCTCCGTTTTGGTATTAGAAGCAGACAGTTCTCCTTACAGCATATACTCCCATTCACTGAGAAATGTCCAAACGCAGCTCTTACCAGAAACGTGTTTCTAACTCCTGAATCTAAAGGGAGATTTAACTCACTTAGCTGAACAAACGCACAGCAGAGCAGATTGAAGGATACGTTTCTTCTGTGTTTTAGGCAGAGTTTTACTGCTATTTCGTTATATGCGGGAATAGTGCTGGAAATGCCTGTTTTGAGATCTCTCCACAGAAAGCGTTTCCAGACTTCCCCTTCAACACACGAGTTTACCTCTGTAAGTTGAACGCACACATTGAAGACCGTTCTGTTAGGTAGCTCCGTTTTGGTTTTAGAAGCAGACAGTTCTCCTTACAACATATACTCCCATTCACTGAGAAATGTCTAAACGCAGCTCTTACCAGAAACGTGTTTCTAACTCCTAAATCTAAAGGGAGATTTAACTCACTTAGCTGAACAAACGCACAGCAGAGCAGATTGAAGGATACGTTTCTTCTGTGTTTAAGGCAGAGTTTTACTGCTATTTCGTTATATCCGGGAATAGTGCTGGAAATGCCTGTTTTGAGATCTCTCCACAGAAAGCGTTTCCAGACTTCCCCTTCAACACACGAGTTTAACTCTGTAAGTTGAATGCACACATTGAAGACCGTTCTGTTAGGTAGCTCCGTTTTGGTTTTAGAAGAAGACAGTTCTCCTTCCAGCATATACTCCCATTCACTGAGAAATGCCCAAACGCAGCTCTTACCAGAAACGTGTTTCTAACTCCTGAATCTAAAGGGAGATTTAACTCACTTAGCTGAACAAACGCACAGCAGAGCAGATTGAAGGATACGTTTCTTCTGTGTTTTAGGCAGAGTTTTACTGCTACTTCGTTATATGCGGGAATAGTGCTGGAAATGCCTGGAAAGGCCTGTTTTGAGATCTTTCCACAGAAAGCGTTTCCAGACTTCCCCTTCAACACACGAGTTTAACTCTGTAAGTTGAATACACACATTGAAGACCGTTCTGTTAGGTAGCTCCGTTTTGGTTTTAGAAGCAGACAGTTCTCCTTACAGCATATACTCCCATTCACTGAGAAATGTCCAAACGCAGCTCTTACCAGAAACGTGTTTCTAACTCCTGAATCTAAAGTGAGATTTAACTCACTTAGCTGAACAAACGCACAGCAGAGCAGATTGAAGGATACGTTTCTTCTGTGTTTAAGGCAGAGTTTTACTGCTATTTCGTTATATGCGGAATAGTGCTGGAGATGCCTGTTTTGAGATCTCTCCACAGAAAGCGTTTCCAGACTTCCCCTTCAACACACGAGTTTAACTCTGTAAGTTGAATGCACACATTGAAGACCGTTCTGTTAGGTAGCTCGGTTTTGGTTTTAGAAGCAGACAGTTCTCCTTACAGCATATACTGCCATTCACTGAGAAATGTCCAAACGCAGCTCTTACCAGAAACGTGTTTCTAACTCCTGAATCTAAAGGGAGATTTAACTCACTTAGCTGAACAAATGCACAGCAGAGCAGATTGAAGGATACGTTTCTTCTGTGTTTTAGGCAGAGTTTTACTGCTATTTCGTTATATGCGGGAATAGTGCTGGAAATGCCTGTTTTGAGATCTCTCCACAGAAAGCGTTTCCAGACTTCCCCTTCAACACGCGAGTTTAACTCTGTAAGTTGACTGCACACATTGAAGACCGTTCGGTTAGGTAGCTCCGTTTTGGTTTTAGAAGCAGACAGTTCTCCTTACAGCATATACTCCCATTCACTGAGGAATGTCCAAACGCAGCTCTTACCAGAAACGTGTTTCTAACCCCTGAATCTAAAGGGAGATTTAATTCACTTAGCTGAACAAATGCACAGCAGAGCAGATTGAAGGATACGTTTCTTCTGTGTTTTAGGCAGAGTTTTACTGCTATTTCGTTATATGCGGGAATAGTGCTGGAAATGCCTGGAAATGCCTGTTTTGAGATCTCTCCACAGAAAGCGTTTCCAGACTTCCCCTTCAACACACGAGTTTAACTCTGTAAGTTGAATGCACACATTGATGACCGTTCTGTTAGGTAGCTCCGTCTTGGTTTTAGAAGCAGACCGTTCTCCTTACAGCATATACTCCCATTCACTGAGAAATGTCCAAACGCAGCTCTTACCAGAAACGTGTTTCTAACTCCTGAATCTAAAGGGAGATTTAACTCACTTAGCTGAACAAACGCACAGCAGAGCAGATTGTAGGATACGTTTCTTCTGTGTTTTAGGCAGAGTTTTACTGCTATTTCGTTATATGCGGGAATAGTGCTGGAAATGCCTGGAAATGCCTGTTTTGAGATCTTTCCACAGAAAGCGTTTCCACACTTCCCCTTCAACACACGAGTTTAACTCTGTAAGTTGAATGGACACATTGAAGACCGTTCTGTTAGGTAGTTCCGTTTTGGTTTTAGAAGCAGACAGTTCTCCTTACAGCATATACTCCCATTCACTGAGAAATGTCCAAACGCAGCTCTTACCAGAAACGTGTTTCTAACTCCTGAATCTAAAGGGAGATTTAACTCACTTAGCTGAACAAACGCACAGCAGAGCAGATTGAAGGATACGTTTCTTCTGTGTTTTAGGCAGAGTTTTACTGCTATTTCGTTATATGCGGGAATAGTGCTGGAAATGCCTGTTTTGATATCTCTCCACAGAAAGCGATTCCAGACTTCCCCTTCAACACACGAGTTTAACTCTGTAAGTTGAATGCACACATTGAGGACTGTTCTGTTAGGTAGCTCCGTTTTGGTTTTAGAAGCAGACAGTTCTCCTTACAACATATACTCCCATTCACTGAGAAATGTCCAAACACAGCTCTTACCAGAAACGTGTTTCTAACTCCTGAATCTAAAGGGAGATTTAACTCACTTAGCTGAACAAACGCACAGCAGAGCAGATTGAAGGATACGTTTCTTCTGTGTTTTAGGCAGAGTTTTACTGCTATTTCGTTATATGCGGGAATAGTGCTGGAAATGCCTGTTTTGAGATCTCTCCACAGAAAGCGTTTCCAGACTTCCCCTTCAACACACGAGTTTAACTCTGTAAGTTCAATGCACACATTGAAGACCGTTCTGTTAGGTAGCTCCGTTTTGGTTTTAGAAGCAGACAGTTCTCCTTACAGCATATACTCCCATTCACTGAGGAATGTCCAAACGCAGATCTTACCAGAAACGTGTTTCTAACCCCTGAATCTAAAGGGAGATTTAACTCACTTAGCTGAACAAATGCACAGCAGAGCAGATTGAAGGATACGTTTCTTCTGTGTTTTAGGCAGAGTTTTACTGCTATTTCGTTATATGCGGGAATAGTGCTGGAAATGCCTGGAAATGCCTATTTTGAGATCTCTCCACAGAAAGCGTTTCCAGACTTCCCCTTCAACACACGAGTTTAACTCTGTAAGTTGAATGCACACATTGATGACCGTTCTTTTAGGTAGCTCCGTTTTGGTTTTAGAAGCAGACAGTTCTCCTTACAGCATATACTCCCATTCACTGAGAAATGTCCAAACGCAGCTCTTACAAGAAACGTGTTTCTAACCCCTGAATCTAAAGGGAGATTTAATTCACTTAGCTGAACAAATGCACAGCAGAGCAGATTGAAGGATACGTTTCTTCTGTGTTTTAGGCAGAGTTTTACTGCTATTTCGTTATATGCGGGAATAGTGCTGGAAATGCCTGGAAATGCCTGTTTTGAGATCTCTCCACAGAAAGCGTTTCCAGACTTCCCCTTCAACACACGAGTTTAACTCTGTAAGTTGAATGCACACATTGATGACCGTTCTGTTAGGTAGCTCCGTCTTGGTTTTAGAAGCAGACCGTTCTCCTTACAGCATATACTCCCATTCACTGAGAAATGTCCAAACGCAGCTCTTACCAGAAACGTGTTTCTAACTCCTGAATCTAAAGGGAGATTTAACTCACTTAGCTGAACAAACGCACAGCAGAGCAGATTGTAGGATACGTTTCTTCTGTGTTTTAGGCAGAGTTTTACTGCTATTTCGTTATATGCGGGAATAGTGCTGGAAATGCCTGGAAATGCCTGTTTTGAGATCTTTCCACAGAAAGCGTTTCCACACTTCCCCTTCAACACACGAGTTTAACTCTGTAAGTTGAATGGACACATTGAAGACCGTTCTGTTAGGTAGTTCCGTTTTGGTTTTAGAAGCAGACAGTTCTCCTTACAGCATATACTCCCATTCACTGAGAAATGTCCAAACGCAGCTCTTACCAGAAACGTGTTTCTAACTCCTGAATCTAAAGGGAGATTTAACTCACTTAGCTGAACAAACGCACAGCAGAGCAGATTGAAGGATACGTTTCTTCTGTGTTTTAGGCAGAGTTTTACTGCTATTTCGTTATATGCGGGAATAGTGCTGGAAATGCCTGTTTTGATATCTCTCCACAGAAAGCGATTCCAGACTTCCCCTTCAACACACGAGTTTAACTCTGTAAGTTGAATGCACACATTGAGGACTGTTCTGTTAGGTAGCTCCGTTTTGGTTTTAGAAGCAGACAGTTCTCCTTACAACATATACTCCCATTCACTGAGAAATGTCCAAACACAGCTCTTACCAGAAACGTGTTTCTAACTCCTGAATCTAAAGGGAGATTTAACTCACTTAGCTGAACAAACGCACAGCAGAGCAGATTGAAGGATACGTTTCTTCTGTGTTTTAGGCAGAGTTTTACTGCTATTTCGTTATATGCGGGAATAGTGCTGGAAATGCCTGTTTTGAGATCTCTCCACAGAAAGCGTTTCCAGACTTCCCCTTCAACACACGAGTTTAACTCTGTAAGTTCAATGCACACATTGAAGACCGTTCTGTTAGGTAGCTCCGTTTTGGTTTTAGAAGCAGACAGTTCTCCTTACAGCATATACTCCCATTCACTGAGGAATGTCCAAACGCAGATCTTACCAGAAACGTGTTTCTAACCCCTGAATCTAAAGGGAGATTTAACTCACTTAGCTGAACAAATGCACAGCAGAGCAGATTGAAGGATACGTTTCTTCTGTGTTTTAGGCAGAGTTTTACTGCTATTTCGTTATATGCGGGAATAGTGCTGGAAATGCCTGGAAATGCCTATTTTGAGATCTCTCCACAGAAAGCGTTTCCAGACTTCCCCTTCAACACACGAGTTTAACTCTGTAAGTTGAATGCACACATTGATGACCGTTCTTTTAGGTAGCTCCGTTTTGGTTTTAGAAGCAGACAGTTCTCCTTACAGCATATACTCCCATTCACTGAGAAATGTCCAAACGCAGCTCTTACAAGAAACGTGTTTCTAACTCCTGAATCTAAAGGGAGATTTAACTCACTTAGCTGAACAAACGCACAGCAGAGCAGATTGAAGGATACGTTTCTTCTGTGTTTTAGGCAGAGTTTTACTGCTATTTCGTTATATGCGGGAATAGTGCTGGAAATGCCAGGAAATGCCTGTTTTGAGATCTTTCCACAGAAAGCGCTTCCACACTTCCCCTTCAACACACGAGTTTAACTCTGTAAGTTGAATGCACACATTGAAGACCGTTCTGTTAGGTAGCTCCGTTTTGGTTTTAGAAGCAGACAGTTCTCCTTACAGCATATACTCCCATTCACTGAGAAATGTCCAAACGCAGCTCTTACCAGAAACGTGTTTCTAACTCCTGAATCTAAAGGGAGATTTAACTCACTTAGCTGAACAAACGCACAGCAGAGCAGATTGAAGGATACGTTTCTTCTGTGTTTTAGGCAGAGTTTTACTGCTATTTCGTTATATGCGGGAATAGTGCTGGAAATGCCTGTTTTGAGATCTCTCCACAGAAAGCGTTTCCAGACTTCCCCTTCAACACACGAGTTTAACTCTGTAAGTTGAATGCACACATTGAAGACCGTTCTGTTAGGTAGCTCCGTTTTGGTTTTAGAAGCAGACAGTTCTCCTTACAGCATATACTCCCATTCACTGAGAAATGTCCAAACGCAGCTCTTACCAGAAACGTGTTTCTAACTCCTGAATCTAAAGGGAGATTTAACTCACTTAGCTGAACAAACGCACAGCAGAGCAGATTGAAGGATACGTTTCTACTGTGTTTTAGGCAGAGTTTTACTGCTATTTCGTTATATGCGGGAATAGTGCTGGAAATGCCTGTTTTGTGATCTCTCCACAGAAAGCGTTTCCAGACTTCCCCTTCAACACACGAGTTTAACTCTGTAAGTTGAATGCACACATTGAAGACCGTTCTGTTAGGTAGCTCCGTTTTGGTTTTAGAAGCAGACAGTTCTCCTTACAGCATATTCTCCAATTCACTGAGAAATGTCCAAACGCAGCTCTTACCAGAAACGTGTTTCTAACTCCTGAATCTAAAGGGAGATTTAACTCACTTAGCTGAACAAACGCACAGCAGAGCAGATTGAAGGATAAGTTCCTTCTGTGTTTTTGGCAGAGTTTTACTGCTATTTCGTTATATGCGGGAATAGTGGTGGAAATGCCTGTTTTGAGATCTCTCCACAGAAAGCGTTTCCAGACTTCCCCTTCAACACACGAGTTTAACTCTGTAAGTTGAATGCACACATTGATGACTGTTCTGTTAGGTAGCTCCGTTTTGGTTTTAGAAGCAGACAGTTCTCCTTACAGCATATACTCCCATTCACTGAGAAATGTCCAAACGCAGCTCTTACCAGAAACGTGTTTCTAACTCCTGAATCTAAAGGGAGATTTAACTCACTTAGCTGAACAAACGCACAGCAGAGCAGATTGAAGGATACGTTTCTTCTGTGTTTTAGGCAGAGTTTTACTGCTATTTCGTTATATGCGGGAATAGTGCTGGAAATGCCTGTTTTGATATCTCTCCACAGAAAGCGTTTCCAGACTTCCCCTTCAACACACGAGTTTAACTCTGTAAGTTGAATGCACACATTGAGGACTGTTCTGTTAGGTAGCTCCGTTTTGGTTTTAGAAGCAGACAGTTCTCCTTACAGCATATACTCCCATTCACTGAGAAATGTCCAAACACAGCTCTTACCAGAAACGTGTCTCTAACTCCTGAATCTAAAGGGAGATTTAACTCACTTAGCTGAACAAACGCACAGCAGAGCAGATTGAAGGATACGTTTCTTCTGTGTTTTAGGCAGAGTTATACTGCTATTTCGTTATATGCGGGAATAGTGCTGGAAATGCCTGTTTTGAGATCTCTCCACAGAAAGCGTTTCCAGACTTCCCCTTCAACACACGAGTTTAACTCTGTAAGTTGAATGCACACATTGAAGACCGTTCTGTTAGGTAGCTCCGTTTTGGTTTTAGAAGCAGACAGTTCTCCTTACAGCATATACTCCCATTCACTGAGGAATGTCCAAACGCAGCTCTTACCAGAAACGTGTTTCTAACCCCTGAATCTAAAGGGAGATTTAACTCACTTAGCTGAACAAATGCACAGCAGAGCAGATTGAAGGATACGTTTCTTCTGTGTTTTAGGCAGAGTTTTACTGCTATTTCGTTATATGCGGGAATAGTGCTGGAAATGCCTGGAAATGCCTATTTTGAGATCTCTCCACAGAAAGCGTTTCCAGACTTCCCCTTCAACACACGAGTTTAACTCTGTAAGTTGAATGCACACATTGATGACCGTTCTGTTAGGTAGCTCCGTTTTGGTTTTAGAAGCAGACAGTTCTCCTTACAGCATATACTCCCATTCACTGAGAAATGTCCAAACGCAGCTCTTACAAGAAACGTGTTTCTAACTCCTGAATCTAAAGGGAGATTTAACTCACTTAGCTGAACAAACGCACAGCAGAGCAGATTGAAGGATACGTTTCTTCTATGTTTTAGGCAGAGTTTTACTGCTATTTCGTTATATGCGGGAATAGTGCTGGAAATGCCAGGAAATGCCTGTTTTGAGATCTTTCCACAGAAAGCGCTTCCACACTTCCCCTTCAACACACGAATTTAACTCTGTAAGTTGAATGCACACATTGAAGACCGTTCTGTTAGGTAGCTCCGTATTGGTTTTAGAAGCAGACAGTTCTCCTTACAGCATATACTGCCATTCACTGAGAAATGTCCAAACACAGCTCTTACCAGAAACGTGTTTCTAACTCCTGAATCCAAAGGGAGATTTAACTCACTTAGCTGAACAAACGCACAGCAGAGCAGATTGAAGGATACGTTTCTTCTGTGTTTAAGGCAGAGTTTTACTGCTATTTCGTTATATCCGGGAATAGTGCTGGAAATGCCTGTTTTGAGATCTCTCCACAGAAAGCGTTTCCAGACTTCCCCTTCAACACACGAGTTTAACTCTGTAAGTTGAATGCACACATTGAAGACCGTTCTGTTAGGTAGCTCCGTTTTGGTTTTAGAAGAAGACAGTTCTCCTTCCAGCATATACTCCCATTCACTGAGAAATGCCCAAACGCAGCTCTTACCAGAAACGTGTTTCTAACTCCTGAATCTAAAGGGAGATTTAACTCACTTAGCTGAACAAACGCACAGCAGAGCAGATTGAAGGATACGTTTCTTCTGTGTTTTAGGCAGAGTTTTACTGCTACTTCGTTATATGCGGGAATAGTGCTGGAAATGCCTGGAAAGGCCTGTTTTGAGATCTTTCCACAGAAAGCGTTTCCAGACTTCCCCTTCAACACACGAGTTTAACTCTGTAAGTTGAATACACACATTGAAGACCGTTCTGTTAGGTAGCTCCGTTTTGGTTTTAGAAGCAGACAGTTCTCCTTACAGCATATACTCCCATTCACTGAGAAATGTCCAAACGCAGCTCTTACCAGAAACGTGTTTCTAACTCCTGAATCTAAAGTGAGATTTAACTCACTTAGCTGAACAAACGCACAGCAGAGCAGATTGAAGGATACGTTTCTTCTGTGTTTAAGGCAGAGTTTTACTGCTATTTCGTTATATGCGGAATAGTGCTGGAGATGCCTGTTTTGAGATCTCTCCACAGAAAGCGTTTCCAGACTTCCCCTTCAACACACGAGTTTAACTCTGTAAGTTGAATGCACACATTGAAGACCGTTCTGTTAGGTAGCTCGGTTTTGGTTTTAGAAGCAGACAGTTCTCCTTACAGCATATACTGCCATTCACTGAGAAATGTCCAAACGCAGCTCTTACCAGAAACGTGTTTCTAACTCCTGAATCTAAAGGGAGATTTAACTCACTTAGCTGAACAAATGCACAGCAGAGCAGATTGAAGGATACGTTTCTTCTGTGTTTTAGGCAGAGTTTTACTGCTATTTCGTTATATGCGGGAATAGTGCTGGAAATGCCTGTTTTGAGATCTCTCCACAGAAAGCGTTTCCAGACTTCCCCTTCAACACGCGAGTTTAACTCTGTAAGTTGACTGCACACATTGAAGACCGTTCGGTTAGGTAGCTCCGTTTTGGTTTTAGAAGCAGACAGTTCTCCTTACAGCATATACTCCCATTCACTGAGGAATGTCCAAACGCAGCTCTTACCAGAAACGTGTTTCTAACCCCTGAATCTAAAGGGAGATTTAATTCACTTAGCTGAACAAATGCACAGCAGAGCAGATTGAAGGATACGTTTCTTCTGTGTTTTAGGCAGAGTTTTACTGCTATTTCGTTATATGCGGGAATAGTGCTGGAAATGCCTGGAAATGCCTGTTTTGAGATCTCTCCACAGAAAGCGTTTCCAGACTTCCCCTTCAACACACGAGTTTAACTCTGTAAGTTGAATGCACACATTGATGACCGTTCTGTTAGGTAGCTCCGTCTTGGTTTTAGAAGCAGACCGTTCTCCTTACAGCATATACTCCCATTCACTGAGAAATGTCCAAACGCAGCTCTTACCAGAAACGTGTTTCTAACTCCTGAATCTAAAGGGAGATTTAACTCACTTAGCTGAACAAACGCACAGCAGAGCAGATTGTAGGATACGTTTCTTCTGTGTTTTAGGCAGAGTTTTACTGCTATTTCGTTATATGCGGGAATAGTGCTGGAAATGCCTGGAAATGCCTGTTTTGAGATCTTTCCACAGAAAGCGTTTCCACACTTCCCCTTCAACACACGAGTTTAACTCTGTAAGTTGAATGGACACATTGAAGACCGTTCTGTTAGGTAGTTCCGTTTTGGTTTTAGAAGCAGACAGTTCTCCTTACAGCATATACTCCCATTCACTGAGAAATGTCCAAACGCAGCTCTTACCAGAAACGTGTTTCTAACTCCTGAATCTAAAGGGAGATTTAACTCACTTAGCTGAACAAACGCACAGCAGAGCAGATTGAAGGATACGTTTCTTCTGTGTTTTAGGCAGAGTTTTACTGCTATTTCGTTATATGCGGGAATAGTGCTGGAAATGCCTGTTTTGATATCTCTCCACAGAAAGCGATTCCAGACTTCCCCTTCAACACACGAGTTTAACTCTGTAAGTTGAATGCACACATTGAGGACTGTTCTGTTAGGTAGCTCCGTTTTGGTTTTAGAAGCAGACAGTTCTCCTTACAACATATACTCCCATTCACTGAGAAATGTCCAAACACAGCTCTTACCAGAAACGTGTTTCTAACTCCTGAATCTAAAGGGAGATTTAACTCACTTAGCTGAACAAACGCACAGCAGAGCAGATTGAAGGATACGTTTCTTCTGTGTTTTAGGCAGAGTTTTACTGCTATTTCGTTATATGCGGGAATAGTGCTGGAAATGCCTGTTTTGAGATCTCTCCACAGAAAGCGTTTCCAGACTTCCCCTTCAACACACGAGTTTAACTCTGTAAGTTCAATGCACACATTGAAGACCGTTCTGTTAGGTAGCTCCGTTTTGGTTTTAGAAGCAGACAGTTCTCCTTACAGCATATACTCCCATTCACTGAGGAATGTCCAAACGCAGATCTTACCAGAAACGTGTTTCTAACCCCTGAATCTAAAGGGAGATTTAACTCACTTAGCTGAACAAATGCACAGCAGAGCAGATTGAAGGATACGTTTCTTCTGTGTTTTAGGCAGAGTTTTACTGCTATTTCGTTATATGCGGGAATAGTGCTGGAAATGCCTGGAAATGCCTATTTTGAGATCTCTCCACAGAAAGCGTTTCCAGACTTCCCCTTCAACACACGAGTTTAACTCTGTAAGTTGAATGCACACATTGATGACCGTTCTTTTAGGTAGCTCCGTTTTGGTTTTAGAAGCAGACAGTTCTCCTTACAGCATATACTCCCATTCACTGAGAAATGTCCAAACGCAGCTCTTACAAGAAACGTGTTTCTAACTCCTGAATCTAAAGGGAGATTTAACTCACTTAGCTGAACAAACGCACAGCAGAGCAGATTGAAGGATACGTTTCTTCTGTGTTTTAGGCAGAGTTTTACTGCTATTTCGTTATATGCGGGAATAGTGCTGGAAATGCCAGGAAATGCCTGTTTTGAGATCTTTCCACAGAAAGCGCTTCCACACTTCCCCTTCAACACACGAGTTTAACTCTGTAAGTTGAATGCACACATTGAAGACCGTTCTGTTAGGTAGCTCCGTTTTGGTTTTAGAAGCAGACAGTTCTCCTTACAGCATATACTCCCATTCACTGAGAAATGTCCAAACGCAGCTCTTACCAGAAACGTGTTTCTAACTCCTGAATCTAAAGGGAGATTTAACTCACTTAGCTGAACAAACGCACAGCAGAGCAGATTGAAGGATACGTTTCTTCTGTGTTTTAGGCAGAGTTTTACTGCTATTTCGTTATATGCGGGAATAGTGCTGGAAATGCCTGTTTTGAGATCTCTCCACAGAAAGCGTTTCCAGACTTCCCCTTCAACACACGAGTTTAACTCTGTAAGTTGAATGCACACATTGAAGACCGTTCTGTTAGGTAGCTCCGTTTTGGTTTTAGAAGCAGACAGTTCTCCTTACAGCATATACTCCCATTCACTGAGAAATGTCCAAACGCAGCTCTTACCAGAAACGTGTTTCTAACTCCTGAATCTAAAGGGAGATTTAACTCACTTAGCTGAACAAACGCACAGCAGAGCAGATTGAAGGATACGTTTCTACTGTGTTTTAGGCAGAGTTTTACTGCTATTTCGTTATATGCGGGAATAGTGCTGGAAATGCCTGTTTTGTGATCTCTCCACAGAAAGCGTTTCCAGACTTCCCCTTCAACACACGAGTTTAACTCTGTAAGTTGAATGCACACATTGAAGACCGTTCTGTTAGGTAGCTCCGTTTTGGTTTTAGAAGCAGACAGTTCTCCTTACAGCATATTCTCCAATTCACTGAGAAATGTCCAAACGCAGCTCTTACCAGAAACGTGTTTCTAACTCCTGAATCTAAAGGGAGATTTAACTCACTTAGCTGAACAAACGCACAGCAGAGCAGATTGAAGGATAAGTTCCTTCTGTGTTTTTGGCAGAGTTTTACTGCTATTTCGTTATATGCGGGAATAGTGGTGGAAATGCCTGTTTTGAGATCTCTCCACAGAAAGCGTTTCCAGACTTCCCCTTCAACACACGAGTTTAACTCTGTAAGTTGAATGCACACATTGATGACTGTTCTGTTAGGTAGCTCCGTTTTGGTTTTAGAAGCAGACAGTTCTCCTTACAGCATATACTCCCATTCACTGAGAAATGTCCAAACGCAGCTCTTACCAGAAACGTGTTTCTAACTCCTGAATCTAAAGGGAGATTTAACTCACTTAGCTGAACAAACGCACAGCAGAGCAGATTGAAGGATACGTTTCTTCTGTGTTTTAGGCAGAGTTTTACTGCTATTTCGTTATATGCGGGAATAGTGCTGGAAATGCCTGTTTTGATATCTCTCCACAGAAAGCGTTTCCAGACTTCCCCTTCAACACACGAGTTTAACTCTGTAAGTTGAATGCACACATTGAGGACTGTTCTGTTAGGTAGCTCCGTTTTGGTTTTAGAAGCAGACAGTTCTCCTTACAGCATATACTCCCATTCACTGAGAAATGTCCAAACACAGCTCTTACCAGAAACGTGTCTCTAACTCCTGAATCTAAAGGGAGATTTAACTCACTTAGCTGAACAAACGCACAGCAGAGCAGATTGAAGGATACGTTTCTTCTGTGTTTTAGGCAGAGTTATACTGCTATTTCGTTATATGCGGGAATAGTGCTGGAAATGCCTGTTTTGAGATCTCTCCACAGAAAGCGTTTCCAGACTTCCCCTTCAACACACGAGTTTAACTCTGTAAGTTGAATGCACACATTGAAGACCGTTCTGTTAGGTAGCTCCGTTTTGGTTTTAGAAGCAGACAGTTCTCCTTACAGCATATACTCCCATTCACTGAGGAATGTCCAAACGCAGCTCTTACCAGAAACGTGTTTCTAACCCCTGAATCTAAAGGGAGATTTAACTCACTTAGCTGAACAAATGCACAGCAGAGCAGATTGAAGGATACGTTTCTTCTGTGTTTTAGGCAGAGTTTTACTGCTATTTCGTTATATGCGGGAATAGTGCTGGAAATGCCTGGAAATGCCTATTTTGAGATCTCTCCACAGAAAGCGTTTCCAGACTTCCCCTTCAACACACGAGTTTAACTCTGTAAGTTGAATGCACACATTGATGACCGTTCTGTTAGGTAGCTCCGTTTTGGTTTTAGAAGCAGACAGTTCTCCTTACAGCATATACTCCCATTCACTGAGAAATGTCCAAACGCAGCTCTTACAAGAAACGTGTTTCTAACTCCTGAATCTAAAGGGAGATTTAACTCACTTAGCTGAACAAACGCACAGCAGAGCAGATTGAAGGATACGTTTCTTCTATGTTTTAGGCAGAGTTTTACTGCTATTTCGTTATATGCGGGAATAGTGCTGGAAATGCCAGGAAATGCCTGTTTTGAGATCTTTCCACAGAAAGCGCTTCCACACTTCCCCTTCAACACACGAATTTAACTCTGTAAGTTGAATGCACACATTGAAGACCGTTCTGTTAGGTAGCTCCGTATTGGTTTTAGAAGCAGACAGTTCTCCTTACAGCATATACTGCCATTCACTGAGAAATGTCCAAACACAGCTCTTACCAGAAACGTGTTTCTAACTCCTGAATCCAAAGGGAGATTTAACTCACTTAGCTGAACAAACGCACAGCAGAGCAGATTGAAGGATACGTTTCTTCTGTGTTTTAGGCAGAGTTTTACTGCTATTTCGTTATATGCGGGAATAGTGCTGGAAATGCCTGTTTTGAGATCTCTCCACAGAAAGCGTTTCCAGACTTCCCCTTCAACACACGAGTTTAACTCTGTAAGTTGAATGCACACATTGAAGACCGTTCTGTTAGGTAGCTCCGTTTTGGTTTTAGAAGCAGACAGTTCTCCTTACAGCATATACTCCCATTCACTGAGAAATGTCCAAACGCAGCTCTTACCAGAAACGTGTTTCTAACTCCTGAATCTAAAGGGAGATTTAACTCACTTAGCTGAACAAACGCACAGCAGAGCAGATTGAAGGATACGTTTCTTCTGTGTTTAAGGCAGAGTTTTACTGCTATATCGTTATATGCGGGAATAGTGCTGGAAATGCCTGTTTGGAGATCTCTCCACAGAAAGCGTTTCCAGACTTCCCCTTCAACACACGAGTTTAACTCTGTAAGGTGAATGCACACATTGAAGACCGTTCTGTTAGGTAGCTCGGTTTTGGTTTTAGAAGCAGACAGTTCACCTTACAGCATATACTGCCATTCACTGAGAAATGTCCAAACGCAGCTCTTACCAGAAACGTGTTTCTAACTCATGAATCTAAAGGGAGATTTAACTCACTTAGCTGAACAAATGCACAGCAGAGCAGATTGAAGGATACGTTTCTTCTGCGTTTTAGGCAGAGTTTCACTGATATTTCGTTATATGCGGGAATAGTGCTGGAAATGCCTGGAAATGCCTGTTTTGAGATCTCTCCACAGAAAGGGTTTCCAGACTTCCCCTTCAACACACGAGTTTAACTCTGTAAGTTGAATGCACACATTGAAGACCATTCTGTTAGGTAGATCCGTTTTGGTTTTAGAAGCAGACAGTTCTCCTTACAGCATATACTGCCATTCACTGAGAAATGTCCAAACACAGCTCTTACCAGAAACGTGTTTCTAACTCCTGAATCTAAAGGGAGATTTAACTCACTTAGCTGAACAAACGCACAGCAGAGCAGATTGAAGGATACGTTTGTTCTGTGTTTTAGGCAGAGTTTTACTGCTATTTCGTTATATGCGGGAATAGTGCTGGAAATGCCAGTTTTGAGATCTCTCCACAGAAAGCGTTTCCAGACTTCCCCTTCAACACACGAGTTTAAATCTGTAAGTTGAATGCACACATTGAAGACCGTTCTGTTAGGTAGCTCCGTTTTGGTTTTAGAAGCAGACAGTTCTCCTTACAGCATATACTCCCATTCACTGAGGAATGTCCAAACGCAGCTCTTACCAGAAACGTGTTTCTAACCCCTGAATCTAAAGGGAGATTTAACTCACTTAGCTGAACAAATGCACAGCAGAGCAGATTGAAGGATACGTTTCTTCTGTGTTTTAGGCAGAGTTTTACTGCTATTTCGTTATATGCGGGAATAGTGCTGGAAATGCCTGGAAATGCCTGTTTTGAGATCTCTCCACAGAAAGCGTTTCCAGACTTCCCCTTCAACACACGAGTTTAACTCTGTAAGTTGAATGCACACATTGATGACCGTTCTGTTAGGTAGCTCCGTTTTGGTTTTAGAAGCAGATAGTTCTCCTTACAGCATATACTCCCATTCACTGAGAAATGTCCAAACGCAGCTCTTACAAGAAACGTGTTTCTAACTCCTGAATCTAAAGGGAGATTTAACTCACTTAGCTGAACAAACGCACAGCAGAGCAGATTGAAGGATACGTTTCTTCTGTGTTTTAGGCAGAGTTTTACTGCTATTTCGTTATATGCGGGAATAGTGCTGGAAATGCCTGGAAATGCCTGTTTTGAGATCTTTCCACAGAAAGCGTTTCCACACTTCCCCTTCAACACACGAGTTTAACTCTGTAAGTTGAATGCACACATTGAAGACCGTTCTGTTAGGTAGCTCCGTTTTGGTTTTAGAAGCAGACAGTTCTCCTTACAGCATATACTCCCATTCACTGAGAAATGTCCAAACGCAGCTCTTACCAGAAACGTGTTTCTAACACCTGAATCTAAAGGGAGATTTAACTCACTTAGCTGAACAAACGCACAGCAGAGCAGATTGAAGGATACGTTTGTTCTGTGTTTTAGGCAGAGTTTTACTGCTATTTCGTTATATGCGGGAATAGTGCTGGAAATGCCTGTTTTGAGATCTCTCCACAGAAAGCGTTTCCAGACTTCCCCTTCAACACACGAGTTTATCTCTGTAAGTTGAATGCACACATTGAAGACCGTTCTGTTAGGTAGCTCCGTTTTGGTTTTAGAAGCAGACAGTTCTCCTTACAGCATATACTCCCATTCACTGAGAAATGTCCCAACGCAGCTCTTACCAGAAACGTGTTTCTAACTCCTGAATCTAAAGGGAGATTTAACTCACTTAGCTGAACAAACGCACAGCAGAGCAGATTGAAGGATACGTTTCTTCTGTGTTTAAGGCAGAGTTTTACTGCTATATCGTTATATGCGGGAATAGTGCTGGAAATGCCTGTTTTGAGATCTCTCCACAGAAAGCGTTTCCAGACTTCCCCTTCAACACACGAGTTTAATTCTGTAAGTTGAATGCACACATTGAAGACCGTTGTGTTAGGTAGCTCGGTTTTGGTTTTAGAAGCAGACAGTTCTCCTTACAGCATATACTGCCATTCACTGAGAAATGTCCAAACGCAGCTCTTACCAGAAACGTGTTTCTAACTCCTGAATCTAAAGGGAGATTTAACTCACTTAGCTGAACAAATGCACAGCAGAGCAGATTGAAGGATACGTTTCTTCTGTGTTTTAGGCAGAGTTTTACTGCTATTTCGTTATATGCGGGAATAGTGCTGGAAATGCCTGGAAATGCCTGTTTTGAGATCTCTCCACAGAAAGGGTTTCCAGACTTCCCCTTCAACACACGAGTTTAACTCTGTAAGTTGAATGCACACATTGAAGACCGTTCTGTTAGGTAGCTCCGTATTGGTTTTAGAAGCAGACAGTTCTCCTTACAGCATATACTGCCATTCACTGAGAAATGTCCAAACACAGCTCTTATCAGAAACGTGTTTCTAACTCCTGAATCCAAAGGGAGATTTAACTCACTTAGCTGAACAAACGCACAGCAGAGCAGATTGAAGGTTACGTTTCTTCTGTGTTTTAGGCAGAGTTTTACTGCTATTTCGTTATATGCGGGAATAGTGCTGGAAATGCCTGTTTTGAGATCTCTCCACAGAAAGCGTTTCCAGACTTCCCCTTCAACACACGAGTTTATCTCTGTAAGTTGAATGCACACATTGAAGACCGTTCTGTTAGGTAGCTCCGTTTTGGTTTTAGAAGCAGACAGCTCTCCTTACAGTATATACGCCAATTCACTGAGGAATGTCCAAACGCAGCTCTTACCAGAAACGTGTTACTAACCCCTGAATCTAAAGGGAGATTTAACTCACTTAGCTGAACAAATGCACAGCAGAGCAGATTGAAGGATACGTTTCTTCTGTGTTTTAGGCAGAGTTTTACTGCTATTTCGTTATATGCGGGAATAGTGCTGGAAATGCCTGGAAATGCCTGTTTTGAGATCTCTCCACAGAAAGCGTTTCCAGACCTCCCCTTCAACACACGGGTTTAACTCTGTAAGTTGAATGCACACATTGATGACCGTTCTGTTAGGTAGCTCCGTTTTGGTTTTAGAAGCAGACAGTTCTCCTTACAGCATATACTCCCATTCACTGAGAAATGTCCAAACGCAGATCTTACAAGAAACGTGTTTCTAAATCCTGAATCTAAAGGGAGTTTTAACTCACTTAGCTGAACAAACGCACAGCAGAGCAGATTGAAGGATACGTTTCTTCTGTGTTTTAGGCAGAGTTTTACTGCTATTTCGTTATATGCGGGAATAGTGCTGGGAATGCCTGGAAATGCCTCTTTTGAGATCTTTCCACAGAAAGCGTTTCCACACTTCCCCTTCAACACACGAGTTTAACTCTGTAAGTTGAATGCACACATTGAAGACCGTTCTGTTAGGTAGCTCCGTTTTGGTTTTAGAAGCAGACAGTTCTCCTTACAGCATATACTCCCATTCACTGAGAAATGTCCAAACGCAGCTCTTACCAGAAACGTGTTTCTAACTCCTGAATCTAAAGGGAGATTTAACTCACTTAGCTGAACAAACGCACAGCAGAGCAGATTGAAGGATACGTTTCTTCTGTGTTTTAGGCAGAGTTTTACTGCTATTACGTTATATGCGGGAATAGTGCTGGAAATGCCTGGAAATGCCTGTTTTGAGATCTCTCCACAGAAAGCGTTTCCAGACTTCCCCTTCAACACACGAGTTTAACTCTGTAAGTTGAATGCACACATTGATGACCGTTCTGTTAGGTAGCTCCGTTTTGGTTTTAGAAGCAGACAGTTCTCCTTACATCATATACTCCCATTCACTGAGAAATGTCCAAACGCAGCTCTTACAAGAAACGTGTTTCTAACTCCTGAATCTAAAGGGAGATTTAACTCACTTAGCTGAACAAACGCACAGCAGAGCAGATTGAAGGATACGTTTCTTCTGTGTTTTAGGCAGAGTTTTACTGCTATTTCGTTATATGCGGGAATAGTGCTGGAAATGCCTGGAAATGCCTGTTTTCAGATCTGTCCACAGAAAGCGTTTCCACACTTCCCCTTCAACACACGAGTTTAACTCTGTAAGTTGAATGCACACATTGAAGACCGTTCTGTTAGGTAGCTCCGTTTTGGTTTTAGAAGCAGACAGTTCTCCTTACAGCATATACTCCCATTCACTGAGAAATGTCCAAACGCAGCTCTTACCAGAAACGTGTTTCTAACTCCTGAATCTAAAGGGAGATTTAACTCACTTAGCTGAACAAACGCACAGCAGAGCAGATTGAAGGATACGTTTCTTCTGTGTTTTAGGCAGAGTTTTACTGCTATTTCGTTATATGCGGGAATAGTGCTGGAAATGCCTGTTTTGAGATCTCTCCACAGAAAGCGTTTCCAGACTTCCCCTTCAACACACGAGTTTATCTCTGTAAGTTGAATGCACACATTGAAGACCGTTCTGTTAGGTAGCTCCGTTTTGGTTTTAGAAGCAGACAGTTCTCCTTACAGCATATACTCCCATTCACTGAGAAATGTCCAAACGCAGCTCTTACAAGAAACGTGTTTCTAACTCCTGAATCTAAAGGGAGATTTAACTCACTTAGCTGAACAAACGCACAGCAGAGCAGATTGAAGGATACGTTTCTACTGTGTTTTAGGCAGAGTTTTACTGCTATTTCGTTATATGCGGGAATAGTGCTGGAAATGCCTGTTTTGTGATCTCTCCACAGAAAGAGTTTCCAGACTTCCCCTTCAACACACGAGTTTAACTCTGTAAGTTGAATGCACACATTGAAGACCGTTCTGTTAGGTAGCTCCGTTTTGGTTTTAGAAGCAGACAGTTCTCCTTACAGCGTATACTCCCATTCACTGAGAAATGTCCAAACGCAGCTCTTACCAGAAACGTGTTTCTAACTCCTGAATCTAAAGGGAGATTTAACTCACTTAGCTGAACAAACGCACAGCAGAGCAGATTGAAGGATAAGTTCCTTCTGTGTTTTAGGCAGAGTTTTACTGCTATTTCGTTATATGCGGGAATAGTGCTGGAAATGCCTGTTTTGAGATCTCTCCACAGAAAGCGTTTCCAGACTTCCCCTTCAACACACGAGTTTAACTCTGTAAGTTGAATGCACACATTGATGACCGTTCTGTTAGGTAGCTCCGTTTTGGTTTTAGAAGCAGACAGTTCTCCTTACAGCATATACTCCCATTCACTGAGAAATGTCCAAACGCAGCTCTTACAAGAAACGTGTTTCTAACTCCTGAATCTAAAGGGAGATTTAACTCACTTAGCTGAACAAACGCACAGCAGAGCAGATTGAAGGATTCGTTTTTTCTGTGTTTTAGGCAGAGTTTTACTGCTATTTCGTTATATGCGGGAATAGTGCTGGAAATGCCTGGAAATGCCTGTTTTGAGATCTTTCCACCGAAAGCGTTTCCACACTTCCCCTTCAACACACGAGTTTAACTCTGTAAGTTGAATGCACACATTGAAGACCGTTCTGTTAGGTAGCTCCGTTTTGGTTTTAGAAGCAGACAGTACTCCTTACAGCATATACTCCCATTCACTGAGAAATGTCCAACCGCAGCTCTTACCAGAAACGTGTTTCTAACTCCTGAATCTAAAGGGAGATTTAACTCACTTAGCTGAACAAACGCACAGCAGAGCAGATTGAAGGATAAGTTTCTTCTGTGTTTTAGGCAGAGTTTTACTGCTATTTCGTTATATGCGGGAATAGTGCTGGAAATGCCTGGAAATGCCTGTTTTGAGATCTCTCCACAGAAAGCGTTTCCAGACCTCCCCTTCAACACACGGGTTTAACTCTGTAAGTTGAATGCACACATTGATGACCGTTCTGTTAGGTAGCTCCGTTTTGGTTTTAGAAGCAGACAGTTCTCCTTACAGCATATACTCCCATTCACTGAGAAATGTCCAAACGCAGATCTTACAAGAAACGTGTTTCTAAATCCTGAATCTAAAGGGAGTTTTAACTCACTTAGCTGAACAAACGCACAGCAGAGCAGATTGAAGGATACGTTTCTTCTGTGTTTTAGGCAGAGTTTTACTGCTATTTCGTTATATGCGGGAATAGTGCTGGGAATGCCTGGAAATGCCTCTTTTGAGATCTTTCCACAGAAAGCGTTTCCACACTTCCCCTTCAACACACGAGTTTAACTCTGTAAGTTGAATGCACACATTGAAGACCGTTCTGTTAGGTAGCTCCGTTTTGGTTTTAGAAGCAGACAGTTCTCCTTACAGCATATACTCCCATTCACTGAGAAATGTCCAAACGCAGCTCTTACCAGAAACGTGTTTCTAACTCCTGAATCTAAAGGGAGATTTAACTCACTTAGCTGAACAAACGCACAGCAGAGCAGATTGAAGGATACGTTTCTTCTGTGTTTTAGGCAGAGTTTTACTGCTATTACGTTATATGCGGGAATAGTGCTGGAAATGCCTGGAAATGCCTGTTTTGAGATCTCTCCACAGAAAGCGTTTCCAGACTTCCCCTTCAACACACGAGTTTAACTCTGTAAGTTGAATGCACACATTGATGACCGTTCTGTTAGGTAGCTCCGTTTTGGTTTTAGAAGCAGACAGTTCTCCATTACAGCATATACTCCCATTCACTGAGAAATGTCCAAACGCAGCTCTTACAAGAAACGTGTTTCTAACTCCTGAATCTAAAGGGAGATTTAACTCACTTAGCTGAACAAACGCACAGCAGAGCAGATTGAAGGATACGTTTCTTCTGTGTTTTAGGCAGAGTTTTACTGCTATTTCGTTATATGCGGGAATAGTGCTGGAAATGCCTGGAAATGCCTGTTTTCAGATCTGTCCACAGAAAGCGTTTCCACACTTCCCCTTCAACACACGAGTTTAACTCTGTAAGTTGAATGCACACATTGAAGACCGTTCTGTTAGGTAGCTCCGTTTTGGTTTTAGAAGCAGACAGTTCTCCTTACAGCATATACTCCCATTCACTGAGAAATGTCCAAACGCAGCTCTTACCAGAAACGTGTTTCTAACTCCTGAATCTAAAGGGAGATTTAACTCACTTAGCTGAACAAACGCACAGCAGAGCAGATTGAAGGATACGTTTCTTCTGTGTTTTAGGCAGAGTTTTACTGCTATTTCGTTATATGCGGGAATAGTGCTGGAAATGCCTGTTTTGAGATCTCTCCACAGAAAGCGTTTCCAGACTTCCCCTTCAACACACGAGTTTATCTCTGTAAGTTGAATGCACACATTGAAGACCGTTCTGTTAGGTAGCTCCGTTTTGGTTTTAGAAGCAGACAGTTCTCCTTACAGCATATACTCCCATTCACTGAGAAATGTCCAAACGCAGCTCTTACAAGAAACGTGTTTCTAACTCCTGAATCTAAAGGGAGATTTAACTCACTTAGCTGAACAAACGCACAGCAGAGCAGATTGAAGGATACGTTTCTACTGTGTTTTAGGCAGAGTTTTACTGCTATTTCGTTATATGCGGGAATAGTGCTGGAAATGCCTGTTTTGTGATCTCTCCACAGAAAGAGTTTCCAGACTTCCCCTTCAACACACGAGTTTAACTCTGTAAGTTGAATGCACACATTGAAGACCGTTCTGTTAGGTAGCTCCGTTTTGGTTTTAGAAGCAGACAGTTCTCCTTACAGCGTATACTCCCATTCACTGAGAAATGTCCAAACGCAGCTCTTACCAGAAACGTGTTTCTAACTCCTGAATCTAAAGGGAGATTTAACTCACTTAGCTGAACAAACGCACAGCAGAGCAGATTGAAGGATAAGTTCCTTCTGTGTTTTAGGCAGAGTTTTACTGCTATTTCGTTATATGCGGGAATAGTGCTGGAAATGCCTGTTTTGAGATCTCTCCACAGAAAGCGTTTCCAGACTTCCCCTTCAACACACGAGTTTAACTCTGTAAGTTGAATGCACACATTGATGACCGTTCTGTTAGGTAGCTCCGTTTTGGTTTTAGAAGCAGACAGTTCTCCTTACAGCATATACTCCCATTCACTGAGAAATGTCCAAACGCAGCTCTTACAAGAAACGTGTTTCTAACTCCTGAATCTAAAGGGAGATTTAACTCACTTCGCTGAACAAACGCACAGCAGAGCAGATTGAAGGATACGTTTTTTCTGTGTTTTAGGCAGAGTTTTACTGCTATTTCGTTATATGCGGGAATAGTGCTGGAAATGCCTGGAAATGCCTGTTTTGAGATCTTTCCACCGAAAGCGTTTCCACACTTCCCCTTCAACACACGAGTTTAACTCTGTAAGTTGAATGCACACATTGAAGACCGTTCTGTTAGGTAGCTCCGTTTTGGTTTTAGAAGCAGACAGTACTCCTTACAGCATATACTCCCATTCACTGAGAAATGTCCAAACGCAGCTCTTACCAGAAACGTGTTTCTAACTCCTGAATCTAAAGGGAGATTTAACTCACTTAGCTGAACAAACGCACAGCAGAGCAGATTGAAGGATAAGTTTCTTCTGTGTTTTAGGCAGAGTTTTACTGCTATTTCGTTATATGCGGGAATAGTGCTGGAAATGCCTGGAAATGCCTGTTTTGAGATCTCTCCACAGAAAGCGTTTCCAGACCTCCCCTTCAACACACGGGTTTAACTCTGTAAGTTGAATGCACACATTGATGACCGTTCTGTTAGGTAGCTCCGTTTTGGTTTTAGAAGCAGACAGTTCTCCTTACAGCATATACTCCCATTCACTGAGAAATGTCCAAACGCAGATCTTACAAGAAACGTGTTTCTAAATCCTGAATCTAAAGGGAGTTTTAACTCACTTAGCTGAACAAACGCACAGCAGAGCAGATTGAAGGATACGTTTCTTCTGTGTTTTAGGCAGAGTTTTACTGCTATTTCGTTATATGCGGGAATAGTGCTGGGAATGCCTGGAAATGCCTCTTTTGAGATCTTTCCACAGAAAGCGTTTCCACACTTCCCCTTCAACACACGAGTTTAACTCTGTAAGTTGAATGCACACATTGAAGACCGTTCTGTTAGGTAGCTCCGTTTTGGTTTTAGAAGCAGACAGTTCTCCTTACAGCATATACTCCCATTCACTGAGAAATGTCCAAACGCAGCTCTTACCAGAAACGTGTTTCTAACTCCTGAATCTAAAGGGAGATTTAACTCACTTAGCTGAACAAACGCACAGCAGAGCAGATTGAAGGATACGTTTCTTCTGTGTTTTAGGCAGAGTTTTACTGCTATTACGTTATATGCGGGAATAGTGCTGGAAATGCCTGGAAATGCCTGTTTTGAGATCTCTCCACAGAAAGCGTTTCCAGACTTCCCCTTCAACACACGAGTTTAACTCTGTAAGTTGAATGCACACATTGATGACCGTTCTGTTAGGTAGCTCCGTTTTGGTTTTAGAAGCAGACAGTTCTCCATTACAGCATATACTCCCATTCACTGAGAAATGTCCAAACGCAGCTCTTACAAGAAACGTGTTTCTAACTCCTGAATCTAAAGGGAGATTTAACTCACTTAGCTGAACAAACGCACAGCAGAGCAGATTGAAGGATACGTTTCTTCTGTGTTTTAGGCAGAGTTTTACTGCTATTTCGTTATATGCGGGAATAGTGCTGGAAATGCGTGGAAATGCCTGTTTTCAGATCTGTCCACAGAAAGCGTTTCCACACTTCCCCTTCAACACACGAGTTTAACTCTGTAAGTTGAATGCACACATTGAAGACCGTTCTGTTAGGTAGCTCCGTTTTGGTTTTAGAAGCAGACAGTTCTCCTTACAGCATATACTCCCATTCACTGAGAAATGTCCAAACGCAGCTCTTACCAGAAACGTGTTTCTAACTCCTGAATCTAAAGGGAGATTTAACTCACTTAGCTGAACAAACGCACAGCAGAGCAGATTGAAGGATACGTTTCTTCTGTGTTTTAGGCAGAGTTTTACTGCTATTTCGTTATATGCGGGAATAGTGCTGGAAATGCCTGTTTTGAGATCTCTCCACAGAAAGCGTTTCCAGACTTCCCCTTCAACACACGAGTTTATCTCTGTAAGTTGAATGCACACATTGAAGACCGTTCTGTTAGGTAGCTCCGTTTTGGTTTTAGAAGCAGACAGTTCTCCTTACAGCATATACTCCCATTCACTGAGAAATGTCCAAACGCAGCTCTTACAAGAAACGTGTTTCTAACTCCTGAATCTAAAGGGAGATTTAACTCACTTAGCTGAACAAACGCACAGCAGAGCAGATTGAAGGATACGTTTCTACTGTGTTTTAGGCAGAGTTTTACTGCTATTTCGTTATATGCGGGAATAGTGCTGGAAATGCCTGTTTTGTGATCTCTCCACAGAAAGAGTTTCCAGACTTCCCCTTCAACACACGAGTTTAACTCTGTAAGTTGAATGCACACATTGAAGACCGTTCTGTTAGGTAGCTCCGTTTTGGTTTTAGAAGCAGACAGTTCTCCTTACAGCGTATACTCCCATTCACTGAGAAATGTCCAAACGCAGCTCTTACCAGAAACGTGTTTCTAACTCCTGAATCTAAAGGGAGATTTAACTCACTTAGCTGAACAAACGCACAGCAGAGCAGATTGAAGGATAAGTTCCTTCTGTGTTTTAGGCAGAGTTTTACTGCTATTTCGTTATATGCGGGAATAGTGCTGGAAATGCCTGTTTTGAGATCTCTCCACAGAAAGCGTTTCCAGAATTCCCCTTCAACACACGAGTTTAACTCTGTAAGTTGAATGCACACATTGATGACCGTTCTGTTAGGTAGCTCCGTTTTGGTTTTAGAAGCAGACAGTTCTCCTTACAGCATATACCCCCATTCACTGAGAAATGTCCAAACGCAGCTCTTACAAGAAACGTGTTTCTAACTCCTGAATCTAAAGGGAGATTTAACTCACTTAGCTGAACAAACGCACAGCAGAGCAGATTGAAGGATACGTTTTTTCTGTGTTTTAGGCAGAGTTTTACTGCTATTTCGTTATATGCGGGAATAGTGCTGGAAATGCCTGGAAATGCCTGTTTTGAGATCTTTCCACCGAAAGCGTTTCCACACTTCCCCTTCAACACACGAGTTTAACTCTGTAAGTTGAATGCACACATTGAAGACCGTTCTGTTAGGTAGCTCCGTTTTGGTTTTAGAAGCAGACAGTTCTCCTTACAGCATATACTCCCATTCACTGAGAAATGTCCAAACGCAGCTCTTACCAGAAACGTGTTTCTAACTCCTGAATCTAAAGGGAGATTTAACTCACTTAGCTGAACAAACGCACAGCAGAGCAGATTGAAGGATAAGTTTCTTCTGTGTTTTAGGCAGAGTTTTACTGCTATTTCGTTATATGCGGGAATAGTGCTGGAAATGCCTGGAAATGCCTGTTTTGAGATCTCTCCACAGAAAGCGTTTCCAGACCTCCCCTTCAACACACGGGTTTAACTCTGTAAGTTGAATGCACACATTGATGACCGTTCTGTTAGGTAGCTCCGTTTTGGTTTTAGAAGCAGACAGTTCTCCTTACAGCATATACTCCCATTCACTGAGAAATGTCCAAACGCAGCTCTTACCAGAAACGTGTTTCTAACTCCTGAATCTAAAGGGAGATTTAACTCACTTAGCTGAACAAACGCACAGCAGAGCAGATTGAAGGATACGTTTCTTCTGTGTTTTAGGCAGAGTTTTACTGCTATTTCGTTATATGCGGGAATAGTGCTGGAAATGCCTGTTTTGAGATCTCTCCACAGAAAGCGTTTCCAGACTTCCCCTTCAACACACGAGTTTATCTCTGTAAGTTGAATGCACACATTGAAGACCGTTCTGTTAGGTAGCTCCGTTTTGGTTTTAGAAGCAGACAGTTCTCCTTACAGCATATACTCCCATTCACTGAGAAATGTCCAAACGCAGCTCTTACAAGAAACGTGTTTCTAACTCCTGAATCTAAAGGGAGATTTAACTCACTTAGCTGAACAAACGCACAGCAGAGCAGATTGAAGGATACGTTTCTACTGTGTTTTAGGCAGAGTTTTACTGCTATTTCGTTATATGCGGGAATAGTGCTGGAAATGCCTGTTTTGTGATCTCTCCACAGAAAGAGTTTCCAGACTTCCCCTTCAACACACGAGTTTAACTCTGTAAGTTGAATGCACACATTGAAGACCGTTCTGTTAGGTAGCTCCGTTTTGGTTTTAGAAGCAGACAGTTCTCCTTACAGCGTATACTCCCATTCACTGAGAAATGTCCAAACGCAGCTCTTACCAGAAACGTGTTTCTAACTCCTGAATCTAAAGGGAGATTTAACTCACTTAGCTGAACAAACGCACAGCAGAGCAGATTGAAGGATAAGTTCCTTCTGTGTTTTAGGCAGAGTTTTACTGCTATTTCGTTATATGCGGGAATAGTGCTGGAAATGCCTGTTTTGAGATCTCTCCACAGAAAGCGTTTCCAGACTTCCCCTTCAACACACGAGTTTAACTCTGTAAGTTGAATGCACACATTGATGACCGTTCTGTTAGGTAGCTCCGTTTTGGTTTTAGAAGCAGACAGTTCTCCTTACAGCATATACTCCCATTCACTGAGAAATGTCCAAACGCAGCTCTTACAAGAAACGTGTTTCTAACTCCTGAATCTAAAGGGAGATTTAACTCACTTCGCTGAACAAACGCACAGCAGAGCAGATTGAAGGATACGTTTTTTCTGTGTTTTAGGCAGAGTTTTACTGCTATTTCGTTATATGCGGGAATAGTGCTGGAAATGCCTGGAAATGCCTGTTTTGAGATCTTTCCACCGAAAGCGTTTCCACACTTCCCCTTCAACACACGAGTTTAACTCTGTAAGTTGAATGCACACATTGAAGACCGTTCTGTTAGGTAGCTCCGTTTTGGTTTTAGAAGCAGACAGTACTCCTTACAGCATATACTCCCATTCACTGAGAAATGTCCAAACGCAGCTCTTACCAGAAACGTGTTTCTAACTCCTGAATCTAAAGGGAGATTTAACTCACTTAGCTGAACAAACGCACAGCAGAGCAGATTGAAGGATAAGTTTCTTCTGTGTTTTAGGCAGAGTTTTACTGCTATTTCGTTATATGCGGGAATAGTGCTGGAAATGCCTGGAAATGCCTGTTTTGAGATCTCTCCACAGAAAGCGTTTCCAGACCTCCCCTTCAACACACGGGTTTAACTCTGTAAGTTGAATGCACACATTGATGACCGTTCTGTTAGGTAGCTCCGTTTTGGTTTTAGAAGCAGACAGTTCTCCTTACAGCATATACTCCCATTCACTGAGAAATGTCCAAACGCAGATCTTACAAGAAACGTGTTTCTAAATCCTGAATCTAAAGGGAGTTTTAACTCACTTAGCTGAACAAACGCACAGCAGAGCAGATTGAAGGATACGTTTCTTCTGTGTTTTAGGCAGAGTTTTACTGCTATTTCGTTATATGCGGGAATAGTGCTGGGAATGCCTGGAAATGCCTCTTTTGAGATCTTTCCACAGAAAGCGTTTCCACACTTCCCCTTCAACACACGAGTTTAACTCTGTAAGTTGAATGCACACATTGAAGACCGTTCTGTTAGGTAGCTCCGTTTTGGTTTTAGAAGCAGACAGTTCTCCTTACAGCATATACTCCCATTCACTGAGAAATGTCCAAACGCAGCTCTTACCAGAAACGTGTTTCTAACTCCTGAATCTAAAGGGAGATTTAACTCACTTAGCTGAACAAACGCACAGCAGAGCAGATTGAAGGATACGTTTCTTCTGTGTTTTAGGCAGAGTTTTACTGCTATTACGTTATATGCGGGAATAGTGCTGGAAATGCCTGGAAATGCCTGTTTTGAGATCTCTCCACAGAAAGCGTTTCCAGACTTCCCCTTCAACACACGAGTTTAACTCTGTAAGTTGAATGCACACATTGATGACCGTTCTGTTAGGTAGCTCCGTTTTGGTTTTAGAAGCAGACAGTTCTCCATTACAGCATATACTCCCATTCACTGAGAAATGTCCAAACGCAGCTCTTACAAGAAACGTGTTTCTAACTCCTGAATCTAAAGGGAGATTTAACTCACTTAGCTGAACAAACGCACAGCAGAGCAGATTGAAGGATACGTTTCTTCTGTGTTTTAGGCAGAGTTTTACTGCTATTTCGTTATATGCGGGAATAGTGCTGGAAATGCGTGGAAATGCCTGTTTTCAGATCTGTCCACAGAAAGCGTTTCCACACTTCCCCTTCAACACACGAGTTTAACTCTGTAAGTTGAATGCACACATTGAAGACCGTTCTGTTAGGTAGCTCCGTTTTGGTTTTAGAAGCAGACAGTTCTCCTTACAGCATATACTCCCATTCACTGAGAAATGTCCAAACGCAGCTCTTACCAGAAACGTGTTTCTAACTCCTGAATCTAAAGGGAGATTTAACTCACTTAGCTGAACAAACGCACAGCAGAGCAGATTGAAGGATACGTTTCTTCTGTGTTTTAGGCAGAGTTTTACTGCTATTTCGTTATATGCGGGAATAGTGCTGGAAATGCCTGTTTTGAGATCTCTCCACAGAAAGCGTTTCCAGACTTCCCCTTCAACACACGAGTTTATCTCTGTAAGTTGAATGCACACATTGAAGACCGTTCTGTTAGGTAGCTCCGTTTTGGTTTTAGAAGCAGACAGTTCTCCTTACAGCATATACTCCCATTCACTGAGAAATGTCCAAACGCAGCTCTTACAAGAAACGTGTTTCTAACTCCTGAATCTAAAGGGAGATTTAACTCACTTAGCTGAACAAACGCACAGCAGAGCAGATTGAAGGATACGTTTCTACTGTGTTTTAGGCAGAGTTTTACTGCTATTTCGTTATATGCGGGAATAGTGCTGGAAATGCCTGTTTTGTGATCTCTCCACAGAAAGAGTTTCCAGACTTCCCCTTCAACACACGAGTTTAACTCTGTAAGTTGAATGCACACATTGAAGACCGTTCTGTTAGGTAGCTCCGTTTTGGTTTTAGAAGCAGACAGTTCTCCTTACAGCGTATACTCCCATTCACTGAGAAATGTCCAAACGCAGCTCTTACCAGAAACGTGTTTCTAACTCCTGAATCTAAAGGGAGATTTAACTCACTTAGCTGAACAAACGCACAGCAGAGCAGATTGAAGGATAAGTTCCTTCTGTGTTTTAGGCAGAGTTTTACTGCTATTTCGTTATATGCGGGAATAGTGCTGGAAATGCCTGTTTTGAGATCTCTCCACAGAAAGCGTTTCCAGAATTCCCCTTCAACACACGAGTTTAACTCTGTAAGTTGAATGCACACATTGATGACCGTTCTGTTAGGTAGCTCCGTTTTGGTTTTAGAAGCAGACAGTTCTCCTTACAGCATATACCCCCATTCACTGAGAAATGTCCAAACGCAGCTCTTACAAGAAACGTGTTTCTAACTCCTGAATCTAAAGGGAGATTTAACTCACTTAGCTGAACAAACGCACAGCAGAGCAGATTGAAGGATACGTTTTTTCTGTGTTTTAGGCAGAGTTTTACTGCTATTTCGTTATATGCGGGAATAGTGCTGGAAATGCCTGGAAATGCCTGTTTTGAGATCTTTCCACCGAAAGCGTTTCCACACTTCCCCTTCAACACACGAGTTTAACTCTGTAAGTTGAATGCACACATTGAAGACCGTTCTGTTAGGTAGCTCCGTTTTGGTTTTAGAAGCAGACAGTTCTCCTTACAGCATATACTCCCATTCACTGAGAAATGTCCAAACGCAGCTCTTACCAGAAACGTGTTTCTAACTCCTGAATCTAAAGGGAGATTTAACTCACTTAGCTGAACAAACGCACAGCAGAGCAGATTGAAGGATAAGTTTCTTCTGTGTTTTAGGCAGAGTTTTACTGCTATTTCGTTATATGCGGGAATAGTGCTGGAAATGCCTGGAAATGCCTGTTTTGAGATCTCTCCACAGAAAGCGTTTCCAGACCTCCCCTTCAACACACGGGTTTAACTCTGTAAGTTGAATGCACACATTGATGACCGTTCTGTTAGGTAGCTCCGTTTTGGTTTTAGAAGCAGACAGTTCTCCTTACAGCATATACTCCCATTCACTGAGAAATGTCCAAACGCAGATCTTACAAGAAACGTGTTTCTAAATCCTGAATCTAAAGGGAGTTTTAACTCACTTAGCTGAACAAACGCACAGCAGAGCAGATTGAAGGATACGTTTCTTCTGTGTTTTAGGCAGAGTTTTACTGCTATTTCGTTATATGCGGGAATAGTGCTGGGAATGCCTGGAAATGCCTCTTTTGAGATCTTTCCACAGAAAGCGTTTCCACACTTCCCCTTCAACACACGAGTTTAACTCTGTAAGTTGAATGCACACATTGAAGACCGTTCTGTTAGGTAGCTCCGTTTTGGTTTTAGAAGCAGACAGTTCTCCTTACAGCATATACTCCCATTCACTGAGAAATGTCCAAACGCAGCTCTTACCAGAAACGTGTTTCTAACTCCTGAATCTAAAGGGAGATTTAACTCACTTAGCTGAACAAACGCACAGCAGAGCAGATTGAAGGATACGTTTCTTCTGTGTTTTAGGCAGAGTTTTACTGCTATTACGTTATATGCGGGAATAGTGCTGGAAATGCCTGGAAATGCCTGTTTTGAGATCTCTCCACAGAAAGCGTTTCCAGACTTCCCCTTCAACACACGAGTTTAACTCTGTAAGTTGAATGCACACATTGATGACCGTTCTGTTAGGTAGCTCCGTTTTGGTTTTAGAAGCAGACAGTTCTCCATTACAGCATATACTCCCATTCACTGAGAAATGTCCAAACGCAGCTCTTACAAGAAACGTGTTTCTAACTCCTGAATCTAAAGGGAGATTTAACTCACTTAGCTGAACAAACGCACAGCAGAGCAGATTGAAGGATACGTTTCTTCTGTGTTTTAGGCAGAGTTTTACTGCTATTTCGTTATATGCGGGAATAGTGCTGGAAATGCGTGGAAATGCCTGTTTTCAGATCTGTCCACAGAAAGCGTTTCCACACTTCCCCTTCAACACACGAGTTTAACTCTGTAAGTTGAATGCACACATTGAAGACCGTTCTGTTAGGTAGCTCCGTTTTGGTTTTAGAAGCAGACAGTTCTCCTTACAGCATATACTCCCATTCACTGAGAAATGTACAAACGCAGCTCTTACCAGAAACGTGTTTCTAACTCCTGAATCTAAAGGGAGATTTAACTCACTTAGCTGAACAAACGCACAGCAGAGCAGATTGAAGGATACGTTTCTTCTGTGTTTTAGGCAGAGTTTTACTGCTATTTCGTTATATGCGGGAATAGTGCTGGAAATGCCTGTTTTGAGATCTCTCCACAGAAAGCGTTTCCAGAATTCCCCTTCAACACACGAGTTTAACTCTGTAAGTTGAATGCACACATTGATGACCGTTCTGTTAGGTAGCTCCGTTTTGGTTTTAGAAGCAGACAGTTCTCCTTACAGCATATACCCCCATTCACTGAGAAATGTCCAAACGCAGCTCTTACAAGAAACGTGTTTCTAACTCCTGAATCTAAAGGGAGATTTAACTCACTTAGCTGAACAAACGCACAGCAGAGCAGATTGAAGGATACGTTTTTTCTGTGTTTTAGGCAGAGTTTTACTGCTATTTCGTTATATGCGGGAATAGTGCTGGAAATGCCTGGAAATGCCTGTTTTGAGATCTTTCCACCGAAAGCGTTTCCACACTTCCCCTTCAACACACGAGTTTAACTCTGTAAGTTGAATGCACACATTGAAGACCGTTCTGTTAGGTAGCTCCGTTTTGGTTTTAGAAGCAGACAGTTCTCCTTACAGCATATACTCCCATTCACTGAGAAATGTCCAAACGCAGCTCTTACCAGAAACGTGTTTCTAACTCCTGAATCTAAAGGGAGATTTAACTCACTTAGCTGAACAAACGCACAGCAGAGCAGATTGAAGGATAAGTTTCTTCTGTGTTTTAGGCAGAGTTTTACTGCTATTTCGTTATATGCGGGAATAGTGCTGGAAATGCCTGTTTTGAGATCTCTCCACAGAAAGCGTTTCCAGACTTCCCCTTCAACACACGAGTTTATCTCTGTAAGTTGAATGCACACATTGAAGACCGTTCTGTTAGGTAGCTCCGTTTTGGTTTTAGAAGCAGACAGTTCTCCTTACAGCATATACTCCCATTCACTGAGAAATGTCCAAACGCAGCTCTTACCAGAAACGTGTTTCTAACTCCTGAATCTAAAGGGAGATTTAACTCACTTAGCTGAACAAACGCACAGCAGAGCAGATTGAAGGATACGTTTCTTCTGTGTTTAAGGCAGAGTTTTACTGCTATATCGTTATATGCGGGAATAGTGCTGGAAATGCCTGGAAATGCCTGTTTTGAGATCTCTCCACAGAAAGCGTTTCCAGACTTCCCCTTCAACACACGAGTTTAACTCTGTAAGTTGAATGCACACATTGAAGACCGTTCTGTTAGGTAGCTCGGTTTGGTTTTAGAAGCAGACAGTTCTCCTTACAGCATATACTGCCATTCACTGAGAAATGTCCAAACGCAGCTCTTACCAGAAACGTGTTTCTAACTCCTGAATCTAAAGGGAGATTTAACTCACTTAGCTGAACAAATGCACAGCAGAGCAGATTGAAGGATACGTTTCTTCTGTGTCTTAGGCAGAGTTTTACTGCTACTTCGTTATATGCGGGAATAGTGCTGGAAATGCCTGGAAATGCCTGTTTTGAGATCTCTCCACAGAAAGGGTTTCCAGACTTCCCCTTCAACACACGAGTTTACCTCTGTAAGTTGAATGCACACATTGAAGACCGTTCTGTTAGGTAGCTCCGTTTTGGTTTTAGAAGCAGACAGTTCTCATTACAGCATATACTGCCTTTCACTGAGAAATGTCCAAACACAGCTCTTACCAGAAACGTGTTTCTAACTCCTGAATCTAAAGGGAGATTTAACTCACTTAGCTGAACAAACGCACAGCAGAGCAGATTGAAGGATACGTTTCTTCTGTGTTTTAGGCAGAGTTTTACTGCTATTTCGTTATATGCGGGAATAGTGCTGGAAATGCCTGTTTTGAGATCTCTCCACAGAAAGCGTTTCCAGACTTCCCCTTCAACACAAGAGTTTAACTCTGTAAGTTGAATGCACACATTGAATACCGTTCTGTTAGGTAGCTCCGTTTTGGTTTTAGAAGCAGACAGTTCTCCTTACAGCATATACTCCCATTCACTGAGGAATGTCCAAACGCAGCTCTTACCAGAAACGTGTTTCTAACCCCTGAATCTAAAGGGAGATTTAACTCACTTAGCTGAACAAATGCACAGCAGAGCAGATTGAAGGATACGTTTCTTCTGTGTTTTAGGCAGAGTTTTACTGCTATTTCGTTATATGCGGGAATAGTGCTGGAAATGCCTGGAAATGCCTGTTTTGAGATCTCTCCACAGAAAGCGTTTCCAGACTTCCCCTTCAACTCACGAGTTTAACTCTGTAAGTTGAATGAACACATTGATGACCGTTCTGTTAGGTAGCTCCGTTTTGGTTTTAGAAGCAGACAGTTCTCCTTACAGCATATACTCCCATTCACTGAGAAATGTCCAAACCCAGCTCTTACAAGAAACCTGTTTCTAACTCCTGAATCTAAAGGGAGATTTAACTCACTTAGCTGAACAAACGCACAGCAGAGCAGATTGAAGGATTCGTTTCTTCTGTGTTTTAGGCAGAGTTTTACTGCTATTTCGTTATATGCGGGAATAGTGCTGGAAATGCCTGTTTTGAGATCTCTCCACAGAAAGCGTTTCCAGACTTCCCCTTCAACACACGAGTTTAACTTTGTAAGTTGAATGCACACATTGAAGACCGTTCTGTTAGGTAGCTCCGTTTTGGTTTTAGAAGCAGACAGTTCTCCTTACAGCATATACTCCCATTCACTGAGAAATGTCCAAACGCAGCTCTTACCAGAAACGTGTTTCTAACTCCTGAATCTAAAGGGAGATTTAACTCACTTAGCTGAACAAACGCACAGCAGAGCAAATTGAAGGATACGTTTCTTCTGTGTTTTAGGCAGAGTTTTACTGCTATTTCGTTATATGCGGGAATAGTGCTGGAAATGCCTGTTTTGAGATCTCTCCACAGAAAGCGTTTCCAGTCTTCCCCTTCAACACACGAGTTTAACTCTGTAAGTTGAATGCACACATTGAAGACCGTTCTGTTAGGTAGCTCCGTATTGGTTTTAGAAGCAGACAGTTCTCCTTACAGCATATACTCCCATTCACTGAGAAATGTCCAAACGCAGCTCTTACCAGAAACGTGTTTCTAACTCCTGAATCTAAAGGGAGATTTAACTCACTTAGCTGAACAAATGCACAGCAGAGCAGATTGAAGGATACGTTTCTTCTGTGTTTTAGGCAGAGTTTTACTGCTATTTCGTTATATGCGGGAATAGTGCTGGAAATGCCTGGAAATGCCTGTTTTGAGATCTCTCCACAGAAAGCGTTACCAGACTTCCCCTTCAACACACGAGTTTAACTCTGTAAGTTGAATGCACACATTGAAGACCGTTCTGTTAGGTAGCTCCGTTTTGGTTTTAGAAGCAGACCGTTCTCCTTACATCATATACTCCCATTCACTGAGAAATGTCCAAACGCAGCTCTTACCAGAAACGTGTTTCTAACTCCTGAATCTAAAGGGAGATTTAACACACTTAGCTGAACAAACGCACAGCAGAGCAGATTGAAGGATACGTTTCTTCTGTGTTTTAGGCAGAGTTTTACTGCTATTTCGTTATATGCGGGAATAGTGCTGGAAATGCCTGGAAATGCCTGTTTTGAGATCTCTCCACAGAAAGCGTTTCCAGACTTCCCCTTCAACACACGAGTTTAACTCTGTAAGTTGAATGCACACATTGAAGACCGTTCTGTTAGGTAGCTCCGTTGTGGTTTTAGAAGCAGACCGTTCTCCTTACAGCATATACTCCCATTCACTGAGAAATGTCCAAACGCAGCTCTTACCAGAAACGTGTTTCTAACTCCTGAATCTAAAGGGAGATTTAACTCACTTAGCTGAACAAACGCACAGCAGAGCAGATTGAAGGATACGTTTCTTCTGTGTTTTAGGCAGAGTTTTACTGCTATTTCGTTATATGCGGGAATAGTGCTGGAAATGCCTGTTTTGAGATCTCTCCACAGAAATCGTTTCCAGACTTCCCCTTCAACACACGAGTTTAACTCTGTAAGTTGAATGCACACATTAATGACCGTTCTGTTAGGTAGCTCCGTTTTGGTTTTAGAAGCAGACAGTTCTCCTTACAGCATATACTCCCATTCACTGAGAAATGTCCAAACGCAGCTCTTACCAGAAACGTGTTTCTAACTACTGAATCTAAAGGGAGATTTAACTCACTTAGCTGAACAAACGCACAGCAGAGCAGATTGAAGTATACGTTCCTTCTGTGTTTTAGGCAGAGTTTTACTGCTATTTCGTTATATGCGGGAATAGTGCTGGAAATGCCTGTTTTGAGATCTCTCCACAGAAAGCGTTTCCAGACTTCCCCTTCAACACACGTGTTTAACTCTGTAAGTTGAATGCAAACATTGAAGACCGTTCTGTTAGTTTGCTCCGTTTTGGTTTTAGAAGCAGACAGTTCTCCTTACAGCATATACTCCCATTCACTGAGAAATGTCCAAACGCAGCTCTTACCAGACGTGTTTCTAACCCCTGAATCTAAAAGGAGATTTAACTCACTTAGCTGAACAAGCGCACAGCAGAGCAGATTGAAGGATACGTTTCTTCTGTGTTTTAGGCAGAGTTTTACTGCTATTTCGTTATATGCGGGAATAGTGCTGGAAATGCCTGGAAATGTCTGTTTTGAGATCTCTCCACAGAAAGCGTTTCCAGACTTCCCCTTCAACACACGAGTTTAACTCTGTAAGTTGAATGCACACATTGATGACCGTTCTGTTAGGTAGCTCCGTTTTGGTTTTAGAAGCAGACAGTTCTCCTTACAGCATATACTCCCATTCACTGAGAAATGTCCAAACGCAGCTCTTACAAGAAACGTGTTTCTAACTCCTGAATCTAAAGGGAGATTTAACTCACTTAGCTGAACAAACGCACAGCAGAGCAGATTGAAGGATACGTTTCTTCTGTGTTTTAGGCAGAGTTTTACTGCTATTTCGTTATATGCGGGAATAGTGCTGGAAATGCCTGGAAATGCCTGTTTTCAGATCTGTCCACAGAAAGCGTTTCCACACTTCCCCTTCAACACACGAGTTTAACTCTGTAAGTTGAATGCACACATTGAAGACCGTTCTGTTAGGTAGCTCCGTTTTGGTTTTAGAAGCAGACAGTTCTCCTTACAGCATATACTCCCATTCACTGAGAAATGTCCAAACGCACCTCTTACCAGAAACGTGTTTCTAACTCCTGAATCTAAAGGGAGATTTAACTCACTTAGCTGAACAAACGCACAGCAGAGCAGATTGAAGGATACGTTTCTTCTGTGTTTTAGGCAGAGTTTTACTGCTATTTCGTTATATGCGGGAATAGTGCTGGAAATGCCTGTTTTGAGATCTCTCCACAGAAAGCGTTTCCAGACTTCCCCTTCAACACACGAGTTTATCTCTGTAAGTTGAATGCACACATTGAAGACCGTTCTGTTAGGTAGCTCCGTTTTGGTTTTAGAAGCAGACAGTTCTCCTTACAGAATATACTCCCATTCACTGAGAAATGCCCAAACGCAGCTCTTACAAGAAACGTGTTTCTAACTCCTGAATCTAAAGGGAGATTTAACTCACTTAGCTGAACAAACGCACAGCAGAGCAGATTGAAGGATACGTTTCTACTGTGTTTTAGGCAGAGTTTTACTGCTATTTCGTTATATGCGGGAATAGTGGTGGAAATGCCTGTTTTGAGATCTCTCCACAGAAAGCGTTTCCAGACTTCCCCTTCAACACACGAGTTTAACTCTGTAAGTTGAATGCACACATTGATGACCGTTCTGTTAGGTAGCTCCGTTTTGGTTTTAGAAGCAGACAGTTCTCCTTACAGCATATACTCCCATTCACTGAGGAATGTCCAAACGCAGCTCTTACCAGAAACGTGTTTCTAACTCCTGAATCTAAAGGGAGATTTAACTCACTTAGCTGAACAAATGCACAGCAGAGCAGATTGAAGGATACGTTTCTTCTGTGTTTTAGGCAGAGTTTTACTGCTATTTCGTTATATGCGGGAATAGTGCTGGAAATGCCTGGAAATGCCTGTTTTGAGATCTCTCCACAGAAAGCGTTTCCAGACTTCCCCTTCAACACACGAGTTTAACTCTGTAAGTTGAATGCACACATTGAAGACCGTTCTGTTAGGTAGCTCCGTTTTGGTTTTAGAAGCAGACCGTTCTCCTTACATCATATACTCCCATTCACTGAGAAATGTCCAAACGCAGCTCTTACCAGAAACGTGTTTCTAACTCCTGAATCTAAAGGGAGATTTAACACACTTAGCTGAACAAACGCACAGCAGAGCAGATTGAAGGATACGTTTCTTCTGTGTTTTAGGCAGAGTTTTACTGCTATTTCGTTATATGCGGGAATAGTGCTGGAAATGCCTGGAAATGCCTGTTTTGAGATCTCTCCACAGAAAGCGTTTCCAGACTTCCCCTTCAACACACGAGTTTAAGTCTGTAAGTTGAATGCACACATTGAAGACCGTTCTGTTAGGTAGCTCCGTTGTGGTTTTAGAAGCAGACCGTTCTCCTTACAGCATATACTCCCATTCACTGAGAAATGTCCAAACGCAGCTCTTACCAGAAACGTGTTTCTAACTCCTGAATCTAAAGGGAGATTTAACTCACTTAGCTGAACAAACGCACAGCAGAGCAGATTGAAGGATACGTTTCTTCTGTGTTTTAGGCAGAGTTTTACTGCTATTTCGTTATATGCGGGAATAGTGCTGGAAATGCCTGTTTTGAGATCTCTCCACAGAAATCGTTTCCAGACTTCCCCTTCAACACACGAGTTTAACTCTGTAAGTTGAATGCACACATTAATGACCGTTCTGTTAGGTAGCTCCGTTTTGGTTTTAGAAGCAGACAGTTCTCCTTACAGCATATACTCCCATTCACTGAGAAATGTCCAAACGCAGCTCTTACCAGAAACGTGTTTCTAACTACTGAATCTAAAGGGAGATTTAACTCACTTAGCTGAACAAACGCACAGCAGAGCAGATTGATGTATACGTTCCTTCTGTGTTTTAGGCAGAGTTTTACTGCTATTTCGTTATATGCGGGAATAGTGCTGGAAATGCCTGTTTTGAGATCTCTCCACAGAAAGCGTTTCCAGACTTCCCCTTCAACACACGTGTTTAACTCTGTAAGTTGAATGCAAACATTGAAGACCGTTCTGTTAGTTTGCTCCGTTTTGGTTTTAGAAGCAGACAGTTCTCCTTACAGCATATACTCCCATTCACTGAGAAATGTCCAAACGCAGCTCTTACCAGACGTGTTTCTAACCCCTGAATCTAAAAGGAGATTTAACTCACTTAGCTGAACAAGCGCACAGCAGAGCAGATTGAAGGATACGTTTCTTCTGTGTTTTAGGCAGAGTTTTACTGCTATTTCGTTATATGCGGGAATAGTGCTGGAAATGCCTGGAAATGCCTGTTTTGAGATCTCTCCACAGAAAGCGTTTCCAGACTTCCCCTTCAACACACGAGTTTAACTCTGTAAGTTGAATGCACACATTGATGACCGTTCTGTTAGGTAGCTCCGTTTTGGTTTTAGAAGCAGACAGTTCTCCTTACAGCATATACTCCCATTCACTGAGAAATGTCCAAACGCAGCTCTTACCAGAAACGTGTTTCTAACTCCTGAATCTAAAGGGAGATTTAACTCACTTAGCTGAACAAACGCACAGCAGAGCAGATTGAAGGATACGTTTCTTCTGTGTTTTAGGCAGAGTTTTACTGCTATTACGTTATATGCGGGAATAGTGCTGGAAATGCCTGGAAATGCCTGTTTTGAGATCTCTCCACAGAAAGCGTTTCCAGACTTCCCCTTCAACACACGAGTTTAACTCTGTAAGTTGAATGCACACATTGATGACCGTTCTGTTAGGTAGCTCCGTTTTGGTTTTAGAAGCTGACAGTTCTCCTTACAGCATATACTCCCATTCACTGAGAAATGTCCAAACGCAGCTCTTACAAGAAACGTGTTTCTAACTCCTGAATCTAAAGGGAGATTTAACTCACTTAGCTGAACAAACGCACAGCAGAGCAGATTGAAGGATACGTTTCTTCTGTGTTTTAGGCAGAGTTTTACTGCTATTTCGTTATATGCGGGAATAGTGCTGGAAATGCCTGGAAATGCCTGTTTTCAGATCTGTCCACAGAAAGCGTTTCCACACTTCCCCTTCAACACACGAGTTTAACTCTGTAAGTTGAATGCACACATTGAAGACCGTTCTGTTAGGTAGCTCCGTTTTGGTTTTAGAAGCAGACAGTTCTCCATACAGCATATACTCCCATTCACTGAGAAATGTCCAAACGCAGCTCTTACCAGAAACGTGTTTCTAACTCCTGAATCTAAAGGGAGATTTAACTCACTTAGCTGAACAAACGCACAGCAGAGCAGATTGAAGGATACGTTTCTTCTGTGTTTTAGGCAGAGTTTTACTGCTATTTCGTTATATGCGGGAATAGTGCTGGAAATGCCTGTTTTGAGATCTCTCCACAGAAAGCGTTTCCAGACTTCCCCTTCAACACACGAGTTTATCTCTGTAAGTTGAATGCACACACTGAAGACCGTTCTGTTAGGTAGCTCCGTTTTGGTTTTAGAAGCAGACAGTTCTCCTTACAGCATATACTCCCATTCACTGAGAAATGTCCAAACGCAGCTCTTACAAGAAACGTGTTTCTAACTCCTGAATCTAAAGGGAGATTTAACTCACTTAGCTGAACAAACGCACAGCAGAGCAGATTGAAGGATACGTTTCTACTGTGTTTTAGGCAGAGTTTTACTGCTATTTCGTTATATGCGGGAATAGTGCTGGAAATGCCTGTTTTGTGATCTCTCCACAGAAAGAGTTTCCAGACTTCCCCTTCAACACACGAGTTTAACTCTGTAAGTTGAATGCACACATTGAAGACCGTTCTGTTAGGTAGCTCCGTTTTGGTTTTAGAAGCAGACAGTTCTCCTTACAGCATATACTCCCATTCACTGAGAAATGTCCAAACGCAGCTCTTACCAGAAACGTGTTTCTAACTCCTGAATCTAAAGGGAGATTTAACTCACTTAGCTGAACAAACGCACAGCAGAGCAGATTGAAGGATAAGTTCCTTCTGTGTTTTAGGCAGAGTTTTACTGCTATTTCGTTATATGCGGGAATAGTGGTGGAAATGCCTGTTTTGAGATCTCTCCACAGAAAGCGTTTCCAGACTTCCCCTTCAACACACGAGTTTAACTCTGTAAGTTGAATGCACACATTGATGACCGTTCTGTTAGGTAGCTCCGTTTTGGTTTTAGAAGCAGACAGTTCTCCTTACAGCATATACTGCCATTCACTGAGAAATGTCCAAACGCAGCTCTTACCAGAAACGTGTTTCTAACTCCTGAATCTAAAGGGAGATTTAACTCACTTAGCTGAACAAACGCACAGCAGAGCAGATTGAAGGATACGTTTCTTCTGTGTTTAAGGCAGAGTTTTACTGCTATATCGTTATATGCGGGAATAGTGCTGGAAATGCCTGGAAATGCCTGTTTTGAGATCTCTCCACAGAAAGCGTTTCCAGACTTCCCCTTCAACACACGAGTTTAACTCTGTAAGTTGAATGCACACATTGAAGACCGTTCTGTTAGGTAGCTCGGTTTGGTTTTAGAAGCAGACAGTTCTCCTTACAGCATATACTGCCATTCACTGAGAAATGTCCAAACGCAGCTCTTACCAGAAACGTTTTTCTAACTCCTGAATCTAAAGGGAGATTTAACTCACTTAGCTGAACAAATGCACAGCAGAGCAGATTGAAGGATACGTTTCTTCTGTGTCTTAGGCAGAGTTTTACTGCTATTTCGTTATATGCGGGAATAGTGCTGGAAATGCCTGGAAATGCCTGTTTTGAGATCTCTCCACAGAAAGGGTTTCCAGACTTCCCCTTCAACACACGAGTTTACCTCTGTAAGTTGAATGCACACATTGAAGACCGTTCTGTTAGGTAGCTCCGTTTTGGTTTTAGAAGCAGACAGTTCTCCTTACAGCATATACTGCCTTTCACTGAGAAATGTCCAAACACAGCTCTTACCAGAAACGTGTTTCTAACTCCTGAATCTAAAGGGAGATTTAACTCACTTAGCTGAACAAACGCACAGCAGAGCAGATTGAAGGATACGTTTCTTCTGTGTTTTAGGCAGAGTTTTACTGCTATTTCGTTATATGCGGGAATAGTGCTGGAAATGCCTGTTTTGAGATCTCTCCACAGAAAGCGTTTCCAGACTTCCCCTTCAACACACGAGTTTAACTCTGTAAGTTGAATGCACACATTGAAGACCGTTCTGTTAGGTAGCTCCGTTTTGGTTTTAGAAGCAGACAGTTCTCCTTACAGCATATACTCCCATTCACTGAGGAATGTCCAAACGCAGCTCTTACCAGAAACGTGTTTCTAACCCCTGAATCTAAAGGGAGATTTAACTCACTTAGCTGAACAAATGCACAGCAGAGCAGATTGAAGGATACGTTTCTTCTGTGTTTTAGGCAGAGTTTTACTGCTATTTCGTTATATGCGGGAATAGTGCTGGAAATGCCTGGAAATGCCTGTTTTGAGATCTCTCCACAGAAAGCGTTTCCAGACTTCCCCTTCAACACACGAGTTTAAGTCTGTAAGTTGAATGCACACATTGAAGACCGTTCTGTTAGGTAGCTCCGTTGTGGTTTTAGAAGCAGACCGTTCTCCTTACAGCATATACTCCCATTCACTGAGAAATGTCCAAACGCAGCTCTTACCAGAAACGTGTTTCTAACTCCTGAATCTAAAGGGAGATTTAACTCACTTAGCTGAACAAACGCACAGCAGAGCAGATTGAAGGATACGTTTCTTCTGTGTTTTAGGCAGAGTTTTACTGCTATTTCGTTATATGCGGGAATAGTGCTGGAAATGCCTGTTTTGAGATCTCTCCACAGAAATCGTTTCCAGACTTCCCCTTCAACACACGAGTTTAACTCTGTAAGTTGAATGCACACATTAATGACCGTTCTGTTAGGTAGCTCCGTTTTGGTTTTAGAAGCAGACAGTTCTCCTTACAGCATATACTCCCATTCACTGAGAAATGTCCAAACGCAGCTCTTACCAGAAACGTGTTTCTAACTACTGAATCTAAAGGGAGATTTAACTCACTTAGCTGAACAAACGCACAGCAGAGCAGATTGAAGTATACGTTCCTTCTGTGTTTTAGGCAGAGTTTTACTGCTATTTCGTTATATGCGGGAATAGTGCTGGAAATGCCTGTTTTGAGATCTCTCCACAGAAAGCGTTTCCAGACTTCCCCTTCAACACACGTGTTTAACTCTGTAAGTTGAATGCAAACATTGAAGACCGTTCTGTTAGTTTGCTCCGTTTTGGTTTTAGAAGCAGACAGTTCTCCTTACAGCATATACTCCCATTCACTGAGAAATGTCCAAACGCAGCTCTTACCAGACGTGTTTCTAACCCCTGAATCTAAAAGGAGATTTAACTCACTTAGCTGAACAAGCGCACAGCAGAGCAGATTGAAGGATACGTTTCTTCTGTGTTTTAGGCAGAGTTTTACTGCTATTTCGTTATATGCGGGAATAGTGCTGGAAATGCCTGGAAATGCCTGTTTTGAGATCTCTCCACAGAAAGCGTTTCCAGACTTCCCCTTCAACACACGAGTTTAACTCTGTAAGTTGAATGCACACATTGATGACCGTTCTGTTAGGTAGCTCCGTTTTGGTTTTAGAAGCAGACAGTTCTCCTTACAGCATATACTCCCATTCACTGAGAAATGTCCAAACGCAGCTCTTACCAGAAACGTGTTTCTAACTCCTGAATCTAAAGGGAGATTTAACTCACTTAGCTGAACAAACGCACAGCAGAGCAGATTGAAGGATACGTTTCTTCTGTGTTTTAGGCAGAGTTTTACTGCTATTACGTTATATGCGGGAATAGTGCTGGAAATGCCTGGAAATGCCTGTTTTGAGATCTCTCCACAGAAAGCGTTTCCAGACTTCCCCTTCAACACACGAGTTTAACTCTGTAAGTTGAATGCACACATTGATGACCGTTCTGTTAGGTAGCTCCGTTTTGGTTTTAGAAGCAGACAGTTCTCCTTACAGCATATACTCCCATTCACTGAGAAATGTCCAAACGCAGCTCTTACAAGAAACGTGTTTCTAACTCCTGAATCTAAAGGGAGATTTAACTCACTTAGCTGAACAAACGCACAGCAGAGCAGATTGAAGGATACGTTTCTTCTGTGTTTTAGGCAGAGTTTTACTGCTATTTCGTTATATGCGGGAATAGTGCTGGAAATGCCTGGAAATGCCTGTTTTCAGATCTGTCCACAGAAAGCGTTTCCACACTTCCCCTTCAACACACGAGTTTAACTCTGTAAGTTGAATGCACACATTGAAGACCGTTCTGTTAGGTAGCTCCGTTTTGGTTTTAGAAGCAGACAGTTCTCCTTACAGCATATACTCCCATTCACTGAGAAATGTCCAAACGCAGCTCTTACCAGAAACGTGTTTCTAACTGCTGAATCTAAAGGGAGTTTTAACTCACTTAGCTGAACAAACGCACAGCAGAGCAGATTGAAGGATACGTTTCTTCTGTGTTTTAGGCAGAGTTTTACTGCTATTTCGTTATATGCGGGAATAGTGCTGGAAATGCCTGTTTTGAGATCTCTCCACAGAAAGCGTTTCCAGACTTCCCCTTCAACACACGAGTTTATCTCTGTAAGTTGAATGCACACACTGAAGACCGTTCTGTTAGGTAGCTCCGTTTTGGTTTTAGAAGCAGACAGTTCTCCTTACAGCATATACTCCCATTCACTGAGAAATGTCCAAACGCAGCTCTTACAAGAAACGTGTTTCTAACTCCTGAATCTAAAGGGAGATTTAACTCACTTAGCTGAACAAACGCACAGCAGAGCAGATTGAAGGATACGTTTCTACTGTGTTTTAGGCAGAGTTTTACTGCTATTTCGTTATATGCGGGAATAGTGCTGGAAATGCCTGTTTTGTGATCTCTCCACAGAAAGAGTTTCCAGACTTCCCCTTCAACACACGAGTTTAACTCTGTAAGTTGAATGCACACATTGAAGACCGTTCTGTTAGGTAGCTCCGTTTTGGTTTTAGAAGCAGACAGTTCTCCTTACAGCATATACTCCCATTCACTGAGAAATGTCCAAACGCAGCTCTTACCAGAAACGTGTTTCTAACTCCTGAATCTAAAGGGAGATTTAACTCACTTAGCTGAACAAACGCACAGCAGAGCAGATTGAAGGATAAGTTCCTTCTGTGTTTTAGGCAGAGTTTTACTGCTATTTCGTTATATGCGGGAATAGTGGTGGAAATGCCTGTTTTGAGATCTCTCCACAGAAAGCGTTTCCAGACTTCCCCTTCAACACACGAGTTTAACTCTGTAAGTTGAATGCACACATTGATGACCGTTCTGTTAGGTAGCTCCGTTTTGGTTTTAGAAGCAGACAGTTCTCCTTACAGCATATACTGCCATTCACTGAGAAATGTCCAAACGCAGCTCTTACCAGAAACGTGTTTCTAACTCCTGAATCTAAAGGGAGATTTAACTCACTTAGCTGAACAAACGCACAGCAGAGCAGATTGAAGGATACGTTTCTTCTGTGTTTAAGGCAGAGTTTTACTGCTATATCGTTATATGCGGGAATAGTGCTGGAAATGCCTGGAAATGCCTGTTTTGAGATCTCTCCACAGAAAGCGTTTCCAGACTTCCCCTTCAACACACGAGTTTAACTCTGTAAGTTGAATGCACACATTGAAGACCGTTCTGTTAGGTAGCTCGGTTTGGTTTTAGAAGCAGACAGTTCTCCTTACAGCATATACTGCCATTCACTGAGAAATGTCCAAACGCAGCTCTTACCAGAAACGTTTTTCTAACTCCTGAATCTAAAGGGAGATTTAACTCACTTAGCTGAACAAATGCACAGCAGAGCAGATTGAAGGATACGTTTCTTCTGTGTCTTAGGCAGAGTTTTACTGCTATTTCGTTATATGCGGGAATAGTGCTGGAAATGCCTGGAAATGCCTGTTTTGAGATCTCTCCACAGAAACGGTTTCCAGACTTCCCCTTCAACACACGAGTTTACCTCTGTAAGTTGAATGCACACATTGAAGACCGTTCTGTTAGGTAGCTCCGTTTTGGTTTTAGAAGCAGACAGTTCTCCTTACAGCATATACTGCCTTTCACTGAGAAATGTCCAAACACAGCTCTTACCAGAAACGTGTTTCTAACTCCTGAATCTAAAGGGAGATTTAACTCACTTAGCTGAACAAACGCACAGCAGAGCAGATTGAAGGATACGTTTCTTCTGTGTTTTAGGCAGAGTTTTACTGCTATTTCGTTATATGCGGGAATAGTGCTGGAAATGCCTGTTTTGAGATCTCTCCACAGAAAGCGTTTCCAGACTTCCCCTTCAACACACGAGTTTAACTCTGTAAGTTGAATGCACACATTGAAGACCGTTCTGTTAGGTAGCTCCGTTTTGGTTTTAGAAGCAGACAGTTCTCCTTACAGCATATACTCCCATTCACTGAGGAATGTCCAAACGCAGCTCTTACCAGAAACGTGTTTCTAACCCCTGAATCTAAAGGGAGATTTAACTCACTTAGCTGAACAAATGCACAGCAGAGCAGATTGAAGGATACGTTTCTTCTGTGTTTTAGGCAGAGTTTTACTGCTATTTCGTTATATGCGGGAATAGTGCTGGAAATGCCTGGAAATGCCTGTTTTGAGATCTCTCCACAGAAAGCGTTTCCAGACTTCCCCTTCAACTCACGAGTTTAACTCTGTAAGTTGAATGCACACATTGATGACCGTTCTGTTAGGTAGCTCCGTTTTGGTTTTAGAAGCAGACAGTTCTCCTTACAGCATATACTCCCATTCACTGAGAAATGTCCAAACGCAGCTCTTACAAGAAACCTGTTTCTAACTCCTGAATCTAAAGGGAGATTTAACTCACTTAGCTGAACAAACGCACAGCAGAGCAGATTGAAGGATACGTTTCTTCTGTGTTTTAGGCAGAGTTTTACTGCTATTTCGTTATATGCGGGAATAGTGCTGGAAATGCCTGTTTTGAGATCTCTCCACAGAAAGCGTTTCCAGACATCCCCTTCAACACACGAGTTTAACTCTGTAAGTTGAATGCACACATTGAAGACCGTTCTGTTAGGTAGCTCCGTTTTGGTTTTAGAAGCAGACAGTTCTCCTTACAGCATATACTCCCATTCACTGAGAAATGTCCAAACGCAGCTCTTACCAGAAACGTGTTTCTAACTCCTGAATCTAAAGGGAGATTTAACTCACTTAGCTGAACAAACGCACAGCAGAGCAAATTGAAGGATACGTTTCTTCTGTGTTTTAGGCAGACTTTTACTGCTATTTCGTTATATGCGGGAATAGTGCTGGAAATGCCTGTTTTGAGATCTCTCCACAGAAAGCGTTTCCAGACTTCCCCTTCAACACACGAGTTTAACTCTGTAAGTTGAATGCACACATTGAAGACCGTTCTGTTAGGTAGCTCCGTATTGGTTTTAGAAGCAGACAGTTCTCCTTTCAGCATATACTCCCATTCACTGAGTAATGTCCAAACGCAGCTCTTACCAGAAACGTGTTTCTAACTCCTGAATCTAAAGTGAGATTTAACTCACTTAGCTGAACAAATGCACAGCAGAGCAGATTGAAGGATACGTTTCTTCTGTGTTTTAGGCAGAGTTTTACTGCTATTTCGTTATATGCGGGAATAGTGCTGGAAATGCCTGGAAATGCCTGTTTTGAGATCTCTCCACAGAAAGCGTTTCCAGACTTCCCCTTCAACACACGAGTTTAACTCTGTAAGTTGAATGCACACATTGAAGACCGTTCTGTTAGGTAGCTCCGTTTTGGTTTTAGAAGCAGACAGTTCTCCTTACAGCATATACTCCCATTCACTGAGGAATGTCCAAACGCAGCTCTTAGCAGAAACGTGTTTCTAACTCCTGAATCTAAAGGGAGATTTAACTCACTTAGCTGAACAAATGCACAGCAGAGCAGATTGAAGGATACGTTTCTTCTGTGTTTTAGGCAGAGTTTTACTGCTATTTCGTTATATGCGGGAATAGTGCTGGAAATGCCTGGAAATGCCTGTTTTGAGATCTCTCCACAGAAAGCGTTTCCAGACTTCCCCTTCAACACACGAGTTTAACTCTGTAAGTTGAATGCACACATTGAAGACCGTTCTGTTAGGTAGCTCCGTTTTGGTTTTAGAAGCAGACCGTTCTCCTTACATAATATACTCCCATTCACTGAGAAATGTCCAAACGCAGCTCTTACCAGAAACGTGTTTCTAACTCCTGAATCTAAAGGGAGATTTAACACACTTAGCTGAACAAACGCACAGCAGAGCAGATTGAAGGATACGTTTCTTCTGTGTTTTAGGCAGAGTTTTACTGCTATTTCGTTATATGCGGGAATAGTGCTGGAAATGCCTGGAAATGCCTGTTTTGAGATCTCTCCACAGAAAGCGTTTCCAGACTTCCCCTTCAACACACGAGTTTAACTCTGTAAGTTGAATGCACACATTGAAGACCGTTCTGTTAGGTAGCTCCGTTGTGGTTTTAGAAGCAGACCGTTCTCCTTACAGCATATACTCCCATTCACTGAGAAATGTCCAAACGCAGCTCTTACCAGAAACGTGTTTCTAACTCCTGAATCTAAAGGGAGATTTAACTCACTTAGCTGAACAAACGCACAGCAGAGCAGATTGAAGGATACGTTTCTTCTGTGTTTTAGGCAGAGTTTTAGTGCTATTTCGTTATATGCGGGAATAGTGCTGGAAATGCCTGTTTTGAGATCTCTCCACAGAAATCGTTTCCAGACTTCCCCTTCAACACACGAGTTTAACTCTGTAAGTTGAATGCACACATTAATGTCCGTTCTGTTAGGTAGCTCCGTTTTGGTTTTAGAAGCAGACAGTTCTCCTTACAGCATATACTCCCATTCACTGAGAAATGTCCAAACGCAGCTCTTACCAGAAACGTGTTTCTAACTACTGAATCTAAAGGGAGATTTAACTCACTTAGCTGAACAAACGCACAGCAGAGCAGATTGAAGTATACGTTCCTTCTGTGTTTTAGGCAGAGTTTTACTGCTATTTCGTTATATGCGGGAATAGTGCTGGAAATGCCTGTTTTGAGATCTCTCCACAGAAAGCGTTTCCAGACTTCCCCTTCAACACACGTGTTTAACTCTGTAAGTTGAATGCAAACATTGAAGACCGTTCTGTTAGTTTGCTCCGTTTTGGTTTTAGAAGCAGACAGTTCTCCTTACAGCATATACTCCCATTCACTGAGAAATGTCCAAACGCAGCTCTTACCAGACGTGTTTCTAACCCCTGAATCTAAAAGGAGATTTAACTCACTTAGCTGAACAAGCGCACAGCAGAGCAGATTGAAGGATACGTTTCTTCTGTGTTTTAGGCAGAGTTTTACTGCTATTTCGTTATATGTGGGAATAGTGCTGGAAATGCCTGGAAATGCCTGTTTTGAGATCTCTCCACAGAAAGCGTTTCCAGACTTCCCCTTCAACACACGAGTTTAACTCTGTAATTTGAATGCACACATTGATGACCGTTCTGTTAGGTAGCTCCGTTTTGGTTTTAGAAGCAGACAGTTCTCCTTACAGCATATACTCCCATTCACTGAGAAATGTCCAAACGCAGCTCTTACAAGAAACGTGTTTCTAACTCCTGAATCTAAAGGGAGATTTAACTCACTTAGCTGAACAAACGCACAGCAGAGCAGATTGAAGGATACGTTTCTTCTGTGTTTTAGGCAGAGTTTTACTGCTATTTCGTTATATGCGGGAATAGTGCTGGAAATGCCTGGAAATGCCTGTTTTGAGATCTTTCCACAGAAAGCGTTTCCACACTTCCCCTTCAACACACGAGTTTAACTCTGTAAGTTGAATGCACACATTGAAGACCGTTCTGTTAGGTAGCTCCGTTTTGGTTTTAGAAGCAGACAGTTCTCCTTACAGCATATACTCCCATTCACTGAGAAATGTCCAAACGCAGCTCTTACCAGACGTGTTTCTAACCCCTGAATCTAAAAGGAGATTTAACTCACTTAGCTGAACAAGCGCACAGCAGAGCAGATTGAAGGATACGTTTCTTCTGTGTTTTAGGCAGAGTTTTACTGCTATTTCGTTATATGCGGGAATAGTGCTGGAAATGCCTGGAAATTCCTGTTTCGAGATCTCTCCACAGAAAGCGTTTCCAGACTTCCCCTTCAACACACGAGTTTAACTCTGTAATTTGAATGCACACATTGATGACCGTTCTGTTAGGTAGCTCCGTTTTGGTTTTAGAAGAAGACAGTTCTCCTTACAGCATATACTCCCATTCACTGAGAAATGTCCAAACGCAGCTCTTACAAGAAACGTGTTTCTAACTCCTGAATCTAAAGGGAGATTTAACTCACTTAGCTGAACAAACGCACAGCAGAGCAGATTGAAGGATACGTTTCTTCTGTGTTTTAGGCAGAATTTTACTGCTATTTCGTTATATGCGGGAATAGTGATGGAAATGCCTGTTTTGAGATCTCTCCACAGAAAGCGTTTCCAGACTTCCCCTTCAACACACGAGTTTAACTCTGTAAGTTGAATGCACACATTGAAGACCGTTCGGTTAGGTAGCTCCGTTTTGGTTTTAGAAGCAGACAGTTCTCCTTACAGCATATACTCCCATTCACTGAGAAATGTCCAAACGCAGCTCTTACCAGAAACGTGTTTCTAACTCCTGAATCTAAAGGGAGATTTAACTCACTTAGCTGAACAAACGCACAGCAGAGCAGATTGAAGGATAAGTTTCTTCTGTGTTTTAGGCAGAGTTTTACTGCTATTTCGTTATATGCGGGAATAGTGCTGGAAATGCCTGTTTTGTGATCTCTCCACAGAAAGCGTTTCCAGACTTCCCCTTCAACACACGAGTTTAACTCTGTAAGTTCAATGCACACGTTGAAGACCGTTCTGTTAGGTAGCTCCGTTTTGGTTTTAGAAGCAGACAGTTCTCCTTACAGCATATACTCCCATTCACTGAGAAATGTCCAAACGCAGCTCTTACCAGAAACCTGTTTCTAACTCCTGAATCTAAAGGGAGATTTAACTCACTTAGCTGAACAAACGCACAGCAGAGCAGATTGAAGGATACGTTTCTTCTGTGTTTTAGGCAGAGTTTTACTGCTATTTCGTTATATGCGGGAATAGTGCTGGAAATGCCTGTTTTGAGATCTCTCCACAGAAAGCGTTTCCAGACTTCCCCTTCAACACACGAGTTTAACTCTGTAAGTTGAATGCACACATTGAAAACCGTTCTGTTAGGTAGCTCCGTTTTGGTTTTAGAAGCAGACAGTTCTCCTTACAGCATATACTCCCATTCACTGAGAAATGTCCAAACGCAGCTCTTACCAGAAACGTGTTTCTAACTCCTGAATCTAAAGGGAGATTTAACTCACTTAGCTGAACAAACGCACAGCAGAGCAGATTGAAGGATACGTTTCTTCTGTGTTTTAGGCAGAGTTTTACTGCTATTTCGTTATATGCGGGAATAGTGCTGGAAATGCCTGTTTTGAGATCTCTCCACAGAAAGCGTTTCCAGACTTCCCCTTCAACACACGAGTTTAACTCTGTAAGTTGAATGCACACATTGAAGACCGTTCTGTTAGGTAGCTCCGTTTTGGTTTTAGAAGCAGACAGTTCTCCTTACAGCATATACTCCCATTCACTGAGAAATGTCCAAACGCAGCTCTTACCAGAAACGTGTTTCTAACTCCTGAATCTAAAGGGAGATTTAACTCACTTAGCTGAACAAACGCACAGCAGAGCAGATTGAAGGATACGTTTCTTCTGTGTTTTAGGCAGAGTTTTACTGCTATTTCGTTATATGCGGGAATAGTGCTGGAAATGCCTGGAAATGCCTGTTTTGAGATCTCTCCACAGAAAGCGTTTCCAGACTTCCCCTTCAACTCACGAGTTTAACTCTGTAAGTTGAATGCACACATTGATGACCGTTCTGTTAGGTAGCTCCGTTTTGGTTTTAGAAGCAGACAGTTCTCCTTACAGCATATACTCCCATTCACTGAGAAATGTCCAAACGCAGCTCTTACAAGAAACCTGTTTCTAACTCCTGAATCTAAAGGGAGATTTAACTCACTTAGCTGAACAAACGCACAGCAGAGCAGATTGAAGGATACGTTTCTTCTGTGTTTTAGGCAGAGTTTTACTGCTATTTCGTTATATGCGGGAATAGTGCTGGAAATGCCTGTTTTGAGATCTCTCCACAGAAAGCGTTTCCAGACATCCCCTTCAACACACGAGTTTAACTCTGTAAGTTGAATGCACACATTGAAGACCGTTCTGTTAGGTAGCTCCGTTTTGGTTTTAGAAGCAGACAGTTCTCCTTACAGCATATACTCCCATTCACTGAGAAATGTCCAAACGCAGCTCTTACCAGAAACGTGTTTCTAACTCCTGAATCTAAAGGGAGATTTAACTCACTTAGCTGAACAAACGCACAGCAGAGCAGATTGAAGGATACGTTTCTTCTGTGTTTTAGGCAGAGTTTTAATGCTATTTCGTTATATGAGGGATTAGTGCTGGAAAGGCCTGTTTTGAGATCTCTCCACAGAAAGCGTTTCCAGACTTCCCCTTCAACACACGAGTTTAACTCTGTAAGTTGAATGCACACATTGAAGACCGTTCTGTTAGGTAGCTCCGTTTTGGTTTTAGAAGCAGACAGTTCTCCTTACAGCATATACTCCCATTCACTGAGAAATGTCCAAACGCAGCTCTTACCAGACGTGTTTCTAACCCCTGAATCTAAAAGGAGATTTAACTCACTTAGCTGAACAAGCGCACAGCAGAGCAGATTGAAGGATACGTTTCTTCTGTGTTTTAGGCAGAGTTTTACTGCTATTTCGTTATATGCGGGAATAGTGCTGGAAATGCCTGGAAATGCCTGTTTTGAGATCTCTCCACAGAAAGCGTTTCCAGACTTCCCCTTCAACACACGAGTTTAACTCTGTAATTTGAATGGACACATTGATGACCGTTCTGTTAGGTAGCTCCGTTTTGGTTTTAGAAGCAGACAGTTCTCCTTACAGCATATACTCCCATTCACTGAGAAATGTCCAAACGCAGCTCTTACAAGAAACGTGTTTCTAACTCCTGAATCTAAAGGGAGATTTAACTCACTTAGCTGAACAAACGCACAGCAGAGCAGATTGAAGGATACGTTTCTTCTGTGTTTTAGGCAGAGTTTTACTGCTATTTCGTTATATGCGGGAATAGTGCTGGAAATGCCTGGAAATGCCTGTTTTGAGATCTTTCCACAGAAAGCGTTTCCACACTTCCCCTTCAACACACGAGTTTAACTCTGTAAGTTGAATGCACACATTGAAGACCGTTCTGTTAGGTAGCTTCGTTTTGGTTTTAGAAGCAGACAGTTCTCCTTACAGCATATACTCCCATTCACTGAGAAATGTCCAAACGCAGCTCTTACCAGACGTGTTTCTAACCCCTGAATCTAAAAGGAGATTTAACTCACTTAGCTGAACAAGCGCACAGCAGAGCAGATTGAAGGATACGTTTCTTCTGTGTTTTAGGCAGAGTTTTACTGCTATTTCGTTATATGCGGGAATAGTGCTGGAAATGCCTGGAAATGCCTGTTTCGAGATCTCTCCACAGAAAGCGTTTCCAGACTTCCCCTTCAACACACGAGTTTAACTCTGTAATTTGAATGCACACATTGATGACCGTTCTGTTAGGTAGCTCCGTTTTGGTTTTAGAAGCAGACAGTTCTCCTTACAGCATATACTCCCATTCACTGAGAAATGTCCAAACGCAGCTCTTACAAGAAACGTGTTTCTAACTCCTGAATCTAAAGGGAGATTTAACTCACTTAGCTGAACAAACGCACAGCAGAGCAGATTGAAGGATACGTTTCTTCTGTGTTTTAGGCAGAGTTTTACTGCTATTTCGTTATATGCGGGAATAGTGATGGAAATGCCTGTTTTGAGATCTCTCCACAGAAAGCGTTTCCAGACTTCCCCTTCAACACACGAGTTTAACTCTGTAAGTTGAATGCACACATTGAAGACCGTTCGGTTAGGTAGCTCCGTTTTGGTTTTAGAAGCAGACAGTTCTCCTTACAGCATATACTCCCATTCACTGAGAAATGTCCAAACGCAGCTCTTACCAGAAACGTGTTTCTAACTCCTGAATCTAAAGGGAGATTTAACTCACTTAGCTGAACAAACGCACAGCAGAGCAGATTGAAGGATAAGTTTCTTCTGTGTTTTAGGCAGAGTTTTACTGCTATTTCGTAATATGCGGGAATAGTGCTGGAAATGCCTGTTTTGTGATCTCTCCACAGAAAGCGTTTCCAGACTTCCCCTTCAACACACGAGTTTAACTCTGTAAGTTGAATGCACACGTTGAAGACCGTTCTGTTAGGTAGCTCCGTTTTGGTTTTAGAAGCAGACAGTTCTCCTTACAGCTTATACTCCCATTCACTGAGAAATGTCCAAACGCAGCTCTTACCAGAAACGTGTTTCTAACTCCTGAATCTAAAGGGAGATTTAACTCACTTAGCTGAACAAACGCACAGCAGAGCAGATTGAAGGATACGTTTCTTCTGTGTTTTAGGCAGAGTTTTACTGCTATTTCGTTATATGCGGGAATAGTGCTGGAAATGCCTGTTTTGAGATCTCTCCACAGAAAGCGTTTCCAGACTTCCCCTTCAACACACGAGTTTAACTCTGTAAGTTGAATGCACACATTGAAGACCGTTCTGTTAGGTAGCTCCGTTTTGGTTTTAGAAGCAGACAGTTCTCCTTACAGCATATACTCCCATTCACTGAGAAATGTCCAAACGCAGCTCTTACCAGAAACGTGTTTCTAACCTCTGAATCTAAAGGGAGATTTAACTCACTTAGCTGAACAAACGCACAGCAGAGCAGATTGAAGGATACGTTTCTTCTGTGTTTTAGGCAGAGTTTTACTGCTATTTCGTTATATGCGGGAATAGTGCTGGAAATGCCTGTTTTGAGATCTCTCCACAGAAAGCGTTTCCAGACTTCCCCTTCAACACACGAGTTTAACTCTGTAAGTTGAATGCACACATTGAAGACCGTTCTGTTAGGTAGCTCCGTTTTGGTTTTAGAAGCAGACAGTTCTCCTTACAGCATAGACTCCCATTCACTGAGAAATGTCCAAACGCAGCTCTTACCAGAAACGTGTTTCTAACTCCTGAATCTAAAGGGAGATTTAACTCTCTTAGCTGAACAAACGCACAGCAGAGCAGATTGAAGGATACGTTTCTTCTGTGTTTAAGGCAGAGTTTTACTGCTATTTCGTTATATGCGGGAATAGTGCTGGAAATGCCTGTTTTGAGATCTGTCCACAGAAAGCGTTTCCAGACTTCCCCTTCAACACACGAGTTTAACCCTGTAAGTTGAATGCACACATTGAAGACCGTTCTGTTAGGTAGCTCCGTTTTGGTTTTAGAAGAAGACAGTTCTCCTTACAACATATACTCCCTTTCACTGAGAAATGTCCAAACGCAGCTCTTACCAGAAACGTGTTTCTAACTCCTGAATCTAAAGGGAGATTTAACTCACTTAGCTGAACAAACGCACAGCAGAGCAGATTGAAGGATACGTTTCTTCTGTGTTTTAGGCAGAGTTTTACTGCTACTTCGTTATATGCGGGAATAGTGCTGGAAATGCCTGGAAAGGCCTGTTTTGAGATCTTTCCACAGAAAGCGTTTCCAGACTTCCCCTTCAACACACGAGTTTAACTCTGTAAGTTGAATGCACACATTGAAGACCGTTCTGTTAGGTAGCTCCGTTTTGGTTTTAGAAGCAGACAGTTCTCCTTACAGCATATACTCCCATTCACTGAGAAATGTCCAAACGCAGCTCTTACCAGAAACGTGTTTCTAACTCCTGAATCTAAAGGGAGATTTAACTCACTTAGCTGAACAAACGCACAGCAGAGAAGATTGAAGGATACGTTTCTTCTGTGTTTTAGGCAGAGTTTTACTGCTATTTCGTTATATGCGGGAATAGTGCTGGAAATGCTTGGAAATGCCTGTTTTGAGATCTCTCCACAGAAAGGGTTTCCAGACTTCCCCTTCAACACACGAGTTTATCTCTGTAAGTTGAATGCACACATTGAAGACCGTTCTGTTAGGTAGCTCCGTTTTGGTTTTAGAAGCAGACAGTTCTCCTTACAGCATATACTCCCATTCACTGAGAAATGTCCAAACACAGCTCTTACCAGAAACGTGTTTCTAACTCCTGAATCTAAAGGGAGATTTAACTCACTTAGCTGAACAAACGCACAGCAGAGCAGATTGAAGGATACGTTTCTTCTGTGTTTTAGGCAGAGTTTTACTGCTATTTCGTTATATGCGGGAATAGTGCTGGAAATGCCTGGAAATGCCTGTTTTGAGATCTCTCCACAGAAAGCGTTTCCAGACTTCCCCTTCAACACACGAGTTTAACTCTGTAAGTTGAATGCACACATTGATGACCGTTCTGTTAGGTAGCTCCGTTTTGGTTTTGAAGCAGACAGTTCTCCTTACAGCATATACTCCCATTCACTGAGAAATGTCCAAACGCAGCTCTTACCAGAAACGTGTTTCTAACTCCTGAATCTAAAGGGAGATTTAACTCACTTAGCTGAACAAATGCACAGCAGAACAGATTGAAGGATACGTTTCTTCTGTGTTTTAGGCAGAGTTTTACTGCTATTTCGTTATATGCGGGAATAGTGCTGGAAATGCCTGGAAATGCCTGTTTTGAGATCTCTCCACAGAAAGCGTTTCCAGACTTCCCGTTCAACACACGAGTTTATCTCTGTAAGTTGAATGCACACATTGAAGACCGTTCTGTTAAGTAGCTCCGTTTTGGTTTTAGAAGCAGACAGTTCTCCTTACAGCATATACTCCCATTCACTGAGAAATGTCCAAACGCAGATCTTACCAGAAACGTGTTTCTAACTCCTGAATCTAAAGGGAGATTTAACTCACTTAGCTGAACAAACGCACAGCAGAGCAGATTGAAGGATACGTTTCTTCTGTGTTTTAGGCAGAGTTTTACTGCTATATCGTTATATGCGGGAATAGTGCTGGAAATGCCTGTTCTGAGATCTCTCCACAGAAAGCGTTTCCAGACTTCCCCTTCAACACACGAGTTTAACTCTGTAAGTTGAATGCACACATTGATGACCGTTCTGTTAGGTAGCTCCGTTTTGGTTTTAGAAGCAGACAGTTCTCCTTACAGCATATACTCCCATTCACTGAGAAATGTCCAAACGCAGCTATTACAAGAAACGTGTTTCTAACTCCTGAATCTAAAGGGAGATTTAACTCACTTAGCTGAACAAACGCACAGCAGAGCAGATTGAAGGATACGTTTCTTCTGTGTTTTAGGCAGAGTTTTACTGCTATTTCGTTATATGCGGGAATAGTGCTGGAAATGCCTGGAAATGCCTGTTTTGAGATCTTTCCACAGAAAGCGTTTCCACACTTCCCCTTCAACACACGAGTTTAACTCTGTAAGTTGAATGCACACATTGAAGACCGTTCTGTTAGGTAGCTCCGTTTTGGTTTTAGAAGCAGACAGTTCTCCTTACAGCATATATTCCCATTCACTGAGAAATGTCCAAACGCAGCTCTTACCAGAAACGTGTTTCTAACTCCTGAATCTAAAGGGAGATTTAACTCACTTAGCTGAACAAACGCACAGCAGAGCAGATTGAAGGATACGTTTCTACTGTGTTTTAGGCAGAGTTTTACTGCTATTTCGTTATATGCGGGAATAGTGCTAGAAATGCCTGTTTTGTGATCTCTCCACAGAAAGCGTTTCCAGACTTCCCCTTCAACACACGAGTTTAACTCTGTAAGTTGAATGCACACATTGAAGACCGTTCTGTTAGGTAGCTCCGTTTTGGTTTTAGAAGCAGACAGTTCTCCTTACAGCATATACTCCCATTCACTGAGAAATGTCCAAACGCAGCTCTTACCAGAAACGTGTTTCTAACTCCTGAATCTAAAGGGAGATTTAACTCACTTAGCTGAACAAACGCACAGCAGAGCAGATTGAAGGATAAGTTCCTTCTGTGTTTTAGGCAGAGTTTTACTGCTATTTCGTTATATGCGGGAATAGTGGTGGAAATGCCTGTTTTGAGATCTCTCCACAGAAAGCGTTTCCAGACTTCCCCTTCAACACACGAGTTTAACTCTGTAAGTTGAATGCACACATTGATGACCGTTCTGTTAGGTAGCTCCGTTTTGGTTTTAGAAGCAGACAGTTCTCCTTACAGCATATACTCCCATTCACTGAGAAATGTCCAAACGCAGCTCTTACCAGAAACGTGTTTCTAACTCCTGAATCTAAAGGGAGATTTAACTCACTTAGCTGAACAAACGCACAGCAGAGCAGATTGAAGGATACGTTTCTTCTGTGTTTAAGGCAGAGTTTTCTGCTATATCGTTATATGCGGGAATAGTGCTGGAAATGCCTGTTTTGAGATCTCTCCACAGAAAGCGTTTCCAGACTTCCCCTTCAACACACGAGTTTAACTCTGTAAGGTGAATGCACACATTGAAGACCGTTCTGTTAGGTAGCTCGGTTTTGGTTTTAGAAGCAGACAGTTCTCCTTACAGCATATACTGCCATTCACTGAGAAATGTCCAAACGCAACTCTTACCAGAAACGTGTTTCTAACTCCTGAATCTAAAGGGAGATTTAACTCACTTAGCTGAACAAATGCACAGCAGAACAGATTGAAGGATACGTTTCTTCTGTGTTTTAGGCAGAGTTTTACTGCTATTTCGTTATATGCGGGAATAGTGCTGGAAATGCCTGGAAATGCCTGTTTTGAGATCTCTCCACAGAAAGCGTTTCCAGACTTCCCCTTCAACACACGAGTTTAACTCTGTAAGTTGAATGCACACATTGAAGACCGTTCTGTTAGGTAGCTCCGTTTTGGTTTTAGAAGCAGACAGTTCTCCTTACAGCATATATTCCCATTCACTGAGAAATGTCCAAACGCAGCTCTTACCAGAAACGTGTTTCTAACTCCTGAATCTAAAGGGAGATTTAACTCACTTAGCTGAACAAACGCACAGCAGAGCAGATTGAAGGATACGTTTCTACTGTGTTTTAGGCAGAGTTTTACTGCTATTTCGTTATATGCGGGAATAGTGCTAGAAATGCCTGTTTTGTGATCTCTCCACAGAAAGCGTTTCCAGACTTCCCCTTCAACACACGAGTTTAACTCTGTAAGTTGAATGCACACATTGAAGACCGTTCTGTTAGGTAGCTCCGTTTTGGTTTTAGAAGCAGACAGTTCTCTTTACAGCATATACTCCCATTCACTGAGAAATGTCCAAACGCAGCTCTTACCAGAAACGTGTTTCTAACTCCTGAATCTAAAGGGAGATTTAACTCACTTAGCTGAACAAACGCACAGCAGAGCAGATTGAAGGATAAGTTCCTTCTGTGTTTTAGGCAGAGTTTTACTGCTATTTCGTTATATGCGGGAATAGTGGTGGAAATGCCTGTTTTGAGATCTCTCCACAGAAAGCGTTTCCAGACTTCCCCTTCAACACACGAGTTTAACTCTGTAAGTTGAATGCACACATTGATGACCGTTCTGTTAGGTAGCTCCGTTTTGGTTTTAGAAGCAGACAGTTCTCCTTACAGCATATACTCCCATTCACTGAGAAATGTCCAAACGCAGCTCTTACCAGAAACGTGTTTCTAACTCCTGAATCTAAAGGGAGATTTAACTCACTTAGCTGAACAAACGCACAGCAGAGCAGATTGAAGGATACGTTTCTTCTGTGTTTAAGGCAGAGTTTTCTGCTATATCGTTATATGCGGGAATAGTGCTGGAAATGCCTGTTTTGAGATCTCTCCACAGAAAGCGTTTCCAGACTTCCCCTTCAACACACGAGTTTAACTCTGTAAGGTGAATGCACACATTGAAGACCGTTCTGTTAGGTAGCTCGGTTTTGGTTTTAGAAGCAGACTGTTCTCCTTACAGCATATACTGCCATTCACTGAGAAATGTCCAAACGCAACTCTTACCAGAAACGTGTTTCTAACTCCTGAATCTAAAGGGAGATTTAACTCACTTAGCTGAACAAATGCACAGCAGAACAGATTGAAGGATACGTTTCTTCTGTGTTTTAGGCAGAGTTTTACTGCTATTTCGTTATATGCGGGAATAGTGCTGGAAATGCCTGGAAATGCCTGTTTTGAGATCTCTCCACAGAAAGCGTTTCCAGACTTCCCCTTCAACACACGAGTTTAACTCTGTAAGTTGAATGCACACATTGAAGACCGTTCTGTTAGGTAGCTCCGTTTTGGTTTTAGAAGAAGACAGTTCTCCTTACAGCATATACTCCCATTCACTGAGAAATGTCCAAACGCAGCTCTTACCAGAAACGTGTTTCTAACTCCTGAATCTAAAGGGAGATTTAACTCACTTAGCTGAACAAACGCACAGCAGAGCAGATTGAAGGATACGTTTCTTCTGTGTTTTAGGCACAGTTTTACTGCTATTTCGTTATATGCGGGAATAGTGCTGGAAATGCCTGGAAAGGCCTGTTTTGAGATCTTTCCACAGAAAGCGTTTCCAGACTTCCCCTTCAGCACACGAGTTTAACTCTGTAAGTTGAATGCACACATTGAAGACCGTTCTGTTAGGTAGCTCCGTTTTGGTTTTAGAAGCAGACAGTTCTCCTTACAGCATATACTCCCATTCACTGAGAAATGTCCAAACGCAGCTCTTACCAGAAACGTGTTTCTAACTCCTGAATCTAAAGGGAGATTTAACTCACTTAGCTGAACAAACGCACAGCAGTGCAGATTGAAGGATACGTTTCTTCTGTGTTTTAGGCAGAGTTTTACTGCTATTTCGTTATATGCGGGAATAGTGCTGGAAATGCCTGTTTTGAGATCTCTCCACAGAAAGCGTTTCCAGACTTCCCCTTCAACACACGAGTTTAACTCTGTAAGTTGAATGCACACATTGAAGACCGTTCTGTTAGGTAGCTCCGTTTTGGTTTTAGAAGCAGACAGTTCTCCTTACAGCATATACTCCCATTCACTGAGAAATGTCCAAACGCAGCTCTTACCAGAAACGTGTTTCTAACTCCTGAATCTAAAGGGAGATTTAACTCACTTAGCTGAACAAACGCACAGCAGAGCAGATTGAAGGATACGTTTCTTCTGTGTTTAAGGCAGAGTTTTACTGCTATTTCGTTATATGCGGGAATAGTGCTGGAAATGCCTGTTTTGAGATCTCTCCACAGAAAGCGTTTCCAGACTTCCCCTTCAACACACGAGTTTAACTCTGTAAGTTGAATGCACACATTGAAGACCGTTCTGTTAGGTAGCTCGGTTTTGGTTTTAGAAGCAGACAGTTCTCCTTACAGCATATACTGCCATTCACTGAGAAATGTCCAAACGCAGCACTTACCAGAAACGTGTTTCTAACTCCTGAATCTAAAGGGAGATTTAACTCACTTAGCTGAACAAATGCACAGCAGAGCAGATTGAAGGATACGTTTCTTCTGTGTTTTAGGCAGAGTTTTACTGCTATTTCGTTATATGCGGGAATAGTGCTGGAAATGCCTGGAAATGCCTGTTTTGAGATCTTTCCACAGAAAGCGTTTCCACACTTCCCCTTCAACACACGAGTTTAACTCTCTAAGTTGAATGCACACATTGAAGACCGTTCTGTTAGGTAGCTCCGTTTTGGTTTTAGAAGCAGACAGTTCTCCTTACAGCATATACTCCCATTCACTGAGAAATGTCCAAACGCAGCTCTTACCAGAAACGTGTTTCTAACTCCTGAATCTAAAGGGAGATTTAACTCACTTAGCTGAACAAACGCACAGCAGAGCAGATTGAAGGATACGTTTCTTCTGTGTTTTAGGCAGAGTTTTACTGCTATTTCGTTATATGCGGGAATAGTGCTGGAAATGCCTGTTTTGAGATCTCTCCACAGAAAGCGTTTCCAAACTTCCCCTTCAACACACGAGTTTAACTCTGTAAGTTGAATGCACACATTGAAGACCGTTCTGTTAGGTAGCTCCGTTTTGGTTTTAGAAGCAGACAGTTCTCCTTATAGCATATACTCCCATTCACTGAGAAATGTCCAAACGCAGCTCTTACCAGAAACGTGTTTCTAACTCCTGAATCTAAAGGGAGATTTAACTCACTTAGCTGAACAAACGCACAGCAGAGCAGATTGAAGGATACGTTTCTACTGTGTTTTAGGCAGAGTTTTACTGCTATTTCGTTATATGCGGGAATAGTGCTGGAAATGCCTGTTTTGTGATCTCTCCACAGAAAGCGTTTCCAGACTTCCCCTTCAACACACGAGTTTAACTCTGTAAGTTGAATGCACACATTGAAGACCGTTCTGTTAGGTAGCTCCGTTTTGGTTTTAGAAGCAGACAGTTCTCCTTACAGCATATACTCCCATTCACTGAGAAATGTCCAAACGCAGCTCTTACCAGAAACGTGTTTCTAACTCCTGAATCTAAAGGGAGATTTACCTCACTTAGCTGAACAAACGCACAGCAGAGCAGATTGAAGGATAAGTTCCTTCTGTGTTTTAGGCAGAGTTTTACTGCTATTTCGTTATATGCGGGAATAGTGGTGGAAATGCCTGTTTTGAGATCTCTCCACAGAAAGCGTTTCCAGACTTCCCCTTCAACACACGAGTTTAACTCTGTAAGTTGAATGCACACATTGATGACCATTCTGTTAGGTAGCTCCGTTTTGGTTTTAGAAGCAGTCAGTTCTCCTTACAGCATATACTCCCATTCACTGAGAAATGTCCAAACGCAGCTCTTACAAGAAACGTGTTTCTAACTCCTGAATCTAAAGGGAGATTTAACTCACTTAGCTGAACAAACGCACAGCAGAGCAGATTGAAGGATACGTTTCTTCTGTGTTTTAGGCAGAGTTTTACTGCTATTTCGTTATATGCGGGAATAGTGCTGGAAATGCCTGGAAATGCCTGTTTTGAGATCTTTCCACAGAAAGCGTTTCCACACTTCCCCTTCAACACACGAGTTTAACTCTGTAAGTTGAATGCACACATTGAAGACCGTTCTGTTAGGCACCTCCGTTTTGGTTTTAGAAGCAGACAGTTCTCCTTACAGCATATACTCCCATTCACTGAGAAATGTCCAAACGCAGCTCTTACCAGAAACGTGTTTCTAACTCCTGAATCTAAAGGGAGATTTAACTGACTTAGCTGAACAAACGCACAGCAGAGCAGATTGAAGGATACGTTTCTTCTGTGTTTTAGGCAGAGTTTTACTGCTATTTCGTTATATGCGGGAATAGTGCTGGAAATGCCTGTTTTGAGATCTCTCCACAGAAAGCGTTTCCAGACTTCCCCTTCAACACACGAGTTTATCTCTGTAAGTTGAATGCACACATTGAAGACCGTTCTGTTAGGTAGCTCCGTTTTGGTTTTAGAAGCAGACAGTTCTCCTTACAGCATATACTCCCATTCACTGAGAAATGTCCAAACGCAGATCTTACCAGAAACGTGTTTCTAACTCCTGAATCTAAAGGGAGATTTAACTCACTTAGCTGAACAAACGCACAGCAGAGCAGATTGAAGGATACGTTTCTTCTGTGTTTAAGGAAGAGCTTTACTGCTATATCGTTATATGCGGGAATAGTGCTGGAAATGCCTGTTTTGAGATCTCTCCACAGAAAGCGTTTCCAGACTTCCCCTTCAACACACGAGTTTAACTCTGTAAGGTGAATGCACACATTGAAGACCGTTCTGTTAGGTAGCTCGGTTTTGGTTTTAGAAGCAGACAGTTCTCCTTACAGCATATACTGCCATTCACTGAGAAATGTCCAAACGCAGCTCTTACCAGAAACGTGTTTCTAACTCCTGAATCTAAAGGGAGATTTAACTCACTTAGCTGAACAAATGCACAGCAGAGCAGATTGAAGGATACGTTTCTTCTGTGTTTTAGGCAGAGTTTTACTGCTATTTCGTTATATGCGGGAATAGTGCTGGAAATGCCTGGAAATGCCTGTTTTGAGATCTCTCCACAGAAAGGGTTTCCAGACTTCCCCTTCAACACACGAGTTTAACTCTGTAAGTTGAATGCACACATTGAAGACCGTTCTGTTAGGTAGCTCCGTTTTGGTTTTAGAAGCAGACAGTTCTCCTTACAGCATATACTCCCATTCACTGAGAAATGTCCAAACGCAGCTCTTACCAGAAACGTGTTTCTAACTACTGAATCTAAAGGGAGATTTAACTCACTTAGCTGAACAAACGCACAGCAGAGCAGATTGAAGGATACGTTTCTTCTGTGTTTTAGGCAGAGATTTACTGCTATTTCGTTATATGCGGGAATAGTGCTGGAAATGCCTGTTTTGAGATCTCTCCACAGAAAGCGTTTCCAGACTTCCCCTTCAACACACGAGTTTAACTCTGTAAGTTGAATGCACACATTGAAGACCGTTCTGTTAGGTAGCTCCGTTTTGGTTTTAGAAGCAGACACTTCTCCTTACAGCATATACTCCCATTCACTGAGGAATGTCCCAACGCAGCTCTTACCACAAACGTGTTTCTAACTCCTGAATCTAAAGGGAGATTTAAATCACTTAGCTGAACAAATGCGCAGAAGAGCAGATTGAAGGATACGTTTCTTCTCTGTTTTAGGCAGAGTTTTACTGCTATTTCCTTATATGCGGGAATAGTGCTGGAAATGCCTGGAAATGCCTGTTTTGAGATCTCTCCACAGAAGGCGTTTCCAGACTTCCCCTTCCACACACGAGTTTAACTCTGTAAGTTGAATGCACACATTGAAGAGCGTTCTGTTAGGTAGCTCCGTTTTGGTTTTAGAAGCAGACAGTTCTCCTTACAGCATATACTCCCATTCACTGAGGAATGTCCAAACGCAGCTCTTACCAGAAACGTGTTTCTAACTCCTGAATCTAAAGGGAGATTTAACTCACTTAGCTAAACAAATGCACAGAAGAGCACATTGAAGGATACGTTTCTTCTGTGTTTTAGGCAGAGTTTTACTGCTATTTCGTTATATGCGGGAATAGTGCTGGAAATGCATGGAAATGCCTGTTTTGAGATCTCTCCACAGAAAGCGTTTCCAGACTTCCCCTTCAACACACGGGTTTAACTCTGTAAGTTGAATGCACACATTGAAGACCGTTCTGTTAGGTAGCTCCGTTTTGGTTTTAGAAGCAGACAGTTCTCCTTACAGCATATACTCCCATTCACTAAGGAATGTCCAAACGCAGCTCTTACCAGAAACGTGTTTCTAACTCCTGAATCTAAAGGGAGATTTAACTCACTTAGCTGAACAAATGCACAGCAGAGCAGATTGAAGGATACGTTTCTTCTGTGTTTTAGGCAGAATTTTACTGCTATTTCGTTATATGCGGGAATAGTGCTGGAAATGCCTGGAAATGCCTGTTTTGATATCTCTCCACAGAAAGGGTTTCCAGACTTCCCCTTCAACCCACGAGTTTAACTCTCTATGATGAATGCACACATTGAAGACCGTTCTGTTAGGTAGCTCCGTTTTGGTTTTAGAAGCAGACAGTTCTCCTTACATCATATACTCCCATTCACTGAGAAATGTCCAAACGCAGCTCTTACCAGAAACGTGTTTCTAACTCCTGAATCTAAAGGGAGATTTAACTCACTTAGCTGAACAAACGCACAGCAGAGCAGATTGAAGGATACGTTTCTTCTGTGTTTTAGGCAGAGTTTTACTGCTATTTCGTTATATGCGGGAATAGTGCTGGAAATGCCTGGAAATGCCTGTTTTGAGATCTCTCCACAGAAAGCGTTTCCAGACTTCCCCTTCAACACACGAGTTTAACTCTGTAAGTTGAATGCACACATTGAAGACCGTTCTGTTAGGTAGCTCCGTTTTGGTTTTAGAAGCAGACAGTTCTCCTTACAGCATATACTCCCATTCACTGAGAAATGTCCAAACGCAGCTCTTACCAGAAACGTGTTTCTAACTCCTGAATCTAAAGGGAGATTTAACTCACTTAGCTGAACAAACGCACAGCAGAGCAGATTGAAGGATACGTTTCTTCTGTGTTTTAGGCAGAGTTTTACTGCTATTTCGTTATATGCGGGAATAGTGCTGGAAATGCCTGTTTTGAGATCTCTCCACAGAAAGCGTTTCCAGAGTTCCCCTTCAACACACGAGCTTAACTCTGTAAGTTGAATGCACACATTGAAGACCGTTCTGTTAGGTAGTTCCGTTTTTGTTTTAGAAGCAGACAGTTCTCCTTACAGCATATACTCCCATTCACTGAGGAATGTCCAAACGCAGCTCTTACCAGAAACGTGTTTCTAAACCCTGAATCTAAAGGGAGATTTAACTCACTTAGCTGAACAAATGCACAGCAGAGCAGATTGAAGCATACGTTTCTTCTGTGTTTTAGGCAGAGTTTTACTGCTATTTCGTTATATGCGGGAATAGTGCTGGAAATGCCTGGAAATGCCTGTTTTGAGATCTCTCCACAGAAAGCGTTTCCAGACTTCCCCTTCAACACACGAGTTTAACTCTGTAAGTTGAATGAACACATTGATGACCGTTCTGTTAGGTAGCTCCGTTTTGGTTTTAGAAGCAGACAGTTCTCCTTACAGCATATACACCCATTCACTGAGAAATGTCCAAACGCAGCTCTTACAAGAAACGTGTTTCTAACTCCTGAATCTAAAGGGAGATTTAACTCACTTAGCTGAACAAACGCACAGCAGAGCAGATTGAAGGATACGTTTCTTCTGTGTTTTAGGCAGAGTTTTACTGCTATTTCGTTATATGCGGGAATAGTGCTGGAAATGCCTGGAAATGCCTGTTTTGAGATCTTTCCACAGAAAGCGTTTCCACACTTCCCCTTCAACACACGAGTTTAACTCTGTAAGTTGAATGCACACATTGAAGACCGTTTTGTTAGGTAGCTCCGTTTTGGTTTTAGAAGCAGACAGTTCTCCTTACAGCATATACTCCCATTCACTGAGAAATGTCCAAACGCAGCTCTTACCAGAAACGTGTTTCTAACTCCTGAATCTAAAGGGAGATTTAACTCACTTAGCTGAACAAACGCACAGCAGAGCAGATTGAAGGATACGTTTCTTCTGTGTTTTAGGCAGAGTTTTACTGCTATTTCGTTATATGCGGGAATAGTGCTGGAAATGCCTGTTTTGAGATCTCTCCACAGAAAGCGTTTCCAGACTTCCCGTTCAACACACGAGTTTAACTCTGTAAGTTGAATGCACACATTGAAGACCGTTCTGTTAGGTAGCTCCGTTTTGGTTTTAGAAGCAGACAGTTCTCCTTACAGCATATACTCCCATTCACTGAGAAATGTCCAAACGCAGCTCTTACCAGAAACGTGTTTCTAACTCCTGAATCTAAAGGGAGATTTAACTCACTTAGCTGAACAAACGCACAGCAGAGCAGATTGAAGGATACGTTTCTTCTGTGTTTAAGGCAGAGTTTTACTGCTATTTCGTTATATGCGGGAATAGTGCTGGAAATGCCTGTTTTGAGATCTCTCCACAGAAAGCGTTTCCAGACTTCCCCTTCAACACACGAGTTTAACTCTGTAAGTTGAATGCACACATTGAAGACCGTTCTGTTAGGTAGCTCGGTTTTGGTTTTAGAAGCAGACAGTTCTCCTTACAGCATATACTGCCATTCACTGAGAAATGTCCAAACACAGTTCTTTTTTTTTTTTTTTTTTTTTTTTTTTTTTTTTTTTACTTTGTTAAGCCTTATTTATATTTAACTGAATGATAAAAAGATTTCTGTTTAGAAAATTTGGGATTTGGGAATGACATAGGAAAATCTTTTATAGTACATATGAAAATCTTAACCTGTCACGTTTTTTTTTTTTTTTTTTTTTTTTTTTTTTTATTTTTTAATTTTTTTTTTTTTATTGCATTATAGGTTTGGGGGTACATGTGCAGAACGAGCAAGATAGTTGCATAGGTACACACATGGCAGTGTGCTTTGCTGCTTTCCTCCCCTTCACCCACACTTGGTATTCATCCCCAGGCTATCCCCCCCAGCCCCCCCTGCTGTCCCTCCCCCATTCCCCCCAACAGTCCCCAGTGTATAGTAGACCGCCTCTCTGTGTCCACATGTTCTCATTTTTCTCACCCACCTATGAGCGAGTATATGCGGTATTTCTTTTTCTGTTCTTGTGTCAGTTTGCTGAGAATGATGTTCTCCAGATTCATCCATGTCCCTACAAAGGACACAAACTCATCATTTTTGATTGCTGCATAATATTCCATGGTGTATATGTGCCACATTTTCCCAGTCCAGTCTATCATCGTTGGGCATTTGGGTTGGTTCCAGGTCTTTGCTATTGTAAACAGTGCTGCAATGAACATTCGTGTGCATGTGTCCTTATAGTAGAACGATTTATAGTCCTTTGGATAGATACCCAGTAATGGGATTGCTGGGTCAAATGGAATTTCTATTTCTAGGTCCCTGAGGAATCGCCACACTGTCTTCCACAATGGTTGAACTAATTTACACTCCCACCAACAGTGTAAGAGTGTTCCTATTTCTCCACATCCTCTCCAGCATCTGCTGTCTCCAGATTTTTTAATGATCGCCATTCTAACTGGTGTGAGATGGTATCTCAATGTGGTTTTGATTTGCATCTCTCTAATGACCAATGACGATGAGCACTTTTTCATATGTTTGCTGGCCTCATGTATGTCTGCTTTCGTAAAGTTTCTGTTCATATCCTTTGCCCATTTTTGAATGGGCTTGTTTGTTTTTTTCCTGTAAATCTGTTTGAGTTCTTTGTAAATTCTGGATATCAGCCCTTTGTCGGATGCGTAAACTGCAAAGATTTTTTCCCATTCTGATGGTTGCCGATTCACTCTAATGACTGTTTGTTTTGCTGTGCAGAAGCTGTGGAGTTTGATTAGGTCCCATTTGTCTATTTTGGCTTTTGTTGCCAATGCTTTGGGAGTTTTGTTCATGAAGTCCTTGCCTACTCCTATGTCCTGAATGGTTTTGCCTAGATTTTCTTCTAGGGTTTTTATGGTGTCGGGTCTTACGTTTAAGTCTTTAATCCATCTGGAGTTAATTTTAGTGTAAGGTGTCAGGAAGGGGTCCAATTTCTGCTTTCTGCACATGGCTAGCCAGTTTTCCCAACACCATTTATTAAATAGGGAATCCTTTCCCCATTGCCTGTTTTTGTCTGGTTTATCAAAGATAATATGGTTGTAGATGTGTTGTGTTGCCTCCGATGCCTCTGTTCTGTTCCATTGGTCTATATCTCTGTTTTGGTACCAGTACCATGCTGTTTTGATTACTGTAGCCTTGTAGTATAGTTTGAAGTCTGGTAGCGTGATGCCTCCTGCTGTGTTCTTTTTGCTTAGAATTGACTTGGCTATGCGGGCTCTTTTTTGGTTCCATATGAAATTCATGGTGGTTTTTTCCAGTTCTGTGAAGAAATTCAATGGTAGTTTGATGGGGATAGCATTGATTGTGTAAATTACTTTGGGCAGTATAGCCATTTTCACGATATTGATTCTTCCTAACCACGAACATGGAATGTTTCTCCATCTGTTTGTGTCCTCTCTTATTTCATTGAGCAGTTGTTTGTAGTTTTCCTTAAAGAGGTCCCTTACATTCCTAGTGAGTTGTATTCCTAGGTATTTTATTTTCTTTGTAGCAATTGTGAATGGCAGTTCGTTCTTGATTTGGTTCTCTTTAAGTCTGTTATTGGTGTATAGGAATGCTTGTGATTTTTGAACATTGATTTTATATCCTGAGACTTTGCTGAAGTTGCTTATCAGTTGCAGGAGCTTTTGGGCTGAGGTGATGGGGTCTTCTAGGTATACTATCATGTCGTCTGCAAATAGAGACAATTTGGCTTCCACCTTTCCTATTTGAATACCCTTTATTTCTTTTTCTTGCCTGATTGCTCTGGCTAGAACTTCCAGTACTATGTTGAATAGAAGTGGTGAGAGAGGGCATCCTTGTCTAGTGCCGGATTTCAAAGGGAATGCTTCCAGTTTTTGCCCATTAAGTATGATATTGGCTGTTGGTTTGTCATAAATAGCTTTTATTACTTTGAGATATGTTCCATCAATACCAAGTTTATTGAGGGTTTTTAGCATAAAGGGCTGTTGAATTTTGTCAAATGCCTTCTCTGCATCAATTGAGATAATCATGTGGTTTTTGTTTTTGCTTCTGTTTATGTGGTGAATTACATTTATAGACTTGCGTATGTTGAACCAGCCTTGCATCCCCGGGATAAATCCTACTTGATCATGATGGATAAGTTTTTTAATGTGCTGTTGCAGTCGGTTTGCCAGTATTTTATTGAAGATTTTTGCATCTATGTTCATCATGGATATTGGCCTGAAGTTTTCTTTTCTTGTTGAGTCTCTGCCAGGTTTTGGTATCAGGATGATGTTGGTCTCATAAAATGATTTGGGAAGGGTTCCCTCTTTTTGGATTATTTGGAATAGTTTCAGAAGGAATGGTACCAGATCCTCTTTGTGTGTATGGTAGAATTCGGCTGTGAACCCATCTGGACCTGGGCTTTTTTTGTGTGGTAGGCTCTTAATTGCTGCCTCAACTTCAGACCTTGTTATTGGTCTATTCATAGTTTCGGCTTCCTCCTGGTTTAGGCTTGGGAGGACACAGGCATCCAGGAATTTATCCATTTCTTCCTGATTTACTGGTTTATGTGCATAGAGTTGTTTGTAGTATTCTCTGATGATGGTTTGAATTTCTGTGGAATCTGTGGTGATTTCCCCTTTATCGTTTTTTATTGCATCTATTTGGTTGTTCTCTCTCTTCTTTTTTATCAGTCTGGCTAGTGGTCTGTCTATTTTGTTGATCTTTTCGAAAAACCAGCTCTTAGATTTATTGATTTTTTGAAGGGTTTTTCTTGTCTCTATCTCCTTCAGTTCTGCTCTGATCTTAGTTATTTCTTGTCTTCGGCTAGGTTTTGAGCTTTTTTGATCTTGCTCCTCTAGCTCTTTCAATTTTGACGATAGGGTGTCAATTTTGGATCTCTCCACTCTTCTCATGTGGGCACTTATTGCTATATATTTTCCTCTACAGACTGCTTTAAATGTGTCCCAGAGATTCTGGTACGTTGTGTCTTCATTCTCATTGGTTTCAAAGAACTTCTTTATTTCTGCCTTCATTTCATTGTTTATCCAATCAACATTCAAGAGCCAATTGTTCAGTTTCCATGAAGCTGTGCGGTTCTGAGTTATTTTCTGAATTCTGAGTTCCAACTTGATTGCACTATGGTCTGAGAGACTGTTTGTTATGATTTCAGTTGTTTTGCATTTGCTGAGGAGTGCTTTACTTCCAATTATGTGGTCAATTTTGGAGTAGGTGTGATGTGGTGCTGAGAAGAATGTATATTCTGTGGATTTGGGGTGGAGAGTTCTGTAAATGTCTATCAGGTTTGCTTGTTCCAGGTCTGAGTTCAAGTCCTGGATATCCTTGTTAATTTTCTGTCTGGTTGATCTGTCTGCTATTGACAGTGGAGTGTTAAAGTCTCCCACTATTATTGTGTGGGAGTCTAAGTCCCTTTGTAAGTCATTAAGAACTTGCCTTATATATCTGGGTGCTCCTACATTGGGTCCATATATATTTAGAATCGTTACCTCTTCTTGCTGTATCGATCCTTTTACCATTATGTAATGACCTTCTTTGTCCCTTTTGATCTTTGTTACTTTAAAGTCTATTTTATCAGAGATGAGAATTGCAACTCCTGCTTTTTTTTGCTCTCCATTTGCTTGGTAAATCTTCCTCCATCCCTTTATTTTGAGCCTTTGTGTATCTTTGCATGTGAGGTGGGTTTCCTGGATACAGCACACTGATGGGTTTTGGTTTTTTATCCAATTTGCCAGTCTGTGTCTTTTGATTGGTGCATTTAGCCCATTTACATTCAGGGTTAATATTGTTATGTGTGAATTTGATACTGCCATTTTGATGCTAGCTGGCTGTTTTGCCCGTTGGTTCATGTACATTCTTCATTTTGTTGATGGTCTTTAGCATTTGGTATGCTTTTAGGATGGCTGGAACTGGTTGTTTCTTTCTATGTGTAGTGCCTCTTTCAGGAGCTCTTGTAAAGCAGGCCTAGTGGTGACAAAATCTCTGAGTACTTGCTTGTTCGTGAAGGATTTTATTTTTCCTTCACTTATGAAGCTCAGTTTCGCTGGATATGAAATTCTGGGTTGAAAGCTCTTTTCTTTAAGGATGTTGAATATTGGCCCCCACTCTCTTCTGGCTTGTAGAGTCTCTGCTGAGAGATCTGCTGTGAGTCTGATGGGCTTCCCTTTGTGGGTGACCCGACCTTTCTCTCTGGCTGCCCTTAGTATTTTCTCCTTCGTTTCAACCCTGGTGAATCTGACGATTATGTGCCTTGGGGTTGCTCTTCTTGCAGAGTATCTTTGTGGTGTTCTCTGTATTTCCTGGAGTTGAGTATTGACCTGTCTTGCTAGGTTGGGGAAATTTTCCTGGATAATATCCTGAAGAGTGTTTTCCAGCTTGGATTCATTCTCTTCGTCACATTCTGGTACACCTATCAAACGTAGGTTGGGTCTCTTCACATAGTCCCACATTTCTTGGAGATTTTGTTCATTCCTTTTTGTGCTTTTTTCTTTAATCTTGGTTTCTCGTTTTATTTCATTGAGTTGATCTTCAACTTCTGATATTCTTTCTTCTGCTTGGTCAATTCGGCTGTTGATACTTGTGCATGCTTCGCGAAGTTCTCGTGTTGAGTTTTTCAGCTCCTTCAATTCATTCATATTCCTCTCTAAGTTGTCCATTCTCGTTATCAATTCCTCGAATCTTTTTTCAAATCTTTTTTCAAGGTTCTTAGTTTCTTTGCACTGGTTTAGAAAATGTTCCTTTAGCTCACTGAAGTTTCTCATTATCCACTTTCTGAAGTCTGATTCCGTCATTTCGTCACATTCATTCTCCGTCCAGCTTTGTTCCCTTGCTGGTGAGGAGTTTTGGTCCTTTTTTGGAGGTGAGGTGTTTTGGTTTCGGGTGCTTTCCTCCTTTTTGCGCTGGTTTCTTCCCATCTTTATGGATTTATCCGCCTGTTGTCTTAGTAGTGGCTGATTTTTCAATTGGGTCTCTGTGTGGACACTGAGATTGTTGATGATGAAGTATTTCTGTTACTTAGTTTTCCCTCTAATGATCTATCCTCTCTGCTGTATGAGTGCTGAGGTCCACTCCAGGCCCTGCTTGTCTGGGGTATACCTGCAGCAGCTGCAGAACAGTGAGGGATGATATCAGTTTCTTTTTCTGCTGCCCTTGTTCCAGAATGATGCCAGCCAAATATCAGTCTGATTAGTCCTTTTCTGGGGTGACTCCTTGGATATACAGAGGTCAGGGAGCTGCTTGAGGAGACAGTCTGTGCTTTATAGGAGCTCCAGTGCTGAGCTGTGAGCTCCGTTGTTCATTCGTTGTTGGGAGGTTATGTCTGCTGCAATAGAACTCATAAAACACCACTCTTTTTTTTTTTTTTTTTTTTCACCCTTAGATGCTCTGTCTCAGGGAGTTGGGGCTTTCTTTATGAGTATCTGTTGCACTGTCCTGCCCCACTAGGTGGCAGTCTATTCACTATTTGCCTGCCGGGGCTCTGACCTCCTAAGGCGGGTCCGCCCTGTTGCGGCCCGGCGGACTCTCTCTGTTATGGCAGGTTGCCTCGGCAACGGCAGGCTGCGTCAGTCCTGGGCGGTACTTAAGTGGGGGTGCACTTTGTCAGGAATGGTGGACGCCCCTCCCTGACCCGGCTGCACCGTCCTAAATGCCGGCAACAAAACTCTCAGCCCCAAGCGCCTCCAGTCGCCGCCCTGCTTGTCCCCGTGAGCGTGGGACCCGCCGAGCCCGATCACCCTGCTCCCTGCCTCAGAGTCCGTCCTCTCTCTCTCTCTCTCTTCCTCTCCCCAAGCTGAAAGGTCGACTCTCTCACTGGCGCCCCAGGAGCCTGCCGATAGGGCACTGGGATCCGTGCGATCTCCCGTGCCGCTGCCCACCACCCCGGCTCAGATCACGCTTCCCAGGAAACTCCTGGTCTGGCTCATTGTCCAAGTCCTGTTCAATCAGATGGACATGCCAATCTGCCCTTCCAAATCTCAGATTGCCGGTTTAACAGGGCACCCAGACCAGTGAGTTCCGCGCCGGGTCCCGCTGCGGCGCCGGCCGAAGAGGCGGCGGGAGCCGGTTGCGTTAGCCGGCTGCTAGCATCCCGTGTCTCTCCCACACCTGGGACTTTCAACGCTCTGTGGGCATAAAAGGAACATCCGAGAATGCGGCTAGGACTCACCCTCTGCGCCTTCACCGAGAGCTGCAATCCTGAGTCACCTCTACGACGCCATCTTGCCTCCCTCCTCCCCCAAACACAGTTCTTACCAGAAACGTGTTTCTAACTCCTGAATCTAAAGGGAGATTTAACTCACTTAGCTGAACAAATGCACAGCAGAGCAGATTGAAGGATACGTTTCTTCTGTGTTTTAGGCAGAGTTTTACTGCTATTTCGTTATATGCGGGAATAGTGCTGGAAATGCCTGGAAATGCCTGTTTTGAGATCTCTCCACAGAAAGGGTTTCCAGACTTCCCCTACAACACACGAGTTTAACTCTGTAAGGTGAATGCACACATTGAAGACCGTTCTGTTAGGTAGCTCCGTTTTGGTTTTAGAAGCAGACAGTTCTCCTTACAGCATATACTCCCATTCACTGAGAAATGTCCAAACACAGCCCTTACCAGAAACGTGTTTCTAACTCCTGAATCTAAAGGGAGATTTAACTCACTTAGCTGAACAAACGCACAGCAGAGCAGATTGAAGGATACGTTTCTTCTGTGTTTTAGGCAGAGTTTTACTGCTATTTCGTTATATGCGGGAATAGTGCTGGAAATGCCTGTTTTGAGATCTCTCCACAGAAAGCGTTTCCAGACTTCCCCTTCAACACACGAGTTTAACTCTGTAAGTTGAATGCAAACATTGAAGACCGTTCTGTTAGGTAGCTCCGTTTTGGTTTTAGAAGCAGACAGTTCTCCTTACAGCATATACTACCATTCACTGAGGAATGTCCAAACGCAGCTCTTACCAGAAACGTGTTTCTAACCCCTGAATCTAAAGGGAGATTTAACTCACTTAGCTGAACAAATGCACAGCAGAGCAGATTGAAGGATACGTTTCTTCTGTGTTTTAGGCAGAGTTTTACTGCTATTTCGTTATATGCGGGAATAGTGCTGGAAATGCCTGGAAATGCCTGTTTTGAGATCTCTCCACAGAAAGCGTTCCCAGACTTCCCCTTCAACACACGAGTTTGACTCTGTAAGTTGAATGCACACATTGATGACCGTTCTGTTAGGTAGCTCCGTTTTGGTTTTAGAAGCAGACAGTTCTCCTTACAGCATATACTGCCATTCACTGAGAAATGTCCAAACGCAGCTCTTACAAGAAACGTGTTTCTAACTCCTGAATCTAAAGGGAGATTTAACTCACTTAGCTGAACAAACGCACAGCAGAGCAGATTGAAGGATACGTTTCTTCTGTGTTTTAGGCAGAGTTTTACTGCTATTTCGTTATATGCGGGAATAGTGCTGGAAATGCCTGGAAATGCCTGTTTTGAGATCTTTCCACAGAAAGCGTTTCCACACTTCCCCTTCAACACACGAGTTTAACTCTGTAAGTTGAATGCACACATTGAAGACCGTTCTGTTAGGTAGCTCCGTTTTGGTTTTAGAAGCAGACAGTTCTCCTTACAGCATATACTCCCATTCACTGAGAAATGTCCAAACGCAGCACTTACCAGAAACGTGTTTCTAACTCCTGAATCTAAAGGGAGATTTAACTCACTTAGCTGAACAAACGCACAGCAGAGCAGATTGAAGGATACGTTTCTTCTGTGTTTTAGGCAGAGTTTTACTGCTATTTCGTTATATGCGGGAATAGTGCTGGAAATGCCTGGAAATGCCTGTTTTGAGATCTTTCCACAGAAAGCGTTTCCACACTTCCCCTTCAACACACGAGTTTAACTCTGTAAGTTGAATGCACACATTGAAGACCGTTCTGTTAGGTAGCTCCGTTTTGGTTTTAGAAGCAGACAGTTCTCCTTACCGCATATACTCCCATTCACTGAGGAATGTCCAAACGCAGCTCTTACCAGAAACGTGTTTCTAACCCCTGAATCTAAAGGGAGATTTAACTCACTTAGCTGAACAAACGCACAGCAGAGCAGATTGAAGGATACGTTTCTTCTGTGTTTTAGGCAGAGTTTTACTGCTATTTCGTTATATGCGGGAATAGTGCTGGAAATGCCTGTTTTGAGATCTCTCCACAGAAAGCGTTTCCAGACTTCCCCTTCAACACACGAGTTTAACTCTGGAAGTTGAATGCACACATTGAAGACCGTTCTGTTAGGTAGATCCGTTTTGGTTTTAGAAGCAGACAGTTCTCCTTACAGCATATACTCCCATTCACTGAGAAATGTCCAAACGCAGCTCTTACCAGAAACGTGTTTCTAACTCCTGAATCTAAAGGGAAATTTAACTCACTTAGCTGAACAAACGCACAGCAGAGCAGATTGAAGGATACGTTTCTACTGTGTTTTAGGCAGAGTTTTACTGCTATTTCGTTATATGCGGGAATAGTGCTGGAAATGCCTGTTTTGTGATCTCTCCACAGAAAGCGTTTCCAGACTTCCCCTTCAACACACGAGTTTAACTCTGTAAGTTGAATGCACACATTGAAGACCGTTCTGTTAGGTAGCTCCGTTTTGGTTTTAGAAGCAGACAGTTCTCCTTACAGCATATACTCCCATTCACTGAGAAATGTCCAAACGCAGCTCTTACCAGAAACGTGTTTCTAACTCCTGAATCTAAAGGGAGATTTAACTCACTTAGCTGAACAAACGCACAGCAGAGCAGATTGAAGGATAAGTTCCTTCTGTGTTTTAGGCAGAGTTTTACTGCTATTTCGTTATATGCGGGAATAGTGGTGGAAATGCCTGTTTTGAGATCTCTCCACAGAAAGCGTTTCCAGACTTCCCCTTCAACACACGAGTTTAACTCTGTAAGTTGAATGCTCACACTGATGACCGTTCTGTTAGGTAGCTCCCTTTTGGTTTTATTAGCAGACAGTTCTCCTTACAGCATATACTCCCATTCACTGAGAAATGTCCAAACGCAGCTCTTACAAGAAACGTGTTTCTAACTCCTGAATCTACAGGGAGATTTAACTCACTTAGCTGAACAAACGCACAGCAGAGCAGATTGAAGGATACGTTTCTTCTGTGTTTTAGGCAGAGTTTTACTGCTATTTCGTTATATGCGGGAATAGTGCTGGAAATGCCTGGAAATGCCTGTTTTGAGATCTTTCCACAGAAAGCGTTTCCACACTTCCCCTTCAACACACGAGTTTAACTCTGTAAGTTGAATGCACACATTGAAGACCGTTCTGTTAGGTAGCTCCGTTTTGGTTTTAGAAGCAGACAGTTCTCCTTACAGCATATACTCCCATTCACTGAGAAATGTCCAAACGTAGCTCTTACCAGAAACGTGTTTCAAACTCCTGAATCTAAAGGGAGATTTAACTCACTTAGCTGAACAAACGCACAGCAGAGCAGATTGAAGGATACGTTTCTTCTGTGTTTAAGGCAGAGTTTTACTGCTATATCGTTATATGCGGGAATAGTGCTGGAAATGCCTGTTTTGAGATCTCTCCACAGAAAGCGTTTCCAGACTTCCCCTTCAACACACGAGTTTAACTCTGTAAGTTGAATGCACACATTGAAGACCGTTCTGTTAGGTAGATCGGTTTTGGTTTTAGAAGCAGACAGTTCTCCTTACAGCATATACTCCCATTCACTGAGAAATGTCCAAACGCAGCTCTTACCAGAAACGTGTTTCTAACTCCTGAATCTAAAGGGAGATTTAACTCACTTAGCTGAACAAACGCACAGCAGAGCAGATTGAAGGATACGTTTCTTCTGTGTTTTAGGCAGCGTTTTACTGCTATTTCGTTATATGCGGGAATAGTGCTGGAAATGCCTGGAAATGCCTGTTTTGAGATCTTTCCACAGAAAGGGTTTCCACACTTCCCCTTCAACACACGAGTTTAACTCTGTAAGTTGAATGCACACATTGAAGACCGTTCTGTTAGGTAGCTCCGTTTTGGTTTTAGAAGCAGACAGTTCTCCTTACAGCATATACTCCCATTCACTGAGAAATGTCCAAACGCAGCTCTTACCAGAAACGTGTTTCTAACTCCTGAATCTAAAGGGAGATTTAACTCACTTAGCTGAACAAACGCACAGCAGAGCAGATTGAAGGATACGTTTCTTCTGTGTTTAACCAGAGTTTTACTGCTATTTCGTTATATGCGGGAATAGTGCTGGAAATGCCTGTTTTGAGATCTCTCCACAGAAAGCGTTTCCAGACTTCCCCTTCAACACACGAGTTTATCTCTGTAAGTTGAATGCACACATTGAAGACCGTTCTGTTAGGTAGCTCCGTTTTGGTTTTAGAAGCAGACAGTTCTCCTTACAGCATATACTCCCATTCACTGAGAAATGTCCAAACGCAGCTCTTACCAGAAACGTGTTTCTAACTCCTGAATCTAAAGGGAGATTTAACTCACTTAGCTGAACAAACGCACAGCAGAGCAGATTGAAGGATACGTTTCTTCTGTGTTTAAGGCAGAGTTTTACTGCTATATCGTTATATGCGGGAATAGTCCTGGAAATGCCTGTTTTGAGATCTCTCCACAGAAAGCGTTTCCAGACTTCCCCTTCAACACACGTGTTTAACTCTGTAAGTTGAATGCACACATTGAAGACCGTTCTGTTAGGTAGATCGGTTTTGGTTTTAGAAGCAGACATTTCTCCTTACAGCATATACTGCCATTCACTGAGAAATGTCCAAACGCAGCTCTTACCAGAAACGTGTTTCTAACTCCTGAATCTAAAGGGAGATTTAACTCACTTAGGTGAACAAACGCACAGCAGAGCAGATTGAAGGATACGTTTCTTCTGTGTTTTAGGCAGAGTTTTACTGCTATTTCGTTATATGCGGGAATAGTGCTGGAAATGCCTGGAAATGCCTGTTTCGAGATCTCTCCACAGAAAGCGTTTCCAGACTTCCCCTTCAACACACGAGTTTAACTCTGTAAGTTGAATGAACACATTGATGACCGTTCTGTTAGGTAGCTCCGTTTTGGTTTTAGAAGCAGACAGTTCTCCTTACAGCATATAGTCCCATTCACTGAGAAATGTCCAAACGCAGCTCTTACCAGAAACGTGTTTCTAACTCCTGAATCTAAAGGGAGATTTAACTCACTTAGCTGAACAAACGCACAGCAGAGCAGATTGAAGGATACGTTTCTTCTGTGTTTTAGGCAGAGTTTTACTGCTATTTCGTTATATGCGGGAATAGTGCTGGAAATGCCTGGAAATGCCTGTTTTGAGATCTCTCCACAGAAAGCGTTTCCAGACTTCCCCTTCAACACACGAGTTTAACTCTGTAAGTTGAATGCACACATTGAAGACCGTTCTGTTAGGTAGCTCAGTTTTGGTTTTAGAAGCAGAGAGTTCTCCTTACAGCATATACTCCCATTCACTGAGAAATGTCCAAACGCAGCTCTTACCAGAAACGTGTTTCTAACACCTGAATCTAAAGGGAGATTTAACTCACTTAGCTGAACAAACGCACAGCAGAGCAGATTGAAGGATACGTTTCTTCTGTGTTTAAGGCAGAGTTTTACTGCTATTTCGTTATATGCGGGAATAGTGCTGGAAATGCCTGTTTTGAGATCTCTCCACAGAAAGCGTTTCCAGACTTCCCCTTCAACACACGAGTTTAACTCTGTAAGTTGAATGCACACATTGAAGACCGTTCTGTTAGGTAGCTCGGTTTTGGTTTTAGAAGCAGACAGTTCTCCTTACAGCATATACTGCCATTCACTGAGAAATGTCCAAACGCAGCTCTTACCAGAAACGTGTTTCTAACTCCTGAATCTAAAGGGAGATTTAACTCACTTAGCTGAACAAATGCACAGCAGAGCAGATTGAAGGATACGTTTCTTCTGTGTTTTACGCAGAGTTTTACTGCTATTTCGTTATATGCGGGAATAGTGCTGGAAATGCCTGTTTTGAGATCTCTCCACAGAAAGCGTTTCCAGACTTCCCCTTCAACACACGAGTTTAACTCTGTAAGTTGAATGCACACATTGAAGACCGTTCTGTTAGGTAGCTCCGTTTTGGTTTTAGAAGCAGACAGTTCTCCTTACAGCATATACTCCCATTCACTGAGAAATGTCCAAACGCAGCTCTTACCAGAAACGTGTTTCTAACTCCTGAATCTAAAGGGAGATTTAACTCACTTAGCTGAACAAACGCACAGCAGAGCAGATTGAAGGATACGTTTCTACTGTGTTTTAGGCAGAGTTTTACTGCTATTTCGTTATATGCGGGAATAGTGCTGGAAATGCCTGTTTTGTGATCTCCCCACAGAAAGCGTTTCCAGACTTCCCCTTCAACACACCAGTTTAACTCTGTAAGTTGAATGCACACATTGAAGACCGTTCTGTTAGGTAGCTCCGTTTTGGTTTTAGAAGCAGACAGTTCTCCTTACAGCATATACTCCCATTCACTGAGAAATGTCCAAACGCAGCTCTTACCAGAAACGTGTTTCTAACTCCTGAATCTAAAGGGAGATTTAACTCACTTAGCTGAACAAACGCACAGCAGAGCAGATTGAAGGATAAGTTCCTTCTGTGTTTTAGGCAGAGTTTTACTGCTATTTCGTTATATGCGGGAATAGTGGTGGAAATGCCTGTTTTGAGATCTCTCCACAGAAAGCGTTTCCAGACTTCCCCTTCAACACACGAGTTTTACTCTGTAAGTTGAATGCACACATTGATGACCGTTCTGTTAGGTAGCTCCGTTTTGGTTTTAGAAGCAGACAGTTCTCCTTACAGCATATACTCCCTTTCACTGAGAAATGTCCAAACGCAGCTCTTACAAGAAACGTGTTTCTAACTCCTGAATCTAAAGGGAGATTTAACTCACTTAGCTGAACAAACGCACAGCAGAGCAGATTGAAGGATACGTTTCTTCTGTGTTTTAGGCAGAGTTTTACTGCTATTTCGTTATATGCGGGAATAGTGCTGGAAATGCCTGGAAATGCCTGTTTTGAGATCTTTCCACAGAAAGCGTTTCCACACTTCCCCTTCAACACACGAGTTTAACTCTATAAGTTGAATGCACACATTGAAGACCGTTCTGTTAGGTAGCACCGTTTTGGTTTTAGAAGCAGACAGTTCTCCTTACAGCATATACTCCCATTCACTGAGAAATGTCCAAACGCAGCTCTTACCAGAAACGTGTTTCTAACTCCTGAATCTAAAGGGAGATTTAACTCACTTAGCTGAACAAACGCACAGCAGAGCAGATTGAAGGATACGTTTCTTCTGTGTTTTAGGCAGAGTTTTACTGCTATTTCGTTATATGCGGGAATAGTGCTGGAAATGCCTGTTTTGAGATCTCTCCACAGAAAGCGTTTCCAGACTTCCCCTTCAACACACGAGTTTATCTCTGTAAGTTGAATGCACACCTTGAAGACCGTTCTGTTAGGTAGCTCCGTTTTGGTTTTAGAAGCACACAGTTTTCCTTACAGCATATACTCCCATTCACTGAGAAATGTCCAAACGCAGCTCTTACCAGAAACGTGTTTCTAACTCCTGAATCTAAAGGGAGATTTAACTCACTTAGCTGAACAAACGCACAGCAGAGCAGATTGAAGGATAAGTTTCTTCTGTGTTTAATGCAGAGTTTTACTGCTATATCGTTATATGCGGGAATAGTGCTGGAAATGCCTGTTTTGAGATCTCTCCACAGAAAGCGTTTCCAGACTTCCCCTTCAACACACGAGTTTAACTCTGTAAGTTGAATGCACACATTGAAGACCGTTCTGTTAGGTAGCTCGGTTTTGATTTTAGAAGCAGACTGTTCTCCTTACAGCATATACTGCCATTCACTGAGAAATGTCCAAACGCAGCTCTTACCAGAAACGTGTTTCTAACTCCTGAATCTAAAGGGAGATTTAACTCACTTAGCTGAACAAATGCACAGCAGAGCAGATTGAAGGATACGTTTCTTCTGTGTTTTAGGCAGAGTTTTACTGCTATTTCGTTATATGCGGGAATAGTGCTGGAAATGCCTGTTTTGAGATCTCTCCACAGAAAGCGTTTCCAGACTTCCCCTTCAACACACGAGTTTAACTCTGTAAGTTGAATGCACACATTGAAGACCGTTCTGTTAGGTAGCTCCGTTTTGGTTTTAGAAGCAGACAGTTCTCCTTACAGCATATACTCCCATTCACCGAGAAATGTCCAAACTCAGCTCTTACCAGAAACGTGTTTCTAACTCCTGAATCTAAAGGGAGATTTAACTCACTTAGCTGAACAAACGCACAACAGAGCAGATTGAAGGATAAGTTCCTTCTGTGTTTTAGGCAGAGTTTTACTGCTATTTCGTTATATGCGGGAATAGTGGTGGAAATGCCTGTTTTGAGATCTCTCCACAGAAAGCGTTTCCAGACTTCCCCTTCAACACACGAGTTTAACTCTGTAAGTTGAATGCACACATTGATGACCGTTCTGTTAGGTAGCTCCGTTTTGGTTTTAGAAGCAGACAGTTCTCCTTACAGCATATACTCCCATTCACTGAGAAATGTCCAAACGCAGCTCTTACAAGAAACGTGTTTCTAACTCCTGAATCTAAAGGGAGATTTAACTCACTTAGCTGAACAAACGCACAGCAGAGCAGATTGAAGGATACGTTTCTTCTGTGTTTTAGGCAGAGTTTTACTGCTATTTCGTTATATGCGGGAATAGTGCTGGAAATGCCTGGAAATGCCTGTTTTGAGATCTTTCCACAGAAAGCGTTTCCACACTTCCCCTTCAACACACGAGTTTAACTCTATAAGTTGAATGCACACATTGAAGACCGTTCTGTTAGGTAGCACCGTTTTGGTTTTAGAAGCAGACAGTTCTCCTTACAGCATATACTCCCATTCACTGAGAAATGTCCAAACGCAGCTCTTACCAGAAACGTGTTTCTAACTCCTGAATCTAAAGGGAGATTTAACTCACTTAGCTGAACAAACGCACAGCAGAGCAGATTGAAGGATACGTTTCTTCTGTGTTTTAGGCAGAGTTTTACTGCTATTTCGTTATATGCGGGAATAGTGCTGGAAATGCCTGTTTTGAGATCTCTCCACAGAAAGCGTTTCCAGACTTCCCCTTCAACACAAGAGTTTATCTCTGTAAGTTGAATGCACACATTGAAGACCGTTCTGTTAGGTAGCTCCGTTTTGGTTTTAGAAGCAGACAGTTCTCCTTACAGCATATACTCCCATTCACTGAGAAATGTCCAAACGCAGCTCTTACCAGAAACGTGTTTCTAACTCCTGAATCTAAAGGGAGATTTAACTCACTTAGCTGAACAAACGCACAGCAGAGCAGATTGAAGGATACGTTTCTTCTGTGTTTTAGGCAGAGTTTTACTGCTATTTCGTTATATGCGTGAATAGTACTGGAAATGCCTGTTTTGAGATCTCTCCACAGAAAGCGTTTCCAGACTTCCCCTTCAACACACGAGCTTAACTCTCTAAGTTGAATGCACACATTGAAGACCGTTCTGTTAGGTAGCTCCGTTTTGGTTTTAGAAGCAGACAGTTCTCCTTACAGCATATACTCCCATTCACTGAGGAATGTCCAAACGCAGCTCTTACCAGAAACGTGTTTCTAACCCCTGAATCTAAAGGGAGATTTAACTTACTTAGCTGAACAAATGCACAGCAGAGCAGATTGAAGGATACGTTTCTTCTGTGTTTTAGGCAGAGTTTTACTGCTATTTCGTTATATGCGGGAATAGTGCTGGAAATGCCTGGAAATGCCTGTTTCGAGATCTCTCCACAGAAAGCGTTTCCAGACTTCCCCTTCAACACACGAGTTTAACTCTGTAAGTTGAATGAACACATTGATGACCGTTCTGTTAGGTAGCTCCGTTTTGGTTTTAGAAGCAGACAGTTCTCCTTACAGCATATACTCCCATTCACTGAGAAATGTCCAAACGCAGCTCTTACAAGAAACGTGTTTCTAACTCCTGAATCTAAAGGGAGATTTAACTCACTTAGCTGAACAAACGCACAGCAGAGCAGATTGAAGGATACGTTTCTTCTGTGTTTTAGGCAGAGTTTTACTGCTATTTCGTTATATGCGGGAATAGTTCTGGAAATGCCTGGAAATGCCTGTTTTGAGATCTTTCCACAGAAAGCGTTTCCACACTTCCCCTTCAACACACGAGTTTAACTCTGTAAGTTGAATGCACACATTGAAGACCGTTCTGTTAGGTAGCTCCGTTTTGGTTTTAGAAGCAGACAGTTCTCCTTACAGCATATACTCCCATTCACTGAGAAATGTCCAAACGCAGCTCTTTCCAGAAACGTGTTTCTAACTCCTGAATCTAAAGGGACATTTTAACTCACTTAGCTGAACAAACGCACAGCAGAGCAGATTGAAGGATACGTTTCTTCTGTGTTTTAGGCAGAGTTTTACTGCTATTTCGTTATATGCGGGAATAGTGCTGGAAATGCCTGTTTTGAGATCTCTCCACAGAAATCGTTTCCAGACTTCCCCTTCAACACACGAGTTTAACTCTGTAAGTTGAATGCACACATTGAAGACCGTTCTGTTAGGTAGCTCCGTTTTGGTTTTAGAAGCAGACCGTTCTCCTTACAGCATATACTCCCATTCACTGAGAAATGTCCAAACGCAGCTCTTACCAGAAACGTGTTTCTAACTCCTGAATCTAAAGGGAGATTTAACTCACTTAGCTGAACAAACGCACAGCAGAGCAGATTGAAGGATACGTTTCTTCTGTGTTTAAGGCAGAGTTTTACTGCTATTTCGTTATATGCGGGAATAGTGCTGGAAATGCCTGTTTTGAGATCTCTCCACAGAAAGCGTTTCCAGACTTTCCCTTCAACACACGAGTTTAACTCTGTAAGTTGAATGCACACATTGAAGACCGTTCTGTTAGGTAGCTCGGTTTTGGTTTTAGAAGGAGACAGTTCTCCTTACAGCATATACTGCCATTCACTGAGAAATGTCCAAACGCAGCTCTTACCAGAAACGTGTTTCTAACTCCTGAATCTAAAGGGAGATTTAACTCACTTAGCTGAACAAATGCACAGCAGAGCAGCTTGAAGGATACGTTTCTTCTGTGTTTTAGGCAGAGTTTTACTGCTATTTCGTTATATGCGGGAATAGTGCTGGAAATGCCTGGAAATGCCTGTTTTGAGATCTCTCCACAGAAAGGGTTTCCAGACTTCCCCTTCAACACACGAGTTTAACTCTGTAAGTTGAATGCACACATTGATGACCGTTCTGTTAGGTAGCTCCGTTTTGGTTTTAGAAGCAGACAGTTCTCCTTACAGCATATACTCCCATTCACTGAGAAATGTCCAAACGCAGCTCTTACAAGAAACGTGTTTCTAACTCCTGAATCTAAAGGGAGATTTAACTCACTTAGCTGAACAAACGCACAGCAGAGCAGATTGAAGGATACGTTTCTTCTGTGTTTTAGGCAGAGTTTTACTGCTATTTCGTTATATGCGGGAATAGTGCTGGAAATGCCTGGAAATGCCTGTTTTGAGATCTTTCCACAGAAAGCGTTTCCGCACTTCCCCTTCAACACACGAGTTTAACTCTGTAAGTTGAATGCACACATTGAAGACCGTTCTGTTAGGTAGCTCCGTTTTGGTTTTAGAAGCAGACAGTTCTCCTTACAGCATATACTCCCATTCACTGAGAAATGTCCAAACGCAGCTCTTACCAGAAACGTGTTTCTAACTCCTGAATCTAAAGGGAGATTTAAATCACTTAGCTGAACAAACGCACAGCAGAGCAGATTGAAGGATACGTTTCTTCTGTCTTTTAGGCAGAGTTTTACTGCTATTTCATTATATGCGGGAATAGTGCTGGAAATGCCTGTTTTGAGATCTCTCCACAGAAAGCGTTTCCAGACTTCCCCTTCAACACACGAGTTTAACTCTGTAAGTTGAATGCACACATTGAAGACCGTTCTGTTAGGTAGCTCCGTTTTGGTTTTAGAAGCAGACAGTTCTCCTTACAGCATATACTCCCATTCACTGAGAAATGTCCAAACGCAGCTCTTACCAGAAACGTGTTTCTAACTCCTGAATCTAAAGGGAGATTTAACTCACTTAGCTGAACAAACGCACAGCAGAGCAGATTGAAGGATACGTTTCTACTGTGTTTTAGGCAGAGTTTTACTGCTATTTCGTTATATGCGGGAATAGTGCTGGAAATGCCTGTTTTGTGATCTCCCCACAGAAAGCGTTTCCAGACTTCCCCTTCAACACACCAGTTTAACTCTGTAAGTTGAATGCACACATTGAAGACCGTTCTGTTAGGTAGCTCCGTTTTGGTTTTAGAAGCAGACAGTTCTCCTTACAGCATATACTCCCATTCACTGAGAAATGTCCAAACGCAGCTCTTACCAGAAACGTGTTTCTAACTCCTGAATCTAAAGGGAGATTTAACTCACTTAGCTGAACAAACGCACAGCAGAGCAGATTGAAGGATAAGTTCCTTCTGTGTTTTAGGCAGAGTTTTACTGCTATTTCGTTATATGCGGGAATAGTGGTGGAAATGCCTGTTTTGAGATCTCTCCACAGAAAGCGTTTCCAGACTTCCCCTTCAACACACGAGTTTAACTCTGTAAGTTGAATGCACACATTGATGACCGTTCTGTTAGGTAGCTCCGTTTTGGTTTTAGAAGCAGACAGTTCTCCTTACAGCATATACTCCCTTTCACTGAGAAATGTCCAAACGCAGCTCTTACAAGAAACGTGTTTCTAACTCCTGAATCTAAAGGGAGATTTAACTCACTTAGCTGAACAAACGCACAGCAGAGCAGATTGAAGGATACGTTTCTTCTGTGTTTTAGGCAGAGTTTTACTGCTATTTCGTTATATGCGGGAATAGTGCTGGAAATGCCTGGAAATGCCTGTTTTGAGATCTTTCCACAGAAAGCGTTTCCACACTTCCCCTTCAACACACGAGTTTAACTCTATAAGTTGAATGCACACATTGAAGACCGTTCTGTTAGGTAGCACCGTTTTGGTTTTACAAGCAGACAGTTCTCCTTACAGCATATACTCCCATTCACTGAGAAATGTCCAAACGCAGCTCTTACCAGAAACGTGTTTCTAACTCCTGAATCTAAAGGGAGATTTAACTCACTTAGCTGAACAAACGCACAGCAGAGCAGATTGAAGGATACGTTTCTTCTGTGTTTTAGGCAGAGTTTTACTGCTATTTCGTTATATGCGGGAATAGTGCTGGAAATGCCTGTTTTGAGATCTCTCCACAGAAAGCGTTTCCAGACTTCCCCTTCAACACACGAGTTTATCTCTGTAAGTTGAATGCACACCTTGAAGACCGTTCTGTTAGGTAGCTCCGTTTTGGTTTTAGAAGCACACAGTTCTCCTTACAGCATATACTCCCATTCACTGAGAAATGTCCAAACGCAGCTCTTACCAGAAACGTGTTTCTAACTCCTGAATCTAAAGGGAGATTTAACTCACTTAGCTGAACAAACGCACAGCAGAGCAGATTGAAGGATAAGTTTCTTCTGTGTTTAATGCAGAGTTTTACTGCTATATCGTTATATGCGGGAATAGTGCTGGAAATGCCTGTTTTGAGATCTCTCCACAGAAAGCGTTTCCAGACTTCCCCTTCAACACACGAGTTTAACTCTGTAAGTTGAATGCACACATTGAAGACCGTTCTGTTAGGTAGCTCGGTTTTGATTTTAGAAGCAGACAGTTCTCCTTACAGCATATACTGCCATTCACTGAGAAATGTCCAAACGCAGCTCTTACCAGAAACGTGTTTCTAACTCCTGAATCTAAAGGGAGATTTAACTCACTTAGCTGAACAAATGCACAGCAGAGCAGATTGAAGGATACGTTTCTTCTGTGTTTTAGGCAGAGTTTTACTGCTATTTCGTTATATGCGGGAATAGTGCTGGAAATGCCTGTTTTGAGATCTCTCCACAGAAAGCGTTTCCAGACTTCCCCTTCAACACACGAGTTTAACTCTGTAAGTTGAATGCACACATTGAAGACCGTTCTGTTAGGTAGCTCCGTTTTGGTTTTAGAAGCAGACAGTTCTCCTTACAGCATATACTCCCATTCACTGAGAAATGTCCAAACGCAGCTCTTACCAGAAACGTGTTTCTAACTCCTGAATCTAAAGGGAGATTTAACTCACTTAGCTGAACAAACGCACAACAGAGCAGATTGAAGGATAAGTTCCTTCTGTGTTTTAGGCAGAGTTTTACTGCTATTTCGTTATATGCGGGAATAGTGGTGGAAATGCCTGTTTTGAGATCTCTCCACAGAAAGCGTTTCCAGACTTCCCCTTCAACACACGAGTTTAACTCTGTAAGTTGAATGCACACATTGATGACCGTTCTGTTAGGTAGCTCCGTTTTGGTTTTAGAAGCAGACAGTTCTCCTTACAGCATATACTCCCACTCACTGAGAAATGTCCAAACGCAGCTCTTACAAGAAACGTGTTTCTAACTCCTGAATCTAAAGGGAGATTTAACTCACTTAGCTGAACAAACGCACAGCAGAGCAGATTGAAGGATACGTTTCTTCTGTGTTTTAGGCAGAGTTTTACTGCTATTTCGTTATATGCGGGAATAGTGCTGGAAATGCCTGGAAATGCCTGTTTTGAGATCTTTCCACAGAAAGCGTTTCCACACTTCCCCTTCAACACACGAGTTTAACTCTATAAGTTGAATGCACACATTGAAGACCGTTCTGTTAGGTAGCACCGTTTTGGTTTTAGAAGCAGACAGTTCTCCTTACAGCATATACTCCCATTCACTGAGAAATGTCCAAACGCAGCTCTTACCAGAAACGTGTTTCTAACTCCTGAATCTAAAGGGAGATTTAACTCACTTAGCTGAACAAACGCACAGCAGAGCAGATTGAAGGATACGTTTCTTCTGTGTTTTAGGCAGAGTTTTACTGCTATTTCGTTATATGCGGGAATAGTGCTGGAAATGCCTGTTTTGAGATCTCTCCACAGAAAGCGTTTCCAGACTTCCCCTTCAACACAAGAGTTTATCTCTGTAAGTTGAATGCACACATTGAAGACCGTTCTGTTAGGTAGCTCCGTTTTGGTTTTAGAAGCAGACAGTTCTCCTTACAGCATATACTCCCATTCACTGAGAAATGTCCAAACGCAGCTCTTACCAGAAACGTGTTTCTAACTCCTGAATCTAAAGGGAGATTTAACTCACTTAGCTGAACAAACGCACAGCAGAGCAGATTGAAGGATACGTTTCTTCTGTGTTTTAGGCAGAGTTTTACTGCTATTTCGTTATATGCGGGAATAGTGCTGGAAATGCCTGTTTTGAGATCTCTCCACAGAAAGCGTTTCCAGACTTCCCCTTCAACACACGAGCTTAACTCTCTAAGTTGAATGCACACATTGAAGACCGTTCTGTTAGGTAGCTCCGTTTTGGTTTTAGAAGCAGACAGTTCTCCTTACAGCATATACTCCCATTCACTGAGGAATGTCCAAACGCAGCTCTTACCAGAAACGTGTTTCTAACCCCTGAATCTAAAGGGAGATTTAACTTACTTAGCTGAACAAATGCACAGCAGAGCAGATTGAAGGATACGTTTCTTCTGTGTTTTAGGCAGAGTTTTACTGCTATTTCGTTATATGCGGGAATAGTGCTGGAAATGCCTGGAAATGCCTGTTTCGAGATCTCTCCACAGAAAGCGTTTCCAGACTTCCCCTTCAACACACGAGTTTAACTCTGTAAGTTGAATGAACACATTGATGACCGTTCTGTTAGGTAGCTCCGTTTTGGTTTTAGAAGCAGACAGTTCTCCTTACAGCATATACTCCCATTCACTGAGAAATGTCCAAACGCAGCTCTTACAAGAAACGTGTTTCTAACTCCTGAATCTAAAGGGAGATTTAACTCACTTAGCTGAACAAACGCACAGCAGAGCAGATTGAAGGATACGTTTCTTCTGTGTTTTAGGCAGAGTTTTACTGCTATTTCGTTATATGCGGGAATAGTTCTGGAAATGCCTGGAAATGCCTGTTTTGAGATCTTTCCACAGAAAGCGTTTCCACACTTCCCCTTCAACACACGAGTTTAACTCTGTAAGTTGAATGCACACATTGAAGACCGTTCTGTTAGGTAGCTCCGTTTTGGTTTTAGAAGCAGACAGTTCTCCTTACAGCATATACTCCCATTCACTGAGAAATGTCCAAACGCAGCTCTTACCAGAAACGTGTTTCTAACTCCTGAATCTAAAGGGAGATTTAACTCACTTAGCTGAACAAACGCACAGCAGAGCAGATTGAAGGATACGTTTCTACTGTGTTTTAGGCAGAGTTTTACTGCTATTTCGTTATATGCGGGAATAGTGCTGGAAATGCCTGTTTTGTGATCTCCCCACAGAAAGCGTTTCCAGACTTCCCCTTCAACACACCAGTTTAACTCTGTAAGTTGAATGCACACATTGAAGACCGTTCTGTTAGGTAGCTCCGTTTTGGTTTTAGAAGCAGACAGTTCTCCTTACAGCATATACTCCCATTCACTGAGAAATGTCCAAACGCAGCTCTTACCAGAAACGTGTTTCTAACTCCTGAATCTAAAGGGAGATTTAACTCACTTAGCTGAACAAACGCACAGCAGAGCAGATTGAAGGATAAGTTCCTTCTGTGTTTTAGGCAGAGTTTTACTGCTATTTCGTTATATGCGGGAATAGTGGTGGAAATGCCTGTTTTGAGATCTCTCCACAGAAAGCGTTTCCAGACTTCCCCTTCAACACACGAGTTTAACTCTGTAAGTTGAATGCACACATTGATGACCGTTCTGTTAGGTAGCTCCGTTTTGGTTTTAGAAGCAGACAGTTCTCCTTACAGCATATACTCCCTTTCACTGAGAAATGTCCAAACGCAGCTCTTACAAGAAACGTGTTTCTAACTCCTGAATCTAAAGGGAGATTTAACTCACTTAGCTGAACAAACGCACAGCAGAGCAGATTGAAGGATACGTTTCTTCTGTGTTTTAGGCAGAGTTTTACTGCTATTTCGTTATATGCGGGAATAGTGCTGGAAATGCCTGGAAATGCCTGTTTTGAGATCTTTCCACAGAAAGCGTTTCCACACTTCCCCTTCAACACACGAGTTTAACTCTATAAGTTGAATGCACACATTGAAGACCGTTCTGTTAGGTAGCACCGTTTTGGTTTTACAAGCAGACAGTTCTCCTTACAGCATATACTCCCATTCACTGAGAAATGTCCAAACGCAGCTCTTACCAGAAACGTGTTTCTAACTCCTGAATCTAAAGGGAGATTTAACTCACTTAGCTGAACAAACGCACAGCAGAGCAGATTGAAGGATACGTTTCTTCTGTGTTTTAGGCAGAGTTTTACTGCTATTTCGTTATATGCGGGAATAGTGCTGGAAATGCCTGTTTTGAGATCTCTCCACAGAAAGCGTTTCCAGACTTCCCCTTCAACACACGAGTTTATCTCTGTAAGTTGAATGCACACCTTGAAGACCGTTCTGTTAGGTAGCTCCGTTTTGGTTTTAGAAGCACACAGTTCTCCTTACAGCATATACTCCCATTCACTGAGAAATGTCCAAACGCAGCTCTTACCAGAAACGTGTTTCTAACTCCTGAATCTAAAGGGAGATTTAACTCACTTAGCTGAACAAACGCACAGCAGAGCAGATTGAAGGATAAGTTTCTTCTGTGTTTAATGCAGAGTTTTACTGCTATATCGTTATATGCGGGAATAGTGCTGGAAATGCCTGTTTTGAGATCTCTCCACAGAAAGCGTTTCCAGACTTCCCCTTCAACACACGAGTTTAACTCTGTAAGTTGAATGCACACATTGAAGACCGTTCTGTTAGGTAGCTCGGTTTTGATTTTAGAAGCAGACAGTTCTCCTTACAGCATATACTGCCATTCACTGAGAAATGTCCAAACGCAGCTCTTACCAGAAACGTGTTTCTAACTCCTGAATCTAAAGGGAGATTTAACTCACTTAGCTGAACAAATGCACAGCAGAGCAGATTGAAGGATACGTTTCTTCTGTGTTTTAGGCAGAGTTTTACTGCTATTTCGTTATATGCGGGAATAGTGCTGGAAATGCCTGTTTTGAGATCTCTCCACAGAAAGCGTTTCCAGACTTCCCCTTCAACACACGAGTTTAACTCTGTAAGTTGAATGCACACATTGAAGACCGTTCTGTTAGGTAGCTCCGTTTTGGTTTTAGAAGCAGACAGTTCTCCTTACAGCATATACTCCCATTCACTGAGAAATGTCCAAACGCAGCTCTTACCAGAAACGTGTTTCTAACTCCTGAATCTAAAGGGAGATTTAACTCACTTAGCTGAACAAACGCACAACAGAGCAGATTGAAGGATAAGTTCCTTCTGTGTTTTAGGCAGAGTTTTACTGCTATTTCGTTATATGCGGGAATAGTGGTGGAAATGCCTGTTTTGAGATCTCTCCACAGAAAGCGTTTCCAGACTTCCCCTTCAACACACGAGTTTAACTCTGTAAGTTGAATGCACACATTGATGACCGTTCTGTTAGGTAGCTCCGTTTTGGTTTTAGAAGCAGACAGTTCTCCTTACAGCATATACTCCCATTCACTGAGAAATGTCCAAACGCAGCTCTTACAAGAAACGTGTTTCTAACTCCTGAATCTAAAGGGAGATTTAACTCACTTAGCTGAACAAACGCACAGCAGAGCAGATTGAAGGATACGTTTCTTCTGTGTTTTAGGCAGAGTTTTACTGCTATTTCGTTATATGCGGGAATAGTGCTGGAAATGCCTGGAAATGCCTGTTTTGAGATCTTTCCACAGAAAGCGTTTCCACACTTCCCCTTCAACACACGAGTTTAACTCTATAAGTTGAATGCACACATTGAAGACCGTTCTGTTAGGTAGCACCGTTTTGGTTTTAGAAGCAGACAGTTCTCCTTACAGCATATACTCCCATTCACTGAGAAATGTCCAAACGCAGCTCTTACCAGAAACGTGTTTCTAACTCCTGAATCTAAAGGGAGATTTAACTCACTTAGCTGAACAAACGCACAGCAGAGCAGATTGAAGGATACGTTTCTTCTGTGTTTTAGGCAGAGTTTTACTGCTATTTCGTTATATGCGGGAATAGTGCTGGAAATGCCTGTTTTGAGATCTCTCCACAGAAAGCGTTTCCAGACTTCCCCTTCAACACAAGAGTTTATCTCTGTAAGTTGAATGCACACATTGAAGACCGTTCTGTTAGGTAGCTCCGTTTTGGTTTTAGAAGCAGACAGTTCTCCTTACAGCATATACTCCCATTCACTGAGAAATGTCCAAACGCAGCTCTTACCAGAAACGTGTTTCTAACTCCTGAATCTAAAGGGAGATTTAACTCACTTAGCTGAACAAACGCACAGCAGAGCAGATTGAAGGATACGTTTCTTCTGTGTTTTACGCAGAGTTTTACTGCTATTTCGTTATATGCGGGAATAGTGCTGGAAATGCCTGTTTTGAGATCTCTCCACAGAAAGCGTTTCCAGACTTCCCCTTCAACACACGAGCTTAACTCTCTAAGTTGAATGCACACATTGAAGACCGTTCTGTTAGGTAGCTCCGTTTTGGTTTTAGAAGCAGACAGTTCTCCTTACAGCATATACTCCCATTCACTGAGGAATGTCCAAACGCAGCTCTTACCAGAAACGTGTTTCTAACCCCTGAATCTAAAGGGAGATTTAACTTACTTAGCTGAACAAATGCACAGCAGAGCAGATTGAAGGATACGTTTCTTCTGTGTTTTAGGCAGAGTTTTACTGCTATTTCGTTATATGCGGGAATAGTGCTGGAAATGCCTGGAAATGCCTGTTTCGAGATCTCTCCACAGAAAGCGTTTCCAGACTTCCCCTTCAACACACGAGTTTAACTCTGTAAGTTGAATGAACACATTGATGACCGTTCTGTTAGGTAGCTCCGTTTTGGTTTTAGAAGCAGACAGTTCTCCTTACAGCATATACTCCCATTCACTGAGAAATGTCCAAACGCAGCTCTTACAAGAAACGTGTTTCTAACTCCTGAATCTAAAGGGAGATTTAACTCACTTAGCTGAACAAACGCACAGCAGAGCAGATTGAAGGATACGTTTCTTCTGTGTTTTAGGCAGAGTTTTACTGCTATTTCGTTATATGCGGGAATAGTTCTGGAAATGCCTGGAAATGCCTGTTTTGAGATCTTTCCACAGAAAGCGTTTCCACACTTCCCCTTCAACACACGAGTTTAACTCTGTAAGTTGAATGCACACATTGAAGACCGTTCTGTTAGGTAGCTCCGTTTTGGTTTTAGAAGCAGACAGTTCTCCTTACAGCATATACTCCCATTCACTGAGAAATGTCCAAACGCAGCTCTTTCCAGAAACGTGTTTCTAACTCCTGAATCTAAAGGGAGATTTAACTCACTTAGCTGAACAAACGCACAGCAGAGCAGATTGAAGGATACGTTTCTTCTGTGTTTTAGGCAGAGTTTTACTGCTATTTCGTTATATGCGGGAATAGTGCTGGAAATGCCTGTTTTGAGATCTCTCCACAGAAATCGTTTCCAGACTTCCCCTTCAATACACGAGTTTAACTCTGTAAGTTGAATGCACACATTGAAGACCGTTCTGTTAGGTAGCTCCGTTTTGGTTTTAGAAGCAGACCGTTCTCCTTACAGCATATACTCCCATTCACTGAGAAATGTCCAAACGCAGCTCTTACCAGAAACGTGTTTCTAACTCCTGAATCTAAAGGGAGATTTAACTCACTTAGCTGAACAAACGCACAGCAGAGCAGATTGAAGGATACGTTTCTTCTGTGTTTAAGGCAGAGTTTTACTGCTATTTCGTTATATGCGGGAATAGTGCTGGAAATGCCTGTTTTGAGATCTCTCCACAGAAAGCGTTTCCAGACTTTCCCTTCAACACACGAGTTTAACTCTGTAAGTTGAATGCACACATTGAAGACCGTTCTGTTAGGTAGCTCGGTTTTGGTTTTAGAAGGAGACAGTTCTCCTTACAGCATATACTGCCATTCACTGAGAAATGTCCAAACGCAGCTCTTACCAGAAACGTGTTTCTAACTCCTGAATCTAAAGGGAGATTTAACTCACTTAGCTGAACAAATGCACAGCAGAGCAGCTTGAAGGATACGTTTCTTCTGTGTTTTAGGCAGAGTTTTACTGCTATTTCGTTATATGCGGGAATAGTGCTGGAAATGCCTGGAAATGCCTGTTTTGAGATCTCTCCACAGAAAGGGTTTCCAGACTTCCCCTTCAACACACGAGTTTAACTCTGTAAGTTGAATGCACACATTGATGACCGTTCTGTTAGGTAGCTCCGTTTTGGTTTTAGAAGCAGACAGTTCTCCTTACAGCATATACTCCCATTCACTGAGAAATGTCCAAACGCAGCTCTTACAAGAAACGTGTTTCTAACTCCTGAATCTAAAGGGAGATTTAACTCACTTAGCTGAACAAACGCACAGCAGAGCAGATTGAAGGATACGTTTCTTCTGTGTTTTAGGCAGAGTTTTACTGCTATTTCGTTATATGCGGGAATAGTGCTGGAAATGCCTGGAAATGCCTGTTTTGAGATCTTTCCACAGAAAGCGTTTCCACACTTCCCCTTCAACACACGAGTTTAACTCTGTAAGTTGAATGCACACATTGAAGACCGTTCTGTTAGGTAGCTCCGTTTTGGTTTTAGAAGCAGACAGTTCTCCTTACAGCATATACTCCCATTCACTGAGAAATGTCCAAACGCAGCTCTTACCAGAAACGTGTTTCTAACTCCTGAATCTAAAGGGAGATTTAAATCACTTAGCTGAACAAACGCACAGCAGAGCAGATTGAAGGATACGTTTCTTCTGTCTTTTAGGCAGAGTTTTACTGCTATTTCGTTATATGCGGGAATAGTGCTGGAAATGCCTGTTTTGAGATCTCTCCACAGAAAGCGTTTCCAGACTTCCCCTTCAACACACGAGTTTAACTCTGTAAGTTGAATGCACACATTGAAGACCGTTCTGTTAGGTAGCTCCGTTTTGGTTTTAGAAGCAGACAGTTCTCCTTACAGCATATACTCCCATTCACTGAGAAATGTCCAAACGCAGCTCTTACCAGAAACGTGTTTCTAACTCCTGAATCTAAAGGGAGATTTAACTCACTTAGCTGAACAAACGCACAGCAGAGCAGATTGAAGGATACGTTTCTACTGTGTTTTAGGCAGAGTTTTACTGCTATTTCTTTATATGCGGGAATAGTGCTGGAAATGCCTGTTTTGTGATCTCCCCACAGAAAGCGTTTCCAGACTTCCCCTTCAACACACCAGTTTAACTCTGTAAGTTGAATGCACACATTGAAGACCGTTCTGTTAGGTAGCTCCGTTTTGGTTTTAGAAGCAGACAGTTCTCCTTACAGCATATACTCCCATTCACTGAGAAATGTCCAAACGCAGCTCTTACCAGAAACGTGTTTCTAACTCCTGAATCTAAAGGGAGATTTAACTCACTTAGCTGAACAAACGCACAGCAGAGCAGATTGAAGGATACGTTTCTTCTGTGTTTTAGGCAGAGTTTTACTGCTATTTCGTTATATGCGGGAATAGTGCTGGAAATGCCTGGAAATGCCTGTTTTGAGATCTTTCCACAGAAAGCGTTTCCACACTTCCCCTTCAACACACGAGTTTAACTCTATAAGTTGAACGCACACATTGAAGACCGTTCTGTTAGGTAGCACCGTTTTGGTTTTAGAAGCAGACAGTTCTCCTTACAGCATATACTCCCATTCACTGAGAAATTTCCAAACGCAGCTCTTACCAGAAACGTGTTTCTAACTCCTGAATCTAAAGGGAGATTTAACTCACTTAGCTGAACAAACGCACAGCAGAGCAGATTGAAGGATACGTTTCTTCTGTGTTTTAGGCAGAGTTTTACTGCTATTTCGTTATATGCGGGAATAGTGCTGGAAATGCCTGTTTTGAGATCTGTCCACAGAAAGCGTTTCCAGACTTCCCCTTCAACACACGAGTTTATCTCTGTAAGTTGAATGCACACATTGAAGACCGTTCCGTTAGGTAGCTCCGTTTTGGTTTTAGAAGCACACATTTCTCCTTACAGCATATACTCCCATTCACTGAGAAATGTCCAAACGCAGCTCTTACCAGAAACGTGTTTCTAACTCCTGAATCTAAAGGGAGATTTAACTCACTTAGCTGAACAAACGCACAGCAGAGCAGATTGAAGGATAAGTTTCTTCTGTGTTTAAGGCAGAGTTTTACTGCTATATCGTTATATGCGGGAATAGTGCTGGAAATGCCTGTTTTGAGATCTCTCCACAGAAAGCGTTTCCAGACTTCCCCTTCAACACACGAGTTTAACTCTGTAAGTTGAATGCACACATTGAAGACCGTTCTGTTAGGTAGCTCGGTTTTGGTTTTAGAAGCAGACAGTTCTCCTTACAGCATATACTGCCATTCACTGAGAAATGTCCAAACGCAGCACTTACCAGAAACGTGTTTCTAACTCCTGAATCTAAAGGGAGATTTAACTCACTTAGCTGAACAAATGCACAGCAGAGCAGATTGAAGGATACGTTTCTTCTGTGTTTTAGGCAGAGTTTTACTGCTATTTCGTTATATGCGGGAATAGTGCTGGAAATGCCTGGAAATGCCTGTTTTGAGATCTCTCCACAGAAAGCGTTTCCAGACTTCCACTTCAACACACGAGTTTAACTCTGTAAGTTGAATGCACACATTGAAGACCGTTCTGTTAGGTAGCTCCGTTTTGGTTTTAGAAGCAGACAGTTCTCCTTACAGCATATACTCCCATTCACTGAGAAATGTCCAAACGCAGCTCTTACCAGAAACGTGTTTCTAACTCCTGAATCTAAAGGGAGATTTAACCCACTTAGCTGAAGAAACGCACAGCAGAGCAGATTGAAGGATACGTTTCTTCTGTGTTTTAGGCAGAGTTTTACTGCTATTTCGTTATATGCGGGAATAGTGCTGGAAATGCCTGTTTTGAGATCTCTCCACAGAAAGCGTTTCCAGACTTAACCCTTCAACACACGAGTTTATCTCTGTAAGTTGAATGCACACATTGAAGACCGTTCTGTTAGGTAGCTCCGTTTTGGTTTTAGAAGCAGACAGTTCTCCTTACAGCATATACTCCCATTCACTGAGAAATGTCCAAACGCAGCTCTTACCAGAAACGTGTTTCTAACTCCTGAATCTAAAGGGAGATTTAACTCACTTAGCTGAACAAACGCACAGCAGAGCAGATTGAAGGATACGTTTCTTCTGTGTTTAAGGCAGAGTTTTACTGCTATATCGTTATATGCGGGAATAGTGCTGGAAATGCCTGTTTTGAGATCTCTCCACAGAAAGCGTTTCCAGACTTCCCCTTCAACACACGAGTTTAACTCTGTAAGTTGAATGCACACATTGAAGACCGTTCTGTTAGGTAGCTCGGTTTTGGTTTTAGAAGCAGACAGTTCTCCTTACAGCATATACTGCCATTCACTGAGAAATGTCCAAACGCAGCTCTTACCAGAAACGTGTTTCTAACTCCTGAATCTAAAGGGAGATTTAACTCACTTAGCTGAACAAATGCACAGCAGAGCAGATTGAAGGATACGTTTCTTCTGTGTTTTAGGCAGAGTTTTACTGCTATTTCGTTATATGCGGGAATAGTGCTGGAAATGCCTGGAAATGCCTGTTTTGAGATCTCTCCACAGAAAGCGTTTCCAGACTTCCCCTTCAACACACGAGTTTAACTCTGTAAGTTGAATGCACACATTGAAGACCGTTCTGTTAGGTAGCTCCGTTTTGGTTTTAGAAGCAGACAGTTCTCCTTACAGCATATACTCCCATTCACTGAGAAATGTCCAAACGCAGCTCTTACCAGAAACGTGTTTCCAACTCCTGAATCTAAAGGGAGATTTAACTCACTTAGCTGAACAAACGCACAGCAGAGCAGATTGAAGGATACGTTTCTTCTGTGTTTTAGGCAGAGTTTTACTGCTATTTCGTTATATGCGGGAATAGTGCTGGAAATGCCTGTTTTGAGATCTCTCCACAGAAAGCGTTTCCAGACTTCCCCTTCAACACACGAGCTTAACTCTGTAAGTTGAATGCACACATTGAAGACCGTTCTGTTAGGTAGCTCCGTTTTGGTTTTAGAAGCAGACAGTTCTCCTTACAGCATATACTCCCATTCACTGAGGAATGTCCAAACGCAGCTCTTACCAGAAACGTGTTTCTAACCCCTGAATCTAAAGGGAGATTTAACTTACTTAGCTGAACAAATGCACAGCAGAGCAGATTGAAGGATACGTTTCTTCTGTGTTTTAGGCAGAGTTTTACTGCTATTTCGTTATATGCGGGAATAGTGCTGGAAATGCCTGGAAATGCCTGTTTCGAGATCTCTCCACAGAAAGCGTTTCCAGACTTCCCCTTCAACACACGAGTTTAACTCTGTAAGTTGAATGAACACATTGATGACCGTTCTGTTAGGTAGCTCCGTTTTGGTTTTAGAAGCAGACAGTTCTCCTTACAGCATATACTCCCATTCACTGAGAAATGTCCAAAGGCAGCTCTTACAAGAAACGTGTTTCTAACTCCTGAATCTAAAGGGAGATTTAACTCACTTAGCTGAACAAACGCACAGCAGAGCAGATTGAAGGATACGTTTCTTCTGTGTTTTAGGCAGAGTTTTACTGCTATTTCGTTATATGCGGGAATAGTGCTGGAAATGCCTGGAAATGCCTGTTTTGAGATCTTTCCACAGAAAGCGTTTCCACACTTCCCCTTCAACACACGAGTTTAACTCTGTAAGTTGAATGCACACATTGAAGACCGTTCTGTTAGGTAGCTCCGTTTTGGTTTTAGAAGCAGACAGTTCTCCTTACAGCATATACTCCCATTCACTGAGAAATGTCCAAACGCAGCTCTTACCAGAAACGTGTTTCTAACTCCTGAATCTAAAGGGAGATTTAACTCACTTAGCTGAACAAATGCACAGCAGAGCAGATTGAAGGATACGTTTCTTCTGTGTTTTAGGCAGAGTTTTACTGCTATTTCGTTATATGCGGGAATAGTGCTGGAAATGCCTGTTTTGAGATCTCTCCACAGAAAGCGTTTCCAGACTTCCCCTTCAACACACGAGTTTAACTCTGTAAGTTGAATGCACACATTGAAGACCGTTCTGTTAGGTAGCTCCGTTTTGGTTTTAGAAGCAGACAGTTCTCCTTACAGCATATACTCCCATTCACTGAGAAATGTCCAAACGCAGCTCTTACCAGAAACGTGTTTCTAACTCCTGAATCTAAAGGGAGATTTAACTCACTTAGCTGAACAAACGCACAGCAGAGCAGATTGAAGGATACGTTTCTACTGTGTTTTAGGCAGAGTTTTACTGCTATTTCGTTATATGCGGGAATAGTGCTGGAAATGCCTGTTTTGTGATCTCCCCACAGAAAGCGTTTCCAGACTTCCCCTTCAACACACCAGTTTAACTCTGTAAGTGGAATGCACACATTGAAGACCGTTCTGTTAGGTAGCTCCGTTTTGGTTTTAGAAGCAGACAGTTCTCCTTACAGCATATACTCCCATTCACTGAGAAATGTCCAAACGCAGCTCTTACCAGAAACGTGTTTCTAACTCCTGAATCTAAAGGGAGATTTAACTCACTTAGCTGAACAAACGCACAGCAGAGCAGATTGAAGGATAAGTTCCTTCTGTGTTTTAGGCAGAGTTTTACTGCTATTTCGTTATATGCGGGAATAGTGGTGGAAATGCCTGTTTTGAGATCTCTCCACAGAAAGCGTTTCCAGACTTCCCCTTCAACACACGAGTTTAACTCTGTAAGTTGAATGCACACATTGATGACCGTTCTGTTAGGTAGCTCCGTTTTGGTTTTAGAAGCAGACAGTTCTCCTTACAGCATGTACTCCCATTCACTGAGAAATGTCCAAACGCAGCTCTTACAAGAAACGTGTTTCTAACTCCTGAATCTAAAGGGAGATTTAACTCACTTAGCTGAACAAACGCACAGCAGAGCAGATTGAAGGATACGTTTCTTCTGTGTTTTAGGCAGAGTTTTACTGCTATTTCGTTATATGCGGGAATAGTGCTGGAAATGCCTGGAAATGCCTGTTTTGAGATCTTTCCACAGAAAGCGTTTCCACACTTCCCCTTTAACACACGAGTTTAACTCTATAAGTTGAATGCACACATTGAAGACCGTTCTGTTAGGTATCACCGTTTTGGTTTTAGAAGCAGACAGTTCTCCTTACAGCATATACTCCCATTCACTGAGAAATGTCCAAACGCAGCTCTTACCAGAAACGTGTTTCTAACTCCTGAATCTAAAGGGAGATTTAACTCACTTAGCTGAACAAACGCACAGCAGAGCAGATTGAAGGATACGTTTCTTCTGTGTTTTAGGCAGAGTTTTACTGCTATTTCGTTATATGCGGGAATAGTGCTGGAAATGCCTGTTTTGAGATCAATCCACAGAAAGCGTTTCCAGACTTCCCCTTCAACACACGAGTTTATCTCCGTAAGTTGAATGCACACATTGAAGACCGTTCTGTTAGGTAGCTCCGTTTTGGTTTTAGAAGCACACAGTTCTCCTTACAGCATATACTCCCATTCACTGAGAAATGTCCAAACGCAGCTCTTACCAGAAACGTGTTTCTAACTCCTGAATCTAAAGGGAGATTTAACTCACTTAGCTGAACAAACGCACAGCAGAGCAGATTGAAGGATAAGTTTCTTCTGTGTTTAATGCAGAGTTTTACTGCTATATCGTTATATGCGGGAATAGTGCTGGAAATGCCTGTTTTGAGATCTCTCCACAGAAAGCGTTTCCAGACTTCCCCTTCAACACACGAGTTTAACTCTGTAAGTTGAATGCACACATTGAAGACCGTTCTGTTAGGTAGCTCGGTTTTGGTTTTAGAAGCAGACTGTTCTCCTTACAGCATATACTGCCATTCACTGAGAAATGTCCAAACGCAGGTCTTACCAGAAACGTGTTTCTAACTCCTGAATCTAAAGGGAGATTTAACTCACTTAGCTGAACAAATGCACAGCAGAGCAGATTGAAGGATACGTTTCTTCTGTGTTTTAGGCAGAGTTTTACTGCTATTTCGTTATATGCGGGAATAGTGCTGGAAATGCCTGGAAATGCCTGTTTTGAGATCTCTCCACAGAAAGCGTTTCCAGACTTCCCCTTCAACACACGAGTTTAACTCTGTAAGTTGAATGCACACATTGAAGACCGTTCTGTTAGGTAGCTCCGTTTTGGTTTTAGAAGCAGACAGTTCTCCTTACAGCATATACTCCCATTCACTGAGAAATGTCCAAACGCAGCTCTTACCAGAAACGTGTTTCTAACTCCTGAATCTAAAGGGAGATTTAACTCACTTAGCTGAACAAACGCACAGCAGAGCAGATTGAAGGATACGTTTCTTCTGTGTTTTAGGCAGAGTTTTACTGCTATTTCGTTATATGCGGGAATAGTGCTGGAAATGCCTGTTTTGAGATCTCTCCACAGAAAGCGTTTCCAGACTTCCCCTTCAACACACGAGTTTAACTCTGTAAGTTGAATGCACACATTGAAGACCGTTCTGTTAGGTAGCTCCGTTTTGGTTTTAGAAGCAGACAGTTGTCCTTACAGCATATACTCCCATTCACTGAGAAATGTCCAAACGCAGCTCTTACCAGAAACGTGTTTCTAACTCCTGAATCTAAAGGGAGATTTAACTCACTTAGCTGAACAAACGCACAGCAGAGCAGATTGAAGGATAAGTTCCTTCTGTGTTTTAGGCAGAGTTTTACTGCTATTTCGTTATATGCGGGAATAGTGGTGGAAATGCCTGTTTTGAGATCTCTCCACAGAAAGCTTTTCCAGACTTCCCCTTCAACACACGAGTTTAACTCTGTAAGTTGAATGCACACATTGATGACCGTTCTGTTAGGTAGCTCCGTTTTGGTTTTAGAAGCAGACAGTTCTCCTTACAGCATATACTCCCATTCACTGAGAAATGTCCAAACGCAGCTCTTACAAGAAACGTGTTTCTAACTCCTGAATCTAAAGGGAGATTTAACTCACTTAGCTGAACAAACGCACAGCAGAGCAGATTGAAGGATACGTTTCTTCTGTGTTTTAGGCAGAGTTTTACTGCTATTTCGTTATATGCGGGAATAGTGCTGGAAATGCCTGGAAATGCCTGTTTTGAGATCTTTCCACAGAAAGCGTTTCCACACTTCCCCTTCAACACACGAGTTTAACTCTATAAGTTGAATGCACACATTGAAGACCGTTCTGTTAGGTAGCACCGTTTTGGTTTTAGAAGCAGACAGTTCTCCTTACAGCATATACTCCCATTCACTGAGAAATGTCCAAACGCAGCTCTTACCAGAAACGTGTTTCTAACTCCTGAATCTAAAGGGAGATTTAACTCACTTAGCTGAACAAACGCACAGCAGAGCACATTGAAGGATACGTTTCTTCTGTGTTTTAGGCAGAGTTTTACTGCTATTTCGTTATATGCGGGAATAGTGCTGGAAATGCCTGTTTTGAGATCTCTCCACAGAAAGCGTTTCCAGACTTCCCCTTCAACACACGAGTTTATCTCTGTAAGTTGAATGCACACATTGAAGACCGTTCTGTTAGGTAGCTCCGTTTTGGTTTTAGAAGCAGACAGTTCTCCTTACAGCATATACTCCCATTCACTGAGAAATGTCCAAACGCAGCTCTTACCAGAAACGTGTTTCTAACTCCTGAATCTAAAGGGAGATTTAACTCACTTAGCTGAACAAACGCACAGCAGAGCAGATTGAAGGATACGTTTCTTCTGTGTTTAAGGCAGAGTTTTACTGCTATATCGTTATATGCGGGAATAGTGCTGGAAATGCCTGTTTTGAGATCTCTCCACAGAAAGCGTTTCCAGACTTCCCCTTCAACACACGAGTTTAACTCTGTAAGTTGAATGCACACATTGAAGACCGTTCTGTTAGGTAGCTCGGTTTTGGTTTTAGAAGCAGACAGTTCTCCTTACAGCATATACTGCCATTCACTGAGAAATGTCCAAACGCAGCTCTTACCAGAAACGTGTTTCTAACTCCTGAATCTAAAGGGAGATTTAACTCACTTAGCTGAACAAATGCACAGCAGAGCAGATTGAAGGATACGTTTCTTCTGTGTTTTAGGCAGAGTTTTACTGCTATTTCGTTATATGCGGGAATAGTGCTGGAAATGCCTGGAAATGCCTGTTTTGAGATCTCTCCACAGAAAGCGTTTCCAGACTTCCCCTTCAACCCACGAGTTTAACTCTGTAAGTTGAATGCACACATTGAAGACCGTTCTGTTAGGTAGCTCCGTTTTGGTTTTAGAAGCAGACAGTTCTCCTTACAGCATATACTCCCATTCACTGAGAAATGTCCAAACGCAGCTCTTACCAGAAACGTGTTTCTAACTCCTGAATCTAAAGGGAGATTTAACTCACTTAGCTGAACAAACGCACAGCAGAGCAGATTGAAGGATACGTTTCTTCTGTGTTTTAGGCAGAGTTTTACTGCTATTTCGTTATATGCGGGAATAGTGCTGGAAATGCCTGTTTTGAGATCTCTCCACAGAAAGCGTTTCCAGACTTCCCCTTCAACACACGAGCTTAACTCTGTAAGTTGAATGCACACATTGAAGACCGTTCTGTTAGGTAGCTCCGTTTTGGTTTTAGAAGCAGACAGTTCTCCTTACAGCATATACTCCCATTCACTGAGGAATGTCCAAACGCAGCTCTTACCAGAAACGTGTTTCTAACCCCTGAATCTAAAGGGAGATTTAACTTACTGAGCTGAACAAATGCACAGCAGAGCAGATTGAAGGATACGTTTCTTCTGTGTTTTAGGCAGAGTTTTACTGCTATTTCGTTATATGCGGGAATAGTGCTGGAAATGCCTGGAAATGCCTGTTTCGAGATCTCTCCACAGAAAGCGTTTCCAGACTTCCCCTTCAACACACGAGTTTAACTCTGTAAGTTGAATGAACACATTGATGACCGTTCTGTTAGGTAGCTCCGTTTTGGTTTTAGAAGCAGACAGTTCTCCTTACAGCATATACTCCCATTCACTGAGAAATGTCCAAACGCAGCTCTTACAAGAAACGTGTTTCTAACTCCTGAATCTAAAGGGAGATTTAACTCACTTAGCTGAACAAACGCACAGCAGAGCAGATTGAAGGATAAGTTTCTTCTGTGTTTTAGGCAGAGTTTTACTGCTATTTCGTTATATGCGGGAATAGTGCTGGAAATGCCTGGAAATGCCTGTTTTGAGATCTTTCCACAGAAAGCGTTTCCACACTTCCCCTTCAACACACGAGTTTAACTCTGTAAGTTGAATGCACACATTGAAGACCGTTCTGTTAGGTAGCTCCGTTTTGGTTTTAGAAGCAGACAGTTCTCCTTACAGCATATACTCCCATTCACTGAGAAATGTCCAAACGCAGCTCTTTCCAGAAACGTGTTTCTAACTCCTGAATCTAAAGGGAGATTTAACTCACTTAGCTGAACAAACGCACAGCAGAGCAGATTGAAGGATACGTTTCTTCTGTGTTTAAGGCAGAGTTTTACTGCTATTTCGTTATATGCGGGAATAGTGCTGGAAATGCCTGTTTTGAGATCTCTCCACAGAAAGCGTTTCCAGACTTCCCCTTCAACACACGAGTTTAACTCTGTAAGTTGAATGCACACATTGAAGACCGTTCTGTTAGGTAGCTCGGTTTTGGTTTTAGAAGCAGACAGTTCTCCTTACAGCATATACTGCCATTCACTGAGAAATGTCCAAACGCAGCTCTTACCAGAAACGTGTTTCTAACTCCTGAATCTAAAGGGAGATTTAACTCACTTAGCTGAACAAATGCACAGCAGAGCAGATTGAAGGATACGTTTCTTCTGTGTTTTAGGCAGAGTTTTACTGCTATTTCGTTATATGCGGGAATAGTGCTGGAAATGCCTGGAAATGCCTGTTTTGAGATCTCTCCACAGAAAGGGTTTCCAGACTTCCCCTTCAACACACGAGTTTAACTCTGTAAGTTGAATGCACACATTGAAGACCGTTCTGTTAGGTAGCTCCGTTTTGGTTTTAGAAGCAGACAGTTCTCCTTACAGCATATACTCCCATTCACTGAGAAATGTCCAAACACAGCTCTTACCAGAAACGTGTTTCTAACTCCTGAATCTAAAGGGAGATTTAACTCACTTAGCTGAACAAACGCACAGCAGAGCAGATTGAAGGATACGTTTCTTCTGTGTTTTAGGCAGAGTTTTACTGCTATTTCGTTATATGCGGGAATAGTGCTGGAAATGCCTGTTTTGAGATCTCTCCACAGAAAGCGTTTCCAGACTTCCCCTTCAACACACGAGTTTAACTCTGTAAGTTGAATGCACACATTGAAGACCGTTCTGTTAGGTAGCTCCGTTTTGGTTTTAGAAGCAGACAGTTGTCCTTACAGCATATACTCCCATTCACTGAGAAATGTCCAAACGCAGCTCTTACCAGAAACGTGTTTCTAACTCCTGAATCTAAAGGGAGATTTAACTCACTTAGCTGAACAAACGCACAGCAGAGCAGATTGAAGGATAAGTTCCTTCTGTGTTTTAGGCAGAGTTTTACTGCTATTTCGTTATATGCGGGAATAGTGGTGGAAATGCCTGTTTTGAGATCTCTCCACAGAAAGCTTTTCCAGACTTCCCCTTCAACACACGAGTTTAACTCTGTAAGTTGAATGCACACATTGATGACCGTTCTGTTAGGTAGCTCCGTTTTGGTTTTAGAAGCAGACAGTTCTCCTTACAGCATATACTCCCATTCACTGAGAAATGTCCAAACGCAGCTCTTACAAGAAACGTGTTTCTAACTCCTGAATCTAAAGGGAGATTTAACTCACTTAGCTGAACAAACGCACAGCAGAGCAGATTGAAGGATACGTTTCTTCTGTGTTTTAGGCAGAGTTTTACTGCTATTTCGTTATATGCGGGAATAGTGCTGGAAATGCCTGGAAATGCCTGTTTTGAGATCTTTCCACAGAAAGCGTTTCCACACTTCCCCTTCAACACACGAGTTTAACTCTATAAGTTGAATGCACACATTGAAGACCGTTCTGTTAGGTAGCACCGTTTTGGTTTTAGAAGCAGACAGTTCTCCTTACAGCATATACTCCCATTCACTGAGAAATGTCCAAACGCAGCTCTTACCAGAAACGTGTTTCTAACTCCTGAATCTAAAGGGAGATTTAACTCACTTAGCTGAACAAACGCACAGCAGAGCACATTGAAGGATACGTTTCTTCTGTGTTTTAGGCAGAGTTTTACTGCTATTTCGTTATATGCGGGAATAGTGCTGGAAATGCCTGTTTTGAGATCTCTCCACAGAAAGCGTTTCCAGACTTCCCCTTCAACACACGAGTTTATCTCTGTAAGTTGAATGCACACATTGAAGACCGTTCTGTTAGGTAGCTCCGTTTTGGTTTTAGAAGCAGACAGTTCTCCTTACAGCATATACTCCCATTCACTGAGAAATGTCCAAACGCAGCTCTTACCAGAAACGTGTTTCTAACTCCTGAATCTAAAGGGAGATTTAACTCACTTAGCTGAACAAACGCACAGCAGAGCAGATTGAAGGATACGTTTCTTCTGTGTTTAAGGCAGAGTTTTACTGCTATATCGTTATATGCGGGAATAGTGCTGGAAATGCCTGTTTTGAGATCTCTCCACAGAAAGCGTTTCCAGACTTCCCCTTCAACACACGAGTTTAACTCTGTAAGTTGAATGCACACATTGAAGACCGTTCTGTTAGGTAGCTCGGTTTTGGTTTTAGAAGCAGACAGTTCTCCTTACAGCATATACTGCCATTCACTGAGAAATGTCCAAACGCAGCTCTTACCAGAAACGTGTTTCTAACTCCTGAATCTAAAGGGAGATTTAACTCACTTAGCTGAACAAATGCACAGCAGAGCAGATTGAAGGATACGTTTCTTCTGTGTTTTAGGCAGAGTTTTACTGCTATTTCGTTATATGCGGGAATAGTGCTGGAAATGCCTGGAAATGCCTGTTTTGAGATCTCTCCACAGAAAGCGTTTCCAGACTTCCCCTTCAACCCACGAGTTTAACTCTGTAAGTTGAATGCACACATTGAAGACCGTTCTGTTAGGTAGCTCCGTTTTGGTTTTAGAAGCAGACAGTTCTCCTTACAGCATATACTCCCATTCACTGAGAAATGTCCAAACGCAGCTCTTACCAGAAACGTGTTTCTAACTCCTGAATCTAAAGGGAGATTTAACTCACTTAGCTGAACAAACGCACAGCAGAGCAGATTGAAGGATACGTTTCTTCTGTGTTTTAGGCAGAGTTTTACTGCTATTTCGTTATATGCGGGAATAGTGCTGGAAATGCCTGTTTTGAGATCTCTCCACAGAAAGCGTTTCCAGACTTCCCCTTCAACACACGAGCTTAACTCTGTAAGTTGAATGCACACATTGAAGACCGTTCTGTTAGGTAGCTCCGTTTTGGTTTTAGAAGCAGACAGTTCTCCTTACAGCATATACTCCCATTCACTGAGGAATGTCCAAACGCAGCTCTTACCAGAAACGTGTTTCTAACCCCTGAATCTAAAGGGAGATTTAACTTACTGAGCTGAACAAATGCACAGCAGAGCAGATTGAAGGATACGTTTCTTCTGTGTTTTAGGCAGAGTTTTACTGCTATTTCGTTATATGCGGGAATAGTGCTGGAAATGCCTGGAAATGCCTGTTTCGAGATCTCTCCACAGAAAGCGTTTCCAGACTTCCCCTTCAACACACGAGTTTAACTCTGTAAGTTGAATGAACACATTGATGACCGTTCTGTTAGGTAGCTCCGTTTTGGTTTTAGAAGCAGACAGTTCTCCTTACAGCATATACTCCCATTCACTGAGAAATGTCCAAACGCAGCTCTTACAAGAAACGTGTTTCTAACTCCTGAATCTAAAGGGAGATTTAACTCACTTAGCTGAACAAACGCACAGCAGAGCAGATTGAAGGATAAGTTTCTTCTGTGTTTTAGGCAGAGTTTTACTGCTATTTCGTTATATGCGGGAATAGTGCTGGAAATGCCTGGAAATGCCTGTTTTGAGATCTTTCCACAGAAAGCGTTTCCACACTTCCCCTTCAACACACGAGTTTAACTCTGTAAGTTGAATGCACACATTGAAGACCGTTCTGTTAGGTAGCTCCGTTTTGGTTTTAGAAGCAGACAGTTCTCCTTACAGCATATACTCCCATTCACTGAGAAATGTCCAAACGCAGCTCTTTCCAGAAACGTGTTTCTAACTCCTGAATCTAAAGGGAGATTTAACTCACTTAGCTGAACAAACGCACAGCAGAGCAGATTGAAGGATACGTTTCTTCTGTGTTTAAGGCAGAGTTTTACTGCTATTTCGTTATATGCGGGAATAGTGCTGGAAATGCCTGTTTTGAGATCTCTCCACAGAAAGCGTTTCCAGACTTCCCCTTCAACACACGAGTTTAACTCTGTAAGTTGAATGCACACATTGAAGACCGTTCTGTTAGGTAGCTCGGTTTTGGTTTTAGAAGCAGACAGTTCTCCTTACAGCATATACTGCCATTCACTGAGAAATGTCCAAACGCAGCTCTTACCAGAAACGTGTTTCTAACTCCTGAATCTAAAGGGAGATTTAACTCACTTAGCTGAACAAATGCACAGCAGAGCAGATTGAAGGATACGTTTCTTCTGTGTTTTAGGCAGAGTTTTACTGCTATTTCGTTATATGCGGGAATAGTGCTGGAAATGCCTGGAAATGCCTGTTTTGAGATCTCTCCACAGAAAGGGTTTCCAGACTTCCCCTTCAACACACGAGTTTAACTCTGTAAGTTGAATGCACACATTGAAGACCGTTCTGTTAGGTAGCTCCGTTTTGGTTTTAGAAGCAGACAGTTCTCCTTACAGCATATACTCCCATTCACTGAGAAATGTCCAAACACAGCTCTTACCAGAAACGTGTTTCTAACTCCTGAATCTAAAGGGAGATTTAACTCACTTAGCTGAACAAACGCACAGCAGAGCAGATTGAAGGATACGTTTCTTCTGTGTTTTAGGCAGAGTTTTACTGCTATTTCGTTATATGCGGGAATAGTGCTGGAAATGCCTGTTTTGAGATCTCTCCACAGAAAGCGTTTCCAGACTTCCCCTTCAACACACGAGTTTAACTCTGTAAGTTGAATGCACACATTGAAGACCGTTCTGTTAGGTAGCTCCGTTTTGGTTTTAGAAGCAGACAGTTCTCCTTACAGCATATACTCCCATTCACTTGGAAATGTCCAAACGCAGCTCTTACAAGAAACGTGTTTATAACTCCTGAATCTAAAGGGAGATTTAACTCACTTAGCTGAACAAACGCACAGCAGAGCAGCTTGAAGGATACGTTTCTTCTGTGTTTTAGGCAGAGTTTTACTGCTATTTCGTTATATGCGGGAATAGTGCTGGAAATGCCTGTTTTGAGATCTTTCCACAGAAAGCGTTTCCACACTTCCCCTTCAACACACGAGTTTAACTCTGTAAGTTGAATGCACACATTGAAGACCGTTCTGTTAGGTAGCTCCGTTTTGGTTTTAGAAGCAGACAGTTCTCCTTACAGCATATACTCCCATTCACTGAGAAATGTCCAAACGCAGCTCTTACCAGAAACGTGTTTCTAACTCCTGAATCTAAAGGGAGATTTAACTCACTTAGCTGAACAAACGCACAGCAGAGCAGATTGAAGGATACGTTTCTTCTGTGTTTTAGGCAGAGTTTTACTGCTATTTCGTTATATGCGGGAATAGTGCTGGAAATGCCTGTTTTGAGATCTCTCCACAGAAAGCGTTTCCAGACTTCCCCTTCAACACACGAGTTTAACTGTGTAAGTTGAATGCACACATTGAAGACCGTTCTGTTAGGTAGCTCCGTTTTGGTTTTAGAAGCAGACAGTTATCCTTACAGCATATACTCCCATTCACTGAGAAATGTCCAAACGCAGCTCTTACCAGAAACGTGTTTCTAACTCCTGAATCTAAAGGGAGATTTAACTCACTTAGCTGAACAAACGCACAGCAGAGCAGATTGAGGGATACGTTTCTTCTGTGTTTAAGGCAGAGTTTTACTGCTATTTCGTTATATGCGGGAATAGTGCTGGAAATGCCTGTTTTGAGATCTCTCCACAGAAAGCGTTTCCAGACTTCCCCTTTAACACACGAGTTTAACTCTGTAAGTTGAATGCACACATTGAAGACCGTTCTGTTAGGTAGCTCCGTTTTGGTTTTAGAAGCAGACAGTTCTCCTTACAGCATATACTCCCATTCACTAAGGAATGTCCAAACGCAGCTCTTACCAGAAACGTGTTTCTAACTCCTGAATCTAAAGGGAGATTTAACTCACTTAGCTGAACAAACGCACAGCAGAGCAGATTGAAGGATACGTTTCTTCTGTGTTTTAGGCAGAGTTTTACTGCTATTTCGTTATATGCGGGAATAGTGCTGGAAATGCCTGTTTTGAGATCTCTCCACAGAAAGGGTTTCCAGACTTCCCCTTCAACACACGAGTTTAACTCTGTAAGTTGAATGCACACATTGAAGACCGTTCTGTTAGGTAGCTCCGTTTTGGTTTTAGAAACAGACAGTTCTCCTTACAGCATATACTCCCATTCACTGAGGAATGTCCAAACGCAGCTCTTACCAGAAACGTGTTTCTAACCCCTGAATCTAAAGTGAGATTTAACTCACTTAGCTGAACAAATGCACAGCAGAGCAGATTGAAGGATACGTTTCTTCTGTGATTTAGGCAGAGTTTTACTGCTATTTCGTTATATGCGGGAATAGTGCTGGAAATGCCTGGAAATGCCTGTTTTGAGATTTCTCCACAGAAAGCGTTTCCAGACTTCCCCTTCAACACACGAGTTTAACTCTGTAAGTTGAATGCACACATTGATGACCGTTCTGTAAGGTAGCTCCGTTTTGGTTTTAGAAGCAGACAGTTCTCCTTACAGCATATACTCCCATTCACTGAGAAATGTCCAAACGCAGCTCTTACAAGAAACGTGTTTCTTACTCCTGAATCTAAAGTGAGATTTAACTCACTTAGCTGAACAAACGCACAGCAGAGCAGATTGAAGGATACGTTTCTTCTGTGTTTTAGGCAGAGTTTTACTGCTATTTCGTTATATGCGGGAATAGTGCTGGAAATGCCTGGAAATGCCTGTTTTTAGATCTTTCCACAGAAAGCGTTTCCACACTTCCCTTTCAACACACGAGTTTAACTCTGTAAGTTGAATGCACCCATTGAAGACCGTTCTGTTAGGTAGCTCCGTTTTGGTTTTAGAAGCAGACAGTTCTCCTTACAGCATATACTCCCATTCACCGAGAAATGTCCAAACGCAGCTCTTACCAGAAACGTGTTTCTAACTCCTGAATCTAAAGGGAGATTTAACTCACTTAGCTGAACAAACGAACAGCAGAGCAGATTGAAGGATAGGTTTCTACTGTGTTTTAGGCAGAGTTTTACTGCTATTTCGTTATATGCGGGAATAGTGCTGGAAATGCCTGTTTTGTGATCTCTCCACAGAAAGGGTTTCCAGACTTCCCCTTCAACACACGAGTTTAACTCTGTAAGTTGAATGCACACATTGAAGACCGTTCTGTTAGGTAGCTCCGTTTTGGTTTTAGAAGCAGACAGTTCTCCTTACAGCATATACTCCCATTCACTGAGAAATGTCCAAACGCAGCTCTTACCAGAAACGTGTTTCTAACTCCTGAATCTAAAGGGAGATTTAACTCACTTAGCTGAACAAACGCACAGCAGAGCAGCTTGAAGGATACGTTTCTTCTGTGTTTTAGGCAGAGTTTTACTGCTATTTCGTTATATGCGGGAATAGTGCTGGAAATGCCTGTTTTGAGATCTTTCCACAGAAAGCGTTTCCACACTTCCCCTTCAACACACGAGTTTAACTCTGTAAGTTGAATGCACACATTGAAGACCGTTCTGTTAGGTAGCTCCGTTTTGGTTTTAGAAGCAGACAGTTCTCCTTACAGCATATACTCCCATTCACTGAGAAATGTCCAAACGCAGCTCTTACCAGAAACGTGTTTCTAACTCCTGAATCTAAAGGGAGATTTAACTCACTTAGCTGAACAAACGCACAGCAGAGCAGATTGAAGGATACGTTTCTTCTGTGTTTTAGGCAGAGTTTTACTGCTATTTCGTTATATGCGGGAATAGTGCTGGAAATGCCTGTTTTGAGATCTCTCCACAGAAAGCGTTTCCAGACTTCCCCTTCAACACACGAGTTTAACTGTGTAAGTTGAATGCACACATTGAAGACCGTTCTGTTAGGTAGCTCCGTTTTGGTTTTAGAAGCAGACAGTTATCCTTACAGCATATACTCCCATTCACTGAGAAATGTCCAAACGCAGCTCTTACCAGAAACGTGTTTCTAACTCCTGAATCTAAAGGGAGATTTAACTCACTTAGCTGAACAAACGCACAGCAGAGCAGATTGAGGGATACGTTTCTTCTGTGTTTAAGGCAGAGTTTTACTGCTATTTCGTTATATGCGGGAATAGTGCTGGAAATGCCTGTTTTGAGATCTCTCCACAGAAAGCGTTTCCAGACTTCCCCTTTAACACACGAGTTTAACTCTGTAAGTTGAATGCACACATTGAAGACCGTTCTGTTAGGTAGCTCGGTTTTGGTTTTAGAAGCAGACAGTTCTCCTTACAGCATATACTCCCATTCACTAAGGAATGTCCAAACGCAGCTCTTACCAGAAACGTGTTTCTAACTCCTGAATCTAAAGGGAGATTTAACTCACTTAGCTGAACAAACGCACAGCAGAGCAGATTGAAGGATACGTTTCTTCTGTGTTTTAGGCAGAGTTTTACTGCTATTTCGTTATATGCGGGAATAGTGCTGGAAATGCCTGTTTTGAGATCTCTCCACAGAAAGGGTTTCCAGACTTCCCCTTCAACACACGAGTTTAACTCTGTAAGTTGAATGCACACATTGAAGACCGTTCTGTTAGGTAGCTCCGTTTTGGTTTTAGAAACAGACAGTTCTCCTTACAGCATATACTCCCATTCACTGAGGAATGTCCAAACGCAGCTCTTACCAGAAACGTGTTTCTAACCCCTGAATCTAAAGTGAGATTTAACTCACTTAGCTGAACAAATGCACAGCAGAGCAGATTGAAGGATACGTTTCTTCTGTGATTTAGGCAGAGTTTTACTGCTATTTCGTTATATGCGGGAATAGTGCTGGAAATGCCTGGAAATGCCTGTTTTGAGATTTCTCCACAGAAAGCGTTTCCAGACTTCCCCTTCAACACACGAGTTTAACTCTGTAAGTTGAATGCACACATTGATGACCGTTCTGTAAGGTAGCTCCGTTTTGGTTTTAGAAGCAGACAGTTCTCCTTACAGCATATACTCCCATTCACTGAGAAATGTCCAAACGCAGCTCTTACAAGAAACGTGTTTCTTACTCCTGAATCTAAAGTGAGATTTAACTCACTTAGCTGAACAAACGCACAGCAGAGCAGATTGAAGGATACGTTTCTTCTGTGTTTTAGGCAGAGTTTTACTGCTATTTCGTTATATGCGGGAATAGTGCTGGAAATGCCTGGAAATGCCTGTTTTTAGATCTTTCCACAGAAAGCGTTTCCACACTTCCCTTTCAACACACGAGTTTAACTCTGTAAGTTGAATGCACCCATTGAAGACCGTTCTGTTAGGTAGCTCCGTTTTGGTTTTAGAAGCAGACAGTTCTCCTTACAGCATATACTCCCATTCACCGAGAAATGTCCAAACGCAGCTCTTACCAGAAACGTGTTTCTAACTCCTGAATCTAAAGGGAGATTTAACTCACTTAGCTGAACAAACGAACAGCAGAGCAGATTGAAGGATAGGTTTCTACTGTGTTTTAGGCAGAGTTTTACTGCTATTTCGTTATATGCGGGAATAGTGCTGGAAATGCCTGTTTTGTGATCTCTCCACAGAAAGGGTTTCCAGACTTCCCCTTCAACACACGAGTTTAACTCTGTAAGTTGAATGCACACATTGAAGACCGTTCTGTTAGGTAGCTCCGTTTTGGTTTTAGAAGCAGACAGTTCTCCTTACAGCATATACTCCCATTCACTGAGAAATGTCCAAACGCAGCTCTTACCAGAAACGTGTTTCTAACTCCTGAATCTAAAGGGAGATTTAACTCACTTAGCTGAACAAACGCACAGCAGAGCAGATAGAAGGATAAGTTCCTTCTGTGTTTTAGGCAGAGTTTTACTGCTATTTCGTTATATGCGGGAATAGTGCTGGAAATGCCTGTTTTGAGATCTCTCCACAGAAAGCGTTTCCAGACTTCCCCTTCAACACACGAGTTTAACTCTGTAAGTTGAATGCACACATTGATGACCGTTCTGTTAGGTAGCTCCGTTTTGGTTTTAGAAGCAGACAGTTCTCCTTACAGCATATACTCCCATTCACTGAGAAATGTCCAAACGCAGCTCTTACCAGAAACGTGTTTCTAACTCCTGAATCTAAAGGGAGATTTAACTCACTTAGCTGAACAAATGCACAGCAGAGCAGATTGAAGGATACGTTTCTTCTGTGTTTTAGGCAGAGTTTTACTGCTATTTCGTTATATGCGGGAATAGTGCTGGAAATGCCTGGAAATGCCTGTTTTGAGATCTTTCCACAGAAAGTGTTTCCACACTTCCCCTTCAACACACGAGTTTAACTCTGTAAGTTGAATGCACACATTGAAGACCGTTCTGTTAGGTAGCTCCGTTTTGGTTTTAGAAGCAGACAGTTCTCCTTACAGCATATACTCCCATTCACTGAGAAATGTCCAAACGCAGCTCTTACCAGAAACGTGTTTCTAACTCCTGAATCTAAAGGGAGATTTAACTCACTTAGCTGAACAAACGCACAGCAGAGCAGATTGAAGGATACGTTTCTTCTGTGTTTAAGGCAGAGTTTTACTGCTATATCGTTATATGCGGGAATAGTGCTGGAAATGCCTGTTTTGAGATCTATCCACAGAAAGCGTTTCCAGACTTCCCCTTCAACACACGAGTTTAACTTTGTAAGTTGAATGCACACATTGAAGACAGTTCTGTTAGGTAGCTCGGTTTTGGTTTTAGAAGCAGACAGTTCTCCTTACAACATATACTGCCATTCACTGAGAAATGTCCAAACGCAGCTCTTACCAGAAACGTGTTTCTAACTCCTGAATCTAAAGGGAGATTTAACTCACTTAGCTGAACAAATGCACAGCAGAGCAGATTGAAGGATACGTTTCTTCTGTGTTTTAGGCAGAGTTTTACTGCTATTTCGTTATATGCGGGAATAGTGCTGGAAATGCCTGGAAATGCCTGTTTTGAGATCTCTCCACAGAAAGGGTTTCCAGACTTCCCCTTCAACACACGAGTTTAACTCTGTAAGTTGAATGCACACATTGAAGACCGTTCTGTTAGGTAGCTCCGTTTTGGTTTTAGAAGCAGACAGTTCTCCTTACAGCATATACTGACATTCACTGAGAAATGTCCAAACACAGCTCTTACCAGAAACGTGTTTCTAACTCCTGAATCTAAAGGGAGATTTAACTCACTTAGCTGAACAAAGGCACAGCAGAGCAGATTGAAGGATACGTTTCTTCTGTGTTTTAGGCAGAGTTTTACTGCTATTTCGTTATATGCGGGAATAGTGCTGGAAATGCCTGTTTTGAGATGTCTCCACAGAAAGCGTTTCCAGACTTCCCCTTCAACACACGAGTTTAACTCTGTAAGTTGAATGCACACATTGAAGACCGTTCTGTTAGGTAGCTCCGTTTTGGTTTTAGAAGCAGACAGTTCTCCTTACAGCATATACTCCCATTCACTGAGGAATGTCCAAACGCAGCTCTTACCAGAAACGTGTTTCTAACCCCTGAATCTAAAGGGAGATTTAACTCACTTAGCTGAACAAATGCACAGCAGAGCAGATTGAAGGATACGTTTCTTCTGTGTTTTAGGCAGAGTTTTACTGCTATTTCGTTATATGCGGGAATAGTGCTGGAAATGCCTGGAAATGCCTGTTTTGACATCTCTCCACAGAAAGCGTTTCCAGACTTCCCCTTCAACACACGAGTTTAACTCTGTAAGTTGAATGCACACATTGATGACCGTTCTGTTAGGTAGCTCCGTTTTGGTTTTAGAAGCAGACAGTTCTCCTTACAGCATATACTCCCATTCACGGAGAAATGTCCAAACGCAGCTCTTACAAGAAACGTGTTTCTAACTCCTGAATCTAATGGGAGATTTAACTCACTTAGCTGAACAAATGCACAGCAGAGCAGATTGAAGGATACGTTTCTTCTGTGTTTTAGGCAGAGTTTTACTGCTATTTCGTTATATGCGGGAATAGTGCTGGAAATGCCTGGAAATGCCTGTTTTGAGATCTTTCCACAGAAAGCGTTTCCACACTTCCCCTTCAACACAAGAGTTTAACTCTGTAAGTTGAATGCACACATTGAAGACCGTTCTGTTAGGTAGCTCCGTTTTGGTTTTAGAAGCAGACAGTTCTCCTTACATCATATACTCCCATTCACTGAGAAATGTCCAAACGCAGCTCTTACCAGAAACGTGTTTCTAACTAATGAATCTAAAGGGAGATTTAACTCACTTAGCTGAACAAACGCACAGCAGAGCAGATTGAAGGATACGTTTCTTCTGTGTTTTAGGCAGAGTTTTACTGCTATTTCGTTATATGCGGGAATAGTGCTGGAAATGCCTGTTTTGAGATCTCTCCACAGAAAGCGTTTCCAGACTTCCCCTTCAACACACGAGTTTAACTCTGTAAGTTGAATGCACACATTGAAGACCGTTCTGTTAAGTAGCTCCGTTTTGGTTTTAGTAGCAGACAGTTCTCCTTACAGCATATACTCCCATTCACTGAGAAATGTCCAAACGCAGCTCTTACCAGAAACGTGTTTCTACCTCCAGAATCTAAAGGGAGATTTAACTCACTTAGCTGAACAAACGCACAGCAGAGCAGATTGAAGGATACGTTTCTTCTGTGTTTTAGGCAGAGTTTTACTGCTATTTCGTTATATGCGGGAATAGTGCTGGAAATGCCTGTTTTGTGATCTCTCCACAGAAAGCGTTTCCAGACTTCCCCTTCAACACACGAGTTTAACTCTGTAAGTTGAATGCACACATTGAAGACCGTTCTGTTAGGTAGCTCCGTTTTGGTTTTAGAAGCAGACAGTTCTCCTTACAGCATATACTCCCATTCACTGAGAAATGTCCAAACGCAGCTCTTACCAGAAACGTGTTTCTAACTCCTGAATCTAAAGGGAGATTTAACTCACTTAGCTGAACAAACGCACAGCAGAGCAGATTGAAGGATAAGTTCCTTCTGTGTTTTAGGCAGAGTTTTACTGCTATTTCGTTATATGCGGGAATAGTGGTGGAAATGCCTGTTTTGAGATCTCTCCACAGAAAGCGTTTCCAGACTTCCCCTTCAACACACGAGTTTAACTCTGTAAGTTGAATGCAAACATTGAAGACCGTTCTGTTAGGTTGCTCCGTTTTGGTTTTAGAAGCAGACAGTTCTCCTTACAGCATATACTCCCATTCACTGAGAAATGTCCAAACGCAGCTCTTATCAGACGTGTTTCTAACCCCTGAATCTAAAGGGAGATTTAACTCACTTAGCTGAACAAACGCACAGAAGAGCAGATTGAAGGATACGTTTCTTCTGTGTTTTAGGCAGAGTTTTACTGCTATTTCGTTATATGCGGGAATAGTGCTGGAAATGCCTGGAAATGCCTGTTTTGAGATCTCTCCACAGAAAGCGTTTCCAGACTTCCCCTTCAAAACACGAGTTTAACTCTGTAAGTTGAATGCACACATTGAAGACCGTTCTGTTAGGTAGCTCCGTTCTGGTTTTAGAAGAAGACAGTTCTCCTTACAGCATATACTCCCATTCACTGAGAAATGTCCAAACGCAGCTCTTACCAGAAACGTGTTTCTAACTCCTGAATCTAAAGGGAGATTTAACTCACTTAGCTGAACAAACGCACAGCAGAGCAGATTGAAGGATACGTTTCTTCTGTGTTTTAGGCAGAGTTTTACTGCTATTTCGTTATATGCGGGAATAGTGCTGGAAATGCCTGGAAATGCCTGTTTTGAGATCTTTCCACAGAAAGCGTTTCTAGACTTCCCCTTCAACACACGAGTTTAACTCTGTAAGTTGAATGCACACATTGAAGACCGTTCTGTTAGGTAGCTCCGTTTAGGTTTTAGAAGCAGACAGTTCTCCTTACAGCATATACTCCCATTCACTGAGAAATGTCCAAACGCAGCTCTTACCAGAAACGTGTTTCTAACTCCTTAATCTAAAGGGAGATTTAACTCACTTAGCTGAACAAATGCACAGCAGAGCAGATTGAAGGATACGTTTCTTCTGTGTTTTAGTCAGAGTTTTACTGCTATTTCGTTATATGCGGGAATAGTGCTGGAATTGCCTGTTTTGAGATCTCTCCACAGAAAGCGTTTCCAGACTTCCCCTTCAACACACGAGTTTAACTCTGTAAGTTGAATGCACACCTTGAAGACCGTTCTGTTAGGTAGCTCCGTTTTGGTTTTAGAAGCAGACAGTTCTCCTTACAGCATATACTCCCATTCACTGAGAAATGTCCAAACGCAGCTCTTACCAGAAACGTGTTTCTAACTCCTGAATCTAAAGGGAGATTTAACTCACTTAGCTGAACAAATGCACAGCAGAGCAGATTGAAGGATACGTTTCTTCTGTGTTTTAGGCAGAGTTTTACTGCTATTTCGTTATATGCGGGAATAGTGCTGGAAATGCCTGTTTTGAGATCTCTCCACAGAAAGCGTTTCCAGACTTCCCCTTCAACACACGAGTTTAACTCTGTAAGTTGAATGCACACATTGAAGACCGTTCTGTTAGGTAGCTCCGTTTTGGTTTTAGAAGCAGACAGTTCTCCTTACAGCATATACTCCCATTCACTGAGGAATGTCCAAACGCAGCTCTTACCAGAAACGTGTTTCTAACCCCTGAATCTAAAGGGAGATTTAACTCACTTAGCTGAACAAATGCACAGCAGAGCACATTGAAGGATACGTTTCTTCTGTGTTTTAGGCAGAGTTTTACTGCTATTTCGTTATATGCGGGAATAGTGCTGGAAATGCCTGGAAATGCCTGTTTTGAGATCTCTCCACAGAAAGCGTTTCCAGACTTCCCCTTCAACACACGAGTTTAACTCTGTAAGTTGAATGCACACATTGAAGACCGTTCTGTTAGGTAGCTCCGTTTTGGTTTTAGAAGCAGACAGTTCTCCTTACAGCATATACTCCCATTCACTGAGAAATGTCCAAACGCAGCTCTTACCAGAAACGTGTTTCTAACTAATGAATCTAAAGGGAGATTTAACTCACTTAGCTGAACAAACGCACAGCAGAGCAGATTGAAGGATACGTTTCTTCTGTGTTTTAGGCAGAGTTTTACTGCTATTTCGTTATATGCGGGAATAGTGCTGGAAATGCCTGTTTTGAGATCTCTCCACAGAAAGCGTTTCCAGACTTCCCCTTCAACACACGAGTTTAACTCTGTAAGTTGAATGCACACATTGAAGACCGTTCTGTTAAGTAGCTCCGTTTTGGTTTTAGTAGCAGACAGTTCTCCTTACAGCATATACTCCCATTCACTGAGAAATGTCCAAACGCAGCTCTTACCAGAAACGTGTTTCCACCTCCAGAATCTAAAGGGAGATTTAACTCACTTAGCTGAACAAACGCACAGCAGAGCAGATTGAAGGATACGTTTCTTCTGTGTTTTAGGCAGAGTTTTACTGCTATTTCGTTATATGCGGGAATAGTGCTGGAAATGCCTGTTTTGTGATCTCTCCACAGAAAGCGTTTCCAGACTTCCCCTTCAACACACGAGTTTAACTCTGTAAGTTGAATGCACACATTGAAGACCGTTCTGTTAGGTAGCTCCGTTTTGGTTTTAGAAGCAGACAGTTCTCCTTACAGCATATACTCCCATTCACTGAGAAATGTCCAAACGCAGCTCTTACCAGAAACGTGTTTCTAACTCCTGAATCTAAAGGGAGATTTAACTCACTTAGCTGAACAAACGCACAGCAGAGCAGATTGAAGGATAAGTTCCTTCTGTGTTTTAGGCAGAGTTTTACTGCTATTTCGTTATATGCGGGAATAGTGGTGGAAATGCCTGTTTTGAGATCTCTCCACAGAAAGCGTTTCCAGACTTCCCCTTCAACACACGAGTTTAACTCTGTAAGTTGAATGCAAACATTGAAGACCGTTCTGTTAGGTTGCTCCGTTTTGGTTTTAGAAGCAGACAGTTCTCCTTACAGCATATACTCCCATTCACTGAGAAATGTCCAAACGCAGCTCTTATCAGACGTGTTTCTAACCCCTGAATCTAAAGGGAGATTTAACTCACTTAGCTGAACAAACGCACAGAAGAGCAGATTGAAGGATACGTTTCTTCTGTGTTTTAGGCAGAGTTTTACTGCTATTTCGTTATATGCGGGAATAGTGCTGGAAATGCCTGGAAATGCCTGTTTTGAGATCTCTCCACAGAAAGCGTTTCCAGACTTCCCCTTCAAAACACGAGTTTAACTCTGTAAGTTGAATGCACACATTGAAGACCGTTCTGTTAGGTAGCTCCGTTCTGGTTTTAGAAGAAGACAGTTCTCCTTACAGCATATACTCCCATTCACTGAGAAATGTCCAAACGCAGCTCTTACCAGAAACGTGTTTCTAACTCCTGAATCTAAAGGGAGATTTAACTCACTTAGCTGAACAAACGCACAGCAGAGCAGATTGAAGGATACGTTTCTTCTGTGTTTTAGGCAGAGTTTTACTGCTATTTCGTTATATGCGGGAATAGTGCTGGAAATGCCTGGAAATGCCTGTTTTGAGATCTTTCCACAGAAAGCGTTTCTAGACTTCCCCTTCAACACACGAGTTTAACTCTGTAAGTTGAATGCACACATTGAAGACCGTTCTGTTAGGTAGCTCCGTTTAGGTTTTAGAAGCAGACAGTTCTCCTTACAGCATATACTCCCATTCACTGAGAAATGTCCAAACGCAGCTCTTACCAGAAACGTGTTTCTAACTCCTTAATCTAAAGGGAGATTTAACTCACTTAGCTGAACAAATGCACAGCAGAGCAGATTGAAGGATACGTTTCTTCTGTGTTTTAGTCAGAGTTTTACTGCTATTTCGTTATATGCGGGAATAGTGCTGGAATTGCCTGTTTTGAGATCTCTCCACAGAAAGCGTTTCCAGACTTCCCCTTCAACACACGAGTTTAACTCTGTAAGTTGAATGCACACCTTGAAGACCGTTCTGTTAGGTAGCTCCGTTTTGGTTTTAGAAGCAGACAGTTCTCCTTACAGCATATACTCCCATTCACTGAGAAATGTCCAAACGCAGCTCTTACCAGAAACGTGTTTCTAACTCCTGAATCTAAAGGGAGATTTAACTCACTTAGCTGAACAAATGCACAGCAGAGCAGATTGAAGGATACGTTTCTTCTGTGTTTTAGGCAGAGTTTTACTGCTATTTCGTTATATGCGGGAATAGTGCTGGAAATGCCTGTTTTGAGATCTCTCCACAGAAAGCGTTTCCAGACTTCCCCTTCAACACACGAGTTTAACTCTGTAAGTTGAATGCACACATTGAAGACCGTTCTGTTAGGTAGCTCCGTTTTGGTTTTAGAAGCAGACAGTTCTCCTTACAGCATATACTCCCATTCACTGAGGAATGTCCAAACGCAGCTCTTACCAGAAACGTGTTTCTAACCCCTGAATCTAAAGGGAGATTTAACTCACTTAGCTGAACAAATGCACAGCAGAGCACATTGAAGGATACGTTTCTTCTGTGTTTTAGGCAGAGTTTTACTGCTATTTCGTTATATGCGGGAATAGTGCTGGAAATGCCTGGAAATGCCTGTTTTGAGATCTCTCCACAGAAAGCGTTTCCAGACTTCCCCTTCAACACACGAGTTTAACTCTGTAAGTTGAATGCACACATTGATGACCGTTCTGTTAGGTAGCTCCGTTTTGGTTTTAGAAGCAGACAGTTCTCCTTACAGCATATACTCCCATTCACTGAGAAATGTCCAAACGCAGCTCTTACAAGAAACGTCTTTCTAACTCCTGAATCTAAAGGGAGATTTAACTCACTTAGCTGAACAAACGCACAGCAGTGCAGATTGAAGGATACGTTTCTTCTGTGTTTTAGGCAGAGTTTTACTGCTATTTCGTTATATGCGGGAATAGTGCTGGAAATGCCTGTTTTGAGATCTCTCCACAGAAAGCGTTTCCAGACTTCCCCTTCAACACACGAGTTTAACTCTGTAAGTTGAATGCACACATTGAAGACCGTTCTGTTAGGTAGCTCCGTTTTGGTTTTAGAAGCAGACAGTTCTCCTTACAGCATATACTCCCATTCACTGAGAAATGTCCAAACGCAGCTCTTACCAGAAACGTGTTTCTAACTCCTGAATCTAAAGGGAGATTTAACTCACTTAGCTGAACAAACGCACAGCAGAGCAGATTGAAGCATACGTTTCTTCTGTGTTTTAGGCAGAGTTTTACTGCTATTTCGTTATATGCGGGAATAGTGCTGGAAATGCCTGTTTTGTGATCTCTCCACAGAAAGCGTTTCCAGACTTCCCCTTCAACACACGAGTTTAACTCTGTAAGTTGAATGGAAAAATTGAAGACCGTTCTGTTAGGTAGCTCCGTTTTGGTTTTAGAAGCAGACAGTTCTCCTTACAGCATATACTGCCATTCACTGAGAAATGTCCACACGCAGCTCTTACCAGAAACGTGTTTCTAACTCCTGAATCTAAAGGGAGATTTAACTCACTTAGCTGAACAAACGCACAGCAGAGCAGATTGAAGGATAAGTTCCTTCTGTGTTTTAGGCAGAGTTTTACTGCTATTTCGTTATATGCGGGAATAGTGGTGGAAATGCCTGTTTTGAGATCTCTCCACAGAAAGCGTTTCCAGACTTCCCCTTCAACACACGAGTTTAACTCTGTAAGTTGAATGCAAACATTGAAGACCGTTCTGTTAGGTTGCTCCGTTTTGGTTTTAGAAGCAGACAGTTCTCCTTACAGCATATAGTCCCATTCACTGAGAAATGTCCAAACGCAGCTCTTACCAGACGTGTTTCTAACCCCTGAATCTAAAGGGAGATTTAACTCACTTAGCTGAACAAACGCACAGCAGAGCAGATTGAAGGATACGTTTCTTCTGTGTTTTAGGCAGAGTTTTACTGCTTTATCGTTATATGCGGGAATAGTGCTGGAAATGCCTGGAAATGCCTGTTTTGAGATCTCTCCACAGAAAGCGTTTCCAGACTTTCCCTTCAACACACGAGTTTAACTCTGTAAGTTGAATGCACACATTGAAGACCGTTCTGTTAGGTAGCTCCGTTTTGGTTTTAGAAGAAGACAGTTCTCCTTACAGCATATACTCCCATTCACTGAGAAATGTCCAAACGCAGCTCTTAGCAGAAACGTGTTTCTAACTCCTGAATCTAAAGGGAGATTTAACTCACTTAGCTGAACAAACGCACAGCAGAGCAGATTGAAGGATACGTTTCTTCTGTGTTTTAGGCAGAGTTTTACTGCTATTTCTTTATATGCGGGAATAGTGCTGGAAATGCCTGGAAAGGCCTGTTTTCAGATCTTTCCACAGAAAGCGTTTCCAGACTTCCCCTTCAACACACGAGTTTAACTCTGTAAGTTGAATGCACACATTGAAGACCGTTCTGTTAGGTAGCTCCGTTTTGGTTTTAGAAGCAGACAGTTCTCCTTACAGCATATACTCCCATTCACTGAGAAATGTCCAAACGCAGCTCTTACCAGAAACGTGTTTCTAACCCCTGAATCTAAAGGGAGATTTAACTCACTTAGCTGAACAAATGCACAGCAGAGCAGATTGAAGGATACGTTTCTTCTGTGTTTTAGGCAGAGTTTTACTGCTATTTCGTTATATGCGGGAATAGTGCTGGAAATGCCTGGAAATGCCTGTTTTGAGATCTCTCCACAGAAAGCGTTTCCAGACTTCCCCTTCAACACACGAGTTTAACTCTGTAAGTTGAATGCACACATTGATGACCGTTCTGTTAGGTAGCTCCGTTTTGGTTTTAGAAGCAGACAGTTCTCCTTACAGCATATATTCCCATTCACTGAGAAATGTCCAAACGCAGCTCTTACAAGAAACGTGTTTCTAACTCCTGAATCTAAAGGGAGATTTAACTCACTTAGCTGAACAAACGCACAGCAGAGCAGATTGAAGGATACGTTTCTTCTGTGTTTTAGGCAGAGTTTTACTGCTATTTCGTTATATGCGGGAATAGTGCTGGAAATGCCTGGAAATGCCTGTTTTGAGATCTTTCCACAGAAAGCGTTTCCACACTTCCCCTTCAACACACGAGTTTAACTCTGTAAGTTGAATGCACACATTGAAGACCGTTCTGTTAGGTAGCTCCGTTTTGGTTTTAGAAGCAGACAGTTCTCCTTACAGCATATACTCCCATTCACTGAGAAATGTCCAAACGCAGCTCTTACCAGAAACGTGTTTCTAACTCCTGAATCTAAAGGGAGATTTAAATCACTTAGCTGAACAAACGCACAGCAGAGCAGATTGAAGGATACGTTTCTTCTGTGTTTTAGGCAGAGTTTTACTGCTATTTCGTTATATGCGGGAATAGTGCTGGAAATGCCTGTTTTGAGATCTCTCCACAGAAAGCGTTTCCAGACTTCCCCTTCAACACACGAGTTTAACTCTGTAAGTTGAATGCACACATTGAAGACCGTTCTGTTAGGTAGCTCCGTTTTGGTTTTAGAAGCAGACAGTTCTCCTTACAGCATATACTCCCATTCACTGAGAAATGTCCAAACGCAGCTCTTACCAGAAACGTGTTTCTAACTCCTGAATCTAAAGGGAGATTTAACTCACTTAGATGAACAAAAGCACAGCAGAGCAGATTGAAGGATACGTTTCTACTGTGTTTTAGGCAGAGTTTTACTGCTATTTCGTTATATGGGGGAATAGTGCTGGAAATGCCTGTTTTGTGATCTCTCCACAGAAAGCGTTTCCAGACTTCCCCTTCAACACACCAGTTTAACTCTGTAAGTTGAATGCACACATTGAAGACCGTTCTGTTAGGTAGCTCCGTTTTGGTTTTAGAAGCAGACAGTTCTCCTTACAGCATATACTCCCATTCACTGAGAAATGTCCAAACGCAGCTCTTACCAGAAACGTGTTTCTAACTCCTGAATCTAAAGGGAGATTTAACTCACTTAGCTGAACAAACGCACAGCAGAGCAGATTGAAGGATAAGTTCCTTCTGTGTTTTAGGCAGAGTTTTACTGCTATTTCGTTATATGCGGGAATAGTGGTGGAAATGCCTGTTTTGAGATCTCTCCACAGAAAGCGTTTCCAGACTTCCCCTTCAACACACGAGTTTAACTCTGTAAGTTGAATGCACACATTGATGACCGTTCTGTTAGGTAGCTCCGTTTTGGTTTTAGAAGCAGACAGTTCTCCTTACAGCATATACTCCCATTCACTGAGAAATGTCCAAACGCAGCTCTTACAAGAAACGTGTTTCTAACTCCTGAATCTAAAGGGAGATTTAACTCACTTAGCTGAACAAACGCACAGCAGAGCAGATTGAAGGATACGTTTCTTCTGTGTTTTAGGCAGAGTTTTACTGCTATTTCGTTATATGCGGGAATAGTGCTGGAAATGCCTGGAAATGCCTGTTTTGAGATCTTTCCAAAGAAAGCGTTTCCACACTTCCCCTTCAACACACGAGTTTAACTCTATAAGTTGAATGCACACTTTGAAGACCGTTCTGTTAGGTAGCACCGTTTTGGTTTTAGAAGCAGACAGTTCTCCTTACAGCGTATACACCCATTCACTGAGAAATGTCCAAACGCAGCTCTTACCAGAAACGTGTTTCTAACTCCTGAATCTAAAGGGAGATTTAACTCCCTTAGCTGAACAAACGCACAGCAGAGCAGATTGAAGGATACGTTTCTTCTGTGTTTTAGGCAGAGTTTTACTGCTATTTCGTTATATGCGGGAATAGTGCTGGAAATGCCTGTTTTGAGATCTCTCCACAGAAAGCGTTTCCAGACTTCCCCTTCAACACACGAGTTTATCTCTCTAAGTTGAATGCACACATTGAAGACCGTTCTGTTAGGTAGCTCCGTTTTGGTTTTAGAAGCACACAGTTCTCCTTACAGCATATACTCCCATTCACTGAGAAATGTCCAAACGCAGCTCTTACCAGAAACGTGTTTCTAACTCCTGAATCTAAAGGGAGATTTAACTCACTTAGCTGAACAAACGCACAGCAGAGCAGATTGAAGGATAAGTTTCTTCTGTGTTTAAGGCAGAGTTTAACTGCTATATCGTTATATGCGGGAATAGTGCTGGAAATGCCTGTTTTGAGATCTCTCCACAGAAAGCGTTTCCAGACTTCCCCTTCAACACACGAGTTTAACTCTGTAAGTTGAATGCACACATTGAAGACCGTTCTGTTAGGTAGCTCGGTTTTGGTTTTAGAAGCAGACAGTTCTCCTTACAGCATATAGTGCCATTCACTGAGAAATGTCCAAACGCAGCTCTTACCAGAAACGTGTTTCTAACTCCTGAATCTAAAGGGAGATTTAACTCACTTAGCTGAACAAATGCACAGCAGAGCAGATTGAAGGATACGTTTCTTCTGTGTTTTAGGCAGAGTTTTACTGCTATTTCTTTATATGCGGGAATAGTGCTGGAAATGCCTGGAAATGCCTGTTTTGAGATCTTTCCACAGAAAGCGTTTCCAGACTTCCCCTTCAACACACGAGTTTACCTCTGTAAGTTGAATGCACACATTGAAGACCGTTCTGTTAGGTAGCTCCGTTTTGGTTTTAGAAGCAGACAGTTCTCCTTACAGCATATACTCCCATTCACTGAGAAATGTCCAAACGCAGCTCTTACCAGAAACGTGTTTCTAACTCCTGAATCTAAAGGGAGATTTAACTCACTTAGCTGAACAAACGCACAGCAGAGCAGATTGAAGGATACGTTTCTTCTGTGTTTTAGGGAGAGTTTCACTGCTATTTCGTTATATGCGGGAATAGTGCTGGAAATGCCTGTTTTGAGATCTCTCCACAGAAAGCGTTTCCAGACTTCCCCTTCAACACACGAGTTTAACTCTGTAAGTTGAATGCACACATTGAAGACCGTTCTGTTAGGTAGCTCCGTTTTGGTTTTAGGATCAGACAGTTCTCCTTACAGCATATACTCCCATTCACTGAGAAATGTCCAAACGCAGCTCTTACCAGAAACGTGTTTCTAACTCCTGAATCTAAAGGGAGATTTAACTCACTTAGCTGAACAAACGCACAGCAGAGCAGATTGAAGGATAAGTTCCTTCTGTGTTTTAGGCAGAGTTTTACTGCTATTTCGTTATATGCGGGAATAGTGGTGGAAATGCCTGTTTTGAGATCTCTCCACAAAAAGCGTTTCCAGACTTCCCCTTCAACACACGAGTTTAACTCTGTAAGTTGAATGCACACATTGATGACCGTTCTGTTAGGTAGCTCCGTTTTGGTTTTAGAAGCAGACAGTTCTCCTTACAGCATATACTCCCATTCACTGAGAAATGTCCAAACGCAGCTCTTACAAGAAACGTGTTTCTAACTCCTGAATCTAAAGGGAGATTTAACTCACTTAGCTGAACAAACGCACAGCAGAGCAGATTGAAGGATACGTTTCTTCTGTGTTTTAGGCAGAGTTTTACTGCTATTTCGTTATATGCGGGAATAGTGCTGGAAATGCCTGGAAATGCCTGTTTTGAGATCTTTCCACAGAAAGCGTTTCCACACTTCCCCTTCAACACACGAGTTTAACTCTATAAGTTGAATGCACACATTGAAGACCGTTCTGTTAGGTAGCACCGTTTTGGTTTTAGAAGCAGACAGTTCTCCTTACAGCATATACTCCCATTCACTGAGAAATGTCCAAACGCAGCTCTTACCAGAAACGTGTTTCTAACTCCTGAATCTAAAGGGAGATTTAACTCACTTAGCTGAACAAACGCACAGCAGAGCAGATTGAAGGATACGTTTCTTCTGTGTTTTAGGCAGAGTTTTACTGCTATTTCGTTATATGCGGGAATAGTGCTGGAAATGCCTGTTTTGAGATCTCTCCACAGAAAGCGTTTCCAGACTTCCCCTTCAACACACGAGTTTATCTCTGTAAGTTGAATGCACACATTGAAGACCGTTCTGTTAGGTAGCTCCGTTTTGGTTTTAGAAGCAGACAGTTCTCCTTACAGCATATACTCCCATTCACTGAGAAATGTCCAAACGCAGCTCTTACCAGAAACGTGTTTCTAACTCCTGAATCTAAAGGGAGATTTAACTCACTTAGCTGAACAAACGCACAGCAGAGCAGATTGAAGCATACGTTTCTTCTGTGTTTTAGGCAGAGTTTTACTGCTATTTCGTTATATGCGGGAATAGTGCTGGAAATGCCTGTTTTGTGATCTCTCCACAGAAAGCGTTTCCAGACTTCCCCTTCAACACACGAGTTTAACTCTGTAAGTTGAATGGAAAAATTGAAGACCGTTCTGTTAGGTAGCTCCGTTTTGGTTTTAGAAGCAGACAGTTCTCCTTACAGCATATACTGCCATTCACTGAGAAATGTCCACACGCAGCTCTTACCAGAAACGTGTTTCTAACTCCTGAATCTAAAGGGAGATTTAACTCACTTAGCTGAACAAACGCACAGCAGAGCAGATTGAAGGATAAGTTCCTTCTGTGTTTTAGGCAGAGTTTTACTGCTATTTCGTTATATGCGGGAATAGTGGTGGAAATGCCTGTTTTGAGATCTCTCCACAGAAAGCGTTTCCAGACTTCCCCTTCAACACACGAGTTTAACTCTGTAAGTTGAATGCAAACATTGAAGACCGTTCTGTTAGGTTGCTCCGTTTTGGTTTTAGAAGCAGACAGTTCTCCTTACAGCATATAGTCCCATTCACTGAGAAATGTCCAAACGCAGCTCTTACCAGACGTGTTTCTAACCCCTGAATCTAAAGGGAGATTTAACTCACTTAGCTGAACAAACGCACAGCAGAGCAGATTGAAGGATACGTTTCTTCTGTGTTTTAGGCAGAGTTTTACTGCTATTTCGTTATATGCGGGAATAGTGCTGGAAATGCCTGGAAATGCCTGTTTTGAGATCTCTCCACAGAAAGCGTTTCCAGACTTCCCCTTCAACACACGAGTTTAACTCTGTAAGTTGAATGCACACATTGAAGACCGTTCTGTTAGGTAGCTCCGTTTTGGTTTTAGAAGCAGACAGTTCTCCTTACAGCATATACTCCCATTCACTGAGAAATGTCCAAACGCAGCTCTTACCAGAAACGTGTTTCTAACTCCTGAATCTAAAGGGAGATTTAACTCACTTAGCTGAACAAACGCACAGCAGAGCAGATTGAAGGATACGTTCCTTCTGTGTTTTAGGCAGAGTTTTACTGCTATTTCGTTATATGCGGGAATAGTGCTGGAAATGCCTGTTTTGAGATCTCTCCATAGAAAGCGTTTCCAGACTTCCCCTTCAACACACGAGCTTAACTCTGTAAGTTGAATGCACACATTGAAGTCCGTTCTGTTAGGTAGCTCCGTTTTGGTTTTAGAAGCAGACAGTTCTCCTTACAGCATATATTCCCATTCACTGAGGAATGTCCAAACGCAGCTCTTACCAGAAACGTGTTTCTAACCCCTGAATCTAAAGGGAGATTTAACTCACTTAGCTGAACAATTGCACAGCAGAGCAGATTGAAGGATACGTTTCTTCTGTGTTTTAGGCAGAGTTTTACTGCTATTTCGTTATATGCGGGAATAGTGCTGGAAATGCCTGGAAATGCCTGTTTTGAGATCTCTCCACAGAAAGCGTTTCCAGACTTCCCCTTCAACACACGAGTTTAACTCTGTAAGTTGAATGAACACATTGATGACCGTTCTGTTAGGTAGCTCCGTATTGGTTTTAGAAGCAGACAGTTCTCCTTACAGCATATACTCCCATTCACTGAGAAATGTCCAAACGCAGCTCTTACAAGAAACGTGTTTCTAACTCCTGAATCTAAAGGGAGATTTAACTCACTTAGCTGAACAAACGCACAGCAGAGCAGATTGAAGGATACGTTTCTTCTGTGTTTTAGGCAGAGTTTTACTGCTATTTCGTTATATGCGGGAATAGTGCTGGAAATGCCTGGAAATGCCTGTTTTGAGATCTTTCCACAGAAAGCGTTTCCACACTTCCCCTTCATCACACGAGTTTAACTCTGTAAGTTGAATGCACACATTGAAGACCGTTCTGTTAGGTAGCTCCGTTTTGGTTTTAGAAGCAGACAGTTCTCCTTACAGCATATACTCCCATTCACTGAGAAATGTCCAAACGCAGCTCTTACCAGAAACGTGTTTCTAACTCCTGAATCTAAAGGGAGATTTAACTCAGCTGAACAAACGCACAGCAGAGCAGATTGAAGGATACGTTTCTTCTGTGTTTAAGGCAGAGTTTTACTGCTATTTCGTTATATGCGGGAATAGTGCTGGAAATGCCTGTTTTGAGATCTCTCCACAGAAAGCGTTTCCAGACTTCCCCTTCAACACACGAGTTTACCTCTGTAAGTTGAAGGCACACATTGAAGACCGTTCTGTTAGGTAGCTCGGTTTTGGTTTTAGAAGCAGACAGTTCTCCTTACAGCATATACTGCCATTCACTGAGAAATGTCCAAACGCAGCTCTTACCAGAAACGTGTTTCTAACTCCTGAATCTAAAGGGAGATTTAACTCACTTAGCTGAACAAATGCACAGCAGAGCAGATTGAAGGATACGTTTCTTCTGTGTTTTAGGCAGAGTTTTACTGCTATTTCGTTATATGCGGGAATAGTGCTGGAAATGCCTGGAAATGCCTGTTTTGAGATCTCTCCACAGAAAGGGTTTCCAGACTTCCCCTTCAACACATGAGTTTAACTCTGTAAGTTGAATGCACACATTGAAGACCGTTCTGTTAGGTAGCTCCGTTTTGGTTTTAGAAGCAGACAGTTCTCCTTACAGCATATACTCCCATTCACTGAGAAATGTCCAAACACAGCTCTTACCAGAAACGTGTTTCTAACTCCTGAATCTAAAGGGAGATTTAAATCACTTAGCTGAACAAACGCACAGCAGAGCAGATTGAAGGATACGTTTCTTCTGTGTTTTAGGCAGAGTTTTACTGCTATTTCGTTATATGCGGGAATAGTGCTGGAAATGCCTGTTTTGAGATCTCTCCACAGAAAGCGTTTCCAGACTTCCCCTTCAACACACGAGTTTAACTCTGTACGTTGAATGCACACATTGAAGACCGTTCTGTTAGGTAGCTCCGTTTTGGTTTTAGAAGCAGACAGTTCTCCTTACAGCATATACTCCCATTCACTGGGAAATGTCCAAACGCAGCTCTTACAAGAAACGTGTTTCTAACTCCTGAATCTAAAGGGAGATTTAACTCACTTAGCTGAACAAACGCACAGCAGAGCAGATTGAAGGATACGTTTCTTCTGTGTTTTAGGCAGAGTTTTACTGCTATTTCGTTATATGCGGGAATAGTGCTGGAAATGCCTGGAAATGCCTGTTTTGAGATCTTTCCACAGAAAGCGTTTCCACACTTCCCCTTCAACACACGAGTTTAACTCTGTAAGTTGAATGCACACATTGAAGACCGTTCTGTTAGGTAGCTCCGTTTTGCTTTTAGAAGCAGACAGTTCTCCTTACAGCATATACTACCATTCACTGAGAAATGTCCAAACGCAGCTCTTACCAGAAACGTGTTTCTAACTCCTGAATCTAAAGGGAGATTTAACTCACTTAGCTGAACAAACGCACAGCAGAGCAGATTGAAGGATACGTTTCTTCTGTGTTTTAGGCAGAGTTTTACTGCTATTTCGTTATATGCGGGAATAGTGCTGGAAATGCCTGTTTTGAGATCTCTCCACAGAAAGCGTTTCCAGACTTCCCCTTCAACACACGAGTTTAACTCTGTAAGTTGAATGCACACATTGAAGACCGTTCTGTTAGGTAGCTCCGTTTTGGTTTTAGAAGCAGACAGTTCTCCTTACAGCATATACTCCCATTCACTGAGAATTGTCCAAACGCAGCTCTTACCAGAAACGTGTTTCTAACTCCTGAATCTAAAGGGAGATTTAACTCACTTAGCTGAACAAATGCACAGCAGAGCAGATTGAAGGATACGTTTCTTCTGTGTTTTAGGCAGAGTTTTACTGCTATTTCGTTATATGCGGGAATAGTGCTGGAAATGCCTGGAAATGCCTGTTCTGAGATCTCTCCACAGAAAGGGTTTCCAGACTTCCCCTTCAACACACCAGGTTAACTCTGTAAGTTGAATGCACACATTGAAGACCGTTCTGTTAGGTAGCTCCGTTTTGGTTTTAGAAGCAGACAGTTCTCCTTACAGCATATACTCCCATTCACTGAGAAATGTCCAAACAGAGCTCTTACCAGAAACGTGTTTCTAACTCCTGAATCTAAAGGGAGATTTAACTCACTTAGCTGAACAAACGCACAGCAGAGCAGATTGAAGGATACGATTCTTCTGTGTTTTAGGCAGAGTTTTACTGCTATTTCGTTATATGCGGGAATAGTGCTGGGAATGCCTGGAAATGCCTGTTTTGAGATCTTTCCACAGAAAGCGTTTCCACACTTCCCCTTCAACACACGAGTTTAACTCTGTAAGTTGAATGCACACATTGAAGACCGTTCTGTTAGGTAGCTCCGTTTTGGTTTTAGAAGCAGACAGTTCTCCTTACAGCATATACTCCCATTCACTGAGTAATGTCCAAACGCAGCTCTTACCAGAAACGTGTTTCTAACTCCTGAATCTAAAGGGAGATTTAACTCACTTAGCTGAACAAACGCACAGCAGAGCAGATTGAAGGATACGTTTCTTCTGTGTTTTAGGCAGAGTTTTACTGCTATTTCGTTATATGCGTGAATAGTGCTGGAAATGCCTGTTTTGAGATCTCTCCACAGAAAGCGTTTCCAGACTTCCCCTTCAACACACGAGTTTAACTCTGTAAGTTGAATGCACACATTGAAGACCGTTCTGTTAGGTAGCTCCGTTTTGGTTTTAGAAGCAGACAGTTCTCCTTACAGCATATACTCCCATTCACTGAGGAATGTCCAAACGCAGCTCTTACCACAAACGTGTTTCTAACTCCTGAATCTAAAGGGAGATTTAACTCACTTAGCTGAACAAATGCACAGAAGAGCAGATTGAAGGATACGTATCTTCTGTGTTTTAGGCAGAGTTTTACTGCTATTTCTTTATATGCGGGAATAGTGCTGGAAATGCCTGGAAATGCCTGTTTTGAGATCTCTCCACAGAAAGCGTTTCCAGACTTCCCCTTCCACACACGAGTTTAACTCTGTAAGTTGAATGCACACATTGAAGACCGTTCTGTTAGGTAGCTCCGTTTTGGTTTTAGAAGCAGACAGTTCTCCTTACAGCATATACTCCCATTCACTGAGGAATGTCCAAACGCAGCTCTTACCAGAAACGTGTTTCTAACTCCTGAATCTAAAGGGAGATTTAACTCACTTAGCTGAACAAATGCACAGAAGAGCAGATTGAAGGATACGTTTCTTCTGTGTTTTAGGCAGAGTTTTACTGCTATTTCGTTATATGCGGGAATAGTGCTGGAAATGCCTGGAAATGCCTGTTTTGAGATCTCACCACAGAAAGCGTTTCCAGACTTCCCCTTCAACACACGAGTTTAACTCTGTAAGTTGAATGCACACATTGAAGACCGTTCTGTTAGGTAGTTCCGTTTTGGTTTTAGAAGCAGACTGTTCTCCTTACATCATATACTCCCATTCACTGAGAAATGTCCAAACGCAGCTCTTACCAGAAACGTGTTTCTAACTCCTGAATCTAAAGGGAGATTTAACTCACTTAGCTGAACAAACGCACAGCAGAGCAGATTGAAGGATACGTTTCTTCTGTGTTTTAGGCAGAGTTTTACTGCTATTTCGTTATATGCGGGAATAGTGCTGGAAATGCCTGGAAATGCCTGTTTTGAGATCTCTCCACAGAAAGCGTTTCCAGACTTCCCCTTCAACACACGAGTTTAAATCTGTAAGTTGAATGCACAAATTGAAGACCGTTCTGTTAGGTAGCTCCGTTTTGGTTTTAGAAGCAGACAGTTCTCCTTACAGCATATACTCCCATTCACTGAGAAATGTCAAAACGCAGCTCTTACCAGAAACGTGTTTCTAACTCCTGAATCTAAAGGGAGATTTAACTCACTTAGCTGAACAAACGCACAGCAGAGCAGATTGAAGGATACGTTCCTTCTGTGTTTTAGGCAGAGTTTTACTGCTATTTCGTTATATGCGGGAATAGTGCTGGAAATGCCTGTTTTGAGATCTCTCCACAGAAAGCGTTTCCAGACTTCCCCTTCAACACACGAGCTTAACTCTGTAAGTTGAATGCACACATTGAAGTCCGTTCTGTTAGGTAGCTCCGTTTTGGTTTTAGAAGCAGACAGTTCTCCTTACAGCATATATTCCCATTCACTGAGGAATGTCCAAACGCAGCTCTTACCAGAAACGTGTTTCTAACCCCTGAATCTAAAGGGAGATTTAACTCACGTAGCTGAACAATTGCACAGCAGAGCAGATTGAAGGATACGTTTCTTCTGTGTTTTAGGCAGAGTTTTACTGCTATTTCGTTATATGCGGGAATAGTGCTGGAAATGCCTGGAAATGCCTGTTTTGAGATCTCTCCACAGAAAGCGTTTCCAGACTTCCCCTTCAACACACGAGTTTAACTCTGTAAGTTGAATGAACACATTGATGACCGTTCTGTTAGGTAGCTCCGTATTGGTTTTAGAAGCAGACAGTTCTCCTTACAGCATATACTCCCATTCACTGAGAAATGTCCAAACGCAGCTCTTACAAGAAACGTGTTTCTAACTCCTGAATCTAAAGGGAGATTTAACTCACTTAGCTGAACAAACGCACAGCAGAGCAGATTGAAGGATACGTTTCTTCTGTGTTTTAGGCAGAGTTTTACTGCTATTTCGTTATATGCGGGAATAGTGCTGGAAATGCCTGGAAATGCCTGCTTTGAGATCTTTCCACAGAAAGCGTTTCCACACTTCCCCTTCATCACACGAGTTTAAGTCTGTAAGTTGAATGCACACATTGAAGACCGTTCTGTTAGGTAGCTCCGTTTTGGTTTTAGAAGCAGACAGTTCTCCTTACAGCATATACTCCCATTCACTGAGAAATGTCCAAACGCAGCTCTTACCAGAAACGTGTTTCTAACTCCTGAATCTAAAGGGAGATTTAACTCAGCTGAACAAACGCACAGCAGAGCAGATTGAAGGATACGTTTCTTCTGTGTTTAAGGCAGAGTTTTACTGCTATTTCGTTATATGCGGGAATAGTGCTGGAAATGCCTGTTTTGAGATCTCTCCACAGAAAGCGTTTCCAGACTTCCCCTTCAACACACGAGTTTACCTCTGTAAGTTGAATGCACACATTGAAGACCGTTCTGTTAGGTAGCTCGGTTTTGGTTTTAGAAGCAGACAGTTCTCCTTACAGCATATACTGCCATTCACTGAGAAATGTCCAAACGCAGCTCTTACCAGAAACGTGTTTCTAACTCCTGAATCTAAAGGGAGATTTAACTCACTTAGCTGAACAAATGCACAGCAGAGCAGATTGAAGGATACGTTTCTTCTGTGTTTTAGGCAGAGTTTTACTGCTATTTCGTTATATGCGGGAATAGTGCTGGAAATGCCTGGAAATGCCTGTTTTGAGATCTCTCCACAGAAAGGGTTTCCAGACTTCCCCTTCAACACATGAGTTTAACTCTGTACGTTGAATGCACACATTGAAGACCGTTCTGTTAGGTAGCTCCGTTTTGGTTTTAGAAGCAGACAGTTCTCCTTACAGCATATACTCCCATTCACTGAGAAATGTCCAAACACAGCTCTTACCAGAAACGTGTTTCTAACTCCTGAATCTAAAGGGAGATTTAAATCACTTAGCTGAACAAACGCACAGCAGAGCAGATTGAAGGATACGTTTCTTCTGTGTTTTAGGCAGAGTTTTACTGCTATTTCGTTATATGCGGGAATAGTGCTGGAAATGCCTGTTCTGAGATCTCTCCACAGAAAGCGTTTCCAGACTTCCCCTTCAACACACGAGTTTAACTCTGTACGTTGAATGCACACATTGAAGACCGTTCTGTTAGGTAGCTCCGTTTTGGTTTTAGAAGCAGACAGTTCTCCTTACAGCATATACTCCCATTCACTGGGAAATGTCCAAACGCAGCTCTTACAAGAAACGTGTTTCTAACTCCTGAATCTAAAGGGAGATTTAACTCACTTAGCTGAACAAACGCACAGCAGAGCAGATTGAAGGATACGTTTCTTCTGTGTTTTAGGCAGAGTTTTACTGCTATTTCGTTATATGCGGGAATAGTGCTGGAAATGCCTGGAAATGCCTGTTTTGAGATCTTTCCACAGAAAGCGTTTCCACACTTCCCCTTCAACACACGAGTTTAACTCTGTAAGTTGAATGCACACATTGAAGACCGTTCTGTTAGGTAGCTCCATTTTGCTTTTAGAAGCAGACAGTTCTCCTTACAACATATACTCCCATTCACTGAGAAATGTCCAAACGCAGCTCTTACCAGAAACGTGTTTCTAACTCCTGAATCTAAAGGGAGATTTAACTCACTTAGCTGAACAAACGCACAGCAGAGCAGATTGAAGGATACGTTTCTTCTGTGTTTTAGGCAGAGTTTTACTGCTATTTCGTTATATGCGGGAATAGTGCTGGAAATGCCTGTTTTGAGATCTCTCCACAGAAAGCGTTTCCAGACTTCCCCTTCAACACACGAGTTTAACTCTGTAAGTTGAATGCACACATTGAAGACCGTTCTGTTAGGTAGCTCCGTTTTGGTTTTAGAAGCAGACAGTTCTCCTTACAGCATATACTCCCATTCACTGAGAATTGTCCAAACGCAGCTCTTACCAGAAACGTGTTTCTAACTCCTGAATCTAAAGTGAGATTTAACTCACTTAGCTGAACAAACGCACAGCAGAGCAGATTGAAGGATACGTTTCTTCTGTGTTTAAGGCAGAGTTTTACTGCTATTTCGTTATATGCGGGAATAGTGCTGGAAATGCCTGTTTTGAGATCTCTCCACAGAAAGCGTTTCCAGACTTCCCCTTCAACACACGAGTTTAACTCTGTAAGTTGAATGCACACATTGAAGACCGTTCTGTTAGGTAGCTCGGTTTTGGTTTTAGAAGCAGACAGTTCTCCTTACAGCATATACTGCCATTTACTGAGAAATGTCCAAACGCAGCTCTTACCAGAAACGTGTTTCTAACTCCTGAATCTAAAGGGAGATTTAACTCACTTAGCTGAACAAATGCACAGCAGAGCAGATTGAAGGATACGTTTCTTCTGTGTTTTAGGCAGAGTTTTACTGCTATTTCGTTATATGCGGGAATAGTGCTGGAAATGCCTGGAAATGCCTGTTCTGAGATCTCTCCACAGAAAGGGTTTCCAGACTTCCCCTTCAACACACGAGTTTAACTCTGTAAGTTGAATGCACACATTGAAGACCGTTCTGTTAGGTAGCTCCGTTTTGGTTTTAGAAGCAGACAGTTCTCCTTACAGCATATACTCCCATTCACTGAGAAATGTCCAAACAGAGCTCTTACCAGAAACGTGTTTCTAACTCCTGAATCTAAAGGGAGATTTAACTCACTTAGCTGAACAAACGCACAGCAGAGCAGATTGAAGGATACGTTTCTTCTGTGTTTTAGGCAGAGTTTTACTGCTATTTCGTTATATGCGGGAATAGTGCTGGAAATGCCTGTTTTGAGATCTCTCCACAGAAAGCGTTTCCAGACTTCCCCTTCAACACACGAGTTTAACTCTGTAAGTTGAATGCACACATTGAAGACCGTTCTGTTAGGTAGCTCCGTTTTGGTTTTAGAAGCAGACAGTTCTCCTTACAGCATATATTCCCATTCACTGAGAAATGTCCAAACGCAGCTCTTACCAGAAACGTGTTTCTAACTCCTGAATCTAAAGGGAGATTTAACTCACTTAGCTGAACAAACACACAGCAGAGCAGATTGAAGGATACGTTTCTTCTGTGTTTAAGGCAGAGTTTTACTGCTATTTCGTTATATGCGGGAATAGTGCTGGAAATGCCTGTTTTGAGATCCCTCCACAGAAAGCGTTTCCAGACTTCCCCTTCAACACACGAGTTTAACTCTGTAAGTTGAATGCACACATTGAAGACCGTTCTGTTAGGTAGCTCGGTTTTGGTTTTAGAAGCAGACAGTTCTCCTTACAGCATATACTGCCATTCACTGAGAAATGTCCAAACGCAGCTCTTACCAGAAACGTGTTTCTAACTCCTGAATCTAAAGGGAGATTTAACTCACTTAGCTGAACAAATGCACAGCAGAGCAGATTGAAGGATACGTTTCTTCTGTGTTTTAGGCAGAGTTTTACTGCTATTACGTTATATGCGGGAATAGTGCTGGAAATGCCTGGAAATGCCTGTTTTGAGATCTTTCCACAGAAAGCGTTTCCACACTTCCCCTTCAACACACGAGTTTAACTCTGTAAGTTGAATGCACACATTGAAGACCGTTCTGTTAGGTAGCTCCGTTTTGGTTTTAGAAGCAGACAGTTCTCCTTACAGCATATACTCCCATTCACTGAGAAATGTCCAAACGCAGCACTTACCAGAAACGTGTTTCTAACCCCTGAATCTAAAGGGAGATTTAACTCACTTAGCTGAACAAACGCACAGCAGAGCAGATTGACGGATACGTTTCTTCTGTGTTTTAGGCAGAGTTTTACTGCTATTTCGTTATATGCGGGAATAGTGCTGGAAATGCCTGTTTTGAGATCTCTCCACAGAAAGCGTTTCCAGACTTCCCGTTCAACACACGAGTTTATCTCTGTAAGTTGAATGCACACATTGAAGACCGTTCTGTTAGGTAGCTCCGTTTCGGTTTTAGAAGCAGACAGTTCTCCTTACAGCATATACCCCCATTCACTGAGAAATGTCCAAACGCAGCTCTTACCAGAAACGTGTTTCTAACTCCTGAATCTAAAGGGAGATTTAACTCACTTAGCTGAACAAACGCACAGCAGAGCAGATTGAAGGATACGTTTCTTCTGTGTTTAAGGCAGAGTTTTACTGCTATATCGTTATATGCGGGAATAGTGCTGGAAATGCCTGTTTTGAGATCTCTCCACAGAAAGCGTATCCAGACTTCCCCTTCAACACACGAGTTTAACTCTGTAAGTTGAATGCACACATTGAAGACCGTTCTGTTAGGTAGCTCGGTTTTGGTTTTAGAAGCAGACAGTTCTCCTTACAGCATATACTGCCATTCACTGAGAAATGTCCAAACGCAGCTCTTACCAGAAACGTGTTTCTAACTCCTGAATCTAAAGGGAGATTTAACTCACTTAGCTGAACAAACGCACAGCAGAGCAGATTGAAGGATACGTTTCTTCTGTGTTTTAGGCAGAGTTTTACTGCTATTTCGGTATATGCGGGAATAGTGCTGGAAATGCCTGTTTTGTGATCTCTCCACAGAAAGCGTTTCCAGACTTCCCCTTCAACACACGAGTTTAACTCTGTAAGTTGAATGCACACATTGAAGACCGTTCTGTTAGGTAGCTCCGTTTTGGTTTTAGAAGCAGACAGTTCTCCTTACAGCATATACTCCCATTCACTGAGAAATGTCCAAACGCAGCTCTTACCAGAAACGTGTTTCTAACTCCTGAATCTAAAGGGAGATTTAACTCACTTAGCTGAACAAACGCACAGCAGAGCAGATTGAAGGATAAGTTCCTTCTGTGTTTTAGGCAGAGTTTTACTGCTATTTCGTTATATGCGGGAATAGTGGTGGAAATGCCTGTTTTGAGATCTCTCCACAGAAAGCGTTTCCAGACTTCCCCTTCAACACACGAGTTTAACTCTGTAAGTTGAATGCAAACATTGAACACCGTTCTGTTAGGTTGCTCCGTTTTGGTTTTAGAAGCAGACAGTTCTCCTTACAGCATATACTCCCATTCACTGAGAAATGTCCAAACGCAGCTCTTACCAGACGTGTTTCTAACCCCTGTATCTAAAGGGAGATTTAACTCACTTAGCTGAACAAACGCACAGCAGAGCAGATTGAAGGATACGTTTCTTCTGTGTTTAAGGCAGAGTTTTACTGCTATTTCGTTATATGCGGGAATAGTGCTGGAAATGCCTGGAAATGCCTGTTTTGAGATCTCTCCACAGAAAGCGTTTCCAGACTTCCCCTTCAACACACGAGTTTAACTCTGTAAGTTGAATGCACACATTGAAGACCGTTCTGTTAGGTAGCTCCGTTTTGGTTTTAGAAGCACACAGTTCTCCTTACAGCATATACTCCCATTCACTGAGGAATGTCCAAACGCAGCTCTTACCAGAAACGTGTTTCTATCCCCTGAATCTAAAGGGAGATTTAACTCACTTAGCTGAACAAACGCACAGCAGAGCAGATTGAAGGATACGTTTCTTCTGTGTTTTAGGCAGATTTTTACTGCTATTTCGGTATATGCGGGAATAGTGCTGGAAATGCCTGTTTTGTGATCTCTCCACAGAAAGCGTTTCCAGACTTCCCCTTCAACACACGAGTTTAACTCTGTAAGTTGAATGCACACATTGAAGACCGTTCTGTTAGGTAGCTCCGTTTTGGTTTTAGAAGCAGACAGTTCTCCTTACAGCATATACTCCCATTCACTGAGAAATGTCCAAACGCAGCTCTTACCAGAAACGTGTTTCTAACTCCTGAATCTAAAGGGAGATTTAACTCACTTAGCTGAACAAACGCACAGCAGAGCAGATTGAAGGATAAGTTCCTTCTGTGTTTTAGGCAGAGTTTTACTGCTATTTCGTTATATGCGGGAATAGTGGTGGAAATGCCTGTTTTGAGATCTCTCCACAGAAAGCGTTTCCAGACTTCCCCTTCAACACACGAGTTTAACTCTGTAAGTTGAATGCAAACATTGAAGACCGTTCAGTTAGGTTGCTCCGTTTTGGTTTTAGAAGCAGACAGTTCTCCTTACAGCATATACTCCCATTCACTGAGAAATGTCCAAACGCAGCTCTTACCAGACGTGTTTCTAACCCCTGAATCTAAAGGGAGATTTAACTCACTTAGCTGAACAAACGCACAGCAGAGCAGATTGAAGGATACGTTTCTTCTTTGTTTTAGGCAGAGTTTTACTGCTATTTCGTTATATGCGGGAATAGTGCTGGAAATGCCTGGAAATGCCTGTTTTGAGATCTCTCCACAGAAAGCGTTTCCAGACTTCCCCTTCAACACACGAGTTTAACTGTGTAAGTTGAATGAACACATTGAAGACCGTTCTGTTAGGTAGTCCCGTTTTGGTTTTAGAAGCAGACAGTTCTCCTTACAGCATATACTCCCATTCACTGAGAAATGTCCAAACACAGCTCTTACCAGAAACGTGTTTCTAACTCCTGAATCTAAAGGGAGATTTAACTCACTTAGCTGAACAAACGCACAGCAGAGCAGATTGAAGGATACGTTTCTTCTGTGTTTTAGGCAGAGTTTTACTGCTATTTCGTTATATGCGGGAATAGTGCTGGAAATGCCTGTTTTGAGATCTCTCCACAGAAAGCGTTTCCAGACTTCCCCTTCAACACATGAGTTTAACTCTGTAAGTTGAATGCACACATTGAAGACCGTTCTGTTAGGTAGCTCCGTTTTGGTTTTAGAAGCAGACAGTTCTCCTTACAGCATATACTCCCATTCACTGAGGAATGTCCAAACGCAGCTCTTACCAGAAACGTGTTTCTAACCCCTGAATCTAAAGGGAGATTTAACTCACTTAGCTGAACAAATGCACAGCAGAGCAGATTGAAGGATACGTTTCTTCTGTGTTTTAGGCAGAGTTTTACTGCTATTTCGTTATATGCGGGAATAGTGCTGGAAATGCCTGGAAATGCCTGTTTTGTGATCTCTCCACAGAAAGCGTTTCCAGACTTCCCCTTCAACACACGAGTTTAACTCTGTAAGTTGAATGAACACATTGATGACCGTTCTGTTAGGTAGCTCCGTTTTGGTTTTAAAAGCAGACAGTTCTCCTTACAGCATATACTCCCATTCACTGAGAAATGTCCAAACGCAGCTCTTACAAGAAACGTGTTTCTAACTCCTGAATCTAAAGGGAGATTTAACTCACTTAGCTGAACAAACGCACAGCAGAGCAGATTGAAGGATACGTTTCTTCTGTGTTTTAGGCAGAGTTTTACTGCTATTTCGTTATATGCGGGAATAGTGCTGGAAATGCCTGGAAATGCCTGTTTTGAGATCTTTCCACAGAAAGCGTTTCCACACTTCCCCTTCAACACACGAGTTTAACTCTGTAAGTTGAATGCACACATTGAAGACCGTTCTGTTAGGTAGCTCCGTTTTGGTTTTAGAAGCAGACAGTTCTCCTGACAGCATATACTCCCATTCACTGAGAAATGTCCAAACGCAGCTCTTACAAGAAACGTGTTTCTAACTCCTGAATCTAAAGGGAGATTTAACTCACTTAGCTGAACAAACGCACAGCAGAGCAGATTGAAGGATACGTTTCTTCTGTGTTTTAGGCAGAGTTTTACTGCTATTTCGTTATATGCGGGAATAGTGCTGGAAATGCCTGTTTTGAGATCTCTCCACAGAAAGCGTTTCCAGACTGCCCCTTCAACACACGAGTTTAACTCTGTAAGTTGAATGCACACATTGAAGACCGTTCTGTTAGGTAGCTAAGTTTTGGTTTTAGAAGCAGACACTTCTCCTTACAGCATATACTCCCATTCACTGAGAAATGTCCAAACGCAGCACTTACCAGAAACGTGTTTCTAACTCCTGAATCTAAAGGGAGATTTAACTCACTTAGCTGAACAAACGCACAGCAGAGCAGATTGAAGGATACGTTTCTTCTGTGTTTTAGGCAGAGTTTTACTGCTATTTCGTTATATGCGGGAATAGTGCTGGAAATGCCTGTTTTGTGATCTCTCCACAGAAAGCGTTTCCAGACTTCCCCTTCAACACACGAGTTTAACTCTGTAAGTTGAATGCACACATTGAAGACCGTTCTGTTAGGTAGCTCCGTTTTGGTTTTAGAAGCAGACAGTTCTCCTTACAGCATATACTCCCATTCACTGAGAAATGTCCAAACGCAGCTCTTACCAGAAACGTGTTTCTAACTCCTGAATCTAAAGGGAGATTTAACTCACTTAGCTGAACAAACGCACAGCAGAGCAGATTGAAGGATAAGTTCCTTCTGTGTTTTTGGCAGAGTTTTACTGCTATTTCGTTATATGCGGGAATAGTGGTGGAAATGCCTGTTTTGAGATCTCTCCACAGAAAGCGTTTCCAGACTTCCCATTCAACACACGAGTTTAACTCTGTAAGTTGAATGCACACATTGAAGACCGTTCTGTTAGGTTGCTCCGTTTTGGTTTTTAAAGCAGACAGTTCTCCTTACAGCATATACTCCCATTCACTGAGAAATCTCCAAACGCAGCTCTTACCAGACGTGTTTCTAACCCCTGAATCTAAAGGGAGATTTAACTCACTTACCTGAACAAACGCACAGCAGAGCAGATTGAAGGATACGTTTCTTCTGTGTTTTAGGCAGAGTTTTACTGCTATTTCGTTATATGCGGGAATAGTGCTGGAAATGCCTGTTTTGAGATCACTCCACAGAAAGCGTTTCCAGACTTCCCCTTCAACACACGAGTTTAACTCTGTAAGTTGAATGGACACATTGAAGACCGTTCTGTTAGGTAGCTCCGTTTTGGTTTTAGAAGCAGACAGTTCTCCTTACAGCATATACTCCCATTCACTGAGAAATGTACAAACGCAGCTCTTACCAGAAACGTGTTTCTAACTCCTGAATCTAAAGGGAGATTTAACTCACTTACCTGAACAAACGCACAGCAGAGCAGATTGAAGGATACCTTTCTTCTGTGTTTAAGGCAGAGTTTTACTGCTATTTCGTTATATGCGGGAACAGTGCTGGAAATGCCTGTTTTGAGATATCTCCACAGAAAGCGTTTCCAGACTTCCCCTTCAACACACGAGTTTAACTCTGTAAGTTGAATGCACACATTGAAGACCGTTCTGTTAGGTAGCTCGGTTTTGGTTTTAGAAGCAGACAGTTCTCCTTACAGCATATACTGCCATTCACTGAGAAATGTCCAAACGCAGCTCTTACCAGAAACGTGTTTCTAACTCCTGAATCTAAAGGGAGATTTAACTCACTTAGCTGAACAAATGCACAGCAGAGCAGATAGAAGGATACGTTTCTTCTGTGTTTTAGGCAGAGTTTTACTGCTATTTCGTTATATGCGGGAATAGTGCTGGAAATGCCTGGAAATGCCTGTTTTGAGATCTCTCCACAGAAAGCGTTTCCAGACTTCCCCTTCAACACACGAGTTTAACTCTGTAAGTTGAATGCACACATTGATGACCGTTCTGTTAGGTAGCTCCGTTTTGGTTTTAGAAGCCTACAGTTCTCCTTACAGCATATACTCCCATTCACTGAGAAATGTCCAAACGCAGCTCTTACAAGAAACGTGTTTCTAACTCCTGAATCTAAAGGGAGATTTAACTCACTTAGCTGAACAAACGCACAGCAGAGCAGATTGAAGGATACGTTTCTTCTGTGTTTTAGGCAGAGTTTTACTGCTATTTCGTTATATGCGGGAATAGTGCTGGAAATGCCTGTTTTGTGATCTCTCCACAGAAAGCGTTTCCAGACTTCCCCTTCAACACACGAGTTTAACTCTGTAAGTTGAATGCACACATTGAAGACCGTTCTGTTAGGTAGCTCCGTTTTGGTTTTAGAAGCAGACAGTTCTCCTTACAGCATATACTCCCATTCACTGAGAAATGTCCAAACGCAGCTCTTACCAGAAACGTGTTTCTAACTCCTGAAACTAAAGGGAGATTTAACTCACTTAGCTGAACAAACGCACAGCAGAGCAGATTGAAGGATACGTTTCTTCTGTGTTTTAGGCAGAGTTTTACTGCTATTTCGTTATATGCGGGAATAGTGCTGGAAATGCCTGTTTTGAGATCTCTCCACAGAAAGCGTTCACAGACTTCCCCTTCAACACACGAGTTTAACTCTGTAAGTTGAATGCACACATTGAAGACCGTTCTGTTAGGTAGCTCCGTTTTGGTTTTAGAAGCAGACAGTTCTCCTTACAGCATATACTCCCATTCACTGAGAAATGTCCAAACGCAGCTCTTACCAGAAACGTGTTTCTAACTCCTGAATCTAAAGGGAGATTTAACTCACTTAGCTGAACAAACGGACAGCAGAGCAGATAGAAGGATACGTTTCTACTGTGTTTTAGGCAGAGTTTTACTGCTATTTCGTTATATGCGGGAATAGTGCTGGAAATGCCTGTTTTGTGATCTCTCCACAGAAAGCGTTTCCAGACTTCCCCTTCAACACACGAGTTTAACTCTGTAAGTTGAATGCACACATTGAAGACCGTTCTGTTAGGTAGCTCCGTTTTGGTTTTAGAAGCAGACAGTTCTCCTTACACCATATACTCCCATTCACTGAGAAATGTCCAAACGCAGCTCTTACCAGAAACGTGTTTCTAACTCCTGAATCTAAAGGGAGATTTAACTCACTTAGCTGAACAAACGCACAGCAGAGCAGATTGAAGGATAAGTTCCTTCTGTGTTTTAGGCAGAGTTTTACTGCTATTTCGTTATATGCGGGAATAGTGGTGGAAATGCCTGTTTTGAGATCTCTCCACAGAAAGCGTTTCCAGACTTCCCCTTCAACACACGAGTTTAACTCTGTAAGTTGAATGCACACATTGATGACCGTTCTGTTAGGTAGCTCCGTTTTGGTTTTAGAAGCAGACAGTTCTCCTTACAGCATATACTCCCATTCACTGAGAAATGTCCAAACGCAGCTCTTACAAGAAACGTGTTTCTAACTCCTGAATCTAAAGGGAGATTTAACTCACTTAGCTGAACAAACGCACAGCAGAGCAGATTGAAGGATACGTTTCTTCTGTGTTTTAGGCAGAGTTTTACTGCTATTTCGTTATATGCGGGAATAGTGCTGGAAATGCCTGGAAATGCCTGTTTTGAGATCTTTCCACAGAAAGCGTTTCCAGACTTCCCCTTCAACACACGAGTTTAACTCTCTAAGTTGAATGCACACATTGAAGACCGTTCTGTTAGGTAGCTCGCTTTTGGTTTTAGAAGCAGACAGTTCTCCTTCCAGCATATACTCCCATTCACTGAGAAATGTCCAAACGCAGCTCTTACCAGAAACGTGTTTCTAACTCCTGAATCTAAAGGGAGATTTAACTCACTTAGCTGAACAAACGCACAGCAGAGCAGATTGAAGGATACGTTTCTTCTGTGTTTTAGGCAGAGTTTTACTGCTATTTCGTTATATGCGGGAATAGTGCTGGAAATGCCTGTTTTGAGATCTCTCCACAGAAAGCGTTTCCAGACTTCCCCTTCCACACACGAGTTTAACTCTGTAAGTTGAATGCACACATTGAAGACCGTTCTGTTAGGTAGCTCCGTTTTGGTTTTAGAAGCAGACAGTTCTCCTTACAGCATATACTCCCATTCACTGAGAAATGTCCAAACGCAGCACTTACCAGAAACGTGTTTCTAACTCCTGAATCTAAAGGGAGATTTAACTCACTTAGCTGAACAAACGCACAGCAGAGCAGATTGAAGGATACGTTTCTTCTGTGTTTTAGGCTGAGTTTTACTGCTATTTCGTTATATGCGGGAATAGTGCTGGAAATGCCTGTTTTGTGATCTCTCCACAGAAAGCGTTTCCAGACTTCCCCTTCAACACACGAGTTTAACTCTGTAAGTTGAATGCACACATTGAAGACCGTTCTGTTAGGTAGCTCCGTTTTGGTTTTAGAAGCAGACAGTTCTCCTTACAGCATATACTCCCATTCACTGAGAAATGTCCAAACGCAGCTCTTACCAGAAACGTGTTTCTAACTCCTGAATCTAAAGGGAGATTTAACTCACTTAGCTGAACAAACGCACAGCAGAGCAGATTGAAGGATACGTTTCTTCTGTGTTTTAGACAGAGTTTTACTGCTATTTCGTTATATGCGGGAATAGTGCTGGAAATGCCTGGAAATGCCTGTTTTGAGATCTTTCCACAGAAAGCGTTTCCACACTTCCCCTTCAACACACGAGTTTAACTCTGTAAGTTGAATGCACACATTGAAGACCGTTCTGTTAGGTAGCTCCGTTTTGGTTTTAGAAGCAGACAGTTCTCCTTACAGCATATATTCCCATTCACTGAGAAATGTCCAAACGCAGCTCTTACCAGAAACGTGTTTCTAACTCCTGAATCGAAAGGGAGATTTAACTCACTTAGCTGAACAAACGCACAGCAGAGCAGATTGAAGGATACGTTTCTACTGTGTTTTAGGCAGAGTTTTACTGCTATTTCGTTATATGCGGGAATAGTGCTGGAAATGCCTGTTTTGTGATCTCTCCACAGAAAGCGTTTCCAGACTTCCCCTTCAACACACGAGTTTAACTCTGTAAGTTGAATGCACACATTGAAGACCGTTCTGTTAGGTAGCTCCGTTTTGGTTTAAGAAGCAGACAGTTCTCCTTACAGCATATACTCCCATTCACTGAGAAATGTCCAAACGCAGCTCTTACCAGAAACGTGTTTCTAACTCCTGAATCTAAAGGGAGATTTAACTCACTTAGCTGAACAAACGCACAGCAGAGCAGATTGAATGATACGTTTCTTCTGTGTTTTAGGCAGAGTTTTACTGCTATTTCGTTATATGCGGGAATAGTGCTGGAAATGCCTGTTTTGAGATCCCTCCACAGAAAGCGTTTCCAGACTTCCCCTTCAACACACGAGTTTAACTCTGTAAGTTGAATGCAAAAATTGAAGACCGTTCTGTTTGGTAGCTCCGTTTTGGTTTTAGAAGCAGACAGTTCTCCTTACAGCATATACTCCCATTCACTGAGAAATGTCCAAACGCAGCTCTTACCAGAAACGTGTTTCTAACTCCTGAATCTAAAGGGAGATTTAACTCACTTAGCTGAACAAACGCACAGCAGAGCAGATTGAAGGATACGTTTCTTCTGTGTTTAAGGCAGAGTTTTACTGCTATTTCGTTATATGCGGGAATAGTGCTGGAAATGCCTGGAAATGCCTGTTTTGAGATCTCTCCACCGAAAGCGTTTCCAGACTTCCCCTTCAACACACGAGTTTAACTCTGTAAGTTGAATGCACACATTGAAGACCGTTCTGTTAGGTAGCTCCGTTTTGGTTTTAGAAGCAGACAGTTCTCCTTACAGCATATACTCCCATTCACTGAGAAATGTCCAAACGCAGCTCTTACCAGAAACGTGTTTCTAACTCCTGAATCTAAAGGGAGATTTAACTCACTTAGCTGAACAAACGCACAGCAGAGCAGATTGATGGATACGTTTCTTCTGTGTTTTAGGCAGAGTTTTACTGCTATTTCGTTATATGCGGGAATAGTGCTGGAAATGCCTGTTTTGAGATCTCTCCACAGAAAGCGTTTCCAGACTTCCCCTTCAACACACGAGTTTAACTCTGTAAGTTCAATGCACACATTGAAGACCGTTCTGTTAGGTAGCTCCGTTTTGGTTTTAGAAGCAGACAGTTCGCCTTACAGCATATACTCCCATTCACTGAGGAATGTCCAAACGCAGCTCTTACCAGAAACGTGTTTCTAACTCCTGAATCTAAAGGGAGATTTAACTCACTTAGCTGAACAAATGCACAGCAGAGCAGATTGAAGGATACGTTTCTTCTGTGTTTTAGGCAGAGTTTTACTGCTATTTCGTTATATGCGGGAATAGTGCTGGAAATGCCTGGAAATGCCTGTTTTGAGATCTCTCCACAGAAAGCGTTTCCAGACTTCCCCTTCAACACACGAGTTTAACTCTGTAAGTTGAATGCACACATTGAAGACCGTTCTGTTAGGTAGCTCCGTTTTGGTTTTAGAAGCAGACAGTTCTCCTTACAGCATATACTCCCATTCACTGAGAAATGTCCAAACGCAGCTCTTACCAGAAACGTGTTTCTAACTCCTGAATCTAAAGGGAGATTTAACTCACTTAGCTGAACAAACGCACAGCAGAGCAGATTGAAGGATACGTTTCTTCTGTGTTTTAGACAGAGTTTTACTGCTATTTCGTTATATGCGGGAATAGGGCTGGAAATGCCTGTTTTGAGATCTCTCCACAGAAAGCGTTTCCAGACTTCCCCTTCAACACACGAGTTTAACTCTGTAAGTTGAATGCACACATTGAAGACCGTTCTGTTAGGTAGCTCCGTTTTCGTTTTAGAAGCAGACATTTCTCCTTACAGCATATACTCCCATTCACTGAGGAATGTCCAAACGCAGCTCTTACCAGAAACGTGTTTCTAACTCCTGAATCTAAAGGGAGATTTAACTCACTTAGCTGAAGAAACGCACTGCAGAGCAGATTGAAGGATACGTTTCTTCTGTGTTTTAGGTAGAGTTTTACTGCTATTTCGTTATATGCGGGAATAGTGCTGGAAATGCCTGTTTTGAGATCTCTCCACAGAAAGCGTTTCCAGACTTCCCCTTCAACACACGAGTTTAACTCTGTAAGTTGAATGCAAAAATTGAAGACCGTTCTGTTTGGTAGCTCCGTTTTGGTTTTAGAAGCAGACAGTTCTCCTTACAGCATATACTCCCATTCACTGAGAAATGTCCAAACGCAGCTCTTACCAGAAACGTGTTTCTAACTCCTGAATCTAAAGGGAGATTTAACTCACTTAGCTGAACAAACGCACAGCAGAGCAGATTGAAGGATACGTTTCTTCTGTGTTTAAGGCAGAGTTTTACTGCTATTTCGTTATATGCGGGAATAGTGCTGGAAATGCCTGGAAATGCCTGTTTTGAGATCTCTCCACCGAAAGCGTTTCCAGACTTCCCCTTCAACACACGAGTTTAACTCTGTAAGTTGAATGCACACATTGAAGACCGTTCTGTTAGGTAGCTCCGTTTTGGTTTTAGAAGCAGACAGTTTTCCTTACAGCATATACTCCCATTCACTGAGAAATGTCCAAACGCAGCTCTTACCAGAAACGTGTTTCTAACTCCTGAATCTAAAGGGAGATTTAACTCACTTAGCTGAACAAACGCACAGCAGAGCAGATTGAAGGATACGTTTCTTCTGTGTTTAAGGCAGAGTTTTACTGCTATTTCGTTATATGCGGGAATAGTGCTGGAAATGCCTGTTTTGAGATCTCTCCACAGAAAGCGTTTCCAGACTTCCCATTCAACACACGAGTTTAACTCTGTAAGTTGAATGCACACATTGAAGACCGTTCTGTTAGGTAGCTCAGTTTTGGTTTTAGAAGCAGACAGTTCTCCTTACAGCATATACTCCCATTCACTGAGAAATGTCCAAACGCAGCTCTTATCAGAAACGTGTTTCTAACTCCTGAATCTAAAGGGAGATTTAACTCACTCAGCTGAACAAACGCACAGCAGAGCAGATTGAAGGATACGTTTCTTCTGTGTTTTAGGCAGAGTTTTACTGCTATTTCGTTATATGCGGGAATAGTGCTGGAAATGCCTGTTTTGAGATCTCTCCACAGAAAGCGTTTCCAGACTTCCCCTTCAACACACGAGTTTAACTCTGTAAGTTGAATGCACACATTGAAGACCGTTCTGTTAGGTAGCTCAGTTTTGGTTTTAGAAGCAGACAGTTCTCCTTACAGCATATACTCCCATTCACTGAGAAATGTCCAAACGCAGCTCTTACCAGAAACGTGTTTCTAACTCCTGAATCTAAAGGGAGATTTAACTCACTTAGCTGAACAAACGCACAGCAGAGCAGATTGAAGGATACGTTTCTTCTGTGTTTTAGGTAGAGTTTTACTGCTATTTCGTTATATGCGGGAATAGTGCTGGAAATGCCTGTTTTGAGATCTCTCCACAGAAAGCGTTTCCAGACTTCCCCTTCAACACACGAGTTTAACTCTGTAAGTTGAATGCACACATTGAAGACCGTTCTGTTAAGTAGCTCCGTTTTGGTTTTAGAAGCAGACAGTTCTCCTTACAGAATATACTCCCATTCACTGAGAAATGTCCAAACGCAGCTCTTACCAGAAACGTGTTTCTAACTCCTGAATCTAAAGGGAGATTTAACTCACTTCGCTGAACAAACGCACAGCAGAGCAGATTGAAGGATACGTTTCTTCTATGTTTTAGGCACAGTTTTACTGCTATTTCGTTATATGCGGGAATAGTGCTGGAAATGCCTGTTTTGAGATCTCTCCACAGAAAGCGTTTCCAGACTTCCCCTTCAACACACGAGTTTAACCCTGTAAGATGAATGCAAAAATTGAAGACCGTTCTGTTTGGTAGCTCCGTTTTGGTTTTAGAAGCAGACAGTTCTCCTTACAGCATATACTCCCATTCACTGAGAAATGTCCAAACGCAGCTCTTACCAGAAACGTGTTTCTAACTCCTGAATCTAAAGGGAGATTTAACTCACTTAGCTGAACAAACGCACAGCAGAGCAGATTGAAGGATACGTTTCTTCTGTGTTTAAGGCAGAGTTTTACTGCTATTTCGTTATATGCGGGAATAGTGCTGGAAATGCCTGTTTTGAGATCTCTCCACAGAAAGCGTTTCCAGACTTCCCCTTCAACACACGAGTTTAACTCTGTAAGTTGAATGCACACATTGAAGACCGTTCTGTTAGGTAGCTCCGTTTTGGTTTTAGAAGCAGAGAGTTCTCCTTACAGCATATACTCCCATTCACTGAGGAATGTCCAAACGCAGCTCTTACCAGAAACGTGTTTCTAACTCCTGAATCTAAAGGGAGATTTAACTCACTTAGCTGAAGAAACGCACTGCAGAGCAGATTGAAGGATACGTTTCTTCTGTGTTTTAGGCAAAGTTTTACTGCTATTTCGTTATATGCGGGAATAGTGCTGGAAATGCCTGTTTTGAGATCTCTCCACAGAAAGCGTTTCCAGACTTCCCCTTCAACACACGAGTTTAACTCTGTACGTTGAATGCACACATTGAAGACCGTTCTGTTAGGTAGCTCCGTTTTGGTTTTAGAAGCAGACAGTTCTCCTTACAGCATATACTCCCATTCACTGAGAAATGTCCAAACGCAGCCCTTACCAGAAACGTGTTTCTAACTCCTGAATCTAAAGGGAGATTTAACTCACTTAGCTGAACAAACGCACAGCAGAGCAGATTGAAGGATACCTTTCTTCTTTGTTTTAGGCAGAGTTTTACTGCTATTTCGTTATATGCGGGAATAGTGCTGGAAATGCCTGTTTTGAGATCTCTCCACAGAAAGCGTTTCCAGACTTCCCCTTCAACCCACGAGTTTAACTCTGTAAGTTGAATGCACACATTGAAGACCGTTCTGTTAGGTAGCTCCGTTTTGGTTTTAGAAGCAGACAGTTCTCCTTACAGCATATACTCCCATTCACTGAGAAATGTCCAAACGCAGCTCTTACCAGAAACGTGTTTCTAACTCCTGAATCTAAAGGGAGATTTAACTCACTTAGCTGAACAAACGCACAGCAGAGCAGATTGAAGGATACGTTTCTTCTGTGTTTTAGGCAGAGTTTTACTGCTATTTCGTTATATGCGGGAATAGTGCTGGAAATGCCTGTTTTGAGATCTCTCCACAGAAAGCGTTTCCAGACTTCCCCTTCAACACACGAGTTTAACTCTGTAAGTTGAATGCAAAAATTGAAGACCGTTCTGTTTGGTAGCTCCGTTTTGGTTTTAGAAGCAGACAGTTCTCCTTACAGCATATACTCCCATTCACTGAGAAATGTCCAAACGCAGCTCTTACCAGAAACGTGTTTCTAACTCCTGAATCTAAAGGGAGATTTAACTCACTTAGCTGAACAAACGCACAGCAGAGCAGATTGAAGGATACGTTTCTTCTGTGTTTAAGGCAGAGTTTTACTGCTATTTCGTTATATGCGGGAATAGTGCTGGAAATGCCTGTTTTGAGATCTCTCCACAGAAAGCGTTTCCAGACTTCCCCTTCAACACACGAGTTTAACTCTGTAAGTTGAATGCACACATTGAAGACCGTTCTGTTAGGTAGCTCCGTTTTGGTTTTAGAAGCAGACAGTTCTCCTTACAGCATATACTCCCATTCACTGAGAAATGTCCAAACGCAGCACTTACCAGAAACGTGTTTCTAACTCCTGAATCTAAAGGGAGATTTAACTCACTTAGCTGAACAAACGCACAGCAGAGCAGATTGAAGGATACGTTTCTTCTGTGTTTTAGGCTGAGTTTTACTGCTATTTCGTTATATGCGGGAATAGTGCTGGAAATGCCTGTTTTGTGATCTCTCCACAGAAAGCGTTTCCAGACTTCCCCTTCAACACACGAGTTTAACTCTGTAAGTTGAATGCACACATTGAAGACCGTTCTGTTAGGTAGCTCCGTTTTGGTTTTAGAAGCAGACAGTTCTCCTTACAGCATATACTCCCATTCACTGAGAAATGTCCAAACGCAGCTCTTACCAGAAACGTGTTTCTAACTCCTGAATCTAAAGGGAGATTTAACTCACTTAGCTGAACAAACGCACAGCAGAGCAGATTGAAGGATACGTTTCTTCTGTGTTTTAGACAGAGTTTTACTGCTATTTCGTTATATGCGGGAATAGTGCTGGAAATGCCTGGAAATGCCTGTTTTGAGATCTTTCCACAGAAAGCGTTTCCACACTTCCCCTTCAACACACGAGTTTAACTCTGTAAGTTGAATGCACACATTGAAGACCGTTCTGTTAGGTAGCTCCGTTTTGGTTTTAGAAGCAGACAGTTCTCCTTACAGCATATATTCCCATTCACTGAGAAATGTCCAAACGCAGCTCTTACCAGAAACGTGTTTCTAACTCCTGAATCGAAAGGGAGATTTAACTCACTTAGCTGAACAAACGCACAGCAGAGCAGATTGAAGGATACGTTTCTACTGTGTTTTAGGCAGAGTTTTACTGCTATTTCGTTATATGCGGGAATAGTGCTGGAAATGCCTGTTTTGAGATCTCTCCACAGAAAGCGTTTCCAGACTTCCCCTTCAACACACGAGTTTAACTCTGTAAGTTGAATGCACACATTGAAGACCGTTCTGTTAGGTAGCTCCGTTTTGGTTTTAGAAGCAGACAGTTCTCCTTACAGCATATATTCCCATTCACTGAGAAATGTCCAAACGCAGCTCTTACCAGAAACGTGTTTCTAACTCCTGAATCTAAAGGGAGATTTAACTCACTTAGCTGAACAAACGCACAGCAGAGCAGATTGAAGGATACGTTTCTACTGTGTTTTAGGCAGAGTTTTACTGCTATTTCGTTATATGCGGGAATAGTGCTAGAAATGCCTGTTTTGTGATCTCTCCACAGAAAGCGTTTCCAGACTTCCCCTTCAACACACGAGTTTAACTCTGTAAGTTGAATGCACACATTGAAGACCGTTCTGTTAGGTAGCTCCGTTTTGGTTTTAGAAGCAGACAGTTCTCCTTACACCATATACTCCCATTCACTGAGAAATGTCCAAACGCAGCTCTTACCAGAAACGTGTTTCTAACTCCTGAATCTAAAGGGAGATTTAACTCACTTAGCTGAACAAACGCACAGCAGAGCAGATTGAAGGATAAGTTCCTTCTGTGTTTTAGGCAGAGTTTTACTGCTATTTCGTTATATGCCTGAATAGTGGTGGAAATGCCTGTTTTGAGATCTCTCCACAGAAAGCGTTTCCAGACTTCCCCTTCAACACACGAGTTTAACTCTGTAAGTTGAATGCACACATTGATGACCGTTCTGTTAGGTAGCTCCGTTTTGGTTTTAGAAGCAGACAGTTCTCCTTACAGCATATACTCCCATTCACTGAGAAATGTCTAAACGCAGCTCTTACAAGAAACGTGTTTCTAACTCCTGAATCTAAAGGGAGATTTAACTCACTTAGCTGAACAAACGCACAGCAGAGCAGATTGAAGGATACGTTTCTTCTGTGTTTTAGGCTGAGTTTTACTGCTATTTCGTTATATGCGGGAATAGTGCTGGAAATGCCTGTTTTGTGATCTCTCCACAGAAAGCGTTTCCAGACTTCCCCTTCAACACACGAGTTTAACTCTGTAAGTTGAATGCACACATTGAAGACCGTTCTGTTAGGTAGCTCCGTTTTGGTTTTAGAAGCAGACAGTTCTCCTTACAGCATATACTCCCATTCACTGAGAAATGTCCAAACGCAGCTCTTACCAGAAACGTGTTTCTAACTCCTGAATCTAAAGGGAGATTTAACTCACTTAGCTGAACAAACGCACAGCAGAGCAGATTGAAGGATACGTTTCTTCTGTGTTTTAGGCAGAGTTTTACTGCTATTTCGTTATATGCGGGAATAGTGGTGGAAATGCCTGTTTTGAGATCTCTCCACAGAAAGCGTTTCCAGACTTCCCCTTCAACACACGAGTTTAACTCTGTAAGTTGAATGCACGCATTGAAGACCGTTCTGTTAGGTAGCTCCGTTTTGGTTTTAGAAGCAGACAGTTCTCCTTACAGCATATACTCCCATTCACTGAGAAATGTCCAAACGCAGCTCTTACCAGAAACGTGTTTCTAACTCCTGAATCTAAAGGGAGATTTAACTCACTTACCTGAACAAACGCACAGCAGAGCAGATTGAAGGATACGTTTCTTCTGTGTTTAAGGCAGAGTTTTACTGCTATTTCGTTATATGCGGGAATAGTGCTGGAAATGCCTGGAAATGCCTGTTTTGAGATCTTTCCACAGAAAGCGTTTCCACACTTCCCCTTCAACACACGAGTTTAACTCTGTAAGTTGAATGCGCACATTGAAGACCGTTCTGGTAGGTAGCTCCGTTTTGGTTTTAGAAGCAGACAGTTCTCCTTACAGCATATACTCCCATTCACTGAGAAATGTCCAAACGCAGCTCTTACCAGAAACGTGTTTCTAACTCCTGAATCTAAAGGGAGATTTAACTCACTTAGCTGAACAAACGCACAGCAGAGCAGATTGAAGGATAAGTTCCTTCTGTGTTTTAGGCAGAGTTTTACTGCTATTTCGTTATATGCGGGAATAGTGGTGGAAATGCCTGTTTTGAGATCTCTCCACAGAAAGCGTTTCCAGACTTCCCCTTCAACACACGAGTTTAACTCTGTAAGTTGAATGCACACATTGATGACCGTTCTGTTAGGTAGCTCCGTTTTGGTTTTAGAAGCAGACAGTTCTCCTTACAGCGTATACTCCCATTCACTGAGAAATGTCCAAACGCAGCTGTTACAAGAAACGTGTTTCTAACTCCTGAATCTAAAGGGAGATTTAACTCACTTAGCTGAACAAACGCACAGCAGAGCAGATTGATGGATACGTTTCTTCTGTGTTTTAGGCAGAGTTTTACTGCTATTTCGTTATATGCGGGAATAGTGCTGGAAATGCCTGTTTTGAGATCTCTCCACAGAAAGCGTTTCCAGACTTCCCCTTCAACACACGAGTTTAACTCTGTAAGTTCAATGCACACATTGAAGACCGTTCTGTTAGGTAGCTCCGTTTTGGTTTTAGAAGCAGACAGTTCGCCTTACAGCATATACTCCCATTCACTGAGGAATGTCCAAACGCAGCTCTTACCAGAAACGTGTTTCTAACTCCTGAATCTAAAGGGAGATTTAACTCACTTAGCTGAACAAATGCACAGCAGAGCAGATTGAAGGATACGTTTCTTCTGTGTTTTAGGCAGAGTTTTACTGCTATTTCGTTATATGCGGGAATAGTGCTGGAAATGCCTGGAAATGCCTGTTTTGAGATCTCTCCACAGAAAGCGTTTCCAGACTTCCCCTTCAACACACGAGTTTAACTCTGTAAGTTGAATGCACACATTGAAGACCGTTCTGTTAGGTAGCTCCGTTTTGGTTTTAGAAGCAGACAGTTCTCCTTACAGCATATACTCCCATTCACTGAGAAATGTCCAAACGCAGCTCTTACCAGAAACGTGTTTCTAACTCCTGAATCTAAAGGGAGATTTAACTCACTTAGCTGAACAAACGCACAGCAGAGCAGATTGAAGGATACGTTTCTTCTGTGTTTTAGACAGAGTTTTACTGCTATTTCGTTATATGCGGGAATAGGGCTGGAAATGCCTGTTTTGAGATCTCTCCACAGAAAGCGTTTCCAGACTTCCCCTTCAACACACGAGTTTAACTCTGTAAGTTGAATGCACACATTGAAGACCGTTCTGTTAGGTAGCTCCGTTTTCGTTTTAGAAGCAGACATTTCTCCTTACAGCATATACTCCCATTCACTGAGGAATGTCCAAACGCAGCTCTTACCAGAAACGTGTTTCTAACTCCTGAATCTAAAGGGAGATTTAACTCACTTAGCTGAAGAAACGCACTGCAGAGCAGATTGAAGGATACGTTTCTTCTGTGTTTTAGGTAGAGTTTTACTGCTATTTCGTTATATGCGGGAATAGTGCTGGAAATGCCTGTTTTGAGATCTCTCCACAGAAAGCGTTTCCAGACTTCCCCTTCAACACACGAGTTTAACTCTGTAAGTTGAATGCAAAAATTGAAGACCGTTCTGTTTGGTAGCTCCGTTTTGGTTTTAGAAGCAGACAGTTCTCCTTACAGCATATACTCCCATTCACTGAGAAATGTCCAAACGCAGCTCTTACCAGAAACGTGTTTCTAACTCCTGAATCTAAAGGGAGATTTAACTCACTTAGCTGAACAAACGCACAGCAGAGCAGATTGAAGGATACGTTTCTTCTGTGTTTAAGGCAGAGTTTTACTGCTATTTCGTTATATGCGGGAATAGTGCTGGAAATGCCTGGAAATGCCTGTTTTGAGATCTCTCCACCGAAAGCGTTTCCAGACTTCCCCTTCAACACACGAGTTTAACTCTGTAAGTTGAATGCACACATTGAAGACCGTTCTGTTAGGTAGCTCCGTTTTGGTTTTAGAAGCAGACAGTTTTCCTTACAGCATATACTCCCATTCACTGAGAAATGTCCAAACGCAGCTCTTACCAGAAACGTGTTTCTAACTCCTGAATCTAAAGGGAGATTTAACTCACTTAGCTGAACAAACGCACAGCAGAGCAGATTGAAGGATACGTTTCTTCTGTGTTTAAGGCAGAGTTTTACTGCTATTTCGTTATATGCGGGAATAGTGCTGGAAATGCCTGTTTTGAGATCTCTCCACAGAAAGCGTTTCCAGACTTCCCATTCAACACACGAGTTTAACTCTGTAAGTTGAATGCACACATTGAAGACCGTTCTGTTAGGTAGCTCAGTTTTGGTTTTAGAAGCAGACAGTTCTCCTTACAGCATATACTCCCATTCACTGAGAAATGTCCAAACGCAGCTCTTATCAGAAACGTGTTTCTAACTCCTGAATCTAAAGGGAGATTTAACTCACTCAGCTGAACAAACGCACAGCAGAGCAGATTGAAGGATACGTTTCTTCTGTGTTTTAGGCAGAGTTTTACTGCTATTTCGTTATATGCGGGAATAGTGCTGGAAATGCCTGTTTTGAGATCTCTCCACAGAAAGCGTTTCCAGACTTCCCCTTCAACACACGAGTTTAACTCTGTAAGTTGAATGCACACATTGAAGACCGTTCTGTTAGGTAGCTCAGTTTTGGTTTTAGAAGCAGACAGTTCTCCTTACAGCATATACTCCCATTCACTGAGAAATGTCCAAACGCAGCTCTTACCAGAAACGTGTTTCTAACTCCTGAATCTAAAGGGAGATTTAACTCACTTAGCTGAACAAACGCACAGCAGAGCAGATTGAAGGATACGTTTCTTCTGTGTTTTAGGTAGAGTTTTACTGCTATTTCGTTATATGCGGGAATAGTGCTGGAAATGCCTGTTTTGAGATCTCTCCACAGAAAGCGTTTCCAGACTTCCCCTTCAACACACGAGTTTAACTCTGTAAGTTGAATGCACACATTGAAGACCGTTCTGTTAAGTAGCTCCGTTTTGGTTTTAGAAGCAGACAGTTCTCCTTACAGAATATACTCCCATTCACTGAGAAATGTCCAAACGCAGCTCTTACCAGAAACGTGTTTCTAACTCCTGAATCTAAAGGGAGATTTAACTCACTTCGCTGAACAAACGCACAGCAGAGCAGATTGAAGGATACGTTTCTTCTATGTTTTAGGCACAGTTTTACTGCTATTTCGTTATATGCGGGAATAGTGCTGGAAATGCCTGTTTTGAGATCTCTCCACAGAAAGCGTTTCCAGACTTCCCCTTCAACACACGAGTTTAACCCTGTAAGATGAATGCAAAAATTGAAGACCGTTCTGTTTGGTAGCTCCGTTTTGGTTTTAGAAGCAGACAGTTCTCCTTACAGCATATACTCCCATTCACTGAGAAATGTCCAAACGCAGCTCTTACCAGAAACGTGTTTCTAACTCCTGAATCTAAAGGGAGATTTAACTCACTTAGCTGAACAAACGCACAGCAGAGCAGATTGAAGGATACGTTTCTTCTGTGTTTAAGGCAGAGTTTTACTGCTATTTCGTTATATGCGGGAATAGTGCTGGAAATGCCTGTTTTGAGATCTCTCCACAGAAAGCGTTTCCAGACTTCCCCTTCAACACACGAGTTTAACTCTGTAAGTTGAATGCACACATTGAAGACCGTTCTGTTAGGTAGCTCCGTTTTGGTTTTAGAAGCAGAGAGTTCTCCTTACAGCATATACTCCCATTCACTGAGGAATGTCCAAACGCAGCTCTTACCAGAAACGTGTTTCTAACTCCTGAATCTAAAGGGAGATTTAACTCACTTAGCTGAAGAAACGCACTGCAGAGCAGATTGAAGGATACGTTTCTTCTGTGTTTTAGGCAAAGTTTTACTGCTATTTCGTTATATGCGGGAATAGTGCTGGAAATGCCTGTTTTGAGATCTCTCCACAGAAAGCGTTTCCAGACTTCCCCTTCAACACACGAGTTTAACTCTGTACGTTGAATGCACACATTGAAGACCGTTCTGTTAGGTAGCTCCGTTTTGGTTTTAGAAGCAGACAGTTCTCCTTACAGCATATACTCCCATTCACTGAGAAATGTCCAAACGCAGCCCTTACCAGAAACGTGTTTCTAACTCCTGAATCTAAAGGGAGATTTAACTCACTTAGCTGAACAAACGCACAGCAGAGCAGATTGAAGGATACCTTTCTTCTTTGTTTTAGGCAGAGTTTTACTGCTATTTCGTTATATGCGGGAATAGTGCTGGAAATGCCTGTTTTGAGATCTCTCCACAGAAAGCGTTTCCAGACTTCCCCTTCAACCCACGAGTTTAACTCTGTAAGTTGAATGCACACATTGAAGACCGTTCTGTTAGGTAGCTCCGTTTTGGTTTTAGAAGCAGACAGTTCTCCTTACAGCATATACTCCCATTCACTGAGAAATGTCCAAACGCAGCTCTTACCAGAAACGTGTTTCTAACTCCTGAATCTAAAGGGAGATTTAACTCACTTAGCTGAACAAACGCACAGCAGAGCAGATTGAAGGATACGTTTCTTCTGTGTTTTAGGCAGAGTTTTACTGCTATTTCGTTATATGCGGGAATAGTGCTGGAAATGCCTGTTTTGAGATCTCTCCACAGAAAGCGTTTCCAGACTTCCCCTTCAACACACGAGTTTAACTCTGTAAGTTGAATGCAAAAATTGAAGACCGTTCTGTTTGGTAGCTCCGTTTTGGTTTTAGAAGCAGACAGTTCTCCTTACAGCATATACTCCCATTCACTGAGAAATGTCCAAACGCAGCTCTTACCAGAAACGTGTTTCTAACTCCTGAATCTAAAGGGAGATTTAACTCACTTAGCTGAACAAACGCACAGCAGAGCAGATTGAAGGATACGTTTCTTCTGTGTTTAAGGCAGAGTTTTACTGCTATTTCGTTATATGCGGGAATAGTGCTGGAAATGCCTGTTTTGAGATCTCTCCACAGAAAGCGTTTCCAGACTTCCCCTTCAACACACGAGTTTAACTCTGTAAGTTGAATGCACACATTGAAGACCGTTCTGTTAGGTAGCTCCGTTTTGGTTTTAGAAGCAGACAGTTCTCCTTACAGCATATACTCCCATTCACTGAGAAATGTCCAAACGCAGCACTTACCAGAAACGTGTTTCTAACTCCTGAATCTAAAGGGAGATTTAACTCACTTAGCTGAACAAACGCACAGCAGAGCAGATTGAAGGATACGTTTCTTCTGTGTTTTAGGCTGAGTTTTACTGCTATTTCGTTATATGCGGGAATAGTGCTGGAAATGCCTGTTTTGTGATCTCTCCACAGAAAGCGTTTCCAGACTTCCCCTTCAACACACGAGTTTAACTCTGTAAGTTGAATGCACACATTGAAGACCGTTCTGTTAGGTAGCTCCGTTTTGGTTTTAGAAGCAGACAGTTCTCCTTACAGCATATACTCCCATTCACTGAGAAATGTCCAAACGCAGCTCTTACCAGAAACGTGTTTCTAACTCCTGAATCTAAAGGGAGATTTAACTCACTTAGCTGAACAAACGCACAGCAGAGCAGATTGAAGGATACGTTTCTTCTGTGTTTTAGACAGAGTTTTACTGCTATTTCGTTATATGCGGGAATAGTGCTGGAAATGCCTGGAAATGCCTGTTTTGAGATCTTTCCACAGAAAGCGTTTCCACACTTCCCCTTCAACACACGAGTTTAACTCTGTAAGTTGAATGCACACATTGAAGACCGTTCTGTTAGGTAGCTCCGTTTTGGTTTTAGAAGCAGACAGTTCTCCTTACAGCATATATTCCCATTCACTGAGAAATGTCCAAACGCAGCTCTTACCAGAAACGTGTTTCTAACTCCTGAATCGAAAGGGAGATTTAACTCACTTAGCTGAACAAACGCACAGCAGAGCAGATTGAAGGATACGTTTCTACTGTGTTTTAGGCAGAGTTTTACTGCTATTTCGTTATATGCGGGAATAGTGCTGGAAATGCCTGTTTTGAGATCTCTCCACAGAAAGCGTTTCCAGACTTCCCCTTCAACACACGAGTTTAACTCTGTAAGTTGAATGCACACATTGAAGACCGTTCTGTTAGGTAGCTCCGTTTTGGTTTTAGAAGCAGACAGTTCTCCTTACAGCATATATTCCCATTCACTGAGAAATGTCCAAACGCAGCTCTTACCAGAAACGTGTTTCTAACTCCTGAATCTAAAGGGAGATTTAACTCACTTAGCTGAACAAACGCACAGCAGAGCAGATTGAAGGATACGTTTCTACTGTGTTTTAGGCAGAGTTTTACTGCTATTTCGTTATATGCGGGAATAGTGCTAGAAATGCCTGTTTTGTGATCTCTCCACAGAAAGCGTTTCCAGACTTCCCCTTCAACACACGAGTTTAACTCTGTAAGTTGAATGCACACATTGAAGACCGTTCTGTTAGGTAGCTCCGTTTTGGTTTTAGAAGCAGACAGTTCTCCTTACACCATATACTCCCATTCACTGAGAAATGTCCAAACGCAGCTCTTACCAGAAACGTGTTTCTAACTCCTGAATCTAAAGGGAGATTTAACTCACTTAGCTGAACAAACGCACAGCAGAGCAGATTGAAGGATAAGTTCCTTCTGTGTTTTAGGCAGAGTTTTACTGCTATTTCGTTATATGCCTGAATAGTGGTGGAAATGCCTGTTTTGAGATCTCTCCACAGAAAGCGTTTCCAGACTTCCCCTTCAACACACGAGTTTAACTCTGTAAGTTGAATGCACACATTGATGACCGTTCTGTTAGGTAGCTCCGTTTTGGTTTTAGAAGCAGACAGTTCTCCTTACAGCATATACTCCCATTCACTGAGAAATGTCTAAACGCAGCTCTTACAAGAAACGTGTTTCTAACTCCTGAATCTAAAGGGAGATTTAACTCACTTAGCTGAACAAACGCACAGCAGAGCAGATTGAAGGATACGTTTCTTCTGTGTTTTAGGCTGAGTTTTACTGCTATTTCGTTATATGCGGGAATAGTGCTGGAAATGCCTGTTTTGTGATCTCTCCACAGAAAGCGTTTCCAGACTTCCCCTTCAACACACGAGTTTAACTCTGTAAGTTGAATGCACACATTGAAGACCGTTCTGTTAGGTAGCTCCGTTTTGGTTTTAGAAGCAGACAGTTCTCCTTACAGCATATACTCCCATTCACTGAGAAATGTCCAAACGCAGCTCTTACCAGAAACGTGTTTCTAACTCCTGAATCTAAAGGGAGATTTAACTCACTTAGCTGAACAAACGCACAGCAGAGCAGATTGAAGGATACGTTTCTTCTGTGTTTTAGGCAGAGTTTTACTGCTATTTCGTTATATGCGGGAATAGTGGTGGAAATGCCTGTTTTGAGATCTCTCCACAGAAAGCGTTTCCAGACTTCCCCTTCAACACACGAGTTTAACTCTGTAAGTTGAATGCACGCATTGAAGACCGTTCTGTTAGGTAGCTCCGTTTTGGTTTTAGAAGCAGACAGTTCTCCTTACAGCATATACTCCCATTCACTGAGAAATGTCCAAACGCAGCTCTTACCAGAAACGTGTTTCTAACTCCTGAATCTAAAGGGAGATTTAACTCACTTACCTGAACAAACGCACAGCAGAGCAGATTGAAGGATACGTTTCTTCTGTGTTTAAGGCAGAGTTTTACTGCTATTTCGTTATATGCGGGAATAGTGCTGGAAATGCCTGGAAATGCCTGTTTTGAGATCTTTCCACAGAAAGCGTTTCCACACTTCCCCTTCAACACACGAGTTTAACTCTGTAAGTTGAATGCGCACATTGAAGACCGTTCTGGTAGGTAGCTCCGTTTTGGTTTTAGAAGCAGACAGTTCTCCTTACAGCATATACTCCCATTCACTGAGAAATGTCCAAACGCAGCTCTTACCAGAAACGTGTTTCTAACTCCTGAATCTAAAGGGAGATTTAACTCACTTAGCTGAACAAACGCACAGCAGAGCAGATTGAAGGATAAGTTCCTTCTGTGTTTTAGGCAGAGTTTTACTGCTATTTCGTTATATGCGGGAATAGTGGTGGAAATGCCTGTTTTGAGATCTCTCCACAGAAAGCGTTTCCAGACTTCCCCTTCAACACACGAGTTTAACTCTGTAAGTTGAATGCACACATTGATGACCGTTCTGTTAGGTAGCTCCGTTTTGGTTTTAGAAGCAGACAGTTCTCCTTACAGCGTATACTCCCATTCACTGAGAAATGTCCAAACGCAGCTGTTACAAGAAACGTGTTTCTAACTCCTGAATCTAAAGGGAGATTTAACTCACTTAGCTGAACAAACGCACAGCAGAGCAGATTGAAGGATAAGTTCCTTCTGTGTTTTAGGCAGAGTTTTACTGCTATTTCGTTATATGCGGGAAAAGTGGTGGAAATGCCTGTTTTGAGATCTCTCCACAGAAAGCGTTTCCAGACTTCCCCTTCAACACACGAGTTTAACTCTGTAAGTTGAATGCAAACATTGAAGACCGTTCTGTTAGGTTGCTCCGTTTTGGTTTTAGAAGCAGACAGTTCTCCTTACAGCATATACTCCCATTCACTGAGAAATGTCCAAACGCAGCTCTTACCAGACGTGTTTCTAACTCCTGAATCTAAAGGGAGATTGAACTCACTTAGCTGAACAAACGCACAGCAGAGCAGATTGAAGGATACGTTTCTTCTGTGTTTTAGACAGAGTTTTACTGCTATTTCGTTATATGCGGGAATAGTGCTGGAAATGCCTGGAAATGCCTGTCTTGAGATCTTTCCACAGAAAGCGTTTCCACACTTCCCCTTCAACACACGAGTTTAACTCTGTAAGTTGAATGCACACATTGAAGACCGTTCTGTTAGGTAGCTCCGTTTTGGTTTTAGAAGCAGACAGTTCTCCTTACAGCATATATTCCCATTCACTGAGAAATGTCCAAACGCAGCTCTTACCAGAAACGTGTTTCTAACTCCTGAATCTAAAGGGAGATTTAACTCACTTAGCTGAACAAACGCACAGCAGAGCAGATTGAAGGATACGTTTCTACTGTGTTTTAGGCAGAGTTTTACTGCTATTTCGTTATATGCGGGAATAGTGGTGGAAATGCCTGTTTTGAGATCTCTCCACAGAAAGCGTTTCCAGACTTCCCCTTCAACACACGAGTTTAACTCTGTAAGTTGAATGCACACATTGAAGACCGTTCTGTTAGGTAGCTCCGTTTTGGTTTTAGAAGCAGACAGTTCTCCTTACAGCATATACTCCCATTCACTGAGAAATGTCCAAACGCAGCTCTTACCAGAAACGTGTTTCTAACTCCTGAATCTAAAGGGAGATTTAACTCACTTAGCTGAACAAACGCACAGCAGAGCAGATTGAAGGATACGTTTCTTCTGTGTTTTAGGCAGAGTTTTACTGCTATTTCGTTATATGCGGGAATAGTGCTGGAAATGCCTGTTTTGAGATCTCTCCACAGAAAGCGTTTCCAGACTTCCCCTTCAACACACGAGCTTAACTCTGTAAGTTGAATGCACACATTGAAGTCCGTTCTGTTAGGTAGCTCCGTTTTGGTTTTAGAAGCAGACAGTTCTCCTGACAGCATATACTCCCATTCACTGAGGAATGTCCAAACGCAGCTCTTACCAGAAACGTGTTTCTAACCCCTGAATCTAAAGGGAGATTTAACTCACTTAGCTGAACAAATGCACAGCAGAGCAGATTGAAGGATACGTTTCTTCTGTGTTTTAGGCAGAGTTTTACTGCTATTTCGTTATATGCGGGAATAGTGCTGGAAATGCCTGGAAATGCCTGTTTTGAGATCTCTCCAGAGAAAGCGTTTCCAGACTTCCCCTTCAACACACGAGTTTAACTCTGTAAGTTGAATGAACACATTGATGACCGTTCTGTTAGGTAGCTCCGTTTTGGTTTTAGAAGCAGACAGTTCTCCTTACAGCATATACTCCCATTCACTGAGAAATGTCCAAACGCAGCTCTTACCAGAAACGTGTTTCTAACTCCTGAATCTAAAGGGAGATTTAACTCACTTAGCTGAACAAACGCACAGCAGAGCAGATTGAAGGATACGTTTCTTCTGTGTTTTAGGCAGAGTTTTACTGCTATTTCGTTATATGCGGGAATAGTGCTGGAAATGCCTGTTTTGAGATCTCTCCACAGAAAGCGTTTCCAGACTTCCCCTTCAACACACGAGTTTAACTCTGTAAGTTGAATGCACACATTGAAGACCGTTCTGTTAGGTAGCTCCGTTTTGGTTTTAGAAGCAGACAGTTCTCCTTACAGCATATACTCACATTCACTGAGAAATGTCCAAACGCAGCTCTTACCAGAAACGTGTTTCTAACTCCTGAATCTAAAGGGAGATTTAACTCACTTAGCTGAACAAACGCACAGCAGAGCAGATTGAAGGATACGTTTCTTCTGTGTTTAAGGCAGAGTTTTACTGCTATTTCGTTATATGCGGGAATAGTGCTGGAAATGCCTGTTTTGAGATCTCTCCACAGAAAGCGTTTCCAGACTTCCCCTTCAACACACGAGTTTAACTCTGTAAGTTGAATGCAAAAATTGAAGACCGTTCTGTTTGGTAGCTCCGTTTTGGTTTTAGAAGCAGACAGTTCTCCTTACAGCATATACTGCCATTCACTGAGAAATGTCCAAACGCAGCTCTTACCAGAAACGTGTTTCGAACTCCTGAATCTAAAGGGAGATTTAACTCACGTAGCTGAACAAATGCACAGCAGAGCAGATTGAAGGATACGTTTCTTCTGTGTTTTAGGCAGAGTTTTACTGCTATTTCGTTATATGCGGGAATAGTGCTGGAAATGCCTGGAAATGCCTGTTTTGAGATCTCTCCACAGAAAGGGTTTCCAGACTTCCCCTTCAACACACGAGTTTAACTCTGTAAGTTGAATGCACACATTGAAGACCGTTCTGTTAGGTAGCTCCGTTTTGGTTTTAGAAGCAGACAGTTCTCCTTACAGCATATACTCCCATTCACTGAGAAATGTCCAAACACATCTCTTACCAGAAACGTGTTTCTAACTCCTGAATCTAAAGGGAGATTTAACTCACTTAGCTGAACAAACGCACAGCAGAGCAGATTGAAGGATACGTTTCTTCTGTGTTTTAGGCAGAGTTTTACTGCTATTATGTTATATGCGGGAATAGTGCTGAAAATGCCTGTTTTGAGATCTCTCCACAGAAAGCGTTTCCAGACTTCCCCTTCAACACACGAGTTTAACTCTGTAAGTTGAATGCACACATTGAAGACCGTTCTGTTAGGTAGCTCCGTTTTGGTTTTAGAAGCAGACTGTTCTCCTTACAGCATATACGCCCATTCACTGGGAAATGTCCAAACGCAGCTCTTACAAGAAACGTGTTTCTAACTCCTGAATCTAAAGGGAGGTTTAACTCACTTAGCTGAACAAACGCACAGCAGAGCAGATTGAAGGATACGTTTCTTCTGTGTTTTAGGCAGAGTTTTACTGCTATTTCGTTATATGCGGGAATAGTGCTGGAAATGCCTGGAAATGCCTTTTTGAGATCTTTCCACAGAAAGCGTTTCCACACTTCCCCTTCAACACAGGAGTTTAACTCTGTAAGTTGAATGCACACATTGAAGACCGTTCTGTTAGGTAGCTCCGTTTTGGTTTTAGAAGCAGACAGTTCTCCTTACAGCATATACTCCCTTTCACTGAGAAATGTCCAAACGCAGCTCTTACCAGAAACGTGTTTCTAACTCCTGAATCTAAAGGGAGATTTAACTCACTTAGCTGAACAAACGCACAGCAGAGCAGATTGAAGGATACGTTTCTTCTGTGTTTTAGGCAGAGTTTTACTGCTATTTCGTTATATGCGGGAATAGTGCTGGAAATGCCTGTTTTGAGATCTCTCCACAGAAAGCGTTTCCAGACTTCCCCTTCAACACACGAGTTTAACTCTGTAAGTTGAATGCACACATTGAAGACCGTTCTGTTAGGTAGCTCCGTTTTGGTTTTAGAAGCAGACAGTTCTCCTTACAGCATATACTCCCATTCACTGAGGAATGTCCAAACGCAGCTCTTACCAGAAACGTGTTTCTAACCCCTGAATCTAAAGGGAGATTTAACTCACTTAGCTGAACAAATGCACAGCAGAGCAGATTGAAGGATACGTTTCTTCTGTGTTTTAGGCAGAGTTTTACTGCTATTTCGTTATATGCGGGAATAGTGCTGGAAATGCCTGGAAATGCCTGTTTTGAGATCTCTCCACAGAAAGCGTTTCCAGACTTCCCCTTCAACACACGAGTTTAACTCTGTAAGTTGAATGCACACATTGATGACCGTTCTGTTAGGTAGCTCCGTTTTGGTTTTAGAAGCAGACAGTTCTCCTTACAGCATATACTCCCATTCACTGAGAAATATCCAAACGCAGCTCTTACAAGTAACGTGTTTCTAACTCCTGAATCTAAAGGGAGATTTAACTCACTTAGCTGAACAAACGCACAGCAGAGCAGATTGAAGGATACGTTTCTTCTGTGTTTTAGGCAGAGTTTTACTGCTATTTCGTTATATGCGGGAATAGTGCTGGAAATGCCTGGAAATGCCTGTTTTGAGATCTTTCCACAGAAAGCGTTTCCACACTTCCCCTTCAACACACGAGTTTAACTCTGTAAGTTGAATGCACACATTGAAGACCGTTCTGCTAGGTAGCTCCGTTTTGGTTTTAGAAGCAGACAGTTCTCCTTACAGCATATACTCCCATTCACTGAGAAATGTCCAAACGCACCTCTTACCAGAAACGTGTTTCTAACTCCTGAATCTAAAGGGAGATTTAACTCACTTAGGTGAACAAACGCACAGCAGAGCAGATTGAAGGATACGTTTCTACTGTGTTTTAGGCAGAGTTTTACTGCTATTTCGTTATATGCGGGAATAGTGCTGGAAATGCCTGTTTTGTGATCTCTCCACAGAAAGCGTTTCCAGACTTCCCCTTCAACACACGAGTTTAACTCTGTAAGTTGAATGCACACATTGAAGACCGTTCTGTTAGGTAGCTCCGTTTTGGTTTAAGAAGCAGACAGTTCTCCTTACAGCATATACTCCCATTCACTGAGAAATGTCCAAACGCAGCTCTTACCAGAAACGTGTTTCTAACTCCTGAATCTAAAGGGAGATTTAACTCACTTAGCTGAACAAACGCACAGCAGAGCAGATTGAATGATACGTTTCTTCTGTGTTTTAGGCAGAGTTTTACTGCTATTTCGTTATATGCGGGAATAGTGCTGGAAATGCCTGTTTTGAGATCCCTCCACAGAAAGCGTTTCCAGACTTCCCCTTCAACACACGAGTTTAACTCTGTAAGTTGAATGCAAAAATTGAAGACCGTTCTGTTTGGTAGCTCCGTTTTGGTTTTAGAAGCAGACAGTTCTCCTTACAGCATATACTCCCATTCACTGAGAAATGTCCAAACGCAGCTCTTACCAGAAACGTGTTTCTAACTCCTGAATCTAAAGGGAGATTTAACTCACTTAGCTGAACAAACGCACAGCAGAGCAGATTGAAGGATACGTTTCTTCTGTGTTTAAGGCAGAGTTTTACTGCTATTTCGTTATATGCGGGAATAGTGCTGGAAATGCCTGGAAATGCCTGTTTTGAGATCTCTCCACCGAAAGCGTTTCCAGACTTCCCCTTCAACACACGAGTTTAACTCTGTAAGTTGAATGCACACATTGAAGACCGTTCTGTTAGGTAGCTCCGTTTTGGTTTTAGAAGCAGACAGTTCTCCTTACAGCATATACTCCCATTCACTGAGAAATGTCCAAACGCAGCTCTTACCAGAAACGTGTTTCTAACTCCTGAATCTAAAGGGAGATTTAACTCACTTAGCTGAACAAACGCACAGCAGAGCAGATTGATGGATACGTTTCTTCTGTGTTTTAGGCAGAGTTTTACTGCTATTTCGTTATATGCGGTAATAGTGCTGGAAATGCCTGTTTTGAGATCTCTCCACAGAAAGCGTTTCCAGACTTCCCCTTCAACACACGAGTTTAACTCTGTAAGTTCAATGCACACATTGAAGACCGTTCTGTTAGGTAGCTCCGTTTTGGTTTTAGAAGCAGACAGTTCGCCTTACAGCATATACTCCCATTCACTGAGGAATGTCCAAACGCAGCTCTTACCAGAAACGTGTTTCTAACTCCTGAATCTAAAGGGAGATTTAACTCACTTAGCTGAACAAATGCACAGCAGAGCAGATTGAAGGATACGTTTCTTCTGTGTTTTAGGCAGAGTTTTACTGCTATTTCGTTATATGCGGGAATAGTGCTGGAAATGCCTGGAAATGCCTGTTTTGAGATCTCTCCACAGAAAGCGTTTCCAGACTTCCCCTTCAACACACGAGTTTAACTCTGTAAGTTGAATGCACACATTGAAGACCGTTCTGTTAGGTAGCTCCGTTTTGGTTTTAGAAGCAGACAGTTCTCCTTACAGCATATACTCCCATTCACTGAGAAATGTCCAAACGCAGCTCTTACCAGAAACGTGTTTCTAACTCCTGAATCTAAAGGGAGATTTAACTCACTTAGCTGAACAAACGCACAGCAGAGCAGATTGAAGGATACGTTTCTTCTGTGTTTTAGACAGAGTTTTACTGCTATTTCGTTATATGCGGGAATAGGGCTGGAAATGCCTGTTTTGAGATCTCTCCACAGAAAGCGTTTCCAGACTTCCCCTTCAACACACGAGTTTAACTCTGTAAGTTGAATGCACACATTGAAGACCGTTCTGTTAGGTAGCTCCGTTTTCGTTTTAGAAGCAGACATTTCTCCTTACAGCATATACTCCCATTCACTGAGGAATGTCCAAACGCAGCTCTTACCAGAAACGTGTTTCTAACTCCTGAATCTAAAGGGAGATTTAACTCACTTAGCTGAAGAAACGCACTGCAGAGCAGATTGAAGGATACGTTTCTTCTGTGTTTTAGGCAGAGTTTTACTGCTATTTCGTTATATGCGGGAATAGTGCTGGAAATGCCTGTTTTGAGATCTCTCCACAGAAAGCGTTTCCAGACTTCCCCTTCAACACACGAGTTTAACTCTGTAAGTTGAATGCACACATTGAAGACCGTTCTGTTAGGTAGCTCCGTTTTGGTTTTAGAAGCAGACAGTTCTCCTTACAGCATATACTCCCATTCACTGAGAAATGTCCAAACGCAGCTCTTACCAGAAACGTGTTTCTAACTCCTGAATCTAAAGGGAGATTTAACTCACTTAGCTGAACAAACGCACAGCAGAGCAGATTGAAGGATACGTTTCTACTGTGTTTTAGGCAGAGTTTTACTGCTATTTCGTTATATGCGGGAATAGTGCTGGAAATGCCTGTTTTGTGATCTCTCCACAGAAAGCGTTTCCAGACTTCCCCTTCAACACACGAGTTTAACTCTGTAAGTTGAATGCACACATTGAAGACCGTTCTGTTAGGTAGCTCCGTTTTGGTTTTAGAAGCAGACAGTTCTCCTTACAGCATATACTCCCATTCACTGAGAAATGTCCAAACGCAGCCCTTACCAGAAACGTGTTTCTAACTCCTGAATCTAAAGGGAGATTTAACTCACTTAGCTGAACAAACGCACAGCAGAGCAGATTGAAGGATACGTTTCTTCTGTGTTTAAGGCAGAGTTTTACTGCTATTTCGTTATATGCGGGAATAGTGCTGGAAATGCCTGTTTTGAGATCCCTCCACAGAAAGCGTTTCCAGACTTCCCCTTCAACACACGAGTTTAACTCTGTAAGTTGAATGCAAAAATTGAAGACCGTTCTGTTTGGTAGCTCCGTTTTGGTTTTAGAAGCAGACAGTTCTCCTTACAGCATATACTCCCATTCACTGAGAAATGTCCAAACGCAGCTCTTACCAGAAACGTGTTTCTAACTCCTGAATCTAAAGGGAGATTTAACTCACTTAGCTGAACAAACGCACAGCAGAGCAGATTGAAGGATACGTTTCTTCTGTGTTTAAGGCAGAGTTTTACTGCTATTTCGTTATATGCGGGAATAGTGCTGGAAATGACTGGAAATGCCTGTTTTGAGATCTCTCCACCGAAAGCGTTTCCAGACTTCCCCTTCAACACACGAGTTTAACTCTGTAAGTTGAATGCACACATTGAAGACCGTTCTGTTAGGTAGCTCCGTTTTGGTTTTAGAAGCAGACAGTTCTCCTTACAGCATATACTCCCATTCACTGAGAAATGTCCAAACGCAGCTCTTACCAGAAACGTGTTTCTAACTCCTGAATCTAAAGGGAGATTTAACTCACTTAGCTGAACAAACGCACAGCAGAGCAGATTGATGGATACGTTTCTTCTGTGTTTTAGGCAGAGTTTTACTGCTATTTCGTTATATGCGGGAATAGTGCTGGAAATGCCTGTTTTGAGATCTCTCCACAGAAAGCGTTTCCAGACTTCCCCTTCAACACACGAGTTTAACTCTGTAAGTTCAATGCACACATTGAAGACCGTTCTGTTAGGTAGCTCCGTTTTGGTTTTAGAAGCAGACAGTTCGCCTTACAGCATATACTCCCATTCACTGAGGAATGTCCAAACGCAGCTCTTACCAGAAACGTGTTTCTAACTCCTGAATCTAAAGGGAGATTTAACTCACTTAGCTGAACAAATGCACAGCAGAGCAGATTGAAGGATACGTTTCTTCTGTGTTTTAGGCAGAGTTTTACTGCTATTTCGTTATATGCGGGAATAGTGCTGGAAATGCCTGGAAATGCCTGTTTTGAGATCTCTCCACAGAAAGCGTTTCCAGACTTCCCCTTCAACACACGAGTTTAACTCTGTAAGTTGAATGCACACATTGAAGACCGTTCTGTTAGGTAGCTCCGTTTTGGTTTTAGAAGCAGACAGTTCTCCTTACAGCATATACTCCCATTCACTGAGAAATGTCCAAACGCAGCTCTTACCAGAAACGTGTTTCTAACTCCTGAATCTAAAGGGAGATTTAACTCACTTAGCTGAACAAACGCACAGCAGAGCAGATTGAAGGATACGTTTCTTCTGTGTTTTAGACAGAGTTTTACTGCTATTTCGTTATATGCGGGAATAGTGCTGGAAATGCCTGTTTTGAGATCTCTCCACAGAAAGCGTTTCCAGACTTCCCCTTCAACCCACGAGTTTAACTCTGTAAGTTGAATGCACACATTGAAGACCGTTCTGTTAGGTAGCTCCGTTTTGGTTTTAGAAGCAGACAGTTCTCCTTACAGCATATACTCCCATTCACTGAGAAATGTCCAAACGCAGCTCTTACCAGAAACGTGTTTCTAACTCCTGAATCTAAAGGGAGATTTAACTCACTTAGCTGAACAAACGCACAGCAGAGCAGATTGAAGGATACGTTTCTTCTGTGTTTTAGGCAGAGTTTTACTGCTATTTCGTTATATGCGGGAATAGTGCTGGAAATGCCTGTTTTGAGATCTCTCCACAGAAAGCGTTTCCAGACTTCCCCTTCAACACACGAGTTTAACTCTGTAAGTTGAATGCAAAAATTGAAGACCGTTCTGTTAGGTAGCTCCGTTTTGGTTTTAGAAGCAGACAGTTCTCCTTACAGCATATACTCCCATTCACTGAGAAATGTCCAAACGCAGCTCTTACCAGAAACGTGTTTCTAACTCCTGAATCTAAAGGGAGATTTAACTCACTTAGCTGAACAAACGCACAGCAGAGCAGATTGAAGGATACGTTTCTTCTGTGTTTAAGGCAGAGTTTTACTGCTATTTCGTTATATGCGGGAATAGTGCTGGAAATGCCTGTTTTGAGATCTCTCCACAGAAAGCGTTTCCAGACTTCCCCTTCAACACACGAGTTTAACTCTGTAAGTTGAATGCACACATTGAAGACCGTTCTGTTAGGTAGCTCCGTTTTGGTTTTAGAAGCAGACAGTTCTCCTTACAGCATATACTCCCATTCACTGAGAAATGTCCAAACGCAGCTCTTACCAGAAACGTGTTTCTAACTCCTGAATCTAAAGGGAGATTTAACTCACTTAGCTGAACAAACGCACAGCAGAGCAGATTGATGGATACGTTTCTTCTGTGTTTTAGGCAGAGTTTTACTGCTATTTCGTTATATGCGGGAATAGTGCTGGAAATGCCTGTTTTGAGATCTCTCCACAGAAAGCGTTTCCAGACTTCCCCTTCAACACACGAGTTTAACTCTGTAAGTTCAATGCACACATTGAAGACCGTTCTGTTAGGTAGCTCCGTTTTGGTTTTAGAAGCAGACAGTTCGCCTTACAGCATATACTCCCATTCACTGAGGAATGTCCAAACGCAGCTCTTACCAGAAACGTGTTTCTAACTCCTGAATCTAAAGGGAGATTTAACTCACTTAGCTGAACAAATGCACAGCAGAGCAGATTGAAGGATACGTTTCTTCTGTGTTTTAGGCAGAGTTTTACTGCTATTTCGTTATATGCGGGAATAGTGCTGGAAATGCCTGGAAATGCCTGTTTTGAGATCTCTCCACAGAAAGCGTTTCCAGACTTCCCCTTCAACAGACGAGTTTAACTCTGTAAGTTGAATGCACACATTGAAGACCGTTCTGTTAGGTAGCTCCGTTTTGGTTTTAGAAGCAGACAGTTCTCCTTACAGCATATACTCCCATTCACTGAGAAATGTCCAAACGCAGCTCTTACCAGAAACGTGTTTCTAACTCCTGAATCTAAAGGGAGATTTAACTCACTTAGCTGAACAAACGCACAGCAGAGCAGATTGAAGGATACGTTTCTTCTGTGTTTTAGGCAGAGTTTTACTGCTATTTCGTTATATGCGGGAATAGTGCTGGAAATGCCTGTTTTGAGATCTCTCCACAGAAAGCGTTTCCAGACTTCCCCTTCAACACACGAGTTTAACTCTGTAAGTTGAATGCAAAAATTGAAGACCGTTCTGTTTGGTAGCTCCGTTTTGGTTTTAGAAGCAGACAGTTCTCCTTACAGCATATACTCCCATTCACTGAGAAATGTCCAAACGCAGCTCTTACCAGAAACGTGTTTCTAACTCCTGAATCTAAAGGGAGATTTAACTCACTTAGCTGAACAAACGCACAGCAGAGCAGATTGAAGGATACGTTTCTTCTGTGTTTAAGGCAGAGTTTTACTGCTATTTCGTTATATGCGGGAATAGTGCTGGAAATGCCTGTTTTGAGATCTCTCCACAGAAAGCGTTTCCAGACTTCCCATTCAACACACGAGTTTAACTCTGTAAGTTGAATGCACACATTGAAGACCGTTCTGTTAGGTAGCTCAGTTTTGGTTTTAGAAGCAGACAGTTCTCCTTACAGCATATACTCCCATTCACTGAGAAATGTCCAAACGCAGCTCTTATCAGAAACGTGTTTCTAACTCCTGAATCTAAAGGGAGATTTAACTCACTCAGCTGAACAAACGCACAGCAGAGCAGATTGAAGGATACGTTTCTTCTGTGTTTTAGGCAGAGTTTTACTGCTATTTCGTTATATGCGGGAATAGTGCTGGAAATGCCTGTTTTGAGATCTCTCCACAGAAAGCGTTTCCAGACTTCCCCTTCAACACACGAGTTTAACTCTGTAAGTTGAATGCACACATTGAAGACCGTTCTGTTAGGTAGCTCAGTTTTGGTTTTAGAAGCAGACAGTTCTCCTTACAGCATATACTCCCATTCACTGAGAAATGTCCAAACGCAGCTCTTACCAGAAACGTGTTTCTAACTCCTGAATCTAAAGGGAGATTTAACTCACTTAGCTGAACAAACGCACAGCAGAGCAGATTGAAGGATACGTTTCTTCTGTGTTTTAGGTAGAGTTTTACTGCTATTTCGTTATATGCGGGAATAGTGCTGGAAATGCCTGTTTTGAGATCTCTCCACAGAAAGCGTTTCCAGACTTCCCCTTCAACACACGAGTTTAACTCTGTAAGTTGAATGCACACATTGAAGACCGTTCTGTTAAGTAGCTCCGTTTTGGTTTTAGAAGCAGACAGTTCTCCTTACAGAATATACTCCCATTCACTGAGAAATGTCCAAACGCAGCTCTTACCAGAAATGTGTTTCTAACTCCTGAATCTAAAGGGAGATTTAACTCACTTCGCTGAACAAACGCACAGCAGAGCAGATTGAAGGATACGTTTCTTCTATGTTTTAGGCACAGTTTTACTGCTATTTCGTTATATGCGGGAATAGTGCTGGAAATGCCTGTTTTGAGATCTCTCCACAGAAAGCGTTTCCAGACTTCCCCTTCAACACACGAGTTTAACCCTGTAAGATGAATGCAAAAATTGAAGACCGTTCTGTTTGGTAGCTCCGTTTTGGTTTTAGAAGCAGACAGTTCTCCTTACAGCATATACTCCCATTCACTGAGAAATGTCCAAACGCAGCTCTTACCAGAAACGTGTTTCTAACTCCTGAATCTAAAGGGAGATTTAACTCACTTAGCTGAACAAACGCACAGCAGAGCAGATTGAAGGATACGTTTCTTCTGTGTTTAAGGCAGAGTTTTACTGCTATTTCGTTATATGCGGGAATAGTGCTGGAAATGCCTGTTTTGAGATCTCTCCACAGAAAGCGTTTCCAGACTTCCCCTTCAACACACGAGTTTAACTCTGTAAGTTGAATGCACACATTGAAGACCGTTCTGTTAGGTAGCTCCGTTTTGGTTTTAGAAGCAGAGAGTTCTCCTTACAGCATATACTCCCATTCACTGAGGAATGTCCAAACGCAGCTCTTACCAGAAACGTGTTTCTAACTCCTGAATCTAAAGGGAGATTTAACTCACTTAGCTGAAGAAACGCACTGCAGAGCAGATTGAAGGATACGTTTCTTCTGTGTTTTAGGCAAAGTTTTACTGCTATTTCGTTATATGCGGGAATAGTGCTGGAAATGCCTGTTTTGAGATCTCTCCACAGAAAGCGTTTCCAGACTTCCCCTTCAACACACGAGTTTAACTCTGTACGTTGAATGCACACATTGAAGACCGTTCTGTTAGGTAGCTCCGTTTTGGTTTTAGAAGCAGACAGTTCTCCTTACAGCATATACTCCCATTCACTGAGAAATGTCCAAACGCAGCCCTTACCAGAAACGTGTTTCTAACTCCTGAATCTAAAGGGAGATTTAACTCACTTAGCTGAACAAACGCACAGCAGAGCAGATTGAAGGATACCTTTCTTCTTTGTTTTAGGCAGAGTTTTACTGCTATTTCGTTATATGCGGGAATAGTGCTGGAAATGCCTGTTTTGAGATCTCTCCACAGAAAGCGTTTCCAGACTTCCCCTTCAACCCACGAGTTTAACTCTGTAAGTTGAATGCACACATTGAAGACCGTTCTGTTAGGTAGCTCCGTTTTGGTTTTAGAAGCAGACAGTTCTCCTTACAGCATATACTCCCATTCACTGAGAAATGTCCAAACGCAGCTCTTACCAGAAACGTGTTTCTAACTCCTGAATCTAAAGGGAGATTTAACTCACTTAGCTGAACAAACGCACAGCAGAGCAGATTGAAGGATACGTTTCTTCTGTGTTTTAGGCAGAGTTTTACTGCTATTTCGTTATATGCGGGAATAGTGCTGGAAATGCCTGTTTTGAGATCTCTCCACAGAAAGCGTTTCCAGACTTCCCCTTCAACACACGAGTTTAACTCTGTAAGTTGAATGCAAAAATTGAAGACCGTTCTGTTTGGTAGCTCCGTTTTGGTTTTAGAAGCAGACAGTTCTCCTTACAGCATATACTCCCATTCACTGAGAAATGTCCAAACGCAGCTCTTACCAGAAACGTGTTTCTAACTCCTGAATCTAAAGGGAGATTAAACTCACTTAGCTGAACAAACGCACAGCAGAGCAGATTGAAGGATACGTTTCTTCTGTGTTTAAGGCAGAGTTTTACTGCTATTTCGTTATATGCGGGAATAGTGCTGGAAATGCCTGTTTTGAGATCTCTCCACAGAAAGCGTTTCCAGACTTCCCCTTCAACACACGAGTTTAACTCTGTAAGTTGAATGCACACATTGAAGACCGTTCTGTTAGGTAGCTCCGTTTTGGTTTTAGAAGCAGACAGTTCTCCTTACAGCATATACTCCCATTCACTGAGAAATGTCCAAACGCAGCTCTTACCAGAAACGTGTTTCTAACTCCTGAATCTAAAGGGAGATTTAACTCACTTAGCTGAACAAACGCACAGCAGAGCAGATTGAAGGATACGTTTCTTCTGTGTTTTAGGCAGAGTTTTACTGCTATTTCGTTATATGCGGGAATAGTGCTGGAAATGCCTGTTTTGAGATCTCTCCACAGAAAGCGTTTCCAGACTTCCCCTTCAACACACGAGTTTAACTCTGTAAGTTGAATGCACACATTGAAGACCGTTCTGTTAGGTAGCTCCGTTTTGGTTTTAGAAGCAGACAGTTCTCCTTACAGCATATACTTTCATTCACTGAGAAATGTCCAAACGCAGCTCTTACCAGAAACGTGTTTCTAACTCCTGAATCTAAAGGGAGATTTAACTCACTTAGCTGAACAAACGCACAGCAGAGCAGATTGAAGGATACGTTTCTTCTGTGTTTAAGGCAGAGTTTTACTGCTATTTCGTTATATGCGGGAATAGTGCTGGAAATGCCTGTTTTGAGATCTCTCCACAGAAAGCGTTTCCAGACTTCCCCTTCAACACACGAGTTTAACTCTGTAAGTTGAATGCACACATTGAAGACCGTTCTGTTAGGTAGCTCAGTTTTGGTTTTAGAAGCAGACAGTTCTCCTTACAGCATATACTCCCATTCACTGAGAAATGTCCAAACGCAGCTCTTACCAGAAACGTGTTTCTAACTCCTGAATCTAAAGGGAGATTTAACTCACTTAGCTGAACAAACGCACAGCAGAGCAGATTGAAGGATACGTTTCTTCTGTGTTTTAGGTAGAGTTTTACTGCTATTTCGTTATATGCGGGAATAGTGCTGGAAATGCCTGTTTTGAGATCTCTCCACAGAAAGCGTTTCCAGACTTCCCCTTCAACACACGAGTTTAACTCTGTAAGTTGAATGCACACATTGAAGACCGTTCTGTTAAGTAGCTCCGTTTTGGTTTTAGAAGTAGACAGTTCTCCTTACAGAATATACTCCCATTCACTGAGAAATGTCCAAACGCAGCTCTTACCAGAAACGTGTTTCTAACTCCTGAATCTAAAGGGAGATTTAACTCACTTAGCTGAACAAACGCACAGCAGAGCAGATTGAAGGATACGTTTCTTCTATGTTTTAGGCACAGTTTTACTGCTATTTCGTTATATGCGGGAATAGTGCTGGAAATGCCTGTTTTGAGATCTCTCCACAGAAAGCGTTTCCAGACTTCCCCTTCAACACACGAGTTTAACCCTGTAAGTTGAATGCAAAAATTGAAGACCGTTCTGTTTGGTAGCTCCGTTTTGGTTTTAGAAGCAGACAGTTCTCCTTACAGCATATACTCCCATTCACTGAGAAATGTCCAAACGCAGCTCTTACCAGAAACTTGTTTCTAACTCCTGAATCTAAAGGGAGATTTAACTCACTTAGCTGAACAAACGCACAGCAGAGCAGATTGAAGGATACGTTTCTTCTGTGTTTAAGGCAGAGTTTTACTGCTATTTCGTTATATGCGGGAATAGTGCTGGAAATGCCTGTTTTGAGATCTCTCCACAGAAAGCGTTTCCAGACTTCCCCTTCAACACACGAGTTTAACTCTGTAAGTTGAATGCACACATTGAAGACCGTTCTGTTAGATAGCTCAGTTTTGGTTTTAGAAGCAGACAGTTCTCCTTACAGCGTATACTCCCATTCACTGAGAAATGTCCAAACGCAGCTCTTACCAGAAACGTGTTTCTAACTCCTGAATCTAAAGGGAGATTTAACTCACTTAGCTGAACAAACGCACAGCAGAGCAGATTGAAGGATACGTTTCTTCTGTGTTTAAGGCAGAGTTTTACTGCTATTTCGTTATATGCGGGAATAGTGCTGGAAATGCCTGTTTTGAGATCTCTCCACAGAAAGCGTTTCCAGACTTCCCCTTCAACACACGAGTTTAACTCTGTAAGTTGAATGCACACATTGAAGACCGTTCTGTTAGGTAGCTCAGTTTTGGTTTTAGAAGCAGACAGTTCTCCTTACAGCATATACTCCCATTCACTGAGAAATGTCCAAACGCAGCTCTTACCAGAAACGTGTTTCTAACTCCTGAATCTAAAGGGAGATTTAACTCACTTAGCTGAACAAACGCACAGCAGAGCAGATTGAAGGATACGTTTCTTCTGTGTTTTAGGCAGAGTTTTACTGCTATTTCGTTATATGCGGGAATAGTGCTGGAAATGCCTGTTTTGAGATCTCTCCACAGAAAGCGTTTCCAGACTTCCCCTTCAACACACGAGTTTAACTCTCTATGTTGAATGCACACATTGAAGACCGTTCTGTTAGGTAGCTCCGTTTTGGTTTTAGAAGCAGACAGTTCTCCTTACAGCATATACTCCCATTCACTGAGAAATGTCCAAACGCAGCTCTTACCAGAAACGTGTTTCTAACTCCTGAATCTAAAGGGAGATTTAACTCACTTAGCTGAACAAACGCACAGCAGAGCAGATTGAAGGATACGTTTCTTCTGTGTTTTAGGCAGAGTTTTACTGCTATTTCGTTATATGCGGGAATAGTGCTGGAAATGCCTGTTTTGAGATCTCTCCACAGAAAGCGTTTCCAGACTTCCCCTTCAACACACGAGATTAACTCTGTAAGTTGAATGCACACATTGAAGACCGTTCTGTTAGGTAGCTCCGTTTTGGTTTTAGAAGCAGACAGTTCTCCTTACAGCATATACTCCCATTCACTGAGAAATGTCCAAACGCAGCTCTTACCAGAAACGTGTTCCTAACTCCTGAATCTAAAGGGAGATTTAACTCACTTAGCTGAACAAACGCACAGCAGAGCAGATTGAAGGATACGTTTCTTCTGTGTTTTAGGCAGAGTTTTACTGCTATTTCGTTATATGCGGGAATAGTGCTAGAAATGCCTGTTTTGACATCTCTCCACAGAAAGCGTTTCCAGACTTCCCCTTCAACACACGAGTTTAACTCTGTAAGTTGAATGCACTCATTGAAGACCGTTCTGTTAGGTAGCTCCGTTTTGGTTTTAGAAGCAGACAGTTCTCCTTACAGCATATACTCCCATTCACTGAGAAATGTCCAAACGCAGCTCTTACCAGAAACGTGTTTCTAACTCCTGAATCTAAAGGGAGATTTAACTCACTTAGCTGAACAAACGCACAGCAGAGCAGATTGAAGGATACGCTTCTTCTGTGTTTTAGGCAGAATTTTACTGCTATATCGTTATATGCGTGAATAGTGCTGGAAATGCCTGGAAATGCCTGTTTTGAGATCTCTCCACAGAAAGCGTTTCCAGACTTCCCCTTCAACACACCAGTTTAACTCTGTAAGTTGAATGCACACATTGAAGACTGTTCTGTTAGGTAGCTCCGTTTTGGTTTTAGAAGCAGACAGTTCTCCTTACAGCATATACTCCAATTCACTGAGAAATGTCCAAACGCAGCTCTTACCAGAAACGTGTTTCTAACTCCTGAATCTAAAGGGAGATTTAACTCACTTAGCTGAACAAACGCACAGCAGAGCAGATTGAAGGATACGTTTCTTCTGTGTTTTAGGCAGAGTTTTACTGCTATTTCGTTATATGCGGGAATAGTGCTGGAAATGCCTGTTTTGAGATCTCTCCACAGAAATCGTTTCCAGACTTCCCCTTCAACACACGAGTTTAACTCTGTAAGTTGAATGCACACATTGAAGACCGTTCTGTTAGGTAGCTCCGTTTTGGTTTTAGAAGCAGACAGTTCTCCTTACAGCATATACTCCCATTCACTTAGAAATGTCCAAACGCACTTCTTACCAGAAACGTGTTTCTAACTCCTGAATCTAAAGGGAGATTTAAGTCACTTAGCTGAACAAACGCACAGCAGAGCAGATTGAAGGATACGTTTCTTCTGTGTTTTAGGCAGAGTTTTACTGCTATTTCGTTATATGCGGGAATAGTGCTGGAAATGTCTGGAAATGCCTGTTTTGAGATCTCTCCACAGAAAGCGTTTCCAGACTTCCCCTTCAACACACGAGTTTAACTCTGTAAGTTGAATGCACACATTGAAGACTGTTCTGTTAGGTAGCTCAGTTTTGGTTTTAGAAGCAGACAGTTCTCCTTACAGCATATACCCCCATTCACTGAGAAATGTCCAAACGCAGCTCTTACCAGAAACGTGTTTCTAACTCCTGAATCTAAAGGGAGATTTAACTCACTTAGCTGAACAAACGCACAGCAGAGCAGATTGAAGGATACGTTTCTTCTGTGTTTTAGGCAGAGTTTTACTGCTATTTCGTTATATGCGGGAATAGTGCTGGAAATGCCTGTTTTGAGATCTCTCCACAGAAAGCGTTTCCAGACTTCCCCTTCAACACACGAGTTTAACTCTGTAAGTTGAATGCACACATTGAAGACCGTTCTGTTAGGTAGCTCCGTTTTGGTTTTAGAAGCAGACAGTTCTCCTTACAGCATATACTCCCATTCACTGAGAAATGTCCAAACGCAGCTCTTACCAGAAACGTGTTTCTAACTCCTGAATCTAAAGGGAGATTTAACTCACTTAGCTGAACAAACGCACAGCAGAGCAGATTGAAGGATACGTTTCTTCTGTGTTTTAGGCAGAGTTTTACTGCTATTTCGTTATATGCGGGAATAGTGCTGGAAATGCCTGTTTTGAGATCTCTCCACAGAAAGCGTTTCCAGACTTCCCCTTCAACACACGAGTTTAACTCTGTAAGTTGAATGCACACATTGAAGACCGTTCTGTTAGGTAGCTCCGTTTTGGTTTTAGAAGCAGGCAGTTCTCCTTACAGCATATACTTTCATTCACTGAGAAATGTCCAAACGCAGCTCTTACCAGAAACGTGTTTCTAACTCCTGAATCTAAAGGGAGATTTAACTCACTTAGCTGAACAAACGCACAGCAGAGCAGATTGAAGGATACGTTTCTTCTGTGTTTAAGGCAGAGTTTTACTGCTATTTCGTTATATGCGGGAATAGTGCTGGAAATGCCTGTTTTGAGATCTCTCCACAGAAAGCGTTTCCAGACTTCCCCTTCAACACACGAGTTTAACTCTGTAAGTTGAATGCACACATTGAAGACCGTTCTGTTAGGTAGCTCAGTTTTGGTTTTAGAAGCAGACATTTCTCCTTACAGCATATACTCCCATTCACTGAGAAATGTCCAAACGCAGCTCATACCAGAAACGTGTTTCTAACTCCTGAATCTAAAGGGAGATTTAACTCACTTAGCTGAACAAACGCACAGCAGAGCAGATTGAAGGATACGTTTCTTCTGTGTTTTAGGTAGAGTTTTACTGCTATTTCGTTATATGCGGGAATAGTGCTGGAAATGCCTGTTTTGAGATCTCTCCACAGAAAGCGTTTCCAGACTTCCCCTTCAACACACGAGTTTAACTCTGTAAGTTGAATGCACACATTGAAGACCGTTCTGTTAAGTAGCTCCGTTTTGGTTTTAGAAGCAGACAGTTCTCCTTACAGAATATACTCCCATTCACTGAGAAATGTCCAAACGCAGCTCTTACCAGAAACGTGTTTCTAACTCCTGAATCTAAAGGGAGATTTAACTCACTTAGCTGAACAAAGGCACAGCAGAGCAGATTGAAGGATACGTTTCTTCTATGTTTTAGGCACAGTTTTACTGCTATTTCGTTATATGCGGGAATAGTGCTGGAAATGCCTGTTTTGAGATCTCTCCACAGAAAGCGTTTCCAGACTTCCCCTTCAACACACGAGTTTAACCCTGTAAGTTGAATGCAAAAATTGAAGACCGTTCTGTTTGGTAGCTCCGTTTTGGTTTTAGAAGCAGACAGTTCTCCTTACAGCATATACTCCCATTCACTGAGAAATGTCCAAACGCAGCTCTTACCAGAAACTTGTTTCTAACTCCTGAATCTAAAGGGAGATTTAACTCACTTAGCTGAACAAACGCACAGCAGAGCAGATTGAAGGATACGTTTCTTCTGTGTTTAAGGCAGAGTTTTACTGCTATTTCGTTATATGCGGGAATAGTGCTGGAAATGCCTGTTTTGAGATCTCTCCACAGAAAGCGTTTCCAGACTTCCCCTTCAACACACGAGTTTAACTCTGTAAGTTGAATGCACACATTGAAGACCGTTCTGTTAGATAGCTCAGTTTTGGTTTTAGAAGCAGACAGTTCTCCTTACAGCGTATACTCCCATTCACTGAGAAATGTGCAAACGCAGCTCTTACCAGAAACGTGTTTCTAACTCCTGAATCTAAAGGGAGATTTAACTCACTTAGCTGAACAAACGCACAGCAGAGCAGATTGAAGGATACGTTTCTTCTGTGTTTAAGGCAGAGTTTTACTGCTATTTCGTTATATGCGGGAATAGTGCTGGAAATGCCTGTTTTGAGATCTCTCCACAGAAAGCGTTTCCAGACTTCCCCTTCAACACACGAGTTGAACTCTGTAAGTTGAATGCACACATTGAAGACCGTTCTGTTAGGTAGCTCAGTTTTGGTTTTAGAAGCAGACAGTTCTCCTTACAGCGTATACTCCCATTCACTGAGAAATGTCCAAACGCAGCTCTTACCAGAAACGTGTTTCTAACTCCTGAATCTAAAGGGAGATTTAACTCACTTAGCTGAACAAACGCACAGCAGAGCAGATTGAAGGATACGTTTCTTCTGTGTTTTAGGCAGAGTTTTACTGCTATTTCGTTATATGCGGGAATAGTGCTGGAAATGCCTGTTTTGAGATCTCTCCACAGAAAGCGTTTCCAGACTTCCCCTTCAACACACGATTTTAACTCTCTATGTTGAATGCACACATTGAAGACCGTTCTGTTAGGTAGCTCCGTTTTGGTTTTAGAAGCAGACAGTTCTCCTTACAGCATATACTCCCATTCACTGAGAAATGTCCAAACGCAGCTCTTACCAGAAACGTGTTTCTAACTCCTGAATCTAAAGGGAGATTTAACTCACTTAGCTGAACAAACGCACAGCAGAGCAGATTGAAGGATACGTTTCTTCTGTGTTTTAGGCAGAGTTTTACTGCTATTTCGTTATATGCGGGAATAGTGCTGGAAATGCCTGTTTTGAGATCTCTCCACAGAAAGCGTTTCCAGACTTCCCCTTCAACACACGAGATTAACTCTGTAAGTTGAATGCACACATTGAAGACCGTTCTGTTAGGTAGCTCCGTTTTGGTTTTAGAAGCAGACAGTTCTCCTTACAGCATATACTCCCATTCACTGAGAAATGTCCAAACGCAGCTCTTACCAGAAACGTGTTCCTAACTCCTGAATCTAAAGGGAGATTTAACTCACTTAGCTGAACAAACGCACAGCAGAGCAGATTGAAGGATACGTTTCTTCTGTGTTTTAGGCAGAGTTTTACTGCTATTTCGTTATATGCGGGAATAGTGCTGGAAATGCCTGTTTTGAGATCTCTCCACAGAAAGCGTTTCCAGACTTCCCCTTCAACACACGATTTTAACTCTCTATGTTGAATGCACACATTGAAGACCGTTCTGTTAGGTAGCTCCGTTTTGGTTTTAGAAGCAGACAGTTCTCCTTACAGCATATACTCCCATTCACTGAGAAATGTCCAAACGCAGCTCTTACCAGAAACGTGTTTCTAACTCCTGAATCTAAAGGGAGATTTAACTCACTTAGCTGAACAAACGCACAGCAGAGCAGATTGAAGGATACGTTTCTTCTGTGTTTTAGGCAGAGTTTTACTGCTATTTCGTTATATGCGGGAATAGTGCTGGAAATGCCTGTTTTGAGATCTCTCCACAGAAAGCGTTTCCAGACTTCCCCTTCAACACACGAGATTAACTCTGTAAGTTGAATGCACACATTGAAGACCGTTCTGTTAGGTAGCTCCGTTTTGGTTTTAGAAGCAGACAGTTCTCCTTACAGCATATACTCCCATTCACTGAGAAATGTCCAAACGCAGCTCTTACCAGAAACGTGTTCCTAACTCCTGAATCTAAAGGGAGATTTAACTCACTTAGCTGAACAAACGCACAGCAGAGCAGATTGAAGGATACGCTTCTTCTGTGTTTTAGGCAGAGTTTTACTGCTATTTCGTTATATGCGTGAATAGTGCTGGAAATGCCTGGAAATGCCTGTTTTGAGATCTCTCCACAGAAAGCGTTTCTAGACTTCCCCTTCAACACACCAGTTTAACTCTGTAAGTTGAATGCACACATTGAAGACTGTTCTGTTAGGTAGCTCCGTTTTGGTTTTAGAAGCAGACAGTTCTCCTTACAGCATATACTCCAATTCACTGAGAAATGTCCAAACGCAGCTCTTACCAGAAACGTGATTCTAACTCCTGAATCTAAAGGGAGATTTAACTCACTTAGCTGAACAAACGCACAGCAGAGCAGATTGAAGGATACGTTTCTTCTGTGTTTTAGGCAGAGTTTTACTGCTATTTCGTTATATGCGGGAATAGTGCTGGAAATGCCTGTTTTGAGATCTCTCCACAGAAAGCGTTTCCAGACTTCCCCTTCAACACACGAGTTTAACTCTGTAAGTTGAATGCACACATTGAAGACCGTTCTGTTAGGTAGATCCGTTTTGGTTTTAGAAGCAGACAGTTCTCCTTACAGCATATACTCCCATTCACTTAGAAATGTCCAAACGCACTTCTTACCAGAAACGTGTTTCTAACTCCTGAATCTAAAGGGAGATTTAAGTCACTTAGCTGAACAAACGCACAGCAGAGCAGATTGAAGGATACGTTTCTTCTGTGTTTTAGGCAGAGTTTTACTGCTATTTCGTTATATGCGGGAATAGTGCTGGAAATGCCTGGAAATGCCTGTTTTGAGATCTCTCCACAGAAAGCGTTTCCAGACTTCCCCTTCAACACACGAGTTTAACTCTGTAAGTTGAATGCACACATTGAAGACCGTTCTGTTAGGTAGCTCCGTTTTGGTTTTAGAAGCAGACAGTTCTCCTTACAGCATATACCCCCATTCACTGAGATATGTCCAAACGCAGCTCTTACCAGAAACGTGTTTCTAACTCCTGAATCTAAAGGGAGATTTAACTCACTTAGCTGAACAAACGCACAGCAGAGCAGATTGAAGGATACGTTTCTTCTGTGTTTTAGGCAGAGTTTTACTGCTATTTCGTTATATGCGGGAATAGTGCTGGAAATGCCTGTTTTGGGATCTCTCCACAGAAAGCGTTTCCAGACTTCCCCTTCAACACACGAGTTTAACTCTGTAAGTTGAATGCACACATTGAAGACCGTTCTGTTAGGTAGCTCCGTTTTGGTTTTAGAAGCAGACAGTTCTCCTTACAGCATATACTCCCATTCACTGAGAAATGTCCAAACGCAGCTCTTACCAGAAACGTGTTTCTAACTCCTGAATCTAAAGGGAGATTTAACTCACTTAGCTGAACAAACGCACAGCAGAGCAGATTGAAGGATACGTTTCTTCTATGTTTTAGGCACAGTTTTACTGCTATTTCGTTATATGCGGGAATAGTGCTGGAAATGCCTGCTTTGAGATCTCTCCACAGAAATCGTTTCCAGACTTCCCCTTCAACACACGAGTTTAACTCTGTAAGTTGAATGCAAAAATTGAAGACCGTTCTGTTTGGTAGCTCCGTTTTGGTTTTAGATGCAGACAGTTCTCCTTACAGCATATACTCCCATTCACTGAGAAATGTCCAAACGCAGCTCTTACCAGAAACGTGTTTCTAACTCCTGAATCTAAAGGGAGATTTAACTCACTTAGCTGAACAAACGCACAGCAGAGCAGATTGAAGGATACGTTTCTTCTGTGTTTAAGGCAGAGTTTTACTGCTATTTCGTTATATGCGGGAATAGTGCTGGAAATGCCTGTTTTGAGATCTCTCCACAGAAAGCGTTTCCAGACTTCCCCTTCAACACACGAGTTTAACTCTCTATGTTGAAGGCACACATTGAAGACCGTTCTGTTAGGTAGCTCAGTTTTGGTTTTAGAAGCAGACAGTTCTCCTTACAGCGTATACTCCCATTCACTGAGAAATGTCCAAACGCAGCTCTGACCAGAAACGTGTTTCTAACTCCTGAATCTAAAGGGAGATTTAACTCACTTAGCTGAACAAACGCACAGCAGAGCAGATTGAAGGATACGTTTCTTCTGTGTTTTAGGCTGAGTTTTACTGCTATTTCGTTATATGCGGGAATAGTGCTGGAAATGCCTGGAAATGCCTGTTTTGAGATCTCTCCACAGAAAGCGTTTCCAGACTTCCCCTTCAACACACGAGTTTAACTCTGTAAGTTGAATGCACACATTGAAGACCGTTCTGTTAGGTAGCTCAGTTTTGGTTTTAGAAGCAGACAGTTCTCCTTACAGCATATACTCCCATTCACTGAGAAATGTCCAAACGCAGCTCTTACCAGAAACGTGTTTCTAACTCCTGAATCTAAAGGGAGATTTAACTCACTTAGCTGAACAAACGCACAGCAGAGCAGATTGAAGGATACGTTTCTTCTGTGTTTTAGGTAGAGTTTTACTGCTATTTCGTTATATGCGGGAATAGTGCTGGAAATGCCTGTTTTGAGATCTCTCCACAGAAAGCGTTTCCAGACATCCCCTTCAACACACGAGTTTAACTCTGTAAGTTGAATGCACACATTGAAGACCGTTCTGTTAAGTAGCTCCGTTTTGGTTTTAGAAGCAGACAGTTCTCCTTACAGAATATACTCCCATTCACTGAGAAATGTCCAAACGCAGCTCTTACCAGAAACGTGTTTCTAACTCCTGAATCTAAAGGGAGATTTAACTCACTTCGCTGAACAAACGCACAGCAGAGCAGATTGAAGGATACGTTTCTTCTATGTTTTAGGCACAGTTTTACTGCTATTTCGTTATATGCGGGAATAGTGCTGGAAATGCCTGTTTTGAGATCTCTCCACAGAAAGCGTATCCAGACTTCCCCTTCAACACACGAGTTTAACCCTGTAAGTTGAATGCAAAAATTGAAGACCGTTCTGTTTGGTAGCTCCGTTTTGGTTTTAGAAGCAGACAGTTCTCCTTACAGCATATACTCCCATTCACTGAGAAATGTCCAAACGCAGCTCTTACCAGAAACGTGTTTCTAACTCCTGAATCTAAAGGGAGATTTAACTCACTTAGCTGAACAAACGCACAGCAGAGCAGATTGAAGGATACGTTTCTTCTGTGTTTAAGGCAGAGTTTTACTGCTATTTCGTTATATGCGGGAATAGTGCTGGAAATGCCTGTTTTGAGATCTCTCCACAGAAAGCGTTTCCAGACTTCCCCTTCAACACACGAGTTTAACTCTGTAAGTTGAATGCACACATTGAAGACCGTTCTGTTAGGTAGCTCCGTTTTGGTTTTAGAAGCAGAGAGTTCTCCTTACAGCATATACTCCCATTCACTGAGGAATGTCCAAACGCAGCTCTTACCAGAAACGTGTTTCTAACTCCTGAATCTAAAGGGAGATTTAACTCACTTAGCTGAAGAAACGCACTGCAGAGCAGATTGAAGGATACGTTTCTTCTGTGTTTTAGGCAGAATTTTACTGCTATTTCGTTATATGCGGGAATAGTGCTGGAAATGCCTGTTTTGAGATCTCTCCACAGAAAGCGTTTCCAGACTTCCCCTTCAACACACGAGTTTAACTCTGTACGTTGAATGCACACATTGAAGACCGTTCTGTTAGGTAGCTCCGTTTTGGTTTTAGAAGCAGACTGTTCTCCTTACAGCATATACTCCCATTCACTGAGAAATGTCCAAACGCAGCCCTTACCAGAAACGTGTTTCTAACTCCTGAATCTAAAGGGAGATTTAACTCACTTAGCTGAACAAACGCACAGCAGAGCAGATTGAAGGATACCTTTCTTCTTTGTTTTAGGCAGAGTTTTACTGCTATTTCGTTATATGCGGGAATAGTGCTGGAAATGCCTGTTTTGAGATCTCTCCACAGAAAGCGTTTCCAGACTTCCCCTTCAACCCACGAGTTTAACTCTGTAAGTTGAATGCACACATTGAAGACCGTTCTGTTAGGTAGCTCCGTTTTGGTTTTAGAAGCAGACAGTTCTCCTTACAGCATATACTCCCATTCACTGAGAAATGTCCAAACGCAGCTCTTACCAGAAACGTGTTTCTAACTCCTGAATCTAAAGGGAGATTTAACTCACTTAGCTGAACAAACGCACAGCAGAGCAGATTGAAGGATACGTTTCTTCTGTGTTTTAGGCAGAGTTTTACTGCTATTTCGTTATATGCGGGAATATTGCTGGAAATGCCTGTTTTGAGATCTCTCCACAGAAAGCGTTTCCAGACTTCCCCTTCAACACACGAGTTTAACTCTGTAAGTTGAATGCAAAAATTGAAGACCGTTCTGTTTGGTAGCTCCGTTTTGGTTTTAGAAGCAGACAGTTCTCCTTACAGCATATACTCCCATTCACTGAGAAATGTCCAAACGCAGCTCTTACCAGAAACGTGTTTCTAACTCCTGAATCTAAAGGGAGATTTAACTCACTTAGCTGAACAAACGCACAGCAGAGCAGATTGAAGGATACGTTTCTTCTGTGTTTAAGGCAGAGTTTTACTGCTATTTCGTTATATGCGGGAATAGTGCTGGAAATGCCTGTTTTGAGATCTCTCCACAGAAAGCGTTTCCAGACTTCCCCTTCAACACACGAGTTTAACTCTGTAAGTTGAATGCACACATTGAAGACCGTTCTGTTAGGTAGCTCCGTTTTGGTTTTAGAAGCAGAGAGTTCTCCTTACAGCATATACTCCCATTCACTGAGGAATGTCCAAACGCAGCTCTTACCAGAAACGTGTTTCTAACTCCTGAATCTAAAGGGAGATTTAACTCACTTAGCTGAAGAAACGCACTGCAGAGCAGATTGAAGGATACGTTTCTTCTGTGTTTTAGGCAGAATTTTACTGCTATTTCGTTATATGCGGGAATAGTGCTGGAAATGCCTGTTTTGAGATCTCTCCACAGAAAGCGTTTCCAGACTTCCCCTTCAACACACGAGTTTAACTCTGTACGTTGAATGCACACATTGAAGACCGTTCTGTTAGGTAGCTCCGTTTTGGTTTTAGAAGCAGACTGTTCTCCTTACAGCATATACTCCCATTCACTGAGAAATGTCCAAACGCAGCCCTTACCAGAAACGTGTTTCTAACTCCTGAATCTAAAGGGAGATTTAACTCACTTAGCTGAACAAACGCACAGCAGAGCAGATTGAAGGATACCTTTCTTCTTTGTTTTAGGCAGAGTTTTACTGCTATTTCGTTATATGCGGGAATAGTGCTGGAAATGCCTGTTTTGAGATCTCTCCACAGAAAGCGTTTCCAGACTTCCCCTTCAACCCACGAGTTTAACTCTGTAAGTTGAATGCACACATTGAAGACCGTTCTGTTAGGTAGCTCCGTTTTGGTTTTAGAAGCAGACAGTTCTCCTTACAGCATATACTCCCATTCACTGAGAAATGTCCAAACGCAGCTCTTACCAGAAACGTGTTTCTAACTCCTGAATCTAAAGGGAGATTTAACTCACTTAGCTGAACAAACGCACAGCAGAGCAGATTGAAGGATACGTTTCTTCTGTGTTTTAGGCAGAGTTTTACTGCTATTTCGTTATATGCGGGAATATTGCTGGAAATGCCTGTTTTGAGATCTCTCCACAGAAAGCGTTTCCAGACTTCCCCTTCAACACACGAGTTTAACTCTGTAAGTTGAATGCAAAAATTGAAGACCGTTCTGTTTGGTAGCTCCGTTTTGGTTTTAGAAGCAGACAGTTCTCCTTACAGCATATACTCCCATTCACTGAGAAATGTCCAAACGCAGCTCTTACCAGAAACGTGTTTCTAACTCCTGAATCTAAAGGGAGATTTAACTCACTTAGCTGAACAAACGCACAGCAGAGCAGATTGAAGGATACGTTTCTTCTGTGTTTAAGGCAGAGTTTTACTGCTATTTCGTTATATGCGGGAATAGTGCTGGAAATGCCTGTTTTGAGATCTCTCCACAGAAAGCGTTTCCAGACTTCCCCTTCAACACACGAGTTTAACTCTGTAAGTTGAATGCACACATTGAAGACCGTTCTGTTAGGTAGCTCCGTTTTGGTTTTAGAAGCAGACAGTTCTCCTTACAGCATATACTCCCATTCACTGAGAAATGTCCAAACGCAGCTCTTACCAGAAACGTGTTTCTAACTCCTGAATCTAAAGGGAGATTTAACTCACTTAGCTGAACAAACGCACAGCAGAGCAGATTGAAGGATACGTTTCTTCTGTGTTTTAGGCAGAGTTTTACTGCTATTTCGTTATATGCGGGAATAGTGCTGGAAATGCCTGTTTTGAGATCTCTCCACAGAAAGCGTTTCCAGACTTCCCCTTCAACACACGAGTTTAACTCTGTAAGTTGAATGCACACATTGAAGACCGTTCTGTTAGGTAGCTCCGTTTTGGTTTTAGAAGCAGACAGTTCTCCTTACAGCATATACTTTCATTCACTGAGAAATGTCCAAACGCAGCTCTTACCAGAAACGTGTTTCTAACTCCTGAATCTAAAGGGAGATTTAACTCACTTAGCTGAACAAACGCACAGCAGAGCAGATTGAAGGATACGTTTCTTCTGTGTTTAAGGCAGAGTTTTACTGCTATTTCGTTATATGCGGGAATAGTGCTGGAAATGCCTGTTTTGAGATCTCTCCACAGAAAGCGTTTCCAGACTTCCCCTTCAACACACGAGTTTAACTCTGTAAGTTGAATGCACACATTGAAGACCGTTCTGTTAGGTAGCTCAGTTTTGGTTTTAGAAGCAGACAGTTCTCCTTACAGCATATACTCCCATTCACTGAGAAATGTCCAAACGCAGCTCTTACCAGAAACGTGTTTCTAACTCCTGAATCTAAAGGGAGATTTAACTCACTTAGCTGAACAAACGCACAGCAGAGCAGATTGAAGGATACGTTTCTTCTGTGTTTTAGGTAGAGTTTTACTGCTATTTCGTTATATGCGGGAATAGTGCTGGAAATGCCTGTTTTGAGATCTCTCCACAGAAAGCGTTTCCAGACTTCCCCTTCAACACACGAGTTTAACTCTGTAAGTTGAATGCACACATTGAAGACCGTTCTGTTAAGTAGCTCCGTTTTGGTTTTAGAAGTAGACAGTTCTCCTTACAGAATATACTCCCATTCACTGAGAAATGTCCAAACGCAGCTCTTACCAGAAACGTGTTTCTAACTCCTGAATCTAAAGGGAGATTTAACTCACTTAGCTGAACAAACGCACAGCAGAGCAGATTGAAGGATACGTTTCTTCTATGTTTTAGGCACAGTTTTACTGCTATTTCGTTATATGCGGGAATAGTGCTGGAAATGCCTGTTTTGAGATCTCTCCACAGAAAGCGTTTCCAGACTTCCCCTTCAACACACGAGTTTAACCCTGTAAGTTGAATGCAAAAATTGAAGACCGTTCTGTTTGGTAGCTCCGTTTTGGTTTTAGAAGCAGACAGTTCTCCTTACAGCATATACTCCCATTCACTGAGAAATGTCCAAACGCAGCTCTTACCAGAAACTTGTTTCTAACTCCTGAATCTAAAGGGAGATTTAACTCACTTAGCTGAACAAACGCACAGCAGAGCAGATTGAAGGATACGTTTCTTCTGTGTTTAAGGCAGAGTTTTACTGCTATTTCGTTATATGCGGGAATAGTGCTGGAAATGCCTGTTTTGAGATCTCTCCACAGAAAGCGTTTCCAGACTTCCCCTTCAACACACGAGTTTAACTCTGTAAGTTGAATGCACACATTGAAGACCGTTCTGTTAGATAGCTCAGTTTTGGTTTTAGAAGCAGACAGTTCTCCTTACAGCGTATACTCCCATTCACTGAGAAATGTCCAAACGCAGCTCTTACCAGAAACGTGTTTCTAACTCCTGAATCTAAAGGGAGATTTAACTCACTTAGCTGAACAAACGCACAGCAGAGCAGATTGAAGGATACGTTTCTTCTGTGTTTAAGGCAGAGTTTTACTGCTATTTCGTTATATGCGGGAATAGTGCTGGAAATGCCTGTTTTGAGATCTCTCCACAGAAAGCGTTTCCAGACTTCCCCTTCAACACACGAGTTTAACTCTGTAAGTTGAATGCACACATTGAAGACCGTTCTGTTAGGTAGCTCAGTTTTGGTTTTAGAAGCAGACAGTTCTCCTTACAGCATATACTCCCATTCACTGAGAAATGTCCAAACGCAGCTCTTACCAGAAACGTGTTTCTAACTCCTGAATCTAAAGGGAGATTTAACTCACTTAGCTGAACAAACGCACAGCAGAGCAGATTGAAGGATACGTTTCTTCTGTGTTTTAGGCAGAGTTTTACTGCTATTTCGTTATATGCGGGAATAGTGCTGGAAATGCCTGTTTTGAGATCTCTCCACAGAAAGCGTTTCCAGACTTCCCCTTCAACACACGAGTTTACCTCTCTATGTTGAATGCACACATTGAAGACCGTTCTGTTAGGTAGCTCCGTTTTGGTTTTAGAAGCAGACAGTTCTCCTTACAGCATATACTCCCATTCACTGAGAAATGTCCAAACGCAGCTCTTACCAGAAACGTGTTTCTAACTCCTGAATCTAAAGGGAGATTTAACTCACTTAGCTGAACAAACGCACAGCAGAGCAGATTGAAGGATACGTTTCTTCTGTGTTTTAGGCAGAGTTTTACTGCTATTTCGTTATATGCGGGAATAGTGCTGGAAATGCCTGTTTTGAGATCTCTCCACAGAAAGCGTTTCCAGACTTCCCCTTCAACACACGAGTTTAACTCTGTAAGTTGAATGCACACATTGAAGACCGTTCTGTTAGGTAGATCCGTTTTGGTTTTAGAAGCAGACAGTTCTCCTTACAGCATATACTCCCATTCACTTAGAAATGTCCAAACGCACTTCTTACCAGAAACGTGTTTCTAACTCCTGAATCTAAAGGGAGATTTAAGTCACTTAGCTGAACAAACGCACAGCAGAGCAGATTGAAGGATACGTTTCTTCTGTGTTTTAGGCAGAGTTTTACTGCTATTTCGTTATATGCGGGAATAGTGCTGGAAATGCCTGGAAATGCCTGTTTTGAGATCTCTCCACAGAAAGCGTTTCCAGACTTCCCCTTCAACACACGAGTTTAACTCTGTAAGTTGAATGCACACATTGAAGACCGTTCTGTTAGGTAGCTCCGTTTTGGTTTTAGAAGCAGACAGTTCTCCTTACAGCATATACCCCCATTCACTGAGATATGTCCAAACGCAGCTCTTACCAGAAACGTGTTTCTAACTCCTGAATCTAAAGGGAGATTTAACTCACTTAGCTGAACAAACGCACAGCAGAGCAGATTGAAGGATACGTTTCTTCTGTGTTTTAGGCAGAGTTTTACTGCTATTTCGTTATATGCGGGAATAGTGCTGGAAATGCCTGTTTTGGGATCTCTCCACAGAAAGCGTTTCCAGACTTCCCCTTCAACACACGAGTTTAACTCTGTAAGTTGAATGCACACATTGAAGACCGTTCTGTTAGGTAGCTCCGTTTTGGTTTTAGAAGCAGACAGTTCTCCTTACAGCATATACTCCCATTCACTGAGAAATGTCCAAACGCAGCTCTTACCAGAAACGTGTTTCTAACTCCTGAATCTAAAGGGAGATTTAACTCACTTAGCTGAACAAACGCACAGCAGAGCAGATTGAAGGATACGTTTCTTCTATGTTTTAGGCACAGTTTTACTGCTATTTCGTTATATGCGGGAATAGTGCTGGAAATGCCTGCTTTGAGATCTCTCCACAGAAATCGTTTCCAGACTTCCCCTTCAACACACGAGTTTAACTCTGTAAGTTGAATGCAAAAATTGAAGACCGTTCTGTTTGGTAGCTCCGTTTTGGTTTTAGATGCAGACAGTTCTCCTTACAGCATATACTCCCATTCACTGAGAAATGTCCAAACGCAGCTCTTACCAGAAACGTGTTTCTAACTCCTGAATCTAAAGGGAGATTTAACTCACTTAGCTGAACAAACGCACAGCAGAGCAGATTGAAGGATACGTTTCTTCTGTGTTTAAGGCAGAGTTTTACTGCTATTTCGTTATATGCGGGAATAGTGCTGGAAATGCCTGTTTTGAGATCTCTCCACAGAAAGCGTTTCCAGACTTCCCCTTCAACACACGAGTTTAACTCTCTATGTTGAAGGCACACATTGAAGACCGTTCTGTTAGGTAGCTCAGTTTTGGTTTTAGAAGCAGACAGTTCTCCTTACAGCGTATACTCCCATTCACTGAGAAATGTCCAAACGCAGCTCTGACCAGAAACGTGTTTCTAACTCCTGAATCTAAAGGGAGATTTAACTCACTTAGCTGAACAAACGCACAGCAGAGCAGATTGAAGGATACGTTTCTTCTGTGTTTTAGGCTGAGTTTTACTGCTATTTCGTTATATGCGGGAATAGTGCTGGAAATGCCTGGAAATGCCTGTTTTGAGATCTCTCCACAGAAAGCGTTTCCAGACTTCCCCTTCAACACACGAGTTTAACTCTGTAAGTTGAATGCACACATTGAAGACCGTTCTGTTAGGTAGCTCAGTTTTGGTTTTAGAAGCAGACAGTTCTCCTTACAGCATATACTCCCATTCACTGAGAAATGTCCAAACGCAGCTCTTACCAGAAACGTGTTTCTAACTCCTGAATCTAAAGGGAGATTTAACTCACTTAGCTGAACAAACGCACAGCAGAGCAGATTGAAGGATACGTTTCTTCTGTGTTTTAGGTAGAGTTTTACTGCTATTTCGTTATATGCGGGAATAGTGCTGGAAATGCCTGTTTTGAGATCTCTCCACAGAAAGCGTTTCCAGACATCCCCTTCAACACACGAGTTTAACTCTGTAAGTTGAATGCACACATTGAAGACCGTTCTGTTAAGTAGCTCCGTTTTGGTTTTAGAAGCAGACAGTTCTCCTTACAGAATATACTCCCATTCACTGAGAAATGTCCAAACGCAGCTCTTACCAGAAACGTGTTTCTAACTCCTGAATCTAAAGGGAGATTTAACTCACTTCGCTGAACAAACGCACAGCAGAGCAGATTGAAGGATACGTTTCTTCTATGTTTTAGGCACAGTTTTACTGCTATTTCGTTATATGCGGGAATAGTGCTGGAAATGCCTGTTTTGAGATCTCTCCACAGAAAGCGTATCCAGACTTCCCCTTCAACACACGAGTTTAACCCTGTAAGTTGAATGCAAAAATTGAAGACCGTTCTGTTTGGTAGCTCCGTTTTGGTTTTAGAAGCAGACAGTTCTCCTTACAGCATATACTCCCATTCACTGAGAAATGTCCAAACGCAGCTCTTACCAGAAACGTGTTTCTAACTCCTGAATCTAAAGGGAGATTTAACTCACTTAGCTGAACAAACGCACAGCAGAGCAGATTGAAGGATACGTTTCTTCTGTGTTTAAGGCAGAGTTTTACTGCTATTTCGTTATATGCGGGAATAGTGCTGGAAATGCCTGTTTTGAGATCTCTCCACAGAAAGCGTTTCCAGACTTCCCCTTCAACACACGAGTTTAACTCTGTAAGTTGAATGCACACATTGAAGACCGTTCTGTTAGGTAGCTCCGTTTTGGTTTTAGAAGCAGAGAGTTCTCCTTACAGCATATACTCCCATTCACTGAGGAATGTCCAAACGCAGCTCTTACCAGAAACGTGTTTCTAACTCCTGAATCTAAAGGGAGATTTAACTCACTTAGCTGAAGAAACGCACTGCAGAGCAGATTGAAGGATACGTTTCTTCTGTGTTTTAGGCAGAATTTTACTGCTATTTCGTTATATGCGGGAATAGTGCTGGAAATGCCTGTTTTGAGATCTCTCCACAGAAAGCGTTTCCAGACTTCCCCTTCAACACACGAGTTTAACTCTGTACGTTGAATGCACACATTGAAGACCGTTCTGTTAGGTAGCTCCGTTTTGGTTTTAGAAGCAGACTGTTCTCCTTACAGCATATACTCCCATTCACTGAGAAATGTCCAAACGCAGCCCTTACCAGAAACGTGTTTCTAACTCCTGAATCTAAAGGGAGATTTAACTCACTTAGCTGAACAAACGCACAGCAGAGCAGATTGAAGGATACCTTTCTTCTTTGTTTTAGGCAGAGTTTTACTGCTATTTCGTTATATGCGGGAATAGTGCTGGAAATGCCTGTTTTGAGATCTCTCCACAGAAAGCGTTTCCAGACTTCCCCTTCAACCCACGAGTTTAACTCTGTAAGTTGAATGCACACATTGAAGACCGTTCTGTTAGGTAGCTCCGTTTTGGTTTTAGAAGCAGACAGTTCTCCTTACAGCATATACTCCCATTCACTGAGAAATGTCCAAACGCAGCTCTTACCAGAAACGTGTTTCTAACTCCTGAATCTAAAGGGAGATTTAACTCACTTAGCTGAACAAACGCACAGCAGAGCAGATTGAAGGATACGTTTCTTCTGTGTTTTAGGCAGAGTTTTACTGCTATTTCGTTATATGCGGGAATATTGCTGGAAATGCCTGTTTTGAGATCTCTCCACAGAAAGCGTTTCCAGACTTCCCCTTCAACACACGAGTTTAACTCTGTAAGTTGAATGCAAAAATTGAAGACCGTTCTGTTTGGTAGCTCCGTTTTGGTTTTAGAAGCAGACAGTTCTCCTTACAGCATATACTCCCATTCACTGAGAAATGTCCAAACGCAGCTCTTACCAGAAACGTGTTTCTAACTCCTGAATCTAAAGGGAGATTTAACTCACTTAGCTGAACAAACGCACACAGAGCAGATTGAAGGATACGTTTCTTCTGTGTTTAAGGCAGAGTTTTACTGCTATTTCGTTATATGCGGGAATAGTGCTGGAAATGCCTGTTTTGAGATCTCTCCACAGAAAGCGTTTCCAGACTTCCCCTTCAACACACGAGTTTAACTCTGTAAGTTGAATGCACACATTGAAGACCGTTCTGTTAGGTAGCTCCGTTTTGGTTTTAGAAGCAGACAGTTCTCCTTACAGCATATACTCCCATTCACTGAGAAATGTCCAAACGCAGCTCTTACCAGAAACGTGTTTCTAACTCCTGAATCTAAAGGGAGATTTAACTCACTTAGCTGAACAAACGCACAGCAGAGCAGATTGAAGGATACGTTTCTTCTGTGTTTTAGGCAGAGTTTTACTGCTATTTCGTTATATGCGGGAATAGTGCTGGAAATGCCTGTTTTGAGATCTCTCCACAGAAAGCGTTTCCAGACTTCCCCTTCAACACACGAGTTTAACTCTGTAAGTTGAATGCACACATTGAAGACCGTTCTGTTAGGTAGCTCCGTTTTGGTTTTAGAAGCAGACAGTTCTCCTTACAGCATATACTTTCATTCACTGAGAAATGTCCAAACGCAGCTCTTACCAGAAACGTGTTTCTAACTCCTGAATCTAAAGGGAGATTTAACTCACTTAGCTGAACAAACGCACAGCAGAGCAGATTGAAGGATACGTTTCTTCTGTGTTTAAGGCAGAGTTTTACTGCTATTTCGTTATATGCGGGAATAGTGCTGGAAATGCCTGTTTTGAGATCTCTCCACAGAAAGCGTTTCCAGACTTCCCCTTCAACACACGAGTTTAACTCTGTAAGTTGAATGCACACATTGAAGACCGTTCTGTTAGGTAGCTCAGTTTTGGTTTTAGAAGCAGACAGTTCTCCTTACAGCATATACTCCCATTCACTGAGAAATGTCCAAACGCAGCTCTTACCAGAAACGTGTTTCTAACTCCTGAATCTAAAGGGAGATTTAACTCACTTAGCTGAACAAACGCACAGCAGAGCAGATTGAAGGATACGTTTCTTCTGTGTTTTAGGTAGAGTTTTACTGCTATTTCGTTATATGCGGGAATAGTGCTGGAAATGCCTGTTTTGAGATCTCTCCACAGAAAGCGTTTCCAGACTTCCCCTTCAACACACGAGTTTAACTCTGTAAGTTGAATGCACACATTGAAGACCGTTCTGTTAAGTAGCTCCGTTTTGGTTTTAGAAGTAGACAGTTCTCCTTACAGAATATACTCCCATTCACTGAGAAATGTCCAAACGCAGCTCTTACCAGAAACGTGTTTCTAACTCCTGAATCTAAAGGGAGATTTAACTCACTTAGCTGAACAAACGCACAGCAGAGCAGATTGAAGGATACGTTTCTTCTATGTTTTAGGCACAGTTTTACTGCTATTTCGTTATATGCGGGAATAGTGCTGGAAATGCCTGTTTTGAGATCTCTCCACAGAAAGCGTTTCCAGACTTCCCCTTCAACACACGAGTTTAACCCTGTAAGTTGAATGCAAAAATTGAAGACCGTTCTGTTTGGTAGCTCCGTTTTGGTTTTAGAAGCAGACAGTTCTCCTTACAGCATATACTCCCATTCACTGAGAAATGTCCAAACGCAGCTCTTACCAGAAACTTGTTTCTAACTCCTGAATCTAAAGGGAGATTTAACTCACTTAGCTGAACAAACGCACAGCAGAGCAGATTGAAGGATACGTTTCTTCTGTGTTTAAGGCAGAGTTTTACTGCTATTTCGTTATATGCGGGAATAGTGCTGGAAATGCCTGTTTTGAGATCTCTCCACAGAAAGCGTTTCCAGACTTCCCCTTCAACACACGAGTTTAACTCTGTAAGTTGAATGCACACATTGAAGACCGTTCTGTTAGATAGCTCAGTTTTGGTTTTAGAAGCAGACAGTTCTCCTTACAGCGTATACTCCCATTCACTGAGAAATGTCCAAACGCAGCTCTTACCAGAAACGTGTTTCTAACTCCTGAATCTAAAGGGAGATTTAACTCACTTAGCTGAACAAACGCACAGCAGAGCAGATTGAAGGATACGTTTCTTCTGTGTTTAAGGCAGAGTTTTACTGCTATTTCGTTATATGCGGGAATAGTGCTGGAAATGCCTGTTTTGAGATCTCTCCACAGAAAGCGTTTCCAGACTTCCCCTTCAACACACGAGTTTAACTCTGTAAGTTGAATGCACACATTGAAGACCGTTCTGTTAGGTAGCTCAGTTTTGGTTTTAGAAGCAGACAGTTCTCCTTACAGCATATACTCCCATTCACTGAGAAATGTCCAAACGCAGCTCTTACCAGAAACGTGTTTCTAACTCCTGAATCTAAAGGGAGATTTAACTCACTTAGCTGAACAAACGCACAGCAGAGCAGATTGAAGGATACGTTTCTTCTGTGTTTTAGGCAGAGTTTTACTGCTATTTCGTTATATGCGGGAATAGTGCTGGAAATGCCTGTTTTGAGATCTCTCCACAGAAAGCGTTTCCAGACTTCCCCTTCAACACACGAGTTTAACTCTCTATGTTGAATGCACACATTGAAGACCGTTCTGTTAGGTAGCTCCGTTTTGGTTTTAGAAGCAGACAGTTCTCCTTACAGCATATACTCCCATTCACTGAGAAATGTCCAAACGCAGCTCTTACCAGAAACGTGTTTCTAACTCCTGAATCTAAAGGGAGATTTAACTCACTTAGCTGAACAAACGCACAGCAGAGCAGATTGAAGGATACGTTTCTTCTGTGTTTTAGGCAGAGTTTTACTGCTATTTCGTTATATGCGGGAATAGTGCTGGAAATGCCTGTTTTGAGATCTCTCCACAGAAAGCGTTTCCAGACTTCCCCTTCAACACACGAGATTAACTCTGTAAGTTGAATGCACACATTGAAGACCGTTCTGTTAGGTAGCTCCGTTTTGGTTTTAGAAGCAGACAGTTCTCCTTACAGCATATACTCCCATTCACTGAGAAATGTCCAAACGCAGCTCTTACAAGAAACGTGTTCCTAACTCCTGAATCTAAAGGGAGATTTAACTCACTTAGCTGAACAAACGCACAGCAGAGCAGATTGAAGGATACGTTTCTTCTGTGTTTTAGGCAGAGTTTTACTGCTATTTCGTTATATGCGGGAATAGTGCTAGAAATGCCTGTTTTGACATCTCTCCACAGAAAGCGTTTCCAGACTTCCCCTTCAACACACGAGTTTAACTCTGTAAGTTGAATGCACTCATTGAAGACCGTTCTGTTAGGTAGCTCCGTTTTGGTTTTAGAAGCAGACAGTTCTCCTTACAGCATATACTCCCATTCACTGAGAAATGTCCAAACGCAGCTCTTACCAGAAACGTGTTTCTAACTCCTGAATCTAAAGGGAGATTTAACTCACTTAGCTGAACAAACGCACAGCAGAGCAGATTGAAGGATACGCTTCTTCTGTGTTTTAGGCAGAGTTTTACTGCTATATCGTTATATGCGTGAATAGTGCTGGAAATGCCTGGAAATGCCTGTTTTGAGATCTCTCCACAGAAAGCGTTTCCAGACTTCCCCTTCAACACACCAGTTTAACTCTGTAAGTTGAATGCACACATTGAAGACTGTTCTGTTAGGTAGCTCCGTTTTGGTTTTAGAAGCAGACAGTTCTCCTTACAGCATATACTCCAATTCACTGAGAAATGTCCAAACGCAGCTCTTACCAGAAACGTGTTTCTAACTCCTGAATCTAAAGGGAGATTTAACTCACTTAGCTGAACAAACGCACAGCAGAGCAGATTGAAGGATACGTTTCTTCTGTGTTTTAGGCAGAGTTTTACTGCTATTTCGTTATATGCGGGAATAGTGCTGGAAATGCCTGTTTTGAGATCTCTCCACAGAAATCGTTTCCAGACTTCCCCTTCAACACACGAGTTTAACTCTGTAAGTTGAATGCACACATTGAAGACCGTTCTGTTAGGTAGCTCCGTTTTGGTTTTAGAAGCAGACAGTTCTCCTTACAGCATATACTCCCATTCACTTAGAAATGTCCAAACGCACTTCTTACCAGAAACGTGTTTCTAACTCCTGAATCTAAAGGGAGATTTAAGTCACTTAGCTGAACAAACGCACAGCAGAGCAGATTGAAGGATACGTTTCTTCTGTGTTTTAGGCAGAGTTTTACTGCTATTTCGTTATATGCGGGAATAGTGCTGGAAATGTCTGGAAATGCCTGTTTTGAGATCTCTCCACAGAAAGCGTTTCCAGACTTCCCCTTCAACACACGAGTTTAACTCTGTAAGTTGAATGCACACATTGAAGACTGTTCTGTTAGGTAGCTCAGTTTTGGTTTTAGAAGCAGACAGTTCTCCTTACAGCATATACCCCCATTCACTGAGAAATGTCCAAACGCAGCTCTTACCAGAAACGTGTTTCTAACTCCTGAATCTAAAGGGAGATTTAACTCACTTAGCTGAACAAACGCACAGCAGAGCAGATTGAAGGATACGTTTCTTCTGTGTTTTAGGCAGAGTTTTACTGCTATTTCGTTATATGCGGGAATAGTGCTGGAAATGCCTGTTTTGAGATCTCTCCACAGAAAGCGTTTCCAGACTTCCCCTTCAACACACGAGTTTAACTCTGTAAGTTGAATGCACACATTGAAGACCGTTCTGTTAGGTAGCTCCGTTTTGGTTTTAGAAGCAGACAGTTCTCCTTACAGCATATACTCCCATTCACTGAGAAATGTCCAAACGCAGCTCTTACCAGAAACGTGTTTCTAACTCCTGAATCTAAAGGGAGATTTAACTCACTTAGCTGAACAAACGCACAGCAGAGCAGATTGAAGGATACGTTTCTTCTGTGTTTTAGGCAGAGTTTTACTGCTATTTCGTTATATGCGGGAATAGTGCTGGAAATGCCTGTTTTGAGATCCCTCCACCGAAAGCGTTTCCAGACTTCCCCTTCAACACACGAGTTTAACTCTGTAAGTTGAATGCACACATTGAAGACCGTTCTGTTAGGTAGCTCCGTTTTGGTTTTAGAAGCAGACAGTTCTCCTTACAGCATATACTTTCATTCACTGAGAAATGTCCAAACGCAGCTCTTACCAGAAACGTGTTTCTAACTCCTGAATCTAAAGGGAGATTTAACTCACTTAGCTGAACAAACGCACAGCAGAGCAGATTGAAGGATACGTTTCTTCTGTGTTTAAGGCAGAGTTTTACTGCTATTTCGTTATATGCGGGAATAGTGCTGGAAATGCCTGTTTTGAGATCTCTCCACAGAAAGCGTTTCCAGACTTCCCCTTCAACACACGAGTTTAACTCTGTAAGTTGAATGCACACATTGAAGACCGTTCTGTTAGGTAGCTCAGTTTTGGTTTTAGAAGCAGACATTTCTCCTTACAGCATATACTCCCATTCACTGAGAAATGTCCAAACGCAGCTCATACCAGAAACGTGTTTCTAACTCCTGAATCTAAAGGGAGATTTAACTCACTTAGCTGAACAAACGCACAGCAGAGCAGATTGAAGGATACGTTTCTTCTGTGTTTTAGGTAGAGTTTTACTGCTATTTCGTTATATGCGGGAATAGTGCTGGAAATGCCTGTTTTGAGATCTCTCCACAGAAAGCGTTTCCAGACTTCCCCTTCAACACACGAGTTTAACTCTGTAAGTTGAATGCACACATTGAAGACCGTTCTGTTAAGTAGCTCCGTTTTGGTTTTAGAAGCAGACAGTTCTCCTTACAGAATATACTCCCATTCACTGAGAAATGTCCAAACGCAGCTCTTACCAGAAACGTGTTTCTAACTCCTGAATCTAAAGGGAGATTTAACTCACTTAGCTGAACAAAGGCACAGCAGAGCAGATTGAAGGATACGTTTCTTCTATGTTTTAGGCACAGTTTTACTGCTATTTCGTTATATGCGGGAATAGTGCTGGAAATGCCTGTTTTGAGATCTCTCCACAGAAAGCGTTTCCAGACTTCCCCTTCAACACACGAGTTTAACCCTGTAAGTTGAATGCACACATTGAAGACCGTTCTGTTAGGTAGCTCCGTTTTGGTTTTAGAAGCAGACAGTTCTCCTTACAGCATATACTCCCATTCACTGAGAAATGTCCAAACGCAGCTCTTACAAGAAACGTGTTCCTAACTCCTGAATCTAAAGGGAGATTTAACTCACTTAGCTGAACAAACGCACAGCAGAGCAGATTGAAGGATACGTTTCTTCTGTGTTTTAGGCAGAGTTTTACTGCTATTTCGTTATATGCGGGAATAGTGCTAGAAATGCCTGTTTTGACATCTCTCCACAGAAAGCGTTTCCAGACTTCCCCTTCAACACACGAGTTTAACTCTGTAAGTTGAATGCACTCATTGAAGACCGTTCTGTTAGGTAGCTCCGTTTTGGTTTTAGAAGCAGACAGTTCTCCTTACAGCATATACTCCCATTCACTGAGAAATGTCCAAACGCAGCTCTTTCCAGAAACGTGTTTCTAACTCCTGAATCTAAAGGGAGATTTAACTCACTTAGCTGAACAAACGCACAGCAGAGCAGATTGAAGGATACGCTTCTTCTGTGTTTTAGGCAGAGTTTTACTGCTATATCGTTATATGCGTGAATAGTGCTGGAAATGCCTGGAAATGCCAGTTTTGAGATCTCTCCACAGAAAGCGTTTCCAGACTTCCCCTTCAACACACCAGTTTAACTCTGTAAGGTGAATGCACACATTGAAGACTGTTCTGTTAGGTAGCTCCGTTTTGGTTTTAGAAGCAGACAGTTCTCCTTACAGCATATACTCCAATTCACTGAGAAATGTCCAAACGCAGCTCTTACCAGAAACGTGTTTCTAACTCCTGAATCTAAAGGGAGATTTAACTCACTTAGCTGAACAAACGCACAGCAGAGCAGATTGAAGGATACGTTTCTTCTGTGTTTTAGGCAGAGTTTTACTGCTATTTCGTTATATGCGGGAATAGTGCTGGAAATGCCTGTTTTGAGATCTCTCCACAGAAATCGTTTCCAGACTTCCCCTTCAACACACGAGTTTAACTCTGTAAGTTGAATGCACACATTGAAGACCGTTCTGTTAGGTAGCTCCGTTTTGGTTTTAGAAGCAGACAGTTCTCCTTACAGCATATACTCCCATTCACTTAGAAATGTCCAAACGCACTTCTTACCAGAAACGTGTTTCTAACTCCTGAATCTAAAGGGAGATTTAAGTCACTTAGCTGAACAAACGCACAGCAGAGCAGATTGAAGGATACGTTTCTTCTGTGTTTTAGGCAGAGTTTTACTGCTATTTCGTTATATGCGGGAATAGTGCTGGAAATGTCTGGAAATGCCTGTTTTGAGATCTCTCCACAGAAAGCGTTTCCAGACTTCCCCTTCAACACACGAGTTTAACTCTGTAAGTTGAATGCACACATTGAAGACTGTTCTGTTAGGTAGCTCAGTTTTGGTTTTAGAAGCAGACAGTTCTCCTTACAGCATATACCCCCATTCACTGAGAAATGTCCAAACGCAGCTCTTACCAGAAACGTGTTTCTAACTCCTGAATCTAAAGGGAGATTTAACTCACTTAGCTGAACAAACGCACAGCAGAGCAGATTGAAGGATACGTTTCTTCTGTGTTTTAGGCAGAGTTTTACTGCTATTTCGTTATATGCGGGAATAGTGCTGGAAATGCCTGTTTTGAGATCTCTCCACAGAAAGCGTATCCAGACTTCCCCTTCAACACACGAGTTTAACTCTGTAAGTTGAATGCACACATTGAAGACCGTTCTGTTAGGTAGCTCCGTTTTGGTTTTAGAAGCAGACAGTTCTCCTTACAGCATATACTCCCATTCACTGAGAAATGTCCAAACGCAGCTCTTACCAGAAACGTGTTTCTAACTCCTGAATCTAAAGGGAGATTTAACTCACTTAGCTGAACAAACGCACAGCAGAGCAGATTGAAGGATACGTGTCTTCTGTGTTTTAGGCAGAGTTTTACTGCTATTTCGTTATATGCGGGAATAGTGCTGGAAATGCCTTTTTTGAGATCTCTCCACCGAAAGCGTTTCCAGACTTCCCCTTCAACACACGAGTTTAACTCTGTAAGTTGAATGCACACATTGAAGACCGTTCTGTTAGGTAGCTCCGTTTTGGTTTTAGAAGCAGACAGTTCTCCTTACAGCATATACTTTCATTCACTGAGAAATGTCCAAACGCAGCTCTTACCAGAAACGTGTTTCTAACTCCTGAATCTAAAGGGAGATTTAACTCACTTAGCTGAACAAACGCACAGCAGAGCAGATTGAAGGATACGTTTCTTCTGTGTTTAAGGCAGAGTTTTACTGCTATTTCGTTATATGCGGGAATAGTGCTGGAAATGCCTGTTTTGAGATCTCTCCACAGAAAGCGTTTCCAGACTTCCCCTTCAACACACGAGTTTAACTCTGTAAGTTGAATGCACACATTGAAGACCGTTCTGTTAGGTAGCTCAGTTTTGGTTTTAGAAGCAGACATTTCTCCTTACAGCATATACTCCCATTCACTGAGAAATGTCCAAACGCAGCTCATACCAGAAACGTGTTTCTAACTCCTGAATCTAAAGGGAGATTTAACTCACTTAGCTGAACAAACGCACAGCAGAGCAGATTGAAGGATACGTTTCTTCTGTGTTTTAGGTAGAGTTTTACTGCTATTTCGTTATATGCGGGAATAGTGCTGGAAATGCCTGTTTTGAGATCTCTCCACAGAAAGCGTTTCCAGACTTCCCCTTCAACACACGAGTTTAACTCTGTAAGTTGAATGCACACATTGAAGACCGTTCTGTTAAGTAGCTCCGTTTTGGTTTTAGAAGCAGACAGTTCTCCTTACAGAATATACTCCCATTCACTGAGAAATGTCCAAACGCAGCTCTTACCAGAAACGTGTTTCTAACTCCTGAATCTAAAGGGAGATTTAACTCACTTAGCTGAACAAAGGCACAGCAGAGCAGATTGAAGGATACGTTTCTTCTATGTTTTAGGCACAGTTTTACTGCTATTTCGTTATATGCGGGAATAGTGCTGGAAATGCCTGTTTTGAGATCTCTCCACAGAAAGCGTTTCCAGACTTCCCCTTCAACACACGAGTTTAACCCTGTAAGTTGAATGCAAAAATTGAAGACCGTTCTGTTTGGTAGCTCCGTTTTGGTTTTAGAAGCAGACAGTTCTCCTTACAGCATATACTCCCATTCACTGAGAAATGTCCAAACGCAGCTCTTACCAGAAACTTGTTTCTAACTCCTGAATCTAAAGGGAGATTTAACTCACTTAGCTGAACAAACGCACAGCAGAGCAGATTGAAGGATACGTTTCTTCTGTGTTTAAGGCAGAGTTTTACTGCTATTTCGTTATATGCGGGAATAGTGCTGGAAATGCCTGTTTTGAGATCTCTCCACAGAAAGCGTTTCCAGACTTCCCCTTCAACACACGAGTTTAACTCTGTAAGTTGAATGCACACATTGAAGACCGTTCTGTTAGATAGCTCAGTTTTGGTTTTAGAAGCAGACAGTTCTCCTTACAGCGTATACTCCCATTCACTGAGAAATGTGCAAACGCAGCTCTTACCAGAAACGTGTTTCTAACTCCTGAATCTAAAGGGAGATTTAACTCACTTAGCTGAACAAACGCACAGCAGAGCAGATTGAAGGATACGTTTCTTCTGTGTTTAAGGCAGAGTTTTACTGCTATTTCGTTATATGCGGGAATAGTGCTGGAAATGCCTGTTTTGAGATCTCTCCACAGAAAGCGTTTCCAGACTTCCCCTTCAACACACGAGTTGAACTCTGTAAGTTGAATGCACACATTGAAGACCGTTCTGTTAGGTAGCTCAGTTTTGGTTTTAGAAGCAGACAGTTCTCCTTACAGCGTATACTCCCATTCACTGAGAAATGTCCAAACGCAGCTCTTACCAGAAACGTGTTTCTAACTCCTGAATCTAAAGGGAGATTTAACTCACTTAGCTGAACAAACGCACAGCAGAGCAGATTGAAGGATACGTTTCTTCTGTGTTTTAGGCAGAGTTTTACTGCTATTTCGTTATATGCGGGAATAGTGCTGGAAATGCCTGTTTTGAGATCTCTCCACAGAAAGCGTTTCCAGACTTCCCCTTCAACACACGATTTTAACTCTCTATGTTGAATGCACACATTGAAGACCGTTCTGTTAGGTAGCTCCGTTTTGGTTTTAGAAGCAGACAGTTCTCCTTACAGCATATACTCCCATTCACTGAGAAATGTCCAAACGCAGCTCTTACCAGAAACGTGTTTCTAACTCCTGAATCTAAAGGGAGATTTAACTCACTTAGCTGAACAAACGCACAGCAGAGCAGATTGAAGGATACGTTTCTTCTGTGTTTTAGGCAGAGTTTTACTGCTATTTCGTTATATGCGGGAATAGTGCTGGAAATGCCTGTTTTGAGATCTCTCCACAGAAAGCGTTTCCAGACTTCCCCTTCAACACACGAGATTAACTCTGTAAGTTGAATGCACACATTGAAGACCGTTCTGTTAGGTAGCTCCGTTTTGGTTTTAGAAGCAGACAGTTCTCCTTACAGCATATACTCCCATTCACTGAGAAATGTCCAAACGCAGCTCTTACCAGAAACGTGTTCCTAACTCCTGAATCTAAAGGGAGATTTAACTCACTTAGCTGAACAAACGCACAGCAGAGCAGATTGAAGGATACGTTTCTTCTGTGTTTTAGGCAGAGTTTTACTGCTATTTCGTTATATGCGGGAATAGTGCTGGAAATGCCTGTTTTGACATCTCTCCACAGAAAGCGTTTCCAGACTTCCCCTTCAACACACGAGTTTAACTCTGTAAGTTGAATGCACTCATTGAAGACCGTTCTGTTAGGTAGCTCCGTTTTGGTTTTAGAAGCAGACAGTTCTCCTTACAGCATATACTCCCATTCACTGAGAAATGTCCAAACGCAGCTCTTACCAGAAACGTGTTTCTAACTCCTGAATCTAAAGGGAGATTTAACTCACTTAGCTGAACAAACGCACAGCAGAGCAGATTGAAGGATACGCTTCTTCTGTGTTTTAGGCAGAGTTTTACTGCTATTTCGTTATATGCGTGAATAGTGCTGGAAATGCCTGGAAATGCCTGTTTTGAGATCTCTCCACAGAAAGCGTTTCTAGACTTCCCCTTCAACACACCAGTTTAACTCTGTAAGTTGAATGCACACATTGAAGACTGTTCTGTTAGGTAGCTCCGTTTTGGTTTTAGAAGCAGACAGTTCTCCTTACAGCATATACTCCAATTCACAGAGAAATGTCCAAACGCAGCTCTTACCAGAAACGTGTTTCTAACTCCTGAATCTAAAGGGAGATTTAACTCACTTAGCTGAACAAACGCACAGCAGAGCAGATTGAAGGATACGTTTCTTCTGTGTTTTAGGCAGAGTTTTACTGCTATTTCGTTATATGCGGGAATAGTGCTGGAAATGCCTGTTTTGAGATCTCTCCACAGAAAGCGTTTCCAGACTTCCCCTTCAACACACGAGTTTAACTCTGTAAGTTGAATGCACACATTGAAGACCGTTCTGTTAGGTAGATCCGTTTTGGTTTTAGAAGCAGACAGTTCTCCTTACAGCATATACTCCCATTCACTTAGAAATGTCCAAACGCACTTCTTACCAGAAACGTGTTTCTAACTCCTGAATCTAAAGGGAGATTTAAGTCACTTAGCTGAACAAACGCACAGCAGAGCAGATTGAAGGATACGTTTCTTCTGTGTTTTAGGCAGAGTTTTACTGCTATTTCGTTATATGCGGGAATAGTGCTGGAAATGCCTGGAAATGCCTGTTTTGAGATCTCTCCACAGAAAGCGTTTCCAGACTTCCCCTTCAACACACGAGTTTAACTCTGTAAGTTGAATGCACACATTGAAGACCGTTCTGTTAGGTAGCTCCGTTTTGGTTTTAGAAGCAGACAGTTCTCCTTACAGCATATACCCCCATTCACTGAGATATGTCCAAACGCAGCTCTTACCAGAAACGTGTTTCTAACTCCTGAATCTAAAGGGAGATTTAACTCACTTAGCTGAACAAACGCACAGCAGAGCAGATTGAAGGATACGTTTCTTCTGTGTTTTAGGCAGAGTTTTACTGCTATTTCGTTATATGCGGGAATAGTGCTGGAAATGCCTGTTTTGGGATCTCTCCACAGAAAGCGTTTCCAGACTTCCCCTTCAACACACGAGTTTAACTCTGTAAGTTGAATGCACACATTGAAGACCGTTCTGTTAGGTAGCTCCGTTTTGGTTTTAGAAGCAGACAGTTCTCCTTACAGCATATACTCCCATTCACTGAGAAATGTCCAAACGCAGCTCTTACCAGAAACGTGTTTCTAACTCCTGAATCTAAAGGGAGATTTAACTCACTTAGCTGAACAAACGCACAGCAGAGCAGATTGAAGGATACGTTTCTTCTATGTTTTAGGCACAGTTTTACTGCTATTTCGTTATATGCGGGAATAGTGCTGGAAATGCCTGCTTTGAGATCTCTCCACAGAAATCGTTTCCAGACTTCCCCTTCAACACACGAGTTTAACTCTGTAAGTTGAATGCAAAAATTGAAGACCGTTCTGTTTGGTAGCTCCGTTTTGGTTTTAGATGCAGACAGTTCTCCTTACAGCATATACTCCCATTCACTGAGAAATGTCCAAACGCAGCTCTTACCAGAAACGTGTTTCTAACTCCTGAATCTAAAGGGAGATTTAACTCACTTAGCTGAACAAACGCACAGCAGAGCAGATTGAAGGATACGTTTCTTCTGTGTTTAAGGCAGAGTTTTACTGCTATTTCGTTATATGCGGGAATAGTGCTGGAAATGCCTGTTTTGAGATCTCTCCACAGAAAGCGTTTCCAGACTTCCCCTTCAACACACGAGTTTAACTCTCTATGTTGAATGCACACATTGAAGACCGTTCTGTTAGGTAGCTCAGTTTTGGTTTTAGAAGCAGACAGTTCTCCTTACAGCGTATACTCCCATTCACTGAGAAATGTCCAAACGCAGCTCTGACCAGAAACGTGTTTCTAACTCCTGAATCTAAAGGGAGATTTAACTCACTTAGCTGAACAAACGCACAGCAGAGCAGATTGAAGGATACGTTTCTTCTGTGTTTTAGGCTGAGTTTTACTGCTATTTCGTTATATGCGGGAATAGTGCTGGAAATGCCTGGAAATGCCTGTTTTGAGATCTCTCCACAGAAAGCGTTTCCAGACTTCCCCTTCAACACACGAGTTTAACTCTGTAAGTTGAATGCACACATTGAAGACCGTTCTGTTAGGTAGCTCCGTTTTGGTTTTAGAAGCAGACAGTTCTCTTTACAGCATATACTCCCATTCACTGAGAAATGTCCAAACGCAGCTCTTACCAGAAACGTGTTTCTAACTCCTGAATCTATAGGGAGATTTAACTCACTTAGCTGAACAAACGCACAGCAGAGCAGATTGAAGGATACGTTTCTTCTGTGTTTTAGGCAGAGTTTTACTGCTATTTCGTTATATGCGGGAATAGTGCTGGAAATGCCTGTTTTGAGATCTCTCCACAGAAAGCGTTTCCAGACTTCCCCTTCAACACACGAGTTTAACTCTGTAAGTTGAATGCACACATTGAAGACCGCTCTGTTAGGTAGCTCCGTTTTGGTTTTAGAAGCAGACAGTTCTCCTTACAGCATATACTCCCATTCACTGAGAAATGTCCAAACGCAGCTCTTACCAGAAACGTGTTTCTAACTCCTGAATCTAAAGGGAGATTTAACTCACTTAGCTGAACAAACGCACAGCAGAGCAGATTGAAGGATACGTTTCTTCTGTGTTTTAGGCAGAGTTTTACTGCTATTTCGTTATATGCGGGAATAGTGCTGGAAATGCCTGTTTTGAGATCTCTCCACAGAAAGCGTTTCCAGACTTCCCCTTCAACACACGAGTTTAACTCTGTAAGTTGAATGCACACATTGAAGACCGTTGTGTTAGGTAGCTCCGTTTTGGTTTTAGAAGCAGACAGTTCTCCTTACGGCATATACTCCCATTCACTGAGAAATGTCCAAACGCAGCTCTTACCAGAAACGTGTTTCTAACTCCTGAATCTAAAGGGAGATTTAACTCACTTAGCTGAACAAACGCACAGCAGAGCAGATTGAAGGATACGTTTCTTCTGTGTTTTAGGCTGAGTTTTACTGCTATTTCGTTATATGCGGGAATAGTGCTGGAAATGCCTGGAAATGCCTGTTTTGAGATCTCTCCACAGAAAGCGTTTCCAGACTTCCCCTTCAACACACGAGTTTAACTCTGTAAGTTGAATGCACACATTGAAGACCGTTCTGTTAGGTAGCTCCGTTTTGGTTTTAGAAGCAGAGAGTTCTCCTTACAGCATATACTCCCATTCACTGAGAAATGTCCAAACGCAGCTCTTACCAGAAACGTGTTTCTAACTCCTGAATCTAAAGGGAGATTTAACTCACTTAGCTGAACAAACGCACAGCAGAGCAGATTGAAGGATACGTTTCTTCTGTGTTTTAGGCAGAATTTTACTGCTATTTCGTTATATGCGGGAATAGTGCTGGAAATGCCTGTTTTGAGATCTCTCCACAGAAAGCGTTTCCAGACTTCCCCTTCAACACACGAGTTTAACTCTGTAAGTTGAATGCACACATTGAAGACTGCTCTGTTAGGTAGCTCCCTTTTGGTTTTAGAAGCAGACAGTTCTCCTTACAGCATATACTCCCATTCACTGAGAAATGTCCAAACGCAGCTCTTACCAGAAACGTGTTTCTAACTCCTGAATCTAAAGGGAGATTTAACTCACTTAGCTGAACAAACGCACAGCAGAGCAGATTGAAGGATACGTTTCTTCTGTGTTTTAGGCAGAGTTTTACTGCTATTTCGTTATATGCGGGAATAGTGCTGGAAATGCCTGTTTTGAGATCTCTCCACAGAAAGCGTTTCCAGACTTCCCCTTCAACACACGAGTTTAACTCTGTAAGTTGAATGCACACATTGAAGACCGTTCTGTTAGGTAGCTCCGTTTTGGTTTTAGAAGCTGACAGTTCTCCTTACAGCATATACTCCCATTCACTGAGAAATGTCCAAACGCAGCACTTACCAGAAACGTGTTTCTAACTCCTGAATCTAAAGGGAGATTTAACTCACTTAGCTGAACAAACGCACAGCAGAGCAGATTGAAGGATACGTTTCTTCTGTGTTTTAGGCAGAGTTTTACTGCTATTTCGTTATATGCGGGAATAGTGCTGGAAATGCCTGGAAATGCGTGTTTTGAGATCTCTCCACAGAAAGCGTTTCCAGACTTCCCCTTCAACACACGAGTTTAACTCTGTAAGTTGAATGCACACATTGAAGACCGTTCTGTTAGGTAGCTCCGTTTTGGTTTTAGAAGCAGACAGTTCTCCTTACAGCATATACTCCCATTCACTGAGAAATGTCCAAACGCAGCTCTTACCAGAAACGTGTTTCTAACTCCTGAATCTAAAGGGAGATTTAACTCACTTAGCTGAACAAACGCACAGCAGAGCAGATTGAAGGATACGTTTCTTCTGTGTTTTAGGCAGAGTTTTACTGCTATTTCTTTATATGCGGGAATAGTGCTGGAAATGCCTGTTTTGAGATCTCTCCACAGAAAGCGTTTCCAGACTTCCCCTTCAACACACGAGTTTAACTCTGTAAGTTGAATGCACACATTGAAGACCGTTCTGTTAGGTAGCTCCGTTTTGGTTTTAGAAGCAGACAGTTCTCCTTACAGCATATACTCCCATTCACTGAGAAATGTCCAAACGCAGCTCTTACCAGAAACGTGTTTCTAACTCCTGAATCTAAAGGGAGATTTAACTCACTTAGCTGAACAAACGCACAGCAGAGCAGATTGAAGGATACGTTTCTTCTGTGTTTTAGGCAGAGTTTTACTGCTATTTCGTTATATGCGGGAATAGTGCTGGAAATGCCTGGAAATGCCTGTTTTGAGATCTCTCCACAGAAAGCGTTTCCAGACTTCCCCTTCAACACACGAGTTTAACTCTGTAAGTTGAATGCACACATTGAAGACCGTTCTGTTAGGTAGCTCCGTTTTGGTTTTAGAAGCAGACAGTTCTCCTTACAGCATATACTCCCATTCACTGAGAAATGTCCAAACGCAGCTCTTACCAGAAACGTGTTTCTAACTCCTGAATCTAAAGGGAGATTTAACTCACTTAGCTGAACAAACGCACAGCAGAGCAGATTGAAGGATACGTTTCTTCTTTGTTTTAGGCAGAGTTTTACTGCTATTTCGTTATATGCGGGAATAGTGCTGGAAATGCCTGTTTTGAGATCTCTCCACAGAAAGCGTTTCCAGACTTCCCGTTCAACACACGAGTTTAACTCTGTAAGTTGAATGAACACATTGAAGACCGTTCTGTTAGGTAGCTCCGTTTTGGTTTTAGAAGCAGACAGTTCTCCTTACAGCATATACTCCCATTCACTGAGAAATGTCCAAACGCAGCTCTTACCAGAAACGTGTTTCTAACTCCTGAATCTAAAGGGAGATTTAACTCACTTAGCTGAACAAACGCACAGCAGAGCAGATTGAAGGATACGTTTCTTCTGTGTTTTAGGCAGAGTTTTACTGCTATTTCGTTATATGCGGGAATAGTGCTGGAAATGCCTGTTTTGAGATCTCTCCACAGAAAGCGTTTCCAGACTTCCCCTTCAACACACGAGTTTAACTCTGTAAGTTGAATGCACACATTGAAGACCGTTCTGTTAGGTAGCTCCGTTTTGGTTTTAGAAGCAGACAGTTCTCCTTACAGCATATACTCCTATTCACTGAGAAATGTCCAAACGCAGCTCTTACCAGAAACGTGTTTCTAACTCCTGAATCTAAAGGGAGATTAAACTCACTTAGCTAAACAAATGCACAGCAGAGCAGATTGAAGGATACGTTTCTTCTGTGTTTTAGGCAGAGCTTTACTACTATTTCGTTATATGCGGGAATAGTGCTGGAAATGCCTGGAAATGCCTGTTTTGAGATCTCTCCACAGAAAGCGTTTCCAGACTTCCCCTTCAACACACGAGTTTAACTCTGTAAGTTGAATGCACACATTGAAGACCGTTCTCTTAGGTAGCTCCGTTTTGGTTTTAGAAGCAGACAGTTCTCCTTACAGCATATACTCCCATTCACTGAGAAATGTCCAAACGCAGCTCTTACCAGAAACGTGTTTCTAACTCCTGAATATAAAGGGAGATTTAACTCACTTAGCTGAACAATCGCACAGCAGAGCAGATTGAAGGATACGTTTCTTCTGTGTTTTAGGCAGAGTTTTACTGCTATTTCGTTATATGCGGGAATAGTGCTGGAAATGCCTGTTTTGAGATCTCTCCACAGAAAGCGTTTCCAGACTTCCCCTTCAACACACGAGTTTAACTCTGTAAGTTGAATGCACACATTGAAGACCGTTCTGTTAGGTAGCTCCGTTTTGGTTTTAGAAGCAGACAGTTCTCCTTACAGCATATACTCCCATTCACTGAGAAATGTCCAAACGCAGCTCTTACCAGAAACGTGTTTCTAACTCCTGAATCTAAAGGGAGATTTAACTCACTTAGCTGAACAAACGCACAGCAGAGCAGATTGAAGGATACGTTTCTTCTGTGTTTTAGGCAGAGTTTTACTGCTATTTCGTTATATGCGGGAATAGTGCTGGAAATGCCTGTTTTGAGATCTCTCCACAGAAAGCGTTTCCAGACTTCCCCTTCAACACACGAGTTTAACTCTGTAAGTTGAATGCACACATTGAAGACCGTTCTGTTAGGTAGCTCCGTTTTGGTTTTAGAAGCAGACAGTTCTCCTTACAGCATATACTCCCATTCACTGAGAAATGTCCAAACGCAGCTCTTACCAGAAACGTGTTTCTAACTCCTGAATCTAAAGGGAGATTTAACTCACTTAGCTGAACAAACGCACAGCAGAGCAGATTGAAGGATACGTTTCTTCTGTGTTTTAGGCAGAGTTTTACTGCTATTTCGTTATATGCGGGAATAGTGCTGGAAATGCCTGGAAATGCCTGTTTTGAGATCTCTCCACAGAAAGCGTTTCCAGACTTCCCCTTCAACACACGAGTTTAACTCTGTAAGTTGAATGCACACATTGAAGACCGTTCTGTTAGGTAGCTCCTTTTTGGTTTTAGAAGCAGACAGTTCTCCTTACAGCATATACTCCAATTCACTGAGAAATGTCCAAACGCAGCTCTTACCAGAAACGTGTTTCTAACTCCTGAATCTAAAGGGAGATTTAACTCACTTAGCTGAACAAAGGCACAGCAGAGCAGATTGAAGGATACGTTTCTTCTGTGTTTTAGGCAGAGTTTTACTGCTATTTCGTTATATGCGGGAATAGTGCTGGAAATGCCTGTTTTGAGATCTCTCCACAGAAAGCGTTTCCAGACTTCCGCTTCAACACACGAGTTTAACTCTGTAAGTTGAATGCACACATTGAAGACCGTTCTGTTAGGTAGCTCCGTTTTGGTTTTAGAAGCAGACAGTTCTCCTTACAGCATATACTCCCATTCACTGAGAAATGTCCAAACGCAGCTCTTACCAGAAACGTGTTTCTAACTCCTGAATCTAAAGGGAGATTTAACTCACTTAGGTGAACAAACGCACAGCAGAGCAGATTGAAGGATACGTTTCTTCTGTGTTTTAGGCAGAGTTTTACTGCTATTTCGTTACATGCGGGAATAGTGCTGGAAATGCCTGTTTTGAGATCTCTCCACAGAAAGCGTTTCCAGACTTCCCCTTCAACACACGAGTTTAACTCTGTAAGTTGAATGCACACATTGAAGACCGTTCTGTTAGGTAGCTCCCTTTTGGTTTTAGAAGCAGACAGTTCTCCTTACAGCATATACTCCCATTCACTGAGAAATGTCCAAACGCAGCTCTTACCAGAAACGTGTTTCTAACTCCTGAATCTAAAGGGAGATTTAACTCACTTAGCTGAACGAATGCACAGCAGAGCAGATTGAAGGATACGTTTCTTCTGTGTTTTAGGCAGACCTTTACTACTATTTCGTTATATGCGGGAATAGTGCTGGAAATGCCTGGAAATGCCTGTTTTGAGATCTCTCCACAGAAAGCGTTTCCAGACTTCCCCTTCAACACACGAGTTTAACTCTGTAAGTTGAATGCACACATTGAAGACCGTTCTGTTAGGTAGCTCCGTTATGGTTTTAGAAGCAGACAGTTCTCCTTACAGCATATACTCCCATTCACTGAGAAATGTCCAAACGCAGCTCTTACCAGAAACGTGTTTCTAACTCCTGAATCTAAAGGGAGATTTAACTCACTTAGCTGAACAAACGCACAGCAGAGCAGATTGAAGGATACGTTTCTTCTGTGTTTTAGGCAGAGTTTTAATGCTATTTCGTTATATGCGGGATTAGTGCTGGAAAGGCCTGTTTTGAGATCTCTCCACAGAAAGCGTTTCCAGACTTCCCCTTCAACACACGAGTTTAACTCTGTAAGTTGAATGCACACATTGAAGACCGTTCTGTTAGGTAGCTCCGTTTTGGTTTTAGAAGCAGACAGTTCTCCTTACAGCATATACTCCCATTCACTGAGAAATGTCCAAACGCAGCTCTTACCAGAAACGTGTTTCTAACTCCTGAATCTAAAGGGAGATTTAACTCACTTAGCTGAACAAACGCACAGCAGAGCAGATTGAAGGATACGTTTCTTCTGTGTTTTAGGCAGAGTTTTAATGCTATTTCGTTATATGCGGGAATAGTGCTGGAAAGGCCTGTTTTGAGATCTCTCCACAGAAAGCGTTTCCAGACTTCCCCTTCAACACACGAGTTTAACTCTGTAAGTTGAATGCACACATTGAAGACCGTTCTGTTAGGTAGCTACGTTTTGGTTTAAGAAGCAGACAGTTCTCCTTACAGCATATACTCCCATTCACTGAGAAATGTCCAAACGCAGCTCTTACCAGAAACGTGTTTCTAACTCCTGAATCTAAAGGGAGATTTAACTCACTTAGCTGAACAAACGCACAGCAGAGCAGATTGAAGGATACGTTTCTTCTGTGTTTCAGGCAGAGTTTTACTGCTATTTCGTTATATGCGGGAATAGTGTTGGAAATGCCTGTTTTGAGATCTCTCCACAGAAAGCGTTTCCAGACTTCCCCTTCAACACACGAGTTTAACTCTGTAAGTTGAATGCACACATTGAAGACCGTTCTGTTAGGTAGCTCCGTTTTGGTGTTAGAAGCAGACAGTTCTCCTTACAGCATATACTCCCATTCACTGAGAAATGTCCAAACGCAGCTCTTACCAGAAACGTGTTTCTAACTCCTGAATCTAAAGGGAGATTTAACTCACTTAGCTGAACAAACGCACAGCAGAGCAGATTGAAGGATACGTTTCTTCTGTGTTTTAGGCAGAGTTTTACTGCTATTTCGTTATATGCGGGAATAGTGCTGGAAATGCCTGTTTTGAGATCTCTCCACAGAAAGCGTTTCCAGACTTCCCCTTCAACACACGAGTTTAACTCTGTAAGTTGAATGCACACATTGAAGACCGTTCTGTTAGGTAGCTCCGTTTTGGTTTTAGAAGCAGACACTTCTCCTTACAGCATATACTCCCATTCACTGAGAAATGTCCAAACGCAGCTCTTACCAGAAACGTGTTTCTAACTCCTGAATCTAAAGGGAGATTTAACTCACTTAGCTGAACAAACGCACAGAAGAGCAGATTGAAGGATACGTTTCTTCTGTGTTTTAGGCAGAGTTTTACTGCTTTTTCGTTATATGCGGGAATAGTGCTGGAAATGCCTGTTTTGAGATCTCTCCACAGAAAGCGTTTCCAGACTTCCCCTTCAACACACGAGTTTAACTCTGTAAGTTGAATGCACACATTGAAGACCGTTCTGTTAGGTAGCTCCGTTTTGGTTTTAGAACCAGACAGTTCTCCTTACAGCATATACTCCTATTCACTGAGAAATGTCCAAACGCAGCTCTTACCAGAAACGTGTTTCTAACTCCTGAATCTAAAGGGAGTTTTAACTCACTTAGCTGAACAAATGCACAGCAGAGCAGATTGAAGGATACGTTTCTTCTGTGTTTTACGCAGAGCTTTACTACTATTTCGTTATATGCGGGAATAGTGCTGGAAATGCCTGGAAATGCCTGTTTTGAGATCTCTCCACAGAAAGCGTTTCCAGACTTCCCCTTCAACACACGAGTTTAACTCTGTAAGTTGAATGCACACATTGAAGACCGTTCTGTTAGGTAGCTCCGTTTTGGTTTTAGAAGCAGAGAGTTCTCCTTACAGCATATACTCCCATTCACTGAGAAATGTCCAAACGCAGCTCTTACCAGAAACGTGTTTCTAACTCCTGAATCTAAAGGGAGATTTAACTCACTTAGCTGAACAAACGCACAGCAGAGCAGATTGAAGGATACGTTTCTTCTCTGTTTTAGGCAGAGTTTTACTGCTATTTCGTTATATGCGGGAATAGTGCTGGAAATGCCTGTTTTGAGATCTCTCCACAGAAAGCGTTTCCAGACTTCCCCTTCAACACACGAGTTTAACTCTGTAAGTTGAATGCACACATTGAAGACCGTTCTGTTAGGTAGCTCCGTTTTGGTTTTAGAAGCAGACAGTTCTCCTTACAGCATATACTCCCATTCACTGAGAAATGTCCAAACGCAGCTCTTACCAGAAACGTGTTTCTAACTCCTGAATCTAAAGGGAGATTTAACTCACTTAGCTGAACAAACGCACAGCAGAGCAGATTGAAGGATACGTTTCTTCTGTGTTTTAGGCAGAGTTTTACTGCTATTTCGTTATATGCGGGAATAGTGCTGGAAATGCCTGTTTTGAGATCTCTCCACAGAAAGCGTTTCCAGACTTCCCCTTCAACACACGAGTTTAACTCTGTAAGTTGAATGCACACATTGAAGACCGTTCTGTTAGGTAGCTCCGTTTTGGTTTTAGAAGCAGACAGTTCTCCTTACAGCATATACTCCCATTCACTGAGAAATGTCCAAACGCAGCTCTTACCAGAAACGTGTTTCTAACTCCTGAATCTAAAGGGAGATTTAACTCACTTAGCTGAACAAACGCACAGCAGAGCAGATTGAAGGATACGTTTCTTCTGTGTTTTAGGCAGAGTATTACTGCTATTTCGTTATATGAGGGAATAGTGCTGGAAATGCCTGTTTTGAGATCTCTCCACAGAAAGCGTTTCCAGACTTCCCCTTCAACACACGAGTTTAACTCTGTAAGTTGAATGCACACATTGAAGACCGTTCTGTTAGGTAGCTCCGTTTTGGTTTTAGAAGCAGACAGTTCTCCTTACAGCATATACTCCCATTCACTGAGAAATGTCCAAACGCAGCTCTTACCAGAAACGTGTTTCTAACTCCTGAATCTAAAGGGAGATTTAACTCACTTAGCTGAACAAACGCACAGCAGAGCAGATTGAAGGATACGTTTCTTCTGTGTTTTAGGCAGAGTTTTACTGCTATTTCGTTATATGCGGGAATAGTGCTGGAAATGCCTGTTTTGAGATCTCTCCACAGAAAGCGTTTCCAGACTTCCCCTTCAACACACGAGTTTAACTCTGTAAGTTGAATGCACACATTGAAGACCGTTCTGTTAGGTAGCTCCGTTTTGGTTTTAGAAGCAGACAGTTCTCCTTACAGCATATACTCCCATTCACTGAGAAATGTCCAAACGCAGCTCTTACCAGAAACGTGTTTCTAACTCCTGAATCTAAAGGGAGATTTAACTCACTTAGCTGAACAAACGCACAGCAGAGCAGATTGAAGGATACGTTTCTTCTGTGTTTTAGGCAGAGTTTTACTGCTATTTCGTTATATGCGGGAATAGTGCTGGAAATGCCTGTTTTGAGATCTCTCCACAGAAAGGGTTTCCAGACTTCCCCTTCAACACACGAGTTTAACTCTGTAAGTTGAATGCACACATTGAAGACCGTTCTGTTAGGTAGCTCCGTTTTGGTTTTAGAAGCAGACAGTTCTCCTTACAGCATATACTCCCATTCACTGAGAAATGTCCAAACGCAGCTCTTACCAGAAACGTGTTTCTAACTCCTGAATCTAAAGGGAGATTTAACTCACTTAGCTGAACAAACGCACAGCAGAGCAGATTGAAGGATACGTTTCTTCTGTGTTTTAGGCAGAGTTTTACTGCTATTTCGTTATATGCGGAATAGTGCTGGAAATGCCTGTTTTGAGATCTCTCCACAGAAAGCGTTTCCAGACTCCCCCTTCAACACACGAGTTTAACTCTGTAAGTTGAATGCACACATTGAAGACCGTTCTGTTAGGTAGCTACGTTTTGGTTTTAGAAGCAGACAGTTCTCCTTACAGCATATACTCCCATTCACTGAGAAATGTCCAAACGCAGCTCTTACCAGAAACGTGTTTCTAACTCCTGAATCTAAAGGGAGATTTAACTCACTTAGCTGAACAAACGCACAGCAGAGCAGATTGAAAGGTACGTTTCTTCTGTGTTTCAGGCAGAGTTTTACTGCTATATCGTTATATGCGGGAATAGTGCTGGAAATGCCTGTTTTGAGATCTCTCCACAGAAAGCGTTTCCAGACTTCCCCTTCAACACACGAGTTTAACTCTGTAAGTTGAATGCACACATTGAAGACCGTTCTGTTAGGTAGCTCCGTTTTGGTGTTAGAAGCAGACAGTTCTCCTTACAGCATATACTCCCATTCACTGAGAAATGTCCAAACGCAGCTCTTACCAGAAACGTGTTTCTAACTCCTGAATCTAAAGGGAGATTTAACTCACTTAGCTGAACAAACGCACAGCAGAGCAGATTGAAGGATACGTTTCTTCTGTGTTTTAGGCAGAGTTTTACTGCTATTTCGTTATATGCGGGAATAGTGCTGGAAATGCCTGTTTTGAGATCTCTCCACAGAAAGCGTTTCCAGACTTCCCCTTCAACACACGAGTTTAACTCTGTAAGTTGAATGCACACATTGAAGACCGTTCTGTTAGGTAGCTCCGTTTTGGTTTTAGAAGCAGACAGTTCTCCTTACAGCATATACTCCCATTCACTGAGAAATGTCCAAACGCAGCTCTTACCAGAAACGTGTTTCTAACTCCTGAATCTAAAGGGAGATTTAACTCACTTAGCTGAACAAACGCACAGCAGAGCAGATTGAAGGATACGTTTCTTCTGTGTTTTAGGCAGAGTTTTACTGCTATTTCGTTATATGCGGGAATAGTGCTGGAAATGCGTGTTTTGAGATCTCTCCACAGAAAGCGTTTCCAGACTTCCCCTTCAACACACGAGTTTAACTCTGTAAGTTGAATGCACACATTGAAGACCGTTCTGTTAGGTAGCTCCGTTTTGGTTTTAGAAGCAGACAGTTCTCCTTACAGCATATACTCCCATTCACTGAGAAATGTCCAAACGCAGCTCTTACCAGAAACGTGTTTCTAACTCCTGAATCTAAAGGGAGATTTAACTCACTTAGCTGAACAAACGCACAGCAGAGCAGATTGAAGGATACGTTTCTTCTGTGTTTTAGGCAGAGTTTTACTGCTATTTCGTTATATGCGGGAATAGTGCTGGAAATGCCTGTTTTGAGATCTCTCCACAGAAAGCGTTTCCAGACTCCCCCTTCAACACACGAGTTTAACTCTGTAAGTTGAATGCACACATTGAAGACCGTTCTGTTAGGTAGCTACGTTTTGGTTTTAGAAGCAGACAGTTCTCCTTACAGCATATACTCCCATTCACTGAGAAATGTCCAAACGCAGCTCTTACCAGAAACGTCTTTCTAACTCCTGAATCTAAAGGGAGATTTAACTCACTTAGCTGAACAAACGCACAGCAGAGCAGATTGAAGGATACGTTTCTTCTGTGTTTCAGGCAGAGTTTTACTGCTATTTCGTTATATGCGGGAATAGTGCTGGAAATGCCTGTTTTGAGATCTCTCCACAGAAAGCGTTTCCAGACTTCCCCTTCAACACACGAGTTTAACTCTGTAAGTTGAATGCACACATTGAAGACCGTTCTGTTAGGTAGCTCCGTTTTGGTGTTAGAAGCAGACAGTTCTCCTTACAGCATATACTCCCATTCACTGAGAAATGTCCAAACGCAGCTCTTACCAGAAACGTGTTTCTAACTCCTGAATCTAAAGGGAGATTTAACTCACTTAGCTGAACAAACGCACAGCAGAGCAGATTGAAGGATACGTTTCTTCTGTGTTTTAGGCAGAGTTTTACTGCTATTTCGTTATATGCGGGAATAGTGCTGGAAATGCCTGTTTTGAGATCTCTCCACAGAAAGCGTTTCCAGACTTCCCCTTCAACACACGAGTTTAACTCTGTAAGTTGAATGCACACATTGAAGACCGTTCTGTTAGGTAGCTCCGTTTTGGTTTTAGAAGGAGACAGTTCTCCTTACAGCATATACTCCCATTCACTGAGAAATGTCCAAACGCAGCTCTTACCAGAAACGTGTTTCTAACTCCTGAATCTAAAGGGAGATTTAACTCACTTAGCTGAACAAACGCACAGCAGAGCAGATTGAAGGATACGTTTCTTCTGTGTTTTAGGCAGAGTTTTACTGCTATTTCGTTATATGCGGGAATAGTGCTGGAAATGCCTGTTTTGAGATCTCTCCACAGAAAGCGTTTCCAGACTTCCCCTTCAACACACGAGTTTAACTCTGTAAGTTGAATGCACACATTGAAGACCGTTCTGTTAGGTAGATCCGTTTTGGTTTTAGAAGCAGACAGTTCTCCTTACAGCATATACTCCCATTCAATGAGAAATGTCCAAACGCAGCTCTAACCAGAAACGTGTTTCTAACTCCTGAATCTAAAGGGAGATTTAACTCACTTAGCTGAACAAACGCACAGCAGAGCAGATTGAAGGATACGTTTCTTCTGTGTTTTAGGCAGAGTTTTACTGCTATTTCGTTATATGCGGGAATAGTGCTGGAAATGCCTGGAAATGCCTGTTTTGAGATCTCTCCACAGAAAGCGTTTCCAGACTTCCCCTTCAACACACGAGTTTAACTCTGTAAGTTGAATGTACACATTGAAGACCGTTCTGTTAGGTAGCTCCGTTTTGGTTTTAGAAGCAGACAGTTCTCCTTACAGCATATACTCCCATTCACTGAGAAATGTCCAAACGCAGCTCTTACCAGAAACGTGTTTCTAACTCCTGAATCTAAAGGGAGATTTAACTCACTTAGCTGAACAAACGCACAGCAGAGCAGATTGAAGGATACGTTTCTTCTGTGTTTTAGGCAGAGTTTTACTGCTATTTCGTTATATGCGGGAATAGTGCTGGAAATGCCTGTTTTGAGATCTCTCCACAGAAAGCGTTTCCAGACTTCCCCTTCAACACACGAGTTTAACTCTGTAAGTTGAATGCACACATTGAAGACCGTTCTGTTAGGTAGCTCCGTTTTGGTTTTAGAAGCAGACAGTTCTCCTTACAGCATATACTCCCTTTCACTGAGAAATGTCCAAACGCAGCTCTTACCAGAAACGTGTTTCTAACTCCTGAATCTAAAGGGAGATTTAACTCACTTAGCTGAACAAACGCACAGCAGAGCAGATTGAAGGATACGTTTCTTCTGTGTTTTAGGCAGAGTTTTACTGCTATATCGTTATATGCGGGAATAGTGCTGGAAATGCCTGTTTTGAGATCTCTCCACAGAAAGCGTTTCCAGACTTCCCCTTCAACACACGAGTTTAACTCTGTAAGTTGAATGCACACATTGAAGACCGTTCTGTTAGGTAGCTCCGTTTTGGTTTTAGAAGCAGACAGTTCTCCTTACAGCATATACTCCCATTCACTGAGAAATGTCCAAACGCAGCTCTTACCAGAAACGTGTTTCTAACTCCTGAATCTAAAGGGAGATTTAACTCACTTAGCTGAACAAACGCACAGCAGAGCAGATTGAAGGATACGTTTCTTCTGTGTTTTAGGCAGAGTATTACTGCTATTTCGTTATATGCGGGAATAGTGCTGGAAATGCCTGTTTTGAGATCTCTCCACAGAAAGCGTTTCCAGACTTCCCCTTCAACACACGAGTTTAACTCTGTAAGTTGAATGCACACATTGAAGACCGTTCTGTTAGGTAGCTCCGTTTTGGTTTTAGAAGCAGACAGTTCTCCTTACAGCATATACTCCCATTCACTGAGAAATGTCCAAACGCAGCTCTTACCAGAAACGTGTTTCTAACTCCTGAATCTAAAGGGAGATTTAACTCACTTAGCTGAACAAACGCACAGCAGAGCATATTGAATGATACGTTTCTTCTGTGTTTTAGGCAGAGTTTTACTGCTATTTCGTTATATGCGGGAATAGTGCTGGAAATGCCTGTTTTGAGATCTCTCCACAGAAAGCGTTTCCAGACTCCCCCTTCAACACACGAGTTTAACTCTGTAAGTTGAATGCACACATTGAAGACCGTTCTGTTAGGTAGCTCCGTTTTGGTTTTAGAAGCAGACTGTTCTATTTACAGCATATACTCCCATTCACTGAGAAATGTCCAAACGCAGCTCTTACCAGAAACGTGTTTCTAACTCCTGAATCTAAAGGGAGATTTAACTCACTTAGCTGAACAAACGCACAGCAGAGCAGATTGAAGGATACGTTTCTTCTGTGTTTTAGGCAGAGTTTTACTGCTATTTCGTTATATGCGGGAATATTGCTGGAAATGCCTGTTTTGATATCTCTCCACAGAAAGCATTTCCAGACTTCCCCTTCAACACACGAGTTTAACTCTGTAAGTTGAATGCACAAATTGAAGACCGTTCTGTTAGGTAGCTCCGTTTTGGTTTTAGAAGCAGACAGTTCTCCTTACAGCATATACTCCCATTCACTGAGAAATGTCCAAACGCAGCTCTTACCAGAAACGTGTTTCTAACTCCTGAATCTAAAGGGAGATTTAACTCACTTAGCTGAACAAACGCACAGCAGAGCAGATTGAAGGATACGTTTCTTCTGTGTTTTAGGCAGAGTTTTACTGCTATTTCGTTATATGCGGGAATTGTGCTGGAAATGCCTGTTTTGAGATCTCTCCACAGAAAGCTTTTCCAGGCTTCCCCTTCAACACACGAGTTTAACTCTGTAAGTTGAATGCACACATTGAAGACCGTTCTGTTAGGTAGCTCGGTTTTGGTTTTAGAAGCAGACAGTTCTCCTTACAGCATATACTGCCATTCACTGAGAAATGTCCAAACGCAGCTCTTACCAGAAACGTGTTTCTAACTCCTGAATCTAAAGGGAGATTTAACTCACTTAGCTGAACAAACGCACAGCAGAGCAGATTGAAGGATACGTTTCTTCTGTGTTTTAGGCAGAGTTTTACTGCTATTTCGTTATATGCGGGAATAGTGCTGGAAATGCCTGTTTTGAGATCTCTCCACAGAAAGCGTTTCCAGACTTCCCCTTCAACACACGAGTTTAACTCTGTAAGTTGAATGCAAAAATTGAAGACCGTTCTGTTTGGTAGCTCCGTTTTGGTTTTAGAAGCAGACAGTTCTCCTTACAGCATATACTCCCATTCACTGAGAAATGTCCAAACGCAGCTCTTACCAGAAACGTGTTTCTAACTCCTGAATCTAAAGGGAGATTTAACTCACTTAGCTGAACAAACGCACAGCAGAGCAGATTGAAGGATAGGTTTCTTCTGTGTTTAAGGCAGAGTTTTACTGCTATTTCGTTATATGCGGGAATAGTGCTGGAAATGCCTGTTTTGAGATCTCTCCACAGAAAGCCTTTCCAGACTTCCCCTTCAACACACGAGTTTAACTCTGTAAGTTGAATGCAAAAATTGAAGACCGTTCTGTTAGGTAGCTCAGTTTTGGTTTTAGAAGCAGACAGTTCTCCTTACAGCATATACTCCCATTCACTGAGAAATGTCCAAACGCAGCTGTTACCAGAAACGTGTTTCTAACTCCTGAATCTAAAGGGAGACTTAACTCACTTAGCTGAACAAACGCACAGCAGAGCAGATTGAAGGATACGTTTCTTCTGTGTTTTAGGCAGAGTTTTACTGCTATTTCGTTATATGCGGAAATAGTGCTGGAAATGCCTGTTTTGAGATCTCTCCACAGAAAGCGTTTCCAGACTTCCCCTTCAACACACGAGTTTAACTCTGTAAGTTGAATGCACACATTGAAGACCGTTCTGTTAGGTAGCTCCGTTTTGGTTTTAGAAGCAGACAGTTCTCCTTACAGCATATACTCCCATTCACTGAGAAATGTCCAAACGCAGCTCTTACCAGAAACGTGTTTCTAACTCCTGAATCTAAAGGGAGATTTAACTCACTTAGCTGAACAATCGCACAGCAGAACAGATTGAAGGATACGTTTCTTCTATGTTTTAGGCACAGTTTCACTGCTATTTCGTTATATGCGGGAATAGTGCTGGAAATGCCTGTTTTGAGATCTCTCCACAGAAAGCGTTTCCAGACTTCCCCTTCAACACACGAGTTTAACTCTGTAAGTTGAATGCACACATTGAAGACCGTTCTGTTTGGTAGCTCCGTTTTGGTTTTAGAAGCAGACAGTTCTCCTTACAGCATATACTCCCATTCACTGAGAAATGTCCAAATGCAGCTCTTACCAGAAACGTGTTTCTAACTCCAGAATCTAAAGGGAGATTTAACTCACTTAGCTGAACAAACGCACAGCAGAGCAGATTGAAGGATACGTTTCTTCTGTGTTTAAGGCAGAGTTTTACTGCTATTTCGTTATATGCGGGAATAGTGCTGGAAATGCCTGTTTTGAGATCTCTCCACAGAAAGCGTTTCCAGACTTCCCCTTCAACACACGAGTTTAACTCTGTAAGTTGAATGCACACATTGAAGGCCGTTCTGTTAGGTAGCTCAGTTTTGGTTTTTGAAGCAGACAGTTCTCCTTACAGCATATACACCCATTCACTGAGAAATGTCCAAACGCAGCTCTTACCAGAAACGTGTTTCTAACTCCTGAATCTAAAGGGAGATTTAACTCACTTAGCTGAACAAACGCACAGCAGAGCAGATTGAAGGATACGTTTCTTCTGTGTTTTAGGCAGAGTTTTACTGCTATTTCGTTATATGAGGGAATAGTGCTGGAAATGCCGGTTTTGAGATCTCTCCACAGAAAGCGTTTCCAGACTTCCCCTTCAACACACGAGTTTAACTCTGTAAGTTGAATGCACACATTGAAGACCGTTCTGTTAGGTAGCTCCGTTTTGGTTTTAGAAGCAGACAGTTCTCCTTACAGCATATACTCCCATTCACTGAGAAATGTCCAAACGCAGCTCTTACCAGAAACGTGTTTCTAACTCCTGAATCTAAAGGGAGATTTAACCCACTTAGCTGAACAAACGCACAGCAGAGCAGATTGAAGGATACGTTTCTTCTATGTTTTAGGCACAGTTTCACTGCTATTTCGTTATATGCGGGAATAGTGCTGGAAATGCCTGTTTTGAGATCTCTCCACAGAAAGCGTTTCCAGACTTCCCCTTCAACACACGAGTTTAACACTGTAAGTTGAATGCACACATTGAAGACCGTTCTGTTAGGTAGCTCAGCTTTGGTTTTAGAAGCAGACAGTTCTCCTTACAGCGTATACTCCCATTCACTGAGAAATGTCCAAACGCAGCTCTTACCAGAAACGTGTTTCTAACTCCTGAATCTAAAGGGAGATTTAACTCACTTAGCTGAACAAACGCACAGCAGAGCAGATTGAAGGATACGTTTCTTCTGTGTTTTAGGCAGAGTTTTACTGCTATTTCGTTATATGCGGGAATAGTGCTGGAAATGCCTGTTTTGAGATCTCTCCACAGAAAGCGTTTCCAGACTTCCCCTTCAACACACGAGTTTAACTCTGTAAGTTGAATGCACACATTGAAGACCGTTCTGTTAGGTAGCTCCGTTTTGGTTTTAGAAGCAGACAGTTCTCCTTACAGCATATACTCCCATTCACTGAGAAATGTCCAAACGCAGCTCTTACCAGCAACGTGTTTCTAACTCCTGAATCTAAAGGGAGATTTAACTCACTTAGCTGAACAAACGCACAGCAGAGCAGATTGAAGGATACGTTTCTTCTGTGTTTTAGGCAGAGTTTTACTGCTATTTCGTTATATGAGGGAATAGTGCTGGAAATGCCTCTTTTGAGATCTCTCCACAGAAAGCGTTTCCAGACTTCCCCTTCAACACACGAGTTTAACTCTGTAAGTTGAATGCACACATTGAAGACCGTTCTGTTAGGTAGCTCCGTTTTGGTTTTAGAAGCAGACAGTTCTCCTTACAGCATATACTCCCATTCACTGAGAAATGTCCAAACGCAGCTCTTACCAGAAACGTGTTTCTAACTCCTGAATCTAAAGGGAGATTTAACTCACTTAGCTGAACAAACGCACAGCAGAGCAGATTGAAGGATACGTTTCTTCTATGTTTTAGGCACAGTTTCACTGCTATTTCGTTATATGCGGGAATAGTGCTGGAAATGCCTGTTTTGAGATCTCTCCACAGAAAGCGTTTCCAGACTTCCCCTTCAACACACGAGTTTAACTCTGTAAGTTGAATGCACACATTGAAGACCGTTCTGTTAGGTAGCTCAGCTTTGGTTTTAGAAGCAGACAGTTCTCCTTACAGCGTATACTCCCATTCACTGAGAAATGTCCAAACGCAGCTCTTACCAGAAACGTGTTTCTAACTCCTGAATCTAAAGGGAGATTTAACTCACTTAGCTGAACAAACGGACAGCAGAGCAGATTGAAGGATACGTTTCTTCTGTGTTTTAGGCAGAGTTTTACTGCTATTTCTTTATATGCGGGAATAGTGCTGGAAATGCCTGTTTTGAGATCTCTCCACAGAAAGCGTTTCCAGACTTCCCCTTCAACACACGAGTTTAACTCTGTAAGTTGAATGCACACATTGAAGACCGTTCTGTTAGGTAGCTCCGTTTTGGTTTTAGAAGCAGACAGTTCTCCTTACAGCATATACTCCCATTCACTGAGGAATGTCCAAACGCAGCTCTTACCAGAAACGTGTTTCTAACTCCTGAATCTAAAGGGAGATTTAACTCACTTAGCTGAACAAACGCACAGCAGAGCAGATTGAAGGATACGTTTCTTCTGTGTTTTAGGCAGAGTTTTACTGCTATTTCGTTATATGCGGGAATAGTGCTGGAAATGCCTGTTTTGAGATCTCTCCACAGAAAGCGTTTCCAGACTTCCCCTTCAACACACGAGTTTAACTCTGTAAGTTGAATGCACACATTGAAGACAGTTCTGTTAGGTAGCTCCGTTTTGGTTTTAGAAACAGACAGTTCTCCTTACAGCATATACTCCCATTCACTGAGAAATGTCCAAACGCAGCTCTTACCAGAAACGTGTTTCTAACTCCTGAATCTAAAGGGAGATTTAACTCACTTAGCTGAACAAACGCACAGCAGAGCAGATTGAAGGATACGTTTCTTCTGTGTTTTAGGCAGAGTTTTACTGCTATTTCGTTATATGCGGGAATAGTGCTGGAAATGCCTGGAAATGCCTGTTTTGAGATCTCTCCACAGAAAGCGTTTCCAGACTTCCCCTTCAACACACGAGTTTAACTCTGTAAGTTGAATGCACACATTGAAGACCGTTCTGTTAGGTAGCTCCGTTTTGGTTTTAGAAGCAGACAGTTCTCCTTACAGCATATACTCCCATTCACTGAGAAATGTCCAAACGCAGCTCTTACCAGAAACGTGTTTCTAACTCCTGAATCTAAAGGGAGATTTAACTCACTTAGCTGAACAAACGCACAGCAGAGCAGATTGAAGGATACGTTTCTTCTGTGTTTTAGGCAGAGTTTTACTGCTATTTCGTTATATGCGGGAATAGTGCTGGAAATGCCTGTTTTGAGATCTCTCCACAGAAAGCGTTTCCAGACTTCCCCTTCAACACACGAGTTTAACTCTGTAAGATGAATGGACACATTGAAGACCGTTCTGTTAGGTAGCTCCGTTTTGGTTTTAGAAGCAGACAGTTCTCCTTACAGCATATACTCCCATTCACTGAGAAATGTCCAAACGCAGCTCTTACCAGAAACGTGTTTCTAACTATTGAAACTAAAGGGAGATTTAACTCACTTAGCTGAACAAACGCACAGCAGAGCAGATTGAAGGATACGTTTCTTCTATGTTTTAGGCACAGTTTCACTGCTATTTCGTTATATGCGGGAATAGTGCTGGAAATGCCTCTTTTGAGATCTCTCCACAGAAAGCGTTTCCAGACTTCCCCTTCAACACACGAGTTTAACTCTGTAAGTTGAATGCAAAAATTGAAGACCGTTCTGTTTGGTAGCTCCGTTTTGGTTTTAGAAGCAGACAGTTCTCCTTACAGCATATACTCCCATTCACTGAGAAATGTCCAAACGAAGCTCTTACCAGAAACGTGTTTCTAACTCCAGAATCTAAAGGGAGATTTAACTCACTTAGCTGAACAAACGCACAGCAGAGCAGATTGAAGGATACGTTTCTTCTGTGTTTAAGGCAAAGTTTTACTGCTATTTCGTTATATGCGGGAATAGTGCTGGAAATGCCTGTTTTGAGATCTCTCCACAGAAAGCGTTTCCAGACTTCCCCTTCAACACACGAGTTTAACTCTGTAAGTTGAATGCACACATTGAAGACCGTTCTGTTAGGTAGCTCAGTTTTGGTTCTAGAAGCAGACAGTTCTCCTTACAGCGTATACTCCCATTCACTGAGAAATGTCCAAACGCAGCTCTTACCAGAAACGTGTTTCTAACTCCTGAATCTAAAGGGAGATTTAACTCACTTAGCTGAACAAACGCACAGCAGAGCAGATTGAAGGATACGTTTCTTCTGTGTTTTAGGCAGAGTTTTACTGCTATTTCGTTATATGACGGAATAGTGCTGGAAATGCCTGTTTTGAGATCTCTCCACAGAAAGCGTTTCCAGACATCCCCTTCAACACAGGAGTTTAACTCTGTAAGTTGAATGCACACATTGAAGACCGTTCTGTTAGGTAGCTCCGTTTTGGTTTTAGAAGCAGACAGTTCTCCTTACAGCATATAATCCCATTCACTGAGAAATGTCCAAACGCAGCTCTTACCAGAAACGTGTTTCTAACTCCATAATCTAAAGGGAGATTTAACTCACTTAGCTGAACAAACGCACAGCAGAGCAGATTGAAGGATACGTTTCTTCTGTGTTTAAGGCAGAGTTTTACTGCTATTTCGTTATATGCGGGAATAGTGCTGGAAATGCCTGTTTTGAGATCTCTCCACAGAAAGCGTTTCCAGACTTCCCCTTCAACACACGAGTTTAACTCTGTAAGTTGAATGCACACATTGAAGACCGTTCTGTTAGGTAGCTCAGTTTTGGTTTTAGAAGCAGACAGTTCTCCTTACAGCGTATACTCCCATTCACTGAGAAATGTCCAAACGCAGCTCTTACCAGAAACGTGTTTCTAACTCCTGAATCTAAAGGGAGATTTAACTCACTTAGCTGAACAAACGCACAGCAGAGCAGATTGAAGGATACGTTTCTTCTGTGTTTTAGGCAGAGTTTTACTGCTATTTCGTTATATGCGGGAATAGTGCTGGAAATGCCTGTTTTGAGATCTCTCCACAGAAAGCGTTTACAGACTTCCCCTTCAACACACGAGTTTAACTCTGTAAGTTGAATGCAAAAATTGAAGACCGTTCTGTTTGGTAACTCCGTTTTGGTTTTAGAAGCAGACAGTTCTCCTTACAGCATATACTCCCATTCACTGAGAAATGTCCAAACGCAGCTCTTACCAGAAACGTGTTTCTAACTCCAGAATCTAAAGGGAGATTTAACTCACTTAGCTGAACAAACGCACAGCAGAGCAGATTGAAGGATACGTTTCTTCTGTGTTTAAGGCAGAGTTTTACTGCTATTTGGTTATATGCGGGAATAGTGCTGGAAATGCCTGTTTTGAGATCTCTCCACAGAAAGCGTTTCCAGACTTCCCCTTCAACACACGAGTTTAACTCTGTAAGTTGAATGCACACATTGAAGACCGTTCTGTTAGGTAGCTCAGTTTTGGTTTTAGAAGCAGACAGTTCTCCTTACAGCGTATACTCCCATTCACTGAGAAATGTCCAAACGCAGCTCTTACCAGAAACGTGTTTCTAACTCCTGAATCTAAAGGGAGATTTAACTCACTTAGCTGAACAAACGCACAGCAGAGCAGATTGAAGGATACGTTTCTTCTGTGTTTTAGGCAGAGTTTTACTGCTATTTCGTTATATGCGGGAATAGTGCTGGAAATGCCTGTTTTGAGATCTCTCCACAGAAAGCGTTTCCAGACTTCCCCTTCAACACACGAGTTTAACTCTGTAAGTTGAATGCACACATTGAAGACCGTTCTGTTAGGTAGCTCCGTTTTGGTTTTAGAAGCAGACAGTTCTCCTTACAGCATATACTCCCATTCACTGAGAAATGTCCAAACGCAGCTCTTACCAGAAACGTGTTTCTAACTCCTGAATCTAAAGGGAGATTTAACTCACTTAGCTGAACAAACGCACAGCAGAGCAGATTGAAGGATACGTTTCTTCTGTGTTTTAGGCAGAGTTTTACTGCTATTTCGTTATATGCCGGAATAGTGCTGGAAATGCCTGTTTTGAGATCTCTCCACAGAAAGCGTTTCCAGACTTCCCCTTCAACACACGAGTTTAACTCTGTAAGTTGAATGCACACATTGAAGACCGTTCTGTTAGGTAGCTCCGTTTTGGTTTTAGAAGCAGACAGTTCTCCTTACAGCATATACTCCCATTCACTGAGAAATGTCCAAACGCAGCTCTTACCAGAACCGTGTTTCTAACTCCTGAATTTAAAGGGAGATTTAACTCACTTAGCTGAACAAACGCACAGCAGAGCAGATTGAAGGATACGTTTCTTCTATGTTTTAGGCACAGTTTCACTGCTATTTCGTTATATGCGGGAATAGTGCTGGAAATGCCTGTTTTGAGATCTCTCCACAGAAAGCGTTTCCAGACTTCCCCTTCAACACACGAGTTTAACTCTGTAAGTTGAATGCAAAAATTGAAGACCGTTCTGTTTGGTAGCTCCGTTTTTGTTTTAGAAGCAGACAGTTCTCCTTACAGCATATACTCCCATTCACTGAGAAATGTCCAAACGCAACTCTTACCAGAAACGTGTTTCTAACTCCAGAATCTAAAGGGAGATTTAACTCACTTAGCTGAACAAACGCACAGCAGAGCAGATTGAAGGATACGTTTCTTCTGTGTTTAAGGCAGAGTTTTACTGCTATTTCGTTATATGCGGGAATAGTGCTGGAAATGCCTGTTTTGAGATCTCTCCACAGAAAGCGTTTCCAGACTTCCCCTTCAACACACGAGTTTAACTCTGTAAGTTGAATGCACACATTGAAGACCGTTCTGTTAGGTAGCTCCGTTTTGGTTTTAGAAGCAGACAGTTCTCCTTACAGCGTATACTCCCATTCACTGAGAAATGTCCAAACGCAGCTCTTACCAGAAACGTGTTTCTAACTCCTGAATCTAAAGGGAGTTTTAACTCACTTAGCTGAACAAACGCACAGCAGAGCAGATTGAAGGATACGTTTCTTCTGTGTTTTAGGCAGAGTTTTACTGCTATTTCGTTATATGCGGGAATAGTGCTGGAAATGCCTGTTTTGAGATCTCTCCACAGAAAGCGTTTCCAGACTTCCCCTTCAATACACGAGTTTAACTCTGTAAGTTGAATGCACACATTGAAGACCGTTCTGTTAGGTAGCTCCGTTTTGGTTTTAGAAGCAGACAGTTCTCCTTACAGCATATACTCCCATTCACTGAGAAATGTCCAAACGCAGCTCTTACCAGAAACGTGTTTCTAACTCCTGAATCTAAAGGGAGATTTAACTCACTTAGCTGAACAAACGCACAGCAGAGCAGATTGAAGGATACGTTTCTTCTGTGTTTTAGGCAGAGTTTTACCGCTATTTCGTTATATGCGGGAATAGTGCTGGAAATGCCTGGAAATGCCTGTTTTGAGATCTCTCCACAGAAAGCGTTTCCAGACATCCCCTTCAACACACGAGTTTAACTCTGTAAGTTGAATGCACACATTGAAGACCGTTCTGTTAGGTAGCTCCGTTTTGGTTTTAGAAGCAGACAGTTCTCCTTACAGCATATACTCCCATTCACTGAAAAATGTCCAAACGCAACACTTACCAGAAACGTGTTTCTAACTCCTGAATCTAAAGGGAGATTTAACTCACTTAGCTGAACAAACGCACAGCAGAGCAGATTGAAGGATACGTTTCTTCTGTGTTTTAGGCAGAGTTTTACTGCTATTTCGTTATATGCGGGAATAGTGCTGGAAATGCCTGTTTTGAGATCTCTCCACAGAAAGCGTTTCCAGACTTCCCCTTCAACACACGAGTTTAACTCTGTAAGTTGAATGCACACATTGAAGACCGTTCTGTTAGGTAGCTCCGTTTTGGTTTTAGAAGCAGACAGTTCTCCTTACAGCGTATACTCCCATTCACTGAGAAATGTCCAAACGCAGCTCTTACCAGAAACGTGTTTCTAACTCCTGAATCTAAAGGGAGTTTTAACTCACTTAGCTGAACAAACGCACAGCAGAGCAGATTGAAGGATACGTTTCTTCTGTGTTTTAGGCAGAGTTTTACTGCTATTTCGTTATATGCGGGAATAGTGCTGGAAATGCCTGGAAATGCCTGTTTTGAGATCTCTCCACAGAAAGCGTTCAACACACGAGTTTAACTCTGTAAGTTGAATGCACACATTGAAGACCGTTCTGTTAGGTAGCTCCGTTTTGGTTTTAGAAGCAGACAGTTCTCCTTACAGCATATACTCCCATTCACTGAGAAATGTCCAAACGCAGCTCTTACCAGAAACGTGTTTCTAACTCCTGAATCTAAAGGGAGATTTAACTCACTTAGCTGAACAAACGCACAGCAGAGCAGATTGAAGGATACGTTTCTTCTATGTTTTAGGCAGAGTTTTACTGCTATTTCGTTATATGCGGGAATAGTGCTGGAAATGCCTGTTTTGATATCTCTCCACAGAAAGCGTTTCCAGACTTCCCCTTCAACACACGAGTTTAACTCGGTAAGTTGAATGCAAAAATTGAAGACCGTTCTGTTTGGTAGCTCAGTTTTGGTTTTAGAAGCAGACAGTTCTCCTTACAGCATATACTCCCATTCACTGAGGAATGTCCAAACGCAGCTCTTACCAGAAACGTGTTTCTAACTCCTGAATCTAAAGGGAGATTTAACTCACTTAGCTGAACAAACGCACAGCAGAGCAGATTGAAGGATACGTTTCTTCTGTGTTTTAGGCAGAGTTTTACTGCTATTTCGTTATATGCGGGAATAGTGCTGGAAATGCCTGTTTTGAGATCTCTCCACAGAAAGCGTTTCCAGACTTCCCCTTCAACACACGAGTTTAACTCTGTAAGTTGAATGCACACATTGAAGACCGTTCTGTTAGGTAGCTCCGTTTTGGTTTTAGAAGCAGACAGTTCTCCTTACAGCATATACTCCCATTCACTGAGAAATGTCCAAACGCAGCTCTTACCAGAAACGTGTTTCTAACTCCTGAATCTAAAGGGAGATTTAACTCACTTAGCTGAACAAAAGCACAGCAGAGCAGATTGAAGGATACGTTTCTTCTGTGTTTTAGACAGAGTTTTACTGCTATTTCGTTATATGCGGGAATAGGGCTGGAAATGCCTGTTTTGAGATCTCTCCACAGAAAGCGTTTCCAGACTTCCCCTTCAACACACGAGTTTAACTCTGTAAGTTGAATGCACACATTGAAGACCGTTCTGTTAGGTAGCTCCGTTTTGGTTTTAGAAGCAGACACTTCTCCTTACAGCATATACTCCCATTCACTGAGGAATGTCCAAACGCAGCTCTTACCAGAAACGTGTTTCTAACTCCTGAATCTAAAGGGAGATTTAACTCACTTAGCTGAAGAAACGCACTGCAGAGCAGATTGAAGGATACGTTTCTTCTCTGTTTTAGGCAGAGTTTTACTGCTATTTCGTTATATGCGGGAATAGTGCTGGAAATGCCTGTTTTGAGATCGCTCCACAGAAAGCGTTTCCAGACTTCCCCTTCAACACACGAGTTTAACACTGTAAGTTGAATGCAAAAATTGAAGACCGTTCTGTTTGGTAGCTCCGTTTTGGTTTTTGAAGCAGACAGTTCTCCTTACAGCATATACTCCCATTCACTGAGAAATGTCCAAACGCAGCTCTTACCAGAAACGTGTTTCTAACTCCAGAATCTAAAGGGAGATTTAACTCACTTAGCTGAACAAACGCACAGCAGAGCAGATTGAAGGATACGTTTCTTCTGTGTTTAAGGCAGAGTTTTACTGCTATTTCGTTATATGCGGGAATAGTGCTGGAAATGCCTGTTTTGAGATCTCTCCACAGAAAGCGTTTCCAGACTTCCCCTTCAACACACGAGTTTAACTCTGTAAGTTGAATGCACACATTGAAGACCGTTCTGTTAGGTAGCTCCGTTTTGGTTTTAGAAGCAGACAGTTCTCCTTACAGCGTATACTCCCATTCACTGAGAAATGTCCAAACGCAGCTCTTACCAGAAACGTGTTTCTAACTCCTGAATCTAAAGGGAGTTTTAACTCACTTAGCTGAACAAACGCACAGCAGAGCAGATTGAAGGATACGTTTCTTCTGTGTTTTAGGCAAAGTTTTACTGCTATTTCGTTATATGCGGGAATAGTGCTGGAAATGCCTGGAAATGCCTGTTTTGAGATCTCTCCACAGAAAGCGTTTCCAGACATCCCCTTCAACACACGAGATTAACTCTGTAAGTTGAATGCACTCATTGAAGACCGTTCTGTTAGGTAGCTCCGTTTTGGTTTTAGAAGCAGACAGTTCTCCTTACAGCATATACTCCCATTCACTGAGAAATGTCCAAACGCAGCTCTTACCAGAAACGTGTTTCTAACTCCTGAATCTAAAGGGAGATTTAACTCACTTAGCTGAACAAACGCACAGCAGAGCAGATTGAAGGATACGTTTCTTCTGTGTTTTAGGCAGAGTTTTACTGCTATTTCGTTATATGCGGGAATAGTGCTGGAAATGCCTGTTTTGAGATCTCTCCACAGAAAGCGTTTCCAGACTTCCCCTTCAACACACGAGTTTAACTCTGTAAGTTGAATGCACACATTGAAGACCGTTCTGTTAGGTAGCTCCGTTTTGGTTTTAGAAGCAGACAGTTCTCCTTACAGCATATACTCCCATTCACTGAGAAATGTCCAAACGCAGCTCTTACCAGAAACGTGTTTCTAACTCCTGAATCTAAAGGGAGATTTAACTCACTTAGCTGAACAAACGCACAGCAGAGCAGATTGAAGGATACGTTTCTTCTATGTTTTAGGCAGAGTTTTACTGCTATTTCGTTATATGCGGGAATAGTGCTGGAAATGCCTGTTTTGATATCTCTCCACAGAAAGCGTTTCCAGACTTCCCCTTCAACACACGAGTTTAACTCCGTAAGTTGAATGCAAAAATTGAAGACCGTTCTGTTTGGTAGCTCAGTTTTGGTTTTAGAAGCAGACAGTTCTCCTTACAGCATATACTCCCATTCACTGAGGAATGTCCAAACGCAGCTCTTACCAGAAACGTGTTTCTAACTCCTGAATCTAAAGGGAGATTTAACTCACTTAGCTGAACAAACGCACAGCAGAGCAGATTGAAGGATACGTTTCTTCTGTGTTTTAGGCAGAGTTTTACTGCTATTTCGTTATATGCGGGAATAGTGCTGGAAATGCCTGTTTTGAGATCTCTCCACAGAAAGCGTTTCCAGACTTCCCCTTCAACACACGAGTTTAACTCTGTAAGTTGAATGCACACATTGAAGACCGTTCTGTTAGGTAGCTCCGTTTTGGTTTTAGAAGCAGACAGTTCTCCTTACAGCATATACTCCCATTCACTGAGAAATGTCCAAACGCAGCTCTTACCAGAAACGTGTTTCTAACTCCTGAATCTAAAGGGAGATTTAACTCACTTAGCTGAACAAAAGCACAGCAGAGCAGATTGAAGGATACGTTTCTTCTGTGTTTTAGACAGAGTTTTACTGCTATTTCGTTATATGCGGGAATAGGGCTGGAAATGCCTGTTTTGAGATCTCTCCACAGAAAGCGTTTCCAGACTTCCCCTTCAACACACGAGTTTAACTCTGTAAGTTGAATGCACACATTGAAGACCGTTCTGTTAGGTAGCTCCGTTTTGGTTTTAGAAGCAGACACTTCTCCTTACAGCATATACTCCCATTCACTGAGGAATGTCCAAACGCAGCTCTTACCAGAAACGTGTTTCTAACTCCTGAATCTAAAGGGAGATTTAACTCACTTAGCTGAAGAAACGCACTGCAGAGCAGATTGAAGGATACGTTTCTTCTCTGTTTTAGGCAGAGTTTTACTGCTATTTCGTTATATGCGGGAATAGTGCTGGAAATGCCTGTTTTGAGATCTCTCCACAGAAAGCGTTTCCAGACTTCCCCTTCAACACACGAGTTTAACTCTGTAAGTTGAATGCACACATTGAAGACCGTTCTGTTAGGTAGCTCCGTTTTGGTTTTAGAAGCAGACAGTTCTCCTTACAGCATATACTCCCATTCACTGAGAAATGTCCAAACGCAGCTCTTACCAGAAACGTGTTTCTAACTCCTGAATCTAAAGGGAGATTTAACTCACTTAGCTGAACAAACGCACAGCAGAGCAGATTGAAGGATACCTTTCTTCTGTGTTTTAGGCAGAGTTTTACTGCTATTTCGTTATATGCGGGAATAGTGCTGGAAATGCCTGTTTTGAGATCTCTCCACAGAAAGCGTTTCCAGACTTCCCCTTCAACACACGAGTTTAACCCTGTAAGTTGAATGCAAAAATTGAAGACCGTTCTGTTAGGTAGCTCCGTTTTGGTTTTAGAAGCAGACAGTTCTCCTTACAGCATATACTCCCATTCACTGAGAAGTCTCCAAACGCAGCTCTTACCAGAAACGTGTTTCTAACTCCTGAATCTAAAGGGAGATTTAACTCACTTAGCTGAACAAACGCACAGCAGAGCAGATTGAAGGATACGTTTCTTCTGTGTTTAAGGCAGAGTTTTACTGCTATTTCGTTATATGCGGGAATAGTGCTGGAAATGCCTGTTTTGAGATCTCTCCACAGAAAGCGTTTCCAGACTTCCCCTTCAACACACGAGTTTAACTCTGTAAGTTGAATGCACACATTGAAGACCGTTCTGTTAGGTAGCTCAGTTTTGGTTTTAGAAGCAGACAGTTCTCCTTACAGCATATACTCCCATTCACTGAGAAATGTCCAAACGCAGCTCTTACGAGAAACGTGTTTCTAACTCCTGAATCTAAAGGGAGATTTAACTCACTTAGCTGAACAAACACACAGCAGAGCAGATTGAAGGATACGTTCCTTCTGTGTTTTAGGCAGAGTTTTACTGCTATTTCGTTATATGCGGGAATAGTGCTGGAAATACCTGTTTTGAGATCTCTCCACAGAAAGCGTTTCCAGACTTCCCCTTCAACACACGAGTTTAACTCTGTAAGTTCAATGCACACATTGAAGACCGTTCTGTTAGGTAGCTCCGTTTTGGTTTTAGAAGCAGACAGTTCCCCTTACAGCATATACTCCCATTCACTGAGAATTGTCCAAACGCAGCACTTACCAGAAACGTGTTTCTAACTCCTGAATCTAAAGGGAGATTTAACTCACTTAGCTGAACAAACGCACAGCAGAGCAGATTGAAGGATACGTTTCTTCTGTGTTTTAGACAGAGTTTTACTGCTATTTCGTTATATGCGGGAATAGGGCTGGAAATGCCTGTTTTGAGATCTCTCCACAGAAAGCGTTTCCAGACTTCCCCTTCAACACACGAGTTTAACTCTGTAAGTTGAATGCACACATTGAAGACCGTTCTGTTAGGTAGCTCCGTTTTGGTTTTAGAAGCAGACAGTTCTCCTTACAGCATATACTCCCATTCACTGAGGAATGTCCAAACGCAGCTCTTACCAGAAACGTGTTTCTAACTCCTGAATCTAAAGGGAGATTTAACTCACTTAGCTGAAGAAACGCACTGCAGAGCAGATTGAAGGATACGTTTCTTCTGTGTTTTAGGCAGAGTTTTACTGCTATTTCGTTATATGCGGGAATAGTGCTGGAAATGCCTGTTTTGAGATCTCTCAACAGAAAGCGTTTCCAGACTTCCCCTTCAACACACGAGTTTAACTCTGTAAGTTGAATGCACACATTGAAGACCGTTCTGTTAGGTAGCTCCGTTTTGGTTTTAGAAGCAGACAGTTCTCCTTACAGCATATACTCCCATTCACTGAGAAATGTCCAAACGCAGCTCTTACCAGAAACGTGTTTCTAACTCCTGAATCTAAAGGGAGATTTAACTCACTTAGCTGAACAAACGCACAGCAGAGCAGATTGAAGGATACCTTTCTTCTTTGTTTTAGGCAGAGTTTTACTGCTATTTCGTTATATGCGGGAATAGTGCTGGAAATGCCTGTTTTGAGATCTCTCCACAGAAAGCGTTTCCAGACTTCCCCTTCAACACACGAGTTTAACTCTGTAAGTTGAATGCACACATTGACGACCGTTCTGTTAGGTAGCTCCGTTTTGGTTTTAGAAGCAGACAGTTCTCCTTACAGCATATATTCCCATTCACTGAGAAATGTCCAAACGCAGCTCTTACCAGAAACGTGTTTCTAACTCCTGAATCTAAAGGGAGATTTAACTCACTTAGCTGAACAAACGCACAGCAGAGCAGATTGAAGGATACGTTTCTTCTGTGTTTAAGGCAGAGTTTTACTGCTATTTCGTTATATGCGGGAATAGTGCTGGAAATGCCTGTTTTGAGATCTCTCCACAGAAAGCGTTTCCAGACTTCCCCTTCAACACACGACTTTAACTCTGTAAGGTGAATGCACACATTGAAGACCGTTCTGTTAGGTAGCTCAGTTTTGGTTTTAGATGCAGACAGTTCTCCTTACAGCGTATACTCCCATTCACTGAGAAATGTCCAAACGCAGCTCTTACCAGAAACGTGTTTCTAACTCCTGAATCTAAAGGGAGATTTAACTCACTTAGCTGAACAAACGCACAGCAGAGCAGATTGACGGATACGTTTCTTCTATGTTTTAGGCACAGTTTCACTGCTATTTCGTTATATGCGGGAATAGTGCTGGAAATGCCTGTTTTGAGATCTCTCCACAGAAAGCGTTTCCAGACTTCCCCTTCAACACACGAGTTTAACTCTGTAAGTTGAATGCAAAAATTGAAGACCGTTCTGTTTGGTAGCTCCGTTTTGGTTTTAGAAGCAGACAGTTCTCCTTACAGCATATACTCCCATTCACTGAGAAATGTCCAAACGCAGCTCTTACCAGAAACGTGTTTCTAACTCCAGAATCTAAAGGGAGATTTAACTCACTTAGCTGAACAAACGCACAGCAGAGCAGATTGAAGAATACGTTTCTTCTGTGTTTAAGGCAGAGTTTTACTGCTATTTCGTTATATGCGGGAATAGTGCTGGAAATGCCTGTTTTGAGATCTCTCCACAGAAAGCGTTTCCAGACTTCCCCTTCAACACACGAGTTTAACTCTGTAAGTTGAATGCACACATTGAAGACCGTTCTGTTAGGTAGCTCCGTTTTGGTTTTAGAAGCAGACAGTTCTCCTTACAGCATATACTCCCATTCACTGAGAAATGTCCAAACGCAGCTCTTACCAGAAACGTGTTTCTAACTCCTGAATCTACTGGGAGATTTAACTCACTTAGCTGAACAAACGCACAGCAGAGCAGATTGAAGGATACGTTTCTTCTGTGTTTTAGGCAGAGTTTTACTGCTATTTCGTTATATGCGGGAATAGTGCTGGAAATGCCTGGAAATGCCTGTTTTGAGATCTCTCCACAGAAAGCGTTTCCAGACTTCCCCTTCAACACACGAGTTTAACTCTGTAAGTTGAATGCACACATTGAAGACCGTTCTGTTAGGTAGCTCCGTTTTGGTTTTAGAAGCAGACAGTTCTCCTTACAGCATATACTCCCATTCACTGAGAAATGTCCAAACGCAGCTCTTACCAGAAACGTGTTTCTAACTCCTGAGTCTAAAGGGAGATTTAACTGACTTAGCTGAACAAACGCACAGCAGAGCAGATTGAAGGATACCTTCCTTCTGTGTTTAAGGCAGAGTTCTACTGCTATTTCGTTATATGCAGGAATAGTGCTGGAAATGCCTGTTTTGAGATCTCTCCACAGAAAGCGTTTCCAGACTTCCCCTTCAACACACGAGTTTAACTCCGTAAGTTGAATGCAAAAATTGAAGACCGTTCTGTTTGGTAGCTCCGTTTTGGTTTTAGAAGCAGACAGTTCTCCTTACAGCATATACTCCCATTCACTGAGAAATGTCCAAACGCAGCTCTTACCAGAAACGTGTTTCTAACTCCTGAATCTAAAGGGAGATTTAACTCACTTAGCTGAACAAACGCACAGCAGAGCAGATTGAAGGATACGTTTCTTCTGTGTTTTAGGCAGAGTTTTACTGCTATTTTGTTATATGCGTGAATAGTGCTGGAAATGCCTGTTTTGAGATCTCTCCACAGAAAGCGTTTCCAGACTTCCCCTTCAACACACGAGTTTAACTCTGTAAGTTGAATGCACACATTGAAGACCGTTCTGTTAGGTAGCTCAGTTTTGGTTTTAGAAGCAGACAGTTCTCCTTACAGCATATACTCCCATTCACTGAGGAATGTCCAAACGCAGATCTTACCAGAAACGTGTTTCTAACTCCTGAACCTAAAGGGAGATTTAAATCACTTAGCTGAACAAACGCACAGCAGAGCAGATTGAAGGATACGTTTCTTCTGTGTTTTAGGCAGAGTTTTACTGCTATTTCGTTATATGCGGGAATAGTGCTGGAAATGCCTGTTTTGAGATCTCTCCACAGAAAGCGTTTCCAGACTTCCCCTTCAACACACGAGTTTAACTCTGTAAGTTGAATGCACACATTGAAGACCGTTCTGTTAGGTAGCTCCGTTTTGGTTTTAGAAGCAGACAGTTCTCCTTACAGCATATACTCCCATTCACTGAGAAATGTCCAAACGCAGCTCTTACCAGAAACGTGTTTCTAACTCCTGAATCTAAAGGGAGATTTAACTCACTTAGCCGAACAAACGCACAGCAGAGCAGATTGAAGGATACGTTTCTTCTGTGTTTTAGGCAGAGTTTTACTGCTATTTCGTTATATGCGGGAATAGTGCTGGAAATGCCTGGAAATGCCTGTTTTGAGATCTCTCCACAGAAAGCGTTTCCAGACTTCCCCTTCAACACACGAGTTTAACTCTGTAAGTTGAATGCACACATTGAAGACCGTTCTGTTAGGTAGCTCCGTTTTGGTTTTAGAAGCAGACAGTTCTCCTTACAGCATATACTCCCATTCACTGAGAAATGTCCAAACGCAGCTCTTACCAGAAACGTGTTTCTAACTCCTGAATCTAAAGGGAGATTTAACTCACTTAGCTGAACAAACGCACAGCAGAGCAGATTGAAGGATACGTTGCTTCTGTGTTTTAGGCAGAGTTATACTGCTATTTCGTTATATGCGGGAATAGTGCTGGAAATGCCTGTTTTGAGATCTCTCCAAAGAAAGCGTTTCCAGACTTCCCCTTCAACACACGATTTTAACTCTGTAAGTTGAATGCCCACATTGAAGACCGTTGTGTTAGGTAGCTCCGTTTTGGTTTTAGAAGCAGACAGTTCTCCTTACAGCATATACTCCCATTCACTGAGAAATGTCCAAACGCAGCTCTTACCAGAAACGTGTTTCTAACTCCTGAATCTAAAGGGAGATTTAACTCACTTAGCTGAACAAACGCACAGCAGAGCAGATTGAAGGATACGTTTCTTCTGTGTTTTAGGCAGAGTTTTACTGCTATTTCGTTATATGCAGGGATAGTGCTGGAAATGCCTGTTTTGAGATCTCTCCACAGAAAGCGTTTCCAGACTTCCCCTTCAACACACGAGTTTAACTCTGTAAGTTGAATGCACACATTGAAGACCGTTCTGTTAGGTAGCTCCGTTTTGGTTTTAGAAGCAGACAGTTCTCCTTACAGCATATACTCCCATTCACTGAGGAATGTCCAAACGCAGCTCTTACCAGAAACGTGTTTCTAACTCCTGAACCTAAAGGGAGATTTAACTCACTTAGATGAACAAACGCACAGCAGAGCAGATTGAAGGATACGTTTCTTCTGTGTTTTAGGCAGAGTTTTACTGCTATTTCGTTATATGCGGGAATAGTGCTGGAAATGCCTGTTTTGAGATCTCTCCACAGAAAGCGTTTCCAGACTTCCCCTTCAACACACGAGTTTAACTCTGTAAGTTGAATGCACACATTGAAGACCGTTCTGTTAGGTAGCTCCGTTTTGGTTTTAGAAGCAGACAGTTCTCCTTACAGCATATACTCCCATTCACTGAGAAATGTCCAAACGCAGCTCTTACCAGAAACGTGTTTCTAACTCCTGAATCTAAAGGGAGATTTAACTCACTTAGCCGAACAAACGCACAGCAGAGCAGATTGAAGGATACGTTTCTTCTGTGTTTTAGGCAGAGTTTTACTGCTATTTCGTTATATGCGGGAATAGTGCTGGAAATGCCTGGAAATGCCTGTTTTGAGATCTCTCCACAGAAAGCGTTTCCAGACTTCCCCTTCAACACACGAGTTTAACTCTGTAAGTTGAATGCACACATTGAAGACCGTTCTGTTAGGTAGCTCAGTTTTGGTTTTAGAAGCAGACAGTTCTCCTTACAGCGTATACTCCCATTCACTGAGAAATGTCCAAACGCAGCTCTTACCAGAAACGTGTTTCTAACTCCTGAATCTAAAGGGAGATTTAACTCACTTAGCTGAACAAACGCACAGCAGAGCAGATTGAAGGATACGTTGCTTCTGTGTTTTAGGCAGAGTTATACTGCTATTTCGTTATATGCGGGAATAGTGCTGGAAATGCCTGTTTTGAGATCTCTCCACAGAAAGCGTTTCCAGACTTCCCCTTCAACACACGAGTTTAACTCTGTAAGTTGAATGCACACATTGAAGACCGTTCTGTTAGGTAGCTCTGTTTTGGTTTTAGAAGCAGACAGTTCTCCTTACAGCGTATACTCCCATTCACTGAGAAATGTCCAAACGCAGCTCTTACCAGAAACGTGTTTCTAACTCCTGAATCTAAAGGGAGATTTAACTCACTTAGCTGAACAAACGCACAGCAGAGCAGATTGAAGGATACGTTTCTTCTGTGTTTTAGGCAGAGTTTTACTGCTATTTCGTTATATGCGGGAATAGTGCTGGAAATGCCTGTTTTGAGATCTCTCCACAGAAAGCGTTTCCAGACTTCCCCTTCAACACACGAGTTTAACTCTGTAAGTTGAATGCACACATTGAAGACCGTTCTGTTAGGTAGCTCCGTTTTGGTTTTAGAAGCAGACAGTTCTCCTTACAGCATATACTCCCATTCACTGAGAAATGTCCAAACGCAGCTCTTACCAGAAACGTGTTTCTAACTCCTGAATCTAAAGGGAGATTTAACTCACTTAGCTGAACAAACGCACAGCAGAGCAGATTGAAGGATACGTTTCTTCTGTGTTTTAGGCAGAGTTTTACTGCTATTTCGTTATATGCCGGAATAGTGCTGGAAATGCCTGTTTTGAGATCTCTCCACAGAAAGCGTTTCCAGACTTCCCCTTCAACACACGAGTTTAACTCTGTAAGTTGAATGCACACATTGAAGACCGTTCTGTTAGGTAGCTCCGTTTTGGTTTTAGAAGCAGACAGTTCTCCTTACAGCATATACTCCCATTCACTGAGAAATGTCCAAACGCAGCTCTTACCAGAACCGTGTTTCTAACTCCTGAATTTAAAGGGAGATTTAACTCACTTAGCTGAACAAACGCACAGCAGAGCAGATTGAAGGATACGTTTCTTCTATGTTTTAGGCACAGTTTCACTGCTATTTCGTTATATTCGGGAATAGTGCTGGAAATGCCTGTTTTGAGATCTCTCCACAGAAAGCGTTTCCAGACTTCCCCTTCAACACACGAGTTTAACTCTGTAAGTTGAATGCAAAAATTGAAGACCGTTCTGTTTGGTAGCTCCGTTTTGGTTTTAGAAGCAGACAGTTCTCCTTACAGCATATACTCCCATTCACTGAGAAATGTCCAAACGCAGCTCTTACCAGAAACGTGTTTCTAACTCCAGAATCTAAAGGGAGATTTAACTCACTTAGCTGAACAAACGCACAGCAGAGCAGATTGAAGGATACGTTTCTTCTGTGTTTAAGGCAGAGTTTTACTGCTATTTCGTTATATGCGGGAATAGTGCTGGAAATGCCTGTTTTGAGATCTCTCCACAGAAAGCGTTTCCAGACTTCCCCTTCAACACACGAGTTTAACTCTGTAAGTTGAATGCACACATTGAAGACCGTTCTGTTAGGTAGCTCCGTTTTGGTTTTAGAAGCAGACAGTTCTCCTTACAGCGTATACTCCCATTCACTGAGAAATGTCCAAACGCAGCTCTTACCAGAAACGTGTTTCTAACTCCTGAATCTAAAGGGAGTTTTAACTCACTTAGCTGAACAAACGCACAGCAGAGCAGATTGAAGGATACGTTTCTTCTGTGTTTTAGGCAGAGTTTTACTGCTATTTCGTTATATGCGGGAATAGTGCTGGAAATGCCTGTTTTGAGATCTCTCCACAGAAAGCGTTTCCAGACTTCCCCTTCAATACACGAGTTTAACTCTGTAAGTTGAATGCACACATTGAAGACCGTTCTGTTAGGTAGCTCCGTTTTGGTTTTAGAAGCAGACAGTTCTCCTTACAGCATATACTCCCATTCACTGAGAAATGTCCAAACGCAGCTCTTACCAGAAACGTGTTTCTAACTCCTGAATCTAAAGGGAGATTTAACTCACTTAGCTGAACAAACGCACAGCAGAGCAGATTGAAGGATACGTTTCTTCTGTGTTTTAGGCAGAGTTTTACTGCTATTTCGTTATATGCGGGAATAGTGCTGGAAATGCCTGGAAATGCCTGTTTTGAGATCTCTCCACAGAAAGCGTTTCCAGACATCCCCTTCAACACACGAGTTTAACTCTGTAAGTTGAATGCACACATTGAAGACCGTTCTGTTAGGTAGCTCCGTTTTGGTTTTAGAAGCAGACAGTTCTCCTTACAGCATATACTCCCATTCACTGAGAAATGTCCAAACGCAACACTTACCAGAAACGTGTTTCTAACTCCTGAATCTAAAGGGAGATTTAACTCACTTAGCTGAACAAACGCACAGCAGAGCAGATTGAAGGATACGTTTCTTCTGTGTTTTAGGCAGAGTTTTACTGCTATTTCGTTATATGCGGGAATAGTGCTGGAAATGCCTGTTTTGAGATCTCTCCACAGAAAGCGTTTCCAGACTTCCCCTTCAACACACGAGTTTAACTCTGTAAGTTGAATGCACACATTGAAGACCGTTCTGTTAGGTAGCTCCGTTTTGGTTTTAGAAGCAGACAGTTCTCCTTACAGCATATACTCCCATTCATTGAGAAATGTCCAAACGCAGCCCTTACCAGAACCGTGTTTCTAACTCCTGAATCTAAAGGGAGATTTAACTCACTTAGCTGAACAAACGCACAGCAGAGCAGATTGAAGGATACGTTTCTTCTATGTTTTAGGCACAGTTTCACTGCTATTTCGTTATATGCGGGAATAGTGCTGGAAATGCCTGTTTTGAGATCTCTCCACAGAAAGCGTTTCCAGACTTCCCCTTCAACACACGAGTTTAACTCTGTAAGTTGAATGCACACATTGAAGACCGTTCTGTTAGGTAGCTCCGTTTTGGTTTTAGAAGCAGACAGTTCTCCTTACAGCGTATACTCCCATTCACTGAGAAATGTCCAAACGCAGCTCTTACCAGAAACGTGTTTCTAACTCCTGAATCTAAAGGGAGTTTTAACTCACTTAGCTGAACAAACGCACAGCAGAGCAGATTGAAGGATACGTTTCTTCTGTGTTTTAGGCAGAGTTTTACTGCTATTTCGTTATATGCGGGAATAGTGCTGGAAATGCCTGTTTTGAGATGTCTCCACAGAAATCGTTTCCAGACTTCCCCTTCAATACACGAGTTTAACTCTGTAAGTTGAATGCACACATTGAAGACCGTTCTGTTAGGTAGCTCCGTTTTGGTTTTAGAAGCAGACAGTTCTCCTTACAGCATATACTCCCATTCACTGAGAAATGTCCAAACGCAGCTCTTACCAGAAACGTGTTTCTAACTCCTGAATCTAAAGGGAGATTTAATTCACTTAGCTGAACAAACGCACAGCAGAGCAGATTGAAGGATACGTTTCTTCTGTGTTTTAGGCAGAGTTTTACTGCTATTTCGTTATATGCGGGAATAGTGCTGGAAATGCCTGGAAATGCCTGTTTTGAGATCTCTCCACAGAAAGCGTTCAACACACGAGTTTAACTCTGTAAGTTGAATGCACACATTGAAGACCGTTCTGTTAGGTAGCTCCGTTTTGGTTTTAGAAGCAGACAGTTCTCCTTACAGCATATACTCCCATTCACTGAGAAATGTCCAAACGCAGCTCTTACCAGAAACGTGTTTCTAACTCCTGAATCTAAAGGGAGATTTAACTCACTTAGCTGAACAAACGCACAGCAGAGCAGATTGAAGGATACGTTTCTTCTATGTTTTAGGCAGAGTTTTACTGCTATTTCGTTATATGCGGGAATAGTGCTGGAAATGCCTGTTTTGATATCTCTCCACAGAAAGCGTTTCCAGACTTCCCCTTCAACACACGAGTTTAACTCCGTAAGTTGAATGCAAAAATTGAAGACCGTTCTGTTTGGTAGCTCAGTTTTGGTTTTAGAAGCAGACAGTTCTCCTTACAGCATATACTCCCATTCACTGAGGAATGTCCAAACGCAGCTCTTACCAGAAACGTGTTTCTAACTCCTGAATCTAAAGGGAGATTTAACTCACTTAGCTGAACAAACGCACAGCAGAGCAGATTGAAGGATACGTTTCTTCTGTGTTTTAGGCAGAGTTTTACTGCTATTTCGTTATATGCGGGAATAGTGCTGGAAATGCCTGTTTTGAGATCTCTCCACAGAAAGCGTTTCCAGACTTCCCCTTCAACACACGAGTTTAACTCTGTAAGTTGAATGCACACATTGAAGACCGTTCTGTTAGGTAGCTCCGTTTTGGTTTTAGAAGCAGACAGTTCTCCTTACAGCATATACTCCCATTCACTGAGAAATGTCCAAACGCAGCTCTTACCAGAAACGTGTTTCTAACTCCTGAATCTAAAGGGAGATTTAACTCACTTAGCTGAACAAAAGCACAGCAGAGCAGATTGAAGGATACGTTTCTTCTGTGTTTTAGACAGAGTTTTACTGCTATTTCGTTATATGCGGGAATAGGGCTGGAAATGCCGGTTTTGAGATCTCTCCACAGAAAGCGTTTCCAGACTTCCCCTTCAACACACGAGTTTAACTCTGTAAGTTGAATGCACACATTGAAGACCGTTCTGTTAGGTAGCTCCGTTTTGGTTTTAGAAGCAGACACTTCTCCTTACAGCATATACTCCCATTCACTGAGGAATGTCCAAACGCAGCTCTTACCAGAAACGTGTTTCTAACTCCTGAATCTAAAGGGAGATTTAACTCACTTAGCTGAAGAAACGCACTGCAGAGCAGATTGAAGGATACGTTTCTTCTCTGTTTTAGGCAGAGTTTTACTGCTATTTCGTTATATGCGGGAATAGTGCTGGAAATGCCTGTTTTGAGATCGCTCCACAGAAAGCGTTTCCAGACTTCCCCTTCAACACACGAGTTTAACACTGTAAGTTGAATGCAAAAATTGAAGACCGTTCTGTTTGGTAGCTCCGTTTTGGTTTTTGAAGCAGACAGTTCTCCTTACAGCATATACTCCCATTCACTGAGAAATGTCCAAACGCAGCTCTTACCAGAAACGTGTTTCTAACTCCAGAATCTAAAGGGAGATTTAACTCACTTAGCTGAACAAACGCACAGCAGAGCAGATTGAAGGATACGTTTCTTCTGTGTTTAAGGCAGAGTTTTACTGCTATTTCGTTATATGCGGGAATAGTGCTGGAAATGCCTGTTTTGAGATCTCTCCACAGAAAGCGTTTCCAGACTTCCCCTTCAACACACGAGTTTAACTCTGTAAGTTGAATGCACACATTGAAGACCGTTCTGTTAGGTAGCTCCGTTTTGGTTTTAGAAGCAGACAGTTCTCCTTACAGCGTATACTCCCATTCACTGAGAAATGTCCAAACGCAGCTCTTACCAGAAACGTGTTTCTAACTCCTGAATCTAAAGGGAGTTTTAACTCACTTAGCTGAACAAACGCACAGCAGAGCAGATTGAAGGATACGTTTCTTCTGTGTTTTAGGCAAAGTTTTACTGCTATTTCGTTATATGCGGGAATAGTGCTGGAAATGCCTGGAAATGCCTGTTTTGAGATCTCTCCACAGAAAGCGTTTCCAGACATCCCCTTCAACACACGAGATTAACTCTGTAAGTTGAATGCACACATTGAAGACCGTTCTGTTAGGTAGCTCCGTTTTGGTTTTAGAAGCAGACAGTTCTCCTTACAGCATATACTCCCATTCACTGAGAAATGTCCAAACGCAGCTCTTACCAGAAACGTGTTTCTAACTCCTGAATCTAAAGGGAGATTTAACTCACTTAGCTGAACAAACGCACAGCAGAGCAGATTGAAGGATACGTTTCTTCTGTGTTTTAGGCAGAGTTTTACTGCTATTTCGTTATATGCGGGAATAGTGCTGGAAATGCCTGTTTTGAGATCTCTCCACAGAAAGCGTTTCCAGACTTCCCCTTCAACACACGAGTTTAACTCTGTAAGTTGAATGCACACATTGAAGACCGTTCTGTTAGGTAGCTCCGTTTTGGTTTTAGAAGCAGACAGTTCTCCTTACAGCATATACTCCCATTCACTGAGAAATGTCCAAACGCAGCTCTTACCAGAAACGTGTTTCTAACTCCTGAATCTAAAGGGAGATTTAACTCACTTAGCTGAACAAACGCACAGCAGAGCAGATTGAAGGATACGTTTCTTCTATGTTTTAGGCAGAGTTTTACTGCTATTTCGTTATATGCGGGAATAGTGCTGGAAATGCCTGTTTTGATATCTCTCCACAGAAAGCGTTTCCAGACTTCCCCTTCAACACACGAGTTTAACTCCGTAAGTTGAATGCAAAAATTGAAGACCGTTCTGTTTGGTAGCTCAGTTTTGGTTTTAGAAGCAGACAGTTCTCCTTACAGCATATACTCCCATTCACTGAGGAATGTCCAAACGCAGCTCTTACCAGAAACGTGTTTCTAACTCCTGAATCTAAAGGGAGATTTAACTCACTTAGCTGAACAAACGCACAGCAGAGCAGATTGAAGGATACGTTTCTTCTGTGTTTTAGGCAGAGTTTTACTGCTATTTCGTTATATGCGGGAATAGTGCTGGAAATGCCTGTTTTGAGATCTCTCCACAGAAAGCGTTTCCAGACTTCCCCTTCAACACACGAGTTTAACTCTGTAAGTTGAATGCACACATTGAAGACCGTTCTGTTAGGTAGCTCCGTTTTGGTTTTAGAAGCAGACAGTTCTCCTTACAGCATATACTCCCATTCACTGAGAAATGTCCAAACGCAGCTCTTACCAGAAACGTGTTTCTAACTCCTGAATCTAAAGGGAGATTTAACTCACTTAGCTGAACAAAAGCACAGCAGAGCAGATTGAAGGATACGTTTCTTCTGTGTTTTAGACAGAGTTTTACTGCTATTTCGTTATATGCGGGAATAGGGCTGGAAATGCCTGTTTTGAGATCTCTCCACAGAAAGCGTTTCCAGACTTCCCCTTCAACACACGAGTTTAACTCTGTAAGTTGAATGCACACATTGAAGACCGTTCTGTTAGGTAGCTCCGTTTTGGTTTTAGAAGCAGACACTTCTCCTTACAGCATATACTCCCATTCACTGAGGAATGTCCAAACGCAGCTCTTACCAGAAACGTGTTTCTAACTCCTGAATCTAAAGGGAGATTTAACTCACTTAGCTGAAGAAACGCACTGCAGAGCAGATTGAAGGATACGTTTCTTCTCTGTTTTAGGCAGAGTTTTACTGCTATTTCGTTATATGCGGGAATAGTGCTGGAAATGCCTGTTTTGAGATCTCTCCACAGAAAGCGTTTCCAGACTTCCCCTTCAACACACGAGTTTAACTCTGTAAGTTGAATGCACACATTGAAGACCGTTCTGTTAGGTAGCTCCGTTTTGGTTTTAGAAGCAGACAGTTCTCCTTACAGCATATACTCCCATTCACTGAGAAATGTCCAAACGCAGCTCTTACCAGAAACGTGTTTCTAACTCCTGAATCTAAAGGGAGATTTAACTCACTTAGCTGAACAAACGCACAGCAGAGCAGATTGAAGGATACCTTTCTTCTGTGTTTTAGGCAGAGTTTTACTGCTATTTCGTTATATGCGGGAATAGTGCTGGAAATGCCTGTTTTGAGATCTCTCCACAGAAAGCGTTTCCAGACTTCCCCTTCAACACACGAGTTTAACCCTGTAAGTTGAATGCAAAAATTGAAGACCGTTCTGTTAGGTAGCTCCGTTTTGGTTTTAGAAGCAGACAGTTCTCCTTACAGCATATACTCCCATTCACTGAGAAGTGTCCAAACGCAGCTCTTACCAGAAACGTGTTTCTAACTCCTGAATCTAAAGGGAGATTTAACTCACTTAGCTGAACAAACGCACAGCAGAGCAGATTGAAGGATACGTTTCTTCTGTGTTTAAGGCAGAGTTTTACTGCTATTTCGTTATATGCGGGAATAGTGCTGGAAATGCCTGTTTTGAGATCTCTCCACAGAAAGCGTTTCCAGACTTCCCCTTCAACACACGAGTTTAACTCTGTAAGTTGAATGCAATAATTGAAGACCGTTCTGTTTGGTAGCTCCGTTTTGGTTTTAGAAGCAGACAGTTCTGCTTACAGCATATACTCCCATTCACTGAGAAATGTCCAAACGCAGCTCTTACCAGAAACGTGTTTCTAACTCCTGAATCTAAAGGGAGATTTAACTCACTTAGCTGAACAAACGCACAGCAGAGCAGATTGAAGGATACGTTTCTTCTGTGTTTTAGGCAGAGTTTTACTGCTATTTCGTTATATGCGGGAATAGTGCTGGAAATGCCTGGAAATGCCTGTTTTGAGATCTCTCCACAGAAAGCGTTTCCAGACTTCCCCTTCAACACACGAGTTTAACTCTGTAAGTTGAATGCACACATTGAAGACCGTTCTGTTAGGTAGCTCCGTTTTGGTTTTAGAAGCAGACAGTTCTCCTTACAGCATATACTCCCATTCACTGAGAAATGTCCAAACGCAGCTCTTACCAGAAACGTGTTTCTAACTCCTGAATCTAAAGGGAGATTTAACTCACTTAGCTGAACAAACGCACAGCAGAGCAGATTGAAGGATACCTTTCTTCTTTGTTTTAGGCAGAGTTTTACTGCTATTTCGTTATATGCGGGAATAGTGCTGGAAATGCCTGTTTTGAGATCTCTCCACAGAAAGCGTTTCCAGACTTCCCCTTCAACACACGAGTTTAACTCTGTAAGTTGAATGCACACATTGACGACCGTTCTGTTAGGTAGCTCCGTTTTGGTTTTAGAAGCAGACAGTTCTCCTTACAGCATATACTCCCATTCACTGAGAAATGTCCAAACGCAGCTCTTACCAGAAACGTGTTTCTAACTCCTGAATCTAAAGGGAGATTTAACTCACTTAGCTGAACAAACGCACAGCAGAGCAGATTGAAGGATACGTTTCTTCTGTGTTTAAGGCAGAGTTTTACTGCTATTTCGTTATATGCGGGAATAGTGCTGGAAATGCCTGTTTTGAGATCTCTCCACAGAAAGCGTTTCCAGACTTCCCCTTCAACACACGAGTTTAACTCTGTAAGGTGAATGCACACATTGAAGGCCGTTCTGTTAGGTAGCTCAGTTTTGGTTTTAGATGCAGACAGTTCTCCTTACAGCGTATACTCCCATTCACTGAGAAATGTCCAAACGCAGCTCTTACCAGAAACGTGTTTCTAACTCCTGAATCTAAAGGGAGATTTAACTCACTTAGCTGAACAAACGCACAGCAGAGCAGATTGACGGATACGTTTCTTCTATGTTTTAGGCACAGTTTCACTGCTATTTCGTTATATGCGGGAATAGTGCTGGAAATGCCTGTTTTGAGATCTCTCCACAGAAAGCGTTTCCAGACTTCCCCTTCAACACACGAGTTTAACTCTGTAAGTTGAATGCAAAAATTGAAGACCGTTCTGTTTGGTAGCTCCGTTTTGGTTTTAGAAGCAGACAGTTCTCCTTACAGCATATACTCCCATTCACTGAGAAATGTCCAAACGCAGCTCTTACCAGAAACGTGTTTCTAACTCCAGAATCTAAAGGGAGATTTAACTCACTTAGCTGAACAAACGCACAGCAGAGCAGATTGAAGAATACGTTTCTTCTGTGTTTAAGGCAGAGTTTTACTGCTATTTCGTTATATGCGGGAATAGTGCTGGAAATGCCTGTTTTGAGATCTCTCCACAGAAAGCGTTTCCAGACTTCCCCTTCAACACACGAGTTTAACTCTGTAAGTTGAATGCACACATTGAAGACCGTTCTGTTAGGTAGCTCCGTTTTGGTTTTAGAAGCAGACAGTTCTCCTTACAGCATATACTCCCATTCACTGAGAAATGTCCAAACGCAGCTCTTACCAGAAACGTGTTTCGAACTCCTGAATCTACTGGGAGATTTAACTCACTTAGCTGAACAAACGCACAGCAGAGCAGATTGAAGGATACGTTTCTTCTGTGTTTTAGGCAGAGTTTTACTGCTATTTCGTTATATGCGGGAATAGTGCTGGAAATGCCTGGAAATGCCTGTTTTGAGATCTCTCCACAGAAAGCGTTTCCAGACTTCCCCTTCAACACACGAGTTTAACTCTGTAAGTTGAATGCACACATTGAAGACCGTTCTGTTAGGTAGCTCCGTTTTGGTTTTAGAAGCAGACAGTTCTCCTTACAGCATATACTCCCATTCACTGAGAAATGTCCAAACGCAGCTCTTACCAGAAACGTGTTTCTAACTCCTGAATCTAAAGGGAGATTTAACTCACTTAGCCGAACAAACGCACAGCAGAGCAGATTGAAGGATACGTTTCTTCTGTGTTTTAGGCAGAGTTTTACTGCTATTTCGTTATATGCGGGAATAGTGCTGGAAATGCCTGGAAATGCCTGTTTTGAGATCTCTCCACAGAAAGCGTTTCCAGACTTCCCCTTCAACACACGAGTTTAACTCTGTAAGTTGAATGCACACATTGAAGACCGTTCTGTTAGGTAGCTCCGTTTTGGTTTTAGAAGCAGACAGTTCTCCTTACAGCATATACTCCCATTCACTGAGAAATGTCCAAACGCAGCTCTTACCAGAAACGTGTTTCTAACTCCTGAATCTAAAGGGAGATTTAACTCACTTAGCTGAACAAACGCACAGCAGAGCAGATTGAAGGATACGTTTCTTCTGTGTTTTAGGCAGAGTTTTACTGCTATTTCGTTATATGCGGGAATAGTGCTGGAAATGCCTGTTTTGAGATCTCTCCACAGAAAGCGTTTCCAGAATTCCCCTTCAACACACGAGTTTAACTCTGTAAGTTGAATGCACACATTGAAGACCGTTCTGTTAGGTAGCTCCGTTTTGGTTTTAGAAGCAGACAGTTCTCCTTACAGCATATACTCCCATTCACTGAGAAATGTCCAAACGCAGCTCTTACCAGAAACGTGTTTCTAACTCCTGAATCTAAAGGGAGATTTAACTCACTTAGCTGAACAAACGCACAGCAGAGCAGATTGACGGATACGTTTCTTCTATGTTTTAGGCACAGTTTCACTGCTATTTCGTTATATGCGGGAATAGTGCTGGAAATGCCTGTTTTGAGATCTCTCCACAGAAAGCGTTTCCAGACTTCCCCTTCAACACACGAGTTTAACTCTGTAAGTTGAATGCAAAAATTGAAGACCGTTCTGTTTGGTAGCTCCGTTTTGGTTTTAGAAGCAGACAGTTCTCCTTACAGCATATACTCCCATTCACTGAGAAATGTCCAAACGCAGCTCTTACCAGAAACGTGTTTCTAACTCCAGAATCTAAAGGGAGATTTAACTCACTTAGCTGAACAAACGCACAGCAGAGCAGATTGAAGAATACGTTTCTTCTGTGTTTAAGGCAGAGTTTTACTGCTATTTCGTTATATGCGGGAATAGTGCTGGAAATGCCTGTTTTGAGATCTCTCCACAGAAAGCGTTTCCAGACTTCCCCTTCAACACACGAGTTTAACTCTGTAAGTTGAATGCACACATTGAAGACCGTTCTGTTAGGTAGCTCCGTTTTGGTTTTAGAAGCAGACAGTTCTCCTTACAGCATATACTCCCATTCACTGAGAAATGTCCAAACGCAGCTCTTACCAGAAACGTGTTTCTAACTCCTGAATCTACTGGGAGATTTAACTCACTTAGCTGAACAAACGCACAGCAGAGCAGATTGAAGGATACGTTTCTTCTGTGTTTTAGGCAGAGTTTTACTGCTATTTCGTTATATGCGGGAATAGTGCTGGAAATGCCTGGAAATGCCTGTTTTGAGATCTCTCCACAGAAAGCGTTTCCAGACTTCCCCTTCAACACACGAGTTTAACTCTGTAAGTTGAATGCACACATTGAAGACCGTTCTGTTAGGTAGCTCCGTTTTGGTTTTAGAAGCAGACAGTTCTCCTTACAGCATATACTCCCATTCACTGAGAAATGTATAAACGCAGCTCTTACCAGAAACGTGTTTCTAACTCCTGAGTCTAAAGGGAGATTTAACTGACTTAGCTGAACAAACGCACAGCAGAGCAGATTGAAGGATACCTTCCTTCTGTGTTTAAGGCAGAGTTCTACTGCTATTTCGTTATATGCAGGAATAGTGCTGGAAATGCCTGTTTTGAGATCTCTCCACAGAAAGCGTTTCCAGACTTCCCCTTCAACACACGAGTTTAACTCCGTAAGTTGAATGCAAAAATTGAAGACCGTTCTGTTTGGTAGCTCCGTTTTGGTTTTAGAAGCAGACAGTTCTCCTTACAGCATATACTCCCATTCACTGAGAAATGTCCAAACGCAGCTCTTACCAGAAACGTGTTTCTAACTCCTGAATCTAAAGGGAGATTTAACTCACTTAGCTGAACAAACGCACAGCAGAGCAGATTGAAGGATACGTTTCTTCTGTGTTTTAGGCAGAGTTTTACTGCTATTTTGTTATATGCGGGAATAGTGCTGGAAATGCCTGTTTTGAGATCTCTCCACAGAAAGCGTTTCCAGACTTCCCCTTCAACACACGAGTTTAACTCTGTAAGTTGAATGCACACATTGAAGACCGTTCTGTTAGGTAGCTCAGTTTTGGTTTTAGAAGCAGACAGTTCTCCTTACAGCATATACTCCCATTCACTGAGGAATGTCCAAACGCAGCTCTTACCAGAAACGTGTTTCTAACTCCTGAACCTAAAGGGAGATTTAAATCACTTAGCTGAACAAACGCACAGCAGAGCAGATTGAAGGATACGTTTCTTCTGTGTTTTAGGCAGAGTTTTACTGCTATTTCGTTATATGCGGGAATAGTGCTGGAAATGCCTGTTTTGAGATCTCTCCACAGAAAGCGTTTCCAGACTTCCCCTTCAACACACGAGTTTAACTCTGTAAGTTGAATGCACACATTGAAGACCGTTCTGTTAGGTAGCTCCGTTTTGGTTTTAGAAGCAGACAGTTCTCCTTACAGCATATACTCCCATTCACTGAGAAATGTCCAAACGCAGCTCTTACCAGAAACGTGTTTCTAACTCCTGAATCTAAAGGGAGATTTAACTCACTTAGCCGAACAAACGCACAGCAGAGCAGATTGAAGGATACGTTTCTTCTGTGTTTTAGGCAGAGTTTTACTGCTATTTCGTTATATGCGGGAATAGTGCTGGAAATGCCTGGAAATGCCTGTTTTGTGATCTCTCCACAGAAAGCGTTTCCAGACTTCCCCTTCAACACACGAGTTTAACTCTGTAAGTTGAATGCACACATTGAAGACCGTTCTGTTAGGTAGCTCCGTTTTGGTTTTAGAAGCAGACAGTTCTCCTTACAGCATATACTCCCATTCACTGAGAAATGTCCAAACGCAGCTCTTACCAGAAACGTGTTTCTAACTCCTGAATCTAAAGGGAGATTTAACTCACTTAGCTGAACAAACGCACAGCAGAGCAGATTGAAGGATACGTTGCTTCTGTGTTTTAGGCAGAGTTATACTGCTATTTCGTTATATGCGGGAATAGTGCTGGAAATGCCTGTTTTGAGATCTCTCCAAAGAAAGCGTTTCCAGACTTCCCTTTCAACACACGATTTTAACTCTGTAAGTTGAATGCCCACATTGAAGACCGTTGTGTTAGGTAGCTCCGTTTTGGTTTTAGAAGCAGACAGTTCTCCTTACAGCATATACTCCCATTCACTGAGAAATGTCCAAACGCAGCTCTTACCAGAAACGTGTTTCTAACTCCTGAATCTAAAGGGAGATTTAACTCACTTAGCTGAACAAACGCACAGCAGAGCAGATTGAAGGATACGTTTCTTCTGTGTTTTAGGCAGAGTTTTACTGCTATTTCGTTATATGCAGGGATAGTGCTGGAAATGCCTGTTTTGAGATCTCTCCACAGAAAGCGTTTCCAGACTTCCCCTTCAACACACGAGTTTAACTCTGTAAGTTGAATGCACACATTGAAGACCGTTCTGTTAGGTAGCTCAGTTTTGGTTTTAGAAGCAGACAGTTCTCCTTACAGCATATACTCCCATTCACTGAGAAATGTCCAAACGCAGCTCTTACCAGAAACGTGTTTCTAACTCCTGAATCTAAAGGGAGATTTAACTCACTTAGCTGAACAAACGCACAGCAGAGCAGATTGAAGGATACGTTTCTTCTGTGTTTTAGGCAGAGTTTTACTGCTATTTCGTTATATGCGGGAATAGTGCTGGAAATGCCTGTTTTGAGATCTCTCCACAGAAAGCGTTTCCAGAATTCCCCTTCAACACACGAGTTTAACTCTGTAAGTTGAATGCACACATTGAAGACCGTTCTGTTAGGTAGCTCCGTTTTGGTTTTAGAAGCAGACAGTTCTCCTTACAGCATATACTCCCATTCACTGAGAAATGTCCAAACGCAGCTCTTACCAGAAACGTGTTTCTAACTCCTGAATCTAAAGGGAGATTTAACTCACTTAGCTGAACAAACGCACAGCAGAGCAGATTGAAGGATACGTTTCTTCTATGTTTTAGGCAGAGTTTTACTGCTATTTCGTTATATGCGGGAATAGTGCTGGAAATGCCTGTTTTGAGATCTCTCCACAGAAAGCGTTTCCAGACTTCCCCTTCAACACACGAGTTTAACTCTGTAAGTTGAATGCACACATTGAAGACCGTTCTGTTAGGTAGCTCCGTTTTGGTTTTAGAAGCAGACAGTTCTCCTTACAGCATATACTCCCATTCACTGAGAAATGTCCAAACGCAGCTCTTACCAGAAACGTGTTTCTAACTCCTGAATCTAAAGGGAGATTTAACTCACTTAGCTGAACAAACGCACAGCAGAGCAGATTGAAGGATACGTTTCTTCTGTGTTTAAGGCAGAGTTTTACTGCTATTTCGTTATATGCGGGAATAGTGCTGGAAATGCCTGTTTTGAGATCTCTCCACAGAAAGCGTTTCCAGACTTCCCCTTCAACACACGAGTTTAACTCTGTAAGTTGAATGCACACATTGAAGACCGTTCTGTTAGGTAGCTCCGTTTTGGTTTTAGAAGCAGACAGTTCTCCTTACAGCGTATACTCCCATTCACTGAGAAATGTCCAAACGCAGCTCTTACCAGAAACGTGTTTCTAACTCCTGAATCTAAAGGGAGTTTTAACTCACTTAGCTGAACAAACGCACAGCAGAGCAGATTGAAGGATACGTTTCTTCTGTGTTTTAGGCAGAGTTTTACTGCTATTTCGTTATATGCGGGAATAGTGCTGGAAATGCCTGTTTTGAGATCTCTCCACAGAAAGCGTTTCCAGACTTCCCCTTCAATACACGAGTTTAACTCTGTAAGTTGAATGCACACATTGAAGACCGTTCTGTTAGGTAGCTCCGTTTTGGTTTTAGAAGCAGACAGTTCTCCTTACAGCATATACTCCCATTCACTGAGAAATGTCCAAACGCAGCTCTTACCAGAAACGTGTTTCTAACTCCTGAATCTACTGGGAGATTTAACTCACTTAGCTGAACAAACGCACAGCAGAGCAGATTGAAGGATACGTTTCTTCTGTGTTTTAGGCAGAGTTTTACTGCTATTTCGTTATATGCGGGAATAGTGCTGGAAATGCCTGGAAATGCCTGTTTTGAGATCTCTCCACAGAAAGCGTTTCCAGGCTTCCCCTTCAACACACGAGTTTAACACTGTAAGTTGAATGCACACATTGAAGACCGTTCTGTTAGGTAGCTCCGTTTTGGTTTTAGGAGCAGACAGTTCTCCTTACAGCATATACTCCCATTCACTGAGAAATGTCCAAACGCAGCTCTTACCAGAAACGTGATTCTAACTCCTGAATCTAAAGGGAGATTTAACTCACTTAGCTGAACAAACGCACAGCAGAGCAGATTGAAGGATACGTTCCTTCTGTGTTTAAGGCAGAGTTTTACTGCTATTTCGTTATATGCAGGAATAGTGCTGGAAATGCCTGTTTTGAAATCTCTCCACAGAAAGCGTTTCCAGACTTCCCCTTCAACACACGAGTTTAACTCCGTAAGTTGAATGCAAAAATTGAAGACCGTTCTGTTTGGTAGCTCCGTTTTGGTTTTAGAAGCAGACAGTTCTCCTTACAGCATATACTCCCATTCACTGAGAAATGTCCAAACGCAGCTCTTACCAGAAACGTGTTTCTAACTCCTGAATCTAAAGGGAGATTTAACTCACTTAGCTGAACAAACGCACAGCAGAGCAGATTGAAGGATACGTTTCTTCTGTGTTTAAGGCAGAGTTTTACTGCTATTTTGTTATATGCGGGAATAGTGCTGGAAATGCCTGTTTTGAGATCTTTCCACAGAAAGCGTTTCCAGACTTCCCCTTCAACACACGAGTTTAACTCTGTAAGTTGAATGCACACATTGAAGACCGTTCTGTTAGGTAGCTCAGTTTTGGTTTTAGAAGCAGACAGTTCTCCTTACAGCATATACTCCCATTCACTGGGGAATGTCCAAACGCAGCTGTTACCAGAAACGTGTTTCTAACTCCTGAACCTAAAGGGAGATTTAACTCACTTAGCTGAACAAACGCACAGCAGAGCAGATTGAAGGATACGTTTCTTCTGTGTTTTAGGCAGAGTTTTACTGCTATTTCGTTATATGCGGGAATAGTGCTGGAAATGCCTGTTTTGAGATCTCTCCACAGAAAGCGTTTCCAGACTTCCCCTTCAACACACGAGTTTAACTCTGTAAGTTGAATGCACACATTGAAGACCGTTCTGTTAGGTAGCTCCGTTTTGGTTTTAGAAGCAGACAGTTCTCCTTACAGCATATACTCCCATTCACTGAGAAATGTCCAAACGCAGCTCTTACCAGAAACGTGTTTCTAACTCCTGAATCTAAAGGGAGATTTAACTCACTTAGCCGAACAAACGCACAGCAGAGCAGATTGAAGGATACGTTTCTTCTGTGTTTTAGGCAGAGTTTTACTGCTATTTCGTTATATGCGGGAATAGTGCTGGAAATGCCTGGAAATGCCTGTTTTGAGATCTCTCCACAGAAAGCGTTTCCAGACTTCCCCTTCAACACACGAGTTTAACTCTGTAAGTTGAATGCACACATTGAAGACCGTTCTGTTAGGTAGCTCAGTTTTGGTTTTAGAAGCAGACAGTTCTCCTTACAGCATATACTCCCATTCACTGAGAAATGTCCAAACGCAGCTCTTACCAGAAACGTGTTTCTAACTCCTGAATCTAAAGGGAGATTTAACTCACTTAGCTGAACAAACGCACAGCAGAGCAGATTGAAGGATACGTTGCTTCTGTGTTTTAGGCAGAGTTATACTGCTATTTCGTTATATGCGGGAATAGTGCTGGAAATGCCTGTTTTGAGATCTCTCCAAAGAAAGCGTTTCCAGACTTCCCCTTCAACACACGATTTTAACTCAGTAAGTTGAATGCCCACATTGAAGACCGTTGTGTTAGGTAGCTCCGTTTTGGTTTTAGAAGCAGACAGTTCTCCTTACAGCATATACTCCCATTCACTGAGAAATGTCCAAACGAAGCTCTTACCAGAAACGTGTTTCTAACTCCTGAATCTAAAGGGAGATTTAACTCACTTAGCTGAACAAACGCACAGCAGAGCAGATTGAAGGATACGTTTCTTCTGTGTTTTAGGCAGAGTTTTACTGCTATTTCGTTATATGCAGGAATAGTGCTGGAAATGCCTGTTTTGAGATCTCTCCACAGAAAGCGTTTCCAGACTTCCCCTTCAACACACGAGTTTAACTCTGTAAGTTGAATGCACACATTGAAGACCGTTCTGTTAGGTAGCTCAGTTTTGGTTTTAGAAGCAGACAGTTCTCCTTACAGCATATACTCCCATTCACTGAGAAATGTCCAAACGCAGCTCTTACCAGAAACGTGTTTCTAACTCCTGAATCTAAAGGGAGATTTAACTCACTTAGCTGAACAAACGCACAGCAGAGCAGATTGAAGGATACGTTTCTTCTGTGTTTTAGGCAGAGTTTTACTGCTATTTCGTTATATGCGGGAATAGTGCTGGAAATGCCTGTTTTGAGATCTCTCCACAGAAAGCGTTTCCAGACTTCCCCTTCAACACACGAGTTTAACTCTGTAAGTTCAATGCACACATTGAAGACCGTTCTGTTAGGTAGCTCCGTTTTGGTTTTAGAAGCAGACAGTTCGCCTTACAGCATATACTCCCATTCACTGAGGAATGTCCAAACGCAGCTCTTACCAGAAACGTGTTTCTAACTCCTGAATCTAAAGGGAGATTTAACTCACTTAGCTGAACAAATGCACAGCAGAGCAGATTGCAGGATACGTTTCTTCTGTGTTTTAGGCAGAGTTTTACTGCTATTTCGTTATATGCGGGAATAGTGCTGGAAATGCCTGGAAATGCCTGTTTTGAGATCTCTCCACAGAAAGCGTTTCCAGACTTGCCCTTCAACACACGAGTTTAACTCTGTAAGTTGAATGCACACATTGAAGACCGTTCTGTTAGGTAGCTCCGTTTTGGTTTTAGAAGCAGACAGTTCTCCTTACAGCATATACTCCCATTCACTGAGAAATGTCCAAACGCAGCTCTTACCAGAAACGTGTTTCTAACTCCTGAATCTAAAGGGAGATTTAACTCACTTAGCTGAACAAACGCACAGCAGAGCAGATTGAAGGATACGTTTCTTCTGTGTTTTAGACAGAGTTTTACTGCTATTTCGTTATATGCGGGAATAGTGCTGGAAATGCCTGTTTTGAGATCTCTCCACAGAAAGCGTTTCCAGACTTCCCCTTCAACACACGAGTTTAACTCTGTAAGTTGAATGCACACATTGAAGACCGTTCTGTTAGGTAGCTCCGTTTTGGTTTTAGAAGCAGACAGTTCTCCTTACAGCATATACTCCCATTCACTGAGGAATGTCCAAACGCAGCTCTTACCAGAAACGTGTTTCTAACTCCTGAATCTAAAGGGAGATTTAACTCACTTAGCTGAAGAAACGCACTGCAGAGCAGATTGAAGGATACGTTTCTTCTGTGTTTTAGGCAGAGTTTTACTGCTATTTCGTTATATGCGGGAATAGTGCTGGAAATGCCTGTTTTGTGATCTCTCCACAGAAAGCGTTTCCAGACTTCCCCTTCAACACACGAGTTTAACTCTGTAAGTTGAATGCACACATTGAAGACCGTTCTGTTAGGTAGCTCCGTTTTGGTTTTAGAAGCAGACAGTTCTCCTTACAGCATATACTCCCATTCACTGAGAAATGTCCAAACGCAGCTCTTACCAGAAACGTGTTTCTAACTCCTGAATCTAAAGGGAGATTTAACTCACTTAGCTGAACAAACGCACAGCAGAGCAGATTGAAGGATACGTTTCTTCTGTGTTTTAGGCAGAGTTTTACTGCTATTTCGTTATATGCGGGAATAGTGCTGGAAATGCCTGTTTTGAGATCTCTCCACAGAAAGCGTTTCCAGACTTCCCCTTCAACACACGAGTTTAACTCTGTAAGTTGAATGCAAAAATTGAAGACCGTTCTGTCTGGTAGCTCCGTTTTGGTTTTAGAAGCAGACAGTTCTCCTTACAGCATATACTCCCATTCACTGAGAAATGTCCAAACGCAGCTCTTACCAGAAACGTGTTTCTAACTCCTGAATCTAAAGGGAGATTTAACTCACTTAGCTAAACAAACGCACAGCAGAGCAGATTGAAGGATATGTTTCTTCTGTGTTTAAGGCAGAGTTTTACTGCTATTTCGTTATATGCGGGAATAGTGCTGGAAATGCCTGGAAATGCCTGTTTTGAGATCTCTCCACAGAAAGCGTTTCCAGACTTCCCCTTCAACACACGAGTTTAACTCTGTAAGTTGAATGCACACATTGAAGACCGTTCTGTTAGGTAGCTCCGTTTTGGTTTTAGAAGCAGACAGTTCTCCTTACAGCATATACTCCCATTCACTGAGAAATGTCCAAACGCAGCTCTTACCAGGAACGTGTTTCTAACTCCTGAATCTAAAGGGAGATTTAACTCACTTAGCTGAACAAACGCACAGCAGAGCAGATTGATGGATACGTTTCTTCTGTGTTTTAGGCAGAGTTTTACTGCTATTTCGTTATATGCGGGAATAGTGCTGGAAATGCCTGTTTTGAGATCTCTCCACAGAAAGCGTTTCCAGACTTCCCCTTCAACACACGAGTTTAACTCTGTAAGTTCAATGCACACATTGAAGACCGTTCTGTTAGGTAGCTCCGTTTTGGTTTTAGAAGCAGACAGTTCTCCTTACAGCATATACTCCCATTCACTGAGAAATGTCCAAACGCAGCTCTTACCAGAAACGTGTTTCTAACTCCTGAATCTAAAGGGAGATTTAACTCACTTAGCTGAACAAACGCACAGCAGAGCAGATTGAAGGATACCTTTCTTCTTTGTTTTAGGCAGAGTTTTACTGCTATTTCGTTATATGGGGGAATAGTGCTGGAAATGCCTGTTTTGAGATCTCTCCACAGAAAGCGTTTCCAGACTTCCCCTTCAACACACGAGTTTAACTCTGTAAGTTGAATGCACACATTGAAGACCGTTCTGTTAGGTAGCTCCGTTTTGGTTTTAGAAGCAGACAGTTCTCCTTACAGCATATACTCCCATTCACTGAGAAATGTCCAAACGCAGCTCTTACCAGAAACGTGTTTCTAACTCCTGAATCTAAAGGGAGATTTAACTCACTTAGCTGAACAAACGCACAGCAGAGCAGATTGAAGGATACGTTTCTTCTGTGTTTTAGGCAGAGTTTTACTGCTATTTCGTTATATGCGGGAATAGTGCTGGAAATGCCTGTTTTGAGATCTCTCCACAGAAAGCGTTTCCAGACTTCCCCTTCAACACACGAGTTTAGCTCTGTAAGTTGAATGCAAAAATTGAAGACCGTTCTGTTTGGTAGCTCCGTTTTGGTTTTAGAAGCAGACAGATCTCCTTACAGCATATACTCCCATTCACTGAGAAATGTCCAAACGCAGCTCTTACCAGAAACGTGTTTCTAACTCCTGAATCTAAAGGGAGATTTAACTCACTTAGCTGAACAAACGCACAGCAGAGCAGATTGAAGGATACGTTTCTTCTGTGTTTAAGGCAGAATTTTACTGCTATTTCGTTATATGCGGGAATAGTGCTGGAAATGCCTGTTTTGAGATCTCTCCACAGAAAGCGTTTCCAGACTTCCCCTTCAACACACGAGTTTAACTCTGTAAGTTGAATGCACACATTGAAGACCGTTCTGTTAGGTAGCTCAGTTTTGGTTTTAGAAGCAGACAGTTCTCCTTACAGCATATACTCCCATTCACTGAGAAATGTCCAAACGCAGCTCTTATCAGAAACGTGTTTCTAACTCCTGAATCTAAAGGGAGATTTAACACACTCAGCTGAACAAACGCACAGCAGAGCAGATTGAAGGATACGTTTCTTCTGTGTTTTAGGCAGAGTTTTACTGCTATTTCGTTATATGCGGGAATAGTGCTGGAAATGCCTGTTTTGAGATCTCTCCACAGAAAGCGTTTCCAGACTTCCCCTTCAACACACGAGTTTAACTCTGTAAGTTGAATGCAAAAATTGAAGACCGTTCTGTTTGGTAGCTCCGTTTTGGTTTTAGAAGCAGACAGTTCTGCTTACAGCATATACTCCCATTCACTGAGAAATGTCCAAACGCAGCTCTTACCAGAAACGTGTTTCTAACTCCTGAATCTAAAGGGAGATTTAACTCACTTAGCTGAACAAACGCACAGCAGAGCAGATTGAAGGATACGTTTCTTCTGTGTTTTAGGCAGAGTTTTACTGCTATTTCGTTATATGCGGGAATAGTGCTGGAAATGCCTGGAAATGCCTGTTTTGAGATCTCTCCACAGAAAGCGTTTCCAGACTTCCCCTTCAACACACGAGTTTAACTCTGTAAGTTGAATGCACACATTGAAGACCGTTCTGTTAGGTAGCTCCGTTTTGGTTTTAGAAGCAGACAGTTCTCCTTACAGCATATACTCCCATTCACTGAGAAATGTCCAAACGCAGCTCTTACCAGGAACGTGTTTCTAACTCCTGAATCTAAAGGGAGATTTAACTCACTTAGCTGAACAAACGCACAGCAGAGCAGATTGATGGATACGTTTCTTCTGTGTTTTAGGCAGAGTTTTACTGCTATTTCGTTATATGCGGGAATAGTGCTGGAAATGCCTGTTTTGAGATCTCTCCACAGAAAGCGTTTCCAGACTTCCCCTTCAACACACGAGTTTAACTCTGTAAGTTCAATGCACACATTGAAGACCGTTCTGTTAGGTAGCTCCGTTTTGGTTTTAGAAGCAGACAGTTCTCCTTATAGCATATACTCCCATTCACTGAGAAATGTCCAAACGCAGCTCTTACCAGAAACGTGTTTCTAACTCCTGAATCTAAAGGGAGATTTAACTCACTTAGCTGAACAAACGCACAGCAGAGCAGATTGAAGGATACCTTTCTTCTTTGTTTTAGGCAGAGTTTTACTGCTATTTCGTTATATGGGGGAATAGTGCTGGAAATGCCTGTTTTGAGATCTCTCCACAGAAAGCGTTTCCAGACTTCCCCTTCAACACACGAGTTTAACTCTGTAAGTTGAATGCACACATTGAAGACCGTTCTGTTAGGTAGCTCCGTTTTGGTTTTAGAAGGAGACAGTTCTCCTTACAGCATATACTCCCATTCACTGAGAAATGTCCAAACGCAGCTCTTACCAGAAACGTGTTTCTAACTCCTGAATCTAAAGGGAGATTTAACTCACTTAGCTGAACAAACGCACAGCAGAGCAGATTGAAGGATACGTTTCTTCTGTGTTTTAGGCAGAGTTTTACTGCTATTTCGTTATATGCGGGAATAGTGCTGGAAATGCCTGTTTTGAGATCTCTCCACAGAAAGCGTTTCCAGACTTCCCCTTCAACACACGAGTTTAGCTCTGTAAGTTGAATGCAAAAATTGAAGACCGTTCTGTTTGGTAGCTCCGTTTTGGTTTTAGAAGCAGACAGATCTCCTTACAGCATATACTCCCATTCACTGAGAAATGTCCAAACGCAGCTCTTACCAGAAACGTGTTTCTAACTCCTGAATCTAAAGGGAGATTTAACTCACTTAGCTGAACAAACGCACAGCAGAGCAGATTGAAGGATACGTTTCTTCTGTGTTTAAGGCAGAATTTTACTGCTATTTCGTTATATGCGGGAACAGTGCTGGAAATGCCTGTTTTGAGATCTCTCCACAGAAAGCGTTTCCAGACTTCCCCTTCAACACACGAGTTTAACTCTGTAAGTTGAATGCACACATTGAAGACCGTTCTGTTAGGTAGCTCAGTTTTGGTTTTAGAAGCAGACAGTTCTCCTTACAGCATATACTCCCATTCACTGAGAAATGTCCAAACGCAGCTCTTATCAGAAACGTGTTTCTAACTCCTGAATCTAAAGGGAGATTTAACTCACTCAGCTGAACAAACGCACAGCAGAGCAGATTGAAGGATACGTTTCTTCTGTGTTTTAGGCAGAGTTTTACTGCTATTTCGTTATATGCGGGAATAGTGCTGGAAATGCCTGTTTTGAGATCTCTCCACAGAAAGCGTTTCCAGACTTCCCCTTCAACACACGAGTTTAACTCTGTAAGTTGAATGCACACATTGAAGACCGTTCTGTTAGGTAGCTCCGTTTTGGTTTTAGAAGCAGACAGTTCTCCTTACAGCATATACTCCCATTCACTGAGAAATGTCCAAACGCACTTCTTACCAGAAACGTGTTTCTAACTCCTGAATCTAAAGGGAGATTTAACTCACTTAGCTGAACAAACGCACAGCAGAGCAGATTGAAGGATACGTTTCTTCTGTGTTTTAGGCAGAGTTTTACTGCTATTTCGTTATATGCGGGAATAGTGCTGGAAATGCCTGGAAATGCCTGTTTTGAGATCTCTCCACAGAAAGCGTTTCCAGACTTCCCCTTCAACACACGAGTTTAACTCTGTAAGTTGAATGCACACATTGAAGACCGTTCTGTTAGGTAGCTCCGTTTTGGTTTTAGAAGCAGACAGTTCTCCTTACAGCATATACTCCCATTCACTGAGAAATGTCCAAACGCAGCTCTTACCAGAAACGTGTTTCTAACTCCTGAATCTAAAGGGAGATTTAACTCACTTAGCTGAACAAACGCACAGCAGAGCAGATTGAAGGATACGTTTCTTCTGTGTTTTAGGCAGAGTTTTACTGCTATTTCGTTATATGCGGGAATAGTGCTGGAAATGCCTGTTTTGAGATCTCTCCACAGAAAGCGTTTCCAGACTTCCCCTTCAACACACGAGTTTAACTCTGTAAGTTGAATGCACACATTGAAGACCGTTCTGTTAGGTAGCTCCGTTTTGGTTTTAGAAGCAGACAGTTCTCCTTACAGCATATACTCCCATTCACTGAGAAATGTCCAAACGCACTTCTTACCAGAAACGTGTTTCTAACTCCTGAATCTAAAGGGAGATTTAACTCACTTAGCTGAACAAACGCACAGCAGCGCAGATTGAAGGATACGTTTCTTCTGTGTTTTAGGCAGAGTTTTACTGCTATTTCGTTATATGCGGGAATAGTGCTGGAAATGCCTGGAAATGCCTGTTTTGAGATCTCTCCACAGAAAGCGTTTCCAGACTTCCCCTTCAACACACGAGTTTAACTCTGTAAGTTGAATGCACACATTGAAGACCGTTCTGTTAGGTAGCTCCGTTTTGGTTTTAGAAGCAGACAGTTCTCCTTACAGCATATACTCCCATTCACTGAGAAATGTCCAAACGCAGCTCTTACCAGAAACGTGTTTCTAACTCCTGAATCTAAAGGGAGATTTAACTCACTTAGCTGAACAAACGCACAGCAGAGCAGATTGAAGGATACGTTTCTTCTGTGTTTTAGGCAGAGTTTTACTGCTATTTCGTTATATGCGGGAATAGTGCTGGAAATGCCTGTTTTGAGATCTCTCCACAGAAAGCGTTTCCAGACTTCCCCTTCAACACACGAGTTTAACTCTGTAAGTTGTATGCACACATTGAAAACCTTTCGGTTAGGTAGCTCCGTTTTGGTTTAGAAGCAGACAGTTCTCCTTACAGCATATATTTTCATTCACTGAGAAATGTCCAAACGCAGCTCTTACCAGAAACGTGTTTCTAACTCCTGAATCTAAAGGGAGATTTAACTCACTTAGCTGAACAAACGCACAGCAGAGCAGATTGAAGGATACGTTCCTTCTGTGTTTAAGGCAGAGTTTTACTGCTATTTCGTTATATGCGGGAATAGTGCTGGAAATGCCTGTTTTGAGATCTCTCCACAGAAAGCGTTTCCAGACTTCCCCTTCAACACACGAGTTTAACTCTGTAAGTTGAATGCACACATTGAAGACCGTTCTGTTAGGTAGCTCCGTTTTGGTTTTAGAAGCAGACAGTTCTCCTTACAGCATATACTCCCATTCACTGAGAAATGTCCAAACGCAGCTCTTACCAGAAACGTGTTTCTAACTCCTGAATCTAAAGGGAGATTTAACTCACTTAGCTGAACAAACGCACAGCAGAGCAGATTGAAGGATACGTTTCTTCTGTGTTTTAGGTAGAGTTTTACTGCTATTTCGTTATATGCGGGAATAGTGCTGGAAATGCCTGTTTTGAGATCTCTCCACAGAAAGCGTTTCCAGACTTCCCCTTCAACACACGAGTTTAACTCTGTAAGTTGAATGCACACATTGAAGACCGTTCTGTTAAGTAGCTCCGTTTTGGTTTTAGAAGCAGACAGTTCTCCTTACAGAATATACTCCCATTCACTGAGAAATGTCCAAACGCAGCTCTTACCAGAAACGTGTTTCTAACTCCTGAATCTAAAGGGAGTTTTAACTCACTTAGCTGAACAAACGCATAGCAGAGCAGATTGAAGGATACGTTTCTTCTGTGTTTTAGGCAAAGTTTTACTGCTATTTCGTTATATGCGGGAATAGTGCTGGAAATGCCTGGAAATGCCTGTTTTGAGATCTCTCCACAGAAAGCGTTTCCAGACATCCCCTTCAACACACGAGTTTAACTCTGTAAGTTGAATGCACACATTGAAGTCCGTTCTGTTAGGTAGCTCCGTTTTGGTTTTAGAAGCAGACAGTTCTCCTTACAGCATATACTCCCATTCACTGAGAAATGTCCAAACGCAGCTCTTACCAGAAACGTGTTTCTAACTCCTGAATCTAAAGGGAGATTTAACTCACTTAGCTGAACAAACGCACAGCAGAGCAGATTGAAGGATACGTTTCTTCTGTGTTTTAGGCAGAGTTTTACTGCTATTTCGTTATATGCGGGAATAGTGCTGGAAATGCCTGTTTTGAGATCTCTCCACAGAAAGCGTTTCCAGACTTCCCCTTCAACACACGAGTTTAACTCTGTAAGTTGAATGCACACATTGAAGACCGTTCTGTTAGGTAGCTCCGTTTTGGTTTTAGAAGCAGAGAGTTCTCCTTACAGCATATACTCCCATTCACTGAGAAATGTCCAAACGCAGCTCTTACCAGAACCGTGTTTCTAACTCCTGAATCTAAAGGGAGATTTAACTCACTTAGCTGAACAAACGCACAGCAGAGCAGATTGAAGGATACGTTTCTTCTATGTTTTAGGCACAGTTTCACTGCTATTTCGTTATATGCGGGAATAGTGCTGGAAATGCCTGGAAATGCCTGTTTTGAGATCTCTCCACAGAAAGCGTTTCCAGACTTCCCCTTCAACACACGAGTTTAACTCTGTAAGTTGAATGCACACATTGAAGACCGTTCTGTTAGGTAGCTCCGTTTTGGTTTTAGAAGCAGACAGTTCTCCTTACAGCATATACTCCCATTCACTGAGAAATGTCCAAACGCAGCTCTTACCAGGAACGTGTTTCTAACTCCTGAATCTAAAGGGAGATTTAACTCACTTAGCTGAACAAACGCACAGCAGAGCAGATTGATGGATACGTTTCTTCTGTGTTTTAGGCAGAGTTTTACTGCTATTTCGTTATATGCGGGAATAGTGCTGGAAATGCCTGTTTTGAGATCTCTCCACAGAAAGCGTTTCCAGACTTCCCCTTCAACACACGAGTTTAACTCTGTAAGTTCAATGCACACATTGAAGACCGTTCTGTTAGGTAGCTCCGTTTTGGTTTTAGAAGCAGACAGTTCTCCTTACAGCATATACTCCCATTCACTGAGAAATGTCCAAACGCAGCTCTTACCAGAAACGTGTTTCTAACTCCTGAATCTAAAGGGAGATTTAACTCACTTAGCTGAACAAACGCACAGCAGAGCAGATTGAAGGATACCTTTCTTCTTTGTTTTAGGCAGAGTTTTACTGCTATTTCGTTATATGGGGGAATAGTGCTGGAAATGCCTGTTTTGAGATCTCTCCACAGAAAGCGTTTCCAGACTTCCCCTTCAACACACGAGTTTAACTCTGTAAGTTGAATGCACACATTGAAGACCGTTCTGTTAGGTAGCTCCGTTTTGGTTTTAGAAGCAGACAGTTCTCCTTACAGCATATACTCCCATTCACTGAGAAATGTCCAAACGCAGCTCTTACCAGAAACGTGTTTCTAACTCCTGAATCTAAAGGGAGATTTAACTCACTTAGCTGAACAAACGCACAGCAGAGCAGATTGAAGGATACGTTTCTTCTGTGTTTTAGGCAGAGTTTTACTGCTATTTCGTTATATGCGGGAATAGTGCTGGAAATGCCTGTTTTGAGATCTCTCCACAGAAAGCGTTTCCAGACTTCCCCTTCAACACACGAGTTTAGCTCTGTAAGTTGAATGCAAAAATTGAAGACCGTTCTGTTTGGTAGCTCCGTTTTGGTTTTAGAAGCAGACAGATCTCCTTACAGCATATACTCCCATTCACTGAGAAATGTCCAAACGCAGCTCTTACCAGAAACGTGTTTCTAACTCCTGAATCTAAAGGGAGATTTAACTCACTTAGCTGAACAAACGCACAGCAGAGCAGATTGAAGGATACGTTTCTTCTGTGTTTAAGGCAGAATTTTACTGCTATTTCGTTATATGCGGGAATAGTGCTGGAAATGCCTGTTTTGAGATCTCTCCACAGAAAGCGTTTCCAGACTTCCCCTTCAACACACGAGTTTAACTCTGTAAGTTGAATGCACACATTGAAGACCGTTCTGTTAGGTAGCTCAGTTTTGGTTTTAGAAGCAGACAGTTCTCCTTACAGCATATACTCCCATTCACTGAGAAATGTCCAAACGCAGCTCTTATCAGAAACGTGTTTCTAACTCCTGAATCTAAAGGGAGATTTAACACACTCAGCTGAACAAACGCACAGCAGAGCAGATTGAAGGATACGTTTCTTCTGTGTTTTAGGCAGAGTTTTACTGCTATTTCGTTATATGCGGGAATAGTGCTGGAAATGCCTGTTTTGAGATCTCTCCACAGAAAGCGTTTCCAGACTTCCCCTTCAACACACGAGTTTAACTCTGTAAGTTGAATGCAAAAATTGAAGACCGTTCTGTTTGGTAGCTCCGTTTTGGTTTTAGAAGCAGACAGTTCTGCTTACAGCATATACTCCCATTCACTGAGAAATGTCCAAACGCAGCTCTTACCAGAAACGTGTTTCTAACTCCTGAATCTAAAGGGAGATTTAACTCACTTAGCTGAACAAACGCACAGCAGAGCAGATTGAAGGATACGTTTCTTCTGTGTTTTAGGCAGAGTTTTACTGCTATTTCGTTATATGCGGGAATAGTGCTGGAAATGCCTGGAAATGCCTGTTTTGAGATCTCTCCACAGAAAGCGTTTCCAGACTTCCCCTTCAACACACGAGTTTAACTCTGTAAGTTGAATGCACACATTGAAGACCGTTCTGTTAGGTAGCTCCGTTTTGGTTTTAGAAGCAGACAGTTCTCCTTACAGCATATACTCCCATTCACTGAGAAATGTCCAAACGCAGCTCTTACCAGGAACGTGTTTCTAACTCCTGAATCTAAAGGGAGATTTAACTCACTTAGCTGAACAAACGCACAGCAGAGCAGATTGATGGATACGTTTCTTCTGTGTTTTAGGCAGAGTTTTACTGCTATTTCGTTATATGCGGGAATAGTGCTGGAAATGCCTGTTTTGAGATCTCTCCACAGAAAGCGTTTCCAGACTTCCCCTTCAACACACGAGTTTAACTCTGTAAGTTCAATGCACACATTGAAGACCGTTCTGTTAGGTAGCTCCGTTTTGGTTTTAGAAGCAGACAGTTCTCCTTATAGCATATACTCCCATTCACTGAGAAATGTCCAAACGCAGCTCTTACCAGAAACGTGTTTCTAACTCCTGAATCTAAAGGGAGATTTAACTCACTTAGCTGAACAAACGCACAGCAGAGCAGATTGAAGGATACCTTTCTTCTTTGTTTTAGGCAGAGTTTTACTGCTATTTCGTTATATGGGGGAATAGTGCTGGAAATGCCTGTTTTGAGATCTCTCCACAGAAAGCGTTTCCAGACTTCCCCTTCAACACACGAGTTTAACTCTGTAAGTTGAATGCACACATTGAAGACCGTTCTGTTAGGTAGCTCCGTTTTGGTTTTAGAAGGAGACAGTTCTCCTTACAGCATATACTCCCATTCACTGAGAAATGTCCAAACGCAGCTCTTACCAGAAACGTGTTTCTAACTCCTGAATCTAAAGGGAGATTTAACTCACTTAGCTGAACAAACGCACAGCAGAGCAGATTGAAGGATACGTTTCTTCTGTGTTTTAGGCAGAGTTTTACTGCTATTTCGTTATATGCGGGAATAGTGCTGGAAATGCCTGTTTTGAGATCTCTCCACAGAAAGCGTTTCCAGACTTCCCCTTCAACACACGAGTTTAGCTCTGTAAGTTGAATGCAAAAATTGAAGACCGTTCTGTTTGGTAGCTCCGTTTTGGTTTTAGAAGCAGACAGATCTCCTTACAGCATATACTCCCATTCACTGAGAAATGTCCAAACGCAGCTCTTACCAGAAACGTGTTTCTAACTCCTGAATCTAAAGGGAGATTTAACTCACTTAGCTGAACAAACGCACAGCAGAGCAGATTGAAGGATACGTTTCTTCTGTGTTTAAGGCAGAATTTTACTGCTATTTCGTTATATGCGGGAACAGTGCTGGAAATGCCTGTTTTGAGATCTCTCCACAGAAAGCGTTTCCAGACTTCCCCTTCAACACACGAGTTTAACTCTGTAAGTTGAATGCACACATTGAAGACCGTTCTGTTAGGTAGCTCAGTTTTGGTTTTAGAAGCAGACAGTTCTCCTTACAGCATATACTCCCATTCACTGAGAAATGTCCAAACGCAGCTCTTATCAGAAACGTGTTTCTAACTCCTGAATCTAAAGGGAGATTTAACTCACTCAGCTGAACAAACGCACAGCAGAGCAGATTGAAGGATACGTTTCTTCTGTGTTTTAGGCAGAGTTTTACTGCTATTTCGTTATATGCGGGAATAGTGCTGGAAATGCCTGTTTTGAGATCTCTCCACAGAAAGCGTTTCCAGACTTCCCCTTCAACACACGAGTTTAACTCTGTAAGTTGAATGCACACATTGAAGACCGTTCTGTTAGGTAGCTCCGTTTTGGTTTTAGAAGCAGACAGTTCTCCTTACAGCATATACTCCCATTCACTGAGAAATGTCCAAACGCACTTCTTACCAGAAACGTGTTTCTAACTCCTGAATCTAAAGGGAGATTTAACTCACTTAGCTGAACAAACGCACAGCAGAGCAGATTGAAGGATACGTTTCTTCTGTGTTTTAGGCAGAGTTTTACTGCTATTTCGTTATATGCGGGAATAGTGCTGGAAATGCCTGGAAATGCCTGTTTTGAGATCTCTCCACAGAAAGCGTTTCCAGACTTCCCCTTCAACACACGAGTTTAACTCTGTAAGTTGAATGCACACATTGAAGACCGTTCTGTTAGGTAGCTCCGTTTTGGTTTTAGAAGCAGACAGTTCTCCTTACAGCATATACTCCCATTCACTGAGAAATGTCCAAACGCAGCTCTTACCAGAAACGTGTTTCTAACTCCTGAATCTAAAGGGAGATTTAACTCACTTAGCTGAACAAACGCACAGCAGAGCAGATTGAAGGATACGTTTCTTCTGTGTTTTAGGCAGAGTTTTACTGCTATTTCGTTATATGCGGGAATAGTGCTGGAAATGCCTGTTTTGAGATCTCTCCACAGAAAGCGTTTCCAGACTTCCCCTTCAACACACGAGTTTAACTCTGTAAGTTGAATGCACACATTGAAGACCGTTCTGTTAGGTAGCTCCGTTTTGGTTTTAGAAGCAGACAGTTCTCCTTACAGCATATACTCCCATTCACTGAGAAATGTCCAAACGCACTTCTTACCAGAAACGTGTTTCTAACTCCTGAATCTAAAGGGAGATTTAACTCACTTAGCTGAACAAACGCACAGCAGCGCAGATTGAAGGATACGTTTCTTCTGTGTTTTAGGCAGAGTTTTACTGCTATTTCGTTATATGCGGGAATAGTGCTGGAAATGCCTGGAAATGCCTGTTTTGAGATCTCTCCACAGAAAGCGTTTCCAGACTTCCCCTTCAACACACGAGTTTAACTCTGTAAGTTGAATGCACACATTGAAGACCGTTCTGTTAGGTAGCTCCGTTTTGGTTTTAGAAGCAGACAGTTCTCCTTACAGCATATACTCCCATTCACTGAGAAATGTCCAAACGCAGCTCTTACCAGAAACGTGTTTCTAACTCCTGAATCTAAAGGGAGATTTAACTCACTTAGCTGAACAAACGCACAGCAGAGCAGATTGAAGGATACGTTTCTTCTGTGTTTTAGGCAGAGTTTTACTGCTATTTCGTTATATGCGGGAATAGTGCTGGAAATGCCTGTTTTGAGATCTCTCCACAGAAAGCGTTTCCAGACTTCCCCTTCAACACACGAGTTTAACTCTGTAAGTTGTATGCACACATTGAAAACCTTTCGGTTAGGTAGCTCCGTTTTGGTTTAGAAGCAGACAGTTCTCCTTACAGCATATATTTTCATTCACTGAGAAATGTCCAAACGCAGCTCTTACCAGAAACGTGTTTCTAACTCCTGAATCTAAAGGGAGATTTAACTCACTTAGCTGAACAAACGCACAGCAGAGCAGATTGAAGGATACGTTCCTTCTGTGTTTAAGGCAGAGTTTTACTGCTATTTCGTTATATGCGGGAATAGTGCTGGAAATGCCTGTTTTGAGATCTCTCCACAGAAAGCGTTTCCAGACTTCCCCTTCAACACACGAGTTTAACTCTGTAAGTTGAATGCACACATTGAAGACCGTTCTGTTAGGTAGCTCCGTTTTGGTTTTAGAAGCAGACAGTTCTCCTTACAGCATATACTCCCATTCACTGAGAAATGTCCAAACGCAGCTCTTACCAGAAACGTGTTTCTAACTCCTGAATCTAAAGGGAGATTTAACTCACTTAGCTGAACAAACGCACAGCAGAGCAGATTGAAGGATACGTTTCTTCTGTGTTTTAGGTAGAGTTTTACTGCTATTTCGTTATATGCGGGAATAGTGCTGGAAATGCCTGTTTTGAGATCTCTCCACAGAAAGCGTTTCCAGACTTCCCCTTCAACACACGAGTTTAACTCTGTAAGTTGAATGCACACATTGAAGACCGTTCTGTTAAGTAGCTCCGTTTTGGTTTTAGAAGCAGACAGTTCTCCTTACAGAATATACTCCCATTCACTGAGAAATGTCCAAACGCAGCTCTTACCAGAAACGTGTTTCTAACTCCTGAATCTAAAGGGAGTTTTAACTCACTTAGCTGAACAAACGCATAGCAGAGCAGATTGAAGGATACGTTTCTTCTGTGTTTTAGGCAAAGTTTTACTGCTATTTCGTTATATGCGGGAATAGTGCTGGAAATGCCTGGAAATGCCTGTTTTGAGATCTCTCCACAGAAAGCGTTTCCAGACATCCCCTTCAACACACGAGTTTAACTCTGTAAGTTGAATGCACACATTGAAGTCCGTTCTGTTAGGTAGCTCCGTTTTGGTTTTAGAAGCAGACAGTTCTCCTTACAGCATATACTCCCATTCACTGAGAAATGTCCAAACGCAGCTCTTACCAGAAACGTGTTTCTAACTCCTGAATCTAAAGGGAGATTTAACTCACTTAGCTGAACAAACGCACAGCAGAGCAGATTGAAGGATACGTTTCTTCTGTGTTTTAGGCAGAGTTTTACTGCTATTTCGTTATATGCGGGAATAGTGCTGGAAATGCCTGTTTTGAGATCTCTCCACAGAAAGCGTTTCCAGACTTCCCCTTCAACACACGAGTTTAACTCTGTAAGTTGAATGCACACATTGAAGACCGTTCTGTTAGGTAGCTCCGTTTTGGTTTTAGAAGCAGAGAGTTCTCCTTACAGCATATACTCCCATTCACTGAGAAATGTCCAAACGCAGCTCTTACCAGAACCGTGTTTCTAACTCCTGAATCTAAAGGGAGATTTAACTCACTTAGCTGAACAAACGCACAGCAGAGCAGATTGAAGGATACGTTTCTTCTATGTTTTAGGCACAGTTTCACTGCTATTTCGTTATATGCGGGAATAGTGCTGGAAATGCCTGTTTTGAGATCTCTCCACAGAAAGCGTTTCCAGACTTCCCCTTCAACACACGAGTTTAACTCTGTAAGTTGAATGCAAAAATTGAAGACCGTTCTGTTTGGTAGCTCCGTTTTGGTTTTCGAAGCAGACAGTTCTCCTTACTGCATATACTCCCATTCACTGAGAAATGTCCAAACGCAGCTCTTACCAGAAACGTGTTTCTAACTCCAGAATCTAAAGGGAGATTTAACTCACTTAGCTGAACAAACGCACAGCAGAGCAGATTGAAGGATACGTTTCTTCTGTGTTTAAGGCAGAGTTTTACTGCTATTTCGTTATATGCGGGAATAGTGCTGGAAATGCCTGTTTTGAGATCTCTCCACAGAAAGCGTTTCCAGACTTCCCCTTCAACACACGAGTTCAACTCTGTAAGTTGAATGCACACATTGAAGACCGTTCTGTTAGGTAGCTCCGTTTTGGTTTTAGAAGCAGACAGTTCTCCTTACAGCGTATACTCCCATTCACTGAGAAATGTCCAAACGCAGCTCTTACCAGAAACGTGTTTCTAACTCCTGAATCTAAAGGGAGTTTTAACTCACTTAGCTGAACAAACGCACAGCAGAGCAGATTGAAGGATACGTTTCTTCTGTGTTTTAGGCAGAGTTTTACTGCTATTTCGTTATATGCGGGAATAGTGCTGGAAATGCCTGTTTTGAGATGTCTCCACATAAATCGTTTCCAGACTTCCCATTCAATACACGAGTTTAACTCTGTAAGTTGAATGCACACCTTGAAGACCGTTCTGTTAGGTAGCTCCGTTTTGGTTTTAGAAGCAGACAGTTCTCCTTACAGCATATACTCCCATTCACTGAGAAATGTCCAAACGCAGCTCTTACCAGAAACGTGTCTCTAACTCCTGAATCTAAAGGGAGATTTAACTCACTTAGCTGAACAAACGCACAGCAGAGCAGATTGAAGGATACGTTTCTTCTGTGTTTTAGGCAGAGTTTTACTGCTATTTCGTTATATGCGGGAATAGTGCTGGAAATGCCTGGAAATGCCTGTTTTGAGATCTCTCCACAGAAAGCGTTTCCAGACTTCCCCTTCAACACACGAGTTTAACTCTGTAAGTTGAATGCACACATTGAAGACCGTTCTGTTAGGTAGCTCCGTTTTGGTTTTAGAAGCAGACAGTTCTCCTTACAGCATATACTCCCATTCACTGAGAAATGTCCAAACGCAGCTCTTACCAGAAACGTGTTTCTAACTCCTGAATCTAAAGGGAGATTTAACTCACTTAGCTGAACAAACGCACAGCAGAGCAGATTGAAGGATACGTTTCTTCTATGTTTTAGGCAGAGTTTTACTGCTATTTCGTTATATGCGGGAATAGTGCTGGAAATGCCTGTTTTGATATCTCTCCACAGAAAGCGTTTCCAGACTTCCCCTTCAACACACGAGTTTAACTCCGTAAGTTGAATGCAAAAATTGAAGACCGTTCTGTTTGGTAGCTCAGTTTTGGTTTTAGAAGCAGACAGTTCTCCTTACAGCATATACTCCCATTCACTGAGGAATGTCCAAACGCAGCTCTTACCAGAAACGTGTTTCTAACTCCTGAATCTAAAGGGAGATTTAACTCACTTAGCTGAACAAACGCACAGCAGAGCAGATTGAAGGATACGTTTCTTCTGTGTTTTAGGCAGAGTTTTACTGCTATTTCGTTATATGCGGGAATAGTGCTGGAAATGCCTGTTTTGAGATCTCTCCACAGAAAGCGTTTCCAGACTTCCCCTTCAACACACGAGTTTAACTCTGTAAGTTGAATGCACACATTGAAGACCGTTCTGTTAGGTAGCTCCGTTTTGGTTTTAGAAGCAGACAGTTCTCCTTACAGCATATACTCCCATTCACTGAGAAATGTCCAAACGCAGCTCTTACCAGAAACGTGTTTCTAACTCCTGAATCTAAAGGGAGATTTAACTCACTTAGCTGAACAAAAGCACAGCAGAGCAGATTGAAGGATACGTTTCTTCTGTGTTTTAGACAGAGTTTTACTGCTATTTCGTTATATGCGGGAATAGGGCTGGAAATGCCTGTTTTGAGATCTCTCCACAGAAAGCGTTTCCAGACTTCCCCTTCAACACACGAGTTTAACTCTGTAAGTTGAATGCACACATTGAAGACCGTTCTGTTAGGTAGCTCCGTTTTGGTTTTAGAAGCAGACACTTCTCCTTACAGCATATACTCCCATTCACTGAGGAATGTCCAAACGCAGCACTTACCAGAAACGTGTTTCTAACTCCTGAATCTAAAGGGAGATTTAACTCACTTAGCTGAAGAAACGCACTGCAGAGCAGATTGAAGGATACGTTTCTTCTGTGTTTTAGGCAGAGTTTTACTGCTATTTCGTTATATGCGGGAATAGTGCTGGAAATGCCTGTTTTGAGATCTCTCCACAGAAAGCGTTTCCAGACTTCCCCTTCAACACACGAGTTTAACTCTGTAAGTTGAATGCACACATTGAAGACCGTTCTGTTAGGTAGCTCCGTTTTGGTTTTAGAAGCAGACAGTTCTCCTTACAGCATATACTCCCATTCACTGAGAAATGTCCAAACGCAGCTCTTACCAGAAACGTGTTTCTAACTCCTGAATCTAAAGGGAGATTTAACTCACTTAGCTGAACAAACGCACAGCAGAGCAGATTGAAGGATACCTTTCTTCTGTGTTTTAGGCAGAGTTTTACTGCTATTTCGTTATATGCGGGAATAGTGCTGGAAATGCCTGTTTTGAGATCTCTCCACAGAAAGCGTTTCCAGACTTCCCCTTCAACACACGAGTTTAACCCTGTAAGTTGAATGCAAAAATTGAAGACCGTTCTGTTAGGTAGCTCCGTTTTGGTTTTAGAAGCAGACAGTTCTCCTTACAGCATATACTCCCATTCACTGAGAAATGTCCAAACGCAGCTCTTACCAGAAACGTGTTTCTAACTCCTGAATCTAAAGGGAGATTTAACTCACTTAGCTGAACAAACGCACAGCAGAGCAGATTGAAGGATACGTTTCTTCTGTGTTTAAGGCAGAGTTTTACTGCTATTTCGTTATATGCGGGAATAGTGCTGGAAATGCCTGTTTTGAGATCTCTCCACAGAAAGCGTTTCCAGACTTCCCCTTCAACACACGAGTTTAACTCTGTAAGTTGAATGCACACATTGAAGACCGTTCTGTTAGGTAGCTCAGTTTTGGTTTTAGAAGCAGACAGTTCTCCTTACAGCATATACTCCCATTCACTGAGAAATGTCCAAACGCAGCTCTTATCAGAAACGTGTTTCTAACTCCTGAATCTAAAGGGAGATTTAACTCACTCAGCTGAACAAACGCACAGCAGAGCAGATTGAAGGATACGTTTCTTCTGTGTTTTAGGCAGAGTTTTATTGCTATTTCGTTATATGCGGGAATAGTGCTGGAAATGCCTGTTTTGAGATCTCTCCACAGAAAGCGTTTCCAGACTTCCCCTTCAACACACGAGTTTAACTCTGTAAGTTGAATGCAAAAAATGAAGACCGTTCTGTTTGGTAGCTCCGTTTTGGTTTTAGAAGCAGACAGTTCTGCTTACAGCATATACTCCCATTCACTGAGAAATGTCCAAACGCAGCTCTTACCAGAAACGTGTTTCTAACTCCTGAATCTAAAGGGAGATTTAACTCACTTAGCTGAACAAACGCACAGCAGAGCAGATTGAAGGATACGTTTCTTCTGTGTTTTAGGCAGAGTTTTACTGCTATTTCGTTATATGCGGGAATAGTGCTGGAAATGCCTGGAAATGCCTGTTTTGAGATCTCTCCACAGAAAGCGTTTCCAGACTTCCCCTTCAACACACGAGTTTAACTCTGTAAGTTGAATGCACACATTGAAGACCGTTCTGTTAGGTAGCTCCGTTTTGGTTTTAGAAGCAGACAGTTCGCCTTACAGCATATACTCCCATTCACTGAGAAATGTCCAAACGCAGCTCTTACCAGAAACGTGTTTCTAACTCCTGAATCTAAAGGGAGATTTAACTCACTTAGCTGAACAAACACACAGCAGAGCAGATTGAAGGATACGTTCCTTCTGTGTTTTAGGCAGAGTTTTACTGCTATTTCGTTATATGCGGGAATAGTGCTGGAAATACCTGTTTTGAGATCTCTCCACAGAAAGCGTTTCCAGACTTCCCCTTCAACACACGAGTTTAACTCTGTAAGTTCAATGCACACATTGAAGACCGTTCTGTTAGGTAGCTCCGTTTTGGTTTTAGAAGCAGACAGTTCCCCTTACAGCATATACTCCCATTCACTGAGAATTGTCCAAACGCAGCACTTACCAGAAACGTGTTTCTAACTCCTGAATCTAAAGGGAGATTTAACTCACTTAGCTGAACAAACGCACAGCAGAGCAGATTGAAGGATACGTTTCTTCTGTGTTTTAGGCAGAGTTTTACTGCTATTTCGTTATATGCGGGAATAGTGCTGGAAATGCCTGGAAATGCCTGTTTTGAGATCTCTCCACAGAAAGCGTTTCCAGACTTCCCCTTCAACACACGAGTTTAACTCTGTAAGTTGAATGCACACATTGAAGACCGTTCTGTTAGGTAGCTCCGTTTTGGTTTTAGAAGCAGACAGTTCTCCTTACAGCATATACCCCCATTCACTGAGAAATGTCCAAACGCAGCTCTTACCAGAAACGTGTTTCTAACTCCTGAATCTAAAGGGAGATTTAACTCACTTAGCTGAACAAACGCACAGCAGAGCAGATTGAAGGATACGTTTCTTCTATGTTTTAGGCAGAGTTTTACTGCTATTTCGTTATATGCGGGAATAGTGCTGGAAATGCCTGTTTTGATATCTCTCCACAGAAAGCGTTTCCAGACTTCCCCTTCAAGACACGAGTTTAACTCCGTAAGTTGAATGCAAAAATTGAAGACCGTTCTGTTTGGTAGCTCAGTTTTGGTTTTAGAAGCAGACAGTTCTCCTTACAGCATATACTCCCATTCAATGAGGAATGTCCAAACGCAGCTCTTACCAGAAACGTGTTTCTAACTCCTGAATCTAAAGGGAGATTTAACTCACTTAGCTGAACAAACGCACAGCAGAGCAGATTGAAGGATACGTTTCTTCTGTGTTTTAGGCAGAGTTTTACTGCTATTTCGTTATATGCGGGAATAGTGCTGGAAATGCCTGTTTTGAGATCTCTCCACAGAAAGCGTTTCCAGACTTCCCCTTCAACACACGAGTTTAACTCTGTAAGTTGAATGCCCACATTGAAGACCGTTCTGTTAGGTAGCTCCGTTTTGGTTTTAGAAGCAGACAGTTCTCCTTACAGCATATACTCCCATTCACTGAGAAATGTCCAAACGCAGCTCTTACCAGAAACGTGTTTCTAACTCCTGAATCTAAAGGGAGATTTAACTCACTTAGCTGAACAAACGCACAGCAGAGCAGATTGAAGGATACGTTTCTTCTGTGTTTAAGGCAGAGTTTTACTGCTATTTTGTTATATGCGGGAATAGTGCTGGAAATGCCTGTTTTGAGATCTCTCCACAGAAAGCGTTTCCAGACTTCCCCTTCAACACACGAGTTTAACTCTGTAAGTTGAATGCACACATTGAAGACCGTTCTGTTAGGTAGCTCCGTTTTGGTTTTAGAAGCAGACAGTTCTCCTTACAGCATATACTCCCATTCACTGAGAAATGTCCAAACGCAGCTCTTACCAGAAACGTGTTTCTAACTCCTGAATCTAAAGGGAGATTTAACTCACTTAGCCGAACAAACGCACAGCAGAGCAGATTGAAGGATACGTTTCTTCTGTGTTTTAGGCAGAGTTTTACTGCTATTTCGTTATATGCGGGAATAGTGCTGGAAATGCCTGGAAATGCCTGTTTTGAGATCTCTCCACAGAAAGCGTTTCCAGACTTCCCCTTCAACACACGAGTTTAACTCTGTAAGTTGAATGCACACATTGAAGACCGTTCTGTTAGGTAGCTCAGTTTTGGTTTTAGAAGCAGACAGTTCTCCTTACAGCATATACTCCCATTCACTGAGAAATGTCCAAACGCAGCTCTTACCAGAAACGTGTTTCTAACTCCTGAATCTAAAGGGAGATTTAACTCACTTAGCTGAACAAACGCACAGCAGAGCAGATTGAAGGATACGTTGCTTCTGTGTTTTAGGCAGAGTTATACTGCTATTTCGTTATATGCGGGAATAGTGCTGGAAACGCCTGTTTTGAGATCTCTCCACAGAAAGCGTTTCCAGAATTCCCCTTCAACACACGATTTTAACTCTGTAAGTTGAATGCCCACATTGAAGACCGTTGTGTTAGGTAGCTCCGTTTTGGTTTTAGAAGCAGACAGTTCTCCTTACAGCATATACTCCCATTCACTGAGAAATGTCCAAACGCAGCTCTTACCAGAAACGTGTTTCTAACTCCTGAATCTAAAGGGAGATTTAACTCACTTAGCTGAACAAACGCACAGCAGAGCAGATTGAAGGATACCTTTCTTCTGTGTTTTAGGCAGAGTTTTACTGCTATTTCGTTATATGCGGGAATAGTGCTGGAAATGCCTGTTTTGAGATCTCTCCACAGAAAGCGTTTCCAGACTTCCCCTTCAACACACGAGTTTAACCCTGTAAGTTGAATGCAAAAATTGAAGACCGTTCTGTTAGGTAGCTCCGTTTTGGTTTTAGAAGCAGACAGTTCTCCTTACAGCATATACTCCCATTCACTGAGAAATGTCCAAACGCAGCTCTTACCAGAAACGTGTTTCTAACTCCTGAATCTAAAGGGAGATTTAACTCACTTAGCTGAACAAACGCACAGCAGAGCAGATTGAAGGATACGTTTCTTCTGTGTTTAAGGCAGAGTTTTACTGCTATTTCGTTATATGCGGGAATAGTGCTGGAAATGCCTGTTTTGAGATCTCTCCACAGAAAGCGTTTCCAGACTTCCCCTTCAACACACGAGTTTAACTCTGTAAGTTGAATGCACACATTGAAGACCGTTCTGTTAGGTAGCTCAGTTTTGGTTTTAGAAGCAGACAGTTCTCCTTACAGCATATACTCCCATTCACTGAGAAATGTCCAACCGCAGCTCTTATCAGAAACGTGTTTCTAACTCCTGAATCTAAAGGGAGATTTAACTCACTCAGCTGAACAAACGCACAGCAGAGCAGATTGAAGGATACGTTTCTTCTGTGTTTTAGGCAGAGTTTTATTGCTATTTCGTTATATGCGGGAATAGTGCTGGAAATGCCTGTTTTGAGATCTCTCCACAGAAAGCGTTTCCAGACTTCCCCTTCAACACACGAGTTTAACTCTGTAAGTTGAATGCAAAAAATGAAGACCGTTCTGTTTGGTAGCTCCGTTTTGGTTTTAGAAGCAGACAGTTCTGCTTACAGCATATACTCCCATTCACTGAGAAATGTCCAAACGCAGCTCTTACCAGAAACGTGTTTCTAACTCCTGAATCTAAAGGGAGATTTAACTCACTTAGCTGAACAAACGCACAGCAGAGCAGATTGAAGGATACGTTTCTTCTGTGTTTTAGGCAGAGTTTTACTGCTATTTCGTTATATGCGGGAATAGTGCTGGAAATGCCTGGAAATGCCTGTTTTGAGATCTCTCCACAGAAAGCGTTTCCAGACTTCCCCTTCAACACACGAGTTTAACTCTGTAAGTTGAATGCACACATTGAAGACCGTTCTGTTAGGTAGCTCCGTTTTGGTTTTAGAAGCAGACAGTTCTCCTTACAGCATATACTCCCATTCACTGAGAAATGTCCAAACGCAGCTCTTACCAGAAACGTGTTTCTAACTCCTGAATCTAAAGGGAGATTTAACTCACTTAGCTGAACAAACACACAGCAGAGCAGGTTGAAGGATACGTTCCTTCTGTGTTTTAGGCAGAGTTTTACTGCTATTTCGTTATATGCGGGAATAGTGCTGGAAATACCTGTTTTGAGATCTCTCCACAGAAAGCGTTTCCAGACTTCCCCTTCAACACACGAGTTTAACTCTGTAAGTTCAATGCACACATTGAAGACCGTTCTGTTAGGTAGCTCCGTTTTGGTTTTAGAAGCAGACAGTTCCCCTTACAGCATATACTCCCATTCACTGAGAATTGTCCAAACGCAGCACTTACCAGAAACGTGTTTCTAACTCCTGAATCTAAAGGGAGATTTAACTCACTTAGCTGAACAAACGCACAGCAGAGCAGATTGAAGGATACGTTTCTTCTGTGTTTAAGGCAGAGTTTTACTGCTATTTCGTTATATGCGGGAATAGTGCTGGAAATGCCTGTTTTGAGATCTCTCCACAGAAAGCGTTTCCAGACTTCCCCTTCAACACACGAGTTTAACTCTGTAAGTTGAATGCACACATTGAAGACCGTTCTGTTAGGTAGCTCAGTTTTGGTTTTAGAAGCAGACAGTTCTCCTTACAGCATATACTCCCATTCACTGAGAAATGTCCAAACGCAGCTCTTACCAGAAACGTGTTTCTAACTCCTGAATCTAAAGGGAGATTTAACTCACTTAGCTGAACAAACGCACAGCAGAGCAGATTGAAGGATACGTTTCTTCTGTGTTTAAGGCAGAGTTTTACTGCTATTTCGTTATATGCGGGAATAGTGGTGGAAATGCCTGTTTTGAGAGCTCTCCACAGAAAGCGTTTCCAGACTTCCCCTTCAACACACGAGTTTAACTCTGTAAGGTGAATGCACACATTGAAGACCGTTCTGTTAGGTAGCTCAGTTTTGGTTTTAGATGCAGACAGTTCTCCTTACAGCGTATACTCCCATTCACTGAGAAATGTCCAAACGCAGCTCTTACCAGAAACGTGTTTCTAACTCCTGAATCTAAAGGGAGATTTAACTCACTTAGCTGAACAAACGCACAGCAGAGCAGATTGACGGATACGTTACTTCTATGTTTTAGGCACAGTTTCACTGCTATTTCGTTATATGCGGGAATAGTGCTGGAAATGCCTGTTTTGAGATCTCTCCACAGAAAGCGTTTCCAGACTTCCCCTTCAACACACGAGTTTAACTCTGTAAGTTGAATGCAAAAATTGAAGACCGTTCTGTTTGGTAGCTCCGTTTTGGTTTTAGAAGCAGACAGTTCTCCTTACAGCATATACTCCCATTCACTGAGAAATGTCCAAACGCAGCTCTTACCAGAAACGTGTTTCTAACTCCTGAATCTAAAGGGAGATTTAACTCACTTAGCTGAACAAACGCACAGCAGAGCAGATTGAAGGATACGTTTCTTCTGTGTTTTAGGCAGAGTTTTACTGCTATTTTGTTATATGCGGGAATAGTGCTGGAAATGCCTGTTTTGAGATCTCTCCACAGAAAGCGTTTCCAGACTTCCCCTTCAACACACGAGTTTAACTCTGTAAGTTGAATGCACACATTGAAGACCGTTCTGTTAGGTAGCTCAGTTTTGGTTTTAGAAGCAGACAGTTCTCCTTACAGCATATACTCCCATTCACTGAGGAATGTCCAAACGCAGCTCTTACCAGAAACGTGTTTCTAACTCCTGAACCTAAAGGGAGATTTAAATCACTTAGCTGAACAAACGCACAGCAGAGCAGATTGAAGGATACGTTTCTTCTGTGTTTTAGGCAGAGTTTTACTGCTATTTCGTTATATGCGGGAATAGTGCTGGAAATGCCTGTTTTGAGATCTCTCCACAGAAAGCGTTTCCAGACTTCCCCTTCAACACACGAGTTTAACTCTGTAAGTTGAATGCACACATTGAAGACCGTTCTGTTAGGTAGCTCCGTTTTGGTTTTAGAAGCAGACAGTTCTCCTTACAGCATATACTCCCATTCACTGAGAAATGTCCAAACGCAGCTCTTACCAGAAACGTGTTTCTAACTCCTGAATCTAAAGGGAGATTTAACTCACTTAGCCGAACAAACGCACAGCAGAGCAGATTGAAGGATACGTTTCTTCTGTGTTTTAGGCAGAGTTTTACTGCTATTTCGTTATATGCGGGAATAGTGCTGGAAATGCCTGGAAATGCCTGTTTTGAGATCTCTCCACAGAAAGCGTTTCCAGACTTCCCCTTCAACACACGAGTTTAACTCTGTCAGTTGAATGCACACATTGAAGACCGTTCTGTTAGGTAGCTCCGTTTTGGTTTTAGAAGCAGACAGTTCTCCTTACAGCATATACTCCCATTCACTGAGAAATGTCCAAACGCAGCTCTTACCAGAAACGTGTTTCTAACTCCTGAATCTAAAGGGAGATTTAACTCACTTAGCTGAACAAACGCACAGCAGAGCAGATTGAAGGATACGTTGCTTCTGTGTTTTAGGCAGAGTTATACTGCTATTTCGTTATATGCGGGAATAGTGCTGGAAATGCCTGTTTTGAGATCTCTCCAAAGAAAGCGTTTCCAGACTTCCCCTTCAACACACGATTTTAACTCTGTAAGTTGAATGCCCACATTGAAGACCGTTGTGTTAGGTAGCTCCGTTTTGGTTTTAGAAGCAGACAGTTCTCCTTACAGCATATACTCCCATTCACTGAGAAATGTCCAAACGCAGCTCTTACCAGAAACGTGTTTCTAACTCCTGAATCTAAAGGGAGATTTAACTCACTTAGCTGAACAAACGCACAGCAGAGCAGATTGAAGGATACGTTTCTTCTGTGTTTTAGGCAGAGTTTTACTGCTATTTCGTTATATGCAGGGATAGTGCTGGAAATGCCTGCTTTGAGATCTCTCCACAGAAAGCGTTTCCAGACTTCCCCTTCAACACACGAGTTTAACTCTGTAAGTTGAATGCACACATTGAAGACCGTTCTGTTAGGTAGCTCAGTTTTGGTTTTAGAAGCAGACAGTTCTCCTTACAGCATATACTCCCATTCACTGAGAAATGTCCAAACGCAGCTCTTACCAGAAACGTGTTTCTAACTCCTGAATCTAAAGGGAGATTTAACTCACTTAGCTGAACAAACGCACAGCAGAGCAGATTGAAGGATACGTTTCTTCTGTGTTTTAGGCAGAGTTTTACTGCTATTTCGTTATATGCGGGAATAGTGCTGGAAATGCCTGTTTTGAGATCTCTCCACAGAAAGCGTTTCCAGACTTCCCCTTCAACACACGAGTTTAACTCTGTAAGTTGAATGCACACATTGAAGACCGTTCTGTTAGGTAGCTCCGTTTTGGTTTTAGAAGCAGACAGTTCTCCTTACAGCATATACTCCCATTCACTGAGAAATGTCCAAACGCAGCTCTTACCAGAACCGTGTTTCTAACTCCTGAATCTAAAGGGAGATTTATCTCACTTAGCTGAACAAACGCACAGCAGAGCAGATTGAAGGATACGTTTCTTCTATGTTTTAGGCACAGTTTCACTGCTATTTCGTTATATGCGGGAATAGTGCTGGAAATGCCTGTTTTGAGATCTCTCCACAGAAAGCGTTTCCAGACTTCCCCTTCAACACACGAGTTTAACTCTGTAAGTTGAATGCAAAAATTGAAGACGGTTCTGTTTGGTAGCTCCGTTTTGGTTTTAGAAGCAGACAGTTCTCCTTACAGCATATACTCCCATTCACTGAGAAATGTCCAAACGCAGCTCTTACCAGAAACGTGTTGCTAACTCCAGAATCTAAAGGGAGATTTAACTCACTTAGCTGAACAAACGCACAGCAGAGCAGATTGAAGGATACGTTTCTTCTGTGTTTAAGGCAGAGTTTTACTGCTATTTCGTTATATGCGGGAATAGTGCTGGAAATGCCTGTTTTGAGATCTCTCCACAGAAAGCGTTTCCAGACTTCCCCTTCAACACACGAGTTTAACTCTGTAAGTTGAATGCACACATTGAAGACCGTTCTGTTAGGTAGCTCCGTTTTGGTTTTAGAAGCAGACAGTTCTCCTTACAGCATATACTCCCATTCACTGAGAAATGTCCAAACGCAGCTCTTACCAGAAACGTGTTTCTAACTCCTGAATCTAAAGGGAGTTTTAACTCACTTAGCTGAACAAACGAACAGCAGAGCAGATTGAAGGATACGTTTCTTCTGTGTTTTAGGCAGAGTTTTACTGCTATTTCGTTATATGCGGGAATAGTGCTGGAAATGCCTGTTTTGAGATCTCTCCACAGAAAGCGTTTCCAGACTTCCCCTTCAATACACGAGTTTAACTCTGTAAGTTGAATGCACACATTGAAGACCGTTCTGTTAGGTAGCTCCGTTTTGGTTTTAGAAGCAGACAGTTCTCCTTACAGCATATACTCCCATTCACTGAGAAATGTCCAAACGCAGCTCTTACCAGAAACGTGTTTCTAACTCCTGAATCTACTGGGAGATTTAACTCACTTAGCTGAACAAACGCACAGCAGAGCAGATTGAAGGATACGTTTCTTCTGTGTTTTAGGCAGAGTTTTACTGCTATTTCGTTATATGCGGGAATAGTGCTGGAAATGCCTGGAAATGCCTGTTTTGAGATCTCTCCACAGAAAGCGTTTCCAGACTTCCCCTTCAACACACGAGTTTAACTCTGTAAGTTGAATGCACACATTGAAGACCGTTCTGTTAGGTAGCTCCGTTTTGGTTTTAGGAGCAGACAGTTCTCCTTACACCATATACTCCCATTCACTGAGAAATGTCCAAACGCAGCTCTTACCAGAAACGTGATTCTAACTCCTGAATCTAAAGGGAGATTTAACTCACTTAGCTGAACAAACGCACAGCAGAGCAGATTGAAGGATACGTTCCTTCTGTGTTTAAGGCAGAGTTTTACTGCTATTTCGTTATATGCAGGAATAGTGCTGGAAATGCCTGTTTTGAGATCTCTCCACAGAAAGCGTTTCCAGACTTCCCCTTCAACACACGAGTTTAACTCCGTAAGTTGAATGCAAAAATTGAAGACCGTTCTGTTTGGTAGCTCCGTTTTGGTTTTAGAAGCAGACAGTTCTCCTTACAGCATATACTCCCATTCACTGAGAAATGTCCAAACGCAGCTCTTACCAGAAACGTGTTTCTAACTCCTGAATCTAAAGGGAGATTTAACTCACTTAGCTGAACAAACGCACAGCAGAGCAGATTGAAGGATACGTTTCTTCTGTGTTTAAGGCAGAGTTTTACTGCTATTTTGTTATATGCGGGAATAGTGCTGGAAATGCCTGTTTTGAGATCTCTCCACAGAAAGCGTTTCCAGACTTCCCCTTCAACACACGAGTTTAACTCTGTAAGTTGAATGCACACATTGAAGACCGTTCTGTTAGGTAGCTCAGTTTTGGTTTTAGAAGCAGACAGTTCTCCTTACAGCATATACTCCCATTCACTGAGGAATGTCCAAACGCAGCTCTTACCAGAAACGTGTTTCTAACTCCTGAACCTAAAGGGAGATTTAACTCACTTAGCTGAACAAACGCTCAGCAGAGCAGATTGAAGGATACGTTTCTTCTGTGTTTTAGGCAGAGTTTTACTGCTATTTCGTTATATGGGGGAATAGTGCTGGAAATGCCTGTTTTGAGATCTCTCCACAGAAAGCGTTTCCAGACTTCCCCTTCAACACACGAGTTTAACTCTGTAAGTTGAATGCACACATTGAAGACCGTTCTGTTAGGTAGCTCCGTTTTGGTTTTAGAAGCAGACAGTTCTCCTTACAGCATATACTCCCATTCACTGAGAAATGTCCAAACGCAGCTCTTACCAGAAACGTGTTTCTAACTCCTGAATCTAAAGGGAGATTTAACTCACTTAGCCGAACAAACGCACAGCAGAGCAGATTGAAGGATACGTTTCTTCTGTGTTTTAGGCAGAGTTTTACTGCTATTTCGTTATATGCGGGAATAGTGCTGGAAATGCCTGGAAATGCCTGTTTTGAGATCTCTCCACAGAAAGCGTTTCCAGACTTCCCCTTCAACACACGAGTTTAACTCTGTAAGTTGAATGCACACATTGAAGACCGTTCTGTTAGGTAGCTCAGTTTTGGTTTTAGAAGCAGACAGTTCTCCTTACAGCATATACTCCCATTCACTGAGAAATGTCCAAACGCAGCTCTTACCAGAAACGTGTTTCTAACTCCTGAATCTAAAGGGAGATTTAACTCACTTAGCTGAACAAACGCACAGCAGAGCAGATTGAAGGATACGTTGCTTCTGTGTTTTAGGCAGAGTTATACTGCTATTTCGTTATATGCGGGAATAGTGCTGGAAATGCCTGTTTTGAGATCTCTCCAAAGAAAGCGTTTCCAGACTTCCCCTTCAACACACGATTTTAACTCAGTAAGTTGAATGCCCACATTGAAGACCGTTGTGTTAGGTAGCTCCGTTTTGGTTTTAGAAGCAGACAGTTCTCCTTACAGCATATACTCCCATTCACTGAGAAATGTCCAAACGAAGCTCTTACCAGAAACGTGTTTCTAACTCCTGAATCTAAAGGGAGATTTAACTCACTTAGCTGAACAAACGCACAGCAGAGCAGATTGAAGGATACGTTTCTTCTGTGTTTTAGGCAGAGTTTTACTGCTATTTCGTTATATGCAGGAATAGTGCTGGAAATGCCTGTTTTGAGATCTCTCCACAGAAAGCGTTTCCAGACTTCCACTTCAACACACGAGTTTAACTCTGTAAGTTGAATGCACACATTGAAGACCGTTCTGTTAGGTAGCTCAGTTTTGGTTTTAGAAGCAGACAGTTCTCCTTACAGCATATACTCCCATTCACTGAGAAATGTCCAAACGCAGCTCTTACCAGAAACGTGTTTCTAACTCCTGAATCTAAAGGGAGATTTAACTCACTTAGCTGAACAAACGCACAGCAGAGCAGATTGAATGATACGTTTCTTCTGTGTTTTAGGCAGAGTTTTACTGCTATTTCGTTATATGCGGGAATAGTGCTGGAAATGCCTGTTTTGAGATCTCTCCACAGAAAGCGTTTCCAGACTTCCCCTTCAACACACGAGTTTAACTCTGTAAGTTCAATGCACACATTGAAGGCCGTTCTGTTAGGTAGCTCCGTTTTGGTTTTAGAAGCAGACAGTTCGCCTTACAGCATATACTCCCATTCACTGAGGAATGTCCAAACGCAGCTCTTACCAGAAACGTGTTTCTAACTCCTGAATCTAAAGGGAGATTTAACTCACTTAGCTGAACAAATGCACAGCAGAGCAGATTGCAGGATACGTTTCTTCTGTGTTTTAGGCAGAGTTTTACTGCTATTTCGTTATATGCGGGAATAGTGCTGGAAATGCCTGGAAATGCCTGTTTTGAGATCTCTCCACAGAAAGCGTTTCCAGACTTCCCCTTCAACACACGAGTTTAACTCTGTACGTTGAATGCACACATTGAAGACCGTTCTGTTAGGTAGCTCCGTTTTGGTTTTAGAAGCAGACAGTTCTCCTTACAGCATATACTCCCATTCACTGAGAAATGTCCAAACGCAGCTCTTACCAGAAACGTGTTTCTAACTCCTGAATCTAAAGGGAGATTTAACTCACTTAGCTGAACAAACGCACAGCAGAGCAGATTGAAGGATACGTTTCTTCTGTGTTTTAGACAGAGTTTTACTGCTATTTCGTTATATGCGGGAATAGTGCTGGAAATGCCTGTTTTGAGATCTCTCCACAGAAAGCGTTTCCAGACTTCCCCTTCAACACACGAGTTTAACTCTGTAAGTTGAATGCACACATTGAAGACCGTTCTGTTAGGTAGCTCCGTTTTGGTTTTAGAAGCAGACAGTTCTCCTTACAGCATATACTCCCATTCACTGAGGAATGTCCAAACGCAGCTCTTACCAGAAACGTGTTTCTAACTCCTGAATCTAAAGGGAGATTTAACTCACTTAGCTGAAGAAACGCACTGCAGAGCAGATTGAAGGATACGTTTCTTCTGTGTTTTAGGCAGAGTTTTACTGCTATTTCGTTATATGCGGGAATAGTGCTGGAAATGCCTGTTTTGTGATCTCTCCACAGAAAGCGTTTCCAGACTTCCCCTTCAACACACGAGTTTAACTCTGTAAGTTGAATGCACACATTGAAGACCGTTCTGTTAGGTAGCTCCGTTTTGGTTTTAGAAGCAGACAGTTCTCCTTACAGCATATACTCCCATTCACTGAGAAATGTCCAAACGCAGCTCTTACCAGAAACGTGTTTCTAACTCCTGAATCTAAAGGGAGATTTAACTCACTTAGCTGAACAAACGCACAGCAGAGCAGATTGAAGGATACGTTTCTTCTGTGTTTTAGGCAGAGTTTTACTGCTATTTCGTTATATGCGGGAATAGTGCTGGAAATGCCTGTTTTGAGATCTCTCCACAGAAAGCGTTTCCAGACTTCCCCTTCAACACACGAGTTTAACTCTGTAAGTTGAATGCAAAAATTGAAGACCGTTCTGTTTGGTAGCTCCGTTTTGGTTTTAGAAGCAGACAGTTCTCCTTACAGCATATACTCCCATTCACTGAGAAATGTCCAAACGCAGCTCTTACCAGAAACGTGTTTCTAACTCCTGAATCTAAAGGGAGATTTAACTCACTTAGCTGAACAAACGCACAGCAGAGCAGATTGAGGGATACGTTTCTTCTGTGTTTAAGGCAGAGTTTTACTGCTATTTCGTTATATGCGGGAATAGTGCTGGAAATGCCTGTTTTGAGATCTCTCCACAGAAAGCGTTTCCAGACTTCCCCTTCAACACACGAGTTTAACTCTGTAAGTTGAATGCACACATTGAAGACCGTTCTGTTAGGTAGCTCAGTTTTGGTTTTAGAAGCAGACAGTTCTCCTTACAGCATATACTCCCATTCACTGAGAAATGTCCAAACGCAGCTCTTATCAGAAACGTGTTTCTAACTCCTGAATCTAAAGGGAGATTTAACACACTCAGCTGAACAAACGCACAGCAGAGCAGATTGAAGGATACGTTTCTTCTGTGTTTTAGGCAGAGTTTTACTGCTATTTCGTTATATGCGGGAATAGTGATGGAAATGCCTGTTTTGAGATCTCTCCACAGAAAGCGTTTCCAGACTTCCCCTTCAACACACGAGTTTAACTCTGTAAGTTGAATGCAAAAATTGAAGACCGTTCTGTTTGGTAGCTCCGTTTTGGTTTTAGAAGCAGACAGTTCTGCTTACAGCATATACTCCCATTCACTGAGAAATGTCCAAACGCAGCTCTTACCAGAAACGTGTTTCTAACTCCTGAATCTAAAGGGAGATTTAACTCACTTAGCTGAACAAACGCACAGCAGAGCAGATTGAAGGATACGTTTCTTCTGTGTTTTAGGCAGAGTTTTACTGCTATTTCGTTATATGCGGGAATAGTGCTGGAAATGCCTGGAAATGCCTGTTTTGAGATCTCTCCACAGAAAGCGTTTCCAGACTTCCCCTTCAACACACGAGTTTAACTCTGTAAGTTGAATGCACACATTGAAGACCGTTCTGTTAGGTAGCTCCGTTTTGGTTTTAGAAGCAGACAGTTCTCCTTACAGCATATACTCCCATTCACTGAGAAATGTCCAAACGCAGCTCTTACCAGGAACGTGTTTCTAACTCCTGAATCTAAAGGGAGATTTAACTCACTTAGCTGAACAAACGCACAGCAGAGCAGATTGATGGATACGTTTCTTCTGTGTTTTAGGCAGAGTTTTACTGCTATTTCGTTATATGCGGGAATAGTGCTGGAAATGCCTGTTTTGAGATCTCTCCACAGAAAGCGTTTCCAGACTTCCCCTTCAACACACGAGTTTAACTCTGTAAGTTGAATGCACACATTGAAGACCGTTCTGTTAGGTAGCTCCGTTTTGGTTTTAGAAGCAGACAGTTCGCCTTACAACATATACTCCCATTCACTGAGGAATGTCCAAACGCAGCTCTTACCAGAAACGTGTTTCTAACTCCTGAATCTAAAGGGAGATTTAACTCACTTAGCTGAACAAATGCACAGCAGAGCAGATTGAAGGATACGTTTCTTCTGTGTTTTAGGCAGAGTTTTACTGCTATTTCGTTATATGCGGGAATAGTGCTGGAAATGCCTGGAAATGCCTGTTTGAGATCTCTCCACAGAAAGCGTTTACAGACTTCCCCTTCAACACACGAGTTTAACTCTGTAAGTTGAATGCACACATTGAAGACCGTTCTGTTAGGTAGCTCCGTTTTGGTTTTAGAAGCAGACAGTTCTCCTTACAGCATATACTCCCATTCACTGAGGAATGTCCAAACGCAGCTCTTACCAGAAACGTGTTTCTAACTCCTGAATCTAAAGGGAGATTTAACTCACTTAGCTGAAGAAACGCACTGCAGAGCAGATTGAAGGATACGTTTCTTCTGTGTTTTAGGCACAGTTTTACTGCTATTTCGTTATATGCGGGAATAGTGCTGGAAATGCCTGTTTTGAGATCTCTCCACAGAAAGCGTTTCCAGACTTCCCCTTCAACACACGAGTTTAACTCTGTAAGTTGAATGCACACATTGAAGACCGTTCTGTTAGGTAGCTCCGTTTTGGTTTTAGAAGCAGACAGTTCTCCTTACAGCATATACTCCCATTCACTGAGAAATGTCCAAACGCAGCTCTTACCAGAAACGTGTTTCTAACTCCTGAATCTAAAGGGAGATTTAACTCACTTAGCTGAACAAACGCACAGCAGAGCAGATTGAAGGATACCTTTCTTCTTTGTTTTAGGCAGAGTTTTACTGCTATTTCGTTATATGGGGGAATAGTGCTGGAAATGCCTGTTTTGAGATCTCTCCACAGAAAGCGTTTCCAGACTTCCCCTTCAACACACGAGTTTAACTCTGTAAGTTGAATGCACACATTGAAGACCGTTCTGTTAGGTAGCTCCGTTTTGGTTTTAGAAGCAGACAGTTCTCCTTACAGCATATACTCCCATTCACTGAGAAATGTCCAAACGCAGCTCTTACCAGAAACGTGTTTCTAACTCCTGAATCTAAAGGGAGATTTAACTCACTTAGCTGAACAAACGCACAGCAGAGCAGATTGAAGGATACGTTTCTTCTGTGTTTTAGGCAGAGTTTTACTGCTATTTCGTTATATGCGGGAATAGTGCTGGAAATGCCTGTTTTGAGATCTCTCCACAGAAAGCGTTTCCAGACTTCCCCTTCAACACACGAGTTTAGCTCTGTAAGTTGAATGCAAAAATTGAAGACCGTTCTGTTTGGTAGCTCCGTTTTGGTTTTAGAAGCAGACAGATCTCCTTACAGCATATACTCCCATTCACTGAGAAATGTCCAAACGCAGCTCTTACCAGAAACGTGTTTCTAACTCCTGAATCTAAAGGGAGATTTAACTCACTTAGCTGAACAAACGCACAGCAGAGCAGATTGAAGGATACGTTTCTTCTGTGTTTAAGGCAGAGTTTTACTGCTATTTCGTTATATGCGGGAATAGTGCTGGAAATGCCTGTTTTGAGATCTCTCCACAGAAAGCGTTTCCAGACTTCCCCTTCAACACACGAGTTTAACTCTGTAAGTTGAATGCACACATTGAAGACCGTTCTGTTAGGTAGCTCAGTTTTGGTTTTAGAAGCAGACAGTTCTCCTTACAGCATATACTCCCATTCACTGAGAAATGTCCAAACGCAGCTCTTATCAGAAACGTGTTTCTAACTCCTGAATCTAAAGGGAGATTTAACTCACTCAGCTGAACAAACGCACAGCAGAGCAGATTGAAGGATACGTTTCTTCTGTGTTTTAGGCAGAGTTTTACTGCTATTTCGTTATATGCGGGAATAGTGCTGGAAATGCCTGTTTTGAGATCTCTCCACAGAAAGCGTTTCCAGACTTCCCCTTCAACACACGAGTTTAACTCTGTAAGTTGAATGCAAAAATTGAAGACCGTTCTGTTTGGTAGCTCCGTTTTGGTTTTAGAAGCAGACAGTTCTCCTTACAGCATATACTCCCATTCACTGAGAAATGTCCAAACGCAGCTCTTACCAGAAACGTGTTTCTAACTCCTGAATCTAAAGGGAGATTTAACTCACTTAGCTGAACAAACGCACAGCAGAGCAGATTGAATGATACGTTTCTTCTGTGTTTTAGGCAGAGTTTTACTGCTATTTCGTTATATGCGGGAATAGTGCTGGAAATGCCTGTTTTGAGATCTCTCCACAGAAAGCGTTTCCAGACTTCCCCTTCAACACACGAGTTTAACTCTGTAAGTTCAATGCACACATTGAAGACCGTTCTGTTAGGTAGCTCCGTTTTGGTTTTAGAAGCAGACAGTTCGCCTTACAGCATATACTCCCATTCACTGAGGAATGTCCAAACGCAGCTCTTACCAGAAACGTGTTTCTAACTCCTGAATCTAAAGGGAGATTTAACTCACTTAGCTGAACAAATGCACAGCAGAGCAGATTGCAGGATACGTTTCTTCTGTGTTTTAGGCAGAGTTTTACTGCTATTTCGTTATATGCGGGAATAGTGCTGGAAATGCCTGGAAATGCCTGTTTTGAGATCTCTCCACAGAAAGCGTTTCCAGACTTCCCCTTCAACACACGAGTTTAACTCTGTAAGTTGAATGCACACATTGAAGACCGTTCTGTTAGGTAGCTCCGTTTTGGTTTTAGAAGCAGACAGTTCTCCTTACAGCATATACTCCCATTCACTGAGAAATGTCCAAACGCAGCTCTTACCAGAAACGTGTTTCTAACTCCTGAATCTAAAGGGAGATTTAACTCACTTAGCTGAACAAACGCACAGCAGAGCAGATTGAAGGATACGTTACTTCTGTGTTTTAGACAGAGTTTTACTGCTATTTCGTTATATGCGGGAATAGTGCTGGAAATGCCTGTTTTGAGATCTCTCCACAGAAAGCGTTTCCAGACTTCCCCTTCAACACACGAGTTTAACTCTGTAAGTTGAATGCACACATTGAAGACCGTTCTGTTAGGTAGCTCCGTTTTGGTTTTAGAAGCAGACAGTTCTCCTTACAGCATATACTCCCATTCACTGAGGAATGTCCAAACGCAGCTCTTACCAGAAACGTGTTTCTAACTCCTGAATCTAAAGGGAGATTTAACTCACTTAGCTGAAGAAACGCACTGCAGAGCAGATTGAAGGATACGTTTCTTCTGTGTTTTAGGCAGAGTTTTACTGCTATTTCGTTATATGCGGGAATAGTGCTGGAAATGCCTGTTTTGTGATCTCTCCACAGAAAGCGTTTCCAGACTTCCCCTTCAACACACGAGTTTAACTCTGTAAGTTGAATGCACACATTGAAGACCGTTCTGTTAGGTAGCTCCGTTTTGGTTTTAGAAGCAGACAGTTCTCCTTACAGCATATACTCCCATTCACTGAGAAATGTCCAAACGCAGCTCTTACCAGAAACGTGTTTCTAACTCCTGAATCTAAAGGGAGATTTAACTCACTTAGCTGAACAAACGCACAGCAGAGCAGATTGAAGGATACGTTTCTTCTGTGTTTTAGGCAGAGTTTTACTGCTATTTCGTTATATGCGGGAATAGTGCTGGAAATGCCTGTTTTGAGATCTCTCCACAGAAAGCGTTTCCAGACTTCCCCTTCAACACACGAGTTTAACTCTGTAAGTTGAATGCAAAAATTGAAGACCGTTCTGTTTGGTAGCTCCGTTTTGGTTTTAGAAGCAGACAGTTCTCCTTACAGCATATACTCCCATTCACTGAGAAATGTCCAAACGCAGCTCTTACCAGAAACGTGTTTCTAACTCCTGAATCTAAAGGGAGATTTAACTCACTTAGCTGAACAAACGCACAGCAGAGCAGATTGAAGGATACGTTTCTTCTGTGTTTAAGGCAGAGTTTTACTGCTATTTCGTTATATGCGGGAATAGTGCTGGAAATGCCTGTTTTGAGATCTCTCCACAGAAAGCGTTTCCAGACTTCCACTTCAACACACGAGTTTAACTCTGTAAGTTGAATGCACACATTGAAGACCGTTCTGTTAGGTAGCTCAGTTTTGGTTTTAGAAGCAGACAGTTCTCCTTACAGCATATACTCCCATTCACTGAGAAATGTCCAAACGCAGCTCTTATCAGAAACGTGTTTCTAACTCCTGAATCTAAAGGGAGATTTAACACACTCAGCTGAACAAACGCACAGCAGAGCAGATTGAAGGATACGTTTCTTCTGTGTTTTAGGCAGAGTTTTACTGCTATTTCGTTATATGCGGGAATAGTGCTGGAAATGCCTGTTTTGAGATCTCTCCACAGAAAGCGTTTCCAGACTTCCCCTTCAACACACGAGTTTAACTCTGTAAGTTGAATGCAAAAATTGAAGACCGTTCTGTTTGGTAGCTCCGTTTTGGTTTTAGAAGCAGACAGTTCTGCTTACAGCATATACTCCCATTCACTGAGAAATGTCCAAACGCAGCTCTTACCAGAAACGTGTTTCTAACTCCTGAATCTAAAGGGAGATTTAACTCACTTAGCTGAACAAACGCACAGCAGAGCAGATTGAAGGATACGTTTCTTCTGTGTTTTAGGCAGAGTTTTACTGCTATTTCGTTATATGCGGGAATAGTGCTGGAAATGCCTGGAAATGCCTGTTTTGAGATCTCTCCACAGAAAGCGTTTCCAGACTTCCCCTTCAACACACGAGTTTAACTCTGTAAGTTGAATGCACACATTGAAGACCGTTCTGTTAGGTAGCTCCGTTTTGGTTTTAGAAGCAGACAGTTCTCCTTACAGCATATACTCCCATTCACTGAGAAATGTCCAAACGCAGCTCTTACCAGGAACGTGTTTCTAACTCCTGAATCTAAAGGGAGATTTAACTCACTTAGCTGAACAAACGCACAGCAGAGCAGATTGATGGATACGTTTCTTCTGTGTTTTAGGCAGAGTTTTACTGCTATTTCGTTATATGCGGGAATAGTGCTGGAAATGCCTGTTTTGAGATCTCTCCACAGAAAGCGTTTCCAGACTTCCCCTTCAACACACGAGTTTAACTCTGTAAGTTGAATGCACACATTGAAGACCTTTCTGTTAGGTAGCTCCGTTTTGGTTTTAGAAGCAGACAGTTCGCCTTACAACATATACTCCCATTCACTGAGGAATGTCCAAACGCAGCTCTTACCAGAAACGTGTTTCTAACTCCTGAATCTAAAGGGAGATTTAACTCACTTAGCTGAACAAATGCACAGCAGAGCAGATTGAAGGATACGTTTCTTCTGTGTTTTAGGCAGAGTTTTACTGCTATTTCGTTATATGCGGGAATAGTGCTGGAAATGCCTGGAAATGCCTGTTTTGAGATCTCTCCACAGAAAGCGTTTCCAGACTTCCCCTTCAACACACGAGTTTAACTCTGTAAGTTGAATGCACACATTGAAGACCGTTCTGTTAGGTAGCTCCGTTTTGGTTTTAGAAGCAGACAGTTCTCCTTACAGCATATACTCCCATTCACTGAGAAATGTCCAAACGCAGCTCTTACCAGAAACGTGTTTCTAACTCCTGAATCTAAAGGGAGATTTAACTCACTTAGCTGAACAAACGCACAGCAGAGCAGATTGAAGGATACGTTTCTTCTGTGTTTTAGACAGAGTTTTACTGCTATTTCGTTATATGCGGGAATAGGGCTGGAAATGCCTGTTTTGAGATCTCTCCACAGAAAGCGTTTCCAGACTTCCCCTTCAACACACGAGTTTAACTCTGTAAGTTGAATGCACACATTGAAGACCGTTCTGTTAGGTAGCTCCGTTTTGGTTTTAGAAGCAGACAGTTCTCCTTACAGCATATACTCCCATTCACTGAGGAATGTCCAAACGCAGCTCTTACCAGAAACGTGTTTCTAACTCCTGAATCTAAAGGGAGATTTAACTCACTTAGCTGAAGAAACGCACTGCAGAGCAGATTGAAGGATACGTTTCTTCTGTGTTTTAGGCACAGTTTTACTGCTATTTCGTTATATGCGGGAATAGTGCTGGAAATGCCTGTTTTGAGATCTCTCCACAGAAAGCGTTTCCAGACTTCCCCTTCAACACACGAGTTTAACTCTGTAAGTTGAATGCACACATTGAAGACCGTTCTGTTAGGTAGCTCCGTTTTGGTTTTAGAAGCAGACAGTTCTCCTTACAGCATATACTCGCATTCACTGAGAAATGTCCAAACGCAGCTCTTACCAGAAACGTGTTTCTAACTCCTGAATCTAAAGGGAGATTTAACTCACTTAGCTGAACAAACGCACAGCAGAGCAGATTGAAGGATACCTTTCTTCTTTGTTTTAGGCAGAGTTTTACTGCTATTTCGTTATATGGGGGAATAGTGCTGGAAATGCCTGTTTTGAGATCTCTCCACAGAAAGCGTTTCCAGACTTCCCCTTCAACACACGAGTTTAACTCTGTAAGTTGAATGCACACATTGAAGACCGTTCTGTTAGGTAGCTCCGTTTTGGTTTTAGAAGCAGACAGTTCTCCTTACAGCATATACTCCCATTCACTGAGAAATGTCCAAACGCAGCTCTTACCAGAAACGTGTTTCTAACTCCTGAATCTAAAGGGAGATTTAACTCACTTAGCTGAACAAACGCACAGCAGAGCAGATTGAAGGATACGTTTCTTCTGTGTTTTAGGCAGAGTTTTACTGCTATTTCGTTATATGCGGGAATAGTGCTGGAAATGCCTGTTTTGAGATCTCTCCACAGAAAGCGTTTCCAGACTTCCCCTTCAACACACGAGTTTAGCTCTGTAAGTTGAATGCAAAAATTGAAGACCGTTCTGTTTGGTAGCTCCGTTTTGGTTTTAGAAGCAGACAGATCTCCTTACAGCATATACTCCCATTCACTGAGAAATGTCCAAACGCAGCTCTTACCAGAAACGTGTTTCTAACTCCTGAATCTAAAGGGAGATTTAACTCACTTAGCTGAACAAACGCACAGCAGAGCAGATTGAAGGATACGTTTCTTCTGTGTTTAAGGCAGAGTTTTACTGCTATTTCGTTATATGCGGGAATAGTGCTGGAAATGCCTGTTTTGAGATCTCTCCACAGAAAGCGTTTCCAGACTTCCCCTTCAACACACGAGTTTAACTCTGTAAGTTGAATGCACACATTGAAGACCGTTCTGTTAGGTAGCTCAGTTTTGGTTTTAGAAGCAGACAGTTCTCCTTACAGCATATACTCCCATTCACTGAGAAATGTCCAAACGCAGCTCTTATCAGAAACGTGTTTCTAACTCCTGAATCTAAAGGGAGATTTACCTCACTCAGCTGAACAAACGCACAGCAGAGCAGATTGAAGGATACGTTTCTTCTGTGTTTTAGGCAGAGTTTTACTGCTATTTCGTTATATGCGGGAATAGTGCTGGAAATGCCTGTTTTGAGATCTCTCCACAGAAAGCGTTTCCAGACTTCCCCTTCAACACACGAGTTTAACTCTGTAAGTTGAATGCAAAAATTGAAGACCGTTCTGTTTGGTAGCTCCGTTTTGGTTTTAGAAGCAGACAGTTCTCCTTACAGCATATACTCCCATTCACTGAGAAATGTCCAAACGCAGCTCTTACCAGAAACGTGTTTCTAACTCCTGAATCTAAAGGGAGATTTAACTCACTTAGCTGAACAAACGCACAGCAGAGCAGATTGAAGGATACGTTTCTTCTGTGTTTTAGGCAGAGTTTTACTGCTATTTCGTTATATGCAGGAATAATGCTGGAAATGCCTGTTTTGAGATCTCTCCACAGAAAGCGTTTCCAGACTTCCCCTTCAACACACGAGTTTAACTCTGTGAGTTGAATGCACACATTGAAGACCGTTCTGTTAGGTAGCTCCGTTTTGGTTTTAGAAGCAGACAGTTCTCCTTACAGCATATACTCCCATTCACTGAGAAATGTCCAAACACAGCTCTTACCAGAAACGTGTTTCTAACTCCTGAATCTAAAGGGAGATTTAACACACTTAGCTGAACAAACGCACAGCAGAGCAGATTGAAGGATACGTTTCTTCTGTGTTTTAGGCAGAGTTTTACTGCTATTTCGTTATATGCGGGAATAGTGCTGGAAATGCCTGTTTTGAGATCTCTCCACAGAAAGCGTTTCCAGACTTCCCCTTCAACACACGAGTTTAACTCTGTAAGTTGAATGCACACATTGAAGACCGTTCTGTTAGGTAGCTCCGTTTTGGTTTTAGAAGCAGACAGTTCTCCTTACAGCATATACTCCCATTCACTGAGAAATGTCCAAACGCACTTCTTACCAGAAACGTGTTTCTAACTCCTGAATCTAAAGGGAGATTTAACTCACTTAGCTGAACAAACGCACAGCAGAGCAGATTGAAGGATACGTTTCTTCTGTGTTTTAGGCAGAGTTTTACTGCTATTTCGTTATATGCGGGAATAGTGCTGGAAATGCCTGGAAATGCCTGTTTTGAGATCTCTCCACAGAAAGCGTTTCCAGACTTCCCCTTCAACACACGAGTTTAACTCTGTAAGTTGAATGCACACATTGAAGACCGTTCTGTTAGGTAGCTCCGTTTTGGTTTTAGAAGCAGACAGTTCTCCTTACAGCATATACTACCATTCACTGAGAAATGTCCAAACGCAGCTCTTACCAGAAACGTGTTTCTAACTCCTGAATCTAAAGGGAGATTTAACTCACTTAGCTGAACAAACGCACAGCAGAGCAGATTGAAGGATACGTTTCTTCTGTGTTTTAGGCAGAGTTTTACTGCTATTTCGTTATATGCGGGAATAGTGCTGGAAATGCCTGTTTTGAGATCTCTCCACAGAAAGCGTTTCCAGACTTCCCCTTCAACACACGAGTTTAACTCTGTAAGTTGAATGCACACATTGAAGACCGTTCTGTTAGGTAGCTCCGTTTTGGTTTTAGAAGCAGACAGTTCTCCTTACAGCATATACTCCCATTCACTGAGAAATGTCCAAACGCACTTCTTACCAGAAACGTGTTTCTAACTCCTGAATCTAAAGGGAGATTTAACTCACTTAGCTGAACAAACGCACAGCAGAGCAGATTGAAGGATACGTTTCTTCTGTGTTTTAGGCAGAGTTTTACTGCTATTTCGTTATATGCGGGAATAGTGCTGGAAATGCCTGGAAATGCCTGTTTTGAGATCTCTCCACAGAAAGCGTTTCCAGACTTCCCCTTCAACACACGAGTTTAACTCTGTAAGTTGAATGCACACATTGAAGACCGTTCTGTTAGGTAGCTCCGTTTTGGTTTTAGAAGCAGACAGTTCTCCTTACAGCATATACTCCCATTCACTGAGAAATGTCCAAACGCAGCTCTTACCAGAAACGTGTTTCTAACTCCTGAATCTAAAGGGAGATTTAACTCACTTAGCTGAACAAACGCACAGCAGAGCAGATTGAAGGATACGTTTCTTCTGTGTTTTAGGCAGAGTTTTACTGCTATTTCGTTATATGCGGGAATAGTGCTGGAAATGCCTGTTTTGAGATCTCTCCACAGAAAGCGTTTCCAGACTTCCCCTTCAACACACGAGTTTAACTCTGTAAGTTGAATGCACACATTGAAAACCTTTCGGTTAGGTAGCTCCGTTTTGGTTTTAGAAGCAGACAGTTCTCCTTACAGCATATATTTTCTTTCACTGAGAAATGTCCAAACGCAGCTCTTACCAGAAACGTGTTTCTAACTCCTGAATCTAAAGGGAGATTTAACTCACTTAGCTGAACAAACGCACAGCAGAGCAGATTGAAGGATACGTTCCTTCTGTGTTTAAGGCAGAGTTTTACTGCTATTTCGTTATATGCGGGAATAGTGCTGGAAATGCCTGTTTTGAGATCTCTCCACAGAAAGCGTTTCCAGACTTCCCCTTCAACACACGAGTTTAACTCTGTAAGTTGAATGCACACATTGAAGACCGTTCTGTTAGGTAGCTCAGTTTTGGTTTTAGAAGCAGACAGTTCTCCTTACAGCATATACTCCCATTCACTGAGAAATGTCCAAACGCAGCTCTTACCAGAAACGTGTTTCTAACTCCTGAATCTAAAGGGAGATTTAACTCACTTAGCTGAACAAACGCACAGCAGAGCAGATTGAAGGATACGTTTCTTCTGTGTTTTAGGTAGAGTTTTACTGCTATTTCGTTATATGCGGGAATAGTGCTGGAAATGCCTGTTTTGAGATCTCTCCACAGAAAGCGTTTCCAGACTTCCCCTTCAACACACGAGTTTAACTCTGTAAGTTGAATGCACACATTGAAGACCGTTCTGTTAAGTAGCTCCGTTTTGGTTTTAGAAGCAGACAGTTCTCCTTACAGAATATACTCCCATTCACTGAGAAATGTCCAAACGCAGCTCTTACCAGAAACGTGTTTCTAACTCCTGAATCTAAAGGGAGATTTAACTCACTTAGCTGAACAAACGCACAGCAGAGCAGATTGAAGGATACGTTTCTTCTATGTTTTAGGCACAGTTTTACTGCTATTTCGTTATATGCGGGAATAGTGCTGGAAATGCCTGTTTTGAGATCTCTCCACAGAAAGCGTTTCCAGACTTCCCCTTCAACACACGAGTTTAACCCTGTAAGTTGAATGCAAAAATTGAAGACCGTTCTGTTTGGTAGCTCCGTTTTGGTTTTAGAAGCAGACAGTTCTCCTTACAGCATATACTCCCATTCACTGAGAAATGTCCAAACGCAGCTCTTACGAGAAACGTGTTTCTAACTCCTGAATCTAAAGGGAGATTTAACTCACTTAGCTGAACAAACGCACAGCAGAGCAGATTGAAGGATACGTTTCTTCTGTGTTTAAGGCAGAGTTTTACTGCTATTTCGTTATATGCGGGAATAGTGCTGGAAATGCCTGTTTTGAGATCTCTCCACAGAAAGCGTTTCCAGACTTCCCCTTCAACACACGAGTTTAACTCTGTAAGTTGAATGCACACATTGAAGACCGTTCTGTTAGATAGCTCAGTTTTGGTTTTAGAAGCATACAGTTCTCCTTACAGCGTATACTCCCATTCACTGAGAAATGTCCAAACGCAGCTCTTACCAGAAACGTGTTTCTAACTCCTGAATCTAAAGGGAGATTTAATTCACTTAGCTGAACAAACGCACAGCAGAGCAGATGGAAGGATACGTTTCTTTTGTGTTTAAGGCAGAGTTTTACTGCTATTTCGTTATATGCGGGAATAGTGCTGGAAATGCCTGTTTTGAGATCACTCCACAGAAAGCGTTTCCAGACTTCCCCTTCAACACACGAGTTTAACTCTGTAAGTTGAATGAACACATTGATGACCGTTCTGTTAGGTAGCTCCGTTTTGGTTTTAGAAGCAGACAGTTCTCCTTACAGCATATACTCCCATTCACTGAGAAATGTCCAAACGCAGCTCTTACCAGAAAGGTGTTTCTAACTCCTGAATCTAAAGGGAGATTTAACTCACTTAGCTGAACAAACGCACAGCAGAGCAGATTGAAGGATACGTTTCTTCTGTGTTTTAGGCAGAGTTTTACTGCTATTTCGTTATATGCGGGAATAGTGCTGGAAATGCCTGTTTTGAGATCTCTCCACAGAAAGCGTTTCCAGACTTCCCCTTCAACACACGAGTTTAACTCTGTAAGTTGAATGCACACATTGAAGACCGTTCTGTTAGGTAGCTCCGTTTTGGTTTTAGAAGCAGACAGTTCTCCTTACAGCATATACTCACATTCACTGAGAAATGTCCAAACGCAGCTCTTACCAGAAACGTGTTTCTAACTCCTGAATCTAAAGGGAGATTTAACTCACTTAGCTGAACAAACGCACAGCAGAGCAGATTGAAGGATACGTTTCTTCTGTGTTTAAGGCAGAGTTTTACTGCTATTTCGTTATATGCGGGAATAGTGCTGGAAATGCCTGTTTTGAGATCTCTCCACAGAAAGCGTTTCCAGACTTCCCCTTCAACACACGAGTTTAACTCTGTAAGTTGAATGCAAAAATTGAAGACCGTTCTGTTTGGTAGCTCCGTTTTGGTTTTAGAAGCAGACAGTTCTCCTTACAGCATATACTGCCATTCACTGAGAAATGTCCAAACGCAGCTCTTACCAGAAACGTGTTTCTAACTCCTGAATCTAAAGGGAGATTTAACTCACTTAGCTGAACAAATGCACAGCAGAGCAGATTGAAGGATACGTTTCTTCTGTGTTTTAGGCAGAGTTTTACTGCTATTTCGTTATATGCGGGAATAGTGCTGGAAATGCCTGGAAATGCCTGTTTTGAGATCTCTCCACAGAAAGGGTTTCCAGACTTCCCCTTCAACACACGAGTTTAACTCTGTAAGTTGAATGCACACATTGAAGACCGTTCTGTTAGGTAGCTCCGTTTTGGTTTTAGAAGCAGACAGTTCTCCTTACAGCATATACTCCCATTCACTGAGAAATGTCCAAACACATCTCTTACCAGAAACGTGTTTCTAACTCCTGAATCTAAAGGGAGATTTAACTCACTTAGCTGAACAAACGCACAGCAGAGCAGATTGAAGGATACGTTTCTTCTGTGTTTTAGGCAGAGTTTTACTGCTATTATGTTATATGCGGGAATAGTGCTGAAAATGCCTGTTTTGAGATCTCTCCACAGAAAGCGTTTCCAGACTTCCCCTTCAACACACGAGTTTAACTCTGTAAGTTGAATGCACACATTGAAGACCGTTCTGTTAGGTAGCTCCGTTTTGGTTTTAGAAGCAGACTGTTCTCCTTACAGCATATACGCCCATTCACTGAGAAATGTCCAAACGCAGCTCTTACGAGAAACGTGTTTCTAACTCCTGAATCTAAAGGGAGATTTAACTCACTTAGCTGAACAAACGCACAGCAGAGCAGATTGAAGGATACGTTTCTTCTGTGTTTAAGGCAGAGTTTTACTGCTATTTCGTTATATGCGGGAATAGTGCTGGAAATGCCTGTTTTGAGATCTCTCCACAGAAAGCGTTTCCAGACTTCCCCTTCAACACACGAGTTTAACTCTGTAAGTTGAATGCACACATTGAAGACCGTTCTGTTAGATAGCTCAGTTTTGGTTTTAGAAGCATACAGTTCTCCTTACAGCGTATACTCCCATTCACTGAGAAATGTCCAAACGCAGCTCTTACCAGAAACGTGTTTCTAACTCCTGAATCTAAAGGGAGATTTAACTCACTTAGCTGAACAAACGCACAGCAGAGCAGATGGAAGGATACGTTTCTTCTGTGTTTAAGGCAGAGTTTTACTGCTATTTCGTTATATGCGGGAATAGTGCTGGAAATGCCTGTTTTGAGATCACTCCACAGAAAGCGTTTCCAGACTTCCCCTTCAACACACGAGTTTAACTCTGTAAGTTGAATGCACACATTGAAGACCGTTTAACTCTGTAAGTTGAATGCACACATTGAAGACCGTTCTGTTAGGTAGCTCAGTTTTGGTTTTAGAAGCAGACAGTTCTCCTTACAGCATATACTCCCATTCACTGAAAAATGTCCAAACGCAGCTCTTACCAGAAACGTGTTTCTAACTCCTGAATCTAAAGGGAGATTTAACTCACTTAGCTGAACAAACGCACAGCAGAGCAGATTGAAGGATACGTTTCTTCTGTGTTTTAGGCAGAGTTTTACTGCTATATCGTTATATGCGGGAATAGAGCTGGAAATGCCTGTTTTGAGATCTCTCCACAGAAAGCGTTTCCAGACTTCCCCTTCAACACACGAGTTTAACTCTGTAAGTTGAATGCACACATTGAAGACCGTTCTGTTAGGTAGCTCCGTTTTGGTTTTAGAAGCAGACAGTTCTCCTTACAGCATATACTCACATTCACTGAGAAATGTCCAAACGCAGCTCTTACCAGAAACGTGTTTCTAACTCCTGAATCTAAAGGGAGATTTAACTCACTTAGCTGAACAAACGCACAGCAGAGCAGATTGAAGGATACGTTTCTTCTGTGTTTAAGGCAGAGTTTTACTGCTATTTCGTTATATGCGGGAATAGTGCTGGAAATGCCTGTTTTGAGATCTCTCCACAGAAAGAGTTTCCAGACTTCCCCTTCAACACACGAGTTTAACTCTGTAAGTTGAATGCAAAAATTGAAGACCGTTCTGTTTGGTAGCTCCGTTTTGGTTTTAGAAGCAGACAGTTCTCCTTACAGCATATACTGCCATTCACTGAGAAATGTCCAAACGCAGCTCTTACCAGAAACGTGTTTCTAACTCCTGAATCTAAAGGGAGATTTAACTCACTTAGCTGAACAAATGCACAGCAGAGCAGATTGAAGGATACGTTTCTTCTGTGTTTTAGGCAGAGTTTTACTGCTATTTCGTTATATGCGGGAATAGTGCTGGAAATGCCTGGAAATGCCTGTTTTGAGATCTCTCCACAGAAAGGGTTTCCAGACTTCCCCTTCAACACACGAGTTTAACTCTGTAAGTTGAATGCACACATTGAAGACCGTTCTGTTAGGTAGCTCCGTTTTGGTTTTAGAAGCAGACAGTTCTCCTTACAGCATATACTCCCATTCACTGAGAAATGTCCAAACTCATCTCTTACCAGAAACGTGTTTCTAACTCCTGAATCTAAAGGGAGATTTAACTCACTTAGCTGAACAAACGCACAGCAGAGCAGATTGAAGGATACGTTTCTTCTGTGTTTTAGGCAGAGTTTTACTGCTATTATGTTATATGCGGGAATAGTGCTGAAAATGCCTGTTTTGAGATCTCTCCACAGAAAGCGTTTCCAGACTTCCCCTTCAACACACGAGTTTAACTCTGTAAGTTGAATGCACACATTGAAGACCGTTCTGTTAGGTAGCTCCGTTTTGGTTTTAGAAGCAGACTGTTCTCCTTACAGCATATACGCCCATTCACTGAGAAATGTCCAAACGCAGCTCTTACGAGAAACGTGTTTCTAACTCCTGAATCTAAAGGGAGATTTAACTCACTTAGCTGAACAAACGCACAGCAGAGCAGATTGAAGGATACGTTTCTTCTGTGTTTAAGGCAGAGTTTTACTGCTATTTCGTTATATGCGGGAATAGTGCTGGAAATGCCTGTTTTGAGATCTCTCCACAGAAAGCGTTTCCAGACTTCCCCTTCAACACACGAGTTTAACTCTGTAAGTTGAATGCACACATTGAAGACCGTTCTGTTAGATAGCTCAGTTTTGGTTTTAGAAGCATACAGTTCTCCTTACAGCGTATATTCCCATTCACTGAGAAATGTCCAAACGCAGCTCTTACCAGAAACGTGTTTCTAACTCCTGAATCTAAAGGGAGATTTAACTCACTTAGCTGAACAAACGCACAGCAGAGCAGATGGAAGGATACGTTTCTTCTGTGTTTAAGGCAGAGTTTTACTGCTATTTCGTTATATGCGGGAATAGTGCTGGAAATGCCTGGAAATGCCTGTTTTGAGATCTCTCCACAGAAAGCGTTTCCAGACTTCCCCTTCAACACACGAGTTTAACTCTGTAAGTTGAATGCACACATTGATGACCGTTCTGTTAGGTAGCTCCGTTTTGGTTTTAGAAGCAGACAGTTCTCCTTACAGCATATACTCCCATTCACTGAGAAATATCCAAACGCAGCTCTTACAAGTAACGTGTTTCTAACTCCTGAATCTAAAGGGAGATTTAACTCACTTAGCTGAACAAACGCACAGCAGAGCAGATTGAAGGATACGTTTCTTCTGTGTTTTAGGCAGAGTTTTACTGCTATTTCGTTATATGCGGGAATAGTGCTGGAAATGCCTGGAAATGCCTGTTTTGAGATCTTTCCACAGAAAGCGTTTCCACACTTCCCCTTCAACACACGAGTTTAACTCTGTAAGTTGAATGCACACATTGAAGACCGTTCTGTTAGGTAGCTCCGTTTTGGTTTTAGAAGCAGACAGTTCTCCTTACAGCATATACTCCCATTCACTGAGAAATGTCCAAACGCACCTCTTACCAGAAACGTGTTTCTAACTCCTGAATCTAAAGGGAGATTTAACTCACTTAGGTGAACAAACGCACAGCAGAGCAGATTGAAGGATACGTTTCTTCTGTGTTTTAGGCAGAGTTTTACTGCTATTTCGTTATATGCGGGAATAGTGCTGGAAATGCCTGTTTTGAGATCTCTCCACAGAAAGCGTTTCCAGACTTCCCCTTCAACACACGAGTTTAACTCTGTAAGTTGAATGCACACATTGAAGACCGTTCTGTTAGGTAGCTCCGTTTTGGTTTTAGAAGCAGACAGTTCTCCTTACAGCATATACTCCCATTCACTGAGAAATGTCCAAACGCAGCTCTTACCAGAAACGTGTTTCTAACTCCTGAATCTAAAGGGAGATTTAACTCACTTAGCTGAACAAACGCACAGCAGAGCAGATTGAAGGATACGTTTCTACTGTGTTTTAGGCAGAGTTTTACTGCTATTTCGTTATATGCGGGAATAGTGCTGGAAATGCCTGTTTTGTGATCTCTCCACAGAAAGCGTTTCCAGACTTCCCCTTCAACACACGAGTTTAACTCTGTAAGTTGAATGCACACATTGAAGACCGTTCTGTTAGGTAGCTCCGTTTTGGTTTTAGAAGCAGACAGTTCTCCTTACAGCATATACTCCCATTCACTGAGAAATGTCCAAACGCAGCTCTGACCCGAAACGTGTTTCTAACTCCTGAATCTAAAGGGAGATTTAACTCACTTAGCTGAACAAACGCACAGCAGAGCAGATTGAAGGATACGTTTCTTCTGTGTTTTAGGCAGAGTTTTACTGCTATTTCGTTATATGCGGGAATAGTGCTGGAAATGCCTGTTTTGAGATCCCTCCACAGAAAGCGTTTCCAGACTTCCCCTTCAACACACGAGTTTAACTCTGTAAGTTGAATGCAAAAATTGAAGACCGTTCTGTTTGGTAGCTCCGTTTTGGTTTTAGAAGCAGACAGTTCTCCTTACAGCATATACTCCCATTCACTGAGAAATGTCCAAACGCAGCTCTTACCAGAAACGTGTTTCTAACTCCTGAATCTAAAGGGAGATTTAACTCACTTAGCTGAACAAACGCACAGCAGAGCAGATTGAAGGATACGTTTCTTCTGTGTTTAAGGCAGAGTTTCACTGCTATTTCGTTATATGCGGGAATAGTGCTGGAAATGCCTGGAAATGCCTGTTTTGAGATCTCTCCACCGAAAGCGTTTCCAGACTTCCCCTTCAACACACGAGTTTAACTCTGTAAGTTGAATGCACACATTGAAGACCGTTCTGTTAGGTAGCTCCGTTTTGGTTTTAGAAGCAGACAGTTCTCCTTACAGCATATACTCCCATTCACTGAGAAATGTCCAAACGCAGCTCTTACCAGAAACGTGTTTCTAACTCCTGAATCTAAAGGGAGATTTAACTCACTTAGCTGAACAAACTCACAGCAGAGCAGATTGATGGATACGTTTCTTCTGTGTTTTAGGCAGAGTTTTACTGCTATTTCGTTATATGCGGGAATAGTGCTGGAAATGCCTGTTTTGAGATCTCTCCACAGAAAGCGTTTCCAGACTTCCCCTTCAACACACGAGTTTAACTCTGTAAGTTCAATGCACACATTGAAGACCGTTCTGTTAGGTAGCTCCGTTTTGGTTTTAGAAGCAGACAGTTCGCCTTACAGCATATACTCCCATTCACTGAGGAATGTCCAAACGCAGCTCTTACCAGAAACGTGTTTCTAACTCCTGAATCTAAAGGGAGATTTAACTCACTTAGCTGAACAAATGCACAGCAGAGCAGATTGAAGGATACGTTTCTTCTGTGTTTTAGGCAGAGTTTTACTGCTATTTCGTTATATGCGGGAATAGTGCTGGAAATGCCTGGAAATGCCTGTTTTGAGATCTCTCCACAGAAAGCGTTTCCAGACTTCCCCTTCAACACACGAGTTTAACTCTGTAAGTTGAATGCACACATTGAAGACCGTTCTGTTAGGTAGCTCCGTTTTGGTTTTAGAAGCAGACAGTTCTCCTTACAGCATATACTCCCATTCACTGAGAAATGTCCAAACGCAGCTCTTACCAGAAACGTGTTTCTAACTCCTGAATCTAAAGGGAGATTTAACTCACTTAGCTGAACAAACGCACAGCAGAGCAGATTGAAGGATACGTTTCTTCTGTGTTTTAGACAGAGTTTTACTGCTATTTCGTTATATGCGGGAATAGGGCTGGAAATGCCTGTTTTGAGATCTCTCCACAGAAAGCGTTTCCAGACTTCCCCTTCAACACACGAGTTTAACTCTGTAAGTTGAATGCACACATTGAAGACCGTTCTGTTAGGTAGCTCCGTTTTGGTTTTAGAAGCAGACATTTCTCCTTACAGCATATACTCCCATTCACTGAGGAATGTCCAAACGCAGCTCTTACCAGAAACGTGTTTCTAACTCCTGAATCTAAAGGGAGATTTAACTCACTTAGCTGAAGAAACGCACTGCAGAGCAGATTGAAGGATACGTTTCTTCTGTGTTTTAGGCAGAGTTTTACTGCTATTTCGTTATATGCGGGAATAGTGCTGGAAATGCCTGTTTTGAGTTCTCTCCACAGAAAGCGTTTCCAGACTTCCCCTTCAACACACGAGTTTAACTCTGTAAGTTGAATGCACACATTGAAGACCGTTCTGTTAGGTAGCTCCGTTTTGGTTTTAGAAGCAGACAGTTCTCCTTACAGCATATACTCCCATTCACTGAGAAATGTCCAAACGCAGCTCTTACCAGAAACGTGTTTCTAACTCCTGAATCTAAAGGGAGATTTAACTCACTTAGCTGAACAAACGCACAGCAGAGCAGATTGAAGGATACCTTTCTTCTTTGTTTTAGGCAGAGTTTTATTGCTATTTCATTATATGCGGGAATAGTGCTGGAAATGCCTGTTTTGAGATCTCTCCACAGAAAGCGTTTCCAGACTTCCCCTTCAACCCACGAGATTAACTCTGTAAGTTGAATGCACACATTGAAGACCGTTCTGTTAGGTAGCTCCGTTTTGGTTTTAGAAGCAGACAGTTCTCCTTACAGCATATACTCCCATTCACTGAGAAATGTCCAAACGCAGCTCTTACCAGAAACGTGTTTCTAACTCCTGAATCTAAAGGGAGATTTAACTCACTTAGCTGAACAAACGCACAGCAGAGCAGATTGAAGGATACGTTTCTTCTGTGTTTTAGGCAGAGTTTTACTGCTATTTCGTTATATGCGGGAATAGTGCTGGAAATGCCTGTTTTGAGATCTCTCCACAGAAAGCGTTTCCAGACTTCCCCTTCAACACACGAGTTTAACTCTGTAAGTTGAATGCAAAAATTGAAGACCGTTCTGTTTGGTAGCTCCGTTTTGGTTTTAGAAGCAGACAGTTCTCCTTACAGCATATACTCCCATTCACTGAGAAAGGTCCAAACGCAGCTCTTACCAGAAACGTGTTTCTAACTCCTGAATCTAAAGGGAGATTTAACTCACTTAGCTGAACAAACGCACAGCAGAGCAGATTGAAGGATACGTTTCTTCTGTGTTTAAGGCAGAGTTTTACTGCTATTTCGTTATATGCGGGAATAGTGCTGGAAATGCCTGTTTTGAGATCTCTCCACAGAAAGCGTTTCCAGACTTCCCATTCAACACACGAGTTTAACTCTGTAAGTTGAATGCACACATTGAAGACCGTTCTGTTAGGTAGCTCAGTTTTGGTTTTAGAAGCAGACAGTTCTCCTTACAGCATATACTCCCATTCACTGAGAAATGTCCAAACGCAGCTCTTATCAGAAACGTGTTTCTAACTCCTGAATCTAAAGGGAGATTTAACTCACTCAGCTGAACAAACGCACATCAGAGCAGATTGAAGGATACGTTTCTTCTGTGTTTTAGGCAGAGTTTTACTGCTATTTCGTTATATGCGGGAATAGTGCTGGAAATGCCTGTTTTGAGATCTCTCCACAGAAAGCGTTTCCAGACTTCCCCTTCAACACACGAGTTTAACTCTGTAAGTTGAATGCACACATTGAAGACCGTTCTGTTAGGTAGCTCAGTTTTGGTTTTAGAAGCAGACAGTTCTCCTTACAGCATATACTCCCATTCACTGAGAAATGTCCAAACGCAGCTCTTACCAGAAACGTGTTTCTAACTCCTGAATCTAAAGGGAGATTTAACTCACTTAGCTGAACAAACGCACAGCAGAGCAGATTGAAGGATACGTTTCTTCTGTGTTTTAGGTAGAGTTTTACTGCTATTTCGTTATATGCGGGAATAGTGCTGGAAATGCCTGTTTTGAGATCTCTCCACAGAAAGCGTTTCCAGACTTCCCCTTCAACACACGAGTTTAACTCTGTAAGTTGAATGCACACATTGAAGACCGTTCTGTTAAGTAGCTCCGTTTTGGTTTTAGAAGCAGACAGTTCTCCTTACAGAATATACTCCCATTCACTGAGAAATGTCCAAACGCAGCACTTACCAGAAACGTGTTTCTAACTCCTGAATCTAAAGGGAGATTTAACTCACTTCGCTGAACAAACGCACAGCAGAGCAGATTGAAGGATACGTTTCTTCTATGTTTTAGGCACAGTTTTACTGCTATTTCGTTATATGCGGGAATAGTGCTGGAAAAGCCTGGAAATGCCTGTTTTGAGATCTCTCCACAGAAAGCGTTTCCAGACTTCCCCTTCAACACACGAGTTTAACTCTGTAAGTTGAATGCACACATTGATGACCGTTCTGTTAGGTAGCTCCGTTTTGGTTTTAGAAGCAGACAGTTCTCCTTACAGCATATACTCCCATTCACTGAGAAATATACAAACGCAGCTCTTACAAGTAACGTGTTTCTAACTCCTGAATCTAAAGGGAGATTTAACTCACTTAGCTGAACAAACGCACAGCAGAGCAGATTGAAGGATACGTTTCTTCTGTGTTTTAGGCAGAGTTTTACTGCTATTTCGTTATATGCGGGAATAGTGCTGGAAATGCCTGGAAATGCCTGTTTTGAGATCTTTCCACAGAAAGCGTTTCCACACTTCCCCTTCAACACACGAGTTTAACTCTGTAAGTTGAATGCACACATTGAAGACCGTTCTGTTAGGTAGCTCCGTTTTGGTTTTAGAAGCAGACAGTTCTCCTTACAGCATATACTCCCATTCACTGAGAAATGTCCAAACGCACCTCTTACCAGAAACGTGTTTCTAACTCCTGAATCTAAAGGGAGATTTAACTCACTTAGGTGAACAAACGCACAGCAGAGCAGATTGAAGGATACGTTTCTTCTGTGTTTTAGGCAGAGTTTTACTGCTATTTCGTTATATGCGGGAATAGTGCTGGAAATGCCTGTTTTGAGATCTCTCCACAGAAAGCGTTTCCAGACTTCCCCTTCAACACACGAGTTTAACTCTGTAAGTTGAATGCACACATTGAAGACCGTTCTGTTAGGTAGCTCCGTTTTGGTTTTAGAAGCAGACAGTTCTCCTTACAGCATATACTCCCATTCACTGAGAAATGTCCAAACGCAGCTCTTACCAGAAACGTGTTTCTAACTCCTGAATCTAAAGGGAGATTTAACTCACTTAGCTGAACAAACGCACAGCAGAGCAGATTGAAGGATACGTTTCTACTGTGTTTTAGGCAGAGTTTTACTGCTATTTCGTTATATGCGGGAATAGTGCTGGAAATGCCTGTTTTGTGATCTCTCCACAGAAAGCGTTTCCAGACTTCCCCTTCAACACACGAGTTTAACTCTGTAAGTTGAATGCACACATTGAAGACCGTTCTGTTAGGTAGCTCCGTTTTGGTTTTAGAAGCAGACAGTTCTCCTTACAGCATATACTCCCATTCACTGAGAAATGTCCAAACGCAGCTCTTACCAGAAACGTGTTTCTAACTCCTGAATCTAAAGGGAGATTTAACTCACTTAGCTGAACAAACGCACAGCAGAGCAGATTGAAGGATACGTTTCTTCTGTGTTTTAGGCAGAGTTTTACTGCTATTTCGTTATATGCGGGAATAGTGCTGGAAATGCCTGTTTTGAGATCCCTCCACAGAAAGCGTTTCCAGACTTCCCCTTCAACACACGAGTTTAACTCTGTAAGTTGAATGCAAAAATTGAAGACCGTTCTGTTTGGTAGCTCCGTTTTGGTTTTAGAAGCAGACAGTTCTCCTTACAGCATATACTCCCATTCACTGAGAAATGTCCAAACGCAGCACTTACCAGAAACGTGTTTCTAACTCCTGAATCTAAAGGGAGATTTAACTCACTTAGCTGAACAAACGCACAGCAGAGCAGATTGAAGGATACGTTTCTTCTGTGTTTAAGGCAGAGTTTTACTGCTATTTCGTTATATGCGGGAATAGTGCTGGAAATGCCTGGAAATGCCTGTTTTGAGATCTCTCCACCGAAAGCGTTTCCAGACTTCCCCTTCAACACACGAGTTTAACTCTGTAAGTTGAATGCACACATTGAAGACCGTTCTGTTAGGTAGCTCCGTTTTGGTTTTAGAAGCAGACAGTTCTCCTTACAGCATATACTCCCATTCACTGAGAAATGTCCAAACGCAGCTCTTACCAGAAACGTGTTTCTAACTCCTGAATCTAAAGGGAGATTTAACTCACTTAGCTGAACAAACGCACAGCAGAGCAGATTGATGGATACGTTTCTTCTGTGTTTTAGGCAGAGTTTTACTGCTATTTCGTTATATGCGGGAATAGTGCTCGAAATGCCTGTTTTGAGATCTCTCCACAGAAAGCGTTTCCAGAATTCCCCTTCAACACACGAGTTTAACTCTGTAAGTTCAATGCACACATTGAAGACCGTTCTGTTAGGTAGCTCCGTTTTGGTTTTAGAAGCAGACAGTTCGCCTTACAGCATATATTCCCATTCACTGAGGAATGTCCAAACGCAGCTCTTACCAGAAACGTGTTTCTAACTCCTGAATCTAAAGGGAGATTTAACTCACTTAGCTGAACAAATGCACAGCAGAGCAGATTGAAGGATACGTTTCTTCTGTGTTTTAGGCAGAGTTTTACTGCTATTTCGTTATATGCGGGAATAGTGCTGGAAATGCCTGGAAATGCCTGTTTTGAGATCTCTCCACAGAAAGCGTTTCCAGACTTCCCCTTCAACACACGAGTTTAACTCTGTAAGTTGAATGCACACATTGAAGACCGTTCTGTTAGGTAGCTCCGTTTTGGTTTTAGAAGCAGACAGTTCTCCTTACAGCATATACTCCCATTCACTGAGAAATGTCCAAACGCAGCTCTTACCAGAAACGTGTTTCTAACTCCTGAATCTAAAGGGAGATTTAACTCACTTAGCTGAACAAACGCACAGCAGAGCAGATTGAAGGATACGTTTCTTCTGTGTTTTAGACAGAGTTTTACTGCTATTTCGTTATATGCGGGAATAGGGCTGGAAATGCCTGTTTTGAGATCTCTCCACAGAAAGCGTTTCCAGACTTCCCCTTCAACACACGAGTTTAACTCTGTAAGTTGAATGCACACATTGAAGACCGTTCTGTTAGGTAGCTCCGTTTTGGTTTTAGAAGCAGACATTTCTCCTTACAGCATATACTCCCATTCACTGAGGAATGTCCAAACGCAGCTCTTACCAGAAACGTGTTTCTAACTCCTGAATCTAAAGGGAGATTTAACTCACTTAGCTGAAGAAACGCACTGCAGAGCAGATTGAAGGATACGTTTCTTCTGTGTTTTAGGCAGAGTTTTACTGCTATTTCGTTATATGCGGGAATAGTGCTGGAAATGCCTGTTTTGAGATCTCTCCACAGAAAGCGTTTCCAGACTTCCCCTTCAACACACGAGTTTAACTCTGTAAGTTGAATGCACACATTGAAGACCGTTCTGTTAGGTAGCTCCGTTTTGGTTTTAGAAGCAGACAGTTCTCCTTACAGCATATACTCCCATTCACTGAGAAATGTCCAAACGCAGCTCTTACCAGAAACGTGTTTCTAACTCCTGAATCTAAAGGGAGATTTAACTCACTTAGCTGAACAAACGCACAGCAGAGCAGATTGAAGGATACCTTTCTTCTTTGTTTTAGGCAGAGTTTTATTGCTATTTCATTTTATGCGGGAATAGTGCTGGAAATGCCTGTTTTGAGATCTCTCCACAGAAAGCGTTTCCAGACTTCCCCTTCAACCCACGAGTTTAACTCTGTAAGTTGAATGCACACATTGAAGACCGTTCTGTTAGGTAGCTCCGTTTTGGTTTTAGAAGCAGACAGTTCTCCTTACAGCATATACTCCCATTCACTGAGAAATGTCCAAACGCAGCTCTTACCAGAAACGTGTTTCTAACTCCTGAATCTAAAGGGAGATTTAACTCACTTAGCTGAACAAACGCACAGCAGAGCAGATTGAAGGATACGTTTCTTCTGTGTTTTAGGCAGAGTTTTACTGCTATTTCGTTATATGCGGGAATAGTGCTGGAAATGCCTGTTTTGAGATCTCTCCACAGAAAGCGTTTCCAGACTTCCCCTTCAACACACGAGTTTAACTCTGTAAGTTGAATGCAAAAATTGAAGACCGTTCTGTTTGGTAGCTCCGTTTTGGTTTTAGAAGCAGACAGTTCTCCTTACAGCATATACTCCCATTCACTGAGAAATGTCCAAACGCAGCTCTTACCAGAAACGTGTTTCTAACTCCTGAATCTAAAGGGAGATTTAACTCACTTAGCTGAACAAACGCACAGCAGAGCAGATTGAAGGATACGTTTCTTCTGTGTTTAAGGCAGAGTTTTACTGCTATTTCGTTATATGCGGGAATAGTGCTGGAAATGCCTGTTTTGAGATCTCTCCACAGAAAGCGTTTCCAGACTTCCCATTCAACACACGAGTTTAACTCTGTAAGTTGAATGCACACATTGAAGACCGTTCTGTTAGGTAGCTCAGTTTTGGTTTTAGAAGCAGACAGTTCTCCTTACAGCATATACTCCCATTCACTGAGAAATGTCCAAACGCAGCTCTTATCAGAAACGTGTTTCTAACTCCTGAATCTAAAGGGAGATTTAACTCACTCAGCTGAACAAACGCACAGCAGAGCAGATTGAAGGATACGTTTCTTCTGTGTTTTAGGCAGAGTTTTACTGCTATTTCGTTATATGCGGGAATAGTGCTGGAAATGCCTGTTTTGAGATCTCTCCACAGAAAGCGTTTCCAGACTTCCCCTTCAACACACGAGTTTAACTCTGTAAGTTGAATGCACACATTGAAGACCGTTCTGTTAGGTAGCTCAGTTTTGGTTTTAGAAGCAGACAGTTCTCCTTACAGCATATACTCCCATTCACTGAGAAATGTCCAAACGCAGCTCTTACCAGAAACGTGTTTCTAACTCCTGAATCTAAAGGGAGATTTAACTCACTTAGCTGAACAAACGCACAGCAGAGCAGATTGAAGGATACGTTTCTTCTGTGTTTTAGGTAGAGTTTTACTGCTATTTCGTTATATGCGGGAATAGTGCTGGAAATGCCTGTTTTGAGATCTCTCCACAGAAAGCGTTTCCAGACTTCCCCTTCAACACACGAGTTTAACTCTGTAAGTTGAATGCACACATTGAAGACCGTTCTGTTAAGTAGCTCCGTTTTGGTTTTAGAAGCAGACAGTTCTCCTTACAGAATATACTCCCATTCACTGAGAAATGTCCAAACGCAGCTCTTACCAGAAACGTGTTTCTAACTCCTGAATCTAAAGGGAGATTTAACTCACTTCGCTGAACAAACGCACAGCAGAGCAGATTGAAGGATACGTTTCTTCTATGTTTTAGGCACAGTTTTACTGCTATTTCGTTATATGCGGGAATAGTGCTGGAAATGCCTGTTTTGAGATCTCTCCACAGAAAGCGTTTCCAGACTTCCCCTTCAACACACGAGTTTAACCCTGTAAGTTGAATGCAAAAATTGAAGACCGTTCTGTTTGGTAGCTCCGTTTTGGTTTTAGAAGCAGACAGTTCTCCTTACAGCATATACTCCCATTCACTGAGAAATGTCCAAACGCAGCTCTTACCAGAAACGTGTTTCTAACTCCTGAATCTAAAGGGAGATTTAACTCACTTAGCTGAACAAACGCACAGCAGAGCAGATTGAAGGATACGTTTCTTCTGTGTTTAAGGCAGTGTTTTACTGCTATTTCGTTATATGCGGGAATAGTGCTGGAAATGCCTGTTTTGAGATCTCTCCACAGAAAGCGTTTCCAGACTTCCCCTTCAACACACGAGTTTAACTCTGTAAGTTGAATGCACACATTGAAGACCGTTCTGTTAGGTAGCTCCGTTTTGGTTTTAGAAGCAGAGAGTTCTCCTTACAGCATATACTCCCATTCACTGAGGAATGTCCAAACGCAGCTCTTACCAGAAACGTGTTTCTAACTCCTGAATCTAAAGGGAGATTTAACTCACTTAGCTGAAGAAACGCACTGCAGAGCAGATTGAAGGATACGTTTCTTCTGTGTTTTAGGCAGAGTTTTACTGCTATTTCGTTATATGCGGGAATAGTGCTGGAAATGCCTGTTTTGAGATCTCTCCACAGAAAGCGTATCCAGACTTCCCCTTCAACACACGAGTTTAACTCTGTACGTTGAATGCACACATTGAAGACCGTTCTGTTAGGTAGCTCCGTTTTGGTTTTAGAAGCAGACAGTTCTCCTTACAGCATATACTCCCATTCACTGAGAAATGTCCAAACGCAGCCCTTACCAGAAACGTGTTTCTAACTCCTGAATCTAAAGGGAGATTTAACTCACTTAGCTGAACAAACGCACAGCAGAGCAGATTGAAGGATACCTTTCTTCTTTGTTTTAGGCAGAGTTTTACTGCTATTTCGTTATATGCGGGAATAGTGCTGGAAATGCCTGTTTTGAGATCTCTCCACAGAAAGCGTTTCCAGACTTCCCCTTCAACCCACGAGTTTAACTCTGTAAGTTGAATGCACACATTGAAGACCGTTCTGTTAGGTAGCTCCGTTTTGGTTTTAGAAGCAGACAGTTCTCCTTACAGCATATACTCCCATTCACTGAGAAATGTCCAAACGCAGCTCTTACCAGAAACGTGTTTCTAACTCCTGAATCTAAAGGGAGATTTAACTCACTTAGCTGAACAAACGCACAGCAGAGCAGATTGAAGGATACGTTTCTTCTGAGTTTTAGGCAGAGTTTTACTGCTATTTCGTTATATGCGGGAATAGTGCTGGAAATGCCTGTTTTGAGATCTCTCCACAGAAAGCGTTTCCAGACTTCCCCTTCAACACACGAGTTTAACTCTGTAAGTTGAATGCAAAAATTGAAGACCGTTCTGTTTGGTAGCTCCGTTTTGGTTTTAGAAGCAGACAGTTCTCCTTACAGCATATACTCCCATTCACTGAGAAATGTCCAAACGCAGCTCTTACCAGAAACGTGTTTCTAACTCCTGAATCTAAAGGGAGATTTAACTCACTTAGCTGAACAAACGCACAGCAGAGCAGATTGAAGGATACGTTTCTTCTGTGTTTAAGGCAGATTTTTACTGCTATTTCGTTATATGCGGGAATAGTGCTGGAAATGCCTGTTTTGAGATCTCTCCACAGAAAGCGTTTCCAGACTTCCCCTTCAACACACGAGTTTAACTCTGTAAGTTGAATGCACACATTGAAGACCGTTCTGTTAGGTAGCTCAGTTTTGGTTTTAGAAGCAGACAGTTCTCCTTACAGCATATACTCCCATTCACTGAGAAATGTCCAAACGCAGCTCTTATCAGAAACGTGTTTCTAACTCCTGAATCTAAAGGGAGATTTAACTCACTCAGCTGAACGAACGCACAGCAGAGCAGATTGAAGGATACGTTTCTTCTGTGTTTTAGGCAGAGTTTTACTGCTATTTCGTTATATGCGGGAATAGTGCTGGAAATGCCTGTTTTGAGATCTCTCCACAGAAAGCGTTTCCAGACTTCCCCTTCAACACACGAGTTTAACTCTGTAAGTTGAATGCAAAAATTGAAGACCGTTCTGTTTGGTAGCTCCGTTTTGGTTTTAGAAGCAGACAGTTCTCCTTACAGCATATACTCCCATTCACTGAGAAATGTCCAAACGCAGCTCTTACCAGAAACGTGTTTCTAACTCCTGAATCTAAAGGGAGATTTAACTCACTTATCTGAACAAACGCACAGCAGAGCAGATTGAAGGATATGTTTCTTCTGTGTTTAAGGCAGAGTTTTACTGCTATTTCGTTATATGCGGGAATAGTGCTGGAAATGCCTGTTTTGAGATCTCTCCACAGAAAGCGTTTCCAGACTTCCCCTTCAACACATGAGTTTAACTCTGTGAGTTGAATGCACACATTGAAGACCGTTCTGTTAGGTAGCTCCGTTTTGGTTTTAGAAGCAGACAGTTCTCCTTACAGCATATACTCCCATTCACTGAGAAATGTCCAAACACAGCTCTTACCAGAAACGTGTTTCTAACTCCTGAATCTAAAGGGAGATTTAACACACTTAGCTGAACAAACGCACAGCAGAGCAGATTGAAGGATACGTTTCTTCTGTGTTTTAGGCAGAGTTTTACTGCTATTTCGTTATATGCGGGAATAGTGCTGGAAATGCCTGTTTTGAGATCTCTCCACAGAAAGCGTTTCCAGACTTCCCCTTCAACACACGAGTTTAACTCTGTAAGTTGAATGCACACATTGAAGACCGTTCTGTTAGGTAGCTCCGTTTTGGTTTTAGAAGCAGACAGTTCTCCTTACAGCATATACTCCCATTCACTGAGAAATGTCCAAACGCACTTCTTACCAGAAACGTGTTTCTAACTCCTGAATCTAAAGGGAGATTTAACTCACTTAGCTGAACAAACGCACAGCAGAGCAGATTGAAGGATACGTTTCTTCTGTGTTTTAGGCAGAGTTTTACTGCTATTTCGTTATATGCGGGAATAATGCTGGAAATGCCTGGAAATGCCTGTTTTGAGATCTCTCCACAGAAAGCGTTTCCAGACTTCCCCTTCAACACACGAGTTTAACTCTGTAAGTTGAATGCACACATTGAAGACCGTTCTGTTAGATAGCTCAGTTTTGGTTTTAGAAGCAGACAGTTCTCCTTACAGCGTATACTCCCATTCACTGAGAAATGTCCAAACGCAGCTCTTACCAGAAACGTGTTTCTAACTCCTGAATCTAAAGGGAGATTTAACTCACTTAGCTGAACAAACGCACAGCAGAGCAGATTGAAGGATACGTTTCTTCTGTGTTTAAGGCAGAGTTTTACTGCTATTTCGTTATATGCGGGAATAGTGCTGGAAATGCCTGTTTTGAGATCTCTCCACAGAAAGCGTTTCCAGACTTCCCCTTCAACACACGAGTTTAACTCTGTAAGTTGAATGCACACATTGAAGACCGTTCTGTTAGGTAGCTCAGTTTTGGTTTTAGAAGCAGACAGTTCTCCTTACAGCGTATACTCCCATTCACTGAGAAATGTCCAAACGCAGCTCTTACCAGAAACGTGTTTCTAACTCCTGAATCTAAAGGGAGATTTAACTCACTTAGCTGAACAAACGCACAGCAGAGCAGATTGAAGGATACGTTTCTTCTGTGTTTTAGGCAGAGTTTTACTGCTATTTCGTTATATGCGGGAATAGTGCTGGAAATGCCTGTTTTGAGATCTCTCCACAGAAAGCGTTTCCAGACTTCCCCTTCAACACACGAGTTTAACTCTCTATGTTGAATGCACACATTGAAGACCGTTCTGTTAGGTAGCTCCGTTTTGGTTTTAGAAGCAGACAGTTCTCCTTACAGCATATACTCCCATTCACTGAGAAATGTCCAAACGCAGCTCTTACCAGAAACGTGTTTCTAACTCCTGAATCTAAAGGGAGATTTAACTCACTTAGCTGAACAAACGCACAGCAGAGCAGATTGAAGGATACGTTTCTTCTGTGTTTTAGGCAGAGTTTTACTGCTATTTCGTTATATGCGGGAATAGTGCTGGAAATGCCTGTTTTGAGATCTCTCCACAGAAAGCGTTTCCAGACTTCCCCATCAACACACGAGATTAACTCTGTAAGTTGAATGCACACATTGAAGACCGTTCTGTTAGGTAGCTCCGTTTTGGTTTTAGAAGCAGACAGTTCTCCTTACAGCATATACTTTCATTCACTGAGAAATGTCCAAACGCAGCTCTTACCAGAAACGTGTTTCTAACTCCTGAATCTAAAGGGAGATTTAACTCACTTAGCTGAACAAACGCACAGCAGAGCAGATTGAAGGATACGTTTCTTCTGTGTTTAAGGCAGAGTTTTACTGCTATTTCGTTATATGCGGGAATAGTGCTGGAAATGCCTGTTTTGAGATCTCTCCACAGAAAGCGTTTCCAGACTTCCCCTTCAACACACGAGTTTAACTCTGTAAGTTGAATGCACACATTGAAGACCGTTCTGTTAGGTAGCTCAGTTTTGGTTTTAGAAGCAGACAGTTCTCCTTACAGCATATACTCCCATTCACTGAGAAATGTCCAAACGCAGCTCTTACCAGAAACGTGTTTCTAACTCCTGAATCTAAAGGGAGATTTAACTCACTTAGCTGAACAAACGCACAGCAGAGCAGATTGAAGGATACGTTTCTTCTGTGTTTTAGGTAGAGTTTTACTGCTATTTCGTTATATGCGGGAATAGTGCTGGAAATGCCTGTTTTGAGATCTCTCCACAGAAAGCGTTTCCAGACTTCCCCTTCAACACACGAGTTTAACTCTGTAAGTTGAATGCACACATTGAAGACCGTTCTGTTAAGTAGCTCCGTTTTGGTTTTAGAAGTAGACAGTTCTCCTTACAGAATATACTCCCATTCACTGAGAAATGTCCAAACGCAGCTCTTACCAGAAACGTGTTTCTAACTCCTGAATCTAAAGGGAGATTTAACTCACTTAGCTGAACAAACGCACAGCAGAGCAGATTGAAGGATACGTTTCTTCTATGTTTTAGGCACAGTTTTACTGCTATTTCGTTATATGCGGGAATAGTGCTGGAAATGCCTGTTTTGAGATCTCTCCACAGAAAGCGTTTCCAGACTTCCCCTTCAACACACGAGTTTAACCCTGTAAGTTGAATGCAAAAATTGAAGACCGTTCTGTTTGGTAGCTCCGTTTTGGTTTTAGAAGCAGACAGTTCTCCTTACAGCATATACTCCAATTCACTGAGAAATGTCCAAACGCAGCTCTTACCAGAAACTTGTTTCTAACTCCTGAATCTAAAGGGAGATTTAACTCACTTAGCTGAACAAACGCACAGCTGAGCAGATTGAAGGATACGTTTCTTCTGTGTTTAAGGCAGAGTTTTACTGCTATTTCGTTATATGCGGGAATAGTGCTGGAAATGCCTGTTTTGAGATCTCTCCACAGAAAGCGTTTCCAGAATTCCCCTTCAACACACGAGTTTAACTCTGTAAGTTGAATGCACACATTGAAGACCGTTCTGTTAGATAGCTCAGTTTTGGTTTTAGAAGCAGACAGTTCTCCTTACAGCGTATACTCCCATTCACTGAGAAATGTCCAAACGCAGCTCTTACCAGAAACGTGTTTCTAACTCCTGAATCTAAAGGGAGATTTAACTCACTTAGCTGAACAAACGCACAGCAGAGCAGATTGAAGGATACGTTTCTTCTGTGTTTAAGGCAGAGTTTTACTGCTATTTCGTTATATGCGGGAATAGTGCTGGAAATGCCTGTTTTGAGATCTCTCCACAGAAAGCGTTTCCAGACTTCCCCTTCAACACACGAGTTTAACTCTGTAAGTTGAATGCACACATTGAAGACCGTTCTGTTAGGTAGCTCAGTTTTGGTTTTAGAAGCAGACAGTTCTCCTTACAGCGTATACTCCCATTCACTGAGAAATGTCCAAACGCAGCTCTTACCAGAAACGTGTTTCTAACTCCTGAATCTAAAGGGAGATTTAACTCACTTAGCTGAACAAACGCACAGCAGAGCAGATTGAAGGATACGTTTCTTCTGTGTTTTAGGCAGAGTTTTACTGCTATTTCGTTATATGCGGGAATAGTGCTGGAAATGCCTGTTTTGAGATCTCTCCACAGAAAGCGTTTCCAGACTTCCCCTTCAACACACGAGTTTAACTCTCTATGTTGAATGCACACATTGAAGACCGTTCTGTTAGGTAGCTCCGTTTTGGTTTTAGAAGCAGACAGTTCTCCTTACAGCATATACTCCCATTCACTGAGAAATGTCCAAACGCAGCTCTTACCAGAAACGTGTTTCTAACTCCTGAATCTAAAGGGAGATTTAACTCACTTAGCTGAACAAACGCACAGCAGAGCAGATTGAAGGATACGTTTCTTCTGTGTTTTAGGCAGAGTTTTACTGCTATTTCGTTATATGCGGGAATAGTGCTGGAAATGCCTGTTTTGAGATCTCTCCACAGAAAGCGTTTCCAGACTTCCCCTTCAACACACGAGATTAACTCTGTAAGTTGAATGCACACATTGAAGACCGTTCTGTTAGGTAGCTCCGTTTTGGTTTTAGAAGCAGACAGTTCTCCTTACAGCATATACTCCCATTCACTGAGAAATGTCCAAACGCAGCTCTTACCAGAAACGTGTTCCTAACTCCTGAATCTAAAGGGAGATTTAACTCACTTAGCTGAACAAACGCACAGCAGAGCAGATTGAAGGATACGTTTCTTCTGTGTTTTAGGCAGAGTTTTACTGCTATTTCGTTATATGCGGGAATAGTGCTAGAAATGCCTGTTTTGACATCTCTCCACAGAAAGCGTTTCCAGACTTCCCCTTCAACACACGAGTTTAACTCTGTAAGTTGAATGCACTCATTGAAGACCGTTCTGTTAGGTAGCTCCGTTTTGGTTTTAGAAGCAGACAGTTCTCCTTACAGCATATACTCCCATTCACTGAGAAATGTCCAAACGCAGCTCTTACCAGAAACGTGTTTCTAACTCCTGAATCTAAAGGGAGATTTAACTCACTTAGCTGAACAAACGCACAGCAGAGCAGATTGAAGGATACGTTTCTTCTGTGTTTAAGGCAGAGTTTTACTGCTATTTCGTTATATGCGGGAATAGTGCTGGAAATGCCTGTTTTGAGATCTCTCCACAGAAAGCGTTTCCAGACTTCCCCTTCAACACACGAGTTTAACTCTGTAAGTTGAATGCACACATTGAAGACCGTTCTGTTAGGTAGCTCCGTTTTGGTTTTAGAAGCAGAGAGTTCTCCTTACAGCATATACTCCCATTCACTGAGGAATGTCCAAACGCAGCTCTTACCAGAAACGTGTTTCTAACTCCTGAATCTAAAGGGAGATTTAACTCACTTAGCTGAAGAAACGCACTGCAGAGCAGATTGAAGGATACGTTTCTTCTGTGTTTTAGGCAGAGTTTTACTGCTATTTCGTTATATGCGGGAATAGTGCTGGAAATGCCTGTTTTGAGATCTCTCCACAGAAAGCTTTTCCAGACTTCCCCTTCAACACACGAGTTTAACTCTGTACGTTGAATGCACACATTGAAGACCGTTCTGTTAGGTAGCTCCGTTTTGGTTTTAGAAGCAGACAGTTCTCCTTACAGCATATACTCCCATTCACTGAGAAATGTCCAAACGCAGCCCTTACCAGAAACGTGTTTCTAACTCCTGAATCTAAAGGGAGATTTAACTCACTTAGCTGAACAAACGCACAGCAGAGCAGATTGAAGGATACCTTTCTTCTTTGTTTTAGGCAGAGTTTTACTGCTATTTCGTTATATGCGGGAATAGTGCTGGAAATGCCTGTTTTGAGATCTCTCCACAGAAAGCGTTTCCAGACTTCCCCTTCAACCCACGAGTTTAACTCTGTAAGTTGAATGCACACATTGAAGACCGTTCTGTTAGGTAGCTCCGTTTTGGTTTTAGAAGCAGACAGTTCTCCTTACAGCATATACTCCCATTCACTGAGAAATGTCCAAACGCAGCTCTTACCAGAAACGTGTTTCTAACTCCTGAATCTAAAGGGAGATTTAACTCACTTAGCTGAACAAACGCACAGCAGAGCAGATTGAAGGATACGTTTCTTCTGAGTTTTAGGCAGAGTTTTACTGCTATTTCGTTATATGCGGGAATAGTGCTGGAAATGCCTGTTTTGAGATCTCTCCACAGAAAGCGTTTCCAGACTTCCCCTTCAACACACGAGTTTAACTCTGTAAGTTGAATGCAAAAATTGAAGACCGTTCTGTTTGGTAGCTCCGTTTTGGTTTTAGAAGCAGACAGTTCTCCTTACAGCATATACTCCCATTCACTGAGAAATGTCCAAACGCAGCTCTTACCAGAAACGTGTTTCTAACTCCTGAATCTAAAGGGAGATTTAACTCACTTAGCTGAACAAACGCACAGCAGAGCAGATTGAAGGATACGTTTCTTCTGTGTTTAAGGCAGATTTTTACTGCTATTTCGTTATATGCGGGAATAGTGCTGGAAATGCCTGTTTTGAGATCTCTCCACAGAAAGCGTTTCCAGACTTCCCCTTCAACACACGAGTTTAACTCTGTAAGTTGAATGCACACATTGAAGACCGTTCTGTTAGGTAGCTCAGTTTTGGTTTTAGAAGCAGACAGTTCTCCTTACAGCATATACTCCCATTCACTGAGAAATGTCCAAACGCAGCTCTTATCAGAAACGTGTTTCTAACTCCTGAATCTAAAGGGAGATTTAACTCACTCAGCTGAACAAACGCACAGCAGAGCAGATTGAAGGATACGTTTCTTCTGTGTTTTAGGCAGAGTTTTACTGCTATTTCGTTATATGCGGGAATAGTGCTGGAAATGCCTGTTTTGAGATCTCTCCACAGAAAGCGTTTCCAGACTTCCCCTTCAACACACGAGTTTAACTCTGTAAGTTGAATGCAAAAATTGAAGACCGTTCTGTTTGGTAGCTCCGTTTTGGTTTTAGAAGCAGACAGTTCTCCTTACAGCATATACTCCCATTCACTGAGAAATGTCCAAACGCAGCTCTTACCAGAAACGTGTTTCTAACTCCTGAATCTAAAGGGAGATTTAACTCACTTATCTGAACAAACGCACAGCAGAGCAGATTGAAGGATATGTTTCTTCTGTGTTTAAGGCAGAGTTTTACTGCTATTTCGTTATATGCGGGAATAGTGCTGGAAATGCCTGTTTTGAGATCTCTCCACAGAAAGCGTTTCCAGACTTCCCCTTCAACACATGAGTTTAACTCTGTGAGTTGAATGCACACATTGAAGACCGTTCTGTTAGGTAGCTCCGTTTTGGTTTTAGAAGCAGACAGTTCTCCTTACAGCATATACTCCCATTCACTGAGAAATGTCCAAACACAGCTCTTACCAGAAACGTGTTTCTAACTCCTGAATCTAAAGGGAGATTTAACACACTTAGCTGAACAAACGCACAGCAGAGCAGATTGAAGGATACGTTTCTTCTGTGTTTTAGGCAGAGTTTTACTGCTATTTCGTTATATGCGGGAATAGTGCTGGAAATGCCTGTTTTGAGATCTCTCCACAGAAAGCGTTTCCAGACTTCCCCTTCAACACACGAGTTTAACTCTGTAAGTTGAATGCACACATTGAAGACCGTTCTGTTAGGTAGCTCCGTTTTGGTTTTAGAAGCAGACAGTTCTCCTTACAGCATATACTCCCATTCACTGAGAAATGTCCAAACGCACTTCTTACCAGAAACGTGTTTCTAACTCCTGAATCTAAAGGGAGATTTAACTCACTTAGCTGAACAAACGCACAGCAGAGCAGATTGAAGGATACGTTTCTTCTGTGTTTTAGGCAGAGTTTTACTGCTATTTCGTTATATGCGGGAATAAAGCTGGAAATGCCTGGAAATGCCTGTTTTGAGATCTCTCCACAGAAAGCGTTTCCAGACTTCCCCTTCAACACACGAGTTTAACTCTGTAAGTTGAATGCACACATTGAAGACCGTTCTGTTAGGTAGCTCCGTTTTGGTTTTAGAAGCAGACAGTTCTCCTTACAGCATATACTCCCATTCACTGAGAAATGTCCAAACGCAGCTCTTACCAGAAACGTGTTTCTAACTCCTGAATCTAAAGGGAGATTTAACTCACTTAGCTGAACAAACGCACAGCAGAGCAGATTGAAGGATACGTTTCTTCTGTGTTTTAGGCAGAGTTTTACTGCTATTTCGTTATATGCGGGAATAGTGCTGGAAATGCCTGTTTTGAGATCTCTCCACAGAAAGCGTTTCCAGACTTCCCCTTCAACACACGAGTTTAACTCTGTAAGTTGAATGCACACATTGAAGACCGTTCTGTTAGGTAGCTCCGTTTTGGTTTTAGAAGCAGACAGTTCTCCTTACAGCATATACTCCCATTCACTGAGAAATGTCCAAACGCACTTCTTACCAGAAACGTGTTTCTAACTCCTGAATCTACAGGGAGATTTAACTCACTTAGCTGAACAAACGCACAGCAGAGCAGATTGAAGGATACGTTTCTTCTGTGTTTTAGGCAGAGTTTTACTGCTATTTCGTTATATGCGGGAATAGTGCTGGAAATGCCTGGAAATGCCTGTTTTGAGATCTCTCCACAGAAAGCGTTTCCAGACTTCCCCTTCAACACACGAGTTTAACTCTGTAAGTTGAATGCACACATTGAAGACCGTTCTGTTAGGTAGCTCCGTTTTGGTTTTAGAAGCAGACAGTTCTCCTTACAGCATATACTCCCATTCACTGAGAAATGTCCAAACGCAGCTCTTACCAGAAACGTGTTTCTAACTCCTGAATCTAAAGGGAGATTTAACTCACTTAGCTGAACAAACGCACAGCAGAGCAGATTGAAGGATACGTTTCTTCTGTGTCTTAGGCAGAGTTTTACTGCTATTTCGTTATATGCGGGAATAGTGCTGGAAATGCCTGTTTTGAGATCTCTCCACAGAAAGCGTTTCCAGACTTCCCCTTCAACAAACGAGTTTAACTCTGTAAGTTGAATGCACACATTGAAGACCGTTCTGTTAGGTAGCTCAGTTTTGGTTTTAGAAGCAGACAGTTCTCCTTACAGCATATACTCCCATTCACTGAGAAATGTCCAAACGCAGCTCTTACCAGAAACGTGTTTCTAACTCCTGAATCTAAAGGGAGATTTAACTCACTTAGCTGAACAAACGCACAGCAGAGCAGATTGAAGGATACGTTTCTTCTGTGTTTTAGGTAGAGTTTTACTGCTATTTCGTTATATGCGGGAATAGTGCTGGAAATGCCTGTTTTGAGATCTCTCCACAGAAAGCGTTTCCAGACTTCCCCTTCAACACACGAGTTTAACTCTGTAAGTTGAATGCACACATTGAAGACCGTTCTGTTAAGTAGCTCCGTTTTGGTTTTAGAAGTAGACAGTTCTCCTTACAGAATATACTCCCATTCACTGAGAAATGTCCAAACGCAGCTCTTACCAGAAACGTGTTTCTAACTCCTGAATCTAAAGGGAGATTTAACTCACTTAGCTGAACAAACGCACAGCAGAGCAGATTGAAGGATACGTTTCTTCTATGTTTTAGGCACAGTTTTACTGCTATTTCGTTATATGCGGGAATAGTGCTGGAAATGCCTGTTTTGAGATCTCTCCACAGAAAGCGTTTCCAGACTTCCCCTTCAACACACGAGTTTAACCCTGTAAGTTGAATGCAAAAATTGAAGACCGTTCTGTTTGGTAGCTCCGTTTTGGTTTTAGAAGCAGACAGTTCTCCTTACAGCATATACTCCCATTCACTGAGAAATGTCCAAACGCAGCTCTTACCAGAAACTTGTTTCTAAATCCTGAATCTAAAGGGAGATTTAACTCACTTAGCTGAACAAACGCACAGCTGAGCAGATTGAAGGATACGTTTCTTCTGTGTTTAAGGCAGAGTTTTACTGCTATTTCGTTATATGCGGGAATAGTGCTGGAAATGCCTGTTTTGAGATCTCTCCACAGAAAGCGTTTCCAGACTTCCCCTTCAACACACGAGTTTAACTCTGTAAGTTGAATGCACACATTGAAGACCGTTCTGTTAGATAGCTCAGTTTTGGTTTTAGAAGCAGACAGTTCTCCTTACAGCGTATACTCCCATTCACTGAGAAATGTCCAAACGCAGCTCTTACCAGAAACGTGTTTCTAACTCCTGAATCTAAAGGGAGATTTAACTCACTTAGCTGAACAAACGCACAGCAGAGCAGATTGAAGGATACGTTTCTTCTGTGTTTAAGGCAGAGTTTTACTGCTATTTCGTTATATGCGGGAATAGTGCTGGAAATGCCTGTTTTGAGATCTCTCCACAGAAAGCGTTTCCAGACTTCCCCTTCAACACACGAGTTTAACTCTGTAAGTTGAATGCACACATTGAAGACCGTTCTGTTAGGTAGCTCAGTTTTGGTTTTAGAAGCAGACAGTTCTCCTTACAGCGTATACTCCCATTCACTGAGAAATGTCCAAACGCAGCTCTTACCAGAAACGTGTTTCTAACTCCTGAATCTAAAGGGAGATTTAACTCACTTAGCTGAACAAACGCACAGCAGAGCAGATTGAAGGATACGTTTCTTCTGTGTTTTAGGCAGAGTTTTACTGCTATTTCGTTATATGCGGGAATAGTGCTGGAAATGCCTGTTTTGAGATCTCTCCACAGAAAGCGTTTCCAGACTTCCCCTTCAACACACGAGTTTAACTCTCTATGTTGAATGCACACATTGAAGACCGTTCTGTTAGGTAGCTCCGTTTTGGTTTTAGAAGCAGACAGTTCTCCTTACAGCATATACTCCCATTCACTGAGAAATGTCCAAACGCAGCTCTTACCAGAAACGTGTTTCTAACTCCTGAATCTAAAGGGAGATTTAACTCACTTAGCTGAACAAACGCACAGCAGAGCAGATTGAAGGATACGTTTCTTCTGTGTTTTAGGCAGAGTTTTACTGCTATTTCGTTATATGCGGGAATAGTGCTGGAAATGCCTGTTTTGAGATCTCTCCACAGAAAGCGTTTCCAGACTTCCCCTTCAACACACGAGATTAACTCTGTAAGTTGAATGCACACATTGAAGACCGTTCTGTTAGGTAGCTCCGTTTTGGTTTTAGAAGCAGACAGTTCTCCTTACAGCATATACTCCCATTCACTGAGAAATGTCCAAACGCAGCTCTTACCAGAAACGTGTTCCTAACTCCTGAATCTAAAGGGAGATTTAACTCACTTAGCTGAACAAACGCACAGCAGAGCAGATTGAAGGATACGTTTCTTCTGTGTTTTAGGCAGAGTTTTACTGCTATTTCGTTATATGCGGGAATAGTGCTAGAAATGCCTGTTTTGACATCTCTCCACAGAAAGCGTTTCCAGACTTCCCCTTCAACACACGAGTTTAACTCTGTAAGTTGAATGCACTCATTGAAGACCGTTCTGTTAGGTAGCTCCGTTTTGGTTTTAGAAGCAGACAGTTCTCCTTACAGCATATACTCCCATTCACTGAGAAATGTCCAAACGCAGCTCTTACCAGAAACGTGTTTCTAACTCCTGAATCTAAAGGGAGATTTAACTCACTTAGCTGAACAAACGCACAGCAGAGCAGATTGAAGGATACGCTTCTTCTGTGTTTTAGGCAGAGTTTTACTGCTATATCGTTATATGCATGAATAGTGCTGGAAATGCCTGGAAATGCCTGTTTTGAGATCTCTCCACAGAAAGCGTTTCCAGACTTCCCCTTCAACACACCAGTTTAACTCTGTAAGTTGAATGCACACATTGAAGACTGTTCTGTTAGGTAGCTCCGTTTTGGTTTTAGAAGCAGACAGTTCTCCTTACAGCATATACTCCAATTCACTGAGAAATGTCCAAACGCAGCTCTTACCAGAAACGTGATTCTAACTCCTGAATCTAAAGGGAGATTTAACTCACTTAGCTGAACAAACGCACAGCAGAGCAGATTGAAGGATACGTTTCTTCTGTGTTTTAGGCAGAGTTTTACTGCTATTTCGTTATATGCGGGAATAGTGCTGGAAATGCCTGTTTTGAGATCTCTCCACAGAAATCGTTTCCAGACTTCCCCTTCAACACACGAGTTTAACTCTGTAAGTTGAATGCACACATTGAAGACCGTTCTGTTAGGTAGCTCCGTTTTGGTTTTAGAAGCAGACAGTTCTCCTTACAGCATATACTCCCATTCACTTAGAAATGTCCAAACGCACTTCTTACCAGAAACGTGTTTCTAACTCCTGAATCTAAAGGGAGATTTAAGTCACTTAGCTGAACAAACGCACAGCAGAGCAGATTGAAGGATACGTTTCTTCTGTGTTTTAGGCAGAGTTTTACTGCTATTTCGTTATATGCGGGAATAGTGCTGGAAATGTCTGGAAATGCCTGTTTTGAGATCTCTCCACAGAAAGCGTTTCCAGACTTCCCCTTCAACACACGAGTTTAACTCTGTAAGTTGAATGCACACATTGAAGACTGTTCTGTTAGGTAGCTCAGTTTTGGTTTTAGAAGCAGACAGTTCTCCTTACAGCATATACCCCCATTCACTGAGAAATGTCCAAACGCAGCTCTTACCAGAAACGTGTTTCTAACTCCTGAATCTAAAGGGAGATTTAACTCACTTAGCTGAACAAACGCACAGCAGAGCAGATTGAAGGATACGTTTCTTCTGTGTTTTAGGCAGAGTTTTACTGCTATTTCGTTATATGCGGGAATAGTGCTGGAAATGCCTGTTTTGAGATCTCTCCACAGAAAGCGTTTCCAGACTTCCCCTTCAACACACGAGTTTAACTCTGTAAGTTGAATGCACACATTGAAGACCGTTCTGTTAGGTAGCTCCGTTTTGGTTTTAGAAGCAGACAGTTCTCCTTACAGCATATACTCCCATTCACTGAGAAATGTCCAAACGCAGCTCTTACCAGAAACGTGTTTCTAACTCCTGAATCTAAAGGGAGATTTAACTCACTTAGCTGAACAAACGCACAGCAGAGCAGATTGAAGGATACGTTTCTTCTGTGTTTTAGGCAGAGTTTTACTGCTATTTCGTTATATGCGGGAATAGTGCTGGAAATGCCTGTTTTGAGATCTCTCCACAGAAAGCGTTTCCAGACTTCCCCTTCAACACACGAGTTTAACTCTGTAAGTTGAATGCACACATTGAAGACCGTTCTGTTAGGTAGCTCCGTTTTGGTTTTAGAAGCAGACAGTTCTCCTTACAGCATATACTTTCATTCACTGAGAAATGTCCAAACGCAGCTCTTACCAGAAACGTGTTTCTAACTCCTGAATCTAAAGGGAGATTTAACTCACTTAGCTGAACAAACGCACAGCAGAGCAGATTGAAGGATACGTTTCTTCTGTGTTTAAGGCAGAGTTTTACTGCTATTTCGTTATATGCGGGAATAGTGCTGGAAATGCCTGTTTTGAGATCTCTCCACAGAAAGCGTTTCCAGACTTCCCCTTCAACACACGAGTTTAACTCTGTAAGTTGAATGCACACATTGAAGACCGTTCTGTTAGGTAGCTCAGTTTTGGTTTTAGAAGCAGACAGTTCTCCTTACAGCATATACTCCCATTCACTGAGAAATGTCCAAACGCAGCTCTTACCAGAAACGTGTTTCTAACTCCTGAATCTAAAGGGAGATTTAACTCACTTAGCTGAACAAACGCACAGCAGAGCAGATTGAAGGATACGTTTCTTCTGTGTTTTAGGTAGAGTTTTACTGCTATTTCGTTATATGCGGGAATAGTGCTGGAAATGCCTGTTTTGAGATCTCTCCACAGAAAGCGTTTCCAGACTTCCCCTTCAACACACGAGTTTAACTCTGTAAGTTGAATGCACACATTGAAGACCGTTCTGTTAAGTAGCTCCGTTTTGGTTTTAGAAGCAGACAGTTCTCCTTACAGAATATACTCCCATTCACTGAGAAATGTCCAAACGCAGCTCTTACCAGAAACGTGTTTCTAACTCCTGAATCTAAAGGGAGATTTAACTCACTTAGCTGAACAAACGCACAGCAGAGCAGATTGAAGGATACGTTTCTTCTATGTTTTAGGCACAGTTTTACTGCTATTTCGTTATATGCGGGAATAGTGCTGGAAATGCCTGTTTTGAGATCTCTCCACAGAAAGCGTTTCCAGACTTCCCCTTCAACACACGAGTTTAACCCTGTAAGTTGAATGCAAAATTGAAGACCGTTCTGTTTGGTAGCTCCGTTTTGGTTTTAGAAGCAGACAGTTCTCCTTACAGCATATACTCCCATTCACTGAGAAATGTCCAAACGCAGCTCTTACCAGAAACTTGTTTCTAACTCCTGAATCTAAAGGGAGATTTAACTCACTTAGCTGAACAAACGCACAGCAGAGCAGATTGAAGGATACGTTTCTTCTGTGTTTAAGGCAGAGTTTTACTGCTATTTCGTTATATGCGGGAATAGTGCTGGAAATGCCTGTTTTGAGATCTCTCCACAGAAAGCGTTTCCAGACTTCCCCTTCAACACACGAGTTTAACTCTGTAAGTTGAATGCACACATTGAAGACCGTTCTGTTAGATAGCTCAGTTTTGGTTTTAGAAGCAGACAGTTCTCCTTACAGCGTATACTCCCATTCACTGAGAAATGTGCAAACGCAGCTCTTACCAGAAACGTGTTTCTAACTCCTGAATCTAAAGGGAGATTTAACTCACTTAGCTGAACAAACGCACAGCAGAGCAGATTGAAGGATACGTTTCTTCTGTGTTTAAGGCAGAGTTTTACTGCTATTTCGTTATATGCGGGAATAGTGCTGGAAATGCCTGTTTTGAGATCTCTCCACAGAAAGCGTTTCCAGACTTCCCCTTCAACACACGAGTTGAACTCTGTAAGTTGAATGCACACATTGAAGACCGTTCTGTTAGGTAGCTCAGTTTTGGTTTTAGAAGCAGACAGTTCTCCTTACAGCGTATACTCCCATTCACTGAGAAATGTCCAAACGCAGCTCTTACCAGAAACGTGTTTCTAACTCCTGAATCTAAAGGGAGATTTAACTCACTTAGCTGAACAAACGCACAGCAGAGCAGATTGAAGGATACGTTTCTTCTGTGTTTTAGGCAGAGTTTTACTGCTATTTCGTTATATGCGGGAATAGTGCTGGAAATGCCTGTTTTGAGATCTCTCCACAGAAAGCGTTTCCAGACTTCCCCTTCAACACACGATTTTAACTCTCTATGTTGAATGCACACATTGAAGACCGTTCTGTTAGGTAGCTCCGTTTTGGTTTTAGAAGCAGACAGTTCTCCTTACAGCATATACTCCCATTCACTGAGAAATGTCCAAACGCAGCTCTTACCAGAAACGTGTTTCTAACTCCTGAATCTAAAGGGAGATTTAACTCACTTAGCTGAACAAACGCACAGCAGAGCAGATTGAAGGATACGTTTCTTCTGTGTTTTAGGCAGAGTTTTACTGCTATTTCGTTATATGCGGGAATAGTGCTGGAAATGCCTGTTTTGAGATCTCTCCACAGAAAGCGTTTCCAGACTTCCCCTTCAACACACGAGATTAACTCTGTAAGTTGAATGCACACATTGAAGACCGTTCTGTTAGGTAGCTCCGTTTTGGTTTTAGAAGCAGACAGTTCTCCTTACAGCATATACTCCCATTCACTGAGAAATGTCCAAACGCAGCTCTTACCAGAAACGTGTTCCTAACTCCTGAATCTAAAGGGAGATTTAACTCACTTAGCTGAACAAACGCACAGCAGAGCAGATTGAAGGATACGTTTCTTCTGTGTTTTAGGCAGAGTTTTACTGCTATTTCGTTATATGCGGGAATAGTGCTGGAAATGCCTGTTTTGACATCTCTCCACAGAAAGCGTTTCCAGACTTCCCCTTCAACACACGAGTTTATCTCTGTAAGTTGAATGCACTCATTGAAGACCGTTCTGTTAGGTAGCTCCGTTTTGGTTTTAGAAGCAGACAGTTCTCCTTACAGCATATACTCCCATTCACTGAGAAATGTCCAAACGCAGCTCTTACCAGAAACGTGTTTCTAACTCCTGAATCTAAAGGGAGATTTAACTCACTTAGCTGAACAAACGCACAGCAGAGCAGATTGAAGGATACGCTTCTTCTGTGTTTTAGGCAGAGTTTTACTGCTATTTCGTTATATGCGTGAATAGTGCTGGAAATGCCTGGAAATGCCTGTTTTGAGATCTCTCCACAGAAAGCGTTTCTAGACTTCCCCTTCAACACACCAGTTTAACTCTGTAAGTTGAAGGCACACATTGAAGACTGTTCTGTTAGGTAGCTCCGTTTTGGTTTTAGAAGCAGACAGTTCTCCTTACAGCATATACTCCAATTCACTGAGAAATGTCCAAACGCAGCTCTTACCAGAAACGTGTTTCTAACTCCTGAATCTAAAGGGAGATTTAACTCACTTAGCTGAACAAACGCACAGCAGAGCAGATTGAAGGATACGTTTCTTCTGTGTTTTAGGCAGAGTTTTACTGCTATTTCGTTATATGCGGGAATAGTGCTGGAAATGCCTGTTTTGAGATCTCTCCACAGAAAGCGTTTCCAGACTTCCCCTTCAACACACGAGTTTAACTCTGTAAGTTGAATGCACACATTGAAGACCGTTCTGTTAGGTAGCTCCGTTTTGGTTTTAGAAGCAGACAGTTCTCCTTACAGCATATACTCCCATTCACTTAGAAATGTCCAAACGCACTTCTTACCAGAAACGTGTTTCAAACTCCTGAATCTAAAGGGAGATTTAAGTCACTTAGCTGAACAAACGCACAGCAGAGCAGATTGAAGGATACGTTTCTTCTGTGTTTTAGGCAGAGTTTTACTGCTATTTCGTTATATGCGGGAATAGTGCTGGAAATGCCTGGAAATGCCTGTTTTGAGATCTCTCCACAGAAAGCGTTTCCAGACTTCCCCTTCAACACACGAGTTTAACTCTGTAAGTTGAATGCACACATTGAAGACCGTTCTGTTAGGTAGCTCCGTTTTGGTTTTAGAAGCAGACAGTTCTCCTTACAGCATATACCCCCATTCACTGAGAAATGTCCAAACGCAGCTCTTACCAGAAACGTGTTTCTAACTCCTGAATCTAAAGGGAGATTTAACTCACTTAGCTGAACAAACGCACAGCAGAGCAGATTGAAGGATACGTTTCTTCTGTGTTTTAGGCAGAGTTTTACTGCTATTTCGTTATATGCGGGAATAGTGCTGGAAATGCCTGTTTTGAGATCTCTCCACAGAAAGCGTTTCCAGACTTCCCCTTCAACACACGAATTTAACTCTGTAAGTTGAATGCACACATTGAAGACCGTTCTGTTAGGTAGCTCCGTTTTGGTTTTAGAAGCAGACAGTTCTCCTTACAGCATATACTCCCATTCACTGAGAAATGTCCAAACGCAGCTCTTACCAGGAACGTGTTTCTAACTCCTGAATCTAAAGGGAGATTTAACTCACTTAGCTGAACAAACGCACAGCAGAGCAGATTGAAGGATACGTTTCTTCTATGTTTTAGGCACAGTTTTACTGCTATTTCGTTATATGCGGGAATAGTGCTGGAAATGCCTGCTTTGAGATCTCTCCACAGAAATCGTTTCCAGACTTCCCCTTCAACACACGAGTTTAACTCTGTAAGTTGAATGCAAAAATTGAAGACCGTTCTGTTTGGTAGCTCCGTTTTGGTTTTAGATGCAGACAGTTCTTCTTACAGCATATACTCCCATTCACTGAGAAATGTCCAAACGCAGCTCTTACCAGAAACGTGTTTCTAACTCCTGAATCTAAAGGGAGATTTAACTCACTTAGCTGAACAAACGCACAGCAGAGCAGATTGAAGGATACGTTTCTTCTGTGTTTAAGGCAGAGTTTTACTGCTATTTCGTTATATGCGGGAATAGTGCTGGAAATGCCTGTTTTGAGATCTCTCCACAGAAAGCGTTTCCAGACTTCCCCTTCAACACACGAGTTTAACTCTCTATGTTGAATGCACACATTGAAGACCGTTCTGTTAGGTAGCTCAGTTTTGGTTTTAGAAGCAGACAGTTCTCCTTACAGCGTATACTCCCATTCACTGAGAAATGTCCAAACGCAGCTCTTACCAGAAACGTGTTTCTAACTCCTGCATCTAAAGGGAGATTTAACTCACTTAGCTGAACAAACGCACAGCAGAGCAGATTGAAGGATACGTTTCTTCTGTGTTTTAGGCTGAGTTTTACTGCTATTTCGTTATATGCGGGAATAGTGCTGGAAATGCCTGGAAATGCCTGTTTTGAGATCTCTCCACAGAAAGCGTTTCCAGACTTCCCCTTCAACACACGAGTTTAACTCTGTAAGTTGAATGCACACATTGAAGACCGTTCTGTTAGGTAGCTCCGTTTTGGTTTTAGAAGCAGACAGTTCTCCTTACAGCATATACTCCCATTCACTGAGAAATGTCCAAACGCAGCTCTTACCAGAAACGTGTTTCTAACTCCTGAATCTAAAGGGAGATTTAACTCACTTAGCTGAACAAACGCACAGCAGAGCAGATTGAAGGATACGTTTCTTCTGTGTTTTAGGCAGAGTTTTACTGCTATTTCGTTATATGCGGGAATAGTGCTGGAAATGCCTGTTTTGAGATCTCTCCACAGAAAGCGTTTCCAGACTTCCCCTTCAACACACGAGTTTAACTCTGTAAGTTGAATGCACACATTGAAGACCGCTCTGTTAGGTAGCTCCGTTTTGGTTTTAGAAGCAGACAGTTCTCCTTACAGCATATACTCCCATTCACTGAGAAATGTCCAAACGCAGCTCTTACCAGAAACGTGTTTCTAACTCCTGAATCTAAAGGGAGATTTAACTCACTTAGCTGAACAAACGCACAGCAGAGCAGATTGAAGGATACGTTTCTTCTGTGTTTTAGGCAGAGTTTTACTGCTATTTCGTTATATGCGGGAATAGTGCTGGAAATGCCTGTTTTGAGATCTCTCCACAGAAAGCGTTTCCAGACTTCCCCTTCAACACACGAGTTTAACTCTGTAAGTTGAATGCACACATTGAAGACCGTTGTGTTAGGTAGCTCCGTTTTGGTTTTAGAAGCAGACAGTTCTCCTTACGGCATATACTCCCATTCACTGAGAAATGTCCAAACGCAGCTCTTACCAGAAACGTGTTTCTAACTCCTGAATCTAAAGGGAGATTTAACTCACTTAGCTGAACAAACGCACAGCAGAGCAGATTGAAGGATACGTTTCTTCTGTGTTTTAGGCTGAGTTTTACTGCTATTTCGTTATATGCGGGAATAGTGCTGGAAATGCCTGGAAATGCCTGTTTTGAGATCTATCCACAGAAAGCGTTTCCAGACTTCCCCTTCAACACACGAGTTTAACTCTGTAAGTTGAATGCACACATTGAAGACCGTTCTGTTAGGTAGCTCCGTTTTGGTTTTAGAAGCAGAGAGTTCTCCTTACAGCATATACTCCCATTCACTGAGAAATGTCCAAACGCAGCTCTTACCAGAAACGTGTTTCTAACTCCTGAATCTAAAGGGAGATTTAACTCACTTAGCTGAACAAACGCACAGCAGAGCAGATTGAAGGATACGTTTCTTCTGTGTTTTAGGCAGAGTTTTACTGCTATTTCGTTATATGCGGGAATAGTGCTGGAAATGCCTGTTTTGAGATCTCTCCACAGAAAGCGTTTCCAGACTTCCCCTTCAACACACGAGTTTAACTCTGTAAGTTGAATGCACACATTGAAGACCGCTCTGTTAGGTAGCTCCCTTTTGGTTTTAGAAGCAGACAGTTCTCCTTACAGCATATACTCCCATTCACTGAGAAATGTCCAAACGCAGCTCTTACCAGAAACGTGTTTCTAACTCCTGAATCTAAAGGGAGATTTAACTCACTTAGCTGAACAAACGCACAGCAGAGCAGATTGAAGGATACGTTTCTTCTGTGTTTTAGGCAGAGTTTTACTGCTATTTCGTTATATGCGGGAATAGTGCTGGAAATGCCTGTTTTGAGATCTCTCCACAGAAAGCGTTTCCAGACTTCCCCTTCAACACACGAGTTTAACTCTGTAAGTTGAATGCACACATTGAAGACCGTTCTGTTAGGTAGCTCCGTTTTGGTTTTAGAAGCAGACAGTTCTCCTTACAGCATATACTCCCATTCACTGAGAAATGTCCAAACGCAGCTCTTACCAGAAACGTGTTTCTAACTCCTGAATCTAAAGGGAGATTTAACTCACTTAGCTGAACAAACGCACAGCAGAGCAGATTGAAGGATACGTTTCTTCTGTGTTTTAGGCAGAGTTTTACTGCTATTTCTTTATATGCGGGAATAGTGCTGGAAATGCCTGTTTTGAGATCTCTCCACAGAAAGCGTTTCCAGACTTCCCCTTCAACACACGAGTTTAACTCTGTAAGTTGAATGCGCACATTGAAGACCGTTCTGTTAGGTAGCTCCGTTTTGGTTTTAGAAGCAGACAGTTCTCCTTACAGCATATACTCCCATTCACTGAGAAATGTCCAAACGCAGCTCTTACCAGAAACGTGTTTCTAACTCCTGAATCTAAAGGGAGATTTAACTCACTTAGCTGAACAAACGCACAGCAGAGCAGATTGAAGGATACGTTTCTTCTGTGTTTTAGGCAGAGTTTTACTGCTATTTCGTTATATGCGGGAATAGTGCTGGAAATGCCTGGAAATGCCTGTTTTGAGATCTCTCCACAGAAAGCGTTTCCAGACTTCCCCTTCAACACACGAGTTTAACTCTGTAAGTTGAATGCACACATTGAAGACCGTTCTGTTAGGTAGCTCCGTTTTGGTTTTAGAAGCAGACAGTTCTCCTTACAGCATATACTCCCATTCACTGAGAAATGTCCAAACGCAGCTCTTACCAGAAACGTGTTTCTAACTCCTGAATCTAAAGGGAGATTTAACTCACTTAGCTGAACAAACGCACAGCAGAGCAGATTGAAGGATACGTTTCTTCTTTGTTTTAGGCAGAGTTTTACTGCTATTTCGTTATATGCGGGAATAGTGCTGGAAATGCCTGTTTTGAGATCTCTCCACAGAAAGCGTTTCCAGACTTCCCGTTCAACACACGAGTTTAACGCTGTAAGTTGAATGAACACATTGAAGACCGTTCTGTTAGGTAGCTCCGTTTTGGTTTTAGAAGCAGACAGTTCTCCTTACAGCATATACTCCCATTCACTGAGAAATGTCCAAACGCAGCTCTTACCAGAAACGTGCTTCTAACTCCTGAATCTAAAGGGAGATTTAACTCACTTAGCTGAACAAACGCACAGCAGAGCAGATTGAAGGATACGTTTCTTCTGTGTTTTAGGCAGAGTTTTACTGCTATTTCGTTATATGCGGGAATAGTGCTGGAAATGCCTGTTTTGAGATCTCTCCACAGAAAGCGTTTCCAGACTTCCCCTTCAACACACGAGTTTAACTCTGTAAGTTGAATGCACACATTGAAGACCGTTCTGTTAGGTAGCTCCGTTTTGGTTTTAGAAGCAGACAGTTCTCCTTACAGCATATACTCCCATTCACTGAGAAATGTCCAAACGCAGCTCTTACCAGAAACGTGTTTCTAACTCCTGAATCTAAAGGGAGATTTAACTCACTTAGCTGAACAAACGCACAGCAGAGCAGATTGAAGGATACGTTTCTTCTGTGTTTTAGGCAGAGTTTTACTGCTATTTCGTTATATGCGGGAATAGTGCTGGAAATGCCTGTTTTGAGATCTCTCCACAGAAAGCGTTTCCAGACTTCCCCTTCAACACACGAGTTTAACTCTGTAAGTTGAATGCACACATTGAAGACCGTTCTGTTAGGTAGCTCCGTTTTGGTTTTAGAAGCAGACAGTTCTCCTTACAGCATATACTCCCATTCACTGAGAAATGTCCAAACGCAGCTCTTACCAGAAACGTGTTTCTAACTCCTGAATCTAAAGTGAGATTTAACTCACTTAGCTGAACAAACGCACAGCAGAGCAGATTGAAGGATACGTTTCTTCTGTGTTTTAGGCAGAGTTTTACTGCTATTTCGTTATATGCGGGAATAGTGCTGGAAATGCCTGTTTTGAGATCTCTCCACAGAAAGCGTTTCCAGACTTCCCCTTCAACACACGAGTTTAACTCTGTAAGTTGAATGCACACATTGAAGACCGTTCTGTTAGGTAGCTCCGTTTTGGTTTTAGAAGCAGACAGTTCTCCTTACAGCATATACTCCCATTCACTGAGAAATGTCCAAACGCAGCTCTTACCAGAAACGTGTTTCTAACTCCTGAATCTAAAGGGAGATTTAACTCACTTAGCTGAACAAACGCACAGCAGAGCAGATTGAAGGATACGTTTCTTCTGTGTTTTAGGCAGAGTTTTACTGCTATTTCGTTATATGCGGGAATAGTGCTGGAAATGCCTGGAAATGCCTGTTTTGAGATCTCTCCACAGAAAGCGTTTCCAGACTTCCCCTTCAACACACGAGTTTAACTCTGTAAGTTGAATGCACACATTGAAGACCGTTCTGTTAGGTAGCTCCGTTTTGGTTTTAGAAGCAGACAGTTCTCCTTACAGCATATACTCCCATTCACTGAGAAATGTCCAAACGCAGCTCTTACCAGAAACGTGTTTCTAACTCCTGAATCTAAAGGGAGATTTAACTCACTTAGCTGAACAAACGCACAGCAGAGCAGATTGAAGGATACGTTTCTTCTGTGTTTTAGGCAGAGTTTTACTGCTATTTCGTTACATGCGGGAATAGTGCTGGAAATGCCTGTTTTGAGATCTCTCCACAGAAAGCGTTTCCAGACTTCCCCTTCAACACACGAGTTTAACTCTGTAAGTTGAATGCACACATTGAAGACCGTTCTGTTAGGTAGCTCCCTTTTGGTTTTAGAAGCAGACAGTTCTCCTTACAGCATATACTCCCATTCACTGAGAAATGTCCAAACGCAGCTCTTACCAGAAACGTGTTTCTAACTCCTGAATCTAAAGGGAGATTTAACTCACTTAGCTGAACGAATGCACAGCAGAGCAGATTGAAGGATACGTTTCTTCTGTGTTTTAGGCAGACCTTTACTACTATTTCCTTATATGCGGGAATAGTGCTGGAAATGCCTGGAAATGCCTGTTTTGAGATCTCTCCACAGAAAGCGTTTCCAGACTTCCCCTTCAACACACGAGTTTAACTCTGTAAGTTGAATGCACACATTGAAGACCGTTCTGTTAGGTAGCTCCGTTATGGTTTTAGAAGCAGACAGTTCTCCTTACAGCATATACTCCCATTCACTGAGAAATGTCCAAACGCAGCTCTTACCAGAAACGTGTTTCTAACTCCTGAATCTAAAGGGAGATTTAACTCACTTAGCTGAACAAACGCACAGCAGAGCAGATTGAAGGATACGTTTCTTCTGTGTTTTAGGCAGAGTTTTAATGCTATTTCGTTATATGCGGGATTAGTGCTGGAAAGGCCTGTTTTGAGATCTCTCCACAGAAAGCGTTTCCAGACTTCCCCTTCAACACACGAGTTTAACTCTGTAAGTTGAATGCACACATTGAAGACCGTTCTGTTAGGTAGCTCCGTTTTGGTTTTAGAAGCAGACAGTTCTCCTTACAGCATATACTCCCATTCACTGAGAAATGTCCAAACGCAGCTCTTACCAGAAACGTGTTTCTAACTCCTGAATCTAAAGGGAGATTTAACTCACTTAGCTGAACAAACGCACAGCAGAGCAGATTGAAGGATACGTTTCTTCTGTGTTTTAGGCAGAGTTTTATTGCTATTTCGTTATATGCGGGAATAGTGCTGGAAAGGCCTGTTTTGAGATCTCTCCACAGAAAGCGTTTCCAGACTTCCCCTTCAACACACGAGTTTAACTCTGTAAGTTGAATGCACACATTGAAGACCGTTCTGTTAGGTAGCTACGTTTTGGTTTTAGAAGCAGACAGTTCTCCTTACAGCATATACTCCCATTCACTGAGAAATGTCCAAACGCAGCTCTTACCAGAAACGTGTTTCTAACTCCTGAATCTAAAGGGAGATTTAACTCACTTAGCTGAACAAACGCACAGCAGAGCAGATTGAAGGATACCTTTCTTCTGTGTTTCAGGCAGAGTTTTACTGCTATTTCTTTATATGCGGGAATAGTGTTGGAAATGCCTGTTTTGAGATCTCTCCACAGAAAGCGTTTCCAGACTTCCCCTTCAACACACGAGTTTAACTCTGTAAGTTGAATGCACACATTGAAGACCGTTCTGTTAGGTAGCTCCGTTTTGGTGTTAGAAGCAGACACTTCTCCTTACAGCATATACTCCCATTCACTGAGAAATGTCCAAACGCAGCTCTTACCAGAAACGTGTTTCTAACTCCTGAATCTAAAGGGAGATTTAACTCACTTAGCTGAACAAACGCACAGAAGAGCAGATTGAAGGATACGTTTCTTCTGTGTTTTAGGCAGAGTTTTACTGCTTTTTCGTTATATGCGGGAATAGTGCTGGAAATGCCTGTTTTGAGATCTCTCCACAGAAAGCGTTTCCAGACTTCCCCTTCAACACACGAGTTTAACTCTGTAAGTTGAATGCACACATTGAAGACCGTTCTGTTAGGTAGCTCCGTTTTGGTTTTAGAAGCAGACAGTTCTCCTTACAGCATATACTCCTATTCACTGAGAAATGTCCAAACGCAGCTCTTACCAGAAACGTGTTTCTAACTCCTGAATCTAAAGGGAGTTTTAACTCACTTAGCTGAACAAATGCACAGCAGAGCAGATTGAAGGATACGTTTCTTCTGTGTTTTACGCAGAGCTTTACTACTATTTCGTTATATGCGGGAATAGTGCTGGAAATGCCTGGAAATGCCTGTTTTGAGATCTCTCCACAGAAAGCGTTTCCAGACTTCCCCTTCAACACACGCGTTTAACTCTGTAAGTTGAATGCACACATTGAAGACCGTTCTGTTAGGTAGCTCCGTTTTGGTTTTAGAAGCAGAGAGTTCTCCTTACAGCATATACTCCCATTCACTGAGAAATGTCCAAACGCAGCTCTTACCAGAAACGTGTTTCTAACTCCTGAATCTAAAGGGAGATTTAACTCACTTAGCTGAACAAACGCACAGCAGAGCAGATTGAAGGATACGTTTCTTCTCTGTTTTAGGCAGAGTTTTACTGCTATTTCGTTATATGCGGGAATAGTGCTGGAAATGCCTGTTTTGAGATCTCTCCACAGAAAGCGTTTCCAGACTTCCCCTTCAACACACGAGTTTAACTCTGTATGTTGAATGCACACATTGAAGACCGTTCTGTTAGGTAGCTCCGTTTTGGTTTTAGAAGCAGACAGTTCTCCTTACAGCATATACTCCCATTCACTGAGAAATGTCCAAACGCAGCTCTTACCAGAAACGTGTTTCTAACTCCTGAATCTAAAGGGAGATTTAACTCACTTAGCTGAACAAACGCACAGCAGAGCAGATTGAAGGATACGTTTCTTCTGTGTTTTAGGCAGAGTTTTACTGCTATTTCGTTATATGCGGGAATAGTGCTGGAAATGCCTGTTTTGAGATCTCTCCACAGAAAGCGTTTCCAGACTTCCCCTTCAACACACGAGTTTAACTCTGTAAGTTGAATGCACACATTGAAGACCGTTCTGTTAGGTAGCTCCGTTTTGGTTTTAGAAGCAGACAGTTCTCCTTACAGCATATACTCCCATTCACTGAGAAATGTCCAAACGCAGCTCTTACCAGAAACGTGTTTCTAACTCCTGAATCTAAAGGGAGATTTAACTCACTTAGCTGAACAAACGCACAGCAGAGCAGATTGAAGGATACGTTTCTTCTGTGTTTTAGGCAGAGTATTACTGCTATTTCGTTATATGCGGGAATAGTGCTGGAAATGACTGTTTTGAGATCTCTCCACAGAAAGCGTTTCCAGACTTCCCCTTCAACACACGAGTTTAACTCTGTAAGTTGAATGCACACATTGAAGACCGTTCTGTTAGGTAGCTCCGTTTTGGTTTTAGAAGCAGACAGTTCTCCTTACAGCATATACTCCCATTCACTGAGAAATGTCCAAACGCAGCTCTTACCAGAAACGTGTTTCTAACTCCTGAATCTAAAGGGAGATTTAACTCACTTAGCTGAACAAACGCACAGCAGAGCAGATTGAAGGATACGTTTCTTCTGTGTTTTAGGCAGAGTTTTACTGCTATTTCGTTATATGCGGGAATAGTGCTGGAAATGCCTGTTTTGAGATCTCTCCACAGAAAGCGTTTCCAGACTTCCCCTTCAACACACGAGTTTAACTCTGTAAGTTGAATGCACAGATTGAAGACCGTTCTGTTAGGTAGCTCCGTTTTGGTTTTAGAAGCAGACAGTTCTCCTTACAGCATATACTCCCATTCACTGAGAAATGTCCAAACGCAGCTCTTACCAGAAACGTGTTTCTAACTCCTGAATCTAAAGGGAGATTTAACTCACTTAGCTGAACAAACGCACAGCAGAGCAGATTGAAGGATACGTTTCTTCTGTGTTTTAGGCAGAGTTTTACTGCTATTTCGTTATATGCGGGAATAGTGCTGGAAATGCCTGTTTTGAGATCTCTCCACAGAAAGCGTTTCCAGACTCCCCCTTCAACACACGAGTTTAACTCTGTAAGTTGAATGCACACATTGAAGACCGTTCTGTTAGGTAGCTACGTTTTGGTTTTAGAAGCAGACAGTTCTCCTTACAGCATATACTCCCATTCACTGAGAAATGTCCAAACGCAGCTCTTACCAGAAACGTGTTTCTAACTCCTGAATCTAAAGGGAGATTTAACTCACTTAGCTGAACAAACGCACAGCAGAGCAGATTGAAAGATACGTTTCTTCTGTGTTTCAGGCAGAGTTTTACTGCTATATCGTTATATGCGGGAATAGTGCTGGAAATGCCTGTTTTGAGATCTCTCCACAGAAAGCGTTTCCAGACTTCCCCTTCAACACACGAGTTTAACTCTGTAAGTTGAATGCACACATTGAAGACCGTTCTGTTAGGTAGCTCCGTTTTGGTGTTAGAAGCAGACAGTTCTCCTTACAGCATATACTCCCATTCACTGAGAAATGTCCAAACGCAGCTCTTACCAGAAACGTGTTTCTAACTCCTGAATCTAAAGGGAGATTTAACTCACTTAGCTGAACAAACGCACAGCAGAGCAGATTGAAGGATACGTTTCTTCTGTGTTTTAGGCAGAGTTTTACTGCTATTTCGTTATATGCGGGAATAGTGCTGGAAATGCCTGTTTTGAGATCTCTCCACAGAAAGCGTTTCCAGACTTCCCCTTCAACACACGAGTTTAACTCTGTAAGTTGAATGCACACATTGAAGACCGTTCTGTTAGGTAGCTCCGTTTTGGTTTTAGAAGCAGACAGTTCTCCTTACAGCATATACTCCCATTCACTGAGAAATGTCCAAACGCAGCTCTTACCAGAAACGTGTTTCTAACTCCTGAATCTAAAGGGAGATTTAACTCACTTAGCTGAACAAACGCACAGCAGAGCAGATTGAAGGATACGTTTCTTCTGTGTTTTAGGCAGAGTTTTACTGCTATTTCGTTATATGCGGGAATAGTGCTGGAAATGCGTGTTTTGAGATCTCTCCACAGAAAGCGTTTCCAGACTTCCCCTTCAACACACGAGTTTAACTCTGTAAGTTGAATGCACACATTGAAGACCGTTCTGTTAGGTAGCTCCGTTTTGGTTTTAGAAGCAGACAGTTCTCCTTACAGCATATACTCCCATTCACTGAGAAATGTCCAAACGCAGCTCTTACCAGAAACGTGTTTCTAACTCCTGAATCTAAAGGGAGATTTAACTCACTTAGCTGAACAAACGCACAGCAGAGCAGATTGAAGGATACGTTTCTTCTGTGTTTTAGGCAGAGTTTTACTGCTATTTCGTTATATGCGGGAATAGTGCTGGAAATGCCTGTTTTGAGATCTCTCCACAGAAAGCGTTTCCAGACTCCCCCTTCAACACACGAGTTTAACTCTGTAAGTTGAATGCACACATTGAAGACCGTTCTGGTGGTAGCTACGTTTTGGTTTTAGAAGCAGACAGTTCTCCTTACAGCATATACTCCCATTCACTGAGAAATGTCCAAACGCAGCTCTTACCAGAAACGTGTTTCTAACTCCTGAATCTAAAGGGAGATTTAACTCACTTAGCTGAACAAACGCACAGCAGAGCAGATTGAAGGATACGTTTCTTCTGTGTTTCAGGCAGAGTTTTACTGCTATTTCGTTATATGCGGGAATAGTGCTGGAAATGCCTGTTTTGAGATCTCTCCACAGAAAGCGTTTCCAGACTTCCCCTTCAACACACGAGTTTAACTCTGTAAGTTGAATGCACACATTGAAGACCGTTCTGTTAGGTAGCTCCGTTTTGGTGTTAGAAGCAGACAGTTCTCCTTACAGCATATACTCCCATTCACTGAGAAATGTCCAAACGCAGCTCTTACCAGAAACGTGTTTCTAACTCCTGAATCTAAAGGGAGATTTAACTCACTTAGCTGAACAAACGCACAGCAGAGCAGATTGAAGGATACGTTTCTTCTGTGTTTTAGGCAGAGTTTTACTGCTATTTCGTTATATGCGGGAATAGTGCTGGAAATGCCTGTTTTGAGATCTCTCCACAGAAAGCGTTTCCAGACTTCCCCTTCAACACACGAGTTTAACTCTGTAAGTTGAATGCACACATTGAAGACCGTTCTGTTAGGTAGCTCCGTTTTGGTTTTAGAAGGAGACAGTTCTCCTTACAGCATATACTCCCATTCACTGAGAAATGTCCAAACGCAGCTCTTACCAGAAACGTGTTTCTAACTCCTGAATCTAAAGGGAGATTTAACTCACTTAGCTGAACAAACGCACAGCAGAGCAGATTGAAGGATACGTTTCTTCTGTGTTTTAGGCAGAGTTTTACTGCTATTTCGTTATATGCGGGAATAGTGCTGGAAATGCCTGTTTTGAGATCTCTCCACAGAAAGCGTTTCCAGACTTCCCCTTCAACACACGAGTTTAACTCTGTAAGTTGAATGCACACATTGAAGACCGTTCTGTTAGGTAGCTCCGTTTTGGTTTTAGAAGCAGACAGTTCTCCTTACAGCATATACTCCCATTCACTGAGAAATGTCCAAACGCAGCTCTAACCAGAAACGTGTTTCTAACTCCTGAATCTAAAGGGAGATTTAACTCACTTAGCTGAACAAACGCACAGCAGAGCAGATTGAAGGATACGTTTCTTCTGTGTTTTAGGCAGAGTTTTACTGCTATTTCGTTATATGCGGGAATAGTGCTGGAAATGCCTGGAAATGCCTGTTTTGAGATCTCTCCACAGAAAGCGTTTCCAGACTTCCCCTTCAACACACGAGTTTAACTCTGTAAGTTGAATGCACACATTGAAGACCGTTCTGTTAGGTAGCTCCGTTTTGGTTTTAGAAGCAGACAGTTCTCCTTACAGCATATACTCCCATTCACTGAGAAATGTCCAAACGCAGCTCTTACCAGAAACGTGTTTCTAACTCCTGAATCTAAAGGGAGATTTAACTCACTTAGCTGAACAAACGCACAGCAGAGCAGATTGAAGGATACGTTTCTTCTGTGTTTTAGGCAGAGTTTTACTGCTATTTCGTTATATGCGGGAATAGTGCTGGAAATGCCTGTTTTGAGATCTCTCCACAGAAAGCGTTTCCAGACTTCCCCTTCAACACACGAGTTTAACTCTGTAAGTTGAATGCACACATTGAAGACCGTTCTGTTAGGTAGCTCCGTTTTGGTTTTAGAAGCAGACAGTTCTCCTTACAGCATATACTCCCATTCACTGAGAAATGTCCAAACGCAGCTCTTACCAGAAACGTGTTTCTAACTCCTGAATCTAAAGGGAGATTTAACTCACTTAGCTGAACAAACGCACAGCACAGCAGATTGAAGGATACGTTTCTTCTGTGTTTTAGGCAGAGTTTTACTGCTATTTCGTTATATGCGGGAATAGTGCTGGAAATGCCTGTTTTGAGATCTCTCCACAGAAAGCGTTTCCAGACTTCCCCTTCAACACACGAGTTTAACTCTGTAAGTTGAATGCACACATTGAAGACCGTTCTGTTAGGTAGCTCCGTTTTGGTTTTAGAAGCAGACAGTTCTCCTTACAGCATATACTCCCATTCACTGAGAAATGTCCAAACGCAGCTCTTACCAGAAACCTGTTTCTAACTCCTGAATCTAAAGGGAGATTTAACTCACTTAGCTGAACAAACGCACAGCAGAGCAGATTGAAGGATACGTTTCTTCTGTGTTTTAGGCAGAGTATTACTGCTATTTCGTTATATGCGGGAATAGTGCTGGAAATGCCTGTTTTGAGATCTCTCCACAGAAAGCGTTTCCAGACTTCCCCTTCAACACACGAGTTTAACTCTGTAAGTTGAATGCACACATTGAAGACCGTTCTGTTAGGTAGCTCCGTTTTGGTTTTAGAAGCAGACAGTTCTCCTTACAGCATATACTCCCATTCACTGATAAATGTCCAAACGCAGCTCTTACCAGAAACGTGTTTCTAACTCCTGAATCTAAAGGGAGATTTAACTCACTTAGCTGAACAAACGCACAGCAGAGCATATTGAAGGATACGTTTCTTCTGTGTTTTAGGCAGAGTTTTACTGCTATTTCGTTATATGCGGGAATAGTGCTGGAAATGCCTGTTTTGAGATCTCTCCACAGAAAGCGTTTCCAGACTCCCCCTTCAACACACGAGTTTAACTCTGTAAGTTGAATGCACACATTGAAGACCGTTCTGTTAGGTAGCTCCGTTTTGGTTTTAGAAGCAGACAGTTCTCCTTACAGCATATACTCCCATTCACTGAGAAATGTCCAAACGCAGCTCTTACCAGAAACGTGTTTCTAACTCCTGAATCTAAAGGGAGATTTAACTCACTTAGCTGAACAAACGCACAGCAGAGCAGATTGAAGGATACGTTTCTTCTGTGTTTTAGGCAGAGTTTTACTGCTATTTCGTTATATGCGGGAATATTGCTGGAAATGCCTGTTTTGATATCTCTCCACAGAAAGCATTTCCAGACATCCCCTTCAACACACGAGTTTAACTCTGTAAGTTGAATGCACAAATTGAAGACCGTTCTGTTAGGTAGCTCCGTTTTGGTTTTAGAAGCAGACAGTTCTCCTTACAGCATATACTCCCATTCACTGAGAAATGTCCAAACGCAGCTCTTACCAGAAACGTGTTTCTAACTCCTGAATCTAAAGGGAGATTTAACTCACTTAGCTGAACAAACGCACAGCAGAGCAGATTGAAGGATACGTTTCTTCTATGTTTTAGGCACAGTTTCACTGCTATTTCGTTATATGCGGGAATAGTGCTGGAAATGCCTGTTTTGAGATCTCTCCACAGAAAGCGTTTCCAGACTTCCCCTTCAACACACGAGTTTAACTCTGTAAGTTGAATGCACACATTGAAGACCGTTCTGTTTGGTAGCTCCGTTTTGGTTTTAGAAGCAGACAGTTCTCCTTACAGCATATACTCCCATTCACTGAGAAATGTCCAAATGCAGCTCTTACCAGAAACGTGTTTCTAACTCCAGAATCTAAAGGGAGATTTAACTCACTTAGCTGAACAAACGCACAGCAGAGCAGATTGAAGGATACGTTTCTTCTGTGTTTAAGGCAGAGTTTTACTGCTATTTCGTTATATGCGGGAATAGTGCTGGAAATGCCTGTTTTGAGATCTCTCCACAGAAAGCGTTTCCAGACTTCCCCTTCAACACACGAGTTTAACTCTGTAAGTTGAATGCACACATTGAAGACCGTTCTGTTAGGTAGCTCCGTTTTGGTTTTAGAAGCAGACAGTTCTCCTTACAGCATATACTCCCATTCACTGAGAAATGTCCAAACGCAGCTCTTACCAGCAACGTGTTTCTAACTCCTGAATCTAAAGGGAGATTTAACTCACTTAGCTGAACAAACGCACAGCAGAGCAGATTGAAGGATACGTTTCTTCTGTGTTTTAGGCAGAGTTTTACTGCTATTTCGTTATATGAGGGAATAGTGCTGGAAATGCCTGTTTTGAGATCTCTCCACAGAAAGCGTTTCCAGACTTCCCCTTCAACACACGAGTTTAACTCTGTAAGTTGAATGCACACATTGAAGACCGTTCTGTTAGGTAGCTCCGTTTTGGTTTTAGAAGCAGACAGTTCTCCTTACAGCATATACTCCCATTCACTGAGAAATGTCCAAACGCAGCTCTTACCAGAAACGTGTTTCTAACTCCTGAATCTAAAGGGAGATTTAACTCACTTAGCTGAACAAACGCACAGCAGAGCAGATTGAAGGATACGTTTCTTCTATGTTTTAGGCACAGTTTCACTGCTATTTCGTTATATGCGGGAATAGTGCTGGAAATGCCTGTTTTGAGATCTCTCCACAGAAAGCGTTTCCAGACTTCCCCTTCAACACACGAGTTTAACTCTGTAAGTTGAATGCACACATTGAAGACCGTTCTGTTAGGTAGCTCCGTTTTGGTTTTAGAAACAGACAGTTCTCCTTACAGCATATACTCCCATTCACTGAGAAATGTCCAAACGCAGCTCTTACCAGAAACGTGTTTCTAACTCCTGAATCTAAAGGGAGATTTAACTCACTTAGCTGAACAAACGCACAGCAGAGCAGATTGAAGGATACGTTTCTTCTGTGTTTTAGGCAGAGTTTTACTGCTATTTCGTTATATGCGGGAATAGTGCTGGAAATGCCTGGAAATGCCTGTTTTGAGATCTCTCCACAGAAAGCGTTTCCAGACTTCCCCTTCAACACACGAGTTTAACTCTGTAAGTTGAATGCACACATTGAAGACCGTTCTGTTAGGTAGCTCCGTTTTGGTTTTAGAAGCAGACAGTTCTCCTTACAGCATATACTCCCATTCACTGAGAAATGTCCAAACGCAGCTCTTACCAGAAACGTGTTTCTAACTCCTGAATCTAAAGGGAGATTTAACTCACTTAGCTGAACAAACGCACAGCAGAGCAGATTGAAGGATACGTTTCTTCTGTGTTTTAGGCAGAGTTTTACTGCTATTTCGTTATATGCGGGAATAGTGCTGGAAATGCCTGTTTTGAGATCTCTCCACAGAAAGCGTTTCCAGACTTCCCCTTCAACACACGAGTTTAACTCTGTAAGATGAATGGACACATTGAAGACCGTTCTGTTAGGTAGCTCCGTTTTGGTTTTAGAAGCAGACAGTTCTCCTTACAGCATATACTCCCATTCACTGAGAAATGTCCAAACGCAGCTCTTACCAGAAACGTGTTTCTAACTATTGAAACTAAAGGGAGATTTAACTCACTTAGCTGAACAAACGCACAGCAGAGCAGATTGAAGGATACGTTTCTTCTATGTTTTAGGCACAGTTTCACTGCTATTTCGTTATATGCGGGAATAGTGCTGGAAATGCCTGTTTTGAGATCTCTCCACAGAAAGCGTTTCCAGACTTCCCCTTCAACACACGAGTTTAACTCTGTAAGTTGAATGCAAAAATTGAAGACCGTTCTGTTTGGTAGCTCCGTTTTGGTTTTAGAAGCAGACAGTTCTCCTTACAGCATATACTCCCATTCACTGAGAAATGTCCAAACGAAGCTCTTACCAGAAACGTGTTTCTAACTCCAGAATCTAAAGGGAGATTTAACTCACTTAGCTGAACAAACGCACAGCAGAGCAGATTGAAGGATACGTTTCTTCTGTGTTTAAGGCAGAGTTTTACTGCTATTTCGTTATATGCGGGAATAGTGCTGGAAATGCCTGTTTTGAGATCTCTCCACAGAAAGCGTTTCCAGACTTCCCCTTCAACACACGAGTTTAACTCTGTAAGTTGAATGCACACATTGAAGACCGTTCTGTTAGGTAGCTCAGTTTTGGTTCTAGAAGCAGACAGTTCTCCTTACAGCGTATACTCCCATTCACTGAGAAATGTCCAAACGCAGCTCTTACCAGAAACGTGTTTCTAACTCCTGAATCTAAAGGGAGATTTAACTCACTTAGCTGAACAAACGCACAGCAGAGCAGATTGAAGGATACGTTTCTTCTGTGTTTTAGGCAGAGTTTTACTGCTATTTCGTTATATGCCGGAATAGTGCTGGAAATGCCTGTTTTGAGATCTCTCCACAGAAAGCGTTTCCAGACTTCCCCTTCAACACACGAGTTTAACTCTGTAAGTTGAATGCACACATTGAAGACCGTTCTGTTAGGTAGCTCCGTTTTGGTTTTAGAAGCAGACAGTTCTCCTTACAGCATATACTCCCATTCACTGAGAAATGTCCAAACGCAGCTCTTACCAGAAACGTGTTTCTAACTCCATAATCTAAAGGGAGATTTAACTCACTTAGCTGAACAAACGCACAGCAGAGCAGATTGAAGGATACGTTTCTTCTGTGTTTAAGGCAGAGTTTTACTGCTATTTCGTTATATGCGGGAATAGTGCGGGAAATGCCTGTTTTGAGATCTCTCCACAGAAAGCGTTTCCAGACTTCCCCTTCAACACACGAGTTTAACTCTGTAAGTTGAATGCACACATTGAAGACCGTTCTGTTAGGTAGCTCAGTTTTGGTTTTAGAAGCAGACAGTTCTCCTTACAGCGTATACTCCCATTCACTGAGAAATGTCCAAACGCAGCTCTTACCAGAAACGTGTTTCTAACTCCTGAATCTAAAGGGAGATTTAACTCACTTAGCTGAACAAACGCACAGCAGAGCAGATTGAAGGATACGTTTCTTCTGTGTTTTAGGCAGAGTTTTACTGCTATTTCGTTATATGCGGGAATAGTGCTGGAAATGCCTGTTTTGAGATCTCTCCACAGAAAGCGTTTCCAGACTTCCCCTTCAACACACGAGTTTAACTCTGTAAGTTGAATGCAAAAATTGAAGACCGTTCTGTTTGGTAACTCCGTTTTGGTTTTAGAAGCAGACAGTTCTCCTTACAGCATATACTCCCATTCACTGAGAAATGTCCAAACGCAGCTCTTACCAGAAACGTGTTTCTAACTCCAGAATCTAAAGGGAGATTTAACTCACTTAGCTGAACAAACGCACAGCAGAGCAGATTGAAGGATACGTTTCTTCTGTGTTTAAGGCAGAGTTTTACTGCTATTTCGTTATATGCGGGAATAGTGCTGGAAATGCCTGTTTTGAGATCTCTCCACAGAAAGCGTTTCCAGACTTCCCCTTCAACACACGAGTTTAACTCTGTAAGTTGAATGCACACATTGAAGACCGTTCTGTTAGGTAGCTCAGTTTTGGTTTTAGAAGCAGACAGTTCTCCTTACAGCGTATACTCCCATTCACTGAGAAATGTCCAAACGCAGCTCTTACCAGAAACGTGTTTCTAACTCCTGAATCTAAAGGGAGATTTAACTCACTTAGCTGAACAAACGCACAGCAGAGCAGATTGAAGGATACGTTTCTTCTGTGTTTTAGGCAGAGTTTTACTGCTATTTCGTTATATGCGGGAATAGTGCTGGAAATGCCTGTTTTGAGATCTCTCCACAGAAAGCGTTTCCAGACTTCCCCTTCAACACACGAGTTTAACTCTGTAAGTTGAATGCACACATTGAAGACCGTTCTGTTAGGTAGCTCCGTTTTGGTTTTAGAAGCAGACAGTTCTCCTTACAGCATATACTCCCATTCACTGAGAAATGTCCAAACGCAGCTCTTACCAGAAACGTGTTTCTAACTCCTGAATCTAAAGGGAGATTTAACTCACTTAGCTGAACAAACGCACAGCAGAGCAGATTGAAGGATACGTTTCTTCTGTGTTTTAGGCAGAGTTTTACTGCTATTTCGTTATGTGCCGGAATAGTGCTGGAAATGCCTGTTTTGAGATCTCTCCACAGAAAGCGTTTCCAGACTTCCCCTTCAACACACGAGTTTAACTCTGTAAGTTGAATGCACACATTGAAGACCGTTCTGTTAGGTAGCTCCGTTTTGGTTTTAGAAGCAGACAGTTCTCCTTACAGCATATACTCCCATTCACTGAGAAATGTCCAAACGCAGCTCTTACCAGAACCGTGTTTCTAACTCCTGAATTTAAAGGGAGATTTAACTCACTTAGCTGAACAAACGCACAGCAGAGCAGATTGAAGGATACGTTTCTTCTATGTTTTAGGCACAGTTTCACTGCTATTTCGTTATATGCGGGAATAGTGCTGGAAATGCCTGTTTTGAGATCTCTCCACAGAAAGCGTTTCCAGACTTCCCCTTCAACACACGAGTTTAACTCTGTAAGTTGAATGCAAAAATTGAAGACCGTTCTGTTTGGTAGCTCCGTTTTGGTTTTAGAAGCAGACAGTTCTCCTTACAGCATATACTCCCATTCACTGAGAAATGTCCAAACGCAGCTCTTACCAGAAACGTGTTTCTAACTCCAGAATCTAAAGGGAGATTTAACTCACTTAGCTGAACAAACGCACAGCAGAGCAGATTGAAGGATACGTTTCTTCTGTGTTTAAGGCAGAGTTTTACTGCTATTTCGTTATATGCGGGAATAGTGCTGGAAATGCCTGTTTTGAGATCTCTCCACAGAAAGCGTTTCCAGACTTCCCCGTCAACACACGAGTTTAACTCTGTAAGTTGAATGCACACATTGAAGACCGTTCTGTTAGGTAGCTCCGTTTTGGTTTTAGAAGCAGACAGTTCTCCTTACAGCGTATACTCCCATTCACTGAGAAATGTCCAAACGCAGCTCTTACCAGAAACGTGTTTCTAACTCCTGAATCTAAAGGGAGTTTTAACTCACTTAGCTGAACAAACGCACAGCAGAGCAGATTGAAGGATACGTTTCTTCTGTGTTTTAGGCAGAGTTTTACTGCTATTTCGTTATATGCGGGAATAGTGCTGGAAATGCCTGTTTTGAGATCTCTCCACAGAAAGCGTTTCCAGACTTCCCCTTCAATACACGAGTTTAACTCTGTAAGTTGAATGCACACATTGAAGACCGTTCTGTTAGGTAGCTCCGTTTTGGTTTTAGAAGCAGACAGTTCTCCTTACAGCATATACTCCCATTCACTGAGAAATGTCCAAACGCAGCTCTTACCAGAAACGTGTTTCTAACTCCTGAATCTAAAGGGAGATTTAACTCACTTAGCTGAACAAACGCACAGCAGAGCAGATTGAAGGATACGTTTCTTCTGTGTTTTAGGCAGAGTTTTACTGCTATTTCGTTATATGCGGGAATAGTGCTGGAAATGCCTGGAAATGCCTGTTTTGAGATCTCTCCACAGAAAGCGTTTCCAGACATCCCCTTCAACACAAGAGTTTAACTCTGTAAGTTGAATGCACACATTGAAGACCGTTCTGTTAGGTAGCTCCGTTTTGGTTTTAGAAGCAGACAGTTCTCCTTACAGCATATATTCCCATTCACTGAGAAATGTCCAAACGCAACACTTACCAGAAACGTGTTTCTAACTCCTGAATCTAAAGGGAGATTTAACTCACTTAGCTGAACAAACGCACAGCAGAGCAGATTGAAGGATACGTTTCTTCTGTGTTTTTGGCAGAGTTTTACTGCTATTTCGTTATATGCGGGAATAGTGCTGGAAATGCCTGTTTTGAGATCTCTCCACAGAAAGCGTTTCCAGACTTCCCCTTCAACACACGAGTTTAACTCTGTAAGTTGAATGCACACATTGAAGACCGTTCTGTTAGGTAGCTCCGTTTTGGTTTTAGAAGCAGACAGTTCTCCTTACAGCATATACTCCCATTCACTGAGAAATGTCCAAACGCAGCCCTTACCAGAACCGTGTTTCTAACTCCTGAATCTAAAGGGAGATTTAACTCACTTAGCTGAACAAACGCACAGCAGAGCAGATTGAAGGATACGTTTCTTCTATGTTTTAGGCACAGTTTCACTGCTATTTCGTTATATGCGGGAATAGTGCTGGAAATGCCTGTTTGAGATCTCTCCACAGAAAGCATTTCCAGACTTCCCCTTCAACACACGAGTTTAACTCTGTAAGTTGAATGCACACATTGAAGACCGTTCTGTTAGGTAGCTCCGTTTTGGTTTTAGAAGCAGACAGTTCTCCTTACAGCATATACTCCCATTCACTGAGAAATGTCCAAACGCAGCTCTTACCAGAAACGTGTTTCTAACTCCTGAATCTAAAGGGAGATTTAACTCACTTAGCTGAACAAACGCACAGCAGAGCAGATTGAAGGATACGTTTCTTCTATGTTTTAGGCAGAGTTTTACTGCTATTTCGTTATATGCGGGAATAGTGCTGGAAATGCCTGTTTTGATATCTCTCCACAGAAAGCGTTTCCAGACTTGCCCTTCAACACACGAGTTTAACTCCGTAAGTTGAATGCAAAAATTGAAGACCGTTCTGTTTGGTAGCTCAGTTTTGGTTTTAGAAGCAGACAGTTCTCCTTACAGCATATACTCCCATTCACTGAGGAATGTCCAAACGCAGCTCTTACCAGAAACGTGTTTCTAACTCCTGAATCTAAAGGGAGATTTAACTCACTTAGCTGAACAAACGCACAGCAGAGCAGATTGAAGGATACGTTTCTTCTGTGTTTTAGGCAGAGTTTTACTGCTATTTCGTTATATGCGGGAATAGTGCTGGAAATGCCTGTTTTGAGATCTCTCCACAGAAAGCGTTTCCAGACTTCCCCTTCAACACACGAGTTTAACTCTGTAAGTTGAATGCACACATTGAAGACCGTTCTGTTAGGTAGCTCCGTTTTGGTTTTAGAAGCAGACAGTTCTCCTTACAGCATATACTCCCATTCACTGAGAAATGTCCAAACGCAGCTCTTACCAGAAACGTGTTTCTAACTCCTGAATCTAAAGGGAGATTTAACTCACTTAGCTGAACAAAAGCACAGCAGAGCAGATTGAAGGATACGTTTCTTCTGTGTTTTAGACAGAGTTTTACTGCTATTTCGTTATATGCGGGAATAGGGCTGGAAATGCCTGTTTTGAGATCTCTCCACAGAAAGCGTTTCCAGACTTCCCCTTCAACACACGAGTTTAACTCTGTACGTTGAATGCACACATTGAAGACCGTTCTGTTAGGTAGCTCCGTTTTGGTTTTAGAAGCAGACACTTCTCCTTACAGCATATACTCCCATTCACTGAGGAATGTCCAAACGCAGCTCTTACCAGAAACGTGTTTCTAACTCCTGAATCTAAAGGGAGATTTAACTCACTTAGCTGAAGAAACGCACTGCAGAGCAGATTGAAGGATACGTTTCTTCTCTGTTTTAGGCAGAGTTTTACTGCTATTTCGTTATATGCGGAAATAGTGCTGGAAATGCCTGTTTTGAGATCTCTCCACAGAAAGCGTTTCCAGACTTCCCCTTCAACACACGAGTTTAACTCTGTAAGTTGAATGCAAAAATTGAAGACCGTTCTGTTTGGTAGCTCCGTTTTGGTTTTTGAAGCAGACAGTTCTCCTTACAGCATATACTCCCATTCACTGAGAAATGTCCAAACGCAGCTCTTACCAGAAACGTGTTTCTAACTCCAGAATCTAAAGGGAGATTTAACTCACTTAGCTGAACAAACGCACAGCAGAGCAGATTGAAGGATACGTTTCTTCTGTGTTTAAGGCAGAGTTTTACTGCTATTTCGTTATATGCGGGAATAGTGCTGGAAATGCCTGTTTTGAGATCTCTCCACAGAAAGCGTTTCCAGACTTCCCCTTCAACACACGAGTTTAACTCTGTAAGTTGAATGCACACATTGAAGACCGTTCTGTTAGGTAGCTCCGTTTTGGTTTTAGAAGCAGACACTTCTCCTTACAGCGTATACTCCCATTCACTGAGAAATGTCCAAACGCAGCTCTTACCAGAAACGTGTTTCTAACTCCTGAATCTAAAGGGAGTTTTAACTCACTTAGCTGAACAAACGCACAGCAGAGCCGATTGAAGGATACGTTTCTTCTGTGTTTTAGGCAAAGTTTTACTGCTATTTCGTTATATGCGGGAATAGTGCTGGAAATCCCTGGAAATGCCTGTTTTGAGATCTCTCCACAGAAAGCGTTTCCAGACATCCCCTTCAACACACGAGTTTAACTCTGTAAGTTGAATGCACACATTGAAGACCGTTCTGTTAGGTAGCTCCGTTTTGGTTTTAGAAGCAGACAGTTCTCCTTACAGCATATACTCCCATTCACTGAGAAATGTCCAAACGCAGCTCTTACCAGAAACGTGTTTCTAACTCCTGAATCTAAAGGGAGATTTAACTCACTTAGCTGAACAAACGCACAGCAGAGCAGATTGAAGGATACGTTTCTTCTGTGTTTTAGGCAGAGTTTTACTGCTATTTCGTTATATGCGGGAATAGTGCTGGAAATGCCTGTTTTGAGATCTCTCCACAGAAAGCGTTTCCAGACTTCCCCTCCAACACACGAGTTTAACTCTGTAAGTTGAATGCACACATTGAAGACCGTTCTGTTAGGTAGCTCCGTTTTGGTTTTAGAAGCAGACAGTTCTCCTTACAGCATATACTCCCATTCACTGAGAAATGTCCAAACGCAGCTCTTACCAGAAACGTGTTTCTAACTCCTGAATCTAAAGGGAGATTTAACTCACTTAGCTGAACAAACGCACAGCAGAGCAGATTGAAGGATACGTTTCTTCTATGTTTTAGGCAGAGTTTTACTGCTATTTCGTTATATGCGGGAATAGTGCTGGAAATGCCTGTTTTGATATCTCTCCACAGAAAGCGTTTCCAGACTTCCCCTTCAACACACGAGTTTAACTCCGTAAGTTGAATGCAAAAATTGAAGACCGTTCTGTTTGGTAGCTCAGTTTTGGTTTTAGAAGCAGACAGTTCTCCTTACAGCATATACTCCCATTCACTGAGGAATGTCCAAACGCAGCTCTTACCAGAAACGTGTTTCTAACTCCTGAATCTAAAGGGAGGTTTAACTCACTTAGCTGAACAAACGCACAGCAGAGCAGATTGAAGGATACGTTTCTTCTGTGTTTTAGGCAGAGTTTTACTGCTATTTCGTTATATGCGGGAATAGTGCTGGAAATGCCTGTTTTGAGATCTCTCCACAGAAAGCGTTTCCAGACTTCCCCTTCAACACACGAGTTTAACTCTGTAAGTTGAATGCACACATTGAAGACCGTTCTGTTAGGTAGCTCCGTTTTGGTTTTAGAAGCAGACAGTTCTCCTTACAGCATATACTCCCATTCACTGAGAAATGTCCAAACGCAGCTCTTACCAGAAACGTGTTTCCAACTCCTGAATCTAAAGGGAGATTTAACTCACTTAGCTGAACAAAAGCACAGCAGAGCAGATTGAAGGATACGTTTCTTCTGTGTTTTAGACAGAGTTTTACTGCTATTTCGTTATATGCGGGAATAGGGCTGGAAATGCCTGTTTTGAGATCTCTCCACAGAAAGCGTTTCCAGACTTCCCCTTCAACACACGAGTTTAACTCTGTAAGTTGAATGCACACATTGAAGCCCGTTCTGTTAGGTAGCTCCGTTTTGGTTTTAGAAGCAGACACTTCTCCTTACAGCATATACTCCCATTCACTGAGGAATCTCCAAACGCAGCTCTTACCAGAAACGTGTTTCTAACTCCTGAATCTAAAGGGAGATTTAACTCACTTAGCTGAAGAAACGCACTGCAGAGCAGATTGAAGGATACGTTTCTTCTCTGTTTTAGGCAGAGTTTTACTGCTATTTCGTTATATGCGGGAATAGTGCTGGAAATGCCTGTTTTGAGATCTCTCCACAGAAAGCGTTTCCAGACTTCCCCTTCAACACACGAGTTTAACTCTGTAAGTTGAATGCACACATTGAAGACCGTTCTGTTAGGTAGCTCCGTTTTGGTTTTAGAAGCAGACAGTTCTCCTTACAGCATATACTCCCATTCACTGAGAAATGTCCAAACGCAGCTCTTAGAAGAAACGTGTTTCTAACTCCTGAATCTAAAGGGAGATTTAACTCACTTAGCTGAACAAACGCACAGCAGAGCAGATTGAAGGATACCTTTCTTCTGTGTTTTAGGCAGAGTTTTACTGCTATTTCGTTATATGCGGGAATAGTGCTGGAAATGCCTGTTTTGAGATCTCTCCACAGAAAGCGTTTCCAGACTTCCCCTTCAACACACGAGTTTAACCCTGTAAGTTGAATGCAAAAATTGAAGACCGTTCTGTTAGGTAGCTCCGTTTTGGTTTTAGAAGCAGACAGTTCTCCTTACAGCATATACTCCCATTCACTGAGAAATGTCCAAACGCAGCTCTTACCAGAAACGTGTTTCTAACTCCTGAATCTAAAGGGAGATTTAACTCACTTAGCTGAACAAACGCACAGCAGAGCAGATTGAAGGATACGTTTCTTCTGTGTTTAAGGCAGAGTTTTACTGCTATTTCGTTATATGCGGGAATAGTGCTGGAAATGCCTGTTTTGAGATCTCTCCACAGAAAGCGTTTCCAGACTTCCCCTTCAACACACGAGTTTAACTCTGTAAGTTGAATGCACACATTGAAGACCGTTCTGTTAGGTAGCTCAGTTTTGGTTTTAGAAGCAGACAGTTCTCCTTACAGCATATACTCCCATTCACTGAGAAATGTCCAAACGCAGCTCTTATCAGAAACGTGTTTCTAACTCCTGAATCTAAAGGGAGATTTAACTCACTCAGCTGAACAAACGCACAGCAGAGCAGATTGAAGGATACGTTTCTTCTGTGTTTTAGGCAGAGTTTTATTGCTATTTCGTTATATGCGGGAATAGTGCTGGAAATGCCTGTTTTGAGATCTCTCCACAGAAAGCGTTTCCAGACTTCCCCTTCAACACACGAGTTTAACTCTGTAAGTTGAATGCAAAAATTGAAGACCGTTCTGTTTGGTAGCTCCGTTTTGGTTTTAGAAGCAGACAGTTCTGCTTACAGCATATACTCCCATTCACTGAGAAATGTCCAAACGCAGCTCTTACCAGAAACGTGTTTCTAACTCCTGAATCTAAAGGGAGATTTAACTCACTTAGCTGAACAAACGCACAGCAGAGCAGATTGAAGGATACGTTTCTTCTGTGTTTTAGGCAGAGTTTTACTGCTATTTCGTTATATGCGGGAATAGTGCTGGAAATGCCTGGAAATGCCTGTTTTGAGATCTCTCCACAGAAAGCGTTTCCAGACTTCCCCTTCAACACACGAGTTTAACTCTGTAAGTTGAATGCACACATTGAAGACCGTTCTGTTAGGTAGCTCCGTTTTGGTTTTAGAAGCAGACAGTTCTCCTTACAGCATATACTCCCATTCACTGAGGAATGTCCAAACGCAGCTCTTACCAGAAACGTGTTTCTAACTCCTGAATCTAAAGGGAGATTTAACTCACTTAGCTGAAGAAACGCACTGCAGAGCAGATTGAATGATACGTTTCTTCTGTGTTTTAGGCAGAGTTTTACTGCTATTTCGTTATATGCGGGAATAGTGCTGGAAATGCCTGTTTTGAGATCTCTCAACAGAAAGCGTTTCCAGACTTCCCCTTCAACACACGAGTTTAACTGTGTAAGTTGAATGCACACATTGAAGACCGTTCTGTTAGGTAGCTCCGTTTTGGTTTTAGAAGCAGACAGTTCTCCTTACAGCATATACTCCCATTCACTGAGAAATGTCCAAACGCAGCTCTTACCAGAAACGTGTTTCTAACTCCTGAATCTAAAGGGAGATTTAACTCACTTAGCTGAACAAACGCACAGCAGAGCAGATTGAAGGATACCTTTCTTCTTTGTTTTAGGCAGAGTTTTACTGCTATTTCGTTATATGCGGGAATAGTGCTGGAAATGCCTGTTTTGAGATCTCTCCACAGAAAGCGTTTCCAGACTTCCCCTTCAACACACGAGTTTAACTCTGTAAGTTGAATGCACACATTGACGACCGTTCTGTTAGGTAGCTCCGTTTTGGTTTTAGAAGCAGACAGTTCTCCTTACAGCATATACTCCCATTCACTGAGAAATGTCCAAACGCAGCTCTTACCAGAAACGTGTTTCTAACTCCTGAATCTAAAGGGAGATTTAACTCACTTAGCTGAACAAACGCACAGCAGAGCAGATTGAAGGATACGTTTCTTCTGTGTTTAAGGCAGAGTTTTACTGCTATTTCGTTATATGCGGGAATAGTGCTGGAAATGCCTGTTTTGAGATCTCTCCACAGAAAGCGTTTCCAGACTTCCCCTTCAACACACGAGTTTAACTCTGTAAGTTGAATGCACACATTGAAGACCGTTCTGTTAGGTAGCTCAGTTTTGGTTTTAGAAGCAGACAGTTCTCCTTACAGCATATACTCCCATTCACTGAGAAATGTCCAAACGCAGCTCTTACCAGAAACGTGTTTCTAACTCCTGAATCTAAAGGGAGATTTAACTCACTTAGCTGAACAAACGCACAGCAGAGCAGATTGAAGGATACGTTTCTTCTGTGTTTAAGGCAGAGTTTTACTGCTATTTCGTTATATGCGGGAATAGTGGTGGAAATGCCTGTTTTGAGATCTCTCCACAGAAAGCGTTTCCAGACTTCCCCTTCAACACACGAGTTTAACTCTGTAAGGTGAATGCACACATTGAAGACCGTTCTGTTAGGTAGCTCAGTTTTGGTTTTAGATGCAGATGGTTCTCCTTACAGCGTATACTCCCATTCACTGAGAAATGTCCAAACGCAGCTCTTACCAGAAACGTGTTTCTAACTCCTGAATCTAAAGGGAGATTTAACTCACTTAGCTGAACAAACGCACAGCAGAGCAGATTGACGGATACGTTTCTTCTATGTTTTAGGCACAGTTTCACTGCTATTTCGTTATATGCGGGAATAGTGCTGGAAATGCCTGTTTTGAGATCTCTCCACAGAAAGCGTTTCCAGACTTCCCCTTCAACACACGAGTTTAACTCTGTAAGTTGAATGCAAAAATTGAAGACCGTTCTGTTTGGTAGCTCCGTTTTGGTTTTAGAAGCAGACAGTTCTCCTTACAGCATATACTCCCATTCACTGAGAAATGTCCAAACGCAGCTCTTACCAGAAACGTGTTTCTAACTCCAGAATCTAAAGGGAGATTTAACTCACTTAGCTGAACAAACGCACAGCAGAGCAGATTGAAGAATACCTTTCTTCTGTGTTTAAGGCAGAGTTTTACTGCTATTTCGTTATATGCGGGAATAGTGCTGGAAATGCCTGTTTTGAGATCTCTCCACAGAAAGCGTTTCCAGACTTCCCCTTCAACACACGAGTTTAACTCTGTAAGTTGAATGCACACATTGAAGACCGTTCTGTTAGGTAGCTCCGTTTTGGTTTTAGAAGCAGACAGTTCTCCTTACAGCATATACTCCCATTCACTGAGAAATGTCCAAACGCAGCTCTTACCAGAAACGTGTTTCTAACTCCTGAATCTACTGGGAGATTTAACTCACTTAGCTGAACAAACGCACAGCAGAGCAGATTGAAGGATACGTTTCTTCTGTGTTTTAGGCAGAGTTTTACTGCTATTTCGTTATATGCGGGAATAGTGCTGGAAATGCCTGGAAATGCCTGTTTTGAGATCTCTCCACAGAAAGCGTTTCCAGACTTCCCCTTCAACACACGAGTTTAACTCTGTAAGTTGAATGCACACATTGAAGACCGTTCTGTTAGGTAGCTCCGTTTTGGTTTTAGAAGCAGACAGTTCTCCTTACAGCATATACTCCCATTCACTGAGAAATGTCCAAACGCAGCTCTTACCAGAAACGTGTTTCTAACTCCTGAGTCTAAAGGGAGATTTAACTGACTTAGCTGAACAAACGCACAGCAGAGCAGATTGAAGGATACGTTGCTTCTGTGTTTTAGGCAGAGTTATACTGCTATTTCGTTATATGCGGGAATAGTGCTGGAAATGCCTGTTTTGAGATCTCTCCAAAGAAAGCGTTTCCAGACTTCCCCTTCAACACACGATTTTAACTCTGTAAGTTGAATGCCCACATTGAAGACCGTTGTGTTAGGTAGCTCCGTTTTGGTTTTAGAAGCAGACAGTTCTCCTTACAGCATATACTCCCATTCACTGAGAAATGTCCAAACGCAGCTCTTACCAGAAACGTGTTTCTAACTCCTGAATCTAAAGGGAGATTTAACTCACTTAGCTGAACAAACGCACAGCAGTGCAGATTGAAGGATACGTTTCTTCTGTGTTTTAGGCAGAGTTTTACTGCTATTTCGTTATATGCAGGGATAGTGCTGGAAATGCCTGTTTTGAGATCTCTCCACAGAAAGCGTTTCCAGACTTCCCCTTCAACACACGAGTTTAACTCTGTAAGTTGAATGCACACATTGAAGACCGTTCTGTTAGGTAGCTCAGTTTTGGTTTTAGAAGCAGACAGTTCTCCTTACAGCATATACTCCCATTCACTGAGAAATGTCCAAACGCAGCTCTTACCAGAAACGTGTTTCTAACTCCTGAATCTAAAGGGAGATTTAACTCACTTAGCTGAACAAACGCACAGCAGAGCAGATTGAAGGATACGTTTCTTCTGTGTTTTAGGCAGAGTTTTACTGCTATTTCGTTATATGCGGGAATAGTGCTGGAAATGCCTGTTTTGAGATCTCTCCACAGAAAGCGTTTCCAGAATTCCCCTTCAACACACGAGTTTAACTCTGTAAGTTGAATGCACACATTGAAGACCGTTCTGTTAGGTAGCTCCGTTTTGGTTTTGGAAGCAGACAGTTCTCCTTACAGCATATACTCCCATTCACTGAGAAATGTCCAAACGCAGCTCTTACCAGAAACGTGTTTCTAACTCCTGAATCTAAAGGGAGATTTAACTCACTTAGCTGAACAAACGCACAGCAGAGCAGATTGAAGGATACGTTTCTTCTGTGTTTTAGGCAGAGTTTTACTGCTATTTCGTTATATGCGGGAATAGTGCTGGAAATGCCTGGAAATGCCTGTTTTGAGATCTCTCCACAGAAAGCGTTTCCAGACTTCCCCTTCAACACACGAGTTTAACTCTGTAAGTTGAATGCACACATTGAAGACCGTTCTGTTAGGTAGCTCCGTTTTGGTTTTAGAAGCAGACAGTTCTCCTTACAGCATATACTCCCATTCACTGAGGAATGTCCAAACGCAGCTCTTACCAGAAACGTGTTTCTAACTCCTGAATCTAAAGGGAGATTTAACTCACTTAGCTGAAGAAACGCACTGCAGAGCAGATTGAATGATACGTTTCTTCTGTGTTTTAGGCAGAGTTTTACTGCTATTTCGTTATATGCGGGAATAGTGCTGGAAATGCCTGTTTTGAGATCTCTCAACAGAAAGCGTTTCCAGACTTCCCCTTCAACACACGAGTTTAACTGTGTAAGTTGAATGCACACATTGAAGACCGTTCTGTTAGGTAGCTCCGTTTTGGTTTTAGAAGCAGACAGTTCTCCTTACAGCATATACTCCCATTCACTGAGAAATGTCCAAACGCAGCTCTTACCAGAAACGTGTTTCTAACTCCTGAATCTAAAGGGAGATTTAACTCACTTAGCTGAACAAACGCACAGCAGAGCAGATTGAAGGATACCTTTCTTCTTTGTTTTAGGCAGAGTTTTACTGCTATTTCGTTATATGCGGGAATAGTGCTGGAAATGCCTGTTTTGAGATCTCTCCACAGAAAGCGTTTCCAGACTTCCCCTTCAACACACGAGTTTAACTCTGTAAGTTGAATGCACACATTGACGACCGTTCTGTTAGGTAGCTCCGTTTTGGTTTTAGAAGCAGACAGTTCTCCTTACAGCATATACTCCCATTCACTGAGAAATGTCCAAACGCAGCTCTTACCAGAAACGTGTTTCTAACTCCTGAATCTAAAGGGAGATTTAACTCACTTAGCTGAACAAACGCACAGCAGAGCAGATTGAAGGATACGTTTCTTCTGTGTTTAAGGCAGAGTTTTACTGCTATTTCGTTATATGCGGGAATAGTGCTGGAAATGCCTGTTTTGAGATCTCTCCACAGAAAGCGTTTCCAGACTTCCCCTTCAACACACGAGTTTAACTCTGTAAGTTGAATGCACACATTGAAGACCGTTCTGTTAGGTAGCTCAGTTTTGGTTTTAGAAGCAGACAGTTCTCCTTACAGCATATACTCCCATTCACTGAGAAATGTCCAAACGCAGCTCTTACCAGAAACGTGTTTCTAACTCCTGAATCTAAAGGGAGATTTAACTCACTTAGCTGAACAAACGCACAGCAGAGCAGATTGAAGGATACGTTTCTTCTGTGTTTAAGGCAGAGTTTTACTGCTATTTCGTTATATGCGGGAATAGTGGTGGAAATGCCTGTTTTGAGATCTCTCCACAGAAAGCGTTTCCAGACTTCCCCTTCAACACACGAGTTTAACTCTGTAAGGTGAATGCACACATTGAAGACCGTTCTGTTAGGTAGCTCAGTTTTGGTTTTAGATGCAGATGGTTCTCCTTACAGCGTATACTCCCATTCACTGAGAAATGTCCAAACGCAGCTCTTACCAGAAACGTGTTTCTAACTCCTGAATCTAAAGGGAGATTTAACTCACTTAGCTGAACAAACGCACAGCAGAGCAGATTGACGGATACGTTTCTTCTATGTTTTAGGCACAGTTTCACTGCTATTTCGTTATATGCGGGAATAGTGCTGGAAATGCCTGTTTTGAGATCTCTCCACAGAAAGCGTTTCCAGACTTCCCCTTCAACACACGAGTTTAACTCTGTAAGTTGAATGCAAAAATTGAAGACCGTTCTGTTTGGTAGCTCCGTTTTGGTTTTAGAAGCAGACAGTTCTCCTTACAGCATATACTCCCATTCACTGAGAAATGTCCAAACGCAGCTCTTACCAGAAACGTGTTTCTAACTCCAGAATCTAAAGGGAGATTTAACTCACTTAGCTGAACAAACGCACAGCAGAGCAGATTGAAGAATACGTTTCTTCTGTGTTTAAGGCAGAGTTTTACTGCTATTTCGTTATATGCGGGAATAGTGCTGGAAATGCCTGTTTTGAGATCTCTCCACAGAAAGCGTTTCCAGACTTCCCCTTCAACACACGAGTTTAACTCTGTAAGTTGAATGCACACATTGAAGACCGTTCTGTTAGGTAGCTCCGTTTTGGTTTTAGAAGCAGACAGTTCTCCTTACAGCATATACTCCCATTCACTGAGAAATGTCCAAACGCAGCTCTTACCAGAAACGTGTTTCTAACTCCTGAATCTACTGGGAGATTTAACTCACTTAGCTGAACAAACGCACAGCAGAGCAGATTGAAGGATACGTTTCTTCTGTGTTTTAGGCAGAGTTTTACTGCTATTTCGTTATATGCGGGAATAGTGCTGGAAATGCCTGGAAATGCCTGTTTTGAGATCTCTCCACAGAAAGCGTTTCCAGACTTCCCCTTCAACACACGAGTTTAACTCTGTAAGTTGAATGCACACATTGAAGACCGTTCTGTTAGGTAGCTCCGTTTTGGTTTTAGAAGCAGACAGTTCTCCTTACAGCATATACTCCCATTCACTGAGAAATGTCCAAACGCAGCTCTTACCAGAAACGTGTTTCTAACTCCTGAGTCTAAAGGGAGATTTAACTGACTTAGCTGAACAAACGCACAGCAGAGCAGATTGAAGGATACGTTGCTTCTGTGTTTTAGGCAGAGTTATACTGCTATTTCGTTATATGCGGGAATAGTGCTGGAAATGCCTGTTTTGAGATCTCTCCAAAGAAAGCGTTTCCAGACTTCCCCTTCAACACACGATTTTAACTCTGTAAGTTGAATGCCCACATTGAAGACCGTTGTGTTAGGTAGCTCCGTTTTGGTTTTAGAAGCAGACAGTTCTCCTTACAGCATATACTCCCATTCACTGAGAAATGTCCAAACGCAGCTCTTACCAGAAACGTGTTTCTAACTCCTGAATCTAAAGGGAGATTTAACTCACTTAGCTGAACAAACGCACAGCAGTGCAGATTGAAGGATACGTTTCTTCTGTGTTTTAGGCAGAGTTTTACTGCTATTTCGTTATATGCAGGGATAGTGCTGGAAATGCCTGTTTTGAGATCTCTCCACAGAAAGCGTTTCCAGACTTCCCCTTCAACACACGAGTTTAACTCTGTAAGTTGAATGCACACATTGAAGACCGTTCTGTTAGGTAGCTCAGTTTTGGTTTTAGAAGCAGACAGTTCTCCTTACAGCATATACTCCCATTCACTGAGAAATGTCCAAACGCCGCTCTTACCAGAAACGTGTTTCTAACTCCTGAATCTAAAGGGAGATTTAACTCACTTAGCTGAACAAACGCACAGCAGAGCAGATTGAAGGATACGTTTCTTCTGTGTTTTAGGCAGAGTTTTACTGCTATTTCGTTATATGCGGGAATAGTGCTGGAAATGCCTGTTTTGAGATCTCTCCACAGAAAGCGTTTCCAGAATTCCCCTTCAACACACGAGTTTAACTCTGTAAGTTGAATGCACACATTGAAGACCGTTCTGTTAGGTAGCTCCGTTTTGGTTTTGGAAGCAGACAGTTCTCCTTACAGCATATACTCCCATTCACTGAGAAATGTCCAAACGCAGCTCTTACCAGAAACGTGTTTCTAACTCCTGAATCTAAAGGGAGATTTAACTCACTTAGCTGAACAAACGCACAGCAGAGCAGATTGAAGGATACGTTTCTTCTATGTTTTAGGCAGAGTTTTACTGCTATTTCGTTATATGCGGGAATAGTGCTGGAAATGCCTGTTTTGAGATCTCTCCACAGAAAGCGTTTCCAGACTTCCCCTTCAACACACGAGTTTAACTCTGTAAGTTGAATGCACACATTGAAGACCGTTCTGTTAGGTAGCTCCGTTTTGGTTTTAGAAGCAGACAGTTCTCCTTACAGCATATACTCCCATTCACTGAGAAATGTCCAAACGCAGCTCTTACCAGAAACGTGTTTCTAACTCCTGAATCTAAAGGGAGATTTAACTCACTGAGCTGAACAAACGCACAGCAGAGCAGATTGAAGGATACGTTTCTTCTGTGTTTTAGGCAGAGTTTTACTGCTATTTCGTTATATGCGGGAATAGGGCTGGAAATGCCTGTTTTGAGATCTCTCCACAGAAAGCGTTTCCAGACTTCCCCTTCAACACACGAGTTTAACTCTGTAAGTTGAATGCACACATTGAAGACCGTTCTGTTAGGTAGCTCCGTTTTGGTTTTAGAAGCAGACAGTTCTCCTTACAGCATATACTCCCATTCACTGAGAAATGTCCAAACGCAGCTCTTACCAGAAACGTGTTGCTAACTCCAGAATCTAAAGGGAGATTTAACTCACTTAGCTGAACAAACGCACAGCAGAGCAGATTGAAGGATACGTTTCTTCTGTGTTTAAGGCAGAGTTTTACTGCTATTTCGTTATATGCGGGAATAGGGCTGGAAATGCCTGTTTTGAGATCTCTCCACAGAAAGCGTTTCCAGACTTCCCCTTCAACACACGAGTTTAACTCTGTAAGTTGAATGCACACATTGAAGACCGTTCTGTTAGGTAGCTCCGTTTTGGTTTTAGAAGCAGACAGTTCTCCTTACAGCATATACTCCCATTCACTGAGAAATGTCCAAACGCAGCTCTTACCAGAAACGTGTTGCTAACTCCAGAATCTAAAGGGAGATTTAACTCACTTAGCTGAACAAACGCACAGCAGAGCAGATTGAAGGATACGTTTCTTCTGTGTTTAAGGCAGAGTTTTACTGCTATTTCGTTATATGCGGGAATAGTGCTGGAAATGCCTGTTTTGAGATCTCTCCACAGAAAGCGTTTCCAGACTTCCCCTTCAACACACGAGTTTAACTCTGTAAGTTGAATGCACACATTGAAGACCGTTCTGTTAGGTAGCTCCGTTTTGGTTTTAGAAGCAGACAGTTCTCCTTACAGCGTATACTCCCATTCACTGAGAAATGTCCAAACGCAGCTCTTACCAGAAACGTGTTTCTAACTCCTGAATCTAAAGGGAGTTTTAACTCACTTAGCTGAACAAACGCACAGCAGAGCAGATTGAAGGATACGTTTCTTCTGTGTTTTAGGCAGAGTTTTACTGCTATTTCGTTATATGCGGGAATAGTGCTGGAAATGCCTGTTTTGAGATCTCTCCACAGAAAGCGTTTCCAGACTTCCCCTTCAATACACGAGTTTAACTCTGTAAGTTGAATGCACACATTGAAGACCGTTCTGTTAGGTAGCTCCGTTTTGGTTTTAGAAGCAGACAGTTCTCCTTACAGCATATACTCCCATTCACTGAGAAATGTCCAAACGCAGCTCTTACCAGAAACGTGTTTCTAACTCCTGAATCTACTGGGAGATTTAACTCACTTAGCTGAACAAACGCACAGCAGAGCAGATTGAAGGATACGTTTCTTCTGTGTTTTAGGCAGAGTTTTACTGCTATTTCGTTATATGCGGGAATAGTGCTGGAAATGCCTGGAAATGCCTGTTTTGAGATCTCTCCACAGAAAGCGTTTCCAGGCTTCCCCTTCAACACACGAGTTTAACACTGTAAGTTGAATGCACACATTGAAGACCGTTCTGTTAGGTAGCTCCGTTTTGGTTTTAGAAGCAGACACTTCTCCTTACAGCATATACTCCCATTCACTGAGGAATGTCCAAACGCAGCTCTTACCAGAAACGTGTTTCTAACTCCTGAATCTAAAGGGAGATTTAACTCACTTAGCTGAAGAAACGCACTGCAGAGCAGATTGAAGGATACGTTTCTTCTCTGTTTTAGGCAGAGTTTTACTGCTATTTCGTTATATGCGGGAATAGTGCTGGAAATGCCTGTTTTGAGATCTCTCCACAGAAAGCGTTTCCAGACTTCCCCTTCAACACACGAGTTTAACTCTGTAAGTTGAATGCCCACATTGAAGACCGTTGTGTTAGGTAGCTCCGTTTTGGTTTTAGAAGCAGACAGTTCTCCTTACAGCATATACTCCCATTCACTGAGAAATGTCCAAACGCAGCTCTTACCAGAAACGTGTTTCTAACTCCTGAATCTAAAGGGAGATTTAACTCACTTAGCTGAACAAACGCACAGCAGTGCAGATTGAAGGATACGTTTCTTCTGTGTTTTAGGCAGAGTTTTACTGCTATTTCGTTATATGCAGGGATAGTGCTGGAAATGCCTGTTTTGAGATCTCTCCACAGAAAGCGTTTCCAGACTTCCCCTTCAACACACGAGTTTAACTCTGTAAGTTGAATGCACACATTGAAGACCGTTCTGTTAGGTAGCTCAGTTTTGGTTTTAGAAGCAGACAGTTCTCCTTACAGCATATACTCCCATTCACTGAGAAATGTCCAAACGCAGCTCTTACCAGAAACGTGTTTCTAACTCCTGAATCTAAAGGGAGATTTAACTCACTTAGCTGAACAAACGCACAGCAGAGCAGATTGAAGGATACGTTTCTTCTGTGTTTTAGGCAGAGTTTTACTGCTATTTCGTTATATGCGGGAATAGTGCTGGAAATGCCTGTTTTGAGATCTCTCCACAGAAAGCGTTTCCAGAATTCCCCTTCAACACACGAGTTTAACTCTGTAAGTTGAATGCACACATTGAAGACCGTTCTGTTAGGTAGCTCCGTTTTGGTTTTGGAAGCAGACAGTTCTCCTTACAGCATATACTCCCATTCACTGAGAAATGTCCAAACGCAGCTCTTACCAGAAACGTGTTTCTAACTCCTGAATCTAAAGGGAGATTTAACTCACTTAGCTGAACAAACGCACAGCAGAGCAGATTGAAGGATACGTTTCTTCTATGTTTTAGGCAGAGTTTTACTGCTATTTCGTTATATGCGGGAATAGTGCTGGAAATGCCTGTTTTGAGATCTCTCCACAGAAAGCGTTTCCAGACTTCCCCTTCAACACACGAGTTTAACTCTGTAAGTTGAATGCACACATTGAAGACCGTTCTGTTAGGTAGCTCCGTTTTGGTTTTAGAAGCAGACAGTTCTCCTTACAGCATATACTCCCATTCACTGAGAAATGTCCAAACGCAGCTCTTACCAGAAACGTGTTTCTAACTCCTGAATCTAAAGGGAGATTTAACTCACTGAGCTGAACAAACGCACAGCAGAGCAGATTGAAGGATACGTTTCTTCTGTGTTTTAGGCAGAGTTTTACTGCTATTTCGTTATATGCGGGAATAGGGCTGGAAATGCCTGTTTTGAGATCTCTCCACAGAAAGCGTTTCCAGACTTCCCCTTCAACACACGAGTTTAACTCTGTAAGTTGAATGCACACATTGAAGACCGTTCTGTTAGGTAGCTCCGTTTTGGTTTTAGAAGCAGACAGTTCTCCTTACAGCATATACTCCCATTCACTGAGAAATGTCCAAACGCAGCTCTTACCAGAACCGTGTTTCTAACTCCTGAATCTAAAGGGAGATTTATCTCACTTAGCTGAACAAACGCACAGCAGAGCAGATTGAAGGATACGTTTCTTCTATGTTTTAGGCACAGTTTCACTGCTATTTCGTTATATGCGGGAATAGTGCTGGAAATGCCTGTTTTGAGATCTCTCCACAGAAAGCGTTTCCAGACTTCCCCTTCAACACACGAGTTTAACTCTGTAAGTTGAATGCAAAAATTGAAGACCGTTCTGTTTGGTAGCTCCGTTTTGGTTTTAGAAGCAGACAGTTCTCCTTACAGCATATACTCCCATTCACTGAGAAATGTCCAAACGCAGCTCTTACCAGAAACGTGTTGCTAACTCCAGAATCTAAAGGGAGATTTAACTCACTTAGCTGAACAAACGCACAGCAGAGCAGATTGAAGGATACGTTTCTTCTGTGTTTAAGGCAGAGTTTTACTGCTATTTCGTTATATGCGGGAATAGTGCTGGAAATGCCTGTTTTGAGATCTCTCCACAGAAAGCGTTTCCAGACTTCCCCTTCAACACACGAGTTTAACTCTGTAAGTTGAATGCACACATTGAAGACCGTTCTGTTAGGTAGCTCCGTTTTGGTTTTAGAAGCAGACAGTTCTCCTTACAGTGTATACTCCCATTCACTGAGAAATGTCCAAACGCAGCTCTTACCAGAAACGTGTTTCTAACTCCTGAATCTAAAGGGAGTTTTAACTCACTTAGCTGAACAAACGCACAGCAGAGCAGATTGAAGGATACGTTTCTTCTGTGTTTTAGGCAGAGTTTTACTGCTATTTCGTTATATGCGGGAATAGTGCTGGAAATGCCTGTTTTGAGATCTCTCCACAGAAAGCGTTTCCAGACTTCCCCTTCAATACACGAGTTTAACTCTGTAAGTTGAATGCACACATTGAAGACCGTTCTGTTAGGTAGCTCCGTTTTGGTTTTAGAAGCAGACAGTTCTCCTTACAGCATATACTCCCATTCACTGAGAAATGTCCAAACGCAGCTCTTACCAGAAACGTGTTTCTAACTCCTGAATCTACTGGGAGATTTAACTCACTTAGCTGAACAAACGCACAGCAGAGCAGATTGAAGGATACGTTTCTTCTGTGTTTTAGGCAGAGTTTTACTGCTATTTCGTTATATGCGGGAATAGTGCTGGAAATGCCTGGAAATGCCTGTTTTGAGATCTCTCCACAGAAAGCGTTTCCAGGCTTCCCCTTCAACACACGAGTTTAACACTGTAAGTTGAATGCACACATTGAAGACCGTTCTGTTAGGTAGCTCCGTTTTGGTTTTAGAAGCAGACACTTCTCCTTACAGCATATACTCCCATTCACTGAGGAATGTCCAAACGCAGCTCTTACCAGAAACGTGTTTCTAACTCCTGAATCTAAAGGGAGATTTAACTCACTTAGCTGAAGAAACGCACTGCAGAGCAGATTGAAGGATACGTTTCTTCTCTGTTTTAGGCAGAGTTTTACTGCTATTTCGTTATATGCGGGAATAGTGCTGGAAATGCCTGTTTTGAGATCTCTCCACAGAAAGCGTTTCCAGACTTCCCCTTCAACACACGAGTTTAACTCTGTAAGTTGAATGCAAAAATTGAAGACCGTTCTGTTTGGTAGCTCCGTTTTGGTTTTTGAAGCAGACAGTTCTCCTTACAGCATATACTCCCATTCACTGAGAAATGTCCAAACGCAGCTCTTACCAGAAACGTGTTTCTAACTCCAGAATCTAAAGGGAGATTTAACTCACTTAGCTGAACAAACGCACAGCAGAGCAGATTGAAGGATACGTTTCTTCTGTGTTTAAGGCAGAGTTTTACTGCTATTTCGTTATATGCGGGAATAGTGCTGGAAATGCCTGTTTTGAGATCTCTCCACAGAAAGCGTTTCCAGACTTCCCCTTCAACACACGAGTTTAACTCTGTAAGTTGAATGCACACATTGAAGACCGTTCTGTTAGGTAGCTCCGTTTTGGTTTTAGAAGCAGACAGTTCTCCTTACAGCGTATACTCCCATTCACTGAGAAATGTCCAAACGCAGCTCTTACCAGAAACGTGTTTCTAACTCCTGAATCTAAAGGGAGTTTTAACTCACTTAGCTGAACAAACGCACAGCAGAGCAGATTGAAGGATACGTTTCTTCTGTGTTTTAGGCAAAGTTTTACTGCTATTTCGTTATATGCGGGAATAGTGCTGGAAATGCCTGGAAATGCCTGTTTTGAGATCTCTCCACAGAAAGCGTTTCCAGACATCCCCTTCAACACACGAGTTTAACTCTGTAAGTTGAATGCACACATTGAAGACCGTTCTGTTAGGTAGCTCCGTTTTGGTTTTAGAAGCAGACAGTTCTCCTTACAGCATATACTCCCATTCACTGAGAAATGTCCAAACGCAGCTCTTACCAGAAACGTGTTTCTAACTCCTGAATCTAAAGGGAGATTTAACTCACTTAGCTGAACAAACGCACAGCAGAGCAGATTGAAGGATACGTTTCTTCTATGTTTTAGGCAGAGTTTTACTGCTATTTCGTTATATGCGGGAATAGTGCTGGAAATGCCTGTTTTGATATCTCTCCACAGAAAGCGTTTCCAGACTTCCCCTTCAACACACGAGTTTAACTCCGTAAGTTGAATGCAAAAATTGAAGACCGTTCTGTTTGGTAGCTCAGTTTTGGTTTTAGAAGCAGACAGTTCTCCTTACAGCATATACTCCCATTCACTGAGAAATGTCCAAACGCAGCTCTTACCAGAAACGTGTTTCTAACTCCTGAATCTAAAGGGAGATTTAACTCACTTAGCTGAACAAACGCACAGCAGAGCAGATTGAAGGATACGTTTCTTCTGTGTTTTAGGCAGAGTTTTACTGCTATTTCGTTATATGCGGGAATAGTGCTGGAAATGCCTGTTTTGAGATCTCTCCACAGAAAGCGTTTCCAGACTTCCCCTTCAACACACGAGTTTAACTCTGTAAGTTGAATGCACACATTGAAGACCGTTCTGTTAGGTAGCTCCGTTTTGGTTTTAGAAGCAGACAGTTCTCCTTACAGCATATACTCCCATTCACTGAGAAATGTCCAAACGCATCTCTTACCAGAAACGTGTTTCTAACTCCTGAATCTAAAGGGAGATTTAACTCACTTAGCTGAACAAAAGCACAGCAGAGCAGATTGAAGGATACGTTTCTTCTGTGTTTTAGACAGAGTTTTACTGCTATTTCGTTATATGCGGGAATAGGGCTGGAAATGCCTGTTTTGAGATCTCTCCACAGAAAGCGTTTCCAGACTTCCCCTTCAACACACGAGTTTAACTCTGTAAGTTGAATGCACACATTGAAGACCGTTCTGTTAGGTAGCTCCGTTTTGGTTTTAGAAGCAGACACTTCTCCTTACAGCATATACTCCCATTCACTGAGGAATGTCCAAACGCAGCTCTTACCAGAAACGTGTTTCTAACTCCTGAATCTAAAGGGAGATTTAACTCACTTAGCTGAAGAAACGCACTGCAGAGCAGATTGAAGGATACGTTTCTTCTCTGTTTTAGGCAGAGTTTTACTGCTATTTCGTTATATGCGGGAATAGTGCTGGAAATGCCTGTTTTGAGATCTCTCCACAGAAAGCGTTTCCAGACTTCCCCTTCAACACACGAGTTTAACTCTGTAAGTTGAATGCACACATTGAAGACCGTTCTGTTAGGTAGCTCCGTTTTGGTTTTAGAAGCAGACAGTTCTCCTTACAGCGTATACTCCCATTCACTGAGAAATGTCCAAACGCAGCTCTTACCAGAAACGTGTTTCTAACTCCTGAATCTAAAGGGAGTTTTAACTCACTTAGCTGAACAAACGCACAGCAGAGCAGATTGAAGGATACGTTTCTTCTGTGTTTTAGGCAGAGTTTTACTGCTATTTCGTTATATGCGGGAATAGTGCTGGAAATGCCTGTTTTGAGATCTCTCCACAGAAAGCGTTTCCAGACTTCCCCTTCAATACACGAGTTTAACTCTGTAAGTTGAATGCACACATTGAAGACCGTTCTGTTAGGTAGCTCCGTTTTGGTTTTAGAAGCAGACAGTTCTCCTTACAGCATATACTCCCATTCACTGAGAAATGTCCAAACGCAGCTCTTACCAGAAACGTGTTTCTAACTCCTGAATCTACTGGGAGATTTAACTCACTTAGCTGAACAAACGCACAGCAGAGCAGATTGAAGGATACGTTTCTTCTGTGTTTTAGGCAGAGTTTTACTGCTATTTCGTTATATGCGGGAATAGTGCTGGAAATGCCTGGAAATGCCTGTTTTGAGATCTCTCCACAGAAAGCGTTTCCAGGCTTCCCCTTCAACACACGAGTTTAACACTGTAAGTTGAATGCACACATTGAAGACCGTTCTGTTAGGTAGCTCCGTTTTGGTTTTAGAAGCAGACACTTCTCCTTACAGCATATACTCCCATTCACTGAGGAATGTCCAAACGCAGCTCTTACCAGAAACGTGTTTCTAACTCCTGAATCTAAAGGGAGATTTAACTCACTTAGCTGAAGAAACGCACTGCAGAGCAGATTGAAGGATACGTTTCTTCTCTGTTTTAGGCAGAGTTTTACTGCTATTTCGTTATATGCGGGAATAGTGCTGGAAATGCCTGTTTTGAGATCTCTCCACAGAAAGCGTTTCCAGACTTCCCCTTCAACACACGAGTTTAACTCTGTAAGTTGAATGCAAAAATTGAAGACCGTTCTGTTTGGTAGCTCCGTTTTGGTTTTTGAAGCAGACAGTTCTCCTTACAGCATATACTCCCATTCACTGAGAAATGTCCAAACGCAGCTCTTACCAGAAACGTGTTTCTAACTCCAGAATATAAAGGGAGATTTAACTCACTTAGCTGAACAAACGCACAGCAGAGCAGATTGAAGGATACGTTTCTTCTGTGTTTAAGGCAGAGTTTTACTGCTATTTCGTTATATGCGGGAATAGTGCTGGAAATGCCTGTTTTGAGATCTCTCCACAGAAAGCGTTTCCAGACTTCCCCTTCAACACACGAGTTTAACTCTGTAAGTTGAATGCACACATTGAAGACCGTTCTGTTAGGTAGCTCCGTTTTGGTTTTAGAAGCAGACAGTTCTCCTTACAGCGTATACTCCCATTCACTGAGAAATGTCCAAACGCAGCTCTTACCAGAAACGTGTTTCTAACTCCTGAATCTAAAGGGAGTTTTAACTCACTTAGCTGAACAAACGCACAGCAGAGCAGATTGAAGGATACGTTTCTTCTGTGTTTTAGGCAAAGTTTTACTGCTATTTCGTTATATGCGGGAATAGTGCTGGAAATGCCTGGAAATGCCTGTTTTGAGATCTCTCCACAGAAAGCGTTTCCAGACATCCCCTTCAACACACGAGTTTAACTCTGTAAGTTGAATGCACACATTGAAGACCGTTCTGTTAGGTAGCTCCGTTTTGGTTTTAGAAGCAGACAGTTCTCCTTACAGCATATACTCCCATTCACTGAGAAATGTCCAAACGCAGCTCTTACCAGAAACGTGTTTCTAACTCCTGAATCTAAAGGGAGATTTAACTCACTTAGCTGAACAAACGCACAGCAGAGCAGATTGAAGGATACGTTTCTTCTATGTTTTAGGCAGAGTTTTACTGCTATTTCGTTATATGCGGGAATAGTGCTGGAAATGCCTGTTTTGATATCTCTCCACAGAAAGCGTTTCCAGACTTCCCCTTCAGCACACGAGTTTAACTCCGTAAGTTGAATGCAAAAATTGAAGACCGTTCTGTTTGGTAGCTCAGTTTTGGTTTTAGAAGCAGACAGTTCTCCTTACAGCATATACTCCCATTCACTGAGAAATGTCCAAACGCAGCTCTTACCAGAAACGTGTTTCTAACTCCTGAATCTAAAGGGAGATTTAACTCACTTAGCTGAACAAACGCACAGCAGAGCAGATTGAAGGATACGTTTCTTCTGTGTTTTAGGCAGAGTTTTACTGCTATTTCGTTATATGCGGGAATAGTGCTGGAAATGCCTGTTTTGAGATCTCTCCACAGAAAGCGTTTCCAGACTTCCCCTTCAACACACGAGTTTAACTCTGTAAGTTGAATGCACACATTGAAGACCGTTCTGTTAGGTAGCTCCGTTTTGGTTTTAGAAGCAGACAGTTCTCCTTACAGCATATACTCCCATTCACTGAGAAATGTCCAAACGCATCTCTTACCAGAAACGTGTTTCTAACTCCTGAATCTAAAGGGAGATTTAACTCACTTAGCTGAACAAAAGCACAGCAGAGCAGATTGAAGGATACGTTTCTTCTGTGTTTTAGACAGAGTTTTACTGCTATTTCGTTATATGCGGGAATAGGGCTGGAAATGCCTGTTTTGAGATCTCTCCACAGAAAGCGTTTCCAGACTTCCCCTTCAACACACGAGTTTAACTCTGTAAGTTGAATGCACACATTGAAGACCGTTCTGTTAGGTAGCTCCGTTTTGGTTTTAGAAGCAGACACTTCTCCTTACAGCATATACTCCCATTCACTGAGGAATGTCCAAACGCAGCTCTTACCAGAAACGTGTTTCTAACTCCTGAATCTAAAGGGAGATTTAACTCACTTAGCTGAAGAAACGCACTGCAGAGCAGATTGAAGGATACGTTTCTTCTCTGTTTTAGGCAGAGTTTTACTGCTATTTCGTTATATGCGGGAATAGTGCTGGAAATGCCTGTTTTGAGATCTCTCCACAGAAAGCGTTTCCAGACTTCCCCTTCAACACACGAGTTTAACTCTGTAAGTTGAATGCACACATTGAAGACCGTTCTGTTAGGTAGCTCCGTTTTGGTTTTAGAAGCAGACAGTTCTCCTTACAGCATATACTCCCATTCACTGAGAAATGTCCAAACGCAGCTCTTACCAGAAACGTGTTTCTAACTCCTGAGTCTAAAGGGAGATTTAACTGACTTAGCTGAACAAACGCACAGCAGAGCAGATTGAAGGATACGTTGCTTCTGTGTTTTAGGCAGAGTTATACTGCTATTTCGTTATATGCGGGAATAGTGCTGGAAATGCCTGTTTTGAGATCTCTCCAAAGAAAGCGTTTCCAGACTTCCCCTTCAACACACGATTTTAACTCTGTAAGTTGAATGCCCACATTGAAGACCGTTGTGTTAGGTAGCTCCGTTTTGGTTTTAGAAGCAGACAGTTCTCCTTACAGCATATACTCCCATTCACTGAGAAATGTCCAAACGCAGCTCTTACCAGAAACGTGTTTCTAACTCCTGAATCTAAAGGGAGATTTAACTCACTTAGCTGAACAAACGCACAGCAGTGCAGATTGAAGGATACGTTTCTTCTGTGTTTTAGGCAGAGTTTTACTGCTATTTCGTTATATGCAGGGATAGTGCTGGAAATGCCTGTTTTGAGATCTCACCACAGAAAGCGTTTCCAGACTTCCCCTTCAACACACGAGTTTAACTCTGTAAGTTGAATGCACACATTGAAGACCGTTCTGTTAGGTAGCTCAGTTTTGGTTTTAGAAGCAGACAGTTCTCCTTACAGCATATACTCCCATTCACTGAGAAATGTCCAAACGCAGCTCTTACCAGAAACGTGTTTCTAACTCCTGAATCTAAAGGGAGATTTAACTCACTTAGCTGAACAAACGCACAGCAGAGCAGATTGAAGGATACGTTTCTTCTGTGTTTTAGGCAGAGTTTTACTGCTATTTCGTTATATGCGGGAATAGTGCTGGAAATGCCTGTTTTGAGATCTCTCCACAGAAAGCGTTTCCAGAATTCCCCTTCAACACACGAGTTTAACTCTGTAAGTTGAATGCACACATTGAAGACCGTTCTGTTAGGTAGCTCCGTTTTGGTTTTAGAAGCAGACAGTTCTCCTTACAGCATATACTCCCATTCACTGAGAAATGTCCAAACGCAGCTCTTACCAGAAACGTGTTTCTAACTCCTGAATCTAAAGGGAGATTTAACTCACTTAGCTGAACAAACGCACAGCAGAGCAGATTGAAGGATACGTTTCTTCTATGTTTTAGGCAGAGTTTTACTGCTATTTCGTTATATGCGGGAATAGTGCTGGAAATGCCTGTTTTGAGATCTCTCCACAGAAAGCGTTTCCAGACTTCCCCTTCAACACACGAGTTTAACTCTGTAAGTTGAATGCACACATTGAAGACCGTTCTGTTAGGTAGCTCCGTTTTGGTTTTAGAAGCAGACAGTTCTCCTTACAGCATATACTCCCATTCACTGAGAAATGTCCAAACGCAGCTCTTACCAGAAACGTGTTTCTAACTCCTGAATCTAAAGGGAGATTTAACTCACTGAGCTGAACAAACGCACAGCAGAGCAGATTGAAGGATACGTTTCTTCTGTGTTTTAGGCAGAGTTTTACTGCTATTTCGTTATATGCGGGAATAGGGCTGGAAATGCCTGTTTTGAGATCTCTCCACAGAAAGCGTTTCCAGACTTCCCCTTCAACACACGAGTTTAACTCTGTAAGTTGAATGCACACATTGAAGACCGTTCTGTTAGGTAGCTCCGTTTTGGTTTTAGAAGCAGACAGTTCTCCTTACAGCATATACTCCCATTCACTGAGAAATGTCCAAACGCAGCTCTTACCAGAACCGTGTTTCTAACTCCTGAATCTAAAGGGAGATTTATCTCACTTAGCTGAACAAACGCACAGCAGAGCAGATTGAAAGATACGTTTCTTCTATGTTTTAGGCACAGTTTCACTGCTATTTCGTTATATGCGGGAATAGTGCTGGAAATGCCTGTTTTGAGATCTCTCCACAGAAAGCGTTTCCAGACTTCCCCTTCAACACACGAGTTTAACTCTGTAAGTTGAATGCAAAAATTGAAGACCGTTCTGTTTGGTAGCTCCGTTTTGGTTTTAGAAGCAGACAGTTCTCCTTACAGCATATACTCCCATTCACTGAGAAATGTCCAAACGCAGCTCTTACCAGAAACGTGTTGCTAACTCCAGAATCTAAAGGGAGATTTAACTCACTTAGCTGAACAAACGCACAGCAGAGCAGATTGAAGGATACGTTTCTTCTGTGTTTAAGGCAGAGTTTTACTGCTATTTCGTTATATGCGGGAATAGTGCTGGAAATGCCTGTTTTGAGATCTCTCCACAGAAAGCGTTTCCAGACTTCCCCTTCAACACACGAGTTTAACTCTGTAAGTTGAATGCACACATTGAAGACCGTTCTGTTAGGTAGCTCCGTTTTGGTTTTAGAAGCAGACAGTTCTCCTTACAGCGTATACTCCCATTCACTGAGAAATGTCCAAACGCAGCTCTTACCAGAAACGTGTTTCTAACTCCTGAATCTAAAGGGAGTTTTAACTCACTTAGCTGAACAAACGCACAGCAGAGCAGATTGAAGGATACGTTTCTTCTGTGTTTTAGGCAGAGTTTTACTGCTATTTCGTTATATGCGGGAATAGTGCTGGAAATGCCTGTTTTGAGATCTCTCCACAGAAAGCGTTTCCAGACTTCCCCTTCAATACACGAGTTTAACTCTGTAAGTTGAATGCACACATTGAAGACCGTTCTGTTAGGTAGCTCCGTTTTGGTTTTAGAAGCGGACAGTTCTCCTTACAGCATATACTCCCATTCACTGAGAAATGTCCAAACGCAGCTCTTACCAGAAACGTGTTTCTAACTCCTGAATCTACTGGGAGATTTAACTCACTTAGCTGAACAAACGCACAGCAGAGCAGATTGAAGGATACGTTTCTTCTGTGTTTTAGGCAGAGTTTTACTGCTATTTCGTTATATGCGGGAATAGTGCTGGAAATGCCTGGAAATGCCTGTTTTGAGATCTCTCCACAGAAAGCGTTTCCAGGCTTCCCCTTCAACACACGAGTTTAACACTGTAAGTTGAATGCACACATTGAAGACCGTTCTGTTAGGTAGCTCCGTTTTGGTTTTAGAAGCAGACACTTCTCCTTACAGCATATACTCCCATTCACTGAGGAATGTCCAAACGCAGCTCTTACCAGAAACGTGTTTCTAACTCCTGAATCTAAAGGGAGATTTAACTCACTTAGCTGAAGAAACGCACTGCAGAGCAGATTGAAGGATACGTTTCTTCTCTGTTTTAGGCAGAGTTTTACTGCTATTTCGTTATATGCGGGAATAGTGCTGGAAATGCCTGTTTTGAGATCTCTCCACAGAAAGCGTTTCCAGACTTCCCCTTCAACACACGAGTTTAACTCTGTAAGTTGAATGCAAAAATTGAAGACCGTTCTGTTTGGTAGCTCCGTTTTGGTTTTTGAAGCAGACAGTTCTCCTTACAGCATATACTCCCATTCACTGAGAAATGTCCAAACGCAGCTCTTACCAGAAACGTGTTTCTAACTCCAGAATCTAAAGGGAGATTTAACTCACTTAGCTGAACAAACGCACAGCAGAGCAGATTGAAGGATACGTTTCTTCTGTGTTTAAGGCAGAGTTTTACTGCTATTTCGTTATATGCGGGAATAGTGCTGGAAATGCCTGTTTTGAGATCTCTCCACAGAAAGCGTTTCCAGACTTCCCCTTCAACACACGAGTTTAACTCTGTAAGTTGAATGCACACATTGAAGACCGTTCTGTTAGGTAGCTCCGTTTTGGTTTTAGAAGCAGACAGTTCTCCTTACAGCGTATACTCCCATTCACTGAGAAATGTCCAAACGCAGCTCTTACCAGAAACGTGTTTCTAACTCCTGAATCTAAAGGGAGTTTTAACTCACTTAGCTGAACAAACGCACAGCAGAGCAGATTGAAGGATACGTTTCTTCTGTGTTTTAGGCAAAGTTTTACTGCTATTTCGTTATATGCGGGAATAGTGCTGGAAATGCCTGGAAATGCCTGTTTTGAGATCTCTCCACAGAAAGCGTTTCCAGACATCCCCTTCAACACACGAGTTTAACTCTGTAAGTTGAATGCACACATTGAAGACCGTTCTGTTAGGTAGCTCCGTTTTGGTTTTAGAAGCAGACAGTTCTCCTTACAGCATATACTCCCATTCACTGAGAAATGTCCAAACGCAGCTCTTACCAGAAACGTGTTTCTAACTCCTGAATCTAAAGGGAGATTTAACTCACTTAGCTGAACAAACGCACAGCAGAGCAGATTGAAGGATACGTTTCTTCTATGTTTTAGGCAGAGTTTTACTGCTATTTCGTTATATGCGGGAATAGTGCTGGAAATGCCTGTTTTGATATCTCTCCACAGAAAGCGTTTCCAGACTTCCCCTTCAACACACGAGTTTAACTCCGTAAGTTGAATGCAAAAATTGAAGACCGTTCTGTTTGGTAGCTCAGTTTTGGTTTTAGAAGCAGACAGTTCTCCTTACAGCATATACTCCCATTCACTGAGAAATGTCCAAACGCAGCTCTTACCAGAAACGTGTTTCTAACTCCTGAATCTAAAGGGAGATTTAACTCACTTAGCTGAACAAACGCACAGCAGAGCAGATTGAAGGATACGTTTCTTCTGTGTTTTAGGCAGAGTTTTACTGCTATTTCGTTATATGCGGGAATAGTGCTGGAAATGCCTGTTTTGAGATCTCTCCACAGAAAGCGTTTCCAGACTTCCCCTTCAACACACGAGTTTAACTCTGTAAGTTGAATGCACACATTGAAGACCGTTCTGTTAGGTAGCTCCGTTTTGGTTTTAGAAGCAGACAGTTCTCCTTACAGCATATACTCCCATTCACTGAGAAATGTCCAAACGCAGCTCTTACCAGAAACGTGTTTCTAACTCCTGAATCTAAAGGGAGATTTAACTCACTTAGCTGAACAAAAGCACAGCAGAGCAGATTGAAGGATACGTTTCTTCTGTGTTTTAGACAGAGTTTTACTGCTATTTCGTTATATGCGGGAATAGGGCTGGAAATGCCTGTTTTGAGATCTCTCCACAGAAAGCGTTTCCAGACTTCCCCTTCAACACACGAGTTTAACTCTGTAAGTTGAATGCACACATTGAAGACCGTTCTGTTAGGTAGCTCCGTTTTGGTTTTAGAAGCAGACACTTCTCCTTACAGCATATACTCCCATTCACTGAGGAATGTCCAAACGCAGCTCTTACCAGAAACGTGTTTCTAACTCCTGAATCTAAAGGGAGATTTAACTCACTTAGCTGAAGAAACGCACTGCAGAGCAGATTGAAGGATACGTTTCTTCTCTGTTTTAGGCAGAGTTTTACTGCTATTTCGTTATATGCGGGAATAGTGCTGGAAATGCCTGTTTTGAGATCTCTCCACAGAAAGCGTTTCCAGACTTCCCCTTCAACACACGAGTTTAACTCTGTAAGTTGAGTGCACACATTGAAGACCGTTCTGTTAGGTAGCTCCGTTTTGGTTTTAGAAGCAGACAGTTCTCCTTACAGCATATACTCCCATTCACTGAGAAATGTCCAAACGCAGCTCTTACCAGAAACGTGTTTCTAACTCCTGAATCTAAAGGGAGATTTAACTCACTTAGCTGAACAAACGCACAGCAGAGCAGATTGAAGGATACCTTTCTGCTGTGTTTTAGGCAGAGTTTTACTGCTATTTCGTTATATGCGGGAATAGTGCTGGAAATGCCTGTTTTGAGATCTCTCCACAGAAAGCGTTTCCAGACTTCCCCTTCAACACACGAGTTTAACCCTGTAAGTTGAATGCAAAAATTGAAGACCGTTCTGTTAGGTAGCTCCGTTTTGGTTTTAGAAGCAGACAGTTCTCCTTACAGCATATACTCCCATTCACTGAGAAATGTCCAAACGCAGCTCTTACCAGAAACGTGTTTCTAACTCCTGAATCTAAAGGGAGATTTAACTCACTTAGCTGAACAAACGCACAGCAGAGCAGATTGAAGGATACGTTTCTTCTGTGTTTAAGGCAGAGTTTTACTGCTATTTCGTTATATGCGGGAATAGTGCTGGAAATGCCTGTTTTGAGATCTCTCCACAGAAAGCGTTTCCAGACTTCCCCTTCAACACACGAGTTTAACTCTGTAAGTTGAATGCACACATTGAAGACCGTTCTGTTAGGTAGCTCAGTTTTGGTTTTAGAAGCAGACAGTTCTCCTTACAGCATATACTCCCATTCACTGAGAAATGTCCAAACGCAGCTCTTATCAGAAACGTGTTTCTAACTCCTGAATCTAAAGGGAGATTTAACTCACTCAGCTGAACAAACGCACAGCAGAGCAGATTGAAGGATACGTTTCTTCTGTGTTTTAGGCAGAGTTTTATTGCTATTTCGTTATATGCGGGAATAGTGCTGGAAATGCCTGTTTTGAGATCTCTCCACAGAAAGCGTTTCCAGACTTCCCCTTCAACACACGAGTTTAACTCTGTAAGTTGAATGCAAAAATTGAAGACCGTTCTGTTTGGTAGCTCCGTTTTGGTTTTAGAAGCAGACAGTTCTGCTTACAGCATATACTCCCATTCACTGAGAAATGTCCAAACGCAGCTCTTACCAGAAACGTGTTTCTAACTCCTGAATCTAAAGGGAGATTTAACTCACTTAGCTGAACAAACGCACAGCAGAGCAGATTGAAGGATACGTTTCTTCTGTGTTTTAGGCAGAGTTATACTGCTATTTCGTTATATGCGGGAATAGTGCTGGAAATGCCTGGAAATGCCTGTTTTGAGATCTCTCCACAGAAAGCGTTTCCAGACTTCCCCTTCAACACACGAGTTTAACTCTGTAAGTTGAATGCACACATTGAAGACCGTTCTGTTAGGTAGCTCCGTTTTGGTTTTAGAAGCAGACAGTTCTCCTTACAGCATATACTCCCATTCACTGAGAAATGTCCAAACGCAGCTCTTACCAGAAACGTGTTTCTAACTCCTGAATCTAAAGGGAGATTTAACTCACTTAGCTGAACAAACACACAGCAGAGCAGATTGAAGGATACGTTCCTTCTGTGTTTTAGGCAGAGTTTTACTGCTATTTCGTTATATGCGAGAATAGTGCTGGAAATACCTGTTTTGAGATCTCTCCTTAGAAAGCGTTTCCAGACTTCCCCTTCAACACACGAGTTTAACTCTGTAAGTTCAATGCACACATTGAAGACCGTTCTGTTAGGTAGCTCCGTTTTGGTTTTAGAAGCAGACAGTTCCCCTTACAGCATATACTCCCATTCACTGAGAATTGTCCAAACGCAGCACTTACCAGAAACGTGTTTCTAACTCCTGAATCTAAAGGGAGATTTAACTCACTTAGCTGAACAAACGCACAGCAGAGCAGATTGAAGGATACGTTTCTTCTGTGTTTTAGACAGAGTTTTACTGCTATTTCGTTATATGCGGGAATAGGGCTGGAAATGCCTGTTTTGAGATCTCTCCACAGAAAGCGTTTCCAGACTTCCCCTTCAACACACGAGTTTAACTCTGTAAGTTGAATGCACACATTGAAGACCGTTCTGTTAGGTAGCTCCGTTTTGGTTTTAGAAGCAGACAGTTCTCCTTACAGCATATACTCCCATTCACTGAGGAATGTCCAAACGCAGCTCTTACCAGAAACGTGTTTCTAACTCCTGAATCTAAAGGGAGATTTAACTCACTTAGCTGAAGAAACGCACTGCAGAGCAGATTGAAGGATACGTTTCTTCTGTGTTTTAGGCAGAGTTTTACTGCTATTTCGTTATATGTGGGAATAGTGCTGGAAATGCCTGTTTTGAGATCTCTCAACAGAAAGCGTTTCCAGACTTCCCCTTCAACACACGAGTTTAACTGTGTAAGTTGAATGCACACATTGAAGACCGTTCTGTTAGGTAGCTCCGTTTTGGTTTTAGAAGCAGACAGTTCTCCTTACAGCATATACTCCCATTCACTGAGAAATGTCCAAACGCAGCTCTTACCAGAAACGTGTTTCTAACTCCTGAATCTAAAGGGAGATTTAACTCACTTAGCTGAACAAACGCACAGCAGAGCAGATTGAAGGATACCTTTCTTCTTTGTTTTAGGCAGAGTTTTACTGCTATTTCGTTATATGCGGGAATAGTGCTGGAAATGCCTGTTTTGAGATCTCTCCACAGAAAGCGTTTCCAGACTTCCCCTTCAACACACGAGTTTAACTCTGTAAGTTGAATGCACACATTGACGACCGTTCTGTTAGGTAGCTCCGTTTTGGTTTTAGAAGCAGACAGTTCTCCTTACAGCATATACTCCCATTCACTGAGAAATGTCCAAACGCAGCTCTTACCAGAAACGTGTTTCTAACTCCTGAATCTAAAGGGAGATTTAACTCACTTAGCTGAACAAACGCACAGCAGAGCAGATTGAAGGATACGTTTCTTCTGTGTTTAAGGCAGAGTTTTACTGCTATTTCGTTATATGCGGGAATAGTGCTGGAAATACCTGTTTTGAGATCTCTCCACAGAAAGCGTTTCCAGACTTCCCCTTCAACACACGAGTTTAACTCTGTAAGTTGAATGCACACATTGAAGACCGTTCTGTTAGGTAGCTCAGTTTTGGTTTTAGAAGCAGACAGTTCTCCTTACAGCATATACTCCCATTCACTGAGAAATGTCCAAACGCAGCTCTTACCAGAAACGTGTTTCTAACTCCTGAATCTAAAGGGAGATTTAACTCACTTAGCTGAACAAACGCACAGCAGAGCAGATTGAAGGATACGTTTCTTCTGTGTTTAAGGCAGAGTTTTACTGCTATTTCGTTATATGCGGGAATAGTGGTGGAAATGCCTGTTTTGAGATCTCTCCACAGAAAGCGTTTCCAGACTTCCCCTTCAACACACGAGTTTAACTCTGTAAGGTGAATGCACACATTGAAGACCGTTCTGTTAGGTAGCTCAGTTTTGGTTTTAGATGCAGACAGTTCTCCTTACAGCGTATACTCCCATTCACTGAGAAATGTCCAAACGCAGCTCTTACCAGAAACGTGTTTCTAACTCCTGAATCTAAAGGGAGATTTAACTCACTTAGCTGAACAAACGCACAGCAGAGCAGATTGACGGATAAGTTTCTTCTATGTTTTAGGCACAGTTTCACTGCTATTTCGTTATATGCGGGAATAGTGCTGGAAATGCCTGTTTTGAGATCTCTCCACAGAAAGCGTTTCCAGACTTCCCCTTCAACACACGAGTTTAACTCTGTAAGTTGAATGCAAAAATTGAAGACCGTTCTGTTTGGTAGCTCCGTTTTGGTTTTAGAAGCAGACAGTTCTCCTTACAGCATATACTCCCATTCACTGAGAAATGTCCAAACGCAGCTCTTACCAGAAACGTGTTTCTAACTCCAGAATCTAAAGGGAGATTTAACTCACTTAGCTGAACAAACGCACAGCAGAGCAGATTGAAGAATACGTTTCTTCTGTGTTTAAGGCAGAGTTTTACTGCTATTTCGTTATATGCGGGAATAGTGCTGGAAATGCCTGTTTTGAGATCTCTCCACAGAAAGCGTTTCCAGACTTCCCCTTCAACACACGAGTTTAACTCTGTAAGTTGAATGCACACATTGAAGACCGTTCTGTTAGGTAGCTCCGTTTTGGTTTTAGAAGCAGACAGTTCTCCTTACAGCATATACACCCATTCACTGAGAAATGTCCAAACGCAGCTCTTACCAGAAACGTGTTTCTAACTCCTGAATCTACTGGGAGATTTAACTCACTTAGCTGCACAAACGCACAGCAGAGCAGATTGAAGGATACGTTTCTTCTGTGTTTTAGGCAGAGTTTTACTGCTATTTCGTTATATGCGGGAATAGTGCTGGAAATGCCTGGAAATGCCTGTTTTGAGATCTCTCCACAGAAAGCGTTTCCAGACTTCCCCTTCAACACACGAGTTTAACTCTGTAAGTTGAATGCACACATTGAAGACCGTTCTGTTAGGTAGCTCCGTTTTGGTTTTAGAAGCAGACAGTTCTCCTTACAGCATATACTCCCATTCACTGAGAAATGTCCAAACGCAGCTCTTACCAGAAACGTGTTTCTAACTCCTGAGTCTAAAGGGAGATTTAACTGACTTAGCTGAACAAACGCACAGCAGAGCAGATTGAAGGATACCTTCCTTCTGTGTTTAAGGCAGAGTTCTACTGCTATTTCGTTATATGCAGGAATAGTGCTGGAAATGCCTGTTTTGAGATCTCTCCACAGAAAGCGTTTCCAGACTTCCCCTTCAACACACGAGTTTAACTCCGTAAGTTGAATGCAAAAATTGAAGACCGTTCTGTTTGGTAGCTCCGTTTTGGTTTTAGAAGCACACAGTTCTCCTTACAGCATATACTCCCATTCACTGAGAAATGTCCAAACGCAGCTCTTACCAGAAACGTGTTTCTAACTCCTGAATCTAAAGGGAGATTTAACTCACTTAGCTGAACAAACGCACAGCAGAGCAGATTGAAGGATACGTTTCTTCTGTGTTTTAGGCAGAGTTTTACTGCTATTTTGTTATATGCGGGAATAGTGCTGGAAATGCCTGTTTTGAGATCTCTCCACAGAAAGCGTTTCCAGACTTCCCCTTCAACACACGAGTTTAACTCTGTAAGTTGAATGCACACATTGAAGACCGTTCTGTTAGGTACCTCAGTTTTGGTTTTAGAAGCAGACAGTTCTCCTTACAGCATATACTCCCATTCACTGAGGAATGTCCAAACGCAGCTCTTACCAGAAACGTGTTTCTAACTCCTGAACCTAAAGGGAGATTTAACTCACTTAGCCGAACAAACGCACAGCAGAGCAGATTGAAGGATACGTTTCTTCTGTGTTTTAGGCAGAGTTTTACTGCTATTTCGTTATATGCGGGAATAGTGCTGGAAATGCCTGGAAATGCCTGTTTTGAGATCTCTCCACAGAAAGCGTTTCCAGACTTCCCCTTCAACACACGAGTTTAACTCTGTAAGTTGAATGCACACATTGAAGACCGTTCTGTTAGGTAGCTCCGTTTTGGTTTTAGAAGCAGACTGTTCTCCTTACAGCATATACTCCCATTCACTGAGAAATGTCCAAACGCAGCTCTTACCAGAAACGTGTTTCTAACTCCTGAATCTAAAGGGAGATTTAACTCACTTAGCTGAACAAACGCACAGCAGAGCAGATTGAAGGATACGTTGCTTCTGTGTTTTAGGCAGAGTTTTACTGCTATTTCGTTATATGCGGGAATAGTGCTGGAAATGCCTGTTTTGAGATCTCTCCAAAGAAAGCGTTTCCAGACTTCCCCTTCAACACACGATTTTAACTCTGTAAGTTGAATGCCCACATTGAAGACCGTTGTGTTAGGTAGCTCCGTTTTGGTTTTAGAAGCAGACAGTTCTCCTTACAGCATATACTCCCATTCACTGAGAAATGTCCAAACGCAGCTCTTACCAGAAACGTGTTTCTAACTCCTGAATCTAAAGGGAGATTTAACTCACTTAGCTGAACAAACGCACAGCAGAGCAGATTGAAGGATACGTTTCTTCTGTGTTTTAGGCAGAGTTTTACTGCTATTTCGTTATATGCAGGGATAGTGCTGGAAATGCCTGTTTTGAGATCTCTCCACAGAAAGCGTTTCCAGACTTCCCCTTCAACACACGAGTTTAACTCTGTAAGTTGAATGCACACATTGAAGACCGTTCTGTTAGGTAGCTCAGTTTTGGTTTTAGAAGCAGACAGTTCTCCTTACAGCATATACTCCCATTCACTGAGAAATGTCCAAACGCAGCTCTTACCAGAAACGTGTTTCTAACTCCTGAATCTAAAGGGAGATTTAACTCACTTAGCTGAACAAACGCACAGCAGAGCAGATTGAAGGATACGTTTCTTCTGTGTTTTAGGCAGAGTTTTACTGCTATTTCGTTATATGCGGGAATAGTGCTGGAAATGCCTGTTTTGAGATCTCTCCACAGAAAGCGTTTCCAGAATTCCCCTTCAACACACGAGTTTAACTCTGTAAGTTGAATGCACACATTGAAGACCGTTCTGTTAGGTAGCTCCGTTTTGGTTTTAGAAGCAGACAGTTCTCCTTACAGCATATACTCCCATTCACTGAGAAATGTCCAAACGCAGCTCTTACCAGAAACGTGTTTCTAACTCCTGAATCTAAAGGGAGATTTAACTCACTTAGCTGAACAAACGCACAGCAGAGCAGATTGAAGGATACGTTTCTTCTATGTTTTAGGCAGAGTTTTACTGCTATTTCGTTATATGCGGGAATAGTGCTGGAAATGCCTGTTTTGAGATCTCTCCACAGAAAGCGTTTCCAGACTTCCCCTTCAACACACGAGTTTAACTCTGTAAGTTGAATGCACACATTGAAGACCGTTCTGTTAGGTAGCTCCGTTTTGGTTTTAGAAGCAGACAGTTCTCCTTACAGCATATACTCCCATTCACTGAGAAATGTCCAAACGCAGCTCTTACCAGAAACGTGTTTCTAACTCCTGAATCTAAAGGGAGATTTAACTCACTGAGCTGAACAAACGCACAGCAGAGCAGATTGAAGGATACGTTTCTTCTGTGTTTTAGGCAGAGTTTTACTGCTATTTCGTTATATGCGGGAATAGGGCTGGAAATGCCTGTTTTGAGATCTCTCCACAGAAAGCGTTTCCAGACTTCCCCTTCAACACACGAGTTTAACTCTGTAAGTTGAATGCACACATTGAAGACCGTTCTGTTAGGTAGCTCCGTTTTGGTTTTAGAAGCAGACAGTTCTCCTTACAGCATATACTCCCATTCACTGAGAAATGTCCAAACGCAGCTCTTACCAGAACCGTGTTTCTAACTCCTGAATCTAAAGGGACATTTATCTCACTTAGCTGAACAAACGCACAGCAGAGCAGATTGAAGGATACGTTTCTTCTATGTTTTAGGCACAGTTTCACTGCTATTTCGTTATATGCGGGAATAGTGCTGGAAATGCCTGTTTTGAGATCTCTCCACAGAAAGCGTTTCCAGACTTCCCCTTCCACACACGAGTTTAACTCTGTAAGTTGAATGCAAAAATTGAAGACCGTTCTGTTTGGTAGCTCCGTTTTGGTTTTAGAAGCAGACAGTTCTCCTTACAGCATATACTCCCATTCACTGAGAAATGTCCAAACGCAGCTCTTACCAGAAACGTGTTGCTAACTCCAGAATCTAAAGGGAGATTTAACTCACTTAGCTGAACAAACGCACAGCAGAGCAGATTGAAGGATACGTTTCTTCTGTGTTTAAGGCAGAGTTTTACTGCTATTTCGTTATATGCGGGAATAGTGCTGGAAATGCCTGTTTTGAGATCTCTCCACAGAAAGCGTTTCCAGACTTCCCCTTCAACACACGAGTTTAACTCTGTAAGTTGAATGCACACATTGAAGACCGTTCTGTTAGGTAGCTCCGTTTTGGTTTTAGAAGCAGACAGTTCTCCTTACAGTGTATACTCCCATTCACTGAGAAATGTCCAAACGCAGCTCTTACCAGAAACGTGTTTCTAACTCCTGAATCTAAAGGGAGTTTTAACTCACTTAGCTGAACAAACGCACAGCAGAGCAGATTGAAGGATACGTTTCTTCTGTGTTTTAGGCAGAGTTTTACTGCTATTTCGTTATATGCGGGAATAGTGCTGGAAATGCCTGTTTTGAGATCTCTCCACAGAAAGCGTTTCCAGACTTCCCCTTCAATACACGAGTTTAACTCTGTAAGTTGAATGCACACATTGAAGACCGTTCTGTTAGGTAGCTCCGTTTTGGTTTTAGAAGCAGACAGTTCTCCTTACAGCATATACTCCCATTCACTGAGAAATGTCCAAACGCAGCTCTTACCAGAAACGTGTTTCTAACTCCTGAATCTACTGGGAGATTTAACTCACTTAGCTGAACAAACGCACAGCAGAGCAGATTGAAGGATACGTTTCTTCTGTGTTTTAGGCAGAGTTTTACTGCTATTTCGTTATATGCGGGAATAGTGCTGGAAATGCCTGGAAATGCCTGTTTTGAGATCTCTCCACAGAAAGCGTTTCCAGGCTTCCCCTTCAACACACGAGTTTAACACTGTAAGTTGAATGCACACATTGAAGACCGTTCTGTTAGGTAGCTCCGTTTTGGTTTTAGAAGCAGACACTTCTCCTTACAGCATATACTCCCATTCACTGAGGAATGTCCAAACGCAGCTCTTACCAGAAACGTGTTTCTAACTCCTGAATCTAAAGGGAGATTTAACTCACTTAGCTGAAGAAACGCACTGCAGAGCAGATTGAAGGATACGTTTCTTCTCTGTTTTAGGCAGAGTTTTACTGCTATTTCGTTATATGCGGGAATAGTGCTGGAAATGCCTGTTTTGAGATCTCTCCACAGAAAGCGTTTCCAGACTTCCCCTTCAACACACGAGTTTAACTCTGTAAGTTGAATGCAAAAATTGAAGACCGTTCTGTTTGGTAGCTCCGTTTTGGTTTTTGAAGCAGACAGTTCTCCTTACAGCATATACTCCCATTCACTGAGAAATGTCCAAACACAGCTCTTACCAGAAACGTGTTTCTAACTCCAGAATCTAAAGGGAGATTTAACTCACTTAGCTGAACAAACGCACAGCAGAGCAGATTGAAGGATACGTTTCTTCTGTGTTTAAGGCAGAGTTTTACTGCTATTTCGTTATATGCGGGAATAGTGCTGGAAATGCCTGTTTTGAGATCTCTCCACAGAAAGCGTTTCCAGACTTCCCCTTCAACACACGAGTTTAACTCTGTAAGTTGAATGCACACATTGAAGACCGTTCTGTTAGGTAGCTCCGTTTTGGTTTTAGAAGCAGACAGTTCTCCTTACAGCGTATACTCCCATTCACTGAGAAATGTCCAAACGCAGCTCTTACCAGAAACGTGTTTCTAACTCCTGAATCTAAAGGGAGATTTAACTCACTTAGCTGAACAAACGCACAGCAGAGCAGATTGAAGGATACGTTTCTTCTGTGTTTAAGGCAGAGTTTTACTGCTATTTCGTTATATGCGGGAATAGTGCTGGAAATGCCTGTTTTGAGATCTCTCCACAGAAAGCGTTTCCAGACTTCCCCTTCAACACACGAGTTTATCTCTGTAAGTTGAATGCACACATTGAAGACCGTTCTGTTAGGTAGCTCAGTTTTGGTTTTAGAAGCAGACAGTTCTCCTTACAGCATATACTCCCATTCACTGAGAAATGTCCAAACGCAGCTCTTATCAGAAACGTGTTTCTAACTCCTGAATCTAAAGGGAGATTTAACTCACTCAGCTGAACAAACGCACAGCAGAGCAGATTGAAGGATACGTTTCTTCTGTGTTTTAGGCAGAGTTTTATTGCTATTTCGTTATATGCGGGAATAGTGCTGGAAATGCCTGTTTTGAGATCTCTCCACAGAAAGCGTTTCCAGACTTCCCCTTCAACACACGAGTTTAACTCTGTAAGTTGAATGCAAAAATTGAAGACCGTTCTGTTTGGTAGCTCCGTTTTGGTTTTAGAAGCAGACAGTTCTGCTTACAGCATATACTCCCATTCACTGAGAAATGTCCAAACGCAGCTCTTACCAGAAACGTGTTTCTAACTCCTGAATCTAAAGGGAGATTTAACTCACTTAGCTGAACAAACGCACAGCAGAGCAGATTGAAGGATACGTTTCTTCTGTGTTTTAGGCAGAGTTATACTGCTATTTCGTTATATGCGGGAATAGTGCTGGAAATGCCTGGAAATGCCTGTTTTGAGATCTCTCCACAGAAAGCGTTTCCAGACTTCCCCTTCAACACACGAGTTTAACTCTGTAAGTTGAATGCACACATTGAAGACCGTTCTGTTAGGTAGCTCCGTTTTGGTTTTAGAAGCAGACAGTTCTCCTTACAGCATATACTCCCATTCACTGAGAAATGTCCAAACGCAGCTCTTACCAGAAACGTGTTTCTAACTCCTGAATCTAAAGGGAGATTTAACTCACTTAGCTGAACAAACACACAGCAGAGCAGATTGAAGGATACGTTCCTTCTGTGTTTTAGGCAGATTTTTACTGCTATTTCGTTATATGCGAGAATAGTGCTGGAAATACCTGTTTTGAGATCTCTCCACAGAAAGCGTTTCCAGACTTCCCCTTCAACACACGAGTTTAACTCTGTAAGTTCAATGCACACATTGAAGACCGTTCTGTTAGGTAGCTCCGTTTTGGTTTTAGAAGCAGACAGTTCCCCTTACAGCATATACTCCCATTCACTGAGAATTGTCCAAACGCAGAACTTACCAGAAACGTGTTTCTAACTCCTGAATCTAAAGGGAGATTTAACTCACTTAGCTGAACAAACGCACAGCAGAGCAGATTGAAGGATACGTTTCTTCTGTGTTTTAGACAGAGTTTTACTGCTATTTCGTTATATGCGGGAATAGGGCTGGAAATGCCTGTTTTGAGATCTCTCCACAGAAAGCGTTTCCAGACTTCCCCTTCAACACACGAGTTTAACTCTGTAAGTTGAATGCACACATTGAAGACCGTTCTGTTAGGTAGCTCCGTTTTGGTTTTAGAAGCAGACAGTTCTCCTTACAGCATATACTCCCATTCACTGAGGAATGTCCAAACGCAGCTCTTACCAGAAACGTGTTTCTAACTCCTGAATCTAAAGGGAGATTTAACTCACTTAGCTGAAGAAACGCACTGCAGAGCAGATTGAAGGATACGTTTCTTCTGTGTTTTAGGCAGAGTTTTACTGCTATTTCGTTATATGCGGGAATAGTGCTGGAAATGCCTGTTTTGAGATCTCTCAACAGAAAGCGTTTCCAGACTTCCCCTTCAACACACGAGTTTAACTGTGTAAGTTGAATGCACACATTGAAGACCGTTCTGTTAGGTAGCTCCGTTTTGGTTTTAGAAGCAGACAGTTCTCCTTACAGCATATACTCCCATTCACTGAGAAATGTCCAAACGCAGCTCTTACCAGAAACGTGTTTCTAACTCCTGAATCTAAAGGGAGATTTAACTCACTTAGCTGAACAAACGCACAGCAGAGCAGATTGAAGGATACCTTTCTTCTTTGTTTTAGGCAGAGTTTTACTGCTATTTCGTTATATGCGGGAATAGTGCTGGAAATGCCTGTTTTGAGATCTCTCCACAGAAAGCGTTTCCAGACTTCCCCTTCAACACACGAGTTTAACTCTGTAAGTTGAATGCACACATTGACGACCGTTCTGTTAGGTAGCTCCGTTTTGGTTTTAGAAGCAGACAGTTCTCCTTACAGCATATACTCCCATTCACTGAGAAATGTCCAAACGCAGCTCTTACCAGAAACGTGTTTCTAACTCCTGAATCTAAAGGGAGATTTAACTCACTTAGCTGAACAAACGCACAGCAGAGCAGATTGAAGGATACGTTTCTTCTGTGTTTAAGGCAGAGTTTTACTGCTATTTCGTTATATGCGGGAATAGTGCTGGAAATGCCTGTTTTGAGATCTCTCCACAGAAAGCGTTTCCAGACTTCCCCTTCAACACACGAGTTTAACTCTGTAAGTTGAATGCACACATTGAAGACCGTTCTGTTAGGTAGCTCAGTTTTGGTTTTAGAAGCAGACAGTTCTCCTTACAGCATATACTCCCATTCACTGAGAAATGTCCAAACGCAGCTCTTACCAGAAACGTGTTTCTAACTCCTGAATCTAAAGGGAGATTTAACTCACTTAGCTGAACAAACGCACAGCAGAGCAGATTGAAGGATACGTTTCTTCTGTGTTTAAGGCAGAGTTTTACTGCTATTTCGTTATATGCGGGAATAGTGGTGGAAATGCCTGTTTTCAGATCTCTCCACAGAAAGCGTTTCCAGACTTCCCCTTCAACACACGAGTTTAACTCTGTAAGGTGAATGCACACATTGAAGACCGTTCTGTTAGGTAGCTCAGTTTTGGTTTTAGATGCAGACAGTTCTCCTTACAGCGTATACTCCCATTCACTGAGAAATGTCCAAACGCAGCTCTTACCAGAAACGTGTTTCTAACTCCTGAATCTAAAGGGAGATTTAACTCACTTAGCTGAACAAACGCACAGCAGAGCAGATTGACGGATACGTTTCTTCTATGTTTTAGGCACAGTTTCACTGCTATTTCGTTATATGCGGGAATAGTGCTGGAAATGCCTGTTTTGAGATCTCTCCACAGAAAGCGTTTCCAGACTTCCCCTTCAACACACGAGTTTAACTCTGTAAGTTGAATGCAAAAATTGAAGACCGTTCTGTTTGGTAGCTCCGTTTTGGTTTTAGAAGCAGACAGTTCTCCTTACAGCATATACTCCCATTCACTGAGAAATGTCCAAACGCAGCTCTTACCAGAAACGTGTTTCTAACTCCAGAATCTAAAGGGAGATTTAACTCACTTAGCTGAACAAACGCACAGCAGAGCAGATTGAAGAATACGTTTCTTCTGTGTTTAAGGCAGAGTTTTACTGCTATTTCGTTATATGCGGGAATAGTGCTGGAAATGCCTGTTTTGAGATCTCTCCACAGAAAGCGTTTCCAGACTTCCCCTTCAACACACGAGTTTAACTCTGTAAGTTGAATGCACACATTGAAGACCGTTCTGTTAGGTAGCTCCGTTTTGGTTTTAGAAGCAGACAGTTCTCCTTACAGCATATACTCCCATTCACTGAGAAATGTCCAAACGCAGCTCTTACCAGAAACGTGTTTCTAACTCCTGAATCTACTGGGAGATTTAACTCACTTAGCTGAACAAACGCACAGCAGAGCAGATTGAAGGATACGTTTCTTCTGTGTTTTAGGCAGAGTTTTACTGCTATTTCGTTATATGCGGGAATAGTGCTGGAAATGCCTGGAAATGCCTGTTTTGAGATCTCTCCACAGAAAGCGTTTCCAGACTTCCCCTTCAACACACGAGTTTAACTCTGTAAGTTGAATGCACACATTGAAGACCGTTCTGTTAGGTAGCTCCGTTTTGGTTTTAGAAGCAGACAGTTCTCCTTACAGCATATACTCCCATTCACTGAGAAATGTCCAAACGCAGCTCTTACCAGAAACGTGTTTCTAACTCCTGAGTCTAAAGGGAGATTTAACTGACTTAGCTGAACAAACGCACAGCAGAGCAGATTGAAGGATACCTTCCTTCTGTGTTTAAGGCAGAGTTCTACTGCTATTTCGTTATATGCAGGAATAGTGCTGGAAATGCCTGTTTTGAGATCTCTCCACAGAAAGCGTTTCCAGACTTCCCCTTCAACACACGAGTTTAACTCCGTAAGTTGAATGCAAAAATTGAAGACAGTTCTGTTTGGTAGCTCCGTTTTGGTTTTAGAAGCACACAGTTCTCCTTACAGCATATACTCCCATTCACTGAGAAATGTCCAAACGCAGCTCTTACCAGAAACGTGTTTCTAACTCCTGAATCTAAAGGGAGATTTAACTCACTTAGCTGAACAAACGCACAGCAGAGCAGATTGAAAGATACGTTTCTTCTGTGTTTTAGGCAGAGTTTTACTGCTATTTTGTTATATGCGGGAATAGTGCTGGAAATGCCTGTTTTGAGATCTCTCCACAGAAAGCGTTTCCAGACTTCCCCTTCAACACACGAGTTTAACTCTGTAAGTTGAATGCACCCATTGAAGACCGTTCTGTTAGGTAGCTCAGTTTTGGTTTTAGAAGCAGACAGTTCTCCTTACTGCATATACTCCCATTCACTGAGGAATGTCCAAACGCAGCTCTTACCAGAAACGTGTTTCTAACTCCTGAACCTAAAGGGAGATTTAAATCACTTAGCTGAACAAACGCACAGCAGAGCAGATTGAAGGATACGTTTCTTCTGTGTTTTAGGCAGAGTTTTACTGCTATTTCGTTATATGCGGGAATAGTGCTGGAAATGCCTGTTTTGATATCTCTCCACAGAAAGCGTTTCCAGACTTCCCCTTCAACACACGAGTTTAACTCTGTAAGTTGAATGCACACATTGAAGACCGTTCTGTTAGGTAGCTCCGTTTTGGTTTTAGAAGCAGACAGTTCTCCTTACAGCATATACTCCCATTCACTGAGAAATGTCCAAACGCAGCTCTTACCAGAAACGTGTTTCTAACTCCTGAATCTAAAGGGAGATTTAACTCACTTAGCCGAACAAACGCACAGCAGAGCAGATTGAAGGATACGTTTCTTCTGTGTTTTAGGCAGAGTTTTACTGCTATTTCGTTATATGCGGGAATAGTGCTGGAAATGCCTGGAAATGCCTGTTTTGAGATCTCTCCACAGAAAGCGTTTCCAGACTTCCCCTTCAACACACGAGTTTAACTCTGTAAGTTGAATGCACACATTGAAGACCGTTCTGTTAGGTAGCTCCGTTTTGGTTTTAGAAGCAGACTGTTCTCCTTACAGCATATACTCCCATTCACTGAGAAATGTCCAAACGCAGCTCTTACCAGAAACGTGTTTCTAACTCCTGAATCTAAAGGGAGATTTAACTCACTTAGCTGAACAAACGCACAGCAGAGCAGATTGAAGGATACGTTGCTTCTGTGTTTTAGGCAGAGTTATACTGCTATTTCGTTATAAGCGGGAATAGTGCTGGAAATGCCTGTTTTGAGATCTCTCCAAAGAAAGCGTTTCCAGACTTCCCCTTCAACACACGATTTTAACTCTGTAAGTTGAATGCCCACATTGAAGACCGTTGTGTTAGGTAGCTCCGTTTTGGTTTTAGAAGCAGACAGTTCTCCTTACAGCATATACTCCCATTCACTGAGAAATGTCCAAACGCAGCTCTTACCAGAAACGTGTTTCTAACTCCTGAATCTAAAGGGAGATTTAACTCACTTAGCTGAACAAACGCACAGCAGAGCAGATTGAAGGATACGTTTCTTCTGTGTTTTAGGCAGAGTTTTACTGCTATTTCGTTATATGCAGGGATAGTGCTGGAAATGCCTGTTTTGAGATCTCTCCACAGAAAGCGTTTCCAGACTTCCCCTTCAACACACGAGTTTAACTCTGTAAGTTGAATGCACACATTGAAGACCGTTCTGTTAGGTAGCTCAGTTTTGGTTTTAGAAGCAGACAGTTCTCCTTACAGCATATACTCCCATTCACTGAGAAATGTCCAAACGCAGCTCTTACCAGAAACGTGTTTCTAACTCCTGAATCTAAAGGGAGATTTAACTCACTTAGCTGAACAAATGCACAGCAGAGCAGATTGAAGGATACGTTTCTTCTGTGTTTTAGGCAGAGTTTTACTGCTATTTCGTTATATGCGGGAATAGTGCTGGAAATGCCTGTTTTGAGATCTCTCCACAGAAAGCGTTTCCAGAATTCCCCTTCAACACACGAGTTTAACTCTGTAAGTTGAATGCACACATTGAAGACCGTTCTGTTAGGTAGCTCCGTTTTGGTTTTAGAAGCAGACAGTTCTCCTTACAGCATATACTCCCATTCACTGAGAAATGTCCAAACGCAGCTCTTACCAGAAACGTGTTTCTAACTCCTGAATCTAAAGGGAGATTTAACTCACTTAGCTGAACAAACGCACAGCAGAGCAGATTGAAGGATACGTTTCTTCTATGTTTTAGGCAGAGTTTTACTGCTATTTCGTTATATGCGGGAATAGTGCTGGAAATGCCTGTTTTGAGATCTCTCCACAGAAAGCGTTTCCAGACTTCCCCTTCAACACACGAGTTTAACTCTGTAAGTTGAATGCACACATTGAAGACCGTTCTGTTAGGTAGCTCCGTTTTGGTTTTAGAAGCAGACAGTTCTCCTTACAGCATATACTCCCATTCACTGAGAAATGTCCAAACGCAGCTCTTACCAGAAACGTGTTTCTAACTCCTGAATCTAAAGGGAGATTTAACTCACTGAGCTGAACAAACGCACAGCAGAGCAGATTGAAGGATACGTTTCTTCTGTGTTTTAGGCAGAGTTTTACTGCTATTTCGTTATATGCGGGAATAGGGCTGGAAATGCCTGTTTTGAGATCTCTCCACAGAAAGCGTTTCCAGACTTCCCCTTCAACACACGAGTTTAACTCTGTAAGTTGAATGCACACATTGAAGACCGTTCTGTTAGGTAGCTCCGTTTTGGTTTTAGAAGCAGACAGTTCTCCTTACAGCATATACTCCCATTCACTGAGAAATGTCCAAACGCAGCTCTTACCAGAACCGTGTTTCTAACTCCTGAATCTAAAGGGAGATTTATCTCACTTAGCTGAACAAACGCACAGCAGAGCAGATTGAAGGATACGTTTCTTCTATGTTTTAGGCACAGTTTCACTGCTATTTCGTTATATGCGGGAATAGTGCTGGAAATGCCTGTTTTGAGATCTCTCCACAGAAAGCGTTTCCAGACTTCCCCTTCAACACACGAGTTTAACTCTGTAAGTTGAATGCAAAAATTGAAGACCGTTCTGTTTGGTAGCTCCGTTTTGGTTTTAGAAGCAGACAGTTCTCCTTACAGCATATACTCCCATTCACTGAGAAATGTCCAAACGCAGCTCTTACCAGAAACGTGTTGCTAACTCCAGAATCTAAAGGGAGATTTAACTCACTTAGCTGAACAAACGCACAGCAGAGCAGATTGAAGGATACGTTTCTTCTGTGTTTAAGGCAGAGTTTTACTGCTATTTCGTTATATGCGGGAATAGTGCTGGAAATGCCTGTTTTGAGATCTCTCCACAGAAAGAGTTTCCAGACTTCCCCTTCAACACACGAGTTTAACTCTGTAAGTTGAATGCACACATTGAAGACCGTTCTGTTAGGTAGCTCCGTTTTGGTTTTAGAAGCAGACAGTTCTCCTTACAGTGTATACTCCCATTCACTGAGAAATGTCCAAACGCAGCTCTTACCAGAAACGTGTTTCTAACTCCTGAATCTAAAGGGAGTTTTAACTCACTTAGCTGAACAAACGCACAGCAGAGCAGATTGAAGGATACGTTTCTTCTGTGTTTTAGGCAGAGTTTTACTGCTATTTCGTTATATGCGGGAATAGTGCTGGAAATGCCTGTTTTGAGATCTCTCCACAGAAAGCGTTTCCAGACTTCCCCTTCAATACACGAGTTTAACTCTGTAAGTTGAATGCACACATTGAAGACCGTTCTGTTAGGTAGCTCCGTTTTGGTTTTAGAAGCAGACAGTTCTCCTTACAGCATATACTCCCATTCACTGAGAAATGTCCAAACGCAGCTCTTACCAGAAACGTGTTTCTAACTCCTGAATCTACTGGGAGATTTAACTCACTTAGCTGAACAAACGCACAGCAGAGCAGATTGAAGGATACGTTTCTTCTGTGTTTTAGGCAGAGTTTTACTGCTATTTCGTTATATGCGGGAATAGTGCTGGAAATGCCTGGAAATGCCTGTTTTGAGATCTCTCCACAGAAAGCGTTTCCAGGCTTCCCCTTCAACACACGAGTTTAACACTGTAAGTTGAATGCACACATTGAAGACCGTTCTGTTAGGTAGCTCCGTTTTGGTTTTAGGAGCAGACTGTTCTCCTTACAGCATATACTCCAATTCACTGAGAAATGTCCAAACGCAGCTCTTACCAGAAACGTGATTCTAACTCCTGAATCTAAAGGGAGATTTAACTCACTTAGCTGAACAAACGCACAGCAGAGCAGATTGAAGGATACGTTCCTTCTGTGTTTAAGGCAGAGTTTTACTGCTATTTCGTTATATGCAGGAATAGTGCTGGAAATGCCTGTTTTGAGATCTCTCCACAGAAAGCGTTTCCAGACTTCCCCTTCAACACACGAGTTTAACTCCGTAAGTTGAATGCAAAAATTGAAGACCGTTCTGTTTGGTAGCTCCGTTTTGGTTTTAGAAGCAGACAGTTCTCCTTACAGCATATACTCCCATTCACTGAGAAATGTGCAAACGCAGCTCTTACCAGAAACGTGTTTCTAACTCCTGAATCTAAAGGGAGATTTAACTCACTTAGCTGAACAAACGCACAGCAGAGCAGATTGAAGGATACGTTTCTTCTGTGTTTAAGGCAGAGTTTTACTGCTATTTTGTTATATGCGGGAATAGTGCTGGAAATGCCTGTTTTGAGATCTCTCCACAGAAAGCGTTTCCAGACTTCCCCTTCAACACACGAGTTTAACTCTGTAAGTTGAATGCACACATTGAAGACCGTTCTGTTAGGTAGCTCAGTTTTGGTTTTAGAAGCAGACAGTTCTCCTTACAGCATATACTCCCATTCACTGAGGAATGTCCAAACGCAGCTCTTACCAGAAACGTGTTTCTAACTCCTGAACCTAAAGGGAGATTTAACTCACTTAGCTGAACAAACGCACAGCAGAGCAGATTGAAGGATACGTTTCTTCTGTGTTTTAGGCAGAGTTTTACTGCTATTTCGTTATATGCGGGAATAGTGCTGGAAATGCCTGTTTTGAGATCTCTCCACAGAAAGCGTTTCCAGACTTCCCCTTCAACAAACGAGTTTAACTCTGTAAGTTGAATGCACACATTGAAGACCGTTCTGTTAGGTAGCTCCGTTTTGGTTTTAGAAGCAGAGAGTTCTCCTTACAGCATATACTCCCATTCACTGAGAAATGTCCAAACGCAGCTCTTACCAGAAACGTGTTTCTAACTCCTGAATCTAAAGGGAGATTTAACTCACTTAGGCGAACAAACGCACAGCAGAGCAGATTGAAGGATACGTTTCTTCTGTGTTTTAGGCAGAGTTTTACTGCTATTTCGTTATATGCGGGAATAGTGCTGGAAATGCCTGGAAATGCCTGTTTTGAGATCTCTCCACAGAAAGCGTTTCCAGACTTCCCCTTCAACACACGAGTTTAACTCTGTAAGTTGAATGCACACATTGAAGACCGTTCTGTTAGGTAGCTCAGTTTTGGTTTTAGAAGCAGACAGTTCTCCTTACAGCATATACTCCCATTCACTGAGAAATGTCCAAACGCAGCTCTTACCAGAAACGTGTTTCTAACTCCTGAATCTAAAGGGAGATTTAACTCACTTAGCTGAACAAACGCACAGCAGAGCAGATTGAAGGATACGTTGCTTCTGTGTTTTAGGCAGAGTTTTACTGCTATTTCGTTATATGCGGGAATAGTGCTGGAAATGCCTGGAAATGCCTGTTTTGAGATCTCTCCAAAGAAAGCGTTTCCAGACTTCCCCTTCAACACACGATTTTAACTCAGTAAGTTGAATGCCCACATTGAAGACCGTTGTGTTAGGTAGCTCCGTTTTGGTTTTAGAAGCAGACAGTTCTCCTTACAGCATATACTCCCATTCACTGAGAAATGTGCAAACGAAGCTCTTACCAGAAACGTGTTTCTAACTCCTGAATCTAAAGGGAGATTTAACTCACTTAGCTGAACAAACGCACAGCAGAGCAGATTGAAGGATACGTTTCTTCTGTGTTTTAGGCAGAGTTTTACTGCTATTTCGTTATATGCAGGAATAGTGCTGGAAATGCCTGTTTTGAGATCTCTCCACAGAAAGCGTTTCCAGACTTCCCCTTCAACACACGAGTTTAACTCTGTAAGTTGAATGCACACATTGAAGACCGTTCTGTTAGGTAGCTCAGTTTTGGTTTTAGAAGCAGACAGTTCTCCTTACAGCATATACTCCCATTCACTGAGAAATGTCCAAACGCAGCTCTTACCAGAAACGTGTTTCTAACTCCTGAATCTAAAGGGAGATTTAACTCACTTAGCTGAACAAACGCACAGCAGAGCAGATTGAAGGATACGTTTCTTCTGTGTTTTAGGCAGAGTTTTACTGCTATTTCGTTATATGCGGGAATAGTGCTGGAAATGCCTGTTTTGAGATCTCTCCACAGAAAGCGTTTCCAGACTTCCCCTTCAACACACGAGTTTAACTCTGTAAGTTCAATGCACACATTGAAGACCGTTCTGTTAGGTAGCTCCGTTTTGGTTTTAGAAGCAGACAGTTCGCCTTACAGCATATACTCCCATTCACTGAGGAATGTCCAAACGCAGCTCTTACCAGAAACGTGTTTCTAACTCCTGAATCTAAAGGGAGATTTAACTCACTTAGCTGAACAAATGCACAGCAGAGCAGATTGCAGGATACGTTTCTTCTGTGTTTTAGGCAGAGTTTTACTGCTATTTCGTTATATGCGGGAATAGTGCTGGAAATGCCTGGAAATGCCTGTTTTGAGATCTCTCCACAGAAAGCGTTTCCAGACTTCCCCTTCAACACACGAGTTTAACTCTGTAAGTTGAATGCACACATTGAAGACCGTTCTGTTAGGTAGCTCCGTTTTGGTTTTAGAAGCAGACAGTTCTCCTTACAGCATATACTCCCATTCACTGAGAAATGTCCAAACGCAGCTCTTACCAGAAACGTGTTTCTAACTCCTGAATCTAAAGGGAGATTTAACTCACTTAGCTGAACAAACGCACAGCAGAGCAGATTGAAGGATACGTTTCTTCTGTGTTTTAGACAGAGTTTTACTGCTATTTCGTTATATGCGGGAATAGTGCTGGAAATGCCTGGAAATGCCTGTTTTGAGATCTCTCCACAGAAAGCGTTTCCAGACTTCCCCTTCAACACACGAGTTTAACTCTGTAAGTTGAATGCACACATTGAAGACCGTTCTGTTAGGTAGCTCAGTTTTGGTTTTAGAAGCAGACAGTTCTCCTTACAGCATATACTCCCATTCACTGAGAAATGTCCAAACGCAGCTCTTATCAGAAACGTGTTTCTAACTCCTGAATCTAAAGGGAGATTTAACTCACTTAGCTGAACAAACGCACAGCAGAGCAGATTGAAGGATACGTTGCTTCTGTGTTTTCGGCAGAGTTATACTGCTATTTCGTTATATGCGGGAATAGTGCTGGAAATGCCTGTTTTGAGATCTCTCCAAAGAAAGCGTTTCCAGACTTCCCCTTCAACACACGATTTTAACTCAGTAAGTTGAATGCCCACATTGAAGACCGTTGTGTTAGGTAGCTCCGTTTTGGTTTTAGAAGCAGACAGTTCTCCTTACAGCATATACTCCCATTCACTGAGAAATGTCCAAACGAAGCTCTTACCAGAAACGTGTTTCTAACTCCTGAATCTAAAGGGAGATTTAACTCACTTAGCTGAACAAACGCACAGCAGAGCAGATTGAAGGATACGTTTCTTCTGTGTTTTAGGCAGAGTTTTACTGCTATTTCGTTATATGCAGGAATAGTGCTGGAAATGCCTGTTTTGAGATCTCTCCACAGAAAGCGTTTCCAGACTTCCCCTTCAACACACGAGTTTAACTCTGTAAGTTGAATGCACACATTGAAGACCGTTCTGTTAGGTAGCTCAGTTTTGGTTTTAGAAGCAGACAGTTCTCCTTACAGCATATACTCCCATTCACTGAGAAATGTCCAAACGCAGCTCTTACCAGAAACGTGTTTCTAACTCCTGAATCTAAAGGGAGATTTAACTCACTTAGCTGAACAAACGCACAGCAGAGCAGATTGAAGGATACGTTTCTTCTGTGTTTTAGGCAGAGTTTTACTGCTATTTCGTTATATGCGGGAATAGTGCTGGAAATGCCTGTTTTGAGATCTCTCCACAGAAAGCGTTTCCAGACTTCCCCTTCAACACACGAGTTTAACTCTGTAAGTTCAATGCACACATTGAAGACCGTTCTGTTAGGTAGCTCCGTTTTGGTTTTAGAAGCAGACAGTTCGCCTTACAGCATATACTCCCATTCACTGAGGAATGTCCAAACGCAGCTCTTACCAGAAACGTGTTTCTAACTCCTGAATCTAAAGGGAGATTTAACTCACTTAGCTGAACAAATGCACAGCAGAGCAGATTGCAGGATACGTTTCTTCTGTGTTTTAGGCAGAGTTTTACTGCTATTTCGTTATATGCGGGAATAGTGCTGGAAATGCCTGGAAATGCCTGTTTTGAGATCTCTCCACAGAAAGCGTTTCCAGACTTCCCCTTCAACACACGAGTTTAACTCTGTAAGTTGAATGCACACATTGAAGACCGTTCTGTTAGGTAGCTCCGTTTTGGTTTTAGAAGCAGACAGTTCTCCTTACAGCATATACTCCCATTCACTGAGGAATGTCCAAACGCAGCTCTTACCAGAAACGTGTTTCTAACTCCTGAATCTAAAGGGAGATTTAACTCACTTAGCTGAAGAAACGCACTGCAGAGCAGATTGAAGGATACGTTTCTTCTGTGTTTTAGGCAGAGTTTTACTGCTATTTCGTTATATGCGGGAATAGTGCTGGAAATGCCTGTTTTGTGATCTCTCCACAGAAAGCGTTTCCAGAATTCCCCTTCAACACACGAGTTTAACTCTGTAAGTTGAATGCACACATTGAAGACCGTTCTGTTAGGTAGCTCCGTTTTGGTTTTAGAAGCAGACAGTTCTCCTTACAGCATATACTCCCATTCACTGAGAAATGTCCAAACGCAGCTCTTACCAGAAACGTGTTTCTAACTCCTGAATCTAAAGGGAGATTTAACTCACTTAGCTGAACAAACGCACAGCAGAGCAGATTGAAGGATACGTTTCTTCTGTGTTTTAGGCAGAGTTTTACTGCTATTTCGTTATATGCGGGAATAGTGCTGGAAATGCATGTTTTGAGATCTCTCCACAGAAAGCGTTTCCAGACTTCCCCTTCAACACACGAGTTTAACTCTGTAAGTTGAATGCAAAAATTGAAGACCGTTCTGTTTGGTAGCTCCGTTTTGGTTTTAGAAGCAGACAGTTCTCCTTACAGCATATACTCCCATTCACTGAGAAATGTCCAAACGCAGCTCTTACCAGAAACGTGTTTCTAACTCCTGAATCTAAAGGGAGATTTAACTCACTTAGCTGAACAAACGCACAGCAGAGCAGATTGAAGGATACGTTTCTTCTGTGTTTAAGGCAGAGTTTTACTGCTATTTCGTTATATGCGGGAATAGTGCTGGAAATGCCTGTTTTGAGATCTCTCCACAGAAAGCGTTTCCAGACTTCCCATTCAACACAAGAGTTTAACTCTGTAAGTTGAATGCACACATTGAAGACCGTTCTGTTAGGTAGCTCAGTTTTGGTTTTAGAAGCAGACAGTTCTCCTTACAGCATATACTCCCATTCACTGAGAAATGTCCAAACGCAGCTCTTATCAGAAACGTGTTTCTAACTCCTGAATCTAAAGGGAGATTTAACACACTCAGCTGAACAAACGCACAGCAGAGCAGATTGAAGGATACGTTTCTTCTGTGTTTTAGGCAGAGTTTTACTGCTATTTCGTTATATGCGGGAATAGTGCTGGAAATGCCTGTTTTGAGATCTCTCCACAGAAAGCGTTTCCAGACTTCCCCTTCAACACACGAGTTTAACTCTGTAAGTTGAATGCAAAAATTGAAGACCGTTCTGTTTGGTAGCTCCGTTTTGGTTTTAGAAGCAGACAGTTCTGCTTACAGCATATACTCCCATTCACTGAGAAATGTCCAAACGCAGCTCTTACCAGAAACGTGTTTCTAACTCCTGAATCTAAAGGGAGATTTAACTCACTTAGCTGAACAAACGCACAGCAGAGCAGATTTAAGGATACGTTTCTTCTGTGTTTTAGGCAGAGTTTTACTGCTATTTCGTTATATGCGGGAATAGTGCTGGAAATGCCTGGAAATGCCTGTTTTGAGATCTCTCCACAGAAAGCGTTTCCAGACTTCCCCTTCAACACACGAGTTTAACTCTGTAAGTTGAATGCACACATTGAAGACCGTTCTGTTAGGTAGCTCCGTTTTGGTTTTAGAAGCAGACAGTTCTCCTTACAGCATATACTCCCATTCACTGAGAAATGTCCAAACGCAGCTCTTACCAGGAACGTGTTTCTAACTCCTGAATCTAAAGGGAGATTTAACTCACTTAGCTGAACAAACGCACAGCAGAGCAGATTGATGGATACGTTTCTTCTGTGTTTTAGGCAGAGTTTTACTGCTATTTCGTTATATGCGGGAATAGTGCTGGAAATGCCTGTTTTGAGATCTCTCCACAGAAAGCGTTTCCAGACTTCCCCTTCAACACACGAGTTTAACTCTGTAAGTTCAATGCACACATTGAAGACCGTTCTGTTAGGTAGCTCCGTTTTGGTTTTAGAAGCAGACAGTTCGCCTTACAGCATATACTCCCATTCACTGAGGAATGTCCAAACGCAGCTCTTACCAGAAACGTGTTTCTAACTCCTGAATCTAAAGGGAGATTTAACTCACTTAGCTGAACAAATGCACAGCAGAGCAGATTGAAGGATACGTTTCTTCTGTGTTTTAGGCAGAGTTTTACTGCTATTTCGTTATATGCGGGAATAGTGCTGGAAATGCCTGGAAATGCCTGTTTTGAGATCTCTCCACAGAAAGCGTTTCCAGACTTCCCCTTCAACACACGAGTTTAACTCTGTAAGTTGAATGCACAAATTGAAGACCGTTCTGTTAGGTAGCTCCGTTTTGGTTTTAGAAGCAGACAGTTCTCCTTACAGCATATACTCCCATTCACTGAGGAATGTCCAAACGCAGCTCTTACCAGAAACGTGTTTCTAACTCCTGAATCTAAAGGGAGATTTAACTCACTTAGCTGAAGAAACGCACTGCAGAGCAGATTGAAGGATACGTTTCTTCTGTGTTTTAGGCAGAGTTTTACTGCTATTTCGTTATATGCGGGAATAGTGCTGGAAATGCCTGTTTTGAGATCTCTCCACAGAAAGCGTTTCCAGACTTCCCCTTCAACACACGAGTTTAACTCTGTAAGTTGAATGCACACATTGAAGACCGTTCTGTTAGGTAGCTCCGTTTTGGTTTTAGAAGCAGACAGTTCTCCTTACAGCATATACTCCCATTCACTGAGAAATGTCCAAACGCAGCTCTTACCAGAAACGTGTTTCTAACTCCTGAATCTAAAGGGAGATTTAACTCACTTAGCTGAACAAACGCACAGCAGAGCAGATTGAAGGATACCTTTCTTCTTTGTTTTAGGCAGAGTTTTACTGCTATTTCGTTATATGGGGAATAGTGCTGGAAATGCCTGTTTTGAGATCTCTCCACAGAAAGCGTTTCCAGACTTCCCCTTCAACACACGAGTTTAACTCTGTAAGTTGAATGCACACATTGAAGACCGTTCTGTTAGGTAGCTCCGTTTTGGTTTTAGAAGCAGACAGTTCTCCTTACAGCATATACTCCCATTCACTGAGAAATGTCCAAACGCAGCTCTTACCAGAAACGTGTTTCTAACTCCTGAATCTAAAGGGAGATTTAACTCACTTAGCTGAACAAACGCACAGCAGAGCAGATTGAAGGATACGTTTCTTCTGTGTTTTAGGCAGAGTTTTACTGCTATTTCGTTATATGCGGGAATAGTGCTGGAAATGCCTGTTTTGAGATCTCTCCACAGAAAGCGTTTCCAGACTTCCCCTTCAACACACGAGTTTAGCTCTGTAAGTTGAATGCAAAAATTGAAGACCGTTCTGTTTGGTAGCTCCGTTTTGGTTTTAGAAGCAGACAGATCTCCTTACAGCATATACTCCCATTCACTGAGAAATGTCCAAACGCAGCTCTTACCAGAAACGTGTTTCTAACTCCTGAATCTAAAAGGAGATTTAACTCACTTAGCTGAACAAACGCACAGCAGAGCAGATTGAAGGATACGTTTCTTCTGTGTTTAAGGCAGAGTTTTACTGCTATTTCGTTATATGCGGGAATAGTGCTGGAAATGCCTGTTTTGAGATCTCTCCACAGAAAGCGTTTCCAGACTTCCCCTTCAACACACGAGTTTAACTCTGTAAGTTGAATGCACACATTGAAGACCGTTCTGTTAGGTAGCTCAGTTTTGGTTTTAGAAGCAGACAGTTCTCCTTACAGCATATACTCCCATTCACTGAGAAATGTCCAAACGCAGCTCTTATCAGAAACGTGTTTCTAACTCCTGAATCTAAAGGGAGATTTAACTCACTCAGCTGAACAAACGCACAGCAGAGCAGATTGAAGGATACGTTTCTTCTGTGTTTTAGGCAGAGTTTTACTGCTATTTCGTTATATGCGGGAATAGTGCTGGAAATGCCTGTTTTGAGATCTCTCCACAGAAAGCGTTTCCAGACTTCCCCTTCACCACACGAGTTTAACTCTGTAAGTTGAATGCACACATTGAAGACCGTTCTGTTAGGTAGCTCCGTTTTGGTTTTAGAAGCAGACAGTTCTCCTTACAGCATATACTCCCATTCACTGAGAAATGTCCAAACGCACTTCTTACCAGAAACGTGTTTCTAACTCCTGAATCTAAAGGGAGATTCAACTCACTTAGCTGAACAAACGCACAGCAGAGCAGATTGAAGGATACGTTTCTTCTGTGTTTTAGGCAGAGTTTTACTGCTATTTCGTTATATGCGGGAATAGTGCTGGAAATGCCTGGAAATGCCTGTTTTGAGATCTCTCCACAGAAAGCGTTTCCAGACTTCCCCTTCAACACACGAGTTTAACTCTGTAAGTTGAATGCACACATTGAAGACCGTTCTGTTAGGTAGCTCCGTTTTGGTTTTAGAAGCAGACAATTCTCCTTACAGCATATACTCCCATTCACTGAGAAATGTCCAAACGCAGCTCTTACCAGAAACGTGTTTCTAACTCCTGAATCTAAAGGGAGATTTAACTCACTTAGCTGAACAAACGCACAGCAGAGCAGATTGAAGGATACGTTTCTTCTGTGTTTTAGGCAGAGTTTTACTGCTATTTCGTTATATGCGGGAATAGTGCTGGAAATGCCTGTTTTGAGATCTCTCCACAGAAAGCGTTTCCAGACTTCCCCTTCAACACACGAGTTTAACTCTGTAAGTCGAATGCACACATTGAAGACCGTTCTGTTAGGTAGCTCCGTTTTGGTTTTAGAAGCAGACAGTTCTCCTTACAGCATATACTCCCATTCACTGAGAAATGTCCAAACGCACTTCTTACCAGAAACGTGTTTCTAACTCCTGAATCTAAAGGGAGATTTAACTCACTTAGCTGAACAAACGCACAGCAGAGCAGATTGAAGGATACGTTTCTTCTGTGTTTTAGGCAGAGTTTTACTGCTATTTCGTTATATGCGGGAATAGTGCTGGAAATGCCTGGAAATGCCTGTTTTGAGATCTCTCCACAGAAAGCGTTTCCAGACTTCCCCTTCAACACACGAGTTTAACTCTGTAAGTTGAATGCACACATTGAAGACCGTTCTGTTAGGTAGCTCCGTTTTGGTTTTAGAAGCAGACAGTTCTCCTTACAGCATATACTCCCATTCACTGAGAAATGTCCAAACGCAGCTCTTACCAGAAACGTGTTTCTAACTCCTGAATCTAAAGGGAGATTTAACTCACTTAGCTGAACAAACGCACAGCAGAGCAGATTGAAGGATACGTTTCTTCTGTGTTTTAGGCAGAGTTTTACTGCTATTTCGTTATATGCGGGAATAGTGCTGGAAATGCCTGTTTTGAGATCTCTCCACAGAAAGCGTTTCCAGACTTCCCCTTCAACACACGAGTTTAACTCTGTAAGTTGAATGCACACATTGAAAACCTTTCGGTTAGGTAGCTCCGTTTTGGTTTTAGAAGCAGACAGTTCTCCTTACAGCATATATTTTCATTCACTGAGAAATGTCCAAACGCAGCTCTTACCAGAAACGTGTTTCTAACTCCTGAATCTAAAGGGAGATTTAACTCACTTAGCTGAACAAACGCACAGCAGAGCAGATTGAAGGATACGTTCCTTCTGTGTTTAAGGCAGAGTTTTACTGCTATTTCGTTATATGCGGGAATAGTGCTGGAAATGCCTGTTTTGAGATCTCTCCACAGAAAGCGTTTCCAGACTTCCCCTTCAACACACGAGTTTAACTCTGTAAGTTGAATGCACACATTGAAGACCGTTCTGTTAGGTAGCTCAGTTTTGGTTTTAGAAGCAGACAGTTCTCCTTACAGCATATACTCCCATTCACTGAGAAATGTCCAAACGCAGCTCTTACCAGAAACGTGTTTCTAACTCCTGAATCTAAAGGGAGATTTAACTCACTTAGCTGAACAAACGCACAGCAGAGCAGATTGAAGGATACGTTTCTTCTGTGTTTTAGGTAGAGTTTTACTGCTATTTCGTTATATGCGGGAATAGTGCTGGAAATGCCTGTTTTGAGATCTCTCCACAGAAAGCGTTTCCAGACTTCCCCTTCAACACACGAGTTTAACTCTGTAAGTTGAATGCACACATTGAAGACCGTTCTGTTAAGTAGCTCCGTTTTGGTTTTAGAAGCAGACAGTTCTCCTTACAGAATATACTCCCATTCACTGAGAAATGTCCAAACGCAGCTCTTACCAGAAACGTGTTTCTAACTCCTGAATCTAAAGGGAGTTTCAACTCACTTAGCTGAACAAACGCACAGCAGAGCAGATTGAAGGATACGTTTCTTCTGTGTTTTAGGCAAAGTTTTACTGCTATTTCGTTATATGCGGGAATAGTGCTGGAAATGCCTGGAAATGCCTGTTTTAAGATCTCTCCACAGAAAGCGTTTCCAGACATCCCCTTCAACACACGAGTTTAACTCTGTAAGTTGAATGCACACATTGAAGACCGTTCTGTTAGGTAGCTCCGTTTTGGTTTTAGAAGCAGACAGTTCTCCTTACAGCATATACTCCCATTCACTGAGAAATGTCCAAACGCAGCTCTTACCAGAAACGTGTTTCTAACTCCTGAATCTAAAGGGAGATTTAACTCACTTAGCTGAACAAACGCACAGCAGAGCAGATTGAAGGATACGTTTCTTCTGTGTTTTAGGCAGAGTTTTACTGCTATTTCGTTATATGCGGGAATAGTGCTGGAAATGCCTGTTTTGAGATCTCTCCACAGAAAGCGTTTCCAGACTTCCCCTTCAACACACGAGTTTAACTCTGTAAGTTGAATGCACACATTGAAGACCGTTCTGTTAGGTAGCTCCGTTTTGGTTTTAGAAGCAGACAGTTCTCCTTACAGCATATACTCCCATTCACTGAGAAATGTCCAAACGCAGCTCTTACCAGAACCGTGTTTCTAACTCCTGAATCTAAAGGGAGATTTAACTCACTTAGCTGAACAAACGCACAGCAGAGCAGATTGAAGGATACGTTTCTTCTATGTTTTAGGCAGAGTTTTACTGCTATTTCGTTATATGCGGGAATAGTGCCGGAAATGCCTGTTTTGAGATCTCTCCACAGAAAGCGTTTCCAGACTTCCCCTTCAACACACGAGTTTAACTCTGTAAGTTGAATGCAAAAATTGAAGACCGTTCTGTTTGGTAGCTCCGTTTTGGTTTTCGAAGCAGACAGTTCTCCTTACAGCATATACTCCCATTCACTGAGAAATGTCCAAACGCAGCTCTTACCAGAAACGTGTTTCTAACTCCAGAATCTAAAGGGAGATTTAACTCACTTAGCTGAACAAACGCACAGCAGAGCAGATTGAAGGATACGTTTCTTCTGTGTTTAAGGCAGAGTTTTACTGCTATTTCGTTATATGCGGGAATAGTGCTGGAAATGCCTGTTTTGAGATCTCTCCACAGAAAGCGTTTCCAGACTTCCCCTTCAACACACGAGTTTAACTCTGTAAGTTGAATGCACACATTGAAGACCGTTCTGTTAGGTAGCTCCGTTTTGGTTTTAGAAGCAGACAGTTCTCCTTACAGCGTATACTCCCATTCACTGAGAAATGTCCAAACGCAGCTCTTACCAGAAACGTGTTTCTAACTCCTGAATCTAAAGGGAGTTTTAACTCACTTAGCTGAACAAACGCACAGCAAAGCAGATTGAAGGATACCTTTCTTCTGTGTTTTAGGCAGAGTTTTACTGCTATTTCGTTATATGCGGGAATAGTGCTGGAAATGCCTGTTTTGAGATGTCTCCACAGAAATCGTTTCCAGACTTCCCCTTCAATACACGAGTTTAACTCTGTAAGTTGAATGCACACATTGAAGACCGTTCTGTTAGGTAGCTCCGTTTTGGTTTTAGAAGCAGACAGTTCTCCTTACAGCATATACTCCCATTCACTGAGAAATGTCCAAACGCAGCTCTTACCAGAAACGTGTTTCTAACTCCTGAATCTAAAGGGAGATTTAACTCACTTAGCTGAACAAACGCACAGCAGAGCAGATTGAAGGATACGTTTCTTCTGTGTTTTAGGCAGAGTTTTACTGCTATTTCGTTATATGCGGGAATAGTGCTGGAAATGCCTGGAAATGCCTGTTTTGAGATCTCTCCACAGAAAGCGTTTCCAGACTTCCCCTTCAACACACGAGTTTAACTCCGTAAGTTGAATGCAAAAATTGAAGACCGTTCTGTTTGGTAGCTCAGTTTTGGTTTTAGAAGCAGACAGTTCTCCTTACAGCATATACTCCCATTCACTGAGGAATGTCCAAACGCAGCTCTTACCAGAAACGTGTTTCTAACTCCTGAATCTAAAGGGAGATTTAACTCACTTAGCTGAACAAACGCACAGCAGAGCAGATTGAAGGATACGTTTCTTCTGTGTTTTAGGCAGAGTTTTACTGCTATTTCGTTATATGCGGGAATAGTGCTGGAAATGCCTGTTTTGAGATCTCTCCACAGAAAGCGTTTCCAGACTTCCCCTTCAACACACGAGTTTAACTCTGTAAGTTGAATGCACACATTGAAGACCGTTCTGTTAGGTAGCTCCGTTTTGGTTTTAGAAGCAGACAGTTCTCCTTACAGCATATACTCCCATTCACTGAGAAATGTCCAAACGCAGCTCTTACCAGAAACGTGTTTCTAACTCCTGAATCTAAAGGGAGATTTAACTCACTTAGCTGAACAAAAGCACAGCAGAGCAGATTGAAGGATACGTTTCTTCTGTGTTTTAGACAGAGTTTTACTGCTATTTCGTTATATGCGGGAATAGGGCTGGAAATGCCTGTTTTGAGATCTCTCCACAGAAAGCGTTTCCAGACTTCCCCTTCAACACACGAGTTTAACTCTGTAAGTTGAATGCACACATTGAAGACCGTTCTGTTAGGTAGCTCCGTTTTGGTTTTAGAAGCAGACACTTCTCCTTACAGCATATACTCCCATTCACTGAGGAATGTCCAAACGCAGCACTTACCAGAAACGTGTTTCTAACTCCTGAATCTAAAGGGAGATTTAACTCACTTAGCTGAAGAAACGCACTGCAGAGCAGATTGAAGGATACGTTTCTTCTCTGTTTTAGGCAGAGTTTTACTGCTATTTCGTTATATGCGGGAATAGTGCTGGAAATGCCTGTTTTGAGATCTCTCCACAGAAAGCGTTTCCAGACTTCCCCTTCAACACACGAGTTTTACTCTGTAAGTTGAATGCACACATTGAAGACCGTTCTGTTAGGTAGCTCCGTTTTGGTTTTAGAAGCAGACAGTTCTCCTTACAGCATATACTCCCATTCACTGAGAAATGTCCAAACGCAGCTCTTACCAGAAACGTGTTTCTAACTCCTGAATCTAAAGGGAGATTTAACTCACTTAGCTGAACAAACGCACAGCAGAGCAGATTGAAGGATACCTTTCTTCTGTGTTTTAGGCAGAGTTTTACTGCTATTTCGTTATATGCGGGAATAGTGCTGGAAATGCCTGTTTTGAGATCTCTCCACAGAAAGCGTTTCCAAACTTCCCCTTCAACACACGAGTTTAACCCTGTAAGTTGAATGCAAAAATTGAAGACCGTTCTGTTAGGTAGCTCCGTTTTGGTTTTAGAAGCAGACAGTTCTCCTTACAGCATATACTCCCATTCACTGAGAAATGTCCAAACGCAGCTCTTACCAGAAACGTGTTTCTAACTCCTGAATCTAAAGGGAGATTTAACTCACTTAGCTGAACAAACGCACAGCAGAGCAGATTGAAGGATACGTTTCTTCTGTGTTTAAGGCAGAGTTTTACTGCTATTTCGTTATATGCGGGAATAGTGCTGGAAATGCCTGTTTTGAGATCTCTCCACAGAAAGCGTTTCCAGACTTCCCCTTCAACACACGAGTTTAACTCTGTAAGTTGAATGCACACATTGAAGACCGTTCTGTTAGGTAGCTCAGTTTTGGTTTTAGAAGCAGACAGTTCTCCTTACAGCATATACTCCCATTCACTGAGAAATGTCCAAACGCAGCTCTTATCAGAAACGTGTTTCTAACTCCTGAATCTAAAGGGAGATTTAACTCACTCAGCTGAACAAACGCACAGCAGAGCAGATTGAAGGATACGTTTCTTCTGTGTTTTAGGCAGAGTTTTATTGCTATTTCGTTATATGCGGGAATAGTGCTGGAAATGCCTGTTTTGAGATCTCTCCACAGAAAGCGTTTCCAGACTTCCCCTTCAACACACGAGTTTAACTCTGTAAGTTGAATGCACACATTGAAGACCGTTCTGTTAGGTAGCTCCGTTTTGGTTTTAGAAGCAGACAGTTCTCCTTACAGCATATACTCCCATTCACTGAGAAATGTCCAAACGCAGCTCTTACCAGAACCGTGTTTCTAACTCCTGAATCTAAAGGGAGATTTAACTCACTTAGCTGAACAAACGCACAGCAGAGCAGATTGAAGGATACGTTTCTTCTATGTTTTAGGCACAGTTTCACTGCTATTTCGTTATATGCGGGAATAGTGCTGGAAATGCCTGTTTTGAGATCTCTCCACAGAAAGCGTTTCCAGACTTCCCCTTCAACACACGAGTTTAACTCTGTAAGTTGAATGCAAAAATTGAAGACCGTTCTGTTTGGTAGCTCCGTTTTGGTTTTCGAAGCAGACAGTTCTCCTTACAGCATATACTCCCATTCACTGAGAAATGTCCAAACGCAGCTCTTACCAGAAACGTGTTTCTAACTCCAGAATCTAAAGGGAGATTTAACTCACTTAGCTGAACAAACGCACAGCAGAGCAGATTGAAGGATACGTTTCTTCTGTGTTTAAGGCAGAGTTTTACTGCTATTTCGTTATATGCGGGAATAGTGCTGGAAATGCCTGTTTTGAGATCTCTCCACAGAAAGCGTTTCCAGACTTCCCCTTCAACACACGAGTTTAACTGTGTAAGTTGAATGCACACATTGAAGACCGTTCTGTTAGGTAGCTCCGTTTTGGTTTTAGAAGCAGACAGTTCTCCTTACAGCGTATACTCCCATTCACTGAGAAATGTCCAAACGCAGCTCTTACCAGAAACGTGTTTCTAACTCCTGAATCTAAAGGGAGTTTTAACTCACTTAGCTGAACAAACGCACAGCAAAGCAGATTGAAGGATACGTTTCTTCTGTGTTTTAGGCAGAGTTTTACTGCTATTTCGTTATATGCGGGAATAGTGCTGGAAATGCCTGTTTTGAGATGTCTCCACAGAAATCGTTTCCAGACTTCCCCTTCAATACACGAGTTTAACTCTGTAAGTTGAATGCACACATTGAAGACCGTTCTGTTAGGTAGCTCCGTTTTGGTTTTAGAAGCAGACAGTTCTCCTTACAGCATATACTCCCATTCACTGAGAAATGTCCAAACGCAGCTCTTACCAGAAACGTGTTTCTAACTCCTGAATCTAAAGGGAGATTTAACTCACTTAGCTGAACAAACGCACAGCAGAGCAGATTGAAGGATACGTTTCTTCTGTGTTTTAGGCAGAGTTTTACTGCTATTTCGTTATATGCGGGAATAGTGCTGGAAATGCCTGGAAATGCCTGTTTTGAGATCTCTCCACAGAAAGCGTTTCCAGACTTCCCCTTCAACACACGAGTTTAACTCCGTAAGTTGAATGCAAAAATTGAAGACCGTTCTGTTTGGTAGCTCAGTTTTGGTTTTAGAAGCAGACAGTTCTCCTTACAGCATATACTCCCATTCACTGAGGAATGTCCAAACGCAGCTCTTACCAGAAACGTGTTTCTAACTCCTGAATCTAAAGGGAGATTTAACTCACTTAGCTGAACAAACGCACAGCAGAGCAGATTGAAGGATACGTTTCTTCTGTGTTTTAGGCAGAGTTTTACTGCTATTTCGTTATATGCGGGAATAGTGCTGGAAATGCCTGTTTTGAGATCTCTCCTCAGAAAGCGTTTCCAGACTTCCCCTTCAACACACGAGTTTAACTCTGTAAGTTGAATGCACACATTGAAGACCGTTCTGTTAGGTAGCTCCGTTTTGGTTTTAGAAGCAGACAGTTCTCCTTACAGCATATACTCCCATTCACTGAGAAATGTCCAAACGCAGCTCTTACCAGAAACGTGTTTCTAACTCCTGAATCTAAAGGGAGATTTAACTCACTTAGCTGAACAAAAGCACAGCAGAGCAGATTGAAGGATACGTTTCTTCTGTGTTTTAGACAGAGTTTTACTGCTATTTCGTTATATGCGGGAATAGGGCTGGAAATGCCTGTTTTGAGATCTCTCCACAGAAAGCGTTTCCAGACTTCCCCTTCAACACACGAGTTTAACTCTGTAAGTTGAATGCACACATTGAAGACCGTTCTGTTAGGTAGCTCCGTTTTGGTTTTAGAAGCAGACACTTCTCCTTACAGCATATACTCCCATTCACTGAGGAATGTCCAAACGCAGCACTTACCAGAAACGTGTTTCTAACTCCTGAATCTAAAGGGAGATTTAACTCACTTAGCTGAAGAAACGCACTGCAGAGCAGATTGAAGGATACGTTTCTTCTCTGTTTTAGGCAGAGTTTTACTGCTATTTCGTTATATGCGGGAATAGTGCTGGAAATGCCTGTTTTGAGATCTCTCCACAGAAAGCGTTTCCAGACTTCCCCTTCAACACACGAGTTTTACTCTGTAAGTTGAATGCACACATTGAAGACCGTTCTGTTAGGTAGCTCCGTTTTGGTTTTAGAAGCAGACAGTTCTCCTTACAGCATATACTCCCATTCACTGAGAAATGTCCAAACGCAGCTCTTACCAGAAACGTGTTTCTAACTCCTGAATCTAAAGGGAGATTTAACTCACTTAGCTGAACAAACGCACAGCAGAGCAGATTGAAGGATACCTTTCTTCTGTGTTTTAGGCAGAGTTTTACTGCTATTTCGTTATATGCGGGAATAGTGCTGGAAATGCCTGTTTTGAGATCTCTCCACAGAAAGCGTTTCCAGACTTCCCCTTCAACACACGAGTTTAACCCTGTAAGTTGAATGCAAAAATTGAAGACCGTTCTGTTAGGTAGCTCCGTTTTGGTTTTAGAAGCAGACAGTTCTCCTTACAGCATATACTCCCATTCACTGAGAAATGTCCAAACGCAGCTCTTACCAGAAACGTGTTTCTAACTCCTGAATCTAAAGGGAGATTTAACTCACTTAGCTGAACAAACGCACAGCAGAGCAGATTGAAGGATACGTTTCTTCTGTGTTTAAGGCAGAGTTTTACTGCTATTTCGTTATATGCGGGAATAGTGCTGGAAATGCCTGTTTTGAGATCTCTCCACAGAAAGCGTTTCCAGACTTCCCCTTCAACACACGAGTTTAACTCTGTAAGTTGAATGCACACATTGAAGACCGTTCTGTTAGGTAGCTCAGTTTTGGTTTTAGAAGCAGACAGTTCTCCTTACAGCATATACTCCCATTCACTGAGAAATGTCCAAACGCAGCTCTTATCAGAAACGTGTTTCTAACTCCTGAATCTAAAGGGAGATTTAACTCACTCAGCTGAACAAACGCACAGCAGAGCAGATTGAAGGATACGTTTCTTCTGTGTTTTAGGCAGAGTTTTACTGCTATTTCGTTATATGCGGGAATAGTGCTGGAAATGCCTGGAAATGCCTGTTTTGAGATCTCTCCACAGAAAGCGTTTCCAGACTTCCCCTTCAACACACGAGTTTAACTCTGTAAGTTGAATGCACACATTGAAGACCGTTCTGTTAGGTAGCTCCGTTTTGGTTTTAGAAGCAGACAGTTCTCCTTACAGCATATACTCCCATTCACTGAGAAATGTCCAAACGCAGCTCTTACCAGAAACGTGTTTCTAACTCCTGAATCTAAAGGGAGATTTAACTCACTTAGCTGAAGAAACGCACAGCAGAGCAGATTGAAGGATACGTTTCTTCTGTGTTTTAGGCAGAGTTTTACTGCTATTTTGTTATATGCGGGAATAGTGCTGGAAATGCCTGTTTTGAGATCTCTCCACAGAAAGCGTTTCCAGACTTCCCCTTCAACACACGAGTTTAACTCTGTAAGTTGAATGCACACATTGAAGACCGTTCTGTTAGGTAGCTCAGTTTTGGTTTTAGAAGCAGACAGTTCTCCTTACAGCATATACTCCCATTCACTGAGGAATGTCCAAACGCAGCTCTTACCAGAAACGTGTTTCTAACTCCTGAACCTAAAGGGAGATTTAAATCACTTAGCTGAACAAACGCACTGCAGAGCAGATTGAAGGATACGTTTCTTCTGTGTTTTAGGCAGAGTTTTACTGCTATTTCGTTATATGCGGGAATAGTGCTGGAAATGCCTGTTTTGAGATCTCTCCACAGAAAGCGTTTCCAGACTTCCCCTTCAACACACGAGTTTAACTCTGTAAGTTGAATGCACACATTGAAGACCGTTCTGTTAGGTAGCTCCGTTTTGGTTTTAGAAGCAGACAGTTCTCCTTACAGCATATACTCCCATTCACTGAGAAATGTCCAAACGCAGCTCTTACCAGAAACGTGTTTCTAACTCCTGAATCTAAAGGGAGATTTAACTCACTTAGCCGAACAAACGCACAGCAGAGCAGATTGAAGGATACGTTTCTTCTGTGTTTTAGGCAGAGTTTTACTGCTATTTCGTTATATGCGGGAATAGTGCTGGAAATGCCTGGAAATGCCTGTTTTGAGATCTCTCCACAGAAAGCGTTTCCAGACTTCCCCTTCAACACACGAGTTTAACTCTGTAAGTTGAATGCACACATTGAAGACCGTTCTGTTAGGTAGCTCCGTTTTGGTTTTAGAAGCAGACAGTTCTCCTTACAGCATATACTCCCATTCACTGAGAAATGTCCAAACGCAGCTCTTACCAGAAACGTGTTTCTAACTCCTGAATCTAAAGGGAGATTTAACTCACTTAGCTGAACAAACGCACAGCAGAGCAGATTGAAGGATACGTTGCTTCTGTGTTTTAGGCAGAGTTATACTGCTATTTCGTTATATGCGGGAATAGTGCTGGAAATGCCTGTTTTGAGATCTCTCCAAAGAAAGCGTTTCCAGACTTCCCCTTCAACACACGATTTTAACTCTGTAAGTTGAATGCCCACATTGAAGACCGTTGTGTTAGGTAGCTCCGTTTTGGTTTTAGAAGCAGACAGTTCTCCTTACAGCATATACTCCCATTCACTGAGAAATGTCCAAACGCAGCTCTTACCAGAAACGTGTTTCTAACTCCTGAATCTAAAGGGAGATTTAACTCACTTAGCTGAACAAACGCACAGCAGAGCAGATTGAAGGATACGTTTCTTCTGTGTTTTAGGCAGAGTTTTACTGCTATTTCGTTATATGCAGGGATAGTGCTGGAAATGCCTGTTTTGAGATCTCTCCACAGAAAGCGTTTCCAGACTTCCCCTTCAACACACGAGTTTAACTCTGTAAGTTGAATGCACACATTGAAGACCGTTCTGTTAGGTAGCTCAGTTTTGGTTTTAGAAGCAGACAGTTCTCCTTACAGCATATACTCCCATTCACTGAGAAATGTCCAAACGCAGCTCTTACCAGAAACGTGTTTCTAACTCCTGAATCTAAAGGGAGATTTAACTCACTTAGCTGAACAAACGCACAGCAGAGCAGATTGAAGGATACGTTTCTTCTGTGTTTTAGGCAGAGTTTTACTGCTATTTCGTTATATGCGGGAATAGTGCTGGAAATGCCTGTTTTGAGATCTCTCCACAGAAAGTGTTTCCAGAATTCCCCTTCAACACACGAGTTTAACTCTGTAAGTTGAATGCACACATTGAAGACCGTTCTGTTAGGTAGCTCCGTTTTGGTTTTAGAAGCAGACAGTTCTCCTTACAGCATATAATCCCATTCACTGAGAAATGTCCAAACGCAGCTCTTACCAGAAACGTGTTTCTAACTCCTGAATCTAAAGGGAGATTTAACTCACTTAGCTGAACAAACGCACAGCAGAGCAGATTGAAGGATACGTTTCTTCTATGTTTTAGGCAGAGTTTTACTGCTATTTCGTTATATGCGGGAATAGTGCTGGAAATGCCTGTTTTGAGATCTCTCCACAGAAAGCGTTTCCAGACTTCCCCTTCAACACACGAGTTTAACTCTGTAAGTTGAATGCACACATTGAAGACCGTTCTGTTAGGTAGCTCCGTTTTGGTTTTAGAAGCAGACAGTTCTCCTTACAGCATATACTCCCATTCACTGAGAAATGTCCAAACGCAGCTCTTACCAGAAACGTGTTTCTAACTCCTGAATCTAAAGGGAGATTTAACTCACTGAGCTGAACAAACGCACAGCAGAGCAGATTGAAGGATACGTTTCTTCTGTGTTTTAGGCAGAGTTTTACTGCTATTTCGTTATATGCGGGAATAGTGCTGGAAATGCCTGTTTTGAGATCTCTCCACAGAAAGCGTTTCCAGACTTCCCCTTCAACACACGAGTTTAACTCTGTAAGTTGAATGCACACATTGAAGACCGTTCTGTTAGGTAGCTCCGTTTTGGTTTTAGAAGCAGACAGTTCTCCTTACAGCATATACTCCCATTCACTGAGAAATGTCCAAACGCAGCTCTTACCAGAACCGTGTTTCTAACTCCTGAATCTAAAGGGAGATTTATCTCACTTAGCTGAACAAACGCACAGCAGAGCAGATTGAAGGATACGTTTCTTCTATGTTTTAGGCACAGTTTCACTGCTATTTCGTTATATGCGGGAATAGTGCTGGAAATGCCTGTTTTGAGATCTCTCCACAGAAAGCGTTTCCAGACTTCCCCTTCAACACACGAGTTTAACTCTGTAAGTTGAATGCAAAAATTGAAGACCGTTCTGTTTGGTAGCTCCGTTTTGGTTTTAGAAGCAGACAGTTCTCCTTACAGCATATACTCCCATTCACTGAGAAATGTCCAAACGCAGCTCTTACCAGAAACGTGTTGCTAACTCCAGAATCTAAAGGGAGATTTAACTCACTTAGCTGAACAAACGCACAGCAGAGCAGATTGAAGGATACGTTTCTTCTGTGTTTAAGGCAGAGTTTTACTGCTATTTCGTTATATGCGGGAATAGTGCTGGAAATGCCTGTTTTGAGATCTCTCCACAGAAAGCGTTTCCAGACTTCCCCTTCACCACACGAGTTTAACTCTGTAAGTTGAATGCACACATTGAAGACCGTTCTGTTATGTAGCTCCGTTTTGGTTTTAGAAGCAGACAGTTCTCCTTACAGCGTATACTCCCATTCACTGAGAAATGTTCAAACGCAGCTCTTACCAGAAACGTGTTTCTAACTCCTGAATCTAAAGGGAGTTTTAACTCACTTAGCTGAACAAACGCACAGCAGAGCAGATTGAAGGATACGTTTCTTCTGTGTTTTAGGCAGAGTTTTACTGCTATTTCGTTATATGCGGGAATAGTGCTGGAAATGCCTGTTTTGAGATCTCTCCACAGAAAGCGTTTCCAGACTTCCCCTTCAATACAAGAGTTTAACTCTGTAAGTTGAATGCACACATTGAAGACCGTTCTGTTAGGTAGCTCCGTTTTGGTTTTAGAAGCAGACAGTTCTCCTTACAGCATATACTCCCATTCACTGAGAAATGTGCAAACGCAGCTCTTACCAGAAACGTGTTTCTAACTCCTGAATCTACTGGGAGATTTAACTCACTTAGCTGAACAAACGCACAGCAGAGCAGATTGAAGGATACGTTTCTTCTGTGTTTTAGGCAGAGTTTTACTGCTATTTCGTTATATGCGGGAATAGTGCTGGAAATGCCTGGAAATGCCTGTTTTGAGATCTCTCCACAGAAAGCGTTTCCAGACTTCCCCTTCAACACACGAGTTTAACTCTGTAAGTTGAATGCACACATTGAAGACCGTTCTGTTAGGTAGCTCCGTTTTGGTTTTAGGAGCAGACAGTTCTCCTTACAGCATATACTCCCATTCACTGAGAAATGTCCAAACGCAGCTCTTACCAGAAACGTGATTCTAACTCCTGAATCTAAAGGGAGATTTAACTCACTTAGCTGAACAAACGCACAGCAGAGCAGATTGAAGGATACGTTCCTTCTGTGTTTAAGGCAGAGTTTTACTGCTATTTCGTTATATGCGGGAATAGTGCTGGAAATGCCTGTTTTGAGATCTCTCCACAGAAAGCGTTTCCAGACTTCCCCTTCAACACACGAGTTTAACTCCGTAAGTTGAATGCAAAAATTGAAGACCGTTCTGTTTGGTAGCTCCGTTTTGGTTTTAGAAGCAGACAGTTCTCCTTACAGCATATACTCCCATTCACTGAGAAATGTCCAAACGCAGCTCTTACCAGAAACGTGTTTCTAACTCCTGAATCTAAAGGGAGATTTAACTCACTTAGCTGAACAAACGCACAGCAGAGCAGATTGAAGGATACGTTTCTTCTGTGTTTAAGGCAGAGTTTTACTGCTATTTTGTTATATGCGGGAATAGTGCTGGAAATGCCTGTTTTGAGATCTCTCCACAGAAAGCGTTTCCAGACTTCCCCTTCAACACACGAGTTTAACTCTGTAAGTTGAATGCACACATTGAAGACCGTTCTGTTAGGTAGCTCAGTTTTGGTTTTAGAAGCAGACAGTTCTCCTTACAGCATATACTCCCATTCACTGAGGAATGTCCAAACGCAGCTCTTACCAGAAACGTGTTTCTAACTCCTGAACCTAAAGGGAGATTTAACTCACTTAGCTGAACAAACGCACAGCAGAGCAGATTGAAGGATACGTTTCTTCTGTGTTTTAGGCAGAGTTTTACTGCTATTTCGTTATATGGGGGAATAGTGCTGGAAATGCCTGTTTTGAGATCTCTCCACAGAAAGCGTTTCCAGACTTCCCCTTCAACACACGAGTTTAACTCTGTAAGTTGAATGCACACATTGAAGACCGTTCTGTTAGGTAGCTCCGTTTTGGTTTTAGAAGCAGACAGTTCTCCTTACAGCATATACTCCCATTCACTGAGAAATGTCCAAACGCAGCTCTTACCAGAAACGTGTTTCTAACTCCTGAATCTAAAGGGAGATTTAACTCACTTAGCCGAACAAACGCACAGCAGAGCAGATTGAAGGATACGTTTCTTCTGTGTTTTAGGCAGAGTTTTACTGCTATTTCGTTATATGCGGGAATAGTGCTGGAAATGCCTGGAAATGCCTGTTTTGAGATCTCTCCACAGAAAGCGTTTCCAGACTTCCCCTTCAACACACGAGTTTAACTCTGTAAGTTGAATGCACACATTGAAGACCGTTCTGTTAGGTAGCTCAGTTTTGGTTTTAGAAGCAGACAGTTCTCCTTACAGCATATACTCCCATTCACTGAGAAATGTCCAAACGCAGCTCTTACCAGAAACGTGTTTCTAACTCCTGAATCTAAAGGGAGATTTAACTCACTTAGCTGAACAAACGCACAGCAGAGCAGATTGAAGGATACGTTGCTTCTGTGTTTTAGGCAGAGTTATACTGCTATTTCGTTATATGCGGGAATAGTGCTGGAAATGCCTGTTTTGAGATCTCTCCAAAGAAAGCGTTTCCAGACTTCCCCTTCAACACACGATTTTAACTCAGTAAGTTGAATGCCCACATTGAAGACCGTTGTGTTAGGTAGCTCCGTTTTGGTTTTAGAAGCAGACAGTTCTCCTTACAGCATATACTCCCATTCACTGAGAAATGTCCAAACGAAGCTCTTACCAGAAACGTGTTTCTAACTCCTGAATCTAACGGGAGATTTAACTCACTTAGCTGAACAAACGCACAGCAGAGCAGATTGAAGGATACGTTTCTTCTGTGTTTTAGGCAGAGTTTTACTGCTATTTCGTTATATGCAGGAATAGTGCTGGAAATGCCTGTTTTGAGATCTCTCCACAGAAAGCGTTTCCAGACTTCCCCTTCAACACACGAGTTTAACTCTGTAAGTTGAATGCAAACATTGAAGACCGTTCTGTTAGGTAGCTCAGTTTTGGTTTTAGAAGCAGACAGTTCTCCTTACAGCATATACTCCCATTCACTGAGAAATGTCCAAACGCAGCTCTTACCAGAAACGTGTTTCTAACTCCTGAATCTAAAGGGAGATTTAACTCACTTAGCTGAACAAACGCACAGCAGAGCAGATTGAAGGATACGTTTCTTCTGTGTTTTAGGCAGAGTTTTACTGCTATTTCGTTATATGCGGGAATAGTGCTGGAAATGCCTGTTTTGAGATCTCTCCACAGAAAGCGTTTCCAGACTTCCCCTTCAACAAACGAGTTTAACTCTGTAAGTTCAATGCACACATTGAAGACCGTTCTGTTAGGTAGCTCCGTTTTGGTTTTAGAAGCAGACAGTTCGCCTTACAGCATATACTCCCATTCACTGAGGAATGTCCAAACGCAGCTCTTACCAGAAACGTGTTTCTAACTCCTGAATCTAAAGGGAGATTTAACTCACTTAGCTGAACAAATGCACAGCAGAGCAGATTGCAGGATACGTTTCTTCTGTGTTTTAGGCAGAGTTTTACTGCTATTTCGTTATATGCGGGAATAGTGCTGGAAATGCCTGGAAATGCCTGTTTTGAGATCTCTCCACAGAAAGCGTTTCCAGACTTCCCCTTCAACACACGAGTTTAGCTCTGTAAGTTGAATGCACACATTGAAGACCGTTCTGTTAGGTAGCTCCGTTTTGGTTTTAGAAGCAGACAGTTCTCCTTACAGCATATACTCCCATTCACTGAGAAATGTCCAAACGCAGCTCTTACCAGAAACGTGTTTCTAACTCCTGAATCTAAAGGGAGATTTAACTCACTTAGCTGAACAAACGCACAGCAGAGCAGATTGAAGGATACGTTTCTTCTGTGTTTTAGACAGAGTTTTACTGCTATTTCGTTATATGCGGGAATAGTGCTGGAAATGCCTGTTTTGAGATCTCTCCACCGAAAGCGTTTCCAGACTTCCCCTTCAACACACGAGTTTAACTCTGTAAGTTGAATGCACACATTGAAGACCGTTCTGTTAGGTAGCTCCGTTTTGGTTTTAGAAGCAGACAGTTCTCCTTACAGCATATACTCCCATTCACTGAGGAATGTCCAAACGCAGCTCTTACCAGAAACGTGTTTCTAACTCCTGAATCTAAAGGGAGATTTAACTCACTTAGCTGAAGAAACGCACTGCAGAGCAGATTGAAGGATACGTTTCTTCTGTGTTTTAGGCAGAGTTTTACTGCTATTTCGTTATATGCGGGAATAGTGCTGGAAATGCCTGTTTTGTGATCTCTCCACAGAAAGCGTTTCCAGACTTCCCCTTCAACACACGAGTTTAACTCTGTAAGTTGAATGCACACATTGAAGACCGTTCTGTTAGGTAGCTCCGTTTTGGTTTTAGAAGCAGACAGTTCTCCTTACAGCATATACTCCCATTCACTGAGAAATGTCCAAACGCAGCTCTTACCAGAAACGTGTTTCTAACTCCTGAATCTAAAGGGAGATTTAACTCATTTAGCTGAACAAACGCACAGCAGAGCAGATTGAAGGATACGTTTCTTCTGTGTTTTAGGCAGAGTTTTACTGCTATTTCGTTATATGCGGGAATAGTGCTGGAAATGCCTGTTTTGAGATCTCTCCACAGAAAGCGTTTCCAGACTTCCCCTTCAACACACGAGTTTAACTCTGTAAGTTGAATGCAAAAATTGAAGACCGTTCTGTTTGGTAGCTCCGTTTTGGTTTTAGAAGCAGACAGTTCTCCTTACAGCATATACTCCCATTCACTGAGAAATGTCCAAACGCAGCTCTTACCAGAAACGTGTTTCTAACTCCTGAATCTAAAGGGAGATTTAACTCACTTAGCTGAACAAACGCACAGCAGAGCAGATTGAAGGATACGTTTCTTCTGTGTTTAAGGCAGAGTTTTACTGCTATTTCGTTATATGCGGGAATAGTGCTGGAAATGCCTGTTTTGAGATCTCTCCACAGAAAGCGTTTCCAGACTTCCCCTTCAACACACGAGTTTAACTCTGTAAGTTGAATGCACACATTGAAGACCGTTCTGTTAGGTAGCTCAGTTTTGGTTTTAGAAGCAGACAGTTCTCCTTACAGCATATACTCCCATTCACTGAGAAATGTCCAAACGCAGCTCTTATCAGAAACGTGTTTCTAACTCCTGAATCTAAAGGGAGATTTAACACACTCAGCTGAACAAACGCACAGCAGAGCAGATTGAAGGATACGTTTCTTCTGTGTTTTAGGCAGAGTTTTACTGCTATTTTGTTATATGCGGGAATAGTGCTGGAAATGCCTGTTTTGAGATCTCTCCACAGAAAGCGTTTCCAGACTTCCCCTTCAACACACGAGTTTAACTCTGTAAGTTGAATGCAAAAATTGAAGACCGTTCTGTTTGGTAGCTCCGTTTTGGTTTTAGAAGCAGACAGTTCTGCTTACAGCATATACTCCCATTCACTGAGAAATGTCCAAACGCAGCTCTTACCAGAAACGTGTTTCTAACTCCTGAATCTAAAGGGAGATTTAACTCACTTAGCTGAACAAACGCACAGCAGAGCAGATTGAAGGATACGTTTCTTCTGTGTTTTAGGCAGAGTTTTACTGCTATTTCGTTATATGCGGGAATAGTGCTGGAAATGCCTGGAAATGCCTGTTTTGAGATCTCTCCACAGAAAGCGTTTCCAGACTTCCCCTTCAACACACGAGTTTAACTCTGTAAGTTGAATGCACACATTGAAGACCGTTCTGTTAGGTAGCTCCGTTTTGGTTTTAGAAGCAGACAGTTCTCCTTACAGCATATACTCCCATTCACTGAGAAATGTCCAAACGCAGCTCTTACCAGGAACGTGTTTCTAACTCCTGAATCTAAAGGGAGATTTAACTCACTTAGCTGAACAAACGCACAGCAGAGCAGATTGATGGATACGTTTCTTCTGTGTTTTAGGCAGAGTTTTACTGCTATTTCGTTATATGCGGGAATAGTGCTGGAAATGCCTGTTTTGAGATCTCTCCACAGAAAGCGTTTCCAGACTTCCCCTTCAACACACGAGTTTAACTCTGTAAGTTCAATGCACACATTGAAGACCGTTCTGTTAGGTAGCTCCGTTTTGGTTTTAGAAGCAGACAGTTCGCCTTACAGCATATACTCCCATTCACTGAGGAATGTCCAAACGCAGCTCTTACCAGAAACGTGTTTCTAACTCCTGAATCTAAAGGGAGATTTAACTCACTTAGCTGAACAAATGCACAGCAGAGCAGATTGAAGGATACGTTTCTTCTGTGTTTTAGGCAGAGTTTTACTGCTATTTCGTTATATGCGGGAATAGTGCTGGAAATGCCTGGAAATGCCTGTTTTGAGATCTCTCCACAGAAAGCGTTTCCAGACTTCCCCTTCAACACACGAGTTTAACTCTGTAAGTTGAATGCACACATTGAAGACCGTTCTGTTAGGTAGCTCCGTTTTGGTTTTAGAAGCAGACAGTTCTCCTTACAGCATATACTCCCATTCACTGAGGAATGTCCAAACGCAGCTCTTACCAGAAACGTGTTTCTAACTCCTGAATCTAAAGGGAGATTTAACTCACTTAGCTGAAGAAACGCACTGCAGAGCAGATTGAAGGATACGTTTCTTCTGTGTTTTAGGCAGAGTTTTACTGCTATTTCGTTATATGCGGGAATAGTGCTGGAAATGCCTGTTTTGTGATCTCTCCACAGAAAGCGTTTCCAGACTTCCCCTTCAACACACGAGTTTAACTCTGTAAGTTGAATGCACACATTGAAGACCGTTCTGTTAGGTAGCTCCGTTTTGGTTTTAGAAGCAGACAGTTCTCCTTACAGCATATACTCCCATTCACTGAGAAATGTCCAAACGCAGCTCTTACCAGAAACGTGTTTCTAACTCCTGAATCTAAAGGGAGATTTAACTCACTTAGCTGAACAAACGCACAGCAGAGCAGATTGAAGGATACGTTTCTTCTGTGTTTTAGGCAGAGTTTTACTGCTATTTCGTTATATGCGGGAATAGTGCTGGAAATGCCTGTTTTGAGATCTCTCCACAGAAAGCGTTTCCAGACTTCCCCTTCAACACACGAGTTTAACTCTGTAAGTTGAATGCAAAAATTGAAGACCGTTCTGTTTGGTAGCTCCGTTTTGGTTTTAGAAGCAGACAGTTCTCCTTACAGCATATACTCCCATTCACTGAGAAATGTCCAAACGCAGCTCTTACCAGAAACGTGTTTCTAACTCCTGAATCTAAAGGGAGATTTAACTCACTTAGCTGAACAAACGCACAGCAGAGCAGATTGAAGGATACGTTTCTTCTGTGTTTAAGGCAGAGTTTTACTGCTATTTCGTTATATGCGGGAATAGTGCTGGAAATGCCTGTTTTGAGATCTCTCCACAGAAAGCGTTTCCAGACTTCCCCTTCAACACACTAGTTTAACTCTGTAAGTTGAATGCACACATTGAAGACCGTTCTGTTAGGTAGCTCAGTTTTGGTTTTAGAAGCAGACAGTTCTCCTTACAGCATATACTCCCATTCACTGAGAAATGTCCAAACGCAGCTCTTATCAGAAACGTGTTTCTAACTCCTGAATCTAAAGGGAGATTTAACACACTCAGCTGAACAAACGCACAGCAGAGCAGATTGAAGGATACGTTTCTTCTGTGTTTTAGGCAGAGTTTTACTGCTATTTCGTTATATTCGGGAATAGTGCTGGAAATGCCTGTTTTGAGATCTCTCCACAGAAAGCGTTTCCAGACTTCCCCTTCAACACACGAGTTTAACTCTGTAAGTTGAATGCAAAAATTGAAGACCGTTCTGTTTGGTAGCTCCGTTTTGGTTTTAGAAGCAGACAGTTCTGCTTACAGCATATACTCCCATTCACTGAGAAATGTCCAAACGCAGCTCTTACCAGAAACGTGTTTCTAACTCCTGAATCTAAAGGGAGATTTAACTCACTTAGCTGAACAAACGCACAGCAGAGCAGATTGAAGGATACGTTTCTTCTGTGTTTTAGGCAGAGTTTTACTACTATTTCGTTATATGCGGGAATAGTGCTGGAAATGCCTGGAAATGCCTGTTTTGAGATCTCTCCACAGAAAGCGTTTCCAGACTTCCCCTTCAACACACGAGTTTAACTCTGTAAGTTGAATGCACACATTGAAGACCGTTCTGTTAGGTAGCTCCGTTTTGGTTTTAGAAGCAGACAGTTCTCCTTACAGCATATACTCCCATTCACTGAGAAATGTCCAAACGCAGCTCTTACCAGAAACGTGTTTCTAACTCCTGAATCTAAAGGGAGATTTAACTCACTTAGCTGAACAAACGCACAGCAGAGCAGATTGAAGGATACGTTTCTTCTGTGTTTTAGGCAGAGTTTTACTGCTATTTCGTTATATGCGGGAATAGTGCTGGAAATGCCTGTTTTGAGATCTCTCCACAGAAAGCGTTTCCAGACTTCCCCTTCAACACACGAGTTTAACTCTGTAAGTTGAATGCAAAAATTGAAGACCGTTCTGTTTGGTAGCTCCGTTTTGGTTTTAGAAGCAGACAGTTCTCCTTACAGCATATACTCCCATTCACTGAGAAATGTCCAAACGCAGCTCTTACCAGAAACGTGTTTCTAACTCCTGAATCTAAAGGGAGATTTAACTCACTTAGCTGAACAAACGCACAGCAGAGCAGATTGAAGGATACGTTTCTTCTGTGTTTAAGGCAGAGTTTTACTGCTATTTCGTTATATGCGGGAATAGTGCTGGAAATGCCTGTTTTGAGATCTCTCCACAGAAAGCGTTTCCAGACTTCCCCTTCAACACACGAGTTTAACTCTGTAAGTTGAATGCACACATTGAAGACCGTTCTGTTAGGTAGCTCAGTTTTGGTTTTAGAAGCAGACAGTTCTCCTTACAGCATATACTCCCATTCACTCAGAAATGTCCAAACGCAGCTCTTATCAGAAACGTGTTTCTAACTCCTGAATCTAAAGGGAGATTTAACACACTCAGCTGAACAAACGCACAGCAGAGCAGATTGAAGGATACGTTTCTTCTGTGTTTTAGGCAGAGTTTTACTGCTATTTCGTTATATTCGGGAATAGTGCTGGAAATGCCTGTTTTGAGATCTCTCCACAGAAAGCGTTTCCAGACTTCCCCTTCAACACACGAGTTTAACTCTGTAAGTTGAATGCAAACATTGAAGACCGTTCTGTTAGGTAGCTCAGTTTTGGTTTTAGAAGCAGACAGTTCTCCTTACAGCATATACTCCCATTCACTGAGAAATGTCCAAACGCAGCTCTTACCAGAAACGTGTTTCTAACTCCTGAATCTAAAGGGAGATTTAACTCACTTAGCTGAACAAACGCACAGCAGAGCAGATTGAAGGATACGTTTCTTCTGTGTTTTAGGCAGAGTTTTACTGCTATTTCGTTATATGCGGGAATAGTGCTGGAAATGCCTGTTTTGAGATCTCTCCACAGAAAGCGTTTCCAGACTTCCCCTTCAACAAACGAGTTTAACTCTGTAAGTTCAATGCACACATTGAAGACCGTTCTGTTAGGTAGCTCCGTTTTGGTTTTAGAAGCAGACAGTTCGCCTTACAGCATATACTCCCATTCACTGAGGAATGTCCAAACGCAGCTCTTACCAGAAACGTGTTTCTAACTCCTGAATCTAAAGGGAGATTTAACTCACTTAGCTGAACAAATGCACAGCAGAGCAGATTGCAGGATACGTTTCTTCTGTGTTTTAGGCAGAGTTTTACTGCTATTTCGTTATATGCGGGAATAGTGCTGGAAATGCCTGGAAATGCCTGTTTTGAGATCTCTCCACAGAAAGCGTTTCCAGACTTCCCCTTCAACACACGAGTTTAGCTCTGTAAGTTGAATGCACACATTGAAGACCGTTCTGTTAGGTAGCTCCGTTTTGGTTTTAGAAGCAGACAGTTCTCCTTACAGCATATACTCCCATTCACTGAGAAATGTCCAAACGCAGCTCTTACCAGAAACGTGTTTCTAACTCCTGAATCTAAAGGGAGATTTAACTCACTTAGCTGAACAAACGCACAGCAGAGCAGATTGAAGGATACGTTTCTTCTGTGTTTTAGACAGAGTTTTACTGCTATTTCGTTATATGCGGGAATAGTGCTGGAAATGCCTGTTTTGAGATCTCTCCACCGAAAGCGTTTCCAGACTTCCCCTTCAACACACGAGTTTAACTCTGTAAGTTGAATGCACACATTGAAGACCGTTCTGTTAGGTAGCTCCGTTTTGGTTTTAGAAGCAGACAGTTCTCCTTACAGCATATACTCCCATTCACTGAGGAATGTCCAAACGCAGCTCTTACCAGAAACGTGTTTCTAACTCCTGAATCTAAAGGGAGATTTAACTCACTTAGCTGAAGAAACGCACTGCAGAGCAGATTGAAGGATACGTTTCTTCTGTGTTTTAGGCAGAGTTTTACTGCTATTTCGTTATATGCGGGAATAGTGCTGGAAATGCCTGTTTTGTGATCTCTCCACAGAAAGCGTTTCCAGACTTCCCCTTCAACACACGAGTTTAACTCTGTAAGTTGAATGCACACATTGAAGACCGTTCTGTTAGGTAGCTCCGTTTTGGTTTTAGAAGCAGACAGTTCTCCTTACAGCATATACTCCCATTCACTGAGAAATGTCCAAACGCAGCTCTTACCAGAAACGTGTTTCTAACTCCTGAATCTAAAGGGAGATTTAACTCACTTAGCTGAACAAACGCACAGCAGAGCAGATTGAAGGATACGTTTCTTCTGTGTTTTAGGCAGAGTTTTACTGCTATTTCGTTATATGCGGGAATAGTGCTGGAAATGCCTGTTTTGAGATCTCTCCACAGAAAGCGTTTCCAGACTTCCCCTTCAACACACGAGTTTAACTCTGTAAGTTGAATGCACACATTGAAGACCGTTCTGTTAGGTAGCTCAGTTTTGGTTTTAGAAGCAGACAGTTCTCCTTACAGCATATACTCCCATTCACTGAGAAATGTCCAAACGCAGCTCTTATCAGAAACTTGTTTCTAACTCCTGAATCTAAAGGGAGATTTAACACACTCAGCTGAACAAACGCACAGCAGAGCAGATTGAAGGATACGTTTCTTCTGTGTTTTAGGCAGAGTTTTACTGCTATTTCGTTATATGCGGGAATAGTGCTGGAAATGCCTGTTTTGAGATCTCTCCACAGAAAGCGTTTCCAGACTTCCCCTTCAACACACGAGTTTAACTCTGTAAGTTGAATGCAAAAATTGAAGACCGTTCTGTTTGGTAGCTCCGTTTTGGTTTTAGAAGCAGACAGTTCTGCTTACAGCATATACTCCCATTCACTGAGAAATGTCCAAACGCAGCTCTTACCAGAAACGTGTTTCTAACTCCTGAATCTAAAGGGAGATTTAACTCACTTAGCTGAACAAACGCACAGCAGAGCAGATTGAAGGATACGTTTCTTCTGTGTTTTAGGCAGAGTTTTACTGCTATTTCGTTATATGCGGGAATAGTGCTGGAAATGCCTGGAAATGCCTGTTTTGAGATCTCTCCACAGAAAGCGTTTCCAGACTTCCCCTTCAACACACGAGTTTAACTCTGTAAGTTGAATGCACACATTGAAGACCGTTCTGTTAGGTAGCTCCGTTTTGGTTTTAGAAGCAGACAGTTCTCCTTACAGCATATACTCCCATTCACTGAGAAATGTCCAAACGCAGCTCTTACCAGGAACGTGTTTCTAACTCCTGAATCTAAAGGGAGATTTAACTCACTTAGCTGAACAAACGCACAGCAGAGCAGATTGATGGATACGTTTCTTCTGTGTTTTAGGCAGAGTTTTACTGCTATTTCGTTATATGCGGGAATAGTGCTGGAAATGCCTGTTTTGAGATCTCTCCACAGAAAGCGTTTCCAGACTTCCCCTTCAACACACGAGTTTAACTCTGTAAGTTCAATGCACACATTGAAGACCGTTCTGTTAGGTAGCTCCGTTTTGGTTTTAGAAGCAGACAGTTCGCCTTACAGCATATACTCCCATTCACTGAGGAATGTCCAAACGCAGCTCTTACCAGAAACGTGTTTCTAACTCCTGAATCTAAAGGGAGATTTAACTCACTTAGCTGAACAAATGCACAGCAGAGCAGATTGAAGGATACGTTTCTTCTGTGTTTTAGGCAGAGTTTTACTGCTATTTCGTTATATGCGGGAATAGTGCTGGAAATGCCTGGAAATGCCTGTTTTGAGATCTCTCCACAGAAAGCGTTTCCAGACTTCCCCTTCAACACACGAGTTTAACTCTGTAAGTTGAATGCACACATTGAAGACCGTTCTGTTAGGTAGCTCCGTTTTGGTTTTAGAAGCAGACAGTTCTCCTTACAGCATATACTCCCATTCACTGAGGAATGTCCAAACGCAGCTCTTACCAGAAACCTGTTTCTAACTCCTGAATCTAAAGGGAGATTTAACTCACTTAGCTGAAGAAACGCACTGCAGAGCAGATTGAAGGATACGTTTCTTCTGTGTTTTAGGCAGAGTTTTACTGCTATTTCGTTATATGCGGGAATAGTGCTGGAAATGCCTGTTTTGTGATCTCTCCACAGAAAGCGTTTCCAGACTTCCCCTTCAACACACGAGTTTAACTCTGTAAGTTGAATGCACACATTGAAGACCGTTCTGTTAGGTAGCTCCGTTTTGGTTTTAGAAGCAGACAGTTCTCCTTACAGCATATACTCCCATTCACTGAGAAATGTCCAAACGCAGCTCTTACCAGAAACGTGTTTCTAACTCCTGAATCTAAAGGGAGATTTAACTCACTTAGCTGAACAAACGCACAGCAGAGCAGATTGAAGGATACGTTTCTTCTGTGTTTTAGGCAGAGTTTTACTGCTATTTCGTTATATGCGGGAATAGTGCTGGAAATGCCTGTTTTGAGATCTCTCCACAGAAAGCGTTTCCAGACTTCCCCTTCAACACACGAGTTTAACTCTGTAAGTTGAATGCAAAAATTGAAGACCGTTCTGTTTGGTAGCTCCGTTTTGGTTTTAGAAGCAGACAGTTCTCCTTACAGCATATACTCCCATTCACTGAGAAATGTCCAAACGCAGCTCTTACCAGAAACGTGTTTCTAACTCCTGAATCTAAAGGGAGATTTAACTCACTTAGCTGAACAAACGCACAGCAGAGCAGATTGAAGGATACGTTTCTTCTGTGTTTAAGGCAGAGTTTTACTGCTATTTCGTTATATGCGGGAATAGTGCTGGAAATGCCTGTTTTGAGATCTCTCCACAGAAAGCGTTTCCAGACTTCCCCTTCAACACACGAGTTTAACTCTGTAAGTTGAATGCACACATTGAAGACCGTTCTGTTAGGTAGCTCAGTTTTGGTTTTAGAAGCAGACAGTTCTCCTTACAGCATATACTCCCATTCACTGAGAAATGTCCAAACGCAGCTCTTATCAGAAACGTGTTTCTAACTCCTGAATCTAAAGGGAGATTTAACACACTCAGCTGAACAAACGCACAGCAGAGCAGATTGAAGGATACGTTTCTTCTGTGTTTTAGGCAGAGTTTTACTGCTATTTCGTTATATTCGGGAATAGTGCTGGAAATGCCTGTTTTGAGATCTCTCCACAGAAAGCGTTTCCAGACTTCCCCTTCAACACACGAGTTTAACTCTGTAAGTTGAATGCAAAAATTGAAGACCGTTCTGTTTGGTAGCTCCGTTTTGGTTTTAGAAGCAGACAGTTCTGCTTACAGCATATACTCCCATTCACTGAGAAATGTCCAAACGCAGCTCTTACCAGAAACGTGTTTCTAACTCCTGAATCTAAAGGGAGATTTAACTCACTTAGCTGAACAAACGCACAGCAGAGCAGATTGAAGGATACGTTTCTTCTGTGTTTTAGGCAGAGTTTTACTACTATTTCGTTATATGCGGGAATAGTGCTGGAAATGCCTGGAAATGCCTGTTTTGAGATCTCTCCACAGAAAGCGTTTCCAGACTTCCCCTTCAACACACGAGTTTAACTCTGTAAGTTGAATGCACACATTGAAGACCGTTCTGTTAGGTAGCTCCGTTTTGGTTTTAGAAGCAGACAGTTCTCCTTACAGCATATACTCCCATTCACTGAGAAATGTCCAAACGCAGCTCTTACCAGAAACGTGTTTCTAACTCCTGAATCTAAAGGGAGATTTAACTCACTTAGCTGAACAAACGCACAGCAGAGCAGATTGAAGGATACGTTTCTTCTGTGTTTTAGGCAGAGTTTTACTGCTATTTCGTTATATGCGGGAATAGTGCTGGAAATGCCTGTTTTGAGATCTCTCCACAGAAAGCGTTTCCAGACTTCCCCTTCAACACACGAGTTTAACTCTGTAAGTTGAATGCAAAAATTGAAGACCGTTCTGTTTGGTAGCTCCGTTTTGGTTTTAGAAGCAGACAGTTCTCCTTACAGCATATACTCCCATTCACTGAGAAATGTCCAAACGCAGCTCTTACCAGAAACGTGTTTCTAACTCCTGAATCTAAAGGGAGATTTAACTCACTTAGCTGAACAAACGCACAGCAGAGCAGATTGAAGGATACGTTTCTTCTGTGTTTAAGGCAGAGTTTTACTGCTATTTCGTTATATGCGGGAATAGTGCTGGAAATGCCTGTTTTGAGATCTCTCCACAGAAAGCGTTTCCAGACTTCCCCTTCAACACACGAGTTTAACTCTGTAAGTTGAATGCACACATTGAAGACCGTTCTGTTAGGTAGCTCAGTTTTGGTTTTAGAAGCAGACAGTTCTCCTTACAGCATATACTCCCATTCACTCAGAAATGTCCAAACGCAGCTCTTATCAGAAACGTGTTTCTAACTCCTGAATCTAAAGGGAGATTTAACACACTCAGCTGAACAAACGCACAGCAGAGCAGATTGAAGGATACGTTTCTTCTGTGTTTTAGGCAGAGTTTTACTGCTATTTCGTTATATTCGGGAATAGTGCTGGAAATGCCTGTTTTGAGATCTCTCCACAGAAAGCGTTTCCAGACTTCCCCTTCAACACACGAGTTTAACTCTGTAAGTTGAATGCAAAAATTGAAGACCGTTCTGTTTGGTAGCTCCGTTTTGGTTTTAGAAGCAGACAGTTCTGCTTACAGCATATACTCCCATTCACTGAGAAATGTCCAAACGCAGCTCTTACCAGAAACGTGTTTCTAACTCCTGAATCTAAAGGGAGATTTAACTCACTTAGCTGAACAAACGCACAGCAGAGCAGATTGAAGGATACGTTTCTTCTGTGTTTTAGGCAGAGTTTTACTACTATTTCGTTATATGCGGGAATAGTGCTGGAAATGCCTGGAAATGCCTGTTTTGAGATCTCTCCACAGAAAGCGTTTCCAGACTTCCCCTTCAACACACGAGTTTAACTCTGTAAGTTGAATGCACACATTGAAGACCGTTCTGTTAGGTAGCTCCGTTTTGGTTTTAGAAGCAGACAGTTCTCCTTACAGCATATACTCCCATTCACTGAGAAATGTCCAAACGCAGCTCTTACCAGGAACGTGTTTCTAACTCCTGAATCTAAAGGGAGATTTAACTCACTTAGCTGAACAAACGCACAGCAGAGCAGATTGATGGATACGTTTCTTCTGTGTTTTAGGCAGAGTTTTACTGCTATTTCGTTATATGCGGGAATAGTGCTGGAAATGCCTGTTTTGAGATCTCTCCACAGAAAGCGTTTCCAGACTTCCCCTTCAACACACGAGTTTAACTCTGTAAGTTCAATGCACACATTGAAGACCGTTCTGTTAGGTAGCTCCGTTTTGGTTTTAGAAGCAGACAGTTCGCCTTACAGCATATACTCCCATTCACTGAGGAATGTCCAAACGCAGCTCTTACCAGAAACGTGTTTCTAACTCCTGAATCTAAAGGGAGATTTAACTCACTTAGCTGAACAAATGCACAGCAGAGCAGATTGAAGGATACGTTTCTTCTGTGTTTTAGGCAGAGTTTTACTGCTATTTCGTTATATGCGGGAATAGTGCTGGAAATGCCTGGAAATGCCTGTTTTGAGATCTCTCCACAGAAAGCGTTTCCAGACTTCCCCTTCAACACACGAGTTTAACTCTGTAAGTTGAATGCACACATTGAAGACCGTTCTGTTAGGTAGCTCCGTTTTGGTTTTAGAAGCAGACAGTTCTCCTTACAGCATATACTCCCATTCACTGAGAAATGTCCAAACGCAGCTCTTACCAGAAACGTGTTTCTAACTCCTGAATCTAAAGGGAGATTTAACTCACTTAGCTGAACAAACGCACAGCAGAGCAGATTGAAGGATACGTTTCTTCTGTGTTTTAGACAGAGTTTTACTGCTATTTCTTTATATGCGGGAATAGGGCTGGAAATGCCTGTTTTGAGATCTCTCCACAGAAAGCGTTTCCAGACTTCCCCTTCAACACACGAGTTTAACTCTGTAAGTTGAATGCACACATTGAAGACCGTTCTGTTAGGTAGCTCCGTTTTGGTTTTAGAAGCAGGCAGTTCTCCTTACAGCATATACTCCCATTCACTGAGGAATGTCCAAACGCAGCTCTTACCAGAAACGTGTTTCTAACTCCTGAATCTAAAGGGAGATTTAACTCACTTAGCTGAACAAACGCACAGCAGAGCAGATTGAAGGATACGTTTCTTCTGTGTTTAAGGCAGAGTTTTACTGCTATTTCGTTATATGCGGGAATAGTGCTGGAAATGCCTGTTTTGAGATCTCTCCACAGAAAGCGTTTCCAGACTTCCCCTTCAACACACGAGTTTAACTCTGTAAGTTGAATGCACACATTGAAGACCGTTCTGTTAGGTAGCTCCGTTTTGGTTTTAGAAGCAGACAGTTCTCCTTACAGCATATACTCCCATTCACTGAGGAATGTCCAAACGCAGCTCTTACCAGAAACGTGTTTCTAACTCCTGAATCTAAAGGGAGATTTAACTCACTTAGCTGAAGAAACGCACTGCAGAGCAGATTGAAGGATACGTTTCTTCTGTGTTTTAGGCAGAGTTTTACTGCTATTTCGTTATATGCGGGAATAGTGCTGGAAATGCCTGTTTTGTGATCTCTCCACAGAAAGCGTTTCCAGACTTCCCCTTCAACACACGAGTTTAACTCTGTAAGTTGAATGCACACATTGAAGACCGTTCTGTTAGGTAGCTCCGTTTTGGTTTTAGAAGCAGACAGTTCTCCTTACAGCATATACTCCCATTCACTGAGAAATGTCCAAACGCAGCTCTTACCAGAAACGTGTTTCTAACTCCTGAATCTAAAGGGAGATTTAACTCACTTAGCTGAACAAACGCACAGCAGAGCAGATTGAAGGATACGTTTCTTCTGTGTTTTAGGCAGAGTTTTACTGCTATTTCGTTATATGCGGGAATAGTGCTGGAAATGCCTGTTTTGAGATCTCTCCACAGAAAGCGTTTCCAGACTTCCCCTTAAACACACGAGTTTAACTCTGTAAGTTGAATGCAAAAATTGAAGACCGTTCTGTTTGGTAGCTCCGTTTTGGTTTTAGAAGCAGACAGTTCTCCTTACAGCATATACTCCCATTCACTGAGAAATGTCCAAACGCAGCTCTTACCAGAAACGTGTTTCTAACTCCTGAATCTAAAGGGAGATTTAACTCACTTAGCTGAACAAACGCACAGCAGAGCAGATTGAAGGATACGTTTCTTCTGTGTTTAAGGCAGAGTTTTACTGCTATTTCGTTATATGCGGGAATAGTGCTGGAAATGCCTGTTTTGAGATCTCTCCACAGAAAGCGTTTCCAGACTTCCCCTTCAACACACGAGTTTAACTCTGTAAGTTGAATGCACACATTGAAGACCGTTCTGTTAGGTAGCTCAGTTTTGGTTTTAGAAGCAGACAGTTCTCCTTACAGCATATACTCCCATTCACTGAGAAATGTCCAAACGCAGCTCTTATCAGAAACGTGTTTCTAACTCCTGAATCTAAAGGGAGATTTAACACACTCAGCTGAACAAACGCACAGCAGAGCAGATTGAAGGATACGTTTCTTCTGTGTTTTAGGCAGAGTTTTACTGCTATTTCGTTATATGCGGGAATAGTGCTGGAAATGCCTGTTTTGAGATCTCTCCACAGAAAGCGTTTCCAGACTTCCCCTTCAACACACGAGTTTAACTCTGTAAGTTGAATGCAAAAATTGAAGACCGTTCTGTTTGGTAGCTCCGTTTTGGTTTTAGAAGCAGACAGTTCTGCTTACAGCATATACTCCCATTCACTGAGAAATGTCCAAACGCAGCTCTTACCAGAAACGTGTTTCTAACTCCTGAATCTAAAGGGAGATTTAACTCACTTAGCTGAACAAACGCACAGCAGAGCAGATTGAAGGATACGTTTCTTCTGTGTTTTAGGCAGAGTTTTACTGCTATTTCGTTATATGCGGGAATAGTGCTGGAAATGCCTGGAAATGCCTGTTTTGAGATCTCTCCACAGAAAGCGTTTCCAGACTTCCCCTTCAACACACGAGTTTAACTCTGTAAGTTGAATGCACACATTGAAGACCGTTCTGTTAGGTAGCTCCGTTTTGGTTTTAGAAGCAGACAGTTCTCCTTACAGCATATACTCCCATTCACTGAGAAATGTCCAAACGCAGCTCTTACCAGGAACGTGTTTCTAACTCCTGAATCTAAAGGGAGATTTAACTCACTTAGCTGAACAAACGCACAGCAGAGCAGATTGATGGATACGTTTCTTCTGTGTTTTAGGCAGAGTTTTACTGCTATTTCGTTATATGCGGGAATAGTGCTGGAAATGCCTGTTTTGAGATCTCTCCACAGAAAGCGTTTCCAGACTTCCCCTTCAACACACGAGTTTAACTCTGTAAGTTCAATGCACACATTGAAGACCGTTCTGTTAGGTAGCTCCGTTTTGGTTTTAGAAGCAGACAGTTCGCCTTACAGCATATACTCCCATTCACTGAGGAATGTCCAAACGCAGCTCTTACCAGAAACGTGTTTCTAACTCCTGAATCTAAAGGGAGATTTAACTCACTTAGCTGAACAAATGCACAGCAGAGCAGATTGAAGGATACGGTTCTTCTGTGTTTTAGGCAGAGTTTTACTGCTATTTCGTTATATGCGGGAATAGTGCTGGAAATGCCTGGAAATGCCTGTTTTGAGATCTCTCCACAGAAAGCGTTTCCAGACTTCCCCTTCAACACACGAGTTTAACTCTGTAAGTTGAATGCACACATTGAAGACCGTTCTGTTAGGTAGCTCCGTTTTGGTTTTAGAAGCAGACAGTTCTCCTTACAGCATATACTCCCATTCACTGAGAAATGTCCAAACGCAGCTCTTACCAGAAACGTGTTTCTAACTCCTGAATCTAAAGGGAGATTTAACTCACTTAGCTGAACAAACGCACAGCAGAGCAGATTGAAGGATACGTTTCTTCTGTGTTTTAGACAGAGTTTTACTGCTATTTCGTTATATGCGGGAATAGGGCTGGAAATGCCTGTTTTGAGATCTCTCCACAGAAAGCGTTTCCAGACTTCCCCTTCAACACACAAGTTTAACTCTGTAAGTTGAATGCACACATTGAAGACCGTTCTGTTAGGTAGCTCCGTTTTGGTTTTAGAAGCAGGCAGTTCTCCTTACAGCATATACTCCCATTCACTGAGGAATGTCCAAACGCAGCTCTTACCAGAAACGTGTTTCTAACTCCTGAATCTAAAGGGAGATTTAACTCACTTAGCTGAAGAAACGCACTGCAGAGCAGATTGAAGGATACGTTTCTTCTGTGTTTTAGGCAGAGTTTTACTGCTATTTCGTTATATGCGGGAATAGTGCTGGAAATGCCTGTTTTGAGATCTCTCCACAGAAAGCGTTTCCAGACTTCCCCTTCAACACACGAGTTTAACTCTGTAAGTTGAATGCACACATTGAAGACCGTTCTGTTAGGTAGCTCCGTTTTGTTTTTAGAAGCAGACAGTTCTCCTTACAGCATATACTCCCATTCACTGAGAAATGTCCAAACGCAGCTCTTACCAGAAACGTGTTTCTAACTCCTGAATCTAAAGGGAGATTTAACTCACTTAGCTGAACAAACGCACAGCAGAGCAGATTGAAGGATACCTTTCTTCTTTGTTTTAGGCAGAGTTTTACTGCTATTTCGTTATATGCGGGAATAGTGCTGTAAATGCCTGTTTTGAGATCTCTCCACAGAAAGCGTTTCCAGACTTCCCCTTCAACACACGAGTTTAACTCTGTAAGTTGAATGCACACATTGAAGACCGTTCTGTTAGGTAGCTCCGTTTTGGTTTTAGAAGCAGACAGTTCTCCTTACAGCATATACTCCCATTCACTGAGAAATGTCCAAACGCAGCTCTTACCAGAAACGTGTTTCTAACTCCTGAATCTAAAGGGAGATTTAACTCACTTAGCTGAACAAACGCACAGCAGAGCAGATTGAAGGATACGTTTCTTCTGTGTTTTAGGCAGAGTTTTACTGCTATTTCGTTATATGCGGGAATAGTGCTGGAAATGCCTGTTTTGAGATCTCTCCACAGAAAGCGTTTCCAGACTTCCCCTTCAACACACGAGTTTAGCTCTGTAAGTTGAATGCAAAAATTGAAGACCGTTCTGTTTGGTAGCTCCGTTTTGGTTTTAGAAGCAGACAGTTCTCCTTACAGCATATACTCCCATTCACTGAGAAATGTCCAAACGCAGCTCTTACCAGAAACGTGTTTCTAACTCCTGAATCTAAAGGGAGATTTAACTCACTTAGCTGAACAAACGCACAGCAGAGCAGATTGAAGGATACGTTTCTTCTGTGTTTAAGGCAGAGTTTTACTGCTATTTCGTTATATGCGGGAATAGTGCTGGAAATGCCTGTTTTGAGATCTCTCCACAGAAAGCGTTTCCAGACTTCCCCTTCAACACACGAGTTTAACTCTGTAAGTTGAATGCACACATTGAAGACCGTTCTGTTAGGTAGCTCAGTTTTGGTTTTAGAAGCAGACAGTTCTCCTTACAGCATATACTCCCATTCACTGAGAAATGTCCAAACGCAGCTCTTATCAGAAACGTGTTTCTAACTCCTGAATCTAAAGGGAGACTTAACTCACTCAGCTGAACAAACGCACAGCAGAGCAGATTGAAGGATACGTTTCTTCTGTGTTTTAGGCAGAGTTTTACTGCTATTTCGTTATATGCGGGAATAGTGCTGGAAATGCCTGTTTTGAGATCTCTCCACAGAAAGCGTTTCCAGACTTCCCCTTCAACACACGAGTTTAACTCTGTAAGTTGAATGCAAAAATTGAAGACCGTTCTGTTTGGTAGCTCCGTTTTGGTTTTAGAAGCAGACAGTTCTCCTTACAGCATATACTCCCATTCACTGAGAAATGTCCAAACGCAGCTCTTACCAGAAACGTGTTTCTAACTCCTGAATCTAAAGGGAGATTTAACTCACTTAGCTGAACAAACGCACAGCAGAGCAGATTGAAGGATACGTTTCTTCTGTGTTTTAGGCAGAGTTTTACTGCTATTTCGTTATATGCAGGAATAGTGCTGGAAATGCCTGTTTTGAGATCTCTCCACAGAAAGCGTTTCCAGACTTCCCCTTCAACACACGAGTTTAACTCTGTGAGTTGAATGCACACATTGAAGACCGTTCTGTTAGGTAGCTCCGTTTTGGTTTTAGAAGCAGACAGTTCTCCTTACAGCATATACTCCCATTCACTGAGAAATGTCCAAACACAGCTCTTACCAGAAACGTGTTTCTAACTCCTGAATCTAAAGGGAGATTTAACACACTTAGCTGAACAAACGCACAGCAGAGCAGATTGAAGGATACGTTTCTTCTGTGTTTTAGGCAGAGTTTTACTGCTATTTCGTTATATGCGGGAATAGTGCTGGAAATGCCTGTTTTGAGATCTCTCCACAGAAAGCGTTTCCAGACTTCCCCTTCAACACACGAGTTTACCTCTGTAAGTTGAATGCACACATTGAAGACCGTTCTGTTAGGTAGCTCCGTTTTGGTTTTAGAAGCAGACAGTTCTCCTTACAGCATATACTCCCATTCACTGAGAAATGTCCAAACGCACTTCTTACCAGAAACGTGTTTCTAACTCCTGAATCTAAAGGGAGATTTAACTCACTTAGCTGAACAAACGCACAGCAGAGCAGATTGAAGGATACGTTTCTTCTGTGTTTTAGGCAGAGTTTTACTGCTATTTCGTTATATGCGGGAATAGTGCTGGAAATGCCTGGAAATGCCTGTTTTTAGATCTCTCCACAGAAAGCGTTTCCAGACTTCCCCTTCAACACACGAGTTTAACTCTGTAAGTTGAATGCACACATTGAAGACCGTTCTGTTAGGTAGCTCCGTTTTGGTTTTAGAAGCAAGCAGTTCTCCTTACAGCATATACTCCCATTCACTGAGGAATGTCCAAACGCAGCTCTTACCAGAAACGTGTTTCTAACTCCTGAATCTAAAGGGAGATTTAACTCACTTAGCTGAACAAACGCACAGCAGAGCAGATTGAAGGATACGTTTCTTCTGTGTTTAAGGCAGAGTTTTACTGCTATTTCGTTATATGCGGGAATAGTGCTGGAAATGCCTGTTTTGAGATCTCTCCACAGAAAGCGTTTCCAGACTTCCCCTTCAACACACGAGTTTAACTCTGTGAGTTGAATGCACACATTGAAGACCGTTCTGTTAGGTAGCTCCGTTTTGGTTTTAGAAGCAGACAGTTCTCCTTACAGCATATACTCCCATTCACTGAGAAATGTCCAAACACAGCTCTTACCAGAAACGTGTTTCTAACTCCTGAATCTAAAGGGAGATTTAACACACTTAGCTGAACAAACGCACAGCAGAGCAGATTGAAGGATACGTTTCTTCTGTGTTTTAGGCAGAGTTTTACTGCTATTTCGTTATATGCGGGAATAGTGCCGGAAATGCCTGTTTTGAGATCTCTCCACAGAAAGCGTTTCCAGACTTCCCCTTCAACACACGAGTTTACCTCTGTAAGTTGAATGCACACATTGAAGACCGTTCTGTTAGGTAGCTCCGTTTTGGTTTTAGAAGCAGACAGTTCTCCTTACAGCATATACTCCCATTCACTGAGAAATGTCCAAACGCACTTCTTACCAGAAACGTGTTTCTAACTCCTGAATCTAAAGGGAGATTTAACTCACTCAGCTGAACAAACGCACAGCAGAGCAGATTGAAGGATACGTTTCTTCTGTGTTTTAGGCAGAGTTTTACTGCTATTTCGTTATATGCGGGAATAGTGCTGGAAATGCCTGTTTTGAGATCTCTCCACAGAAAGCGTTTCCAGACTTCCCCTTCAACACACGAGTTTAACTCTGTAAGTTGAATGCAAAAATTGAAGACCGTTCTGTTTGGTAGCTCCGTTTTGGTTTTAGAAGCAGACAGTTCTGCTTACAGCATATACTCCCATTCACTGAGAAATGTCCAAACGCAGCTCTTACCAGAAACGTGTTTCTAACTCCTGAATCTAAAGGGAGATTTAACTCACTTAGCTGAACAAACGCACAGCAGAGCAGATTGAAGGATACGTTTCTTCTGTGTTTTAGGCAGAGTTTTACTGCTATTTCGTTATATGCGGGAATAGTGCTGGAAATGCCTGGAAATGCCTGTTTTGAGATCTCTCCACAGAAAGCGTTTCCAGACTTCCCCTTCAACACACGAGTTTAACTCTGTAAGTTGAATGCACACATTGAAGACCGTTCTGTTAGGTAGCTCCGTTTTGGTTTTAGAAGCAGACAGTTCTCCTTACAGCATATACTCCCATTCACTGAGAAATGTCCAAACGCAGCTCTTACCAGGAACGTGTTTCTAACTCCTGAATCTAAAGGGAGATTTAACTCACTTAGCTGAACAAACGCACAGCAGAGCAGATTGATGGATACGTTTCTTCTGTGTTTTAGGCAGAGTTTTACTGCTATTTCGTTATATGCGGGAATAGTGCTGGAAATGCCTGTTTTGAGATCTCTCCACAGAAAGCGTTTCCAGACTTCCCCTTCAACACACGAGTTTAACTCTGTAAGTTCAATGCACACATTGAAGACCGTTCTGTTAGGTAGCTCCGTTTTGGTTTTAGAAGCAGACAGTTCGCCTTACAGCATATACTCCCATTCACTGAGGAATGTCCAAACGCAGCTCTTACCAGAAACGTGTTTCTAACTCCTGAATCTAAAGGGAGATTTAACTCACTTAGCTGAACAAATGCACAGCAGAGCAGATTGAAGGATACGTTTCTTCTGTGTTTTAGGCAGAGTTTTACTGCTATTTCGTTATATGCGGGAATAGTGCTGGAAATGCCTGGAAATGCCTGTTTTGAGATCTCTCCACAGAAAGCGTTTCCAGACTTCTCCTTCAACACACGAGTTTAACTCTGTAAGTTGAATGCACACATTGAAGACCGTTCTGTTAGGTAGCTCCGTTTTGGTTTTAGAAGCAGACAGTTCTCCTTACAGCATATACTCCCATTCACTGAGAAATGTCCAAACGCAGCTCTTACCAGAAACGTGTTTCTAACTCCTGAATCTAAAGGGAGATTTAACTCACTTAGCTGAACAAACGCACAGCAGAGCAGATTGAAGGATACGTTTCTTCTGTGTTTTAGACAGAGTTTTACTGCTATTTCGTTATATGCGGGAATAGGGCTGGAAATGCCTGTTTTGAGATCTCTCCACAGAAAGCGTTTCCAGACTTCCCCTTCAACACACGAGTTTAACTCTGTAAGTTGAATGCACACATTGAAGACCGTTCTGTTAGGTAGCTCCGTTTTGGTTTTAGAAGCAGGCAGTTCTCCTTACAGCATATACTCCCATTCACTGAGGAATGTCCAAACGCAGCTCTTACCAGAAACGTGTTTCTAACTCCTGAATCTAAAGGGAGATTTAACTCACTTAGCTGAAGAAACGCACTGCAGAGCAGATTGAAGGATACGTTTCTTCTGTGTTTTAGGCAGAGTTTTACTCCTATTTCGTTATATGCGGGAATAGTGCTGGAAATGCCTGTTTTGAGATCTCTCCACAGAAAGCGTTTCCAGACTTCCCCTTCAACACACGAGTTTAACTCTGTAAGTTGAATGCACACATTGAAGACCGTTCTGTTAGGTAGCTCCGTTTTGGTTTTAGAAGCAGACAGTTCTCCTTACAGCATATACTCCCATTCACTGAGAAATGTCCAAACGCAGCTCTTACCAGAAACGTGTTTCTAACTCCTGAATCTAAAGGGAGATTTAACTCACTTAGCTGAACAAACGCACAGCAGAGCAGATTGAAGGATACCTTTCTTCTTTGTTTTAGGCAGAGTTTTACTGCTATTTCGTTATATGCGGGAATAGTGCTGGAAATGCCTGTTTTGAGATCTCTCCACAGAAAGCGTTTCCAGACTTCCCCTTCAACACACGAGTTTAACTCTGTAAGTTGAATGCACACATTGAAGACCGTTCTGTTAGGTAGCTCCGTTTTGGTTTTAGAAGCAGACAGTTCTCCTTACAGCATATACTCCCATTCACTGAGAAATGTCCAAACGCAGCTCTTACCAGAAACGTGTTTCTAACTCCTGAATCTAAAGGGAGATTTAACTCACTTAGCTGAACAAACGCACAGCAGAGCAGATTGAAGGATACGTTTCTTCTGTGTTTTAGGCAGAGTTTTACTGCTATTTCGTTATATGCGGGAATAGTGCTGGAAATGCCTGTTTTGAGATCTCTCCACAGAAAGCGTTTCCAGACTTCCCCTTCAACACACGAGTTTAGCTCTGTAAGTTGAATGCAAAAATTGAAGACCGTTCTGTTTGGTAGCTCCGTTTTGGTTTTAGAAGCAGACAGTTCTCCTTACAGCATATACTCCCATTCACTGAGAAATGTCCAAACGCAGCTCTTACCAGAAACGTGTTTCTAACTCCTGAATCTAAAGGGAGATTTAACTCACTTAGCTGAACAAACGCACAGCAGAGCAGATTGAAGGATACGTTTCTTCTGTGTTTAAGGCAGAGTTTTACTGCTATTTCGTTATATGCGGGAATAGTGCTGGAAATGCCTGTTTTGAGATCTCTCCACAGAAAGCGTTTCCAGACTACCCCTTCAACACACGAGTTTAACTCTGTAAGTTGAATGCACACATTGAAGACCGTTCTGTTAGGTAGCTCAGTTTTGGTTTTAGAAGCAGACAGTTCTCCTTACAGCATATACTCCCATTCACTGAGAAATGTCCAAACGCAGCTCTTATCAGAAACGTGTTTCTAACTCCTGAATCTAAAGGGAGACTTAACTCACTCAGCTGAACAAACGCACAGCAGAGCAGATTGAAGGATAGGTTTCTTCTGTGTTTTAGGCAGAGTTTTACTGCTATTTCGTTATATGCGGGAATAGTGCTGGAAATGCCTGTTTTGAGATCTCTCCACAGAAAGCGTTTCCAGACTTCCCCTTCAACACACGAGTTTAACTCTGTAAGTTGAATGCAAAAATTGAAGACCGTTCTGTTTGGTAGCTCCGTTTTGGTTTTAGAAGCAGACAGTTCTCCTTACAGCATATACTCCCATTCACTGAGAAATGTCCAAACGCAGCTCTTACCAGAAACGTGTTTCTAACTCCTGAATCTAAAGGGAGATTTAACTCACTTAGCTGAACAAACGCACAGCAGAGCAGATTGAAGGATACGTTTCTTCTGTGTTTTAGGCAGAGTTTTACTGCTATTTCGTTATATGCGGGAATAGTGCTGGAAATGCCTGTTTTGAGATCTCTCCACAGAAAGCGTTTCCAGACTTCCCCTTCAACACACGAGTTTAACTCTGTGAGTTGAATGCACACATTGAAGACCGTTCTGTTAGGTAGCTCCGTTTTGGTTTTAGAAGCAGACAGTTCTCCTTACAGCATATACTCCCATTCACTGAGAAATGTCCAAACACAGCTCTTACCAGAAACGTGTTTCTAACTCCTGAATCTAAAGGGAGATTTAACACACTTAGCTGAACAAACGCACAGCAGAGCAGATTGAAGGATACGTTTCTTCTGTGTTTTAGGCAGAGTTTTACTGCTCTTTCGTTATATGCGGGAATAGTGCTGGAAATGCCTGTTTTGAGATCTCTCCACAGAAAGCGTTTCCAGACTTCCCCTTCAACACACGAGTTTAACTCTGTAAGTTGAATGCACACATTGAAGACCGTTCTGTTAGGTAGCTCCGTTTTGGTTTTAGAAGCAGACAGTTCTCCTTACAGCATATACTCCCATTCACTGAGAAATGTCCAAACGCACTTCTTACCAGAAACGTGTTTCTAACTCCTGAATCTAAAGGGAGATTTAACTCACTTAGCTGAACAAACGCACAGCAGAGCAGATTGAAGGATACGTTTCTTCTGTGTTTTAGGCAGAGTTTTACTGCTATTTCGTTATATGCGGGAATAGTGTTGGAAATGCCTGGAAATGCCTGTTTTTAGATCTCTCCACAGAAAGCGTTTCCAGACTTCCCCTTCAACACACGAGTTTAACTCTGTAAGTTGAATGCACACATTGAAGACCGTTCTGTTAGGTAGCTCCGTTTTGGTTTTAGAAGCAGACAGTTCTCCTTACAGCATATACTCCCATTCACTGAGAAATGTCCAAACGCAGCTCTTACCAGAAACGTGTTTCTAACTCCTGAATCTAAAGGGAGATTTAACTCACTTAGCTGAACAAAGGCACAGCAGAGCAGATTGAAGGATACGTTTCTTCTGTGTTTTAGGCAGAGTTTTACTGCTATTTCGTTATATGCGGGAATAGTGCTGGAAATGCCTGTTTTGAGATCTCTCCACAGAAAGCGTTTCCAGACTTCCCCTTCAACACACGAGTTTAACTCTGTAAGTTGAATGCACACATTGAAGACCGTTCTGTTAGGTAGCTCCGTTTTGGTTTTAGAAGCAGACAGTTCTCCTTACAGCATATACTCCCATTCACTGAGAAATGTCCAAACGCACTTCTTACCAGAAACGTGTTTCTAACTCCTGAATCTAAAGGGAGATTTAACTCACTTAGCTGAACAAACGCACAGCAGAGCAGATTGAAGGATACGTTTCTTCTGTGTTTTAGGCAGAGTTTTACTGCTATTTCGTTATATGCGGGAATAGTGCTGGAAATGCCTGGAAATGCCTGTTTTGAGATCTCTCCACAGAAAGCGTTTCCAGACTTCCCCTTCAACACACGAGTTTAACTCTGTAAGTTGAATGCACACATTGAAGACCGTTCTGTTACGTAGCTCCGTTTTGGTTTTAGAAGCAGACAGTTCTCCTTACAGCATATACTCCCATTCACTGAGAAATGTCCAAACGCAGCTCTTACCAGAAACGTGTTTCTAACTCCTGAATCTAAAGGGAGATTTAACTCACTTAGCTGAACAAACGCACAGCAGAGCAGATTGAAGGATACGTTTCTTCTGTGTTTTAGGCAGAGTTTTACTGCTATTTCGTTATATGCGGGAATAGTGCTGGAAATGCCTGTTTTGAGATCTCTCCACAGAAAGCGTTTCCAGACTTCCCCTTCAACACACGAGTTTAACTCTGTAAGTTGAATGCACACATTGAAGACCGTTCTGTTACGTAGCTCCGTTTTGGTTTTAGAAGCAGACAGTTCTCCTTACAGCATATACTCCCATTCACTGAGAAATGTCCAAAGGCAGCTCTTACCAGAAACGTGTTTCTAACTCCTGAATCTAAAGGGAGATTTAACTCACTTAGCTGAACAAACGCACAGCAGAGCAGATTGAAGGATACGTTTCTTCTGTGTTTTAGGCAGAGTTTTACTGCTATTTCGTTATATGCGGGAATAGTGCTGGAAATGCCTGTTTTGAGATCTCTCCACAGAAAGCGTTTCCAGACTTCCCCTTCAACACACGAGTTTAACTCTGTAAGTTGAATGCACACATTGAAGACCGTTCTGTTAGGTAGCTCCGTTTTGGTTTTAGAAGCAGACAGTTCTCCTTACAGCATATACTCCCATTCACTGAGAAATGTCCAAACGCACTTCTTACCAGAAACGTGTTTCTAACTCCTGAATCTAAAGGGAGATTTAACTCACTTAGCTGAACAAACGCACAGCAGAGCAGATTGAAGGATACGTTTCTTCTGTGTTTTAGGCAGAGTTTTACTGCTATTTCGTTATATGCGGGAATAGTGCTGGAAATGCCTGGAAATGCCTGTTTTGAGATCTCTCCACAGAAAGCGTTTCCAGACTTCCCCTTCAACACACGAGTTTAACTCTGTAAGTTGAATGCACACATTGAAGACCGTTCTGTTACGTAGCTCCGTTTTGGTTTTAGAAGCAGACAGTTCTCCTTACAGCATATACTCCCATTCACTGAGAAATGTCCAAACGCACTTCTTACCAGAAACGTGTTTCTAACTCCTGAATCTAAAGGGAGATTTAACTCACTTAGCTGAACAAACGCACAGCAGAGCAGATTGAAGGATACGTTTCTTCTGTGTTTTAGGTAGAGTTTTACTGCTATTTCGTTATATGCGGGAATAGTGCTGGAAATGCCTGTTTTGAGATCTCTCCACAGAAAGCGTTTCCAGACTTCCCCTTCAACACACGAGTTTAACTCTGTAAGTTGAATGCACACATTGAAGACCGTTCTGTTAAGTAGCTCCGTTTTGGTTTTAGAAGCAGACAGTTCTCCTTACAGAATATACTCCCATTCACTGAGAAATGTCCAAACGCAGCTCTTACCAGAAACGTGTTTCTAACTCCTGAATCTAAAGGGAGATTTAACTCACTTAGCTGAACAAACGCACAGCAGAGCAGATTGAAGGATACGTTTCTTCTATGTTTTAGGCACAGTTTTACTGCTATTTCGTTATATGCGGGAATAGTGCTGGAAATGCCTGTTTTGAGATCTCTCCACAGAAAGCGTTTCCAGACTTCCCCTTCAACACACGAGTTTAACCCTGTAAGTTGAATGCAAAAATTGAAGACCGTTCTGTTTGGTAGCTCCGTTTTGGTTTTAGAAGCAGACAGTTCTCCTTACAGCATATACTCCCATTCACTGAGAAATGTCCAAACGCAGCTCTTACCAGAAACGTGTTTCTAACTCCTGAATCTAAAGGGAGATTTAACTCACTTAGCTGAACAAACGCACAGCAGAGCAGATTGAAGGATACGTTTCTTCTGTGTTTAAGGCAGAGTTTTACTGCTATTTCGTTATATGCGGGAATAGTGCTGGAAATGCCTGTTTTGAGATCTCTCCACAGAAAGCGTTTCCAGACTTCCCCTTCAAAACACGAGTTTAACTCTGTAAGTTGAATGCACACATTGAAGACCGTTCTGTTAGATAGCTCAGTTTTGGTTTTAGAAGCATACAGTTCTCCTTACAGCGTATACTCCCATTCACTGAGAAATGTCCAAACGCAGCTCTTACCAGAAACGTGTTTCTAACTCCTGAATCTAAAGGGAGATTTAACTCACTTAGCTGAACAAACGCACAGCAGAGCAGATTGAAGGATACGTTTCTTCTGTGTTTAAGGCAGAGTTTTACTGCTATTTCGTTATATGCGGGAATAGTGCTGGAAATGCCTGTTTTGAGATCTCTCCACAGAAAGCGTTTCCAGACTTCCCCTTCAACACACGAGTTTAACTCTGTAAGTTGAATGCACACATTGAAGACCGTTCTGTTAGGTAGCTCAGTTTTGGTTTTAGAAGCAGACAGTTCTCCTTACAGCGTATACTCCCATTCACTGAGAAATGTCCAAACGCAGCTCTTACCAGAAACGTGTTTCTAACTCCTGAATCTAAAGGGAGATTTAACTCACTTAGCTGAACAAACGCCCAGCAGAGCAGATTGAAGGATACGTTTCTTCTGTGTTTTAGGCAGAGTTTTACTGCTATTTCGTTATATGCGGGAATAGTGCTGGAAATGCCTGTTTTGAGATCTCTCCACAGAAAGCGTTTCCAGACTTCCCCTTCAACACACGAGTTTAACTCTCTATGTTGAATGCACACATTGAAGACCGTTCTGTTAGGTAGCTCCGTTTTGGTTTTAGAAGCAGACAGTTCTCCTTACAGCATATACTCCCATTCACTGAGAAATGTCCAAACGCAGCTCTTACCAGAAACGTGTTTCTAACTCCTGAATCTAAAGGGAGATTTAACTCACTTAGCTGAACAAACTCACAGCAGAGCAGATTGAAGGATACGTTTCTTCTGTGTTTTAGGCAGAGTTTTACTGCTATTTCGTTATATGCGGGAATAGTGCTGGAAATGCCTGTTTTGAGATCTCTCCACAGAAAGCGTTTCCAGACTTCCCCTTCAACACACGAGTTTAACTCTGTAAGTTGAATGCACACATTGAAGACCGTTCTGTTAGGGAGATCCGTTTTGGTTTTAGAAGCAGACAGTTCTCCTTACAGCATATACTCCCATTCACTGAGAAATGTCCAAACGCACTTCTTACCAGAAACGTGTTTCTAACTCCTGAATCTAAAGGGAGATTTAACTCACTTAGCTGAACAAACGCACAGCAGAGCAGATTGAAGGATACGTTTCTTCTGTGTTTTAGGCAGAGTTTTACTGCCATTTCGTTATATGCGGGAATAGTGCTGGAAATGCCTGGAAATGCCTGTTTTGAGATCTCTCCACAGAAAGCGTTTCCAGACTTCCCCTTCAACACACGAGTTTAACTCTGTAAGTTGAATGCACACATTGAAGACCGTTCTGTTAGGTAGCTCCGTTTTGGTTTTAGAAGCAGACAGTTCTCCTTACAGCATATACTCCCATTCACTGAGAAATGTCCATAGGCAGCTCTTACCAGAAACGTGTTTCTAACTCCTGAATCTAAAGGGAGATTTAACTCACTTAGCTGAACAAACGCACAGCAGAGCAGATTGAAGGATACGTTTCTTCTGTGTTTTAGGCAGAGTTTTACTGCTATTTCGTTATATGCGGGAATAGTGCTGGAAATGCCTGTTTTGAGATCTCTCCACAGAAAGCGTTTCCAGACTTCCCCTTCAACACACGAGTTTAACTCTGTAAGTTGAATGCACACATTGAAGACCGTTCTGTTAGGTAGCTCCGTTTTGGTTTTAGAAGCAGACAGTTCTCCTTACAGCATATACTCCCATTCACTGAGAAATGTCCAAACGCACTTCTTACCAGAAACGTGTTTCTAACTCCTGAATCTAAAGGGAGATTTAACTCACTTAGCTGAACAAACGCACAGCAGAGCAGATTGAAGGATACGTTTCTTCTGTGTTTTAGGCAGAGTTTTACTGCTATTTCGTTATATGCGGGAATAGTGCTGGAAATGCCTGGAAATGCCTGTTTTGAGATCTCTCCACAGAAAGCGTTTCCAGACTTCCCCTTCAACACACGAGTTTAACTCTGTAAGTTGAATGCACACATTGAAGACCGTTCTGTTACGTAGCTCCGTTTTGGTTTTAGAAGCAGACAGTTCTCCTTACAGCATATACTCCCATTCACTGAGAAATGTCCAAATGCAGCTCTTACCAGAAACGTGTTTCTAACTCCTGAATCTAAAGGGAGATTTAACTCACTTAGCTGAACAAACGCACAGCAGAGCAGATTGAAAGATACGTTTCTTCTGTGTTTTAGGCAGAGTTTTACTGCTATTTCGTTATATGCGGGAATAGTGCTGGAAATGCCTGTTTTGAGATCTCTCCACAGAAAGCGTTTCCAGACTTCCCCTTCAACACACGAGTTTAACTCTGTAAGTTGAATGCACACATTGAAAACCTTTCGGTTAGGTAGCTCCGTTTTGGTTTTAGAAGCAGACAGTTCTCCTTACAGCATATATTTTCATTCACTGAGAAATGTCCAAACGCAGCTCTTACCAGAAACGTGTTTCTAACTCCTGAATGTAAAGGGAGATTTAACTCACTTAGCTGAACAAACGCACAGCAGAGCAGATTGAAGGATACGTTTCTTCTGTGTTTAAGGCAGAGTTTTACTGCTATTTCGTTATATGCGGGAATAGTGCTGGAAATGCCTGTTTTGAGATCTCTCCACAGAAAGCGTTTCCAGACTTCCCCTTCAACACACGAGTTTAACTCTGTAAGTTGAATGCACACATTGAAGACCGTTCTGTTAGGTAGCTCAGTTTTGGTTTTAGAAGCAGACAGTTCTCCTTACAGCATATACTCCCATTCACTGAGAAATGTCCAAACGCAGCTCTTACCAGAAACGTGTTTCTAACTCCTGAATCTAAAGGGAGATTTAACTCACTTAGCTGAACAAACGCACAGCAGAGCAGATTGAAGGATACGTTTCTTCTGTGTTTTAGGTAGAGTTTAACTGCTATTTCGTTATATGCGGGAATAGTGCTGGAAATGCCTGTTTTGAGATCTCTCCACAGAAAGCGTTTCCAGACTTCCCCTTCAACACACGAGTTTAACTCTGTAAGTTGAATGCACACATTGAAGACCGTTCTGTTAAGTAGCTCCGTTTTGGTTTTAGAAGCAGACAGTTCTCCTTACAGAATATACTCCCATTCACTGAGAAATGTCCAAACGCAGCTCTTACCAGAAACGTGTTTCTAACTCCTGAATCTAAAGGGAGATTTAACTCACTTAGCTGAACAAACGCACAGCAGAGCAGATTGAAGGATACGTTTCTTCTATGTTTTAGGCACAGTTTTACTGCTATTTCGTTATATGCGGGAATAGTGATGGAAATGCCTGTTTTGAGATCTCTCCACAGAAAGCGTTTCCAGACTTCCCCTTCAACACACGAGTTTAACCCTGTAAGTTGAATGCAAAAATTGAAGACCGTTCTGTTTGGTAGCTCCGTTTTGGTTTTAGAAGCAGACAGTTCTCCTTACAGCATATACTCCCATTCACTGAGAAATGTCCAAACGCAGCTCTTACCAGAAACGTGTTTCTAACTCCTGAATCTAAAGGGAGATTTAACTCACTTAGCTGAACAAACGCACAGCAGAGCAGATTGAAGGATACGTTTCTTCTGTGTTTAAGGCAGAGTTTTACTGCTATTTCGTTATATGCGGGAATAGTGCTGGAAATGGCTGTTTTGAGATCTCTCCACAGAAAGCGTTTCCAGACTTCCCCTTCAACACACGAGTTTAACTCTGTAAGTTGAATGCACACATTGAAGACCGTTCTGTTAGATAGCTCAGTTTTGGTTTTAGAAGCATACAGTTCTCCTTACAGCGTATACTCCCATTCACTGAGAAATGTCCAAACGCAGCTCTTACCAGAAACGTGTTTCTAACTCCTGAATCTAAAGGGAGATTTAACTCACTTAGCTGAACAAACGCACAGCAGAGCAGATTGAAGGATACGTTTCTTCTGTGTTTAAGGCAGAGTTTTACTGGTATTTCGTTATATGCGGGAATAGTGCTGGAAATGCCTGTTTTGAGATCTCTCCACAGAAAGCGTTTCCAGACTTCCCCTTCAACACACGAGTTTAACTCTGTAAGTTGAATGCACACATTGAAGACCGTTCTGTTAGGTAGCTCAGTTTTGGTTTTAGAAGCAGACAGTTCTCCTTACAGCGTATACTCCCATTCACTGAGAAATGTCCAAACGCAGCTCTTACCAGAAACGTGTTTCTAACTCCTGAATCTAAAGGGAGATTTAACTCACTTAGCTGAACAAACGCCCAGCAGAGCAGATTGAAGGATACGTTTCTTCTGTGTTTTAGGCAGAGTTTTACTGCTATTTCGTTATATGCGGGAATAGTGCTGGAAATGCCTGGAAATGCCTGTTTTGAGATCTCTCCACAGAAAGCGTTTCCAGACTTCCCCTTCAACACACGAGTTTAACTCTGTAAGTTGAATGCACACATTGAAGACCGTTCTGTTAGGTAGCTCCGTTTTGGTTTTAGAAGCAGACAGTTCTCCTTACAGCATATACTCCCATTCACTGAGAAATGTCCAAACGCAGCTCTTACCAGAAACGTGTTTCTAACTCCTGAATCTAAAGGGAGATTTAACTCACTTAGCTGAACAAACGCACAGCAGAGCAGATTGAAGGATACGTTTCTTCTGTGTTTTAGGCAGAGTTTTACTGCTATTTCGTTATATGCGGGAATAGTGCTGGAAATGCCTGGAAATGCCTGTTTTGAGATCTCTCCACAGAAAGCGTTTCCAGACTTCCCCTTCAACACACGAGTTTAACTCTGTAAGTTGAATGCACACATTGAAGACCGTTCTGTTAGGTAGCTCCGTTTTGGTTTTAGAAGCAGACAGTTCTCCTTACAGCATATACTCCCATTCACTGAGAAATGTCCAAACGCAGCTCTTACCAGAAACGGGTTTCTAACTCCTGAATCTAAAGGGAGATTTAACTCACTTAGCTGAACAAACGCACAGCAGAGCAGATTGAAGGATACGTTTCTTCTGTGTTTTAGGCAGAGTTTTACTGCTATTTCGTTATATGCGGGAATAGTGCTGGAAATGCCTGTTTTGAGATCTCTCCACAGAAAGCGTTTCCAGACTTCCCCTTCAACACACGAGTTTAACTCTGTAAGTTGAATGCACACATTGAAGACCGTTCTGTTAGGTAGCTCCGTTTTGGTTTTAGAAGCAGACAGTTCTCCTTACAGCATATACTCCCATTCACTGAGAAATGTCCAAACGCAGCTCTTACCAGAAACGTGTTTCTAACTCCTGAATCTAAAGGGAGATTTAACTCACTTAGCTGAACAAACGCACAGCAGAGCAGATTGAAGGATACGTTTCTTCTGTGTTTTAGGCAGAGTTTTACTGCTATTTCGTTATATGCGGGAATAGTGCTGGAAATGCCTGTTTTGAGATCTCTCCACAGAAAGCGTTTCCAGACTTCCCCTTCAACACACGAGTTTAACTCTGTAAGTTGAATGCACACATTGAAGACCGTTCTGTTAGGTAGCTCCGTTTTGGTTTTAGAAGCAGACAGTTCTCCTTACAGCATATACTCCCATTCACTGAGAAATGTCCAAACGCAGCTCTTACCAGAAACGTGTTTCTAACTCCTGAATCTAAAGGGAGATTTAACTCACTTAGCTGAACAAACGCACAGCAGAGCAGATTGAAGGATACGTTTCTTCTGTGTTTTAGGCAGAGTTTTACTGCTATTTCGTTACATGCGGGAATAGTGCTGGAAATGCCTGTTTTGAGATCTCTCCACAGAAAGCGTTTCCAGACTTCCCCTTCAACACACGAGTTTAACTCTGTAAGTTGAATGCACACATTGAAGACCGTTCTGTTAGGTAGCTCCGTTTTGGTTTTAGAAGCAGACAGTTCTCCTTACAGCATATACTCCCATTCACTGAGAAATGTCCAAACGCAGCTCTTACCAGAAACGTGTTTCTAACTCCTGAATCTAAAGGGAGATTTAACTCACTTAGCTGAACAAACGCACAGCAGAGCAGATTGAAGGATACGTTTCTTCTGTGTTTTAGGCAGAGTTTTACTGCTATTTCGTTATATGCGGGAATAGTGCTGGAAATGCCTGTTTTGAGATCTCTCCACAGAAAGCGTTTCCAGACTTCCCCTTCAACACACGAGTTTAACTCTGTACGTTGAATGCACACATTGAAGACCGTTCTGTTAGGTAGCTCCGTTTTGGTTTTAGAAGCAGACAGTTCTCCTTACAGCATATACTCCCATTCACTGAGAAATGTCCAAACGCAGCTCTTAACAGAAACGTGTTTCTAACTCCTGAATCTAAAGGGAGATTTAACTCACTTAGCTGAACAAACGCACAGCAGAGCAGATTGAAGGATACGTTTCTTCTGTGTTTTAGGCAGAGTTTTACTGCTATTTCGTTATATGCGGGAATAGTGCTGGAAATGCCTGGAAATGCCTGTTTTGAGATCTCTCCACAGAAAGCGTTTCCAGACTTCCCCTTCAACACACGAGTTTAACTCTGTAAGTTGAATGCACACATTGAAGACCGTTCTGTTAGGTAGCTCCGTTTTGGTTTTAGAAGCAGACAGTTCTCCTTACAGCATATACTCCCATTCACTGAGAAATGTCCAAACGCAGCTCTTACCAGAAACGTGTTTCTAACTCCTGAATCTAAAGGGAGATTTAACTCACTTAGCTGAACAAACGCACAGCAGAGCAGATTGAAGGATACGTTTCTTCTGTGTTTTAGGCAGAGTTTTAATGCTATTTCGTTATATGAGGGATTAGTGCTGGAAAGGCCTGTTTTGAGATCTCTCCACAGAAAGCGTTTCCAGACTTCCCCTTCAACACACGAGTTTAACTCTGTAAGTTGAATGCACACATTGAAGACCGTTCTGTTAGGTAGCTCCGTTTTGGTTTTAGAAGCAGACAGTTCTCCTTACAGCATATACTCCCATTCACTGAGAAATGTCCAAACGCAGCTCTTACCAGAAACGTGTTTCTAACTCCTGAATCTAAAGGGAGATTTAACTCACTTAGCTGAACAAACGCACAGCAGAGCAGATTGAAGGATACGTTTCTTCTGTGTTTTAGGCAGAGTTTTACTGCTATTTCGTTATATGCGGGAATAGTGCTGGAAATGCCTGTTTTGAGATCTCTCCACAGAAAGCGTTTCCAGACTTCCCCTTCAACACAGGAGTTTAACTCTGTAAGTTGAATGCACACATTGAAGACCGTTCTGTTAGGTAGCTCCGTTTTGGTTTTAGAAGCAGACAGTTCTCCTTACAGCATATACTCCCATTCACTGAGAAATGTCCAAACGCAGCTTTTACCAGAAACGTGTTTCTAACTCCTGAATCTAAAGGGAGATTTAACTCACTTAGCTGAACAAACGCACAGCAGAGCAGATTGAAGGATACGTTTCTTCTGTGTTTTAGGCAGAGTTTTACTGCTATTTCGTTATATGCGGGAATAGTGCTGGAAATGCCTGGAAATGCCTGTTTTGAGATCTCTCCACAGAAAGCGTTTCCAGACTTCCCCTTCAACACACGAGTTTAACTCTGTAAGTTGAATGCACACATTGAAGACCGTTCTGTTAGGTAGCTGCGTTTTGGTTTTAGAAGCAGACAGTTCTCCTTACAGCATATACTCCCATTCACTGAGAAATGTCCAAACGCAGCTCTTACCAGAAACGTGTTTCTAACTCCTGAATCTAAAGGGAGATTTAACTCACTTAGCTGAACAAACGCACAGCAGAGCAGATTGAAGGATACGTTTCTTCTGTGTTTTAGGCAGAGTTTTAATGCTATTTCGTTATATGCGGGATTAGTGCTGGAAAGGCCTGTTTTGAGATCTCTCCACAGAAAGCGTTTCCAGACTTCCCCTTCAACACACGAGTTTAACTCTGTAAGTTGAATGCACACATTGAAGACCGTTCTGTTAGGTAGCTCCGTTTTGGTTTTAGAAGCAGACAGTTCTCCTTACAGCATATACTCCCATTCACTGAGAAATGTCCAAACGCAGCTCTTACCAGAAACGTTTTTCTAACTCCTGAATCTAAAGGGAGATTTAACTCACTTAGCTGAACAAACGCACAGCAGAGCAGATTGAAGGATACGTTTCTTCTGTGTTTTAGGCAGAGTTTTACTGCTATTTCGTTATATGCGGGAATAGTGCTGGAAATGCCTGTTTTGAGATCTCTCCACAGAAAGCGTTTCCAGACTTCCCCTTCAACACACGAGTTTAACTCTGTAAGTTGAATGCACACATTGAAGACCGTTCTGTTAGGTAGCTCCGTTTTGGTTTTAGAAGCAGACAGTTCTCCTTACAGCATATACTCCCATTCACTGAGAAATGTCCAAACGCAGCTCTTACCAGAAACGTGTTTCTAACTCCTGAATCTAAAGGGAGATTTAACTCACTTAGCTGAACAAACGCACAGCAGAGCAGATTGAAGGATACGTTTCTTCTGTGTTTTAGGCAGAGTTTTACTGCTATTTCGTTATATGCGGGAATAGTGCTGGAAATGCCTGTTTTGAGATCTCTCCACAGAAAGCGTTTCCAGACTTCCCCTTCAACACACGAGTTTAACTCTGTAAGTTGAATGCACACATTGAAGACCGTTCTGTTAGGTAGCTCCGTTTTGGTTTTAGAAGCAGACAGTTCTCCTTACAGCATATACTCCCATTCACTGAGAAATGTCCAAAGGCAGCTCTTACCAGAAACGTGTTTCTAACTCCTGAATCTAAAGGGAGATTTAACTCACTTAGCTGAACAAACGCACAGCAGAGCAGATTGAAGGATACGTTTCTTCTATGTTTTAGGCAGAGTTTTACTGCTATTTCGTTATATGCGGGAATAGTGCTGGAAATGCCTGTTTTGAGATCTCTCCACGGAAAGCGTTTCCAGACTTCCCCTTCAACACACGAGTTTAACTCTGTAAGTTGAATGCAAAAATTGAAGACCGTTCTGTTTGGTAGCTCTGTTTTGGTTTTAGAAGCAGACACTTCTCCTTACAGCATATACTCCCATTCACTGAGAAATGTCCAAACGCAGCTCTTACCAGAAACGTGTTTCTAACTCCTGAATCTAAAGGGAGATTTAACTCACTTAGCTGAACAAACGCACAGCAGAGCAGATTGAAGGATACGTTTCTTCTGTGTTTCAGGCAGAGTTTTACTGTTATTTCGTTATATGCGGGAATAGTGCTGGAAATGCCTGTTTTGAGATCTCTCCACAGAAAGCGTTTCCAGACTTCCCCTTCAACACACGAGTTTAACTCTGTAAGTTGAATGCACACATTGAAGACCGTTCTGTTAGGTAGCTCCGTTTTGGTTTTAGAAGCAGACAGTTCTCCTTACAGCATATACTCCCATTCACTGAGAATTGTCCAAACGCAGCTCTTACCAGAAACGTGTTTCTAACTCCTGAATCTAAAGGGAGATTTAACTCACTTAGCTGAACAAACGCACAGCAGAGCAGATTGAAGGATACGTTTCTTCTGTGTTTTAGGCAGAGTTTTACTGCTATTTCGTTATATGCGGGAATAGTGCTGGAAATGCCTGTTTTGAGATCTCTCCACAGAAAGCGTTTCCAGACTTCCCCTTCAACACACGAGTTTAACTCTGTAAGTTGAATGCACACATTGAAGACCGTTCTGTTAGGTAGCTCCGTTTTGGTTTTAGAAGCAGACAGTTCTCCTTACAGCATATACTCCCATTCACTGAGAAATGTCCAAACGCAGCTCTTACCAGAAACGTGTTTCTAACTCCTGAATCTAAAGGGAGATTTAACTCACTTAGCTGAACAAACGCACAGCAGAGCAGATTGAAGGATACGTTTCTTCTGTGTTTTAGGCAGAGTTTTACTGCTATTTCGTTATATGCGGGAATAGTGCTGGAAATGCCTGGAAATGCCTGTTTTGAGATCTCTCCACAGAAAGCGTTTCCAGACTTCCCCTTCAACACACGAGTTTAACTCTGTAAGTTGAATGCACACATTGAAGACCGTTCTGTTAGGTAGCTCCGTTTTGGTTTTAGAAGCAGACAGTTCTCCTTACAGCATATACTCCAATTCACTGAGAAATGTCCAAACGCAGCTCTTACCAGAAACGTGTTTCTAACCCCTGAATCTAAAGGGAGATTTAACTCACTTAGCTGAACAAACGCACAGCAGAGCAGATTGAAGGATACGTTTCTTCTGTGTTTTAGGCAGAGTTTTACTGCTATTTCGTTATATGCAGGGATAGTGCTGGAAATGCCTGTTTTGAGATCTCTCCACAGAAAGCGTTTCCAGACTTCCCCTTCAACACACGAGTTTAACTCTGTAAGTTGAATGCACACATTGAAGACCGTTCTGTTAGGTAGCTCAGTTTTGGTTTTAGAAGCAGACAGTTCTCCTTACAGCATATACTCCCATTCACTGAGAAATGTCCAAACGCAGCTCTTACCAGAAACGTGTTTCTAACTCCTGAATCTAAAGGGAGATTTAACTCACTTAGCTGAACAAACGCACAGCAGAGCAGATTGAAGGATACGTTTCTTCTGTGTTTTAGGCAGAGTTTTACTGCTATTTCGTTATATGCGGGAATAGTGCTGGAAATGCCTGTTTTGAGATCTCTCCACAGAAAGCGTTTCCAGAATTCCCCTTCAACACACGAGTTTAACTCTGTAAGTTGAATGCACACATTGAAGACCGTTCTGTTAGGTAGCTCCGTTTTGGTTTTAGAAGCAGACAGTTCTCCTTACAGCATATACTCCCATTCACTGAGAAATGTCCAAACGCAGCTCTTACCAGAAACGTGTTTCTAACTCCTGAATCTAAAGGGAGATTTAACTCACTTAGCTGAACAAACGCACAGCAGAGCAGATTGAAGGATACGTTTCTTCTATGTTTTAGGCAGAGTTTTACTGCTATTTCGTTATATGCGGGAATAGTGCTGGAAATGCCTGGAAATGCCTGTTTTGAGATCTCTCCACAGAAAGCGTTTCCAGACTTCCCCTTCAACACACGAGTTTAACTCCGTAAGTTGAATGCAAAAATTGAAGACCGTTCTGTTTGGTAGCTCCGTTTTGGTTTTAGAAGCAGACAGTTCTCCTTACAGCATATACTCCCATTCACTGAGAAATGTCCAAACGCAGCTCTTACCAGAAACGTGTTTCTAACTCCTGAATCTAAAGGGAGATTTAACTCACTTAGCTGAACAAACGCACAGCAGAGCAGATTGAAGGATACGTTTCTTCTGTGTTTAAGGCAGAGTTTTACTGCTATTTTGTTATATGCGGGAATAGTGCTGGAAATGCCTGTTTTGAGATCTCTCCACAGAAAGCGTTTCCAGACTTCCCCTTCAACACACGAGTTTAACTCTGTAAGTTGAATGCACACATTGAAGACCGTTCTGTTAGGTAGCTCAGTTTTGGTTTTAGAAGCAGACAGTTCTCCTTACAGCATATACTCCCATTCACTGAGGAATGTCCAAACGCAGCTCTTACCAGAAACGTGTTTCTAACTCCTGAACCTAAAGGGAGATTTAACTCACTTAGCTGAACAAACGCACAGCAGAGCAGATTGAAGGATACGTTTCTTCTGTGTTTTAGGCAGAGTTTTACTGCTATTTCGTTATATGCGGGAATAGTGCTGGAAATGCCTGTTTTGAGATCTCTCCACAGAAAGCGTTTCCAGACTTCCCCTTCAACACACGAGTTTAACTCTGTAAGTTGAATGCACACATTGAAGACCGTTCTGTTAGGTAGCTCCGTTTTGGTTTTAGAAGCAGACAGTTCTCCTTACAGCATATACTCCCATTCACTGAGAAATGTCCAAACGCAGCTCTTACCAGAAACGTGTTTCTAACTCCTGAATCTAAAGGGAGATTTAACTCACTTAGCCGAACAAACGCACAGCAGAGCAGATTGAAGGATACGTTTCTTCTGTGTTTTAGGCAGAGTTTTACTGCTATTTCGTTATATGCGGGAATAGTGCTGGAAATGCCTGGAAATGCCTGTTTTGAGATCTCTCCACAGAAAGCGTTTCCAGACTTCCCCTTCAACACACGAGTTTAACTCTGTAAGTTGAATGCACACATTGAAGACCGTTCTGTTAGGTAGCTCAGTTTTGGTTTTAGAAGCAGACAGTTCTCCTTACAGCATATACTCCCATTCACTGAGAAATGTCCAAACGAAGCTCTTACCAGAAACGTGTTTCTAACTCCTGAATCTAAAGGGAGATTTAACTCACTTAGCTGAACAAACGCACAGCAGAGCAGATTGAAGGATACGTTTCTTCTATGTTTTAGGCAGAGTTTTACTGCTATTTCGTTATATGCGGGAATAGTGCTGGAAATGCCTGTTTTGAGATCTCTCCACGGAAAGCGTTTCCAGACTTCCCCTTCAACACACGAGTTTAACTCTGTAAGTTGAATGCAAAAATTGAAGACCGTTCTGTTTGGTAGCTCTGTTTTGGTTTTAGAAGCAGACACTTCTCCTTACAGCATATACTCCCATTCACTGAGAAATGTCCAAACGCAGCTCTTACCAGAAACGTGTTTCTAACTCCTGAATCTAAAGGGAGATTTAACTCACTTAGCTGAACAAACGCACAGCAGAGCAGATTGAAGGATACGTTTCTTCTGTGTTTCAGGCAGAGTTTTACTGTTATTTCGTTATATGCGGGAATAGTGCTGGAAATGCCTGTTTTGAGATCTCTCCACAGAAAGCGTTTCCAGACTTCCCCTTCAACACACGAGTTTAACTCTGTAAGTTGAATGCACACATTGAAGACCGTTCTGTTAGGTAGTTCCGTTTTGGTTTTAGAAGCAGACAGTTCTCCTTACAGCATATACTCCCATTCACTGAGAAATGTCCAAACGCAGCTCTTACCAGAAACGTGTTTCTAACTCCTGAATCTAAAGGGAGATTTAACTCACTTAGCTGAACAAACGCACAGCAGAGCAGATTGAAGGATACGTTTCTTCTATGTTTTAGGCAGAGTTTTACTGCTATTTCGTTATATGCGGGAATAGTGCTGGAAATGCCTGGAAATGCCTGTTTTGAGATCTCTCCACAGAAAGCGTTTCCAGACTTCCCCTTCAACACACGAGTTTAACTCCGTAAGTTGAATGCAAAAATTGAAGACCGTTCTGTTTGGTAGCTCCGTTTTGGTTTTAGAAGCAGACAGTTCTCCTTACAGCATATACTCCCATTCACTGAGAAATGTCCAAACGCAGCTCTTACCAGAAACGTGTTTCTAACTCCTGAATCTAAAGGGAGATTTAACTCACTTAGCTGAACAAACGCACAGCAGAGCAGATTGAAGGATACGTTTCTTCTGTGTTTAAGGCAGAGTTTTACTGCTATTTTGTTATATGCGGGAATAGTGCTGGAAATGCCTGTTTTGAGATCTCTCCACAGAAAGCGTTTCCAGACTTCCCCTTCAACACACGAGTTTAACTCTGTAAGTTGAATGCACACATTGAAGACCGTTCTGTTAGGTAGCTCAGTTTTGGTTTTAGAAGCAGACAGTTCTCCTTACAGCATATACTCCCATTCACTGAGGAATGTCCAAACGCAGCTCTTACCAGAAACGTGTTTCTAACTCCTGAACCTAAAGGGAGATTTAACTCACTTAGCTGAACAAACGCACAGCAGAGCAGATTGAAGGATACGTTTCTTCTGTGTTTTAGGCAGAGTTTTACTGCTATTTCGTTATATGCGGGAATAGTGCTGGAAATGCCTGTTTTGAGATCTCTCCACAGAAAGCGTTTCCAGACTTCCCCTTCAACACACGAGTTTAACTCTGTAAGTTGAATGCACACATTGAAGACCGTTCTGTTAGGTAGCTCCGTTTTGGTTTTAGAAGCAGACAGTTCTCCTTACAGCATATACTCCCATTCACTGAGAAATGTCCAAACGCAGCTCTTACCAGAAACGTGTTTCTAACTCCTGAATCTAAAGGGAGATTTAACTCACTTAGCCGAACAAACGCACAGCAGAGCAGATTGAAGGATACGTTTCTTCTGTGTTTTAGGCAGAGTTTTACTGCTATTTCGTTATATGCGGGAATAGTGCTGGAAATGCCTGGAAATGCCTGTTTTGAGATCTCTCCACAGAAAGCGTTTCCAGACTTCCCCTTCAACACACGAGTTTAACTCTGTAAGTTGAATGCACACATTGAAGACCGTTCTGTTAGGTAGCTCAGTTTTGGTTTTAGAAGCAGACAGTTCTCCTTACAGCATATACTCCCATTCACTGAGAAATGTCCAAACGAAGCTCTTACCAGAAACGTGTTTCTAACTCCTGAATCTAAAGGGAGATTTAACTCACTTAGCTGAACAAACGCACAGCAGAGCAGATTGAAGGATACGTTTCTTCTATGTTTTAGGCAGAGTTTTACTGCTATTTCGTTATATGCGGGAATAGTGCTGGAAATGCCTGTTTTGAGATCTCTCCACGGAAAGCGTTTCCAGACTTCCCCTTCAACACACGAGTTTAACTCTGTAAGTTGAATGCAAAAATTGAAGACCGTTCTGTTTGGTAGCTCTGTTTTGGTTTTAGAAGCAGACACTTCTCCTTACAGCATATACTCCCATTCACTGAGAAATGTCCAAACGCAGCTCTTACCAGAAACGTGTTTCTAACTCCTGAATCTAAAGGGAGATTTAACTCACTTAGCTGAACAAACGCACAGCAGAGCAGATTGAAGGATACGTTTCTTCTGTGTTTCAGGCAGAGTTTTACTGTTATTTCGTTATATGCGGGAATAGTGCTGGAAATGCCTGTTTTGAGATCTCTCCACAGAAAGCGTTTCCAGACTTCCCCTTCAACACACGAGTTTAACTCTGTAAGTTGAATGCACACATTGAAGACCGTTCTGTTAGGTAGTTCCGTTTTGGTTTTAGAAGCAGACAGTTCTCCTTACAGCATATACTCCCATTCACTGAGAATTGTCCAAACGCAGCTCTTACCAGAAACGTGTTTCTAACTCCTGAATCTAAAGGGAGATTTAACTCACTTAGCTGAACAAACGCACAGCAGAGCAGATTGAAGGATACGTTTCTTCTGTGTTTTAGGCAGAGTTTTACTGCTATTTCGTTATATGCGGGAATAGTGCTGGAAATGCCTGTTTTGAGATCTCTCCACAGAAAGCGTTTCCAGACTTCCCCTTCAACACACGAGTTTAACTCTGTAAGTTGAATGCACACATTGAAGACCGTTCTGTTAGGTAGCTCCGTTTTGGTTTTAGAAGCAGACAGTTCTCCTTACAGCATATACTCCCATTCACTGAGAAATGTCCAAACGCAGCTCTTACCAGAAACGTGTTTCTAACTCCTGAATCTAAAGGGAGATTTAACTCACTTAGCTGAACAAACGCACAGCAGAGCAGATTGAAGGATACGTTTCTTCTGTGTTTTAGGCAGAGTTTTACTGCTATTTCGTTATATGCGGGAATAGTGCTGGAAATGCCTGGAAATGCCTGTTTTGAGATCTCTCCACAGAAAGCGTTTCCAGACTTCCCCTTCAACACACGAGTTTAACTCTGTAAGTTGAATGCACACATTGAAGACCGTTCTGTTAGGTAGCTCCGTTTTGGTTTTAGAAGCAGACAGTTCTCCTTACAGCATATACTCCCATTCACTGAGAAATGTCCAAACCCAGCTCTTACCAGAAACGTGTTTCTAACCCCTGAATCTAAAGGGAGATTTAACTCACTTAGCTGAACAAACGCACAGCAGAGCAGATTGAAGGATACGTTTCTTCTGTGTTTTAGGCAGAGTTTTACTGCTATTTCGTTATATGCAGGGATAGTGCTGGAAATGCCTGTTTTGAGATCTCTCCACAGAAAGCGTTTCCAGACTTCCCCTTCAACGCACGAGTTTAACTCTGTAAGTTGAATGCACACATTGAAGACCGTTCTGTTAGGTAGCTCAGTTTTGGTTTTAGAAGCAGACAGTTCTCCTTACAGCATATACTCCCATTCACTGAGAAATGTCCAAACGCAGCTCTTACCAGAAACGTGTTTCTAACTCCTGAATCTAAAGGGAGATTTAACTCACTTAGCTGAACAAACGCACAGCAGAGCAGATTGAAGGATACGTTTCTTCTGTGTTTTAGGCAGAGTTTTACTGCTATTTCGTTATATGCGGTAATAGTGCTGGAAATGCCTGTTTTGAGATCTCTCCACAGAAAGCGTTTCCAGAATTCCCCTTCAACACACGAGTTTAACTCTGTAAGTTGAATGCACACATTGAAGACCGTTCTGTTAGGTAGCTCCGTTTTGGTTTTAGAAGCAGACAGTTCTCCTTACAGCATATACTCCCATTCACTGAGAAATGTCCAAACGCAGCTCTTACCAGAAACGTGTTTCTAACTCCTGAATCTAAAGGGAGATTTAACTCACTTAGCTGAACAAACGCACAGCAGAGCAGATTGAAGGATACGTTTCTTCTATGTTTTAGGCAGAGTTTTACTGCTATTTCGTTATATGCGGGAATAGTGCTGGAAATGCCTGGAAATGCCTGTTTTGAGATCTCTCCACAGAAAGCGTTTCCAGACTTCCCCTTCAACACACGAGTTTAACTCCGTAAGTTGAATGCAAAAATTGAAGACCGTTCTGTTTGGTAGCTCCGTTTTGGTTTTAGAAGCAGACAGTTCTCCTTACAGCATATACTCCCATTCACTGAGAAATGTCCAAACGCAGCTCTTACCAGAAACGTGTTTCTAACTCCTGAATCTAAAGGGAGATTTAACTCACTTAGCTGAACAAACGCACAGCAGAGCAGATTGAAGGATACGTTTCTTCTGTGTTTAAGGCAGAGTTTTACTGCTATTTTGTTATATGCGGGAATAGTGCTGGAAATGCCTGTTTTGAGATCTCTCCACAGAAAGCGTTTCCAGACTTCCCCTTCAACACACGAGTTTAACTCTGTAAGTTGAATGCACACATTGAAGACCGTTCTGTTAGGTAGCTCAGTTTTGGTTTTAGAAGCAGACAGTTCTCCTTACAGCATATACTCCCATTCACTGAGGAATGTCCAAACGCAGCTCTTACCAGAAACGTGTTTCTAACTCCTGAACCTAAAGGGAGATTTAACTCACTTAGCTGAACAAACGCACAGCAGAGCATATTGAAGGATACGTTTCTTCTGTGTTTTAGGCAGAGTTTTACTGCTATTTCGTTATATGCGGGAATAGTGCTGGAAATGCCTGTTTTGAGATCTCTCCACAGAAAGCGTTTCCAGACTTCCCCTTCAACACACGAGTTTAACTCTGTAAGTTGAATGCACACATTGAAGACCGTTCTGTTAGGTAGCTCCGTTTTGGTTTTAGAAGCAGACAGTTCTCCTTACAGCATATACTCCCATTCACTGAGAAATGTCCAAACGCAGCTCTTACCAGAAACGTGTTTCTAACTCCTGAATCTAAAGGGAGATTTAACTCACTTAGCCGAACAAACGCACAGCAGAGCAGATTGAAGGATACGTTTCTTCTGTGTTTTAGGCAGAGTTTTACTGCTATTTCGTTATATGCGGGAATAGTGCTGGAAATGCCTGGAAATGCCTGTTTTGAGATCTCTCCACAGAAAGCGTTTCCAGACTTTCCCTTCAACACACGAGTTTAACTCTGTAAGTTGAATGCACACATTGAAGACCGTTCTGTTAGGTAGCTCAGTTTTGGTTTTAGAAGCAGACAGTTCTCCTTACAGCATATACTCCCATTCACTGAGAAATGTCCAAACGCAGCTCTTACCAGAAACGTGTTTCTAACTCCTGAATCTAAAGGGAGATTTAACTCACTTAGCTGAACAAACGCACAGCAGAGCAGATTGAAGGATACGTTGCTTCTGTGTTTTAGGAAGAGTTATACTGCTATTTCGTTATATGCGGGAATAGTGCTGGAAATGCCTGTTTTGAGATCTCTCCAAAGAAAGCGTTTCCAGACTTCCCCTTCAACACACGATTTTAACTCAGTAAGTTGAATGCCCACATTGAAGACCGTTGTGTTAGGTAGCTCCGTTTTGGTTTTAGAAGCAGACAGTTCTCCTTACAGCATATACTCCCATTCACTGAGAAATGTCCAAACGAAGCTCTTACCAGAAACGTGTTTCTAACTCCTGAATCTAAAGGGAGATTTAACTCACTTAGCTGAACAAACGCACAGCAGAGCAGATTGAAGGATACGTTTCTTCTGTGTTTTAGGCAGAGTTTTACTGCTATTTCGTTATATGCAGGAATAGTGCTGGAAATGCCTGTTTTGAGATCTCTCCACAGAAAGCGTTTCCAGACTTCCCCTTCAACACACTAGTTGAACTCTGTAAGTTCAATGCACACATTGAAGACCGTTCTGTTAAGTAGCTCCGTTTTGGTTTTAGAAGCAGACAGTTCGCCTTACAGCATATACTCCCATTCACTGAGGAATGTCCAAACGCAGCTCTTACCAGAAACGTGTTTCTAACTCCTGAATCTAAAGGGAGATTTAACTCACTTAGCTGAACAAATGCACAGCAGAGCAGATTGCAGGATACGTTTCTTCTGTGTTTTAGGCAGAGTTTTACTGCTATTTCGTTATATGCGGGAATAGTGCTGGAAATGCCTGGAAATGCCTGTTTTGAGATCTCTCCACAGAAAGCGTTTCCAGACTTCCCCTTCAACACACTAGTTGAACTCTGTAAGTTGAATGCACACATTGAAGACCGTTCTGTTAGGTAGCTCCGTTTTGGTTTTAGAAGCAGACAGTTCTCCTTACAGCATATACTCCCATTCACTGAGAAATGTCCAAACGCAGCTCTTACCAGAAACGTGTTTCTAACTCCTGAATCTAAAGGGAGATTTAACTCACTTAGCTGAACAAACGCACAGCAGAGCAGATTGAAGGATACGTTTCTTCTGTGTTTTAGGCAGAGTTTTACTGCTATTTCGTTATATGCGGGAATAGTGCTGGAAATGCCTGTTTTGAGATCTCTCCACAGAAAGCGTTTCCAGACTTCCCCTTCAACACACGAGTTTAACTCTGTAAGTTGAATGCAAAAATTGAAGACCGTTCTGTTTGGTAGCTCCGTGTTGGTTTTAGAAGCAGACATTTCTCCTTACAGCATATACTCCCATTCACTGAGAAATGTCCAAACGCAGCTCTTACCAGAAACGTGTTTCTAACTCCTGAATCTAAAGGGAGATTTAACTCACTTAGCTGAACAAACGCACAGCAGAGCAGATTGAAGGATACGTTTCTTCTGTGTTTAAGGCAGAGTTTTACTGCTATTTCGTTATATGCGGGAATAGTGCTGGAAATGCCTGTTTTGAGATCTCTCCACAGAAAGCGTTTCCAGACTTCCCCTTCAACACACGAGTTTAACTCTGTAAGTTGAATGCAAAAATTGAAGACCGTTCTGTTTGGTAGCTCCGTTTTGGTTTTAGAAGCAGACAGTTCTGCTTACAGCATATACTCCCATTCACTGAGAAATGTCCAAACGCAGCTCTTACCAGAAACGTGTTTCTAACTCCTGAATCTAAAGGGAGATTTAACTCACTTAGCTGAACAAACGCACAGCAGAGCAGATTGAAGGATACGTTTCTTCTGTGTTTTAGGCAGAGTTTTACTGCTATTTCGTTATATGCGGGAATAGTGCTGGAAATGCCTGGAAATGCCTGTTTTGAGATCTCTCCACAGAAAGCGTTTCCAGACTTCCCCTTCAACACACGAGTTTAACTCTGTAAGTTGAATGCACACATTGAAGACCGTTCTGTTAGGTAGCTCCGTTTTGGTTTTAGAAGCAGACAGTTCTCCTTACAGCATATACTCCCATTCACTGAGAAATGTCCAAACGCAGCTCTTACCAGGAACGTGTTTCTAACTCCTGAATCTAAAGGGAGATTTAACTCACTTAGCTGAACAAACGCACAGCAGAGCAGATTGATGGATACGTTTCTTCTGTGTTTTAGGCAGAGTTTTACTGCTATTTCGTTATATGCGGGAATAGTGCTGGAAATGCCTGTTTTGAGATCTCTCCACAGAAAGCGTTTCCAGACTTCCCCTTCAACACACGAGTTTAACTCTGTAAGTTCAATGCACACATTGAAGACCGTTCTGTTAGGTAGCTCCGTTTTGGTTTTAGAAGCAGACAGTTCGCCTTACAGCATATACTCCCATTCACTGAGGAATGTCCAAACGCAGCTCTTACCAGAAACGTGTTTCTAACTCCTGAATCTAAAGGGAGATTTAACTCACTTAGCTGAACAAATGCACAGCTGAGCAGATTGAAGGATACGTTTCTTCTGTGTTTTAGGCAGAGTTTTACTGCTATTTCGTTATATGCGGGAATAGTGCTGGAAATGCCTGGAAATGCCTGTTTTGAGATCTCTCCACAGAAAGCGTTTCCAGACTTCCCCTTCAACACACGAGTTTAACTCTGTAAGTTGAATGCACACATTGAAGACCGTTCTGTTAGGTAGCTCCGTTTTGGTTTTAGAAGCAGACAGTTCTCCTTACAGCATATACTCCCATTAACTGAGGAATGTCCAAACGCAGCTCTTACCAGAAACGTGTTTCTAACTCCTGAATCTAAAGGGAGATTTAACTCACTTAGCTGAAGAAACGCACTGCAGAGCAGATTGAAGGATACGTTTCTTCTGTGTTTTAGGCAGAGTTTTACTGCTATTTCGTTATATGCGGGAATAGTGCTGGAAATGCCTGTTTTGTGATCTCTCCACAGAAAGCGTTTCCAGACTTCCCCTTCAACACACGAGTTTAACTCTGTAAGTTGAATGCACACATTGAAGACCGTTCTGTTAGGTAGCTCCGTTTTGGTTTTAGAAGCAGACAGTTCTCCTTACAGCATATACTCCCATTCACTGAGAAATGTCCAAACGCAGCTCTTACCAGAAACGTGTTTCTAACTCCTGAATCTAAAGGGAGATTTAACTCACTTAGCTGAACAAACGCACAGCAGAGCAGATTGAAGGATACGTTTCTTCTGTGTTTTAGGCAGAGTTTTACTGCTATTTCGTTATATGCGGGAATAGTGCTGGAAATGCCTGTTTTGAGATCTCTCCACAGAAAGCGTTTCCAGACTTCCCCTTCAACACACGAGTTTAACTCTGTAAGTTGAATGCAAAAATTGAAGACCGTTCTGTTTGGTAGCTCCGTTTTGGTTTTAGAAGCAGACAGTTCTCCTTACAGCATATACTCCCATTCACTGAGAAATGTCCAAACGCAGCTCTTACCAGAAACGTGTTTCTAACTCCTGAATCTAAAGGGAGATTTAACTCACTTAGCTGAACAAACGCACAGCAGAGCAGATTGAAGGATACGTTTCTTCTGTGTTTAAGGCAGAGTTTTACTGCTATTTCGTTATATGCGGGAATAGTGCTGGAAATGCCTGTTTTGAGATCTCTCCACAGAAAGCGTTTCCAGACTTCCCCTTCAACACACGAGTTTAACTCTGTAAGTTGAATGCACACATTGAAGACCGTTCTGTTAGGTAGCTCAGTTTTGGTTTTAGAAGCAGACAGTTCTCCTTACAGCATATACTCCCATTCACTGAGAAATGTCCAAACGCAGCTCTTATCAGAAACGTGTTTCTAACTCCTGAATCTAAAGGGAGATTTAACACACTCAGCTGAACAAACGCACAGCAGAGCAGATTGAAGGATACGTTTCTTCTGTGTTTTAGGCAGAGTTTTACTGCTATTTCGTTATATTCGGGAATAGTGCTGGAAATGCCTGTTTTGAGATCTCTCCACAGAAAGCGTTTCCAGACTTCCCCTTCAACACACGAGTTTAACTCTGTAAGTTGAATGCAAAAATTGAAGACCGTTCTGTTTGGTAGCTCCGTTTTGGTTTTAGAAGCAGACAGTTCTGCTTACAGCATATACTCCCATTCACTGAGAAATGTCCAAACGCAGCTCTTACCAGAAACGTGTTTCTAACTCCTGAATCTAAAGGGAGATTTAACTCACTTAGCTGAACAAACGCACAGCAGAGCAGATTGAAGGATACGTTTCTTCTGTGTTTTAGGCAGAGTTTTACTACTATTTCGTTATATGCGGGAATAGTGCTGGAAATGCCTGGAAATGCCTGTTTTGAGATCTCTCCACAGAAAGCGTTTCCAGACTTCCCCTTCAACACACGAGTTTAACTCTGTAAGTTGAATGCACACATTGAAGACCGTTCTGTTAGGTAGCTCCGTTTTGGTTTTAGAAGCAGACAGTTCTCCTTACAGCATATACTCCCATTCACTGAGAAATGTCCAAACGCAGCTCTTACCAGAAACGTGTTTCTAACTCCTGAATCTAAAGGGAGATTTAACTCACTTAGCTGAACAAACGCACAGCAGAGCAGATTGAAGGATACGTTTCTTCTGTGTTTTAGGCAGAGTTTTACTGCTATTTCGTTATATGCGGGAATAGTGCTGGAAATGCCTGTTTTGAGATCTCTCCACAGAAAGCGTTTCCAGACTTCCCCTTCAACACACGAGTTTAACTCTGTAAGTTGAATGCAAAAATTGAAGACCGTTCTGTTTGGTAGCTCCGTTTTGGTTTTAGAAGCAGACAGTTCTCCTTACAGCATATACTCCCATTCACTGAGAAATGTCCAAACGCAGCTCTTACCAGAAACGTGTTTCTAACTCCTGAATCTAAAGGGAGATTTAACTCACTTAGCTGAACAAACGCACAGCAGAGCAGATTGAAGGATACGTTTCTTCTGTGTTTAAGGCAGAGTTTTACTGCTATTTCGTTATATGCGGGAATAGTGCTGGAAATGCCTGTTTTGAGATCTCTCCACAGAAAGCGTTTCCAGACTTCCCCTTCAACACACGAGTTTAACTCTGTAAGTTGAATGCACACATTGAAGACCGTTCTGTTAGGTAGCTCAGTTTTGGTTTTAGAAGCAGACAGTTCTCCTTACAGCATATACTCCCATTCACTGAGAAATGTCCAAACGCAGCTCTTATCAGAAACGTGTTTCTAACTCCTGAATCTAAAGGGAGATTTAACACACTCAGCTGAACAAACGCACAGCAGAGCAGATTGAAGGATACGTTTCTTCTGTGTTTTAGGCAGAGTTTTACTGCTATTTCGTTATATTCGGGAATAGTGCTGGAAATGCCTGTTTTGAGATCTCTCCACAGAAAGCGTTTCCAGACTTCCCCTTCAACACACGAGTTTAACTCTGTAAGTTGAATGCAAAAATTGAAGACCGTTCTGTTTGGTAGCTCCGTTTTGGTTTTAGAAGCAGACAGTTCTGCTTACAGCATATACTCCCATTCACTGAGAAATGTCCAAACGCAGCTCTTACCAGAAACGTGTTTCTAACTCCTGAATCTAAAGGGAGATTTAACTCACTTAGCTGAACAAACGCACAGCAGAGCAGATTGAAGGATACGTTTCTTCTGTGTTTTAGGCAGAGTTTTACTACTATTTCGTTATATGCGGGAATAGTGCTGGAAATGCCTGGAAATGCCTGTTTTGAGATCTCTCCACAGAAAGCGTTTCCAGACTTCCCCTTCAACACACGAGTTTAACTCTGTAAGTTGAATGCACACATTGAAGACCGTTCTGTTAGGTAGCTCCGTTTTGGTTTTAGAAGCAGACAGTTCTCCTTACAGCATATACTCCCATTCACTGAGAAATGTCCAAACGCAGCTCTTACCAGAAACGTGTTTCTAACTCCTGAATCTAAAGGGAGATTTAACTCACTTAGCTGAACAAACGCACAGCAGAGCAGATTGAAGGATACGTTTCTTCTGTGTTTTAGACAGAGTTTTACTGCTATTTCGTTATATGCGGGAATAGGGCTGGAAATGCCTGTTTTGAGATCTCTCCACAGAAAGCGTTTCCAGACTTCCCCTTCAACACACGAGTTTAACTCTGTAAGTTGAATGCACACATTGAAGACCGTTCTGTTAGGTAGCTCCGTTTTGGTTTTAGAAGCAGGCAGTTCTCCTTACAGCATATACTCCCATTCACTGAGGAATGTCCAAACGCAGCTCTTACCAGAAACGTGTTTCTAACTCCTGAATCTAAAGGGAGATTTAACTCACTTAGCTGAACAAACGCACAGCAGAGCAGATTGAAGGATACGTTTCTTCTGTGTTTAAGGCAGAGTTTTACTGCTATTTCGTTATATGCGGGAATAGTGCTGGAAATGCCTGTTTTGAGATCTCTCCACAGAAAGCGTTTCCAGACTTCCCCTTCAACACACGAGTTTAACTCTGTAAGTTGAATGCACACATTGAAGACCGTTCTGTTAGGTAGCTCCGTTTTGGTTTTAGAAGCAGACAGTTCTCCTTACAGCATATACTCCCATTCACTGAGGAATGTCCAAACGCAGCTCTTACCAGAAACGTGTTTCTAACTCCTGAATCTAAAGGGAGATTTAACTCACTTAGCTGAAGAAACGCACTGCAGAGCAGATTGAAGGATACGTTTCTTCTGTGTTTTAGGCAGAGTTTTACTGCTATTTCGTTATATGCGGGAATAGTGCTGGAAATGCCTGTTTTGTGATCTCTCCACAGAAAGCGTTTCCAGACTTCCCCTTCAACACACGAGTTTAACTCTGTAAGTTGAATGCACACATTGAAGGCCGTTCTGTTAGGTAGCTCCGTTTTGGTTTTAGAAGCAGACAGTTCTCCTTACAGCATATACTCCCATTCACTGAGAAATGTCCAAACGCAGCTCTTACCAGAAACGTGTTTCTAACTCCTGAATCTAAAGGGAGATTTAACTCACTTAGCTGAACAAACGCACAGCAGAGCAGATTGAAGGATACGTTTCTTCTGTGTTTTAGGCAGAGTTTTACTGCTATTTCGTTATATGCGGGAATAGTGCTGGAAATGCCTGTTTTGAGATCTCTCCACAGAAAGCGTTTCCAGACTTCCCCTTAAACACACGAGTTTAACTCTGTAAGTTGAATGCAAAAATTGAAGACCGTTCTGTTTGGTAGCTCCGTTTTGGTTTTAGAAGCAGACAGTTCTCCTTAGAGCATATACTCCCATTCACTGAGAAATGTCCAAACGCAGCTCTTACCAGAAACGTGTTTCTAACTCCTGAATCTAAAGGGAGATTTAACTCACTTAGCTGAACAAACGCACAGCAGAGCAGATTGAAGGATACGTTTCTTCTGTGTTTAAGGCAGAGTTTTACTGCTATTTCGTTATATGCGGGAATAGTGCTGGAAATGCCTGTTTTGAGATCTCTCCACAGAAAGCGTTTCCAGACTTCCCCTTCAACACACGAGTTTAACTCTGTAAGTTGAATGCACACATTGAAGACCGTTCTGTTAGGTAGCTCAGTTTTGGTTTTAGAAGCAGACAGTTCTCCTTACAGCATATACTCCCATTCACTGAGAAATGTCCAAACGCAGCTCTTATCAGAAACGTGTTTCTAACTCCTGAATCTAAAGGGAGATTTAACACACTCAGCTGAACAAACGCACAGCAGAGCAGATTGAAGGATACGTTTCTTCTGTGTTTTAGGCAGAGTTTTACTGCTATTTCGTTATATGCGGGAATAGTGCTGGAAATGCCTGTTTTGAGATCTCTCCACAGAAAGCGTTTCCAGACTTCCCCTTCAACACACGAGTTTAACTCTGTAAGTTGAATGCAAAAATTGAAGACCGTTCTGTTTGGTAGCTCCGTTTTGGTTTTAGAAGCAGACAGTTCTGCTTACAGCATATACTCCCATTCACTGAGAAATGTCCAAACGCAGCTCTTACCAGAAACGTGTTTCTAACTCCTGAATCTAAAGGGAGATTTAACTCACTTAGCTGAACAAACGCACAGCAGAGCAGATTGATGGATACGTTTCTTCTGTGTTTTAGGCAGAGTTTTACTGCTATTTCGTTATATGCGGGAATAGTGCTGGAAATGCCTGTTTTGAGATCTCTCCACAGAAAGCGTTTCCAGACTTCCCCTTCAACACACGAGTTTAACTCTGTAAGTTCAATGCACACATTGAAGACCGTTCTGTTAGGTAGCTCCGTTTTGGTTTTAGAAGCAGACAGTTCGCCTTACAGCATATACTCCCATTCACTGAGGAATGTCCAAACGCAGCTCTTACCAGAAACGTGTTTCTAACTCCTGAATCTAAAGGGAGATTTAACTCACTTAGCTGAACAAATGCACAGCAGAGCAGATTGAAGGATACGGTTCTTCTGTGTTTTAGGCAGAGTTTTACTGCTATTTCGTTATATGCGGGAATAGTGCTGGAAATGCCTGGAAATGCCTGTTTTGAGATCTCTCCACAGAAAGCGTTTCCAGACTTCCCCTTCAACACACGAGTTTAACTCTGTAAGTTGAATGCACACATTGAAGACCGTTCTGTTAGGTAGCTCCGTTTTGGTTTTAGAAGCAGACAGTTCTCCTTACAGCATATACTCCCATTCACTGAGAAATGTCCAAACGCAGCTCTTACCAGAAACGTGTTTCTAACTCCTGAATCTAAAGGGAGATTTAACTCACTTAGCTGAACAAACGCACAGCAGAGCAGATTGAAGGATACGTTTCTTCTGTGTTTTAGACAGAGTTTTACTGCTATTTCGTTATATGCGGGAATAGGGCTGGAAATGCCTGTTTTGAGATCTCTCCACAGAAAGCGTTTCCAGACTTCCCCTTCAACACACAAGTTTAACTCTGTAAGTTGAATGCACACATTGAAGACCGTTCTGTTAGGTAGCTCCGTTTTGGTTTTAGAAGCAGGCAGTTCTCCTTACAGCATATACTCCCATTCACTGAGGAATGTCCAAATGCAGCTCTTACCAGAAACGTGTTTCTAACTCCTGAATCTAAAGGGAGATTTAACTCACTTAGCTGAAGAAACGCACTGCAGAGCAGATTGAAGGATACGTTTCTTCTGTGTTTTAGGCAGAGTTTTACTGCTATTTCGTTATATGCGGGAATAGTGCTGGAAATGCCTGTTTTGAGATCTCTCCACAGAAAGCGTTTCCAGACTTCCCCTTCAACACACGAGTTTAACTCTGTAAGTTGAATGCACACATTGAAGACCGTTCTGTTAGGTAGCTCCGTTTTGTTTTAGAAGCAGACAGTTCTCCTTACAGCATATACTCCCATTCACTGAGAAATGTCCAAACGCAGCTCTTACCAGAAACGTGTTTCTAACTCCTGAATCTAAAGGGAGATTTAACTCACTTAGCTGAACAAACGCACAGCAGAGCAGATTGAAGGATACCTTTCTTCTTTGTTTTAGGCAGAGTTTTACTGCTATTTCGTTATATGCGGGAATAGTGCTGTAAATGCCTGTTTTGAGATCTCTCCACAGAAAGCGTTTCCAGACTTCCCCTTCAACACACGAGTTTAACTCTGTAAGTTGAATGCACACATTGAAGACCGTTCTGTTAGGTAGCTCCGTTTTGGTTTTAGAAGCAGACAGTTCTCCTTACAGCATATACTCCCATTCACTGAGAAATGTCCAAACGCAGCTCTTACCAGAAACGTGTTTCTAACTCCTGAATCTAAAGGGAGATTTAACTCACTTAGCTGAACAAACGCACAGCAGAGCAGATTGAAGGATACGTTTCTTCTGTGTTTTAGGCAGAGTTTTACTGCTATTTCGTTATATGCGGGAATAGTGCTGGAAATGCCTGTTTTGAGATCTCTCCACAGAAAGCGTTTCCAGACTTCCCCTTCAACACACGAGTTTAGCTCTGTAAGTTGAATGCAAAAATTGAAGACCGTTCTGTTTGGTAGCTCCGTTTTGGTTTTAGAAGCAGACAGTTCTCCTTACAGCATATACTCCCATTCACTGAGAAATGTCCAAACGCAGCTCTTACCAGAAACGTGTTTCTAACTCCTGAATCTAAAGGGAGATTTAACTCACTTAGCTGAACAAACGCACAGCAGAGCAGATTGAAGGATACGTTTCTTCTGTGTTTAAGGCAGAGTTTTACTGCTATTTCGTTATATGCGGGAATAGTGCTGGAAATGCCTGTTTTGAGATCTCTCCACAGAAAGCGTTTCCAGACTTCCCCTTCAACACACGAGTTTAACTCTGTAAGTTGAATGCACACATTGAAGACCGTTCTGTTAGGTAGCTCAGTTTTGGTTTTAGAAGCAGACAGTTCTCCTTACAGCATATACTCCCATTCACTGAGAAATGTCCAAACGCAGCTCTTATCAGAAACGTGTTTCTAACTCCTGAATCTAAAGGGAGACTTAACTCACTCAGCTGAACAAACGCACAGCAGAGCAGATTGAAGGATACGTTTCTTCTGTGTTTTAGGCAGAGTTTTACTGCTATTTCGTTATATGCGGGAATAGTGCTGGAAATGCCTGGAAATGCCTGTTTTGAGATCTCTCCACAGAAAGCGTTTCCAGACTTCCCCTTCAACACACGAGTTTAACTCTGTAAGTTGAATGCAAAAATTGAAGACCGTTCTGTTTGGTAGCTCCGTTTTGGTTTTAGAAGCAGACAGTTCTCCTTACAGCATATACTCCCATTCACTGAGAAATGTCCAAACGCAGCTCTTACCAGAAACGTGTTTCTAACTCCTGAATCTAAAGGGAGATTTAACTCACTTAGCTGAACAAACGCACAGCAGAGCAGATTGAAGGATACGTTTCTTCTGTGTTTTAGGCAGAGTTTTACTGCTATTTCGTTATATGCAGGAATAGTGCTGGAAATGCCTGTTTTGAGATCTCTCCACAGAAAGCGTTTCCAGACTTCCCCTTCAACACACGAGTTTAACTCTGTGAGTTGAATGCACACATTGAAGACCGTTCTGTTAGGTAGCTCCGTTTTGGTTTTAGAAGCAGACAGTTCTCCTTACAGCATATACTCCCATTCACTGAGAAATGTCCAAACACAGCTCTTACCAGAAACGTGTTTCTAACTCCTGAATCTAAAGGGAGATTTAACACACTTAGCTGAACAAACGCACAGCAGAGCAGATTGAAGGATACGTTTCTTCTGTGTTTTAGGCAGAGTTTTACTGCTATTTCGTTATATGCGGGAATAGTGCTGGAAATGCCTGTTTTGAGATCTCTCCACAGAAAGCGTTTCCAGACTTCCCCTTCAACACACGAGTTTACCTCTGTAAGTTGAATGCACACATTGAAGACCGTTCTGTTAGGTAGCTCCGTTTTGGTTTTAGAAGCAGACAGTTCTCCTTACAGCATATACTCCCATTCACTGAGAAATGTCCAAACGCACTTCTTACCAGAAACGTGTTTCTAACTCCTGAATCTAAAGGGAGATTTAACTCACTTAGCTGAACAAACGCACAGCAGAGCAGATTGAAGGATACGTTTCTTCTGTGTTTTAGGCAGAGTTTTACTGCTATTTCGTTATATGCGGGAATAGTGCTGGAAATGCCTGGAAATGCCTGTTTTTAGATCTCTCCACAGAAAGCGTTTCCAGACTTCCCCTTCAACACACGAGTTTAACTCTGTAAGTTGAATGCACACATTGAAGACCGTTCTGTTAGGTAGCTCCGTTTTGGTTTTAGAAGCAGACAGTTCTCCTTACAGCATATACTCCCATTCACTGAGAAATGTCCAAACGCAGCTCTTACCAGAAACGTGTTTCTAACTCCTGAATCTAAAGGGAGATTTAACTCACTTAGCTGAACAAACGCACAGCAGAGCAGATTGAAGGATACGTTTCTTCTGTGTTTTAGGCAGAGTTTTACTGCTATTTCGTTATATGCGGGAATAGTGCTGGAAATGCCTGTTTTGAGATCTCTCCACAGAAAGCGTTTCCAGACTTCCCCTTCAACACACGAGTTTAACTCTGTAAGTTGAATGCACACATTGAAGACCGTTCTGTTAGGTAGCTCCGTTTTGGTTTTAGAAGCAAGCAGTTCTCCTTACAGCATATACTCCCATTCACTGAGGAATGTCCAAACGCAGCTCTTACCAGAAACGTGTTTCTAACTCCTGAATCTAAAGGGAGATTTAACTCACTTAGCTGAACAAACGCACAGCAGAGCAGATTGAAGGATACGTTTCTTCTGTGTTTAAGGCAGAGTTTTACTGCTATTTCGTTATATGCGGGAATAGTGCTGGAAATGCCTGTTTTGAGATCTCTCCACAGAAAGCGTTTCCAGACTTCCCCTTCAACACACGAGTTTAACTCTGTGAGTTGAATGCACACATTGAAGACCGTTCTGTTAGGTAGCTCCGTTTTGGTTTTAGAAGCAGACAGTTCTCCTTACAGCATATACTCCCATTCACTGAGAAATGTCCAAACACAGCTCTTACCAGAAACGTGTTTCTAACCCCTGAATCTAAAGGGAGATTTAACACACTTAGCTGAACAAATGCACAGCAGAGCAGATTGAAGGATACGTTTCTTCTGTGTTTTAGGCAGAGTTTTACTGCTATTTCGTTATATGCGGGAATAGTGCCGGAAATGCCTGTTTTGAGATCTCTCCACAGAAAGCGTTTCCAGACTTCCCCTTCAACACACGAGTTTACCTCTGTAAGTTGAATGCACACATTGAAGACCGTTCTGTTAGGTAGCTCCGTTTTGGTTTTAGAAGCAGACAGTTCTCCTTACAGCATATACTCCCATTCACTGAGAAATGTCCAAACGCACTTCTTACCAGAAACGTGTTTCTAACTCCTGAATCTAAAGGGAGATTTAACTCACTCAGCTGAACAAACGCACAGCAGAGCAGATTGAAGGATACGTTTCTTCTGTGTTTTAGGCAGAGTTTTACTGCTATTTCGTTATATGCGGGAATAGTGCTGGAAATGCCTGTTTTGAGATCTCTCCACAGAAAGCGTTTCCAGACTTCCCCTTCAACACACGAGTTTAACTCTGTATGTTGAATGCAAAAATTGAAGACCGTTCTGTTTGGTAGCTCCGTTTTGGTTTTAGAAGCAGACAGTTCTGCTTACAGCATATACTCCCATTCACTGAGAAATGTCCAAACGCAGCTCTTACCAGAAACGTGTTTCTAACTCCTGAATCTAAAGGGAGATTTAACTCACTTAGCTGAACAAACGCACAGCAGAGCAGATTGAAGGATACGTTTCTTCTGTGTTTTAGGCAGAGTTTTACTGCTATTTCGTTATATGCGGGAATAGTGCTGGAAATGCCTGTTTTGAGATCTCTCCACAGAAAGCGTTTCCAGACTTCCCCTTCAACACGCGAGTTTAGCTCTGTAAGTTGAATGCAAAAATTGAAGACCGTTCTGTTTGGTAGCTCCGTTTTGGTTTTAGAAGCAGACAGTTCTCCTTACAGCATATACTCCCATTCACTGAGAAATGTCCAAACGCAGCTCTTACCAGAAACGTGTTTCTAACTCCTGAATCTAAAGGGAGATTTAACTCACTTAGCTGAACAAACGCACAGCAGAGCAGATTGAAGGATACGTTTCTTCTGTGTTTAAGGCAGAGTTTTACTGCTATTTCGTTATATGCGGGAATAGTGCTGGAAATGCCTGTTTTGAGATCTCTCCACAGAAAGCGTTTCCAGACTACCCCTTCAACACACGAGTTTAACTCTGTAAGTTGAATGCACACATTGAAGACCGTTCTGTTAGGTAGCTCAGTTTTGGTTTTAGAAGCAGACAGTTCTCCTTACAGCATATACTCCCATTCACTGAGAAATGTCCAAACGCAGCTCTTATCAGAAACGTGTTTCTAACTCCTGAATCTAAAGGGAGACTTAACTCACTCAGCTGAACAAACGCACAGCAGAGCAGATTGAAGGATAGGTTTCTTCTGTGTTTTAGGCAGAGTTTTACTGCTATTTCGTTATATGCGGGAATAGTGCTGGAAATGCCTGTTTTGAGATCTCTCCACAGAAAGCGTTTCCAGACTTCCCCTTCAACACACGAGTTTAACTCTGTAAGTTGAATGCAAAAATTGAAGACCGTTCTGTTTGGTAGCTCCGTTTTGGTTTTAGAAGCAGACAGTTCTCCTTACAGCATATACTCCCATTCACTGAGAAATGTCCAAACGCAGCTCTTACCAGAAACGTGTTTCTAACTCCTGAATCTAAAGGGAGATTTAACTCACTTAGCTGAACAAACGCACAGCAGAGCAGATTGAAGGATACGTTTCTTCTGTGTTTTAGGCAGAGTTTTACTGCTATTTCGTTATATGCGGGAATAGTGCTGGAAATGCCTGTTTTGAGATCTCTCCACAGAAAGCGTTTCCAGACTTCCCCTTCAACACACGAGTTTAACTCTGTGAGTTGAATGCACACATTGAAGACCGTTCTGTTAGGTAGCTCCGTTTTGGTTTTAGAAGCAGACAGTTCTCCTTACAGCATATACTCCCATTCACTGAGAAATGTCCAAACGCACTTCTTACCAGAAACGTGTTTCTAACTCCTGAATCTAAAGGGAGATTTAACTCACTTAGCTGAACATACGCACAGCAGAGCAGATTGAAGGATACGTTTCTTCTGTGTTTTAGGCAGAGTTTTACTGCTATTTCGTTATATGCGGGAATAGTGTTGGAAATGCCTGGAAATGCCTGTTTTTAGATCTCTCCACAGAAAGCGTTTCCAGACTTCCCCTTCAACACACGAGTTTAACTCTGTAAGTTGAATGCACACATTGAAGACCGTTCTGTTAGGTAGCTCCGTTTTGGTTTTAGAAGCAGACAGTTCTCCTTACAGCATATACTCCCATTCACTGAGAAATGTCCAAACGCAGCTCTTACCAGAAACGTGTTTCTAACTCCTGAATCTAAAGGGAGATTTAACTCACTTAGCTGAACAAAGGCACAGCAGAGCAGATTGAAGGATACGTTTCTTCTGTGTTTTAGGCAGAGTTTTACTGCTATTTCGTTATATGCGGGAATAGTGCTGGAAATGCCTGTTTTGAGATCTCTCCACAGAAAGCGTTTCCAGACTTCCCCTTCAACACACGAGTTTAACTCTGTAAGTTGAATGCACACATTGAAGACCGTTCTGTTAGGTAGCTCCGTTTTGGTTTTAGAAGCAGACAGTTCTCCTTACAGCATATACTCCCATTCACTGAGAAATGTCCAAACGCACTTCTTACCAGAAACGTGTTTCTAACTCCTGAATCTAAAGGGAGATTTAACTCACTTAGCTGAACAAACGCACAGCAGAGCAGATTGAAGGATACGTTTCTTCTGTGTTTTAGGCAGAGTTTTACTGCTATTTCGTTATATGCGGGAATAGTGCTGGAAATGCCTGGAAATGCCTGTTTTGAGATCTCTCCACAGAAAGCGTTTCCAGACTTCCCCTTCAACACACGAGTTTAACTCTGTAAGTTGAATGCACACATTGAAGACCGTTCTGTTACGTAGCTCCGTTTTGGTTTTAGAAGCAGACAGTTCTCCTTACAGCATATACTCCCATTCACTGAGAAATGTCCAAAGGCAGCTCTTACCAGAAACGTGTTTCTAACTCCTGAATCTAAAGGGAGATTTAACTCACTTAGCTGAACAAACGCACAGCAGAGCAGATTGAAGGATACGTTTCTTCTGTGTTTTAGGCAGAGTTTTACTGCTATTTCGTTATATGCGGGAATAGTGCTGGAAATGCCTGGAAATGCCTGTTTTGAGATCTCTCCACAGAAAGCGTTTCCAGACTTCCCCTTCAACACACGAGTTTAACTCTGTAAGTTGAATGCACACATTGAAGACCGTTCTGTTACGTAGCTCCGTTTTGGTTTTAGAAGCAGACAGTTCTCCTTACAGCATATACTCCCATTCACTGAGAAATGTCCAAACGCACTTCTTACCAGAAACGTGTTTCTAACTCCTGAATCTAAAGGGAGATTTAACTCACTTAGCTGAACAAACGCACAGCAGAGCAGATTGAAGGATACGTTTCTTCTGTGTTTTAGGTAGAGTTTTACTGCTATTTCGTTATATGCGGGAATAGTGCTGGAAATGCCTGTTTTGAGATCTCTCCACAGAAAGCGTTTCCAGACTTCCCCTTCAACACACGAGTTTAACTCTGTAAGTTGAATGCACACATTGAAGACCGTTCTGTTAAGTAGCTCCGTTTTGGTTTTAGAAGCAGACAGTTCTCCTTACAGAATATACTCCCATTCACTGAGAAATGTCCAAACGCAGCTCTTACCAGAAACGTGTTTCTAACTCCTGAATCTAAAGGGAGATTTAACTCACTTAGCTGAACAAACGCACAGCAGAGCAGATTGAAGGATACGTTTCTTCTATGTTTTAGGCACAGTTTTACTGCTATTTCGTTATATGCGGGAATAGTGCTGGAAATGCCTGTTTTGAGATCTCTCCACAGAAAGCGTTTCCAGACTTCCCCTTCAACACACGAGTTTAACCCTGTAAGTTGAATGCAAAAATTGAAGACCGTTCTGTTTGGTAGCTCCGTTTTGGTTTTAGAAGCAGACAGTTCTCCTTACAGCATATACTCCCATTCACTGAGAAATGTCCAAACGCAGCTCTTACCAGAAACGTGTTTCTAACTCCTGAATCTAAAGGGAGATTTAACTCACTTAGCTGAACAAACGCACAGCAGAGCAGATTGAAGGATACGTTTCTTCTGTGTTTAAGGCAGAGTTTTACTGCTATTTCGTTATATGCGGGAATAGTGCTGGAAATGCCTGTTTTGAAATCTCTCCACAGAAAGCGTTTCCAGACTTCCCCTTCAAAACACGAGTTTAACTCTGTAAGTTGAATGCACACATTGAAGACCGTTCTGTTAGATAGCTCAGTTTTGGTTTTAGAAGCATACAGTTCTCCTTACAGCGTATACTCCCATTCACTGAGAAATGTCCAAACGCAGCTCTTACCAGAAACGTGTTTCTAACTCCTGAATCTAAAGGGAGATTTAACTCACTTAGCTGAACAAACGCCCAGCAGAGCAGATTGAAGGATACGTTTCTTCTGTGTTTTAGGCAGAGTTTTACTGCTATTTCGTTATATGCGGGAATAGTGCTGGAAATGCCTGTTTTGAGATCTCTCCACAGAAAGCGTTTCCAGACTTCCCCTTCAACACACGAGTTTAACTCTCTATGTTGAATGCACACATTGAAGACCGTTCTGTTAGGTAGCTCCGTTTTGGTTTTAGAAGCAGACAGTTCTCCTTACAGCATATACTCCCATTCACTGAGAAATGTCCAAACGCAGCTCTTACCAGAAACGTGTTTCTAACTCCTGAATCTAAAGGGAGATTTAACTCACTTAGCTGAACAAACTCACAGCAGAGCAGATTGAAGGATACGTTTCTTCTGTGTTTTAGGCAGAGTTTTACTGCTATTTCGTTATATGCGGGAATAGTGCTGGAAATGCCTGTTTTGAGATCTCTCCACAGAAAGCGTTTCCAGACTTCCCCTTCAACACACGAGTTTAACTCTGTAAGTTGAATGCACACATTGAAGACCGTTCTGTTAGATAGCTCAGTTTTGGTTTTAGAAGCATACAGTTCTCCTTACAGCGTATACTCCCATTCACTGAGAAATGTCCAAACGCAGCTCTTACCAGAAACGTGTTTCTAACTCCTGAATCTAAAGGGAGATTTAACTCACTTAGCTGAACAAACGCCCAGCAGAGCAGATTGAAGGATACGTTTCTTCTGTGTTTTAGGCAGAGTTTTACTGCTATTTCGTTATATGCGGGAATAGTGCTGGAAATGCCTGTTTTGAGATCTCTCCACAGAAAGCGTTTCCAGACTTCCCCTTCAACACACGAGTTTAACTCTCTATGTTGAATGCACACATTGAAGACCGTTCTGTTAGGTAGCTCCGTTTTGGTTTTAGAAGCAGACAGTTCTCCTTACAGCATATACTCCCATTCACTGAGAAATGTCCAAACGCAGCTCTTACCAGAAACGTGTTTCTAACTCCTGAATCTAAAGGGAGATTTAACTCACTTAGCTGAACAAACTCACAGCAGAGCAGATTGAAGGATACGTTTCTTCTGTGTTTTAGGCAGAGTTTTACTGCTATTTCGTTATATGCGGGAATAGTGCTGGAAATGCCTGTTTTGAGATCTCTCCACAGAAAGCGTTTCCAGACTTCCCCTTCAACACACGAGTTTAACTCTGTAAGTTGAATGCACACATTGAAGACCGTTCTGTTAGGGAGATCCGTTTTGGTTTTAGAAGCAGACAGTTCTCCTTACAGCATATACTCCCATTCACTGAGAAATGTCCAAACGCACTTCTTACCAGAAACGTGTTTCTAACTCCTGAATCTAAAGGGAGATTTAACTCACTTAGCTGAACAAACGCACAGCAGAGCAGATTGAAGGATACGTTTCTTCTGTGTTTTAGGCAGAGTTTTACTGCCATTTCGTTATATGCGGGAATAGTGCTGGAAATGCCTGGAAATGCCTGTTTTGAGATCTCTCCACAGAAAGCGTTTCCAGACTTCCCCTTCAACACACGAGTTTAACTCTGTAAGTTGAATGCACACATTGAAGACCGTTCTGTTAGGTAGCTCCGTTTTGGTTTTAGAAGCAGACAGTTCTCCTTACAGCATATACTCCCATTCACTGAGAAATGTCCATAGGCAGCTCTTACCAGAAACGTGTTTCTAACTCCTGAATCTAAAGGGAGATTTAACTCACTTAGCTGAACAAACGCACAGCAGAGCAGATTGAAGTATACGTTTCTTCTGTGTTTTAGGCAGAGTTTTACTGCTATTTCGTTATATGCGGGAATAGTGCTGGAAATGCCTGTTTTGAGATCTCTCCACAGAAAGCGTTTCCAGACTTCCCCTTCAACACACGAGTTTAACTCTGTAAGTTGAATGCACACATTGAAGACCGTTCTGTTAGGTAGCTCCGTTTTGGTTTTAGAAGCAGACAGTTCTCCTTACAGCATATACTCCCATTCACTGAGAAATGTCCAAACGCACTTCTTACCAGAAACGTGTTTCTAACTCCTGAATCTAAAGGGAGATTTAACTCACTTAGCTGAACAAACGCACAGCAGAGCAGATTGAAGGATACGTTTCTTCTGTGTTTTAGGCAGAGTTTTACTGCTATTTCGTTATATGCGGGAATAGTGCTGGAAATGCCTGGAAATGCCTGTTTTGAGATCTCTCCACAGAAAGCGTTTCCAGACTTCCCCTTCAACACACGAGTTTAACTCTGTAAGTTGAATGCACACATTGAAGACCGTTCTGTTACGTAGCTCCGTTTTGGTTTTAGAAGCAGACAGTTCTCCTTACAGCATATACTCCCATTCACTGAGAAATGTCCAAACGCAGCTCTTACCAGAAACGTGTTTCTAACTCCTGAATCTAAAGGGAGATTTAACTCACTTAGCTGAACAAACGCACAGCAGAGCAGATTGAAGGATACGTTTCTTCTGTGTTTTAGGCAGAGTTTTACTGCTATTTCGTTATATGCGGGAATAGTGCTGGAAATGCCTGTTTTGAGATCTCTCCACAGAAAGCGTTTCCAGACTTCCCCTTCAACACACGAGTTTAACTCTCTATGTTGAATGCACACATTGAAGACCGTTCTGTTAGGTAGCTCCGTTTTGGTTTTAGAAGCAGACAGTTCTCCTTACAGCATATACTCCCATTCACTGAGAAATGTACAAACGCAGCTCTTACCAGAAACGTGTTTCTAACTCCTGAATCTAAAGGGAGATTTAACTCACTTAGCTGAACAAACGCACAGCAGAGCAGATTGAAGGATACGTTTCTTCTGTGTTTTAGGTAGAGTTTAACTGCTATTTCGTTATATGCGGGAATAGTGCTGGAAATGCCTGTTTTGAGATCTCTCCACAGAAAGCGTTTCCAGACTTCCCCTTCAACACACGAGTTTAACTCTGTAAGTTGAATGCACACATTGAAGACCGTTCTGTTAAGTAGCTCCGTTTTGGTTTTAGAAGCAGACAGTTCTCCTTACAGAATATACTCCCATTCACTGAGAAATGTCCAAACGCAGCTCTTACCAGAAACGTGTTTCTAACTCCTGAATCTAAAGGGAGATTTAACTCACTTAGCTGAACAAACGCACAGCAGAGCAGATTGAAGGATACGTTTCTTCTATGTTTTAGGCACAGTTTTACTGCTATTTCGTTATATGCCTGAATAGTGATGGAAATGCCTGTTTTGAGATCTCTCCACAGAAAGCGTTTCCAGACTTCCCCTTCAACACACGAGTTTAACCCTGTAAGTTGAATGCAAAAATTGAAGACCGTTCTGTTTGGTAGCTCCGTTTTGGTTTTAGAAGCAGACAGTTCTCCTTACAGCATATACTCCCATTCACTGAGAAATGTCCAAACGCAGCTCTTACCAGAAACGTGTTTCTAACTCCTGAATCTAAAGGGAGATTTAACTCACTTAGCTGAACAAACGCACAGCAGAGCAGATTGAAGGATACGTTTCTTCTGTGTTTAAGGCAGAGTTTTACTGCTATTTCGTTATATGCGGGAATAGTGCTGGAAATGGCTGTTTTGAGATCTCTCCACAGAAAGCGTTTCCAGACTTCCCCTTAAACACACGAGTTTAACTCTGTAAGTTGAATGCACACATTGAAGACCGTTCTGTTAGATAGCTCAGTTTTGGTTTTAGAAGCATACAGTTCTCCTTACAGCGTATACTCCCATTCACTGAGAAATGTCCAAACGCAGCTCTTACCAGAAACGTGTTTCTAACTCCTGAATCTAAAGGGAGATTTAACTCACTTAGCTGAACAAACGCACAGCAGAGCAGATTGAAGGATACGTTTCTTCTGTGTTTAAGGCAGAGTTTTACTGGTATTTCGTTATATGCGGGAATAGTGCTGGAAATGCCTGTTTTGAGATCTCTCCACAGAAAGCGTTTCCAGACTTCCCCTTCAACACACGAGTTTAACTCTGTAAGTTGAATGCACACATTGAAGACCGTTCTGTTAGGTAGCTCAGTTTTGGTTTTAGAAGCAGACAGTTCTCCTTACAGCGTATACTCCCATTCACTGAGAAATGTCCAAACGCAGCTCTTACCAGAAACGTGTTTCTAACTCCTGAATCTAAAGGGAGATTTAACTCACTTAGCTGAACAAACGCCCAGCAGAGCAGATTGAAGGATACGTTTCTTCTGTGTTTTAGGCAGAGTTTTACTGCTATTTCGTTATATGCGGGAATAGTGCTGGAAATGCCTGGAAATGCCTGTTTTGAGATCTCTCCACAGAAAGCGTTTCCAGACTTCCCCTTCAACACACGAGTTTAACTCTGTAAGTTGAATGCACACATTGAAGACCGTTCTGTTAGGTAGCTCCGTTTTGGTTTTAGAAGCAGACAGTTCTCCTTACAGCATATACTCCCATTCACTGAGAAATGTCCAAACGCAGCTCTTACCAGAAACGTGTTTCTAACTCCTGAATCTAAAGGGAGATTTAACTCACTTAGCTGAACAAACGCACAGCAGAGCAGATTGAAGGATACGTTACTTCTGTGTTTTAGGCAGAGTTTTACTGCTATTTCGTTATATGCGGGAATAGTGCTGGAAATGCCTGGAAATGCCTGTTTTGAGATCTCTCCACAGAAAGCGTTTCCAGACTTCCCCTTCAACACACGAGTTTAACTCTGTAAGTTGAATGCACACATTGAAGACCGTTCTGTTAGGTAGCTCCGTTTTGGTTTTAGAAGCAGACAGTTCTCCTTACAGCATATACTCCCATTCACTGAGAAATGTCCAAACGCAGCTCTTACCAGAAACGGGTTTCTAACTCCTGAATCTAAAGGGAGATTTAACTCACTTAGCTGAACAAACGCACAGCAGAGCAGATTGAAGGATACGTTTCTTCTGTGTTTTAGGCAGAGTTTTACTGCTATTTCGTTATATGCGGGAATAGTGCTGGAAATGCCTGTTTTGAGATCTCTCCACAGAAAGCGTTTCCAGACTTCCCCTTCAACACACGAGTTTAACTCTGTAAGTTGAATGCACACATTGAAGACCGTTCTGTTAGGTAGCTCCGTTTTGGTTTTAGAAGCAGACAGTTCTCCTTACAGCATATACTCCCATTCACTGAGAAATGTCCAAACGCAGCTCTTACCAGAAACGTGTTTCTAACTCCTGAATCTAAAGGGAGATTTAACTCACTTAGCTGAACAAACGCACAGCAGAGCAGATTGAAGGATACGTTTCTTCTGTGTTTTAGGCAGAGTTTTACTGCTATTTCGTTATATGCGGGAATAGTGCTGGAAATGCCTGTTTTGAGATCTCTCCACAGAAAGCGTTTCCAGACTTCCCCTTCAACACACGAGTTTAACTCTGTAAGTTGAATGCACACATTGAAGACCGTTCTGTTAGGTAGCTCCGTTTTGGTTTTAGAAGCAGACAGTTCTCCTTACAGCATATACTCCCATTCACTGAGAAATGTCCAAACGCAGCTCTTACCAGAAACGTGTTTCTAACTCCTGAATCTAAAGGGAGATTTAACTCACTTAGCTGAACAAACGCACAGCAGAGCAGATTGAAGGATACGTTTCTTCTGTGTTTTAGGCAGAGTTTTACTGCTATTTCGTTACATGCGGGAATAGTGCTGGAAATGCCTGTTTTGAGATCTCTCCACAGAAAGCGTTTCCAGACTTCCCCTTCAACACACGAGTTTAACTCTGTAAGTTGAATGCACACATTGAAGACCGTTCTGTTAGGTAGCTCCGTTTTGGTTTTAGAAGCAGACAGTTCTCCTTACAGCATATACTCCCATTCACTGAGAAATGTCCAAACGCAGCTCTTACCAGAAACGTGTTTCTAACTCCTGAATCTAAAGGGAGATTTAACTCACTTAGCTGAACAAACGCACAGCAGAGCAGATTGAAGGATACGTTTCTTCTGTGTTTTAGGCAGAGTTTTAATGCTATTTCGTTATATGAGGGATTAGTGCTGGAAAGGCCTGTTTTGAGATCTCTCCACAGAAAGCGTTTCCAGACTTCCCCTTCAACACACGAGTTTAACTCTGTAAGTTGAATGCACACATTGAAGACCGTTCTGTTAGGTAGCTCCGTTTTGGTTTTAGAAGCAGACAGTTCTCCTTACAGCATATACTCCCATTCACTGAGAAATGTCCAAACGCAGCTCTTACCAGAAACGTGTTTCTAACTCCTGAATCTAAAGGGAGATTTAACTCACTTAGCTGAACAAACGCACAGCAGAGCAGATTGAAGGATACGTTTCTTCTGTGTTTTAGGCAGAGTTTTACTGCTATTTCGTTATATGCGGGAATAGTGCTGGAAATGCCTGTTTTGAGATCTCTCCACAGAAAGCGTTTCCAGACTTCCCCTTCAACACAGGAGTTTAACTCTGTAAGTTGAATGCACACATTGAAGACCGTTCTGTTAGGTAGCTCCGTTTTGGTTTTAGAAGCAGACAGTTCTCCTTACAGCATATACTCCCATTCACTGAGAAATGTCCAAACGCAGCTTTTACCAGAAACGTGTTTCTAACTCCTGAATCTAAAGGGAGATTTAACTCACTTAGCTGAACAAACGCACAGCAGAGCAGATTGAAGGATACGTTTCTTCTGTGTTTTAGGCAGAGTTTTACTGCTATTTCGTTATATGCGGGAATAGTGCTGGAAATGCCTGGAAATGCCTGTTTTGAGATCTCTCCACAGAAAGCGTTTCCAGACTTCCCCTTCAACACACGAGTTTAACTCTGTAAGTTGAATGCACACATTGAAGACCGTTCTGTTAGGTAGCTGCGTTTTGGTTTTAGAAGCAGACAGTTCTCCTTACAGCATATACTCCCATTCACTGAGAAATGTCCAAACGCAGCTCTTACCAGAAACGTGTTTCTAACTCCTGAATCTAAAGGGAGATTTAACTCACTTAGCTGAACAAACGCACAGCAGAGCAGATTGAAGGATACGTTTCTTCTGTGTTTTAGGCAGAGTTTTAATGCTATTTCGTTATATGCGGGATTAGTGCTGGAAAGGCCTGTTTTGAGATCTCTCCACAGAAAGCGTTTCCAGACTTCCCCTTCAACACACGAGTTTAACTCTGTAAGTTGAATGCACACATTGAAGACCGTTCTGTTAGGTAGCTCCGTTTTGGTTTTAGAAGCAGACAGTTCTCCTTACAGCATATACTCCCATTCACTGAGAAATGTCCAAACGCAGCTCTTACCAGAAACGTTTTTCTAACTCCTGAATCTAAAGGGAGATTTAACTCACTTAGCTGAACAAACGCACAGCAGAGCAGATTGAAGGATACGTTTCTTCTGTGTTTTAGGCAGAGTTTTACTGCTATTTCGTTATATGCGGGAATAGTGCTGGAAATGCCTGTTTTGAGATCTCTCCACAGAAAGCGTTTCCAGACTTCCCCTTCAACACACGAGTTTAACTCTGTAAGTTGAATGCACACATTGAAGACCGTTCTGTTAGGTAGCTCCGTTTTGGTTTTAGAAGCAGACAGTTCTCCTTACAGCATATACTCCCATTCACTGAGAAATGTCCAAACGCAGCTCTTACCAGAAACGTGTTTCTAACTCCTGAATCTAAAGGGAGATTTAACTCACTTAGCTGAACAAACGCACAGCAGAGCAGATTGAAGGATACGTTTCTTCTGTGTTTTAGGCAGAGTTTTACTGCTATTTCGTTATATGCGGGAATAGTGCTGGAAATGCCTGTTTTGAGATCTCTCCACAGAAAGCGTTTCCAGACTTCCCCTTCAACACACGAGTTTAACTCTGTAAGTTGAATGCACACATTGAAGACCGTTCTGTTAGGTAGCTCCGTTTTGGTTTTAGAAGCAGACAGTTCTCCTTACAGCATATACTCCCATTCACTGAGAAATGTCCAAACGCAGCTCTTACCAGAAACGTGTTTCTAACTCCTGAATCTAAAGGGAGATTTAACTCACTTAGCTGAACAAACGCACAGCAGAGCAGATTGAAGGATACGTTTCTTCTATGTTTTAGCCAGAGTTTTACTGCTATTTCGTTATATGCGGGAATAGTGCTGGAAATGCCTGTTTTGAGATCTCTCCACGGAAAGCGTTTCCAGACTTCCCCTTCAACACACGAGTTTAACTCTGTAAGTTGAATGCAAAAATTGAAGACCGTTCTGTTTGGTAGCTCTGTTTTGGTTTTAGAAGCAGACACTTCTCCTTACAGCATATACTCCCATTCACTGAGAAATGTCCAAACGCAGCTCTTACCAGAAACGTGTTTCTAACTCCTGAATCTAAAGGGAGATTTAACTCACTTAGCTGAACAAACGCACAGCAGAGCAGATTGAAGGATACGTTTCTTCTGTGTTTCAGGCAGAGTTTTACTGTTATTTCGTTATATGCGGGAATAGTGCTGGAAATGCCTGTTTTGAGATCTCTCCACAGAAAGCGTTTCCAGACTTCCCCTTCAACACACGAGTTTAACTCTGTAAGTTGAATGCACACATTGAAGACCGTTCTGTTAGGTAGCTCCGTTTTGGTTTTAGAAGCAGACAGTTCTCCTTACAGCATATACTCCCATTCACTGAGAATTGTCCAAACGCAGCTCTTACCAGAAACGTGTTTCTAACTCCTGAATCTAAAGGGAGATTTAACTCACTTAGCTGAACAAACGCACAGCAGAGCAGATTGAAGGATACGTTTCTTCTGTGTTTTAGGCAGAGTTTTACTGCTATTTCGTTATATGCGGGAATAGTGCTGGAAATGCCTGTTTTGAGATCTCTCCACAGAAAGCGTTTCCAGACTTCCCCTTCAACACACGAGTTTAACTCTGTAAGTTGAATGCACACATTGAAGACCGTTCTGTTAGGTAGCTCCGTTTTGGTTTTAGAAGCAGACAGTTCTCCTTACAGCATATACTCCCATTCACTGAGAAATGTCCAAACGCAGCTCTTACCAGAAACGTGTTTCTAACTCCTGAATCTAAAGGGAGATTTAACTCACTTAGCTGAACAAACGCACAGCAGAGCAGATTGAAGGATACGTTTCTTCTGTGTTTTAGGCAGAGTTTTACTGCTATTTCGTTATATGCGGGAATAGTGCTGGAAATGCCTGGAAATGCCTGTTTTGAGATCTCTCCACAGAAAGCGTTTCCAGACTTCCCCTTCAACACACGAGTTTAACTCTGTAAGTTGAATGCACACATTGAAGACCGTTCTGTTAGGTAGCTCCGTTTTGGTTTTAGAAGCAGACAGTTCTCCTTACAGCATATACTCCCATTCACTGAGAAATGTCCAAACGCAGCTCTTACCAGAAACGTGTTTCTAACCCCTGAATCTAAAGGGAGATTTAACTCACTTAGCTGAACAAACGCACAGCAGAGCAGATTGAAGGATACGTTTCTTCTGTGTTTTAGGCAGAGTTTTACTGCTATTTCGTTATATGCAGGGATAGTGCTGGAAATGCCTGTTTTGAGATCTCTCCACAGAAAGCGTTTCCAGACTTCCCCTTCAACACACGAGTTTAACTCTGTAAGTTGAATGCACACATTGAAGACCGTTCTGTTAGGTAGCTCAGTTTTGGTTTTAGAAGCAGACAGTTCTCCTTACAGCATATACTCCCATTCACTGAGAAATGTCCAAACGCAGCTCTTACCAGAAACGTGTTTCTAACTCCTGAATCTAAAGGGAGATTTAACTCACTTAGCTGAACAAACGCACAGCAGAGCAGATTGAAGGATACGTTTCTTCTGTGTTTTAGGCAGAGTTTTACTGCTATTTCGTTATATGCGGGAATAGTGCTGGAAATGCCTGTTTTGAGATCTCTCCACAGAAAGCGTTTCCAGAATTCCCCTTCAACACACGAGTTTAACTCTGTAAGTTGAATGCACACATTGAAGACCGTTCTGTTAGGTAGCTCCGTTTTGGTTTTAGAAGCAGACAGTTCTCCTTACAGCATATACTCCCATTCACTGAGAAATGTCCAAACGCAGCTCTTACCAGAAACGTGTTTCTAACTCCTGAATCTAAAGGGAGATTTAACTCACTTAGCTGAACAAACGCACAGCAGAGCAGATTGAAGGATACGTTTCTTCTATGTTTTAGGCAGAGTTTTACTGCTATTTCGTTATATGCGGGAATAGTGCTGGAAATGCCTGGAAATGCCTGTTTTGAGATCTCTCCACAGAAAGCGTTTCCAGACTTCCCCTTCAACACACGAGTTTAACTCCGTAAGTTGAATGCAAAAATTGAAGACCGTTCTGTTTGGTAGCTCCGTTTTGGTTTTAGAAGCAGACAGTTCTCCTTACAGCATATACTCCCATTCACTGAGAAATGTCCAAACGCAGCTCTTACCAGAAACGTGTTTCTAACTCCTGAATCTAAAGGGAGATTTAACTCACTTAGCTGAACAAACGCACAGCAGAGCAGATTGAAGGATACGTTTCTTCTGTGTTTAAGGCAGAGTTTTACTGCTATTTTGTTATATGCGGGAATAGTGCTGGAAATGCCTGTTTTGAGATCTCTCCACAGAAAGCGTTTCCAGACTTCCCCTTCAACACACGAGTTTAACTCTGTAAGTTGAATGCACACATTGAAGACCGTTCTGTTAGGTAGCTCAGTTTTGGTTTTAGAAGCAGACAGTTCTCCTTACAGCATATACTCCCATTCACTGAGGAATGTCCAAACGCAGCTCTTACCAGAAACGTGTTTCTAACTCCTGAACCTAAAGGGAGATTTAACTCACTTAGCTGAACAAACGCACAGCAGAGCAGATTGAAGGATACGTTTCTTCTGTGTTTTAGGCAGAATTTTACTGCTATTTCGTTATATGCGGGAATAGTGCTGGAAATGCCTGTTTTGAGATCTCTCCACAGAAAGCGTTTCCAGACTTCCCCTTCAACACACGAGTTTAACTCTGTAAGTTGAATGCACACATTGAAGACCGTTCTGTTAGGTAGCTCCGTTTTGGTTTTAGAAGCAGACAGTTCTCCTTACAGCATATACTCCCATTCACTGAGAAATGTCCAAACGCAGCTCTTACCAGAAACGTGTTTCTAACTCCTGAATCTAAAGGGAGATTTAACTCACTTAGCCGAACAAACGCACAGCAGAGCAGATTGAAGGATACGTTTCTTCTGTGTTTTAGGCAGAGTTTTACTGCTATTTCGTTATATGCGGGAATAGTGCTGGAAATGCCTGGAAATGCCTGTTTTGAGATCTCTCCACAGAAAGCGTTTCCAGACTTCCCCTTCAACACACGAGTTTAACTCTGTAAGTTGAATGCACACATTGAAGACCGTTCTGTTAGGTAGCTCAGTTTTGGTTTTAGAAGCAGACAGTTCTCCTTACAGCATATACTCCCATTCACTGAGAAATGTCCAAACGCAGCTCTTACCAGAAACGTGTTTCTAACTCCTGAATCTAAAGGGAGATTTAACTCACTTAGCTGAACAAACGCACAGCAGAGCAGATTGAAGGATACGTTTCTTCTATGTTTTAGGCAGAGTTTTACTGCTATTTCGTTATATGCGGGAATAGTGCTGGAAATGCCTGTTTTGAGATCTCTCCACGGAAAGCGTTTCCAGACTTCCCCTTCAACACACGAGTTTAACTCTGTAAGTTGAATGCAAAAATTGAAGACCGTTCTGTTTGGTAGCTCTGTTTTGGTTTTAGAAGCAGACACTTCTCCTTACAGCATATACTCCCATTCACTGAGAAATGTCCAAACGCAGCTCTTACCAGAAACGTGTTTCTAACTCCTGAATCTAAAGGGAGATTTAACTCACTTAGCTGAACAAACGCACAGCAGAGCAGATTGAAGGATACGTTTCTTCTGTGTTTCAGGCAGAGTTTTACTGTTATTTCGTTATATGCGGGAATAGTGCTGGAAATGCCTGTTTTGAGATCTCTCCACAGAAAGCGTTTCCAGACTTCCCCTTCAACACACGAGTTTAACTCTGTAAGTTGAATGCACACATTGAAGACCGTTCTGTTAGGTAGCTCCGTTTTGGTTTTAGAAGCAGACAGTTCTCCTTACAGCATATACTCCCATTCACTGAGAATTGTCCAAACGCAGCTCTTACCAGAAACGTGTTTCTAACTCCTGAATCTAAAGGGAGATTTAACTCACTTAGCTGAACAAACGCACAGCAGAGCAGATTGAAGGATACGTTTCTTCTGTGTTTTAGGCAGAGTTTTACTGCTATTTCGTTATATGCGGGAATAGTGCTGGAAATGCCTGTTTTGAGATCTCTCCACAGAAAGCGTTTCCAGACTTCCCCTTCAACACACGAGTTTAACTCTGTAAGTTGAATGCACACATTGAAGACCGTTCTGTTAGGTAGCTCCGTTTTGGTTTTAGAAGCAGACAGTTCTCCTTACAGCATATACTCCCATTCACTGAGAAATGTCCAAACGCAGCTCTTACCAGAAACGTGTTTCTAACTCCTGAATCTAAAGGGAGATTTAACTCACTTAGCTGAACAAACGCACAGCAGAGCAGATTGAAGGATACGTTTCTTCTGTGTTTTAGGCAGAGTTTTACTGCTATTTCGTTATATGCGGGAATAGTGCTGGAAATGCCTGGAAATGCCTGTTTTGAGATCTCTCCACAGAAAGCGTTTCCAGACTTCCCCTTCAACACACGAGTTTAACTCTGTAAGTTGAATGCACACATTGAAGACCGTTCTGTTAGGTAGCTCCGTTTTGGTTTTAGAAGCAGACAGTTCTCCTTACAGCATATACTCCCATTCACTGAGAAATGTCCAAACGCAGCTCTTACCAGAAACGTGTTTCTAACCCCTGAATCTAAAGGGAGATTTAACTCACTTAGCTGAACAAACGCACAGCAGAGCAGATTGAAGGATACGTTTCTTCTGTGTTTTAGGCAGAGTTTTACTGCTATTTCGTTATATGCAGGGATAGTGCTGGAAATGCCTGTTTTGAGATCTCTCCACAGAAAGCGTTTCCAGACTTCCCCTTCAACACACGAGTTTAACTCTGTAAGTTGAATGCACACATTGAAGACCGTTCTGTTAGGTAGCTCAGTTTTGGTTTTAGAAGCAGACAGTTCTCCTTACAGCATATACTCCCATTCACTGAGAAATGTCCAAACGCAGCTCTTACCAGAAACGTGTTTCTAACTCCTGAATCTAAAGGGAGATTTAACTCACTTAGCTGAACAAACGCACAGCAGAGCAGATTGAAGGATACGTTTCTTCTGTGTTTTAGGCAGAGTTTTACTGCTATTTCGTTATATGCGGTAATAGTGCTGGAAATGCCTGTTTTGAGATCTCTCCACAGAAAGCGTTTCCAGAATTCCCCTTCAACACACGAGTTTAACTCTGTAAGTTGAATGCACACATTGAAGACCGTTCTGTTAGGTAGCTCCGTTTTGGTTTTAGAAGCAGACAGTTCTCCTTACAGCATATACTCCCATTCACTGAGAAATGTCCAAACGCAGCTCTTACCAGAAACGTGTTTCTAACTCCTGAATCTAAAGGGAGATTTAACTCACTTAGCTGAACAAACGCACAGCAGAGCAGATTGAAGGATACGTTTCTTCTATGTTTTAGGCAGAGTTTTACTGCTATTTCGTTATATGCGGGAATAGTGCTGGAAATGCCTGGAAATGCCTGTTTTGAGATCTCTCCACAGAAAGCGTTTCCAGACTTCCCCTTCAACACACGAGTTTAACTCCGTAAGTTGAATGCAAAAATTGAAGACCGTTCTGTTTGGTAGCTCCGTTTTGGTTTTAGAAGCAGACAGTTCTCCTTACAGCATATACTCCCATTCACTGAGAAATGTCCAAACGCAGCTCTTACCAGAAACGTGTTTCTAACTCCTGAATCTAAAGGGAGATTTAACTCACTTAGCTGAACAAACGCACAGCAGAGCAGATTGAAGGATACGTTTCTTCTGTGTTTAAGGCAGAGTTTTACTGCTATTTTGTTATATGCGGGAATAGTGCTGGAAATGCCTGTTTTGAGATCTCTCCACAGAAAGCGTTTCCAGACTTCCCCTTCAACACACGAGTTTAACTCTGTAAGTTGAATGCACACATTGAAGACCGTTCTGTTAGGTAGCTCAGTTTTGGTTTTAGAAGCAGACAGTTCTCCTTACAGCATATACTCCCATTCACTGAGGAATGTCCAAACGCAGCTCTTACCAGAAACGTGTTTCTAACTCCTGAACCTAAAGGGAGATTTAACTCACTTAGCTGAACAAACGCACAGCAGAGCAGATTGAAGGATACGTTTCTTCTGTGTTTTAGGCAGAGTTTTACTGCTATTTCGTTATATGCGGGAATAGTGCTGGAAATGCCTGTTTTGAGATCTCTCCACAGAAAGCGTTTCCAGACTTCCCCTTCAACACACGAGTTTAACTCTGTAAGTTGAATGCACACATTGAAGACCGTTCTGTTAGGTAGCTCCGTTTTGGTTTTAGAAGCAGACAGTTCTCCTTACAGCATATACTCCCATTCACTGAGAAATGTCCAAACGCAGCTCTTACCAGAAACGTGTTTCTAACTCCTGAATCTAAAGGGAGATTTAACTCACTTAGCCGAACAAACGCACAGCAGAGCAGATTGAAGGATACGTTTCTTTTGTTTTTTAGGCAGAGTTTTACTGCTATTTCGTTATATGCGGGAATAGTGCTGGAAATGCCTGGAAATGCCTGTTTTGAGATCTCTCCACAGAAAGCGTTTCCAGACTTCCCCTTCAACACACGAGTTTAACTCTGTAAGTTGAATGCACACATTGAAGACCGTTCTGTTAGGTAGCTCAGTTTTGGTTTTAGAAGCAGACAGTTCTCCTTACAGCATATACTCCCATTCACTGAGAAATGTCCAAACGCAGCTCTTACCAGAAACGTGTTTCTAACTCCTGAATCTAAAGGGAGATTTAACTCACTTAGCTGAACAAACGCACAGCAGAGCAGATTGAAGGATACGTTGCTTCTGTGTTTTAGGAAGAGTTATACTGCTATTTCGTTATATGCGGGAATAGTGCTGGAAATGCCTGTTTTGAGATCTCTCCAAAGAAAGCGTTTCCAGACTTCCCCTTCAACACACGATTTTAACTCAGTAAGTTGAATGCCCACATTGAAGACCGTTGTGTTAGGTAGCTCCGTTTTGGTTTTAGAAGCAGACAGTTCTCCTTACAGCATATACTCCCATTCACTGAGAAATGTCCAAACGAAGCTCTTACCAGAAACGTGTTTCTAACTCCTGAATCTAAAGGGAGATTTAACTCACTTAGCTGAACAAACGCACAGCAGAGCAGATTGAAGGATACGTTTCTTCTGTGTTTTAGGCAGAGTTTTACTGCTATTTCGTTATATGCAGGAATAGTGCTGGAAATGCCTGTTTTGAGATCTCTCCACAGAAAGCGTTTCCAGACTTCCCCTTCAACACACTAGTTGAACTCTGTAAGTTCAATGCACACATTGAAGACCGTTCTGTTAAGTAGCTCCGTTTTGGTTTTAGAAGCAGACAGTTCGCCTTACAGCATATACTCCCATTCACTGAGGAATGTCCAAACGCAGCTCTTACCAGAAACGTGTTTCTAACTCCTGAATCTAAAGGGAGATTTAACTCACTTAGCTGAACAAATGCACAGCAGAGCAGATTGCAGGATACGTTTCTTCTGTGTTTTAGGCAGAGTTTTACTGCTATTTCGTTATATGCGGGAATAGTGCTGGAAATGCCTGGAAATGCCTGTTTTGAGATCTCTCCACAGAAAGCGTTTCCAGACTTCCCCTTCAACACACGAGTTTAACTCTGTAAGTTGAATGCACACATTGAAGACCGTTCTGTTAGGTAGCTCCGTTTTGGTTTTAGAAGCAGACAGTTCTCCTTACAGCATATACTCCCATTCACTGAGAAATGTCCAAACGCAGCTCTTACCAGAAACGTGTTTCTAACTCCTGAATCTAAAGGGAGATTTAACTCACTTAGCTGAACAAACGCACAGCAGAGCAGATTGAAGGATACGTTTCTTCTGTGTTTTAGACAGAGTTTTACTGCTATTTCGTTATATGCGGGAATAGTGCTGGAAATGCCTGTTTTGAGATCTCTCCACAGAAAGCGTTTCCAGACTTCCCCTTCAACACACGAGTTTAACTCTGTAAGTTGAATGCACACATTGAAGACCGTTCTGTTAGGTAGCTCCGTTTTGGTTTTAGAAGCAGACAGTTCTCCTTACAGCATATACTCCCATTCACTGAGGAATGTCCAAACGCAGCTCTTACCAGAAACGTGTTTCTAACTCCTGAATCTAAAGGGAGATTTAACTCACTTAGCTGAAGAAACGCACTGCAGAGCAGATTGAAGGATACGTTTCTTCTGTGTTTTAGGCAGAGTTTTACTGCTATTTCGTTATATGCGGGAATAGTGCTGGAAATGCCTGTTTTGTGATCTCTCCACAGAAAGCGTTTCCAGACTTCCCCTTCAACACACGAGTTTAACTCTGTAAGTTGAATGCACACATTGAAGACCGTTCTGTTAGGTAGCTCCGTTTTGGTTTTAGAAGCAGACAGTTCTCCTTACAGCATATACTCCCATTCACTGATAAATGTCCAAACGCAGCTCTTACCAGAAACGTGTTTCTAACTCCTGAATCTAAAGGGAGATTTAACTCACTTAGCTGAACAAACGCACAGCAGAGCAGATTGAAGGATACGTTTCTTCTGTGTTTTAGGCAGAGTTTTACTGCTATTTCGTTATATGCGGGAATAGTGCTGGAAATGCCTGGAAATGCCTGTTTTGAGATCTCTCCACAGAAAGCGTTTCCAGACTTCCCCTTCAACACACGAGTTTAACTCCGTAAGTTGAATGCAAAAATTGAAGACCGTTCTGTTTGGTAGCTCCGTTTTGGTTTTAGAAGCAGACAGTTCTCCTTACAGCATATACTCCCATTCACTGAGAAATGTCCAAACGCAGCTCTTACCAGAAACGTGTTTCTAACTCCTGAATCTAAAGGGAGATTTAACTCACTTAGCTGAACAAACGCACAGCAGAGCAGATTGAAGGATACGTTTCTTCTGTGTTTAAGGCAGAGTTTTACTGCTATTTTGTTATATGCGGGAATAGTGCTGGAAATGCCTGTTTTGAGATCTCTCCACAGAAAGCGTTTCCAGACTTCCCCTTCAACACACGAGTTTAACTCTGTAAGTTGAATGCACACATTGAAGACCGTTCTGTTAGGTAGCTCAGTTTTGGTTTTAGAAGCAGACAGTTCTCCTTACAGCATATACTCCCATTCACTGAGGAATGTCCAAACGCAGCTCTTACCAGAAACGTGTTTCTAACTCCTGAACCTAAAGGGAGATTTAACTCACTTAGCTGAACAAACGCACAGCAGAGCAGATTGAAGGATACGTTTCTTCTGTGTTTTAGGCAGAGTTTTACTGCTATTTCGTTATATGCGGGAATAGTGCTGGAAATGCCTGTTTTGAGATCTCTCCACAGAAAGCGTTTCCAGACTTCCCCTTCAACACACGAGTTTAACTCTGTAAGTTGAATGCACACATTGAAGACCGTTCTGTTAGGTAGCTCCGTTTTGGTTTTAGAAGCAGACAGTTCTCCTTACAGCATATACTCCCATTCACTGAGAAATGTCCAAACGCAGCTCTTACCAGAAACGTGTTTCTAACTCCTGAATCTAAAGGGAGATTTAACTCACTTAGCCGAACAAACGCACAGCAGAGCAGATTGAAGGATACGTTTCTTCTGTGTTTTAGGCAGAGTTTTACTGCTATTTCGTTATATGCGGGAATAGTGCTGGAAATGCCTGGAAATGCCTGTTTTGAGATCTCTCCACAGAAAGCGTTTCCAGACTTCCCCTTCAACACACGAGTTTAACTCTGTAAGTTGAATGCACACATTGAAGACCGTTCTGTTAGGTAGCTCAGTTTTGGTTTTAGAAGCAGACAGTTCTCCTTACAGCATATACTCCCATTCACTGAGAAATGTCCAAACGCAGCTCTTACCAGAAACGTGTTTCTAACTCCTGAATCTAAAGGGAGATTTAACTCACTTAGCTGAACAAACGCACAGCAGAGCAGATTGAAGGATACGTTGCTTCTGTGTTTTAGGCAGAGTTTTACTGCTATTTCGTTATATGCGGGAATAGTGCTGGAAATGCCTGTTTTGAGATCTCTCCACAGAAAGCGTTTCCAGACTTCCCCTTCAACACACGAGTTGAACTCTGTAAGTTCAATGCACACATTGAAGACCGTTCTGTTAGGTAGCTCCGTTTTGGTTTTAGAAGCAGACAGTTCGCCTTACAGCATATACTCCCATTCACTGAGGAAAGTCCAAACGCAGCTCTTACCAGAAACGTGTTTCTAACTCCTGAATCTAAAGGGAGATTTAACTCACTTAGCTGAACAAATGCACAGCAGAGCAGATTGCAGGATACGTTTCTTCTGTGTTTTAGGCAGAGTTTTACTGCTATTTCGTTATATGCGGGAATAGTGCTGGAAATGCCTGGAAATGCCTGTTTTGAGATCTCTCCACAGAAAGCGTTTCCAGACTTCCCCTTCAACACACGAGTTTAACTCTGTAAGTTGAATGCACACATTGAAGACCGTTCTGTTAGGTAGCTCCGTTTTGGTTTTAGAAGCAGACAGTTCTCCTTACAGCATATACTCCCATTCACTGAGAAATGTCCAAACGCAGCTCTTACCAGAAACGTGTTTCTAACTCCTGAATCTAAAGGGAGATTTAACTCACTTAGCTGAACAAACGCACAGCAGAGCAGATTGAAGGATACGTTTCTTCTGTGTTTTAGACAGAGTTTTACTGCTATTTCGTTATATGCGGGAATAGTGCTGGAAATGCCTGTTTTGAGATCTCTCCACAGAAAGCGTTTCCAGACTTCCCCTTCAACACACGAGTTTAACTCTGTAAGTTGAATGCACACATTGAAGACCGTTCTGTTAGGTAGCTCCGTTTTGGTTTTAGAAGCAGACAGTTCTCCTTACAGCATATACTCCCATTCACTGAGGAATGTCCAAACGCAGCTCTTACCAGAAACGTGTTTCTAACTCCTGAATCTAAAGGGAGATTTAACTCACTTAGCTGAAGAAACGCACTGCAGAGCAGATTGAAGGATACGTTTCTTCTGTGTTTTAGGCAGAGTTTTACTGCTATTTCGTTATATGCGGGAATAGTGCTGGAAATGCCTGTTTTGTGATCTCTCCACAGAAAGCGTTTCCAGACTTCCCCTTCAACACACGAGTTTAACTCTGTAAGTTGAATGCACACATTGAAGACCGTTCTGTTAGGTAGCTCCGTTTTGGTTTTAGAAGCAGACAGTTCTCCTTACAGCATATACTCCCATTCACTGAGAAATGTCCAAACGCAGCTCTTACCAGAAACGTGTTTCTAACTCCTGAATCTAAAGGGAGATTTAACTCACTTAGCTGAACAAACGCACAGCAGAGCAGATTGAAGGATACGTTTCTTCTGTGTTTTAGGCAGAGTTTTACTGCTATTTCGTTATATGCGGGAATAGTGCTGGAAATGCCTGTTTTGAGATCTCTCCACAGAAAGCGTTTCCAGACTTCCCCTTCAACACACGAGTTTAACTCTGTAAGTTGAATGCAAAAATTGAAGACCGTTCTGTTTGGTAGCTCCGTTTTGGTTTTAGAAGCAGACAGTTCTCCTTACAGCATATACTCCCATTCACTGAGAAATGTCCAAACGCAGCTCTTACCAGAAACGTGTTTCTAACTCCTGAATCTAAAGGGAGATTTAACTCACTTAGCTGAACAAACGCACAGCAGAGCAGATTGAAGGATACGTTTCTTCTGTGTTTAAGGCAGAGTTTTACTGCTATTTCGTTATATGCGGGAATAGTGCTGGAAATGCCTGTTTTGAGATCTCTCCACAGAAAGCGTTTCCAGACTTCCCCTTCAACACACGAGTTTAACTCTGTAAGTTGAATGCACACATTGAAGACCGTTCTGTTAGGTAGCTCAGTTTTGGTTTTAGAAGCAGACAGTTCTCCTTACAGCATATACTCCCATTCACTGAGAAATGTCCAAACGCAGCTCTTATCAGAAACGTGTTTCTAACTCCTGAATCTAAAGGGAGATTTAACACACTCAGCTGAACAAACGCACAGCAGAGCAGATTGAAGGATACGTTTCTTCTGTGTTTTAGGCAGAGTTTTACTGCTATTTCGTTATATGCGGGAATAGTGCTGGAAATGCCTGTTTTGAGATCTCTCCACAGAAAGCGTTTCCAGACTTCCCCTTCAACACACGAGTTTAACTCTGTAAGTTGAATGCAAAAATTGAAGACCGTTCTGTTTGGTAGCTCCGTTTTGGTTTTAGAAGCAGACAGTTCTGCTTACAGCATATACTCCCATTCACTGAGAAATGTCCAAACGCAGCTCTTACCAGAAACGTGTTTCTAACTCCTGAATCTAAAGGGAGATTTAACTCACTTAGCTGAACAAACGCACAGCAGAGCAGATTGAAGGATACGTTTCTTCTGTGTTTTAGGCAGAGTTTTACTGCTATTTCGTTATATGCGGGAATAGTGCTGGAAATGCCTGGAAATGCTTGTTTTGAGATCTCTCCACAGAAAGCGTTTCCAGACTTCCCCTTCAACACACGAGTTTAACTCTGTAAGTTGAATGCACACATTGAAGACCGTTCTGTTAGGTAGCTCCGTTTTGGTTTTAGAAGCAGACAGTTCTCCTTACAGCATATACTCCCATTCACTGAGAAATGTCCAAACGCAGCTCTTACCAGGAACGTGTTTCTAACTCCTGAATCTAAAGGGAGATTTAACTCACTTAGCTGAACAAACGCACAGCAGAGCAGATTGATGGATACGTTTCTTCTGTGTTTTAGGCAGAGTTTTACTGCTATTTCGTCATATGCGGGAATAGTGCTGGAAATGCCTGTTTTGAGATCTCTCCACAGAAAGCGTTTCCAGACTTCCCCTTCAACACACGAGTTTAACTCTGTAAGTTCAATGCACACATTGAAGACCGTTCTGTTAGGTAGCTCCGTTTTGGTTTTAGAAGCAGACAGTTCGCCTTACAGCATATACTCCCATTCACTGAGGAATGTCCAAACGCAGCTCTTACCAGAAACGTGTTTCTAACTCCTGAATCTAAAGGGAGATTTAACTCACTTAGCTGAACAAATGCACAGCAGAGCAGATTGAAGGATACGTTTCTTCTGTGTTTTAGGCAGAGTTTTACTGCTATTTCTTTATATGCGGGAATAGTGCTGGAAATGCCTGGAAATGCCTGTTTTGAGATCTCTCCACAGAAAGCGTTTCCAGACTTCCCCTTCAACACACGAGTTTAACTCTGTAAGTTGAATGCACACATTGAAGACCGTTCTGTTAGGTAGCTCCGTTTTGGTTTTAGAAGCAGACAGTTCTCCTTACAGCATATACTCCCATTCACTGAGAAATGTCCAAACGCAGCTCTTACCAGAAACGTGTTTCTAACTCCTGAATCTAAAGGGAGATTTAACTCACTTAGCTGAACAAACGCACAGCAGAGCAGATTGAAGGATACGTTTCTTCTGTGTTTTAGACAGAGTTTTACTGCTATTTCGTTATATGCGGGAATAGTGCTGGAAATGCCTGTTTTGAGATCTCTCCACAGAAAGCGTTTCCAGACTTCCCCTTCAACACACGAGTTTAACTCTGTAAGTTGAATGCACACATTGAAGACCGTTCTGTTAGGTAGCTCCGTTTTGGTTTTAGAAGCAGACAGTTCTCCTTACAGCATATACTCCCATTCACTGAGGAATGTCCAAACGCAGCTCTTACCAGAAACGTGTTTCTAACTCCTGAATCTAAAGGGAGATTTAACTCACTTAGCTGAAGAAACGCACTGCAGAGCAGATTGAAGGATACGTTTCTTCTGTGTTTTAGGCAGAGTTTTACTGCTATTTCGTTATATGCGGGAATAGTGCTGGAAATGCCTGTTTTGAGATCTCTCCACAGAAAGCGTTTCCAGACTTCCCCATCAACACACGAGTTTAACTCTGTAAGTTGAATGCACACATTGAAGACCGTTCTGTTAGGTAGCTCCGTTTTGGTTTTAGAAGCAGACAGTTCTCCTTACAGCATATACTCCCATTCACTGAGAAATGTCCAAACGCAGCTCTTACCAGAAACGTGTTTCTAACTCCTGAATCTAAAGGGAGATTTAACTCACTTAGCTGAACAAACGCACAGCAGAGCAGATTGAAGGATACGTTTCTTCTGTGTTTAAGGCAGAGTTTTACTGCTATTTCGTTATATGCGGGAATAGTGCTGGAAATGCCTGTTTTGAGATCTCTCCACAGAAAGCGTTTCCAGACTTCCCCTTCAACACACGAGTTTAACTCTGTAAGTTGAATGCACACATTGAAGACCGTTCTGTTAGGTAGCTCAGTTTTGGTTTTAGAAGCAGACAGTTCTCCTTACAGCGTATACTCCCATTCACTGAGAAATGTCCAAACGCAGCTCTTACCAGAAACGTGTTTCTAACTCCTGAATCTAAAGGGAGATTTAACTCACTTAGCTGAACAAACGCCCAGCAGAGCAGATTGAAGGATACGTTTCTTCTGTGTTTTAGGCAGAGTTTTACTGCTATTTCGTTATATGCGGGAATAGTGCTGGAAATGCCTGTTTTGAGATCTCTCCACAGAAAGCGTTTCCAGACTTCCCCTTCAACACACGAGTTTAACTCTCTATGTTGAATGCACACATTGAAGACCGTTCTGTTAGGTAGCTCCGTTTTGGTTTTAGAAGCAGACAGTTCTCCTTACAGCATATACTCCCATTCACTGAGAAATGTACAAACGCAGCTCTTACCAGAAACGTGTTTCTAACTCCTGAATCTAAAGGGAGATTTAACTCACTTAGCTGAACAAACTCACAGCAGAGCAGTTTGAAGGATACGTTTCTTCTGTGTTTTAGGCAGAGTTTTACTGCTATTTCGTTATATGCGGGAATAGTGCTGGAAATGCCTGTTTTGAGATCTCTCCACAGAAAGCGTTTCCAGACTTCCCCTTCAACACACGAGATTAACTCTGTAAGTTGAATGCACACATTGAAGACCGTTCTGTTAGGTAGCTCCGTTTTGGTTTTAGAAGCAGACAGTTCTCCTTACAGCATATACTCCCATTCACTGAGAAATGTCCAAACGCAGCTCTTACCAGAAACGTGTTCCTAACTCCTGAATCTAAAGGGAGATTTAACTCACTTAGCTGAACAAACGCACAGCAGATCAGATTGAAGGATACGTTTCTTCTGTGTTTTAGGCAGAGTTTTACTGCTATTTCGTTATATGCGGGAATAGTGCAGGAAATGCCTGTTTTGACATCTCTCCACAGAAAGCGTTTCCAGACTTCCCCTTCAACACACGAGTTTAACTCTGTAAGTTGAATGCACTCATTGAAGACCGTTCTGTTAGGTAGCTCCGTTTTGGTTTTAGAAGCAGACAGTTCTCCTTACAGCATATACTCCCATTCACTGAGAAATGTCCAAACGCAGCTCTTACCAGAAACGTGTTTCTAACTCCTGAATCTAAAGGGAGATTTAACTCACTTAGCTGAACAAACGCACAGCAGAGCAGATTGAAGGATACGTTTCTTCTGTGTTTTAGGCAGAGTTTTACTGCTATTTCGTTATATGCGGGAATAGTGCTGGAAATGCCTGGAAATGCCTGTTTTGAGATCTCTCCACAGAAAGCGTTTCCAGACTTCCCCTTCAACACACCAGTTTAACTCTGTAAGTTGAATGCACACATTGAAGACTGTTCTGTTAGGTAGCTCCGTTTTGGTTTTAGAAGCAGACAGTTCTCCTTACAGCATATACTCCAATTCACTGAGAAATGTCCAAACGCAGCTCTTACCAGAAACGTGTTTCTAACTCCTGAATCTAAAGGGAGATTTAACTCACTTAGCTGAACAAACGCACAGCAGAGCAGATTGAAGGATACGTTTCTTCGGTGTTTTAGGCAGAGTTTTACTGCTATTTCGTTATATGCGGGAATAGTGCTGGAAATGCCTGTTTTGAGATCTCTCCACAGAAAGCGATCCAGACTTCCCCTTCAACACACGAGTTTAACTCAGTAAGTTGAATGCACACATTGAAGACCGTTCTGTTAGGTAGCTCCGTTTTGGTTTTAGAAGCAGACAGTTCTCCTTACAGCATATACTCCCATTCACTTAGAAATGTCCAAACGCACTTCTTACCAGAAACGTGTTTCTAACTCCTGAATCTAAAGGGAGATTTAAGTCACTTAGCTGAACAAACGCACAGCAGAGCAGATTGAAGGATACGTTTCTTCTGTGTTTTAGGCAGAGTTTTACTGCTATTTCGTTATATGCGGGAATAGTGCTGGAAATGCCTGGAAATGCCTGTTTTGAGATCTCTCCACAGAAAGCGTTTCCAGACTTCCCCTTCAACACACGAGTTTAACTCTGTAAGTTGAATGCACACATTGAAGACTGTTCTGTTAGGTAGCTCAGTTTTGGTTTTAGAAGCAGACAGTTCTCCTTCCAGCATATATTCCCATTCACTGAGAAATGTCCAAACGCAGCTCTTACCAGAAACGTGTTTCTAACTCCTGAATCTAAAGGGAGATTTAACTCACTTAGCTGAACAAACGCACAGCAGAGCAGATTGAAGGATACGTTTCTTCTGTGTTTTAGGCAGAGTTTTACTGCTATTTCGTTATATGCGGGAATAGTGCTGGAAATGCCTGTTTTGAGATCTCTCCACAGAAAGCGTTTCCAGACTTCCCCTTCAACACACGAGTTTAACTCTGTAAGTTGAATGCACACATTGAAGACCGTTCTGTTAGGTAGCTCCGTTTTGGTTTTAGAAGCAGACAGTTCTCCTTACAGCATATACTCCCATTCACTGAGAAATGTCCAAACGCAGCTCTTACCAGAAACGTGTTTCTAACTCCTGAATCTAAAGGGAGATTTAACTCACATAGCTGAACAAACGCACAGCAGAGCAGATTGAAGGATACGTTTCTTCTATGTTTTAGGCACAGTTTTACTGCTATTTCGTTATATGCGGGAATAGTGCTGGAAATGCCTGGAAATGCCTGTTTTGAGATCTCTCCACAGAAAGCTTTTCCAGACTTCCCCTTCAACACACGAGTTTAACTCTGTAAGTTGAATGCACGCATTGAAGACCGTTCTGTTAGATAGCTCAGTTTTGGTTTTAGAAGCATACAGTTCTCCTTACAGCGTATACTCCCATTCACTGAGAAATGTCCAAACGCTGCTCTTACCAGAAACGTGTTTCTAACTCCTGAATCTAAAGGGAGATTTAACTCACTTAGCTGAACAAACGCACAGCAGAGCAGATTGAAGGATACGTTTCTTCTGTGTTTAAGGCAGAGTTTTACTGCTATTTCGTTATATGCGGGAATAGTGCTGGAAATGCCTGTTTTGAGATCTCTCCACAGAAAGCGTTTCCAGACTTCCCCTTCAACACACGAGTTTAACTCTGTAAGTTGAATGCACACATTGAAGACCGTTCTGTTAGGTAGCTCAGTTTTGGTTTTAGAAGCAGACAGTTCTCCTTACAGCGTATACTCCCATTCACTGAGAAATGTCCAAACGCAGCTCTTACCAGAAACGTGTTTCTAACTCCTGAATCTAAAGGGAGATTTAACTCACTTAGCTGAACAAACGCCCAGCAGAGCAGATTGAAGGATACGTTTCTTCTGTGTTTTAGGCAGAGTTTTACTGCTATTTCGTTATATGCGGGAATAGTGCTGGAAATGCCTGTTTTGAGATCTCTCCACAGAAAGCGTTTCCAGACTTCCCCTTCAACACACCAGTTTAACTCTCTATGTTGAATGCACACATTGAAGACCGTTCTGTTAGGTAGCTCCGTTTTGGTTTTAGAAGCAGACAGTTCTCCTTACAGCATATACTCCCATTCACTGAGAAATGTACAAACGCAGCTCTTACCAGAAACGTGTTTCTAACTCCTGAATCTAAAGGGAGATTTAACTCACTTAGCTGAACAAACTCACAGCAGAGCAGTTTGAAGGATACGTTTCTTCTGTGTTTTAGGCAGAGTTTTACTGCTATTTCGTTATATGCGGGAATAGTGCTGGAAATGCCTGTTTTGAGATCTCTCCACAGAAAGCGTTTCCAGACTTCCCCTTCAACACACGAGATTAACTCTGTAAGTTGAATGCACACATTGAAGACCGTTCTGTTAGGTAGCTCCGTTTTGGTTTTAGAAGCAGACAGTTCTCCTTACAGCATATACTCCCATTCACTGAGAAATGTCCAAACGCAGCTCTTACCAGAAACGTGTTCCTAATTCCTGAATCTAAAGGGAGATTTAACTCACTTAGCTGAACAAACGCACAGCAGATCAGATTGAAGGATACGTTTCTTCTGTGTTTTAGGCAGAGTTTTACTGCTATTTCGTTATATGCGGGAATAGTGCTGGAAATGCCTGTTTTGACATCTCTCCACAGAAAGCGTTTCCAGACTTCCCCTTCAACACACGAGTTTAACTCTGTAAGTTGAATGCACTCATTGAAGACCGTTCTGTTAGGTAGCTCCGTTTTGGTTTTAGAAGCAGACAGTTCTCCTTACAGCATATACTCCCATTCACTGAGAAATGTCCAAACGCAGCTCTTACCAGAAACGTGTTTCTAACTCCTGAATCTAAAGGGAGATTTAACTCACTTAGCTGAACAAACGCACAGCAGAGCAGATTGAAGGATACGTTTCTTCTGTGTTTTAGGCAGAGTTTTACTGCTATTTCGTTATATGCGGGAATAGTGCTGGAAATGCCTGGAAATGCCTGTTTTGAGATCTCTCCACAGAAAGCGTTTCCAGACTTCCCCTTCAACACACCAGTTTAACTCTGTAAGTTGAATGCACACATTGAAGACTGTTCTGTTAGGTAGCTCCGTTTTGGTTTTAGAAGCAGACAGTTCTCCTTACAGCATATACTCCAATTCACTGAGAAATGTCCAAACGCAGCTCTTACCAGAAACGTGTTTCTAACTCCTGAATCTAAAGGGAGATTTAACTCACTTAGCTGAACAAACGCACAGCAGAGCAGATTGAAGGATACGTTTCTTCTGTGTTTTAGGCAGAGTTTTACTGCTATTTCGTTATATGCGGGAATAGTGCTGGAAATGCCTGTTTTGAGATCTCTCCACAGAAAGCGTTTCCAGACTTCCCCTTCAACACACGAGTTTAACTCTGTAAGTTGAATGCACACATTGAAGACCGTTCTGTTAGGTAGCTCCGTTTTGGTTTTAGAAGCAGACAGTTCTCCTTACAGCATATACTCCCATTCACTGAGAAATGTCCAAACGCAGCTCTTACCAGAAACGTGTTTCTAACTCCTGAATCTAAAGGGAGATTTAACTCACATAGCTGAACAAACGCACAGCAGAGCAGATTGAAGGATACGTTTCTTCTATGTTTTAGGCACAGTTTTACTGCTATTTCGTTATATGCGGGAATAGTGCTGGAAATGCCTGCTTTGAGATCTCTCCACAGAAAGCGTTTCCAGACTTCCCCTTCAACACACGAGTTTAACTCTGTAAGTTGAATGCAAAAATTGAAGACCGTTCTGTTTGGTAGCTCCGTTTTGGTTTTAGATGCAGACAGTTCTCCTTACAGCATATACTCCCATTCACTGAGAAATGTCCAAACGCAGCTCTTACCAGAAACGTGTTTCTAACTCCTGAATCTAAAGGTAGATTTAACTCACTTAGCTGAACAAACGCACAGCAGAGCAGATTGAAGGATACGTTTCTTCTGTGTTTAAGGCAGAGTTTTACTGCTATTTCGTTATATGCGGGAATAGTGCTGGAAATGCCTGTTTTGAGATCTCTCCACAGAAAGCGTTTCCAGACTTCCCCTTCAACACACGAGTTTAACTCTCTATGTTGAATGCACACATTGAAGACCGTTCTGTTAGGTAGCTCAGTTTTGGTTTTAGAAGCAGACAGTTCTCCTTACAGCGTATACTCCCATTCACTGAGAAATGTCCAAACGCAGCTCTTACCAGAAACGTGTTTCTAACTCCTGAATCTAAAGGGAGATTTAACTCACTTAGCTGAACAAACGCACAGCAGAGCAGATTGAAGGATACGTTTCTTCTGTGTTTTAGGCAGAGTTTTACTGCTATTTCGTTATATGCGGGAATAGTGCTGGAAATGCCTGTTTTGAGATCTCTCCACAGAAAGCGTTTCCAGACTTCCCCTTCAACACACGAGTTTAACTCTGTAAGTTGAATGCACACATTGAAGACCGTTGTGTTAGGTAGCTCCGTTTTGGTTTTAGAAGCAGACAGTTCTCCTTACAGCATATACTCCCATTCACTGAGAAATGTCCAAACGCAGCTCTTACCAGAAACGTGTTTCTAACTCCTGAATCTAAAGGGAGATTTAACTCACTTAGCTGAACAAACGCACAGCAGAGCAGATTGAAGGATACGTTTCTTCTGTGTTTTAGGCTGAGTTTTACTGCTATTTCGTTATATGCGGGAATAGTGCTGGAAATGCCTGGAAATGCCTGTTTTGAGATCTCTCCACAGAAAGCGTTTCCAGACTTCCCCTTCAACACACGAGTTTAACTCTGTAAGTTGAATGCAGACATTGAAGACCGTTCTGTTAGGTAGCTCCGTTTTGGTTTTAGAAGCAGACAGTTCTCCTTACAGCATATACTCCCATTCACTGAGAAATGTCCAAACGCAGCTCTTACCAGAAACGTGTTTCTAACTCCTGAATCTAAAGGGAGATTTAAGTCACTTAGCTGAACAAACGCACAGCAGAGCAGATTGAAGGATACGTTTCTTCTGTGTTTTAGGCAGAGTTTTACTGCTATTTCGTTATATGCGGGAATAGTGCTGGAAATGCCTGGAAATGCCTGTTTTGAGATCTCTCCACAGAAAGCGTTTCCAGACTTCCCCTTCAACACACGAGTTTAACTCTGTAAGTTGAATGCACACATTGAAGACTGTTCTGTTAGGTAGCTCAGTTTTGGTTTTAGAAGCAGACAGTTCTCCTTACAGCATATATTCCCATTCACTGAGAAATGTCCAAACGCAGCTCTTACCAGAAACGTGTTTCTAACTCCTGAATCTAAAGGGAGATTTAACTCACTTAGCTGAACAAACGCACAGCAGAGCAGATTGAAGGATACGTTTCTTCTGTGTTTTAGGCAGAGTTTTACTGCTATTTCGTTATATGCGGGAATAGTGCTGGAAATGCCTGTTTTGAGATCTCTCCACAGAAAGCGTTTCCAGACTTCCCCTTCAACACACGAGTTTAACTCTGTAAGTTGAATGCACACATTGAAGACCGTTCTGTTAGGTAGCTCCGTTTTGGTTTTAGAAGCAGACAGTTCTCCTTACAGCATATACTCCCATTCACTGAGAAATGTCCAAACGCAGCTCTTACCAGAAACGTGTTTCTAACTCCTGAATCTAAAGGGAGATTTAACTCACATAGCTGAACAAACGCACAGCAGAGCAGATTGAAGGATACGTTTCTTCTATGTTTTAGGCACAGTTTTACTGCTATTTCGTTATATGCGGGAATAGTGCTGGAAATGCCTGGAAATGCCTGTTTTGAGATCTCTCCACAGAAAGCTTTTCCAGACTTCCCCTTCAACACACGAGTTTAACTCTGTAAGTTGAATGCACACATTGAAGACCGTTCTGTTAGATAGCTCAGTTTTGGTTTTAGAAGCATACAGTTCTCCTTACAGCGTATACTCCCATTCACTGAGAAATGTCCAAACGCAGCTCTTACCAGAAACGTGTTTCTAACTCCTGAATCTAAAGGGAGATTTAACTCACTTAGCTGAACAAACGCACAGCAGAGCAGATTGAAGGATACGTTTCTTCTGTGTTTAAGGCAGAGTTTTACTGCTATTTCGTTATATGCGGGAATAGTGCTGGAAATGCCTGTTTTGAGATCTCTCCACAGAAAGCGTTTCCAGACTTCCCCTTCAACACACGAGTTTAACTCTGTAAGTTGAATGCACACATTGAAGACCGTTCTGTTAGGTAGCTCAGTTTTGGTTTTAGAAGCAGACAGTTCTCCTTACAGCGTATACTCCCATTCACTGAGAAATGTCCAAACGCAGCTCTTACCAGAAACGTGTTTCTAACTCCTGAATCTAAAGGGAGATTTAACTCACTTAGCTGAACAAACGCCCAGCAGAGCAGATTGAAGGATACGTTTCTTCTGTGTTTTAGGCAGAGTTTTACTGCTATTTCGTTATATGCGGGAATAGTGCTGGAAATGCCTGTTTTGAGATCTCTCCACAGAAAGCGTTTCCAGACTTCCCCTTCAACACACGAGTTTAACTCTCTATGTTGAATGCACACATTGAAGACCGTTCTGTTAGGTAGCTCCGTTTTGGTTTTAGAAGCAGACAGTTCTCCTTACAGCATATACTCCCATTCACTGAGAAATGTACAAACGCAGCTCTTACCAGAAACGTGTTTCTAACTCCTGAATCTAAAGGGAGATTTAACTCACTTAGCTGAACAAACTCACAGCAGAGCAGTTTGAAGGATACGTTTCTTCTATGTTTTAGGCAGAGTTTTACTGCTATTTCGTTATATGCGGGAATAGTGCTGGAAATGCCTGTTTTGAGATCTCTCCACAGAAAGCGTTTCCAGACTTCCCCTTCAACACACGAGATTAACTCTGTAAGTTGAATGCACACATTGAAGACCGTTCTGTTAGGTAGCTCCGTTTTGGTTTTAGAAGCAGACAGTTCTCCTTACAGCATATACTCCCATTCACTGAGAAATGTCCAAACGCAGCTCTTACCAGAAACGTGTTCCTAACTCCTGAATCTAAAGGGAGATTTAACTCACTTAGCTGAACAAACGCACAGCAGATCAGATTGAAGGATACGTTTCTTCTGTGTTTTAGGCAGAGTTTTACTGCTATTTCTTTATATGCGGGAATAGTGCTGGAAATGCCTGTTTTGACATCTCTCCACAGAAAGCGTTTCCAGACTTCCCCTTCAACACACGAGTTTAACTCTGTAAGTTGAATGCACTCATTGAAGACCGTTCTGTTAGGTAGCTCCGTTTTGGTTTTAGAAGCAGACAGTTCTCCTTACAGCATATACTCCCATTCACTGAGAAATGTCCAAACGCAGCTCTTACCAGAAACGTGTTTCTAACTCCTGAATCTAAAGGGAGATTTAACTCACTTAGCTGAACAAACGCACAGCAGAGCAGATTGAAGGATACGTTTCTTCTGTGTTTTAGGCAGAGTTTTACTGCTATTTCTTTATATGCGGGAATAGTGCTGGAAATGCCTGGAAATGCCTGTTTTGAGATCTCTCCACAGAAAGCGTTTCCAGACTTCCCCTTCAACACACCAGTTTAACTCTGTAAGTTGAATGCACACATTGAAGACTGTTCTGTTAGGTAGCTCCGTTTTGGTTTTAGAAGCAGACAGTTCTCCTTACTTCATATACTCCAATTCACTGAGAAATGTCCAAACGCAGCTCTTACCAGAAACGTGTTTCTAACTCCTGAATCTAAAGGGAGATTTAACTCACTTAGCTGAACAAACGCACAGCAGAGCAGATTGAAGGATACGTTTCTTCTGTGTTTTAGGCAGAGTTTTACTGCTATTTCGTTATATGCGGGAATAGTGCTGGAAATGCCTGTTTTGAGATCTCTCCACAGAAAGCGTTTCCAGACTTCCCCTTCAACACACGAGTTTAACTCTGTAAGTTGAATGCACACATTGAAGACCGTTCTGTTAGGTAGCTCCGTTTTGGTTTTAGAAGCAGACAGTTCTCCTTACAGCATATACTCCCATTCACTGAGAAATGTCCAAACGCAGCTCTTACCAGAAACGTGTTTCTAACTCCTGAATCTAAAGGGAGATTTAACTCACATAGCTGAACAAACGCACAGCAGAGCAGATTGAAGGATACGTTTCTTCTATGTTTTAGGCACAGTTTTACTGCTATTTCGTTATATGCGGGAATAGTGCTGGAAATGCCTGCTTTGAGATCTCTCCACAGAAAGCGTTTCCAGACTTCCCCTTCAACACACGAGTTTAACTCTGTAAGTTGAATGCAAAAATTGAAGACCGTTCTGTTTGGTAGCTCCGTTTTGGTTTTAGATGCAGACAGTTCTCCTTACAGCATATACTCCCATTCACTGAGAAATGTCCAAACGCAGCTCTTACCAGAAACGTGTTTCTAACTCCTGAATCTAAAGGGAGATTTAACTCACTTAGCTGAACAAACGCACAGCAGAGCAGATTGAAGGATACGTTTCTTCTGTGTTTAAGGCAGAGTTTTACTGCTATTTCGTTATATGCGGGAATAGTGCTGGAAATGCCTGTTTTGAGATCTCTCCACAGAAAGCGTTTCCAGACTTCCCCTTCAACACACGAGTTTAACTCTCTATGTTGAATGCACACATTGAAGACCGTTCTGTTAGGTAGCTCTGTTTTGGTTTTAGAAGCAGACAGTTCTCCTTACAGCGTATACTCCCATTCACTGAGAAATGTCCAAACGCAGCTCTTACCAGAAACGTGTTTCTAACTCCTGAATCTAAAGGGAGATTTAACTCACTTAGCTGAACAAACGCACAGCAGAGCAGATTGAAGGATACGTTTCTTCTGTGTTTTAGGCAGAGTTTTACTGCTATTTCGTTATATGCGGGAATAGTGCTGGAAATGCCTGTTTTGAGATCTCTCCACAGAAAGCGTTTCCAGACTTCCCCTTCAACACACGAGTTTAACTCTGTAAGTTGAATGCACACATTGAAGACCGTTGTGTTAGGTAGCTCCGTTTTGGTTTTAGAAGCAGACAGTTCTCCTTACAGCATATACTCCCATTCACTGAGAAATGTCCAAACGCAGCTCTTACCAGAAACGTGTTTCTAACTCCTGAATCTAAAGGGAGATTTAACTCACTTAGCTGAACAAACGCACAGCAGAGCAGATTGAAGGATACGTTTCTTCTGTGTTTTAGGCTGAGTTTTACTGCTATTTCGTTATATGCGGGAATAGTGCTGGAAATGCCTGGAAATGCCTGTTTTGAGATCTCTCCACAGAAAGCGTTTCCAGACTTCCCCTTCAACACACGAGTTTAACTCTGTAAGTTGAATGCAGACATTGAAGACCGTTCTGTTAGGTAGCTCCGTTTTGGTTTTAGAAGCAGACAGTTCTCCTTACAGCATATACTCCCATTCACTGAGAAATGTCCAAACGCAGCTCTTACCAGAAACGTGTTTCTAACTCCTGAATCTAAAGGGAGATTTAACTCACTTAGCTGAACAAACGCACAGCAGAGCAGATTGAAGGATACGTTTCTTCTGTGTTTTAGGCAGAGTTTTACTGCTATTTCGTTATATGCGGGAATAGTGCTGGAAATGCCTGTTTTGAGATCTCTCCACAGAAAGCGTTTCCAGACTTCCCCTTCAACACACGAGTTTAACTCTGTAAGTTGAATGCACACATTGAAGACCGTTCTGTTAGGTAGCTCCGTTTTGGTTTTAGAAGCAGACAGTTCTCCTTACAGCATATACTCCCATTCACTGAGAAATGTCCAAACGCAGCTCTTACCAGAAACGTGTTTCTAACTCCTGAATCTAAAGGGAGATTTAACTCACTTAGCTGAACAAACGCACAGCAGAGCAGATTGAAGGATACGTTTCTTCTGTGTTTTAGGCAGAGTTTTACTGCTATTTCGTTATATGCGGGAATAGTGCTGGAAATGCCTGTTTTGAGATCTCTCCACAGAAAGTGTTTCCAGACTTCCCCTTCAACACACGAGTTTAACTCTGTAAGTTGAATGCACATATTGAAGACCGTTCTGTTAGGTAGCTCCGTTTTGGTTTTAGAAGCTGACAGTTCTCCTTACAGCATATACTCCCATTCACTGAGAAATGTCCAAACGCAGCACTTACCAGAAACGTGTTTCTAACTCCTGAATCTAAAGGGAGATTTAACTCACTTAGCTGAACAAACGCACAGCAGAGCAGATTGAAGGATACGTTTCTTCTGTGTTTTAGGCAGAGTTTTACTGCTATTTCGTTATATGCGGGAATAGTGCTGGAAATGCCTGGAAATGCCTGTTTTGAGATCTCTCCACAGAAAGCGTTTCCAGACTTCCCCTTCAACACACGAGTTTAACTCTGTAAGTTGAATGCACACATTGAAGACCGTTCTGTTAGGTAGCTCCGTTTTGGTTTTAGAAGCAGACAGTTCTCCTTACAGCATATACTCCCATTCACTGAGAAATGTCCAAACGCAGCTCTTACCAGAAACGTGTTTCTAACTCCTGAATCTAAAGGGAGATTTAACTCACTTAGCTGAACAAACGCACAGCAGAGCAGATTGAAGGATACGTTTCTTCTGTGTTTTAGGCAGAGTTTTACTGCTATTTCGTTATATGCGGGAATAGTGCTGGAAATGCCTGGAAATGCCTGTTTTGAGATCTCTCCACATAAAGCGTTTCCAGACTTCCCCTTCAACACACGAGTTTAACTCTGTAAGTTGAATGCACACATTGAAGACCGTTCTGTTAGGTAGCTCCGTTTTGGTTTTAGAAGCAGACAGTTCTCCTTACAGCATATACTCCCATTCACTGAGAAATGTCCAAACGCAGCTCTTACCAGAAACGGGTTTCTAACTCCTGAATCTAAAGGGAGATTTAACTCACTTAGCTGAACAAACGCACAGCAGAGCAGATTGAAGGATACGTTTCTTCTGTGTTTTAGGCAGAGTTTTACTGCTATTTCGTTATATGCGGGAATAGTGCTGGAAATGCCTGTTTTGAGATCTCTCCACAGAAAGCGTTTCCAGACTTCCCCTTCAACACACGAGTTTAACTCTGTAAGTTGAATGCACACATTGAAGACCGTTCTGTTAGGTAGCTCCGTTTTGGTTTTAGAAGCAGACAGTTCTCCTTACAGCATATACTCCCATTCACTGAGAAATGTCCAAACGCAGCTCTTACCAGAAACGTGTTTCTAACTCCTGAATCTAAAGGGAGATTTAACTCACTTAGCTGAACAAACGCACAGCAGAGCAGATTGAAGGATACGTTTCTTCTGTGTTTTAGGCAGAGTTTTACTGCTATTTCGTTATATGCGGGAATAGTGCTGGAAATGCCTGTTTTGAGATCTCTCCACAGAAAGCGTTTCCAGACTTCCCCTTCAACACACGAGTTTAACTCTGTAAGTTGAATGCACACATTGAAGACCGTTCTGTTAGGTAGCTCCGTTTTGGTTTTAGAAGCAGACCGTTCTCCTTACAGCATATACTCCCATTCACTGAGAAATGTCCAAACGCAGCTCTTACCAGAAACGTGTTTCTAACTCCTGAATCTAAAGGGAGATTTAACTCACTTAGCTGTACAAACGCACAGCAGAGCAGATTGAAGGATACGTTTCTTCTGTGTTTTAGGCAGAGTTTTACTGCTATTTCGTTATATGCGGGAATAGTGCTGGAAATGCCTGGAAATGCCTGTTTTGAGATCTCTCCACAGAAAGCGTTTCCAGACTTCCCCTTCAACACACGAGTTTAACTCTGTAAGTTGAATGCACACATTGAAGACCGTTCTGTTAGGTAGCTCCGTTTTGGTTTTAGAAGCAGACAGTTCTCCTTACAGCATATACTCCCATTCACTGAGAATTGTCCAAACGCAGCTCTTACCAGAAACGTGTTTCTAACCCCTGAATCTAAAGGGAGATTTAACTCACTTAGCTGAACAATGGCACAGCAGAGCAGATTGAAGGATACGTTTCTTCTGTGTTTTAGGCAGAGTTTTACTGCTATTTCGTTATATGCGGGAATAGTGCTGGAAATGCCTGTTTTGAGATCTCTCCACAGAAAGCGTTTCCAGACTTCCCCTTCAACACACGAGTTTAACTCTGTAAGTTGAATGCACACATTGAAGACCGTTCTGTTAGGTAGCTCCCTTTTGGTTTTAGAAGCAGACAGTTCTCCTTACAGCATATACTCCCATTCACTGAGAAATGTCCAAACGCAGCTCTTACCAGAAACGTGTTTCTAACTCCTGAATCTAAAGGGAGATTTAACTCACTTAGCTGAACAAATGCACAGCAGAGCAGATTGAAGGATACGTTTCTTCTGTGTTTTAGGCAGAGCTTTACTACTATTTCGTTATATGCGGGAATAGTGCTGGAAATGCCTGGAAATGCCTGTTTTGAGATCTCTCCACAGAAAGCGTTTCCAGACTTCCCCTTCAACACACGAGTTTAACTCTGTAAGTTGAATGCACACATTGAAGACCGTTCTGTTAGGTAGCTCCGTTTTGGTTTTAGAAGCAGACAGTTCTCCTTACAGCATATACTCCCATTCACTGAGAAATGTCCAAACGCAGCTCTTACCAGAAACGTGTTTCTAACTCCTGAATCTAAAGGGAGATTTAACTCACTTAGCTGAACAAACGCACAGCAGAGCAGATTGAAGGATACGTTTCTTCTGTGTTTTAGGCAGAGTTTTAATGCTATTTCGTTATATGCGGGATTAGTGCTGGAAAGGCCTGTTTTGAGATCTCTCCACAGAAAGCGTTTCCAGACTTCCCCTTCAACACACGAGTTTAACTCTGTAAGTTGAATGCACACATTGAAGACCGTTCTGTTAGGTAGCTCCGTTTTGGTTTTAGAAGCAGACAGTTCTCCTTACAGCATATACTCCCATTCACTGAGAAATGTCCAAACGCAGCTCTTACCAGAAACGTGTTTCTAACTCCTGAATCTAAAGGGAGATTTAACTCACTTAGCTGAACAAACGCACAGCAGAGCAGATTGAAGGATACGTTTCTTCTGTGTTTTAGGCAGAGTTTTAATGCTATTTCGTTATATGCGGGAATAGTGCTGGAAAGGCCTGTTTTGAGATCTCTCCACAGAAAGCGTTTCCAGACTTCCCCTTCAACACACGAGTTTAACTCTGTAAGTTGAATGCACACATTGAAGACCGTTCTTTTAGGTAGCTACGTTTTGGTTTTAGAAGCAGACAGTTCTCCTTACAGCATATACTCCCATTCACTGGGAAATGTCCAAACGCAGCTCTTACCAGAAACGTGTTTCTAACTCCTGAATCTAAAGGGAGATTTAACTCACTTAGCTGAACAAACGCACAGCAGAGCAGATTGAAGGATACGTTTCTTCTGTGTTTCAGGCAGAGTTTTACTGCTATTTCGTTATATGCGGGAATAGTGCTGGAAATGCCTGTTTTGAGATCTCTCCACAGAAAGCGTTTCCAGACTTCCCCTTCAACACACGAGTTTAACTCTGTAAGTTGAATGCACACATTGAAGACCGTTCTGTTAGGTAGCTCCGTTTTGGTGTTAGAAGCAGACAGTTCTCCTTACAGCATATACTCACATTCACTGAGAAATGTCCAAACGCAGCTCTTACCAGAAACGTGTTTCTAACTCCTGAATCTAAAGGGAGATTTAACTCACTTAGCTGAACAAACGCACAGCAGAGCAGATTGAAGGATACGTTTCTTCTGTGTTTTAGGCAGAGTTTTACTGCTATTTCGTTATATGCGGGAATAGTGCTGGAAATGCCTGTTTTGAGATCTCTCCACAGAAAGCGTTTCCAGACTTCCCCTTCAACACACGAGTTTAACTCTGTAAGTTGAATGCACACATTGAAGACCGTTCTGTTAGGTAGCTCCGTTTTGGTTTTAGAAGCAGACAGTTCTCCTTACAGCATATACTCCCATTCACTGAGAAATGTCCAAACGCAGCTCTTACCAGAAACGTGTTTCTAACTCCTGAATCTAAAGGGAGATTTAACTCACTTAGCTGAACAAACGCACAGCAGAGCAGATTGAAGGATACGTTTCTTCTGTGTTTTAGGCAGAGTTTTACTGCTATTTCGTTATATGCGGGAATAGTGCTGAAAATGCCTGTTTTGAGATCTCTCCACAGAAAGCGTTTCCAGACTTCCCCTTCAACACACGAGTTTAACTCTGTAAGTTGAATGCACACATTGAAGACCGTTCTGTTAGGTAGCTCCGTTTTGGTTTTAGAAGCAGACAGTTCTCCTTACAGCATATACTCCTATTCACTGAGAAATGTCCAAACGCAGCTCTTACCAGAAACGTGTTTCTAACTCCTGAATCTAAAGGGAGATTTAACTCACTTAGCTGAACAAATGCACAGCAGAGCAGATTGAAGGATACGTTTCTTCTGTGTTTTAGGCAGAGCTTTACTACTATTTCGTTATATGCGGGAATAGTGCTGGAAATGCCTGGAAATGCCTGTTTTGAGATCTCTCCACAGAAAGCGTTTCCAGACTTCCCCTTCAACACACGAGTTTAACTCTGTAAGTTGAATGCACACATTGAAGACCGTTCTGTTAGGTAGCTCCGTTTTGGTTTTAGAAGCAGACAGTTCTCCTTACAGCATATACTCCCATTCACTGAGAAATGTCCAAACGCAGCTCTTACCAGAAACGTGTTTCTAACTCCTGAATCTAAAGGGAGATTTAACTCACTTAGCTGAACAAACGCACAGCAGAGCAGATTGAAGGATACGTTTCTTCTGTGTTTTAGGCAGAGTTTTACTGCTATTTCGTTATATGCGGGAATATTGCTGGAAATGCCTGTTTTGAGATCTCTCCACAGAAAGCGTTTCCAGACTTCCCCTTCAACACACGAGTTTAACCCTGTAAGTTGAATGCACACATTGAAGACCGTTCTGTTAGGTAGCTCCGTTTTGGTTTTAGAAGCAGACAGTTCTCCTTACAGCATATACTCCCATTCACTGAGAAATGTCCAAACGCAGCTCTTACCAGAAACGTGTTTCTAACTCCTGAATCTAAAGGGAGATTTAACTCACTTAGCTGAACAAACGCACAGCAGAGCAGATTGAAGGATACGTTTCTTCTGTGTTTTAGGCAGAGTTTTACTGCTATTTCGTTATATGCGGGAATAGTGCTGGAAATGCCTGGAAATGCCTGTTTTGAGATCTCTCCTCAGAAAGCGTTTCCAGACTTCCCCTTCAACACACGAGTTTAACTCTGTAAGTTGAATGCACACATTGAAGACCGTTCTGTTAGGTAGCTCCGTTTTGGTGTTAGAAGCAGACAGTTCTCCTTACAGCATATACTCCCATTCACTGAGAAATGTCCAAACGCAGCTCTTACCAGAAACGTGTTTCTAACTCCTGAATCTAAAGGGAGATTTAACTCACTTAGCTGAACAAACGCACAGCAGAGCAGATTGAAGGATACGTTTCTTCTGTGTTTTAGGCAGAGTTCTACTGCTATTTCGTTATATGCGGGAATAGTGCTGGAAATGCCTGTTTTGAGATCTCTCCACAGAAAGCGTTTCCAGACTTCCCCTTCAACACACGAGTTTAACTCTGTAAGTTGAATGCACACATTGAAGACCGTTCTGTTAGGTAGCTCCGTTTTGGTTTTAGAAGCAGACAGTTCTCCTTACAGCATATACTCCCATTCACTGAGAAATGTCCAAACGCAGCTCTTACCAGAAACGTGTTTCTAACTCCTGAATCTAAAGGGAGATTTAACTCACTTAGCTGAACAAACGCACAGCAGAGCAGATTGAAGGATACGTTTCTTCTGTGTTTTAGGCAGAGTTTTACTGCTATTTCGTTATATGCGGGAATAGTGCTGGAAATGCCTGTTTTGAGATCTCTCCACAGAAAGCGTTTCCAGACTTCCCCTTCAACACACGAGTTTAACCCTGTAAGTTGAATGCACACATTGAAGACCGTTCTGTTAGGTAGCTCCGTTTTGGTTTTAGAAGCAGACAGTTCTCCTTACAGCATATACTCCCATTCACTGAGAAATGTCCAAACGCAGCTCTTACCAGAAACGTGTTTCTAACTCCTGAATCTAAAGGGAGATTTAACTCACTTAGCTGAACAAACGCACAGCAGAGCAGATTGAAGGATACGTTTCTTCTGTGTTTTAGGCAGAGTTTTACTGCTATTTCGTTATATGCGGGAATAGTGCTGGAAATGCCTGGAAATGCCTGTTTTGAGATCTCTCCTCAGAAAGCGTTTCCAGACTTCCCCTTCAACACACGAGTTTAACCCTGTAAGTTGAATGCACACATTGAAGACCGTTCTGTTAGGTAGCTCCGTTTTGGTTTTAGAAGCAGACAGTTCTCCTTACAGCATATACTCCCATTCACTGAGAAATGTCCAAACGCAGCTCTTACCAGAAACGTGTTTCTAACTCCTGAATCTAAAGGGAGATTTAACTCACTTAGCTGAACAAAGGCACAGCAGAGCAGATTGAAGGATACGTTTCTTCTGTGTTTTAGGCAGAGTTTTACTGCTATTTCGTTATATGCGGGAATAGTGCTGGAAATGCCTGTTTTGAGATCTCTCCACAGAAAGCGTTTCCAGACTTCCCCTTCAACACACGAGTTTAACTCTGTAAGTTGAATGCACACATTGAAGACCGTTCTGTTAGGTAGCTCCGTTTTGGTTTTAGAAGCAGACAGTTCTCCTTACAGCATATACTCCCATTCACTGAGAAATGTCCAAACGCAGCTCTTACCAAAAACGTGTTTCTAACTCCTGAATCTAAAGGGATATTTAACTCACTTAGCTGAACAAACGCACAGCAGAGCAGATTGAAGGATACGTTTCTTCTGTGTTTTAGGCAGAGTTTTACTGCTATTTCGTTACATGCGGGAATAGTGCTGGAAATGCCTGTTTTGAGATCTCTCCACAGAAAGCGTTTCCAGACTTCCCCTTCAACACACGAGTTTAACTCTGTAAGTTGAATGCACACATTGAAGACCGTTCTGTTAGGTAGCTCCGTTTTGGTTTTAGAAGCAGACAGTTCTCCTTACAGCATATACTCCCATTCACTGAGAAATGTCCAAACGCAGCTCTTACCAGAAACGTGTTTCTAACTCCTGAATCTAAAGGGAGATTTAAATCACTTAGCTGAACAAACGCACAGCAGAGCAGATTGAAGGATACGTTTCTTCTGTGTTTTAGGCAGAGTTTTACTGTTATTTCGTTATATGCGGGAATAGTGCTGGAAATGCCTGTTTTGAGATCTCTCCACAGAAAGCGTTTCCAGACTTCCCCTTCAACACACGAGTTTAACTCTGTAAGTTGAATGCACACATTGAAGACCGTTCTGTTAGGTAGCTCCGTTTTGGTTTTAGAAGCAGACAGTTCTCCTTACAGCATATACTCCCATTCACTGAGAAATGTCCAAACGCAGCTCTTACCAGAAACTTGTTTCTAACTCCTGAATCTAAAGGGAGATTTAACTCACTTAGCTGAACAAACGCACAGCAGAGCAGATTGAAGGATACGTTTCTTCTGTGTTTTAGGCAGAGTTTTACTGCTATTTCGTTATATGCGGGAATAGTGCTGGAAATGCCTGTTTTGAGATCTCTCCTCAGAAAGCGTTTCCAGACTTCCCCTTCAACACACGAGTTTAACTCTGTAAGTTGAATGCACACATTGAAGACCGTTCTGTTAGGTAGCTCCGTTTTGGTTTTAGAAGCAGACAGTTCTCCTTACAGCATATACTCCCATTCACTGAGAAATGTCCAAACGCAGCTCTTACCAGAAACGTGTTTCTAACTCCTGAATCTAAAGGGAGATTTAACTCACTTAGCTGAACAAACGCACAGCAGTGCAGATTGAAGGATACGTTTCTTCTGTGTTTTAGGCAGAGTTTTAATGCTATTTCGTTATATGCGGGATTAGTGCTGGAAAGGCCTGTTTTGAGATCTCTCCACAGAAAGCGTTTCCAGACTTCCCCTTCAACACACGAGTTTAACTCTGTAAGTTGAATGCACACATTGAAGACCGTTCTGTTAGGTAGCTCCGTTTTGGTTTTAGAAGCAGACAGTTCTCCTTACAGCATATACTCCCATTCACTGAGAAATGTCCAAACGCAGCTCTTACCAGAAACGTGTTTCTAACTCCTGAATCTAAAGGGAGATTTAACTCACTTAGCTGAACAAACGCACAGCAGAGCAGATTCAAGGATACGTTTCTTCTGTGTTTTAGGCAGAGTTTTACTGCTATTTCGTTATATGCGGGAATAGTGCTGGAAATGCCTGTTTTGAGATCTCTCCACAGAAAGCGTTTCCAGACTTCCCCTTCAACACAGGAGTTTAACTCTGTAAGTTGAATGCACACATTGAAGACCGTTCTGTTAGGTAGCTCCGTTTTGGTTTTAGAAGCAGACAGTTCTCCTTACAGCATATACTCCCATTCACTGAGAAATGTCCAAACGCAGCTTTTACCAGAAACGTGTTTCTAACTCCTGAATCTAAAGGGAGATTTAACTCACTTAGCTGAACAAACGCACAGCAGAGCAGATTGAAGGATACGTTTCTTCTGTGTTTTAGGCAGAGTTTTACTGCTATTTCGTTATATGCGGGAATAGTGCTGGAAATGCCTGTTTTGAGATCTCTCCACAGAAAGCGTTTCCAGACTTCCCCTTCAACACACGAGTTTAACTCTGTAAGTTGAATGCACACATTGAAGACCATTCTGTTAGGTAGCTCCGTTTTGGTTTTAGAAGCAGACAGTTCTCCTTACAGCATATACTCCCATTCACTGAGAAATGTCCAAACGCAGCTCTTACCAGAAACGTGTTTCTAACTCCTGAATCTAAAGGGAGATTTAACTCACTTAGCTGAACAAACGCACAGCAGAGCAGATTGAAGGATACGTTTCTTCTGTGTTTTAGGCAGAGTTTTACTGCTATTTCGTTATATGCGGGAATAGTGCTGGAAATGCCTGGAAATGCCTGTTTTGAGATCTCTCCACAGAAAGCGTTTCCAGACTTCCCCTTCAACACACGAGTTTAACTCTGTAAGTTGAATGCACACATTGAAGACCGTTCTGTTAGGTAGCTCCGTTTTGGTTTTAGAAGCAGACAGTTCTCCTTACAGCATATACTCCCATTCACTGAGAAATGTCCAAACGCAGCTCTTACCAGAAACGTGTTTCTAACTCCTGAATCTAAAGGGAGATTTAACTCACTTAGCTGAACAAACGCACAGCAGAGCAGATTGAAGGATACGTTTCTTCTGTGTTTTAGGCAGAGTTTTAATGCTATTTCGTTATATGCGGGATTAGTGCTGGAAAGGCCTGTTTTGAGATCTCTCCACAGAAAGCGTTTCCAGACTTCCCCTTCAACACACGAGTTTAACTCTGTAAGTTGAATGCACACATTGAAGACCGTTCTGTTAGGTAGCTCCGTTTTGGTTTTAGAAGCAGACAGTTCTCCTTACAGCATATACTCCCATTCACTGAGAAATGTCCAAACGCAGCTCTTACCAGAAACGTTTTTCTAACTCCTGAATCTAAAGGGAGATTTAACTCACTTAGCTGAACAAACGCACAGCAGAGCATATTGAAGGATACGTTTCTTCTGTGTTTTAGGCAGAGTTTTACTGCTATTTCGTTATATGCGGGAATAGTGCTGGAAATGCCTGTTTTGAGATCTCTCCACAGAAAGCGTTTCCAGACTTCCCCTTCAACACACGAGTTTAACTCTGTAAGTTGAATGCACACATTGAAGACCGTTCTGTTAGGTAGCTCCGTTTTGGTTTTAGAAGCAGACAGTTCTCCTTACAGCATATACTCCCATTCACTGAGAAATGTCCAAACGCAGCTCTTACCAGAAACGTTTTTCTAACTCCTGAATCTAAAGGGAGATTTAACTCACTTAGCTGAACAAACGCACAGCAGAGCAGATTGAAGGATACGTTTCTTCTGTGTTTTAGGCAGAGTTTTACTGCTATTTCGTTATATGCGGGAATAGTGCTGGAAATGCCTGTTTTGAGATCTCTCCACAGAAAGCGTTTCCAGACTTCCCCTTCAACACACGAGTTTAACTCTGTAAGTTGAATGCACACATTGAAGACCGTTCTGTTAGGTAGCTCCGCTTTGGTTTTAGAAGCAGACAGTTCTCCTTACAGCATATACTCCCATTCACTGAGAAATGTCCAAACGCAGCTCTTACCAGAAACGTGTTTCTAACTCCTGAATCTAAAGGGAGATTTAACTCACTTAGCTGAACAAACGCACAGCAGAGCAGATTGAAGGATACGTTTCTTCTGTGTTTTAGGCAGAGTTTTACTGCTATTTCGTTATATGCGGGAATAGTGCTGGAAATGCCTGTTTTGAGATCTCTCCTCAGAAAGCGTTTCCAGACTTCCCCTTCAACACACGAGTTTAACTCTGTAAGTTGAATGCACACATTGAAGACCGTTCTGTTAGGTAGCTCCGTTTTGGTTTTAGAAGCAGACAGTTCTCCTTACAGCATATACTCCCATTCACTGAGAAATGTCCAAACGCAGCTCTTACCAGAAACGTGTTTCTAACTCCTGAATCTAAAGGGAGATTTAACTCACTTAGCTGAACAAACGCACAGCAGAGCAGATTGAAGGATACGTTTCTTCTGTGTTTTAGGCAGAGTTTTACTGCTATTTCGTTATATGCGGGAATAGTGCTGGAAATGCCTGGAAATGCCTGTTTTGAGATCTCTCCACAGAAAGCGTTTCCAGACTTCCCCTTCAACACACGAGTTTAACTCTGTAAGTTGAATGCACACATTGAAGACCGTTCTGTTAGGTAGCTCCGTTTTGGTTTTAGAAGCAGACAGTTCTCCTTACAGCATATACTCCCATTCACTGAGAAATGTCCAAACGCAGCTCTTACCAGAAACGTGTTTCTAACTCCTGAATCTAAAGGGAGATTTAACTCACTTAGCTGAACAAACGCACAGCAGAGCAGATTGAAGGATACGTTTCTTCTGTGTTTTAGGCAGAGTTTTAATGCTATTTCGTTATATGCGGGATTAGTGCTGGAAAGGCCTGTTTTGAGATCTCTCCACAGAAAGCGTTTCCAGACTTCCCCTTCAACACACGAGTTTAACTCTGTAAGTTGAATGCACACATTGAAGACCGTTCTGTTAGGTAGCTCCGTTTTGGTTTTAGAAGCAGACAGTTCTCCTTACAGCATATACTCCCATTCACTGAGAAATGTCCAAACGCAGCTCTTACCAGAAACGTGTTTCTAACTCCTGAATCTAAAGGGAGATTTAACTCACTTAGCTGAACAAACGCACAGCAGAGCAGATTGATGGATACGTTTCTTCTGTGTTTTAGGCAGAGTTTTACTGCTATTTCGTTATATGCCGGAATAGTGCTGGAAATGCCTGTTTTGAGATCTCTCCACAGAAAGCGTTTCCAGACTTCCCCTTCAACACAGGAGTTTAACTCTGTAAGTTGAATGCACACATTGAAGACCGTTCTGTTAGGTAGCTCCGTTTTGGTTTTAGAAGCAGACAGTTCTCCTTACAGCATATACTCCCATTCACTGAGAAATGTCCAAACGCAGCTTTTACCAGAAACGTGTTTCTAACTCCTGAATCTAAAGGGAGATTTAACTCACTTAGCTGAACAAACGCACAGCAGAGCAGATTGAAGGATACGTTTCTTCTGTGTTTTAGGCAGAGTTTTACTGCTATTTCGTTATATGCGGGAATAGTGCTGGAAATGCCTGTTTTGAGATCTCTCCACAGAAAGCGTTTCCAGACTTCCCCTTCAACACACGAGTTTAACTCTGTAAGTTGAATGCACACATTGAAGACCGTTCTGTTAGGTAGCTCCGTTTTGGTTTTAGAAGCAGACAGTTCTCCTTACAGCATATACTCCCATTCACTGAGAAATGTCCAAACGCAGCTCTTACCAGAAACGTGTTTCTAACTCCTGAATCTAAAGGGAGATTTAACTCACTTAGCTGAACAAACGCACAGCAGAGCAGATTGAAGGATACGTTTCTTCTGTGTTTTAGGCAGAGTTTTACTGCTATTTCGTTATATGCGGGAATAGTGCTGGAAATGCCTGGAAATGCCTGTTTTGAGATCTCTCCACAGAAAGCGTTTCCAGACTTCCCCTTCAACACACGAGTTTAACTCTGTAAGTTGAATGCACACATTGAAGACCGTTCTGTTAGGTAGCTCCGTTTTGGTTTTAGAAGCAGACAGTTCTCCTTACAGCATATACTCCCATTCACTGAGAAATGTCCAAACGCAGCTCTTACCAGAAACGTGTTTCTAACTCCTGAATCTAAAGGGAGATTTACCTCACTTAGCTGAACAATCGCACAGCAGAGCAGATTGAAGGATACGTTTCTTCTGTGTTTTAGGCAGAGTTTTAATGCTATTTCGTTATATGCGGGATTAGTGCTGGAAAGGCCTGTTTTGAGATCTCTCCACAGAAAGCGTTTCCAGACTTCCCCTTCAACACACGAGTTTAACTCTGTAAGTTGAATGCACACATTGAAGACCGTTCTGTTAGGTAGCTCCGTTTTGGTTTTAGAAGCAGACAGTTCTCCTTACAGCATATACTCCCATTCACTGAGAAATGTCCAAACGCAGCTCTTACCAGAAACGTTTTTCTAACTCCTGAATCTAAAGGGAGATTTAACTCACTTAGCTGAACAAACGCACAGCAGAGCAGATTGAAGGATACGTTTCTTCTGTGTTTTAGGCAGAGTTTTACTGCTATTTCGTTATATGCGGGAATAGTGCTGGAAATGCCTGTTTTGAGATCTCTCCACAGAAAGCGTTTCCAGACTTCCCCTTCAACACACGAGTTTAACTCTGTAAGTTGAATGCACACATTGAAGACCGTTCTGTTAGGTAGCTCCGTTTTGGTTTTAGAAGCAGACAGTTCTCCTTACAGCATATACTCCCATTCACTGAGAAATGTCCAAACGCAGCTCTTACCAGAAACGTGTTTCTAACTCCTGAATCTAAAGGGAGATTTAACTCACTTAGCTGAACAAACGCACAGCAGAGCAGATTGAAGGATACGTTTCTTCTGTGTTTTAGGCAGAGTTTTACTGCTATTTCGTTATATGCGGGAATAGTGCTGGAAATGCCTGTTTTGAGATCTCTCCACAGAAAGCGTTTCCAGACTTCCCCTTCAACACACGAGTTTAACTCTGTAAGTTGAATGCACACATTGAAGACCGTTCTGTTAGGTAGCTCCGTTTTGGTTTTAGAAGCAGACAGTTCTCCTTACAGCATATACTCCCATTCACTGAGAAATGTCCAAACGCAGCTCTTACCAGAAACGTGTTTCTAACTCCTGAATCTAAAGGGAGATTTAACTCACTTAGCTGAACAAACGCACAGCAGAGCAGATTGAAGGATACGTTTCTTCTATGTTTTAGGCAGAGTTTTACTGCTATTTCGTTATATGCGGGAATAGTGCTGGAAATGCCTGTTTTGAGATCTCTCCACGGAAAGCGTTTCCAGACTTCCCCTTCAACACACGAGTTTAACTCTGTAAGTTGAATGCAAAAATTGAAGACCGTTCTGTTTGGTAGCTCCGTTTTGGTTTTAGAAGCAGACAGTTCTCCTTACAGCATATACTCCCATTCACTGAGAAATGTCCAAACGCAGCTCTTACCAGAAACGTGTTTCTAACTCCTGAATCTAAAGGGAGATTTAACTCACTTAGCTGAACAAACGCACAGCAGAGCAGATTGAAGGATACGTTTCTTCTGTGTTTTAGGCAGAGTTTTACTGTTATTTCGTTATATGCGGGAATAGTGCTGGAAATGCCTGTTTTGAGATCTCTCCACAGAAAGCGTTTCCAGACTTCCCCTTCAACACACGAGTTTAACTCTGTAAGTTGAATGCACACATTGAAGACCGTTCTGTTAGGTAGCTCCGTTTTGGTTTTAGAAGCAGACAGTTCTCCTTACAGCATATACTCCCATTCACTGAGAAATGTCCAAACGCAGCTCTTACCAGAAACGTGTTTCTAACTCCTGAATCTAAAGGGAGATTTAACTCACTTAGCTGAACAAACGCACAGCAGAGCAGATTGAAGGATACGTTTCTTCTGTGTTTTAGGCAGAGTTTTACTGCTATTTCGTTATATGCGGGAATAGTGCTGGAAATGCCTGTTTTGAGATCTCTCCACAGAAAGCGTTTCCAGACTTCCCCTTCAACACACGAGTTTAACTCTGTAAGTTGAATGCACACATTGAAGACCGTTCTGTTAGGTAGCTCCGTTTTGGTTTTAGAAGCAGACAGTTCTCCTTACAGCATATACTCCCATTCACTGAGAAATGTCCAAACGCAGCTCTTACCAGAAACGTGTTTCTAACTCCTGAATCTAAAGGGAGATTTAACTCACTTAGCTGAACAAACGCACAGCAGAGCAGATTGAAGGATACGTTTCTTCTGTGTTTTAGGCAGAGTTTTACTGCTATTTCGTTATATGCGGGAATAGTGCTGGAAATGCCTGGAAATGCCTGTTTTGAGATCTCTCCACAGAAAGCGTTTCCAGACTTCCCCTTCAACACACGAGTTTAACTCTGTAAGTTGAATGCACACATTGAAGACCGTTCTGTTAGGTAGCTCCGTTTTGGTTTTAGAAGCAGACAGTTCTCCTTACAGCATATACTCCCATTCACTGAGAAATGTCCAAACGCAGCTCTTACCAGAAACGTGTTTCTAACTCCTGAATCTAAAGGGAGATTTAACTCACTTAGCTGAACAAACGCACAGCAGAGCAGATTGAAGGATACGTTTCTTCTGTGTTTTAGGCAGAGTTTTAATGCTATTTCGTTATATGCGGGATTAGTGCTGGAAAGGCCTGTTTTGAGATCTCTCCACAGAAAGCGTTTCCAGACTTCCCCTTCAACACACGAGTTTAACTCTGTAAGTTGAATGCACACATTGAAGACCGTTCTGTTAGGTAGCTCCGTTTTGGTTTTACAAGCAGACAGTTCTCCTTACAGCATATACTCCCATTCACTGAGAAATGTCCAAACGCAGCTCTTACCAGAAACGTGTTTCTAACTCCTGAATCTAAAGGGAGATTTAACTCACTTAGCTGAACAAACGCACAGAAGAGCAGATTGAAGGATACGTTTCTTCTGTGTTTTAGGCAGAGTTTTACTGCTATTTCGTTATATGCGGGAATAGTGCTGGAAATGCCTGTTTTGAGATCTCTCCACAGAAAGCGTTTCCAGACTTCCCCTTCAACACACGAGTTTAACTCTGTAAGTTGAATGCACACATTGAAGACCGTTCTGTTAGGTAGCTCCGTTTTGGTTTTAGAAGCAGACAGTTCTCCTTACAGCATATACTCCCATTCACTGAGAAATGTCCAAACGCAGCTCTTACCAGAAACGTGTTTCTAACTCCTGAATCTAAAGGGAGATTTAACTCACTTAGCTGAACAAACGCACAGCAGAGCAGATTGAAGGATACGTTTCTTCTGTGTTTTAGGCAGAGTTTTACTGCTATTTCGTTATATGCGGGAATAGTGCTGGAAATGCCTGTTTTGAGATCTCTCCACAGAAAGCGTTTCCAGACTTCCCCTTCAACACACGAGTTTAACTCTGTAAGTTGAATGCACACATTGAAGACCGTTCTGTTAGGTAGCTCCGTTTTGGTTTTAGAAGCAGACAGTTCTCCTTACAGCATATACTCCCATTCACTGAGAAATGTCCAAACGCAGCTCTTACCAGAAACGTGTTTCTAACTCCTGAATCTAAAGGGAGATTTAACTCACTTAGCTGAACAAACGCACAGCAGAGCAGATTGAAGGATACGTTTCTTCTATGTTTTAGGCAGAGTTTTACTGCTATTTCTTTATATGCGGGAATAGTGCTGGAAATGCCTGTTTTGAGATCTCTCCACGGAAAGCGTTTCCAGACTTCCCCTTCAACACACGAGTTTAACTCTGTAAGTTGAATGCAAAAATTGAAGACCGTTCTGTTTGGTAGCTCCGTTTTGGTTTTAGAAGCAGACAGTTCTCCTTACAGCATATACTCCCATTCACTGAGAAATGTCCAAACGCAGCTCTTACCAGAAACGTGTTTCTAACTCCTGAATCTAAAGGGAGATTTAACTCACTTAGCTGAACAAACGCACAGCAGAGCAGATTGAAGGATACGTTTCTTCTGTGTTTAAGGCAGAGTTTTACTGGTATTTCGTTATATGCGGGAATAGTGCTGGGAATGCCTGTTTCGAGATCTCTCCACAGAAAGCGTTTCCAGACTTCCCCTTCAACACACGAGTTTAACTCTGTAAGTTGAATGCACACATTGAAGACCGTTCTGTTAGGTAGCTCCGTTTTGGTTTTAGAAGCAGACAGTTCTCCTTACAGCATATACTCCCATTCACTGAGAAATGTCCAAACGCAGCTCTTACCAGAAACGTGTTTCTAACTCCTGAATCTAAAGGGAGATTTAACTCACTTAGCTGAACAAATGCACAGCAGAGCAGATTGAAGGATACGTTTCTTCTGTGTTTTAGGCAGAGCTTTACTGCTATTTCGTTATATGCGGGAATAGTGCTGGAAATGCCTGGAAATGCCTGTTTTGAGATCTCTCCACAGAAAGCGTTTCCAGACTTCCCCTTCAACACACGAGTTTAACTCTGTAAGTTGAATGCACACATTGAAGACCGTTCTGTTAGGTAGCTCCGTTTTGGTTTTAGAAGCAGACAGTTCTCCTTAGAGCATATACTCCCATTCACTGAGAAATGTCCAAACGCAACTCTTACCAGAAACGTGTTTCTAACTCCTGAATCTAAAGGGAGATTTAACTCACTTAGCTGAACAAACGCACAGCAGAGCAGATTGAAGGATACGTTTCTTCTGTGTTTTAGGCAGAGTTTTACTGCTATTTCGTTATATGCGGGAATAGTGCTGGAAATGCCTGTTTTGAGATCTCTCCACAGAAAGCGTTTCCAGACTTCCCCTTCAACACACGAGTTTAACTCTGTAAGTTGAATGCACACATTGAAGACCGTTCTGTTAGGTAGCTCCGTTTTGGTTTTAGAAGCAGACAGTTCTCCTTACAGCATATACTCCCATTCACTGAGAAATGTCCAAACGCAGCTCTTACCAGAAACGTGTTTCTAACTCCTGAATCTAAAGGGAGATTTAACTCACTTAGCTGAACAAATGCACAGCAGAGCAGATTGAAGGATACGTTTCTTCTGTGTTTTAGGCAGAGCTTTACTGCTATTTCGTTATATGCGGGAATAGTTCTGGAAATGCCTGGAAATGCCTCTTTTGAGATCTCTCCACAGAAAGCGTTTCCAGACTTCCCCTTCAACACACGAGTTTAACTCTGTAAGTTGAATGCACACATTGAAGACCGTTCTGTTAGGTAGCTCCGTTTTGGTTTTAGAAGCAGACAGTTCTCCTTACAGCATATACCCCCATTCACTGAGAGATGTCCAAACGCAACTCTTACCAGAAACGTGTTTCTAACTCCTGAATCTAAACGGAGATTTAACTCACTTAGCTGAACAAACGCACAGCAGAGCAGATTGAAGGATACGTTTCTTCTGTGTTTTAGGCAGAGTTTTACTGCTATTTCGTTATATGCGGGAATAGTGCTGGAAATGCCTGTTTTGAGATCTCTCCACAGAAAGCGTTTCCAGACTTCCCCTTCAACACACGAGTTTAACTCTGTACGTTGAATGCACACATTGAAGACCGTTCTGTTAGGTAGCTCCGTTTTGGTTTTAGAAGCAGACAGTTCTCCTTACAGCATATACTCCCATTCACTGAGAAATATCCAAACGCAGCTCTTACCAGAAACGTGTTTCTAACTCCTGAATCTAAACGGAGATTTAACTCACTTAGCTGAACAAATGCACAGCAGAGCAGATTGAAGGATACGTTTCTTCTGTGTTTTAGGCAGAGCTTTACTGCTATTTCGTTATATGCGGGAATAGTGCTGGAAATGCCTGGAAATGCCTGTTTTGAGATCTCTCCACAGAAAGCGTTTCCAGACTTCCCCTTCAACACACGAGTTTAACTCTGTAAGTTGAATGCACACATTGAAGACCGTTCTGTTAGGTAGCTCCGTTTTGGTTTTAGAAGCAGACAGTTCTCCTTACAGCATATACTCCCATTCACTGAGAAATGTCCAAACGCAACTCTTACCAGAAACGTGTTTCTAACTCCTGAATTTAAAGGGAGATTTAACTCACTTAGCTGAACAAACGCACAGCAGAGCAGATTGAAGGATACGTTTCTTCTGTGTTTTAGGCAGAGTTTTACTGCTATTTCGTTATATGCGGGAATAGTGCTGGAAATGCCTGTTTTGAGATCTCTCCACAGAAAGCGTTTCCAGACTTCCCCTTCAACACACGAGTTTAACTCTGTAAGTTGAATGCACACATTGAAGACCGTTCTGTTAGGTAGCTCCGTTTTGGTTTTAGAAGCAGACAGTTCTCCTTACAGCATATACTCCCATTCACTGAGAAATGTCCAAACGCAGCTCTTACCAGAAACGTGTTTCTAACTCCTGAATCTAAAGGGAGATTTAACTCACTTAGCTGAACAAATGCACAGCAGAGCAGATTGAAGGATACGTTTCTTCTGTGTTTTAGGCAGAGCTTTACTGCTATTTCGTTATATGCGGGAATAGTGCTGGAAATGCCTGGAAATGCCTCTTTTGAGATCTCTCCACAGAAAGCGTTTCCAGACTTCCCCTTCAACACACGAGTTTAACTCTGTAAGTTGAATGCACACATTGAAGACCGTTCTGTTAGGTAGCTCCGTTTTGGTTTTAGAAGCAGACAGTTCTCCTTACAGCATATACCCCCATTCACTGAGAAATGTCCAAACGCAACTCTTACCAGAAACGTGTTTCTAACTCCTGAATCTAAAGGGAGATTTAACTCACTTAGCTGAACAAACGCACAGCAGAGCAGATTGAACGATACGTTTCTTCTGTGTTTTAGGCAGAGTTTTACTGCTATTTCGTTATATGCGGGAATAGTGCTGGAAATGCCTGTTTTGAGATCTCTCCACAGAAAGCGTTTCCAGACTTCCCCTTCAACACACGAGTTTAACTCTGTAAGTTGAATGCACACATTGAAGACCGTTCTGTTAGGTAGCTCCGTTTTGGTTTTAGAAGCAGACAGTTCTCCTTACAGCATATACTCCCATTCACTGAGAAATGTCCAAACGCAGCTCTTACCAGAAACGTGTTTCTAACTCCTGAATCTAAAGGGAGATTTAACTCACTTAGCTGAACTAACGCACAGCAGAGCAGATTGAAGGATACGTTTCTTCTATGTTTTAGGCAGAGTTTTACTGCTATTTCGTTATATGCGGGAATAATGCTGGAAATGCCTGTTTTGAGATCTCTCCACAGAAAGCGTTTCCAGACTTCCCCTTCAACACACGAGTTTAACTCTGTAAGTTGAATGCAAAAATTGAAGACCGTTCTGTTTGGTAGCTCCGTTTTGGTTTTAGAAGCAGACAGTTCTCCTTACAGCATATACTCACATTCACTGAGAAATGTCCAAACGCAGCTCTTACCAGAAACGTGTTTCTAACTCCTGAATCTAAAGGGAGATTTAACTCACTTAGCTGAACAAACGCACAGCAGAGCAGATTGAAGGATACGTTTCTTCTGTGTTTAAGGCAGAGTTTTACTGCTATTTCGTTATATGCGGGAATAGTGCTGGAAATGCCTGTTTTGAGATCTCTCCACAGAAAGCGTTTCCAGACTTCCCCTTCAACACACGAGTTTAACTCTGTAAGATGAATGCACACATTGAAGACCGTTCTGTTAGGTAGCTCAGTTTTGGTTTTAGAAGCAGACAGTTCTCCTTACAGCATATACTCCCATTCACTGAGAAATGTCCAAACGCAGCTCTTACCAGAAACGTGTTTCTAACTCCTGAATCTAAAGGGAGATTTAACTCACTTAGCTGAACAAACGCACAGCAGAGCAGATTGAAGGATACGTTTCTTCTGTGTTTTAGGCAGAGTTTTACTGCTATTTCGTTATATGCGGGAATAGTGCTGGAAATGCCTGTTTTGAGATCTCTCCACAGAAAGCGTTTCCAGACTTCCCCTTCAACACACGAGTTTAACTCTGTAAGTTGAATGCACACATTGAAGACCGTTCTGTTAGGTAGCTCCGTTTTGGTTTTAGAAGCAGACAGTTCTCCTTACAGCATATACTCCCATTCACTGAGAAATGTCCAAACGCAGCTCTTACCAGAAACGTGTTTCTAACTCCTGAATCTAAAGGGAGATTTAAGTCACTTAGCTGAACAAACGCACAGCAGAGCAGATTGAAGGATACGTTTCTTCTATGTTTTAGGCACAGTTTTACTGCGATTTCGTTATATGCGGGAATAGTGCTGGAAATGCCTGTTTTGAGATCTCTCCACAGAAAGCGTTTCCAGACTTCCCCTTCAACACACGAGTTTAACTCTGTAAGTTGAATGCACACATTGAAGACCGTTCTGTTAGGTAGCTCCGTTTTGGTTTTAGAAGCAGACAGTTCTCCTTACAGCATATACTCCCATTCACTGAGAAATGTCCAAACGCAGCTCTTACCAGAAACGTGTTTCTAACTCCTGAATCTAAAGGGAGATTTAACTCACTTAGCTGAACAAACGCACAGCAGAGCAGATTGAAGGATACGTTTCTTCTGTGTTTTAGGCAGAGTTTTACTGCTATTTCGTTATATGCGGGATAGTGCTGGAAATGCCTGTTTTGAGATCTCTCCACAGAAAGCGTTTCCAGACTTCCCCTTCAACACACGAGTTTAACTCTGTAAGTTGAATGCACACATTGAAGACCGTTCTGTTAGGTAGCTCCGTTTTGGTTTTAGAAGCAGACAGTTCTCCTTACAGCATATACTCCCATTCACTGAGACATGTCCAAACGCAGCTCTTACCAGAAACGTGTTTCTAACTCCTGAATCTAAAGGGAGATTTAACTCACTTAGCTGAACAAACGCACAGCAGAGCAGATTGAAGGATACGTTTCTTCTGTGTTTTAGGCAGAGTTTTACTGCTATTTCGTTATATGCGGGAATAGTGCTGGAAATGCCTGTTTTGAGATCTCTCCACAGAAAGCGTTTCCAGACTTCCCCTTCAACACACGAGTTTAACTCTGTAAGTTGAATGCAGACATTGAAGACCGTTCTGTTAGGTAGCTCCGTTTTGGTTTTAGAAGCAGACAGTTCTCCTTACAGCATATACTCCCATTCACTGAGAAATGTCCAAACGCAGCTCTTACCAGAAACGTGTTTCTAACTCCTGAATCTAAAGGGAGATTTAACTCACTTAGCTGAACAAACGCACAGCAGAGCAGATTGAAGGATACGTTTCTTCTATGTTTTAGGCAGAGTTTTACTGCTATTTCGTTATATGCGGGAATAGTGCTGGAAATGCCTGTTTTGAGATCTCTCCACAGAAAGCGTTTCCAGACTTCCCCTTCAACACACGAGTTTAACTCTGTAAGTTGAATGCAAAAATTGAAAACCGTTCTGTTTGGTAGCTCCGTTTTGGTTTTAGAAGCAGACAGTTCTCCTTACAGCATATACTCCCATTCACTGAGAAATGTCCAAACGCAGCTCTTACCAGAAACATGTTTCTAACTCCTGAATCTAAAGGGAGATTTAACTCACTTAGCTGAACAAACGCACAGCAGAGCAGATTGAAGGATACGTTTCTTCTGTGTTTAAGGCAGAGTTTTACTGCTATTTCGTTATATGCGGGAATAGTGCTGGAAATGCCTGTTTTGAGATCTCTCCACAGAAAGCGTTTCCAGACTTCCCCTTCAACACACGAGTTTAACTCTGTAAGTTGAATGCACACATTGAAGACCGTTCTGTTAGGTAGCTCCGTTTTGGTTTTAGAAGCAGACAGTTCTCCTTACAGCATATACTCCCATTCACTGAGAAATGTCCAAACGCAGCTCTTACCAGAAACGTGTTTCTAACTCCTGAATCTAAAGGGAGATTTAAGTCACTTAGCTGAACAAACGCACAGCAGAGCAGATTGAAGGATACGTTTCTTCTATGTTTTAGGCACAGTTTTACTGCGATTTCGTTATATGCGGGAATAGTGCTGGAAATACCTGTTTTGAGATCTCTCCACAGAAAGCGTTTCCAGACTTCCCCTTCAACACACGAGTTTAACTCTGTAAGTTGAATGCACACATTGAAGACCGTTCTGTTAGGTAGCTCCGTTTTGGTTTTAGAAGCAGACAGTTCTCCTTACAGCATATACTCCCATTCACTGAGAAATGTCCAAACGCAGCTCTTACCAGAAACGTGTTTCTAACTCCTGAATCTAAAGGGAGATTTAACTCACTTAGCTGAACAAACGCACAGCAGAGCAGATTGAAGGATACGTTTCTTCTGTGTTTTAGGCAGAGTTTTACTGCTATTTCGTTATATGCGGGATAGTGCTGGAAATGCCTGTTTTGAGATCTCTCCACAGAAAGCGTTTCCAGACTTCCCCTTCAACACACGAGTTTAACTCTGTAAGTTGAATGCACACATTGAAGACCGTTCTGTTAGGTAGCTCCGTTTTGGTTTTAGAAGCAGACAGTTCTCCTTACAGCATATACTCCCATTCACTGAGACATGTCCAAACGCAGCTCTTACCAGAAACGTGTTTCTAACTCCTGAATCTAAAGGGAGATTTAACTCACTTAGCTGAACAAACGCACAGCAGAGCAGATTGAAGGATACGTTTCTTCTGTGTTTTAGGCAGAGTTTTACTGCTATTTCGTTATATGCGGGAATAGTGCTGGAAATGCCTGTTTTGAGATCTCTCCACAGAAAGCGTTTCCAGACTTCCCCTTCAACACACGAGTTTAACTCTGTAAGTTGAATGCAGACATTGAAGACCGTTCTGTTAGGTAGCTCCGTTTTGGTTTTAGAAGCAGACAGTTCTCCTTACAGCATATACTCCCATTCACTGAGAAATGTCCAAACGCAGCTCTTACCAGAAACGTGTTTCTAACTCCTGAATCTAAAGGGAGATTTAACTCACTTAGCTGAACAAACGCACAGCAGAGCAGATTGAAGGATACGTTTCTTCTATGTTTTAGGCAGAGTTTTACTGCTATTTCGTTATATGCGGGAATAGTGCTGGAAATGCCTGTTTTGAGATCTCTCCACAGAAAGCGTTTCCAGACTTCCCCTTCAACACACGAGTTTAACTCTGTAAGTTGAATGCAAAAATTGAAAACCGTTCTGCTTGGTAGCTCCGTTTTGGTTTTAGAAGCAGACAGTTCTCCTTACAGCATATACTCCCATTCACTGAGAAATGTCCAAACGCAGCTCTTACCAGAAACATGTTTCTAACTCCTGAATCTAAAGGGAGATTTAACTCACTTAGCTGAACAAACGCACAGCAGAGCAGATTGAAGGATACGTTTCTTCTGTGTTTAAGGCAGAGTTTTACTGCTATATCGTTATATGCGGGAATAGTGCTGGAAATGCCTGTTTTGAGATCTCTCCACAGAAAGCGTTTCCAGACTTCCCCTTCAACACACGAGTTTAACTCTGTAAGTTGAATGCACACATTGAAGACCGTTCTGTTTGGTAGCTCCGTTTTGGTTTTAGAAGCAGACAGTTCTCCTTACAGCATATACTCCCATTAACTGAGAAATGTCCAAACGCAGCTCTTACCAGAAACGTGTTTCTAACTCCTGAATCTAAAGGGAGATTTAACTCACTTAGCTGAACAAACGCACAGCAGAGCAGATTGAAGGATACGTTTCTTCTGTGTTTTAGGCAGAGTTTTACTGCTATTTCGTTATATGCGGGAATAGTGCTGGAAATGCCTGTTTTGAGATCTCTCCACAGAAAGCGTTTCCAGACTTCCCCGTCAACACACGAGTTTAACTCTGTAAGTTGAATGCACACATTGAAGACCGTTCTGTTAGGTACCTCCGTTTCGGTTTTAGAAGCAGACAGTTCTCCTTACAGCATATACTCCCATTCACTGAGAAATGTCCAAACGCAGCTCTTACCAGAAACGTGTTTCTAACTCCTGAATCTAAAGGGAGATTTAACTCACTTAGCTGAACAAACGCACAGCAGAGCAGATTGAAGGATACGTTTCTTCTATGTTTTAGGCACAGTTTTACTGCTATTTCGTTATATGCGGGAATAGTGCTGGAAATGCCTGTTTTGAGATCTCTCTACAGAAAGCGTTTCCAGACTTCCCCTTCAACACACGAGTTTAACTCTGTAAGTTGAATGCAAAAATTGAAGACCGTTCTGTTTGGTAGCTCCGTTTTGGTTTTAGAAGCAGACAGTTCTCCTTACAGCATATACTCCCATTCACTGAGAAATGTCCAAACGCAGCTCTTACCAGAAACGTGTTTCTAACTCCTGAATCTAAAGGGAGATTTAACTCACTTAGCTGAACAAACGCACAGCACAGCAGATTGAAGGATACGTTTCTTCTGTGTTTAAGGCAGAGTTTTACTGCTATTTCGTTATATGCGGGAATAGTGCTGGAAATGCCTGTTTTGAGATCTCTCCACAGAAAGCGTTTCCAGACTTCCCCTTCAACACACGAGTTTAACTCTGTATGTTGAATGCACACATTGAAGACTGTTCTGTTAGGTAGCTCAGTTTTGGTTTTAGAAGCAGACATTTCTCCTTACAGCGTATACTCCCATTCACTGAGAAATGTCCAAACGCAGCTCTTACCAGAAACGTGTTTCTAACTCCTGAATCTAAAGGGAGATTTAACTCACTTAGCTGAACAAACGCACAGCAGAGCAGATTGAAGGATACGTTTCTTCTGTGTTTTAGGCAGAGTTTTACTGCTATTTCGTTATATGCGGGAATAGTGCTGGAAATGCCTGTTTTGAGATCTCTCCACAGAAAGCGTTTCCAGACTTCCCCTTCAACACACGAGTTTAACTCTGTAAGTTGAATGCACACATTGAAGACCGTTCTGTTAGGTAGCTCCGTTTTGGTTTTAGAAGCAGACATTTCTCCTTACAGCGTATACTCCCATTCACTGAGAAATGTCCAAACGCAGCTCTTACCAGAAACGTGTTTCTAACTCCTGAATCTAAAGGGAGATTTAACTCACTTAGCTGAACAAACGCACAGCAGAGCAGATTGAAGGATACGTTTCTTCTGTGTTTTAGGCAGAGTTTTACTGCTATTTCGTTATATGCGGGAATAGTGCTGGAAATGCCTGTTTTGAGATCTCTCCACAGAAAGCGTTTCCAGACTTCCCCTTCAACACACGAGTTTAACTCTGTAAGTTGAATGCACACATTGAAGACCGTTCTGTTAGGTAGCTCCGTTTTGGTTTTAGAAGCAGACAGTTCTCCTTACAGCATATACTCCCATTCACTGAGAAATGTCCAAACGCAGCTCTTACCAGAAACGTGTTTCTAACTCCTGAATCTAAAGGGAGATTTAACTCACTTAGCTGAACAAACGCACAGCAGAGCAGATTGAAGGATACGTTTCTTCTGTGTTTTAGGCAGAGTTTTACTGCTATTTCGTTATATGCGGGAATAGTGCTGGAAATGCCTGTTTTGAGATCTCTCCACAGAAAGCGTTTCCAGACTTCCCCTTCAACACACGAGTTTAACTCTGTAAGTTGAATGCACACATTGAAGACCGTTCTGTTAGGTAGCTCCGTTTTGGTTTTAGAAGCAGACAGTTCTCCTTACAGCATATACTCCCATTCACTGAGAAATGTCCAAACGCAGCTCTTACCAGAAACGTGTTTCTAACTCCTGAATCTAAAGGGAGATTTAACTCACTTAGCTGAACAAACGCACAGCAGAGCAGATTGAAGGATACGTTTCTTCTGTGTTTTAGGCAGAGTTTTACTGCTATTTCGTTATATGCGGGAATAGTGCTGGAAATGCCTGTTTTGAGATCTCTCCACAGAAAGCGTTTCCAGACTTCCCCTTCAACACACGAGTTTAACTCTGTAAGTTGAATGCACACATTGAAGACCGTTCTGTTAGGTAGCTCCGTTTTGGTTTTAGAAGCAGACAGTTCTCCTTACAGCATATACTCCCATTCACTGAGAAATGTCCAAACGCAGCTCTTACCAGAAACGTGTTTCTAACTCCTGAATCTAAAGGGAGATTTAACTCACTTAGCTGAACAAACGCACAGCAGAGCAGATTGAAGGATACGTTTCTTCTGTGTTTTAGGCAGAGTTTTACTGCTATTTCGTTATATGCGGGAATAGTGCTGGAAATGCCTGGAAATGCCTGTTTTGAGATCTCTCCACAGAAAGCGTTTCCAGACTTCCCCTTCAACACACGAGTTTTACTCTGTAAGTTGAATGCACACATTGAAGACCGTTCTGTTAGGTAGCTCCGTTTTGGTTTTAGAAGCAGACAGTTCTCCTTACAGCATATACTCCCATTCACTGAGAAATGTCCAAACGCAGCTCTTACCAGAAACGTGTTTCTAACTCCTGAATCTAAAGGGAGATTTAACTCACTTAGCTGAACAAAGGCACAGCAGAGCAGATTGAAGGATACGTTTCTTCTGTGTTTTAGGCAGAGTTTTACTGCTATTTCGTTATATGCGGGAATAGTGCTGGAAATGCCTGTTTTGAGATCTCTCCACAGAAAGCGTTTCCAGACTTCCCCTTCAACACACGAGTTTAACTCTGTAAGTTGAATGCACACATTGAAGACCGTTCTGTTAGGTAGCTCCGTTTTGGTTTTAGAAGCAGACAGTTCTCCTTACAGCATATACTCCCATTCACTGAGAAATGTCCAAACGCAGCTCTTACCAAAAACGTGTTTCTAACTCCTGAATCTAAAGGGAGATTTAACTCACTTAGCTGAACAAACGCACAGCAGAGCAGATTGAAGGATACGTTTCTTCTGTGTTTTAGGCAGAGTTTTACTGCTATTTCGTTACATGCGGGAATAGTGCTGGAAATGCCTGTTTTGAGATCTCTCCACAGAAAGCGTTTCCAGACTTCCCCTTCAACACACGAGTTTAACTCTGTAAGTTGAATGCACACATTGAAGACCGTTCTGTTAGGTAGCTCCGTTTTGGTTTTAGAAGCAGACAGTTCTCCTTACAGCATATACTCCCATTCACTGAGAAATGTCCAAACGCAGCTCTTACCAGAAACGTGTTTCTAACTCCTGAATCTAAAGGGAGATTTAACTCCCTTAGCTGAACAAACGCACAGCAGAGCAGATTGAAGGATACGTTTCTTCTGTGTTTTAGGCAGAGTTTTACTGCTATTTCGTTATATGCGGGAATAGTGCTGGAAATGCCTGTTTTGAGATCTCTCCACAGAAAGCGTTTCCAGACTTCCCCTTCAACACACGAGTTTAACTCTGTAAGTTGAATGCACACATTGAAGACCGTTCTGTTAGGTAGCTCCGTTTTGGTTTTAGAAGCAGACAGTTCTCCTTACAGCATATACTCCCATTCACTGAGAAATGTCCAAACGCAGCTCTTACCAGAAACGTGTTTCTAACTCCTGAATCTAAAGGGAGATTTAACTCACTTAGCTGAACAAACGCACAGCAGAGCAGATTGAAGGATACGTTTCTTCTGTGTTTTAGGCAGAGTTTTACTGCTATTTCGTTATATGCGGGAATAGTGCTGGAAATGCCTGTTTTGAGATCTCTCCACAGAAAGCGTTTCCAGACTTCCCCTTCAACACACGAGTTTAACTCTGTAAGTTGAATGCACACATTGAAGACCGTTCTGTTAGGTAGCTCCGTTTTGGTTTTAGAAGCAGACAGTTCTCCTTACAGCATATACTCCCATTCACTGAGAAATGTCCAAACGCAGCTCTTACCAGAAACGTGTTTCTAACTCCTGAATCTAAAGGGAGATTTAACTCACTTAGCTGAACAAACGCACAGCAGAGCAGATTGAAGGATACGTTTCTTCTGTGTTTTAGGCAGAGTTTTACTGCTATTTCGTGATATGCGGGAATAGTGCTGGAAATGCCTGGAAATGCCTGTTTTGAGATCTCTCCACAGAAAGCGTTTCCAGACTTCCCCTTCAACACACGAGTTTAACTCTGTAAGTTGAATGCACACATTGAAGACCGTTCTGTTAGGTAGCTCCGTTTTGGTTTTAGAAGCAGACAGTTCTCCTTACAGCATATACTCCCATTCACTGAGAAATGTCCAAACGCAGCTCTTACCAGAAACGTGTTTCTAACTCCTGAATCTAAAGGGAGATTTAACTCACTTAGCTGAACAAACGCACAGCAGAGCAGATTGAAGGATACGTTTCTTCTGTGTTTTAGGCAGAGTTTTACTGCTATTTCGTTATATGCGGGAATAGTGCTGGAAATGCCTGTTTTGAGATCTCTCCACAGAAAGCGTTTCCAGACTTCCCCTTCAACACACGAGTTTAACTCTGTAAGTTGAATGCACACATTGAAGACCGTTCTGTTAGGTAGCTCCGTTTTGGTTTTAGAAGCAGACAGTTCTCCTTACAGCATATACTCCCATTCACTGAGAAATGTCCAAACGCAGCTCTTACCAGAAACGTGTTTCTAACTCCTGAATCTAAAGGGAGATTTAACTCACTTAGCTGAACAAACGCACAGCAGAGCAGATTGAAGGATACGTTTCTTCTGTGTTTTAGGCAGAGTTTTACTGCTATTTCGTTACATGCGGGAATAGTGCTGGAAATGCCTGTTTTGAGATCTCTCCACAGAAAGGGTTTCCAGACTTCCCCTTCAACACACGAGTTTAACTCTGTAAGTTGAATGCACACATTGAAGACCGTTCTGTTAGGTAGCTCCGTTTTGGTTTTAGAAGCAGACAGTTCTCCTTACAGCATATACCCCCATTCACTGAGAAATGTCCAAACGCAACTCTTACCAGAAACGTGTTTCTAACTCCTGAATCTAAAGGGAGATTTAACTCACTTAGCTGAACAAACGCACAGCAGAGCAGATTGAAGGATACGTTTCTTCTGTGTTTTAGGCAGAGTTTTACTGCTATTTCGTTATATGCGGGAATAGTGCTGGAAATGCCTGTTTTGAGATCTCTCCACAGAAAGCGTTTCCAGACTTCCCCTTCAACACACGAGTTTAACTCTGTAAGTTGAATGCACACATTGAAGACCGTTCTGTTAGGTAGCTCCGTTTTGGTTTTAGAAGCAGACAGTTCTCCTTACAGCATATACTCCCATTCACTGAGAAATGTCCAAACGCAGCTCTTACCAGAAACGTGTTTCTAACTCCTGAATCTAAAGGGAGATTTAACTCACTTAGCTGAACAAACGCACAGCAGAGCAGATTGAAGGATACGTGTCTTCTGTGTTTAAGGCAGAGTTTTACTGGTATTTCGTTATATGCGGGAATAGTGCTGGAAATGCCTGTTTTGAGATCTCTCCACAGAAAGCGTTTCCAGACTTCCCCTTCAACACACGAGTTTAACTCTGTAAGTTGAATGCACACATTGAAGACCGTTCTGTTAGGTAGCTCCGTTTTGGTTTTAGAAGCAGACAGTTCTCCTTACAGCATATACTCCCATTCACTGAGAAATGTCCAAACGCAGCTCTTACCAGAAACGTGTTTCTAACTCCTGAATCTAAAGGGAGATTTAACTCACTTAGCTGAACAAATGCACAGCAGAGCAGATTGAAGGATACGTTTCTTCTGTGTTTTAGGCAGAGCTTTACTGCTATTTCGTTATATGCGGGAATAGTGCTGGAAATGCCTGGAAATGCCTGTTTTGAGATCTCTCCACAGAAAGCGTTTCCAGACTTCCCCTTCAACACACGAGTTTAACTCTGTAAGTTGAATGCACACATTGAAGACCGTTCTGTTAGGTAGCTCCGTTTTGGTTTTAGAAGCAGACAGTTCTCCTTACAGCATATACTCCCATTCACTGAGAAATGTCCAAACGCAACTCTTACCAGAAACGTGTTTCTAACTCCTGAATCTAAAGGGAGATTTAACTCACTTAGCTGAACAAACGCACAGCAGAGCAGATTGAAGGATACGTTTCTTCTGTGTTTTAGGCAGAGTTTTACTGCTATTTCGTTATATGCGGGAATAGTGCTGGAAATGCCTGTTTTGAGATCTCTCCACAGAAAGCGTTTCCAGACTTCCCCTTCAACACACGAGTTTCACTCTGTAAGTTGAATGCACACATTGAAGACCGTTCTGTTAGGTAGCTCCGTTTTGGTTTTAGAAGCAGACAGTTCTCCTTACAGCATATACTCCCATTCACTGAGAAATGTCCAAACGCAGCTCTTACCAGAAACGTGTTTCTAACTCCTGAATCTAAAGGGAGATTTAACTCACTTAGCTGAACAAATGCACAGCAGAGCAGATTGAAGGATACGTTTCTTCTGTGTTTTAGGCAGAGCTTTACTGCTATTTCGTTATATGCGGGAATAGTGCTGGAAATGCCTGGAAATGCCTGTTTTGAGATCTCTCCACAGAAAGCGTTTCCAGACTTCCCCTTCAACACACGAGTTTAACTCTGTAAGTTGAATGCACACATTGAAGACCGTTCTGTTAGGTAGCTCCGTTTTGGTTTTAGAAGCAGACAGTTCTCCTTACAGCATATACCCCCATTCACTGAGAAATGTCCAAACGCAACTCTTACCAGAAACGTGTTTCTAACTCCTGAATCTAAAGGGAGATTTAACTCACTTAGCTGAACAAACGCACAGCAGAGCAGATTGAAGGATACGTTTCTTCTGTGTTTTAGGCAGAGTTTTACTGCTATTTTGTTATATGCGGGAATAGTGCTGGAAATGCCTGTTTTGAGATCTCTCCACAGAAAGCGTTTCCAGACTTCCCCTTCAACACACGAGTTTAACTCTGTAAGTTGAATGCACACATTGAAGACCGTTCTGTTAGGTAGCTCCGTTTTGGTTTTAGAAGCAGACAGTTCTCCTTACAGCATATACTCCCATTCACTGAGAAATGTCCAAACGCAGCTCTTACCAGAAACGTGTTTCTAACTCCTGAATCTAAAGGGAGATTTAACTCACTTAGCTGAACAAACGCACAGCAGATCAGATTGAAGGATACGTTTCTTCTATGTTTTAGGCAGAGTTTTACTGCTATTTCGTTATATGCGGGAATAGTGCTGGAAATGCCTGTTTTGAGATCTCTCCACAGAAAGCGTTTCCAGACTTCCCCTTCAACACACGAGTTTAACTCTGTAAGTTGAATGCAAAAATTGAAGACCGTTCTGTTTGGTAGCTCCGTTTTGGTTTTAGAAGCAGACAGTTCTCCTTACAGCATATACTCCCATTCACTGAGAAATGTCCAAACGCAGCTCTTACCAGAAACGTGTTTCTAACTCCTGAATCTAAAGGGAGATTTAACTCACTTAGCTGAACAAACGCACAGCAGAGCAGATTGAAGGATACGTTTCTTCTGTGTTTAAGGCAGAGTTTTACTGCTATTTCGTTATATGCGGGAATAGTGCTGGAAATGCCTGTTTTGAGATCTCTCCACAGAAAGCGTTTCCAGACTTCCCCTTCAACACACGAGTTTAACTCTGTAAGTTGAATGCACACATTGAAGACCGTTCTGTTAGGTAGCTCAGTTTTGGTTTTAGAAGCAGACAGTTCTCCTTACAGCATATACTCCCATTCACTGAGAAATGTCCAAACGCAGCTCTTACCAGAAACGTGTTTCTAACTCCTGAATCTAAAGGGAGATTTAACTCACTTAGCTGAACAAACGCACAGCAGAGCAGATTGAAGGATACGTTTCTTCTGTGTTTTAGGCAGAGTTTTACTGCTATTTCGTTATATGCGGGAATAGTGCTGGAAATGCCTGTTTTGAGATCTCTCCACAGAAAGCGTTTCCAGACTTCCCCTTCAACACACGAGTTTAACTCTGTAAGTTGAATGCACACATTGAAGACCGTTCTGTTAGGTAGCTCCGTTTTGGTTTTAGAAGCAGACAGTTCTCCTTACAGCATATACTCCCATTCACTGAGAAATGTCCAAACGAAGCTCTTACCAGAAACGTGTTTCTAACTCCTGAATCTAAAGGGAGATTTAAGTCACTTAGCTGAACAAAAGCACAGCAGAGCAGATTGAAGGATACGTTTCTTCTATGTTTTAGGCACAGTTTTACTGCGATTTCGTTATATGCGGGAATAGTGCTGGAAATGCCTGTTTTGAGATCTCTCCACAGAAAGCGTTTCCAGACTTCCCCTTCAACACACGAGTTTAACTCTGTAAGTTGAATGCACACATTGAAGACCGTTCTGTTAGGTAGCTCCGTTTTGGTTTTAGAAGCAGACAGTTCTCCTTACAGCATATACTCCCATTCACTGAGAAATGTCCAAACGCAACTCTTACCAGAAACGTGTTTCTAACTCCTGAATCTAAAGGGAGATTTAACTCACTTAGCTGAACAAACGCACAGCAGAGCAGATTGAAGGATACGTTTCTTCTGTGTTTTAGGCAGAGTTTTACTGCTATTTCGTTATATGCGGGAATAGTGCTGGAAATGCCTGTTTTGAGATCTCTCCACAGAAAGCGTTTCCAGACTTCCCCTTCAACACACGAGTTTCACTCTGTAAGTTGAATGCACACATTGAAGACCGTTCTGTTAGGTAGCTCCGTTTTGGTTTTAGAAGCAGACAGTTCTCCTTACAGCATATACTCCCATTCACTGAGAAATGTCCAAACGCAGCTCTTACCAGAAACGTGTTTCTAACTCCTGAATCTAAAGGGAGATTTAACTCACTTAGCTGAACAAATGCACAGCAGAGCAGATTGAAGGATACGTTTCTTCTGTGTTTTAGGCAGAGCTTTACTGCTATTTCGTTATATGCGGGAATAGTGCTGGAAATGCCTGGAAATGCCTGTTTTGAGATCTCTCCACAGAAAGCGTTTCCAGACTTCCCCTTCAACACACGAGTTTAACTCTGTAAGTTGAATGCACACATTGAAGACCGTTCTGTTAGGTAGCTCCGTTTTGGTTTTAGAAGCAGACAGTTCTCCTTACAGCATATACCCCCATTCACTGAGAAATGTCCAAACGCAACTCTTACCAGAAACGTGTTTCTAACTCCTGAATCTAAAGGGAGATTTAACTCACTTAGCTGAACAAACGCACAGCAGAGCAGATTGAAGGATACGTTTCTTCTGTGTTTTAGGCAGAGTTTTACTGCTATTTTGTTATATGCGGGAATAGTGCTGGAAATGCCTGTTTTGAGATCTCTCCACAGAAAGCGTTTCCAGACTTCCCCTTCAACACACGAGTTTAACTCTGTAAGTTGAATGCACACATTGAAGACCGTTCTGTTAGGTAGCTCCGTTTTGGTTTTAGAAGCAGACAGTTCTCCTTACAGCATATACTCCCATTCACTGAGAAATGTCCAAACGCAGCTCTTACCAGAAACGTGTTTCTAACTCCTGAATCTAAAGGGAGATTTAACTCACTTAGCTGAACAAACGCACAGCAGATCAGATTGAAGGATACGTTTCTTCTATGTTTTAGGCAGAGTTTTACTGCTATTTCGTTATATGCGGGAATAGTGCTGGAAATGCCTGTTTTGAGATCTCTCCACAGAAAGCGTTTCCAGACTTCCCCTTCAACACACGAGTTTAACTCTGTAAGTTGAATGCAAAAATTGAAGACCGTTCTGTTTGGTAGCTCCGTTTTGGTTTTAGAAGCAGACAGTTCTCCTTACAGCATATACTCCCATTCACTGAGAAATGTCCAAACGCAGCTCTTACCAGAAACGTGTTTCTAACTCCTGAATCTAAAGGGAGATTTAACTCACTTAGCTGAACAAACGCACAGCAGAGCAGATTGAAGGATACGTTTCTTCTGTGTTTAAGGCAGAGTTTTACTGCTATTTCGTTATATGCGGGAATAGTGCTGGAAATGCCTGTTTTGAGATCTCTCCACAGAAAGCGTTTCCAGACTTCCCCTTCAACACACGAGTTTAACTCTGTAAGTTGAATGCACACATTGAAGACCGTTCTGTTAGGTAGCTCAGTTTTGGTTTTAGAAGCAGACAGTTCTCCTTACAGCATATACTCCCATTCACTGAGAAATGTCCAAACGCAGCTCTTACCAGAAACGTGTTTCTAACTCCTGAATCTAAAGGGAGATTTAACTCACTTAGCTGAACAAACGCACAGCAGAGCAGATTGAAGGATACGTTTCTTCTGTGTTTTAGGCAGAGTTTTACTGCTATTTCGTTATATGCGGGAATAGTGCTGGAAATGCCTGTTTTGAGATCTCTCCACAGAAAGCGTTTCCAGACTTCCCCTTCAACACACGAGTTTAACTCTGTAAGTTGAATGCACACATTGAAGACCGTTCTGTTAGGTAGCTCCGTTTTGGTTTTAGAAGCAGACAGTTCTCCTTACAGCATATACTCCCATTCACTGAGAAATGTCCAAACGAAGCTCTTACCAGAAACGTGTTTCTAACTCCTGAATCTAAAGGGAGATTTAAGTCACTTAGCTGAACAAAAGCACAGCAGAGCAGATTGAAGGATACGTTTCTTCTATGTTTTAGGCACAGTTTTACTGCGATTTCGTTATATGCGGGAATAGTGCTGGAAATGCCTGTTTTGAGATCTCTCCACAGAAAGCGTTTCCAGACTTCCCCTTCAACACACGAGTTTAACTCTGTAAGTTGAATGCACACATTGAAGACCGTTCTGTTAGGTAGCTCCGTTTTGGTTTTAGAAGCAGACAGTTCTCCTTACAGCATATACTCCCATTCACTGAGAAATGTCCAAACGCAGCTCTTACCAGAAACGTGTTTCTAACTCCTGAATCTAAAGGGAGATTTAACTCACTTAGCTGAACAAACGCACAGCAGAGCAGATTGAAGGATACGTTTCTTCTGTGTTTTAGGCAGAGTTTTACTGCTATTTCGTTATATGCGGGAATAGTGCTGGAAATGCCTGTTTTGAGATCTCTCCACAGAAAGCGTTTCCAGACTTCCCCTTCAACACACGAGTTTAACTCTGTAAGTTGAATGCAGACATTGAAGACCGTTCTGTTAGGTAGCTCTGTTTTGGTTTTAGAAGCAGACAGTTCTCCTTACAGCATATACTCCCATTCACTGAGAAATGTCCAAACGCAGCTCTTACCAGAAACGTGTTTCTAACTCCTGAATCTAAAGGGAGATTTAACTCACTTAGCTGAACAAATGCACAGCAGAGCAGATTGAAGGATACGTTTCTTCTGTGTTTTAGGCAGAGCTTTACTGCTATTTCGTTATATGCGGGAATAGTGCTGGAAATGCCTGGAAATGCCTGTTTTGAGATCTCTCCACAGAAAGCGTTTCCAGACTTCCCCTTCAACACACGAGTTTAACTCTGTAAGTTGAATGCACACATTGAAGACCGTTCTGTTAGGTAGCTCCGTTTTGGTTTTAGAAGCAGACAGTTCTCCTTACAGCATATACTCCCATTCACTGAGAAATGTCCAAACGCAACTCTTACCAGAAACGTGTTTCTAACTCCTGAATCTAAAGGGAGATTTAACTCACTTAGCTGAACAAACGCACAGCAGAGCAGATTGAAGGATACGTTTCTTCTGTGTTTTAGGCAGAGTTTTACTGCTATTTCGTTATATGCGGGAATAGTGCTGGAAATGCCTGTTTTGAGATCTCTCCACAGAAAGCGTTTCCAGACTTCCCCTTCAACACACGAGTTTAACTCTGTAAGTTGAATGCACACATTGAAGACCGTTCTGTTAGGTAGCTCCGTTTTGGTTTTAGAAGCAGACAGTTCTCCTTACAGCATATACTCCCATTCACTGAGAAATGTCCAAACGCAGCTCTTACCAGAAACGTGTTTCTAACTCCTGAATCTAAAGGGAGATTTAACTCACTTAGCTGAACAAATGCACAGCAGAGCAGATTGAAGGATACGTTTCTTCTGTGTTTTAGGCAGAGCTTTACTGCTATTTCGTTATATGCGGGAATAGTGCTGGAAATGCCTGGAAATGCCTGTTTTGAGATCTCTCCACAGAAAGCGTTTCCAGACTTCCCCTTCAACACACGAGTTTAACTCTGTAAGTTGAATGCAAAAATTGAAGACCGTTCTGTTTGGTAGCTCCGTTTTGGTTTTAGAAGCAGACAGTTCTCCTTACAGCATATACTCACATTCACTGAGAAATGTCCAAACGCAGCTCTTACCAGAAACGTGTTTCTAACTCCTGAATCTAAAGGGAGATTTAACTCACTTAGCTGAACAAACGCACAGCAGAGCAGATTGAAGGATACGTTTCTTCTGTGTTTAAGGCAGAGTTTTACTGCTATTTCGTTATATGCGGGAATAGTGCTGGAAATGCCTGTTTTGAGATCTCTCCACAGAAAGCGTTTCCAGACTTCCCCTTCAACACACGAGTTTAACTCTGTAAGATGAATGCACACATTGAAGACCGTTCTGTTAGGTAGCTCAGTTTTGGTTTTAGAAGCAGACAGTTCTCCTTACAGCATATACTCCCATTCACTGAGAAATGTCCAAACGCAGCTCTTACCAGAAACGTGTTTCTAACTCCTGAATCTAAAGGGAGATTTAACTCACTTAGCTGAACAAACGCACAGCAGAGCAGATTGAAGGATACGTTTCTTCTGTGTTTTAGGCAGAGTTTTACTGCTATTTCGTTATATGCGGGAATAGTGCTGGAAATGCCTGTTTTGAGATCTCTCCACAGAAAGCGTTTCCAGACTTCCCCTTCAACACACGAGTTTAACTCTGTAAGTTGAATGCACACATTGAAGACCGTTCTGTTAGGTAGCTCCGTTTTGGTTTTAGAAGCAGACAGTTCTCCTTACAGCATATACTCCCATTCACTGAGAAATGTCCAAACGCAGCTCTTACCAGAAACGTGTTTCTAACTCCTGAATCTAAAGGGAGATTTAAGTCACTTAGCTGAACAAACGCACAGCAGAGCAGATTGAAGGATACGTTTCTTCTATGTTTTAGGCACAGTTTTACTGCGATTTCGTTATATGCGGGAATAGTGCTGGAAATGCCTGTTTTGAGATCTCTCCACAGAAAGCGTTTCCAGACTTCCCCTTCAACACACGAGTTTAACTCTGTAAGTTGAATGCACACATTGAAGACCGTTCTGTTAGGTAGCTCCGTTTTGGTTTTAGAAGCAGACAGTTCTCCTTACAGCATATACTCCCATTCACTGAGAAATGTCCAAACGCAGCTCTTACCAGAAACGTGTTTCTAACTCCTGAATCTAAAGGGAGATTTAACTCACTTAGCTGAACAAACGCACAGCAGAGCAGATTGAAGGATACGTTTCTTCTGTGTTTTAGGCAGAGTTTTACTGCTATTTCGTTATATGCGGGATAGTGCTGGAAATGCCTGTTTTGAGATCTCTCCACAGAAAGCGTTTCCAGACTTCCCCTTCAACACACGAGTTTAACTCTGTAAGTTGAATGCACACATTGAAGACCGTTCTGTTAGGTAGCTCCGTTTTGGTTTTAGAAGCAGACAGTTCTCCTTACAGCATATACTCCCATTCACTGAGACATGTCCAAACGCAGCTCTTACCAGAAACGTGTTTCTAACTCCTGAATCTAAAGGGAGATTTAACTCACTTAGCTGAACAAACGCACAGCAGAGCAGATTGAAGGATACGTTTCTTCTGTGTTTTAGGCAGAGTTTTACTGCTATTTCGTTATATGCGGGAATAGTGCTGGAAATGCCTGTTTTGAGATCTCTCCACAGAAAGCGTTTCCAGACTTCCCCTTCAACACACGAGTTTAACTCTGTAAGTTGAATGCAGACATTGAAGACCGTTCTGTTAGGTAGCTCCGTTTTGGTTTTAGAAGCAGACAGTTCTCCTTACAGCATATACTCCCATTCACTGAGAAATGTCCAAACGCAGCTCTTACCAGAAACGTGTTTCTAACTCCTGAATCTAAAGGGAGATTTAACTCACTTAGCTGAACAAACGCACAGCAGAGCAGATTGAAGGATACGTTTCTTCTATGTTTTAGGCAGAGTTTTACTGCTATTTCGTTATATGCGGGAATAGTGCTGGAAATGCCTGTTTTGAGATCTCTCCACAGAAAGCGTTTCCAGACTTCCCCTTCAACACACGAGTTTAACTCTGTAAGTTGAATGCAAAAATTGAAAACCGTTCTGTTTGGTAGCTCCGTTTTGGTTTTAGAAGCAGACAGTTCTCCTTACAGCATATACTCCCATTCACTGAGAAATGTCCAAACGCAGCTCTTACCAGAAACATGTTTCTAACTCCTGAATCTAAAGGGAGATTTAACTCACTTAGCTGAACAAACGCACAGCAGAGCAGATTGAAGGATACGTTTCTTCTGTGTTTAAGGCAGAGTTTTACTGCTATTTCGTTATATGCGGGAATAGTGCTGGAAATGCCTGTTTTGAGATCTCTCCACAGAAAGCGTTTCCAGACTTCCCCTTCAACACACGAGTTTAACTCTGTAAGTTGAATGCACACATTGAAGACCGTTCTGTTAGGTAGCTCCGTTTTGGTTTTAGAAGCAGACAGTTCTCCTTACAGCATATACTCCCATTCACTGAGAAATGTCCAAACGCAGCTCTTACCAGAAACGTGTTTCTAACTCCTGAATCTAAAGGGAGATTTAAGTCACTTAGCTGAACAAACGCACAGCAGAGCAGATTGAAGGATACGTTTCTTCTATGTTTTAGGCACAGTTTTACTGCGATTTCGTTATATGCGGGAATAGTGCTGGAAATACCTGTTTTGAGATCTCTCCACAGAAAGCGTTTCCAGACTTCCCCTTCAACACACGAGTTTAACTCTGTAAGTTGAATGCACACATTGAAGACCGTTCTGTTAGGTAGCTCCGTTTTGGTTTTAGAAGCAGACAGTTCTCCTTACAGCATATACTCCCATTCACTGAGAAATGTCCAAACGCAGCTCTTACCAGAAACGTGTTTCTAACTCCTGAATCTAAAGGGAGATTTAACTCACTTAGCTGAACAAACGCACAGCAGAGCAGATTGAAGGATACGTTTCTTCTGTGTTTTAGGCAGAGTTTTACTGCTATTTCGTTATATGCGGGATAGTGCTGGAAATGCCTGTTTTGAGATCTCTCCACAGAAAGCGTTTCCAGACTTCCCCTTCAACACACGAGTTTAACTCTGTAAGTTGAATGCACACATTGAAGACCGTTCTGTTAGGTAGCTCCGTTTTGGTTTTAGAAGCAGACAGTTCTCCTTACAGCATATACTCCCATTCACTGAGACATGTCCAAACGCAGCTCTTACCAGAAACGTGTTTCTAACTCCTGAATCTAAAGGGAGATTTAACTCACTTAGCTGAACAAACGCACAGCAGAGCAGATTGAAGGATACGTTTCTTCTGTGTTTTAGGCAGAGTTTTACTGCTATTTCGTTATATGCGGGAATAGTGCTGGAAATGCCTGTTTTGAGATCTCTCCACAGAAAGCGTTTCCAGACTTCCCCTTCAACACACGAGTTTAACTCTGTAAGTTGAATGCAGACATTGAAGACCGTTCTGTTAGGTAGCTCCGTTTTGGTTTTAGAAGCAGACAGTTCTCCTTACAGCATATACTCCCATTCACTGAGAAATGTCCAAACGCAGCTCTTACCAGAAACGTGTTTCTAACTCCTGAATCTAAAGGGAGATTTAACTCACTTAGCTGAACAAACGCACAGCAGAGCAGATTGAAGGATACGTTTCTTCTATGTTTTAGGCAGAGTTTTACTGCTATTTCGTTATATGCGGGAATAGTGCTGGAAATGCCTGTTTTGAGATCTCTCCACAGAAAGCGTTTCCAGACTTCCCCTTCAACACACGAGTTTAACTCTGTAAGTTGAATGCAAAAATTGAAAACCGTTCTGCTTGGTAGCTCCGTTTTGGTTTTAGAAGCAGACAGTTCTCCTTACAGCATATACTCCCATTCACTGAGAAATGTCCAAACGCAGCTCTTACCAGAAACATGTTTCTAACTCCTGAATCTAAAGGGAGATTTAACTCACTTAGCTGAACAAACGCACAGCAGAGCAGATTGAAGGATACGTTTCTTCTGTGTTTAAGGCAGAGTTTTACTGCTATATCGTTATATGCGGGAATAGTGCTGGAAATGCCTGTTTTGAGATCTCTCCACAGAAAGCGTTTCCAGACTTCCCCTTCAACACACGAGTTTAACTCTGTAAGTTGAATGCACACATTGAAGACCGTTCTGTTTGGTAGCTCCGTTTTGGTTTTAGAAGCAGACAGTTCTCCTTACAGCATATACTCCCATTCACTGAGAAATGTCCAAACGCAGCTCTTACCAGAAACGTGTTTCTAACTCCTGAATCTAAAGGGAGATTTAACTCACTTAGCTGAACAAACGCACAGCAGAGCAGATTGAAGGATACGTTTCTTCTGTGTTTTAGGCAGAGTTTTACTGCTATTTCGTTATATGCGGGAATAGTGCTGGAAATGCCTGTTTTGAGATCTCTCCACAGAAAGCGTTTCCAGACTTCCCCGTCAACACACGAGTTTAACTCTGTAAGTTGAATGCACACATTGAAGACCGTTCTGTTAGGTACCTCCGTTTCGGTTTTAGAAGCAGACAGTTCTCCTTACAGCATATACTCCCATTCACTGAGAAATGTCCAAACGCAGCTCTTACCAGAAACGTGTTTCTAACTCCTGAATCTAAAGGGAGATTTAACTCACTTAGCTGAACAAACGCACAGCAGAGCAGATTGAAGGATACGTTTCTTCTATGTTTTAGGCACAGTTTTACTGCTATTTCGTTATATGCGGGAATAGTGCTGGAAATGCCTGTTTTGAGATCTCTCTACAGAAAGCGTTTCCAGACTTCCCCTTCAACACACGAGTTTAACTCTGTAAGTTGAATGCAAAAATTGAAGACCGTTCTGTTTGGTAGCTCCGTTTTGGTTTTAGAAGCAGACAGTTCTCCTTACAGCATATACTCCCATTCACTGAGAAATGTCCAAACGCAGCTCTTACCAGAAACGTGTTTCTAACTCCTGAATCTAAAGGGAGATTTAACTCACTTAGCTGAACAAACGCACAGCACAGCAGATTGAAGGATACGTTTCTTCTGTGTTTAAGGCAGAGTTTTACTGCTATTTCGTTATATGCGGGAATAGTGCTGGAAATGCCTGTTTTGAGATCTCTCCACAGAAAGCGTTTCCAGACTTCCCCTTCAACACACGAGTTTAACTCTGTATGTTGAATGCACACATTGAAGACTGTTCTGTTAGGTAGCTCAGTTTTGGTTTTAGAAGCAGACATTTCTCCTTACAGCGTATACTCCCATTCACTGAGAAATGTCCAAACGCAGCTCTTACCAGAAACGTGTTTCTAACTCCTGAATCTAAAGGGAGATTTAACTCACTTAGCTGAACAAACGCACAGCAGAGCAGATTGAAGGATACGTTTCTTCTGTGTTTTAGGCAGAGTTTTACTGCTATTTCGTTATATGCGGGAATAGTGCTGGAAATGCCTGTTTTGAGATCTCTCCACAGAAAGCGTTTCCAGACTTCCCCTTCAACACACGAGTTTAACTCTGTAAGTTGAATGCACACATTGAAGACCGTTCTGTTAGGTAGCTCCGTTTTGGTTTTAGAAGCAGACATTTCTCCTTACAGCGTATACTCCCATTCACTGAGAAATGTCCAAACGCAGCTCTTACCAGAAACGTGTTTCTAACTCCTGAATCTAAAGGGAGATTTAACTCACTTAGCTGAACAAACGCACAGCAGAGCAGATTGAAGGATACGTTTCTTCTGTGTTTTAGGCAGAGTTTTACTGCTATTTCGTTATATGCGGGAATAGTGCTGGAAATGCCTGTTTTGAGATCTCTCCACAGAAAGCGTTTCCAGACTTCCCCTTCAACACACGAGTTTAACTCTGTAAGTTGAATGCACACATTGAAGACCGTTCTGTTAGGTAGCTCCGTTTTGGTTTTAGAAGCAGACAGTTCTCCTTACAGCATATACTCCCATTCACTGAGAAATGTCCAAACGCAGCTCTTACCAGAAACGTGTTTCTAACTCCTGAATCTAAAGGGAGATTTAACTCACTTAGCTGAACAAACGCACAGCAGAGCAGATTGAAGGATACGTTTCTTCTGTGTTTTAGGCAGAGTTTTACTGCTATTTCGTTATATGCGGGAATAGTGCTGGAAATGCCTGTTTTGAGATCTCTCCACAGAAAGCGTTTCCAGACTTCCCCTTCAACACACGAGTTTAACTCTGTAAGTTGAATGCACACATTGAAGACCGTTCTGTTAGGTAGCTCCGTTTTGGTTTTAGAAGCAGACAGTTCTCCTTACAGCATATACTCCCATTCACTGAGAAATGTCCAAACGCAGCTCTTACCAGAAACGTGTTTCTAACTCCTGAATCTAAAGGGAGATTTAACTCACTTAGCTGAACAAACGCACAGCAGAGCAGATTGAAGGATACGTTTCTTCTGTGTTTTAGGCAGAGTTTTACTGCTATTTCGTTATATGCGGGAATAGTGCTGGAAATGCCTGTTTTGAGATCTCTCCACAGAAAGCGTTTCCAGACTTCCCCTTCAACACACGAGTTTAACTCTGTAAGTTGAATGCACACATTGAAGACCGTTCTGTTAGGTAGCTCCGTTTTGGTTTTAGAAGCAGACAGTTCTCCTTACAGCATATACTCCCATTCACTGAGAAATGTCCAAACGCAGCTCTTACCAGAAACGTGTTTCTAACTCCTGAATCTAAAGGGAGATTTAACTCACTTAGCTGAACAAACGCACAGCAGAGCAGATTGAAGGATACGTTTCTTCTGTGTTTTAGGCAGAGTTTTACTGCTATTTCGTTATATGCGGGAATAGTGCTGGAAATGCCTGGAAATGCCTGTTTTGAGATCTCTCCACAGAAAGCGTTTCCAGACTTCCCCTTCAACACACGAGTTTTACTCTGTAAGTTGAATGCACACATTGAAGACCGTTCTGTTAGGTAGCTCCGTTTTGGTTTTAGAAGCAGACAGTTCTCCTTACAGCATATACTCCCATTCACTGAGAAATGTCCAAACGCAGCTCTTACCAGAAACGTGTTTCTAACTCCTGAATCTAAAGGGAGATTTAACTCACTTAGCTGAACAAAGGCACAGCAGAGCAGATTGAAGGATACGTTTCTTCTGTGTTTTAGGCAGAGTTTTACTGCTATTTCGTTATATGCGGGAATAGTGCTGGAAATGCCTGTTTTGAGATCTCTCCACAGAAAGCGTTTCCAGACTTCCCCTTCAACACACGAGTTTAACTCTGTAAGTTGAATGCACACATTGAAGACCGTTCTGTTAGGTAGCTCCGTTTTGGTTTTAGAAGCAGACAGTTCTCCTTACAGCATATACTCCCATTCACTGAGAAATGTCCAAACGCAGCTCTTACCAAAAACGTGTTTCTAACTCCTGAATCTAAAGGGAGATTTAACTCACTTAGCTGAACAAACGCACAGCAGAGCAGATTGAAGGATACGTTTCTTCTGTGTTTTAGGCAGAGTTTTACTGCTATTTCGTTACATGCGGGAATAGTGCTGGAAATGCCTGTTTTGAGATCTCTCCACAGAAAGCGTTTCCAGACTTCCCCTTCAACACACGAGTTTAACTCTGTAAGTTGAATGCACACATTGAAGACCGTTCTGTTAGGTAGCTCCGTTTTGGTTTTAGAAGCAGACAGTTCTCCTTACAGCATATACTCCCATTCACTGAGAAATGTCCAAACGCAGCTCTTACCAGAAACGTGTTTCTAACTCCTGAATCTAAAGGGAGATTTAACTCCCTTAGCTGAACAAACGCACAGCAGAGCAGATTGAAGGATACGTTTCTTCTGTGTTTTAGGCAGAGTTTTACTGCTATTTCGTTATATGCGGGAATAGTGCTGGAAATGCCTGTTTTGAGATCTCTCCACAGAAAGCGTTTCCAGACTTCCCCTTCAACACACGAGTTTAACTCTGTAAGTTGAATGCACACATTGAAGACCGTTCTGTTAGGTAGCTCCGTTTTGGTTTTAGAAGCAGACAGTTCTCCTTACAGCATATACTCCCATTCACTGAGAAATGTCCAAACGCAGCTCTTACCAGAAACGTGTTTCTAACTCCTGAATCTAAAGGGAGATTTAACTCACTTAGCTGAACAAACGCACAGCAGAGCAGATTGAAGGATACGTTTCTTCTGTGTTTTAGGCAGAGTTTTACTGCTATTTCGTTATATGCGGGAATAGTGCTGGAAATGCCTGTTTTGAGATCTCTCCACAGAAAGCGTTTCCAGACTTCCCCTTCAACACAGGAGTTTAACTCTGTAAGTTGAATGCACACATTGAAGACCGTTCTGTTAGGTAGCTCCGTTTTGGTTTTAGAAGCAGACAGTTCTCCTTACAGCATATACTCCCATTCACTGAGAAATGTCCAAACGCAGCTCTTACCAGAAACGTGTTTCTAACTCCTGAATCTAAAGGGAGATTTAACTCACTTAGCTGAACAAACGCACAGCAGAGCAGATTGAAGGATACGTTTCTTCTGTGTTTTAGGCAGAGTTTTACTGCTATTTCGTGATATGCGGGAATAGTGCTGGAAATGCCTGGAAATGCCTGTTTTGAGATCTCTCCACAGAAAGCGTTTCCAGACTTCCCCTTCAACACACGAGTTTAACTCTGTAAGTTGAATGCACACATTGAAGACCGTTCTGTTAGGTAGCTCCGTTTTGGTTTTAGAAGCAGACAGTTCTCCTTACAGCATATACTCCCATTCACTGAGAAATGTCCAAACGCAGCTCTTACCAGAAACGTGTTTCTAACTCCTGAATCTAAAGGGAGATTTAACTCACTTAGCTGAACAAACGCACAGCAGAGCAGATTGAAGGATACGTTTCTTCTGTGTTTTAGGCAGAGTTTTACTGCTATTTCGTTATATGCGGGAATAGTGCTGGAAATGCCTGTTTTGAGATCTCTCCACAGAAAGCGTTTCCAGACTTCCCCTTCAACACACGAGTTTAACTCTGTAAGTTGAATGCACACATTGAAGACCGTTCTGTTAGGTAGCTCCGTTTTGGTTTTAGAAGCAGACAGTTCTCCTTACAGCATATACTCCCATTCACTGAGAAATGTCCAAACGCAGCTCTTACCAGAAACGTGTTTCTAACTCCTGAATCTAAAGGGAGATTTAACTCACTTAGCTGAACAAACGCACAGCAGAGCAGATTGAAGGATACGTTTCTTCTGTGTTTTAGGCAGAGTTTTACTGCTATTTCGTTACATGCGGGAATAGTGCTGGAAATGCCTGTTTTGAGATCTCTCCACAGAAAGGGTTTCCAGACTTCCCCTTCAACACACGAGTTTAACTCTGTAAGTTGAATGCACACATTGAAGACCGTTCTGTTAGGTAGCTCCGTTTTGGTTTTAGAAGCAGACAGTTCTCCTTACAGCATATACTCCCATTCACTGAGAAATGTCCAAACGCAACTCTTACCAGAAACGTGTTTCTAACTCCTGAATCTAAAGGGAGATTTAACTCACTTAGCTGAACAAACGCACAGCAGAGCAGATTGAAGGATAGGTTTCTTCTGTGTTTTAGGCAGAGTTTTACTGCTATTTCGTTATATGCGGGAATAGTGCTGGAAATGCCGGTTTTGAGATCTCTCCACAGAAAGCGTTTCCAGACTTCCCCTTCAACACACGAGTTTAACTCTGTAAGTTGAATGCACACATTGAAGACCGTTCTGTTAGGTAGCTCCGTTTTGGTTTTAGAAGCAGACAGTTCTCCTTACAGCATATACCCCCATTCACTGAGAAATGTCCAAACGCAACTCTTACCAGAAACGTGTTTCTAACTCCTGAATCTAAAGGGAGATTTAACTCACTTAGCTGAACAAACGCACAGCAGAGCAGATTGAAGGATACGTTTCTTCTGTGTTTTAGGCAGAGTTTTACTGCTATTTCGTTATATGCGGGAATAGTGCTGGAAATGCCTGTTTTGAGATCTCTCCACAGAAAGCGTTTCCAGACTTCCCCTTCAACACACGAGTTTAACTCTGTAAGTTGAATGCACACATTGAAGACCGTTCTGTTAGGTAGCTCCGTTTTGGTTTTAGAAGCAGACAGTTCTCCTTACAGCATATACTCCCATTCACTGAGAAATGTCCAAACGCAGCTCTTACCAGAAACGTGTTTCTAACTCCTGAATCTAAAGGGAGATTTAACTCACTTAGCTGAACAAACGCACAGCAGAGCAGATTGAAGGATACGTGTCTTCTGTGTTTAAGGCAGAGTTTTACTGGTATTTCGTTATATGCGGGAATAGTGCTGGAAATGCCTGTTTTGAGATCTCTCCACAGAAAGCGTTTCCAGACTTCCCCTTCAACACACGAGTTTAACTCTGTAAGTTGAATGCACACATTGAAGACCGTTCTGTTAGGTAGCTCCGTTTTGGTTTTAGAAGCAGACAGTTCTCCTTACAGCATATACTCCCATTCACTGAGAAATGTCCAAACGCAGCTCTTACCAGAAACGTGTTTCTAACTCCTGAATCTAAAGGGAGATTTAACTCACTTAGCTGAACAAATGCACAGCAGAGCAGATTGAAGGATACGTTTCTTCTGTGTTTTAGGCAGAGCTTTACTGCTATTTCGTTATATGCGGGAATAGTGCTGGAAATGCCTGGAAATGCCTGTTTTGAGATCTCTCCACAGAAAGCGTTTCCAGACTTCCCCTTCAACACACGAGTTTAACTCTGTAAGTTGAATGCACACATTGAAGACCGTTCTGTTAGGTAGCTCCGTTTTGGTTTTAGAAGCAGACAGTTCTCCTTACAGCATATACTCCCATTCACTGAGAAATGTCCAAACGCAACTCTTACCAGAAACGTGTTTCTAACTCCTGAATCTAAAGGGAGATTTAACTCACTTAGCTGAACAAACGCACAGCAGAGCAGATTGAAGGATACGTTTCTTCTGTGTTTTAGGCAGAGTTTTACTGCTATTTCGTTATATGCGGGAATAGTGCTGGAAATGCCTGTTTTGAGATCTCTCCACAGAAAGCGTTTCCAGACTTCCCCTTCAACACACGAGTTTAACTCTGTAAGTTGAATGCACACATTGAAGACCGTTCTGTTAGGTAGCTCCGTTTTGGTTTTAGAAGCAGACAGTTCTCCTTACAGCATATACTCCCATTCACTGAGAAATGTCCAAACGCAGCTCTTACCAGAAACGTGTTTCTAACTCCTGAATCTAAAGGGAGATTTAACTCACTTAGCTGAACAAATGCACAGCAGAGCAGATTGAAGGATACGTTTCTTCTGTGTTTTAGGCAGAGCTTTACTGCTATTTCGTTATATGCGGGAATAGTGCTGGAAATGCCTGGAAATGCCTGTTTTGAGATCTCTCCACAGAAAGCGTTTCCAGACTTCCCCTTCAACACACGAGTTTAACTCTGTAAGTTGAATGCACACATTGAAGACCGTTCTGTTAGGTAGCTCCGTTTTGGTTTTAGAAGCAGACAGTTCTCCTTACAGCATATACCCCCATTCACTGAGAAATGTCCAAACGCAACTCTTACCAGAAACGTGTTTCTAACTCCTGAATCTAAAGGGAGATTTAACTCACTTAGCTGAACAAACGCACAGCAGAGCAGATTGAAGGATACGTTTCTTCTGTGTTTTAGGCAGAGTTTTACTGCTATTTCGTTACATGCGGGAATAGTGCTGGAAATGCCTGTTTTGAGATCTCTCCACAGAAAGGGTTTCCAGACTTCCCCTTCAACACACGAGTTTAACTCTGTAAGTTGAATGCACACATTGAAGACCGTTCTGTTAGGTAGCTCCGTTTTGGTTTTAGAAGCAGACAGTTCTCCTTACAGCATATACTCCCATTCACTGAGAAATGTCCAAACGCAACTCTTACCAGAAACGTGTTTCTAACTCCTGAATCTAAAGGGAGATTTAACTCACTTAGCTGAACAAACGCACAGCAGAGCAGATTGAAGGATAGGTTTCTTCTGTGTTTTAGGCAGAGTTTTACTGCTATTTCGTTATATGCGGGAATAGTGCTGGAAATGCCGGTTTTGAGATCTCTCCACAGAAAGCGTTTCCAGACTTCCCCTTCAACACACGAGTTTAACTCTGTAAGTTGAATGCACACATTGAAGACCGTTCTGTTAGGTAGCTCCGTTTTGGTTTTAGAAGCAGACAGTTCTCCTTACAGCATATACCCCCATTCACTGAGAAATGTCCAAACGCAACTCTTACCAGAAACGTGTTTCTAACTCCTGAATCTAAAGGGAGATTTAACTCACTTAGCTGAACAAACGCACAGCAGAGCAGATTGAAGGATACGTTTCTTCTGTGTTTTAGGCAGAGTTTTACTGCTATTTCGTTATATGCGGGAATAGTGCTGGAAATGCCTGTTTTGAGATCTCTCCACAGAAAGCGTTTCCAGACTTCCCCTTCAACACACGAGTTTAACTCTGTAAGTTGAATGCACACATTGAAGACCGTTCTGTTAGGTAGCTCCGTTTTGGTTTTAGAAGCAGACAGTTCTCCTTACAGCATATACTCCCATTCACTGAGAAATGTCCAAACGCAGCTCTTACCAGAAACGTGTTTCTAACTCCTGAATCTAAAGGGAGATTTAACTCACTTAGCTGAACAAACGCACAGCAGAGCAGATTGAAGGATACGTGTCTTCTGTGTTTAAGGCAGAGTTTTACTGGTATTTCGTTATATGCGGGAATAGTGCTGGAAATGCCTGTTTTGAGATCTCTCCACAGAAAGCGTTTCCAGACTTCCCCTTCAACACACGAGTTTAACTCTGTAAGTTGAATGCACACATTGAAGACCGTTCTGTTAGGTAGCTCCGTTTTGGTTTTAGAAGCAGACAGTTCTCCTTACAGCATATACTCCCATTCACTGAGAAATGTCCAAACGCAGCTCTTACCAGAAACGTGTTTCTAACTCCTGAATCTAAAGGGAGATTTAACTCACTTAGCTGAACAAATGCACAGCAGAGCAGATTGAAGGATACGTTTCTTCTGTGTTTTAGGCAGAGCTTTACTGCTATTTCGTTATATGCGGGAATAGTGCTGGAAATGCCTGGAAATGCCTGTTTTGAGATCTCTCCACAGAAAGCGTTTCCAGACTTCCCCTTCAACACACGAGTTTAACTCTGTAAGTTGAATGCACACATTGAAGACCGTTCTGTTAGGTAGCTCCGTTTTGGTTTTAGAAGCAGACAGTTCTCCTTACAGCATATACTCCCATTCACTGAGAAATGTCCAAACGCAACTCTTACCAGAAACGTGTTTCTAACTCCTGAATCTAAAGGGAGATTTAACTCACTTAGCTGAACAAACGCACAGCAGAGCAGATTGAAGGATACGTTTCTTCTGTGTTTTAGGCAGAGTTTTACTGCTATTTCGTTATATGCGGGAATAGTGCTGGAAATGCCTGTTTTGAGATCTCTCCACAGAAAGCGTTTCCAGACTTCCCCTTCAACACACGAGTTTAACTCTGTAAGTTGAATGCACACATTGAAGACCGTTCTGTTAGGTAGCTCCGTTTTGGTTTTAGAAGCAGACAGTTCTCCTTACAGCATATACTCCCATTCACTGAGAAATGTCCAAACGCAGCTCTTACCAGAAACGTGTTTCTAACTCCTGAATCTAAAGGGAGATTTAACTCACTTAGCTGAACAAATGCACAGCAGAGCAGATTGAAGGATACGTTTCTTCTGTGTTTTAGGCAGAGCTTTACTGCTATTTCGTTATATGCGGGAATAGTGCTGGAAATGCCTGGAAATGCCTGTTTTGAGATCTCTCCACAGAAAGCGTTTCCAGACTTCCCCTTCAACACACGAGTTTAACTCTGTAAGTTGAATGCACACATTGAAGACCGTTCTGTTAGGTAGCTCCGTTTTGGTTTTAGAAGCAGACAGTTCTCCTTACAGCATATACCCCCATTCACTGAGAAATGTCCAAACGCAACTCTTACCAGAAACGTGTTTCTAACTCCTGAATCTAAAGGGAGATTTAACTCACTTAGCTGAACAAACGCACAGCAGAGCAGATTGAAGGATACGTTTCTTCTGTGTTTTAGGCAGAGTTTTACTGCTATTTTGTTATATGCGGGAATAGTGCTGGAAATGCCTGTTTTGAGATCTCTCCACAGAAAGCGTTTCCAGACTTCCCCTTCAACACACGAGTTTAACTCTGTAAGTTGAATGCACACATTGAAGACCGTTCTGTTAGGTAGCTCCGTTTTGGTTTTAGAAGCAGACAGTTCTCCTTACAGCATATACTCCCATTCACTGAGAAATGTCCAAACGCAGCTCTTACCAGAAACGTGTTTCTAACTCCTGAATCTAAAGGGAGATTTAACTCACTTAGCTGAACAAACGCACAGCAGATCAGATTGAAGGATACGTTTCTTCTATGTTTTAGGCAGAGTTTTACTGCTATTTCGTTATATGCGGGAATAGTGCTGGAAATGCCTGTTTTGAGATCTCTCCACAGAAAGCGTTTCCAGACTTCCCCTTCAACACACGAGTTTAACTCTGTAAGTTGAATGCAAAAATTGAAGACCGTTCTGTTTGGTAGCTCCGTTTTGGTTTTAGAAGCAGACAGTTCTCCTTACAGCATATACTCCCATTCACTGAGAAATGTCCAAACGCAGCTCTTACCAGAAACGTGTTTCTAACTCCTGAATCTAAAGGGAGATTTAACTCACTTAGCTGAACAAACGCACAGCAGAGCAGATTGAAGGATACGTTTCTTCTGTGTTTAAGGCAGAGTTTTACTGCTATTTCGTTATATGCGGGAATAGTGCTGGAAATGCCTGTTTTGAGATCTCTCCACAGAAAGCGTTTCCAGACTTCCCCTTCAACACACGAGTTTAACTCTGTAAGTTGAATGCACACATTGAAGACCGTTCTGTTAGGTAGCTCAGTTTTGGTTTTAGAAGCAGACAGTTCTCCTTACAGCATATACTCCCATTCACTGAGAAATGTCCAAACGCAGCTCTTACCAGAAACGTGTTTCTAACTCCTGAATCTAAAGGGAGATTTAACTCACTTAGCTGAACAAACGCACAGCAGAGCAGATTGAAGGATACGTTTCTTCTGTGTTTTAGGCAGAGTTTTACTGCTATTTCGTTATATGCGGGAATAGTGCTGGAAATGCCTGTTTTGAGATCTCTCCACAGAAAGCGTTTCCAGACTTCCCCTTCAACACACGAGTTTAACTCTGTAAGTTGAATGCACACATTGAAGACCGTTCTGTTAGGTAGCTCCGTTTTGGTTTTAGAAGCAGACAGTTCTCCTTACAGCATATACTCCCATTCACTGAGAAATGTCCAAACGAAGCTCTTACCAGAAACGTGTTTCTAACTCCTGAATCTAAAGGGAGATTTAAGTCACTTAGCTGAACAAAAGCACAGCAGAGCAGATTGAAGGATACGTTTCTTCTATGTTTTAGGCACAGTTTTACTGCGATTTCGTTATATGCGGGAATAGTGCTGGAAATGCCTGTTTTGAGATCTCTCCACAGAAAGCGTTTCCAGACTTCCCCTTCAACACACGAGTTTAACTCTGTAAGTTGAATGCACACATTGAAGACCGTTCTGTTAGGTAGCTCCGTTTTGGTTTTAGAAGCAGACAGTTCTCCTTACAGCATATACTCCCATTCACTGAGAAATGTCCAAACGCAGCTCTTACCAGAAACGTGTTTCTAACTCCTGAATCTAAAGGGAGATTTAACTCACTTAGCTGAACAAACGCACAGCAGAGCAGATTGAAGGATACGTTTCTTCTGTGTTTTAGGCAGAGTTTTACTGCTATTTCGTTATATGCGGGAATAGTGCTGGAAATGCCTGTTTTGAGATCTCTCCACAGAAAGCGTTTCCAGACTTCCCCTTCAACACACGAGTTTAACTCTGTAAGTTGAATGCAGACATTGAAGACCGTTCTGTTAGGTAGCTCTGTTTTGGTTTTAGAAGCAGACAGTTCTCCTTACAGCATATACTCCCATTCACTGAGAAATGTCCAAACGCAGCTCTTACCAGAAACGTGTTTCTAACTCCTGAATCTAAAGGGAGATTTAACTCACTTAGCTGAACAAATGCACAGCAGAGCAGATTGAAGGATACGTTTCTTCTGTGTTTTAGGCAGAGCTTTACTGCTATTTCGTTATATGCGGGAATAGTGCTGGAAATGCCTGGAAATGCCTGTTTTGAGATCTCTCCACAGAAAGCGTTTCCAGACTTCCCCTTCAACACACGAGTTTAACTCTGTAAGTTGAATGCACACATTGAAGACCGTTCTGTTAGGTAGCTCCGTTTTGGTTTTAGAAGCAGACAGTTCTCCTTACAGCATATACTCCCATTCACTGAGAAATGTCCAAACGCAACTCTTACCAGAAACGTGTTTCTAACTCCTGAATGTAAAGGGAGATTTAACTCACTTAGCTGAACAAACGCACAGCAGAGCAGATTGAAGGATACGTTTCTTCTGTGTTTTAGGCAGAGTTTTACTGCTATTTCGTTATATGCGGGAATAGTGCTGGAAATGCCTGTTTTGAGATCTCTCCACAGAAAGCGTTTCCAGACTTCCCCTTCAACACACGAGTTTAACTCTGTAAGTTGAATGCACACATTGAAGACCGTTCTGTTAGGTAGCTCCGTTTTGGTTTTAGAAGCAGACAGTTCTCCTTACAGCATATACTCCCATTCACTGAGAAATGTCCAAACGCAGCTCTTACCAGAAACGTGTTTCTAACTCCTGAATCTAAAGGGAGATTTAACTCACTTAGCTGAACAAATGCACAGCAGAGCAGATTGAAGGATACGTTTCTTCTGTGTTTTAGGCAGAGCTTTACTGCTATTTCGTTATATGCGGGAATAGTGCTGGAAATGCCTGGAAATGCCTGTTTTGAGATCTCTCCACAGAAAGCGTTTCCAGACTTCCCCTTCAACACACGAGTTTAACTCTGTAAGTTGAATGCACACATTGAAGACCGTTCTGTTAGGTAGCTCCGTTTTGGTTTTAGAAGCAGACAGTTCTCCTTACAGCATATACCCCCATTCACTGAGAAATGTCCAAACGCAACTCTTACCAGAAACGTGTTTCTAACTCCTGAATCTAAAGGGAGATTTAACTCACTTAGCTGAACAAACGCACAGCAGAGCAGATTGAAGGATACGTTTCTTCTGTGTTTTAGGCAGAGTTTTACTGCTATTTTGTTATATGCGGGAATAGTGCTGGAAATGCCTGTTTTGAGATCTCTCCACAGAAAGCGTTTCCAGACTTCCCCTTCAACACACGAGTTTAACTCTGTAAGTTGAATGCACACATTGAAGACCGTTCTGTTAGGTAGCTCCGTTTTGGTTTTAGAAGCAGACAGTTCTCCTTACAGCATATACTCCCATTCACTGAGAAATGTCCAAACGCAGCTCTTACCAGAAACGTGTTTCTAACTCCTGAATCTAAAGGGAGATTTAACTCACTTAGCTGAACAAACGCACAGCAGATCAGATTGAAGGATACGTTTCTTCTATGTTTTAGGCAGAGTTTTACTGCTATTTCGTTATATGCGGGAATAGTGCTGGAAATGACTGTTTTGAGATCTCTCCACAGAAAGCGTTTCCAGACTTCCCCTTCAACACACGAGTTTAACTCTGTAAGTTGAATGCAAAAATTGAAGACCGTTCTGTTTGGTAGCTCCGTTTTGGTTTTAGAAGCAGACAGTTCTCCTTACAGCATATACTCCCATTCACTGAGAAATGTCCAAACGCAGCTCTTACCAGAAACGTGTTTCTAACTCCTGAATCTAAAGGGAGATTTAACTCACTTAGCTGAACAAACGCACAGCAGAGCAGATTGAAGGATACGTTTCTTCTGTGTTTAAGGCAGAGTTTTACTGCTATTTCGTTATATGCGGGAATAGTGCTGGAAATGCCTGTTTTGAGATCTCTCCACAGAAAGCGTTTCCAGACTTCCCCTTCAACACACGAGTTTAACTCTGTAAGTTGAATGCACACATTGAAGACCGTTCTGTTAGGTAGCTCAGTTTTGGTTTTAGAAGCAGACAGTTCTCCTTACAGCATATACTCCCATTCACTGAGAAATGTCCAAACGCAGCTCTTACCAGAAACGTGTTTCTAACTCCTGAATCTAAAGGGAGATTTAACTCACTTAGCTGAACAAACGCACAGCAGAGCAGATTGAAGGATACGTTTCTTCTGTGTTTTAGGCAGAGTTTTACTGCTATTTCGTTATATGCGGGAATAGTGCTGGAAATGCCTGTTTTGAGATCTCTCCACAGAAAGCGTTTCCAGACTTCCCCTTCAACACACGAGTTTAACTCTGTAAGTTGAATGCACACATTGAAGACCGTTCTGTTAGGTAGCTCCGTTTTGGTTTTAGAAGCAGACAGTTCTCCTTACAGCATATACTCCCATTCACTGAGAAATGTCCAAACGCAGCTCTTACCAGAAACGTGTTTCTAACTCCTGAATCTAAAGGGAGATTTAAGTCACTTAGCTGAACAAAAGCACAGCAGAGCAGATTGAAGGATACGTTTCTTCTATGTTTTAGGCACAGTTTTACTGCGATTTCGTTATATGCGGGAATAGTGCTGGAAATGCCTGTTTTGAGATCTCTCCACAGAAAGCGTTTCCAGACTTCCCCTTCAACACACGAGTTTAACTCTGTAAGTTGAATGCACACATTGAAGACCGTTCTGTTAGGTAGCTCCGTTTTGGTTTTAGAAGCAGACAGTTCTCCTTACAGCATATACTCCCATTCACTGAGAAATGTCCAAACGCAGCTCTTACCAGAAACGTGTTTCTAACTCCTGAATCTAAAGGGAGATTTAACTCACTTAGCTGAACAAACGCACAGCAGAGCAGATTGAAGGATACGTTTCTTCTGTGTTTTAGGCAGAGTTTTACTGCTATTTCGTTATATGCGGGAATAGTGCTGGAAATGCCTGTTTTGAGATCTCTCCACAGAAAGCGTTTCCAGACTTCCCCTTCAACACACGAGTTTAACTCTGTAAGTTGAATGCAGACATTGAAGACCGTTCTGTTAGGTAGCTCTGTTTTGGTTTTAGAAGCAGACAGTTCTCCTTACAGCATATACTCCCATTCACTGAGAAATGTCCAAACGCAGCTCTTACCAGAAACGTGTTTCTAACTCCTGAATCTAAAGGGAGATTTAACTCACTTAGCTGAACAAACGCACAGCAGAGCAGATTGAAGGATACGTTTCTTCTGTGTTTTAGGCAGAGTTTTACTGCTATTTCGTTATATGCGGGAATAGTGCTGGAAATGCCTGTTTTGAGATCTCTCAACAGAAAGCGTTTCCAGACTTCCCCGTCAACACACGAGTTTAACTCTGTAAGTTGAATGCACACATTGAAGACCGTTCTGTTAGGTAGCTCCGTTTTGGTTTTAGAAGCAGACAGTTCTCCTTACAGCATATACTCCCATTCACTGAGAAATGTCCAAACGCAGCTCTTACCAGAAACGTGTTTCTAACTCCTGAATCTAAAGGGAGATTTAACTCACTTAGCTGAACAAACGCACAGCAGAGCAGATTGAAGGATACGTTTCTTCTATGTTTTAGGCACAATTTTACTGCTATTTCGTTATATGCGGGAATAGTGCTGGAAATGCCTGTTTTGAGATCTCTCTACAGAAAGCGTTTCCAGACTTCCCCTTCAACACACGAGTTTAACTCTGTAAGTTGAATGCAAAAATTGAAGACCGTTCTGTTTGGTAGCTCCGTTTTGGTTTTAGAAGCAGACAGTTCTCCTTACAGCATATACTCCCATTCACTGAGAAATGTCCAAACGCAGCTCTTACCAGAAACGTGTTTCTAACTCCTGAATCTAAAGGGAGATTTAACTCACTTAGCTGAACAAACGCACAGCACAGCAGATTGAAGGATACGTTTCTTCTGTGTTTAAGGCAGAGTTTTACTGCTATTTCGTTATATGCGGGAATAGTGCTGGAAATGCCTGTTTTGAGATCTCTCCACAGAAAGCGTTTCCAGACTTCCCCTTCAACACACGAGTTTAACTCTGTATGTTGAATGCACACATTGAAGACTGTTCTGTTAGGTAGCTCAGTTTTGGTTTTAGAAGCAGACATTTCTCCTTACAGCGTATACTCCCATTCACTGAGAAATGTCCAAACGCAGCTCTTACCAGAAACGTGTTTCTAACTCCTGAATCTAAAGGGAGATTTAACTCACTTAGCTGAACAAACGCACAGCAGAGCAGATTGAAGGATACGTTTCTTCTGTGTTTTAGGCAGAGTTTTACTGCTATTTCGTTATATGCGGGAATAGTGCTGGAAATGCCTGTTTTGAGATCTCTCCACAGAAAGCGTTTCCAGACTTCCCCTTCAACACACGAGTTTAACTCTGTAAGTTGAATGCACACATTGAAGACCGTTCTGTTAGGTAGCTCCGTTTTGGTTTTAGAAGCAGACAGTTCTCCTTACAGCATATACTCCCATTCACTGAGAAATGTCCAAACGCAGCTCTTACCAGAAACGTGTTTCTAACTCCTGAATCTAAAGGGAGATTTAACTCACTTAGCTGAACAAACGCACAGCAGAGCAGATTGAAGGATACGTTTCTTCTGTGTTTTAGGCTATTTCGTTATATGCGGGAATAGTGCTGGAAATGCCTGTTTTGAGATCTCTCCACAGAAAGCGTTTCCAGACTTCCCCTTCAACACACGAGTTTAACTCTGTAAGTTGAATGCACACATTGAAGACCGTTCTGTTAGGTAGCTCCGTTTTGGTTTTAGAAGCAGACAGTTCTCCTTACAGCATATACTCCCATTCACTGAGAAATGTCCAAACGCAGCTCTTACCAGAAACGTGTTTCTAACTCCTGAATCTAAAGGGAGATTTAACTCACTTAGCTGAACAAACGCACAGCAGAGCAGATTGAAGGATACGTTTCTTCTGTGTTTTAGGCAGAGTTTTACTGCTATTTCGTTATATGCGGGAATAGTGCTGGAAATGCCTGTTTTGAGATCTCTCCACAGAAAGCGTTTCCAGACTTCCCCTTCAACACACGAGTTTAACTCTGTAAGTTGAATGCACACATTGAAGACCGTTCTGTTAGGTAGCTCCGTTTTGGTTTTAGAAGCAGACAGTTCTCCTTACAGCATATACTCCCATTCACTGAGAAATGTCCAAACGCAGCTCTTACCAGAAACGTGTTTCTAACTCCTGAATCTAAAGGGAGATTTAACTCACTTAGCTGAACAAACGCACAGCAGAGCAGATTGAAGGATACGTTTCTTCTGTGTTTTAGGCAGAGTTTTACTGCTATTTCGTTATATGCGGGAATAGTGCTGGAAATGCCTGGAAATGCCTGTTTTGAGATCTCTCCACAGAAAGCGTTTCCAGACTTCCCCTTCAACACACGAGTTTTACTCTGTAAGTTGAATGCACACATTGAAGACCGTTCTGTTAGGTAGCTCCGTTTTGGTTTTAGAAGCAGACAGTTCTCCTTACAGCATATACTCCCATTCACTGAGAAATGTCCAAACGCAGCTCTTACCAGAAACGTGTTTCTAACTCCTGAATCTAAAGGGAGATTTAACTCACTTAGCTGAACAAAGGCACAGCAGAGCAGATTGAATGATACGTTTCTTCTGTGTTTTAGGCAGAGTTTTACTGCTATTTCGTTATATGCGGGAATAGTGCTGGAAATGCCTGTTTTGAGATCTCTCCACAGAAAGCGTTTCCAGACTTCCCCTTCAACACACGAGTTTAACTCTGTAAGTTGAATGCACACATTGAAGACCGTTCTGTTAGGTAGCTCCGTTTTGGTTTTAGAAGCAGACAGTTCTCCTTACAGCATATACTCCCATTCACTGAGAAATGTCCAAACGCAGCTCTTACCAAAAACGTGTTTCTAACTCCTGAATCTAAAGGGAGATTTAACTCACTTAGCTGAACAAACGCACAGCAGAGCAGATTGAAGGATACGTTTCTTCTGTGTTTTAGGCAGAGTTTTACTGCTATTTCGTTACATGCGGGAATAGTGCTGGAAATGCCTGTTTTGAGATCTCTCCACAGAAAGCGTTTCCAGACTTCCCCTTCAACACACGAGTTTAACTCTGTAAGTTGAATGCACACATTGAAGACCGTTCTGTTAAGTAGCTCCGTTTTGGTTTTAGAAGCAGACAGTTCTCCTTACAGCATATACTCCCATTCACTGAGAAATGTCCAAACGCAGCTCTTACCAGAAACGTGTTTCTAACTCCTGAATCTAAAGGGAGATTTAACTCACTTAGCTGAACAAACGCACAGCAGAGCAGATTGAAGGATACGTTTCTTCTGTGTTTTAGGCAGAGTTTTACTGCTATTTCGTTATATGCGGGAATAGTGCTGGAAATGCCTGTTTTGAGATCTCTCCACAGAAAGCGTTTCCAGACTTCCCCTTCAACACACGAGTTTAACTCTGTAAGTTGAATGCACACATTGAAGACCGTTCTGTTAGGTAGCTCCGTTTTGGTTTTAGAAGCAGACAGTTCTCCTTACAGCATATACTCCCATTCACTGAGAAATGTCCAAACGCAGCTCTTACCAGAAACGTGTTTCTAACTCCTGAATCTAAAGGGAGATTTAACTCACTTAGCTGAACAAACGCACAGCAGAGCAGATTGAAGGATACGTTTCTTCTGTGTTTTAGGCAGAGTTTTACTGCTATTTCATTATATGCGGGAATAGTGCTGGAAATGCCTGTTTTGAGATCTCTCCACAGAAAGCGTTTCCAGACTTCCCCTTCAACACACGAGTTTAACTCTGTAAGTTGAATGCACACATTGAAGACCGTTCTGTTAGGTAGCTCCGTTTTGGTTTTAGAAGCAGACAGTTCTCCTTACAGCATATACTCCCATTCACTGAGAAATGTCCAAACGCAGCTCTTACCAGAAACGTGTTTCTAACTCCTGAATCTAAAGGGAGATTTAACTCACTTAGCTGAACAAACGCACAGCAGAGCAGATTGAAGGATACGTTTCTTCTGTGTTTTAGGCAGAGTTTTACTGCTATTTCGTTATATGCGGGAATAGTGCTGGAAATGCCTGGAAATGCCTGTTTTGAGATCTCTCCACAGAAAGCGTTTCCAGACTTCCCCTTCAACACACGAGTTTAACTCTGTAAGTTGAATGCACACATTGAAGACCGTTCTGTTAGGTAGCTCCGTTTTGGTTTTAGAAGCAGACAGTTCTCCTTACAGCATATACTCCCATTCACTGAGAAATGTCCAAACGCAGCTCTTACCAGAAACGTGTTTCTAACTCCTGAATCTAAAGGGAGATTTAACTCACTTAGCTGAACAAAGGCACAGCAGAGCAGATTGAAGGATACGTTTCTTCTGTGTTTTAGGCAGAGTTTTACTGCTATTTCGTTATATGCGGGAATAGTGCTGGAAATGCCTGTTTTGAGATCTCTCCACAGAAAGCGTTTCCAGACTTCCCCTTCAACACACGAGTTTAACTCTGTAAGTTGAATGCACACATTGAAGACCGTTCTGTTAGGTAGCTCCGTTTTGGTTTTAGAAGCAGACAGTTCTAGTTACAGCATATACTCCCATTCACTGAGAAATGTCCAAACGCAGCTCTTACCAGAAACGTGTTTCTAACTCCTGAATCTAAAGGGAGATTTAACTCACTTAGCTGAACAAACGCACAGCAGAGCAGATTGAAGGATACGTTTCTTCTGTGTTTTAGGCAGAGTTTTACTGCTATTTCGTTACATGCGGGAATAGTGCTGGAAATGCCTGTTTTGAGATCTCTCCACAGAAAGCGTTTCCAGACTTCCCCTTCAACACACGAGTTTAACTCTGTAAGTTGAATGCACACATTGAAGACCGTTCTGTTAGGTAGCTCCCTTTTGGTTTTAGAAGCAGAAAGTTCTCCTTACAGCATATACTCCCATTCACTGAGAAATGTCCAAACGCAGCTCTTACCAGAAACGTGTTTCTAACTCCTGAATCTAAAGGGAGATTTAACTCACTTAGCTGAACAAATGCACAGCAGAGCAGATTGAAGGATACGTTTCTTCTGTGTTTTAGGCAGAGCTTTACTACTATTTCGTTATATGCGGGAATAGTGCTGGAAATGCCTGGAAATGCCTGTTTTGAGATCTCTCCACAGAAAGCGTTTCCAGACTTCCCCTTCAACACACGAGTTTAACTCTGTAAGTTGAATGCAGACATTGAAGACCGTTCTGTTAGGTAGCTCTGTTTTGGTTTTAGAAGCAGACAGTTCTCCTTACAGCATATACTCCCATTCACTGAGAAATGTCCAAACGCAGCTCTTACCAGAAACGTGTTTCTAACTCCTGAATCTAAAGGGAGATTTAACTCACTTAGCTGAACAAACGCACAGCAGAGCAGATTGAAGGATACGTTTCTTCTGTGTTTTAGGCAGAGTTTTACTGCTATTTCGTTATATGCGGGAATAGTGCTGGAAATGCCTGTTTTGAGATCTCTCAACAGAAAGCGTTTCCAGACTTCCCCGTCAACACACGAGTTTAACTCTGTAAGTTGAATGCACACATTGAAGACCGTTCTGTTAGGTAGCTCCGTTTTGGTTTTAGAAGCAGACAGTTCTCCTTACAGCATATACTCCCATTCACTGAGAAATGTCCAAACGCAGCTCTTACCAGAAACGTGTTTCTAACTCCTGAATCTAAAGGGAGATTTAACTCACTTAGCTGAACAAACGCACAGCAGAGCAGATTGAAGGATACGTTTCTTCTATGTTTTAGGCACAATTTTACTGCTATTTCGTTATATGCGGGAATAGTGCTGGAAATGCCTGTTTTGAGATCTCTCTACAGAAAGCGTTTCCAGACTTCCCCTTCAACACACGAGTTTAACTCTGTAAGTTGAATGCAAAAATTGAAGACCGTTCTGTTTGGTAGCTCCGTTTTGGTTTTAGAAGCAGACAGTTCTCCTTACAGCATATACTCCCATTCACTGAGAAATGTCCAAACGCAGCTCTTACCAGAAACGTGTTTCTAACTCCTGAATCTAAAGGGAGATTTAACTCACTTAGCTGAACAAACGCACAGCACAGCAGATTGAAGGATACGTTTCTTCTGTGTTTAAGGCAGAGTTTTACTGCTATTTCGTTATATGCGGGAATAGTGCTGGAAATGCCTGTTTTGAGATCTCTCCACAGAAAGCGTTTCCAGACTTCGCCTTCAACACACGAGTTTAACTCTGTATGTTGAATGCACACATTGAAGACTGTTCTGTTAGGTAGCTCAGTTTTGGTTTTAGAAGCAGACATTTCTCCTTACAGCGTATACTCCCATTCACTGAGAAATGTCCAAACGCAGCTCTTACCAGAAACGTGTTTCTAACTCCTGAATCTAAAGGGAGATTTAACTCACTTAGCTGAACAAACGCACAGCAGAGCAGATTGAAGGATACGTTTCTTCTGTGTTTTAGGCAGAGTTTTACTGGTATTTCGTTATATGCGGGAATAGTGCTGGAAATGCCTGTTTTGAGATCTCTCCACAGAAAGCGTTTCCAGACTTCCCCTTCAACACACGAGTTTAACTCTGTAAGTTGAATGCACACATTGAAGACCGTTCTGTTAGGTAGCTCCGTTTTGGTTTTAGAAGCAGACAGTTCTCCTTACAGCATATACTCCCATTCACTGAGAAATGTCCAAACGCAGCTCTTACCAGAAACGTGTTTCTAACTCCTGAATCTAAAGGGAGATTTAACTCACTTAGCTGAACAAACGCACAGCAGAGCAGATTGAAGGATACGTTTCTTCTGTGTTTTAGGCAGAGTTTTACTGCTATTTCGTTATATGCGGGAATAGTGCTGGAAATGCCTGTTTTGAGATCTCTCCACAGAAAGCGTTTCCAGACTTCCCCTTCAACACACGAGTTTAACTCTGTAAGTTGAATGCACACATTGAAGACCGTTCTGTTAGGTAGCTCCGTTTTGGTTTTAGAAGCAGACAGTTCTCCTTACAGCATATACTCCCATTCACTGAGAAATGTCCAAACGCAGCTCTTACCAGAAACGTGTTTCTAACTCCTGAATCTAAAGGGAGATTTAACTCACTTAGCTGAACAAACGCACAGCAGAGCAGATTGAAGGATACGTTTCTTCTGTGTTTTAGGCAGAGTTTTACTGCTATTTCGTTATATGCGGGAATAGTGCTGGAAATGCCTGTTTTGAGATCTCTCCACAGAAAGCGTTTCCAGACTTCCCCTTCAACACACGAGTTTAACTCTGTAAGTTGAATGCACACATTGAAGACCGTTCTGTTAGGTAGCTCCGTTTTGGTTTTAGAAGCAGACAGTTCTCCTTACAGCATATACTCCCATTCACTGAGAAATGTCCAAACGCAGCTCTTACCAGAAACGTGTTTCTAACTCCTGAATCTAAAGGGAGATTTAACTCACTTAGCTGAACAAACGCACAGCAGAGCAGATTGAAGGATACGTTTCTTCTGTGTTTTAGGCAGAGTTTTACTGCTATTTCGTTATATGCGGGAATAGTGCTGGAAATGCCTGGAAATGCCTGTTTTGAGATCTCTCCACAGAAAGCGTTTCCAGACTTCCCCTTCAACACACGAGTTTTACTCTGTAAGTTGAATGCACACATTGAAGACCGTTCTGTTAGGTAGCTCCGTTTTGGTTTTAGAAGCAGACAGTTCTCCTTACAGCATATACTCCCATTCACTGAGAAATGTCCAAACGCAGCTCTTACCAGAAACGTGTTTCTAACTCCTGAATCTAAAGGGAGATTTAACTCACTTAGCTGAACAAAGGCACAGCAGAGCAGATTGAATGATACGTTTCTTCTGTGTTTTAGGCAGAGTTTTACTGCTATTTCGTTATATGCGGGAATAGTGCTGGAAATGCCTGTTTTGAGATCTCTCCACAGAAAGCGTTTCCAGACTTCCCCTTCAACACACGAGTTTAACTCTGTAAGTTGAATGCACACATTGAAGACCGTTCTGTTAGGTAGCTCCGTTTTGGTTTTAGAAGCAGACAGTTCTCCTTACAGCATATACTCCCATTCACTGAGAAATGTCCAAACGCAGCTCTTACCAAAAACGTGTTTCTAACTCCTGAATCTAAAGGGAGATTTAACTCACTTAGCTGAACAAACGCACAGCAGAGCAGATTGAAGGATACGTTTCTTCTGTGTTTTAGGCAGAGTTTTACTGCTATTTCGTTACATGCGGGAATAGTGCTGGAAATGCCTGTTTTGAGATCTCTCCACAGAAAGCGTTTCCAGACTTCCCCTTCAACACACGAGTTTAACTCTGTAAGTTGAATGCACACATTGAAGACCGTTCTGTTAAGTAGCTCCGTTTTGGTTTTAGAAGCAGACAGTTCTCCTTACAGCATATACTCCCTTTCACTGAGAAATGTCCAAACGCAGCTCTTACCAGAAACGTGTTTCTAACTCCTGAATCTAAAGGGAGATTTAACTCACTTAGCTGAACAAACGCACAGCAGAGCAGATTGAAGGATACGTTTCTTCTGTGTTTTAGGCAGAGTTTTACTGCTATTTCGTTATATGCGGGAATAGTGCTGGAAATGCCTGTTTTGAGATCTCTCCACAGAAAGCGTTTCCAGACTTCCCCTTCAACACACGAGTTTAACTCTGTAAGTTGAATGCACACATTGAAGACCGTTCTGTTAGGTAGCTCCGTTTTGGTTTTAGAAGCAGACAGTTCTCCTTACAGCATATACTCCCATTCACTGAGAAATGTCCAAACGCAACTCTTACCAGAAACGTGTTTCTAACTCCTGAATCTAAAGGGAGATTTAACTCACTTAGCTGAACAAACGCACAGCAGAGCAGATTGAAGGATACGTTTCTTCTGTGTTTTAGGCAGAGTTTTACTGCTATTTCGTTATATGCGGGAATAGTGCTGGAAATGCCTGTTTTGAGATCTCTCCACAGAAAGCGTTTCCAGACTTCCCCTTCAACACACGAGTTTAACTCTGTAAGTTGAATGCACACATTGAAGACCGTTCTGTTAGGTAGCTCCGTTTTGGTTTTAGAAGCAGACAGTTCTCCTTACAGCATATACTCCCATTCACTGAGAAATGTCCAAACGCAGCTCTTACCAGAAACGTGTTTCTAACTCCTGAATCTAAAGGGAGATTTAACTCACTTAGCTGAACAAATGCACAGCAGAGCAGATTGAAGGATACGTTTCTTCTGTGTTTTAGGCAGAGCTTTACTGCTATTTCGTTATATGCGGGAATAGTGCTGGAAATGCCTGGAAATGCCTGTTTTGAGATCTCTCCACAGAAAGCGTTTCCAGACTTCCCCTTCAACACACGAGTTTAACTCTGTAAGTTGAATGCACACATTGAAGACCGTTCTGTTAGGTAGCTCCGTTTTGGTTTTAGAAGCAGACAGTTCTCCTTACAGCATATACCCCCATTAACTGAGAAATGTCCAAACGCAACTCTTACCAGAAACGTGTTTCTAACTCCTGAATCTAAAGGGAGATTTAACTCACTTAGCTGAACAAACGCACAGCAGAGCAGATTGAAGGATACGTTTCTTCTGTGTTTTAGGCAGAGTTTTACTGCTATTTTGTTATATGCGGGAATAGTGCTGGAAATGCCTGTTTTGAGATCTCTCCACAGAAAGCGTTTCCAGACTTCCCCTTCAACACACGAGTTTAACTCTGTAAGTTGAATGCACACATTGAAGACCGTTCTGTTAGGTAGCTCCGTTTTGGTTTTAGAAGCAGACAGTTCTCCTTACAGCATATACTCCCATTCACTGAGAAATGTCCAAACGCAGCTCTTACCAGAAACGTGTTTCTAACTCCTGAATCTAAAGGGAGATTTAACTCACTTAGCTGAACAAACGCACAGCAGATCAGATTGAAGGATACGTTTCTTCTATGTTTTAGGCAGAGTTTTACTGCTATTTCGTTATATGCGGGAATAGTGCTGGAAATGCCTGTTTTGAGATCTCTCCACAGAAAGCGTTTCCAGACTTCCCCTTCAACACACGAGTTTAACTCTGTAAGTTGAATGCAAAAATTGAAGACCGTTCTGTTTGGTAGCTCCGTTTTGGTTTTAGAAGCAGACAGTTCTCCTTACAGCATATACTCCCATTCACTGAGAAATGTCCAAACGCAGCTCTTACCAGAAACGTGTTTCTAACTCCTGAATCTAAAGGGAGATTTAACTCACTTAGCTGAACAAACGCACAGCAGAGCAGATTGAAGGATACGTTTCTTCTGTGTTTAAGGCAGAGTTTTACTGCTATTTCGTTATATGCGGGAATAGTGCTGGAAATGCCTGTTTTGAGATCTCTCCACAGAAAGCGTTTCCAGACTTCCCCTTCAACACACGAGTTTAACTCTGTAAGTTGAATGCACACATTGAAGACCGTTCTGTTAGGTAGCTCAGTTTTGGTTTTAGAAGCAGACAGTTCTCCTTACAGCATATACTCCCATTCACTGAGAAATGTCCAAACGCAGCTCTTACCAGAAACGTGTTTCTAACTCCTGAATCTAAAGGGAGATTTAACTCACTTAGCTGAACAAACGCACAGCAGAGCAGATTGAAGGATACGTTTCTTCTGTGTTTTAGGCAGAGTTTTACTGCTATTTCGTTATATGCGGGAATAGTGCTGGAAATGCCTGTTTTGAGATCTCTCCACAGAAAGCGTTTCCAGACTTCCCCTTCAACACACGAGTTTAACTCTGTAAGTTGAATGCACACATTGAAGACCGTTCTGTTAGGTAGCTCCGTTTTGGTTTTAGAAGCAGACAGTTCTCCTTACAGCATATACTCCCATTCACTGAGAAATGTCCAAACGCAGCTCTTACCAGAAACGTGTTTCTAACTCCTGAATCTAAAGGGAGATTTAAGTCACTTAGCTGAACAAAAGCACAGGAGAGCAGATTGAAGGATACGTTTCTTCTATGTTTTAGGCACAGTTTTACTGCGATTTCGTTATATGCGGGAATAGTGCTGGAAATGCCTGTTTTGAGATCTCTCCACAGAAAGCGTTTCCAGACTTCCCCTTCAACACACGAGTTTAACTCTGTAAGTTGAATGCACACATTGAAGACCGTTCTGTTAGGTAGCTCCGTTTTGGTTTTAGAAGCAGACAGTTCTCCTTACAGCATATACTCCCATTCACTGAGAAATGTCCAAACGCAGCTCTTACCAGAAACGTGTTTCTAACTCCTGAATCTAAAGGGAGATTTAACTCACTTAGCTGAACAAACGCACAGCAGAGCAGATTGAAGGATACGTTTCTTCTGTGTTTTAGGCAGAGTTTTACTGCTATTTCGTTATATGCGGGAATAGTGCTGGAAATGCCTGTTTTGAGATCTCTCCACAGAAAGCGTTTCCAGACTTCCCCTTCAACACACGAGTTTAACTCTGTAAGTTGAATGCAGACATTGAAGACCGTTCTGTTAGGTAGCTCTGTTTTGGTTTTAGAAGCAGACAGTTCTCCTTACAGCATATACTCCCATTCACTGAGAAATGTCCAAACGCAGCTCTTACCAGAAACGTGTTTCTAACTCCTGAATCTAAAGGGAGATTTAACTCACTTAGCTGAACAAACGCACAGCAGAGCAGATTGAAGGATACGTTTCTTCTGTGTTTTAGGCAGAGTTTTACTGCTATTTCGTTATATGCGGGAATAGTGCTGGAAATGCCTGTTTTGAGATCTCTCAACAGAAAGCGTTTCCAGACTTCCCCGTCAACACACGAGTTTAACTCTGTAAGTTGAATGCACACATTGAAGACCGTTCTGTTAGGTAGCTCCGTTTTGGTTTTAGAAGCAGACAGTTCTCCTTACAGCATATACTCCCATTCACTGAGAAATGTCCAAACGCAGCTCTTACCAGAAACGTGTTTCTAACTCCTGAATCTAAAGGGAGATTTAACTCACTTAGCTGAACAAACGCACAGCAGAGCAGATTGAAGGATACGTTTCTTCTATGTTTTAGGCACAATTTTACTGCTATTTCGTTATATGCGGGAATAGTGCTGGAAATGCCTGTTTTGAGATCTCTCTACAGAAAGCGTTTCCAGACTTCCCCTTCAACACACGAGTTTAACTCTGTAAGTTGAATGCAAAAATTGAAGACCGTTCTGTTTGGTAGCTCCGTTTTGGTTTTAGAAGCAGACAGTTCTCCTTACAGCATATACTCCCATTCACTGAGAAATGTCCAAACGCAGCTCTTACCAGAAACGTGTTTCTAACTCCTGAATCTAAAGGGAGATTTAACTCACTTAGCTGAACAAACGCACAGCACAGCAGATTGAAGGATACGTTTCTTCTGTGTTTAAGGCAGAGTTTTACTGCTATTTCGTTATATGCGGGAATAGTGCTGGAAATGCCTGTTTTGAGATCTCTCCACAGAAAGCGTTTCCAGACTTCCCCTTCAACACACGAGTTTAACTCTGTATGTTGAATGCACACATTGAAGACTGTTCTGTTAGGTAGCTCAGTTTTGGTTTTAGAAGCAGACATTTCTCCTTACAGCGTATACTCCCATTCACTGAGAAATGTCCAAACGCAGCTCTTACCAGAAACGTGTTTCTAACTCCTGAATCTAAAGGGAGATTTAACTCACTTAGCTGAACAAACGCACAGCAGAGCAGATTGAAGGATACGTTTCTTCTGTGTTTTAGGCAGAGTTTTACTGCTATTTCGTTATATGCGGGAATAGTGCTGGAAATGCCTGTTTTGAGATCTCTCCACAGAAAGCGTTTCCAGACTTCCCCTTCAACACACGAGTTTAACTCTGTAAGTTGAATGCACACATTGAAGACCGTTCTGTTAGGTAGCTCCGTTTTGGTTTTAGAAGCAGACAGTTCTCCTTACAGCATATACTCCCATTCACTGAGAAATGTCCAAACGCAGCTCTTACCAGAAACGTGTTTCTAACTCCTGAATCTAAAGGGAGATTTAACTCACTTAGCTGAACAAACGCACAGCAGAGCAGATTGAAGGATACGTTTCTTCTGTGTTTTAGGCAGAGTTTTACTGCTATTTCGTTATATGCGGGAATAGTGCTGGAAATGCCTGTTTTGACATCTCTCCACAGAAAGCGTTTCCAGACTTCCCCTTCAACACACGAGTTTAACTCTGTAAGTTGAATGCACACATTGAAGACCGTTCTGTTAGGTAGCTCCGTTTTGGTTTTAGAAGCAGACAGTTCTCCTTACAGCATATACTCCCATTCACTGAGAAATGTCCAAACGCAGCTCTTACCAGAAACGTGTTTCTAACTCCTGAATCTAAAGGGAGATTTAACTCACTTAGCTGAACAAACGCACAGCAGAGCAGATTGAAGGATACGTTTCTTCTGTGTTTTAGGCAGAGTTTTACTGCTATTTCGTTATATGCGGGAATAGTGCTGGAAATGCCTGTTTTGAGATCTCTCCACAGAAAGCGTTTCCAGACTTCCCCTTCAACACACGAGTTTAACTCTGTAAGTTGAATGCACACATTGAAGACCGTTCTGTTAGGTAGCTCCGTTTTGGTTTTAGAAGCAGACAGTTCTCCTTACAGCATATACTCCCATTCACTGAGAAATGTCCAAACGCAGCTCTTACCAGAAACGTGTTTCTAACTCCTGAATCTAAAGGGAGATTTAACTCACTTAGCTGAACAAACGCACAGCAGAGCAGATTGAAGGATACGTTTCTTCTGTGTTTTAGGCAGAGTTTTACTGCTATTTCGTTATATGCGGGAATAGTGCTGGAAATGCCTGGAAATGCCTGTTTTGAGATCTCTCCACAGAAAGCGTTTCCAGACTTCCCCTTCAACACACGAGTTTTACTCTGTAAGTTGAATGCACACATTGAAGACCGTTCTGTTAGGTAGCTCCGTTTTGGTTTTAGAAGCAGACAGTTCTCCTTACAGCATATACTCCCATTCACTGAGAAATGTCCAAACGCAGCTCTTACCAGAAACGTGTTTCTAACTCCTGAATCTAAAGGGAGATTTAACTCACTTAGCTGAACAAAGGCACAGCAGAGCAGATTGAATGATACGTTTCTTCTGTGTTTTAGGCAGAGTTTTACTGCTATTTCGTTATATGCGGGAATAGTGCTGGAAATGCCTGTTTTGAGATCTCTCCACAGAAAGCGTTTCCAGACTTCCCCTTCAACACACGAGTTTAACTCTGTAAGTTGAATGCACACATTGAAGACCGTTCTGTTAGGTAGCTCCGTTTTGGTTTTAGAAGCAGACAGTTCTCCTTACAGCATATACTCCCATTCACTGAGAAATGTCCAAACGCAGCTCTTACCAAAAACGTGTTTCTAACTCCTGAATCTAAAGGGAGATTTAACTCACTTAGCTGAACAAACGCACAGCAGAGCAGATTGAAGGATACGTTTCTTCTGTGTTTTAGGCAGAGTTTTACTGCTATTTCGTTACATGCGGGAATAGTGCTGGAAATGCCTGTTTTGAGATCTCTCCACAGAAAGCGTTTCCAGACTTCCCCTTCAACACACGAGTTTAACTCTGTAAGTTGAATGCACACATTGAAGACCGTTCTGTTAAGTAGCTCCGTTTTGGTTTTAGAAGCAGACAGTTCTCCTTACAGCATATACTCCCATTCACTGAGAAATGTCCAAACGCAGCTCTTACCAGAAACGTGTTTCTAACTCCTGAATCTAAAGGGAGATTTAACTCACTTAGCTGAACAAACGCACAGCAGAGCAGATTGAAGGATACGTTTCTTCTGTGTTTTAGGCAGAGTTTTACTGCTATTTCGTTATATGCGGGAATAGTGCTGGAAATGCCTGTTTTGAGATCTCTCCACAGAAAGCGTTTCCAGACTTCCCCTTCAACACACGAGTTTAACTCTGTAAGTTGAATGCACACATTGAAGACCGTTCTGTTAGGTAGCTCCGTTTTGGTTTTAGAAGCAGACAGTTCTCCTTACAGCATATACTCCCATTCACTGAGAAATGTCCAAACGCAGCTCTTACCAGAAACGTGTTTCTAACTCCTGAATCTAAAGGGAGATTTAACTCACTTAGCTGAACAAACGCACAGCAGAGCAGATTGAAGGATACGTTTCTTCTGTGTTTTAGGCAGACTTTTACTGCTATTTCGTTATATGCGGGAATAGTGCTGGAAATGCCTGTTTTGAGATCTCTCCACAGAAAGCGTTTCCAGACTTCCCCTTCAACACACGAGTTTAACTCTGTAAGTTGAATGCACACATTGAAGACCGTTCTGTTAGGTAGCTCCGTTTTGGTTTTAGAAGCAGACAGTTCTCCTTACAGCATATACTCCCATTCACTGAGAAATGTCCAAACGCAGCTCTTACCAGAAACGTGTTTCTAACTCCTGAATCTAAAGGGAGATTTAACTCACTTAGCTGAACAAACGCACAGCAGAGCAGATTGAAGGATACGTTTCTTCTGTGTTTTAGGCAGAGTTTTACTGCTATTTCGTTATATGCGGGAATAGTGCTGGAAATGCCTGGAAATGCCTGTTTTGAGATCTCTCCACAGAAAGCGTTTCCAGACTTCCCCTTCAACACACGAGTTTAACTCTGTAAGTTGAATGCACACATTGAAGACCGTTCTGTTAGGTAGCTCCGTTTTGGTTTTAGAAGCAGACAGTTCTCCTTACAGCATATACTCCCATTCACTGAGAAATGTCCAAACGCAGCTCTTACCAGAAACGTGTTTCTAACTCCTGAATCTAAAGGGAGATTTAACTCACTTAGCTGAACAAAGGCACAGCAGAGCAGATTGAAGGATACGTTTCTTCTGTGTTTTAGGCAGAGTTTTACTGCTATTTCGTTATATGCGGGAATAGTGCTGGAAATGCCTGTTTTGAGATCTCTCCACAGAAAGCGTTTCCAGACTTCCCCTTCAACACACGAGTTTAACTCTGTAAGTTGAATGCACACATTGAAGACCGTTCTGTTAGGTAGCTCCGTTTTGGTTTTAGAAGCAGACAGTTCTAGTTACAGCATATACTCCCATTCACTGAGAAATGTCCAAACGCAGCTCTTACCAGAAACGTGTTTCTAACTCCTGAATCTAAAGGGAGATTTAACTCACTTAGCTGAACAAACGCACAGCAGAGCAGATTGAAGGATACGTTTCTTCTGTGTTTTAGGCAGAGTTTTACTGCTATTTCGTTACATGCGGGAATAGTGCTGGAAATGCCTGTTTTGAGATCTCTCCACAGAAAGCGTTTCCAGACTTCCCCTTCAACACACGAGTTTAACTCTGTAAGTTGAATGCACACATTGAAGACCGTTCTGTAAGGTAGCTCCCTTTTGGTTTTAGAAGCAGAAAGTTCTCCTTACAGCATATACTCCCATTCACTGAGAAATGTCCAAACGCAGCTCTTACCAGAAACGTGTTTCTAACTCCTGAATCTAAAGGGAGATTTAACTCACTTAGCTGAACAAATGCACAGCAGAGCAGATTGAAGGATACGTTTCTTCTGTGTTTTAGGCAGAGCTTTACTACTATTTCGTTATATGCGGGAATAGTGCTGGAAATGCCTGGAAATGCCTGTTTTGAGATCTCTCCACAGAAAGCGTTTCCAGACTTCCCCTTCAACACACGAGTTTAACTCTGTAAGTTGAATGCAGACATTGAAGACCGTTCTGTTAGGTAGCTCTGTTTTGGTTTTAGAAGCAGACAGTTCTCCTTACAGCATATACTCCCATTCACTGAGAAATGTCCAAACGCAGCTCTTACCAGAAACGTGTTTCTAACTCCTGAATCTAAAGGGAGATTTAACTCACTTAGCTGAACAAACGCACAGCAGAGCAGATTGAAGGATACGTTTCTTCTATGTTTTAGGCACAATTTTACTGCTATTTCGTTATATGCGGGAATAGTGCTGGAAATGCCTGTTTTGAGATCTCTCTACAGAAAGCGTTTCCAGACTTCCCCTTCAACACACGAGTTTAACTCTGTAAGTTGAATGCAAAAATTGAAGACCGTTCTGTTTGGTAGCTCCGTTTTGGTTTTAGAAGCAGACAGTTCTCCTTACAGCATATACTCCCATTCACTGAGAAATGTCCAAACGCAGCTCTTACCAGAAACGTGTTTCTAACTCCTGAATCTAAAGGGAGATTTAACTCACTTAGCTGAACAAACGCACAGCACAGCAGATTGAAGGATACGTTTCTTCTGTGTTTAAGGCAGAGTTTTACTGCTATTTCGTTATATGCGGGAATAGTGCTGGAAATGCCTGTTTTGAGATCTCTCCACAGAAAGCGTTTCCAGACTTCCCCTTCAACACACGAGTTTAACTCTGTATGTTGAATGCACACATTGAAGACTGTTCTGTTAGGTAGCTCAGTTTTGGTTTTAGAAGCAGACATTTCTCCTTACAGCGTATACTCCCATTCACTGAGAAATGTCCAAACGCAGCTCTTACCAGAAACGTGTTTCTAACTCCTGAATCTAAAGGGAGATTTAACTCACTTAGCTGAACAAACGCACAGCAGAGCAGATTGAAGGATACGTTTCTTCTGTGTTTTAGGCAGAGTTTTACTGGTATTTCGTTATATGCGGGAATAGTGCTGGAAATGCCTGTTTTGAGATCTCTCCACAGAAAGCGTTTCCAGACTTCCCCTTCAACACACGAGTTTAACTCTGTAAGTTGAATGCACACATTGAAGACCGTTCTGTTAGGTAGCTCCGTTTTGGTTTTAGAAGCAGACAGTTCTCCTTACAGCATATACTCCCATTCACTGAGAAATGTCCAAACGCAGCTCTTACCAGAAACGTGTTTCTAACTCCTGAATCTAAAGGGAGATTTAACTCACTTAGCTGAACAAACGCACAGCAGAGCAGATTGAAGGATACGTTTCTTCTGTGTTTTAGGCAGAGTTTTACTGCTATTTCGTTATATGCGGGAATAGTGCTGGAAATGCCTGTTTTGAGATCTCTCCACAGAAAGCGTTTCCAGACTTCCCCTTCAACACACGAGTTTAACTCTGTAAGTTGAATGCACACATTGAAGACCGTTCTGTTAGGTAGCTCCGTTTTGGTTTTAGAAGCAGACAGTTCTCCTTACAGCATATACTCCCATTCACTGAGAAATGTCCAAACGCAGCTCTTACCAGAAACGTGTTTCTAACTCCTGAATCTAAAGGGAGATTTAACTCACTTAGCTGAACAAACGCACAGCAGAGCAGATTGAAGGATACGTTTCTTCTGTGTTTTAGGCAGAGTTTTACTGCTATTTCGTTATATGCGGGAATAGTGCTGGAAATGCCTGTTTTGAGATCTCTCCACAGAAAGCGTTTCCAGACTTCCCCTTCAACACACGAGTTTAACTCTGTAAGTTGAATGCACACATTGAAGACCGTTCTGTTAGGTAGCTCCGTTTTGGTTTTAGAAGCAGACAGTTCTCCTTACAGCATATACTCCCATTCACTGAGAAATGTCCAAACGCAGCTCTTACCAGAAACGTGTTTCTAACTCCTGAATCTAAAGGGAGATTTAACTCACTTAGCTGAACAAACGCACAGCAGAGCAGATTGAAGGATACGTTTCTTCTGTGTTTTAGGCAGAGTTTTACTGCTATTTCGTTATATGCGGGAATAGTGCTGGAAATGCCTGGAAATGCCTGTTTTGAGATCTCTCCACAGAAAGCGTTTCCAGACTTCCCCTTCAACACACGAGTTTTACTCTGTAAGTTGAATGCACACATTGAAGACCGTTCTGTTAGGTAGCTCCGTTTTGGTTTTAGAAGCAGACAGTTCTCCTTACAGCATATACTCCCATTCACTGAGAAATGTCCAAACGCAGCTCTTACCAGAAACGTGTTTCTAACTCCTGAATCTAAAGGGAGATTTAACTCACTTAGCTGAACAAAGGCACAGCAGAGCAGATTGAATGATACGTTTCTTCTGTGTTTTAGGCAGAGTTTTACTGCTATTTCGTTATATGCGGGAATAGTGCTGGAAATGCCTGTTTTGAGATCTCTCCACAGAAAGCGTTTCCAGACTTCCCCTTCAACACACGAGTTTAACTCTGTAAGTTGAATGCACACATTGAAGACCGTTCTGTTAGGTAGCTCCGTTTTGGTTTTAGAAGCAGACAGTTCTCCTTACAGCATATACTCCCATTCACTGAGAAATGTCCAAACGCAGCTCTTACCAAAAACGTGTTTCTAACTCCTGAATCTAAAGGGAGATTTAACTCACTTAGCTGAACAAACGCACAGCAGAGCAGATTGAAGGATACGTTTCTTCTGTGTTTTAGGCAGAGTTTTACTGCTATTTCGTTACATGCGGGAATAGTGCTGGAAATGCCTGTTTTGAGATCTCTCCACAGAAAGCGTTTCCAGACTTCCCCTTCAACACACGAGTTTAACTCTGTAAGTTGAATGCACACATTGAAGACCGTTCTGTTAAGTAGCTCCGTTTTGGTTTTAGAAGCAGACAGTTCTCCTTACAGCATATACTCCCTTTCACTGAGAAATGTCCAAACGCAGCTCTTACCAGAAACGTGTTTCTAACTCCTGAATCTAAAGGGAGATTTAACTCACTTAGCTGAACAAACGCACAGCAGAGCAGATTGAAGGATACGTTTCTTCTGTGTTTTAGGCAGAGTTTTACTGCTATTTCGTTATATGCGGGAATAGTGCTGGAAATGCCTGTTTTGAGATCTCTCCACAGAAAGCGTTTCCAGACTTCCCCTTCAACACACGAGTTTAACTCTGTAAGTTGAATCCACACATTGAAGACCGTTCTGTTAGGTAGCTCCGTTTTGGTTTTAGAAGCAGACAGTTCTCCTTACAGCATATACTCCCATTCACTGAGAAATGTCCAAACGCAGCTCTTACCAGAAACGTGTTTCTAACTCCTGAATCTAAAGGGAGATTTAACTCACTTAGCTGAACAAACGCACAGCAGAGCAGATTGAAGGATACGTTTCTTCTGTGTTTTAGGCAGAGTTTTACTGCTATTTCGTTATATGCGGGAATAGTGCTGGAAATGCCTGTTTTGAGATCTCTCCACAGAAAGCGTTTCCAGACTTCCCCTTCAACACACGAGTTTAACTCTGTAAGTTGAATGCACACATTGAAGACCGTTCTGTTAGGTAGCTCCGTTTTGGTTTTAGAAGCAGACAGTTCTCCTTACAGCATATACTCCCATTCACTGAGAAATGTCCAAACGCAGCTCTTACCAGAAACGTGTTTCTAACTCCTGAATCTAAAGGGAGATTTAACTCACTTAGCTGAACAAACGCACAGCAGAGCAGATTGAAGGATACGTTTCTTCTGTGTTTTAGGCAGAGTTTTACTGCTATTTCGTTATATGCGGGAATAGTGCTGGAAATGCCTGGAAATGCCTGTTTTGAGATCTCTCCACAGAAAGCGTTTCCAGACTTCCCCTTCAACACACGAGTTTAACTCTGTAAGTTGAATGCACACATTGAAGACCGTTCTGTTAGGTAGCTCCGTTTTGGTTTTAGAAGCAGACAGTTCTCCTTACAGCATATACTCCCATTCACTGAGAAATGTCCAAACGCAGCTCTTACCAGAAACGTGTTTCTAACTCCTGAATCTAAAGGGAGATTTAACTCACTTAGCTGAACAAAGGCACAGCAGAGCAGATTGAAGGATACGTTTCTTCTGTGTTTTAGGCAGAGTTTTACTGCTATTTCGTTATATGCGGGAATAGTGCTGGAAATGCCTGTTTTGAGATCTCTCCACAGAAAGCGTTTCCAGACTTCCCCTTCAACACACGAGTTTAACTCTGTAAGTTGAATGCACACATTGAAGACCGTTCTGTTAGGTAGCTCCGTTTTGGTTTTAGAAGCAGACAGTTCTCCTTACAGCATATACTCCCATTCACTGAGAAATGTCCAAACGCAGCTCTTACCAGAAACGTGTTTCTAACTCCTGAATCTAAAGGGAGATTTAACTCACTTAGCTGAACAAACGCACAGCAGAGCAGATTGAAGGATACGTTTCTTCTGTGTTTTAGGCAGAGTTTTACTGCTATTTCGTTATATGCGGGAATAGTGCTGGAAATGCCTGTTTTGAGATCTCTCCACAGAAAGCGTTTCCAGACTTCCCCTTCAACACACGAGTTTAACTCTGTAAGTTGAATGCACACATTGAAGACCGTTCTGTTAGGTAGCTCCCTTTTGGTTTTAGAAGCAGAAAGTTCTCCTTACAGCATATACTCCCATTCACTGAGAAATGTCCAAACGCAGCTCTTACCAGAAACGTGTTTCTAACTCCTGAATCTAAAGGGAGATTTAACTCACTTAGCTGAACAAATGCACAGCAGAGCAGATTGAAGGATACGTTTCTTCTGTGTTTTAGGCAGAGCTTTACTACTATTTCGTTATATGCGGGAATAGTGCTGGAAATGCCTGGAAATGCCTGTTTTGAGATCTCTCCACAGAAAGCGTTTCCAGACTTCCCCTTCAACACACGAGTTTAACTCTGTAAGTTGAATGCACACATTGAAGACCGTTCTGTTAGGTAGCTCCGTTTTGGTTTTAGAAGCAGACAGTTCTCCTTACAGCATATACTCCCATTCACTGAGAAATGTCCAAACGCAGCTCTTACCAGAAACGTGTTTCTAACTCCTGAATCTAAAGGGAGATTTAACTCACTTAGCTGAACAAACGCACAGCAGAGCAGATTGAAGGATACGTTTCTTCTGTGTTTTAGGCAGAGGTTTAATGCTATTTCGTTATATGCGGGATTAGTGCTGGAAAGGCCTGTTTTGAGATCTCTCCACAGAAAGCGTTTCCAGACTTCCCCTTCAACACACGAGTTTAACTCTGTAAGTTGAATGCACACATTGAAGACCGTTCTGTTAGGTAGCTCCGTTTTGGTTTTAGAAGCAGACAGTTCTCCTTACAGCATATACTCCCATTCACTGAGAAATGTCCAAACGCAGCTCTTACCAGAAACGTGTTTCTAACTCCTGAATCTAAAGGGAGATTTAACTCACTTAGCTGAACAAACGCACAGCAGAGCAGATTGAAGGATACGTTTCTTCTGTGTTTTAGGCAGAGTTTTAATGCTATTTCGTTATATGCGGGATTAGTGCTGGAAAGGCCTGTTTTGAGATCTCTCCACAGAAAGCGTTTCCAGACTTCCCCTTCAACACACGAGTTTAACTCTGTAAGTTGAATCCACACATTGAAGACCGTTCTGTTAGGTAGCTCCGTTTTGGTTTTAGAAGCAGACAGTTCTCCTTACAGCATATACTCCCATTCACTGAGAAATGTCCAAACGCAGCTCTTACCAGAAACGTGTTTCTAACTCCTGAATCTAAAGGGAGATTTAACTCACTTAGCTGAACAAACGCACAGCAGAGCAGATTGAAGGATACGTTTCTTCTGTGTTTTAGGCAGAGTTTTACTGCTATTTCGTTATATGCGGGAATAGTGCTGGAAATGCCTGTTTTGAGATCTCTCCACAGAAAGCGTTTCCAGACTTCCCCTTCAACACACGAGTTTAACTCTGTAAGTTGAATGCACACATTGAAGACCGTTCTGTTAGGTAGCTCCGTTTTGGTTTTAGAAGCAGACAGTTCTCCTTACAGCATATACTCCCATTCACTGAGAAATGTCCAAACGCAGCTCTTACCAGAAACGTGTTTCTAACTCCTGAATCTAAAGGGAGATTTAACTCACTTAGCTGAACAAACGCACAGCAGAGCAGATTGAAGGATACGTTTCTTCTGTGTTTTAGGCAGAGTTTTACTGCTATTTCGTTATATGCGGGAATAGTGCTGGAAATGCCTGTTTTGAGATCTCTCCACAGAAAGCGTTTCCAGAGTTCCCCTTCAACACACCAGTTTAACTCTGTAAGTTGAATGCACACATTGAAGACCGTTCTGTTTGGTTGCTCCGTTTTGGTTTTAGAAGCAGACAGTTCTCCTTACAGCATATACTCCCATTCACTGAGAAATGTCCAAACGCAGCTCTTACCAGAAACGTGTTTCTAACTCCTGAATCTAAAGGGAGATTTAACTCACTTAGCTGAACAAACGCACAGCAGAGCAGATTGAAGGATACGTTTCTTCTATGTTTTAGGCAGAGTTTTACTGCTATTTCTTTATATGCGGGAATAGTGCTGGAAATGCCTGTTTTGAGATCTCTCCACGGAAAGCGTTTCCAGACTTCCCCTTCAACACACGAGTTTAACTCTGTAAGTTGAATGCAAAAATTGAAGACCGTTCTGTTTGGTAGCTCCGTTTTGGTTTTAGAAGCAGACAGTTCTCCTTACAGCATATACTCCCATTCACTGAGAAATGTCCAAACGCAGCTCTTACCAGAAACGTGTTTCTAACTCCTGAATCTAAAGGGAGATTTAACTCACTTAGCTGAACAAACGCACAGCAGAGCAGATTGAAGGATACGTTTCTTCTGTGTTTAAGGCAGAGTTTTACTGCTATTTCGTTATATGCGGGAATAGTGCTGGAAATGCCTGTTTTGAGATCTCTCCACAGAAAGCGTTTCCAGACTTCCCCTTCAACACACGAGTTTAACTCTGTAAGTTGAATGCACACATTGAAGACCGTTCGGTTAGGTAGCTCCGTTTTGGTTTTAGAAGCAGACAGTTCTCCTTACAGCATATACTCCCATTCACTGAGAAATGTCCAAACGCAGCTCTTACCAGAAACGTGTTTCTACCTCCTGAATCTAAAGGGAGATTTAACTCACTTAGCTGAACAAATGCACAGCAGAGCAGATTGAAGGATACGTTTCTTCTGTGTTTTAGGCAGAGCTTTACTGCTATTTCGTTATATGCGGGAATAGTGCTGGAAATGCCTGGAAATGCCTGTTTTGAGATCTCTCCACAGAAAGCGTTTCCAGACTTCCCCTTCAACACACGAGTTTACCTCTGTAAGTTGAATGCACACATTGAAGACCGTTCTGTTAGGTAGCTCCGTTTTGGTTTTAGAAGCAGACAGTTCTCCTTACAGCATATACTCCCATTCACTGAGAAATGTCCAAACGCAACTCTTACCAGAAACGTGTTTCTAACTCCTGAATCTAAAGGGAGATTTAACTCACTTAGCTGAACAAACGCACAGCAGAGCAGATTGAAGGATACGTTTCTTCTGTGTTTTAGGCAGAGTTTTACTGCTATTTCGTTATATGCGGGAATAGTGCTGGAAATGCCTGTTTTGAGATCTCTCCACAGAAAGCGTTTCCAGACTTCCCCTTCAACACACGAGTTTAACTCTGTAAGTTGAATGCACACATTGAAGACCGTTCTGTTAGGTAGCTCCGTTTTGGTTTTAGAAGCAGACAGTTCTCCTTACAGCATATACTCCCATTCACTGAGAAATGTCCAAACGCAGCTCTTACCAGAAACGTGTTTCTAACTCCTGAATCTAAAGGGAGATTTAACTCACTTAGCTGAACAAATGCACAGCAGAGCAGATTGAAGGATACGTTTCTTCTGTGTTTTAGGCAGAGCTTTACTGCTATTTCGTTATATGCGGGAATAGTGCTGGAAATGCCTGGAAATGCCTGTTTTGAGATCTCTCCACAGAAAACGTTTCCAGACTTCCCCTTCAACACACGAGTTTAACTCTGTAAGTTGAATGCACACATTGAAGACCGTTCTGTTAGGTAGCTCCGTTTTGGTTTTAGAAGCAGACAGTTCTCCTTACAGCATATACTCCCATTCACTGAGAAATGTCCAAACGCAGCTCTTACCAGAAACGTGTTTCTAACTCCTGAATCTAAAGGGAGATTTAACTCACTTAGCTGAACAAACGCACAGCAGAGCAGATTGAAGGATACGTTTCTTCTGTGTTTTAGGCAGAGTTTTACTGCTATTTCGTTATATGCGGGAATAGTGCTGGAAATGCCTGGAAATGCCTGTTTTGAGATCTCTCCACAGAAAGCGTTTCCAGACTTCCCCTTCAACACACGAGTTTTACTCTGTAAGTTGAATGCACACATTGAAGACCGTTCTGTTAGGTAGCTCCGTTTTGGTTTTAGAAGCAGACAGTTCTCCTTACAGCATATACTCCCATTCACTGAGAAATGTCCAAACGCAGCTCTTACCAGAAACGTGTTTCTAACTCCTGAATCTAAAGGGAGATTTAACTCACTTAGCTGAACAAAGGCACAGCAGAGCAGATTGAATGATACGTTTCTTCTGTGTTTTAGGCAGAGTTTTACTGCTATTTCGTTATATGCGGGAATAGTGCTGGAAATGCCTGTTTTGAGATCTCTCCACAGAAAGCGTTTCCAGACTTCCCCTTCAACACACGAGTTTAACTCTGTAAGTTGAATGCACACATTGAAGACCGTTCTGTTAGGTAGCTCCGTTTTGGTTTTAGAAGCAGACAGTTCTCCTTACAGCATATACTCCCATTCACTGAGAAATGTCCAAACGCAGCTCTTACCAAAAACGTGTTTCTAACTCCTGAATCTAAAGGGAGATTTAACTCACTTAGCTGAACAAACGCACAGCAGAGCAGATTGAAGGATACGTTTCTTCTGTGTTTTAGGCAGAGTTTTACTGCTATTTCGTTACATGCGGGAATAGTGCTGGAAATGCCTGTTTTGAGATCTCTCCACAGAAAGCGTTTCCAGACTTCCCCTTCAACACACGAGTTTAACTCTGTAAGTTGAATGCACACATTGAAGACCGTTCTGTTAAGTAGCTCCGTTTTGGTTTTAGAAGCAGACAGTTCTCCTTACAGCATATACTCCCATTCACTGAGAAATGTCCAAACGCAGCTCTTACCAGAAACGTGTTTCTAACTCCTGAATCTAAAGGGAGATTTAACTCACTTAGCTGAACAAACGCACAGCAGAGCAGATTGAAGGATACGTTTCTTCTGTGTTTTAGGCAGAGTTTTACTGCTATTTCGTTATATGCGGGAATAGTGCTGGAAATGCCTGTTTTGAGATCTCTCCACAGAAAGCGTTTCCAGACTTCCCCTTCAACACACGAGTTTAACTCTGTAAGTTGAATGCACACATTGAAGACCGTTCTGTTAGGTAGCTCCGTTTTGGTTTTAGAAGCAGACAGTTCTCCTTACAGCATATACTCCCATTCACTGAGAAATGTCCAAACGCAGCTCTTACCAGAAACGTGTTTCTAACTCCTGAATCTAAAGGGAGATTTAACTCACTTAGCTGAACAAACGCACAGCAGAGCAGATTGAAGGATACGTTTCTTCTGTGTTTTAGGCAGAGTTTTACTGCTATTTCGTTATATGCGGGAATAGTGCTGGAAATGCCTGTTTTGAGATCTCTCCACAGAAAGCGTTTCCAGACTTCCCCTTCAACACACGAGTTTAACTCTGTAAGTTGAATGCACACATTGAAGACCGTTCTGTTAGGTAGCTCCGTTTTGGTTTTAGAAGCAGACAGTTCTCCTTACAGCATATACTCCCATTCACTGAGAAATGTCCAAACGCAGCTCTTACCAGAAACGTGTTTCTAACTCCTGAATCTAAAGGGAGATTTAACTCACTTAGCTGAACAAACGCACAGCAGAGCAGATTGAAGGATACGTTTCTTCTGTGTTTTAGGCAGAGTTTTACTGCTATTTCGTTATATGCGGGAATAGTGCTGGAAATGCCTGGAAATGCCTGTTTTGAGATCTCTCCACAGAAAGCGTTTCCAGACTTCCCCTTCAACACACGAGTTTAACTCTGTAAGTTGAATGCACACATTGAAGACCGTTCTGTTAGGTAGCTCCGTTTTGGTTTTAGAAGCAGACAGTTCTCCTTACAGCATATACTCCCATTCACTGAGAAATGTCCAAACGCAGCTCTTACCAGAAACGTGTTTCTAACTCCTGAATCTAAAGGGAGATTTAACTCACTTAGCTGAACAAAGGCACAGCAGAGCAGATTGAAGGATACGTTTCTTCTGTGTTTTAGGCAGAGTTTTACTGCTATTTCGTTATATGCGGGAATAGTGCTGGAAATGCCTGTTTTGAGATCTCTCCACAGAAAGCGTTTCCAGACTTCCCCTTCAACACACGAGTTTAACTCTGTAAGTTGAATGCACACATTGAAGACCGTTCTGTTAGGTAGCTCCGTTTTGGTTTTAGAAGCAGACAGTTCTCCTTACAGCATATACTCCCATTCACTGAGAAATGTCCAAACGCAGCTCTTACCAGAAACGTGTTTCTAACTCCTGAATCTAAAGGGAGATTTAACTCACTTAGCTGAACAAACGCACAGCAGAGCAGATTGAAGGATACGTTTCTTCTGTGTTTTAGGCAGAGTTTTACTGCTATTTCGTTACATGCGGGAATAGTGCTGGAAATGCCTGTTTTGAGATCTCTCCACAGAAAGCGTTTCCAGACTTCCCCTTCAACACACGAGTTTAACTCTGTAAGTTGAATGCACACATTGAAGACCGTTCTGTTAGGTAGCTCCCTTTTGGTTTTAGAAGCAGAAAGTTCTCCTTACAGCATATACTCCCATTCACTGAGAAATGTCGAAACGCAGCTCTTACCAGAAACGTGTTTCTAACTCCTGAATCTAAAGGGAGATTTAACTCACTTAGCTGAACAAATGCACAGCAGAGCAGATTGAAGGATACGTTTCTTCTGTGTTTTAGGCAGAGCTTTACTACTATTTCGTTATATGCGGGAATAGTGCTGGAAATGCCTGGAAATGCCTGTTTTGAGATCTCTCCACAGAAAGCGTTTCCAGACTTCCCCTTCAACACACGAGTTTAACTCTGTAAGTTGAATGCACACATTGAAGACCGTTCTGTTAGGTAGCTCCGTTTTGGTTTTAGAAGCAGACAGTTCTCCTTACAGCATATACTCCCATTCACTGAGAAATGTCCAAACGCAGCTCTTACCAGAAACGTGTTTCTAACTCCTGAATCTAAAGGGAGATTTAACTCACTTAGCTGAACAAATGCACAGCAGAGCAGATTGAAGGATACGTTTCTTCTGTGTTTTAGGCAGAGCTTTACTGCTATTTCGTTATATGCGGGAATAGTGCTGGAAATGCCTGGAAATGCCTGTTTTGAGATCTCTCCACAGAAAACGTTTCCAGACTTCCCCTTCAACACACGAGTTTAACTCTGTAAGTTGAATGCACACATTGAAGACCGTTCTGTTAGGTAGCTCCGTTTTGGTTTTAGAAGCAGACAGTTCTCCTTACAGCATATACTCCCATTCACTGAGAAATGTCCAAACGCAGCTCTTACCAGAAACGTGTTTCTAACTCCTGAATCTAAAGGGAGATTTAACTCACTTAGCTGAACAAACGCACAGCAGAGCAGATTGAAGGATACGTTTCTTCTGTGTTTTAGGCAGAGTTTTACTGCTATTTCGTTATATGCGGGAATAGTGCTGGAAATGCCTGGAAATGCCTGTTTTGAGATCTCTCCACAGAAAGCGTTTCCAGACTTCCCCTTCAACACACGAGTTTTACTCTGTAAGTTGAATGCACACATTGAAGACCGTTCTGTTAGGTAGCTCCGTTTTGGTTTTAGAAGCAGACAGTTCTCCTTACAGCATATACTCCCATTCACTGAGAAATGTCCAAACGCAGCTCTTACCAGAAACGTGTTTCTAACTCCTGAATCTAAAGGGAGATTTAACTCACTTAGCTGAACAAAGGCACAGCAGAGCAGATTGAATGATACGTTTCTTCTGTGTTTTAGGCAGAGTTTTACTGCTATTTCGTTATATGCGGGAATAGTGCTGGAAATGCCTGTTTTGAGATCTCTCCACAGAAAGCGTTTCCAGACTTCCCCTTCAACACACGAGTTTAACTCTGTAAGTTGAATGCACACATTGAAGACCGTTCTGTTAGGTAGCTCCGTTTTGGTTTTAGAAGCAGACAGTTCTCCTTACAGCATATACTCCCATTCACTGAGAAATGTCCAAACGCAGCTCTTACCAAAAACGTGTTTCTAACTCCTGAATCTAAAGGGAGATTTAACTCACTTAGCTGAACAAACGCACAGCAGAGCAGATTGAAGGATACGTTTCTTCTGTGTTTTAGGCAGAGTTTTACTGCTATTTCGTTACATGCGGGAATAGTGCTGGAAATGCCTGTTTTGAGATCTCTCCACAGAAAGCGTTTCCAGACTTCCCCTTCAACACACGAGTTTAACTCTGTAAGTTGAATGCACACATTGAAGACCGTTCTGTTAAGTAGCTCCGTTTTGGTTTTAGAAGCAGACAGTTCTCCTTACAGCATATACTCCCATTCACTGAGAAATGTCCAAACGCAGCTCTTACCAGAAACGTGTTTCTAACTCCTGAATCTAAAGGGAGATTTAACTCACTTAGCTGAACAAACGCACAGCAGAGCAGATTGAAGGATACGTTTCTTCTGTGTTTTAGGCAGAGTTTTACTGCTATTTCGTTATATGCGGGAATAGTGCTGGAAATGCCTGTTTTGAGATCTCTCCACAGAAAGCGTTTCCAGACTTCCCCTTCAACACACGAGTTTAACTCTGTAAGTTGAATGCACACATTGAAGACCGTTCTGTTAGGTAGCTCCGTTTTGGTTTTAGAAGCAGACAGTTCTCCTTACAGCATATACTCCCATTCACTGAGAAATGTCCAAACGCAGCTCTTACCAGAAACGTGTTTCTAACTCCTGAATCTAAAGGGAGATTTAACTCACTTAGCTGAACAAACGCACAGCAGAGCAGATTGAAGGATACGTTTCTTCTGTGTTTTAGGCAGAGTTTTACTGCTATTTCGTTATATGCGGGAATAGTGCTGGAAATGCCTGTTTTGAGATCTCTCCACAGAAAGCGTTTCCAGACTTCCCCTTCAACACACGAGTTTAACTCTGTAAGTTGAATGCACACATTGAAGACCGTTCTGTTAGGTAGCTCCGTTTTGGTTTTAGAAGCAGACAGTTCTCCTTACAGCATATACTCCCATTCACTGAGAAATGTCCAAACGCAGCTCTTACCAGAAACGTGTTTCTAACTCCTGAATCTAAAGGGAGATTTAACTCACTTAGCTGAACAAACGCACAGCAGAGCAGATTGAAGGATACGTTTCTTCTGTGTTTTAGGCAGAGTTTTACTGCTATTTCGTTATATGCGGGAATAGTGCTGGAAATGCCTGGAAATGCCTGTTTTGAGATCTCTCCACAGAAAGCGTTTCCAGACTTCCCCTTCAACACACGAGTTTAACTCTGTAAGTTGAATGCACACATTGAAGACCGTTCTGTTAGGTAGCTCCGTTTTGGTTTTAGAAGCAGACAGTTCTCCTTACAGCATATACTCCCATTCACTGAGAAATGTCCAAACGCAGCTCTTACCAGAAACGTGTTTCTAACTCCTGAATCTAAAGGGAGATTTAACTCACTTAGCTGAACAAAGGCACAGCAGAGCAGATTGAAGGATACGTTTCTTCTGTGTTTTAGGCAGAGTTTTACTGCTATTTCGTTATATGCGGGAATAGTGCTGGAAATGCCTGTTTTGAGATCTCTCCACAGAAAGCGTTTCCAGACTTCCCCTTCAACACACGAGTTTAACTCTGTAAGTTGAATGCACACATTGAAGACCGTTCTGTTAGGTAGCTCCGTTTTGGTTTTAGAAGCAGACAGTTCTCCTTACAGCATATACTCCCATTCACTGAGAAATGTCCAAACGCAGCTCTTACCAGAAACGTGTTTCTAACTCCTGAATCTAAAGGGAGATTTAACTCACTTAGCTGAACAAACGCACAGCAGAGCAGATTGAAGGATACGTTTCTTCTGTGTTTTAGGCAGAGTTTTACTGCTATTTCGTTACATGCGGGAATAGTGCTGGAAATGCCTGTTTTGAGATCTCTCCACAGAAAGCGTTTCCAGACTTCCCCTTCAACACACGAGTTTAACTCTGTAAGTTGAATGCACACATTGAAGACCGTTCTGTTAGGTAGCTCCCTTTTGGTTTTAGAAGCAGAAAGTTCTCCTTACAGCATATACTCCCATTCACTGAGAAATGTCGAAACGCAGCTCTTACCAGAAACGTGTTTCTAACTCCTGAATCTAAAGGGAGATTTAACTCACTTAGCTGAACAAATGCACAGCAGAGCAGATTGAAGGATACGTTTCTTCTGTGTTTTAGGCAGAGCTTTACTACTATTTCGTTATATGCGGGAATAGTGCTGGAAATGCCTGGAAATGCCTGTTTTGAGATCTCTCCACAGAAAGCGTTTCCAGACTTCCCCTTCAACACACGAGTTTAACTCTGTAAGTTGAATGCACACATTGAAGACCGTTCTGTTAGGTAGCTCCGTTTTGGTTTTAGAAGCAGACAGTTCTCCTTACAGCATATACTCCCATTCACTGAGAAATGTCCAAACGCAGCTCTTACCAGAAACGTGTTTCTAACTCCTGAATCTAAAGGGAGATTTAACTCACTTAGCTGAACAAACGCACAGCAGAGCAGATTGAAGGATACGTTTCTTCTGTGTTTTAGGCAGAGGTTTAATGCTATTTCGTTATATGCGGGATTAGTGCTGGAAAGGCCTGTTTTGAGATCTCTCCACAGAAAGCGTTTCCAGACTTCCCCTTCAACACACGAGTTTAACTCTGTAAGTTGAATGCACACATTGAAGACCGTTCTGTTAGGTAGCTCCGTTTTGGTTTTAGAAGCAGACAGTTCTCCTTACAGCATATACTCCCATTCACTGAGAAATGTCCAAACGCAGCTCTTACCAGAAACGTGTTTCTAACTCCTGAATCTAAAGGGAGATTTAACTCACTTAGCTGAACAAACGCACAGCAGAGCAGATTGAAGGATACGTTTCTTCTGTGTTTTAGGCAGAGTTTTAATGCTATTTCGTTATATGCGGGATTAGTGCTGGAAAGGCCTGTTTTGAGATCTCTCCACAGAAAGCGTTTCCAGACTTCCCCTTCAACACACGAGTTTAACTCTGTAAGTTGAATCCACACATTGAAGACCGTTCTGTTAGGTAGCTCCGTTTTGGTTTTAGAAGCAGACAGTTCTCCTTACAGCATATACTCCCATTCACTGAGAAATGTCCAAACGCAGCTCTTACCAGAAACGTGTTTCTAACTCCTGAATCTAAAGGGAGATTTAACTCACTTAGCTGAACAAACGCACAGCAGAGCAGATTGAAGGATACGTTTCTTCTGTGTTTTAGGCAGAGTTTTACTGCTATTTCGTTATATGCGGGAATAGTGCTGGAAATGCCTGTTTTGAGATCTCTCCACAGAAAGCGTTTCCAGACTTCCCCTTCAACACACGAGTTTAACTCTGTAAGTTGAATGCACACATTGAAGACCGTTCTGTTAGGTAGCTCCGTTTTGGTTTTAGAAGCAGACAGTTCTCCTTACAGCATATACTCCCATTCACTGAGAAATGTCCAAACGCAGCTCTTACCAGAAACGTGTTTCTAACTCCTGAATCTAAAGGGAGATTTAACTCACTTAGCTGAACAAACGCACAGCAGAGCAGATTGAAGGATACGTTTCTTCTGTGTTTTAGGCAGAGTTTTACTGCTATTTCGTTATATGCGGGAATAGTGCTGGAAATGCCTGTTTTGAGATCTCTCCACAGAAAGCGTTTCCAGAGTTCCCCTTCAACACACGAGTTTAACTCTGTAAGTTGAATGCACACATTGAAGACCGTTCTGTTTGGTTGCTCCGTTTTGGTTTTAGAAGCAGACAGTTCTCCTTACAGCATATACTCCCATTCACTGAGAAATGTCCAAACGCAGCTCTTACCAGAAACGTGTTTCTAACTCCTGAATCTAAAGGGAGATTTAACTCACTTAGCTGAACAAACGCACAGCAGAGCAGATTGAAGGATACGTTTCTTCTATGTTTTAGGCAGAGTTTTACTGCTATTTCTTTATATGCGGGAATAGTGCTGGAAATGCCTGTTTTGAGATCTCTCCACGGAAAGCGTTTCCAGACTTCCCCTTCAACACACGAGTTTAACTCTGTAAGTTGAATGCAAAAATTGAAGACCGTTCTGTTTGGTAGCTCCGTTTTGGTTTTAGAAGCAGACAGTTCTCCTTACAGCATATACTCCCATTCACTGAGAAATGTCCAAACGCAGCTCTTACCAGAAACGTGTTTCTAACTCCTGAATCTAAAGGGAGATTTAACTCACTTAGCTGAACAAACGCACAGCAGAGCAGATTGAAGGATACGTTTCTTCTGTGTTTAAGGCAGAGTTTTACTGCTATTTCGTTATATGCGGGAATAGTGCTGGAAATGCCTGTTTTGAGATCTCTCCACAGAAAGCGTTTCCAGACTTCCCCTTCAACACACGAGTTTAACTCTGTAAGTTGAATGCACACATTGAAGACCGTTCTGTTAGGTAGCTCCGTTTTGGTTTTAGAAGCAGACAGTTCTCCTTACAGCATATACTCCCATTCACTGAGAAATGTCCAAACGCAGCTCTTACCAGAAACGTGTTTCTAACTCCTGAATCTAAAGGGAGATTTAACTCACTTAGCTGAACAAATGCACAGCAGAGCAGATTGAAGGATAGGTTTCTTCTGTGTTTTAGGCAGAGCTTTACTGCTATTTCGTTATATGCGGGAATAGTGCTGGAAATGCCTGGAAATGCCTGTTTTGAGATCTCTCCACAGAAAGCGTTTCCAGACTTCCCCTTCAACACACGAGTTTACCTCTGTAAGTTGAATGCACACATTGAAGACCGTTCTGTTAGGTAGCTCCGTTTTGGTTTTAGAAGCAGACAGTTCTCCTTACAGCATATACTCCCATTCACTGAGAAATGTCCAAACGCAACTCTTACCAGAAACGTGTTTCTAACTCCTGAATCTAAAGGGAGATTTAACTCACTTAGCTGAACAAACGCACAGCAGAGCAGATTGAAGGATACGTTTCTTCTGTGTTTTAGGCAGAGTTTTACTGCTATTTCGTTATATGCGGGAATAGTGCTGGAAATGCCTGTTTTGAGATCTCTCCACAGAAAGCGTTTCCAGACTTCCCCTTCAACACACGAGTTTAACTCTGTAAGTTGAATGCACACATTGAAGACCGTTCTGTTAGGTAGCTCCGTTTTGGTTTTAGAAGCAGACAGTTCTCCTTACAGCATATACTCCCATTCACTGAGAAATGTCCAAACGCAGCTCTTACCAGAAACGTGTTTCTAACTCCTGAATCTAAAGGGAGATTTAACTCACTTAGCTGAACAAATGCACAGCAGAGCAGATTGAAGGATACGTTTCTTCTGTGTTTTAGGCAGAGCTTTACTGCTATTTCGTTATATGCGGGAATAGTGCTGGAAATCCCTGGAAATGCCTGTTTTGAGATCTCTCCACAGAAAGCGTTTCCAGACTTCCCCTTCAACACACGAGTTTAACTCTGTAAGTTGAATGCACACATTGAAGACCGTTCTGTTAGGTAGCTCCGTTTTGGTTTTAGAAGCAGACAGTTCTCCTTACAGCATATACTCCCATTCACTGAGAAATGTCCAAACGCAACTCTTACCAGAAACGTGTTTCTAACTCCTGAATCTAAAGGGAGATTTAACTCACTTAGCTGAACAAACGCACAGCAGAGCAGATTGAAGGATACGTTTCTTCTGTGTTTTAGGCAGAGTTTTACTGCTATTTCGTTATATGCGGGAATAGTGCTGGAAATGCCTGTTTTGAGATCTCTCCACAGAAAGCGTTTCCAGACTTCCCCTTCAACACACGAGTTTAACTCTGTAAGTTGAATGCACACATTGAAGACCGTTCTGTTAGGTAGCTCCGTTTTGGTTTTAGAAGCACACAGTTCTCCTTACAGCATATACTCCCATTCACTGAGAAATGTCCAAACGCAGCTCTTACCAGAAACGTGTTTCTAACTCCTGAATCTAAAGGGAGATTTAACTCACTTAGCTGAACAAACGCACAGCAGAGCAGATTGAAGGATACGTTTCTTCTATGTTTTAGGCAGAGTTTTACTGCTATTTCGTTATATGCGGGAATAGTGCTGGAAATGCCTGTTTTGAGATCTCTCCACAGAAAGCGTTTCCAGACTTCCCCTTCAACACACGAGTTTAACTCTGTAAGTTGAATGCAAAAATTGAAGACCGTTCTGTTTGGTAGCTCCGTTTTGGTTTTAGAAGCAGACAGTTCTCCTTACAGCATATACTCCCATTCACTGAGAAATGTCCAAACGCAGCTCTTACCAGAAACGTGTTTCTAACTCCTGAATCTAAAGGGAGATTTAACTCACTTAGCTGAACAAACGCACAGCAGAGCAGATTGAAGGATACGTTTCTTCTGTGTTTTAGGCAGAGTTTTACTGCTATTTCGTTATATGCGGGAATAGTGCTGGAAATGCCTGTTTTGAGATCTCTCCACAGAAAGCGTTTCCAGACTTCCCCTTCAACACACGAGTTTAACTCTGTAAGTTGAATGCACACATTGAAGACCGTTCTGTTAGGTAGCTCCGTTTTGGTTTTAGAAGCAGACAGTTCTCCTTACAGCATATACTCCCATTCACTGAGAAATGTCCAAACGCAGCTCTTACCAGAAACGTGTTTCTAACTCCTGAATCTAAAGGGAGATTTAACTCACTTAGCTGAACAAACGCACAGCAGAGCAGATTGAAGGATACGTTTCTTCTGTGTTTTAGGCAGAGTTTTACTGCTATTTCGTTATATGCGGGAATAGTGCTGGAAATGCCTGTTTTGAGATCTCTCCACAGAAAGCGTTTCCAGACTTCCCCTTCAACACACGAGTTTAACTCTGTAAGTTGAATGGACACATTGAAGACCGTTCTGTTAGGTAGCTCCGTTTTGGTTTTAGAAGCAGACAGTTCTCCTTACAGCATATACTCCCATTCACTGAGAAATGTCCAAACGCAGCTCTTACCAGAAACGTGTTTCTAACTCCTGAATCTAAAGGGAGATTTAACTCACTTAGCTGAACAAACGCACAGCAGAGCAGATTGAAGGATACGTTTCTTCTGTGTTTTAGGCAGAGTTTTACTGCTATTTCGTTACATGCGGGAATAGTGCTGGAAATGCCTGTTTTGAGATCTCTCCACAGAAAGCGTTTCCAGACTTCCCCTTCAACACACGAGTTTAACTCTGTAAGTTGAATGCACACATTGAAGACCGTTCTGTTAGGTAGCTCCCTTTTGGTTTTAGAAGCAGAAAGTTCTCCTTACAGCATATACTCCCATTCACTGAGAAATGTCCAAACGCAGCTCTTACCAGAAACGTGTTTCTAACTCCTGAATCTAAAGGGAGATTTAACTCACTTAGCTGAACAAATGCACAGCAGAGCAGATTGAAGGATACGTTTCTTCTGTGTTTTAGGCAGAGCTTTACTACTATTTCGTTATATGCGGGAATAGTGCTGGAAATGCCTGGAAATGCCTGTTTTGAGATCTCTCCACAGAAAGCGTTTCCAGACTTCCCCTTCAACACACGAGTTTAACTCTGTAAGTTGAATGCACACATTGAAGACCGTTCTGTTAGGTAGCTCCGTTTTGGTTTTAGAAGCAGACAGTTCTCCTTACAGCATATACTCCCATTCACTGAGAAATGTCCAAACGCAGCTCTTACCAGAAACGTGTTTCTAACTCCTGAATCTAAAGGGAGATTTAACTCACTTAGCTGAACAAACGCACAGCAGAGCAGATTGAAGGATACGTTTCTTCTGTGTTTTAGGCAGAGGTTTAATGCTATTTCGTTATATGCGGGATTAGTGCTGGAAAGGCCTGTTTTGAGATCTCTCCACAGAAAGCGTTTCCAGACTTCCCCTTCAACACACGAGTTTAACTCTGTAAGTTGAATGCACACATTGAAGACCGTTCTGTTAGGTAGCTCCGTTTTGGTTTTAGAAGCAGACAGTTCTCCTTACAGCATATACTCCCATTCACTGAGAAATGTCCAAACGCAGCTCTTACCAGAAACGTGTTTCTAACTCCTGAATCTAAAGGGAGATTTAACTCACTTAGCTGAACAAACGCACAGCAGAGCAGATTGAAGGATACGTTTCTTCTGTGTTTTAGGCAGAGTTTTAATGCTATTTCGTTATATGCGGGATTAGTGCTGGAAAGGCCTGTTTTGAGATCTCTCCACAGAAAGCGTTTCCAGACTTCCCCTTCAACACACGAGTTTAACTCTGTAAGTTGAATCCACACATTGAAGACCGTTCTGTTGGGTAGCTCCGTTTTGGTTTTAGAAGCAGACAGTTCTCCTTACAGCATATACTCCCATTCACTGAGAAATGTCCAAACGCAGCTCTTACCAGAAACGTGTTTCTAACTCCTGAATCTAAAGGGAGATTTAACTCACTTAGCTGAACAAATGCACAGCAGAGCAGATTGAAGGATACGTTTCTTCTGTGTTTTAGGCAGAGCTTTACTGCTATTTCGTTATATGCGGGAATAGTGCTGGAAATGCCTGGAAATGCCTGTTTTGAGATCTCTCCACAGAAAGCGTTTCCAGACTTCCCCTTCAACACACGAGTTTAACTCTGTAAGTTGAATGCACACATTGAAGACCGTTCTGTTAGGTAGCTCCGTTTTGGTTTTAGAAGCAGACAGTTCTCCTTACAGCATATACTCCCATTCACTGAGAAATGTCCAAACGCAACTCTTACCAGAAACGTGTTTCTAACTCCTGAATCTAAAGGGAGATTTAACTCACTTAGCTGAACAAACGCACAGCAGAGCAGATTGAAGGATACGTTTCTTCTGTGTTTTAGGCAGAGTTTTACTGCTATTTCGTTATATGCGGGAATAGTGCTGGAAATGCCTGTTTTGAGATCTCTCCACAGAAAGCGTTTCCAGACTTCCCCTTCAACACACGAGTTTAACTCTGTAAGTTGAATGCACACATTGAAGACCGTTCTGTTAGGTAGCTCCGTTTTGGTTTTAGAAGCACACAGTTCTCCTTACAGCATATACTCCCATTCACTGAGAAATGTCCAAACGCAGCTCTTACCAGAAACGTGTTTCTAACTCCTGAATCTAAAGGGAGATTTAACTCACTTAGCTGAACAAACGCACAGCAGAGCAGATTGAAGGATACGTTTCTTCTATGTTTTAGGCAGAGTTTTACTGCTATTTCGTTATATGCGGGAATAGTGCTGGAAATGCCTGTTTTGAGATCTCTCCACAGAAAGCGTTTCCAGACTTCCCCTTCAACACACGAGTTTAACTCTGTAAGTTGAATGCAAAAATTGAAGACCGTTCTGTTTGGTAGCTCCGTTTTGGTTTTAGAAGCAGACAGTTCTCCTTACAGCATATACTCCCATTCACTGAGAAATGTCCAAACGCAGCTCTTACCAGAAACGTGTTTCTAACTCCTGAATCTAAAGGGAGATTTAACTCACTTAGCTGAACAAACGCACAGCAGAGCAGATTGAAGGATACGTTTCTTCTGTGTTTTAGGCAGAGTTTTACTGCTATTTCGTTATATGCGGGAATAGTGCTGGAAATGCCTGTTTTGAGATCTCTCCACAGAAAGCGTTTCCAGACTTCCCCTTCAACACACGAGTTTAACTCTGTAAGTTTAATGCACACATTGAAGACCGTTCTGTTACGTAGCTCCGTTTTGGTTTTAGAAGCAGACAGTTCTCCTTACAGCATATACTCCCATTCACTGAGAAATGTCCAAACGCAGCTCTTACCAGAAACGTGTTTCTAACTCCTGAATCTAAAGGGAGATTTAACTCACTTAGCTGAACAAACGCACAGCAGAGCAGATTGAAGGATACGTTTCTTCTGTGTTTTAGGCAGAGTTTTACTGCTATTTCGTTATATGCGGGAATAGTGGTGGAAATGCCTGTTTTGAGATCTCTCCACAGAAAGCGTTTCCAGACTTCCCCTTCAACACACGAGTTTAACTCTGTAAGTTGAATGCACACATTGAAGACCGTTCTGTTAGGTTGCTCCGTTTTGGTTTTAGAAGCAGACAGTTCTCCTTACAGCATATACTCCCATTCACTGAGAAATGTCCAAACGCAGCTCTTACCAGAAACCTGTTTCTAACTCCTGAATCTAAAGGGAGATTTAACTCACTTAGCTGAACAAACGCACAGCAGAGCAGATTGAAGGATACGTTTCTTCTATGTTTTAGGCAGAGTTTTACTGCTATTTCTTTATATGCGGGAATAGTGCTGGAAATGCCTGTTTTGAGAACTCTCCACGGAAAGCGTTTCCAGACTTCCCCTTCAACACACGAGTTTAACTCTGTAAGTTGAATGCAAAAATTGAAGACCGTTCTGTTTGGTAGCTCCGTTTTGGTTTTAGAAGCAGACAGTTCTCCTTACAGAATATACTCCCATTCACTGAGAAATGTCCAAACGCAGCTCTTACCAGAAACGTGTTTCTAACTCCTGAATCTAAAGGGAGATTTAACTCACTTAGCTGAACAAACGCACAGCAGAGCAGATTGAAGGATACGTTTCTTCTGTGTTTAAGGCAGAGTTTTACTGCTATTTCGTTATATGCGTGAATAGTGCTGGAAATGCCTGTTTTGAGATCTCTCCACAGAAAGCGTTTCCAGACTTCCCCTTCAACACACGAGTTTAACTCTGTAAGTTGAATGCACACATTGAAGACCGTTCTGTTAGGTAGCTCCGTTTTGGTTTTAGAAGCAGACAGTTCTCCTTACAGCATATACTCCCATTCACTGAGAAATGTCCAAACGCAGCTCTTACCAGAAACGTGTTTCTAACTCCTGAATCTAAAGGGAGATTTAACTCACTTAGCTGAACAAATGCACAGCAGAGCAGATTGAAGGATACGTTTCTTCTGTGTTTTAGGCAGAGCTTTACTGCTATTTCGTTATATGCGGGAATAGTGCTGGAAATGCCTGGAAATGCCTGTTTTGAGATCTCTCCACAGAAAGCGTTTCCAGACTTCCCCTTCAACACACGAGTTTACCTCTGTAAGTTGAATGCACACATTGAAGACCGTTCTGTTAGGTAGCTCCGTTTTGGTTTTAGAAGCAGACAGTTCTCCTTACAGCATATACTCCCATTCACTGAGAAATGTCCAAACGCAACTCTTACCAGAAACGTGTTTCTAACTCCTGAATCTAAAGGGAGATTTAACTCACTTAGCTGAACAAACGCACAGCAGAGCAGATTGAAGGATACGTTTCTTCTGTGTTTTAGGCAGAGTTTTACTGCTATTTCGTTATATGCGGGAATAGTGCTGGAAATGCCTGTTTTGAGATCTCTCCACAGAAAGCGTTTCCAGACTTCCCCTTCAACACACGAGTTTAACTCTGTAAGTTGAATGCACACATTGAAGACCGTTCTGTTAGGTAGCTCCGTTTTGGTTTTAGAAGCAGACAGTTCTCCTTGCAGCATATACTCCCATTCACTGAGAAATGTCCAAACGCAGCTCTTACCAGAAACGTGTTTCTAACTCCTGAATCTAAAGGGAGATTTAACTCACTTAGCTGAACAAATGCACAGCAGAGCAGATTGAAGGATACGTTTCTTCTGTGTTTTAGGCAGAGCTTTACTGCTATTTCGTTATATGCGAGAATAGAGCTGGAAATGCCTGGAAATGCCTGTTTTGAGATCTCTCCACAGAAAGCGTTTCCAGACTTCCCCTTCAACACACGAGTTTAACTCTGTAAGTTGAATCCACACATTGAAGACCGTTCTGTTGGGTAGCTCCGTTTTGGTTTTAGAAACAGACAGTTCTCCTTACAGCATATACTCCCATTCACTGAGAAATGTCCAAACGCAGCTCTTACCAGAAACGTGTTTCTAACTCCTGAATCTAAAGGGAGATTTAACTCACTTAGCTGAACATATGCACAGCAGAGCAGATTGAAGGATACGTTTCTTCTGTGTTTTAGGCAGAGCTTTACTGCTATTTCGTTATATGCGGGAATAGTGCTGGAAATGCCTGGAAATGCCTGTTTTGAGATCTCTCCACAGAAAGCGTTTCCAGACTTCCCCTTCAACACACGAGTTTAACTCTGTAAGTTGAATGCACACATTGAAGACCGTTCTGTTAGGTAGCTCCGTTTTGGTTTTAGAAGCAGACAGTTCTCCTTACAGCATATACTCCCATTCACTGAGAAATGTCCAAACGCAACTCTTACCAGAAACGTGTTTCTAACTCCTGAATCTAAAGGGAGATTTAACTCACTTAGCTGAACAAACGCACAGCAGAGCAGATTGAAGGATACGTTTCTTCTGTGTTTTAGGCAGAGTTTTACTGCTATTTCGTTATATGCGGGAATAGTGCTGGAAATGCCTGTTTTGAGATCTCTCCACAGAAAGCGTTTCCAGACTTCCCCTTCAACACACGAGTTTAACTCTGTAAGTTGAATGCACACATTGAAGACCGTTCTGTTAGGTAGCTCCGTTTTGGTTTTAGAAGCACACAGTTCTCCTTAAAGCATATACTCCCATTCACTGAGAAATGTCCAAACGCAGCTCTTACCAGAAACGTGTTTCTAACTCCTGAATCTAAAGGGAGATTTAACTCACTTAGCTGAACAAACGCACAGCAGAGCAGATTGAAGGATACGTTTCTTCTATGTTTTAGGCAGAGTTTTACTGCTATTTCGTTATATGCGGGAATAGTGCTGGAAATGCCTGTTTTGAGATCTCTCCACAGAAAGCGTTTCCAGACTTCCCCTTCAACACACGAGTTTAACTCTGTAAGTTGAATGCAAAAATTGAAGACCGTTCTGTTTGGTAGCTCCGTTTTGGTTTTAGAAGCAGACAGTTCTCCTTACAGCATATACTCCCATTCACTGAGAAATGTCCAAACGCAGCTCTTACCAGAAACGTGTTTCTAACTCCTGAATCTAAAGGGAGATTTAACTCACTTAGCTGAACAAACGCACAGCAGAGCAGATTGAAGGATACGTTTCTTCTGTGTTTTAGGCAGAGTTTTACTGCTATTTCGTTATATGCGGGAATAGTGCTGGAAATGCCTGTTTTGAGATCTCTCCACAGAAAGCGTTTCCAGACTTCCCCTTCAACACACGAGTTTAACTCTGTAAGTTGAATGCACACATTGAAGACCGTTCTGTTAGGTAGCTCCGTTTTGGTTTTAGAAGCAGACAGTTCTCCTTACAGCATATACTCCCATTCACTGAGAAATGTCCAAACGCAGCTCTTACCAGAAACGTGTTTCTAACTCCTGAATCTAAAGGGAGATTTAACTCACTTAGCTGAACAAATGCACAGCAGAGCAGATTGAAGGATACGTTTCTTCTGTGTTTTAGGCAGAGCTTTACTGCTATTTCGTTATATGCGGGAATAGTGCTGGAAATGCCTGGAAATGCCTGTTTTGAGATCTCTCCACAGAAAGCGTTTCCAGACTTCCCCTTCAACACACGAGTTTACCTCTGTAAGTTGAATGCACACATTGAAGACCGTTCTGTTAGGTAGCTCCGTTTTGGTTTTAGAAGCAGACAGTTCTCCTTACAGCATATACTCCCATTCACTGAGAAATGTCCAAACGCAACTCTTACCAGAAACGTGTTTCTAACTCCTGAATCTAAAGGGAGATTTAACTCACTTAGCTGAACAAACGCACAGCAGAGCAGATTGAAGGATACGTTTCTTCTGTGTTTTAGGCAGAGTTTTACTGCTATTTCGTTATATGCGGGAATAGTGCTGGAAATGCCTGTTTTGAGATCTCTCCACAGAAAGCGTTTCCAGACTTCCCCTTCAACACACGAGTTTAACTCTGTAAGTTGAATGCACACATTGAAGACCGTTCTGTTAGGTAGCTCCGTTTTGGTTTTAGAAGCAGACAGTTCTCCTTACAGCATATACTCCCATTCACTGAGAAATGTCCAAACGCAGCTCTTACCAGAAACGTGTTTCTAACTCCTGAATCTAAAGGGAGATTTAACTCACTTAGCTGAACAAATGCACAGCAGAGCAGATTGAAGGATACGTTTCTTCTGTGTTTTAGGCAGAGCTTTACTGCTATTTCGTTATATGCGAGAATAGAGCTGGAAATGCCTGGAAATGCCTGTTTTGAGATCTCTCCACAGAAAGCGTTTCCAGACTTCCCCTTCAACACACGAGTTTAACTCTGTAAGTTGAATGCACACATTGAAGACCGTTCTGTTAGGTAGCTCCGTTTTGGTTTTAGAAGCAGACAGTTCTCCTTACAGCATATACTCCCATTCACTGAGAAATGTCCAAACGCAACTCTTACCAGAAACGTGTTTCTAACTCCTGAATCTAAAGGGAGATTTAACTCACTTAGCTGAACAAACGCACAGCAGAGCAGATTGAAGGATACGTTTCTTCTGTGTTTTAGGCAGAGTTTTACTGCTATTTCGTTATATGCGGGAATAGTGCTGGAAATGCCTGTTTTGAGATCTCTCCACAGAAAGCGTTTCCAGACTTCCCCTTCAACACACGAGTTTAACTCTGTAAGTTGAATGCACACATTGAAGACCGTTCTGTTAGGTAGCTCCGTTTTGGTTTTAGAAGCAGACAGTTCTCCTTACAGCATATACTCCCATTCACTGAGAAATGTCCAAACGCAGCTCTTACCAGAAACGTGTTTCTAACTCCTGAATCTAAAGGGAGATTTAACTCACTTAGCTGAACAAACGCACAGCAGAGCAGATTGAAGGATACGTTTCTTCTATGTTTTAGGCAGAGTTTTACTGCTATTTCGTTATATGCGGGAATAGTGCTGGAAATGCCTGTTTTGAGATCTCTCCACAGAAAGCGTTTCCAGACTTCCCCTTCAACACACGAGTTTAACTCTGTAAGTTGAATGCAAAAATTGAAGACCGTTCTGTTTGGTAGCTCCGTTTTGGTTTTAGAAGCAGACAGTTCTCCTTACAGCATATACTCCCATTCACTGAGAAATGTCCAAACGCAGCTCTTACCAGAAACGTGTTTCTAACTCCTGAATCTAAAGGGAGATTTAACTCACTTAGCTGAACAAACGCACAGCAGAGCAGATTGAAGGATACGTTTCTTCTGTGTTTTAGGCAGAGTTTTACTGCTATTTCGTTATATGCGGGAATAGTGCTGGAAATGCCTGTTTGAGATCTCTCCACAGAAAGCGTTTCCAGACTTCCCCTTCAACACACGAGTTTAACTCTGTAAGTTGAATGCACACATTGAAGACCGTTCTGTTAGGTAGCTCCGTTTTGGTTTTAGAAGCAGACAGTTCTCCTTACAGCATATACTCCCATTCACTGAGAAATGTCCAAACGCAGCTCTTACCAGAAACGTGTTTCTAACTCCTGAATCTAAAGGGAGATTTAACTCACTTAGCTGAACAAACGCACAGCAGAGCAGATTGAAGGATACGTTTCTTCTATGTTTTAGGCAGAGTTTTACTGCTATTTCTTTATATGCGGGAATAGTGCTGGAAATGCCTGTTTTGAGATCTCTCCACGGAAAGCGTTTCCAGACTTCCCCTTCAACACACGAGTTTAACTCTGTAAGTTGAATGCAAAAATTGAAGACCGTTCTGTTTGGTAGCTCCGTTTTGGTTTTAGAAGCAGACAGTTCTCCTTACAGCATATATTCCCATTCACTGAGAAATGTCCAAACGCAGCTCTTACCAGAAACGTGTTTCTAACTCCTGAATCTAAAGGGAGATTTAACTCACTTAGCTGAACAAACGCACAGCAGAGCAGATTGAAGGATACGTTTCTTCTGTGTTTAAGGCAGAGTTTTACTGCTATTTCGTTATATGCGGGAATAGTGCTGGAAATGCCTGTTTTGAGATCTCTCCACAGAAAGCGTTTCCAGACTTCCCCTTCAACACACGAGTTTAACTCTGTAAGTTGAATGCACACATTGAAGACCGTTCTGTTAGGTAGCTCCGTTTAGGTTTTAGAAGCAGACAGTTCTCCTTACAGCATATACTCCCATTCACTGAGAAATGTCCAAACGCAGCTCTTACCAGAAACGTGTTTCTAACTCCTGAATCTAAAGGGAGATTTAACTCACTTAGCTGAACAAATGCACAGCAGAGCAGATTGAAGGATACGTTTCTTCTGTGTTTTAGGCAGAGCTTTACTGCTATTTCGTTATATGCGGGAATAGTGCTGGAAATGCCTGGAAATGCCTGTTTTGAGATCTCTCCACAGAAAGCGTTTCCAGACTTCCCCTTCAACACACGAGTTTACCTCTGTAAGTTGAATGCACACATTGAAGACCGTTCTGTTAGGTAGCTCCGTTTTGGTTTTAGAAGCAGACAGTTCTCCTTACAGCATATACTCCCATTCACTGAGAAATGTCCAAACGCAACTCTTACCAGAAACGTGTTTCTAACTCCTGAATCTAAAGGGAGATTTAACTCACTTAGCTGAACAAACGCACAGCAGAGCAGATTGAAGGATACGTTTCTTCTGTGTTTTAGGCAGAGTTTTACTGCTATTTCGTTATATGCGGGAATAGTGCTGGAAATGCCTGTTTTGAGATCTCTCCACAGAAAGCGTTTCCAGACTTCCTCTTCAACACACGAGTTTATCTCTGTAAGTTGAATGCACACATTGAAGACCGTTCTGTTAGGTAGCTCCGTTTTGGTTTTAGAAGCAGACAGTTCTCCTTACAGCATATACTCACATTCACTGAGAAATGTCCAAACGCAGCTCTTACCAGAAACGTGTTTCTAACTCCTGAATCTAAAGGGAGATTTAACTCACTTAGCTGAACAAATGCACAGCAGAGCAGATTGAAGGATACGTTTCTTCTGTGTTTTAGGCAGAGCTTTACTGCTATTTCGTTATATGCGGGAATAGTGCTGGAAATGCCTGGAAATGCCTGTTTTGAGATCTCTCCACAGAAAGCGTTTCCAGACTTCCCCTTCAACACACCAGTTTAACTCTGTAAGTTGAATGCACACATTGAAGACCGTTCTGTTAGGTAGCTCCGTTTTGGTTTTAGAAGCAGACAGTTCTCCTTACAGCATATACTCCCATTCACTGAGAAATGTCCAAACGCAACTCTTACCAGAAACGTGTTTCTAACTCCTGAATCTAAAGGGAGATTTAACTCACTTAGCTGAACAAACGCACAGCAGAGCAGATTGAAGGATACGTTTCTTCTGTGTTTTAGGCAGAGTTTTACTGCTATTTCGTTATATGCGGGAATAGTGCTGGAAATGCCTGTTTTGAGATCTCTCCACAGAAAGCGTTTCCAGACTTCCCCTTCAACACACGAGTTTAACTCTGTAAGTTGAATGCACACATTGAAGACCGTTCTGTTAGGTAGCTCCGTTTTGGTTTTAGAAGCAGACAGTTCTCCTTACAGCATATACTCCCATTCACTGAGAAATGTCCAAACGCAGCTCTTACCAGAAACGTGTTTCTAACTCCTGAATCTAAAGGGAGATTTAACTCACTTAGCTGAACAAACGCACAGCAGAGCAGATTGAAGGATACGTTTCTTCTATGTTTTAGGCAGAGTTTTACTGCTATTTCGTTATATGCGGGAATAGTGCTGGAAATGCCTGTTTTGAGATCTCTCCACAGAAAGCGTTTCCAGACTTCCACTTCAACACACGAGTTTAACTCTGTAAGTTGAATGCAAAAATTGAAGACCGTTCTGTTTGGTAGCTCCGTTTTGGTTTTAGAAGCAGACAGTTCTCCTTACAGCATATACTCCAATTCACTGAGAAATGTCCAAACGCAGCTCTTACCAGAAACGTGTTTCTAACTCCTGAATCTAAAGGGAGATTTAACTCACTTAGCTGAACAAACGCACAGCAGAGCAGATTGAAGGATACGTTTCTTCTGTGTTTAAGGCAGAGTATTACTGCTATTTCGTTATATGCGGGAATAGTGCTGGAAATGCCTGTTTTGAGATCTCTCCACAGAAAGCGTTTCCAGACTTCCCCTTCAACACACGATTTTAACTCTGTAAGTTGAATGCACACATTGAAGACCGTTCTGTTAGGTAGCTCCGTTTTGGTTTTAGAAGCAGACAGTTCTCCTTACAGCATATACTCCCATTCACTGAGAAATGTCCAAACGCAGCTCTTACCAGAAACGTGTTTCTAACTCCTGAATCTAAAGGGAGATTTAACTCACTTAGCTGAACAAATGCACAGCAGAGCAGATTGAAGGATACGTTTCTTCGGTGTTTTAGGCAGAGCTTTACTGCTATTTCGTTATATGCGGGAATAGTGCTGGAAATGCTTGGAAATGCCTGTTTTGAGATCTCTCCACAGAAAGCGTTTCCAGACTTCCCCTTCAACACACGAGTTTGACTCTGTAAGTTGAATGCACACATTGAAGACCGTTCTGTTAGGTAGCTCCGTTTTGGTTTTAGAAGCAGACAGTTCTCCTTACAGCATATACTCCCATTCACTGAGAAATGTCCAAACGCAACTCTTACCAGAAACGTGTTTCTAACTCCTGAATCTAAAGGGAGATTTAACTCACTTAGCTGAACAAACGCACAGCAGAGCAGATTGAAGGATACGTTTCTTCTGTGTTTTAGGCAGAGTTTTACTGCTATTTCGTTATATGCGGGAATAGTGCTGGAAATGCCTGTTTTGAGATCTCTCCACAGAAAGCGTTTCCAGACTTCCCCTTCCACACACGAGTTTAACTCTGTAAGTTGAATGCACACATTGAAGACCGTTCTGTTAGGTAGCTCCGTTTTGGTTTTAGAAGCAGACAGTTCTCCTTACAGCATATACTCCCATTCACTGAGAAATGTCCAAACGCAGCTCTTACCAGAAACGTGTTTCTAACTCCTGAATCTAAAGGGAGATTTAACTCACTTAGCTGAACAAATGCACAGCAGAGCAGATTGAAGGATACGTTTCTTCTGTGTTTTAGGCAGAGCTTTACTGCTATTTCGTTATATGCGGGAATAGTGCTGGAAATGCCTGGAAATGCCTGTTTTGAGATCTCTCCACAGAAAGCGTTTCCAGACTTCCCCTTCAACACACGAGTTTAACTCTGTAAGTTGAATGCACACATTGAAGACCGTTCTGTTAGGTAGCTCCGTTTTGGTTTTAGAAGCAGACAGTTCTCCTTACAGCATATACTCCCATTCACTGAGAAATGTCCAAACGCAACTCTTACCAGAAACGTGTTTCTAACTCCTGAATCTAAAGGGAGATTTAACTCACTTAGCTGAACAAACGCACAGCAGAGCAGATTGAAGGATACGTTTCTTCTGTGTTTTAGGCAGAGTTTTACTGCTATTTCGTTATATGCGGGAATAGTGCTGGAAATGCCTGTTTTGAGATCTCTCCACAGAAAGCGTTTCCAGACTTCCCCTTCAACACACGAGTTTAACTCTGTAAGTTGAATCCACACATTGAAGACCGTTCTGTTAGGTAGCTCCGTTTTGGTTTTAGAAGCAGACAGTTCTCCTTACAGCATATACTCCCATTCACTGAGAAATGTCCAAACGCAGCTCTTACCAGAAACGTGTTTCTAACTCCTGAATCTAAAGGGAGATTTAACTCACTTAGCTGAACAAACGCACAGCAGAGCAGATTGAAGGATACGTTTCTTCTATGTTTTAGGCAGAGTTTTACTGCTATTTCGTTATATGCGGGAATAGTGCTGGAAATGCCTGTTTTGAGATCTCTCCACAGAAAGCGTTTCCAGACTTCCCCTTCAACACACGAGTTTAACTCTGTATGTTGAATGCACACATTGAAGACTGTTCTGTTAGGTAGCTCAGTTTTGGTTTTAGAAGCAGACATTTCTCCTTACAGCGTATACTCCCATTCACTGAGAAATGTCCAAACGCAGCTCTTACCAGAAACGTGTTTCTAACTCCTGAATCTAAAGGGAGATTTAACTCACTTAGCTGAACAAACGCACAGCAGAGCAGATTGAAGGATACGTTTCTTCTGTGTTTTAGGCAGAGCTTTACTGCTATTTCGTTATATGCGGGAATAGTGCTGGAAATGCCTGGAAATGCCTGTTTTGAGATCTCTCCACAGAAAGCGTTTCCAGACTTCCCCTTCAACACACCAGTTTAACTCTGTAAGTTGAATGCACACATTGAAGACCGTTCTGTTAGGTAGCTCCGTTTTGGTTTTAGAAGCAGACAGTTCTCCTTACAGCATATACTCCCATTCACTGAGAAATGTCCAAACGCAACTCTTACCAGAAACGTGTTTCTAACTCCTGAATCTAAAGGGAGATTTAACTCACTTAGCTGAACAAACGCACAGCAGAGCAGATTGAAGGATACGTTTCTTCTGTGTTTTAGGCAGAGTTTTACTGCTATTTCGTTATATGCGGGAATAGTGCTGGAAATGCCTGTTTTGAGATCTCTCCACAGAAAGCGTTTCCAGACTTCCCCTTCAACACACGAGTTTAACTCTGTAAGTTGAATGCACACATTGAAGACCGTTCTGTTAGGTAGCTCCGTTTTGGTTTTAGAAGCAGACAGTTCTCCTTACAGCATATACTCCCATTCACTGAGAAATGTCCAAACGCAGCTCTTACCAGAAACGTGTTTCTAACTCCTGAATCTAAAGGGAGATTTAACTCACTTAGCTGAACAAACGCACAGCAGAGCAGATTGAAGGATACGTTTCTTCTATGTTTTAGGCAGAGTTTTACTGCTATTTCGTTATATGCGGGAATAGTGCTGGAAATGCCTGTTTTGAGATCTCTCCACAGAAAGCGTTTCCAGACTTCCACTTCAACACACGAGTTTAACTCTGTAAGTTGAATGCAAAAATTGAAGACCGTTCTGTTTGGTTGCTCCGTTTTGGTTTTAGAAGCAGACAGTTCTCCTTACAGCATATACTCCAATTCACTGAGAAATGTCCAAACGCAGCTCTTACCAGAAACGTGTTTCTAACTCCTGAATCTAAAGGGAGATTTAACTCACTTAGCTGAACAAACGCACAGCAGAGCAGATTGAAGGATACGTTTCTTCTGTGTTTAAGGCAGAGTATTACTGCTATTTCGTTATATGCGGGAATAGTGCTGGAAATGCCTGTTTTGAGATCTCTCCACAGAAAGCGTTTCCAGACTTCCCCTTCAACACACGATTTTAACTCTGTAAGTTGAATGCACACATTGAAGACCGTTCTGTTAGGTAGCTCCGTTTTGGTTTTAGAAGCAGACAGTTCTCCTTACAGCATATACTCCCATTCACTGAGAAATGTCCAAACGCAGCTCTTACCAGAAACGTGTTTCTAACTCCTGAATCTAAAGGGAGATTTAACTCACTTAGCTGAACAAATGCACAGCAGAGCAGATTGAAGGATACGTTTCTTCGGTGTTTTAGGCAGAGCTTTACTGCTATTTCGTTATATGCGGGAATAGTGCTGGAAATGCTTGGAAATGCCTGTTTTGAGATCTCTCCACAGAAAGCGTTTCCAGACTTCCCCTTCAACACACGAGTTTGACTCTGTAAGTTGAATGCACACATTGAAGACCGTTCTGTTAGGTAGCTCCGTTTTGGTTTTAGAAGCAGACAGTTCTCCTTACAGCATATACTCCCATTCACTGAGAAATGTCCAAACGCAACTCTTACCAGAAACGTGTTTCTAACTCCTGAATCTAAAGGGAGATTTAACTCACTTAGCTGAACAAACGCACAGCAGAGCAGATTGAAGGATACGTTTCTTCTGTGTTTTAGGCAGAGTTTTACTGCTATTTCGTTATATGCGGGAATAGTGCTGGAAATGCCTGTTTTGAGATCTCTCCACAGAAAGCGTTTCCAGACTTCCCCTTCCACACACGAGTTTAACTCTGTAAGTTGAATGCACACATTGAAGACCGTTCTGTTAGGTAGCTCCGTTTTGGTTTTAGAAGCAGACAGTTCTCCTTACAGCATATACTCCCATTCACTGAGAAATGTCCAAACGCAGCTCTTACCAGAAACGTGTTTCTAACTCCTGAATCTAAAGGGAGATTTAACTCACTTAGCTGAACAAATGCACAGCAGAGCAGATTGAAGGATACGTTTCTTCTGTGTTTTAGGCAGAGCTTTACTGCTATTTCGTTATATGCGGGAATAGTGCTGGAAATGCCTGGAAATGCCTGTTTTGAGATCTCTCCACAGAAAGCGTTTCCAGACTTCCCCTTCAACACACGAGTTTAACTCTGTAAGTTGAATGCACACATTGAAGACCGTTCTGTTAGGTAGCTCCGTTTTGGTTTTAGAAGCAGACAGTTCTCCTTACAGCATATACTCCCATTCACTGAGAAATGTCCAAACGCAACTCTTACCAGAAACGTGTTTCTAACTCCTGAATCTAAAGGGAGATTTAACTCACTTAGCTGAACAAACGCACAGCAGAGCAGATTGAAGGATACGTTTCTTCTGTGTTTTAGGCAGAGTTTTACTGCTATTTCGTTATATGCGGGAATAGTGCTGGAAATGCCTGTTTTGAGATCTCTCCACAGAAAGCGTTTCCAGACTTCCCCTTCAACACACGAGTTTAACTCTGTAAGTTGAATCCACACATTGAAGACCGTTCTGTTAGGTAGCTCCGTTTTGGTTTTAGAAGCAGACAGTTCTCCTTACAGCATATACTCCCATTCACTGAGAAATGTCCAAACGCAGCTCTTACCAGAAACGTGTTTCTAACTCCTGAATCTAAAGGGAGATTTAACTCACTTAGCTGAACAAACGCACAGCAGAGCAGATTGAAGGATACGTTTCTTCTATGTTTTAGGCAGAGTTTTACTGCTATTTCGTTATATGCGGGAATAGTGCTGGAAATGCCTGTTTTGAGATCTCTCCACAGAAAGCGTTTCCAGACTTCCCCTTCAACACACGAGTTTAACTCTGTATGTTGAATGCACACATTGAAGACTGTTCTGTTAGGTAGCTCAGTTTTGGTTTTAGAAGCAGACATTTCTCCTTACAGCGTATACTCCCATTCACTGAGAAATGTCCAAACGCAGCTCTTACCAGAAACGTGTTTCTAACTCCTGAATCTAAAGGGAGATTTAACTCACTTAGCTGAACAAACGCACAGCAGAGCAGATTGAAGGATACGTTTCTTCTGTGTTTAAGGCAGAGTTTTACTGCTATTTCGTTATATGCGGGAATAGTGCTGGAAATGCCTGTTTTGAGATCTCTCCACAGAAAGCGTTTCCAGACTTCCCCTTCAACACACGAGTTTAACTCTGTAAGTTGAATGCACACATTGAAGACCGTTCTGTTAGGTAGCTCCGTTTTGGTTTTAGAAGCAGACAGTTCTCCTTACAGCATATACTCCCATTCACTGAGAAATGTCCAAACGCAGCTCTTACCAGAAACGTGTTTCTAACTCCTGAATCTAAAGGGAGATTTAACTCACTTAGCTGAACAAATGCACAGCAGAGCAGATTGAAGGATACGTTTCTTCTGTGTTTTAGGCAGAGCTTTACTGCTATTTCGTTATATGCGGGAATAGTGCTGGAAATGCCTGGAAATGCCTGTTTTGAGATCTCTCCACAGAAAGCGTTTCCAGACTTCCCCTTCAACACACGAGTTTACCTCTGTACGTTGAATGCACACATTGAAGACCGTTCTGTTAGGTAGCTCCGTTTTGGTTTTAGAAGCAGACAGTTCTCCTTACAGCATATACTCCCATTCACTGAGAAATGTCCAAACGCAACTCTTACCAGAAACGTGTTTCTAACTCCTGAATCTAAAGGGAGATTTAACTCACTTAGCTGAACAAACGCACAGCAGAGCAGATTGAAGGATACGTTTCTTCTGTGTTTTAGGCAGAGTTTTACTGCTATTTCGTTATATGCGGGAATAGTGCTGGAAATGCCTGTTTTGAGATCTCTCCACAGAAAGCGTTTCCAGACTTCCCTGTCAACACACGAGTTTAACTCTGTAAGTTGAATGCACACATTGAAGACCGTTCTGTTAGGTAGCTCCGTTTTGGTTTTAGAAGCAGACAGTTCTCCTTACAGCATATACTCACATTCACTGAGAAATGTCCAAACGCAGCTCTTACCAGAAACGTGTTTCTAACTCCTGAATCTAAAGGGAGATTTAACTCACTTAGCTGAGCAAATGCACAGCAGAGCAGATTGAAGGATACGTTTCTTCTGTGTTTTAGGCAGAGCTTTACTGCTATTTCGTTATATGCGGGAATAGTGCTGGAAATGCCTGGAAATGCCTGTTTTGAGATCTCTCCACAGAAAGCGTTTCCAGACTTCCCCTTCAACACACGAGTTTAACTCTGTAAGTTGAATGCACACATTGAAGACCGTTCTGTTAGGTAGCTCCGTTTTGGTTTTAGAAGCAGACAGTTCTCCTTACAGCATATACTCCCATTCACTGAGAAATGTCCAAACGCAACTCTTACCAGAAACGTGTTTCTAACTCCTGAATCTAAAGGGAGATTTAACTCACTTAGCTGAACAAACGCACAGCAGAGCAGATTGAAGGATACGTTTCTTCTGTGTTTTAGGCAGAGTTTTACTGCTATTTCGTTATATGCGGGAATAGTGCTGGAAATGCCTGTTTTGAGATCTCTCCACAGAAAGCGTTTCCAGACTTCCCCTTCAACACACGAGTTTAACTCTGTAAGTTGAATGCACACATTGAAGACCGTTCTGTTAGGTAGCTCCGTTTTGGTTTTAGAAGCAGACTGTTCTCCTTACAGCATATACTCCCATTCACTGAGAAATGTCCAAACGCAGCTCTTACCAGAAACGTGTTTCTAACTCCTGAATCTAAAGGGAGATTTAACTCACTTAGCTGAACAAACGCACAGCAGAGCAGATTGAAGGATACGTTTCTTCTATGTTTTAGGCAGAGTTTTACTGCTATTTCGTTATATGCGGGAATAGTGCTGGAAATGCCTGTTTTGAGATCTCTCCACAGAAAGCGTTTCCAGACTTCCACTTCAACACACGAGTTTAACTCTGTAAGTTGAATGCAAAAATTGAAGACCGTTCTGTTTGGTAGCTCCGTTTTGGTTTTAGAAGCAGACAGTTCTCCTTACAGCATATACTCCAATTCACTGAGAAATGTCCAAACGCAGCTCTTACCAGAAACGTGTTTCTAACTCCTGAATCTAAAGGGAGATTTAACTCACTTAGCTGAACAAACGCACAGCAGAGCAGATTGAAGGATACGTTTCTTCTGTGTTTAAGGCAGAGTTTTACTGCTATTTCGTTATATGCGGGAATAGTGCTGGAAATGCCTGTTTTGAGATCTCTCCACAGAAAGCGTTTCCAGACTTCCCCTTCAACACACGATTTTAACTCTGTAAGTTGAATGCACACATTGAAGACCGTTCTGTTAGGTAGCTCCGTTTTGGTTTTAGAAGCAGACAGTTCTCCTAACAGCATATACTCCCATTCACTGAGAAATGTCCAAACGCAGCTCTTACCAGAAACGTGTTTCTAACTCCTGAATCTAAAGGGAGATTTAACTCACTTAGCTGAACAAATGCACAGCAGAGCAGATTGAAGGATACGTTTCTTCGGTGTTTTAGGCAGAGCTTTACTGCTATTTCGTTATATGCGGGAATAGTGCTGGAAATGCTTGGAAATGCCTGTTTTGAGATCTCTCCACAGAAAGCGTTTCCAGACTTCCCCTTCAACACACGAGTTTGACTCTGTAAGTTGAATGCACACATTGAAGACCGTTCTGTTAGGTAGCTCCGTTTTGGTTTTAGAAGCAGACAGTTCTCCTTACAGCATATACTCCCATTCACTGAGAAATGTCCAAACGCAACTCTTACCAGAAACGTGTTTCTAACTCCTGAATCTAAAGGGAGATTTAACTCACTTAGCTGAACAAACGCACAGCAGAGCAGATTGAAGGATACGTTTCTTCTGTGTTTTAGGCAGAGTTTTACTGCTATTTCGTTATATGCGGGAATAGTGCTGGAAATGCCTGTTTTGAGATCTCTCCACAGAAAGCGTTTCCAGACTTCCCCTTCAACACACGAGTTTAACTCTGTAAGGTGAATGCACACATTGAAGACCGTTCTGTTAGGTAGCTCCGTTTTGGTTTTAGAAGCAGACAGTTCTCCTTACAGCATATACTCCCATTCACTGAGAAATGTCCAAACGCAGCTCTTACCAGAAACGTGTTTCTAACTCCTGAATCTAAAGGGAGATTTAACTCACTTAGCTGAACAAATGCACAGCAGAGCAGATTGAAGGATACGTTTCTTCTGTGTTTTAGGCAGAGCTTTACTGCTATTTCGTTATATGCGGGAATAGTGCTGGAAATGCCTGGAAATGCCTGTTTTGAGATCTCTCCACAGAAAGCGTTTCCAGACTTCCCCTTCAACACACGAGTTTAACTCTGTAAGTTGAATGCACACATTGAAGACCGTTCTGTTAGGTAGCTCCGTTTTGGTTTTAGAAGCAGACAGTTCTCCTTACAGCATATACTCCCATTCACTGAGAAATGTCCAAACGCAACTCTTACCAGAAACGTGTTTCTAACTCCTGAATCTAAAGGGAGATTTAACTCACTTAGCTGAACAAACGCACAGCAGAGCAGATTGAAGGATACGTTTCTTCTGTGTTTTAGGCAGAGTTTTACTGCTATTTCGTTATATGCGGGAATAGTGCTGGAAATGCCTGTTTTGAGATCTCTCCACAGAAAGCGTTTCCAGACTTCCCCTTCAACACACGAGTTTAACTCTGTAAGTTGAATCCACACATTGAAGACCGTTCTGTTAGGTAGCTCCGTTTTGGTTTTAGAAGCAGACAGTTCTCCTTACAGCATATACTCCCATTCACTGAGAAATGTCCAAACGCAGCTCTTACCAGAAACGTGTTTCTAACTCCTGAATCTAAAGGGAGATTTAACTCACTTAGCTGAACAAACGCACAGCAGAGCAGATTGAAGGATACGTTTCTTCTATGTTTTAGGCAGAGTTTTACTGCTATTTCGTTATATGCGGGAATAGTGCTGGAAATGCCTGTTTTGAGATCTCTCCACAGAAAGCGTTTCCAGACTTCCCCTTCAACACACGAGTTTAACTCTGTATGTTGAATGCACACATTGAAGACTGTTCTGTTAGGTAGCTCAGTTTTGGTTTTAGAAGCAGACATTTCTCCTTACAGCGTATACTCCCATTCACTGAGAAATGTCCAAACGCAGCTCTTACCAGAAACGTGTTTCTAACTCCTGAATCTAAAGGGAGATTTAACTCACTTAGCTGAACAAACGCACAGCAGAGCAGATTGAAGGATACATTTCTTCTGTGTTTTAGGCAGAGTTTTACTGCTATTTCGTTATATGCGGGAATAGTGCTGGAAATGCCTGTTTTGAGATCTCTCCACAGAAAGCGTTTCCAGACTTCCCCTTCAACACACGAGTTTAACTCTGTAAGTTGAATGCACACATTGAAGACCGTTCTGTTAGGTAGCTCCGTTTTGGTTTTAGAAGCAGACAGTTCTCCTTACAGCATATACTCCCATTCACTGAGAAATGTCCAAACGCAGCTCTTACCAGAAACGTGTTTCTAACTCCTGAATCTAAAGGGAGATTTAACTCACTTAGCTGAACAAACGCACAGCAGAGCAGACTGAAGGATACGTTTCTTCTGTGTTTTAGGCAGAGTTTTACTGCTATTTCGTTATATGCGGGAATAGTGCTGGAAATTCCTGTTTTGAGATCTCTCCACAGAAAGCGTTTCCAGACTTCCCCTTCAACACACGAGTTTAACTCTGTAAGTTGAATGCACACATTGAAGACCGTTCTGTTAGGTAGCTCCGTTTTGGTTTTAGAAGCAGACAGTTCTCCTTACAGCATATACTCCCATTCACTGAGAAATGTCCAAACGCAGCTCTTACCAGAAACGTGTTTCTAACTCCTGAATCTAAAGGGAGATTTAACTCACTTAGCTGAACAAACGCACAGCAGAGCAGATTGAAGGATACGTTTCTTCTGTGTTTTAGGCAGAGTTTTACTGCTATTTCGTTATATGCGGGAATAGTGCTGGAAATGCCTGTTTTGAGATCTCTCCACAGAAAGCGTTTCCAGACTTCCCCTTCAACACACGAGTTTAACTCTGTAAGTTGAATGCACACATTGAAGACCGTTCTGTTAGGTAGCTCCGTTTTGGTTTTAGAAGCAGACAGTTCTCCTTACAGCATATACTCCCATTCACTGAGAAATGTCCAAACGCAGCTCTTACCAGAAACGTGTTTCTAACTCCTGAATCTAAAGGGAGATTTAACTCACTTAGCTGAACAAACGCACAGCAGAGCAGATTGAAGGATACGTTTCTTCTGTGTTTTAGGCAGAGTTTTACTGCTATTTCGTTATATGCGGGAATAGTGCTGGAAATGCCTGGAAATGCCTGTTTTGAGATCTCTCCACAGAAAGCGTTTCCAGACTTCCCCTTCAACACACGAGTTTAACTCTGTAAGTTGAATGCACACATTGAAGACCGTTCTGTTAGGTAGCTCCGTTTTGGTTTTAGAAGCAGACAGTTCTCCTTACAGCATATACTCCCATTCACTGAGAAATGTCCAAACGCAGCTCTTACCAGAAACGTGTTTCTAACTCCTGAATCTAAAGGGAGATTTAACTCACTTAGCTGAACAAATGCACAGCAGAGCAGATTGAAGGATACGTTTCTTCTGTGTTTTAGGCAGAGCTTTACTGCTATTTCGTTATATGCGGGAATAGTGCTGGAAATGCCTGGAAATGCCTGTTTTGAGATCTCTCCACAGAAAGCGTTTCCAGACTTCCCCTTCAACACACGAGTTTAACTCTGTAAGTTGAATGCACACATTGAAGACCGTTCTGTTAGGTAGCTCCGTTTTGGTTTTAGAAGCAGACAGTTCTCCTTACAGCATATACTCCCATTCACTGAGAAATGTCCAAACGCAACTCTTACCAGAAACGTGTTTCTAACTCCTGAATCTAAAGGGAGATTTAACTCACTTAGCTGAACAAACGCACAGCAGAGCAGATTGAAGGATACGTTTCTTCTGTGTTTTAGGCAGAGTTTTACTGCTATTTCGTTATATGCGGGAATAGTGCTGGAAATGCCTGTTTTGAGATCTCTCCACAGAAAGCGTTTCCAGACTTCCCCTTCAACACACGAGTTTAACTCTGTAAGTTGAATGCACACATTGAAGACCGTTCTGTTAGGTAGCTCCGTTTTGGTTTTAGAAGCAGACAGTTCTCCTTACAGCATATACTCCCATTCACTGAGAAATGTCCAAACGCAGCTCTTACCAGAAACGTGTTTCTAACTCCTGAATCTAAAGGGAGATTTAACTCACTTAGCTGAACAAACGCACAGCAGAGCAGATTGAAGGATACGTTTCTTCTATGTTTTAGGCAGAGTTTTACTGCTATTTCGTTATATGCGGGAATAGTGCTGGAAATGCCTGTTTTGAGATCTCTCCACAGAAAGCGTTTCCAGACTTCCACTTCAACACACGAGTTTAACTCTGTAAGTTGAATGCAAAAATTGAAGACCGTTCTGTTTGGTAGCTCCGTTTTGGTTTTAGAAGCAGACAGTTCTCCTTACAGCATATACTCCAATTCACTGAGAAATGTCCAAACGCAGCTCTTACCAGAAACGTGTTTCTAACTCCTGAATCTAAAGGGAGATTTAACTCACTTAGCTGAACAAACGCACAGCAGAGCAGATTGAAGGATACGTTTCTTCTGTGTTTAAGGCAGAGTTTTACTGCTATTTCGTTATATGCGGGAATAGTGCTGGAAATGCCTGTTTTGAGATCTCTCCACAGAAAGCGTTTCCAGACTTCCCCTTCAACACACGATTTTAACTCTGTAAGTTGAATGCACACATTGAAGACCGTTCTGTTAGGTAGCTCCGTTTTGGTTTTAGAAGCAGACAGTTCTCCTTACAGCATATACTCCCATTCACTGAGAAATGTCCAAACGCAGCTCTTACCAGAAACGTGTTTCTAACTCCTGAATCTAAAGGGAGATTTAACTCACTTAGCTGAACAAATGCACAGCAGAGCAGATTGAAGGATACGTTTCTTCGGTGTTTTAGGCAGAGCTTTACTGCTATTTCGTTATATGCGGGAATAGTGCTGGAAATGCTTGGAAATGCCTGTTTTGAGATCTCTCCACAGAAAGCGTTTCCAGACTTCCCCTTCAACACACGAGTTTGACTCTGTAAGTTGAATGCACACATTGAAGACCGTTCTGTTAGGTAGCTCCGTTTTGCTTTTAGAAGCAGACAGTTCTCCTTACAGCATATACTCCCATTCACTGAGAAATGTCCAAACGCAACTCTTACCAGAAACGTGTTTCTAACTCCTGAATCTAAAGGGAGATTTAACTCACTTAGCTGAACAAACGCACAGCAGAGCAGATTGAAGGATACGTTTCTTCTGTGTTTTAGGCAGAGTTTTACTGCTATTTCGTTATATGCGGGAATAGTGCTGGAAATGCCTGTTTTGAGATCTCTCCACAGAAAGCGTTTCCAGACTTCCCCTTCAACACACGAGTTTAACTCTGTAAGGTGAATGCACACATTGAAGACCGTTCTGTTAGGTAGCTCCGTTTTGGTTTTAGAAGCAGACAGTTCTCCTTACAGCATATACTCCCATTCACTGAGAAATGTCCAAACGCAGCTCTTACCAGAAACGTGTTTCTAACTCCTGAATCTAAAGGGAGATTTAACTCACTTAGCTGAACAAATGCACAGCAGAGCAGATTGAAGGATACGTTTCTTCTGTGTTTTAGGCAGAGCTTTACTGCTATTTCGTTATATGCGGGAATAGTGCTGGAAATGCCTGGAAATGCCTGTTTTGAGATCTCTCCACAGAAAGCGTTTCCAGACTTCCCCTTCAACACACGAGTTTAACTCTGTAAGTTGAATGCACACATTGAAGACCGTTCTGTTAGGTAGCTCCGTTTTGGTTTTAGAAGCAGACAGTTCTCCTTACAGCATATACTCCCATTCACTGAGAAATGTCCAAACGCAACTCTTACCAGAAACGTGTTTCTAACTCCTGAATCTAAAGGGAGATTTAACTCACTTAGCTGAACAAACGCACAGCAGAGCAGATTGAAGGATACGTTTCTTCTGTGTTTTAGGCAGAGTTTTACTGCTATTTCGTTATATGCGGGAATAGTGCTGGAAATGCCTGTTTTGAGATCTCTCCACAGAAAGCGTTTCCAGACTTCCCCTTCAACACACGAGTTTAACTCTGTAAGTTGAATCCACACATTGAAGACCGTTCTGTTAGGTAGCTCCGTTTTGGTTTTAGAAGCAGACAGTTCTCCTTACAGCATATACTCCCATTCACTGAGAAATGTCCAAACGCAGCTCTTACCAGAAACGTGTTTCTAACTCCTGAATCTAAAGGGAGATTTAACTCACTTAGCTGAACAAACGCACAGCAGAGCAGATTGAAGGATACGTTTCTTCTATGTTTTAGGCAGAGTTTTACTGCTATTTCGTTATATGCGGGAATAGTGCTGGAAATGCCTGTTTTGAGATCTCTCCACAGAAAGCGTTTCCAGACTTCCCCTTCAACACACGAGTTTAACTCTGTATGTTGAATGCACACATTGAAGACTGTTCTGTTAGGTAGCTCAGTTTTGGTTTTAGAAGCAGACATTTCTCCTTACAGCGTATACTCCCATTCACTGAGAAATGTCCAAACGCAGCTCTTACCAGAAACGTGTTTCTAACTCCTGAATCTAAAGGGAGATTTAACTCACTTAGCTGAACAAACGCACAGCAGAGCAGATTGAAGGATACATTTCTTCTGTGTTTTAGGCAGAGTTTTACTGCTATTTCGTTATATGCGGGAATAGTGCTGGAAATGCCTGTTTTGAGATCTCTCCACAGAAAGCGTTTCCAGACTTCCCCTTCAACACACGAGTTTAACTCTGTAAGTTGAATGCACACATTGAAGACCGTTCTGTTAGGTAGCTCCGTTTTGGTTTTAGAAGCAGACAGTTCTCCTTACAGCATATACTCCCATTCACTGAGAAATGTCCAAACGCAGCTCTTACCAGAAACGTGTTTCTAACTCCTGAATCTAAAGGGAGATTTAACTCACTTAGCTGAACAAACGCACAGCAGAGCAGACTGAAGGATACGTTTCTTCTGTGTTTTAGGCAGAGTTTTACTGCTATTTCGTTATATGCGGGAATAGTGCTGGAAATTCCTGTTTTGAGATCTCTCCACAGAAAGCGTTTCCAGACTTCCCCTTCAACACACGAGTTTAACTCTGTAAGTTGAATGCACACATTGAAGACCGTTCTGTTAGGTAGCTCCGTTTTGGTTTTAGAAGCAGACAGTTCTCCTTACAGCATATACTCCCATTCACTGAGAAATGTCCAAACGCAGCTCTTACCAGAAACGTGTTTCTAACTCCTGAATCTAAAGGGAGATTTAACTCACTTAGCTGAACAAACGCACAGCAGAGCAGATTGAAGGATACGTTTCTTCTGTGTTTTAGGCAGAGTTTTACTGCTATTTCGTTATATGCGGGAATAGTGCTGGAAATGCCTGTTTTGAGATCTCTCCACAGAAAGCGTTTCCAGACTTCCCCTTCAACACACGAGTTTAACTCTGTAAGTTGAATGCACACATTGAAGACCGTTCTGTTAGGTAGCTCCGTTTTGGTTTTAGAAGCAGACAGTTCTCCTTACAGCATATACTCCCATTCACTGAGAAATGTCCAAACGCAGCTCTTACCAGAAACGTGTTTCTAACTCCTGAATCTAAAGGGAGATTTAACTCACTTAGCTGAACAAACGCACAGCAGAGCAGATTGAAGGATACGTTTCTTCTGTGTTTTAGGCAGAGTTTTACTGCTATTTCGTTATATGCGGGAATAGTGCTGGAAATGCCTGGAAATGCCTGTTTTGAGATCTCTCCACAGAAAGCGTTTCCAGACTTCCCCTTCAACACACGAGTTTAACTCTGTAAGTTGAATGCACACATTGAAGACCGTTCTGTTAGGTAGCTCCGTTTTGGTTTTAGAAGCAGACAGTTCTCCTTACAGCATATACTCCCATTCACTGAGAAATGTCCAAACGCAGCTCTTACCAGAAACGTGTTTCTAACTCCTGAATCTAAAGGGAGATTTAACTCACTTAGCTGAACAAAGGCACAGCAGAGCAGATTGAAGGATACGTTTCTTCTGTGTTTTAGGCAGAGTTTTACTGCTATTTCGTTATATGCGGGAATAGTGCTGGAAATGCCTGTTTTGAGATCTCTCCACAGAAAGCGTTTCCAGACTTCCCCTTCAACACACGAGTTTAACTCTGTAAGTTGAATGCACACATTGAAGACCGTTCTGTTAGGTAGCTCCGTTTTGGTTTTAGAAGCAGACAGTTCTCCTTACAGCATATACTCCCATTCACTGAGAAATGTCCAAACGCAGCTCTTACCAGAAACGTGTTTCTAACTCCTGAATCTAAAGGGAGATTTAACTCACTTAGCTGAACAAACGCACAGCAGAGCAGATTGAAGGATACGTTTCTTCTGTGTTTTAGGCAGAGTTTTACTGCTATTTCGTTATATGCGGGAATAGTGCTGGAAATGCCTGGAAATGCCTGTTTTGAGATCTCTCCACAGAAAGCGTTTCCAGACTTCCCCTTCAACACACGAGTTTAACTCTGTAAGTTGAATGCACACATTGAAGACCGTTCTGTTAGGTAGCTCCGTTTTGGTTTTAGAAGCAGACAGTTCTCCTTACAGCATATACTCCCATTCACTGAGAAATGTCCAAACGCAGCTCTTACCAGAAACGTGTTTCTAACTCCTGAATCTAAAGGGAGATTTAACTCACTTAGCTGAACAAAGGCACAGCAGAGCAGATTGAAGGATACGTTTCTTCTGTGTTTTAGGCAGAGTTTTACTGCTATTTCGTTATATGCGGGAATAGTGCTGGAAATGCCTGGAAATGCCTGTTTTGAGATCTCTCCACAGAAAGCGTTTCCAGACTTCCCCTTCAACACACGAGTTTAACTCTGTAAGTTGAATGCACACATTGAAGACCGTTCTGTTAAGTAGCTCCGTTTTGGTTTTAGAAGCAGACAGTTCTCCTTACAGCATATACTCCCATTCACTGAGAAATGTCCAAACGCAGCTCTTACCAGAAACGTGTTTCTAACTCCTGAATCTAAAGGGAGATTTAACTCACTTAGCTGAACAAAGTCACAGCAGAGCAGATTGAAGGATACGTTTCTTCTGTGTTTTAGGCAGAGTTTTACTGCTATTTCGTTATATGCGGGAATAGTGCTGGAAATGCCTGTTTTGAGATCTCTCCACAGAAAGCGTTTCCAGACTTCCCCTTCAACACACGAGTTTAACTCTGTAAGTTGAATGCACACATTGAAGACCGTTCTGTTAGGTAGCTCCGTTTTGGTTTTAGAAGCAGACAGTTCTCCTTACAGCATATACTCCCATTCACTGAGAAATGTCCAAACGCAGCTCTTACCATAAACGTGTTTCTAACTCCTGAATCTAAAGGGAGATTTAACTCACTTAGCTGAACAAACGCACAGCAGAGCAGATTGAAGGATACGTTTCTTCTGTGTTTTAGGCAGAGTTTTACTGCTATTTCGTTACATGCGGGAATAGTGCTGGAAATGCCTGTTTTGAGATCTCTCCACAGAAAGCGTTTCCAGACTTCCCCTTCAACACACGAGTTTAACTCTGTAAGTTGAATGCACACATTGAAGACCGTTCTGTTAGGTAGCTATCTTTTGGTTTTAGAAGCAGAAAGTTCTCCTTACAGCATATACTCCCATTCACTGAGAAATGTCCAAACGCAGCTCTTACCAGAAACGTGTTTCTAACTCCTGAATCTAAAGGGAGATTTAACTCACTTAGCTGAACAAATGCACAGCAGAGCAGATTGAAGGATACGTTTCTTCTGTGTTTTAGGCAGAGCTTTACTACTATTTCGTTATATGCGGGAATAGTGCTGGAAATGCCTGGAAATGCCTGTTTTGAGATCTCTCCACAGAAAGCCTTTCCAGACTTCCCCTTCAACACACGAGTTTAACTCTGTAAGTTGAATGCACACATTGAAGACCGTTCTGTTAGGTAGCTCCGTTTTGGTTTTAGAAGCAGACAGTTCTCCTTACAGCATATACTCCCATTCACTGAGAAATGTCCAAACGCAGCTCTTACCAGAAACGTGTTTCTAACTCCTGAATCTAAAGGGAGATTTAACTCACTTAGCTGAACAAACGCACAGCAGAGCAGATTGAAGGATACGTTTCTTCTGTGTTTTAGGCAGAGGTTTAATGCTATTTCGTTATATGCGGGATTAGTGCTGGAAAGGCCTGTTTTGAGATCTCTCCACAGAAAGCGTTTCCAGACTTCCCCTTCAACACACGAGTTTAACTCTGTAAGTTGAATGCACACATTGAAAACCGTTCTGTTAGGTAGCTCCGTTTTGGTTTTAGAAGCAGACAGTTCTCCTTACAGCATATACTCCCATTCACTGAGAAATGTCCAAACGCAGCTCTTACCAGAAACGTGTTTCTAACTCCTGAATCTAAAGGGAGATTTAACTCACTTAGCTGAACAAACGCACAGCAGAGCAGATTGAAGGATACGTTTCTTCTGTGTTTTAGGCAGAGTTTTATTGCTATTTCGTTATATGCGGGATTAGTGCTGGAAAGGCCTGTTTTGAGATCTCTCCACAGAAAGCGTTTCCAGACTTCCCCATCAACACACGAGTTTAACTCTGTAAGTTGAATCCACACATTGAAGACCGTTCTGTTAGGTAGCTCCGTTTTGGTTTTAGAAGCAGACAGTTCTCCTTACAGCATATACTCCCATTCACTGAGAAATGTCCAAACGCAGCTCTTACCAGAAACGTGTTTCTAACTCCTGAATCTAAAGGGAGATTTAACTCACTTAGCTGAACAAACGCACAGCAGAGCAGATTGAAGGATACGTTTCTTCTGTGTTTTAGGCAGAGTTTTACTGCTATTTCGTTATATGCGGGAATAGTGCTGGAAATGCCTGGAAATGCCTGTTTTGTGATCTCTCCACAGAAAGCGTTTCCAGACTTCCCCTTCAACACACGAGTTTAACTCTGTAAGTTGAATGCACACATTGAAGACCGTTCTGTTAGGTAGCTCCGTTTTGGTTTTAGAAGCAGACAGTTCTCCTTACAGCATATACTCCCATTCACTGAGAAATGTCCAAACGCAGCTCTTACCAGAAACGTGTTTCTAACTCCTGAATCTAAAGGGAGATTTAACTCACTTAGCTGAACAAACGCACAGCAGAGCAGATTGAAGGATACGTTTCTTCTATGTTTTAGGCAGAGTTTTACTGCTATTTCGTTATATGCGGGAATAGTGCTGGAAATGCCTGTTTTGAGATCTCTCCACGGAAAGCGTTTCCAGACTTCCCCTTCAACACACGAGTTTAACTCTGTAAGTTGAATGCAAAAATTGAAGACCGTTCTGTTTGGTAGCTCCGTTTTGGTTTTAGAAGCAGACAGTTCTCCTTACAGCATATACTCCCATTCACTGAGAAATGTCCAAACGCAGCTCTTACCAGAAACGTGTTTCTAACTCCTGAATCTAAAGGGAGATTTAACTCACTTAGCTGAACAAACGCACAGCAGAGCAGATTGAAGGATACGTTTCTTCTGTGTTTAAGGCAGAGTTTTACTGCTATTTCGTTATATGCGGGAATAGTGCTGGAAATCCCTGTTTTGAGATCTCTCCACAGAAAGCGTTTCCAGACTTCCCCTTCAACACACGAGTTTAACTCTGTAAGTTGAATGCACACATTGAAGACCGTTCTGTTAGGTAGCTCCGTTTTGGTTTTAGAAGCAGACAGTTCTCCTTACAGCATATACTCCCATTCACTGAGAAATGTCCAAACGCAGCTCTTACCAGAAACGTGTTTCTAACTCCTGAATCTAAAGGGATATTTAACTCACTTAGCTGAACAAATGCACAGCAGAGCAGATTGAAGGATACGTTTCTTCTGTGTTTTAGGCAGAGCTTTACTGCTATTTCGTTATATGCGGGAATAGTGCTGGAAATGCCTGGAAATGCCTATTTTGAGATCTCTCCACAGAAAGCGTTTCCAGACTTCCCCTTCAACACACGAGTTTAACTCTGTAAGTTGAATGCACACATTGAAGACCGTTCTGTTAGGTAGCTCCGTTTTGGTTTTAGAAGCAGACAGTTCTCCTTACAGCATATACTCCCATTCACTGAGAAATGTCCAAACGCAACTCTTACCAGAAACGTGTTTCTAACTCCTGAATCTAAAGGGAGATTTAACTCACTTAGCTGAACAAACGCACAGCAGAGCAGATTGAAGGATACGTTTCTTCTGTGTTTTAGGCAGAGTTTTACTGCTATTTCGTTATATGCGGGAATAGTGCTGGAAATGCCTGTTTTGAGATCTCTCCACAGAAAGCGTTTCCAGCCTTCCCCTTCAACACACGAGTTTAACTCTGTAAGTTGAATGCACACATTGAAGACCGTTCTGTTAGGTAGCTCCGTTTTGGTTTTAGAAGCAGACAGTTCTCCTTACAGCATATACTCCCATTCACTGAGAAATGTCCAAACGCAGCTCTTACCAGAAACGTGTTTCTAACTCCTGAATCTAAGGGGAGATTTAACTCACTTAGCTGAACAAACGCACAGCAGAGCAGATTGAAGGATACGTTTCTTCTATGTTTTAGGCAGAGTTTTACTGCTATTTCGTTATATGCGGGAATAGTGCTGGAAATGCCTGTTTTGAGATCTCTCCACAGAAAGCGTTTCCAGACTTCCCCTTCAACACACGAGTTTAACTCTGTAAGTTGAATGCAAAAATTGAAGACCGTTCTGTTTGGTAGCTCCGTTTTGGTTTTAGAAGCAGACAGTTCTCCTTACAGCATATACTCCCATTCACTGAGAAATGTCCAAACGCAGCTCTTACCAGAAACGTGTTTCTAACTCCTGAATCTAAAGGGAGATTTAACTCACTTAGCTGAACAAACGCACAGCAGAGCAGATTGAAGGATACGTTTCTTCTGTGTTTAAGGCAGAGTTTTACTGCTATTTCGTTATATGCGGGAATAGTGCTGGAAATGCCTGTTTTGAGATCTCTCCACAGAAAGCGTTTCCAGACTTCCCCTTCAACACACGAGTTTAACTCTGTAAGTTGAATGCACACATTGAAGACCGTTCTGTTAGGTAGCTCCGTTTTGGTTTTAGAAGCAGACAGTTCTCCTTACAGCATATACTCCCATTCACTGAGAAATGTCCAAACGCAGCTCTTACCAGAAACGTGTTTCTAACTCCTGAATCTAAAGGGAGATTTAACTCACTTAGCTGAACAAATGCACAACAGAGCAGATTGAAGGATACGTTTCTTCGGTGTTTTAGGCAGAGCTTTACTGCTATTTCGTTATATGCGGGAATAGTGCTGGAAATGCTTGGAAATGCCTGTTTTGAGATCTCTCCACAGAAAGCGTTTCCAGACTTCCCCTTCAACACACGAGTTTAACTCTGTAAGTTGAATGCACACATTGAAGACCGTTCTGTTAGGTAGCTCCGTTTTGGTTTTAGAAGCAGACAGTTCTCCTTACAGCATATACTCCCATTCACTGAGAAATGTCCAAACGCAGCTCTTACCAGAAACGTGTTTCTAACTCCTGAATCTAAAGGGAGATTTAACTCACTTAGCTGAACAAATGCACAGCAGAGCAGATTGAAGGATACGTTTCTTCTGTGTTTTAGGCAGAGCTTTACTGCTATTTCGTTATATGCGGGAATAGTGCTGGAAATGCCTGGAAATGCCTGTTTTGAGATCTCTCCACAGAAAGCGTTTCCAGACTTCCCCTTCAACACACGAGTTTAACTCTGTAAGTTGAATGCACACATTGAAGACCGTTCTGTTAGGTAGCTCCGTTTTGGTTTTAGAAGCAGACAGTTCTCCTTACAGCATATACTCCCATTCACTGAGAAATGTCCAAACGCAACTCTTACCAGAAACGTGTTTCTAACTCCTGAATCTAAAGGGAGATTTAACTCACTTAGCTGAACAAACGCACAGCAGAGCAGATTGAAGGATACGTTTCTTCTGTGTTTTAGGCAGAGTTTTACTGCTATTTCGTTATATGCGGGAATAGTGCTGGAAATGCCTGTTTTGAGATCTCTCCACAGAAAGCGTTTCCAGACTTCCCCTTCAACACACGAGTTTAACTCTGTAAGTTGAATCCACACATTGAAGACCGTTCTGTTAGGTAGCTCCGTTTTGGTTTTAGAAGCAGACAGTTCTCCTTACAGCATATACTCCCATTCACTGAGAAATGTCCAAACGCAGCTCTTACCAGAAACGTGTTTCTAACTCCTGAATCTAAAGGGAGATTTAACTCACTTAGCTGAACAAACGCACAGCAGAGCAGATTGAAGGATACGTTTCTTTTACGTTTTAGGCAGAGTTTTACTGCTATTTCGTTATATGCGGGAATAGTGCTGGAAATGCCTGTTTTGAGATCTCTCCACAGAAAGCGTTTCCAGACTTCCCCTTCAACACACGAGTTTAACTCTGTAAGTTCAATGCAAAAATTGAAGACCGTTCTGTTTGGTAGCTCCGTTTTGGTTTTAGAAGCAGACAGTTCTCCTTACAGCATATACTCCCATTCACTGAGAAATGTCCAAACGCAGCTCTTACCAGAAACGTGTTTCTAACTCCTGAATCTAAAGGGAGATTTAACTCACTTAGCTGAACAAACGCACAGCAGAGCAGATTGAAGGATACGTTTCTTCTGTGTTTAAGGCAGAGTTTTACTGCTATTTCGTTATATGCGGGAATAGTGCTGGAAATGCCTGTTTTGAGATCTCTCCACAGAAAGCGTTTCCAGACTTCCCCTTCAACACACGAGTTTAACTCTGTAAGTTGAATGCACACATTGAAGACCGTTCTGTTAGGTAGCTCCGTTTTGGTTTTAGAAGCAGACAGTTCTCCTTACAGCATATACTCCCATTCACTGAGAAATGTCCAAACGCAGCTCTTACCAGAAACGTGTTTCTAACTCCTGAATCTAAAGGGAGATTTAACTCACTTAGCTGAACAAATGCACAGCAGAGCAGATTGAAGGATACGTTTCTTCGGTGTTTTAGGCAGAGCTTTACTGCTATTTCGTTATATGCGGGAATAGTGCTGGAAATGCTTGGAAATGCCTGTTTTGAGATCTCTCCACAGAAAGCGTTTCCAGACTTCCCCTTCAACACACGAGTTTAACTCTGTAAGTTGAATGCACACATTGAAGACCGTTCTGTTAGGTAGATCCGTTTTGGTTTTAGAAGCAGACAGTTCTCCTTACAGCATATACTCCCATTCACTGAGAAATGTCCAAACGCAACTCTTACCAGAAACGTGTTTCTAACTCCTGAATCTAAAGGGAGATTTAACTCACTTAGCTGAACAAACGCACAGCAGAGCAGATTGAAGGATACGTTTCTTCTGTGTTTTAGGCAGAGTTTTACTGCTATTTCGTTATATGCGGGAATAGTGCTGGAAATGCCTGTTTTGAGATCTCTCCACAGAAAGCGTTTCCAGACTTCCCCTTCAACACACGAGTTTAACTCTGTAAGTTGAATGCACACATTGAAGACCGTTCTGTTAGGTAGCTCCGTTTTGGTTTTAGAAGCAGACAGTTCTCCTTACAGCATATACTCCCATTCACTGAGAAATGTCCAAACGCAGCTCTTACCAGAAACGTGTTTCTAACTCCTGAATCTAAAGGGAGATTTAACTCACTTAGCTGAACAAATGCACAGCAGAGCAGATTGAAGGATACGTTTCTTCTGTGTTTTAGGCAGAGCTTTACTGCTATTTCGTTATATGCGGGAATAGTGCTGGAAATGCCTGGAAATGCCTCTTTTGAGATCTCTCCACAGAAAGCGTTTCCAGACTTCCCCTTCAACACACGAGTTTAACTCTGTAAGTTGAATGCACACATTGAAGACCGTTCTGTTAGGTAGCTCCGTTTTGGTTTTAGAAGCAGACAGTTCTCCTTACAGCATATACTCCCATTCACTGAGAAATGTCCAAACGCAACTCTTACCAGAAACGTGTTTCTAACTCCTGAATCTAAAGGGAGATTTAACTCACTTAGCTGAACAAACGCACAGCAGAGCAGATTGAAGGATACGTTTCTTCTGTGTTTTAGGCAGAGTTTTACTGCTATTTCGTTATATGCGGGAATAGTGCTGGAAATGCCTGTTTTGAGATCTCTCCACAGAAAGCGTTTCCAGACTTCCCCGTCAACACACGAGTTTAACTCTGTAAGTTGAATGCACACATTGAAGACCGTTCTGTTAGGTAGCTCCGTTTTGGTTTTAGAAGCAGACAGTTCTCCTTACAGCATATACTCCCATTCACTGAGAAATGTCCAAATGCAGCTCTTACCAGAAACGTGTTTCTAACTCCTGAATCTAAAGGGAGATTTAACTCACTTAGCTGAACAAACGCACAGCAGAGCAGATTGAAGGATAAGTTTCTTCTATGTTTTAGGCACAGTTTTACTGCTATTTCGTTATATGCGGGAATAGTGCTGGAAATGCCTGTTTTGAGATCTCTCTACAGAAAGCGTTTCCAGACTTCCCCTTCAACACACGAGTTTAACTCTGTAAGTTGAATGCAAAAATTGAAGACCTTTCTGTTTGGTAGCTCCGTTTTGGTTTTAGAAGCAGACAGTTCTCCTTACAGCATATACTCCCATTCACTGAGAAATGTCCAAACGCAGCTCTTACCAGAAACGTGTTTCTAACTCCTGAATCTAAAGGGAGATTTAACTCACTTAGCTGAACAAACGCACAGCAGAGCAGATTGAAGGATACGTTTCTTCTGTGTTTAAGGCAGAGTTTTACTGCTATTTCGTTATATGCGGGAATAGTGCTGGAAATGCCTGTTTTGAGATTTCTCCACAGAAAGCGTTTCCAGACTTCCCCTTCAACACACGAGTTTAACTCTGTATGTTGAATGCACACATTGAAGACCGTTCTGTTAGGTAGCTCAGTTTTGGTTTTAGAAGCAGACATTTCTCCTTACAGCGTATCCTCCCATTCACTGAGAAATGTCCAAACGCAGCTCTTACCAGAAACGTGTTTCTAACTCCTGAATCTAAAGGGAGATTTAACTCACTTAGCTGAACAAACGCACAGCAGAGCAGATTGAAGGATACGTTTCTTCTGTGTTTTAGGCAGAGTTTTACTGCTATTTCGTTATATGCGGGAATAGTGCTGGAAATGCCTGTTTTGAGATCTCTCCACAGAAAGCGTTTCCAGACTTCCCCTTCAACACACGAGTTTAACTCTGTAAGTTGAATGCACACATTGAAGACCGTTCTGTTAGGTAGCTCCGTTTTGGTTTTAGAAGCAGACAGTTCTCCTTACAGCATATACTCCCATTCACTGAGAAATGTCCAAACGCAGCTCTTACCAGAAACGTGTTTCTAACTCCTGAATCTAAAGGGAGATTTAACTCACTTAGCTGAACAAACGCACAGCAGAGCAGATTGAAGGATACGTTTCTTCTGTGTTTTAGGCAGAGTTTTACTGCTATTTCGTTATATGCGGGAATAGTGCTGGAAATGCCTGTTTTGAGATCTCTCCACAGAAAGCGTTTCCAGACTTCCCCTTCAACACACGAGTTTAACTCTGTAAGTTGAATGCACACATTGAAGACCGTTCTGTTAGGTAGCTCCGTTTTGGTTTTAGAAGCAGACAGTTCTCCTTACAGCATATACTCCCATTCACTGAGAAATGTCCAAACGCAGCTCTTACCAGAAACGTGTTTCTAACTCCTGAATCTAAAGGGAGATTTAACTCACTTAGCTGAACAAACGCACAGCAGAGCAGATTGAAGGATACGTTTCTTCTGTGTTTTAGGCAGAGTTTTACTGCTATTTCGTTATATGCGGGAATAGTGCTGGAAATGCCTGTTTTGAGATCTCTCCACAGAAAGCGTTTCCAGACTTCCCCTTCAACACACGAGTTTAACTCTGTATGTTGAATGCACACATTGAAGACCGTTCTGTTAGGTAGCTCAGTTTTGGTTTTAGAAGCAGACATTTCTCCTTACAGCGTATATTCCCATTCACTGAGAAATGTCCAAACGCAGCTCTTACCAGAAACGTGTTTCTAACTCATGAATCTAAAGGGAGATTTAACTCACTTAGCTGAACAAACGCACAGCAGAGCAGATTGAAGGATACGTTTCTTCTGTGTTTTAGGCAGAGTTTTACTGCTATTTCGTTATATGCGGGAATAGTGCTGGAAATGCCTGTTTTGAGATCTCTCCACAGAAAGCGTTTCCAGACTTCCCCTTCAACACACGAGTTTAACTCTGTAAGTTGAATGCACACATTGAAGACCGTTCTGTTAGGTAGCTCCGTTTTGGTTTTAGAAGCAGACAGTTCTCCTTACAGCATATACTCCCATTCACTGAGAAATGTCCAAACGCAGCTCTTACCAGAAACGTGTTTCTAACTCCTGAATCTAAAGGGAGATTTAACTCACTTAGCTGAACAAATGCACAGCAGAGCAGATTGAAGGATACGTTTCTTCTGTGTTTTAGGCAGAGCTTTACTGCTATTTCGTTATATGCGGGAATAGTGCTGGAAATGCCTGGAAATGCCTGTTTTGAGATCTCTCCACAGAAAGCGTTTCCAGACTTCCCCTTCAACACACGAGTTTAACTCTGTAAGTTGAATGCACACATTGAAGACCGTTCTGTTAGGTAGCTCCGTTTTGGTTTTAGAAGCAGACAGTTCTCCTTACAGCATATACTCCCATTCACTGAGAAATGTCCAAACGCAGCTCTTACCAGAAACGTGTTTCTAACTCCTGAATCTAAAGGGAGATTTAACTCACTTAGCTGAACAAACGCACAGCAGAGCAGATTGAAGGATACGTTTCTTCTGTGTTTTAGGCAGAGTTTTACTGCTATTTCGTTATATGCGGGAATAGTGCTGGAAATGCCTGTTTTGAGATCTCTCCACAGAAAGCGTTTCCAGACTTCCCCTTCAACACACGAGTTTAACTCTGTAAGTTGAATCCACACATTGAAGACCGTTCTGTTAGGTAGCTCCGTTTTGGTTTTAGAAGCAGACAGTTCTCCTTACAGCATATACTCCCATTCACTGAGAAATGTCCAAACGCAGCTCTTACCAGAAAGGTGTTTCTAACTCCTGAATCTAAAGGGAGATTTAACTCACTTAGCTGAACAAACGCACAGCAGAGCAGATTGAAGGATACGTTTCTTCTATGTTTTAGGCAGAGTTTTACTGCTATTTCGTTATATGCGGGAATAGTGCTGGAAATGCCTGTTTTGAGATCTCTCCACAGAAAGCGTTTCCAGACTTCCCCTTCAACACACGAGTTTAACTCTGTAAGTTGAATGCACACATTGAAGACCGTTCTGTTAGGTAGCTCCGTTTTGGTTTTAGAAGCAGACAGTTCTCCTTACAGCATATACTCCCATTCACTGAGAAATGTCCAAACGCAGCTCTTACCAGAAACGTGTTTCTAACTCCTGAATCTAAAGGGAGATTTAACTCACTTAGCTGAACAAACGCACAGCAGAGCAGATTGAAGGATACGTTTCTTCTGTGTTTTAGGCAGAGTTTTACTGCTATTTCGTTATATGCGGGAATAGTGCTGGAAATGCCTGTTTTGAGATCTCTCCACAGAAAGCGTTTCCAGACTTCCCCTTCAACACACGAGTTTAACTCTGTAAGTTGAATGCACACATTGAAGACCGTTCTGTTAGGTAGCTCCGTTTTGGTTTTAGAAGCAGACAGTTCTCCTTACAGCATATACTCCCATTCACTGAGAAATGTCCAAACGCAGCTCTTACCAGAAACGTGTTTCTAACTCCTGAATCTAAAGGGAGATTTAACTCACTTAGCTGAACAAACGCACAGCAGAGCAGATTGAAGGATACGTTTCTTCTGTGTTTTAGGCAGAGTTTTACTGCTATTTCGTTATATGCGGGAATAGTGCTGGAAATGCCTGTTTTGAGATCTCTCCACAGAAAGCGTTTCCAGACTTCCCCTTCAACACACGAGTTTAACTCTGTATGTTGAATGCACACATTGAAGACCGTTCTGTTAGGTAGCTCAGTTTTGGTTTTAGAAGCAGACATTTCTCCTTACAGCGTATATTCCCATTCACTGAGAAATGTCCAAACGCAGCTCTTACCAGAAACGTGTTTCTAACTCATGAATCTAAAGGGAGATTTAACTCACTTAGCTGAACAAACGCACAGCAGAGCAGATTGAAGGATACGTTTCTTCTGTGTTTTAGGCAGAGTTTTACTGCTATTTCGTTATATGCGGGAATAGTGCTGGAAATGCCTGTTTTGAGATCTCTCCACAGAAAGCGTTTCCAGACTTCCCCTTCAACACACGAGTTTAACTCTGTAAGTTGAATGCACACATTGAAGACCGTTCTGTTAGGTAGCTCCGTTTTGGTTTTAGAAGCAGACAGTTCTCCTTACAGCATATACTCCCATTCACTGAGAAATGTCCAAACGCAGCTCTTACCAGAAACGTGTTTCTAACTCCTGAATCTAAAGGGAGATTTAACTCACTTAGCTGAACAAATGCACAGCAGAGCAGATTGAAGGATACGTTTCTTCTGTGTTTTAGGCAGAGCTTTACTGCTATTTCGTTATATGCGGGAATAGTGCTGGAAATGCCTGGAAATGCCTGTTTTGAGATCTCTCCACAGAAAGCGTTTCCAGACTTCCCCTTCAACACACGAGTTTAACTCTGTAAGTTGAATGAACACATTGAAGACCGTTCTGTTAGGTAGCTCCGTTTTGGTTTTAGAAGCAGACAGTTCTCCTTACAGCATATACTCCCATTCACTGAGAAATGTCCAAACGCAGCTCTTACCAGAAACGTGTTTCTAACTCCTGAATCTAAAGGGAGATTTAACTCACTTAGCTGAACAAACGCACAGCAGAGCAGATTGAAGGATACGTTTCTTCTGTGTTTTAGGCAGAGTTTTACTGCTATTTCGTTATATGCGGGAATAGTGCTGGAAATGCCTGTTTTGAGATCTCTCCACAGAAAGCGTTTCCAGACTTCCCCTTCAACACACGAGTTTAACTCTGTAAGTTGAATCCACACATTGAAGACCGTTCTGTTAGGTAGCTCCGTTTTGGTTTTAGAAGCAGACAGTTCTCCTTACAGCATATACTCCCATTCACTGAGAAATGTCCAAACGCAGCTCTTACCAGAAAGGTGTTTCTAACTCCTGAATCTAAAGGGAGATTTAACTCACTTAGCTGAACAAACGCACAGCAGAGCAGATTGAAGGATACGTTTCTTCTATGTTTTAGGCAGAGTTTTACTGCTATTTCGTTATATGCGGGAATAGTGCTGGAAATGCCTGTTTTGAGATCTCTCCACAGAAAGCGTTTCCAGACTTCCCCTTCAACACACGAGTTTAACTCTGTAAGTTGAATGCAAAAATTGAAGACCGTTCTGTTTGGTAGCTCCGTTTTGGTTTTAGAAGCAGACAGTTCTCCTTACAGCATATACTCCCATTCACTGAGAAATGTCCAAACGCAGCTCTTACCAGAAACGTGTTTCTAACTCCTGAATCTAAAGGGAGATTTAACTCAGTTAGCTGAACAAACGCACAGCAGAGCAGATTGAAGGATACGTTTCTTCTGTGTTTAAGGCAGAGTTTTACTGCTATTTCGTTATATGCGGGAATAGTGCTGGAAATGCTTGTTTTGAGATCTCTCCACAGAAAGCTTTTCCAGACTTCCCCTTCAACACACGAGTTTAACTCTGTAAGTTGAATGCACACATTGAAGACCGTTCTGTTAGGTAGCTCAGTTTTGGTTTTAGAAGCAGACAGTTCTCCTTACAGCATATACTCCCATTCACTGAGAAATGTCCAAACGCAGCTCTTACCAGAAACGTGTTTCTAACTCCTGAATCTAAAGGGAGATTTAACTCACTTAGCTGAACAAACGCACAGGAGAGCAGATTGAAGGATACGTTTCTTCTGTGTTTTAGGCAGATTTTTAATGCTATTTCGTTATATGCGGGAATAGTGCTGGAAATGCCTGTTTTGAGATCTCTCCACAGAAAGCGTTTCCAGACTTCCCCTTCAACACACGAGTTTAACTCTGTAAGTTGAATGCACACATTGAAGACCGTTCTGTTAGGTAGCTCCGTTTTGGTTTTAGAAGCAGACAGTTCTCCTTACAGCATATACTCCCATTCACTGAGAAATGTCCAAACGCAGCTCTTACCAGAAACGTGTTTCTAACTCCTGAATCTAAAGGGAGATTTAACTCACTTAGCTGAACAAACGCACAGCAGAGCAGATTGAAGGATAAGTTTCTTCTGTGTTTTAGGCAGAGTTTTACTGCTATTTCGTTATATGCGGGATAGTGCTGGAAATGCCTGTTTTGAGATCTCTCCACAGAAAGCGTTTCCAGACTTCCCCTTCAACACACGAGTTTAACTCTGTAAGTTGAATGCACACATTGAAGACCGTTCTGTTAGGTAGCTCCGTTTTGGTTTTAGAAGCAGACAGTTCTCCTTACAGCATATACTCCCATTCACTGAGAAATGTCCAAACGCAGCTCTTACCAGAAACGTGTTTCTAACTCCTGAATCTAAAGGGAGATTTAACTCACTTAGCTGAACAAACGCACAGCAGAGCAGATTGAAGGATACGTTTCTTCTGTGTTTTAGGCAGAGTTTTACTGCTATTTCGTTATATGCGGGAATAGTGCTGGAAATGCCTGTTTTGAGATCTCTCCACAGAAAGCGTTTCCACACTTCCCCTTCAACACACGAGTTTAACTCTGTAAGTTGAATGCACACATTGAAGACCGTTCTGTTAGGTAGCTCCGTTTTGGTTTTAGAAGCAGACAGTTCTCCTTACAGCATATACTCCCATTCACTGAGAAATGTCCAAACGCAGCTCTTACCAGAAACGTGTTTCTAACTCCTGAATCTAAAGGGAGATTTAACTCACTTAGCTGAACAAACGCACAGCAGAGCAGATTGAAGGATACGTTTCTTCTGTGTTTAAGGTAGAGTTTTACTGCTATTTCGTTATATGCGGGAATAGTGCTGGAAATGCCTGTTTTGAGATCTCTCCACAGAAAGCGTTTCCAGACTTCCCCTTCAACACACGAGTTTAACTCTGTAAGTTGAATGCACACATTGAAGACCGTTCTGTTAGGTAGCTCAGTTTTGGTTTTAGAAGCAGACAGTTCTCCTTACAGCATATACTCCCATTCACTGAGAAATGTCCAAACGCAGCTCTTACCAGAAACGTGTTTCTAACTCCTGAATCTAAAGGGAGATTTAACTCACTTAGCTGAACAAACGCACAGCAGAGCAGATTGAAGGATACGTTTCTTCTGTGTTTTAGGCAGAGTTTTACTGCTATTTCGTTTTATGCGGGAATAGTGCTGGAAATGCCTGTTTTGAGATCTCTCCACAGAAAGCGTTTCCAGACTTCCCCGTCAACACACGAGTTTAACTCTGTAAGTTGAATGCACACATTGAAGACCGTTCTGTTAGCTCCGTTTTGGTTTTAGAAGCAGACAGTTCTCCTTACAGCATATACTCCCATTCACTGAGAAATGTCCAAACGCAGCTCTTACCAGAAACGTGTTTCTAACTCCTGAATCTAAAGGGAGATTTAACTCACTTAGCTGAACAAACGCACAGCAGAGAAGATTGAAGGATACGTTTCTTCTATGTTTTAGGCACAGTTTTACTGCTATTTCGTTATATGCGGGAATAGTGCTGGAAATGCCTGTTTTGAGATCTCTCCACAGAAAGCGTTTCCAGACTTCCCCTTCAACACACGAGTTTAACTCTGTAAGTTGAATGCAAAAATTGAAGACCGTTCTGTTTGGTAGCTCCGTTTTGGTTTTAGAAGCAGACAGTTCTCCTTACAGCATATACTCCCATTCACTGAGAAATGTCCAAACGCAGCTCTTACCAGAAACGTGTTTCTAACTCCTGAATCTAAAGGGAGATTTAACTCACTTAGCTGAACAAACGCACAGCAGAGCAGATTGAAGGATACGTTTCTTCTGTGTTTAAGGCAGAGTTTTACTGCTATTTCGTTATATGCGGGAATAGTGCTGGAAATGCCTGTTTTGAGATCTCTCCACAGAAAGCGTTTCCAGACTTCCCCTTCAACACACGAGTTTAACTCTGTATGTTGAATGCACACATTGAAGACCGTTCTGTTAGGTCGCTCAGTTTTGGTTTTAGAAGCAGACATTTCTCCTTACAGCGTATACTCCCATTCACTGAGAAATGTCCAAACGCAGCTCTTACCAGAAACGTGTTTCTAACTCCTGAATCTAAAGGGAGATTTAACTCACTTAGCTGAACAAACGCACAGCAGAGCAGATTGAAGGATACGTTTCTTCTGTGTTTTAGGCAGAGTTTTACTGCTATTTCGTTATATGCGGGAATAGTGCTGGAAATACCTGTTTTGAGATCTCTCCACAGAAAGCGTTTCCAGACTTCCCCTTCAACACACGAGTTTAACTCTGTAAGTTGAATGCACACATTGAAGACCGTTCTGTTAGGTAGCTCCGTTTTGGTTTTAGAAGCAGACAGTTCTCCTTACAGCATATACTCCCATTCACTGAGAAATGTCCAAACGCAGCTCTTAACAGAAACGTGTTTCTAACTCCTGAATCTAAAGGGAGATTTAACTCACTTAGCTGAACAAACGCACAGCAGAGCAGATTGAAGGATACGTTTCTTCTGTGTTTTAGGCAGAGTTTTACTGCTATTTCGTTATATGCGGGAATAGTGCTGGAAATGCCTGTTTTGAGATCTCTCCACAGAAAGCGTTTCCAGACTTCCCCTTCAACACACGAGTTTAACTCTGTAAGTTGAATGCACACATTGAAGACCGTTCTGTTAGGTAGCTCCGTTTTGGTTTTAGAAGCAGACAGTTCTCCTTACAGCATATACACCCATTCACTGAGAAATGTCCAAACGCAGCTCTTACTAGAAACGTGTTTCTAACTCCTGAATCTAAAGGGAGATTTAACTCACTTAGCTGAACAAAGGCACAGCAGAGCAGATTGAAGGATACGTTTCTTCTGTGTTTTAGGCAGAGTTTTACTGCTATTTCGTTATATGCGGGAATAGTGCTGGAAATGCCTGTTTTGAGATCTCTCCACAGAAAGCGTTTCCAGACTTCCCCTTCAACACACGAGTTTAACTCTGTAAGTTGAATGCACACATTGAAGACCGTTCTGTTAGGTAGCTCCGTTTTGGTTTTAGAAGCAGACAGTTCTCCTTACAGCATATACTCCCATTCACTGAGAAATGTCCAAACGCAGCTCTTACCAGAAACGTGTTTCTAACTCCTGAATCTAAAGGGAGATTTAACTCACTTAGCTGAACAAACGCACAGCAGAGCAGATTGAAGGATACGTTTCTTCTGTGTTTTAGGCAGAGTTTTACTGCTATTTCGTTATATGCGGGAATAGTGCTGGAAATGCCTGGAAATGCCTGTTTTGAGATCTCTCCACAGAAAGCGTTTCCAGACTTCCCCTTCAACACACGAGTTTAACTCTGTAAGTTGAATGCACACATTGAAGACCGTTCTGTTAGGTAGCTCCGTTTTGGTTTTAGAAGCAGACAGTTCTCCTTACAGCATATACTCCCATTCACTGAGAAATGTCCAAACGCAGCTCTTACCAGAAACGTGTTTCTAACTCCTGAATCTAAAGGGAGATTTAACTCACTTAGTTGAACAAACGCACAGCAGAGCAGATTGAAGGATACGTTTCTTCTGTGTTTTAGGCAGAGTTTTACTGCTATTTCGTTATATGCGGGAATAGTGCTGGAAATGCCTGTTTTGAGATCTCTCCACAGAAAGCGTTTCCAGACTTCCCCTTCAACACACGAGTTTAACTCTGTAAGTTGAATGCACACATTGAAGACCGTTCTGTTAGGTAGCTCCGTTTTGGTTTTAGAAGCAGACAGTTCTCCTTACAGCATATACTCCCATTCACTGAGAAATGTCCAAACGCAGCTCTTACCAGAAACGTGTTTCTAACTCCTGAATCTAAAGGGAGATTTAACTCACTTAGCTGAACAAACGCACAGCAGAGCAGATTGAAGGATACGTTTCTTCTGTGTTTTAGGCAGAGTTTTACTGCTATTTCGTTATATGCGGGAATAGTGCTGGAAATGCCTGGAAATGCCTGTTTTGAGATCTCTCCACAGAAAGCGTTTCCAGACCTCCCCTTCAACACACGAGTTTAACTCCGTAAGTTGAATGCACACATTGAAGACCGTTCTGTTAGGTAGCTCCGTTTTGGTTTTAGAAGCAGACAGTTCTCCTTACAGCATATACTCCCATTCACTGAGAAATGTCCAAACGCAGCTCTTACCAGAAACGTGTTTCTAACTCCTGAATCTAAAGGGAGATTTAACTCACTTAGCTGAACAAACGCACAGCAGAGCAGATTGAAGGATACGTTTCTTCTGTGTTTTAGGCAGAGTTTTACTGCTATTTCGTTATATGCGGGAACAGTGCTGGAAATGCCTGTTTTGAGATCTCTCCACAGAAAGCGTTTCCAGACTTCCCCTTCAACAGACGAGTTTAACTCTGTAAGTTGAATGCACACATTGAAGACCGTTCTGTTAGGTAGCTCCGTTTTGGTTTTAGAAGCAGACAGTTCTCCTTACAGCATATACTCCCATTCACTGAGAAATGTCCAAACGCAGCTCTTACCAGAAACGTGTTTCTAACTCCTGAATCTAAAGGGAGATTTAACTCACTTAGCTGAACAAACGCACAGCAGAGCAGATTGAAGGATACGTTTCTTCTGTGTTTTAGGCAGAGTTTTACTGCTATTTCGTTATATGCGGGAATAGTGCTGGAAATGCCTGGAAATGCCTGTTTTGAGATCTCTCCACAGAAAGCGTTTCCAGACTTCCCCTTCAACACACGAGTTTAACTCTGTAAGTTGAATGCAGACATTGAAGACCGTTCTGTTAGGTAGCTCCGTTTTGGTTTTAGAAGCAGACAGTTCTCCTTACAGCATATACTCCCATTCACTGAGAAATTTCCAAACGCATCTCTTACCAGAAACGTGTTTCTAACTCCTGAATCTAAAGGGAGATTTAACTCACTTAGCTGAACAAACGCACAGCAGAGCAGATTGAAGGATACGTTTCTTCTTTGTTTTAGGCAGAGTTTTACTGCTATTTCGTTATATGCGGGAATAGTGCTGGAAATGCCTGTTTTGAGATCTCTCCACAGAAAGCGTTTCCAGACTTCCCCTTCAACACACGAGTTTAACTCTGTAAGTTGAATGCACACATTGAAGACCGTTCTGTTAGGTAGCTCCGTTTTGGTTTTAGAAGCAGACAGTTCTCCTTACAGCATATACTCCCATTCACTGAGAAATGTCCAAACGCAGCTCTTACCAGAAACGTGTTTCTAACTCCTGAATCTAAAGGGAGATTTAACTCACTTAGCTGAACAAACGCACAGCAGAGCAGATTGAAGGATACGTTTCTTCTGTGTTTTAGGCAGAGTTTTACTGCTATTTCGTTATATGCGGGAATAGTGCTGGAAATGCCTGTTTTGAGAACTCTCCACAGAAAGCGTTTCCAGACTTCCCCTTCAACACACGAGTTTAACTCTGTAAGTTGAATGCACACATTGAAGACCGTTCTGTTAGGTAGCTCCGTTTTGGTTTTAGAAGCAGACAGTTCTCCTTACAGCATATACTCCCATTCACTGAGAAATGTCCAAACGCAGCTCTTACCAGAAACGTGTTTCTAACTCCTGAATCTAAAGGGAGATTTAACTCACTTAGCTGAACAAACGCACAGCAGAGCAGATTGAAGGATACGTTTCTTCTGTGTTTTAGGCAGAGTTTTACTGCTATTTCGTTATATGCGGGAATAGTGCTGGAAATGCCTGGAAATGCCTGTTTTGAGATCTCTCCACAGAAAGCGTTTCCAGACTTCCCCTTCAACACACGAGTTTAACTCCGTAAGTTGAATGCACACATTGAAGACCGTTCTGTTAGGTAGCTCCGTTTTGGTTTTAGAAGCAGACAGTTCTCCTTACAGCATATACTCCCATTCACTGAGAAATGTCCAAACGCAGCTCTTACCAGAAACGTGTTTCTAACTCCTGAATCTAAAGGGAGATTTAACTCACTTAGCTGAACAAACGCACAGCAGAGCAGATTGAAGGATACGTTTCTTCTGTGTTTTAGGCAGAGTTTTACTGCTATTTCGTTATATGCGGGAATAGTGCTGGAAATGCCTGTTTTGAGATCTCTCCACAGAAAGCGTTTCCAGACTTCCCCTTCAACAGACGAGTTTAACTCTGTAAGTTGAATGCACACATTGAAGACCGTTCTGTTAGGTAGCTCCGTTTTGGTTTTAGAAGCAGACAGTTCTCCTTACAGCATATACTCCCATTCACTGAGAAATGTCCAAACGCAGCTCTTACCAGAAACGTGTTTCTAACTCCTGAATCTAAAGGGAGATTTAACTCACTTAGCTGAACAAACGCACAGCAGAGCAGATTGAAGGATACGTTTCTTCTGTGTTTTAGGCAGAGTTTTACTGCTATTTCGTTATATGCGGGAATAGTGCTGGAAATGCATGGAAATGCCTGTTTTGAGATCTCCCCACAGAAAGCGTTTCCAGACTTCCCCTTCAACACACGAGTTTAACTCTGTAAGTTGAATGCACACATTGAAGACCGTTCTGTTAGGTAGCTCCGTTTTGGTTTTAGAAGCAGACAGTTCTCCTTACAGCATATACTCCCATTCACTGAGAAATTTCCAAACGCATCTCTTACCAGAAACGTGTTTCTAACTCCTGAATCTAAAGGGAGATTTAACTCACTTAGCTGAACAAACGCACAGCAGAGCAGATTGAAGGATACGTTTCTTCTTTGTTTTAGGCAGAGTTTTACTGCTATTTCGTTATATGCGGGAATAGTGCTGGAAATGCCTGTTTTGAGATCTCTCCACAGAAAGCGTTTCCAGACTTCCCCTTCAACACACGAGTTTAACTCTGTAAGTTGAATGCACACATTGAAGACCGTTCTGTTAGGTAGCTCCGTTTTGGTTTTAGAAGCAGACAGTTCTCCTTACAGCATATACTCCCATTCACTGAGAAATGTCCAAACGCAGCTCTTACCAGAAACGTGTTTCTAACTCCTGAATCTAAAGGGAGATTTAACTCACTTAGCTGAACAAACGCACAGCAGAGCAGATTGAAGGATACGTTTCTTCTGTGTTTTAGGCAGAGTTTTACTGCTATTTCGTTATATGCGGGAATAGTGCTGGAAATGCCTGGAAATGCCTGTTTTGAGATCTCTCCACAGAAAGCGTTTCCAGACTTCCCCTTCAACACAGGAGTTTAACTCTGTAAGTTGAATGCACACATTGAAGACCGTTCTGTTAGGTAGCTCCGTTTTGGTTTTAGAAGCAGACAGTTCTCCTTACAGCATATACTCCCATTCACTGAGAAATGTCCAAACGCAGCTCTTACCAGAAACGTGTTTCTAACTCCTGAATCTAAAGGGAGATTTAACTCACTTAGCTGAACAAACGCACAGCAGAGCAGATTGAAGGATACGTTTCTTCTGTGTTTTAGGCAGAGTTTTACTGCTATTTCGTTATATGCGGGAATAGTGCTGGAAATGCCTGGAAATGCCTGTTTTGAGATCTCTCCACAGAAAGCGTTTCCAGACTTCCCCTTCAACACACGAGTTTAACTCTGTAAGTTGAATGCACACATTGAAGACCGTTCTGTTAGGTAGCTCCGTTTTGGTTTTAGAAGCAGACAGTTCTCCTTACAGCATATACTCCCATTCACTGAGAAATGTCCAAACGCAGCTCTTACCAGAAACGTGTTTCTAACTCCTGAATCTAAAGGGAGATTTAACTCACTTAGCTGAACAAACGCACAGCAGAGCATATTGAAGGATACGTTTCTTCTGTGTTTTAGGCAGAGTTTTACTGCTATTTCGTTATATGCGGGAATAGTGCTGGAAATGCCTGTTTTGAGATCTCTCCACAGAAAGCGTTTCCAGACTTCCCCTTCAACACACGAGTTTAACTCTGTAAGTTGAATGCACACATTGAAGACCGTTCTGTTAGGTAGCTCCGTTTTGGTTTTAGAAGCAGACAGTTCTCCTTACAGCATATACTCCCATTCACTGAGAAATGTCCAAACGCAGCTCTTACCAGAAACGTGTTTCTAACTCCTGAATCTAAAGGGAGATTTAACTCACTTAGCTGAACAAACGCACAGCAGAGCAGATTGAAGGATACGTTTCTTCTGTGTTTTAGGCAGAGTTTTACTGCTATTTCGTTATATGCGGGAATAGTGCTGGAAATGCCTGGAAATGCCTGTTTTGAGATCTCTCCACAGAAAGCGTTTCCAGACTTCCCCTTCAACACACGAGTTTAACTCCGTAAGTTGAATGCACACATTGAAGACCGTTCTGTTAGGTAGCTCCGTTTTGGTTTTAGAAGCAGACAGTTCTCCTTACAGCATATACTCCCATTCACTGAGAAATGTCCAAACGCAGCTCTTACCAGAAACGTGTTTCTAACTCCTGAATCTAAAGGGAGATTTAACTCACTTAGCTGAACAAACGCACAGCAGAGCAGATTGAAGGATACGTTTCTTCTGTGTTTTAGGCAGAGTTTTACTGCTATTTCGTTATATGCGGGAATAGTGCTGGAAATGCCTGTTTTGAGATCTCTCCACAGAAAGCGTTTCCAGACTTCCCCTTCAACAGACGAGTTTAACTCTGTAAGTTGAATGCACACATTGAAGACCGTTCTGTTAGGTAGCTCCGTTTTGGTTTTAGAAGCAGACAGTTCTCCTTACAGCATATACTCCCATTCACTGAGAATTGTCCAAACGCAGCTCTTACCAGAAACGTGTTTCTAACTCCTGAATCTAAAGGGAGATTTAACTCACTTAGCTGAACAAACGCACAGCAGAGCAGATTGAAGGATACGTTTCTTCTGTGTTTTAGGCAGAGTTTTACTGCTATTTCGTTATATGCGGGAATAGTGCTGGAAATGCCTGGAAATGCCTGTTTTGAGATCTCCCCACAGAAAGCGTTTCCAGACTTCCCCTTCAACACACGAGTTTAACTCTGTAAGTTGAATGCACACATTGAAGACCGTTCTGTTAGGTAGCTCCGTTTTGGTTTTAGAAGCAGACAGTTCTCCTTACAGCATATACTCCCATTCACTGAGAAATTTCCAAACGCATCTCTTACCAGAAACGTGTTTCTAACTCCTGAATCTAAAGGGAGATTTAACTCACTTAGCTGAACAAACGCACAGCAGAGCAGATTGAAGGATACGTTTCTTCTGTGTTTTAGGCAGAGTTTTACTGCTATTTCGTTATATGCGGGAATAGTGCTGGAAATGCCTGTTTTGAGATCTCTCCACAGAAAGCGTTTCCAGACTTCCCCTTCAACACACGAGTTTAACTCTGTAAGTTGAATGCACACATTGAAGACCGTTCTGTTAGGTAGCTCCGTTTTGGTTTTAGAAGCAGACAGTTCTCCTTACAGCATATACTCCCATTCACTGAGAAATGTCCAAACGCAGCTCTTACCAGAAACGTGTTTCTAACTCCTGAATCTAAAGGGAGATTTAACTCACTTAGCTGAACAAACGCACAGCAGAGCAGATTGAAGGATACGTTTCTTCTGTGTTTTAGGCAGAGTTTTACTGCTATTTCGTTATATGCGGGAATAGTGCTGGAAATGCCTGGAAATGCCTGTTTTGAGATCTCTCCACAGAAAGCGTTTCCAGACTTCCCCTTCAACACAGGAGTTTAACTCTGTAAGTTGAATGCACACATTGAAGACCGCTCTGTTAGGTAGCTCCGTTTTGGTTTTAGAAGCAGACAGTTCTCCTTACAGCATATACTCCCATTCACTGAGAAATGTCCAAACGCAGCTCTTACCAGAAACGTGTTTCTAACTCCTGAATCTAAAGGGAGATTTAACTCACTTAGCTGAACAAACGCACAGCAGAGCATATTGAAGGATACGTTTCTTCTGTGTTTTAGGCAGAGTTTTACTGCTATTTCGTTATATGCGGGAATAGTGCTGGAAATGCCTGTTTTGAGATCTCTCCACAGAAAGCGTTTCCAGACTTCCCCTTCAACACACGAGTTTAACTCTGTAAGTTGAATGCACACATTGAAGACCGTTCTGTTAGGTAGCTCCGTTTTGGTTTTAGAAGCAGACAGTTCTCCTTACAGCATATACTCCCATTCACTGAGAAATGTCCAAACGCAGCTCTTACCAGAAACGTGTTTCTAACTCCTGAATCTAAAGGGAGATTTAACTCACTTAGCTGAACAAACGCACAGCAGAGCAGATTGAAGGATACGTTTCTTCTGTGTTTTAGGCAGAGTTTTACTGCTATTTCGTTATATGCGGGAATAGTGCTGGAAATGCCTGGAAATGCCTGTTTTGAGATCTCTCCACAGAAAGCGTTTCCAGACTTCCCCTTCAACACACGAGTTTAACTCTGTAAGTTGAATGCACACATTGAAGACCGTTCTGTTAGGTAGCTCCGTTTTGGTTTTAGAAGCAGACAGTTCTCCTTACAGCATATACTCCCATTCACTGAGAAATGTCCAAACGCAGCTCTTACCAGAAACGTGTTTCTAACTCCTGAATCTAAAGGGAGATTTAACTCACTTAGCTGAACAAACGCACAGCAGAGCAGATTGAAGGATACGTTTCTTCTGTGTTTTAGGCAGAGTTTTACTGCTATTTCGTTATATGCGGGAATAGTGCTGGAAATGCCTGGAAATGCCTGTTTTGAGATCTCTCCACAGAAAGCGTTTCCAGACTTCCCCTTCAACACACGAGTTTAACTCTGTAAGTTGAATGCACACATTGAAGACCGTTCTGTTAGGTAGCTCCGTTTTGGTTTTAGAAGCAGACAGTTCTCCTTACAGCATATACTCCCATTCACTGAGAAATGTCCAAACGCAGCTCTTACCAGAAACGTGTTTCTAACTCCTGAATCTAAAGGGAGATTTAACTCACTTAGCTGAACAAACGCACAGCAGAGCAGTTTGAAGGATACGTTTCTTCTGTGTTTTAGGCAGAGTTTTACTGCTATTTCGTTATATGCGGGAATAGTGCTGGAAATGCCTGGAAATGCCTGTTTTGAGATCTCCCCACAGAAAGCGTTTCCAGACTTCCCCTTCAACACACGAGTTTAACTCTGTAAGTTGAATGCACACATTGAAGACCGTTCTGTTAGGTAGCTCCGTTTTGGTTTTAGAAGCAGACAGTTCTCCTTACAGCATATACTCCCATTCACTGAGAAATTTCCAAACGCATCTCTTACCAGAAACGTGTTTCTAACTCCTGAATCTAAAGGGAGATTTAACTCACTTAGCTGAACAAACGCACAGCAGAGCAGATTGAAGGATACGTTTCTTCTTTGTTTTAGGCAGAGTTTTACTGCTATTTCGTTATATGCGGGAATAGTGCTGGAAATGCCTGTTTTGAGATCTCTCCACAGAAAGCGTTTCCAGACTTCCCCTTCAACACACGAGTTTAACTCTGTAAGTTGAATGCACACATTGAAGACCGTTCTGTTAGGTAGCTCCGTTTTGGTTTTAGAAGCAGACAGTTCTCCTTACAGCATATACTCCCATTCACTGAGAAATGTCCAAACGCAGCTCTTACCAGAAACGTGTTTCTAACTCCTGAATCTAAAGGGAGATTTAACTCACTTAGCTGAACAAACGCACAGCAGAGCAGATTGAAGGATACGTTTCTTCTGTGTTTTAGGCAGAGTTTTACTGCTATTTCGTTATATGCGGGAATAGTGCTGGAAATGCCTGGAAATGCCTGTTTTGAGATCTCCCCACAGAAAGCGTTTCCAGACTTCCCCTTCAACACACGAGTTTAACTCTGTAAGTTGAATGCACACATTGAAGACCGTTCTGTTAGGTAGCTCCGTTTTGGTTTTAGAAGCAGACAGTTCTCCTTACAGCATATACTCCCATTCACTGAGAAATTTCCAAACGCATCTCTTACCAGAAACGTGTTTCTAACTCCTGAATCTAAAGGGAGATTTAACTCACTTAGCTGAACAAACGCACAGCAGAGCAGATTGAAGGATACGTTTCTTCTTTGTTTTAGGCAGAGTTTTACTGCTATTTCGTTATATGCGGGAATAGTGCTGGAAATGCCTGTTTTGAGATCTCTCCACAGAAAGCGTTTCCAGACTTCCCCTTCAACACAGGAGTTTAACTCTGTAAGTTGAATGCACACATTGAAGACCGTTCTGTTAGGTAGCTCCGTTTTGGTTTTAGAAGCAGACAGTTCTCCTTACAGCATATACTCCCATTCACTGAGAAATGTCCAAACGCAGCTCTTACCAGAAACGTGTTTCTAACTCCTGAATCTAAAGGGAGATTTAACTCACTTAGCTGAACAAACGCACAGCAGAGCAGATTGAAGGATACGTTTCTTCTGTGTTTTAGGCAGAGTTTTACTGCTATTTCGTTATATGCGGGAATAGTGCTGGAAATGCCTGGAAATGCCTGTTTTGAGATCTCTCCACAGAAAGCGTTTCCAGACTTCCCCTTCAACACAGGAGTTTAACTCTGTAAGTTGAATGCACACATTGAAGACCGCTCTGTTAGGTAGCTCCGTTTTGGTTTTAGAAGCAGACAGTTCTCCTTACAGCATATACTCCCATTCACTGAGAAATGTCCAAACGCAGCTCTTACCAGAAACGTGTTTCTAACTCCTGAATCTAAAGGGAGATTTAACTCACTTAGCTGAACAAACGCACAGCAGAGCATATTGAAGGATACGTTTCTTCTGTGTTTTAGGCAGAGTTTTACTGCTATTTCGTTATATGCGGGAATAGTGCTGGAAATGCCTGTTTTGAGATCTCTCCACAGAAAGCGTTTCCAGACTTCCCCTTCAACACACGAGTTTAACTCTGTAAGTTGAATGCACACATTGAAGACCGTTCTGTTAGGTAGCTCCGTTTTGGTTTTAGAAGCAGACAGTTCTCCTTACAGCATATACTCCCATTCACTGAGAAATGTCCAAACGCAGCTCTTACCAGAAACGTGTTTCTAACTCCTGAATCTAAAGGGAGATTTAACTCACTTAGCTGAACAAACGCACAGCAGAGCAGATTGAAGGATACGTTTCTTCTGTGTTTTAGGCAGAGTTTTACTGCTATTTCGTTATATGCGGGAATAGTGCTGGAAATGCCTGGAAATGCCTGTTTTGAGATCTCTCCAAAGAAAGCGTTTCCAGACTTCCCCTTCAACACACGAGTTTAACTCTGTAAGTTGAATGCACACATTGAAGACCGTTCTGTTAGGTAGCTCCGTTTTGGTTTTAGAAGCAGACAGTTCTCCTTACAGCATATACTCCCATTCACTGAGAAATGTCCAAACGCAGCTCTTACCAGAAACGTGTTTCTAACTCCTGAATCTAAAGGGAGATTTAACTCACTTAGCTGAACAAACGCACAGCAGAGCAGATTGAAGGATACGTTTCTTCTGTGTTTTAGGCAGAGTTTTACTGCTATTTCGTTATATGCGGGAATAGTGCTGGAAATGCCTGGAAATGCCTGTTTTGAGATCTCTCCACAGAAAGCGTTTCCAGACTTCCCCTTCAACACACGAGTTTAACTCTGTAAGTTGAATGCACACATTGAAGACCGTTCTGTTAGGTAGCTCCGTTTTGGTTTTAGAAGCAGACAGTTCTCCTTACAGCATATACTCCCATTCACTGAGAAATGTCCAAACGCAGCTCTTACCAGAAACGTGTTTCTAACTCCTGAATCTAAAGGGAGATTTAACTCACTTAGCTGAACAAACGCACAGCAGAGCAGTTTGAAGGATACGTTTCTTCTGTGTTTTAGGCAGAGTTTTACTGCTATTTCGTTATATGCGGGAATAGTGCTGGAAATGCCTGGAAATGCCTGTTTTGAGATCTCCCCACAGAAAGCGTTTCCAGACTTCCCCTTCAACACACGAGTTTAACTCTGTAAGTTGAATGCACACATTGAAGACCGTTCTGTTAGGTAGCTCCGTTTTGGTTTTAGAAGCAGACAGTTCTCCTTACAGCATATACTCCCATTCACTGAGAAATTTCCAAACGCATCTCTTACCAGAAACGTGTTTCTAACTCCTGAATCTAAAGGGAGATTTAACTCACTTAGCTGAACAAACGCACAGCAGAGCAGATTGAAGGATACGTTTCTTCTTTGTTTTAGGCAGAGTTTTACTGCTATTTCGTTATATGCGGGAATAGTGCTGGAAATGCCTGTTTTGAGATCTCTCCACAGAAAGCGTTTCCAGACTTCCCCTTCAACACACGAGTTTAACTCTGTAAGTTGAATGCACACATTGAAGACCGTTCTGTTAGGTAGCTCCGTTTTGGTTTTAGAAGCAGACAGTTCTCCTTACAGCATATACTCCCATTCACTGAGAAATGTCCAAACGCAGCTCTTACCAGAAACGTGTTTCTAACTCCTGAATCTAAAGGGAGATTTAACTCACTTAGCTGAACAAACGCACAGCAGAGCAGATTGAAGGATACGTTTCTTCTGTGTTTTAGGCAGAGTTTTACTGCTATTTCGTTATATGCGGGAATAGTGCTGGAAATGCCTGGAAATGCCTGTTTTGAGATCTCCCCACAGAAAGCGTTTCCAGACTTCCCCTTCAACACACGAGTTTAACTCTGTAAGTTGAATGCACACATTGAAGACCGTTCTGTTAGGTAGCTCCGTTTTGGTTTTAGAAGCAGACAGTTCTCCTTACAGCATATACTCCCATTCACTGAGAAATTTCCAAACGCATCTCTTACCAGAAACGTGTTTCTAACTCCTGAATCTAAAGGGAGATTTAACTCACTTAGCTGAACAAACGCACAGCAGAGCAGATTGAAGGATACGTTTCTTCTTTGTTTTAGGCAGAGTTTTACTGCTATTTCGTTATATGCGGGAATAGTGCTGGAAATGCCTGTTTTGAGATCTCTCCACAGAAAGCGTTTCCAGACTTCCCCTTCAACACACGAGTTTAACTCTGTAAGTTGAATGCACACATTGAAGACCGTTCTGTTAGGTAGCTCCGTTTTGGTTTTAGAAGCAGACAGTTCTCCTTACAGCATATACTCCCATTCACTGAGAAATGTCCAAACGCAGCTCTTACCAGAAACGTGTTTCTAACTCCTGAATCTAAAGGGAGATTTAACTCACTTAGCTGAACAAACGCACAGCAGAGCAGATTGAAGGATACGTTTCTTCTGTGTTTTAGGCAGAGTTTTACTGCTATTACGTTATATGCGGGAATAGTGCTGGAAATGCCTGGAAATGCCTGTTTTGAGATCTCTCCACAGAAAGCGTTTCCAGACTTCCCCTTCAACACAGGAGTTTAACTCTGTAAGTTGAATGCACACATTGAAGACCGTTCTGTTAGGTAGCTACGTTTTGGTTTTAGAAGCAGACAGTTCTCCTTACAGCATATACTCCCATTCACTGAGAAATGTCCAAACGCAGCTCTTACCAGAAACGTGTTTCTAACTCCTGAATCTAAAGGGAGATTTAACTCACTTAGCTGAACAAACGCACAGCAGAGCATATTGAAGGATACGTTTCTTCTGTGTTTTAGGCAGAGTTTTACTGCTATTTCGTTATATGCGGGAATAGTGCTGGAAATGCCTGTTTTGAGATCTCTCCACAGAAAGCGTTTCCAGACTTCCCCTTCAACACACGAGTTTAACTCTGTAAGTTGAATGCACACATTGAAGACCGTTCTGTTAGGTAGCTCCGTTTTGGTTTTAGAAGCAGACAGTTCTCCTTACAGCATATACTCCCATTCACTGAGAAATGTCCAAACGCAGCTCTTACCAGAAACGTGTTTCTAACTCCTGAATCTAAAGGGAGATTTAACTCACTTAGCTGAACAAACGCACAGCAGAGCAGATTGAAGGATACGTTTCTTCTGTGTTTTAGGCAGAGTTTTACTGCTATTTCGTTATATGCGGGAATAGTGCTGGAAATGCCTGGAAATGCCTGTTTTGAGATCTCTCCACAGAAAGCATTTCCAGACTTCCCCTTCAACACACGAGTTTAACTCTGTAAGTTGAATGCACACATTGAAGACCGTTCTGTTAGGTAGCTCCGTTTTGGTTTTAGAAGCAGACAGTTCTCCTTACAGCATATACTCCCATTCACTGAGAAATGTCCAAACGCAGCTCTTACCAGAAACGTGTTTCTAACTCCTGAATCTAAAGGGAGATTTAACTCACTTAGCTGAACAAACGCACAGCAGAGCAGATTGAAGGATACGTTTCTTCTGTGTTTTAGGCAGAGTTTTACTGCTATTTCATTATATGCGGGAATAGTGCTGGAAATGCCTGGAAATGCCTGTTTTGAGATCTCTCCACAGAAAGCGTTTCCAGACTTCCCCTTCAACACACGAGTTTAACTCTGTAAGTTGAATGCACACATTGAAGACCGTTCTGTTAGGTAGCTCCGTTTTGGTTTTAGAAGCAGACAGTTCTCCTTACAGCATATACTCCCATTCACTGAGAAATGTCCAAACGCAGCTCTTACCAGAAACGTGTTTCTAACTCCTGAATCTAAAGGGAGATTTAACTCACTTAGCTGAACAAACGCACAGCAGAGCAGATTGAAGGATACGTTTCTTCTGTGTTTTAGGCAGAGTTTTACTGCTATTTCTTTATATGCGGGAATAGTGCTGGAAATGCCTGTTTTGAGATCTCTCCACAGAAAGCGTTTCCAGACTTCCCCTTCAACACACGAGTTTAACTCTGTAAGTTGAATGCACACATTGAAGACCGTTCTGTTAGGTAGCTCCGTTTTGGTTTTAGAAGCAGACAGTTCTCCTTACAGCATATACTCCCATTCACTGAGAAATGTCCAAACGCAGCTCTTACCAGAAACGTGTTTCTAACTCCTGAATCTAAAGGGAGATTTAACTCACTTAGCTGAACAAACGCACAGCAGAGCAGATTGAAGGATACGTTTCTTCTGTGTTTTAGGCAGAGTTTTACTGCTATTTCGTTATATGCGGGAATAGTGCTGGAAATGCCTGTTTTGAGATCTCTCCACAGAAAGCGTTTCCAGACTTCCCCTTCAACACACGAGTTTAACTCTGTAAGTTGAATGCACACATTGAAGACCGTTCTGTTAGGTAGCTCCGTTTTGGTTTTAGAAGCAGACAGTTCTCCTTACAGCATATACTCCCATTCACTGAGAAATGTCCAAACGCAGCTCTTACCAGAAACGTGTTTCTAACTCCTGAATCTAAAGGGAGATTTAACTCACTTAGCTGAACAAACGCACAGCAGAGCATATTGAAGGATACGTTTCTTCTGTGTTTTAGGCAGAGTTTTACTGCTATTTCGTTATATGCGGGAATAGTCCTGGAAATGCCTGTTTTGAGATCTCTCCACAGAAAGCGTTTCCAGACTTCCCCTTCAACACACGAGTTTAACTCTGTAAGTTGAATGCACACATTGAAGACCGTTCTGTTAGGTAGCTCCGTTTTGGTTTTAGAAGCAGACAGTTCTCCTTACAGCATATACTCCCATTCACTGAGAAATGTCCAAACGCAGCTCTTACCAGAAACGTGTTTCTAACTCCTGAATCTAAAGGGAGATTTAACTCACTTAGCTGAACAAACGCACAGCAGAGCAGATTGAAGGATACGTTTCTTCTGTGTTTTAGGCAGAGTTTTACTGCTATTTCGTTATATGCGGGAATAGTGCTGGAAATGCCTGTTTTGAGATCTCTCCACAGAAAGCGTTTCCAGACTTCCCCTTCAACACACGAGTTTAACTCTGTAAGTTGAATGCACACATTGAAGACCGTTCTGTTAGGTAGCTCCGTTTTGGTTTTAGAAGCAGACAGTTCTCCTTACAGCATATACTCCCATTCACTGAGAAATGTCCAAACGCAGCTCTTACCAGAAACGTGTTTCTAACTCCTGAATCTAAAGGGAGATTTAACTCACTTAGCTGAACAGCGCACAGCAGAGCAGATTGAAGGATACGTTTCTTCTGTGTTTTAGGCAGAGTTTTACTGCTATTTCGTTATATGCGGGAATAGTGCTGGAAATGCCTGTTTTGAGATCTCTCCACAGAAAGCGTTTCCAGACTTCCCCTTCAACACACGAGTTTAACTCTGTAAGTTGAATGCACACATTGAAGACCGTTCTGTTAGGTAGCTCCGTTTTGGTTTTAGAAGCAGACAGTTCTCCTTACAGCATATACTCCCATTCACTGAGAAATGTCCAAACGCAGCTCTTACCAGAAACGTGTTTCTAACTCCTGAATCTAAAGGGAGATTTAACTTACTTAGCTGAACAAACGCACAGCAGAGCAGATTGAAGGATACGTTTCTTCTGTGTTTTAGGCAGAGTTTTACTGCTATTTCGTTATATGCGGGAATAGTGCTGGAAATGCCTGTTTTGAGATCTCTCCACAGAAAGCGTTTCCAGACTTCCCCTTCAACACACGAGTTTAACTCTGTAAGTTGAATGCACACATTGAAGACCGTTCTGTTAGGTAGCTCCGTTTTGGTTTTAGAAGCAGACAGTTCTCCTTACAGCATATACTCCCATTCACTGAGAAATGTCCAAACGCAGCTCTTACCAGAAACGTGTTTCTAACTCCTGAATCTAAAGGGAGATTTAACTCACTTAGCTGAACAAACGCACAGCAGAGCAGATTGAAGGATACGTTTCTTCTGTGTTTTAGGCAGAGTTTTACTGCTATTTCGTTATATGCGGGAATAGTGCTGGAAATGCCTGGAAATGCCTGTTTTGAGATCTCTCCACAGAAAGCGTTTCCAGACTTCCCCTTCAACACACGAGTTTAACTCTGTAAGTTGAATGCACACATTGAAGACCGTTCTGTTAGGTAGCTCCGTTTTGGTTTTAGAAGCAGACAGTTCTCCTTACAGCATATACTCCCATTCACTGAGAAATGTCCAAACGCAGCTCTTACCAGAAACGTGTTTCTAACTCCTGAATCTAAAGGGAGATTTAACTCACTTAGCTGAACAAACGCACAGCAGAGCAGATTGAAGGATACGTTTCTTCTGTGTTTTAGGCAGAGTTTTACTGCTATTTCGTTATATGCGGGAATAGTGCTGGAAATGCCTGGAAATGCCTGTTTTGAGATCTCTCCACAGAAAGCGTTTCCAGACTTCCACTTCAACACACGAGTTTAACTCTGTAAGTTGAATGCACACATTGAAGACCGTTCTGTTAGGTAGCTCCGTTTTGGTTTTAGAAGCAGACAGTTCTCCTTACAGCATATACTCCCATTCACTGAGAAATGTCCAAACGCAGCTCTTACCAGAAACGTGTTTCTAACTCCTGAATCTAAAGGGAGATTTAACTCACTTAGCTGAACAAACGCACAGCAGAGCAGATTGAAGGATACGGTTCTTCTGTGTTTTAGGCAGAGTTTTACTGCTATTTTGTTATATGCGGGAATAGTGCTGGAAATGCCTGTTTTGAGATCTCTCCACAGAAAGCGTTTCCAGACTTCCCCTTCAACACACGAGTTTAACTCTGTAAGTTGAATGCACACATTGAAGACCGTTCTGTTAGGTAGCTCCGTTTTGGTTTTAGAAGCAGACAGTTCTCCTTACAGCATATACTCCCATTCACTGAGAAATGTCCAAACGCAGCTCTTACCAGAAACGTGTTTCTAACTCCTGAATCTAAAGGGAGATTTAACTCACTTAGCTGAACAAACGCACAGCAGAGCAGATTGAAGGATACGTTTCTTCTGTGTTTTAGGCAGAGTTTTACTGCTATTTCGTTATATGCGGGAATAGTGCTGGAAATGCCTGGAAATGCCTGTTTTGAGATCTCTCCACAGAAAGCGTTTCCAGACTTCCCCTTCAACACACGAGTTTAACTCTGTAAGTTGAATGCACACATTGAAGACCGTTCTGTTAGGTAGCTCCGTTTTGGTTTTAGAAGCAGACAGTTCTCCTTACAGCATATACTCCCATTCACTGAGAAATGTCCAAACGCAGCTCTTACCAGAAACGTGTTTCTAACTCCTGAATCTAAAGGGAGATTTAACTCACTTAGCTGAACAAACGCACAGCAGAGCATATTGAAGGATACGTTTCTTCTGTGTTTTAGGCAGAGTTTTACTGCTATTTCGTTATATGCGGGAATAGTGCTGGAAATGCCTGTTTTGAGATCTCTCCACAGAAAGCGTTTCCAGACTTCCCCTTCAACACACGAGTTTAACTCTGTAAGTTGAATGCACACATTGAAGACCGTTCTGTTAGGTAGCTCCGTTTTGGTTTTAGAAGCAGACAGTTCTCCTTACAGCATATACTCCCATTCACTGAGAAATGTCCAAACGCAGCTCTTACCAGAAACGTGTTTCTAACTCCTGAATCTAAAGGGAGATTTAACTCACTTAGCTGAACAAACGCACAGCAGAGCAGATTGAAGGATAAGTTTCTTCTGTGTTTTAGGCAGAGTTTTACTGCTATTTCGTTATATGCGGGAATAGTGCTGGAAATGCCTGTTTTGAGATCTCTCCACAGAAAGCGTTTCCAGACTTCCCCTTCAACAGACGAGTTTAACTCTGTAAGTTGAATGCACACATTGAAGACCGTTCTGTTAGGTAGCTCCGTTTTGGTTTTAGAAGCAGACAGTTCTCCTTACAGCATATACTCCCATTCACTGAGAAATGTCCAAACGCAGCTCTTACCAGAAACGTGTTTCTAACTCCTGAATCTAAAGGGAGATTTAACTCACTTAGCTGAACAGCGCACAGCAGAGCAGATTGAAGGATACGTTTCTTCTGTGTTTTAGGCAGAGTTTTACTGCTATTTCGTTATATGCGGGAATAGTGCTGGAAATGCCTGTTTTGAGATCTCTCCACAGAAAGCGTTTCCAGACTTCCCCTTCAACACACGAGTTTAACTCTGTAAGTTGAATGCACACATTGAAGACCGTTCTGTTAGGTAGCTCCGTTTTGGTTTTAGAAGCAGACAGTTCTCCTTACAGCATATACTCCCATTCACTGAGAAATGTCCAAACGCAGCTCTTACCAGAAACGTGTTTCTAACTCCTGAATCTAAAGGGAGATTTAACTTACTTAGCTGAACAAACGCACAGCAGAGCAGATTGAAGGATACGTTTCTTCTGTGTTTTAGGCAGAGTTTTACTGCTATTTCGTTATATGCGGGAATAGTGCTGGAAATGCCTGTTTTGAGATCTCTCCACAGAAAGCGTTTCCAGACTTCCCCTTCAACACACGAGTTTAACTCTGTAAGTTGAATGCACACATTGAAGACCGTTCTGTTAGGTAGCTCCGTTTTGGTTTTAGAAGCAGACAGTTCTCCTTACAGCATATACTCCCATTCACTGAGAAATGTCCAAACGCAGCTCTTACCAGAAACGTGTTTCTAACTCCTGAATCTAAAGGGAGATTTAACTCACTTAGCTGAACAAACGCACAGCAGAGCAGATTGAAGGATACGTTTCTTCTGTGTTTTAGGCAGAGTTTTACTGCTATTTCGTTATATGCGGGAATAGTGCTGGAAATACCTGTTTTGAGATCTCTCCACAGAAAGCGTTTCCAGACTTCCCCTTCAACACACGAGTTTAACTCTGTAAGTTGAATGCACACATTGAAGACCGTTCTGTTAGGTAGCTCCGTTTTGGTTTTAGAAGCAGACAGTTCTCCTTACAGCATATACTCCCATTCACTGAGAAATGTCCAAACGCAGCTCTTACCAGAAACGTGTTTCTAACTCCTGAATCTAAAGGGAGATTTAACTCACTTAGCTGAACAAACGCACAGCAGAGCAGATTGAAGGATACGTTTCTTCTGTGTTTTAGGCAGAGTTTTACTGCTATTTCGTTATATGCGGGAATAGTGCTGGAAATGCCTGGAAATGCCTGTTTTGAGATCTCTCCACAGAAAGCGTTTCCAGACTTCCACTTCAACACACGAGTTTAACTCTGTAAGTTGAATGCACACATTGAAGACCGTTCTGTTAGGTAGCTCCGTTTTGGTTTTAGAAGCAGACAGTTCTCCTTACAGCATATACTCCCATTCACTGAGAAATGTCCAAACGCAGCTCTTACCAGAAACGTGTTTCTAACTCCTGAATCTAAAGGGAGATTTAACTCACTTAGCTGAACAAACGCACAGCAGAGCAGATTGAAGGATACGTTTCTTCTGTGTTTTAGGCAGAGTTTTACTGCTATTTTGTTATATGCGGGAATAGTGCTGGAAATGCCTGTTTTGAGATCTCTCCACAGAAAGCGTTTCCAGACTTCCCCTTCAACACACGAGTTTAACTCTGTAAGTTGAATGCACACATTGAAGACCGTTCTGTTAGGTAGCTCCGTTTTGGTTTTAGAAGCAGACAGTTCTCCTTACAGCATATACTCCCATTCACTGAGAAATGTCCAAACGCAGCTCTTACCAGAAACGTGTTTCTAACTCCTGAATCTAAAGGGAGATTTAACTCACTTAGCTGAACAAACGCACAGCAGAGCAGATTGAAGGATACGTTTCTTCTGTGTTTTAGGCAGAGTTTTACTGCTATTTCGTTATATGCGGGAATAGTGCTGGAAATGCCTGGAAATGCCTGTTTTGAGATCTCTCCACAGAAAGCGTTTCCAGACTTCCCCTTCAACACACGAGTTTAACTCTGTAAGTTGAATGCACACATTGAAGACCGTTCTGTTACGTAGCTCCGTTTTGGTTTTAGAAGCAGACAGTTCTCCTTACAGCATATACTCCCATTCACTGAGAAATGTCCAAACGCAGCTCTTACCAGAAACGTGTTTCTAACTCCTGAATCTAAAGGGAGATTTAACTCACTTAGCTGAACAAACGCACAGCAGAGCAGATTGAAGGATACGTTTCTTCTGTGTTTTAGGCAGATTTTTACTGCTATTTCGTTATATGCGGGAATAGTGCTGGAAATGCCTGTTTTGAGATCTCTCCACAGAAAGCGTTTCCAGACTTCCCCTTCAACACACGAGTTTAACTCTGTAAGTTGAATGCACACATTGAAGACCGTTCTGTTAGGTAGCTCCGTTTTGGTTTTAGAAGCAGACAGTTCTCCTTACAGCATATACTCCCATTCACTGAGAAATGTCCAAACGCAGCTCTTACCAGAAACGTGTTTCTAACTCCTGAATCTAAAGGGAGATTTAACTCACTTAGCTGAACAAACGCACAGCAGAGCAGATTGAAGGATACGTTTCTTCTATGTTTTAGGCAGAGTTTTACTGCTATTTCGTTATATGCGGGAATAGTGCTGGAAATGCCTGTTTTGAGATCTCTCCACAGAAAGCGTTTCCAGACTTCCCCTTCAACACACGAGTTTAACTCTGTAAGTTGAATGCAAAAATTGAAAACCGTTCTGTTTGGTAGCTCCGTTTTGGTTTTAGAAGCAGACAGTTCTCCTTACAGCATATACTCCCATTCACTGAGAAATGTCCAAACGCAGCTCTTACCAGAAACATGTTTCTAACTCCTGAATCTAAAGGGAGATTTAACTCACTTAGCTGAACAAACGCACAGCAGAGCAGATTGAAGGATACGTTTCTTCTGTGTTTAAGGCAGAGTTTTACTGCTATTTCGTTATATGCGGGAATAGTGCTGGAAATGCCTGTTTTGAGATCTCTCCACAGAAAGCGTTTCCAGACTTCCCCTTCAACACACGAGTTTAACTCTGTAAGTTGAATGCACACATTGAAGACCGTTCTGTTAGGTAGCTCAGTTTTGGTTTTAGAAGCAGACAGTTCTCCTTACAGCATATACTCCCATTCACTGAGAAATGTCCAAACGCAGCTCTTACCAGAAACGTGTTTCTAACTCCTGAATCTAAAGGGAGATTTAACTCACTTAGCTGAACAAACGCACAGCAGAGCAGATTGAAGGATACGTTTCTTCTGTGTTTTAGGCAGAGTTTTACTGCTATTTCGTTATATGCGGGAATAGTGCTGGAAATGCCTGTTTTGAGATCTCTCCACAGAAAGCGTTTCCAGACTTCCCCGTCAACACACGAGTTTAACTCTGAAAGTTGAATGCACACATTGAAGACCGTTCTGTTAGGTAGCTCCGTTTTGGTTTTAGAAGCAGACAGTTCTCCTTACAGCATATACTCCCATTCACTGAGAAATGTCCAAACGCAGCTCTTACCAGAAACGTGTTTCTAACTCCTGAATCTAAAGGGAGATTTAACTCACTTAGCTGAACAAACGCACAGCAGAGCAGATTGAAGGATACGTTTCTTCTGTGTTTTAGGCAGAGTTTTACTGCTATTTCGTTATATGCGGGAATAGTGCTGGAAATGCCTGTTTTGAGATCTCTCCACAGAAAGCGTTTCCAGACTTCCCCTTCAACACACGAGTTTAACTCTGTAAGTTGAATGCACACATTGAAGACCGTTCTGTTAGGTAGCTCCGTTTTGGTTTTAGAAGCAGACAGTTCTCCTTACAGCATATACTCCCATTCACTGAGAAATGTCCAAACGCAGCTCTTACCAGAAACGTGTTTCTAACTCCTGAATCTAAAGGGAGATTTAACTCACTTAGCTGAACAAACGCACAGCAGAGCAGATTGAAGGATACGTTTCTTCTGTGTTTTAGGCAGAGTTTTACTGCTATTTCGTTATATGCGGGAATAGTGCTGGAAATGCCTGTTTTGAGATCTCTCCACAGAAAGCGTTTCCAGACTTCCCCTTCAACACACGAGTTTAACTCTGTAAGTTGAATGCACACATTGAAGACCGTTCTGTTAGGTAGCTCCGTTTTGGTTTTAGAAGCAGACAGTTCTCCTTACAGCATATACTCCCATTCACTGAGAAATGTCCAAACGCAGCTCTTACCAGAAACGTGTTTCTAACTCCTGAATCTAAAGGGAGATTTAACTCACTTAGCTGAACAAACGCACAGCAGAGCAGATTGAAGGATACGTTTCTTCTGTGTTTTAGGCAGAGTTTTACTGCTATTTCGTTATATGCGGGAATAGTGCTGGAAATGCCTGGAAATGCCTGTTTTGAGATCTCTCCACAGAAAGCGTTTCCAGACTTCCCCTTCAACACACGAGTTTAACTCTGTAAGTTGAATGCACACATTGAAGACCGTTCTGTTAGGTAGCTCCGTTTTGGTTTTAGAAGCAGACAGTTCTCCTTACAGCATATACTCCCATTCACTGAGAAATGTCCAAACGCAGCTCTTACCAGAAACGTGTTTCTAACTCCTGAATCTAAAGGGAGATTTAACTCACTTAGCTGAACAAACGCACAGCAGAGCAGATTGAAGGATACGTTTCTTGTGTTTTAGGCAGAGTTTTACTGCTATTTCGTTATATGCGGGAATAGTGCTGGAAATGCCTGGAAATGCCTGTTTTGAGATCTCTCCACAGAAAGCGTTTCCAGACTTCCCCTTCAACACACGAGTTTAACTCTGTAAGTTGAATGCACACATTGAAGACCGTTCTGTTAGGTAGCTCCGTTTTGGTTTTAGAAGCAGACAGTTCTCCTTACAGCATATACTCCCATTCACTGAGAAATGTCCAAACGCAGCTCTTACCAGAAACGTGTTTCTAACTCCTGAATCTAAAGGGAGATTTAACTCACTTAGCTGAACAAACGCACAGCAGAGCAGATTGAAGGATACGTTTCTTCTGTGTTTTAGGCAGAGTTTTACTGCTATTTCGTTATATGCGGGAATAGTGCTGGAAATGCCTGTTTTGAGATCTCTCCACAGAAAGCGTTTCCAGACTTCCCCTTCAACAGACGAGTTTAACTCTGTAAGTTGAATGCACACATTGAAGACCGTTCTGTTAGGTAGCTCCGTTTTGGTTTTAGAAGCAGACAGTTCTCCTTACAGCATATACTCCCATTCACTGAGAAATGTCCAAACGCAGCTCTTACCAGAAACGTGTTTCTAACTCCTGAATCTAAAGGGAGATTTAACTCACTTAGCTGAACAAACGCACAGCAGAGCAGATTGAAGGATACGTTTCTTCTGTGTTTTAGGCAGAGTTTTACTGCTATTTCGTTATATGCGGGAATAGTGCTGGAAATGCCTGGAAATGCCTGTTTTGAGATCTCTCCACAGAAAGCGTTTCCAGACTTCCCCTTCAACACACGAGTTTAACTCTGTAAGTTGAATGCACACATTGAAGACCGTTCTGTTAGGTAGCTCCGTTTTGGTTTTAGAAGCAGACAGTTCTCCTTACAGCATATACTCCCATTCACTGAGAAATTTCCAAACGCATCTCTTACCAGAAACGTGTTTCTAACTCCTGAATCTAAAGGGAGATTTAACTCACTTAGCTGAACAAACGCACAGCAGAGCAGATTGAATGATACGTTTCTTCTTTGTTTTAGGCAGAGTTTTACTGCTATTTCGTTATATGCGGGAATAGTGCTGGAAATGCCTGTTTTGAGATCTCTCCACAGAAAGCGTTTCCAGACTTCCCCTTCAACACACGAGTTTAACTCTGTAAGTTGAATGCACACATTGAAGACCGTTCTGTTAGGTAGCTCCGTTTTGGTTTTAGAAGCAGACAGTTCTCCTTACAGCATATACTCCCATTCACTGAGAAATGTCCAAACGCAGCTCTTACCAGAAACGTGTTTCTAACTCCTGAATCTAAAGGGAGATTTAACTCACTTAGCTGAACAAACGCACAGCAGAGCAGATTGAAGGATACGTTTCTTCTGTGTTTTAGGCAGAGTTTTACTGCTATTTCGTTATATGCGGGAATAGTGCTGGAAATGCCTGTTTTGAGATCTCTCCACAGAAAGCGTTTCCAGACTTCCCCTTCAACACACGAGTTTAACTCTGTAAGTTGAATGCACACATTGAAGACCGTTCTGTTAGGTAGCTCCGTTTTGGTTTTAGAAGCAGACAGTTCTCCTTACAGCATATACTCCCATTCACTGAGAAATGTCCAAACGCAGCTCTTACCAGAAACGTGTTTCTAACTCCTGAATCTAAAGGGAGATTTAACTCACTTAGCTGAACAAACGCACAGCAGAGCAGATTGAAGGATACGTTTCTTCTATGTTTTAGGCAGATTTTTACTGCTATTTCGTTATATGCGGGAATAGTGCTGGAAATGCCTGTTTTGAGATCTCTCCACAGAAAGCGTTTCCAGACTTCCCCTTCAACACACGAGTTTAACTCTGTAAGTTGAATGCAAAAATTGAAAACCGTTCTGTTTGGTAGCTCCGTTTTGGTTTTAGAAGCAGACAGTTCTCCTTACAGCATATACTCCCATTCACTGAGAAATGTCCAAACGCAGCTCTTACCAGAAACATGTTTCTAACTCCTGAATCTAAAGGGAGATTTAACTCACTTAGCTGAACAAACGCACAGCAGAGCAGATTGAAGGATACGTTTCTTCTGTGTTTAAGGCAGAGTTTTACTGCTATTTCGTTATATGCGGGAATAGTGCTGGAAATGCCTGTTTTGAGATCTCTCCACAGAAAGCGTTTCCAGACTTCCCCTTCAACACACGAGTTTAACTCTGTAAGTTGAATGCACACATTGAAGACCGTTCTGTTAGGTAGCTCAGTTTTGGTTTTAGAAGCAGACAGTTCTCCTTACAGCATATACTCCCATTCACTGAGAAATGTCCAAACGCAGCTCTTACCAGAAACGTGTTTCTAACTCCTGAATCTAAAGGGAGATTTAACTCACTTAGCTGAACAAACGCACAGCAGAGCAGATTGAAGGATACGTTTCTTCTGTGTTTTAGGCAGAGTTTTACTGCTATTTCGTTATATGCGGGAATAGTGCTGGAAATGCCTGTTTTGAGATCTCTCCACAGAAAGCGTTTCCAGACTTCCCCGTCAACACACGAGTTTAACACTGAAAGTTGAATGCACACATTGAAGATCGTTCTGTTAGGTAGCTCCGTTTTGGTTTTAGAAGCAGACAGTTCTCCTTACAGCATATACTCCCATTCACTGAGAAATGTCCAAACGCAGCTCTTACCAGAAACGTGTTTCTAACTCCTGAATCTAAAGGGAGATTTAACTCACTTAGCTGAACAAACGCACAGCAGAGCAGATTGAAGGATACGTTTCTTCTATGTTTTAGGCACAGTTTTACTGCTATTTCGTTATATGCGGGAATAGTGCTGGAAATGCCTGTTTTGAGATCTCTCTACAGAAAGCGTTTCCAGACTTCCCCTTCAACACACGAGTTTAACTCTGTAAGTTGAATGCAAAAATTGAAGACCGTTCTGTTTGGTAGCTCCGTTTTGGTTTTAGAAGCAGACAGTTCTCCTTACAGCATATACTCCCATTCACTGAGAAATGTCCAAACGCAGCTCTTACCAGAAACGTGTTTCTAACTCCTGAATCTAAAGGGAGATTTAACTCACTTAGCTGAACAAACGCACAGCAGAGCAGATTGAAGGATACGTTTCTTCTGTGTTTAAGGCAGAGTTTTACTGCTATTTCGTTATATGCGGGAATAGTGCTGGAAATGCCTGTTTTGAGATCTCTCCACAGAAAGCGTTTCCAGACTTCCCCTTCAACACACGAGTTTAACTCTGTATGTTGAATGCACACATTGAAGACCGTTCTGTTAGGTAGCTCAGTTTTGGTTTTAGAAGCAGACATTTCTCCTTACAGCGTATACTCCCATTCACTGAGAAATGTCCAAACGCAGCTCTTACCAGAAACGTGTTTCTAACTCCTGAATCTAAAGGGAGATTTAACTCACTTAGCTGAACAAACGCACAGCAGAGCAGATTGAAGGATACGTTTCTTCTGTGTTTTAGGCAGAGTTTTACTGCTATTTCGTTATATGCGGGAATAGTGCTGGAAATGCCTGTTTTGAGATCTCTCCACAGAAAGCGTTTCCAGACTTCCCCTTCAACACACGAGTTTAACTCTGTAAGTTGAATGCACACATTGAAGACCGTTCTGTTAGGTAGCTCCGTTTTGGTTTTAGAAGCAGACAGTTCTCCTTACAGCATATACTCCCATTCACTGAGAAATGTCCAAACGCAGCTCTTACCAGAAACGTGTTTCTAACTCCTGAATCTAAAGGGAGATTTAACTCACTTAGCTGAACAAACGCACAGCAGAGCATATTGAAGGATACGTTTCTTCTGTGTTTTAGGCAGAGTTTTACTGCTATTTCGTTATATGCGGGAATAGTGCTGGAAATGCCTGTTTTGAGATCTCTCCACAGAAAGCGTTTCCAGACTTCCCCTTCAACACACGAGTTTAACTCTGTAAGTTGAATGCACACATTGAAGACCGTTCTGTTAGGTAGCTCCGTTTTGGTTTTAGAAGCAGACAGTTCTCCTTACAGCATATACTCCCATTCACTGAGAAATGTCCAAACGCAGCTCTTACCAGAAACGTGTTTCTAACTCCTGAATCTAAAGGGAGATTTAACTCACTTAGCTGAACAAACGCACAGCAGAGCAGATTGAAGGATACGTTTCTTCTGTGTTTAGGCAGAGTTTTACTGCTATTTCGTTATATGCGGGAATAGTGCTGGAAATGCCTGGAAATGCCTGTTTTGAGATCTCTCCACAGAAAGCGTTTCCAGACTTCCCCTTCAACACACGAGTTTAACTCTGTAAGTTGAATGCACACATTGAAGACCGTTCTGTTAGGTAGATCCGTTTTGGTTTTAGAAGCAGACAGTTCTCCTTACAGCATATACTCCCATTCACTGAGAAATGTCCAAACGCAGCTCTTACCAGAAACGTGTTTCTAACTCCTGAATCTAAAGGGAGATTTAACTCACTTAGCTGAACAAACGCACAGCAGAGCAGATTGAAGGATACGTTTCTTCTGTGTTTTAGGCAGAGTTTTACTGCTATTTCGTTATATGCGGGAATAGTGCTGGAAATGCCTGTTTTGAGATCTCTCCACAGAAAGCGTTTCCAGACTTCCCCTTCAACACACGAGTTTAACTCTGTAAGTTGAATGCACACATTGAAGACCGTTCTGTTAGGTAGCTCCGTTTTGGTTTTAGAAGCAGACAGTTCTCCTTACAGCATATACTCCCATTCACTGAGAAATGTCCAAACGCAGCTCTTACCAGAAACGTGTTTCTAACTCCTGAATCTAAAGGGAGATTTAACTCACTTAGCTGAACAAACGCACAGCAGAGCAGATTGAAGGATACGTTTCTTCTGTGTTTTAGGCAGAGTTTTACTGCTATTTCGTTATATGCGGGAATAGTGCTGGAAATGCCTGTTTTGAGATCTCTCCACAGAAAGCGTTTCCAGACTTCCCCTTCAACACACGAGTTTAACTCTGTAAGTTGAATGCACACATTGAAGACCGTTCTGTTAGGTAGCTCCGTTTTGGTTTTAGAAGCAGACAGTTCTCCTTACAGCATATACTCCCATTCACTGAGAAATGTCCAAACGCAGCTCTTACCAGAAACGTGTTTCTAACTCCTGAATCTAAAGGGAGATTTAACTCACTTAGCTGAACAAACGCACAGCAGAGCAGATTGAAGGATACGTTTCTTCTGTGTTTTAGGCAGAGTTTTACTGCTATTTCGTTATATGCGGGAATAGTGCTGGAAATGCCTGTTTTGAGATCTCTCCACAGAAAGCGTTTCCAGACTTCCCCTTCAACACACGAGTTTAAATCTGTAAGTTGAATGCACACATTGAAGACCGTTCTGTTAGGTAGCTCCGTTTTGGTTTTAGAAGCAGACAGTTCTCCTTACAGCATATACTCCCATTCACTGAGAAATGTCCAAACGCAGCTCTTACCAGAAACGTGTTTCTAACTCCTGAATCTAAAGGGAGATTTAACTCACTTAGCTGAACAAACGCATAGCAGAGCAGATTGAAGGATACGTTTCTTCTGTGTTTTAGGCAGAGTTTTACTGCTATTTCGTTATATGCGGGAATAGTGCTGGAAATGCCTGTTTTGAGATCTCTCCACAGAAAGCGTTTCCAGACTTCCCCTTCAACACACGAGTTTAACTCTGTAAGTTGAATGCACACATTGAAGACCGTTCTGTTAGGTAGCTCCGTTTTGGTTTTAGAAGCAGACAGTTCTCCTTACAGCATATACTCCCATTCACTGAGAAATGTCCAAACGCAGCTCTTACCAGAAACGTGTTTCTAACTCCTGAATCTAAAGGGAGATTTAACTCACTTAGCTGAACAAACGCACAGCAGAGCAGATTGAAGGATACGTTTCTTCTGTGTTTTAGGCAGAGTTTTACTGCTATTTCGTTATATGCGGGAATAGTGCTGGAAATGCCTGTTTTGAGATCTCTCCACAGAAAGCGTTTCCAGACTTCCCCTTCAACACACGAGTTTAACTCTGTAAGTTGAATGCACACATTGAAGACCGTTCTGTTAGGTAGCTCCGTTTTGGTTTTAGAAGCAGACAGTTCTCCTTACAGCATATACTCCCATTCACTGAGAAATGTCCAAACGCAGCTCTTACCAGAAACGTGTTTCTAACTCCTGAATCTAAAGGGAGATTTAACTCACTTAGCTGAACAAACGCACAGCAGAGCAGATTGAAGGATACGTTTCTTCTGTGTTTTAGGCAGAGTTTTACTGCTATTTCGTTATATGCGGGAATAGTGCTGGAAATGCCTGTTTTGAGATCTCTCCACAGAAAGCGTTTACAGACTTCCCCTTCAACACACGAGTTTAACTCTGTAAGTTGAATGCACACATTGAAGACCGTTCTGTTAGGTAGCTCCGTTTTGGTTTTAGAAGCAGACAGTTCTCCTTACAGCATATACTCCCATTCACTGAGAAATGTCCAAACGCAGCTCTTACCAGAAACGTGTTTCTAACTCCTGAATCTAAAGGGAGATTTAACTCACTTAGCTGAACAAACGCACAGCAGAGCAGATTGAAGGATACGTTTCTTCTGTGTTTTAGGCAGAGTTTTACTGCTATTTCGTTATATGCGGGAATAGTGCTGGAAATGCCTGTTTTGAGATCTCTCCACAGAAAGCGTTTCCAGACTTCCCCTTCAACACACGAGTTTAACTCTGTAAGTTGAATGCACACATTGAAGACCGTTCTGTTAGGTAGCTCCGTTTTGGTTTTAGAAGCAGACAGTTCTCCTTACAGCATATACTCCCATTCACTGAGAAATGTCCAAACGCAACTCTTACCAGAAACGTGTTTCTAACTCCTGAATCTAAAGGGAGATTTAACTCACTTAGCTGAACAAACGCACAGCAGAGCAGATTGAAGGATACGTTTCTTCTGTGTTTTAGGCAGAGTTTTACTGCTATTTCGTTATATGCGGGAATAGTGCTGGAAATGCCTGTTTTGAGATCTCTCCACAGAAAGCGTTTCCAGACTTCCCCTTCAACACACGAGTTTAACTCTGTAAGTTGAATGCACACATTGAAGACCGTTCTGTTAGGTAGCTCCGTTTTGGTTTTAGAAGCAGACAGTTCTCCTTACAGCATATACTCCCATTCACTGAGAAATGTCCAAACGCAGCTCTTACCAGAAACGTGTTTCTAACTCCTGAATCTAAAGGGAGATTTAACTCACTTAGCTGAACAAACGCACAGCAGAGCAGATTGAAGGATACGTTTCTTCTGTGTTTTAGGCAGAGTTTTACTGCTATTTCGTTATATGCGGGAATAGTGCTGGAAATGCCTGTTTTGAGATCTCTCCACAGAAAGCGTTTCCAGACTTCCCCTTCAACACACGAGTTTAACTCTGTAAGTTGAATGCACACATTGAAGACCGTTCTGTTAGGTAGCTCCGTTTTGGTTTTAGAAGCAGACAGTTCTCCTTACAGCATATACTCCCATTCACTGAGAAATGTCCAAACGCAGCTCTTACCAGAAACGTGTTTCTAACTCCTGAATCTAAAGGGAGATTTAACTCACTTAGCTGAACAAACGCACAGCAGAGCAGATTGAAGGATACGTTTCTTCTGTGTTTTAGGCAGAGTTTTACTGCTATTTCGTTATATGCGGGAATAGTGCTGGAAATGCCTGGAAATGCCTGTTTTGAGATCTCTCCACAGAAAGCGTTTCCAGACTTCCCCTTCAACACACGAGTTTAACTCTGTAAGTTGAATGCACACATTGAAGACCGTTCTGTTAGGTAGCTCCGTTTTGGTTTTAGAAGCAGACAGTTCTCCTTACAGCATATACTCCCATTCACTGAGAAATGTCCAAACGCAGCTCTTACCAGAAACGTGTTTCTAACTCCTGAATCTAAAGGGAGATTTAACTCACTTAGCTGAACAAACGCACAGCAGAGCAGATTGAAGGATACGTTTCTTCTGTGTTTTAGGCAGAGTTTTACTGCTATTTCGTTATATGCGGGAATAGTGCTGGAAATGCCTGTTTTGAGATCTCTCCACAGAAAGCGTTTCCAGACTTCCCCTTCAACACACGAGTTTAACTCTGTAAGTTGAATGCACACATTGAAGACCGTTCTGTTAGGTAGCTCCGTTTTGGTTTTAGAAGCAGACAGTTCTCCTTACAGCATATACTCCCATTCACTGAGAAATGTCCAAACGCAGCTCTTACCAGAAACGTGTTTCTAACTCCTGAATCTAAAGGGAGATTTAACTCACTTAGCTGAACAAACGCACAGCAGAGCAGATTGAAGGATACGTTTCTTCTGTGTTTTAGGCAGAGTTTTACTGCTATTTCGTTATATGCGGGAATAGTGCTGGAAATGCCTGTTTTGAGATCTCTCCACAGAAAGCGTTTCCAGACTTCCCCTTCAACACACGAGTTTAACTCTGTAAGTTGAATGCACACATTGAAGACCGTTCTGTTAGGTAGCTCCGTTTTGGTTTTAGAAGCAGACAGTTCTCCTTACAGCATATACTCCCATTCACTGAGAAATGTCCAAACGCAGCTCTTACCAGAAACGTGTTTCTAACTCCTGAATCTAAAGGGAGATTTAACTCACTTAGCTGAACAAACGCACAGCAGAGCAGATTGAAGGATACGTTTCTTCTGTGTTTTAGGCAGAGTTTTACTGCTATTTCGTTATATGCGGGAATAGTGCTGGAAATGCCTGGAAATGCCTGTTTTGAGATCTCTCCACAGAAAGCGTTTCCAGACTTCCCCTTCAACACACGAGTTTAACTCTGTAAGTTGAATGCACACATTGAAGACCGTTCTGTTAGGTAGCTCCGTTTTGGTTTTAGAAGCAGACAGTTCTCCTTACAGCATATACTCCCATTCACTGAGAAATGTCCAAACGCAGCTCTTACCAGAAACGTGTTTCTAACTCCTGAATCTAAAGGGAGATTTAACTCACTTAGCTGAACAAACGCACAGCAGAGCAGATTGAAGGATACGTTTCTTCTGTGTTTTAGGCAGAGTTTTACTGCTATTTCGTTATATGCGGGAATAGTGCTGGAAATGCCTGGAAATGCCTGTTTTGAGATCTCTCCACAGAAAGCGTTTCCAGACTTCCCCTTCAACACACGAGTTTAACTCTGTAAGTTGAATGCACACATTGAAGACCGTTCTGTTAGGTAGCTCAGTTTTGGTTTTAGAAGCAGACATTTCTCCTTACAGCATATACTCCCATTCACTGAGAAATGTCCAAACGCAGCTCTTACCAGAAACGTGTTTCTAACTCCTGAATCTAAAGGGAGATTTAACTCACTTAGCTGAACAAACGCACAGCAGAGCAGATTGAAGGATACGTTTCTTCTGTGTTTTAGGCAGAGTTTTACTGCTATTTTGTTATATGCGGGAATAGTGCTGGAAATGCCTGTTTTGAGATCTCTCCACAGAAAGCGTTTCCAGACTTCCCCTTCAACACACGAGTTTAACTCTGTAAGTTGAATGCACACATTGAAGACCGTTCTGTTAGGTAGCTCCGTTTTGGTTTTAGAAGCAGACAGTTCTCCTTACAGCATATACTCCCATTCACTGAGAAATGTCCAAACGCAGCTCTTACCAGAAACGTGTTTCTAACTCCTGAATCTAAAGGGAGATTTAACTCACTTAGCTGAACAAACGCACAGCAGAGCAGATTGAAGGATACGTTTCTTCTGTGTTTTAAGCAGAGTTTTACTGCTATTTCGTTATATGCGGGAATAGTGCTGGAAATGCCTGGAAATGCCTGTTTTGAGATCTCTCCACAGAAAGCGTTTCCAGACTTCCCGTTCAACACACGAGTTTAACTCTGTAAGTTGAATGCACACATTGATGACCGTTCTGTTACGTAGCTCCGTTTTGGTTTTAGAAGCAGACAGTTCTCCTTACAGCATATACTCCCATTCACTGAGAAATGTCCAAACGCAGCTCTTACCAGAAACGTGTTTCTAACTCCTGAATCTAAAGGGAGATTTAACTCACTTAGCTGAACAAACGCACAGCAGAGCAGATTGAAGGATACGTTTCTTCTGTGTTTTAGGCAGAGTTTTACTGCTATTTCGTTATATGCGGGAATAGTGCTGGAAATGCCTGTTTTGAGATCTCTCCACACAAAGCGTTTCCAGACTTCCCCTTCAACACACGAGTTTAACTCTGTAAGTTGAATGCACACATTGAAGACCGTTCTGTTAGGTAGCTCCGTTTTGGTTTTAGAAGCAGACAGTTCTCCTTACAGCATATACTCCCATTCACTGAGAAATATCCAAACGCAGCTCTTACCAGAAACGTGTTTCTAACTCCTGAATCTAAAGGGAGATTTAACTCACTTAGCTGAACAAACGCACAGCAGAGCAGATTGAAGGATACGTTTCTTCTGTGTTTTAGGCAGAGTTTTACTGCTATTTCGTTATATGCGGGAATAGTGCTGGAAATGCCTGTTTTGAGATCTCTCAACAGAAAGCGTTTCCAGACTTCCCCTTCAACACACGAGTTTAACTCTGTAAGTTGAATGCACACATTGAAGACCGTTCTGTTAGGTAGCTCCGTTTTGGTTTTAGAAGCAGACAGTTCTCCTTACAGCATATACTCCCATTCACTGAGAAATGTCCAAACGCAGCTCTTACCAGAAACGTGTTTCTAACTCCTGAATCTAAAGGGAGATTTAACTCACTTAGCTGAACAAACGCACAGCAGAGCAGATTGAAGGATACGTTTCTTCTGTGTTTTAGGCAGAGTTTTACTGCTATTTCGTTATATGCGGGAATAGTGCTGGAAATGCCTGGAAATGCCTGTTTTGAGATCTCTCCACAGAAAGCGTTTCCAGACTTCCCCTTCAACACACGAGTTTAACTCTGTAAGTTGAATGCACACATTGAAGACCGTTCTGTTAGGTAGCTCCGTTTTGGTTTTAGAAGCAGACAGTTCTCCTTACAGCATATACTCCCATTCACTGAGAAATGTCCAAACGCAGCTCTTACCAGAAACGTGTTTCTAACTCCTGAATCTAAAGGGAGATTTAACTCACTTAGCTGAACAAACGCACAGCAGAGCAGATTGAAGGATACGTTTCTTCTGTGTTTTAGGCAGAGTTTTACTGCTATTTCGTTATATGCGGGAATAGTGCTGGAAATGCCTGTTTTGAGATCTCTCCACAGAAAGCATTTCCAGACTTCCCCTTCAACACACGAGTTTAACTCTGTAAGTTGAATGCACACATTGAAGACCGTTCTGTTAGGTAGCTCCGTTTTGGTTTTAGAAGCAGACAGTTCTCCTTACAGCATATACTCCCATTCACTGAGAAATGTCCAAACGCAGCTCTTACCAGAAACGTGTTTCTAACTCCTGAATCTAAAGGGAGATTTATCTCACTTAGCTGAACAAACGCACAGCAGAGCAGATTGAAGGATACGTTTCTTCTGTGTTTTAGGCAGAGTTTTACTGCTATTTCGTTATATGCGGGAATAGTGCTGGAAATGCCTGGAAATGCCTGTTTTGAGATCTCTCCACAGAAAGCGTTTCCAGACTTCCCCTTCAACACACGAGTTTAACTCTGTAAGTTGAATGCACACATTGAAGACCGTTCTGTTAGGTAGCTCCGTTTTGGTTTTAGAAGCAGACAGTTCTCCTTACAGCATATACTCCCATTCACTGAGAAATGTCCAAACGCAACTCTTACCAGAAACGTGTTTCTAACTCCTGAATCTAAAGGGAGATTTAACTCACTTAGCTGAACAAACGCACAGCAGAGCAGATTGAAGGATACGTTTCTTCTGTGTTTTAGGCAGAGTTTTACTGCTATTTCGTTATATGCGGGAATAGTGCTGGAAATGCCTGTTTTGAGATCTCTCCACAGAAAGCGTTTCCAGACTTCCCCTTCAACACACGAGTTTAACTCTGTAAGTTGAATGCACACATTGAAGACCGTTCTGTTAGGTAGCTCCGTTTTGGTTTTAGAAGCAGACAGTTCTCCTTACAGCATATACTCCCATTCACTGAGAAATGTCCAAACGCAGCTCTTACCAGAAACGTGTTTCTAACTCCTGAATCTAAAGGGAGATTTAACTCACTTAGCTGAACAAACGCACAGCAGAGCAGATTGAAGGATACGTTTCTTCTGTGTTTTAGGCAGAGTTTTACTGCTATTTCGTTATATGCGGGAATAGTGCTGGAAATGCCTGTTTTGAGATCTCTCCACAGAAAGCGTTTCCAGACTTCCCCTTCAACACACGAGTTTAACTCTGTAAGTTGAATGCACACATTGAAGACCGTTCTGTTAGGTAGCTCCGTTTTGGTTTTAGAAGCAGACAGTTCTCCTTACAGCATATACTCCCATTCACTGAGAAATGTCCAAACGCAGCTCTTACCAGAAACGTGTTTCTAACTCCTGAATCTAAAGGGAGATTTAACTCACTTAGCTGAACAAACGCACAGCAGAGCAGATTGAAGGATACGTTTCTTCTGTGTTTTAGGCAGAGTTTTACTGCTATTTCGTTATATGCGGGAATAGTGCTGGAAATGCCTGGAAATGCCTGTTTTGAGATCTCTCCACAGAAAGCGTTTCCAGACTTCCCCTTCAACACACGAGTTTAACTCTGTAAGTTGAATGCACACATTGAAGACCGTTCTGTTAGGTAGCTCCGTTTTGGTTTTAGAAGCAGACAGTTCTCCTTACAGCATATACTCCCATTCACTGAGAAATGTCCAAACGCAGCTCTTACCAGAAACGTGTTTCTAACTCCTGAATCTAAAGGGAGATTTAACTCACTTAGCTGAACAAACGCACAGCAGAGCAGATTGAAGGATACGTTTCTTCTGTGTTTTAGGCAGAGTTTTACTGCTATTTCGTTATATGCGGGAATAGTGCTGGAAATGCCTGTTTTGAGATCTCTCCACAGAAAGCGTTTCCAGACTTCCCCTTCAACACACGAGTTTAACTCTGTAAGTTGAATGCACACATTGAAGACCGTTCTGTTAGGTAGCTCCGTTTTGGTTTTAGAAGCAGACAGTTCTCCTTACAGCATATACTCCCATTCACTGAGAAATGTCCAAACGCAGCTCTTACCAGAAACGTGTTTCTAACTCCTGAATCTAAAGGGAGATTTAACTCACTTAGCTGAACAAACGCACAGCAGAGCAGATTGAAGGATACGTTTCTTCTGTGTTTTAGGCAGAGTTTTACTGCTATTTCGTTATATGCGGGAATAGTGCTGGAAATGCCTGTTTTGAGATCTCTCCACAGAAAGCGTTTCCAGACTTCCCCTTCAACACACGAGTTTAACTCTGTAAGTTGAATGCACACATTGAAGACCGTTCTGTTAGGTAGCTCCGTTTTGGTTTTAGAAGCAGACAGTTCTCCTTACAGCATATACTCCCATTCACTGAGAAATGTCCAAACGCAGCTCTTACCAGAAACGTGTTTCTAACTCCTGAATCTAAAGGGAGATTTAACTCACTTAGCTGAACAAACGCACAGCAGAGCAGATTGAAGGATACGTTTCTTCTGTGTTTTAGGCAGAGTTTTACTGCTATTTCGTTATATGCGGGAATAGTGCTGGAAATGCCTGGAAATGCCTGTTTTGAGATCTCTCCACAGAAAGCGTTTCCAGACTTCCACTTCAACACACGAGTTTAACTCTGTAAGTTGAATGCACACATTGAAGACCGTTCTGTTAGGTAGCTCCGTTTTGGTTTTAGAAGCAGACAGTTCTCCTTACAGCATATACTCCCATTCACTGAGAAATGTCCAAACGCAGCTCTTACCAGAAACGTGTTTCTAACTCCTGAATCTAAAGGGAGATTTAACTCACTTAGCTGAACAAACGCACAGCAGAGCAGATTGAAGGATACGTTTCTTCTGTGTTTTAGGCAGAGTTTTACTGCTATTTCGTTATATGCGGGAATAGTGCTGGAAATGCCTGGAAATGCCTGTTTTGAGATCTCTCCACAGAAAGCGTTTCCAGACTTCCCCTTCAACACACGAGTTTAACTCTGTAAGTTGAATGCACACATTGAAGACCGTTCTGTTAGGTAGCTCAGTTTTGGTTTTAGAAGCAGACAGTTCTCCTTACAGCATATACTCCCATTCACTGAGAAATGTCCAAACGCAGCTCTTACCAGAAACGTGTTTCTAACTCCTGAATCTAAAGGGAGATTTAACTCACTTAGCTGAACAAACGCACAGCAGAGCAGATTGAAGGATACGTTTCTTCTGTGTTTTAGGCAGAGTTTTACTGCTATTTTGTTATATGCGGGAATAGTGCTGGAAATGCCTGTTTTGAGATCTCTCCACAGAAAGCGTTTCCAGACTTCCCCTTCAACACACGAGTTTAACTCTGTAAGTTGAATGCACACATTGAAGACCGTTCTGTTAGGTAGCTCCGTTTTGGTTTTAGAAGCAGACAGTTCTCCTTACAGCATATACTCCCATTCACTGAGAAATGTCCAAACGCAGCTCTTACCAGAAACGTGTTTCTAACTCCTGAATCTAAAGGGAGATTTAACTCACTTAGCTGAACAAACGCACAGCAGAGCAGATTGAAGGATACGTTTCTTCTGTGTTTTAAGCAGAGTTTTACTGCTATTTCGTTATATGCGGGAATAGTGCTGGAAATGCCTGGAAATGCCTGTATTGAGATCTCTCCACAGAAAGCGTTTCCAGACTTCCCCTTCAACACACGAGTTTAACTCTGTAAGTTGAATGCACACATTGATGACCGTTCTGTTACGTAGCTCCGTTTTGGTTTTAGAAGCAGACAGTTCTCCTTACAGCATATACTCCCATTCACTGAGAAATGTCCAAACGCAGCTCTTACCAGAAACGTGTTTCTAACTCCTGAATCTAAAGGGAGATTTAACTCACTTAGCTGAACAAACGCACAGCAGAGCAGATTGAAGGATACGTTTCTTCTGTGTTTTAGGCAGAGTTTTACTGCTATTTCGTTATATGCGGGAATAGTGCTGGAAATGCCTGGAAATGCCTGTTTTGAGATCTCTCCACACAAAGCGTTTCCAGACTTCCCCTTCAACACACGAGTTTAACTCTGTAAGTTGAATGCACACATTGAAGACCGTTCTGTTAGGTAGCTCCGTTTTGGTTTTAGAAGCAGACAGTTCTCCTTACAGCATATACTCCCATTCACTGAGAAATATCCAAACGCAGATCTTACCAGAAACGTGTTTCTAACTCCTGAATCTAAAGGGAGATTTAACTCACTTAGCTGAACAAACGCACAGCAGAGCAGATTGAAGGATACGTTTCTTCTGTGTTTTAGGCAGAGTTTTACTGCTATTTCGTTATATGCGGGAATAGTGCTGGAAATGCCTGTTTTGAGATCTCTCAACAGAAAGCGTTTCCAGACTTCCCCTTCAACACACGAGTTTAACTCTGTAAGTTGAATGCACACATTGAAGACCGTTCTGTTAGGTAGCTCCGTTTTGGTTTTAGAAGCAGACAGTTCTCCTTACAGCATATACTCCCATTCACTGAGAAATGTCCAAACGCAGCTCTTACCAGAAACGTGTTTCTAACTCCTGAATCTAAAGGGAGATTTAACTCACTTAGCTGAACAAACGCACAGCAGAGCAGATTGAAGGATACGTTTCTTCTGTGTTTTAGGCAGAGTTTTACTGCTATTTCGTTATATGCGGGAATAGTGCTGGAAATGCCTGGAAATGCCTGTTTTGAGATCTCTCCACAGAAAGCGTTTCCAGACTTCCCCTTCAACACACGAGTTTAACTCTGTAAGTTGAATGCACACATTGAAGACCGTTCTGTTAGGTAGCTCCGTTTTGGTTTTAGAAGCAGACAGTTCTCCTTACAGCATATACTCCCATTCACTGAGAAATGTCCAAACGCAGCTCTTACCAGAAACGTGTTTCTAACTCCTGAATCTAAAGGGAGATTTAACTCACTTAGCTGAACAAACGCACAGCAGAGCAGATTGAAGGATACGTTTCTTCTGTGTTTTAGGCAGAGTTTTACTGCTATTTCGTTATATGCGGGAATAGTGCTGGAAATGCCTGTTTTGAGATCTCTCCACAGAAAGCATTTCCAGACTTCCCCTTCAACACACGAGTTTAACTCTGTAAGTTGAATGCACACATTGAAGACCGTTCTGTTAGGTAGCTCCGTTTTGGTTTTAGAAGCAGACAGTTCTCCTTACAGCATATACTCCCATTCACTGAGAAATGTCCAAACGCAGCTCTTACCAGAAACGTGTTTCTAACTCCTGAATCTAAAGGGAGATTTAACTCACTTAGCTGAACAAACGCACAGCAGAGCAGATTGAAGGATACGTTTCTTCTGTGTTTTAGGCAGAGTTTTACTGCTATTTCGTTATATGCGGGAATAGTGCTGGAAATGCCTGGAAATGCCTGTTTTGAGATCTCTTCACAGAAAGCGTTTCCAGACTTCCCCTTCAACACACGAGTTTAACTCTGTAAGTTGAATGCACACATTGAAGACCGTTCTGTTAGGTAGCTCCGTTTTGGTTTTAGAAGCAGACAGTTCTCCTTAAAGCATATACTCCCATTCACTGAGAAATGTCCAAACGCAGCTCTTACCAGAAACGTGTTTCTAACTCCTGAATCTAAAGGGAGATTTAACTCACTTAGCTGAACAAACGCACAGCAGAGCAGATTGAAGGATACGTTTCTTCTGTGTTTTAGGCAGAGTTTTACTGCTATTTCGTTATATGCGGGAATAGTGCTGGAAATGCCTGGAAATGCCTGTTTTGAGATCTCTCCACAGAAAGCGTTTCCAGACTTCCCCTTCAACACACGAGTTTAACTCTGTAAGTTGAATGCACACATTGAAGACCGTTCTGTTAGGTAGCTCCGTTTTGGTTTTAGAAGCAGACAGTTCTCCTTACAGCATATACTCCCATTCACTGAGAAATGTCCAAACGCAGCTCTTACCAGAAACGTGTTTCTAACTCCTGAATCTAAAGGGAGATTTAACTCACTTAGCTGAACAAACGCACAGCAGAGCAGATTGAAGGATACGTTTCTTCTGTGTTTTAGGCAGAGTTTTACTGCTATTTCGTTATATGCGGGAATAGTGCTGGAAATGCCTGTTTTGAGATCTCTCCACAGAAAGCATTTCCAGACTTTCCCTTCAACACACGAGTTTAACTCTGTAAGTTGAATGCACACATTGAAGACCGTTCTGTTAGGTAGCTCCGTTTTGGTTTTAGAAGCAGACAGTTCTCCTTACAGCATATACTCCCATTCACTGAGAAATGTCCAAACGCAGCGCTTACCAGAAACGTGTTTCTAACTCCTGAATCTAAAGGGAGATTTAACTCACTTAGCTGAACAAATGCACAGCAGAGCAGATTGAAGGATACGTTTCTTCTGTGTTTTAGGCAGAGTTTTACTGCTATTTCGTTATATGCGGGAATAGTGCTGGAAATGCCTGGAAATGCCTGTTTTGAGATCTCTCCACAGAAAGCGTTTCCAGACTTCCCCTTCAACACACGAGTTTAACTCTGTAAGTTGAATGCACACATTGAAGACCGTTCTGTTAGGTAGCTCCGTTTTGGTTATAGAGGCAGACAGTTCTCCTTACAGCATATACTCCCATTCACTGAGAATTGTCCAAACGCAGCTCTTACCAGAAACGTGTTTCTAACTCCTGAATCTAAAGGGAGATTTAACTCACTTAGCTGAACAAACGCACAGCAGAGCAGATTGAAGGATACGTTTCTTCTTTGTTTTAGGCAGAGTTTTACTGCTATTTCGTTATATGCGGGAATAGTGCTGGAAATGCCTGTTTTGAGATCTCTCCACAGAAAGCGTTTCCAGACTTCCCCTTCAACACACGAGTTTAACTCTGTAAGTTGAATGCACACATTGAAGACCGTTCTGTTAGGTAGCTCCGTTTTGATTTTAGAAGCAGACAGTTCTCCTTACAGCATATACTCCCATTCACTGAGAAATGTCCAAACGCAGCTCTTACCAGAAACGTGTTTCTAACTCCTGAATCTAAAGGGAGATTTAACTCACTTAGCTGAACAAACGCACAGCAGAGCAGATTGAAGGATACGTTTCTTCTGTGTTTTAGGCAGAGTTTTACTGCTATTTCGTTATATGCGGGAATAGTGCTGGAAATGCCTGTTTTGAGATCTCTCCACAGAAAGCGTTTCCAGACTTCCCCTTCAACACACGAGTTTAACTCTGTAAGTTGAATGCACACATTGAAGACCGTTCTGTTAGGTAGCTCCGTTTTGGTTTTAGAAGCAGACAGTTCTCCTTACAGCATATACTCCCATTCACTGAGAAATGTCCAAACGCAGCTCTTACCAGAAACGTGTTTCTAACTCCTGAATCTAAAGGGAGATTTAACTCACTTAGCTGAACAAACGCACAGCAGAGCAGATTGAAGGATACGTTTCTTCTGTGTTTTAGGCAGAGTTTTACTGCTATTTCGTTATATGCGGGAATAGTGCTGGAAATGCCTGTTTTGAGATCTCTCCACAGAAAGCGTTTCCAGACTTCCCCTTCAACACACGAGTTTAACTCTGTAAGTTGAATGCACACATTGAAGACCGTTCTGTTAGGTAGCTCCGTTTTGGTTTTAGAAGCAGACAGTTCTCCTTACAGCATATACTCCCATTCACTGAGAAATGTCCAAACGCAGCTCTTACCAGAAACGTGTTTCTAACTCCTGAATCTAAAGGGAGATTTAACTCACTTAGCTGAACAAACGCACAGCAGAGCAGATTGAAGGATACGTTTCTTCTGTGTTTTAGGCAGAGTTTTACTGCTATTTCGTTATATGCGGGAATAGTGCTGGAAATGCCTGGAAATGCCTGTTTTGAGATCTCTCCACAGAAAGCGTTTCCAGACTTCCCCTTCAACACACGAGTTTAACTCTGTAAGTTGAATGCACACATTGAAGACCGTTCTGTTAGGTAGCTCAGTTTTGGTTTTAGAAGCAGACAGTTCTCCTTACAGCATATACTCCCATTCACTGAGAAATGTCCAAACGCAGCTCTTACCAGAAACGTGTTTCTAACTCCTGAATCTAAAGGGAGATTTAACTCACTTTGCTGAACAAACGCACAGCAGAGCAGATTGAAGGATACGTTTCTTCTGTGTTTTAGGCAGAGTTTTACTGCTATTTTGTTATATGCGGGAATAGTGCTGGAAATGCCTGTTTTGAGATCTCTCCACAGAAAGCGTTTCCAGACTTCCCCTTCAACACACGAGTTTAACTCTGTAAGTTGAATGCACACATTGAAGACCGTTCTGTTAGGTAGCTCCGTTTTGGTTTTAGAAGCAGACAGTTCTCCTTACAGCATATACTCCCATTCACTGAGAAATGTCCAAACGCAGCTCTTACCAGAAACGTGTTTCTAACTCCTGAATCTAAAGGGAGATTTAACTCACTTAGCTGAACAAACGCACAGCAGAGCAGATTGAAGGATACGTTTCTTCTGTGTTTTAAGCAGAGTTTTACTGCTATTTCGTTATATGCGGGAATAGTGCTGGAAATGCCTGGAAATGCCTGTTTTGAGATCTCTCCACAGAAAGCGTTTCCAGACTTCCCCTTCAACACACGAGTTTAACTCTGTAAGTTGAATGCACACATTGATGACCGTTCTGTTACGTAGCTCCGTTTTGGTTTTAGAAGCAGACAGTTCTCCTTACAGCATATACTCCCATTCACTGAGAAATGTCCAAACGCAGCTCTTACCAGAAACGTGTTTCTAACTCCTGAATCTAAAGGGAGATTTAACTCACTTAGCTGAACAAACGCACAGCAGAGCAGATTGAAGGATACGTTTCTTCTGTGTTTTAGGCAGAGTTTTACTGCTATTTCGTTATATGCGGGAATAGTGCTGGAAATGCCTGTTTTGAGATCTCTCCACAGAAAGCGTTTCCAGACTTCCCCTTCAACACACGAGTTTAACTCTGTAAGTTGAATGCACACACTGAAGACCGTTCTGTCAGGTAGCTCCGTTTTGGTTTTAGAAGCAGACAGTTCTCCTTACAGCATATACTCCCATTCACTGAGAAATGTCCAAACGCAGCTCTTACCAGAAACGTGTTTCTAACTCCTGAATCTAAAGGGAGATTTAACTCACTTAGCTGAACAAACGCACAGCAGAGCAGATTGAATGATACGTTTCTTCTGTGTTTTAGGCAGAGTTTTACTGCTATTTCGTTATATGCGGGAATAGTGCTGGAAATGCCTGGAAATGCCTGTTTTGAGATCTCTCCACAGAAAGCGTTTCCAGACTTCCCCTTCAACACACGAGTTTAACTCTGTAAGTTGAATGCACACATTGAAGTCCGTTCTGTTACGTAGCTCCGTTTTGGTTTTAGAAGCAGACAGTTCTCCTTACAGCATATACTCCCATTCACTGAGAAATGTCCAAACGCAGCTCTTACCAGAAACTTGTTTCTAACTCCTGAATCTAAAGGGAGATTTAACTCACTTAGCTGAACAAACGCACAGCAGAGCAGATTGAAGGATACGTTTCTTCTGTGTTTTAGGCAGAGTTTTACTGCTATTTCGTTATATGCGGGAATAGTGCTGGAAATGCCTGGAAATGCCTGTTTTGAGATCTCTCCACAGAAAGCGTTTCCAGACTTCCCCTTCAACACACGAGTTTAACTCTGTAAGTTGAATGCACACATTGAAGACCGTTCTGTTAGGTAGCTCCGTTTTGGTTTTAGAAGCAGACAGTTCTCCTTACAGCATATACTCCCATTCACTGAGAAATGTCCAAACGCAGCTCTTACCAGAAACGTGTTTCTAACTCCTGAATCTAAAGGGAGATTTAACTCACTTAGCTGAACAAACGCACAGCAGAGCAGATTGAAGGATACGTTTCTTCTGTGTTTTAGGCAGAGTTTTACTGCTATTTCGTTATATGCGGGAATAGTGCTGGAAATGCCTGTTTTGAGATCTCTCCACAGAAAGCGTTTCCAGACTTCCCCTTCAACACACGAGTTTAACTCTGTAAGTTGAATGCACACATTGAAGACCGTTCTGTTAGGTAGCTCCGTTTTGGTTTTAGAAGCAGACAGTTCTCCTTACAGCATATACTCCCATTCACTGAGAAATGTCCAAACGCAGCTCTTACCAGAAACGTGTTTCTAACTCCTGAATCTAAAGGGAGATTTAACTCACTTAGCTGAACAAACGCACAGCAGAGCAGATTGAAGGATACGTTTCTTCTGTGTTTTAGGCAGAGTTTTACTGCTATTTCGTTATATGCGGGAATAGTGCTGGAAATGCCTGGAAATGCCTGTTTTGAGATCTCTCCACAGAAAGCGTTTCCAGACTTCCCCTTCAACACACGAGTTTAACTCTGTAAGTTGAATGCACACATTGAAGACCGTTCTGTTAGGTAGCTCCGTTTTGGTTTTAGAAGCAGACAGTTCTCCTTACAGCATATACTCCCATTCACTGAGAAATGTCCAAACGCAGCTCTTACCAGAAACGTGTTTCTAACTCCTGAATCTAAAGGGAGATTTAACTCACTTAGCTGAACAAACGCACAGCAGAGCAGATTGAAGGATACGTTTCTTCTGTGTTTTAGGCAGAGTTTTACTGCTATTTCGTTATATGCGGGAATAGTGCTGGAAATGCCTGGAAATGCCTGTTTTGAGATCTCTCCACAGAAAGCGTTTCCAGACTTCCCCTTCAACACACGAGTTTAACTCTGTAAGTTGAATGCACACATTGAAGACCGTTCTGTTAGGTAGCTCCGTTTTGGTTTTAGAAGCAGACAGTTCTCCTTACAGCATATACTCCCATTCACTGAGAAATGTCCAAACGCAGCTCTTACCAGAAACGTGTTTCTAACTCCTGAATCTAAAGGGAGATTTAACTCACTTAGCTGAACAAACGCACAGCAGAGCAGATTGAAGGATACGTTTCTTCTGTGTTTTAGGCAGAGTTTTACTGCTATTTCGTTATATGCGGGAATAGTGCTGGAAATGCCTGTTTTGAGATCTCTCCACAGAAAGCATTTCCAGACTTCCCCTTCAACACACGAGTTTAACTCTGTAAGTTGAATGCACACATTGAAGACCGTTCTGTTAGGTAGCTCCGTTTTGGTTTTAGAAGCAGACAGTTCTCCTTACAGCATATACTCCCATTCACTGAGAAATGTCCAAACGCAGCTCTTACCAGAAACGTGTTTCTAACTCCTGAATCTAAAGGGAGATTTAACTCACTTAGCTGAACAAATGCACAGCAGAGCAGATTGAAGGATACGTTTCTTCTGTGTTTTAGGCAGAGTTTTACTGCTATTTCGTTATATGCGGGAATAGTGCTGGAAATGCCTGGAATTGCCTGTTTTGAGATCTCTCCACAGAAAGCGTTTCCAGACTTCCCCTTCAACACACGAGTTTAACTCTGTAAGTTGAATGCACACATTGAAGACCGTTCTGTAAGGTAGCTCCGTTTTGGTTATAGAAGCAGACAGTTCTCCTTACAGCATATACTCCCATTCACTGAGAAATGTCCAAACGCAGCTCTTACCAGAAACGTGTTTCTAACTCCTGAATCTAAAGGGAGATTTAACTCACTTAGCTGAACAAACGCACAGCAGAGCAGATTGAAGGATACGTTTCTTCTTTGTTTTAGGCAGAGTTTTACTGCTATTTCGTTATATGCGGGAATAGTGCTGGAAATGCCTGTTTTGAGATCTCTCCACAGAAAGCGTTTCCAGACTTCCCCTTCAACACACGAGTTTAACTCTGTAAGTTGAATGCACACATTGAAGACCGTTCTGTTAGGTAGCTCCGTTTTGGTTTTAGAAGCAGACAGTTCTCCTTACAGCATATACTCCCATTCACTGAGAAATGTCCAAACGCAGCTCTTACCAGAAACGTGTTTCTAACTCCTGAATCTAAAGGGAGATTTAACTCACTTAGCTGAACAAACGCACAGCAGAGCAGATTGAAGGATACGTTTCTTCTGTGTTTTAGGCAGAGTTTTACTGCTATTTCGTTATATGCGGGAATAGTGCTGGAAATGCCTGTTTTGAGATCTCTCCACAGAAAGCGTTTCCAGACTTCCCCTTCAACACACGAGTTTAACTCTGTAAGTTGAATGCACACATTGAAGACCGTTCTGTTAGGTAGCTCCGTTTTGGTTTTAGAAGCAGACAGTTCTCCTTACAGCATATACTCCCATTCACTGAGAAATGTCCAAACGCAGCTCTTACCAGAAACGTGTTTCTAACTCCTGAATCTAAAGGGAGATTTAACTCACTTAGCTGAACAAACGCACAGCAGAGCAGATTGAAGGATACGTTTCTTCTGTGTTTTAGGCAGAGTTTTACTGCTATTTCGTTATATGCGGGAATAGTGCTGGAAATGCCTGTTTTGAGATCTCTCCACAGAAAGCGTTTCCAGACTTCCCCTTCAACACACGAGTTTAACTCTGTAAGTTGAATGCACACATTGAAGACCGTTCTGTTAGGTAGCTCCGTTTTGGTTTTAGAAGCAGACAGTTCTCCTTACAGCATATATCCCATTCACTGAGAAATGTCCAAACGCAGCTCTTACCAGAAACGTGTTTCTAACTCCTGAATCTAAAGGGAGATTTAACTCACTTAGCTGAACAAACGCACAGCAGAGCAGATTGAAGGATACGTTTCTTCTGTGTTTTAGGCAGAGTTTTACTGCTATTTCGTTATATGCGGGAATAGTGCTGGAAATGCCTGGAAATGCCTGTTTTGAGATCTCTCCACAGAAAGCGTTTCCAGACTTCCCCTTCAACACACGAGTTTAACTCTGTAAGTTGAATGCACACATTGAAGACCGTTCTGTTAGGTAGCTCCGTTTTGGTTTTAGAAGCAGACAGTTCTCCTTACAGCATATACTCCCATTCACTGAGAAATGTCCAAACGCAGCTCTTACCAGAAACGTGTTTCTAACTCCTGAATCTAAAGGGAGATTTAACTCACTTAGCTGAACAAACGCACAGCAGAGCAGATTGAAGGATACGTTTCTTCTGTGTTTTAGGCAGAGTTTTACTGCTATTTCGTTATATGCGGGAATAGTGCTGGAAATGCCTGGAAATGCCTGTTTTGAGATCTCTCCACAGAAAGCGTTTCCAGACTTCCCCTTCAACACACGAGTTTAACTCTGTAAGTTGAATGCACACATTGAAGACCGTTCTGTTACGTAGCTCCGTTTTGGTTTTAGAAGCAGACAGTTCTCCTTACAGCATATACTCCCATTCACTGAGAAATGTCCAAACGCAGCTCTTACCAGAAACGTGTTTCTAACTCCTGAATCTAAAGGGAGATTTAACTCACTTAGCTGAACAAACGCACAGCAGAGCAGATTGAAGGATACGTTTCTTCTGTGTTTTAGGCAGAGTTTTACTGCTATTTCGTTATATGCGGGAATAGTGCTGGAAATGCCTGTTTTGAGATCTCTCCACAGAAAGCGTTTCCAGACTTCCCCTTCAACACACGAGTTTAACTCTGTAAGTTGAATGCACACATTGAAGACCGTTCTGTTACGTAGCTCCGTTTTGGTTTTAGAAGCAGACAGTTCTCCTTACAGCATATACTCCCATTCACTGAGAAATGTCCAAACGCAGCTCTTACCAGAAACGTGTTTCTAACTCCTGAATCTAAAGGGAGATTTAACTCACTTAGCTGAACAAACGCACAGCAGAGCAGATTGAAGGATACGTTTCTTCTGTGTTTTAGGCAGAGTTTTACTGCTATTTCGTTATATGCGGGAATAGTGCTGGAAATGCCTGTTTTGAGATCTCTCCACAGAAAGCGTTTCCAGACTTCCCCTTCAACACACGAGTTTAACTCTGTAAGTTGAATGCACACATTGAAGACCGTTCTGTTAGGTAGCTCCGTTTTGGTTTTAGAAGCAGACAGTTCTCCTTACAGCATATACTCCCATTCACTGAGAAATGTCCAAACGCAGCTCTTACCAGAAACGTGTTTCTAACTCCTGAATCTAAAGGGAGATTTAACTCACTTAGCTGAACAAACGCACAGCAGAGCAGATTGAAGGATACGTTTCTTCTGTGTTTTAGGCAGAGTTTTACTGCTATTTCGTTATATGCGGGAATAGTGCTGGAAATGCCTGTTTTGAGATCTCTCCACAGAAAGCGTTTCCAGACTTCCCCTTCAACACACGAGTTTAACTCTGTAAGTTGAATGCACACATTGAAGACCGTTCTGTTAGGTAGCTCCGTTTTGGTTTTAGAAGCAGACAGTTCTCCTTACAGCATATACTCCCATTCACTGAGAAATGTCCAAACGCAGCTCTTACCAGAAACGTGTTTCTAACTCCTGAATCTAAAGGGAGATTTAACTCACTTAGCTGAACAAACGCACAGCAGAGCAGATTGAAGGATACGTTTCTTCTGTGTTTTAGGCAGAGTTTTACTGCTATTTCGTTATATGCGGGAATAGTGCTGGAAATGCCTGTTTTGAGATCTCTCCACAGAAAGCGTTTCCAGACTTCCCCTTCAACACACGAGTTTAACTCTGTAAGTTGAATGCACACATTGAAGACCGTTCTGTTAGGTAGCTCCGTTTTGGTTTTAGAAGCAGACAGTTCTCCTTACAGCATATACTCCCATTCACTGAGAAATGTCCAAACGCAGCTCTTACCAGAAACGTGTTTCTAACTCCTGAATCTAAAGGGAGATTTAACTCACTTAGCTGAACAAACGCACAGCAGAGCAGATTGAAGGATACGTTTCTTCTGTGTTTTAGGCAGAGTTTTACTGCTATTTCGTTATATGCGGGAATAGTGCTGGAAATGCCTGTTTTGAGATCTCTCCACAGAAAGCGTTTCCAGACTTCCCCTTCAACACACGAGTTTAACTCTGTAAGTTGAATGCACACATTGAAGACCGTTCTGTTAGGTAGCTCCGTTTTGGTTTTAGAAGCAGACAGTTCTCCTTACAGCATATACTCCCATTCACTGAGAAATGTCCAAACGCAGCTCTTACCAGAAACGTGTTTCTAACTCCTGAATCTAAAGGGAGATTTAACTCACTTAGCTGAACATACGCACAGCAGAGCAGATTGAAGGATACGTTTCTTCTGTGTTTTAGGCAGAGTTTTACTGCTCTTTCGTTATATGCGGGAATAGTGATGGAAATGCCTGGAAATGCCTGTTTTGAGATCTCTCCACAGAAAGCGTTTCCAGACTTCCCCTTCAACACACGAGTTTAACTCTGTAAGTTGAATGCACACATTGAAGACCGTTCTGTTAGGTAGCTCCGTTTTGGTTTTAGAAGCAGACAGTTCTCCTTACAGCATATACTCCCATTCACTGAGAAATGTCCAAACGCAGCTCTTACCAGAAACGTGTTTCTAACTCCTGAATCTAAAGGGAGATTTAACTCACTTAGCTGAACAAACGCACAGCAGAGCAGATTGAAGGATACGTTTCTTCTGTGTTTTAGGCAGAGTTTTACTGCTATTTCGTTATATGCGGGAATAGTGCTGGAAATGCCTGTTTTGAGATCTCTCCACAGAAAGCGTTTCCAGACTTCCCCTTCAACACACGAGTTTAACTCTGTAAGTTGAATGCACACATTGAAGACCGTTCTGTTAGGTAGCTCCGTTTTGGTTTTAGAAGCAGACAGTTCTCCTTACAGCATATACTCCCATTCACTGAGAAATGTCCAAACGCAGCTCTTACCAGAAACGTGTTTCTAACTCCTGAATCTAAAGGGAGATTTAACTCACTTAGCTGAACAAACGCACAGCAGAGCAGATTGAAGGATACGTTTCTTCTGTGTTTTAGGCAGAGTTTTACTGCTATTTCGTTATATGCGGGAATAGTGCTGGAAATGCCTGTTTTGAGATCTCTCCACAGAAAGCGTTTCCAGACTTCCCCTTCAACACACGAGTTTAACTCTGTAAGTTGAATGCACACATTGAAGACCGTTCTGTTAGGTAGCTCCGTTTTGGTTTTAGAAGCAGACAGTTCTCCTTACAGCATATACTCCCATTCACTGAGAAATGTCCAAACGCAGCTCTTACCAGAAACGTGTTTCTAACTCCTGAATCTAAAGGGAGATTTAACTCACTTAGCTGAACAAACGCACAGCAGAGCAGATTGAAGGATACGTTTCTTCTGTGTTTTAGGCAGAGTTTTACTGCTATTTCGTTATATGCGGGAATAGTGCTGGAAATGCCTGGAAATGCCTGTTTTGAGATCTCTCCACAGAAAGCGTTTCCAGACTTCCCCTTCAACACACGAGTTTAACTCTGTAAGTTGAATGCACACATTGAAGACCGTTCTGTTAGGTAGCTCCGTTTTGGTTTTAGAGGCAGACAGTTCTCCTTACAGCATATACTCCCATTCACTGAGAAACGTCCAAACGCAGCTCTTACCAGAAACGTGTTTCTAACTCCTGAATCTAAAGGGAGATTTAACTCACTTAGCTGAACAAACGCACAGCAGAGCAGATTGAAGGATACGTTTCTTCTGTGTTTTAGGCAGAGTTTTACTGCTATTTCGTTATATGCGGGAATAGTGCTGGAAATGCCTGTTTTGAGATCTCTCCACAGAAAGCGTTTCCAGACTTCCCCTTCAACACATGAGTTTAACTCTGTAAGTTGAATGCACACATTGAAGACCGTTCTGTTAGGTAGCTCCGTTTTGGTTTTAGAAGCAGACAGTTCTCCTTACAGCATATACTCCCATTCACTGAGAAATGTCCAAACGCAGCTCTTACCAGAAACGTGTTTCTAACTCCTGAATCTAAAGGGAGATTTAACTCCCTTAGCTGAACAAACGCACAGCAGAGCAGATTGAAGGATACGTTTCTTCTGTGTTTTAGGCAGAGTTTTACTGCTATTTCGTTATATGCGGGAATAGTGCTGGAAATGCCTGTTTTGAGATCTCTCCACAGAAAGCGTTTCCAGACTTCCCCTTCAACACACGAGTTTAACTCTGTAAGTTGAATGCACACATTGAAGACCGTTCTGTTAGGTAGCTCCGTTTTGGTTTTAGAAGCAGACAGTTCTCCTTACAGCATATACTCCCATTCACTGAGAAATGTCCAAACGCAGCTCTTACCAGAAACGTGTTTCTAACTCCTGAATCTAAAGGGAGATTTAACTCACTTAGCTGAACAAACGCACAGCAGAGCAGATTGAAGGATACGTTTCTTCTGTGTTTTAGGCAGAGTTTTACTGCTATTTCGTTATATGCGGGAATAGTGCTGGAAATGCCTGGAAATGCCTGTTTTGAGATCTCTCCACAGAAAGCGTTTCCAGACTTCCCCTTCAACACACGAGTTTAACTCTGTAAGTTGAATGCACACATTGAAGACCGTTCTGTTAGGTAGCTCCGTTTTGGTTTTAGAAGCAGACAGTTCTCCTTACAGCATATACTCCCATTCACTGAGAAATGTCAAAACGCAGCTCTTACCAGAAACGTGTTTCTAACTCCTGAATCTAAAGGGAGATTTAACTCACTTAGCTGAACAAACGCACAGCAGAGCAGATTGAAGGATACGTTTCTTCTGTGTTTTAGGCAGAGTTTTACTGCTATTTCGTTATATGCGGGAATAGTGCTGGAAATGCCTGGAAATGCCTGTTTTGAGATCTCTCCACAGAAAGCGTTTCCAGACTTCCCCTTCAACACACGAGTTTAACTCTGTAAGTTGAATGCACACATTGAAGACCGTTCTGTTAGGTAGCTCCGTTTTGGTTTTAGAAGCAGACAGTTCTCCTTACAGCATATACTCCCATTCACTGAGAAATGTCCAAACGCAGCTCTTACCAGAAACGTGTTTCTAACTCCTGAATCTAAAGGGAGATTTAACTCACTTAGCTGAACAAACGCACAGCAGAGCAGATTGAAGGATACGTTTCTTCTGTGTTTTAGGCAGAGTTTTACTGCTATTTCGTTATATGCGGGAATAGTGCTGGAAATGCCTGTTTTGAGATCTCTCCACAGAAAGCGTTTCCAGACTTCCCCTTCAACACAGGAATTTAACTCTGTAAGTTGAATGCACACATTGAAGACCGTTCTGTTAGGTAGCTCCGTTTTGGTTTTAGAAGCAGACAGTTCTCCTTACAGCATATACTCCCATTCACTGAGAAATGTCCAAACGCAGCTCTTACCAGAAACGTGTTTCTAACTCCTGAATCTAAAGGGAGATTTAACTCACTTAGCTGAACAAACGCACAGCAGAGCAGATTGAAGGATACGTTTCTTCTGTGTTTTAGGCAGAGTTTTACTGCTATTTCGTTATATGCGGGAATAGTGCTGGAAATGCCTGTTTTGAGATCTCTCCACAGAAAGCGTTTCCAGACTTCCCCTTCAACACACGAGTTTAACTCTGTAAGTTGAATGCACACATTGAAGACCGTTCTGTTAGGTAGCTCCGTTTTGGTTTTAGAAGCAGACAGTTCTCCTTACAGCATATACTCCCATTCACTGAGAAATGTCCAAAGGCAGCTCTTACCAGAAACGTGTTTCTAACTCCTGAATCTAAAGGGAGATTTAACTCACTTAGCTGAACAAACGCACAGCAGAGCAGATTGAAGGATACGTTTCTTCTGTGTTTTAGGCAGAGTTTTACTGCTATTTCGTTATATGCGGGAATAGTGCTGGAAATGCCTGGAAATGCCTGTTTTGAGATCTCTCCACAGAAAGCGTTACCAGACTTCCCCTTCAACACACGAATTTAACTCTGTAAGTTGAATGCACACATTGAAGACCGTTCTGTTAGGTAGCTCCGTTTTGGTTTTAGAAGCAGACAGTTCTCCTTACATCATATACTCCCATTCACTGAGAAATGTCCAAACGCAGCCCTTACCAGAAACGTGTTTCTAACTCCTGAATCTAAAGGGAGATTTAACTCACTTAGCTGAACAAACGCACAGCAGAGCAGATTGAAGGATACGTTTCTTCTGTGTTTTAGGCAGAGCTTTACTGCTATTTCGTTATATGCGGGAATAGTGCTGGAAATGCCTGGGAATGCCTGTTTTGAGATCTCTCCACAGAAAGCGTTTCCAGACTTCCCCTTCAACACACGAGTTTAACTCTGTAAGTTGAATGCACACATTGAAGACCGTTCTGTTAGGTAGCTCCGTTTTGGTTTTAGAGGCAGACAGTTCTCCTTACAGCATATACTCCCATTCACTGAGAAATGTCCAAACGCAGCTCTTACCAGAAACGTGTTTCTAACTCCTGAATCTAAAGGGAGATTTAACTCACTTAGCTGAACAAACGCACAGCAGAGCAGATTGAAGGATACGTTTCTTCTGTGTTTTAGGCAGAGTTTTACTGCTATTTCGTTATATGCGGGAATAGTGCTGGAAATGCCTGGAAATGCCTGTTTTGAGATCTCTCCACAGAAAGCGTTACCAGACTTCCCCTTCAACACACGAATTTAACTCTGTAAGTTGAATGCACACATTGAAGACCGTTCTGTTAGGTAGCTCCGTTTTGGTTTTAGAAGCAGACAGTTCTCCTTACATCATATACTCCCATTCACTGAGAAATGTCCAAACGCAGCCCTTACCAGAAACGTGTTTCTAACTCCTGAATCTAAAGGGAGATTTAACTCACTTAGCTGAACAAACGCACAGCAGAGCAGATTGAAGGATACGTTTCTTCTGTGTTTTAGGCAGAGCTTTACTGCTATTTCGTTATATGCGGGAATAGTGCTGGAAATGCCTGGGAATGCCTGTTTTGAGATCTCTCCACAGAAAGCGTTTCCAGACTTCCCCTTCAACACACGAGTTTAACTCTGTAAGTTGAATGCACACATTGAAGACCGTTCTGTTAGGTAGCTCCGTTTTGGTTTTAGAGGCAGACAGTTCTCCTTACAGCATATACTCCCATTCACTGAGAAATGTCCAAACGCAGCTCTTACCAGAAACGTGTTTCTAACTCCTGAATCTAAAGGGAGATTTAACTCACTTAGCTGAACAAACGCACAGCAGAGCAGATTGAAGGATACGTTTCTTCTGTGTTTTAGGCAGAGTTTTACTGCTATTTCGTTATATGCGGGAATAGTGCTGGAAATGCCTGGAAATGCCTGTTTTGAGATCTCTCCACAGAAAGCGTTTCCAGACTTCCCCTTCAACACACGAGTTTAACTCTGTAAGTTGAATGCACACATTGAAGACCGTTCTGTTAGGTAGCTCCGTTTTGGTTTTAGAAGCAGACAGTTCTCCTTACAGCATATACTCCCATTCACTGAGAAATGTCCAAACGCAGCTCTTACCAGAAACGTGTTTCTAACTCCTGAATCTAAAGGGAGATTTAACTCACTTAGCTGAACAAACGCACAGCAGAGCAGATTGAAGGATACGTTTCTTCTGTGTTTTAGGCAGAGTTTTACTGCTATTTCGTTATATGCGGGAATAGTGCTGGAAATGCCTGGAAATGCCTGTTTTGAGATCTCTCCACAGAAAGCGTTTCCAGACTTCCCCTTCAACACACGAGTTTAACTCTGTAAGTTGAATGCACACATTGAAGACCGTTCTGTTAGGTAGCTCCGTTTTGGTTTTAGAAGCAGACAGTTCTCCTTACAGCATATACTCCCATTCACTGAGAAATGTCCAAACGCAGCTCTTACCAGAAACGTGTTTCTAACTCCTGAATCTAAAGGGAGATTTAACTCACTTAGCTGAACAAACGCACAGCAGAGCAGATTGAAGGATACGTTTCTTCTGTGTTTTAGGCAGAGTTTTACTGCTATTTCGTTATATGCGGGAATAGTGCTGGAAATGCCTGTTTTGAGATCTCTCCACAGAAAGCGTTTCCAGACTTCCCCTTCAACACAGGAATTTAACTCTGTAAGTTGAATGCACACATTGAAGACCGTTCTGTTAGGTAGCTCCGTTTTGGTTTTAGAAGCAGACAGTTCTCCTTACAGCATATACTCCCATTCACTGAGAAATGTCCAAACGCAGCTCTTACCAGAAACGTGTTTCTAACTCCTGAATCTAAAGGGAGATTTAACTCACTTAGCTGAACAAACGCACAGCAGAGCAGATTGAAGGATACGTTTCTTCTGTGTTTTAGGCAGAGTTTTACTGCTATTTCGTTATATGCGGGAATAGTGCTGGAAATGCCTGTTTTGAGATCTCTCCACAGAAAGCGTTTCCAGACTTCCCCTTCAACACACGAGTTTAACTCTGTAAGTTGAATGCACACATTGAAGACCGTTCTGTTAGGTAGCTCCGTTTTGGTTTTAGAAGCAGACAGTTCTCCTTACAGCATATACTCCCATTCACTGAGAAATGTCCAAAGGCAGCTCTTACCAGAAACGTGTTTCTAACTCCTGAATCTAAAGGGAGATTTAACTCACTTAGCTGAACAAACGCACAGCAGAGCAGATTGAAGGATACGTTTCTTCTGTGTTTTAGGCAGAGTTTTACTGCTATTTCGTTATATGCGGGAATAGTGCTGGAAATGCCTGGAAATGCCTGTTTTGAGATCTCTCCACAGAAAGCGTTACCAGACTTCCCCTTCAACACACGAATTTAACTCTGTAAGTTGAATGCACACATTGAAGACCGTTCTGTTAGGTAGCTCCGTTTTGGTTTTAGAAGCAGACAGTTCTCCTTACATCATATACTCCCATTCACTGAGAAATGTCCAAACGCAGCCCTTACCAGAAACGTGTTTCTAACTCCTGAATCTAAAGGGAGATTTAACTCACTTAGCTGAACAAACGCACAGCAGAGCAGATTGAAGGATACGTTTCTTCTGTGTTTTAGGCAGAGCTTTACTGCTATTTCGTTATATGCGGGAATAGTGCTGGAAATGCCTGGGAATGCCTGTTTTGAGATCTCTCCACAGAAAGCGTTTCCAGACTTCCCCTTCAACACACGAGTTTAACTCTGTAAGTTGAATGCACACATTGAAGACCGTTCTGTTAGGTAGCTCCGTTTTGGTTTTAGAAGCAGACAGTTCTCCTTACAGCATATACTCCCATTCACTGAGAAATGTCCAAACGCAGCTCTTACCAGAAACGTGTTTCTAACTCCTGAATCTAAAGGGAGATTTAACTCACTTAGCTGAACAAACGCGCAGCAGAGCAGATTGAAGGATACGTTTCTTCTGTGTTTTAGGCAGAGTTTTACTGCTATTTCGTTATATGCGGGAATAGTGCTGGAAATGCCTGTTTTGAGATCTCTCCACAGAAAGCGTTTCCAGACTTCCCCTTCAACACACGAGTTTAACTCTGTAAGTTGAATGCACACATTGAAGACCGTTCTGTTAGGTAGCTCCGTTTTGGTTTTAGAAGCAGACAGTTCTCCTTAGAGCATATACTCCCATTCACTGAGAAATGTCCAAACGCAGCTCTTACCAGAAACGTGTTTCTAACTCCTGAATCTAAAGGGAGATTTAACTCACTTAGCTGAACAAACGCACAGCAGAGCAGATCGAAGGATACGTTTCTTCTGTGTTTTAGGCAGAGTTTTACTGCTATTTCGTTATATGCAGGAATAGTGCTGGAAATGCCTGTTTTGAGATCTCTCCACAGAAAGCGTTTCCAGACTTCCCCTTCAACACACGAGTTTAACTCTGTAAGTTGAATGCACACATTGAAGACCGTTCTGTTAGGTAGCTCCGTTTTGGTTTTAGAAGCAGACAGTTCTCCTTACAGCATATACTCCCATTCACTGAGAAATGTCCAAACGCAGCTCTTACCAGAAACGTGTTTCTAACTCCTGAATCTAAAGGGAGATTTAACTCACTTAGCTGAACAAACGCACAGCAGAGCAGATTGAAGGATACGTTTCTTCTGTGTTTTAGGCAGAGTTTTACTGCTATTTCGTTATATGCGGGAATAGTGCTGGAAATGCCTGTTTTGAGATCTCTCCACAGAAAGCGTTTCCAGACTTCCCCTTCAACACACGAGTTTAACTCTGTAAGTTGAATGCACACATTGAAGACCGTTCTGTTAGGTAGCTCCGTTTTGGTTTTAGAAGCAGACAGTTCTCCTTACAGCATATACTCCCATTCACTGAGAAATGTCCAAACGCAGCTCTTACCAGAAACGTGTTTCTAACTCCTGAATCTAAAGGGAGATTTAACTCACTTAGCTGAACAAACGCACAGCAGAGCAGATTGAAGGATACGTTTCTTCTGTGTTTTAGGCAGAGTTTTACTGCTATTTCGTTATATGCGGGAATAGTGCTGGAAATGCCTGGAAATGCCTGTTTTGAGATCTCTCCACAGAAAGCGTTTCCAGACTTCCCCTTCAACACACGAGTTTAACTCTGTAAGTTGAATGCACACATTGAAGACCGTTCTGTTAGGTAGCTCCGTTTTGGTTTTAGAGGCAGACAGTTCTCCTTACAGCATATACTCCCATTCACTGAGAAATGTCCAAACGCAGCTCTTACCAGAAACGTGTTTCTAACTCCTGAATCTAAAGGGAGATTTAACTCACTTAGCTGAACAAACGCACAGCAGAGCAGATTGAACGATACGTTTCTTCTGTGTTTTAGGCAGAGTTTTACTGCTATTTCGTTATATGCGGGAATAGTGCTGGAAATGCCTGTTTTGAGATCTCTCCACAGAAAGCGTTTCCAGACTTCCCCTTCAACACACGAGTTTAACTCTGTAAGTTGAATGCACACATTGAAGACCGTTCTGTTAGGTAGCTCCGTTTTGGTTTTAGAAGCAGACAGTTCTCCTTACAGCATATACTCCCATTCACTGAGAAATGTCCAAACGCAGCTCTTACCAGAAACGTGTTTCTAACTCCTGAATCTAAAGGGAGATTTAACTCACTTAGCTGAACAAACGCACAGCAGAGCAGATTGAAGGATACGTTTCTTCTGTGTTTTAGGCAGAGTTTTACTGCTATTTCGTTATATGCGGGAATAGTGTTGGAAATGCCTGGAAATGCCTGTTTTGAGATCTCTCCACAGAAAGCGTTTCCAGACTTCCCCTTCAACACACGAGTTTAACTCTGTAAGTTGAATGCACACATTGAAGACCGTTCTGTTAGGTAGCTCCGTTTTGGTTTTAGAAGCAGACAGTTCTCCTTACAGCATATACTCCCATTCACTGAGAAATGTCCAAACGCAGCTCTTACCAGAAACGTGTTTCTAACTCCTGAATCTAAAGGGAGATTTAACTCACTTAGCTGAACAAACGCACAGCAGAGCAGATTGAAGGATACGTTTCTTCTGTGTTTTAGGCAGAGTTTTACTGCTATTTCGTTATATGCGGGAATAGTGCTGGAAATGCCTGGAAATGCCTGTTTTGAGATCTCTCCACAGAAAGCGTTTCCAGACTTCCCCTTCAACACACGAATTTAACTCTGTAAGTTGAATGCACACATTGAAGACCGCTCTGTTACGTAGCTCCGTTTTGGTTTTAGAAGCAGACAGTTCTCCTTACAGCATATACTCCCATTCACTGAGAAATGTCCAAACGCAGCTCTTACCAGAAACGTGTTTCTAACTTCTGAATCTAAAGGGAGATTTAACTCACTTAGCTGAACAAACGCACAGCAGAGCAGATTGAAGGATACGTTTCTTCTGTGTTTTAGGCAGAGTTTTACTGCTATTTCGTTATATGCGGGAATAGTGCTGGAAATGCCTGTTTTGAGATCTCTCCACAGAAAGCGTTTCCAGACTTCCCCTTCAACACACGAGTTTAACTCTGTAAGTTGAATGCACACATTGAAGACCGTTCTGTTAGGTAGCTCCGTTTTGGTTTTAGAAGCAGACAGTTCTCCTTACAGCATATACTCCCATTCACTGAGAAATGTCCAAACGCAGCTCTTACCAGAAACGTGTTTCTAACTCCTGAATCTAAAGGGAGATTTAACTCACTTAGCTGAACAAACGCACAGCAGAGCACATTGAAGGATACGTTTCTTCTGTGTTTTAGGCAGAGCCTTACTGCTATTTCGTTATATGCGGGAATAGTGCTGGAAATGCCTGGAAATGCCTGTTTTGAGATCTCTCCACAGAAAGCGTTTCCAGACTTCCCCTTCAACACACGAGTTTAACTCTGTAAGTTGAATGCACACATTGAAGACCGTTCTGTTAGGTAGCTCCGTTTTGGTTTTAGAAGCAGACAGTTCTCCTTACAGCATATACTCCCATTCACTGAGAAATGTCCAAACGCAGCTCTTACCAGAAACGTGTTTCTAACTCCTGAATCTAAAGGGAGATTTAACTCACTTAGCTGAACAAACGCACAGCAGAGCAGATTGAAGGATACGTTTCTTCTGTGTTTTAGGCAGAGTTTTACTGCTATTTCGTTATATGCGGGAATAGTGCTGGAAATGCCTGTTTTGAGATCTCTCCACAGAAAGCGTTTCCAGACTTCCCCTTCAACACACGAGTTTAACTCTGTAAGTTGAATGCACACATTGAAAACCGTTCTGTTAGGTAGCTCCGTTTTGGTTTTAGAAGCAGACAGTTCTCCTTACAGCATATACTCCCATTCACTGAGAAATGTCCAAACGCAGCTGTTACCAGAAACGTGTTTCTAACTCCTGAATCTAAAGGGAGATTTAACTCACTTAGCTGAACAAACGCACAGCAGAGCAGATTGAAGGATACGTTTCTTCTGTGTTTTAGGCAGAGTTTTACTGCTATTTCGTTATATGCGGGAATAGTGCTGGAAATGCCTGGAAATGCCTGTTTTGAGATCTCTCCACAGAAAGCGTTTCCAGACTTCCCCTTCAACACACGAGTTTAACTCTGTAAGTTGAATGCACACATTGAAGACCGCTCTGTTACGTAGCTCCGTTTTGGTTTTAGAAGCAGACAGTTCTCCTTACAGCATATACTCCCATTCACTGAGAAATGTCCAAACGCAGCTCTTACCAGAAACGTGTTTCTAACTTCTGAATCTAAAGGGAGATTTAACTCACTTAGCTGAACAAACGCACAGCAGAGCAGATTGAAGGATACGTTTCTTCTGTGTTTTAGGCAGAGTTTTACTGCTATTTCGTTATATGCGGGAATAGTGCTGGAAATGCCTGTTTTGAGATCTCTCCACAGAAAGCGTTTCCAGACTTCCCCTTCAACACACGAGTTTAACTCTGTAAGTTGAATGCACACATTGAAGACCGTTCTGTTAGGTAGCTCCGTTTTGGTTTTAGAAGCAGACAGTTCTCCTTACAGCATATACTCCCATTCACTGAGAAATGTCCAAACGCAGCTCTTACCAGAAACGTGTTTCTAACTCCTGAATCTAAAGGGAGATTTAACTCACTTAGCTGAACAAACGCACAGCAGAGCACATTGAAGGATACGTTTCTTCTGTGTTTTAGGCAGAGCCTTACTGCTATTTCGTTATATGCGGGAATAGTGCTGGAAATGCCTGGAAATGCCTGTTTTGAGATCTCTCCACAGAAAGCGTTTCCAGACTTCCCCTTCAACACACGAGTTTAACTCTGTAAGTTGAATGCACACATTGAAGACCGTTCTGTTAGGTAGCTCCGTTTTGGTTTTAGAAGCAGACAGTTCTCCTTACAGCATATACTCCCATTCACTGAGAAATGTCCAAACGCAGCTCTTACCAGAAACGTGTTTCTAACTCCTGAATCTAAAGGGAGATTTAACTCACTTAGCTGAACAAACGCACAGCAGAGCAGATTGAAGGATACGTTTCTTCTGTGTTTTAGGCAGAGTTTTACTGCTATTTCGTTATATGCGGGAATAGTGCTGGAAATGCCTGTTTTGAGATCTCTCCACAGAAAGCGTTTCCAGACTTCCCCTTCAACACACGAGTTTAACTCTGTAAGTTGAATGCACACATTGAAAACCGTTCTGTTAGGTAGCTCCGTTTTGGTTTTAGAAGCAGACAGTTCTCCTTACAGCATATACTCCCATTCACTGAGAAATGTCCAAACGCAGCTCTTACCAGAAACGTGTTTCTAACTCCTGAATCTAAAGGGAGATTTAACTCACTTAGCTGAACAAACGCACAGCAGAGCAGATTGAAGGATACGTTTCTTCTGTGTTTTAGGCAGAGTTTTACTGCTATTTCGTTATATGCGGGAATAGTGCTGGAAATGCCTGGAAATGCCTGTTTTGAGATCTCTCCACAGAAAGCGTTTCCAGACTTCCCCTTCAACACACGAGTTTAACTCTGTAAGTTGAATGCACACATTGAAGACCGCTCTGTTACGTAGCTCCGTTTTGGTTTTAGAAGCAGACAGTTCTCCTTACAGCATATACTCCCATTCACTGAGAAATGTCCAAACGCAGCTCTTACCAGAAACGTGTTTCTAACTTCTGAATCTAAAGGGAGATTTAACTCACTTAGCTGAACAAACGCACAGCAGAGCAGATTGAAGGATACGTTTCTTCTGTGTTTTAGGCAGAGTTTTACTGCTATTTCGTTATATGCGGGAATAGTGCTGGAAATGCCTGTTTTGAGATCTCTCCACAGAAAGCGTTTCCAGACTTCCCCTTCAACACACGAGTTTAACTCTGTAAGTTGAATGCACACATTGAAGACCGTTCTGTTAGGTAGCTCCGTTTTGGTTTTAGAAGCAGACAGTTCTCCTTACAGCATATACTCCCATTCACTGAGAAATGTCCAAACGCAGCTCTTACCAGAAACGTGTTTCTAACTCCTGAATCTAAAGGGAGATTTAACTCACTTAGCTGAACAAACGCACAGCAGAGCAGATTGAAGGATACGTTTCTTCTATGTTTTAGGCAGAGCCTTACTGCTATTTCGTTATATGCGGGAATAGTGCTGGAAATGCCTGGAAATGCCTGTTTTGAGATCTCTCCACAGAAAGCGTTTCCAGACTTCCCCTTCAACACACGAGTTTAACTCTGTAAGTTGAATGCACACATTGAAGACCGTTCTGTTAGGTAGCTCCGTTTTGGTTTTAGAAGCAGACAGTTCTCCTTACAGCATATACTCCCATTCACTGAGAAATGTCCAAACGCAGCTCTTACCAGAAACGTGTTTCTAACTCCTGAATCTAAAGGGAGATTTAACTCACTTAGCTGAACAAACGCACAGCAGAGCAGATTGAAGGATACGTTTCTTCTGTGTTTTAGGCAGAGTTTTACTGCTATTTCGTTATATGCGGGAATAGTGCTGGAAATGCCTGTTTTGAGATCTCTCCACAGAAAGCGTTTCCAGACTTCCCCTTCAACACATGAGTTTAACTCTGTAAGTTGAATGCACACATTGAAGACCGTTCTGTTAGGTAGCTCCGTTTTGGTTTTAGAAGCAGACAGTTCTCCTTACAGCATATACTCCCATTCACTGAGAAATGTCCAAACGCAGCTCTTACCAGAAACGTGTTTCTAACTCCTGAATCTAAAGGGAGATTTAACTCCCTTAGCTGAACAAGCGCACAGCAGAGCAGATTGAAGGATACGTTTCTTCTGTGTTTTAGGCAGAGTTTTACTGCTATTTCGTTATATGCGGGAATAGTGCTGGAAATGCCTGTTTTGAGATCTCTCCACAGAAAGCGTTTCCAGACTTCCCCTTCAACACACGAGTTTAACTCTGTAAGTTGAATGCACACATTGAAGACCGTTCTGTTAGGTAGCTCCGTTTTGGTTTTAGAAGCAGACAGTTCTCCTTACAGCATATACTCCCATTCACTGAGAAATGTCCAAACGCAGCTCTTACCAGAAACGTGTTTCTAACTCCTGAATCTAAAGGGAGATTTAACTCACTTAGCTGAACAAACGCACAGCAGAGCAGATTGAAGGATACGTTTCTTCTGTGTTTTAGGCAGAGTTTTACTGCTATTTCGTTATATGCGGGAATAGTGCTGGAAATGCCTGGAAATGCCTGTTTTGAGATCTCTCCACAGAAAGCGTTTCCAGACTTCCCCTTCAACACACGAGTTTAACTCTGTAAGTTGAATGCACACATTGAAGACCGCTCTGTTACGTAGCTCCGTTTTGGTTTTAGAAGCAGACAGTTCTCCTTACAGCATATACTCCCATTCACTGAGAAATGTCCAAACGCAGCTCTTACCAGAAACGTGTTTCTAACTTCTGAATCTAAAGGGAGATTTAACTCACTTAGCTGAACAAACGCACAGCAGAGCAGATTGAAGGATACGTTTCTTCTGTGTTTTAGGCAGAGTTTTACTGCTATTTCGTTATATGCGGGAATAGTGCTGGAAATGCCTGTTTTGAGATCTCTCCACAGAAAGCGTTTCCAGACTTCCCCTTCAACACACGAGTTTAACTCTGTAAGTTGAATGCACACATTGAAGACCGTTCTGTTAGGTAGCTCCGTTTTGGTTTTAGAAGCAGACAGTTCTCCTTACAGCATATACTCCCATTCACTGAGAAATGTCCAAACGCAGCTCTTACCAGAAACGTGTTTCTAACTCCTGAATCTAAAGGGAGATTTAACTCACTTAGCTGAACAAACGCACAGCAGAGCACATTGAAGGATACGTTTCTTCTGTGTTTTAGGCAGAGCCTTACTGCTATTTCGTTATATGAGGGAATAGTGCTGGAAATGCCTGGAAATGCCTGTTTTGAGATCTCTCCACAGAAAGCGTTTCCAGACTTCCCCTTCAACACACGAGTTTAACTCTGTAAGTTGAATGCACACATTGAAGACCGTTCTGTTAGGTAGCTCCGTTTTGGTTTTAGAAGCAGACAGTTCTCCTTACAGCATATACTCCCATTCACTGAGAAATGTCCAAACGCAGCTCTTACCAGAAACGTGTTTCTAACTCCTGAATCTAAAGGGAGATTTAACTCACTTAGCTGAACAAACGCACAGCAGAGCAGATTGAAGGATACGTTTCTTCTGTGTTTTAGGCAGAGTTTTACTGCTATTTCGTTATATGCGGGAATAGTGCTGGAAATGCCTGTTTTGAGATCTCTCCACAGAAAGCGTTTCCAGACTTCCCCTTCAACACACGAGTTTAACTCTGTAAGTTGAATGCACACATTGAAGACCGTTCTGTTAGGTAGCTCCGTTTTGGTTTTAGAAGCAGACAGTTCTCCTTACAGCATATACTCCCATTCACTGAGAAATGTCCAAACGCAGCTCTTACCAGAAACGTGTTTCTAACTCCTGAATCTAAAGGGAGATTTAACTCACTTAGCTGAACAAACGCACAGCAGAGCAGATTGAAGGATACGTTTCTTCTGTGTTTTAGGCAGAGTTTTACTGCTATTTCGTTATATGCGGGAATAGTGCTGGAAATGCCTGTTTTGAGATCTCTCCACAGAAAGCGTTTCCAGACTTCCCCTTCAACACACGAGTTTAACTCTGTAAGTTGAATGCACACATTGAAGACCGTTCTGTTAGGTAGCTCCGTTTTGGTTTTAGAAGCAGACAGTTCTCCTTACAGCATATACTCCCATTCACTGAGAAATGTCCAAACGCAGCTCTTACCAGAAACGTGTTTCTAACTCCTGAATCTAAAGGGAGATTTAACTCACTTAGCTGAACAAACGCACAGCAGAGCAGATTGAAGGATACGTTTCTTCTGTGTTTTAGGCAGAGTTTTACTGCTATTTCGTTATATGCGGGAATAGTGCTGGAAATGCCTGGAAATGCCTGTTTTGAGATCTCTCCACAGAAAGCGTTTCCAGACTTCCCCTTCAACACACGAGTTTAACTCTGTAAGTTGAATGCACACATTGAAGACCGCTCTGTTACGTAGCTCCGTTTTGGTTTTAGAAGCAGACAGTTCTCCTTACAGCATATACTCCCATTCACTGAGAAATGTCCAAACGCAGCTCTTACCAGAAACGTGTTTCTAACTTCTGAATCTAAAGGGAGATTTAACTCACTTAGCTGAACAAACGCACAGCAGAGCAGATTGAAGGATACGTTTCTTCTGTGTTTTAGGCAGAGTTTTACTGCTATTTCGTTATATGCGGGAATAGTGCTGGAAATGCCTGTTTTGAGATCTCTCCACAGAAAGCGTTTCCAGACTTCCCCTTCAACACACGAGTTTAACTCTGTAAGTTGAATGCACACATTGAAGACCGTTCTGTTAGGTAGCTCCGTTTTGGTTTTAGAAGCAGACAGTTCTCCTTACAGCATATACTCCCATTCACTGAGAAATGTCCAAACGCAGCTCTTACCAGAAACGTGTTTCTAACTCCTGAATCTAAAGGGAGATTTAACTCACTTAGCTGAACAAACGCACAGCAGAGCAGATTGAAGGATACGTTTCTTCTGTGTTTTAGGCAGAGCCTTACTGCTATTTCGTTATATGCGGGAATAGTGCTGGAAATGCCTGGAAATGCCTGTTTTGAGATCTCTCCACGGAAAGCGTTTCCAGACTTCCCCTTCAACACACGAGTTTAACTCTGTAAGTTGAATGCACACATTGAAGACCGTTCTGTTAGGTAGCTCCGTTTTGGTTTTAGAAGCAGACAGTTCTCCTTACAGCATATACTCCCATTCACTGAGAAATGTCCAAACGCAGCTCTTACCAGAAACGTGTTTCTAACTCCTGAATCTAAAGGGAGATTTAACTCCCTTAGCTGAACAAACGCACAGCAGAGCAGATTGAAGGATACGTTTCTTCTGTGTTTTAGGCAGAGTTTTACTGCTATTTCGTTATATGCGGGAATAGTGCTGGAAATGCCTGTTTTGAGATCTCTCCACAGAAAGCGTTTCCAGACTTCCCCTTCAACACACGAGTTTAACTCTGTAAGTTGAATGCACACATTGAAGACCGTTCTGTTAGGTAGCTCCGTTTTGGTTTTAGAAGCAGACAGTTCTCCTTACAGCATATACTCCCATTCACTGAGAAATGTCCAAACGCAGCCCTTACCAGAAACGTGTTTCTAACTCCTGAATCTAAAGGGAGATTTAACTCACTTAGCTGAACAAACGCACAGCAGAGCAGATTGAAGGATACGTTTCTTCTGTGTTTTAGGCAGAGTTTTACTGCTATTTCGTTATATGCGGGAATAGTGCTGGAAATGCCTGGAAATGCCTGTTTTGAGATCTCTCCACAGAAAGCGTTTCCAGACTTCCCCTTCAACACACGAGTTTAACTCTGTAAGTTGAATGCACACATTGAAGACCGTTCTGTTAGGTAGCTCCGTTTTGGTTTTAGAAGCAGACAGTTCTCCTTACAGCATATACTCCCATTCACTGAGAAATGTCCAAACGCAGCTCTTACCAGAAACGTGTTTCTAACTCCTGAATCTAAAGGGAGATTTAACTCACTTAGCTGAACAAACGCACAGCAGAGCAGATTGAAGGATACGTTTCTTCTGTGTTTTAGGCAGAATTTTACTGCTATTTCGTTATATGCGGGAATAGTGCTGGAAATGCCTGTTTTGAGATCTCTCCACAGAAAGCGTTTCCAGACTTCCCCTTCAACACACGAGTTTAACTCTGTAAGTTGAATGCACACATTGAAGACCGTTCTGTTAGGTAGCTCCGTTTTGGTTTTAGAAGCAGACAGTTCTCCTTACAGCATATACTCCCATTCACTGAGAAATGTCCAAAGGCAGCTCTTACCAGAAACGTGTTTCTAACTCCTGAATCTAAAGGGAGATTTAACTCACTTAGCTGAACAAACGCACAGCAGAGCAGATTGAAGGATACGTTTCTTCTGTGTTTTAGGCAGAGTTTTACTGCTATTTCGTTATATGCGGGAATAGTGCTGGAAATGCCTGGAAATGCCTGTTTTGAGATCTCTCCACAGAAAGCGTTACCAGACTTCCCCTTCAACACACGAATTTAACTCTGTAAGTTGAATGCACACATTGAAGACCGTTCTGTTAGGTAGCTCCGTTTTGGTTTTAGAAGCAGACAGTTCTCCTTACATCATATACTCCCATTCACTGAGAAATGTCCAAACGCAGCCCTTACCAGAAACGTGTTTCTAACTCCTGAATCTAAAGGGAGATTTAACTCACTTAGCTGAACAAACGCACAGCAGAGCAGATTGAAGGATACGTTTCTTCTGTGTTTTAGGCAGAGCTTTACTGCTATTTCGTTATATGCGGGAATAGTGCTGGAAATGCCTGGGAATGCCTGTTTTGAGATCTCTCCACAGAAAGCGTTTCCAGACTTCCCCTTCAACACACGAGTTTAACTCTGTAAGTTGAATGCACACATTGAAGACCGTTCTGTTAGGTAGCTCCGTTTTGGTTTTAGAAGCAGACAGTTCTCCTTACAGCATATACTCCCATTCACTGAGAAATGTCCAAACGCAGCTCTTACCAGAAACGTGTTTCTAACTCCTGAATCTAAAGGGAGATTTAACTCACTTAGCTGAACAAACGCACAGCAGAGCAGATTGAAGGATACGTTTCTTCTGTGTTTTAGGCAGAGTTTTACTGCTATTTCGTTATATGCGGGAATAGTGCTGGAAATGCCTGTTTTGAGATCTCTCCACAGAAAGCGTTTCCAGACTTCCCCTTCAACACACGAGTTTAACTCTGTAAGTTGAATGCACACATTGAAGACCGTTCTGTTAGGTAGCTCCGTTTTGGTTTTAGAAGCAGACAGTTCTCCTTACAGCATATACTCCCATTCACTGAGAAATGTCCAAACGCAGCTCTTACCAGAAACGTGTTTCTAACTCCTGAATCTAAAGGGAGATTTAACTCACTTAGCTGAACAAACGCACAGCAGAGCAGATTGAAGGATACGTTTCTTCTGTGTTTTAGGCAGAGTTTTACTGCTATTTCGTTATATGCGGGAATAGTGCTGGAAATGCCTGGAAATGCCTGTTTTGAGATCTCTCCACAGAAAGCGTTTCCAGACTTCCCCTTCAACACACGAGTTTAACTCTGTAAGTTGAATGCACACATTGAAGACCGTTCTGTTAGGTAGCTCCGTTTTGGTTTTAGAGGCAGACAGTTCTCCTTACAGCATATACTCCCATTCACTGAGAAATGTCCAAACGCAGCTCTTACCAGAAACGTGTTTCTAACTCCTGAATCTAAAGGGAGATTTAACTCACTTAGCTGAACAAACGCACAGCAGAGCAGATTGAACGATACGTTTCTTCTGTGTTTTAGGCAGAGTTTTACTGCTATTTCGTTATATGCGGGAATAGTGCTGGAAATGCCTGTTTTGAGATCTCTCCACAGAAAGCGTTTCCAGACTTCCCCTTCAACACACGAGTTTAACTCTGTAAGTTGAATGCACACATTGAAGACCGTTCTGTTAGGTAGCTCCGTTTTGGTTTTAGAAGCAGACAGTTCTCCTTACAGCATATACTCCCATTCACTGAGAAATGTCCAAACGCAGCTCTTACCAGAAACGTGTTTCTAACTCCTGAATCTAAAGGGAGTTTTAACTCACTTAGCTGAACAAACGCACAGCAGAGCAGATTGAAGGATACGTTTCTTCTGTGTTTTAGGCAGAGTTTTACTGCTATTTCGTTATATGCGGGAATAGTGCTGGAAATGCCTGGAAATGCCTGTTTTGAGATCTCTCCACAGAAAGCGTTTCCAGACTTCCCCTTCAACACACGAGTTTAACTCTGTAAGTTGAATGCACACATTGAAGACCGTTCTGTTAGGTAGCTCCGTTTTGGTTTTAGAAGCAGACAGTTCTCCTTACAGCATATACTCCCATTCACTGAGAAATGTCCAAACGCAGCTCTTACCAGAAACGTGTTTCTAACTCCTGAATCTAAAGGGAGATTTAACTCACTTAGCTGAACAAACGCACAGCAGAGCAGATTGAAGGATACGTTTCTTCTGTGTTTTAGGCAGAGTTTTACTGCTATTTCGTTATATGCGGGAATAGTGCTGGAAATGCCTGGAAATGCCTGTTTTGAGATCTCTCCACAGAAAGCGTTTCCAGACTTCCCCTTCAACACACGAGTTTAACTCTGTAAGTTGAATGCACACATTGAAGACCGTTCTGTTACGTAGCTCCGTTTTGGTTTTAGAAGCAGACAGTTCTCCTTACAGCATATACTCCCATTCACTGAGAAATGTCCAAACGCAGCTCTTACCAGAAACGTGTTTCTAACTCCTGAATCTAAAGGGAGATTTAACTCACTTAGCTGAACAAACGCACAGCAGAGCACATTGAAGGATACGTTTCTTCTGTGTTTTAGGCAGAGCCTTACTGCTATTTCGTTATATGCGGGAATAGTGCTGGAAATGCCTGGAAATGCCTGTTTTGAGATCTCTCCACAGAAAGCGTTTCCAGACTTCCCCTTCAACACACGAGTTTAACTCTGTAAGTTGAATGCACACATTGAAGACCGTTCTGTTAGGTAGCTCCGTTTTGGTTTTAGAAGCAGACAGTTCTCCTTACAGCATATACTCCCATTCACTGAGAAATGTCCAAACGCAGCTCTTACCAGAAACGTGTTTCTAACTCCTGAATCTAAAGGGAGATTTAACTCACTTAGCTGAACAAACGCACAGCAGAGCAGATTGAAGGATACGTTTCTTCTGTGTTTTAGGCAGAGTTTTACTGCTATTTCGTTATATGCGGGAATAGTGCTGGAAATGCCTGTTTTGAGATCTCTCCACAGAAAGCGTTTCCAGACTTCCCCTTCAACACACGAGTTTAACTCTGTAAGTTGAATGCACACATTGAAGACCGTTCTGTTAGGTAGCTCCGTTTTGGTTTTAGAAGCAGACAGTTTTCCTTACAGCATATACTCCCATTCACTGAGAAATGTCCAAACGCAGCTCTTACCAGAAACGTGTTTCTAACTCCTGAATCTAAAGGGAGATTTAACTCACTTAGCTGAACAAACGCACAGCAGAGCAGATTGAAGGATACGTTTCTTCTGTGTTTTAGGCAGAGTTTTACTGCTATTTCGTTATATGCGGGAATAGTGCTGGAAATGCCTGTTTTGAGATCTCTCCACAGAAAGCGTTTCCAGACTTCCCCTTCAACACACGAGTTTAACTCTGTAAGTTGAATGCACACATTGAAGACCGTTCTGTTAGGTAGCTCCGTTTTGGTTTTAGAAGCAGACAGTTCTCCTTACAGCATATACTCCCATTCACTGTGAAATGTCCAAACGCAGCTCTTACCAGAAACGTGTTTCTAACTCCTGAATCTAAAGGGAGATTTAACTCACTTAGCTGAAGAAACGCACAGCAGAGCAGATTGAAGGATACGTTTCTTCTGTGTTTTAGGCAGAGTTTTACTGCTATTTCGTTATATGCGGGAATAGTGCTGGAAATGCCTGGAAATGCCTGTTTTGAGATCTCTCCACAGAAAGCGTTTCCAGACTTCCCCTTCAACACACGAGTTTAACTCTGTAAGTTGAATGCACACATTGAAGACCGCTCTGTTACGTAGCTCCGTTTTGGTTTTAGAAGCAGACAGTTCTCCTTACAGCATATACTCCCATTCACTGAGAAATGTCCAAACGCAGCTCTTACCAGAAACGTGTTTCTAACTTCTGAATCTAAAGGGAGATTTAACTCACTTAGCTGAACAAACGCACAGCAGAGCAGATTGAAGGATACGTTTCTTCTGTGTTTTAGGCAGAGTTTTACTGCTATTTCGTTATATGCGGGAATAGTGCTGGAAATGCCTGTTTTGAGATCTCTCCACAGAAAGCGTTTCCAGACTTCCCCTTCAACACACGAGTTTAACTCTGTAAGTTGAATGCACACATTGAAGACCGTTCTGTTAGGTAGCTCCGTTTTGGTTTTAGAAGCAGACAGTTCTCCTTACAGCATATACTCCCATTCACTGAGAAATGTCCAAACGCAGCTCTTACCAGAAACGTGTTTCTAACTCCTGAATCTAAAGGGAGATTTAACTCACTTAGCTGAACAAACGCACAGCAGAGCACATTGAAGGATACGTTTCTTCTGTGTTTTAGGCAGAGCCTTACTGCTATTTCGTTATATGCGGGAATAGTGCTGGAAATGCCTGGAAATGCCTGTTTTGAGATCTCTCCACAGAAAGCGTTTCCAGACTTCCCCTTCAACACACGAGTTTAACTCTGTAAGTTGAATGCACACATTGAAGACCGTTCTGTTAGGTAGCCCCGTTTTGGTTTTAGAAGCAGACAGTTCTCCTTACAGCATATACTCCCATTCACTGAGAAATGTCCAAACGCAGCTCTTACCAGAAACGTGTTTCTAACTCCTGAATCTAAAGGGAGATTTAACTCACTTAGCTGAACAAACGCACAGCAGAGCAGATTGAAGGATATGTTTCTTCTGTGTTTTAGGCAGAGTTTTACTGCTATTTCGTTATATGCGGGAATAGTGCTGGAAATGCCTGTTTTGAGATCTCTCCACAGAAAGCGTTTCCAGACTTCCCCTTCAACACACGAGTTTAACTCTGTAAGTTGAATGCACACATTGAAGACCGTTCTGTTAGGTAGCTCCGTTTTGGTTTTAGAAGCAGACAGTTTTCCTTACAGCATATACTCCCATTCACTGAGAAATGTCCAAACGCAGCTCTTACCAGAAACGTGTTTCTAACTCCTGAATCTAAAGGGAGATTTAACTCACTTAGCTGAACAAACGCACAGCAGAGCAGATTGAAGGATACGTTTCTTCTGTGTTTTAGGCAGAGTTTTACTGCTATTTCGTTATATGCGGGAATAGTGCTGGAAATGCCTGTTTTGAGATCTCTCCACAGAAAGCGTTTCCAGACTTCCCCTTCAACACACGAGTTTAACTCTGTAAGTTGAATGCACACATTGAAGACCGTTCTGTTAGGTAGCTCCGTTTTGGTTTTAGAAGCAGACAGTTCTCCTTACAGCATATACTCCCATTCACTGAGAAATGTCCAAACGCAGCTCTTACCAGAAACGTGTTTCTAACTCCTGAATCTAAAGGGAGATTTAACTCACTTAGCTGAACAAACGCACAGCAGAGCAGATTGAAGGATACGTTTCTTCTGTGTTTAAGGCAGAGTTTTACTGCTATTTCGTTATATGCGGTATAGTGCTGGAAATGCCTGTTTTGAGATCTCTCCACAGAAAGCGTTTCCAGACTTCCCCTTCAACACACGAGTTTAACTCTGTAAGTTGAATGCACACATTGAAGACCGTTCTGTTAGGTAGCTCCGTTTTGGTTTTAGAAGCAGACAGTTCTCCTTACAGCATATACTCCCATTCACTGAGAAATGTCCAAACGCAGCTCTTACCAGAAACGTGTTTCTAACTCCTGAATCTAAAGGGAGATTTAACTCACTTAGCTGAACAAACGCACAGCAGAGCAGATTGAAGGATACGTTTCTTCTGTGTTTTAGGCAGAGTTTTACTGCTATTTCGTTATATGCGGGAATAGTGCTGGAAATGCCTGTTTTGAGATCTCTCCACAGAAAGCGTTTCCAGACTTCCCCTTCAACACACGAGTTTAACTATGTAAGTTGAATGCACACATTGAAGACCGTTCTGTTAGGTAGCTCCGTTTTGGTTTTAGAAGCAGACAGTTCTCCTTACAGCATATACTCCCATTCACTGAGAAATGTCCAAACGCAGCTCTTACCAGAAACGTGTTTCTAACTCCTGAATCTAAAGGGAGATTTAACTCACTTAGCTGAACAAACGCACAGCAGAGCAGATTGAAGGATACGTTTCTTCTGTGTTTTAGGCAGAGTTTTACTGCTATTTCGTTATATGCGGGAATAGTGCTGGAAATGCCTGGAAATGCCTGTTTTGAGATCTCTCCACAGAAAGCGTTTCCAGACTTCCCCTTCAACACACGAGTTTAACTCTGTAAGTTGAATGCACACATTGAAGACCGTTCTGTTAGGTAGCTCCGTTTTGGTTTTAGAAGCAGACAGTTCTCCTTACAGCATATACTCCCATTCACTGAGAAATGTCCAAACGCAGCTCTTACCAGAAACGTGTTTCTAACTCCTGAATCTAAAGGGAGATTTAACTCACTTAGCTGAACAAACGCACAGCAGAGCAGATTGAAGGATACGTTTCTTCTGTGTTTTAGGCAGAGTTTTACTGCTATTTCGTTATATGCGGGAATAGTGCTGGAAATGCCTGTTTTGAGATCTCTCCACAGAAAGCGTTTCCAGACTTCCCCTTCAACACACGAGTTTAACTATGTAAGTTGAATGCACACATTGAAGACCGTTCTGTTAGGTAGCTCCGTTTTGGTTTTAGAAGCAGACAGTTCTCCTTACAGCATATACTCCCATTCACTGAGAAATGTCCAAACGCAGCTCTTACCAGAAACGTGTTTCTAACTCCTGAATCTAAAGGGAGATTTAACTCACTTAGCTGAACAAACGCACAGCAGAGCAGATTGAAGGATACGTTTCTTCTGTGTTTTAGGCAGAGCCTTACTGCTATTTCGTTATATGCGGGAATAGTGCTGGAAATGCCTGGAAATGCCTGTTTTGAGATCTCTCCACAGAAAGCGTTTCCAGACTTCCCCTTCAACACACGAGTTTAACTCTGTAAGTTGAATGCACACATTGAAGACCGTTCTGTTAGGTAGCTCCGTTTTGGTTTTAGAAGCAGACAGTTCTCCTTACAGCATATACTCCCATTCACTGAGAAATGTCCAAACGCAGCTCTTACCAGAAACGTGTTTCTAACTCCTGAATCTAAAGGGAGATTTAACTCACTTAGCTGAACAAACGCACAGCAGAGCAGATTGAAGGATACGTTTCTTCTGTGTTTTAGGCAGAGTTTTACTGCTATTTCGTTATATGCGGGAATAGTGCTGGAAATGCCTGTTTTGAGATCTCTCCACAGAAAGCGTTTCCAGACTTCCCCTTCAACACACGAGTTTAACTCTGTAAGTTGAATGCACACATTGAAGACCGTTCTGTTAGGTAGCTCCGTTTTGGTTTTAGAAGCAGACAGTTTTCCTTACAGCATATACTCCCATTCACTGAGAAATGTCCAAACGCAGCTCTTACCAGAAACGTGTTTCTAACTCCTGAATCTAAAGGGAGATTTAACTCACTTAGCTGAACAAACGCACAGCAGAGCAGATTGAAGGATACGTTTCTTCTGTGTTTTAGGCAGAGTTTTACTGCTATTTCGTTATATGCGGGAATAGTGCTGGAAATGCCTGTTTTGAGATCTCTCCACAGAAAGCGTTTCCAGACTTCCCCTTCAACACACGAGTTTAACTCTGTAAGTTGAATGCACACATTGAAGACCGTTCTGTTAGGTAGCTCCGTTTTGGTTTTAGAAGCAGACAGTTCTCCTTACAGCATATACTCCCATTCACTGTGAAATGTCCAAACGCAGCTCTTACCAGAAACGTGTTTCTAACTCCTGAATCTAAAGGGAGATTTAACTCACTTAGCTGAAGAAACGCACAGCAGAGCAGATTGAAGGATACGTTTCTTCTGTGTTTTAGGCAGAGTTTTACTGCTATTTCGTTATATGCGGGAATAGTGCTGGAAATGCCTGGAAATGCCTGTTTTGAGATCTCTCCACAGAAAGCGTTTCCAGACTTCCCCTTCAACACACGAGTTTAACTCTGTAAGTTGAATGCACACATTGAAGACCGCTCTGTTACGTAGCTCCGTTTTGGTTTTAGAAGCAGACAGTTCTCCTTACAGCATATACTCCCATTCACTGAGAAATGTCCAAACGCAGCTCTTACCAGAAACGTGTTTCTAACTTCTGAATCTAAAGGGAGATTTAACTCACTTAGCTGAACAAACGCACAGCAGAGCAGATTGAAGGATACGTTTCTTCTGTGTTTTAGGCAGAGTTTTACTGCTATTTCGTTATATGCGGGAATAGTGCTGGAAATGCCTGTTTTGAGATCTCTCCACAGAAAGCGTTTCCAGACTTCCCCTTCAACACACGAGTTTAACTCTGTAAGTTGAATGCACACATTGAAGACCGTTCTGTTAGGTAGCTCCGTTTTGGTTTTAGAAGCAGACAGTTCTCCTTACAGCATATACTCCCATTCACTGAGAAATGTCCAAACGCAGCTCTTACCAGAAACGTGTTTCTAACTCCTGAATCTAAAGGGAGATTTAACTCACTTAGCTGAACAAACGCACAGCAGAGCACATTGAAGGATACGTTTCTTCTGTGTTTTAGGCAGAGCCTTACTGCTATTTCGTTATATGCGGGAATAGTGCTGGAAATGCCTGGAAATGCCTGTTTTGAGATCTCTCCACAGAAAGCGTTTCCAGACTTCCCCTTCAACACACGAGTTTAACTCTGTAAGTTGAATGCACACATTGAAGACCGTTCTGTTAGGTAGCCCCGTTTTGGTTTTAGAAGCAGACAGTTCTCCTTACAGCATATACTCCCATTCACTGAGAAATGTCCAAACGCAGCTCTTACCAGAAACGTGTTTCTAACTCCTGAATCTAAAGGGAGATTTAACTCACTTAGCTGAACAAACGCACAGCAGAGCAGATTGAAGGATATGTTTCTTCTGTGTTTTAGGCAGAGTTTTACTGCTATTTCGTTATATGCGGGAATAGTGCTGGAAATGCCTGTTTTGAGATCTCTCCACAGAAAGCGTTTCCAGACTTCCCCTTCAACACACGAGTTTAACTCTGTAAGTTGAATGCACACATTGAAGACCGTTCTGTTAGGTAGCTCCGTTTTGGTTTTAGAAGCAGACAGTTTTCCTTACAGCATATACTCCCATTCACTGAGAAATGTCCAAACGCAGCTCTTACCAGAAACGTGTTTCTAACTCCTGAATCTAAAGGGAGATTTAACTCACTTAGCTGAACAAACGCACAGCAGAGCAGATTGAAGGATACGTTTCTTCTGTGTTTTAGGCAGAGTTTTACTGCTATTTCGTTATATGCGGGAATAGTGCTGGAAATGCCTGTTTTGAGATCTCTCCACAGAAAGCGTTTCCAGACTTCCCCTTCAACACACGAGTTTAACTCTCTAAGTTGAATGCACACATTGAAGACCGTTCTGTTAGGTAGCTCCGTTTTGGTTTTAGAAGCAGACAGTTCTCCTTACAGCATATACTCCCATTCACTGAGAAATGTCCAAACGCAGCTCTTACCAGAAACGTGTTTCTAACTCCTGAATCTAAAGGGAGATTTAACTCACTTAGCTGAACAAACGCACAGCAGAGCAGATTGAAGGATACGTTTCTTCTGTGTTTAAGGCAGAGTTTTACTGCTATTTCGTTATATGCGGTATAGTGCTGGAAATGCCTGTTTTGAGATCTCTCCACAGAAAGCGTTTCCAGACTTCCCCTTCAACACACGAGTTTAACTCTGTAAGTTGAATGCACACATTGAAGACCGTTCTGTTACGTAGCTCCGTTTTGGTTTTAGAAGCAGACAGTTCTCCTTACAGCATATACTCCCATTCACTGAGAAATGTCCAAACGCAGCTCTTACCAGAAACGTGTTTCTAACTCCTGAATCTAATGGGAGATTTAACTCACTTAGCTGAACAAACGCACAGCAGAGCAGATTGAAGGATACGTTTCTTCTGTGTTTTAGGCAGAGTTTTACTGCTATTTCGATATATGCGGGAATAGTGCTGGAAATGCCTGGAAATGCCTGTTTTGAGATCTCTCCACAGAAAGCGTTTCCAGACTTCCCCTTCAACACACGAGTTTAACTCTGTAAGTTGAATGCACACATTGAAGACCGTTCTGTTAGGTAGCTCCGTTTTGGTTTTAGAAGCAGACAGTTCTCCTTACAGCATATACTCCCATTCACTGAGAAATGTCCAAACGCAGCTCTTACCAGAAACGTGTTTCTAACTCCTGAATCTAAAGGGAGATTTAACTCACTTAGCTGAACAAACGCACAGCAGAGCAGATTGAAGGATACGTTTCTTCTGTGTTTTAGGCAGAGTTTTACTGCTATTTCGTTATATGCGGGAATAGTGCTGGAAATGCCTGGAAATGCCTGTTTTGAGATCTCTCCACAGAAAGCGTTTCCAGACTTCCCCTTCAACACAGGAGTTTAACTCTGTAAGTTGAATGCACACATTGAAGACCGTTCTGTTAGGTAGCTCCGTTTTGGTTTTAGAAGCAGACAGTTCTCCTTACAGCATATACTCCCATTCACTGAGAAATGTCCAAACGCAGCTCTTACCAGAAACGTGTTTCTAACTCTGAATCTAAAGGGAGATTTAACTCACTTAGCTGAACAAACGCACAGCAGAGCAGATTGAAGGATACGTTTCTTCTGTGTTTTAGGCAGAGTTTTACTGCTATTTCGTTATATGCGGGAATAGTGCTGGAAATGCCTGTTTTGAGATCTCTCCACAGAAAGCGTTTCCAGACTTCCCCTTCAACACACGAGTTTAACTATGTAAGTTGAATGCACACATTGAAGACCGTTCTGTTAGGTAGCTCCGTTTTGGTTTTAGAAGCAGACAGTTCTCCTTACAGCATATACTCCCATTCACTGAGAAATGTCCAAACGCAGCTCTTACCAGAAACGTGTTTCTAACTCCTGAATCTAAAGGGAGATTTAACTCACTTAGCTGAACAAACGCACAGCAGAGCAGATTGAAGGATACGTTTCTTCTGTGTTTTAGGCAGAGTTTTACTGCTATTTCGTTATATGCGGGAATAGTGCTGGAAATGCCTGGAAATGCCTGTTTTGAGATCTCTCCACAGAAAGCGTTTCCAGACTTCCCCTTCAACACAGGAGTTTAACTCTGTAAGTTGAATGCACACATTGAAGACCGTTCTGTTAGGTAGCTCCGTTTTGGTTTTAGAAGCAGACAGTTCTCCTTACAGCATATACTCCCATTCACTGAGAAATGTCCAAACGCAGCTCTTACCAGAAACGTGTTTCTAACTCCTGAATCTAAAGGGAGATTTAACTCACTTAGCTGAACAAACGCACAGCAGAGCAGATTGAAGGATACGTTTCTTCTGTGTTTTAGGCAGAGTTTTACTGCTATTTCGTTATATGCGGGAATAGTGCTGGAAATGCCTGTTTTGAGATCTCTCCACAGAAAGCGTTTCCAGACTTCCCCTTCAACACACGAGTTTAACTATGTAAGTTGAATGCACACATTGAAGACCGTTCTGTTAGGTAGCTCCGTTTTGGTTTTAGAAGCAGACAGTTCTCCTTACAGCATATACTCCCATTCACTGAGAAATGTCCAAACGCAGCTCTTACCAGAAACGTGTTTCTAACTCCTGAATCTAAAGGGAGATTTAACTCACTTAGCTGAACAAACGCACAGCAGAGCAGATTGAAGGATACGTTTCTTCTGTGTTTTAGGCAGAGTTTTACTGCTATTTCGTTATATGCGGGAATAGTGCTGGAAATGCCTGGAAATGCCTGTTTTGAGATCTCTCCACAGAAAGCGTTTCCAGACTTCCCCTTCAACACACGAGTTTAACTCTGTAAGTTGAATGCACACATTGAAGACCGTTCTGTTAGGTAGCTCCGTTTTGGTTTTAGAAGCAGACAGTTCTCCTTACAGCATATACTCCCATTCACTGAGAAATGTCCAAACGCAGCTCTTACCAGAAACGTGTTTCTAACTCCTGAATCTAAAGGGAGATTTAACTCACTTAGCTGAACAAACGCACAGCAGAGCAGATTGAAGGATACGTTTCTTCTGTGTTTTAGGCAGAGTTTTACTGCTATTTCGTTATATGTGGGAATAGTGCTGGAAATGCCTGTTTTGAGATCTCTCCACAGAAAGCGTTTCCAGACTTCCCCTTCAACACACGAGTTTAACTATGTAAGTTGAATGCACACATTGAAGACCGTTCTGTTAGGTAGCTCCGTTTTGGTTTTAGAAGCAGACAGTTCTCCTTACAGCATATACTCCCATTCACTGAGAAATGTCCAAACGCAGCTCTTACCAGAAACGTGTTTCTAACTCCTGAATCTAAAGGGAGATTTAACTCACTTAGCTGAACAAACGCACAGCAGAGCAGATTGAAGGATACGTTTCTTCTGTGTTTTAGGCAGAGTTTTACTGCTATTTCGTTATATGCGGGAATAGTGCTGGAAATGCCTGGAAATGCCTGTTTTGAGATCTCTCCACAGAAAGCGTTTCCAGACTTCCCCTTCAACACACGAGTTTAACTCTGTAAGTTGAATGCACACATTGAAGACCGTTCTGTTAGGTAGCTCCGTTTTGGTTTTAGAAGCAGACAGTTCTCCTTACAGCATATACTCCCATTCACTGAGAAATGTCCAAACGCAGCTCTTACCAGAAACGTGTTTCTAACTCCTGAATCTAAAGGGAGATTTAACTCACTTAGCTGAACAAACGCACAGCAGAGCAGATTGAAGGATACGTTTCTTCTGTGTTTTAGGCAGAGTTTTACTGCTATTTCGTTATATGCGGGAATAGTGCTGGAAATGCCTGTTTTGAGATCTCTCCACAGAAAGCGTTTCCCGACTTCCCCTTCAACACACGAGTTTAACTCTGTAAGTTGAATGCACACATTGAAGACCGTTCTGTTAGGTAGCTCCGTTTTGGTTTTAGAAGCAGACAGTCCTCCTTACAGCATATACTCCCATTCACTGAGAAATGTCCAAACGCAGCTCTTACCAGAAACGTGTTTCTAACTCCTGAATCTAAAGGGAGATTTAACTCACTTAGCTGAACAAACGCACAGCAGAGCAGATTGAAGGATACGTTTCTTCTGTGTTTTAGGCAGAGTTTTACTGCTATTTCGTTATATGCGGGAATAGTGCTGGAAATGCCTGTTTTGAGATCTCTCCACAGAAAGCGTTTCCAGACTTCCCCTTCAACACACGAGTTTAACTCTGTAAGTTGAATGCACACATTGAAGACCGTTCTGTTAGGTAGCTCCGTTTTGGTTTTAGAAGCAGACAGTTCTCCTTACAGCATATACTCCCATTCACTGAGAAATGTCCAAACGCAGCTCTTACCAGAAACGTGTTTCTAACTCCTGAATCTAAAGGGAGATTTAACTCACTTAGCTGAACAAACGCACAGCAGAGCAGATTGAAGGATACGTTTCTTCTGTGTTTTAGGCAGAGTTTTACTGCTATTTCGTTATATGCGGGAATAGTGCTGGAAATGCCTGTTTTGAGATCTCTCCACAGAAAGCGTTTCCAGACTTCCCCTTCAACACACGAGTTTAACTCTGTAAGTTGAATGCACACATTGAAGACCGTTCTGTTAGGTAGCTCCGTTTTGGTTTTAGAAGCAGACAGTTCTCCTTACAGCATATACTCCCATTCACTGAGAAATGTCCAAACGCAGCTCTTACCAGAAACGTGTTTCTAACTCCTGAATCTAAAGGGAGATTTAACTCACTTAGCTGAACAAACGCACAGCAGAGCAGATTGAAGGATACGTTTCTTCTGTGTTTTAGGCAGAGTTTTACTGCTATTTCGTTATATGCGGGAATAGTGCTGGAAATGCCTGGAAATGCCTGTTTTGAGATCTCTCCACAGAAAGCGTTTCCAGACTTCCCCTTCAACACACGAGTTTAACTCTGTAAGTTGAATGCACACATTGAAGACCGTTCTGTTAGGTAGCTCCGTTTTGGTTTTAGAAGCAGACAGTTCTCCTTACAGCATATACTCCCATTCACTGAGAAATGTCCAAACGCAGCTCTTACCAGAAACGTGTTTCTAACTCCTGAATCTAAAGGGAGATTTAACTCACTTAGCTGAACAAACGCACAGCAGAGCAGATTGAAGGATACGTTTCTTCTGTGTTTTAGGCAGAGTTTTACTGCTATTTCGTTATATGCGGGAATAGTGCTGGAAATGCCTGGAAATGCCTGTTTTGAGATCTCTCCACAGAAAGCGTTTCCAGACTTCCCCTTCAACACACGAGTTTAACTCTGTAAGTTGAATGCACACATTGAAGACCGTTCTGTTAGGTAGCTCCGTTTTGGTTTTAGAAGCAGACAGTTCTCCTTACAGCATATACTCCCATTCACTGAGAAATGTCCAAACGCAGCTCTTACCAGAAACGTGTTTCTAACTCCTGAATCTAAAGGGAGATTTAACTCACTTAGCTGAACAAACGCACAGCAGAGCAGATTGAAGGATACGTTTCTTCTGTGTTTTAGGCAGAGTTTTACTGCTATTTTGTTATATGCGGGAATAGTGCTGGAAATGCCTGTTTTGAGATCTCTCCACAGAAAGCGTTTCCAGACTTCCCCTTCAACACACGAGTTTAACTCTGTAAGTTGAATGCACACATTGAAGACCGTTCTGTTAGGTAGCTCCGTTTTGGTTTTAGAAGCAGACAGTTCTCCTTACAGCATATACTCCCATTCACTGAGAAATGTCCAAACGCAGCTCTTACCAGAAACGTGTTTCTAACTCCTGAATCTAAAGGGAGATTTAACTCACTTAGCTGAACAAACGCACAGCAGAGCAGATTGAAGGATACGTTTCTTCTGTGTTTTAGGCAGAGTTTTACTGCTATTTCGTTATATGCGGGAATAGTGCTGGAAATGCCTGGAAATGCCTGTTTTGAGATCTCTCCACAGAAAGCGTTTCCAGACTTCCCCTTCAACACACGAGTTTAACTCTGTAAGTTGAATGCACACATTGAAGACCGTTCTGTTAGGTAGCTCCGTTTTGGTTTTAGAAGCAGACAGTTCTCCTTACAGCATATACTCCCATTCACTGAGAAATGTCCAAACGCAGCTCTTACCAGAAACGTGTTTCTAACTCCTGAATCTAAAGAAAGATTTACCTCACTTAGCTGAACAAACGCACAGCAGAGCAGATTGAAGGATACGTTTCTTCTGTGTTTTAGGCAGAGTTTTACTGCTATTTTGTTATATGCGGGAATAGTGCTGGAAATGCCTGTTTTGAGATCTCTCCACAGAAAGCGTTTCCAGACTTCCCCTTCAACACACGAGTTTAACTCTGTAAGTTGAATGCACACATTGAAGACCGTTCTGTTAGGTAGTTCCGTTTTGGTTTTAGAAGCAGACAGTTCTCCTTACAGCATATACTCCCATTCACTGAGAAATGTCCAAACGCAGCTCTTACCAGAAACGTGTTTCTAACTCCTGAATCTAAAGGGAGATTTAACTCACTTAGCTGAACAAACGCACAGCAGAGCAGATTGAAGGATACGTTTCTTCTGTGTTTTAGGCAGAGTTTTACTGCTATTTCGTTATATGCGGGAATAGTGCTGGAAATGCCTGTTTTGAGATCTCTCCACAGAAAGCGTTTCCAGACTTCCCCTTCAACACACGAGTTTAACTCTGTAAGTTGAATGCACACATTGAAGACCGTTCTGTTAGGTAGCTCCGTTTTGGTTTTAGAAGCAGACAGTTCTCCTTACAGCATATACTCCCATTCACTGAGAAATGTCCAAACGCAGCTCTTACCAGAAACGTGTTTCTAACTCCTGAATCTAAAGGGAGATTTAACTCACTTAGCTGAACAAACGCACAGCAGAGCAGATTGAATGATACGTTTCTTCTGTGTTTTAGGCAGAGTTTTACTGCTATTTCGTTATATGCGGGAATAGTGCTGGAAATGCCTGGAAATGCCTGTTTTGAGATCTCTCCACAGAAAGCGTTTCCAGACTTCCCCTTCAACACACGAGTTTAACTCTGTAAGTTGAATGCACACATTGAAGTCCGTTCTGTTACGTAGCTCCGTTTTGGTTTTAGAAGCAGACAGTTCTCCTTACAGCATATACTCCCATTCACTGAGAAATGTCCAAACGCAGCTCTTACCAGAAACGTGTTTCTAACTCCTGAATCTAAAGGGAGATTTAACTCACTTAGCTGAACAAACGCACAGCAGAGCAGATTGAAGGATACGTTTCTTCTTTGTTTTAGGCAGAGTTTTACTGCTATTTCGTTATATGCGGGAATAGTGCTGGAAATGCCTGTTTTGAGATCTCTCCACAGAAAGCGTTTCCAGACTTCCCCTTCAACACACGAGTTTAACTCTGTAAGTTGAATGCACACATTGAAGACCGTTCTGTTAGGTAGCTCCGTTTTGGTTTTAGAAGCAGACAGTTCTCCTTACAGCATATACTCCCATTCACTGAGAAATGTCCAAACGCAGCTCTTACCAGAAACGTGTTTCTAACTCCTGAATCTAAAGGGAGATTTAACTCACTTAGCTGAACAAACGCACAGCAGAGCAGATTGAAGGATACGTTTCTTCTGTGTTTTAGGCAGAGTTTTACTGCTATTTCGTTATATGCGGGAATAGTGCTGGAAATGCCTGTTTTGAGATCTCTCCACAGAAAGCGTTTCCAGACTTCCCCTTCAACACACGAGTTTAACTCTGTATGTTGAATGCACACATTGAAGACCGTTCTGTTAGGTAGCTCCGTTTTGGTTTTAGAAGCAGACAGTTCTCCTTACAGCATATACTCCCATTCACTGAGAAATGTCCAAACGCAGCTCTTACCAGAAACGTGTTTCTAACTCCTGAATCTAAAGGGAGATTTAACTCACTTAGCTGAACAAACGCACAGCAGAGCAGATTGAAGGATACGTTTCTTCTGTGTTTTAGGCAGAGCTTTACTGCTATTTCGTTATATGCGGGAATAGTGCTGGAAATGCCTGGAAATGCCTGTTTTGAGATCTCTCCACAGAAAGCGTTTCCAGACTTCCCCTTCAACACACGAGTTTAACTCTGTAAGTTGAATGCACACATTGAAGACCGTTCTGTTAGGTAGCTCCGTTTTGGTTTTAGAAGCAGACAGTTCTCCTTACAGCATATACTCCCATTCACTGAGAAATGGCCAAACGCAGCTCTTACCAGAAACGTGTTTCTAACTCCTGAATCTAAAGGGAGATTTAACTCACTTAGCTGAACAAACGCACAGCAGAGCAGATTGAAGGATACGTTTCTTCTGTGTTTTAGGCAGAGTTTTACTGCTATTTCGTTATATGCGGGAATAGTGCTGGAAATGCCTGTTTTGAGATCTCTCCACAGAAAGCGTTTCCAGACTTCCCCTTCAACACACGAGTTTAACTCTGTAAGTTGAATGCACACATTGAAGACCGTTCTGTTAGGTAGCTCCGTTTTGGTTTTAGAAGCAGACAGTTCTCCTTACAGCATATACTCCCATTCACTGAGAAATGTCCAAACGCAGCTCTTACCAGAAACGTGTTTCTAACTCCTGAATCTAAAGGGAGATTTAACTCACTTAGCTGAACAAACGCACAGCAGAGCAGATTGAATGATACGTTTCTTCTGTGTTTTAGGCAGAGTTTTACTGCTATTTCGTTATATGCGGGAATAGTGCTGGAAATGCCTGGAAATGCCTGTTTTGAGATCTCTCCACAGAAAGCGTTTCCAGACTTCCCCTTCAACACACGAGTTTAACTCTGTAAGTTGAATGCACACATTGAAGTCCGTTCTGTTACGTAGCTCAGTTTTGGTTTTAGAAGCAGACAGTTCTCCTTACAGCATATACTCCCATTCACTGAGAAATGTCCAAACGCAGCTCTTACCAGAAACGTGTTTCTAACTCCTGAATCTAAAGGGAGATTTAACTCACTTAGCTGAACAAACGCACAGCAGAGCAGATTGAAGGATACGTTTCTTCTTTGTTTTAGGCAGAGTTTTACTGCTATTTCGTTATATGCGGGAATAGTGCTGGAAATGCCTGTTTTGAGATCTCTCCACAGAAAGCGTTTCCAGACTTCCCCTTCAACACACGAGTTTAACTCTGTAAGTTGAATGCACACATTGAAGACCGTTCTGTTAGGTAGCTCCGTTTTGGTTTTAGAAGCAGACAGTTCTCCTTACAGCATATACTCCCATTCACTGAGAAATGTCCAAACGCAGCTCTTACCAGAAACGTGTTTCTAACTCCTGAATCTAAAGGGAGATTTAACTCACTTAGCTGAACAAACGCACAGCAGAGCAGATTGAAGGATACGTTTCTTCTGTGTTTTAGGCAGAGTTTTACTGCTATTTCGTTATATGCGGGAATAGTGCTGGAAATGCCTGTTTTGAGATCTCTCCACAGAAAGCGTTTCCAGACTTCCCCTTCAACACACGAGTTTAACTCTGTAAGTTGAATGCACACATTGAAGACCGTTCTGTTAGGTAGCTCCGTTTTGGTTTTAGAAGCAGACAGTTCTCCTTACAGCATATACTCCCATTCACTGAGAAATGTCCAAACGCAGCTCTTACCAGAAACGTGTTTCTAACTCCTGAATCTAAAGGGAGATTTAACTCACTTAGCTGAACAAACGCACAGCAGAGCAGATTGAAGGATACGTTTGTTCTGTGTTTTAGGCAGAGCTTTACTGCTATTTCCTTATATGCGGGAATAGTGCTGGAAATGCCTGGAAATGCCTGTTTTGAGATCTCTCCACAGAAAGCGTTTCCAGACTTCCCCTTCAACACACGAGTTTAACTCTGTAAGTTGAATGCACACATTGAAGACCGTTCTGTTAGGTAGCTCCGTTTTGGTTTTAGAAGCAGACAGTTCTCCTTACAGCATATACTCCCATTCACTGAGAAATGTCCAAACGCAGCTCTTACCAGAAACGTGTTTCTAACTCCTGAATCTAAAGGGAGATTTAACTCACTTAGCTGAACAAACGCACAGCAGAGCAGATTGAAGGATACGTTTCTTCTGTGTTTTAGGCAGAGTTTTACTGCTATTTCGTTATATGCGGGAATAGTGCTGGAAATGCCTGTTTTGAGATCTCTCCACAGAAAGCGTTTCCAGACTTCCCCTTCAACACACGAGTTTAACTCTGTAAGTTGAATGCACACATTGAAGACCGTTCTGTTAGGTAGCTCCGTTTTGGTTTTAGAAGCAGACAGTTCTCCTTACAGCATATACTCCCATTCACTGAGAAATGTCCAAACGCAGCTCTTACCAGAAACGTGTTTCTAACTCCTGAATCTAAAGGGAGATTTAACTCACTTAGCTGAACAAACGCACAGCAGAGCAGATTGAAGGATACGTTTCTTCTGTGTTTTAGGCAGAGTTTTACTGCTATTTCGTTATATGCGGGAATAGTGCTGGAAATGCCTGGAAATGCCTGTTTTGAGATCTCTCCACAGAAAGCGTTTCCAGACTTCCCCTTCAACACACGAGTTTAACTCTGTAAGTTGAATGCACACATTGAAGACCGTTCTGTTAGGTAGCTCCGTTTTGGTTTTAGAAGCAGACAGTTCTCCTTACAGCATATACTCCCATTCACTGAGAAATGTCCAAAGGCAGCTCTTACCAGAAACGTGTTTCTAACTCCTGAATCTAAAGGGAGATTTAACTCACTTAGCTGAACAAACGCACAGCAGAGCAGATTGAAGGATACGTTTCTTCTGTGTTTTAGGCAGAGTTTTACTGCTATTTCGTTATATGCGGGAATAGTGCTGGAAATGCCTGTTTTGAGATCTCTCCACAGAAAGCATTTCCAGACTTCCCCTTCAACACACGAGTTTAACTCTGTAAGTTGAATGCACACATTGAAGACCGTTCTGTTAGGTAGCTCCGTTTTGGTTTTAGAAGCAGACAGTTCTCCTTACAGCATATACTCCCATTCACTGAGAAATGTCCAAACGCAGCTCTTACCAGAAACGTGTTTCTAACTCCTGAATCTAAAGGGAGATTTAACTCACTTAGCTGAACAAACGCACAGCAGAGCAGATTGAAGGATACGTTTCTTCTGTGTTTTAGGCAGAGTTTTACTGCTATTACGTTATATGCGGGAATAGTGCTGGAAATGCCTGGAAATGCCTGTTTTGAGATCTCTCCACAGAAAGCGTTTCCAGACTTCCCCTTCAACACACGAGTTTAACTCTGTAAGTTGAATGCACACATTGAAGACCGTTCTGTTAGGTAGCTCCGTTTTGGTTTTAGAAGCAGACAGTTCTCCTTACAGCATATACTCCCATTCACTGAGAAATGTCCAAACGCAGCTCTTACCAGAAACGTGTTTCTAACTCCTGAATCTAAAGGGAGATTTAACTCACTTAGCTGAACAAACGCACAGCAGAGCAGATTGAAGGATACGTTTCTTCTGTGTTTTAGGCAGAGTTTTACTGCTATTTCGTTATATGCGGGAATAGTGCTGGAAATGCCTGGAAATGCCTGTTTTGAGATCTCTCCATAGAAAGCGTTTCCAGACTTCCCCTTCAACACACGAGTTTAACTCTGTAAGTTGAATGCACACATTGAAGACCGTTCTGTTAGGTAGCTCCGTTTTGGTTTTAGAAGCAGACAGTTCTCCTTACAGCATATACTCCCATTCACTGAGAAATGTCCAAACGCAGCTCTTACCAGAAACGTGTTTCTAACTCCTGAATCTAAAGGGAGATTTAACTCACTTAGCTGAACAAACGCACAGCAGAGCAGATTGAAGGATACGTTTCTTCTGTGTTTTAGGCAGAGTTTTACTGCTATTTCGTTATATGCGGGAATAGTGCTGGAAATGCCTGGAAATGCCTGTTTTGAGATCTCTCCACAGAAAGCGTTTCCAGACTTCCCCTTCAACACACGAGTTTAACTCTGTAAGTTGAATGCACACATTGAAGACCGTTCTGTTAGGTAGCTCCGTTTTGGTTTTAGAAGCAGACAGTTCTCCTTACAGCATATACTCCCATTCACTGAGAAATGTCCAAACGCAGCTCTTACCAGAAACGTGTTTCTAACTCCTGAATCTAAAGGGAGATTTAACTCACTTAGCTGAACAAACGCACAGCAGAGCAGATTGAAGGATACGTTTCTTCTTTGTTTTAGGCAGAGTTTTACTGCTATTTCGTTATATGCGGGAATAGTGCTGGAAATGCCTGTTTTGAGATCTCTCCACAGAAAGCGTTTCCAGACTTCCCCTTCAACACACGAGTTTAACTCTGTAAGTTGAATGCACACATTGAAGACCGTTCTGTTAGGTAGCTCCGTTTTGGTTTTAGAAGCAGACAGTTCTCCTTACAGCATATACTCCCATTCACTGAGAAATGTCCAAACGCAGCTCTTACCAGAAACGTGTTTCTAACTCCTGAATCTAAAGGGAGATTTAACTCACTTAGCTGAACAAACGCACAGCAGAGCAGATTGAAGGATACGTTTCTTCTGTGTTTTAGGCAGAGTTTTACTGCTATTTCGTTATATGCGGGAATAGTGCTGGAAATGCCTGTTTTGAGATCTCTCCACAGAAAGCGTTTCCAGACTTCCCCTTCAACACACGAGTTTAACTCTGTAAGTTGAATGCACACATTGAAGACCGTTCTGTTAGGTAGCTCCGTTTTGGTTTTAGAAGCAGACAGTTCTCCTTACAGCATATACTCCCATTCACTGAGAAATGTCCAAACGCAGCTCTTACCAGAAACGTGTTTCTAACTCCTGAATCTAAAGGGAGATTTAACTCACTTAGCTGAACAAACGCACAGCAGAGCAGATTGAAGGATACGTTTCTTCTGTGTTTTAGGCAGAGTTTTACTGCTATTTCGTTATATGCGGGAATAGTGCTGGAAATGCCTGGAAATGCCTGTTTTGAGATCTCTCCACAGAAAGCGTTTCCAGACTTCCCCTTCAACACACGAGTTTAACTCTGTAAGTTGAATGCACACATTGAAGACCGTTCTGTTACGTAGCTCCGTTTTGGTTTTAGAAGCGGACAGTTCTCCTTACAGCATATACTCCCATTCACTGAGAAATGTCCAAACGCAGCTCTTACCAGAAACGTGTTTCTAACTCCTGAATCTAAAGGGAGATTTAACTCACTTAGCTGAACAAACGCACAGCAGAGCAGATTGAAGGATACGTTTCTTCTGTGTTTTAGGCAGAGTTTTACTGCTATTTCGTTATATGCGGGAATAGTGCTGGAAATGCCTGTTTTGAGATCTCTCCACAGAAAGCGTTTCCAGACTTCCCCTTCAACACACAAGTTTAACTCTGTAAGTTGAATGCACACATTGAAGACCGTTCTGTTAGGTAGCTCCGTTTTGGTTTTAGAAGCAGACAGTTCTCCTTACAGCATATACTCCCATTCACTGAGAAATGTCCAAGCGCAGCTCTTACCAGAAACGTGTTTCTAACTCCTGAATCTAAAGGGAGATTTAACTCACTTAGCTGAACAAACGCACAGCAGAGCAGATTGAAGGATACGTTTCTTCTGTGTTTTAGGCAGAGTTTTACTGCTATTTCGTTATATGCGGGAATAGTGCTGGAAATGCCTGTTTTGAGATCTCTCCACAGAAAGCGTTTCCAGACTTCCCCTTCAACACACGAGTTTAACTCTGTAAGTTGAATGCACACATTGAAGACCGTTCTGTTAGGTAGATCCGTTTTGGTTTTAGAAGCAGACAGTTCTCCTTACAGCATATACTCCCATTCACTGAGAAATGTCCAAACGCAGCTCTTACCAGAAACGTGTTTCTAACTCCTGAATCTAAAGGGAGATTTAACTCACTTAGCTGAACAAACGCACAGCAGAGCAGATTGAAGGATACGTTTCTTCTGTGTTTTAGGCAGAGTTTTACTGCTATTTCGTTATATGCGGGAATAGTGCTGGAAATGCCTGGAAATGCCTGTTTTGAGATCTCTCCACAGAAAGCGTTTCCAGACTTCCCCTTCAACACACGAGTTTAACTCTGTAAGTTTAATGCACACATTGAAGACCGTTCTGTTACGTAGCTCCGTTTTGGTTTTAGAAGCAGACAGTTCTCCTTACAGCATATACTCCCATTCACTGAGAAATGTCCAAACGCAGCTCTTACCAGAAACGTGTTTCTAACTCCTGAATCTAAAGGGAGATTTAACTCACTTAGCTGAACAAACGCACAGCAGAGCAGATTGAAGGATACGTTTCTTCTTTGTTTTAGGCAGAGTTTTACTGCTATTTCGTTATATGCGGGAATAGTGCTGGAAATGCCTGTTTTGAGATCTCTCCACAGAAAGCGTTTCCAGACTTCCCCTTCAACACACGAGTTTAACTCTGTAAGTTGAATGCACACATTGAAGACCGTTCTGTTAGGTAGCTCCGTTTTGGTTTTAGAAGCAGACAGTTCTCCTTACAGCATATACTCCCATTCACTGAGAAATGTCCAAACGCAGCTCTTACCAGAAACGTGTTTCTAACTCCTGAATCTAAAGGGAGATTTAACTCACTTAGCTGAACAAACGCACAGCAGAGCAGATTGAAGGATACGTTTCTTCTGTGTTTTAGGCAGAGTTTTACTGCTATTTCGTTATATGCGGGAATAGTGCTGGAAATGCCTGTTTTGAGATCTCTCCACAGAAAGCGTTTCCAGACTTCCCCTTCAACACACGAGTTTAACTCTGTAAGTTGAATGCACACATTGAAGACCGTTCTGTTAGGTAGCTCCGTTTCGGTTTTAGAAGCAGACAGTTCTCCTTACAGCATATACTCCCATTCACTGAGAAATGTCCAAACGCAGCTCTTACCAGAAACGTGTTTCTAACTCCTGAATCTAAAGGGAGATTTAACTCACTTAGCTGAACAAACGCACAGCAGAGCAGATTGAAGGATACGTTTCTTCTGTGTTTTAGGCAGAGTTTTACTGCTATTTCGTTATATGCGGGAATAGTGCTGGAAATGCCTGTTTTGAGATCTCTCCACAGAAAGCGTTTCCAGACTTCCCCTTCAACACACGAGTTTAACTCTGTAAGTTGAATGCACACATTGAAGACCGTTCTGTTAGGTAGCTCCGTTTTGGTTTTAGAAGCAGACAGTTCTCCTTACAGCATATACTCCCATTCACTGAGAAATGTCCAAACGCAGCTCTTACCAGAAACGTGTTTCTAACTCCTGAATCTAAAGGGAGATTTAACTCACTTAGCTGAACAAACGCACAGCAGAGCAGATTGAAGGATACGTTTCTTCTGTGTTTTAGGCAGAGTTTTACTGCTATTTCGTTATATGCGGGAATAGTGCTGGAAATGCCTGTTTTGAGATCTCTCCACAGAAAGCGTTTCCAGACTTCCCCTTCAACACACGAGTTTAACTCTGTAAGTTGAATGCACACATTGAAGACCGTTCTGTTAGGTAGCTCCGTTTTGGTTTTAGAAGCAGACAGTTCTCCTTACAGCATATACTCCCATTCACTGAGAAATGTCCAAACGCAGCTCTTACCAGAAACGTGTTCCTAACTCCTGAATCTAAAGGGAGATTTAACTCACTTTGCTGAACAAACGCACAGCAGAGCAGATTGAAGGATACGTTTCTTCTGTGTTTTAGGCAGAGTTTTACTGCTATTTCGTTATATGCGGGAATAGTGCTGGAAATGCCTGTTTTGAGATCTCTCCACAGAAAGCGTTTCCAGACTTCCCCTTCAACACACGAGTTTAACTCTGTAAGTTGAATGCACACATTGAAGACCGTTCTGTTAGGTAGCTCCGTTTTGGTTTTAGAAGCAGACAGTTCTCCTTACAGCATATACTCCCATTCACTGAGAAATGTCCAAACGCAGCTCTTACCAGAAACGTGTTTCTAACTCCTGAATCTAAAGGGAGATTTAACTCACTTAGCTGAACAAACGCACAGCAGAGCAGATTGAAGGATATGTTTCTTCTGTGTTTTAGGCAGAGTTTTACTGCTATTTCGTTATATGCGGGAATAGTGCTGGAAATGCCTGTTTTGAGATCTCTCCACAGAAAGCGTTTCCAGACTTCCCCTTCAACACACGAGTTTAACTCTGTAAGTTGAATGCACACATTGAAGACCGTTCTGTTAGGTAGCTCCGTTTTGGTTTTAGAAGCAGACAGTTCTCCTTACAGCATATACTCCCATTCACTGAGAAATGTCCAAACGCAGCTCTTACCAGAAACGTGTTTCTAACTCCTGAATCTAAAGGGAGATTTAACTCACTTAGCTGAACAAACGCACAGCAGAGCAGATTGAAGGATACGTTTCTTCTGTGTTTTAGGCAGAGTTTTACTGCTATTTCGTTATATGCGGGAATAGTGCTGGAAATGCCTGTTTTGAGATCTCTCCACAGAAAGCGTTTCCAGACTTCCCCTTCAACACACGAGTTTAACTCTGTAAGTTGAATGCACACATTGAAGACCGTTCTGTTAGGTAGCTCCGTTTTGGTTTTAGAAGCAGACAGTTCTCCTTACAGCATATACTCCCATTCACTGAGAAATGTCCAAACGCAGCTCTTACCAGAAACGTGTTTCTAACTCCTGAATCTAAAGGGAGATTTAACTCACTTAGCTGAACAAACGCACAGCAGAGCAGATTGAAGGATACGTTTCTTCTGTGTTTTAGGCAGAGTTTTACTGCTATTTCGTTATATGCGGGAATAGTGCTGGAAATGCCTGGAAATGCCTGTTTTGAGATCTCTCCACAGAAAGCGTTTCCAGACTTCCCCTTCAACACAGGAGTTTAACTCTGTAAGTTGAATGCACACATTGAAGACCGTTCTGTTAGGTAGCTCCGTTTTGGTTTTAGAAGCAGACAGTTCTCCTTACAGCATATACTCCCATTCACTGAGAAATGTCCAAACGCAGCTCTTACCAGAAACGTGTTTCTAACTCCTGAATCTAAAGTGAGATTTAACTCACTTAGCTGAACAAACGCACAGCAGAGCAGATTGAAGGATACGTTTCTTCTGTGTTTTAGGCAGAGTTTTACTGCTATTTCGTTATATGCGGGAATAGTGCTGGAAATGCCTGTTTTGAGATCTCTCCACAGAAAGCGTTTCCAGACTTCCCCTTCAACACACGAGTTTAACTATGTAAGTTGAATGCACACATTGAAGACCGTTCTGTTAGGTAGCTCCGTTTTGGTTTTAGAAGCAGACAGTTCTCCTTACAGCATATACTCCCATTCACTGAGAAATGTCCAAACGCAGCTCTTACCAGAAACGTGTTTCTAACTCCTGAATCTAAAGGGAGATTTAACTCACTTAGCTGAACAAACGCACAGCAGAGCAGATTGAAGGATACGTTTCTTCTGTGTTTTAGGCAGAGTTTTACTGCTATTTCGTTATATGCGGGAATAGTGCTGGAAATGCCTGGAAATGCCTGTTTTGAGATCTCTCCACAGAAAGCGTTTCCAGACTTCCCCTTCAACACACGAGTTTAACTCTGTAAGTTGAATGCACACATTGAAGACCGTTCTGTTAGGTAGCTCCGTTTTGGTTTTAGAAGCAGACAGTTCTCCTTACAGCATATACTCCCATTCACTGAGAAATGTCCAAACGCAGCTCTTACCAGAAACGTGTTTCTAACTCCTGAATCTAAAGGGAGATTTAACTCACTTAGCTGAACAAACGCACAGCAGAGCAGATTGAAGGATACGTTTCTTCTGTGTTTTAGGCAGAGTTTTACTGCTATTTCGTTATATGCGGGAATAGTGCTGGAAATGCCTGTTTTGAGATCTCTCCACAGAAAGCGTTTCCAGACTTCCCCTTCAACACACGAGTTTAACTCTGTAAGTTGAATGCACACATTGAAGACCGTTCTGTTAGGTAGCTGCGTTTTGGTTTTAGAAGCAGACAGTCCTCCTTACAGCATATACTCCCATTCACTGAGAAATGTCCAAACGCAGCTCTTACCAGAAACGTGTTTCTAACTCCTGAATCTAAAGGGAGATTTAACTCACTTAGCTGAACAAACGCACAGCAGAGCAGATTGAAGGATACGTTTCTTCTGTGTTTTAGGCAGAGTTTTACTGCTATTTCGTTATATGCGGGAATAGTGCTGGAAATGCCTGTTTTGAGATCTCTCCACAGAAAGCGTTTCCAGACTTCCCCTTCAACACACGAGTTTAACTCTGTAAGTTGAATGCACACATTGAAGACCGTTCTGTTAGGTAGCTCCGTTTTGGTTTTAGAAGCAGACAGTTCTCCTTACAGCATATACTCCCATTCACTGAGAAATGTCCAAACGCAGCTCTTACCAGAAACGTGTTTCTAACTCCTGAATCTAAAGGGAGATTTAACTCACTTAGCTGAACAAACGCACAGCAGAGCAGATTGAAGGATACGTTTCTTCTGTGTTTTAGGCAGAGTTTTACTGCTATTTCGTTATATGCGGGAATAGTGCTGGAAATGCCTGTTTTGAGATCTCTCCACAGAAAGCGTTTCCAGACTTCCCCTTCAACACACGAGTTTAACTCTGTAAGTTGAATGCACACATTGAAGACCGTTCTGTTAGGTAGCTCCGTTTTGGTTTTAGAAGCAGACAGTTCTCCTTACAGCATATACTCCCATTCACTGAGAAATGTCCAAACGCAGCTCTTACCAGAAACGTGTTTCTAACTCCTGAATCTAAAGGGAGATTTAACTCACTTAGCTGAACAAACGCACAGCAGAGCAGATTGAAGGATACGTTTCTTCTGTGTTTTAGGCAGAGTTTTACTGCTATTTCGTTATATGCGGGAATAGTGCTGGAAATGCCTGGAAATGCCTGTTTTGAGATCTCTCCACAGAAAGCGTTTCCAGACTTCCCCTTCAACACACGAGTTTAACTCTGTAAGTTGAATGCACACATTGAAGACCGTTCTGTTAGGTAGCTCCGTTTTGGTTTTAGAAGCAGACAGTTCTCCTTACAGCATATACTCCCATTCACTGAGAAATGTCCAAACGCAGCTCTTACCAGAAACGTGTTTCTAACTCCTGAATCTAAAGGGAGATTTAACTCACTTAGCTGAACAAACGCACAGCAGAGCAGATTGAAGGATACGTTTCTTCTGTGTTTTAGGCAGAGTTTTACTGCTATTTCGTTATATGCGGGAATAGTGCTGGAAATGCCTGGAAATGCCTGTTTTGAGATCTCTCCACAGAAAGCGTTTCCAGACTTCCCCTTCAACACACGAGTTTAACTCTGTAAGTTGAATGCACACATTGAAGACCGTTCTGTTAGGTAGCTCCGTTTTGGTTTTAGAAGCAGACAGTTCTCCTTACAGCATATACTCCCATTCACTGAGAAATGTCCAAACGCAGCTCTTACCAGAAACGTGTTTCTAACTCCTGAATCTAAAGGGAGATTTAACTCACTTAGCTGAACAAACGCACAGCAGAGCAGATTGAAGGATACGTTTCTTCTGTGTTTTAGGCAGAGTTTTACTGCTATTTTGTTATATGCGGGAATAGTGCTGGAAATGCCTGTTTTGAGATCTCTCCACAGAAAGCGTTTCCAGACTTCCCCTTCAACACACGAGTTTAACTCTGTAAGTTGAATGCACACATTGAAGACCGTTCTGTTAGGTAGCTCCGTTTTGGTTTTAGAAGCAGACAGTTCTCCTTACAGCATATACTCCCATTCACTGAGAAATGTCCAAACGCAGCTCTTACCAGAAACGTGTTTCTAACTCCTGAATCTAAAGGGAGATTTAACTCACTTAGCTGAACAAACGCACAGCAGAGCAGATTGAAGGATACGTTTCTTCTGTGTTTTAGGCAGAGTTTTACTGCTATTTCGTTATATGCGGGAATAGTGCTGGAAATGCCTGGAAATGCCTGTTTTGAGATCTCTCCACAGAAAGCGTTTCCAGACTTCCCCTTCAACACACGAGTTTAACTCTGTAAGTTGAATGCACACATTGAAGACCGTTCTGTTAGGTAGCTCCGTTTTGGTTTTAGAAGCAGACAGTTCTCCTTACAGCATATACTCCCATTCACTGAGAAATGTCCAAACGCAGCTCTTACCAGAAACGTGTTTCTAACTCCTGAATCTAAAGGGAGATTTACCTCACTTAGCTGAACAAACGCACAGCAGAGCAGATTGAAGGATACGTTTCTTCTGTGTTTTAGGCAGAGTTTTACTGCTATTTTGTTATATGCGGGAATAGTGCTGGAAATGCCTGTTTTGAGATCTCTCCACAGAAAGCGTTTCCAGACTTCCCCTTCAACACACGAGTTTAACTCTGTAAGTTGAATGCACACATTGAAGACCGTTCTGTTAGGTAGCTCCGTTTTGGTTTTAGAAGCAGACAGTTCTCCTTACAGCATATACTCCCATTCACTGAGAAATGTCCAAACGCAGCTCTTACCAGAAACGTGTTTCTAACTCCTGAATCTAAAGGGAGATTTAACTCACTTAGCTGAACAAACGCACAGCAGAGCAGATTGAAGGATACGTTTCTTCTGTGTTTTAGGCAGAGTTTTACTGCTATTTCGTTATATGCGGGAATAGTGCTGGAAATGCCTGGAAATGCCTGTTTTGAGATCTCTCCACAGAAAGCGTTTCCAGACTTCCCCTTCAACACACGAGTTTAACTCTGTAAGTTGAATGCACACATTGAAGACCGTTCTGTTACGTAGCTCCGTTTTGGTTTTAGAAGCAGACAGTTCTCCTTACAGCATATACTCCCATTCACTGAGAAATGTCCAAACGCAGCTCTTACCAGAAACGTGTTTCTAACTCCTGAATCTAAAGGGAGATTTAACTCACTTAGCTGAACAAACGCACAGCAGAGCAGATTGAAGGATACGTTTCTTCTGTGTTTTAGGCAGAGTTTTACTGCTATTTCGTTATATGCGGGAATAGTGCTGGAAATGCCTGTTTTGAGATCTCTCCACAGAAAGCGTTTCCAGACTTCCCCTTCAACACACGAGTTTAACTCTGTAAGTTGAATGCACACATTGAAGACCGTTCTGTTAGGTAGCTCCGTTTTGGTTTTAGAAGCAGACAGTTCTCCTTACAGCATATACTCCCATTCACTGAGAAATGTCCAAACGCAGCTCTTACCAGAAACGTGTTTCTAACTCCTGAATCTAAAGGGAGATTTAACTCACTTAGCTGAACAAACGCACAGCAGAGCAGATTGAATGATACGTTTCTTCTGTGTTTTAGGCAGAGTTTTACTGCTATTTCGTTATATGCGGGAATAGTGCTGGAAATGCCTGGAAATGCCTGTTTTGAGATCTCTCCACAGAAAGCGTTTCCAGACTTCCCCTTCAACACACGAGTTTAACTCTGTAAGTTGAATGCACACATTGAAGTCCGTTCTGTTACGTAGCTCCGTTTTGGTTTTAGAAGCAGACAGTTCTCCTTACAGCATATACTCCCATTCACTGAGAAATGTCCAAACGCAGCTCTTACCAGAAACGTGTTTCTAACTCCTGAATCTAAAGGGAGATTTAACTCACTTAGCTGAACAAACGCACAGCAGAGCAGATTGAAGGATACGTTTCTTCTTTGTTTTAGGCAGAGTTTTACTGCTATTTCGTTATATGCGGGAATAGTGCTGGAAATGCCTGTTTTGAGATCTCTCCACAGAAAGCGTTTCCAGACTTCCCCTTCAACACACGAGTTTAACTCTGTAAGTTGAATGCACACATTGAAGACCGTTCTGTTAGGTAGCTCCGTTTTGGTTTTAGAAGCAGACAGTTCTCCTTACAGCATATACTCCCATTCACTGAGAAATGTCCAAACGCAGCTCTTACCAGAAACGTGTTTCTAACTCCTGAATCTAAAGGGAGATTTAACTCACTTAGCTGAACAAACGCACAGCAGAGCAGATTGAAGGATACGTTTCTTCTGTGTTTTAGGCAGAGTTTTACTGCTATTTCGTTATATGCGGGAATAGTGTTGGAAATGCCTGTTTTGAGATCTCTCCACAGAAAGCGTTTCCAGACTTCCCCTTCAACACACGAGTTTAACTCTGTATGTTGAATGCACACATTGAAGACCGTTCTGTTAGGTAGCTCCGTTTTGGTTTTAGAAGCAGACAGTTCTCCTTACAGCATATACTCCCATTCACTGAGAAATGTCCAAACGCAGCTCTTACCAGAAACGTGTTTCTAACTCCTGAATCTAAAGGGAGATTTAACTCACTTAGCTGAACAAACGCACAGCAGAGCAGATTGAAGGATACGTTTCTTCTGTGTTTTAGGCAGAGCTTTACTGCTATTTCGTTATATGCGGGAATAGTGCTGGAAATGCCTGGAAATGCCTGTTTTGAGATCTCTCCACAGAAAGCGTTTCCAGACTTCCCCTTCAACACACGAGTTTAACTCTGTAAGTTGAATGCACACATTGAAGACCGTTCTGTTAGGTAGCTCCGTTTTGGTTTTAGAAGCAGACAGTTCTCCTTACAGCATATACTCCCATTCACTGAGAAATGTCCAAACGCAGCTCTTACCAGAAACGTGTTTCTAACTCCTGAATCTAAAGGGAGATTTAACTCACTTAGCTGAACAAACGCACAGCAGAGCAGATTGAAGGATACGTTTCTTCTGTGTTTTAGGCAGAGTTTTACTGCTATTTCGTTATATGCGGGAATAGTGCTGGAAATGCCTGTTTTGAGATCTCTCCACAGAAAGCGTTTCCAGACTTCCCCTTCAACACACGAGATTAACTCTGTAAGTTGAATGCACACATTGAAGACCGTTCTGTTAGGTAGCTCCGTTTTGGTTTTAGAAGCAGACAGTTCTCCTTACAGCATATACTCCCATTCACTGAGAAATGTCCAAACGCAGCTCTTACCAGAAACGTGTTTCTAACTCCTGAATCTAAAGGGAGATTTAACTCACTTAGCTGAACAAACGCACAGCAGAGCAGATTGAATGATACGTTTCTTCTGTGTTTTAGGCAGAGTTTTACTGCTATTTCGTTATATGCGGGAATAGTGCTGGAAATGCCTGGAAATGCCTGTTTTGAGATCTCTCCACAGAAAGCGTTTCCAGACTTCCCCTTCAACACACGAGTTTAACTCTGTAAGTTGAATGCACACATTGAAGTCCGTTCTGTTACGTAGCTCCGTTTTGGTTTTAGAAGCAGACAGTTCTCCTTACAGCATATACTCCCATTCACTGAGAAATGTCCAAACGCAGCTCTTACCAGAAACGTGTTTCTAACTCCTGAATCTAAAGGGAGATTTAACTCACTTAGCTGAACAAACGCACAGCAGAGCAGATTGAAGGATACGTTTCTTCTTTGTTTTAGGCAGAGTTTTACTGCTATTTCGTTATATGCGGGAATAGTGCTGGAAATGCCTGTTTTGAGATCTCTCCACAGAAAGCGTTTCCAGACTTCCCCTTCAACACACGAGTTTAACTCTGTAAGTTGAATGCACACATTGAAGACCGTTCTGTTAGGTAGCTCCGTTTTGGTTTTAGAAGCAGACAGTTCTCCTTACAGCATATACTCCCATTCACTGAGAAATGTCCAAACGCAGCTCTTACCAGAAACGTGTTTCTAACTCCTGAATCTAAAGGGAGATTTAACTCACTTAGCTGAACAAACGCACAGCAGAGCAGATTGAAGGATACGTTTCTTCTGTGTTTTAGGCAGAGTTTTACTGCTATTTCGTTATATGCGGGAATAGTGCTGGAAATGCCTGTTTTGAGATCTCTCCACAGAAAGCGTTTCCAGACTTCCCCTTCAACACACGAGTTTAACTCTGTAAGTTGAATGCACACATTGAAGACCGTTCTGTTAGGTAGCTCCGTTTTGGTTTTAGAAGCAGACAGTTCTCCTTACAGCATATACTCCCATTCACTGAGAAATGTCCAAACGCAGCTCTTACCAGAAACGTGTTTCTAACTCCTGAATCTAAAGTGAGATTTAACTCACTTAGCTGAACAAACGCACAGCAGAGCAGATTGAAGGATACGTTTCTTCTGTGTTTTAGGCAGAGTTTTACTGCTATTTCGTTATATGCGGGAATAGTGCTGGAAATGCCTGTTTTGAGATCTCTCCACAGAAAGCGTTTCCAGACTTCCCCTTCAACACACGAGTTTAACTATGTAAGTTGAATGCACACATTGAAGACCGTTCTGTTAGGTAGCTCCGTTTTGGTTTTAGAAGCAGACAGTTCTCCTTACAGCATATACTCCCATTCACTGAGAAATGTCCAAACGCAGCTCTTACCAGAAACGTGTTTCTAACTCCTGAATCTAAAGGGAGATTTAACTCACTTAGCTGAACAAACGCACAGCAGAGCAGATTGAAGGATACGTTTCTTCTGTGTTTTAGGCAGAGTTTTACTGCTATTTCGTTATATGCGGGAATAGTGCTGGAAATGCCTGGAAATGCCTGTTTTGAGATCTCTCCACAGAAAGCGTTTCCAGACTTCCCCTTCAACACACGAGTTTAACTCTGTAAGTTGAATGCACACATTGAAGACCGTTCTGTTAGGTAGCTCCGTTTTGGTTTTAGAAGCAGACAGTTCTCCTTACAGCATATACTCCCATTCACTGAGAAATGTCCAAACGCAGCTCTTACCAGAAACGTGTTTCTAACTCCTGAATCTAAAGGGAGATTTAACTCACTTAGCTGAACAAACGCACAGCAGAGCAGATTGAAGGATACGTTTCTTCTGTGTTTTAGGCAGAGTTTTACTGCTATTTCGTTATATGCGGGAATAGTGCTGGAAATGCCTGTTTTGGCCGCTCTCCTTTTAAGCTTTCGTTGGCAGACAGCCACAAAAGTCCACAAGGAGCACATTTTTTCCATGAAAAGTATCCTCCACGGTGTCTTCCTCTGAAAGAGGGGTGCGTCTTGTACTTTGTAATGCAGGGAAGACTCCAGCAACTAATGAGCGGCAGAAGAGAAACAAGAAGAGAGAGACATTTTGCTGAAACAGATGCGGAGGACGAGGGGTAAAGTGTCTAGGTCTGCTCTGCCCCTCACATAAGGCATTTCAAGAAAAGGCGGCTTTGGGGCCAAGCGCGGTGGCTCACGCCTGCAATCCCAGCACTCTGGGAGGCCGGGAAAGAGACGTTCTGCTCAAACGGATGGGGAAGACAGAGGGTAAAGCGTGTAAGTCGGTTTTGCCTGTCACATTAGCTGTTTTAAGAGAAGTCAGCTTTGGGGCCAAGAACAGCTGCTCACACCTGTAATGCCAACACTTTGGGAGGTCACTGTAGTAGGACCGCATGGGGCCAGGAGTTTGGGACCAGTCTGGGAAACGCAGCAAGACCGGTGCCTCTTGAAAAACAGTAACAGAACGGAAAAGAGAAAAAAAGAAAGAAAGACAAAAAGAGCAAGAGGAGGATTCCAGAGGCTTCCACGACCACAACGCCTCTCTAAAAACATGGCGTTCGTCTACTGGCTGGTCACTGTCTCCACGTGGGTGGCATCTGTGTCTCCCTTACCGTGTGGCTCCCCGCCTAGATAGGTGCTGGGCACGCGGGAGCCCTCGCTAGGCATCTGTGCAACGCGTGCATTCCCCAGCTGGATTTTCAACCCTAACAGTACCCCAGGAGGAGGCCCAGGGAACACTAGGCGGTGACGTGACATCTGGGAGCACTTGTCCTCACTGGGTGGTTCCTCCAGGCGAGGCTCCGCTTCAGGAAACGGCAGGGGGAGGGTAGGATGGCGGCAGAGGTGGGGGTGGGGGAAAGGCGGGCTGCTGGGGATGTGCATCTATTCGGATTTCCTGAGTCCCCTCGAAAACCAGAACCCGCAAAGGCCTTGTAAAACAGGCCCTACCGGGGGCGGCGGGGACAGAGACTGAGGTGGGGAGGTCGTGCCCCTGCAGTGCACAGGGTTTCTCCCGCTCTCCCCAGAGGGCAGCCTTCCACAAGCTCCCAGCCGAGCCCAAGAGATCCGGCCATCCGCTCCCGTCCGCATGCCGCTTACAACACCCGAAAGGCGCATTTTCACAAGTACTTGTATCCCCAGTTCATGGGTGGGGGTGGGGCGGGGGGAAAAAGTTCGAACCGTGGTCGGTGCGGGAGTCGAGCCCGCGACCTTGGCGTTATCAGCACCACGCTCTTACCCACTGAGCTAACCGACCGCCCGACGGAAGGCGGGGCCGCTGGAGCGTCTAAAAGGGCTCCAAGCGCGCTCCGGCTCTCCAGCGAATCCTCACGGAGCCCGCGCCGCCGCCGGCTGCCCGGCGCTTCGCGCCAGCTACGGGCACTTCGGTGAGGATCCACCGCGCCTGCGCGGGACACCTTCCTCCCGCTCTCCGCAGCAGGCTGCCCTCGACAACCTCTGGGCGGAGTCCAAGGATACCGCAGTTGGCTCCTGCCCGCACGCGGCTTCCGGTAGCTGAAAGGCCCATTGACCGAAAGAGTTGCATAAACAGTTCACGGGGGGACAGACCGACAGAAAACGCGGGGGGCGGCCGGCGTGAGGCCGGGAGTCGAGAGGGTCCGCCGGGAATCGAGCGCGCGACGGCCGCGATTCGAACGCGTGGCCTTGGGCACTTGAGCACCAACAGCTCACCAATTGAGCTAGCCGGCCGCCCGACACTCCAGGGCCCAAGGAGATCACCTAAAAGAGCGCCACGTCCACGCCAGCCCGCGAGGAATTCCTTGCGGAGCCCCGCTGCTGGCTGCCTCCGGCTTCGCCCCGGCTGCCACTTTTGCCTTCCTCACTGTCATCCCCTTTGGCCAGACGCAGAAACTGAGACCCAGGGGACTTAAAAAGGAAGGGAGGCGGCTTCCTACTGGGAAAAGGCAAACTGCACATGGGAGGCTTGGCTCTGCAGTGAGGTTTGCAAACATGCCACCTCCGTGCTCTTTTGATCCCCAGGCATCCTGTAGCCTGGAAACCTCGTATCGACAGCCTTTAGCGTGGTGGAACCAAGCTCAGAAAATACAGAAAACCAAAGGCCAAGAGGACCACGGGATTTTTCCCGCAAAAAAAATCACGGCCTTACGGCTGCTGACTTCTCTCCTGTCGGTCCCCTCCACCCCACACCCCCCAAGTGTAAATCTGTATTTAAATGTATCTACCTGGAATCTCCGGGCAGGGAGCAGCGGTTCATGGCTGTAACCCCGCACTTCGGGACGGATGGATGAATGAATAAATCAATAAATCAATAAATGGAATCCAAAGTCTTGCTTCAAAGAGTGTTTCTTTTTACTTTCTTATTACGTTCAATATTCTTTGATTAAGCATATCCCTGAAAAAATGCCAACGTAAGTTTACATCATTCCTCAGCGTTTTGAGTGGACAAACCATAGCTGGCCCTCCCTTTCTTTTTCCTTGATTTTTTTTTTATTTTTTTATTTTTAAGTGTTGGAAAACGTTTTCGCTTTGCGCTCACTTGTTAACTGACCACACGAATAAATCGCACGGTACAAGGTAGAAGGGTTGAGACAGCCACTGGGTGGACAGCGGCAGTACCCACCCCAAAAGCAGAGTTATCTGTAGGCAAAAATACAGAGAGAGAGCGAGAAAGACAATGGTCAGAAGGCAAACCGCCGCGGCCACCGCGGCCACCACCCAGCCTGTGTGTCCCAGGGCATGCCGGTCTCCCACGGGGGCTGAGCGACTATGGTGTGCTGCTGCGGCCCTCCCACCCCAGGAGCACCAGAAGGGAGCACTGCCTTGCTAACACTCTACATTCCGCGCTGATGACTCCACTAAAGTGCTTGGACTGATGGGTCATCAGGGTTCCCTGTCTCAGGCAGCAGAAACGGCATCTAGCTGATTTCAACAGATTTTATATAAAGGATGTGAGGTCGGTCAACCTGCCACGAGCAAGGCGACAGGACGCTCCAGTCAAGCAACGTGGACACTCAGTCAAGACAGACTCATGCAGCCTGGCAGTGCCGGGGCCCCCAACCAGCTGTGAGTCAAAGAAACCCGATCCCTCAACTCACGGAGCCCACCGCACAGCAAAGCAGGCAGGCATTACAGTGAAGGGAGAAGTCTAGCTGTTGTGCCGGGAGGCTGGGCAAGTTTCCTGAAGTCTGGGGCACTGTACTGCGTCCAAAGGACAAGGGTGGATGAGCAGGCCAAAGGGGTAAAGCCCTCTCACGGAAGACCGGTGGGGTGCAGGCATCCCGTCCATTTCGCTTACAGCCGAAGGAGGGTCCCGAGCCCGGCACTCTCTCTGGCATAGCACGCCTCCAATAGGTAAGAGTCACGTGTTTGAGCCAGCCAGATCAAGTCGCTCCTCTGCTCGCACCGCCCCTTTTGGCCCAGGCCTAACAGGTCTGCCAAAGTTCGCGAATGGGCTCGCGACGCCCCGTTGAAATTTAATTGCAGAAAAGCAATGACGTTTTCTTAGTGGGTGTCCCATGCCATGTTTGGAACACACTTAGGATCAAAGGGTACCTGTGCTGTATCTGACCTCTTCCGGTGGGCGCCGTCCCGATGTCCAAGAAGTCCGACCTGTGGTGGGTGGGCTGCTTACTGGGACTGGAACCCCGAAGGGCTTGCAAGAAGAACGCCTCTGACTCACCGGGTCAGGGGCCCAGAGACTGCCTCTGCCGCTCTCCTTTTAAGCTTTCGTTGGCAGACAGCCACAAAAGTCCACAAGGAGCACATTTTTTCCATGAAAAGTATCCTCCACGGTGTCTTCCTCTGAAAGAGGGGTGCGTCTTGTACTTTGTAATGCAGGGAAGACTCCAGCAACTAATGAGCGGCAGAAGAGAAACAAGAAGAGAGAGACATTTTGCTGAAACAGATGCGGAGGACGAGGGGTAAAGTGTCTAGGTCTGCTCTGCCCCTCACATAAGGCATTTCAAGAAAAGGCGGCTTTGGGGCCAAGCGCGGTGGCTCACGCCTGCAATCCCAGCACTCTGGGAGGCCGGGAAAGAGACGTTCTGCTCAAACGGATGGGGAAGACAGAGGGTAAAGCGTGTAAGTCGGTTTTGCCTGTCACATTAGCTGTTTTAAGAGAAGTCAGCTTTGGGGCCAAGAACAGCTGCTCACACCTGTAATGCCAACACTTTGGGAGGTCACTGTAGTAGGACCGCATGGGGCCAGGAGTTTGGGACCAGTCTGGGAAACGCAGCAAGACCGGTGCCTCTTGAAAAACAGTAACAGAACGGAAAAGAGAAAAAAAGAAAGAAAGACAAAAAGAGCAAGAGGAGGATTCCAGAGGCTTCCACGACCACAACGCCTCTCTAAAAACATGGCGTTCGTCTACTGGCTGGTCACTGTCTCCACGTGGGTGGCATCTGTGTCTCCCTTACCGTGTGGCTCCCCGCCTAGATAGGTGCTGGGCACGCGGGAGCCCTCGCTAGGCATCTGTGCAACGCGTGCATTCCCCAGCTGGATTTTCAACCCTAACAGTACCCCAGGAGGAGGCCCAGGGAACACTAGGCGGTGACGTGACATCTGGGAGCACTTGTCCTCACTGGGTGGTTCCTCCAGGCGAGGCTCCGCTTCAGGAAACGCCAGGGGGAGGGTAGGATGGCGGCAGAGGTGGGGGTGGGGGAAAGGCGGGCTGCTGGGGATGTGCATCTATTCGGATTTCCTGAGTCCCCTCGAAAACCAGAACCCGCAAAGGCCTTGTAAAACAGGCCCTACCGGGGGCGGCGGGGACAGAGACTGAGGTGGGGAGGTCGTGCCCCTGCAGTGCACAGGGTTTCTCCCGCTCTCCCCAGAGGGCAGCCTTCCACAAGCTCCCAGCCGAGCCCAAGAGATCCGGCCATCCGCTCCCGTCCGCATGCCGCTTACAACACCCGAAAGGCGCATTTTCACAAGTACTTGTATCCCCAGTTCATGGGTGGGGGTGGGGCGGGGGGAAAAAGTTCGAACCGTGGTCGGTGCGGGAGTCGAGCCCGCGACCTTGGCGTTATCAGCACCACGCTCTTACCCACTGAGCTAACCGACCGCCCGACGGAAGGCGGGGCCGCTGGAGCGTCTAAAAGGGCTCCAAGCGCGCTCCGGCTCTCCAGCGAATCCTCACGGAGCCCGCGCCGCCGCCGGCTGCCCGGCGCTTCGCGCCAGCTACGGGCACTTCGGTGAGGATCCACCGCGCCTGCGCGGGACACCTTCCTCCCGCTCTCCGCAGCAGGCTGCCCTCGACAACCTCTGGGCGGAGTCCAAGGATACCGCAGTTGGCTCCTGCCCGCACGCGGCTTCCGGTAGCTGAAAGGCCCATTGACCGAAAGAGTTGCATAAACAGTTCACGGGGGGACAGACCGACAGAAAACGCGGGGGCGGCCGGCGTGAGGCCGGGAGTCGAGAGGGTCCGCCGGGAATCGAGCGCGCGACGGCCGCGATTCGAACGCGTGGCCTTGGGCACTTGAGCACCAACAGCTCACCAATTGAGCTAGCCGGCCGCCCGACACTCCAGGGCCCAAGGAGATCACCTAAAAGAGCGCCACGTCCACGCCAGCCCGCGAGGAATTCCTTGCGGAGCCCCGCTGCTGGCTGCCTCCGGCTTCGCCCCGGCTGCCACTTTTGCCTTCCTCACTGTCATCCCCTTTGGCCAGACGCAGAAACTGAGACCCAGGGGACTTAAAAAGGAAGGGAGGCGGCTTCCTACTGGGAAAAGGCAAACTGCACATGGGAGGCTTGGCTCTGCAGTGAGGTTTGCAAACATGCCACCTCCGTGCTCTTTTGATCCCCAGGCATCCTGTAGCCTGGAAACCTCGTATCGACAGCCTTTAGCGTGGTGGAACCAAGCTCAGAAAATACAGAAAACCAAAGGCCAAGAGGACCACGGGATTTTTCCCGCAAAAAAAATCACGGCCTTACGGCTGCTGACTTCTCTCCTGTCGGTCCCCTCCACCCCACACCCCCCAAGTGTAAATCTGTATTTAAATGTATCTACCTGGAATCTCCGGGCAGGGAGCAGCGGTTCATGGCTGTAACCCCGCACTTCGGGACGGATGGATGAATGAATAAATCAATAAATCAATAAATGGAATCCAAAGTCTTGCTTCAAAGAGTGTTTCTTTTTACTTTCTTATTACGTTCAATATTCTTTGATTAAGCATATCCCTGAAAAAATGCCAACGTAAGTTTACATCATTCCTCAGCGTTTTGAGTGGACAAACCATAGCTGGCCCTCCCTTTCTTTTTCCTTGATTTTTTTTTTATTTTTTTATTTTTAAGTGTTGGAAAACGTTTTCGCTTTGCGCTCACTTGTTAACTGACCACACGAATAAATCGCACGGTACAAGGTAGAAGGGTTGAGACAGCCACTGGGTGGACAGCGGCAGTACCCACCCCAAAAGCAGAGTTATCTGTAGGCAAAAATACAGAGAGAGAGCGAGAAAGACAATGGTCAGAAGGCAAACCGCCGCGGCCACCGCGGCCACCACCCAGCCTGTGTGTCCCAGGGCATGCCGGTCTCCCACGGGGGCTGAGCGACTATGGTGTGCTGCTGCGGCCCTCCCACCCCAGGAGCACCAGAAGGGAGCACTGCCTTGCTAACACTCTACATTCCGCGCTGATGACTCCACTAAAGTGCTTGGACTGATGGGTCATCAGGGTTCCCTGTCTCAGGCAGCAGAAACGGCATCTAGCTGATTTCAACAGATTTTATATAAAGGATGTGAGGTCGGTCAACCTGCCACGAGCAAGGCGACAGGACGCTCCAGTCAAGCAACGTGGACACTCAGTCAAGACAGACTCATGCAGCCTGGCAGTGCCGGGGCCCCCAACCAGCTGTGAGTCAAAGAAACCCGATCCCTCAACTCACGGAGCCCACCGCACAGCAAAGCAGGCAGGCATTACAGTGAAGGGAGAAGTCTAGCTGTTGTGCCGGGAGGCTGGGCAAGTTTCCTGAAGTCTGGGGCACTGTACTGCGTCCAAAGGACAAGGGTGGATGAGCAGGCCAAAGGGGTAAAGCCCTCTCACGGAAGACCGGTGGGGTGCAGGCATCCCGTCCATTTCGCTTACAGCCGAAGGAGGGTCCCGAGCCCGGCACTCTCTCTGGCATAGCACGCCTCCAATAGGTAAGAGTCACGTGTTTGAGCCAGCCAGATCAAGTCGCTCCTCTGCTCGCACCGCCCCTTTTGGCCCAGGCCTAACAGGTCTGCCAAAGTTCGCGAATGGGCTCGCGACGCCCCGTTGAAATTTAATTGCAGAAAAGCAATGACGTTTTCTTAGTGGGTGTCCCATGCCATGTTTGGAACACACTTAGGATCAAAGGGTACCTGTGCTGTATCTGACCTCTTCCGGTGGGCGCCGTCCCGATGTCCAAGAAGTCCGACCTGTGGTGGGTGGGCTGCTTACTGGGACTGGAACCCCGAAGGGCTTGCAAGAAGAACGCCTCTGACTCACCGGGTCAGGGGCCCAGAGACTGCCTCTGCCGCTCTCCTTTTAAGCTTTCGTTGGCAGACAGCCACAAAAGTCCACAAGGAGCACATTTTTTCCATGAAAAGTATCCTCCACGGTGTCTTCCTCTGAAAGAGGGGTGCGTCTTGTACTTTGTAATGCAGGGAAGACTCCAGCAACTAATGAGCGGCAGAAGAGAAACAAGAAGAGAGAGACATTTTGCTGAAACAGATGCGGAGGACGAGGGGTAAAGTGTCTAGGTCTGCTCTGCCCCTCACATAAGGCATTTCAAGAAAAGGCGGCTTTGGGGCCAAGCGCGGTGGCTCACGCCTGCAATCCCAGCACTCTGGGAGGCCGGGAAAGAGACGTTCTGCTCAAACGGATGGGGAAGACAGAGGGTAAAGCGTGTAAGTCGGTTTTGCCTGTCACATTAGCTGTTTTAAGAGAAGTCAGCTTTGGGGCCAAGAACAGCTGCTCACACCTGTAATGCCAACACTTTGGGAGGTCACTGTAGTAGGACCGCATGGGGCCAGGAGTTTGGGACCAGTCTGGGAAACGCAGCAAGACCGGTGCCTCTTGAAAAACAGTAACAGAACGGAAAAGAGAAAAAAAGAAAGAAAGACAAAAAGAGCAAGAGGAGGATTCCAGAGGCTTCCACGACCACAACGCCTCTCTAAAAACATGGCGTTCGTCTACTGGCTGGTCACTGTCTCCACGTGGGTGGCATCTGTGTCTCCCTTACCGTGTGGCTCCCCGCCTAGATAGGTGCTGGGCACGCGGGAGCCCTCGCTAGGCATCTGTGCAACGCGTGCATTCCCCAGCTGGATTTTCAACCCTAACAGTACCCCAGGAGGAGGCCCAGGGAACACTAGGCGGTGACGTGACATCTGGGAGCACTTGTCCTCACTGGGTGGTTCCTCCAGGCGAGGCTCCGCTTCAGGAAACGGCAGGGGGAGGGTAGGATGGCGGCAGAGGTGGGGGTGGGGGAAAGGCGGGCTGCTGGGGATGTGCATCTATTCGGATTTCCTGAGTCCCCTCGAAAACCAGAACCCGCAAAGGCCTTGTAAAACAGGCCCTACCGGGGGCGGCGGGGACAGAGACTGAGGTGGGGAGGTCGTGCCCCTGCAGTGCACAGGGTTTCTCCCGCTCTCCCCAGAGGGCAGCCTTCCACAAGCTCCCAGCCGAGCCCAAGAGATCCGGCCATCCGCTCCCGTCCGCATGCCGCTTACAACACCCGAAAGGCGCATTTTCACAAGTACTTGTATCCCCAGTTCATGGGTGGGGGTGGGGCGGGGGGAAAAAGTTCGAACCGTGGTCGGTGCGGGAGTCGAGCCCGCGACCTTGGCGTTATCAGCACCACGCTCTTACCCACTGAGCTAACCGACCGCCCGACGGAAGGCGGGGCCGCTGGAGCGTCTAAAAGGGCTCCAAGCGCGCTCCGGCTCTCCAGCGAATCCTCACGGAGCCCGCGCCGCCGCCGGCTGCCCGGCGCTTCGCGCCAGCTACGGGCACTTCGGTGAGGATCCACCGCGCCTGCGCGGGACACCTTCCTCCCGCTCTCCGCAGCAGGCTGCCCTCGACAACCTCTGGGCGGAGTCCAAGGATACCGCAGTTGGCTCCTGCCCGCACGCGGCTTCCGGTAGCTGAAAGGCCCATTGACCGAAAGAGTTGCATAAACAGTTCACGGGGGGACAGACCGACAGAAAACGCGGGGGCGGCCGGCGTGAGGCCGGGAGTCGAGAGGGTCCGCCGGGAATCGAGCGCGCGACGGCCGCGATTCGAACGCGTGGCCTTGGGCACTTGAGCACCAACAGCTCACCAATTGAGCTAGCCGGCCGCCCGACACTCCAGGGCCCAAGGAGATCACCTAAAAGAGCGCCACGTCCACGCCAGCCCGCGAGGAATTCCTTGCGGAGCCCCGCTGCTGGCTGCCTCCGGCTTCGCCCCGGCTGCCACTTTTGCCTTCCTCACTGTCATCCCCTTTGGCCAGACGCAGAAACTGAGACCCAGGGGACTTAAAAAGGAAGGGAGGCGGCTTCCTACTGGGAAAAGGCAAACTGCACATGGGAGGCTTGGCTCTGCAGTGAGGTTTGCAAACATGCCACCTCCGTGCTCTTTTGATCCCCAGGCATCCTGTAGCCTGGAAACCTCGTATCGACAGCCTTTAGCGTGGTGGAACCAAGCTCAGAAAATACAGAAAACCAAAGGCCAAGAGGACCACGGGATTTTTCCCGCAAAAAAAATCACGGCCTTACGGCTGCTGACTTCTCTCCTGTCGGTCCCCTCCACCCCACACCCCCCAAGTGTAAATCTGTATTTAAATGTATCTACCTGGAATCTCCGGGCAGGGAGCAGCGGTTCATGGCTGTAACCCCGCACTTCGGGACGGATGGATGAATGAATAAATCAATAAATCAATAAATGGAATCCAAAGTCTTGCTTCAAAGAGTGTTTCTTTTTACTTTCTTATTACGTTCAATATTCTTTGATTAAGCATATCCCTGAAAAAATGCCAACGTAAGTTTACATCATTCCTCAGCGTTTTGAGTGGACAAACCATAGCTGGCCCTCCCTTTCTTTTTCCTTGATTTTTTTTTTATTTTTTTATTTTTAAGTGTTGGAAAACGTTTTCGCTTTGCGCTCACTTGTTAACTGACCACACGAATAAATCGCACGGTACAAGGTAGAAGGGTTGAGACAGCCACTGGGTGGACAGCGGCAGTACCCACCCCAAAAGCAGAGTTATCTGTAGGCAAAAATACAGAGAGAGAGCGAGAAAGACAATGGTCAGAAGGCAAACCGCCGCGGCCACCGCGGCCACCACCCAGCCTGTGTGTCCCAGGGCATGCCGGTCTCCCACGGGGGCTGAGCGACTATGGTGTGCTGCTGCGGCCCTCCCACCCCAGGAGCACCAGAAGGGAGCACTGCCTTGCTAACACTCTACATTCCGCGCTGATGACTCCACTAAAGTGCTTGGACTGATGGGTCATCAGGGTTCCCTGTCTCAGGCAGCAGAAACGGCATCTAGCTGATTTCAACAGATTTTATATAAAGGATGTGAGGTCGGTCAACCTGCCACGAGCAAGGCGACAGGACGCTCCAGTCAAGCAACGTGGACACTCAGTCAAGACAGACTCATGCAGCCTGGCAGTGCCGGGGCCCCCAACCAGCTGTGAGTCAAAGAAACCCGATCCCTCAACTCACGGAGCCCACCGCACAGCAAAGCAGGCAGGCATTACAGTGAAGGGAGAAGTCTAGCTGTTGTGCCGGGAGGCTGGGCAAGTTTCCTGAAGTCTGGGGCACTGTACTGCGTCCAAAGGACAAGGGTGGATGAGCAGGCCAAAGGGGTAAAGCCCTCTCACGGAAGACCGGTGGGGTGCAGGCATCCCGTCCATTTCGCTTACAGCCGAAGGAGGGTCCCGAGCCCGGCACTCTCTCTGGCATAGCACGCCTCCAATAGGTAAGAGTCACGTGTTTGAGCCAGCCAGATCAAGTCGCTCCTCTGCTCGCACCGCCCCTTTTGGCCCAGGCCTAACAGGTCTGCCAAAGTTCGCGAATGGGCTCGCGACGCCCCGTTGAAATTTAATTGCAGAAAAGCAATGACGTTTTCTTAGTGGGTGTCCCATGCCATGTTTGGAACACACTTAGGATCAAAGGGTACCTGTGCTGTATCTGACCTCTTCCGGTGGGCGCCGTCCCGATGTCCAAGAAGTCCGACCTGTGGTGGGTGGGCTGCTTACTGGGACTGGAACCCCGAAGGGCTTGCAAGAAGAACGCCTCTGACTCACCGGGTCAGGGGCCCAGAGACTGCCTCTGCCGCTCTCCTTTTAAGCTTTCGTTGGCAGACAGCCACAAAAGTCCACAAGGAGCACATTTTTTCCATGAAAAGTATCCTCCACGGTGTCTTCCTCTGAAAGAGGGGTGCGTCTTGTACTTTGTAATGCAGGGAAGACTCCAGCAACTAATGAGCGGCAGAAGAGAAACAAGAAGAGAGAGACATTTTGCTGAAACAGATGCGGAGGACGAGGGGTAAAGTGTCTAGGTCTGCTCTGCCCCTCACATAAGGCATTTCAAGAAAAGGCGGCTTTGGGGCCAAGCGCGGTGGCTCACGCCTGCAATCCCAGCACTCTGGGAGGCCGGGAAAGAGACGTTCTGCTCAAACGGAAGGGGAAGACAGAGGGTAAAGCGTGTAAGTCGGTTTTGCCTGTCACATTAGCTGTTTTAAGAGAAGTCAGCTTTGGGGCCAAGAACAGCTGCTCACACCTGTAATGCCAACACTTTGGGAGGTCACTGTAGTAGGACCGCATGGGGCCAGGAGTTTGGGACCAGTCTGGGAAACGCAGCAAGACCGGTGCCTCTTGAAAAACAGTAACAGAACGGAAAAGAGAAAAAAAGAAAGAAAGACAAAAAGAGCAAGAGGAGGATTCCAGAGGCTTCCACGACCACAACGCCTCTCTAAAAACATGGCGTTCGTCTACTGGCTGGTCACTGTCTCCACGTGGGTGGCATCTGTGTCTCCCTTACCGTGTGGCTCCCCGCCTAGATAGGTGCTGGGCACGCGGGAGCCCTCGCTAGGCATCTGTGCAACGCGTGCATTCCCCAGCTGGATTTTCAACCCTAACAGTACCCCAGGAGGAGGCCCAGGGAACACTAGGCGGTGACGTGACATCTGGGAGCACTTGTCCTCACTGGGTGGTTCCTCCAGGCGAGGCTCCGCTTCAGGAAACGGCAGGGGGAGGGTAGGATGGCGGCAGAGGTGGGGGTGGGGGAAAGGCGGGCTGCTGGGGATGTGCATCTATTCGGATTTCCTGAGTCCCCTCGAAAACCAGAACCCGCAAAGGCCTTGTAAAACAGGCCCTACCGGGGGCGGCGGGGACAGAGACTGAGGTGGGGAGGTCGTGCCCCTGCAGTGCACAGGGTTTCTCCCGCTCTCCCCAGAGGGCAGCCTTCCACAAGCTCCCAGCCGAGCCCAAGAGATCCGGCCATCCGCTCCCGTCCGCATGCCGCTTACAACACCCGAAAGGCGCATTTTCACAAGTACTTGTATCCCCAGTTCATGGGTGGGGGTGGGGCGGGGGGAAAAAGTTCGAACCGTGGTCGGTGCGGGAGTCGAGCCCGCGACCTTGGCGTTATCAGCACCACGCTCTTACCCACTGAGCTAACCGACCGCCCGACGGAAGGCGGGGCCGCTGGAGCGTCTAAAAGGGCTCCAAGCGCGCTCCGGCTCTCCAGCGAATCCTCACGGAGCCCGCGCCGCCGCCGGCTGCCCGGCGCTTCGCGCCAGCTACGGGCACTTCGGTGAGGATCCACCGCGCCTGCGCGGGACACCTTCCTCCCGCTCTCCGCAGCAGGCTGCCCTCGACAACCTCTGGGCGGAGTCCAAGGATACCGCAGTTGGCTCCTGCCCGCACGCGGCTTCCGGTAGCTGAAAGGCCCATTGACCGAAAGAGTTGCATAAACAGTTCACGGGGGGACAGACCGACAGAAAACGCGGGGGCGGCCGGCGTGAGGCCGGGAGTCGAGAGGGTCCGCCGGGAATCGAGCGCGCGACGGCCGCGATTCGAACGCGTGGCCTTGGGCACTTGAGCACCAACAGCTCACCAATTGAGCTAGCCGGCCGCCCGACACTCCAGGGCCCAAGGAGATCACCTAAAAGAGCGCCACGTCCACGCCAGCCCGCGAGGAATTCCTTGCGGAGCCCCGCTGCTGGCTGCCTCCGGCTTCGCCCCGGCTGCCACTTTTGCCTTCCTCACTGTCATCCCCTTTGGCCAGACGCAGAAACTGAGACCCAGGGGACTTAAAAAGGAAGGGAGGCGGCTTCCTACTGGGAAAAGGCAAACTGCACATGGGAGGCTTGGCTCTGCAGTGAGGTTTGCAAACATGCCACCTCCGTGCTCTTTTGATCCCCAGGCATCCTGTAGCCTGGAAACCTCGTATCGACAGCCTTTAGCGTGGTGGAACCAAGCTCAGAAAATACAGAAAACCAAAGGCCAAGAGGACCACGGGATTTTTCCCGCAAAAAAAATCACGGCCTTACGGCTGCTGACTTCTCTCCTGTCGGTCCCCTCCACCCCACACCCCCCAAGTGTAAATCTGTATTTAAATGTATCTACCTGGAATCTCCGGGCAGGGAGCAGCGGTTCATGGCTGTAACCCCGCACTTCGGGACGGATGGATGAATGAATAAATCAATAAATCAATAAATGGAATCCAAAGTCTTGCTTCAAAGAGTGTTTCTTTTTACTTTCTTATTACGTTCAATATTCTTTGATTAAGCATATCCCTGAAAAAATGCCAACGTAAGTTTACATCATTCCTCAGCGTTTTGAGTGGACAAACCATAGCTGGCCCTCCCTTTCTTTTTCCTTGATTTTTTTTTTATTTTTTTATTTTTAAGTGTTGGAAAACGTTTTCGCTTTGCGCTCACTTGTTAACTGACCACACGAATAAATCGCACGGTACAAGGTAGAAGGGTTGAGACAGCCACTGGGTGGACAGCGGCAGTACCCACCCCAAAAGCAGAGTTATCTGTAGGCAAAAATACAGAGAGAGAGCGAGAAAGACAATGGTCAGAAGGCAAACCGCCGCGGCCACCGCGGCCACCACCCAGCCTGTGTGTCCCAGGGCATGCCGGTCTCCCACGGGGGCTGAGCGACTATGGTGTGCTGCTGCGGCCCTCCCACCCCAGGAGCACCAGAAGGGAGCACTGCCTTGCTAACACTCTACATTCCGCGCTGATGACTCCACTAAAGTGCTTGGACTGATGGGTCATCAGGGTTCCCTGTCTCAGGCAGCAGAAACGGCATCTAGCTGATTTCAACAGATTTTATATAAAGGATGTGAGGTCGGTCAACCTGCCACGAGCAAGGCGACAGGACGCTCCAGTCAAGCAACGTGGACACTCAGTCAAGACAGACTCATGCAGCCTGGCAGTGCCGGGGCCCCCAACCAGCTGTGAGTCAAAGAAACCCGATCCCTCAACTCACGGAGCCCACCGCACAGCAAAGCAGGCAGGCATTACAGTGAAGGGAGAAGTCTAGCTGTTGTGCCGGGAGGCTGGGCAAGTTTCCTGAAGTCTGGGGCACTGTACTGCGTCCAAAGGACAAGGGTGGATGAGCAGGCCAAAGGGGTAAAGCCCTCTCACGGAAGACCGGTGGGGTGCAGGCATCCCGTCCATTTCGCTTACAGCCGAAGGAGGGTCCCGAGCCCGGCACTCTCTCTGGCATAGCACGCCTCCAATAGGTAAGAGTCACGTGTTTGAGCCAGCCAGATCAAGTCGCTCCTCTGCTCGCACCGCCCCTTTTGGCCCAGGCCTAACAGGTCTGCCAAAGTTCGCGAATGGGCTCGCGACGCCCCGTTGAAATTTAATTGCAGAAAAGCAATGACGTTTTCTTAGTGGGTGTCCCATGCCATGTTTGGAACACACTTAGGATCAAAGGGTACCTGTGCTGTATCTGACCTCTTCCGGTGGGCGCCGTCCCGATGTCCAAGAAGTCCGACCTGTGGTGGGTGGGCTGCTTACTGGGACTGGAACCCCGAAGGGCTTGCAAGAAGAACGCCTCTGACTCACCGGGTCAGGGGCCCAGAGACTGCCTCTGCCGCTCTCCTTTTAAGCTTTCGTTGGCAGACAGCCACAAAAGTCCACAAGGAGCACATTTTTTCCATGAAAAGTATCCTCCACGGTGTCTTCCTCTGAAAGAGGGGTGCGTCTTGTACTTTGTAATGCAGGGAAGACTCCAGCAACTAATGAGCGGCAGAAGAGAAACAAGAAGAGAGAGACATTTTGCTGAAACAGATGCGGAGGACGAGGGGTAAAGTGTCTAGGTCTGCTCTGCCCCTCACATAAGGCATTTCAAGAAAAGGCGGCTTTGGGGCCAAGCGCGGTGGCTCACGCCTGCAATCCCAGCACTCTGGGAGGCCGGGAAAGAGACGTTCTGCTCAAACGGAAGGGGAAGACAGAGGGTAAAGCGTGTAAGTCGGTTTTGCCTGTCACATTAGCTGTTTTAAGAGAAGTCAGCTTTGGGGCCAAGAACAGCTGCTCACACCTGTAATGCCAACACTTTGGGAGGTCACTGTAGTAGGACCGCATGGGGCCAGGAGTTTGGGACCAGTCTGGGAAACGCAGCAAGACCGGTGCCTCTTGAAAAACAGTAACAGAACGGAAAAGAGAAAAAAAGAAAGAAAGACAAAAAGAGCAAGAGGAGGATTCCAGAGGCTTCCACGACCACAACGCCTCTCTAAAAACATGGCGTTCGTCTACTGGCTGGTCACTGTCTCCACGTGGGTGGCATCTGTGTCTCCCTTACCGTGTGGCTCCCCGCCTAGATAGGTGCTGGGCACGCGGGAGCCCTCGCTAGGCATCTGTGCAACGCGTGCATTCCCCAGCTGGATTTTCAACCCTAACAGTACCCCAGGAGGAGGCCCAGGGAACACTAGGCGGTGACGTGACATCTGGGAGCACTTGTCCTCACTGGGTGGTTCCTCCAGGCGAGGCTCCGCTTCAGGAAACGGCAGGGGGAGGGTAGGATGGCGGCAGAGGTGGGGGTGGGGGAAAGGCGGGCTGCTGGGGATGTGCATCTATTCGGATTTCCTGAGTCCCCTCGAAAACCAGAACCCGCAAAGGCCTTGTAAAACAGGCCCTACCGGGGGCGGCGGGGACAGAGACTGAGGTGGGGAGGTCGTGCCCCTGCAGTGCACAGGGTTTCTCCCGCTCTCCCCAGAGGGCAGCCTTCCACAAGCTCCCAGCCGAGCCCAAGAGATCCGGCCATCCGCTCCCGTCCGCATGCCGCTTACAACACCCGAAAGGCGCATTTTCACAAGTACTTGTATCCCCAGTTCATGGGTGGGGGTGGGGCGGGGGGAAAAAGTTCGAACCGTGGTCGGTGCGGGAGTCGAGCCCGCGACCTTGGCGTTATCAGCACCACGCTCTTACCCACTGAGCTAACCGACCGCCCGACGGAAGGCGGGGCCGCTGGAGCGTCTAAAAGGGCTCCAAGCGCGCTCCGGCTCTCCAGCGAATCCTCACGGAGCCCGCGCCGCCGCCGGCTGCCCGGCGCTTCGCGCCAGCTACGGGCACTTCGGTGAGGATCCACCGCGCCTGCGCGGGACACCTTCCTCCCGCTCTCCGCAGCAGGCTGCCCTCGACAACCTCTGGGCGGAGTCCAAGGATACCGCAGTTGGCTCCTGCCCGCACGCGGCTTCCGGTAGCTGAAAGGCCCATTGACCGAAAGAGTTGCATAAACAGTTCACGGGGGGACAGACCGACAGAAAACGCGGGGGCGGCCGGCGTGAGGCCGGGAGTCGAGAGGGTCCGCCGGGAATCGAGCGCGCGACGGCCGCGATTCGAACGCGTGGCCTTGGGCACTTGAGCACCAACAGCTCACCAATTGAGCTAGCCGGCCGCCCGACACTCCAGGGCCCAAGGAGATCACCTAAAAGAGCGCCACGTCCACGCCAGCCCGCGAGGAATTCCTTGCGGAGCCCCGCTGCTGGCTGCCTCCGGCTTCGCCCCGGCTGCCACTTTTGCCTTCCTCACTGTCATCCCCTTTGGCCAGACGCAGAAACTGAGACCCAGGGGACTTAAAAAGGAAGGGAGGCGGCTTCCTACTGGGAAAAGGCAAACTGCACATGGGAGGCTTGGCTCTGCAGTGAGGTTTGCAAACATGCCACCTCCGTGCTCTTTTGATCCCCAGGCATCCTGTAGCCTGGAAACCTCGTATCGACAGCCTTTAGCGTGGTGGAACCAAGCTCAGAAAATACAGAAAACCAAAGGCCAAGAGGACCACGGGATTTTTCCCGCAAAAAAAATCACGGCCTTACGGCTGCTGACTTCTCTCCTGTCGGTCCCCTCCACCCCACACCCCCCAAGTGTAAATCTGTATTTAAATGTATCTACCTGGAATCTCCGGGCAGGGAGCAGCGGTTCATGGCTGTAACCCCGCACTTCGGGACGGATGGATGAATGAATAAATCAATAAATCAATAAATGGAATCCAAAGTCTTGCTTCAAAGAGTGTTTCTTTTTACTTTCTTATTACGTTCAATATTCTTTGATTAAGCATATCCCTGAAAAAATGCCAACGTAAGTTTACATCATTCCTCAGCGTTTTGAGTGGACAAACCATAGCTGGCCCTCCCTTTCTTTTTCCTTGATTTTTTTTTTATTTTTTTATTTTTAAGTGTTGGAAAACGTTTTCGCTTTGCGCTCACTTGTTAACTGACCACACGAATAAATCGCACGGTACAAGGTAGAAGGGTTGAGACAGCCACTGGGTGGACAGCGGCAGTACCCACCCCAAAAGCAGAGTTATCTGTAGGCAAAAATACAGAGAGAGAGCGAGAAAGACAATGGTCAGAAGGCAAACCGCCGCGGCCACCGCGGCCACCACCCAGCCTGTGTGTCCCAGGGCATGCCGGTCTCCCACGGGGGCTGAGCGACTATGGTGTGCTGCTGCGGCCCTCCCACCCCAGGAGCACCAGAAGGGAGCACTGCCTTGCTAACACTCTACATTCCGCGCTGATGACTCCACTAAAGTGCTTGGACTGATGGGTCATCAGGGTTCCCTGTCTCAGGCAGCAGAAACGGCATCTAGCTGATTTCAACAGATTTTATATAAAGGATGTGAGGTCGGTCAACCTGCCACGAGCAAGGCGACAGGACGCTCCAGTCAAGCAACGTGGACACTCAGTCAAGACAGACTCATGCAGCCTGGCAGTGCCGGGGCCCCCAACCAGCTGTGAGTCAAAGAAACCCGATCCCTCAACTCACGGAGCCCACCGCACAGCAAAGCAGGCAGGCATTACAGTGAAGGGAGAAGTCTAGCTGTTGTGCCGGGAGGCTGGGCAAGTTTCCTGAAGTCTGGGGCACTGTACTGCGTCCAAAGGACAAGGGTGGATGAGCAGGCCAAAGGGGTAAAGCCCTCTCACGGAAGACCGGTGGGGTGCAGGCATCCCGTCCATTTCGCTTACAGCCGAAGGAGGGTCCCGAGCCCGGCACTCTCTCTGGCATAGCACGCCTCCAATAGGTAAGAGTCACGTGTTTGAGCCAGCCAGATCAAGTCGCTCCTCTGCTCGCACCGCCCCTTTTGGCCCAGGCCTAACAGGTCTGCCAAAGTTCGCGAATGGGCTCGCGACGCCCCGTTGAAATTTAATTGCAGAAAAGCAATGACGTTTTCTTAGTGGGTGTCCCATGCCATGTTTGGAACACACTTAGGATCAAAGGGTACCTGTGCTGTATCTGACCTCTTCCGGTGGGCGCCGTCCCGATGTCCAAGAAGTCCGACCTGTGGTGGGTGGGCTGCTTACTGGGACTGGAACCCCGAAGGGCTTGCAAGAAGAACGCCTCTGACTCACCGGGTCAGGGGCCCAGAGACTGCCTCTGCCGCTCTCCTTTTAAGCTTTCGTTGGCAGACAGCCACAAAAGTCCACAAGGAGCACATTTTTTCCATGAAAAGTATCCTCCACGGTGTCTTCCTCTGAAAGAGGGGTGCGTCTTGTACTTTGTAATGCAGGGAAGACTCCAGCAACTAATGAGCGGCAGAAGAGAAACAAGAAGAGAGAGACATTTTGCTGAAACAGATGCGGAGGACGAGGGGTAAAGTGTCTAGGTCTGCTCTGCCCCTCACATAAGGTATTTCAAGAAAAGGCGGCTTTGGGGCCAAGCGCGGTGGCTCACGCCTGCAATCCCAGCACTCTGGGAGGCCGGGAAAGAGACGTTCTGCTCAAACGGAAGGGGAAGACAGAGGGTAAAGCGTGTAAGTCGGTTTTGCCTGTCACATTAGCTGTTTTAAGAGAAGTCAGCTTTGGGGCCAAGAACAGCTGCTCACACCTGTAATGCCAACACTTTGGGAGGTCACTGTAGTAGGACCGCATGGGGCCAGGAGTTTGGGACCAGTCTGGGAAACGCAGCAAGACCGGTGCCTCTTGAAAAACAGTAACAGAACGGAAAAGAGAAAAAAAGAAAGAAAGACAAAAAGAGCAAGAGGAGGATTCCAGAGGCTTCCACGACCACAACGCCTCTCTAAAAACATGGCGTTCGTCTACTGGCTGGTCACTGTCTCCACGTGGGTGGCATCTGTGTCTCCCTTACCGTGTGGCTCCCCGCCTAGATAGGTGCTGGGCACGCGGGAGCCCTCGCTAGGCATCTGTGCAACGCGTGCATTCCCCAGCTGGATTTTCAACCCTAACAGTACCCCAGGAGGAGGCCCAGGGAACACTAGGCGGTGACGTGACATCTGGGAGCACTTGTCCTCACTGGGTGGTTCCTCCAGGCGAGGCTCCGCTTCAGGAAACGGCAGGGGGAGGGTAGGATGGCGGCAGAGGTGGGGGTGGGGGAAAGGCGGGCTGCTGGGGATGTGCATCTATTCGGATTTCCTGAGTCCCCTCGAAAACCAGAACCCGCAAAGGCCTTGTAAAACAGGCCCTACCGGGGGCGGCGGGGACAGAGACTGAGGTGGGGAGGTCGTGCCCCTGCAGTGCACAGGGTTTCTCCCGCTCTCCCCAGAGGGCAGCCTTCCACAAGCTCCCAGCCGAGCCCAAGAGATCCGGCCATCCGCTCCCGTCCGCATGCCGCTTACAACACCCGAAAGGCGCATTTTCACAAGTACTTGTATCCCCAGTTCATGGGTGGGGGTGGGGCGGGGGGAAAAAGTTCGAACCGTGGTCGGTGCGGGAGTCGAGCCCGCGACCTTGGCGTTATCAGCACCACGCTCTTACCCACTGAGCTAACCGACCGCCCGACGGAAGGCGGGGCCGCTGGAGCGTCTAAAAGGGCTCCAAGCGCGCTCCGGCTCTCCAGCGAATCCTCACGGAGCCCGCGCCGCCGCCGGCTGCCCGGCGCTTCGCGCCAGCTACGGGCACTTCGGTGAGGATCCACCGCGCCTGCGCGGGACACCTTCCTCCCGCTCTCCGCAGCAGGCTGCCCTCGACAACCTCTGGGCGGAGTCCAAGGATACCGCAGTTGGCTCCTGCCCGCACGCGGCTTCCGGTAGCTGAAAGGCCCATTGACCGAAAGAGTTGCATAAACAGTTCACGGGGGGACAGACCGACAGAAAACGCGGGGGCGGCCGGCGTGAGGCCGGGAGTCGAGAGGGTCCGCCGGGAATCGAGCGCGCGACGGCCGCGATTCGAACGCGTGGCCTTGGGCACTTGAGCACCAACAGCTCACCAATTGAGCTAGCCGGCCGCCCGACACTCCAGGGCCCAAGGAGATCACCTAAAAGAGCGCCACGTCCACGCCAGCCCGCGAGGAATTCCTTGCGGAGCCCCGCTGCTGGCTGCCTCCGGCTTCGCCCCGGCTGCCACTTTTGCCTTCCTCACTGTCATCCCCTTTGGCCAGACGCAGAAACTGAGACCCAGGGGACTTAAAAAGGAAGGGAGGCGGCTTCCTACTGGGAAAAGGCAAACTGCACATGGGAGGCTTGGCTCTGCAGTGAGGTTTGCAAACATGCCACCTCCGTGCTCTTTTGATCCCCAGGCATCCTGTAGCCTGGAAACCTCGTATCGACAGCCTTTAGCGTGGTGGAACCAAGCTCAGAAAATACAGAAAACCAAAGGCCAAGAGGACCACGGGATTTTTCCCGCAAAAAAAATCACGGCCTTACGGCTGCTGACTTCTCTCCTGTCGGTCCCCTCCACCCCACACCCCCCAAGTGTAAATCTGTATTTAAATGTATCTACCTGGAATCTCCGGGCAGGGAGCAGCGGTTCATGGCTGTAACCCCGCACTTCGGGACGGATGGATGAATGAATAAATCAATAAATCAATAAATGGAATCCAAAGTCTTGCTTCAAAGAGTGTTTCTTTTTACTTTCTTATTACGTTCAATATTCTTTGATTAAGCATATCCCTGAAAAAATGCCAACGTAAGTTTACATCATTCCTCAGCGTTTTGAGTGGACAAACCATAGCTGGCCCTCCCTTTCTTTTTCCTTGATTTTTTTTTATTTTTTTATTTTTAAGTGTTGGAAAACGTTTTCGCTTTGCGCTCACTTGTTAACTGACCACACGAATAAATCGCACGGTACAAGGTAGAAGGGTTGAGACAGCCACTGGGTGGACAGCGGCAGTACCCACCCCAAAAGCAGAGTTATCTGTAGGCAAAAATACAGAGAGAGAGCGAGAAAGACAATGGTCAGAAGGCAAACCGCCGCGGCCACCGCGGCCACCACCCAGCCTGTGTGTCCCAGGGCATGCCGGTCTCCCACGGGGGCTGAGCGACTATGGTGTGCTGCTGCGGCCCTCCCACCCCAGGAGCACCAGAAGGGAGCACTGCCTTGCTAACACTCTACATTCCGCGCTGATGACTCCACTAAAGTGCTTGGACTGATGGGTCATCAGGGTTCCCTGTCTCAGGCAGCAGAAACGGCATCTAGCTGATTTCAACAGATTTTATATAAAGGATGTGAGGTCGGTCAACCTGCCACGAGCAAGGCGACAGGACGCTCCAGTCAAGCAACGTGGACACTCAGTCAAGACAGACTCATGCAGCCTGGCAGTGCCGGGGCCCCCAACCAGCTGTGAGTCAAAGAAACCCGATCCCTCAACTCACGGAGCCCACCGCACAGCAAAGCAGGCAGGCATTACAGTGAAGGGAGAAGTCTAGCTGTTGTGCCGGGAGGCTGGGCAAGTTTCCTGAAGTCTGGGGCACTGTACTGCGTCCAAAGGACAAGGGTGGATGAGCAGGCCAAAGGGGTAAAGCCCTCTCACGGAAGACCGGTGGGGTGCAGGCATCCCGTCCATTTCGCTTACAGCCGAAGGAGGGTCCCGAGCCCGGCACTCTCTCTGGCATAGCACGCCTCCAATAGGTAAGAGTCACGTGTTTGAGCCAGCCAGATCAAGTCGCTCCTCTGCTCGCACCGCCCCTTTTGGCCCAGGCCTAACAGGTCTGCCAAAGTTCGCGAATGGGCTCGCGACGCCCCGTTGAAATTTAATTGCAGAAAAGCAATGACGTTTTCTTAGTGGGTGTCCCATGCCATGTTTGGAACACACTTAGGATCAAAGGGTACCTGTGCTGTATCTGACCTCTTCCGGTGGGCGCCGTCCCGATGTCCAAGAAGTCCGACCTGTGGTGGGTGGGCTGCTTACTGGGACTGGAACCCCGAAGGGCTTGCAAGAAGAACGCCTCTGACTCACCGGGTCAGGGGCCCAGAGACTGCCTCTGCCGCTCTCCTTTTAAGCTTTCGTTGGCAGACAGCCACAAAAGTCCACAAGGAGCACATTTTTTCCATGAAAAGTATCCTCCACGGTGTCTTCCTCTGAAAGAGGGGTGCGTCTTGTACTTTGTAATGCAGGGAAGACTCCAGCAACTAATGAGCGGCAGAAGAGAAACAAGAAGAGAGAGACATTTTGCTGAAACAGATGCGGAGGACGAGGGGTAAAGTGTCTAGGTCTGCTCTGCCCCTCACATAAGGTATTTCAAGAAAAGGCGGCTTTGGGGCCAAGCGCGGTGGCTCACGCTTGCAATCCCAGCACTCTGGGAGTCCGGGAAAGAGACGTTTTGCTCAAACGGATGGGGAAGACAGAGGGTCAAGCCTGTAAGTCGGTTTTGCCTGTCACATTAGCTGTTTTAAGAGAAGTCAGCTTTGGGGCCAAGCACAGCTGCTCACACCTGTAATGCCAACACTTTGGGAGGTCACTGTAGTAGGACCGCATGGGGCCAGGAGTTTGGGACCAGTCTGGGAAACGCAGCAAGACCGGTGCCTCTTGAAAAACAGTAACAGAACGGAAAAGAGAAAAAAAGAAAGAAAGACAAAAAGAGCAAGAGGAGGATTCCAGAGGCTTCCACGACCACAACGCCTCTCTAAAAACATGGCGTTCGTCTACTGGCTGGTCACTGTCTCCACGTGGGTGGCATCTGTGTCTCCCTTACCGTGTGGCTCCCCGCCTAGATAGGTGCTGGGCACGCGGGAGCCCTCGCTAGGCATCTGTGCAACGCGTGCATTCCCCAGCTGGATTTTCAACCCTAACAGTACCCCAGGAGGAGGCCCAGGGAACACTAGGCGGTGACGTGACATCTGGGAGCACTTGTCCTCACTGGGTGGTTCCTCCAGGCGAGGCTCCGCTTCAGGAAACGCCAGGGGGAGGGTAGGATGGCGGCAGAGGTGGGGGTGGGGGAAAGGCGGGCTGCTGGGGATGTGCATCTATTCGGATTTCCTGAGTCCCCTCGAAAACCAGAACCCGCAAAGGCCTTGTAAAACAGGCCCTACCGGGGGCGGCGGGGACAGAGACTGAGGTGGGGAGGTCGTGCCCCTGCAGTGCACAGGGTTTCTCCCGCTCTCCCCAGAGGGCAGCCTTCCACAAGCTCCCAGCCGAGCCCAAGAGATCCGGCCATCCGCTCCCATCCGCATGCCGCTTACAACACCCGAAAGGCGCATTTTCACAAGTACTTGTATCCCCAGTTCATGGGTGGGGGTGGGGCGGGGGGAAAAAGTTCGAACCGTGGTCGGTGCGGGAGTCGAGCCCGCGACCTTGGCGTTATCAGCACCACGCTCTTACCCACTGAGCTAACCGACCGCCCGACGGAAGGCGGGGCCGCTGGAGCGTCTAAAAGGGCTCCAAGCGCGCTCCGGCTCTCCAGCGAATCCTCACGGAGCCCGCGCCGCCGCCGGCTGCCCGGCGCTTCGCGCCAGCTACGGGCACTTCGGTGAGGATCCACCGCGCCTGCGCGGGACACCTTCCTCCCGCTCTCCGCAGCAGGCTGCCCTCGACAACCTCTGGGCGGAGTCCAAGGATACCGCAGTTGGCTCCTGCCCGCACGCGGCTTCCGGTAGCTGAAAGGCCCATTGACCGAAAGAGTTGCATAAACAGTTCACGGGGGGACAGACCGACAGAAAACGCGGGGGCGGCCGGCGTGAGGCCGGGAGTCGAGAGGGTCCGCCGGGAATCGAGCGCGCGACGGCCGCGATTCGAACGCGTGGCCTTGGGCACTTGAGCACCAACAGCTCACCAATTGAGCTAGCCGGCCGCCCGACACTCCAGGGCCCAAGGAGATCACCTAAAAGAGCGCCACGTCCACGCCAGCCCGCGAGGAATTCCTTGCGGAGCCCCGCTGCTGGCTGCCTCCGGCTTCGCCCCGGCTGCCACTTTTGCCTTCCTCACTGTCATCCCCTTTGGCCAGACGCAGAAACTGAGACCCAGGGGACTTAAAAAGGAAGGGAGGCGGCTTCCTACTGGGAAAAGGCAAACTGCACATGGGAGGCTTGGCTCTGCAGTGAGGTTTGCAAACATGCCACCTCCGTGCTCTTTTGATCCCCAGGCATCCTGTAGCCTGGAAACCTCGTATCGACAGCCTTTAGCGTGGTGGAACCAAGCTCAGAAAATACAGAAAACCAAAGGCCAAGAGGATCACGGGATTTTTCCCGCAAAAAAAGTCACGGCCTTACGGCTGCTGACTTCTCTCCTGTCGGTCCCCTCCACCCCACACCCCCCAAGTGTAAATCTGTATTTAAATGTATCTACCTGGAATCTCCGGGCAGGGAGCAGCGGTTCATGGCTGTAACCCCGCACTTCGGGACGGATGGATGAATGAATAAATCAATAAATCAATAAATGGAATCCAAAGTCTTGCTTCAAAGAGTGTTTCTTTTTACTTTCTTATTACGTTCAATATTCTTTGATTAAGCATATCCCTGAAAAAATGCCAACGTAAGTTTACATCATTCCTCAGCGTTTTGAGTGGACAAACCATAGCTGGCCCTCCCTTTCTTTTTCCTTGATTTTTTTATTTTTTTATTTTTAAGTGTTGGAAAACGTTTTCGCTTTGCGCTCACTTGTTAACTGACCACACGAATAAATCGCACGGTACAAGGTAGAAGGGTTGAGACAGCCACTGGGTGGACAGCGGCAGTACCCACCCCAAAAGCAGAGTTATCTGTAGGCAAAAATACAGAGAGAGAGCGAGAAAGACAATGGTCAGAAGGCAAACCGCCGCGGCCACCGCGGCCACCACCCAGCCTGTGTGTCCCAGGGCATGCCGGTCTCCCACGGGGGCTGAGCGACTATGGTGTGCTGCTGCGGCCCTCCCACCCCAGGAGCACCAGAAGGGAGCACTGCCTTGCTAACACTCTACATTCCGCGCTGATGACTCCACTAAAGTGCTTGGACTGATGGGTCATCAGGGTTCCCTGTCTCAGGCAGCAGAAACGGCATCTAGCTGATTTCAACAGATTTTATATAAAGGATGTGAGGTCGGTCAACCTGCCACGAGCAAGGCGACAGGACGCTCCAGTCAAGCAACGTGGACACTCAGTCAAGACAGACTCATGCAGCCTGGCAGTGCCGGGGCCCCCAACCAGCTGTGAGTCAAAGAAACCCGATCCCTCAACTCACGGAGCCCACCGCACAGCAAAGCAGGCAGGCATTACAGTGAAGGGAGAAGTCTAGCTGTTGTGCCGGGAGGCTGGGCAAGTTTCCTGAAGTCTGGGGCACTGTACTGCGTCCAAAGGACAAGGGTGGATGAGCAGGCCAAAGGGGTAAAGCCCTCTCACGGAAGACCGGTGGGGTGCAGGCATCCCGTCCATTTCGCTTACAGCCGAAGGAGGGTCCCGAGCCCGGCACTCTCTCTGGCATAGCACGCCTCCAATAGGTAAGAGTCACGTGTTTGAGCCAGCCAGATCAAGTCGCTCCTCTGCTCGCACCGCCCCTTTTGGCCCAGGCCTAACAGGTCTGCCAAAGTTCGCGAATGGGCTCGCGACGCCCCGTTGAAATTTAATTGCAGAAAAGCAATGACGTTTTCTTAGTGGGTGTCCCATGCCATGTTTGGAACACACTTAGGATCAAAGGGTACCTGTGCTGTATCTGACCTCTTCCGGTGGGCGCCGTCCCGATGTCCAAGAAGTCCGACCTGTGGTGGGTGGGCTGCTTACTGGGACTGGAACCCCGAAGGGCTTGCAAGAACGCCTCTGACTCACCGGGTCAGGGGCCCAGAGACTGCCTCTGCCGCTCTTTTAAGCTTTCGTTGGCAGACAGCCACAAAAGTCCACAAGGAGCACATTTTTTCCATGAAAAGTATCCTCCACGGTGTCTTCCTCTGAAAGAGGGGTGCGTCTTGTACTTTGTAATGCAGGGAAGACTCCAGCAACTAATGAGCGGCAGAAGAGAAACAAGAAGAGAGAGACATTTTGCTGAAACAGATGCGGAGGACGAGGGGTAAAGTGTCTAGGTCTGCTCTGCCCCTCACATAAGGTATTTCAAGAAAAGGCGGCTTTGGGGCCAAGCGCGGTGGCTCACGCTTGCAATCCCAGCACTCTGGGAGTCCGGGAAAGAGACGTTTTGCTCAAACGGATGGGGAAGACAGAGGGTCAAGCCTGTAAGTCGGTTTTGCCTGTCACATTAGCTGTTTTAAGAGAAGTCAGCTTTGGGGCCAAGCACAGCTGCTCACACCTGTAATGCCAACACTTTGGGAGGTCACTGTAGTAGGACCGCATGGGGCCAGTAGTTTGGGACCAGTCTAGGACACGCAGCAGGACCAGTGCGTCTTCAAAAAACATAATGGAAAGGAAAAATAATAAATCAAAAAATGGTGCGCATTCAAAATCAAAAGGCATAACTATGAATGTTGGGGATTTAAAGCCATACTTCACAGAGGATAATGAAGCAGGCAGTATGTGTTTATCTGGCGACCTTTTGGAAGATTCCAAGGGGCACAGTTTTTGATATGGTTAGTCCAGTACAGCTTTCCAGCGTTACCAAGAGAAGAAGGGAGAGAGAGAAGAGAGAGTTGGGAAGGAGCGGGGAGGGGGAGGAATGGGAAGTCTTCAAAGGTAAAGAAGGTAGGCGGGGGCACGGGGAGAGCAAAGAGAAAGAGGGAGAGAAAGAGAAATAAGAGCTAGGGAGAGGGATCCAGAGAAACATTGAAAGAGGGAGAGACATATAGATAGGAAGCAATAGATAGGGGAAGGCTGAGTACGGTGGTTGATGCTTATAATCCCAGCACTTGGGGAGGCCCAGGTTGGCCAATCACCTGACATCAGGAGTTCGAGACCATCCTGGGCAACATGGGGAAACTACTAAAAGCACAAAAATTACCTGGGCAGCTGTATTCCTAGCTATTCGGGAGGCTGAGTCAGGAGAATCACTTGAACCTGGGAGGCAGGGGTTGCAGTGAGCCAAGATCGTACCAATGCACCCCAGCCTGGGTGAAAGAGTCAAACTCTGTCTCTAAAAAGAAAAAAAAAAGAGACGGGGAAAGAGAAATAGAAAGTGATACAGTTTGGCTATGTCCCCACTGAAATCTCAACTTGAATTGTATCTCCCAGAATTCCCAGGTGTTGAGGGAAGGACCCAGTTAGGGTAGGGGGTGGTAACTGAATCATGGTGGCTGGTCTTTCCCATGCGGTTCTGGTGACGGGGAATAAGTCTTATGAGATCTGATGGGGTTTCTGCTTTTGCTTCCTCCTCATTGTCTCTTGCTGCTACCATGTAAGAAGAGCCTTTTGCCCTCTGCCATGATTATGAGATTTCCGCAGCCATGTGAAACTGTAAGTCAAATTAAACCTCCTTTCTTCCGAGTCTCAGGTATATCTGTTTCAGCAGAATAAAAAATTAATACAGTAAATTGGTACCAGAAGTGGGTCATTGCTGAAAAGAGACCCAAAAATGTGGCAGCGGCTTTGGAAATGGGTAATAGGCAGAGGTTGGAACAGTTTGGAGGGCTAAGAATAAGGTAGGAAAATGTGGGTTTGCATCTTCCTAGACTTGTTGAATGGCTTTGGCCAAAATGCTGATAGCGATATGGACAATAAGGTCCAGGCTGAGGAGGTCTCAGTGGAGATGAGGAACTTGTTGAGAACTGGAGCAAAGGTGACTCTTGTTATGTTTTAACAGAGACTGGTGGCATTTCGCCCCTGCCCTAGAGATCTGTGCAACTTTGAACTTGAGGGAGATGATTTAGAGTATCTGGTGGAAGAAATTTCTAAGCAGCAAAGCATTCAAGAGGTGACTTGGGTGCTGTTAAAGCCATTCCATTTTAAAAGGGAACAGAGCATGAAAGTTCAGAAAATTTGCAGCCTAATGATGCAGTAGAAAAGAAAAACCCATTTTCTGGGGAGAAAGTCAAGCCAGCTGCAGAAATTTGCATAAGTAGCAAGGCGCCTAATTTTAATCCCCAAGATCATGGGGAAAATGTCTCCAGGCCATGTCAGAGTCCTTAATGGCAGCCCCTGCCATCACAGGCCAGAGGCCCAGGAGGAAAAGGGGGTTTTGTGGGCTGGGCTCAAGGTCCCTGTGCTGTGTGCAGCCTATGGACTTGGCGTCTTGTGTCCCAGCCGCTCCAGCTGTGACTGAAAGGGACCAACGTAGAGCTTGGGCTGTGGCTTCAGAGGGTGGAAGCCCCAAGCCTTGGCAGCTTCCCCGTGGTATTGAGCCTGCAGATGCAAAGAAGTCAAGAATTGAGGTTTGGGAACCTCTGCCTAGATTTCAGAAGATATATGGAAATGCCTAATGTCCAGGCAAAAGTCTGCAGTAGGGGTGAGGCCCTCATGGAGAATCTCTGCTAGGTCAATGCAGAAGGGCAATGTGGGGTCAGAGCACCCACACAGAGTCCCTACTGGGGCACTGCCTGGTAGAGCTGTGAGAAGAGGGCCACCATCTTCCAGACCCCAGAAAGGTAAATCCACCAATAGCTTGCACTCTAGGCCTGGAAAAGCAACACTCAACACCAGCCCATGAAAGCAGCTGGAGGGAGGCTCTACCCTGCAAAGCCACAGGGCTGGAGCAGCCCAAGACCATAGAAACCCACCTCTTGCATCAGCATCACCTGACGTGAGACCTGGAGTCAAAGGGGATCATTTTGGAGCTTTAAGATTTCACTGCCCTGCTGCATTTCAGACTTTCACAGGCCTGGTAACCCCTTTGTTCTGGCCAATTTCTCCCATTTAGAATAGCTGTATTTACCCAATACCTGCACCCCCATTGTATCTAAGAAGTAATTACCTTGCTTTGGATTTTACAGGCTCATGGGCAGAAGGGACTTGCCTTGTCTCAGGTGAAACTCTGGACTGTAGACTTTGCGTTAATGCTGAAATGAGTTAAGACTTTGAGGGGACTATTGGGAAGGCATGATTGGTTTTGAAATGTAACAACATGAAATTTGGAGGGGCCAGAGTAGAATTATACGATTTGGCTGTGTCCTCACTGAAATGTCAACTTGAAGTGTATCTCCCAGAATTCCCATGTGTTGCAGGAGGGACCCAGTGGGAAGTAACTGAATCATGGGGTCAGCCTTCCTCATGCTATTCTGGTGATAGTGAAAAGTCTCACAAGACCTGATGGGTTTTCTGGGGTTTCCACTGTTGCTTCCTCCTCATTCTCTCTTGCTGCCGCCATATAAGAAGTACCTTTCGGCTGGGTGTGGTGGCAGATGCCTGAAGTCCCAGCTACTTGGGAGGCTGGGGCAGGAGAATTGCTTGAACCAGGGAGGCAGAGGTTGCAGTGAGCTGAGATCGCGACGTTGCACTCCAGCACTCTAGCCTGGGCTACAGAGCAAGACTCCATCTCAAAAACAAAAAATAAGCAAAAAAGAAAGTACCTTTCGTCCTCTGCCATGATTACGAGATTGTGAGACTTACCCAGCCATGTGGAACTGTTAATCAAATTAAACCTCCTGGCAGGGGGCGATGGCTCACACCTGTAATCCCAACACTCTGGGAGGCCTAGGTGGGTGAATCACCTGTGGTCAGGGTTTCCAGATCAGCCTGGCCAACACGGTGAAACCCTGTGGCTACTAAAAGCACAAAAATTAGCCAGGCCTGGTGGTGCATACCTGCAATCTCAGCTACTCAGGAGGCGAGGGCAGGAGAATCGTTTGAACCTGGGAGGTGAAGGTTGCAGAGAGCTGAGATCGCACCACTACACTCCAGTCTGGGAAACAAGAGCGAGATTGTTTCAAAAAAAAAAATTCAACCTCCTTTTCTTCCCCGTCTCAGATATGTCTTTATCAGCAGTATAAAAACGACTAATAGAGTAATGCAGAGAGACATAAATAAAGACACAGAAAGTGTGGGAGAAACAAAAAAAAAGAGACAGAGAGAATGAGATGGAGGGACAGAGAAGAGAGGGCCTTCTCCCACTATCCTTCCAAAATCGGCGTTTCCTCATGGGCCCTTCCTTCAAGGCCTAGGTGGCAAAGAGGTCACTGAAGGAAGCGAAGTCTCCTCTTCCTCAGCCGTTCTGAAGGCACCTGAGCTATGCCTGCTGGTCTTCCTAAGCCAGAAGCTATGACCTCGAGTCCTCCTTAGGCTTCCCAGCCCAGCTTCCTCCTTCCCAAATGAGAGAACAAACAGGAGGCAGAGGGCCTGAGACCTCCGGCCCCAACACCCCCCCCCCCCCCAAGAAGGCACAGGTGGACCGGTGCCAACTGTTTAAATCCAGCGCCCACGTTCGGTTGGGACATTCTGACCCACTCAGGGCTGCCCCATAAATAGCGCGTGTCCGGATCCAAGCGCACAGAGAACTCAAAACCTCTATGTCAAGCTGCCCATTCGGGGTTAAGTTCAAAGCTAGAGGACAAAGGAAACGGAGAAAGCGTCCAAGAATTACCCACTGCAGAGGCACAAGACCAAAAGGACAGGCGGTATCAGGAAATGTTAGGATCTGTCCCCAACGCCACCGTCCAAGTCCCCACATAGCCAGGTGACACGTGTCCCCGGAGCCCAGCTGCTCCCGCAGCCCCTGGAGAAATGTGTACATTCCCCACCGAGGACCCTGCCGCTGGGCACACGGGGAGGCTGGCCTGGGGGAGGCCCGCTGGGGCCTTCAGACCCCGCCCGTGTCCTTGGGACCGCTGCCTGGGGGGGCGAACGAGGTCCCCCAGGCGAGGTGACCCGCAGGAAGTTTTGAGACTTTGGGCGGCCCAGGCCCCGGGGTGCTGTGTGTGCTGGGGGTGGAGGGTGGTCTCCTAGAGGAGCCGTCGGCGTTCCAGGGAAGGCACCGGCCGGTCGGGAGGACTGGCCGGAGGTGGGGGGTGTGCTCCGCTTCTCCGAGCACCCGCCGGGGAGACCCAGAGCGCAGGGGCAGCCCCGAACGGGGACCCCGAGCCGGAGCGGCGGGGCACGGCCGTCCCCATGAGGGGCACCCGGCGCCCTCTGTCCTACGACAGCGTCCCGGCGGCGCTGCGCGTACGCACTCACCCAGGGTGGCCAGCGTGTCGAAGTACTGCAGCCGGTAGGCGGGCGGCTTGGGTGACAGCGCCTCGGGGCCGGGGAAAAGCGCGGGCGATCCGGCGGAGGTCTCCTCCGCCACCTCTTGGGAGTCGCTTTCCTCCGTGGTCGCCTGGGCCGGTCCGGGCGCCTCCAAGGGGACGCACTCAGGTGCCGGGCGCCGGGCCAGAGCGCTCGGGGAGCCGGGCTTCCCGGGACGCAGCCTCTGAGGGCGGCGCGGCGGCGGCGGGGCGGCATCAACGGAGGCTCCCCATGCACGCCCTCGCCTCCCGGTGCGCGACCCGGAGCGGCCGACGGGGCGGCGCTCAAGGCCAGAGCAGCAGCATCCCCGCGTGGGAGCAGCCGCCTGCCTAGGAGGCGGCGGGGAAGGCGGGGGCCGCGGCCCGGGCTAGCAAGGCGAGACCCGGGCCTGCGCATTCCCAGTGTAGCGCCCGCCGCCTCCTCAGGCTCAGCTGTCCCGAGGGCGCTGATCCGGCAGGCGGAAGCCGCCCTGGCTTACCGGAGGGGATGGGGGCGTCGCCTTCGGACGCGCTCCGCCCCCGCCGCGACCCCGCCCAGGAGCCGTAGACCCAGGAGGGCTGGCCATCCAGGGCGGGCGCAGGCACTGGGGAGGTGCCCACGTCCCCTCGGCGCCCGGGGCGCCCCTCGAGTGGGACCCAGGCCGACCTTTCTCTGCGACCGTCTCGACCCTCTTAGTCCGGCGCAGAGGCGTAGAGGTCCAGACCCAGCTACTCAGGAGGGAGGAAACGTTTTACTACCTATTCTCTCTTGTGTTTGAAGCCTGCTAGCTAAAAGCTTCATCTGCATAGCGAAACTTTGGTCTCCACCACCTCTTATCACAACCCACACGTTCCTTTCTGTTGATCCCAGGTCTTTAGATAAACTCAACCAATTGTCAACCAGAAACTGTTTAAATTTACCTATAAGGGCCCGGCGTGGTGGCTCACGCCTGTAATCCCAGCACTTTGGGACCTCGAGGTGGGTGGATCACGAGGTCAAGAGATCGAGACCATCCTGGTCAACATGGTGAAACCCCATCTCTACTAAAAATACAAAAAATTAGCTGGGCATGGTGGCGTGTGCCTGTGATCCCAGCTACTGGGGAGGGTGAGGCAGGAGAATTGCCTGAACCCAGGAGGCGGAGGTTGAGGTGAGCTGAGATCGTGCCATTGCACTCCAGCCTGGGTAACAAGAGCAAAACTCCGTCTCAAAAAAAAAAAAAAAAAAAAAAAAGAAAAAAGAAAACTTACCTATAGCCTAGACCCTCCCCCCCCACACACACCCCTCCACTTCAACTTGTCTCCTTTCTGGACCAAACCAATGTATTTCTCAAAGGTATTTGATTGATGTCTCATGCCTTCCTAAAATGTATAAAACCAAGCTGCACCCTGTCCACCTTGGGCACATGTTCTTAGGACCTCCTGAGGGCTGCGACATGGGCTATGGTCACTTGTATTTGGCTCAGAATAAATCTCTTCAAATATTTTAGAGTTTAACTCTTTGTTGACACTTTTTTTTCTTAAACAGTTACTGCAACATGTTCTTCAGAAAGAGAATGGCGCAAACCGAGAACAAGTAAGATGTGGATGCAGAAAGTTAGGAGATCCAGTAGAGGAGAGAAGTGTAGTTGGTGGCCAGGGTGAGAGCCATTCACCCGGTTCTGTAAGTGAACAGTCACGTTGGAGATCGGGGTCAAGAGATGCTAGATGGAGCCATCCGGAAGAAAGAGCAAGAATGAATGGACAAAATTTGGGAGTTAGAAAAACTGATTAGTTGAGGGCACATGGTAGGCCTTTTGAAACACTGGGATAAAATAGTTTCAGGCACTAAGTAAATCGTTTATACAAGGAAGTCAGCCCAGTGCAGTGGCTCATGCCTGTAATCTCAGCAACTCCAGAGGCTGAGTTGGGAGGATTATTTGAGCCCAGGAGTTTGAGGCTGCAGTGAGCTATGATTGTACCACTGCACTCCAGCCTTGTAGCTTGGGTGACAGTGAGACCCTGTCAAAAAAAAAAAAAAAAAAGATGTAATTACTAACTCCAGGAAAAAGAAAAAAAAGAAGACATAATCATTTTAGTCACTGGTTCATCTTTGAATGATGATTTCTTAAACCAAATATTGTGGCCTAAATATTTAAAGAATGTGATAGGAGGGAAAGGACATTTGTGATTGGATGGAAAGGCAGGCAGGAGAGTATCACAGCCTGAGGGGTTCTTCTTTCCTGCTGCCCCGCAAAAGTCCAGTACACTGAGAACAGCAGATGTTGCAGCAAAGAAGGCGGTTAATAATTTCAGGGACAGCTGAGTGAGGAGAACAGGAGACACTTCTCAAATCTGTCTCTCTGAAAAGGTGGAAACTCTGGTTTTTCAAGGTACTTTTGTGGGCAGAAGGCTGGGGAACTGCAGCAATTGATTGGCTGGGGATGAAGTTGTAGGGGTGTAAAACTGTCTTTGTGCAGGTGACTTAGTTCCCGGGAGACGGTATCTCAGGAACTGGTGGCGTCTCTTGGTCTGCCAACATGCTAAATCCGAAAAATATTTCAAAGGCCATTCTTTAGGTTTTACAATAGTAATGTTATCTACAGGAGTAGTCTGGGAAGTTATATATCTTGTGATCCCTGGTTACATGACTCTGGTGCAGTGAACAACTTACAGGAAAACACGCTAAGTGATGGTAGGCCATTGATGAACTATGCCTATTCTTTAGCAAGTTCAAGCCCCTATAGTAATTCTAACCTTGTTTTCTGAATGTAACTTGAATCTACAGTCAAGGAGTGGGGTCAATTTCCTTGCCTCAAGGTTTAATTCTCTGTCTCTCTCTCTGAGTGTATATATACATATATATATATGTGTGTGTGTGTATATATATATATATACACACACACACAGAGAGAGAGTTATATATATGTATATGTACACTCAGAGAGAGAGTATATATATACATATATATGTGTATATATACACAGGCATATATATGTGTATACACACACACAATTATTTATTATTATTTTTTGAGACACAGTCTTGCTCTCTTGCCCAGGTTGGAGTGCAGTGGTGTGATCTTGGCTCATTGCAGCCTCAAGTTCCTGGGCTCAAGTGATCCTCTCACCTCAGCCTCCTGAGTAGCTGGAACTACAGGCATGCACCACCATGCCTGGCTAATTTTTGTAAATTTTTTGTTGAGAAGGAGTTTCACTATGTTCCCGAGGCTGGTCTCCAACTCCTGGGCTCAAGCAATCCTCCTGCTTCAGTCTCCCAAGGTGCTGGGTGACACCATACCTGGCCTCAAAGTTTAACTATCAATTAAGTTCCTCACATAGTTATCTCAGCTGCCACGCTAGAATAAGCAAAAACAAAACAAAACAGTTTAGCCTGTGAGGTCTGAAGGAAAATGGAGTCAGTCACGGTAGATTTCTCATATTTGTTTTTTTCTTTTCTTTTTTTGAGATGGAGTTTCACTCTTGTTACCCAGGCTGGAGTGCAATGGCGCTATCTTGGCTCACTGCAGCCTCTGCCTCTCAGGTTCAAGTGTTTCTCCTGTCTCAGCCTCCCAAGTAGCTAGGATTACAGGCACCCGCCACCATGCCTGGCTATTTTTTTTTTTTTTTTGGTAGATACGGGGTTGCACCATGTTGGCCAGGCTGGTTTTGAACTCCTGACCGCAAGTGATCCACCCGCCTCAGCTGGATTACAGGCATAAGCCACCACAACCGGCCAAGATTTCTCACATTTCTTATAACTCTGCAATCACAGTTTCAAGACCAAATCCTCAATAACCATAAGGTGTAAAATCGACAAATCTTGAAACTGTAGTATAAGAATATTATATATGAACATGGTTATAAATATGAAAACAAATATTGAAAGGATTGCATTTGAATAGAGGCTGGGAGTGGGGCATATTGATACAAGGAGTTTTTTTTTTTAAGTACAAACTTTTTCATATTTCCTTGATAATAATCTGCTTACATTTTAAGAACATTTGGAAAAGAAGATGTCACAGATATTCTCTTCCAGGCAGACATGTCTTTCCTTCTTGGGTTTTACTCCTCTTCCCTGGAGAGATCATGGCTGAGCTTGGCACCATATGTATACTCATGGGGCACTGATGGCAGTGGATATTTGAGCGAGGCAGTTTTTGGTTTTTACTTTTGGAGGGTGATTGTGAAGATGAAATGAAATAACCCACATGGCAATGCCCATAATTTACAAGGCACGTAAACAGGGTGTATTAGGTCAATGGAGATTCTACATTCGTCTTTTACCTGAGAATGATAATGAGGGATGTTTAGTACTGAAATCAGAAAGAATCAAAACACAGCTATATCTACCTATTCTTAGATACAGCAGAAGTGTCTTAGTTTTTTTCTGTTCTGGAACAGAAGCAGATGCAGAAGTGCAAGTGTTAAAAACTGCATGGTAACATAAATACTCCATGCACTTGGAATGGCCAGATTTAGCAAATAAAAATTATAATACATTTAAATTTCAGATAAATAACACATTTAAATTTTTTTGAAATTTTAATTCTATTTATTCTACTTTTTATTTTTTTTTTGAGATAGGGTCTCACTCTGTCACCCAGGCTGGAATACAGTGGTGTGATCATGGCTCACTGCAGCCTCTACCTCTCTGGGCTCAGGTGATCCCACACCTCAGCCTCTTCAGTAGCTAGACTACAGGTGTGCACCACTACGCTCACCTAATTTTTGTATTTTTGTAGAGACAGGGTTTCACTATGTTGCTTAGGCTGGTCTTGTATTCCTGGGCTCAACAATCCACCCACCTCAGCCTCCCAAAGTGTTAGGATTACAGGTGGGAGCCACTGCACCTGGCCAAGTCACACATTTTTAAGTATCAGTATGGCCTATGTCATATTGGGGGTACATGGATACTAAAAAACTATTCCGTATTTATCTGAAATTCACATTGAATTGGTGTTGTGTCTTTTCTCTGGAAACCTTATAGATTGCTGAATTTGTAGCGTCATTTCGCTGTTTGTGGCTTGATGAAGGAATTCACTTGCCATTTACAAAAATTCAGTACCCAGAAGGGGAGAGGGGATGCTGTTTGGAAGAGCGTGATGTCACCACCAATGCTGAATTAACTTGGTGGTCTGGAATCCACGGTCTGTGAGCATCAGTCTCTGTTTTTTGGGTTTTTTTGGAGTCTCACTCTATTGCCCAGGCTGGAGTACAGTGGTACAATCTCTGTTCACTGCAACCTCTGCCTCCCAGGTTCAAGTGATCCTCCTGCCTCAGCCTCCCAAGTAGCTTGGACTACAGCCATGCATCACCATGCCCAGCTAATTTTTGTATGCTTAGTAGAGATGGGGTTTCACCACGTTGGCCAGTCTGAACCTTCAGAGGGAGTGTGACCCAGCCAGCACCTTGATTTCAGACTTCTGGTCTCTAGAAATGTGAGAACATACATCTATTGAGGCCAATTCAGGGTCTCAATTTATGAAACTTTGTTAAAACAGACCTAGGAAAATAATACTCCCAATCAGAAGGACAGAACAAACAAGTGGAGTTTTCAACACAATACAAAATTGGAGGCATGTACCTTTTTAGTAGTAATTGCATATTAGCTTGTTCTTCCAAAGTAGTGGTTTGGAGAATGGGTAAGCCCAAGTGTCAAGGATGAAAATAATGGTTAATTAAACTCTAAGTGGAATATAAACCAATTCAGTCTGTCAATATAATATGGGTAATTCTTTACTCTTCATGTTGATTTAATATTTTCTTTTATAGAATGAAAAAATATAGGTACAGTCATGACTAGGGGCCCTAATCAATGATCATTTATCATGAGAATTTGATTTTCAACACATGATGAATTACATGGTGGCACAGCCAATGCAGCTCACAGTAGTGGTTTGGAACCTGCGTTGCCTCTGGCCATATCACCTTCAACATATATTTTGAGGTTAGGGGAACAGGAGGGATATTTTTTACAAATTTTATGTTTGATCCAATATGGCTGTTTTTGAAAGGGCTATGTGACCCTTTGTGGAAATAAAGTTGATTTATAGCTGAACTGGACAAGCTCTATCTATCTCTCAGAACTGTTAGAGGTCTCCTCTTTGACCTATGGTCAGTGGGTTTTATGAGATGTTGCTCATAAAGTCTCGTACTGGGCTTGGTAACTGTAGAGTAGAGCGGTTCTATGCTTTGCATGGTGGTATAAAATTTCTTTTCTTAATTTTTAATTTTAATTTTTATAGATACATAGTTGGTATATATATATATGGAATACATGACTATTTTTTTGAGACAGAGTCTTGCTCTGTCACCGAGGCTGGAGTGCCATAATGTGATCTCGGCTCACTGCAGCCTCCACCTCCTGGGTTCAAGCGATTCTGCTGCCTCAGCCTCCTGAGTAGCTGGGACTACAGGTGTGTACCACCATGCCCGGCTAATTTTTGTATTTTTAGTAGAAATGGGGTTTCGCCATGTTGGTCAGGCTTGTCTCCAACTGCTGGCCTCAGATGATCTGCTGATCTTGGCCTCCCAAAGTGCTGGAATTACATGCATGAGCTACCGTGCCCAGCCTTACATGAGATGTTTCAATACAAGTATACAATGTGAAATAAGCACATCATGGGGAATGGGGTACCCATCCCCTGAAGCATTTACCCTTTGAGCTACAAACAGTGCAATTACATTCTTTAAGTTGTTTTAAAATGTACAATTAAGAAATCCCTTGGCTGGGCACGGTGGCTCATGCCTGTAATCCCAGCACTTTGGGAGGCCAAGGTGAGCAGATCACCTGAGGTCAGGAGTTTAAAACCAGCCTGGCCAATATGGTGAAACCCTGTGTCTACTGAAAATACAAAAAGTTAGTTGGACGTCGTTACACACACCTGTTGTCCCAGCTACTCAGGAGGTTGAGGCAGAAGAATCGCTTGAACTCAGGAGGCAGATGTTGCAGTGAGCCGAGATCATGCCACGGCACTCCAGCCTGGGAAACTCCATCTTAAAAAAAAAAGAAATCCCTTGAGGGTCAGTTTCCTCACTGATGGCTTGCAACTGGCCTAACCAGTTGTGAAGTCAGTATGGCTTCTCTATTTGTCCAACAATCTGGAAAGGTCTGCTTGGAGCCCTCCTGAAGAAGTCAAGATTCTGCATACAGATCTACGTGCTTAAGTCCATGCATCAGTACAAACACTGGGAGCTGATGCAAGGGTATCTCTGTACCCCGGTGCTGACCCGCACACACACTTTTCCTCTCTCCTGTTGTGCTGTGTACTTCAGTGTTAAATAAAAGCTCTACCACTTCACACCTACTAGGATGGCTACCATTCACAAAATCCAGAAAATAGCAGGTGTTAGCCAGGATGTAGAGAAATGGGAACCTTTGGTGAAAATGTTCAATGGTGCAGCCCCAGTGTGGTGGTTTCTCCAATAATTAAGCACAGTTACCATACGATCCAGCAATTCCACTTCCGGGTATATACTCAAAAGAGTTGAAAGCAGGGTCTTGAAGAGGTACTTGTAAACCTATGTTCATAACAGCCAAGAGGTAGAAGCAACCCAAGTGTCTATCAGCAGAGGAATGGATAAACGAAGTGTGGGCCTTCTGTATAGTGAGACATTGTTCAGCCTTAAAACAGAAGGACATTCTGACACAGGCTACAACATAGATCAACCTTGAGGACATTGTGCTAAGTAAAATAAGCCAATCACTGAAAACTGATACTCCATGAGGTCTCTAGAGTCATCCAATATGTAGAGACAGAAAGAATGGTGGGTACTGGGGACTGGGGGAAGGGAACATGAGGAGTTAGTGTTTAACAGGGGCAGAATTTCACTGAGGATACCAAAACGTTCTGGAGATAGGTGGGGGTGATGGTTGCATAACAGTGTGAATCCACCTAATGCCACTGAACTGTGCACTTAAAAATGCTTAAAATGGTGATTTTATATTATGCATATTTGACCAAAATAATAGATAGGTGGATACATAGATTATAGATACGTCACAGATGATAGATAGATCATAGATAGGTGATGATGATACATAAATACGTAAATGATAGGTGAGATAGACGATACGTGATACGTGATAGATAGGTAGATAGATACATGGATAGATAGATACACAGATAGATAGATAGATATATACATAGACAGATAGATACATACATACATACATATATACGTACACGACAGATGATAGATGGCTAGATGATAGGCAGATACATACATACATAGATGGCAGATAGATGACAGATAAATAGATAGTTAATAGGTAGGTGATAGATAGATAGATGATAGGTAGATTATACACAGATGATAGATATATGGATAGATAGATGATACATAGGTAGACAGATAGCCTCCAGAACGGTGGGAGAATAAATGTCTGTTGTTTAAGCTCCCTAGTCTATGGTATTCTGTTATAGCAGCTTGAAATGGAGGTATCTTATACCTCATAAGAAGGGATGAGGACACAGACACACACAGAGGGATGACCATGTGAGGACACAGGGAGAACACAGCACCTACAAGCCAAGGAGAGAGGCCTCAGGAGGAACCAGCCCTGCCCACAGCTTGATCTCAGACTTCCAACCTCCAGGAGTGTAAGGAAATGAATTTCTGTGGTTTAAGCCCCTCAGTCTACGGTACTTTGTTATGGCAGCTCTAGCAAATGCATCCTTTCCATCCCCTCTCCTCTGATAAATCCCAATATCTCAAGAGAACTTGGAGGCAACTATCGAAGAGGGCTGAGCCACAATATTGAAAGTGGCTGGGGCCCTGATTCAGGACTTGAAAGAGCATCACCAGCCAACCAGAAACACACACTTTGGGCTTAATGCCAGCTATTTGTTAAAAAAAAATACATTGAGATTTGGTGTTCATTCATCAGTTTAAGCAGCTTAGCATGGCCCTAACCAACAAAGCATGTTTTACATAACAGGTACTTTGCCCTCAGTCAAGTGTATCAAGATCAAATGATGTGCTGCACACCTTTGCCATGTATTTCTTATCTCCTGTGTCACCTGAGAGTCAACTTTACTGCAGGGCTACTGCTACCAGCTGCTGTGGTCATAGCCTTGGTGTTCCTGTTTAATTAATGAGGGTTCCCATTAAACTAGACTCCAGCTGCCTTTGACTGCCAGAATTGCTTAAGGAGAGTCTCTGTGGTCATTAATAAGGTGAGACCTTTTGGTTCCCAATACAAAGAGAGAAGGTAATTTATTTTCTACAACATTTTTTCCCCATAAAGCTCTGTATTCCATTACATTTTAAAGGGCATTTCAACAAATGATGTGTGAAATGAAGAAAAGCAATCTGTATGGTTCTTCAGTAAAGGGCAGGCGTAACTAGAGAACAACTCCGGAATGACATGGAAACCAGCTATTTACTTCTCTTCAAAAAATGAAGGGCTTATGCTTCACATAAATTCATGTCCATTTGCCAGACATTATGTGGTTATTATGTGTGAGGCATTGCATGGATTTACTGGTGAATGAACTGTGGGTTTATTCTTAAGAAGGATGTAGCTGTACAGTCTAGTGAAAAGTCGGGCACTCACAAAGTTATGGAAGACAGATTATGATTTGGTCTTAAGAAAGTTATTGAGAGCTATGAGTAGAGATAGAGAAGAAAAAAAGTGTAATATTTTCAAGAAAGAGTACTTTAGTTTGTAAGTAGATGGTATTTTATTGTTTTTTTAATTTTGTTGTCTTAGACTTTTTTTTTGAGACAGAGTCTGACTCTGTCGCCTAGGATGGAGTGCAGTGGTGTGATCATAGCTCACTGCTGTCTTGAACTCCTAGGCTCAGGTGATCCTCCCACCTCAGCTTCATGAATAGCTAGGACCACAGGCATGCACCATCATGCCTGGCTAATTTTTAAATATTTTGTAGAAACTCGGTCTCCCTATGTTGTCCAGGCTGGTTTCCAACTCCTGGGCTCAAGTAATCCTCCCATCTTGGCCTCTCAAAGTGCTGGGATTACAAGCATGAGTCACTGCGCCAGGCCAACACTGTTTTTAATATATGACTTGTAAGGCAAGTTGGGGGGCATTAATTCCTTGTTAAGATGTATTGGGCTGAATAAGAGTCCCCCATCGCCCCACCAAAAAATATATGTCCAAGTACTAAGCTCCAGAGTCTGTGAATGCAAAGTAATTTGGATAAAGATGGTGTGACAGAGACATGCTTGGACCAGCCAGCTCACAACCCTTATAAATAATTGATACCATTGGTTTTGATGCCATGTCCCCTTAAACAGTTGTTGATTGAAATGGCATATCATTCCAGGTGAGCTTTTCCAGATAAACTGTCCTGGAACTTCAGACTTTGTCGGGTGAATTGATGTGGAATTTCAGAATGGGCTGGAATGTCCAAGATGGGCGTGTCCAATATTCAGCTCCGTGTGGGGAAACTGGTGGTGGCCAGGGCTGGAAGCAAGCTGAGTTGTAGGGGTGACAGTTCATCTGAGAAACAAAAAAACATGCAAGTCCTGGTTCATGAGGAGTGATTTCACGAATAGTGACCGTGGAAGTCAGTGTCTAAAAAACAAATCAATCGATTCAGGGCATAGGCGTGCGGGTTTGTTCGCAGATATGTTGCCTGGTGGTGGGGACTGGCCTGCTATTCCCCAAACAGTGACCACAGGGCCAGCCAGGTCATTTTTCAACCTCATCCCCTCCCACCTTCCCCCTTTTTAAGGTGTCCGGTATCTGTTATTCCATTCTATAGGTCCATGTACACCCATTTTAGCTCCCACTTGTGAGTGAGAACGTGGTATTTCATTTTCTGTTTCTGAGTTACTTCCCTTAGGATATTGACCTGCAGCTCCATGTATCTTACTGCACAAGATACAGTTTCATTCTCTTTAATAAATGCATGGCATTTCTTGGTGTGGGTATACCACATTTTCTTCATCCAATTAACACAAGTTCGTTCCATGATTTTGCTATTGTGAATTGTGCTGTAATAAACATGTAAGTATAGGTATCTTTTTTGATAATTTCTTTTCCTTTGGGTAGATAATCATTAGTGGAGTTCCTGGGTCAAAGGTAAACAGGTAAAAAATAACTATTTTTAGTTATTTGAGAAATCTATATCCTGTTTACTATAGAGGTTGTACAATTTACATTCTCACTAACAGTGTATAAGCATTCCCTTCTCTCTGCATTCTTGCCAACATCCATCTGTTGTTTTTGGAAGTCAATGTTTTTCTACAAGACCTTCATATTGGCTGTAAACAAAAGTGATACATTGGAAGAGAGTCTATTTCTGGACAGGCATAGAGGGAAACGGGAATGGTCAGGAAACACACCGGAATTATAGGAGAGCTTCGTTATTTTGGTCTGGCTTGAGCCCATAAATGGAGTAGTTTCTTAGTGGAACAAAATCTCCTCCATTGTAATGGTAGTTGCCAGAGGCAATAACAGTGAAAGAGCCATTAAAAAAGTCAAAACCAGAGGAATCATTTGACTAGAACCTTCAATGGCTTTGAGTTGCTATGCCAGATAGTTCAATTATGTTCCCTCTGCTGTGAAAAACCGTCTTTTTCTTGTACTTACATCTCTTGAACAGAATCTCACAAAAAAACATGTCCTAATTACACGGTCCCTATTAGACACTACACCAGGAAGTGCTTGGGCTTTGATGGTGTCCAGATTGTCTGAAGTCTGCAGAAAACTGCAGCAGGCAGAGGCCTTTGGGTGGACCATGTTCCCAAGATTATCACTTTGTAAAATATGGCTCTTGGGAGAGCGAATTCGTGTGTAGGGTGTTCTGAGGAACCAGTGTCGCGCTGCTATCCTAAGGGTCACTTATGGCAATGCCTGAATTATGTGTAATTACAGCAGCCATGGGTCTAGAGCTTAAGCCTCCTGCTTCCATAAAACAAATGCGTTCATAGATTGGAAGGCACCTTTCAGATGTTCTAGGCTGGCTACCTAATCCTGTAATCTTGGCACTTTGGGAGGCCAAGGCAGGCAGATCACTTGAGATTAGGAGTTCAAGACCAGCCTGGCCAGGTGGTGAAACCATCCATACACACACACACACAAAATACAAAAATTAGCTGAGTGTGTTGGTGTGTGCCTGTAGTCCCAGCTACTTGGGAGGTTGAGGTGGGAGAATCCCTTGAACATGGGAGACAGAGGTTACAGTGATCTGAGATCACGTCACTGCACTTCAGACTATGTGACAGAGAACTTGTCTCAAAAAAAAAACTCCAAAACAAACTCTTGAGAAGTGAGCATTTTGCAGTGTTTGATTTGGGAGCTGGCTGTTCTGCTTCCTCCGATCATCTCAAAGGACACAGGATGGCCTGAGCTCCTGGGTACCCTGGGTTTCCCAGTAAGAATTCCATGGTGGGTGAGAGAAATGCAAATTGTCTCTGCAGAGCAGCAGACCCTGGAGCTTGAAGACTTCTGTCTGTTCACAGATTGCTGCATGGGGATGGAGAGGAAATAGAGGGTGAACAGACCTGCTGCTGCTGCACACGCCTCTCTTTCCATTTCCCAGCTGGTGTTTGAAGGCTGTGCAAGGTGTTGGGCTGCAGGATGGTGGAGCCCTGGATGACTGTGAATCCATGGCCGGCTGGCCGTTTGCATTGGCTCAGCCTTACTGCAGATACTAATCTTTGTTTCCCTCCCAGCTATGCGTTGGTTTTCTGCATACCACTTGGAATTCACGAGAAAGAACCAACCAATGCATTATTTGAAAAGAGTGTATCTGCATATGGCTTCTTGTCTGCCAAGTGTTGCACATTAGGCATTTATACTGAGAGTTTCAAATAAATCCCTGAATTAATTCTGCAGGCAAAGACATTGGTGTTAGCACCATTTGATCATCACTTGAGTGCATGTCATAACAGCATTTTGATGTGCTTACGGCAAGGGGGATGAGGCCATATCAGGGATGCACGTGGTTGTTATTAGGGTTAAAAACACCAAGATAGCTGGGTGCGGTGGCTCACGCCTGTAATCCCAGCAGTTTGGGAGACCGAGGCGGGTGGATCACCTGAGGTGAGGAATTCGAGACCAGCCTGGACAACATGGTGGAACCCCATCTCTACAAAAAACATAAAAATGGGCTGGGCATGATGGCGGGTGCCTGTAATCCCAGCTACTCAGGAGCTGAGGTGGGAGAATCACTTGAACCAGGGAGGCAGAGGTTGCAGTGAGCCAAGATTGTGCCACCGCACTCCAGCCTGGGTGACTGAGTGAGACTCTGTGTTAAAAAAAAAAAAGTGCAATAGATTGTTGTAAACTACAGTTACCTGTTGATCTCCTGAACACTATGTCGTATTTCTTTTATCTCACTGTGTATTTGCAAAGCGGGAAGATTGTTTGAGCTCAGGAGTTTGAGACCAGCCTGGGCAACCTAGTGAGACCCTGTCTCTAAAAAAATACAAAAATCAGCCTGGCATGGTGGCATGTACCTGTAGTCCTGGCTACTAGGGAGGCTGAGGTGGTAGGATCACTTGAGCCCAGGAGTTCGAGGTTACTGTGAGCTCTGATTACACCACTGTACTCCAGTCTGGGCAACAGAGCAGAAGCCTGTCACCAAAAACCAAAAAGCAAACCCCCACGTGTTTGTACCCATTAATCCAGCTGCTTTCATCCCCCTTCACAGCCTCTGGTAGCCACCAGTCTACTCTCTGTCTCCATGAGATCCGGGTTTGAAGCTTCCACATGTGCGTGAGAACATGCAATATTTTTCTTCTGTGCCTGGCTTATTTCACTTAATATAATGACCTCCAGTTCCACCCATCAACGGAGGATTTATTTTAGGAAACTTGCGATGGCGAGTTCTTTCTCTACCTCTTTGAGATGCAAATCTCCTCTCAAATCTTCTTCTAGCCTCTTGCCGGTTTTACAACCCAGGAATGTCTTTCTTAAGACCTCAGAGCCATCCCTTTAAAGTGTAGTAATTGAAGATGATACATCTCTCAGTGTTTGTAGAAGGGCAGTTTCCAGTTTTGAAAAATTCCAATGAGCGAACACAGATGGCTTTGCCGCATTTCCTAACCTCTTGCTAATGTCTCCAGTTCCTTCTCAGCCTCTCACCCCAGCACTGAAACTCTCCAGCCTTTTGTTTAACAAAGCTAAGCTCCTTCTCTCTTCCGTCTGGCAATAGTCCTGACTCAAGCCTGCCTTGCACGTTTAACTTGTCTGGTGCATTTTTTCTTTGACAATGTCCAGATCAGAGGCCCCACAAAAACATCGAGTGTGATTTTAGCCTGAGAAGCGGGAGAGTGAGAAGACAGATTTGGAGCCAGCTGTGTGGGCAGGGGATTCAGCCTCTCCCTAAAGCTCTCCCAGTCTCATCTGTAAATGCAGTGCACAGGCAGCAGCGTCTTCTCCCCCGAGGCTGGGGCAATGGAATAAGTTTGACTATTGAGGGCACCTGCCACAGGGTTAGTCCTCAGGGTACGGTCGCCAGTGGGTTTCCTTTGGTTGACTGCTGACAATGCGTTTGTAGAATGGCAGCCCGCACTGGGCGATGTTGAAGCCACGGAAGACACGGCAGTGGGAAAACCAGCAGGAGCCGCTGCCCTGAGGAGCCTCCAAGCCCAGGCAGAGGGCCAGCCGCACAAGTCAGTGTCAGGTGGGCTTGGGGTGAGCGGGTGGGTGTGTGTGTGAGTACATGTGAGTGTGAGACTACATGGAGTGTGAACAGGTGTGTAAGGGTGTGTGCGTAAGTTCGTATGCGTGAGTGCATTTGAAAACCTGCGTCTGTGTGGTCATGATGGTAAATTAGTGATTGAATGTAGAGGATATGTGAGTGTGCATGGAACACTGTTAGTGTGTGTGCGGCAAGTGTGTATAAGTGTGAGGACAGGCAGAATTGTGTCAGTGTGTTGACGATGGGAGCGTGAATGAGTGTGCAAAAAGGTGCAGAGTGAATGTATGCATGGAAGTGTGTGTGTGAACTCTGAAGGCACGTAATGTGTCAGCGTGTGACTGCGCAGTGCAAGCGTGTATGAGAGGGTGAGTGTGAGTTAGCGTGACTGCTTGTTAGTGTGTCTGAGTGTGTGCTAGTGGGTATGAGTGTGAGAGCATGTAAAAGTGTGTGTGTAGTGTGACAGTTGTGTGTAGTATGATAGTGTGTGTAGTGTAACATTGTGTGGCTGTGTGTCAGTGTGTATGAATGACAGTATAAGCATGCATGTGTATGTGTGTGTCTGTTGAGTGTGTGAGTGTGTAAGTGAGAGTGTGCATATGTGAAGCCGTGACTGAGTGTAACTGAATGAGGGTGTGAGTGTGAATGTGTGTGAGTGTATGAGTGTGCATGTGATGGTGAAGTGTAAGGTTGTGATGCATGAGTGTGTGGGTGTGTTTTTCAGTGTGTGGACCTGAGTGTGCAAGTTTTAAGGGCATGTGTATGCAGGTGTGCAAGGGCAAGTGTAAGGGGCACCAGAGTGCAAGTGTGTGCATGAATGAGTGGGAGCGTGTGCATGGGAGTGAGTGTGTGTGCCTGTGTGAGTGCATCCAGAGCGTGGATGGGTGCAAGCCTCCCCAACTAACTCCTGTTCCCTGCCAAAATTATCTCTCCCACCTCCCTCCCTGCCACCCCCACAGTGTACCCCGTGAGTGCTGGCTTTCCTGCCCGGTGCTCTGTCCTCTCCCCACTTCAGGCATCCCTGCACACCCGTTCTGTACACAAAGGATGTACCTGTTCTCTGCATCCATGAGTTCTGCACTGCAAGGGGAGCTCCCCACACCTGGTCCACAGACCATCGCCCACCCCCCAATGACTGCCTGGCAGGATGAGAGGGCACAACAGTCGGGACAGCTACTGCCAGCCCCTAACCCTACTAAACTTCCATAGAGACCCAGGGACATTCAGAAGTGCAGTGACACCATGTCTTAGATGGCTTGGGAAGGACGCCGATTCTCCCAGGAGGATTGAGGGCTAGAAGGCTGGGCAGGGGAATGTTTGAATAGCCGAGGTGAGAAAGTGGGGGAAAAAGTGACATAGCAGATAAAATCCAAGGTAAAATAAAATATAGCCATCTAAAGGAACAATGTTGGACAATATTGGGCAGATCTAAAGACTATTCTTGTGTGGGCAGTCATGTTATCTACTATGCCTCCCACTGGAAATTTATATTTTCTTAGAATGTTATTATTCTAACATACACTTGACTATTTCAAAGCATAGAATTCAGTGGCATTAGTACACAGCATGCATCCTAGTGTACAACCATCACCTCCATCCAGGCCCTGGACATTTTTATCACTCTCTAAAAAGAATATCACCCTCATATTCATCAAGCAAAAGTTCATTTTAATTATTAAGAAAAAGACAGGCTGGGCACGGTGGCTCAAGCCTGTAGTCCCAGCACTTTGGGAGGCCGAGGCGGGTGGATCACGAGGTCAAGAGATCGAGACCATCCTGGTCAACGTGGTGAAACCCCGTCTCTACTAAAAATACAAAAAATTAGCTGGGCACGGTGGCGCGTGCCTGTAATCCCAGCTACTCGGGAGGCTGAGGCAGGAGAATTGCCTGAACCCAGGAGGCGGAGGCTGCGGTGAGCCGAGATTGCGCCATTGCACTCCAGCCTGGGGAACAAGAGAGAAACTCCGTCTCAAAAAAAGAAAGAAAGAAAGAAAGAAAAAGACAGGCACCAGAATTTTGAGCCCTAGTTCACACTTTGTTTTTTCATTTTTTGAGATGGAGTCTCCCTCTGTCACCCAGGCTGGGGTACAGTGACGTGATCTCAGCTGACTGCAACCTCTGTCTCCTGGGTTCAAGCGATTCTCCTGCCTCAGCCTCCCAAGTGGCTGGGATTACAGGCGCCCACCACCATCCTGGCTAATTTTTGTATTTTCAGTAGAGACAGAGTTTCACCATATTGGCCAGGCTCGTCTTGAACTCCTGACCTGAAGCGATCTGCCCGCCTCAGCCTCCCAAAGTGCTGAGATTACAGGCGTGAGCCCCCACGCCCGGCCCACACTTATTTGGGAAAAGCAATTCTTGATTTCATTGATTTAAAAGGGATCCTCTCCCCTCTGCTATGGTGATTTTGTGTGTGGCTTAAATAGCAACTTGAATCCACTAGATGGCACCAAATACTAACATTTGAAAAAACCTTAACTCCAAACCCGATGATTTTTTGACACATTCTGGGGTTCTCTCTTAGACCCTCATGTGAGGTTTAGCTGGGGGGTGAAAATGTGTGAATGGCAATGTTTCTGCAGTGGAAGGAGCTATTTAAAAGGGATCCTCTCCGCTCTGCTATGGTGATTTTGTGTGTGGCTTAAATAGCAATTTCAATCCACTAGATGGCACCAAATACTAACATTTAAAAAACCTTAACTCCAAACCCGATGATTTTTTGACACATTCTGGGGTTCTCTCTTAGACCCTCATGTGAGGTTTAGCTGGGGGGTGAAAATGTGTGAATGGCAATGTTTCTGCAGTGGAAGGAGCTATTTAAAAGGGATCCTCTCCCCTCTGTTACGGTGATTTGTGTGTGTGTGTGTGTGTGTGTGTGTGTGTGTGTGTGTGTGTGTGTGTGTCGGGGGGTGGGGGTTAAATAGCAACTTGAACCCACTAGATGGCACCAAACACTAGCGTTAAAAAAAAAAAAGCTCCGAAATCAATGATTTTTGACATATTCTGGTGTTCTGTATTAGACCCTCATATGAGGTTTAGCTGGGGGGTGAAAATATGTCAATAGCAATGTTTTTGCAATGGAAGGAGCTATCTGGTGCAGAGAACCCATTTATGTAATTATTATTACATCGTAGGTCAGCCAGGTGTGCTTAGAATGTGAGAAAAATACATTTTCTCCGTCATTTCCAGGTGAGGTCAACCAAAGGTGAGTGAAGGTGGCTTACTCGCCTGCTTGAGGCACTTCCAAGGCAAATGCTGAGGCTCCCAGAGGAGAAAAATTAAATACGCAGGGATAATGAGGCCGTGTAAATTAAAAAAAAAAAAAAAGCCATAATCCCAGTGGAATAGCTTAATTTGTTTACAATGGAGGTATTTACCCGCCTGAGCTATTATGAATAAAAATGCAATATCAGTGGACACATCTGTGCCCATAGGTATTTCTAAATTTTTTTTCTTGGTTACAGGTTTAGGTTCATATGCTGCACTGTTTTTCAAAAGTTGTTGTCTCACTTTGCACCTGAGAATGTAGGAGGGTTGTAGCTGCTTCACATTCAGTGCTTGTTATTGTCAAGCTTGGCAATGTTATTTATGTTCGTGATGGTGTGGGGATAGCTCACTGTGGCTTGCCTTTGCATTGATCTGATACCAATAATGATGGGTATCTTTGCTTATATGCCTATTGGCTCCGTGTGTGGGTGTGTTGTGTGTATAATTTTTCTGTTAAGTATTTGTTGAAATATTTTGTCAGTATTCTATTGGGTTGGTTGTCTTTTGTAATTGAGTTGTTTATATATTCCGAATATATAATAAATATATTTTATGTAATATTTTCTCCCAGTGTGTGGCTTAGCTCTTCTTTTATTAATGATGTTGTTTAAAGAGAATTTTAAATTTTTGATAAAGTCCACTTCATTAATTTTAAAAAATATTATGATTCATGCTTTTTGTGTCCTATCTAAAAACTCCTTCCTTTTTTTTTTTTTGCAACCTCTGCCTCCCAGGTTCAAGCAATTCTCCTGCCTCAGACTCTCAAGGAGCTGGGATTACAGGTGCACACCAACACGCCAGGCTATTTTTTTTTTTTTTTTTTTTTTTTGTAGAGACTGGGTTTCATCATTGTTGGCCATGCTGTTATCGAACTCCTGACCTCAAATAATCTGCCTGCCTCGGCCTCCCATATTGCTGGGATTACAGGCATGAGCCACTGTGCCTGACCCTAAAAAATCATTTCTATACCAAATTCAAGAAGACTTGTTGATGTGTTTTCACCTAGATGTTTAATAGTTCAGCTTTTTCATGTAGGTCTATGATACATTTTGATACAACTTTGTGTATGGTGTGAAAAAAGGGTAAATTTTAAAAAAATTCCGGAAAGAGTACTTATTATTTTTACACCATTTCTTGAAAGGCTTATTCTTTCCACATTGAGTCAATTGAGAATGGCTGTGTGGTTCTATTTCTGGACTCTATTAGAAATCATTGTTCTCCCTGTCTGTCCTACTGCCTGTGACACATGATATTGATACTGTTGCCTTCTAGTATGCCTTGAGCTTAGGAAGCATGTGTGCTCTAATTCTGTTCTTTTTCCAAATTACTTTGCTTTTCTAGGTCCTTGGCATTTGCAGGTAAATGTTGGAGTTAGTCAATATAAAAAATTCCTAATGAATCATTGCTTGGCATTTCCTGAATCGCACATCTGGTAAGGGGAGATTATCACCTTAACAATGCCAACTCTTTTAAATAACAAAGGTGATATATCTTCCATGTATTGCTCTTCATAAATTTCTTTCACCAATATATGTATTTTAAAAATTTCAGTGTCCAGGTGTTGCATAGATTATTTGCTCAATCTATGTCTCTCAGTACTACTTGCTGTTGTAAATGACAATTAAAATAATTTGTTTTCCAACTTTATGTTATTGGTATAATTTAATTTTTCAAACAAGTCATGTATTCTGTGACCTTCTAAATCAACTTATTAGTTCTGGTAGCTTTTCTGTAGATGCTAGAGAATTTTCTACATGTTAGATCATGTCATTATGAATAAAAACTATTTTACTTCATTCAAATATATACCTTTCCTTCCTTCCTTCCTTCCTTCCTTCCTTCCTTCCTTCCTTCCTTCCTTCCTTCCTTCCTTCCTTCCTTCCTTCCTTTCTTCCTTCCTCCCTCCCTCCCTCCCTCCTTTCCTCTCTCCCCGCTTGCTTCCTCCCTCCCTTCTTCCCTTCTTTCTTTCCTCCCTCCCTTCCTTCCTTCCTTCCTTTTGAATGGGATTCCCAGTAAGATCTTTAACCTTTTTGTTTTACCTAAAAAGCAAGGCAGCTGCACCCTGCATTTGTGTTTCATCCTGGGTCTGTCTCAGTGATGAGGTGGTTCCTACAAATATGGCTGTCTCTGTGATTTCTCATTCCATACCATTTTCTCTTATTGTTGAATTTACACTGGTTGCAGAGAAGCTCTTACCATGAGTCCATAGCACACTTTCTCATTATTGACAACAAGAAATATTTGTCTTGGACTTCTGGTTTCTCCTTCCATGGAGAACTGATTTTTCCTGAATATTAGAATTTGCAGCCAGGGTTATTTTCTCTGTCTTCTTTCACAGCCCTGTGTGGCTTCCACTGTTTGTGATCCTGAATATTTTGTATCTTTTACTCTCATAAAAAGGAAGCACTTTTTCTGTTTTTCACCTGTATTGTGTTTTTTGAAATGATTTCCAAGCAGAGGAGAGTTAAAGATGGACTTTATTACACCATTTCTAACCAGAAATATTTCTCTTAAATAAGCATTGTAGCAACAAGGTCTTCAGTCTGCTAGGAATAGAGGGTGAAGATGTAAAGAGACTTACACTGTTTCCATTCAGCAATGGGAAGAAGAAACAAATCAGAAAGATTATATCTGTAAATTTTACATGTTAACCAGCTCTTTGTAACTTTTAGTAATATATGTTAATGTTCAAGCATAAAATGTAGCTATTTCAACTATCAGGAATTTTAGAACTAGCTTTCTTCCTGAATTGTTGTAAAAACCAACTGTTGATGGAGTGGGAACTTTTGTCTAAATCAAAAAAGAAAAAGGAAAAAAGAAAAATCAGCTATTTAAAACTAAAATAGTATGATTTTTGCCTCTTTTCAGTCATTTTGGCTCTCTTTTCATAACTTAAAAAAATTGTACTGTCACATCTGTGCTATTATATAATGCTGGTTGGATCTTTGGATAGTTTTTAGAATCAGATTGAGGACTTAGTTTTATGGAAAGTCTATTCCAAACTATTCATAAATGCAAAAGCGATGGAGAATAGAAATCATCATAACAGGACATTAAAATGATATTAATTTTCTGTTAAGTACTGAGTTTATGTTCTGTCTATATTGCAATAGTATTTCTAAAATGAAAAATAAATAGTTCCAGGCCATTTTTGTTTGCATTAAGCATGCGAACCTACTCTGTCTTACACATTTTGAGGGAAAAAATTGCTTCTGCTGGCAGGCATTAGAAATGTGAATATTAAATTATTTATATTCAGTGGGGGTACAGTTGAATAATAGCACATTATATGGGATCATTTAAAAGTAAATGGAAAACATTATCTGAATCCAAATATACAAATATGTGCAAATAGCCTGCTACTGTGGTTCTGTTAAACAAATGCCCGTAGGAATTTTAAGAAAACACGGGTTGCCAAATCAATTTGTGTTTGGACATTGAAAACAACATAATAAGACCTAGAGGTGGGGGGGGAGGGGTACAGTTTTTTCACGTTTTCAGAATTGTGTTTTCTTTTAGTTTGCTTATGTATGAATTAAGATTGCATCTTGAGGAGAGGCTATTACAAGTGTGTGTGGGGAGTGCGGTGGGTGGTGTGGGGTGGGACACTCCCCATGGACTCATTATTTTGGTCCATTTTTAAATTTAATTATATTGATTCCTTTGTTTGCCAGGCACCGTGCGAGGCGCCAAGGATGCAAAATTGAACAGTCTTCTGTCACGAGATTTCTAAACTAAAGAACACAGCAGGCAGACGGACAAACAAAAAGTCACCAATGCTGGGCAGTGATGTGGGTAATGCACAGATGTGATCTGTGATTGCTTTCAAACCATGGAAGCCCATCGAAATAAAAGGACCTGTGAAATGGAGTCTTTATTCTTTATTTTTTACATGTTATTTATTTCTTTAGTATTTTCAATACTCTCTCCTTCCTGTTTTTGCTTCTTTTTTTTTTTTTTTTTTTTTTTTTTGGGGTTGGCAATTTTCCCACCCTCATTACTACATTTTCTAGCCTACTCATAGTCACGGAGAGAGAAACAGAAGTTACTGGGGAAGACTCAACAGACGAAACTGTTTTTTCTCCCACCCCAACACAGATATCATGACTCAGCTCCCACAGCCAGGAAAAAACTTGAGAATGGAAACCATGTTTGTTTTTTTTTTTCTTTCATACAAGGTCTCTCTCTGTCAACCAAGCTAGAGTGCAGCAGCATAATCACAGCTGACTTCAGCTTTGACCTCCTGGGTTCAAGTGATCCCCAACCTGAGTCGTCTCATTAGATCGGAACACAGGCTCGCATCATCACACCTGCCTAATTTTATTTGTTTTTGAGATGGAGTTTCACTCTTGTTGTTCAGGCTGAAGAGCAATGGTATGATCTCGGCTCACTGGAACCTCCACATCCCATGTTCAAATGATTCTCCTGCCTCAGTAGCTGGGATTACAGGCATGTGCCACCATGCCCGGCTAATTATTTTTAGTGGAGACAGGGTTTTACCATGTTGGCCAGGCTGGTCTGGAACTCCTGACCTCAGGTGATCCACCCACCTCAGCCTCCCAAAGTGCTGGGATTACAGACATGAGCCACTGCGCCTCACCTAGTTTTTGTTTTTTTAATTTTGTAGAGATGGGGTCTTGCCATGTTGTCCAGGCTGAGGTGGGAGGATCCCTTGAGCCCGTAAGTTCAGGACTGCAGTGAGCTGTGACTGCATGTCTACCCTCCAGCCTGGGTGACAGTGCGAGACCCCGTCCCTAAAAAACAAAAACAAAACAAGACCAACCAACAAACAAAACTCACTCAAAATGTTGCCGAAACCCAAGTCAGTTTGGAAAGCGTGAAGATGTGCATCTGTGGAGGTGGTCTCAGTAACGCATTTAGCGAAGCGAGATTCCCGTGGAAAGCAGCGCGGGCCTGAAAGAACACGCTCTAGGCTCTGAAAATGTTTCCAAAGTCAAGTTGTAAGCACGTTAAATCGAGAACAGCACCTATGAGTATGTGGATAGCTCTAAGGAGATTACTTTGAAAGAGTCAGTATTCTTTATCTGTGTACTTTCACAGATTTAAATCAAACACATGCATTTTAGAATCGTCAGTGTTGCCCTTAAATGTCATGCTTGGTACTCCCCAGTACTAATAGTTTCTGTGGCTCTAAGTGCAGAAAACAGAGGTCGTAAAATGGAAGTTTGCGGTCCGGGTGCAGTGGCTCATACCCATAATCTCAGTACTTTGGGAGGCTGAAGCAGGAGGATGACTTGAGCCCATGAGTTCGAGACCAGCCCGGGCAACATAGGGAGAAGCCTGTCTCTCCAAAAAAGATTTAACAAATTAGCTACATCTGGTGGTGCGCACCTGTAGTCTCAGCTACAGCTATGTGGAGGCTGAGATGGCAGGATTGCTTAAGTCTGTGAGGTTGAGGCTGAAGTGAACCATGATTGTACCACTGCCCTCCAGACAGAGCGATAGAGCAAGACCTTGTCTCAAAGAAAAGGAAGTTTAAACAAATACATTTCTGCATTCCTTTTACTCATCTCATACTACCAAATGGTAAATGAAGATGCTTCATTTTCTTCACTCAATTGTTTGATCAAACTATGTTGGAGAATCAGATGCCTCTGTGTTTGTTGTTGGTTTTGATTTGGGCATAAATAAAGCATTCTGACCCCTCTATGTTCATTGCCCGAGAGTACTTTATGTACTGAATTTGCTTGAATCATTCTGAATTAATGACTGACTTTTTTTGTGTACAAATATGTTGAGCACAGGTCTAAGCCAGGTAGTATAATTTTTTTTTCTGGCCGCCTAAAAATTCAAAAGCTTTTAGAATATTTTAATTTTTTCTTTATTATGAAAATAACATGAATGCCCTTTGGAATTGGTGATCTCTTGGGGAAGATAAAGTTATCTACTTATAAATAAACAATAACCCAGTTTCAAGGATCACGTAAACTTTCTACAGAGAAAATAGCACAAGAAGTCAACACAAGACAAAATCAAGCTGTATCTATAAAGAACCAAAAGTCACTTCGTGAAAAAAGCCAATTATAAATCAGTGTAATCAATGATTAAATTTTCATTTTTCAGCCTGCACACCTGGCTTTCTTTCACATTCCAAAAGTTTGGGCAACTGTGTCTCTGCAGTACATAAATAACTGTGTGAGAAGGATAACTAGGCAATGTGATATTATCTCCAACAATATTTTGGCTGTTTTGCCAAATTGAACACTTTCATGGTGTATATGCATAGATCAATAATTTTTCTCTTTGAATTTAAAAGACATTCAAAGAAATTTAGACAGAGCGCATGAATACAAGGCTTTCATACAAGCCTTTACTATTTTCTCATTTTCCTACTTCTTGATAACAACTTGTTAAACACTTGCACTGTGCTCACCTTTAAAAATGCCCTTTTGTTTTAGACAGGGTCTTGTTCTGTTGTTCAGCTCACTGCAGCCTCCACCTCCTGGGCTCAAACGGTCCTCCTGCCTCAGCCTCCTGAGTAGCTGGGCCTGCAGACTGTGTTACCATGCCTGGCTAATTTGTTTTATTTAATTTTTTGGTAGAGGTTAGGTCTTGCTATGTTGTCCAGTTTGGTCTCAAACTCCTAAGCTCAAGTGCTCCTCCAACCTCAGCCTCCCAATGCTAGGATTACAGGCATGAGCCACCAGGCCCTGCATGAAAAAAGTTAGATCCAAAGTTCATTCAGGGAGGAATCCTTCCTCATTTTAAAGCTTGCTTTTCCCTTATTCCAGAACCATGTATTAAAAAATTAACATATCATTTTGACTTCTCATTACCTGATTGTTCTGTTTGTCCCTCAGAATATTTTACCAGGTGTATAGCAATATATGGCAAGAATTAGACTCTATTTGCTATGAGAAACAAATGTATTTATTCATTGGTGTTTCATCTTGGCATGAAAAGAAGCCAAAAATCACAATTGAAGCAGTTAATACATGAGTTATTGTTAAAGGGAGAAAGTCCAATGTTGTAAATTATTTCTCACGCAAATTAAAAATCCAAACAGGCTTCATCTTTTTCAAGTTAATCTTTTTCTTCCATTATTAAATATCAAAGCACCTGGGCATTTCTTTCTTTCTTTGAGACAAGGTCTCTGTTGGTCACCCAGGCTTGAATGCAGTGGCGTGAACATGGCTCACTGCAGCCTCAACCTCCCGGGCTGAAGTGATCCTCCTGCCTCAGCCTCCCAAGTAGCTGTGACCATAGGCATGCACCACCATACCCAGCTAATTTAAATTATTTTTCTAGAGATAGAGCCTCGCTATGTTGCCCAGGCTGGTCTTGAACTTCTGGACTAAAGTGATCCTCCTGCTTCAGCCTCCCAAAGGGCTGGGATACCAGGCATGAGCCACCATGCCCAGCCTGCCTGCGCATTTCTGAAAAGTATCCCAGTTTTTCAGGAGAACAAAGAGAGTTTTCTCATTCTACCAATAATAGCACTTCCCCAAAGAGAAGTGGGTGCACTAGCAAGGTAGAACTGGCTCCAAATGATGGATGACTGAAGACTTGCATTGGCAATGACTCCCAGCCTTCTGAAAGCTGCCTTGGCAATAACATCTATCAGCAGAGAATGTTTCATGGAAAGACATGGCCATGTGTCCCCTTTTCTGGTTCATAAAGAGTTCAGCATGAGAAACTATCAGTCAGAGAGAGAGAAAAAAATACAGACACTTTCTTTTCCTGAGATGGAAATTTCATTGTTTAAATGATAAATATACTTACAGAACAGCCAAAATGACGGTGCTTTAAAAGACATCAAAACTAAAGCCAATTCTCTTTTCTGAAGGAAAAATGAGGTTGTAGTATTTTAATGTGGCTGCTGTACTTGTGTGTGCAAGTGCTTATAGAAAGAGTGGAGGCAGGACAAGTTTTTAGGAAGTTGAAATTATGAATTTGAGTGAGTCCAGACCTTGTCAGCCCAAGTTCAGATTTGAAATGTAGTGTTCACATGCCACTTCATGAAGCTCTTGAAATACATTGAAATTAATGATGTAAGATACATTTTGTTTAAGAATACTGTAAGCAGGGAAAAAATCAGAGGTTGTTACCTAGATAATAAATATTCTACATTGTAAATTTCTGGAAATTTGAAATCCATACAAAGTTAAACAGCCGGATGTGGTGGCTCATGCCTGTAATCCCAGCTCTTTGGGAGGCCGAAGCTGAAGGATCATTTGGGTTGGAAGTTCAAGACCAGCCTGGCCAACATGGTGAAACCCCATCTCTACTAAAAATACGAAAATTAGCTGGGCATGGTGGCAGACACCTGTAATCCTAGCTACTTGGGAGGCTGAGGCAGAAGAATCATTTGAACTCAGGAGGCAGAGGTTGCAGTGAGCTGAGATCACACCACTGCACTCCAGCCTGGGCAACAGAACAAGACTCTGTCTAAAAGAAAAGAAAATTCAAACAAGGAAAACAAAATTAAACACCAAATCACTGAGAACATGTTTTTGTTTTTGTTTCTCATGAAACAATGTATCATTTTGTGTCACTTTGGGATCTTTTACATTTCTCTTCCATCTGTTTTTCAACTTACAATAATGTTCAGATCATCTTTTATAATTCAGAATAATAGAATTTGTTATTTCTGGACCTTTTTTTGATACTGATTTGCAATGCCACAAAATTTCTCAGCGTGGACTCTCCAAACTGGTTATGAACATACTATGTTTCAAAATACATTTGCAGAATAAAGTTTCCATTTTTATGATCCAAAGCAATTGATTTGAAGTAAAGGGGCAAATTTGTAATTAAGATGTGATGGGTAAAGACTTTCTCAACTTTCTGGGAGAATACTTCATTATGGAGAAATGCATTGACATTTCTAATACAGAGAAGTGTGATTTTCTACATGTGTATCTTTTGTCATTTAAATGGAAAAGATATGGGGATTATTTCACATTTATGAATTTTAAAAATTAAAGCCACAATGAGGAAAGCAAGTAAGCATGAGGACGATTTCATAATTAGGACTTGTAGCTTTCCAGGAGCTACGCCAAAACAAATTTGAGTCTTTGAGGTTTCTAAAGCAGTCCCTGTTGCAGTAAGCACTGACATAGCTTAAAAAGCCGTCTTTCTAGATTTCAGTACGGTCAGTCACTGACCAAAATGGAAATGGTGTGTAATCCCAGCACTTTGGGAGGCTGAGGCAGGTGGATCATGAGGTCAAGAGATCGAGACCATCCTGGCCAACATGGTGAAACCCCGTCTCTACTAAAAATACAAAAATTAGCTGGGCATGGTGGTGCACGCCTGTAGTCTCAGCTACTTGGGAGGGTGAGGCAGGAGAATTGCTTGAACCTGGGAGGCAGAAGTTGCAGTGAGCCGAGATCGTGCCACTGCACTCCAGCCTGGCGACAGAATGAGACTCCATCTCAAAAAAAGAAAAGAAAAGAAAAGGAAATGGTGTGATCGATGCAGGTGCAATGCTACTTTCAAGTCCAAAAATGAAATCTGCAACTAAGCATGTGTGGGGTCAAACATGGGGTCCAGTATCTTCATAGTCACCTGTGTGTTGTCCTGAGTGGTAGCAGACATGCAATAGAAATGAAAATATGAAAGAGGAAAGAGAAGATGTGGCTAAGAGGATGGAGAATATTAGAAAAAATCAAAGGACAGAGAGAAAGACAGTAGAGGACTAAGTTGAAAGGAGAAATTTTAAATCAGACTGCCACAAAACACAACTTTTTCTTATGCTGTCAACATGGAGAACTGTGATTTCCTAAGGAAGAAAATACTTTTATTTTCTGTGCATTATGGTCCATGCTGTGTTGACTATTTGTGCAAACATGTTGTTCTGCCTTGAGATAAAACAGAACACAGACCAATAGCTTACAGGAAACAAATTCTTCCAGCAAAGTTGTAACTGCTCTTAGCTTCTGCTTCTGCAGAGAGGCAGTGCTGAGTGCTGGAAAGAATCTTGGTGTAGGTTTTGGAAATTCTGGGCTCACCGTCCAACTCTATGATTTTGGGCTGTGTAAACTAAGAATTATCTTCTGGGAGCCATTTCTTCAATTGTACCATGTAAGTGAAACACACATACACACACACACACACACACACACACACACACACAGAGAGAGAGAGAGAGAGAGAGAGAGAGAGAGAGAGAGAGAGAGAGAGAGAATTATTATTGGAGAAGTTTCTTAGCAAATATTTGAAAAGTGAGTTTTGCTCAGTTATCCTCCACTGAATGGCTAAGTTCTAAGTCTAGAAGAGTCTCTCTCTCTCTCTTTTTTTTTAAAAATATTTGAGATAGGGTGATAGGGTGTTGCTCTGTTGCTCAGGCTGGAATGCAGTGGTGTGATCACAGCTCAACGTAGCCTCAACCTTCTGGACTCAAACAATCCTCCCACCTCAGCCTCTTGAGTAGCTGGGACTACAGGTACACATCACCACATCCAGCTCACTTTTAATTTTTGTTTTGTAGAGATGGGGGTCTCACTTTGTTGCTTAGGAGGGCCTCAAACTCCTGTGCTCCATCTTCCCACCTTGGCCTCCCAAAGTCTGGGATTATAGATTTCTTAATGTTTATTTTTGCTCCCTTGTAGAACTGGGAGAGGAGCCTTAACTGCTAGGTTCTCATTGTGTTAGAACTATCAACCTTCACCTGGGCATCTCTCCTTAAAATCCACTTACTACAGCTTTAGCAATGGTGTGTCTTTAACATGTATGGCTGGGCACGGTGGCTCATGCCTGTAATTCCAGCACTTTGAGAGGTCAAGGCAAGTGGATCCCCTGAGCTCAGGAGTTCGAGACTGGTCTGAGCAACATGGCGAAACTCTGTCTCTACCCAAAATATAAAAATTAACTGGGTGTGGTGGTGCATACCTGTAGTCCCAGCTATCCCGGAGGCTGAAGTGGGATTAATGCTTGAGCCTGGGAGGTCAAGGCTGCAATGAGCTGAGATTGCACCACTGCACTCTAACATGGGTGACAGAATGACCCCATATCTCAAAACAAAACAAAACAAAAAACAAAACAAGTATGTCAGACCCCCGGGGGAGGGTCTCATTTTCTGGTGCAGGTTAGCCCAATAGTACTCAATGCCTATTCCATGAAGACGCATCTTCAGCAGGATCAGAACTTCTGGGCTGGGGGTCCAGGAATCCATGTGTTGCCAGGCCCTCCTGGTAATCTTTATGTGAACTAAAGTTTGTGCAGCCGGGCTCTGCTAGAAAGTGCATTGGACAGGGAGTCAAAGTAGGGCTTTCCTTCTCACCCTGACCAACAATTATCTTTGTGAAGGCCATTTCATCTCTTTACATCGTAGATTCCCCCAGTATACCCCCTGCTCTTTGATGGTGTGTCGAAGAGTACAGAGATTGCATCATGGACAGCAGGACGACAGAAAATGCAGTGTGTTTGGTTTTGTGGTGTGATGACTTGGGGAAGCTCGAACCATTATTTGGCTTTCTCTGTGTGCATTTGGGCAAAACAGCTGGACTATAAACATTTTCTTTGAAGACTAGTTTAAGGAGATGGCAGTAGACTGAACTTCCTTCTCTGTTGACTTTGGTATCTGCTGTGATATGCTTTTTGGTTTTGGTGGGTGGCAGTGAGCAATTAACTTGGATATAATGTGAAGAAAACTTCCAAATAACGAGTGTTCGCTCTGAATGGAATAGTCTGTCTGCTGTCATGGGAGGTTTCAGGCCACATGGCTCATCCTCCAGGGTAAGGAGGGAGATTCTGGAACAAGGTGAGAAATTAGAATTCATGGCTGTTGATATGTCTTCTGACTGTGAAATTTTGGTTCAAAACCTAGTGATGTCATGGCTGCTAATAAATGCTTTGTGAATGAAAACAATGTTACTGGAAAAAAAATTGGTTAAAAATGGTGAGATACCCAGTGTGGTGGCTCACACCTGTTATTCTAACACTTTGGGAGGCTGTTGGGAGGGTCACTTGAACCCAGGAGCTTGAGACCAGCCTGGGCAAGATAGTGAGCCCCTGTCTCTACAAAAAATATAAAAAACTAGCTGGGTGTGGTGTGACATATGCCTGAAGTCCCAGCTCCTTGGGAGGCTGAGGTGGGAGGATTGCTTAAGCCCAGGAGGTTGAGGCTGCAGTGAACCATGAGCCATGATCCTGCCACTGCACTCTAGCCTGGGTGGCAGAGTGAGACTCTGTCTCAAGAAAAAAAAAAGATGGTGAAAAAACCAAGCAGATGAATATTTCAAACAATGCTAATAAAACCGTTTAAAAGTTTATAAGAAAAAAGTAATCAACTTGGAACATTCTGCAAGAATATAGCAAATATATTCTCATACCATTCATTAAAATAGATTTGAGGCATCTCATGTCAACTTATTTTTCCCTTGACCTACCCTTGGATGTGGAATAAACTTGATTGAACTCAGCTTCTGATGGGAATGTGAGTTCTTCCCAAAGTACAGTGTAATACATTCCACTATAATTCCAAATTATTATTACAACAGTCACACCTTGACAAAATAAAAGAATTGGAGTGAATAAACATCCCAACTCTTGTTGTTAAAATTTTATTAGGTATTAATTTTTAAATTAAGTGTTAAATATTTAGTATGAAGTAATGTTACATATTAAATATTAAGCATTCAATATTTAAAATATCAATTGCAATATTAACTTAAATAGCAAAATTAAGTTACATATTACTTAGTCATGAATTTAAAATTTTTCTTTATGGATTTAGGGTATGCAAATGGAGATTCTTGTTTTTTGAGACGGCGTCTTACTCTGTCACCCATGCTGGAGTGCAGTGGTGTGATCTCGGCTCACTGCAACCTCTGCCTCCTGTGTTCAAGTGATTCTCCTGCCTCAGCATCCTGAGTAACTGGGATTACAGGCGTGTGCTACCACACTTGGCTACTTTTTTTATTTTTAGTAGAGATGAGCTTTCACCATGCTGGCCAGGCTGGTCTTGAACTCCTCACCTCAAGTGATTCACCCACCTTGGTCACCCAAAGTGTTGGTATTACAGGCGTGAACCACCACACCTGGTCAGATTTTTTTACATGGATATATTGTGTCACGGTGAAGTCTGGGCTTTTGGTGTAGACATCACCAGAATAGTGAACATTGTATGCATTCAGTAATTTCTGGAACTAGGTAAGGAGCTAGAATTAATGTACCCAATACTGTACAGTATACACCCTCCTCCCCACCTTTTCTAGTTTCCAATGTCCATTATGCCACTCTCTAGGCCCATGTGTATACTTTAGCTCCCACTTCTACATGAGAACATGCAGAAATTGACTTTCAGATTTTGAATAATTTCATTTAATAGACTCCAATTCCATCTATGTTGCTGCAAAATATATCATTTCATTCTTTTTTATGACTGAGTAATATTTCATTGTGTGTGTGTGTGTGTGTATACATAGTTTTCTTTATCCAGTCTGATGGACACTTAGGTTGATTCCATATCTTTGCTACTGTGAATAATGCTTCTATAAATATGGGAGTGCAGGTGTCTTTTTGATGTAATGATTTCTTTTCCTTTGAGTGGATACCCAGTAGTGGGGGTTGCTGGATGGAATGGTAGTTCCATTTTAGAAATCTCTATATTATTTTCTGTAGAGGTTGAACTAATTTACATTTTCACCAGCAGTGTATAAACCTTCCTTTCTCTCTGCATTTACACCAACATCTGCTATTTTTTGACTTTTTAATCATAGCCACTCTGGTTGGTGTAAGATGGTGTCTCATTGTAGTTTTAATTTGCATATATAATGATTAGTGTTAATCATGGATTTAAGCATACTCTGTTTTAGTTTTATATGTTTACATTTACAGGTTAATACTCTGTTTTAGTTAGTTTTATATGTTTTTTTTGACATGTTTACATGTCAAATAAAAGCTGACATTCTGAACAGATCTTAAAGCAATGTGTTACCAGAAAGAATCATTTTAGTTCTGTTGAAGTCATGTATATATCTGCCTTCTAAACATACATAAACCTCAAATGTCCTATGGGAGATCGATTTGAAAGATGTTGATAACAGAGATGGTTTATATTTTTATTTCCTAAGTCACTATAATTTTATAATGCTGATAAAATATGCCCAACAGAGAAAAATAAAGTTTTGTGAATGCGCCTCTGCATGTCCAACACAGAAATCAGTTACCCTGTCCAGGACAAAATAGGAATCACAGAAACAGAGAAATTAAAATGTTTGGAAATCAAATTAGCATTATGTATTCCTTGGTAAAATTATGTCTACAAATATACACCAACAAAGAATCACTAATTATTTCTCTGTGACACACTGCCCTGAAACTTAGTGGCTAAAAAAAACAACTACTCATTTAGCACAAGAGTGTCTGGTTTTGTAATTTGGACTGGGATCAGCTGGGCGGTTCTTGTCTTGCCTGGGCTCCCTCATGTATCTGTGGTCAGTTCACAGGTTGGCTGGGGGCTGCTGGGTCTAGGACAGATTCAGGCATGGTGGCAACTCATTTTAGTTTCTAGAGGTTTGAATGAATTCCAGTAGTTTGGCTCAGATTTGTACGTGTGGGACCTGGACAGAGGTCCAAGAACTGAAACATGCAAGACCTTGTGAAGCCCAGGTTTAAAAGGGGCATGCTATCCCTTCCACTGTATGCTGTTGACTAAAGAAAGCCAGTGCAGATTCCGGGGAAGGCTAATGCACTTCGTTTGTTAATGGGAGGAGTGACAAAGTTGTCTTGCAAAGGGTGTGGACAGGGAGGAGCTATGGCAAGTGGCCAGTTTGCAATGAACCACAAATAGTAAAAGATACTATTGTTGAGTTCTCTGAAAGTACATTTCATCTCAAAATAATAAACAATCTAAGAATAGTGTTGATATCCCTCTTGAAAAGACCATATAGTCAGATTTTTAGGCTTTCATATTGATTACGATGATACCAAAAAATTAAACTCTATTGGATTAACTTGGAAATTAACAAACAAAGCACAGTACAGCTTTTTTAATGGTGCACTTCCATTATTCATTATATAAAGTATTTAAATCCAGGAACAGATAATAGGAATTGTCAAATAGAAGCACTTTAATTGAGAGCCATACAGATGTGTTACTAAACTTTCGCTTAACTCTAGGCCCTTTAATGCATACTCACATTTTTAAGGGAAAAGAGTGAACTAAAATGGAACACATAACTTTCATATAAGGAGAGGGGTAATATAGAAATAGATTTTAACTCAATCAATTCAAGAGTAGGCAGGAAAGAAGAAAATAAAGAGTGTTTGGTAAGTGGAAAACACAAAATCAGCAGGAGAAAATAAGATAGAATATATCAGATATAAGAATAAATGGAGTTCTCTTTGCCATCTTTTCTCCTTTCTTGGAGTTGCTGCCATGACTGTTGAGCTTTGCAGTTTCAGAGGGTACAAGATCTACCCCGGAAAGGTTTTCTAGTTTTTTAATGCAAAATGTGAGTTGGTCTTCCTTTCCAAGAGAAATCCTTGGCAGGTAAACTGGACAGTCCTCTACAGAAGGAAGCACAAAAAAGGACAGTTGGAAGAAATTCAACAGAAAAGAACCTGCCAAGCAAATTGCAGAGGGCCCTTACTGGTGCAATCTCTTGCTGACATAATGGCCAAGATGAATCAGAAAATTGGCGTTAGAAAGACTCAATGAGAACAAGCTATTAGGGCTCATAAGGAAGCAAAAAAGGCTAAGCAAGCACCTAAAAAGACTGCAATGGCTGCTGCGAAGATACCGATTAGGTTACTGGAAAAGTAATTGTGTTTTTTTGCCAAAGACAGCACCTAGGCAAAAGCTTGTGAGGCCTGTGAAAGTTTCAGCTCCCCAAGTTGATAGAAAACGCTAAGCTGGCAGATCAGATTTTAAAGTGAAGGTTGGACTATAACTCGAGGTTGCACTGGAGATTTTATTCTCATAACAGGCGTGTTGGGCCTTACATGGTCATAGGTGAACTAATAAAATTAAGTAAGATGTAGGTATTTTATTAAAAGTCTATTTGCTTAGCTGGGGTGTATAGGGCACATTACATAAACTTCTTTGTCTTAATTTTTTGGTTACATGGCTGTAAGTGCTAGGATGTTGCATGAATTTGCCTGGCATGGTGGCTCATGCCTGTAGTCCCAATGCTTGGGAAGCCTAGGAAGGTGCCTGACCTCAGAAGTTCAAGATCAGCCTGGGCAACATGGTGAAACCCTGTCTCTATAAAAAATACAAAGCTCGTCTCTACAAAAAATATAAAAATGAGCTGCGGGTGCATGGTGGCATGCACCTGTAGTCTCAGCTATTTAAGAGGTGGAGGTGGGAGGATCACATGAGCCCAGGAGGTTGAGGCCACAGTGAGTCAGAATTGTACCACTGCATTCCAGCCTGGGTAATAGTGAGACCCAGTCTCAAAAAAGAATAAAGAAAGATGTACTTTTTAGATGATTTTCTCATTAAATTACCTTTTCCCATGATAGACACATTTAGTTTATACTGGGTTTGCCTTGTAGTCATTGGTATCTTGCTAATAGCTGAGTTGAAGGTGCTTAAAACTATCAGCTGTATTAATCTGCCCTTGCTTACCGAAAATATGCCTAAATGAAAAGCATGACTGCCTGAGTAAAGAGTAGCCTTAGCTAGACTCCTAGAGTAGTTTGTTGAGCTGGAGGTTTGCCAGAGCCATGCTAAATTGCAAAAATGACTGAATAAACTGCTGATATTCAAGAGATATTTATATTTAAGATGTAATAAAACAGTAGTAATCATAACTTACGTGTAAAGAATAGGCTTGTCCTTCTACAGAAAGTAGATCATTTTTAACCTGCCATCCTGTGCCAAGTTACAAGGGTACAACAGTGAACAAATCACAGTATTCTTTCAGAAAACATCAGAATGCTCGGTGAGAGTGTAGTCAATGTCCTCCATCCCCATTCTATCCAAGCTGATAGAATTAATTTTTCTTTCTAGTGCATGTTTCATTCAGACACCTAAGTGTTGCGGATAAAATGCGTAAGTCCCTTTAGGAACCTGAAAATGGAAACCATATGTAAAATCAATATAAGAAATATGTTAAGGGCCAGGTGCGGTGGCTCACGCCTGTAATACCAGCAGTTTGGGAGGCTGAGACAGGAGGATCTCTTGAGGTCAGAAGTTCAAGACCAGCTTGGCCAACATGGTGAAACCCCGTCTCTACTAAAAATACAAAAATTAGCTGAGTGTGGTGGCATGTGGCTGTAATCCCAGCCACTTGGGAGGCTGAGGCAGGAGAATCACTTGAATGCAGAAGGCCGAGGTTGCAGTGAGCCGAGATCGTGCCACTGCACGATCGTGCCCAGGCAACAGAGGGAGACTCTGTGTCAAAAAAAGAAAAAAAGAAGTAAGATAATAAAGGCTTTTGCTCATAAAAGCAAAATGTTAAGATTTTGCTTTGAGGCAAAGCTCCCTTTTTTTGGTATAGACAATATGTTACATTTAGGAAATTACTGGGAAAATAAAGTCATACCCAACTTGAATGTAGAGCTATGCTTGATAATATTTGTAGACTAAAATGTTCCCTTAAAAAAAAAAATAAAATAAATGTGAATGGATTAAACTTGCCTCTTAAGAGACAGATTTTTTCTAAGAGTGACAAAAAAATAAAAATTTAAGGAGACACAAGTGAAGCATAAAAAACATAAAAGTTTGAAAATAAATATTAAAAACAGAGAAAATAACACAAATGAAGCTGGCATAATAATGTATTAGAAAAACAACTTCCAGGCAGAAACTGTTACTGGGGATTACAGGATTCATTGCTTAAAAAAAGAAATAGTTTACCAGGAAAATATAATAATCTTTAACCTGTATGAATCTAACAAAATTACCCTAAAAATAGAAAGCAAGTTGTCATAATTAGTGAGAGAAATTAAAAATCACAACTGTGTAAAAAAATTAATGCTCTCTTGAAATATGTCAAACAGATTTTTTTAAAAAGAGTAACACTGAGATCAACACATAGGTAATCAGGTTCTTCCCAAGCACAGAGATAAATGGCATATGATTTGAACAATTAAACTTACCAAGCATTGAGAATATATATATATATTTCCAAGCATATATGGCACATTTCCTTTAAGTGACTACCACACAATGTTAAATATGGTTTCTCTTTTGTGAATATGAAATGTGATTGAGATGGCATTCTTTAATTAAAATGCAAAAATAGAAATAATTTATAAGAAGATAGCCTTTTCCACCCATACATTTGGAAAGTAAAATCAAAATTCTAAACAATTCACTCGTCAAATACTTAAAACTACAAACAAAATGATAAAGTATTTAGCATAGCATCACATGAAAGTACCTTGCACCTAAATAGATAAGTTGATAGTGGGAAGGAATGTGTAACTTTAAATGCATATTCTTGAAAATAAGAACTGTTAAAAGTCAATGAATTAAATATTCAACATGAGAATTTTTAAAGCAGTGAACAAGAAAATATACAAAAGATATCACAATAAGGCAAATTTATCAAAACAGAAATGAATAAAACACAGCACAACAAACAGAAAATTAACAACACAGGAACAGAAAACCAAATACCACATGTTTTCAGCTATAAGTGGGAGCTAAACATTGGGTGCTCATGGACATAAAGATGGGAACTAGAGACACTGAGGACTCCTAGAGGGGATGAGGAGTTAGGAGTTAGGGGGTGTTGAAAAACTAGCCATTGGGTACAACGCTCACTTCCTGGGTGATGGGATCATTTGTACTCCAATTAGTGACATGCGATTTACCTGTGTAACAAATCTGCATATGTACCCCCGAACCTAAAATAAAAGTTTAAAAAAAGATAATACAGACAAAAATAAAAGGGAATTAAAACTTGAAAAAAACAGAGTGAATAATTAAACCAAAGGCTAATTTTAAAACATTACTAATGAAATAGAAAACTACAGCAAGATTAAGCCAGAATATAAGAACACTAAGACCAGTAAACAATATTAAATACAAACAGGGAGTGAAAACTAACAGAAAAAGGCAAACCAAAGATCTTAGAACGGCAGAGGGAAAAAGGCAAACTCAAGCAGTTAAACAAAACCAGAAGAGTACACATTGTTTTAAGGATGACATTCAAACACATTTCTTATTACATTGACTCAACTCTGTGCACTTGAAATATTTCATTACTCAAAGTAGAAAATAATTATACCTTAAGCATCTTAATTGGTGAACAGACTGCCAGAAATTTGAATGATCAACCTACACATCATTTCTAGCTTGAAGCATAATAAATGACTCAAAACAGATTCTGTTAATACATTTAGGGGATATGCTGTTTTTTAGTGTAAGTAGTAAAATAGTTTCATGGGAAATTTATGAGAACAGAAAATTATGTTCCACTTTGGAAAGATTACAAGGCTAAACTCTGTTGTCAAAAATAACTGAAATATCCCTTTGCTCAATCTCTTAAAGTTTTAACTGAGAGGTACATCATAGTATGTCTTTTCTCTAGATTGGCAGCATTTCATATGCTTTAATCCAGCAGTTCAACAGCAACAATAGGAACTGAATACAACGAAAAACTGGAGCAGTTAACTTAATGAGCAAACTGGATGGCAGGCTTGTTATCAGAGGGTGGGTTGGTAGGTAGCAAATGAAATATTGCAGAAAAGCTATGGTCCAAAAGCAACGAATAGAAGTCACTGAAGACACGACCAAGCAGTGGTGACGAATGAGCCCATGCTATGTGGACACCCACAGACAAATCAAGTTAAACAGTCGTTCTCTCAGTCTTGTTACAAGATATGGTAGGTGGCCAATGTCAGTCCTGCTAATATCTGGGCTCCAACAGAATACACTGGAAATCTTAATCTACCCCCTTAAAAATGGGGCCAATCCATAGCCTTCAAAAATCACACCTCCGGGTCAGGGGCAGTCACTAATCCCGGCACTTTGGATGGCCCAGGCAGGAGGATTGCTTGAGCCCGGGAGTATGAGAAAAGCCTTGGTAACATAGTGAGACCTTGTCTCTACAGAAAAAAACAAAATTAGCCACTATACACTTGTAGTCCCAGTTACTCGGGTGGCTAAGGTGGGAGGATAGCTTGAGTCCGGGAGGTTGAGGTTAGAGTGAGCCAAGATCACACCATTGCACTCCAGCCTGAGAGCAAAACCCTGTCTCAAAAAACAAACAAAAAACGACCAGGTGTGGTGACTCATGCCTGTAATCCCAGCACTTTGGGAGACCGAGGTGGGAGGATCACAAGGTCAGGAATTCAAGACCAGCCTGACCAATATGGTGAAAACCCGTCTCCACTAAAAACACAAAAATTGGGGTCGGGAGCGGTGGCTCAAGCCTGTAATCCCAGCACTTTGGGAGGCCGAGGCGGGTGAATCACGAGGTCAAGAGATCGAGACCATCCTGGTCAACATGGTGAAACCCCGTCTCTACTAAAAATATAAAAAATTAGCTGGGCATGGTGGCGCGTGCCTGTAATCCCTGCTACTCGGGAGGCTGAGGCAGGAGAATTGCCTGAACCCAGGAGGCGGAGGTTGCGGTGAGCCGAGATTGCGCCATTGCACTCCAGCCTGGGTAACAAGAGCGAAACTCCGTCTCAAAACAAAACAAAACAAAACACACACACACACACAAATTAGCCAGGTGTGGTGGCACGCACCTGTAGTCCTGGCTACTTGGGAGCCTGAAGCACGAGAATCACTTGAACCTGGGGGGCAGAAGTGGTAGTGAGCCAAGATTGTGCCACTGCACTGCAGCCTGGGCAACAGAGAGAGACATCGTCTCAAAAAAACAAAACAAAACAAAACAAAGACACCCGAATATTCCCAAATCTGAATGGTCAAGGAGCTTAGATGAAAGAATTTTTTTTTGAGTAAATAGAATAAACTTATGTTACAGTACACAAGGGTTAACAGGTTTCATTTTCTATGTCAAACTGAGCTTGGCTAAAAGAAACCTCAAAAAGCCACTTAATTCAGAGCTGGTACAGAAAGCACAGCATTCAATAAACTCAGCAATGGTGAACATTAAATAATTTGCTGTGGCAACAAAATGAAACCAAAAATTATTTTATTTAAAGCTTTTAAATTCAGGGATGCCTGTGCAGGTCTGTTACGTAGGCAAACACGTGTCATGGGGGTTTGTTCTACAAATGATTTCATCACTGGGTATTCAGCCTAGTACCCATTAGCTATGTTTCCTGATCCTCTCCCTCCTCCCTCCCTCCATCCTCAAGTAGGCCCCAGTGTGTGTTGTTCCCTTCTGTGTGTCCATGTGCTCTCATCATTTATCTCCCACTTACAAGTGGGAACATGTGATATAAGGTTTTCTGTTCCTACATTAGTTGGCTGAGGATAATGGCCTCCAGCTCCATCCACGTTCCTGCAAAGGACAAGATCTTGTTCTTTTTTATGGCTGCAGCGTATTCCATGGTGTAAATGTACCATGTTTTCTTTATCTAGTCCACGTTGACAGGCATTTAGGCTTATTCCCATTCAAAGGCAATCATGGTGCTAACAGTGCTATGAGATCTTGAGATCTGTCAAAATACAAAATAGAACATGAGGTGTTTTGGGAAACAGATGCCTATTGTGGAGTGGGACACATTTATGTGAAGCCTTTTATGTGTAATAGTAGCCAAGAGAGAGCTAAAAACAAATGTGTATAGCTACTTTCTCCACTCAAAGATGATGGTGCTAGACACAAGACCAGATATTGCCATCCTGCTGTGTTTTGTTGGTCAAAAGAGAGTGAGTGGGGAATTTGATTCAAACTCATCACCGCTATTGTATAAACAGAGAAGACCAAGTGCTACTCATGGTTTGAGCTAGTTTAAATGGTTAGAAAAGGCAGAATATGTAAATTAAAGTTTTGTTCTGGTCTTTCAAAACCTCTGTAGACTGAAACCCTGCTGAGTCATACCACTCTTCTTACTGTTCACCCTAATACCATCTTAGGAGCAGATCCTCTGTCTTCTACTGTGATGTCTTTACATTGCATTACTTCTTTTGCTGTGTAGGAAACATCTGGAAATGCACAAACTTTTTGTTTTTATTTTTTGAGACAGGGCCTTGCTCTGTCAATCAGGCTGGAGGTCAGTGGCGAGATCACAGCTCACTGCAGTCTTGACCTCCTGAACTCACGTGATCCTTCTGCCCCAGCCTCCTGAGTAGCTGGGACTACAGGCATGTGGCACCATGCCTGGCTAATTTTTGTATTTTTTTGTAAAGATGGGGTTTTGCCACGTTGCCCAGGCTGCTCTCAAACTCCTGGACTCAAGCAATTCATCTGCTTCAGCCTACCAAAGTGTTGGGATTACAGGCGTGGGTCACTGTGCCCTGCAGGGCTATGTCTTTTATGGAAATCCAACTAAAGAAAGGATTGCATTTGAGCTCCCTTAGGTAGTTGGAAAAGTCCATTTACTGGGAAAAGTCCACTCTAGCAGCTGAGTGTCATTCCCCGCCAACAGTCAGCAAGAAAACACAAGACTGAGGTCTCTGTTTTCTTGCTGACTGTTCGCAGGGGACCACACTCAGCTCCTTCCTAGAGGCTGCCCCGGGTCCTTGCCCTATGGACCCCTTCACAAGCAGTTCTAAGCATGGCTGTTTGCTTTTTCAAGGCCAGCAAGAGAAAAGGCAGTAAGAGAATCTGAATTACTTTGAATCTCTCCCTCACAGAAGGCTTGAAGCTGTTTATTTTTAAAGACTCACCTGCTTAGGTGTGGCCCACTCAAAATCACCTTAAAGTCATGACTCAAAGTCAGTTGTTTAGAGACCTTAATGACTTGTTCGAAATCTCTTGACTTGCCCATGAATGGTAGGCTGATGAAAGAAAATGTGGTATATATATGCCATGGAATACTGTGCAGCCATAAAAAAGAATGAGATCGTGGCCTTTGTAGGAACATGGATGGAACTGGAGGCCATTATTCTTAGCAGACTAATGTAGGAACAGAAAACCAACTACTGCATGTTGTCACTTATATGCAGTAACTAAACAATGACAGCACATGGATGCATAGCGGGGAACAACACACACACACTGATGTCTACTTGACGGTGGAGGGTGGGAAGAAGGAAGGGATCAGGAAAAATAACTAATGGGTACGAGGGATAGAATCTGGGCGATGAAATAATCTGTATGACAAACCCCCATGTCACAAGTTTACCTATATAACAAACCTGCACATATGCCCCTTAGTTTAAAAGTTGAAAAACAACAAAGATGTTATTATCATATGCCAACCCCTGACAAAAAAAAAAACAGTAAAATCTCTATACCTTTGACATATAATATACCTTAATCAAAGGACTGACTAGCTCATTCTATTCTTAGCATCCATAGCAGGAAGTAGAAATTATGGGGAGCATCGTAAAAATTCTGCTGACCACTGCCCGCCTCTGACCACTAACGGCATGCATCCTTCCCAAACACAAAGTGCATTCACGTCCTTTAGTGCTCCCAGGAGTCTCCTCCTACTCTTCTTGAAAGGATATCGCTCTGTATCTTTAAGTTTTTCTTGAGTCCCCAACTTACATTGACCTCAATTTTTTTAAAATTTGATTTTTCACAATCAATTTATTCATCTATGTTTGTTTTTCTCCCTTGCTGCTTTGAGGGTAGGAACATTCCTTGTATTTCTTTGGCATATCACAGAAACTAAAATGTAGCTCAGTAAAATTGTGTACAACTCACAAATACTTGTTCATTCACTGGACAATTTTATAGGGTGAGACTGCAAAAATTAAGGGCTCCTAAAAAAATAATAAACATAAGAGATGGAACAAATATGTAAGAAAGAGCCATAAAAACTAAATTCTCAAGTAATTCACAATGGGTGAAATACTTAGGATATTATATTATTCTAATACAGTCTAAAAATTCTAATATGCATACTAATCTCATTATGATATTGAGATTAATAGATATATTAATAATATCAAGTGGAGGGAAAATTGTGAGCTATGTGAGATGTTCTTCATGCATCAGCAACATCATAGTTGAGATAATCCAATAGGGAGATACATTTTTAAAGTCTCTTGGGATGGACCATTAAAATCTTTGATATAGAGAAAAGTTCTGCAAAGTCATGGATTAGAACCTCTCCACCCTTCTCTGTGACATGTCCATATTGTTTTAATACATATGCATTTTCAAACAGCCAAAAAGCCAAGCAAAACAAATATTTCACAGGGTTGATTAGTGTTTGCCTTGGATAAAAAAGAAAATAAACTGGGGGCGATAGAGGGAGCTGTTGCCCTATGGAAGATAGATACAAAAACTTCCATCGTTCTTTCCCACTTGGACAAAAATAAATAAATAAGAATGAAAACAAACCCCGACAGTTAGAAAAGAAGAGCTACTATTATTCTCGGTGACTTGATGATCACAGCCTGCACTGTGGAGTTTGGGAGAGGCTCTGTGGGTTTGCTTTGCTGGAGCCATAAATGTTCAGGGAGCAAGCCGTGCAAGGCTGAGCTGCCCAAGTTAGCAGCCTAATTAATCTCGCAGGCTCCGTGGGGACTTTTGTGTTTATTTATGAGCTGCAAGGGTGAAGCCAGATGCATGTGTCCACGCTGAGGCGAAATGAGGGCAGAGTGAACAGGGGATAAGTGCATGGGTCTGCATGTGCCAGAGAGAGAGATGAGGAAAGAAAAGAACTCGGTGGACGCCCATTGTCAAAGGCAAAACAAATGTGGCAGACCTGTTTCACCACCTTCCAATCAATACATCTTATCTGTTCAAATTTTCTCCACGCTGCCCCAACATTCGTTTGCTGATCAGATTCTAGAATGTGTGCATCTGTGCATCAAAATGAAGATATGGTCTCCCCCGCACTTTGGGGAAAAGGGCATCGTTGCTGTCAGACACTTGATACAAAATATTAGTTCTAGCCAAGTGTTCAAAACTCTAGCAAGTGAATATAAATGCACTGTTTTTGTTTGTTCTTTGTGTTTTTATTCTTACATTTGGTGGGGAATTTTCTTGAGTAGCTTTTTTTTTTTTTTTTTAAAAGAAAACAGTTTTATTGAGGTATAATTGATCTGCAAAAGAGGCACATATTTAATGTCCACAATTTGGTGAGTTTGGATATATGTGTGCACCCATGTTACTGTTGGAACTGCTGTCGTGAAACCTCAGTTCTTGTCTTCTTAGTTTCAAAGAATTTAAACAAGAGACACACAGCAAAGGAGATGCAGCATAGAGTAATTTATTGCAGAGGAAAAAGAATATTTTGAAAGTTCGATGCAGAATAGACAGTACACCCTGAGGGAGACAAATTTCAGGGCAGGCTTCTCATAAGGGTGAGACGGAGGGTGTTGATTATTGCTGGAGAAACTCCCTTTATGAGTCTTACATGATGATTCATAAGTGGGTGGGAGAGGTGTTGCTAGTAAGCATGTTCTGGGGGGGTCCTCTGGGTGCACATGTGCAGTAGCTCTACATGCTTGTTCATGCACTGCAGGTCTCATTAGCATCTTATATCTCTACCGAGGGGTGTTTTTTTTACTATTAAAATGAGCAAAGGGTCAGTTTGAGGACAGGTAAAATCAAAATGCACATGCTCTCTAGAAGGAAAGTCTCTACTGAAGATAGCTTAGCTTGAATGAGCTCGGTGACAATGCAGATGCTGAGGTTTATTGTGTTGACTGTGCGGTCATCAGGGTTGCTGCGTCCAGAGAACAAGGTCATTTCCTTCAATTCTATCATCACTATCAAGATAAGGAACATATCCATTACCTCCAAAAGCTTTTCTGTCCCTTTTTCTTTTTTGAGTTTTTCTTGTGTGTCTGTGTATGTGAGGACTAAACTCTGATTTTTTAAAATTTTGACCAAATTCATATCTTAAGGGTCTGGGTAGTCATGCCCTACAAATCATAAATTCTCATTGGATGAGTTTTATGTAACCCTATATATTGTGACTTACTTTCCTATATGACTCTGGCGTAACATTATGTGACAAAGGAGAAAATCAAAATATTTCACCCCAAAACATGTTTCTTTGCCATATTTTGAAATGGCCCTGCAAAGCCGTCCTTTGTGGGGGGAAATTTGCATCTGTAGAGAATCTCTATTCACACAGCTCGATCTTTTTCTTCCACGTTCTCCTAATCCTGAAGAGATTAACTTAGAGTCTGGCACCTTTTAAAGGACCTGAATAGGAAACATTTGTCATCTATTGTCATCTATTGTCTCTACAGGCAGCCACTATGAGACTGCAAAAGAACCTTGGTGACCACAATTTATTACCTTAACCTGAACATTTCCCTTCTATTAATCCCAGATCTTTAGACAAACTCAACCAATCGTCAACCAGAAGATGTTTAAATGTACCTATAGCCTGGAATCCCCCCACTTTGAATTGTCCTGCCTTTCTGGACCAAACCAATGTAGTTCTCAAAGGTATTTGATTGATGTCTCATGCCTCCCTAAAATGTATGAAACCAAGCTGCACCCTGTCTACCTTGGGCACATGTTCTCAGGACCTCCTGAGGGCTGTGTCGTGGGTCATGGTCACTCATATTTGGCTCAGAATAAATCTCTTCAAATATTTTACAGAGTTGGATTCTTTTTGTTGAAAACTAAGAACACACAACATGAGATCTACTCTCTTAACAAATTTTTAAGAGTACAAAATACTGCATGATTCTATTTGTGGTGTTATATGCTGGTTTTTGTTCATGGTTCCTGGCCCATAACTCCCATAGCCCTGGTTACAGTCTTTTGTCATAATACTGGGTGTGTCAGGCCTCAGGGGCAGGGCTTTCACCTTCTCCTGCATTCCTTTCATTCTAATGTTCTCCTGCCTTTCTGAGTGTGGCTTTTAAGTCCCTCCTGATATGGACAGGAAAGAGGAAAATATTGGGTAGAGGAGGGCGGTTCCCCGGCAAAGGCCTCACCCCTAAGCCTGGATACCTGCAACCCTAACTGGGAACAGTAATTCCTGTTTTTGCGCCTAAAAGTTGATGTTTGGCCCACCACACACCTCTATCCAGTACTCATATAACTCCCAAACCCCTGGTTTCAGAAGGAGATGAGAGACAAATAGAAAAGCAGAAGAGTGGCAGAATGGTACAGCAGAGAGAAGAAAAGAAGCATCTGAGTGCTGAGAGGAGTTCAGCTGCGGATATTTGGAAAGGAGATAGGCCACTGGGCTGTCAAACTCCAGGGGAAGACCATCTTCCCACCTCTTGCAGCTCCCCATCCATCTCACTGAGAACCACCTCCAGCACTCAATACAAACCCCTCACTCACCTTTGAAGTCCGTGTGTGAGCTGATTGTTCCAGGATGCTGGAGAAGAGCTCGGGATACAGAAAGCTGTCACACTGGCCTGTCCTTGCAACAAAAGGCAGCAGGGCCACTGAGCTGGTTAACACCTAAGTCGTCACAGATGGCAAGGCTAAAAGAGCGGGCCCCTGTCCATCTGTGTCCTCTCTGTCTTGTAAGGGGTTTGAGCAGCAGCCATGACTGACCAGATGAGTCACACCCCTGTCACATGTCCTGGGAAGGAGGGTCAGGAAACTCTCTGTTTCACTCCCATGAGAGAGTCCCACCCTATTCCCTGGGGGAGAAAATGCTGATGTCATGAAGCTTCCATAAAACTCCAAGATGACAGGGTTCAGGGAGCTTCCAGAGAGCTGAACACATGGAGGTTCCTGGGGAGTGGTGCTCCATCGAGGACATGGAAACTCTGTGCCTGTTCTGCTGACAAAAAGAGTCCAACTCTGTAAAATATTTGAAGAGATTTATTCTGAGCCAAATATGAGTGATCATGGCCTGTGACACAGCCCCAGGATGTCCAGAGAACATGTGCCCAAGATGGTTGGGGTGCAGCTGGTCTTATACATTTTAGGGAGGCGGGAGACGTCAATCAAATACATTTAAAACACACGTTTCCATCTGGAAGGGCAGGACAGCTCAAAGCTGTCCTGATTAATTTATTAGGACAGCTTAAAGCTGTCCTCATTAATTTTTTCCTGATTGGGAATTGGTTGAAAGAGTTATTATCAATAGAAAGGAATGTGAAAATAAAAGGGTGTGAATACCTACATTTTATCATGCAGATGAAGCCTCCAGGTCACAGGCTTCAGAGAGGATAGATTGTAAAAGTTTCTTATCAGACCTAAGGTCTGTCTGTGTTGATGTTAATGCTGGAGGGCCATAATGAGGCATGTCTAACCCCTACTTCCCATCACATAGTATGAAACAGTGTTTCGGGTTAAATTTTAGAGTCCCCGACACAGGAGAAAGTCCATTCAGATGGTTGAGGGGACCTCAGAATTTCATTTTTGGTTCCCATCCCGAAATCTTGTCCTAGACATCCTCATCTGTATCCTTTGCAATATCCTTTATAATAAACCAGTAAGCGTAATTAAGCATTTGCTTGAGTTCTGTAAGATGCTCTAGCAAATTAATTGAACCCAAAGAGGAGTTTACAGGAACCCCAACTAGAAGGTGATCAGCCAGAAGTCCTGAAAACCACCTCCACCACTCAATACAATCCCCCGCACTCATCTTTCAAGTCCCTGTGGGACCTGATTGTTCCGGGATAATCGACAAGAGCTTGGATTTGTGACTAATGTGTGTGGTGGGGGCAGTCATGGGAGCGGAGCCCTCACCCTGTGAGATCTGATGCTCTCTGTCTCTGGGTAGATGGTGTTGGAACCGAACTAGAGGACAGCTGGCTGATGTCCACTGCTTGGTGTGTGTGGCAAAACCCTCCACACATTTGGTCACAGAAGTCTTCTGGGTTGATGATTTTCTGTGGTGTGAGAGCAGAGGGAAGACACAGTTTGGAGTGAGTTTTTGCCTCTACACCATTCATATCAGGTATCTAAAACAGTCAAACTTTGAAAAGCAGAAAACAGAATGGTGGTCACTAGGAAAGGCCAGGAGAGGGAAAAGGAAGATACTGATACATAGTTCAGTTACTTGAGATGAGTGACTTCTAGAGATCTGCTGCACGTCACAGTGCCTTGAGTTAACAATAAGGTTTTATGCACTCTTGAGCAACTCCTAAGAAGTGTCTGATCATGCTTTTGACCTTGCAAGGAAAAATCGTGGTAGAAAGCAAAAATCCCTTGACGTACTTTTCAACAACTCAAGATGCTATTTAAAAGCTTTGAACATTAATAGACAGTTGTAAAGCCTTAACCTTTTACGAGAGTGGTTTTATGTCTTTTAAATGAAAAGAAGCACATTTCATTGAATTTTAGCTGCATTTTTGTCCTGTAGTAGCTGAATATTCAGAATCTCTCAGATTTTCATCATCTGGTGAATAGAAGCTAGTATTTTTTTTCTTTTTATCTTCATGTTTCTCTTGGATAGCCCAGCTGTGTAGATCTAAAACTCAAAAAAGTTTATTTTATTTTTTCCCTTTAGATGGGATTTATCTTCTTTAAGACAACTTCCCGACCTTGGACACGTAGAAGGCAGCTGAAGGCAGTGGTGGATTCTGTCATTTCAAGCAAAATCACATTCAATTTTTTGAGAGCCGCAGGCTTGGGTGGTGTTAAATTGTGTCATTTTAGTATTAAAGAAACACGATAAAACTTTCAAAGCCTGATCATGTGTCTCGGCTGTTTACTGTGGAAAGGTAGGAAATTGGCTAGAGCAAAAACTATTCATGTGAAAAATAAGGATTTCAGGTACCTCAGACAACCACAGAGACATAACCCACGGTTTAAATTGGTATTTGTGTGGCTATATTTGGAGGCATAAAAAAATAAACAGATGTGGATTTATCAAATGAACCCAAGCGAGGCCAGGTCAAAGGAAATTTCCAGGAGAAACTCCACGCATTAAATTTCTCTTTGTAATACAAAATGACACACTTAAACAAAGAACAGGCTGTACCAACAAGGGCATTTCATCTCTAAGGGAAGAAAAAGTCTTGGCACCGTTTTCTGTCTTTTCTTTATAGTTAGTCTCATTATTTGGGTTATATTAAAATTAATTATTCAGGAGAAAGTTTCCTTTCTCTTTCTCTTCTTTCTCTCCTTTCTTTCTTTTCTTTTTTTCTTTCTTTCTTTCTCTTTCTCTCTCTCTCTTTCTTTCTCACTTTCTTTTTTTCTTCTTTCTTTTTTTGTCTTGCTCTGTCACCCAAGCTGGAATGCAGTGGTGTGTCAGCCTTGAACTCCTGGGCTCAAGTGATCCTCCCATCTCAGCCTCCCAAATAGCTGGGACTACAGGAGTGCACCACCAAGCCTGGTGAATTTTTTAATATTTTTGGAGCGATGGGGTCTCTGTATGTTGCCCAGGCTGGTCTTAAACTCTTGGCTTCAAGGAATCCTCCCATCTGGGTCTCCTAAAGTGCTGGAGTTGCAGGCATGAGCCCACCATGGCAGGCAGGAGAAACTTTTTATGAGTCAACATACCGTGGATTAGGTGTTGCAATACCATATACTGACAATTTCCAAGTCTATATATGTTCTGGTTTAAGGAATAAAATATAGCTGATGCACATTCATCTTGCATCAGAACCTGAAAGTGATTTTCGATGGTAAGAAGACTAGTTTATATTTTCAATATTCGGATAACCCTTGAACAACGTGGAGATTAGGGGCACTGACCCCCCCCACTCAGTCAAAATTCCATGTATTACTTTTAACTCCCCCAAAACTTAACTGCTAATAAACTGCTAAAGACCAGAAGCTTTACAATGACATAAACAGTCAACTAATACATATTTTGTATATTATATATACTATATACTGTGCTGTTACAATAAAGTAAGCTAGAGAAAAGGAAATGTTATTAAGAAAATCATAACGAAGAGGAAATAGATTTACCATTCATCAAGTAGATGTGAATCGTCGTAGAGGTCTCCATTTCATTGTCTTCATGTTGAGGAGGCTGAGGAGGAGAAAGAAGAAGGGGTTGGTCTTGCTAAGGGATGGCAGAGGTGGAAGAAGATTCATGTGTAAGTGAATCTCCAATGCAGTTCAAACCCGTGTTGTTCAAAGGTCGACTGTAGATCCTTCTTTTAAAGACAGGTGTGCATCACCTTTACCTGGCTGTCAGTTCTCCCATATGGGTGAGTAGGCTGTGCCTCAGACTTGATGCTCTCAAGTTACCACTCTCTGTTTTGTTCTCTCCTATTTTTGGAAGGCCAAGTAAAATATGGAATAAAATACCTCATAGATAGTCAACTCTTTCATGGAAAAAATGCTGTGAAACTAATTGTGTTTCATAGAAGTATGCCTTATTCTTTCAGGAACTCAAATATTTGTTTGCAGTAACATGTATCTATACATGCTCACACACACATGTATGAAACCTAAATAGGTCATCTAGTCTAATTTCTTTCTTTTTTTTTTTAGGTGGCTGAATATATAAGTTTCTCAGGACAGATAACATTTTATTTATTTATTTTTTTAAAAAACGTATTCCAAACAGAACATGGTGGTTCATACCTGTAATCTCAGCACTTTGGGAGGCCAAGGCAGGAGAATTGGCTGAGACCAGGAGTTTGAGACCAGCCTGGGAAACATAGGGAGAACCTATCTCTACAAAAAATATAAACATCAGCCAGGTGTGGTGGTGTGCAACTGTAGTCCCAGCTACTCAGGAGGCTGAGGTGGGAGGATTGCTTGAGCCTGGGATGTGGAGGCCGCAATGAGCTGTGATGGCACCACTATACCCAGCCTGGGTGATAGAGTTAGGCTCTATCTCAAAAACAAAAGAAAACAAAACCAAAAACAAAAAAACTTATTCTATACCCGAAGATTGTGAAAACAATCTTTCTTATTAGCCTTGCCTAATATATCATGAATTTGTAATTATATTGACTTAGACGTCATTAAATAGTTCCTTAATAAAAAGAAAACAAAACACCCAAATACTTTCTGGACATGTTTTAGCTCCCTGTTTATTTCTCCATTTTACACTAAGGATAATGTATTATTATCTTCTTTATGAAATTAAAATATTTTGAAGATAATTCAGCTAATCATCTTTAAACTCCTCATTTTCAAGCTAAATAGGTAAGAATTCTATTACTTTTTTTTTGAACTTTCTTTCTAAGGCTGGCCTTGTCATACATGTAAAATCTGAATGGTGGGTGTCGACGTTGACTCAAGGGTGTGGTTTAGTGATGAACAAGTGTGTGCTTCTCACTGAGGTTAGCTGACAAAGGGCTATTTGTACCCAGACTTCCAGCGGTAGAATAAAGGCAAGCACAGCCCTGATTCCGAACACAAAGGTTTTGTGCTGACTTTGGAGTCCCAAAGCATGTTCTCTTTATGAGGCCTAAATGCAGCAACAGAAGTCCAATTTTATTTTATTTTTCAGTAGAGACGGGGTTTCATCATGTTGGTCAGGCTGGTCTCAAACTCCTGGCCTCAAGTTATCTGCCCCATCTTGGCCTCCCAAAGTGCTGGGATTACAGGCGTGAGCCACCATACCTGGCCAGAAGTCCAATTTAGAACACATGGTTCCATTTCCAGCTTAAAAGGAAGAGCTTCCATGTGTTACATTGGCTACTTCTTAACCTGGCCTTGGTATTTTTGAAGGATTTAAAATTTAAACCAAAATGTTGCTTGGCTTATTATTATTATTATTTTTTGAGACAGAGTGTCACTCTGTCACCCAGGCTGGCATGCAATGGCACCATCACAGTTCACTGCAGGCTTGACCTTTCCAGGTTCAGGTGATCCTCCTATCTCAGTCTTCCGAGTAGCTGGGACTACAGGTGCACACCACCATGCCTGGCTGATGTTTGAGGTTTTTCTTTTTTTTTTCTTTTTTTTTTTTTTTTTTTGAGATGGAGTTTCACTCTTGTTACCCAGGCTGGAGTGCAATGGCGTGATCTCGGCTCATCGCAACCTCCGCCTCCTGGGTTCAGGCAATTCTCCTGCCTCAGCCTCCCCAGTAGCTGGGATTACAGGCAAATGCCACCATGCCCAGCTAATTTTTTGTATTTTTAGTAGAGACGGGGTTTCACCATGTTGACCAGGATGGTCTCGATCTCTTGACCTCGTGATCTACCCGCCTCGGCCTCCCAAAGTGCTGGGATTACAGGCTTGAGCCACCGTGCCCGGCCTTGAGGTTTTTCTAAAGATGGGGGCGGGTCTTGCCATGTTGCTCAGGCTGGTCTCGAACTCCTGGCCTCAAGCCATCCCCGCCTCAGTCTCCTGAAGTGCTAGGATTACAAATGTGAGCCACTGTACCCAGCGTTGACTTATTTTTAATCTGTGATGATAGACTATCAGCCATCTCAAATCCTTTATGAAGTTTGACATAGGGCATATGTGATAGTATAATGCTCAAACTAGTAGACAGCGGTGTAGGCCACAGGATCGTTTATGCCTGACGAACTCCTGCTTTGGCGATCAGGGTACTTTTGTTCTATCAGTCCCTTCCTTGAAGCCAATGCCTGGCCGTCATCTCTGTGTGGCTTGGTGTCAATGACCTTTTTGCTGCACACACATTGTGCTGGACCTAGTCCATTTGATTTCTGACTACTTTGTTGTGATGATTAATTTGAGGCATCAACTTTTGTTCTCTGAGGGATGCTCAGCTAGCTGTTGGGACATTGTTACTGGGTGTGCATCTGTGAGGGGCTTTCTGGAAGAGACTGGCCTTTGAATTGGTGACGTGAGGAAGGCAGACTCACCCTCAGCAATGTGGGTCGGCATGATTCTGTCAGTACACGGCCTGAGGTAGAACAAAATGACAGAGGAAATGTGAAGTGCTCTCTCTCTGAAGCTGGGACATCCATCTTCTCCTGCCCTTGGACACCAGAACTTCAGGTTCTCAGGAGAGAGACACTTCATATCTGGAACTGACACTAGTAACCTCCCAGATTATCAGGCCCTTGACCTTGGACTGAGAGTTACACTGTGGACTCCCCGGTTCTCAGCCTTTGGAAACAGCTGGAATTACAACACCAGCTTCCCTCTTTCTCCAACTCATGCATAGGACCCTTCAGCCTCCATAATAACTTCAGTCAATTCCCATAATACATTTTTATCTATCATCTATGTATCTATGTATCTATCATCTATCTATCTATCTATCTATCTATCTATCTATCTATCTATCTATCTATCTATCATCTATCTCATCTATCTGTCCTGTCTATTATCTATGTATCTATTATCTCTATCTGTCTATCTAATCTATCTCCATCATGTAACTATCATCTATCTATATCAATCATCATCATCATATCTATCATCTGTCACATCTATCAATTTTCTATCTATCAATCATCTATTATTTTTCTTTTTTTCTTTTTCTTTTTTTTTTGAGACAGCATCTCCCTCTGTCACCCAGGCTGGAGTGCAGTGGTGCAATTTTGGCTCACTACAGCTTTCACCTTCCAGGTTCAAGCAATCTTCCTGTCTCAGCCTCCCGAGTAGCTGGGATTGCAGGTGTGTGCCACCGCACCTGGCTAATTTTGTATTCTTAGTAGAGAAGGGGTTTCACCATGTTGGCCAGGTTGGTCTCAAACTCCTAGTCTCCAGTGATTCCCCCTGCCTTGGCCTCCCAAACATATAACATGACATATATAATGTTATATATAACATATATATGTTATACTTATAATATAATATATATTTTATAAATTATATAATATATTTATATAATATGTTATATAAATATATTATATTTTATTATATTGTAATTCATATATTACATAAATATATTTTATTTATGTAATAATACTTGAATACATCATATGCAAATGTATATTTTATGTAATAGTTTACAATAATAACATATAATACATTATATATTTTTGATATATGCATAATATAATTATAACAATACATTTAGTTATTCATTTACTCATTCATTTATTTGTTTACTTACTTATGATTATTTTTTGAGATGGAGACTCACTGTATTTCCCAACCTGGTCTGGAACACCTGGCCTCAAGTTGTCCTTCTGCCTTGGCTTCCCAAAGTGTTGGGATTATAGGTGTGTGCCACTTTAATGAGCCAAAAATATAATTATTTTAATATAATAAATAATATAATATAATTAATTAATATATTTAATTAACATAATATAATTAATTGTAATATAATCTATATAGTGTGTGTATATTATATATGTGTATGTGTGTGTGTGTGTGTATATATATATATATATATATAACTCATAATGTTCATCTTTTGAGTGATGCAGTTCCAGCACTTTCAGCATGGTCCTTCATTTTATTCTGCTGTTTTTGGTCACAGTTGAGAATGCAGTCTCTGCCTCTGTCTCCACGTGGCCTTCTCCTCTGTGTTTGTGTCTCCTCTTCTGTGTCTTAGAAGAAACCTGTGATTGCATTTACGGCCCATCCTAATCTAGGATGATCTCATCTCAAGAGTCTTCTCCTAATTATATCTGCAAAGACTGTGTTTCAAAATACAAGGTCCCATTTACAGGTTTGGAGCAGTAGGACATGAACGTGTTTTGGGGTCAGCATTGAACCCTTTACACTTGTAATCCAGTTTCCTGCGGAGGCTCTTGGGGAGGCCCCTTCCTGCCTCTCCCAGCTCCTGGGGGCTGCAGCTTCTCTGGGCTTGTGGCCGCATCACTCCAGTCTCTGCCTCCGTCTCCACACTGCCTCCTCCTCTCTATCTGTGTCCTATCCTCTTTTTACAAGGACAGCAGTCGCCCTAAATCCAAGATGATCTCATCTCAAGATCCTTAAGTAATTATATCTGCAAAAACCCTATTTCCGAACAAGATCACATTCCCAGGTTCTGGGAGGACATGAATTTTTGTGTGGTTACTCTCTAACTCACCACATCCTCTCCATTTCTGGTACAAAACATTTTTTTCAAGCTGACTCTCTCCTTGGAAAGAGTCATTTTTATTTTTTCTGTACCCACAGCACTAAACACAGTGCCTAATCTGGAGTTTGACTTTAATAAATGTGTGTTGATCAGTTAAATGTAGTTCAGTTTACAACTAAGATTCAAAAATGAACTTAAAGTGAATTTATTTAGAATTGCATGGTATCATTTTTGCTACTTTGAAGCGATTGATAGTTTTTGTCTGTTTCATCTCTTAGAGACTTGAAGCAATGACACCTCAGTACTGAAGAGTTCACCTACTGTCAAGGTCTTGGTTTCTAATTATTATTTCCCACGGAAAGGAACCATGACTCCTTAGAGAAATGCCTAATATTATAGATAATACCTTTATCTATGAGATATAGGACTATATAGATAGGACTGAGGCAGGGAAGGCCCAAGATGAGTCTTGGATACCTTTCTTTCCCAAAGTTAAGAAACTGCTCAAATGTATGATCAAGACATTGAAAGGACACATGAGTCACCTTGAAAGGGCTTTCAACACCCGAATATGGGACAAGTTGAGGAACAGAATAACTAAGGACAATTATGCCTATTGAATACAGTAAGAACACCCAAGTCCATACTAATCATACAGTGATCAATCCTTATACAAACATATAAGTAAATGTGAAGACTCTTCCTTGTAGAAAAAAATGTAGAAAAATGACATAGAAGTGAAAATCACTATTTTGCATTTATCACGGTCAGAGTTGATTCTGGCAAGGTTCATCAAGGGATGCTAAAATCTGGAGATGAGCACAGTTTGATGACGAACAGGGCAGTTGCCAAAGCTCAAGGTATTTTGCACAAGTTATTAATTGTGTAATGAAATGTGTAAGTATGCAGGGATAAATGGGACAACGCCTTAACCGAGTGACTAAAGTTTGTGTAACTGATGTAGAGAAGATGGACAACAGGTGCCTCCGTATGTGAATGATACCTAGGCAAGAACTCAGCCTATCTTGTGTGTCTTCCAGCTGAGGTTTCATAACCAAATCTCATCACAAGGAAGCAACCTGCAAACCCAACATTTTCTAAGATAGAGTGGATAGAGTTTTGAAAGAAGGTGAACATTCCAAATGTCAAGGTGAAGCTGAGGTGCTGTATCAGATTAAGAAAGAATAAAGACCTGTGATCACTACATGCAGTCTTTGGCTCTGGATTGCATCCTGTGGCCAGAACAAACAAAAAGACGAAAAAGCTACAGAACACATGATTTGGGCAATGGGTGAAATCAAAATATGGGTTGTACAGAGATAAAATATTGTACAAATATTCAATTTCTTTAATTTGGTAATTTTATTTTTTTGTTGATCTTTAATAGGTGTACATATTTTTTAGGGAACATGTGATGGTTTGGATTCTGTGTACAATGTGTAATGATCAAATCAGGATAATTGGAGCTTTCATCATCTCAAGTATTTGCCACTTTTTGTGTTGGAAACATTACAATTCTTCTCTTTCAGCTATTTTGAAATATGCAATAAATTGCCCTGAATCATAATTTACCTACTGTAGTATTTTTTTTTGCATTGTCCTTACATTGGTAAAGTACCTACTGTACTATTGAATACTAGAACTTATTCATTTTAACTGTACCTTTTCTAACTATAATTTTCCTGTGTTTAGAAGAGTATCCTTGTTCTGAGGAAATAAACATTGAATTCTTAATATATTAAAGGTCTTGATATATACAGTCTACTCTCATACAGTTCAGAAAACTTATGTATGTGAATTATATAACTATATTTACATATATGCATGTATGTATATCATACATGCATATGTTTGCATATACAATCAGAGAGTGATAAAGCAACTACTCTGGCAAAATGTTAAAAATTGGTGAAAAGTGTATAGCAATTCTTTGTGACTCTTAAATTTCTGAACTTATTTCAAAATTTAAAAGTTCAAAAAAGTTTTTTTAACTTTTTATCATTTTAATTAACGTTAAAAATATATATAATTGAGATGGAGGTCTCACCATGTTGCTCAGGCTGGTTTTGAACTCCTGGGTTGAAGCAATCCTCCTGCCTTGGCCTCCCGAAATGCTGGGATTAGAGGCATGAGCCAGCACACCCGCCCTCAAAAAAATTTTGAAAATATTTTAAACAGTGTTGAAAATGTTTTAAAACATTGAAATAAATTTATCATAGGGTAGATGCTTCAGCTCAGTGGCTAACGGTCTTTTTTGTAACGTGTCAGATAGTAAACTTTTTGGGCTTTGTGGGACACACTATTTTCGTCACAACTACTTAACTTTGATGTTGTACCATGAAAATAGCCATAGATTATAAACAAACAAATGTGCATTGTTGTGTGCTAATAAAATGTTATGTAGGGACACTGGAAGTTGAATTTCACACAGTTTTTACATGCATGAAACATTATTCTTCTTTTGGATTTTTAAAACCATTTCAGGCCAGGCAACATGGCTCACACCTGTAATCCCAATACTCTGGGAGATCCAGTCAGCAAGATCACTTCAGCCCAGGAATTTGAGAACAGCTTGGGAACATGATAAAGCCCCATCTCTATTAAAAGAAAAATACAAAACATTCACTGGGCATGGTAGTGCATCTGTGGTCCTAGCTACTCAGGAGGCTGAGGTGAGAGGATTGCTTGAGCCAGGGAAGCTGAGGTTTCAGTAAGCTATGAACATGCCACTGCACTCCAGCCTGGGCAACAGAGCAAGACCCTGTTTGAAAAAAAAAAACCCAAAAACGTTTGAAATGTAAAGTCTTTTCTTAGCTCGTGGGCCTTGTTAAAAATAAGCCATGGACTATATTTGCCTTTACAGGTAGATACATAGGTAGGTAGATAGATAAATGGAATAGATAGATGGTAGAAAGATACAATAGCTAGCTAGATGATAGATCAATAAGTGGAGTAGATAGATGAAAAGATAGATAGATAATAGATAGATATAAAATAGCTAGATAGTTGATAAATATATAGATAGCTGGATGGACTAGATAGACAGTTAGATGATAGATAAATGGAATAGCTAGATAGATAGAATAGATAGATACACTGATAGATGATAGATGAAATAGACAGATAGATGGAATAGATAGATCAATAAATTGAAAGATAATAGATTGATAGATGGATAGACAACAGATAGACAGAGTTTACCGACCCTTAATTTTGAGGCTTTCAAAGATGAAAGGAAAAGTTTTTGGAATAATTTTTATTTACCAAATTTTAAAAATTCTGCTTGTTTTATTATTATTTTGTATGACTAGGGATGGGGATGATGGTCTTATAGGATGTTTAGTAAGCTGGATTTTTTGTGGCTAACTCTACCCACTCACTCTCTAATCTTACACATGGAACTGATGACTTTTTCCTTTATCTTAAGAGCTATCTCCTAATGAAATCACTGGCCTTGCAGCTTTGCATTGGCCAGTTACAACTGTCTTTCATTTGCAGCATGTAAAACTCATAAATGTCAAAACCTCCCTTGCTTCCTCAATGTGTAACTAATAGTACACACATGAATAGTAAAATCGTCCATTATTCCAAGCAACCTTCCAATCACATTGCTCCTTGGACTCCTGTTGCCTCTTGGAAATGGAATTTCTATTTTTACCAAGAAAATCATGTATGTGATGCTCCTGTGTGTGACTTGGAGAGCTTCTGTTTTTTTTTTTTGAGATGGAGTCTTACTCTGTTGCCTAGGCTAGAGTTCAGTGGTACAATCTTGGTTCACTTCAACCTTCGTCTCCCAGGTTCAAGTAATTCTCCTGCCTCAGCCTCCTGAGTAGCTGGGACTACAGGTGCCTGCCACCATGCCCAGCCCACTTTTTGTATTTTTAGTACACACGGGATTTCACCATATTGGCCAGGCTGATCTTGAACTCTTGACTTAGGTGATTCAACCACCTTGGCCTCCCAAAGTGCTGGGATTACAGGCGTGAGCCACTGTGTCCTGCCCTAGACTTCTGTTTTAATAATGTATGATGACCATCACATGTGACCACAGTTGGATTCAAAGGGGATAACACAAATGCTTGCGGAGAAATGAATTACAGACAGGCAATCCTTCTTAGTTGGTCATGGGCTTCCCCTCTGCCTTGCATGGAGGTGCACTAACTGACAATACTCTCATAGGCTTGAGGAGTCTTGTAATCCACTTACAATCTGTGCAAGATCCTGCAGAGCCAATGCGTCCTATTTCTCTACATTTTAAATTTTTAATAAAAAGGCACTTCAAGGTTTAAAACAATGAATTGCATTGGCATCATTTCCCAAAGCTGAAAATGCACAGTGCATTGCCCCGTGGCCTTGCTTCTGTAACTGAATCTGTCTCAAAACAAACAGAGCTGAGCAGTATCCACTGTTACTACAACTGAGCCGGTTTCTCTTTACAGGCACACGCTGATTGTTTATTTCCCCCTCTCAAAATATTTCTCCATCTCTGTTATTTTTTGAAAACATATACAGAAAAGAATCAGTGGAGAATTGAACTTCAAAAGAACAAACAAGGTAGATCTGAGTTTTTCTGGTGTCTGCCATCCTGTAGGTGCTGGAGGAAGATTGTGGTCACAAGTGGTGTCACGCTGGTATTCTCTGAGGTTGTTTGGCACAGAGTGTAGGGCACCATTTCTTCTTTAATGCATTTGTCAAAATTGCATCCAATTCTTTCGCCAATGCAGCGAATAATCCAACTCTTTCTTTCCCCTTCTTATTTATATCTATTTTAAATACTTTTCTGAATAAATAGGTTGATGGAAAAATTCACAGCAGGAGATGGATATTTAAACATAGAACAGAGAGATGCAGGGACGCAGGTAATTCTATATGAATTTATGGCAACACTTAACTTAATAGTCTAGAAGATTAAATACATGTACATGATTTGAAAGTATTATTTTGAAACTTAAGGCACTCATCTCTATCAGTTAAATTTTCCTCCCTCCATCCCTCCCTGCCTCCCTGCCTCCTTCCCTTCCTCCCTCCCTCCTTCCCTTTTCTTTCTTTCTTTCTTTCTTTCTTTCTTTCTTTCTTTCTTTCTTTCTTTCTTTCTTTCTTTCTTTCTTTCTTTCTTTCTTTCTTTCTTTCTTTCTTCTTTCTTTCTTTCTTGGCAGGGTCTCACTGTCATCCAGGCTGGAGTGCAGTGGTGCAATCACAACTCACTGCAGCCTTGAACTCCCAGGCTCAAAAGATCCTCTCCACTCAGCTTCCTGAGTAGCTGGGACTGCAGGTGCACACCACGACATCCAGCTAATTTTTTGTAGAGATGGGGTCTCGATATGTTTCCCAGGCTGGTTTTAAACTCTTGAGCTCAAGCAATCTGCCCACCTCAGCCTCCCAAAGTGCTGGGATTACAGGTGTGAGCCATGGCACCTAGCCTCTGTAGGTAAATTTGCAACATGAAAATACACACTCAATTATAGACAACTATTCTTTATGTTAATGAAGAGAAATGGAGCTGCAGATGTTACTGCATGGTTAATTAAACATTATTTTGATTTTATCTTTATTATTTATTAATACTTCAATGATGTGTTCCTCATGGAATATTTTCCCTTTAATTAATTTTATTTTATAAGTGATGTATTTTTTTCATCCTCTGAGGAAACAGCCATTAATTAGACAAGAGAGGGGCATAGGTATCGTACACCTGGAAATGTGAAGCGGAAATTGTTTGGCAATAAAGAAATAGCTGTTTGTTTAAAAAATTATTTTATTTTCCCAGTTTTCATAGAAACAGGGTCTTTTGATGTTGCCCAGGCTGGTCTCAAACTCCTGGCTTCAAGCAATCCTCCTACCTTAGCCTCCCAAAGCACTGAGATTACAGGCATGAGTCACAAAGAATAGCTGTTTCTTTGTGAACTGCTCAGTAAAAAACAGGTTCAATTCAAAATATGAAGTTCTTCTTCTCGAAGGAAATTCAAGATATTAAGCTGTATGTTTATGGTGTCTTCCCATGAAACATGAACAGGGAAACAAACAGATAAAGTATTTGAAATAAAAATGTATTTTCAACTCTTCATGTATTCCTTAGCTCTTGAGGGGCAGAGATTACTTTGTGATTGGAGTAGAAGAATTTCCCTTTCCTCGTGACTTCTCTAGTTTTCTAAGGCAGAAGTAACTCACAGAGGTTAAATTACCTCTGAAGAGGAATTTTGTTGTGGTTTCCTGGAAGGGATTGGTCACAGAAAACTCCAGCATCACATCTCATACATACGACCAGAGCAAAGAATACAAAGGCTATAGACATCAGCCCATGCCCTTAATAAGGTGCATTGATTGGACATGGAAAATATTGGCACAAGAAATGTCTAGCTGCACTTGGGGAGGGGTTGATGGTCATAGCTAGCATCTGTGAAATGCTTTAACTATTACCAGACACTGGCACTCACTTCCTGGTTCATCCTGACCACACACATGTGTGGTGGCTGTGCCTGGATCCGATTTACAGATGAGCCATCTGAGTTAAGGAAGGTTGTGTTAGATGCCCAGGAACATACAGATGAACACAAAGAGGAGTGAAGTCAGGTCCTTGGATTCCTTGTCCGATCAAGTGTTAAGACAAAGATAAGAAATTTGGAATGGTTTTAGGGACAATACAAACCCCTCTCCTCATGTTTAGACTATTTTAATGTTACTGCCAACAAAGTGGCTTTACAGCTGGCCTTCTTCAAACTACTCTTTCTCTTTCCTCCCTTCCTTCTGTCCTTCTCTCTCTCCCTCCTCCTTTCCTTTTCTGCTCTTTCCTTATTTCCTTCCTTCATTTTCCTCTCCTTCCTTCCTTCCTTCCCCTTTCCTTCCTTCCTTCTTTTCCTTTCTTTGTATTTCTTTCTTTCTCTTCCGTCTTCCTTCCCTCCCTTTCTTCCTCCTTCTCTCCCTCCCTCCTTTCTTCCTTTCTCTCTCTCTTTCCTTCTTTCTATTTTCTTTTCCATCCTGTTTTCTTTCTTGTTTGTTTCCTCCTTTTTTCTTTCCTTCTTTTTCATCCCTTCCCCTCTCTTTCCTTCCTCCATTTCTTTCTTTTTCCTTCCTTCCTTCTTCCCTCCCTCCCTCTCTCCCTCCTTTTGTTCTCTTTTTTCTTTTTTTCTCCTTTCTTTCCTTCTTTCTTCCTTTCCCTCTCTTTCTGCTCTTTCTACCCTTCCTTCCTTTCTTCCTCTTCTTTCTTTCCTTTCTTCCTTCCTCTCTCCTTCCTTCCTTCCTCCCTCCTCCCCTCCCTCCCCTCCTTCCTTTCTTCCTTCCTCCTTGCTTCCCTCCCTCCCTTCCTTCCTTAGTTCCCTCCTTTCTTCCTGTTAAATAACAGCTTTATTGAAATTTAATCATCATACCATAAAATTCACCTTTTAAAGTGTACTGTTAAGTGGTTTTTAGTGTATTCAGAGTCATGCATTCATCACCCCTATCTAATTTTAGAACATTTTCATCACTTCCTAAAGAAATTTCTTACCTGTTAGCAAAGAAGATATTTGTTTATGGGATGTTAGGAGGGGGGTCCTCCCAAGTGGTGGGAATGACGAGAGTGAAGGACTCTGCAGTGAGCACCCCTAGGATGCTTTGGAAACAGGAAAGAGAGTGTGTGTAGGGTGCACAGTGATGATTCAGGCATCCTAAACTTTAGATTTTGAGGATAATTAAATTGCATCAGGGAGAATGAACAATGTCTCCTGTGTAAAGGTATAACATCCACCGGAAGGCCAAGTGTTGTGGCTTACACCTGTAATCCCAGTGCTTTGGGAGGCCAAGGCAGGAGGATTGCTTGAGACCAGCAGTTCAAGACCACACTGGGCAACATAACCAGACCCCATTTCTACAAAAAATTAAAAACCTTAGTTGGATGTGGTGGCATGTGTCTTCAGTCCCAGCTATTTGGGAGACTGAGGTGGGGGGATCACTTTAGCCCAGGAGTACAAGGCTGCAGTGAGCACCATTTAGATCTTAATTCTGCATGGCAAGCAGGTAGGCTGCCAACTTAGAGGAGAGCATTGCCAGGGGATGTGGTACTACTTTCAGAATAGGATTGAAACAGAAAAATGCAGTGCAGCAAAATTTGGCTACACTTGCTCCCAGAGTGGAAATGTTTATGCCTTCACGTAGCAACACGGAACCACAGTGCCATAAAACACAGTGCTTGATTCACACGTTCTGCACAGAGTGTGAGAGTGTTTATCACAATTAGACTGATCGCTGGGGAACGAGTGAGGAATTGCGTGGGATGCTGTAAAAACCATTCGCATCCTGCCCGCATCGGGAAGCCGTGTCAACAATGGGAATGCTTCAGAGACCCTGCTGGATGCATTTTGCGGTATTGAGTGTAATCCCTTGAACATGGTGTACATCTGACGTGAAAATCTGGATGCTACCTCCCTGTAGAAGGATGCATTACCATTCGGCAAATGTGGTTGTTTTTCCTGCTCCCCCACCCCTTATTTTTCATCTTCCTAGCTGAGGAAGCATTTCTTCTCTTTTCCCTTACATATTTCAATTCCAAATCATGTCAACGAGCGCAGGCCAAATGGAAACAATGAAAAGGTCAGTGGAAGAAGTAAGAATATAAAGGAATATAAAGATGAACTGCTGCCTGGGGATTGATGGTTGTTCTTGAAGAGCTAGTGTTCTCTGTCCTCCAGCCATTTGAAAGAAAAACACCCCTTATCACTTGCCAGTTGGCTAAGGGGGGTTTTCTTTCTGTGGGTTCCCTTGAGAATATTATCAGTGGGTGGAAAATAAACACAAAGGGAAAAACACTTCTTGTTTTGTTGTTGTTGCGTTTTGAGTCAGGGTCTTACTCTGTCACCCAGGCTGGGGTGCAGTGGTGCAATCCTGGCTTACTGCAACCCCAACCTCCTTGGCTGAAGTGATCCTCCCATCTCAGCCTCTTGAGTAGCTGGGATTACAGTTATGCACCATTTGGCCTGGCTTTTTTTTTTTCTTTCGTAGAGACAGGGGCCCAAGCTGATCTTGAACTCCTGGCTTCACGTGATCCTCCCCTATTGGCCTCAAGGTGCTGAGATTATAGACATGAGCCACTGCATCTGCCGGAAAAAACATTTCCTAAAATAGACTCATGAAGCACCTAGAAGTGTTTATTCTAGGATAGCGTTTTCTAAACTTTAGTCTCTAGAATACCTCGTTCACTCCTTTGTCAAGTAACCTAATGTCACCTTGGCTACTGTTTCTGCTGAAAGGAAGTTGTGAGCCAAAGCTCTGCTCTGTATTTGTGAGAGAGATGGTGGTAGCAACTGAGGGCATTGTTGTTGATGTGACCTGCAGAAAGAAGACGCCTCTTTGAGTAAGGGATTTGCTGATAGTTCATGAGTAATGTAGATATCAACCAGGATTGATACCATGGAGCTGTCCACGGTCCTACTCTCCATCCACTTTAAAAACTCCACCCAGGGGCTCCAAAACATTTCTAGGATAGGAGAGATGGCATGAGGGATTCTACCTGTAAGCCCACAGATGGACTGGCATTTGGGAGAACTCACATCTTCCTTCTATCCAAAGATACTAAAACGGAATAAGATAGTTTTCTCCCAAGAGTGCAACACAGCATGATAAAAGACACAAATGCCCTATTAGTTGGGGAAAGTTGGAAAGATTTTACAAAGTACACAAAGCTTGAAACAGGTGTAGAAGTATCAGAAGATGACTAGAATTTTGACTGATAAAAAAGTAGATATATTTTTGGCAAGGTAAGAAATACATGAAGTTAGTATCTGTTAAATTATACCGATATTTCAGAAAATGGCATAAATATATAGTAAAATCAGTAGAACATCTTTAGTTCACATTTTTTCTTTTCTTAAAATATCAGCAATGTTTCTTGAATATTTACTGTTGATTGGAAATGCTATGAGTATTTCTAAAATGCATTAATTCCTTCTTTCATTATTTTGTCATATGTATTTGTGTTCTTTTTAAAACTATTTTTAACTGTTTTTCATTTTGAAATAACTTTAGATTTACAAAAAAGTTACAAAATGGCACAGAAAATTCTAGTATTCCCTTTGCACAGCTTCCCCTAACATTGGTGTTTCAAATAACCACAGGGAAATTATTGAAACTAGGAAATTAACACTGTTGTCACACTGCCAACTAATCCACAGACATTCAAATTTCTCCGATTGTCCCGCTAATGTGGTTTTTCTGTTTTAATGTTCTTCCAGGACCCACATTGCATTCACTGTCATGCCTCCACAGTGTAATTCCATCTGGGCCATGTCCTTAGTTTTTGTCTCTCATGACCTTGAACTTTTGGAAGGATACAGACCAGTTATTTTGCAGAATAGCCTCCAATTTGTCTTCATCTGATGTTTACCCATCAGATTAGATTGAGGTTACACATATTTGGCTGGAATACCACAAAGGTAATGTTGAGGTCTTCTCAGAGCATCATACCAATGATGTTGATACGTCTTATTATTGGTGATAACTTTGATGATTTGGTTAAATGTGGTATCTGCTGGGCTGCTTCATTGAAGCTACTGTTTTCTCCTTTGCAAGCAGTAGATACTCTGTGGTTACTTTGAGAATATGCACATTTCCTGTTCTTCCTGTTTCTCCTCATATAGTCAAATGTTTCTTTTAGCTTCTGTGGGTAACTCTTGCCTGAAATAATGATTATGATTTTCTAGTTCCACTATTCCTTCTGTATTTCATTGGAACCCTACTTTCATGGAAAGGTTTACCTTCTCCTCATTCATTTATCCATTCGATTAATTATTTGTATTACCATGGACTCAGGAATAACAACTTTTTAATGAGTGTAATATCTTACTATTAGTATTTATTTTCTTGTTCCAGTTTTCCCACATTAGGACATTGGGAGCTCTTCCAAGCTCCCAATGTGTCTTTTCTTACCTACATTCTTTCATAAAAAATGAGGTAAATGTGTTATGTACACCTGGTTGAATTTACATAATTAAAAATGATACACAATTGATGTATGTATTTTGGGTATACATGTGATAATTTAATTTTTAAATTTTTAATTTTTTTTTCTTTTAAAGACGGGGTTTCACCATGTTGGTCAGGCTGGTCTTGAACTCTCAACCTCAGGTGATCTGCCTGCCTTGGCCTCCAAAGTGCTTGAATTACAGGTGTGAGCCATCATGCCTGGCCTACATGTGATAATTTAAATCATTCTATTGTAAAGACACATGCATGTGAATGTTCATTGCAGCACTATTCACAATGGTAAAGACATGGAATCAAGCCAAATTCCCATTAATGGTGGAGTGGATAAAGAAAATGTGGTATACACACATCATAGAATATTATGCAGCCGTAAAAAATGAGATAATGTCCTTTGCAGAGTCATGGATGAAGCTGGAGGCCATTATCTTTAGCAAGTTAACGCAGGAGCAGACAACCAAATACTCCATGTTCTCACCTATAAGTGGGAGCTAAAAGATGAGAACACATGGACATGTAGAGGAGAACAATACATATTGGGGCCTACTTGAGGGTGGAGGGTGGAGGAGGAAGAGGGTCAGGAAAAATAATTAATGGATACTAGGGTTAATACTTGGGTGATAAAATAATCCATGTGACAAACCCCCTTGACACAAGTCTACCTGTATAACAAACCTTTGCAGGTATCTTTAAACTTAAAAGTTAAAAAACAAGATTCCTTCTCTACATTCTTAAAAGGAATACAGCAACATTGCTTAATCTGTTTTTCTTTGTGATTGTGATTACAACATGAGAAGACTGAAGTAGGTGTCAGTACAACAGCAGTCTTTGTGGCACCTAAGGGTTGTTTCAGAATGCTTCCGGACCTTGTTGCTTTAGTAATTTTTTGAATGACTGTGTTCCTTCTTCCTCCTCATTCTTTTTTTTTAGTCATCAGATTTCACCACTGTCAGCCTCCCCGCCATAGTTCATCTTCGTTCTGATTTTATATGTTACTGACTGATAAATGTGTGAGGGTAACAGCCCCATTTCCTCCAAGGTAAAAGTCATAGGCTTGTGATAGATTGCTTGAACCACTCTTGCTTTTTTCTGTTTTTTGCCTGTATTTGGCTGTGCTGTATCACATCAGACACCCAGCCGAGATAGAGTTCTCCTCTGTAGGATACTTCCTTTCTGTTTTCTGCCTTTTCAATAACATGAGATAGGTAGACAACGTGTCACTTCGAGAGTTATATGCCAGCATTGCACACACAAATTATTTAATCAGAACTAAAAAGAGTGGAAGTAATATAGATTGTATCATGAATAGAAGGCAAATGGAAAGTGCATGCTAGATTAAAGGAAAGGCAAAAGAGCTTAGACACATATTCCAGCAGTAACGTTCTGCAATACTTGAAAATATAATGATGCTTTACTGAATGTGCCCATAAACAGCACAGAGCTAAGTGGTATTTGGAAGCAGACCTTCGGATGGGATGAGAATGATCTCTCACCTATCCCAGACGGTAAGGGAAATATCTCAAATAGCAATTGTAATCTGCTAGGCCACAGTGGAGGGAAGAAATTAGGTATGTGCCCAGGCAGGATGACCTTTCTTGCTTTCTGTACCATGCTACGTATCTCCTACCAATGCAGTGGGGAAATATTTGCAGTGTCTATATTATTTATTATTATATAGAGACCAATGATATTTTATATTATTATATTATTGATCAATTATTATTTTACTAATTATGATTACATATTTATATAATTATACAATGTATGGAATACTTATAGAACATATAGAATAGAATATATATGATAATATATAGAATAGAATACATTATAATACATACAGGATAGTATATATATTCCTTATAGAATCCTATTAGAATTGAATATAGGTAAGAATATATATAATAGAAGATATTAGTAGACATATTATTAGTATATAACACATATTCTATTTTATATTGATACATAAAATATAAAAATGTGTATAACATATATTATGATGTACATGTATAACATATAATATATGTGTATAATGTGTATTGTATATAGTGTATAATGTATATTACATATAACAGAAAATTTTATTTTATTTTATTTTATTTATTTTATTTTATTTTTTTGAGATGGAGTTTTGCCTCTGTTACCCAGGCTGGACTGCAATGGCGTGATCTCGGCTCACTGCAACCTCTGCCTCCTGGGTTCAGGCAATTTTCCTGCCTCAGCCTCCTGAGTAGCTGGGATTACAGGCACACGCCACCATGTCCAGTTAATTTTTTGTATTTTTAGTAGAGACGGGGTTTCAGCATATTGACCAGGATGGTCTCAATCTCTTGGCCTTGTGATCCACCAGCCTCGGCCTCCCAAAGTGCTGGGATTACAGGCTTGAGCCACCGCACCTGGCCGGCAACAGAAAATTTTATATACAACAAACATTATACATATTTTAATATATTATACCTTATATTTTTTGTATAGTACATATTTTATATATAATATACATTATATATTTTAATATATATTAAAATACATAATATGTATTTTAATAAATATATAATGTATATATTTATGTACTATGTATATATAAAATACATATGATGTATTTTAATATATATAAAATATAATATATAATATATAAAATATATAAAAATATATAAAATATATAATACATATATTATATATTAAAATATACAAAATATATTTTAATATATATTTAATATATATATTTTATATATTATTTTATATTTTTATATATTTTATATATTAAAATATATAATTAATATATATTTTATATATTAAAATATATAATTAATATATATTTTATATATTAAAATACATAGTATGTATATTAATATATATTATATATTTTAATATATTTTTAATATAGATATCTATATAAAATCAGGCAGCCTCCAGAACATGGACCTACAGTATACTCTTAGGAAGGGATTAGGACAACTTCTATTTTTACATTTAATTTTATTTTAGGTTCGGGGCTACATGTGTGCGTTTGTTACGTGGGTCTGTTGCCTAATGATGGGGGATTTGAGCTTCTAGTGTACCCATTACCCAAATACTCAACACTGTGCCCAATAGGTGACTTTTCAACTCTTGCACCCCTCTAACCCCACCCCTTTTTGGAGTCCCCAGTGTCTATTGTTTTCATCTTTATGTTCATGAGTACCCAGTGTTTAGCTCTTACTTATTAGTAAGAACATTCAGTATTTGGCTTTCTGTTTCTGAGTTAGTCCACTTAGGATAACGGCCTACACCTGCATCCATGTTGCTGCAAACAACGTGATTTTGTTCTTTCCTTCCATCTTTTTTGGAGATGGAGTCTCGCTCTGTCTGGAGTGCAGTGACACAATCTCAGCTCACTGCAACCTCTGTCTCCCGGGTTCAAGTGATTCTCCTGCCTCAGCCTCATGAGTAGCTGGGATTACAGACATCTGCCACCATGCCCAGTTAATTTTTTTATATTTTAGTAGAGACGGGGTTTCACCATTTTGCCCAGGGAACTGCTGAACTCCTCATCCACCCACCTTGGCCTCCCAAAGTGTTGGGATTACAGGTGTGAGGCACCATGCCTGGCTGATTTTGTTCTTTTTTATGACTGCATAGTACTCCATGTTGTAGATATATACCACATTTTGTATATCCTATCCACTGTTGATAGACACTTAGGTTGACTCCATATCTTTTCCACTGTGAATAGTGCTGCGATGAACATGGGGTGCAGGTATCTGTTTGATATACTAATTTCCCTTCCTTTAGAGAAGTATCCAGTAGTGGAGTTACTATTTTAGCTTTTTGAGAAATCTCCATACTGTTTTCCATAGAGGTAGTACGCATTTATTTTCCTACCAGCAGGATATAAATGTTCCTTTTTCTCTGTGTCCATACTAAAATTGGTTGTTTTTTAAAATTTTAATAATAGCTACCTACTGGTGTGCGAGGGTATCTCACTGTGGTCTGAATTTGCATTTATTTGATGATTAGTGATATCGAATATTTTTCATATATTCATTGGCCTCTTGCTTGTCTTCTTTTGAGAAATGTCTGTTCATGTCCTGGGATGAAGGCAATTTCCTGAGAGCAGGTTTTTGTCTACCAAATAGCTGTCCTGCTGATTTCTTATTGCAAGGCTCCTGGCTAAACGCAGAGTGGATATAAATTATTGACAATTGCACCCTTTGTAAATTAGGAAACCAAATTTCAAGTATTTTAGAGGCTACTCTAATGAGCCTCCATGGAAGAAAAATAAACTTGAAAGACGAGCACAGATTTTATTTGTTTGCATGATGAGTTTCATTGCTCATGTGATTAATAAAGATTTCAGGAGCAAGTGGGTTATTCAAGCAACTAAAGGAATTTAATGAACGACAGATACTCAAGGGCATGTGACATCGAAAAGGATTAGCACTTTATGATGCTATTTTTGTTTCAGTGAGACAGAAGATATATGACAAGGGTGATTCCTCAGTGATAGGAGTATTTCTTAAGCAAAGTGCCTTAACAATGCAATATTGTTTTTTTTTAAACTGACATTTCCCCGAGTTAAACTTTAACATACTTTGGTACATGTGGTTGTACTCCATGTACCATGTTTAATAAATAACAATGAGTCTAGATAGTGGAACAAATTAAACCACATAACAATACTTAGGTTAACTGCCTGTAAAATCTTAGAGAAACAATGGAGAACAATTGCTCTCACAGTACTATCACTGTGAAAATAACACTCCCGTACAATTTTTATAATTTTGTTTGCTCCTACATTAACTCATTCAATAATGACTGGGCTGTATATTGATTTTATTACTGAATAAAACACAGTATCTACTATAGCAGAATGGAGATGCATCACCTGAATTTAACTTTGTGGAAGGACTTGCTGCTCAGGGTTGACTTCAGCTGCAGAGACCTGCATTTTCTGAGGTCCTGCTTTTCCCAGGATAGCTGCATTCGGTGACAGGATCCAGGCTATAAGAAACATGCCGATTTGGTTCAACCCAAGGTACTCTAATAACCACACACTTCAGAGTTCAATGTCAGGCCAGAAGAGATTTTGGTGGATCTGCATTGCTATTCAATGCTATTTGACTTCTCTCTCTGCCCAATCATGCTTTCTTTCACATGAATGATCCTTAGCAAATATCTTGCACACCCAAATCTATCTCAGCATTAACTTTTAGAGAAGCCCACCTGTGAGAGTTGATACCTGCAGATGTCTGAAATAAAGCAACAGGATGGTGCTCAGAGGTGGGTTCTTCACCACCTGGTGGGAAGGAGAATCCCACTGCTATGGTAGGTGGGGCAGAGGTAGTCCCTGGTGCAAAGTGATGGTTCACTTCTGGCAAAACACCCACTGGTGGCAACTTTTGATGGTGTAACATTGGAAGAGACTACATGAGCAGGCCATGATTCAGTGGGTATTTGAGAGGCATGGAGAAAATGGTAGCTACAGTCATAATGACATTGCATGAATAATACTAAGTACCATGATGTGCTACAGAAAAACAAGGGAAAGCTGAGAGACTAATGGTCAATTGGAAGCCACCTGTGAAACAAGAGATGCTCTTTGGTGGCAAACAAAGTTCTCCTTTTCACTAGGAGGAGGCAGAAAAGCCAAGACCACCTCAAGGATTCAACAGTAAAACTGGCTGAACTTCAAAGAAAGTTAAATGCCCCAATCAAAGCCCATCTCTAAGACCAAGGTCAGGACATTGGTTGTGAAGACTTGAGACCCTGGCACATGAAATAGAGACATTTGGATGAATTACCCCAATGCTTTTGCCTGCCTAGACTTTCCTGAAATTTCTGAGCCTGCATAAGGAGCCAATTTCATCAGTAAGAGCTGGTGTCCCTCTGTGGTAGAAGACAAGGTGGAGGTTGCTTCCCGACAAGGCAATGGGTGCACCCTCAGGCTGTGTCTCTGGCTCTCCTTTTGATCTTCAGGCCATGCATCATGAAGATCCGAGGACCACATGCAGCCTTCATCATGAATGTGGTCCTCTAGTTTTTGGAATAACTAGAGTTTAGTCTTCTCACACCAGCTGGGATGATGCTGAGTCTGATAGGGGAGGGGAGGGTCTACCTAGAAGGAGCTGTATCACCAAGTCGGTGTGATATCCACAAGAGACATATACACCAGAGAGTGGATCTCTTCAGGGCCTGATTCTAGGGCTGAAACATAGCCTTAAGGAAGAGGTTGTTGATGTCAGAGTGTTCTGAGATCCAGAATTTAACACCTTGGACAGTGCCCAAGTAGATGGTGTGACCTTCCACTAGGATGGTCATTAGATGGATGGAAAAAACTATAGTCTACACTGAGTGGAGCAGAAATGTCAGCATTGCTGTGGCAGATGGTAGCAGATGGCAACAAAATCTCAGAGAAGTGAATGTGCTGGAATGGAAGAGCTACCTGATGTTTCTGTTCCACAGCAAGGAAAACAAAATGCATCATGGCAAGGATGCATGAAGGTCATGACAAAGAGCTACTGAGAGGACCCTGACATCACTCAACGGTTCAGAGGTGGTGTTCTCTTGGACCAGGGCTCAGAGGAGGAGAAGCAGTAATAACACTTGGCTTGCTGATAACAAAGTAGATGATAGGACCTGAAATCATAGAGACCCTGTGGACATTTTTATCTGCCTGTAGTGAGTCGGTCACACATATCTCAATAACCAGCAATGTCATAGTGTCGGTTGAGGGGTGCTATGAAACAAGAGGCTCTTTGGTGGCAAGCAAATAAGTTCTTCTTTTCACTAGGAGAAGGCAGAAAAGCCAAGACCACCTCAAAAAAAAAACTGGCTGAACTTCAAAGAAAGTTAAATGCCCCAATCAAAGCCCATCTCTAAGACCAAGGTCAGGACATTGGTTTTGAAGACTTGGGACCCTGGCACATGGAATACAGACATTTGGGTGAATTGCCCACCCAGACTTGCCTGAAATTTCTGAGCCTGCATAAGGAGCCAATTTCACCAGTAAGAGCTGATGTCCCTCTGTGATAGAAGACAAGGTGGAGGTTGCTTCCCCACAAGGCAACAGGTGCCCCATCAGGCTGTGTCCCTGCCTCTCCTTTTGATCTTCAGGCCACACATCGTGAAGATCAGACAGGCATGGACATATGTATGGAGAAAACTGTGTGGACATCTAACAGAGGAAGTTTTCTGCCTGTGCCAGTAAACCGAATTATGATAGAAAACAAGGAGGCTGAGAACAGGCACTCTTTTCCATGGTAGCTACAGTCCCTTCTTTGTTTCCAGGACTGAGCTTGTTTTCAGGACTGGAACCTAATAGTTAAAGAGATACTGGGGTCCTTGTGAAGACACCCTACCATTGAAAAGACAAAAGGAATCGGACCATCAGAAAATCATGTCACATTATTGTATTGATGACAGCAGATTGATCAGGCAGGATGTGCAAGAGATGGTCAGCATGCTGGGAACCGTGGTAAAATATATTTCTTTTTTTTTTTTTTTTTTTTTTTTTTTTTTTTTTTAATTTATGAAATTTGAGAATTATATATTTATTTGCAGTAGTGATATTTATTTATTTATTTATTTATTTATTTATTTATTTATTTTTATTTTTTTTTTATTGCATTATAGGTTTGGGGGTACATGTGCAGAACGAGCAAGATAGTTGCATAGGTACACACATGGCAGTGTGCTTTGCTGCTTTCCTCCCCTTCACCCACACTTGGTATTCATCCCCAGGCTATCCCCCCCAGCCCCCCCCTGCTGTCCCTCCCCCATTCCCCCAACAGTCCCCAGTGTATAGTAGACCGCCTCTCTGTGTCCACATGTTCTCATTTTTCTCACCCACCTATGAGCGAGTATATGCGGTATTTCTTTTTCTGTTCTTGTGTCAGTTTGCTGAGAATGATGTTCTCCAGATTCATCCATGTCCCTACAAAGGACACAAACTCATCATTTTTGATTGCTGCATAATATTCCATGGTGTATATGTGCCACATTTTCCCAGTCCAGTCTATCATCGTTGGGCATTTGGGTTGGTTCCAGGTCTTTGCTATTGTAAACAGTGCTGCAATGAACATTCGTGTGCATGTGTCCTTATAGTAGAACGATTTATAATCCTTTGGATAGATACCCAGTAATGGGATTGCTGGGTCAAATGGAATTTCTATTTCTAGGTCCCTGAGGAATCGCCACACTGTCTTCCACAATGGTTGAACTAATTTACACTCCCACCAACAGTGTAAGAGTGTTCCTATTTCTCCACATCCTCTCCAGCATCTGCTGTCTCCAGATTTTTTAATGATCGCCATTCTAACTGGTGTGAGATGGTATCTCAATGTGGTTTTGATTTGCATCTCTCTAATGACCAATGACGATGAGCACTTTTTCATATGTTTGCTGGCCTCATGTATGTCTGCTTTCGTAAAGTTTCTGTTCATATCCTTTGCCCATTTTTGAATGGGCTTGTTTGTTTTTTTCCTGTAAATCTGTTTGAGTTCTTTGTAAATTCTGGATATCAGCCCTTTGTCGGATGCGTAAACTGCAAAGATTTTTTCCCATTCTGATGGTTGCCGATTCACTCTAGTGACTGTTTGTTTTGCTGTGCAGAAGCTGTGGAGTTTGATTAGGTCCCATTTGTCTATTTTGGCTTTTGTTGCCAATGCTTTGGGAGTTTTGTTCATGAAGTCCTTGCCTACTCCTATGTCCTGAATGGTTTTGCCTAGATTTTCTTCTAGGGTTTTTATGGTGTTGGGTCTTACGTTTAAGTCTCTAATCCATCTGGAGTTAATTTTAGTGTAAGGTGTCAGGAAGGGGTCCAATTTCTGCTTTCTGCACATGGCTAGCCAGTTTTCCCAACACCATTTATTAAATAGGGAATCCTTTCCCCATTGCCTGTTTTTGTCTGGTTTATCAAAGATAATATGGTTGTAGATGTGTTGTGTTGCCTCCGATGCCTCTGTTCTGTTCCATTGGTCTATATCTCTGTTTTGGTACCAGTACCATGCTGTTTTGATTACTGTAGCCTTGTAGTATAGTTTGAAGTCTGGTAGCGTGATGCCTCCCGCTGTGTTCTTTTTGCTTAGAATTGACTTGGCTATGCGGGCTCTTTTTTGGTTCCATATGAAATTCATGGTGGTTTTTTCCAGTTCTGTGAAGAAATTCAATGGTAGTTTGATGGGGATAGCATTGATTGTGTAAATTACTTTGGGCAGTATAGCCATTTTCACGATATTGATTCTTCCTAACCACGAACATGGAATGTTTCTCCATCTGTTTGTGTCCTCTCTTATTTCATTGAGCAGTTGTTTGTAGTTTTCCTTAAAGAGGTCCCTTACATTCCTAGTGAGTTGTATTCCTAGGTATTTTATTTTCTTTGTAGCAATTGTGAATGGCAGTTCGTTCTTGATTTGGTTCTCTTTAAGTCTGTTATTGGTGTATAGGAATGCTTGTGATTTTTGCACATTGATTTTATATCCTGAGACTTTGCTGAAGTTGCTTATCAGTTGCAGGAGCTTTTGGGCTGAGGTGATGGGGTCTTCTAGGTATACTATCATGTCGTCTGCAAATAGAGACAATTTGGCTTCCACCTTTCCTATTCGAATACCCTTTATTTCTTTTTCTTGCCTGATTGCTCTGGCTAGAACTTCCAGTACTATGTTGAATAGAAGTGGTGAGAGAGGGCATCCTTGTCTAGTGCCAGATTTCAAAGGGAATGCTTCCAGTTTTTGCCCATTAAGTATGATATTGGCTGTTGGTTTGTCATAAATAGCTTTTATTACTTTGAGATATGTTCCATCAATACCAAGTTTATTGAGGGTTTTTAGCATAAACGGCTGTTGAATTTTGTCAAATGCCTTCTCTGCATCAATTGAGATAATCATGTGGTTTTTGTTTTTGCTTCTGTTTATGTGGTGAATTACATTTATAGACTTGCGTATGTTGAACCAGCCTTGCATCCCCGGGATAAATCCTACTTGATCATGATGGATAAGTTTTTTAATGTGCTGTTGCAATCGGTTTGCCAGTATTTTATTGAAGATTTTTGCATCTATGTTCATCATGGATATTGGCCTGAAGTTTTCTTTTCTTGTTGAGTCTCTGCCAGGTTTTGGTATCAGGATGATGTTGGTCTCATAAAATGATTTGGGAAGGGTTCCCTCTTTTTGGATTATTTGGAATAGTTTCAGAAGTAATGGTACCAGATCCTCTTTGTGTGTCTGGTAGAATTCGGCTGTGAACCCATCTGGACCTGGGCTTTTTTTGTGTGGTAGGCTCTTAATTGCTGCCTCAACTTCAGACCTTGTTATTGGTCTATTCATAGTTTCGGCTTCCTCCTGGTTTAGGCTTGGGAGGACACAGGCATCCAGGAATTTATCCATTTCTTCCTGATTTACTGGTTTATGTGCATAGAGTTGTTTGTAGTATTCTCTGATGATGGTTTCAATTTCTGTGGAATCTGTGGTGATTTCCCCTTTATCGTTTTTTATTGCATCTATTTGGTTGTTCTCTCTCTTCTTTTTTATCAGTCTGGCTAGTGGTCTGTCTATTTTGTTGATCTTTTCGAAAAACCAGCTCTTAGATTTATTGATTTTTTGAAGGGTTTTTCTTGTCTCTATCTCCTTCAGTTCTGCTCTGATCTTAGTTATTTCTTGTCTTCGGCTAGGTTTTGAGCTTTTTTGATCTTGCTCCTCTAGCTCTTTCAATTTTGACGATAGGGTGTCAATTTTGGATCTCTCCACTCTTCTCATGTGGGCACTTATTGCTATATATTTTCCTCTACAGACTGCTTTAAATGTGTCCCAGAGATTCTGGTACGTTGTGTCTTCATTCTCATTGGTTTCAAAGAACTTCTTTATTTCTGCCTTCATTTCATTGTTTATCCAATCAACATTCAAGAGCCAATTGTTCAGTTTCCATGAAGCTGTGCGGTTCTGAGTTATTTTCTGAATTCTGAGTTCCAACTTGATTGCACTATGGTCTGAGAGACTGTTTGTTATGATTTCAGTTGTTTTGCATTTGCTGAGGAGTGCTTTACTTCCAATTATGTGGTCAATTTTGGAGTAGGTGTGATGTGGTGCTGAGAAGAATGTATATTCTGTGGATTTGGGGTGGAGAGTTCTGTAAATGTCTATCAGGTTTGCTTGTTCCAGGTCTGAGTTCAAGTCCTGGATATCCTTGTTAATTTTCTGTCTGGTTGATCTGTCTGCTATTGACAGTGGAGTGTTAAAGTCTCCCACTATTATTGTGTGGGAGTCTAAGTCCCTTTGTAAGTCATTAAGAACTTGCCTTATATATCTGGGTGCTCCTACATTGGGTCCATATATATTTAGAATCGTTATCTCTTCTTGTTGTATCGATCCTTTTACCATTATGTAATGACCTTCTTTGTCCCTTTTGATCTTTGTTACTTTAAAGTCTATTTTATCAGAGATGAGAATTGCAACTCCTGCTTTTTTTTGCTCTCCATTTGCTTGGTAAATCTTCCTCCATCCCTTTATTTTGAGCCTTTGTGTATCTTTGCATGTGAGGTGGGTTTCCTGGATACAGCACACCGATGGGTTTTGGTTTTTTATCCAATTTGCCAGTCTGTGTCTTTTGATTGGTGCATTTAGCCCATTTACATTCAGGGTTAATATTGTTATGTGTGAATTTGATACTGCCATTTTGATGCTAGCTGGCTGTTTTGCCCGTTGGTTCATGTACATTCTTCATTTTGTTGATGGTCTTTAGCATTTGGTATGCTTTTAGGATGGCTGGAACTGGTTGTTTCTTTCTACGTGTAGTGCCTCTTTCAGGAGCTCTTGTAAAGCAGGCCTAGTGGTGACAAAATCTCTGAGTACTTGCTTGTTCGTGAAGGATTTTATTTTTCCTTCACTTATGAAGCTCAGTTTCGCTGGATATGAAATTCTGGGTTGAAAGTTCTTTTCTTTAAGGATGTTGAATATTGGCCCCCACTCTCTTCTGGCTTGTAGAGTCTCTGCTGAGAGATCTGCTGTGAGTCTGATGGGCTTCCCTTTGTGGGTGACCCGACCTTTCTCTCTGGCTGCCCTTAGTATTTTCTCCTTCGTTTCAACCCTGGTGAATCTGACGATTATGTGCCTTGGGGTTGCTCTTCTTGCAGAGTATCTTTGTGGTGTTCTCTGTATTTCCTGGAGTTGAGTATTGACCTGTCTTGCTAGGTTGGGGAAATTTTCCTGGATAATATCCTGAAGAGTGTTTTCCAGCTTGGATTCATTCTCTTCGTCACATTCTGGTACACCTATCAAACGTAGGTTGGGTCTCTTCACATAGTCCCACATTTCTTGGAGATTTCGTTCATTCCTTTTTGTGCTTTTTTCTTTAATCTTGGTTTCTCGTTTTATTTCATTGAGTTGATCTTCAACTTCTGATATTCTTTCTTCTGCTTGGTCAATTCGGCTGTTGATACTTGTGCATGCTTCGCGAAGTTCTCGTGTTGAGTTTTTCAGCTCCTTCAATTCATTCATATTCCTCTCTAAGTTGTTCATTCTCGTTATCAATTCCTCGAATCTTTTTTCAAATCTTTTTTCAAGGTTCTTAGTTTCTTTGCACTGGTTTAGAACATGTTCCTTTAGCTCACTGAAGTTTCTCATTATCCACTTTCTGAAGTCTGATTCCGTCATTTCGTCACATTCATTCTCCGTCCAGCTTTGTTCCCTTGCTGGTGAGGAGTTTTGGTCCTTTTTTGGAGGTGAGGTGTTTTGGTTTCGGGTGCTTTCCTCCTTTTTGCGCTGGTTTCTTCCCATCTTTATGGATTTATCCGCCTGTTGTCTTAGTAGTGGCTGATTTTTCAATTGGGTCTCTGTGTGGACACTGAGATTGTTGATGATGAAGTATTTCTGTTACTTAGTTTTCCCTCTAATGATCTCTCCTCTCTGCTGTATGAGTGCTGAGGTCCACTCCAGGCCCTGCTTGTCTGGGGTATACCTGCAGCAGCCTCTGCGCCTTCACCGAGAGCTGCAATCCTGAGTCACCTCTACGACGCCATCTTCGGTAAAATATATTTCATGGAGTGTGTAAGGATTCAGGGGTCTGCCATATCAGGAAAAAAATTTTAGGCTTTCAGGCATCCTATCTGAGGTAGAAAACAAATCGTGGCTTCTTGAATATCTCACCATGTAAAAGGCAGCACAAAACCTGATGGCCCTTTTTGGGTTTTGGAAATAACACAGAAACAGAGGCTGTAATCTTATGCCTTGGCCCATGTGCTGGCTGACAAAGAAGGTGGCAAGTTTGTGGGGACTCACAGCAGAAAAGAGCTCTGAAATTTTCCAGTCTTTGATGAAAAAAACCCTGCTGCTTAGGTAAAAGAATCCGGCAAGCCCTATGGTGTTGGAGGCGTCAGTGGAGGGAAAGGATGCTACCTAGACTCTAGGGCAAGCCATGTCAGGAGAGTCACAAGACAGGTGTCTAGAGTTGTTGAGCAAGGCCTCACCATTCACAGGAGAGATATGCATTATTTGAATTAGTTTTCTCAAGCTTCCTTAATGGAGGACAGCAGAACGGGTGGCTTAAAGAACACACACTTATTTTCTCATAGTCCAAGACCAAGGTGTCAGCGGAGTTGATTCCTCCTAAGGCTTCTGTCCTCTCCTTGTGAGGCAGATGTCTTCTCCCTGTGTCCTCCCGTGGCCACGTGTGTGTGTCTGTGTACTAATCCCCTTGTCTTGTAAGAAAACACTACTCACATTGGATCAGGGTACACTCATATGACCTTATTTTACCTTCATCATCTCTTTAAAGACCCCATCTCCAAATACAGTCACATTCTGAAGTCCTGGGTGTTAGAAAACTTCAACATATAAATTTGGTGTGTGACACAATTCAGTCCAGCACACAATTTAGGGTTCACCTCCTGATGTGGCAATGCATTCTGGTAGATACCAGCATTTCACTGTGGAGTGTCTAGTGACCATGAGTTCAGACCACTCAACATGAGTTGGGGCCTGTCAGACGCACTGATACCCAAAGTCACATTGATTCAGCAACAATCCACTTGGAGTTGGAAGTGGTACCACTATGCCATAAGCTGCATGAGAAGGTAGCCCAGACCCTCATGTGACTTTCCTCGAATAATGCATAAATGCTTATTCCTCCAGTCACAGCAAATGGCTGTTTGGGGTAGGAGTACTCTATGACCAACTGGAAAAGAGTGAGAAGCCCAAGCTCATTTTTTGGGTGGATGATTTTGGTGGGAAGTAAGAATGGGCAATAGCTTCACTACATCCTAACCCAAGAGTGGCTTTAAAAAAAAAACCAGTGGAGAAAAAAAGATTCTCCTAGTTGGAAAGCCTTTAGGTAGATCACCTGACCATCCACCTAGTGCAGAGAAAAGTCCTGAGATTGGAATATATATGGGCTCATGGGTAATTGAGAATAGCCTGGCTGGCTCATGAAAAGCATAGAAGAAAAGAGATTGAGGGATGGGGACTTATACTTGACGGAGACCTGGATATCTTGAGTACAGACATGTATGAACATGTGGGAATATCACAAAATGTATAGATCTTTGCACCATGCATGAATTTCCACCAATAAGTATCTGTCAGGAGACATTATTCCTGCATCCGAAGTCATACTGGAGCCTTCTGAACTTAAAATTGTCAGATTTTATGGCTCTGAGATACAAAGTTAATCGAGTAGGTCTCCAGACTTTTTTCCCTTAGTGTTATCTTCACCCTAGTCATTCTTGCTTCTTCACTCATCTTCCTATGTCAAACACATCACAAACACACACACACACACACACACACACACACACACACACATATCTTATAGATGTTAAATTAAATGCCCTAACTCTCTACCCTTTAAGCATTCTGCTACCATCCGCTCAACAACATTTTGTTCCATGACAGGATGACTCTAATATTAAGGAATGGTAGAAAATCTTGACAGATCATTGTGGAGGTGACCAGAGGTAGCCACAGATGCAGAGACAGGGTGAGAGTAGGGCAATGATAAGACTGTGGGGGCGTTAACAATGCTGTAGTCCATGGTATTTGGCAATAAATCTTGGTGTCTGGATTACTGTACTAACCAGATGGCTCTAGAACTGATTTTGGATGTGGATCAGCTATTTATTGATCTTCATTCCTCTCCCTTTTCATGGCAATATTTTGAGCTTTCAATATTTCTCAACTGGAGTGGTTTTTCTCTTGAGGGGACATTTGACAATATCTGAAGACATTTTTGTTTGTCTCAACTGGCTGGGTAGGAAGAAAAACTATTCTACGTTCCTCATCTGCATAAATATCCTATAATGCATAGAACAGCCTCTTACAATAAAAAATTGTATAGCCTAAATATCAATAGTGTTGAGGTTCAGTAACCCTGTTCTTTATTATTTCATCTATTCCTTTTAGCTTAAATTAGCTAGAGTTGGTTTTGACTGATTGCTACAATGACCATGATGGATGTAGGTAATTTTCACTTGAACATGATTTGCATTTAAGGGTGCCATTTATCCCTGAATGTAAGTGTCCTTCTTAAGTGTTTTCCCAAGTTCAAGAAAGGGTCCCTAAGTTATTTGCTTCTCCTGTTGTCCACAATAACACAACAAAACCTGTGAAAGATTTACCTACTTTTTCTTCTTCTATACCTGTCCTACCTTGGAGGATGCATTGCGAGCTTTATCCTTAAAAAGTTGCAGAGCCCGGGTCCATGGATCAGAGAAAATTTTTGCAAAGCAGATTCCCATACACAGTATTGATGTTGATTAATTGAACATTTATAATCAGCAGAGAACCCAGCACTGAAAAAACAGCTCATCAATTACTGTAACCAATCTCCTGGTCATTGGTGAGATAAATTAATGGTCCAGTGAATGATAAGCATGTATTGACATGGATTGTAATTGTTGTTTGTTGTCTTTTCTGGTCAATAGGAGTCATCTGTGCTTGGAAGTTTATTGCTGTTCTGATGTTGAAGGACACTATGCCAAGTGACTACACAGAGGGCATGGTGTATTGCCCTTGTCTAGGTAAGTGCTACCAGCAAGTCCAAGAAGTTAATGCCTTATGGAGCAAAACTTTAACCAATAGATGAAGCAAGTCAATAGTTTATTGCTGCTTTCTTCCATTCCAGAGGTGCAGTGCCAAGGCAGGTTGTATGCATCTCAGTGGCGTTTTCCTGCAGACTGGCCAACTAGCAGAGCCCAGGGCCATCAATGCATAGACTCTCCTACATTTTTTTTTCTCACTCTTCTTGATCCTTACTCCTATCTCTGGGTTTGAAGTCCTAATAATAGATTAGTATATACACATTCACTGCCTTTAATGCTGCTCTCTGGGAAACAGCAGAGGTATATCCCTGTAATCTTTATCTGGGCACACTCAGTAAACGTCCACCATTTCCCTCAAAGCAGAAACAGAGAGCCATAATTCTCATTTCTCTTTTCCTCTCACCTCTCAAAATATCTGATTTAGCCTCCAATGTCTGTTGGCTTTGTCTTGATCTCTCTTGACTTCATTCAATTCTTTGTTTCCACACCTACTGACTTATATCCATGCAAACATTACGTTGCCATAATTGTTACTATAGAATCCCATATCTGGAACCCAGTTCTATTCTCAGTTGTCATTAGAACGCATTTCTGAGATTGAGAAACACCATCTTCTTATGCCTACTGTGACCAGTCATCTTCAGTTGCTCAAGTCTATGGTGTTCTGAGGATGTGGGCATTCAGTTCTAAAACTAGAGAGTCCCAGGGAAACCAAGATAAGCTGGTCACTCTTTTTGTTAGGAACCCTACAATGGCTTCTGTGAATGTTAGAGTGAGGGTCAAATTCCTTAGTCTTGCCACCAAAACTTTTAGCTTACTTTCTGACTTCACCTGTGGACATGTTTCCATTACTTATTTTACTTCAAGAATTAAAATTCTTGTGTTTTCTCCAACAGGTTATGCTTAACTTTGCCTGGGTCTTCGTTACTTTGAATGAATTTTCCCACATTTTCACCAATAAAATGACTCCTTCCATGAAAAATTTTAAGTTGATGGAGAAGTTTAGGGGCTCCCATTATAACTGTTGCACACATATGTTTTATCCTTTATCAATTTTAGACTAATTTCTGACCTGTGTGTCATCTACTCCTTTTAGATAGTAAGTTTCTTGAAAGCTAGAACTCGACTTTTTCAGCTACTATGGTTTGAGTGTTTTTGTGTCCTCCAAAATTCATGTTGAAAGTTAATCCACAATGCAATAGCATTAAGAGGCTGGGCCTTTAGGGGTGATGAGGTCATGAAGGCTCTGCCCTTGCAAATGGGATTAGTGCCCTTATAAAAGGGCTTGAGGGAGTCTCCTGGGCCCTTTCTGCCCTTCTTACATTTAAGAACATAGTGTTCCTCTCTTCTTGGATGTGAGAATATAGAAAGAAGGCGCCATCTTGGAAGCAGAGAGTGAGATCTCATCAGACCCTGAATCTGCTTGCACCTGGAGCTTGGACTTCAAAACCCCTAGAATTATGGGAAACAAATTTCTATTATTTATATATAAGGTATTTTGTTATAGCAGCTGAAACAGACTGATACCCTAACTTTGAATATTTTACATTATTATGCATGGTATATTGCAAAGTATATTGCATGATTATATATATATATATATGTGTGTGTGTGTGTGTGTGTGTGTGTGTGTGTGTATGTTATAGTATATAGTAATATAGTGGGTTTGTGTTCTGTCTTCTGTACAAGAATTTATATAACTCATCTATATAGAGTTCTTGGCATATAAAAAACCCTCAGTGATGATTTACAATTGGATTAAATAATGCCATCAGTGCTCAGGAAGTGGCCCAACCATTTCTAGGCATTCTATGAAGAAGAAACTCATGAATAATTGAGGGAATGAGAGAAAGAATGTTTTCTCCTTTCAGAAATTCTCAAACACACTAGTGTGTTCTGAGAAATCAAAATTTGCATCTAATTTACAAAATAAAGAGCAATGTGATTGTTCCTATACGTGTGATTCTCTATTTCATTCTCTTCTTGGTAAGTCCAACCTATCTTGGGTAGACTTTGGGGAACTTGAGACCTGTTGTCTCTCCACTAGGCGAGTCTTTTCGCACAGATTGAGGTTTATTTTCTTGAAGCTATGTGAGGGGATTGGAACCTGAATTATAGTTTACAAAATAGTTCTGGTGACAATTTATTTCCTGAGAACTGTCATAGGATGGCCTAAATGTATGCTTCTAAGGAATAAACATGAAAAACATAACTCAATATTTACATACATCTCTGCACAGTGATGATGGCATAACTGCATTAAATAATCATTTTGTCATGTAAATGCCATCACCTTCCCAATATCAACAGCTTATTATGTATCATGCTGATGTAAATAGGGGATCAAAGATTGTGGACTATGGGTCATTCCAAAACATAGTAACCCTTGCCAGTTGTCCAACATGGGCTTCTAGTTGTCAAATTCAGCTCCTGAAACATGAAAAAATGCATGCCATCCTCCTTTTCACATTACCCACCTGCATCTTGTATGAAGGCAAATTCCTTGTGCCTTTTTCTGGCAGTTTGTTAAACCTCTAAATATGATGTGATATGATTTGGCTCTGTATCCCACCCCAAATCTCATGTCGAATTGTAATCCCCAATGTTGGAGGAAGGGCCTGGAGGCCTGGTGGTAGGTGATTAGGTCATGAAGGTAGATTTCCCCCTTGCTGTTCTCATTTTAGTGGGTGAGTTCTCATGACATCTTGTTGTTTAAAACTGTGTGGCACCTACTCCTTTTCTTTTTCCTTCTTTTCTAGCCATGAAAGATGTGCCTGTGTCCCCTTCATCTTCCACCATGATTGTAAGATTCCTGAGGCCCTCTCAGCCATGCTTCCTGTGCAGTCTGTGGAACCATAAGCCAACTAAACTTTTTTTGTTTTTAAATAAATTGCCCTGTCCAAGGTATTTTTTAATAGTAATGAGAGAATGGACTAATATATGGTGGGAGGGCACATGCTTTCAGACCTCAGGAAAAGGACTCAGATACAATCTGTGACAATCACTAATGTTCCTTTCAAGACTGATTCAGACATTATCTCACATACATGACAGGAGAGAGAGAGGTGAAAAAATGAGTTTTGTGCATTCAATTGGACTCCTCCAACTTCATTAATTATAAGTATTAAGTGGATATAATGATTCATTCTTATTTTCCAGTGAAGAAATGGGGAGGCACATTTACTCCATGCATCACTCTTCCTAGTCTCCATTAGGTCCTTTTTCTAGGGAAGAATTTGTCTTCAACTTTTACTTGCCATCATCTATACCATTCACTCTTTTATTGACGGCCACGGAGACCATTAGGCACAAATGACATCTATCGGGAAGTTGTCATCCACATTTGGCTGTTTTTCTGCCTCACTTATTTTTTAAGGCACTTTTCAGTAGATTAATGGATCTAAACCCTCATTTCAATTATTTTTATTATGCCTGGCTACTGCTTGCTCCCATTAAAAATGAGAGTGTACAGTTCATTTAAGGATTCAATATTCCCGTTAAACAGTAATTCACACTGGTTTCTCTATTACCACTCCACCAACTCATGGGATTTTTTTTTTGATTTATAGACATACTTGCTGTTGGAACTCAGCCTCTGTTGAACATTATGTGTATCATGGGAACTTTCCCTTGAAATGCTTAATAATTACTAATGAAGTTTTCTCCAGTTTGTTTAGCTGCATCCATTGTGATTATCACAGTGAACTCAAGGCAAAACGAGAAATTTTAATGCATTTCTATTGGAGTAAGTAATTTTTTGCTTGCAGTGGTACCAACAGCAGCCAATTCCTACCAATAGAATTGGCACAGTCAACCGCTGACATAGGTTCCATGAATTTGGACTTTCAATTGAGATCTATTTTCCTGGAATATTTGATGATGTTTTTGCTCTTTTTACTTAAGGAGCAATTTCTGAGCAAAGGTAGTATCATTTGCAAAATATTTATTGAGGTATATCAGTGAGAGTCACATCAAATGTGTATCAGTTTTCTATGCTATGTAACTAATGACCACAGACACAGCTGCTGAAAACATTCATTTATTTGCTTATGATTTTGCAGGTCAGAACACCAGCATGGTGTGAATAGATTGTCTGCTCATGGTCTCACAAAGCTGAAATCAAGGTGTTGACTAGGCTGAATTTTTACCCAGAAGCTTTGGGGAAATACACACCTCCAAGCTCAATACTGTTATTGGAAAATCTCAGTTCCTTGTGGTTGTAGGACTGGGGTCCCTGTGTTTTTGCTGGCTGGCTGTCCACAGTCTTTTAAAGATAGTCTCCTCAATCCCTAAGCCAATAACAACACATTAAATCCTGGTCATACTTCACATCTCCAACTTCCTATTTTACTGTTAGCCAGAGAAAATTGCTTTCAAATGCTTATGGCTCAACTACATAGTGTCTCTATCTTTAAATTAATTGATTTGGGACTTTAATTACATCTGCAAAATACCTTCACTGCAACACATACATTAGTGTTTGATTGGAGGATGTGTGTGTATGCCAGGAGGCAGGAATCTTACGAGTCATTTTTTTAAAATTGCATTTTAGGTTTTGGGGTACATGTGAAGAACATGCAAGATAGTTGCATAGGTACACACAGGGAAGTGTGATTTGCTGCCTTCCTCCTCATCACCTATATCTGGCATTTCTCCCCATGCTATCTCTCCCCAACTCCCCACCCCTCGCTGTCCCTCTGCTATTTCCCCCCAACAGACCCCAGTGTGTGATGCTCCCCTCCCTGTGTCCATGTGTTCTCATTGTTCAACACCCACCTATGAATGAGAACATGCGGTGTTTGATTTTCTGTTCTTGTGTCAGTTTGCTGAGAATAATGGTCCTTTTTTACCACACTTGGTATTATTTTCTTGGGACTTCCCAGCTTGAATTGCCCAAGAACCTAACAACTTATTTATTCTCAAGAGTTTATTTCTCTTGTTTCAAAAATATTAGTTGAAAGCAAAATTGGTGAGAATCTGCCACCCCCTGCAGCTGATGTTGCTGATGCTCCCATTGAAGGAAAAGTAGCAACTGAACTGAGTGTAGGACAAAATATTAATATTCTTCTGCAAAAATGAACTCAGGAGTCATTGAAAAATCTGATTCTTTGGGATGCACATGGAAGAGTTTATATTTAAAGTAAATAAGACAATGCTGGGTTTATATTACATTAAGTCCAAAACTTCAGACAGTCTTCTTGGGGAGGATTGCTGTGTGGCCATAATCTCATTCTACAGTAATTGGGATCATATCTGGAGAATGCAGCTAACATTCAGATTCACTTGAGTCCACACTGTTCAGTCAGCACTCAGGATCCTTGTTGGGAGACTTTGTAGAGTTCAGATTAGGTAATGGATGTGTGTACCTCACTGATGGAATTCATTCTTGCTACTATAATGTGTGACTTTTTTTTTGGCTTTGCTAAAACCATCATCTGGGGACTTACTGGAAACCTTATAAATGGTCATAGTATCTTGCACAACATTGCTTCTAACCAAGGAACCCCTGTTAGATAATGGGTTATTGCAGATGAGAATCATTGATCTTGTCATGTGATAGCCAATACCCAGAAGCAGCTGGCCTTATAGAATAGTGAAATGACCTAATATAGTTCATTCATACCTCCAGTTAAGGAAATGCTTTCAATATAAAGTGCTGCCTGTAAGATTAAGAATATTCTTTGAACCAGCTCAATAAATGAGGCAGTTCTTCTTTTAGTCAGAATACATGAGTCAGGGAACTAAGTAATAGAATTGAAGCTGGAATATCTCACGGATACTCAATGACCTTCTACAATTTTTGCTTCATGTCTTCATTGTATAGAAAACTAAATACCCAATAAAGGAATTCTAGCACTAAGAGATTAATAGTCTTGCTGTATTTGGAGCTTAGGCTCGCAGCTGGTCATTGCAACTCAGGAGGTCATTGGGTAGACAGGCACACAACAGAATTTTGCTTTTAGACAGTATGCCCAACACATACATTCATTCATGACTAATGGCCCCACCCTATCTCTTTTCTAGCTGCCACTGTGGTGAGCATTGCATGTGCTCTGGCTGAAATGTGGGGTTCTTGGAAACTGAATCAGCTCATTCCATACAAAGCTTGCCCACTCCTGGACTTTTATTTATCAAAATCCTATTAAATAAGAAAAACATGCCCCAGGGTGATACCTTTCTGCTCCTCTCCAAATCAAAGATGTTGATTCAATTTTACAAAACAATTCTGTGACCACGAGGAGTTGTTTATGTAGGCAATATAGGTATTTTTTTCTGTTAATAAATATTGAATTGATATATTTTATTTTAAAGAATTAATAATATATTATAATGCTATAATTTATTTTCATTTTATTTATAATGATTCTATTTATAAATGATGCCAATCTTTTCAAAGTAACTGATGGCCAACAGATGTCCTTTGTCTTCTTTCAGCCATTTTAAGACAGTAATTTTGTACCTGATCTCATTTGGATCTCAAACTATGCTTAAAGAGGCTTATTTTTATGCTATAAGAAATTAAACAGATTTAGATGCATAAAAGGGCTCCACTGCCAATTGCTATGATATATTGTAATATATAGTTACCATTTCAAACACAGTAATTATACATCAGGAACTTGCCCCATGCACAGAATCTTGAGTTATTAATGCAGTTACAGTCTCTAACAGAAATGAAATTATTCTCATTTTACAAATGAAGAAATAGCACCCCAGAGAGAGCGGAGCCCCTAAAAGTAAACCCTAACCAGAATGATACTGAAATATAGTAACAGAAAAGAGAAATTACCCTTCTCCAATGGATATGTCAATTCTATTTCAGGGTTTCTTAACCTTGGCGTGGTGGTTATTTTGGTCTAGGCCAAGCTTGTCCAATCCACTTTGTTTGTTCTGTTTTGTTTTAGACTTTTAGCAGTCTAAAGCCATGGATTTTAGTTTCTGTCTCTAGTGATAAGTGGAAAAGATAGATGAGGAAGGGGCTTTACTGGCTTAGCCAGAAACAGAAACTAAAAACCCATGACTATATTCCCTCCCTTGGACTTGGACACCCCTGAACTCTAGACTCTATACCGTTCTCTGCTGTGGGGGCTCTGGAGTGCCCCACAGGTTGAGAGTACATGGTAGGAGGTTGAGCAGTGCCCCTGGCCTCATACCTGTAGGTGTCAGTTCCAACTCCTCAATTGCAACAACCAGACATGTCTTCAGATATTGCCAAATGTCCCACAGTGGGTAGAACTATCCCTTTTGAGGGCCACTGCTCTGTATAAAAACCATAAAACTTGGAATTTATGTAAAATATGTCATTGACGATATCCATTGCCTTCACTCCATAATAATGTACACTAAAAATGCTAGATCAATATGGCAACTAAGCCAAAGAGTATGAGTCCTCCATAGCATTCAGTCGATGATCAGGCACCGGAAAAGCCTCTCTTCTGATGACACTCATAGCCCTCTTCAGAGTGCAAAATAGTCTCAAATTTTGTCATGTCCTCCAGCACTGGTAGAGCACAAACCTTGAAAATAAATGATCTATTTCTTAAAAGGTGCTGTGTCCTGACTCCTAAAGTTGTCCAGGAAAATGGCCTCAGTACCACAAATCTATGAAATCCTGAAATATTTTGTAGAAGCCCTCTTATTATAATTCCACCAGGAAACCACTTTCTCTCATTGAAAACTACCAGAAATATACAGTACCCAGTATTCAAATTAGTTTTTGAAAACTCATGCTAGACAAAATTCTAAAGAAAGATACTTAGATTAAATGGTGCTTGAGTGCCATGTCAATCTGGTGTTTTCAGAGTACACTGTCTTGGAGTGAGGGGGTAGGCACTGCAAAGGGAATTGAATAAATTAAATATTTAAAAATATGAAAAAGTGGTAAATAGCTTGTTGAGGGTAGAAGGCCCACAGTTTAAACTTATGCTATTCTCTATTAATCAGGGTTCCCCAGAGAAAAAGAATCAAAATGTTGGAAGGATACACAGATAGACAGGTAGATAGATAAAAGAACTAGTTAGCTAAACAATACATAGATGATAGATGGATATATACATAGATGATATACAGATGATATATAGAGAGAGAGAGGAAGAGAGAGAGAGAGAGAGAGAATGGAGATTTATTATAGGAATTAGCTGAGAAGTCCCATGACCTGTCACCTGCAAGCTGGAGACCCAGGAAGCTGATGGTGTATTTCAGTCTGTGTCTAAAGGCCTGAGAACCAGGCATGGCTGCTGGTATAAAGTCCTGGAATCTGAGAACCTGACAACCAAGAGCTCTGAGTCCAAGGGCAAGAGAAGATGGATGTCCCAGCTCAAGAAGAGTGAATTTGTCTTGCTTCTCCTTTTTTTCCCCATTCAGTCCCTCAATGAATCGAATTATACCCACCTACATAGATGAGGGTATCTTCTTTCTTCAGTCTACTGATTTGACTTTTAATCTCTCCTGGAACACTCTCAGAGAAACACCTAGAAATACTGTTTACCAGCTAACTGGGCTCTCTGAGCCCAGTCAAGTTGACACATGTAATTATCCATCACATCCACACTGGGTAGGACACACACGTGGAGGAAATGTCTGTCTGTGCCTTCTAATAGAACATGACAGCATCATTGGAACATATTGCAATGACGGTTACTCCTTGGTATTTCTGCATTGTTAAGAGTTTTGTAGTATCTCTTAGGGATACCTTCAATTCTGTCTTCCTTGAGCAGATGTTTATCTTTATTCCTTACCTGTAGACCACATCATCTAAGATCAGGAAAATTCTCTTTCTTGCTGAAAATAGCCACACAGTTAAAATGAAATGCTGCAGGTTTCTACAAACAAGCCACTTGTAATGGAAATATTCCTATAGCGTCAATTAATATGCAGAGATCATTGTAATTACTAATCCATTATCATGAAACTGTGTGGCCCAGCTAGAGGTTTGGAATGGAACCAGAGCAGTGATTTATTCGGAATGTAATATTTTGATGGCACCTACCTGTTTCTTTATAAATTACACTCCTATCAGGATTGCAAATATTCTGCTACCCATGAAGTTCTCTGGAAAACAACATTTCAGGAGGTTTTGTTAATCTTATTTTTGCTTTTTGAAATATTTTTTTCCAGGTTGAATGATGGAGGGTATTATATTTTACCACTGTGCTCTACCAGACTTAGATTTTTCAAGAGGAATACAAAGAGAGGAAATTATTATATCATGCTGATGTTGGCCTTAATTCATTTAGGTATCCATCAACAAAACATTTTTGAGTTGTGGTGATAAATTTTACCATGATCAGAGAGAATTAATGGGAAATCTATGAAAAATGGCTAATAACAAGCATAGACAACAGATGACATTTCTTTGCTTTTTTTGCCCTCCCCTTCCTCCCTCCAAGATTGTGCCATTGCACTCCAACCTGGGCGACAGAGTGACACTCTGCCTCAAAACCAAAAACAAAAGAAAAATATGCCCATGGGCAGGAGGATAAGTTCTATAATACTGTAGAGGTACCCACTGATGGGTATGAAGTCACTACAATGACCTTCCCATAGATTGAGATTTTTGTCTTTGCAGAATGTAAAATAATCAGCAAGACTTCCAATCAGATAGGCACTGACAATTCATTCTCCAACCAACCTCAACAGGTATATTTAGGGTAACATAGAAGATAATCCAGGATAGTTGAATTGTTTGATCCCTACTCATCTTGCTAGCCTCTTTGAAGGCTTGAGGGGACAACCAGATTTTCCTATCCATGTGCCTTATGTCTCCAGAAATGCCAATGTCACCACTTTGGGTCAACCATGAATGTTGTTTATATCTTTTGGATACTTTTTTTTGTAAATTGGAGATTTGTTTTTTTTAAGATGGATTTCTTATTAGTACTATTGTTTATAGAATATAAACAGCAATCTATTGTCAGACCAATGCATAGCAGATATCCCTTCCTAGCCTGTTGCTTAGCATTCTACTTTTTACAAAGTTATTTTTCTATATATATTTGCTTAATCAATATTTTAATTTATGGTTTGTACTCTGATTTTCCTGATTAGAGATTCATACATGCCGTGCTATCAGCAGCAGCTCATTGCTTTGATCAATGTGTATAGAATTATATTTGCTATTCATTTTCTTTCACATTTTGATGAGTGGCTTTCTCTAGTTTTACCTCTTGATTTGAGTGTTTACCATATTTGTTTTCATTTTTGAGACATCCACTTTGGCCTATGTATTTATTTCTAGGAATTGCAATAGCTGTATCTGCCATGTTTTGGGAAGTAGAATTTTTTTATGTTTCCTTATAATTTCCCTTGTGATTTCACTGTATCATATAGCTTATTAAGAAATGCAATGTTTTTAGTTTCCAAACATGTCATATGTTTTGTTTTGTTTCATTTTTTTCCATTTTCGATTCCTAATATAAGTACATTATTTTCAGAGAACATGATCTATCTAAGTGCATTTCAGACTTTAATGTATTTGTGAAACTCTCAGGGATTGGGTTAAAAACACAGATCTGACTCAGTCATTCTAAGATGGGAGCTATGATTTTGAATTTTTAGAAAATTCTGGCTCTCATGCCTGTAGTCCCAGCACTTTGGGAGGCTGAGGCAGGTGGATTAAGCCCTGGAGTTTGAGACCAGCCTGGGTAATATGGCACATTTGTAAAAAATAATACAAAAATTGACAGGGCATAGTGGCAAGCATCTGTAGTCTCAGCTACTCTAGAGGCTGAGACAGGAGGATTGCTTGAACCCAGGAGGTCAAGTCTGCAGTGAGCAAAGATTGTGCCACCGCACTTCAGCCTGGGTGACAAAGTGAGATCCTTTATCAGAAGAAGAAGAGGAAGAAGAAGAAGGAGAAGGAGAAGGAGACAAAGAAGAAAAAGAAGAAGAGAAGAAGGAGGAGGAGGAGGAAGGAGAAAAAGAAAAGGAAGAAGAAGAAAAGAAGAAGAAGAGAAAGAAGAAGAAAAAGAAAAAAGAAGAGGAAGAAGAAGAAAAGAAGAGGAAGAGGAATAGGAAGAGGAAGAAGAAGAAGAAGGAGAAGAAGAGGCTAAGGTGATGTGAAGCCTGTTGGAATACTTCAAGTAGCCAGGACACATATATTAATAGTTCCTTTGGAACTAAACATATGTTCAACTTTAAAACTGGGCTAGGTGATTTAGGAAATTATATGTAATATATGTAATACACTCCCCATTTCTTAGATCTAGGGCTTTTAACATCTCTGTTAGATCAAGTTTGTTATGAAGGAAAATCCTCAGATTTCTGGCATGAGGAACTGAGTGGATGAAGGCTGACATTTATGAAACTGGAGAGGATAGAAGTGAAGAAAATACAAGCTTTTGGCCAGGTGCGGTGGCTCACACCAGTAATCCCAGCACTTTGGGAGGCCAAGGCGGGCAAATCACTTGAGATCAGGAGTTCGAAAACAGTCTGACCAACATGGCGAAACTCTGTCTCTACCAAAAATACAAAAATTAGCTGTGTGTGGTGGCAGGTGCCTGTAATCCCAGCTACTTGGGAGGCTGAGGCAGGAGAATCGCTTGAACCCAGCAGGCAGAGGTTGCAGTGCACTGAGATCGTGCCATTGCACTCCAACCTGGGCAACAAGAGTGAAACTCCTTAAAAAAAAAGAAAATACAAGCTTTGTGTGGGCTATGGAGTGGTGCAAGGATAGCCACGTGCCAAGTTCAAGTGTGCAGATGTACAGCTAAGAGACATCAGAACTACAAGCAGGTGTGGTGTGGGTGGGGAACAGATATAAACATATACAAGATAATTATTTAATCATTTAAGGACAAAGTTTAGATGGAACCAGGCCATGGGAAGCACTAGCAATTAAAAGTAAAGAAAGGGGGTTGCCAAGAAAAAGACTTGGACAGAGTCTAACAGAGGTGTGAGACAAGGAGGCAGATTTTACACACTCAGTAGGCTGAGAGCTCAGAATGCTTCCAGGAGGAGGGAGACGTCAATTGAGTCCAATACTGTGGCAAAGCTCAAGCCAGATCAGCACAGATAGTTGGATTGATAGAAAGGAGGTTATTGCTGACATTGACAAGGCCAAGTTAATTAGAGAGGCATCCCCGAATGTAAGATGGACCAAAGTTCAAGATCAAGGTAAGATAGGTTGCAGGTAAGATCAATGGCAAGGTAAGGGAGGAAAACCAGTTCCTATGGACACTTCATCTCTGTTAGTCAGTTCGGGCTACTATGACAAAACACCAAGGATTGGATGACTTACTAACAACAGATATTTGTTGCTCACGGATCTAGAGGCTGGAAGTCCAAGATCAAGGTGTGGCAGATCCAGTGTCTGGTGTGGACCCCTTCCTGGTTAATAGAGAGTACCTTCTTGCTGCTTCCTTACATGGTGGGAGGGGTGAGGGAGCTCTCTGAGGTCCCTTTCATAAGAGAAATAATCTCACTGATGAGGCTCCACCTTCATGACCTCATCACCTCCCAAAAGCCCACCTCCTAAAATCATCACCTTGAGGGTTAGCTTTCAACATATGAATTTTGGGGAGACATAAACATTCAGACCATAGCACCATATGACATGCTTTATGAGAAGATAAAGAAATGGGACAGTATCTGAGTGAAATGTGGCATCTAAACTTCAATGGTGGTGGTTTTGTGGCTGCTTTGAGTTGAGAGACACATGTGTAAACTTATGGAATGACCCATCAGAGAGACCATGGGAATCAGGGGAGAGGACTTACTTGGGGGACCTTCAATAAGGCAGGCGTTGGTGGGATGCAGACCACAGAAACAAAGGCTTCTCTTGGAGTAGAGCCCAGATGCTCCTACCACGTTGGGAGGCAGAGAGGAAGGTAGCAATGTAGTTTCCAGTTTTGGGGACACAGCTTTATTTTCTCATTTAATATGTAGCAAAGTCATAAGCTGAAATTGAAGGAATCTTTGGGTTAGAGGATGAGAGAGGTTGTGAAGGGGCAAAAATAGAAAAAGAAATTTACTGGGTATATGAATTTGCTAGGGCTTCTGTAGCAAAGCCCCACAGACTGGGTGGCTTAAACAACAGACATTTATTCTCTCTTTATCTTGGAGGCTAGAAGTCTGAGATCAAGGTATCAGAAGTGTTGGTTCCTTCTGGGTAGGAGAATCTACTCCATCTACTGTACACCTCTGTTCTCTCTCCAGGTAGTTCTTGGAAATCCTTGGTGGTCTTTGACTTGTAGATATGAAACCATCCCTATAAACTATAAAACTAGCCAGGGAAGAAAGGAGGGGGAGAAACAAAACTAAACTAAGCCTGTAGCATGCTCTCTTATAAGTGGAAGTTAAGCACTGGGTAGTCATGGACACAAAGAAGAAAATAATAGACGCTAGGGATTACTGTAGGAGGAAGGAATAAGAGGGGCAAGAGCTGATAAACTACTTATTGGGTGCTATGTTCACTACCTGGCTGTAATATGCCCTGTAACAAACCTGCACATGTACACCCTGTATCTACAATAAAAGTTTAATTAAAAACAAAGAGGAAGAGCAACCAGAGCTCTCCTCTCTCCGCCATGAGAGGAGATAATGAGAAGGCTCCATCTAAACCAGGAAGTGAGTCCTCACCAGGAACCAAATCTCTCATGCTATGACCTTAAATTTCCAGTCTCTGGAACCGCCAGAAATAAGTGTCTGTTACACATGCACACACATGTTTATTGCGGTACTACTCACTATAGCAAACACTTGGAACCAATCCAAATGTCCATCAATGATAGACTGAATGAAGAAAATGTGGCATATTTACACCATGGAATACGATGCAGTCATAAAAAAGGATGAGTTCATGTCCTTTGCAGGGACATGGATGAAGCCAGAAACCATCACTCTCAGCAAACTAACAGAGGAACAGAAAACCAAACACTGCATGTTCTCACTCATAAGTGGGAGTTGAACAATGAGAACACATGGACACAGGGAGGGAAACATCATACACTGTGGCCTGTTGGGGGCTGGGGGGCTAGGGGAGGGATAGCATTAGGAGAAATAGCTAATGTAGATGACGGGTTGATGGGTGCAGCAAACCACCATGGCACGTGCATACCTATGTAACAAACCTGCACGTTCTGCACATGTATCCCAGAACTTAAAGTATATATATAGAAAAAAGAAATAGGTGTCTGTTGTTTAAGCCCCCCAGATTGTGGTAATTTATTATAGAAGCCCAAGTTGACTCATACAGAGATTAGGACCTCAATATACAAATTTTGGGGAACACAATTCAACCGATAACATGGGGAAAGGGTCTTTGAATTTCTGATGAGCACCCATGTAATTGCTGCAAGAAATTTGTGAATCATCAATCAACACCTATTATATTGGCTGGATCATTTTATTTTTGCAATGTCTGGCCACTTACCTGCTGATGAATAACATGTGAGGGTTTATATTTGGGTTTGAAGTATGTGCACAGAAGAATCAGAAAAGCCAGTGGTTTGAGATGGCAGGCAAGGTATTGACTGAAATGTAAATCATGGTATTTGACCTGTGAAACATGGAAATACATATAGATTGGAGTGTGAATAATGGGGAGGAGGTCAGTTGGAGACAAAATAAGTGTAAGTCTGCTGTGGGTTGAATTGTGCGCCTGAAAAAGATATGTCTGAGTCCTAACCCCACAGTACTTAAGAACGTGACCTTATTTGGAATTCATATGTTTACAAATGTCATCAAGTCAAGACGAAGTCATTAGGTTGGGCTTTAATCCAATGTGAATAGGAGAAGAGACCCTGAGAAAGATAGGCTTATAGGGAATATGATGTAAACATAGGCACACAGAGGAGAAGGTCATGTCATGGCAGAGACAGGGATTGGAGTAATGGATCTACATGCCAAGGAACAGCAAGGATCTTTTCTAGAGTCTTCAGAGGGAGAATTGTCCTGCTGACACCTTAACTTTGCGCTGACCTCTACAAGTGTGAGAGAACCCACTTCTGTTGTCCCAAGCCATTAAATTTGTGGTACTTTGTTATGAGAGTCACAGGAAGTTTAAAGTTTGCAAAATGCTCTTCCAGATTCTTTGAGCCTCACAGCTACTGCCAGGAACATGAGGTAGTGTCTTAGTTCATTTGTGTTGCTGTAAAAAAGTGCCTGAGGCTGAGTAAGTAATTTATTTTAAAAAAGAGGTTGATTTGGCTCATATTTCTGCAGGTTGGACAGGAAGCATGGCACTAGCATTTGCATTGGATGAGGGCTTCAGGCTGCATCCACTCGTGGTAGAAGACGAAGAGGAGCTACTACTACTGAATTTGGTACAGAGCCCACTGAGAGGATTTGGTTAACAGATGCACACTTGCCTGCTATAGCTTGGATATTTGACCCTCTAAACCTCGTGTTGAAATTGTTCCCCAGTGTTAGAGGTGGGGAGGTGTTTGGGTCATGGGAGTGGATTTCTCAAAAATGGCTTGGTGCTATCCTCATAATAATGAGTTCTCATTCTGTTAGTTCCTGCAAGAGCTCGTTGTTAAAAGAGCCTGGCATCTGCCTCCTCTCTCTCTTGCTTCCTCTCTCACAGTGTACTCTGCACTTGCTGGCTCCCCACCCCTTCTGCCATGTGTAGACACTTCCAGAAGCAGACACTGGTGCCATGCTTCTTGTACAGACTTCAGAAGTGAGAGCTAAATAAACCTATTTTCTTTATAAATTATTCAATCTCTTGTATTTCTCTATAGCATGAATGGACTAAGACACTGCCATAAGTTCCTGGAGATTGTTTTGAGGCTCACAGAAGAATTTGGAAAAACATTTTGGTAACTGTAAAGTATTCCATACACTGTTTATTATCACAGGCAAATGGAGCATTTATAAAATTTTGGGTAACAGATATGAAAATTAAAACAAATTAGAATCAATACTAATTTTCTTTAAAATCTGACATGACAAATTTATGTATAAATATTCCATTCATGTATGTGTGTGTGTGTATATATATATATATATATTTTTTTTGGTGCTAAACTATGCAATTGTACCCACCAACATTTCCAGATTCAGAAATGGTGAGACCTTGTCTGTAGATTCAGTATGACCCTCTTCTGGGCAGTGGTTTATTGAGCAAGGTAAACACTTTGAGCAAGGTTAACAGAACTGCACAGTCAGCTAAGGCACAAGGAGCATCAGTTATTAAAATGTCAATTTCTATGCATCTTTTAATCTAAATTGACAAATAAATTATAGTTATTAACACTTAACATGGACATCTAAATTAATGCACACACTACGTCCTGAGCATTTAAAAATACTATTAATTCATTCACATTTTATTCTTTTGGACATTCTGGTTTGGGTGTGAGCTTGCTGGCATACACAATCTATTTGACCCAAAGCACAGGGATCTTTCTATAAGTAAAATAACATTCAACTTTTGGACTGCATGCTCCAATTTTGATAGGGCTGGTGAAGAAAAGGCTTCAAGGCCGTGGATCTAGTTTAGTATGGAACATAGAAGGGCAAATTCCCAGGATCTGTCCCTCCTCTTCTATAGGGACTGTTAGCTCCTCATGCCTCCAAATCTAACTTTAAACAAAGACAGCAGAGTTTAAATACAAAGGGTCACAGGACTGCCCTGAAAATATTTTTGTAGTTTTGAAATGCAACACTCAAGCTAAGCCCCACTCAATGCACCTTCCTGAAAGGTGAAAAATGTAAATGACCATGAGTTTGAAATGACAACTCTCAGAAAGGTCAAAGCAAACAGTTCTCTGTGAAAAACAATTTACATAGCAAATGATGCATTAAATGATGATTCGACTTTCGTTGATGATAATCATAGTGTAATAAGAATAATCTCTCAAAAAGTAGACTTGCTCTGAACGTGAACATAGCCTGTACATGCAAATTTGCATTAAAACATAAATTTATGTAAGTGTACACTTGGTTAAGATAGGTGCGAATGTTCCTGCCAGATTCATTTTGAGGTTTATTTAACTAACGAAATCTAACAGATGGTTTTTCTGCAGTATGTGTTTCATCTATTTCATGTAAATCTATTGCTTTGTCATTTCTTTTTTTCATTTCATGATTTGGTAACCATGGTGGCTTTCCGGCACTTTCATCAGTGAATTGAGTGGTGGCTAAGAGCCAATAAGACCTTAAGAGCCAATAAGACCTGGCTTCTACTAACTGCGAAAACTTAGAAATTTTACTAAACCTTTCTGAGCTCCAATCTATTAACTGGAAATGGGATAACAAAGTTCCCAATTCATTGTTGTGCAAATAAACTAAAAATGCATGGCCTAGCATAAGGTAAACACTGAATAAGTTATCATTATGCCTATAGAACTTTGAGTTGTATATTCTACTTGGCATATAAATTTATGATGCTGACTTGTATGATCAGAAATAAATCTCTTCTCTGCCAGTGTATCCTAAGTTTTCTTACTCATGATTTTGATCCTAGCAGTGTAGACAAATAATTAAACACTACATTAAAATTTGTTAGGAATAGTAGGACTGCTCTGTCCCAAAGAGGATGCTGTTTAGGGCATATTGTCAAGGATATAAACTAAAACCTTGAGAGCTGACCTTCATTATTTTAGGTTACCAGAATCCTAAGAGCAAGTGTGAAGATTGAAAGTGTGCAAATACAGAGACCCACAAAGCATAGTTAAAGAAGTGGTACACATATACACCATGGAATACTATGCAGCCATAAAAAATGATGAGTTCATGTCCTTTGTAAGGATATGGATGAACCTGGAAACCATCATTCTCAGCAAACTGACACAAGAACAGAAAATCAAACACCCCATGTTCTCACGCATAGGCGGGTGTTGAACGATGAGAACACATAGACACAGGGAGGGGAGCATCACACACTGGGGTCTGTCTGGGTGGAAATAGTGGAGGGACAGCAGGGGGTGGGGAGTTGGGGAGATATAGCATGGGGAGAAATGCCAGATATAGGTGATGGGGAGGAAGGCAGCAAACCACAGTGCCATGTGTGTACCTACGCAACAATCTTGCATGTTCTTCACATGTACACCAAAACCTAAAATGCAATAAAATATATATTTAAAAAAAAGGAAGTGGTAGGAAGTGAACTTTTATCATTTAAATCAATATTCAATGCACATCTTCATGTTTGATGTGGTCAGGCATAGGGTATTTAGATTATCAATCAAGATAAGTGTCAAAGATCATTCAACTATTGATCTGGAACAGAGTTGCGTAGGTTTTGAGCTGGGGTGGTTACTAATAGTGAGGAAGGTCTGTGTCTAGTAAGCAGATTTGCCACTGTGTGTTTACCATGGATGCAAAACACCAGAGGGAATGAGGCCGGAAACATGATTCTTCCTGGGCTTGGAGAAAGTAAAATGCATTAGCTTCCTTTTCGTCCTTCTATTATTTATTTATTTTTTTTTAAATAAGAGAGCATACCTACATATGCCTTGTATTTATTTATTTTTATTTTATAAATGTATGGGGTACAAGTGCAATTTTATTACATGCATAGATCGCATAGTGGTGAAGTCAGGGCTTTTAGGGTATCCATCATCCAAATAATGTACATTTCACCCACTCCCTTCCACCCCCACTTCTGAGTCTCCAGTGTCTATTCATCCACCCTCTATGTCCATATGTACACATTCCTTAGTTCCCACTTATAAGTGAGAACATGTGATATTTGTCTTTCTGTGTTTCACTTAAGATAGTGGCCTCCTGTTCCAACCATGCAGCTGCAAAAGGCATGTCTGCATTCTTTTTTGTGGCTGTGTAGTGTTCCATGGTGTATATGTACTACATTTTCTTTATCCAAACCTCCATTGATGGACGCTTAGGTTGATTCCATATCTTTGCTATTGTGAATAGTGCTATGACAAGCGTATGAGTGCAGGTATCTTTTTGACACAATGATTTCTTTTCCTTTGGGTAGATACCCAGTAGTGGGATTGCTGGATCAAATGGTAGTTCTCTTTTTAGTTATTTGAGAAATTTCCATACTGTTTTCCATAGATATTGCACTAATTTACATTATTGCCAGCAGTGTATAAGCATTCCCTTTTCTCTGAATATTCACCAACATGTGTTATTTTTGACTTTTTAATAGTAGCCATTAGGACTGGGGAAAGATGATATCTCATTGTGGTTTTGATTTGCATTTCTCTGATGATTAGTGATGAGCATATTTTCATATGCCTGTTGGCCATTTGTATGTCTTCTTTTGGAAAATGTCTTTTCATGTCTTTTGCCCACTTTTTAATAAAATTGTTGTTTTTTTTTTGTTGTTGCTGTTGTTGAATTGTTTATATATTGTATAATCCGTTTTTATGCTGCTGATAGACACACCCGAGACTGGGCAATTTACAAAAGAAAGAGGTTTAATTGGACTTACAGTTCCATGTAGGTGGGGAAGCCTCACAATCATGGCAGAGGGCAAGGAAGAGCAAGTCACATCTTGCATGGATGGCAGCAAAGAGAAAGCTTGTGCAGGGGAATTCCTCTTTTTAAAACCATCAGATTTTGTGAAACTTATTCACTGTCATGAGAACAGCATAGGAAACACTTACTCCATGATTCAATTACCTCCCACCAGGTCCCTCTCACAACATGTGGGTATTTGAGATGAGATTTGGGTGGGGACACAGCAAAACCATACCATATATTTTGAATATTAGTCCCTTGTCTAGGTTTTGAGGTCCTTAATTCTCCACCTGAAGTTGTGGAAGATGAGCTCATGGGAATAAAATACTTAACTTGCTGCCTTCTTTTTTATCCTGGATGAAAGGGAAAATTCTACCACCCTTCATTACTCAGAAAGGTTAGGTTCTGGTGGAGAAAGGCACATTTTTCTGGCACTTGGAAGTAAGTGTCGTGTCCTCTACTTAATTTGAAGCACTATTTTTATTTTTCATTCCCTCTCAAGGAACACCAGATGCTGCAATTTAAAACTAGTGATTCCCATCCCCCCCCCCCCACCAATAGCTTTAAGCGGCATTACAGATATGGTTCATATGTTCAGGATCAAGGATCTGATAGATTCTTGGGCCTTGGTTTCTTAAATGACATTCATGAAGGAAGAGATTCTGGAAAAGAACAGGCCAAAGGTAGCGTGAGAATGGCTCCCATTGCAGACAGATGCTCAGCTAAGAAAGACTGAAATGGTCTTTTCCATGCCCACTTCCAGTAGGGTTAAAATTGCCTGGAAGAAAATGCCGAATTTCTGTCTGTACTAAGAAAACAATAACAGCAAAGCTGGTGATGGGAGTTAAAAAAACAGAATGCAAGAAGAAAAGGATGAATTAAGTGAGCTTTGATTTATGTATCAGATGGGACACTACTGGGACACTGGGCTAGGATCAACTTCTAGCTCCTGCAGGGCATGGAGATTTTGCATACTGTTTAGAAAGGTGGTCTCCAATCTGTGGGGCTACCTTGTCAAGATGCAATAAGACTTGGAGACTACAGCTCCAGAGAGTAAAAAATGAATCACTCTTCCCCATGATGGCTTTCAAAGAATTGAGGGTTACCACCTGTGCATGGTGTCCATCTCTGAGGAAGGATGGTATGAGTCTGAGTTTGATTCACTCACAGTGATCCTACTAACCAGCCAGCCAGAGGCATAACTGCAGGGTTGAGACAACAGAGCATCATCCTACATTTTAAGATGCGGCCCAACAAGTGGGGAGATTTTACCGAAGGGTGTTACCCATAAGAGTGAACTCTCTTAGCATTTCCGTAAGCAAACTGCTGCTGTCAGCTCAAAACCAGCATGGTAGGATCACCTATCAATACAATAACATCGGGCTCGTGGAAATCCACCAATATCTTTTAGGATTGGAGACAGTGCTGGCTATGAGCTGCCTCTTGAAAATGGCCCCATTGAGATTAGATCATGCCAAATGCTCTTGGTGGAGAATAAGAAGCTGGTGGGTAATCAGAGGAGGAACTTACTTTGATTTACACTCAAGGAAACCTCAAAGGCTGCTGCAGTGTACAGGTGTTAATCTCCACTGCGGCTTAGGCAGCTCCAGTCTGTGATCATCTCCCTGGCTATCTTGACAGTTTCCAGAGAAGCGCATCGTTTAATTTTTACAGTGTTGTATCTGGCTACTGCACCTTATCAATCCAAACACGTTCGGCAGGTGTTTTTGTTGTAAAGTCAATCCATACTTGTGACCCAGTGATGTGTCAAACATAGGAGGCAACTGGCTAAATGGGAAGGGGCAGATTGTGTTGCAAAGATTGTTGACAGTATTTTCCCAAAGGGGAGACAAACAGATTTGAATTGATGCTGTTGTGGGGTTTTATATTTTCTATGATATTATTGCCAATATATCTATAGGAGCTTTATAGACAATGTTGCTGTAATCCTTGGGTAATATTTTCAAGCTCTTCTAAAATGCATCAGTGAAAGATGAAACAAAATGCTGCACATGGAAACTGTGAAAGCAGTTGGGGAGAAATCTTCATTTCTTTTAAATCAGACCTCAGTTTCACAGACTTGTTCTTATGTCAGATGTAAATAATTATTATTATATTGTATTATTTATATATTATACCCTATGTATTTATACATAAACATATTGATATATTTTACTATAATATACATTATTATAATTATCAGTTATTTTAATGTCTCAGAATATTTTCTATTGCATATTTTTAACATATCTTCTCAATTAATTTTGGTGTATGCTGCAGTTTATTAGTTTTATATATCACAAGTATAACTTATTTTTAATAAATAAGTTGAATAGTTATCCATGCTATCATATTAACTCATATATATTTATATATTAATTAATCATTTTATAGCATATAGTATTGTATATTATGCATTTATAAATTATCATGTGTTTTTATTATATTGTGCGAGTTTTATATTGTCAGGAGTATCACTTATTCTTGTTACTTGCAAATAATTCTTAATATGTATTATATACTATATTAATTATAATTGTTAGTATGTATAATGTATATTATATATTATGTATACTATATTAATTCTAATTATTAGTATATATTATGTATTGCTATATATTATAGAATATGTTATATAATACACTAAGTATAATTATATATTATTATACTATAATTATAATTAATATAACATATATTAGTTTTGCATATCATATATTTATTATATAATTTACGCATCTATTATGTATGATATTATTATAAGTGTCACTTATTCTTATTATATATTCTACTATTTTATATGATGTATGATATTATGAGTATCATGTGTTCTCTATAAGTCATTTGCAATTAATTATATAGTTACTCTATTATTATATACAATTTAATTAGTTTATATGAAAGTAGTTTGTAGTCACATAAGTCTAGTGAAAAGGCTCTGGTCACTATATTGTCAATACCTAATGCACTTGTAAAAAGTGACTCTATTAACGTGAATGATCCTGACCAGTGAGCTTTTGAATAATTTCCCTTCAAGAGCTAACCTTTGGACAGTGAATAAACATGTCCTACATGTAATGTCCATTACTAATATGGGTAAATGTTCAGAGCAAGGAAACTCCGTTCAGCAGAGTGATGTCTTCCAGTCCTCTGCACTATCCCTATGACGGAGCCCTGGGTAAAGCCTAGGGTGTGGTCAACTCCCGAGTGTCATCTTGGTCTCTCACCCTCTGTAGCCTTCTCCTTATAGTTCCTCAAAACATCAAGCTCTTTCTTTTCATAGAAGAAATCAGGCTCTTTCTCTCTCTCTCTGAACAGGAGACTTTCTGTGCTGAATCCTTTTCTCTTTCCGCCTTTGCAGAGTTAAATTTTATTTCCTATAGAACTAACCACAAAGTAAGATCCCTTAGGGCCAGGTACTCTCTCTGTGTTCTTATTGTGTAGTCTTTATTTTCCTTCATCTGTTCCCTTGCTGTTGGTAATCCTGTGGTTATGTGTGATTATATTCTAGGAGTGAACCTCCGTGGCTCAACTGTAAGCTCCAAGGAAGCATAGATGATATCTCTATTTGCTCTGCCTTTGTCTTTAGACCCTGGGTTTTCAGTAGGAATCTACTAAAAAGAATGAGTGAGGAAAGTGTCAGTTTCAGGAGATGGAAAGGAAAATATGACATTGTCCCTGCTGTGGTGGAGTGTGTCCTCATCTTATTCCCTGGAACTTCAGGATGGGATCTTATTTGGAGAGAGAGAGGATCTTTGCAATGGTAATTAAGTAAAAGATCTTGAGAGGAAATCATTCTGGATTAGAGTGACTCCTAATTACAATGATAGGTGCCATTCTAAAAGACAAGAGGAGACAGTCACAGAGGAAAGGCCACGTGGAGACTGAGGCAGAGACTTGAAAAATGCAGCTGCAAGCCCAGGCATGCCTGGAGCACCCAGGAGCTGGGAGAGGCAGGAAGGATCCTCCCTTAGAGCCTCCAGAGGGAGTGTAACCCTGCCCACACCTTGATCCAGACTCCCACCTCCAGAACTGAAAAAACTTGTTCTGTTAAACCATGTCATTTGTGATAATTTGTTTCAGCACAATCAGAAACTGGTATACTACCCCAGGTGATTTAATTGACGAAATAACACATTTCTTTCTCCTTATTCTTCTCCCCAGCACAGCCAATAAGGCTAAGGAGGAATTGAAGGAGCAGCAAGCAAGCTATTTGTTCTATTGAAGAGATCAACTGTCACTATCGAAAATGTATTCCTTTTTTTGTTTTTTGAGACAGGGTCTCACACTGTTGCCCAGGCTGAAGTGCAGTGGCACCATCACAACTCAATGCAGCCTTGATTTTCTGCTGGGCTCAAACGGTCTCCTGCTTTAGTATCCCAAGTAGCTGGGACTACAGGTGTGCACCACCACACTGAGCTAATTTTTGTATTTTTGGTAGAGATGGGGTTTCTCCATGTGGCACAGGAGTCTTGAACTCCTGAGCTCGAGTGATCTACCTGCCTCAGTCTCCCAAAGTGCTGGGATGATAGGTGTGAGCCACCATACCCAGCCTGAAACTGTATTCTGAGATCAGTTCTACTTTGGGCCAGTTATTTATTAAAACATCTTTCATGTGGCACTACGCCTTTCAATATGATGATTACCTAATGATATGGTCTGGCTGTGTCCCCACTGAAATCTGATCTTGAATTGTAGTTCCCCTAATTCCCACATGTTGTTGGGGGACCCAGTGGGAGATCATTATTAAATCATGGGGGCAGTTTCCCCTTACTGTTCTCATGGTAGTGAATAAGTCTCACAAGATCTGATGATTTTATTAGGGGTTTCTCCTTTTACTTGGTTCTCATTATCTGCTGCCTGCTGCCATGTAAGATGTGATTTTGCTCCTCCTTTGCTTTCTGCCATGATTGTGAGGCCTCCCCAACTATGTGAAACTATGAGTCCTTTAAATATTTTTTTCTTTATAAATTACCTAGTCTAAGGTATGTCTTTATTAGCAGAGTGAGAACAGACTAGTACACCTAATTTATACTCCTCATCTTTGTTCTATGACCCAGTTTTTAAAAAATTAATTAATTAATTAATTATTTTTACTGACAGGTGAGCTTCCTATGGACAGGACTGAGTCTCAGTGATTTTAGTATTGTCAATAATACATCCAGTATATGGCTTCTAACAGGTCTTCAAAATTATTTGTCAGATAAATGCACCTGCACCGGCGTGACCAGTGAGAAACTGTGGAATTTTCTGACATCTTTGTCTGAGGTTCTGACGCTAAGTCCTGCAAATCAACTGCCTTAGACTTGGACACTAAGGGCTCCCCACAGCTGGTTTGTTTTTGATTAGTAGGGAAGGGGTAACCCAGTTGAGATCGAAGCACTTCTTTGTGCTTCCTCTTTGATTCTAATTGTAAATGATACCCTGGAAAATCAAAACTTATATTTCTCTTTGTTCTATCTCTGTCTTTTCTCTTTTATTTTTTAACTATCATCCATTTTACAAAGCCTCATTTCTAAATTTTATTAGATACTTATTTTTAACATTGCCAGCAGGAGTTCTTTATGAAAGATGACAATAAAGCATGTGTGTCCTCGAGAAACATCAATGCAATAAAATGCCTCACTAGCTTTGATGGCCCCAATAGCTTGTAGGGAAAACAGTCCCCTGAAGGAGTTGTACTTTGGTATTCTTAAACAATGAAAGAGAATCTCTTCTGAGACTGATGGCCTTAAAAACCATGAAAGCAGCTAAGTTTACATAATAAACTCTTGCAAACCAGATGGTTTTATGATTGTGTTTTGCCAACAGCTGTTTTGAATAAGATATAATTGAGGTTCTTGGCCGGGATACTTTTCAAAGGGCCGGATTAGCTCAAAGTTAACTCAATTGCATCCCCCAGGCCACGTAAGTAAAACCTTCCAATTTCAATCAGTTGCAATACAAAGTTATCTTCAAATGTTGGCATAGACAAGTACTTTTGAGGGCTCATTGACTTTGGAGTACAGATATTATTTTGAAACTAGGATTCAGGACCAAAGAACTCAGTGGAAAAAAACAGATGAGCTTGAATGGTCTTAGGGTGACTCAGTCTTGGAATTCAATGAGTAACTGCTAAAAACCTAGATAGTTTCAAATGGACTTCTGTGGCAGCTGTAGCTTCTACACACTTGGGTAGTTCTTATTTGCAAGTAGGCATGGGTATAGTAAAGGTTGAATGCAGGAGATTTGGGGTGGTCCAACCCTCCATGGGCCAAAGAAAGGACTTGAACAGCTTCTGTGTGATAATCTATAAGCCAAGGTATATCCTCTATGATGCGTGTCTGGGGCCATGCCAGGTAGTTTGTACTAACAACATGATTTAAGGTGAATCTATATATTTTTGTTTTCCTGAGGTGGTGGGTCATGCTATGCTAGTTTGACCTCTGGGAGAGCAAACTGGGACATTAATAAACAAGGTAAGGCTTGCAAGTGCTTCACACCTATGAGTCTGACTCCCTTGTAAACACCCTGCACACCAAAGCTCCAGCGAGCCTTCCTTCTTGACATCATTCTATTTGTGTTGTCTCACACTGTTGCTGGAAGAATTCAGTGCTGTCCTTCTGACTCTGCTGGAAGACAAGAACTGGGAAACTCATGTCTGGGCTCCCCTGAACTTTGCTGTATGTATCTTTACCTTTGCAAATTTGTGAAACATTTAATTATATTTATTTATTTTGCAATACTATCATCACATTTAACATTCAATTATTTTTGAAAAATTTTCTTTTTTTTAGCTTAACTGAGGTATAATTGACAAAGTTCTGTAATTTTTTTTTTGAGACAGGGTCTGACTCTGTCACCCAGGCTACAGTGCAGTGGCACAATCTTGGCTCACTGCAACCTCTGCCTTCTGGGCTCAAGTGATCCTCCCACCTTTGCTTCTTAAGTAACTGGGACTACAGGCACAAGCCACCATACCTGGCTGGCTAATTTTTATACTTCTTGTTGAGAAGAGGTTTGGCCATGTTGCCCACGTTAGTCTTAAACAGCTGGGCTCAAGGAATCCACCTGCCCCAGCCTCCCCAGTTGTATAAATTTAAGGTGTGCAACGTGATGATTTGATATATGCTAACAGATACGTGAAAAGGTGCTCAACATCACTAACCAATAGGGAAGTGCAGATCTAAACCACAAAGATACCACCTCATACCTGTTAGGATGGCTAACAAAAAGAATAAAAGATAAACAGGTGGAGAAAAGGGAACTTTGAACTACTGTTTGTAGAACTGCAGACTAGTATGATCATTATGGAAATGAGTAGGGAGATATTTTTGCAGAATTTAGTCTGCATTCTTTTCCCATAATGTCACCACCATGAGGCTCACAGCTTCTCTGAGTTCTGTGAGTCTTCCCAGCAAATTATGGAATCAGAGGGTGGATCTGGGGATGTTGGATACATTATGCCAAGGAGAGAATTTGCAGGAATTTCTGGGGTGACCAAACAGAAGTTCAAGGAAATATAATGTGCTGCCTGTGCATGCTTCTATTTTCATTTTTCTCTTTCTTCCATCCTTCCCTTTCTTTTCCTTCCCTTCCCTTCCTTTCCTCCTTTTTCCCTTCCCTTCCCTCCTTCCCTTTCCTCCTTCCCTTCTTTCCTTCCTTCCTTTTTTCCCCTCCTTTGCTTCCTTCCCTCCCTTCCATCTGCCCTCCCTCCCCTCCCCTCTCCTCCCCTCCCCTTCCCTCTCCTCCACTCTCCTCTCCTTTCCTTTCTTTAGAGACAGGGTCTCGCTGTGTGGCCCAGGCTGAAGTGCAGTGCTGCAATCATAGCTCATGGCAGCCTTGAACTCCTGGGCTTCAGTGATCCTCTCACCTTGACCCCTTGCCTAATTTTTGTATTTTTTTGTAGAGATGGGTGCCCAGGCTGGTTTCATGCTCTTGAGCTCAAGTGATCCCCCTGCCACAGCCTCCTGAAATGCTGGGATTGCAGGAGTGTGCCCAGCCTATTTTCATTTCTTAATAAGTGGTGAGAACAGTCCTTGTGGACAATATTAATACACACAAAATCCTTTGAACAGTACCATGGGATTGTGTCTTTCCTGGGGCAGAACAAGAAGCAAATCGAGATAGATGAAATGGAAGTGAAGCATGCAGATGAAACTTACACCTAGAAAACGGAACACTATTTTACATTAGAGACAATGAACCAGGAGAGCCCTCAGCTGACAAAAGCTGGCCTCTGGCAGAGATGCATGTGTGTCTGTATACATCACCACATGTGCACGTATTTATTCATGCAAATGTATGCAGCACCTGCACGCGTCAGAACTGGAGTTCAGCTGTGAGCAAATCGGTCATCTGGTGTCTCCATGGTATATGATATGTTGTAGGGCATTAGCAAGTTGACCTAGAGCTCATAAGGGATACGTGCTTCCAGACACCAACAGGGCAAGTACACCTGAAAAGGAGTTACAGGATGAGAATTTTCAGGATCTAAGTCAGCAAGGAAGAAAAGTTTCTAAGAAAAGACATTTCCAGCAGATGAAACTGCAATGTGTAAAGGTATAAGCTAAAGATCAGAGGTTGTGGGGACTGAAAGACTTAAAACAGAACTACTATTGGACCAGGCAATCCCATTACTGAGTATATAACCAAAGGAAAAGAAATCATTTCACCAAAAAGACACATGCAGTCGTATGTTTACTGTAGCCCTATTCACAATAGCAGAGACAAGTAATCAACCTTGGAGCCCATCAATGGTGGATTGGATAAAGAAAATGTGACACATATACACAATGGAATACTATACAGTCATGAAGAAGAATGAAATCATGTCCTTTGCAGCAGCATGGATGCAGCTGGAGGCTGTTATCCTAAGTGAATTAATGGAGAAACAGAAAATAAAATACCACGTTTCTCACTTATAAGTGGGAGCTAATAAACAATGGGTACTCATGGACATAAAGATGGAAACAATAGACACTGGGGACTCCTTGAGTGGGTAGAGAGGGAGGGGGTCATGGGCTGAAAAACTACCTGTTGGGTGCTATCTGTGCTCACTGCCTGGATGATGGGGTCATTCACACCCCAGACCTCAGCATCATACAATATAACCAGGTAACAAACCTGCACATGCCCCCCAAATCTAAAAGCTGAAATTATGTATATTTAAAAATGATTAGAGATTGTCGGGATATATGGGGCAATGGAGAGCTTTTCCCTTAACCCTGAAAAAACAACTTGCAAGAGGCAGATTAATTGGATACAAATTTTATTAACGTGTATACATAGGTGTCTTTAATGAATACCTGAAGATACAGGGAGAGCTGTCCATTTTTATGCTTCAGTTCAACAAAGGCTGGGCAGCCGTGTAGAACTATGGTTGGCCAAAAAGGGCCTGATCCAATGCTGATGGACTGAGTGGGGAAACCCAGCAAGGCCTGTCTGTCTAGATTCTTCTTGGCCTCTCCAAGCAGCGCTCCTTCCTTCTGGATGTGAGGTGGGACCCTCTCTGGGATGGGGGCTCTTAGGACCTACAGCCAAACAAGGTAGATCAGGGAGTTTTTTTATGGCCGGTCTTTACACAGATAGGATAGAGGGAAAGTTAGCTTTCTATTTTTAGGTTTTATGGCTTACGTTGGGGAAAAAGCATTCTGGTTTCTGTGACCCACCTTGAGAAAGAGGGATTCTAGTTTCTGTAGTGCCTTGGGGGAGGATGGGACTGAGATGCAGGAGATGGGAGATGACCAGAGAGAAACATTTGCTTCTGAGGTCGCTGTGGAGGTCTGCATTGCGGGGTATCATTTTCTGAGTCCAACAGGGAGCTGCAAGTGCGTATGGTATTAATGGGCATGAACTTACATCTCTAGACATGTCTATGGCATTGCAACTTAGTTCTGGGGTCTGCATTATAACCAGAGACCCTGTGTAATAAAACACTGTGTCTTTTGCTCTCTAGAAAAAACAATAAAATAAAATATATTTAAAAAGCAAAGCAGAGCTCATGTTGAAAAGGCTTCCCGAAATCATGAAGGCTTCCAAAGTTTTTTAGAATCGAGATTGTCCCACCCCTTGCCTGGTTATTCTAACTCATGCAACCACTAAGCAAAAGCTGAGCTTTCAAAGTTTGGGTGCACCCCACTTGCTTTGTTAGATGGCTTCACAGTGCCTTACGAAGCTGGTGTTCCCGTGCAGAGGCTGCCTTAAAAACAATCTATCAAATGGAGACTTCAAGAAGCTGGGCCTGGAATAATGCCTCCACTCTATTTGCTGACATTTCAAGCATTAAATTAATATTCTTGAAGTCAATTCATCAGGCTCCCAGCCTGTAATTGGGATTCAATGCATGCAGTCGATTAGAGGAGAGAGCAGCCGGTCCATGGAGAAAGAAGGTTTTTCATTTAGCATCCAATCAGGGAAAGCAAACACAATCAGGCAGCGTTTCTGGGGCCGACAGATACTGCAATTCTAATGATGAGGGAAGCAAACAGGAGAAGGCATTGCAGTCCCCGAAAACTTCTCTCTTAGTATGTCCCCCAATTTCTATCACACTGACCCCAATTTGGCTTTTAATAAATCTTTATCTTTGAAATGCTTCATTGTGGAGCAAATGGAAAGAAAGAGTGTTTGTTCCATCGAAAGAACGAAAGCACAGACTGGTGTGGGAGTGTGAAATCCATGCATAGCAATGGAAAAACGAAAACAAAAAACAAAAGCAAGGCAGTGTCTGTTTCCAGTGGACATGCATGCTCAAGATTAGGGCTGCTGGGCTACTGAGTTGACATTTTAGATTTCGCAGAGCTAGAGACTGTTACAATATTTGAGACTGCTAATGCTGCAGTTCAAGCTGCGTCCACATTTTTCACGCTTAAGGGGTCTCTAGCTCAACGGATTTTCTCACATTGATTCTGTAAGAGAAAGGTGGAGAAGTGGGAAGGAAGGTCCATGTAGGAGAATAGCAATATATACTCCAGGAAGGGACCTGTGACCTGCCTCAAATAGCTTCCTAGAACTCTAGCAAAATTGCAAAGTTCAGTCCAGAGTATCGACACGGTCCACATATAATTTCTTGCTGGCTGAGAGCAGGTTGCTGGTAGCTGCTCTTCAGGGCATCGTTATCTGTCTAATAATCAAAAGAGAGCCAGCAAAATGGAACTCATTATGCATTAGAAAAACAAAAACAAAAACATGGCTCGCCGTGGACAGCTTTCCTTTGGAAATATTTGTCCAGGTACTTCAGAACATCCAGAGCTCTGTCTGAGCAAATCCACTCTAAAACAAAGGCTCTGTGGCTCATTGTCAATAATCCAAGCTAATGTTTTTTTGGGGGCTGCAATCCTGGGCCTTACTGTTTCCCAGGTGCTTGTTAGAGAGTGGTTTAAAAAGCAGGTCAGACAAGGATACGCTGTACCTGTGGGGCAAAAAACGAATAGCCCATCTGTCTCTCTCTTTTTTTAAAAGAGTTGTTGGTTCTTCCTAACAGTCACCCATCTGTTCCTAGAAAGTTCCTCTCCTTTAAAAATGAGTTTTCAAATCCAGTAGTTTATATAGTTGTTTGAAGAATTTAAGTAAGAATGTAGATTGATGCACTTAGCACTCAAAAGTTCCCCAGTTTAAGATTTACAATAAAGGATGAGTGAAGGATGCTGAGAAATGGCTTTGCAGGAGCAGAGTGGAAGGCTTGGGGATTAGTTTATTTCTCTTCCAATATCTAATACTCTTAGAGAGGTTTATGAAAAAAGAAATATATGAAACACTAAAGTTACTGAGAAATTGTGGAAGGATTCATGATTTGGAAAGCAGGAATATGTTAGAAAAATAGACAACCTAAGTTTTATTTGTAAAAAAGAGGAGGATAAAGCCAGATGAAATGATGGCATCTTCCAGAGGAAAAGGAAAAAAAAAAACAACTCATGTCAATAGATGTGAAACGTAAAAAAAAAAAAAAAAAAGATGTGAAACGTTTATTTGCATAAATATGAAACTGTAGCTTACTTACTCATTATTGCTGTTAGGGAGATTTCCATTTTCTAGCATAAAAATACCTTACAGATACAAAATTTCCACCACAGCAAATAGAGAAGAGGTGCCTTTAAGGAAAAAACCTTTCTCATTTAGCAAGTTGAGCGAAAGCTTGCACATTTATATTTAAACGCAAGCCTGAGGATATTGCAGGAAAGAAACTCTACAAGTCATGTTATAAAGATGACATCACTCGATATAACATTCCACTCTATAAAAAGCCACTGTGTATAGATGTCATCTCTCATTTACCATCTTCAAGGAGTTTAAGGGTTTAAAAATGATCTCTAAGGTGTGCATTAGCACAAACTCTTCAGCATTTTATCTGGTGAGTAAGGATAGTAACTAAAGCATTCAAGGTTACTCATTATTGGTCTAGAATCTGCAGTTGATTCAAATCCCTTAATTTGTGTTTTGGAGGTAAATTATACATGACATGGAATTTACCATTTTAACCATTTTTAAGTGCACACTTCACTGGCATTAAGGACATTCACCACCTTCCATCTCCAGAACGTCTTCATCGTCCCAAACTGAAACCCTGTCGGCATCAAACACTAATTCTCTATCCCTCTTCCTCCAAGCCCTGGCACCCATCATTCTACTTTTTTACCTATGGGCTTGACAACTCCAGGGATGTCGTATAAGTGAGACCAAACAGTATTGTCCATTTGCAACTGGCTAATTGCACTCAGTGTAATGTCCTCAAGGTTCATCCATGCCATAGGAGGTGTCAGAATTTCCTTCCTTTTTAAGGTTGAATAGTATTCCCTTGCATGAAGACATCACATTTTGCTCATCCATGCATTCAGTGATGGGCACTTGGTTTGCTTCCAGCTTTTGATTACAGTGAATTATGCTGCTATGAATTTGGGTGTACAAATAGCTCTTAGAGTCCCTGCTTGAGATTCTTTGCAAATCTCTTTATTCTTTTTCTAAAAATAAATTAGCAGGTGACAGATAGAACATGCTGCAGCTTCCCATAAAATATTTTTGCATTATTTAATGGAGAATGGCCCAGCATCTCATGAAGGAGGTTCTCAAACAAAACACAATCCGATGAACAGATTCCATGGGCTTAGCTTAGAGGGATTCCCTTAAACCCTTGTGCTTTGCAACTGCTCTTACCTAAGGGTGGTTGTTGTCTGCGACCAGCTGTTTAACTTTAAAGCTTTATTAAGAAAGTGGTTTCTGTGACTCGAGTTTATGAGTTTTTAGTCTCCTCCTTTGGTTCCCTGGTGGCCATGATGCACTGGGAAGAAATGTTCAGGAAAATACATATCCACTCTTCTGCAGAATGGAGTTATCTCTTCGAGGTAGGATTTTTCTGAGTTCTTGTTATTTAGGAGAAATGCTGAATGTGTAACACCAGCACACTTAAAAGAGTTATGTATCATTCATGGTACATTTACTCCTCAAAAGCAAACATGTATTACCAATGGGACTTACTGCATTAATAGATTTATGAGAAGTTGGGAAAGAAAGGGCAAAATAAAGATAAAATTTCAGTAGTGGCTTTGTACCAAGCTTGTTTGTACTACACTTTAACTGATATTCCCTCAGGTGATCCATGGCAGACTTCTAGGCAGAGTTATCTGTCTATGTATGTATGTATGTATCTATCTATCTATCTATCTATGTATCTACGTATCTATCTATCTAATTTATTTATCTATTTATATATGTCTGTTATCTATCTATCATCTGTTTATGTAGTCTATCTACCATCTATCTCTTTTATCTACCATCACATATCTATCTTTATCATCATCTATTCATTCTATCTCTGTCTGTCTACTATCTGTCAATCATCTATATTTCATCTCTCTCCGCTTTACCACGTGAAGAGTTCCTTGCCCACTGTCATATTCAGAGTTCTCTAGCCTGTGGCAGCTGGATTTGAATCCAGCTCCAACTGTCACTGGAACATTCTAACATATAAGCAAGTCTTTATTCTTTATAAATAAGAGCATGCCCCTCTATTGCTGGGATGTAAAACACCCATGCCCTGCCGTTGCATGTGAGGCTGTCACCATCAATATATATCTTCATGGGTGCCATTGTTGTTATCTTTTAGCACAAAAATAATTAATTTGAATTTGCCAACTAACGTTCTCTTCTCTGCCCAGTTACTTTTAGAATCACACCTTTGCTAGATGCTTGACAAAGAGAAACCCCAATATGTAAGTGTAGGGTGTGTTTCCTGTGCAAAACTCATTGTTCTAAGATTAAGTCTTCTTGCAATCCAAAAAGAATGAATGAGAAATAAGTAGCACATTGAGGGTTCATGTGGCTCTTAGAACACATCAAAGGAGAGGTGGTGGGAAATTAGTCAGAAGCTCGTTGCCCCGTTTTCCGATGTGTACATTGAAGCATACGTTTGTGTGGACAGATGATTCCTGTGCACAAAAGAAACACACAAATTAGTGACTGGGAGAAGTAAAGACAAAACTCTCTCAGTTCCTTGAAGTTTGGCATTTACAACTGCATTTTTAATAATGGATTATAATATAAGGAACTTCCCATTAATTTTTAAAATTTCATTTTCATAATGATCCAATGAAGTTGGTATCATTTTTCCCTATTTTACAAATCAAATGCATTCATGCTGAGAAGAATACATTCTCTCTTTTGATGTCTTGGACCTCCCTTGAAATAGTCTGTGGGGAGTCGAGGCAAGTAGATAAAAGAAGATAAAATCCCTGACTTTTTCTTTTTATGATTTCCTCTTATTCACATTTCCTTTGAATTGCAATCGCCTTATTTATCTGTTTCACTTGGATAATGGACATTTTAATCAAAATTGCCTGTATTTATTTTCTTTGAGGTATTTCATAATGCCTCAACTTGCAGACCCAAAGTCATGGATGAGAGTCTTGTTATATTTTTGTGTATTACCCTGAGATTCACTAAATCCACATGGCTATCCATAGCGGTGATTTCAGCTCCCAATGCAAGCTCAATGTTGATTTTATTTGAATTCTTGACTGCTGCTGCATCATCACCTCATTTAATTGTACACTCCTTCAGTGTCATTTTGCCTACAAAAATGGAAATCTTTGGAAAGAATTACGGCTAGGCAAATGCAAAGTTTTTAGTTTTTTTTTTTTTTTGTGTGTGTGTGTGTGCGTTTGTGTATGTGTGTGTGTAGTGAGGGGAAGGTTGTCTTTCCAGTAGCTCTGAATAAGGAATTTAAACTGGTAGCAAATTCTATTTCATACCTGAAAATAAGAAAGGTTTCAATGTATGACTTTAAGTGCATTCTTTTGCAGGGAAGACCTGGGGTAAGTATATATTTTCCTATATGAGTGCTACTTTGTAAATACTGCATCTGTTAGCCTAGGCTAAGTTTAGCTGCAGTAACAAATGACTCCCCAAATGCAGTGTCTTATAACCAAGGCTTACTTCTTACTCAAATTCCATGATGGGGTCTTTATTTATATACAAAAGTATGACTATCAGAAGAGGTAACACCGAGATTTCTCTTGATAAAACCAGCCAGGGAGGGTTTTTTTTTTTTTTTGTAATCTGATATGATAGTGTGCAACCAACCAACTAACCAACCCAATAATTGAAAATCACCATGCTTAGGCTGGGCATGGTGGCTCACACCTATAATCCCAGAACTTTGGGAGGCTGAGGCAGGAGGATTGCTTGAACCCAGGAGTTGGAGACCAGCCTGGGAAACATGACAAAGCCTCATTTCTACAAAAACTACAAAAAATTAGCCAAATATGATTGTGCGTGCCTGTAGACCCAGCTACTCTGGAGGCTGAGGTGGAGGGATTGCCTGAGCTGGGTAGGTCGAGGCTGCAGTGAGCTGAGATTGCACCACTGCACTCCACCCGCAGCAACAGAGCAAGACTCTATCTCAAAAAATAAAATAATTCACCTCATTCTTTTTTTTTTTTGTACCACACAACTTGCTTGATTTCCAGCTAAAGCCCGGAAGGTGAGAATTCACAGAAAACAGCCTTCCTTTTGCTCTAGTGATCCAAGTAATGTTCATAATTTTCTGCTTTGATTTGGTAGCGGAGACCAACACATAAAAAGAGGCTCCACTTGGATTTATATTTGCAATTTTATCAGATAATGATGGGTGAATTCATAGCTGTATAGTCCTTCCTGACAATGCAGAATCCAGGGGTCTGTGGGTTAAGTTCTCTGTTAACTTATCCACATCAGAGAGTGTTCATTAGGTGCATGTCTACTGGTGGCCTCTGCAGTTTTTCTGCAGAGAAAAGTTACTCTTCTAGCACACACCTCTGAAGCCCTCCAACATGTGACAATTGACTGATCATGCATATAAGTGGATAAACACAATCATGCATGAATAATTTCAGCAAGTCAGGGCTAAGCGCCAATTGTTGGAAGATGAGAGATGTTGAAATCATTGGAGTCATTTGCTTAGATAGATTCAAGTCCAAGGAAGTGAAATCAGCTGTCAAGCCAAGGCAGGCATTACAAAATAATAGAGAGGAAGACAAAACTGAGGGCAGAATCGATTGAAAGAAATTTTGAGCGCCAGGCATGGTGGCTCATGCCTGTAACCCCAGCACTTTAGGAGGCCACAGCGGGTGGATCAGCTGAGGTCAGGAGTTCGAGACCAGCCTGATCAACATGAAGAAGCCCCGTCTACTAAAAATACAAAAATTAGCCCGGCGTGGTGGCGCATGCCTGTAATCCCAGCTACTCGGGAGGCTGAGGCAGGAGAATTACTTGAACCCGGTGGGCAGAGGTTGCTGAGAGCCAGGATGGTGCCATTGCACTCCATCCTGGGCAACAAGAGTGAAACTCTCATCTCAGGAAAAAAAACCCCGACATTTTGAAAAGTTCCGTTGAATTTGCTTGCCTTTCATGTAATGCCAATTTTAAATCTATGGCACTTAGAAACACAAGAAAATGTAAGAAGACAAATAGAAATCAGAAAAACAACTAACACATTTGTTATATCAAGGAATAATTGTGAGATAAATTAAACAATATAGCAGCTTTTGCACACAGAAATCACTCAACGAAATCGTTGGATATCATCCATCAATTCCATATCATACGTCAAACCATTACATGCTGGTAGAATTAGAGAAGTCTGCATGGAGTAAATATATTGTTTCAAAACTAGGCATATTATTGGTTGTTTCGGCTTTTTCTGTGACTGTGGCAGAGGCTTGATATACTCATTAAGGTTTTCCTTTGCAACGTGACAGTTTGGGTTTCCATGAACTGTATTTCCCATTCTTAATGTGGAAACAAAACAGATTTCATTTTGCACAGTGAAACTGTTTGGGCTTTTCTTCCCCCTGCAGATTTGCCGTTAAATTAGGCTCATATTTTCACCACAAATGCTTAGTTTCTGTCCCCCAGTAGAACTTCAAGACCTAGAGATTTGCTACCCATTACAAACTGAATGATTTGGCATTTTTCATTTTTAGTGGATAAATATGCTCTTGTACTGTGAGCCATTTCCTTCTTTCTTCCTCCTCCTCTTCCTCCTTCTTTATAGAGATGGTGTCTAGTTCCGTCACTCAGGCTGGAGTTCAGTGGTGTAATCATAGCTTACTGCAGCCTCTACTTCCTGGGCTGAAGCCATCCTCCTGCCTCAGCCTCCCAGGTAGCTGGGCTACAAGGGGATGCCACTATACCTGGCTACTTTTTAAGTTTTTTTTGAAGAGATGGGATCTCACTATGTTGTCCAGGCTAGTCTCAAGCTGCTGGCCTCAAGTAATCCTCTTGCCTCAGCCTCCCAAGGTGCTGGGATTATAGGCCTGAGCCACTGCACTCAGCCTTGAAATCACTTCACAAAGAAGAAATCTATATATTTTTTATTGTGCTAAAATACATACAACATAAAATTTACTATCTTGATAATTTTGAAGTGTACAATTTCACAGTGTTAAATACATTTATAACGTGGTGCAACTAACACCACCAACAGTTTTCATTTGGACTTATGTTGACTTGTTTTTAATTAAGTGATTTTTTCTTCTTTTAGAGATTGTGTCTCGCCATTGCCTAGGCATTCCTTGTTCTAGCTTCTATCCCATCTTTCTTGACTTACTATTTCCACCCTGACTATAACCCTGCCATGAACTTCAATATTCATTACACCTTTTTTTTTACTGTAACCCCACCCCCTGTATGCATTTCCCCACCTAACCAGTGCACAATCTAGAAGACAGTTCCCTCAGAAAAATTAAGACAGAACTACCATAAGATCCAGAAACCCCACTACTGGGTATATATCTAAAGAAAATGAGATAAATATCTCAGAGACATCTGCATCACCTATGTTCATGACTGTATTATTCATAATAGCCTGGATGGAGAAATAACCTAAGTGCTCAGCAGGAGAAGAACGGATAAAGAAAACGTGGTGGCCCGGCGCGGTGGCTCAAGCCTGTAATCCCAGCACTTTGGGAGGCCGAGGCGGGTGGATCACGAGGTCAAGAGATCGAGACCATCCTGGTCAACATGGTGAAACCCCGTCTCTACTAAAGATACAAAAAAATTAGCTGGGCATGGTGGCGCATGCCTGTAATCCCAGCTACTTAGGAGGCTGAGGCAGGAGAATTGCCTGAACCCAGGAGGCGGAAGGTTGCGGTGAGCCGAGATCGCGCCATTGCACTCTAGCCTGGGTAACAAGAGCAAAACTCCGTCTCAAAAAAAAAAAAAAAAAAAGAAAACGTGGTGTATATACACTAGGGCATGCTCTTCAGCATTTACAAAGAAGGAAATCTGGTTATTTGCAACAACATGCATGAACCTGGAGGATATTATGTTAAGTGAAATAAAATAGCCAAAGAAAGATAAATAATGCACGACCATTTATTTACATGTGGAATTTAAGAAAAGTTTAAATCATAAATGCATAGAGTATGATTACTGGGAGCTGAGGGGCAGGTGAAATGAGGATACTTTGGTCAAAGATCAAAACTTGAAGTTATGGGGTGAACAAAATCTGGGAATCAAAAATACAGCAGGGTAGTGATGAACGTGTTAAAGAATTCGACTGTGGTCACCATCACACAATGTATACAGGTATAAAGCCATCCTGTTGTATACCCTGCATATATACAACCTTTATGTGCCAAATATTTTAGAATAACACATTTAAAAAAGGCTTATAAAAACACTATGAGAGGTGGAGAGATTAAGATCACAGAAAAAATAAGTCATGTTCTTGCTGTTTTTTTGAACAAAAGGCCTCCATTTTCTCTTGCACTGACACTGAGCCCCACTAATTATGTACCTGGCCCTGAAGGCCCCACTGGGCATTTGAGAGATCCCACACTGGACCCTCATTCCTTCAAGGACATAGAAATGGAATCTGAAAGTTCAACAAAACACTAGTGGCTGAGAGTAGCCTCTGTATGACAGATCCACTTGGGACATTCTCCAGCTTTTGAGAAAGGTAGATGATGCTGAGGTTTAGGGTATAACTGGTCCCATCAACCAGGCAGTGAGCATAACACCTGATAGATAGTCTTAGTCCTCACCTCCCTCCCTGCTCTACTAGTCCCCGGTGTCTATTGTTTCCATCTTTACATCGCTGTGTACTTGATGCTTAGGTCCCGCTCACAAGTGAGAATGTGCACTATTTGGTCTTCCGTTTCTGCATTAGTTCACTTAGGATAATGACCTCCAGTTGCATACATGTTCATGCAAAGGACACGATTTCATCCTTTTTTACGACTGAATAGTATTTCATGATGTATGTGTACCATAATATCTTTATGGAACATATCTTTGTAACAAGCCTGTGTACCCCTGATTCTAAAAGTTGAAGAAGAAAAAAAGTTCATACTGCAAAAAATTAAAAACACTTACAGTGTAATGTTTTCAGAGTAACTTTGAAAAATATAAGCCTTAAAAAAAATTGGAAGGAAAAACTGAAAGATGTTACAGTTGGTAATTTCCCAGTGATAAGACTATGGGGAATTGTTATTTTCTTCCTCTCCAATGTGCTGCACTGTGTGTATTTTACCATTTTAATCAGAAACATAATAAACCATTTTGTTTTTGAGACATGGTCCTACTCTATCACTTAGGCTAGAGTGCAGTGGCACGACCATGGCTCACTGCAGCCTCAAACTCCTGGGCTCAACTGATCCTCCTGTCTCAGTCTCCCGTGTACCTTGGACCACAGGTGCACGCCACCATGCTCAGCTAATTGTTTTATTTTTTTTTGTAGAGATGGGGGCTCACTTTGTTACCCAGGCTGATCTTAAACTTCTGGGCTCAAGTATTCCTCCCACCTCAGCTCCCAAAGTGCTAGGATTACAGGTGTGAGCCACTGTGCCTGCCCAACAACAAACAATTTTTAAAATTGCTAAAATAAAAGTGAGAAGAAAAAGTAGAAGATGACTGATGTCTTTTTGTGAATTCTTCTTTAGGACTTGGTTATAGGGTTGCAGAGAAGATCATTCAGGCCCTTTTGAAGATGCTTTCGTAGAGGCATCACAAGTTTGTTTGTGGAAAGCACGAAGAAATGTCTTTAAATGCAAGTCCTTTTCAAGGAAGTATCAGGAAGGCTTTGGTTTCCGCAGTCCTGCTGTAAAACGCTGACTCTGTTTTACTGGTTAACGAGAATGCTGTGTGACACTTTATGTGGTCTCACATGAGTAGCAAATGTTGCACTTCCCTTAACACCTGCCTTTTCTCTGACCTAGTTGGCATTTGGTAACGGGAGAATTTTTAGTTCCTTTAAAACAGGAGCCTTGCTTAATACAGTTCCTGAGTGCAGTGCCAACAAAGTTCACAGCTCCACTGCGTTCCATATTCTGTGAGTGGCAGCCCATTCATGGCAGTATTGAGAATAAGAGGCATGTAAATCAGCCTAGAAGTGGATGATCTTGAGTTTCACCATGTTTTGCAGAGACTCATTGGGACAGTGGTTCCACAGGGAATAATTTACACTGATTCTGATACTGGGGTAAGATGTGAATCTAGTCTCATTCCGCAGAGGCATGCCAGCATCACTCTGGTCAGGAATCACTTTTTGGCTGCATATTTACAATGTTTTGTTACATTGCATCCCCCAAGCAGATGATACAGTCTTCAAACTTTTTTGCATAGACATGATGTATCCCTTGAAGCTTATCTGGCATGTGGGATTTTTTAAAAAATGTAGGTGCCTAATAAATATTCATTAAATGTTGAATGGACATTGAATTTAAAATCATCCTTTTGTCAAGTTACCTAATGCATGTTACATTACAGATCTGTATGTTTTCTAAAAATCACTGGTAACTTTTTTCTTTTCCAGTAAAAGAAAATTTAGAATCATGGGGTACATGTGCTTGTTTGTTACATAGGTGTATTACTAGTGGGGTTGGGATTCCTAGTGTACCCCAATACTCAATAGTGAGCACTGTACCAGTTTGCTAATTTTTCAACCCTCCCCTCCTTTACACCCTCCCTTCTTTTGGAGTCCCCAGTATCTAATGTTCCCAGCTTTGTGTCTGCGTGTACCCGTAGTTTAGCTCCCACTTATAAGTGAAAACATGCAGTGTTTGTTTTCTGTGTCTGACTTAGCTCACTTAGGATAATAGCCACCAGCTCCAACCATGTTGCTGCAAGGACACGATTTATTCTTTTTTATGTCAGCATAGTATTCCACGGAAAATCAGTGATCATTTATCTGAACTCAGTATGTGTGCATGTGTCAATGCTATTGGCTTTTAGTCGATACATTGATTCCCTCTTTCCATGGCTAGCAATCTTAAATCATTTTCAATACTTGCAACTTCTTCACAAATGCAAAAAACATTATCTTTAGGTCCATCCACATATTTAATTTATTATTATTATTTGAGATGGAGTCTTGCTGTCTCCCAGGCTGGAGTGCAGTGGTTCAACCTCAGCTCACTGCGAACCTCTGCCTCCTGGGTTCAAGCGATTTTCCTGCCTCAGCCTCCCGAGTAGCTGGGATTACAGGTGTGTGCCACCATACCCAGCTAATTTTTATATTTTTAACAGAGATGGGGGTTTTGTCATGTTGGCCAGGCTGGTCTCGAACTCCTAACCTCAGGTGACCCGCCCACCTTAGCCTCCCAAAGTGCTGGGATTACAGGCATGAGCCACTGCGCCTGGCCTATCCACATACCTTAAACAATGTATATCATAACTTATCAATCGTTTTGGTAAAAGGATTGATCAAAGCCTTTGTGCTCTTATTTTCTTGAGTTTTTGTTGTGGTGCATTATATTAAGATGTTTTATTATTCAAATAAAGGTTTGAACATAATATAACATACTGTTCCATCATTTTGGGTGATTATTCTTTTTTTATTGTTGTTGTTTTCCTGAAAACAATCTTTTGAGCTTGTAATCCTTTTGTGTACACAATATATTGTTTCTCAATTCTCTGATGAGACGAACATTAAAATAGAATTTATTGACAAATGACTTTCAATTTCCCACTTGTGAGAATAATAGGATCATGAACCTTTTTGACTGGATATGAATGTAGATTAAACTGCAGTAACGATTTTAACCAGTATATGGAATTATGAACAATTTCGAGGAGACTTCAATTATGTATGAAATTTTAGTAAATATGGGAGCCCCTCTTTCCCTCTAAAATAGCTAACAGGGAGCTGTTTGGTAGGAACGTTTTTGCCTGGAGGCTTTTATTTTCTTATTTCTATAAAATAACAGCATGCTTACAGAGTTACAAAATGTCTTCTAACAGACATCTGGGCTCCAACATCATGGATGTGGCCAGAAAAGGCCATTTTCTTCAAGTTCAGCAAAAACTTTGATAGAGAAGTTTTATTTGACTTTGGGAAAAAAAGAACATGGGGTTAGAAGTTGCGGTGTTGTCAGAAAAGGGGTTTCGATGTAGACCCCAGAAGAGGGTTCTTAGATCTTGTGCAGAAAAGAATTGAAGGTGAGTCACACAGCACAGTGAAAGAGGCAAGTTTATCAGAAACTGTCCCATTACAGAGTAGGTTGTCCTCAGATATCAGAAGGAACATCCCATCTTTGTTTTAAGTTTTTCTTAGGTAGGGGACTTGTCTATACAAAGACTAAGCTAAGCTGTGCCTACATGCGGGTGGGCTGACAGCGTCACACCATGTATTGTTTTATTGATTTAAATATAGCTATCCTTGACTTCAAGGCCAAGCTGAAATCAACTATCTTGATTTCAAAGCCAGCAAAACATCTGGGGTCTGCCCAATGCATGATGCTGTAACATTTCAGTGTGTAAGCACCTCAGAACATGACTCTAATTATTCTGAAAGCGTATATTGTTATGGGCATGGTGACATGCAGACTTCCTGCTGTTGTAGAATTGCGTCCTTGCAGATGTCTTTAAGCTGTTTCCTCAACTATAAGCATCTTAGGACCATGTATGTGACTGGCAACAAGTGTGTCTTGCTAGTTTTATGATGAAGTCAATTTTGAAGTGATGTCACCCTGGCTTTCCTAGGCTTCCTGCTTCCCTAGCAGTGGTATTATAAGAAAATAATTAGATATGGAGAATGATCCGCATTTTAATTCTGTCTCTTCTGCTTATTAGATGGGTGGGAACCGATGGGCCCTTTAATGGTTATATGTGTTAAATATACTATACGGGGGATCTCGGGGGTCCCAGAGACCACCCCTAGGTTTGGTGATTTTCTAGGACTCACTGAGTTCAATATGTAGTTGTCCTCACAGACATGATTTACCACAGCCAGAAGACGCAGATCAAAATCAATAAAGAGAAGTAGTGTATGGGTAAAAGTCTGAAGGCCACCGGGCACAAATTTCCAAGAATCCTCTCCCTGTGGAGCGAAACAGGACACGCTTGGTCCATTCAGCGATTGCAGCAACACCTGTGAAGTGCTGGCCACCAGGGAAGCTCTCCTGAGACTAGAAGCCTGGGGTTTGTGTTCAGTGTGTTTGTGTAAACACCCGCTGCCTAGGGCATTCCAGAATTCCAGATTCCAGGAAGAAAAGCAGGTGTGCAGCATAAGTGATATTGTTTGTACAAACAGTTTAGACAGAATGAGCCATTTTTTCCATTCTGAGAATAGTGGGAACTCTTCTGAAATCTAAGTTCCCATATGCCAGTGGATAGAAATTGAATGGTGTCCCCTTGGTCCAAATTCATATGTTGAAATGGTGAAATGCGCTTCGAAATGAGCCCCTAATGGAATTAATTAAGGAGGTTAAGTGACACCGTAGGGCGCTATCCTGATGCAACAGATAGGATTGGTGTTCTTATAAGGACAGACCTGATCTCTCTCTCTCTCTCTCTCTCTCTCTCTCTCTCTCTCTCTCTGTCTCTCTCTCTCTGTCTCTGTCTCTGTCTCTGTCTCTCTCTCTCTCTCTTTGTCAAATGAGGGTACAGAGAGAAGGCAGCCATCTTCTGCAAGCCAGGAGAAGTGAGTCCTCACCAAGAACCAAATAGACTCAGCACTTTAATCTCAGACTTTCCAGCACCCAGAACTGTGAAAGAATAAACGTCTGTTATTTAAGCCAAGCAACCTATGGATTTTATTATGGAAGCCAAGCTGACTAAGATACCAGCCAGTGCCAACCGTGCAAGCTGGCCTTGCTGTAGAGAGAATCTTCTGTAGCCTGCTAGGTTAATTCTTCTTTGCACACAAAAATGATATCAAGTTTCCATGTCTGTAAAGGACAAAGGAGATGGTGCATTTCTAGGATATGTTAACCGAAATTAGTGACTGAGGCAAGAATCTCAATCGTTCGAGGTTTATGAAGCCAAAGCTTGAGGGTCCACCCAGGAAAAACAGTGACAGAGGGTCTGTGGTCTATGAACCCAAAGTATCTGAGACAGGTCTCAATCCATTTATAAAGTTAATTTTGCCATGGTTATGGACACGCCTGTGACACAGCCTCAGGGGGTCCTGACGACATGTGCCCAAGGTGGCTGGGGCACAGCTTGCTTTTATACATTTTAGGGAGACATGAGACATCAATCAATATGTGTAAGATGTACATTGGTTCAGTCCAGAAAGGCAGGACAACTTGCAATAAGGCTTCCAGGTCACAGGTAGACTAGAGACAAAAAAATAAGTTGTATTCTTTTGACTCCTTGATCAGCCTTTCACTGAATACACAATTTATTCTGGCTCAGTGAATCTGCATTTTTTCTTAAACAGTAGGGCATAAGAAATAATCAGGTTTGCATTTGTCTCAGGGGAGCCTCAGAGGGATGACAAAGATTTCAAAAAAGCTCCATACCTCCCACACAATTGAGGCCTCACAGTTGAGGGAGGTACGGAGCTGATTAAAATCTTTGTGGCTACCCTATGCAGGAACAGAATGGGAGGCAGGTTTACTGACTGACAGTTCCCAGCTTGAGTTTTCCCTTGGCTCAGTGATCTGGGGGACTCAAGATTTATTTTTCTTTCACAGATCAGTGTTATCCAAAGAGGTTTTCAGGATGGTTCACATTAATACATTTCCTTAAAGGGGGACAAGAGGAGTGTGCAGAAGAATGATTGACTTCATGTTGTCTTTGCTCTGTTCCTGGGAAAATAATGTTACCAGTGAAAAATCTAACAGACTTCAGTTTTTTAGGAGCTAGACTTAGATTGCAGACCTAAAGTTATAATTGACATGTCCTTGTTTATGGGAGGTTAGGCATCAAAGCCAACAAAACATCTGGGGTCTGGCTAGTGGATAATGTTTTAACAAAAGGTTGTGAAATCATAGTTACTTATTGGGAAGAAAGACAGAGGTGTTGCCTGACTGAGGCTTCACTTTACTTTTGTCATAACAAGTTTGGGGGTCCAGAAATGTTTTTATTTTCCTTTACAGATACAATGGTTTGTTCAAATGCAGGGTGCGTATGCAGGCTTGTGAACAAATGAGATGCACTCAATTAAAGGGCAGGGCCACAAAGGCCTGTGGGCTTACCCGGTGAAGTCGTCAGCACCATGAGGTCTTCCATGACTTGGCAAGGGTCTCAGGCCAGCTGAAGAGGGACATCCCTTCTGATGGACCCACAAGTGGCCTTTTAAGAGGGAGCACTGAGCCCCAGGCTGGTTGGAGCAACTTACACACCAGCAAGGAAAGAGATACAGAGGTATCATTAGGGAGTGGACTGAGAGCGGCGGGACCCCTGGCCAGGGTTTTCAATTTCCTTTTTTGTAGGTAGCAGCAGTGATGAACTAAGGACAATGGCCAGGACCCACACCTCCCAGGGACAGCTGTCTTGTTCATCTTCTCTTAACCTATGTTGGTCTCAGGTCCGCAGACCAACTCCATGATTTTAAACATTAAGGATGCAGCAAGCACCACTCATAGGATTCAGAGTTAAAATCAGAGTTGGGATGACTTTTATGAAATAGCTACCTCTTGCCCCAACACAACATAGAATTTCTGGTAAAACGTCCATGGAATCGATTGGAGAGAGCTTTCGAAGTGCTGTCTCAACTTCAAAACCTGGGCCTTGAGTTTCAGTTTCTGAAATCCCAAAAGCTCTTCTGCAACTTGACCCAGGAGAATCTGATCAACTGTAACTCCAAAGGCATGGGGATAAGGGTGCTCGGAGGGGCGTCCAATGGGCACTGCCATCAGACAAACGCCATTTTATTTCTCCTGGACTTTTTCTAGTGGGTAGCATGATTCTGCAAATTTAAAAAGGGAGTAAAATCTAATACTGAATTTCCATTTTCCATGGGGACTGAAATTCTGAACCAGGTCATAAAACTCCACTTTCAGTAAACTATATACACTCATTCCCATTAGTCTTCCAGGAATATTAAAAGAGATTTTAATTCAAATTCTGCAAACAGTGAGACCAAACATATTGTATGTGTTACATACTTCTGACTATTAATACATCCAGCGGAGCTTCAATTTACATTAAAAAAGCTGAGAAATCAAAAAAAATAATAGGCTGGCTGTCTCTACAGCCAAATAAAAAGCTGTATGAATTGTCTATTTAATTTCGGTAAAAGGATTTTTGTTTCTCTCCCATAACTTTTTCCTCATAAAGCTGAATTTTTTTCTGATTTTGTTTGTAGTTTCTTGCTTATTTAACCCTAGACACTTGAGTTTTTTACCTTCCCCAAATACTAAGATTTTGCAGCCTCTGGTGTTTAATTTCTTATACTAATCTTATCAATATTGATTTGGATTTTATATTCTTATTGGGTTTGGAAGATGTAGTTTCTTCAGTTCAAATATATACATGTATTTATACACACACACACATACACACATATGCACATATATGTGTTCAAAAACTGAGCCTTGGGTTTTATATATTTACATGTAAAATATATATAAATATTTTATACATGTAAATATACATAAAGATATATAAATATTTTACATGTAAATAAACATAAAGATATTACACTCATATACATATACATATATAGATGTGCAGATATACATAAAATATATATGTATATTAATTATAATGAATTAGTTAATATTATATATCTTATAAAATTATATATATATATAAAATGTGATAAAATGACTGATGTTGTAGCCTCTAAAAGCCCATTTAAATTTAAAAAACCATTTAAATAAACAGAAAGCTAGAAAAACAAAGTGGCTATTATAAACTCATTTAAATGTGCAGTTTAACAGTGAATGGAAATATCTTGTCTCATTGCAGTATTCTGTTAAAATTGGAGGGAAGCTAGCATGGGATACCAAATCACAGTAATTACAGAAACAAAATTATAAGATTAATTCTTTGAATAACAAAACATATTTTCCATAAACATTGTGTTGATTTTGAAATATAGAATATTATTAAACAAAAAAATTGAAGTTTTCCTTTTACTGGCAAATTAGGTTAATTGCTACCTCTTGCCTCAAATTACTTTGGAAGTTTCAATATTCTTTGCTATTACTGGTGAGCTATATAGATACTGTCGTTTCTAATCTCAATAAAGTCATGATAGGATGAGTAGAATAAAAGAGAATGTTCCTAATAATATGACAAACCCATATGGAGTGTTTTTATATGATTTTCCAATATCATCACTCAACCTGGAACCGGTCAATTGCCCCATAGACTGTTCTTTTTGATAAACATAGAAATTGACCCTAATGGTTTTAAATCTTGAAACTTATATGAGTTTTATCTGAGTTCCTTCCCAGGAAAGGACCTTTAGACTGTTCAAAAAACATCAAAAAACTGAAACTCACCAGATGACCACATTCTGACAGTGAGATGCCAGAGCCCTCATTCAACATGATTGCTTCTTTGCCCCTCCCTAGTTTCTGTTTCGTTGCACATGGTTGCATTTCTTCCCTGCTATGTAAAGCCCTAGTTTCAGTCAGTCAGATAGATAGATTTGAGACTGAGCTCCCATCTCGTCAGCTGCAGAACCCAGTTAAAGCCTTTGTCCCCGGCAATAGTCCTTGCAACTTTCTGTGTGGCTAGCAGCAGGACCTAGACCAAACCCCTGGTGTTTCCGTGAAAAATTTAGCTGTTGACATTAAGTAGGATCCAGGCAGGACAGCATTCATAGCTCAGTACTGGCTTGTAACATGCTTTTCCTCATTTAATTTTTACAATGAATATTTTCTTGCTGCAGAAAAGGGAAGAGGTTTTGTTCCTCCAGGATTCTGTATTTGTGCCTTACCTCACTTTCTTTGTGCAGTTTTTGGCAGCACGGGAATGGAGCATTTTTGATCACACTCTCCTCACCACTGACAAAAAGGGCAATAAATATGAAAATAAGTCCATTCAATTGCCCTTTAATAATAAATGCTATTTTCCTAAAGACAGAGTTCTGTTCTCAGAAAAGAAACCTGAGCTGAAACTTTTGGGTAATTGGAAAAAAAGAGAGAAATGGAAATACTTTTAGAAAGAACTTGGCCTTTGGATGTCATAATGTCTTCAGATGAGCAAAGCCATCTTTTTCTCTTTTTCTTTTGAAAACAAGCTGTGATTCTCTTACTAGTCTAATGCTGACTGGTGTGGTTTTTAGTAGCTCTTCGTATTTGTGTAGTTGGTCATGGAAGACTCTTTCCCGGGAAGTCACACCACGCCCCTGTGTAGGACACAGTGTTCACCCTTAATAAGCAGAACAGCTCCAACTGATGCTACCTCATAGCAACCTATATCTGTAATGACAAAATCTGGGTCCAGGAAATGAATGGAATTTGCTCAAGAGAAACTGTCTCCAAAGAATTAGATGCTAACTTTCTGGACATGTATGTTTTTTTTAAATGTTTGATTGGTGCCTTATATTTACCCAGTTCCAATTACCTAAATGTTACATACAGGTTGGAAAAAATTGGCATGCATCTGAGCAAGGCTTTTCTGCAAGAGTTGCTAGAGAATTGGAAGGAGGAAAATGTAAATCTGAGTGCAGCTGTCAACATTAAAGACACTTTGGCTTCAGGCAATGCCAGAGACTTGAGGAGGAAAGACTTGGCTTGAGACTTCCCATCTTATATTGAACATGAGCCTGGTTATTAATATTACGCCTCAGTTTTTTCTGTGACTCCAGGACCCAAGGCCAAATTTCAAAGTCAGATGGATATTTTACCAGTGACAACTTGGACAGATGTAGTGGGAAATAACCCAGAAAGGCTAATTTCTAGAGTTTTGTATGTGAGAAAAGGCATAAATCATTACTTTATCTACAGGCTGAAACTGAACAAAAAGAAAATTTTGGACAGCAAAAATTTGGCAATTTGTACTCTATTTACGGAATTTAGACCCTCAGATATCAAAAGTATTACTCCTTCCACTTTTTTTTTTTTTTTTTTTTTTTTTTTTTTTTTTTTTTACGGAAAGCTGACTATCTGACTATTGCCCAAAATAAGAGAGCATGATTTAGTGTATTAAAGTTATCTAGGCTCTTCTGAATGTGGAAACTGGATTTGGAATTTTTAATGTGTTAAAATGCTCTTTGAAACTTTCTTCAAAAAATACTTTTCTGCATCAGAAAAATAAGCTGCACTTGGGAAAACAAGAAAATTAGCCATAGGCTATGTTACTTGGTGTATAGTAAAACTACAAGGTCATATATAGGCACTGTAAATTTCTCTGGGTTGGAACTGTAACTTTACTCACAGGATTGAAAGATGAAGGAGAAAGAGGAGGAGGAGGAGGAAGGGACAGGGAGGGGGAGGAAGAGGAGGAGGAGGAGGAGGAGGAGGAGGAAAGAACATAGTGTGAGAATATTTCACATGGAAAGAAAAATATACGAAAACTGAACCTTGGGGAAATTAGCAATTTATATTTAAAATTATTTCTGTTTAAATGGTTATAATGGAAATAAAATGAAACTGCCCTCTTTAGGAAGATAGTATTTATTATTAACGGGCGGTTTCATAGAGTTCTTTTCATATTTATTTCCCTTTTCTAAAGTTCTGAGCTACATGAGCACAATGTGTAGGTTTGTTACATAGGTATACATGTGCTATGGTGGTTTGCTGCATCCATCAACCCGTCATCCACATTAAATATTTCTCCTAATGCTATCCCTCCCCTTGCTCCCCACTTCCTAACAGGCCCTGGTGTGTGATGTTCCCCTCCCTGTGTCCATGTGTTCTCATTGTTCGATTTCCACTTATGAGTGAGAGCATGCAGTGTTTGGTTTTCTGTTTCTGTGTTAATTTGCTGAGAATGATGATTTCCAGCTTCATTTATGTCCCTGCAAAGGACACGAACTCACTCTCTTTTATGGCTGCATAGTATTCCATTGTATATATATGCCAAGTTTACTTTTCTTTTTTTTATTTATTAATAGAATTTTTTTTAAATCGCATTTTAGGCTTTGGAGTACATGTGAAGAACATGCAAGATTGTTGCATAGGTACACACGTGGCAGTGTGATTTGCTGCCTTCCTCCTCATCGCCTATATCTGGCATTTCTCCCCATGCTATCTCTCCCCAAATCCCCACCCCCTGCTGTCCCTCCTCTATTCCCCACAACAGACCCCATTGTGTAGTGCTCCCCTCCCTGTGTCCATGTGTTCTCATTGTTCAACACCCACCTATGAGTGAGAACATGCGGTGTTTCATTTTCTGTTCTTGTGTCAGTTTGCTGAGAATGATGGTCTCTAGGTTCGTCCATGTCCCTACAAAGGACACGAACTCATTGTTTTTGATGGCTGCATAATATTCCATGGTGTATATGTGCCACATTTTCCCTGTCCATTCTATCATCAATGGGCATTTGGGTTGGTTCCAGGTCTTTGCTATTGTAAACAGTGCTGCAATGAACACTCGTGTGCATGTGTCCTTATAGTAGAACGATTTATAGTCCTTTGGATATATACCCAGTAATGGAATTGCTGGGTCAAATGAAATTTCTATTTCTAGGTCCTTGAGGAATCATTCATTCATGGGCATTTGAGTTGGTTCCTAGTCTTTACTATTGTAAATAGTGCTGCAATAAACACATGTGTGCATGTGTCTTTATAGTAGAATGTTTTATAATCCCTTGGGTGTATACCCAGTAATGGAATTGCTGGGTCAAATGGTATTTCTGGTTCTAGATCCTTGTGGAATCGCCACACTCTCTTCTACAAAGGTTGAACTAATTTACACTCCTACCAACAGTGTAAAAGTGTTCCTATTTCTCCACATCCTCTCAGCATCTGTTGTTTCCTGACTTTTTAATGATTGCCATTCTAACTGGAGTGAGATGGTATCTCACTGTGGTTTTGATTTGCATTTTTTTAATGACCAGTGATGATGAGCTTTTTTTCATATGTTCATTGGCCACATAAATGCCTTCATTTGAGAAGTTTCTGTTCATATTCTTCATCCACTTTTTGATGGGTTTTTTTTTCCTTGTAAATTTGTTTAAGTTCTTTGTAGATTCTGGATATCAGCCCTTTTTCAGATGGATAGATTGCAAAAATTTTCTCCCATTCTGTAGGTTGCCTGTTCACTCCAATGATAATTTCTTTTGCTGTGCAGAAACTCTTTAGTTTAATTAGATCCCATTTGTCAGTTTTGTCTCTTGTTGCAATTGCTTTTAGTGTTTAACTCATGAAGTCTTTGCCCATGCCTATGTTCTGATTGTTCTTGTCTAGGTTTTCTTTTAGGATTTTTGTGGTTTTAGATCTTACATTTAAGTCTTTAATCAATCTTGAGTTGATTTTTGTATAAGGTGTAAGGAAAGAGTCTGATTTGGATTTTCTGCATATAGCTAGCCAGTTTTCCTAACACCATTTATTAAATAGGGAATCCTTTCCCCATTACTTGTTTTTGTCAGGTTTGTTAAAGATCAGATGGTACATGTGTGGTGTTATTTCTGAGGCCTCTGTTCTGTTCCATTGGTCTATATATCTGTGTTGGTACCAGTACCATGCTATTTTGGTTACTGTAGCCTTGTAGTATAGTTTTAAGTCAGGTAACGTGATACCCCCCCAGCTTTGTTCTTTTTGCTTAGGATTGTCTTTGCTATACGGGCTCTTTTTTTGGTTCCATGTGAAATTTATATTAGTTTTTCTAGTTCTGTGATGAAAGTCAATGGTAGCTTGATGGGAATAGCATTGAATCTATAAATTACTTTGGGTGGTATGACCATTTTCATGATATTGATTCTTCCTATCCATGAGCATAGAATGTTTTTCCATTTGTTTGTGTCCTCTCTTATTTCCTTGAGCAGTGGTTTGTAGTTCTCCTTGAGAGGTCCTTCACATCCCTTGTATGCATTTCCTTTTTTAATAATACTGAATTACCAAAATGCCTATTACTCATTTTAAGAACAGTCATTTGTGTAAAGGTATGGATTAAATATTCTTTGGAGGTAAACCTCTATATTTCTGCAAATATTTCTTCCTGAAATGTAGACTAAGGCATCATAAAGCACACATTTTAAAGCACACTTTGGCTTTGATACTGAGAGAATCCTACATTTTTGAAGTCTGAAATATTCCTAGACATCAAGGCATTCACACAATGCAATCATTCTCTCTGTGGTGTTTCCAATAAATGAAATGTACTGAAACTTTTAAATGAAGTAGATGCTCACAAAAAGGTTTGCTGGGGTTTTGTTGTTGTAACTGTTGATCTGGATATAATTTTAAACTGATAGTAAGAGTGGCAGCAACAGTATGGGGAAATCCTACATGCTTTTCTGCAGATTCATCCATGTCTATATTTTGTCTGGGTTGTTTTACAATTCATTCTCTGTCTGCACCACACACACACACACACACACACACACAATTTCTTCACAATCATCTGAGAATAAGTCAGGTATATTGTACCCTTCTACTCCTAAATATTTCAGATTTCTTTAAAAAAAGTTATTTTAAATAACAAAATACTTGAAATCAGAATACTTCACACTTATACAATGTTAAAAAAGAGACATATGCTTGTAGTAAGACATGAATAAAACACAGAAATTCAGTGATTCAGATGAAATCTACTGACCACAAATGTTTCTAAAATTCAAACCTAACCCCTGGATGCTCTAAGCCAGATGTTCTGGGCTTGGAAGTCTCTTCACGATAAGACTAAAGAATGTACCAGGGTCTTGGTGCCTCTCTGTTCCACCGATCCACTCCTATGAATAGCAATATACATGTTCCCTGACCTCAATTCCTGATGTCATAATCATTCTTTAGCCCCATTCAGCCTGAATTCCACCCCCTGAAATGGGAATTCCTGTGTCTAAGACAAAGAAAGACCTCAAGGTGGCCAAGTCAAAGGACCATGGTTCTCCATCTCATCTTGCTTGGCCCCAATGTAGCCTTTGACTTTGTATTCCACTTTACTTCCTTTTTATTTTTTTGAGACAAAGTCTTGCTCTGTCACTCAGGCTGGAGTGCAGTGGTGGGATCTCAGCTCACTGCAACCTCTGCCTCCTGGGTTCACGTGATTTTCCTGCCTCAGCCTCCCAAATAGCTGGGACTACAAGCATGTGCCACCATGCCCGGCTAATTTTTATACTTTCAGTAGATACAGGGTTTCACCATGTTGGTCAGGTTGGTCTTGAACTCCTGAACTCAAATGATACACCCACCTCGGACTCCCGAAGTGTTGAGACTACAAGTGTGAGCCACCGCACCAGGCCCATACACCTTCTTGAGGCATCTTCATTCCTCAGTTTCACTGATCTAGTGGCTATCTCCAACAATAGTTCCAGGTAGACAACAGAAATGATTCTACCATAAGTCTGGGTGAAAAATCTTTCTCATGACAAGAAAATTATCAGTTAGTGCTTCACGAAATATTGAGTTACAAATAATCTTAGATGAGTTGGTGGCTCTGGATTAATTATGGATTGCACCCCTTGCACTCGCAAAGACTTTTTCGTGTGGATAGCACTGAAATTATTCACTTAGAATAATGGCCACGTTTTTATTTTATTCTTTTAAATTTATTTTTATTTGACGGGTTACCCTAAGAAAACAGTTGGCCTTCAATGGCATGCATTAATATGACTTAAAAAACGTGGAGGGAGGGGAGCCATTCTATCTTAGATCTTTCAGAGAAATCATATATAATTAAATAAGAAAGGCATGTTCTCTATCATTTCTTACTCAGATGGATATCTAAAAATCGACCAGGCTCTTTTCAAACCTATATATGTGTAACATACATTTTAAGGCAGATATGATTAGACCTTGACAGAGAATTTTTTTTTTACCACTTATTTTTATCTATTTATCTTTCTTTTTTATAATTATTTTTTATTTCAGTAGTTTTTCGGAGTACAGGTGGTTTTGGTTACCTGGATGAGTTTAGTGATGATTTCTGATATTTTAATGTACTTGTCACTCGAGCAGTGTACACTGTACCCAGTATGTAGTCTTTTATACCTCACCCTTTTCCCAGCCTTCCTCCACAAGTTCTTAAGTCCGTGATGTCACTCTTTTTCTGTTTTTTTTTTTTTTTTTTTTTTTTTTAGACAGAGACTTGCTCTGTTGCCCAGGCGGAAGTACAGTGGTGCCATCTCTGCTCACAGCAACCTCCGCCTCCCAGGTTCAAGCGATTCTGCTGCCTCAGCCTCCTGAGTAGCTGAGATTACAGATGCACACCACTGCTTCCATGTAATTTTTGTATTTTCAGTAGAGACAGGGTTTCACCATGTTGGCCAGGCTGGTTTCAAACTCCTGACATCAGGTGATCCACCCATCTTGGTCTCTCAAAGTACAGGGATCACAGGTGTGAGCCACCACACCCGGCCCCATGGTGTCACTCTTAGGCCTTTGTGTCCTTATTGCTTAGCTCTCACTTATAAGTAAGAACATATAATATTTCCTTTCCATTCTGGAGTTACTTCCCTTAGAATAGTGACCTCCAGCTCCATCCAAATTGCTGCAAAAGACATGATTTGATTCCTTTTATGGCTACATAGTCTTCCATGGTGTATATGTACTACATTTTCTTTATCCGGTCATTGGTCAATGGGCACTTAGGTTGGTTCCATATCTTTGCAATTGTAAATTGTGCTGCTATAGACATGCATGTGCATGTTGACAGACACATTTTATTTATCTCATTTTATTATTTTATAGATGATTCTGCCTTCATTTTTTTCCTGTAGTTTTACACAATAATCCTGGAGCAATTATCCACCCAAAAATCTTTCTGATTTTCCTTGGGATACTTACCCTAATAAGAGGGTTTATTCACATAGCTGAGGTCAGCAGATGCCCTGTTAGCTGCTCTTAGTAGTTTAGCGAGATGTCATATCTCCCTCATTTTAGGGTTTAACAAATGTTGAATGAATAAGGTATCCCTTTGACTATTGCCTCTTTCATGGGTTGCATTAAATGCTATTGAACTTTGAATCTAGATTTAACCACCATGATGGAATCATATAGGATATTTTTAGTTTTCTTCCTTGTTTAATGGATCATTACAGCAAGCAGTATTTTACAATTAATGTAAAACTTTTATGTTTTTATCATTAGTAGGGCATTATTTTAGGTTCTGGGTTAATTCCATAGAATTGGGGAAAGCTTAATTGGTGATCAGAGATATATAAGTATATTGAGAACATGATTTATCACAGAAGAAATGGAAGAGAATAATAAGGTAATGAGGCAGACACTGTTGTAATTACAAGGAATAATTTTTTATGTAAACAGGGAGAGGTTTAATTATAGATCATTAGTAGCATGAAAAATATAACTCTTTAGGTTTTCCAAGACTCTAATTTTGTAATAAACAGGCTTAGTTAATTTCCCATGGGAATATTTTCAGTAGAGTCACGAAGCATGCACAAAACAGATGATTTAGAATTAGTGTTGAAATAACAGGAGAGTTGGTCACCTTAAAAATTATTTTTCATACCTAATTGCCATTCAATTTGATTTCTAAATTATGCATTGAGTTCCACTATAGCCTCAGTACTCTGTGATGTTTTATGGAGTAAACAATAAGATTTTGGTCTGCCGTTAAAAGGAGTGAAAAATGAGCAGAAGCATTACTCAAATAACTGAGCAACATAATGTATGTTTATATGATAATTGAATGCTGCAAATATATGCATTTGCATGAGGAAGAGATGATCTGGCCTAATGTTTTCAGCGAAGGCCTGAGGATGATACAAGAAAACATACCTGAGCACTGAGTTGCGTTAAAACATGAAGACAGTGCAGGAGACGCAGTGGAAAATCAAGCCTGTAGGTATCCACAGTTAGCTGCTAGTGAAGGTTTATGCCAGGGTGAGCCTGGACACGTGAGGAAGGATTTTAGGAGAAGTTCTATGATGGTCATGACTTCAATTTAAGAAGGCTGTCCATGTAAGGTTTAAGAGTATGAGATGGACATAATTTATATTAGTAAGGTTATATACATGGGTGGAAGAAAGAGAGAGAGGAGAGAGAAAGACAGGGAGAAAGAAAGAGGGAAAATAGGAGGGTGGGAGGAAGAAAGAGGGAGGAATATAGGAGAGGGAGAGAGAACAGAGACGAGAGGAGGGGCAGGGGGAGAGGGAGAGAGAGAGGGAGGGAGGTAACGAGAACAAGAGAGAGGAAAGAAAGAAAAAAGAGAAAGAAGAATGAAGGGAGGGAGAAAGGAAGAGAGGGAGAAAGAGACAAAGGGATAGAGGGATAGAGAGAAATATGTCCACTTTAGAAAGTAAAGGTAGAGAAAGGTGTTGCTGAGTTATTAAACATGTTAAGGACAAGGTAACGCAAAGGTAGAAAAACAGCGGCAATATTACCATTTCTAAGGCAGGCATTGCTGAGTACCTAGACAATAGAACTGCAGCAAAAGGATGCCCCGAAACTATTCTAGCTTTAGAATCATAGGTTCATGGGGTGTTAGACTCAATGTTAGCACTTCTCAATCTCAGGAAGGATAAAACAAAAGGCAAAATCAATGGCAAAGAAAAATTAGCATTTACAGAAAATGATTTTATTAAGTGATGGTTGATTTGGATTCTGTAGAAGGCTTCAAACTTTACCAGAGCTGACTGCGAGGGCATGGGCACGTCTCCTAGTTACATGAGCCTTGGGAGATCTATTTAATGCTATAGAAATTCTCAGTTATGATGACAGTGATGAAGATGATAATGGAATTAAAGGGAAGAAATCAAACCTCAACCGTGAGTGTGGTTTCCAAAACAATGAGTCAATATTTATGGGTTGGGATCACAAAGATTTTTTCTCAGGTTTTCCAGGTGATTAATCCACCTGGCTAGGATGACATAGCTCACTGATTTCTTAAAAGTTGTGCTGGTAAGACAAAACTAATGTCAAAGAGAAAAACGTATTTATTACTTTTATTTGTAGTTCCACCAATACCTTTGACTCCTAAGGCCAATGGATGACTTCTATTTTTTTACAAGTTGAGGGAGTCAGATTGTTAAATATGGGAGCATGAATGAGCAGTTCTTGCATACTTTCTGAGCTAATAAAAAGTTGTGAGCTTATTTTATTAGATTTACAATCCAATGATTTGGTAAAATTATATCTACATTATATCAAAGCCAAAATGATTTTGGGATTTGGTGACAGGAAGAGGAGGCGTCACTTACCCCTTATCCATCTATCCATATACAGAGGATAGATAATATATAGATTATACATTATAGATAGATATATAGATGATAGATTGATAGTAGATAGATGATGCTAAAGATAGCTGGATAACTTAGGGTACCACAAATTTGTGACTGTTGATTCATTCACACTTGACTGTTCAATCATTTTCCATATCCTCAGCACGATATATACTTCTTACTCTTTGTTTTGTTGCAATCCATAATTATGGGAGCAGCCTCCTAAACCATCTGGGCTGCAGCGTGCATATGTGTGCTATAGGCAATGAGATTTTCCCATTCAGAAAAGCCTGGGAGTAAGCACATGAGTGGAAATGGTATAATGAGGGAGAAAAACTTAAGTCCACTTAAATTTATTGAAACAAATAAATTGTTTCACAGAACTTGACATTTTCTGATTAGTGACAAGCTATTTGCAGCCAACCTCAGAAGTGGTCATATCACTTCTCTGCATCTTGACATTCATTTAGAATCAGCCAAGTGGTGATGTCTGTGACGTGGTAGAGCTCGTGATGAGAGAATCACTTCCCTTTTCTGTACTTTCCTCAAAACTCCTTGATTTACTGACTCATTGAATCCTTGCATTATCTACTGTTAAAATACCACTTACCCAGATAGTAAAAAATGAAAAGTCTACACAAAGTTAAGACAGTATTATGAATGTTGCATTAGTCAGGGTTTTTCAGAGAAACAGAACCAATAAGACGTGAATAGTTAGATGATAAACAGATAGATGATAGATAAATTTGATAGATTAATAGATAGAATATATAATAGATGGATAGATAATATGTTTTGAAAACCATACTCATGGCTGAGGTTTAATTTCTTTATTCCAATTCCATCATCGTCCTCATCACTGTCATCATAACTGAGAATATCTATGGCATTAAGTAGATCTATTAAGGCTCATGTAACTAGGAGATATGTCCATGCCTAGGAGATAATAGGTAGATAGATGATAGATGTTAAATAGATAAAAATGGGTTGTTGTCTGGATAGCCAGATAGATATATAATAGATGGATGTATAATAGATGATAGATACATAGATAATGGTTAGATGATAGATAGTAGATTGATAGATGACACACAAATGGATGATAGATATAAGATGATAGATAGGGTGAGTGGATGATAGATATCTTCTTTATATATCAAGGAATATCTCCATCTCTGTTATATCCATCTATGTCTCTATCATCTGTCTGTCTATCTATCTGTCATCTATCTAGTTATCTGCCTATCTATTTCTCTATCATGTGTGTGTCTATCTATCGAGGAATATTATGAGGAATGAGCTCAAGAGATATGAAGACTGGGTAGTTCCATGATCTTTGTCTGCAAGCTAAGACCAGAAGATGAACTGTCTCAGCTCCAACAGTGAGACCAGAAAAAATGGGGGCAAGTTTCTCTTTCTTCTTCTTTTTTGTTCTATTCAGGCACTTGGTGGATTTAATAATGCCCACCCACTTGGGGGAGGACAGTCAGCTTTGCTGAGCTCACAAATTCAGATGCCTATCACATCTGAAAATACTCTCACAGATACACCCAGGAATAATGTTTCATCTCGACGCCACCTAGCCCAGTCAAGTACGCACATAAAGTTCACCAAAACCAATGTGAAGATGTATATACGTATACATGTAGACAGTATAAATATGTGAACACAATATATTGCTTTACAAAGAAATTCTGCCTTTTTCCTTAGAACATTCCTATAACGAACATAGGAGAGTTGGTTCCATTGCACAGATGGGTAAGCTGAAACAAGAGTCTCATGCCTAAATTCAATGAGTAAGTAGAATTCTAATTCAACATTTGTTGTTGATTAATTCATCTTTCCAGAAATCTGATGTTTGTTTTAAATGATGATGCATCTGTGTTGATGAATGTTCAGACTTCTACAGTTGCACATCTGAACAGCTGTGGTGTATACATGCAGCTATCACTGAGTTAAGTATATAATAAATCACTGCCAATGACCATTGCTTATATGGTAACTCTAGTTATAAAGATTCTGTGAAGGCAACGTGGAAATAGAAAAAAACTAAACCTTGAAGCTGGAAAGAACGATTGTTATTGGTTGGATGAGGCTTGGATAGATGAATGGATAGAATATATAATAGATGGATAGATAATATGGTCATGTGGCCATGGAAACCAAGCTCACATGGGAGGTTAGAGGGAGAGAAAGTTCTAGTAATCTGGTCTTGATTTTTTGTTTTTGGACCCAGGGTCTTGCTCTGTCACCCAGACTGGAATGGTGTGATCATAGCTCACTGCAGCCTCAATCTCCTGGGCTCAAGCAGTTCTCCCGCCTCAGCCTCCCAGGTAGCTGGGACCACAGGTGTGCATGCCTGGCTAATTTTTTGTAGAAATGGTATCTCACTATTATCCAGGCTGGCCTCAAACTCCTGGACTCAAGTGATTCTCCCACCTCAGCCTCCAAGTTGTTGGGATTACAAGCATGAGCCACTGTGCCCAGGTGTCCTTGATCTTGGTCCATGTAGTTGGTTGAACGATGGGTCCCCAGAATATATCCACAGCCTGGAAGTTGTGAATGGGACCTTATATTTGAAAAAGGGGTCTTTGCAGATATAGTTAAGATAAGGATCTCAAGATGAGATCATCCTGGAAGAGGGAGGGCCTTAACTACAATGACAAGTGTCCTTCTAAGAGACAGAAGAGGAGACACAGACACAGAGGAGAAGGCCACGTGGAGACAGAGATAGAAATGATGCAGCCACAAGCCCAGGGATGTCCGAAGCCACCAGGGGCTGGGAGAGGCAGAAAGGATTCTCCCCTACAGCCTCCCGAGAGAGCTGTATACAATTGCAAGAGACTGAATGGTGACCTCCGAAAGATGAGTTCACATCTAAACCTCAGAACCTGTGAATGGGATCTTATTTGGAAATTATTTGCAAATATAATTAGATAATCCTCTTGAGATGAGATTATCTTGGAGGAAGGAAGGCCCTAAATGCAACAAGAAGTGTCCTTCTAAAATGCAGAAGATACGCAGACACGGAGAAGGCCGTGTGGAGACAGACAGAGAATGGAGTGTTGCAGCTACAAGCCCAGGGATGCCAGGAGCCACCAGGAGCTGAGAGAGGCAGGAAGGATCCTCCCCTAGAGCCACAAGAAGGAAGTGGGCACAACTGTAATGGATTGAACTATGGCCCCAAAGGAACTCTGCATGTCCTTATCCCCAGAACCTATGAATGGGATCTTATTTGAAAACAGCGTGTTGGCAGATATAGCTAAGGGAAGGATCTTGAGATGAGATCATCCTGAATTATTCATGTTGGTCATAAATCCAGTGAAAAATATTCTTTTAAGAGACAGAAGAGGAGACACAGACACAAAGGAGAAGGCCATCTCCATGGAGATGGAGGCAGAGACGCGAGTGATGCGGTCACAAGCGCGGGGATTCCTGGAGCCATCAGGAGCTGGGAGAGGCAAGAAAGGTTCTCCCCTGAAACCCCCGGAAGGAGTGTGGCCCTGCCCACATCTTAATTTCAGACTTCTGGCCTCCAAAATTGGGAGAAAATTCGTCTCTTTTGTTATAAGCTCCCTACTTTTTCTCAGCAAACCTAGGAAACCAATGCAGGCTATGTTAGGTTCTTGTATTTTACGTGGCTCCCAGAGTGATTCACAATGCATCTGCTCAGGTGACTTTTTCCCACCATGTGCCAGGCACCTGTGACACCTGTGTCACAGAGTCTTGAGGAAGGACTGTGTCCCAAAGCTGTGCCTAATTGTAATCTGTGATTTCTTGACTGCACCCTTTGCAAATTGGCTGTGTGTTTCTCAGCTCAAACCATGGCACTTCCTGCAGAAGAGAGATGTTTAATTAAATAAGTAAATTCAGGTTGACGTTTCTACATTTTCAGCCATAAGTTTGGCAGTTTGGAATCATAAATGTGAGGTTGTGTTTTCTTGAAATGATAACGGAAACGCTACAAGCACTTGGCTTTTGAGATATGATAATGCGCTTTCCTGACCTTTCCGGTAGCCTGTTGCCTTGAGGCTGGGACCTTTCATTTATTGCAAGCCTGAGACAAAGACATTAAAAAAAACTTTTTGGAGGTCGGATATTACAGGAAATCTGTTGTTTGCTGCAAACTGCCTCTTTGAAATATGTTAGTGCAATCAAAATATAGCTGTTTGAAAAGGTCAGTAAGTCACCATTTTTCATAGGATATAGAAAACATCAATATTGTGACTTTTTTTCTTTTATTATGGAGGTGTCTAAACCACGACAAAGTTGGATAATTTAATTGCACATTTTGAAATGGTGGTTTATAAATGCTAACTTTAAAATATAAAAGTTCAAGTCTTAACATCGCTACTAGTTTGGATTAATTAAAAAAAAAGATGTCAAAGATACTTGTGGGTATCTCATCAATAAATTTCTAATGTCAGTGTTTTTGAGACTTAAGTAATATACAGACTCCTTTTCTTAGTGGATAATTTTGGGGCAACTCTAGCAATAGTTATTAAATAAGTATGAAATATAAAACAGGAAAATAAGTTTAGAAATGTTAGATATAGGGACAAAAACCACAAAACGCATACCATAAAATGCCACACATTTGATAATCTGGTCCATACTCCTGTATATGAGCTTTTATAAGACACCCAACAAAGGAAATCAGAGTCTACAAATATGTGATAGTTGTTCATGGCCTTCCTTGACCCTGAGGTATTTGAGGAACACCCCTTCTTGGATGTCATACACCTAAACCTGACTCTAAGGATAGCTAAACATCATATAGATTGAGAGAAAAGTGGAAAAGGGATATGGGATAGATATTTATTAGGCCTCCATGATGTGCCAAGCATGTTTCACATATTAAGACCTTTTCCTATCCATATGATATGGCTTAAAACTATTCTTCTGATCTTACAGAACAAGTCTTAGAGGCCAGACCGCTGGTTCACAGGTTTTACATATCAAAGTTTAATAGATAATGTCAAGTTTTCACTAAAAATAATTTAAACGGCTGTTCGAATCACCATTTCTCCAACCCCTGACCAAAACAGACTGTTAGTCTCTTTACATTTGTTTTGTCAGATACGACAAAACAGCAAGTCATAGCTTTCATATAATTTCCTTTCACTATTAAAAAAGGTTGCATGTTATCATGGAATACCACACAGCCATAAAAAAGAATGAGATCATGTCCTTTGCAGCAACATGGATGTAGCTGGAGGTCATTATCCTAAGTGAATTAATGCGGGAATAGAAAACCAAATACTGAACGTTCTCATTTATAAGTGAGAGCTAAGGATTGGGAACACGTGGAAATGAAGAGGGGGACATTAGACACTGGGACTGCAAGAAATGGGCCAGAGGGAGAGGGGTGAGGGCTGAAAAACCACCTATTGGGTACTATGCTCACTACCTGGGTGACGGGATTAATTTTACCTCAAATATTAGTGTCATGCAATATACCTATGTGACAAACCTGCGCATGTGCCTCACTGAATCTAAAATAAAAGTTGAAATTATAAAAAGAAGCTGTATAGTTTTTAGAAACTTATTTATTAGCAATTTCTTTGCTTATTGCCTTTGCCTTTGTGTCTCTGAAAAACTGTGGCTTCAATCTACCTTGTCCCGTGCTTCTGAAAGGCAGAGCTACTGAAAGGTTTTCATCTCAGTGTGTTTGCCATTCTGTATTGCCGCAGGTTTTCAGGAGAGCCTCCTCAGAGTGTGTGGGACAGTGTTAAACATGACGGTTAGAGTTCATTCTTGTCCACTGACAGACACCTGCTACTTTTGCAGAATGACAGTAAGGTTTTGGACATACCCGAACTCAATCACATTGCCTTGTGGATGCAAAAATCCTTCAAGCTGATCTAATTCCACTTAGAGGATAAATGCTTGAAGATAGATTTGCTGATGGCTTTCTAAAAAGAGATTCTGACATCTAACTATTAGTTTGGTGCAAAAGTAATCGTGGCTTTTGCCATTACTTTTGCACCAACTTAATAGACAATTGTGTATGCTTTCTTCTTCATTTCCTTTGGAGCATCCTATGAGCCTGCCATGCTATTTCTGCAACTTGATTAAAACTCGATGAAGACAGGTGTTATCTTTTCAGTCAGAAGAAAGCTCCCCTCCTTAGTGCCTAGAATGGCAGATGATTTTTTCTTTCTTTTTTGTTTGAAGCTGTGTGTCAGGTGCCTGAAATGTGACTGAGTTTATTACCCAGTGGGAACATAAGCCCTGTTTTTGGAGAGGAGAAAACCAGATTTTTCTACTGGCTGAATTATTTTTGTTTTGCAAAAGGTTGTTTGAGTCTGGTTTCAAAAGAATGGAGATTTGTGTGTTGGCTTTCATCTTACACTCCCTCCAGATTTGAAATGAACTTCACTTTTATATTTACTTAATTTTTTCTGTCAGCCTTGACTGGCATCAGATGTCCTAAACTATTATTTATGAGGAGGCATTTGATGTTCTGCTTCATTCATCTGTACTTTCTGTCCTACTTTACAATGAAAAAATTCTCTGCTGTGTTTCAACTGCCTGAGATCTCTCCCAAATCTAAGGATAGAGGCAGAAACAATATTCAAGAGGGCGTGGCCATAAACCTGTCCTACCCTTGCTAATGGTACAGCAAGTCCGAATACCATTTCCATCTAACAGATGTGAAAACCAAGTCATGATGTGATTTAAAATCTTTTCAAAACTAATGCAGGACCAGAAAACCAAATACTGCATTGTTCTCACTTATCAGTGGGTGCTAAACATTGAGTACACATGGACACAAAAAAGGGGACAATAAACACACGGGACTACTTTAGGGTGGAGGGTGGGAGGAGGGAGAGAAACGAAAAACTGCCTATTGGGAACTATGCTTACTACCTGGGTGATAAAATAATTTGTACATCAAACCCTCATGACAGGCAAATTACCTATATAACGAATGTGCACATGTACCCCCTAAACCTACAATAAAAGCTTAAAACCAACAACTTTCTCAGTTCTGTAAACTTGGGATGTATAGAACACATCACTATATGTATGGACAGTAAACCTGGAAGTGTATAACAAACTAAAGTATTGGCTGAAGTTATCTTTGGATAATCTTTCTTTATTTCCTTCCTTCCTTCCTTCCTTCCTTCCTTCCTTCCTTCCTTCCTTCCTTCCTTTTTTCCTTCCTTCCTTTTTTCCTTCCTTCCTTTTTTCCTCCCTCCTTTCCTCCTTCCTTCCTTCCTTCCTTCCTTCCTTCCTTCCTTCCTTCCTTCCTTCCTTCCTTCTTATAATTATTTTTTAACTTTCTCAACCTGCTTTAAGGCATTTATTAAAAACCCACAGCTGACATCAGAGTTGAGGTTAAAGCAAAATGCTTTCTGCCTCAGATTAGACACAACATACCATTGCAGAGGATGTGATTCCGAGTGCCAGAGGGCACAGCCTGCATTATGTGGCTGTCTGGTTGCAGTTTGTTTCATTTTTTTTCCTCAGGACTTTCAGACTGCTGTAGCTCTGCAATGCTTTGATTTGGCTCTGGGCTAGTTTTCTTCTCCCCAGGACAATTGAAGGCAAGGTCAAGACTGCATCCATCTGGCCCCATGAAGGAATGGGAGTGAGTTTAGTCCAGTTGCTACAGGAAATTCAGCAGGAGGGACCTTGGTGTTTGCAGGCTGTGAACAGGGGCTAGGTGTGTGGGAATACGAGAGTAGGATCAGGGATTATCATTCAGGAAGTTAAATGCATGTTATTATCTATCAGTGCTGAAAGTGATATCTTTCTTTGAAAGTGTGAATGCATTGGTTTATCTCCACATCTTACTAACTTCTTTCTTGAGTCTAAGATGAAACAGGTTGTGAGCTCCAGTGAAGGTCAATTCGGTGTTAATATTGAGGACTTTATAGCTTTCCTACTCAGGTTTATTCTTTGCTTTGGAATTTATATCTTTAATTGATCCCCCTCTCTCTTTGTAATTACAGCATCAGTTGCATAATTAAATCTTGTACTACAAGTCCCTTTCAGGAATCCAAAACTCCCCCTAGGTTCATAGGAATAATATGCCTTCTTATGGCATAGCTCAAAGCATGCCTAAGATACTTGTGTGCTTCTAAAATTATCCTACGTGGATTCTCCAGGTCGTTGGGGTGTACACTATTAGGAAACCTTATATACATGAAAGAAAAGCATTTCCAGAAGTGATATGGCTATGTTCTGTGTCCCCACCCAAATATCATCTTGAATTGTAATCCCCATAATCCCCATGTGTCAAGGGTGGGATCTGGTAGGAGGCAATTGAATCATGGGAGTGGTTTTCCTGATGCTCTTCTCATGATAGTGAGGTCTCATACGATCTGATGGTTTTATAAGTGTTTGACAGTTCCTATGCATGCATTGTCTGTCTCACCTGCCACCATGTAAGATGTGCCTGTTCATCTGCAATTATTGTAAGTTTCCTGAGGCCTTCTCAGCTATGCAGAACAGTGTGTTAATTAAACCTCTTTCCTTTATAAATTACTCAGTCCTGGGTATTTCTTCATAGCAATGTAAGAACAGACTAATACGAAAAGCCTCTTTTAAAATAATCTATCAGCCAGCATACAACTTATTGATAAAAATAGGCTATATGATGGAATACGATGCAGTCCTGAAGAATAGCAAGATCATGTTTTTTGCAGAAATATGGTTGGAGATGAAGGCCATTATCCTTAGCAAACTAATGCAGGAACAGAAAACCAAATACCTCATGTTCTCACTTATAAGTGGAGCTAAGTAATGAGAACTCATGAACATAAAGAAGGGAACAACAGACAGTGGGATCTACTTGAAGGTGGAGTGTGGGAGGATGGAGAAGACCAGAAAAGGTAACTATTGGGTATGCCTGGGTGATGCAATAATAATCTGTACAATAAACCCCCTTGACATGAGTTCAGCTGTGTAACAAACCTTCACATGTACCCCTGTGCCTAAAATAAAAGTTTGAAAAAAATAAAAAACAATCTGATGTTTATCAGGAAGAAGATGGGCTGATCACAGTGATTGTAAACCAGTGGAGAATAAGATGATTTGGAAGGGAAGTAAATGCTTCCTGGATACTTTTTCTTTCGGTTTTTCTCTTCCAGTTATGTTGAAGTCAAATTCATTCGCAATAAGGTTCACCCATTTTAAGTGTGTTGTGAATTGATTTTGGTAATTGCCTGCAATCATTTCAAGACCACCACAGTTAAGATGTTAAGCAGTCTTTATTCCCTAAAATATTTGTGTATTCAAATCTTCTTTGCAGCCAATCTCCATCCCCAATCACCAGTCCCAGGAAACTGCATCTGTAATTCCTTTTTTTCCTTTTTTTTTTTTTTATCAGAACTACATCCCTTGCTCTGGTAGTACCTTCAACATGAGTGTGCTGGGACTATCCATTTGGCAACAGGGTGAGCTAGGACTTGGATCTCATGTCTTCACTTTGGTATGAAGAATATTGACTCTCGACTGGGCACAGTGGCTCACGCCTGTAATCCCAGCACTTTGGGAGGCTGAGGCAGGTGGATTACTTGAGGTCAGAAGTTTGAGACCAGCCTGGCCAACATGGTGAAATCACGTCTCTACTAAAAATACAAAAATGTTAGTCAGGTGTGGTGGCAGGCACCTCTAATCGCAACTACTTAGGAGGCTGAGGCATAAGAATCGCTTGAACCCAGGAGGCAGAGGTTGCAGTGAGCCAAGATCACGCCACTGCATGCCAGCCGGGGCAACAGAGTGAGACTCCGTTTCAACACAAAACAAACAAAAAAAGAATATTGACTCTCATCATCTTTTTACCTCTGTGATTTTTGCCTGTACGATTCCTTCATTACCAGAATTTTATGTAAGTGGAATCTAGATAGTGTACATTCTTCAGTGTTTTATTCCTCTCACTAAGCTTAGTGCATTTGTGGTTTTTTTTTTTGTATATTTATGTTTTTGTTTCTTTTTTATTGCTGAGTGGTTTATCATTGTATGGTGATGATGTGGTTTTCTTATCCACTCATCAGTTGATGGAGGTTTGGATTGTTTCCAGTTTTTGGCAATTGTAATTAATGCTGATATCCATATTTGTGTACATGTTTTTGTAGGACTGCAGATTTTTATTTTGCTTGGGTAAACCCCTAGGAGTGGGATTGTTAGGTTGTATGGCAAATCTATATTTCACTTTATAAGAAGCTGACAAACTGTCTTCCCAAGTGGTTGCACCGTTTCGCAGTGCAGGAGTGTTGCAGCTGCTCTACGTGAGGGCAAACACTTTTTAATGAGGAAGGAAGTACTCTGAGGGACCTGATACAGGCTGCATGCTTTGATAAAAGTGACAACCATGTTAAAAAGAATTGTAAGACTATGTGACAGGAACTGCAGCAGTGCATAGGAAGGAGAAGCCTTGGGAATGGGGCTAAATGTGATTGCAGCAGAAGTAATGTTTGAATTGATTCTTGTACTCTCTCTGAGTCAATTGTCTAGAAAGAGAGAACAATAGAGACAAAAGGATAAAGGCATCTGTATTCCCTACCTAGGTTTGCTGTAAAAAGGTATCACAAACTGACCACAAGAGAGGCAGGAAAAGGTTTTTTGGGGAGCCCAGAGCCTTGCCTTCCCTACAGAAATGAAAACAAGACAAACCAATATGCAAATAGCTATGTGTTTTTGTCTGTCATCAGTGAAGGAGGGTAGCATCTTCCTGTTCAATGTGAATTTTTAAAATTTCCTCAAACTTAGCTCATAATGCGCTATGCTGCCTGGTACCATGTGGGATGGTAGTTCCTTGACCACATTTGTTATATGAAGAAACTTCAGACAGACAAACTTCAGTAGGGACTCAAGGAACGTTGTATGTGAAATCTTCTACTAGGAGAGTTGGAGTAAATTCTTTTCTTTAAAAAGAGATAAGTATAGGATATGGGCTTCCTGAGACTGTTTCTCTTTGAATATAAGGCAGGGAGAAAAAAGATCTCCTCACTCAGTTCAGTGAAGAAATATTAGATGAAGGTTTTATTCAGCTGGTTCCAAAACCTGTATCAATGACTGTACTCAGAGGTACGTATCTGGTTCTTTTAATGTGAAACCAAACGCACAGGAAAAATGAGCCAGAACAAACACAAACACAAAATACAAACTCTTAAATACAGGATTCATGCTCCCAAGAGAATGTGACGACATTCTGAAATGCAAGAATGCTTTAGAAAACATCAACTTTGTGGCTTCAATATCTGAATGGGGGACTTGGCTCTGTGAGGCTATTATTGGAATAGACAAGCCTGAGATGCCACGTGAAATAGGCTGTTCTGATGCCAGAGGGCATGTTCTTACCATGAGGTAACTCTGCTTCTTACCTAGAGCTCAGCAGAAAGAGCATGGTGAAGGAATTCTATATCCAGCTAGAGTGTCATATTTATGTAAAGACAACAGGAAGATATTTTAACATATGCAGTGCTGGCATCTCTTCCAATAGAAGTTTGCTCATGGACTGGGCATGGTGGCTCATGCCTGCAATTCCAGCACTTTGGGAGGCCAAGGAGAGAGAAACACTTGGGATCAGGAGGTTGAGACCAGCCTGGCCAATATGGTGAAACCCTGTCTATGCCTAAAAATTACAAAAACTAGCCAGGCGTGGTGGCATGCACCTGTAATTGCAGCTACTTGGGAGGCCGAGGCACGAGAATCACTTAAACCCAGGAGGCCGAGGTTGCAGTAAACTGAGATCACACCACTGCATTCCAGCCTGGGCAACAGAGCAAGACTCTGTCTCAATGAAAGAGAAAAGTTTACTCATGGATGACATTTAGGTCATAGAAAAATTATTCAAAATGTGACATTCCAAGTATTGAAATAAATTCGTCATGAAAATATGTTGAAATTGTTAAGTTGGACTAAATTCTAAGCATCATGAAGGGGCAGTTACTAATCAAAAATGAAAATGTAAATATAAGATTTTTAAAAAGTACATTTTGAAAAAAAAATTTTCAATATGAAATTTACATAAGATGCAATCACATTCCTGTAAACACTTAAGAATTACAAATACTCATAGCCATGTTTATTGATGAGGAAATTGAGGCTAATTAATGGAAATACAGGTTTATAGCTAGTTATACAGATGGTTAATCCATAGTCCATTTTCTACTTGGAGTTTTTTTTATTATTATACTTTAAGTTCTGGGGTACATGTGCAGAACGTGAAGGTTTGTTACAGAGGTATACATGTGAAAATCCACAGACACCTCTACCATCGAAAACTTGATGATTATCTGCAACAAACTTATGAACTGCAGCTTCACAGCCTATTTGGGTGAAAAAATAAAAGATATCAGGTATAGAAATGCTCAATTTACTGGTTCCAAAAGATTTCAGATGATTAAGGCACTTGGGACAGTGATTAAGAGCTTGTGAAGAATGACGCAGCTGTTTGCTAGGAACAAGTGATAAAACCACAACCATTGCTGGAGCAAAATCTGCATGCCACCATCCATGTACTAAAAATGTGGCTTTTACTTCTGTGCTGGAAAATTACTATAAAAATTTAACATTTTAAGTGTTTTGCAACATATTTAATACATTAATTGCAACTTCCTGCAGGAATAATTAGATGATTGATTGAGTTGGTAATTATAGCTTCAGGTACAATTGTGACTTTTCAGATGAAGCTCTGAGCACCATCGATGGATCTCTTCTGCATTAAGTGATTTCATTAACTTCCATTACTTCTGTGTCATTTTTAATAGACTGAATTTCTTCTCATATTAGAAAAAAATTTCTTATAAGTGTGGTATAAAAATGTAAAATATGTGATATCATCAAATGTAAAACGTATATAGACACTGAATGATTGTTTAGATTATCTGCAAATTACAATGAGACTGTGGAAATATTTACATGAAATATGTGGTTCTGCATAATACTCTTTTAGCAAAATTTGCAAAAGTAAAAAAATTTGAGTGAGAAGGTAACGGAATGGTTACAAAAGAAACATCATTTTGGACCATACCATGTTATTTAGAGATCATCTTTTTTTTTTTTTTTGAGATGGAGTTTTATTCTTGTTGCCCAGGCTGGATGGAGTGCAATGGTGTAATCTTGGCTCACTGCGACCTCCGCCTCCTGGGTTCAAGTGATTCTCCTGCCTCAACCTGCCAAATAGCTGGGATTACAGGCATCGCCACCATCCCTGGCTAATTTTGTATTTTTAATAGAGATGGGGTTTCTCCATGTTGGTCAGGCTGGTCTTGAACTCCCGACCTCAGGTGATCTGCCCACCTTGGCCTCCCAAAGTGCTGGGATTACAGGCTTGAGCTACTGCGCCCAGCCAAGGGATCATCTTTTTAAACTAAAAACATGTTAGTACCTTCTGAAAAACTTATAAAACATCATAATTTCATTCATGACTTTTCAAAATATATTTCAGAATATTTTTTATTTTGGGTGTCTTCTTACCTGGAAAATAAAATGACTTTATAAATATTGTTTCAGGAAACTTCTCAGAACTTATTATGTTGAAGCATAAACTATTTCTTCCTTTTATTTAAAATAAGCCACAACAAAATACCCATGCCGACATTAATAAACTTTCTCTCATTCTACGAGATTCACTTCTCTTTAAAACATTTGGTGAAAATATTGATGATATCTGGCATATTCTTCCTCAAAGACCTATTAGGAAAACATGTGATATACTAAAAAAATTAAAGCAATCACCATGAACATTGGGATGTGCAACACTGATATTCAACAACTAATATTTTCTCTGTTTCCCCTGTCTTTCTGTGTGTGTGTCTGTGTCTGTGTATGTTGGTGTGTGTGTATGTGTCAGTTTTTGCTAAACCTTTTGAAGTTAAGTTGCATTTAACACAATAGTTCCCCCACATATTATACTTCAGAAATAAGACCTTTGTTCTACATGGCCACAACCAGTTTACACAGTCAAGTAAATTAGCAATAGCTAATGTGTTTTCTTTTTCGGTTACTGAATTGAGTAGAGGGCTGAGTTAGTGGGTAAATAATCATTCTAAACTCTTCAGCTCTGAGGTTCTAGCATTCTGCCATATTGTACAAAAACTGGTGCAAGCTTCATGTGTTGATTATTTATTCTTTTACATGAAATGTTCTTGAGTTTGAGTATGTCAGTGGTATGACACACTCAGTGGACAGAGAATAGATGCACCTCATTGTCAGGTAGATCTGGGTTCCAGTTCTCCTATGCCAGTTGTAGGTGGCATTAGGCATGATTATAATTTTGTTAACCTGAGTCTTCTTATAAAATAAGGATCACAGAGTAATACCTACACTTTCTTATATAATTAGAGAGGATGTGAAAGAATTTAAGGAGATGGCGTTGCATAGCAGAAAAAAAATACAATTGTGGAACCAAATTGATCTGACCTTAAAATAGAGACACAGCATATATTGGATTGTGGGTCAACCCCTTAAAACTCTGTGGCTTTTGCTTTTACTCTTATTATTTATATTTAATGTTTAAAAGCATTTATTGTTAATCAGACCCTTTGCTTTTGCTCCGTTTTTGTTTTTTTTTTTTTTTTTTTTTTTTTTTTTGTCTTCTGGCTATTGTTATTGTTGGATGAAATGGGCCAGTTCTTCCATGTCGATTTAGAAATGTATCATTGGAGTCTAAGGCACTTTTAAAATATAACCATCTTTAGTGTGCCAGTATGGAATATTCATTTCTTTCTGGGAAAATGTAGTGCATTTGTGCACTTAATTCAGGCATCTGATTAACATGCTGTTGAAAACTATTACCAATGTGAGCTTCATCTCAAAGTCAATTTGTTAATCAATATTATGTATTTTGGTGTTGTTTCTCCTAGTAAGTGAGTTGGTAGACTATACACACACAGACACACACACACACACGTGTATATGAATACATATGTATCGAATATACACACACGTATATACACATACACGCACATTTGTTGTTTTGTCTGTAAAAATCTGTCTTGAGGTTCATGCAAACAGGATCCTAAGATTTTCCCCAGATATGACCTTTTATTATCTCCTCTCTTTGAGTGTGAATAAAACCTGTGATCATAGTGGAAAGTCACTTTCATGATTATGTTACTAATAGGTTGACTTTAAGAGGTGATTAGAGCCAGGCTCAGTGGCTCATGCCTATAATTCCAACATTTTGGGAGGCTGAGGTGGAAGGATTGCTTGAGACCAGGAGTTTGAGACCAGACTGAAAAACACAGCAAGACCCTGTCTTTACAAAAAAAGAAAAAAAATCAGCCAGGTGTGATGGTGTGTGCCTGTAGTTCCAGCTAATAGGGAGGCCAAGGCAGAAGGATTGCTTGAGTCCAGGAGGTCAAGGCTGCAGTGAACTGTGATCATGCTTCTGCATTCCAGCATGGACAACAGGGTGAGACCCCATCTCAAAAATAAATATATGAAATAAATTTTAAAAATTAAAAAAATTAAAAAGAAATGATTAGGTCATGAGGGCTATGTCAACATAAATGGATTCATGCTATTATTGCAGAAGGGGATAGTTATTGAGGGAGTGAGTTCCTGATTAAGAGGGTGAGTTCAGCCCAATTTTTCTCCCTGTTTTGTGTGTTCACTTCCACCTTTGCCTTCTGTTTTGAGATAACCCTTGCCAGATGCTGGCACTGTGCTCGTGGACTTCCCAGACTCCAGATTCATGAGCCAAATAAGCTTCTCTTCTTAATACATTCCCCAGTCTGTAGCATTCTGTCATAGCAGTAGAAAGTAGACTAAGACACCACCCAAACAAGATATGGATATTGTGATACCTAACTGCTACACTTCCTTTCTGCTCTCTCAGCCCTTGTGAAATAGTTTCCACCCATCCTTAGAATGAGGATCAGAGGCGCCATGGGAGACTCCATGTCAGACAGCCTAAGTGTCTTGAGGGAGTCAATTCTCTCACCTCCCAAGTATAAAAGGCACTATGTTTTATTGGAGCAGGTGTTATGTTGTGGTCAATGAGCTTTAAGGGCTGGACGTCTGAAGAAGTAAGGGAGATGCTCTGATATTACGAAGTATGAAGACTTGTGAAAACAAATAGATAATCAGAGATCAACAACTTTATCAAGGTTGTGCTTCTTCTCAGCTCACTACAGCAAGAATGACAGACAGCAATAAATGGAGATTTTTAATATTATCATCCTGGGAACCCATTAAGTTCTAATGGTATTAAATAGTAAAAATTTGTTGAATTCTTGTAAGATGCATCTTTTCATAAATTAATTGACTCATTGAGGCTCCAAACTTTAAAAATAACTTTCTAAACTTGGGATCAAGGAATTTTAAGAGAGGGATTTGGTATTCTTACAATATCATTTATTATTGTCATTTATTATTCAGTTTCTACTTGGTGCTTCCATACCTCACTGCTTTTCTTTCTCTTTTTCTTAACTCAACACAATGAATGCCTTACAAATTTTAAAGGAAGCAAAGGGAATACCAGTGACTAAGAGAGAGCATATCCTTAAAATTGCAAAGCAATAATGCTGTTGGCATTTAAGCCAAGGCTGTAAAACTCTACTTTAAAATGCTTCCTGGTTCAGTATTTGCTGTATCCATCAATGGTTTTTAAATTGAATTACCGTAATTCAAATAAACACATTTCCTAGAGGAGAAAGAACATAAAGCTTTAAGTGAAAAATAGTTCAATTTAGGACCTGGTTTCATTTCTTACTATCTGTGAATTTGGACATGGTGTTTAACTTCTCTTGATTTCCATTCCATCATCTCTGAAATAGCTACACCTGCCCAATAGGGTAACAGTAAAGATTCAGTGAGATGAGGGAAGTGAGATACATTTGTGCACTGCTGAGTGCCTCAAAAACAGAAGGTTTTGACTTTATTATAGCGCTTGTATGTCTGAAATACCATGTTTTCAGCATACACATGTTTATTTAATGTATGTTTAATACACTTTTAACACCAGTCCAATATTTTTAGCATATGTAGTATCATAATGCAAAAGAAAATCAAAGATATTCAGTTTTTATAATAGTTTGGCAAACTTTAGACTTGTAGTAAATCTTTGTATATTTCTGGGCTAGAATATTTATAGCAACCAAATGTCAGCTGTGTAAGTGAGAAAAAGCAAATGTAGCCTCCCACAACAAAGAAACTTCAAGCCCCAAGTGTCACTATGGCCAAAGTTGAGAATCCCTGCTTTAAATTAAATTATCGGTATATAATATTGAGGGGCTGATTAATTAATTAATCGTAGAATAGCTGCTAATTGTCATTATTGCATAAGTGCTAGAGTGAGGTGTATGGAGTGTTGCTGGTTCCAAATAATATAAGAAAGTCAACATGCCTTCAAGGAGCATATGATTTATCAAAAGATCATTTTGTGGGATCAACAGGAGTTTTGTTTTGCTTCTGGGTGTGACAGAAGAAGGCAGAAAGAAGATTTAGGGCTGGACTGAGATAGGGTCTCCCTATTCACCAATCCGTTTAACAAGCATTCAGAGAGTTTACGTTGTACGGAAGTAACAACATATTAGCAAAATCTGGAAAGTACCATGCTATACAGAAAACCTGAGATGATTTAGTTATTTCTCTATTGTCATTATCAAAAGGTACTGATCTGAAATCTGGGAATGTAAAGCACTTTCCATGTGTGTCACAAAATAAAGTGAAGAGTAAAAAATAAAAAGCTTTTAATCTAGGAAACACCAATTAATATGGAAAGTTTTCATGCTGATAGTTCATCCCACAATGCTAGAAGGTGGCCAAGATTCTCCTGACCATTCTGCAGAGTCCAGATTGTTTCTCTCACTCCACATGGATCATTTTGGGTGGCTGCTTTGCTTTTAACATCCAGACACTAAGTATATTGCCTTAATAGAATCACTCTAAAATAGTTCTTGGACTAAACCATTGAATTAACGTGTCATACACCATTACCATTAAGGAAGTCTCTCTTCTACTGCTTGATATCCAGGGTTCAAACTCTCTCCAGTTTGGACTTAGAAAGTTACATATTTCCCCAAAGTATGCTTACCCTAAGTGTCATCGTATATTTTTGAAAAGTCCATCAATGAGAATCACAAGGCCATGTTAATACATGCACATATATTAAATTGGGGTAATGACATTTGAGATTAGAGATTTAGAAATATGTATATATCATTACAACATAGGTTTTAGCCTCAATGCTGTGAGCTCAATGTTTATGCTTCTCAATGATTTTTAAGTGCTATTTATTTTTTGGCTTCTTTTAATTCTTTCTCCTGGGGTAGCACAGAGCAAAATCATGCTCGGTTTAAGAATTCTTTCAAATGTTTGAAAATAATTGCATGTATCCATGTTTTCTTCTGAACTAAAAAGCCTAGGCAAACTAGGTTTTTTCTTATGCAATAGTCATGTGATTACATTTCCTTTCATTAATTTTTTATTTTTGTTTTTAAGAGCCTTGCCAAAGATGAGTCAAATACCGTTCAATATTCACCTTAGGGAAAGCTCTTTATTCCCCGTTTGTTAGGACCCCTCACCAAATCACAAATGGTGCCATTGAACTATCAGTTCTAGTGTACATGAGCCAAGAGAATAAGGGTGCATACAGATAATTGCTTTTTTTGGCATATGGATGGAAAGACTGTTGTGTTACACTCCTCAATGCCCTGAGGACCAGGGTGTTAGGTGCAGGCTGATTTTTGCTTGATTGGTGTTTTTCTTCTCATGTACTCAGCGCTTTGCTTTATGCCTGAATCCGACACCCCAACTCTCACCCATTTGTCCATCTGCCTGTAGAAGGTCTGTGTGGGAGAGGAACCAAGCCAGCCATCTCATGGCAAGAGACATGGTTTTATTGCAGGAAGAAGCGTCTGGCCATGTCTGATAGGTTTTAGACACAGATGGTGGGAGACTCCCGTCCAATAAAAATAACTGACTTCCAGTTAGAAGAAATAAAGTTGGTTCCAGGTAAGAAAGAAGTTAATTTTTATCTGAGGAATACAAGTTCTTTTAAATGATCAGCCATTAAAATGAGACAGCAGTTGCATCTTGCTTCTCCCATGAACAATGCATTTATCTCTTGAGACTGCTCTCTATTGCCATGGCAGCTATAAATTAACCTAATAATGCTGCACTGCACACTATAACCCACACCGTAGCTTGACAATACATAGTCAATCATAAATCAGTGTTATTTCTGTAAACCAATGAGAATTTCTAACGAACAACTTTGTATCAGCTCATGCTCTGTCCATCTTTTCAACCTTTGAAATCCAATCATAACTGCTAACCATGAGAGTGTGCATTCAGAGCAATTTGAATTTTTTCTCCTGGGTTGCAATCTTCAAGCTTGGCCCAATTGCACTCTCTACTTATATTAATTTTACCTACACTTTTTCCTTTTAGGTTAGCATGTGGTACCCTTTATCCATAAGGTCTCATTAAGAGATGAATAATATAAATGTAGCTCAGGGTGTTATAATTAATTGTTTCTGTATATTATGATGTTTTGATATATTCAATTGCTACTCTGGCTAGGGAGGGATGGCCCCTCGTGGGGTGAGCCAACTCTTAGAGATAACAGAGAGACCAGTTAAGGACATGCCTTTGATCTGCAGACCAACCAGTCCAGAATCATACACCCCAGAATTCATACAGACCATACACCCCAGAATGCAGTATTCCTCTGCCTTAATCATCCAGGGGCCAAGCAACTACAGGCCATCCCCACAACCCACAGTCTGCAGAATTATTCAAGCAAGTCACTCCTAAACAGTTCACCCTGCCCTGTCCTGCCTTTCCCACAGAAACTCCAATAAAAGCATTGCCTTAAACATTCCTTAGCCTCTGTCTACTGCCTCCTGCCCCAGGCTGGTGTCTTTCCCAGGTGGTGCTGTGTAGCACAAATATATTTTATATATAACTACATATACAATGATATAGTCTTTATATATAAATATATATTCCTTATATTTTTTCTTTTCTTTTCTTTTTTTTTAATCGAGACGGAGTTTCGCTCTTGTTACCCAGGCTGGAGTGCAATGGCGCGATCTCGGCTCACCACAACCTCCGCCTCCTGGGTTCAGGCAATTCTCCTGCCTCAGCCTCCTGAGTAGCTGGGATTACAAGCACGCGCCACCATGCCCAGCTAATTTTTTGTATCTTTAGTAGAGACGGGGTTTCACCATGTTGACCAGGATGGTCTCGATCTCTTGACCTCATGATCCACCTGCCTCCTTATATTTTTTCTTAATATTAAAATAATATATATTTTTATATTGTATATTTTAATATATATTATATATTTAATATATATTATGTATTTGTATATTATATCTTTTCATGTATATTTATATGTTATACATTAAAAGACATTATATGTTTGTATATTGCATATATTAATAGATAGTACATATTTATATATTAATAGATATATAGTGGTATGCTGTATATTTTAATACATATTATATATTTTTATAAATATATATTTGTATATTGTATATTTTAATATATTGATATCTATTTTAATAGATATCACATACTTGTATATGGTATAGTTTAATATATAGTGTATGTTTATGTTATATCATAATATAAATATGTATTATATATTCTTTCTTAATTTTTAAAGAATATATTATAATACCTTAATATATAATATATATATTCTGTCCTAATTTTTGAAGAAAATATATTATAGACTTTGATATAACATATATATTCTTTCTTAAGTTTTAAAGAATATATATACTTTGATATATAATTATATTCTCTCTTAATTTTTTAAAGAAAATATAACCTTGAAAGTTAGAGAAAAATTGAAAGAAAAATATTTACTCGTGTGTGTGTGTGTATGCATATATATATGCATGTTTTATACATATGCATATACATATATGTATTTATTTTAGGGTATATGCTGGCAGCAAAGAGTTAAAAAAGAACTTGAGGGCATTATCCGACTTAGTTTACAAGAGAAGTGATATTCAGGGAGTTGCCTGCAAATGGAAAACTAATATGCTTTTACAAATCCCATTATGAAATCTCCTAGCGCTTCATGAAATAAAATCTTAACAGCATTTAACGCTCTCAACCACTCTCTCAACAAAGGGGAGGAAGGTGCGGGCTGCATCTGATACAAGCCTGCACTTCTCCTCCTTAATGCCCTATTGCAATTTTGTTTTGTTATTTAAAATAATCCATTGTTTTCATTAATTTAATTTGTAGTATATAAATAATACCATTTTAACTTTACATAGCCACGTAAGCCTTTGTTTGAAGTTAAAAAAAATAAAAGTTTTGGCTGCTAAACTTTGGATAGTGTTGGTGATAGCTGCTCCCTGATTCAGGCAGCTTTCTGTCATGAGCTTTTAGAGAAGGTGGAAGACATTGAAGTACCATGGAAACCAGGTCTGCGTCTTATTCTCCATCCCTGTGCTGAGCCACCCCATATAAGCTCACCAGGAGCAACTACTGATTTTTCCAGGGTGCACCTGCTCAGCATTTCAGTGGTCATTTCTCTCCACACACATCCTCCCTCTCTGTTCTCCTTCTTCCTCCGTTCTTTTTTACCTTTTTTTCTTTCCTTGTTTATTTCTTCTTCCCCTATTCTTTCAAGTTAGCCACTTTTTTCACTTTTTATTTTTAAACAAGGTTTTACTCTCTTGCCCAGGCTGGAGTGCAACGGTGTGATCATAGCTCACTGCAGCCTTGACCTCCTGGGCTCAAGTGATTCTCCTGTCTCAGCCTCCTGAGTAGCTGGGACTACAGATGAGGAGTGCCACCATGACTGACTAATGTAAATTTATTTTTTATTTATTTTTGTTATTGAGGCAAGATCTTGCTGTTCTCAAACTTCTGGGTTCAAGTGATACTCCTGCCTTGGCCTCCCAAAGCACTGGGACTGTAAGCTTGAGCCACCATGCCCTGCCCAAGCTAGCCATATTAAATCCAACATTTTCTTTCTTTCTTTACTTACTTATTTTGACTTTTCTTTTAAATTTGGGGGCACAAGTGCAGGTTTATTATATAGGTAAACTTGTGTCATGGGGTTTGTTGTACAGATTATTTCATCCCCCAGATATTAAGCCTTGTGCCCATTAGTTATTTTTCCTGATCTTCTCCCTTCTCCCAACCTCCAACCTCGAGTAGGCCCCAGTGTGTGTCATTACCCTCTATATATCCATGTGTTCTCATCATTTGGCCTCTACTTATAAGAGAGAACATGCGGCATTTGGTTTTTTGTTCCTGAATTAGTTTGCCAAGTATAATGGCCTCCAGCTCCATCCATGTCCCTGCAAATAACATCATCTTGTTTTTTTTTTTTTTATGGCTGGGTGGTGTTCTATAGTTTATATGTACCACATTTTTGTTATCGAGTGTACCATTGATAGGGATTTAGATTAATTCTATGTCTTTGCTATTGTGAATAGTGCTGCAATGAACATATATGTACAGGTGTCTTTATGATGGAACGATTTATATTTCTTTGAATGTATACCCACTAATGGGATTGCTGGGTCGAATGGTAGCTCTGTTTTTAGACCTTTGAGGAATCAGTACACTGCTATAATGGTTGAACTAATTTACACTCCCATCAACAGCGTTTAAGTGTTCCTTTTTCTCTGCTACCTCGCCAGCATCTGTAATGTTTTGACTTTTTAGTAATAGCCATTCTGACTGTTGTGAGATGGTGTCTCATTGTGGTTTTGATTTGCATTTCTCTAATGACCAGTGATATTGAGCTTTTAGAAATATGCTTGTTGGCCGCATACATATGTCTTCTTTTAAAAAGTATCTGTTATGTTCCTTGCCCACTTTTTAATGGGGTTGTTGGTTTTGTTTTTGTAAATTTGTTTAAGTTTATTATAGAAGCTGGATATAAGACTTTTTTTCAGATGCATAGTTTGCAAAAATTTTCTCCCAGTCTGTAGGTTTTCTGTTTATTCAGTGGATAGTTTTTTTTGCTGTGCGGAAGCTCTTTAGATTCCATTAAATCCAACATTTTAAATCACCATTTCTCATGAAAGTTAGTGAGTGTGGGCTCTAACTCCAATGCATTTTTTTTTTACAGTTTCTGTTTTTAGAACATACAGCAGCCCACAAAGTCTGTTGAGCCCGCAGAGCAGACAATGGTTTATAAGTCTATTCAGGCATCTTGACTGACTTCAGTCTTTCTTACTGAGATATGAGTTCAGTTAATGAAAATTCAGAGAAGGGACAGAGGTCATTGCTTTTTTGAAGTTTTTGGAGAGTTATTTCATAGTTCATGGACTATAATCTTTCCAGCGCTTTTTGCATAGCTTTCTGTTTAGCTCAAAATATTAAAAGACCAGTTTACCATTATGAAAGGAAACTCTAACACCTTCTTGGAAAGTTACTTGACCTGTTGTGTAATTAAAAAGGACAAACAAACATTGGCTTTCTCACTCTAATTTATTGAGTTGCAAGAAATAGAAATTGGACTCAACAGATTGGTAATAGGAACTACAGTGAGAAAAAGCGGGTGAGTCTTTGAATAATTTTGGAAAACAATGGGCCTGACAAAGTTACAACATTTTCTTTGAAGTCTTTTTTTTTTTAAATGCTCCATTCTTAGAATGTTGAATAAATAAATGTATATTGAAAATCCACAAGAAGTGTTATTATATTCAAACTAGAATTTCAAATTAAACATATTTCAAATTAAAATGAACATCTTTCAAATTAAAATTAAGCAAAAAATAACAAGATAATGCAATAAGCTTACAAGTGTCATGTCTGATTACCAGGGGAAAGGGGAAGAGAAATGGGAAGTGACTGCTTAATGGGTACGGGCTTTCCTTTCGTGGTGGTAAAAATGTTCAATAACTACGTGGCGTTGGTTGCACAACATTATGAATATCCTGACTTGTCACAATAACCTGACTTACTGCCTGTATTACTCAGGGTTCCCAAGAGGGACAGAACTAATAGGATAGATGTCTACATGAAAGGGGGTTTATTAAGGAGAATTAACTCACGCCATCACAAGGTGAACTCCTGCAATAGGCTGTCTGCAAACCGGAGAGGTAGGAAGCCAGTAGTGGCTCAGTCCAAGTCCAAAAGCCTCAAAATCAGGGAAACCGACAGTGCAGGGTTTAGTCTGTGGTCGAAGGCCTGAGAGCCAGTGTGGGAACCTGCTGGTATAAGTCCAAGAGTCCAAAGGCTGAAGAACTTTGAGTCTGATGTCCAAGAGCAGGAAGCATCCCACACGGGAGAAAGATGAAAGCCAGAAGAGTCAGCAAGCCACCTCATCCCACCTTCTTCTTTGTTCTAGCTGTGCTGGCAGCCGATTGGATGGTGCACACCCTCACTGAGGGTGGGTCTTGCTCTTCCAGTCAAACGACTCCAATGTCAGTTTACTCTGGCAACACCCTCTCAGACATACCCAGAGACAATACTTTACCAGGTATATAGGCATCCTTCAATCCAAACAAGTTGACACCTCATACTAACCATCACACTACCTTAACCTGTTTTCGGTCATTCTTTCTGTTACCACACGATGATATAAAAGTATTGACCATTGAGCCATTTTTTTTAAAGTATTTTATATGACTCCTATGCACATGTGTGCACATAATACATTTTGTGAGCCTTCTTTTTCCTGTTAATCTGTGCACTATTAGTTTCTTTATAGACTGATTATTGAATTCTAGGGACTAAGCAAAATCTTCCCCTTGGCCCTCTGAAGGTTTGCTGTAAATCAGCTCACAAAAGGCAGATGAATCAGAGAAAAGGCAGACATGTTTATTAACAAGCACAGGGGAGAATTATAGAGGGATATCTGCAGCAAGCAAGAGGGTGCAGATGTTTATCTGCCCTTCTTCTTAGGGAAAAGGGAGATGGGGAGGTGAGGATGATTTTAGGAGGGTAGTACATTGTTTTACTGATAATTCAAACGGCTTGAAGAACATACAGCAGCCCACAAAGTCTGTTGAGCCTGCAGAGCAGACAATGGTTTATAAGTCTATTCAGGCATGTTGACCGACTTCAGTCTTTCTTCCTGAGCTATGAGTTCAGTTAATGAAAATTCAGAGAAGGGACAGAGGTCATTGCTTTCTTCTTTGGTGTGTCTAGACTCTGGCAGATGAGGGAACTTCAGAGAACAACTTCATACTGTGCAACGAGAGACAGGATTGAGAGACGGGGCGATGGAGCATCACAGAGACCTTGAGGCTTCTTCTGTAGTTCAGCATATCAAAGCACCCTATTTTGGGGTACTGGATTCATGAGTCCCAAAAGAACTTTCAAGATAAAAATGTAAACTGCTTTACATGGTCATTAAGAGTTGCAACTTCTGCTATTTAACATGGCATGAGAGCCAGGAGGACTTGGGAAGGAAATTCTCAACCCACCTCTTCTTCTAGGCTTCAATACATACATCTATTTACTAATCTTTCCAATGAGAACTCAGAGAGAGGCTCACCCCAGAGATGCCATAAACAGTGCCTGGACCTCTGAGGTCACCAATGGATGTTCAGAGCAAATAGCTAATGTACATACGGAGGGAGATGGATATCGGTAAACAATTACACTGATTGCAGTCATGGGCAGGGTTTTAGATGGTGCAGATGGCTTTAGGTAGCACTGTAAATTTTACATGCAATTGTAGTTTAGATATTATTGTAAATCAAGACTGTGGTTCAAAGTGCAAGTTTTTCTCACATTTAGTCTGCTACCCTAATTAGAGGTCTGAAAATTATTACTTTTCTAAATAAATAACCTTTAATTTTTAGAGTGGTTTTAGATTTACAGAAAAAGAGAAAGAAGAGTATAGAGAGTTCCCATATACTCCCATAGAAGGGAAAGTACTCAGTTCTCATATGACATTTTCTTTTTAAAATTATTTTATTTTAATTTTTAATTCTCAGTTTTGTGGGTACACAGTAGGTCATGTATTCCCTTCCCCGGGTTCCTCTCTTATTAAATAGTTTTTTTACATGATAGGCATATTTAATATCAATTTTAATCATATTTTACATTATGCTTGGTTTGAATTGCTTCTTGTTTTGTTTTATTTTAAAACAACTTTTAATTTTAAATTAAAAAAATTAAAAATTTAAATAAAAAAATTAAAAATTATGGGATGCGTGTGATATTTTGCTACATGCATAGAAAGCAAAATGATCAGATCAGCATTACTGGAATAACCATCATGTAGAACATTTTTTACTCATATGTGCGTGTGTTATGATCATTTCAATGCTTCTTTTCTAGCTATTTTGAAATCTATAATAAATTATTGTTAACTATAGTTGCCTTACTGTCCTATCAAACGATATTACTTATTCCTTCTGTTTTACTCTGTTTGTACCTCTTAGCCAGCCTCTTTTGATTTCTCCTCCTTTTCCCTTTCCCAGCTCTGGTAAACACCAATCAACTCTCTACCTCCATGATAGCCACCACTTTCTTTTTTTTAGCTCCGTATATGAGTGAGAACATGAGCTCTATTTGTTTTTCTGTGCCTGGCTTACTTACCTTAACATAGTGATGTCCAGTTTCATCCATGTTGCTGCAAAAAACAAGGTTTTGTTCTATTTTTATGACAATAATATTCCATCATGTACATATGCCAGTTTCTTTTTAAAAATTATTTTAACTTTTAAAAAAAATTTTCATTTTAATTTTTTGTGGATACATGGTAGGTCATGCACCACTTAAATACACCACTTAGGTTGATTCCATAGCTTGGCTTCTGTGAATAGTGCCACAATAAACACAGGAGTGCAGATATTTCTTTAATATACTGATTTTTTTCTTCCGGATATATATATTTATTTATTTCTATTTATATATATTTAGATATCTATTTATTATGTATATTTTATATATTTATTTCTATTTATATATATTTATTGGAGATATATATATATTTCTGTTCTTTTGGATATATACCCAGCAGTGGCATTGATAATCACATGAAGGTTTTACTTTTCATTTGTGTATGAAGCTCCCCACTGTTTTTATGGTGCCTGTATTTTTTTTTTCATTTTCCATAGTCAGATACTGGGCTTTAAATGTTTTAAAATTTAACCATCAGACGTCATGTTTTAAAACGAACTTCAAAATCTGCACTGACATCATTATTTTTGGCTTCAATTTTACTCATTGCTCTTTCAAATAGCATTGATCAAAAACATTGATTTTTTTCCCTCTAGGAAGATCAAATTTGATAATTTTAAATGCAGAAAGATTCTGTGGTGCAAGGGATTTAAGTTTTTATATTGAATGTAAGTACAATCTTTTTTATTTTGGTGACCTTTCTTGAAGTTTCTTATGAGTTTTGCAGTTTTTTATGAGCATTAACTAAATGTTATGCACTGATAGGAAAACTGATTGCTTCTCAGTTCACAACTCACCTATCAGAGTTAGTGTCCTTTCCGTAAAAGGAATGTCCTTTTTTCTAAAGTGGCAACTTTAGTTGAATGTATGCACTGTATTCTAACCTGCTATGGTTTAAATGTCTTCTAGAAAGTTCATATGTTGAAACCTTGATTCCCATTGTGGCAGTATTGGGAGATGGGGCCTAATGGAAATTGCAGGAGTGGGTTTCTTAGAAAAGAAAGGGTTTGGTTACCACTTGCGCTCTCTCTTGCCCATGTGATGCCTTCTGCCATGTCATGGTATAGCAGGAAGGTTCTTGCAAGATGCCAATATTTTGATCTAGGTCTTTCCAGCCTCCAGAATCATAAGCCAATGCATTTCTACTCATTATAAATTACCCAGTCTGTGGTATTTTGTTAGCAGCATAATATTAGACTAAGATATATCTCTAGGCAGATAAAAAATCTTAGTCACCAGAAAACATTCTCCTTTAAGATATTATCACAATAAAACCCTGTGGGGCAAAAATTTCATCAATACTCACTGTCTTTTCCTTCACTACCCAGAATTCACAATAAAAGGATATTTTGCTGGGTTTTTGTTTTATTTTCCATATTCTATGTTATTAATTATTAATTTTTTTTTGAGATGGAGTCTTGCTCTGTTGCCAGACTGGAGTGCAGTGGCGCGATCTTGGCTCACTGCAACCTCCTCCTCCCGGGTTCAAGCGATTCTCCCGCCTCAGTCTCCAGAGTAGCTGGGAATACAGGTGTGCACCACCACGCCCAGCTAATTTTTGTATTTTTGTAGAGATGGGGTTTCTACAAACCACGTTGGCCAGGCTGGTCTCGAACTCCTGACCTCAGGCATTCCACCTGCCTCGGCCTTCGAAAGCGCTGGGATTGCAGGGGTGAGCCACCCCATCAGGCCATATTTTATTTTAAAAGTGTGTATTTGTATAGCTAAACTACTATACTGTTTACACATTCTGTATATGGCAATTCAGATTTGAGTTGCAGTTCTTAATATTTGAATACTGTGACAGGCACCCTGCAAATCATTATTTCTAGGTGTCAGTCTCAGAAGTGAAGGGGATTCCCAGTGAATCAACAGGTAATTAAGTGTGTCAGACACTAATTATCAGAATGGGCTGGATCAGTCATGGGTACATGCAAGTGCATTTGTAGTTGCACTGCTATAGAATGATCTAGCTTATTCTCTTCCATGTGTTTTCTTTTCTTTTCATTTTTCTTTTTTTTTTCAAGATGGAGTCTCACTTTATCACCCAGGCTGAAGTGCAGTGGCGTGATCTCGGCTCACTGCAACCTCCACCTGCTGGGTTCAAGCGATTCTCCCACCTCAGACTCCCGACTAGCTGGGACTACAGGCATGTGCCACCACACCTGGCTAATTTTTGCATTTTTAAGTAGAGATGAAGTTTCACCGTGTTGGCCAGGCTGGTCTTGCACTTCTGACTCCAGGTGATCCACTCACCTTGGCCTCCCAAAGTGTCTTCCATGTGTTTTCCTCCTCCTATCAATGAGAATACTTTCTTAAGAAATAGGTTCTTGAATTATATTTTCTAAAGCATAACTTTGCATTCTTATTCTGATTCCGTGTTTTTGAAGACCCTGTGGAGAATGCATGTGTGTTTCAGAGTTTGGAAACAGTTCTAGATCCTAAGTGTGAACTCCCGAGAGTGTTTCATTGAAAACAAGTGAGCATATGTTTTTCTGTAAGAAGAGGTTAAACTGAGAAATTGTTTTGGTATAAAATTACAGAACCAAAATTACGGAACGGTAAGTACACACATTGCATGTTGAATGCCAGCTGGTGTTTACCCACTGCTGTTGAAAGTCAGGAAACCCCATGCGGCTCAGCAAAAATTCTGCCTTGGCAGAGGAAAGGAAACTTAAGGACAAAGCAAAGGCGAGACTAAAATGCTGAATCTGTTTCTTTACTTCAGAGCTGTACTGGGTCAGCATCAGAAACATTACTAGGTGATTAATGTGAATAACTGATGAAAAAGACTTATTTTAAATGGTCTTAGCAGTTAGCGATGGCCATTATCTAGTTGCTTCTCTTTTATCTCCTTCTTTCCTAGCTTAGACCTATCCCTTTAGGACATAAACACCTTATGTTGGCACTGGAAAATGGACAGGTGTGTGTGTTCATAAAATTGCATCCTTGCTGCCTCTGGTTCTGAAGATCTTTTAATTATTTAGTTTTTATAGGACCGAAGGCTCTTGCAAGCTTAATTAAAGCTCCAATTTCTTCTGGGAAATGTGGATGCACTTTTGGGCAAGGACTGAAAAACTCCAGTGAATATATTTAGGAAAAACAGTATAATGACTCTTCCCAGAGCTGTGGGGATCAGAGTTTAAAACAAACGTGCACAACAACAGAACAAAAAAGATGTTCCTCTCCAGGAGTTCAGAGAGAATTTAGATTAATTACACTTTCATTAACTCTTATAAGTTATATTTGACAGTCACTATTTTCTACCATTATACTATGTAGTTAATTTCATCTTTTTTCCTCTTCCTTCTTCTCCTCTTCTTTCTCTTCCCCCTCTTCCTCCTTTACTTTTCTCTTCTTTTCTGGCTATGAAAAACACAGAATCGTGAAAATACAAGGAAAGTGAGGCAAAATCTAACAGGTAATCCAGGAAACTTAGAATTGGCAATAAAGAATCATATTTGCAAAAACTTTCTCTTCCTAAAACCAGATAGAAACAAAACAAAACAAAACAAAAAATAGGGAGATGCAGTAAAACCTTACCAAGCATTTTATCTGGAGTATTCGAATACACACTAGTTTTGTGACTTGCTGGAAGGACTTAAACATTTCAACATAAGATTATATATGTAGCTACAACTTATTAAATGAAGAATACTGTGTAGAAACAGCAGGGGAAAGATTTACATAGGTGGAGCCTCGGTCAAGGCCACACATTCTTGTTTTTCCTCGCAAAGATCGCGTGGATTCATGTTTGTTTCTGTCTGTGAACTGCAGGGATATTTCCTTATTCGGGAAAGTCCACTTGAGACTTAGAGTTCAAAGTTCTTAAAGGGAGCTTGCCACATATACACATACCTGCCCTGTGACCAGCCATGGTGCAGACACAAAGCAGGTAGCAGGTGCACAGATCAGGAATCTCCATGTCTCATTTCAGCATGCTGGCAGCTGGTTTATCTCATCCATTGCTTCAGGTATATAGAATGACATCTTACCCAATAACCCAGTAAACGTTTTGTTAGATTCATTTCTAGAGTTTCATCAAGAGTCATCACCATGGCTAAAGACATAAGAACTGAGAAAAAGTGACCTTCCTCTGTGGTGTTGTCTCATAAACAACCATGAAACTTAAGGAATGGTGTTCTCATAATAGCTCTATCTGAACTGGGTCAACCAGAGCCTTAACATATAGGACTGAACCAAAAAAATACCTGTACTACCTACAATGTGCTGAATGTGTGTGATTCCCCAAAATTCATATGTTGAAGGTCCAATTCTCAGTAGGATGGTATTAGGAGGTGGAGTTTTTGAGAGGCTATTAGTTCATGAGTGTAGAACCCTCAAGATGGAAGTAGTGCCCTTATTAAAAAAAGCTTTTCACTTGAGGCCAGGAGTTTGAGACAAGCCTGGTCACCATAGTGAGATCCCATGTTTACAAAAAATTTTAAAAAATTAGTTGGGCATGTTCTTGTATGCTATTAGTCGTGGCTACTTGGGAGGCTAAGGCAAGAGGACTGCTTGAGTTCAGAAGTTCAAGGCTGCAGTGTGCTGTGATTATGCCACTGTGCCCCACGCTGAGTGACAGAACAAGACCTTGTCTCTAAAAAAACATAAACAAACAAACAAAAAGCTGTCAGAGAGTTTGCTTCTTTTTCTCTTCAGTATGTGGAGAAACGGCCCAAAGATAACTGTCTGCAAACCAGGAAGACAGCCCTAACCAGATGTTGGATCTACTGGTAACTTGACCTTAAACTTCCCAGCCTCTAGAAATGAGAGCCATTCATTGTTTAAGTCATGCAGTCTATGGCTAAGACATTGCCAGAAACAATGCTATTAGGCAAACCCTTCTTTAAAAAGAGCAGATGAAGGTGACTATAGACTTTCAAAGAAGCACTGAAATAGTCCACAACTGCATACCATGGTAGTGGCTTAATTAGTACATATTAAATGGCTCTAGAGACAGTCCTAAACTCACTGTACTAAGGATCTCTAAGGTTTAAGCTATGAAGAGAGACTTTTTTTTTCTTTTGCCTTAACCCATTCCTCACAGCTGGAGGGAGCATGGAGATTAAGGTTATGGTCTCTGCAGTCAGACGCAATCAGATTTGAAACCAGGTTCCATCATTATAGCTGTGTGGAATGGACAAGTTAAAGATCCTCATCAAAACTGTTTTCTCCCATGACGAATAATAGTGTGGATCACGGTTCTCTTGCCATGTTGATGGGATGACTCTGTATTTACAGCATGAAAGGAATTCAGTCAGTGCGAGGTGTGTGTCAACGAAAACAAATGCCGAACAGATGAAAGATAAAAACTTTAGACCTGTAACAAATCTATTTTGGGGAAAAGTTATCCCCAAATAAGAAAAGTGGATGTAAAACAAATTTTATAAAGTGTTATTTCTTTAAAAGTGAATGTGAACCAAAGAAAAGAGAGAAGAAATAAAGGAGCAGATGATAGAGCTAGACATTGAGATTAAAGCCAAGTTGGAGAAGGTGATGAGGAAGTGGGGATACCTCAGGCTGGAAGACACTACAGCAGAAGTGTCCAAAAGCAGAATCATTTCATGATCAAAGACAGCTGGAGTTAGGCATGCAAAATTCAGTGACCATTCACAGTTACACCACTAATGAAAGATGGCAGAGGCTGCGCGAAGTGGCTCACCCCTGTAATCCCAGCATTTTGGGAGGCTGAGGCACGTGGATCACCTGAGGTCGGGAGTTTGAACTGCATCCTGACCAACATGGTGAAACCCCATCTCTACTAAAAATAACAAAAATACAAAAGTTAATTACAGGCTTGCACCACTGCACCTAGCTCATTTTGTATTTTTTAGTAGAGATTGGCTTTTGCTATCATTGGCCAGGCTGGTCTCAAACTGCTGGCCTCAAGTGATCTACCTGTCTCAGCCTTCCAAAGTTCTGGGATTACAGATGTGAGCCACCGCACTTGACCCCTTTTTAGTTCTTAATTTTTTAGGCTCACAGTGAGAATATCTACAAATAGTGGTAATGTTATCATTGTTCTTTTTAATCACTATTATTTTATTTTCATATGCAAAAAAATTAAATGAAATAGTTCTAGATGTTTTTTCTCCTATTGTTGGGATGTAGCTGCTTCATCACACAAGGGGACAAAACTACATTCAAGTGGCACAGCCCCAACTTAGCAGATTTAGTGTCGAACTTGGCACTCATTTCTAGAATTACAACAGGAAGAAAGAACAAAGATTCACTGCAAATGAATGAAGTATGATACAATGTTCTTTCAAAAAGTTTTCATTTTGCAACTGTAATTATATGGCTGTCTGCTTTAGACCATTTTAGATGTGTGTGTGTGTGTGCTATATGATACTTTAGCATATATGTATACATATATATGTATATGTGATATTTTAGTATAACTTTTGTTAATAAAGTAGTACAAGCTATTTCTATTCTATAAAATTTATATTTTATAGCTACAAGGGTGAAAAGTAACCTACAGCATTTTCATGTCACCTATCTTTGTACACAGATAGTACTTATTGAATTTGAGCCCCAAACTAGAAGTGTTTAGTTTTGGCCCTTGAATGAGCTTCCTTGCTTCTACAGCCTTATATGATACACTACTCACATTTCCAGAATTTGCCACTACTCATCACTTTAAACTGGGAGAAACAGGTGAATCCAAACTTTTGACTACAATTTTTATATACAAGTTAGATTAACACAGCTCAAGAAGACAGAGCTATCCATCCTAAGCCCATCACACAAATCCTGTACTATGTTAAATAAGTTTTGAGTTTTCTGCTTTTTCCTTACAAAATAATGTACAAATTTAGAAGTAACTGATAAAACTGATACAGAATGTCAAAGGAAAGGTGATATTTTTCTGTTGGTTCCAAAATAGTTCCTGCAAATTTTGTACTCTGCTTTGTTCTCTAACTATATGTCTGTTACATGCAGAAAGCTCTTTCATAGGAATTGTACTATTTAAATCATATTTTATGTTTTATTTTATAACCAATTGTGTGGTTATGATTGCCAGAATAATGTCAGTAAAAAGCACACATTTCTTGGAACCATTCTCAATAGTACACCTTTTTCGTTGTCTTTAATTTGGAAAGTAATAGTCCAAAGTCATATTTAATTATTTTCACTGTGCAATTTGCAGGCAGTTCACGTAATTGAACATTTCAAATACATATATATATTACCCATTTATTTTTCTTTTATATAATTCATCAATTTGTACCCTTATATACTTATATCTTTCTGATTAAAAGGGCAATTAAAATTCATAGGCATAATTTATCAAATCTAGCATTTATACCATTCATCAAAAATAATTCAAATACTAATTACCACCAAGTAGCAAGAGGAGGCAGTTCCTTATTTTCTCATACTGTAATTGTAAAGGACTCCTAAACAAGTTCCAGAAAAAAGAAAAAGAAGACCTTGGAAACTTCTAATTTCATCGTTGGGAAAGTTATGGTCTATGGTGAAAATTTCTTTATGAAGTATTGGAAGCAGAACAAATTTGCTGAATCAATAAAATAAGAGCAAAGATCAATGAGGCAAGGCGGAGTTAAATGTTCACGACCCTTACATTCTTTAAACAGTAAATATGGAAGAGAATAAATAAATAAACCAGTAATGGAGTCAAGCCACAGAGAAGAATCAATTATGATCAAGTTAGACTCCAAAAATATACATAGACTTTAAAATCAGTGGTTTTGAAGTAAGGATTTCTGGCTTTGGGCTGCTGCTTCTGTGCACTGAAAATGTGAGTTACCTGCTTTATTGATCATTTATATTTCAACAGATAATGGCCGAATTGTGAAATCTCACCTGTGGAATACTCTAAAATGTCTTTTTTGTTGTTAATAATCCATATAGATGTAAATTTCCAAAAAATAAAATACTTTAAAATGTTAAAATAGCTACGTATACCACTGGAACTCTAGGATGTGAAGTAGAAACTGGGAAAAGTTAAAAACAGCTTCTGAAGAGTTAAATGTGCAATGTATCTAATCACGGAATGTACCCAGTTTCTCACGGACTGCAGTGCTGCCCTGTCTACTGCGACAACAACAAAAAAGCATGTTTGCATGGCATGAATTGGCACAGGTTATTCAAGGAAATTACGTATGCAGCCAGGGAGCTATTCAGGAGAAAGGATAGGAAAAAAGTCAAGCACAACAGTTTTGCTGTGTATAGCAAATTCTCCAGAATATGAAACTCAATGCTGAGAGAGTCATTTGGAAGCAGCATTTCTACCACTTAGTTAAGAAACCAAAAGAAAACCGCAAACAACACAAACGCAAAGCAAATGCTAGTATTTTCCCCATGAATACTGCAATTTAAATATCTGCTTACCACCCTCCTCTTTTCGTGTGTTTGGTGTGATGGCTGACAGGTGTCCTGATAAACACAGTGAGATAAAACAGACCAGAAACTGGTGCCTATGCTATCTATTTTCAAGTCAGAGGAAAAACTCTAAAAGAAAACAAAAGGAAAAGAAGTAAAGCAAGAATCTCAGCTAAATCTTTCTTTTCTTAAAAAAGAAAAGAAAAAATTAATAGCTTACCCACATTTTGTTTTCAAGACTATCATTTATATGTATACATTGTCAGGGGTGTCTTTTGAAAATGTTATTTAAATAGACTGGATTTTGCTTTTCATGGCTTCATTATTGAGTTTTTAATCAATAATTGCAAAGTTGTGTTTTGTTCCTGTATCCAGGAAAAAGGGGAAACCCACTCTGGAATATTGCTGGTTCTTGGGATAGAAGGAAAGGATAACATTGGAAATGGCTTCTAAAAGTCTGGCAAGATCTGACTCATATTTTTCATCTTATGACTTTGAACAAAAGGTGATACCAATTGAGACCAGAGGTGCCATCTAACTCCAGGAAAGGATGGCGATTATACAAGGATGGTCATGAGATGTGCACTGATGGTACATAAGTAATGCTTAAACTTCTTTAATCTATTTAAAATTTTATTTTGGTTCAGTATTTTCCTTAACATCATAAATAAATGCTTATCTTTCTTTATGAGAACTCGAGCCCATGTGGGTTACAGTGGCTCATAAACCAGTTCTGTCTGCACAGAGGAGATTGTAAATCACAGAAAAGTGGATTCATGATGACTTAATTTGCTTGATATAGTTTGGATATTTGTCCCCTCCAATCTCATGTTGTAATTTGATCCCCAATATTGGATACAGTTTCTAAAAAGAAGATTTTGGGTCATGAAGGTGAATAACTAATGAAAGGTTTGGTGTCATCCTTGTGATAATGAGTGAACTCTTGCTCTATTAGTTCCTGTGAGATCTGATTGTTAAAAAGGACCTGGCGGCCAAGTGCAGTGGCTAATGCTTGTAATCCCAGCACTTTGGGAGGCCAAGGCAAGTGGATTACTGAAGACCAGGAGTTTGAGACCAGCCTAGGCAACATGAAAAAACTTCGCCTCTACCAAAAAAAAAATGCAAAAAAATTAGTTGGGCATGGTTGTATACATCTGTAGTCCCAGCTACCTTGAGAGGTTGAGATGTGAGGATCACCCGAGCTTGGGAGATTGAGGCTGCAGTGAGCCATGATTGCACCACTGTACTCTAGCACTCCAGCCTGGGTGATGAAAAAAAAAAAAAAAAAAGAAGAAGAAAGAAAGAAAAGAAAGAGAGAGAGAAAGAGAAAGAAAGAAAGAGAGTGACAGAGAAAGAAAGGAAGGAAGAAGAAAAGAAAGAAAGAAAACAAGCAACCGGCACCTTTTCCCCTCTCTTTCCTCCTCTCTTGCCAGGTGATGTGATGCCACTTCCCCCTCCACATTTCACCATAAGTGGAAGCTTCCTGAGGTCCTCACCAGAAGCAGATGCTGGCATCATGCTTCTTGTGTAGTCCACAGGACCATGAGTCAAATAAACCTCCTTTTCTTATACATTACCCAGCATTAGGTATTATTTTATAGCAACATGAAATGGGCTAAGACACCAACTTTCAAAGAAAAGACTGAACTAAATGAAGATTAATTTGGAAGATCCAAGGAAAGGATTTTGAGTCTCTTGAGGTTCAGGAACACCAGAGTTGGGGCGGGGGGGAACAAGTTCAGAGTAAGAAAGAAGGCTTCATGACACGTAACTGACATATCTGAGTGGCCATGGTTCCACCTGCCCTTATTATCCTAGGAGGTGACCAGACCAGACCTCTTCACTGAGTGCATGTAGCAGCATCTGGATCCTCTTTCAGTGTGCATAGTCCTATATCTTTTTCCCCCAACGGTGTGTCTGGAACAATTAGAGAAAAAAAAACATGGGCAATCCTCTGTTTTGACACCCAGAAGTCCAATTTGTTTTAAGTTCTATTCAAATCAAAATTCACAGGCTGTTCTTCAACGTCTTTAAATTGGGATTACTGATGCTACTCCACCCAGCATGACATGTTCCATTGGCAAACACTGTCTTGAGTAATTCACGCACCAGAATGTCTTGCTTGATTATTATTTTTAATGTATTTATGTTTTATCTATTCAACAATTAATTGTAGATTAAGTACCTTATAGTGCCTTTACATTCCACAAATAAACTTACAATCACAGCTCAGTGATTGCCAAGAGAGCAACGTCTTTATTTTGAAGTGTATGAGTTTCTTATGGTTGGTGTAAAAAATGTCTGCAAACTTAGCAGCTTAAAACAACACTTAAAGATCTTACTATTTAAGAGGTGGGAGTCCAACATGGATCTCTCTAGGCTAAGAAGGAGAGGTTAACTGGGCTGGTACTCTTCTGGAAGCTCTAGGGAAACATTCATTTACTTGCTCTATTTTATCTCCTAGAGGCCACTTCTATTTCTTGGCTCCATAGCCTCTTCCTCCACTGTCAAAGCTAGTGATGTTAAACTGTGTTGTCATGTCTTTGGAAGTTGGAGGAACACTATCCTGGCTACCACATGAAATGATGAATCAAAATTACCATGAGTCCCTGGTCTTGATTTCTCTACATTTCTGCCTCAATTTTTTTTATGTGAAAGAATATTATTTGGAAGAATTTTTTGTAGCATGTACTCTAACTCCCATTCTAGGAATGGGTCAGTGAATTTCTTTACTTGTACCCCAGATGTGTTTCCACCAAGGTTTTTCAATCTTGACACTATTGATACTTGGGGAAGGTTGGCATTTTGGACAGGATCAGTCTTTGCTGTGTGTGTGCATGTGTGTGTGTTTTGTTGGGGGGAGTTTGTGCTGCCCTGTGCAATGTAGAATGTTAAGCAGCATCACTGACTTCTACAAAATGGATGCACCTGCCCACCAAGTCATGATGAGAAAAAATGTGTGAAGACATCACTTAGTGTCTCCTAAGATGAGAGGTCACCTCAGTTGAGAACCACTGGTTTACAACATTGTAACTGAAACAAAGAGACATGCATCAGCCTCTGACCATTCTGAATGAGACTGTCCAAGATACAGTTGTGTGATGCTTAATTTTATGTGTCAACTTGGGATGTCCAGAAAACTAGTGAAACATTATTTCTGAATGTATTTGTGAGTTGTGTCTTCAGAAGAGATTAGTATTTGAATCAATAAGTCCAGTAAAGAAGATTGCCTTCATCGATGTGTGTGAGCAGTATCCAATTAATCAAAGGCCTGGATAGAACAAAAAGGCTGAAGAAGGGAGAATTCCTTCTCTCTTCTGGAGCTGGGACATCCATCTTCTCCTGCCCTCAGACATCAGAGTTCCTTTTTCTTAGGCCTTTGGACTCAAACTGGGACTTACATGATTAACTCCTCTGATTCTCAGACCTTGGGTTTCCATTAAAAATAGACTGCTGACTTTTTCTGGATCTCCTTTTTGAAGATACCATATTGCAGGATGTCTCAGCCTTCATAATCATGTGAGCCAATTCTTCATAATAAATCTGTATCTATCTATCTATCTATCTATCTATCTATCTATCTATCTATCTATCTATCTATCTATCTAATCGGGATCAAATGTTAGTTTTGTTTGAGTTCTTTGAGAAATTATCAAACAAACAGTTGAACTCTCAATTGCATGAAAGGAGACCTTTAATACAGGGGTATCACCCAAGTTAATTTCTCAGGGCCCTTTTCTGTTATACTATACAGTTGGCCTTTGGACAGTGCAGGCGTTAGGGAAACTGACTCCCTGCACAGTCAAAAATACGTATAAGCCTTTTGTAATAGCCTATTGTTGACTGGAAGCCTTATCACTAAACACTTGATTAACATCTATTTTAGATATTATGTGTATTATACACTGTATTGTTACAATAAAGCAAGCTATGGAAAAGAAAATGCTATTAAGAAAATTCTAAGGAAGAGAAAATGTATTCATTGTTCGTTAAGTGAAAGTGGACCATCATAAAGGTCTTCATCTCATCATCCTCACTATGAGTAAGTTAAGGAGGAAGAGAAAGAAGGGGGTTGGTCTTTCTGTCTCAAGGGTGGCAGAGGTGGAAAAGTATCTGCATGTGAGTGGACCTACATTGTTCAAATCCATGTTGTTCAAAGGTCAACTGTGCTAGATAGAGAGCTTTTGTTGGGTACCAACCAATTATAGTGGTTTAGATATGTGATGTCTTTCTGAAATGGAGTGAGAAACTCAGCACTTTTTATGCTTCAAAATCACGTTGTAGCATATTTGAAATAAGAGAGTCATGCCTCGTTCCCATTGGCATAATTAGCATAAAAGTCTTGCTATTGGCGAATGGGTTTCTTTGTTTTGTATGGGTGCTCAGTGACTGGTAAACAGTCAATCTAAAGTGTATAATGAAAAAAGATGAAAAAGAGTAATAAATGCTTAACTGTTTCAGTGATTTTAATTAAAACATTTGTCATGCCTGAAACTAATTAGTAATTACTTAAGCACTTTATTATGTCGTGCTGAGGAAACATTACTTTGAGTTGCAGAGCAAATTTGAGTTTCAAGTAAATAATTGTTTAAGTCAGAATTAATTAGTTCATAAATTATATAGCCACAAGATAATTTTAATGAACTTATGTTTGTTAATAAATGCATCAAGGTCTTCTTTTCTCCAGTACTAAATGCATGTTGTTTGATAATATTATTGAATATAAAAATAAAATACACAATACTTTAGATACATTAAAAGGTTTTCTATGCATGTTATCTATGGTGTCTAAGGATGAAGTATATTACTTGAAAGATATTTTAGTGTGATGATAGACACATTAAAAAGTTCAAAAATTAAAAGAAGCACACCCTTTAGTATGCTTATATGAGGAGATGAAATTGTAAAATGTTTTTAAAGTTTAGTATTTGATCCAATGTTTCAAAATCATAAGATTGTCGATGTAAAACCTTTTTGGAGTACTTGTTAGTTTACCCATCTTCCAAAGGAAGTAGTACAGAGGAATTGATAAATTAATGATATGAATCCTAGTTGGTTCATAATCCCTACCTGTGAAGCAGATTGACAGTGTACTGGTTACTTGCTTGAGTTTGGTAAGAAAGAATGTACCCGCTCCTTGCCCAGGATACACAAAATTACATAACGTGGATTTGTTACTTACGGATAGATAGAACGAGACAACAGAAACCTAGGCTTTATGATGAGCCAGTTCCCCAAAGCTGGGAAAGCTGCCTGGGGTGAAGGGAATCTTAATTGCATGAGAGATCCCTGAAAACAGCTTACTTTGAGTTTTATAGCCCAGTGGAACATGGTTTGCTGGGATAAAGTGTTGTAAGATATCCTGTTCTAGGAGGAAGTGCAACAGAGCCTTGGCCAGTTTCTTCTATCTCAGGATGTTGAATTCTCAGCACATTCTACAATAATTTTGAGAATTACAAGTGAGAAAGAGGAGGAGGGGTGAAGAGTTGGGTAGCTGAGGCCATCTGGGGGCTTGTGCTGCACTGCACTTACATAAAATTCAAATTACTATCATCAGAATTTCTCTTTGAGGTTCAAGAGTGTAAATGATTGAATTTTATTCATGTCAGAGTATATATTATCAATAGGTCCTTAAACAGATCACTAGTTTGTAGAAAATCTGTTCAACACAGTTAAAATACATGCACGATGAAATTCGAGGAAGAAGATCTACTGAATCATTCAAGAGACAGCAAGGAGAGTGTATTCTGACATCTATTAATTATACGTTTATAGCAGAATAGGATATTCATGGAGACTGCATGCAGGTGCATAGAGAATGTAACTTCTTTATGATTCCAATAGTATTTTGTCCTCTTCTGTATGACCTCAGTTTATTTAGTTCCAATTAATAAAACAATATTTTAGTGCAATGCTGTCATCTTGGTCTGATTTAAAAACCCCACCTGTTCTGTAGGTAAAGACATCTTTGTTTCATGTCTTGTATTTAAAATTCTTTGTGTTCTTTTTCATGGTGGCTTTTGTGTGAATGCTAGAGAGCTGGGGCTTAAGTAGGGAGAGGACACAAATGTTGCTCCCTGGTCTCTGCTCTGTAGAGAGCTTGTCTGAGCTTTCATTGGTTTAAAGACCTTTGAGGACCTGCTGGTTCCATCCATATGGTCCATATATGCTTCTGAAGACTATTTTCTCATTCTAGTAGGCGCTCCAGAAAGCCATGGCCATCTCCCCTTGCTGTTTGGACTCTGTTTTTGCTCTTTCTGGGTCTACACAACCCCTAAGATCTGGCTGGGACCAACTTCACACACTGAGTGCATTGAGTTTGCTGTGCAACTCCCATTTGCAGAGCTAAAGATTTAAACTGTGCACTTGTTTATTTTTTATTTTTATTTTTAAGTCTAGGCCCTTTATGATGAATCATCCGTACTAAAAATATGTGGTTTTTTTCAACGTCTTTATCTTTTCTTATGGGTTGAATGGTGTTTCTGTAAAAGCTATGTTGAACTTCTAGTATGTGCTACTTCTGAATGTGACTCTATTTGGAAATAAGGCCTTTGCAGACCTAACCAAGTAAATATGTGGTCAGTAGGGTGGACCCTAATCCAAAAAGACTGATGTCCTTATAAGAAGAGGAGATTAGGACACAGACACACACAGAGGGGAAGGCTATGTAAAGACAGAGGCAGAAGTTGAAGTGATGTGGCCATAAGCTAAGAAAAGCATGGAGCCACTACGAGATGATTCCTTTAAGTGTCAACTTGATGAGGTTAAGTGATGCCTGAATAGCTGGCCAAGCATTATCTCTGGGGATGTGCTGTTTCTGGAAGAGATTAGCATTTAAATCAGTAGACTGAAGAAAGCAGATTGCCATCTCTAATGGGAGTAGGCATCATCCAATCAGTTGAAGGAGAGAACAAAATTGCAGAGGAAAGGTGACTTTATTCTTTCTTCTGGAGCTGAGACATCCATCTTCTCCTGCCCTTGGACATCAGAACTCTAGGTTCTTGGTCCTTCATAGTCTGAGACTAAACCAGTGGGTTCCTTCAGTTTTTAGGCGTGTTTGGCCTTGGGGTGAGAATGACATTATTGGCTTCCCTCGTTCTCTACCTTGCAGATAGCCTGTGGATGGACTTAATGGGAACCAATTCTCCTAACAAATTCCCTCTTCTTTTTCTATATCGCCTATTGGTTCTGTTATTCTGGAGAACTTGACAATATACACCAGAAGCTGTAGAAGCAAGGACAAATTCTTCCCTACAGCCTTCGTGGGGAGGACAGCCCTGCAAACACCTTGATTTTGGACTTTCAGACTAAGGAACATTGGAAGAATACATTTTTGCTGTTATAAGACACCCAGTTTGTGGCACTTTGTCATGTCAGCCCCAGAAAAGTAATCCTCTTCTATATAAAAATGAAAAAAAAAATGAAGGAAGAAGACCAGGATGGTCGCACACTACTTACAGAAGGATTCAGGATAAATATTTTTTTCTATTTTTTCTCTATCTACTGTGGCTTCCTTTCTTTTTTTTTCTTTTTTTTTTTCTTTTTTGTCACTGCCCACGAGCGGGGTGATTTTCTAAGAGGCTTATCTTAGATCCCTGGTCATTGGGATCCATGAAGAGTTTACTTTCCTTTTAGATGGTATTTAATTCATGGGCAGCAAATTAAGCATTTGAAATACACACCATGAATATAAGTTGAGTTACTGCCTAATGCAAGTGCTTAAAACCTGGGAGCATTCACCTTTGGATGCCTGCATGAATAAGTGAGTTCGCTTAGTGGCTTTCACACTATCTTGCTAATAGATACTTGGTAAAACTCTCTGTAAGACACCACCTGATGGGAAGAATAGGTGTCAGCCCTCACTGTACACTTTTTACTTCTGTGGTGTCTATGACATCTCTTCATTTCTCTAGGCCCCAATTCTGCACTAGGTAGCAGGGGAGAAAGCATCATTTACCTGTCACCAGTGGAAAGTTGAAAGAGATCAATTTTGAAGGCCACCTCCACAATGGTTATTAAAAAATTAGATACATATAGATGATTGTCTAATACTAATGTGTATGTGTGAGGAGGAGGGAAAGAGGAGAGAGAAGAGATGGGAAGGAGAGGAAGATGGAAGAAGAGAGGAGGGAGGAAATGAATGCAGGAAAAAACATAAGAACATGAGAGAAAGAACAAGAAGGATGTGAATATTTTGTTTTATTAAAGGAATGGGGGAGTGTTTAGAATTTGAAGAGAGCAAAAGATATTTAAAGGACTTTAGTTTCTGTTGTTTGGATTTTCACTTCTGAATGTAAAATCATGTATAAAAAACCTGGGGAATAAGTCAAATGGAACCGAAAGAGTATCTACAGCAGGAAAGACTAAAGGCAGAGATGTACAGCTCAGTTTCAGCCTCTCTGAGCACCCAACCTAGCGAATGTTCCCTATCCTTAGTAATCTTATTTCCCTGTTTTGTTACTGGCTTGTCTTGTCTATATAACATGTTCCTTTTTTTTTTTTTTTTTTTACACATTTGTTTATAAGTCACTTTCCCAACACTCACACACTAACCATTATAGGACAAACTAAGTTCCTTGAAGCCATGAGCTTGATTAATTCCAGATTTCTTCCCCCAAAAGGGCTTGGAACAAAGTAAATTCTTCATAGTCATTAGTTTGTATTTCAATCAACAAATTAATGTGCGTATCCTTTATTGGGATTTTAAAGGTTTTCAGACTCAAAGTACCTATCATCCTGTATGGCTTTTGCCAGAAGAGTGAGAATAAATTGTTCTCAATGAGTAGCTTTTTAGCACAAAGAAGAAATAAAAAACTTGTGTTTTTCTGTAGTTATCTGAACAATCGCTATAACTCAGGATGGGATAGAATCATTTTCACTCAGCCATTTTTTGTTTCTTCACCATGGCCATCAAACAAGAAACAATGTTTCTATTACCTAAGGGTATATTAGAATGTGTAGACTAAAACTGTGAAAGCATGTTGGAAATTTATTACTCTTCCTGCTGCTTTTTTTCCTTATAAAGACTTATTTATGCTTTGTCAAAATTTCCCCAAAGTTCGTTTCATCTTTTGGTAGTGAGGGAAAAGCGTTATCACATTAGGTTTGAGTTGACTTGATTTAGGAGTCCAAGTGTTTGATCTGGCTGAAGGCATTATTGATGCGTCTGAAAGTGTATTGCAAAACAAATTAAAGTAATTAAATGGAAGTAAAAATTCTTTTAATGGCAAAAACAAAATTATTCAATGACTAGACAGTAATCAAGTGGCGCATCTTAATTAAATAAAGTGAAATGTTTTACTTTCTTGGGAAGGTCTTTAGCTGGAAACCTCTGGTATGGGCAAACCTGCTTTTCAAAAAACAAATGTAAAAGCAATGCTACTATAAGGTATTTGGTACCTATTTTAAAAAATTAATAAAAATTTTATATATTTAAGGTGTACAGCGTGATGTTTTGAAACATATTTCCATAGTAAAATGATTACTATAATCTGGCAAATTAACATATTCATCACTGTACATAATTACCTCTGTGTGTGTCATAAGAGCACACAAGTCTACTCTTTGTGAATTTACAGTTTACAATACATATAATTAGCTGTAGTCCCCATGCTGTGCCTTGGATCTCTAGGCTTATTCATTCTGCATAATTGAAACTTTGTACCTTAACCAATATCTCTCCATTTTCTTCACCTCCCCATTCCTGATTACCACCATTCTACTCTGTTTCTATGGATTCAGCTTTTTAAGATTCTCCATATGAGTGAGATCATGCAGTATTTTTCCTTGTGTGCCTGGCTTATTTCACTTAGTATAATGTCCTCCAAGTTCATCCACGTTATTGCAAATGGAAGAACCTACTGTTTTAAGGCGGGTTAATGTTCTATCATTGTTATAGATCACATTTTGCCTAAGCATTCATCCATTAGTGAGTACTTGGGTCGCTTCCACCTTTTGGCTGTTATAAATACATGAGTGCACAAATATCATTTCAAGTAGCTACTTTCATGGAATTGCTACATTGTATGGTAGTTCCATTTTTACTTTTTTTAGGAACTTCCATGCTATTTTGTGTGATGACTGTGCCAATTTACACTTCCACTGAGGGTTCACCTTTCTCTACACCCTCACTCACAAACACTTGTTATACTTTAACTTTTGATAATCGCCATCCTAAAAGATGTGAGGTGATATCACGTTGTGGTTGTGATTTGCATTTCCTTGGTGATTAGTGATGTTAAGCACCACTTTTTTTATCTGTCGACTATTTATATGTCTTCTTTTAAGAAATGTCTATTCAGATTTTATAGAAAACCTTGATTGTGAGCTCCTTCCAGGCTCTGACTGATCACCCAGACTTGATAAACTCTCAGCATGTAATTTTGTGGGAGGTGAGAAGAAACAAAAATTCCCTAGGAAGACTTTGTAGCAGTGAAAGAACTGGTTGAAACTCAGTATCTGTAAATTAGAGAGACGGCAGCTGAGTAGCTCAGAACACCTCCTTTTTGAATAAACAGACCAATTTGAAGTTTGGGTCTTTATTGCACTTGCTTGTGAACTTGGGGACCTTGTCTAGCCTAAAGCTCCTCCTATGACTATCAGAAGATTAGATGAAATGATATATGTCTCAGCACAGCATGTAATATATGGTAAACATTGAATAAACGGCAATTTTACCTGTGATGACTATTTGATCCTGGGGTTGACTATTTGATGTGGTGACCATTTGATTTGGTGCTGTAGTGAAGAAAATAATACCCCCCAGAGATTCCCATGTTCTAATCCCTATGTGGTAGACCAAGTAATGGCCCCAAAGTTGTCCACATCTTAATTACCTTGTAGTAGACAGAATGGTGTCCCCAAAGAGGTCTATGTTCTAATCACATGATATATAAAATAATGGCCTTGAAAGATGTCCACATCTTAATCCCCATGTGGTAGATGGAATAATAACCCTAAAGATATCCACATCTTAATCCCATGTGGTAGATGAAATAATGGCCACCAAAGATGTCCACATCTTAATTCCCATGTGGTAGACAGAATAATGTCTTCAAAGATATCCACATCCTAATTCTCATGTGGTAGACAGAATGATGTCCCCAAAGATGTCCGTGGTCTAATCTCCATGTGGCAGATAAAATAATGGCCCCAAAGATGTCCACATCTTTTTTTTTAAGAGACCTGGTTTCACCATGTTGGCCAGGATGGTCTCAAACCCCTGACCTCAGGTTATCTGCCCATCTCAGCCTCCCAAAGTGCTGGGATTACAGGTGTAAGCCACCACGCCCGGCCTAGATGTCCACATCTTAATCTCCATGTGGTAGACAGAATAATGCCCCCAAAGATGTCTACATCTTCTTAATCCTTATGTCTTAGGCAGAATAAAGGCCTCCATAGATGTCTACATCATAATCCCCGGAACCTGTGAATATGCGACCTTATGTAACAAAAGGGCTTTGCAAATATGATTAAAACCTTGAGATGACAAGATGATCCTGAACTCTCTGGTTGATTCCTAATCATAATTGCAGGAGTAGATTACAAATGGAGGTAGAAAAAAATCAGGGTGACGACATGTGAGAAGGACTCAACCAGACATTCCTGACTTTGAAGGTGGGGGAATGGGCTTACAGTCAGGAACGTGACTGCTTGTAGAAGGTGGAAAAGGCAAGATGATAGATTTTCTACTGGAGGCTTCAGAAAGAAGCAGCCCTGCTGACACCTTCATTTCAGTCCAACAAGATCCATTTCTGACTTCTGACCTCCAGAACTAAAAGGCAATAAATGTGTGTTATTTGAAGCCACAAGTTATGGTAATTCATTACATCAGGTTGGTGAAATTTTAATTTTGCTACTTTTGCACCAACTAATAGCAGCTATAGAAAACTAATACTCATATCATGAAAGAATAAAAAGTTGTGTTATTCCAAATAGTAACCTGAATGGCCCCTGTGTCTATTCACAGCTGTAGTGACTCACGTGTGTGTTTCTGCCGCACACCTCCATTCTAAGTAACTGTAGTGAGCAATTCAGCAAAGCACGGCAAAATAATTACATTAAGCAATATTTCCTTGATTCTTGAGTGTTTAATGAGTGCCAATCCTTGCTCCAAGCACTTCTCACACAGCAGTTAATTTTATCTTCCTAAGAACTTTTTAGATCAATGATATTATCACTTACATGACTATGATGTTGACATTGGTCATAAGTATAATTTAGTTGATATCTATTTTCCCATTCCTAAAAGTTGTGACAATCTTTATTCATGCCCCAAAGCAGTGGAAGTATCTTGCTGGGCTAATTAGTCGAAACCAGCATGAGGGGATGTGGCTGCAGAGTTGAATGGAGCACCTAAGATGACTTAGTGAGAAAAGGGTGGACTGAGATACAAACTAGTCTTCAGTTTGTATGTTCAGTTTTCTTCCCACACCAGTGCTGCTGAATCTATAAGAAGATTCAGTGGAATATTTTTCTATGCCTGTCAATTCATTCATGCAACAAGGATTCCTGAATGCTGACTCCTTGGTGTAGAGCAGCTGATTGTAATTCCGTGCCAACTGTATAGACTGTTCACACCATTGCAAAAAACTATATTTGGATAAACACTTGGATTGTTTGAATCAGCAGGTGACAAGAGATTCTTACATAAATAGATGTTTGGACTGCCTCCCAGAAATTTCTTGCAATGCCTAGGGCTGGATACATTTTCCAAAGCCCAATGTGAGAATTCTCCCTGAGAATTAGAATCAATTCAAATTGTTTTATACACTTTGCAATAAAATTTGGTTGTTTTTCAAGACCAAAGTATTACTGTGTGTGTGTGTGTGTGTGTGTGTGTGTGTGTGTGTGTGAACATTATATTATCTGGAAGTTCCTTGTTTTAAGAGCTTTGTACACATTATCTAACTTGTTACTGCAACTCTGTCAGGTTGGAATTATTTTTTCCACTTTATAGGTAAGAAAATCAAAGCCCAGAGAACTTAAGCAAGTAATATGAAGTCAGATACCTATTATGTGCCTGAGTAGGAAAGTAAGCTCAAAATTTAAAAATTCCAAATCCTATATCTCAATTACTATATGAAGAAAAGTATAGAATGCATGTTAAACTTTGTTTTGTATCAAAATTCAGTATTTAGCATTTCTTCTGCTAATAAAGTAAAAAAGTAGCTTAATTTTAAAATTTACACAGCAAATGAATGTGTGTGTAATCACTTCAAATATAACTGACTTTAAAACTCAATGTACCGTGTAGAGTTTTTGCTTTGATTTACAGCACTTGTGGGACATACTTCATTTTTCTTGTCTTGTTATTTTGATACATGATTGAATTAAGAGAAAGAAGGTAGTAAATATCTCCTAACCGTTAATGTTCTTTTATTTACATCTAGTAAAATATAGTGGGGAAATGTCAGGCTCTGTAAAAAGAAATTACTGGTGTTTTGGTCTTACCTCTTATATAATTTTTTCATTTTATCCACTTCCATCAGATAGCAGTCACCCACATGGCACAATTAGATTATGAGGTAGTTTATTCATCTCATACAAACCCTATGCCTATTTCAACTCAAAGTTTCAGTATTGTTCTACTTGAGTGATTTTTGAACCAATTATCTTAATGAAGTTGCATGCTTAGAATACCTTATTTTACACTACACTATCCAAATAACTTTTCTCTCTGTCTCTTTCTGTTTGTTTTTTTGGTCTGTATTTGTCAGTTGTCTTTTTGTTAAAAGTGACAAAAAACAAACTTAAGCCAGCTTGAGCTTCTTTAGGTTTGTCCCAGACATATGTAGATGGAAGACTTCAAACAGGATGGCCAATATTGACTCTCTCTTCATCTCTCAGCTCTGTGTCCTTTCCTAGTTTATTTCATTATGCGCAAGGAGTTTTTCGTTGTAGTGGCCACATAGAGGCATTGTTCACATTGCTCATGGGAAGAAAAAATAAAGCATCTTCCATTTGTTCCTGTCTATTTCATCAACAGAAGAATTCCAGCCCTAATTTGATTTAGCACAGTGGTTTTCAAAGTGCAGTTCCTGAACCAGCAGCATCAAGATCACCTGGGAATGTGTTTGCAATATCGTGATTTATAATGTCTCCAATCATTCTCCATACTTTCCGAAGATTTAGTGGCCATTTTCTGTATAAAACTTTGTGTGGATAATGATTCATTTGACAGTGGTGCAGGAGTCCAGCTCAAGTGGGGAGAATGCATCCTAATTAAAATGTTTAATAAAAGATGGATTTATGTATGGTATAAAAGAGAAAATTTAAACACTTCACTTCAGAAATGGTTTAGATTTGTTCTTGCACATTCCTGAATTAATTTCTTTGCTAATTAAATGAGAGATTATGGTTTCCTATCCATGTCACTGTGCAGCAATTTTTTAAGCTATGAACACATCTGCTCTGTTAATACACTTTTAAAGATAGAAATGAAGACAAATGGGCAATTTTGCATAAAAGTTATCTTGGTAAGAGTGAATTTGATGTATGTCAGACAGACGGTCTGCTGCTAACTTTTCTTGCCTACATGGGGAAAAGAAAAAGGCAGCCTTTTCATGCCAACTCTGCCCCGAGTAACTGCTTAGTCCATTTTGTGTTGCTACAAAGGAATACTCGAGGCTGGGTAATTTTATTTAAAAAAAGTTGTATTTGGCTCATGATTCTGATGGCTGGGAAGTTCAAGGCTGAGTATCTGCTTAGAGATCACAATGGAGAGAGAAACTGCATGTGCGTGTGAGAGAGAGGGACAGAGAGACAGAGTGAGAGATATCCAGAGAAGTCTAGAGAGCAAGAGAGATGGGGCGGGTACCAGATCCCTTTTAACAACCATCATTCCCTTGAAGAAACTAATAAATAATTCACGGACCCCCTCTGAGGTGTTAATCTATTCACCAGGGATCCACCTCCAGGACTCCAACACCTCCCATTCCATCCTACCTCTGCCATTAGGGATCACATTTCAACATGTTTGGAGAGAACAAGCATGCAAACCCCAGCAGAAACCTCCTCAAGTAAGTGAGTTTGTTTTGGTGTCTTTCCTTCTCTCTCACGCCTCCTCAGATTCCGTAGGTGCAGACTCTTTCTCATTCTTCCCTTACTGTTATTAGATTCTCTACAATGTCTGGTCATGTAATGGCAAGTGGCTGGGAAAAGAATATGGAACAATAAAAAGGAACAGACTTTGAAGTTATATACATACAGAGTCCAACCCCTCAGTCTAACAGTCCTTGGCTATATGACCTTGGACAATGTAGTTCAACTGGGTTTTTTAATGTAACTGAGGACAGAAGCAAAAGGGAGCGGAGTTGTCTTAATGCGGCTTTAAAATTCTCTAGCTGTAGAAAGAGGCAGCATTCAATGGCTCCTCGGGGTACTCAATCCGTCTTCTCGGATCACTGAGCTTGGACTGTCTTGCCCAGGTTTCTCCCGGAGAACTTCATGGATCCCACCTTTGTTTCCCTAATACAACAAATCATCTCTCTTATTCTAAGCAATATAGCATCATAGGAGAAAGATGTAGATATGGGGAAATTTGATTGGATATTGGTCATGCCCTGAGTTTCACCTGAACCTTTGGGTTCCATTTTCTTTATGCAAACTACATGTCCCTCAAGGCTAATGGTGGTATCTTCTTGAAAATACTACTCCATCAGCAGTTTGAAAGGCCCAGGCAGGAGAATCACTTGAAGCCAGGAGTTTGAGACCAGCCTGGGCAACACAGTAAGATCCAATCTCTACAAAAAATTAAAAGAACTATCAGGTGCAGTAGCACATCTCTGTAGTCCCAGCTATTCAGGTGGCTGAGGTGGGAGGACTGCTTGAGCCCAAAAGTTCAAGGCTGCAGTGAGCTATGATTGCACCATTGCATGCTAGCCTGGGCAACATAGTGAGACCTGATCTCAAAAAACTTAAAAAGAAGTAAAAAAGAGAAAATACTATTCCAAGTGCAGGACAAATCCATTTCCCTTCAATCTTTTTACTCCAGTTGGAAATGGCCAAAATTTCCCCAAAAGATTTTGACTTTCTAAGGGAACATCAAATGTTAATTTAAATTCTGCAATGTGAAAATATATTCACTGATGCTTTTTGCCTTTTTTTCTCACCCACTTCTCATACAATGTCTTGTTAGGTGACACTCAGTTTGACTCAAGGAAGAGCATTAATAATGTCACCTCAAGCAAATAAAAACTTACAAGAAGTTAACATATTTAAAACATCTTCATGCACAGATTTGGATATTCACCAGCTAATGAACCATCTTAAATCCTTTTGAAAAGAGGTGAAGTACAGAAGATAAATAGATTCCCTAAAAATAAATCAGTACTTAGTTCCACCTAATTTTAGCTGAAGTATTATTGTAAAGAGAGTTGCTCTGTGATACATGTATCTATATTCTAGAACATGTTTATTCATAATTAAGACCCATTAAGTCCTAAAAATAATTCCACAGTGGCTGAAAGCCAGATTGTTAGATTATCTCAGATGCAGGTTTATTAAGAACAATTCATCTTCATGCTTCAGTATGTTGGTGGTAACTGTTAAGCAAAGCTTCCTGGAACTCGTGGAATATATAAACGAATACCTTGACTTTGATGAAATGCTTCCTATCCTGCTGAATAAAGAGAAGAGCAAAGTCTGCCACTAGTGTGAGTGAATCCTATCTTGTTATTTGAACTGCTCTCCAAGACCTATCCACATCTTCCCTCTCTCATGCCTGCTGACTTGGCCCTACCATTCATTTACTTGCTTTTAATTTCTGACAGCAGGCTGTCTTCCAGGTTGGATATTATTCCTGAGGATGGTCCAGGAGGAGATGAATTTAGGAAAGTTCTCTTGGCCTTGGGCCAACCTGGTTCTCTCCACTTTCTCACTTGTGCTTTTTTTACAAGAATAACTGTAAGATGTGTTAGGAATGCAGAGGAACTGCCTAGAACAGCCTGGACTCTGTTTCAGTTCTTCTCTGTAGAAATACAGTGGCTCCTGTTACCCCAGGGCATAAAATTCAGGGTGGGCTGCATTCTTGGGTCCCTCACCTGTAGTGCAAGTGAGGGCACATGCAGAAGAGACTGCATCCACCCTGATCAGCCTTCCTGAGCCATGGGGGATCAACTCCACTGAATGCTAGGCTTCTGTTGTCCTTTGCTATCTGCAAGTAACAAACCTGATCCATGTGACTTATGTGTGTTTGGGGTTCTGTCTTCCTGGACTTAGACAAATGAATAACCTGTGCACAGTGAGCCTGTGCTTTTGGGTGACTTGGGGAGGCAGGCACTGTCCATGGCCTCTTTTTATTAGTTCCTTCTCCACACTGCTCACTCTTGTTCATGAGACTCGCTCTTTTTCATCACCTGAGGGATATATATCTATATCTATATATACAGAGATTATATACAAAATTGATGTATAATATAGATATCTATACATAATATAGGTATCTATCTATACATTATATCTAGATATATTACCTATATTTATCTATATATTATAACTAGATATATTACCTATATCCACCTATATATTTAGATATCTAGATATAGATATCTATCTAGATATGTAGATGTCTATTATGAGATATCTAGAAAAAAATGATAAATATTATAACATATTAAGTATGAAAGTGGCCAGAGAGATTTGATGTATGAATCTCTTTATTTATTATCTACATGAAAATACTGGGGTCCAAAATGCTAAACAATTTGTTCAACGTTGACTCTTTTGCAACTGGAGATATGCTTTTCATACTAGTTGATAAAAGAGTCAAGGTTGTTCTTTCTGGTGTACTTCATTATTATTTTTTTTCTTGACAAATGCCTAAAATATTCTATTCCATTCAAAAAGATGGCTGGAAAAAAATCCAAAATAAAAAAATTAAGACAAACTATGGAATCGATGCAACTTAAATGCAGAATGGCTTTTATTTATTTATTTATTTGTTTTTATTTATTTATTTATTTGAGAGAGAAACACCACTCCCATTGACCTGGCAATGTTTACTAGCTGGGAAGAATTTCATCTTTATTTCACTACTTAAAAAAATTAGGTTTTTACATTATGCATTATTATCATTATTATTTTTTGAGATGGAGTCTCGCTCTGTCGCCCAGGCTGGAGTGCAGTGGTGCAATCTCAGCTCAGTGCAACCTCTGCCTCCCAGGTTCAAGCCATTCTCCTGCCTCAGCCTCCCAAGTAGCTAGGACTACAGGCGTGTGCCACCACGCCCAGCTAATTTTTGTAATTTCAGTAGAGACGGGGTTTCACCATGTTGGCCAGACTGGTCCCGAACTCTTGGCCTCAAGTGATCCACCCACCTTGACCTCCCAAAGTGCTGGGATTCCAGGTATGCGCCACTGTTCCCAGCTGCATTATGCATTTTTGTTGTTCTTTGATTTTCCTTCCATACAATGAATTTTGAAAAATAATCAAAATAAAGTTCGTTGAATCCAGATCTGCTAGTATGCAGGCTTAATCAACACAAGAAGCATCTGTATGGTAAATAAATGTGGAAAAATCTTGCAGCTTCCATAATTTATTGCAAAATAGTCGTGCACCTGTCTTAGTGGAGACACCTTTTCAAATGGAAGTAAGGATTGCTGGATATCCTGTTTATCTATGGACCTTCAGAATTGCCACTGAGGCAGTTTCTCTCTAAGAACAGAAGATTTGAGAATTTTAATTTTTTTCCCCTTTAGGACTTTAAATATTGCCTCTTCCCCAGGGATTCATACCTTTTACTTGAGATATGCCTCTAGTTTAGTTGCACATTGTAAAAAAGGCATTTTAACTGTGGCTGTAAAGATAAAGGTCTTTAGTCAGCTGAAATGCTGACTTGCAAAATTAAAGAAGATAATTTTGCTAAATCAGCTACAACTTTAATGGCCATTTGAAAATATCATTTCACTCATCCAAAAGAAATCTTTCAGGTTATCTTGTAGCTAACTGACTTTGATACTGGAATAAAATACTGCTTAATCAAGGTTTTATCTCAAATAGGATCTGTTGCAACCACAGTAGTTTTTATAGGAGGGGGAGTTAAGAAAATCACCATGGGCCGGGTACGGTGGCTCAGGCCTATAATCCCAGCACTTTGGGAGGCCGAGGCGGGTGGATCATGAGGTCAAGAGACCGAGACCATCTTGGCAACATGGTGAAACCCCGTCTCTACTAAAGATACAAAAAGTTAGCTGGGCATGGTGGCGCGTGCCTGTAATCCCAGCTACTCAGGAGGCTGAGGCAGGAGAATTGCCTGAACCCAGGAGGCGGAGGTTGCGGTGAGCCGAGATCGCGCCATTGCACTCCAGCCTGGGTAACAAGAGCGAAACTGCGTCTCAAAAAAAAAAAAGAAAATCACCATGAAGCTCTGTTTGCAAAACCAATTATTTTCTCCCTTTCCTTCGTCCTTCCTTCCTTCCTTCCTTCCTTCCTTCCTTCCTTCCTTCCTTCCTTCCTTCCTTCCTTCCTTCCTTTCTTCCTTCCTTCCTTCCTTCCATCTTTTACATAAAGTCTTTTTTCCTATGTTCAGTCTCTATAGTCTCATGTCTTGCCATGGCTTTCAACAACAAGTTCAGTTGATGGTTCTCAAATTTACATAGCTAGCTCTGACCTCTTCTCTGTGCTCTTGCCAAATTCACCACCCTGCCTGGCCATGCCACCAACATTCCTAATATGCCATGTTTAAAATAATGCTTAAGATTTTCATGTATCATCCCTGCCTGATTAGGATAAATAATACCAGTAGATATATGGGATATATTGATTTTTCCCTATGATATGATATGCTTGTTTTCTATTTCAGTAATTTTTGTTCTAACATTTATTATTTTCTTTAAACTTATTAAAGGATTCATTTATTGTATTTTCACTAATTTCTATCATTGAATATTTTAATTACTTTAAAAACTCACTTATAGCTACATATTTATATATCCTTTGTGATATCTATTGATCTACCTACCTATCTATAATCTACCTATGTATCTATCTTATCTATGTATCTATGTATCATCCATCTCATCTATCTATTTATCTACCAGCTATCTACCTGTCTGTGTCATCTATGTATCTATGTATGCATGTGTGTATGTATCTATCACCTATCTCATCTATCTATCCACCTACCTACCTATCTTTTATTCATCTATGTATCTATCTGTCTGCTTGCCTATGTATCTATCTATGTATCTTCCATCTATCATCTCTATCCATTCATCATCTATGTATCTACCTACCAATCATCATCACCATCATCATCATCATCACCTATTATCTCTCTTTCTTACTGTCTCTACTTATCTATATCTAAGTCTACTCCAAAACTCCATTGGTAGCTGAGCACCTTTGATGTACAAATATGTGATAATTAAACTGTTATTTGGTGAAGTCAATGACAAAAAAACGCCACAAACGCTGTTCATCCCTGTAGGTACACCCCGTCTCAGTGGCTTTTTGCCGCCTATCCCTACAGGTGCATGTCATCTCAGTGGGATTAAAGAATATATTCTACCTTTTCATCTCCTTTGAATCTGGGCTTGTCCTGTCATTTCCTTTAACCAAGGGATTATTAGTCACATAGCAAGGTGATATCCCTGAAGGTGAGATTCCTCGGATGATGCCTCAGGGGTCTTTGTAGCTCCCTCTCTTGCCTCCTTTGTACATGATACTGATTGGTAAAGCTGTTCCAAGCTCCTGGAGGGTGAAAATTATCCCGCTCCTGTGGAGCTGGCAGTTGATTGGAGGGTCTTGAGAAATCCCGGTGGGTGAGACAGCAGAAGAACCATCCTGCTGAACCCAGCTTAAGCTGCTGATCACTAGAATGATGAGAAAAATATTTTTTGTTTTTTTGAGACAGGGTCTTGCTCTGTCACTCAGGCCAGAGTTTAGTTGCATGATCACAGCTCACTGCAGCCTCAAACTTCTGTGCTGAAGCAATCCTCCCACCTCAGCCTTATCAGTAGCTGGAATTACAGGTGTGCACCACTACGCCCAGGTATTTTTTGCATTTTTCGTAGAGAGGGGGTCTTGCTATGTTCCCCAGGCTGGTCTCAAGCTCCGGGTTCAAGCAATCCTTCTGTCTTGCCCTCTCAAAGTGCTTAACTTACAGGTGTAAGCTGCTGCATCCAGCCTAAACTTTGTTTTGAGTAACTTAATTTTTAGGACATTGAACAAATATGTATGACTGATTTCTTTGTAAATTGTGAATTAATCAAAATTACATATTTTATTGTTCCAAATGTATATTTGGATCTGCTTTTTAAAAGCTGTATTTTTGTTGCTGTTGTCTCATATATAGAGAAACTGTATGTGCTATTGATTCTTTGAAATAGAATCCCACTGAGATGGTGTGTACCTACAGGGATAGGCAGCAAAATCCCTCTGAGATGGGGTGTACCTACAGGGATGGACAGGGTTTGTGGCCAGTTTTTGTTATTCTTTGAAATAAATTGAAATTTCCCCTGTGATCTGGAATATGGCTGAATATTATCAATACACTCAAAGAGGCCATTTAGTTTCTGTTTGTTGGGTGTCCTACAACTCTATACTCACTCATTTTTTTTTTTTTGTTAGACATTTACAAGCCCAATGTAGCTTTTTGGGTTTTCTTTCCTTGAACAGCCTGCTCAAATATTTTGTCCCTTTTCTATAGGATTGCTTTTTGGTTCATGGAAGTTGTTCATGGAGTCTGAGTGTTGATCCTTTTTTAATTATACATGTTGAACAAAACTACTTCCCAGTTAGGATTTTTGCACTCTCTTCATGGTTAGTTCTAAAAGTAGATATGAAAGGGCTCTTCATATTATTTCAATTGTTCATTACTCAATGCTTTCTGAGTATTCTAGTAAAACATATTCCTCCTCTTCTTTCTTTCTTTCTCTCCTTCCTTCCTTCCTTCTTCCCTCCCTTCCTCCCTCCCTCTTCTTCTCTTTCTTCTTTCTTCTTTTGTCTTTCTTTCTTTCTTTCTTTCTTTCTTTCTTTCTTTCTTTCTTTCTTTCTTTCTTTCTTTCTTTCTTTCTTTCTTTCTTTCTTTCTTTCTTTCTCTCTCTCTGTCTCTCTCTTTCTCTCTCTCTCTCTCTCTCTCTCTCTCTCTCTCTCTCTCTCTTTCTTCTTTCTTTAGACAGAGTCTTTCTCTGTCACCCAGGCTAGAGTGTAGTGGTACAATCATAGCTCACTGCAGCTTCTACCACCTGGGCTCAAGTGATCCTCCTGCCTCAGCCTCCCAAGTAGCTGGTGCTACAGCTAATTAGCTGCCCAGCTAATTTTTGTATTTTTTTGTAGAGACGGGTTTCTGCTGTGTTGCCAAGGCTGGTCTTGAACTACTGGGCTCAAGCAGTCCTTCTGCCTCAGCCTCCGAAAGTGCTGGGATTGCAGGTATGAGCCACACCAACCAGCCATAAAACATATTCTTAAGCATTAAAGATTGAATCAGTTCCTAGTTTTCTTCATGTATTTTGGTGCAAGGAAATTTAAAGTTTATTTATTGCTTTTATTCTCAAGTGAATACTAAAGCCCTGTATTTTTTCAGAACTTAGAAGATAAACAAACAACACAAAATTAATTACTTCAGGAACTTTGTCAATCTAAATACAATTATTTTTTGAGTTGAAAATACAGTTTTTAATTATCTGAAGAAGAGGTGAAGATGAATTAACATAGGATAAAACAGACTTATTCTGAACATGAGAATATAGTTTATCTGTGCATCCACCTACCTTAAGGGAAATACACACTTTATAATATGTTTTTTTTGTATCTCTGCTTTAAATGGAATGTGCATTTATCGTGAAAGCCAGTGACTCTTGTTGACTGTGCATCAGTGGTAGTCAGGGGCTTTATGTATTTAAATAACAATCATAAGTCTTCAAAAAGAGCTCATTTACAACTGGAGAAATGATAAAACAGCGATAGAAGGAGGGATTGAAGAAATTAAGTTAGAACACAAAATAATTACAAAATAGTGAATTAACTATATGCATGAGTAGATTTCTTATGAACCCTTATCAGGGCTTAGAAAACTAAATATGCTTAGGCCAGCACCTGTCAAACTTTAAAGTGCATCCACTGTATTGGAGGATCTTGTTCAAATGCAGACTCAGATTCAGTAGATCTTGAGGGAAGCCTGAGATTTCTGCATTTCTCACCTGCTCCCAGGTGATTCCACTTTGCGTATGTAGGCACTAAGCTAGCATCTTGGCAGTTGGGAGTCTTATTTTTGTCAGTTTCTTATATACAAATTTTCAAAGTATTATGTTTATTAAATTTTTTTTGAGATGGGAGAAGAAAGTAAATTTAAATAACTTTGCTGTGGTCACAGTATACCTTCAAGTTACATCTTTGTCGGCATTTGGAGTTGAAATAAGTTTTGCCATAGGTTTCTTTTTTCTTTACTTTCTTTCTTTTCTGTTTTTTTTGGTAGAATCTTCTTTTTTTGTTTGCTTTGTTTTCTTTTGAGGCAAATATTATGTAACATATAATTAACCATTTTAGAGATGCACTTGTTGGCATTTAGTACATTTGCAGTGTTGTGTAACCACCACCTCTGCCTAGTTCCAAAACATCTCCATCAACCAACAAAGAAAACCCTTACCCATTAAGTAATCACTTTGTAACCCTCCCAAACCCTGGCAATCATAGAGTTGCTTATTGTCTCTATGGATTTGCCTATTCTGGGCATTTCACATAGATAGAATTGTGTAATATGTGCTTATGTATGACTGGCTTATTTCACTTAATATAATGATTTCAAGGTCCATTCACATTGTATTTTGTAGGAGAACTTCATTTTTCCCTGGCCAGTCATGGTGGCTCACACCCAACAAACAGAAACTAAATGGCCTCTTTGAGTGTATTGATAATATTCAGCCATATTCCAGATCACAGGGGAAATTCCATGCACTCTGGTAAACAACCCTACAAGATTGACTCTGGTTCTATAAACAACCCTTCTTACTTTTGCAGAGAACCTGTGAGCTTCCCAAACTTCCCCAGTATGGTAGTTGGTGCATTTTGCTGGGCAGGATGGCAACCTCCATTTTCCAACTTGCTGTTCTGTGATCTCTTGGGCAGTATTTAAGCCCTGAAGAAATAGAGTAAATATTAACATGCCTTTTAATATTTTGTGTACAAGGATTCCCATAGCCTGAGTTGGAAGGATTTGGAAGTCACTTTTTTCTCTATTTCTCAAAAAACCTGACATTAAAAAATTACAACTGTTTAGTTCTCTTGTATTTGATTCCTCCATCCCTTAACTTTCTGTTCTCTTTAAAGCATTCCAATGGCTGTGGGCATCACCCAACATGCCATAAAATAGGAAGAGCTCTTCTATTTTACATAGCAGAGAGGAAGAGGTCAACATTGAAAGAAGCTCCTTGAGGGGTTTCTTGAGGAAGAATCCAGAGAACAGGTTGGGGTCTAGCAGAGGTGCCCCATTTTTATGTAAACAGCTCTCGGGCAGAGGGTGGTGGTGGTGGAATTTCTGTACCCACTACTCATCTCCTTGTAGCTCTGTATTTTGCTGTGATGTCTGATGTCTACTCATTGAAAATCTGATTTCTTGGGTTCTATTTCTATTATTTCCTTGTTTTCCATTTAACTCTCCCTATGGAAGGGTGAAAGCATTTGTATTTTTAAAATAATTTCTGGAGGATTCTGATGAACAAATATATTTGGAGTCAATTACCTCTGAAGGCTTAGCCTCACAAGGTGACTAAGTCTACTCTTTGTTCTAATTTTCATTTGCCTGCCCTTGCTATGAAGTATAAATCACATTATTGAATAAATTTTATCGGTCATGGATTAAACAGTGTCAACCTACCAAAATTCACATCCACCTAGAACTCGTGAATGGGCCCCTATTTAGAATGAGGGTCTTTGCAGATGTAAACTAATGTAAATATCAAGATGAGACTGTCCTGCATTAGGGTAGAAACTAAATGCAATGATAAGTGTTCTCCTAAGACATGCACAGAGCAGAGACATGCAGAGGAAAGAAGAGAAAACCACATGGAGATGGAGGTGGAGACTGCAGTGATGTAGCCACAAGCGAAGGAATGTCTGGAACCACCAAGAACTGGAAGAGGCAGGAAGGATCCTCCTCTAGAGACATCAGAGGAAGCATGGCTCTGTGGATACCTGGATTTTAGACTTCCAGTCTCTAGCACTGTAAAAGAACACATTTCTTTTCTTGGTAATTGTATGGTAGCTGAATGAAACTAATATGCCATGTAACCTGCCAATCCACATATCACCCCTTACCCGACACGAGCAGTCACCCTCACTATCAACATCATCCACCAACATGGTCTATTTATTACAATCCATGAACCTACATTGACATATCATTGCCCGAAGTCTAGAGTTCACCTTAGGGTTCAGTCTTGGTGTTGTACATTTTATGGGTTTGGACAAATGTATGATGACATGGATCCATCATTATAGCATCATACAGAGTGGTTTTACTGCCCTAAAAAGCCTCTGTGCTACATCTATGTAGCCTGGCAACCATGATCTATTTACTAACTCCATGTTTTGCCTTTTCTAAAATGTCCAATAGTTCAAGTTGTGTAGTATGTAGCCTTTTCAGATTGGTTTCTTTCACTTAGAAACACACATTTAAGTTTCTCTGATGTCTTTTCATGGCTTGATAGCTCGTTTCTTTTTAACACTGACTAATATTTCATTGCCTGGATGTAACAATGTTTATTTATCTGCTCACCTATGGAAGACTTTGATTACTTTCAGATTTTGGCAATTGTAAATAAACTCAGTATACATATTTGCATGTAGGTTTTTGTTGGGATATAAGTTGCCAGCTCCTTTGATTAACTATCAAGAAGTGTGATTTTTTAACTGCATGGTAAAAGTGTGTTTAGTTTTGTAAGAAACCACCAAACTGTCTTCCAAAGTGGCTGTAGCATTTTGCATTTCCATCATCTAGGAATGAGAGTTCCTGTTGCTTCATATTCTCACCAGCATGTGGTGTTGTCAGTGCTCTGAATTTTGGCCCTTCTAATAGATGTATAGCAATATCTCATTGTTTTGATTTCTAATTTCCTAATGACATATAATGTGGAATATATGCTTGTTTGCCATCTATACATCTTCTTTGGTACTGTATCTTAAAGTTTTTGGTCCACTTTAAATTGCTTATTTTCTAACTGTTGAGCCCTGAATTCTTTGTATATATTGAATAAAGGTCTTTTATCTGCTATGCCTTTTGAAAATACTTTCTCCCAGTCTGTGGTTTGTCTTTTCATTCGCCTGACAGTGTCTTTTGCAGAGGATAAAATTTTTAATTTTCATGAAGTCCAGCTTGCCACTCTTTCTTTGCCGGATCATGCTTTGGTGATACAACTAAAAAGTCATTGACAAATTAAAGGGCATCTAGATTTTCCCCTGTGTTTTTTTTTTTTTTAAGGCGTTTTATAGTTTTGCATCTTGCATTAAGGTCTGCAACTCATTTTGAGTTCACTTTTGTGAAGGGTGTAGAGTCTATGTCAAGGTCCTTTTTTTGTTTTAAATGTGAATGTTCAGTTGTTTTAGCATATTTGTGGAAAAAACTTTTTTAAAAAATATATTTGTCACATTCCAATTAATCAGTTTTTAAAAACTGCTTTAATTTAAAATTCAGAATAATGTTTAAAGATATATGTTGGACAAAAGGCATAGCTATTTGTATTAGTTTAATGGGGTTTTCATAACTAATAGTCACAAGCCAGGTGGCTTAAACAATAGAAATTTATCCTCTTATCATTGTAGAGAACAGAAGTCCAAGATGGAGCTATTGGCAGGGCCACACTCTCTCTCAGAAAATCAAGGTGTCATGTGCACTTGGAGAGCTCTAGGGGAGGCTCCTTCCTGCCTCTCCCAGCTCCTGGGGGCTCTAGGCATCCCTTGGCTTGTGGCCACATCAGTGCAGTCTCTGCCTCCATCTCCATGTGGCCTTCTCCTTTGTGTCTGTGTCTCCTATTCTGTCTCTTAGAAAGATGCCTGTCACTGCATTTAGCGTCCACCCTCATCCAAGATGATCTCATCTTCAGATCCTTAACTAATGATATCTGCAAAGACTCTACTTTCAAGTAAGTTTTCATTCACAGTTTCTGGGGGATAGGACATAGACATATATTTAGGGGGTCACCATTCAACCCACTATAATTGTATCCCATTCTTTCTGGAGGCTCTAGGGGAGGATCCTCCCTGCTTCTCACAGCTCCTGGTGGCTCTAGGTGTCACTGGGATGGTGGCCACATCACTCCACTTTCTGACACCAACTCCACATAGATTTTCCCACTCTTCCCTGTATATCTCTTGTAAAAACACTTGTTATCAGCTTTGGGGCCTGCTGTCTCTAATGCAGCATAATCTCATCTTGATTCTCACGTTAAAATTACCTTTGCAAAGATTGTTTTTCCAAATTCACAAGTTCTGGAGGTTAGGACTTAGAGCTGTCTTTTTCAGAGACACAAGTCAATGCATTATATTAATATTTAGTGAGTTGTCTCGATTCACTAAGAGTGGAGTTTTGAAGAGATTGAGCAACATTGTGAATTGTTAAGCCAGGATGGAGGAGAGTTCTGTTTCCACATATTGGAATGGAAGATACGATACTGACTGTGAAAGATATATATTCCATGAAATATTGCACTACTTGGTACAGAAATACCAACACCATCTTTTATGCTTTCCCTGATAGGACATAACTTAATATATAAGCTAACGTCATTGACGTCATTGTCAAATAGTTGGCCTTGGCTTTAAAAAAAAAGAAGAGAGAGAGAGATGTGGTACTGCATTAGTCCGTTCTCATGCTGCTAATAAAGACATACCCAAGACTGAGTAACTTATTAAGGAAGGACGCTTAATGAACTCACAGTTCCACATGGCTGGAGAGGTCCCACAGCATGGCACAAAGTAAAGGGGAAGCAAAAGGCACATCTTACATGGTAGCAGGCAAGAGAGCATGTTCAGGGAGACTGCCCTTTATAAAACCATCAGATCGCCTGAGGCTTATTCACTATAATGAAAACAACATGGGAAAACCTGCCCCCATGATTCAATTACCTCCCACCAGGCTCCTCCCATGACACATGGAGATTATGGGAGCTAATAATCAAGACGATATTTGGGTGGGGACAGAGCCAAACTGTATCATATATAAACATAAAAGGCTGCCTAAATGTTCTGTCTTTCTCCTCCATCCAATGTGATTCATTCTCCAAACCATAGTTGGAGTCCTCTTCCTAAAACACACAAGTCCATCTGTCATTCTTCTGTTCTCAGCCCTGTATGGCAGCTCTGTATGATGATCAGAACAACGGGCATTCCTTTTGGATTGTGCCTCAGAGAAGACTCTGTTTACCTGTCTCATTGCTTTTTTCTTTTCATTTATGTTTGTTTTTGCTGTTCCTGGTTGGTACAGGGACACCAAGCTTGTGTCTGTCTCTGAGTAGAAAAAGTCTCCCTTCTTCTAGAATGTGTATTTAAAGGTTTCACCAAGCTCCCCCTGAGCGTTCCCTTTAGTTTCAGCTTAAGCATCATTTCCTTTGGGGAACCTTTGATTCTCCAAAGCCCAGTGAGGTATGTCTTCTATGTGCTGCTGTTGCACTTCAAGGCAACCCTCCTTTAAAATTTTTAATGTGAAATAAGTACATCATGGAGAATGGGGTATCCATCCCCTCAAGCATTCATCCTTTGAGTTACAAATAATCCAATTACATTCTTTAAGTTATTTTATTATAAAATGTACAGTCGAGTTATGACAGACTTTAGTCACCCTGCCGTGCTATCAAAAAGTAGGTCTTATTCATTATTTTATTTGTTTTGTACCCCTTAAACATCCCCACCTCCTCTACCAACTCCCAACTACCCTTCCCAGCCTCTGGTAACCATCTAGGCAACCCACTTTAATACCACGATGTCTTCTGTTCTGAGTAATCTTCTATCTTTTCTGATGCATGGCAACTCTCACAAATAGTGTGTATGGCCTGATAATTATGGTACAATTCGGGGAAGATTGGAGTATCACATTTTCTTTGAATTGGTAAGAAATACTTTGGAATTACTTGAAATCATGAGCAAACGTGGTCACATTTACAATAGATTTTTTCCTCACCCTGAAGTATCTTAATATCAGTAACTCAGCACAAAGGCATCATGTGTTATTTTGGTGCAAGGCTGTTATTTTCCAAGTTGGATTCTGGGGTATTGTACTGGACGGTGAGAAAGATTCTTTCTTTGAAAAGTATCAGGAAGACTGCACTGTATCAGTCTGATATCAGAGACCCTGAACTGGAGTCCCATCGGATGAAAGTAAAAGTCACTTAACTGATGATGCTCTTCAGTGAATAAAAGTTTCCATCTGCTTCTTTCAGGTTCATTGTTCAGGATTCTCACTAGAAAATGGCCGTTGGAAAGACGATCTTAGAGAAATAGTAAATAATAGAGCATTCTTCAGCCTGGAAGGGCCCTTTGCTCCCTGAGGTCTGAATGGCATTTGGATGAAACAGCCCACTACAAATAGACAAAGGGAGAAGGTGGGAGGAAACATTAACACTTCCCTTCCGGGTTTTGGTGGGAGAGAATTATGGCATGTTTTCCCTTCTCAGGTTCTTACAGAATGCAATTTTACAATGCCTCAAATTCATCAGAGAATGAATGGGATCAAGAGAGAATAAAAAATGATTTGTGATTAGACAGAGGTGATGATTGTACAATGCTGTGAGTGTACTAAGGCTACTGAAATGCACACTTGAAAAATGGTTCATTTTTAAAATGAGACTTTTGCTTTAATCAAAACAGAGAATCATTTAGCTTTTAATCCTCATAAAATAAAAATAGAAGATGTGTTCTCTTAGGTAACAAAAGTGAGCATTTTGAGAGAAATAATTTCAATGACAGTGATTATTAAGCTCAACTGGAAATGTTTGGAATTCTTCTGAAGTGAGCAAAGAAGAGATGGCTCATCTGGACAACGTTTCCTTTTATCCTGCTCCTCTTGCTTAAAAGCATTTATAAAATTAGAACGATCATAGTCTGTGGAAGAATGGGATGACTACACAGCTTACATTTCTTCTGAAGTATTTTTTAATGCCTATAAAATATACACATCTTTGCACCTTGCCCAGAGGTTAAACCAGAAATGCTGACTGTAGGTCTTTGCAATTCAGAGCTCCTTAAAAGCAATCCAAAAAGACAAATCCAGTCTTTTAGTAGCAGCTGCAGTAGACTTTATCGTCTTTCCTCCATGCTTCCATCTGAGTGAATAAAAAGATAAGGAGTAATGGATCCAGTTTATTTGCCTAGATCTGAATTCTTCATAGTATGTTGGTCAAGCCATTCTGACACGTGTGTTCATATTCTAGTGCAAGTATGAGAGGGATTGGATCCTTGGCTGTCATTCTACTGATTCTCGTCCTGAAATCTTACTGTGCTGTTCATGCAGGCAATCCATTCCTTACTGATATTGGTCTCATCATTCCTCATTCTACTTCATGTCAATGACCTCCATTTTCCATCTACCATCACCACCCTCTACCATGGCCAGATGTGCCATTTTCTGAAACTGTCATCCATCTAAAACAAACTGAAAACTTCCACTCTGTGACTCCAAGCTAGATCTTCAACTTCCTAAACTCCCAGTTCCTACCAAGATGGGACCTCCAGTCTCTCAGCTCCTCCATTGTTTCCCTATTATCAGCCTCTTTGCCATCTCACGCCCATGCCCATGGAGCCTGAACAGCTTGGCTCATACTGCATCTTCATTCCCCATTTTCAATGCCTTACCTGTTTTTATTTTTACTTTTTTATCACAGTGATTCACGAAATGCCTTATTCTAGATCAAGTTGTTTGTCTTTTCCCTGCTTTTCTCCTAGTTTTGGAAGAATGTGTGAGAAATTTAGCAATTCAGTGGTTCATTGCCAGGATAAAGTGGTTCTTCACTGTCTGTCTACGCAGCTTTCCTTTGTTGCCTGGTACTTTATCTTGTAGCTTGTGTTACTTTTCTAGGACTGTTGTAATAAATTACGATGTACTTGGTGACCTAAAATAACAGAAATTTGTTCTATCACAGTTCTGGAGACCAGAAGTACAACATCAAAGTGTCAGGAGGGCCTCACTTCCCCCAAAGGCCATAGGGGTCCCTCCTGCCTCTCCCAGCTCCTGGGAGCTCCAGCTTCCCTGGGCTTGTGGCCGCATCACTCCAGTCTCTGCCTCCGTCTCCACCTGGCCTCCTTCTCTGTGTCTGTGTCTCCTCTTTTGTCTCTTACAAGGACACTTGTTCTTGCATTTAGCAGCATTCAAGTTAAATGCAAGATGATCTTATTTTGAGATACTTAGCTATATCACATGTGCAAAGCCCGTATTTCCAAATAAGCTCCCGTTCACAGGTGCCAGGGGTACATATCTTTTGGAGTGGGGCATGAAAATACCGAGACCTTATTTAACTCTTGCTCCCATTTCTGGCAGAGACAATTGAAAACTTTTAGTATTTCCTGAAAAAAATCTCAAGAATTTTTAGGCACTGAGTTAAGTGGCATTAAGTACATTCACGCTATCATGCAGCCATCACCATTATTCATCTCCAGAAATTTTTATCTTCCCAAGCCGAAACTCTGTCCTCATTAAGGAACAACTCCCCATTCTCCTCTCCAATGCCCTGTAAGTACCATTCTACTTTCTGTCTCTATAGGTGACTCTGAGTGCCTCACGTAAGTGGAATCATAAACTATGGTCCCTTTGTGACTGGTTAATTTCACTGAGCTTAATGTTCTCAAGGTTCATCCCCATAGTAGCATGGGTCAAAATTTCCTTCCTTTTTAAGGCTGAATAACATTCTATTGTATAGATAAACCACATTCAGTTTATCTAGTCATCTGCCAGTGGACACTTGGATTGCTTCTACCTTTTGGTTATTGTGATTAATACTGCAATAAACATTGGGTGTGAAAATATCTCTTTAAGACTTTGCTTTCAATTCACTTGGGTATATGCCCAGAAGTAGGATTACAGGATCATATGCTAATTCTCTTTGTAATTTCTTAAAGGATCACTATACTGATTTCTGTAGTGACTGCTCCATGTAATTCACCCAAAACAGTTAACATGGACTGCAATTTCTCCACAAGAAATTCACCCAAAACAGTTAACATGGACTGCAATTTCTCCACAATAAATGGCACTTTAAAATTAAAAAAAATGTTTTTTAATTGACACATAGTCGTAATACTTATTTATGGAGTGCATAGTGATATTGTAATGCATATATTATAGAGTGATCATATGGGAGTACTAGCACATCCATATCTCAAACATTGATCATTGCTTTGTGTTGGGAACATTCAATATCCTCTCTTCTAGCTATTTGAAAGTATATAAATAAATAATCGTTAACTGTGATCATCCTACAGGACCATACAACACTAGTGGTTATTCCTCCTATCTGACTGTAATTTTGTATCCTTTATCAAATCTCTCTCTGTCTCTGCCTTCCCCTTCCCTTTCTCAGCCTCTAGTGTTCTGAGATCCACTTTTTTAGCTTCCACCTATGAGTGAGAACACACAATGTTTAACTTTCTATTTCTGGCTTATTTCACCTAACACAATGTCCTCAAGTTCTGTCTATGTTGTTGCAAATGACAAAATTTCATTGCTTTTTATGGCTACATAGTATTCCGTTGTGTATATGTACCACACTTTCTTTATCCATCCATTGTTGGATACCCACGTTGATTCCATATCTTGGCTATTGTGAAAAGGTCTATTCTATACTTTTATTTACTCCTAATAAGCCATAAATAGCCAGAATAGTGACCATATAGTCACAGTGTAACCAGTCTAGCCTGAAAGTGCACTTTAAAACATTTTCCCTTTCCTGCGAGTCTTGCTCTGTCACCCAGGCTGGAGTGAAGTGGCGCAATCTCGGCTCACTGCGATCTTCGCCTTCTGAGTTCAAGCAGTTCTCCTGCCTTGGCCTCCTGAGTAGCTGGGATGACAGGCACACACCACCACGCCGGGCTAATTTTTGTATTTTTAGTAGAGGTGGGGTTTCAGCATGTTGGCCAGGCTGGTCTTGAACTCCTGGCCTCAAGTGTTATTCCCGCCTTTGCCTTCCAAAGTGCTGGGATTATAGGCAGGAGCCACCACACCTGGTCCCTCCTTAGTCTTAAAATACATTCTTTAAATGAACTTTCTTTGGAATACCATATCCTTCTCTTTCTCACCATACACTTCCTTACACCATGCATATTTATCCAACTGTACACTTGTGTGTAATTATGTGCTTATTGGAAGGTCCACGGGCTAATCTGGAGATAAATCATATGTGGAGACCCGGCTGGGAAATCCCAGAGATGGCCTCACTGGGGTAATCTACACCCTGGCAATAGTTTAGAATGACACCAGCCTGAGCTCCAGGTGGACCATGGCTTGAGTTGGGCTTCAGAACAACACATGCAGACCTCCTGTCCAGCACCCCTTCCATACGCTTCCCATTCCAAGTTCCCTTTTTAAAGTCCCCTTGTCCGGTTGAAACTTTCAGGTGGTTTCTTGAGGTGTGAGCCTGGCCACCTCCTCACTGTCAGCACTTTCGGTCTACTGCATCTCATTCTTCTTGTTGGCTTTGCAAGTGGCAAACAGCCAAGCTGAGACTGTGCTCAGTAACAACACTGGGTTCCAAATTTTATAACAGGCCATAAGTACCAGGTATCTGGTGCTCATTGATAGTCTTGTTGTAATCTTGTCTTAAAAATAATTCCTTTCCTATGCAAATCAAAACCACAGTGAGATATCATCTCACACCAGCTGGAGTGTCTATTGTTAAAAAGTCAAAAATAACAGATGCTAGTGAGGATGTGGAGAAAAGGAAACACGTATACACTGCTGGTGGGAATGTAAGTTAGTTCAGACACCTGGGAAAGCAGTGTGGCGATTTCTCAAAGAATTTACAACACAGCTACCACTGAACCCAGCAACCTCATTACTGGGTATATATCCAAAGGAAAATAAACCCAAATTGCCCTGCTATTCACAATACCAAATACAGGGAATTAACCCAAGTGCCCATCCATAGATTGGATAAAGAAAATGTGGTGCACATATACCATGAAATATTACGCAGCCAAAAGAAAAAAAGCCATGAAATATTGCCCTTTGCAGCAACATGGAGCTGGTGGCTGGCAGCCTAAGTGAATTAACCCAGGAACAGAAAAACGAATACCACATGTTCTCACTGGTAAGTGGGGGAAAAACACTGAGCACACATGAACATAAAGATGGGAACAATGGACACTGCTCTAAGGAGACAGTAGACACTGGCAGGGAGACAGGTGGGAGGGAGTGTGTACTATGCTCACTACCTGGTACAATATACCCGTGTAGCAAACCTGCACGTATACCCTGTATGAAAAATTAAACTTGAGAAAAAAACTGATTTCTTTCCTTTAAATTCATACCAAGGGGATTTTCTTTTGTATAACCTCTCTAAATTTTTTTGTAAAATGCCCACAAAGATTTTTTTAATGGAAATGTAGAATAATCATGAAACAAGACTAATAAACCGGTCTTTGAAAAGAATGTCAATTAGTCATAAGGTACAGGAAGTTGTGGAGGCAAAAAAAGAATAAAGAAAACCAAAATTTCCCTTCAGGACACATTTATGCCTGAGCCTAAACTCCAAGACTAACTGACAGAAACAGCAGCTGTACCCCACTCTCTACTTTTCCCACGCCTTTGTACTCAGGAATCTATGTTTTCCAGAAACAACTCCCTTGACTAGATGATTCCTGCCTCAGTTGTCTGCAATTATCTATTTTGTGATCATTCGGGAATGATAAATACCAGAAACTGACTGCTCATTAAATGGATGCATGTGTGCCTCTGTGTATTTGTGGGAATCTGTGTGTTGTGTGCATGCATGTGTTTGTGTACATCTGTGTGTTTGTATGTTTCTGTGTATACGTATGCTTGTGTGTGTGTGTGCATGTGCTTCTGTGTGTCTACTTGGGTTTGTGTACATATGTGTGTCTCTGTGTGTTTGTGCCTATGTGTGTGGAGTGTGTGTTTTTGTGGATATGTGTGCTGTGTTTGTGTGTGTGTGAGAGAGAGAGAGAGAGAGAGAAAGAGAGCTAAAGAGACAGAGAGAACATCATTGTGGGTGTTTGTGCTACGATAAACATGGAAGAGTAGAGGCATGGCTCAGACAATGCTTAATTTATCTATGTTACTAACTTTCCTTCCATTAAGTCCTTCTTGATATGTGTGGAGGTTTCAACTCCCTACTTGTACAAATTAGTATTCATCACTGGCATTTCAGAAAGTAACATCCAAAATAAGATCATGCTTAGACATATCCCAAAAGATGAAGCAATACCCTATAAACATCTAGGGAGAAAACAAAGCAAACCAATCCAAACAAGCCAAAGCATACGCTTTAAGGCTAAGAAAACAAAGCTCCTCTCAGGTACCCTGCAACATCAAAACACCACGTGAGGGCGCCACAGCACCTACAGACTTCTAACAGTTGAAAACCATTCGACCCCCAAGATATTTGTGAATTTAAATCTATGAGCTCAAAAAACATATTAAACGTATATTTTGGAAAAAAAAGATAATTGAAAACTCAAGCACTTTGCTCATGAGATAAAATAGACGGGTCACAAAAGAATCAACGTGCGGTTTGAAAATGGACTGGCAGTTTTCTTCCTAGTCACGATGGTTTCCATTCCCAAGAATCCAGCGAGGCAGTGGGTTGCCAGTTGGTGATTTCTGCCATCCATGTAAATGTGTTCTGCACCTTCTCCTGGATTATTTCTCTTCTGACTGTTCTCCTTTCTGAGAATGAGAGGATGTTTTTTTTTTTTTAATGCTGCATTCATGAGGAATCTCTTTCCAATTTGTGGACGAGTGCCAGTGCTACCATTTACGAACAAGGGCTAAGATATTTTTATGGTGGAGAGACTAATAAGCCATTGCTTTCTCCTTAAATATAGAACTACGAAGAGTAATATAAAATATAGTTCACAGATAGATGGGTAGATGGATAGATAGATGAATCGATAGATAGGATGGATGCATGGATGGATGGATGGATGGATGATGAATGGATGCATAAATTGGTGGATGGAGAGATAGATAGATACATAGATGGACAGACAATCTATACAGTTTTGATCCACATAATGATATTTCAGTCAATGACAGACAACATAGATACAGGTGGTCTTCTAAGATTATAATACCATATTTTTACTCTACTTTTTTCCATGATTAGATACACAGATACTTACAATTACATTAAATTGTCTGCAGTATTCAGTACAGTAATCTGTTATTCAGGTGTGTAGTGAAAGAGCACTATACCATCTAGCTTATATCATCTAGCCTAGGTGTGTAGTGGGCTCTCCCATCTTGGTTTGTGTAAGTCTGCTCTATGATGTTCACAGAATGATAAAATTGCCCAATGATCATTTCTCAAAGTTTATCCCTGTTATTGAGCAAAGGATTGTATATATAATTCATGGATACAGTTTATATATGTGCATACATATGTACACACATAATGCATACATATGTTACATATATACATGCAAAATACATACATATATACAAGTACCGACAGAAGATAAACACAAAAGAAAAACAGGCAATTTTTAATATCTACTGTTGCTTTTGTTGTGTGTTTTTTTAGATTTTTGATGAAAATTAATGAAGTTTGAAGAGCATTTAATAAGACCATACATTTTCTATTAAAATAAGTTTATGCATGCTTCCTTAATTAGAGAGAAAATGATGAGAATTGACATAACTGTTGGAAATATTAAATGCAATGTGTATAATTTTCTTTCATCTAAGAGTTGAGACTTTATTAAAAGATTGCCTTGTCCTGGAAAATAATTGTATATGTTAATCAACAAGAAGTAATTACTGTGTCTAATTAGAGTTGGCAGAGTACCTAAAAACAAAACAGACTAGTAGGTAGTGGATCAATAAATGTGACATATAAAGGAAAATTGCCTTCTACAAGCATCAAAAAATGATAGAGTAGAACAAAGAAAAATTAAATAGAGCAATTTCGTGTATTTTAAATGTGGCTAAGGACATTCATTTCCTCCATGAAAAAATTAAAAGTTTAGGTAAGACAAGAAGAATTCAATATAACTCCTTTCCCCCCAATTACTGTTTTTATTGCCTTGCTGTGGCTCATTAAACATTTATGTATTATTTGTATACATGTAAGGGGTACAATACGACCGCAGTTTTGTTACATGGATAGATTGCACAGTGGTGAAGTCTGGGCATTTAGAGTAACCATCATCTGAACAGTATACATTGTACCTGTTAAGTAATTTCTCATCCCCAGCCCCACCCACCCTTCTGAGTCTCCGATGTCTGTTATTGCACTCTCTACGTCCCTGTGTACACATTATTTAGCTCCCACTTATAAGTGAGAACATAGGACATTTGACTGCTTATGAATTGTTTCACATATTAAATCTTTATGATGATTTTCTTTCTTCTCCTCTCTTCTTCTGTCTCCTTTTACGTCTTCTCTTTTTTCTTCTTCTTCCCTTCTTTTCTTTGGTCTTTACGTGCACTGAAACATTGAGGGTTCATTAAAGTTTTCTGGTTGTCACAAGACAACACAAGCTATTTCTTTTTTAACATGAATTAATCGACCCCATAGCATTCATGTAGACCACCAGGCCCTAGGGAAAGGAAAATTTGAAACTTCCATTGGAATGGGAAAAGTCTGAGGGCACGCTAGGGTATGTAGGCCAGCTCTGAGTTGAAATGAGAAGTTCAAACTGCTATACAATGTGACCTGGACATGGTGCTTTAGAGAAGGAACAGTGACCAAAGGTGGAGTTTGGAACGCTGTAGAGACACCAAGACAAAATCCTACTCTTGTTTCTGCAGGAAACCTACTCTATAAAACAGATCACCAAGAGTCTCTAAGAGTATAGATAGGCTGGGAATTTTAGATATAACAAAATGCTATTCTCACAAGGTTTTGCATCCAATTAGTTTTTATCTCATTACAAGAGTTTATGATAAGGATTTTCAGCACTTACAGTAGTGCCTATTACTATAATTGTTATAGTACTATGCCTTCAATAAAAACGTTAAACATCCCTGTGCAGCTGAAGACACAGATTGAAGTTGTTTCAAAGGATCGGATCTGTTGCAAAACAAACAACCTGAAAGATAATGTGATAACAATACGATCTTCATGCAATACATGTATCATACTTTGCTTTATTTTATTTATGGTATCAAAATAATAGAAAGATACTGTAACTTGCAATCATTTATACCCTTTTTGTCCCTATGAATCCACTGTTTATAAATACGTTTGTGTGTGTGGTAGACAAGTCAATACTACTTAATTCTGTTAATGAAAGAAAATGTTCCAAATGACTATTTTACCCTTGAATATATTAAATCATTCATACATATCAGACTGACTCAATTTTTTGGCATTAAGGTGGTATTTTTGGCTATTTAGTTAAATTACTACGATGTTATAATTTTGAATCTATTCTTTAAGCCTCAAATTATCTTATATAAGTGAGAATAGATAGTTGGATCAGATATTTAGCTTGTATTTTATTGACATTTTACTGTTTTCTATTAATCCGCTATTATATTGGTCCCAAAGCTTTCTCAAGGAAATGTCAGTTTTCGTTGTGTAAGAGAGTAAATGTCTTCATTAGTCTGTGTGAACATTCTAGTTGTTAGTAAAATATTTTCCATTTTCTATCAGTAAATCTAATTAAATTATTTAATGTATATTGTATTTAACATGCGTACGTTGATTTTACTTTTTAAACAAACTTTAAAATAGAGTAGAGATAGGGTCTCTCTCTGTTGCCCAGGCTGGTCTTGAACTTCTGGGCTCAAGCGATCCTCCCACCTTGGCCTTCCAAAATGCTGGGATTACAGGTGTGAGCCATTGCACCTCTCCTCGATTGATTTTAATCAGGCAGAAACTGATCTAAAACTGGGAAGCATCATACGTAAGTCGAGTTTTGCTTGTGGTGTGCCTAAGAGTAGTCCATCTAAACTCTTGAATAACTAATTATTGCCATCAGTGTGAATATAATGCTGTTTTTTAGCCTAAATAATTACTTTTATGGGTAAAATCTACTTTAGACTGCTTTTAGCTCCTCTGAATACTCTGCGTTTGCATTTATAATTTTAATCAAAGAATCGTGATACCTGCCAACATGGAGATTTTAAGCTTTCAATAAGGTGTGATATATTCATTCATTTCTTTGGATACCTCGGGGAGCTGTAGCTTGATCTGTTTTCTCTTTCGAAGTAACAGAGTGTGTTCCACAGACTGCTTTCTGGGTGTGAACATGTGTGGTGAGGCGTGTGCTCACAGAAACCATTGCGAGTAAGGCTTTGCATTTATAGACGCTGAGGATAATGTGTACTCTCATTGGAAAAGGACACCTTTTGCTCCTTTCACCTCTTGCTTTTTGGAGTCTTAGACCTGTCCTGGATGCAAAATAATCCCTTGATATGATTAATAGAAGACCCTGAGATCTGCAGAGGAAAAAGGGAGAGCTTTGTTTTCCATGAAAGACAACCTGCAGATTGGGAGATGCAGACTCCCATGTAAAACAAAAAGAGCTCCGGAGAAGAAAGAGGGGGTCTGGCTTAAAACAGGGAGGTTTCTGGCCCAGTCCTCAATTGCACCTGTATATCATTACACACACACACACACGCACACACACACACACATACACACACACACATACACACACACAGAAAGACACAGATAGATAGATAGTGCATACACACACACACACACACACACACACATATGCTTTTAAGTTTTTAACTTCAGGGGTACCTGTGCAGGATGTGCAGGTATGTTACATAGGTAAATGTCTGTCATAGGGGTTTGTTATACAAATTATTTCATCACGCAGGTATTAAGCCTAGTATCCATTAGCTGTTTTTCCTGACCCACTCCCTCCTCCCATCCTCTCCCCTCTGGTAGGCCTCAGTGTGTGTTGATTCCCTCTATGTGTCATGTGCTCTCATCATTTACAAGTGAGAACATGCAGTATTTTGCTTTCTCTTTCTGTGTTAGTTGGCTAAGGATAATGGCCTCCAGCTCCATCCATGTTTCTGCAAAGAACATGATCTCATTCTTTTTTTATACCTGCATAATATTCCATGATTTATATGTACCAACAATCATATGGACAAAAGCTCAACATCCGTGATCATTAGAGAACTGCAAATCAAAACCTCAATGAGATGCCATCTCACACCAGTCAGAATGGCTATTACTAAAAAGTCTGGAGACAACAGATGCTGGAGAGGATGTGGAGAAAAAGGAACACTTTTACACTGTTGATGGGAGTGTAAATTAGCTCAATCATTGTGAAAGATGGTGTGGCGATTCCTCAAAGACCTAGAGAAAGAAATTCCTTTTGACCCAGGAATTCTAGCTGGGTCAAAGGAATATAATCATTCTATTACAAAGACACATGCATGCATATGTTCATTGCAGCACTATTCACAATAGCAAAGGCATGGAATCAACCCAAATGCCCATCAGCAATAGATTAGATAAAGAAAATGTGGTACAAATCTGTGTGTTTAAATGATGTATTTAAATTCGTTTAGTCTTTGAGGTTAAAAATAATGAGTACTGATTGGGTAGTTTCTAAGCTCAAACTCAGAGGTTGCTGTTGGGAGGAATTTTCCAGTCAGAGCTTCTCAGCTCTAGTGAGCTAAAACCCATCTCAGCTCAACACAAGTAGGATATTCAGAGCTGCCTTCTCCAGGAACAAAGGGCTTTGTGACTACCTTCTCTCACTCCCCATGTCCACTGGTTTCCTTTTACCTTAATTTGAGGGTCACTCTCAGCCACAGAGAGCCCATTTTCTCTGAAGAGTTAGAGTTTTATTTACAGTTTCATTTCAGAACAGCAATAGATAGCTCTGCAGACATTGTACCCATGGGTTGACTGGAAGTTTCTCCTGGAAACTATCCTGTCCAGAGTGCGATCAATTGTCAGATAAACAATATCTCTCCTGCATTAGGGCCAGATGGGGTTACTTTGCCCCTCCCTGGCTGTGGACAGGCCCAAGATGAGAAGGCCATAGTCCCTGTGGGCTGGTCCATGAGCCAGGGGCTCCTGGGCTCTGCAAACATTAAGGACAGAGCAGTCGGCTGTATCTCCACTGAACCCTTTCTCTTCTAGAGATTCCCCTATTTTCTGCGAATCTCTTGTGCCCTGGGTGTCCTTCTGGAGTCCAGTGCAGGAACGAGGGAGAAAATTCAGGGACTCCAACGGCTCTGAAATTAGAAGAGAAGTTGTGTGCATGTGATGAACTTTTGTGCATTTTACAGCAGAGGTCTGTTAGTATTTTCTCTGAATCTCCTCAAGTTCATGATCAAAATTGTAAATAAGAGATTCCAACAAGTCACATGTGTTGTAAATTTTATTTTTTGTGCTGGTTAATTGGCAGGGGTGGGATAATGGCATCAGTTCATAGGGCAAAGTGCTTATATGAGGGCACTGAATATTCCTGATCGATGTGAAACTGATAAAATACTTTTGCATCTTAATTTATTCATTGAAGGACTTTAAAGTGTACCTTCCCTTTTCTCAATAACTCTGCTCCTAACTTTCTCAGAACTACTACTAAGAAAGTAGTTCTAAATAGAAACAAGTGATTATGGAGGAAGATGTTTCCCACAGCACATTTTATTTATTTATTTATGTATTTATGTATTTATTTATTTTAAGGAGAGAAGGAGAGGAAGAAAGAGGAAGAAAAAGAGGGAGAGAGAACAGGAATATTGCTTTATTCTAAAAATGGGTATTAATAATGGCTGATCAATATTTTGTGTATTTAAAGTGGAGAATGTATATTTTGTGTATTTAAAGTGGAGAGCTCTATAAATACTTATTAAGTTTATTTGTTCCGGATCTGAGTTTAAGTTCTGGGTATCCTTATTAATTTTCTATCTTGTTGAGTCTAAATCTCTTTATGGGTCTTATGTATCTATGTGTTAGGATCCTTAGCTCTTATTATTACATTGATCCTTTTACCACTGTATCTTTGTTGCTTTGAAATCTGTTTTATCAAATGCGAGAATTGCAACTCTTGCTTTTTATTTATTTACTTATTTTTGCTCTCCATTTGGTTAGTAAATCTTTCTCCAACCCTTTGTTTTGAGTCTTTGTGTATCTTTGAATATAAAATGGGTCTGGATGTAGTATACCATTAGGTTTTGGCTGTATCTTTTGATTGGGGGATTTAGTCGATTTAAATTTAGGGTTACTGCCATTTGATGTTAACTGGCTATTTTATCCATTCGTTAATGTAAATTCTTCTTTATATTGATGCTCTTTACTTTTTGGTATATTTTTAGAAAAGCTAATACTGGTTTGTTTTATTTTAATTTTTTATTTCCATAGGTTTTTGCAGAACAGGGGGTATTTGGTTACATGGGTAAGTTCTTCAGTGGTGATTTGTGAGATTTTAGTATTTGTTTTATTTTAAAGTCAGGATCTTGCTATGTTTCCCAGGCTGGTATTGAACTCCTGGGCTTAAGAAATCCTCCCTTCTCAGCCCCCTGAGTAGCTGAGACTACAAGCAAGTGCCACTATGCCTGGCTTCAATCAATTTTAGACTTTGTATGTGCAATTCTGATGTATCATAGTTTAAGACCTTTTGTAAAAGATGAACACTTTTGTTTCATTTGGGACCGCATGGATGACACAAGAAAAGATCATGTGAAATGAAACAAACCAGATTTAGAAAGGTAAATAATGCATATTGTCATTTATATGTGGAATCTAAGAAAAATAGAACTAATAAAAGCAGAGAGTAGAATGATAGTTGCCAGGGGCTGGGTGGAAGGAGTGGTGGATGAAAAGATGTTGGTCAAAGGATAAAGAGTTTCAGTTAGACAGGAGAAGTAAGTTCAAGAGATCTATTGTACAACATGGTGACTGTAGTTAATAATACCATATAATAAACTTAAAAATTGCTAACAGAGTAGATTTTAAACATTCTCATCACAAAAAGATAAGTATATGAGGTAGTGGATATATTATTTGTAATTTTTAAAAGAAAATATTTTCAAGACATAGGATAACAAATAATTTAAGTGCATTTCTTATTGTGAACATTTCTCTTTGTTTGTTTGTTTTTGAGATAAAGTCCTGCTCTGTTGTCTAGAGTGGAGCACAGTGAGAAGATCTCAGCGCACTGCAACCTCCACCTCTCAGGTTCAAGCGATTCTCTTGCCTCACATTCCCAAGTGGCTGGGATTATAGGCATGCACCACCCTGCCGGCTAATTCTTGTATTTTTAGTAAAGATGGTGGTTCACCATGTTGGCCAGGCTGGTCTCGATCTCCCGACCTCAAGTGATCTGCCTGTCCCAGCCTCCCAAAGTTCTGGGATTACAGACATGAACCATCACACCCAACCCTTACTGTGAACATTTCTTGACACAACTTCTAACTACTTTCCACATTCTAAGCACACATTCATTGGTTAATTATGGGAGTTAAATCATCAGCATATTATTTGTTCTTAGTTTTTGCAACTGGTCCCTGGCATAAAACATGATATTGGCATGCTGCTGTGTTAGTGCTCAAAGCTGATGGCCTGAAGGCATCACCTAGACCTCGCAGAGAGATTTGAAAAAGGAAAACGTATTTCAGTATGTAGACATATTTTAAAATATATTCAGAGAAGTATTTGTTAAATATTTTTATTTTAATGAATTTTGGGGTACAAGTGATTTTTGGTTACATGGATAAATTCTAGAGCAGTGAAGTCTGAGATTTTAGTGCACCTGTCACCTGAGTAGTGTGCATTGTATGCAATATAAATTCTTTTATCTATTACCCCCTACCCTCCCTCTTCTCAGTCTCCAATGTCCATTCTACCACTCTGTATGCCTTTGCATACCCATAGCTTAGCTCCCACTTACAAGTGAGAACATACAATATTTGGTTTTCCATTCCTGAGTTACTTTACTTAGAATAATGTCCCCCAGCTCCATCCAATGTGCTGCAAAAGACATTATCTTCTTTTCTTTAATAGCTGAGAGTATTTCATGGTGTATATATACTGCATCCTATTGATCCACTAATTGGTCCATGGGCACTTAGGTCGGTTCTATAGCTTTGCAATTATGAATTGTGCTGTGACAAACATGTGTTGCAGATGTCTTTTTGATATAATGACTTTTTTCCTTTGGGTACATACCGAGCAGTGGGTTTGCTGAATCGAATGGTAGATCTACTTTTAGTTCTTTAAGAAGCCTCCAAACTGTATCCATAGAGGTTACACTAAGTTACATTCCCACCAGCAGTGGATAAGTGTTCCCGTTTCACCACATCCACACCAGCATCTATAGTTTTTTGAGTTTTTGATAATGGCCATACAGAGGAGTCTTAATAAAGCAAAGAAGCTTGACGCATTATAGCAGGCAGAATGATATCCCCACATAGATATCCACACTCTAAACCACAGGACCTATATTATGTCCATTGCATGGTACCGTGACTTTGCAGGTATAATTGATGTCATTGACCTTACAAGAGAAAAATTATCCTATTTAACCACGCGGGTCCAATCTAATCAGAGGTGCCCTTGAAATCAGAAAATTTTCTCTTTCAGGAAAAAGAGAGATGGGGAGCAAAAGGAAAAAGCAGAAAAATTTCAAAGGTGAGAAGAATTTGACCCACCATATCTGCAATGTTCTGTGATGGAGGAGATATCTGTGAGGACCAGCAAGAGGACTCTAACAGCTGAGGGTTGCTCCTTCTTCTCTTCATGGCAGACAGTAAAGTAATGAAGACTTCAGTCTTTCAATGGCAAGATTCTGCCAACAATTCAAGTGGGCTTGGAAACTGACATCCCTGAACCTCCTTATAAAAACTCAGGATAGCTGACACCTTGACTTTAGCTTAGGGAGACCCAGAGCACAGTGGTGAGGTGAGCCCACTGGACTTCTTAACCACCTAATGGTGAGATAATGAATGGATGTTTTTAAGAGGTGCTCAACTTTGTGGTAAAATTACCAATTTATAGATGTATACAGCAAATTACCAAAATTAAATTACCAAATTTACAAATGCACACAGCAGCTATAGGGAATCAACCCACTTAAATATGTAAGCCAATCAACTCCCTGTAAGTTTACTTATAAATTCAATGGCAGTTCAATAAAAATACTAACCAAGAGCTGAGCATGGTGGCTTTCACCTGTAATACCAAATACTTGGGAGGCTGAGGCAGGAGGATCACTTGAACCCACGAGTTTGAAGTTGCAGTGAGCTGTGATCATGCCACTTCATTCCATCCTTGGTGACACAGCAAGACCCTATTCCTAAAATTTTATGCACTTAGAAAACATGATTGTAAAGGTGGCATCAAAAAATATACATGCAGGAAGGTTTAGGAAACTACTATGAAAATGAACAATGTCAATGGGAAGTCAGACCCATTAGATATTAGAACGTTGTATTGCATCTATAATTAAAGCTGCTGTATTGATTCATGAGGGACCCATAGAACACAATAGAAATCCCCAAATCAGATGTAGGATTACACAGCAACACAATGTTTGGTAAATGCAGCATCACACGTCAAAAGAGACAAGTGAATGTTTTACTAGATTGTGTTTGGACAACTGAGCAGGCATCTGAAAGTTAAAAGAAAGGTTAAAATAGGATGCATAACAAATGCATACCACAATAACTAAAAAGGCTAGAAAGATAAACATGTGAAAATATGTCCTAGAAATAAAGAAACCTCCCATTGCTTAAATTTTTAAAGCAATAAATTCACTGCATATAAATTTAATGAGTCCACTGCATATAAAACTTTCACATCACAAGACCTGCCATAAGTAGAGTTTAAAGAAAAATGGCAAGCCAGAAAAGATATTTGCAGTGTAAATCACGGACAAAAGACTCTAACACAATCAAGACAAAAAAAAAAAACCTCCAAAAACCAAAACCTACTTAAGAAATGCGCAAGATAAATGAACAGATGGCCCTCAACAGAAGACATTAAAAAGGACCTAATATATGAAAATATGTTCAACCACACACTCTAAATGGCAGAATTGCAAATTTACATCGTACATAGGCACCACTTCCCAACAAGCAGATTGGAAAAACGCAGAAGTTTGGCCACAAAATCTGTTGGCCAGGCTGAGGGAAAATAGGCACCATGTGTTGCTAGTGGAAATGCAAAATGGTACCAAACCGATAGGAGGGAAGTTTGGAAAAATACATTTCTGGTTACCCTTTGATCTATGTTTAGAAACCAAAGCCAAAGATAAATAAGGAGAAAAAGTACATCTCTTTTGTACAATATTACTCAAATGATATCATTTCACTTTGTGTCTCCTCCTAAATCTCATCTCTGGTTGTAATCCCCATGTGTCAAGAGAGGAACCTGGTGGGAGGTGTTGCATCATGGGGACTGTTTCCCCCATACTGTTCTCGTGATAGTGAGGCAGTTATCATGAAAGCTGATGGTTTTAAATGTGGCAGTTTCCCCTGAACTCTCTTTCTTTCTTGCTGCTATGTAAGATGTGCCTTGCTTCCCCTTCACCTTGTGCCATGATTGTAAATTTCCTGAGGCCTCCCCAGCCAGGTGGAACTATGAGTCAATTAAACCTCTTTTGTTTATAAACGACCCAGTCTCAGGTAATACCTTTATAGCAGTGTGAGAATGAACTAATACATCACTCCAGTGTGATTTGTAATCTGAAAGACTGGCAACATCCAAATATCCCTTTATAGGAAACTGGTTCAACAAACTACAATACAGAGACAGATGAAATGTAATGGAGACAAAGTAGAAATCCAGGCATTGGTATGAATGAGCCACAGGTTATATTATTGTTTGAAACAAACAAGCAAACACATGAAAAACCACAACAAAAAGGCAGCCCATAGAGTAACTGTAAATTTATGCCAACTGTTTTGGGAGAAAGGGAACTAAGTCCAGTTACAACTCGTATACTTACATGCATATGCTTATTTACTTATAATAGTAAAAAATTTTTGAAGGATAAATTAGGGAATGGTATCAGAAACTCTGGTTTGGGGCATTGACCTGTAACATTCTGCAAAAATTGCAACAGTCATCAGATTTAGTATTTGAATCTTCCATGATTTTGATATAGTGATTCTTCAAACTATACAGTATAGATGTGTGGATGCAGATCAAGCAAAACAGCTCATAAGACTGTTAATCCTTCTTTATAAATCATATTTAATTGTCAACACACACATTGTGGAATGGATAACTCCACTAAAGATCAACATAATCTCATCTGAGTCCTAGTTTTCTGTGAAATAGTTATGGCCATTGGAAAGGGGGTTAGCACACTCAGCCCAAAACCATCCTCAAGTCGACACCAATTGCAACTTCAAGGGGTCCTTAAGATCACTCTCAGTTTTGATAATTTGCTAGAACTCATAGAACTCCCTGAAAGCTATTCTACTCAGGATTAGGTTTATTACAGAGGAAGGACAAACGAAAATTAGCCAAGAGAAACTGCATGGAAACAGAGTCCAGCAGGGGTGTAATATGGAGCTTCCAGTGTTCTCTTCTCTCTGCAGTTATGGATAGTGTTGCTTCCTCCTGGACATGACACAAGACCTTAGGCACAGTGTATTGCCAAACAGAGAAGCTCATCTGAGCCTTTCTGTCCAAAGTCTTTAATGGAGTTCAATCACAAATTTACATGCTGCTGAGTTTTAGTCTCAAGCTCCTTCTGGAGGCAGAGCTAATCTCTAGTCTTCAGCTCTTCTGAATAAGGCATGGCCCAAGTGCCCAGCCTTAACCACGTTGGTAGACTGTCGGGTGGTCAAAGATTATAGGCAAATAAAGATATTTCTACTGAACAGGACCTTCCAGTGGCCAGGAGATCACCTTTCAGGAGGCAAGCGCTAAGGTGAGACCTCTATCTTGAGGTAAGAAGAATGCTTCATTACATATGCAGTTATGTACTCTAATAAGTACATGAATTCTAAAGCATATTTTGAGATATAGTTGGAGTAATATCTCTTGAAAAAAAGTGTATGAGTTAAAACCATGATGGAACCCGAAACTTGCAAAATACAGATGGTAGCTAAATGGCAGTAGTATTTTTTTTTTTTTTGATGTTAAGTACATACGTATTTTTTGAGACAGGGTCTCACTCTGTTGCCTAGGCTGGAGTGCAGTGGTGTGACCACATCTCACTGCAGCCTAAATTTTTATATATTTAGTTGACAAAAATGTATGTAGTCAAGGTCCAGAGTGTAATGTTCTTACATATGTAGACATAATGATTACCACAATCAAATTAACTAACATACTCATTACCACCCAGTTACCATTTGTGTGTGTATGTGTGTGTGAACCTTGCTTATCAAAATTTAGGAAACATTTGTCCCCATGCTGTACATTAGGTCCTCAGAGCTTATCCATCTGATAATTTTGTTTCTACCCCTTGACCAATATCTCCAGATACCTGCACTCCCACATGCATTCACAAAAGCCAAGATATGAAAACTACCTAATGGTCCATCAGCAAATGATTGAATCAGATTGAATCAATAGAATGTAGTACCTATGCAGAGTGGAACACTATACAGCCTTAAAAAAGAAGGAAACCTTGTCATTTACAACAACATGGATGAACCTGCAGGACACTTCGCTTAATAAAATAAGACTGGCACAGAAAGATAGAAACCACATGATGTCACTCACCTGTGGACTCTGAAAAAATTGGACTCACAAAAGCAGAGAGTAATACTTTTGCAAGTAGAAAACTCCCTCTTAATTTCTTGAGCAATCCTTAGCAGGACATTGGTCAATCATCCTTTAAATCTAAGTGCTTTGGGTAACAAAGAAAATTGTGCTTTCTATATTTGTAAAATTAACATGATGTTTGCATGAAAACCAAAGCTTTTTGTTTTTTAGCTATACCCTGTATATTTTTGTGTATATGCATAATTGCTTACAACAGTAAAATTATTGGAAAGGTAAATCAGCAGGCAGCGTCAGAAGCACTGGTTTGGGCCGCTGACCTGTAGCATTCTGCAAAAATTGTAACAGGCATCAGAGATTTTGTATTTGAATTTTCCATGAGTTTGAAATAGTAATACTTCAAACTATATGGTATAGACGTGTGGATGTAGATCAAGTATTGCCCTATGAACAAAACCACTCCTATGACTGTTAAGAGCAAGTTGCATGTCATTGTGAGGAATGTCACTATTCCTTCAAGACTCATTGAGAGTCTGATTTTGAATCTGCTTTCCTGAGTCTCCGATGATCATCATCAGAAAATAAATTTCCAATTGTAAAATAAAATGGAATAGGTTAGATATTTCTGCCTCCCAGAATCACTGTGATGCACCTGGATTCCTGAGCACATTAGTGCATGGTTTCAGAAATTTAAAAAAATGCTCTGTGAAGCGAGACATTTGTCTCAGGTTGGATGTATTTGTTTTCTTCTAATCCAGACATGCATGGCTGGGACCTGTATCCCAATGAAAGCAGAACTCCCAGGGTGACTCTGAGCCTGTTCTTCCCTGCACAGCAATCATGTCACTCACGAATCCATTGCGTCTTTGTCTTCTGACCTTCAGTATTCTGTGCTTTTTTTCCCTTAGCACTATAATGTATTTCGCAGATGCAATTTTCTCTCAAATTGCACTTTGAATAAGGTCACTCATTTTTTAATTCTAAAACTTTTGACACCTTACTCGATGTTGTCGCCAGGGACCAACTTGCTATTCTCAGATAGCTGCACTTCTGATGGCTGAGAATTAACCTGAAGTGTGGGTTTCTGAATGCTGAATGGTTCTTGGGAGACTGGAGTCAATAGTGCCTTTGGTGGTACTTCATGCCAAATGCTGATGCAATCTGAGGCTTGGGGGAGGCAGATGGTAAGGGAGGGAGGTTGGGAATATAAACAAAGCCTTTTCTGAGACAAAACTGGGGACTGTGTTCAATCTCAGATTGGTTCATACACTTTTGTGATGTGCTTCTTTAGAGAAGTGTGCTTTCTGTATGTAGCACAATTAAATGATGCTATTATTCTTCCTCAAAATTTGGAATCAAGATAGTAAGTTCCATATTGATTTTGGACACTGTTTCCCATTCATAGCTAGAGCCGGAGGAGGGAAAAATTTTTGGTGATACCTAAGATGGAACTGGCAGGGGTGGTGTTTAATCCAGTGTGAAGAGAAAGGGGGAACAGGTGAGCAAAGTTTTTTTTTTGAGGTTGGGGGTAAGATGTGGTGAGGATCAGAGGATCAGGGCACCAAGCTCCAATTCAAAGAGTTGTTTTCTCTGAATTCTAAGTTCCACGCACATCTCAGGGCATGCTATGGCACCATTCCTGGGCAATGACTGTTTCCATTCTCTATGGGTTGCTGAGTGTGTCTTCCCCTACCGAGTTTGGTCTACAGCCAAACTTTTGTTGTTCTTTTAAATGACTTTCAGTTATACTATAGACTGAATTGAAGTTCAGCAAGAGGAAAAACATATGACTTTTTATTTATTTATTTTTAAAATAATTTCTCATTTTTATTTTTTAGAGACGTGGTCTTGCTCTATTGACCAGGCTGGAGTGCAGTGGTGCAATCACAGCTCACTGCAGCCTTGACCTCCTGGGCTCAAGTAATTGTCTCACCTCAGCCTTCTGAGTAGCTGGGACTACAGTTGTGCACCATCATACCCCAGCTTATTTCTTACTTATTTCTTCGTTTTCTTTTTGTACAGACAAGGTCTTCCTATGTTTTCTAGTGTGATCTCAAACTCCTGAGCTCAAGCAATCTTCCTACCTCAGTCTCCTAAAGTGCTGGGATTACAAGAGTAAGCCATCATGCCTGGCCAAAGCAAGCAACTTTGTGAATTAGTTGAGGCAGCAGGCAGCTCTGAGTAGACTCGGTCAAGTATATTGGGTTAAATTGTGTCTCCCTCCAAAAAATGATATGTCTGCATCCTAATACCAGCACCTGTGAATGTGATCTTGTTTGAAAATAGAGTGTTTGAAGATGTAATCAAGTTATGATGAGGTAGGTCATTCTGGGTTAGAGTGAGCTCTAGTGCAATGATGAGTATTCTTATAAGAAGATGGAAATTTCTGGCCAGTCATGGTGTCTTACACCTGTAATCCAAGGACTTTGGAAGGCCAAGACAGGAACATCATTTGAAGCCAGGAATCTGAGACCATACTGAGCAACACAGTGAGACCCCATCTCTATAAAAAATTAGAAGAGTTTAGCCAGGCGTGGTGGGCATGCCTGTATTCCCAGCTACTTGGGAGGCTGAGATGGGAAGATCACTTAAGCCCGTGAGTTGGAGGCTGCAGTGAGCTATGATTGCACCACTGCAGTTCAGCCTGGGTGACAGAAAGGCCCCATTTCTTTTTAGACGGAAATTTGGACACAGACACACAGAAGAGAAGACCACATGACAGCAGAGTCAGAGATTAGAGTGACCCATAGACAAGTCAGGGAACACCAGCAGGCGCTAGTAGCTGGGGGAGAGGCGTGGAACAGATTAGCCTACAGGAGGAACCAACGCTGCCCACACTTTGGTTTCAGATTTCTGGTTCCCAGTAAATTTCTGTTATTTTAAGCCACGCAGCATGTGGTATTTTGTTATGGCAGCCTTAAGAAACTAAGGCAAAGAAGGAACATGAAAAGATGACTTTTAACCTGCCTACTTCTTCGATATCAAAGGGTAGAGGGAAGTATCGGCCATGACCAGGACCGAGAGATATGACAACTGTGCCATTTGGCACCAGAGAGAGGCTCTCATGGATTGGAAAAGCGGTGGGGAGGATGCTCAGGTGCTGAGAAAAAGGGGTGTGCAGTACACAACACTAGAGGAAGAGCAGCTATGACCAGCCGGCGTGGTGAAGGCAACTCTTCCTGGTGTATGCAATGACAGCAAAATTGCATGTGAAGGCAGAAGGTGCTCACTGAGACTTGAAGACCTGAGCAGATTCCCCTTGATGCTAAGGATCCTGTGGGAAAAGGACACCAGGGATTCAGCGTACGAGAGCAAAGATATTTCCACTTTTAAACTCTCAAATACTGTAAATAAAACACTATCTGTTCTCATAAACAGTGGAGGCAGAGAGTGAGGATGTTTTAGGATGCCAAGGTCTTTGTCAACCTCAAAATCCCTTTTGAGGGATTTTGATCACTAGTTACATTTTAAAAATGTCAATTTCTACCTATATATTCTTTATGCAGTTACTGCCTCAAAATTCTGTTGCTTTTCTCGTGCCTGCCTCTCCTTTTTAATATAGTGCAATTCATTAAGAATTCTAGGCCTTGCACTATGGAGAATGGTTTGGAGATTTCTTGGTGAATTTAAAACAGCAATTTGACCTAGCAATTGCATTACTGGGTATCTACTCAAAAGAAAACAAATAATTCTACCAGAAAGTCACATGGACTCATATGTTCATTGTACAATAGCAAAGACATGTAATCAGCCTATGTACCCACCAACAGTGGACTGGATAAATAAAATGTGGAACATATACACCATGAAATAGTATGCAGCCATAAAAAAGAATAAGATCATGTCCTCTGAGGCAACATAGATGGAGCTGAAAGCCATTATCCTAAGCAAATTAATTCAGGAAAAGAAAACCAAATGCAAAATGTTCTCACTTATAAGTAGGAGCTAAACACTGAGTACACATAGGTATAAAGGTGGGAACAATAGACACTGGGTACAACCAGAGGCAGAAGGGTGGGAGGGGGCCAGGGTTGAAAAAGTAACTATTGAGTACTGTGCTCAATACCTGGGTGATGGGTTCCTTCAAACCCCAAACCTCAGCATCACACAATTTACCCTGGTAACAAACCTGCACATGTACCCCTGAGTCTAAAATACAAGTTGAAATTATCTTTTTTTTAAAAAAAGAGCCCAGGCTTCAATCACATAAGCCAGCATTTGAATCTCTGCTTTCATGCTTACTTGCTGAGTGATTTTGGAGTTATTAAAGTTTTACTATTCTCTGAGTCTTAATTGATAACACTGATAACATAAGGCTGGTAGTACCTACCTCCTCATGTTGTTATGAAAATTAAAACTGATAGTTTGTGAAATGCAGTGGATATATTCCTTGTAACATGGTGCAGCTTAGATTAATTATAAGGACTGTCTTTAAAAGTCAGTGTATTACTGACAACTCTTGTGTTAAACTGTACTGTCCCTTCCCTTGCTGGTGGAAGGATAACGGAGGGTATTTTACCAGGTAAATGGGAGTTTGTGGGGAGCTTTCTTCTAAGGCATTGCTAGTGTCTGAATCACACCTCCTATGACTGAGAGTGATGTGATGGGCTCAGGAAGGAGCAACTGGTAGACTTAGCTTCGAATCTAAGTGTGTAAAGACACGTCAACAGGCTTGGGGTAGAAGATAGGGTTATCTCTATGCCATCCAACTGCTAAATAAGCATAGACACAATCCTGGGATGGTGAACGGATTTCAGACTGTGTGCAGGCAATAGGGAAGGGGCTTTGTAATCAACAATGTGTGTGTGTGTGTGTGTGTGTGTGTTTATAGAGGCTCTCATATGCACTAACTCTGTGGTCCTAAGTGGGCTGTAAACTTTCATGAAGCTCCAGGTTTTTAATACATCTTTTCTGTGTAAGAAGTATGGGTGAAAATTGTGGCGTGTTCTTAAAACAGCTTAGACAGAAGAAGAGAAGGAAGATTGCTTCTGACTTGTAAAGTATAACACCAAGACCTATTGGGTCAGATCAACAATGTGCAAATTCACCTAGAAGAGGTTTGTTTTAAGGAAAATACAAATTTAACTTATATCGTGTTATGTCACTAAAGTTAGAGGAAAATGGCCTACCATTGGAGGGTCATCAATGAAGAAATTACAGGTACAGGAGAGTCTTGGGACAAAACTTATAAACATCCATCCAAAATATTTCTCAGGAGAGAGGAATCACTCTATGAGTGCTAGACACTAAGAATAATAATGTTTCTATTCCATAAATATCACCACGTTAGGATGATAATACCCTGATATTGGTAGATATTGGGATGGACATCATAGCTTGGTCTGATTCTATGTTCAGAAAGCAGCCTTTATTATTTTTTAAAGACAGGGTCTTGATCTGTTGCCCAGTATGGAGTGTAGTGGCACAATCATAGATCACTATACCCTTGACCTCCTGAGTACCTGTGTTCCTCCTGTCTCAGCTTCTGAGTAGCCATAGGTGTGTGCCACTACAGTTGGCTAAATTTTTTTTCCTGCAGAGATGGGGGTCTCACTGCATTGCCTAGGGTGGTCTTAAACTCCTAGGCTTAAACAATCTTCCTATCTTAGCTTCCCAAAGTTCTGGGATTACAGGCATGAGTCACCATGCCTGGCCAGAAAGCAACTTTTGAATTATACTTTGGTTTCCCACATAAATTTGCTCAGATGCATTTTCTGGTCTGTGTAATTGTTAAATTTTCCACTTGGAAAAAAAAAAGACACAGGCCGGACATGGTGGCTTATGTCTGTAATCCCAGCACTTTGGGAGGCCAAGGCAAACAGATCACTTGAGGTCAGGAGTTCGAGACCAGTCTGACCAACATGGTGAAACCCTGTCTCTGCTAAGAATACAAAAATCAGCCAGACATGGTGGCATGTGCCTGTAGTCCTAGCTACTTGGGAGGCTGAGGCAAAAGAATCACTTGAACCCGGGAGGCAGAGGTTGTAGTAAGCACAGATTATGCCACTGTACTCCAGCCTGGGTAACAGAGGTAGAATTTGTCTCAAAATAGATGAAAGAAAGAAAGAAAGAAAGAAAGAAGAAAAGAAAGAAAGAAAGAGAAAGAAAGGAAGGAAGGAAGAAAGGAAGGAAGAAAGAAAAGAAAGAAAGAAGTGACATACAAATGAGCAATCCCATTGGTTAATGCTGTTTCATTGCTGAACAGTACATTCAGTTTTAATTTTTGAGGTTTCAGACTGAAGACCAGACCTTGCACCAGGATCTTATTCATCCAGATGAGACATTTGGGGCTCTTTGGTCATCTTCTGCTAACCTCCTTCTTAATGTCTCTGCATCAGTTAGCTATGCTGTATAACAAAATACCACAAACTTAGCAACTTAAAGTAGCATATGTGTATTAGCTCATTATATGAGGGTGAGATGTCTAGCATGGCTTACTGGCTTCCTAGGCTATGAGTGAGGAGTTGCCCAGACTGTATTGTCTTTCTGGAACTCAGGGTGTTCCTCCAAGCTCATGCAGTTGCTACTTGAACTCAGTTGAAGTTGCAGAACTTGAAGCCATATTCGCTGGCTGTTTTCTAGGTTCTTGCCACATCAGCACATCTCCATTTTGGGAGGAGATGGGCTCTTACTCTATCATGGCTAAGGCTGGAGTGCAACAGTGTGGTCATGGCTGCAGCCTTGACCTCCTGAGTTTGAGTGAGCACCCGCCTCAGCCTCCCAAATAGCTAGCACTACAGGCGTGTGCCACTACACTCAGCTATTTCTTTTTATTTCTTATAGAGACAGGGGTCTTGCTATGTTGCCCAGGCTGGAGAACAGTGGCATGATCATAGCTCACTGCAGCCTCAAACTCCTGGGCTTAAGCAATCCTCCCACCTTAGCCTCCCAAGTTGCTAGGATTACAGGCACATGCCACTATGCCCAGTTAATTTTTGTATCTTTTGTAGAGGTGATGTCTCACTCTGTTGACATGAGTCCCTTATATAGGTAGTTCACAACATGGTAGCTTACTTCTTCAAGGTCACCACGATAATTTCTCACACAAGCTATTAAACCATAGTCTTTGATGAACATAATCTAATTATGAATACACCATCACTTGTGTCATATTCTATTGGTTAGAAGCAAGTTACAGGTATGCTGGCACAAAAAATGAAGGAGAGCATCCAATGGTGAGAGCCGTTGGGGTTCATCATGGTATATTCACCACAGACTCCTGATGTATTACTTTTCTCAATGGATTCCTGGTCAAATGTCAATTTTTAACCATAAAAGGGTTGATAAGAGGACAAAATTACATGACATACACAAAACCACAGGTACATCATAGACTGTTAGTGGGGTTATTGCCCTCAATTTCCATGTGAGTTTCTGCTAAGAATCCTGTATCACCGGCCAGGGAGAATAGACCACATATTGGTAGGAAATAGCAAACTAACTGCTCACATTCCATTCCCCACATCTGACAAAACTTGGAAGAAGTTCACTCAAGGGAACGTGAATTGAAGTTAAAAAAATTAAGTGGTGACACTTCTCTGTTGCTTTTAGCATGTAGTCATTGGTAATGAAATGCTAGCCCCTTTCTTTGTGTGAACTGTCAATTCTCACGTCTTCATCTCTGATGTGTTAGCATATTGTTTGTGTGATTATATGTAGTGTTACAACATAATGAACAAATCCTATTTTTAATGTGCCACATAAAGAACATACAGGGATTATAAAGTGAGATTGTTATTTAAAAATTTTTTTTTAGGCAGGGTCTCACTCTGTTACCTAGGCTGGAGTGCAGTGGTCCAGTTGTAGTTTACTGGAGCCTCAACCTCCTGGACTCACTTGATCTTCCTACCTCAGCCACCTGAGTAGCTGGGACTACAGGCACACACCACAATGCCCAGCTAATTTTTGCTGCTTTTTTTTTTTTTTTTTTTGTAGAGATGGGGTTTTGCTATGTTGCCTAGGCTAGTCTTCAACTCCTGAGCTCAAGTGATCCACCTACCTCAGCTTCCCAAAGTGCTGGGATTACAGGAGTGCACCATCATACCCAACCATGTTGTCACTTTAATTGCACAAATAAATTAATACAGATCACAAAGAGATTGACATTCATCTATTAATGTATTGCCATGTTTAAAAGACTAGGCATATTTATTTTGCCTCAAATGCATCTTCTGGCCAATGTATAGGTTTTATTTTCTAAACAGGGTAACTTCTATTAAATATAATACAATAGTCATTTAAATCTTCACCAGTAGTAACCTTGCTCTCACTCCATGAATTAAGTTATCAGATTTATTCTGCAGTTCAGGCAGAAATGGATTCTGATTGAGGGCAAATCTTATTATATTGTTAGGTAGGAGCAGTGGGATCTGCAGACACAATTGATGGAATTATAGGAGCATCACATACGTAGACCAGGTTATTTTTAAAGTTGAGATCACTTTGGTTTTCAAGTCGCTCCCACTGTTAATTTTCCACAGAGTTTAATCTTAAGGATTTTCTTGATATCAGTGGGTGAAGCATGAATTAAGAATACTACCAAAATTATGTAAATGTTTGTGTCTACTGCCTGTTAACTATGATGTGGTTGAGACTGAAGTTTCAATTTTAACCAGTCTCAAGAGTGAGCCATGTCTTTCATTAAAGTAGAACCACTGGAATCCTGTGCATGCACAATTACTCAGCATACACTCCAAAACTCTGATTCTATTTAAAAAATATTTTTATTTGTATACATGTAAATGGTACAAGTGCAGTTTTGTTACACAGATACATTGCATAGTTGTGAAGTCTGGGCTTTTAGTGTAACCATCACCTGAATGGTGAACATTGCATCCAATAGGTAATTTTTCATCCCTCACCCTTCCTTCCCACCCCCATCCTTCTCAGTCTCTAATGGCCATGCTTCTGCACTCTGTGTCTGCCTATACACATTATTTAGGTCGCACTTACAAGTGAGAATTTATGGTATTTGACTTTCTGTTTCTGAGTTGTTTCACTTATGAGAATGGCTTTCAGTTCAAGCCATATTGCTTCAAAAAACATGATTTTATTTTGTTGTTGTTTTTTTTGTCCCAGAATTCATTCTTGAGTATTTTCTTGATGTCAGTGTGTGGAGCATGAATTAAGAACGCTACCAACATTATGTGTGGTTTTCTTATCCAATCATTTTCTTTATCCAATCACATTTTCTTTCTTCAGTTATCTGTTGGTGGAACTTAGGTTGATTCCATATCTTTGCTATTGTTAATAGTGTTGCAATAAACATGTGAGTGCAGATGTCTTTTTGACAGGATGGTTTCTTGTCCTTTAAATGCACTCTGTTTGTGTAGGAGCAAGAATCAAGATGTTCCTGTAAACCAAGAGCATTTTTTTGTGTTCCCCCTCAGTCACCAAGTAAGATGTGTTGCTCAGGGAAAAAGTTATTACAATTATTTTCACTGGGGTTTGAACTAAAAATGAACTAAAAGTGAGTTTTCATTACCAGGGATAAACCACATTGTTTTACTTACTTTCTACCATTTGTTTGCAGGAGTTCTATTTGTGCTCAAATTTTCCTCTACTTCCTTAGAAGTTTAAAGGTAGTGTCTCAAGGTGACTCATACATGAATTCTTTGTGAATAGTCAAGGACTCCTCTACATGCAAAGTTGCTTTTGGGTGCTGTTGATTTTGGAATCTGCAGCCAAGCTGGGTCTCTTGGCTCCTGCCACAATGCAGGGGCACCTCAACACATGCAGCCTCAGATGAAACCAAATTCTCTCAAGCTCTCAGAAGACTCAGTTTGCTAAAGCAATGCTATAGTTCATGCAGAATTGATAAGATATTGTCACCCTCCCTTCTAAGCTCTGCTTGTTGATATGAGCAGCTTAGAGGCAAATCTGAGTCTAATGTCTTGGCCAAGTGCTTGTCAATCATTTCATTGTAGTGACTCAAAAATATGATGCTTGATGGATCATGAGATAGAAATTTAAAGAAAGAAAAAATAGAACGTATGTTCTGCTCCATTTATCTAATGAACCTAACACTATTGCCTAAGAGCAAGTTTAAAATCATACACTAACAATATATGAGAAAGTGTTACTTTTGTTTGGGGGTAATGCCAGTGGTGACTTATGAAATCATAGAATTTATCATTAAGCTTTCCACTTTCCAATGGTGTTAATGGAAGGATCTATGCCCATAGCTGAATAAAGGTCTCTTTTGCCATGCACAAGACATATGGGTAATAGTTAATTAGAGTGAATAAATTAGAGGAATGACACCCCACATTCCAGTCCCAGAAGGTTCCAGCTTTTCTTCTATGGACTGACTTGATGGCTCACCTAATTATTTCCTTGGCCTTGGTTAGTTAATTGGGTTAAGAGGTCAGAAGATCTTGAAAACAAAACTATATTTCTAACTTGATTTTTCTCATTCTCATTAATTTTTAGAAGCATGTTTTAAAGTAGGAATATTCTTTCTTCCTATTTTTGAAATATGGATGGAGAGATCTGCATTAGGACCATACTTCTTAAAAATGGACGCCCTCCCCCCCAAACAATCCCTTGTATATCTGCACATTTAATAAATGACTGTATTCATTGAGCATTTTCTTTGCTGGGCATGGCAGATCGGTCTTGACCGTACTCTATTTTTCTTTAGAGTGAAGTCATTTTTCTTGAGTTGCAGAGCAGTTGCTGCAGTATTAAATCAGAGTTGTTGTGGCAGAACCAGGCACATATGGGCGATAAAATGCCCAGATTGGAGCTGATTGGGATATCAAATTATGGGAGGATTACCCAGGCTGACAAAGTGATGGGTTTACCTTGCCTCAAAAATGGAAATGTTGCTTCCTTCCACTGCAGGATGGCTTATTAATGAGAACATCAGTGGATGCGTGTGTTTGTTTGGGAGGAGGAAGGAGAAAGGAGTTTACCTTCAAGGGCAAGTCAGATTTTCTTTTCTTTAAAAAAGGAAGGCAGGTCAGGTACAGTGACTTATGCCTGTAATCTTAGCACTTTGGGAGGCCAAGGCAGGGGAACTGCTTAAGCCAGGGAGATGGAGACCAGCCTGGGAAATACGGTGAGACCTCATCACTACAAAAAAATTAAAAAGTTAGCTGGGTGTGGTGGTGAGCATGTGTGGTCCTAGCTACTTGGGAGGCTGAGATGGGAAGATCACTTGAGCCCAGGAGTTGGAGGTTGCGGTGAGCTGGGATTGTGCCACTGCACTCCAGCCTGGGTGACAGAGTGCAAAAAAACGTTAAAAAGTGAGAAATAAAGAAGGAAAGCAGGTAAATTACATGTATACCAGGTAATACAGTGATTTTTTGGACATTTGGTTACAAAGGAAAAGGGAGAGTAAAAGTTAGGGTATAATATAGAATATTATTTAAAAATTAAACTTACCAACCCCCTAGAAAATGCAATAGAAAAAGTAAGAACTGAACTAGGTATATCAGTCTGTTTTCATGATGCTGATAAACATATACCCAAGACCGGGCAATTTACAAAAGAAAGAGCTATAATGGATTTACAGTTCCACATGTCTGGGGAAGCCTCACAATTATGGCAAAAGGCAAGGAGGAGCAAGTCATGTCTTACATGGATGGCAGCAGGCAAAGAGAAAGAGCTTATGCAGGGAAACTCCCATTTTTAAAACCATCAGATCTTGTGAGACTTACTATCACAAGAGCAGCACAGGAAAGACCTGCCCTCGTGATTCAATTACCTCCCACTGGGTCCCTCCCACAACACATGGGAATTCAAGATGAGATTTGGGCGGGGACACAGCCAAATCATATCACCAGGTGATTGTTTTCCTTCTCTTGTTTCACTGATCTTAGTCTCCCTGGCCTCAGCTGGACCATAAGCAAGAATAAACATGTGTGTTTTGTTGTTATTTATTACTATCTGACCCAATCAGGTATTCTAGAGCCAGTTTTCTTCTGCTGAGAACCTGGGGCAGGTTATATTATAAACCACAGAAAGAGGGATCAATAGTGATTAAGTGGCAAGCAGTGCTACTAAGAGCAAACTTTTCACTACACGCTAAAGTCATACAGTGCAGCACATCCCTAAGCACCCAAGAAACGCATTCAACACCCTCAGAGCCAAGACACAAGAGGCTTGGAGTCCTGTTGGTTTCATGAATATTCTAGGAGTATGAGGACCCAGCAGGGGCCTGAGGTGGGAAAATAATGTAAACTCAGACGTTCAGGGATCTTGTTTGAACAAATCACAGCTCTACAAATCTCCTTTAAAACTGCAGTCTGGCATGAAAAGCCCTATTAGAATTTCAAAACAAGGTAGTCTCCAATCTTTACAAAGCTGTACCCTGGGGATTGGAGCAGGGATTCCCAGGACAACACCACAGAACCAGAATCCCTCTACTATACTAGAGTAAACTTTTTTTTTGAACATTCAGGTTGCTTTCTAAAGCATTTCACAAACTCCTGTGTCATGGTAGTGAGCACATTTTTAGGTGGCCCTCAGGACATTCACCTCATGGAGTTCATACCCTTGAGCAACCCACTCCCCTTGAATGTGGGCAGGTGTGACCTAGGAAAAATGTCAATGGTGATGAATTGTCTGTCACTCCCATGGTTATATGATATCAAATAAGACTACATCTTCCTAGGTGACTCTCTATGGTCTTGTTTTCCTTGCTGACTTTGTAGATATGAGCTTCCATTTGTCCTGAACACAATAGGAAATGAATTCTGCCAATAACCCATGATAGCTTGGAAGAGATCCCTTTTCCAGTTATGAAGACAGAGCCATGGCTGACATCTGATTGCAGTATTACTTAGCATTACTAAGACCTTTCAAGGCTGAATAATATTCCATTGTGTATGTATACCCCATTTTATTTACCCATTCATTCATTGATGGACACTTAGGTTGATTTCACATCTTCGTTATTGTGAATAGTGCTGCAATGCATGTGGAAGTGCAGCTATCTCTACAACATACTGATTTCTATTCGTTTGGATACATACCCAGAAGTGTGATTGCTGGATCATATGGTAGTTCCATTTGTAATTTTTTTTTTTGGAATCTCCATGCTGTTTTCTATAATGGCTTCACTAATTTACCTTCCTGGCAACAGTGTGATAAGGTTCCCTTTCTCCATATTCTTAACAACACTTGTATTTTGTCTTTTTTTGTTTTGTTGTTTTTTTCTTTTTTTAGTCTGAATGTTTATAGTGGCTTTATTTGTAAAAACAAAATCTGGAAAAAAATTAGATGTCCTTCATCAGGTTAATGAATAAACTAAAGCAGGAGTTCCCAACTTCCAGGCCATGGATAAGTAATGGTCCATGACCTGTTAGGAACTGGGCCACATAGCAAGAGGTGAGTGGTGAGGGAGTGAAGCTTCATCTGTATTTACAGCCACTTCCCATTGCTCACATTACTACCTGAACTTCACCTTTTGTCAGATAAGCAGCAGCATTAGATTCCCATGGGAGCACAAACCCTATTATGAACTGTGCATGTGAAGGATATAGGTTGTGCGCTCCTTATGAGAATCTAATGCCTGATGATCTCTCACTGTTTCCCATCACCCCCAGGTGGGACTGTCCAGTTGGCAGGAAAACAAACTCAGGACTTCCACTGATTCCACATTATAGTGAGTTGTATAATTATTTCATTATATATTATGATGTAATAATAATAGAAATAAAGTACATAGCAAATGTAATGCACTTGAATAATCCCAAAACCATACTGGCTCCAGCCCCTCAACCTCCACTCAGTCCATGGAAAAATAGTCTTCCATGAAACTAGTCCCTGGTGCCAAAAAGCTTGGGGACCGCTGAACTAAAGGTAGTAAATCCATCCATAAAATGTATTGCTACTCATTTGTAAAAGTAATGAACTGCTGATACATGCTACAATGTGGAAGAATCTCAAAATAATTTTGCTAACATAAAAGCTAGAGAAAACTACTACATAGTTTTTATTCTACTTACACAAAATTTCAGAAAATCTAAACTAAATTTTTAGTTTGGCTGGGAGCTTTTTCTCATAAGTCAGCCAAGGGTTAGACTTGGCTTTCTTGTTAATTACCATCTTACAAGAATAGAGATAGTTTCACTACTTTTGGCATTGCCAAGACTTCATGACCTTTAAGACTTATCTAACCACAAAAGTAACTGGCAAGCTGTAATCCATGCCTTTTTGATAATAGCCTTCCTAACAGGTGTGGGCTGACGTCTCCCTATGGTTTAAATTTCCTTTTCCCTGATGATTAATGATGTTGAGCCTTTTTTCTTTTTCATATGCTTGTTGGCTCTTTACATGTCTCTTGAGACAAGTGTCTTTTAAAAGTGATTGTACCCTTCAGTTTAACAGGTAGTTCTATCATGCTGAGATGCTGCTACTTTCGGTATTGTTCTTTTCATGGATTAAATACTGCATAAAAATGTCTCTACTTAAATCTTCACTCCATATGTGCTTGGGTTATGGTATAACTTTTCCAAATTGTACCATCTGGTAGTCCCATGTACATGCTGGTCTTTTGTCATCCACACCCTCTAAAGAACCCCCTCCAAGAAGGCTTCCACAAATACTGGGGCCATGTCATTCTACAAAATACTTCTTGCCAGTTCCAGCCTTAGCTAAACCCGGCATTACCTTTTCCATTTATCACTGTGGAGAAAATAAGAAACAATTTAAATGACAACACTGGGTAGAATGTTTTGCCTTTTATTTCATTAATTTCACCTGGACACTCAAGGATACTTGGCAACCTATTAATTTGTCCCTAACTGAAACACTTCGTCCACATCACCTTTCATAAGCACTGTTTATTCTCATCAGGCCCTCAAGCCTATTTTAATTCTTTCCTTTAAAAAATCAGCTTCATTATGGTATAATTCGCATACCACAAATTATAACCTCTTAAAGTTTGGTGAGTTTTGACAAATGTTTACTCATGGTTAATCAGTAAAACCATCAAAATATATGATGTTTCATCAACTTTGAATATTCTCTTTAGTATCTTTGCAGTTGGCATCTCTTCCACTCCCCTCATTCTCCTGAAGCTACTAATCTACTTTGGCTATCTAGTTTCGTATGCAGTTTGTCTTTTCTAGATTTAAATAGGAACAAAATGATACAGCTTTCATTTCTTTCATTTATTTATTTTTTTCTTAGATTTTTTTTTTTTTTGAGACGGAGTTTTGCTCTTGTTACCCAGGCTGGAGTGCAATGGCGTGGTCTCGGCTCATCGAAACCTCCGCCTCCTGGGTTCAAGCAATTCTCCTGCCTCAGCCTCCCGAGTAGCTGGGATTACAGGCACGTGCCACCATGCCCAGCTAATTTTTTGTATTTTTAGTAGAGATGGGGTTTCACCATGTTGACCAGGATGGTCTCGATCTCTTGACCTCGTGATCCACCCACCTCGGCCTCCCAAAGTGCTGGGATTACAGGCGTGAGCCACCGCGCCTGGCCTTTCTTAGATATTTTTAAACTTAGAGTTATGTTTTGAGATACATCTTGTGGTTTCCATGCAGACGGCACAATCAACAACTTCCCCCAATGTCAAGTTTGGTTAAGATGTATAGACTGATGATACCACATGTCCCAAGAGGATACGACATTTGTTATTCACATAATGAGACTTTATGGAAAACTGGGGGTAGGGGGATGACACAAACTGGTCCAGAATGATTTGAGCAAGGCAGCAAAGGGTAACTTTGGTTTTTATTGTTGTTAGGCAGCACTAGCTGGGGCTTGCATGGTTTGAACCTCTCCTGCTGTCACTAGGAGAGGTTACATGTAGATACTGTCATCAGTTTGCTCAGATGTGGGGGCCAAAGGGGAACATGTAGGTCAGGCTTGAAAACTCTTGCAGATCAAATACCAAATGTGAAGTCAGAATATGCAGAAAAATCAAAACAATTCCAACAGTAAATAAAACAAATAATTCCATTAAAAAACGGGCAAAGGGAATAAAAAAGCATTTCTCCAAAGAAGAAATATAAATGGTCAACAGGTATATGAAAACATATTAATTATAACTGTAATTAGGGAACTGCAAATCAAAACCACTATGAGATGTCATCTCAACCCAGGTAGAATGGCGATTATTAAAAAAACAAAAAGTAACAGATATTGTCGAGGATGTGGAGAAAAAGGAATTCTTATACACTGTTGGTGGGAATGTAAATTAGTACCACCGCTATAGAGAACAGTATGGAGATTTAGCAGAAGACTAAAAATAGATTTATGATAAGATCCAGCACTCCCACTCCTGGTTATTTATTCAAAGGAAAAAAATCAGTATCTTGCAAAGACACCCGCACCTCCATGTTTATTGCAGCACTATTTACAATAGCAAAGATATGGAATCAACCTAAGGGTTCATCAGTGGATGATTGGATAAAGAAAATGTGATACATAAACACAATGGAATACTATTCAGCCATAAAAAAGAATAAAATCATGCCATTTGTATTAACACAGATAGAACTGGAGGTCTTTAGGTTAAGTGAAATAAGCCAAGTACAGAAAGACAAATATCTCATGTTCTCACTCATACATGGGAGATAAAAAAGTGGATCTTATGGAGGCAGAGACTGGTATGGTATGGGAATGGGGGATGAGGGAGGTTAATTAACCCTTTCCCATTTACCCTGAGAATACTTGCCAGGGGCACTTAGGGCTGCAGTGTTTACCCTGAGAAAACTTTGCTGTGTAATATCTCACTTTTATTATTATTTTCACATTGCTCTAGTGTATCGACTTTGGGAACAAAACACAGCATTCTATTTTTAGTAGTCGTAATTCTGTTTACAAAATATAGTAATTCTCGATTGCTGAAAATGTTAAATCCTAGAAAATATAGTGTTCCTACACGTGATGTTAACATCAATCTCCAACAGTTGCTGGCTGAAGATTCATTTCATGACTCCAATTTTTCTGAAATAGATGACTCTCATGATTCAGATGATTCTTATGTTAGTTCTGTTTAGAAATAACACCAAGAACAGTTTTTATATCTTATGTACACATTGAAAATCAATCAGATTTGCTTTGGCCTCAAAAAGCGTGTTTCTGTAAAATGAAGCACTGGCAGCAAGCTGTGCTTTTATTTTCTAAATGGTAAAAGTAGCAGGTACTAAGATATATTTAGGCAGAAAAAATAAGTTCCTATGTTTAATAGCAGAGTAGGGTGACTATAGTTAGCAACAGTGTATTGTATTTTTCAAAATAGAAGAGAGGATTTAAATGCACCCAACCCATAGACATGATAAATACTCAGGTGATGGATACCCCAAAACCCCGATTTGATCATTACACATTTTATGCATGTAACAAAATGTCACATGTAAATATGGTCAAATGCAATGTATCAAAAAATTTTTTTTAAAACAGAAGCATCCATGTTGTGTGTGAGCAGTTTCTTCCTACTTATTACTGAGTAATAGATGATCTTGGAAACAGACCATGAATTGTGTATCCAGTCAACTTGTAATGAATATTTAGCTGATTTCTAGTTAGGAGCTATTAGGAATAATGTTACCATGAATGTTAGCATCAAAGTCTTTCTTATTTCTCTTAGGAATTTCTGTCCTAGGTATTTCACTAGGTCATATGGTAAAGGTATAGGTAATTTTATAAGAAATTGGCAAACTGTTTTCCCATGTGGTTGTGTAACACTTTTACACTCTCACAAGAAAAATCTGAGAGTTCCGGTTTCTCCCCTTCATCACCTACATATGGTATTTTTAGATCTGTTTGTTTCTTGCTTTTGGACTTTCTAATGATTTAATGATAATCTCGTTGCAGTTTTAATTTGCATTTGTATGGATGTGCATCTTTTCATGTGCTATTGATTATTAATATGACCTCATTTGTAAAATGTCTATTCCAATATTTGCCATTAAAAATTATGTTATTGGACTTGAGTTGTGAGAGTTAATTATATTTAGAACACATAAACTTTGTGAGACATATATATTAAAATATTCTTCAGTGTGAGGCTTACTTTTCAGTATCTTACGGATATATACAGAAAATTAGAAGCTTTAAATGCTGATAAATTCAAATATTTCTTTTTTTTAGAATGTTTCTTGTTGTCAGTGTCATAAGAAATATTTGCCTATCATAAGGTAAAAGGGAATTTCTCTGACGTCTTCTAAAAGTTTTAGTTTTACCTTATAAGTTTAGGTTGATGATCAAAATCAAGTTATGTTTAGAATGTGTGATGTGAGTTGAGTCAAGATTGGTGTGTGTGGATGAATGTCTCAGCAAATCCAGATAAGATTTAATGCAAAGTCTTTTTTTTCCTCAGTTGGATAACCTTGGTAACTGTTGAAAATTAATTGGTTGTATAATGTGGGTATATTTTCAACTCTATTTTGTTTAGTTGTTCTATATGTGTCTTTTTATATCAATACTACAATGTGTTGTTTTCTGACACTGCACAAATAATTAAAATCAGGTAAGTGTTTTGGCTATTCTTGATCCACTGTACTTCCGTATAAATCTTAGAATCAACTCATTAATATCTACAGAAAATTTGGTTGGAATTATGTTGAATCAATAGGTCAATCTGAAAATAAGTGATATTTTAACAATATTGATTCTTCCAACCCTAATGATATATAATTTCATTTATTTAATTATTCTCTAATGTCTTTTAACAATGTTTTGTAGTTTTCTGTGTACAGGTTTTGCACATATTTATATATCTCTAAGTATTTCATTTTTGATGTGATTATAAATGCTTCACAACTGAATTTCCAGTAGGTTTTGGTTTGTATAAATCATACAGTTGGTTTCATAGATTTCCCTTATTTTCAGTTCCCTGCTTAATGCTCTTATTTCCATTGACTTTTTTGAAGAGTCTTTAACATTTGCTACATCCACAATAATTACATCTTCAAATAAAGACAGGTTCACTACTTTCTTGCTAGGAGATATATATATATATATATTTATATATATATATATATAATATATATATATAAATATATATATATAATATATATATATAAATTTATTTTTCTTTATTTAGTTCATGGCTTGAATATCCAGTACTATGTTAGAGAAAAATGGATCTTAGAGGAAGCACATTCAATTTTTCATCATTAGTTATGAAGCTAGCTGCCCTTTTTCTTTATAGATGCCTTTTTGAGGTTATTTTTTATTTTTATTTTATTTATTTTTATTTTTTTCTATTCCTAGTTTGCTGAAGTCTACTTCTGTAACTGTCAAATTGTTTTCTGCATCCAATGAAATTTTTTTTCTCTTTTATTCTGTAAATGTGGTGAATTGCCTTAATTTATGTTTTTAGTACTGAATCATCCTTCTATTCCTGGGATAAAGCTCAATTGGTCCTTATTTATTGTCTATTTTTTATATATTACCTGGTTTAATTTCCAATATTTCTGTCAAGGATTTCTGCATTTATGTTTATGAGAGATATTGGCAATGTCTTTTCTGGTTTTAATAGCAGAATAATGTGTGTTTCATAAGATGAATAAGAAGATGTTCCTTTCTTTTCAACTTTTGGAAAAATTTATGTAGTATTGGTTTTATTTATTTATTACAAATTTGGCAAAATTTACCAGTGATACTGACTGGTTTCAGAGTTTTTCTTGTGGTGCGCTATTACTAATTAATTCCATTTTCTTAGTAGATTTGGCCTATTCATTTTTTTCATTTCTTACAATGTCTGTTTCAGTTATATATTTCAAGAATTTGCCATTTTTCTTCAATATTTTATATTTATTTACTCAAAGTCCTTCATAACATTTTATATTATGTTTTAAAGTTTGTAGAATCTGTAATAATTTATATTATAAAATCCCTGATATTGTTAAATTCTGTCTTTTTTTCCTTGAGAGGTCTAGCTAAAATTGTATCAGTTTTATGAATCTTTACAAAAGGATTTTCTTTTGGTTTCGTTGATTTTCTTGTTTCCTTCTTTTTCTATTTCTATTATTTCTTTTTATACTATTACTTTCACTCTTTTGTTTAGCTTTTGTTTAACTTCTAGTTTTTTTTTTCAGCTCCTTTAATGGGAAACATAGGTCATTGACTTTTATACCTTTCTTATTTTATAGGATCATTAAAAGCTTTAAGTTTCCCTGTAAGCATTAAGCTTTAGCTGAAAACTACCACTTTTATAATGTGTTTTAATTTTCATTCAGTCAACATATTTTTCTACTTCCCTTGTGATTATGTTTTTTTCTTCTACCTATGGATTATTTAGAAATGTGCTTTAAATTCTAAATAGGGGATTGCTAGTTGTTTGTGTGTGTGCATCTGTGTTTCAATTTTAACTTAACCATGCTCAGACTTCTATCATTTTAAATTTATTGAGACTTGTTTCTCAGCTCAGCATGTGGTGAATTTTAGTGAATGCTTTCTGGGCACTTAAAAATAATGTATTTTATCATTACGGACTATAGTGTTCTATACATGTCAACTATATTAATATTGCTTTTCATAGATGCTATATTATTGTTTTTCTGCCTACTTGTTATAGAATTTACTGACTGAGGAGTCTTGGAATCTATAAATATAATTGTGGGTTTGTCTATTTCTACTTGCAGTTCTATCAGTCTTTTTTTTTAATGTGTGTGTGCTGAAGTTCTTGTATTATAAAGTGTATACACATTTACAAATGTTATAATAGATTCAGTCTTGTGTCCTTTTGAAATTCCCCTCTTTATCTTTGCTAATATTTATTGGCCTGAAGTGTACTTTGTCTGAGATTAATATTATTTCTTTGCTTTTCTACAATTAACACTTAAATCATCTGCTTTTTTTTCCTGTTGTTTTCTTTTAACCCCTTCTGAGATTTTATTTTTAAGTTATATTTCTGGTAGAAAGAATGTAATTAGTAACAAGCCTGCACGTATATCCCTGAAACTAAAATACAGGTTTTAAAAAGGAATGTAATTACATCTTTTTTGTGCATGTGTCCTGTACGATCATCTGGGGTTTTTATGGGGGTGCTTATTTTCAGTAATAAAATCATGAATACAGTTGGGTGTAACTCCATCCACCCTCTTGGTACTTTTTAAAATTCATCTCATTGGTTCTCCTTTTCTCCTCAGTTTTTCTGCCTTCTTTTAGATTATCTCGGTGTTTAAATTTGTCATTTAATTAAAATGTACAATGAAGGTGCAGAATTGTGTGGAAATGCTAAAGCGCAAATGAAGACCCGAATTGCAAGAAACAAAGAGATGTGAAGCAGGCACATTGCAAACATCCTGAATGTCACTTGAAATTTTCTGCGACAGGGAAAAACCATAAAGTTGTCTGTTTGGTGTAAAACAAAAATTAAATGACAGTAAACAGAACAATATTAAGAGACGCTTTTAGTAAATCCAAAATGAATTTAATTGAAAGTGGTTGTTTTCCTCAAAAGTCAAAAAAAGATCGATACAATTAGTCATCTGAAATCTGAAACAAATGATTAGACGATGGGTAATGATTTTTCACAATGTCTGAGTATGTGACAGCAGCCAGTTACATAACAGCTTGAATTTATGCGCACATCTCTTTCTCTCTCTCACTCTCTCTCTCGTAGACATGGAAAGATGGCAAAATAAATCATTATTTTGGCTATGAAAATATTTGGTTGGAAAATTATGAGAAAGAGACTAAAAATTGTCTTACAAAATGCAAAAGAGTGATTTTCAGTTAAATCCACAGACAACTTTCCATGGAATGCAATACCTTTCTAATGATGTTGGAGATCAATTAATTCAAAATTAGAACCATTAAAAGTGTATTTCTTTCCCTAGCACGGTGGCTCATACCTATAATCCTAGCACTTTGGGAGGCCCAGGCGGGCGAATCATTTGAGATCAGGCATTTGAGATCAGTCTGGCCAACATGGTGAAACCCTCTCTCTGGGTTTTTATCTCAGACAAATATTAATATTAATCTCAAACAAAGTACACTTCAGGCCAAGAAATATTAGTAAAGATAAAGAGGGGAATTTCAAAAGGACACAAGACTCAATCTATTATAACATTTGTGAATGTGTATGCACTTTATAATACAAGAACTTCAGCACACACACATTAAAAAAATACAAAAATTGCCTGGGCATGGCAGTGTATGCTTGTAATCCCAGCTACTTGGGAGGCTGAGGCAAGAGAATCACTTGAACCCAGGAGGCAGGGGCTACAGTGAGCCAAGATCAGCCACTGCACTCATGCCTGGGTGACAGAGCGAGACTCTGTCTCAGAAAACCTGTATTTCTTTAGCCTTTGGTGATTCGTGTACAATAATTTAAAAGACAGTTTCTGAATCATAGTTTGAGAATGTTTTGTTTCAAAAGACTGAAGTTTACAAAAAAAAAATATCACCTGGCAGTCTGATATCAAATTCATGGTATTACCGGAAAGGGGTCCTGATCCAGACTCCAAGAGAGGGTTCTTGGATCTCATGCAAGAAAGAATTCACACGAATCCATAGAATAATATGAAAGTAAGTTTATTAAGAAAGTAAAGGAATAAAAAGAATGGCTACTTTGTAGGCGGAGCAGTGGCATGGGCTGCTTGGCTGAGTATATTTACAGTTTTTCTTCATTATAGGCTATACAGGGGGTGGATTATTCATGAGTTTTCCAGGAGAGGGGTGGGCAATTCCTGGAACTGAGGGTTCCTCCCCTTTTAGACCACATAGGGTAACTTCCTGACATTGCCATGGCATTTGTAAATTGTCCTGGTGCTGATGGGAGTGTCTTTCAGCAGCTAATGCATTATAATTAGTGCATAATGAACAGTGAGCACAACCGGAGGTCACTTTCCTCCCATCTTGGTTTTGGTGGGTTTTGTCTGACATCTTTACTGCAACTTATTTTATCAGGAAGGTCTTTGTGCCCTGTATCTCGTGCTGACCTTCTATCCTATTCTGTGACTAAGAATGCCTAACCTCCTGGAAATGCAGCCCAGTAGGTCTCAGCCTCATTTTACCCAGCCCCCTGTTCAAGATGGAGTCGCTCTGTTCAAAGACCTCTGACAATGGGGGCAGAGATCAAGGAGAGGTCACACCCAGGCAGGGTTGGGCCTACAGCTCTGGTATTTTTCTAGTGTCCAGTTGGAGCTCTGGACAAAGGAGATTGAGCACGCAATCTAGACCTTTCGCATGCACACGACAGAGTTCTCACTCCTATGAGAATCTAATGCCGCTGCTGATCTGACAGGAGGCAAAGCTTAGGCAGTGATGAGAGAGATGGGGCGCGGCTGTAAATACAGATGAAGCTTTGCTTGCTCAACCATGGACCAGTAGTGGTCCACGGCCCAGGAACTGGGGACCCCGGATTTAAAGCATCCCTGTATCTTAAATATTGTGCAAATAGCACATGTCTAAGGTTTGGTTCTCACACAACAGGACCTGGGTTGAGTATTCTTGTGTGGTGAGGTATTGAGCAAATGCTCTCAGGAGAAACCCATTAAAAGCAAAGACAAGCAGGTGGAGAAGACCAGGAGCCCTCAGTTTGATCCCACGTGAAGCTGTATAGTCTGTGTTCCCAGAGGGTATTCTTCACCCAGAGGAAATGAAGGAGAGCCGCATCCGTCAGGCGTTGGCTAGCAGTTGACTCAGTGTGTGCAGGAGTATCAACTACCAGGCATCTCCAGGTGAGGTAGAAGCAAATAAATGGTTCTCTGAAAAAGAGTGCAGGTATGAACTTATAGCAGCAACAGCACAGTATCTCTGTAAAGGGAATTTGCATGGAGAACCCAGCATCTAGCAGCATGAAAAGAGCCTATTTTCAGGCTCACTTTTCTATGGTCTGTAAAACTCTACCTATACACGGTCTCCTGAGTTACTCTGGAATAAATGCCATTTACTCCTCGCAGTCTCTCTTCCTCCAGGCTACTCTACTGCCTTCTTCCTGTGCCTTCAGTTCTTACTTCGAGTTTGTCACAAACAATTAATTTCTGTCACTGAAAGTAACCCTGTTTAATTCACCAAGGAGCCATGGCCCTTCACAGCATTTTAGCCTCACAATTAACGCGCAGTTTTTTAATGGGTTTGTAATCTGCTTCCTCTCAAGTAGAAGAAAAATCAGGATGGAAAGCTCCTGCAGCTATTCATGGTATTATTAAAAGGCTCCGGGAAAGAAAAGCTACCATAGAAATACAGATTGGCCAATGTTTATCTTTAGTTACATATAACATACAAATATTATAAATAAATATATAACCATATAAGTATATAAACATATAATACATATATATTTTGCATCCCAAACCTACAATGTCTATTTAACTCTTCTCTCTTTTATCCCCCCACAAAAAGAATATAGAAAAAACAGTTTTCACAATTCATATCATCTTGATTTCAAGATTTCATTTGACCAGGTGCAGAAGCTCACTCCTGTAATCCCAGCACTTTGGGAGGCTGAGACAGGCAGATCACCTGAGGTCAGGAGTTCGAGACCAGCCTCGCCAATATGGTGAAACCCCGTCTCTACTAAAAATACAAAAATTAGCCAGGGCGTGGCTACAAGTACACACCTGTAGTCCCAGCTGCTCGGGAGGCTGAAGCAAGAGAACTGCTTGAACCCAAGAGGCGGCGGTTGCCGTGAGCAGAGATCGTGCCATTATGTTCCAGCGTGGGCGACAGAGCAAGACTGTCTGAAAAAGAAAATTTTAAAAAATTAATTTATTAACCTTCACTCTGGGGTTTTCTCCACATAAGTAATGTCTCTTCGTTCTTTTTATTTAAAATCTGCTGTCTTCACATTTTGGAAACGCTCCAATGACATATATTCCTTGTTTTATTTTTATACTCACTTTCCACATAGAGTAACAGATTTGATTTGCAATTCTACCTATTTAAATTGCAGATTACTATGAAAGTTAGACCAGACTAGACATTCTCAGACTTTGCAGCATGTAAGAATAAACTGGGTGAACCCTTTTACTTGCAGATTCTGTGGCCTCCTGTGGAGAAAAACTAGTTCTATCAGTTTGGGTAGGAACCAGGATGGGTCTGTTTAACATATTCCCAGGTGATTGTGCAGTGAGTTGCCCGGTGCAAATACTAAGACCTGCTGTGAGGTGATCAGTCCTAGGAACATAAAGGATCATCTAACTTGTTTGCATTTTCTTGGTTGCATCAATGGGTGTTAAAATAACATTCTTGCCTGCAAAACCACCATGGATAATCAATGATTCCCTCATTCTCACGAAATCATGCAGAGAAAAACAGTAAACGCCTTTCATTTCCAATTTGAAAGTAAAGGTCTGGGTCAGGTTCTCCCGCCCTGATAAATGCGCGGCTTGCCTGCCTTTACTAATTTCCACAGTTTCTGAATCTTATGGGATTTGTGCTTTGCATAGTGTTGCACTACATGATAATGCGTCCTTTTGCTTTCCAAACTTCTCACATTTCAGCCTTATTATCCTCAGTACTATATTTTGTTTTCTTGACAGCCCACTCATGGATAACTTGCTTACACTTTTATGGCCCCCTGCCATATGACCAGGTGAAAGCCCATTCATCCCTCAAAAACCTGAATAGCTAGTACCATTTCTGGAAAGTTTTGTTCTTACACATCTCTTCATTCATCCCTGTGTGCCTCTTTTTTCTGCCTCTGTACTGTCTCTATACTTTCAGTACTTGCATGTCTGCACACACTAACTGAACATGCACGTGCTCATCCCCTGCTTAGACTGCAAGAGATGGTGGAAAGGACATTACTTACGTATTTTTCTGTTCATCCATTCATTCACTTATTCATTCCTCTTATTTTCAGTGCTTAGTATATTGCCTGGAACATGGTAGGGACACACATTTTTAGTTGAATTTATCTAAATCATCATGGAGTAAATTGTTTTTAGACATTGCGAAATGTCCCTCAAGGAGTAAAATCACTCCCAGTAGTTTTACCCCTTGGCTGACATTTGACAAGGTCTGAAAAAAGTTTTGGCTGTCACAGTTGGGAGAGTGGGTACTACTGGTGTCCAGTGTGTAGAGACCGGGGGTTATTTTAAAAATCCTACGATGCACAGGACAGTCCCCATAGCAAACAATCACTGCGTCCAAAATATCATCAGGGCCAACAGTGAGAAACCCTGATTGTATTGTGTGCTTCCTATGGAAAGCTCTACACAACTTGTAAGTTACATTATAAATCATTTAATTTAAGATTTTTCAAAGTATTCAATGAATTATACAGCCAGAGTAGTGACCAGACAATATGGCAAAGTCAATCTTATTAAATGGGTTGATGCTTGGTGATAAATTGATTAATTGCATAATTGAAGAGTTAATTTTTTGGCAAAGATTTCATGTGAGGTTTTGAAGGAGTATGTGGGCTATGTGCAGGAAAATCTTATCCACTGTCTTCATTCTCAAAATAAAAATATGGTGAACTTTCCTCCCTCAGTCTTATGTCATGTTAGAAACAAATCCAAGGATATTTCTTCCATATGCCATATTCTAACCCACTTGAGTAAGAAGAATAGTACAAAATTTTTCCTTGCATTTTTTTTTCTTTTGTTGATTCTAGATCCTTTCTGTCAAAGTGATGAATGAACCAAAAGGGAAAATACAGTAAGTATTTCCATGGAACAGTCTCAGAGCTGTGTTGGAAATGGGAAAAGTCTGCCATTATGGTGATATAGTTCTATATTCCCCACAGAACAACACAGGCAAAAGTAATTCGGGTTTATTTATCCTGCCATTGTTCACAAGATTTGCAATACTTGTAACATGAAAAACCTGAGGGATGCCAATTGCCGAGAGATGTATACATCGAGACTTCTAATATGCTTGAAGGTAAACAGGTGATGGGTGAACTAAGAGAGGAAGCATCTCAGCTCACAAATTGTATAGATCAGAGAAAGAATGAGAGACTCAATCCTTATATTATATCCAGTGTGCTGATGAGAGAGGATATCTACTCTAGTTCGGTGGGTCAAAGAAGTTTTGCAGAAGTGAGTGATGAAGAAACAGCATGCAGGAAAGGTTGAGTGTAGCCTTGAGTAGAAGTTGAGTGGAGAGAAAATAGCCAAGCTGTTATTAAAGCTTGTTCTTCTGTGAAAGAAAGCTCAGCATGCTTCAAGAACAAAATCAGGCAAAATCATGTCCCATATGGCTGGTGCTTAGCATGGGAGAGAGGTGGGAGAGAGCAAGAAGACGGAGAATTATGAGATGGGAGCAGTAGGCTTTGTAGTGGTCCAGCAGACCCGATAAGGTATTTAGAATTCATATAAAAAGCAATTAGACATTTTTAGCCTGGGGGTGGTGAGACTCATGTTCTGATTTGGAAGGATAACTCTGGATTCATAGTGTTGACTGGTTTGGAAGGGAAGAAATATGGTGCCAATGAGAAAAGAGTGGATGCTCTTTTTTAGCATCAGCCAGGCTTCCTCGGATCTTTGCGGCCTTCTTGTAATAGTAATGCAGACATGGTAGTGGTTTGGGTGCATGTGTGTTATGAGTGGGCATGGTTGGAAATGGATGTGTTAAAGTGACATTTACCAAGTGGAATTGACAGGACATGCTGACACACAGAATCTCAGAGGTGGGAAGAGAGCAGAGTCCAGGATTAATCTTGTGTGCTTTTTGTTTGGAAAGGGATAGTGAAGACATGAATTGAGACAATGGACACCAGGGTGACAGTGATCACTCCTGGCATGCTGACAAAGAGGGTTAGATAATGCACTTGGTCATGATAAGTTAAAGGTGATGAAGACATCCAAATTAGGATGTCCTCGAGATAATGGAAAAGGAGATTTAAAAAATGTTGTGTGGATACAAACAGGATTCTATTCAGCCTTAAAACAGAAGGAAATTCTGTTATTTGCAGCAGCATGAATGAAACTGGAGGACAGAATGCTAAGTGAAATAAACCAGGCATAGAGAAATAAATACCAAACAGTCTTACTTATATGTGATATCCAAAAAGGTAAAACTCATAGAAGTAGAGAATAGAATGGTGCTTACCAGGAACTGGTGTGGGAGGCTTGCAGAGATGTTGATCACAGCATACAAAGTTCCAATTAGATGAGACGAATACGTTTGAAAGATCTATTGCACAGCATGGTGACTATAGTTAATTATAACATAACGTGTCTGTCAAAATTGCTGAAACAGTAGACTTGAAACGTTTTCACCACAAATGATAGGTTTTTAAAGTGGTAAATATGTTAATTAATTTCATTTAATCATGTAATATACCATGTTTTATATATAGTATATATATCTATATAGATAGATAGATATTAAGGCCTCAAATTGCACCCAATAAATATATACGATTATTATTTGTCATTAAAACAAAATAAAATAATACTTTAAAAAGCTCTGAAGCTGTAACTTGAGGTTTGGGAATGATACCAATTTTCCTTTTCTTCGTGTAATTTTTAAGATGTTTTCTCTAGAGATTGTCATCATCTTTGGAGAAGAGAGCTGGATTTGCTGATTTCTCATGAAAGTACTTCAGCTGAAGGAAGACAACTGGAAAATAGTGCCTATTATTTCCTATAATAGAAACAGGCTTGACATAGAACCCTGCCATTCTTGGCCAGGCATGGCAGCTCATGCCTGTAATCCCAGCACTTCGGGAGGCCAACAAGGGCAGATCACTTGAGCTCATGAGTTCAAGAACAGCCTGGGCAACATGGCAAAACCCTGGCTCTACAAAAAATACAAAAAATTAACTGAGCATGGTGGTGTGTGCCTGTAGTCCCAGCTACTAGGGAGGCTGACGTGGGAGGATGGCTTGAGCCCGGGAAGTGGAAGTTGTAGTGAGCTGAGATTGCACCACTGCACTCCAGCCTGGGTGACAGAGTGAAGCCTTGTCTCAAAAACCAAACCAAACAAAAAATTCTTCCATTTTTACATCCTTCTAGAACAATTGATTGCCCAGTACTAGGATTAGACATGATAACTTTGTGGTCATACTTGAACAAGATGAGCAGTATTTCTTCAGTGTAAGGCATTTCTGCATTATTTGATTGGCCCCAACTATTTAGCAATTATGTCTTTCACTTAGCTTATATTCATTGCGTTGTATGTTCTTAGGAAAATGTGTGTTGCTTGCATATTCTTTCCAAACAACCTTTGAATATTTTAAGACAAGGGCGTTTTCCTCCTATTACTTTATTAAGTCTTACTTGAGTAGGCTAATTTTCCAAAAACGAGTACTGTATACAGTTGGACTTCAAATAATAATAACAAGTTATTATTATTATGTTTCTGGAAAGATATTTTGAGTGCTTAGGGGGAAAAACTATGTTGGCACGCAGCTGTATTAGTCTTAGTACCTACAATGGGAAAAAGGTGCTTCAGTTACTCATTTCAGATACTCCTTATGGGATGAAGAACACAGGAGATCTGGGTTCAAACAGCAGCATGCCTGACAATTTGGGCCTGGTTCATTCTTCATTGTGGCATGAGACTGTCCCATGCATTGTGAGATGTTTATCAGGCTTCCTGCACTCTACCCACTAGAAGCCAATAGCACCCCTCACCCTGAGCCTTGCCAAGGAAAAATGTCTCAAGATTAAAGTTAAAGTTGATGAAGGCATCCAAATTAGGATGTGGTTTAGGTGATAGAAAAGGAGATTAGAATGACATATACATACATAATAGGATTTTATTCAGCCTTAAAATAGAATGAAATTCTGTCATTTGCAACAGCATGGATAAAGATGGATGACGTTATGCTAAGTAAAACAAGCCAGGAGTAGAGAGACAAATACCTCACGATCTCACTTAGATGTGGAATCTAAAAAAGTTGAACTCATAGAAGTAGAGAGTAGTGACCAGGGAAGACTGGGTTGCTAGAATAAGCAAATAGGGCAAGTTAATTTTAATTTGCAGCAAAAACTGGGCAATTATTTAGCCTAAGTATTTCCCTTGCAATATTTTGTCTGGAAAACCTGCCTAGTTCATAAACATCATCTCCAGTGTGCTCTTCTTATTTCTTTCTTCTTAGATTTACAAATACCTTGAGATCTCAGGTCTTGCAGGGAGGCATGGCATTTTGCATTAGGAGAGTACTCAACACTGTTCTACCTGTATATTTTTAGGTAGAATCACAAATTCAAAACAATCCATTACAGGTGCCCCCCATTTATTGTTAATTGCATATTTTCCACCTTCCTCCCTCCATCTACAAAACTCAGATAAGTGTTAAACACTGACATTTGCTAAATGAATCCATTACTTGAGAAGGATGCTGTATTGCAAGTTTCTCAATGCCCCTTTAGAATTCTTCTTGTGGGAAAGAACTGAAAGTTCTAATTATACTTTATGGGCTTGATGAATCTCTTGTCTGTAGCAGTTTTCCCCCCAGGTTATTTCTGCTGGGAAATATTTAGTTGGTAAAAAAATAAAGTGTACTCTTCTGCCTGAGGAACAGAGTGGCCTTTATCTTCCAGCCTGCTGCTCCTAATCTAATTAACCAGTGTGAAGAGTCATTTTTGGCAGTCAGACTAGTCTGTACTGGCAGTGGGTAATGCCTCCTAACACAACAGCCAGCAGACCCACAAAAATCAAAAGGAGGCATTTCACAGGTTATTTTGGGCAAGTTTTAGAGCTGATGAAATCCTCAAGTAGCTTTTACTTAGCGATTAATGCATAAAATAGATGCATAAAAGCTTCAATGGGTTTATAAGCTAAGTACACAGATCTATGTACTCCTTTTTTAAAAATGTGGGTCTACTTCTATTCCCTCAGACTCTGAACATGGAAAGAACTCAATAAATGCTAATCGCTAAAGCGAGGTTAAAATAGAGTGTCTCCACCTTAACCAGAAGCTTATACTTTTCTACTGGTGAATCATGTCACTCTTAGCATTTTTCCTTTTTTCTTTCTATAAAATGAATTGTCTACATCTGTGATAGTGATAATGGTGATGATGGCAATGGTGGAGATGCTGATGATGGTGACGATGATGGTAATGGTGATAATGACAATGATAGTTATGGTAATGATGGTATTAATAACAGTAATGATGGGGATAATGATGATGATGATGGTGATAATGGTGGTGAGATAATGATGGTGATGGTGATGATGATAGTAATGCTGATGATAAAGATGATGATGATTTTATCTCTGTTCTACTTATTTATTTTAAATTTTGAAATAAGTTTAAAATAAATTTTTATTTTAAATTTACTTTAGTAAGTGTTTTAGTAAGTATTCTTCACTAAGATTGTGATCACCTTAAATCATCCCATGCACAAGTGTAAAATCTTTTTAAGAAAACAAATGTCACATACATAAAAAGATGAACAACAGTGTGAGTAATGAGTAACTGAGAAGCAGCCTTGAGGCTAAGGGAAATGTAACTCTAAGTTTCCTGTATCTGGACTCTCCTATATGTATCTGTACCAACACACATTATACTCTATTTCTAGTGTTTTCTCTCTCCTTTGTAACACATTTTTTTAGAGGGAATTTTGCTGTGTCGCCAAGGCTGGAGTGTAGTGGCACCATCTCAGCTCACTGCATGGCAACCTCAGCCTCCTGGGATCAAGTGATTCTCCTGCCTCAGTCTCCAGAGTAGCTGGGATTACAGGTGTGCACCACCACACCCAGCTTTTTTAAATTTATTTTTATTTTTAGTAGAGACAGGGTTTCTCTATGTTGGCCAGGCTGTTCTCAAACTCCTGACCTCAAGTGATCCACCAGCCTCGGCCTCTCAAAATGCTGAGATTACAGGCATGAGCCACCGCGTCTGACCTGTAACACATTCTTTCATGAGGCTTGTTCATCCCTGATGGGAAACCACTCTCCTCTGTCTAGCAAATAATGACTAGCTGTAATGACTACACTCTAGCTGTAATGAGTTTGCCCCTTCCTCACCTTTATTGAAATCCTGTCTGTCTTTCAAAAATGCCTCCTTGACATCTGCATCCTCTGATTTCTCCAACCCACATTGATCTCCTTTCCCTTAGCACATACTATTATTGGGGTCTAGTTTGTGATGGAATTACAAACTAATTTATCTTGCTACTTAGCAATTCCATGAACATATGAGTTGCTTTAACCATCTAATATAACATGCACAAATGGGCAACTGGTTTGGTTGACCAGAAAAATCAGAAAGGGAAAGGGTCTATGTGTTTATATGTGTAACTATTAATCAATAGATGTAAACAATTTTTAAAAATTCAGCCTCATAAATAAATTTAGGGTATAATACAGTAGAAATAAATGAAAAGCAACAATGAAGCAATTCCTTCCCTGCTCCTACCAAATCTGCACCCACTGAATCAAAGCTATTAACAACATATTGATAAGTGTCAATACTTTAATCACTATGATCAGTTGCCTTTTGAAGGCTTACTTTTCCTTTCCTATATAAAAAGTTATTTTTCAGGCTTCAAAAAATTCAGTTATGCTTAAAAATTCTAGTAATGCTTCTAGTAGTAATGTATTCATATTTAGAAATTTTTAAAGATTGTTCTAAGAAAATAATGTGAAAAGAGGAGAAAACAAGAGAAAGGGGAGAGTAACAGCACTAAGTCATTAATCTTTACCTCTCAGTGTTGACTGGAGCACAATTATCTTCGTTTTGATTTAGATAAAAAAGAAAAAACATGTTATTTTTCTCTTCATTTTTATTGTGTGGTCCATAGCAACACTCATTGGCCGCCTGCCCACTCTGTTTCCAGCCTTGGGGAAACACTTGAGCCACTAATTTGGAGCAGAGGACACTTCTGCCCTGGAATGCAGCAGACAACCAATCCCTGCATAGAGAGATGGGCACTGTTTGAAAATTACTTGGCCTAATAAGCTATTGGGTAGTAAATGCCAGTCAAGGTGACATCTGATACCAAGTTTTGAAGAAGAAAGTGAAATTGCTCCAATGGATATGAGGCAAAGGTATTTTCTATTTCTGGCAGGGGAGGGATGAAAGGAGACAGTAGAGAAGGAAACTAGATAAGAGAAGAATCAAAGGAAGATGAACATTGGGTTCTGTTGTGTGTGTGTGATTTGTATGGAAGAAAACCCCACGCGGATGAGATATTGGGATTTTCAGAGACGACATTTGTAAAATGCAGTCTTGTTTACTTATGTAGTATTTTCTATTTTTATTTTGGATTCAGGGGGATACATGTTCAGATTTGTTACATGGGTATATTGCATGATGTTGAGGTTTGGGGTACAATTTGTACCAACATCCAGGTAGTAAGTAGAGCACCCAATAGTTAATTTGTAACCCTTGCCACCCTTTCTTCTTCCCCTTTCTAACAGTCCCCAGCATCTATTGTTCCCATCTTTGTGTCCATGAGTATGCAATATTTAGCTCCTACTTTAAAGTGAGAACATACAGTGTTTGGTTTTCTATTCATGTGTTAATTCTCTTAAAATAGTGACCTGCACCAGCATTCATGTTGCTGCAAAGGACATAATATTGTTCTTTTTTACAGCTGTGTAGTATTCCATGGTATATATTGTACCAGATTTGCTTTATGTAATCCATTATCGATGGGGATCTAGGTTGACTTCATGTTTTGGCTATTGTGAATAGTGCCACAATGAACATGGAAGTGCAGATCTCTCTTTGACATACTGGTTTCATTTGGTTTGTTTTAAGACATTGGTAAAGAGCTTGTGAATTGGATCTACTTCTAGTGATTTGGGTGACACAAATTCTACTGTTGCTGATCTTTGTGTTTTGGAGCCATCTTCAGAATTTGTCAGATTCTTGTAACAGATGTGATTCAATTTTACGAAGCCTAGTTCAATAAGTAGAATCATTAAGATGTTACTCCTAAAACAGAAGTAAGTGACGCTTTACATCAGCTCTACGTTGGTCGGCTGTTTAAGGATGATGTTTAAGGATGGCCAGCCCTAACAGAATGGGCAGCCACTTGCCAGGATGATTTGTAATAGGTCCTCAGAAACCCCACTTGCTCTCCAGTTTTGTCGATAACTATTTAATATAGCTTCTCCTCATTCAAGGGAACAACTGAACTGTCCACTCCATCCTGCTGACCTGCAAACTTCAGACCTCCAGGGACTTTGAAGCCAGTCACAGGTAACAAACTCTGTTCTCAGCACTTTATCTCATTATTTAGAAATAAAACAATAACAATAACAAAACAAGAACTCTCAGTTAAAATGTGAATTTTGGATAAAGAAATGAACACATTTTTAAAAGTATCGTTATATCCCAGATATTATATGGGACATGCTTAAACTGAGGGAAAAAAATTGTGAATCTGAAGTTGAAATGTAACAGTGCATCTTGCACTTCAGGTACCAACTCTTCCTAATCATCAGTCCCGGGGTGACCCATTGCCAGGTCAACCCATCAGAAAACCCCGACAGCAGATAAAACTCGGCCACATTTATCCTATGAGTGTATCTTGGTCCTACAACCAAGCAAATCCACTAGGGTTCAGATATGCCAGGGGAGCACTGGTTGCAAAGATCACTTGGTGGGAGGAGAGTGATTAAACCTGGGTTATTTGCTTATAGCTATAACCTGTATCTGTATTATATCACCAGCTCACCTAACAAGCTTCAGGAATTTGTGTAACAAGGCTCAAAACACAACGTGTACCACATAAATACATACACCTACTATGTACCCACAAAAATTAAAAAAAAAAGAAAAGAAACTCAAGAGAAACATTAACTCATTGGAAAATTTGAGCATGAACACACACACACACACACACACACACACACACACACACAGAGTACACACCGGGATTTTGGCAATTATTTTCTTCCCCCTAAAAAGCTAAAATTTTCTCAATTCAACTGGAAACAAATGTGTTTTTTGATGGAGCCCTAACTGGCATTAGAAAAAAGCAACTATCTTGGTATACTAAAAATCTGACTGGTAGGAATTATATGGGTGTACTGTTCTTTATGTATATAAGCAGCTGCCTACAATTACATTTAGTCACAAAAAGGATTTCTAATTAGTTATTAAAGTTGTATTTTCTTTTTACCTTACTTTCATTGTCTAATTTTCCTCTGGGAAAAAGGAAAATGATGTTTTAGGTGTCTAAGTAATACATTTGCTGCTGGCCACAGTTGCTTTAAAGATGGAAAAGCACAAATTTGGAGTTTCTCTAATTGGAACACATTGTTCTTATTGCTTCGTGCTAGAAGGATGCCTGGACTCAACTGCATCTGAGAAGCAGAGGGCCTTTAAAATACTAGGCTTGAAGAATTTGATGACTTACTGAAATGTTGACGTGTACTCTTAAATCAAGATTTATTATTAATTCCTATTTCCTCAGTAAAAACCACGACAAGGAAGAAAATTTGGCTTGCATTTATTGCTCAGAAGTAGTTGTTATATACATTAAAATAATGCTGGAAGACACCAGTCTACGCTTTCTGGAGGTCTTCAGCAGAGCAGCGTCTTTAAATTGTCATTTTGGTGGCATTATTAAGTCAGATACAATCACAGGATGGAGCACATCATTCATTTTTCCATGTTGTAGTCACATTTTTCACCATAACATGATATCACAAATAGACATTTTCTTACCAGTGGATCTGAACTGGTGACACTTTTGTTCACTAGGGGAAACTTAGAAAGGTTTTTTTTTTTTTTGTGGTTGCCAGACAAATTTTTATTTTATTTTATTTTTTATTGCATTTTAGGTTTGGGGGTACATGTGAAGAACATGCAAGATTGTTGCATAGGTACACACATGACAGTGTGATTTGCTGCCTTCCTCCCCATCACCTATATCTGGCATTTCTCCCCATGCTATCTCTCCCCAACTACCCACCCCCCGCTGTCCCTCCCCTATTTCCGCCTGACAGACCCCAGTGTGTGATGCTCCCCTCCCTGTGTCCATGTGTCCTCATTGTTCAACACCCACCTATGAGTGAGACCATGCGGTGTTTGATTTTCTGTTCTTGGGTCAGCTTGCTGAGACTGATGGTCTCCAGGTTCATCCATGTCCCTACAAAGGACACGAACTCATCATTTTTGATGGCTGCATAATATTCCATGGTGAATATGTGCCACATTTTCCCTGTCCAGTCTATCATCGATGGGCATTTGGGTTAGTTCCAGGTCTTTGCTATTGTAAACAGTGCTGCAATGATCATTCCTGTGCATGTGTCCTTATAGTAGAACGATTTATAATCCTTTGGATATATACCCAGTAATGAGATTGCTGGGTCAAATGGAATTTCTATTTCTAGGTCCTTGAGGAATTGTCACACCGTCTTCCACAATGGTTGAACTAGTTTACATCCCACCAACAGTGTAAGAGTGTTCCTATTTCTCCACATCCTCTCCAGCATCTGTTGTCTCCAGATTTTTTAATGATCGCCATTTTAACTGGTGTGAGATGGTATCTCAATGTAGTTTTGATTTGCATTTCTCTAATGACCAGTGATGATGAGCATTTTTTCATATGTTTGTTGGCCTCATGTATGTCTTCTTTTGTAAAGTGTCTGTTCATATCCTTTGCCCACTTTTGAATGGGCTTGTTTGTTTTTTTCTTGTAAATCTGTTTTAGTTCTTTGTAGATTCTGGATATCAGCCCTTTGTCAGATGGGTAGACTGCAGAATTTTTTTCCATTATATTGGTTGCTGATTCACTCTAATGACTGTTTCTTTTGCTGTGCAGAAGCTGTGAAGTTTGTTAAGGTTTCATTTGTCTATTTTGGCTTTTGTTTCCAATGCTTTTGGTGTTTTAGTCATGAAGTCCTTGCCTACGCCTATGTCCTGAATGGTTTTGCCTAGATTTTCTTCTAGGGCTTTTATGGTGCCAGGTCTTATGTTTAAGTCTTTAATCCATCTGGAGTTAATTTTAGTGTAAGGTGTCAGGAAGGGGTCCAGTTTCTGCTTTCTGCACATGGCTAGCCAGTTTTCCCAACACCATTTATTAAACAGGGAATCCTTTCCTCATTGCTTGTTTTTGTCAGGTTTTGTCAAAGACTGGATGGTTGTAGATGTGTTGTGTTGCCTCCGAGGCCTCTGTTCTGTTCCATTGGTCTATATCTCTGTTTTGGTACCAGTACCATGCTGTTTTGATTACTGTAGCCTTGTAGTATAGTTGAAGTTCGGTAGTGTGATGCCTCCTGCTTTGTTCTTTTTGCTTAGAATTGACTTGGCTATGCAGGCTCTCTTTTGGTTCCATATGAAGTTTAAGGTGTTTTTTTCCAGTTCTGTGAAGAAGGTCATTGGTAGCTTGATGGGGATAGCATTGAATCTGTAAATTACTTTGGGCAGTATGGCCATTTTCATGATACTGATTCTTCTTAACCGTGAACATGGAATGTTTCTCCGTCTGTTTGTGTCCTTTCTAATTTCGTTGAGCAGTGGTTTGTAGTTCTCCTTGAAGAGGTCCTTTATGTTCCTTGTTAGTTGTATTCCTAGGTATTTTATACTCTTTGTAGCAATTGTGAATGGCACTTCGTTCTTGATTTGGCTGTCTTTAAGTCTGTTATTGGTGTGTAGGAATGCTTGTGATTTTTGCACACTGATTTTGTAATCTGAGACTTTGCTGAAGTTGCTTATTAGTTTCAGGAGATTTGGGGCTGAGACGATGGGGTCTTCCAGATATACAATCATGTCGTCTGCAAATAGAGACAATTTGACTTCCTCCTTTTCTGTTTGAATACCCTTTATTTCTTTTTCTTGCCTGAAAGGTTTTATAAGTCATTCTCACATTGATGGTTGAGAAGCACTATTCAGGTTTGTTACATAGGTAAATTGTGTGTCATGGGAGTTTGGTGTACAGATTATTTCATCATCCAGGTGATAAGCATCATATCCAATAGGTAGTTTTTAAATCCTATCTTCTTCCCACCCTTTACCCTCAAGTAGACCCTGGTGTCTGTTGTTCCCTTCTTTGTGTTCATGTGTACTCAATGTTTAGATCCCACTTGTTAGTGAGAACATGCAGCCTTTGGATTTCTGTTCCTGCATTAGTTTGCTAATGATGATGGTCTCCAGCTGCATTCATGTTGTTGAAAAGATATGATCTCATTCTTCTTAGGGCTGTGTAGTATTACATCATGTATAGGTACCACATTTTCTTTATTCAGTCTCCCATTGATGGGCACCTACGTTGATTCCATGTCTTTGCTATTATAATAGTGCTGTGGTGAACATGTGAGTGCATGTGTCTTTTTGGTAGAAGGACTTATTTTCCTTTGGGCATATATCCAGTAATGGGGTAGCTGGGTCAAGTAGTCATTCTGTTTTAAGTTCTTTGAGAAATCACCTAACTGCTTGCCAAAGCAGGTGAACTAATTTGCATCCCTACCAGCAGTATACAAGCATTCTCTTTTCTCCACAACCTCACCAACATCTGTTATTTTTTGACTTTTTAACAATAGTCATTCAAGAAGCACTATTCTGGATAATTGATTTCATTTAGGCAAAAATCTCTTTATATAGGATAAAATTAGAGCTTTATCTGTCTGCCACATTATATCTCTATCCATCTATATTCATCTATATCTTTCTATATGTATATCTATGTATGTATCTATAGACATAGAAATTTATGTATTTTAAGTAATGTCATAATAAAATATTAATTTAATCAATATTTATTTATGTATAATACAAATTCATATAATATGTGTATTTTTAAGCATTTTTAAAATTTCTGAAACTTTTCTTCATATCCCCAAAACATACACTGACAGAGTTATAAGTCCAAAAATTTTAAATACACATGTCCCTCAAAATAGTATAAACTTTTTTCCTCTCCTGTAGAAACCACCATTGTGAACATTCTATTAATCAGCCCTAGTTGTCTATTGAGTAAAGGAGCTGCCCATCATTTTTTCTGCACCTGTTGCAGTGCACTTCGGCCACTGCAGGGACCCTCTCACTCCTAAGGTGGTCCAGTCAGGGCTGTCCTGCTCAGCTGCATGCATTCTTCACTTCACACAGAGTAGACAAATCCATCGGAAAAATCCAGTCCCTGCTGGGATCACCAAATCATGTCATGAGTCTGCATCCACCTGGCTAACTCCCTACAACAAAGTATAGTCAATAATCAATAGTGCTGCCTCCAAGAAACCCTGCTGGCCTGAAATTCCAGGTATCCTTGCACTATGGGGACTGCTGGGAGTCCTACTTTGTTTTGTTCATTTTTAACTTCCCTGTACATATCTTCCATAAATCCCCATCATGCAAAAGATTCTTTCTGCATCCCCATCTTTGCCATCTAAAATTACCAAAATGCATTGTTTACAAATATCATTTTCTAGGAGGTTTGGACCTATTGATGCCAACGAGTAGCATAGTTGAGGTGAAGGGTTGATGTCATGAATCTTGAAGTATTTTCCACAAACATGTTCTTTAGACTTGTCATAAAACAGCAGGATATTCTGCTCATGTTTATTATTTTTATGTCTATGCTGGGACAGGTGATGATTAAAGCACAATTCAATGAAATTGAAAACAAAATTAGGAAAGAAATTCAAAGAGATGATTATAATTGATAAATCATGACTGAGACTGACAAATTTAAAGCACAGATTAGGAGAGTGCAGAATAAAAAGGAGGACTACAGATCATTAACAATGAAAGGAAAATAAGGGACTATTACCACTAAATCTGTAACTATACATTTGATGACTAAGCAGAAATGGAAAAATTCCTGGAAAAGCATAACACTGTGAAACCAACGCAAGAAGCAACAGAAAATTTGGGCAGTACTATATCTACTTAAAAAAAAAGAATGAAAATTTCAAGTAAGTATGGATTTCAATACTAATATGGGTCTCAAAAATTGAATATGGGTTTTAACATTTCCCATAAGTGAAACTTTAGGTCCTGACTGTTTTCCAAGTAAATTCTACCAAATAATTACTATGGAAACAATACTAAATCTATAAACTTTAAGATACAGAATTACAGAATAAAGAGAGTGTAACTCCTTTACTGTGGTTAACACAATCCCAATACTTAAACCTTACTACATTATCCCTTTCTGCCCTCTCAGACAAAGTCTTTTGTGATATAGATACCAAAAACCTTTATAAAATTTAGCTCTATATTAGTCCACAAAGATAGTCTATATTTCAAACAATAATCACTTAAACTGAATTATGTGACAAAGTATAAATGGACTATGAATATACACAAATTGTGGACCTCATGAATTTTTATTTTCAAACTGGCAAATGAATTTCAAGCTTAGAAATCAAAACTTTGATCCCAAACCACGTGGATAAATATGTAAAATATTACGTGTCTAAAACTATAGTATAAAAAAAGCCCAAGAGACATTCCCAAATGTAAACACCTTTAAAAATAAACACATATTACATTAATAAATTATACTCAATTTGTTTAAAAAACAAAATATTATTAAAGAGACAGGAAGAAAATAATTTGTAAATATAATAACATCCTGAGCAATTGAGGGGCTGGTTTTGTTGGGAAACAAAACCAACGGTATGTAAATAGCTAATCTCCTCTCTGAGAGAACAAGAAAATAATCAATGCAAAAAATTATAAAAGACAAAAAGGAAGCAAACAGAAAAAATAAATTCAGCACAATTGAGAGTTTGAGACCAGCCTGGATAACATGGCAAAAACCCATCTCTACAAAAAGTACTAATATTAGCTGTGAGCATGCCTGTAGTACCAGCTACTCAGGGGGCTCAGGTGGGAAAATTGCTTGAGCCCAGAAGGTCAATACTACAGTGAGCCATGATTGCGCCACTACACTCTGACCAACAGAGCAAGACCCTGTCTCAAACTAGAGTAGAAGCAATTTTTTTTTCCTAATAATAAATAAATAAATGTAAGTGTACCAACTGCTTAATGAATTAATGAGTATCTCCTGGAAGAGTGTGTCATAGAATCTAGGCTTGAGAATTCTGTGTTAGAGCAGCACTTTTCTACCATGCTTTGAGCATTTCAATCCCCTGGGATTCTGCTTAGTGCAGGTTCCAATTCTCTATGTCTGAGGTTGTATCTTTGATTCTGCATTTCTAACAATCTCCCAGTTGAGACTGATGCTACCCATTCATGGACCACCCTTGGAGTACAAAGCAGTCAGAGCATAAAGTTAAGAGACAGGAAGTATGGAGAAATGAGGCTCGCACAGCTTGGTCTAGTGTGCTAATTAGTTTTGATGATATCCTGCAGGTGATGGAAAGCCATTGAAGAGATGGAAGGAGTTAAATGATCATGCATGTTTTTAGAAGTATCTTCTGAATGGAGGGTAGGTTTGATGTCATTAACCTAAGGGCAGAGACCCATGTAGACAACTTTGTAATAGGCAAGCCAGGAGAAGACAAGGGTGTGAACAAAACAAGTAAACTAGAGGAGAGTGGTGAGATTTTTTGGGAAATATTTAGAAGTTTCAGTCATCAGAATATGGCCATTCATTGGGGTAGGTGATGGATGTGGGAGGAGAAGCTTAAGGTAGCAGTTCCCAATCTTTTTTGCACCAGGGACTGGTTTAGTGGAAGACAATTTTTCCACAAAAGGGTGGTGGGGAGGATGGTTCCAGGATGATTCAAGTGCATGAAATTTATTATGCATGTTATTATTATTACATTGTAATATATAATGAAATAATTGTACAACTCAAACTCAGCATCATGTAGAATCAGCGGGAAACTTGAGCTTGATTTCCTGAAACTAGATGGTCTCCTCTGGGGTAATAGGAGACACTAACAGATCATCAGGCGTTAGATTATCATAAGAAGCACACAACCTAGATCCCGTGCATGTGCAGTTCACAATAGGGTTCAAGTTCCCATGAGAATCTAATGCCACTGCTGATCTGACAGGAGGTAGAGCTCAGGTGGTAATGTGAGCAATGGGGAGAGGCTGTGAATACAGATGAAGCTTCGCTCACTTGCCTTTCATTCACCTCCTGCTGTATGGCCCAGTTCCTAACAGGCCACATACCAGTGCTTGTCTATAGCGCAAGTTTTCAAAACCCCTGGCTTAAGGGGAAAAAAGATTGATGATTAGATTTTCCAGTGTGAGTGACTGGTACAGCACATGGAAGGAAGAAATGCAGGTGGATGAACTACGTAGGTAGAGACATGCTGAGTGTGTTGTAGACTTGCTGACTTTGAGTGTCTGTGCATATCCAGGAAGGCATCACAGGTGTGTGGTTGGAGGTATGAGAGTGAAATTAGTTGAAGCACATCTATGATGTAGATATCAAAGAGGCACAGAGCTGGTAAGTGAAACAAAAAGTGTGCATGCAGTGACAGCCCAAGGAACAAAGTAAAGTGAGGAAATCAATGGACCCCATGACATAGAAAACACCAGCAAGCAAAGTTAGATAAATGGAAAAAATCAACAGACACAATGAAAGCAAACATCAGCAAGTAGGGTTAGAAAAATGGAGGAGAAACACTTGAAGAAGGGAGAGGGGAGAAATTCAAGGAAAACAGATATGTATCATGTCACCACGGGAGAGTTTGCTATACATGGTGAATCTCTAGCTCCACCTGGGATTGTGAAATGGAGTCTACATTGTAACAAGATGCCTAATGTGATTGGAATAATAGGTTGCAGTGTAAGAAGTCCTAAAATGGGAACCGTTCCAGGGAGAGGTGAGCAGGGCTTTTCTGTGGGGTTTGAAGGAATGGTTATGAATAGAAAGATCATTGAGGAAAGTGAGAAAGGAGCTACCCAGACAGAAACCGTCAGGCTGAAGGGCAATGGTAAGTGGACTTTTTTTCTTGCATTCCAGTCTGCACAGTGTCAGATTTTCTTAACTATTCATCTCCTTAGGTGTGTGTACAGAGACTGATGAGTGCAGCACAAGGCAGGACTGGGGCTCTGCACACATGGAAGAGAGAGGAGAATAGTGAATCCAACTGGCTGGTGAGAGAATTGCTCAGATATTCAGTCAAGGGTGTATTAGTTTGTTCTTACACTGCTAATAAAGACATACCCAAGACTGGGTAATTTATAAAGGAAAGAGGTTTAATGGGCTCACAGTTCCACATGGCTGGGGAATCCTCCCAGTCATGGCGGAAGGCGAAGGAGGAGCAAAGTCACATCTTACTTGGCAGCAGGCAAGAGAGTGTGTGTAGGAGAACCCCCTTTTATAAAGCTATCAAATCTTGTGAGACATATTTACTATCACAGGAACAGCATTGGAAGGACCTGCCCTCATGATTCAATTACCTCCCACTGTGTCCATCTCATGACACGTGGGAATTATGGGAACTACAATTCGAGATTTGGGTGGGGGACACAACCAAACCACATAAAGGGGTTAGAACATTTCTGGAAAACAGTATGAGGATTTCTCAAAGAAGTAAAAATAGAACTGGGGTTTGATACAGCAATCGCACTACCAGCTGTATGTATCCAAAGGAAAAGAAATCGTTCTATCAAGAAGACACCTGCACTTGTATGTTTATCATAGCACTATTCTCACTCATAAGCGGGTGCGAAAAATGAGAACACATGGACACAGGGAGGGGGTCTACTACATACTGGGGGGAATGGGGGAGGGACAGCGGGGGGGGGGCTGGGGGGATAGCCTGGGGATAAATGCCAAGTGTGGGTGAAGGGAAGGAAGGCAGCAAAACACACTGCCATGTGTGTACCTATGCAACTATCTTGCACATTCTGCACATGTACCCCAAAACCTATAATGCAATAAAAATTTAAAAAATTAAAAAAAAAAAAAGAAAGATGTGGAATCAACCTAAGTGTCCATCAGCAGGGGATTGTATAAAGAAAATGCGGTGCATATACACTATGGAGTAAAAAAGCCGTAAAAAAGAATGAAATTATGTTATTTGCAGCAACATGAGTGGACCTGCAGGCCATTATCTTAAGTGAATTAATTCAGAAGCAGAAAATCAAATACTGCATGCTCTCACTTATAAGTGGGAGCTAAACAATGCTTACACATGGACATATAGATGGAAACGATAGACACTGGGGACTCCAAAAGTGGGGAGGGTAGCAGGGGACAAAGGGTTGAAAAGTGAACTATTGTGTAGAATGTTCACTATTTGGATGATGGGTTCACTAAAAGCCCAGACTTCACCACTACATAATATATGCATGTATAAAACCTGCAGTTGTACCCCCTAAATATATTAGAAATGAAATAATATTTTTAAATAGTCATCTTAAAAAAAGGTTTGGAAGAAAATCCTTCAAAAGGCTGATAACCTGAAAAAAATAGAAGGATGTTTCTGCCCTACCACTAGACAAACTAAGTGGGGAACTCTAAGAGAAAGATGAAGTTCTTCCCATTGCTTAGACCGTAAGTGGGAAAATCTAAGAGAAAGATTAACTTGCTACCAAGTGTATTGGAAGGCAGATGTGGTTTACCCTTAAACAACACATTTGATTTTGTGGATTTTATTTTGCCTCTGCCGGTCCTGACCAACCTCTTCTCTTTCTCCTCCTCCTTAGCCTACTCAATCTGAAGATGATGAGGGTGAAGACCTTTATGATGATCCACTTCCAGTTAATAAATAGTAAACATATTTTCTCTTCCTTAGGATTTTCTTAATAATATTTTTTCTCTAACGTACTTTATTGTAATAATACAATAGTAAATATTCATTAGATCCTGATACAGTGGAACATAGGAAAAGATGGTTGGTACATTTGGTAAGTGGATGGTGGATAGGGAATAGACGTAGGGTTATCAGGATTGTATCTAAAGATGTTTCTTTCTGTGCTGTTGAGGCTGGCAAGGCAGGGGAACTATAATGGAGCACGGTCTTAATTTTCAGGTTTAGTATAAAGATTTGGTTATTTCTACACACAAAACTTCATGTTTCTCCATAGCTAAAAGTTACATTTATACCTTTAGCCAAGACACAATCTCCCATAATATTTCTTTCCAAGTTTATCCCTGGATCCACCTTTTAAATTTGATGCGCTGAGGACCTTATCCTTCATCGTGAAAACATCTCATGACATGCAGCTGACCGTGTACTTTGAGCCTCTGGGGAGCATCGCTTGAGGCAGTCTTCCTGAGTGTGCTCTAGCAAAATAAGTACCTCTCTCCCAGACACTCTTGTGGACTCAGACAGGAATCAATTGCAGCATTTTGTACAATCTACAGTGAGTCTTGCTCTCATACAGAAGAACCTGAGTGATATAATTTGGATCTGTGTCCCCGCCCCAATCTCATGTTAATTTGTAATCCCCAACATTGGAGGTGGGGCCTGGTAAGAGGAGATTGGATCATAAGAGTGGATCTCCCACGAGTAGTTTAGCATCATCCTCTTAGTGCTGTCCTCATGATAGTGAGTAAATTCTTGCAAGATCTGGTTGTTTAAAAGTATGTGGCACCCCACTGACACACACTCACTCTCTGTCTCTCTTTCTTGCTCCTAACTTCTGCCATGCCAAGGGCCTGCTCCCCCTTCTCCTTGCACCATAATTATAAGCTTCCTGAGTCCTCCCCAGAAGCAGAGGTTGACACTATGCTACCTGTACAGCCTGCAGAACCATGAGCCAATTAAATATCTTTTCTTTATAAATTACGCAGTCTCAAGTGTTTCTTTATAGTAATACAAGAACGGGCGAGTACACTGTGTTTATAAAGAACAGTATGTTTGTATTGGTGAAATGAAGACACACGTCAGAGGACTATTTTTTACATGGATGCTGTCTTTTGTTTGGAAAGAAAAGGATTGGTAAGCTCTGTTTGTATTGGACCAAGGAGTACAGATAGGGCATGGTGGTATCTAGGCATCTGTGTTATTATCTATGGTATCCACATAAATGTTGTTATTTCCGTTGGTTCCAAGGATTGGTCCATGCAGGTCCACCTGGGTTGACCTTTATTCTTAACCATGATGTTTCTTAAATCTTCCTTTCCCTCAGGTGAATCTGTGATGTCTGTGGGAATATGGGATCATCTTGTGCCAGATGTTCTATGCATAAACATTCTGAGACTGCTCAAATATACCAGCCAACGATTTGACTGCATTGGATATACCTGTTGTTTTTTTGATGACATAAACCCATTTGAAAATTTGGTCATACCAACACCTTCAGGCAAGTTTGGACCATAGGAAGGAATAGAGAGGTAATCTAGGCTTTTTTTTTTTTTTTCCTGGGAAGCACAGTCTCAGCCCTTTAATATCAGCTTTGCTCTTTTTCCAAAAGATGCTGGTGATGCATGAGTTAAACCACAAACCCTTTTATTTGAAGGAATGGAGATGAAATATGTAGCTTACTGTCTGTAAAAGAACATGAGAGATTGAAGTAATGCAAAAAGTCTAAAGGATGAAACTTAGGAATTCTCAAATAGAATCTGAACACATTTGTATCCTGAGAGCTAAGTTCAAAGCCTGTGAAATAATTCTTGAATGTATGAGTTAATGAAAGAAAATTCAATTTTTTTTAAAGGGTGGAAATTCTTGATTGAAAAACTAAGTAATTGAGTAAACACGTTACACAAACTTACTGGGATATCTGCACCATTGCCATTTTCTGCTTGCTGCAGGTGCCGCAAGGGATGCAGAACATGGTGACAAGGGAAAAGGACTTGGAGACTGTGAATTGCCTTCAGAGTAAGAGAAAAACAGAAGAAAAAAGTGCAGAGCAGGAGGAGGGAGGATGGGGCAGGGATCTTATCTGACAGAGTGATTTGAACTCTCTGAATGTAAATGAAGATAACAGCATATGCTTAAAGTTGCCTCCATCACCCTGGCTAAGATTCTGGACAGATAAAATGCATGCCTGTTAGCCATGAAGGCGGCATCTTCATGTAGTCTCAGCTACTAAAGAGGCTGAGGCAGGAGAGTTGTTTAAGCCCAGGAGTTCGAGGCTGCAGTGAGCTATGATTGCACCACTGCTCTCCAACCCGGGCTACAGAGCAAGACCTCCAACCTGGGTGACAGAGCAAGACCCTGTCATAAACAAACAAACAAACACAAAATAAAGAAAGAAAAGAAAGGAAAGAAAGAAAGAAAGAGAAAAGAAAAATGGCCTGGCAATAGAGTAAAACTTTCTCTTTTTAAAAAAAAGAAGAAAAGAAAAATAGAAAAACAAAAACAAAGCCACTGGGGACTCCAAAAAATGGAGGGTGGGAGAAGGTTAAGAGTTGAAAAATTATCTTTGTGTGCAATGTTCATTATTTGGGTATGGATTCACTAGAAGCCCAAACCCCAGCATTATGCCGTATACCCATGTAACAAACCTGCACATGTATCCCCTGAATCTAAAGTAAAAATAATTTTGCTTTAAAAGCATGCCTACATCTATATCCTGAGATCTCAGGAATGCTCCTTTAATGACACATTTTAGCTGTCAATTTGACTGGGCCATGGAATACCAAGATCCCTGATTAGACATTATTTTTGAGTGTGTCTGTAAGGGTGTTTCTGGAAGAGATTAGCATTTGAATCCACAGATTAAAGCTGATGAACCCTCCACAATGTGAGCAGGCATCTTTCAATCCCCTGAAAGCCGGAAGAGATCAAAAAGGTGGAGGAAGGTTGACTCTCCCTCTTTCTCCCTCACTGCTTAGCTGGGACATTGATCTCCTGTCCTTGGTGCTCCTGGTTCTCAGGTCTTCAGACCTGGACTGGAATCTACGCCATTGTCTCTCTCGCTCTCAGACCTTCTTCAACGATGCCACTGGCTTTCCTGGGTCTCCAGCTTGCAGACAGCACATTGTGGGACTTCTCAGCTTCCATAATTGCATGAGCCAATATCTAAACTAAATCTCTTTCTATCCATTTATTGTTCTACTATTCTAACATTATGTCATTCTATCTGTCCATTGTTCTAGCCATCCACAGTTCTATTCATCTCCCCCCATCTATCTCTCCACCCCTGTACTCCTTTGAAGCCCTTTTCCTGCAGAATTATATCCCTTTCTGTATGTCTGATAATTTCCTTGTAGCATTGTTTAGTTTGGCTGTTGACTTTCAAATTTCTGTTGTCTTTTTAGAAATGGCAACCATTAAATGAATAAAGTGTATTATTTCAAAGAGAACAGGTGGGCATTTATGCATTCTGCATAATGTATGAGGAAGAAGGTCAGGCATGAAACTTGTGTTCTGCAAATGCATCTGAGGATTTTTCTAATGCCACCATCTGATTATTCAAGGTCTCTGTACTGTCCTCTGATTATGTGAAGACTTATTGGCTACAAATGTAATGAAGACCAATACCACCTATCTATTGACCCTGTAATTTCTCCTTTCATTGAATTATTGAAATTTATTTATCAATCAATATGACTTTTATAGGCTTTTATAATTATAAGGAGCCTTGAAGGGTAAATGGGTGGTGTCCAAATCACATTAGCTGATCACTAAGGGAAATACTAATATAAACACAAATTTTTCTTCACAATCCATATCAGTTTGATTAATTGATCATCCCTCTCAGCTTTATCATACACTAAGATCTCTGCGTGGCAGAACAATGAGGAAAAGAACCTGAATTGCTAGATTGGAGATTATGCTTCAGATTTAAAAAAAAGATCATTTGTAATTTTACATTATTACATGAGGAAATTAATGGCTTAAGTAGGATAAATTAGTTACCATGTTCGTAACTGTCTTAGACCTAGATCTTTTTTTCATAAGAACACTCTTTCATAAGAACACTCTGGCTTGTAATTGATTTGCTGGGTTTCAGTGAGATGTTGCTCACATGCCCTGAAGTTCCCTCCTCTAGTGTGTCCAATTCAGTGGTTCTTTGCATGTTCACAGAGTTGTGCAACCATTACCTCTAATTCCAGAACATATTTATCACCCCAAAAGGGAAACCTCAAATTTTTAAACATTAACACCCCATTACCTCTCTCTCCAATCTCTGGCAACCACTAATCTATATTCTGTCTACAGATTTGCCTAGTCTTGGCATATCATATAAATGGAATCATACCACACATGGCTTTGCCTCTCCGTTTTCTTTTACTGAGCATGATGTTTTCAATGTATAACCATGTTGTAGTCTGTGTCCACATTTCATTTCTTTTTATGACCAAGTATTACTTCTCTGTATGGATTGGTCACTCCTTTGGATATATAAACAGGTGAATGTTTGTGTATTCATTCACTAATGGACATGTGTGTGGTTTCCATTTTCTTTGGTGATTATGAATACTGTTGCTATGCATATTTGTATACCACCTATTGTGTGGTCCTATACGTTCATTTATTTCGGGTATATACATAGGAGTGGAATAGATGGGGTCAAAGGGTCACTCTATATTTAACATTTTGAGGAACTGCCAGACTGTTTTCCAAAATGGCTGTGTCTTTTTATAGTAGTGTGGGAAAGTTCCATCAGTAGTGTGGGAAGGTTGCATCAGTAGCGTGGGAAGGTTGCATCAGTGGCATGGGAAGGTTCCATCAGTAGTGTGGGAAGGTTCCCACAATAGTGTAGGCAGGTCCATCAGTAGTGTGGGAAGGTTGCATCAGTAGTGTGGGAAGGTTGCATCAGTGTCATGGTAAGGTTCCATCAGTAGTGTAGGAAGGTTCCTACAATAGTGTAGGCAGGTCCATCAGTAGTGTGGGAAGGTTGCATCAGTAGTGTAGGAAGGTTCCCACAATAGTGTAGGCAGGTCCATCAGTAGTGTAAGAAGGCTTCCATCAGTAGTGCAGGAAGGTTCCATCTTTTTCTGTACCCTTTCCAACACTTGTTATTATCTCTTTTTTAATTTTAGCTACATCACACACACTGACCCCATAAAAATGCTAATTTCAAAAACCAAATTGAAGTTTCTACTTTTAATCACAAAAGATTACTTCTGCTCAACCCCAGTCATCATCAGGGAAATGCATATTAAAACCACAATGAAATTTCGTCTTACCCCACTCAGACTGGCTATTAATAAAAAGATAAAAAAATAACAGGTGTGGATGGGGAAACAGAGAAAAGTGAATGCTTAAATACTGTTGGTTAGTACAACCTTTATGGAAATCGATATGAAGATTTCTTAACTAAAATTAGAACTACCATGTGATCCAGCAATTTCAAATGGAAATGTACTGGATATGTACTCAAGGGAAAATAAATCATCATATCAAAAAGGTACCTACACTCACATGTTTATGGCAGTCCTAGTCACAATAGCAAAGATAGAGAATCAACTGAAGTGTCCATCAATAGTAGGCTGGAAAAAGAAAATGTAGTACATATATACCACAGAATAATATTAGCCATAAAAAGAATGAAATTATGTCTTTTGCAGCAACATGGATGAAACTGTAGGTAACTATCTTAATGGAAACAAACCAGGTACAGAAAGTCAAATCCCACATATTCTCACTCACAAGTGGGAGCTAAATAACGTGTACATATGGACATAGAGAGCAGAATGATAAATAATAGAGATGTGAATGGGTGGGAGGAAGGAGTGCATGATGAGACATTAGTTAATGGGTACAATGTATGTTGATTAGATGATAGATATCCTAAAAGTCCTGTTTTGACCACTATGCAATGTATGCAGGTAACAAATGGCCCCTGTACCTCATAAATTTGTACAAAAAAAGATTGTTTCATTGACAGAAGAATGCACTGCCAGATGTTTTTTTTTTTTAAAAAAAATTAGATTCTTCTTATACATTTAAATGCTGCTTGATATGCTTAATTTTCAGAAATGATCACCTTAGATGCAAGCTAGACTCACAACTCAATACACAGTTTTTGGGTATGCTGATTTACAGAAGTGAAAACAATTCCAGCAAGAACTAACGTTTTCCAGATAAGAACATCTATCTAGCAGGGTCTCTGGTATCCCCATATCTCTGAGCTGCTTCTATTTCAACGGCACTCACAGAAGGCTTCTGTCATGTCTCAAATACATTCTAGAGTTTCCCTATAAGGATGACAAGCACTCTGCAGTGGTCATGACCCTGATCACCCTCTACAATCTCAGCATCTTCTATCATAAAGTGGACTCCACCCCAATGACGAAGTATCTTTCATCTTTCTCGGTTTGTCCCATGACATCTTCATCTCTATTACATTTTTCCTCTACTTAAATTGGTGTATGGTTCCCTTCTCATTGATCTTAAGCTATTTTAGGAGCCTGCTAATTAAGTATTCTTTACCCAGAAAGCTGGAGGAGGAAATCACCTCCAGATTAGGTCAAAGGATACTTAAATTGCAACATTGAGAGGATCGAATGTAGACTTGGCTTCCCACAAAAAACCAAATGGTGCTTGGGATGGAATACATGGACCTTTAATATCTATTAACTATAGACATGTGGGTGCCTTTGTGAATGACAGTCTTCCCTATGGATGCAAACAGCCCTGTTTCTGCTTGACTCAAAGGTTCTCTCCTCCTCGTTCAGTATCATTATACAGATTATTATTTGGAGACTGCTCTCTGGGTCAGGCATCTAACTGCCCACTGGGGAAGGAGTGAGAATAAACAGTCTTTCCCCTCCAACTGTTTCAGTTTGTGAAGAGGCAATCCACTGTAATAAAGGCGAGATGCTCTGCAATTCTTACACAATGCACCTTTCTATGATACAGTGAGCTCCAAATGCAATTGAATTCACAGCGACACTCCTAACTCAGACTGGCGTAACAGATATCCTCCTGGGAGATGGGAAGGCTAAGAGGACCTACGGTTTCTAGCAGGAGTCACCTGGGGGAAGAAGTTCACAGGTGATGTCCAAACAGAATACAGCTTGTTGAGAGGAGGGGAAAACCTTGCTGTAGGAAGCAGCATTCAACCCTCAACAGATGGTGAACAGTTAAGTCGGTTGGAGCACAATGGACACCACACTTTCATACCTGCTCTTTTGTAACTTGTTTTCTGTTCAGCAGACAGACTACTAGTCATGATCTTCTGTGCCAAAAACTGTCTTCAGTCTGCACATCTCAGCCTGGCTATGGCTGTCCCTTGGCAGAGACCTTCCTTAGGCTCCAACGCCATGCTACCTAAATTGCGTATCTTACCCCCTGCTCTCTTAACATTGTCTTTTTCTGCCTTTTTACTCTGATCGTGCTTGTAATGACATATTTATTGACGTTTGTTTGATGATTCCCCTACACTTAGCCTCTTGAAGGTAAGTACCCTATCTCTTCTGTTTCTCTACAACAGGGGTCTCTGATCCCCAGGCCATGGACCAGTATCATTCCATGGCCTGTTAGGAACCAAGCTGCACACCAGAAGGTGAGCGGCAGGGGAGCAAGTGAAGCTTCATCTGTATTTACAGCTGCTCCCCAATCACTTACAGTGCATTACTGCCTGAGCTCCACCTCCTTTTAGATCAGAGGCAGCACTGGATTCTCTTAGGAGGGTGAACCCTATTGTGAACTGTACAAGTGAGGGATCTAGGTTGCATGAGCCTTATGAGAATCTAATGCCATCTCCCATTACCCCCAGATGGGACTGTCTAGTTGCAGGAAAATGAGCTCATGGCTTCCACAGATTCCATATTATATTGAGTTGTATAATTATTTCATTGTCTATTATAGTGTAATAATAATAGAAATAAAGTGCACAATAAATGTAATGCCCTTGAATCATCCTAACCCACCCCTATGCCTCCACCCAGCCATAGTTCCTGGAAAAAGTGTCTTCCACAATACCGGTCCCTAGTGCCAAAACCATTGGGAATTGCTTCTCTATAGTATTTACAGTTTCTGACACCTGACTGGCCTGTGGTAAGCTCCAAAGTATTTGAGTGAATAAGTAAAAGTAGAAGGTGTGACTAGGGCATGAGAGATCACCTTCAGCTTTAATTCATCCAGTGTCTTCTATCTCTTTTGCGCATGCTGGTTGCTATGGTTTGAGACTCTGTGTCCCCTCCAAAATTCATTTGTGAAAACGTAATCCCCAATGTGATAGTATTAAAATTTGAGAACATAAAATCATGAGGGTAAAGCTCTCATGAATGGGAGGGATGAAGGCTTTTATACAAGCGATCAAGTTTGAAAGTGAAAGTCTTTCTTTACACTTTCCCTTTCTGCTACATGAGGATGAACCATTTTTCCCCAACAAAGAATGCAGCATTCAAGGTGCCATCTTGGAATCAGAATCACAAACCCACTGGATCCTCAATCTTGGACTTTCCAGCCTCTAAAACTGTGAACCAATAAATTTCTGCTTGTAAATTCCTAAGTTTGTGGTATTCTGTTACAGTAGCACAAATGAACTAAGATACTGGCTTGTCTTTTGGGAATGACTTCGTTCTCTTTCCAAACCTATTTCCTTATCTGATGACTCAGCTGACATCACCTTTTTCGTGAACTTTCTTTAGGTTCCATTAGCTGAGGGGTGTGCGGAAAAGTGTGTACACCGCAAGCCTGAGAGACTTATCTTTAGAAGGTCCTGCTTGCAAGGTCAACCCTTGGCTGGTGACTGGGAATGCAGCTTCTAAAACATTCCTATACTGATGGGGAGTGTTTCCTAGATGAGTTTCTTAGGGTTGTCAAGCACATCACTTCAAACTCAGTGGCTTGAAACAATGTATTTATTATCTCACCATTTTTAAGACAGAAGTCTGAAATCAAATTGTCAGCAGGGCCCTGCTCCCTCTGAAGTCTTTAGGGAAGGGTCTGTGCTTATCTCTTCCAGTTCTTGGTGGTTGCTGGCTGTCCTGGGCATACTTTGGCTTATGGCAGCATCACTCCAATCTCTGTCTCTATTGTCATACAGATTTCTCTGCTAATTACATCTGTGAAGACACTATTTCCAAATAAGATCACATTCTGAGATTTCGGATGGATATGAGTTTTGGAGGAACGCTATTCAATCCAGTACATTCCCTAACTGATATTTTGCTTGTTTGTTTGTTTTTGTTTGTACTGTACCTAGACGGTGCACACAACTCAATTTATGGTGCAAATCTGCCTTCCTTCTGGGAGTCTAGTATTTAGAAAGGTAGTAAGCAGACGGTGCCTATGTGACCAGCCCTGAATAAAATCTTTGATTTTGGAATCCCTGATGGATAGTCATGCACTCTGTGCATGACTGTTTTTGTTACTGTTACTCCTAAGAAGCCTGTGCTTGGATTTCTTCACACTATGCCAGTGTCGTTTTCCCTTAATGATGCAGCTGAGTATCATTACTGTGTTACTGTAATTAGTCTTAACTCTACTTCTCACAAATTGCTGAGTATGGGATGATCTTGGGCACATCCGAAACTAATAGAATACAACTTTCCACAAATTGAATACAACTTTTGCTTTTCACAACATCCCTGTATTGTGAAATGAGATGCAGAGAGTTTTTTTTGCATGCACTCCCCTGCAGTCGAGTGATTTTCGTGTTTGGCCATCTACCCCAAATAAATAAAAAATGTTGTAACATCTTTATAGATGTAACACTTATTTTTGTTTTTTTCCTTTTGTTTTTTAATTGATATAATAATTGAACATATTTATGGGATACATGGTGGTGTTGGAACACATATAATGTAGAGTGATCAGATTGGGGTCATTAGCATATCCATAATCTTGAATATTTACCATTTCTTAGTGTTGGGAATATTAAATATTCTCCTTCTAGCTGTATAAAAGCATATATTATTAGTAACTGTAGACATCCCACAGTGGTATAGACCACCAGAACGTACTCTTCCTATCTGGCTGTAATTTTGTATCCTTTAACCAATCTCTCCCTATCTCCTCCCTCCGCCATCCTTCCTAGGCTGTAGTATCCTCTGGTCTAGTTTTTACTTCTATGAGATCAACTTTTCCTTTAACTTTTATATAAGTTCAGGGGTATAAGTGTAGGTGATATGGTTAGGCTTTGTGTCCCCACCCAAATCTCATCTTACATTACAATTATAATGTCAAAGGAGACACCAGGTGGAGGTGATTTGATCATGGGCGTGGTTTCCCCCATGCTGTTCTCATGATAGTGAGTTCTCATGAGATCTGATGGTTTTATAAGGGGCTTTCCCCCCTTCACTGCTCACACTCTTTCACCTGCCACCAGGTAAGACAGGCCTCTTTCCCTTCTGCCATGATTGTAACTTTTCTGAGGCCTCTCCAGACATGCAGAACTGTGAGTCAATGAAACATCTTTTCTTTATAAACTACCTAGTCTCAGGCTGTGTCTTTATAGCAGTGTGAAAGCAGACTAATACAGCACATTTATTACATAGGTAAAATTGTGTTGTGGGGATTTGTTGTACAGATTATTTCACCACCCAAGTATTAAACCTAGTACCCAATTGATACCTTTTCTGCTCCTCTCCCTCCTCCTACCTTCCACCCTTTTGTGGGTCCCAGTGTCTGTTTTTCCCTTCTTTGGGTCCATGTGTTCTAATCATTTAGCTCCCACTTATGAGTGAGGACATGTGGTTTTTGGTTTATTTGGTTTTCTGTTCCTGCATTAGTTTGACAAATCAATGACCTCCAGTTCCATCCATGTCCCTGCAAAGGACATGATCTCATTCTTTTTTATGGCTGTGTAGTATTCCATGGTCTCACTCAGCTTTGTTTCCTTGCTTCCTAGTACAGGATGCAGTGCTTGGTTTATGGTGGGTCCTCCATCAATATTTGCCAAAAAAAAAAAAAAAAATGCAGAATGAAGAGATTGGTAATCATTCAGCAGTTTTCTTTCATCCTTTTAAAATAACTATTATTGTTACTATTTTATATATTTAGGGGGCACAAGTGCAGGTTTCTGACATGCTTATATTGCAGAGTGGTGAAGTCTGAGCTGTTGAGTAACCCATCACCTACATAGTGAATACTGTACCCACGAGGTAATGTTTCAACTCTCACTCCCCTTCCAGTCTTCTCATCTTTGTATTCCCCAGCTGTCTATTATTCAACTTTCTATGTCCATGTGTACTCCTTGTTTAGCTCCACATATAAGTGAGAACATGTGGCATTTGACTTTCTGCTTCTGAGTTATTTTACTTAGAATAATGGCCTCTAGTTCCATTTATGTTGCAAAAGACATGATTTCATTCCTTGTATGGCTTAGTAGTTTTTCACGTTTTCTTTATCCAGCCCTCTGTTGATGGGCACTTATGTTGATTCCATATCTTTGCAATTGTGAATAGTGCCACAATAAACATGCAAGTACAGTTATCATTTTGATATAATGATTTCTTTTCCTTTGGATACATACCAACAAGTTCGCCACTTTGGTTATCAAAGACAGAGTTTCTAAGGCCAGATCATTAATCTATTGTCGTCAGTCAGGAGAGACTGTGTCCTACATAATTGCAACTTCAAAGTTAGTTAAGGTCAATTTTTAGTTAAGGAAAAAAATTACCCTTCCAGGAATGTGTTATGAAATGCCAGGCAGGTTTATTGCAGCTGGGATAACTGCCACTACAGAATTGTCTGGGAAGTCCACATTCTTTTATAAATCAGCCTGGCTCTTCATATCTGGACTGACTTGCCATTTACCTTTCTTGGAGAGAAGTCAGAAAAAGCTGAGCCTCACCCCAACATACTTGTGTCCTCCAATAAATATAGTCCTGGTGAGATTTCATGGAAAGTTCTCACCCAGAGAATGTGAAACTTTATTTTGAAAATAACAGATAAGTCAGATATGTTATGATGAAAGAAGACATATACACTGGTTGACTGGCCATGGAATGTGGCTTTTACTGCTGAAGAAGTAACAAGGAAAGCCTATGAAATTAAAAACAAAAACACTTTTCTGTCACTGTTTTGTTTATAAGAGAACAATTTTACACTATCTTTTAATATTTTTGTTCTTTTTCTTTTCTTTTTTTTTCTTCTTGAGACAGGGTCTTGCTCTGTCACCCAAGCTGGAGTGCAATGATGTGATCATAGCTCTCTGTAGTCTCAACTTCCTGGGCTTAGGTGATCTTTCCATCTCAGCCTCCTGAGTAGTCAGAACCACAGGCACACATCATCATACCAAGCTATTTTATTATTATTATTATTTGTAGAGATGGGGTCTTGCTACGTTGCCTAGGCTGGTTTCAAACTCCTGGGCTCAAGTGATCCTTCCACTTCAGCCTCCCAATTTCTTGGCATCACAGGCACACACCACTGTGCCGAGTTATTTTTTTAAATTATTTGTAGAGACAGGGTCTTGCTCTATTGCCCAGGCTGATCTCAAACTCCTCAGCTCAAGCAATCCTCCCACCTCAGCCTCCCGAAGTCCTGGGATTAGAGGCCTGAGCCACAGCACCCAGCCAACACTTCTATTTTTTCTGCTAAAATGCTTTTTGTACAAAATGCTTTTAGCAATGACAGCTCTTACCCCCAAAAACAGAGCATAAAAAGTCTACAGATAAGATGAGGAGCATGCCATTTTTTGATACCTCCTAGCTCCTGTTTTCACAAACTTCATGGGACTTTTAAAGACAGTTTTATGTACACAATTTGTGGGAAGGCTGGTGTGCTAATGTATCTCCAAATCCACCTCCAGATTTGATGATCTACTAGGATAACTCAAAAGACTGAGCAGATAATCGTACTTGAAGCTATGATTTGTGTAAGCAAAAGTATAGCAAGAAAAATTAGAAAAAGGAAAAAGCAAATGAGGTAAACTCCACAGGAAACCAGGTGCAAGCTTCCAAGGAAATCTCTCACTGGAGTCACAGGGGATGTGATTAATTCCTCCAGTGATGAGTTTTGACAACAGTTTGAAATGCTCTCTACCAGGAAAGCTCCTGGGAGACTCAATACCCAGGGTTTTTATCAGGGGATCTTCACAAAGACATCTATCAAAATTTCAGCCATATGGAAGGAAAGCAGGTGTTCCCCCCAAATTACGTTTTTGGGGTGCAGTTTAGACATCATAAACCATGCTTATCAGTTAGGGTAGTGGGAAGTTCCCTAAGTCCAAGTTCTTAAGTGGCAGTCGTGGGGCAACCTAGCAAGTAGGACTTCCTCAGGATAGAATCTCAGGCTTTAGCTCGACTCTTTTTAGTAGGCTTTTTGTTTTTTTAATAGCTCAGTATGAAGGAATATCCATGTTCATAGGAAGTTTTCAACCAATGTCTGCAATGGTGTCTCTATGACAAAAGATGATTTTCAAAGAACATCCCTCATATATTGTTAAATAGAACTAAATTTCCCTCACTATTGGGCATATTAATCATGGCAGCATATTCTTTTTATTTTTAAGCTGGATATATAAACTCGTTTTTCTTTTGTATTTGTATAAATTTAAAGGGTCCAAGTGCACTTTTATTACGTTGATATATTGCCTAGTAGCCAATCCTTGGTTTTTAGTGTATCCCTCATCCGAATAATGTACATTGCACCCAATAAATAATTTCTCATCCCTTATCCCTCCTCCACCCTCACCACTTTCTGAGTCTCCAGTGTCTATTATTCCACTCTCTATGTCCATGTGTACACATTATCTACCTCCGACGTATGAGTGAGAACATGTGGCATTCGGCTTTCTGTTTCTGAGCTGTTTCACTTAAGGTAGTATCCTCCAGCTCCATCCATATTGCTGTGTACAGCAGAAAAGTTTAATGGCAACCATACCTGATGTGGAATTATTTTTTTGTGTGTGAAATAAAATTATATACCATAATAGTCAACCTTTTAAAGAGCACAACTCAGTGTCTTTTAGTATACTCATAATTGTGCAATGTCACCACTATCCAATTGCAGAATACTTTGATAACCGCACAAAGAAGCCTACTAGGTTTAATACTTGGGTGGTGAAATAATATCTATTAAAAGTTGCTGGACTGGGTGCGATGGCTCCTGCCTATAATCCCGGCACTTCAAGAGGCCAAGGTGGGCGGATGGCTTGAGTCCAGGAGTTTGAGACTAGCCTGGGTAACATAGTGAGACCCTTTCTCCACAAAAAAATCAAAATTTAGCTGCATGTGGTGGTGCACACCTTTAGTCCCAGCTACTCAGGAGGCTGAGATGGGAAGATCACCTGAGCCTGGGGAGATGGAGGTTGCAGTGAGGCGTGATCCACCACTGCACTCCAGCCGGGGTGATAGAGCAAGTCTCTGTCTCAAAAAAAAGTCTCTCCTCTTTCTCTCACCTACCCAAGTCCCTGAAATCCATGAGTCTATTTTTTTACTCCGTAGATTTGCCTCTTCCGGACATTTCTTGTAAATAGAATCATATGCTGTGTGTCCTTCTTTCATTCAGCATAAGTTCTCCAAAGTTTGTCCACATATTAGTGTGTGTCAGTATTTCCTTTTTTTTTTTTTCAAATGACTGATTGGGTTTTCAAGTAGTGAGTGCAGGGGTGTCACACTGGATAAAATATTATCAGTAGGCAAGGCAAAGACAGTTTTGTTTTGTTTTGTTTTTGCTTGATCCAATTCTTTTATTCTTTATTATTAATAGGGGAAATATTTAATATTTGAAATTATAAATTTGCCTTTTGAGTAAGGCATTGGCCACATCCCATAACTTTAGTAATGCCATGTTTTCAAGTAGTTTAGTAATGTAGTATTTTCTAATTAACGCTTCTTATAATTCTGATTTCCTCTTACATCCAATATTTATACCAGAGTTTCTTATGAGTTGTAGTTGTATGTCTTATACATTTTTTATTTTTATGTCATTATGAATTGATGAATCAACTATAAATTGTGATAAAATGCTGCCTAGATCATATTAGCTTTTATGAATTTATTAAGATTTTCTTTCTGGTGTGGTACATTAATAGTACTTGGGAGCATCCTGCGGACAAATGAAAGGGGGACATGGAATCTGTTTGAAAAGATATGTTCTGAACCTTAGGGTTGATCTCTGCCACAGGGCTGTTCTTTGTGTAGTGTAAAGTGATTTCTCCAAGAACTTAAAATAGAACTACCATTTGACCCAGCAATCCCATTATTGGGTACATTTCCAAAGGAATATAAATAATTCTACTAAAAAGGCACATGCATGCATATGTTTATCTCAGCACTATTCACAAAAGTGAGGGTGTGGAATCAACCTAGGTGCCCATCAGTGGTAGACTGGACAAAGAAAATGTGGTACACAGACACCATGGAATATCATGTAGCCATAAAATAGAACAAGATCATATCCTTTGCAGCAATGTGGATAGAACTGGAGGCCATTATCCTAAGTAAACTAACACAGGAACAGAAAACCAAATACCATATGTTCTCACTGATAAGTGGGAGCTAAACACTGACTACACATGGACACAAAGAGGGGAACAATAGTCACTGGGGACTATTGAGGGTGGAGGGTGGGATGAGGGTCAAGATCAAAAAACTACCTATCGAGTATTATGTTTACTACTTGAGTGATGAAATAATCTGTACACCAAACTAAAATAAATTTTAAAAAATAAAACAACAGCAACAGTTGTAGGCAGGTGACCTCTTAGACCTCTGCAGGTGATACTTCTAGACTTAGGATGCACCCATTTACATTTTGTTAATTATTGTTTCACAGGGATATTTTCACTTTCATTATAAATCTACAATGTGGAGACTTATGTTAGTGAAAAGAATTATTTATTGAAACATTGTCAAAGTCCAGGCTCCATTGTGAGGGGTGGATTCCCAGCATCCACATGGCCTTCATCAGTGTGTACTGGCTGAATGTGGCACTTCCCATATTACAGATATAGTGGTGGAGAGCCTCTTCCCAGTGGCACGGGGCCTGGCAAACTAGCAAGTCATTTTATTTCCACTGTGTTTATGGAGTTCCTCTCAACAGAGTTGCCCTGTGATAGACAGCCCAGAGAATCTGAGCTATGTTCCTGTCATGAACATTGTTGATCATTCTCCACCACCGAATACTGGAGCTCCCAGCTCCTGGCACTCCACCAGTCAACATTTGCCAAGCTCTCATGGTGAAGGAAAAAAAAAGTGTGTTGCATACACAGGAAAAGGATCAACAAAAGAGGAAGATATGGTATGTGCTCTTCAGTAATTTAGTTTGATTACATTTATTTTCTGCTATTCCAAAGAAACCCTGTGGCTGGAATAAAAGTGTGAAGAGTTGCTGAGAACCACTGACAGTAAGACATTTAATTGCCCTGGATTTCAATTTTCTCATTTGCAAAATGGGGGCTAGGTGAGATTATCTGTGTGAAAGACCTGTTTGCTTATTTATTTATTTATTTATTGAACATACAATCTCATTTTGTTGCCCAGGCTGGAGTGCAGCGGTGCAATCAAAGATCACTGCAGCCTCCATCCCCTAGCTCAAGCGATCCCCCAACACCAGCCTCCCAAGTTTCTGGAAGTACATGTGGGCACCACCATATCCAGCTAATTAATTTTATTTTTTGCAGAGAAGGGGACTACTATGTTGCTCCCGTTGGTCTTGTGCTCCTCGACTCAAGGGACCCTCTTGCCTTGGCTTCCCAAAGTACTGGAATTACAGGCATGAGCCAGCTCTTTAAAAATATGAGATTATTATTTCATATTATTCACTTTAAAAATAATATGAGATTTTGAAGGGCTATAACCTTCTTTTATTCTTCCTCTTCACTGCCTAATACAGGAATAAGTGTGCATGGTTACAAAATCCTAATTTGTTTGCCAAGTAAGATACCATAAGAGAAGAGAGAGATAAAGAGTCAGAGAGACAGAGAAAGAGAGAGAGGAAGTGAGGGAGAATTATTTCTCTACTACTATTGTCTTTAAAATGCTAAGCTATTAGTTGACAAGGTGACACAGAGAACTGGGTGAAATTAAGTATAATGGGCACTAAATATTAATTTGGGGAAAAGGCCAGTTCACAGCACCTTACTCATGGTGGTATTTTGGAACATTAATGGATGAATCACCTTAGTTTCCGTTCAACCTATACTATGAAGTAGGACTTAAAAAAGTTAAAGTTTAGAGTTTTTATGAGTATTATGCATGATTCTAAATACAACCATTCTAAACAACAGAAAACATATGATTTTATTTCTTTCAGTCTTAAGGAGCTTACCCTACAGGTAAATTTGTAGTGCTTGCTTCTGCAATATCTTCTGGCCATGTGAGCTGAAGTTTTTTTTTTTTCAAAATGTATGTATACAATTGCTTTATTAAGGGAGAATATTCTTATTCTTAGATGCAAGCTCAAGATTTGCCAACTTCAAATTTCTATTTGTATTTCCTTTTAGGGGAAGATTTAATGTCAAAATTAACATCTCTGGAGAATGTTCCAAATGTGATTCCTTGATCAAATACTCCCACCCCTGAAAAATCTTCCTTTAATATCAAAATGTTTAAAGAATAAAATGTTCACTAATCAATTAACTTTTAATTTAAAAATGGTAAGATTCTTGGTTTCTAGAATTTAACTACATCATTTTCAGCATCATGTATTTTAACAATTTTCTGTGTTAGAAATAACAGATTTAAATGTTTAAAGTTTAGAGGCTTTTTTTAAGAGTATAACTTATAGACCATAACATTCGCCCTTTCAAAGCGTACAGTTTAATGGCTTTTTCTATGTTCAGAGTTGTACAAGCATCACCACTATCTAACTGCAGAATATTTTCATCATCACACAAAAACCCAGTACCCATTAAGTAGTCACTTCCCATACACTCTCCCTTCAGTCCTGACAACCACCAATCTATTTTCTGACTCAATGATCTTTCAGCTACTGTGATACTCTGTCAGTGACAAAAACATCTGAGTTCAAAGGAGATATAATCAAAGAGTTGTGGCTTGTTCAGAGAACTGTCTTACTGTTCTGCAGGGGTTTTTGCCATAAGTATGTCCATTTGATCATCAGTTCATTCCTGATACCATTTGACTCTGTGTCCCCACCCAAATCTCACATCAAATTGTAATTCCCTGTGTCGAGGGAGGGATCTGGTGGGAGGTGATGGGATCATAGGGGCACACTTTCCCCTTGCTGTTCTCATGATAATGAATGAGTTCTCATGAGAGCTGATGGTTTAAAAGTGTGTAGCACTTCCTCCTTTGCTCTCTCTCCTGCAGTCATGTGAACAGGGTGATTGCTTCCCCTAAGCCTTCTGCCATGATTGTGAGTTTCCTGAGGCCTCCCAGTCATGCTTCCTGTTAAACCTGTGGAACTGTGAGTCAATTAAAGCTCTTTTGTTTATAAATTACCCAGTCTCAGGCAGTTCTTTATAGCACTGTGAGAATGGAGTAATACGATTCATTTTGCTATACATGCATCCAACATAAAGAACTCCATTCCCCACACTCAGTTGGGGCTTAAAAACAATTGGATCACTTTTTCCATGGGCATTGTTATTCTTCTCTTGCAAATTCAGGGATTGAGGTCTTGGTTTATGACTACTGTCATCTGTGTATGAGCTGGACACAAGGTTGAAGGAAGTGATTGAAAGTAAATTAGAGCCTTACTCGCCATCCTAAAAATCCCAGCCTTCCATTGTGGAGCTTGAGGGCCCTGATACAGCATTGTTACTGCTCTGGAAATGTAACATGAGTGACCAGGAGCCAGCATAGATGAAAAAATGCCCAGTTGTCCCACTAATTGCTCAAAATCTATTATTCACACCACAAAAAAACCACACAGCATATGAGGTCATAAATAAGTTAATTAGCTTGATTTAGCCACCCCACAGTGTATGCAAGTATCAAAACATCATGCTGTACACAATTCATAAATACATTTTTGTCAATTGGTAAATACATTTAAATTGTTAAAATCTATTTAATCTATTTTTAAAATTTTATTTATTTATTTAGAGACAAAATCTTGCTCTGTCGCCCAGGCTGGAGTGCAGTGGTGCAAATATGGTTCATTGCAACCTCCACCTCCTAAGTTCAAGCAATTCTCCTGCCTCAGCCTCCCAAGTAGCTGGGATTACTGGTATCTGCCATCATGCCTGGCTAATTTTTGGATTTTCGTAGAGACTGTGTTTCCCCATGGCCAGGCTGGTCTTGAACTCGTGACCTCAGATGATCCGCCCACCTTGGCCTACCAAAATGATGGGATTTCAGACATGAGCCACTGCATCTGGCCATATATTTTTATTTTTAAGAGATAGAGTCTTACTATGTTTCCCAGGCTGGATTTGAACTCTAGGCTTCAACTGATCTTTCCACCTTGAACTAAATGCAGGTGTGGTGGTACATGCCTACAGTCCCAGGTGTGATTTAATTCAAATTGCTCACTATCTTTATTACCCTGAAGTATGAATCTACAAGGCACGATTTTATGATTCTATAGATTAGGATAAAGAGTGTCTTTTCAAACATTTAAGTAGATAGTTGAAAAATGAATCCCCCTAGAATGTCTTATCATAAAATTGCATTTGAAATGTATAGCAAATTGAATATGTGAAGCATATTGAATACCAACAAATACATATAATTATGGTCCATATTGAAATTTCAAAGACCAATACAATTTAGGGCAAAAATAGGGACACTAAACTTAATAACAAAGAGAGTCTATTCCATCCTTCCAAAATAAGAAGACATCACTGATTAAAGAAGAGCCCTGTAAAGAAAACTCCACTAATCATTATTTTGTTCATTTATTTAGTGCAGGCCAGGACATTGTTCTCAGTGGCCCTGGAGTGGCCTTAGAAAGCCACAGAACACAAAAATATAAGTATTAATAACAACAGATCATTACAATACTTTTCTTATACATATAATTGATAATTTATTACCAATTAACAATATATGGGCCGGGCGTGGTGGTTCAAGCCTGTAATCCCAGCACTTTGGGAGGCTGAGGTGGGTGGATCACGAGGTCAAGAGATCTAGACCATCCTGGTCAACATGGTGAAACCCCGTCTCTACTAAAGATACAAAAAATTAGCTGGGCATGGTGGCTCATGCCTGTAATCCCAGCTACTCAGGAGGCTGAGGCAGGAGAATTGCCTGAACCCAGGAGGCGGAGGTTGCGGTGAGCCAAGATCATGCCATTGCACTCCAGCCTGGGTAACAAAAGCAAAACTCCGTCTCAAAAACAAACAAACAAACAAACAAACAAACAAAAAACAACAATATATGAACATACAGATAATTTAACATTAATAACCCAGGTTTGAGTCATCCAGGAAAATAAAAGTGGAATTCTGCAGTACAGTCATACATCTAGGTAGATTAAAGTAATCTCTATGATCTATCCACCTTTGCCTCTTTGCTAGCACAATATCTCCTTTTTTATTTTGTCTGAAACAATGCAAAACAGCAAAGATACTTTTTTTATGACCCAAAACATTACTTTATCCACCTGGCAATTTTGTTTTCCTTTAGGAATTACTTTGTTAAAGGAAATCATGAGGAGCTACAGTTAAGAAGCAAAATGTGTTATTTTTGTTCCTAGATGGAATGTTTTGTTGTAATTTCACAGGAACATATATGGGCAGTGCAATCTTTCTCAAGGTGGCTTCTGAAATGCATCACATCTAAACAGACACTGTATTGTCTCTCCTCTACATAAACAAGCCTTTATCAGCCATGATGCAAAAAAATCAATATTTTGATTATGTGAACTTTTAAATACTATTAAAATAATAATAATTTTAAAACTTTAGAAGAATTTAGCAGAGTTTGTTTGAGCAGAGTGATTCATGAGTCAGGCAGCACTTGGAAGCAGAGGAGGTTCAGAAAGCTGTGCTAAGCAGTGTAGCAAGAGAGGTTTTATAGACCAAACACAGAAGCAAAGTAGAAAAGTCATCTGATTGGCCACAGCTGGTCATCTTCTTTATTTGGGCATAATGTGATGAGGCATTCATCTTATTTGAGAACAATCTAATCGGTTGGATAGCTGTGATTAACTGAAGCTCAACTGTTTGTAATGATGTAAAACCCTAACAGGTTTTCTTTCTACATATTACATTAGGTCTCTGTTATGTAGAGACTCAAATTATGGAATAATGACTGGCTCATTTAATTTAACAAGATTTACAGTCCACCATTGGAGTGACAATATACTTTTGTAAAAGAAATGTGTATGAATCTTTCAAGAGCTGTGGCTTCCATCAGCATCAGAGTTATTTTACACTGACATGTGCTCCATCTTCGGGATTTTTGTTTTCATTTTTTTGAGACAGAATCTTGCTCAGTCATCCAGGATAGAGTGCAGCAGGGTGACCTCAGCTCACTGCAACTTCCGCTTCCCAGTTTCAAGACAGATTCTCATGCCTCAATCTCCCAAGTAGCTGGGACTACAGGCATGTGCCACCAAGCCCAGCTAATTTTTGTATTTTTAGTAGAGATGGGGTTTCACTGTGTTGGCCAGGCTGGTCTTGAACTCCTGGCCCCAAGTGATCCACCCACCTTAGCCTCCTGTAGTGTTGGGATTACAGACATGAGTGACCACACCTGGGGCCTGGATTATTTTGATGAGGTCCTGAGAGGGAAGGAGGAAAGCTTTCAAATGCTGTGGAAACAGCACTGCAAGTCCTGTTAATTGCTAATCCTGTATCCCAGAGAACCTCAGTGAATTGTGTGGTTGTTACAAGTATAAGCAGTTAGGGTTATTTTGAATATAATACCTAATCATTTTTAAGAGTGTGATTTCTGTTTTGTGTGTGTGTGTGTGTGTGTGTTTGTGTACCAATAGTGGGTTCTATTAGCTTTCCTCATCCTCTAGACAGATGTTAGCTGTGCATATATGTTGGCCTAATTCGGGATGAGGGGAAACATGAGACACAAGTATTAAAAGTAGAGAGTTTATTTGGCCCAATTTTGAAGATTGTAACCCAGGACTATAGGTTCAAGTTGCCCTGAAAGTATGCTCCTATTAACAGCAGGAACAAGTGAGATTTTAAAGGAAAAGAAAAGGCAGTTCCTAAGTTGTTTACCAAGAATTTACATGAAAATAACAAAATACTGATTGGCTCTACATTGTTCTTTGTATCACAAATTCCAGGGACATGAAGCTAATAGGTGAGGCAGCTAGTCAGAGATAAACTGCTTTCAAACAATTGCCCCCAGGCATGGGTGCAAGCCGGAGTGAGTGTGGCTGAAGTCTCACACACTCTTGTCTCCCTGGGCCTCATAAGTTTTGCATACCTCATATAACTCAGAGTGCTCTGAGCTATTTTTTCTATCATGTGACAGAAAAATAGCTATAAATATAATGTTAACATTCTTCTGGAATTTGAGTAAGACTGGCAAAATCTTACAAAAAAATCATAAACTTCTATGTCAAATTTCTTTCAAAATTTCTAAATGACATCTATGGAAACACAATTTGGAAAATAAATTTTGAATACAAAAATCATTTTAGAACTTATCAATTTTAATGGAATTTCAAGAAAACACAGAAACAAAGAAAAACACATGGAGAAGAATCTATCCCCGAAGTTTAATTTCTTTCCATGGAAAACAAACTGACTATAAAACTTGTTTAAAATGAGTTGAATGAGATAGTTTAAGAATAATGTTCAAGGCCGGGCACGGTGGCTCACGCCTGTAATCCCAGCACTTTGGGAGGCCAAGGCGGGTGGATCACGACGTCAAGAGATCGAGACCATCCTTGTCAACATGGTGAAACCCCATCTCTACTAAAAAAAGCTACAAAATTAGCTAGGCATGGTGGTGTGCACCTGTAGTCCCAGCTACTTGCGAGGCTGAGGCAGGAGAATTGCTTGAACCCAGGAGGTGGAGGTTGCGGTGAGCCAAGATTGCACCATTGCACTCCAGCCTGGGTAACAAGAGCAGAATTCTGTCTCAAAGAAAAAAAAAATAGAATAATGTTTAATACATTTTGATTTAAATAATAGATTGCTCATAGAATAAGTGCATGTTGATTTAAGCCTTCATTTTCTCATAATAGGAAATTTTACTGCTTTCCACACAGTATGACAGCTTGAGTTATAGCATAGTGGGTTGGAGCAAGATCAACAATTGAGAACCATGTGCACACAATTATTCAAACCCCTTATTATGTCCCCTCCCTTAGGTCCATTTTGTTGTTTTCTTCTATATATGCAGCACTAATATTTCTGGAATCAGGGAAAAAAAGAAATAGAAATGAATAAAGCCTTATTCAAAACCACAAGTGAATAAACACAATCATTAAATAGGACAATATGCAGAATAAAAATTGAAGGAAATTCCCACAAGGAACTAAAACACCGAAGAGAGAGAAAATATTGTAAGACTTTGTCTCTTTCTGTTGTAAACCGAATGAACATTCCAAACCAAAGCAATAACTTTGGTAAAGTTGGAAGGCAATTGATTTACAAGGAGTAAACTGTTTTCTACCTCTGGTTTAAGTTTGTCACCATTTTCATCCTTCATTCTTTTCCTGATTTAATGCCATTTTTTTTTCCTTTTGAAGATTTGAGAATGGGGCACATGCTGAACCCTATAAGCAAATGTCATAACTTCTTGTTTGAGATTTATATTTTTTTAATTTTATGTGGTATTTTGATGGGGATTGCATTGAATTTGTAGATTGCTTTTGGCAGTATGGTGATTTTCACAATATTGGCTCTACCCATCTATGAACATGGGATGTGTTTCCATTTGTTTGTGTTGTCTACTATTTCTTTCAGCAGTGGTTTAGAGTGTTTCTCGTAGAGGTTTTGACTTCTTGGTTAGGCATATTCCTAAGTATTTTATTTTATTTTTACAGCTATTGTAAAAGGGGTTGAATTCTTGATTGATTCTTCTCATCACTGTTGGTGTATAGAAGAGCAACTGATTTGTGTACATTAATCTTGTATCCAGAAACTCTGCTGAATTTTTTTTTTCAGTTCTAAGAGTTTTCTGGAGGAGACCTTAGGATTTTCAAGGTAAATGATCATATCCTCAGTGAACACTGACAGTTTGACTTCCTCTTTACTGATTTGGATGCCCTTTATTTCTTTCTCTTGTCTGATTGCTCTGGCTAGGAATTCCAGTACTATGTTGAAGAGCCATGGTGAGAGTGGGCTACTATTTCATCCAGCAATCCCACTACTCGGTATCTACCCAGAGGAAAACAAGTCATTATTTGAGAAAGATACTTGCACATCATGTTTATAACAGCAGAATTCACAAATAACAGAATCATGGAACCAACCCAAATGTCCATCAATCAACTAGTGGATAAAGAAACTGTGGTATATATTTATAATTGAATAGTATGCAGCCATAAAAAGGAATGAATTAACAGCATTTGCAGTGACTTGGATGAGATTGGAGACTATTATTCTAAGTGAAGTAACTCCAGAATGGAAAACCAAACATCGTATGTTCTCACTGATATGCAGGAGCTAAGCTATGAAGATGCAAAGGCATAAGAATGACACAATGGACTTCGGGGACTTGGGGGAAGAGTTAGAGGGGGTGAGGGATAAAAGACTACAAATATGGTGCAGTGTATGCTGCTTGGGTGATGGACGCACCAATATCTAACAAATCACCACTAAAGAACTTATTTATGTAACCAAATACCACCTGTACCCAATAATTTATGGAAAAAATTATATATAAGAGCATGTTTATATAATTATGTAATAGACGCTGTTCATGGCATTTTTTCCTTGTTCTTTTAGTTTTTCCATCCTTCCTTTCTCCTTCCCTCCCTCCCTTCCTTCCTCCCTTCCTTCCTTCCTTTCTTGCTTTCTTTCTTTCAAAAGAAATAATAAAAAAAGTTAAATGTGTTTCTAGCTTTTAACGATTGCCAGTAGTTCCTAGGGTTCCTGGATTTGCAGCTGTACAACTTCAATTGCTGGCCATGAACTTTTTCTTTATTGTTTGCCTGTATCTTTTCTTCTTATAAGGACACCAGCCATTGGATTTAGAGCCCACTCTAATGCAGTATGACCTTATTTTAACTACACTGACATTGGAATAAAACTTGTATAGGTCAGAGTCCTATGCATAGGTGGGGTAACTTAGAATCCAAGACTAGATTCTAAACCTCAGCTTAATCACTGTCTGATATTGGGGAAGTTTCTTACCCCAATTTCATTTTCTTATTCATCAAAGCATTAGCACCATTGAACAATAGCAATTCTCATGTCAATAGATTCATGTAAAAACTAAATGAGTCTGTGTAACATGTGGTTGTTGGAAACCCTTGGTCAGATCCTATATAAGGGTTCAAACACCACCAGATAAGCAACATAGAGTGAACAGAGCATGTCTATTTTCTAACTCACCCTGAAACCAAATTTCCAAATACTTTCCCCCAAAATTATAAGTGTTGTTCTAAAAAGGACAAAACAGGATAATGACAGAATTCCTGGGAAAATTAGTTTCCTGAAAAATTACCTTACTTGTTAAATTATAGAGAGGCTAGAAAGTGGTATATAATTTAGTACTCCACTATGATGGACACATTGATCCCACATTCAATTACATGTGTTATTAAACCAGCTCGAATTATATAAAGAAAAGAGGCTTTTCTGGGCATTCAACATCCACCATCTTTTTTTTTTTTCCCAGAGGGAATGGATTAAAAGAAACGAACGAGAACATTTCTTGTTTGAAGCATTTTTCTGACTGGTGCCACGGAGCTTGGCTGTGGGGTCCTAGCCCATTCTTTTGTTTTCCTCTTCTCTCTGTGTGAATGAGACTTTCTGAAGGGCTTACACTTTTTCAAATATTTTTAGGGTGACCCACTCATCCAAGTTTGCTCAGGAACTTTCTGGTTCTACCTCTGAAAATCCTGCATCCAGAAACTCACTGTGTCATATGCAAACTTGGCATGTGACTGTCATAGTCACCACAGGGTTTGACTGACTCTATCCTCTGTCAGAGAGGTAAACACAATTGGGGTGAGGTCCAAATGCTGTCCATTGTCTTGTATGGGAGAACAAAGTTACAGTAAAAATCCTTTGATTTGTGTCACTTTTTATATTGCCTCGTGTAAGAAGAGACTCATCTTTTATTTGGCAGTTTGTAAATTAAGCATGTAGGACAGTCTCTACCTACTATCTAGCTAATTTGCTAGCTGGCTACCTACCTATATACCTACAGAGTAGGTATATCTACCTACCTATCCACCTACTTGTTTATCTACTGTCTATTAAATATGGCCTACATGCCTATCTATATTCCTTTCTACCTACTAACCTACCTACCTACATATCTGCCTATCTATTTAGCTACCTACCCACCTATCTACCTCTCTACCTCTCTATTTACCTATCTATTATTACTAAATATGACCTAAGTATCTATTATATATATTATATATCTTCCTACCTAGAACATGCCTAGCTATCTACTTATCTACATATCTACGTACCTACTTAGCTACCTACCTACCCACCTACCTACTAGCTGAGCTACATATATTCCCACCTATCTACCTACCTGCCTGTCTACTACTTACTAAATATGATCTAAGTACCTACCTATATGCCTTCCTATCTACTAAGCTATCTACCTATGTAGCTATTTAGCTAGCTACATACCAACTTCTACCTACATTCTTATCTACTTATGTATATACCTACTTACTTATGAATATGCCTACCTATCTACCTATCTACCCTACCTACCTATCTACCCACTTACCTGTGTACTACCTATTAAATATGACCTAAGTACCTATTTATATACTTTTCTACCTACTAAGCTACCTAGTTATCTAGCTAGTTAGCTAGCTACCTACCAACCTATAGTTATATACTATCTACTTAACTATTTACTAATTATAAGCATACCTACCTATTCACATATCTACCCTACCTACCTACTAAATATTACTAAGTACCTATCTATATAGCTTTATACCTATTAAGCTACATATCTACCTAGCTAGTTAGCTACCTACATACCAACTTATACCTACATGCTTATCTACTTAACTATCTATTACTTATCAATGAACTTACCTAACTATCCACTTATCTACCATACCTACCTATCTACCTACTTGTTTACTATCTGGTAAATATCACCTAAGTACCTATCTATTTACCTTTCTACCTACTAACCTACCTAGCTACCTACCCAGCTATGTATTTCCCTACCTACTTACCTAATAATCCACCAATGTATTTGCCTACTTGTCTAAGTACCATGTTTGCTACCACCTAAATATGACCTGAGAACTATCTATATACCTCTCTTCCTGCTAACCTACCTACCTACCCAGCTACCTATATCAACCAGCTAGCCACCTACTTCCTTACTACCTATATGCTTACCTATGGGAAACCTGGATCAAAAGAAAAAAGTCAGTTTTGGAAACCAATCCTGGCCCCTATAATTATATTGCCAGGTTAAGTTGTAGTTATCTTTTCTTTTTGCATTAACTCCTTTGTGGCAACACTTACATACTGTCACTCATATTTCTGGTAAAGTGAACACTTGGTTTGGGCAGTGATGGTTGCAGGGAACCTTAGCCACTGCTGTTGAACTGAGTCCCCCACTCTCTGGGTCCTCACGTCTGCCCATTATTCAGCCATTTGTGCCTAGTCTTGGCTACCCTTGCTGGGCACCTGTCAACATTATAGGGCTCTGATGATAAACACCTTAACAGTTTCCCTGATGTCCTTTGCAAAACCCACACTCCCTTACATCATGCTTCACATATCAATTTGAAAAAAGAGATTCAGTACCTTATTTAAATATACCACCAATTTAGTAAATGACATGACGCAAAGCATTGAGTTGTCAAATCACACCCTCTGGAGTCAGCCAGGCCAGGCTTTACTGAGGATGTTGGAGGCATGAGTAATTTTGCAGCACAGTAAACTAGGGATATTTATTTTCCTCCATCATAGCTCCTCAAGTTTCCTTTCCTCACAGTGCATGTTTCTAGCCCAGGTTGATGGATGAGGTTTCTAACAAAGACCTATGACCACTTTACCATTAAGAAAATATTTGGGGTAATGAAATATCTTTTTTTTTTTTTTAACTCAGTTGCAGAGCCTAGGTGAATATTTCCAGGGAGCTATGTCACATAAATCCATAGATGCCATGTTTCCTTGCCATAAAACAACCCTAAACAACTAGGTACTTCGTGCTAAAATATTCCACAGATAAGGATTGTCTTGCTAGAAGAATCAGTTGGTTGGCTCACTGTGAGGTCTGCGAGGAGGATAATTAGACTGAAATGAGCCTGAATCTCTTGTGTTAACCCCCAAACTAAAGGAAATGAATGTGTAGAAAGCCTGTTACTTTCATTGTTGGCTTCCCAGTGAAGCAGCCTAAAGATTTTTATTAATATTAACATGCGCAGTCACTATCCCAATACAACACACTCTCTCTCTCTCAACTTAGTTAGTTTTAAGTCTTCTAAGTCTGTAAAAGTATACTTTGACATATCAGAAAAGAATTTTGTAGTCAACTTTAACATTATGAAAATAGTAATATTTAATATCTAGGATTTAATTGTGTTATGTTAATTTTTCAAGCAATTAGAAAACTAACAGTTTTCTGAAAGATAAGATCTAAAACCGTATCTTTCCTAAAGATAAGATCTAAAGGAAAAATTGACATCTTTGTATTATTGATAAAAATTGCTTAGCACACTATTCCAATAAATAATAATAATATCAACAATAAATAATAAAACACCACCCCTGGCAATATTTTATTATTGATTACAAATGAAACTAATGTGTCATTTGTTGGTGAAAATAATAAAGTGAGCAATAAGCCATTTTGAAGCAATAATAAAAGATGCAATTTTCAATTAGCTTTTTTCTGCTTTCATTTCTTCTGCGACTGAATTATTTGATATTTTATGGATTGGTTGATGTTTGCCATTGGTAGACGTTCAAAAGAAAATAAAAATAGAAGATTATTCTCTTTTGTAATGTTTGCGTTAGTAATGCTGCCTCTATTAAAAGAATCTGTAACTCCTACAATATATGAAATTGTTGGTGTGTTGATCAATCTTTGCTTCTTTGGATTTTTTCTGTTAATAGCCATCCTCCGTTTTTGGATGACAGAAGGTGGACTGGACTTTAGTCCATTCTTGATCTTTGTGTACAGAAGTGGAAAAAACCATTTGAGCTAAATGGGCCCTTCTGGCTTTAGAGCTTTGACTTAACAATTCATTAGTGATCTCTACAGTAGGTTGAGGGGCTAGTTTGTAAGACATTGAAGCATACCCTATCAACTATGCCTATTTGGTAATTTAGTCTAACCTTTGGATTTCCCACTGGTTGAGATACAATTTTGAGTGGACTTTTAGAGGAGAATTTAAAGGGTTGATAAAGACATCTCTAAAGATGACCAGGGGCTGGGCATGGTGGCTCACACCTGTAATCCCAGCACTTTGGGAGGCCAAGGTGGGTGGATCAGCTGAGGTTAGGAGTTTAAGATGAGCCTGGCCAACATGGTGAAACCCAGTCTCTACTAAAAATAAAAAAAAAATAATTATCTGGGCATGGTGGAAGGCACCTGTAATCCCAGCTACTCAGGAGGCTGACATAGAAGAATCACTTGAACCTGGGAGGCAGAGGTTGCAGTAAACTGAGACTGTGCCATTGCACTCCAGCCTGGGCAACAAGACTGAAACTTCATCTCAAAAAAAGTAAAAGAAAAAGAAACTAGGAGCAAGTTAATCACATGAATTCCATGTTGCTCAAAAGATATTGCAATCAGGAAAAGCATGAAAAATAATCTGAGCAAAAAGACAAAAAGGATCATTACATGTGTTTGCTATATAGTTCTACTCCTCTTTTCCTTGTATCTCTTTTGTATATCCACCTCGGCAATCGACTTGTACCTTTATGTTCAGATCCAAAATTATGACCTGCCCTTGAGATTATCTGACTCTTGCTCTTGGTCTCACCTATATGTTCCAATATCTTACGTAACTTTACCAAAAACAAGCAAAAATCCTCAGAGATCCTTAATTTTTTTCTTCTTATTCATGGTTCAGTAAGTGTCTGTAGAATCAAACTCTTTTGTTATACTGATTCAGTCATTTTCTCTCATTGATTTCTTCTATAATAGTCACAGACTTCAGCTTCCTGAGTCCTAAGAATTTTAATATACACGATGGAATGTTTCCCAGTGGTAATTTGTTAGGAGCAGCTACACGTTAAGTCTATTGTTGTAATTTGAGTGGAACCTTCCATCAGAGGTCTGTCCAATTCCCGAAGAAAGAACTATCTGGGTTGCTATGTTTCATGTGCAATTGCAGACAACTTTCTCTTGAATTTCCATCTGGGATGCCTTCTGTAGTCTCCATGACAAATCATGTTGTCATACATATTATTAAAGAAATTTAAGCTTTCATCCCATGAGGTCTATAGATTCCCTTGTCTGACACAAACTCCCTTATCTCCCAAAGTTCTCAATTTCTGGATGCTTCCACTTGCTGTCTGGTACTCATAAATATATATATTTTTGATATGTATTTTATTGCACTTTAGGCACTGGGGTACATGTGCAAAACATGCAGGATTGTTGCATAGGTACAAACATGGCAATATGGTTTGCTGCCTCCATCCCCTCTTCACCTATATCTGGCATTTCTCCCTGTTATCCCTCCCTAACTTCCCTACCACCTGCTGTCCCTCCCTTAGTCCCCTGCAACAGACCCCAGTGTGTGATGCTCCCTCCCTGGGTCCATGTGTTCTCATTGTTCAACACCTGGCTATGAGTGAGAACATGTGGTGTTTGTTTTTCTGTTCTTGTGTCAGTTTGCTGAAAATGATGGTTTCCAGATTCATCCATGTCCCTACAAAGGACACGAACACATCTTTTTTTTTATGGCTGCATTGTATTCCATGGCCATATTTTTTTTGTTCAGTCTAGGATTGATGGGCATTTGGGTTGGTTCCAGGTCTTTGCTATTGTAAGCAGTACTGCAATGAACATACATGTGCATGTGTGTTTATAATAGAATGATTTATAATCCTTTGGATATATACCCAGTAATGGGATTGCTGGATCAAATGGAATTTCTATTTCTAGGTCCTTGAGGAATGGCCACACTGTCTTCCACAATGGTTGAACTAATTTACACTCCCACCAACAGTATAAAAGTGTTTCCATTTCTCCACATCCTCTCCAGCATTTTTTGTCTCCAGATTTTTTAATGATCACCATTCTAACTGGCATGAGATGATATCTCAATGTGGTTTTGATTTGCATTTCTTTTTTTTTTTTTTACGGCCTTAGCCCACCTATACCCAGGTAAATGAAAAAAAAAAAAAAAAAAAAAAAAAAAAAGAGAGAGAGATGGGGCTTACTATGTTTCCCAGGCTGGTCTCAAACTCCTGGGATCAAGTAATCCTCCCACCTTCACCTCCCAAAGTGCTAAGATTACAGGTATGCACCACTGCACCAGGCCCCTGCCTAATTAAAAAAAAAAAAATCTATCTATCTATATTATTTATTTTTAAAAATATATATATACCTATATATACATATTTTGTTTGCAGATATGGAGTCTTTTATGTTGCTCAGACTGATCTCAAACTCCTGTGCTCAAGCGATCTTCCCACCTCGGCCACTCAAAGTATCGGGATTACAGGCATGAACCACCGCACTCAGCCTTATTTGGCATCTTTTAAAATAAATATTTTGAGAATTATGTAAAGATACTTCACTGATTCCATTTGTGGCTAGCTGATTCTTTGGATATGGGTGGGTCCTTAATCATAACAGTAATTCCAAATCAAAATCCTTTGTTGAATTTCTTGGCTTGTTTCATGAGGACAGCTAATTTTATGTTGTTTATATACTAAGTTGGTAAGATCAACTGTGCTAGACAGAACTGAAACCAGAGAGGGCAAGATCTTGTCTAACTTAGCGCAATCTCCTCATTTATCTTTCTTTTTTTTGTGAAAGAAAAAAAAAGGAGCAAAGGAGAGGAAGAAAGAGGAAGAAAAAGAGGGAGAGAGAACAGGAATATTGCTTTATTCTAAAAATGGTTATTAATAATGGCCGATCAATATTTTGTGTGTTTAAAGTGAAGAATGTATATTTTTGGAGAGCTCTATAAATATTTATTAAGTTTACTTGTTCTGGATCTGTGTTCAAGTCCTGGATATCCTTATTAATTTTCTGTCTCATTGAGTCTAAATCTCTTTATGGGTCTTATGTATCTGGGTGTTAAGATCATTAGCTGTTATTGTTGCATTGATCCTTTTACCACTGTATCTTTGTTGCTTTGAAATCTATTTTATCAAATGCAAGAATTGCAACTCCTGCTTTTTGTTTATTTATTTATTGTTGCTCTCCATTTGGTTGGTAAATTTTTCTCCAACCCTTTGTTTTGAGTCTTTGTGTATCTTTGGATATAAAATGGGTCTGGATGTAGCATACCGTTAGGTTTTGGCTGTATCTTTTGATTGGGGGATTTAGTCGACTTAAATTTAGGGTTACTGCCATTTGATGTTAACTGGCTATTTTATCCATTCGTTGATGTAAATTCTTCTTTATGTTGATGCTCTTTATTTTTTGGTATATTTTTAGAAAGGCTAATACTGGTGGTTGTTCCTTTCTATGTGTAATGCTTCTTTCAGAAGTTTTTGTAAAGCAGGCCCGGTGGTAATAAAATCTCTGAGTACTTGCTTGTTCATAAAAGATTTTATTTTTCCTTCAGTTGTGAAGCTTAGTTTGGCAGGATATGTAATTCTGGGCTGAAAGTTCTGTTCTTTAAGGGTGTTGAATATTGGCCCTCACTCTTTTCTGGCTTGTAGGGTTTCTGCTGAGAGATCTGCTGTAAGTCTGACAGGCTTCCCTTTGTGGGTAACCTGCCCTTTCTCTCTGGCTGCCCTTAGTATTTTCTCCTTTGTTTCAACCCTGGTGAATCTAACGATCATGTGCCTTGGGGTTGCTCTTCTTGAGGAATATCTTTGTGGTGTTCTCTGTATTACCTGGGTTGAATAGTGTCCTGCTTTGCTAGATTGGGAAAATTTTCCTGGATAATATCCCGAAAAGTATTTTCCAGCTTCGATTCATTCTCTCCATCACATTCAGGTACACCAATCAAATGTAGATTAGGTCTTTTCACATAGTCCCATATTTCTTGGAGACTTTGCTCATTCCTTTTTGTCCTTTTTTCTCTATTCTTGTCTTGTTTTATTTCATTAAGTTGGTCTTCGATCTCTGATAGCCTTTCTTCTGCTTGATCAATTCAGCTATTCAAACTTGTGCATATTTCACTAAGTTCTCGTGTTGTATTTTTCAACTCCGTTAGTTCATTTATATTCCTCTCTATATTGTCTATTCTTTTTAGCATTTCGTCAAACCTTTTTTCAAAGTTCTTAGTTTCTTTACATTGGGTTATAACAAGTTCTTTTAACTCCCAGAAGTTTCTTATCATCCACCTTCTGAAGCCTACTTCAGATAATGGAACACAGTCCTTTTCCATCAGGGCTTGTTCCGTTGCTGATGAGGAACTGCAATCCCCTGTAGAGGGAGAAGGGTTCTGATTTTGGGTATTCTTGGCCTTTTTAGGCTGGTTTCTTCCCTTTATTATAAATTTATCCATCTGTCGTCTTTACAATTACCACCTTTCTAATTAGGTTTCTGAGTGGATGTCCAATTTATTGATTCCCAGTGCTGGGATCTGAGCGACCCACTGCGCCGGCCAAAATAGCAGCGATAAGACTGATTTGCATTTTTTTAATGACCAGTGATGATGAGCATTTTTTTTCATATGTTTGCTGGCTTCATAAATGTCTTCTTTTGAAAAGTGTCTGTTCATATCCTTCACCCACTTTTGAATGGGTTTGTTTGTTTTTTTCTTGTAAATCTGTTTAAGTTCTTTGTAGATTCTGGATATTAGCCCTTTGTCAGATGGGTAGATTGCAAAAATTTTTTCCCATTCTGTTGGTTGCTGGTTCTCTCTAATGATTGTTTCTTTTGCTGTGCAGAAGCTCTGGAGTTTAATTAGATCCCATTTGTCTATTTTGGCTTTTGTAGCCAATGCTTTGGTGTTTTAGTCATGAAGTCCTTGCATATGCCTATGTCCTGAATGGTTTTGCCTAGGTTTTCTTCTAGGGTTTTTATGTTTTCAGGCCTTATGTTTAAGTCTTTAATCCATCTGTAGTTAATTTTAGTATAAGGTGTCAGAAAGGGGTCCAGTTTCTGTTTTTTTGCACATGGCTAGCCAGTTTCCCAACACCATTTATTAAACAGGGAATCCTTTCCCCATTGCTTGTTATGGTCAGGTTTGTCAAAGATCAGATAGTTGTAGATGTGTGGCATTGCCTCTGAGGCCTCTGTTCTGTTCCATTGGTCTAGATCTCTGTTTTGATACCATTACCATGCTGTTTTGATTACTGTAGGTTTGCAGTATAGTTTGGAGTCAGGTAGCGTGATGCCTTCAACTTTGTTCTTTTTGCTTAGAATTGTCTTGGCTATGTGGGCTCTCTTTTGGTTCCATATGAAGTTTAAGGTGTTTTTTTTTCCAGTTCTGTGAAGAGGATCATAGGTAGCTTGATGGGGATAGTGTTGAATGTATAAATTACTTTGGGCAGTATGGCCATTTTGACGATACTGTTTTTTCTTAACCATGAGCATGGAATGTTTTTCCATCTGTTTGTGTCCTCTCTTACTTCCTTGAGCAGTGGTTGGTAGTTCTCTTTGAAGATGTCCTTTACATCCTTTGTTAGTTGTATTCCTAGGTATTTTATTCTCTTTGTAGCAATTGTGAGTGGCAGTTCATTCTTGGTTTGGCTCTCTTTAAGTCTGTTATTGGTGTATAGGAATGCTTGTGATTTCTGCACACTGATTTTGTATCCTGAGACTTTGCTGAAGTTGCTTATCAGTTTCAGGAGATTTTGGGTTGACATGATGGGGTCTTCTAAATATACAATCATGTCGTCTGCAAATAGAGACAATTTGACTTCCTCCTTTCCTAATTGAATATCCTTTATTTCTTTTTCTTGCCTGATTGCTCTGGCTAGAACTTCCAATACTATATTGAATAGGAGTGGTGAGAGAGGGCATTTTTGTCTAGTGCCAGATTTCAAAGGGAATGCTTCTAGTTTTTGCCCATTCAGTATTATATTGGCTGTGGGTTTGTCATAAATAGCTTTTATTATTTTGAGATACGTTTTATCGATACCTAGTTTATTGAGAGTTTTTAGGATAAAGCGCTGTTGAATTTTGTTGAAGACCTTCTCTGCATCTATTGAGATAATCATGTGTTTTTTGTCTTTGGTTCTGTTTATGTGGTGAATTACGTTTATAGACTTGCATATTCAGCCTTGCATCCCTGGGATGAAGCCTACTTGATCGTGATGGGTAAGCTTTTTGATGTGCTGTTGCAATCAGTTTGCGAGTATTATGTTGAAGATTTTTACATCTATGTTCATCATGGATATTGGCCTGAAGTTTTCTTTTCTTGTTGAACCGCTGCCAGGTTTTGGTATCAGGATGATGCTGGTCTCATAAAATGATTTGGGAAGGATTTCTTCTTTTTCGATTGTTTGGAATCGTTTCAGAAGGAATGGTACTAGCTCCTCTTTGTGTGTCTGGTAGAATTCAGCTGTGAACATATCTCGACTTGGGCTTTTTTTTTTGGTTGGTGGGCTATTAATTGCTGCCTCAGTTTCAGCCCTTGTTATTGATCTATTCAGGGTTTCGACTTCTTTCTGGTTTAGGCTTGGGAGGGTGCAAATGTCCAGGTAATTTATCCATTTCTTTCAGGGTTACTGGTTTATGTGCATAGAGTTGTTTTTAGTAATCTCTGATGGTAGTTTGTATTTCTGTGGAATCTGTAGTGATATCCCCTTTATCGTTTATTATTGCATCTATTTGATTTTTCTTTCTTTTCCTTTTTACTAATCTGGCTAGTGGTCTGTCTATTTTGTTGATCTTCTCAAAAAACCAGCTCCTGGATTTATTAATTTTTGGAAGGTTTTTTTCTGTCTCTATCTCCTTCAATTCTGCTCTGATTTTAGTTATTTCTTGTCTTCTCCTAGCTTTTTCATTTTTTTGATCTTGCTCCTCTAGCTCTTTCAATTTTGATGATAGGTTGTTAATTTTAGATCTTTTCTTACTTCTCATGTGGGCACTTATTGGTATAAATTTCCTCTCAACACTGCTTTAAATGTGTCCCGGAGATTCTGGTAAGTTATGTCTTCATTCTCATTGGTTTCAAAGAACGTCTTTATTTCTGCCTTCATTTCATTGTTTATCCAGTCACTATTCAAGAGCCAGTTGTTCAGTATCCGTGAAGTTGTGCAGTTCTGAGTTAGTTTCTTAATTCTGAGTTCTAATTTGATTGAACTGTGAGTTTGATGGGCTTCCGTTTGTGGGTAACCTGACCTTTCTCTCTGGCTACCCTTAGCATTTTTTTCTTCATTTCAACCCTGGTGAATCTAACAATTATGTACCTTGGGGTTGCTCTTCTTGAGGAGTATCTTTGTGGTGTTCTCTGTATTTCCTGGACTTGTATATTGGCCTGGCTTGCTAGATTGGGGAAGTTCTCCTGGATAATATCCTGAAGAGTATTTTCCAGCTTAGATTCATTCTCTCCCTCATATTCAGGTACACCTATCAAATGTAGATTAGGTCTTTTCACATAATCCCGTATTTCTTAGTCTTTGTTCATTTCTTTTGACTCTTTTTTCTCTAATCTTGCCTTCTTGTTTTATTTCATGGAGTTGATCTTCAATCTCTGATATCCTTTCTTCTGCTTGGTCGGTTTGGCTTTTGAAACTTGTGTATGCTTCACGAAGTTCTCATGCTGTGTTTTTCAGCTCCATCAAGTCATTTATATTCTTCTCTAAGCTGTTTATTCTCGTTAGCATTTTGTCAATCCTTTTTTCAAGGTTCTTAGTTTCTTTGCATTAGGTTAGAATATGTTCTTTTAGCTCAGAGAATTTTGTTATTACCCACCTTCTGAAGCCTGTTTCTTTCAATTCATCACACTTATTCTCCGTCCAGCTTTGTTCTTTTGCTGGTGATGAGTTGTGATCCCTTGTAGGAGGAGAGACATTCTGGTTTTGGGTGTTTTCATCCTTTTTGTGCTGGTTTCTTCCCATCTTTGTGGGTTTTTCTACCTGTGGTCTTTATAGTTGGTAATTTTTGTATTGGGTCTCTGGGTGGACATCCAGTTTGTTGATGATGAAGTTACTTCTTTCTGTTTTTTAGTTTTCCTTCTAACAGTAGGCCCCTCTGCTGTAGGACTGCTGGAGGTCTACTCCAGGCCCTGCTTGCCTGGGGATCACCTGCAGTGGCTGCAGAACAGTAAGTGTTGCTGCCAGTTTCTTCTTCTGTTATCTTCATCCCAGAAGGATATCTGCCAATGTCAGCCTGAGCTTTCCTTTATGAGTTGACTCTTTAGATATATGGGGTTCAGGGAGCTGCTTGAGGAGACAATCTGTTCCTTATAGGAGCTCAAGTGCTGAGCTGTGAGCTTCTTTGTTCTGTTCAGAGCTGCTGGGCACATACATTTAAGTCTGCTGCAGCTGACCTCATAACTGCCTTTTTCCTCAGGTGCTCTGTCTCTGTAAGGTGGGGCTTTATTTATAAGTTCCTGATGTGCTGTTACCTTTTTTCAGAGCTGCCCTGCCCAGCAAGGAGATAGCCTAGTCACAGTCTGCCAGCAGAGGGGTTGCTGAGCTGCCATGGGCTCTGCCCAGCTGTTGTGTGAACTTCCTTGTGGTTTTGTTTATAGAGGTATAGTTAGAACTGCCTTGGTAATGGTAGTCTGCCTCAGTAATGGTGGACTGCCTTGGTAATAGCATATTGCCTTGGTAATGGTGGACTGCCTCAGTAGTCATGGACTGCCTTGGTAATGGTGGAAGGTCTTCCCCTAACAGACCTGGACAGTCCCGGGTCCAGTCACACTTGCTGTGAAACTCTCAATCCAGAGCATTTCAGATTGGTGGTCTTTGTGGGGTTGGGACTCATCGAGCCAGATCACCTGGCTCCCTGTTTCAGCCCCCTTTTTTACAGTTGAATGGGCAGCTCTGTCTCTCAGGCATTCCAGGCATCATTTGAAACAACCACCCAGATTTGTGCACCAGCTGAAACAGCCATGCTGGAAACTTGTGATGCTTTTCAGCCTGGGAATCTCCTGGTCTGTGGGCAGTAATAACTTGTTTGGAAATGTGGTGTTCTCACTGGGAACTGTACTCCAGAGCTGTTCCTATTTGGCCATCTTGGATCAAGACCACTCATAAATATTTTGACAAAATTATTCTCACCCTAAACACTTTTTGAACATTTCCTTTACTTTCCTTTTCTCATTGAAAGCTTGGCCCTTCCTTGGGGGGTAAAAATTTGTTGGCAGTATCCTTTAACAGAGACAGTCTCTTTTTCAATTTTCTCATCCCCAGGACTAGAGGTGGCATGGTATCTTTTTGCCTGCTGACAGCCTCCTCCAGAATATCCTCTTTTAAAAAGACCAGCTTTGAAGCTCATGACATTGCCATGTGGCCATGTCATTTTCCCTCTCCCTCCAAGGGTCAGTCATTGAAGGAATGTATTGTTTGTTGAAAATTTTAGCATGGGATTCACAGACAGTACTTTTGTTTTAGTAACTGAGGATTTAAAAATTCATGGGGTTTTAACCTCGTGTACATATTGACATCTTGGGGAGATTTACAAAATAATAAAGCCTGCTCTGGTTCCCCAGAGAGATTTAGATTCTGTGACTTGGGCTCTGCGTTTGGAAGTTCCCCAACCGAACATAATGCATAGCCAGGATTGAAAACTACACACATAAATGGTCTTTTCAATACGTTGGTATTTCCGTTTCTTGATCTCTTGAATGGTTTTCCTTGTTCCTAACTCTGACGTGCATTCCCATATTCTCAACCTTCTCATTACTGACAACAAAAAACACAGACAATTTTTCCAATGCCTTTGTATTTCCATTTCTTTCTGGCATGCATGCCCATACACTCCACGTTCTCGTCACTCAAAACTCTGACACCAGTTTAAATGATTTGCATCCTCTAATTACCATTTATCACTTTTCATTTCTGTTCCTCACACTGACAGTCTTTATCTCTGCTAAGACTGAAACTTACTGTTTTTTGTTTGATTTTTACCATTTCATTGCTATCTGTTGCCCTGTTCCTGTTCTTATGGCCACCCTTACCTATCTTCAATGACATGTACCATCATCATATTCCTTGCTTGCCTTCACCTATGACTCCCTTTACCCTCTGGAAAGAAGCCTCACTTGAAAAAAAGAAAAAAAATATATGGTGACTGATTGGTATTTTATTATACAGGATAGACTAGCTGATGCTGCAGTAACAAAAATCGTATACTAATTCACAGTCCCTTAAGGTAGCAAGGGTACATTTCTAACCCTTGACAACTCTTCAGAGAAGCTATTTTCCATGCAGATGGCAGTGTTCCTAATTTGTAGCTCAACAGTCAGGAACAGGTGGCCTTCTTAGTGTATGCAGGAAAAGAATGAAAATGGAATAACTCCACTTAGAATTGGTTGTGTGTATTTCATTAGTGAGATATAGGTGAATGATCTCACTCAACAGCCAGGAGCCTGAGATATGCAATCTCTATATGGCTGGAGGGGATGACAATCCTTTATTGATGGGTACTAGTAATTTTCAGGAATTTGGAGGGGAATTACAGAGCATATTATCAATTTTTTAAAACTATCCTACTTTATTCTAGATTGGGGGTAACAGGCAATAACAATATATTATTAGGTGACACAGTGAATTGACTTCTCTATTAATCCCTCAATTATTTTTAAATTTCAATAGTTATCAGGGAAAAGGTGGTGTTTTGTTGTGTGGAAAAGTTCTTTAGTAGTGATTTCTGAGATTTTGCTGCACCCACCAATCCAGCAGTGTACACTGTACTCAATGTGTGGTCTTTTACCCTCACCCCCTTTCCACCCTTCTCCCCAAGTCTCCAAAGTTCATTATATCATTCTCATGCCTTTGCATCCTCATAGCTTAGCTCCCACTTGCAAGTGAGAACATATAATATTAAGTTTTCCATTCCTAAATTACTTTACTTAGAATAATGTTCTCCAACCCCATCCAGGTTGCTGCAAATGCCATTATTTTGTTCCTTTTATGGCTTAATAGTATTCCATTATATGTGTGGTGTGTGTGTGTGTGTGTGTGTGTGTGTATACATATATATATGTACATATATATGTATATACATATATATATTTATATATATATATAAAACATTTTCTTTATCCACTTGTTGGTTGATGGGCATTTAGGCTGGTTCCATATTTTTGCAATTGTAAATTTTGCTACTGTAAATATGCATGTGTAAGCATCTTTTTTTAGATAGACACTGACTTGTTTTCCTCTGGGTAGACACCCAGTAGAGGGATTGGTGGATCAAATGGTAGTTGTGATGGTTAATACTGAGTTCAACTTGATTGGATTGAAGAATGCAAGGTATTGTTTCTGGGTGTGCCTGTGAGGGTGTTGCCAAAGGAGACTAACATTTGAGTTGGTGGACTGGGAGAGGCAGACCCACCTCATTCTAGGTGGGCACCATCTAGTCAGCCTCCAGTGCAGCTAGGATAAAAGCAGGCAGAGGAATGTGAAAGAACTAGACTGGCTGACTTTTCTGGCCTCCATTTTCGCCTGTGCTGGATGCTTCATGCCCTCAAACATTGGTCTACAGCTTTTGGACTTTTGGACTTATAGCAGTGATTTGCCAGGGACTTCAGGCCCTCAACCGCAGACTGAAAGCTGCACTGCTAGCTTCCCTAATTTTGAGCTTTGGGACTCAGACTGGCTTCCTTGCTCCTGAGCTTGCAGATGGCCTATTGTGGAATTTCACCTTGTGATCGTGCAATTCAATATTCCTTAATAAATTCCCTTCATATCTACATCTATCCTGTCAGTCCTATCTCTCTAGGGAACCCTGACTAATACAGTAGTTCTTTTAGTTCTTTAAGGACTCTCCACACTGTTTTCCACAGTGGTTGTACTAGTTTACATTCCTGCCATCAATGTGCAAATATCCCCTTTTCACCATATCCATGCCAACATCTGTTATTTTTTTATTTTGACCACAGTATGATTGAGCCCATTTTCATGATCGGCAGTTGAAGGTTAGAGTTGCTATTAAATTCATTCAGACTGCACTACCATTGAGAATGATGAGATGTGAATAAAGGTTTGCCTTATAATCACCATGAGTTTTACTCTTATAGCAAAAGAATAATTCATCCCAGAACAGAATGCCACATCTGGACTAGAGGTGTGATTTGAAGACTAGCATTATGTTCCCTATTTGTGCATTCATTGGTGATAAGGACTTAAATTTTTAACATCTTCAGAACTGACTTAAGCTCCTGGTTGTTACATCCTGAACAAATTTGTATATTTGAGTTGTCTTCCTGACCAAGAAAGCCATCTGAGTTTGTGGTTCTGCACTTTAACCTCTATAAAGCACAATCACCTAAGTTGCAATTACCCAAGGCAAGCTTATTTTGGTGGAATATCAGTCTTGTCTGCTGCCTAGCTTTAAAACAAGGACCTCTACAATTAACTGTTTAATCTCTTGCCAACCAGGTGAAAAAGTACAATAAAAACTGATGACTTATTTTGTTTCTTAAGACCTTAATCCTGCAAATATTAGACTAGGCATGGCAGACAAGCCTTGAATAAATCAGTGAAAAAAATTTCATTTAAATGACCAGTATCCTCTGCTTGGTCTGCTGATCTTAGTGAACTGATGTTACCCTTTCCAATAAATAATGTTTCAGAATTATGAGTGCTTTATTCTGTTGATCTCTTCCCTCCAAGGAGCAGAATGGGTGTCAGGGAGCATCTACTTAATGCTGGAACTGTGCTCTGTCTGGATTTAGCTTCCAGCTTCAGATGCATTTTGGTTTTAATTGTGTTTAGTTTTTAATGACTACAAACAAAGCCCAGCCATAATAAAATTCATCTACCATTGCATCTGAGGGAAAGGTGCTCCAAAAATCAATTGCAGTTAGTTAAAACATCATCAGTCGCGTTAAATAGATCACTAACTATAGTTCCAATTCTCCTCCTTGCAGTCTTGTCTCAGGAAATTGTTTGGAAATGCATATTCAGACCTTTAAGGTCGTGATCTGGGACACTATGTAACCCTGGATTGAACGAGTATTTTAAATGACCATACCTAGTATCCAAAATATTCTGTTTCATGAAACATTGGCAAAGAACTGGTGTAGGGAGAAGGAGCTTGGGGGATTAATGCATCTTGATTAGAAAACAATAGGCAGAGCATCAAACTTCTTTTCCTGGTATTCTGAACATGGTTTTGAGTTTTTCCTCTCATTTTTCCAGAATAAGGAATTCCATAACTTACTGATGGGTGGATTCTTTTTACCAGCTACATGATCACAGTACGTTCATAATCCCAATGCTCCCCTTTTCTTATCTGTTAATAAGATTACAATGCATCCATCATGAGGCTACAATTAGGTGATGCAAGTAGAGCGAGTGGCAGAAAGCTTCTATAGAGAAATTCCCCCCAAAGACATTGGCTGTTATTATTATTTCATCCTCCCTGCAGCACCATTCTAAGAAATCATGGAACAAAATTAGCTACCCAGGTTTACAGGTAATTCAGTCTGATCGTGCACATCAAGCCATTTCAAAAGCATAGAAATAAAAGCTTACCAGTTGATGGAACATGCTGAATACAGAAAAGTATAGTGCTTCATCTGCTGATGCATTGATCTTCCAGATAAATAGCAATGGTGAATCCCTGTATAGGGTTAAGATACTTTTCACGTAGAAAATTCCATCTACTAAGTGTGGTTGAACCTCAAAAAACATGTTTGATATTGATTCTTGAATAGAAACTCTGAATATACTGCTTAATGCCTGTGAGACTTACTGCGAATGTATTTATGTGTTCTTACAGGAGTTAAATGTCAGGATTTCAAGGTTATGCCAATGGCTGTCCACATGGATTCTAAAATTGATTCTTACTCATCTGTTTTTTCATTTTCCAGTCAGAAAATAAGAATTTAATTCACAAGTGTGACGTTGTAATTAAGAACACTTTCTAATCCCAGGTCTAGCTCTTACCCTCTTTGTCACCATTGGCAAACTAAAGATCTTCAAGATCCCTCACCTGAAAGGTGAAAATGAAAAATGTGTTCCACATAACTCTTTGGGATATTATGAATATAAAATGACTGATTGCATGTGAGATGGTTTTATGAATTATAAAGTGCTATGAAATGTAAGGATCTTGAATTCACTACAAAAGATACAAGTGGAGCATGTCTTCGCTTTTCTCCCAATATATTTGGATTTCCTGATCCATTATTCCTGGACTGTTTTGCTCCTCTACTTTTTAGCCTACCAACCAGAAAGTCCTAAAGTTGGAAGAACCAGCTCTTCTTAAATTGCCCCTGAAGTTGCTGGAGAAAAGCAACATACCAAATGGTCTAACTTTAAATTATAACAGTGACCTGTAAGGTAGACTGTGGTACTGCCTAGAAGTCCTAGTATATTATCCCTCTCAATTTTCCCAATCCCACGCAAGACAACTCTGCATTTTATCCTTTCTCTTTAAACTTTTAAAGCCTGCTTGTGCTCTTGAAACTTGGCTAATGACCTCGCTTTGCATTTCTCTAAGGAAAAAAAAGAAGCATATTGGAGGGAACTCGTACATTGCATTAGTCTATTCTTACACTGCTATAAAGACTTAGCCGAGACTGGGTAATTTATAATGAAAATAGGTTTCATCAGCTTGTGGTTCTGTGGGCTGTACAGGCTTTTGCTTCTGGGGAGGCCTCAGGAAACTTACAGTCGTGGTGGAAGGCAAAGGGGAAGGAAGCATATTTTCACTTGGCTGACAGGAGAGAGAGAGAGTGGAAATGCATTACACATTTCAAACAAGCAGATATTGTGAAAACTCACTCATGATACAGCACTAGAAGGATGGTCCTAAACCATTAGAAATTACCCCCTTATCCAATCACCTCCCACCAGGCCCCACCTCCAGCGTTGGAAACTACAATTCAACATGAGATTTGGATGAGGACACAGAGAAAAACCATACCACCTATGGTATCACATCTATGGGTATTCACCTTGATGAAATAGTTAATGTAGTGGGTCTGTTTTACTTAATTCTTGCTTATCTCTGTAGCTTTGACAATGACCCTTGATCAAACTATAAGAACAACAATAGTGGAATGTCCAGATATGTATTTGGTGTATTAGTCAGGGTTCTCTAGAGAAACAAAAACAAATAAGATATATATATATATATATATATATATATATATATATATATATATATATAAAGGTGTTTATTATAGGGGATTGACTTACATAGCTAGAGGTTGAGACATTCCACATCCTGCCTTCTGCAAATTGGAAGTCCAAGAAAGCTCATGGTATAGTTTCAGTCTAATTAAAATGACTGAGAGCAGAAGACAGATGTACCAGATTCAGAGGAGAAAGTAAATTTGTCCTTCCTTCACCTTTTATTTTTATTTTTTAATTCAGGCCCTCAATGGATTGAATGATGCCAACCTACATTGGTGAGAGCAATCTTCTTTATTCAATCTACTGACTCAAATGTTAATCTCCTCTGGAAACACCCTCACGAACACATCCAGAAATAAATGTGTTTCCAGCGATTTGGGCAGCACTTAGCTCAGTCAGATTGACTATCACACTAAGAAAAGATGTTATTCTACATGCTCATACAGTGGGTCTGGATGAACCTGGCTGTCAACGTTATTTGCTGTAAATATGAAGGTTTGCAATGTGAGCCTTGTGTGGGTTTTGGGCTCAGCACCATGGCTAGTCATCTAAGAGTATGTACCTATGTGAGTAGCCTTCTTTTATAATTCTGAACCCTGGGACTCGAGTTAGATTCCCTGGATTCGTGGAGATCTTGCACACATCTCTAAGGTTTACACTAGAGAGTGTGACCATCACAGAAAAGGAGAAGGAAGAGTCAGAAAATTACGTGACTTTCCCGGCGTTTGTCTACAAATGTATTTTTCCTGTTGTTCCTTTCTAAAATACTCACTCTACTTGGACACTCGGCCTTATCTTCTCTCATCTACACAAGGATGATGCATCTCTTATATTCTCTCTCTTTCCTCCATGGATAACCTTTTCCATCATCAATATTTGTTTTGTTTTCCAGACAGGGTCTCATGGTGTCACCTAGGCTGGAGTGCAGTGGTGCAATCATAGCTCACTGCAGCCTCAAACTCCTAGGCTCAAGTCATCCTCTTGCCTCATCCTCCCAAGTAGCTGGGACTCTAGGTGTGTAACACCATTCCCAGCTAATTTTTTTTTAATTTTTTTTTAGAGATGGGATCTCACTATGTTGTTCAGGCTAGTTTTAAACTAGCCATAGGCAATCTTCCTGTCTCAGCTTCCCAAAGGGTTAGGAATACAGGCATGATCCATTGTGGCTGGCCATTCCATTATTAATCTTTAAGTTGATCATTCCATCAATTTAAAACACACTGAAATATAAACTACCTTAAAACAAACATACACACAAACCATCTAGACCCTGCAAAACTCATAGCTTCACTTCAGTAATGCCCAGCATCTCTCTTCAACTATACTCACCATCTTTAATTTCCTGCTATTCTTTGGGAATCTACTTCAATAAGATTTTCCTTCTTAATTTTGTTCAGAGACCAATATCACCTAGGCCACTAGTGACTCTTTGGTGACAGATCCAGTAGTCACTTGTATAATTTCAACATACTTGTTCTTCCAGCTCCATTTGAAGTAGGTAACAATTTCCTTACCTGTTCCCTGAAATGATGCTATTTCTTGGACTTCCTTTTAGCTCAATGGCAACTCCTTTCTCTGTATTTTTGGTATTTTTCTGAATTTCCCTTAAAGGCTAACATTTGGAGAGTTCCAGAGCTCAGTTTTAGGGTGAGCTCATCTTTTTGTACATTCACTCTGTGTTTGATATCATCTTGTTCTAAAGTACTAAATAGCTTTTATTTCTTGCTAATGCCTGCATTTATGTCTGGATCAATGTTTCTTTTCCTTTCCCAGATCTTGGCAGAAAACTCCAAAGTTTTATATCCCACCACCAATTTGCCACTTACATGGAGATACATTATTGATATCTCCAGATATTTTAAAAATCTGTCTGTCCATTTATTTAGGCAATTATTTATTTATTTACTTATTTATTTTTGATACATAACAGTTGTATATATTTTGGGAGTGCATGTGATATTTTGATGCAGGTATACAATGTATAATGATCCAATCAGGGTAATTGAGGTAACCATCGCCTCAAACATATATTATTTTGTTTTGCTGAGTAGATTTTAAATCTTCTCTTCCAGCTATTTAAAAATATACTGTAAATTATTGATAACTGTTGTCCCCCTACTGTGCTATTAAACACTAGAACTTCTTATTTTTTCTAGGAAATTGTATTTTTATTTTATTTTTTTAGAGAATGAGTTCTACACTGACCTCCAGGTTGGAGTGCAGTGGTGCAATTGTAGCTCACTGCAGCCTCAGACTCCAGGGTTCAAGCGATCTTTCCACGTCATTTATCCTTCTAAGTAGCTGGGACCATGCCATGCTCAGCCAAACTTTATTTTTTATTTTTTATTTTTTTTGTAGAGACAGAGTCTTCCTGTGTTGCTTAGTCTGATCTCAAACTCTTGGTCTCAAGCAATGGTCGTGTTTCAGCCTCCTAAAGTGCTGAGTCTACAGGCACGAACCACCTCACCTGGCTCCTAACTGTATTTTTGTGCTCGTTATCTCAAGGTCATTTAAAATTTCCCTAAGTGATACAGTTTTGTGGAGAAGATCCTTCACATCTGTCATTATATTCGTTCCTAGGTATATGGTGTTTTTAAGATGTTGGAAGCATCCCCTTACAAAATTCATTTTGCTATTTGTTCCTGGCTGTGTTCATATCAGCAGGTGTGCAATGAACTGAGCTGTTTTGCTGGAGTAGGAGGTGTAGCTGCGTGATGCTGATCCCTAATTGAACATCTCTGGATGAAATTGTTTGAGCCCTACCTCTCCCCTGAATTTGGTACCAAAATACTTCCCACCTAAACAGAAAATTTGCACTGTTACTCTAACAGTTGAGTAGACTAAAAGTCTTTCTTCTGTCCTTTTATGAATAACCCACACTCAAGTCTATAAACTTACTCTATCTGTTCGCCTTTCAAAATATATACAGAACAAATATTTTCCAGTGCCAGAATCCTGTCCTTTTTCATACCCCGTCCTCTTTTCCACCTCTAGTTATGATAACCTCACATAAGTCTTTGCTGTTATTCTTGTCCTCCTTCAGTCTGTAGTTGGAGTGATCTTTTTAACAACCAAATAAGGGGAACACCTCTACTTTTCTTAAAGCCCTCTGAGGATTCCCATCTCACCAGAGTAGAATCAAATCATTAGAAATCCTACAAGACCCTCATCCACCTCTCTTCCCATTCTCTCCAATTTCTTTCTGTCAATTCCATTTTCTGTGTTCCAGTCACTCTTTTGCCCACATTTCCTCAAACATCATAATCCCACTGCCATGATTAGGAATTTTGTCTTTGCCATTTCTGTTCCTTTGTTTTTGCATGTTCTTCCCAGCAGCTATCAACGTTGTGTGCTTTCTCACTTCCTTCAAAATATAACATTTTCAGAGAGGTATCCAAAACTACTTTCTACAAAAGTTCTCCTTGACTTGCTACTCTCAATATTGTGGTTTTTCTTTCCAATTATTACCATTACCTGACTAAAGACATATTTACTTGCTCATTACCATTCTTCCCCTACTAAAAAGTAAGTTTCATAAAAGATGAGATTTATTTGTTTTGTATGATATAGTATCTCAAATGCTTAGGAGCGTAGTTAACCTATAAAATTGTACTGTGGTTGGTGCAAAAGTAATTGTGTTTTCTTATTGCAAAAATATGGAACCAGCCTAAATGCCCATCAACCAATGAGTGGATAAAGAAACTGTGGTGTATATTCATACAATGAAATACTACTTAGTCACAAAAAGCAATGAGTTAATGGCATTTGCAGGGACCTGGATAGAATTGAAGACTATTATTCTAAGTAACTCTGTAATGGAAAACCAAACATCGTATGTTCTCACTCATAAGCAGGAGCTAAGCTATGAGGAGGCAAAGGCGTAGACTGATAGAATAGACTGTGGGTACTAGGGGGAAAGAGTGGGAGGGAGTGAGGGATAAAAAAGCTACAAATTTGGTTCAGCACAGGGGAGAAACAGGAAGTGTATTCCACACAGGGAAGACAGGAAGTGTGTCACACACAACAGAGAAACAGAAGGTGTGTGCTGCACGAGGGAGAAACAGGAAGTGTGTCATGCACAAGGGAGGAATAGAAAGTATGTCCTGCACAGAGGAGAAACAGGAAGTATCTTTGTCTCAGGAGAGTAACAGGAAGAGTGTTCTGCACAAGGAAGACACAGGAAGTGTGTAAAGCAGAGGGGCAACAAAGAAAGTGTGTCCTGCAAAGAGGAGGAATAGAAAGTGTGGCCTACACAAGAAAAGAACAGAAAGTGCATCCTGCATGGGGGAGACACAGGAAGTGTATGCTGCACAGAAGAGGAACAGGAAGTGTGTCTGTCTCAGGAGAGTAACAAGAAGTGTTTCCTGCACAGGGAAGAAAGAGAAAGTGTGTCGTGCACATGGCAATAACAAAGAATGTGTCATGAACAGAGGATGAACAGAAAGTGTGTGCCACACAGGAGAGAAACAGGAAGTGTGTCCTCTACAGGGAAGAACAGGAAGTGTGTCGTGAACAGAAGAGACACAGAAAGTGTGTCCTGCACAGCAGAGAAACAGGATGTGTGTAATGTACAGAGGAGAAACAGAAAGTGTTGCTACACTGAGACAAAACAGGAGTGTCATTCACAGGGGAGGCACAAAAAGTGTGTCTTGCACAGGGGAGAAACAGGAAGTGCATTATGCACATAGAACTAACAAAAAATGTGTCATGCACAGAGGAGGAATGAAAGATGTGAGCTACAGTGGAGTGAAACAGGAAGAATGTCATGCACAGGAGAGACAAAGGAAGTGTGTCCTGCACTGGGAAAAAACAGGAAGTGTGTCCTGCACGGGGGAGATACAGAAGATATGTTCTGTATACTGGAAGAACAGAAAGTGTGTACTGCACAGAGAAGAAACAGAAAGTGTGTACTGCACAGAGAAGAAACAAAGTATGTCCTCCACAGGGAAAACACAAGAGATGTGTCATGCATATGGGAGTAACAGAAAATGTGTCATGCATAGAGGAGGAACAGAAACTGTGTGCTACACAGGGGAGAAACAAGAAGTGTGTCCTGCACAGGAGAGACACAGGAAGTGTGTCATTCACAGAGGAGAAACAAAGTGTGTGGTACACTGAGGAGAAACAAGAAGGGTAACATAAACAGAGGAAGCACAGGAAATGTGTCTTGCACGGGGGAGAAACAGGAAGTGGGTCCTGCAAAGAGGAAAAACAGGAAGTGTGTCCTGCACAGTGATGAAACAGGAAGTATGTCCTACACGCTGGAGGAAAAGGAAATGTGTTCTGCACATTGGAGAAACACCAAGTGTACTATGTACAGAAAATGAACAGAAAGTGTGTGCTGCATAAGGAAGAAACAGGAACGGTGTCATGCACAGGAGAGAAACACGAAGTGTATCCTGCACAGGGGGGAAACATGAAGTGTGTCGTGCACAGAGGAGAAGCAGAAAGTTTGTCTTGCACAGGAGATACAGGAAATGTGTCCTGCACAGCAGACAAACAGGAAGTTTGATACCAGATGGGGTGATACAGTGAGACCCCATCTCTACAACAAATAAACAAAAGTTGGCCAGGTGTTGTGGCACAAGGTTGTAGCTCTAGCTACTCGGGAGGCTAAGGTGTGAGGATCACTTGAGCCTGGGAGATCAAAACTGCAGTGAGCTGCGATTGCACCACTGCACTCCAGGCTGGATGACAGAGCAAGACTTGGTCTCTTAAAAATAAAGTCTACATAGATTCTTGAAATTATTGCAGTAACCAAATTGATTGCTTAGACCAGAAAACTGATCTGGTCATTGAAATTATTGTAAAGTTTATTTTGTATATGAGCACAACAATCTTAAAGGAAAACCAGCAAAATGAAAAGTGTGTGTGTCTTTGTTTAATCTCTTTACTTTCATTGTTAAAATCACCTTTTTACATGAAAGAGTCTGATCTTATACTGCAGGGCATTGTTTATGTGAGTGACAGTGACTAAAAGTTGCTTCATTTTAAAAAGGAAAAACAAAACCTTTATCCATATACACATTGGAATAAGCTGACCAAGTATAGTGCTGTTGGTAGCACAAATCTTTACCTTCTTCCTTGTTTTGGATAATAGGTTTTACATTATTTTAAGAGCAAAACATGTTTGTTTTGCCTTTACTACAAAACCAATTTGCTTTACAACATTTGCTAAATAGTCTGAAGCAAGTATAATTTGCTAAGTTAGCTCATTTACTGAGATTGAGTGATCTTGTGGCATTTGCCAATGTTTTTGAGCCCATTTTATACCTGACAGGTGATGTGAATTCCAAAAAGCTCCTAAGTGGTTTATAATGAGGGGTTTAATACACGTAGTATACTGAAATCATTGCTAATTCAAAATTTGCCTAAAATTAAACCATAAAATTTGAATTAACAAGTAGTCTAGATGAAAGCAATAAAATACAAGGGTATTTCTTTGAATGTTTATAGCATATTATAAATCATTTTCTCTTCATTTTAAGAATATGAAGACAATATATATGAAAAGAATTTAAATGATGTTATAACATCAAAGAAGCCAGCAGAGTGTATTTTCAGGGAGTTATTAATACAATGTATTGATGTATAGGCTTCCTTTCAAAGACCAATATTTTTTATATCATTTCTATGTGTTTGATAGTTGTATATTTATCTAGATCAATAGGTTATTTTTTCTTGAACAATGTTGACATTAAATGTTAGTGACTATTATGGGGTGCTCACTTTGAACTAAGTTCTGAAAAATAAGTACTTAAGTGAATGTCACGTCAGCTTATCAAGGAGCTACCAATAGCCTCAATTCATGGGAAAACCCAAGATGGGTTTCCAAAAAGTACTACAAGATGTTGGGAAGCAAAAAGCATTTCTGCCATTAGGATGTTTGAGGAATCCTGCTAAATGTGGCTATCTTAATTTGTATGCCTCTGAATTTTGTGGATTTCTTTCTCAATGTCGTACAGACCACTGAACTTTTGAAAACATCAGTCAAGTTCATTATATCTGTACCACCATTATCTTATTTTCTTTTATACATTCTTGCTTTGGTGAGTTTTTGTATGTGCTTGTTTGAGGCAGAAGGAAAAATAAAATAAAGAAATAATAATTTCTAACCCTTAGTATTAATTCTTGTACCTATTTCTTAGAAAAAAAATCTATCAATCAATCATCTATCTACCTATCTGTCATCTATCTATCTATCTATCTATCTATCTATCTATCTGTATTTGTTACAGGCAAAATTTGTATCCCAAATACACAAAATAAAATTATAAATAATTGTATTCATTAAAAGTAGTGCTGATAAAAAGTGCTTACATAGCATAATATATATATATATTTCCCATTTTCTTTTATGTTTATAGATATTTGATGAACAAAAGTTATCACTAGTTTATGTGGAACTTTCTCTTACATACATTGGGATGCAAAATAAGAAAAATGCAAAATATCTTGTCCAAGAAAATCTCTGGTTTATTATTATATCTGATAATATTTCTTTCCATACCTTTCCAGATACTGTAAGTAGAAGACCATAAAAAGATAACTCCTTAATAGCCCCTGGTGCCATTCCTCAAACAGAATAAAACAAATAAAAAATGAAAATTAGAATGTGGACTTTCATTTTTTCCATGAAGGAGTAATGAGATGAATGTATTCCACCACCACTACTTCAAGGTACAACTACATAACTAAACAGATTGGATGACAGTGGTTGCACAAAGACCAGAAGGGAATAATTGGAAACACTGTTTTGAGCTTCTGACACTATAAGTGAAGTAGTATGACATCATTTGAAACTAGACTATGATAAGATAAAAAAAGTGTATCCTGAACTCTAAAGCAGTCACAATAGTAACACAGCAAATAATTAAAGCTAATAAACCAACACAATCAACCAGAATGGATTCATAAAAATACCCAATCCAATCCCCTTCCACGAACCCTTTGTGGAAACAGTGTTTCTCTCTCCTGGATTTCCCCTCTGGAGTCCCCTTACACACTCTCTCATGGAAGCCTGTCTTCCCCTCCTAAACTCCATCTCTCTCTCTATTCCCTTCCAGTCAGTGTGGAAGCTGCTTTCCTCTCCTAGATTCCATCTTTCTGGATTCTCTCACTCAGTGTGAGGGTTAGCTGTTTCTTTCTCTCTCCTTCTCCTGTTTCTCTATCTTTTTAAATAAATCACTTTCTACAAACAAAACAAAACAAAACAAAACAAAAATACCCAATCCAAAAGAAGGCAAAGAAAGAGAGAGAAAATAAACCATGAACAGATGGGACAAATAAAAGATAAATAACAAGATGGCAGTTTTAAACACAACCATATCAATAGTCACACTAAATGTAAATGAACCAAACATGCAAATTAAAATTCAGAGATGGTCGTATTGAATAAAATAGACAAGACCCAACTCTATGCTGCCTCCAAGAAACTCACTTGCAAATAGACATTTGTAGAACACTCCATCTAGCAAAATTGATCATTGGATTTCAACAAAGTGAAAAGTATCGTTTTTTTCTGGAAGACACTGTTAAGACAATGAAAGCTCATGCCAGAGATTGAGAAAAAAATACAGGAAAATCACATGTGATAAAAAATTTTTATACAGAATACACAAATAACTCTAGAAAAATAATAAGAAAATAAGCAACCCAATTAAAAGTTGATCAAAGCATTTGAGCAGACACAGAAAAATTATGCTAATAGAAAATAAGCACAAGAAAAGATTGTGAACATCATTGTCATTAGGGAAATTCCATTAAAACCACATGAAATATCACTATACATATATTTTACATTTTTTTTTAAAAGTCTGATTATAGCAAGCTTGGAATTTGAACACTCACATATCCTTGAAAAGAATGTAAAACAGTGAAACAACTTTGGAAAACTATTTCAGTTTCTTTAAAACAGGGGTCCTCAATCTCCTGGCCAGTACCAGTCCTTGGCCTGTTAGGAACTCAGCCACACAGCAGGTGAAAGGCCAGTGAATGAGCGAAGCTTCATCTGTATTCACAGCCACTCCCCATCACTCACAACTGCCTGAGCTCCACCTCCTGTCAGATAAGCAGCAGCAGTAGAGTCTCATAGGAGTATGAAACCTATTGTGAACTGTACCTGTGAAGGATCTAGTTTGCATGCTCCTCATGAGAATCTAATTCCTGATGATCTGTCACTGTCTCCCATCACCCCCAGATGGGACCATCTAGTTGCAGGAAAACAAGCTCGGGGCTCCCACTGATTCTACATTATAGTGAGGTGTATGGTTCATTCACTGTATATTGCAATGTAATAATAATAGTAATAAAGTGCAATATCAATGTAATGTGCTTGAATCCTTCTGAAACCACCCCCCTCCTCCCCCTATCCCAGTGTATGGAAAAATTGTCTTCCACAAAATCGGTCCCTGGTGCCAAAAAAGCTGGAGACTGCTGCTTTAAAAGTTAATGATATGCCTATTTTATAACTCAGATATTCTAATCACAGGTATTTATCCAAAATATATAGAAGCATTTATCCAAAAAAGGGCATGCATACAAATGTAAATAACAGCTTTATTTTTATTAGCAAAAACCTGGAGACAACCTGAATCTTCATCAAGAGTTGAATGGATAAACAAATTTTCATGTATACATACAGTGAAATACAATCCAGAAATTAAAAAGAATAAATTACTGATACATAAAACAACACTGACAAATCTCAAAATAATTTCATTAAGTAACATCAGAAAATAAAAAAGAATGCATAACAGATCATGACATTTGTGTAAAATTCTAGAAAGTAAAATCCGTAGTGACAGGAAGCACATCAGTGTTGCCTGTGTTTGGAGAAGGAAACGGGAGAGGGAAAATTTTCAAGGGGACATGGGAAAATTTGGGGAATTAATGAATATGTTTGTTTTCTTGATAGTTGTGAAATGTCAAAATGTATCGAAGGGCAGACTTTAAACACCCATGTAGTTGATTGTGCCTCAGTTATATAACTGGAAAATATAGTGGGTTCAGTGTGATTTCTACTTAGATGGTGCTGGGAAAAAGACATTTATACCCAACACAACAAGCATAATTACTGTTTGGGGCAGTAATCGGGATGCACTAGCCCTTTTTCATTAGGGAATTTGTGTTATCAAAAATAAAAATATTTCATCATAAAATGTTTAAGTAGATAGTATAAGGAGACATCATTGGTTTAACAATTGAATTCAACATCAGCTGATGTTCTAGAACTCTCATTTTCCTTCTTCCAGCCAAGGTTACCCCAGTTGCAATTCCTGAGGCTGAAATTTAATGATCATGCAAACATTTAGAAGAATGTCAGGATGGAATTTGGGTTTTAATTAACTGAGAAACCTGAATGGAGATGGGAAAGTTACTGTGAGTATCTGAGAAGAGAATCTCAAGGCAGGAATGGAGAAAGCTTTCATCAGAGTTTAGAAATCTTCTTCCCTGTGTGATTCAGGGAAATGCTAAGCTGGTTAGACCTTCAACATGTGTCATCCCACATTGAGTGAAAACTCCATCTAAAAGGTGTCTGAAGCTTCTGGAGTCCAGGATTCCTGAAAGAACTTGAAACTTGTGAATCCAGCTATCTGAGGCTTTTGGAGCAATCTTATGAAGGTGGAGGGGGTAGTTGACTTTCCAACATTGTTGGCAATGGAATCATGTGGGCCACCAATATGGATTTCCAGGGCAAAAATTGAAGAGATTTAAATCTTCTGATTGGCTTTTATCTTGGCAAAATATCAGGTTATAAATGTGCTCAGAGAACAAACCTCAATATATTTGTACGTTGAAGACGGATTCAGGGAACAAAAGCTACATACTTGTAAACAACATATTTAGTGAGGTTTTAGTTATGTAATTATTATACAAATATACAGGAGGTGATACATAATTGAAGAGAAGGCATAATAGGATTTTGACAGGTGGCTGCATAAGTAACTCATTTATGGAAGAACAGGTTAATAATCAAGCTATCTATATCAGTTTTTCCAATTATTTTCAACTTTTGTTTTAGATTCAGGGGGTACATGTATTATCCCAAGTTTGTTACATGAATATGTCGCATGATGCTGAGGTTTTGGGTACAATAGATCTCATCACCCCGGTACTTAGCATAGTGGCCAATAGTTATATTTTCAACACTTGATTCAAACGTGAATTATTACAAGGTAAGTGAGTAACTGCCAACTTCAAGAAACATATGGCTTCCAAATTTAGATGAATAGTGAAAATTTTCTAGAGTGAGCATTCTAGCAAATGAAGCTTCCTAATATAAACATGCATAATAACAATTTATAGGTAAATAGGCCTTGAGGAAAATTATTTAAACAAACCTCTAAGTGTTATGTGGTGCTCTCTGATCTGTCTTAGTAACAGGCTTAGAAACTCAACTTCACCCTAACAACACATGGCATAAGAGTAAAGGTTACTTTTTATGACAACTGCTTTCTTAACACCCTCTGGCTGCTTCCTTTTCCAAGCAAAGAAAAAATAACTAATTCATTTGCTTGCATTTTCAAATCTCTTGCTTCAGCAACTTCATGCAGAATCTCTCAATTATTATTATTTCATTTTAGGTGCTAAAATATTTTCAAGAGAAAAGAAATTAAAAAAAGCGTGGAGGTAATTAACACAGAAACAGAAAACCAAATACTGCATGTTCTCACTTCTGAGGGAGATGAACATTGGGTACATGGGAACATAAATACGGGACCAACAGACACTAGGGACTGAAAAATTTCCTATTGGAAGTGGGGACAAGGACTGAAAAATTTTCTGTGGGGTACCACATTCATTATTTGGGTGGTGGGATCCGCAGAAGGCTAAATCTCGGCATCATGTAGCATCCTCTTGTAACAAACCTGCACAGGTATCCCCTGAATCTAAAATTAAAAAAACATCAATACATAATAAATAATTAAATAAACAAATAAGAGCAAGTCAGAAAGAACAAAATCAGTTATATAGTTTTCGTTGATAATTAATTTATGGTGAAGTCCTGTAGTTAATTTTACTTTATAATAAAATGATCCTTTCATTTCCTGAGTGTGGTAGAGATTTTCAGTTACACTCAAGGGCTTATACCATTTGAGCATGCCTACTTCCTTTGAAAAACTGCCTTATGTGTTACTATATGAATTTATATTTCCAGATCCCTTGAGGGACTTCACCTAACATTTTCCCCTAGGTAGACAACAGTGACTAGATTTTTCTGCCTGTACAATGCTTCACCTACATGGAATAAGTTGAGTCTTGGTGGACAATTCAGATTAGTAAAGGTTTAAAACATTCATGAACTCATGAACATGCCTGACCACATACCTAAAAAAAGACGAAAAAGATAACACAGAAGTGTCTTAATTGAAGATAGTTGAATTGGATTTTTTTTTACTGAGATGTTTAGAAGGCATGGCATTTCCTGGGAAGGCAAGTGACAATTGGGTTTTGTGAATGAAATGGTTTATCTGTCGCTTTGTTTTTTTTCTCTCTGTATCTACTGTCTAGAAAACACAAATTCAGGACCCGCTAAAACAGTCTGCAGAGCAGAGATGTCTCCGAGCCTAGGTTTTCAGGGTGTCTTCAGAGAGAGCTGATTGAATGGTATTCTTGACAGAAGGCAAGCGCTGAGGTAATAAGTGGGAGGACACTTTAAGACTCAAGGAGAGGAAGAAAAAGCCACTTTACCTCCCATGCCTGCCTCCACATCCCTAGAAGTGGAGAGGCGTCTGTTTCTTGATTATGAGCAGGTCTGGGTGGGAGGTCAAAAGAAAGTTGAAATTTGAGACAATTTCCAAAGGTAAAAGGAAACAAAGTGAACTAAAGCTCAATCTAATGTCTCTATTGCCAGGACTTACAGAAGGTTTTATATCTAGAGTAGATTGACTTTGGGAGGTGGCTGAGAATGGACTAAAAAGAAAGGGTTTCCCCAACAAGTTACCAGCAAGACGAAAGATCAGATACTTACACAGAGCAAGAAACAAAGACTATGAGAACAAAATATTTGCCATAGATATTATATGTTTAAAAAAGAAAAAAGGGCGGGGCGTGGTGGCTCAAGCCTGTAATCCCAGCACTTTGGGAGGCCGAGGCGGGTGGATCGCGAGGTCAAGAGATTGAGACCATCCTGGTCAACATGGTGAAACCCCATCTCTACTAAAGATACAAAAAATTAGCTGGGCACGGTGGCACGTGCCTGTAATCCCAGCTACTCAGGAGGCTGAGGCAGGAGAATTGCCTGAACCCAGGAGGCGGAGGTTGCGGTGAGCCGAGATCGTGCCATTGCACTCCAGCCTGGGTAACAAGAGCGAAACTGCGTCTCAAAAAAAAAAAAAAAAAAAAAAAAAAAAAAAAAAAAAGAAAGAAAGAAAACAAGAAAAAAAAAGAAACAGCCTCAGGGAAAGTGTCAATCTTCGTCGTGGCTGAAAACTTTCAGTTGCACTTTTGTTCTTACATCTAGAAGAGTATCAAATACGAAAGACGGTACTTTGTTTTGTTTTGCTTACCTGGAAAGTCAACATAAAGGTGTTTGAGAATTCCTTGTATAGCCTCACAACCTTTCTTTGCTTACTGGAGTTTGGCATCTTTGCAGATGATGAAAGTGTGTGCTCACATGTGGGTGATCTGTTCCACAGAAAGATTCATCTCCTGTAATGGTACCCTGGTAACATCAATGTCCAGCCCATAGACACCTGTCACAGACACTTGAGTCTTGCCTCTGGCCAGTCCTGAGGCACAAACAGCTTTATAAGCAGTAGACACTCCACTGAGAACTCACCCTTCGACATGGCAAAGCAGGATATTTACTATGGCTTGGTAAACACACGTTTCCATAAGGAAGGTTTGTTGTTTAAAAAAGATCTCGCCACTTTTTCGTTTCTCCCCACCTGCTTTTAGAGTTTATTTTATTTTTGTTTTTTATTTTTTTTGAGATGGAGTTTCACTCTGTCCCCCAGGCTGGAGTGCAGTGGCTCTATCTCTGCTCATTGCAACCTCTACCTCCCGATTCAAGCAATTCTCCCGCCTCAGCCTCCCAAGTAGCTGAGATTACAGGCACCGGCCACCGCGCCTGGCAAATTTTTGTATTTTTAGTAGAGATGTGGTTTCACCATGTTGGCCAGGCTGGTGTTGAACTCCTGACCTTGTGATCTGCCCATTTTGGCCTCCCAAAGTGCTCACAGGCGTGAGCCACCGTGCCCGGCCTGCTTTTAGAGTTTAAATCAAGTCCAGGAGCAATATAGTCTTAATGCCTGATATTAAAAATGGACAGGATTTAATCACTGAAAACAACGTCCATTGGCTCATTCTTGGGGTTCACTTCATGGTATGTCTCCTGCAGCTGGGCATTATTTTCTGAAACAATCTTTGCATGTCTGTTGCCAACTATAAAGCAAACTCCACTCTTGGACCAGGAGGGACTTATTCAAATGCAAATTGCCACCTACTGCTTCCAGCTTAAACTCATCCGACGAAAGAGAGCCCTAGCCTGAATAGAACATGCAAAGCCCTGTGATGACTACAGGGATCTTCGTTTCTCTGCAGCTACTTTCCTTTTGCATCAGCTTTCTTTTGGGTTCTTTAACATTTCTTGTGCATCCTCTAGCCCTTTGCTACACGCAGTGGCTCCCATTCATCCTTTCAGTGCCTGCTCAGCCAACCCGGACCAGTTCACTCTGCCCACTCTCTCTTCCTTACCCACAGCACCCTGCATTTCAGATGCCTCCTGCTAATTTCCTTTAATTCCATCAGCTTGCTCCATTTCAAATCTGCTCCATCAGCCTCAAAGCTCCTTGAGTCTCATTTTGTTTAGTTATTTGTCATTTTTTGGAGTCAGACTTCCTGCATGCATCTCTCCCACCATTAACTGTCCGTGTGTCTCTGAGCCATTACTTAATCTTTTATGCCTCAGTCTTCCACCTGTAAAATTGGGAGAGTATGTCAATTGATTTATTAAATGAGGATTCAGCGCAATGATTCTGGAAAATTGCTCAACACCGTGGCCTACCATGGATATTAACCAATGTAATCCCAGTTCTACAACCTGATATTGAGGGGTAGAGTGAAGAAATTAGTACATAATTTTCGTGGCTGTAATTAATAAACCACAAAACATAGAAATGGTCTCTTAATTTCATAGGGCTGTTATACATCCATAGAACTTTGAATCCCGAGATCACCACAGTTCCAAAATAATGTAAGTCCACTTTATGTTATATTTTTATTTATTATGTGATAATAAATATATGATGTATAATATGTTAATAATTTTAATACTTATAAATTATACAAATTATATTACAATTTTAATGAAGAATTAAATTAATAATTTATATTACAAATGATAATAAATTGATGTCCCTCTTTTTCTTTTTTTTCTTGAACAAAACAGTGAGTTACTCTGTTGTCCAGGCTGGAGTGCAGTGGTGCAATCATAGCTCACTGCAGCCTTACATTCCTGGGCTCAAGTGATCCTCCAGCCTCAGCCTCACGAGTAGCTGGGGCTACAGGTGCACAGCACCCCACCCAGCTAGTTTTTGTGTGTGCAAAGAAGATGTCTCACTATGTTGCCCAGGCTGATGTCTCCCTTTTCAATAGTGAATAAGAATTCAACGAATAATGATAAAACCATTTCACTATTGGCCACATTTTTAATTAGCTGTTTCTTTTATCAGCATGGTTGCTCCATCTTCCAAATATTATTTTCCGTAAGCTTTAATGCTTCATGTGTTTTGTTTCAACAGGTTTTTTGAAAAGTATGAAACAGAAGGATTGTATCTAATGGTCATTTCCTACATATTGGGACTTACAGTTGGAGTACTTATGTCATCCCCAGGTGCTGCCGGGAATCACAAACAAAATGATGACTGTCATGATTCAACTTATGAATGTATGAAGCTGACTGTGAGTGAATGTTAAAAGGATGTGCAAAGAAGTGATATCAATCTAACCGGTTTAGCTACCAGTAGTAGATCACAGATTTGAAAGAAAGGACATCTTCCCCAAAATAGAGTAAGTGGATACTTAAGTTATACTTTACAATGTATTTCGATTTTTGGAGTGTTAAATTCACATTGTTCATTTGAGTATTATTTCATTGCAACCACTCAGTCAAGAATATTCCAAATATCCATCCAAAAACCCCCTAAATTATGTACTCATATGTGAGTGGTCTGTTTTACTCCAATAAAGAGTATCAAAAAACTATGAGGTTCTCAATACTCTGAGTCTAAGGACCCTGACTTTTAAGGTAAGCTGAAATTTACTATCACCCTCTTGTGAATCAGTATCATAGAGATGTAGTTATATAAAAAAGAAAATTCCTAACATGGAAACAGGTCAAAAGAATGACTGCATATCTCCTCAGTGATGTATAGGAACATTGATTTATTGGGGCCACCAATTTTGTTTTTAATTATTAAAATTAAGGTAATTTTCTTTGATTCACTAATTATGAATGAAAGCTTAGACTATGAGAAGTCACATATTAACTTGTAGAACTCTAATAAGTTGCAAATGGTTAGTGACAGGTTGGAAAATAAAATGACCTCGAAGGTTATAGTTGTATTGTTCCTTGAAGCTTTAACTAGTTCTGGATAGAATTTACGCAAATACTTTCTGCATGTTTTCTCTCATTTTCTGTAAGTATCTGTATCTCAAAGGCTCACTTAAGTCAAGTATGTCATTTTGGTATGTGCCTGGTGTGATGGTCAATATTAAGTGTCACCTTGATTGGATTGAAGGATGCAAAGTATTGTTCTTTGGTGTGTCTGCCAAACGAGATTAACATTTGAGTCAGCGGACTGGGAAAGGAAGACCCACCCTCAATGTGGGTGTGCACCATCCAATAGGCTGCCAATGTGGCTAGAGAAAACAGGCAAAAGAAGGTGGGAGAAGCTGGCTTGCTGGGTCTTCTGGCTTCCATCTTTCTCCCATCCTGGATGATTCCTGCCCTCACACATCTGACTCCCTACTTTTGAGGCTTTTGGACATGGACTAAGCCACTACCAGCTTCTCTCTTCCCCAGCTTGCCAACAGCCTATTGTGGGACTTCACCTTGTCATCATGTGAGACAATTCTTCGTAATAGATTCCCTTTCATATAGACATAGATCCCATTGGTTCTGTTTCTCTGGAGAACCCTGACTAATACCCTTTGTTAATGTGTTGGGTAAATATCTAGCATAAATTATTCATGTATTTCCATGATAGTCAGGTTTTTCGCTGTTTGAACATTATACTTTGGCAGTGGTATTCTAAAAAAGAGATGTTACCATGTGGTTAAGCAAATTTGTATTGTTCTTCTTACCTGTAGTTGTTGACTGAATTTGGGTGTGTTGATTAATTTTTCTAAAACACTCAGCTTCTTAGTCTCCAAAATGAAGTTTTGATGGCACAACGCAATCCCAATATTCCAGCATCTGGTACATAGCATACAATCCATTATGTTAAGCCTTATGTGTATTAGTGTTGGTATTTTAAGATAATATGACAGAATAATGCCTCTCTCTCCTCTTTCATCATACTTCCCTGTGGATTTCAGAGCAAAGAGAAAACTGTACTATGTTGTTCATAAAAAATATTCATAATTTGAAGGTGGAGAAAAGAAACTGCGATGATGCTTTTCAAGAGACAACATACACATGACCGATGAGCATTTGAACAAATGCTTAACATCACTATTCATTAGAGAAGTGCAGATCAAAACTACAGTGAGTTACCATCTCACACCAATCAGAATGACTGTTATTAAAAAGTCAAAAAACAACAGATGCTGGCAAGTCAGTGGAGAAAGGGAACGTTTATGCACAGCTGGTGAGAATCCTAATTAGTTCAGCCAATGTGGAAGGCAGTGTGGTGATTCATCAAAGAACTTAAAGTATCGTTTGATCCAGAAATCCCATTATTGGATATTTACCCAAAGTAATATAGTTTATTCTACCATAAAGACTTGTATGCACATTGCAGCACTATTCACAATAGTAAAGACATGGAATCAACCTACATGTCCATCAGTGGTAGACTGGACAAAGGAGATGTGGTACCTGTATACCATGGAATATTGTACAGTCATAAAAGAACAAGATCATATCCCTTGCAGCAACGTGGATGGAGTTTGAGGTTATTATCCTAAGAGAATTAACACAGAAACAGAAAATCAAATACCACATGTCCTAATTTACAAGTGGGAGCTAAACATTAAGAAGACATGGGCACAAAGAAGGGAACAACAGATACCTGGACCTACTTGAGAGTGGAGGGTGGGAGGAGGTACTACCTATTGGTAGTACTACCATGCTTATTAACTGGATGACAAAATAATCTACACCAAAGCCACATGACAGATAATTTACGTACATAACAAACCTAACCATATATCCCTTAACATAAAATAAAGATTAAAAGCAAAAAGAAAAAAAGTAGGAAAGGAAGTGAGCAAAGGATATAAAGAAAGCACAGTTGATCTGGATTTTAAGGACAGTCTTATAGTAGTTGATTGCTAGGCAAGGGATAGCTTAACTATCCCTGCTTCTTCTTACTTCCGTTCTTGACATCAATTATTGATGGTGTTTCTTTTCTCAGCGAGCCCTGATGTAGCCTAGGACATCTTTGCAACCCCGTCTTCTTGAGTGGGCCCCTTCTTCTCTCCCCTATCCTTCCTCATATTTTGGCAGAGTAATTCCTTCTTCACAGGTGCAGCTCTTAGCTTCCTGGAGTCAGGTGAGGGAAAGATTTAAACAGGAGAAATTGTGCTAGTAAAATTCTGGCACAGACAGGCAGATTTTCACAAGGTTGAAGTCAGCTAGTGATGTAGCATGACTGAGAAACTAGAAGGAAATCTGGTAAGACGGCTCTGTCTGTAAACAGGGTATTAGAAAAAAAAAGACAAAGGAAACCCATTTGCAAAGATTTACTTTTACTTTTTATTATTTTAATATTTTTACTGACATAAATATTTGTACATATTTTTAGGGTACATGTATTATTTTCTTACATGCAAGCATAGACTGTGTAATATCACGGTATTTGTGGAAAAGAAATTATTGTATCAAAAAGACACCTGTACTCCCATATTCACTGCAACACTATCAACAAGAGTAAAGATATGGAATCAACCTCAGTATCCATCTACAGATGAATGGATTAAAAATACGGTGCATATACACAATGGATTACTATTCAGGAATAAAAAGAGTGAAATCATGTCATTTGCAGAAACATGGAAGAATTTTTAAAATATATATATATATTTAAAATTTTTATTGCCTTTTAGGTTTTGGGGTACATGTGCAGGACGTGCAAGATAGTTGCATAGGTACACACATGGCAGTGTGTTTTGCTGCCTTCCTCCCCTTCACCCACACTTGGCATTTCTCCCCAGGCTATCCCTCCCCAGCTCCCCCCACGCCGTCCCTCCCCCATTCCTCCCAATAGACCCCAGTGTGTAGTAGACCCCCTCCCTGTGTCCATGTGTTCTCATTTTTCTCACCCGCCTATGAGTGAGAATATGCGGTATTTCCTTTTCTGTTCTTGTGTCAGTTTGCTGAGAATGATGTTCTCCAGATTCATCCATGTCCTTACAAAGGACAAAAACTCATCATTTTTGATTGCTGATAAGATATATGTTTTCAAGTGGCTGAAAAACATATGAAAAAATGCTCAACACCAGTAATAATAAGAGAAATGCAAATCAAAACCACAATGAGATATCATCTCACACCAGTCAGAATGGCTATTATTTAAAAAGTTAGATTGGGCACAGTGGCTCATGCCTGTAATCCCAGCACTTTGGGAGACTGAGGCAGGAGGATTGATTGAGGCTAGGAATCTGATAACAGCCTGAGCAACATAGCGTGACTTCATCTGTGTGAAAAATTTTAAAAATAGCCAGATGTGGTGGTACATGCTTGCAGTGCCAGTTGCTTGGGAGGATCACTTGAGCTCAGGAGTTTAAGTTGCAGTGAGCTCAACCAGTGATTCTTTCCCACGACAACCTTCCAACCTAGAAGACAACACAAGACCCTATCTCTTAAAAAGAAATCAAATTTTAAAATTATTTTTTTAAATAAGTAAAATGATAACAGGTAGGTGTTGGTGAGGTTGTGAAGAAAGAGGAATGTTTATATATTGTTGATAGGAAAGTAGCTCAGCCACTGTGCAAAACGGTTTAAAGATTTCTCAAAGAGCTTAAAACAGCTACCACTGACTGAGCAATTCCATTACAGGGCATATACACAAAGGAAAATAAGTCATTCTACCAAAAGACATCAGCACTCCTATGCTCATCACAGCACTTTCACAATAGCAAAGATGTGGAATCAACCTAGATGCCCATCAGTAATGAATTGGATTTTAAAAAATGTGGCACATAGACACCATGAAATACTACAAAACCATAAAAAAGAAGATCATGTCCTTTGTAGCAACAAGGATGGAGTTGGAAGCCATTATCTGAAGGAAACTAATACCAAAATGGAAAACCAAATGTCACACATTCTCACTTCTTTTTTTTGAGACAGAGTTTCACTCTTGTTACCCAGGCTGGAGTGCAATGGCACGATCTTGGCTTGCTGCAACCTCCACCTCCTGGGTTCAGGCAATTCTCCTCCCTCAGCCTCCTGAGTAGCTGGGATTACGGGCACGCGCCACCATGCCCAGCTAATTTTTTGTAGTTTTAGTAGAGACGGGGTTTCATCATGCTGACCAGGATGGTCTCGATCTCTTGACCTCATGATCCACCCGCCTTGGCCTCCCAAAGTGCTGCGATTACAGGCGTGAGCCACCGCCCCCGGCCCCACACATTCTCACTTCTAAGTGGAAACTAAATATTCAGTATACATTGACATAAATTTGGGAACAATAGACACTGGGGACTACTAGAGTGGGAAAGGGGGAAGGAAGGTAAGGACTGAAAATACACCTGTTGGTACTATGCTCAGTACCTGGGTGACAGGATCATTCATACCCCAACCTCAACATCATGCAATATACACATATAATGAACTTGCACGTGTATCTGCTGAATCAAAAATGAAAGTTGTAATTATATTTAAAAAAAAATAAAATAGATGTTTTCAGACTCAATGAGTTAAAGAAGATCACTGCTTTTATCAATGCAAGTGGGCCAAGATGATAGATAAGTCTAATCCAGTGGGAACATGAAGTTCTTAGGTTGGATATATTGCATTTGGGTCTTTTGTCCAACACCTAATATTTGTAATCTGAAAAAGGTCATTTGACATCCCTCATTGTTTTAGAAATTATAAATATTTTCATCGTGCAAATGAAAGCACTTTGAAAATGATGTAGTATAATATGAAGTAAATGAATATAGAAATTATTACTATCACCTGGCACTGCTGGGAGGGAACTCTCCAGTAGAGAGGAATGGTCTATGAGAGCTTGCTTTCATTGGTAAAATGCATAGTGTGTAGTCACATGAAATTTACTGTGGCTCTCTGCAAACATGCAAGCTTTTCTGTTTCCTAAATGTCTCGTTCTTCTCTTTTCCTGCAATCTATACAACTAAGCAAAGTTTTTCTTCTTTGTTAAACATTGTTGTGATTTTTGCATAAAACTTCATGGATCATCATTTACCTCTCTTACAGGAAAATACTTATACATTATTGTGTATGGACGCTCATGTATGTATTTTATGTTAAGTTTAGTAAATATGGATGTAAACATAAATATGCATATAAATATGTATGTCCATATCCAGAACAGTATAGCTGATTGAATGATGAAAAACCTTGTCTTTAAATTAATATAAACCAAAATATTGTTTGCTTCATTTAAAATATTACATGGCTAAGCTTTGCATTTTAAAAATAATTTACTATTTGCATTTTTAAATTTAATTTGCTGTCTCCATTTGGATTCTTTTTAAAATCACTTAGTAAGATAAGTGCTTTATAGAGAGTGAACCGGTTGCAAATGTTGTAAGAAACACAAAAATGAACAAGATAAATCCCTGACTCAGTAAACTTACATCATAGGGCTTAGGATTTTGAAGGTTTTTGTTCTGCAGTTACATTTTATATTACAGTTGTCTTAAAATGTCTAAAGCATCGAAACTGCAAAATTTATTTTTAAAAATCAGTTAAGTATTTACTTTCAGTTTATTCTAAAGGGTCAATAATATAGATTTTTTTGATGTGTTTTTTTTTTCCCTAGGAAGAACAAAATAAAGGCTGCACTTACTAGATTTTAAGGGTCATCCTGTTTAGATGCATTTTACAATAATATTTTCTATTGACTAAGAAAGATAAGAATATTTTCTATCTTTAATTTTTCTTTTACCTATCCTGCACTCAATTTATCTTATAGAATTGCTGGCTTGTCTATAGTAAAATACAGAAGCAATGATTACTTTTGGACTTTACTCTTCAGGATTGTGTGGTGAGTTTACTGAGTGAATGTAGTTAAATGTTGTTATGGGGATACTATACTTGAACTGAGTGGTTTAGTTGGTTTCATATATCAAGTGCTATTGCTCTAAATTCTGTTTGAATCTGGTGTTTGCTTATGAAGCCAAGGGAAATTCATACTTTATGGAACTCACCCAAGGACATGATAAAAATGAAGAATCAGTCAAGAAACCAGGATAGTTTTGATGTACTTCATCTCTGAGTCATTCTAATTGGCTTCTGGTTTCTATCAGTGACCAACTGATGCTTAAATAAGTGGTGAAAATCTTGCCTTCACCTCCGATGCTGGCAAAATGATGGCTCATTGGTTCCATGATAATCTGTTATAGACCTTCTGCTTGAAAGTTTATTACCTTTGTGTTGGCCTTCAACAGAAACATGATTAGTTTTCAAACTCTTATTTACTGAACTCAGTCACTCTATGCAGCTTTCTCTAGTGGACTCAGTAATATAATTTATAAATAGATTTCAGATATCTACATAGAGTTAGCCATTTAACTCCTTGAAAACAAATTCAGTCAAAGGAAGACAAAAGAACAGTCCTTATTTTACTCCTGAATGACCACACGTAAGTGTTATTAGAGAAACCACTTATCTGATCTTTATTGAATAAGGCTAGGGTTCCTCCTCTCTCAGCTGTGAGGAAAGCTTGCTGAGAAAGTGAGACAGACAGTCCTTTTAATCTTTCTCTTTGTTGTGGACTCCATGTTCATAATCGTTTGGGCTCTTAATTCTTGCAACAAACTTGTGAGGTGGGGGATATTTCTGAACATCACATCTTTTTAAGGTTATTCAATTTGTCCAATGGCATACAGTGGGTTACAACTGAAGCTGAATTATGAACTGAGCACTGTCTTTTATGGTATTGTACATAAGGAAAAGAGATGGGAAAAAGGAACATCTTGATTTCCAGGCAATTAAAGATGAAATTTAGATGGATTCTATATTGAAAAATTACGGAATATGATTAATATAAATATAATGAGTTCTTCTTGCAGGAATACAGCTATGACTCAGACTCCAAAGAAGATTGATACTTTTTCTTCCAATGTGCAAATATATGCAAGTAGGCCTTTGATAATGACTTAAGATTCTTCCAAGCTATAGAGGTAAAGATTCAACTAGATGAAAATCAGACACTATGAGTAATCAAAAGCAGGAGAACCTGAGGTTATCTTACCGAATTCAGTGAAATCAATCGTGGCCTCTGGCTACAGCCTACACTCTGAGAGGTCACTGCAGTTTCCAGCTCACAACCCTATTAATCTAGTGCAGAGATCTGCACAATTATTTTTCATTAAAAAAAACAGATACCAAAGATTTTAGGTTTTTATGGTTTAGTCTCTGACACAAATACTCAACTCTTTCCTTCTGTGAAAACAGCAATAAACCACATGTAAATGAATGGGCATAGCTGTATTCCAATAAAACTTAATTTACAAAAGAGGCTGTGGTTGGCTGCATGTGGCCCATAGGCCATGCTGGTTTAATAGGAACAGGACTGTCAAACAGGCATAAATAGTAACAAATACATATATGATTGTGTACATTGAAATGTAGAGAAAGACTAAAGTTAATATTAGCAACCAAAAAACCCAAATATTGAACAAAAAATGACACACATTTTACTCTAGCTTTACTCATATGTCTTGGCCCATCTTATGTCTTTCTTTTCCAAAACCTGTTTTCATAATTCTACTCTCAGAGTTTATTTCTATATTATGCAGCATTGCATGCCATCATATTTTTGTGAGAAACATTTATTCAAGTGCTACCTAGTGTGGTGTTAAGAAAATTGCAGATCTTTAATAAATGTCCATTGAATAGAATTGTGCTGATAAGAAATGAATCAGGTGATTCTCAGAAGATAGAAATGAATGTACAGCTTTGTTGGCCATCCAGGTAACTGGAAATAATATTGAATTTTATTGATGCACATAAATAGGATTTACTTAGCAGAGGAAAATTTTATGGCCATTGATTCTATGATAATTCTATAGTCATTGATGATCAAGACTTAGTTTTATAAAATATAAACCTACCCCAAATTTATATCTTAATTCGAAAAAATAATTTCAAGTATTCTCACTAGTGAGCTATGTTTGAGTAAGTTTCTAATGCAGAGAAGACAGAAATAAATTAAATTTACATGGCAGAAAAAAACACTGGAATGAAGTCAACAAAATCTGCAAAGGAGTAGTAAACAGCTACAAAGCTATGATAATTCCTGTACTTAAGTATTGCCACAGATAAGAAGGTCTTGTGGAATAGAAGAAATTCTACAAATAATGCTAAATACTTATAGAGACTTGGAGTGTGAAAAATATCATATGTTAGTTCCATGGGAAAAACTTATTTATTTTATAAATGGTACTAGTATTTTAAAAATGGTGATGATTTTTACAGATGAGAAAACTTTTAAGCTAGCCCCAAAGACAGTGAGCTATACAAAATTAAAATGCAGAAAATATAAAATCCTTAAAAGTTAAAATGCATATGAAACATATATGACCTCTTTAATAATAGAATTCTGAACTACTTAGAAAGAAGGAAAACATTTTCTCCCTTAGAAAAAAAATGCTGAAAACATGTAGCAAACATTATTGATATGCAGTTGACCCTCTGTATACATGGGTTTCACATCCTTGGATTCAATCATCCATGGATCAAAAACATTCAGAAAACAAAAATAATGAATGTATCTGTACTGAACATATACAGACATTTTTTGTCCTATCATTATTCCCTAAACAATACAGTAGAAGCTCTATTTGCATAGCATTTGCATTATATTAGGTATTGTAAGTAATCTAGAGAGGAGATAAACTATACAGGAAGATTTGTATAGATTATATGCAAATGCTACATCATTTTATATCAGGGACTTGAGTGCCTGTGAATTTTGGTATTGGCAGGAGGCAAGGGGAATTATATGGCCCAATGGCCATGGATACTGAGGGATGACTGTAATTGATTTTGCAAATGCTAAAATGTTCTATTTCAAAAAGTATTGAAATATTCTATATGTCAAGAAACACTTTCATAGAGTAAAAATCATGAGTGCCTAGTGAAATATAAATGTAACACATTATGGATAAAGGGTTAACATATCCTTATACTAAAGATTACTATAACTGATTAAAAATAATAAAGACAAGCAATCCAATCAGCACACAAGCAATATAAACAAATAATTAGTGGTGAGCAGATGCAAATGTCAAAAATTTTTCAAAGATACACAACATCATTATTACCCATGAATCTCTAATCAAAGTAAAATGTCCCATTTTTTTATCATGCCCCTTTTGGTGACACATTTTTGGTTTCTCCCTTGTGCGACACACTTTCTGTTCCTCTTCTGTACAGGACATGCTTCCTGTTTCTCCCTTCTACAATAGACACTTCCTTTGTCTCCCCTGTGAGGGACACACTTCCTCTTTCTCTTCTGTGCAGCACGGTGGCCCCACTGGGAAGAAACAGAAAGTGTGTCCTACAAAGGGGAGAAACAGGAAGTGTGTGGGGCACATGGGAGAAGCAGGAAGTAGTCCTTAACAGGAGACAAACAAGAAGATTGTCCTGCACAGAGGAACAGAAATTGTGTCCCCACAAGGGCAACACAGGAAGTTGTGTCATTAACTAAGGAGAAACAGGAAGTGTTTCCTGTGCAGTGAAGGAACAGAAAGTGTGTGCTGCATAGGGGAGATATTGGAAGTATGTTACTCACAGGGTGACACAGAAAGTGTGTCCTGCATCGGGGAGAAACAGGAAGTATGTCCTACAGAGAAAAGCAACAGGAAGTATGACCTGCACAGAGGAGGAGTAGAATGTGTGCTACACAGGGGATGAACAGGAAGATCTTCATCCAATAATTGGATGCATTTGGGAAATAAAAATTCGGAATTAATCAACCTGCACTGAAGAAGAACAGGAAGTACATCCTGCCCAGAGGAGTAACAGGAAGTGTGTCCTGCACAGTGGAGGAACAGAAAGTGTGTGCTGCACAGGGGAGTAAAAGGAGGAGTGTCATGACCAGGGAACACACAGGAAGTGTGTCAAGCACAGGGGAGAAACAGGAAGTGTGTCCACAACAGAGGAGAAACAAAATGTGTGGGCTGCACAGGGGAGGGACAGAAAGTGTGTCCTGCACAGAAGATAAACAGAAAGTGCATCCCGCCTGGTAGAGTAACAGGAATGAAATCTTAAATTTTTTTGTTCTGATTTCAATTCTAGAAAATTGCTAAAAAGACACGTATCCAAAATCCAGAATGTAAGCTTCTCAAGTGTGAGAGCTGGTGAATAGCCGAAGAGCAGTCAGTGACACTACATGAGATGCTGCAGTTGTGTGGGTTCACTTCTTTCACATTGCCCCCCACCCCAGATGATTGACACGGGTAAGAGAGGTGCAGGGATAGTGTGTGGGTCTGTGTGTCTGGAGCTGTTGGCAAGGTTGCCCTAACAGCAGAGTTCCTGTGATGCCACCTGTTGATTCATCCCACCCTGCCATCAGGAGGCATTATAGTACCTCTTCAGCACTGAAAGGCATGGTTGGAGTGAACGTGAAAATCACCTGAAGCCTGTGCTGCTAACCCAAGGTTTAATGAAGAAGGTGACAAACATAATGTCCTAGTTAGTGCTGTCTAGATTTTCAGATTGAGAAGTTTGGTTGTCATTTGAAAGAATCTCTTCTCTGTGCCTGGTCCAGCACAGTGGGTGGCTCATGCCTGCAATTCCAGCACTTTGGGAGGTCAACGCGGGTGGATAGCTTGAGGTCAGGAGTTCGAGACCAGCCTGGCCAACATGATGAAACCCTGTCTTCACTAAAAATACAAAATTTAGCCGGGTGTGGTGGTGCACACCTGTAGAGCAGGCTTCTCGGGAGGCTGAGGAAGGAGAATCGCTTGAACCCTGGAGGCAGAGGTTGCAGTGAGCCAAGATCTCCCCACTACCCTCCAGCCCAGATGACAGAGTGAGTATCTATCTCGAAGAAAAAAAAGAATCCCTTCTCTCTGCCTGATTTACGGCCTTTTGTGCTAGAGCTGGCTGTTCTGAGGCTGATACTCTGAGGACAGAGATTTATCGGTTAGACCTTGCATTGTTTTTAGATGCTGACATGGTTTTCCTTCTGTGCCCAAGACAGATAAAAATTGTGAGTACTATAATAAACAACCTCATTTCTGTCAACAGCTCATAGGCAGAGGTGCCCTTAATTGCTCCCTGCACTTGCATGAACCTGAGAGGTTTTTTGGTGACTGACCTCCATACCACATTTGTCTCCCTGAGTTCTGCCTTGGTCATGATGGTGCAGTTATGAATCTTGTCAGCTCCTCAGCCCCACACCTGCCCAAACAGCAACTCAGGGTGGCAGACAGTGGAGAAAGTGGCAGTTGGCTCACCCAGCCTGTGTCTCTGAAGACACCTGCCTGGTGAGGGAAGATGCTGTGTCTTTTAGAGACACCATGAGGGCAGCATTAGAAGACATGAAGTAGGGACAGCAACAGAATCGATATAGAAGGAGGCAGGTTAAAGCAAAGAGGAAAATAGGATAACAGGCTAAAGGCCAGATTGAAAGTTCTGGTTCAGTGCCACAGGAAGAGGAGAGCGGACATTTGTAAGGTCCTCATTGACTCAGGAGAGTGAGTTAAATATTCAGTGCTGCAGAATAACTGGATGAAGATCTGGAAACATTTGGGAAATAAGAATTCAGAATTGATCAACCTTGCTAGCATCCAAGCTCCTTGTATTGTGCCAGACACATTGTGCAGTACCGTATTGCATTACCCACAGTCAGTATCTCATTTAATCTACATCACATCAGCCATTTCAAGAAGGATAATGTTACCTCATCCATTTTCCAGACAAATAAAGGAAAGATTTAGAGAGATGATGTCCAGGTATTTTAAGGCAAGCATTGTGACTCCAGTGCACACCCCCTTTAAACAATATTTTTAAGAGATGGCAAATTGCTATGTTGCCCAGGCTGGAGTGGAGTGGCTCTTCGCGGGCATGATCATAGGATCATAGGACACTACAGTTTCTCAAGCAATCTTCCTGCCTCATCCTCCCCAGTAGCTGGGACTACAGACACATGCCACCAAGCCTGGCTACCAGTACACATCCTCTTAAGCACCACGTGGATGATTAGACCGTTCACAAAAATGTGGAAGTATAAAGAAGGAAGTATAAACAATAAATGGGACCCACCCTGCTTGGGTGGGGCTAGAGAAGAGGCAGGACTGAGGGCAAGTGGAGAAGTCACACCATCCCAGTTCACCTGAACACCAGGGACTGCTGCCATATGAATGCTGGTGTTAAATACCTCCTGACCCTGCTGAGTTCTTCCAGGTGAACCAGCCAGATGCAGCAGCTTCCTGCTGCCTTGTGTCCCCATTTGGGGACTAAGAAGGGCTTTCTGCAGCTCTGGCAAGCACACAGCTGTGAAGCTGTTTGGTTTGACTCAGCATGTGATTGCAGGTCAGGCCTTGGGTTTTCTCGTTGTTCCAGAGTGCAGTGGTAATTTGCAAAGGATAGATCGTTTATCGGATCATGTCTGGCCACCTGGAAGGTCTTTAACAAAGGAATTGAGCTTTGACCCTATTAAGTCACATGCAATAGACACAGTAAGAGCCCTGTAGTACAAGGTGCTATGTCATTTATTCGGAGGGTTTGTTTTGGTTTGTTTGCAGGATACACTTCCTGTTTCTTCCCTGTTTAGGACATACTTCCTGTGTTTCCCCTGTGGGGGAAACACTTTCTGTTTCTCCCTTGTACTTGACACACTTCCTGTTTCTCCTATGTGCAGGACATACTTCCTGTGTCTCCCCTGTGCAGTACACTCTTCCTGTTTTCCCTTGTGCAGCACACACTTCCTGTTTCTCCTCTGGGAAGGACACACTTTCTGTTACTCTCCTGAGACATACACCTTCCTGTTTCTACCCGATACCTGACACACTTGCTGTTTGTCCCTTCTGCAGGAGACACTTCCTGTGTGTTCTCTGTTCATGACATTCTTCCTGTATCTCTCCCGTGCAGCACACACTTTGTTTCTTCTCTCTGCAGGATACACTTCCCATGTCTCCCCTGTGGAGGACACACTTTTACTTTTTCCCCTGTGCAGCACACACTTTCAGTTCCTCCACTATGTTCCTCCCCGGTGGGGGACACACTTTTTCTTTCTCGCCTGTTCCTGACACGCTTCCTGTTTCTCCCCTGTGTAGCACATACTTTCTTTTCCTCCCCTGTGCAGGACAAACTTTCTGTTACTCTTCTGTGCAGGACCCACTTTCTGTTCCTCTTCTGTACACTCTTTTGGTTTCTCACAGAGGCACAGGAAGTGTGTCAGGCACAGGGGAGGAACAGAAAGTGTATGCCACACAGGGGAGAAACCGAAAGAGTGTCATGAATGGAGGGTACACAGGAAGTGTGTCCCGCACAGTGGAGGAACAGAAAGTGTGTGCCTCACAGTGGAGAACAAGGAAGGGTGTCAGGCGACACACTGGCAGTGTGTCCCGCAGAGGGGAGAAACAGGAAATGTGCTAGGTACATGGGAGAAACAGGAAGTGTGTCCATAACAGGAAGAACAGGAAATGTGGCCTCTTCAAGGAAGAAAGAGGAAGCGTTTCCTGCAAGACAAAGACATAGGAAGTGTGTCCTGCACAGAGGATAATCAGGAAGTGTCCAGCACTGGGGAGTAAGAGAAAGTGTGTGCTGTAGGGAAGAAACTGCAAGTGTGTTACCCACAGGGGCTACACAGAAAGCGTGTTCTGCCTAGGGGAGAAACTGGAAGTATGTCCTTAAAAGGGGAGAAACAGGAAGTGTGTCCTGCACATAGGAGGAACAAAAACTGTCCCTCCCTCAGGGGAGACAGAGAAATGTGTCCTTAAGAGGGGAGAAACAGGAAATATTCAAATAAAATTTCTATATATTTAATTCAGATATCTTTGTGTTTGTTTACATATAGCTGTGTGTGTATTTATACGTATTTATTTAAAATAGGCTTATCTACAAAGAAAATTAACATGTTATTAATATATTATAAAATTACACATACACATATCTTTCTGAAAAAAATTAAAGACAGTAAATTCACCACTTTTTAGTAGAACTCAAAATAAACTTTCACTGGAGATGCTTTTTTAAGAAAAACATTTATTTTTTTAAACTTCAAAGCATTCAGTCCATAAATGTGAAGTTTAAAGGGCTGCCATCACCAGTGTTATTATTGTAAAAATGTGGCCCCCTTCTCATTTTTTCTCATTCATCTACCTTTGTTGATTGGATTTGAGGTAGGAAACACACTTTTTAATGGGGATGGAGTGAGAATAACATTTGAAGTGTAATATGTGACTTAACACAGTCAGACTGATTTTAGGAATATCGATGGCTGTTTGTTCCAATACATGCCTTCAAATGCCTTTTCTCCCCATGTAGATGAGAGAGTTTTCCAGTTCTTGTAGTTGAAGCCTATCTGATGCTGGCTGTGGAATCTAATGTGTCTTGACTTTCCTAGGGTTTGTCTTTAGCTGTGTCAGGACAATGGAGACAAGTCTCCAGGTTACCCGTGAGTCCCTTTATACATTATTCATAAAGGTTTGATGATAGAATAAATTGCTTTAGTACTAATTCAGGTCTCTCTACAAACTCACTATAAATCTTTTTCTATTTGAGAAAGCAACCATTTATCACAATAAATAAGTAAATAAATTCTCCTCTTCTGAGAACTCCCATATATACACATTGAATACATTTGCATGCCTTTTCTCCTATTAAAAATAAGAATAAATAAAAAATAAATTCTCTTCTTAAGGTGTGTGTGTGTGTGTGTGTGTGTGTGTGTGTGTGTGTCTTCCAAAGGAACCTACATTTTTGCCTTCCCAAATTTGTCTGATTCTTCATTTCCCCCCTTTATTATATACTTATCAATAAAACATTGGCTCTTTTTTCTTGTACCTGCACCATTTTGAAAAGTTGAATGCTCCTTTCCTACAGTATTTCATTAGTCATTTTCAAACTGAGAAGCTGAAAGAATAATGGACACTTAGATGAGGTTCAACATGGCTTCCCCAAGGGAATCTGACCCTAGACCAAGAGAAGTAGACCCATTTTACCATTAAGTTAAAAGATTTAGACACCTAATCAGAATCAATGAAACTACAAAAAGAAATCTTACTTTATTTCCAGAATCGTACATTCCATTTTGTTTCAGTTAGATGGTTAATGTTTGGATCTGTGTTGATGTGAGTTCCACATTACTGTGAACCCAAAGGTCCTATATTAACATTTACTCTTAGACACCTGATGAAAGCACTTATAAAATTATGTACTTATGCCTTACAAAGATCTTTTAATTTTCTCATCTGATTTTAAAGACTTGAAAGGGCCTTTTATAAACTGCTTCTAGAAACAATTGAAGTAATTCCAAATGGGCTAGTGGACTAGCTGGCTTTTGAGAATATTGGAGGGGAGAAGTTATGAAAGGAAGAAATTTAAACATCAGAAGACCAAGGTGGTAATTTCAGTGAGGGACATACCCAAGGTCATATATATCAGAATCCTCAGAATGTACTGAAACAAGACCTGGTATTTATGTTTATGTTTTCTGTTTATTAGCAGGAACGTTAGGCTGTTAGTAATTGTATCTATGGAACCCATAATTATAATTTATTACCTGCAACATATTTCAATCTATTTCATTGCTACACTCTGCACCTTAGGAAAAAGGCTTCCATGATTTTCTCTTCAGAATGTTCATCTTTTAAATACACACAGATACATCATTGGTTTTATTTGTTTCTTTGTTTTGATTTCTGTGAACAATGACTTTGAAATAAGAACATGTTATTTTCAGTCACATAAACCTACATTATTAAATGTTTGTTGACAGAGTTTCCGGTTAATAGCTATTCATAGCTCACCATTCATGGGTGTGAAGGGCATTTAAAAACATTAGATGATTTGCTGACGTTTTGAGACCATACCTGCAATCAACTTGAATAAGGTTTTAGAACTGGACTGTCCGATATGGCATGTGATAGTCACAAGTGACTATTGTATCATGAAATATTATTAAATCAAATTTAAAACTCCAGCTTCTCAGTCAGACTAACTGTATTTCAAGGGATTCATAGTCGCATTTGGACAATGGCTACTATTTTGAAACGCGAATTCCTGCTCTGTTAGTTTCTGGTCCCACCATAACAAATGAACCTCAAACACTGTGGTTTAAACAAGATTTTTTCTTGCTTTCTCGCAGTTCTGGAGGCCAGAAACCACAAGATCACGGTCACAGCATGGTTTGTTCCTTTTGAAAGCTTGGAGAGAGAAGCTGTTCTGTGCTTTTCCCTCAATTTATGGTGGTGGCTGGTGGTTCTTCGCATTCCTTGGCTTGTGGCCAGATCTCTCCTGTATCTGCCTCCATCATCACATGGTATGTCTCTTACTGGGTGTCTCTATATCCAATTTCTCCTTTTCTCATAAAGACACCAGCCATTCAATGCCCACCCACTTTGATCTAGTATGAACTCACTTTAACTTGAGTACATCTGCAAAGCCCCTATGTATGTATAGTCTGTTCTCACATTGCTATAAACAGATACCTGAGACTGGGTAATTTAAACAGAAAAGACGTGTAATTGCCTCAGGATTCTGCAGTCCGTACAGGAAGCATGGCCTCATCTGCCTCTGAGGAGGCCTCAGGGAATTTTTATTTATGGAGGAAGGCAAAAGTGAGGGCAGGCATGAGCAGCAGAAAGAGAGAGACATGAAGAAGGTGCCACACACTTCTAAACAACCAGGCCTCATGAGAACTCACTCACTGCACAGTACCGGTTGCGGGGATGGTTGGTGCTAAACTATCTTCCCCCATGAGCCAGTCACCCCTACCAGGCCCTATCTCTAACACTGGGGACTACAATTCAACATGAGATTTGGGCAGGGACACAGAGAGAAACCATATCGCTTTAACTTCAAATAAGGACACTTTCTGAATTACTGCATGTTAGTGATGGCAACAGTGGCCCATTTGGAGCAGCTGCTATAAAGATGCTAACTGCAGCAGTGGAGGCACTGCCAGGCCTGCATGCTCCACTGAGCTGACAGGAGCTGGGAGCAGGTGGGAGCTCTGCCTCCCTCTGAGTCTGTGCGGGGGAGAGCCACCCTCCTGGGCTCAGCGGCAGTTGCCTAGTTGCAGCTGTGGACCTGACCATCTTTGCACTCTCAGGGACCTGGGAAGTCTCCTGTACCCCAACAAGCTCAGAAATGCCTGCTTTCACTGCCTGGCCTCTCCCCACTCCTGGAATTCTCTCTGATTTTGGAGCAAAGCTGAGGCCGAGCCTGGGAACTGACACAGCCCAGCCAGGTGTGCTCATGCTCAGAGCAGTGCTAACATGCCAGCCCCTTGCTGCTTTAGCCACCTGAGAACTTTGGGCACTGATGAGCATGAGAGGGGGCCCAAGGAGGGGGCTGAGGGTAGCTCAGGGTGGGCCTTCAGGTGCCCCTCAGCATGAACTGCCTGGGTGCCATGGACAACATGATTGATAGTGACAGGATGCAGGCAGACAGGCTCCTGGGTGGAAAGGAGCAGGTCCTCAGTGAAGACCCACCTTCAAGCCAGGGACGGCCTGAAGCATGGGTCCAGGCTGTCAGTTCCAGGTGGAGTCTGTGGACTGGAGTGAGAGTTAATAGTGCTTTTTCTATGCCCACTCATGGCCACCCATGGACCAATCAGCACACAATTTCTCCCTTCTGAGCCCATAAAACCCCAGACTCAGCCAGACTCGCACAGAAACCTAGACTACCAGCTGTGGGAAGGAGCTAGCCACTGTGGGTCTCCTCTCCACTGAGAGCTGGACACTCACCAGGACAACCTACCTGTGGAAAGGAGCTACCCACTGTGGGTCACCAGAGAGCTGCTCTGTCACTCAGTGAGGCACCTCTCTCCCTTGCTCACCCTCCAGTTGTTCACATGCATCATTCTTCCTGGATGCAGTACAGGAACTCAGAACATGCCAAATGGTGGAACTGAAAGAGCTGTAACACAAGCAGGGCTGAAACATCCCCGCCCCCCACTTGCCATGTCATGGGCAACAAGAAGGAGAGAACTGCAGCTCTTCAGGGAACCCAGACCTAGGGGTTCCCCAAGTCAGGACTGTGACACTCTCTTTGGGGCTTTGTGGTTCCTGGTGCCTCCAAGCTTCTGGGTACCACCGGGTTCCCCTTATCCTCATCTAGACGTGAGTGCCCACAGTGGAAAGCTCATGTAGTACACGTGGTTCAGCCACAGCCTCACACTGAACCAGCACCTGTGCTGGCGCCTGGAACTCCCCAGCGTGCTGCAGCAGCTGGCGTGGCTGGCTGTGTGCAGTGGCTGAAAGCTGTGCTCACTTACTCACACACCCCTTGCCACTCTGCTCCTGGCTCATCCTTGGCAGGCGTGGGATCCAGTCTGGTAGTGCCAACCAAGCACAGCCTTCTGGGCCCAGTGGACAGAATGAGGCCAGTGGGTGTGAGCAATGCTCAGGCAGAAGTCGTCACTAGCTACGGAGGTTTCCAGCTGGTGAAGTAACACCCCAAAGATCCCGTGACATTAGGACTGGAACACAGATTTCTGAGAAACCCAGTTCAACCTCTGACATTTCTGAGTCTTTTTCTTTCATGAATGCTGCTGCGGAATACGCAGCTTCATTGTCCCTATGCTTTCACCCTAGGAAATGAGTCCAACACCCGTTGCTTAGCATACGGGAAAAAAGTATATTTTAAATTGGAGAGTGAGCATAAATTTGGGATAATTGTGGAATTCAAGGAACTGGGACAAGGTGAAGCACAAACTCAGCTTCTCCTATCAGTTCTCCTCCTCTACATGAAAGCTAGCAGCATTTCATGCCTATGCTTATACCACTAAATAAATATCTGTCCATGTCCTCCGGAGATGCAAGTAGTATTGGGCTTTCCATTCGGCAACGTAATAGTGGGCATGAAGATAACTTTTACTCCAGCCAAGCCTAAGCCTGATTACAATTTGAAAGAGGACAGATTCAGTTGAAACAGACATAAAATTCAAGTAACTGTTCTGAAGTACCATTTTATAGCTTTAGATGGTGATGGGATGCTTTAACCAAAGATGCCACATTGAATTGTGAGGCTAAGATGCAGGGAATAACTTTACAACAGTAATTGCAGGCTCTCTAGGGTCTTATTGAGATGCTAAAGAGAAAAGTCACGGAGAAGTGGCATTTTTATCAGCATCAACAAAATGCTAAATAATCTATGGCTGTTTATCAGAGTTCCTGACTTTTTTGGGGGGAATGCAAATGGAAAAATGACCTAACCCTTTGCTGGACATGTGAGATCTATTCAGCGAAGCAATTTCAGGCTTGACCAAGAGGAAAGATGTTACTCCTAGACTACAGGATGCAGAAAGTCTGGGTTACCAAACAGGGACCAGATTACATCTTAGACTTCTGAAATTCAAATTTACAGTCAACTGAGTCTGTTGACACAATTTCCTTTTCACGTTCACCTTCTGTGTTAGCTTTCTAGGGCTGCTATAACATAGTACCACAGACTGGGTGTCTATAAAAATTATTACTGTATAATAAATTAGATAGTTTTGCACCAATGCCTGCTGTCTTATAATGATTTATTATCTGTTTATAATAATTCATTATAATATAATACATGTTACGATAAATATTACATTTATTATATGTGTTTATAATAAATGCTATATAATAAATATTAACATTTATTATATGTGTCTTAAAAATTATTATATAACAATAAATTAGATAGTTTATTGCATCAATGCCTGCTCTTACAATAATTTATTACTATATGTCTATAATAATAATTTGTTGTTAATACATTTATTATAACATTTTCCATAAAATAATTATTATATAAGTTATGTAATTAATTTATATAATATATTTGTAATAGTAAATTTTTATATAATAAATGGCTGCTTTCTTATAATAATAATTTACTTAGTAATATCTGTCTATAATAATCACTTACTATTAATATAATAAATACTATGATAAATAATTATAAAATATGATTCCAGATGTATTATAATTATTATATGTCTCTTAAAATAAATTATTATATAAGAAGTTATTGGCCGGGCACGGTGGCTCATGCCTATAATCCCAGCACTTTGGGAGGCCGAGGCGGGTGGATCACGAGGTCAAGAGATGGAGACCATCCTGGTCAACATGGTGAAACCCCGTCTCTACGAAAAATACAAAAATTAGCTGAGCATGGTGGCACATTCCTGTATTCTCAGCTACTTGGGAGGCTGAGGCAGGAGAATTGCCTGAACCCAGGAGGCGGAGGTTGCGGTGAGCTAAGATTGCGCCATTGAACTCCAGCTTGCATAACAAGAGCGAAACTCCGTCTCAAAAAAAAAAAGTTATTATATAATAAGTTAGATATCAATTGCTCATTACATCATGACAGCTGTCCTATAATAATTATTTACTATTATGTCTATAATAATACTGTATTATTAATATATCTATTATATTTTCTCAAAATGAATTATTAACATGTAATCATAAACTTTCATATAATAAAGATATAAATTTACAATAAATTATTATATAATGAATTAGTTCATTGCATCAATGCTTGCTTTCTCATAATGTACTTAGTATTATCTGTGTATAATAAAACTTACTAATATAATAATTATAATAATATTCATTATATTTGCCTTAAACTATTATTATTTAATAATAAATTAGTTAATTGCATCAGTGCCTGGTGTCTTATAAAACATTTATTATTATGTCTATAACAATTTATAAATTTAATAAATTATCATAAGTATAATGATTGTATTATATTTGTCTTAAATTCTTGTTATATAATAATTTGTTGTTATATAATAAGTTAAATAGTCCATTGTATCGGTGCCTGTTAATAATAGGCTCTCTTATTAACATGGTGTCTTATAATAATAATTATTTATTTATTATGATGTATTTATGATAGTAATAATTTATTGTGATGTCCAGTCTGTCTCACACTTCTGGACATGACATCTGAAATCAGCATGTCAGCCGGGCATATCCTCTCTGTCCGAAATTTGGCCGAAAATCCTTTCTTATCTCTTCTGAACAGTTGCTGGTGGCCATTAATCTTTGGTATTGCTTGGCTTGTGGCTGCCTCAGTCCCATCTTCGTCTCCATCTTTATATGGTCTTCTCCTTGTGTCTCCTCTTAAAAGGACACCAGGTATAGTGAAGTAGGGGCGCACCCCACTCCAGTATGACCAAATCTTAACTGATTACATCTGCAAAGGAAGTCACACTCTGAAGTACTGGGGGATAGGACTTCAACATATCATTTTGGGGAGAATAATTCAACACATAACATTCTCTATATAAAACAATCTGATACAATTGTTATTAATGTTGAAGCTGTGAACTCCAATGTGGCTATTCTGGTGTTCCCGAAGACTGAAGCCCATATTTTCTACTCTGTTCTCAGAAAAGCCCATAGAACTTAATATCCAGTTCATTTCTAATCTTTTCCTGCTTGTTCTTTGATATCAAATTCTGATTTCTTCTGTTAACTTTTATTTTAGATTCATGGGTACTTGTGCAGATTTGTTGCAGATTTCTTTTAAAATAAAGAAATATTTTATAAGCTTTCTGCACTTCCCTAAATTCTAGAAAATTTATAGTCTATAAGCATATTTTAACAACCACTCATGTAAGCCACTCTTCTCTCTGCTGCAGGAAATGCAATACAATATTCTTGGCTTAGTGATTCATTGCTCCCTGGGAAGTTTGGGTATTTGCGTTCTCTTTTAATTCACATGCAGTTTTATTTAGAAATGACCACAGTCCTGCTTTTGAAGTGCAGTGGCAACTCTGCTGTGGTCTGAACTTTTCTTTTCCCCCAAGATGCATGTGTGATACCTAATTCCCGATGTATTACTATTAATAGGTGGGGCCTTTAGGAGGCGATTGGATCATGCGGGATAGTTCCTGTGAGGGGAAACCACCCCGGCCCCACCACACAAACCCAAATTGGCTCTCACACTACAACAATCAACGCAGAAGACATTTGTGACTGAATGTGTGGGGGTTTCTCCCCACACACCAAGCAAGCAAACAAGCAAACAAGTAAGCAGGCAAGGAAGCAAGTAAGCCATTCTGCAGCACGCACCATCTGGGTGTCTTCCAATTCAGTTCTGACACTCTTTACCTGGAGATAGCATCAGATCCCACAGGCTGAGGGCTCAGTGCCACAAGACTGCTCCCCCTTCCCATGAGTCACAAGTCTGGGCCTTCAGAAATTCTGACCAGCCAGCTTCAAGTTGGGTTCCCATGACTCTCTGTGTAGACTGGATTGACTTGCTGGAGAAACTCATAAAACTCTAAAAAGCAAGTATACTAGTTTATTTTAAAGGATATTACCAGGGACACAGGTGAAGAGATGCATAGAGGAAGATATGAGGGGAGGGGCATGGAGCTTCCATGCCCTCCGGGGTTGCACCACCCTCCTGGAAACTCCATGTGTTCAGCTATCGAGAAGCTCTCCAAACTCAGTCCTTTTGGGTTTTTATGGGGACTTTGTTGGTTACGCATGATTGACAACCATGTAGAAATGTGATTGGACAAAAGCGTTATGATTTAACACTAATAGACTGAGTGGAGAAACCCAGCAACGTCTGTCTGTTCAAATTCTTCTTGGTGTGTCTGTATAGCATTCCCTCCTCTCGGGTATGGGGCAAGACCCCTTCTGAAATGAGGGTCTTATGATCCACAGTCAGAAATCCAAGGAAAGGCCTGGTGCTGAGGCTCATGCCAGTAATCCCAGCATTTTGGGAGACCGAGGTGAACACATCACTTCAGCCTGGAGTTTGAGACAGCCTGAGCAAGATGGCAAAACTCTATTTCTACAAAAATACAAAAATTAGCCAGGGATGGTGGTGTATGCCTGTAGTCCCAGCTACTTGGGAGGCTGAGAAGGGAGGGTTGCTTGAGCCCAGGAGGTGGAGGCTGCAGTGAGCCATGATTGCACCAATGCACTACAGAGTGTCTCAAAACTAAAAAAATAAAAATAAAAAAGAAAAGAAAACAAACCCAAGGGAAAAATAGTGTCCTGCCTTGGGTTGGTGCATGATGCAACTAGCATGAGAGTGGATACATTGCATCTCTGCAGAACTGCAGAATGACTGAAGCTGACTCTTACCCTTAATTCTAGTCTGACAAGTATTTATTGTGCAGCTGACAAATACCTAACTCTGTGATAACTACAACAAAACACACCTACATTTATGTTCTGAACTGTGTTATCAAGGAGTTCACATCTTGGGAGAGAGGTATGGAGAAGAGACAGCATGGTGTTCCAGTGTCAGAAGGTTCACATCCAGACGCTGTTATTACCTGGGGAGGGCTTTTTAACCCAGAATACTCTTGTGTGTATATTATGATTTTGAGAGCTTTCCTAAGCAAAATGTTCTATGAATTCACAATGAAACCCATGAATATTGAGGCTGGGATGTATAGATTGGTCTTCCATGGAGTATACCAAGTGTAAAAATATTTCTGCGACAGACAATGGGGATCCCTGCCTCTTCTTGAAGTATCCCCTGCTGATTGGAGGTGGCCACATGCTGCCTGTTTTGCCATCTGCATTTTCAGGAGAGAATACATCTGCTTTGATATGATGGCTTAGTAAGAACGATGGATGAGGCACTAAAAACTGACATGTCATCTGCCTGTGGTTTTGTATATCATCCTGGATCTTTGAGCCCAGTTTGTAAATGAAGTTTGTTTCTGATCTCGCCTGAGCCAACATAGCGATGGATTTTCCTAGTAGGTCAGTTATCAGTTCCTTCTACGTATTTCAGGACGTCTATCCTGTGTCAACATGACAAGGCCTTAACTCAAAAGAGCTGCTTATCAAAAGATGAACCACAGAGGTGGGCACATTCCCATTGATCCTGTATTTCAGAGTATATTTGTAGGCTGTGGGTGAAAATTGGCTACCAGCATGTGAGTTTATTATTTAGTTCTTGGGCCCTGGTAATCACCACCCCAGCAGTAGTGAAAGGAGGAACAGTGGCAGTCTTCAAATAGCAATTCTTGTTTTTCTTTGATCTTGTCTGCCTTATATCTGCATATTTATTCCAGCTTGGTGATTCAAGAAGTGTAAGTACCTATATTCCAGGAATAGATTTCTCTATAAACTCTGTTGTGTGGGACCAGAAGCCAAGTTGTGGGAGTTTGAACTGGGGCAGTCAGCAAAAAAAAACCAGAATGATGTTGGAAATCAAAGGTGAGGAAATTTCTTTATATGAAATGGGAAGACCATGAAAGATGTCACAAATACGAATTTGATGAGCTTCAAACCTACAAATATAGTAAGAATGGTCAAGGATGATACAGGAGACATACAAAGTGGTGGCTCTATGTAAGCCAAAACGATCAAAATAATACGAAGGAAAGTAGAATTAAGCATTAGGAATATAAACTAGAGGGTGGATATCGACACGAGATGGCTATAAACCTATCATTAATTCATTCTGGAGAAAATGAAGTTGTTCCTTTGATAGCTAATATGAAAAGTAGTGAAATGGGAACATTTAAATCAGGTTTTCTCAGTCTGGGCACTATTGAATTTTAGGGGCCGTCCTGTGAAGTGTGGTTTTCAGCGTCTCTGGCCCTTACCCACTAGATGCCAGTAGCAGCCTCCATGTTGTAACAACCCAAAGTGTCTCTAGACATTGCCCCGTTTCCCTGTGGTGTAATCTCCAATACGAATGAGAATCATTGCTTTAGATGTTTTCTGAGGTTCAGCATGTTTCAATAAAGGGAAAGAAAATTAATTCAGTGTGTCAGGTGATGAAGTGAGCAGAGTTAGGGAGACCATGGGGGCAGGAAGTGGTCCATCAACTAATGTTTCAGTGTAGACAAAATGGATCGATTTGGGGAAAAGAGATGCCTGCTTAAAAATCGTGCATGCACAATAAAGAGAAAAATAGAGTTTCTAAGTTTTAAGAGTTTGACTTACACGCCACTTGGGTAGATATACATCAGAACACTAGGATTAAACCTCTTTTATTCGTTTTAGATTTAAAAGCAGATGATTTGTAAACAGACTTTTAGAATTTAATCTGATTTCTATCCACTTCTGCCTACAAATCTGAGGGGGACTTTTTCTGGGGTTGTTTATCAGACCATGATAAGGAGAGCAAATAGCTGTGGTTAACAAAGGACCAACGGTAAGCTCTGGGAAGAATGATCTTGGACGTAAATATTCCAACCACAAATCATACTTGCCTCATTGTCATAATATTGGTATACTAATTTTCTCTTCTTTGAGCATGAATTTTTTTTTTTTAGCAGACATCCCTTTTTCCCAAATTGACTCATTTTATCTACACTGAAACATTCCTTGACGAATTACTTCCTGCCTCCATGATCTCACAATTCAAATCTGCATTTTGGCCTAGGATGAGCAGTAAGAGTTTTCACTTGTCCATCTAAGAAGCCACGTCTCTTCTTGCCATTCTGATTTACAAAAATCCCCAAGCTGAAGAAGACTACAGTGGCGGAAGGCTTTTTACTGTGTGCTCTGTAGAAACTGAGGCTGCAGGCATTTGAGCATAAGGCCACTCTGTTCATTTTATTGTATTTATCGGCTTTCCCGAGCTCCTAATTGTCATGGTGGAAGCCCAGTGGTAATTTTGCAGGTGGAAGGAAAGCATTTTATGGAGAGGAATAATGACTTTTAAAATCTGAACCCAGTGACCTGCTCAACTCGATACTGGAGGAAGCTCAGACACTTTTTCCTCTTATTTAGCTTCTCTGATCAGTGAGGATGACAGGTCACTTGTGAACTGTGACTTTTACCTGGTCGTTATGGCCTGGCCATGTCAGAAGGTTATGGGGAAGTTAAACTATAATCAGCATCAAGTTTTCAATAACCACTTAAGAGACTTTGAGTTTTACTTTCTGGTACACAGCCAGAAATGTGATTGATCTTTTAACTGAAAAGATTATAATAAAATTAACCAGTAAATGTGTCACAAATGACTTTGTAAGTTAAAAACTAAGAGGTTCTAGAAAACTTTATGAGAAAGAAGGTGGACAAAAGTGGGAGATGCAGAGACATCTCTGAACCCTTAAATGTAAGTGATGAGGGCAGAGTGATGAAAATAGGTAGGTTTGACTAAAATATAAGAGACTGTAACAATAAAAGTATGTTATAGTCAAATGTAATAGACCACAATAGTATAATATAACATAGTACCATATATAATAATATAATATAATGTAAATTCGACTATATTGTTAAAAGCTTACATATTGACAGGCAATTATCTAGGTGCTAAAGCTAAAATAATAAAGTAATACTGATATACAAGAAAACTTTCTGGACAAGATGGTGCAGCAGTATAGGCACTGACTTACTCCCCACCAGCACACAAGACACAAAGCAAGACTAATAAAATGCAGAAGATTCCATTAACAAGATTTAGCCAGAATAGAAAAAATACACTCTAAAAAAAGAAATAAAGGAAGAAAGACATATTAGAGTTGGTTGTAGACCCTGGGCTTTCTTGACTTTGGATCAGAAGAAAGGTAGAAGAGGCTGAAGGTCTGTTGATGTCGTGGCTAAGTTCTAAATCTCTTTCAGGACAAATAGGGTGAAAAGCCAGGATGTGGTGCAAAAACAACATCCATGGTGAAAACACTTCTCACAACCCTGAGAAATGGGACAAAAAAACAAAAAAGGGTGTGATGTGAAAAAAGCTTGAAAACATTATTTCATTCTAAGTGAAAGAAGACAGACAGAGAAGGTCAGATATTACGTGAATCCTTTTATAAAACTCTCCAGGATAGGCAAAATCATAGAGTCAGAAAGAGGCTTGGTGGTTGCCAGGGGCTGAGGGAGGTTTTATGGGGAAGTGGCTACTTAATGGGTTCAGGGTTTTCTTCTGGGATGATAAAAATACTTTGGAATTGGACAGAGCTGATCGTGCAACATTGTGAATGTTCTAAATGTCACTGAAGTGTACACTTGAAAATATTTAATTTTATGACAGTGAGTGTCACCTCATAAATAATAATTTTGAAAAAGGAGGTGAACATCTTTTTGAGCTGCACAAGTGCTACCATTTTGAGCAAGACACTGTGCTACAGAGTGAGGAAAATCAAAAACCAACTTCACAATGAGGACTCAAAGAAAAGGGTGCTGCGGGGAAGGCTGAAAGTGAGACATTGCAGCTGTGCAACGCCATTACAAGATGTGGTTTTTGCCCTTTTTTGGCTTTGTAGTTTTCCACTGTGTATGTGCACTACATTTTCTTTATTCAATCCACCTTTGATGGGCATCTAGGTTGATTCCATGTTTTTGCTATCGTGTCCTTTGCAGCAACATGAATGGAGGTGGAGGCCACTCTCCTAAGAGAACTAATGCAGGAACAGAAAACCAAATATTACATGTTCTCACTTATAAGGGGGAGCTAGTCCAAGCACGGTGGCTCACACCTGTAATCTCAGCACTTTGGGATGCCGGGGCAGGCGGATCACCTGAGGTCGGGAGTTCAAGACCAGCCTGACCAACATGGAGAAACCCCGTGTTTACTAAAAATACAAAATTAGCTGGGCATGTTAGCACATGCCTGTAATCCCAGCTACTCGGGAGGCTGAGGTAGAATTGCTTGAACCCAGGAGGCAGAGGTTGTGGTGAGTTGAGAGTGCGCCACTGCACTCCAGCCTGGGCAACAAGAGCGAGACTCCATCTCAAAAAATATATAATAATAATAATAATAAGTGGGAGCTAAACATTGAGTACACATGCACACAAAGAGGGGAATAACAGACGGTGGGGACTAGTTGAGGTTGGAGGGAGGGAGTAGGGTAAGGATAAAAAAACTGCCCCTTGAGTACTATACTTATTACCTGGGTGATGAAATAATCTGTACACCAAGCCCCTGTGACACTCAGTTTACCCATCTAAGAAACCGGCACATGGACCCCCGAAACTAAGATAAAAGTTATGAAAAAAGACCTGTTTTTCTACCAGAAGTGGGTGGGCAGGGGCAACCACATTAGGCAAGCATGGAGATGGGGAATACAAAGTCTTGGAGAGACAGAGAGCAAGTCAACCAATAAAAAAGAGCAATCTCTGAAAACCACATCTGAACTGTTCAGGGATGCATACTGGCTCCTTCATATTTTAAAGAGTTTGAGTTTTAACAGGGATTCGTCAATCTGGCAACTCCACATGGGAAGTGGTTTGGGGCTCAGCTGAAGGAGCATGAACGAGGCTTTTATAGGATGAAGGCAGGAGTGGAGCGTTAAAAAAATGTGTTTGAGTAAAGTTGAAGCAGTGACTTTATTTGGACTATCTCTGTAGAAAGTTCGAGACAATATAACCAGTGCTCAGTTGGCCATTTATGACTAGCTGAGCTAAAGTTTTGTTTTCCTATAAATTAGCCACTTAGAGGAAATGAACCATTATAACAAATATATAAATCTATGTCTGACACATTATGAAAAGAAACGTCTAAATCCCCACCAGACCTAGAAAATTTCCAAATGAAGGATGAAAGCTTTTGGTTTGCTTCCATAGAACCCAGTGCATTCGAGCCATTTCAGTTTAATAACCTCTCATTGAGCTGTTTTAATACTCCCCATCAACATAAAACAGGGAATAAAAAATGCAAAATCTATAAAGAAATATAATTTTAGGGATGACAGCATCTAAAAATCAGTGCTGAGACCTAAAATAACTTAAGGCAAAGATATCTTCTTGTTAAAAATATTAAAGAAGTCCTTAAGTATATTTATAATAGTAAAAATAATAAGGACCAGAATTTTGGGAGATAGAGGCAGGCAGATCACCTGAGGTCAGGAGTTTGAGAACAGCCGGGCCAACATGGTGAAACCCAGTCTCTAATAAAAGTACAAAAATCAGTTGGACATGGTGGCGGGTGCCTGTAATCCCAGATACTCTGGAGGCTGAGGCACGAGAATCGCTTGAAACCGGGAGATGGAGGTTGCAGTGAGCCAAGATTGCACCACTGCACTCCAGCCTGGGTGACAGAGTGAGACTCCATCTCAAAAATAAAAATAATAATAACAATAATAATAATAATAATAGAGAAATGCTATCCACTAAAAATGTATATAGAGAAATCAAAACTTGATTAAATTAAGCAGAACTGATGGTTATGGAAACTCTTGGGAGGTCAAAATGCAGTCATTTATATAAAAACCATATATATTCAAAACAAATTTTACTTCAGATATAATTGAAGTAATAACTAGTGAATTCGAAGATATTCCTAAGAAATACACTCAAGGGATACCACAAAAAAGACTCCAAAGTTAAAATATGAAAAGTAAATTCAAGAAATGGTGAAGAGATTGAGTTTTCATGATCCATATAAATATTTGAAACTTCTAAAACTGAAATGAATGTGACAAGTCAATGTTTAGAAAGGTAATTACTGATAATCTTCTAGAATTGGGGAAAGGTCCAAAATTCAGATTAAAAGTGAAATGAGTCAAGAACAAAAGTTTAAACACTGCATGTTTGCACTCGTAAGTGGAAGCTTAAAAAGAGTTTCTCTTATAGAAGTGGAAAGTAGAAGAGAGGATAGTGGAGGCCGGGAAGGGTAAGGGGAAGAAGGGAATTGGGAGAGATTTGTTGAAGAATACAAAACTACAGCCACATAGCAGAAATAAATTCTAGTGTTCTATATCACGGCAGGATGACTATAGCTAACAATCATATATTATGTAATTCCAAATAGTTAGAAGAAAGTTTTCAACACAAAGAATGATCAATAAAGTTTGAGGTGATACATTTGTTAATTATCCTAGACTAATCACTATAAATTGTATGTATACAAACATCACTGTGTGGCCCAGAAATGTACGATTATTATATGTCAATTCTTAAAAGTACCTGGCAGTTTTCAAATAGGTAAATTCACATGTAGAGATTATGTGGTGAAACTGTAGATTAAGACAAAATGAAGACTCATATATATACATATAGATAGAGGAACTTAACATGACCTTTAATAAAAGACTAAATTATTTTAACATATAACTTAGAAGATAAATTTCTGTAATTTGATATAATTATGGAATTCTCCCTATGGAGAGAAGAATATGAGAAACAATGACATGTCTGTAAGTTTATAAAGTATACCTTAGAATTTAATAAAGTTTCAAATACAGAATGGTAATCTTTTGAGTTGTAAGAAAAATGGAGAGTTCGATCATTAGTTAGCTATCATAAGAGGTCCATAATGGTCAAGAGTATTCTGGAAATAATTTATTTACATTATTAAAATCGTATCCATTTCAATTTTACTATAAAATGTCATTGTCACTGCTAAAAGAATAAAAATAAAACATATAGATTCCAAATAAGCAAGCAAGAAAAAAAGCAACAACAAAAAATTAATCCAAAAGAAAGAAGAATAGTAAGAAGAAAATGAGAAGCAAAAGAAGAGAGTAAAAAACACAAAATAAAAAGAATCACTAGAAATTATTCAAAATAATGAATAATTAGCACATGGCAATATGTGTGCATGTCTGCCTGTGTGTTTGCATGTGGTGTGTGTGTGTTTGTATGTGTGTTCATATGTATTGTATTCACCTATTGAAAAGTAAAGATTGGCAAATTGAATTCAAATTCTTCAGAAATATATTGTATGCAGGAGAAGTACACACAGAAATGCCATCTAGAAAGTTTTCAAATGAAGGATGAAAAAACCTCTGTGATGCATGAACTATAAAATGCTGATTAAGATTTGAAGAAAATTCTCTCTCTTACATTGCTGAGAGAAGCAAAAGTTCCCATGACACACTGGGGAATAATTGAGCAGTATCCTTCTATGCCTATACCTTAAGGCTTTTGAATGTTTACATAAAGTGCTATGTAAAAGGAAAGCCAGTGTAGCAGTGTTTGTAACAGTAAATGATTGGAAGTAATCTAAATGCAGGGTGGCACAACAAAATTATACCAGTTACATTTACTTTAAAACCTGCCTAATAGTGCTATTGATTACTGCCAGATACACATATAAGTAACAGTATTTTAATTAAAAAATTTCTGTGTTTAGGATGAACAACAAAATTATAGCAAGCTGTACTTTTAAAAATAAAAATAAAGCAGAATTGGATCAGATGATTGCTTACAGAGAGCTTTACCTTTTTCCGCACACACACGCACACACACACACAATCAACAAGAGGAAAATAAAAAGGATTGAGAAGGAAAGAAGAGCAAGACAGTCAGACTAAGAAATGAATAAATGTAATCTTGGGTGATGGCCATACGCCTTGGCTGGTTTCCTGTGTCTGGTTTGAACGCAAAGCCAATTCAGAATGCATGGCTTTGCTATAGTATAGTCCAATGCAGAACAGGGGTAAGCTATTTTGGACAACTCTTGGATTTCTGTAAGCTTGGGCGTGCACCTTGCTAAGGCAAGCCAGAAATATGGACTTTTTGGATGAGTTTCTCTTTTCAGTTATTAAAATCTTAAGGAAACAGAACTAACTGTGAAGTGTAGCTGACTGGTTTTTATTTGAAGATACTGATTCTAAGTATCTTCCTTTATGACTGTAATTAGCCCTGATCTAATTTAATTGGCGAAAGAGTAGAGATTTCTTAGGCTTGTTAGGTAATTATGGCCATAATGTATCTAAAATATACAAAGAAAATAAAATTCAAGAGGAAATTGGTTTGGAAAGGCTGTTGGAAAAAAATGTGAATGGTAGATATGGATAATATCTTTATTACAGGAAGAACTCCTAGAAAACAAACAAACAAAAGCTCAACGTGGGCTGGGCATGGTGGCTCATGTCTGTAATCCCAGCACTTCAGGAGGCCAAGGCAGGCAGATCACCTGAGGTCAGAAGTTTGAGACCAGCCTGGTCAACATGGCAAAACCTCATCTCTACTAAAACATACAAAAATTAGCTGGGCATGGAGGTGGGTGCCTGTAATCCCAGCTACTCAGGAGGCCGAGGCAAGAATCACTTGAACCCAGTAGACAGAGGCTGCAGTGAGACAAGATCACGCCACTGCAGTCCACCCTGGGCAACAAGAATGAAACTCAGTCTCAAAAAACAAACAAACAAACAAACAAACAAACAAAAAAACAAAAAAACCTCAATTTGACAAGGGAGAAAAAAGTATTTTAAAGTAAAGGAAATAAAATTAATTTAAAACTGGAAACACTGCAACTCTATAGTGATCACAAAAACGAAAAGAAAACTTGCTCTCTATGAACTGCGGAGTAAAGTGAAACCTTCAAATCATTGTTGGTAAGAGGTGTAAAATGCTATTATTATTTTTGAAAACAACAGTGTGGCAAGGAATAAGCATTAGTTACTTTAAAAAGTGCTACGAAATACAGCTTAAAGGACGCATACAGAATGCAAAATAAATTTCATTATTCACAATTATATTTATTACTGATTAAAAAAATAAAAACCCACATTGGAAATAATATGAGGGTGAGAACCGTCATCCATCATTAATGAATGTGTTTTTTTCCAACTTTATTCTGAGTTTCTGGCCAGGTTGGTTGGAGTGTTTGTCTGAAATAAAGAGATAATTAAATTTCTTTTTATTTTTAAATTATAGACTATTGAACATATAGGAAATTAGAGATAATAATATGATGAGATCTATTAATCACACAGTTTTAGTAATTAGCCATTTCTCGGACATTTTATTATTATCATTATTTTTGCACTAGATTCTCCCACTTCTGACAATTTCCAGCATTGGAGAATTTGAAGTAAAGCCCAGGCATAATATCATTTCATCTGTAAACAGTTCATCTGCTAATATGTCAGTATAATTTTTTTTTTCATTTCAGTCGTTGGTTGGGTACAGGTGGTGTTTGGTTACATGGATACATTCTTCAGTGGTGATTTCTGAGATTTTGGTGTATCCTTCACCCAAGCAGTGTACACTGTACCCAATATCCCTCATCCTCTCCCACCCTTCCCCCAAGTCCCTGAAATCCATTGTATCATTCTTTTGCCTTTACATCCTCACAGCTTAGCTCCCACTTATAAGAGAGAACATACCAATGTTTGTTTTTCCTATTCCTGAGCTACTTTACTTAGAATAATGGCCTCCAGCTCCATCCAAGTTGCTGTGGAATACATTATTTCATTCCTTTTCATGTCTGAGTAGTGTTCCATGGTGTAAATGTACTACATTTTCTTTATCCACTCATTGGTTGATGGGCGCTTATGTTGGCTCCTTATTGCAAATTTTGTTGCTATAAACATGTGTGTTCATGTGTCTTTTTCATATAATGACTTATTTTCCATTGGATAAATACCCAGGAGTGGGATTGGTGGATCTAATGGTAGATCTACTTTTAGTTCTTTAAGGAATGTTCATCCTGTTTTCCATAATGGTTGTACTAGTTTACATTCCCACCTGCAGTGCAGAAGTGTTCCCTTTTCCTGTCAGTGTTATTTCTAATGAATCGGAGATTTGTATATAACACAACCTCTGTACCATGTTCCCAGCTGAAATAACTCCAACCCCTCCGTAGTTATAGTTTTCAGAGGGGACAGAGACTTAGCAAGTGATGAATCTGCTATGAAGACTTAGCCACTCAGGATCTGGGGGCAATGAATCTCCTGGCTTCTTTGCTAAGCTCTGTCTGGGATGGAGGCAGCTCTGTTCATTCCCTGTTCCTCTCTCTGAGATCTTGGACTTTCTCAAAGTCAATTCCTTCCAAGGTCTGAGTGCCAGAGGTAAAACCATTTAGCAAAGCCTGCCGTTCTGGAAATGACCCTCCTTGAAGCTGGGCATGGTGATGCACACATGTGATCCCAGCTACTCAGGAGGCTGAGGTGGGAGAATCACCTGAACCCAGGAGGTCAAGGCTGCAGGGAGCCATGATCATACCACTGCACTCCAGCCTGGGTGACAAAGTGAGATCCTGTCTTTTAAAAAAAAAATAGATTGCTTTCCTTAGATTATTGTTCAACACGTAAATTAACTGTGTGTACCATTCTTACATTGTTCTCATTCTATTGTGTTTTGATTTAAAAAATACTTAAAACACAATAGAATGAGAATAATGTAAGAATGGTACACACAGCTTAAGAAAGCCATCAATTCCTAGACACGTCATTCAAGGTTTGGGTATAATTTGGTTTAAAAAAAAAAATCCCTCAGACTTCAAGAATGTCTTGTTCTTGATGCTCAGGCTGGCAGGAGACATTTCTGCTTGAGGTTTTAAAGAAAATGGGCATCAGTGATGTTGGCCCAAAGCAGCTACCTGAAGAAATATAGGGAGAGGTTGGTTATAGGATACAAAACTACAGTTAGATGCAATGAATTAGTTCTAGTGTTCTATACCAGCTGTCAGGAACAGGCCGCACAGCAGCCAGTACAGCTTCATCTACCTTTACAGCCACTCCCCATCATTTGCAGTACTGCCTGAGATCTGCCTTCTGTCAGATCAGCAACTGCATTAGAATCTCATAGGAGCATGACCCCTATTGTGACCTGCATATGTGAAGGATCTAGGTTGTGTGCTCCTTATGAGAATCTAATGCCTGATGATCTGTCACTGTCTCCCATCACCTCCCAGATGAGACCATCTAGTTGCAGGAAAACAAGCTCAGGGCTCCCACTGATTCTACATGATGGTGAGTTGTACAATTATTTTATTATATATTACAGCATAATAATACTAAAAATTAAGTGCACAACAAATGTAATGTATTTGAATCACCATCTCTCCCCTCTCCACTGTTCACCCACCCCCTCAATCCCCTCGTGTGTAGAAAAATTGTCTTCCATGAAACTGGTCCCATGCCAAAAGGTTGTGGACTGCTGTTCTCTATTACTGTGGGATGACTCTGGTTAACAATAATATGTCACATAGCTTGAAATAACTAGAAGGAATGTTCCCAACACAAAGAAATGATAAATGAGATGATGGATATGCCAATTACCTGATATAATTACTGTACAACATAGGTATAAACCATCATTATTACCCCATAAACATATACAATTTTTATATGTCAATTTTAAAAATTTAAAAATTTTTAAAAAGAGAGAAAAATGACACTACTTTGTTTTTCTTGTACTTCCATTTCTAATTGCCACTTTATTCTAACCAGTTTGGCAGTCTTCCTCTGTCATAGTTTATATAGGAATGTCAGCAGGTTCTTAGAATGACTACTTAAAATGTTCAATCCTCCCTTTTAAAATCCAAGCAATTAAATTGCTATTTTTATTTAGATCTGTAATTCCCACAAAGTATTTAGAGTTCGGGATGTGTAGGGTTATATGTTTTGCATTCTCCAGCTAGAACACTAGAGGACATAAGACCAGGGAAATTGACTGGAGCCAGCATGTAACGGAGATGGCTACTAGGCCTTGGCTGAGAACTATGAAAGGGAGAGAGACAGAGAAAGTAGGTAAATATAAATTATCCAAGGCTTTGAACTGGGAGGTAATATTGTCAAGGTAGTACTTTAGAATCATACAGGACAAAGGTCTGCCTGTTTCTTTTCCTAGTCCCAGGAAAATGTTAACAAGATATTCATCAAAGAAAGAAATAGAATATTAACGTGATTGCCTTTGGTTTTGTATTTAAAATCTTAGCCTTTTTATTTTAGGCTAAAGTAATGATCAGGTTTAAACAAATAAATTATGACCATTGTATTGGAAGAGGACCTTCCTTCCCTTCCTTCCCTTCCTTGCCTTCCTTCCCTTCCTTCCCTTCCTTGCCTTCCTTCCCTTCCTTCCCTTCCTTCCCTTCCTTCCCTTCCTTCCCTTCCTTCCTTCCTTCCCTTCCCTTCCCTTTCCTTCCTTCCTTCCTTCCTTCCTTCCTTCCTTCCTTCCTTCCTTCCTTCCTTCCTTCCTTCCTTCCTTCCTTCCTTCCTTCCTTCGTTTTCCTTCTTTATTCCTCCTTCTTTTTTTTCTCTTTCTCTCTCACTTTCTCTCTTTTTCTTTATCAACAAAGGATAAGGGTTAAAGAGAATAGAAAATTCAAGTAAATCTAAAAATTGCACAGTGAAGGGCTTGAAAGTCGCTTCACACAAAGTTCCCATTACCGTGACAGGTACTTCAAAGTCAAAAAAAAAAAAAAAGAAAAAAGGAAAGAAATCCAGACTCAATGCCTCCCAGAAGATTCAATTTAGGTGCATTAATATTTCAAGGTATGTCTTTTAAGGAGTAAGATGTGAGCATGAGTATGGCCTGCTGTTTATTAATACACAATGGATTCCTTACCCTGCATCTTTGAAAAATGCTGATTGCTTTTTCAAAACTCACTGCCCCTGTATGGGATTTTAAAATCTTCCTGTAGAACATCAAATCATTAACAATCTCATTTCTTTTTTTTAAATCATAATAATGAACATTCATATAACACTACATGGCATATTACTTTATTGTAACCATTTTGTGGAGTAAGTTATAAAATGTGAGAATTTTAGATTAGGAAATAAACGCATGTTAAATTTATTCTACTCACTTAAATTTTTACACATTTTAAGTGGCCATGTAGAGATCAATCAGCAGGGATTTTTCATCAAACCAGGGAGAATATTGATAATCCCTTCAAATAAAGGAATTCTTAGTGCTTTTTTGTGGTTTCCTTTTGGATTGTATGAAATTACCCTTCTCAAGGTAGAGAACTGTTGAAATTATCATCTGCTCTTTGTTTTTCCTCCTCTATCTGTAAAACTCTAACTAAAAAGAGCCCAGTTAAAGACTTTCTGCTATTGTGGACAAATTGCAAATTAATTAGGCAAAAGGAGACTTCTAGTATCAAGTGAGATGAGAACACAACAGTTTTTATTACTTGGGACAGCATTTAGAATGGCTGATAGCAACCAACACTGGAGGGACCACCATCCCTGAAATGTCCTTGACTTACTGGCAATGGCCAAAACACGACACATATTGCATAGATAATGTCCTCCCCGAGCTGGGAGTCTCCACTTAATTTTACAGCATTTACAGAGAAGCACCTGCATTTACAGTCTAAGAAAATTGGAGTTCATTCAATCCAAAGAGTCTTTAACTTGAATGTGCACAAACTCACACAGTGGTTTTGTTAAAATGCACATTACAACTCAGCAGAGGTTGTGAGTTTCTCACAAGGTCTTTGGGATGCCGATGTTGACTTGCTTGAGCACCACATGTGGAGTCATGAGATTCATGCTGGAGCCTTCTCATTGTACACTGGAAGGATCTCATCTGCAGAACAGATGGTCCATGGACGGCAACATTCAGTTTTTGCTTCACTGGGCAGCGGTTGTCCCCATGTTTGACATGAGGCTAATCCCATTTTTAAATCAAACAATGATAGCATTGCCATGATTGGCTTGGACAAATCCAAATCTCTCTTCCCCTCGATCCTTCCTCAGGATAGGAATAGATTTCATTTATATGAAGCACTTGTACTTAATAGGTGTATAAAATTGGGATTCTATTAGGAAGAAGAAAGGGAGGAGGTTGCTATGTAAGGCACCAAAATGTCAACAACAATAAGTCTGCAGGATAACTCATCTTTGCATTACTCTTGAGACAAGCCCTAGAGTCGATTTATTGATTATGCACTCAATAATTTGCTTAAATCAGAAGCACATCCAAGGTTACCGAGTTCCTTAAGGAATTTCTCACACCTCTTGGATATAACAAGAGATGTGTCTTTTATATGTAACCAATTTCTCTTTTAAGGAGTAGACTTTAGTAATGAAGCCACTTCAGTGAGCCCTCCAAACTTTTCTTTAATCAATATGCTCTATGCCTTAGGAGCAAACATTCCTTTTCAGAGCTCTTCGTTATTTTTGAGTCTCACATTATATTGATTTATATAGGCTTTCAAATTCCATTATTCTATCCTCCGACTGTAAAGAGTTTGTGCTAAGGCCAGTGTTTCTTGGTAAGAATGTTATGGAGGCAAATATATCATTTCAGCTTATTCACTTCATTCCACTGGCTTTAAGAAAATATCATTTCTCTCTTACCTTCTTAGTGTCAAGAAAAGCAAGTCACGCTCTTTCACTGACATGAGTTTTGGGGAGCGCAATGAGGGCCAATTAAAATTTTATTTAAGAATTAATATTTTTTTATCTGAAAGATTTACATTTATGTATTTGTCATTTTTATAAGTAACATTACAGATTTCAAAAGGAACTGGCTTCTTGCCTAAACATTTTTAAAGGAAACCAGGAGATTATAAAAACCACAAATCACTTATAATCACATCAACATAGAATGAAAGGTGTGAACCATTCAGCATGTGTATTTTCTTTCTTTCTTTCTTTTTTTTTTTTTTTTTTTGCCAATCATTGAGAGCTTGTAAGGTTGCTGAGGTTGGTTGGCCTTGAACTCTTGGCCTCGCCTTCGCAAGCGCCACGACATCCGGCCGGAGCCACTTTGGGCGCCCCCCAGCATGTGTATTTTCATTGTTTCATTTTTCTCTCTTCTCCATTTTTACCCAGTATACAGAAAGAACTCTAGGGAAGTATTAACTTACAATACAACTCATCAACTATAACACAATACATAGATAGATAGACAGATAGATAGATGATGGATGATTGATAGATGATAGATGGATTGATTGATTGATGGATGGATGATAGGTAGATAGATAGATAGTTGACCCTTCAACAACATCAGTTTGAATGGCATGAGCTCACTTGTGCATAGATTTCCTTCTGCCTCTGCCACTCATTAGAGAGCAACACCAACTGCCTCCTCGTCCTCCTCCTCCTCAGCCTCCTCAATGTGAAGAAGATGGGGGAGAAGACCTTTATGAGGATCAACTTCCACTGAATGAATAGTAAATATATTTTTTCTTATAATTTTCTTTAACATTTTATTTTTTGCTACCTTACTTTATTGTAAGAATACAGCATATATAGTACGTAATGTATGTCATATACAAAATATGAGTTATCAGTAAGGCTTTGAATCAACAGTAGGCTATTAATAGTTAAGTTTTGGAGAGTTAAATGTTATATATGGATTTTTGACTGCACAAGAGGTCAGTGTCCCTAACAACTGTGTTGGCCAACTGTTACTGATTTATATATAATCATATATATATATATACACACACACACATATGTAACTAGATATATACACAGAATACATATAATGTGTGTGTACACACACACACACAATATATATTTCCAGAAATAGTATATATTAGTGGAGTGAGAATGTTAGAACATAATTTAGAGGATGGTGATTGTCCACATAGATTTTTCTTTCCAAATTCCAGGTGCACATGAATGTTGGGGTGACATTGCACAACCCATAACACCCCGAACTGTTTGTTGTGTGGAGAACACAGCAAGAACATAATCTCATTAATTCCTCAAGCTGCTCACTCTTGGGTTTTTGTGATGTGCAGCCCAAACAAGTCCTGATACACAGCATATTGTGTTTTTTAAAAAAATTTATTCAATCCTCCTGCCAAAATTTTCTAGTCTGTCTCTCAGTGTATCTATCCATCCATCCATTCATCAATTCCATCTATCTCTCCATCTGTCTAATCTATTACCTAGCCATCTATTTATCTATCTGTCTGTCTGCTAATCTACATACCTATCTATCATCTAGCTCTCTCCCTACCATCTGTCTGTCACCTATCTATCATCTATCCATATATCATCTCTCTATCTCATCTATCATCTATTATAGCTAGCTAGGAACTATCTACCTAATCCATCATCTATGTATCTATGTATCTATTTATCATCTATTTATCTACCTATCATCTATCTACCTATCTATGATATATCTGTCTATTTATCTATTTTAGCTATCATCTAGCTAGCCAGTTATCATCTATTCTATCTATCTCTATTGATCTACTTATCATCAAACTATTATCTGTTTATCATCTATCAATCAATCTATCCATCTATATGTATCTATCATCTATCCATCCATCTACCTACCATCTATCTACTTATTATCCATCTATTATCTATTCATCTATCATCCATCAATCTATCTATATTTATCTACCTATCATCTATCTATCTATTTATTATCCATTATCTCCTTATTATCTACCTATCACCTATTATCCATTTATCTGTTATCTATCATCTTCTTATCATCTATCTATCTATTAATCTATATCTGTCTATCTACCTATCATCTATCCATCCATCTATCTACCTATCATCTATCTACCTATTATCTATCTATCTATCTATCTATCCATCCATCTATCTACCTATTATCTATCTGACTACCTATCTATCTATCTATCCAAGTAGTACCATCCTAGGAGCTATTCTCACTTTGTCTATGGGGAAACCACAAAGATCAGAGGAATTTTTTTCTTTCTGCCATAAGAAGTCATCATGTGAAAGTATGCTAGGGTCATAGACTAGACTTGCACAATTTCATTTAGTCCTCCTTTTTTAAAAATGTGTCCTCTAGAGAGAGACCAACGATGCTCTTTACATAAGAAATTTGGCCTTGCCATTCCCCTTATCTCATTGTATTTGAAGTTCCAAAGACAGTGAATATGACTGACAATGTTCCATCTAATCTGGCTCCCATGGGCGGCTCCCTCCTCCTCTTCCTTGCTCCCCTAGACTTTCTTGGATTCAGATACACCAGTGTTGAAATTTCTGGGCAAACCAAGTTTGTTCCCTCCTTAGGGTGTTGGTCTAGAGCCCTTCACTTCTTTCTTGGGGTTCCCTTGCAGGTGTTTTCTCTGATGTCTCAGTTTCATATAAGTTCTGCAGACAGGTTTCCATTATTTCTGTATTCTCTCACCCTGTATTTTACCTTCAGAGCACTTAGAACAAGATATAGGTATATTATATATATAATAACTTTTTAATGTTTTCAACACTCTTCTACTAATCCATAGTCTTTATGACAGGAGGGACTCTGTTTCTTCATTGGTATTATTCAGTAATTTGTACTCAGTTCATAGCTCCCAATACAGTTAACCATGTGTATTTGTTGAAGGAATGCATACACAATCTCTTAACAATCTTCATGTACTTTATGTAAAGAATGTGAAGATGTGAACATGAAGATGCAAAGAATATTTATATTCTTTGACTCATTTCCAATTTTAACAAGATCATGTGAGGAAATAAACATACATGCAAATAGGATGATGGTTTTGCATCTTAAAGAATAATAAAGGTGTTCTATAAAGGATATTGTACATAATTACTCATTCAACCATTATTTTTATTAGTGGAATGAAAATAAATATAATCACACACACTGTATGTACTTTATCTCTTAATTTCAGTAATAAGCAAGTTATTGTATCTTGGGAGACTCTTGTTTTATAAATTCCTAACCATCTCCTCCTGGGAGCCCTAGCACTAAAGTTAAGTAAAATAATTATTTTTTAAAATGGGGCCAGGTGTTGTGGCTTATGGCTGTAATCCTACAGTTTTGGAAGGCTGAGGTGGGAGGATCACTTGAAGTCAGGAGTTCAAGACCAGCCTGGGCAACATAACGAGACATTGTCTCGATGAACAACAACAAAAATGCACTTCTAGTTTCATCTACTAAGGAGGTTGAGGTGGGAGGATCACTTGATCCCAAAAGTTTGAGGCTGCAGTGAGTGCCACTGAACTCCAGCCTGGGGAACAGATATTGTGTCTTAAAAACAAGCAAACAAAAAAGGTTGAATTATCTATTCTTTCTTAAATTAAAAAAAAAACTTAAAAACCTTGATGCTTTTGAAGACATGAATCTTCAGAATTTCCTTTTTAATTGATTGCTAAATTTCCACCCCTCTCAAGTAAAAGGTTTAATGTCAGTAACTGACCACTTCTGTAACTTAAGAAAGAAAAGTATATCGTATAAGACACAGGGACTCATTCTTGCCATCTCTGTTACACAGACAGATTTCCGGGTCGGGCCCAGCAAAGCACAACTGCCTTCTGGGAAAGCTTAGGTGACAGATCCAGAGGCATGAATCCTGTTTCTCTGATACCAAGCTTGTCCTGTTTATCCAATGTCAATAGTTTTTTCTTTTCTTTTTTTCTTAAAAGCTCACAGCAGAGCATTCAAACCCCAGTTCAGGTTCTATCACTTACTTAGCAAGACATTGGACAACTTAGTGAGTCTGTCTCACCCTCAGTTTCCTTTTCAGTGAACTGGGAGTAATAGATTCCTCACATAGTCCTATCAGTGACTGTTGTGGTGATGTGGATGAAACCAACGTCAAGCTCAACATCTGGGCTACATCAGAGATTCCAGCAATGCTCATTTGTCAGTATTATTCTTTCCTCATCTTTCTCTTTACCTTTTCTTTCTTATCTTGCTTCTTATTCTTTTTCTTCTCTTATTTATCTTTCTCCTTAATGTTATTGTACTCACTTGGCTTCTCTTTACCATAGAAAATTTCTAGACAACTGGGGAAATGATAAAAAGCCCTCAGTGTACTACAGGACATCTTATCTCCGTTTCATTGAGTCTTTCTCATTTGTACACTGAACTGTTAGCGTCCTGAGGAGCTAAAGATTCTATTGGATGCTTTCAGTTCTCTTGTGTAGTACAGGCTCCACAGAAATGAATTAACAGTTAAATAACTGGAGGTTTGAACAGGCCAATAGATGAAGGGAAGTGTGCCTACTTGTCTTTGTTTCAAATAAGAAACCAAGGCTGAATAGGATATATAGGATAGAAAGACAGAAAGGTAGGTAGGTAGATAGATAGATAGATAGATAGATAGATAGATAGATAGATACCAGATAGATAGATAGATAATAGATAGATATGATGGATAGATGAGTGATATGATAAAGAGATACATATAATAGATCAATAGATAGATGATAGATATATATGATAGATATGTGTATAGATGCGATAGATGATAGATATGATAGATAAATCGATATGATAAATAGATGATTGATAAATGATAGACAGATGATGGATAACTGTGGAAATAGATGATAGATGAAAGACAGACATGGCAGATATTGAGACAGTTAGGTAGTAGATGACATATATGTATATGTAATATAATAGATATTGAGAGAGACAGATAACAGATAGATGATGGATAGGTAGGTATAGAGATGATTTCTAACATGTCTTCATGTTAGAAAACATTAGGTTTTTGAGAGCTTCATATATTGCTAGAAACATGAGTGATGGGTAATTTTTTTTTTTTTTTGAGACGGAGTTTCACTCTTGTTACCCAGGCTGGAGTGCAATGGCACGATCTCGGCTCACCGCAACCTCTGCCTCCCGGGTTCAGGCAATTCTCCTGCCTCAGCCTCCCGAGTAGCTGGGATTACAGGCATGCGCCACCATGCTCAGCTAATTTTTTGTATTTTTAGTAGAGACAGGGTTTCACCTTGTTGACCAGGATGGTCTCGATCTCTTGACCTCACGATCCACCCACCTCGGCCTCCCAAAGTGCTGGGATTACAGGCGTGAGCCACCGTGCCTGGCCCGTGATGGGTAATATTTTAAGGAGTCTACACATCTATAGATATTTCAGGTACCTAACTTCCCTCAAATATTTTATTTTATCTATAGATATTTCAGGTACCTAACTTCCCTCAAATATTTTATTTTATTAAACATATAGAGCCTTGACATTTCTAGTTTTGTGTGGTTTATTTCTTTATGTGATGGATGGTGATACCTAATTTTAGATTTGACATACACGTTATATAGTATGATGTACCTTTCACCATAGCAAATCAATAATCTGTTTATTTTTATTTTTGTTTTCCTTCCTATCTTTAAAAATCATTGTAATGTTTAATTTGTGTGGGTACATAGTAGATATACATATTTATGGGGTACATGAGATGTTTTGATACAGGCATGCAACGTGTAATAAGCACATCATAGAGAATGGGGCATCCATTCCCTCAAGCATTTATCCTCTGAGTTACAATCCAATTACACTCTTTAAACTATTTTAAAATGTACAATTCAGTTATTATTGACTGTAGTCACACTGTTGTGCTATCCAATAGTAGGTCTTATTTATTCTTTCTTTTCTTGTGTGCCCATTAACCATTCCCACCTCCTACCGCCAGCCTCCCACTACCCTTCCCAGCCTTTGGTAACCACCCTTCTGTTCTTTATATCTATGAGTTCTATTGCTTTGACTTTTTAGCTGCTATTAATACGTGAGAACAGGCAATGCTTGTCTTTCTGTGCCTGGCTTATTTCAGTATATCAGAGAGATATCTACACTACTATGTTTTTTACAGCACTGTTTATAATATTTTAGCTAAGATTTGGAAGTAACCTAAGTGTCCATCAACAGATGAATGGATAAAGAAAATGATGTCTGTTTAGATCTTCATGTTGAAATGAAGCTTACACATGAATGAGTTGCCTTGTTTTAAGTTTAGATTCTAGGAATAATTAAGGAGGCAAGAGAACATGTAGACAATGTTTTTTATTACTTGGATAATTCCCAGTTACTTCTCTAAGCCATGTATTCCTTCTGTACAAGGTCAGGCAAGTAATCATCAGGTAATTTCCAGATCTGGAACCAATGTTGCCACAGTCATTCTGAGAATTCATTCTTGTAATAATCAATGTTCGGTGCATGACTTATTCTAGATTCTTACCTAAACCTTCTTCACTTAAGTTTGGAAAATAAATCTCATAAATTGCATTCATCTCAGCATGATTTTACTTGAACTTAGAAGCTGATGTTTTAAAAAACAAGTCTCTAATGAGGAGCTCACTACACAACATTGTGTGTGTATATGTGTATAGACATAATGTATTTTCTTTCCATTTCAGATTCTTATCATTTGATTGTTTTAATTTTTCAGATTCTTATTAAGCAAGGAGCAGGACATCAGTTGTCTCAGTACTGCAACCTATTCAGATGGGAATTTTAGGGCAGTGAGTAAAATAGAAATCTTTATGGATTATATGATTGAAGTCATCTTCTGATAATGACTTAACCAGTCAAGTAGACTAAAGCTGCCTCTAAATATGTAGAGACAGAGTTGTCTCTGAAATATATGTTTATAACTAATAGAAATAGTCAGTTTCAATTATCCACACAATAAACAGTGGCAGATTAAACGGTGTTTTTAGGCTGGGCATGGTGGCTCAAGTCTGTAATCACAGAACTTTGGGAGGCCAAGGCAGGAGGATCCCTTGAGCCCACGAGTTCAAAACAGCCTAGGGAATATAGGGAGAACCCATCTCTCCAAAAATAAAAATAAAAAAATTAGCTTGACCGAGTGGCACACCTGTAGTTCCAGCTACTCAGGAGGCTGAGGTGGGAGAATCACTTGAGCCCAGGAGGATGAGGCTGCAGTGAACTATGATCTCATCACATCACTGCACTCCAGTCTGAGCTTTGTCTCAAAAGAAATAAAGCATTTTTATATCCTTATTTTTCTAACAACTAAAATATTTACACAGGCACCTATGAATAAATGTCTCTCTTTCTATCTATAAATACGTATTTACAGCATATATACACACAAAAGGACATATACATGTAAACACATATCAACATACATCCTTCCCATATTACCTTGAAAACTGTTGATCATCTTTAAGTAAACGGCTACTATCTTCACCTTCCTACTGCTTACAGAAAACTCTGAACTGCAGCTTGACTGCAAACAGTGTTAGCATTTGGAATTTGTGAGTTCACGATATTCAACCTGGGATTTGTGCATTTTATGGGAGTAAGATTATATACAGTAAACTTTGCTGAACTTCAATATATAGTCCAATGAGTTTATTCATGTTAAAACATTACTCAACTGAAGTCTTTAGTGAATATGTTGGTTTTTTGCATAAAAATGTATAGATGATTGTTGGTCGTAAAAGAAACTGCCCAATTTACGTAGTTATTGTGAAGTTTTACACACTTACCAGTAAGAACTGCAGTAGTTCATGTTTTCTCTAACTCTTGGTGTTGATGGTTTGCTAATTTCAGCTATTTTATTGGGCACATGGTGGTATAGCCTGGTTGTTTTAATTTTCACCTTGTTAATAAGTATTGAAAATGAGAATCATTTTATGAGTATGTTGGATAGTCCTATATCATTGCTCCCATATCTACTTAAAATTTTTGTTCTTTTTTTGAATTATGTCTTTATTATTGATATATATTAAGTTTGTATAAAATATGACTGAGTTCATTGTCAGGCATTTATATTACAAATATATTTACTCACTTTATGCCTTCCCTTTTATTTATTTAATGCTGCTTTGGATAAAAAGTTTTAAATTTTGATGTCTTCAGTTTATATTTTTATTGTAAGAATAGTGTTCTGCTCAGAAAAATCTTTGTCTGTTCCTAAGTTGGAAAGACATTCTCTCATGTTATCTTCTAGTTTTATTTACTTTTTATTATCATTTTTGATTTTTATGTTTCAGTCTACAAATCATTCTGAGTTTACTTTAGGGAACAGTGTAAAATATAGATGAAGATGCACATTTCCTGTACTAGTTAATCCAATCCCAGTTATTAAAACCTCTTACCTTTCACCATTGATTTGTATGATGCAATTGTCAAAATTGTGAGTATGAGTGGGTTTGTTTCTGAACTACCGACTCTATTCTATCAGTCTCTGTCTATCCTTATATCAGTAAGATACTGTCTTCATAACTGTACTTTCATAATACATTTAAAATCAGGTCAAATAATTTTTTCCTTTATTTTCAAGGGTTTTTTTTTTTTTTTTGGCAATTCTAGATCCTTTATACTTACATCAAATTTTAGTCTCAGTTTGCCAATATCTGCAAAACAGTCCTCTGGTTGTTTTCACTTGATTTGTTTGGAATCTATAGACCAATTTAGGGATAACTGGCAATTTCACAATATTGAGTTTTCCAACCCATGGGCAGGGTATATCTACTGAGGGCTTCTGTAATTCAGCTTGGCACTGTTCTGCAGTTTTCAGAGTAGAGGTTTTTGACGACTTTTCTTAAATATATTTTAGATACATTGTGTCTTTTGATGCCATTGTACACAAAGACTTACAATCAATTGTAAGTGGAATTGAATCACATATGGTGGTTATTACTAGTGTACAGAACATGCACAGTCTGGGAACTTGTACAACTCATTTATAGGATCCAGCAGCTTATTTATAGATTTCTTTGAATTTTCTACATGCATAATGCCACCTGTGAATAATTTTATTACTTCTTTCTCAAACTTTATTCTATCATCTATATCTATCCATCTGTCATGTATCTATTATTCAGCATATCTATTTATATATATCTATCATATACCTCTATCCATCTACCTATTATTATCTTTCTTTTATCTGTCTATAATATTTATTTATCTGTCTATCATCTAGCTATGTATCCATCCATCCATCCATCCATCCATCCATCCATCCATCCATCTAGGTTTCTATAAATTATCATTTACATGTCTGTTATCAATATACCTACCTATTATCTATCTACCTATCTCCCTTTTTGTGTGTTTTGTACTATAAAATCAGCTAGAACATCTTCTATAAATCCTATTTTAAGTGCTAAGAGGGACATCCTTCCTGGCATTCTCTCCAATTTTAGGGTAGAATGTGTTCAATATTTAACCTTAAAGTGTTATGTTAGCTGAAGGTTTCTTAAAGGTGTTCTTTATTCAATCGAATAACTTTCTCTTCTGTTTCTACTCTGTTATAATTGAATGTGTGTGTTATATTATGAATGTATGTTGGACATTGTGAATGGCTTTCTCTGCATTTATTGAGAGGATTATAGTATTTTTCTCTTTTAATCTGCTAGTGATGTGGTTAAGTATACTCTTCTTAAAATGTCAAACCTACTTTGCATTCCTGATATCAACCTCACAATGTAATGAAGTATTTTTTCCTTTATATTTAGCTAGAGTCCATCTGTTAAAATTTTGAGGAGAATTCCTGCATCATCTATTGTCATAAGTGGTATTAGTCTATAAACTGCTTCTTTGGTTTTAGTGTTAGGATTATGCTGGCTTCATTATTTACAAAGTCTGGAAGTATTACTTCCTCATTTTTAATAAATTAATTTAAGATTGTTTTAAAAATATATATATTTGGTAGAATTCACCAGATAATCTGAGTCAAAACAAAGTGGTTGATTTTGGAGCAAGTCTGGGGTTGGGGGTGGGAGGAGGTGGCAGCAACTAGTTGTTAACTCTGAATTCAATTTCTTTAACAGATACAATGCTATTTGGGATGTCTATTTTATGTGGCAGTGTTGGAAAACTGTGTTTTTAATAAAATCATCCATTTTACGTATGTTATCAAAATTTTAAGAATAAAGTAATTTATAATATTTCCTTATGTGTACGGAATTTATGGCAATATTCTCTCTTTCATTTTTGATTTTGGTAATCTATGTTTTCTCTTTTTTTCTTGATCAGTCTAACTAATAGCTTATCAGTTTTATTGATCTTTTCAAATAAATATTCTTAAGGTTTTGCTTCTGTAAAGTTTTGGCTTTTTCTATGTTATTTATTTTTCCTCTTTTATTAACTGCATTTTATTTTTGGCTTTACCCAGTGTTCCTTTAGTACATTCTAAAGTTTAAAGTCTAGATTGCTGATTTTAGATATTTTGTCTTTTTTTAAACTAAGTATTTAAAGCCATAAATTTCTCTCTTCACATGATTTTAGCTGTATTGCATAAATCTTGAAATACTGCACACTGGGAGGAATGCGCACCGAGGTGGAGCCTAGGAAGTTCCGACCATTTGCGGTTGGGGAGGAGTCCCGCCTCTTCTCTTCCTGTGCTGAACTAGGGATTTGAATGGTCAGGCGGAAAGTGCTGTAGTAGGTACTCTGGCCTTGCAAGAGTCCCTGTTTCCTCCTTTTCTTCCTTTTCGTCCAATAAAACCCTGTCTTACTCACCCTTCAAATCATCTGCCAGCCTGAATTTTCGTGGCCATGGGATGGGCAAGGACCAGTATTTAGCTGAACTAAGGAAAAGTCCTGCAACACGTGCAAAGTGCGTAAGTTGTGGGATATTGTGTTTTATAAATATCGATTAAGTTGACATGATTGATAGTGTGGTTCACATACTCTGTATTTTCCAACCAGAATCTATGTGCTTATTTTGTCAACTTGTTTTGAAATAGGATTGTCCCCATTTCCAACTTTATCTATTGATTTGTCTGTATCTCCCTTTATTTCTGTTAATTTTTGCTTTATGTTTTTTGAAGGTCTATTTTTAAAAGCATACGTATTTAGGATTTTTATATCCTCTTGGTTCATTGGCCCTGCTATCTTTGAGAAATGTTGTAATTTACATCTGGTTATCCTCTTTGCTTAGGAGCCTATTTTATAAGATATTACTTTGGCTAATCTTGACTTGGCAGGTTATTTGCTAAAACTGGAGTTTACAAGGAAATGCACCCTTATAAGGAACTAGACTTAGGAGAAGGATCAAAGGCCGAAACAAAATTGGTCAAACAGAGAATCTCTGTCACTACCTCCCCTTGAAAGTGAAACTGACCCAAAAGTCCCATAGACTTTCCTTTTGGATAAACATAGAAATCGACCTTTCTGATCTTAAAGCTTGGAGCTTATATTTGTTTTATCTGAGTTTCTTCCTGAGGAAATAACCTCCAGTCCCCTGGATTATCAAAGAACTGAAACTCACCAGATCACCCTATGTTGACAATGAGATGCCAGACTTCTCATTCATCATGATTGCTTCCTGCCCTTCCCTAGTCCTTGTTTCTTCACACAGTTACATTTTTTCCCGGCTGTATAAAGTCCTAGTTTTAGTTGGTCAGGGAGATGGATTTGAGACTGAGCTCTCATCTCCTTGGTGGCAGCATATGATTAAAACCTTCTTCCTTGGCAATACTTGACGTCTCAGTGATTGGCTTTCTGTGTGGTAAGCAGCAGGACCAAGACCAATCCTCTGGTGTTTTGGTAACAAAAGCGGATATCAATATGAAAACATGTTATAAATAAAAAAGCTGCTTTGGTGGCTATACATTATGGCACAAGTCTAACCTTTTTTTTTGTCATAGTATGGGCATTCAGACAAAATTTGGGAACCTCATTATATTGAGGCATTGTGTGAAAGTACTGCTATAATATTGAATTTAAATTGAGGACTAAACTCTCACCTTTTATTCTTCTCTTGCCCAAATTCCTAAGGGGTCTGGGGAGTCACACCTTACAAACCCTAAAGTCTCATGAGCGAAGTTTTATTTAACCCTATATAACATAGCTAACTTTTTAACCTGACTATGGCATAACATCACATAACAATAAAGAAGAAAATAAAAATATTTTAACCCCCAGTACGTTTCTTTGCCATATCTTGAAATAGCCCTGCAAACTTGTCTCTTGTGGAGAGAAATCTACATTCTTTAGAAAATTCCTTTCCCTTTTCCAGGCCTTTTCCCTGATCCAGGATCAATCAACTAAAATCTGACACCTTTTTAAGCCTGATAAGAATCATTTACAATCTATTCTCTCTGAAGCCTGCTACAAGAAGGCCTCATCTGCATAATAAGAACCTTGGTTTCCACAATCTTTTTCTTAACTCGGACATTTACTTTCTATTGATTCCAAATCTTTAGATAAACTCTTTCAACCAACTGCCAATCAGAAATTCTTTGAATTTGCTTCCTATAACCTGGAAATCCACTGCTTCCAGATGTCCCACCTTTCCAGACGGAACCAATGTACATCCCACATGTATTGATTGATGTCTTATGTCTTCCTAAAATATATAAAACCAAACTGTACCCCAACCACCTTGCACATGTTTTCTGAGTCTCCTGAGGGCTATGTCATGAACCATTGGTCACTTATATTTGGTTGAAAATAAATCTTTTCAAATATTTTACAGAGTTTAATTCTTTTCATCAACAAAATGTGTAAAGCCAGCTGATTTGCAGAGAGGTCCTTACTTTTATTAACTGCAGGGCACTGCTTTAACTCACATTTCTTAAGCCCCAAGGGCACCTCAAATCCTCTTATTCTAACAGCTTCCATGCCCAGGAGCTTTTGCAAACCCCTAGATATTTTCTCTACATGTGTCATGATATCTTAAACTTGCCCCTGTAAAAACTCCATCTTGCATCTATTCTTCCAGCACAAATGGTGTGTGTTACAGGAAAACGACATTCAGCGGAGTCCTGTTAAGTTTTTGAACATTTGCTCTGAACTTTCCTGAGCTAGCTTATTAGCTGGGTTCTCTTGAATCTATGTCTCCCAGGTCATCTTGAAACCACCTTTGCCAAAATTATAACTGAGGAAATTATGACAGTGAAAGAGATCAGACCTAACCGACTCCATGTTGCTTCTAACCTTTAAGCTGTCCTTGTTCATTCCTGGGTGTAGGTCGAACTATCTTTGGGAAGGAATTCAGTTCATGGTTTCGTTGTAGAAAAACCAGATTCTTGTCTCATGACCAGGAAAGATTAGGCTCGCAGACACTTTGAAGAGTGAGGGGAAATGGAATTTATTGGGTGAAAAGGAAAAAGCTCAGCAAACAGAGGAGTTCCTGTTAACTGTCTCCCATTTCAGAGATTGAATCCTAGGTTACCACACAGGAACAGGAGAGGCCAGACTTCTCCCTTGGACAGACAGTGAAAACTTCCCGAAGCCCCACCATGTTCTCCCGGTGTGCAGGTGGGCATTTTTCAGAAAGAATCCGTTGACTAACGAATTAGCTACAAGATTAGAAATTATGGTTTACGGGTCATGTAGCCTCTGGCTCCAAGAGTCTGAACCTCCCAAAATTGCTCCTCAGGATAACATCACTATTGTAAAACCTAAGATCAGTGCTTGAGATATTTGCAGACCCTGCACTCAGTGGATCAGCTGGCACCACCCAGATCTGTAATCTGGTTCAACCAGTTCTGCCATCCCACCCAGGAATAACAGGCAGCAAGAAAAGTTCATTTCAAACACCTGTGATTCTATCTCTAACCTGACCAATCAGCACTCCCCACTTCCCAAGCCTCTACCCACCAAATTATCTTTAAAAATTCTGATCCCTGGATCCTCAGAGAGACTGATTTGAGTAATAATAAAATTCCTGTCTCCTGTATAGCCAGCTCTGCATGAATTATTCTTTCTCTATCGCAGTCCTCCTGTCTTGATAAATTGGGTCTGTCCAGGCAGCAGGTAAGGTGAAACCACTGGGTGCTTACAAGCTTGTCCACAGCCATTGGACCCTGCACCAAGCACTACCCACTCTCTTCTTACGATATATCATCTCTTCAAACTTTCATTTAGGTCATGACTCCAACTGCCATGAAGTTGTGCAGAGTACAGGGCACCTTTGAAAATGTGTTGTCTCTATAATCTCATGATGAGCTTTCCATGAATGGAAATCGAGGCATCAAAGAAACACCAAGAGAGGAACTGGGTGAAATAGTATAGGTTTTTAAGGAAGTATATTTCTGAAAATGCCAATCTGCATCAATTTTTATTTATTGACTCTCTTTGATATGTACATATATGTATGTTATATTATATTCTCAACACAAAGAGTCAGACTCTGTGAAATATTTGAAGAGATTTATTCTGAGCAACAACATGGAGGAAACTGCAGATCATTATGTTAAGTGAAATAAGCCAGGCACAGAAAGGCAAACAGCGCATGTTCTTATTTATTTGTGGGAGCTAAAAATTAAAACAATTGAACTCATGGAGATAGAGAGTAGAAGGATGGTTACCAGAGGCTGGAAAGTTCAGCTGGGGGGTGGGAGGGGGGGGTAGGGATGGTTAATGGGTACAAAAAAACACAGTTATAAAGAGTGAATAAGACCTAGTATTTGATAGCACCACAGGGTAACAACAGTCAACAATACTTTATACATTTAAAAATAACATTTGTACATTTAAAAATAACTAAAGGAGTATAGTTGGACGTATAGTATAAGGAGTATAGTATAAGCTTTTAACACAAAGAATAAAACCTTGAGGTGATGGATACCTCATATACCCTGATGTGATTATTATACATTACATACCTGCACCAAAATATCTCATGTACTCCATAAATGTACACACCTATTGTGTACCTACAAAAATTAAAAATAAAATTAAAAAAAATTAAAAGCAACCTTAACTTGGTCATACTGTGTTGAATGACGGAGAAACTGATAGAATAGTAAGAAAATAAACACACTTTCAAGTATGCCATATGTATATACACCTACTATCTACCTACAAAAATTAAAATTAAGAAAATTTAAAACCAACCTTAACTTGGTCATACCGTGTTAATTTGAGAGACAAAGAGAAACTGATAGAATAGTAAGAAAATAAATGCACTTTCAACATCTGTAGCAGTGCTGAACTTGTTCCTGTAATAACAGCACTAAAGTGGCCTATGTTTTTTAATACTGCATAAGAACCGACTGCTGAGTTACAAAGTAAATATTTGACAGTCATGTTACTCTTCAGATCAAAACCACAAACAGCTTGCAAAAAGTATTGCATTTCATAGTTATCATGTATCTACTTAACTGCTGAAAATGCCTCTTGTTTATGCTTCCCGGCTATTTTTCTTTTCTTTCTGTATATCAGTCATGTGTTACACATCCTGTACATTTTCCGCTCCACACTTAATGTATAAAAAGGGAGAATTTTATCTGAATCGTGAAAGCATACACCTTTGAAGTGTGTTATAATTTTTTGACATCCCATTTTATATTTGCCTTTTACATGTGAGTAAATATATGATATGGCAATCATAATCAAACTTCAGTACGAGCACTTCAGTAATAATGGAAGACAAATTTAAATTGGGATTTCTCTAGATTTCATGTCCTTTGAGGTGATGCTTTCTAGTTGACGTCGTATTTGTTCATTTCTGTATTTATCTCTGACCCAGTAATACAATGCGTTGCTCATTATCAATCTTATTTTAGTTTTGAACCTTGAATTTTTATCTATTTATACAGGCTAGGAATTACATACTTCTTCACCCTTCTTAATTTACTTGGTCTCATTATCCTCACAATATATAAATTTAAAATGACAAGATCAATGAGCTAGAAAATTTCCACACAGGATGCAAATTATAACTAACTGTTCACTATGCATTTCCTTTATCTTCAACGGAATGGAGTTTTCACATAAATAAAAAGAAAAACAAATCAACATCTAAGTATATCATACTCCTAAGCATTCTTTTCGCAGAGCAGATATGAAAATGACTCCGGTCAATTGGTGAAGAAATACAGGTTATCAAAAAAAGCATCGGACTCAAAATCAAGAAAACGGAGTCTGTAGAGCTGCTCTGTATTTGAAAGACACCATTTGACCAACATTAATTGCGTATCTACTATGTGCACTGTGCTAAGATTTAGAATCTCTATGCCTTACCCTTAGCCTTTGCCTAGAACTTTCAAAACACTTTCAAAAACTTTCAGAAACACCTTTCACCAACTTTTAGGTTGCTGGCTTTCAGAAGACGAATACCTGTAAAACCACAAGTAGAAATTTCAAAATATTGTTAGTTTTCTTTCTGTCTGTCTTCTCACTTCAGTCTCTTAGGTAACTTTCCAATCTTCAAATTTCCAACAATTTCAACATTTAAATTTTTCAGTGTTGACATGCAAACTTCAAACACTTTTTCAATAATCCCTCGCTTACGAAAACAGCAATGCTTGAAGGAAGCTTCTTTTTGTGTTGCCAAGTAGAAACCTCCCAAGTCTGCTCAAGGATTGAGGAGGGTAGGTGAGGCTGGTGGTTTAGCCTCTACTTCACCAAATTTACTGTCTCCTTTTTTTTTTCTGAGACAGGGTTTCACTACACTGCCCAGGCTGGTCTCAAACTCCTCAGCTCAGGTGATGCCCCAGCCTCAGCCTCCTGAGTAGGTGGTATGTCCTACTTTTGAAAGCATCTTCTTTTATTACATACTTTGTAAAACTATATTGAATCTATATATACATATGAGAGAATAAGGCAAAATGGAATTATGTGTTCACTTTCTAAACTAAGCAGTGATACCAGAAAGAGGCACCAATGAAAACACAAAAATAACTCGGTCTCTCCTACACGAGCTGTGTCCTATTTATTTTATATCCTTTGTATGTAGCATTCCACCTGGCAATTCATGCATTTTTAATGAAAAAAATGAATACTGAAACATAGTACAATAGATAGGAACGTTGTGGTTGGGTATTTGAAACAAAAATCAATACCTGGATTTTTATCTCACAATACAATCTATTATGGAAGCCTTTTTGAAATATAAAATGCTTATATTTGAAAATGAACTCCTCTGCTATACAAATACTTCAGTTTATACTCTACTTTGAAGGTGGTTACAGATCTGAGCACTTCCTGTGCAACCAACTTTTCAATTAAAAAGGGAGATCTAAGTCCCTACAGAACTCTAAACATCATGTGGTTCCATTTCTCTGCGACTCAGGGAATGCCAAATAGAAACAGCTTGGTCAATAAATGTTTTCTTGTGGCTGGTTGCTAATGAGAACTTTCAGCATCCTATTTTAAAATTTTCATCTATTTTCTAGTTTTTAGACTAAAAAATGCTGATGGAGCCCTGTGTTCAATGTCCCTTATACCCACACATATGCATCCTATGTCAGTGAGCTTTGAGGTGGCCTATGCATTCTTTATTGTGGCTGGTGGTTAATGAGTAATTTCAGCATTCTATTTTAGAATTTGTGTGTACTTTTCTGTTTTTGCATTTTAAGAACATGCTGATGGAACCCACTGGTCAATATTCCTTCTACCCACATATAGACATCCTGTGTCAGTGAACTTCAAAACTGCTGATTAGTTTTTTTCCTCCATAATATTTGATTTTCATAACTGCTACTGAAACCTCAATTTTCCATCTTCCTCGACTAATTGAAGAATAAAGTACTGTGAGAATTCTGAAGCTGACATTTCTATAAGGCTAACTTTATGTTGCTGTACCGTTTAGGGAATACTTTGGAAGAAAATTGCAGCATGGGATCGTGCCTAGAAATTTTGCTAAACTCAGATCCATCTCGATGCATCACCTATGTTAAATCAAGTTTAGCCTAAAGCTGCCTCCTTACATATTTTAAGTTCAGCCTAAAGAGTTCTCTGTACATCTTGAACTATAACACCTAAAGAGAGTTGTAAGTAGACTGTAGCCTACTCTTCTGCCAATCACTGAGTTTCGGCCAATCAAAGGCAGCCAACTGTTCAAATCAGGCAGACACTGAGCTGTAACCAATCTGGCTGTTTCTGTACCTCACTTCCATTTCTGTACATCACTTTCCTTTTTTCTGTCCATAAATCTTCTACCACATGGCTGTCCTGGAGTCTCCAAGCCTACTCTAGCTCAGGAAGCAGCCTGATTGGCAAATTGTTCTTTGCTCAATTAAACTCTGTTAAATTTAATTTGGCTAAGGTTTTTCTTTTAACATTTGATATATACTAATATTTATTACTGAGTAAGCATTCTATGTATTTCATCAGAGAATATTTCCAATCATTTCTGTCTAATAGAGCATACTAGCCATCTCTGTTTATTCCCTAATATATCTCATTTTTGTTAAAAACAACAAACAAGCAAAAACACTTTAATATTTCTCACAGCAAATTGCAGCATGGATCATAGGATTCAAGGACTAAAGGTGATAATCATGCCTTCCTCGAAGTCATGATTAAACAAATTATATCAAGACTATGAACAAATTAGGACAATGACACGATGTTCTCTTCATCAGCATGACACCCTTTAAAATTCATTTGCAAGATTGGTTGTAATACTTGTAGAGCCTGGTGAAAAATGTAAATGGAAAATGACGATTGTTCATGAATTATAAAGAATTTCAAGAAGGCTGGGCATGGTGGCATACGGCTATAATCCCAGTACTTTGGGAGGCTGAGCCAAGTGGATCACTTGAGATCAGGAGTTCAAGACCAGCCTGGCCAACATGGGGAAATCCCGTCTCTACTAAAAAGAAAACAAACAAACAAACCTTAGCTGGATGTGGTGGTGCACGCCTGTGGTCCCAACTACTCGGGAGACTGAGGCATCAGAATTAATTGAACCTGGTATGTTGGGGCTTCAGGGAGCCGAGATCATGCCACTGCACTCCAGCCTGGGCAATACAGGGAGACTCTAGCTCAAAAAATAATTTCAAGAAGACAGCAGTGAGCTTTAAACCAAGCACAGTGTCTTTCTAAGCCTGTACCCCTATGCGATCTTTAAAATCTGGCCCTGTTTCAAATGTTTCAAACAATTTGAGATAGAACTTCATAGTAGAGAAAGACACCTGACATAGTAATAAACAAATATGCTAATAGAAATCACTAGATTTAAATATGTTGAGCCCGTGATTGGCATCAAGAGGGTCCCCCCTTGATGTGAGGGACATCTAGCTTCATGAAATCATAAAATTAGATATAGAGATGGACTCCACAGAGGCAAGAGACCCTTGTGAGACCCAGAACTTGAGCTAATACCACTGTTCAACACGGTTTAAGATTATGCTTCACTAGTATTCAAACAGAAGAGTTCCCTGAGCCCCCTCACAGGATATGTGACAGGAGTGTGGCTTGTCTCTTCAGCCACTATATGCACTCAAACCCTTTATGGGAGGGTGAGAGCACAGATGGGCAGGTGCAGGAGATGGGGCAAGCACTTTTCAGCTCCAGCCCCACAATAGGGTTTAGGGGTGGGTGCCTGAAACTCCTGAAGCTACAGTTGTCTTTTAGCTCTGCTGTCTGCAGATGGCTTAAGTGTTAACCAGCTCGGTGCTCTCTTCAAACCTGGGTCCTTGTTCGGCATCCAGGAAGAATCAGCTCACACAGACAAATTGAAGAATGGTAAATGCAGGAGACTTTATTGCTACATGAAGGTGACTCTCAGTGGGATGAATGGGGAGCTGCAGTGGGGATGGAGTAGAAAGATGATCTTCTCCTGGAGTTCAGTAATTCTCCTCTCTGATCAGCTAAACTCTTGGCATTCAGATGCTCCTTCTCTTCTCTCCTTCTCTGCCACACTGTTCTTCTGCTCCTCTGCTCTTCTGCTTGTGGATCCTGGGGTTTCGGGTTTATATAGGTACAAGATGGGGGGTGTGGCAGGCAAAAAAGCAACACTTGGGAGAGAAAACAGGAATGCCTGTTCCCATTTAGGGCCATGGGCTTCCAGGTTTGAGTTTGGGCTTTTGCCAAGGAGTTGCCCTCTTCTAGCCAGTATTTCCCTGCCTCTGTCCATATCAGTATCTAACCTGCTAGCCAATTGAGCCAGAACAAAGCCTGATCTCCACATAGTCCCTAAGAGTATTATGACATCAGTATTGATCTTGAGCTATAGTTACCAAAACAGCATGGTACTGGAAAAAATTAGGCACATAGACCAATGGAACAGAACAGAGAATCCAGAAATAGAGCTAAATACAACCAACTGATCTTTTGACAAAGCACATGAAAACATAAATTGTGAAAAGGATTCCCTGTTTAATAACTGGTGCTATGAAAACTGGATAGCCACATGTAGAAGAATAAAATTGAGTCCCTATCTCTCATCATGTACAAAAATCAACACAAGATAGATCAAAGACTTAAATCTAAGACCTGAAACCATAAAAATTCTACAATAAAACCTAGGAAAAACCCTTCTAGACATTGACTTAGGCAAAGACTTCATGACAAAGAACCCCAAAGCAAATGCAACAAAAATAAAGACAAATAGGTGAGACTTAATTAAACTAAAGACCTTCTGCATAACCAAAGGAACAGTCAGTAAACAGACAACCCACAGAGAGGAAGGAAATATTTACAAACTACACATCCAACAAAGGACTAATATCAGGAATCTTCAAGGAACTCAAACAAATCAGCAAGAAAAAAATAGATCCCATCAAAAAGTGGGCAAAGGACATGAATAGACATGTTTCAAAAGAAGATATGCAAATGGATAGCAAACATGAGAAAATACTGAACATCACCAATCATCAGGGAAATGCACACTAAAACTACAATGAGACATCACCTTATATCTGCCAGAATAGTTATTATAAAAAGTCAAAAAATAATAGGTGTTGGTGTGGATGTGGTGAAAAGGGAACACTGATGAACTGCTGGTGGAAATGTAAATTAGTACAACCTCTATGGAAAACAGTATGGAGATTTTTTAATGAACTAAAAGTAGAACTACCATTTGATCCAGCAATCCCACTACTGGGTATTCGCCCAAATGAAAAGAAGTCATTATACCAAAAAGACACCGAAATGCATATGTTTATTGCAGCACAATTCACAATTAATTGCAAAGATATGGAATCCACCTAAATGCCCACCAACCAGTAAGTGGATAAAGAAAAGGTGGTTATATATCATGGAATACTAATCAACCATAAAAAAGAATAAAGTAATGTCTTTTGCAGCAACATAGATGGAGCTGGAGGCCAGTATTCTAAGTGAAGTAACTCAGGAATAGAAAATCAAATACTACATGTTCTCACTTATAAGTGGGAGCTAAGCTATGAGTACCCAATGGTATAAAAAGTAGTATAATGGTCATTGGAAACTCATGGTGGAGGGTGGGAGCTGCAAGGCATAAAAACTACATGTTGGGTACAAGGCACACTACTAGAGTGACAAGTGCACTAAAATATCAGACTTCAGCGCTATACAATTCATCCATGTAACCAAACCCACTTGTACCCCCAAAGCTGTTAAACTTTTTTAAAAAATTAAAATATTGCCCTTGAGTGTTATACTAATCAGCTCAAGCTGCTATAACAGAATACCATAGACTGGTTGACTTAAACAACAGAAATTTATTTTCTCAAGGTTTGCCAAGCTGGAATGCCCACAATCGAGGTGTCCACTGATTTGCTTCCTGGTAGAAATCTCTTCCTGACTTGCAGATGGCTGACTTCTTGCTGTATCCCTCCATGGCAAAGGGAGAGAGAGGAAGAGAGGGTGGGCGGGAGAGACAGAGACAGAGAAAAGAGAGAGACAGAGACACAGGGAGAAGAGAGAGACTAGGAGACAGAGAAGAGAAACAGAGACAAATAGAACACAGAGAGAGAAGAGAGAGGAGACAGAGAGAAAAAAGCTAGATAAGAGAGAGAAGAGAAAGAGAAGACAGAGACAAAGGAGAGAACGAAAGAGAGGGAAGAGAGATAGAAGAAAGAGACAGAGAAAAGAGAGTGAGAAGAGAGAGAATAGAGAGAGAGAAAGGAGAGAGGAGATAGAGAGAATGCTGTTATGCTTTTTCCTCTTCTAATAAGGACACATCCCATCATGGGGCACCATCTTCGTGACCTCATGTAAACTTAATCACCTTCAAAAGCCCCACTTCCAAACAGCATCCTATCAGGGGTTAGGGTTTCAATGTAGGAATTTGGGGTGGGGGCAGCACAAACATTCAGTCTGCAACAAGAGTTCGGGTGGGAATCACAGTACCTTTCAAAAGAGAGAAGCAAGGTAATAAGGATAATTGGAAAATCAAGATCATTAACAGAACAAAAGGTTTAGAAAAGAAAGCCCCAACTGCACCTCCCCCCAGATTCAGGACCTATATGTACTCCAATGGACTAACACACAGCAGAATCTCTGGTCAGTTTCTCTTCTTGGTATCCCCCCTCCCCTGCAGCACAAGCCAATGTTCCTACCTCAGGAAATGTCAGCACACAAGTCAATGCACACCTTCATTTAGACGGCCACTAGCCCAGGGCAGGAACTTGTTGCTCTATGAGAAGCAAAAAAGGGGTTGGGGCCATAGAATTGTGGAAAGAAAGTATCTGAGACAGATCTCAATCAATTTAGAAAGTTTATTTTGCCAAGTTTAAGGACGCACCCAAGACATAGCCTCAGGAGGTCCTGACTACATGTGCCCAAGGTGATTGAGGCACTGCTTGGTTTTATTCATTTTAGGAAGACATGAGACATCAATCAATATGTGTAAGATATACATTGGTTCAGTCCAGAAAGGCGGGCCCACTCAAAGTGGAGTTGGGAGATAGGGGGTTTCCAGGTCATGAGTAGATAAGAGACAAAAAGTTGTATTCCTTTGAGTCTGATCAGCTTTTCACTGACTATAAAATTTACATGTGAGAGTAGAGTAGTGCAAGAGTCACTTATACCATAGTCTGGCTCAGTGAATCTGCATTTTCGCATAAGCAATTGGGCAGTGGAAGCAACCAGATATGTATTTTTCTCAGGTGAGCAGAGCAATGACTTTCTATTCTGCACCTATGAAGATAAGCTATCCATTTACATTGACAGGGTGAAATTCAAAAGAACCCTGTTTTTAGGGTAAACATGTTGAGGCTCACAAGCAATTTCTTTGTGGGCAAATTGTGAAGGAGGTATGTAGCTTTTTTTTTCTTGTTTTCTTTTATCTTTGTAGCTATCTTACTCAGGAATAAAATGGGAGGCAGGTTTGCCTGATGCAGTTCCCAGATGGATTTTTTTCCTTTGACTTAGTGATTTGCTGGTCCCAAGTCACTACTTTTTATTTATTTATTTTTAATTTTTATAATTTTTGTTTTTCGAATTTCTTTTTATTTCACAGAAGTCTTTGTCAAAGGTGCCTTTATTGGTGGAAGAAATGCATTTTTGAGGTGCCTCTTTGTTTTCCAAAGTGATGACAGGGAAACAAAGACCAACCAAAGTACTTTAGAAAAATTCAGCAACCCTACTTCCAAGAATGAGCCCAGGTTGGGCTGAGAATCCATATTCCAGGGAAGCCAGCAGATGACGGAGTTGAGTGCCCATAATCACTTAAGTCCAGGAAAAGCAGTTGATGAGAGAGATGTTCTGCCATGATCACCTCTGTCCAGGGAAACGGGTCCATGGTAGAGATGGTGGTCCCTGATCCTTTCAGTCCTGGAAAAGCAGTCCATGATCACCAAGGTAGGTTGTGCTTGCTTCAGCCCAGGGAACAAAATGATGAGGGACCTAGAATGTTTATTCCTAGTTAAGAATAAGTGCACATAGTTACTTGAGCTTTTCATTTTCAGATAGGTTTATGCTTGCTTAGAAAAAAATTCTCATGTTTAAAAAACTTGTAGGGTCAGTAGTATGTGAGTGGGCTTTCTGTTGTTGGGTCTTTATAATTTTGAACTTTTGCATTTGATCAGGGAGGGCTACTACAGGCCAAATCTCAGGTGAAGACCAGTTGTGTGTTTTTCCATGGTATTGACTGTGATCTTACTCTTCTTGCTATTTATAAGAATTTATTCTGTGGGCTTAATTGAGAAACTGCTGACATTCCTGGTTCATTCTTGTCAAGAAAATTTTTTGATAAGCATAGTTTTTTATGGTATTTTAAATCAGACTTTGTGTTTAGCTATATGCAGAGAAAACATTTTTTTAAGAGAAAGTTGTTAATGCCCTGCTTTTATATTTACTGCAATCTCCTTTAAATGGACTACAAGCACAAGTGCAATTTTTTTTTTTTTGTATTTTTTAAAGAGATGGGGTCTCACTCTGTTGCCCAGGCTGGAATGCAATGACATGATCATAGCTCACTGCAGGCTCAATCTCCTGGGTTCAAGTAAGCCTCCCTTCTTGACCTCCTGAGTCATTGAGATTACAGACTTGAGACACTGTGCCTGGCATACAGGTGTGATTTTTAAGGAATTCTCACGCACTTGCCCAAGACATGTTATCAGGATCTAGATGTCGTCTGATAATTGTACTCTCCTGGGATCTGGTCGCAGTTGCACAGGCATTCACGGGGGTTTGCTTCTCTGGTCATAATCAGAGGGATGCGACATAATAGAGGATCCAACTTAGAAAGGCTCAACTTTAAGCAGTAATAGAAAAGTTTCTGGGTGACAGCAAGAGCAAGAAAGGGTCATCTTGCTATTGGAATACGTAGAAAAAAGGAACAAAACCCGAATCATTTCTGTCAAAAAAATTGGGATCATTTGTTTGAAAAGAAATTTAGAAATTTAAATTTGAAGATATCTCTTTCTTATTCAGTTTAGATTTGAACCACTCTCTAAACATAGCCTAAAATGAAATAAAAGCAACAATGGCAACTACACCAGTAACAACTTCTATTGGGCTCTGAGCCACCCACCCTAGACCCCATCTCTTACATAAATAGAAAGTTATTTTTGCATATAATTTTCCTCAATTGAACATAATGTTTCCTGGAAGGTTCCAAAGAGAGCTCTGGCAGCATAAGCTGGATAGTGATTAGGAATCCTCTAGTGATCCATGAAAATGTCTTTGAAGACACATGTGGTCATGGATTAACCTGCAGGAATAGTTTTGCTTGCATGTCAGAATGTAAATTTTAACTTTCCACCCACTAACAAGCCTGTTCCATTCCAGCACGAGCATGTTGCAGGGTTTTCCTGCTACTAAATATCATCTTTAATAGAACAAATCCCTTCTCATCGTCAGAAACCACAAATTTCCCTCAGATGTCTTGTTTACCTACTGAACAACCCCAGAAGACATGCCTGAAGCACGTACTTGGCACTGAGTAAATACTTGTTGGGTGAATGAGATGCATTTCTCTGTGAGACAACGAATCCAGAAAATATATATATTTTTCCTGTTGCCTAAGTCTTTGTTAAATCACCAAGAAAGTTTCTTATTATGTATGTTCATTTTAGCTCAAAAATCTCAAGATATGTTTTCTTCTTAAATAGTCTTTCCTGTAAAAGTTTCTGAACATGTGATTGGTATGTAGAGCCCGGGATGTCATGGAGGACCACTCAGAGAAACAGGCAGGTCAGAAGTATTTTCGTAATAATATGAAAACATTATTTTCCTTTCTCACCAGGTTGACATTTACCTGATGTTGCAAAAAGCTAGTGACTTAGCATGGATGAAGGCAGTGGCACTAAGCCTTACTGGTTTATCATTTCATTCTTTTCTGTCTGGCACTAACAGTAGAACAAACAAACAAACAAACAAAAAGTAAACAAAATCTACCGAAGGATGGATGTCCTTTATAGAACAGATTCATTCACCTATTAGATACGTATTGACCCATGCCTGAGTAAACATCTTTCTGCGGTAGAACATGGGTTTTGCTAGAATAGGAGAATTGAGAAACTATGCTTCTTCTGATTAGTCTTGGACAGACATTTTGTCAAAATGAATGAAGTGAGCTCATTACTTCAAGGAAAACAACTAACAGCATCTGTAGACAGTGATGCATTTAGACTTGCAAGAGAACCATAGAATTTTTTGAAACTTGAATTCAGTGCTGTACGCTACAAAATTTTCCAATACATAAGGTGTTTCTTAAAGACTGCATCAGTGGTTACTAACATATATGATTTTTTAAATATTGCATAATAAAAATTTGTCAAAATCTGCAAGATCAGCAAAATTTAGGGAAGCAGTAGTTTCTAAGTGAATACTGTATGATGTTACACAATCATGCATGGTTAAAAGAGCCCCTCAAAAATGCAATACATAATTAATGTAGTTAATTATTGATGTTAATGTAACAGAGTAAGAAAAGTCTATTTATAATAATTTCAGTTTCCATATGGCAATCTAAAATTTATTTAAGAAACTACCATTTGTTGGGTTTTGGTGTAATATCAAACTCCAACTACCTGCAAAGACTATTAGAATATTTCTCCCTTTTCTAATTACCGTCTGTGAAAGGCCAGATTTTCTACATTTATCAGACAAAACTATGTGTTGTGGGCCAGTTGCAATGGCTCATGCCTGTAATCCCAGCACTTTGAGAGGCCAAGGTGGGTGGATTGCTTAAGCTGAGGAGTTTGAGACCAGTCTGGGTGAAACCTCATCTCTGAAAAAAACAAAACAAAACAAAACAAAAAAAACCATCTCTAAAGAAAAAACACACCCATCTCTAAAAAAAGAAACCCATCTCTAAGAAATTAGCTGGGCGTGGTGGCATGCGCCTATTGTTCCAGCTATTTGGAACACTAAGGTGGGAGGACCACTTGAGCCCAGGAGGTAGAGGCTGCAGTGAGCTATAATGGCACCACTGCACTCCAGCCTGGGTGACAGAGTGAGATCCTGTATCAAAGCAAAGAAACAAAAACAAGAGACAAAATCATTGCGACAGATGGGATACAGCAGATAGGAGAGTTCATCTGTCTTTTATTAAGCCAGACATTTAAAAAATTTGCAAACATGTAAAAGAATGCCATATTTCTCATTTTTTTTGGCCTTAGAACAGAGTTATTTTAACCAAAATATGGTATTTATTAACTTGTAATGTTTATTATTGCCATTTTAAAATAAATTAATAAATATATATATTTAATTCTCAGTACACAGTGGTAAATATTGGACAGGTAAAATTCACATTAGCAAAGTTCTCTCAAAATGTTTGAAGAATATGAAGAGATTTTAGGGAGTTTGAGAAACGCTACTCAGGAATATTCTTGACCTATTAGAATGGCCTTTATAAATTGTAGTTTGTTCGCACCATTTCTACTGATCTGCTTGAGTCTTAGATGTGTCTTGGTAGGGTCAGATTCCTCTTAAAGCTTACTTTCAATCTTAAAACTCACATGGACTCCTACTATCTGATGGCTTAATCTCCTCTTTCATTCAGTAACTTCCAATTGATACCAACAACTACAGCAAACCAGTTTCTGCTGTTGCTACGATTTCACTGATCCTTCTGCTTGTTTCTACCCTTTGATCTTCACAACTGCCCACTGAGGTAAGCGTTATCAGGATTTTGATAAAAATTCAAATCAGGCTAAGAAACTGTGAAAGCTGATCCCACTCAGCGAATCATTCTTGTCATATCCAACGAAAACAAGAGTCGAGAGACCAGGAGGAAAAAGCACTTAGGACTCAGAGGATTGCTCCAAAAATGAAATTCTCTGCAAGCCCAGCAGCTAAAACTGCCTGTTACCTGAAACTGGTTTTATCTACCAGCTGCTGAAACAACCAGCTGTGGCTGCCCTCACTGATCGATCAAAACTTGCCCGTTCCCAAAAGCCTTACTAGTGCCAATGAACTTTCTCAAAGAGCAATACATAACATTTCTCCTTTTCCTAAAATCTCTAACTTTCTCTTTGTTCTTCAGACATAGTGAAGAGCACTGGGTCTGTGTATATCTCCTGAATTGCAATTCTTTCTTCCCAAAGAAATGTTTTAATTTCAGATATTCACCTCTGTATTTTATTTGGCTTTGACAAAACCAAGGCTTAGAGGTTTGATACCCTATCCATGGCCCCTTACCTCAGAAGAGGTTTGCTTTTTCCAGTCAGAATTCTGAATCTCTACAGTAGAATCCCTTCTCAGCAAAAGGATCATAGCTTTCCAATTAATTACAGGTGTTTTTAGGCTATGGAAATTATAAATGTAGATGTACAATTCATTTATACCCTATGCTGTTTCAAATCAAGCGATGTAAATTATTCAAACCCACTGGGAAATTCATTAAAATGCTCTTATTTTTTAAAACCCCTCCACAAAAATCTCACTCTCCAATGTCAAACTTAAACATTTTAAATGTAATTTTTATAATTTATAGTGAACATTTCAATTTTAGTAACCTTCAATATTTCAGATGCATCCAAGTTAATTTCTGATGTTCATTTTCTAAAATTTCAGAAAATTGGTACATCTTTCTTCTAATTTTTATTTTTATGATAACACTTTTACATTTCCAAATTTCTATAATGTGAGCAAGTCTTTTGGGCTTTATTATTGGTTGAATTCCCAAAATGTTCTCAATACGAGAAAGTATTCCAATATTATGTAAATATTATTCATTTAAAATTTTTAACTGGATTCAAAGGGATGGAAATGTATTTCTGCATTATTTAAACTTCACTGCTAAACAAAGATATTTTCAAGGATCAAGGTTTATTGGATCCTGAATTAACTTTAAGCTTTCCTTTCGATTTGATTCTATTTCCTGGTGATCTGTCCTGATATGACTTCTGTTTCTTTTCATTAATATTGGAAGTTTTCTTTAAGAATAACCTTTTAAAAAAATTAAGAAGCATAAACGGAGAGACAATTGTAAAAAGTTCTGAATTCTTATGTTGAATAAAATTTTGTTCTAATCCTTGAATATTTGGCTTCTTCTCACATTCCCGGGTTAAAATAATATGTATATTTTCCCTCTTCGGCTATTGAGAGACCTTGATTTATTGTGAAGAAAAGTAGGACACAAAATTGTCATGATAAATTCTTGGATTATTTATTTCTGGACTTTTTTCTTTTCACAATTTTTCATCAGGGAGTTTTTGTTTTTAGTCTACTTTACATTTTGTTTTTATTCTACTTTACATTTGTTGAACCACTCATTTCTAAATTTCAAAAATTTTTTTTAATTTGAGGGAAATTTATTTAATTATATAAAAATAAATGTAATATCTATTTATACCTATGCTTATATATTTATGTAACTGTATATGTACATATTTATGTAACTGTATATATTTATGTAACTTGATGTATATGTGCACACACACATTCATACATACATATGTGTACATGCATGTAAACACATCTTACCCTCCCGCTTTTTATAGGAACATTTTCTTGTTTTCTGCCTGGACCGTCCTCTTGAAACACTTTGAGAGTATTAACTTGACACAAAAATTAGAACATTCCCTTCTTGTTCTTGAATTATGTGTTGGTTCTGAAGTTAGGCGTCCGGTTTGCCCAGGTGTTTTATTGCTCTAAATGTTGGGTGAGAGTGGGGTGTCTATTCACATGAGGTTGTGCAGTGCCATTAACATGGTGAGTGCTATTAACATGGTTTTGGTGGTTCATTTTGTACCCATGTCCCTCTCCAGCTTTCCAGGCCCCTCACCCAGTCCACATCCCTAGTCCTCACTGTGGTCCAGGAATACAATGTTGCGAACCGATAGCGTTGGAATTTGCTTTGGTGCTATAGCTTGTCTCTCAATGATTTTTCCACTGCCAGGATGTAGCAGGGGTTGCTCCTTTTGGTAATCACTCAAAAAAATGCAATGAATTGTTGGGCCAGGTGTTAGAGCCCTAGCAATGAAAAATGATTGGCTCACGGGTGTTGAGAAGAATTTACCGACAACAGTATAGGTTTGAAAAGGGAAGTGTTATTCCGTAGAAAGAATGCTGCAGCATAATGCAGCAGGTGCCTCAGCAAGGGAGAACTGAGCATACCTGGTGGACTTTTCCTTAGGGGCATCTGTGAACCCTAAAGTGGGAGCTGAAGGGTAACTGGGACCACATTAGCCATGTAGGTCATGATAAATGATTACATTTGTAGACATTTTGGTGCCTTAATGTCAGCAAGGACTGCACAGTGAATTTTGACATGCATGCATTCCAGAGACGTGTAGAAATTCTAGTTACTCACAAATTTGGGAAACGCAGCGTGGTACTGGATGCCAGCTTTAGATAGTAGAGAAGTCTAATTACTTCGAAATTTCTCAGATAAGGAATTTTGGTTCCGGATAGTCTGTTTGATAGTCACCAGGTGGCCTTTGCTTTCCTCACAAATGAGAAACATTTAGATAGCTGAGCAATGATGAAGGTAGATTTATTTTATGTCCTTCCTTTGAACATCATTCTATTTAAAATAATTTCTGACTTACTGAAATTTATGAAGTACCAAAAAAGTTCACACGCATTTACCAGATTCGCTCAAATTTGCCAAATGTTAATGTCTTGCCACATTTGCTTTTATCGCTTTTTTCGTGCACCCATACGTATGTATAAGAAAAATGAATTTAGTGATTTTTTTATTTGCTTGCTATTTTGTCTTTTTGTCTGCCTTTTTCTGTAAGTGTGACTGTGTGTCTAACTTTATAACTGTTGCATCATAAGTTGCAAATGTAATTCTCATTTACCCCTAACTACTTCAGAGGGCATTTCTTAAAATACATAGACATTCTCTTGTATATTATCAGCACAATGATGAAAGTCAGCAAATCAACAAATGCTTCAAGACTATAATCTTTAGACTTGCAGAACCTAACTATACCAGTATAAAGCAAACCTAGCCACTTCTCCCAGGTGGTTAGTGCTGAGTGTGCTGGGTGTGTGCTCCGGGCTCAGAACACACATTTATTATTAAAAAAAATAAAAATAAAAAGGCTTAAAAAGCCCCCCAGATATACAGAAAATCTGCGTCTCCCCTGCCGGAGACTTTTATTTATTTATTTATTCCTCTTTTATAAAATAACCTGGTGAAGCGGCGGAGACCGACCCGCCTGCCCGGGGCTCAGAAACAGCTCGATGAAGGAAACAAGAGACCGAGGCCATCCTGCTGCCCGGACCCGACACCACCACCATTGCTCCCCGCTGGCAGCAGGCAGCCAGCGGCAGCGAATCGACCGCATTCGGCAACCCCGTAGAGTAGTTTTCGATTCCGGTGGATTTTTGTCCCTCTGCGCTTGCCCCCACCCTCATTACCCCCGGCTCTGGTCCCAGGCCCTGGCAGTTGCTCCAGGCCCTGGCAGTTGCTCTCCTCCTCTCACAGAAAGGTCGCAGCCTGTGGCTCTGTGGTCAGCCTTGCCGAGATGAACCCCAGCGCCCGCAGCTTCCTCATGGCCTCGCTCTATGTGGGGGACCTCCACCCAGACGTGACCGAAATGATGCTCTACAACAAGTTCAGCCTGGTCGGGCCCATCCTCTCCATCCGGGTCTGCAGGGACTCGATCACTGGCCGCTCCTTGGGCTACGCATATGTGAACTTCCAGCAGCCGTTGGACGCGGATCGTGCTTTGAATACCATGAATTTTGATGTTATAAAGGGCAAGCCAATACGCATCATGTGGTCTCACCGTGATCCATCACTTCGCAAAAGTGGAGTGGGCAACATATTTATTAAAAATCTGGACAAATCCATTGATAGTAAAGCACTGTATGATACATTTTCTATTTTTGGTAACATCCTCTCATGTAAGTTGGTTTGTGATGAAAATGGTTCCAAGGGCTATGTATTTGTACACTTTGATACACAGGAAGCAGCTGAAAATGCTGTTGAAAAAATTAATGGAATGCTCCTAAACGATCGCAAAGTATTTGTTGGACCATTTAAGTCTCGTAAAGAACGAGAAGCTGAATTTGAAGCTAAGGCAAAAGAGTTCACCAATGTTTACATCAAGAATTTTGGAGAAGACATAGATAATGAGGGCCTTAAGGATCTCTTTGGCAAGTTTGGGCCTGTCTTAAGTGTGAAAGTGATGACTGACGGAAGGAAAATCCAAAGGATTTGGATTTGTAAACTTTAAAAGGCATGAAGATACACAGAAAGCTGTGGATGAGATGAATAGAAAGGAGCTCAATGGAAAACAAATTTACGTTGGTCGAGCTCAGCGAAAGCGGGAACGGCAGACAAAACTTAAGCGCAAATTTGAACAGATGAAGCTCGACAGGATCACCAGATATCAGGGTGTTAATCTTTATGTGAAAAACCTTGATGATAGTATTGATGATGAACGTCTCCGGAAAGAGTTTTCTCCATTTGGCACAATCAGGAGTGCAAAGGTTATGATGGACGGTGATGGCAGCAGAGGGTTTGATTTCGTATGTTTCTCCTCTTCAGAAGAAGCCACTAAAGCAATTACAAAAATGAGAGGTAGAATTCTGGCCACAAAGCCATTGTATGTAGCTTTAGCTCAGCGCAAAGAAGAGCGCCAGGCTTGCCTCACTAACAAGTATATGCAGAGAATGGCAAGTGTACGAGCTGTGCCCAACCCTGTGATTAACGCCTACCAGCCAGCACCTCCTTCAGATTATTGCACGGCAGTTCTCCCACAGACTCAGAACCGTGCTGCATACTACCTTCCTAGCCAAACTGTTCCACTAAGACCGAATCCTTGCTGGATTGCTCAGGGTGGCAGACCTCATCCATTCCAAAATATGCCCAGTGCTATGCACCCAGCTGCTGCTAGACTACCATTTAGTACTATGACACCAGCTTTTTCACAGGTTCCACGAGTCGTGTCAACACAGCATGTTGCTAACACATCAATGCAGAGGATGGGCCCATAGCTACTCCTGCCGTCCACACCTTTCCACGGTATAAATATACTACAAGAGGTCGCAATCCTCAGCAACATCTTCATGCACAGCCACAAGTTACAATGCAACAACCTGCTGTTCATGTACAAGGTCAGGAAGCTTTGACCACTTCCATATTGGCATCTCCCCCTACTCAAGAGCAAAAGTAAATGTTGGGTGAACGGCTGTTTCCTCTTATTCAAGCCATACACCCTACTCTTGCTGGTAAAATCCCTGGCATGTCGTTGGAGATGGATAATTCAGTACTTCTTCATATGCTTGAGTCTCCAGAGTTACTTCATTCTGAGGTTGAGGAAGCTGTAGCTGTACTGCAAGCCCAAGCCAAAGAGGCTGCCCAGAAAGTGGTTAACAGCGCCACCTGTGTTCCATTGTTTAAAATTGATCAGGGACCATGAAAAGAAACTTGTGCTTCACTGAAGAAAAACATCTAAACATCAAAAAATTTAAATGTTATGGGAAAAAACTGCAAAATATAAAATAAAAAAAGGAAAGAAAACTTTGAACCCTATGTATCAAGCTAATGCCAGGTCTAGCAAACATAATGCTAGTCCTGGATTACTTATTGATTTAAAAACAAAACAAAACAAAACTCACAAAAAAAGTAAAATACAAAAACAAATTAATCTTCTATACACCTTGGGAGAAAGAATTTTCAGCAAAGTACAAAAACTTAAAGCATTTCTTTCTTTAACTTTGTAATTCTTTAGTGTGGAATAGCTCAAAATGTCAGTTCCGTTTTAAGTAACAAAATTGAAAACCGAGCAAGGAAACTTAATTTGTATTATACAATTCTTGCTTTAAAAAAATTCCTTAAACAGTGGAAAAAAAAAAAAAAACCTACCAAGTAGAGTCCCAGATGTTCATTCTTTTGTTTTTAGCCTAAGGTATATACAGGCACAGTTCTTGAGTTCCAGACTCTCAAAATATTCTTTTGTTTTTAGCCTGAGGTATATAGGCACAATTCTTATCAAAGAGTTACTTTTTCCCCACCGTCACTCAATGTGGTTATGCTATTCATTTATTTTTTTTGGTCTGTATGAACCTTTGGTTTTCTTTTCCTTCCTTGTCTTTTTGATTATATCTATTTTTGAGTATGTGAACATATGTAATACTAAAGTGAAAATAATACAAAAAGTACTCAGAAAAGTGTCACTCTTCATTCCTTATTATTGGTTCTGGCCTCTCCTATCTTTCTATCCTGTTTGCATTCATCCCTGCACATTTTGAACTTCATTAGTTTCTGATTTATTTGACTGTGCTGCTTTTTACACAAATGAGCCTTCTCCTTTCTCATTTCACCTTTTAACTTCTTTCTTGCATAAAAGTTTCATTGATATAGGCACTGTTTTGCTTTTTGTTGTTTCACTTAATATTTTTAAAAGCTCTCTATCAGTTTAAAATAATGTTTTTATTTTCCCTTTTCTACAGTTTCAGAATACACCATTGCATGTATGCACCACAGTTTATTAGAACATTCACTTATGGAAGAACATTTAGTTTTATTCCCAATAGGCTGCAATTTCAGACAGCACTACAATAAATCATTTTACACATGTAGATTTTAATATCAGTGGACATGCATCTTTTGGATAAATTCTGAGAAGCAGCATTGATGATTCAAATGGAAAATAAAGTCTTGGTGATTTTTTTAAAAATTATTTGTGTTTTTTTTTTTTTTTTTTTTTTAATTCTAAGATAGCTCCAAATTATCTTCCAAAAAGATAATAAAAAGTTGTTTTCAACTGAAAAATGATGAGAGTTTTCTCACAGGCACACCAAAGTTTTATAAAATTGATATTTAAGAACTGGTATCTCATAAAGTTTGTTTTATTTTCACTTTTTCTGAGTTTGGCTTAACATTCTTTGCCTGGGTTTAGGGGTTGTATTTTACATACATTATTTATTAATGCTTTCTACTGAATTTTAACCTTTTTCTTTATTTAAATAGGAAGTTTTATCTATTAAGTTTATTCAGCATTTAATCTACAATTTATGTTGTGAATATTTTCTCTATTTTTATCAGTTGCTTTTTGACTTTGTTTATTGTCCATCTTGGCCATTCAAAAGTTTTCTTTTTTAATGTTGTCAAGATTTTTTTTTTTTTTATTAGAGACCGGGTTTCTCCAGGTGGGTCAGATGGGTTTAGAACTCCCAATCTCAGGTGACCTGCCCACCTCAGCCTCCCAAAGTGCTGGGATTATGGGCATGAGCCACCACATCTGACTGTCAAGATATTTTTATAATTGTGCAGCATTTGGATTTTGAGTTATGAAAAGGAATTTGCTTATGTCATGTTAATACTGGTATAGATTTTTAAAAACATTGAATTTCCTTATTGAGAGTTTATCATTTTCTTCAGTGTGAAGGACACATCTAATTTTTTTTTTTTCCAAATGTCTGACAAGTTCTCTCAATACCATTTGGTAAAAAACTAATCTGTGCCCAGTAATTTAAGATGGCATATTTTTATGCATATTTCCTTATGTATTTAAATCTAATTATGAACTTTCCCTTCTGCTCCACTTACTTGCTTGCATTTTATGAATAAAACTGTGCTTCTCTTCAAAATAGAGATACTATGTTGCTTTTTAATGTTTAATAGGGCCAGTCACTCCTTATGACTGTTTTGTATTTCCAATGTCTTTTTTATTATATTTACACATTTGTCCATATACGGTTTTTGTTTTTTGTTTTTTTGAGACAGGGTCTCACTTTGTGACCCAGGCTGGAGTACAGTGCCACAATCTCCCTCACTGCAGTCTTGACCACCTGGGCTCAAGGAATCCTCCAACTTCAACCTCCTGAAGAGCTAGGACCACAGGCATGCGCTACTACACCTGGTTATTTTTTTTGTGTTTTTAGTAGAGATGGGATTTCACCATGTTGCTCAGGCTGGTCTTGAACTCCTGAGCTCAAGTGATCCTCCTGTCTTGGTCTCCCAAAGTGCTAAGATTACAGGTGTGAGCCACTGAGCCCCATCTATATACTTTGAAAACATCCGTCTATGTTCCATTAATGTTATTTGGGCACCTTTTTGTGGAACTGTGTTAAATGTGTTTGTTATCCTAGGGAGAATCTACATCTCAAGATGTCTATTATTTGCCTTGTGGCAAATACAATTTTTCAAGATCCAGCCCTTTTGACCTTTTTGGGAACTCTATTCAAATGTTTAGATGCTGGTGTCTTTCTCTATTCCATCATTAATCAGAGTTAAAAAATCACCAGTGATGTTGCAGAAAGAGTAATCCTTCAGTATAGCTGGTGATATGAGGAACATACTCATTGTAATTCAAGAAACAATTACCATTTTACACATAATTCACATCAATATCCAAAATACTCTGGATCAACTCAGAGAAATGTGAGAGATACCAAATTTATTCTTTTATTCCATAGACCATATGTCAGAGATTTTTCCTGTCTGTCCCTTTTGCTGGGAAAATAGAGCAGCTTTATAATTCACTCCAGAGAAACCTTTATTTAATCATCCACGTTAGGTGGACTAATTAGAGTTTTCAGTACCTGCTGTTCTCAAACCTCTGAAAAGAATTATCTACAAGTGTTATTGGTGGCGGGGTATTAGTATGCCAAAGCTGTTGTGTAATTTCTGCCAAACTCCTGAGATTTTATGGCTATAATGTCTTTTATCTGACTTGCAATAATGCAACTGAAGTAGCATTTTCTTTGAGATGTCTAAACCTATCCAAATTTATAATATCTGAATAACAGAGTTCTAAGATGAATGAAATCCAGTGGCTGTATTATCAGATGCCTGCCAAACATATTTATCTTCAGAGCCCATTATTTCTCATCAAAAACCCAGCAGTGACTTTCATAACTTTTATGCATGTGGGCTGGGTTCATTAAGACACTACCTTCTTATCATTTTTCATAGATGCTCTTCTGTTCAAAGTTAACATGTAATATTATCATTAAGAAGCACAGAAAGAACCTTCATTTTCTAAGAAGTCATTAGCCAGCAGGTCTTTTTCTAATTTTTCTTTAGCATCAATTTTGTATATTAATGAAACCATTATTTTGAAATATTTAACTGATAAGGAAAAGAATGATCAAAGAATTGAGATAATTTAGCCTAAAGAAGCAAAGCCTAAGAAATGATTGAGCTTAAAAAAATTGTGCAGAAAGCAACTATTTCCCAGTTCTTTAAAGATACCGAGGTTGGAAACCAGCCCAAGTTTGGAGGAAAATTACGCATTTTTGAAATTTTAATAGCTTATACTGTATTGCTTTTACAGGATGCACTTGCATGGTGGTTAATGGATTCTTCCATCAAAAACAAGTGTGAGACCTTCAGCTCCTGAATACATTTTTTGCTCACCCAGTTGGCCAACAAACATTTTAATAGGTGACCCTTATGATTGACAGTTTTCACAAGCAGTAGTACAAGATGACCAGTTTAATTTAAATTTCAGATACACTGGATATTTTTAGTATTAGTATATCCAGACAATATCTGGGAAATATTAGGTTGATGCAAAGATAATTTAGTATTTATGCTAAAGAAGTGGGTTTTATCTAAGGTTCAAATTTCACTGAGAGGCCTGTATTTTCTTTCTTTCTTTTTGTTTTTTTTTGAGGCAGTGTCTTGCTCTGTCGCCAGACTGGAGTGCAGTGGCGCGATCTTGGCCCACTGCCACCTCCACCTTCTGGGTTCAAGGGATTATCTTGCCTCAGCCTCATGAGTAGCTGGGACTACAGGCGCACGTCACCACGCCCAGCTAATTTATGTATTTTTAGTAGAGATGGGGTTTCACCATGTTGGCCAGGATGGTCTCGATCTCTTGACTCAATTCTATTTCTGTGATGTGCCAGGTAGCTAAACAAGCCAATTTGCCATAATCACCATATTCAATAATGTTCTTGATAGTGGGTGCAGACACATTTTCATGAATACAGCCATGTTTTTTTTAAACAAATAATATGTAAACCCTGAATATACAAGGTAGATAAACAGCAAGCTTTGGTTTGGCCACATTAGAGGGTGAAGGATTTATAGGGCTGCAGATTTAGCATCATCTATGTCTTCTCTTTCTCTCTAAGAGGGTAGAGTGTGCTTTGGGTAGAGTGTGTGGGGGCATCCTCAAATTAAGGGGAAACTCTTGTTGAGTGGAATGAAAATTTTGGGGTCATACCTACTTGTAATAGGCACAACAATTCACATTAGTGATCCGTGATGACTGGGCTAATTCAAAATAGATTAACAAAGAGTAATTCTAATTGAAGCATACTCACATGTATCATTCATATGTGGCATAACAGTGTAAGACTTTTCTGAAATATGAATATCAAATATATAGGAGAAGAAACATATGTTTCATATGTATTTTCAATACTTTCTCAGATAAGGGAATGTTTAAGCTAAAAAAAAATGAATGTAACATGTATTAAGTACCTACAACCTACTCTGAATTATCTAAAAACTGTCAGAAATAAAATGATGAGTAAAAATAATCATTGTTCTCTGGAATTCATTGTCAAGTAGGGGAGAATGATGTGCCCATAAACAGCTCTATTCTAAGGCATATTGAGATAAATGCCATTTTTCATTTTGCTGGCTTAAAAGACAACAGGTATAACGTGTTAGACAGGAATAATTCTATCAAAATGGATACTAAGGTAGCTTTACCTAGTTCTCTGTATTTATAACTAATAGAGTCTTTCTAGGTAGAGTTTAATGTTAAAAGAAAGAAGAGTAGGAAAGGATGACTTTTAGCTAGGGAATGGAGAAAGAAAACATTATGCTCCATGAGAGAAATAGTATTTCAGCGTTCACTTGAAGACAGCTGGAATGTTGAAAGTTGTAGATGGAAAAAGATATTCCAGGAAGGTGGAACAATATCAACAATTATTTGCTGTTCATTGAGTTTGAAAATTAAGTGATCAGAGAGCTTAGCAAATGCAATTTCTATGCCTTGACCATGTGAAATATAGATTAAATTGGGTGAAGGAACGACTTTGGAGTGAGTAAATAGCAACAGAATAAAGAAAGAGAACAGCCGTAACAAGATAGAGCCATCTGGTTGAGAGATTATTATTGTTATTATGGTTTTTGGACAAAACTCAAGGACTTCAACTCTTCCTCATAGCAGTAAAGACTGAAAGCCTTGCCCAATTTTCAATATGTATGATTTAGTGTGTGTATTTGATGTAAGATTCCAGGGATGTATTGATAGGTGGCAAAAATACCTGAACAAAAAAGAAAGATGTCTGATGCTTCTGGTTCTTGCAACTATAGTGCTTGTACACCTTCAACAGGTAAGAAGGGTTAAACATTTTTCTTTTCATAAGCACTCAGAAATATTGAAATCCTGATTTCGTTTCAACATGTTAGATGGAAAAGTGGTTTGTAAACAATTTTTAAAGTTACTTGTCATACTTAACAGAAAGTGGGGGCTAAGTCCTCTAATCTTGTTTAGACATAAAATCTGAAGGTTGAAATGTTGCAAACCCAAAGATGATAATGTCCTTGGTAAATTTATAACTACTCAATATGGTGTGTGTCTCTAATTTCTAATTTCAGACAGACACACACAGATTTTATACATAATAAATATGTATATATATGTGCATATATATATGTACACAAATACACCCTTACATATATAAAATCTATGTATATATAGATATATAGATGGATATAAAAATGTATCTGAATAGACACAGATAAATGCATTCTATACATCTTAGGGAAGTAAACTTGTATTTATATACAGTAAGTCTTCACTTAATGTTGTAAGAGATTCTTAGAAAATGCAACTTTAAAATGACATCATGAAACCAATTTTTTTTCTCATCACCATTATAGTGTAGCAACTTTGAATGAAAATACTATTACTCGAGAACCTGCTATGTGTTGTTTTTCTTAAAGTTGCAAGTTCCAAGAACCTATTGATAACGTCGAGGACTTACTATGTGTGTATATCTGTACATATATATGTCTACATATATGTATATATGTATGCATGCATATATACATGATGTTACTGAGGGCTTACTATGTGTATGTGTGTGCACATGCATACTCCCACATTATATATTTTAATCAATCAAGTAATTATGAAAATTATGGTAGTATATTCCCTGTGGAGTAAAAGGATTCCAGGAGATTGATCTAGAATCCCTATAAAAATCAAGAGTATAATTAGATACAAAAATATATCTGTAAATTTGCAAAAGTAAATTCTTTACTATTTTTGTATTTTTGAGCAATAAAATGCTTGCCATTAGCCAAATTAAAAAAATGCAAAGCTAGACAGCCTGCAAAGATAGAGGGAAGCTAAATGAAAAAAATTCACCTATTTTTATAGAAATGACATCATGCCCAGGTCTACTAAATGCTAGTTTTAATGCATCATGCATTTTACAAGCCCCAAAATTCACTTACATTTTGGAGGCCAATTACATTTTAGGAGAAGAGCATTGCTGAATACAAAATATTCTTTTCCTCCTGCTGAACGGAATACAGAGTGGTAACACGCTTTCTGGACCTGCTGCATTGGATGTAGTCCATTAACAAAGGACTGGTTCTGAATTCATCAATCCTCCTGATTTTTAAGCCATCATGCACTTTCCTGTCAAAAAGATTTGGTCTAATATATCTATGCTGAAGTTTGCACTCTGACAACTTTACATATCATGTTGGCTTTTATGTCATTTGAGCGAATTAATCAATCCCTAAAAACTCAATGACTCATTAAAAGCATTTCATCAAAAAAATTGCTATTATTCCCCTTCCATTTCATAAACCTTACTATAAAATGCTTTTACACAGGATTAGTTGAATAATGCAAAATTCGATGCAAAATGTGCAATGCAGTAACATTGACCTGGAAAATGCATATGTCACCAACCAAGATTTACATTAGTAAAGATGGAATATTAAGCATAAACTACGATAAAATGAAAATAGAAACTTAGAATTGTTCCTTGCTGTTCTTGTTCATTTAATGCTGACTGTAACAAAGAAGGAGGGAAGGAATTCCTAAGTTTATTTTTGCATGGATTTTCTGATTATTAATCAAAACAATATTTGTCAAAGTATATCTTGATTGTATAATTATGGTAACTTCCTAAACATTAGCTGGTGCATCTGTATTAGGACTATATTTGGTTGTTTTTATGAATAAATGCTATAAATGTAAAATGAGTCAAACCTCAAGCCTTTGAGATCGTACCAAAGAATACTGCAGAATTACAGAGATTAGAAAATTTTTAAACCAGAAATTTATTATAATTTCTGAACACTGATTCTCTTTATTGCTTTCAAATGGCATTTTGTTAACATGATAAATAGGGGTACTATGTGTGTATGTAAACATGCAACCACACACATGCATATATATGTATGGAGAGTGTTTCATGAGCTCAACAGTCTTGGGTTAATTTAATGCAACACTTATACTTTTTGACACACACATATATAAAAATTGTGCACTTAATTAGACAGACACAATTCAACTTTCTGTTTGCAGACCTAAATGTCAAGTAAATAAAGCATGAAGATAGTATATTCACATTCTCCAAATCCGTCTGCATTTTTCAATACCTCTTCAAGTTCTGTTCTTAATGTTCCTCCTAGAATTTCGCAGTCTAGGTAAGCAACATATTAATTGTCATAGAAACCTCTGAAGCTGCATGGGTCCCAGGCCCCATTCTAGTTTCTCTGATTTGAGATATTCTCAAGGCCTTGCTTGCTTATATGAGGTAGACCGGATTCCTCACTGAGCTCTAGGGATCAATCCTATTTTGTCTTTCTGGGATCCTCTGCTGAAAAATGGAATGTCCTACCGGCCAGATTAAAATTTTCTTCAAGGGATGCCTTGAGACTGGGCTCCTCTCTGAAAAATAGTGTTTAAATTACAAAGGTCAATTTACTTGGACTGGTTATTTTCGAGAGGACCTTATAGTTGATTCTTCTACCATGCCAGATATTCAAATACTTATTTATACGTGAGTGTCATTCTTGAAATGCATCATAGGACAAAGAAGAATGTGGTGACACACATTTGTGGTGGCTTGTCCAGCACTTTTTATTAGAATGTAACTCCATTGTTCATGGGTCCATAAGGCTGTATTCATGAAGCCAATTCACTTAAAACGCTGCTTGTGTGATATGTCAAAGGGAAAGGAGCATCCAAGACAAATGCATACTCATTTCTACTGATTTTATAAAATGCACTGGAGTGCAAAAAACATCGAAATGAGCAGTCTACTCTTGCCTTGCCCGAGAAATGTCTCAAAGAAGAATAAAGAAGATAAGAGGGAGGGAAGATGTCAAACCAAGGGGGATCATGTCAAACCAAAGACGTATCAGATAAGGGGAAATTTGCTTGAATCGTAAGTGTTTCCATTAAAATTCTCAATGGTTACTATGTAAACTGGAGTTCAAAGAGAATCAGTAAAGAAGTGTGAAATAGTACCGAAGGTCTGTTGTAGCCTTGAAGGAGGAAAGTTGGACATAATCCCCCTGCAGGAACTCAGACTATATACATTAAAGGTTAGAGAGAACTGAAGTTAGTGCTTCAGTAGACCTGGGTTTGTGCAACAGAAAAGATAAACAAAACAAACCTCTCTGTACAAAGCAAAGTGTCATGAGGCTTTTTAAAGTAGGAAAGGAGATAAGCGCTTCTTCCTTTTCCATAGATATCAATGCCAGAGTTTGCTTATGAGAACAGGGAGGAGGCAAGTCAAGTAAATAATCTCTTGAATGAAAACACATACAATGGAAAAAGGATGGGTCCGACAAAGGAGAGCTATAGTCCAGATGGACCCTCATGTTTACAGAGATGATAAGGGAAGATACTCAAACCAGAAAAGAGCCTTCCCTAAAAAAACTATTGAAGTAGAACATAGTGACAGAAAGGGGTTTACATTCTATGTATCCAACTCAGTGAATCGTAGTCGAAAGCCAAAGCTAATCTCTGCAAGGATAGATACCCAGTTTGTGTAGCGGCTTATGCTGAACTTGAAGGTGATTGTGTGACAGGGAAGTTTCAGGGATAGAGGATGGCAGAGCCAGTGATCAAGTGTGATTTCCTCAGTCTATCAGCCGGGCACTGAGCTTTCTGCTACCCTCCCTTACTTGAGACCAAATGTGCCTGGCAGGATCTGCGCACCAAGGGGAGTACTTGGCAATCGCAAAGAAACGTGGCCTTGGTGGCTTCCCAAGGGGTTGTTTAGAACACCTGTAGTTCAGGTAATCTGTTTTGGCCCCAAATTCAGGGACACACTCACAGTCATTTAGGAGCGTGTAGAATAGAAGTTGTTCTTTCATCACTGGTTTTTTGCAAGTAGTTTCTGGCACTGGGTAATTTTCATTTCATTCTGGTAATCAAAGACTCTCAGGACCAGGACTTGAATAGACAAAGACATATGCCATGAGATGAACTGGTTACATGATAACCCTTGGGACCAATTACTGATGGCATAAAAAGCAACAGAACAGTATGACCCTTAAATCCAGGTTAGAAGAGCTCCTGTACTGAGCCTTGCTTTCAAGGACTGAATTCTGACCTTCCTGCAGCCACATTCATCTGTGCAAAGACGCCAAGATGTCAAAGCCCTACACCTCAGTTTAGAACCCACTCTGGGTATCTAGGACCCTGGACATCCCAGTCCAAATGACTCTACACCCACTTCCAGAATTAGCGTGGCTTGTTCCCTAAGCTGTGCCTGTAAAGGACATTTCTATTCAGAGGAGTGGCCATGTGGTGGCTGCTGGGAGGTTAGAATAAGGACTTGTGTTGTGGGTGGGCAAGCAGAATATAGATGCCCCCGTGAAAGGATGGATGGAATATGAACACACATTGGAGAGGCAGATTGAATATGGGTTCGTATTAGGGAGGTGGATCAAATATGAATGTGCATGGGGGGATAGATGGAGCACAAATACCCATGAAGGATGAATGGAATATAATGCCCATTGTGGAGAGGGGGATGGAAAATAGACATGCATTGAGAGAGTGGATGGATACAGATATGCAATAGGGGTTGAATACACATGGATGTGTTTTAGGAGGCAGATGAAATAATGCAGACCCATACAGGCTGGAGTCTCTACCCATGAGTGCTGGAGGAGCTTAGGAGACAGCCTGGGCATTGGAAGAGAAAGGGATGGGTCTCAGGCATGACCAGTTTCCCAAGCCCCCTCTCCAGTTCACCCCCGCCCCATTCCCCAATCAGTTTGTACCTGTCCTTCCAGGTTGTTATAAAGGTGTGTTTTGTTAAAATAGAAATATGGAATATACATTATTTTACTCATTTGCTTGGTTATAACTTTAAAATATGTAGACATAGATTAGATGAATTGCCTTAGGATTGTTTCCCTGGGCTTGGAAAACAAAAAACTAAGTCTGGTCAGGATCAAAGTCCAGGACCTCCAAATCCAAGCTCTCTGTGTGCCCACTCAACTCCCTCTCAGAATGTATGGGAAGAGAGAAATGGCATTGAAAATAGATAAAAGAATTGAGAAGGTTTTGGATGGAAAAAGGAATGGGAACAATGTCTTCATTATGTATTGTTATGGGGTGGCATGTCACATGTTGTTTTCTGTTATGGCATTGGATGCTATCACATATGCTATGCTATGTTGTGTCATGTCAGATTCTGTTATATGCTGTGCCGTGCTGTACTGTGTCATGACTTATGCAATGCTTTGCTATGCTATGTTAGGTTATATGCTATTCTATGTTGTGTTTTATGCTATGCTGTGTTAGGTTATATGCTATGCTATGTTGCGTTTTATGCTATGCTGTGTTATGCTTTGCTGTTATGTCATGTTGTGCTGTATTATATGTTTTGTTGTTATGCTGTGCTGTGCTATGTTATGTTGTGTTATATGCTGTACTATATGTTATGTTGTTATGCTGTGTTATATACTGTGTGCTGCTGTTAGGTTATGCCATGTTACATGTTATGATATGCTGTGTTATATGTTATGTTGTTATGCTGTATTATAGGCTGTGTTATACTATTGTTATATGTCATGTTATGCTGTTATGTGTTGTGTTATGCTATTCTGTGTTATAATTCATGCTACGCTCTTCTATGCTATGACATGTTAGATGATATGTTATACTGTATTATGCTGTTATATGTTATGCTGTTCTATACTGTGCTAGTCTATGATATGTTTTATATTATGATGTTATGTGATATATTTTGGTATGTTGTACTACTATTTGCTATGTTTTATGCTATGATGTATGTGTTAGTGAAATGGGAAAGGTTCCCTTGTTTCCCTTGCAGGGCATGCGATAAGGGTGTGGCTCACTTCTTCAGTGCCCTGCTGATCAAATCTCTAGGGAAGCATATAGATAGACAGGCTGTGGGGCTCCAATCGCACAGCAGTGTCTACAGGTGAATGTTTACAGTTTCTGAAGCCCCAGTGGGTATGTGTTACAGGGTGCTCTTTTAGTTTGCCTGTAAGCAGCTTGTGTTGACCAACTTAATTATACCCTCTATTTTGTTGTAAGGACAGAGGGCTTTCTGTATCCTGGGTTCTTCCCTTGGTATACTGGAAAAATTGGATCACACGTGGGCTTGGAGAATGAGTGCAAAGTTTTATTGAGTAGAGGTAGCTTTCAGCCGATGGAGGAGTCAAAAGGGAGATGGTTTTGTCCTGGAGTTGGGCTGCTCAGCAGCCCCTTATCTCCTCAAACTGCCCAGGCCAAACTCCACCTTGTCCCACTGGTAGATGGCCCACCGGTGTGCCGGTACCTGTCCATGTGCTCTTCTACCGGCGTGCTTGTGTCTTCTTCCGCCGATGTGCTCGTCTCGTCGTCTGGCCACCTGTGTGTCTACCTGCTAAGATCTCAGGTTTTTATAGGCCTGGGATGGGGGCGTGGTGGGCCAGGGTGGTTTTAGAAAATGAAACATTTGGGCAGGAAAGCAAGAGTGCCTGTCCTCACCTAGTTCCATGGGGGTGGAGCCTACAAGCCAGGGACCCACCTTTCTCTACCCAGTACTTCCCTTCCCTGTTCCATGTAATTTAAAGTGACCATGCTCTTCCTTTCCCAGCACTCCCATATCATTTGGTTTATGCTTAATGCTATGTTACATGTTATGGCATGCTATGCTATAATATGTTCTATATTAGCTATGCTGTGCTATCTATCATTCTGTTTTGTTTTCCTATGCTGTGCTACATTGCTTTATACCATGTCATGCACTCTTTTGTTATGTCATATGTCATGCTGTGCTAGGTTATGTTGTGATATATGTTACGCAAGGCCAGGCTATGTTATTTGATATGCTATGTATGTTACATTATACATTATGTTATGCTATCCTGTGCTTTGTTAGGTGTTGTGCTAGGTTATGCTATGTCATGTTATGCAATGCTTGTTATGTATGTTATGTGATGCACATTAGGTTATGCACATTATGTTTTAATATGCCATGTATGTTATGTGATTCACATTATGTAATGCATATTATGGCATGTATGTTAAAAAAGGCAGTATTTAGAGGACTTTGAGGTAATCAAGGGCAAGTAAAAATGGTTCCAGTGAGGGAACAAGACTTACAATCAATACAGATTCAGGGATTCCTATAGATTCTAGGCCAAGAAGTAGAGCAGCTGAAAAAGTTTCATTTATGATATTACAGGAGAATACAGTTATTTTCTCACAATGGATGAGGAAATCTAAGGCTGCACTCAAGAGAGAACTTTATATATAACAGGAGACAGAATCAGGGAAAGATGTCAACGTTATGAAGAATCAAAATGAACAAGTTCAGAACAGACCACAGCAAATTCACAATAATGGAGGAGTTTTCCCTTCAATGTATTCAGAGAAAAGAGAAAATTGACACTGTAAATGAAGGCTTAGAAAAACAAAATACGAAGTGACATCTATTAAGTAAAGTGATAACCTTTCCTACAACGTTATGTGAAATCATATTGGGATCAGATCAACTGACAAGGGTAGTGAGGGATATATTTTGCCGAATTTTTATTGTACAATAGGAATAGTAATGTCTAAGAAAGCAGGTAATCCACTGAGATCAATAAGGAAGGAGTACAGTGAATGCAAGATGGTAATAGGAAAGCCCAGTTAAATAGTTTAAAGACTGTGTTAAAAGTATGATGTAAAAACTAAAGTTGTGACTGGGCACAGTGGCTCCTGCCTGTAATCCCAGCACTTTGGGAGGCTGAGTCAGGAGGATCTCTTGAGGCCAGGAGTTCAAGACCAGGCTGAGCAACATATTGAGACCCCATCTCTAAAAGTAACAAGAAAAATAAATTAGCCAGGCATGGTGGTGTGCGCCTGTAGTCCCAGTTAGTTGGAAGGCTAAGGCAGGAGGATCACTTGAAGACAGGAGCTTGAAACCAGCCTGGGAAGCATGGCAAAAACCTGCATCTACAAAAAAATTAAAAAATTTCTGGGCGTGCTGATGCATGCTTGTATTTCCAGCTACTTGGAAGGCTGAGGGTGGGAGGATTGCTTGAGCCCTGAGATGTCAAGGCTTCAGTGAGCTATGATTGTACCACTTCCCCCCAACTTGGGCGACAAAGTGAGACTCTGTCTCAAAAAAAAAAAAAAAGATGAAAGAAAAGAAAGGAAAGTTGTGACTATAAATTCTTTTGCTGGGGTTCTTGGAAAAATAAAATAGAATGGTATGCATCCTGACCCAGGATAGCGGGGATAGCTAAATGAATTACATGATACTCCAAATACAGAAACACATGCACTACATTGATTACATTATTTTTATTAATTTGATATAATGGATGCCTTTTTCATTAGTGAATAACATAATAATTATTATGGATCAGTTTTCTTTTGACTTTCATGATATTTCCTGAAATAATTGGCTGTAACTCCTTTAGAAAAGGACTTAGACTCAGAGAAAGTTATTTTTCAAACTCTAATAAAGAGTATCAAGCATTGGATACAGAATTATAAAGGTTGGTGATGCTTGTTTGAATCACAATGCTTGCTGCATTTCTACTTATCAGAAACCCAAACCTTTCTGTCCCCATTGTATATTTTGGAGATAAAGGTGTGAAAAACATGAACACACCAGAGTTGAGACTATATTAAAATCAGAGCATCGAATATTATCATTTCTCTCTCAGCCAAGAAAATGGTTCTTTGAAGCCATCCAGCCTTATAAACAAATGGCGCTAATGTGCTAGGGTTTAATGGAGAAGGGACATCATTAAATGGTTTGTTATGACCTAAATGAATGTCAAGGAAAGCTCCGACTTCTTTTGAGGCTCAGTGATTTCTCATCCAATTTCTTTCTTTTTACCTTGGCAGAATGACAGCTCGGTACATTATTTTCCCTCTCATCACCTTTATTCTTGATAGGCAAAGGAATTTATTTTTAAACAAAGGTCATACAAATGACAAGCTTTGGATGTCTGGTCAGGCAGAAAATATATGTAGATAAATAGATGAGTTGCACGACAATTGTTAGGCAAAATATTTGGGGAAGCTGAAAATGGCAATGGTAATGGAAAGGTAACAGGCTTCTAACACTTGCTGAATAGTCTTTAAATGCTGACAGTCGGTGGTGTCCTAAAGCCCAAGTATGCAAATAGGTCCAACATCTGAAGTTGTTTTTCCACTAATGAGCACACTTTCTTTAGTAAGGCTGTCTGTGTCAGCATAGGGCATCTTATTACTTCTTGATTCTGGGCAAAGACTGGCTTTCCAAGGCTCCAAGAATCACACATCATTTCTGGGGAAACTGAGGGTGGAGAAAGCCTCAGGGTGACTCAATCATGCATGATATCCTTGTCTCCTGAGGAAAGAATTGTGTGGTCCATTTTTCTTTCATTTACATAGCAACTTGGGAACAAATGGGTGTCCACAATCAGCTGCTCCGCTTAAAATGCATAATGAAAAATATCAACAAACTTGCTTATCAGTCCCTAAAACCTGAACAAGCCAAGTCACCAGCTGCACATTGGAAGACCACTACTGACTTTGCTTTTTTTTTTTTTTTTGGCTTGCTATTGACAATTCTGATGTATTTTCGGCTTTCTGAGGAATACTGGGTACTGCACCTTTCTCTTCAGCAGCACACAGTATCGCTTCTTCTTCTATCTGCCTCATTTTAAATGGCACTGTCGAATATATGCTTGTGATCTATTTATTATTTTTAAAGCTTAGGGCAAGTGGAAGTTTTAAAATATATTAAAATCTATTTTCACTGTTTTAAAAAATGTTTTATATTTAAAATTAAGTTTTATAAAATACAGAGAAATATCTCCCCAAATTACTATCTAGGGAGAATTATATGGTGATGGTACACAATATGTATGGGGAGGGCAGGGTAGCATGGAGACCGGGTCAGGCCCAGCCTCAACAACTCAGAATTCTGCTTCCTTGTACAGGCCTCACTTTTCCCACCAGGCCCTGGGTCAGGTCTGAGGGTCTGAGATCTATCTCAGAGGGACCTAGGGGAATCCAGCCACTTGGGAGCCTGAGACATTTAGCATTGTGGCCAGGCATCCTTTCCAGGGCACTCATTTCCCAGCACCCTCTCCACTGTCACCACCCCATTCCTCGGGAAAAAAAAGATATATTTCTTTTGTTAATACTTCCTGAAACTTTTTTGGGTACAGAAACCACAAACTGATCAGGTGACCAAAGTGAGAAGAGGCGAGGCAACCGGAAACCTTCAGGGATCGGTTCCCTCCAAGCCCAGGCCTGTTCTCCCAAGCACAGCTCTGCCCACAGTCTGGACGTGCCAGCAGGGACCCTGACCCTACAGGTATTGGGATACAGCCTTGACCCCTTCCCCACCAGCCCGGTGGCTCAGTGCTGCAAAGGACCAAGGCAAGGGGGAAAAAGCCCTGCTGCCTGATTCTACTAGCCACTCACAGACCCTCGGCTGATTGGCGGCACTGAACAGGTTAAGAAAAAAAGGTTGAAAACACAGAAAAACCCAAAAACCCAGACGGGGAGACGATGTGGGGAGAGAGCGTGCTGGGAGCCTCAGTATCTGGCTTCCTCCTGGTAGTAAGGGGATATTCAGGGACCCGGCAGTTGCCACCATTCGAGGGAGCCCCATTGGCCACTGTGCTTTGCGGGAAGTACTTGGGGTCGTATATCTGCTGGCCCAGGCCCAAGACTTGGTCGCTCTGGTTGGTGCCCTGCGTGTAGCCCTTCTGCAGGGACGTGGAGGAGTTATCACACTTGTCGGTTCCCAGTTTGGTGTCATAGATGTGCCGCTGCATCCCGGGGGCTGTCATGCCCACCTGGCTAGCAGACTTGTTGGTGCCCATCTGGAGGCTGATGGTCGAGTGGTCCATCAGGGGCAGATTGTGGTTTTTGGGGTCGTAGAGATGCCTCCTTGTGCCGTACACGGTCATGCTTGACTGGCTGGCGCATTTGTTGGTGCCCATCTGCAGCCCGATGACGCACTGGGTGGCCTTCATGGTGGCGTCGTCGAAGTTCCGCTCCTACTTCTCCGAGTATTTAACGCCGATTTCCACCCTGCTCTGCAGACCCTTAGTCTTGGCCTTCCCCGCTAGGGCGAGAAGAGACACCTGCACCTGCGTCATGTTCCCACTCTCAAACAGGTCGTTGGCTTTGAACAGGTCCACGGGGTTCATGCTGTAGCTGACTCTGGCCTTGATGAAGTTGGAAAGGTTTTCTAGCTGGTGCCAGTTCTGCATGGAGCGGTTGATCTTGGGATCTGAGCGTGGCTGTAGCTTGTTCATGAGTGTGCATAAGATAATCCCGTCCTTCAGGCCCTTCTGGAAGTCGGAGCCGATGGAGAGGCCGGTGAGTCCCTCTATCCAGCTGTGGAGCTCTGCCTCCTTCTGGGGGTCATACTCGGACAGGAGCCGGTTCTTGACCTTGGCCGACAGCCCGTACAAGGGGCCCTTGTTAAACTGCGTGGAGCTCATGGTTGGCGGGCGCGATGGCAGGACGGGTCCAGATGGGACGGGACTCATATATATTTTTTAATGACCAACATTCTTGGGTTTCTAAGATAAACCCAAATTGATTGTGATGGAGTTTTTTTTTAACCTAGCTGAATTCACTTTTCTATTTTCATTTAGGATATTTATAATCATGTTCATAAGTATGTTGTTATAGGCTTCTTATAAGACCCTGGTTTCGCTTTATGTATTTTATTTTATTAGAAAATATTTTCAATGCAGGTTTTAATGTTCTCATAAACAGAGGTGAGGAAATTTAACACTTGGGATCCTGATGGGAAACAGATGGTATACTTAAAAGGTAATGGAATGGGGTTGATTGAGAGGAATCTTCATCAGGTTGTGAGGGACCCAGGTTCAAGCATCATCAAGACAGTTATATTTTGTTGCTTCAGCCTGAAGCAACATAATGAGGAAGAATTAACCAGAGCCTACTAATGATGGAGTAGAGTTTCATAGGTTGATGTCCTCACAACTAGAACCTCAGAATGTTGCTGTATTTGGAGATAAGGTCTTTAAGGAGGCATTTAAAGTAAAATGAGGTCAATAGGGTAGGCTTTGATCCAATAGGACTGATGTCCTTATACAAAGAAGAGGACACCAACACAGGCAGAGGGACAACCCTGGGAGGACACAGGGAGAAGATGGTGTGTCTGGAGAGAGGCTTCAGGAGATTCTTCTTATAAGGACACCAGTCGTATTAGATTAGGGCACCACCCTAATCCAGTATAACCTCTATTTAACGGAACTAATTTCCTCTGCAACTGACCTGTTTCCAAGTCAGGTCACATTCTAAATTACCAGGGCTTAGGACTTCAACATCTCTTTGCCTTTTTGGGTTGAAGGAGACACAATCTGAGATGTGGAACTGGGGCTGAGGAATTAGAGAGCATAGATTTCTATGGGAAAGATCTAAATGTTGCCTTCTGTCTCTATCTTACCTCCTGATGTCCAGAAATGAGTGTTGAGGTCACATCAAGAGCCAAGTGGGACTCAGGAAGGGTCTCAGCTGGACAGCCCTGTGCCCTGGGAGAACTTCTAAAAGGAAGAAAAAGAAGTAAATAAATGAACACACTGTACTCTCCACCTGGTCCCTCTCCAATAAATGTGAAAAAAAAGACAACCCCCACAAATTCTTGCTTTTTAAGCTATTTAGTTATAGCTTAGAGCTAGCAATGTGGGCCATGTTTAATAGGAGAAGAAAACTGTTTTTGTGTTCTTGATAAAGTCAGCAGAGTTGTACATGCTATGTGTTCACTTTTGCTCAGGCAGATGGGGAACTTTCCAGTACTTTCCAGAACCTTCTATGCTAAAGACAGTAGTGTGTGTCTGACTTCATTGATCATTTATCTCACAAGAAGGCCCGTGAAAGCAAATTAAATGTATAAAGCACACACCCTGGTTTTCTTTGGATTCTAAAATATTGACTTCATTTGTATTATATAGATAAAAAATAGTGTTTACAGTCATAACATCATACAGGATGATGTTTTAAAAGGGGAATATGAACCTTATAATATTTAACGTAAAGTGTTATAGATTATGTTATATTTTTATTAATGACTTTTCTCATTTAAAAATAATTTCCACAGGAAGGGTCATAGTCTTCTCGGAAGGGATATTGATAATATATTTGTAATTTTCTTACCATACTAATTACCTTGAAATCAATGAGGCAGTTTCTCTTCATTTTATAGTATATTTAAACATTGTAGATCATTATACATTTTATGAAATTTCATATCCCATGCTGAAATTTTTGAATACTAACTTACATTTATACAACACTTTAAAATTTTTATTACTTTGTCTCTTATGTTCATTTGATTGTCACAGAAAACCTATTAAATATTGAGATCCTTTACTTCTCATTCTTCTTTAAGAAGCAAGAAAGTTGGGGCCATGCTTTTTTCAAGGTTAAACAGTCACTAAAACAACTAGCTTTGTTTCTTTAACTCCAAAAGGGTGTACATTGTACTGCTGTGTTTTTTCCTCTAATATTTCAAGCGATCTGTGTATTTCAGAAGATGTACATCTACATCCCCTTTTGAGAGTGAGAGATATCACCATTACTCCATCACTGACAGTTTTCTTTGTGTTGTCCAAGGTCAAATCCTCAACAGATATTTCTGAGCAGAAAAAGCTATATGTAATTCTGGAACACATTCCAGAGGTCAGAGTTCAACTTCTGCTTTGGACTCTGGCTTGGAGACTGGGAAAGGGGATGAATGTGGAATTTTCCAAGCAGCCTCATGTAGGAAGCTGAAGGTGGTGGAGAGTTCAGGAGGATAAAACCCTGCAACGAAACATGGCATCACAATGGGATGAATGCATAGAAAGAGGCAGCATCCTGGTTCTTTAGTAAGCAGATGGGCATCCGACTCAGGAATCCAGATGGAATTATTGATCCAGGGTTCAGAGGTGGCATGTTTGTAAATTCAGCTGGAAGAGGCTCAAAGCAAAATGGAAACAGCCAGACATTTTCCCCATAAGTAAGAAATAGCAGAATGTGGATGCATCTATGGTGATTGCTATAGAATTAGTGCAAGAAGTTTCTTTGCATACCATGTATAAGAAAATGTGACAGTGTATGTGTGTGTGTGTTCGTGTATGTGTGTGTATTTGGATGAAATTCTGATTTCAACATGCATTATCTGAAATAAACCTCAGCATCCTTCTTGGTTGAGTGATTGGGAATAAAATAGAAAAGTATTAGTGAGCATCAGTTAATATAGGGAAATTGAGTGAGGGTGAGGCTGAAGGGTGTGAAAAGTAAGGGAAGCTTTTTGAGATTTATCAAGAGATTTTATCAATGCCTGATTTTTGTATGTAAAATGAAGACCTGCTTATGAACATGCAGTGTTGTTACTCTGCCTGAAACATTCTTAGTTTTCCTTTTAGTTTGGGCTAACGTGTAATACCTATACATGTTTATGGGACACATAGTGATTTTTCCATACCTGTGTACAAGGTGTAATGATCATTTCAGGGTAATTAGCATATTCATCACCTTAAACATTTATTATTTTTTTGTGTTGAGAACATTCACAATCCTCTCTTCTAGCTTTTTGAAAATATATGAAAAATTGTTGTTAACCATACCATCTTCAGTGCTTTAGAGCACTAGAATTTATTCCTCTTATCTAGCTGTAATTTTGTACCCATTAACCAACCTGTCCCTACCTTCCTTCCTTTTCCCCTTCACAGCCTCTAATAACCGAAATTCTCCCTACTTCTATGACATGATAGTTATTATTAGTGTATGTATACAAGTTATTATAAAGAATACTCATGCTTTCTTCAGTTTCAAAGTCTTGTCTCTTTATATTTGTAGGAACTGTTATTGTAATAATAGAATATGATATCACAAGTGCTATGGGCTAAATTGCATGCCCTCAAAATGCATACATTGAAGTCCTAACAAGTCCTAATCCGCAAGACTTCAGAATGTGACTGTATTTGAAGAAGGGGTCTTTGAAAAGGTCATTAAGGTAAAATGAGGTCACTAGCAGGCCTTGATCCAATAGAGTGGTGTCCTTATAAGAAGAGGAGATTAAGATACAAACATACACAGAGGGATGACCCTGCGAGGATACTAGGAGAAGACAGCATCTACGAGCCAAGAAGAGAGGACTAGAGAGGAACCAGGCCTGCCCACACCTTGATCTCGGATTTCCAGCCTGCAGAACCATGAGAAAAGAAATTCCTATTATTTAAGCCTCCTAGTCTCTGGCATTTTGTTTTTGGCAGCCTTGGGACACTAATACAAGACATTTCATAATATACTGAGGAGAACATAAACTGTATTTTAACTATTCATTCTAATTTTAAAAGAGCTTATCAGGCCGGGCGCGGTGGCTCAAGCCTGTAATCCCAGCACTTTGGGAGGCCAAGGCGGGTGGATCACGAGGTCCAGATATCGAGACCATCCTGGTCAACATGGTGAAACCCCGTCTCTACTAAAGACACAAAAAATTAGCTGGGCACGGTGGCGCGTGCCTGTAATCCCAGCTACTCAGGAGGCTGAGGCAGAATTGCCTGAACCCAGGAGGTGGAGGTTGCGGTGAGCCGAGATCGCGCCATTGCACTCCAGCCTGGGTAACAAGGGTGAAACTCCATCTCAAAAAAAAAAAAAATGAATAAATAAATAAAAGAGCTTATCTATTGATGCAACTGTTAACTATACTCACCAATGTATAAAATTTCTGTCATAAATGATCTTGTTTAAGTATTAAATTAATTCAAAATATATTCCACTACTAGCCTTATTCATTTAATAAAAATGAATGTTAAGAGAAAAACAAGACATTTTTTGTAAATCATATTACAAATGGATTTTTTTGTGTGTTTTTAACAGCTCAGTGTCCATTAAAGACTCCAGCTCCATTTCTGAGTCCAATTGCAACTGTGGTGAGCCATGAAGTTTCTATTTGACTGCAGTTGAGCTTTCTGACCCCAACTAGTCTACTTAAAATGTCACGTTTTCCATAGGTTTGCTGTGATCTTGGGCTGACCTCAGGGTTAAAGTCTGCCCTTGGATATACGGAATCCTCATTCTAGCAAGTTACTAATGAAAACAAAGAACTAGTATCACTACTGAAATATTATTCTGTCAGTTTCAGGATTTCAACTGTCCTCCTAAAAGGGTATGATAGCTTAAAAAAAACCCCAAATGACATTCTTCCTATACAGTGGCCATTGGATCATCACTATCAAAATTCATCTAAGATGATAAAACCTGCTTTTGAGGACATATATACGGCAAAGTAAAACATCATGTGAAATGTTTTAGATCCAAGATTGGCACCAAATATAAATATATACTATATACTGGATATTACATATCCAATATTATATATATACGTATATATTATGTATACTAGTACACTATACTTATATATACATCGTATACACAGTTTATATGTGTATTATGTTTATTATGTATAGTAGATATTATGTATGGTATACTCTACATACTATATATAAAATAGAATATATATTATGTATAATGTGTGTGTACATAACACCCTTGCCTCCACACGCATGCACACACAAATGTACACATTACAGTAAGTTCCCATTTAACATTGTTGATACATTACTGGAAACTGTGACTTTAAGTGAAACATTGTACTCTAATGTATTGAAAAAACAAATAGGCAGGGTGCCGTGGCTCACGCCTGTAATCCTAGCACTTTGGGAAGCTGAGGCAGGTGGATCACTTGACATCAGGAGCTCAAGACCAGCCTGGCCAACAGGGTGAAACCCCGTATCTACTAAAAATATGAAAATTAGTTAGTCATGGTGTCAGGCGCCTGTAACCTCTGCTTTTTGGGAGGCTGAGACTCAAGAATTGCTTGAACCCAGGAGGTGGAGGTTGCAGTGAGCTGAGATTGCACCACTGCACTTCATTCTGGGTAACAGAGCAACACACTCTCTCTCTCTCTCTCTTAAAAAAACCCAATAAAATAAAATAAAAACAGAAAAACAAATTTACTATGGGCTAATTGATATAAACAATAGTTAAGTTTCTATGTCACACAGGATGTCATTTTGCTTCAATGCAGTTTCCAAGGACCTATTAATGATGTTAAGTGAGGATTTACTGCATGCGTAGTATACACATGAAGATAGATATTATAGTATATATGTAATAAATATTATTTCATATATCCAGAACGTGTTGCCTTGAAGTAACAAAATATATACTATATTTATAATAATATATAATATTTATAGTATATGTAGCAGTAGATATAACATATATGTATAGTAGATATATATTACAGTATAGTATGTAAATGATATATGTGGCTGTATGTCAATATATGTCTATAGATATATAGATATATACCATAATGCACCACTTAATGATAGGGATAGTTTCTGATAAATGTATTATTATGCAATTTCCCTGTTAAGCAAAAATCGTAGTGTACTCTTACACAAACCTAGATGGCAGAGCTTACTACACACCTAGGCTGTGTGGTCGAGCTGCTACTCCTAGGCTACAAGGCTGCACAGTATGTTACTGTACTGAATACTGTAGGCAACTGTAACACAATGGTAAGTTTTTGTGTGTCTAAACATATCTAAACAAAGAAAAGACACAGTAAAAATACAGCGTAAAAGATAAAAACTGGCACACTTGCATAGGGCACTTACATAAACGGAGCTTGCAGGACTGGAAGTTGCTCTGGTGATTCAGTGAGTGCAGGGCGAGTGAACATTCACTCAATATCTCAGGTGTGGCATGCACCCCTGGGGATTTTAGACAGGCAGTGCCTCATGGTGGTTGAGGGCTGAACCTCGGGCACTGGGCTGGGAGGGCTGAGAGGTTATCTGAGATGCACCTCTTACCAGTGGTAGGAGATAACTCACTGGGTCTCAATAGCTTCATGTATAAAGTGGGGATGGAGTTTATTTCTTATCTCCAGAGGGTATTGCTTTGAAGTCATTAAATAATACTCCTCTACAATTAGAGTGTGCCAGCATGTAGTCAAAATTTATTGTACCTTTTCTGTATTTTTCATCAATAACTTGAACAAAACCATACAGTTCTACTCAGCCATCCCTGAAAAATAACTTCAATGCCATTCAACATTTTAAATATTCAATTGTTAGCTGTATGCCAGAAAGCGTAATAACATCAAGTACATAATTGTAAACTGTGGTAGTTTTTTTTTTTCACCAGGAAATTTTAAGAGAAGGTTTCTAAATTGCAGAACTGCTGATATTTGGGACTGGACTTTTTAGGGGAGGGCCATGATGCATATGGCAGGCGTGATATGGTTTGGATTTGTGTCCCTACCCAAATCTCATGTCAAATTGTAATACCCAATATTGGAGTTGAGGCAGGGTGAGAGGTGCTTGGATCATGGAGGTGTTTCTCATAAATGCTTTCACACCATCACCTTGGAGTTGTTTTTGTGATCATGAATGAGTTGCTGTGAGAGCTGGTTATTTTAAAGTGTGGGGCATCTCCGCCTTCTCTCTTTTGCTCCTGCTCTGGCCATGTAAGATGCGCCTGCTTCCCCTTTGCTTTCTGCCATGATTGGAAGCTTCCTGAGTCCTCCCCAGAAACACAAGCTATCATGTTTCCTGTACAGTCTGCAGAACCGAGCGCCAATTAAACCTCTTTTCTTTGTAAAGAAAAGAGTGCTTCTATTTAGCAGTAAGAGAAGGGCTTATACAGGAGATTTAACTGCATTCCTGAACTTCACAGGGTAGAAGCCAGTAGCATCTTCTCAGTCCTCAATTCACTGCTGTGACAATCAAAAAAAATCTCCAAACATTGCCAGATGTTCTGCCCCTAGAGGCAAACTTGCCTCCATTTGAAAACTGCTGCCTTAAAGAATTAGTAGCTTAGCAACAGCACAGCAAGATGTGATAAACACTTAAAAAGAGTTACAAGTGAAACAGTCTCGGCATACACTGGGAGACCTTACCTGGGCAAGGCCGATCAGAAAAGGTTTCTGTTGGGAGTATGTCTTTACAGTGGAGCCGAAGGCTGAATATAGTTAAGCAAGAAAGAGTGAACAGGGTGGAAGGAAATCCGTGAGTAAGCCTAATGTGAAAGGATAAGTTGAATGTCAGGGAGTGAAAGAAGTTGGCCAGAATACATAGAATGAGGAAAAAGGAGTGTGTTCAGGGATACTTCCAGAAAGAGAAGCAAGAGACGGACTGTAATGTTTTGTGTACACCTCTTATCCTGAAAGCAATAAAAAGCCATTCAAGAACACACAGTGAAGTAACGTATTAATTAGAAATAGGCTTGAATACAAGTGAAGAGACAACCCCAATAACAGAAGAAACCAGAGTTCTTTCATCTTGTTGCTCCACTATCCTCAATACATAACTTCCACCCATGTAGTCCAAAGTGGCTGCTGAAGCTCCAGCCATTATGTCTGCATTCCACTGCCAGTAAGAAGAGTCTCTCTAAGGAATTAGAAATTCCTTCTTTTAAGGATTATTTCTTGAAGTTCAAATACTACTTCTTACATCCTATGGGTTGAGAACTTAATGACTAATGCAAGCAAGATAAGGGAGTAAGGAGTTTGATCTGAGTGACCACAATCTCAGCTAAAAGTAATCGGATCTGAATATTACTGAAATTGATTGACATATGCAGGCATACAACTAGGAGTTTTATAAATGAAAGAACTTTTTTATTTCATCCACTCTTGGAAATTATAACCATCATTCCTGCCTCTAATATATATCAAATATCTTAACATAACTACCTGATGCACAAAAATATGATTGAGTAGGAATTAGTATTTCAGTGGTATATTAAGAAATACAGTTTGTCACTAGAGAATATTTTTACTTCCCAATCTGTCCAACACTTTAGAGAGTTGAAAATATTTGAAAAGAAACTAGTAAAATATTAGTAATTGCCATCCTATGTCTGTGTTTCTCTGTAATAACTAAACACATCACTGACCAATTTTCTTCCTTCCTCCATCCTTCCTTTTTCTTTCCTTTCTTTGTTTCTTTCTTCCTCTTTTCTTTCTCTTCTTTTCTTTTTTATTCTTTCTTTCCCTTCCTTCCCTTCCTTCCTTCTTTCCTCCCATCCTTTCTCCCTCCCTTCCTTCTCTTTTCCTTTCCTCCCTTTCTTTTTTCTTTTCTTCCTCCCTTCTTCCTTCCTTCTGTCCATTCCGTTCCTTTCCCTTCTATCAAACATCTTCCTTAAGTGTAACTTCCATGAAATATTTATTAATTAGCAAACTGGATCAAAAGGCAGACTTCATGTACAGGCAGACTTCAATTGAATTGTCAGTTCAAAAGCTTGGAGAATTCATGAATATTTTGTTTCAATTATTGCATAAGAAGTTAGGTCAAAGTTAGGTAAGAAGGAAGGTTTATTATTATCTTGTGATTCTTGTAGTTAAGACCAATAATAGAAAATACTAGATATTCTACTTTATCTTTACAGACCTGACAAAATAATAGTGGGATGGAAGACAAGTATTCAGCAAGTTATCATCACTTTTTTTCTTTTTTGTCTGCATACTTTCCATGCATTAAGGCAAAAAGCTTATCAACATACTTCTAATCACACTCTAAGAAAATAATTACTGTCACTAATCACAATGCAAAAAAATTATATATTTTCAACATAGGACAATTAAAAACATAAACCCCTGTATTGAGAATTAAGTGATATTACTCCAGATAAATGTTTAGGCTAATAACTAAGTCAAAACTTTAATTAGAATTTTAATCAGTTAGAATCAGGCATTAAAGACAAATTCACATAGAAACCTCTAAGGAATGGCTAAAGTAGTATTCTGAGTTAAAGCTACATACTAGAAACATTTATTAGGTGTCAAGAAAGAATACAAATCCAGTGAATTATGCATTGAACTTGGGAAACTAGAAATAAGTAAAGCAAAAAGAAAGCCAAAGAAAGTAAAAGGAGGGACCAATAAAACCACAAAAAGAAAATGAGAACACGCTTGTTAAAAGATTTGGCCAAAGGATTTAATTTCTCCCTCAAAGTAACACTAATTAATCCTGCTAGAATTGCATTTTTCATTCTGCCGTAATAGCTGGATCTGCATGCGTTACAGTGAGAATGCTCTTGTTGTTGATGTAGGATGGAAATCAAGATCAAATCCAGGGCTGGAAGTGGTGGCTCATGCCTGTTACTCTAGTATTTTGGGAGGCTGAGGAGGGAGGATTGCTTGAGCCCAGTGGGCAAGGCTGCTGTGATTATACCACTGCACTCCAGCCTAAGCAACAGAGAGAGACTGTGTCTCAAAAACAAACAAAAACTCAAAACCTGGAGGGGCCTGTGCTCGGTTAGGGTTGGGGAAGTTTTTTTGTGCTTAAATTCTGGCTTTACCAATCATGAGATATGGATGTTATTTACTGTTCCTGGGTCTTTGATCACAAACAGAAAGTTCAGGTATATTGTGTCTATAGGTCACCTGATACATAAAAGAGGCTGATGAAGGTGAAATACTAGTATATTAAGATTACGAAAATAATAATCTTAAACACCATATATATATTTTTTTACATTTTCAAGAGGTCTTCAGGGTATTAACTACCCAAATAAAGGTGATTTCCATCAGGGGCTAGAAATCTGTCTGGCTGCATAGTATATAGTAAATCAAATATCATGAGTAGGAAAAATGGAATTTATACAGCCTAGGGAAGGGAACTTAGCAGTAATTTAAAGGGGAACATAAAGTGTATGGTGAATGCTGCTCTGTGTTTTTACTGTGGGAATTCATAAAAGGAAGCAGGCTTAAAATATTGCCTCCCAGAGACTATAACCTCCAGTTCAGACAGAAAGGAAAAGAGCATTTTCTCTCCTCCTGTGTGTCCAGTAGTGGCGTCAATATACATCTCAAGGTTGTAGGTGGCCACAGGTGTGAATTAAATGTTCTCTTCCTGACGTTTGCCTTTGGTGTGGTCACGTGAACATGACAACATGGGAAACAAGTTTCATAAATAAACCGCGTTTAGGTTCGAGTTAGGGTAGGATTTTTGTGCCTAAATTCTGGCTTGACCATTTGGTTCATATACTTCAAATATTTTACTGTTTTGTTTGCATATTTCTGAAAAGGATTTGAAGTAACTAATTACAAATTGCAATTAGAAATCGACTGATACTGTTAAATGTGAATGGAAGAATGAAATACTATCTAAATAGTTAACTAACTCTAACTAACATGTACTATAATGGTTAATTGTATATGTCCACTTGACCAGATTAAGGGATGCCCACATAGCTGGGGAAACATTATTTTGGGGTGTGTCTGTGAGGATGTTTCTGGAAGGGATTAAGATTTGAATCAGTAGATTAAGTGAAGATCTGCCCTCACCAACATGGAACGTGGGTATTGTCCAATTAGCCAAAGGCCTAAATAGAAAAAAATGGTGGAGAAAGGGACAATTTAATTCTAGCTTGAGCTGAGACATCCATCTTCTCCTGCCCTTGGGCATCAAGCCCCTCTATTTTCAGGTCTTCAAACTTGAACTGTAACTATGCTACCTGCTTTCCTGGGTCTCTGACTTACAGACAGCAGACTGTGTGACTTGTCAGCCTCTCAAATCACATGAGTCAATCTTTCCTGATGAATATCTTTCTTTCAAAAATTATTTATTTATATGAGTTTAAGGGGTACAAGTGCAATTTGGTACAGGCATAGATTGCACAGTGATCAAGTCAGGGCTTTTAGGATATTCATCACCCAAATAATGTCCATTCTACCCATTAAGTAATTTCCCGTCGTCTACTGCCCTCCTACCATCCCACCTTTCTAAAGTCTACAGTGTCTATTATTCTGCTCTCTATATCCATGCATACAAATTTTTTAGCACCCACTTGTGAGTGAGAACATGTGATATTTATCTTTTCGTGTCTGGCTCATTTTACTTGAGATAATGGTCTCCAGTTCCATTCACATTGCTGCAAAAGACATGGTTTCATTCTTCTTTATGGCTGAATAGTATTCCATTGTGTATATGTACCACATTTTCTTTATCCAGTCCTCTATTGATGGATATGAGGTGGATTCAATTTCTTTACTACTGTGAATGGTACTACAATAAATTGTTAAGTGCACGTATCTTTTTTACATATTTATCTGTATATATTCTGTTGGTTCCATTGCCCTAGAGAACCCTGACTAATACATGTATCTAAGTCATTTGAGCATAGTTCTCTTTTTAAAAGAAAATACTTGCATTTTTATCAAAAGCAAATTTTACAAACCTAGCCTATGCTTAAAAAAAAATAAAATCATGAACAATTATCACAATTGGAACCCTTTCACTAGACTTTTCCTGGGATAATATAGCAGGCATACTGTTCACCTCAAGGCAGTTGACCACAATGGGCACTGTGGCCATTGGAAAACTGTCTTTGTAAAATGATGCTTATGTTTGCAGACTGAAGTGCACTCTGGCTTCTGCTCTCTGGTTCTCAGGCACCCTCAACTGCACCTTGGTCTGCAGCTCACTGCTGTGTCTGAGTCCTACAAGGCTGCTGGGCCAGTTTGATGCCCACAGGGGTCTAGGAGGCTGCTGGGTACCAAAAGACCAAGTGGAAGGGAGCCTTGGTTTCAGAGCTCATTAATCCTTCGTTGCAGGAACTGCACTGAAGAGTCCAGAATTGTTAGGGGCTGATGCTCTTTGAGGATAATTTAGAAAATCTGGAAGCTTCTGACAATAGTAACTTATTCTATGCTTTTCTCCTTGAGAGTGTCTTTGGTAGCCACGGCTTCATGAAGCCTCTATGAAGAGACTGTGCTCTCAGCTTGTCCTGAAGGTGTGGCCAGCTGAGTAATCTGCACACTCAGATTCACCTCTCTCTCCCTATTGTACTTCATTTGCCCCTCACTTGTCTTCCCTGGAATTGCATTTGCTGAAAGCGTGTTCATGCACAAGTTCTATTGTCTCAAATTCGGTTTTCTATAAGCCTGGGCAAAGATGAACTTCTTTTGTAATTTTTAAATAAAAATGTAACATTTTATTTTAAAATTTTAGAATAAAAACATATAAAGCATAAGTAAATTGAAGAAAAATGCATAATTATATGTACATATATATGTGTACATGCATAATTGTATATTTATACTTATATATATAGTATGTACACAAACCTCAGTTTCAATAAAACAAACTGAAATAGAAGGATTTAGGCTGGGCACAGTGGCTCATGCCTGTAATCCTAGCACTTTGAGAAGCTGAAGGAGGAGAAACACTTGAGTCCAGTTCAAGACTATTCTGGGCAACAGAGGGAGACTCTATTTCTACAGCTAATTTTTTAAAACAGCCAAGCATGTTGTGCACACCCATGGTGCCAGTTACTACTCAGGAGGCTGAGTTAGGAGGATGGCCTGAACTAACGAGGTTGAGGCTGCAGTGAGCTGTGACTGCATCACTATACTCCAGCCTGGGCAAAAGAGAGAGACTTGTCCCAAAACAAACAAACAAACAAACAAACAAACAAACAAACAAAACACAAGAATCTTTAGTCCAGATTGGTCAGAAGAAGATACAGTCAATTAAAATGACCTTTCATATTACAATTTGGTTTCTTCCAAAAGGCACAGATCAAGCTTTAATTTTTTTTTCTTTGTATATAGATCAATCTGTGTCCTGAGTGGGAAAAATTGAGAGTTTCAAAATGAAGTGTTTTTATTTTTCCTCTGAAACTTTCTTTTTACTTAGGAAGAAGTCAAAACATCATAACCATATAATGAGAAAAAAAAGACAACGGCTAATGATTCTTTATCTACTTTCTGTTAAGTCAGCTATTTTCCTCGCTTTGTGAAGGATAATTTTATTTCCGAATAACATTGCCATGACTTTGTATCAAAAGCCCCTAGATTGTGCAAGCACTTGTGTTTTTTGGCCTCATTTTCTGTAAAGCATAAAAGAGAATATCAGGGAATATCATTTAAGGCTATTTGTTTACTGTGGTTTTAAAAAACGAAACTCAAGAAAAATGTAAAGAGTAAATTTGGTATATTAAGACACAACTAGTTTTATATTAAAGTTGTTATCAATAATGAAATTAAAATGGATTTCAATTAAAAAGTAACCACACCTATTAGAATGACTGTAATTGATGACAGAAAATGAGTGTTGACTCAGATGTGTAGAAATCGGAATAGTCATGTATTGATGAAATGGTTCATCTGCTATTGAAGACAGCATAGAAGTTCCTCAGAAAGTTCAACATGACACGGCCATGTGATTGACTCAGATAATCCTGGACCATTTACAAAGAGCAGAAAAATAAAAGGCAAAGTTAATGCAAGAAAGTTTCAGTGGATAATAAAGTTGATGCTTTTAAGTTAGCAAGATCCTCCTGGTAGAAGTTAGTAGAGTATTATTTGGGGATAAAATCACATATAGAAAGAAGTGTTTCCTAGTTAGTTCCTAGTTTCTACTTCCAGGAAGGTGTGGGCTGGGCTGTCAACCATGATGAAAGAGAATATCAGATTTCACTTTCAGAACTGGAACATAAATGAATAGCCAGTGATTATAGAATAAGTGATTAAGCAATCTTACTCATAAATATATATCCAGAAGAATTAAAAACAGGGACTCAAACAGCTCCCTGCACACATATGCTCCTGGCATTGTTGTTTTTAATAGTCAAGAGATGGAATTAACCCAATGTCCATCAGTAGATGAGTGGTTAAGCAAAATGTTGCATATGCATAAGATAGAATAGTATTCAGCCCTAAATAGTCATGAAGTACTGATGCATGTCAAATGTGGATGAACCTTAAATACATCATGCAAAGCGAAAGAAGTCAGACACAAGAGACCTCATAATGTATAATTCTGTTTGTAGAAAGTATCCAAAATAAGTCAATCCACAGAGACATAAAGTAAATTATCATTGTCAGGGGCTGGGAGGAGAAAGGACTAGGAATTGAATGCTAACAACTATGAAATTCATTCTGGAGTGCCAAAAATGTTGTGGAACTAGAGAGAGGTGATTGTTGCATACCACTGGGATTGTATTAAAAGATAGTTCTAAAATACGCAATACAAAACTCCTTTCATTATTTTTTACTCTGTCTCCCTTTTCCCAATAGGGCTGTATAACTAAAGAATATGCAAGGCAGAGAACTAAACTTAGAAAATATTGAAACATCTATAAGTAGCATGAGAATAAAAGAAAAAGTAAATGCAGAAAGTGTTGGTGAATAATAAAGTTGCTGCTTTTACGTTAGCAGGATTTCCCTGATAGAGGTCAGTAAAATATTATTTGGGGATAAAATCACATACGGCTCAGAAAGTAGTATTTTCTAGTTCTCTCAGGAAAGCATAGCCATAGCTGTCAGCTATGATGAAAGAGAATCTCAGATTTCACCTTCACAGCTGAAAAGTAGATAAATAGCCAGTGATGGTCGTATAAATAAGAAGCCAATACCTCCAGAGAAACATGCACCCAGACAGGCCATTACGATTCACCCCATGGTTCTCATTTTGCTGTTTGTCGAGAGTCTCTACATGGAAGGCTTGTGTAAAAAGCTATCAATGTTGCCACCACGGCAGGGCAGCCCATCAGCCCATCTCATCTTATGCATTACCACTGTGAGTATTCTGATGTGAATTCCAATCAAATTCCTGATGGAAAATCACTAGGGGCTGGGAATTTTCCCATGCTTGACATTAACCCAATAACACCATAACCTGTCACTGCAATAAATCACTGACAAATTACCCAACATGTGCTATTGCTTTCTTCCAAACTTCTTTTATAAATAGCAGATGGAAATGCTTAGTGAGTTCACACTGGATATGTGGTCTCTGTGCAGTCGACCACGTCTGAAATCTTTATGCAGAGGGATGTGCCCTGGGAAACTGGTGACCCAGTGCAATCCCAGAGGGGAAAATGAAGGTACAGCAGCCCTAAAATTATAGATACAGTTCAAAGAAAGAGATTCCTTTTCCTTTAGAAAACTGTTGATTTCAGAGCCCGCATCCATTTCCTGTCTAACCCAATTCATCAGAATAATGTCGTCTGAATATATTTCTGACTATTTCAATGTGGATTTCTTCTATAGTTAAGGAAATATCATGGCAATTGTGTTCAATATTCATCTATTAAGTTTTTCAAGAAGGACAAAAATGATGAATAGATTGAAACATATAAAATATCTATTTTGCAGGAGGAATGATCCAAGATGGCTGACCACTAACATCTCAAGATTGTAGCTCCCAGTGAAAGTGCAGAGGATGAGAGGACACCACACTTTCAGACAAATTTTGGTCACTCACAGAGCAGAAGATTCCCAGTGGAGGAGCTGCACGGGTCGCCAGTGTGACTCTTGTGGCCGGCGCAGCGGTTTTGCCGGCACCTCGGCGCAGCAGCTCTTGGTGCAGAGTAAACGGGACTGGTTCCCCTTCTGACCGAGGTTTGGAGCTCTGGGAAGGCAGAGTCGCCTATTACGGACTCAAGAAGGAAGTCAAACTGAAGATTCCTGGGCAGAAAAGCACCATCAGTCTTAACGCTGCTGTTTTGGCCAGTGCAGTGGGTTGCTCATATTTCTGCCCTGGGAATTAACAACGTGGATGTCTACTCAGAGACCTAATTTGAAAAGTGGTAATTACAAAGACGACAGGTGGATAAACTTACAATGATGGGAAGAAACCAGCGTAAAAAAGCTGAGAATACTCAAAATCAGAATGCCTCTCCCTCCACAGAGGATCACAGTCTCTCATCAACAAGGGAACAAGGCTTGATGGAGAACAAGCGCATCCCAATAACAGAATCAGGCTTCAGAACATGGATAATAAGAAACTTCTGTGAGTTAAAAGAACATGTTGTATCCCAACGTAAAGAAACTAAGAACTTTGAAAAAAGGTTTGATGAAATCCTAATGAGAATAGACAATTTAGAGAGGAATATAAGTGAATTAATGGAACTGAAGACTACAGTATGGGAACTCCAAGAAGTATGCACAGGTTTAAACACTCGAATTGTTCAAGCAGAAGAAAGGATATCAGAGGTCGAAGTCCAACTTAATGAAATAAAACGACAAGACAAGAATAGAGAAAAAAGGATAAAAAGGAATGAGCAAAGTCTCCAAGAAATGTGGGACTATGTGAAAAGACCAAATTTACGTTTGATAGGTGTACCTGAATGCGACGGAGAGAATGAATTCAAGCTGGAAAATATTCTTCAGGATATTATTCAGGAAAACTTTCCTAAACTAGCAAAGCAGGACAACACTCAACCCCAGGTAATACAGAGAACACCACAAAGATATTCCTCAAGAAGAGCAACCCCAAGGCACATAATCGTTAGATTCCCCAGGGTTGAAATGAAGGAGAAAATACTAAGGGCAGACAGAGAAGAAAGGTCAGGTTACCCACAAAGGTAAGCCTATCAGACTTACAGCAGATCTCTCAGCAGAAACTCTACAAGCCAGAAGAGAGTGGGGGCCAATATTCAACATCCTTAAAGAACAGAACTTTCAGCCCAGAATTTCATATCCTGCCAAACTAAGCTTCACAACTGAAGGAAAAATAAAATCTTTTATGAACAAGCAAGTACTCAGAGATTTTATTACCACCAGGCTTGCTTTACAAGAGCTTCTGAAAGAAGCATTACACATAGAAACAACCAGTATTAGCCTTTCTAAAAATATACCAAAAAGTAAAGAGCATCAACATAAAGAAGAATTTACATCAACGAATGGATAAAACAGCCAGTTAACATCAAATGGCTGTAATCCTAAATTTAAATCTACGAAATCCCCCAATCAAAAGATACAGCCAAAACCCAACGGTATGCTACATCCAGACCCATTTCACATGCAAGGATACACAAAGACTCAAAACAAAGGTATGGAGAAAGATTTACCAACCAAATGGAAAGCAAAAATAAATAAATAAATAAAAACAGGAGTTGCAATTCTCGTATCTGATAAAATAGATTTTAAAGCAATAAAGATATAGTGGTAAAAGGATCAATGCAACAATAAGAGCTAACGATCCTAACACCCAGATACATAGAGACTTAGACTCAATGAGACAGAAAATTAACAAGGATATCAAGGACTCAAACTCAGATCCGGAACAAGTAAACTTAATAAATATTTATAGAGCTCTCCACTTTAAACACACAAAATATACATTCTTGTCAATACCACATCACACCTACTCATAGGTTTAAATGAAATATCGATTGGCCATTATTAATACCCATTTCTTTTAGAATAAAGCAACATTTCCGTTCTCTCTCCCTCTTTTTCTTCCTCTTTCTTCCTCTCCTTCACTCCTTTTTTTTTCTTTCCTTCTCCCCCCCAAAAATATCTGTTTTGCTTTTTCAAAAATATTACCTAGGAATAAAAAAAAATGCCTTTCCTTTTATTCAGTGTATTTTCCATTCTTGCACATTCAGCAAATGTAGAACGTTGTGGTGGTGGTTGTGGTTTGGTTATAATCTCTAGGGAGAGACTTCACAATGTCCCATTAAGCTCCCAGAGGCTAAGGTTACTTAGTTTTGAATGAAAATAAAAGATGAGAATAAAATCTACCTGTAATCCAATTTTGTAAACAACTTAACGGAGGAAACCTTGATAACACGTAAGGTTTGTTTTCTAGTTCTGAGTTTCTGTCCACCTGAAGGTTTGAAGTTAGATGTTGTTAACATAGTAAATTAAGCAGAAGCAGAAAAATTGGTTGCCATAGTATGGCATGGGTGGGCGCTTCCATGAGCTGATAACTTGATTCAAATATGTAAGCCTGCTAAAAGTCTGTTGTCCACATAATAACTGAATTTTTCATATAACCTGGATGAAGTGAGATACACTAAATATATAAATAAACATCAGCAGCTTATTTACAAAACAGTATTTGGAGTCAACTGCAGTGCTTCACTGCAGCAGCGATTCCTTTCCTTAATAATTTTCTTCTGCTCTGTTTCCAGTCTCCTTTCTTGGTGACTTATCTCTTCCACAGAGTTGCTGAAACGATTTTTATTTCTGTGAGTGTATTGCATAATACTGAGGTTTGAGGTATGGGTCCATAGCACCCAATAGGCAGCTTTTAAATCCTTGCCCCCATCTCCCACCCCTCCCACCACCCTCTCATATTCCCAGTCTCTATTGTTCCCATCTTTATGTCCATGAGTACCCAGTTTTTAGCTCCTACTTATAAATGAGAGAATATTCAGGTTACCTTTTTTTTAAATAAGAACATTTGGTTTTATGTTCCTGCATTAATTCACTTAGGATAATGGCCTTCAGTTCTGTCCATGTTGCTGCAAAAGATGTGGTTTTATTCCTTTTCTTGACTGTATAGTATTCCATGGTGTATATGTACATTTTCTTTACCCAGTCCACCATTCATGGGCACCTACATTGATTCCATGTCTTTGCCATTGTGAATAATGCTGTGATGACCATGCACTTGTATGTAGTTTTTTGGAAGAATGATTTGTTTTCTTGAAAAGCTTTTTAATGATGAAATGGACCCAGTACACCTCCGGAAATTCAGAGCCTCCGAAAGCCTCCGAAACCACTCCATTCATCCCACCTGCCTTATAAAACTTTCAAAGTTACTAATAGTTAGAAATCAAAAGAGAAACCTTTGCTGCTTCTTTTTTAGAATCAGGAATGGAAAAGAAAGTAAGTATCCCAGGGCACTGGATCTCAGAATGGCAATATTTAATAGCCTAAAAGTCTTGTAGAGAATAATAAATGTTATTGTTCTATTGCACATGCTCTTGCCATTGGAAAAGCAAAAACCTGCAGCCAGATTCCTACAATGCATTATCTGATCGTTTGAAGCCAACATTCACTGTTACCTGCCTCATACAGCTGGCTGGGTAGAGAACTTTTTAATTTTTCCAGCCACATTCAGCTGTCAAGGGCACTTTGAGAACCGGCAGGGAGTTCACTGTGAGCCCTGCAAGGTTTTTCCAGGTTAGTGCCATAGAGAGGGAACAAAGCAAAAGAGAGATTGAAAGAAATGACTACGGAGCCTATGCCAGGGATGTACAAAGTGAAAAAATGAGGCATGTGGGGGAATTATGAAAAGGAGAAGGCAGTGCAGTGGCCAGCTTGGGAATATATCATTGAAAGGTTGGACTCTTGTTGCTAGAAGTGGGATGAGCAGAAAGAGAAACAGGTGATGGCCAGAGAACTGGTGGTGAAATGGAAATGATGGACAGGTGAAAATGACTGTAAGGACAATTTTTTAAAATAAGTTGCAGAATCTTCTCTCTGATCCTTTGACAACATGAAGCTATTTTCTGAGGAAGAGCTGCTGTGGACATCATTGACTTGTTTCCATCTGGTGTCTTTCTATGCTAGAAAAATTTCCCAACTATCTGTCACCTTTGGTCAGCTGTCTAGATCCAAGCAGTGATGCATGCTTTTTCCTATTTCAAGTCTCTTCGGTGGTTTTGGGGTAGACTGAAGAACACGTGCTCTAACGACTCTTTTGCAGAAGTCACAACCATCATTTCTGCAATAACTCAAGATGGACATGATGCTTTAAACACGCCGGGTATGTTTGAGAACTCTCAAATAAATTGTATTTCTTTTCTACAAAAGCATACAGAATTGGCTTTTAAGATGATCTTTTTATTCAGCTGGGAAATAGCTGCCTGGTCATTGAAAGAAATGGAGAGACAACAGGACATATCTTTCCTCTTTGCTACATGTATTGGATCTCTTGGAGTGGTAGTGGGTGATCAAGTCTGAAATCCAAAAGGCAGAAAGCAGAAATATAGATAGATAGATAGATAGATAGATAGATAGATAAAAATTAATAATTAATGAAACTGTAATTCTATTAATTAAACTATTACATCTATATATTTTACATAACTATTTTTTCGTATTACAAAAATAATTGCATAATTACTTTTATGAATTTAAAATATCTATTTTTTTCTTATAGGGTACCGTGTGTTGTTTAAACATATGTATACATGGTGGAAAGATTAAATCAAGCTAATTACTTACACACTAATCACCTTACACACTTATCATTTTGCAGTGAGAATGTTTAAAATGTGCTCTCTTAGCAATTTTGAAGCATAAAACACATTATTATTAATTATCATCACCATATCGTGCAGTAAATCTTAAAAACTCATGATAGTAAAATACACATAGCCTAAAATTGAGCATTTTAAACATTGTAGAGTATGCAATGCAATGGCATTAAATGCATTTCCAATACTATGCAGCCCTCATCACTGTCTAATCCAGAGAAATATTTTTATTTTATTATTATTATTTTTTAAAAGATGCAGTCAACATTTAATCTTTAAAAATTACTTTATGTTCTCCGGAACCTTGTGCATTCGTTAAATAATCCCAGGCTTCCTTGAAAATCCTGTTTAGTAAAATTTTATATAAAGTCTTTCAATATGTTTCTTAGTCATCTTGTTAACATGCAATGGCTCTTTCCTTTGGTGGCATTTTCAGAATTGAAACAACTGCATCTCAGGGAATTCATCTGAGGAGTAAAGGACAAGTTACTCCTATACAAGGAGACAGAGTGCAATTAGAAAATCAAAAATTATCTTGTTTCTTTTGCCTTGTGTCAAAAAGTCAGTATTTTTAAATGTGTATTTCCTTTCTGGAAAATTTTAAGGCTCACTTTTTAAATAATACATTTCTGTTTTTTGTTTTTCATACTATGGTCTTGTGTTAACAAAAAAATGTGTACAAAATATGATAACATTTCTGATTTCTGGCATTTGCATTTTAAGTAAAGTTTTTCTTTTTTTTTTTTCCCCAAAGTTACCTTCTTTCTTTAATTGCATTTTAGGTTTTGGGGTACATGTGAAGAACATGCAAGATAATTGCATAGGTACACAAGTGGCAGTGTGATTTGCTGCCTTCCTCCCCTTCACCTACATCTGGCTTTTCTCCCCATGGTATCTCTCCCCAGCTCCCCACCCCCCGCTGTCCCTCCCCTATTTTCCCCCAACAGGCCCCAGTGTGTAGTGTTCCCCTCCCTTCCATGTGTTCTCATTGTTCAACAGAGAAATATTTTTAATTAACAGGAAAAGTTATAACAAAATTTTGTAAGAGTTTTAATAATAAAATTATTAGAGAAATAAAATAATTAAAAAGAAATAAGAAAAAAGGGTAAATAAAATGTGTATTCAGTAGTGATCAGATGTCACCTTCACTAGCTTTTTACTGGAGATGTTTTTCAACATTTCAGTGGCAACAGTGACCAGTTTTGAAGCTGGCTTCTCCCAGTCCTTAATTTAGGAGTAGGGACAAAGACTCACTCCTATGGATCCTCTGTGACCAAGGGTCATCATGGGTGGTCAATGGCCTCACACTGTGAACAGTGTGTGATACAGAATGAGGTGGTCTGACTCCCAGCTTTATTTCTGAGCTGACTGATCATGAGAGTGTTTCCCACTTTTCTTATCTGGGGCACCAAAAGCTATAGTTGGATTTATCCACCAATAGAACTATTAAGAAATGTTGAAATGCATAACTTTTTAGGACCAAGATGTCCTCATGCTGAAGAACACATCATGCTCCCTTTGCATCTCAAGTTGCAATTTGTTGAAAGTAATCTTTCAAGAATAGAAAATGGTTGCTGTAAAACCCGTGGAGGGATTTCTATGCAGTGTTTGAAATCATACCTGCTCAGATACAGAAGAATCACCCATGACGAATGGCCAGGAACCTTAGTGGCATGTGAGAATTCCCAAATGTCTCCTGACCCACCTGGAAAGTTTTATGCAAGCAAGATGGAGAATGAGCAATGAAAAAGTTTATTTAGAAAATAACGTTCCACTCAGAAAGCTAGGATACTTTCAGAAAAAGAGCTTCCATTCTTCAGTTTCTATTAAAAGAGATCTGTAATTGTGTTTCTCATTCTTATATTAGACACTGTTCTGTTTGTCTCATTTTGCTTTTGTGTATATTAAGAACTCATACATAACCTGGAATTAGCAAAAAAAAAAATTAAAAGGAAGTCATACAAATGCTTAAAATTTGAATAGAGTGAAATAAACATCCTCTAAATTTTAAGGTTATTGATTTTGAGAGTTAAATGCTGATTCTATGAAATTTAATATTCATTATTTGAAATTTATCAAAGCTCTTCAACATAAATAATGTATTTTATTGTGAACTGAAGGCTACTTTGAAAATAGCAAAATCTGTCATCAAGAATATTGAGAAAGTAATGTTTTTTCCCATAAAACCCTGAAAACAGATTTACATAGTATGTATGTCATCATTTTTTTTTTCAAATTTCAATCTTCCTCTTTTCAGAAGGGCTGTTTGTTAGAAATTTGAATTTGAATAGCTTCCGGATATCCATTTATGTTTTCAAAAAGTAACGTATCTTCCAAATATGTAGATTTGGAATGAGGAACATTTTTCATACGGCAAGTTTTAGGAATATTATCCAAAAAATACATGAAAAATTTTTAGATTTTGATTGTAATGTTCTTCAAAAGGTCACATGAAAGACACTTTTACAGATAGAGCTATGAAAAATACTGTGCTAAAACTGGAGAAGAAATACTGGAGTTTCAAGATACACGCTCCTTTAGAAAACTAGCAAAGAGACTCAACTCTTAGAAAAATTCTTGTCTTCTACTCCTCATTAGTCAGAAGCCCCATGGGCACTGCATCCACATGTAAGAGCTGAATAATATTTGCTGCATATCTAAACCCTTAGCAAAAATTCTCCCTTGTAGCCCTCATAAGGAATCAACTCTTCTAACATTTATCTTGAACTTTCAGCCTTGAAAACTATGAGGGAATACATTCCTATTGTTTAACTTACTCTGTCTGTGGTGTTTTGTTACTGCAGCCATAGAGAACTCATGGACAGGCGATATTAATCTGAATAAAATATCTTTTATTTAACCCAATGCATCCAAAATATTGTTATTTTAATGTGTTATCGATATAAAATATGAATGAGGTATTTAATGCACTTTTATCGTACTAAGAGTTAGAAGTTTGTTGTGTATTTGAGCATCATGGTTGAGACTGCCCACATTTCAAGTGTGTGAGTAGCTAAGGGCTCCCATTATGCGGGGGCCAGCTCTAATTGATATGGACAGGAGGCAGGGAAATACTTGGTAGAAAAGGATGGGGTCCCTGGCAGGGGTTCCACCCTCAAGCCTGGAGCCACTGCGGGACTTTGGAGAAGAGTTTGGCTGGCGATGGCCAAACTTCAGGGGAAGATTACCTTCCTGCTCCATCCCCCTTCCAGCTCCTTTTTTCACTAAGAGCTACTTTCATCACTCAATAAAATCCTCCATGTTCACCACCTTCCAATTTGTTCATATAATCTCATTCCTCCTGGACGCTGGACAAGAACCCAGATGTGATTGCAAGAGGCTGTCATGCTGACTCTCCACTGAGCTATTTAACGCTTAAACCATTCACAGACCGCAAAGCTAAAGGGACGCACTGCAATACATGCCATCTGGGGTTCCAGGGGTTATGGGCAACCCCTAGATGCTGCCACAGGGCCAGTACGGCATGTGTTCGTCCCGGATCCTGCATCCGCTTACCTGTGTACTCCACTCCTGCAAGGGGTTTGAGAGCTGTAGGCTAAGAAAGCGAGCTCCCCCTTATGAGTCCCACGAAGGGATCAAGGGAACTATCTTGTCTTATAATGAAAGTTTGTCCTCAATACAGTTTCTCCCACACAATAGGCAATCCATAGAGCGAGCTTGTTAGAACACACAAAGCAAAATAAACCTACCAGGCAGGCACAGGAATCTCACACACAGGGATCATGTGAGAAAACAAAATTAAAAAACATGTGTTTTCACTTTTTTCCCTTTTCTTGTTTTTTTAAAAAAGTGCAGTCTGCTGCCAGCACTCAATTAATTTTACATAAACATCCTCTTAGAGGCTGAAGCAAATCTGACTGATTTTCAGTGTGAAAATAAATTATAAAAACTGTTCTTGGAGTTATTTATTAAAAGAACACCAGAATAGTCTGAATCATCAGAATCGTCTATTTAGGAAAAATTGGATTTATCAAATGAGTCTTTGTCTAACAACTGTTGGAGAATGATATCAATATCACACATAGGAATGCCACATTTTCTAGGATTTGACATTTTCAGTGATTGAGAATTACTATATTTTGTAAAATAGAAATACCACTACCACAACAGAATGCTATAAATAGAATGATGTCTTTTGTTTCCAAAGTCAATATACTAGGGTGATGCAAAAATAACAATAAAATCAAGATATTTCATGGCAAAGTTATCTCAGGGTAAACGCTGCAACCGCAAGCAACACTGGCAAGTGTTTTTAGGGGAACTGGGAAAAGGATTAAGGACAGAATATTCTTTGAACAGTCACAACTCAATCACAACAAAAGCTTCCCACAAGCCAACCTGGCATCTCTGGGAATTCTTTTATAGCTCTTTTTGCTTTGGGTGACTCTCCTTCAATTGGTGGACTTTTGTCCTCTTTTGTGGGGAATACCATACAAATACCTACCCTGGCTGATGCCATCCGAGGTCAACCTTCATGTCTACAATTTTATGCCATTGTTCAAAACGTGCCAATTGGAATTCAAGAAAGAATATGGTAACTGGCTGACTGCAGAACCCAGATTTCTCTTCTCACCAGCTTTATTTGCAAGAGTTATTGTGACACAGAGGTGGTTAGAAAGGAAGAAATTAGAGAATGGTGACTCTGCTTTTAAAACTTGATATTTGTTTTGTTGCAATTTCTACAGTTTTAGCATCCCTTTGAATAAAATTTTTTGGTAAGTCACTAACAAATTATATAAATAATTACAAATTAATTGATCTGATGTCAGTTTCTGTCCGTTGCAAACATCCAGTTGGATGTCTCCAATAAATCTTGTCAATATTTCATTATTGAAAGCACTGAGAAATTGCTATTACCTCGTGAGAGAAGCTACAGGCAGTCTTCAAAAAAAGGGCATGTCTGTGTTCCAATAACACTTTATTAAAAAAATTAAAAACAGCAATGGGTTTGATTTGGTGCTATTTTGAATAATTAAAAATTAAATGTAATTGTAAAAAATTAAAAACACTTGTGTAAATTAAAACACATAAAAATATCACATTAGAAATAAATGTTTCATGTTTCCAAAAGTTGAGTTTTGCTTAAATATATAAAAATGTAATAAAAAGCCAAACATCATTAAATAGCGAATAAATATTAAATTTTATAAACTGAATGATTTAAATAAGATTGGAGCTTCTAATTTATGTTTTAAACATGAACTTTAGTCTAAAATTTAATATTTTAACATTCACTTGGTAGCTAAAATAAGGGATGATGAGCACAATTTCCATGTGATATCCAGGTACAATATAGAAGTCCATATATATGTATATAGAACACAGGTATACATGTATACATAGATGTATACATATATGTGTATATATGTGAAATATATAGAACACATATATGTATATCCATATATATTATACATGAATATCATAGGTTTATACGTGCAATATGTTTTTTTATATTGCAACATGTTTGTCAGTGACCTTGTGCAGCTTTTGGAGACGCTATGCTAATTTGTGATTACGTCTAGAACCACGATGTAGGAAATGAAGAGCAGCAAGTAAAAATTTACTGGGCAGTGCTGGGAAATTAACCTTTTTCTTTTTTTGAGACATAGTCTTTCTGGGTTGCCCAGCCTGGAGTGCAGCGGTGCGATCTTGGCTCATTGCAACCTCTGCCTCCCGAGTTCAAATGATTCTCCTGCCTCAGCTTCTAGAGTAGCTGGGATTACAGGCGTGCACCACCACACCTGGCTAATTTTTGTATTTTTGGTAGAGATGAAGTTTCATCATGTTGGCCAGGCTGGTCTCGAACTCCTGACTTCAAGTGATCCAACTGCCTTGGCCTTCCAAAGTGCTGAGTTTATAGGCGTGAGCCACCACACCTAGCTGAAAATGATACCTTTTATTTAACCATCCTCTGCATCTGAAGATCCTAGATTTTTCTGGAAAGAGGGTGATGGTTTCACAGTCTAAGTGGTCAAACCTAGGATATTATGTAGCTGCTTATAGAACTATTTGCAATGCAACTACTTGTAAAGAGAAAAGCCATTCTTAGCCAGAGCTTACACTTTAGGATTCTATTCTGCATTTTCACTCTGAGAACAAGTGTTCAACAAATTAACACTTTTTTTTTGCCATTTACCTAAACACTTCCGCAACTCAGATCCTTCCACAAACCAAAACAGTAAAGCAATGTCCATCTCAGAAATGTCTTAGCTGTAACCCACAGACCTTAGGGGCATTGAAACAAGTCGCCTCTGGTTTCAGAAACATTTGTTGGTCAAGACTTGGGAAGGGTTTTGGAGACATAAAAGGTGTTAGTCATGAAAACAGATGCTCAGGGAGGCAATTAAACCATGTTTGAGTTGAGCCCTGGATCCCAAGTGACAGGTTCCCTTTGTCCATCATTGATCCCATATGCATTTAATGGTTTGACTTGTGATTGGAATGCACAGTGCCTTCTAAGGCATAGGTCCCAGGTTAGCGACATTTTCTGTCCAGGCATGTGGACTGTATTGCATTACAGGATTTGGTATTTAGAAGCATAACTCACAGTTTAAAATATTCTTTTAAAAATGTATTGATAATAATATGTATACACATCTATGGGGTAAATGTGATATTTTGTTACATACATAGAATTGCGTAATGATCAAGACAGGTATTTAGAATATTACTATTCTTTAAGCTCTGTAATTGGGTCTAATTTTCATAATCACTCATTTTAAAAAATAATATCTAAAATAAGGTAGACTTTCCAGCCTAGAATTGCTCTGAGGAATAATATAAGCACATTTTCCCAGTCTCTGAGGAATAGAAGATGACTTCACAGGGAAGATGTGACTTAAACTAAATCCTGGAGATTAAGATTATCAAGGGTTTCAAGCAAAGGAAATAGCACACATGAAATAGTGAGAAAAGGAGAACTTGCAGTTCTTCAATGACATTCAAGGAAATAGTCTAAGATGGGGAGAGGTATTTCTTGGCTAACCTGAGGGCAGGGTCTCATATGCAGTTCCTGACATCTAGTAAGCATTCAGTGAATGCTTTCTACAATAAATTATTCAATCAATCAGTCAGGTAATCAATGCTTCAGTAGATGACAGGCTTCAATTTAATCTCCCCTTAAACCTGTGGTCATGAGCAACTCAAGGAGGGAAATATCTGCACATGCATATTTTAGGTGCCTAATTTTGCTGGCGTGAATCGGAGCCTGGGAGGAGATTGTGTGTTAATGAAAGCTCTGAATTTTAGTTGTACTTGGGAGATGGAGAGAAAAGAGCAAATTGTAAGAAGATTTAGGGACGTCTAATATCCTAGGACTTCCATTACAAAGAACCACAAATTGGGCAGTTTAAAACAACAGAAATTTATTGTCTCACAATTCTGGAAACCAGAATTCCAAAATTCTGGAGACAGGTTCATATCCAGCAGTGCAAAGTAATAAAGACGGTAAAGATAAAAGTATGCTGGGAAGTAACGTTGCTTGTGCAGATGACAATGGTACAAGCTGCCAGCAGATCTTTATCTAATGGTCAAAATTACCCTGGACATGCAAGAATAAAAGGAAATTACCATGCCCCACTGGAAAGCAGAGATCCCTTGCCTTCTAGTTTTACCAGAAGGTATTGCCAGGGTTGGTTCCTTTGGGGGTTCTGAGGAAGGAATCTGCCTTAGCTACTGTCCTAGCTTTGGTGATAGCCAGCAATCCTTGGCATTCCTCTTTTGAGGATGTGTCACTACAATCTCTAACTCTTCATCACCTGGTGCTCTATCTGTGCATCTATGTCTTTACATAACAGTCTATTCACCAGAACCTTAGTCATGTTAGATTTAAAATCTACCCCACTCCAATATGACCTCATCTTAAACTAATTGCATCTGCAATGACCCTATTTTCAAATAAGGTCACATTTTGAAGTGCTAGCTGTTAGTATTTCAACATATTTTGGGAAAAAGAGAGCATACAATTTGATCCTTGAAAAGGATGGTACAATCTGCATATCTTGGTAAATAACATGGCATGAAAAATGTCAATTGAGGGAAATCATAAATGGTGCCAGTGTCTCTAAGTGCACATGTAGATGAACTTGATATTAACGGAAATACAGATCATCAGAGAAACCATATGTGCGGCATCCACTGGGTTTATAATGCCTAGACTTCTTCAGGAACCATTGACAACAGGGAGTTGAACTTAGAAGAATGCCAAAACTCTTTGTGATCCCCTCAACATAATTGTCTTATTTATTCTATCAAGTGATTATTGCATTGTGCAAGTGCATAAAGAGAAGGTGGTGTTGCTTTATGTACTAATATGAAAACATCTCCAAGATTTATTGATGTATGACAAACACATTGTATATAATACGTTGTACACAATGCATTGTACATAAAAGTGCATTCTACTTACAAATGCATCGTATATCATGCATTGTGCATACATATGATATGTGTACGGTATATTAACATATGTGGAAAATAATAATGTAAGTGGAATGTGAGCATATACTTTAGCTTTTATATTAATACACTCCTGGGGTGGGAAAAATAGGTGTTGGAAATTTTGAAAGAAGTGGGAGGAGTGCTGAATACCATTTTGAGCCTCAGAACTTGGTACAGTTTTATGGCTTTCATTATGTTTAATTAACAGCTGGCTTGAATATGACTATCGACCCTGTATGCACTTTTGTTGATATACTACTGAATCATCACCCTGAGTCTATGTGCATATCCTTCCATGGTGATTTGTAGAAAGAAGCTGAGACTAAATAATTCAGTGGCTGCGTGGGTGGAAAGTACCTTCTCTATCCTAATATATACTGTTTAAGCTCATGAAGCTCACTTAAAGTCTAACCTTACAGCGCCATAATGTCTCAAATCAAAGGAGAAGTGAAAGGTGCATTTTTTGGATTTAGCCGCCAGCAGTGCAAAGTAATGAAGACGGTAAAGATGAAAATATCATGGGAAGTAATGTTCCTTGTGCAGGCAACAACATGCGAGCTGCCAGTAGTTCTTTCCTAACTTCTTTATTTAATGATCCAGGTTGCCCTGGACATGCAAGAGGGAAAGGAGATTACCATGCCCCGTTGGGAAGCAGAGATCCCTTGCCTTCCAATTTTACAGTACATTGGTTTACAGCCAAGACTTCCTGTGTAATACTGGACTTTAAACAAATCATTTATCTCTGAAGTTCCTCTCTTGGCACTGTTCCATTGCTAGACAGAGTAAGTTTTACCATGCAGCCAAAGCTCTGCCATCTCACCTCCTTCTGGAAGGCCACTTTCTGGTAAACGCAATGGAAGATGCTTACTAAATTCCCAAGCAAATGCACAGTGAATACACAGAGCTGAAACTAGAAAAATAGGACCTTAAATATGAACTCTGTGCCTTCACTCTCATGAGTGGGGGAGGAGGGGAGAAATAATTTGAATTCAGTTTAGTGAATTGGTGCTACATCAAATTATAATTCTGTAAAGTGCCTTCTACATTTTGAAACACTGTTAACTTCAACAATATTCTTCCACCATCAGAGACTTATGTTCCTAAAGTTAGGGTTTCTTATTGTAGTTTTAATATAAATGTGTACTTAAAAAATGCAGTTGTACATAGTAGAAAAATAAGGCATATTAAAGATTTATACCACGTCAATATGAACATAGCCAATTTCCCCAACTTGTTCATTGATATGAAATACAGCTTCATCTGGATTTTCAGAGGTACGCACAGTATAAATTAAAATTCTAAAAACTGGTGACTATTACTCCAATTGGAAGAGAAAGGGGTAAGAGGAGATTGCAAAGATGTGAAAAGAGCAGGGTGCATTTCAAATACAGGTTAAAATTAAGGTTATATGCATTCACAAGTTTCCACTGGAATTTAGAGAGTACTCCCTGGCTCTCCAAAACACAAATTAGATAAACTTTCAGTTCTCTTGGCATTCATATCATGATCTAGTTTGTAAGTCATTATTTTAAATCCATTTTGACCACGTTTTATTGCTTTAATTGGGTAAATCTCAAAATTAATCCAAAGTGCAAACTAATAAACTCACATGAACCCACCATTCAGAATAAACAAGCACGAGTAGCTTTATCCTCTTTTCCTCACATTCCTGTGTGTTTTGTGGTTGTGGTGGCCATTGTTAATTCATAAGACTTTGTGAACATTGTTGAAGTCCCCTTAGTTTTCAGTCCTGGTCTTCCATTCCCTTCATATTCAAAGACAACCACTTTGATGAGATAGGTATTCATCATTCCCACCGTTGTCTATTCATAATTTTAATTTTAAAATGTACATCAATTTGTACACTGTTACAATGAGCTCTATAAGCATTTATTTATATTTTTCAAGCTCTAATCACATTGATGAGTATTGTAAGAGGTCATGAATGGGTAAGATTATTATGTCTGGCTGGGTAGCATTGCTCACATCTGTAGTCCCAGTACTTTGGGAGGCCAAGGCAGGAGGATCGCTTGAGCCTGGGAGTTTGAGACCAGCCAGGGCAGCATAACAAGACCCTGTCTCTACAAAAAAAATCAAAAATATTATCCAGGCGTGAGCACAAGCCTGTGGTTCCAGTTACTTGAGAGGCTGAGGTTGGAGGACAGCTTGGGTCCTGGAGGTTGTGGCTGCAGTGAGCCAAGATTGCACTATTGTACTATCGGCTGGGTGACACAGTGAGATCCTGTTTCAAAAAAAAAGTTAAAGATCCCCCCCCCAAAAATGATTTTAAAAATAATAATACATTAAAAATTTTAAAAGATTATTATATCTAAGTCTATTCATTCTTAAATAACTGGATATTATTTAAATAGGAAGAGCATTGAAAAAGATGCTGATATAGGGTGGTGTTAAGGGTTGAATTATGTCACTCCCAAGAAGACGTGTTGATTTCCTAACCGCCAGTACTGTTGAATGTGAGTTTATTTGGAAATAGAGTCTTTGTAGATGGGGTCAAACTAAGACTAGGTCACTAGGATGCACCCTAATCCACATGACTTGTAAAAGAGGGTTTTCGAGACAGAGATACAGATGCACCCAGAGGGGGCGTTATATAAAGAGACATAGGGAGAGCTCCATATAAAGGCTGTGGGATAGGGCCACAAGCCAAGGAACATCTATGGCTAACAGAATCTAGAAAGGCAAAGAAAAATCCTTCCCTAGAGGCTCAGTGGAAAGCATGGTTCTGGTGACACCTTGATTTTATGCTTCTGGTCTCCAGAACCATGAAAAGATTACTATATCTTTTCTAAACCACACAGTTTGGACCAGGCACAGTGGCTCATGCCTGCAGTTTCAGTACTTCGGGAGGCTGAGGTGGGAGGATTGCTTGAGCCCAGGAGTTCAAGACCAGCCTGGGCAACACAGAAGACCCAATCTCTACAAAACGTTTAAAAATTGGCCAGGCATGATGGCATGCATAGTTTCAGCTATTGGGAGGCTGAAGCAGAATAGCTCAAGCTTGGAAGGTTGAGGCTGCAGTGAGCCATGATTAAACAATTGCACTTCAGCCTGAGTAACAAAGCAAGATCCAGCCTCTAAAATAACCAAACAAATAAACCAAATAACCCCACCTGGTTTGTGGTAGTTTGCTGTAGCAGCCCTAGCAAGCTAATACAGTTGGTCTACATGTCTTCTTGTGCATAGGGTAGGGACACCTCTAAGCAGAGAAGCTAGCAATCTAACTTCTGAGCCAGAGGGTATAAGTCATTGTTTTTCAATTTTATTAAATAATTGTATATATTGCTCCCTACGGGTTGTAGCAATGCCTATTTCCAAAAAAAAGAATGCGAATCACTATTTTCTTATAACCTTACACTTCATAGAGTTAGACTTCACATTTTTAATTCCTTTATATATATATAGATATATATTTATTGACAATAACAATAGTATATATTTATAATGGCTGAATCAAACTTTTAACATATCAATCATCTCACCTACTTATAATTTTGTTGTAGTGAGAACTTTGTTTTTTTTTTTTTTTTTTTTTTTTTTGAGACAGGGTCTTGCTCTGCCCCCCAGGCTGGAGTGCAGTGGCATGTTGATAGCTTGCTGTAGACTTGACCTCCAGGGCTCAAGAGATCCTCCCACCTCAGCCTCCTGAGTAGCTGGGACTACAGGCACACACCACCACACCTGGTTAATTTTGTTTATTTTTTGTAGAGATGGGGGTCTTGCTGTGTTGCTCAGGCTGGTCTCAAACTTCTGAGCTCAAGCAATTCTCCCACCTCAACCTCCCAACAAGCATGAGCTATCATGCCTAGCCTAATAACATTTAAAATCTATTATCTTAGCAATTTTCCAGTAGACAATACATTGTTATCAACATAGTCACTATGAGTACAATAGTCCTGAAAGTATTTCTCCCACTTAACTAAACTTTTGCACTTTTTGATCAACCACTATTCTACTCTGTTTCTGAGTTCAACTGTTTCAGATTTCACATATAAGTGAGATCATATAGTATTTATCTCTCTGTGCCTGTCTTATTTCACTTAGGGTAACATCCTCCAAGTTTATCCATGTTGTAGTGAGTAACAGAATTTCAATTTTTAAGGCTGAATAGTATTTCATTGTGTATAGATACAACTTTTCCTTTTCCATTCCTCTATTGATAGACACTTAGGTTGATTCCCTATCTCATCTATTGTATCCAGGACTATGATGCACATAGGAATGCTGGTTTAATTTCCTTTGGGTATATACTGAGTAGTGAGATTGCTGGATCGTATGGTAATTCCAATTCTATTTTTAAAGACTACATTTTCTTAATTATATGTGTACAAGTAAATATGCCTTTCTATCATTAGAGAGATCCATACATTTTTCCATATGTTTAATGGATGTTTCAGTGTCGTTGCAAGTAATTTGCTTATTCTCATTTATATCTTATTATCAATTTGTGTAATGTTTTAAATTGACTTTTAAGAACTATTTATATATGATTGGTTTTATTTTTTGCCTTTTATATCCATTGCAAATTTATTTGCACATTTTTTGTTTTTCAGATGTGTTTAGGTAGCCTTTGACCACAAGATTCTTTTTTTTTTTTTTGAGATGGAGTCTCACTCTGTCACCCAGGCTGGAGTGCAGTGGTGTAATCTCGACTCTCTGCAACTTCTGCCTCTCCAGTTCAAGTGATTCTCATGCCTCTGCATCCAGAGTAGCTGGGATTCACACCCAGCTAATTTTTATATTTTTAATGGAGACAGGCTTTCACCATATTGGCCAGCCTGATCTCAAACTCCTGACCTCAGGTGATCCACCTGCCTCAGCCTCCCGAAGTGCTGAGATTACAGGCATGAGCCACTGTGCCTGGTTTGACCACAGATTTTATTTCAAAATCCATTTTATCATCCTTTCCTTTAATATTTGCACTTTTTTCATCTTCTATTATAAAAGTTATTCAAGTCATAATCTTTTTTCAAGTTTTAGTTACTTAATATATATTTAATGTATTGTGGCATCACATTTGAGTAGCTATTTTGTTTTCTTTTCCATATGGAAAACAATTGCCCCACACTTATGGAAATTGCATAATTTCATCTTTTATTTATAACACTATGTCTCTAAATTTATAACACATATGTCTCTCAGTGACAATCTGTGCATGCATCTCATTCTATGGTCTCAAATTTTTAATTGTCTTTGTATTCTTAAAACAAATTGCACTGTATTAATTTGCTAGAGCTTCATAATAAATCTATTTATGATTACCTAGTCGAGTCCCATGAAAAATTTGCATGGTGAATTCTGTTTCCAAAGATGCCCCATTCTCCCAAGCCGTAAATTCTTTAGCAATATTGTCTTGATATTAAATGCTGCAGTCCTTTCTTGAAACTCTGTTTTGATCAGTAAAATGTGGTGAAAGTTAAACTATTTCCTAAGATGGGACTCCAGGCATCTGCAGACCTCACCTTTGCTGCTGTGAACACTCTTTCTTGGAACTCAGCTGCCACGCTGTAAGGAAGCTCAAGCCATCATGAAGAGAGATTAACATGGAGAAGAACCATAGCCTCTGGCCAACAGCCTCAGCTTTGCTCTCCATCAACAGTCTCTCAGATGGACACATGAATGAAGCCTTATTAAGCCCTGTACCCCAGACAAGCCATCATCTGATGCAGCTAAATAAATGCCCCAATGTAACCACCCAACAGGTTCACCTTGCCCTCTTGCTAGACGGAAACACTTTATGAAGACAAGTAAATTGGAATGGAGAAAGAGTAATTCACGCAGAGCTGGTTGTGTGGGAGACTGGAGTTTTATTATTACCGAAATCAGTTTCTGTGAGCATTCAGGGATCGGAGTTTTCAGGGATAATTTGGTGGGTAGGGGCTCAGGAAGTGGGGAGTTCTCATTGGTTGGATTGGAGATATAATCAAAGGGGGTCTAAGTAAGGTTTTCTTTCTGTCTTCTGTTCCTGGGTAGGATAGCAGAACTGGTTGAGCCAGATTACTGGTCTGGGTGGTGTCAGCTGTCACCAGGTGACACCGACCTCAGGTGACCCTTGCACCTTGGCCTCCCAAAGTGCTGGGATTACAGATGTGAGCCACTACACCTGGCCTCTATTTGAAATTTAATTGAATTTGCACCTCACAAATAGATGTAAGATCAAGAGAGATTTGCCTCTAAAATACTGACTATCTCTAACTGTGCTTAGGATACCATTTTCCAGAAAGAAAAATCAGTTTTCAGTGCCTTGTCTTGGCTTATAGACTTATTTACTCATAGCAAACTTCATGGATCCTTTTATTATTCTAATGATAAAATTCTTTATTCTAATTCTTTGTACATTCTTTGTATTATTATGCAGCTATCTCTGTTATATATAATGACAACATTTTCTTTACCTTTATAAGCAAATAATCCTTCATTTTTTTTTTTTTTTACATTTAGAATGTCAGGACTCCTAATAGAGCACTGAACAATAAAAAGATGATTATTAGAATCATTTTTTTATGTTGAAGCATAGAAATGTATGCACATTTATATGAGTGTTTAAGAGTTTAAATATTGGATTTTTAATCATTTGGTAAAATATGCTTATGGTTTTTAGATTTAGGAGAGTTTTGATGAGAGATTTTATTTTCCTAATGGAAACTTGTCTTTTGAGAATTTTATGTTTACGTTTCTACATTCAAAACATTTGGGATGGCTCTATTATATTCTAAGATGTTGGAATAGATTGGTGAAGAAAACCAACTAAAGTTTCTGCTTTCGTGGACTTTGTGTTCTACCTGGAGTTAACAAAGGAAAGTATTAAATGTGTTAAGTAGGTAAACTGCATGCTCTCTTGGGACTTGATGCTTGCTATGGAAAAATGGAAAACTAGATTGACTTAAGTGGGTGGAAAGTGCTGTGGAGGGGAGCCAGCCATTTCATTGAAGAGTGGCCAGGGTCCCTTTCTTTGGGGAGGTGGTGTTGGAGCGATGATTTGAAAGTGGTGGTGAGAGAGTTAGCAAAGCAGGTCTCTGGGGGAAGAGGTCTCTAGGCAGTGAAAACTCCAAAGTCAATATGCCCAGGTTGTTCCAGGAAGATCCAAGCATGCAGCACAGATGAAACTTATTAAATAAAAAGATGCATAGGATACCAGGTTCAATAGAGAACCGAGAGTAAGACTTGGAGTGATGCGGAAAATCATGCACGGTCAAACTTCTCTCATTAGCAATTCATAGGTCTATTATTCCCACACCTGCTGCTTAAAATAATGCATTGCATTTTGAACGAGCAAAATTAGAATATTTTTCTCTGCCTAGCATACAATTTTCACAATTTTCCCTATTAAATTTAATCAAACAAGTAATAACTAAGTGCATCCGTAGTTTGGAAAAGAAAATGAAACAGAAGGAGAAGGGCTGGAAGTAAACATTCTAACTGTCCCTTTCCCCATGATAATAATCCCATGCCTCATATCTATATTAGGAACTTGAAGAAACTCTCTGAGTCCTGCTGCATCAGTACTTTTGGGATTAATCCATTGGTGTTTGAAAGGAATGCATTTACGTTTGAGGAAATGTTTCAGATTATCTTTGTTCATTGTGTCTTTGAAACGCTGCGTATTTCAAATATGTTCAAATTAACTTGAATTCCTGGTTTCTGAGAAAAGATGATTAAAGTCTCCAACTATAAATAGGACTTTGACAATTTGCTCTTTAAATTCTACAGTGATTGCTACATGGCTGTTGAAGTTTCTTAAAGGATCATACTATATATAATTATAAAATAACTTTTTCTCAGTTACGTTTTCATCCTGGGTTTTGTATCAATTTAATAGTCACACTTGTTTCTTTATTTGCCACTATTTACCTGGCATAATGTTTCTATTGCTTTACTTTCAAGTTTTTCTTTGTTATTTATGTTTTAAGTATTTTAAAATTAAACCGCATAGCTGGATTGTGCTTTTCTCATCCAATATAAGAATGTTTTAATTTTAATGGGTTATCTTCTTTCATTTGCACTTGTTAATGTATCCTTTTGATCTCATGCTTTCTCTTATATACTAAGTGGCATATGAGAGTTTCTTTTGTCATTCCTGTTATTACTTTTTCATCTTTTATTTTTGCTGGACTGAGTGTGAGTGAAGTGGTCTCTTTGTGCCAGATTGCCATATGCAAAGTCACTTACATTTACATTTTTGTAAACCTAACATCAATAAAGACATAGATATTTTCTTTTAAAATATCATTAGGGCTTAGACCAATATTAGGAGTAAATTGTCATGCATTCTTTAACTAATGGAATTATTGGAATATGCCAAAATCCACTAACACCTAAAAAAGGATAGCACACTAATGTACTGATAATTAAGACTCAGAGTCAAATTTCTAAGTAATTTTCCATTTCTGTCAGTATTCATTAGAATTAAATTTTAATATGTGCACAAGCCTTAATATAATTAGAACACGCAGGAAAAAATGCTTCTCCAATCAGTCATGGGAAGAAAAAATTTGGCGTCATTACCCAAAAGACAGCAAACTGTATGAAATCTAGGAGACTGTTTACACTAAGCTTATTTTCACATTCCCTGGCACTGCATAATTCAAACCCACTCTGCTTAATGGGATATTTTCATCTTTAACGTGAAGAGGAAAAATATAACCTTCTAAAAGCAAATCTTCAGGTGGGAATGTTAGTGTGTTTGCATGAAAAGCCATTCATTTTTGCTTCAGCAGAGCAATTTGCAGTAGAGAATGATTTTCATCTCAGCTAGAAGATTGGAAAATGAAACTGTAAGTGGAAGTGTTTTACTGGGCATCCTAGCTTTGGACCCTGGTCATGGGGAGAAGTGCAATGACATTTAGCAGCTTTTGTAATCCTGCCCTGATTTTCTGTCATTTAGCCCTCTGGTTGGAATCGGAATCAGGATGAATCTTTAGGCAAATTTAAATTTTGGCTTATGAATGGAGGGCAGACATTTTTGTAATGGTTCCCAAATTACACAAAACTCTTCAAAATATAAATGGTAATTGACTGATTTCAATCTGAAAGGAGTTCGTGTTCACAGGCAACCATTTCCGACTTTCTTGGGGAGTCAGTAGAATACAAACATTAGCCAAGCAGTGGCCTCAAAGGCCTGTGTATTCCTACAGTCACAGTGAATTCAATGAAATTGAATTCTGCAAGTTATTTATTAAAGGTATCCATTAGCATAAGTATAAATAGAATGACTACTTTCCCTTGGAGGTGAAAATAATTTGCTGTAGGAAAATATACTTTCTCTAACTTCATATTAGAAGTCTCTTCCCTCTCTTTTATTAAAACTATCTGCCTTATTAATTAATAATTTGAAAGATGTTGAGAAATGTGGAGTTTTGAGTAAGAATAAAAGAGCATTCTAGTATTGAAAGAAGATAGCTTTCACAGTTTAAAGGAGCAACGTTCTTTAACATACATAATCTTAAGAAAATTAAAAATGACCATCTGTGCAAATGGTCATAAACTCAGCTAGCAATGGAGCCCTGGCACAGGGGTGTGAAGAATTTACTCTGAATCTCTGGGCTCTTTTCCCTTTGCTAAATCAATTACATGTCTAAGATTCAATTTTTTTTTTTTTTTTTTTTTTTTTGAGACGGGGTGTCACTCTGTCCCAGGCTGGAGTCCAGTGGCATGATTTCAGCTCACTGCAATCTCCACCTCCCGGGTTCAAGCGATTCTCCTGCCTTGGCCTCCTGAATAACTAGGATTACAGGCACCCATGACCATACCTGGCTAATTTTTGTAGTTTTAGTAGAGACAGGGTTTCACCATGTTGGCCAGGCTGGTCTCAAACTCCTGACCTCAAGTGATCCACCCACCTCAGCCTCCCAAAGTGCTGGGATTATAGGCTTGAGCCACTATGCCTGGTCTCAACTTTCTTTCTTTAAATTTTATTTTATGTTCTGGGGTACATGTGCAGGATGTGCAGGTTTATTACACAGGCACACATTTACCTAGGTTCAACTTTCTCAGTTGTAAGAAGCAAATAAATTATAGAAGAGCATTTATACCCTCTAGATAGTTACCAGATTATTCACTATTTTGAATATTTTTCTGAATTTGTGGAGAAATTAGATTTGGATTAGTAATATATATTTTAAAAAAGTTACTGGTGAGAACTTTTACTCAAGAGTAACATTTTGGAAACTCATTGCCCACCAAGACTGAAGTTAAGGTTCAAGTGCAGCACCCGCAGAGAGGTAATGAAACCATTTTTGCAAAATTGATAACAGTAAGAAAATTATGACTGTGAAAGAGATCTGACCTAACTCCATCTTGCTTTTAATCTTCAAAATGCCCTTGGTCATTTCTGGGCATGGTACAAGCTAACTTTGGAAGAACTTTATAGTTTAAATTATAATAGCCCTTCCCAAAATTAAACTGCCTTTGTAAAACTAACGAAAGGCCACCGGGTTAGGAGAATGAGAGGTGCCTGAAGTCTGCTAATACATAGGTAATATAGTTTGGCTGTGTCTCCACCCAAATCTCATCTTGAATCGTAGCTCCTGTAATTCCCACGCCATGGAGGGACCTGGTGGGGGTAACTGAATCATGGTGGTGGGTTTTTTCCCATGCTATTCTCATGATAGTAAATAAGTGTCACAGCTCTGATGGTTTTATAAAGGGGAATTACCCTGCACATGCTCTCTCTCGCCTACAGCCATGTAAAAAGCACCTTTGCTTCTCCTTTGCCTTCTGCCATGATTGTGAGGGCTCCCCAGTAGGTGGAACTGTGAGTCCATTAAACCTCTTTCCTTTATAAATTACCCAGTCTCAGGTATGTCTTTATTAGCAACATGAAAACAGACTAATACAATAGGTGAAGTTAAACCATTAACAGCCATTATTCTGAAGGGCACAAGATTTGCAAATTCCCCAAATACTCCTATAAGTAACATTGCCAGGCCAGGTGTCAGAACCCCAGCATCAGGCATCAGGAATTGGTCAACTTGCAAGTTGGTAAGAAGAATTTACTGACAACAGTATAGGTTTGAAAAGAAAAGTTCCATTAGGTAGAAAGAACACTGTAAGCTGGGCGCAGTGGCTCACTATAATCCCAGCACTTTGGGAGGCCGAGGCAGATGGATCACCTGAGGTCAGGAGTTCGAGACCAGCCTGGCCAAGATGGCAAAACCCCATGTCTACTAAAAATACAAAAATTAGCTGGGCATGGTGGCACACACCTGTAATCCCAGCTACTCAGGAGGCTGAGGCAGGAGAATTGCTTGAACCCGGGAGGTGGAGGTTGCAGTAAGCTGGGATTGAGCCATTACACTCCAGTGTGGGCAACAAGAGCAAAACTCCATCTCAGGAAGAAACAAAAAGACAGAAAGAACACTGTAGCAGAGTGCGGGGTCAGGGTGCCTTAGTAAGAGATGACTGAGAGTGCTGCAGTGGGTTTTTCCTTAGAGGTGTTTATCAACCTTAAAGGGGGAGGTGAAGGGTAATTTTCATGATAAATGATTACATTTGTAGATATTTTGGTGCCTTAATGTGGGCAAAGGTTGAACAATGAGTTTTGATATTCATGCATTTGGAGATATATAGAAATTCTATTTACTTATGAAAGTTGAAAGAGGCCAGGAACCAGATGCCCACTTTAAATACCAGGGAAGTTTAATTACTTCTAAATTCTCCATGTGACTTTTGCCTCTAGATGGCCTGTTTGATGGTCACCAGGTGGTGTTTGCTCCCTTCTAAATTCCTGAGACAGGGTGTTTTTGTCTCCAGGACCTGTTCAATAGTCCCCAGGTGATTTTCACTCTCCTCAAACATCACTACTGTAGAACCTAAGATTGGCCTTTTGTGATGTCTTTTCAGACTTTTGCATTTCTGATGACCAGATGGCTCCATCTGGACTCAAGATTCATGACTCAGTGGCCCTGTGGCCCCACACAGAAGGTGACTCAGCACACAAGGACCGTTTTCCACATCCCTCTGAATGCATCCACAACCAATCAGCAGCATCCATTCTCTACCCCCTGGCTGCCAAACTATGTCCAAATTTTTGGTGAGGCTGATTTGAATAATAATAAAATTCTAGTCTCCCATTTAGCTGGTTCTATGTGAATTATACTTTCTCTATTGCAATTTTCTTGTCTTGATAAATCAGCTGTATCTGGGCAGCAGGTAAGATGAACCCATTGGGCAGTTATAGCAAGGTAGCAGGAACCTCCAGATTAGGAACTGACGCTAGGGCTACATTATCATGGTATCAGGCATGAAAGAAATGGAGTTAGTCTCTTTTAACCCTGAATAATTTGCCAGGCCTTTTTTGGTTCTGTCAAATGGACTGGAGTCAACTGGTAATGCATAGGACTGTGGATTCTACAAAATGGATATGACTTAGAGAAAAATGGGATGGCTATGCACTCATCAGCAGTTCCTAGATAAGTTTGTAATCACAATAGATTCATTGCACAATGCACACAGCTAATCAATATGGAGAGATACTGGATTGCCGCACAGAAAGACAGCCTCCAAACAAAGAGACAAGAGAAAACTTCAAAGTCGTCTCTCCAAGGAATTTGGTGCAAGGAATTTTAAGGATTTTAGAGTGGGCTGAAGTGTGGAGATGGTTGATTGGTGGGAGACTGCAGGGTACAGTCATGGAACAGAGAGAGGAAGAAACTGTTCTTATATTTATCCCATTTCTCTGTGGGCATCTTCAAATGGTTGCTGGAATTCAGGACCTGAAAAATATTTTAAGCAATTCTTAAACAAAAGCCTTACGATTCTAATGTCAGAGATTTTGTCTATAGGAGCAATGAGGATGTAAATCAATTCTTAAACAGTCTTACTTAGCTAATGTCAGAAATCCTATCTGTAGGAGTACTGTGGATGCAGATGGTTAGTGTCTAGTGCTACAGGGCTCTTAGTAGCAAGGAAGTGGGCCAAAGTGCAGCCTGATTCATGCTTAATTATAAGTGTATTTATGTCCAGAACTTGGCATGCAATTCTTGTTAACCCTGTGTTGATGGTTTTGGTAGTGCATAGGACCATGCGTTCTGCAACATGGATACAGATTAGAGAAAAATGGGATGAATATGCCATGATCAGAGATTACCTGATACATTTAGACATTGTAGCAAGCTAGCCATGGTGATTTAGCGGCCTCCAAACAGTTTCAGTGGCTGCTTCATTGCTCCTGCAAAGTTTCACATTTAGATTGCAGTTATGGCCTTGACATAGGAGGAACAACAGGTAAATAATGCACCTGCATAGCCCCAGAGTGACATCCCCTGCACTGGTGTCAACTCATTCTAAGGGCGGTTTCTGACTTTGAATCTACCTGTGTCATATTGGTTGGCTTGCTCTGTAAGCCTGATTTTGAAACTGCCTTTTGCAAAAATTATGACAGTGAGAGAAATCTAACATAGCTGACTCCATCTTTTTTTTAACCTTTCAAGTGAACTGCCTTTGTTAACTTTAAAACAAAGATTACAATAATCCCTTCCCAAAACTAACCCTTCCTTTCTTAGGAATGGAAATCACCTTTGTAAGACTAATGGAAGGCCACAAGGTTAGGATTATGGGGACAGGGGACCTGAAATCTGCTAAGATGTAGGTGTATTTAAATGATAAACAGTCATTGTTCCCTAGTTTGCCTTTCTGTAATCTCTTACTGCCCCAGAGTCATTTAGCTGAAGGTCAAAAGATTTTTAACTTTCCCAATTGCTTCTGTAGATAGCATCATTATTGTGAAAACCTAAGATTGGTCTTTGAAGTATTTTTCAGACTTTGGCATTCTGGCTAAACGAATGACCTGACATCAGCCAAACTTACCCAGACCCATGACTCATGACTCATCTAGCCTTGTAGCCCTCACCCAGAGGTGGAGGTGTCACACAAGAAAGGAAGCACTGAACCCTGGAGAGGTCAACCCACCAAGATGACTTTCACATCACCTGCAACATGCATCTTATTTATTGGCTCCAATAGTGGCCGTCTCCCTACCTTACAGACTCAAAGTGGAAGAGATCTGCTCCTTTGATGCCAAAAGGGTCTGTTCCTGGACTGAGTTCAGATGGTGAGTTTAAGCTCCCTCTATCAAGGTCATATAACTTGTGTTAGAGTAACTAACTTGTGTCTATCCCATAAACTGATTAAAATTTTCAATATGTTTAATGAGGGAGAGCTACCACTGTACCTGTGAAAACTGCATTTTGTCATGTGTTATAATTCAGACATAGAGCGCATGTGACTATGAGATGCTTTCTTATTTCCTGTCATAACTCAACTAATTCTATGCCACGGAGGTCCAATTTGAATACTGAGAACATATTTCAGAAGGAAAAGGACAATATTGCTACCAGATCATTAACCAGTGTATACTGAAATACAAAGAGAAGTTTTTCTAAAAAAACATTTATTTATTCATTTATTTTTTGAAAGAGAGTCTTGCTCTGGAATACACTGGTGCAATCCCAGTTCACTGCAGCTTTCACCTCCGAGGTTCAAGTGATTCCACTGCTTCAGCCTCCTCATTAGCTGGGACCGAAAGCCATCACACCCAGCTAATTTTTTCTTTTATTTATAGTAGAGATGGGGTTCTCACTATGTTGCCTAGGCTGGTCTTGAACTCCTGGGCTTGAGCAATCCTCCTGTCTCGAACACTCAAAATGCTGGGATTACAGAGGTGAGCCATTGCATCCAGATGGAGTCTTACTCTGTCACTCAGGCTGGAGTGCAGTGGCGCCATTTCAGCTCACTGCAACCTCTGCCTCCCGGGTTCAAGTGATTCTCCTGCCTCAGCCTCCCAAAGTGCTGGGATTAGAGGTGTGAGCCACTCCGCCTACCTGAGTTGCTGTTATTTCTTATTCTGTCTTTTACTAAATTTATATAAGGAACTTGTTTCTTCATACTCCTAATTTAAAAAGAGAGAAGCCCAGGCTTGTAAGCCCAACACTTTGGGAACCCAAGGTGGGAGGGTCACTTGAGTTCGAGACCAGCCTGGGCAACATGGTGAAACCCCATTTGTACAAAATATAAAAATAAAAAAATTAGCTGGACATGGTGGTGCACACCTATAGTCCAAGTTGCTCAGTAGGCTGAGGTGGGAACTTCGCTTGAGCCCAGGAGGCACAGGTTGCATGAGCTGTGATCACGTCACTGCACTCCAGCTTGTGTGACAGAACAAGACCCTTTCTCAAAAAAAAAAAAAAAAAAATAGAGAGAGAGAGATTAGCTTACTAGATAGGACCAGTAAATGCCTGAGGCCAGTCATTTTTTTAAGTATGTTTTTATATCTGCAGTGCCTAGTGCAATGTCTGGCATGTTTAAGATATGTAACACAGATGCTTCTTCACTTACAATGGAGTTACATCCCAACACACTCATCATAAGTTGAAAATATTGTGAGTCAAAAATGTCATAAGTTAAAAATGCATTGAATACAGCTAACCTACTAAGCATCACAGCTCATCTGGCCTACTTTAAATGTGCTGAGAAGACTCAGATTACCCTATAGTTGGGCAAAACTACCTACCACAAAGCCTATTTTACAATAAAGATTTGCATATCTCGTGTAATTTATTGCATATTACACTGTAAGTGAAAAAAGACTGTGTTGGTACTCAAATTATAGTTTCTACTGAATGCATATTGCATTTCCATCATCACAAAGTCTAAAAATATAAGTCAGACTATCATAAGCTGAGGACCGTCTGTGTCTGCATATGAATGACAAATATTTATACAGCTAAATGGTATGTGAATTGGAAGATATTCCAAAATTTTATACCTTTGCAAAAAGTATATCTTATATACTTTCAGATATATTGCATATACATCAATATTGTCAATATTATATTCAATATTATGATATTCAATATATCAATATTATAGCAGATTTATCCAACTTGTTTCAACAGAACTTCTGTTCTTTTTGAGATGAAAAATAAAATGTTAAAATGCTTTAGAAGATACCCTTTTGCCATGGGCTGTCCAATGAGTTTTTCATTTGTTGTATCACTTATCTCCTGATCATCATCGATACTGTACTTTTTATCAGCATTTTTGTAGAGATGTATCCATTAATGCATAAGTTAGTTTAAGTCCCAAAGAATAACCTAAAGTGGATGACTTAATGCTTCATCATTCGCTTCTGGGATGAGCATTTGGTCATGGAATTTCACAGGCACCTCTGCCTCTTTTAAAACCACATTATATTTTAGAGCTATCTCTTCCCTGACTGTTCCCCTAGTGCCAATGACTCAGGATTTCAATCTAAGTTACTACAAAGTCAGCAGGGACTTCTAATTGACCATTAAATGTTTATACATTTTCATCATCCTTCCAAGTTATGGTTTTAGACTTTTCTCTAAACTCCAAAAATAAAAATAACAATGATGTTTAATTAGACATTTTAGTAGTCTGTCATCACACTGCCAGTAATGACATATCCAAAATTGGGTAATTTATAAATGAAAGTGATTTAATTAACCCAGTTTCACATGGCTGGGGAGGCCTCACAGTCATGGCAGAAGAGCAAGGGACGTGTTACACGGTGGCAGGAAAGAGAGCTTGTGCAGGGGACTCCTCTTTATAAAACCATCAGATCTTGTGAGACTCACTCACTATCACAACAACAGCACAGGAATGACCCACCTCCATGATTCAATTACCTCCCACCGGGTCTCGCCCATGACATGTAGGAATTGACATTTAAACATTCAATGTTATAGGTAATAGCCATTCAATTCTTTTAACCAGTAACCAATTACCAATTGACATCTAAACATTCAATGTTATAGGGAAAAGCCATTCAATTCTTTTAAACAGTAACCAATAACCTTTGTTCAGTTCTTTTAACCAATAACCTTGAATGTTTATTTTCTTATTTTATACTCAAAAATACATGTACTACAATAATCCAAGCATATTTACCAACACGGGGCGATACCATTGCTGAATTGACAAACACCAGAGACCTCTTATAATTATCTTAAAATTGCTATTGGAACTTGGCTCCCAGCCACATTTATTTTGTCTTTAGAGACAAACTCGATAAAACGGAGGCTGCAAACTGAACCCTAAAATAGCATTGCCCTCTCAGACCAGGGCTTTCCCCAATCAACAACATTATGCAAAGGATGTCCCAGATTCCAGCAGCACATCCAAAATTAAATGTCAACTTGTCAGTGAAAATGGCTCAGGCATCTCAACCAAATGCAATGCATATAAAAGTGGCCTCTGTGCACTCAGAGCCCCTCAAGCAAAGGGCTGTGTCCATCAAAGTCACTTTCCAAATTGCATTTGAGAAAGAAGCAACAGCAGAGCATGCAGAGATTGTCATGTGCCATACACTGCCTGTCTGTATCTCTTTTTCAGAAATGGCCAGAGCCCAGTGGAAGTTGGGGCCTGGAACACTGAGCTCTGTGAACATTCTCTGTGAGGGAGAAGCCCCAATCCCAAAAACCAACAAGGAACAGAAAAAGCACAACTTCCACTTAAGTGGCCAAATGTACAAAGTCCAAGGGTATAGACACTATGAAAATAAAAATGGCCCATGTGCCTGGGTTAGTCTTGCAGTATTGAGCATCTCTTCATTGAAAGAGGCAGTTTTTACACCATTGTCCCATCTGTATTGTTTTCTTGCACATGAAATTCACTGCTTTTTATTTGTTTACCAGACTCTAAACTTCCACCTTTGTAGTTAGCCCTCCCTTCATTTTTATTCTCTGATAACTCATACTTATTCTGCAAGATTTACTTAAATGTATGACCTTCTCAGGTAAGGCTTTTGTAAAATTCTCTCCCCTAGAGGCAGATTTGACCTTCCCAAATCATGATTTTGTAGCTTGCTGTTTTACTTGCATTATAGACCTTACAACTGTACTGTCATTAAGTTGTATCTTGTATCCTGACAGTTACACAATAGGTTACTACGTGTGTTCATATTTTCACTCACATTTTATCTCTTGGTACTTTTGTTTCACAGGATGGTTTTGTAAAATGGGACCTGAGAACACTTCTACTTAGAGACTATCCTGGGTTAAATAGTGTCCCCCTGAAAGTTTATATGATGAAGTCCTAAGCCTAGTCCTTGAAAATGTGACCACATTTGGAAACAGGGTGACTGTAGATGGAATTAGTTAAGATGAGGTCATATAGGAGCAGAGTGGGCCACTATATTCCAATATGACTGGCATTCTTATAGAAGAGAGAAACCTAGTCACAGACATGCACACAAGAATATCATGTGAAGATGAAGGCAGAGATCCAGAATGATGCATTTATAAGTCAAAAGACACTAAAAATTTTTAGCCTACTATCAAAATCTAAGGGAGAGGCATGGAATAGATGTGTCTCTAATAGCCTTGAGAAAGAATCAACCCTTCAGACACCTTGATCTCAGATTTCTCCAGAATACTGAGGGAAGAAATTTCCATTGACCAGGCCACCTTGTTTGCAGTTTGTAGTACTTTGTTTCAGCAGCCCCAGGGAGCCAACACAGAGACTTACAGCTACATTGGAAAATTGAAGGCAACAGGAATATCAATGTCATACTCCTTATCTTCAAAAAAAAAATTATTACATTCTTTCTTTTTGTGATTTTGCCAGTTTAAATCAGAAAAGCAAACAGTCCGTAGGGTCTAAAATTGGGAAGCCAAGCACAGGTCTCCAGTCTATCTCTTGTTCTGAAGTGTGAGGAAGTTCTTCTATCCAGGGAGATGACAGGAGGTTAAATGGCCATGCCAAGTTGTGATTTAGGATGAATCACTGAAAAGGAACATCTGATGTGGTTCCCCAGGCTGGTGATTCAAGAAACATGTGAGATTCTACCCACACCTCCCTTTGAAAGAGGTCATGCAATTTTTTTCAGAATATTCAATTTTTATTTCTTTACCTATGAATAAATCCATTGACAACACACCCTGTACTATATGGTGTTAGACTTTAAGAAAACCTTTTTCTCGCCTCATTTTCAAGATTCAAGAAAAAACAATAAAAGAATGGAGAAAGTTAAATCAACTAGGATTATCATTGAAGAGCAAAATCCCAGCTTCTGAGATGTAATCTCCAAAGATTCAATGAAGATCCGAGTGGTTATGGTTGAATCTTTCAATATGGTAGGAAGGAAATATCAAAAAACTGTTTTGTAAAATGTTTAACTTAACTTTTAACATTTTTGGGTTTTTTTTAAACAATGTATTGCTCTGTTGCCCAGGCTAGAGTACAGTGATGTTATCACAGATCATCACAGCTTCAAACTCAAACCCTCTCAAGCAGTCCTCCCACCTCACCCTTCTGAATAGCTGGAAACACAGGTGTGCACCACTATGCCAACTAATTTTTTGTTTTTTTTGCAGAGATGTTGCCCAGGTTGGTCTTAAATTCCTGGGTTCAAGAAATCCTCCCACTTCAGCCTCCTAATGTGCTGCGATTACAAGAGCATGCCACTGGACCCCGCCTTAAACTTTATGAATCATGGTCTCAACAAATATGCATACATTGACTTTAGAGATCAGAACAAACATCATTTTAGGAATTTGAATGTTGAAGATCCGCAGATCCATTGGCTGATTGACTGTGAGTTAGCTCAGGGACATCCACTCTGGGCATGTCCACTATGGACTTGCTCATCTCACAAGGGCTAAGGCAACCTCCTTGTGTCCTGTAGCATTGCTCTGTGTTGCTGTTCTCCTTAAGATGCAGAGAAAGGCACTTCCTGGTTTCACTAGGAGTATCTCTTTCTTCCAAAGTTCCTTAACCACAGAAATATCCCTTTCTCTTGAAGCAACTATGGGTCTTTCCAAACTTCAGATCTGTTCTGGAGCTTTCTCAGTAAACCAAGAGCTTCCATAGGTGCAGGTCTTCGGCATCTTCATCTTGAAGTCATGAGCATCTAATCTTATCCTTACACAACTGGTTGCCTCAGAACATGTGACATGGCAGCATAGTTTTTTGTTATTGTAGGAAAATCCACATAACATAAAATTCACTCTTTAAAGTCTGCAACTCAGTGGGATTTAGTACATTCACAATGGTATGCAACCATCACTTGTACCTAATGCAAGAATATTTTAAAGGAGGCCTGGTACTCATGAATCAGTCAGTCCTCATTTTCCCTCTCCAGCTTTTGGCAATTGCAAACTTACTTTCTGTCTCTGTGGATTTGCCTATTCTAGATATTTTATACAGATAAAATAGTGTGTGTGTGTTTTGATATGATAATTTGGAAGCACCAAGAAAATAAAGCCATCATGCCTAGGACTGCATTCCACAGTGAAATAGATGGATGGTACAGTTTCTACTATTGTAGATAGAAATAAAAGAACACCATGAGATAAATGAAAATTGCCTGTGTTTTGAGATTTGTATTCATTAATTGATCATACATCATCACTCAGCTGCCCATTTATATCTTTGTCAGTCTAAAGAATCCAAATACTATCATTGTCTGTGCTGTCTGACGGTTATTAACGTCCCAGTGTCAGGGCAGGAAAACTGACGTATCCGACTCTTCCTTTACTTTTCAATTCTCACTTTGCTAGATGCTTGTGTCATTTCTTTTTCCTGTAGACCTGTAATTCTCTCACAGATTGACATCTGCTTCCTTTGGTTTGCTTTAAATCATAAACACTGAAAAAAGGACATCGTCTCTAAAGAAAGTAATTTGTTTGAAGGGAAGTTGTATTATGTCTTGTCACACCAGTAATGTTCTGTTGCTCACTGACCTGATCGTGGGTGACTCTTAAGTTCTGCTTGGACTTGACAGGTTTGAAAAGAGGGAATAAACTGCATTGGTGATGTTGAAAATACAGACTACACAAAGTAAAGATTATTTAAATTGACAACAACCTTGCTGGCACGATTTTGCAAATGTAAACCTTTCTTTAGAAACTGATTGTCTAGAATGTAATACTTTATGTACAGGGGAAAAAAGCAAAAATATCAAGTCTTATCTGTCTTCATTTTTATTTCACTAACCACATCAATAGAGACAAGAAAAAAGGCTGAAAGAAGAAAAAAAATCAAGTTGAATATTGGCTAAGCACTAATATATGAAAACGAAATAAGCAAGCTCAGCTGAGTTAAAATTCATTAACTGAGATTGTTCTCTCATTTGAAATGGTTACCTTAAAATTCCTTTAACGTTTTTGTGGTTTTCTTGCTTTTCAAGTTTGCAAAGTATCAACTGCAAGGGGAAAAGGTGTTTAAAATTTTTAAATAAAGCAATGAGTGGATAGAATTTAATGTTGACACAGATTGTCCAAGTGCCAGGTCGTATTTACAGTGGAAACCAAAGTTACATTTACAAGTGAACTAATTATTTCTTAGTCATGTAAAGGTTTTTAAAGTAATGAGTCTCATATCAATTTCATAGATTGCCTCCAATACTTTCCACTATAAAGGTGAGAAGCTAGATAGCTTTAACTCCTTTCTAAACAATAAATAAACTGAGTGTCCGTGTGACAGTGACTTGCCAAGAGTCCTGAGCTATAAATATCTGGATCTAAATGTGTTTGTCAGGAGAGGCTTCTTGCTGTAAGAACAACCACCAAATCCCAGTGGCTTCACCCAACAAAAGTTCATTTCTTGCCAAGATTGAAGTCCACTATAGTTTGTCTCCCGTGGTAGGGAGAGATAGGTGTCCTGTCCACTTTCTTCTTCAAAGACAGTATTGAAAAGAGCTTTGCCTGTTCAAACACATTGAGGTCACCCTGGTCATCAACATTTAGCTGCCAAACAGGATGATAAGAAAGCAAGGCTTGGAGAAGTCTAGGTACACATAATAGGCATGTGCCATACATCACTCTTGCCTCAATTCCACTGATGAGAACTAGGTATAGTCCCTAAAAACAAGCCATAGGACTCATTGGTCATATCTCCAACCTCATCCTTAGTTTTCACCATCCTATTAGTTACCTCTACTCAATTTCTCTCTCCCAATATTGTAGCCCCACACTTGTGTTAGTATTACTATTTCCTAGAGATACAGCCTAAATATTTGTATTTCGTTGAGATATAGATGCATATCTATGAGGCCTTATTTGTATTCAGAAACTAATGTTCATATAATCTCAAGTGAAAGAGAAGAAGCAAGAGACAAACAAAAGAGGAAATGTTTTTAATATAGGTGGTTTTCCAAATTGAGCAGTAAAGTGCCTTTCAATGCCTTAAAATAGCTGTGTGTGCATGTAGCAACAGAACAAGGCTCTCAAATTATAGCATTGACCCTGAAAAAAAGAATTCTCCTGCCTCAGGCACCCAAGTAGCTGGGATTACAGGTGTGCATCACGATGCCCAGCTAATTTTTTGTATTTTTAGTAGAGATGGGGTCACCATGTTGGCCAGGCTGGTCTTGAACTCCTGACCTCAAATGATTCACCCACCTCAGCCTCTGAAAGGGCTAAATTAGAGGTATGAGCCACTGTGCCTGACCCCAAATAGCATATTAAACAATTGCTATTTTCACTTTTTGTTAGTATTGTAATGGGATCTTTCTGTTGTTAAGTTCTATTTGGTTACTGTTTGTATTTAAGATGGTATATGTAAAGGCAGAATTTTTTTCTTTTTTAAGAGACAGGGTCTCAATCTGTCACCCAGGCTGAAATGCAGTGGTATGATCATAGCTCAGTGCAGCCTCAACTCCTGGGCTCAAGCAATCCTCCCACTTCGGCCTCCCAAGTTGCAGAGATTACAGAAATAAGCTGCTATGCCTGGATAATTTTTTATTTTTATTTTTTAGAGACAAGGGTCTCACTGTGTTGCCCAGGCTGGTCTTAAACTTCTGGGCTCAAGCAATCCTCCCACTTCAGCCTCCCAAGTAACTGGGGTTACAGGCCTGTACCACCACATCCAGCTAATTTAAAAAAATTTTTTTTAGAGACAGTTTTGCTAGATTGTCCTGGCTGGTGTGAAACTCCCAATCTTAAGTGATCCTACTGCTTCAGGAGAGGTAAAATATATTTGTGCATAAGAAGATATTAATTTGTAGTTAGAACCTTTATTGAGTAGTTTTACTATGTTTGAAAGAATTTTTTTCCAATACTACTTATAACATTTTCATTTAGGCAACATATATATACTTACCTATTTGTCATCTGCTTTCTAATTTTCTATTTCTTATGTTTCTTGTGTCATATTGGTTTGAGTACAACTTCCATAATACTCTTCATGGTGTGGTGGGGAACATCTTTCAGAAAGTTGTGATGTTGCAAGAATTTCTATGTTTTTGCCACTAAACACAATTCTCATTTCTGTCTCTATAAACATGCATATATAACATTAAAATATGTTTTTATAATTTGTTTTCAATTTGAAAATAAACTTATAAGTGTCTTTTCAGATTCTATCATGATGTTTATAATTTTTCTCTATTAATTCTTTATCTGCAAAATGAAATTAATATATTTTTGTTTTATAATGAATTATTCTTTATTTCTAATGTGAACCCCCACATAATAAGTATACAGTTAAAAATGTGTTGCTATATTACACTTTCAAATGTTTTACTTAAACTTAGTCACATTTGTAAGGGGAGTTGCCCTATAGCCTTCTTTTGAAAATGTTCTTAAATCATTGTCCCTGGAACTACATGAAAATCAATGCATTTCTCTCCTTTCCCTGCATTCTAGAATAATTTTTTTAAAATGTTGAAATGATCTGTCTTTCAAGATTTTAATAGAATTTCACTCTCAAACCACTGGCCTTTGGGGTATTAGGGATCACTTCCTGATAATTTCTGATGTTTCCTGGAAGTAATTACACTAGGTTTTCAAAATCCCCTTGGAGTCATGTTGGTAATTCATATTTTTGCAGATAATTATTTTGTGGAACCCAATTCATAATGCACCCCCACCATCTGTGTAAATTTCGTTGAATTTGTGCATCCATTGTGAGTGAGTAGTGGAGTTGCTCACAAGTTCTTTCAACAATAAGGTTTCCAGTTCCATTGCTGATCTTCTTGTTGGTTTCTTTGCGTTCAGGGAAGAGATGCATAAGAGATGACTGTGCTCATTCATAAACCACCTACTCAGTCTTTCCTAAAATCTCACTGTCTTTGCCTCTTCAACAATCACAGTTCTTGATTCTTCTACCATAGTGACTATGAGACATGTGTATATGACCTTAAAGGAAGATTCCATGATGGTCCCAGACATTTGTCTGTCAGCACTTTCTATATGTTAGTATTCTCTAAACTTCCAGATTGGACCTACCTCCTTATTTATACCAAATCCTTCTCTGCAACAATCTCAACCAAAGCACTTGAGATTTACCTCCTACCACATTCATACATTTCTATCCTGAGTTGTTCTTGTTTTTGTTGCTTAAATTTGCTTATATTTCTCACTTGAAACATGATGAAACATACTTTTACATTTCTTTCATACTATGTTTGTTTTTCTATAGTCCCTAAAATGGTATCAACATTCATCTAGGTCTTCTTTAACCCCTCACTTTCTCATTACGTTGAATTTAAATAATTGCCAAGTAAATGACTGATAATCTGATAATTATGCAGCTGTTTGGGGGCTCATACTAAAAATAATAAATGCTGGTTTTGTTTTTCTTCTTTATATTATCCCTGGGGAGGAAAATCAAACAAATTTATAAGGATGGTGTTAAATTTTTTCACCATGATCTGGGTGAACAAAGCTTTAAGAATTCTGCAACATCTCTGTGGAATGCATGAAAGCTGAGATCCATGTGATAGTATACTTAGAATGCATCAGGGCTTATCATAGAAACACTCCACAGAAGTGTGGTTTTATGAATAAATCTTATTTTCCAGGCAGATTTTAAATTTATTAGGATGCAGTGCAAGACTCTGTATTTCATGTTATCTTTCTCAAAGATTAAGTTTCAAGGAAACTACTATTTAAGAGTTTGAATGAAAACACACACACGCACACACACACACACACACACACACATAGTTAATCTCTGAACAACTCCAGGGTTAGGAGCGCCACCTTTCTCTGTAGTTGAAAATGCATATATAACCTTTACTCTTCAAAAAGTTAAGTACTAATAGCCTACTATTGAAAGGACTCCTCACTTATAACATGAACAGTCAATTAACCCATATTTTATATGTAATATGTATCACATACTGTATTATTACAATAAAATAAGCTAGAGAAAAGAAAATGTTATTAAGAAAATCATCAGGAAGATAATATATCTACTATTCATTAAGTGGAAGTGAATCATTGTTAAGGTCTTCATCCTTGTCATCTTCGCGTTGAGCAGGCTGAGGATTAGGAGGAAGAGGAGGGTTTTGTCTTACTTTCAGGGATAGCAAAGTAGGAAGGATATCCACGTAGAAGTGGACCCATGCAGTTAAAAGTTATGTTGTTCAAGGGCCAATTGTATATGTATGGAGAGAGAGAAACAGAGAGGGAGAGAAAGAGGAACACAGACAGAGATAGATAATAGATAGATGATAGATAGAATGGTGAATAGATGGATAGATGAATTGATGGATGGATAAACAGATAGTTATGATTGCTGGATGTATAGATATGTATGACTGATGGATAGATAGGCAACCTCAAGGCTTGAAATTATTTCAAACAGTGATCAGGAAGATCATATATTTTCTAGGATCAAAGAAGGAATATTATGAATAAGTAATGTCTTGCTACTAAAAAGTTTAGATCACAAATTAGAACCTGGCCTCTGAGTTAAAACTAATAGAATGGAATTTAAATGTGATAAACATGGCATGCTTGTGTAACACGAACATGCAACAGATTGAAGGTTACCAGTGACATGAATATGAATATCCCAGGTGTTGTAGTAGGATGTAGAAAAGGTAGACTTGAACATTTCAAATGGTCTTTGCACTATTTCTTGCCCTTTTCTTTCTTTTTTGCATTCATATCAATTTTCTAAGCGTTTCTTGATTTCTTTATGAATATTACCACATCTCTATTGCCTGTGGCCTAGAGTGGTGATAATCTACAGATATTTTTTTGTTCCCCATCTTAGGGTGTGCACATAGTATACAACAGCTTGGGGAGATAACCCTTCCACGGATTTAAATCTTGATGAGAGGAGTGGAAGGCTTGAAGAGTGTTGACCCTCTGAGCCATTTTCTTTTTATTATTATTTTTTTTCTTTTTAGAGATGAGGTCTCACTGTTACCCAAGCTGGTCTCAAACTTCTGGGCTTGAGCAGTCCTCCTACCTCAGCCTCCCAAAGTGCTGGGATTACAGGCATGAGCCACCACATCTGGCCTCTCCAAGGCATTCTATCAACTGTGTCTTGCCCGACTAAACTCTTCCACATGGAGCCTTTCATTGTAGTTTCTGCTTTCTGACTCCTGAGTACTTATACCCAAGCCCAATTCTGTAGCCTTCTTCTAATCTTGAGATGGTCAGAGGTCCTTCCAAAAATGCACTCTTGCTTTACTTACTAAACCAAAGTTCTTTCCTCCAGCCAAAGAAGCTCCACTCTTGCTCATGAAAATCACAGTTCATGTGGTCCACAATGTCTTCAGGCTGAAGTTTTATCCTAACACTGCAGGGATCTTCATTTACTTGTCATTCACTAAGAATTTTGGGTGTTTATTCTGTCTCAGGCATTGTTCTATAAGCTCTGGATACTATAAGACAGCAATCTCCAACCTTTTTGGCACCAGGAATCGGTTTCATGGCAGACAATTTTTACATGGACTAGGGGTTGGGGCGATGGTTTCAGGATGATTCAAGTACATTGCATTTATTGTGTGCTTTATTTATATTATTACATTGCAATATGTAACACAATAATTATACAACTCAGCATAATGTAGAACCAGTGGGAGCCCTGAGCTTCTTTTCCTGCAACTAGACAGTCCCACCTAGGGGTGATGAGAGACAGTGACAGATCGTCAGGCACTAGATTCTCATGAGGAGCATCAACCTAGATCTCTTGCATGAACAGTTCCCAATAGGATTCGAGCTCCCACGACAATCTAACGCTGCTGTTGATCTGACAGGAGGCAGAGCTCAGGTGATAATGTCAGCGATGTCGAGTGGCTGTAAATACAGATGAAGCTTCAATCACTTGTCCAGTTCTCACTTCCTGCTATATGGCCCAGTTCCTAACAGGTCACAGACCCACTGGGGACTTCTGGAATAAGAGACACAGCAGATAAACACAGCTGCCCTCAAGGAAAAAGTGGTCTTAGATGGGGAAACAAATCGTCTTATCCATTCTTTATATTTTGATAACATCAAGGAATAAAAACTAATTTTAAAGAAGCATCTAAATCCCTTCTAATCTTAAGTGTTATGCTACAATGGGCACATGAAGCGACAGTCATCCTCAGTATCTGGAGGGGCGCAGTGGGGACTTGTTCCAGGACCCCTGTGAATACCAAAAGTTATGTGTTGGGGCCAATGCCTTTGAATCCCTAAAAGTTTGCTGAAAATCATGGATGTGAGGCAGATTGATTAATAGGATAAAAGGCATACAAACGTATTTAATGTGTATACATGGGAGCCTTCAGAGTGATGAACCAAAGATATAGGGGAATTGTCCATTTTTATGCCTTGGTTCAAGAAAGTATGAACAGCCATGTAGAAGTAGGATTGGACAAAAAGGGCCTGATCTAATGCTAAAAACATTAAAAGATTTTTAAAAATGCCAAATTTGTGGTGTTCCCTATCTTCCAGAATATTCATGGGAAAAATTGCTTAAACAAGAAAAATAGATTTTTTTCCCAGTAGGACAGTTTTGTCACCAATCACAGAGATTCTCTGACAATTATCCCTCAAATTAAAAAGTATCAGAACTTGACCTCAACACCATAATTAATCACAGCTTATTTTAATGTAACAAATTAGAAATAGGAGCAAAGCAGTATCTATTAATGAAAAAAAGTCACAATAAAAAGAACATGTCAGAAATAGTTTTTAAAAGTCCTTCTATGCTCTCCATAGCTGTTGGGTCATTTTATAGCTTTCTTTTGTGCGTTCTAGAAACATTTTCATTTACTTCAAATAAGTCCCATGTATTTCAAAGTAATTTTATTCTCAGGATCTTATACTTTAATAGTCATGATGTAGTCATTTCTTTTTACCATATTAATTTCAAACAAAATAGTCTTGTTCCTCATGACAAGCGATTAAAATGGATTTTTACCTGAGTATTTTAGTAAATCCACTTAAGATCCTTAAATAGTTTCCAGTAGGTTGTGTGGGATGTTCTCACAAGGCAATGACATCACCATGTGGTGGTTTATTTTACTGTCTCTTGCCGAGGATTTTAATTATCGGTCAGATATCACGTTAGATAGATCATGTAGAATAAAATTGATAAAAATTAGGTATTCTTGATTAAATTATAGCTATTCATAAATATAAAGTAAGTCAACTATATTACTTGTATGTTATATTAGATAGTGCTTTCACATATATATATATTATAGTGCTTTCACATTTATATATATTTATATATATAAATATATATAATATATATAAAATTTATATATATTTATAAATATAAATATATATAAATATATTTATATACATATAAAATATAAAGAATTATCCTATTCCTGGTTTACTAAGAAACAGCAAGTATATACAAAAACAGCATTTTAATTTATTTTTATGATTTACTAATATACAGAGTAATTGGGGATATAGATCTGCTGCGGGTTGAACATGAGCAATAGCTCTTTGAACTCACCTTCAACATCTGTAAAAATCTAGATAAAGTTATCTACTGTGTTGGGCTGCAATGAGAATAAAATAAAATAATTTAAGAAAAGGGCTTTTCCAGTGTTTCGTAAATATTAAGGGGTAAAGAAATGACATTTATAATACTAAATGCTGGTGTATTTAGTCAATTCTGAGCACGACTACCTCATGCCTTGACTTCTACTGAGTCAGGCTTATACAGTAAATACGATACTTCTATTGAGGCAGGCTTATATGCATTATTACCTCATGCCTTGACTTCTATTGAGTCAGGTTTATATACTAAAAGGAGATCGTTTGCTCATGTGCTTCACTGTATTAATGTACAATCAAATGCTCAACAAACTTTTAAACTTAGAGGAGGCCAGACACAGTGGCCCATGCCTGTAATCCCAGTACTTTGGGAAGAAGAGGCAGAAGGAACACTTGAGCTCAGGAATTCAAGACTAGCCTAGGAAACAAAGTGATGCCCCATTTCTACAAAAACTACAAAAGAAAATAGAAAAAAAAAGAAAAAAGAAAAATTAGCCAGGCATAGAGGTGCAGGCCTGTAATCCCAGCTACTCGGGAGGCTGAGGTGGGATGATCATTTGAGCTCAGGAGTTCAGGACCAGCCTGGGAAACAAAGTGAGGCCCCATCTGTCCAAAAAATATAAAAAAGAAAGAAGAAAAGGAGGAAAGAAAGAGAGACACACAGAGAGAGAGTGAAAGACAGAAAGAAAGGAGAGAAAGACAGAAAGAAAAGACAGACAGAACAAAGGGTTAGCTGGGTGTGGTGTCTCAGACCTGTAGTCCTAGTTTGAGCCCTGGTAAAGTCAAGGCTGCAGTGAGCCTTGACCTGGGAAGGTCAAGGTCATGCCCCTGAACTCCAGCCTGAGCAACAGAGCAAGACCCTCTTTTTTAAAAAAATAAACAAGAAGAAACAAAAACCAAAATGTAGAGCAAGTACCTAAAGCCATGAAGCCACTCATTTTGTATTATCTTTAAGGCAATGCTAAAATCATTGCCTTTTAACATTTTAGTTCTCATTTTTTATGTACAGTAATAATTTAGATTAACCTGTTTTATTTTGTGCTGGTACACTTGTATATGTAAATTGTATATAATATAAATTACATATGTAAAAATTGTATCCATATAAATTGTATTCATTTTAACATTATATTTCTCATTTCTTACAGTCATAATTTAGATTGATCTGTTTTGTTGTGTACTACATTTACATATATTATATAGTATAAATTTTGTGTGTTTCATATATATGAATTTTATACATTTTAACATTTCATTTTAATCTTATATACATTCATGATTTAGATTGGTCTAAATTTTATTTTGTGTTACATTTCTTTATATATTAATTATACATAAACTATGCACACAATTTTGTAAAAGTTTGATTATTTTGGCGTTTCATTATATCTTTTATTTCCAGAAGTATTTGATATGTATCAATTTTGACTCACTGAATGTCTTTTTCATTGTCCGTCCTAAGTTCTGCTTCGTTTTTCTCTATTTCTATATATGTTCTGCTCATTTTTTTAAACAATGAATATGTCATAAATGTATTCATCTGTGAGAAGTTTTATATCCTAAAATAGGTGTTTGCCACATTTGCACCTGGAACTCTTATCAGATATAACACACGAGGTAACAGATACTCTTCTTCAGTAGTCATCTCAATATTGCACCCATGTTTTCCTGGTTTTGTGTCGCAAAAGGTAGTTTCAGCTATATTAGGCAATCTGTTCACATCCACACCATTCCTCATACCCTGGTATAATATTTTTCATTACAAATGCAGTTTAAGAGCTCTGCCTGGGTGTGCTTAGGCAAAAGTGATGTCTCCCCTGTGTAAAAGGCAATGATAGCTGTGATTTTCTTTTCTTTTTTTTTTTTTTTTTTTTTCTGGTGATAGCTGAACCTTGGCTGGGGGAATAAAGTTGAAGATATGTATGAAGTATTCTCCTCTGCAGAATGTTATAAATGAGTGTAGCTCTGTGTTCCTTCACACACAGGCATATACAGAGATGGATGCAAAGAAGACTGGCCGTTCTGATATTGAAAATTCCAGAGATATCATCTCACGCCAGTTAGAATGGCGATCATTAAAAAATCTGGAGACAGGCCTGGGAGCGGTGGCTCAAGCCTGTAATCCCAGCACTTTGGGAGGCCGAGGCGGGTGAATCACGAGGTCAAGAGATCGAGACCATCCTGGTCAACATGGTGAAACCCCGTCTCTCCTAAAAATACAAAAAATTAGCTGGGCACGGTGGCATTTGCCTGTAAGCCCATCTACTCAGGAGGCTGAGGCAGGAGAATTGCCTGAACCCAGGAGGCAGAGGTTGCGGTGAGCCGAGATCGCACCATTGCACTCCAGCCTGGGTAACAAGAGCGAAACTCCATCTCAAAAAAAAAAAAAAAAATCTGGAGACAACAGATGCTGGAGAGGGTGTGGAGAAACAGGAATACTTTTACACTGTTGGTGGGAGTGTAAATTAGTTCAACCATTGTGGAAGACAGTGTGGCGATTCCTCAAGGACCTAGAAATAGAAATTCCATTTGACCCAGCAATCCCATTACTGGGTACATATCCAAACGATTATAAATCATTCTACTATAAGGACACATGCACACGAATGTTCAATGTAGCACAGTTTACAATAGCAAAAACCTGGAACCAACCCAAATACCCATAGACAATAGACTGGACAGGAAAAATGTGGCACATATTCACCATGGAATATTATGCAGCCATCAAAAACTATGAGTTCATGTCCTTTGTAGGAACATGGATGAACCTGGAAACCATCATCCTCAGCAAACTGACACAAGAACAGAAAATCAAACACTGTGTGTTCTCACTCATAGGTGGGTGTTGAACAATGAGAACACATGGACACAGGGAGGGGAGCATCACGCACTGGGGTCTGTTGGGGGGAAATAGGGGATGGACAGTGGGGGGGTGGGGATTTGGGGAGAGATAGCATGGGGAGAAATGCCAGATACAGGTGAAGGGGAGGAAGGCAGGAAATCACACTGCCATGTGTGTACCTATGCAACAATCTTGCATGTTCTTCACATGTACCCCCAAACCTAAAATGCAATAAAACAAACAAACAAAAAGAAAATTTCAGTGGAAAGATTTTTTGTTTCAGATTCAAAATTCACGTGAGTGACTTCAGGGCTTATAAAAACCCTCTGGTCATTGACATGTTTTCATGCTTTTCATTAGCAAATAGCATCACCATGTTGAACCTGAGCTTCTACCACCTCCATTTCAGAGGTAATGACATTAAAAAGAGACACCATTAATACTTTCTCTTGGTCTGATACATAAGAACTGTGGGTGGAAAAACATAAATATACTTTTATAAAATGGACTGAAGCTCAGCAGATGTGCAGTAATGATAAATATGTCCTTTGTTGAGATGTTGCCTTAGGGTCAAAATCAATCTTGTAAATGATAAGATCAGGATAAGCTATTCACAGCACATTTGAATCCAGCCTCCTTTCACAGAAAACAGCTGGTTATAATACTTTTGAATTCTAGTTTAGAAGATTGGGAAAGAGAAAATGGATTGTTTCTCTATTTCCCCCTTGTGAATATAAATTACTCTATTATAAAGACACGTACACGTGTATATTCATTGCAGCACTATTCACAACAGCAAAGACATGGAATCAACCCGCTCCTCAATGAGAGAGTGGATAAAGAAAATGTGGTACATATACACCATGGAATACTATGCAGCCATGAAAAAGAACAAGATCATGTTCTTAGCAGGAACATGGATGGAGCTGGAGGCCATTGTCTTTAGCAAATTAATGTAGTAACAGAAAACCAAATAATATATTCTCACTTGTAAGTGGATGCTAAATAATGAGTACACATGGACAACACCTATGTAGAGGAGAACAACACACACTGGGGCCTAATGGAGGATGGAGGATGGGAGGAGGGAGAAGATTAGGAAAAATAATTAATGGGTACCAGGCTTAATAACTGAGTGACAAAATAATCTGTACAACAAATCCCCATAACACACGTTTACCTATATAACAAACCCGCAGATGTATCTCTAAACTTAAAAGTTAAAAAATATTTCCCCCTTGTTTAAACAACCCAGTAAATAACAAATTTATTTCAATAACTGAAGTTAATAAAACAGGTTCATTCCCTTGAAAGATTCAGACAGACTAAAGGGTGGGAGATGGCCAGTTGCCCAGAAATTGTTTCACGGTACCCCATGTTGAGTCTATTTCGATTATAGAAAAATCCAAACATGGCTAATGTTGCATTATTTCAAACTATTTTCTAATAGCAAAATAAGGTGGTGGGAGAGTATGATGAGTGTTATAATTTAAACAGGAACATTTCATCATCATGCAGTCATTAATTATGATCACCCAAACCTTTTTGAACATCTGCCTCCAATTCAGTGCCCAATTTAACCAGAGCCACCTCTGGTTACATAATTCTCGGCTTAAGCTGTAAATTGGGCATTAAATTGGCTTGGTTTGTACACATAAGCTGAAAACTGGGCACTGAGTTGGTTTGGTTTGTGCACATCTGGCTTGGTTTGTACACATAAGCCTTCTGGAAAATATTTTAAAAACTCTTGAAAGCTTGGGCAAATATCGTTGGGAAGAGGTAGGGACTTTTAAAAATTAAATTCTACCTTTTAACCAAAACAAATTTCTTCCACAATCTCCTCTGTGGCTGTGGGCCAAGAGCTTTTATATGGTTTGGCTTTTTGGGGAAAGGGTGAGTTAGACGTTTTTTGTGTGTAAAAATGAGCGTACTGTTTTTGTTTCTTATCCTTATTTTTTGTTGAAAGACAAAGAACTTTTGGCTTGTATTTTATGCAAATCTGATCTCTAACATTTGGTCATAAAGGAGGACCCCTCAATTGTCTAATAATGCATGTCACAGTGAACACATACACGGATTTATTGGAAAACACTATTTATTTGTAGATACTGTATTTGTGGAGCCCTTTTGTGTTTTTGGATGGAAGTATTACAAATTGGAGGGGCATTCTATCTACCAGTGTGGTGAAAACACTGATCTTCTAAAACCAGGCATACTGAAGACACACTTTCTCACAGCATTTAAGAAGTACGCAATTTATAATGTATACTTTTGAACCTTGGCTAGGGAAAATAAAGTTGAAGATATGTATGAAAGCTCTCCTTTGCAGAATATTATAAATGAGTGTAAAATGTATACATTTTATAATAAATTATTTTTTAATGCTTTCAAATTCTCTCACATACAGCATCTTGTGCCATTATCTCCTGCACATGTTGACACATGTTAAAGAATTATGACATCCTAGTAGGAAAGAAAGCGGTGAGCAAAGACAGACACTCACTTAGCTATCCAGAGTTTTACTATTGGTTCTCATGATCAGACCACGTTAAAAGATGCCTTCAATGTCTATACATTAACAATCATTTTCTAAAGTAATATATTTCCATATTTGCAATGGAAAGCTATTGCAAAGAAATAGAGACAATCTGCACTCACTCTGTAGCTCCGCTCCATGGTTCCTATCTCTACTTTCTTTTCCACTCTCCCCTTTTGAATATATCAGCTCTTGGAAATATTAATTCTTCATAATCAAAAAAATGTTTAAGCACATAGAATAATATATATGCTTATTAACATTAGAGATTTTCTAAGTGAGATTTCTGCCTATTGAGCAACATATTATTTTATCATTTTTTATAAGATAGAGATTGAAATGGTCAACCAAAGTGGAACAAAATACATCACAAAGTGAATCTCTTACATCTGTTTAGTTTCCTTTGTGTCTCTCAGGGCTTTGCAGCTCATTTCTTTTTGGTGTTGTATTCCGTTGCTGGAAGAACTGCAGTTTGTACATTTACCTGTTGAAGGACATTGGGGATGTGAATTCTACCTTAAGGTTTAAGGTCCAGCTACAGATATTCTTCCAAACATCAAGGTTTATGTATTTAGAATGTTCATCATTCCATATAAAGTCTCAAACCTGTTTCAGAAATGTTGACAGAGATCATTTTCAGCTTTAAGATGAAAACATGTGATAGAATATCGATTAATTTCCATAATTCATCATACTGCAGTGCTATTGTGTTTGCAGAATTGATTATACTATAAAGCCACAATAGAATGGTTTCCAGCATTTAATGGTAACTATTGAAAGAACAGAATGGTGTCATTAAGAATGGTTTAAGAATGATCTCCAGGCAACAATAATCTTTAGGTACTTCACTAATAATTTCACAGTGTGGACTGATATTTTGATGGTAAGAAAACTAGGAAGCCTGCATTATTTTCATACTTTACAGATCAATAATGCCTTATTGACATGTCAAAACCTAATATTGGTGGCAAAGTGACGATTGATCATTGACCAGAAACTTCCGGGGGACATCTCAAGGGTGATGGGGGAAAGGTATCACAAGAGATCATTTGTCCTGCAATGATGTTTCTTTGAATAAGTGGCTTTTGTTTAAAAGCTCAAGATGGCCGGGCACAGTGACTCACACCTGTAATCCCAGCACTTTTGGAGGCTGAGGTGAGCAGATCACGAGGTCAGGAGTTCAAGACCAGTCTTGTCAACATGGTGAAACCCCATCTTAACTAAAAATACAAAAAGAAATTAGCCAGGCATGGTGTTGTGCACCTGTAATCCCAGCTACTCGGGAGGCAGAGAGAGGCAGGAGTATCACTTGAACCCAGGAGGCAGAGGTTTCAGTGAGCCAAGATTGTGCCACGGTGCTCCAGCCTCAGTGACAGAGTAAGACTCCATCTCGGGGCAAAAAAAAAAGATAAGCCTTTTGTCAGTTTGAATCTCTGCCTTCTCTTACTACCAAACCAAATAGAAAACTATACATAATATTAAATATATATTATAGTGCATTATAATGAGAAAGCACTGGTTTCAGATTTGTCTCCACAGAACCACCCAGGACACGGGGCTTTGGAACACTTGTCCTATCCCAGATAGTAATCAAAGATTAGAGAGAAGGGTTAAGAACTGGTAATTCTGTAATTCCATGGCAATTCCAAAAAACTGTTCATAACTCAAACTGCATGAAAGCTCCTAGTCAATTTCAATCATTAAGAAATCCAAACAGGTCTAGATGTATTCTGATATTCTGACTTCTTTTAGCGGCTATAGATGTATGCTCATTTTAAGAGTATGTACTATTGACAACATCTTTCTACATTTATCCGTAAAACTTTAATATATCAACATAGATTAATTCCTTATTTTCTTTATTTCAAAGCCTATGCATTTTTCTCTCCATCTTTAAAAAGATTTACTTTTAAATTACTTCCTAGAATTCTTTAAATTGTGGCTTAGATCAACCAAGAAGAAAAAAAATTTCACTTATGACCATATAATTTTCAAACAGTAAATGGACAAAACCATTTTATCTAACCTCTCTCCCAAGGCAACAACCTATTCCAAAATCCTAGCAAACTCATAATTCTCAGGAAAACCAATTTCATTCAAAATTGATAGACTTTTTGTTTTTCATATTATTATTTTGAAATGTTAAGAGAAGTTTTAGCTTTACAGTAAAAATGAGTGGAAAATACAGAGTTTTCCCATATATCTGTTTTTGTTTTGAGACAGGATCTCACTATCACCCAGGCCAGAGTGCAATGGCATGATCATAGATCATAGCAGCCTCTAGCTCTTGGGCTCAGGTGATCCTCCTGCCTCAGACACCCAAGTAGTTGGGACTACAGGTGCATGACACCATGCTTGGCTAATTTGTTGGCTTTGTATATATATATATATATATATATATTTTGCTTTGTATTTTTTTGTAGATATGGGGTTTTGTCTTGTTGTCCATGGCTGGTCTGGAATTCCTGGTCTGAAGCCATCCAACCCTTTCAACCTCCCAAAGTTTTGGGATTACAGGCATGAGCCACCATGTCCGGCCACCTATACATCTCTTAACCCTACATATCCACAACCTCCCTCACTGTCAACATCCCCCATCAGAGTGGTACATTTTTTGTGATTGATGGACCTGCATGGGAACATCATTATCATCCAAAGTCCATAGTAGTTTATAGTAGGATTCATTATTGGTGTTGCACATTCTGGGGGTTTGGATAAATGTAGAATTGCATGTACCCTTCATAATAGCATCGCAAAGAATAGTTTCACCTCCCTAAAAATCCTGTTCTCCACCTATTCATCCCTTCCTCCCCCCACTTCCTGGGAACCACTATCTTCATAGTTCTCCAGAATGTTCCTATACAATATGCAGCCTTTCAGACTGGCTTCTTTCACTTAGTAACATGCATTTAGTTTCCTTTGTGTCTTTCAGGGCTTTGCAGCTCATTTCTTTTTGGTGTTGTATTCCACTGCTGGATGAACTGCAGTTTGTGCATTTACCCATTGAAGGACATTGGGGATGTGAATTCTACTTTAAGGTAAATATATAAAATTTGAACTAGATATATTCCCTGGAGCTTATGTATACTTGCCTTTTCCTTCTTTCATTGCTCAGCTACTAAGAAAAATACCAAGCTCATAATAAACTTGTGGTTTCCTTTCCTGTGTATAAACATATAAATCTGAAGCTTAAAAAAGAGGCTGTTTTCAGCCATCCTAATAATGAGCGTTTAATGATGTGTCGGTCAACTGTGATTCAAGACCTGAGTGATCTCTCAGTTCTTGTGAGAAGCTGCTGTTCAGCACTTTGGAATCTCTTCATAGGAGTGAGAATTACAGTTATATGGCTTTGAAAAGGAAATCGGTTAGGTATTATTGTTGTCATTGAATGTTTTACAGATTATCATCGATGTCCTGATTTTTGTCCATGCCTCCAAGAGTAAAGTATTAAAGAGGAACAAAATATAATCGGAATCAATGGAAACCTATAATTATCAATTCTGAATTTTTATGTCAATTTTGGAAATGTCTGCTAAGGAAGAAAATGGAGGTAAGCTAGGGCCAGCAGAACAGAAGTGTCTTTCTCAGTTGCCAGTCTTTGGGAATTGAGAAATATGTAACATAGAGATGGAAATATTTCTGAATTTTCATAAAATAATGAATGTACTGTCATCATTCATAGCCACAGGAAAAGCTTGGCAACCCAAGCAGAATAAGTAAAAAAAGAGCATTATAGCCAGTCCCTGCTTAATGAGGCTGAGAGATGAAAGCTACTCAATCATAGTATTTGACCACTCCACCTGGATTCTCTATATTAAAAAGGCATTTATCTAATAATCCATTGCAGGCTATTACCAGAAACTGAGAATGGTGTTATTGATGGAAAGAAGATGGAAACGTATCTAAGAAGCAATATTTCCTCATTGTAATAAACCTCACTGAAGGATCGATCTTTCAAGGAAAATTGTTGGTTTTGCATTTTGCACTGGGCTGTCAAGCTCAGTTATAGGCAGAATGATTTAGCCAAATAATCCAGCACTCAAAGTTAACGAAGTTGGAACATTTTTCTTTTATCAAGTGATTTTTACACAAAATAATAGCTTGACGATTGAAAGAAAAATTCATGTTATTAAAAACATGAGGGAATTACTCTGAGAAAATCCATTCCCCAATTGATACCTTACTCTAGAATGTATCAATATGTCTGATTAAGTCAGTTGCAATTGTTAAAATAATTCTGTTCTTTTTCTACTACCATAGAGAGGAAAGAAAAAACTCTATTAACTGGACTAATTCACAATATCTGTAGTTATTACTGGACTAGTAAGTGATTCTGAGGAAAATAAGCCCAGAATGTTTTAAAGTAACATTCTTAAAATGATAGAAAAGTAGAGAGGGAGATTGTAAAATACAAGGAAGGGTGAAAACTAGACATCTGGAATTAGGCTACCAATGTTGAAAAGTATTTTTGTTTGAATATCTATTGGTTTATGCCTATATACATGTTAAACATAGCATTCTTGGAGGCTGTGTTTAAAACATATGGAAATCTGCAACAATGCACAGAAACAGCTATCCACTGTCAGGTCTAAGTGAAAACACTTTTAGTGGCATCAACTCAAAATAGGAAATATCTGTTTCCATTATGCTCATGTTCTCTGAGTAAGACTGTGAACGTTACTGGATATTACATATGTTCACACCACAGACACATATGAATATATAATTACTTAATATAACAACATATGACATTACATAATATGTTAAAATTATCTTACACAATATTTATATATGTATACTTATACATTATATTATATAAAAATAAATATTATATAAACATTTAAATATATATTAATATGATATAGAAATATACTTATACACATAAATGTAAACACACATTATGTTATATGAATTATATATGTATACTTATACATAAATATCATATGTATAAATAAATATAACATATAAAAAATAAATATAAATGTAACATATAAATGATATTTATATTAATATATTATATTATACATAATATTTATATATAAGTAGACACAATACATATACACATTATGTTATATATAATATTTATATTATTTATGAGTATTCTTAATATTTATATATAATTATAAATATAATCCATATCCACATTATATTATATACAATATATTTATTAATATATGTTATATAATATTTTATGTTATATAATATCATATTGTCTAACACATTATAAGCATACAACATATATTATGTATTTATATATAACATTAATATATGATATTTAAATACATATTTTATAATATAAAAATATAATCATAGATTGTCAGTTTTATATAGATAGTATATATTATTATTTATGTTACATATTATGTTTTCTAATACACATATTTAATATATCTATTATACATTATAACCCTACCTACATTATTATAACATGTAATATGAGATTATATATAACTATAATCTCTATTATATATAATTATATATTACTCTCAAAGGAATACCATCACGTTTTTAATAAAATGGAATTTTCCTTCAGGGTTACACCAATCACCAAACTACTATTTTTGTATAAAAATTGTATAATCCATAGATTATACATAATCAGTTATATGGAGGTTATTTATGAATATTTTATATCCTGTTTTGGCAGTGGTATTTTTCTAGCATCTATATGGGAATTATTCATAATATTAAACATTTGAAACATGTAAAGAAAGCTTTATGTTAAGCACAATTAGCCAATTGCAAAAGACAGTCTGCAAGATTTCATCGATATGAAATTGATATGGAATGCATAGAATATGAAATTTCATTGATAAGAAATGCCAATCAGTAGTGACACAAAGGAGATTACTTTTTGCAAAGCTGGGTGCAGGGGCATGAAGAGCAGCTGCTAATAAGTGCAGAGTTTCTTTTGGGGTTAATGAAAATGTTGCGGAACAGGTATTATTGATGGTTGCACTCCCCCGTGAATATACTAAGAAAACACTGAATAGTACACGTTAAAGGATCAATTTTATAACACCTAACTATCTCAATTAAGGCTGATAAACAACATAATAGGACTTCTATTTTTCCTAGACACGGTACCAATGTGTTCAAATGGCTTCATTTAGTGGGCAGTCATTGAACAGCAGAGCCTGACTGACCAGAAAACCTTCCACATCCAACCTAGGTCCTTGCTACTGAAAGTGTGGTTCTGGAATCAGCAACAGCAGCCATTACTGGGAGTGAGTTTCTTTGTCAAACCTCAGGCCCTGAGTTAGAATCTGCATTTCTGCATAATCTCAAGGGGTTGGTAGGCACACTCATGCTGACATTTGGGAGGCACTGAGAGATACTCCATGTCATCCAAGAATAATTTTCAACGGACTGCACTGTTGCTTATAATGAGAACTCACTTGCTTTAGGCAGAAGTTTGACCTCAATTAATTGTCAAATAGAGACAGGACTGCAGAGCCTGTCTTTTGCCTTCATTTCCCAGGCCACATCTTTGTGTCACATTTCCACAGCTCAGCTCACCAAGAGGTGGTAGGTTGGCAACGGAGTGTGTAGTAAAATAAGTATTACTATGCCATAGGCACTACTTTCCTATAAAAATGTAATGTTACCCATATACCAGTATGTGTAGCCACATTTACTGTTAGAAATATGTGTCTTAAAAAATTGCCCATCAATCAACAAATGGATGAAGAAACTGGTTTATATATCCAATGGAATACTACTCAGCTGCAAAAAGAAATGAGTTAATGGCATTTGCAGCAACCTGGATGGGACTGGAGACTATTACTCTAAGTGAAGTAACTCAGAAATGGAAAACCAAACACGATATGTTCTCATTCATAAGTGGGAGCTAAGCTATGAGGATGTGAAGGCATAAGAATGATACAACGTACTTTGAGGACTGGGGAGAAAGGGTAGGAGGGCGGCAAGGGATAAATGACTACAAATTGGTTCCAGTGTATACAATTTCAGTGTATTGGGTGATGGGTACACCAAAATCTCACAAATCACTGCTAAAGAACACTCATGTAACCAAACACCACTTGTTCCCCAAAAACCTATAGAAATAAAAAATTTAAAGAAATATGGGTCTTAAAAAACACAATTATGGGAAAATTATTAAGAAGGCTACCCAATGAAATTAAAATATATGCCTTAATACATGTTATAATTTTAGTGGCTGCAGAGTATACACAAGCATGTACTTAAATGGGAATAAAATAATAATGGGACATATTAGTGGTCTCTATCTTGTGTACGTATGGAAATTTGGCAATGTTCAATACAAATCAGTCTCCATTACTCAGGGTTCTGCAGAACTGATATAATGTCTGTGACATTCTTTCATTCATAAAGATATTTGACCAACAAAACAAAACAAAAACCTAAGATGTGTAAAGACATTCCATAAATTACATCACGATCTGAAAATGGCTCCTATTGGGTTAACAAGATCACTTCATACCGAAGTTACTGTTTCTTTTGTGGAAAACCCTTTAAAAGATGGTGTTAAGTTAAACTTATAAATTTTCCTGCTAGTCTCACTAAGACTAGACTCTGACACAAGTCTTACCTTGTATATTTACTAATTTGGAGTGTGAACCGCTGTATTAAAATGTATTTTCTCAAAAATATGTGCCCTTGTTTCTCATTTCATTGTCCTGCTATTTGTTGTTTATTTTTCTCAGGTAATCTGTTGACTGGCCTTGACAAATAAGAAAAAAAGAAATAAACAGAGTGAGAAAAATTCGTAAGGCATATAAAATCACTACTTCTTCACCACTCTTTCTTCAATCTTTACCACCATGCAACCACGTTCTTTCATTCTAAGTGTTTCCTCTGCCACCATTTAATCCATGTTATTCTTAAGACCTGCTCACAGTTTTCCAAATGGCTTTTTAAAGTGAGTCTTCCATATATTATTCTTATAAACTCTAATTTTTAGGAAGTACCAGTTTATTTCTAAATACGGTAAATGTATGCTCATTGTGCATTCAAATATTGAAAGTCCCCAAATGCTCAGGCTGATAAAGCACTACATGTCATGTTGTCATCTCATTTATTCATGCTTTTAGAAATACAAATTGAGAACATATCAGCTAGGATGTCTGTTCCATGCTGAGAATAGAGACATGAATATAAAAGGCATATTCTTGTTTTTTGAGATGAAGTCTCACTCTGTCGCCCAGGCTGGCGTGCAGTGGCACAATTTTGGCTCACTGTAACGTCTACCTCCCGAGTTCAAGTGATTCTTGTACCTCAGTCTCCCAAGTAGCTGAGATTACAGGCATGCGCCAACATGCTTAGCTATTTTATTTTTTATTTTTATTAGAGATGAGGTTTCACTATATTGGCGAGGCTGGTCTCAAATTCCTCACCTCAGGTGATCTGCTCACCTTGGCCTCACAAAGTGCTGGGATTACAGATGTGAGCCACTGCACCCAGCTTATAAAAGGCATAATCTCTTTCACTTTTAAATGAGTCCAGATCAAAATATCTAAAGGTCTTTTTTGCAACATACATTAGCACAATGCTGTGATTTGAATGCTTGCATCCTTACAAAATCTATCTGTTAGAACTTAATGCCCAAGGTGATGGTATTAAGAAGTGAGACCTCTGGGAGGTGATTATTCTGTCCTCATGAATGGGGTTAGTACCTTCATAGAAAGGCTAACAGGACCTAGCTAGACTCTTTCTGCCCTTCCACCATCTACAATGTGAGAACACAGAATTTCTACAGCAGGAGGACACAGCAACAAGGCACCATCTTGGAAGCAGAGACCAACCCTCCACAGACACTGAATCTGCCAGCACCTTGATTTTGGACTTTCCAGTCTCCAGAACTGTAAGAAATAAATTTCCATTCTTAAAATTTGCTTAGCCTCAGGTATTTTGTTACAGCAGGCCAAAGGACTGAGACACAAAAATTTAACCTATTTGTCAAATAATCCAAATACACAGAATGCATAAAGAAAACTGTGAAAGTCTTCCAGATATCTTTCTATGCATCCAAAAGGTTTTGCAATATGACTTTGATTAATAATCTGTCCTGTTGTCAATGATGCTGTATGTCAGCACATGCAGAGAGATCTTGTTTTCTTTTATGGGATCATAATCTTAAAGATATATTTTATGCTATAATTTTAAATATTGCACAATTTGGTATGGGAATTGGAATTTCTATATTGATTGACACTCATAAATTTTTATTTTAGCTTCTGCATCTGTAAAGATGACACTGGTTTTCCTCATGGTGGTAGAGATGATAATGGAAGATGGAAAATTCCCAGAACTTAGGATAGTGAGAGAAACCAGATGTCTGGATAAAGCCATGTTTCTTGTGTACATATCTCCACGATTTTGTTGTCATTTATCTTGAAAGAATCCTAAAAGGAAGAGAACATAGAAAAGAGGGTGTGTGGCTGAGTCTATTGGGTCACACATGTAATTCCAGCACTTTGGGAGCCCGAGGCAGGCAGATCATGAGGTCAGAAGTTCGAGACCAGCCTGGCCAACATAATGAAACCTCATCTCTACTAAAAATACAAAAAATATTAACCAGGTGTTGTGCAACTTGTCTGTAATCCCAGCTACTTGGGAGGGTGAGGCAAGAGAATCGCTTGAACCCAGGAGGGAGAGGTTGCAGTGAGCCCACTGGGTGACAGACCAAGACTCCTTCTTGGAAAAAAAAAAAAAGAAAAGAGGGTGGTGTGTGTTTTTCCCCTCCCTGTGTTGTGTGAGGGAGAGCATCTGGAAAAAGAGCTAATGGATGCTGGTCATAATACCTAGATGATGGGTTGACAGGTGCAGCAAACCACCATGGCAGACGTTTACCTATGGAACAAACCTGCACACCCAGCACATGTACCCCAGAACTTGAGATAAAAATAAAAATTAAAAATAAATAAAAAGAAAAGAGGATGTGGATCAGGAGTCTAATTTCAGACATTCTCTGTAAGAAAAGTCATTAAATTGTATGTTCTCAGAAACCAATGAATTTTGACCCCTGATTCTATTTACACCAGGCAAAAACTTCATCTTTGGAATTTCTGAGTGATATTTGTTAACAAAACATCAACGACAAAATCTTCCTTAACTCGGCCTCAGGTTAAAGGGCATGTATTAGTCAATTTTCACACTTCCATAGAGACATACCCAAGACTGGGTAATTTATAAATAAAAGAGGTCTAATTGACTTGCAGTTCCACATGCTTAAGGAGGCCTTAGGAAAATTAAAGTCATGTTAGAAGGGAAAGAAGGCACATCTTACATGGCAGCAGGTGAGAGAAAGAGCACATGTGTCAGCGCAGGAAAAACTTATCATTTATAAAACCATCAGATCTCGTGAGAATTCACTCACTATCATGAGAACAATATGAGGGAAACTGCCTCCATAATCCAATCATTTCCCACCAGGTCTTTCCCCAAACACCTGAGGATTACAATGCAAGATGAGATTTGTGTGGGGACACAAAGTCTAACCATATCAGGTGTGCTTCCTGAAAAACACAGCCAAGTAATCCTTGGGTAGAGGGAGGGTGAGAATTTGAGGAACAACTCAAAGATTAGGATATTAGTATAATAAAGTACTCTGCACTATAAGCTTTCTATAAGCATACTAAGGGATTGTTATTTGTGTACATTAAAAATGATTTTTTATTTTAGGGATATACATACCCATTAAAATCCATTTATTCAAATCCCAGAATAAAAGTTTGGCATTATCTGCAAGATTTAAAATAAAAGTGTCACTGTAGAAATTCCCAAGGATTTCAAAACCAGCATCAGTTTTTTGGTATATGACTGCTCCCAGTATAACCATAATTTGACCTAAATTTTGCTTCTTTCCAAGCATTCTGGTATCACTCATGAGTTTTGCTTGCTGTCTTGTCTTACCAGTTACATTATCCCTTGGTATAAATGGTAACTGGCGGACTATGTCATTGCTTTCTCTCATGGTACTTTGCTTACCAAGCTGAAGATATTCAGGGTGTATTGCCCAGTGGACAATGAAGAGACAGTGGCTGGGCTGTTTTTGGAAGTAGGATCCCTAAAATTTGACATCTCATTCTCAATGCCATCCACGTCCAACCAGACTTGAATTTCAGGATATTTCTGCAGATGTCTCACAAATTAAGTCACTGGATCATTTTTTGTTTCTTAATGCATCCTCCTTTGATCTCACATTTAGAAATTCTATTTGAGATCTTGCTTTTTCTGGTTATTCTACCTTGGCCATATTTCTAATGAGCAAATTCAACAGGGCTATGCAAGGAACATTTTTCAATGCCAAATTAAATTCTGAAATGTATTTAATATTCATACTGTGATTTTAGGTCACATCATGTTAAACATGACGAGCTGTCTTGTGGTAGTAGCTTTTACTTAAACATGTGGGTGCATTATTGAATACTCAAGTATTCTATGCAAAAACATATCAAGCTTCTTCTTTTTCTGTGTTCCCACTCTACTGGAGAATAGAAATAATGGAGCCAGGTTGTAATTCTTTTTCTGTCAGCCTTTTGTAGTAAACCATGAACTCCTCAAGGGCAAAGACCCTTTATTGCTCATTTCTGGAATTCCATTTTCAGCAGACAGCCTTGTAAGAGGAATATAGTTAATATACATTGAATACATGAAGGAAAGAAAATGGGAGGGAGACAGGGACAGAGAAGGAGGAAAGAAGAGGTGGGAGAAGAGATGGACGACCTGTTTATAGACCGATGCCAAGCAAATTAAGACACATAGCTCAAGTGTTTCATTTTTCCAAAGACCTATAATTGATCTTATTGAAAGAAGTTTTCCATTTCTTAGCCACTGAAGCCTGAGAATATCTTCATATTGTTTATGTCCACTCATCTGATGAATCTCTTCTTTCTGCAAGCCCTTTAAAAAGAATCATTTATTTTTAGAAGGGGTGGGTGAAGCTCGTGGAGCTGGAGGGAGATTCCTAAACAGGAGTGTCTCTAGCTCCCAGGCTTGTAGAGTTCATAATTCCCTTCAAGGCTGTGAAATTTGTCATCTATATGCCTGGTGTGAGCTCAATGAGACCCAGATAACACACATTGTCACCCTGGGTCACACTTTACGTGGTATTTTGTTTGGCTTTTTATGGCTCTGGTATGTTGGGAGACTGAAGTACACCTTGGAATTCTGTCTTTCTACTCGCCTATCCATTGTAAGGTGAGGACATGTGGCAAGAAGCTTCTCACCTCTCATCCAGGATGTCTTCAGCCGGAGAATTATAGGTGGATGCCTAACGTTTGCATGGCTGGTTAGCTCTGTTTATTCTTGCTCATTGAAGAAAATGCAACCTTTCTCATCCTTATTTTTCTTTTCTCCATTGATCCCTAGAGCTGAAATCTATTTATTCAAACTGAATTCATAGATCTATCTAACAATAACATCTCATCATTAGGAGACAAGAATTATTATTAGTCAGTATTTGCCAGAGATATAGAACCAAGTAGGAAATGGATGGATGGATAGATAGACAGATAGATAGAGTAAATGACAGGTAAATAGATTTGATTGATAGATCAGTAGATGAGATAGATGGATAGAGGGATCGTTGGATTGATGGATGGATAAGATAGAAAGACAGATGATAGATTAGAGATTATAGATTGATATAATGACTAGATAGGTAGCTAGATAGTGAGAGAGATTTGATAGATCAGTAGATAGTATGGATAGATGGATAAGATAGAAAGAAAGATGATAATAGATGAGATAGATAATAGATGATAGATAGATGTAGATATATATATATAGATAGATAGATAGATGAAAGATAGATTTGATATATCAACAGATGGGATGGGTAGATGTATGGATAAGCCAGCAAGGCAGACGATATATATATATGGGATACATGAGAGATATGATGGATGATAGATAGATCAATGATCAATAGATAGAGACACACATACATACATTTATTAAAAGGCCTTGGTTCATGTGATTAGGGAAGCTGTTAAGTTCAAAATCTACAAGGTGGGATGAGATCCAAGCTGGCTGATCACTAACAGCTCGGGATTGTAGCTCCCAGTGAAAGCTCAGAAAACGTGAGGACGCCACACTTTCAGAGGAATTTTCGTCACTCACGGACCAGAAGATTCCCAGTGGAGGAGCCCCGAGGGTCACCAGCGCGACTTCTGTGGCTGGTGCAGCGGTTTTGTCGTCGCCTCGGTGCTGCAGCTCTTCGTGCACAATAAACCGGACTGGTTCCCCTACTGACTGGTGTTTGGAGCTCCGGGAAGGCAGAGCCGCTTGTTGCAGACTCAAGAAGGAAGCCAGACCGGAGATTCCCAGGCAGAAGAGCACCATCAGTCTTATCGCTGCTGTTTTGGCCGGCGCAGAGAGTTGCTTGGATTCCAGCACTGGGAATCAATAAATTGTACATCCACTCAGGAACCTAATCAGAAAGTCGGTAATTGTAAAGACAACAGATGGATAAATTCATGATAAAGCGAAAAAAAACAGCCTAAAAAGGCCGAGAATACCCAAAATCAGAACCCCTCTCCCTCTACAGGGGATTGCAATTCCTCATCAGCAACGGAACAAGCCCTGATGGAAAAGGACTGTGTTCCATTATCTGAAGTAGGCTTCAAAAGGTGGATGATAAAAAATTTTTGGGAGTTGAAAGAACTTGTTCTAACCCAATGTAAAGAAACTAAGAACTTTGAAAAAAGGTTTGACGAAATGTTAAAAAGAATGGACAATATAGAGAGGAATATAAATGAACTAATGGAGTTGAAAAATACAACATGAGAACTTAGTGAAATATGCACAAGTTTGAATAGCCGAATTGATCAAGCAGAAGAAAGGATATCAGAGGTCGAAGACCAACTTAATGAAATAAAATGAGAAGACAAGAATAGAGAAAAAAGGATAAAAAGGAATGAGCAAAGTCTCCAAGAATTATGGGACTATGTGAAAAGACCTAATCTACGTTTGATAGGTGTACCTGAATGTGATGGAGAGAATGAATCCAAGCTGGAAAATACTCTTCAGGATATTATCCAGGAGAATTTTCCCAATCTAGCAAAGCAGGACACTATTCAACCTCAGGTAATACAGAGAACACCACAAAGATATTCCTTAAGAAGAGCAACCCCAAGGCACATAATCGTTAGATTCACCAGGGTTGAAACGAAGGAGAAAATACTAAGGGCAGCCAGAGAGAAAGGTCAGGTTACCCACAAAGGGAAGCCTATCAGACTTACAGCAGATCTCTCAGCAGAAACCCTACAAGCCAGAAGAGAGTGGGGGCCGATATTTAACATCCTTAAAGAACAGAACTTTCAGCCCAGAATTTCATATTCTGCCAAACTAAGCTTCACAATTGAAGGAAAAATAAAATCTTTTATGAACAAGCAAGTACTCAGAGATTTTATTACCACCAGGCCTGCTTTACAAAAACTTCTGAAAGAAGCATTACACACAGAAAGGAACAACCAGTATTAGCCTTTCTAAAAATATACCAAAAAGTAAAGAGCATCAACATAAAGAAGAATTTACATCAACCAATGGATAAAATAGCCAGTTAACATCAAATGGCAGTAATCCTAAATTTAAATCGACTAAATCCCCCAATCAAAAGATACAGCCAAAACCTAACAGTATACTACATCCAGACCCATTTTATATCCAAAGATACACAAAGACTCAAAACAAAGGGTTGGAGAAAGATTTACCAACCAAATGGAGAGCAAAAATAAATAAATAAACAAAAAGGAGTTGCAATTCATGCATTTGATAAAACAGATTTCAAAGCAACAAAGACAGAGTGGTATAAGGATCAATGCATTCTAACACCCAGATACATAAGACCCATAAAGAGATTTAGACTCAACGAGACAGAAAATTAATAAGGATATCCAGAATTTGAACTCAGATCTGGAACAAGTAAACTTAATAAGTACTTATAGAGCTCTCCACTTTAGATACATAAAATATACATTCTCAACTTTAAATACACAAAATATTGATCAGCCATTATTAATACCCATTCGTAGAATATAGCAATATTTCTGTTCTCTCTCCCTCTTTTTCCTTCCTCTCTTTTCCTCTCCTTCTTAAAAAAAAAAAAAAAAAAAAGAACCAGTGCTCAGCACGAGAGCTGAGTGAGCCCTCACCCGACTGTGCATGTACGCATGTAGTGCACACAGAGTACGCAACACACAGCAGGCGTGTGCCAGCATGCACACACAGTATACAGAGCACACATGCATACACATGCACAGCACACACAGACACAGAGAAAAAAAAAAATCTACAAGGTGGTTCAGAAACTGGGAGACTAAGTTGAGCCAATGTTGCAAATAGAGTCCCAGAGTCTTGCTGGCAGAATTCATTCATGTTCTGGGTAGGCCAGTCTTTTGTTCTATTCAGGCCTTCAGCTGAGTTGATGAGGATCACCCACATTATTGAGAGCGTGATGGTTAATATGGAGTGTCACCTTGATTGGATCAAAGGATGCAAAGTATTTTTCCTGGGCGTGACTGTGGGGGTGTTGCCAAAAGAAATTAACATTTGAGTTGGTAGACTAGGAGAGGCAGATCCATGCTCAATCTGGATGGGTACCATCTAATCAGCTGCCAGCATGGCTAAGATGAAAGCAGGCAGAGGAATGTGGAAGGACTAGACTCGCTGAGTCTTCTAACCTCCATCTTTCTCCCGTGCTGATTGCTTCCTGTCCTGGAACATTAGACTCCAAGTTTTTCAGCTTTTGGACTTTTGAACCCACACCATTAGTTTACCAGGAGCTTTTGAGCCTTCAGCCACAGACTAAAGGTTGCACTGTCAGCTTCCCTAATTTTGAGGTTTTGGGACTTGGACTGGCTTCTTTGCTCCTCAGCTTGCAGATGGCCTATTGTGGGATTTCACCTTAGTCAATACTTCTTAATAAATTCCCTTTCATATATACATCTATCTTATTAGTTTTGTCCCTGTACAGAACCCTGACTAACACAGAGGGCAATCTGCTTTATTCAAAATCCAAAAGTAAATTAATAATAAAAGGATATTATCAATAACTTTATGGCAAAAATTTTGACTACAAAGATGGAATGGAAAATCTCCTTGAAACGCACCAACTACCAAAGCTCAATCAAGAAAAAATAGATATCTGAAATAGTCCTATGTCTATTAAACAAATAGAATATGTAGCTAAAAACCTTCTTACCAAAAATAAACAAAAGCAATAAGACAAGCCAAAAACCGAACCAAACCTATAAACAGTGTAAGATTTATTCATTGATAAATTATACTAAGCATTTAAGGAAAACAATGCCTATTGTATGCTAATTCTACCAGAAAACCAAAGAGGAGAAAATGTTTCAGGATTCATTTTATGTATAAAGCACAATGAAGTGCTTTTTAAGTTTTTGCTAGTGTCCTTGTCTACAATTTTGTTCAATTTGTTGTTTAAGTTTGAATCTTGTCTTGTACATTCTGAAATGTTAGAGTCCTTTTTGAGAAAAGAAAGACAAAGGCAGTATAGTAAAAATACAGAGAGTCAGTTCCTTCATGAACACAGATACAAAAATTATAAACAAAATTTAGCATACATATGTAAATATTTAGTAAATTGTATATTATAAATGCATGTAATTTGTCATGTTAATTTTATCTCAATAAACCCGTCCAAAATTGAAATCAAATAGAATAAAATAAAAATACTGTTTTTATTGGCTCTGACATACAAAATGCAAGTCAGTTTATTTCATTTCTCATCATTATTTTTTTTCTAATTTTCATTATGGTAAAATATACACAATATACATTTTACCATCTTAGGTATTTTTAAGTATATGGTTCAGTGGTATTGAATACATTCATAATATTGTGCAATCATCACCACCACTCATCTACGTTACTCTTTTCATCTTCTAAAACTGAAACTTTATATTAATTAATGCCAACTTCCCATTTCCCTCCACATAGCACCTGGAAATCACTCCTCTATTTTCTGTCTCTATAATTTTGACTACTTTAGCTATCTCTTGTAAGTAGAATAACACAGTATTTGTCTTTTTGTAACTAGCTTATATCACTTAACATAATATTCTCAAGGTTCATTCATATTGCAGCATGTGTCAGAATTTCTTTCCTTTTTAAGGCTGAATAATATTCCTTTGTATGTTGTATTAATCCATTCTCATACTGCTATGAAGAAATACCTGAGACTGGGTAATTTACACAGAAAAAGAGGTTTAATGGACTCACAGTTCTGCATGTCTGGGAGGCCTCAGGAAACTTATAATCATGACGGAAGGCATTTTCTTCACAGGGTGGCAGGAGAGAGAATGAGTGCTGAGCAAAGGGGGAAGCCTCTTATAAAATCATCAGGTCTCATGATAAACCACTTACTATCATGAGAATAGCATGGCGGAAACCACTCCTATGATTCAATTATCTTCACCTGGTCCCAACTTTGACACATGGGGATTATTACAATTCAAGGTGAGATTTGGGTGGGGACACAGAGCCAAACCATATCATATGTATATATTGCATTTTGCTTATCCACTCATCAGATGATAAACACTTAGATGATTTTCACAATTTAGCTATTGTGAATAATGCTGTTATGAACATAAGTGCATAAATACCTCCTCAAGTCCTTGCTTTCAACTCTATTGGGCATATATCCAGAAGAGGAATTATTGGATCATATGGTAATTCTATTTCTAAATTTTTGAGGATCCACCATACTGTTTTCTACAGTCACTGTATTATTTTACATTCCTACCAACAGTTTACAAGAGTTCCAATTTCTCTACATCCTTAGCAACATTTGTTATTTTTTACTTTTTTTTTTACAGTAGTTATTCTAATGGCTGTGAAGTGGTATCTCATTGTGGTTTTGATTTGCATTTTTCTGATGATTAGAGATATTGAGCATCTTTTCATGTGCTTTTCGGCCATTTGTATATCTTCGTTACAGAATATATGTTCAAATCCTTTGCTCATTTTTGAATAGGTTTTGTTGCTGAGTTTTAAGAGTTCTCTGTATATTCTGAATATTAATCTCATGACATATATAATTTGCAAATATTTTATCTCATCCCATGAGTTCAGTCTTTTTGCCCTGCTGATATTGTCTTTTGATGCAGTTTCTGTTTTGTTTTTGAGATGGAGTCGCCCTCTGCTGCTGAGGCTGGAGTTCAGTGGCATGATTTCATCTCACTGCAACCTCCCCCTCCTGGGGTCAAGCAATTTTCCTGCCAAAGCCTTCTGATAAGGTGGGATTAGAGGCACTTGCCATCATGCCCAGGTAAGTTTTGTATTTTTAGTAGAGATGGGGTTTCACCATGTTGACCAGGCTGATCTCGAACTTCTGATCTCAGGTGATTCACCTGCCTTGGCCTCCCAAAGTGCTGGGATTTCAGGCATCAGCCACCGCACCCAGCCAAAAGAAATTTATGCACAATTAAAAAAAGCTTGTGAAGTCCAATTTGTCTATTTTTTCTATTGTTACCTATGTCTTTGGTGTCATATGTAAGAAATCATGACCAAATCCAGTGTTGTGGAGCTTTTTCCCCTGTGTTTTCTATTAAGAGTTTTATAGTTTTAGTTCTTACATTTAAATCTTTGTCTCATTATTCTTCAAATGGAAAATGTACTTACTATTGTTCTTTTTATGTTGACGATGTTGACACTTTTAACCGAAGAAGCTATTCCACAATCTTATGAATGTTTGACTAGTCTTGTTCGTTTAGGCATACCACATAGGTTTCCAACCTTAGTCAGTTTTCTTAACTGAGTGCATATTGAGTGCATATGGATGTTACATTTTGTAAAAGCATTTCCACAGCTCCTTCACATAAATTAGCTCACTCAATCCTAGTATCCACCCAAGCAATTCTTAAATAAATTCAAATGAATTAAACAACATTAGAGGTGAGAAATAAAGTCTGAGTGGGTCATGGAAGGCTTTTCCCAGACCACAAATCTAGTAAATATGAAACTGGAGGATAATAAGATGGGATTTGAGAATCTCTACATGCCTGCCCAGTGTTTACCCTTTTATGCGTCATTAGTACTTATGCTTTTATATATTTTATAGATAATTAGGTGATAGGCATGGGATTTTTAGGTATACTAAAAGTAGAATCTCTGCATGGTTCATGTGTTTGAACTTGAAACAATTTATTTAATAAACGAATTAAACAATTTCAAAAGAAGCTCTAAAATTTGAAAAGTAGACTCACAAAATATTGTAGGCTCAAGAAAAGAAAACTAAGGAGAACATGAGAATTTTTGCTCAATCTCTTACAGTGCGATTAGGAAAAAAAGACCTAACATGCTGTGAAAAAGAGAATGTGTTTTGAGCACTATTTTACTGATTCCTCATACTGGATAATTTTTGTTTTGTTTTGCTTTTCTTACATTCCATCTGTTAAAGTCTTAAATATTAAGGGTATACATTTTATTTATTTTAACCTCTTAAAATTTTTGTGGGTGCAAAAATCAAATCAAAATGGATTAAAGGGTATGGAATTTAGATATTGGAATAAACTGGTATACTCAAATACACTGTAGCATATTTAATGTAAAGTTTTTAGGATGTGGTTCCACATCCTGAAAAAAAATCCATTGATAGGCTTCTGTTTTCCTATTTCAATAAAGCCATGAAGTAGTTCTGAAAAATTTTAAATAAATAAAGGTGAACACTGAAAGATTTTATCTAAAACTGTCCTTGTCCATTAACAGTCACTGTTGTATTTTCTTAGTGGCCATTTCAAAATTTAAAATCAGTTGATTATTATTTTTTGATGTTGTATTAACACGATTAAAATAGAATCATTATATTTTCCTTTATGTTGTAATTTTCATGATAAAATTCTGAAATACCAACCCAGGGGTCATTCTAAAATATTTTTAATATGATCTTAAGTCCCAGGTATAAATTACAAACTTCCTAAAAAGTAGAACAATCTCACTCAACTAAACAACATTGTCTTTAAAAAGTTTAAGACAATTTAGATTGAAATTCCTAATGGAAGATTTTCCAGCAGAAGTCAGTTAAATTTTATTGTCTATATTATCATTTTTATAGAAGTTGGAAAACCTCTAGAGAAGTGAATTAAAGTTGATCTTTTTTCTTGTAATAAAATAAAGAACATCCTATTTTACCTAAGGGGATGTCTTCAAAATGACTTTTAAAGTAAAACTCGTAAAAGTTTTAAAAAAGTAAAGAAATCTAGGGAGATTGTCTACATAATTCAATCTCTCTTTCCCTCCCTGCTTCCCTCTCTCCCTCCTTCTTCTCTCCCTCTCTATTTTTCTTTGCTGCACTCTTTTTCCCCAGAAATTATATACCAACACAGCTTAGTAAATTTTGGACCTTTTTGTTCACCTGGGCTCTTCTCTTCTGGAAAGAACAGTGTCATGCATCCCTTTCCATTAGCCCTGGTGAGGTAATCTGCAGTTAGCAAGATGTAAGTTCACTTCCTAACATGGCAATACAAACAATTCTTCAGTATCATTCTTTGCACATGATGGTCTAAATCTCACAACCTTATTCCTGAGTGAGTTCAAATTCACTATTCACATAGTATTTTTCTAAACAGCTAAAAAAACCCAGTAATTCATGGGCTCTGCTCTGGCAGAGCTAAAATGGAAATGTGGATTATAGCCATCATTTTCAGGTTCAGAGCTGGCTGTGTAATAGAGATTGATTTGTAAGTGTCCATTTCCGTAGTCATGGCCAATAGGTAGCGTTTCATTTTGTCTTTCCCCAAATAGCTGTTCTCACAGCCACAGAAACATATGAGCCCATTAGTGTCTCAAATGCTTTATAATAATTGGCTTATTTGAGTCTCCCTTGAAAATGTTCCCCTAATATGATTTTTCTCTCCAGTCATGATTGAATATATTTTTTTTAACCAGCTGGGCTATGTTTGGTGGTTGTCTAGATTAATTGATATCCATAAGTTAAGGGAATAAATATTAACATACTCCGGGTTATTCATAAAAAGATACTGAGTAGGTTATATGATTCATTGTGTTACCTTTTTAGTGGTTTGTGAAGTTTGTGTTCTTGGCTTAAATAATTACAGTGTAAAACAGATACAAATTAACACTGCATTTGCCTAATTTGCCTGGGGTCTACACTGCATCTCTTGCTAGTGAGGAGAGGATGGATGCACGTGATATAGATCAATCATACAACTGACCACCATACATAATATATTTTCTTCCCAATTTTTCCATCTTCTCACCCTGATGATTATCTTCACGAGGTTTTGTGAGCCCAGTGGTTGTGTTTCTGTGTTTATTGTCTTGTATTTCCTTTTATCAGATTTCTCCCCAAATATAAACTTTGGGTATCTGCCTTTCCATTCATGTAACCATTGAGTTAGTACTTGGTATGCAGTGGGTACACAGTATATGTTGGTTGGATTAAAAAAAAACAATCCAAAGTACCAGAGCTAGTTCCCTCTATGTCAGACTAGATAAAATCATTTGAACTAATACTGCATAATGGAAAAAACTCCTGTAATAAAAATAGGCCACAGAGAAGAAAATGTGTTTGTGTGTACATATGTGTGTACATGTGTGTAAAAGAGATTTAATATAAATATGATATATACATATATGTACTTATACATACAAATACAACATACATATGCATGCATGTATATATACCTCTATATAGCCATATATATGTAGGTTGTATTACATATTGGAGAAAGATGTATAGGAAATATAAAAATCTATAATATAGAGGATAGATAGTTTAAACTATCTATCTGTCTATCTCTCTATCTATCTATCTGTTTATCTATCTATCTATCTATCTATATTTGTTTGTTCATTGTTATTGCAGGGAGTTGTTAGTTGTTACCAAAACATTGACAAATTTCATGAACACAGAAAGTGGCTAGAAGGAATAAAGTAGAATAAGTAACCTCAAAGGACCAAATGCTACCATATGCACAGACATTATAATAACATTAAATGACAGTTCACTGAAAATGGAAATAGTAGAAAACCTTTTTTGTCTTCCAGGCTTTGCAATCAAAGGGGAAGAACATTTTAAACAGTCTGACACAAACTCATTTTTCTATTTCTATGAAATACCTCTTAGGTAATTCAGCACAGTTTAAATTTCCATTTTATTTACATTATTCTTTGGAATGTTGAGAGGCAGGCTTTATCTTAGATGGTTCCTAGAATAAACAAGTAAATTCCCATATGCCTCAGTCCTTAATCAAATCCACATTTATTGGGAATAATAGAGAATGAAAAGAAAACAGGACATTTAGTACCAGTTTTCAAAATATTTCACTAATCATCTATATTTTTATATTTAAATGATTCTAGAATATCCAAATGACCAAGACAGAATCTTGCTGGACACAGGAACTCTATCTGTTTTCTTGTTGCAGCAACTACGGAATGTGACACCATGCAGACCAAGAATAAATGTTTTAATATACACACACACATGTTCCAGTGCATGGGATGTAGGTAGAAATCATGGATATGAATTCAAAGTCATTCATTTTTTAACTGAAATCAGTATTTTGAAGACATGTGTGCACCACTGATATGGCTTGACTGTGTCCTTACTTAAATCTCATCTTGAATTGTAGTTCCCATAATCCTCATGTGTTGTGGGAGGGACCCAGTGGGAGGTAATTGAATTATGAAGGCAGTTACCCCCACACTGCTGTTCTCATGATATTGAGTGAGTTCTCCAAGATCTGATGGTTTTATAAGGGGCTATTTCCCCTCTGGCTCAACACTTCTCCTTCCTGCCACCTTGTAAGACACGCCTTTGTTCCCCCTTTGCCTTCCACCATGATTGTGAGGCCTCTCCAGCCATGTGGAACTGTGAGTCCATTAAACCTTTTTTTAAAAAATAAATTACTCAGCCTTGGGTATTTCTTCATAGCAGTATGAAAATGGACTAAGACAACCACCATGTTCATGGCAGCATTATTCATAACAGCAAAAATTTGGAAACAACCTAGAAGTCCATTGACATACAGATGAATCAAGGAAGTGTGTATACATATTTATATATGTCCTGGAATATTATTCAACCTTGAAAAAGAAGGAAATCTTATCATTTTTAACAACATAGATGGACCTGAGGGATGTTATGCTTAGTGAGATGGGCCAGGCATAGAAAGACAAATTCTGTATGATCTTATTGATTCATTTATATGTGGAATCAAAAATAGTCAGACTCATAGAAGCAGAGCACTAATGTTGGTTACCTAGTGGATGGGGAGGGAGAAATGGGGAGGTAATGGTCAAAGGGTACAAACTTTCAGTCATGCAAAGTAAATTAATTCTAGAGATCTGCTCTCCAGTATAGTGCCTAGGACAAACAATACCATATTTTATAGGTGAAATTTACCAAAAGAGTAGATCTCATGTTAAATGTTCATATCATGTGCGCACGCGCGCACACACACACACACACACACACACACACACACACACACAGACATAAAGTAATAATAATAAAGGGAGTGGGAGGAAACTTTGGGAGATAATTGATTAATATATTTAGAACCTTGATAGTGGTGATGGTTTCAGGAATGTACACTTATCCCCAAACTCATCAAGTTGTATTTGTTAAGTATGTATAGCTTTCAGCATTTCAATTATAGTTCATAGAATAAAATGGTTAAAAAACCCACAAAGTTATTCATCTTTTAAAAAATGACTTTTTTTTTCCTGCTAATTTTCCCCTTTGCATGCAGTAGAATATGCATGTGATAGTGACAAACCATTTTTCAGCAACTAAACAAGGACACCTGTCCTGGGGATGAGGAAACAGGATAGAAGATTGGTTTATTCTGGAAAATTCCGACTGAATCCAGAGAACAGAACTTTCACTCTCTCAAAACACCCATCTGTTCAGTCATTTATATGCAAGAAGTAAAAGTTTCATCTTGGGCAAAATACGGTTGTTCAGTCCATGGAGACACATAAAAGCTAATCACATTTTTTATTAGTGATAAAGAAAAAAAAGCAATGTTTGTTAAGAGAACAAAAGGCTCAAAGCATAAGCAACACAAACAAGGGTAACTCAGAAAGGATTAGGTGAAGAATTAAGACCAAACAGGACCGGAGAACTATTTGAGCCGCAATAGTTAACTCTGTTTTTGTGTATCTAGTCAACAGATACATCATTACTCAGAAATGGAAATTGATTCCAGAAGAATGTCTTTTATGCTTTTGTTTTTTAAGTGTATATTTAAAGATTTTTAGTAATGTCTATAAAAGGCCATTGTGTGGCAGACCAGCTCTCACTAACAGCTGAACAAGCAGGCCTCCATAATGACTGTTTCAACACTGACAGAATGGTGACATTAAATATTAAAACCTGAAATAGCCAGCACACTTATACAAAGGCTTGACTGTAACGAAAGCCCACCAAGAGTTTTGGCTAGGCCTCTCCTGGACCTTGAAGCATGACAAGAAAATGAAGGAACTTTTAACAGGATCCATTTAGGATTAAATAAGTTTTGTTGGGGGTCAGAAGTAACTCCCCAGACCTCCACAAACAAGTTTTATTGAGGGGTCTAAAAGAACTCCCCAAACCTCTATGATTTAGCATGAGACAAGGGAAATCACCCCTGGCATCCAGACTCATCTAGATCAGTACATTTACTAAGGCTCCAGAGGAAGGTCTTCAGGACTCAGATCTTAGTTAGAGATTAGAAGTTAATCACTTATGTCTTTAGCTGAATGCACACTTACACGTAGACATGTAGCTTAGAAGGTATATAAGCTTGGAAAATTTTGTAATTTGAGTTTGCCTGGAGATATTTTCCAGGTCTGCTCCCTATACCCAGTTACAGAAGCAAACTCTCTTTCCCAGTTGATCTGCATCTCACTGTTGGGCCACGAGAATAAGCAGCCTGACCCGCAGTTCAATCCAGGAACAATAGCTTCTGTGACTTTTAACACACCATTTTTTGTCATCCTATTTGAGAATACTTTCAGGTATTGTGACATTCTTGGCAAACTTTGCATTTGGCAAATAATTAGCCCAAGAATGTGTATACTAAGAATACCTTTGTTATCCATAGGGGTTGTCAGCAAAACAGTAATACTCACCAACTTTTTATTTTCTAATGAGAAAAAGGTATTTTTATTTTCCCGAACTTTGAAGATGTCCCTTCTATACTGAAATGATCATTTTTATTTAAGGATTTTCCTTATCAAAATTTCATCACGAGTTTTCTAATACATTTTGAATTGAAAAAAGAGGCATTATGACTCCACAAGCTCTTTGACTTAACATTTCCTAAGGGTTGATTGACTGGTCTCTTGTTGCCTTTTTCCTAAAGTACATGGCTCTCTCTCTTTACTCCACAATAATTTGAGAAAGAATATCAATTTCTGTTCTTGTCCCACCAATTTTAAATTATGTAACTCCTTGGGACAAGTCTCCAAAGTAGTTGAATCATTCCTGAGAACCTTCATTGTTCACTAGAAATGAGAGTGCCAGTGACCTGCAAGAATCTTACTGTAAATGAATACAGGTAAAATTTGAGATTATTGGCTTCTAAAATTGCACCAACAATGTAAATGTCTAACTGAAGAAAGTAATACTCTTTCGAAGGTTCCTGATTCCATCTACAGATGATATAATTATTGGGTGTCGGGAAACCTTCATGGTTTCCCTCACAGTGACTAAGGTAGATTTGAAAACCTAAATTTATGTGTGCATTTGCTAACTAAATATTTTGATATAAATCATATCCAATGCTATTTACTTTGCTACATATCTGATTTTAATAATGAAAAAAAGAAAAGAAATTCATTCTAAAATACCGTGTGTTAATAACATTTCCATCTGCGTTAAGTTCACTGAATAGTTTCCTTATTTATGCATGCCTTCCTTTTAGAAATGGGTAAGAGATGACAATTTTGTTTAAAGTAAAGGGAAGAAAGGCATCTGTTTAGCTTTACCTTTGTTTGTTAAATTCAGTGAATATATAACTGAATGTATGAGATCAGAACATACACCACACCACGGTTGGGAGTTAATCCTCCATTGCTTTTGGGAGAATTTTATAAGAAGGAAAGATATCCAGATATTGTGACAATTTGAAGGTCTAGGGAAATAGCATTCAAAGGACTTCTTTAATGTGTAGCCTTCATGAAAGCTTATTTTAATATAGTTCTGAGTGATTCTGTGAATATTCAAAATCTCCTCTGCACTCAAAATTAAATTAAGAAAATAAAAACCACTATGTTGATCTTGTGGCCTAGGTAATCCTATGTTATACAGAATTAATAAAAAGAAATAACAAAAGGCAGAGATTCACTTCCTATAAAAAGAAAATACCTCAAACTGCAAATATATTAGAATATAACATTTTGACTTAATTCCGTGAATCAAGTCAGCTACCTTATCTAATCCATAGAAAAACTGCTTATGCATTGCTCGGCTAAGGAGAATCAAATAAAAAGTGTTCACGGTTTATTTTTTTAAGGCCTAGTGGCTGACAGTATATTAATTTTTGCCAAAGTTAAATATGTTCATTTTTACTTTGGAATACATTTTCGAATACATACTGAGTTTGTTAAGACAGAATAAGTTTTGTTCTACAGAAACTAAGTTATATTTAAGAAAAGAACTATAAATTGAAATACAAAATTAACCATTTATTCCTTTGAGCATTTTTTGGTTCTTTCTTTCATTGGCATTTCTCTGTGTTCATGATTGGAGTTGGCAGTTATCTCTTGGTATTTAGTCAATCATAGCACTCCATCATATGCCCTTGGAGTCTGAGAATTGCAAGTAGATACAATAACTGGTTGGAAGACCCAGTATTTTACAATAAAAATTATTACGGTAAACTTTAATACAAAATGAAAAATATCACAAAGCTACCTTAAGAACATATAAAACATTACAAATATATGTATAATCTATGGAAGTTGTATGTAATCATCATCATTATCTTCATCAGCTTTGAAGATAAGTTACACAAAAGTTTTAAAAATTAATCATCTCACTTCTCCTTAACCAGTGGGCCAAAGATTACTTGATTATTAAAATTAGAAAATACTAGAATTGAATAACATAAAAATGGTATATCTCAAAACTAAAATCAAGGATATTAACCTTAAGATACCTTAAAGAAATAGAAACAAATCACACACTCAATAAAGTTGCTTGCAAGAATTTTTATTGACAAAGCACTAGAATTCCCAATATAGAAATTATTTCTATGAATTGATTGGGGAAAACCAAAACAAATGGAAAATTTTGTGTAGCCTGTTCTCAGGCTGCTAATGAAGACATACCCAAGACTGAGTAATTTATACAGGAAAGATATTTAATTGAGTCACAGTTCCACATGGCTGTGGAGGCCTCACAAACATGGTGGGAGGAAAAAGGAGGTAAAGTCATGTCTTACATGACGGCAGGCAAGACAGAATGTGAGCCAAGCAAAAAGGGAAACCCCTTATAAAACCATCACATCTTGTGAGACTTAGTCACTACTACAAGAACAGCATGGGGGAAACCTCCCCAATGATTCAATTATCTCCCACTAGGTCCCTCCCATAATGTATGGGGATTATGGGAGCTACAATTCAAGATTTGATTTGGGTGGAGATACAGACAAACCCATATGTATCGTGTCATGGATGCTTAAATATGTCTTGGAAGATAAGACCAGGGTAGCCCATGAACATTTTAATTATGCTAATTTGCTATAAACAAATGCAAAATCTTGAGAAAGATGAAATTTTCCAATATCTTGTGTTTACAAACAGTTCTCTTACTTTTCAAAGGTCTGTGGCAAGAAGAATACCTTTATTAAGAGTGGCACACTCATTTAAAGTGAGAAACAATTGTATTTAACATGTTTTCCATAAGTTCTATTTTGTCCCATATTCGTGCAATTATTTCTGATTTCTCTCTGTCTGTATTGATGCAACCCAAAACTGATCATTCCTTTACTTTGAACTTTCTGAATAACTTTATTTATCTATGCTTGCTTAAAGGGTTCATTTAGTCAGTAGTGTTTTGATGTAATTATTATCTTTCTGTTTTTATAGGTGAATTCACCATAAACTCATTTACATTGCCATGAATGATAGATATAGGTACACTTTCAAAAATTAAAAATATTAATTTGTTCATTAAACCTGTTTTATTAATGATAAAATATGTTGCTTTTTATTACAAAGCATTACATTTAACATATGATTAAGGATATGAAATAAAATTTATATTAAGGATATGAAATGACATATTCATATCCTTAATCATATATGTTTATATATATATATGCACACATACATATAAATATACACATATACATATAGATTCATGCAAATACACACTATATATATACACACACATACATGTAAATATACAATTTAACTCTGATGTGATATACATTTACTTTTGCAAAATATGAACATAAAATCAATTTTTTTCGCCCCACTTACCTTTTACTTATTTTTTATTGGTAAAAGGTGGTGTTTTAGACATTGTAATATTAAATAATTATTTTGTATTATACGTTGTATTAGTCCATTCTCACTCTCCTAATAAAGATATACCCGAGACTGGGTAATTTATAAAGGAAAGAAGTTTAATTGACTCACAGTCCCACAGGGCTTTAGAGACCTCAGGAAACTGACAATCAGGGTGGAAGGGGAAGGAAGCATGTCTTCCTTCCTAAGGTGGCAGCAAGAAGAAGTGCAGAGCAAATGCTGGGAAAGCACCTTATAAAACCATCAGATCTTGTGAGAACTCACTAGCACAAGAACAGCATGGAGGTAACTGCCTCTATGATTCAATTGTCTCCACCTGGTCCCTCCCACAACACGTGGGGATTATGAGAGCTACAGTTCAAGATGATATTTGGGTGGGGACACAGCCAAACCATATCATACTTCTTGTCTTTCAAAAGACATTTCCATAGTATCCTGCAACCACATAATTATTACATCACATTTCCATGAGATTTAAATCTTTAGCCCCACACTTTGTATCAATGACATCAGAAATGTTCATCTTGCCTTGTCTGTATATCTCTGCCTCCCTCAGACTGTTGTCTTCTTATCTTATTGTTCATTTCTTCTTTCGTAGAATCTTTCCTACTTTCAACTTTATTGAACAGAACAAGTAGCCTCTATCCAGTGTTTATTATTCTTTTGTGTGATATATTTTTCCAATTTTGCTGTCTCTTGGCAGATGGCTGTCTCTTGGCTGTCTCTTTGCTGTCTCTTGCTAACCATTCCAGTTATTTAACAGCATTATTTCTATGTTTTTATTTCCATAGACTCAGCTGACTCCAAAATATATTTTCATCGTTGTTTTTTGTTTCTGGGTATTAACATTTTGGAGCTTCTAACTGTCTAAGAGAGTTTTGTGTTGTCTTCAAAGACCAGGTTACTTGTTTAGGCTGGGCATGCCAGTGTGTCTAGGTTGAGACCACAGAATTGGAAGCCAACTATTGAGTTTAAATCCCAGCTCCAGGAATTATTAAATTGTATCCTTGGACAAGCTGTTGAACCACTCTGTGCCTCAGTAGAATTGAAGTCATTATAGTACCAACTGCAGAGAAAAGTTTCCAGTGCCAAGGAGATTGAAGCAAGCCAGCCACATAAGATATGACACTTTATATAAGCATATATAAGCATAGCTGTAATAGTCACATCCAGTTCTCTATTAAATTGCACATTTGCCTTCCAGTATGTATTCCTGCATGTCTAATTTCCATATTATTTTTTCTTTTTCTTTTCTTTTTTAATTGAAACAGTGTCTTACTTTGTTGCCCAGGTTGAAGTGAGGTGGCACCATCACAGTTTGTTGCAGCCTTGAAGTCCTGGGCTGAAGTCATCCTTCCACCTCAGCCTTCCAAGTAGCTCAGACTACAGGCATGTGCCACCATGCCCAGCTCATCTTTATAACTTTCTGTAGAGATGGGATCTCACTATGTTGCCTAGGTTGGTCTCAAACTCGTAGCTATAAGTGGTTCTCCTACCTCAGCTTCCCAAAGTGCTGAGATTACAGGCATGAACCATCACATATTCTCACCTTGTATCCCCACTTGGGAATGTTTAGATTTAAAAGCATATTTTTCTTTAAGATGAAAACGTGTATATATATGCCTGTGTGTGTGTGTGTGTGTGTGTGTGTATATATATATATATATATATATATATATAGTTTTCCCATTGATTTACTTGGTTCCTGGTGAACCCTTTATCAGCAAATCTGATTTTTTTATGGATTCAGGAAACTCCCCTGGAAAATTTACATTTAATCAGTGTTTGTATTCCATTTCCTTTGTTCCTGTCTTCAGGATAAGCTGTGACACATGCTTGGTACCAATGACACCAGAAGTGGTATCGGTGTTGCTTTACTGTGTGTATATCCACCTTTCTTAGTCTGTTTATTATTCACCTCTCATTCCATAAAGTTGTTGATATGGTTTGGCTGTGTCCCCACCCAAATCTCATCTTGAATTATAGCTCTCATAACTCCCACAAGTCATGTGAGGGACCCGATGGGAGGTAGTTGAATCACGGGGGCAGGTATTTCCTATACTGTTCTTTTGATAATGATTAAGTCTCATGAGATCTGATGGTTTTATAAAGGGGAGTTCTCCATACATGCTCTTTTGCCTACCCCTATGTAAGACGTGACTTTGCTCCTCATTTGCCTTCTGCCATGATTGTGAGGCCTTGCAACCATGGGGAACTGTGAGTTCATTAAAGCTCTTTTGTTTATAAATTACCCAGTCTTGGGTATATCTTTATTAGTAGTGTGAGAACAGACTAATACATCTGTCACCTTCCATTTTGCTGGATGCAAGAAGTGGATTCGATTCAATATTGACTACCTCTTCCTGTATGAAATATGTTTCCAATGACACATCCTGTCTCAGCAACTTGATTGTAAAGGTAATCTATTCAACATATATTGCACCATATTTTCTTATTTCTCATGTATTTTAAAAATATACAGTCGCCTCATGAACAAAATATGGTGTATTAAACCAAGACTCGATGCTCTGCTCCTGCACTTAACAAATGACTTATAATGAACTAGTGAGTTAACTTCTTTTTCTCAGTTTCCTTGGTTTGTATAATATGGATACTATGAAAAAAATAAATGAATCAGTATAGGTAAGGTATTTAGAACAGGGATGGATGGCGTGTGGTAAGTCCTCCGTGAATATTTCTGACGGCTAATGTTGATAGGTCAATGGGGTTATTTTCACTAACCACCTAGCTGCTGTTGGAATCTTCCAGTGGAAGGAGAACTCACTAAGTGCATCATTTGCTTTTACTATAATTTTGACATTGTCATTTTTAACTAGGAAGCCAATACCTTAAACATTATTTGTCAGAGGGAACTTATGCAAGGTAGCTAGATGCTGTTAGCAGTAAAAGGTCTTCACTTTGGTAAATTTTAAGTTGTTTGATGAGATGATGGTCAATGCCACAGCATCTGATGAGGTATTGGGATGGATAGCTAGCTAGTTAGAGAAATCTAGATTGAGATGGAGATCGAGAGATACAGATAGTGATAGATAGAGATAGAGAAAGATAGAGATAGAGACAGAGACAGAGATAGATTCTGTTTCTCTGGAGAACCTAGACAAATATGGGAATGCACACAACTCCTTCCAGCTCAGAGTCCATTGTTGTGCTACAATTCTAGATATAGGAAAAATGATTTTTGAATTTATATACGTAATCTACAGCGTTAAGACAGTAATTTTTAAGACTACATCAAGTTAGGTGATGTAAACATTTTTTATCCAGTATACTAATGTACACTACCTTCTTCTCTTTGAACTGCGCAAGTTTGTTCTTTGAAAGGTATGGTTGTGCAGTAAAGGGCCCTTCTGAGAAAGGGAATGATGAAACAATGCTTTTGAAAAAAAGGGAAGGAAAATAACACATTTTCATTTTCTAAGGTTTTATTTCTTGTTCATGCAAAAAGACACACATTGTGACAATATTCTTTAGACAAGCATCTGTCTATGAACTGTTTACTAACTAAATCAGGGATGTAAAATAGAAATCTTAAAGCATTGAAGTGCAGAAAATAAAACCAGATAATAACTTATTTTTAAAGTTGATACACAATATCCTAAGTAAATCTCTAAACTGGTTAGGAATCCAAACTTGCAGAAACAAATCCTCTGAATTCTTGAATGCTTTCAACTTGAAAAAAATAAAGAGTTACTCTGAAACAAATGTAAAGATGTTGAGTTTCTTCCATTGGGTAACATGTGTGAGCAAAGCTTTTCAGAAAGTGGTTATATGATACAGTATCAGCTTTTTTTGAGTACTTAATGATATTAAAAATTAATTTTAAATTATATTAAAATGTCATTTGTAATCAAAAGTTTAAAAAGCAAGAATTATAAATCAATTGAGATATAAATATATGTTTATTACAAACGACTTTAAAGTTAAATGCCTCTATTATGCCTCAAATGCAGCTATTGTACCTATAAACCGATGACCATATTGAATACAATGATTAGAAATGTATGCACACAGTACACATACATACATACATTCGAACTACTCTAGACAATATTTTTCTGTAGGAATAATTCGATATACCTTTATAGCAACTGAGAACTTTGTTGACGTTGAAACCGTTATTTCATAACATGCAACCAACCCATTTGGCTCACCTTTGCTGGACTTTAATATCTCTTAAAAAGTTGTCTGGCAGAAGAACTATAAAGGAAGGTAGGCATGTCGTTACATTGCTTGAGGGCTCTTTCCAACTGCATTTTAAGATGTGCATTTATAATAAAGCAGATGGGATGAGAATATGCATGAAGAAGTCGATAGAGTCTTGCCAAATACCAAATGCTTTTGTTAGGTGAGGTATCATTCAAATCTCTATCCTCAGGTCAGTAATCCTTCGACTCTTACTCAGCTAGATGCTGATAGAATTATCTTTTGGTCAGTATACATATGTTTTTGGTTTCCCATTATTTCCCTAATAATGATCTGTAAGTGCATTTTTAGTTATGATTTTGATGAATGATGTCAATGTAAATGAATATTTACAGGTTAGTAGGTAGAAGAGAGAAATAAAGAAACCGGAATTTTACCTTTTTCTTAACTCGTTCACATCACTTCAGACCACGTACTTCCTTTTCCCTGTCATAAACCAGCCTATTTCATTCAACTACAGACTTGTCATTTTGTAGATCAAAACAAGTTGAAGATTGGCAGTTTCATCTGGACAAATGCATATTTGAGTCAGGCCCATTTTTGCATTTTGTTTATCTTATTTAAATTTTATTGAAATATCATATATGTCAGTTTTTTATTTTTAAAAAAGAGGCCATACAGGTCAAATCTAAGCCTACATTTATCTAATTCTGAGAAAAATGAGTGATTAATGTATTTATTTCATTAAAAAGTGTTTATACATGCTAGGCATTTTGTTAGAAACTACAAGTAGACAAAATAGTTTCCTAATAAGTCTCTAAACTCAATTCCTGGAGGGGAATATTCGGATATAATGTTTTACATAGATGATGTATGTTGCTGGATCATGCTAATGTTTTGGGTTTTGGTTTGTTTTTCGTCTTTATTTTTGTTTTGTTTTTTTTGACACAGAGTCTGGCTCTGTAGTCCAGGTTGGAATGCAGTGGTGCAATCATAGCTCACTGCAGCCTTGACCTCCCAGGCTCAAACAGTCCTCCCACTTCAGCCTTCAGAGTAGCTGGGACCACAGGTGCACAACGCTATGCTCAGCTAATTGTTTTTCTTTCTGTCTGTCTTTTTCTAGTAGAGCTGAGGTCTCACTATATTGTTTTCCATATCTTTTCCCACCCTTCCCATCTGTTTTGGGACTTGTCTTCCTGTCCTTAGCAGCTTTACAAGGGATCCTCCTGCTTTCCTGCCTTGAGTTCATTCAGGGATCCACTTGTAGAGAGGGTCCTGCAGCTGGCCTGGTGCCTGGCATCTCATTCTCCCCCACCTCCATCAAGCCCTGACCCTCGGGAGTTTGATCATTCATAGCACTCTGGTTTCTAGTCAAGACCTGGACATCTTAGATCAATTAGGCAAAATTCAGCCAGGTTTACTTTTATCTACAAACTACAATGCCTTAGAATAAGAACTTTAATGCCATGACTCACGAAATCCTGGAAACTCAAAACCCTGCCAATATCATCGGCAAAATATCTGGTTCACGGGAGCAAATAATTTTGCCTAGAGAGACAGTCCTTTGCTATCATCTGACTTGAAAAGTAGTTCATATCCAACACAAAAACAATACAGAATCACCACCTTCTGATACAACAGATGAAGAATAACTATTAGAAAAAGACCAGGAGTTGCGTATGCTTTCACTTTGGGTGGGAACATCATACAGTCTTCATGATAGTGCAGATTTAGGGATGTAAATTAAGTTACACATAGTCTTAGTTGTATTTCAGCATTTTTAAAAATAAGGGTGAAGCTTGTCTTTCTCTGTGTTGCTTATGCTCATATTAATTAATATTAAAGAATATGAATAGATGGAAAACATAAGACTATATATGTGTATATATGTTCATATATGAATATTATATATGTTCATATATTAATAATTCATACTTATAAATATTAGCTGGGCATGATAGTACGCACCTGTAGTCCTAGATATGTGGGAGGCTGAGGCAGTGAGGTGAGAGGATTGCTTGTGCCCAGGAATTCGAGGCTGCAGTAAGCTGTGATCATGCCAGTGCATTTCAATCTGGGTGACAGAGTAGCATTTCAACCTGGGTGACAGAGTAAGACCCTCTGTCTAAAAATAAAGAAAAGATTATAAATAATTTATATTTAAAATTTATTTTTAGTTACAATATGACTATAGCATCAATAACTTGCAATTGTAACATGATTGTAATTAATATCATAAAAATATTTTAACAGCACAGGCAATATAGTGAGCTCCCATCTCTTAAAAAAAAGGAAAAATTTAGCCAGGCATGGTTCCCAAAGAGTTCAAGGCCACAGTGAGCTATGATTGCACCACTGAACTCCAGCCAGGGAAACCGAGTGAGACTCTGTCTAAAAAAAAAAGAAAACATTGTATATATGAGCGCACGCACGCACAAGCGCGCACACACACACACACACACACACACTTGTTATGTCAATACATCTGCTATAATTACATGCAAAAATAATTATATAGGTATATACACAGTATAAACTTTTGCATTTTCTATATATGTATACTATATAGTTATTTTTGCATGTCAGGACCAAATGTATGAGTCATTTTTTGTTAATGTACCAGGCACTGGTCAAAGCTCCTGAAATATAATTGTTAAATAGCAGATTTACTCACCCATATTTGCCTAAATCATTGCAATGCAATTTTGATTTGTTATTCATAATACAGAATTATTTTAAAGAAAACTTAAAGATAAAACTATTTTTTAGAACTATTTGGTTTTCCATATTATGTAAGTTTATAATTTTAATTTTGAATCACAACTATTTGAATATAGTCATGACATTAGTTATTGTCAGGTGTATACGTTTTGAGCATTCAGAGGACCAGATCTGGCATTAAGTTGGTTTCATTCCTAAATAGCTGGGAAACTTTGGGGAAGTCACTTCAGCCTTTGATTCCCCTTCAGTGGTTGCTCCGTAAGTGAAAATAGAAACTCAGACATCATGGCGTTACAGAAGAATTTAATAATCTGATGTATTAATAAGTGTCTATGCAATTAAATTATGTTGAGCAAGGTATCTGTCAGTGGCCATTGTTCATTTTGAGACCCTTGTATTATAAAATACCATGGTGAAATCAAAGAAAGGAATAAATAACAGTTTTTGGGATTGGTGTAGTGGCTGATGCCCGTAATTCCAGTACTTTGGGGAGGTCAAGTCAGGAGAGTCTGGAATTTTGAGACCAGCCTGGGAAACAGCAAGATCTCATCTCTACAATAACAAAAACAAAAACAAACTAGAAACCAAAAAAAAAAAAAAATATATATTGGTCAGTCATGGTTGTGCATGCCTGTAGTCCTAGGTACTCAGGAGGCTGAGGCAGGAGGATCTTAAGCCAAAGAGTTCCAGGCTGCAGTTAGCTATGATCACACCACTGCACTCCAGCCTGGGTGAAAGAGCAAGACTCCGTCTCTTAAAAACAAAACAAAACAGAAACAATTGTTGAAGGCAAAATATGCTATATGCTCCAGGAGTTACAAAGTGATAGAGTTCTGACCATGTGCTGGGCTCTTGACTCAGCCTCTCATATGTTTTACGTACATACAGCAACCCAGTGGGGTAAGAGCAAATACTTTTAAAGCCAATGGGAATTTGTCTTAACGAGGTTAAAAGCAAAATTATAAATAATTAGATGAGTCACTCAGAAAACAAACAAGAGTAGCTAAGAAACACATCCATGCCCTTATAAACATAACTTCCTTGCTGTGTAAAATCTTCTAAGGTTTTTAGGCAGCAAGAATAGGTATCCTTAGAAGTGCAGAAAGATCAATCCATGGAATAAGGTAATTCTTTTCAGTGGGAACATTGCTTTACCAGAAAGAGTGGGCATTTCAGTTCACTGTGAGGAGCAAGTTGAATTTCAGTACATAGATATGTTGGGGCCATTTCTGGTACATAAAAGCCTATAAACCAAAAATGAAATTGTAAGGCCCCCAACGGAATGAATGGACCCCTCCTCTTAGCCAAGGAAATTTCAAGGAAACCTGAAAAACTAGTTCGGGCCATAACTGGAAAAAGGAGGGTCAGACATGCCTCATTGTATTCTTTCTTGGGAAGTCAGGCACAACTAATCAGCATTCACTTTAAAACAAAGATCTTAAGAAGATAGAACAGACTCTTTGTAGCAATAAGTTACCAAATTCCAACCTGACTATGGTGTACCATCATATGACAGATAGCAGGCCCTGAAAGAAATCAAACTGTTTTACCCCAAAATGTATTTCTTTGACATATTTTTAAATGGCCATACAAAGCTGTCTCTTGTAGGGGAAATTGACATTCTGTAGAGAATCCCATTTTCATTCCAATTTTTTTTCTGATTCTGAAGAGATTAACTGAGAGTCTGGCATGTTTTAGGTGTCTGAACAGGAAACATTTGCCATCTATTGCCTCTAAGGGTAGCCACCTATGAGACTTCATCTACAGAATAAGAACTTTGTTCTCCAAAACCCCTTATCTTAACCCAGACATGCCTCTCTATTGATTCCAGGTCTTCGATAGTAACTTAGCTCTTTCAATCTAATGTCAATCAGAAAATCTTTGAATCCACCTTTGATCTGGAAGCCCCCACTTTGCATTGTCTCACCTTTCTGGACTGAATCAATGTACACTGCACATGGATTGATTGATTTCTTATGTCTCCATAAAATTCATAAAACCAAGCTGTAACACAACCACCTTGAGCATGTGTTCTCAGTACCTCTTGAGACTGTTCCTTGGACCATGGTAACTCATATTTGGCTCAGAATAAGCCTCTTTAAATATTTTACAGAGTTTGTCTCTTTTCATTGACAGTCCATACATAGGTCCTACAGATTTTAGGCTTCTTGGCAGCATGGTGGGAGTGAAAATTATATAACCAGAAAAACGAACCTTAAGTAAAAGGTGTGAATCATGTTTAGATGTAGTTAAATCTAATAGAAATGAGATTTTTGAGCAGATAGGAAAGGCCTGAAGTAGCAGAATAAAATGTTTTGAGTTTGATCCAGCAGAAAATAGGCAACTTTCAGAGAAAGTGGGAGGCACAATTATAGTATAATACATCTCACTTAGGGAGTTTGGATTCCCCAAATGGAGAGGGAGGAAGTATAGCACAAGTACTAACTACTAGAGTCAGGATAGCAAAAGACTACATTTATAGAGTGAATTGGGGACATCTGGTGAGATACTCTAAACTGAAAAGCAATGATTAAATTTTTCATTTGCAACCTCAAATGGAATTTTCAAACTCATTAGAGAAACTTAAATAACATGAGAAACGATAAAAAAGGATGACTGTTCTGCAGAATCTAAATTATACAGCTACTGTTATGATCATGGAGATAAAAACTAACTGTGAAAATGACAACCCATTGCATTGTGAATTGTATTAAGCTAAACAGAGAAGTTAGACTTATACAGTAAGAAATGATAAAATTCACTCTCCCTTGTACTCATTGAACAAATATTTATAAAGAGCCTTTAATATGCTAGAGATCATGAAAAATACTAAAATGTATAGCTTTGGTACGGCCCCTAAAGGAACAAAAAATAATCAGAGGAAAAGATAAAATATATAAAAGACAATAAACATAAGTTTGAGTACACATCATATCCAAACTTCTATATGCATTCATTACAAAGAGAAAGCATATTTGTTCTGATGGAGGAAAGCACTGTAAAGAGGGAAAAATAAATGTAAGTAAGAAAAGATTAGGTGAACAAGGTGAGCAGGGGCTGCTAGTGAGATTGGAAGAGGAAGCATATCAGAGTACAAGTAAAATGCATGTTTTATTAGCATTGATAGAGTTCAGCTGGGTCAACTGCTGCTGATAAGGAGACTGTAGCCTGGGGAACACAGCCAGAACCCACCTGCACAAGACAAAGAAAAATTGGCCAGACGTGGTGGCACATGCCTATAGTCCCAGCTACCCAGGAGGCTGGGGCAGGAGGATTGCTTGAGCCCAAGAGTAAGCCAATATGGCACCATGGCACTCTGGCCTGGGTAACACAGTGAGACCCTGTCTCATAAAAATGAAAAGAAAAGGAGATTGTGAGGAAGATTGAGAGATGACGGATGGGTGTGGCCAAATTTGGCTGAAATTCTCAAGAATTGCTCAGTGGTATCATGGGAAACAGTCTGATAAAACTGGACTCAAGAGAAAATAATGTGAGAGAGGGAGTAGATAAGAAGGAAGAGGAGGAAGAAGAAAACAAAAAAATGGGTTAGATTTGCTATGTAATGTGTTGTCTATTTAGATTTTTATTTATTTATTTATTTGAAACAGGGTCTCACACTGTAATCTAGGCTAAAGTGTAGTAGTGCCACCATAGCTCACTGCAGCCTCAAATTCCTGGGCTCAAGCAATCCTCCTGCCTCAACCTCCTGTGTATCTGGGAGCACAGGCATTTGCTACCACCCTGAGGTAATTTTTTTTTCTTTTGAGACAGAGTCTCACTTTGTCACCCAGGATGTAATGCAGTGACATGATCCCAGTTTGCTACAGCCTTGACCTCCTGGGCTCAAGCAATGCTCTCACCTCAGCCTCCTAAGTAGCAGGGACTACAGGTGCATGCCACCTTGCCCAGCTAATTTTTTGTAGAGACAGGGTTTCACCATGCTTCCCAGGCTGGTCTTGAGCTGCTGGGCTCAAGCAATTCCCCCACCTTAGCCTACCAAAGCAAAGGGATTACAGGCCTGAGTCAAATAATAATGAAAATTACTGTATAAAAAATTACTGAATAGAATAATTATTGTATAAATAATTGTATCAAAAATGATTGAATTAAGAAACAGAAATCAACTCGTACAATTTTTTTTTGGCACGGTCAAAACATTTCAACTTAGGTTAAATTGAAGAAGAGATAGAAAACATTCATTAGAGATCTGTTGTAGGAATGAAAATACAATGATGAGGGACACTGTGTCAGGAAAAAGAAGGGATTTCACTTTCTTTGTAAGAACATTATTAAGAACATACTCAATACTAGAAAAATGCGCACGAGAAAATAAGATTTTTTTTTTTTTTTTTTTTTTGAGATGGGGTCTTGCTCTTGTCACCCAGGCTGGAGTGTAGTGGCGCGATCTCGGCTCACTGCAACCTCCGCCCCCTGGGTTCAAGTGATTCTCCTGCCTTAGCCTCCCGAGTAGCTGGGATTACAGGCACCCACCACCATGCTCAGGTAATTTTTTAGTAGAGACTGGGTTGCACCATGTTGATCAGGCTGGTCTCAAACTCCTGACCTCAGGTGATCTGTCCACCTTGGTCTTCTAAAGTGATGGGATTACAGGCATGAGCCACTGTGCCCAGAGAATACTCTATTTTTTTAAAGGAAATATCATGTGGCAAGAGATGCAATGAGAACAGCGTGGAAGATAAGTCAGTTAAAAACAGCTTAAAGGATTCAATCCTGCCTGTGAAAATGATGCCACCATTAAAGGAAGAGGAAAGTTGGTAAGAGGAGTTGGTATCAGGAACACGATGATTACTTTGTTTTGAGACTTGAAATTTAGGTGATTTCAGGGCAGCCAGTTGAAGATATCTGAGAAACCTTTGGATATATGAATCTAGAGCAAAGGAAAGAGGCCAAATTGCAAATATCTGATTAGGGAATAACTTGCATGGAGGTGGTAATTAACACTTGAGAGGTTGCATTAGTCCATGGTGAGAGAAACCAAATGTGAATAGATTTCATCAGAAGAGGCCATTTATCATCTGGGCCAGCTAAGTAGTTCACTGGGAGACTGTGGCTTCAAGCAGTGTTAAATCTGTAGACTCAGGGACAAAACCTGATAGGTACTGTGGGTGCAAAGTGCCTGCTCTTCCCCTGCAAAGCTTTGATGAAAAATCAACTCACAAAAAACACAGATTAATAGGGAAAAAGCATACAAACTTACTTAACCATGCATATGGGGAGACTCACAGAGTGATTGCTCAATGTCCCAGTGGAGTTCAGAAACCTATAGGTCATTTTGAGGTTACAGAAGGAATGGGGACTTGGATTCTAGCAAGACAGGCTATGTGAGGGGGAGAAGAGGAATTCTATTGAAGGTCAATATATGATTACCAGGAAGAATGATTGATCAGGAAATAGAAATTAACAGGAATTTCTATCATCTCTACAACAAATTACCACAAATCTAGTGCCTTAAACCAACAGCTATTTGTTACTGCACAGTTGCCATGAGTCTGCACAGCATGGCTCAACTAGGTCCTCTGCTTGGGTCTCACAAAGAAATTTCAATGTGTCTACAGGGCTGTGTTTTTCACTGGAGGCTCAGGGGATGTCCTGCTTCCAAGTTCACTGAGGTTATTGGCTGAATTCAGTACTATGCAGTTGTATGACTGAGGCCAACACTTCCTGGCCAGCTGTCAGCTAGGAGCCTGTTTTTGCTGGTAAAGACCACCTCTGTTCTTCCTCATGATCTCTATATGACTTTGTCCAGCAACAACAATAGTTCCCACTTATCTATGGGAGTTATATTTCAAGAACTCTAGTGGATGCCTGAAACCATGGAAAATACTGAATATATATATATATATATATATATATATATATACACATACACACACACATATGTGTATATATATGTATATATACACACACACACACACATATATATATATATATATATATATATATATATATATATAATGTCTTCTCCTGAACATGCACTTCTGTGATAAAGTTTAATTTATAAATTGGGCACAGTAAGAAATTGACAATAATAACTGATATGGTTTGGCTGTTTTCGCACTCAAATCTCATCTAGAATTGTAGCTCCCATAATTCCCATATGTCATGGGAGGGGCCTGATGGGAGGTAGTCAAATCATGGGGCAGGTTTTTTCCATTCTGTTCTCATGATAGTGAATGAGTCTCATGAGATCTGATGGTTTTATAAAGGGCAGTTCCCCTGCACAAGCTCTCTTGCCTGCTGCCATGTAAGATGTGCCTTTGCTTCTCCTTCACCTTCTGCCAGGATTGTGAGGCCTCCCCAGCTCTGTGGAACTGTGAGCCAATTAAACCTCTTACCTTTATAAATTACCCAGTCTCAGGTATGTCTTTATTAGTAGTGTGAGAACAGACTAATAAAATAACTAATCTTATTATAAATCAAATAATAATGAATTCTTCTAATAAAAGAGAGGAACTATAACAATATACTGTAATAAAGTTAAATGAATATGGTCTCTCCTTTTCTCTCTCTCTCTCAGAATATCTTATTGTGCTATACTGACTCTTGTGATGATGTCAGATGTTATAATGCCCACGTGATTAGATGAAGTGAAGTGCATAACATAGGCATTGTGAAGCAGTGTTAAGCTACTATTGACCTTCTGATGATATGTTAAAAAGAGGATCATCTGGGGGGCCAGGGCCAAGATGGTAGACTAGAAATAGCTGTGGTCAGAGGCTCTCATCAAAAAGAACCATAATTAGCATGTGAATCCTTCATCAGCAACCAAGGTATCCAGGTTCTCTCATTAGAATTGACTAGGCCGCTGATGTGAACCTCGGAGAAGAAGGAAGAGCAGTATGCTGCGGGGGTCCACTTGAGAGCCACACGGGGCAGGGGAGCTCCCAACCTTCAGCCAAGGGAAGCAGCGAGTGAGCATGCTAACCAGTTGGAGAAACTGCTTTTTCCACAGAACTGTGCAACCCATGTATCGGAAGATTCCACCTGTGAAACCATGCTACCAGGGCCTAGGGTCCCAACTCCAGAGTCATGCAGATTCTCAGCAGCCTCTCAGCTGGAATCCGCCTAAGCCTGTCAAGCTCCAGAGGGGAGGGGTGACCAGCACCACAGCTGCAGCTGCCTGCTGCCTAAGCCCTTTGAGCTCTTTGGGGGAGGGGCAGCAGCAAGCACTGAGACTCATAACTGCCTAACACAATAAGTTCCCTGGGTGGGGGAAGGGTGGCATTCATCTCTGTAGCTCCAGGCTTGCTTTTTCCCTGCTGGAGTCAGGGAAGCTGAACAGTTTAGTCCCCAAGAGGTGTCCTCCACAGCTCAACACATCAGTTGTGGCAGACTACAGCCAGAGCACCTCTTCAGGCCTGACCCTGACACATCCTTCCTCACTGGATGGGGCTCAGGAACTCCAACAACTTTGGCCAGAGACTCAGACAGAATCTAGATTTCCCTGGGTGTAAGCCCCTAGTAGGGAGGGTGGCTGCAGTCTCTGTGGACCAGCAGACTTTCCTCCTGGTAGTTCTGAGGATTCCAGGCAGCCCAGACAAATGGGTTTCCCCCAGCAAAGCATACCCTCTCCACAAAGGGACAGTCAAAATGCTGTGTTAAATGGGTCCTGTTTTCCATGCCACCCAACCGGGTGAGACTTTCCAACAGGGGTTGTCAGACATCCTATACAGGAGCCATGCTACTGGCATCAGATTGGTGACCCTCGAAGTCAGAGATCCCAGAAAAAGCAGGCACCCATCTTTGTTGTTCTCCAGCCTCCTTGAGAGACATCTCCAGGCACAGGAGTGAACCAGATGAATAGGGCCTGAAGTGAAACCCCAGCAAACTGCAGCAGTCCTACAGAAGAGGAACCTGACCATTGAAAGAAAAACAAACAGCAGCAACAACAGCATCCACAGCAAAAAAAAAAAAAAGACCCTGTAAAAAACCCCATCCAAGGGTCAGTACCCTCAGAGATCAAAACTAGACAAACCCACAAAGATGAGAAAGAATCAAGCAAAAAAACACTGAAAACTCAAAAGGCCAGAGTGCCTCTTTGTCTCCAAATGATGGCAATGCCTCTCCAGTAAGTGTGCAGAACTGGAGAGAGGATGAGATAAACAAAGTGACGGAAGTAGGCTTCAGAAGATGGGTCATAAAAAACTCCACTGAGCTAAAGAAGCATGTTTCTAACCCAATGCAACGAAGCTAAGAACCTTGATAAAGCATTAGAGGAGCTGCAAACTAGAATAATCAGTTTAGAGAAGAACATAAATGACCTGATGGTACTAAAAAACACAGCATGAGAACTTTGTGAAGCATACACAAGCATCAATAGCCAAATCAACCAAGGGGAAGAAAGTATATCAGAGTTTTAAGACTACCCTGCTGAAAAAAGGCATGCAGCCAAGATTAGAGAAAAAAAGAATGAAAAGGAACAAACAAAGCCTTCAAGAAATATGGGACTTCATAAAAAGTCCAAACTCATGATTGCTTAGAGATGGGGAGAATAGAAACAAGCTGGAAAACATACTTCAGGAGATTATCCAGGAGAACTTCCCCCACCTAGCAAGACAGGCCAACATGCAAATTCAGGAAATAGAGAAAACATCACTAAGAGAGTCTACAAGAAGATCAACCCAAGACATATAATTGTCAGATTCTCCAAGGTCAAAATGAAGGAAAAAAATGTTAAGGGCAGCCAGACAGAAAGGCCAGGTCACCTACAAAGGAAAGCCCATCAGAGTAACTGTGGGACTCTTGGCAGAAACTCTACAAGCCAGAAGAGATTGGGGGCCAATATTCAAAATTCTTAAAGAAAAGAATATCAACCCAGAATTTCATATCCAGCCAAGCTAAGCTTTATAAGCAAAGGAGAAATAAAATCATTTCAAAACAAGCAAATGCTGAACAATATTGTTATCACCAGGCCTGCCTTGCAAGAGCTCCTGAAACAGGTACTAAATATGGAAAGGAAAAACTGATACAGCCACTGCAAAAACATATTAAAATGTAATGACCTATAAAGACCATGCTACTTTAGTTCCTAGCCTGTCTTGCTAGGTTGGGAGATGTTCTCTTGGATAATATCCTGAATGACACTGTGAAGAAAGTGCATCAACTAGCGTGCAAAATAGCCAGATGGTATCATGATAACAGGATCAAATTCACACCCAACAATACCATCCTTAAATGTAAATGGGCTAAATGCCCCAATGAAAAGACACAGACTGACTGAATCACAAAATTAGGCCAAAGTCTAAAAAATTCTTAACTGTATCCATAAAGAAATCTAGAAAAATAAGCAAGATATTTTGGGTTTATATTTATTTTTCTTATTTATCTTTATGTGTATGAATTTATAGGGTACATGTGCAATGTTTTGAAATATTTTTTGAGACGGCATCTCACTCTGTCACCCAGGCTGGAGTGAAGTGGCACCAGCAAAGCTCACTGGAGACTCAACTTCCTGGGCTCAAGAGATAGTCCTGTCTTGGCTTTTCAAAATGCTGGGATTACAGGGGAGAGCCACTACACCTGCTCATGTGCATTTTGTTACATGCATAGATTGCCTAGTGGTCAAGTCAGGGTTTTTAGTGTAGCCATCATTCAAATACTGTACATTGTACCCATTAAATAATTTCTCATTATCCACCCTCTCTCACTCCTCGCCCTTCTAAGTCTCCATTTTCTATAATTCCACTCTCTGCATCCATGCATACACATTTTTTAGCACCCACTTATGATGGAGAACATGCTGTATTTGACTTTCTGTGCCTGGTTTGTTTTGTTCAAGATAATGACCACCAGTTCCATCCATGGTGATGCAAAAGACATGATTTCATTATTTTTTCTGCCTGAATAGTATTTCATTGTATGTGTATACCACCATTTCCTTTATTCATTCATCTGTTGGTGAACAAATAGTTTAATTCCATGTCTTCGCTATTGTGAATAGTGGTGTGATAAACATACTTTTCATATTCCTGTTATTTTACACAGGATTTCAAAGAGTTGGCATGGATGAGTAATATGGTTAGGCTTGTGTTCCCACCCAACTCTCATATTGAATTGTAATCCCCTAATCCCCATAATCCCCATGTGTCAAGGGAGACACCAGGTAGAAGTAATGAAATCATGGGGACAGTTTTCCCCATGATTTTCTCTTGATAGTGAGTTATCACAAAATAAGACGGTTTTATAAGGCACGTCCCTGTTTGCTCGGCACTCATTCTTTGTCCTATTGCCCTTGAAGAAGATGTCTTTGCCATGATTGTAAGTTCTTGAGGCCTCCCAGGCCATGCTGAACTATGAGTCAGTAAAACCTGTTTCCTTTATAAATCATCCAGTCTCAGGCAGCTTTTTATAGCAGTAAGAAAACAGACTAGTATACTGGGGAAGTCAGGCAGACGGCCTGGAAAACCAGCTGAGCCAATGTGAAGCTGTGTATCCCCAGTCAAGGCATTTTGCATCTCTGAGCTGGAGTTCCCTCATGCAAAATGTGGCAAAATTAACACCCACAGATAAGGGCAAGGTTTCCATGGCAAGTTAGGTATTTAACAATAGTGGTCATTAATACAACAGCCTAAAGTAAAACACTTCATTAAACACAATCTTAAGTAGTCTATAAATTGGAAAGCAAGATTTTTTCTGTGTTGTCTTTGATAGAAGTTGAGACACTTAAGAGAACATTGGACAGCCACACCTAAAGTTAAATTACTAAAACCAATGCCACTAATTTTTCTAGTGGACTGGGTGACATCTTAACTGCTTCTTTCACTCCAGATGGCTCCATTCTCTGCTGGATCCACTGTCAACCTTTTATATATAATAAAATTTTACTGTCTTAAAGTCTTACATTTTTTTTTTAAGGCAGCTGCTTTCCTTGACATGTCTTTTTTAACAAATGATTATGATCAGAGCCCATGTAATTCTGTCACTGTTTTCAAAAGTTTAATCTAATAACTTCCTATTAAATTTTTAGTTCTTGCAGGAGCACGTTTGAAGGATATTCAAGGTAAACCGTTTCACATCAGAATTCCACTGCTGGGTACCATCATCCTTCCTAATGAAAATTTATTTCAGGCTAATAACAAATTCTGTTCTTTGTCATGGTGTTGAGGATTTTTGCCCATGAGTTTTTTGATATGCTAAGTTTATAACCGATAGTTTATGTGTGCCTAGCTTATTTTCCATTTAGAAATGAATGATAAATAGATAAAGCCCTAAATAAGAAAAATTGGATTTTAAATTACTCAGTTGTTTTATTATCTACTTAAAAAAAATAAAAATCAACCATAGAATAATTTAGAATTGGAGCTCAACTGGACATGCATTAGGTCTATCACAGATGAAAATTAGAAGGCCGCTCTAACTGGACATCTTTTTGCTGTCTTGCTCTGTCCTTACTGGGTAAATTTAGGCTTACCAAGTCAGCAAATGTGAGAGAGCTCAATTCTTGACAGGAGTTTGAAATTCACCTTCCTTTGGGATCAGAAATAAAAATATGGGGAGTGACAGGGGGTGTAAGATACTAATGGGTTTGTGTTCAGCTTGGAGTACTTACAGGTTGAACATTTTAAAAAGTGCACCACGCATGACAAACTATACGTATTTGTGAACTTATACAGGTCTATATTTAATTTTCTTTTGTTCCAGACTCAACTTCTCCCTGCATTAGTCTTCCTATATCTCAGTTGAAAATTACCTGAAGATGTCAATGATGGAACACTGAATACCTTGTACATGGACTTTGCTTGAGAGAGGGGCCAGTCCCATCTCTAGTGACCATGACAAAGTTGGAAGATAGTAGTTATTTGGTACAATCAAGTCAGCAGAGGTGGGGCAGTACATACAGTGACAAATAAATGACATTTTGGTCCATTCTCCTTCTTGCCACTCTTTGCTCTCCCTTGAGAGGTTCTGGAGCAATATTATCCCTCCCTGTCCTTAAGGATTCTCTTTCTTCCTCCCTTGAATCCCTGTTTGGGTCCTCACTCAATGAAAATGCTCTCTGGCTCATTCCATCCTATCTTGTCAACATTTCCATTTTCTTTACATAAAAACAAACATACAAAACAGCAAACACACATTGCTGATTGCAATGATTTAAGAGAGGGGACATTTTAAACACATCGTGTTAACTACACATGTAAAGACATTGAGCATGATGAATGAAGACTAGATTTCCCTATGGAGGGGCTAAGGATGCTCTCTCTGGTGTCTCTCTTGGCATTGGGTTTTGCCTACTGTTGTCTGCCCACATGCCCTGGTCTCATCTTCATTCCCTGCAGCTTCAGGTCTGATGGCACTGATGTGAAGTCAGAGTACAATATGCCTAGCAGATCAGGAACAGACGCAGAAACAACTGAATGCAATCATTTTTGCAAACACAAGCTTAGTTAGGAAGGTGATGGTTGTTCCTACAGGAATTTGCAATTCCTTCTATACTATGGAGATTAGAATGAGAGGAGGGGACATTGTCCTTTCTTTTCCTGGCATATCACTATTTTAGGGCCATGCCCTGGCAAAAATCTCACTTTTTGAACCAAGGAACATGCAAGATCCATTCAGCAATGGATGTGCACTCAAGCCAGCAACCCTACGTGGCAACTCTAAGTATCTATTGACGTTCTTTCTGATAGCAGGTTGTCATAGTGCCAACCCATATCTCCATGGTATATACAGACTTGGTTCCCTTGCTACCAGAAGCTTATAGGGGTATGTTTTTTGCTTTTTGATTTTGTTGCAGCTGTGCTTCTGCTAATAACTTTCTTTAAAATTTCCATTGCCATGAATCTTGGCTCAATCAGTACTTATTTCAATGGATTCCTCTCTGCACAACATTGTGTAGACATTTCTAATGTGATACAGCTCATGATGTTATTATATTTTCCCCCAAATGATAATAAAGATAGCTTTCTATTTTCATATTTATGTGACTATATTTGAAAGTATTTGGAAGGCAGTGGGATTGAATAAAAATTAAATGATTTTAAAGTCAGTGAACACTCATTATAAAAGAAAAACCACTATATAAATGCACATTATAAGTAGTTTTGCAAACAGTAATTGTTCTGCTAATGCATATATTGAAAATTGCTCATCAATGGAACAAAATGATCATTTAATCATGTGACATAATTTGGCACCATTTTTATTTTGAAAAGCCATTTTCCAATGACTCCAGCAGCAGTTTCTATGAGTTCTAAACTATATTTCTCTGTGATCCAATAAGGCACGGTTTCTGACACATTCTTCAAAGAGAATCTTGAATTTGTGGGCACTGACAAATGGTATTCTGCTTCAATACTGACCTAGTTTGGGTCAAAGTGATTTATTTCCCTGAAGAGTTGTTTAAAGGCTATGAAAAGATAAGGTACTGAGAAAAGGAAGTTTGCTTTTAAGAAGTCATTACAAAATTCATAGATGCATATAATTATACAACTCAAACTGATCTTAAAGTCAGTGTAGTTTCATCCCATCATTTTTAAAATAAGAAAAAAAATGACTCAAAAGGACTTTTAGTGGTTCTTACTCTTTTGAGGCTCACAGAGCTTTGGAACTTCTAATTGCAAGTATGAGGCCTTAGACTCACTTGAGCCCAGGAGTTCGAGGCTGCAGTGAACCAAGATTGTGCCACAGCACTCCAGCCCAGGAGAGTGAGACTTTTTCTCAAAATAATAATAATGATAAGCCCCTCTCTGGAGCAATGCACATATGCACAACTCTCTATGGGATTTAGGAGTCTTGCTATAGAATTTTATCACACTGAAATTTTAGTTTAGAACCTTGAGTATCATCAGATGTTCCAGACAAATTTCTTTAACTGGGCTTAAAAGCATGCATTTTGGGATGGAGAACAATGGTTTAGGCCTTTATCCCTAGAATTCCCATTAAAACAAAACTTTCAGCTGGGCTCAGTGGCCGAAGTAATCTCAGCACTTTGGGAGGCTGAGGCTGGCAGATGACTTGAGCCCAGGAGCTGAAGACCAGCTTAGGCAACATGGAGATAACACATCTCTACTAAAAATACAAAAGTTAGCCAGGCATAGTGGTGCATGCCTGTGGTTCCAGGTACTGGGGAAGCCGAGGCAGGAGGATCACTTCAGCCTGGGAGGTCGAGGCTGCAGTGAACCATGATTGCACCCACTGCAGTCCAGCCTGGGTGACAAAGGGATACCATGTCACAAAAAAATAGAAATAAAATCATAAAATAAAACTGCCAGTCTCTGTCTCAAAATATTAACACTTGTAACCCAACAGATTGTCTACTTTCAAATGACTGTTTACAATTTATAATTGGTGTTACATTGGAATTACCCATAAGTCCTAAATGCTTTCTTCATTTCTCATTTCTTTGTCTCCTTCTCCTCTCCCTGCTCCTCCTCTTCTCCCTCCTCCTCCTCATCTCCCTCCTCATCTCCCTCCTCCTCCTCTCCCTCCTCCTCTCCCTCCTCCTCCTCTCCCTCCTCCTCCTCTCCCTCCTCCTCCTCTCCCTCCTCCTCCTCCTCTCCCTTCTCCTCTCCCTGCTCCTCTTCTTCTCCCTCCTCCTCTTCTCCCTCCTCCTATTCTCCCTCCTCTTCTCCCTCCTCCTCTCCCTCCTCCTCCTCCCTCTTCTTCTCCTTCTCCTCTACTCTTTCTTCTCCTCCTTCTCTTTCTTCTTCTCCTTCTTCCTGTTCTTCTTCCTTTTCTCCTTCTCCTTCTTCTTCATTTTCTTTATACTCTTATGTTTCTCTTACAGGTACTTGTCAACAAGAATGGGAAAACAAATGAACATTATTTTATCTACAAGACGATCACTATCTCCTGCAGAACAGGCAGTGTTAATACCTCAGTGTATGAAATTTTTCCTATTCCAAGTGCTCTGTGTTCAGTTGTCAATTCTCAGAGCTGAATGCCATTATCAGGAGTCTTAATATGCTTAAAGGTATCCTGATGGTCTTCAAGAAGGTGAAAATAAAAATACTGTTAATTGATGCTTAACTTTCATCATTTTGAAATACAGGCCTAATTGTGGACAAAACTTGCTGTCTTTCCCCACTGCCACTTCCCACCCAAAGCAAAGGAACTTTACAATCCAAGTGCTGAAATCCCCATAATGATATCTGCGTGTTGCCTAATACTGTACAAAAGAGAATCTGAAGTGGTAACAGAAATATATGTTGACAGGTTTGTAGGACTTTTGTTGCCTTTAGATATTATTTATTTATGATGATTATATCTTAGAAAAATCAAATCTAAGTGTAAACTAGCAAAACAAAATGAGTTACCCCCAATTTTGAAAAAAAAAATTCTCAGAATATATGGCTATACATAATGAAATATCACATAATATGCAAAACTTCTAACATATTAAACATTATATTAATATCAATAATTTCCTTGCAAAGTTAAAAAATCCAACATGGTCTTTATTTGTATAAAATCTGTTTTCAAATTTTTGCTGAACAAGTAATATATGTTGTATGATGGTTTTAAACTTTAATTTTGGGTGTTGAATAAAGCAGTTTCATGGAATTTGTACAAACTACCTCGTGGAAAACAATTAGGCACACTTAAGATGAAACCAGTCATGCTTTTCTTTTTTATCATTTGCATCAAAAAAAGAGTCCTTCCAAGAACTGAAGGTATTTATCCTATAGACGGGCAAACACAAATACCAAATATTCAGATTCTAAGGTTATGTTGACCAAATGTTATGGTTATAATAGGAGTTATGAAAAGACTGAAGTCATTGTACAAGGAAAATATGCTGTACACAGTAAGATTTCCCACAAGATAAGGCATTTATTGCTCTGTATCTGTATTAATAAGGAACACTTGGTGGTGAAATTGGAGACAAGTGCTTAAAAAAAGGCATTTCTACTATTTTTTGGAAGGAGACAATTATAAAATATGCATGACCATTTCAAATCCCAGCCCACGTATTACATCTGAAGGGGGTCCCATATGACCAAAGCCTGACTTCCTTGAGTAGAATCACTTTCAAATATGTTGAGTCAGAAACTACTAATGGAAATGCAAATGATTCCATAAACAGTCCAACAAAATCTGCGAGATCGCCAAAGGGTGGCTGGTAGGAGAAAAAAAAGGCAAGAATGTGAGAGGAATTTGACTCTCTGATGTTGTTAGTTTCAATGCGTGAGAAATAAATAGAATCAAAGCCAATGGGTTCTTCTTAAGTCCAACACTTTATATGTTAAATTTAATAAGATCTTGACTCCTTGAACGGAGTTCTCTCTAAGTTATCTTGGCATATCAGAAAATAGTTTGGATATCTACAAAAACACTCTGGTCATCACAAAACTTAAGTGAGAACTTTTTAAAGAAATATTTAACTCAGGCCTGGGTGTGGTAGCTCACACCTGTAATCTCAGCAGTTTGGGAGGCTGAGGCGGGAGGATCACCTGAGGTCAGGAGTTCAAGACCAGCCTGGCCAGCATGATGAAACCCCATCTCTACTAAAATAAATACAAAAATTAGACAGCCATGGTGGTACATGCTGTAGCCCCAGCTACTTGGGAGGCAGGCATGAGAACCACTTGAACCTGGGAGGCGGAGGTTGCAGTGAGCTGAGACCACGTCACTACACTCCAGCCTGAGCAACAGAGAGAGACTCTGTCTCAAGAAAACAAAAATTACATCTGACAGTTCATCACCATCAAAATAAAATTAATTTCCTTTTATGTATTAACATTTAAGATGATTTTAAACTTTTTCCTTACTCAATTCTAACCCATTTTATTTAGTTATAATTATAACCATATTAGGTTGTAAAGTTGTCAATCAAAAATGTTTTCTATCTTATACTTTTTGGTAAGCTTTTTGTGAACTTGCTTGGAAAACATACCATTCTTAATAATACTGTGCTGCAGAAATAAATATTTTCTTCTATGCAAATGACTCAGAGTTGAACCTCAGGGGCATTGCACATGAACATTCATCATCTAGGACCCTACAAGGCTCCTGAGTGATGGATCAAGCATGCAGCCAGACTGTGAGCTGCCTCAGGCTGTGCATGACACCAGGGCTCCACATTGACCTATCTGTAACCACTTGAGATTTTCCCATGCATATTCACCATATCACACATTCTTCAGTAAATCATCAGAATGCATGAATCTTGCATGTGAAGCTTTGAAATCTATCTCAGAGTTCACATGCTTTAGATAATGTCTCCCTTAAACTGTAAGTTACTTCAAGCTTAAATTAAAATGATTAGGAAAATGTTTTAAAATCATTTCTTTACAGCCACCAACACTCATTTTCTTTTCAATATTGATTAATGTTCTGAAGTAGGATGCTTTTAACAGACTTCCGATATTACGTTATGACAGATTTTTATGACAACCCAAGGCACCATATTTTAAAAAGGTTTTGTCATGTTTTCTGATTTAGGTCTTCAGCTGTTCAGAACTCAAATGAATCAATCTGAGTATGTGTGAAATGATGAAATTATGGTTCTTTTTCAGATAATTATGGCTAAAATATAATAACACAAGTTTGTTAATTTTATATAAATGAATAAATTTTTAAATGACATGTCCTGTCGTTTTTAAAAGTTGTGATGATCTAACTCTAATTTACACATGATCACAAAGAGCTGAAGGTATTTTTATCCATAAGTATTTAATTTTTGGGGTGTGTCCCTTTCTACAATATTGTGCATTCTTTGATAAATTATCATAATACATGAGTCTTGCAAAGTTTTTATATAGCCATGTTTCCTTGCAGCACGTTGTTGTAAATCAGTGCCCTTCTAGGTTATCTGTTTTTCATGTTCACAACTTTAAATTAAAGATGATGTTCACTGTTTGCTAATGCTTGGAACTACAGGAAGGAACTGCTATTCAACACCCATTATGTCTGGACAAACTTCTACATTGCTTGCAGTAGATACTCATGGCTGTCTACTGAACAGACAGGTCTTTCTTCTGTTTTCATTTTGTAAAGGCTGACATTGTTTACTCAAATGCCCTGGAAAACACAGCTTTTTCTTAGCCAAGGGTATAAGGATAATGAGTCTTGGCCAAAGAGGAGAATCTCATTTGCCTAAGTGACCAGTTTAGGAAAAGCCATGAAAGCAATTTATGATTAAAGACGTATAATGAAGTCTGAAGGAAGCAGTCTCTGCAAAGAGTTTTACTGTCTTTTGAAGTGAAACAAATATATATATTTGCTGTGATTATCCTACAAAACTAAGATTGACCATGACACTAAATTTGGTTTGGTTGTTGAGGCTGGTAATTTTACATACATGCACACACACACACTAAGAAGCTATGAAAAATTGATTGCTTCCCAATGAGGCTTTCTGGGAAGGGCAGAGTGGGCTTCCCAAGTATCTGAGAATGGTAACGCTTCCAGGAAAGACTGACTTGGGGCTTTTAATATGATGAGGGGCTGGTGTTGGTACACTTCCGGCTGTCACCCAAGGAAGGAGGACCCAAGCTTGTGTACCCAATTGCTCTGATGTGAGGCAGAAGAGAAAAGGGAGGGCTGAAGCTTAGATACTATCTGCAGTCAAACATCAGAAAAATGCAGTGCAGACCACCTCACACTTGTAATCCCAGCACTTTGGGAAGCCAAGACAGGAGGATTGCTTGAGACCACGAGTTTGAGATCAGCCTTAGCAAGATCCTGTCTCTACAAATAATAAAATAAAAATAAAAAAAAAATATTAGCTGGGCATGGTGATGCAAGCCTGTAGTCCCAGCTACTCCAGAGGCTGAGGCAGGAGGATTGTTTGAGTCCAGGAGGTCAAGGCTGCAGGGAACTATGATCGCAGCACTGTTCTCCAGCCTGGGCAACAGAGTGAGACCCTGTCAGAACTGTCAGAAAGAAAAGAAAAAAGAGACAGACAGAGAGAAGGAAGGAAGGAAGGGAGGGAGGGAGGGGAAACAGAGAAAGAAAGAAAGATGAAAGGAAGAAAGAGAAAAAAGTGGGAGGGAGGGAAGAAAAGAAGGAAGAAAGGGAAGGAAGGGAGGGGGGAGGAAGGGAGAGAGAAAGAAAGAAAAAGAAAGAAAGAAAGAAAGAGAAATACAGTCCAACCCTTTATCACAGCCATGTACACAGATGTGTGAAACCATGTTGACTGGATGTTCAGAAGTCATCATGTGAACTGAACACCATAGACATAGAACATAGACATAGCCACCACAGACACAGGACACAACATGCTGAAAGGAGGTGAGAAGTGAGATGAAGAACCCAAGATATTGTCTCTGAGGGATTCACCAAATCATAAACAGTCTAATTCTCTGGGATCTATTATATGAGGTAAATAAGTGCCTCTATTACTGAAGTTGTTAGTCATTGGGTAATCTCTACTTGCATCAACTCACATTCCAGGTTTTTCACTATCATTTTTTTCACCTTGTCTTTTCCAGGGTTTCTTGATTTCAACATAAAGAGTGACCACTTAATTGTGATGGACCCACAGTGATGCCAGCTTAGTTCATCTCTCTCTGGGTTCCCCTGCTTGAAGAAGGGTCCTTTGGAAGAAGAAATGCAATTAAAATGTCTTGCTTGTGCAAACCATCTTCTCCATTTTTTTCGTTTTTATTTATTTTGCTCTTTCAAGCTCACAAGAGTGTGGTTGACATCCTCCAACTAATATTTTACTTCCCAATGCCTATTTAACAACACAGTGAGTTATAAAAAGCAGACAAATTCAGAAAAAAATACAGAAGAGAATTATGCAAATAAGAAAAAGATATCAACCTCTATGGAGGTAAGATAGGTTCATGTGTTGAAGAATCAGTCAAAGTTAATGGATAGATGCTGTCGGGACCCATACACATTGGATATTTACACCAAGTGCACGGCAAGCTTCACCTCAATATTTCAATTATATAATCTGTGATTTTAATTAAGATATCAGTAATGAGTAATTATATCATATGTTTTCATGATATAAATGTCATGATTATTTTGTAAGACATATTGTGCAAACTCATTACTAAGGAAATGACAGTTAAAAATAGCAATGGTAATTAATGATAAGAATAGAAGTCACAACTTACTCACATTGATATTACAGATGCGTATGGCTGGTGGTAAGTTTAGTGGATAGACCTTACACTTAATGCTTAGATGGTAAGTATAATTGATCCTTCAAGTGTTTGTCCTCTTACATCCAACTCTGCACTATGGAATAAGGGAAAGTCTCGTGTGTACTTTGAAAACACGTCAAACCTGTGATTGTTCTGCAATGTGCAGACCTGTTGCCTGATGCATAACATTTATATTTAACACCTATATAGATGAAATCTGTGGCTACACAGAAAAATGAAGTGTTTATGAATTTGTGGGCAGGAGACCCTTCCATCAACACACAGCTGGATGCATTGGATTTTTAAGGCAGCTTCTTTAAAACAGTTGTTCCCTGGCTTTTAGCAGTTTAGAAATTGGCCTGTCAATTTCACTTTTAGCTGGCTACAAATGTTGCACATTTTTTCAAAGCATTGGAGAGGTTTGCGGGGTGGTCAAAATAGCAGAAACATAAGTGGCAGCTTGAATTAAAGCACTGTTAGTAGATAATGATGATAGGTAGATGAAGGATGGTTGGTGATGATTTGTCTCTGAGAAGCACAATTGGGTGCATCATAATTCCCTGCCGTGCTGGGCAGTGTAATCCCAATTTGATGTCCTGCAATAACTGTACCCTGGCAGTGGGTGGTTAAATTACTGAGTGCAGAATCCACAATTCCATTTGCCTTTTTACTGTGGGAGGAAGAAAAACAGCTAAAGGCACACTTTGGTAAGCGAGTTTTATTTTCTGATTCCTTAATTCTATTCAGTCATTATTATCATTTTTACCTTTTTTCAATAAAATAAATCCATGGAGCTGAGAGACTGTATAATGTTATAAGGAAACAGAATATTTCTTTGGTAGCCTGTGGTGATTAAATGTGAATTTATTTGCGATAAGCTTCCTGAAGCTTTAATATGTCTCCAGGCATCTTACAGCAAAGTGCCAGAGAGAATCAGAGCTCTCATCTGAAGAGAAAAATGGAAAAGCTTACAGACACTACCTCTGTGGCAACCTGTCAGAAGAGAAGTGTTTCTTGACTTTCAAATACTGCTCTTGTTCCCTTCTTGCTTATTTATCCTGCACACCCATGAGATAGAGCTTAAGATAGGAAGAAAACTCTGTCTGTAGTTTTCTATCTGACTGGTTTCTCCATTTCTTTCATCTTTCAATTATACAGCTATAATATTTGCACTGATACGGTTTGTGCAAACAATAAATGAGGCATGCTTTATTCATGCATGTATAAATAAGTGAATGAAATTAGGCAACCTAGACTACTAGAATATTCCAGTCCTCCTCTGGCCACCAGTCCCTAAATTAATGTTGGTTAATGTTGTTTTAATTAGAATTTTATCCCTCATCTTGATTTTCTTCTTTCTGATTAAATTCATTTCTAGTGAAGTAAATGACAAAGCAAACTTTCTAAAAATATCATTTATAGTTGTAAAATGTGAAAAATTCCTAATTGCAAGAGAAAAAAAGGGCATATCTTGATTGGTCCATGTATTTGTGATATTCAGCCTGTTCCTTCACTATTTGTTGCTTCGGCCCATGCATGCTCACAATGCTATTAAAGTTCGGTAAATAGTTCTTGTAAAGTGACAACCCCAGTTTGTAGAGCATTTTTTTATGATATAACAATAAATACAAGAACCAAGAGAGCAGGTGTTAATGCTGGATTTTCAGGGTTGGAGCTCCCTTTGAGCACACCCATCATGGAGACAAAGTCATAGTCAAGAAACAGTGAAAATACAAGAGCAAGTCAGATAAATGGGTTGATCCTTATATCTTGGTAACCAATGCTGGCCTGGTTATCTTTCTTGATACTGAACCAGCAGATTAGGCTGCCTTCTCACTGAGAATCCACTTTTCAAAATTAAGTGACACAGTCTTCAAACATGGAGCCCACATTTAGTGTGAGGTTCTCTATGATGGGTTTATCATATTATCCCTGGTGTTGAATATGAGAGTTGCAATATGCCTGGTGTCATATAAGTGTTTGATGAACAAAGGAAGTATTTGGAGAACAGAAAAATTTGCTTGAGCTGCAGGGTGACTTGGCAGAGGGAAGAATCATGGAGACTCTTACAGGCCAAGCTAAGGGGATTGTTCCTGAGGCAACAGTGGGAGACTGAAGGGCTTCATACAGGGCATGCTATGGATATACAGAGTCATGTTTTAGCAGCATTGCTTTATGATCTCACAAAAGAGAAACAAAGAAGTATTTGTAGTGATTAAGGTGAGAGAATCTAACGTCTGTATGAGTGAAGATGAACGGAAGAGAAGGGTGACAAATTTGAAAGAGGGAAAATTCATGGGGCCCAAGTGTGAGTCAAGGAAGGGCCATCCCATGGACGATGTAATTGGCTAGTGGTGTCATTGTTATTGGAAAACCTGAAGACAACAGAAGAAAATTGAAGTATAATACATTTTGGAGTGACCACAAACCAGTCTACCTCCGATTAGACGTGGCTGGAAGATATTTCCAACATGTTTTTGCATTCAAGAGAGAAGGAGAGATAGCAGGGAAGACGACTGTGTATGGGTAAAGGCATGTGTGTAAGCGTGCAAAGACAGACCAAGTGTAGTCTTTTAAACTAGAGAATCACTGAGCTAATTACATCAAATACAGTGAGTAGATGAATAAACTGAGAAGAGAATTTTTTATAGTTTTAAAAAATTGCTTATTATTTTTAATTGACATAATTATTGTACATATTCATGTGTACAGTAATACATGTGTTTAAAAATTGTATATTTACGTAGATAGTGAGGTTTCGATACCTATAAAGTGATCAGATCAGGAGAATTAGCGTATCCATCATCTCAAACATCTATCATTTATTTGTGTTGGGAACATTCAATATCTTCTTCGTAGTTATTTGAAACTATATATTATTGTTAACTACAGGCATCCTGTAGGGCTGTAGGCGCTAGAACTTATTCCTCTTCTCTAGCTGTAATTTTGTATCCTTTAACAAATCTCTTCCCCTCTCCTACCCTTCCCAGCATCTGGCATCCTCTGTTCTACTTTTTAACTCTATTAGATCCACTTTCTGTTTTACCTTCCACATACAAGTGAAAACATGTAGTGTTTATCTTTCTGAACCTGGTTTATTTCACTGAACACAATGTCCTCCAGTTCCATCCATGTTTTGTGAACAAGAGCTGTTAATATATAAAATGACAAAACAATGATTCCAAGGTCTAGCGAAAGCAGGCAAAAAGAAGTGTTATAAGTAAATAATAGAGCTTTTCAAGAAAAGAAGTGATTCCACATTTCTTTCTCAAACAATGAAAGAATAATAGATAAAGAATAAAAATAACCCATAGGATGTGTCAAAAGAAGACCTATTTTGTTTTCGTTTTTTGTTTTTTCTTTTGGCTAGAACAGATTCAATAGTTTCATTTTCATAAGATTAGAAGACAAATGTCAGGAGTGAACAGTCTATACCTGTTCATCTGGTATAGACTGATTTGCTCATATATATATATATATATATATATATATATATATATATATATATTACTATAGCTTAGGGGGTACAAGTTGTTTTTGGTTACATGGATAAATTGTATAGTGATGAAGTCTGAGATTTTAGTTTTTCTATGTGGTTTACCTGCTAAGAGGAGGAGAGATCTGGCATCTGTAGAACAGAATGCAAGATCAAGTCAGGAGGCCCAATTTTGTTTTTGTCGCTTTTGACTTGATGGTAAAATTTTTTTCACTTTTAATTAAAAGTTTAGAAAGAAAATGGATGGTGTGTTTCTGTTTCATTGGATTTAGCTGGCCACATTAAAAGATGTGAATGATACTTTACATAAGTAACAGAATAACCAGGGAAATGTAGGTTACAGATGACATTTCATGTAATTGTTGTAATATTGTTTTCACAGTTATGAGATGAGAGAAGACAGCACTTGCAGTAACACAGACTTGCCTGGTGAAGTTTTACAATATTTTCAAGAAATCCAAGACATTGATTCCCTTTCTTAGTGGCACTCATTTAAAAGCTGAGCCTGTTTTAAAAAATATAGATATAACAACTGCTGAAGTTTCAGAATAATCACTTCTTAGGGGTTCTCTCCTTGCCATATTCTGTTATAGCAATGGAGCCCCAACAGACATTTAGTGCCCACACCTGCCTCGTAGAGAAATTGACTCAGATCAAATAATCCTAGTCAATTTTGCTGCACAAATTCAGCTCCAGACAGGCAAGTCTCTGCAGAAGCACAGCATGGTCCCTCTTCCTCATCTTTACACAGGCACCAGTGCTCAGAATATTCTCTACCAATTAGCATGCAGAATCATCTTTTTTTCTTTTGCTTTGCCCTACAGGCTGCTTCTTCTATTTATAAATGTTGCATCTGAATACTCTCTTATGCAGAAAATAAAGGCTGTTTACTCCCCTGTAGACCAGGTCTGCAAAGACAGAGCTATCAAAGGGCTAATTTGGAGACACATTCCACTAGCAATTAAGAGTTGAGGACAGAGTTCAAAGCAGAGGGGCTTCAGAGCCCCATAAAAACACCGTTGTACTTTCCACCACTTTCTTTGAAAAGTTCCCCAGGATAATGGCTCCATGTCATTTGTAATTTTGATAGGCAATCCTTCTACTCCACATTCTATCTGACACATCTCATGTATTAAATATCAAAACAGCAGGCCCTAGAGATAAAGACATTGGAGAATATAATTTGAAAAATTATAAATTTTATAATATCAAGAGGCTTCAAAAAAAAAAAACAACCTCTTAAATCACACAGGCACACAGTCCTTAATAATGTTTTTCCAATGCTTAAGCAAGGGCTGATATGTACCTAGCAAAACCACTGACAAATTTTTGTAAAAGACGTCTCTATGTGGGCTCTTTAACCCTGGTGGGTGCTTTTTGAAATTTAATTTATTCAGTGAGGAGCTACAGATAAGATATGCTTGCTGACTATGCAAAATGGAAAGTGGAACTGATTTCTGGAGATTTGATCCTAATTCTGTTTTCCGTTTCTTTTTCTTTTTTTATTCCCCAGGGCAGTATTAGAAGGTTTGTATCAGGGGGCAAGAAAGAAGTCATTTCACAATTCTCAAAACCCTCATTTAGGGATGAGTCAATAATCTTTCCTGCAGAGTGAGAATTTGGGAGGTTGTTACAGGAGATTGCTCAACCAAGACAACACCTCACAGCCCATTTTCATTCTGTCATGCATTTATTGAGGAGGAAATAACATGCAATTGAAGTGAAGAGATACATTTTATACCATTTTACTGGGAGTTTATAATTTGCTAGACAATTTGTATCATCTAATTTCATCTTTTGTACAAATCAATTAACATTTTATTTCTTTTTAATTTGTCAATAAATGGAGGTATAGAGAGGTATTCAGCAAATTACTCAAAGGTGCAAAGCTACAGCATGTGAAGACATCAACATAGGCAGCCTGAACTGCTATCCACAAAGTCACTGACATTTTGCATCAGATGATATTTTTTGTGGTGGGAGCCACTCTTTGCATTGTAGGATGATTTGCAGCATTTCTGGCCTGCATACACTAGATGCCAGCGGTAATTTCGCTCCCTCCTTAAAGATGTGACAATTGGCAGGTCTCCAGACTGTGCCAGGTGTCATTGTCGGAGGGGGGATGAAAGCAGGGGTGTGTAAAATACCCTAGGTTGGTAATCATTGCATTGGTTCATTCAAATTGACTAAAAACTAATATAGTAGTTTCCAAAGTATCCTACCAAGAGGGGTAGCATTGTCATCCCTGAGGAATCTCTTGGTGCCATGAATTTTCTGGCTGCACCTCAGACATACAATATCAAAATCTCTGGGACAGTGCCCACTGATCTATGTTTTTTCAAGCTCTCTAGATGCTTCTGAAATTCTCTCAGACTTAAGAACAATTGTGTTGGAATCCTGTTCTTTATAGAACAGCACACTAGCATTTTCAAGGGAGGAGAGCAGGTGTAAAGAAAAAGCAAAAAGAGAATGAACCAGGCATCAGGGCTTAATCCCAGTAGTTTGGGAGGCCAAAACAGTAGAACTGCTTGAGGCTAGGAGTTTGAAACCAGCCTGGGCAACATAGCAAGACCCCATCTCTTAAAATAAAAGAAAGGCCAGATTTGGTGATGCATGCCTGTAGTTCTAGCTACTTGGAAGGCTGAGGAAGAAGGATTTCCTGAGCCAAGGAGTTGGAGGCTGCAGTGAGCTGTGATCACGCCACTGCTTTCCACTCCGGGTGACAGAGCAACATCCTCTCTCAAGAAAGAAAGAAAGAAAGAAAGAGAGAGAGAGAGAGAGAGAGAGAGAGAGAGAGAGAGAGAGAGAGAGAGAGAGACAGAGAGAGAGAATCAAATCAGTTATTACATATCTTCAGAGATTGTTTCAGTTACCTGTAGGCAAACCTTGAAATGAAGACTGAAATAAAGTCTCCAATTTATAACTCTATGTTTTGTGCTCTTTATCCATAAAGTGCAGTTCTGAGTTGCATGCTTGGGAGATGCAAGGAAGCCTGGCTTACATTTTAGTTGCCTTTGATGGAAAGAATTAGGAACTCTCTGAGTCATCTGGTTTTTCAAGGGAGGTACAGTACTCACTGGCTAGAAAAGTCTGTGCAATTTAATGTCTTGCATAGCTTTCCTTAAGATAAATGACTAGACTACTGATAAATGCAAAAAGGAAATCATTTCCAAATTCATCCACAATGTAGAGGTCACTAAGTTTGCCTGATGGGAGAATGCATGAGTTTCAAGTTGCTGCTATAACAAATTACTGCAAATTCAGTGGCTTAAGAAACAACACACATTGATTCTTTCATAGTTCTGGAGGTCAGAAGTCTGAAATGAGTCTTAAGGGGCTGAATTCAAGGAGTTGGCATGGCTGGTTCTTTATGAAGTTTCGAGGGAGAATCCACTCATTGATTTTTCCAAATTCTGGAGTCCTCCTTGACTCATGGTCTCTTCCTTTATGTTCAAAGCACATAATTCCATCTCTGCTTCTATCATCACATCTCCTCTCCTCTTTGACATTCTTGTCTGTGTCTTATAAGGATCCATGTGATAATAGTGAGACCACTTGGATAATTGAAGATGATCTCTCATCTTGGCCCCTTAACTTTATCAGATCTGTGAAGGTTTTTGTCATGTAGGTGAACATATTCAGATACCAGAAGTCAAGAAGTGGATGTCTTTGAGGGACAAATGATCCAATCTATCACAGAAGTTCAGTTTTCAGCCCTTTTCTGGAAGTCACCATGAGTTGAAGCCCAACACCTGCAGTTTCTTCTGGAGTTCACTGTTGATCCAAGCTAGAGATGATGCATTTTGCTCCTAAGTCATGGTGCATTCTACCTCATCTTTCAGGAACACTAGACATGCCATCCTTTGGAATAAGTACATTGTGCCCTCTTTCTGGCTACCAGTCATAAATAAAGGAGAGAGAGGGGCTAGGAAGAAGAAAGGAAGAAGTTGCTTGCTTTATGGTTATAAGGGCATGTTAGTGATGCAGTCCAAGGATGTGTCAATGATTATAATCAAAGGCATAGGTGTGAGAGCCTCCACCCTAATCACAGTTAGGCTATTTACTATCCCAGGCAAAGTGCTATAATCTCCCTGGACTTACATTTGCTCACAAGTAAGATGAGGATAAGAGTCACTTCAAGATGTCATTGTAGTGATTTAACAAACCAATCAATGGAAAATCTTTAACAAGTTGTCTGCAACCTTGTAGGCACTCAAGGAATAAGAACATTTTTTTAGGGATTTAAATGCCACCACCAGCTGTCATGTCTTTGCTGTTTATTATTCACAATTTATTATTAGCGTACTGTTTTCAAGTGCTTTCTAAGTAGTAGGTCTCTTAAGTAAAAATAGTAGCAAGCCTTGGTGACTGAATTCAACAGCTAAATTTCTAATTTAAAAAATCAGAGTAGATTTTATCAGTGAATATTCATGCATTAGTCATGCTCCATGGGCTTGTAATTGAATTGGGAGTAAAGGAAAATATGTCAACTGTCTTACTGTACCTATTGCATGTCTCCAACAGCTGAGCTCACAAAGGGCTTTCTTTTTGGAATTATATTTGCCATAGAGGATTTGGAGCTCATACTGTGCACAAGTATGCAGCCAGCTCTGTTTAATCCTAAAGACCATGCCTACTTCAGGGGCAACATTTTATACACCCTACGTGCAGAGGGAATCACTTTTAAGATACAATTTACATGTTTCCATTAATAAAGCAATGCAACGTCACATAAAAAGAACTATAAAATTGCCAATATGGGGAAGAAAATAGATTTTTTTCAGTATTCTGTTACTATTTTATTTTATTTTATTTTGAGACATAGTCACACTTTGTTGCCCAGGATGGAGTGCAGTGGCACGATCTTGGCTCACTGCAACTCCGCCTCCCAGGTTCAAGCAGTTCTCTCTCAGCCCCCAGAGTAGCTGGGATTACAGGCATGTGCCACCACGCCCAGCTAATTTTTTTATTTTTAGTAGAAACGGGGTTTCACCATATTGGTCAGGCTGGTCTTGAACTCCTGACCTCAGGTGATCCACCCGCCTCAGCCTCTCAAAGTACTGGGTTTACAGGCTGAACCACCACCCTCGGCCTCAGTGTTCCTTTACTAAACTAACACTGATGTATTCATTTACTCTTTTTATTATATTTATCATTAGCGTTGTTTATCTCCTACTTTGCATAATGCAGATGATATAAGCCCTCTATAAAAAAAAGGCATAGAGAGGAACTTAGTGATGCTAAAAGTCTCCCAGTAGTTATTTTATTATTTATCTTCCTCGTCAACTTCTCCAATTATGGAGGACACCATTATAATATAAATTAGCCAATGGAAAAAGATTATGACTTCACTATCTTTCTTTCTCTCTCTCTCCTTTTTTTTCTTTTGAGAGAGAGAGAGTCTCACTCTGTCACTAGGCTGGAGTGCACTGGTGCCATCTCAGCTCACTGCAACCTCCGCCTCCCGGGTTCAAGCAATTCTCCTGCCTCAGCCTCCCAAGTACCTGGGACTACAGGCACCCACCACGATGTCTGGCTAATATTTGTATTTTTAGTAGAGAAGGGGTTTTACCATGTTGGCCAGGCTGGTCTTGAACTCCTGACCTCGTGATCTGCCTGCATCAGCCTCCCAAAGTGCTGGGATTACAGGTGTGAGCCACCACACCTGGAAATTTCACTTTCTTATGAATAATGAGGCATTCCGCTTTTTAAGAAATATGGATTAAGCACATACAAGTGCCCAATCCGTTTTACATGTTAGGAACAGGAATAAGCAACTTGTTAGTTTTAAAGGGTAATTGGAATACTGCAGCATTCAGTCCATTGTTTGGCTTTCTTAGTAAATATTGATGTATTTTTTCTGATATGAGCTCCTTTAGAGATTTGTTACTGTTTCTGCAGAAACAAAGCAAATCAAAGCAAAACAAACAAACAAAAATCAATGAACAATGAGATCTCTTTTTTAATTCTTTTTTTCATTTTTGTAATTTCTCTTTATATTCAGGGAGAAAGAGAACTTCAATTTGCTTATTTGTTTTGGTCATCACTGCTTTATATATCTGAAAGGTAAACCCTATGATATTATAAAACAATCTTTAATTCCTCACACACGAATTGCTAACAGGACTCCTTTTATTTCTATCTACACAAAGACATTTTTGCTTTCTTTTAAACTTGTGGGAACTTTACATTCCTGAGGTGGTACCTTACTGCTAATCCTGGGCTGTTGGAATATTAGCATATTACTACAATGAAATATACTCTGGTCAAAAAGGAATCAACCAGGGCTCAGCCCAAATTACAGGTGAAACTTTGTAGTAGATTAATGCAACAAAATATGACATTGTAATGTAAATAAATCAGCCAGGAGATAGCATAAAGATATACCTGAAACTTTGCAACATATTAAATAAGTTCAAAAATATTACAAACAACATAATATGCTTTAAGTTTAAAACTTAGATTCAAAAATACATATTTTTAAAGAATATATACATATCCCAGCACTTTGGGTTCTGAGGCAGGTGGATCTGTTGAGTCCAGGAGTTTGAAATCAGCCTGGGTAACATGGCAAAACCCATCTATACAAAAATATGAAATTTGGCTGGGCGCAGTGGCTCAAGCCTGCAATCAGAACTTTGGAAGGCCGAGGTGGGCAGATCACTAGGTGAGGAGATCGAGACCATCCTGGCTAATATGGTGAAATCCCCGTCTGTACTAAAAATACATAAATAAGCCAGGCATGATGGTGTGTGCTTGTAGTACCAGCGACTAGGGAAGCTGAGGCAGGAGAATTGCTTGAATCCAGGAAACAGAGGTTGCAATGAGCCGAGATCACACCACTGCACTCCAGCCTGGGCGACAGAGTGAGACCCCATCTCAAAAAAATAAATAAATAAATAAAAAATATGAAATTTAGCCAGGGATGGTGTTGTGCCCCTGTAGTCCCAGTAATGACAGGTGGCTGAGGTGGGAAGATCACCTGAGCCTGGGGAGGTTGAGGCTGCAGTGAGCCTTGATCATGCCACGGCAGTGCAGCTTGGGTGACAGAGCAAGACCCTGTCTAAAAACAGGAATATAAACACAAGCCTTATCAAATTTAAAGCCATAAAATTAAAACAATCACAAATGTAAGGGCCGGGGCGGGGGCTTGCTTTAAGCCAAGAAGGCAGAGAAATGCAATGAAGGGGAAATCACACGTGGTTATCAGATATTGTCAAAGTGATATTTTTGTGAATGTGAGGTATAGGTAGAAGAAAGTAAAGGAGAATAAAAGAGAGATGAATGAAGAAAGGAGGAAAGAAAGAAGGTTTGGGGGAAGGAAGAAAGAAGAAGGGGAGGCAGGGAAGGAAAAGAAGAGGGAATGATTTATGTACCACAAATGAGAATATGTCATAAAGCAAGAATTATTATTAAGTTATATCCATACAATGAATTGAAAGTAAAAGGGCGAGGAATATCACTTGGATTAAAACCACTAAGTGATGGAGATTTTGTTCTGAGAGACAAGATCACACCATGCTGTATCATTCTCCAGTTGGCTAGAAATTTGAGAAGCATGTCTCTGTCCAGAAATTCATTACAGTTCATGGATTGGAAATGTCATAGCAAAAGAAAAATTGTCTAAAGAAGGAGTGGGTTTGGATTAAAATGTCTTAACAACTTAGCTTGTGTGTGTATATGTGTGTGTTTATGTGTGTGTATGTATGCACATTTCTCTCATATGCCCATTTTATTTCTGCTGCTGCATACTATTACATTGACATTATATTTATACACTGGTAAAATCAAAGGATAGTATATTTATTATTTTTGTCTGACTTCCAAATTCAATTAGTTGCAACTATGCATGTGTTTCATATTTTTGAACTTTTTATGTTATAATTGATCTGGTTAAACATATACAAATGTTTAAATTTGTGTCTTAATTTCTGCGTGTATAACTTTTCCAATTAAATCTGAACATTTTCTAAATTTGTGTTATTTGATGCATCCACTACACATATTGATGAAATACAATTTAAATACAAGGTAGCTTTTAAATTTTTATTTTATGGTCCTTTCACTGTTAAAATAAATTTATATTAATGCCATCATGAAATTTTGGGGGGACAAATATTGAAAGTAATTTCTCTTTGAATGAATGTTTTAAATGTTGAGATCCCAAATAATGCATATATAAATATTTTAAACAGCCCCATGTGAGTTCTCATGTTCTATTTTGAGAAATCTGATAGACAAGCTGGTAATTACATTGGACACGGGCTTTCAATCAACTCAGGCTTCAAGCTGTGCTTCAGTGATTCTCCAAGCACCATGATAATTAATCATTGACTTTAATATAAGATAATACCCTCCAAGCCCCCAGAGACAGCTAAGTATACATCAACCTCTTCCAGGACGGGCTCCTCACTTTGAGAGCATAAACCTGTAATTGTTATCTTCTCAAAATTTACAAGTGTGCCCTGTCAAAGGCCTTCCCCAAAGCAACGTTTCATTTCTTCTTGGAGGAGACTCACATTAATTTCTGTTCATTGCCACCCCAATGAGTCATATCCTTAACCTGTAGGGAGAATCTATCAGTGGAATTGTAGTTATACATCCCATTGAAAACACATTGAATTTGACTAGATCAGGTTTGCCTTTATCTTATCACAAGCTCTCTGGAATAAAGATATTATTTAAAGTTATTCTTAATGTGGTGATGACGACAGAGAAAAAAATATACAAATGATAATAGCCCCAAGGTCTATGCTGTGGGGAAAAAGGGGATTCTGAGAATGAGGTATCTGGAATAATTGACATGCATCTCCATTAAACAATCATTATAATCACAGGTTTGAAGGTGTCCATGCCTGGGCTCCAGTTAACTAACTGCTGTCATTTGCTAAGTGCTTTTGTTGCCTGAGTTCAGAGGACAGATGCTCCCCTGCCAGGAACAAAACCAGGCTAATTTGCAAAATTCCTTTTTAATAGCACATTTCTCTATATGTCTGTAGTTATCTGTTTCTTTATTGGAACCCCAACATGAGATTGTAGGTCCCAGACAGCAAGATGAGAGAAAACATCCTGATTAAAAGTATTTTTGAATAAAACAGTCTATCAAATTAGAGGCAAATTGGAAAGCAAATTTCATTATGAAATCCCACATTCTGAAAAGAATCACAAACATGGAGACACAGGTTTGCAAACCAATATCAAAGTCAGGACTGTGTTCGAACAGCTCACCTCTGACATGTATGAATTTGCAGGTTTGTACCTCATGCGTTTCCTAAAATATAATTCTGTCCATTTGTTCATGTAGCCTTGGGTGTCACCTACATCTACAACATCCATCGAATAATAATATTCTTCCCCAAAGTACTTACTGTTTGTCAGGTTTTGTGGTGAACAGTTTAATTTGCCACAGACCTGGAAAGGAAGATTGAAAAAAGTAGTGATGTCATTTTCTCCATCTTGACCTCCACACCACCCAGTGAGTGTGTGATAACAGGTAACATGCTTGCTCCATAAACGAGCAAGATGCATGTAGCTTCTGGATAGGTATGGAAGGAAGGAAGGGAGGGAAGGAGGAAGGAAAAAAGGAAGGAGGGGCAAGAAAAGGGAGGGAGGAAAAGAAAGAGAGAGAGAGATGGAGGGAGGCAGAAGGAGGGAAGGAGGAAGAGAAACAGAGACAGATGAATGAAGGAAGAAAAGAGGAAAAAAGAAAGGAAGGTCAAAGGTAAACAGAAGGAAGGGAAGGAGAAAAGCTGGGAGAAAAGGAAGGATGAAAGAAAGGAAGGAGGGTGGGGGAAAATGAGGAAGGAAGAAAGGGAGGAAGTGATGGGAAAAGGGAGGAAGGGAGGGAGGAAGGAAGTAAATCAAAAAGGAAGAAATGTCAAAAGAAAACGGAAGGAAGGAAAGAAGGAAGTTAAGGGGAGGGAAGAGAGAGGATCGGAGAATGAAGGGAGGCAGTAGGGAAGAAGAGAGATTTTTTATGTTAACAAAGGGCTCACCTTGATTGTAAAACTGAGCCAAGATAGGAATTTTGGTTTCTTGTCTGCCATCAGTATGGTGTCCCCAAAGAAACAAAGAAATAGATAACAGCAGATATACAGAGAAATGTGCTATTTAAAAGGGGTTTTGCAAGTTGTCCTGGTTTTGTTTGGGGTGGGGGAGCATCTGTTCTCTGAACTCAGGTAACAAAAGCACTTAGTAAATGACAGCAATTAGATAACTGGAGCTCAGGCACTGAAACCTTCAAACATGTGATTAAAACAATTGTTTAATGAAGAGCTGGGAGAGAGCCACTCTGGCATTCTAAAAGGAAAATGAGATACTCAAAATGACAAGCCAGAATGATAATCTATGAACACGTTGACTTTCTTAGGAAGAGGAATCAAGTGATGCGGTGAATGCCATAGACAATTCTCACAGTGGAATGAGCTATAGTGGGCTACACATTTGAAGGACGGATGGAAAAAAAGTTACAACAGAAGGCAGAGACATGGGTATTCTAGTTCTAACCCTTCTCTGTGACTAACTTGCTTAGTATCTTGCAGATACCAGCACTTCCTTTAACATTCAGGTCAATGCATGCATTTAGAAGATCTTACACAGTTGTGAGATGCAATTAAATAATTATGTCTCACGGTCCATGTAATGAAGTCCTACTCCTAGAATTCCTTATTCCCTACCTTGTCCTTGCTATACTTTGCTACAGCTAACACATACACATATATACACATGATGACATTGTTACATTATAGAACAGGTACATTGATTCACTTAGTCCCTTGATTTCATATTATTCCAAGCAGGGTATGGTGGCTGACACCTGTAATCCCAGCACTTTGGGAGGCTGACGTGGGAGGATCTTTTGAGCCCAGGAGTTTGAGATCAGCCTGGGCAGCATAGTGAGACACCATCTGTGCAAAGAATGAAAATGATTAGTCAGGTGTGGTGTCAACTGCTTGTAGTTCCAGCTACTCGGGAGGTTGAGGCAGGAAAATCACTTGAGCCCAGGAGGTGGAGGCTGCAGTGAATTGAGGTCATGCCACTGCACTCCAGTCTGGGTGACAGAGTGAGACTCCCATCTCAAACAAAAAAGAAAGTTAAGCACAGAATTAGCACTAGACTCAGCAGTTTCATGCCTAGGTATATACCTTCAAAAATGAATAACGGGAATGCAAAGAGATGATTGTATGCCAGTGTTCATGAAAACATTGTTCACAATAGTCAAAAGATAGAAACAACCCAAATGTCCATCAACCAATACATGAACAAACATAAAGGGGTCTAGCCACACAATGGAATATCTTATTCAGCCATAAAATTGATGAAGCTCTGACTCATGCCATGTTCTTCTACAGCATGGAAGACCTTTGAAGATATTGTGCTCAGTGAAGGGAACCAGACATGAAGGAACGCATGTTGTATGATTTGGCTGACATGAAATATCTAGAGAAGGCAAATTTATAGAGACAAAGTAGATTGGTGGTTACTAGGGGCGGAAGGAGAGAGGGAGGAAAGGGAAGTTACTGCAAAATGGGTATAGATTTTCTCTTTGGAGTAAGAAAAAATTTTGGAAATTGATAGAGGTGATATTTGCAAAACATTGTGAATATATTTAATACCATAGAATTGCACACTTTGGTTAAAATGGCAAGTTTCACATTATGTATGTTTTACCACCTTAAAAATACTGGAAGAAAATTAGCCCAGCCCTATTAAATTTGAGCAAAGAAGAAAACCCTAAGCTACTACACAACCTGTGCATGTAAGAAAATTGTACTTCTACCCCATAAGTTTGCATAAACATATAAATATTTTCAAAACAAAGTTTATTAGAAAATGTCTGTATCTCCAGCCACCTCCAACATACACATGCTAAAACTGTTTCATGAGAATTCCTGGGAAAATAATAAACAGTTTTTCTAAAATATATCTCTCTCACAAAATCTTTAATCTTTGTTGAAATTTTTCTTTATTTTTCTTTCTTAATTTTTAGCTGAACACAAATATGTACATGGAACCATCTGTTGCTTGAATGACCAACTCTTGTCTCCTGTACAACCCTTTGTAAAATTCTCAACTGTGTACTTAGTGTGGAAGCAAGACAGCACTAGTTAGGCTTACAGTCATTGTGCTAGTTTTCAACTTAATTTCATGCCTCACCAAAGGACTTGAGAAAAAAGTCCATGTGATAGCCTAACTATGTTTTAGGGTATCTTTTTGCAAATGCCTACAAAAAGTAAAAAATAAAATAAAAAGAGGCCAGGCATGGCAGCTCTAATCGCAATACTTCGGGAGGCTAAGGCTGGCAGATCACCTGATACCAGGAGTTCAAGAGTAGCCTGGGCAACATGGTGAAACCCTGTCTCTACTAAAAATACAAAAATTAGCTAGGCATGGTGGTTCATGCCTGTAATCCCAGCTATTTGGAAGGCTGAGGCACGAGAATTACTTGAACCCAGGAGGCAGAGTTTGCGGTGAGCCAAGATCGTGCCACTGAACTCCAGCCTGGGGGACAGAGCAAGACTGTGTCTCCAAGTAAGAAATAAAGAAAGAAATAAGGCTTTGGTGTCCTAAGGAAAAGAATAAATAATTAAATAAAGGTGTTACTATAATGAGAAAGGGTTACTAATGCAAAACTAAAGAGACATCTACAGAAACTATATAAACATTCATTCTTTCTCTGTGTTTCAGTGACAGATTTTCTTTTCTATAACAATAATTTCAAGTCATAGAGTGGATTCAAAATAACCCGATTTTTGTGCCTTGTCCAACTCTAAACCTTGGGAGACTTTTACGAAGCTGTTTAATGCATCTCTAGGTTTCAATGACATCGCTGAAAAGAGAGTGAATGATAATTGTTCAACCTATTTCACAGAGAGTTGTTGGGAAGGTCAAAAATGAGCATTTCATTATAGGTATTTTATAAACTATAAACTAGCATGAAATGGAAAACGTTCACGGTTAACAGCATAAAATTCAACCCAGAGGACAAAGAGTTTAAAAATGAAGAACGAAATTTCTGGGAGAAAATGTGTTCCTGATATAAAGATGACATATTCTCTGGACTCAAACCTGTCCGGAGGTGGGAAGGACAGTTGCTGATGTCAAAGCACATCTTACCCTCATGCTAAGCCCGGGACCTCCTCGAGACCATCCACAGTATTGGTCTCACCTGCCTGTGTAAGCTCTGCTAAAAGCAGGAGAGATTGTTTGTTGACTCTAGTAAGAACAGAGATACGGCATGAGGCTTATGCAACCTCTTGCCTAGAAGCCACAACACCAGGCATGTCCAATCTTTTGGCTTCCCTGGGCCACACTGGAAGAAAAACTGTTTTGAGCCACACATAAAGTACACTAACACTCATGATAGCTGTTCAGCTTTTTAAAAGTTGCAAAAATATCTCATCATGCTTTAAGAAAGTTTGCAAATTTGTGTTGGGCCATATTCAAAGCTGTCCTGGGCAGCATAAAGCTCACAGGCCATGGGTTGGACAAACTAGACCTATACCATTCCATATTCTTAAGGGAGAAGAAAAATCAACTTCCAGTGATCACCAAATATAATAAGGAAGAATGTAGACTTTCACTTGTTGAATTTCTGTACCCCCCCCAAAAAAGATGTGTTCATATCTTAACGCCTTAGATCCCAGAATATACCCTTTTTTGGAGACAGGGTTCTGACAGACACAAATTAGTTAAGATGAAGTCATACTGGAGTAGGGTGAGACCTTAATCCAATATGAGTGGTGTCCTAAGAAAATGTGGTATATGTACACCATGGAATGCTACTCAGCCATAAAAAGGACTGAACTAACAGCATTCACAGCAACATGGAAGGAGTTGGAGACCATTATTCTAAGTGAAGTAACTCAGGAATGAAAAATCAAATATTCTATGTTCTCACTCATAACTGGGATCTAAGCTATGAGAATGCAAAGGCATAAGAATGACATAGTGGACTTTGGGGACTCGGGGAAAGGGTGGGAGGGGAGTGAGGGATAAAAGATGACACATGGATACAGTGTACACTGCTCAGGTGATGGGTGCACCAAAATCGCAGAAATCACCACTGATTTAGTTATCCATTTAACTAAACACCACCTGTTCCCCAATATAAGTGGTAACCTTATAAGAAGGGAAGAGATAAAGAGACAGACACAAACAAAAAGAAGATCATGTGAAGACAGAGGCAGAGATTGGAGTGACACAGCCACAAACCAAGAAACTCCAAAGATTGCTGGCCACCTACAGAAGCTAAGAGAGAGACAATGAAACAGATCATCCCCTAGAGCCTTCAAAGAGAGCATAGCCCTGTCTACACCTTGATTCTGGTGTTGATTCTGGTCTCACAGACCTCAGAACTGTGAGAGAATACACGCCTGTTGTTTTAAGTTACCTGGTATGTGGTATTTCTTAGTTCAGCTCCAAGAACAAATACGGGATATTTGTTTTTTATTGTAGGTTACCTGGAGATAGAGTAACTAATTCTCATCTAGAAATCGCAGCTCTGCATTGAGAGAAAGAGAGACTGTACTTTCTGCAAAAGGTAGCCAAGACTTCATGAGCACCTCGCAGCAGCACCTGGTTCAACTGAAATTCCCATTCGGTCTTGGCTATTTTGAAGATATTGATGATGTTACGCTAAGTGAAGGATACCAGACACAAAACAACAAGTATTATGATTCCGCTGCTATGTAATATCCAGAATGGGCAAATTCACGCAGACAGAAAGTAGAGTGGTGGTTACCAGAAGTTTGTGCAGTGGATGGTGAGAAATGCAAACTTACTGTTTGCACTCTTATAAGTGCAAAGTTTCAGCTTTGCAAGGTGAAAAGAGTTCTGGAGATGGATAGTGGTGATGGTTGCACAATATGAATGAACTGTACTGAATACCACCAAAATCTTAAAAGTGGCTAAAATGAGCTGGGCGTGGTCGCTCACGCCTGTAATCCCAGGATTTTGGGAGGCCAAGGGGGGTCAGATCACTGGAGGCCAGAAGTTCAAGACCAGCTTGTTTCACCATGTCTCTATTAAAAATAGAAAAATTAGCCAGGCATGGTGGTGCATGCCTGTAATTTCAGTTACTTGGGAGACTGAAGAATGAGAATTGCTTGATCCTGGGAGGAGGAGGCTGCAGTGAGCCAAGATTGCACCACTGCACTCCAGCCTGGGCAACAGAGCGAGATTCTGTTTCAGAAAAAGAAAAGAAAAGAAAAGAAAACCCACCACCACCACCATCACCACCACCAACAAAAACGTTAAAATGGTACATTTTATCTTAGGTATATTTTACTACAATTAAAAAGTACTATGTTATTTTAAAAATTAAGGCTCACCTGTGAAAGTAGAGATTATAAGTCTCTTGATCTGTAATAACAGTGCCTTGAAAGCCATTCTTAGGGGACTCTATGGAGCCAGCACTTTCCTCTTTTTTTTCTTTTTTTGAGGCAGGGTCTCATTCCCATCACCCAGGTTCCATAGCTCGCTGCAACCTCGACTTCCCAGGCTTAGATGATTCTCCTACCTCAGCAACTCCATCTTGAACAGGGGCTGGGTAAAATAATGCTGAGACCTGCTGAGCTGCATTCCCTGGAGGTCTGGCATTCTTAATCACAGGAGGAGATAGGAGGTCAGCTCAAGATACAAGTCACAAAGACCTTGCTGACAAACAGGATGCAGTAAAGAAGCCGGCCAAACCCACCAAAACCAAGATGGTCACAAAGATGACCTCTGGCTGTCCTTACTGCTCATTATAGGCTAATTATGCATTAGAATGCTAAAAGACACTCCCACCAGCACTGTGACAGTTTACAAATGCCAAGGCAATGTCAGGAAGTAACCCTATGCTATATGGTGTAAAAAGGGGAAGAACCCTCAGTTCCTGGAATTGCCTACCCCTTTCCTGGAAAACTCATGAATAATCCACCCCTCATTTAGCATATAATCAAGAAATAACCATAAGCATACTCAGCTGAGCAGCCCACACCGCTGCTCTGCCTATGGAGTAGCAATTCCTTATTCCTTTACTTTCTTCGTAAACTTACTTTCACTACTCTATGGACTCACCGGAATTCTTCTTTGTGCGAGGTCCAAAAACCGTCTCTTGGGGTCTGGATCTGGACCCCTTTTTTTTGTAACAAAATCATCTTATCCAAAGCTTGTACAGGTTAGGGGTTTTTCAAAGACAGTTTAAGGGAAGAGGGTGAGGTGGCAGGTAACAGGTGCTTGCTGTGGACTGATTAAGGCAGAGATTAAATCTTAGGGGGTCGAAGCTGCCCTTCTGAAGGCTCAATTGCTTCTGGGTGGGGCCACAGCAGTTGGTGGGTGCAGGTGGAGCCACGGGTATCAGACATGCAAAAAAACTGGAAAGTTACCTCAAAAGGCCAATCTTAGGTTCCACAATAGTGATGTCATTTATAAGAGTAATTGGGAAGTTGCACATCTTATAACCTCTGGAATAACGGCTGGCAATCCTTCATGTCTGCACCTTAGCAGGAAATCAGGATCCTCTCTTCCTCGCAGTCCGATGGCCTCCCATCAGCTTTACAGATGGGGTTGAGTTTCTGGGCAAGGCCTACTACCATTTAAACTGTAGCACAGGAGCAATTAAGGGAAAGGCAAGATGCAGGGGTAGGCTAGCTCAGCTTACTGTTATAATTTTTTATCACAGATGATTGAATTTTTGCAAAGTCGATTTTTCTCACTGATAGAATTTTTGCAAACACATACTTGCCAATGCATGTATACTCACATGAACACACTGACACACAAACACACTCACACATACCTGCACACAAACACGCCATGCACAGAGTTCTACAACTTATTTTGCTCTTAGACTGATTCCTTTTTTCCTGCTTTAGGGAAAGACTGCATTTAAAGCTGACCATGAAATACAAGGGAATGTGCTCCTCCCTGAATTTCTTTTTTCTTTCTTTCTCTTTTTTAAAATTAACTACAGGTAAGCTTAATTTTATAATTCTAAGGAGAGAGACATATGTTTGAGAACCTAGTATAAACAAAACATGGTACATAGAAACAAATAAACAAACAAAAATCCCAGTATGTATTTCAGCATGTGCTTTGAAATCCTTTGAAAAAAACTGCAGAGTCCTTTTAGATGCTGAAACATTGATGTAATTCACAAACCACTGCAGTAGCTGTCTCTAATTCTCTTGACACAATTACTGTTAACACACTGGGTGAATACAAATTAGCAGATGAAAAAGATACCATGAAAACATTTAAATTAAACTTGGCCCTGGTGCTTCCTGTAGGGGATGCTCCTGTACTCCCTAGAATTACCAAGAAGCTTCAAACAAAAATATGTGAGGAGTCGGGGAAATAGGACAGCATTTCTGCCCTTGGTGATTCAGGTGAAAACAATTAGAAGCGTAATTAAGGATGCTATCTAGGTTTTTATGGCATATATCTATTTAAGGCTTTGAAGTTAATAGTGTTTTAAAGGATATTCTTGGCTTTTCTGTTTTTGTTCCTGAAGCCATTTTTTTTTTTTTTTTTTTTTTTTTTGGAAACTATAAGTTAAATGGTATCACATTGATAATTATAATGTCAGTTTAATTTTAAATCGCCTCCACAGGTGCCTTCTGGCATGCATAGTTTTGTGTGCTAACAAACATTCTAGGCCACTAATAATGAATTAACTAGGTAAAAATGGGATTATTTCTTTAGAATAAAAAATAAGAGAAAGAAATGTAAAAATACAGTATAAACAGGAAGGCTGTAAATTGAAATATAAATTTAGGATATGGAAGGGAGCAGGACCACTCGGTGCATTAATATGCATCTATGAATTTTAAAATTATTCTTCTCTAATGAGGTAAGTATTCTGTGAATGTATTTATCATATATTTACATATTTACACATGTAAACTCATGAGTACATGCACAAGTAAATGATGCTTATATAATGTTATGTAATTCTTAGCTATAATAAAGGTAACTAGATGACAACTTTCTTTTTTTATACCCCAAGTTACTTAGACACTTTCACTACTGACAGAACAGAACCAAAGTTTATTTACATTTGTACAATTCTTTATATGGAACACCTGTCCACTCTAGGAAAAAATGGTGGAATTTTAACCAATAAAGAAACCATGAATATGATAGTGCACTTGTTGAGCTGAGGTTGCATGAAGACATAGGTATTTGACATTGGATGGAGTTTGGGTTGAATCAGAATCTCAGTCAGATATTGGAATATGCTATAGTTTGGAAGGAACCCTACCCAGGAGGTAATTGCCTGGCAAGATGTCAGAACCCCAGCACTGGAAAGTGGTCAGCTCTCAGGTAGTTGGGTAGTAAAAAGAATTTACAAACAACAGTATGAGTTTAAAAAAGGAAGTTTAATTGGATAGAAAGAATACTACAGAAGAGTGTAGTGGGTGGCTTAGCAAGAGAGGACTGAGCTTGCCGTGGTAGATTTTCATTGTCGGTATTTAAGGGCCTTAAAGCAGGAGCTGAAGGATAATTTGTAGCATTGTAGCCATGTAGGTTAAAGAAATGATTATACTTGTAGGCATTTTGGTGCCTTAATGTCAGCAAGGGTTGCAAAATGAGTTTTGACATGCATGCATTCTGGAATAACTAGAAATTCTAGTTACTTATAATTTTCGGGGAAAAGTAGCCTGATATCCTATACCAGCTTTGGGGAATAGGGGAGTCTAATTACTTTTGAATTTCTCTGATGAGGAGTCTGGCCTCTGGATGATCTGCTTGATGTCCACCAGGTAATCTTTGGTCCCCTCAGTAATAATTAAGCTAGTTGTTTTAGGTAAGGTTCCTTGAGAGACAGTGTGGAGAGGAAACAGGAGGAAGTGAGGGATGTAGCTGGAGGAACACTAGCATAAAGGGAAGATGAAGAATTCAGCAAAGAAGAAAATGTTAGGTCATAAAGAGCGCAACACAGCAGCCTTAAACACAGCAGCCTTACTTGGAGGCAGTAGAAGAAAATTCTACTCTACAAAGTCATGTTTAGAGGAAAAAAGGGGAAAAAAAAGAGTTGAGTTTGGCAATCTTACTTATATGTTTGCAAATTCAATGGTGTTAACAGTTCTTGTGTTATTTTCATTTGAACTAGCATTTCTTTAATTAATACTAAATGTGAATATCATTTTGGTGTATTATTATTTACTTTAAGCTTTCTAGTAATGCTTTGGCTACCTAGCGTATTTCATTTTGATTCCCTTATATTATTTTCTTTTTCCTGTTTATTTTTGGTTTAACTTGCTTTTTCTCTTTTGGTTTCTTAAAGTGAAAGCTAGAGCTCCTTGATCTAAAATCTTCATTCTTTTTTAATATAGTCATTCAGAGCCATAAATTTCTTAGTACAGATTTAGTGTTATTCTGCAAATGTGATACACTGTGCTTTCATTTTCATTTTGTTCAAATTACTTTCTGATTTCTGATTTTTTTCTTTGACTCTTCCATTGATAATTTGCAACTGTGCTATTCAGTTTCCAATATTTGGACATGTTTTAATTATTGATTGTAATTTAACACTACTGTGGTCAAAGAACATACATTGTGTCATTTGGATTTTCTTCTAATTTTTTGAGATGTATGATATGGTTTGGCTCTGTGTCCCCACCCAAATCTCATCTGAAATTGTAATCTCCACATGTCAAGGAATGGACCTGGTGGGAGCTGATTGAATCATGGGGGCAGTTTCCCACATGCTGTTCCCATGATAGCGAGGGAGTTCTCACAAGATCTAATGGCTTAAAAATGGCATTTTCCCCTGCACATACTCTCTCTCCTGCCACCTTGTGAAGAAGGTGCCTGTTTCCCCTTCCCCTTCTGCTATGATTGTAAGTTTCCTGAGGCCTCCCCAGCCATGTGGAACTGTGGGTCAATTAAACCTCTTTCCTTTATAGATTACCCAATCTCAGGTGTTCTTTATAGCAGTATGAAAATGGACTAATACAATGTATTTTCACGTCTATAATGTAGTCTATCCTTGTAGACATGCTTGGGTCTATTTAATCACATATGCATCTTAGAAGATAACTCAAGAATACTTACAGCATACAAAAACACTCAAGTCCAAATGGGTAAATTTTACAAGATATGGCATTCAAAGAAAGGAAATAGCACAAAAATGTAATCAATAAGAGGAAGAAAAATCAATCAATCAAAACAGTCCCAGAAATGACACAGATGTTAGATTATGCAATGACATTAAGCAGTTATTATAACTGTATTTCATGTATTCAAAAAGTTAGATAAAGACATCAAAGATACACGAAAGGCTCAAATCAAACATCTGGATATGAAATCTACAATGTGAGACATCAAAATTGCATCGAAAATAATTAACAGGAGACTAGAGTTTGCAGGAAAAATATGACTTGTGAATTTAAAGATACAGCAATAAAAACCCTACCAAAAAAAAAAAAAAAAAAAAAAAAACAGAGAAAAGAGATTTTAAAAAGTGAATAGAAGATCTATGAGCTGTGGGAAAATTATAAGTGCCTTAATATACATGCAATTGGAATTCCTGACAAAGAGAAACCACAGAAACCATATTTGAAGACATAATGACAAAACATTTTCATATTTGATGTAAACTATAATCTCATAGATTCAAGAAGCTCAGCCAACTCAAAGCACCAAAATCACAAATAAAACTCTAACTTATAAAATTTGTAGATAATGCCAAAGCGGTATTTAGGAGAAATGCAGAGTACTCCATAATCAGAGTGCTGAAAAGTGATGATTCAAACAAAATCTTACAAGCATCCAGAGAGAAAAGACAGGTTACGTGCCATACGCCAAAGTAATGATTGCAGCAAATTTCATGTGAAAAATAATGTCCACAAGAAGACAGTGGAATGATGTCTCTAAAGAATTGGGGGGTGGAGAGAAGGTAATCTAGAATCAAATAACTAGCAAATATATTCTTTAAAATCAGAGAAGATGCAGGCATGTTGAAAAATACAAAAGCAAAGAGAATTGATTAGTACAGACCACACTGCAAGAAGTGGTAAGGGCATCCTTCAAGCAGACAGAAAATGATATCAAGTGAGGTTATGGAAATGTGGATTTATACAAAGATATGAATAATGCTAGAATTTGTGACTACATTAATAATGTATAGGATCTTTTTCTTATTTAACTCTCTTTAAAAGATACTGATTGTTTAAACAAATATGACAACAGTACAGACATCATAAGTAAGTGCATACATGTTTTTCTTATTACTAATCTCTATAAAGGTTATTGATCCTTTAAGCAAATATGATCTGGTCTGGAGTTTATAACATATGTAAATGTAAAATTAATGAAAACATAAGCACAAAGCTCAGGAAGAGAGAAATGCAAGTGTATTCTGGTAACGTTCTTATTATTAGATAAGTATACTCTAGTAATGTGAAGTGTGTGATATCACTCGAAAGTAAATAGGCTATGATGAGTTAATGATATATACTATGAACCCTAAAGCTGCCACCACTATAACAATACAAAGAGTTACAACTAACAAACTTAAAAAGAGATAAAATAGAATTAAAAATTAATTCATTTGGTAGAAATGAACACAAACAGAAAAGATATTAAAAGAAATGGGACGAAGAAATGGAAACCAAATAGGAGATGATATTTCAAACTTTGCCATATCAGTAACAACCTAAAATGTAAATGCTCTGAAAATACCAATTAAAAAAAGAATTTTTCAAGTTGAATAAAAGACAAGGCCTAATGTATGCTGCCTACAAGAAACACAGTTTAAATATAAAGACCCAGGGAGATTAAAGGCAAAATGATAGAATATCATTTATAGTTATATCACACAAGACCTAAATAAATAAAATTTGGTATGGCTATATTGATATAACGTAAAGGATGTTTCACAATGAAGAATATTCCCAGTAATAAGGGTTATTTCTTAACAATAAAAGGGTCAGTTTAACAAAATAATATAAAAATCCTAAACTTTTATGTACCTAATAACAGAGCCTGAAAATGCATAAATCAAAAATTTGCAGATGTACTAGGACAACCAGAGAATACCCTTCCCTGAATAATTGATAGAAAAAGTAGATAAAGAAATTAGTAAGGAAAAAAGAGATTAGATTAATACTATCAATCAACTTGACTTTAGTTAATATTGAGAGAAAAGTCAACCCAATAATAGTTCTTTACAAGACAACACAAAACATTTAGCCTGTTAAACCATAGTCTGGGTTATAAAACTTTTAATAATAAACTTAAAAGAATTCAGGTTATATCCATAGCAATTTATTCTTAATAATGAAGAGGTTTCTGGAAACTAATAGAATAATAACATGCATTATTTAAATTTTTATAAAGGATACTTGGCTAGCTGTTATTATTTTTATACTTAATTTTACATTTCTAATTCTTATAATATTTTTAAAAATAATTAAAAATTAAAATTATTTATTAAATAATGTTAGAGTGTTTTATTTTTGTCTTTTATGTAATAAATATAAATTACTACTGCAGACCAAAAATGGGGTGAAGTGCATGGGAACAAATTATTTTACTCTAGAATTCCATTCCTAAAGAAATCTAAAGACGTTTTTATTTTTATATTTGTTCTTAAGATGCAATATCTTGAGGAATTTCATTTGAAATTTCAGGCATGACAACAAGTTTTCTAGGCCTGTAAATGTCAGACTTCAAAGTATCCTGAATCAGAGCTGATCCTGAGGAGTAAAGGAAACAAGTTTGACCTTGGCGGGTAGAGAATTGTATATTAACAAATCAGAGACATGTCATACAAATTCTGATATGAGGAAGAAAGTGAATCAGAGCAGGGAAGCAAGGTCTGGAATAGTCTAGGTAGCAGAATAATCCCCTTTGTCCCCACCTTGGCAGGGTGCAAGATGTTAACCATTTTGGGGCTTTTATAGTATGCCATGGATGGAGAAACCTGTAGTCTTCAGAAATGATCTTATAGGAGAAGGCTATTGCTGTATGGCTGTCTTATTAATCTCTTACCGCATGAGTTTTAGTAGCTAAGACAACATCCACTTTTTTGAGCTTGACCCAGTTCAAACTCAAAATGAAAGAACTGAAGACATCAGTAGGAATTAATTGTGTCAGAGACTGGATATTAAAGAAAGTAGACAATTCATCTTAACTGATAGTGTTTGGGTTAAAGATGCAAATAAAATTGAACTCAGAAGATGTGCTCTTTAAAAAACCACCAATATTAAATAATAATACTAACTAGATCCCTCCCATTGTATGCTACATGAGAAAGCTACAACTTTTTTACCTAAGACCAATCTAACATGTTCTCTAAAATATAATCCTACACTTTTTTTTTTTTTGCCACCTGGTCAAACTGTAATTGGCTCCTTAATATAGACATTAGAAAAGGAATGAGCATTCTGTTTACATGAATAGACTTGCTGCTGATCTATGAGGGGTTTATAGACAACTTATCTCCAGATATTCGGAGAGAGTGAGAGAGAGAGGATATAATATATAAATATAAAATAGATATAATATATATAACATATTATATAAAAAATAAATTTACATTTTACATATAAAATATAAATATATATTTTTTTCTAAATTTTTAAATATATGAATATATTTTATATGTTATTCATATATTTGTTCAAAAATATTTATATATTATATATTTTATAAAATTCATATATAAATATTTACATATTTAAATATTAAAATAAAATACATATGTCAATATACATATATATATATTTTTCCAACATTCTTTAGGTTTTCATTGAATAGGCTGATGGAAAAATATGAACTTTAAGATTATATATGTCAAAATAAACAAAGTAGCAATTAAACAGTATTTTTCTCTTAGACTGTAGCTAAACAATTTCTTTTAATTCTTGTTTTCTGAATTTCAGGTTGACATAGTTTTCATTAAGCTTCACAAGAACTGCGATCACTTTGCCTGTCTTTGCCTGTCAGACTGTTAGCACTTTGTTGCAACTGATAAAAATGATGTGGCCAGACAATTTGCAGAAGTCCAGCAATTAATCAGAGAACTGAAAACATTTTTACTCAAAAAGTCAAGTAATTGAAGCATGTCTAAGAAGCTATAATTTATCTATTCATTCCTCAGAAAGTATCTGGATATTCAATAAGTATGTCACATATTTTCCCTCAAGTTTAAAACAACCAAGTAATTTCTATCTGGATATATTAATATTGAGTCATCATCTGGTGGTTACACCCCTCAAAATTTTCCTCCTGCATTTCCTTTTCCCAAAGGGAAGATTAAAAATAGGGATAAAGTCAAAATAGAAAGAACTACATTTTCTTTTGAAAATAAAATAAGCTAACATCTTTTATGGAGAGTCCACAGTTTTCCTTGTAATTTTCCTTGAGGGAGAAATAAAAATCTAAGTTTGCATTTAAAATGATAGAAAAATATATGAGTTCTCATATAAAGACTAAATACACATGGGTTTATTGATTTTTCTTTTACATTAAAAATAGCACATCTGAGAAAAAAATATTTTAGGAAGCTTTCTTAGAGTAAATAAATAAGTCAGATTGAAGATAGGCTTTTACAAACTCTTAAATGCCATTGTTCTTCTTAAAAATTATCCAGGGTTTATGGAAAAGCAGAATGACCCCAAAGGGTGGGTGAGAACATTTTTGAGAGTGTGCTCAAAAGACACCTACTGCTGGAAGTAGATGGGATTGAGTATCTTCCTAAGTACAGGGAGTACGTCAAAGTGCCACAAAGCACATTGGACAGCACCTGCCCTTCTGGGTCCTTACTTGTTCTGTGATCAAGGAGCAACTAGGGAGTCATTTGATTTGGCTTGAAGCAGAGAGTGGTAGCAGGGCTTCCTTGATTGCCCCAATCCTATCCTTTTTGTTTGATGTCTTTCTCCAGGGATTAAATCTGGTAACTTCTTAAAGGAGGCACTGCAGAGAGAAAGCAAAAGTCCTGCTATTCATGGTAGTGATTAAATCACTGAAACCAAATCTGCAGCGTTAAGCAATCTTGAAAAATATTATATCCATAAAATATTTTAGGAAGGGTGCAGCTACATGATTAGGCTATTTTACCAGGTCATTTAGCACATGTCTATTTGATATTTGTATTGGTGCTTCTGTACTTAATGATGGTCAGGAAAGCAAAGACCAAGACCCAGAAAATGGAGAGTTTGAGGGCAGAATAGTAAGAAATGGTTTTTGCCTTTAATTTCAGTTGCAGAAGATATATTTATAAAGTCACTGAAATGTAAATCAGCTTTCCATAAGCATGTTCTGAATGACCAGTTAGTGGAATTGTACTTGTCTATTTGCCCTTCTATATGTAAATGGTTTTAAATGTCTCCAAATATCACCACCATTCTTGTTATGTTCAAATCCTATAGCCAGGATGGCCCCTTTTTATGAACACAAGAAACTGTGTTACTAAGCAGATTTCCTCTTCCTAATTATATAGTTGTCAGTTTCTCATCATTCATAGCACTCTCAAATGTAAAATTAATAGTGTGTCTTCACCTGCTAATAAAATAGAACTCATCAATAGTGAGTAATTCTGTTTTTTCCTTTTCTGTGTTTGGTTGCATGCCTCCATGAACAGCCATATAAAATGTTGTGTTTTGCTTTAATAAATAAGCAGCGTTGTGGTGTAGGTAATGTGATGCTTTGGCTGTTGGCTGACTGAAATATTTGTATTTACAGACTGTGGACCAAGCCCACCATGTTTTGTGTTCATGACTCATAAATGACAGCAAGGTCAGGGAAGAACTTGTCTGCTGTGGCGGGGCAGACCTTGCCCTGGGGTGTGAGCTCCGCTAGCATGCACAGGGACAGGCTATCCTGGGTGGGCAGTAGAGTAAAGCAGCCAGAATCAGGGACCCGCTGGACATCAAATCCCCATGCAGACAGCAGGGTCACTGCAGAAATGTATCAACAGAGTGAGGGGAGGAAAGAGGGATGAATCAAGCTTGCTGCTGCCTAGAGGAGTGAAAAGAGTTCCTATCTAGGAGCAATCTTGCACTCATCTAGGATTTCATGTTAATTGTGAACCTCAGGGAGCCGTGCCCTGTGATCCATCCATTGTCACTGTCACCATGCCTGAATACTTACTGTGTATAACTGGTCTACTGCCTCTATTGCAATACCCTGCAACATAGCCCTATACCTTAAGTACTATGAGCAGTCCAAGGAGAAAAACCCTAGTCTTTACTCTTCTGTGTGTCCTCTTTGCCACTTGGCACAATCACAGTAAATGATAAATGCACGTGTTTTAAAGAAACGGGTTTTGGGACGGCAGGTGCACATGTGTGGAGGTAATACAAGTTTGCAGAGAGCAGAGTTGGGATTGAGAGGGTCTTGCACATGAAAATGATGAGGAATGTATGTCTATAACAGGAAAGCGGTGGGAGGGCAGATAATGTCAAATTTAAACAGAAGAGCAACAAAACTAAGCTTTCTTTTAGCTCATGTTGGTGGTGCTTCTTTCTAGATTCCATCTCTGATGTTTTACATGATTGGGGAAGATCATGTATTAAACCTATGAGAACCTTATCTTTAATCTGCAAGTTTCCAGCAGGAAAATATTGTGTTGGACTCAAGATACAGCTTGGGTGAGGTTGATGCAGAAAATTGAAGATGGATCTTTGTCCTTTCATAATGTGACTGTGTGACCAAATTGAGATGTGCTAGAACTGTGGATAGAGCACATGTGTACAAACAAATCATAGTATCTGGAGGAGGCTTTCACATCTCTTTGAAATTTGGCAAGATCAATGGAAGGGGATTTCAAATTCCACGATGTGGCAGAGAACATTCATTTGCATGAGTAGATTTAGGTAAAATTACTTAAAAAAATCCAGTCTAACACATTTATATTTTTAAAGCACTGTTTTAAGTACAATAAAAATGAAATACAATGAATGATTTCTTCAGTCGAAGAAATTATTTCAGTGGGGCCACTCAGTATTTATCTGTTAATTTTTAATTTTTATTTTTTGCTGACACGCAGTCTCCCTATGTTGTCCAGGCTGGTCTCAAACTCTTGAGCTCAAGAGATCCCTTGTTATTTATTTTTATTTTTATTATTCTTTTAGAGACAGGATCTTGCTCTGTCACCCAGGCTGGAGTGCACTGGTGCAATCATAGCTCAGTGCAACCTCAAATTCCTGGGTTCAAGTGATCCTCCTCCTGCCTCACCACTCAGTATTTTAAACAGAGAACTTATATCAGAGATTTTCAACTCTAAAATCACAAGATCCTGCTGAGAGGTTCATAGTGCATGCTGGGACTATGATTAGCAAAAACCAAAATTAAATTGGAATTTAAAAGAAATTGCTCCCAGTACAAAATCTTCTATCTGGATCATTTCTGCACCTTATATATATTTGTTATTGGTCAAATAATAATGCTCTAGTATAGGCTGGAAAATATTATAATTTACACACAGGTTCATATTACACAATAGCAAATAATTATTTGGAATTGATCTAATGGTCACTAATCTTTGGCTTCTATTTAATCATAAAAATATTAAAAGTAAATTTACTCATGATTTTTTTCTTCTGTGGTAATTAGCCATTTCTTTCACATTACTTGCTTCAATGCTGTTCAGATTCTACCCTTCTTCCTTGAAGACCTTCATGGTTTTTCTGGCTTAAGATTTGAAAAGTCAGAGAATGAGTAAAAAAAAAAAAAAGGTTAAAATAACATAAGCTTTTCCTAAGGCTTCCAGCCAATTAGACATGCAGTCCTTGGAAAATGAAAAGGACAAGTCAGCCAGAGGAAGTTTGTTTTTGTAAGCAAGTCTGTAAAGTGATCACTTTAATTTTTAGGGCTACTTACTGACCATGTCTATCTATAACAATTGAACAAAAATGCTTGCAGTGTGTGCATTTCCCCCCAAAATCACTGGCATAGATTGAGCAATTTGGAGCATTTAGGCATATCATTTGTTTCTTTTGCCTCGTTTCATTTTGTTTCACCTTTCTGGGGTTCCTCTCATTGTCATTTCAACATAGAACCTCCATCTCTTGAATATATTTTCTGATGGTGGTTTTAATAGATCTTTTATCCTGTTTTTTTTATTATCTATTTTTTTAGAGACACAGTCTCACTCTGTGGCCCAGGCTGGAGTGCAGTGATGTGATCATAGCTCAATGTAGCCTCGACCTCCTGGGCTCAAGGAATCCTCCCACTTTAGCCTTCTGAGTAGCTGAAACTACAGGTGCATGCTGCTATTCCTGGCTAAATTTAATTTAATTTAATTTGTAGGGATGGGGTCTCTCTGTATTGCTCAGGCTGGTCTCCAACTCCTGGCCTCAAGCCATCCTCCCACCTCAACCTCCCAAAGTACCTGGATTACAGATGTAAGCTATCACTCCTGACTGACCTCCAATTCTAGAAGAATAGGCTATATATTAAAATACACAATATTCAATGCATATAGCAACAGAATAAGCCAAGATACTGCAAGGACAAGGGACTGACTACCTGGTGGAAAGGGCTTTCTGTTCCACCTGCTAGGGGAACTATAGCTTATGAGCACTCCAGGGAGATAAATCATGGAAGTGGTGTGCAAAGGCACTGGGCGGAATTGTCCATCAAACAGCAGATGTTCTGAACAAAGTGCTGGACTGCTTAAGCTGCTGGCCGCTTTTCCAAAGATTGATTGTTCAGAAGTGGAGAGGACAAGAAGTAAACACAAAATAGAGTGATGCAGGGCACAATGAATGGGTGTGCATGGGGCGAAGCAGTTAAGAGTGGCTTTAGCCTGGGGCAGTCTTCGATGTAGTGGTCAGGAGAGGGCGAGATAACACTTGCTTTTATTTCTGTCCCACGGTGGCTGTGGTATGACACAGTGACTCCCCCTTACCTGTCCTCACTCAGATTGGGAGACATGTACTCTTCTTAGCAAAATTCAGGTGGTATAGAAGTTTGGAGCTTGTGAGAAACTGGGAAAAATAGACACTAACCAATGCACCTCTGACAGTGTATTCTTCCATATGCACAGTGCCCTCTTTAGATTTGGGAAGTGAGCACACACAGTGTGTTCAGCAAGTTGTATGCATGTCTGTCTGAGGCTTTCTTCCCTTTTCTGGTGGAGTGCCCCTGGAAGATCATACTCTGCCATTTTGTCTCTTATTGCATATGCCTGGGAAAGTGCTTCTCTCTGGTGCTTGCATTCAATTAACATTTTAGTGTAACAGGTGTGGACAATGAGGAAATGGGCCTCTCCCTGGTGCCAGCTGCCAATTTATCACTTTCAGAGAGGCAATGAGATAATTGTCAAACCATCACCTGATTCTTGCCTGACATTCCTGGTGGGTGGGGAAGACCCCTCTCCTGCTCGGCTCATGCCTGTCTAACTACCTGTAACAAGACAGGAAGGGTGGAGGAGCTAACAAAAGGAATTTTTAGCAAATTTGGTGACTGATGCTTCATCCATCGAGACTGGCAAACTTACAAATTGTTTCTCACAGCTGCACATTTGTGAATGAAAATGTAAAATGTAGAAGCATTGATTTTAAGCCCCCATCGTTCGTTTGCTAAACCTGGCCCCCTAAATGTATAAACTCCCTCAACATTTTGTGTTTGTGCTTGAGAGGTTGCAGAATTATACAACTTCAGAAAAATGCTAATGTACTAGCCTGAACTCTGATAGACCTGCATGGTGTTGATCACCAAAGTAGCATGCATTGGAGGTAGAGCTAAAATACTTTGAAGCAATGCACAAAAGTACCTAATAGTAAAGTGTGCAGGTGTGAGATGGACCATGTTAATAGACACTTTATTTCTTAAGCATTTAGAGTATTACAATAATTGATCACCTATTAGGCTATAAAAAACTCTCCACAAATATCAAAGAAAAAGAATCATGGAGACCATACTTTCTGTATAACTCTTAATTCATATCATTTTGATTTAAGTTTAATTTATAATTTAATAAGAAAGTAGAAAATGAATTCCTGCATACTAAATAAAAATATGAACATGCTTGGGTAAACAACTCATGGGTTAGAGATGAAGTCAGGCAGAATTTTAAAGTATTATTAGAAGTAAATAATAATGGATATACTACATATTGAAATATTATGTTAAGTAAAATTGGTTCATTGAAGCAATTGTATACTTAGAAATTTTAAGCAAAAAGCAAAATAATTCAAAAGTGATAATCCAAGTGCTCACATGAAAACAATCAAAAGGGCTGGGCGTGGTGGCTCACAAGCATAATCCCAGCACTTCAGGACTCTGAGGCGGATGCATCACCAGAGCTCAGGAGTTAAGAGACAAGACTAGGCAACATGGCAAAACTCTGTCTCTACAAAATGTACAGAAATTAGCCAGACATTGGAGCACACACCTGTGTTCCAGCTACTCATGAAGTTGAGGTGGGAAGATGGCTTGAACTTGGGAGGCAGAGGTGGCAGTGAGCCCTAGTCACAGCTCTGCACTACAGCCTGGGCAAAAGAACTACACTCTGTCTCAAAAAACAAACAGCAACAACAACAACCACACACACACACACACAAAGTAAAAAAACAATAGCACACATCATAAGAATGTGAAGGGAAAGAGATAAATAAGAGAAGGAATAAAAAATATGAATTATGAAAGTTTCTAATAGTACAATTGAGAAACTTAACATAACCCACAGCCGTTCTTTGAAAAGCAACTAGGAAAAGAGGCACATGTGAGCAAATACTGACTAAGGAATAAAGAGATAAAAACAAATAAACATTATAAATGTAGAAGGGAGCAAAACTAGAGATAAAATAGAGATTGAAAAGAACAAAATATCACACTTCAAACACTTTGACCTAGGGCCAAAGGTTAAGGGAAAATTTAATAATTTTGTGAAGGCTGGCTTACTAAGAAGTGGAAAAGGAGTGGCTAGAAGTCTCTCAACTGTTTAGAACATCAAACCCAGATAACTTTTATGGGATGTTCAAGAAATAGATCATCCCAGTTTTATGCAACCACAAAAAAGGGAAATGGAGGAGTCCTAACTCATATTTTAAGGCTATTGTGTCACCCTTAACACTGAAATTTGACAGAGACTGAAAAAGAAAAAAAAATAAAAAATCCATTTCACTCTGCCTGTAATCCCAGCTACTTGGGAGGCTGAGACAAGAGAATTGCTTGAACCTGGGAGGCAGAGGTTTCAGTGAGCCGAAATTGCACCACTGCACTCCAGTCTGGACAACAAGAGTGAAACTCCATCTCAAAAAAAAAAAAAAAAAAAAAAAACCCATTTCACTTATTAATTCACTTTCAAACATCTAAAGACATTTTTAACAAGTTTTATACAACAGTGTATAAAAATAATAATATACCATGACTCATCTAGGTTTGTCTCTGTGTAGCAGAGATTTCTTATTAAAAAGTCTAGAAATGAAATTTATTTCAGTTTTGGATCAGGAGAGAAAACAGGATCCTCTAAATCGAACAAGAAAAATCATTGATAATATTTAATTTTCATATCTCAAAATATGCTGTAAATTAGAAATCAAATGGAACTTAAGGGAGTAAAATAACATAAAAAAGAGAGTAAACACGGCCTTAAATGGAAGCACATTATCTTCTTTTTCTTCCATTTTGTTTTTTACATTTATTTTATTTTCAGACACAGTGTCTCACTTTGCTGCCAAGACTGGAGGGCAGCGGCAATATCTTAGCTCATCACTACAGCCTCCAAATTCTGGTCTCAAGCAATCCTATCACCTCAGCTTCCCGAGTAGCTTGGGAATACAGGCATCCACCATCATGCCTGCCTAATTTTTTATTTTTATTTTTTTTGTAGAGAAAGGGTCTCACTATGTCATCCAGGCTGGTCTTGAACTCTTGGGCTCAAGAAATCCTACCACTTTGGCCTCCCAAAGTGCTGAGATTAAATGTGTGAGCTTTTCCATACGCAGTCACATTCATTTTAAAATAGAAATGAGATGAGGATATGTGCCACATGTTATTTTACTCATATGATGATATTTTACAAGTTTGGTAAATAGAAACAAATCAGCTGATAGCCAAGCATAAGTTCTGATGTGAATCCACAGTATTCCTGATGAATTCTGAGAAGAGTGAATCAGTGCGACCACTTTGAAAAACAGTTTAACGTGATCTATAAAGCTGAACATACCCAGAGCCTGTAACCAACCACAGCACTCTTAGGTGTATACTCAATAAAAATTGGAACATATAGAGTAGACAATGGAAACAAATGTAGAACAATGCATAGAGCAGCATGGCTCACAAACACAAACTCTAGCATGCAAGTCACCTCTGATAATAATAGCACATGTGTCTTCACATAACAAATCTTCACGCACCACTCATTGTCACAGATAGCACAGCACTGTGGGAAACACACCAGTGGTTTTACTCAACTAAAATCATGAGCTCAATAAGATTACAAACTGAAGCACACTCTTTTTTCTTTGCAAAATTAAAGGCAATAAAAATAAAAGCATATGCATGTTTAAAAACATATGCCAGTCAAACGAAGCCTCATTTGAGAAAAAAAAGGATGTAAGAATATGATAAACATAAGATTTATGGTTTTTATGGACTGAATGTTTGTGTCACTCCCAAAACCCATATGCTGAAGTCCTAATCCCCAAGGTGATGGTACAGATAATTGGAACTTAAGGTGATTTGACTTACGATGGTATGAAAGTGATACACATTTAGTAGAAATTGTACTTCAAGTATCCATAAGTATCGCATCTTTCACTTTTAGTAGAGGATTAAAAAACTACATGAGGTTTTCAGCTCTTTAATATATAATAGGCATCGGGTTAGATGACTGTGCCCACGTTTAAGTGTTCTGAGTGTATTTAAGGTAGGCTGGGCTTGGTTTTGATGTTTGGTAGGTGAGGTGTATTAAATGCATCTTTTATTTATAATATTTGCAACTTATGATGGGTTTATTTGGATGTAACCTCATTGTTAATCAAGGAGCATCTATATTAGAAGGTGGGGCCTTTGAGTTTGTTTACAAACAAACTCACATATTGAGTAACACAAATATCTTAATATGAGGTAGTTTGAGAAGAATGAAAATGTGAATCATATATATATATATTCAATCAAAGCTTGTCATGAATAGTTTTTTTTTTTTATTTAAATCTACTTAAATATCTTTGCACCAAATCTTACCTCTCTCAAGGAATACACTTTTTCTTCATGCCTCAGCTTGGACTGACAGTGATCTAACCTGCTTACTCTCAAATACATTGGTTACAAGAGATAAACATAATTTTAAATAAAAACTCAAATTAGAAGGAACCTGATTATTGAGGAGGCTACTGTTGACTCCTAAGACACAAGACCAAGGCCATGCCTTCTCCTGCTTCTCTAATTTCTACCCAGCAGATCTGAGCACACACATCACCTGGCTGAAGGTAAAACATTTATCATTTGTCTTCTGGAAAAGTTTTTCCCAATGTAGTCTACACCATTTGGGAAGTTTGCTACAATAAAGATCCTTGCATTCTACACAAAGAGAATTAGTTTTTCGATGATGGGTGAGAAATTTTCCTTAAAAATCGAGTACTTCAACAAGCACTCCAGGTAAACCTGATTCAGAGAAAATACATGAAGACATCCCAAATTCAAAACAGATACTTTAGAGCCTTCAAATGCTTATACACCTAGGATGTTCAGCAAGTGACTCTCTTCATTCACTGAACTTGGCTAATGTCCTGGTATGTTTTGTGTTGTTGTGAAAGAACACTGAGTCTGGGTAGTTGATAGAAAAGTTTATTTGGCTCATGATACTAGTGGCTGGAAGATTGGGCACCTGGTGAGGACCTAAGACCGTTTCTGTTCATGGCAGAAGGAGAGATGGTTTGTGCAGAGATCACATGGTGAGAAAGGAAGCAAGAGAGAGAGTGAGTAAGCTGCCAAGCTCTTTCAAAGAACGAGGTATTGCAGAAACTAATAGAACTCACCTATTACTGCAAGGATGACATGAAAACATGCAAGAGAAATCCACTCTCAGGACTCAAACACCTCCCATCGGGCCCCACCTCCAACATTGGGGATCCAATTTCAACATGACCTTTGGGAGGATAAACATCCAACCTATAGCAACCAACCTTCCAGCTGAGTGGGTAGCAAGAATGGAAGTGTTGAGGAGATTGATGGGGACAGCTGATAAAATAAATGGGCAATGTAAATGGTTGATGGGGTTGAGTGGTTCTTGATCCAAGAAAAGGCTTACCTAATTTTCCCCTATAATTAGGACTAATATTGGAAAGCACATGGTATGCAAAGAGTACACAGTGACTTGTAAGAGCTTGTGCATTCTCCAAGACAGAGATAAAGTTTCCAATAATTAGAAAGCCCTCTCTCATGAGCACACTTCTCCATTCAGGGAGGTTCCACAAGGATCCCAGTTTTGGCATGCTTTATCAGGCTACATTAGGTCACCACCAATCAAATTGATGCATATATCTGATCTGAGGTTTTGAACAGAGGTAATGTCAGAGATTATGCATTTCTTTTCTATGAAGAGACATTTCATAAGGTCTGAGGTCATTATTTTGCCATTAGCAAATGCCTATTAATGCTCATGCAAGCATTTTAATTTTTACTTTGTGTTGTATGCCATTCTCTTTGGCAGACACTGAGAGAGGAGAAAATTATAAATGCTGTTTTGGGTCTGATGTGCATGCCATCATTTGCATAGGCGATAATTAAGCTAGTACAGAATTCTCTTGGTTTTGAGTTGCCAGGTTTCACTGTTTCTAACTTCCACTTTTGTATAAAAATGAATGACACCTATGCCTTTTGAGATGTAACTCCCAGGAAACACACACACACACACACACACACACACACACACACTTCACTCTCTTTGACAGAAGAAAACAGAAATAAGAAACAATACAAAAGATTAAGAATTCATTTGAAAAAAAAAGTAATGTGAGATTCTGAGATATCTTTAATTAGAAATTATAAAGATATCAACTGATTCCCCATTGTCAGTCATGAGGGCAGTTAATGTAATAGACTCAATAAATACAATATCACATAAACACTTCCATCTCCTAGACTTAGTGTTTTTAAGTCTTCAGCAACTAACACAATATTGTTGAAATTATTTAATGAATGAATTAGTTTATTTCAAGTTGTTATTAGGTTCTTACTATCTTTTTAAAATGACTGCATATTATGTTACATATCATTTATAATTAATTTATTTTCTTAGAGATGTGTTAGGTTCATAGCATAATTGAGTGAATGGTCCAGAGAGATCCCATGTATCTCCTGTCCTTATACATGCACTGCCTCCCCCATTATTAACATCCCCCACCAGAGTGGCACATCTTGTACAGTAATGAACCTATATTGACACATCATTGTCACTCAATGTCCATAATTTACAGGAAGGTTAAGCCTTGGTGTTGTACAGAATGTGGATTTGGATCAATGTATAATGACTTGGATCCACCATTACAGTGTCATATTTGTAGGGCCATGTAGTTACAGTGTGGTTATACTCTTGGGACTTTACAGCACTTTTCTTCATGGAGATTTATTTTTCAGTTGGATTCCTACTACTTCCAGGTCACAGATTATATTTGTTTTATATTCTACCTGCTTTAGAAGTCTTCTGTTTCCATATCAAAAGCTCCCCAAACTGTGCTCTTCTTCTTCATTCTTTCTTTTTATAAAGCTAGAAAATAGCATCACTCCCTTCAAAAGCATATAACAATGGAGATATCTGCCCAGGAAAACTTTTCATTTCAAACATCAAGTAAAAAATATAGCAGTTCCCTCCGATGCAGTGATAATGTATTAAAGTGTGGAATTATGAAAGTACATTTTGCTATAGGAGAAAATGATACTTCCACTCTTCAGGCAAAATTTTTACCCAATTAGGTGACATAAAGGCACAATTCATATCTCAGTTAATTCTCAATATTAGGGGTAGCCTTCTCTGTTTTCACAACTTAACAATTGCTTAGGTTGGAGAGGGGGAAGATGGCACTATAGGAGCAACTCAGGATTGCAGCTCTCAGTCAAAGCACAGAGGGTGAGTGGATGCCACATTTACAGATGATCTTTATTGTCCACAGACCAGGGAATTCCCAGGTGTAGGAGCTCCACTGGATGCCAGCACAGCAGTTTCAGCTGGCATGGCCATTTCAGCCAGAGCTGCAGCCTAGCAGCACTCTGTACAAAATACACTGGTCTGGTTGCCCTGTTAAACTGGCAATTTGAGATTTGGGAAGGCGGTTTAGCACATTCATCTGATTAAACAGGACTTAAACAGTAAGCCAGGCCAGGAGATTCTTGGGCAGTGACATTTGAGCCGGGGCAGTGACGTTTGAGCCGGCGCAGTGGGTTGCTGCATGGGAAATCACACAGATCCCAGTTCCCTTTCAGCAGGTGACTGAAACACCTGGAAGAGAGTCAACTGTTCAACTTAATAAAAAACAAAAGGGCTCTGAGGCAGGGAGCCAGGTGATCAGGCTCGGTGGGTCCCACCCCCACAAAAACAAAAAAACAGCAATTGGAAACGCTTGGGGTTGAGAGTTTCACAGCAAGCACAGCTGAACCCAGGATGGTGCAGCTCAGTGGGGGAGGGGCGTCCTCCATTACTGAGGCATTCCACCCCTAAGGAGGTACTCTCCCATTGCTGATGCAGCCTGCCGTTGCCGAGGCAACCCGCCATAACAGAGAGAGTCTGCCAATACAGAGGTGGGCCACCATCACCGCGGCAGTTTTAACCACACCCATATAAACAGGACCATAGGGAATTATACTCAGCAGCAGGGCGGAGCCCATGGCAACAGGGCAGAGCCCATGGCAGCAGGGCAGAGCCCATGGAAGCAGGGCGGAGCCTCGGCAGGCAGGTAGTGACTAGACTGTCTCCTTGCTGGGCAGAACAGTGCAATGGATACTCATAAATAAAGCCCTAACTCCCTGAGACAGAGCACCTGAGGATAAAATGGGGCTTTATGAGTTCTGCTGCAGCAGACATAAACGTACATGCCTAGCAGCCCTGAATGAACAATGGAGCTCACAACTCAGCACTTGAGCTCCTATAAAGTACAGACCATCTCCTCCAGCAGCTCCCTGACCCCCGTATATCCAAAGAGTCACTTCACAAAGGACTGATCAGACTCACATTTGGCAGGCATCATTCTGGGACACAGATAGCAGCAGAAGAAACTGGTAGCATTCCTCACTGTTCTGCAGCTGCTACAGGTATACCCCAGGCAAGCAGGGCCTGGAGTGGGCCTCAGCAGTCCTACAGCAGAGGGGCTAGATGGTTAGAAGGAAAACTAAGAAACAGAAATACTTCATCATCAACAATCTGGGCATCCACTCAGAGACCCAATCAAAAAGTCAGCAACTACTCAGACAACAGGTGGATAAATCCACACAGATGGGAAGAAACCAGCGCAAAAAGGAGGAAAACACCCAAAACCAAAACACCTCACCTCCTACAAGGGACCACAATCCCTCACCAGCAAGGGAACAAAGCTGGAAGGAGAATGAATGTGATGAAATGACAGAATCAGACTTCGGAAGGTGGGTAATGAGAAACTTCCATGAACTAAAAGAACATGTTCTAACTCAATGCAAAGAAACTAAGAACCTTGAAAAAAGATTCGAGGAAATGATAACAAGAATGGACAACTTAGAGAGGAATATGAGTGAATTGATGGAGCTAAAAAACACAACACGAGAACTTCGTGAAGCATGCACAAGTCTCAACAGCCGAATTGACCAAGCAGAAGAAAGGATATCAGAAGTCAAAGAGCAACTCAATGAAGTAAAATGAGAAGGCAAGATTAGAGAAAAAAGCGCAAAAAAGAATGAACAAAGTCTCCAAGAAATTGAGACTATGTGAAGAGACCTAATCTATGTTTGATAGGTGTACCTGAATGTGGCAAAAAGAATGAAGCCAAGCTGGAAAATACTCTTCAGGATATTATCCAGGAAAATTTCCCCAACCTAGCAAGGCAGGCCAATATTCAAGTCCAGGAAATACAGAGAATACCACAAAGATATTCTGCAAGAAGAGCAACCCCAAGGCACATAATCATCAGATTCACCAGGGTTGAAATGAAAGAGAAAATGCTAAGGGCAACCAGAGAGAAAGGTCAGGTCACCCACAAAGGGAAGCCCATCAGACCCACAGCAGATCTCTCAGCAGAAACCCTACAAGACAGAAGAGAGTGGGGGCCAATATTCAACATTCTTAAAGAAAAGAACTTTCAACCCAGAATTTCATATCCAGCCAAACTGAGCTTCATAAGTGAAGGAAAAATAAAATCCTTTGTGAACAAGCAAGTACTCAGAGATTTTGTTACCACCAGGCCTGCTTTACAAGAGCTCCTGAAAGAGGTACTCCACATAGAAAGGAACAACCAGTACCAGCCATTCCAAAAACATACCAAATGCTAAAGAGCATCAACAAAATGAAGAATCTGCTTTGACTAATGGGCAAAACAGCCTGCTAGCATCAAAATGGCAGTATCAAACTCACACATAACAATATTAACCCTAAATGTAAATGGGCTAAATGCACCAATCAAAAGACACAGACTGGCAAATTGGATAAAAAGCCAAAACCCATCAGTGTGCTGTATCCAAGAAACCCATCTCACATGCAAAGATACACAAAGGCTCAAAATAAAGGGATGGAGGAAGATTTACCAAGCAAATGGAGAGCAAATAAAAGCAGGAGTTGCAATTCTCGTCTCTGATAAAATAGACTTTAAAGCAACAAAGATCAAAAGAGACAAAGAAGGACATTACATAATGGTAAAAGGATTGATACAACAAGAAGAGCTAACAATCCTAAATATATATGGACCCAATACAGGAGCACCCAGATATATAAAGCAAGTTCTTAAAGACTTACAAAGAGACTTAGACTCCCACACAATAATAGTGGGAGACTTTAACACTCCACTATCAATATTAGACAGATCAACCAGACAGAAAATTAACAAGAATATCTAGGACTTGACCTCAGACCTGGAACAAGCAAACCTGATAGACATTTACAGAACTCTCCACCCCAAATCCACAGAATATACATTCTTCTCAGCACCACATCACACCTACTCTAAAATTGACCACATAATTGGAAGTAAATCACTCCTCAGCAAATGCAGAACAACAGAAATCATAACAAACAGTCTCTCAGACCATAGTGCAATCAAGTTAGAACTCAGAATTTAGAAACTAACTAAGAATCGCACATCTTCATGGAAACTGAACAACTGGCGCTTGAATGTTGATTGGATAAACAATGAAATAAAGGCAGAAATAAAGAAGTTATTCAAAACCAATGAGAATGAAGGCACAACATACCAGAATCTCTGGGACACATTTAAAGCAGTCTCTAGAGGAAAATATATAGCAATAAGTGCCCACATGAGAAGAGGGGAGAGATCCAAAATTGACACCCTATCGTCAAAATTGAAAGAGCTAGAGGAGCAAGATCAAAAATACTCAAAACCTAGCAGAAGACAAGAAATAACTAAGATCAGAGCAGAACTGAAGGAGGTAGAGACACAAAAAACCCTTCAAATAAGAGCTGGTTTTTTGAAAAGATCAACAAAATAGACAGACTACTAGCCAGATTGATAAAAAAAGAAAAGAGAAAGTAACCAAATAGATGCAATAAAAATCGATAAAGGGGAAATTACCACAGATTCCACAGAAATTCAAACCATCATCAGAGAATATTACAAACAACTCTATGCACATAAACTAGTAAACCTGGAACAAATGGATAAATTCCTGGACACTTGTGTCCTCCCAAGCCTAAACCAGGAGGAAGCCAAAACTATGAAAGACCAATAACAAGGTCTGAAGTTGAGGCAGCAATTAAGAGCCTACCACACAGAAAAAGCCCAGGTCCAGATGGGTTCACAGCCGAATTCTACCAGACACACAAAGAGGAACTGTTACCATTCCTTCTGAAACTATTCCATATAATTAAAAAAGAGAGAATCCTTCCCAAATCATTTTATGAGACCAACATCATCCTGATACCAAAACCTGGCAGAGACTCAACAAGAAAAGAAAACTTCAGGCCAATATCCATGATGAACATAGATGCAAAAATCTTCCATAAAATACCAGCAAACCAATTGCAACAGCACATCAAAAAGCTTATCCACGGTGATCAAGTAGGATTCATCCCAGGGATGCAAGGCTGGTTCAACATACGTAAGTCTATAAACATAATTCACCACATAAACAGAACCAAAAACAAAAACCACGTGATTATCTCAATTGATACAGAGAAGGCCTTTGACAAAATTCAACAGCCCTTTATGCTAAAAACCTTCAATAAACTCAGTATTGATGGAATGTGTCTCAAAATAATAAAAGCTATTTATGACAAACCAACAGCCAATATCATACTGAATGGGCATTCTGTATGCCCAAAAACTGGAAGCATTCCCTTTGAAATCTGGCACTAGACAAGGATGCCCTCTCTCACCACTCCTATCAATATAGTACTGGAAGTCCTAGCCAGAGCAATCAGGCAAGAAAAAGAAATAAAGGGTATTCAAATAGGAAAGGAGGAAGTCAAATTGTCTCTATTTGCAGATGACATGATTGTATATCTAGAAGACCCCATTGTCTCAGCCCAAAATCTCCTGAAACTGATAAGCAATTTCAGCAAAGTCTCAGGATAAAAAATCAATGTGCAAAAATCACAAACATTCCTATACACCAATAACAGACTGAAAGAGAGCCAAATCAAGAACAAACTGCCATTCACAATTGCTACAAAGAGAATAAAATACCTAGGAATACAACTAACAAGAAATGTAAAGGACCTCTTGAAGGAGAACTACAAACCACTGCTCAACGTAATAAGAGAGGACACAAACAGATGGAGAAACATTCCACGTTCATGGTTAGGAAGAATCAATATCACGAAAATGGCCATACTGCCCAAAGTTATTTACAGACTCAATGCTATCCCCATCAAGCTACCAATGACCTTCTTCACAGAAATGGAAAAAACCACCTTAAACCTCATATGGAACCAAAAGAGAGCCCACATAGCCAAGTCAATTCTAAGCAAAAAGAACACAGCGGGAGGCATCACACTACCGGACTTCAAACTATACTACAAGGCTACAGTAATCAAAACAGCATGGTATTGGTACCAAAACAGAGATATAGACCAATGGAACAGAACAGAGGCATCGGAGGCAACACAACATATCTACAACCATACAATCTTTGATAAACCTGACAAAAACAAGCAATGGGAAAAGGACTCCCTGTTTAATAAATGGTGTTGGGAAAACTGACTAGCCATGTGCAGAAAGCAGAAACTGGACCCCTTCCTGACGCCTTACACTAAAATTAACTCCACATGGATTAAAGACTTAAACATAAGACCTGGTACCATAAAAACCCTAGAAGAAAATCTGGGCAAAACCATTCAGGACATAGGCATAGGCAAGGACTTCATGACCAAAACACCAAAAGCATTGGCAACAAAAGCCAAAATAGACAAATGGGACCTAATCAAACTCCACAGCTTCTGCACAGCAAAAGAAACAGTCATTAGGGTGAATCGGCAACCAACAGAATGGGAAAAAATTTTTGCAGTTTACCCATCTGACAAAGGGCTGATATCCAGAATTTACAAAGAACTCAAACAGATTTACAAGAAAAAAACAAACAAGCCCATTCAAAAATGGGCAAAGGATATGAACAGACACTTTACAAAAGAAGACATACATGAGGCCAACAAACATATGAAAAAATGCTCATCATCACTTGTCATCAGAGAAATGCAAATCAAAACTACATTGAGATACCATCTCACGCCAGTTAGAATGGTGATCATTAAAAAATCTGGAGACAACAGATGCTGGAGAGGATGTGGAGAAATAGGAACACTTTTACACTGCTGGTGGGAGTGTAAATTAGTTCAACCATTGTGGAAGACAGTGTGGAGATTCCTCAAGGACCTAGAAATAGAAATTCCATTTGACCCAGCAATCCCATTACTGGGTATATATCCAAAGGACTATAAATCATTCTACTATAAGGACACATGCACACAAATGTTCATTGCAGCACTGTCTACAATAGCAAAGACCGGGAACCAACCCAAATGCCCATCGATGATAGACTGGACTGGGCAAATGTGGCACATATACACCATGGAATATTATTCAGCAATCAAAAACAATGAGTTCATGTCCTTTGTAGGGACATGGATGAATCTGGAGAACATCATTCTCAGCAAACTGACACAAGAACAGAAAATGAAATACCGCATATTCTCACTCATAGGCGGGTGATGAACAGTGAGAACACATGGACACAGGGAGGGGAGCACTACACACTGGGGTCTATTGGGGGGAATAGGGGAGGGACAGTGGTGGGGGGAGCTGGGGAGGGATAGCAGTGGGAGAAATTCCAGATGTGGGTGAAGGGGGGTAAGACAGCAAATCACACTACCATGTGTGTACCTATGCAACTATCTTGCATGTCCTGCACATGTACCCCAAAACTTAAAATGCAATAAAAAGGAAAAAAAAGAAAAAAAAAAAGAAATTTAACCATAAAAAAAAACAATTGCTTAGGTTAAAATAATGTAATCCCCATCAAACAAGTGTCTCTAGAATATTAGGAATTACTAAATACTAGGCATTACTTTTTCATGTGTGAACCATTTTCATTGATAATTTCTAGAAAATTTCCTTGAGGTGGTAGAATTTGGAACATATCAGAATATAGAAGAAGATTCAGATGCTGTCTGCTTTAAAGCTGTGAGATAACCAACATTAAGATCCTCAAGGGCCTGCTTTCAGCACTTTGTACTCCCAGAACTTTGGGAGATTGACAGGGAGTATAATTTGAACCTAGGAGTTCAAGACCAGCCTGGGCAACATAGTGAGTCCCCCACCTACACACACACACACACACACACACACACACACACACACACTCCTCAAAGTGTAGACTTTTACTATAAGTGTCCTCGTGCCTCTTAAATCAGCTACATTTCCAAATTGTATGGACAGCAAGAAAGAAAGATTGGCAATGCAACATTTAAAAAATGTTAAATGTTGGAAATTGCAAATTTTTATTTGTGATTAAATAGGCATTAGGATAGGAAGAAAATAAATCAGTAATTCTGAACAGAAAATGAGATTTGATTTACAACACGAACATCAATTCTTGGCACAGCCGGCAACTCTTAATGTTTCTTTAAATTGAAATTGATCTGCTTTTCTCAAAGTGTATAATTTGAAACACCTTACAACCAATTATCCTGGAATGAAATTATTTAAAATGTACACAGGACAAGCTACATTTGTTAATATGTACCCAGTTCATTTGCTAATGTAGACCATAACAATTTTTGAAGGTGTTTATAGAATTCCTAATACATACTCAACAGAAATCTACTGGATTTATGGTAAAAGTGAGTACTGTAGTGCCTACTTCAATGCATTCTTTTTTTTGCTTTAAATTATTAAGGAGGCTGACTGTTGCAGATGAATGTTGCCAGATACAACAACAAGACTTGATTAGATACAAAGAAATCATCTTGAAAACTTATTGGAGGCAGAACAAGCATTTAGACACTCTTCTAAGCATAAGTACTTCTTAACATTAAGTAGTATTTCTGGGTCTTAGGTTTCGATGTCTTTCAGAATAAAACTGTTGATCCTCTCAAATGAAGAGTCATTATCTGAAGTGGTTCTGCTGTCATCCTGATTTGAGTTTGTGTGTGTGTATATATATATATCTATATATCTATATATATATCTATAGATATATATATAGATATATATATATCTCCCAAGAGATTTCTGGGACCAAGTTTGCTACTTTCTCAACACCACTAGTATTTCCAGCAAAACATGGTTTTTATAAAATTGAAATCTATGAACTATTTTGGACACAGCTTTGATAGACGTGATTTCCTGAGCAATTTTTTCATCTGTCAAGAAGCTGTAAGCACTGACCTGAACTATTCATCTTCATTCACTTACAGAATAGTTCTTTTAGGCAGAAGAAGTTCCTCAGATTGCAGGAGAGTTTTTGATTTATGCAGAATTGTGGGATGCATACTCTCAGTTTCCCTCACTACAGCCCTGATAAGTAGCCATAAAAGGAATATGCTCCATTAGGTCTGAAGCTCAGAAATGTCTGATGCCACATCTAAGGCTGTCTATGCCATTTTGTATCACCTCTGAGGTGTCTGCCCGGTAAGCAACCATGTAGTTTCCCAAATGGTTTTATATCAAAAAAGATGATTGCACAGTTCTGCATAAATTCAAAGTGTCATACAATCTCAAGGTCCTCCATGGGAAAGAACTACTTAGTTAAATGAACAGAGATGAACAGCATTAAGTCTGTGCTTGTGGCTTCTTGATTGATGGCAAAATGTATCAGAAAACCAAGTCTAGCATGAGTAAGTTAAATAGCATTGATATTTTTGAAGTAAACTATCTTTATCAAAAATCCTATGAGAAGGCAAAGAAACATGGACAAGGGAAGCCACTGAAAGAATCTGTATGGCACCAAAGCAGGACGAAGAAAAATGAATGTGTGGGATGACACAGCCACAGAGAGTTGGCCTCAATCTGGCAGGGTGTTCTGTTAGAAATATGTGGGAGAGGCGATTGCATTATAGTCCTTCTAGGCAGTAACTCTCAGTGTAAATCCATGATAACATCTTACTGGAATGGGTTGTTTTCCCCCTCATAAAATCTGGCAGCATTTGTGTTTATGTCTGTGATCTGCAATCCTATTTGGATAAAGACATATTCCTTCACACACATTCAACTGCTGCAGTCAGGGTCTAATAAATGCATATAGATGCATTACGGAGAAAAAAAAAAAACCCTCAGCATGCCCCATTAATTTAGACACTCTGAGAAGTGCATAATGCTCAAAAGATTTAATCTTCTTGGGGCACCCAGAGATTTCCGGAAACAAAAGGAACTGCAAATTGGGTGATAGCTTAGTTCCCATGAGTTGAAAAATTTCTTTATTTTGTTGAAATGGCCACCATGATTGAGCAATTCATAAAAACAAAAATTTAGTTTGAAGGACCTCAAAGAATTTTCCATCTGGAAGATACTACTGTGATTAGTAGAAAACATGATAACTACTTTAAAGTATGTGGAAATGGCTATACCTAGGTAGAAATGTGTTTGTTCTGATTAATTTACAGAAGGAGAGCAAGGATGAAAGGTGAGTTGATGAAGATAACCTGATAATAAATTAAGCATATGGTATGTTCTATATATCTCTACACAAACATAGAAATGATTAAAATCATATTATCTTGGTGCAAAAGTCATTGCTGTTTTTGCCATTGAAAGTAGTGGCAAAAATCGGAATGACTTTTGCACCAGCCTAATATAAATGTACACATACTTACGTGTATAGCAATGACTGTATTTAGTATGAGGATTTCTCAGGAAGACCAGACATACAGGTAACAGACCGAAAACAGGAAGAAAGAAGCCAGACCTCGGAGGAAGCGCCAGAGTGCAGGACATTACAGGAAGTTCTGTTAATTGTGAAGAAGCAAGGCACAGCAAACAGGAAAAGGGAAAAAGGAGAAGGCAGATTACTAGGTATGACGACATGGGATATTACAAGAGCAGAATCTTGACTTATGGATTCTGTAGCAAACTCATTCACTTCTATGAGTGAATTAGTTTAGCAATGTTAAGGATGGTTGACTCCAGGTGAGAACAGAGAACATGCAAACTCATCTTTGAAATCAGGCACCTATGGACACAAAGAAGAGAGAGAAAAAAAAAAACACTAGGACCACTTGTGGGGAGAGGGAGGGAGGAAAATAAGGAAAGAAACACTATCTTTTGGGTACTGTGCTTATTATCTGGGTGGTGAGATAATCTGTACACCAAACTCCTGTGACATGCAATTTACCTATGTAACAAACCTACACATGTAGTCCGGACCAAAACCAAGAGTTTTAAAAAAAAGAAGAGTCTGAGGCTGACATCTATTACACCTCTAATGGAAAACAGCATAAAATCTGCCAAATGCTAAATGTGCATCCCACACCAGAAAGTCTTAGCAAGGGCTCTATCAGACAGATAAGAATCTCTACTAAATGATGAACATGTAGTTAACTTCAACAACTAAGCATTATTGATGCATTCAAGAGCCATAAGTCAACTGGTGCATGTGTCTTCAAAATCAAGGAACATTTGAAAAAAATGCCCATCATACAATAAAAATTATACATTTGATAATCCAAATACCTCCATCTAAGTGAAGAGTTGATCAAGAAAACAGAAAAATATATTTAATTAAGTATACTTAACATATTCAAAGATATAAATAAGAGCACTGGGTCTTTAAAACAACAGTAGATGGTCATAAAAGGAAAAGAGACAGTTTGTAAAAAAATAACAGATTGGGCAGTGTGTGGTGACTCATGCCTGTAATCCCAGCACTTTGGGAGGCCGAGGTAGAAGGACTGCCTGAGCTAAGGAGTTCGAGATCAGCTTGGATAACATAGCAAAACCCTGTCCCTATAAAAAAAAATTAGCTGGGTATGGTGATGCGTGCCTGTGGTCCCAGCTACTTGGGAGGCAGAGGTGGGAATTGCTTGAATCCCGGAGACCAAGCTTGCAGTGAGCCCAGATGGCATCACTGCACTCCAGCTTGGGTGACAGAGTGACACTCCATCTCACAAAAAGAAGAGGAACAGCAAAAACCATAATTACTTTTGCACCAACCTAATAACTTTCTGGCCCCTGTTTTTGATTTTTGTTTTTGTTTTTTTCTTTTCTTAATATCATCAATGTCACTTGGGAGATGATTAAAAACTTAGCTCCACCAAGACCTGTAGAAATAGGAGCTGTCTCGAAGACACCTAAGTACAACATATTAAAATGTATTGCTGCCCATTCTGCTATGCAATATTGCTCTGTACAATTCACGGAAAGTAAGGTGGGTTATTCACTGTAGCTCTAATATTTGCTGCATGAGTAAACAGACATGCACACACACACACATTCATACACATGCATATGCATACACACAATACTGTTTGAAAAGTACTGCTCTGGTCGGGCATGGTGGCTCACACCTGCAATCCCAGCACTCTGGGAGGCCAAGGCAGGCAGATCACTTGAGGCCAGGAGTTTGAGACTAGCCTGGCCAACATGGTAAAACCATGTCTTTACTAAAAATACAAAATGCTAGCCTGGCGTGGTGGCAGCTTCCTGTAATCCCAGCTACTCGAGAGACTTGAGGCAGGAGAATTGCTTGAACCTGGGAAGCAGAGGTTGCAGTGAGCCGAGATCGTGCCACTGCACCCCAGCCTAGGCAACAGAACAAAACTCTGTTTAGAAAAAAAAACCAAAAACACAAAAAAAGAAAAGAAAGAAAAAAATTACTGCTCTAACACAAAGGTAGTAGCTAATTTCTTAACGTAGAAAATATCTTCATTGCTGACACCATCTTAATTATTGTTATAAAAGCCTCAAAGTGGGTAAAGAAAAAATAACATCAACTCTATAAGGAAAGTGGAAGAATCTCCTTGTTTTCTTCCATGTATTTGCAATAAAGTTTGACCTCAAGGTAGGGTCCGGCTTTCAGACCTTCCATGCATCTATTGTCTTCATCAGCACAGTCAAAGATCGTGATTGGTGTTATTTCTTCTGCTGTGTCCCTACAGATTTTTTAATCAGGAGGAAAATGGATACAGTTGCAAAGAGATGTTGGCAGCAGCAAACCCGAAAAGTCCTAAAAATAGGCCAGTGGGTGGAAGTGGGCCCCAGAGTATTCAAGGGAATCTCAGTGGCTCAATGAGGCAAGGAGACAGTCTTGCTGTTCTACATGAATGAGTAAGAAAGGAACTGAATAAAGAATAACACAGAAAGACTCATTTCTAGGGAAGCCTTCACTAGGGAGCTCCAAATAGCATTACAGTGCGAAGCTTTATCAGAAAACGTAGCATGCCTACTGTTCATCCATGGATGGTTATGGCAAAGATATACATGATGGAGATGGAGATAGAGATAGTTATAGAAAGATATATGTGTTAGTCCATTCTTGTATTGCTATAAAAATTCCTGTGCCTACGTGATTTATAAGAAATAAGCTACATTGGCTTACGGTTCTGCGGCTATACAAGAAGTGTAGTACTGGCATGTGCTAGGCTTCTTGGTAGGCCTCAGAGACTTTTTACTCATGGCAGAAGGCAAAGTGGGAGCTGGCACATCTCATGGCAAAAGTAGGAGCAAGAGACAGAGAATGGGGTAGAGAGGAAGTGTCACACACTTAAACAAGCAGATCTTGTAAGAACTCACACACTATTTCAAGGACAGCACCAAGCCATGAGAAATCCTTCCTCATGACCCAAATACCTCCTACCAGGCCTCGCCTCCAGCATTGGGGATTTCAATTCAACATGGGATTTGGCAGGGACATATATCCACTCTATATCATGTAGTTATGTAGACATAGATGTATTCATATACATAGATTTAGATATAGAATCATGGGCTGCATAATGACATTTAGGTTAACAATGAACCACAGATATGAGGGTGGTTCTGTAAGATTATGAGACCATATTTTTACCATACCTTTTCTCTGGTTTACCATATCTTTTCTCTGCAACTACCCTGCAATACGTTTTGGTACAAAAATACTTACTATAGTGTTACAACTGCCTGTAGTATGTATATAGGAAAATGTTGTACAGGCTTGTAGCCTAGGAGCAATAAGCTACACCATGCAGCCTAGGCATTTAGTAAGCTATCCCATCTTGGTTTGTGTAAGTGGACACTAAGATAATCCCATGATGACAAAGTCAGTCTAATAACGTATTTCTCAGTATATACTCCTATTGCTAAGTGACACATGACTGTAGTTATTTAGATATAGATAAATAGAGCTACATAGATATAGATATAGGTATAGACATAGATAATAGAGATGTAGATATAGGTATTGTTACAAATATATAAATATATGAATAAATGCATAGATATAGGTGTGGGTATGGTTATGAATATAGATGTAGACATGTTTATAGATATAGTTGTACTTATAGATAGATATAGATATGTAGATGGAGATACTGATATATAGATACAAAAGTTGGATAGATAGATATAGATATAGGAATATAGATGTAGATAAATAGACATAAAGGTGTAGATATGGGCATAGATATAGAGATATAACTCAGATATAGTTAGAGATGTAGTTATAGATATAGATGTAATGATAGATATATTTATAAATATAGATGTAATTTGAGATTCAATATAGATATATTTATAGTTACAGATATAGATGTAGTTATAAAGTTATACATACAGAAGTAGTATATAGATAAGATATAGCTATAGATATATATGTACTTATAGATGTAGCTATAGATATGGTTATAGATATAGATGTGTACATATAGTTACAGTTTAGATGTAGTTACATATATATTTATAGTTACATGGTTATATGTATAGGTATAGATGTAATTATAGATATATTCATAGTTATATATGTGGTTATATAGATGTAGTTATAGACATAGTTATAGATACAGATGTATAGATACAGATATAGTTATAGATGTATAGATATAGTTACTACTTTTAGCATGACTTTTGTTGGAAAAAAACACGATTACTTTTGCATCAACCTTATATATTTCATATGATCTTATTTGAATACATGTGTCCTTTTCCTTATATTTCAAAATTTTGTTTCTGTGCATTTGAATTTTTTTTTCTCCAATCATACTTGGAAATCAATTCTGTTTGGTTAGTTACTTCTTAGGAATGAAAACAAAAAGAAACCTTTAAGAAATATTGAGAATAAAAGGTTTACCATTCTGTTTTGCATTGCAGTCTTTTAAACTCAGGAGGAGTAGTTCCCAGTGTTCATTGTGGCTCCATTGTTCTTGTGTGGGCACACACACACACACACACACACACACACACAAACACAAAATCATGATCCTATTCATTCCACATCTCCTTGTCTCCAGAAAGGCAGCTGATGTACCACTACAATATAATGAACAAGTAGGTGCTTACCTGCTTTGCTTCCTCCAGCTGATGAATGAAAATTTTAATATATGAAACAAAATTTCAATCCTCTCTCTTCTTGACTCACTTCTAAAACTGATGATCCTGACTCAATCAACAGAGAAATGAATAAAGTGCAAAAATTAGTAAAGCTGATGATATTTTCCCAACAATCTTCCCTTATAATTATACACCAAAAATACTTAAGAAAGGATAAGCAGTGTTTTAAAAATGAATCTCTGTGCAAATAGCCTCAATACTATTGTATTTTAATTCAGCAATATAGTGAAGACGCAAAAGAAGTAAGGAAAATATTATGGAATACAATTACAAGGACTGCAATTTCCATAACAATGGTGAATTGGACTCTAAATATGTTCAACTTTCTACAGTCCTCCCAAACCCCTATCCTACATACCTATCACAGTGCCTAATGAATCCTTCTCTTCAGCTACAATTCTCTATAGATATATTATTTGGTGTTCATTTTCTTAAATACCCTTTCCTCTCCCACCTTCTATCAGCACAACTACTGAAAATGCTTTCAATATTTTCAACAGTGACCCTGTGGTTGCTAAGTACTTCGAAAATTTTGCAGTACTTTTTAATGAGATTTCACAGCCATGTCACTGTATCCCTGAATGATCTGGGTGACAATGTATTTACGTCACCTGGAAACCTGCTATGGAGGAAGAGTGAGTGAGAGATAAACCTTGGTTGACTTATGCTGTGGAGATGGATTGTTTGTTACTGAAGCATCACCTTGTGTATCTGACAGATATATCACTGTTCTGAGGTTGTACAAGGGCAACTTGCAAGTTGATGCATTTTGGCCATGTCTTCACGAAAATCTCATCTTCAGTTGTAGCTCCCATAATCCCCATGTGTCACGGTAGGAACCCAATGGGAGGTAATTGAATCAGCAGGATAGGTCATTCCCATGCTGTTCTCATGATAGTGAATAAGTCTCAAGAGCTGATGGTTTTAAATGGGAGTTCCCCTGCACACACTTTCTTGCCTGCTGCCATGTAAGATGTGAGTATTTTCCTCATTTGCCTTCTGTCATGATCATGAGGCCTCCTCAGCCATTTGGAACTATGAGTCCATTAAACCTCTTTCCTTTATAAATTACCCAGTCTTGGGTACATCTTTATTAGCAGCAAGAGAATAGACTAATGCACAACTCATCCAAGAAATCCCTGAAACGCCATACTTACGTGACTATTCATAACATGTATTACTATGCCTTCTGCTTCAAGTTTGCTTCTTCTGGTTTTGGGTTCTCTCAAACTGTCAGAACTCACTGCCTTTACACTTTGCCCAACATCACTGTTTGAAACTCTGCGAGTTGAACACTGTATTTAAGTAATTCACAGTAAAGGATTGATGATATTAGTATAAGGGACTGCTCATTCAAGATTTTTTTGCTAATTCAAGAATATGTTAACATGACATAAACTCTTACTATGGTCTAAACGTTTGTGTTCCATCAAAATTCATAAGTCAAAAACCTAATCATCTGTGTGATTGGTTTAGGAGATGGGCCTTTGGGAGGTGATGAGGCCATGAGGGTGATGCTTCATGAATGGGATTAGAGCCGTTCCAAAAGGGACTTGGGAAAGCTCCCTTGCTCCTTCCATCATATGAGGATGCAGAGAGAGGTCAGCAGTCTTCAATCCGAAGGTGGCACTTAACAGAACCTGACCATGCTGACACCCTGGTCTTGAACTTTTCAGGCAACGGAATTGTTAGAAATAAATGTCTGTTTTTCATGAACTGCCCAGTTTATTATATTTTGTAATAGCAGTCTATTAGTTAGGGTTTTCTAGAGGGAAAGAACTAATAAGATAGATGTATATATTAAAGGGAGTTTATTAAGGAGTATTGACTCACACGATCACAAGGTAAAGTCCCACTATCCTTCTGCAAGTTGAGGAGCGAGGAAGCCAGTAGTGGCTCAGTCCAAGTCCCAAAAGCAGGGAAGCAGACAGTGCAGCCTTCGATCTGTGGTCGAAGGCCTGAGAGCCCCTGGTAAACCACTGGTATAAGTCCAAGAGTCCAAAAGTCAAAGAACTTGGAGTATGATGTTCAAGGGCAGAAAACATCCAGCATGGGAGAAAGATGAAGGCTGGAAGACTCAGCAAGTCAGCTTCTTCCACCTTCTTCTGACTGCTTTCTCTAGCCAGGCTGGCAGCCAGTTGGATAGTGCCCATCCACCTTGTGGGTGGATCTTCCTGAAGGTGAGCCCTCCTCTTCCAGTGTGCTGACTCAAATATTAATATCTTCTGGCAACACCCAGAATCAATACTTTACATCCTTCAATCCAATCAAGTTGACAATTAATATTAACCATCACACAGCCCAAATGGACTAAGACAATATTAAATGCCAATAGTTAAATTCAACTCTATGAGGACAAAGATTTAGAGTGTAGATAGCTATGTGACATATTGATTTCAAATCCTTTGGATATATATACCTAGATGTGGGGTTGCTGGATCATATAGTAATTCTGTTTTTAGGTTTTTGAGAAACCTCCATGTGACTTTTCATAGTGCCTGTAAAGTCTACATACTCACCAACAGTATACTGTGTATATTTCAAAACTGCAAGAGAGTACATTTCATATATTGTCACCACAAAAAAATGGGATTTGATGTAATGAATATAATTTGCCAATTTACAATAAAATAATTTTTTAAAAAAGATTTCTTTAAAATACAAGAAGGATTTATTTTAAAAAGAAAGAAAGATTTTGAGAAAATTTCTCCTCAATTTACATTGGAATATGCAAGAAGCATTAGTGTTACTTAAGATTATCAATTCAAGTTTTCATCCATGTTCTGTTAAATTTGTATGTTCACTTAATTAAATCTTATTCGTGAAAAGAAATAGATAAATACAGAAAAATTAAGCTGTTTATTTTGTTAAAATATATATCTTAGTATGTAAGATTTATGTCATATCTGTACAATTTGATTCAGATGACCTGAGCAGAGCATGGGTTGTGATGAAAATTTATAAAATGGGGTTACTAACCTTGGTTTCTTATAGAAATGAGTTTTCCCACCAACAAGCTTCACAATTGAACAGGAAAACCCCATGTATTATGCAACAAAAGCACCTAGATAGTTATGGTAAGGCCGACAGAGCTTGAGAATAGAATAAAATTTTACTCTGTAAGAATGTAAATTTTTAATAGCACTTTTTCATATTTTAGGTGAAAATATGATGCATTTTTAAAGAGAAGATGCTATGAAGAAATATCAGTAATAAGCTTTGACACAATGAAATGTTTGCTAGCAATGTCCAGAAATGGGTTTAAAATGAACACAGTGCATTTTGCTGCAGACATGGGCTATGTAAGATGCGATGTTCTACTTCCCAGTATGAACCCTTCCGGGTTCAAGCGATTCTCCTGCCTCGGCCTCCTGAGTAGCTAAGATTACAGGTGCGCACCACCAGGCCTAGCTAATTTTTTTATTTTTAGTAGAGATGGGGTTTCACCATGTTGGCCAGGATGGTCTTGATCTCCTGACCTCGTGATCTGCCCCGCTCTGCCTCCCAAAGTGATGGGATTACAGGCGTGAGCCACCATGCCTGGCCAACAGTTGATTTCTTATAGATTGTCTTTCTTATATCTTCTCCAAAATGTTAGCAAACAGTGATGTTAATAGTAAGGATTTGATGGTCTAGAAAATGTTTTAAAATTAAAATTGTATTACTTAATGTGTTACATGTACTTTATATTAACTACATATGGTCAGTCAAATATCTATCTAAGAATAAGAGTACACCAGCATTTAATTTCTCCAAGCACCGTAGAAGTTTTTAGATTGTTTAGGTTGGCATCAACAGGCTAGTATTGCAAACATACATCTCCAGTCAATGATATGACCTAAATGACCACCTATTGTCTGTAAAATTTCAACATACATTGAATGTGTATTTTCAAGACAGGCAGTTCCTTAAAAACATCTTATTTCATTCTAGATCACAGAATGTATGTAAAAAGGATGCAAACTCAGTATGAGCACCTTTGAAGTTTTTTCCTCTGTTCTATCCCTTTAGGGTATATAGTGAATAATTTTGGAGAACAGGTGACTATTTTTTCATGTGCCAGTTTCTTTTTCTCCAATTTTTCCTGCATGACACAGATTCTTTTATTCAACATGATAGTGAATAACACTTTGAATCCCCATTATAAACCAATGAGCAGATAAATAGTTTGTTGATTAGATTTTTTTTCTTTTTGAGACAAGTTCGCACTGTGTCATTCAGGCTGGAGTGCAGTGGTGAAATCATAGCTCACCACAGCCTCCACCTCCCAGGCTCAAGCAATCCTTCCACTTCAGCCTCCCAAAGATCTGGGACTATATGCCTATGCCACCAAAACAGCTAATTTTTGTATTTTTTTTTTGTAGAGATGAGGTTTTGCCATGTTTCCCAGGCTTGTCTCAAATTCCTGGACTCAAGCAATAATCCCACCTTAGCCTCCCAGAGTGAAAATGTGTTTTTTAAAGATATCAATCCCTTCTGTAAGCCAATGGAATGAAGAACATTTAAAAATATAAATATTGCTTTGAAATTGGCAGAGTTCATTGCTCTTCAAAGTGACTCACTTATCAGCACATTATTTGCCTCCTAGCATTAAGTCTTCCCCAAATGCTAATTTTATTGTGGGTGTGGTGGTTATTGATTTATAATTGTCTAATTAGAAACAATGAAAAAATATCGAGTTCAACTTCTCTATGTTGTAAATATTTGTTGATTGTGAATAGATTATCATGTCATTTCTTGAGTCCAGAAGTGGCCAAAAGTATCCATGTGAAAAATTACATTTTTAAGTAAAACAATTATGCTATACTTGCACATTGATCTTTTCCCTCAACTGTAATTCAATAGGGTGTTTTATAACACCACCAAAAGTCACCATAATTATGCCTTTCCCTTTGTAAGGCAAATTATAATCTGTTTATCAGCCTTGATTGAACAAATTAAATCTAATTAACTCTTCTTTAGTCAGGGAAAGATTATGTTGTACTTTCTATGGGAGAATGATTTTCTTGGAAAAGGAAGGTCAATATAAACAATTAAAAGAATTAGTGGTTGTACTGTTTGAATATGTAATTTCAAGCAATGTTTATAGAATTCTCAATTTAAGGGGTCCCCAATGGCTAATTGTTGAAGAATATTCATGAGAACATCAAGCTTCAAGGACAGGACTTATATCTTCATTAAACTAAGGCAGGAGAGAAATGAAGGTTTAGAAAATAATTATTCCTTAAAGTATCCTTAAATGCATAACTCTCTCTTTTTCATTTTTAAAAATCTCCTGAGCATATGAATACATGAGCTCTTTCAAATTTAAAAGAATTTTTACCTTTTCAATGTTTACTAAGATGTTACAAGATTTGGCATTCAAACCAGAAGTTGGTCTATCATCAGAAAATCACGTGCCACTAAAGAAAATATAAACTTATTAAATAAATTCACTGATATATATTGTGTAGATTCTAAAAGCTGATCTATACTTATTTCATTATGTTTTCTTTTAAAATCTAGCACTCACGACTTAGGAAGAAAATTCCCAGTTTTTTTTTTCCTTTTTCTAACCTTGTTTTCTTCTACTGAGATTGGTAAGTAACTTATTTATCATGACTAATCTATCATGGCATGGCACATATTGCAAACGTATTTCACATTTTGAGAATAATATTGATGTATGGATATTTGCAGGCCATATGGCTCTTAGGAAAACTCAATGATCTGCTTGAATACTTCAGAAAAAATGTTGCTTTGTTTTAGAATATATTTATGTTTTAACATTGAGTTTGATTGTATCTTAAGTTCTGGGAATTTACTCAAAATTATTAAAAGCAATATAAAAGGAACCAGGACATTGCTGCATTTTTCAAACACGTAGAAGAGAACTGTATGAAGTTAGGGTAAATAGCAGCTGCATTTATTTACACACTGCAAATTCTAAGTGGCTTTGTACAACAAAGGTATGCATTTCACATCATGGTGTCTTCTATCATTTGCCTTGGACAGAACCCAGGTCTCCAGCCCATCTCTTTCTTTCTGTCTCTCTTTCTCTCTCATATGTATGTCTATATATATGTATATATGTGTGTGTAGGATATACATAGATATAGGACATATCTTTCTATATATCTATTATCTATCTATATATCTATCATTCACCCATTTCTATCTATGACTTTTCTAGGCATTTGGATATATACTTATTTCCAATTGTAAATTATTCTATAGTTCTATGTAAATTCCAAAACTTGAACATATAATATTTATTATAATCATACAAAACCATGTATATATATATATACACACACATACACACAAACACACAGAGTTTTTGTTCTGTTTTTGTTTGCTATTTATTGAGACAGAGTCTCACTCTGTCACCCAGGTAGGAGTGCAGTGACGCAATCTCAGCTCACTGCAACCTCTGCCCCCTGAACTCAAATGAATCTCATGCCTCAGCCTCCTAAAACTCTTTTAAATTTGAAAGAGCTCATGTATTCCTATGCTCAGGAGATTTTTAAAAATGAAAAAGAGAGAGTTATGCATTGAAGGATACTTTAAGGGGTAATTATTTTCTAAACCTTGATTTCTCTACTGACTTAGTTTAATGTCTCTCCTCTTCCATGTTTGGATGTAGGAACTGTGTTGGACAGCCCTATATAACAAATGACTTCAGCATTTACTTAGTGCCTTTAGAATTTTTTTTGTGATTAACTATAATCCCTCTTCCACATTGTTTTGGAGTTTTAGGTAGCATCATGGATAATCAGGTAATTTTATTTGATTGATGGCTATTTGACGAATGTTCTATTTCTTTGTAACAGCTCCACTAGTAAAACAAAATGAATTCCAAGGGGCTTTAAAATTCTGTCCACCATCACAGAAAATGTTCCTATTTTGCTCTTATTTCCTAAAGAGTGCGTGAGATCTACATTGATGTAATTGATGTATCCATTTTTACTATCTTTATATGGCAATTATAAATAAATACTGATCAAAAAATATATGTTGCTTTGAGTGAGTGAATGGGTATTTGGAGTTTAATTTGTAATATGCCCCTATTCTCAATCTATTTTATACTGTTACCATTTCCTTTTCTGTATTCCTGTTCTAATCTGTGCAAAACAAAGATTGTTTCTTCCCCCAAATTGCTAATTCTTGCCAGTTAAACCCACTTGCTAGAATCACAAACCCATATATTTTTTTAAATGCAGTCACTTTTGTACTTTTGATAAAATCTTAATCTTTTTAAATTGCTGAAAATGCTGCTATTGATTTTTCCCTTCGATGGAATTTATCTTCTCATTGCAAATTAAATACTAGTAGAATTTTTCAGGACCAATCTTATTTGAAAATGTGCCTTATTTCATCATTCCTATATATTTCTTAAAATTCACAAGGCTATAACATCCTTCAGTTTTATTTGATGATATATCTGCAAGAATTACTATGCATATTCACAAATATTTAATAAATTTTGTTATGGACAAAGGTTTCTGTTTCCTCAAAATATGTTGAAGCCCTGCTCTCTAGTGGGATGGTACTAGGAGGCAGAGTCTTTGGGAAGTAATTATGTTTAGATTGGGTCATGAAAAGGGACACCATATTGGGATTAATGTTGTTATAAGAAGAGGAAGAGACACCAGAACTTTTCACCACCATGTGAGGGCACAGCAAGAAGGTGGCCATTTGCAAACCAGGAAGTGAGCCCTCACCAAACGCTGATTCTACTGGTTCCTTAATCTTGAATTTACAGCTTCCAGAACTGTGAAAAATACGTATCTGTTGTTTAAGCTTCCAAGTCTATGGTATCCTGCTTTAGCGACCTGAACTGACTAAGACATATATTATTAGGATTTATGTATATTTCCCATAGAACACAGTTGAAATACATATCCATTGTGATTAATATTTAACAGGTTCTTACTGAAGTTACTGAAGTTAACTTTTCTCTTCTGTGGGTGTATTGCTGAATTTCCTTATGGGAATATTTTTATGAAATACTGTGTCTTTCCATGTCACTTCAGCCCTGTGAAGTCTGCATGTATACTAGAAGGTGATAGCTAAAGACTGTATTTTCCCCCATTTTTACTTGTGTTAGGGTCTTGATTGTGGTTAAGTGATGTCAGACAGCTACACCAGAGTGAGATCTGAGTGATGACCACTGTCATTGGCCAGGGGTTCTGTGACTTGAGTCTCTTAGTAGGGGTTTTTATGGGAACAGTTCTGCATTTGGCTTGGATATTTCTCCTGCTTGGGTCACTTCTGGTTTTGAAACATCTATATTAACGGTTAAAGTGCTCACAAATTCTATTAACTAACAACCACAAGGTAATAAATTCATTTCTGCTTGACTTAGTCAGAAGACCTGCTATTATAAAGGCTAATTCATGGAAACATGAATTTAATTATCCTAGGTTTAATTAGTGGTTCAGTTAATGCTGTTATAAGGGAGCACTAGGATTCCTACATATCCAAGAATTTCCAGAACACTTCAAGGACACAAGGCTAATCTTTTCTAAACTTCTCATTTTTTTTGCAGTTCCAGTTTAATTCTCTCTTGTATCATATCTATTTTTTGCATTATTCATAAACTGGCCCTTGAATTTAAGACACATTGTTAAGCAAAATCTTGAAATGTTACAATTAGTTCAATGAAAGGTATATTCATCTCAAAGACATTAATTCAAGCCAGTATATTTTCAAAACCTATTTTGCTGTGTATTCCCTGATTTTTAAATTAGATTTTCAAAGAGGTTGCTCTCAAGGATTTGAGATCAAACCTCAACCCTCACATTATACTGATATATTATTTTAAGATCAATCAGTTGGAATATATAAGGGTACGTCCACATGAAATGCCCTTATGTATTTTTGGGTAGTTTTCATCATTTATTTTTCATTATTGCTCCGGGTTAAGAATCTCTAAGTTATTACTAAAATTCCCTGAGATACTTCCTGATTGTTTATGACTCTACATGTTTCTCCAGAAATAAATATGATCATGTATTTCAGCATGTGGTGCCAAGCTCCAAATAAAATGCTGTAGGTTTGCAGAGACTTGGGGCATATCTGTACTCTCTGTGAGAGGTGTCAATTGAATGCAGTCTTACTGGATTCGCTTTTCCAGCAGTCAATAGTTCTCATCCACAAGGAGCTCTGGCTCAAGGCACACTTTTGTATTCATAACCCAAATATCTACCAAGTCAAGAAAATTTTTTTTTAAAAAAACAAAGCATTCATGAACTTATCACATTAAAATAATAACTTTTAATGTCTGTAGGCATTGCTCTCATCTAATTTTCTTTCTTTGAACACAGAGAAATGATTTACATGTGTTGTATCTTACATTATATGCTACTTTATTTGTCTTCTGTTGATTTAACACTGTTTATCATTCTATCTCCGTGTGTGTGTATGTAAATATACACACATGTATATAATATATATACTCTGTGAATGTGTATATATGTATATATCTAATATATACTATATATTAGATGTATTATATTACTTGTTTGTACATTATATATATTTATGTTGTATATTTTTATTTTTATTTATTTATTTATTTTTATTTTAAATTTTTATTGCATTTTAGGTTTTGGGGTACATGTGCAGAACGTGCAAGATAGTTGCATATGTTGTATAGATATACATTATGTATAATATATAATATAGATACAATTATATATGTATATTATATTGCTGAAATGTATTTTAAAAATATTTAAGTATGTGTGCATCTTCATCTCTCATTGCAATAAAATACACATAACACAGAATTTATCACTTTGACCATTTTAAAGTATACAATTCAGTGGCATTTAGCACATTCACAATGTCATCTAACCAGCTTCTCTGTCAGTCCCAGAACATTTTCATCATCATCATTTTCAAAATATAGATATTTATTTAAAAAATATATATATTTAAATATAGTTATTTTTAAAATATATTTACTTCTAATATATATATATTAAAATATATGTAATTGTTTTAAATGTATATACTTACCTTTTAAATAGATAATTATTTTCAAAATATATATATACTTATTTTAAAAATGTATGTATTTATTTTTAAATATACATTTCATGCCATGAAATATCACAAGGGTAAGGATAGGTTTTTAAATACCAGCAACAAACATTGCAATAGGAATGCAGATATTTGAGGAATTCTCATTCAATACAGGAAGAAGAAAACTCAAACTAGGCAGTGAATTCTATTAAGTGTGAAGTGAAGGAGGGCGTAACTTCAACAATGTGATAAGAAACATAAGCAACATTTTGGAAATTGTGATATATGGGGTGAGAATTGCCCAGTTACAGCATGACATGGTATATTTTGTTTCTAGATAGCCACACTCACTAATCAACAAAATGCCTGTTGTTTTTTAAATTTTTGCAACCATAAGATGAGCACAGTTAAAAAGCTTTAGTTACACCCTTTGTGGAGAATTTCTCACAGTTAGCAATGTGATTTTTTTTTTTTTTTTTTTTTTTTTTTTGTAATTCAGTGGATGCGTTGGCATTGGTTTTTGCTTTGCGTTCCTTAGAAGCATATTCTGAACAAAGGTTCTTAGAAAATATGTTAGAGAGTGTTTCTGGGGCCGGGCATGGTGGCTCACGTCCGTAATCTCAGCACTTTGGGAGGCCGAGGAGAGTGAATCACCTGAAGTTAGGAGTTCAAGAGAGTGTTTCTGGGAAAAACATGTAGTAAAATAGGAACATTTCTGGGGTCATACAGTAATCTGTGTTTTTCCTGTTGCGGGACCTTCAAGTTGTCTTTCACAGTACATGTATCATATCACTTTCCATTTTCATCAGCGATAGAGAAGGTCTCTCTGGCGTGGAAGAACCTTGAAAGCATCTGGCTCTGTGAAAGAAGAAAGAGAAAAAGGCCACATGTTGCATGATTCTATTTACATGAAATGTCCAAAATAAGGATATTCTCAGAGACAGAGATGGACTACGGAGGAGACCAAAGAGTGTCACTTTGTTGTACCCTCCACTGCACTTTTCTTACCAAGAGTAACTTTGAGTTTGATGCTATTAGGATCAGGGTCAGTCTTTGTGTTATCAATAAATTTTAGTCTCTGTTAACCTTACTGGCTTTAAGAAAATAAATAACTTCTTGTGTGTTCATATCTGTATTTATTCCCCAGTTTTCAGAATCCTGTAAACAAAGGATACAAGGATTATTTTAATGTTACTGCACTGAAAAATGTGTACGGACAGATTAGTGTGCAAGATTACTTAGCAGAACCTTTACAAGTTTCTGTTGACCTTGTTAATTGAACATGACTGCTAAATATTATGTAATAAAAAGCATTTATCATAAAAAATACCAATATGTATACATATATATATATATATACACACACACACACACACACATTTTAACAGCATTTCCAGCCACTGCAAGTGTGGCCAGAACAGGCTCCCAGGGTGTTTGAACTTTTTCTGGCTGCTGCACAAACTACTGCAATTTTGATGAGTTATCCAAAATACATTTTCATGTGGTTGGAGGAAAGAAGTCCAAAATCAAAGAATTTGCAGGACCATGCTCCCTCTGGAGGCTCTAGGGAAGGACAATTCCTGCCTTTTCCAAGTCCTGTGGTCTTCAGACATCCTTTGGCTTGTGGCTCCATGGCTCCAGTCTTCAAGGCTGGCATCTTCAACTCCCTCTCTGCTCCATGCTGACATTGCCCTCTCCTGTCCATGTGCGTTCAAACCTTCCTTTATCTCCCTCTCATAAGAATTCTTGTGATCACATTGACACGGGGATAATCCAGGGTCATCTCCCATCTCAAGATCCTTTCTACATCTTATCTACAAAGTGCCTTTTCCCATACCATCATGTACCTAGTTTCTGGGGATTTGGATCTGATGATATCTTTGAACACGTCTTTGTTTAGTCTAACTACACCCAGGTTGAGGGCTCTCTTGCTGAACCAAGTAACAAATCCAACTTTTTCAACTACATGTGTGTTCTTGGTGGGCTTTGGTTAGAGGACATAGACACATTAACTTTGAAAACAAAAACAGAGACTGCCCTCTCGGTAAATCCCAGAGATCCATTGATTGACAAATAACCTCTTATGTTCATTGCCCTGTATACAAACCACTATGCAAATGAAACTACTTAAGTGTTGTGAGATCATTCTGATTTGCTTACTCAGAATATGCACACAGCGTTATGGCTTGTGTCTTGTTTTTTTTTTTTTATGTGAACAGCGAATCTTATCTGGCTGCTTTTATAGTGATGTGGATTGAGGGACATTATTCTTTACCAGAGAGCAACAAAATTAATGTAAATGATTTCCATCTACTCCACTGCAGTTCACTGCGAATTAATTAATTAATTTAACTGCGAATAGCTGGAAATGTAGAACTTGCATTTTAGATTTTTCCATAGTATCTTTTTTGAGAGTCAGACATTTTATGTTGTTCAAGATAAAAGAAATGATTGCCTTAAAGGGATACTCTATTATGACTCTGCTGCATGTGAAAGGAATTGCATTGAATTTTTCCCCCAACAGTAGAAATAGTCTAAATGCTGTGACAAAGTAATTGTAATCTATTTATAGCCAAGGTTATGTAAGAAAAGAACAATCTTTCTTTTTTAATTTCCCTGGGTAAGCATTGATCAAATTGCATTTTTCATTCATGAGAATATCTGTGAAATCAGTAGAGATTAAGTGTATGAATAATTGTTACATAGTTGCATGTGAAGCAAAAGAACTTTCAATAAACTTATTCCACTTTTTACCTCAGGTATCTTCCTATTCCCTTATTCTTTCCCTCTCCTGCTAATTGATTTATAAAGCAATTTATTGAACATCTATTAAGTGAAAGGCCGTGTGGAAATCAAACTATTTGAGGCAGATTCCTACTTCCAAAGGACTGATCACAAAGCAGAGACAGACTTCTAAAAGAGGTAAAAAACAAAAAAGGAGACATGATAATAATAAATGAATGAATAGGGCGGCAGTTTTCGTCATAGTCAATATTGGAGAAGACACATCTTTGAAAAGGCTTGCAGCTCAGTCAACTTAAAATTAAGATGTTGAGTTTTTGAAAACCTTGCAAGAAGACTGGCAAATATAGACTTACGGGTCTTATTCATGGACTTGTGCAACTTGGAGGCAGATGAGAAACAGTATCCCTTTCACCTGCAAGTGTCCTTAAAGATCAGAATATCCTTCAATATTTTCCCCTCCAATATCAGCTGATAAGTAGAAACATCTAAAATACAGTCATGCGTCATTTAACTACAGGATTACATTCTGAGAAATGTATTGTAAGGCAATTTCATCATTATGTGAACATTAAAGTGTGCATTTACACAAACCTAGACGTTCTAGGTTACTACACACTTGGGCTACAGACCTATACAGCAGTTGACTATACTGCAGGCAATTTAACACAATGGTAGGTATTTCCACCTAAATGTAACTCACCAAAAATACCATTATTATAATCTTCTGGGAGCATTACTGTCTATGGGGTCCATCAAATGGAGGTCTAGTTTTCTGTAATTGATACAATATTATAGCTTGCAAAAATATTGTGAGAGGTTTGTGAAAGCCTGATCATTGGTAAAAAGCTGAAACAGTAACTTACTGAAGGGTAGTGGAACATATTTGAGGACCTATAAAATGATTTTAGGATCTTGCTATGAAGACTAAACACATAGGAAAAAAAATACCATTGCAGTTATATAAAATCTTATAGAGGGGCATATATCAAATTTTAACTTTTTTGTAGTTCAATGTGAATCTAACAGAAATGTTTTTCTGTTTATCGCAGTACCAATCGATAGGACTGGATAAACTGGTTTTATGCCTGTCATTCTTATAATACATTTATAGATTTAATCTAGGTAATACACCTTTTAGGGGACTTAACTACTTTGTGGTTAAATATGGCCATCACAGTATGTTGCACACATAATATTCTGAATAAGTACTTACTTTAAAGTGTGTATATATAAATCTTCAGATTCTCTGGTTTACTTGATAGAATACTTACTATCAAGTGGGCGTAGCACTTTACATGTCAATGGTACTTTATAACACATTACAGATTTTTAACAAAAACATTTTGCTTATACCTTATTTCACCCAATCTGCCTGCAAATTCCTTTAAAATGATATCACTTTATATATAAAGAAACATACAGTATCAACCGGGATGAGTAAATTATTCACAATCTCGTAACTCACAGGAAGTAGAATTGTCAGAAGCATTTGAACCATAGCAACTCCATCTTGAATAGGGGCTGGCTAAAATAAGACTGAAACTTACTGGGCTGCATTCCCAGGCAGTTAAGGCATTCTAAGTCACAAGATGAGACATGAGGTCGGCACAAGATACAGGTGACAAAGACTTCGATGATGAAACAGTTTGCAGTAAAGAAGCCAGGCAAATCCCACCAAAATCAAAATGGCCAACAGAGTGACCGCTGGTAATCCTCAATGCTACACTCCCACCAGCCCCATGACAGTTTACAAATGCCATGGCAACATTAGGAAGTTACCCTATACGGTTCAAAAAGGGGAGTCATAAATAATCCACACCCCTTATTTTTTAGCATATCATCAAGAAATAACCGTAAAAATGGGCAACCAGCAGCCTCGGGGCTGCTCTGTCTATGGAGTAGCCATTCTTTTATTCCTTTACTTTCCTAATAAACTTGCTTTCACTTTGCTCTATGAACTCGCCTTGAAGTCTTTCTTGCGTGAGATTCAAGGATCCTCTCTTGGGGTCTGGATTGAGATCCCTTTCTGGTAACAGAACGAGGCTGAAAAACCTCAAATCTTACATCTTCTGTAAAATTATTATTAAATTATTTATTATTAAATAAAAGTATTATTTTATTTCTGTTTAAATGACATAATAATCGTATCTATTTCTGGAGTACAATGTGATGTTTTGATAAATGCATACAAGATGAAATGATTAAATCAAACTAATTAGCATATTTATCGCTTCACTTTCTTATTTGTGTTTTTGTGCGTGTGGGTCAAAATGTGAAATGGCCTCCCTCAGTAATCTGGAAATATACATTACATTATTAATAACTATAATCACCATGCTGTGCAATAGATTTCAAGAAATTATTCTTTCTAACTGAAACTTTCCTCTTCAATCAATCAACATCTCCCCATTTTCTTTCTCCATTCCTCTGTCCTTGGCACCCATCATGCTACTCTCTGTTTCTGAAACCACCATTGCAAAAGTTAGATCAGTGGGAAAATTCTAACAGTAAGCTAAGCTAACCCAACCTCCATCTTGCCTTTCCCTTAATCATTTTTGGGCTATTGGGGCATGCTAACTTTGGAAGACATTTAGGATACGTTTTATTTTTTTTTTAATTTTTATTGCATTTTAGGTTTTGGGGTACATGTGCAGAAAATGCAAGATAGTTGTATAGGTACACACATGGCAGTGTGTTTTGCTGCCTTCCTCCCCTTCACCCACATTTGGCATTTTTAAATGATAATAGGGCTTGCCTTCAAACTCAACCGCATTTTTAAAGCTGACGGTAGGCCTTCGGGCTGCGGGGTGGAGAGGAGCGTTGTAAGACGTGCAACTTCCCCGAGTACTCCTGCTCCACTGTTGAAAATTGGCCTTTGGAGATACCTTGACAGCTTTTTGCATGTCTAACACCCATAACTACACCTGCGGCCCCACCCAGAAGTAATCCAGTCCACAGAAGGACAGCTTCAACCCACTATGAGTTCATCTCTGCCCTCACCAATCAGGAGCAAGCACTGGTTACCTGGCCGCCAGGACCAAGGACAGTTCCCCCAAACAGTCCTTGAAAAACGCCTAATCTACAAGTTTGAACAAGATGATTTGAATATAAATTCCATCTCCCTCTTGGCGTGGCTACCTTCGCGTCTATTAAACTCTCTCTCTACTACAATGCCTTGGTCTTTCTTTATGCAGTCGGCAGGAGGAACCCTTCAGGCAGTTACACTTCTATGAATTTTTCTTTCGTAGATTCCATATAGACGTGAGATCATGCAGTATCTGTCTTTCTGTGCCTGGCTGATTTCACTTCACATAATGTCCTCCAGGTTTACCTGTGTTTCCACCATTGTTTATTTTATAACCCCAGAAGACAGCCTGAGAGTTGATTTTTTGTAAACTCCTGTACTGGTAAGCAGCTGTTGGATGTTCCGTTTAATTTGTTTTCCTCCACTTGTTTTCTTATCTATTGGATTGAAACCACTTGCGCAAAATTATGACTGAGACAGTGAAAGAGATCTAACTTAACTGACTCCATTTTGCTTCTAACCTCCAAGCTGTCCTTGTTCGTTCCTGGGAATGGGCTAAACTAACTTTGGGAGAAACTTTGTTTATTTTTTAAACAAAGATGGTAGCAGCCCTTTCCCAAAGCAGACCTCTTTCTTACCTGGGTACTAGATTGTCTTTAGAGGACTAACCTTAGCCACAAGATTAGAAATTATGGTTTAGGAGTCATGCAGCTGGAGGCTACAAGATGCTGACCCTCCTAAACTGCTCCTGAGATCAGTGTTTGAGATATTTTGCAGATCTTGCACTTGATGGATCAGCTGACACCACCCAGATCTGTAACCTGGCTCATCTGATCTTGTGGCCCCCATCCAAGAACTGACTGAACACAACAAGACAGCTCTGACTCCCTATGATTTAGTCTCTGACCAATCAGCACTCCTGGCTCACTGGCTTCCCCTGACCTACCAAGTTATCCTTAAAAAGTCTGGTCCCTGAATGCTTGGGGAGACTGATTTGAGCAATAATAAAACTCCAGTCTCCTGCACAGCTGGCTCTGTGTGAATTACTCTTTATTTATTGCAATTCCCCTGTCTTAATGAATTGGCTCTGTCTAGGCAGTGGGCAAGGTGAACCCCTTGGGTGGCTGCAGGTTAAGTGAATAGGTCAGATGATGTTATGTTCATATTAGCTGTAGAACTTTGTTCTAGTCTATCTGAGAAGTTTTTAGTCAAGAAAGTCAAGGGAGATTTTCATGATCAATTAACTCTTTCTATTTTTTCAAAAATCAAGTTGGTTCGATGAGTATGATTTATTGGAGGAACTCTTTAAAATACTGAAAATTATTAATGACCTGCTCTGTATGTACTCAGCTAACATTGCCAAGGAGATGGATGCTCCGAAATACACCTACTAACTTAAACTAACTCCTACAATGTTTCATCTCTGCTCTGATTCCTGCCATAATTATTTTCAAACAAAGAGAGATAAGCAGAATTCTGAGCTGTTAAATCCCTTAGATAGCCCACAGACCAGTGCACCCTTGAAAAAAAGGAAATGGGATGTGACAAAGGTGTGTATTGACCCCACATCAAGCAGCTATAATTCATAGAAGTAATGCTAGAAATGTTGCTGGCTGGCTCCTAACCCAGTGATGTTTCCAAAGCTCTCTTTAATTACCACAGTCCTACTTTCACATCTGGCCATTTAATCTGTAGCTTAAATGTCTACATCATTCTCAACTAAGCCATGCAGTAGAGGAAGGCTCAATTTCATTTCTAAGCTTGGTTGCACTTTAGAATCACTTGGAAGCCTTGGAGAAAGAAATGCCTCTGAGTCCCACTATCAGAGACTTAAATGCTTTGAAACGCACCTGCAGAAATGTGACATTTTAAAAGTTCCAGGTGATGCTAATATGCAGGTAAGTCCAAGAACCAATACTCGATGTATTGATAGAAATGTGGGATCCGTGGTCACCTGTAATGCTTTTTCCATGAGCTATCACTATTTTTACGTGTGCATCGAGCACTATACTTTATCTAAGCACAGGACATGTTAATATGCATTGTAAAGGAAGTTGTCTTGCTCATGTTCAAGGCACATTTGCAAAACGTCTTAGTACCATCTTCATGGGGCATGCCATATCAGACAATGGCCAGCAGGTGGCGATGTTGGTTTGACTTGCTAAGACCAGATATTTTGCTCAAAAATCTGGCATCTCCGTGTGACCCCCTCAAGGGCTTTGCTTTGTTTTAACTACACCTGCAGCTGCCAATGCCTGGAGAGGGACAATTATGCATAATGAGCGTTCATACCTGAGGTGCTGAAACCACAACTTTGTCATGGTATTTGCTCAAACCGTGCAAATGCTTCAATCATCGGTATTTTGCTTAATGTTTAGGATGCCATGAAAATATACCTAAATGCAGTCTTTCCGGACAGATATTTGATGATGGGCATTGATTCCAGAAAAGGGCATTCTTCAAAATGAAGCAGAGAAGGAGAGCAAGTCAAGCTTTTGTGAAGAAATGTTTACCCGGGTGTGACAAACAGAAGCACAAGTGAGGCTGGAAGTTGAATCCTGCTGAAAGGAGATGCATTTAGCCTAAATTCTGTGAATCGAACAGAACTTTTAGTTTTTGTACGTTAAAAAAAAGGAACACCACCAAAGAAAGCTGGGAGAAAAGAATGAGATTTTCACACATCAGAGATGAATTTGAAATGCTAACATGACCAGGTCAGAACTAGGAAAAAGACATCACTAGGAATATTTCTGGAGCATTCACTTAGTTTCCAGATTCAGTGAAGAGGTTATAAACAGCACTGTAAATCGTGCTGGCTAGATTTTTCTTCCACACAAAGCAGTACAGACGTTAGACTATTAATTAAGTAGTTTGTTCATTCGTTAAAGCTAGATAGAGCACCGGCTGTGTGTTAAAAGACTGCATACTGTGTCGCCCTACCGAGACTAAAGGAGGTTACTTTCAGTTCTTTCTAGAAGTTGTTCTTCCACTTCCGGTGCTAGTTCTAAGGTCACCTACTTATCAGCTTGGTGTCGATCCCCTTCTCCATTTAATAAATATTCCTGACATATAATAAATTTATGGGCAGAAACGGCAACTTCACCCAGACTAACTCTTTAAAGGGCATGTCTTTTTTTAAAAAATACATTTGAACATTTTACTGAAAGCCAGCAATTTAAACTCAGTGCTGAAACAGATTGACTTGAAGCCCTTCTTCTTTACAAAAAAAAAAAAAGTTTAGTTTTCTAGCTTAAACTTAGGATGTGGAAAGCTGGCAAGAAAATCATTGCTCCCACATTCATGGCAAAATGAAGGACACATCATAAACTAAATCCAAATTTTCTTGAATCTTTCAGAAAACCACAGTTGTGGGGTGTGATGGTGAATATTAGGTGTCAACTTGATTGGATACAGGGCTGTCTAGATAGCTGGTGAATTGTTTCTGTGTATGTCTGTGAGGTTGTTTCTAGAGGAGACTGGCACTGACTTGGTGGGCTGGGAGAAGACCCACTCTCAGATGGGCAGTGTCTAATCAGCTGCCAGCATGGCTAGAACAAAGTAGGTGGAAGAAGGCAGAATAAGCTGGCTTGCTGGGTCTTCTGGCTTTCATCTCTCTCTGGTGCTGGATGTTTCAATTCTGTTCCTCCTGCCCTTGGACATGAGACTCCAGGTTCTTTGGCTTTGGACTCTTATTTATTATTATTATTATTATTATTATTATTATTATTATTATTTGAGATAGGGTCTCACTCTGTTGCCCAGCCTGCAGTGCAGTGGCACAGTCTCAGCTCACCGCAACTTCCCCCTCCTGGGATCAAGCAATTTTCCTGCCTCAGCCTCCTGAGTAGCTGGGATTACAGCCATGCACCACTACACCTGTCTAATTTTTGTGTTGTTAGTAGAGATGGGTTTCACCATGTTGGCCAGGCTGGTCTTGAACTCCTGACTTGAAGCGATCTGCCCACCTTGGCCTCCCAAAGTGCTGGGATTACAGGTGTGATCCACCGCCCCCAGCCTATATGTGAACTTTAAACCATACAGGGGATTGGTGCCCCTAAGCCTCGCCTTTTTCAAGGATCAACTGTATACAATTATATCTGTATATAATACATTATATATTATATATAGTTATACATATATTATATAAACATTATACATTATATTCTATATTATGTCATGTATAAGTATATAGTGTATATTTCATAACATAATTAATTAACAATGTTTTATCATTAGTTTTTAATATAGTATGTAATATATATCTATATCATCTATAAAATCTGTCATTTATGTATCATCTACCATCTATCTATCATCCGTCATCTATCATTTATCTATCAATCTATCATTTATGTATCTATTATCTTTCTATATATAATCTAGCTATCCCTCTATGCTGGTTAGGGGCTGAGAAGGGTACTTTGCCTCTGATATTCTTTCCAACATCCCCTAATTCTACTCCAATAATAAGACAAACAACGGACAAACCTGGCATGGGAGCTATTCCACAGGCTACGTGAACAGTACTCAAGACAGTCAAGGTCATGAAAAAGCAAGGGAGGCTGAGAAAGGGCCACAAACAAGAGGAGACAGGGGAAAGACAAGAAGTAAATTCAGTGTGATCCCTCAATGGGATCCTGGGACAGAAAAAAAATTCGTAAAAAGCTGGTGGACTCCGACAAAAGGTCTGAAGTGTACTTAGGAGTGCTGTATCAATGATGTCGGATTCTTAGCTTTGACAAGTATGGCATGGGATCCTGCCATTAATAATGAGAGGAACTGGGTGAGAGTTGTACAGGGACTTCCTATACTCAGTGGAAATCATTCAATCAAGCCTATTTTAAAAATTCCATTTTAAGAAATACACAGTCTGGTATAGCAAATCAACAATCCAATTAAAAAATGGGCAAGTAGTTTGAACAGAAACTTTAGCAAAGATGATGCGGAGTATAGGGTCATTAAAAGATGCTCAACATCCTTAGTCCATAAGGAAAGGCAAATTCCAACCACAGGGAAAGGTTACTACACAAGAGTGAGAAGGTCTAAAATTTAAATCAACATACAAGAACAATAATACTAAAACAAAACCCAAACAGTAAGAAGCACAGTGAGGAGGGGGTGTAGCAGAGAACCCTCATATGTTGTTGGTGGGAACGCAGAATGGTATAGGCATAGGAAAACAGAGCAGTGGCTTCTTAACGAAACTAAACATGTAAGTACTACTGAAATAGGAGAGTTCCCTGACCTTCCTCGCAGTATGTGTGACAAGGATGTGGCATGTTTGTTCAGCTGCTGTGGCTCAAACCCCTTACAGGAGGCTGAGCACACAGACAGGCAGGCACAGGAGCCAGAATGCGTGCTTTTGGACTCTGACCCCACAGTAACTTCTAGGGGTGGGTGCCTGCAACTCCTGAAGCCCCAGTGGGCATGTTACGGTGCTCTTTTAGCTCTGTCATCCACACATGGCTTAAGTGTTAACCAGCTCAGTGTCTTGGTACTCAGGTTCTTGTCTGGCATCCAGGAAAAATCAGAACACACAGACAAATTGAAGAATGATAAATGTGGGGGATTTTATTGCCAGATGGAGGTGGTTATCAGTGAGATGGATGAGTAGCTGGAAAGGGGATGGAGTGGAAAGACGATCTTCCCCTGGAGTTTGGCCATCCCATGGCTGATGTCCTCTCTGACCGCCCCCAGCCAAAGTCCTCTCAATGTTCGGATGCTCCTTCTCTTCTCTTCTTGTTTCCTTCTCTGCTATGCTGCTCTTCTGCTGCTCTACTCTTCTACACGTGGAGCCTGGGGCTTGGGGTTTATATGGGCACAAAATAGCGGGGGTGTGGTGAGCCAAAAGGTAACATTTGGGTGTGAAAACAGGCATGCCTCTTCTCATTTAGGTCCATGGATATCCAGGCTTGAGGATGTGGCTTTTGCTTGGGAACCACTCTTTTCTACACAGTATTTCCCTGACTCCTGTCCGCATCACTAGCTGACCCAATATGACCCATAAATCCCCTCCTGTTACCAAAGAGAAATGAAAAATTAACGTTGATTTTAAAAAAACCTGTCACTGAGTATTCATTGTGGCTTTAGTTGTAATCATGAAAAAATGGAAACAACACAGATGTGCTTTAATGGATTTGAGGATTAAACAAAAGAAAACAAAGCTGTAGTATATGTATAGAATGAAATATCATCCAGCAATAAAAATGGAACGAATTGATGATATATGCAACAATAGGGGGAACCTCAACTGTATTAACCTATGTGAAACAAGCCAGTGTCAATAAGGTGCCTATTGTAATCCATTTATTAAATATTCTGGATAATGCACTCTACAGAGAGACTAGTGGTCAGATTTGTGGTACCCGTGGGCTGAAGTTACAGCAGGGGGTTGATGACAAAAGGTCAAAGCATGATGTGTAGGTTGAGGCACTACTTTATGCATAAATTAAGTTGTCAATATGTTTACTATTTTTATCAAAACTTGCCAAACCCTCCAATCAAAAGAGTGAGTTTTACTTTAGATACAAGAGAACCACAATTATTTTTAAAATCATCATTGTGAGAACACCCATAAACATATGAAACATATAGGAGTTGCCAGGCTTGGGGAAACAAAATTTAGAACATTCTGTTCTCATAGTTCCCTCCGTGAGTTAGAAACCATGATTTATTTTCAGCATAGAAGACAAAACCAAAGCTCAGAATAAGTTGACCACACATCCTCAGTCACCCAACTGAGAATGCTGAAATGCAGGTGGGATTAGCTCCAAACTCCATACCTTTCTGAGTATCTCTCTGCAGTTCTTACTTTCCAGCACAACCATAAAGCTTTCGGGGGAATATGGAAAGCAGAGAGCTCAAAGAGTAGTGAGATAGGGGTCACACGTAATAAATTTGTTATTAAAAAAATAATTAGTCATATCTCTTTGACATTACATGGGGCTGTAAGACTGTCAGTGCTCTTGATAATAAAAAATGTATTCACACACTAGATGAGAATAAAAACGCCTCAGATGAAACATATAGTTTTGTTGTACTTATTTTTTATTGTCAGTTTTTGTGGGAACATAGTAGGTATATCTATTTATGGGTTATATGAGGTATTTTGATATAGGTATGCAATATGTAGTAATGACATCAGGGCAAATGGAGTAGCATCCCCTCAAGTATTTATCATTTGTATTCAATCCTTTGCAACAACATGGATGGAACTCAGGTCATTATCCTAAGTGAACTAAGCACTAAGCCAGACACAGAAAGACACACTTTTAATATTCTCATTTATATGTGGGAGCTGAAAATCAAAACAAATGAACTATGGAGATAGAGAGTAGAAAGATAGCTACCAGAGACTGGGAAGGGTAACGGGTGGGGGGGGGGGTTGGTTAAGGTGTACAAAATACTAGTTAGAAATAATGAAACTTGTAGTTCTGAATGGACTTTATATGATCTTTCATCGAACTGACCCTAAACTTAACATTTCAGAAGACAATGTGCATCCTAAAAGGTTATATGAATTTGAATTTCAAGATCTCCAGTTTTTGGACTGTATTTAATTTATCTACTTCTCCAAGGATATTAGTCTTTAGATACCTGTTTAGTTTATAGTGTATTAAAAAAGACAGTTTCATGGTAAATGTTTTCCATAGTTTTTGAGGTTTCATGGCAGCAACTCTTTCCGTTTGATTAATATTTTTCTACCTGTTGGGATGACTATGGAATGGCTATGGATTGAGGCTAAAAGAAGAACTTGTGACTCAAAAGACAGAAAGATACACAAACCCTGGTTTCTTGGTATTCTAGGAGTAGATGAACAATGAGAAGTTGTGCATTTTGCAAATTGCCATTCCTCAGATGAGTGGGAACTGTCCACTCTAGGGACCCCAGCCTTTATAGATAGTCATACTTAAAAAAAATAAACAACCTTGGCTTTTCGGCTGATGAAAAAAGAAAGAGAGAGAGAGCTAGTTTTCTGGTATCCAAATTACAGCTCCTAAAATGATGGAGTAGGTTTAGAATATGCTTTTAATATTATTTCAACGCTAGAATTAAAATTACAACAGGACAATCTTCATTTAGAGTCTCATTCCAGAGCTATTTTCCCCTTGGTTTTTCATTTACATCAGCTTCTAATATTAAACATACTTTCAATTTGTGATTCAACAGGACTCAGATGCAAATGCAGTTCTCTCAGTAATCAGCATTATGGGATTTGGTTTCTTACAAAGAAGCTAATACTTATGTAAAGGTGACTGAAGAATAACTTAATTTTTTTAAAAAACCTCATGGAAAAAAAGTGGTTAAGGCCCCAGTAGAATTCAAATTCAGGATTAAGTCAAACAGCCCAAACACACTCATACATGCATAAACTGTTGAATGAGACTCACTCAAACCTGAATGAATTAAGAAAAGGTCTCTCTAATGTTCTAAAGTACTGCTGCAAACTAACTCTCCGTACATATAATTAGTAAACCTGATGCATCATGCCATTAGTTTACATTAGTGCATTTTATTGTTTATAAACTATACTTTAATGAAAACAGCAAACCAACTAAAATAATGTTACAAAGTATGCTGTTTCTTTATAATCAAACCTTTTCCTTCATCTCCATTGGCATTTTGTGGTAAATAAATAATGAAATAAATAAGAGAATATAATTGAATTGTTGGTAACACAAAAGATAAATGCCTGAGGGTTGGATATCCAATTTTCCCTGATGTGATTATTACACATTTCATGACTGTACCAAAATATCTTGCATATACCGTAAAATATATGACCCTACTATGTATCCACAAAAGCTAAAAATAAAACTTTTAAACATACATTTACTACTGTCGTTACTAGTTTGTGGCTTAATATTGCTTCTTACATCACAACCTATTTTATTTATGCGTCCAATTGTCATGTTTTTGAAGCATGTTTTCTAGAAATTATTTATATTAGAGTCATATTAGCAGCACATAATCTGCATGCTTGGATGTCTAAACATATTTTCTTGGGTCCTAAATCTTGAAAGATATTTAAATGTGGTTTAGAATTCTTTGTTATCATTTATTTCTATGCAACTTTTTAAAAGATATCTATACGTTCTGTAGGGGTGCATTGCCTGGAGTTAGGTATATTTTCATTTCTTTATATGTAATTTACCTTTCCATATTGAAGCTTCAGATCCCTCTTTTATTTTTTTGAGACTGAGTTTCACTGTTGTTACCCAGACTGGAGTGCAATGGTGCGATCTCGGCTCACCGCAACCTCCGCCTCCTGGGTTCAGGCAATTCTCCTGCCTCAGCCTCCCAAGTAGCTGGGACTACAGGCACGCACCACCATGCCCAGCTAATTTTTGTATTTTTAGTAGAGACGGGGTTTCACCATGTTGACCAAGATGGTCTCGATCTCTTGACCTCGTGATCCACCCGCCTTGGCCTCCCAAAGTGCTGGGAGTATAGGCGTGAGCCACCGCGCCCGGCCCAGCTTCCTCTTATAACTTAGAGTATTATTTTCTCTTCTATGCTGACCCTTGGAATTACTGTTTCTTGCTTTTGAGGTCAATGATGGCTTAAACATTCCTCCACCACCACCTCAGTATTCCTTAGCTTTTGCAGCTGCACAGGGATTCCTGTGTCAGTCAGACAGGAGTGATATAATCCTAGTTTAACCAAGCCTCTGATTTGTGTTTTCTTTTTCTTTAGACTTCATGAACCTTAATTGGTGCCTGACTGTGCTGTCTGATTTTTCTTTAGCAGCTGCTGTGATAAAATAAATAAATAAACAAATAAATAAATAAGGTTTATAAAGTCAAGACAATCTAGGTTACTGCTCTCAAGGAATGTATAGTATACTCAGTTACACTAATAATTACTTATGTGTTTTTGACACAGTGCAATTGTTTCTACCACAGTGCTTAGGGAGTGCATTAAGACAGATAAGCATCACCCAACCTAATACACGAGGAAGCAAAGGTGAACATGTACTCTTGAAAGACAGTGGAAGGCAGTTGCTCAGGATGTTGTTACTGGAGGAAGTCAGGCTAGCCTTCGACCTCTGGACAGGCCACTTATTTGCACAAATTCCTCTAGTTCTCTGAGTCTCCGTTTTCTTGCATTGTTACACAGAGGGCAACTGCGTGCCCCAGGTGAGCTCCTTGCCATGGAGTAGATAATGCCCTGGAGAATGTAGATAATGCCCTGGATAAAGTATATAATGCCCTGGAGACATTGTCTGACACATAGGAATTTCTTGGTACAACTTAGTAATTGTGACATTTCAAGGGAGTGATATTTGTGCTCAGTGGTGCAGCAGAGTCAGCAGTGAGCAAATGGGAGTAGGTTGATCCGTGGAGAGGGACAAACACATAGAAATGGGCAGCAATGTTGGGTGTGGTAGGAAGGGGCAGAGGAACTTCTGCTTGCTTCAGCAATATTTGCTGTATTTGCACATTCACATCCTATTCTCTAAAGCCTAGGGCAGTCAACGCTATGAACTGCAAATAATAGCATTATTCTACTGCAAATAATAGTGTTATAGTATTAATATTCATGTTCTGATTTATTTGCAATTGCCATGGCAACAGTTAAGTGTCCTAAAATATAATAAGGGAGGGACATTTGCATTGGAGAGGTTAGATTATATTCAAGGGCAAAAATGTAAAATGAAAGTTTCAAATGTCCACTCTGTTGTGCGTGCATGCATACGCGCACAAACACACACACACACACACACATATACACACACACACACACACCCCTTAACAGAGATGGTCCAAGGTAAGGAGTACAAATTCTCATAGAAGGGAAATCAAAATACACTCTTTTTTTCTTTTTTTAAGGAGAGAAGGAGAGGAAGAAAGAGGAAGAAAAAGAGGGAGAGAGAACAGGAATATTGCTTTATTCTAAAAATGGGTATTAATAATGGCCAATCAGTATTTTGTGTATTTAAAGTGGAGAATGTATATTTTGTGTATTTAAAGTGGAGAGCTCTATAAACACTTATTAAGTTTACTTGTTCCGGATCTGAGTTCAAGTTCTGGATATCCTTATTAATTTTCTGTCTCGTTGAGTCTAAATCTCTTTATGGGTCTTATGTATCTAGGTGTTAGGATCCTTAGCTCTTATTATTGCATTGATCCTTTTACCACTGTATCTTTGTTTCTTTGAAATCTGTTTTATCAGATGAGTGAATTGCAACTCCTGCTTTTTGTTTATTTATTTATTTTTGTTCTCCATTTGGTTGGTGAATCTTTCTCCAACCCTTTGTTTTGAGTCTTTGTGTATCTTTGGATATAAAGTGGGTCTGGATGTAGTATACCATTAGGTTTTGGCTGTATCTTTTGATTGGGGGATTTAGTTGATTTAAATTTAGGGTTACTGCCGTTTGATGTTAACTGGCTGTTTTATCCATTCGTTGACGTAAATTCTTCTTTATGTTGATGCTCTTTACTTTTTGGTATATTTTTAGAAAGGCTAATACTGGTTGTTCCTTTCTGTGTGTAATGCTTCTCTCAGAAGTTTTTGTAAAGCAGGCCTGGTGGTAATAAAATCTCTGAGTACTTGCTTGTTCATAAAAGATTTTATTTTTCCTTCAGTTGTGAAACTTAGTTTGGCAGGATATGAAATTCTGGGCTGAAAATTCTGTTCTTTAAGGATGTTGAATATCGGCCCCCACTCTCTTCTGGCTTGTAGGGTTTCTGCTGAGAGATCTGCTGTAAGTATAATAGGCTTCCCTTTGTGGGTAACCTGACATTTCTCTCTGGCTGCCCTTAGTATTTTCTCCTTCGTTTCAACCCTGGTGAATCTAATGATTATGTGCCTTGGGGTTGCTCTTCTTGAGGAATGTCTTTGTAGTGTTCTCTGTATTACCTGGGGTTGAATAGTGTCCTGCTTTGCTAGATTGGGAAAGTTCTCCTGGATAATATCCTGAAGAGTATTTTCCAGCTTGGATTCATTCTCTCCATCACATTCAGGTACACCTATCAAACGAAGATTAGATTTTTTCACATAGTCCCATAATTCTTGGAGACTTTGCTCATTCCTTTTTATCCTTTTTTCTCTATTCTTGTCTTCTCGTTTTATTTCATTAAGTTGGTCTTCGACCTCTGATATCCTTTCTTCTGCTTGATCAATTCAGCTATTCAAACTTGTGCATATTTCACTAAGTTCTCGTGTTGTATTTTTCAACTCCGTTAGTTCATTTATATTCCTCTCTATATTGTCCATTCTTTTTAGCATTTCATCAAACCTTTTTTCAAAGTTCTTAGTTTCTTTACATTGGGTTTGAACAAGTTCTTTCAACTCCCCAAAATTTCTTATCATCCACCTTCTGAAGCCTACTTCAGATAATGGAACACAGTCCTTTTCCATCAGGGCTTGTTCCGTTGCTGATGAGGAATTGCAATCCCCTGTAGAGGGAGAGGCGTTCTGATTTTGGGTATTCTCGGCCTTTTTAGGCTGTTTTTTTCCCTTTATCATGAATTTATTCATCTGTTGTCTTTACAATTACCGCCTTTCTAATTAGATTTCTGAGTGGACGTCCAATTTATTGATTCCCAGTGCTGGAATCTGAGCAACCCACTGCGCCGGCCAAAACAAAACAGCAGCGATAAGACTGATGGTGTTCTTCTGCCTGGGAATCTCCGGTCTGGCTTCCCTCCTGAGTCCGCAACAAGCAGCTCTGCCTTCTCGGAGCTCCAAACGTGGGTCAGAAGGGGAACCAGTCCCGCCCACTCTGCACGAAGAGCTGCCGCGCTGAGGCCCTGGCAAAACCACTGCACCGGCCACAAGAGTCGCGCTGGCAACCCATGGGGCTCCTCCACTGGAAATCTTCTGGTCCCTGAGCAATGAAAATTCGTCTGAAAGTGTGGCGTCCTCTCGTTTTCTGGGCTTTCACTGGGAGCTACAATCCCGAGCTGTTAGCGATCAGCCATCTTGAATCTTTATTGCAACATGATTCAACAAGATCCAAAATACACTCTTGTATCCTCATGATAGTTATTTTCCAGATCTTACCTGGCTGGGACAAATTGTAAGATTAATAGTTTCCATGAACAAAACTAATAAAAATTGGAATTTCTCAAGAATTTCCTTGTATTATTCATTTATTTTTATTTTGACAAATAAAAATTATATTTATATTTAGGGTGTACCATGTGATCTAAAGAATCTGCAAGAATCTAGCTGGTGCTTTAATTCTTTAAGAAACTGAAAGTCATGTACATCTCAGAATAAGATTTTTATACTAAGGGATGAAGAGGAGTTGGTATATGAAGTGGGTGCTTACGAGATTCTTCCATAATGTTGTGTTTTAAAGGTGGTGCTGTTTGCTGGGGCCCTTCAAACCAAGCCTCATTCTTACAATTAAATGTCTGGGATTGTGCTTTTTTAGACCTTTTTGAAATATGTATTCATTGTGGAATGACTAAATCAAGCTACTTAACATGTGCATTACATCACATACTTTTCATTTATTAAGGGTGAGAACACTTCAATCCATTATTGTAGCCATTTTCAAGTGTACAATATACTGTTATTAGCTAGAACATCGTATCACACAGTGTTAGACCCTTAACATAGTGTTAATGCCACTACGTTGTAGAATACATTTCCTGAATTTATTCCTCCTGTTTTAACTAAAAGGTTGTATTTTTGACCAACATCTACTCAATCCCCCAACTACCTCCAACCCCTGGTAGGTAACCATCACTCTACTCTCTGCTTCTATATGTTTGACGTTTTTAAATCTCTAGGTATAACTGAGATTATATGGTATTTGTCTTTGTGTGCCTGAGTTATTTCACTTAACATAATGTCCTCTGGGTCCATCCATGTTGCTGCAAATAACAGGATTTCATTACTTTTAAGGCTCAGTAGTATTCCATTGTGTATGCATAACACAATTTCTTTATCAATTCATCTATTTATGGACACTTAGGTGGATTCCATATTTTGGCTATTATGAATCATGTTACAATAAACATGAGAGTGCAGGTAACTCTTCACCTAGGTATTTTTCATAGAGTAAAATTTCAATTAAGGCTATTTATCAAATATTAAAACTGAAATGATTTAATTGTTTAAGTAAAAATTGGATGGGTTTCTGGGAAGATGGCAGTAGTAGTAACTGCATCATTTTTATCTATTTCCAAATTCTCACACAAAAACAGAGCAACTAGAAATCAAACCCCCAAATTTGGCCAGGCACAGTGGCTCACACTTGTAATCCTAGCACTTTGGGTGGCCAAGGTGGGCGGATTGCCTGAGCTTACGAGTTTGAGACCAGCCTGGGCAACATGGTGAAACCTCATCTCTACTAAAATACAAAAAACTGGTCAGACATGGTGGCGGGCAACTGTAGTCCCAGCTACTCGGGAGGCTGAGGTAGGAGAATGGCTTGAACCTGGGAGGCAGAAGGTTGCAGTGAGCTGAGATTGCACCACTGCACTCCAGCCAGAGCATCAGAGCGAGACTCCATGTCAAAAAAAAAAAAAAAAAAAATTAACCCCCCAAATTTATAGACAATATGGCCAGCAAACTAGATGCCAGAGTATCTCAGAACCACAAACACATTAGACTCAGTCCATGCCACCAGCAGCCCCCTTGTATGATATCAGCTGTCAGCTGTCTCTGTGAAAAAATGTAGGTGATGCTTTAGTTCTTCAAGAAATTGAAAATCACATACATCTCAAAATGTGATTTTTATATTAAGGAATGAAGAAAAGGAGTTGGATATGAAACAGATGTTTATTTGATTTTTTCATAATTGTATTTTAAAGGTTGTACTGTTTGCTGGGGCACTTCAAACCAAGGCTCATTCTTATAATTAAATATCTGGGATGATGCTTTTTCACATCTCTTTATTTGATGATTTGCATACTAGAGCCAGCTCTGGAAACACCCAGCTTTTAGTTTCTGGATGAACTTACTGATTTTTGAAAATACAATTTAACAATGTAAGTTTTGAAACTGTGATCTCAAATTATTATATATATATTATATATATATATTATGTATATATTATATATATGTATATATGTATACACACACACATATATACGTGTGTGTCTGCATGTGTGTGTTTGTAAACATACACTATATATATCTCATATATTCTATGCCTCTATACATACAATAAAATATGTATGATGTGTCCCATTGGGCTAATTTATATAAGACAATTGTTAAATACATGAGCAGAACCAATCAGTTTTCTTTGAGAGGCATCTCATAGATCCATTCCACAGAATAAAACTCTAACACTCCTAAATGATAAATTGCTAGGCACTCCTGAGAAATTAATATGAAATAAATCATAATTTATTTTTGTCAGGCATTTCTTTTGTAGAGTCATTACTATAGTTAAAATAAAAGTAGAGCATGTTGTACAACTTTTAGAAATTCTCAGAAATGTTGGCTGCATTTTATTCTTTCACCCTCCATTTCTATCTTCCACTTACCTTTCTGGAAAATGGTGCAGCTTTCAAAAAAACCTTCTAAATTGTGGTTTACAATCATTACCATGGGGTAACAAATACTCAACAGAAATTTCTAGGCAGTACCAATGCCTGATATGTTTTGTCCTGTGAACAAATATCCTGAAATGTCATCGGGAAAGACAGAATTCACTGTCTCAACCTGATAAGCCTATATGTCTTTAGCAATGGGAGTTATTTAATTTTCTCTCTCTTTTTTTTTTTTTTTTTTTTTTTTGAGACAGGATCGTGCTCTGTCACCCCATCTGGAGTACAATGGCATGATCATGGCTCACTGTAGCCTCCATTTTCTGGGCTCAAGAAATCCTCCCATCTCAGTTTCCAAATTCACTGGGACTGACTACAGGTGCATGCTACCATAACGGATTAATTTTTGTATTTTTTTGAAGAGGTGGGTATTGCCATGTTTCCCAGGCTGGTCTTGAACTCCTGGGCTCAAGTGATCTGCCTGCCTCGGCCTCCCAAAGTGCTGGGATTACAGGGTGTGAGCTACCGCACCTGGCCAAAGTTATTCTTAAGTTGTGAGCCATAGTAAGAAATAGGAAATAGTCTTAAAGGCCATTGGTTTTCAGTGATGTTGCCAGAATTCATGGACCTTTAACTTAGAACTATATGGTTGATTTTGTCTAAAGCAATAAAGTTCTATAAATCTAAATATGTTCACAAACATTGGTGAGAATTTAGAGATGGAATAACTCCTACAAAGCCTGAATTGCAAAGATGGGCACCATATCAATTTGGGACAGACAGAACAGAATCAAACCAATCCTATTGGTAGTTGACACAGCAAGGTTGTATTTTTTAGAACTAACTTTTTCACAGTTGCAGGCAGAGTGATGAAAGATTTTGGCAGCCAGCCTCTTCATATAGTCGCCAGGCACTGAACCGACTGGTGTGAATTGATATGTAACCTATAAGAAGATGAAGGACATAGTCAATATGCAACAAAATGCTGATACCAAAGATATCCTGCTCAAGCTTGGGGCAAGAAGGATTACTTCTAACAGCTTCTCAGTCTCAGCACTAATAGGTGGATAATCCCAAGGCCTCCTTTTCCTTATGAGACAGAGTCTCGCTCCGTCACCCAGGCTGGAGTGCAATGGTGCAATTTTGGCTCACTGCAACCTCTGGCTCCAAGGTTCAAGCAATTTTCCCACCTCAGCCTCCTGAGTAGCTGGGATTACAGGCACCCTCCATTATGCCCGGATAATTTTTGTATTTTTGTAGAGACAGGGTTTTACCATGTTGGCCAGGCTGATATTGAACTCCTGACCCCAGGTGATCTGCCTGCCTTGGCCTCCCAAAGTTCTGGGATTACAGGCATGAACCAGCGTGCCCAGATTCCTGGTCTTACATTTGCATAACACAGAGTTACATGCTTTCTTGCAAAGTGTCAGAGCTACCCAATGAGTTATTTTATATCACTCAAACAAAAGTCCATGGTAACACCCCACTTCTAAGCTGTTAAAGAGAGGTCTTTAACCAAATCTTCTAGGTTGATAAATTAAACAGGGTAGGGAGAATAGAAGAGCTTTTTAACTGTGCTTTAAAAATTGTTGTAGATACCCTTTAAAATTTTATGGAATCTGAATTTTGTCAAGATCTGACAATCATAAACCTGATAATGAAAATCTTCATGCAGAAAATTTTCTGTGTAGAAAATAAGCAAAATGAAAAATCCTGTAAGCCCAATTCCCTCACTACACCAGGAAACTTGTCTCTTCATTTGAAATCTCCACTTTAGAAAGCTGAGCTCTGCACCACTCTAACATGGGGGATTCTTACTGCGGTTATCCAAGTCTCAGAACCTGAGCCTTCTTACCATTTACTGTCTGTTTGCAGCTCGGGATGAACTCTTCTTCCCTAGAGACAATGTTAATGAGCTGAGAGACTACAAGTCAGACGGAGCTCCTACCAAATCAACTGCTTTGTTTTTCTTTCTATTTTTTTTTCATTTATTTCTATTTACAAAGTGCACCACTCTGACAGTCTGCCTTATACGTGTGTCATCCCCCAAGCTGTGCTGGTTGAATATAAAGGGTAAAGTTAGCTCATCATTTAAGGGGGGAAAATGAATGAATTGATGAAATTCCTGGAAGGGCAGTTTTGCTATTGTTTGGCATTCTACAGTTTGGAGACCTTGGCATATTTCTTGGTAGCTAGTTGGAGCCTGAACACTCAACCAGACTTTTTGGAAAACAAAGTTTACAGAGTATACACCTGTTCGGCCCTAGTCTATTCTTTTTGGAGGATGACATCCCTGTAGTTTTTAAATATCACACAACCATTTGCAATATTTCTAGCTTCTAAAGGAGGAAACAGAGCTACCTCTGGCTGCAGAGGATCTGAGTTTAAGCAGCCAATGTGGAAAGAATTTTGGCAACCGATGGTAGTTCTCCACATGTTAATGATTTCCATTGCTGTTGTGGATCTCAGTGTTGTTTAAGGTAATTTTTAAATGCATAGAATTGCAACTATACTATGTGAAACCAAGCACCATTTTGTGTTAGAATTCAACTTTGTGGCAGATGAGTCATTCAATTTCTGCCAGAACAAAATTCACATCATCAAGGGAGGGATGGAGGAAGGAAAGAAGGAAGGAGGGTGGGAGTAAGGAAGGAAGGAGGGAGAGTAGGAGGGAGAAAGAAAGAAAACAAAGACAAAATTTTCTTTAAATAGACAAAGTAATATCTGGGAAGAGTGAAGTAATCTTACATTCTATATTGAAAATTAAAATTCAAATGATATGGCAGTATCCTAGCTAGTAGAAATGTTCAGAAATCAGGACGAGTCTGATATTAATAGATTTCTGTGTGCATTCAAACCCACTTATTTAAAGTTTAGGTATATGATCATGACTGGCTTCTATTGAGGGTGGCTGTATACCCTTATTTTTCAATATGTTTTGGGGGATATGCTGAAAAATAAGAATATACAAAAATAAGAAAATCCTAAGTGAAAATAGCACATCCTTGATTTTTGTTTTGTTTTGTTTTCTTTTATTTCTTACAGGGCTACAAGTCTTCAATATCAATCATTTGTTTTAGGGTCCAGTCTGTACTTTTTGAAGTCTTCTTCTCTCATTTCTAAATTTGTATCTCTCATCTCAGCCCTGCAAGTGGCCGCCTGTGATCTTCAAAACCCTTAGGTATAAAACTTTAATTCTAAACTTGCTTACATTGGTAAAACAAGGTAATGAATTCTTGTTGAAACAAGTTGGAAACTTATATAGGAATTTTTATTAGAAGGTTTTATAACAAGATCTACAAATCATTGTTATTATGGGTCATTTACTGAGATCAGAAATGGCCCTATAATATGGAAATGGATCTTCTAATGATATCCATTCCTATGATGCTGTCATATTTTACGTCTAGATAATACCTCTCATTGGGATACATTTTACTTGCTTTATGAATATAAAATAGGATGCTCTGGTGCAAGAGCATGAACTTTTAAACTTCATAGACCAAGTTTAATTCTGATTCTGTAGATGGTAACACTGTTAACGGTAATTCTCTGAGCTTCAATTGCCCCATCTGTAAGGAAGGAGATGAACTAGTTATCTCATAGAAATCATGTGAAAGTTACAAAATTTTGATTATTCTGTAGGATTTCATTTTCCTGCCACCTCTTGAGAGATAGCTATCATCATTGGTATATGTACAAATACCCAACATGTGGACAATCTGATGCATTTCATCAATAACATTATGTGGTACTTATATACTATATAATGTAGCTTGGGAGTGCATCACAGTACATGCAGATCAGTATTATAATTATTTGTGTCATGCTTTATAGATAATCACACCGATGCAATGGTTTGTTTATCCATCTCCCTACTAATACATCTGAGGTTGTCTTCAATATTTTGTTAGTATACACAAAGCCTTAATGTAAAAGTAGATTTTTCACTGTTATTTGCAGTAGTCAGTTGTCTTTCTATGGTGTTAAGTAATCCTTTAATTATTTTTTAATTTCAATTACTCATTGCTGGTGAAGAGAAAAGCAAATGACTATTTATATTAACTTTGTGTTCTGTGATTTTGCTATAATCATGCATTACTTCTGGGAGTTTTTGTTGTAGTTGTTTATTCTTTGGGATTTTTCACATAGGTAATCATATTATCTATAGGGAAAGAGACAATTTTTAATCTTCCTTACCAATATATATAATTTTTATCTCCTTTTCTTGTCTTATTGCATAACCTAGAACCTCCATCACAAGAGGAGACATCTGTGTCTTGTATTTGATCTTAGGCGGAAAATATTCAGTTTCTCCTAATTAGGTAGGATATTAGCTTTAGGATGTGTGGAGATATTCTTCATGAAATTGAGGAATTAAGGACTCTACTCCTAACTTCCTCAGAGGTTTTTTTTTCATGAATTGGTACTGAATTTGATCAAATGCTTTTTCTTCCTCAATTTATATAATCTGATGACTTTTCTTCTTTAGCTTACTGTTTACATTAATTGATTTGCAAATATGAACCAGCCTTGCAAAAATAGGATATACCTCATTTTGTCATTGCGTATATATATTTTCACATATGGTATAAATCTATTTGATAATACTTATGTTAATAATTTTTACGTCTATGTCTATTAGAGATATTGGCCTATAGTTTTAGTTTTGTGCATTGTCTTTATTTGGTTTATCATGTAGAATTCTACTTGCTATTACTTATGTTAACAATTTTTGCATTTATGTTTATGAGAGATATTGGCCTACAGTTTTTCTTTTGTGTGATGATTTTATCTGGTTTTGTCTTTAGGATCAGACTTTCCACATAGCATGAGATAAAAAGCATTCCCTTTGCTCTTATTTCATGGAAAACATTTAGGAAATTGAGGTTGTTTCTTATGAGCTGAATTGTCACCCTGCAATCTTCATATGTTGAAGTCCTGACACACAGTACCTCAGAATGTGATCTTACTTGAAGATAAAGCACTTAAAGAGGTCTTAAGTAAAAATGAGGTCATTGGGTTGGGGCCCTTATCCAGTATGACTGGCATGCTAATAAAAGAGACATCAGGGGTTTGCACACAGCGTAAACACTATGTGAGGACACAGGGAGAAGACAGCTATCAACAAGAAAGGAGAGAGTTCTCAGAAGAAGCCAAACCTGTAGATACTTTAATCTTATGTGGGGAATGCTCCCGTGTGAGGCCCCTAGGAAATGGGCCTTGCCGTACGGTGAGCTTGAGCCTGGACACAGATCCCCGGTTGGGGGAAGTCGAGCTGAGGGAAAGCAGGAACCAAGAGAGGCACTATGTCATTCAAAATAATTAACAGACATTACTTTATGGATATGAGGACATGGGAGACATGTGTCCACTTTCGGTTCTTTATGGTTTATTGCTTCATTGTGTTCATTTTTGGATCCTTGCTACAATAGTTGTAAAATAATAACAAGTATTTACAATTGTTAAGTATTTACAACTGGGCGTAACTTACTTACCTTATGACTTAAGTATTTACAATTGTTAAGTGTTTACTGGGCGTAACTTACTTACCTCGTGACTTAAAAGTATTTACAATTGTTAAGTATTTACAACTGGGGGTAACTTACTTACCTTGTGACTTAAGTATTCCATTATACTTATCTGATGTAAGGAGACTTGTGATTTTATGGTAAAACTTTGTGTTCCCCTTTATCTCATGGAAATATCTTTTGTGTTTTATGTAAGCAACTCTACTTGTAACATATATAATCAGACCCTGAGCGCAATAAAGTTGTTGGTGAAGTATAGCTTCTCAACCCTCCAGACCCCTTCTGTCTGTCATCTTTTATCTTTTGTGCACCCCCCCCATCCAGGTTGGGACCCTCTTACTGGCCAAGAGCCCCTGGCAGACGTGCTGCTCTTCTCAATCTTAGATTTCTAGTGTTCAAAATTGTGAAGAAATAAAATTATGTTATTTAAGCCACCCATTTTGTGGTATTTCATATGGCAACTCAAGAAGACTAATGCATGTTTATTCTTTAGAGGTCCAATAGAATTCTGTAGTTAAACTAGGTGGGCCTGGTACATTTTTGGAAAAGATATTAATTACCAATTCAATTTCTTTATAGATATTAGCCTATTCAAGTTATCTGTTTTTGTATGAGTTCTGGCAGTTGGTATCTTTCAGGAATTTTGTTTTTTTCATTGAAATTATCAAATTTGTGGGCATAAAGTTATTTATAGTATTCTTTTATTACATTTTCATGTCCATGAGATCATTGATGATAACCTCTGTTTCAGTTGTGATATTACCAAAGTGTGTCTTTTCTCTTTTTGCTTGGATAGTATACTCAGAAGTTTTTAAATTTTACTGATCTTTTAAAATGCTCTCTTTTTTTGGTTGCTGATTTTTTCTCTTGGTTGTTTTAAAATTTATTGTTATCTGCTTTGATTTCTCTCTTCCTTTCTACTTGTTTTAAATTTAAATGTATCTCTTTTTCTGTACTTTACTCACATGGAAACTTAGATTATTGATTTTAGCTCTTTATTCTCTAATATATGCATTTATTGCTTTAAGATTTCATTTGCACTCCATATGTTTCAATAAGTTGAGTATTATTTCATTTCCAGATATTTTGAGAATATCCGTCTATCTTTCTGTTATTGATTTCTAGTTTAGTTCTATTGTAGGCTGAGAGTACGCTTTGTTTTGTTATAATCTCACCAACGCACCACAAGGTAGCAGTCTTTCCTTGTTTGAAAAATTAACCAGTGTGGACACAAACAGTGAGGTGGGAGCAAAAGTTTAACAAGTGAAAAAAGAAAGTCCTCTGCAGTGGAGAGGGAGCCTGAAAGAAGGTTGCCAGTTATGAGGCTGAGTCGGGGGTATTATGGACTGGGAAGGGGAAGAATCTACTGACTAGGCTGCAGGCTGTTTTGGAGAAAGCTTGACTTAGAAAGAGCTATGAGAGTGTAAAGAACCATTTGGAGACAGAGGAGAAGGCTTGGCCCAGGATCTTGGCCTGGGACCAATCAGCAACTGAAGTGATGATTCACCCTATTTAAATGAAGACTTAGCCTGCTGCCAATTACAGGAGAGAGAAATGTGTCCACAAAGGGGTGGAATTTGTTCATCTGAGTTCACAGAGTAAACATTTCCATTCAAGGACACAGGCTTTTTCTTATCTGGGGTCTGCAGTTTGATTTTCAGGCTGTTCTTTGTTCTAGTTTTAATAAGAATCTACCCTAACTGCCTGTGTGACCAGTTTTTTACTTTCTTCTCTATTAGTATGATTTCTATTCCTATGAATCTGTCAGTAACTGATAGTTGAAACAGCAAAATATATATATATATATATATATATATATATATATCTGAAAAGGTACAGTTAAACTGAACAGCACTATCGATTAACTTGATTTAACCCACACTTATAGAATTAGTCATCCAACAATAGCAGAATATAATCTATGAATCATCTATGTATTATGTATCTATCTATCTCTTTATATATTATCTATCTATCTATCTGTCTACCTATCTATCATCTATCTAAATATCATCTGCCCTATACCTATCTGTGCTAGAGATTTTCATATTCCTCTGGTATCCTTGTTCTTGTCTACTGTCTTGACTTTGGGCTTCCCTAGTTATGTCTTCTTAGAGAGAGTTTAGTAATTTTGGCTCTTTCTGCTGTAGTTCACTACTATTAAACTGCAGCTGTTTTAGTGTGGTGATCAAGGATAGAGAAAAAAATCCATAATCTTAATATTAAATTTCAGTTGTTTTTGGTGGGAAGGTCTATGATTCTGAGCTGAGATTTTTAAAAGTGTTTATCCAGTGGTAAGCATTTATATTCTCCTTTTTTGTGAGGCAGGAAGATTAAAGGTTGTCTAAGATGTGAGGCATGCTATTCCTCCAGTTGGATTAGAGCTGAGTAAAGTCATTTTCCCTAAATTAGGAGGAAACTCTGGTCATTTTTTTAAACAGTGGTTTAATTTCTCAGCCCCTTGCCAGAGCCACAAGGAATCTGTCTGGAATCTTTATAATAAAATCTTGGTGGGGGTTTCTGGAAGTAAAGTCCATTAGAGTTGCGGTTCCCTCTTAAGATAGTTGACTCCAGAAGGTTCTCACTCTCATGCTATTCCTAACTCAGCCTCCAGCAATTCTGCAAACTTACCACGGGTGTGTGTCTCTACCAGTTAAGGACTATGTGTCTTCTGCTCCAGGTGAGCTGACCTCAGCTCTTCGTCTCCATATCCACCTGTCTTTCCAGCTTTCTGAGTGGCACTTCTTTCTGTGCCATCAGTTCTCTGAGGGCTCTAAGTAGATTTATTGATTTTACTTTGTTCAGTGTTCTTATTTTGACAAAATGGAGTATCAACTTCTAAGCTCTCTACCTATCATAGCTAAAACCAGGTTCTATTTACTATCTTGGTTTTCAAGAGGTCACAATGTCAGCATCAGGGGTCATGGAGCTTCTAGAAGTCACATGAAGGGGAGTGAGGGCAGAGTTTCCACCTGGGGTTAACAAGGCAGAGACAAGAAATGGAAGTCACAGAGAGGGGATTGGAGACTGACATGGCATCTGTGATTCACAGGGAGAATTCATGGGCAGAAGGTGAGAGCTGAAGTCCCAGCTCCACCTTCATGGAGAGAGGTCACAGCTCCAGGTCATAAGTCAGGCATTGGTGACATGTGTCATTGATGGGGGTCACAGGTGAAAGTTGAGGAACATAGTTCAAGAGAGTGATTCATTCACATATCTGATACAAGGAGCAGAGGTCACATCTGAGTTCACAGAATGGAGTCTGGGAATCACAGGTCAGAAATTATCCTAGAGTCCACATTTACGGGTCACAGAGTGGCAATCATGGATAAAGGTTCTATGTAAGGGTTACAGAGTAGGGATCTGAGACCAAGGATCAATTTGGGGATCAAAGCTCAGAGTTCAGAAAATGGAGGACCCAGCTGGAGTCATAGATCAGAGTTCCAAAGACAGAGGAGTCAACTGGGGTCAGATATCAGACTTTGGAAGATAGAGGACCCAAATGAAGTCACAGGTCAGAGTTTAAGAGACAAGAGGGGTTCAAAGTTCATAGTTCAGGGCCAAAGATCACATCTGGGAGTTATAGAGTAAGGAACACTTGACTTCTTGGTAAGGAGACAAGTGATGCAGAGACTTGCTGGGGCCATATCAGTGCTTAACTGTCCCAAAGTGCATTTGCTCATTGACGTCCAGGCTTAAACATGCAAATCGTGTGCAGTCACTGTAGATGCCACACAAATCCCCAAATTCTGCTAAACTCCTGGAAAATCAAGTCACTTTAGTGGGTCTGACAGCTCCAGGAGTCGGGGGTGGGGTGGGTGGGTAGCAGAATACTCAAATAAGAAAATTATTTTTATTTTCAAGATGTATAAATTCATTTGCAGTTAATATTGAGATATTAGCATTTTGAACAAACTTTGAACTGATTAGCTCATTTTAAGACACTGACATCTTTTTTTCTTTCTTTCCCTTTTTCTTCTCTTTTATTTTTATTTCTGTGTGTCCAGCTGTTGGCAAACCCTGTTTTGTTTTGTTTTTGTCCTAGGGGTCTATGAGGAAGAATTGCCTGTCTATGTCATCAATAGAAAGCATTGAGGACCCTGCAAAACTCCCATTTCTCAGGCTTGCTACAGAAGGAGCAAAAGTCCCATGGCATGTTGCCACCATGTGTCTGAAATTACAAGGATTCTCGTGTCTAGGGAGTGACCATCAGATGAGACCATTTCCCTGATTCCAAAACCCAGTCCAAAATCTAAGGGTGTTTGCACGTGATCTGAGAAGGCAATGGCAAGAGAAATTCCCTAAGTACAGTGCTGTTGAGTTTTACAACAGCAAAGAAAACGAAAGGGCTTGAGACTTAGCAATTGTGTGATGATGTGAATTAAAACAAGAGATGTTTGCTGCAAACATAGTTTTGTGGACAGTTTTGCAAACAAGCTGCCCCAGACCAGCCTACAGGGATAGGTACATTGAGAAGTCACTGATCTGAGAGCTTAGAGGAGGCTGTAAATCTCAGAGTGAGGGGCAAGAGGAAAGACTTCAAGGATGGAAATTTTTCTAGCAGTGAGATTATCTAAACATGAGGGTGCATACTTCTCTGAGAATTCATTCTATTTTTGGTAAAATGCAAACATTGTTGAAGGAACCATGGTAGAAATAAACATTGGCTGTATGAAACATGAGCCACTGGAAAGGCTGTCCTGATAGCTGAATAAATATTGATATGTCTTTTGAAAAATAATTTATAGTGTAACAAAAATAAAAGAACTATAGGAAAAATGCATGTTTTCTAGCTGTTGTAAATAATTAACTGGAACATTTGTTGCTAACACAGTAGTCTAACGGGGTTGCATATTTCTTGGAGAACATAAATTGCTTAAAAGTTACGAAGCCCAAACAGAGGCCACCAAGAGCTAAAATTTGCTCTGAAAACTAAATAAACTCCACCGAAAACCCTGACTAATTTTTCTACTTCGGTGGCAGAACTGAGTCCCTGGAATGAGAAAGGAAGTAAATGAAGCAGGATTGTAGGCAAGTTATAGTTTGATTTTCCACCTGTTGAGTGCAGGATGTCCATGACACCAGTAAACGGATACGTTGAGGAGGCAGTTGGGTGCAGAGTCTGGGTTCAGAAAAGAAATCTAAGCTGAAATTGTAAATGTGGGGAAAATGAAGTATGCCAATGCTATTAAAAGTCATGATAGTTGGTGAGATCTCTAAGGACAGGAAGAACAATAAAGAAGAGGAGCAGTACTGACTTACAGAACTCCAACACAAACGAGTCCAGTGAACAGGAAAAGCCAAGAAAAGGGGTTAAAATAAAGCAATTGGGAAGGGAGAAGAGAAGTGAACATTGGAAAATCCTGGTGAACACCTGTGCTGCTGTAGGAAATACGTATATGCCAAGTTGTAATCGATCAGGTAAGATAATAAGCATTGAACAGTGGACTTAGCAACATGGCACTAGTATGATCTGGGCAATGTCATTGGAAGATTGTTTCTTATTTTCCGTTCTCTAAGATTCCAGAACTTTCTTTTATTTGATTGAACTCCAAGGAGGAAGAAAACAAAAGAGAAATAGAAAAACAATAAAAGAGAAGAGGGGGAAAAAAACAAGGTCAAAAATCAGAAGAATGTAGTATTTGTTCCATTCTCTGATAATTCTGGCCAAGTAGAAGAGTGTGTTGGCACTCACTAAGTACTTATCAACTCAACCTAAAAAAGCCAAATTTGATGGTGGTAACAAACATAAGGCATAGTGAGGCAGAGAATTTTGCTCCTAAAATTTCAGTCTTGTGGAATAAGAAAGTATTCCAAGATTTATGTTTGCAGTTGTGGATATAAAGCATTCTGAGATTTATGTTTGCAGTTGTGAAATAACATTCAACATGTATGCCTAAAGGTGAAAGTCATCTGTAAGTCCAGTGAATGCATTTAAATTTCATTTTAATCTTTTGTCTTGGATGAATGCAAAGAAAGAGCTTTTGAATGTTGTAGGTTAAAAGGGAATGGGCTTAGCTTTTCCTCTTGCTAGAGCCAAAGGGACAGCTTGCAGCTCACTGTGGTGGGCAAATAGTGCTCTTGAGAAATGCTGCCTGCAGATTTAAGAGCACCAAGGTAAATGTAACATAGCAATAACACCATTTCCAGTGAGGTATCCAGTAAATTTGTGCATTTACATTGTCAAAGATTACCAGTCTCATGTTAAAATATACATGGGCATTTACTAAAGAAAAGAGAGGTCATAAATTATTACTATTATTACACAGCAGTAAATATGCCTAACAGATGGACAACTCAGTGCCAAAAGGTTAAGAGTACAAAGCCGCACAGCAGGAAAGCAAGTGTGAGTACGAAAATGGAGGTCTCATTATTGCTCCTTCCCCTGAAGCTTGTTACAACTTTATGTTCATAGCTAAACTCGGTTGCAGGGGACATGAATGAATGACAACATATATCATACAGCATTCCAACAAGAAAAAGTTCTCTCCTTAACTTCCAAAAAGGAAAGAAAGGAAGGAAAGTAAAAGGGAATAGAAGAAGGGACAATAAAGAAAAAGGGAAGCAAGGAAGGAGAAAGGAAAGAAAGGAGGGAGGAAGGAAGGGAGGGAAAAAGAAGTAGAGAGAGGTAGGAAGAAAAGAAGGTGAAAGGAGGGAGGAAGGATAATTAAAGAGAGATAAGGGGAGGAGAAGGGAATAATAAAAAAGACAGAAAAAGAAAAAACAGTGATGGAAGGAAGGAGGAAAGAAAGAAAGAGAGAGAAAGAGAGAAGGAAAGGAAGGATAGAAGGAATGAAGAAAGGAAGGAAGGAAGGAAGGAAGGAAGGAAGGAAGGAAGGAAGGAAGGAAGGAAGGAAGGAAGGAAGGAAGGCATACGATATATGTGCTGTTTATGACTGGATACTATGGAAAAGGAGGGAACAAGGAAAAGCGGAGAAAAGGGAAATTTTCTACCATGTTGATACAGAGTTTTAATGAAGACCAAACACATTTTCAATTACATTTACTTTGTGACTTGGCACAGTCTACTGTGAAAAATGGAAATATGTACTATATAAGATGTAATAATTATTATAAATGTAATATGAATGTAATATAATAAATGCAATGTGTTGATAATACATTACCGAATGTACTATGTATTACCTTTCAAAATAGGTAATATGTATTTTTAAAATGAAAATATCTATCAGATAATTAATATATTGTAGTGGACCTAGGATTACAAGTTCATACTCACATGTAATATACATGTAATGTAACTAATGTAATGTACTTGATAATACATTATCAAATGTAATATGTGTTACATTTCAAAATAGGTAATGTGTATTTTTAGAAGGAAAAAATTTTACCAAATAATTAATATATTATAGTGGACCTAGGATTCACATTCAGAGCACAGAAAAGGAGAAATAATTTTGAAGCTGCCCATTGTATGTATAAGTGTAAAATATACTGTATTGGGACATTACAGATGAATTTACTTTAAGTGGATTGCTAAAGTAATGCTGTTTTGGGAAATAAATTCCTTATAATAACCAGAACTATAGCCATCATTTCCAAATGAGTTATGGGGTGAAATTGAAAGAAAGCACTTGGAAGAAGAAAACAAGAGGAGGTTCACAGTTGTAGATGGTGTCCTTGGTGGCCGGATAGATAAAAATCCACACAATCTTCATCATGGGCAGATACAGCCAGTAGCAGAGAAAGAGAGGTAAGATGGCATGGTGGAGAGACACTCTGGAATCAGCAGGCTGGGTATAAATTCCAGGCTTCAAGCCTCTGACATTAAATCTGTAAAATCAGGATAATAATTGTCACCTCATTGTGCTATTTGTGATGAATTTTAAAGAAATAAGATTTGCACGGAAAATGGGGTCTATGATGTCAAAAGGCTTTGCTCTAGTTGGAGTAACTTTCCTTTGACACAAATATCTCCAACAAATCAGACAGAATTCACTAAAAGCAGAGCCAATATTTGCAAAGCATTCAAAAACAGTTCTTTGAATGTGCAGAATACGATAAATTTTTCTTAGATGAACCATAATAGAGTTTTTCAGTAGGCTTGGTGGTGTTTTCCTACCAAACTCAGCAGGAGTATTCTTGGTAGCTGGGAGTTTTCATGCAGATGGAACGTCAGCGGCTTCACTATGAAAAATGCTGCAATCTCCTACTTTGTAGCATTGTCTGTGGATGCTAAATTGCATCCTTTATCTCCATTAATGGGGTGTGTATTATTTTTCTACATTTACAGATATCGTTTCATCACATACTCTTGACCTTGTGCAAACTATATGAAAGTCAGAACATCAAAATGAAATATAGAATAAGGGACAATGAAGAAATGCAATGTTAGTTGGCCACTCTGGACATGATGGTGCAAGGCACCATGTTATTATATTTTATTTCTTGTCATTTTGATGCATTCTCTTGATTTATTCTCCCCCTGACCTTTTTTTTTTTTTTTTTAGAAAATAGAAATAAAGGCTTATTTAGGAGATTAAAAATAATCCAGTCCAGTCTAATCACAAAAATCAAAACTCTTATGCAAGTAAAGTTTTTCACTTGCCCTATGCCATAGTTTGAATATTTGTCCCCTCTGAAACTCATGTTGAAATGTAATCCCCAATGTAGCAGTATTGAGAGGTGGAGCCTGTGAGAGGTGATTGGGTAATGAAAGCTTTGCTATCATGGAATAATACATCAATAAGTTAATGCATTAATGGTTTATCAAGAGAGTGGTAGCTTTATGAGAAGAGGAAGAGAGACCTCAGTCAGCACTATTAGCACCCTTGCCATGTGATGCCCTGTGCCACCTGGGGATTCTGCAAAGTCCCCACCAGCAATAAAGCACTCACCAGGCTGTGAGCAGGGGCTCATAGCTGTAATCCCAGCACTATGGGAGACTGAGATTCTACCCTCCAGCCTGAACATCCACACAGATCTGAAGTCTGATAAGAAACTTTTACAATCTATTCTCTCTGAAGCCTGCTACCTGGAGGCTTCATCTGTATGGCAAAACCTTGGTCTCCACAACCCTTTATCTTAATGTAGATATTTCTTTCTTTCTTTCTTTCTTTTTAAATTTTTATTGCATTATAGGTTTTGGGGTACATGTGCAGAACGTGCAAGATAGTTGCATAGGTACACACATGGCAGTGTGTTTTGCTGCCTTCCTCCCCTTCACCCACACTTGGTATTCATCCCCAGGCTATCCCCCCCAGCGCCCCCCGCTGTCCCTCCCCCATTTCCCCCAACAGCCCCCAGTGTATAGTAGACCGCCTCTCTGTGTCCATGTGTTCTCATTTTTCTCACCCACCTATGAGTGAGTATATGCGGTATTTCTTTTTCTGTTCTTGTGTCAGTTTGCTGAGAATGATGTTCTCCAGATTGATCCATGTCCTTACAAAGGACACAAACTCATCATTTTTGATTGCTGCATAATATTCCATGGTGTATATGTGCCACATTTTCCCAGTCCAGTCTATCATCGATATTCCTTTCTTTCTACTGATAGTACGTTGGTGCACAAGTAATTGCTGTTTTTGCCATGGAAAGTAAACTGCAATTACTTTTGCACCAACCTAAGAATAGCTCCTTCAACCAATTGCCAATCAGAAAAACTGTAAATCTACATATCACCTGCAAGTCCACCCCCTTCCTACTTCCAGTTGTCCTGCCCTTCCCCGTCAAAACAATGTAAATCTTATGCATATATTGATTGATGTATTATGTCTCCCTAAAATGTATAAAAGCAAATTGTACCCCGACTACCTTGGGCACATATCATCAGGACCTCCTGAGGCTGTATCACATGTGCATCCTTAAAGTGACAAAATTAACTTTCAAAATTGATTGAGACCTGTCTCAGATATTTTGGGTTCAGAGTGTACATTTTAAATATATACATAAACGTACACACATAGCTCACTATACTTAATTATATATTGTCAAGTTATTATGAAAGACTCAGGGAGTTAATATATGAGAAGACACTTGGTAAAATGAACACAGAGTATACCAACCTAAGTAATTAATTTACTTGCTGAGACAATTTATATTTGTTTCACTTCAAAACTTGCTTAAAATGCCAATTAAATAAAATTCAGTATATCTCAAAGTTTAAACAAAAACAAGGTCAACAAAATTTCCTCACGCATCAACTTTATCCAGACAAAGCCATTAGAATTTGTCTGAGAGGAAAGCATTTTAATTGGTGTATAATAAACATTAAAAGTTCTCCCAAGTGGAAATGCCTTGATGAAGTCAAGCCGTATTTATTAATCAGAGTCTGGATTGCAGTGTTGATGCATCACTTCCCTGCTTTCTCGTCTTCAGTTTTCACAATATTTGTGATTTATTTGGGGGGTGGGTTGTATCTGACTCTCTCTTCAATTCAAAGCAGAAACTAGAAGTAAAAACTGATAGGTTTTTACATTGGTAGATACAGTAGAAATGTTCATAGAGTGGTTCAGATTTTTATGCATGGAAATTAGTCCTCTGTGGTGAAATTTAAGGGGTCAAAGATCATTGTGGAAGCAATATTTGCAATAAAATGCTTTCACTCTATATGAATTCTCTAAACCATTATTTAAATGTGAACATCAATAAAGTCCTGCACCCATAGAGAATGCAACAGGCAGAGAGATTATGCATCTATTATATCCTCATTTTCCATCTGGGAAAGTTCAAGGCACTAACGAGCTCTAGGAATAGAAAGATAAAGAGAATGTTGTTCTGGCGCCAAGGAGCCCATCATAACCACAAATGTAGGGGTGAATTAGGTTGGTAGAATGAGACAAAGCATCAGATTTAGGTTGCAACAATGGCTTCACCAAATTTCAGCCATGCAAACCTGAATACGTTTATCTTCCTGACAATTACTTTTCTTGTCTTTGAAGTGAGATTAATACTTCTGCACTGAGCTGAGCTATCTTTGCAAGGATTAAGCAAGAAATTGATTATATCTATACTCATGTCTGACACATGTTGCAGAGACTACAAACAAATTTTCCTTTTCCCTAAAACACAAGTGCTAAAATAAAAGGTGTAGAAAGTACTACAGGAGGAAGGAAGATGATGTACATAATCTTTTGTGGGGAGAAGGCAGAAGTGATGAGAGATTATTTGAATTATGAGAATCCTAGGAAAAGAATCATAGACAAAAAGTGGTACTGGTGGTGGGGCAGAGGAACAGGGCATGCTCATAGAGCAAATCTTGAAGACTTGGTGTAGTTGGAGAACTGATGATTAATACATAGACTAGGCCAGGCACAGTGGGTCATGCTTGTAATCCCAGAACTTTGGGAGGCTGAGGCGTGTGGATCATCTGAGGTCAGAAGTTTGAGATCAGCCCAGCCAACATGGTGAAACCTCATCTCTACTAAAAATACCAAAATTAGCTGGAGCATGATGGTACACACTGTAATCCCAGCTACTCAGGAAGCTGAGGCAGGAGAATTGCTTGAACCCTGGAGGTGGAGATTGCAGTGAGCTGAGATCACGCCACTGCAGTCCAGCCTGGGAGACAGAGTGAGACTCAGTCTCAGAAAAAAAAAAAAAAAAAAAAAAGATGTAGACTAACAAGGTATTCTGCAACTCAATTTTAAAGAACTTTCTAAGTGAAATGTAAACAGTGCTATGCCATGGGAGCTGGTTAAGGAAAACTTAAAACATATGGGTTTCTGCTTTTGAGGTTTTAAAGAAAGAGAACTCTTGGAGACATGTTGAATGTTGAGTGACGAAATTGAATTTGGAGAAAAAAAGTCAATGATATCTATTTATTTGTTTGTTAGGAGTTGATTTGTCTCTGTCAAAAAGATATGTTGAATTCCTTCTCTCTGGTACTTTTGAATGTGATCTCATTTGAAAATAGGGTCTTCACAGACGTAATTAAGATGTAAGTTAAGATGAAGTCATAGTACAGTAGGGTGGGACCTTAACCTGTATGACATGTGTCTTCATAAGATGAGAAAGGTGTGAAGGGTGGCTCATGCCCATAATCCCAGTACTTTGGAAAGCCAGGGAGGGAGGATTGCTTTAGCTCACAAGTTTGAGACCAGCCTGGGCAACATAGTCAGACCCTGTCTCTACAAAAAATATAAAAATTAGCCAGGCGTGGTGGTGTGCACATGTAGTCCCAGGTACTCAGGAGGCTGAGGTGGGAGGATCATTTGAGCCCAGGAGGTTGCAGGGAGCCAACATGGCACCACTGTACTCCAGCCTGGGCAACAGAGAGAGACCCTGTCTCAAAAAAAAAAAAGAAAAAAAAAAGAAAAAAAAGAAAAAAAAGAAAGAAAAGAAAAGAAAAGGAGAGAAAGAAAAAAACAGAATAGAAGAAAAGTAGACCCAGAGACCAATACACATAGGGAGGAGAAGACACGGACACACAGTCATGATCTAGGCAGAGGTTGCAGTGATGTGGCCACAAACCAAGGATTGCCAGCAATCGGCAGAGCTGGGAGAGTCAAGAAATATTCTCTGACAGAGCTCTCAGAGACAGTACAGACCTGCCGATATCTTGAATTCTGACTTGTGGTCTCTTGAGCTGTGAGAAGATAAATTAATCTTGTCTGAAGCTGCCAAGTTTGTGGAACATTGTTTCTTTTTTTTTTTTTTTTGAGATGGAGTTTCGCTCTTGTTACCCAGGCTGGAGTGCAATGGTGCGATCTCGGCTCACCACAACCTCCGCCTCCTGGGTTCAGGCAATTCTCCTGCCTCAGCCTCCTGAGTAGCTGGGATTACAGGCACGCGCCCCCATGCCCAGCTAATTTTTGTATTTTTAGTAGAGACGGGGTTTCACCATGTTGACCAGGATGGTCTCGATCTCTTGACCTCGTGATCCACCCGCCTCGGCCTCCCAAAGTGCTGGGATTACAGGCTTGAGCCACCGCGCCCGGCCGGAACGTTGTTTCTATAGCTCTAGAAACTAATACAGATGGAATGGACAGAAGGAACATAATCATGTGGGAACAGAGAAAAAGGGATGGTTTTAATAAGTTATCAGATGTTAGGATCGGGCTGGGCATGGTGGCTCACGCCTATAATCCCGGGACTCTGTGAGGCTGAAACAGGCAGATCGCTTGAGGCCAGGAGTTTAAGACCAGCCTGGGTGACAGAGTGAGACCCCATCTCTACAAAAAAATAAATAATTAGCCGGGCGTGGTGGCGTACACCTGTAGTCCTAGCTTCTCAAGAGGCTGAGTTGGGAGGATTGCTTAAGCATGGAAGGTTGAGGCTACAGTGAGCGGTGATTTCCCCACTGCACTGTAGTCTGGGTGACAGAGTAAGAATCTATCTCAGAAACAGAAAAAAAGTTAGACTCTGATTCAGAGAAAACCAAAAAGGGCAAGGCTGATGCTGAAGTCTCTCCCTACAAGGATTAGGTGGGTAATGCTAACTTTAATCAGTTGATGAATACTCCAGGAAGAGAATGTTTGGGGAACTAATGAGTTCATTGTTCATCATATATTTGAGCTGCCTGCTGGGAAATTAGGGGGAGAAATCTAGACATGGAGAGAGAAAAATCAAAGAATGCTGAGATGAAGCAGGCAAAATATTGCCTACCAGAACGCAAGCTACAAAAGAGAGAAGGCACTTTCATGAGAACAGGTGGCCAACACTTCCAAATGTATGCTTCTGTGCTGGGGAGATCTACATCTGATAAGCAGACCAGGAGAGGCTCGTTCAAAGTCAGTATTCTGATACAAAGCAGAGTCAAGAAGGGAATTTAGATTTTCTCACTCATCATCCACGTTCTGATGTCAGCTGAAATGTAAATTGACTGGCAGTGCAGAACACTACAAGATTATAAAATTTCTAACAAGAGCTTTAGAAATCGCTGTGTCTCTTACAGTCAATCATTCCACCATACAAGGTCAAACACATCTGAGGATAGTACTTCCTCTTCTAAAGAAATTTTAGATCCTCCTCATACACTCTAAGGGGGTTTTCCCTGAAGTTTTCATATCCCTTGATGGACAGAAATAAGAGGGATGGCCATTTATTACCTGCAATTTGCCCAGTACTGAGTTAGGCGCTCCATTAAACCATCTACCAGCCCTGCTAGGTATGACCGTTTCCTCAGTTTTCCACATGAGGAAGCAGGTGATGGGATTTTTCAATGTCATGCAAGTCGTGGTTCACCCATGCGGTCTTTGAGTCCTCTCTGTTTTCACTGTGCTGCTCTCTGGGCTGACATCTAGTGCTTTGATGCATTTTCTAGATGACTGCCAAGGTAATGTTGTCATTGGGATATATCAGGGCTTTCTTTGACATCATTATGGTAAAGCTCCCTGTCCCTATGGATATTTTTAAAAGGAGCGGGGAACATTATACCCCTTCCTGCTTCATCTAACAATTTAGCATAATGAGTACATTTCCTCCTTTTTTTTTGACAGTCTCACAAGTCCATCAGAACTCTGCTTGTGTTTTGGTGTTTGACATTGTTCTCTCAGGTATCCTTTGAGTTTGAAGAGTCCCAAATTATCCTCCAGGGGAGCCATGCTTCTTGTTTCCTTGTGAGTGCCAGAAATAATATAAACCAGACACCATGAATAATACATGAGCACCGATTTCACATCAGGGTTATTTCTGGCACCGAGTGTCTGTCTGCAAATAGTATATTAAGAGCAGGCACTGTTTTTTTTTTTTTACATGATGATAGAATGATAAAAATAATGAACTGGCATTCAGCCTTAGAGATTCTCTCTGGAACATAATGTGCCTGTATCTAATACTTTTGAAAACATAGATGTGAAGAGGTTTTGTGGTTTGACAGAGAGAATCCTGGCTCTATTTTTGTGTGTTTTGTTGTCTTTATTGAAATAGAAAGGGTGTATGTTTTGTACACAGTTTTGGAGGTGGCAGTCTGGCTGTGTGGCAGGTGATTGAATGAGAAGAATAAGTTCCCTCAAAGACCATCAGGGCTTCCTCAGCATCTTCTATTCTTGGATAATAACCACGGCTCCTAGAAACTGCCACCACTAATGACCTATTCTTTATGATAGCTTACTTCACACCACAGTGAGAAGTATTTTTCTCCATTAGAAGTTTCAGTGTTTAGCAGCAAAATTGGCAAGAAAACCACTGGCTTGCATACAAAGCCTACAGGTTGCTATTCTAATGGCTTTCTGTTCAAACACACATTCCAATTATAAGGAGGATGTGGAGACCCAGCACAGGCAAAATCAACTGCCAAGGAGCTGAAAATCCGCCAATGTACCATACGTTACATAACACAGCGTTCCTCACATGTTAGAATCTACTCCGTTTCTGATGATTCTTCTGACTCTTCATAAAACTCTCATCATCCTGAGTCTGTTATATTGCTGAGGCATTTTATGCATTTGAAGAGCTTTAATTTTGAGGTCTTCTGTGTTTGAGGTTTGAAGGAAATATTCCTTTCTGCCAGGTCAAAACAATTAAATCATAGTTTGTTGAGCTGACAACTGGATTTCAGAGATGTGGTCTGACTCTCGCATGAGTCTTTTTTCTTCAGAAACATTTAGTATCTGTTCATTCTCGGGCACTAAGCCAAGCACCAAGGGAACACATATGAATGAGCTTGAGTTCCTTTCCCGAAAGAGTTTTTTGATAACTACTGAGTGAAGAGCGTTTAAGGCTCTCAATAGAAAAATCAAGGATAAGACTAAATGAAAAATGAACGTTGGGTCCAAAAGGGTGGAGAAAGATCAGATATTTTGTCACAGAGACTGAGTTGGGAAGATTGAAGAAAGGGATGACATTTGAAGTGAGACTAAGAATTTTGAAGTTGGACCAGAAAAAAGGGAACTTTCTGGTAACAATAATTTAAAAAGCTAGAGCAACGAATTGGGCTCTATAGGAGCCTGGAACAAAATTGGAGTGATGGAATATCCCTGCATGAACCTCAAAAAAAGCAAGAAAACTCAAGACTCCAAACTTGGTCAGGCAGCAAACCCTGTTGGCTTCTATGTATATAACATGGGACAATGTTTCGACTTTCTCCTCTGTTCAGTAAGGGGCTGGTTTGGGGAGGGCTGTGCTGGCAGCAAGCAGGATGACTAAAATGCAGAGGTGATATTTTTTAGGGGGTGGCACTCTTTAAGTATTGATGTGATCTTGATCAATTGCAATGGTCAAGAAAAAGAGGGGATCTAAATGAGGAAAGCTATGAAACAAGAATCCATGGCATTTGGGGTCTAAATAAATATGAGTATGGAATGAGGACAGAGTCTCTGCTGAGGTTTTAGCTTGGATTCCAAAATGGATTAAGAAAAGTATTACAAATAGAAAACTCCGATGGAACAGACAGCTATTGGGAAGAAGAGAGAGATGCTTCTTGCTTTAGAAATGTTAATCAGACCCAATCCCATTATTGGGTATATATTCAAAGGAATATAAATCCTTCTGCCATAAAGAAAATGCATGCATATGTTTACTGCAGCATGATTCACAGCAGCAAAGACATGGAATCAACCCAGATGCCTATCACCAGTGGACTGGATAAAGAAAATCTGTTACATATACACATATATACTACACAGCTATAAACAAGAATGAGATCCTGTCCATTGCAGCAACATGGATGGAGCTGAAGGCCATCACCCTAATCAAACTAACACAGGAACAGAAAACCAAACACTGTATGTTTCACTTATAAGTGGGAGCTAAACATTGAGTACACATGAATTCTAAGAAGGGAACAACTGACACTGGGGCCTACTTGAGGGTGGACGAAGGGAGGAGTGAGAGAATGGTAAAACTACCTGTTGGGTAGTATGCTTATTACCTGGGTGCCGAAATAATCTGTACCCTATACCCCAGCGATGTGCAATTTGTCTATATAACAAACCTGCACATGGACACCTGAACCTAATATAAAAGATAAAAAATAAGAAATGTTAATTTGAGATGCTTTTAACCTTTTGAGTAGAGTTCAAATTTTGGTCTGGAGCTCAAGAGAGAAATGGCAAATGGAAATAAAGAAAGTGAATGCTGAGCTAACTAGAGCGTTAGTTTCCCAGGGCTGCTGTAATAAATTGCAATAAGCTGAAAAGCTGAAAATCAAGGTGCCTTTAGGGTCATGCTGCCATGGAAGGCTCTAGGGGAGGCTGCTTCGTGCATCTTCCATTTTCCGGTGGCTGCAGGTGTTCCTTGGCATGTGGCTGCATCAGTCCAATCTCTGCCTCCATTTTTCCATGTTCTTCTTTCTCTTGTCTCTGTGTCATGAAACAAGTCATTGGATTTAGGACCCATGAGTTTATCTCAAGATCTTAATTAATTGCCTATGCAAAGACCCTCTTTCCAGATAAGGTCACCTTCTGAGGTTCCCAGAGTACATGAAGTTTAGGAGTGCACTCTTCAATCCAGGATAACTACAGAGAGGCAAAGCTGGAGTAATGAGGGCTGATAATGTTTGACCAGAGACAAAAATAGTATGAATGCAGGATTGAGTCACAAAAGATGCCCTGGAGAATATAACTGATGGGAAGACCAATGGGAGTAAAGTTCAAAGAAGACAGAAGTCCCTTTCAAGGGCTAAGAGAAAACCAGGAGAGATTTCAAACATGTCAAGAGGATGTTTTCGAATCCATAAGGGTGAATTCTCAGAGGTTATCGCTGAGGCAATAACTCTTCAGAGTGAACTCTTCAGAGTGCTGCAGGACTGGAGAATAACAGAACAGAAGCTCTGTTGGTCAGTGCATTCTCAGTGCTTTTAGAGTTGTCAGGCAAACTCTTCAATATCAGTCGAATCAGCATTTATAAATTCGTCAACGTGTTTCTACAAAAACAAGACAGACAGATGGACAAATTCAGTTAAAGCGTGTTTCTTATTTCTTTAAATTTTGTTTGGATTTAATTTAAATAAATGCATTTTTCCGTTTATTTAGGGTCTTTCTCTGTTGCCTAGGCTGGAGTGCAATCGTCTGATCTTCCCATCTCAGCCTCCAAAGTAGTTGGGACTTCAAGCACCCACCATCATGCCTAATTTTAAAAATTTTTTGGCAGAGACAGGGTTTTGGTATGGTATTCGGGCTCATCTTGAACTTCTGGGTTCAAGCACTTCTCTTGCCTCAGCCTTCCATAGTGCTGGGATTACAGGCATAAGCAGCTATACCCAGCCTTGAATGCATTCTTTAAATAAAGATGACTTGGTTGGTGTTAAGTGTGCAATTGGAAATGTTTTATAACAAACAGAAACTATTGTAGAAGAGTTAACTTCTGTTCACTTATAAAAAGTCATTTGGTAGCACATTAAATGTAAGTTATGAGACTCTTTATAAAATAGCTGAAGTCAGCCTCCTTCACCACTTGCTTTAGAATATATTGGAAAATACATTTGCAGAAAAGAAAAGCAAAACAACAGGGATAATATTGTGCTTGGCTTCACTTGTCAACGTGGGAAGACTGAAAAGAACAACCAGTCGACTTCTTCTTTAATTGAGAAATAGGTTTAGAAATCTATAAAGACATGCGCACAACTTAGATTACTCAAGTTCTTGACAACATCAATTTTAGCAATTGAAATTATATTAAATGTAGCTTTTAGTGTCCTGTTTCTACATTGGATCCATGTGTTTTTGTAATAGGCAGCAGTAGCAACCACTACTACATTTGTTAAGCAGTGACTACAGTTTCACAATATTATTTTCAGAATCCAAATTCCAAAGGTATTTTCTAAGGCATCAGTCCTGTTGCCCATCTTTGTATTCAAACATAATTAGTTTTATTTCATTATATGAAGCTATTGTTGGACTTTGTCATATTGTTTCATTTGGAGCTAAGGAGACAGAACATTGATGAAGCAGAAAACATTTAAATATGCGTAAACACTTTAAATTGACATATTTAATGCAATTTTAATTTACCTCTTTGTTGGCCGGGCACAGTGCTCACTCCTTTAATCCCAGCACTTTGGGAGGCTGAGGCAGGGGTATCACCTGAGGTCAGAAGTTCAAGACTAGCCTGGCCAACATGGTGAAACCCTATTTCTGCCATTAATACAAAAATTAGTTGGGCCTGATGACACATGCCTGTAATCTCAGCTACTTGGGGGGCTGAGGCATGAGAATCACTCGAACCTAAGAGACAGAGGTTGCAGTGAGCCAAGATCCCATGCTGCACTCCAGCAGGGATGACAGGAGATTATCTCCTCAACTCCCCCCCAAAAAATCCTCTTTGTTATAAGAAATCTGTGAAGAAAGTAAGGGTAGTGTAAAGTCTAAGAAAAATGGCTGTATCAAAACAACTGAATACGAACCAAATTGCAAGAAGTACCATGTTTCACCATGAGCAAGGCTGTGAACTGTGTTTAATAAGCACTAACACATTCAGTTTATATTATAATCCACTGAGAAGATATTATTAATTATTAATCCAGTGTTAAAGACAGTGGCACTTTAACTTAGAGTGTTTAAATAACTTTTCCAGGACAACATAGCTAGCAAAGGGATGCACTAGGTTTTGAAACTTTCCCTTTCTGTCTCTGAACTCCATGTCTTTAACCACTCGACTGTGCCACATCCTTGGACATCCAGAATGTCTAATTAATTGTTAAACAAACTGCATTAGGAGACTGAAGGCTAAAGAGAGATTCTGTGCAAGCAGAAGGCCGGGCCATGCTCAGAAGACAGTTACAATAAAACTAGATTAGAATTTAAATATCCCTGTTGCTGGATTTCATTTATATTGGGATTTCATAACTGGGTGTAATTTTCCATACACTTATCCATGTCGTAAGTGATTTAGAAATTCAGAATGTTTTTCCTGACACTGAGAATTTTACTCAAATTATATACATCTTCAAAAATTATTTCAGAAAATTGAGAAGGAACACTCAGAGACTTATTTCATGTCAATGTCATTTTAATACCAATTCCTGACAAAGATATCACAAAGAAGAGTAAGTTACACAATGATAACTTCTTGCTAAAGTGGATGCAAAAATATTAAATATAAAATCTCCACATACAGTAAAAATAATGCAAACTTCTTTCTTCTTCTTTCTTTCTTTTTTTTTTAGAGACAGGATCTCATTCCATTGCCCAGGCTGCAGTGCAGTGGTGTGATCACAGCTCACTGCAGACTCCAACTCCTGGGCTCAAGAAGTCCTCCAGCCTCAGCCTCCTGAGTGGCTGGGACTACAGGTGTGTGCCACCACACACAGCTAAGTTTTAAATATTTTGTAGAGTCAGGGTCTCACTATGTTGCCCAGGCTGGTCTTGAACTCCTGGGCTCAAATGATCCTCCTGCCTCAGCCTCCCAAATTGTTGGAATTACAGGTGTAAGCCCATAATCTAGCCTGGAATTTCTTTAATTTGATGAGTGACACCTAATTTAAAAAATAACAGCTAACATTGTGCTTTATATTGAAATATGGAACACTTTCTTTTTGAGATTTGGAGCTCAGCATTGACATGCACTCTCACCTCATGTCTTCGAGATTGTGCTGGAACTTTCAGCCACTGCAATGATCCAAGAAAGACAAACACATTTCATAAAGATTAAAAAACAATAAATGAAATTGTCTGTATCCAAAGACAATACGCTTTTCAAATGCCAAAAATCCTAATGAACATGCAAATCAATAATAGAATCATTAAATGACCTTAGTGATTTACAGAGTCAATGTAAATAAATTGTTTTCTACCTACTAGCCGCTAGCGATTGTAAGTAAAACTAAAAAAAAAAAAATCACCTTAGCATAAAAACAAAGGAAAATGTTTATAATATATTTTTTACAAAAATTATCCAAGATTTCTCCACGGAAACCCACATAGCATGGCTCTAAGAAAATAAGAAGGCTGAGATAAATTAGAATATATACCACGTGCATGGATTAGAAGACCTAATGTTGTTAAATACAAAACCTTCTCAAATTGATTGATATATTTAATGCAATTTTCCTCATTCTACTGGCAGGTCTTTGAAGTAGAAATGGACAAGTGTAATCTAAGTATTATCTGGAAATATAAGAACCAAGGAACAACACATGATGTTGAAAAAGAACTGCATATGTAAGAGGCTGTGTAATTCCAGAATTTACGGTAAACATCAGGAATCAAAAGAGCCTGTTATTATCATACATAGAGGCAAATAACCAATGGATAAAAATAAAGAGGACATAAATTAACCCTCATTTATATAGTATACTGATTTTTGGCAAGAATGCCAGATAAATTCAAGGGGAAAACAATGTTTAATAAATGGTGATAACAATATCCATATAAAATGTGGAGTTTCAAAACTTACAACTACTTTTTAAGAAACCTATAAAAATTAGTAATACCTGAGTATTAATTTTTAGAGAAAAAAATTTCAAATTACATATGTGTGTCTGTTCATTATTCATATACATATGGCATATGTATATATGTATATATATTATATACATATGGCATATGTATATAATTACATGTGCAAATGTATAACCATATATCTCAATATTTTTCTTGGAAAGTTCCTTTGAGTTAGACTTATTAGGTCTACAGAAATCACATGCAAGCCTTTAGAGCAAGTTATTTATAAGAAATTACTATAAGTAAAATAAGAGTTATGGTTTCACATTTGTATACAATATACACAATGGCTAAAGGAACATAGATGCTGTTAGATTTAGTAGATCATTTCAGTGACAAGAAGCCAAACCCAATTTATGTTTGCACTTTTCAGGTATATTTCTTCCTATAACTAATAAATTGTTTTAGATCATCCTTGAAATGTGTTGTTTTTGTACATAAGACACCTTACTATTCCATTATTCTGTTTTTATTTCCCATTTTGTTGGTTTCAAAATTAGAATTATGCTTTTTACAAATAGCAACTTGTGAGATTGATCTTTTCATCTACCTGATGCTTCTCTATTCCTCTGGTTTTTCATTCTTGACCGTACCCAGGCACTCATAGACTAAGACTCATTTTCAAAGTAAACAAAGCTCAGTGTTACTCATTGTAGTCCAAAAGGGAATGATGTCTAGCATGAAATGCAAAGATGACTTTGAAAAGCTATCTTGTAATCCCTTCCTCTTAACATTATGATTATAGGTTTACATCTCAGTGATGAAATCCCATGAGACCCAGTGAATAAACATAGTATTTGAAGCATAAAACAATACAAGCTTTGAAAGTCTATATCATGCATATTAGAATGATCTACCCTCGTAAGTCAGCATACTAACACTGTGATACAAAAATTGAAAGTTTTATTGCTTTTTTTAATTTTTATTTTAAAGATAGGTTCTTACTATGTTGCATAGGCTCGTCTTGAATTCCTGGGCTCAAGTAATCCTCCAGCCTCAGCCTCCCTCTTGTGTAGCTGGGACTACACATGCATGCCACCAAACCTAGCAAAAAAAAAAAAAAAAAAAAAAAAAAAAAAAAAAAAAATTTCTAAGCTTCAGAAATACTTTGGGGTTTTTAACAGTTTCCTGCCATACAAGTTTTTGTAGCTCAAGGGACTGCTTTGAATTATAACATCTGTCTCAGTGTGGAGTTACTCCTTCAATCTAATACAACTAAGAGAATTTTAATATCTGTCTAAAGCTGCTGTGTATCTTATTAATAGCACTTTCAAGTAGCCTATAAAATGATTTTTAAAGAATAATTTTTGAAAAGTAGAGCAAAGAATAAATCAATGGTTTTCAGAAAGAAATGGTAACATCGATGGGCATCTGAAAATATGGCACATATACACCATGGAATATTATGCAGCAATGAAAAAAGATGAGTTCGTGTCCTTTGTAGGGACATGGATGAACCTGGAGAACATCATTCTCAGCAAACTGACACAAGAACAGAAAATCAAACACCGCATGTTCTCACTCATAGGCGGGTGTTGAACAATGAGAACACATGGACACAGGGAGGGGAGCACTACACACTGGGGTCTGCTGGGGCGAATAGGGGAGGGACAGCAGAGGGTGGGGAGTTAGGGAGAGATAGCATGGGGAGAAATGCCAGATATAGGTGAAGGGGAGGAAGGTAGTAAATCATACTGCCATGTGTGTACCTATGCAACTATCTTGCATGTTCTTCACATGTACCCCAAAACCTAAAATGCAATAAAAAAAAGAAAGAGAAAAATGGTAACAAGAATGAATACAAAATTATCCATGTCATTTTTAAATTAAGATTTTTTTCCCTAAGATCTGGCAGGGGAAAAATAAGGGCTAAAAAGTAATGAGCTGTACATGAACTTGACAAAAACAATTTTAAGTTATAATAATTTATCATCTACCATTTAAGTTAAGCTGGCATTTTGCTCTTAATAATTTATCTAAAACCTACCCCAATCTGCAGGATTTTGTCCCAGACTCCATTTTTGGGATGTCTGTTTTAAACTTCTTTTTAGGATAAAATTCACAAAAGCAAGCATGGCAATTCACTCATAGTTAAATGGACAATTCTATTTAAAATACAATTAAAATGGAAGTTAAAAGTTATTTAAAACATTTAAAATTTAATTATTAAAACATGTTTCCTTTTCATTTCTATTAGATCAGCAATTGGGCCAGATAACCTGCATTATATTGTAATTGATCTCCCAGCACCTTATTTGTTTATTCAGTCTAAATGTAGCTCATTCAGTGAGACTTGATTTATAGTCAGAGTATATATTATTATTTAGAGAGGGCAGACTGTTTTTAAAAACCTCAAAGGCATACTTCTTTAGAGAGATATAAAGAAAGAATGATAATGGCTCATCTAAGATATTAGGATATCAATAGGGCCGTGTGCATTGGCTCACACCTGTAATCCCAGCACTTTGGGAGGTTGAGGCAGGTGGACTCCCTGAGGTCAGGAGTTCAAGACCAGCTTGGCAAACATGGTGAAACACCATCTTTACTAACAATATAAAAATTAGCTGGGCATGGTGGCAGACACCTGTAATCCCAGCTACGCAGAGGCTGAAGCAGAAGAATTGCTTGAACCCAGGAGGCAGAGTTGCAGTGAGCGGAGATGGCACCATTGTACTCCAGCCTGGGTAACAAGAGAGAAACTCCATCTCAAAATAAAAAAGATATCAATGAACTATAATAGTAATTTTTAAAATAAAATATGCTCAAATTTTAAAAATGTCAATTCACATATAGAGCTTGAATGGTAGGGTAGGCTAAGTGACTTGATACCAGAAACCGAGGGGGAAGTTACATAACGCAAAGAAAAGGTAAAATGAAAACTTGTTACTGTGCTTTTATTTTTAACATGTGGAGATGTGGAAATGAATTAATAACTAGAAACGAGAACATAATGTGCATGAATTTAAGGTGGGGCCCAATTCTCTCTGAACCCATCATGGGTGTTCTTAGTTGTAATGCCTAATTTATTATATTTAATTATGTCTGCAACTATTGGTGTTTAAAGGCGTCACTTATGCATCTCATAGAATTATGAGTTTAATTACTGTCCTATCATTGCTTTGTATAAAACAAATTAAGCATTACCTAATCAAAATATTTAAGTAAAAAAGAAACATAATTCATACAAATACTTTAGCATATGTATAATGGACTGGGTATTTGTGTGTGTGTTTGTGTGTGTGACTGTGTTTGAGATTCTATCTATATTTCTGGGAATTTATTTGCTATGCATTTGGTACCAATGAGATTAGTGATTTAGTGAATTGATTTAAGCAATCTGGCTTAATATGGATGCAAATAAAAACTATGTCACATTCATCACTGATGAATATCTGTCTATAAGGTATAGGTGCCAAATATTTGAACATCAAAAAAGGAGTATTCCTGGAAAATGTAAAACAGTCATCAGAGAAATAATTCATTTTAAAATTATAGTCAATGATTTGGATAAAAGAAACACAGAAATATTAAGTCATGATTATAATGGATATAATAATTATATAATCGTTATGACTGTGTATTTATACGATCAATATATAGCAATATCAATATACAGTCATGATAATTGTTTAAACCTACCATGAAAAATAAAAACATTGCTCATTTTTGAGAGTAATGTTATTATGTGTATAGAAACATGTTTCTCAGGAAATATATATATATATAACTTAGAAGTAAAAGAAAAATGCAAAACTACTTGTCAGTAGAAAGAGACTGAAGAAGTCGACTTGGATAGGTAGCATGACCTACGTTTATTTTTATTTTTTGAGTCAAATACTTTATGTTCAATAGTCGTGGTTTCTGGCCTCATAGTCCTTTCCAATAATTTTACCTCCTCCATTGCTCACCATCAGGCTGCGAAAATTCAGAACTAGCGTTACATAGAAAGTTACCCATGACCAAGCAATTTCACTCAAAGCAAAATGAAGGTATCCACTCAAAAGATTTACACACATGTTCAAAGCAGCATTGTTCACGGGAGCCAAAAAGCAGAAACAACCCAAGTGTCTATTAAAGGGTGAATGCCTACACAAAAGGTGGTCTAAACATGCAAGGGAATATTATTCAGCTACAGGTGGTCACAAAGCACCAATACATGCTACAACATGGATGAAACTTGAAGACGCTATATGAAGCAAAAGAAGAAAGTCACAAAAGGCCATATATTACATGATTCTGTTTATGTGAAATGCCAGGAAAGGCTAACCTACAGACAGTAAGTAGATTAGTGATTTCCAGGGACTGCGGAAAGGTAAATGGGAATAGTCGGCTAATGGTTACTAGGTTTCTCTTTGGGATGATGAAGTTGCTCTGGAACTAGAGATGGGGTTGGTTGCTCAACATTGTGAATATAGTAAAACCCACTTAATTGTGCAATTTGAAATAGTGACACTTATGGTTTGTGAGATAAATTTCACAAACTATCCATTTAAAAATGCATGATGATAGAAGAATCGATTATTCTTTATTAAGTTGAAGTGTTCTAAATCCATGCAGGTTCAGGGAAGTGGGAAAAATTATAAATTTATATTGACTTCAGCAACATAAGAAGGCGCATTTTAATTTTAAGAATATCTAGTTAAATAATGGTAAAAAACCCTGCAGAACAACTAGTAAATATGAATATGAACTTTGAGAAAAAAATGAAAATTATTGATAGAAGATATAGCAGCAGCAGAAGAAACAAATGAAAGGCAGGGAAAAACAATAGTACAAATAATAGCACAATAAAAATACAAAAATAAAGAGTAATACAATACATATGTCATATGTTTAGTTCATATATGTCAGTAATTATGCCAGATGTTAGTTATCGAATATTTTAGTATTTATTTTAATATTTTCAGACTAGATTAAAAAGTAAAATATGATTATACCTACTTACTAGGGAAGCATATTAAGCACAAAGGTAACATAATATTTTAAGTAGAAGAATAGAAAAACATGTTTAATGTCATGTAAACATTAACCAAACCAGATGGGAATAATTATCCTAATATTATTCTATGTAGACTAGAAAGCAGAATTGCCAAAAAATAAGGTTTCATAAATAAATCCCATACAGACATAATGATTTTAATCCATATGTATGTAAATGACAAAGCTCCAAAAATATGATTGACAGAAACAGGGAAAAGATAGAGATATCCAAAATCAGAATGAGTGACACAGAATGCAGAAACTGATATAAATTTAGCAAAAAAAAAAAAAAAAAGTAAGGATAAAAACAACGTTTACAATGTGATTAACAAAATTGGTTAGTATGCACTCATTTTGACAATACTTGCAACATCTGCCCAATTTGATAATATGCTAGAACATAATTCAAGGTTAGGCAATTTTCAAAGTGCTGAATTTACAATGAATGGTCTCTGGTCTCAGTAAAATTAATTTAGAAATCAACCAGACAAAGCAAAATGTCTAATTATTTGAAAGTTAAGCAATACATTTCCAGATAACTTACTGGTCAAAGAAGAAATTACAGTGCAATTTTGAAAAAAATATAGAACTCTATAATAATAAAAAATAAAATGTGTCCAAAAAGGTGTTATGATTCTCCAATTAAATTTAATGAAAATGTATGGATGTTAATACATATGTGAGAAAAAAAGAAAAGTTGAAAAACAAGTATGAATTATGTAAATCATACATGTGAATAAAATTCCAGCTAATAGAATGCAAAGAAAGCAAAATGGAAAACATATATTGCAGTTCAGAGGAGATATTAAACAAATAATGAGTAATACAAATAATAGTGTGAATCAATATTGTAATAAGTTATTTCTTTGCAGAGTAATATAACATAAACTTCTGATCAGACTAGTCCAGAAAAAAAAGATATGATCCCATTAATAAACTAAAAAACCAAAGGTAACATCATTTTACATTAAACTATATTAAAAGAATTCCTGTACAAATACATGCTTATTTAATAAAAATCTAGATGGTATGAACAAATTCTTTTATAATATAACAAAAATTAACAATTGAAGAGTAGAAACTTAATAACCCCTATTAACTTATTAAATTATTCACTATTTTAGAACTTTCACAAAAGAATCTCCAAACACAGTGGACACAATAGTGAATTCATCCAAAAATTTTATGAAGAAATAGCATAAACAAACTCTTGCAGAGAATGAAAAGAGAAAGAAAACTTTCCCAATCATTTTATGAGAACAGAATTAACCTAATAACAATCTGGAAATTGAATTAAATGCAATTTCTGCCATCTAGAAAGGCAAATATAGATAAAATATTAGCAAACTAAATCTGTGGTACATAAGAGCAATAATGCGTCTTGTTTAAGTGACATTTATTGCCAAAATATAGTGTTGATTTAACCTTTGAAAATTCTCAATACAATTCCCCATACAGCAGAATAAAGAAAAAGAACTATATGATCATCTTAGTAGTTTAGATAAAGCACTTGATAAGAATCATAACTGATTTCTAATAGAACTCTTCTCAGCGCTATGAATATGAGAACACCTTTTTCAGCAGACAAACTATATTTCCAATACCTGTAAGCCTAAAATTATTCTTAAAAATTTATTAGTGAAAGCTGTTCGATGAATATCTGAAATGAGACAAGGATACTGGCTGTTAAATTTTATTGTTTCAATTTTTCCTGTCCTTAAGATTCTTTTGGGGGGCTTTAAAAAGTTTTATTTTGCTTTTAATTAACAAGTAATAGTTGGACATATTTATGGGGTATAGTGTCATGTTTTCACACGTATAGACATTGTGTAGTGATCAAATCAGGGTAATTAGCATATCCATCACCTCCAATACTCTTCATTTCTTTGTAGTGAGAACATTCCAAATTTCCTTTTCTGCATTTTTTTTTTTTTTTTTTTTTTTGAGAAGCAGTCTCTGTCACTCAGGCAGGAGTGCAGTGGCGCAATGTCGGCTCACTGCAACCTTCACTTCTCTGGTTGAAGTGATTCTCCTCCCTCAGCCTCCTGAGTAGCTGGGACTGCATGCACCATCACACCCAGCTAATTTTTCTATTTTTACTACAGACGGGGTTTCATCATGTTGGCCAGGCTGGTCTTGAACTAGTGACCTCAAGTGATCTGCCCACCCTAGCCTCCCAAAATGCTAGAATTACAGGCATGAGCCACCCGCCCAGCCCTTTTCTAGATATTTTGAAGTACACTATAGATTATTGTGGAGTATAGTCACCCTACTGTGGAGGAGAACGCTAGGACTTATTTTCCTGTCTAATTGTAACTTTGTACCCAATGACCAGTCTCTCTCATTCTCACCTCCCTTCCTTGCCTAGTCTCTGGTAATTGCTGTTCTATTCTCTCCATCTATGAATTCAACTTTTTAGTTTCTCCATGTAAGTGAGGTAATGCAGTATTTGCCCTTCTGTGCTTGGTTTATTTCACTTAACATGATATCCTGTAGGTTCATCCATGTTGCTGCCAAGGATCAGAATCCATTCTTTTGTATGGCTGAATAGTATTCCATGGTGTACCTACACCACATTTTCTTTCATTTTTTTTTTTTTTTTGAGATAAAGTCTCACTCTGTTGCCCAGGCTGGAGTGCAGTGGCACGATCTTGGCTCACTGCAACCTCCGCCTCCCAGGTTCAGGCAATTCTCCTGCCTCAGCCTCCTGAGTAGCTGGGATTACAGGTGTGTGCAAACAGCTAACATCATTTACATAAATTATTTCTAGGTGTATTGTAAACCTAAATGCAAAATATGAAATAATAATGATTTTAGGAAAAAAAAGACAGGAAATATCTTCATACCATTAATTAAACAGAAATATTTAAAAAGGATAAAATCTTTCTACACATAGAAGGAAACATTGATCAATTGGAATAAAACAAAATTAAACACTCCATCTAACAAAAGATAAAGGAATTAAAAATAGAATCCACTGAATGAAAAATATAAATACAATAAATATATCCAACAAAGGATTCATATCTATGATTTTTATCTATCAGCTATCTACTTATCATGTTTATCATTCAGGTCTATCATCTGTCTATAATCTATCAATTATATCTATCTGTCATCTATCTAATTGATCTATTTCTCTATTCAACTATCATTTATCTATATCCATTTCATCTGCTTGTCTGTCTGCTTTTCTGTCTATCCACCTATTGATCCATCACCCCCATAAACACTTCATGAAAAAAATAGATATTGTAATTTTCATGAGGACATTTAAATGAGCAACAAAATTGTAATCATGTTCTCAACATTACTCATTATTAAGAAAATGGAATTACAAACAAAATATAATACTACTGTACTCTTACCAAAGACTAAAAATAGAATGTCAGGAAATACCTAGTGTTGAGGAGAATGTAGATTCTCTTTTTAACACAACTGGAGGAAGTGTTATATGGTGCAGGCACTATGTAAAACTTTTGTTATGCGTTGTGATCCAGAAATTCCACCCTTAAGCATGTACTTACTAGAAATGCATACATACATTTACTAGAACATATGCATAAGAATCTGCTTAGCAGCACTTCTTCAAAGTAGCCATGTATCGGGAAGAAACCAGGCATTGGAAACAAAAGAAACTCCCATCAATATCAGAATGGAAAACAGTCGCAAATTCATATATTAGAAGATTCTACACTGCACCCAACTGCATACAAAATGAATGAATGTCATGTACATAATGAAAGAATCCACTTACAAAAAGATTATATTCTGTATGGTATCAATTGCACAAGATTTGGAAAGAGGCAAAATGATAGTCCAGTGTTAAAACTGTACTCTGGTCTTAAAACTATGCTCCAGTGTTGAAACTATAGTGTCTATGCTAGGGGGTGAGGCTAGCCAAAAGAACAAAAAAGGCCAGACACAGTGACTCACATCTGTAAACCCAGCAATTTGGGAGGCTGAGGCAGGAGGATCCCTTGAGCTCAAGAATTTGAGACTAGCCTGGGCAATATGGCGAATCCATGTCTCTAGAAAAAGATACAAAAATTAGCTGGGAACTGGGCATAATGGCACTCACCTTGTGGTCCCAGCTGCTTCGGGGGCTGAAATGGGAAGATCACTTGAGCCCAGGAGGTCGAGACTGCAGTGAGCCATGATTTTGCCAGTGCACTTCCTCCTCGGTGACAAAGTGAGACTCTGTCTCAAAACAAACAAACCAAACGAACAAAGACACCCAGAAGAATTCTGCATGCAGAATTATTTACAAGATTTCCTGAATCCCACTTTAAAGAAAATTTAAAGAGAAACACAGTGATGTATTTATAAGGGTAATTCATATAAGAGAACCGTGTCCCGACACAGGGAGGGGGGTACTACACACTGGGGTCTATTGGGGGGAATAGGGGAGGGACAGCGTGGGGGAGCTGGGGAGGGATAGCCTGGAGAGAAATGCCAAATGTGGGTTAAGGGGAGGAAGGCAGCAAAACACACTGTCATGTGTGTACCTATGCAACTATCTTGCACGTTCTGCACATGTACCCCAAAACCTAAAATGCAATAAAAATTAAAAAAAAAAAAAAAAGAGAACCATGTCCCTCACTTCAGGGTAGTTAAGAGTAATGATACCAACCCTAACTTTTAACTCTTGACCTACCATAAGAAGGCAAATTTGCTGATGATAGAAATGACTGTTTAAAGTAAAGGGCATGATTTCAAAGCTGAAAAAAAAGATTATATGGAGGAAGAGTGCCTTGTTTCTATGAGTACAATTCTGCAAAGAAGTCTGCACAAAAGATATGAATGTTCCCCGATGTATTCTTCTTTCTGAAACACATCCTTTTGGAATTCTGAATTACCATGTCTTCAAATTCCCCTGGAACCAGCATCTCATCATTCATGAATACTTAATGATGATGCACTACGATTTGCAGCACATACTTTTATTCTGACACATTGCTCCTTCCCAACAGCATAGGAAGTGGAGATATCAGAGTTGTTGGATAGGGCAGGGCAGTGACATTGTGGTTCAAAGGAGAGAACTGGTATCATTGTGGGTCCTGATTCTATGAGGAGCAGCGTCCCCTATGCATGAAGGACCAACTGCACCTCTGTATCCGTTGGGGACCTAACAGAGTTTGGAAAAAGACACAGATGCAGAGTGTACCTTGGCTTCACTCTGATGTTAACAGCTGCTCACCTTGAGTGCTCCCGACGGATTCCTGTGGAGGAGGTAATTTTGGAAGCTGCATTAACTGGACGAGGACACCAGACGACTATTTGGGGCACCGTTGATCGAAGTCATTTCCCATAAAATACCTTAATGGTCTGAAAAAGTTAATGCGTCTCTCAAATTGCCTCTGTTACCAGGACACAATCATGCATTGAAAGAATTGTTTTCCTTGTATCTTCCACAGAAGCAACAGAAATATCATGATCACCTGCTATTTATTAAAGGCCTTGGGCCAGTGGATGTGCAGTGCCCAAAGATAATTAAATGGGCTCAGTCTGGTTCAGGGACCATTACATGGAAATTTTAAAGCCATGCATAGAAAGAAGTTCTTCAATCTCCTCTACTGGAAAATGAAAATATAGATCTGGCCTCTGCAGTCAGCTTCTTTCTCAAACTTGTTTTCTCACCCCCCTAATGGAAATGAGGCTTTCATCTATTGCTATCCTGAAGACATGGTAGAAGTTTAATAAATAGAAGCAACTATTCATCAAGTATTTTTGAGTACTTACTGATATGGTTTGGCTCTATGTCCCCACACAAATCTCAAGTTGATTCGTAATTCCTGGTGGGAGGTGATTGGATCATGGGGGCAGATTTCCCCCATACTGCTCTCATGATAATGAGTGAGTTCTCATGAGACCTGATGGTTTATTTTAAAGTGTTTGACATGTCCCTCCTCATTATCTCTCTCTTTCCTGCTCTCCCATGGTAAGACATGCCTACTTCCCCTTTGCCTTTCACCATGTAAGTTACACTTATGCTTGTAAGTTTCCTGAGGCTTCCCAGTCATGCCTCCTCTACACCTGTGGAACTGAGAGTCAGTTAAACCTCTTTTCTTCATAAATTTCCCAGTCTTAGGTAGTTCTTTATAGCACTGAGAAAATGAACTGATACACTTACTGTCACAGACTCTGTTGTCTAATAATTTTAGAAGAAATAACTGATGTAGCGTCCATCATAGTAGCTCAGATTTGGGGGTGATTTGCTCCCCTCCATGAGACATTTGGCAATTCTGGAGACATCTTTGGTTGAAACAACAAAGGCATGGGATGTGACTGGGATCTACTGGGTAAAAGCCAGGGATGCTGCTAATCCTCCTAGAGTACAAAGGAATATTCAGTACAAAATGTTAATGCAGCCACTGTTGAAAATCTCTAGAGTTTACAACTCTTACTTGTTTTTGAGGCTATTGAAAGAAAGCAGGGAGGGATAGAAGTAGAGTCTTGAAGATGCTGGAACATGTTCTGAAACTCAGTTCTTGAATCAGAGCTAAACAAATATAAGAGTTTGTTCAAAGGACAGGCAAACTGAGAATTTCAACTATTTCTGTGAAAACATCCTTAAGCTTGCTCATGGAAAGTGGAACAGTAGAAAATATTTGTTTATCGTGATTGTGTGTGTGAAAAAATGCAACTGATTAATGTTAACATAACTGGGAAAATTGATGCAGTCATACGCAAACTTTTAGTGAATGTTTGCTTTCTACTTTTCTAAATCTGTAATAAAATTTAGAGCAGCTACACAATGTATCAAAACATTGCTTGCTCTGTATGCAGTTTGAACTTTACCTTAACAAGTCTGGTTTTATATATCTCTATATACAAATATATAATATTTATGACCAGCAGATAGCAAATATATAGATGTATTTGCAATATATTGTACCAGTAAATATACAAATATATTTGTTATTATATAGCAAATATATTTGGCAAATATTTATATGAATATATATATATAGCAAGGTAGACACACAAGCATACAAATATACATATTTGCTAAATATATATTTGCTATATATAGCACATATATAAATATATATATCTGCTATCTACTGGCATTATATATATATATATATATATGTATATCCATACACACACTCACTAATATATACTGATATTATATAGACAGATAGATTTTCTATCTACTGGTATTATATATGTATTATATATATATGGCAAAAATAATGTTTATACAGTGTTCTAAACAATAATGCCTCATTAAACAGTCACCCAAACGTTTATTTACTATCTACTGGTATAATATATTGCAAGTATATCAAGGTTACACACTTCCATATTCTAAGGCTTCTAACATTTGGTTATTTCCTACCCAATAATTAGAAGACTTTTTGACCAAAAAGTAGAAATTATCAAAAATTCAGCAGAACAATGCTAAATAGTGATAAAGAAAGTCTCCCTGTTAGCATAATGACCTCCAATTCCATGCATGCTGTTGCAAATGACAGGGTCTCATTCTTTTTTCTCACTGAATAGTACACCATTATATTCATGCACCACATTTTCTTTATCCATTTATCTGCTGATGGACACTTAGGTTGCTTCCAAATTTTGGCTACTGTGAACAGTGTTGACAAGTTAGAAATGCAACCACATTTGTCTAAATTGTCTTCATAAAATTTTTAAATTCATATTTTATAATAATTGTAGACTATAATAATTGTTATTTATAAATCAACTTTATATATTATAAGTTAATTTCAGCAAATTTATCATAAAGTTGTGAGGACTTATTTTATGTGGCAACTTGACTGAGTATTTGGCGTAACACCAGTCTAGATGCTCTTGTGAAGGTACTTTTTAGGTGAGATTAAGATTTAAATCAGTAGACATTGAGTAAACTTGGTTGCTCTGCAGAATGTGTGTGGGCCTCATCTAATCAGTTGAAGGCATTGATAGAAAAGACTGATCCCCTCTGCGCCTCCAAGAACAGGGAATTCCTCCTCCAGGATGGTCTTCAAAGTGAAGCTGCGACATCAACTCTTCCCTGGGTATCAATCCTGCACGTCTACCCTGCACCCTTTGAACTTGCCAGCCCTCCACAATCAAGAGAGTCAATTACTTAAATAAATCTTCCTCCCTTTCCTTCTGTCTTTCTCTCTCTCTCTCTTTCCCTACTCCCTATTGGTTCTATTTCTCTGGACAACTGTGAATAATACAGTGCTTAAAAGTTAAGCCATTAGTATGAACTTATTACATCCATGAAAGGGATTCCAGCAAAAAATTTCTAGATTGGCAATGCTATTTTCCATAACTGACACTGAAAATAACAAACACATCCAATATGTCCAGACCTATATCCCTAATGACAATGTGATATAGTGATGTCACAGGTGATTTTGCACTTTTTCATTGCATTTTATTCTCTGCATATGTCCTTGAGTACAGATTATGAAATATAACTAAGCAACTTCCTTAAATAACGAAAGGCTACTTAAAAGCAAAGAGAATTTCAACTTATTGTGTTTCTTCTTCCCATAAGGTGAAGCTGGCCCCAGGCATCTTATAATATGTATCAAACAACAAACTTCTTTATCAGTGGAAGGTACTAAATTTCACAGTCTCTCAAAGCTTCAAAAGAAAGAAAAAAGAAGGAGAGACGCCAAAGTTAGATATGAAATTCTTGAAAAAAATCTATTTCATAAGAGTTGAAAAAGTTAGTCTTGCATTCAAAGAGGTCACACACTTATCAAACCTACCGTAAGTTTAAATGACAACATGTCAAACAATCATGAATTCTATTGAAACATTTATTTTGAAGCATTACATCCAAAAAGCCCAATAGTATCTTAAGATAATTAGTTGTTAATTGCTCGACAATAAGCTTTTCAATAACAACAATAACAATAACTATTAATATTTTCTTTAACATATAACTTACCAAGGCTTGGGAATATCCAATATTCATCCTTCCCTTTTAAATGTTTGATGTGGTAGATTTGGGTAAATGTATTCAGTTACAAAATGGCAACCACAGTGTGGATAGAGAACATCTCTTGCCCTATAAAGCTCACTCATGTCCTTTTGCAGAAAGCACGCCTTCCACACAAAGCCTCTGACAACTATTGATCTGTTTTCTGTCTCTGTATCTATATCTAAGAAGATATCTATATCTTCTTCTGTGTGAATTTATAGATAGCTGGATAGCTGATAGATAGATATAGATGTGGCTTTAGTAAAGGTAAAACATATATATATATATATATATATATATATATATTTGTAACATTTATCTATCCCTATGTATCTATAACTTAGAGTCATATCTGTATCAATGTATCTGTATTGAAGCCATATCTTTATCTCTCTATATTATAGATAATCTAGATATATCTATATAGATTCACAAGCGATATCTATATTTTCTTTGCAAGAATGTTGCAGAAATAGAATTATTGATAAAGAGACTTGATCAAACTTTCAAATATAATGTTTTCTTTGTATCTAGCTTCTCTCACTGAGCACAATTCTTTTAAAATTCAGCCATACTATTGTGAAATTCAGCCATCAATAGTCTGCTTTTTGTTATTACAGAGGATTCCATTGTGTAGATAGACCTTAATGGTTTTTCTATCCCCTAATTGGTGGGGTGTTGGTTTCTTTCCATCCATTTGGGTGTTTTACATGAAGCCTTTTATAAATAGCCGTATACATGCTGCAGTGTGGACTTACTTTCTTTTATCTTGAGTAAATGTCTAATAGTGAAACTGCAAGGAATAAATAAGGTGTGTGTTTGACTTTTAAAGAAATTGTTTTCTACAACAGTCCTTCCCAAAACACTCTCATCAATCAGGTCTGAGAGTGTTTTGTACCCCAGATCCATCAAAACCTTTGCATGTGTCTTTTGAACTTTAAATTTGAACTATGCCATGGAGCTGATAGTATTCCATGCTAGGGTGCAGAGCCTATTTTTATATACTTTTAATTTACTCTTATTTAACTTGTATGAGTGTGTTTTGATGGGGTTCTGCAACAATCAGAATCAGAAAAAGAAAAGTCACACAGGATATCTATATCTATACATCATATTGATCTATCTATCTATCTATTCAACTAACTATATTAAGGCCCTATCTGTGTCTACACATCTATGTTAAAACTACATATATAAATATATTTGTTTATATATGGATACATTTGTATATGTGTCTGTGTACATATACAATCTGTATATATAAATATATATATATCTGTTTAACATATATATAGCTATAGAGATTGTGTATATATGCACAGATATAATTTATATATACACATATATACATACGTATACACACAGATACACACACACACACACAGATTCACACAGGACATCTGTATCTTCTCCTGTGTAAATGTAGAGATAGATGATACATAGTTATAGATACGGTTTGAATAAAGCTAAAACATATGTCATGACAAGAGAAAAAAATTCCCCTGCAAACACAGAAAAGTAGCCTGGAAATAGAATTGCCTGAAAATATCCAGGCACAATCTACACCCTCCTCCACTCAACTGCGTGGAACAAGTCATTTTTTTCTCTGTTCTCTTTTTATCTTTGGACTTCAAAAGTTGATCAATTATGTGTCTATGTTATCTTTAATCCTTTTTGGGATTCACTGTGTTTCTTGAATCATTAATGCATATCTTTCACAAAAATCCAGAAGTTTATTGTCATTTCTGCTCCATTGCGTGAATCTTCAATTAAACTTTTTGATATTTCAATATGTGTTCCTGAGGCTCTGTTTGTTTATTTTATAGGGAGCCACGGTGGCTCATGCCAGTTTTCCTGGCCCTTGAGGAGGCAAGGCTATGTGTTCGAGGCCAGCCTGGGCAATTAAAGAAAAAAGAAAGCCTCTCATTTATTTATTTATTTATTTTGAAACAGGCCTCACTCTGTCACTAAGCCTGGTTTGCACTGGCATGATCTTGGCTCACTGCAACCTCCAACTCCCATGTTCAAGTGATTCTTGTGTCTCAGCCTCCCAATTAACTGGAACTACAGGCAAACATCACCACCCCTGGCTAATTTTTGTATCTTTAGTAGAGACAGAGTTTTGCCACATTGGACAGGCTGGTCTTGAACTCCTGTCCTCAAGTGATCTGCCTGCCTCAGCCTCCCAAACTGTTGGGATTTCAGGTATGAGCCACCACACCCAGTTTATTTATTTTTTCAGCCATTACTTTCTCTTTCTCTCTTACTTTATTGTTCAGATGAAAGATTTCTGTCAATTGAACTTTATTAACTCAAACTGTTAAGACTATCCAGGTACTTTTTAAATCATATATAATATTTTGTATATTTTGGTTATAAATTTATTTGTTGAAGTTATCTTTCATTTCATTTGTTATACACACATTTCTTTTTAACTTCACATCCTTAATCACAAACATGAGTGCTACATAAACAATCCTGTCTGCAAATTTAACATCTGAGTATCTCAAGGTCAGTCAGCATTGCTGGTTTTTGTATTTGGTTTTGTTTTTTCTTCAGTATGGGCCCACTTCTCCGCTTCTTGGTATATCTAGTCATTTTAGATTATATTCTGGGCATTACATGTTTAGCTTTCTTTTTTGTGTGTGCAAAGGACAAAAGAGTAAAAGGTTTAGACTTGATTGGCTTCATATCATCTGCTACACATTCTTTGTTTATTTTTTGTTTTGTTTGCAGCTTTTTGCAAGTCTAAAAGCTAAGAGCCATGCACAAAAAAAATCAGGCCTGGGTGTGAACTATCATTTGTTGTGCTCCAAGACTTATATTCTTTACGTTATTCTAAATAATATATATATTTTAAATTTTTAACTGGCAGTTAATTTTCAGTCTCTTTCTTTCTGTATTTGGCAGTTGGAATCTAGTTTTTTTTCTTTTAGCCCTTACTAGTTCTTACACATGCATTGCTCAGGTCACCCAGGAATAAAACTTGAGTTTAGGCACAGAATGTGATGCTTCTCTTTTCCAGCTTTCTCCTCCTGGGAACTTTTACCTTCCTAGTTGAGCCACTGTGGTTGACCAAATCCCCCTGTTTTCGTTCCTCAAGGCAGTACATATAAAGATTTCTGTATAGCTTTCCTTGCTGCATGGTGCCAACTGGGATAGTCCCTCCTGGTCAAATCTTGCAAAAATGAGGAACAAACTCAGAACTATTATCATCTCAAAGTGCTATTTGGAAAACTTCAACATTTTTAAAGTGATATTTACTTTATTAGTTGCAGTGTCCAGTTACACACACTGATCAATAAGGAAAGTCATTGACTCATAGAGACTGACACTGAACGCCTGAAAGGATGAATAGACCAATCTTCTACCAAAAGATGAAATTCCTCCTGTAACATTTTTAAGAAAATAATTTCAGATTTTATTTTAGAGTCAGTGAGTACCTGTGCAGGTTTGTTCCATGCATATATTGCATGATGCTGGTGTTTAGGCTATGGATCCTGTCACCCAGGCAGTGAGCATTGTACTCAATAGTTAATGTTTCAGCCATTGCCCCCTTCCCTTTTCCTCCTTCTAGCAGTCTCCCTTTTCTATTGTTGCCATCTTTATGTCCATGAGTAATTAACATTTAGCTCCCACTTATAAGCAATAACATGTGGTATTTGATTTTCTGTTCCTGTGTTAATTTTCTTAGGAAAATGCCATCCAGCTGCATCTTTGTTGCTGCAGAAGACATGATCTCATTATTTTTGATGACTGCATAGTATTCCACAGTGTATATGTGCCAGATTTTCTTTATCCAGGCCACTGTTGATGGACAGCTAGGTTGACTCCATGTCTTTGCTATTATGAATAGTGCTGCAACAAACATATGAGTACATTTGTCTTTTTTGTAGAACAATTTATTTCCTTTGGATATATACCCAGTAATGGGATTGCTGGGTCAAATGCTAGTTCTGTTTTAAGTTCTTGGAGAAATGTCCAAACTGCTTTTCACAATGTCTGAACTAATTTCCATTCCCACCAATAGTATGTAAGTGTTCCTTTTTCTCCATAGCCTTGCCAGAGTCTGTTGTTTTTTGACCTTTTAAGCGTAGCCATCTGACTAGTGGGAGATGGTATTTCACTGTGGTTTTGATTTGCATTTCTTCAATGATGTTGAAAAACCTCAACCTTTTAAAAAATGTAACCCCATATATTCATAACATATAGTTACTTCCCAAATGCTATTGACTAATAGAGGATTAATGTATCAGTCATGGTACTCTAGAGGGACAGGACTAATAGGATAGATGTATATGTGAAAGGGAGTTTATTAAGGAGTATTGAGTCACACGTTCACAAGATGAAGTGCCACAATAGGCAGTCTGCAAGCTGAGGAGCAAGGAAGCCAGTCCGAGTCCCCAAATCTCAAAAGTAAGAAAGCTGACAGTGCAGCCTTCAGTCTGTGGCTGAAGGCCTGAGAGCCCCTGACAAACCATTGGTATAAGTCCAAGAGTCCGAAAGCTGAAGAACTTGTAGTCTGATGTTTGAGGGCAGGAAGCACAAAGCATTGGAGGAAGATGGGGACCAGAAGACTCAGCCAGTTTAGTCCTTCCATGTTCTTCTGCCCTCTTTATTCTAGCCTCACGAGCAGCTGATTAGATGGTGCCCACCCAAGTTGAGGGTGGGTCTTCCTCTCCCAGTCCACTAACTTAAATATTAATCTCCTTCGGCAACACCCTCACAGACACACCCAAGAACAGTACTTTGCATCCTTCACTCCAATCAAGTTGACACTCAATATTAACCATCACAGTTAACACACTATGGTATATGACCATTTCTGGTTGATCACCATTTTTTTGGTAAATAATATTTATGGAAACATAACCATGTACATTCATTTGCATCTTGCCTGTAGTTGCTTTTGCATGACTGCAGCACAGTTGTGTGTAGCTGCAACAGAGACAGCACAGCTTGCAACATTTAAAATACTATGTGCCCCTTTACAAGAGAAAAAAGTTGACCCCTGCTACATATTAAAATAGCTTATCGATTTTCATAATACACTGAGAAATTAGATCCAATTTATAAATGTTTGACTTAGAATTCCACATTTTATTATGTAATTTGAATGCTAAGTATAGATCCATGTATTCTATGCACTACTTTTATGTCTTAGCATGTAATCAGAGGCCAAAATTTAAAGATGACACTGTGGTGAGTAATATAGTTGAAAATCCAGTTGATCTAAAAGAAAAGGAACAAATATATTCATAGAAGTGAATGTGAAGATTCTATTTTCAAAATGTTGAAATTTAGGGCTGTTTCCTATTGCCTGGTCTATTTTTGAAGCCAGTGAAATATCTCTCTGGTTCCCTATTAGTTATTACACAGAACTTAAGGTAGGCTCTTTTATACGAAAAAAAAAAAAGCTTGTCCTGTTATTCTACGTAAGTCCTACTGTTAAGAAAAAGAATGTTTGTGTTAATGTACTTTCTTGGGATTAATAATTAGCCATGCTTGTAATGATTCCTATACTCTTTATCGGGTTCAGTCAATTTTAAAATCCTATTGTACTTTTGACAACTGTGTTGTATTAATTTTCTATCACTGCAGAACAAATTTTCCCCAAATGCAGCAACTGAATCGCCAAACAGCTATTGTCTCACAGTGTGTGGGGGTTGTGAATCTTGGAGTCATTTCATGGGGTGGTTTGTGGCCTTGGATCCCACATTAAGCTCTCAGTTATGGCTGAAGCCATCGGAAACCTGTACTGGGGTTGAAATTCGGCTACCACCTCCAGTCACAAGGCTGTTCCTACAGAAGAGGCCTCAGTTTCCAATCATATGAGCTGGCTTAAGTTACCAATCAAATGGGCTGCTCAGGATATGGTAACTGACTTCCACAGAGGGAGTGCTGATGGGAGGAGAGAAAGGTTGGGGAAAGAGAGAGGGATAGAGAGACAGAGGCACAGAGACAGAAATAGAAGAGAAGAAAAAGTGGGGAAGAAAGAGAGAGTGACAGAGGTAGGTAGGAAAAGGGAGAGAGATACAGAGGGAGACAGGTAGGGGAAAGAGACCCACAGATAGAGACAGACAGAGAGAGAGGGAGAGAGAAAAAAGAAGAGAGCAACACAGATAGAGACAGAATGGTGCAGGGAGAGGGAGGAGATGGAGAGAGAGGCAGAGAGATGGAAAAACAGAGAGAGGCTGACAAAGAGAAAGAAAGAAAGATGGGAGGGAGACATACAAGGAGAGAGAGGGGTAAGAGAGAGACAGAGAGATGGAGAAAGAGAGGGAAAGTGACAGAGAAAGGGGGAGACAGAGAGAAAGAGAGGAGGGAGAGAGGGAGAGGAGAGAAAGGGAAAGAGAGAGGAGAGACAGGCAGAGAAAGAAAGAGAAAGAGAGGGAAAGAGACAGACACAGAGAGAGAAAAACACAAACAGAAAGAGACACACATACAGAGAAGAGAACAATTTCAAGGTGTTTTACAATCCATTTTCAGAAATGTCAGCCACCACATCACCTCTACCTTATTCTAGCACAGTCAGGGAGGGCTGCTGTAGAGAAGGGCATGGCAAATGGCACCACGAGACAGAAGTCCTTGGGAGCCCACCTGGAGGCATGGGCTCACACAGGTGCAACTTCATTTTCTAAAACTGTTAGAGGCTAAGGGCATTAGGAAGTAACTTAGTTTTCTTCTCCTTCAATGATGCCAACTGCAACTGCAGTCACAGGACAGCCGTTGTATGCTAGTGTGTTCCAATTTCCACATAAGAGATAAAATGTCTTGCAAACTCAGCTCCCAAAGGGTGAGCACATAAGTGATGGTTTTTACTACCATTCCGTAGAATTTCTATGAAGAGAATTAAATATGTAAACTGGAGAAATCAAAAATAAGGTCAATGGTATAAAGGACTAATTTGACAAGTGAATGCTTGTGGTTGGGAAACCTCATTTTATTACCATTTGTCAGGGTTTTAGATCAATTTGAAAATTAATGATTTTAAACACTTGCCAGATTTGGGTCCTGCAATAGAGGATTATAACAGAAATGGCCAAGAATCATTCTCTTACTATGAATTAGTATCATATTTATTTAATAATAGGAATAAAGCAACAAGAAACACAAAGTGGCAATTGACAATACACCAAGATTTTAAAGTCTGTAACTAATGTTCAATATTGTCCTGTTTTGTATACGCATAAACATGTACCTCACAATGGGGGTTGAAGTCATAAAATAACGTAATGAATATAAATTTGACATTATTTCTACCATCCATCTTCACTTTTTGGGGAGAAGATGACTCCACTAAAGTTAGTATTTGCTTAACTTTCAAAGTTCTGTTTTCTTTCCTTTTTTTTTTGTCTTGCATGTTTTCATACATAACACTCTAATTTGTTTTTTTCTGCCAAGAGGTTCAGAGAAACTACAGGATTACAGCTGTAATATTCCGTGTTGAGGCAGTGAAATTTCAACACTATAGTGGACACAATCAAATGATTTAATAAAATGTAGCCTGATAGTTATGAGACAATGTTTTCAAATTATTATTTTTTAAATTATATCACCTAATAAAAGGTATCAAGGGCCATAGCTATATGTATATGTCCTCCAAAACATTTCATTAATTTACTAACTACAGGTTACATTTTTCTTCTCTGTAATCTGAAAATATTTTATGTAAAATTTATTGAAAACAGGCCAATGATTTCAACATTTGGCACAAAAATAAGGGAATTGTTAAAATAATGTTTCCTTCTTAGTAACTTACATTTGCCAGCCTTGAAAATATACCTAACATATCTAGAAGTTGTTTCTTGAGAAGTCTGTGAATATGACAACACACATTCATACCTTTTATTTTATATCTTGTCAAAAATTAATAGTATTCATCCATCTCTTAACCTGTCACTTCTTTCTAGTATGACTTCAGTTTTGCTGGGAACTTTTATAACAGGTAAGCAAGTGGTAACATCTTCCTTTATTCACTTTTTAACACCAATTTCAACTAAGCCACTCAAATAAACAAAGGCTTTTATTTGGAAGAATTGCTGTGGAAACACTAAACAATAGTATCCTTTAACTATCTCATAAAAATGGTGAGGTTTTCAATATCAAATAAACTGTTTTCGATATATTGTATCCATATGAACACAACGGCAAATGGAGGTTTTTGTTTTGTTTTGGTTTGGTTTGGTTTGGTTTTGGTAGAGAATTGAAATTGGTGGGTGGAATTGTTCAAAGACACAAAGTCAAGGTAAACTTGGCACAAGAGGTGTGTAATAAAAGTGGCCACATGATGTATTTTTTCAAGTGCTTAGCTTCTTATGAATATTGTTCTAGGTATTGTTAGAAAAATGAAAAGGGAAAACCATAAGCTGTTTTCCTTTCCCGTAAATATTTGCTATCGATCTAGGAATAAGTTAGTATTTGTTTTCGTTAAACAGCCAGAGAGTAAATAGTTATGAAGTTGTGGACAGATGCAATGCCTTCCGCTTGGCAACCCACTGCTTTTTCTAAAGGACTAGCTAGTAGTTTTGTTTGGTTTATTTGTTTGTTTTACGTTTTACATGTTAAAATGTCCAAACCACTCTTAGCTCACAGCCAAATTTCCCTCTCTGGCTGTTAACAAGTGCTGTTCTAGGAGGAACAATGCATACACACAAGAAAATGAGACTGAAGCTGAAATAAAGCTATAATAAAGCTGCTTACCATAAATGGATATCCTTCATCCACAATTTGAGTTGGAATTATTTGTATTCCAGTATCACAATAGAGAAAGGAAAAACAAAGAAGAGGACAGAAGAAGGGCTTCCTTTCTCTTTTAATTTATAGAAGGTTTCCTGCAAGCTCTTATCTGGTATTTTCCTTTCACTCCTTTGCAACAACTAAGCCCCATGACCTCGGGTCTAGCAGCAATGCAGATTGGAGGCTGTCTCATTTTGAACTGCTGTGTTTGAACTGTCCAGTTGAGAAATCTGTTTTTGTTTTGTTTTGTTTTGTTTTGTTTTCAGATTGCAGAATCAGTGTCCATTTGACACACAAAGCCTCGACTGAGAAATCACGATTTGGATGTTTATAATCGACTCTCACATCCAAATTTCAATTTGTTTGATAATAAGTTTCTAATAACGGAGTGTCACATTTCTAATAAGTTCTTGCCACTTTTTTGGCAGAGGAAGACTGTGTTCAGCAGGTGATATTTGACAGTGGATGCTCATTTGATATCCTTTGGTTTGTGGGGTTTATTTTTTATGTTTTGGTCTTAGATTTCCTTTTTCTCTCAGCTGGACAGAATTTTCAAAGAGTCTTTTATTCCTATTACCACCTTTTCTTGGTGTTATCTCTTTCCGCTTCTTCACTGGCCTTATCTTTTCTTTGCAAGCTTGAACAAGCAAAATGCAATATGCTTTTCTTTCCAATCCTTGAGTTCACTACTATCTATCGTAAGCTATCATTTAAGCTATCTTTCTTTGAACGAGATTTGAGCTTTGGTGGGGGTGTGGGGGAGAAAGTCTATCTTGTATCTTTGCTGTTATTTAATTGCAACAAACTCTCTTAATTTTCATAACCTCTCAAACCATCTCATCTGCACTTATTGTACAATAAGCAAGCTGTGCCAGATGGAAACAAGGTCCTAGAGGATCATTTTTTAATGACTATTATGTATTCTATACTGTACTCTTTAACCAAATTTTACATAAAGACTGAGGTTTATTCCATGAATTCAGTTAATGTTAATTTTATTTCTTTAAGTACTAAATGGATGAGGGAAGATAAATGTTACATCTTACTTTTAATTCCAAAAAGGCTCTAAAACCTATTATTATAGTTATTATTGTTTACCAAATCTGCTATCTGGACTTCTGTTGTTCAATAATAGCAATGAAAATGAAGGCTAGAATTGGAAGATCGATGCAGAAAATTCCCTTGTGAGTTTATGTTTCAATTACTAGATTTCTTTAACCCATTTATGTTTTGGAAAGAATTGCAAAAATCATAACCACTTATAATTTTATGTTTCTGTTTCTCATCTTGTTGATCAAATCCAGACTGAAGCAATTTCTTTGAAACTGTCAATCCTCTTGACATTTTGTTGGAATATTTTCTAATTCCCTTTTTATATCATTTGCCAATCAGGTTTAATTTATAAAAGCCATTTAGTTCAACATAAAAAGAACTCTTTCATCTGAACGGCATGCCAACCTAACATTTTCCTCTCTCTCTCTCTTTCTCTCTCTCCTCTTTTTTCATCTGGAGTTTAAAGAGAAAAATTGAGCATGATTTCTATTTATATATATATATATATATATACCACCCAACACACAGACATTGGCCATTCAGCCAAGGAAAAACGAGATGAAAACTATGGGGTCAGAGATGTAATAAGATAGGAGATAATTTCTTTTCTCATTTATAAAATGGGGTTTTAGCAATATTTATCTGTCTGATAGGACCTGAATTTCTGCCCAATTTTGTTCTTCATCCACTCAAGATTAATTTATCCTTGTTACATCACAGTAAAGCTAGAATCCAGGGTCTCAGGGAAATTATGGCATCTCTTTTCCCATATCAGAGGAAATAGGATTTGCCTGCTATGTGGTTCATTAAACTGAGAATGTTTATAAAATCCCTTGGTTTTCAAGTCTGCCTGATTTTTCAAATAACCACTGGACTTTCTAGGAGAGAGAAACAAAGCTGTCCTTCTGGGTTCAGTGTGGACCTGCTTGGAGAAAGGTAAGTGAGTTGGTATCTTCAAGAATTCTGGGCAGGCTGACTTCATCATCACCATCATCATCATCATCATCATTATCTTTGGGCATACATAAATGCTGAACTGTGGTCTTTAGGAATTAACAATACTTATTTTTATTTATGACTAATTTGAATACAACAATATGCAAGTTTAAAATTCACATTTAAAAATATAATATTTGATAGATTCTGAGAAATATATATATACACACATCTAAAAATCATCACAGCCAAAGTATAGGCCATTCCCATCACTCAAAAATATTGTATGGGTCCAGTGTAGTGGTTCACACCTGTAATCTCAGCACTTTGGGAGGCTGACTCAGGAGGATCATTTGAGCCCACAAGGTTAACACCAGCCTGAACAATAAATTGAGACTCCAACTCTACACAAAATAAAAAGGTTAGCCATGCATAGTGGCACACACCTGTAGTCCCAGCTATTTGGGAGGCTGAAGTGGGGAAATTGCTTGATCCCAGGAGATCGAGGCTGCAGTGAGCCATGATCACAACACTACACTATAGCTTGGGTGACAGAGCAAGACTCTATCCCAAAAATAAATGAATAAACAAATATATCGTATATGTCCCATGGCTGTTGATTACCACCACTCCCTCCAAGTCTACAAAAATTCCTGAGTCCCAAGTCACTAGTTTTTTGTTTGTCAAGGATCTCATATTCATGGAATGAATCATTCTCTTCTGACTGCATGGTTAGGCATGTTTTTGGGTGTGATCCATCTTGGCATGGATCTGAGTAGTTCGTTCTTTTTATCATTGAAGAGGATTTCTTCTTATGGATATAGTTACTAGTTGATGGATATTTGGATTTTTTTTCCAGTTTCTGCTTAATATGGCTTCAACTGACCTGAACATTCACTTGCTGGTCTTTGAGTAGAAGTATCCTTTTATTTATCTTGGATAAATAAATAGAAAAGGCATTGCAGTGTGATATGTCAAGTGTATACTGAACTTTACTGAAAAAGCTCAAAATTTTTCCCAAAGTGTCTTGCTAATATGACATTTACAAATTGCATGTTTGAGTACTAATTGTTCCACACTATCACCAACACTTAATATGGTCAGTCTTTTCAATTTTAGCCACTCCAATACATGTGTAGTGGTCACTCATTGTTTTAATTTGTTCTTCTTAAAAGCTAATGATATTGATTATGCTTCATGTGGGTGTCGGTCATTTGAACATTTTCTTGGATAAAGTGTCTGGTTATATCATTTAGCCATTTCATTTATTTTAGTTGTTTTGCTTTTCTTCTTATTATTTGTAAGAGTTTTTAAAAATATATATATATTCTGGCCAAAAAAAAAAGAAGTCTTTGTCACTTTATCTGTCATTTACATTGGAAGCTTCTTCTCCAGTTTGTGGGTTAACTTACCATATACTTAACAGTACCTTTTAAATCTTTTTTTCTAAATTTTAATGAAATACAATGTATTATTATTTCCCTTTGTGGTCCATCTTTTTTGTGTCTCACTTAGGAGATATTTTCCTCACCAAAGGTCACAAATAAGTTTTCTTATGAGAAATGATCATTTTCTATAGCAAAGTTATAGTTTTGGCTCTTATACTGAAATGTTGCCATGTGTCTTTTCTGCTTCAATTATTTTTAGCCAGCAATTCTTACTATTACCATGTAAATTTTTACTTTTATTCTGTTTATACATGGACTTACACTTGCAAATTACTGAGTGCAACCTTATATTTCTACTGAACTCCACTTAAACAAAATAGATGTTTATTATTATACATAGCTGAATTCTAGTTACTAATGTTTTGTTAAGGATTTTTGCACCTATGTTCACTAGGGACATGAAGCTATAGTTTTATTATAATCTTTATAATTATTATACTAGCCTCTTAAAATGAGTTGGAAAATCTTTGTTTATCTTTTCTTTCCAGTTGATTTGCATGTGCACAGTATTATTTTCTCCATTTTTTTTTTAAGTTTCACCCAGTAAGCAATCTCTTCCTAAAAATTTCTTTGGGGTACAGTTTTTACTGCAAATTACATTAGTTGAATGCACATAGGGTTATATAAGCTATCTTTTATTTCTTCCTGTGTGAGTTTTGTCAATGCCCCCTGTTTTTTTCATGTCTTTTTTCCTTAACTAGAATAGTTAGAAATTTATCCACTTTACTGAACTTCAAAAAAAACCTGTCTTTTGGTTTAATTGGCTTTCTCTATTGTTTAATTGTTTTGTCTCTCACTGATTTCTGTTCTTACCTTTATAATTTCTTTCCTTCCCTTTATTTTGAGATTAACTTTCCCTCATTTCCTTGACTTTTGAAGTAGAAGCTTAGATCCTTTATTTGAGACCTTTCCTCTTTTTTAAGTATTTGGTGATGTATTTTTTTCTATTTATGCACACTACAAATTTGTTCATTTTCATTTAATTCAAAATAGATCTTAAAGCACAAATTCCATCCAAGTGCAAAAATCTTTATGAGAACAATAAATAGAAAGAGAAAAACTCAAATAAAATAATTAAAGAATAAAATCTTAAAAAGAAAAAAAAGTTAAAACTTTGGTGATTTTCTGCAAAGCATTAGTTCCAATTCTTTTTATTTATTTTTATGGCTACATATGACCCAGCAATACCATTGCCTGATATACACCCAAAAGAAAGCAAATCAGTGACTGAAGAGATAGCTGCACTCTCATGTTTGTTGCAGCACTGTTCACAATAGCCAAGATTTGGAAGCAATCTCAATGTCTATCAATAGATGAATGAAAAGGGAAAATATGGTACTTATACACATTGGAGTACTATTCTGACATAAAGGAGAATGAGATCTTGCCGTTTGCAACAACATGAATGGAACTGGAGGTCATTATGTTAAGTGAAATAAGCCAGGCACAGAAACAAACTTCACATGTTCTCACTTATTTGTGAAAGCTAAAAATTAAAACAATGGAACTCATGGACACAGAGAGTAGAAGGATGGTTAGCAGAGGCTGGGAAGGGTAATGGGGCAGTGAGAAAGTGGAGATGGTTAATAGATACAAAAAAAGAGTTAGAAGGAATGAATAAGATCTACTATTTGATAACACAACAGGATGACCACAGTAGCTCCAATTCTTGTGTAAGAAAATGGCAACTGATGAGGACTCTGCAGTCATTAGAGGAAGCAGACCCAGATCAAATTGATGTCACATTTCTACTGACTGTTCATTAACCAACTCCTACCAAGAGTCTGAAAATGTCTGCCAATCCCAGATTCTCACATAGTATTTTTGTTGTTGATCATCAAGGAACAGTAAGGTAAATTATATATTGGAGTTTCAAGATAAAAAACTCTATTTGAGGTTTTACGCAAACAAAAGAAAGATTTCTCCACTGGGTTTCTTTCTGTTTCATTTACTCCCTACAGTTCAGTACAGATTAATGGGCTCAGAGACGGATTGTAGTAATTACTCTATCCTGTTGCTCTGGTCTGTTATGCAAACAAATGTGCTGGCTGGAACAACAGAGATCTCAGACCAGTTTGACACTACATACATTGCCTTGTTTCCTAATTTATAATATCCTGTGTACAAGACCCATCTCTAAGGCTGACACCAGAGCACTTTCTGCAGGTGTTTTTAGGCTATGTTCTTTATCTTCATTTATTCCCAAGTTGGTTGTTTTTTTTTTTTTAACTTTAACTTGAGATTTTCATTGAAAGGCATAACTAGATTGTTAATTTTAGTTCAGTGAACACTTTGCCTAAGCATTTACACTGAGTCAGTACCCTTTTATGGAAGGCGGGAAGGTATTTTAAGTTAGAATTGTAGACATTTTAATGAATTTATCAACCTACGCACAATTTCTTCAATCTTGCCATACTCTCAGTGTTGCAGTAATGATATTTCAGATATGGATTTCTGAAGGCATGTACATCATACTTGCTACAGTGATAAGAAAGTGGTCATTGTCATTGATGCCACACAATTGCCATGGAATTCACTTTCAAATTGTTTTAAAGTGCCTATGAATTCTTAGATCATTTTTAATGGGTTATCGTTCATATATTTAAGTGAACTTTAACTCGACTTGGCTCCAACAGCAATTCATAATGGGAAGAAATTGATTATATCAAATACATCTCTACATCAAACTGTCACTCATATTTTCAGACTTCCTTCTTCTCTATAGAGGGTGTGGTATAAAATATTTATTTTAAAGGATACCAGTCATTTAATCGCTAGAAACCATGTTGCTAAAATTTTTGTGATTATATATCTTGTTAAAATCATATTTATGTGTGTTAAAATCCTCTTATGCATATTGAAATTTTTTTCCCATAGGTTTTTGGTAAACAGGTGGTATTTTGTTACATGACTAAGTTCTTTAGTGGTGATTTGTGAGATTTTGGTGCACCCATCACCTGAGCAGTATACACTGAACACAATTTGTAGCCTTTTATCATTCACCCCCTTCCCACCTTATCCCTTCACATCTCCAAAGTCCATTGTATCACTCTTATGCCTTTGCATCCTTATAGCTTAGCTCCCACTTATGAGTGAGAAAATACAATGTTTGGTTTTCCATTCCTGAGTTACTTCACTTAGAGAAATAGTCTCCACTCCCATCCAGGTTGCTGTGAATGCCATTTATTTATTCTTTTTATGGCTCAGTAGTACTCCATTTTATATATACGCACAGTTTCTTTATCCACTCATTGATTGATGGGCATTTGGGCTGGTTCCACATTTTTGTGATTGCAAATTGTGCTGCTATAAATATTTATGTGCAAGTATCTTTTTCTTTTCATCTGAGTAGATACCCAGTAGTGGGATTGGTAGATCAAATGATAGTTCTACTTTTAGTTCTTTAAGGAATCTCCACACTGGATTCCACAGTGGTTGTACTAGTTTACATTCCCACCAGCAGTGTAGAAGTGTTCTCTTTTCACTGTATCAAAACAGACATCATGTTTTTTGATTTTTTGATTATGGCCGTTCTTGCAGGGCATGTTGAAATTTAAAAATGTAATATCTAAAAATTTTGTAGAGGAAAGATCCAGTAATTTCAATAAGTATATGCCCACAAGAAGTACAAACACATTTTAAAACCAATATACGTACATGATGTTTATAGAATTACTATTCACCATAGTGAAAGGAGAAAACAACCCAAATGCCCATCAACTGATGAATCAATGAATAAAATGTGGTCTTTCCATATAATGCGATTTTGTTCGACCATAAAAAAGAATAAAGCTCTGACACAGGTTACTACATGGCTAAACCTTGAGAATATCATGCTCTATGGAAAAAGTCAGTCACAAAATGCTACATGATTGTGCCACTGCATTCCAGCCAGGGTGACAGAGTGAGACCCTGCCTACAAAACAAAACAAAACAAAACAAAACCCTCCAAAAAACCAAGATAGGATGGTTACACATTATGATGAATGTATTAATTGCCACTAAAATATATACTTTAAAATGATTATAATTCTAAATTCTATGTTTTGTTAAATGCTATATGTTTTGTTAATTGTGTACCACAATTTTAAAATTGGACAGTAAAAAATGTATAAAACTGTTGTCAGGTACAGATAAATTTATCTATTAATAATCTTGGTTCCCACAGTGAAGCAGCAGTTCGGTTGAATCTAAAAACGTAAAGTATACTTTGTTCTGATTATATACTTAATAATGCAACTAATAACAAACGTGTTTCTTAAAGTGGTAATAATTATCTCTATAAGAAAAATGATAATCAGGGAAAAGAATTGGATGGGTGTGAAAAAAATACTCCTGCCAATTTGGGAGCCAAAAAATTAGCATCATGGATTTCCAAGGTCATAGACTTTTAAAGCGGGAAATTTGAGTTCTTATGACACCTCTGGTAATTCCTTTAACCCTCTTGATTCCTAGCGTCTTTCTTTATCAAATATGGACTACTTCATGCCCGGTATCAAAAGCTCTATGTATTGGCATCTACTTAGCATTAGATACTTTTATAATAGTATATCAGTTAAATTTCACACACACGCAAAGCTGTTGAAGCCTGTGTTCACTTTGTAACCATAAACTGATAACATATATATGAAAACTGTAAAATATATATTTTTACTATTTCAGTGGTTTTTGGGGTGATAACATATTATAGTTGGTTTTTCATTTCTGAGTTACTTTATTTAGAACAATTGCCTCCAGCTCCATCCAAGTTGCTGCAAAGGCCATTATTTGATTCCTCTTTATGGTTGAGTAGTGTTCCATTGTGTATATGTACCACATTTTCTTTAACCACTCCTTGATTAATGAACATTTAAGTTTGCTCCACGTTTTTGCAATTGTGAACTGACCTGCTATAAACACGCATGTGCATGTGTCTTTTTCCTATAATGACTTTTTCCTTTGGGTAGATACCCAGGAGTGGTATTGTCGGATTGATTGGTAGTTCTACTTTTAGTTCTTTAAGGAATCTCCATACTAACAACTGTAAAATGATTTAAAATGGCAATCAAATATAATTTCTATCATTTAAGTCAGGCTAAGATAAGCTATGATGGTTTTCTTTTCATCTTGAATGCACGTGAATACACATTCTAATAGTTTCACATTTTTAGTCATGTTTCAGTAAAAGCTTATGAATCCTTGTTTGTTTTCATGAAGGCATTGAATTCTCTTTTTTTTTTTTGCAGATGTGAATACAAAGCCTAGAGAATAACTCAGTAGAATGTTGGATAAATGGTTTAACTAGGAGACAGAAACATAGATTAAATGACCACTAATCTTTCAATAGCAGAAAGAATCTGTTTTTCTAAGTATTATATCTGTATTTTTATTAAAACAGATTACAAATATGGTTAAACAGTTCAAGGACATGATTTTTTCCAAACTATATCAGTAAATGTTTTTGAAAATTTAGGAGAAAAAATGATGTGAGTAAAGTTGGGGAACGAATTTGGAGATTTATAAATGGGTGGATATTAATCTTTCACTTAAAATATTGAAGTCTGGAGAACATTCTTTGTGGTTATAATTAGTACAGTCAAATTTTATTTTTAAAAAGTAGAAGAGGACTGAGTTTCTTAACTTTTTTTTTTTTTTTTTTTTTTTTTTTAGAATTTTATGCAATCCATTCCTTTCCACACCAGATGTTTTCCTGGCTCAGTTTTTATTTGATTTCCATCACCTATGCTTTCTTGAAAGCACCAGAGACTCACAAGCTGGCAATACTCCATTATGAACTAAAATTTGGTCTTCTGCCTGTGCTATCTGAATCCTGACGTCTCACTCAAAGGACAGTGCCTAGTCCAAGGTTTCTGAACTCAGCCAAAATACGTACTTATAAAGAATTGAAAATGTTCCAGCAACTCAGCTCAGAACAGTTGATGTGGAAAATATATTTATGGAGGAAAACTACAAAAAGCTCCCTGAAATGATATTGGTCTTACTACACTAAATTCTAATACAGCTACATTCTTTTACATCACTTGGGGAAGGGGAGGTCAATGCTGCATAAAAATATTGTCACTGTAGTCCGTTAAAATAGTTCCATAAAGATCTCCAATAAGTTTTAAAACTGTATGTTTCATGACCTCTACTAAGGTCATGACAATTTTGAACTGTATAGCAGGTGTAAATTTTGCTCTTTGATGTCAGGCATAAGCCATGAAGCATTGTTTTAATGTTCTTGAGCATACTTTGCTATGAATTTAAAGAAATTTGCCTTAAAAGGGGAAAATCTACATTCAGCCACAGATGTTGACAAAAGGAGCCTGAGAGGGAGAACATTTCAATGGCTTTGTCCCCATTCCTGCAAAGTGAAGAAGAGAGACGATGTAGGTTAAATGTAATGCTATGATCTAAATCAAGCTTGTTCAACCCTCAGTCCATGGGCTGCAAGTGGCCCAGGATAGCTTTGAATGCTGCCCAATACAAATTCATAAACTTTCTTAAAACATTATGAGATGTTTTTGTATTTGTTTTTAGATCATCAGTCATCCTTAGTGTTACTATATTTTATGTGTGGCCCAAGACAATGCTTACTCTCCCAGTGTTGCCTAGGAAGCCAAAAGATTGGACACCCTGAGTCTAAATGTTTATTTTCCTCAAAAATTCCTATAACAAAATCTAATCCCAAGGTGATAGAATTCGGATATGAGGTATTTGGGAGGTGATCAGGTCAGGAGGGTGGAGCCTCATGAATGGGATGTGTGTCCTTATAAAAGGGACCCCAGAGAGCTCCCTCGTCCCTTCCACCATGCAAGGACACAGCGAGAATATATCGTCTATGAACCAGGAAGCCCTCACCAGACACCAGATCTGCCATACGTTGATTTGGACTCAGCCTCCAGAACTGCGATCAATCAATATCTGCTGGTTATAAGTCACACAGTCTATGTGTGCTGTAGCAGCCTGAATGGACTAAGACCTGTAACCATGCTTCCTGAAAGTAGAACCAAAAATACATCTCTGTTCTGACTTACTGGACCTGTGTCTATGTACTATGGCCTGATAACCAGACCCACAGATTTGTAGGTCAACATCCAAGCACAGAAGTGGTATCTTTTTCAGCGTCAGTCATATGATAACAGGACATAGATGTGTAAGAATCAAGCCAGTTGCAGTTCCATCAGATTTAAAGGACTTTGTAATATAAAATACTTTTGTAATTTTCTTCTCTGAATTGGATTTTATCAAAAATATGTTGCATTACCTCAGACATTTCAGGATTAAACTTTCTATAAAGGATATTTATTTAAAGCAAATAAAAATCCTTGTGAAATATAAAACCCAAGAGAACCATATATAAATCACAAATCAGTTCATCAGAGAGAAATACTTAAATGTTGTGTGTTTTGTGTTTTAATGAAAATCCTTCTCTTATCTACTGGCTTGTGCCCTTAAATAGGAAAACAAAATCTTACACTTTTAAAATAATATGGAATAAACACTCCATGTGTAGAAACTGTTCTCACATTCTACCCTAATTAAAAGGGGGAATAGTGATGTTAAACTTTAATTTAAAATAATTCGAACACTTCTTTTGATGATCTGCTGAATATATCACTCATCATAAGCACATTTGTACTGATTTTCAAAATTTCTTGTACTGTGTTAATTTCATGGAGGCTGTAAGCATTTGGTATGATACAAAGATATTTAATGGTTCTTACGGATACTCCTAGCATCAGGTAAAAATCAGGAAGCACCTACACACACACACACACACACACACACACACACATTGACATTTTTTCATACCCTAGGAGATCATAAAGTCTAGATTTAATGTTGGAGAAAGAAATTCTCCTTTAACATTTGGTCTAATTCATATTTTCTCATTTATGAGAGATCAATTATCCCAGGGAATTGTCACCACGGTGTCTAACTACATCATGCTGAGTGCTATGTGCTCAAACGGTTCAAGAAAGCCCAAAAAATCACCACTGACTTTTCAAGTTTGAGATGCTTTCAGATATCCAGTGAGACCTGAGAGTGTTTAACCTTTTAGAAAAGCCAAGCATGGAGTCTAGGGAAGCTCTGGCTTGAAGATAGCAGCACAACGGCAGTTACTATGAGTCACAGTTGAACGCAAGATGAAAAAATGAGCCATCAGAGTGATAGGTAGAAGAGTTAGAAAGGAAGATGAAGATGTGAGATATAAAATAGGTGAAACCATTTAAAAAGTCGGAAAATCCCTATGCAGTGGCTATGCCTGCGAGGGTAAGATTGGAGGATCTCTTGAGGCCAGGACTTTAAGACCAGCCTCTGTAACATAGTGATACAAAACATTTTAAAAATTAGCTGGGTGTGGTGGTGCACAGCTGCAGTCCGAGCTACTCAGGAGGTTGATGGGGAGGACTGCTTGAGCCAAGCCCAAGAAGTCAAGGCTGCAGTGAGCTATGATGGCGCCACTGCACTCTGGCCTGGGCAACAGAGTAAGATTTCATTTCTAAAATGAAAAAAAAAGAAGAGGAGTCAGAGCTATCTCAGCAACATGAGAAGGTCCCATTTCTTACAAATAGGGAGCAAAGAAGAGGATTAAACTAAAAAAAAATGTGTGAACATATGCTGAATGCAGGTATGGCATGTGTTAATTACAGTGAATTGAATCAATAAACTGAGTGCCACCACGGTGTCTATCGCAACATGAAGTCCTAATTCCTAACAAGAAAGCATGTACAATTCAGGAGAGAAATCAAGGATAAAGACAGGTTGCAGAAAAAAAGGTGAAGGATAAGTAAAAAGTGAAGGTGAGTGAATGTAGCACGTGATTCAGGTGGATTTAAGAAATTTGTTGTTGTTGTCATTATACTTTGAGTTGTTTGGACTACTGATTCTGTTTGTAAAGGGAAGATATCACTAGGGGATATTTACACATAAAAGAGAAGAACAGAAACAAATGATGGAATAAGGATGAAAATAGAAAGAGCACACGGAGTGAAAAACCATGCTAAGGGAATGGCCAACCTAATTTCATCCAGTAGCTTTTTTTTTTTTTTGAGACAGAGTCTCACTGTTGCCCAGGCTGGAGTGCAATGATGCGATCTTGGCTCACTGCAACCTCTGCCTCCCAAACTCAATAGATTCTCTGCCTCAGCCTCCCGAGTAGCTGGGACTAAAAGCGCACACCACCATGCTTGGCTAATTTTTGCAAGTTTAGTAGACATAGGGTTTTACTATGTTGGCCAGGCTGGTCTTAAACTCCTGGCCAGCCTCCCAAAGTGCTGCAATTACAGGCATGAGCCACTGTGCCTGGCCTCATCCAACAGCTTTTATCAAATAATGAGTAGTAGAATTTATTTTGTCCTTTTACCTTGAGGTCAAATGAAAATTTTTTAATTTTTGTTTTTTTCTCAAGATAGAGTCTCTCTTTCTGTCACCCAAGCTAGAGTTCAGCAGAATGGTCATAGCACACTGCAGCCTCAACTTCTTGGGCTCAAGTGATCCTCCCACCTCAGCCTCCTGAGTAACTGGGACTACAGGTGCATGCCACCATACTGGGCTAATTTTTTTATTTTTAGTAGAAAAGGGGTCTCACTATATTCTCCAGACAAGAGATCCTCACACCTCAGCCTCTCAAGGTGCTGGAATTACAGGCATAAGCCTCCGTATCTGGCTGAAAATTCTTAAATGTCGTGACGGCAACATTGAATTCTCACTCTCAGCCTTTGCGAAATGACCCCATTTGTAGGATAGGGAGGCTGTGTCCAAATACTTCATTGGAATACAATTAACTTAAGAGGACTTTGTTAATTTAATTTATAAGAATCTTTAGAATTTCAGTTCTTGAAATCAATGCAGAAATGCAAATTACAGTGTAGAAAATTATCTAGCCATTATGCTAAATGATATAGCATTATATTGATGACCAGAGTTTTCTATAAGGATCAACAATAATTGTGTTTACTTAATCCTTCATTCCGAGCAAGAAGTTTCCTGCAATTTCAGTTTCTGTGGGGCAAAGAAAACAACATTTGCTGGTGGATTGAAAGAATCTGTCAGTTTAATGTATAGGGGAACTGATAATTGAGACCAAAATATTCAGGAACATATATGTAAGCTGACTCTCTTATATTATGCTGTATGTTAGTAACAAAGTTTATTTTGTGGAGAAATAATTCATCAGAAAATGTCTTGCTTTATAAACTAAGGTTTATCGATTATTTTAAAAGATAGATTGAAATGAATAAATTTTGGTGAGAATGACAAAAGATATAAAATAAGTGAAATGGTATAGCACAAATTAAAAAAATCATTGCCAATTTCATTGATGTCTATCTATACAAATTGGTATACTATGTATCCCTGTTCATATAAATTAAGTATAATTTGGTGGGTTTTTTTGTTTTGTTTTGTTTTGTTTTGTTTTGTTTTGTGTGTGTGTGTGTTTCATTGAGCTAGAGTCTCACTATGTAAGCCAGGCTGAAGTGCAGTGGCTCAGTCTCAGCTCACTGCAACCTCTGCCTCCCAGTTCAAGCTATTCTCCCGTCTCAGCCTCCTGAACAGCTGGGATACAGGCATGCACTACCATGCCTGGCTAATTTTTGTATTTTTAATAGAGACGAGGTTGCACTGTGTTTGCCAGGCTGGTCTCAAACTCCAGACCTCAAGTGATCTCGGCCTCCCAAAGTGCTGAAATTACAGCCGTAAATGAAGTATAGTTTGAACTGGCAACATCTACTCTTCTACCATTTTTTTTTTTTTTTGAGATGGAGTCTTGCTCTGCCACCCAGACTGGAGTGCAGTGGCACCATCTCAGATCACTGCAACCTCCGCATCCTGGGTTCAAGCAATTCTCCTCCCTCAGCCTCCTGAGTAGCTGCTACCCTTTTTTCTTTTCTTAGATGTATTCATCATTAAATGGATTAACACCAGTTTATTTTATATATGAAAGCAAGTAAAAATAAGAAGGGTTTCATGAACCTGGTAAATAAACTTCGAATAGTTTTCTTTTTAGTTGAGGCATTTTTTCTTTCTTCATGTCATTAGGGAAATTCTTGATTCAAAAGAAGAAATCTATTATCAAAGGTATTTCAACTATACCTTAAATTCTTTGGGCAACAGAGAGTTGAAGGAGACTGTATTAGTCGTTTTCATGCTGCTGATAAAGATATACCCGAGACTGGGAAGAAAAAGAGCTTTAATTGGACTTAAAGTTCCACATGGCTGGGGAGGCGAGAGGTGAAAGGCACTTCTTACATGGTGGCAGCAAGAGAAAATGAGGAAGAAGCAGAAGTGGAAACCTCTGATAAACCCATCAGATCTCATGAGACTTATTCACTACAACGAGAATAGCACTGAAAAGACGGGCTACGATGATTCAATTTTCTCCCCCTGGGTCCCTCCCACAACACATGGGAATTCTGGAAGATAAAATTGGAGTTGAGACTTCAGTGGGGACACAGCCAAATCATATCAGAGACCAAAAATTCTCCTTAAATTCACTTCCAATTTTAGTTTGGAATTCCAGGAAGATGGTGGGCTTGTGTTTTATTCTCTGATGTTGGAGGCTTAGTAGCTTCCTCATTATTATAGCCTGGGATACAGATGCCTTAACTTTCTGTGGCTAGTCAAAGATGTGTTCACCTTTGGAGCAAAAGCATTCTTCCTGAAATCAATGTAATCTCTTCAAAATCAAATCTTCAGGAAAATTATGCTTTACAGGTTTTATTGCCAAATTATTCTTCACCTAGTTCTCCAATTTATACATTCAATTGGCAGACTTGATTTTCTTTAGAGACCCAGTTTTGCTCTTTTGCCCAGGCTGGCATTCAGTGGTGTGATCATGGCTCACTGCAGCCTTCACTTCCCAGGCTCAAGTAATTCTCCTGCCTCAGTCCCCTGAGTAGCTGAGAATACAGGTGCATCCCACCACTGTTGGCCAATATTTTAATTTTTATTTTTAGTAAAGTAGTTTTATTTTTAGGCAACATAGCAAAACCTAATTTTTATTTTTAGGTTTTGCTGTATTTCCCAGGTTGGGGATTATTTCTCTTAAGCTTTAAGTCTGTAATATAGACATGTGAGTCTGAGCCTTAACTTTCTTTAATACGGAGTATATCTATATCTATTTTATGTATCTCTATATCTCTATAGAGATAGTTTGTTAATTGGCAATCTAGATAGATACATAATTGATACATAGATGATAGATAGATACATCCTTTAGTCTAATCAAATAAGTGGTAGACATCTAATTTCTAGGTGGAATAGTGTTGTTTTCTGGGGTCAGAGAAACAAATGATTTAAAAGTAAGCTTGAACTTTCAATATCTTACTTTCATGCAGGTTATTCTCCTTTTAAACTTCTTGGTTCATCAGAAATATATGCTGTGCGAGGTGGAAGGATGTCTGATTAGCAGGTATGAAACCTTCAGGGTGAAACATATTTCAATACCTTATTAATGTTTCAAGCTCCATGTATTTTTCATGGCTGATGCATTTTTGAATGTTATGAAAAGTTTTAATGTAATAGAAGCACTAAAGATGGTAAACAAAATTATCTTGTATTTGAGAAATACATAAATCAAATTTTGTAGATAGAGGTTGAAAACTGTTACTATTTTTAGGGAGATAATGTTATTGGCTTGCAGTCATCTTTACTCCTGTTCCTATTTATATACCTCTTTGAGTTGGTACTAATCCTCTTGCCCAGCTTTATACAGGAAATTTTGCACCCAGAAAGCAGTTAGACATTTATCTTATAATTAATGAAGCTGTCTTTCATTTGTGCTACACTTCGAATTAGACAGAGGAAAGCCTGTAGATGATTTCTGCTAGAGGATAAGTAGATAGCTTTGACATGGTTCTTACCCTGTTTCTTGCATTTAAAAAGGGCAGCAGTGTTTCACTGACAAATGGAAATAATTGCCATGCTCCACTATGCACATGTATCCAATATAAGAATCATCTTCTTTGTAAATGTACTGAAAAACAAAACACACACACACACACACACACACACACACACACACAGTGTATTGGTTTGTTCTTATGCTGCTAATAGAGACATACCTGAGCCAGGGTAACTTGTAAAGGTAAGAGGTTTAATGGACTGACAGTTCCACATGTCTGGGAAATCCTCACAATCACCGCAGAAGGTGGAAAAGGAATGAAAGTATGTCTTACATGGTGGCAGGTAAAGAGAACATGTGCAGGGGAACTGCCCTTTATAAAACCATCAGATCTCATAAGACTCATTCACTATCATGAGACAACATGGGAAAAGCCTGCACCCATGATTCAATTTCCTCCCACCAGGTCCTTCCTATGACAGTGTGACAGTGTGAATTATGGGAGCTACAATTCAGGATGAGATTTGGGTGGGGAAAGAGCCAAACCATAACACACACACACACACACACACACACACACACACACACACACACACCTCCATTCCATTACTCCTTCAAATACCGTCATTCTGTTGGATCAATCATTTCCATCTGTCCATGACAATCTTTCATGGACAGAATTATAACTTCCAGTGGATTATAACTTCCATAAGGACAAGTTTTGCCATTCCACAAAATATTTGCCAAAAATATAGAAAAATGTATAAATATAAGCTCCATAACATTTTTTAAAGATACAATACGTAATTTTTTTTGAGATGGAGTTTTGCTGGTTTTTCCCAGGCTGGAGTACAATGGTGCGATCTCAGCTCACTGCAATCTTCACCCCTGGGTTCATGCAATTCTCTTGCCTCATCCTCCCGAGTAGCTGGGATTATAGGTGCCTGCCACCACGCCCAGCTAATTTATCTTGGATTTTTAGTAGAGATGGGGGTTTTACCATGTTAGCTGGGCTAGTCTTGAACTCCTGACCTCAGGTGATTCATTTGCTTTGGCCTCCCAAAGTGCTGGGATACAGGCGTGAGCCACTATGCCTGGCCTACAATACATATTTTTATATAATAGCTATATAAGATGTTTAATAATTGCCTATATTTAGAAAAAATCATATTTATAGAGTGAGATTCAGTATCTAATTCATTAAAAGTCAACAAGTGAAATAAGCAGGAAATGAAGGAAAATGCAAAATGGTTGTAGATATAGAGTAGGCAACATAATATTATGAATGCAAGAACACTGGTATTTCAATTAAGTATAGAACAATGAGGCTAGGCAAGATGGGTCACATCTGTAATCCCAGTGCTTTAGGAGGCTAATGGGGGAAGATCTCTTGAGCCAAGGAGTTTGAGACAAGCCTTAGCAACACAGGAAGATTCCCTCTCTACAAAAAAAATATAAAAATAGCTGGGTGCAGTGGTATGTACCTGTTGTCCCAGCTACTCAGGAAACTGCAGCAGGAGGATTGCTTGAGCCCAGGAGGTCGAAGTTGCAGTGAGAGCCACGATCGTGCCACTGCACTCTAGCCTGGGTGACAGAGCAAATCCTGTCTCAAAAAAATAAATAAAGAGCAAGTAAGCAAGTAGTTGGTTAAATAAATACAGAGAAAATAGGAACAATGTCTTAAAATATTTAGAAGGGAATAACTTGTATTTGTCAATATTTTATAACAATTAGCATCCAGCAGTGAATTCATATTTAGGACATGATGAACACTACATTGTGTTTTGTCTTAGAATATTACTATATTTTTTATTTTTCATGTGCAATTAATTAAAATTATCAAATAATTTATGTCACATATACACCATTGATCAGCAAATATTTATGCAGCTTTAATGAGTTCCATGTATCATATTATTAAAGAAAAAGTGTTCCAATTTTAATTGTTCTCTAATTTAAGATCAGAGATCATTATTTAAAAAGCAAAATAAAAGTCTGTATTTTCAAATTTGTTCACATAGGGAATGAAAAGTTCTCCTCTCAATGGAAACACACTTTATAAAAATTAAAAGAAAACTAGTAGTCAGAAATTCACATTTATCTTTTTATTTATAATTTAAAAGTTAGCACAAATATCTGTTTGTCATACTGAAAAATAAGTTACTTACCATTTTGTGGAAAATACTTGGAACCTTGATAATTTAGTTTCAGATAAATACTTTTTCAACACAACTGTTTCTCCCTCATGTTTCTTAAATGAAAATTTAACTGCCGAGTGGGGAACAGAACATAGCTTAGTTGACTTTACTTTTTGTGAAGATAGTACAGCAAAACATTTTTAATGTTATTTTGGAGTAGCTGAATCCCCAAGCTAGTAAAAAATAAATTCAGTATTTATTATGCATCTGCTCCAGATTTTTAAATTATTTGTAACATTATTTTATTTCAATTCACATCCCCTTTTCGTATATAAATACGTATTCAAAGACATTTATTTATTAGCCATAAGTCTCAAGGAATAGCAATTGAAGCAGTTTCTCTGACTTTAGTTTGACAATCTTCTCAGTATTTCATGGTTGCCATTTAATGAAATATACACTTATTTGAAAAAAAGTGCAGAAAACTTGAAAGAAAAGCTCTGCATGCATTTATTAGCAAGCATGAAAAAAACATTAATGCTACTTTACTTGCCTCTAGCAGGCCTTCCCAGGAGACAGCTTTAGCTTTAAGGAAACATTGTATTACAAGGGAAATGTTTGGAAAATAATAAAATTGTATGTTTTCCCATTAAAAATATATAAGAATGAAAATGCCTTCAAATTTATATATTTCTGAATGGCTTGGTTATGGGTAGACTTTTCCTAAAGAAAGACGTGGGAACACAAAGAACTCAGGCTGCATTTTTAGCCAAAAGGTTAAGATGCTGAAATATGAAAGTCTAAAAATGCAAAGGCTCTAAAAGACGGAATTTGTTTATTTCTGAATTGGTGGCTGTCTCAGTTCCACAGAGTCATGCAGAGTCCCAGGCTACGAATAGTTTTACCATTTTCAACTACGTTTTTACAAAGCCCCACTTGTTGATTTCAGTCAAGGTGGGCGTTGGGAAGAGATATAAAGGAGGTCTCCAGCTGTTTACACACCCAATATAAGACCGTTATATACCCCATGTCTGCAAGCTCCTTTGTCTTTCATAATCTGGATTGGTGGCTGGCTCCGTTCCACAGAGTGATGCAGGAACCCAGGCTATTTATGACTTTATCCATTTCAACTATATCTTTTCTGAAACCTCACTTGTTCTTGATTCTAGTCAATCTAGGAGGTGGGAAAGGCATATAAAGGAGGGACTCCAGCCATTATATACCCCACATCAGCTCTTTATATATCCCATGTCTGCAGGTTCCTTTGTCTTCCATGATCTGGGTGGCTGGCTGGCTTGGTTCCACAGGGTGATGTAGGACCCTGGGATACTAATAGCTTTGCCATTTTAACAACATATTTACAAAACCCCACTTGTGTTTGATTTCATTTATTTGGGAGTAAGGAACAGGTAGGAGAAAATCCAGTTTTTTTTTATTTTAAATTTTTATTGCATTTCAGGTTTTGGGGTACATGTAGAGAACGTGCAAGATAGTTGCATAGGTACACACATGGCAGTGTGTTTTGCTGCCTTCCTCCCCTTCACCCACACTTGGCATTTCTCCCCAGGCTATCCCTCCCCAGCTCCCCCCCTGCTGTCCCTCCCCCATTCCCCGCAATAGACCCCTGTGTGTAGTAGACCCCCTCCCTGTGTCCATGTGTTCTCATTTTTCTCACCCGCCTATGAGTGAGAACATGCAGTATTTCCTTTCCTGTTCTTGTGTCAGTTTGCTGAGAATGATGTTCTCCAGATTCATCCATGTCCTTACAAAGGACAAAAACTCATCATTTTTGATTGCTGCATAATATTCCATGGTGTATATGTGCCACATTATCTCAGTCCAGTCTATCATCGATGGGCATTTGGGTTGGTTCCAGGTCTTTGCTATTGTAAACAGTCTGCAATGAACATTCGTGTGCATGTGTCCTTATAGTAGAACGGTTTATAGTCCTTTGGATATATGCCCAGTACAGGGATTGCTGGGTCAAATACAATTTCTATTTCTAGGTCCTTGAGGAATCTCCACACTGTCTTCCACAATGGTTGAACTAATTTACACTCCCACCAACAGTGTAAGAGTGTTCCTATTTCTCCACATCCTTTCCAGCATCTGTTGTCTCCAGATTTGTTAATGATGGCCATTCTAACCGGCGTGAGATGGTATCTCAATGTGGTTTTGATTTGCATCTCTCTAATGACCAGTGATGATGAGCATTTTTTCATGTGTTTGTTGGCCTCATGTATGTCTGCTTTTGTAAAGTGTCTGTTCATATCCTTTGCCCATTTTTGAATGGGCTTGTTTGTTTTTTTTTCTGTAAATCTGTTTGAGTTCTTTGTAAATTCTGGATATCAGCCCTTTGTCAGATGGGTAAACTGCAAAGATTTTTTCCCATTCTGATGGTTGCCGATTCACTCTAGTGACTGTTTCTTTTGCCGTGCAGAAGCTGTGGAGTTTGATTAGGTCCCATTTGTCTATTTTGGCTTTTGTTGCCAATGCTTTTGGTGTTTTGGTCATGAAGTCCTTGCCTACTCCTGTGTCCTGAATGGTTTTGCCTAGATTTTCTTCTAGGGTTTTTATGGTGCCAGGTCTTATGTTTAAGTCTTTAATCCATCTGGAGTTAATTTTAGTGTAAGGTGTCAGGAAGGGGTCCAGTTTCTGCTTTCTGCACATGGCTAGACAGTTTTCCCAACACCATTTATTAAACAAGGAATCCTTTCCCCATTGCTTGTTTTTGTCTGGTTTATCAAAGATTATATAGTTGTAGATATGTTGTGTTGCCTCTGATGCCTCTATTGTGTTTCATTGGTCTATATCTCTGTTTTGGTACCAGTACCATGCTGTTTTGATTATTGTAGCCTTGTAGTATAGTTTGAAGTCTGGTAGTGTGATGCCTCCCACTGTGTTCTTTTTGCTTAGAATTGACTTGGATATGCGGGCTCTCTTTTGGTTCCATATGAAGTTCATGGTATTTTTTTTTCTAGTTCTGTGAAGAAATTCAATGGTAGTTTGATGGGGATAGCATTGATTGTGTAAATTACTTTGGTCAGTATAGCCATCTTCACAATACTGATTCTTTCTAACCACAAACATGGAATGTTTCTCCATCTGTTTGTGTCCTCTCTTATTTCATTGAGCAGTGGTTTGTAGTTTTCCTTAAAGAGGTCCCTTACATTCCTTGAGTTGTATTCCTAGGTATTTTATTTTCTTTGTGGCAATTGTGAATGGCAGTTCGTTCTTGATTTGGTTCTCTTTAAGTCTGTTATTGGTGTATAGGAATGCTTGTGATTTTTGCACATTGATTTTATATCCTGAGACTTTGCTGAAGTTGCTTATCAGTTTCAGGAGTTTTTAGGCTGAGGTGGTGGGATCTTCTAGGTATACTATCATGTCGTCTGCAAATAGAGACAATTTGGCTTCCACCTTTCCTATTTGAATACCCTTTATTTCTTTTTCTTGCCTGATTGCTCTGGCTAGAACTTCCAGTACTATGTTGAATAGGAGTGGTGAGAGAGGGCATTTTTGTCTAATGCCAGATTTCAAAGGGAATGCTTCCAGTTTTTGCCCATTAAGTATGATATTGGCTGTTGGTTTGTCGTAAATAGCTTTTATTACTTTGAGATATGTTCCATCAATACCAAGTTTATTGAGGGTTTTTAGCATAAAGGGCTGTTGAATTTTGTCAAATGCCTTCTCTGCGTCAATTGAGATAATCTTGTGTTTTTTGTTTTTGGTTCCGTTTATGTGGTGAATTACGTTTATAGACTTGCGTATGTTGAACCAGCCTTGCATCTCCGGGATGAATCCTACTTGATCATGATGGATAAGTTTTTTGATGTGCTGTTGCAATCGGTTTGCCAGTATTTTATTGAAGATTTTTGCATCTATCTTCATCATTGATATTGGCCTGAAGTTTTCTTTTCTTGTTGAGTCTCTGCCGGGTTTTGGTATCAGGATGATGTTGGTCTCATAAAATGATTTGGGAAGGGTTCCCTCTTTTTGAATTATTTGGAATAGTTTCAGAAGGAATGGTACCAGATCCTCTTTGTGTGTCTGGTAGAATTCGGCTGTGCACCCATCTGGACCTGGGCATTTTTGTGTGGTAGGCTCTTAATTGCTGCCTCAACTTCAGACCTTGTTATTGGTCTATTCATAGTTTCGTCTTCCTCCTGGTTTAGGCTTGGGAGGACACAGGTGTCCAGGAATTTATCCATTTCTTCCTGGTTTACTAGTTTATGTGCATAGAGTTGTTTGTAGTATTCTCTGATGATGGTTTGAATTTCTGTGGAATCTGTGGTGCTTTCCCCTTTATCTTTTTTATTGCATCTATTTGGTTGTTCTCTGTCTTCTTTTTTATCAGTCTGGCTAGTGGTCTATTTTGTTGATCTTTTTGAAAAACCAGCTCTTGGATTTATTGATTTTTTGAAGGGTTTTTCGTGTCTCTATCTCCTTCAGTTCTGCTCTGATCTAAGTTATTTCTTGTCTTCGGCTAGGTTTTGAGCTTTTTTTTTTTTTTTTTTTTTTAATTTTTTTTTTAAATTTTTATTGCATTATAGGTTTGGGGGTACATGTGCAGAACGAGCAAGATAGTTGCATAGGTACACACATGGCAGTGTGCTTTGCTGCTTTCCTCCCCTTCACCCACACTTGGTATTCATCCCCAGGCTATCCCCCCCAGCCCCCCCCCACTGTCCCTCCCCCATTCCCCCCAACAGTCCCCAGTGTATAGTAGACCGCCTCTCTGTGTCCACGTGTTCTCATTTTTCTCACCCACCTATGAGTGAGTATATGCGGTATTTCTTTTTCTGTTCTTGTGTCAGCTTGCTGAGAATGATGTTCTCCAGATTCATCCATGTCCCTACAAAGGACACAAACTCATCATTTTTGATTGCTGCATAATATTCCATGGTGTATATGTGCCACATTTTCCCAGTCCAGTCTATCATCGTTGGGCATTTGGGTTGGTTCCAGGTCTTTGCTATTGTAAACAGTGCTGCAATGAACATTCGTGTGCATGTGTCCTTATAGTAGAACGATTTATAGTCCTTTGGATAGATACCCAGTAATGGGATTGCTGGGTCAAATGGAATTTCTATTTCTAGGTCCCTGAGGAATCGCCACACTGTCTTCCACAATGGTTGAACTAATTTACACTCCCACCAACAGTGTAAGAGTGTTCCTATTTCTCCACATCCTCTCCAGCATCTGCTGTCTCCAGATTTTTTAATGATCGCCATTCTAACTGGTGTGAGATGGTATCTCAATGTGGTTTTGATTTGCATCTCTCTAATGACCAATGACGATGAGCACTTTTTCATATGTTTGCTGGCCTCATATATGTCTGCTTTCGTAAAGTTTCTGTTCATATCCTTTGCCCATTTTTGAATGGGCTTGTTTGTTTTTTTCCTGTAAATCTGTTTGAGTTCTTTGTAAATTCTGGATATCAGCCCTTTGTCAGATGCGTAAACTGCAAAGATTTTTTCCCATTCTGATGGTTGCCGATTCACTCTAGTGACTGTTTTGCTGTGCAGAAGCTGTGGAGTTTGATTAGGTCCCATTTGTCTATTTTGGCTTTTGTTGCCAATGCTTTTGGTGTTTTGTTCATGAAGTCCTTGCCTACTCCTATGTCCTGAATGGTTTTGCCTAGATTTTCTTCTAGGGTTTTTATGGTGTCAGGTCTTACGTTTAAGTCTTTAATCCATCTGGAGTTAATTTTAGTGTAAGGTGTCAGGAAGGGGTCCAGTTTCTGCTTTCTGCACATGGCTAGCCAGTTTTCCCAACACCATTTATTAAATAGGGAATCCTTTCCCCATTGCCTGTTTTTGTCTGGTTTATCAAAGATAATATGGTTGTAGATGTGTTGTGTTGCCTCCGATGCCTCTGTTCTGTTCCATTGGTCTATATCTCTGTTTTGGTACCAGTACCATGCTGTTTTGATTACTGTAGCCTTGTAGTATAGTTTGAAGTCTGGTAGCGTGATGCCTTCTGCTGTGTTCTTTTTGCTTAGAATTGACTTGGCTATGTGGGCTCTTTTTTGGTTCCATATGAAATTCATGGTGGTTTTTTCCAGTTCTGTGAAGAAATTCAATGGTAGTTTGATGGGGATAGCATTGATTGTGTAAATTACTTTGGGCAGTATAGCCATTTTCACGATATTGATTCTTCCTAACCACAAACATGGAATGTTTCTCCATCTGTTTGTGTCCTCTCTTATTTCGTTGAGCAGTTGTTTGTAGTTTTCCTTAAAGAGGTCCCTTACATTCCTAGTGAGTTGTATTCCTAGGTATTTTATTTTCTTTGTAGCCATTGTGAATGGCAGTTCGTTCTTGATTTGGTTCTCTTTAAGTCTGTTATTGGTGTATAGGAATGCTTGTGATTTTTGAACATTGATTTTATATCCTGAGACTTTGCTGAAGTTGCTTATCAGTTGCAGTAGCTTTTGGGCTGAGGTGATGGGGTCTTCTAGGTATACTATCATGTCGTCTGCAAATAGAGACAATTTGGCTTCCACCTTTTCTATTTGAATACCCTTTATTTCTTTTTCTTGCCTGATTGCTCTGGCTAGAACTTCCAGTACTATATTGAATAGAAGTGGTGAGAGAGGGCATCCTTGTCTAGTGCCAGATTTCAAAGGGAATGCTTCCAGTTTTTGCCCATTAAGTATGATATTGGCTGTTGGTTTGTCGTAAATAGCTTTTATTACTTTGAGATATGTTCCATCAATACCAAGTTTATTGAGGGTGTTTAGCATAAAGGGCTGTTGAATTTTGTCAAATGCCTTCTCTGCGTCAATTGAGATAATCATGTGGTTTTTGTTTTTGCTTCTGTTTATGTGGTGAATTACGTTTATAGACTTGCGTATGTTGAACCAGCCTTGCATCCCCGGGATGAATCCTACTTGATCATGATGGATAAGTTTTTTAATGTGCTGTTGCAATCGGTTTGCCAGTATTTTATTGAAGATTTTTGCATCTATGTTCATCATGGATATTGGCCTGAAGTTTTCTTTTCTTGTTGAGTCTCTGCCAGGTTTTGGTATCAGGATGATGTTGGTCTCATAAAATGATTTGGGAAGGGTTCCCTCTTTTTGAATTATTTGGAATAGTTTCAGAAGGAATGGTACCAGATCCTCTTTGTGTGTCTGGTAGAATTCGGCTGTGAACCCATCTGGACCTGGGCTTTTTTTGTGTGGTAGGCTCTTAATTGCTGCCTCAACTTCAGACCTTGTTATTGGTCTATTCATAGTTTCGGCTTCCTCCTGGTTTAGGCTTGGGAGGACACAGGCGTCCAGGAATTTATCCATTTCTTCCTGATTTACTGGTTTATGTGCATAGAGTTGTTTGTAGTATTCTCTGATGATGGTTTGAGCTTTTTTTGATCTTGCTCCTCTAGCTCTTTCAATTTTGACCATAAGGTGTCAATTTTTTTTTGAGACAGAGTTTTGCTCTTACCCAGGCTGGAGTGCAATGGTGCGATCTCAGCTCACCGCAACCTCTGCCTCCTGTGTTCAGGCAATTCTCCTGCCTCAGCCTCCTGAGAAGCTGGGATTACAGGCATGCACCACCATGCCCAGCTAAGTTTTTTGTATTTTTAGTAGAGATGGGGTTTCACCATGTTGACCAGGATGGTCTTGATCTCTTGGCCTCGTGATCCACCCGCCTCGGCCAGTTTTTTATGTACCCCATGCTAGCTCTTTGCAGACTCCATGTCTGCAACTTTCTTTGTCTTTCATAATCTGGGTTGGTGACTGCCTTGGTTCCACAGAGTGATTCAGAACTCCAGGCTACTAATAGCTTTGTCTATTCCAACTACATCTTATCCTAAGCCCCACTTGTGGTTGATCCCATTCAGTTTGTGGGGAAAGCACAGCTAGGAAAAACTCCAGTTCTTTCTATATCCTCATGTCAGCAAGAGAAGCACATCACTTCCACTTGTAATTAGTTACAGAGAACTTAGTCATTCAAATTACTGCAAGACAAAATCTGTCAGCTTAGTGTTAGGCTTAACCATATCCAGCTTTCAGCTCATAATTAGAAAAGGGATAAAAAATTTTGGTTTATTAGAACAGACACTGCTTTGCCATAAAAGGAACAACCTGTGGAATGAAGCACCTGAAAGCAGAAAACTTACTTTGGGGGCAAATTTTAATTTTCTTTGGGGAATTCAACTGTAATAGGATTATTATAGAACTTTAGCAAATTGATTTATTTTTAAAAGAATATAATAATTGGATATGGTTTGGATCTGTGTCCCTGCCCAAATCTCTTATTGAATTGTAATTCCTAATGTTGAAGGTGGGGTCTAGTGGGAGGTGACTGGATTGTGGAGGTGGATTTCTTCCTTGGTACTGTGTCTTAATACTGAGTTCTCACTAGAGAACACTCACTATTGTTGTTTAAAAGTGTATGGCACTGCTTCCCTTCTTTCTCTTCCTCCTGCTCTGGCCATGTAAGATGGGCCTGCTCTCCCTTTGCCTTTCACCATGATTATTACTTTCCTGAGGACTCCCAGGAAGCAGAAACCATCATGCTTCCTGTAAAGCCTGCAGAACTGTGAGCCAATTAAACCTCTTTCCTTTATAAATGACCCAGTCTTAAGAACTTCTTTATAGCAATGCAAGAGTAGACTAATATATAGTCATATCATGAAAAAAAAATCTGTAAGAGCTTATCCAATGGTACGTGGTTTGTGTTCCATGTGAATCTTGATAGCATAACTAACTCGAGGTTGAAATAGCAGCTTCCTGGGCGAGATCTTAATGCGTTTACTTATGACAACACCAGAACATGGTAGTGACGTTTTTAAAAAGCAATATTCAGAAAGGGACATGTCTGATTTTAACCTTTTCAGTAGGAATTGGTTACACGAAAGTCTGGTTGCAATTCGCAAAGCAAATGAATAAAAAATGATTTCCGATACTGCAATTGTACCCACTGTGTTTATTTTGTTTTCTTTACTATAGCAATGAACCCATAGAAAACATTGCATTGAGTCTCTGTGATATCAATTATAGAGTTGAAAGCTCTTTACCAACTTGCTTAATAGTGCAATCTCTTTCTGTCCAAATATTTTAAAATGCAATAACTCTAATATATTACTGACAAGTACTATGGAGTCCTATAAACCAATCAAAATATGACGTTTCATGAAAATGAATAATTCAACTCGTTTTTGGCTGTTGTTTCTTCAAAACCTTCTTTCAAGCCAATGTATCATCATTAAAGGGAAAGTAAAAATAAATGAAAATTCCCTGAAGATGGAGGCATGCTTTCTTTCTTTTTAAATAACATAACGTTTTCTTCTATGTGATTTATAACCAAATTTAGTTCTAAGAAGCTGCATCTATTTATGTCAAAACCAGTCCTCTCATGTAAGACAGACTGAACACCTGAATAAAAACTAGGAGTTCAGATGTGTTTCTTTGAAGTTATGACCTGTTTTGTTTCCCTGTTGTATAACACTAACTCATTGTGACAGAATCTTTGATGGTTTATATCTTTTATAATTAAATTACCCTGAAGAAAGTTCCCAGTCACAATCTTCATTCTTTTCTATTTTTTCTGCAATGGAGCACAATTAAGAATAAAGAATGCATCATGACACAGTGAAAAGTTTAAAATTTGTTAAAGAGCTCAGGCTTAAGTCTCAACATTCATATCATTAAGTATGATTTGAAGCACTGTCCTTTCTAAGTGACACTATTTTTATTCTGGACATCTAAATTCAGGGAAAAACGATCAACCACTTATAAAGACTATTTCTAGTTGAGCTTGCTTTCTTGGCCCAGTTTCTAATCAAAGACTCTGCTATAAATTGAATGTTTGTGTCCCCAAAATTCATGTGTTGACATCCTAACTTCCAAAGTGATACTGTTAGCATGGGGGACTATGGGAGGTAATGAGGTCGTGAGGGTGGAGCCTCATGAATGGGATCAGTGCCTTCATAAATGGGACCTCAGAGAGCTCCCTCATCCGTCCCTTCTACCATGTGTGGACACAGCAACAAGGCACCATCTATGAACCAGGAAGCCCTCAGCAGACACTGAATCTGCCTTGCCTTGATTTTGGACTCCCAGCCTCCAGAACTGTGAGCAATAAATAATTGTAGTTTAGGCTGGGTGCGATGGCTCAAGCCTGTAATCCCAGCACTTTGAGAGGCGGAGGCGGGTGGATCACGAGGTCAAGAGATCGAGACCATCCTGGTCAACATGGTGAAACCCCGTCTCTATTGAAAAAAAAATACAAAAGCCGGGCATGGTGGCGCGTGCCTGTAATCCCAGCTACTCGGGAGGCTGGGGCGGGAGAATTGCTTGAACCCAGGAGGTGGAGGTTGCGGTGAGCTGAGATCATGCCATTGCACTCCAGCCTGAGTAACAAGAGCGAAACTCCATCTCAAAAAAAAATAAATAAAATAAAAAAATAGCTGTAGTTTATAAGCCACCTGGCCTATGATAGTTTATTATAGCACCCCAAACAGACTAAGACAGGTTCTCATACAATTTTTCAAGGATTCTTTATGCACAAAAGACTGATGCAAACTAACCCATCAATAATGGAGAAAAAAGGAGACCGAGACAAGAAACCAAAAAAAGTTTGTGTGATTTCTGTCAGAACATTGCTAATTTTTCCTGTAGTTTTTTTCAGTGCATATATCCATCATAATCTCGCTCTCTCCCTTGCTCTCTCTCTTACTCTCTCTCACTCTGTCTCTTTTCCTTTCTCTTTCTTATGTATCTGCTGCTGCTACACTTATGTGTATATTTACACAATTGGGACCGTATTATATTAAATGTTTTAGACCAATTCTTTTCACTGAAAATCACATGATAAAACGCTCTTTTAATGTATTTATCCTTGAGGATTTAAGTGATCTTTAGATGCTTAAAACTTCGGAATAGTGTGAACACCCTCCTATAATAAACGCCATTTGCCTCTTCAACTAATTACTTAGAATCTATTCTTAGGAGTGGAATTACTGAGTTTAAGAATGTGGGCTGAGCACAGTGGCTCACACCTGTAGTCCTAACACTTTGGGAGGCCAAGGTGGGAGGATCACTTGAGGTCAGGAGTTTGAAACCAGCCTGGCCAACATAGTGAAAACCCGTCTCTACTAAAAATACAAAAAACTTAGCCAGGCATGGTGTGGTGGCATGTACCTGTAATCCCAGCTACTTGGGACACTGAGGCATGAGAATCTGTTGAACCTAGGAAGCAGAGATTGCTCTGAGCCAAGATCTCACCACTGCACACGAGCCTGGGAGACAGAGCGAGACTCTGTCTCAAAAAAGAAAACAGATGTGAACGTTTTAAGATATTTGTTACATATTATGAATTGTTCTAAAAAATGTTTGCAGTGACCAGATGCAGTGGCTCACACCTAAAATGCCAGCACTTTGGGAGGCTGAGGCAGGAGGATGGCTTGAGACCAGAAGTTGAAGACTGGCCTGAGCAACATAGCAAGATTCCATCTCCACAATAAACTAAAAAATTAAAAAACTTAGCTAGGTATGGTGGTGCATGCCTCTAGTCCTATTTACTAAGAAACTGATGTGGAAGAATCTCCTGAGGCCAGGAGATCAAGGCTGCAGTCAGCTATGAATATGTCATTTCACTCCAAGGTAGTCAACAAAATGAGACCCCCCATCTCTTAAATAAATATATTTTTTAGCAAAGTTTTCATCAGTGCAGATTCCCTTGTGTAGTAATGTAGTCGTGTTAATTCACCTTTTTTGGCAATTATGGTAATTAGCATTTTTAATAAATTTAAGCACCTGAACATAAAAACAAAGCAGATTAAGTTGTTGAAAATTGAAGTGTGACCTTAGCTCTTTATGTTGAGGGTGGATACTATTAGATTTGAGGGCCTTTCCTACTTTTCTGTCTTATGTGTGAATGTCTGGGTACACAGACACTTGAGGTTAAGGATTCTGTCTCTGACTTTTATTTCCTGATAAAATATCAAATTTGATTCTTTTGTTTGTGTGATTTTTTTTAGGCATATGAAAATTATATATGTATTTACTTCCCATGAGAACACAATATAATTTACTATTTTTCTTCTTATAGCAATGGAATGATTTCAGAGAAATGTCCTTAGTCTCTGATATGGTTTGGCTCTGTGTCCCCACCCAAATCACATCTTGAATTATAATCCCCATGTGCTGAAGCAGGGGTCTGGTGGGAGGATATTGGATCATGGGTGTGGTTTCTAATGGTTTAGCACCGTCCCCCCTGGTGCTGTCTTGTGATACAGTTCTCAGGAGATCTGGTTGGTTTAAAAGTGTATGGCACCTCCCCCACCTTGGCCCTCTCTCTCCTGCCACCATAAAAGATGCGCCTTGCTTCCCCTTCACCTTCTGCCGTTATTATAAGTTTCCTGAGGCCTCCCAAGCCATGTAGAACTGTGAGTCAATAAAACCTCTTTTCTTTATAAATTACCCAGTGTCAGGTAGTTCTTTATAGCATGTGAAAACAGACTAATACAGTCTCACACTCATTTTGTAGAAATCTAGCAATTGTAATTCATAAAACTGCTACATTGACGCTAACTGGAATCAAGATTATTGCTTTCAGCTCATGAAAAGCCAATCTTAGTAAAAAGAACAACAACAACAAAAACAGACAACAAAGCTGCAGATTATGACAGCTGCAGGAGGTACTTTTAGAGGGGAAGGGGGATTGTTAAGCCATCAGATCTAGAAAAGCATCTTAAAGTCCATCGCTGTAATATTCGAAATGTACTCTTTGCCAAAATTAATTAATTAATTAACTAAATAAATTAATTAAAACGACTTCTAATGAAGTAATTCATTTTTAAAAGTCCACTTCTTTTGCACAGTGAGAAAGCCAGTTTGGGGTGCTGCTGTCAATGACTTAAAAAAAAAACAACACTAATAGCTATCAGACTAGTCGTATTTGCATATACATAATTTGTGTTAGTTCAACATCAATATCCCCGATATAGCCTTATGAAAGATTAAGGGACCCAGAATTTCCCTGATGCTGGACTCTGTTCTGTGGCATCTCCCACATCCCTATTTTAATTTGCATCCCACTGTCTTTAACATACAGAGGAACTTCTTTGCTCTGTGGAATTTGCAACATCAGGAAGCTTCAGTTTTTCATTCTAACCCTCTCACTTTAAGGAGTGCCATATTTCCACTAAATTTTACTGATTCTACCATTTATAAAAACATACATTCTGTTCTTAGTTCAGAAGCATACCAAAGGGTCATTTCATAGTTTTTATTTCTTATCTTTTTTATTATTATCTTTGACAGATTGTATTTTAATTCATTTTATTCATATACAGAATTGCATATTCCTTTTCTCTATAGCTTTTTTTGGCTATGTTTTATATTACTTTCTATTACATACGTAATTTATAATTACATCCTCACTGTAAAAAGAAATAAATAATATAAAGTAATATAAAATAGAAGACTTTCCTTTATCTTATTCCCAATGAATTTCAGAGATGATTTCTTTAATCAATTACGGGTTTAGCTATGTATCATTCTAGCCATTTCTTTTATTTATATACATCTATCTATATATACACACATTTAATTTTTAAAAGTAAATAGAATTCTGATGCTTAAATTTATGTGCCAGTTGGCTGGGCTGTGGTGCCAAGTTGTTTGGTCAAACAATAATCTAGACGTTGATGTGAAGGTATTTTTGTAGATGGGATTAATTTATAATCAGTAGACTTTAAGTAAGAGAGGTAACCCTTGAAAATGTGGTTGGATTTCCACTGATTGGGAGCGAAAGCGAGGGTTCTTGAAAGAGAAGAAAGTCTACCTTAGGACTGCAACATAAAAACTCAGCCTGAGTTTCCAGCATGTCTTGTTGATTTTGGATTCAAGGTAGCAACTTCAACTCCTGCCTGAATTCCCAGCCACCAGGGTGCCCTACATGATACAGACTTTCCAGCCCCCACAATCACATAGGCTAATTCCTTAAAAAACATCTCTTTCTTAGTTCTGTTTCTCTGGAGAACCTGGATTAATACAGGATCACTGCATGCTTACTGCCTGTGACATTTTTGTACTTTATATATTGTAGAGCACGATTCCATGTTACTACAGAATGCCTTTTCTCTGTTGTAAAGGATGTATAGAATTCCTCTGTTTAGGTGCACTGTACACATACTTATTCATCTGTCTCTGGATGGAAATGTTGGCTGTGCTCAACTTTTCTTTATTAAACAAGATGCTGAAGTGGTTTATTCATGAGTAGTGTCACTTTCTAAACCGTTTTATAGGAGAGATTATAACAAGAGTTGGTAATGGAAAAGAAGCCTATTGAGAAAGACCAATATAACCTGTGTAATCTTTCTAAATATAATTCCAAAAAACAACAAATGATACCATGTATGAGTGTGCACACACACACACACAAATGCACAAACAGAACCACAATTTCTATGAAGCTGTGACTATTCTATTCATTTTTTCTAATGTACAAAATATAGTTAGATAGAATGAATAAGATCTAGTAGCCATTAGCATGATAGGATTGCTATAATTAACAATTTATTATATATTTAAAAATAATGAAAAGAATAGAAGTGGAATGTTCTCAGCACAAATGATAAATGCTTGAGGTGATGGATACCCCGATTACCCTGATTTGATCATTATACACTATCTGCCTATATCAAAACATCACTATTATATATTTAAAAATAATGAAAAGAATAGAAGTGGAATCTTCTCAGCACAAATGATAAATGCTTGAGGTGATGGATACCCCGATTACACTGATTTGATCATTACACACTATCTGCCTATATCAAAACATCACATGTACTCCAGAAATATGTACAACTATTATTTCACCATACTAATTAAAAATAAAAACATTAAATGAAAAAGTATATATTTAGTATTTAATTTTTTAACATTTAAAAATTCTTAAAAAGTCTACTTCAAGTCTAGATGTTGACTGTTATCTGAATTTTATTATCTATATACATCCAAATTTAACATGCTACAAAGGGGACTCTTGATTCTCATTCCCCAGAACTGCCTTTTTTTCCAGTTTTATTATTTGTACACATGCCACCACTCAGTCATCAAAGCCCACAAGGAAAGAATTATATGAGATTCATGTTTTCCCTAACCCTAATACATCAGGGAGTTTCATTGGCTCTGTCTCCAAAAGGCAACCCACTTCCTTCATATTTTCAACTTCATTCTCACCTGACATTTATCCCAAACATGTTCAGCTTACCACCTGGTCTCTCTTCTGCCGGAATAGCAAAATTGACCCTCCACAGAGTAGCCAAGGAGATGTGTGTCAAGCATACATCTGATTGCATCCTTCTCTTATGCAAAATATGTCCATTGGTTTTCCATTTCATGTAGAATTGAACCCAAAACTGTAGCCAGTCTTGTTTTTTGCTGCTGGTCATACTGCTGTATTAGCCTCTCTGCAGAGTGGGTGGTTACCCTCTTCAATCTTTCCATCATTGCCTTCTGCATTTTGGTAGTCTGCACTGAAATACAGCCTTCCCTGGCCATGAAATTCTAAACATAACATTTGAAGCAAATATGAAAACCTGTCACAGGCCAATTTAGCGCACACATCTTGAGATGATTTCTCTGTACAGTTAACTCAAAGTTTTCTTGCTAGCAGCCAGGGATCAGAATTCAGGATCCCATTTTCTTCCTCATCTCTATGTAGGAAAGGAAATAAATAGAAATCGTCAAGCACTGATAAGGTGATCATGTCTACACCTCTGCAAAGAAGAAAAATTGCACAGCTAAGAGAGCAATTTGGTCTGCAAAGAGGCAGGCTTTATACTCTCCCAGGGCCTTATCATCCTGGACATATAATTAAAGAAAAAGTATTTGAATGGAAGATGCACTGGTGGTTGTTTATCCAAAGTAAAAGAGAATGAAATGGACTCTCATCGATGTCAAATGGATCTCCAGGGTAATAATCAGCCTATTCTGCTCCTAAACGTTGAGTTATGGAATAAAAATAAATGCTGTGCCTTCCTCTGAGATGTGAGAGTTTCTTTCTTTGCCTTTGCCTATTGTAATAATTAAGATTTATGAGGATTTCACATTACCTTTCCACGGTTAGACCTATACAATATTCTTGTCTCTAGAAACCGTCATCTCTTGAAATGACAGCAATGATGTATGAAACTTTATGTGGTAGAGAGTCCAGGAACTTCTCTGCTGCTTTGAGAGATTTTTTTAATTGCTAAGTTTACTAAGTTTAGGGTAATAAATATTGATTGAGGACTTACTATAACCAGACTGTGCTCTAGTCTTGGGTATATTCAGTGCTAAATAAAATATAGTCCTTACAATCCTGATAGTTGACAACAGTTGCTCTTGATAAAAGGTGATTTTGCTTTGCCTCACCAGGGAAAATGTAGCTGTGTCTGGAGATGTTTTTGGTTCTCATCAGTGAGGGGGAGAATGTTCTACCAGTATCTACTGCAAAAATGCCAGAGATGCTGCCATAACATCCTGTAACTCCCAGAACAGCCCCTAACAGCAAAAAGTACACAGCCTCAAACACCAACAGCCCTGACATTTGAGAAATCCTGTTTTACAACTTAAGGGAAACAAGGCATGTGTTTAATAGACTTATAAATCCTATATGGCTGTGGGTATGTGTATTAGTTCATTCTCATGCTGCTAATAAAGACATACTCAAGACTTGGTAATTTATAAAGAAAAGGGGTTTAATTGACTCACAGTTCAGTGTGGCTTGGGAAGTCTCAGGAAACTTACAGTCATGGCAGAAGTGGAAGCAAACATCTTCCTTCACATGGTGGTAGCAAGGAGAAGTTCCTAGCAAGAGGGGGAAAAGCCTTTTATAAAACCCTCAGATTTTGTGAGTACTCACTCACTATCATAAAAACAGGATGGGAAAACCGTCCCCATGATTCAATTATCTCCCACCACGTCCCTCCCACTACAAGTGGGGATTATGAAAACTACAATTCAAGATGAGATTTGGGTGGGGACACAGCCAAACCGTATCAGTATGTTAGCAGTGGAAGGTATCCAAGTTACATGACACCAAAATATTTTAGTGGTAGCAAATCCATATGAGCCTGCAACAACCTCTTTTCTTGCCTCCACGGAAGAAATAGTTCAACAGAGGGGCACAAGGTAGAAGGAGACACTGAGGCAAGTTTGAGAGTAAGAGTTAAAGTTTATTAAAAAGCTTTAGAGCAAGAATGAAAGGAAGAAAAGCATAGCTGGAAGAGGGCCAAATGAGCAACTTGAGAGATTCAAGTACACAGTTGACCTTTTGACTTGAGGTTTCACACATTGGCATGCTTCGATGGTCTTGCATTACTTCTCTCCTGATCCTTCCCTTAGGGTGGGCTGTCTGCAGATGCAGTGACCTGCTAGCGTTTGGGAGGTGAGCATGCTCCTGTTGTTTACTAAAGGTTCTGTGCATGCTCACTTGAGGCATTCTTCCTTTACCAGCCAAATGTCCTTGGAAGGTCATATATTTATTAAACTCTGCTATTTTGCTTCTTAATGTACATACTTGAGCCCACTCACCCACCTCCTGAGAGCTTGTTGGGAAGCTCCTGATCACCTGTTTTAGATGTTTTCTATTTGGAGACTGCCTTTCCCTGGCACTGATGGTCGTCTCATATTCTGGTATATTTGTGAAGACCGAGGGTGACTGGAGAAATGAAATGCAATTTTATTTCTATTTTACATTTATGGCCTTGAAAGAGTAGGCTGTATTTTATGAAAAGACTGGTATTTAATGCAAGGAACTCTTAAGTCAGATACCTAATGTGTGCTGGGACAGGCTGCCCTTATTTTGAGTAAGAAGCTGTATGTGCAGTTTGAGGCATCTTGGCCAATGGACAGCAGCCTATTTCTAGTACTGACACTGGAAATTGAGTGCTGTGGCTTGTGGGAGGCTGCAGGTAAAGAGAACGTTGCATTGAATGACCACCTTCAAAACTAACAACACACTCAGATCACATTCCAGGCTTTCCCTGTGCAAAAATCTCCTCTTTAAGTAGCAAGGTAGAGTTAGGGCATGGTAATTTTACAAGAGTCTTAAAGTGCTTTACACAGACTTGAATATGAACTGAGGGGCTGCTAAATTCTTTCAAGCTTTATCCCTTATTACTGCTGGAGGGCAAACCAAGTGGTTAAAGCTTCAAATAGCTCTGTGTTTATATTTTATGTGTCCCAAACCAAGTGGGTAGAATACCTCTGTTGAACAAACATGCTTGCATTCTTTGGATATATGTGAATTTTTCCTATCTGGTGTATAAATTTAGTATTTCTGATCTATAGTAAGGCTGCATCAAATGCCAATACTCTTCAAAGTAATTAGGTACATTCTGAATATCATACAATGCCCAGATAGTAAAAAGAAAAACATGAAAAAAGAAAACCAAGTACCTCATGTTGTCACTTGTAAGTGGGAGCTAAACCTTGGATATTTAGGGACATAAAGATGGCAACAATAGACACTGGGATTTCTAGAGTGAGAAATGAGTGAGGGAGACAAGGGATGAAAAACTACCTGTTGGGTACTATGTTCAGTACCTGGGTGACAGGTTAATTTGTACCCCAAACCTCAGCATCATGAAATACTCCCATGTAACAAATTTACACATAACCTCTAAATCTGATTTAAAAAGAAAATAGAATGCTATATAGGACAATAAATGCTCTAAAGTTTTGTCACCACCGTAAAACATCCAAGGTCCAATATACAAAACCCATCTCCATTTCCAGGTCAACTCTTAGAGAGTGTTTAAGTCTTAAAACATAACCTGCTTAACTTCAGTTTCTTTATAAAATATAGAGTATTTGTTTAATTAGTTAATGTGCTTGAGTCTATGCACAAGGTTCTGAAGAGAAGATCTACATACAATCATAAGATAGTAACTCTCTACACATACCTTACTATTATGACTTGTTCCCAGTGATTATGCAATCATAGTGTAAGTGAATATTTGTATGAGAAAGAATCTACACTTAAAATAGGTGTTACTCCTCTGTGCTGCTTTTAATTTTAAATCACTAACAATAAGTAATAAGACATACAAAATGTAAGAGCTCATCTATCTTGGGCTTGTTGTATTTACACAAAAAGAATAAATGGACTTTGGATTTTTATTATTCCATAAGATACCTTTGAATAAATACAACTCAATATCATAGTGTTGTAGTTCCCCATTTGAAATTATAACAGTGCACATGATTGTTTTATACAATCTAGAGTATTAAGGGAGAAGCAATTCTACTTTCTTAAAAGGATGATTTTCTTGGACTCCCACTTGGGGATACAGATACAGACTTTTGAAGCTTTTTTTTTTTTTGAGACAGGGTCTTGCTCTGTCACCCAGGCTACTGGAATGCAGTGGTGCAATCATGGCTTATTGCAGCCTCAACCCCCCAGTATCAAGTAATCCTTCCTCCTCAGCCTCCCTAGTAGCCGGACCTACAGGTATGAATCACCATGTCTGGCTAATGTTTTCTCTTAAATTTTTTATAGAGATAAGGTTTGTTACCTAGGCTGGTCTCAAAGTCCTGGGCTCAAGCCATCCTCCCGCCTTGGCCTCCCAAAGTGCTGGGATTACAGGCATGAGCCACCATACCTGTCTGGATCTGATTTTAATATGTGAGAAAAATCTTCCCTCTTATCTTTGATTTCTACTTTATCACTAAACAAATCTATTACATATGCTAAAACTCACACTACAGAATATAAACCATATACTTGCTTACTTTAATGGAATCTTAATGTGTAACTATCTCATCAATTCCATAGACCACAAACACCACCACTTTGTATGCAACCAGGATGTTTGTGTTAGTTGGAGCAAAAGAAGAACTTAATTTCAATTTCTTCATAATTGAGAATTATTGAAATTCATCAGATAGGATGCCTAAGGAGAACATTTTTACTATATTTTGGATGCTTTGATACTTTCTATTGATAATCTCTGCATTAGCTTCACTTTTCAACAGGTTCTGCCTGTCTTTGGTTTTGATGAAAACAATCCCATAGGAATAATAGCAGTGAGCTTTAGTCTGTTGCTTAGACTCATATTTTAAAAGTCTCTGCTGTATACAGGTTAATTAAAAAAAAAAAAGGCTGTACAAGATCAGTCTTTCATGCAATCCTATCACTACATCAAGGAGAAAAAATGTCATCTCAGGCATTCCGAATGTGTCAAGAGCATCATTTCTGGACTCAGGGGACAGCATTTAATCTATCATTGTTGCTTTAATGTTACTTCTAAAATGCTCAAAACCGGGGATTGTCAGCCCCAGATGCTTAGACATCGTCCCTTCTGGAAGCAAACAAGTACGTGGTCTTAATAGAGATCAAAAGTTGTAGGCATGGTTTGCAGGACAAGAAGTATTTATGTAGAAATGACTTTTAAAAAAATTTAACGTAGGATTTGATGACAACGAGATATTTGTTGGACGGTACCTGGACCCATGTCTAAAATCATGGAGACATATAATATACATTATATATTATTTAATGTAATACACTCAATGTCTATTCTTTGTCTTCTTGAGAAGACTTGGTTAATCTTTGATCATCTTACAGCCATACTTTAGAATAAAACCTACAAGTTTTATTCTACGAGAGACCCCTATGGAAATGTTATGATTGCATGCAGCATGAAAGCATTGCTTCATATTCTTCTTGACAAATCTGTATTTTTTTTATTCTAGCATTTAATCTGAGTCTGTCCTGTATGTGCTGCTAAATATTCTTTTTGTTTTTTGAGACAGAGTCTCACTCTGTCGCCCAGGTTGGAGTGCAGTGGCACAATCTTGGCTCACTGCAACCTCCGTCTCCTGAGTTCAAGCAATTCTCTTGCCTTAGCTCACAGAGTAACTGGGATTACAGGCGCATGCCACCACACCCAGCTATTTTTTTTTTTTAATTTTTAGTAGAGATGAGATTCCACTGTGTTGGCCAGGCTGGTCTCAAACTCCTGACCTCAGGTGATCTGCTCATCTTGGCCTCCCAAAGTGCTGGGATTACAGGCGTGAGCCACCATGCCCAGCCTGATACATGCTTTGTATACAATTAAATAAGTTAGAATAGAGGTCTTTGTGTTTCTGAACTTTTCTCCTATGCTTTTGCACAGTGCTACAGTGCTGATTTTAATTCTCCAACTCTCTTTTTGTTTGATCGGGGTTTTTTTCATTGTTTTTGCTCTTATTTATTTATTTATTTATTTACTTTTTCAGAAATCGCTATTTATTTCATATCTAAGGAAAATAAAATGTTATTTATTACATTCTTTGAATAAATGTTAACTTACAATCTTGGATCAGCAAAATAAACAGTGTTAAATTGCAACTAACTCATCTAGAAAATCAAACCAAACTCTTTGCTGATTAGCAATGGTAACAGAAGTTCATGCTTTGTATTTCATACAAATATAATAAGTTCTGCTACCTAGGAAATTAGAAATCTCTTTATAGAGACGAACGCTGAAACATATTTTTTTCAGGACTATGGTAACTGATTTTTTTTCTTTTTTTTTTATACTCTACTGGTTTTTATTTGTACTATTTTTTTTTCTTTTTCTTTAAATTGCATTTTAGGTTTTGAGGTACATGTGCAGAACATGCAAGATAGATGCATAGGTACACACGTGGCAGTGTGATTTGCTGTCTTCCTCCCCCTCACCCACATCTGGCATTTCTCCCCATGCTATCCCTCCCCAGCTCCCCCCTGCTGTCCCTCCCCTATTCCCCCCAATAGACCCCAGTGTGTAGTGCTCCCCTCCCTGTGTCCATGTGTTCTCATTGTTCATCACCCACCTATGAGTGAGAATATGCAGTATTTCGTTTTCTGTTCTTGTGTCAGTTTGCTGAAAATGATGTTCTCCAGATTCACCCATGTCCCTACAGAGGACACAAACTCATCGTTTTTGATGGCTGCATAATATTCCATGGTGTATATGTGCCACATTTTTCCAGTCCAGTCTATCATCAATGGTCATTTGAGTTGGTTCCAGGTCTTTGCCATTGTAAACAGTGTTGCAATGAACATTCGTGTGCATGTGTCCTTATAGTAGAAAGATTTATATTCCTTTGGATATATACCCAGTAATGGGATTGCTGGGTCAAATGGAATTTCTATTTCTAGGTCCTTGAGGAATCGCCACATTGTCTTCCACAATGGCTGAACTAATTTACACTCCCACCAACAGTGTAAAAGTGTTCCTATTTCTCCACATCCTCTCCAGCATCTGTTGTCTCCAGATTTTTTAATGATCACCATTCTAACTGAAGTGAGATGATATCTCTGGAATTTTCAACATCAGAACGGCCAGTCTTCTTTGCATCCATCTCTGTATATGCCTGTGTGTGAAGGAACACAGAGCTACACTCATTTATAACATTTTGCAGAGGAGAATACTTCATACATATCTTCAACTTTATTCCCCCAGCCAAGGATCAGCTATCACCAGAAAAAAAAAAAAAAAAAAAGAAAATCACAGCTATCATTGCCTTTTACACAGGGGAGACGTCACTTTTGCCTAAGCACACCCAGGCAGAGCTCTTAAACTGCATTTGTAATGAAAAATATTATACAAGGGTATGAGGAATGGTGTGGGTGTGAACAGGTTGCCTAATATAGCTGAAACTTCCTTTTGCAACACAAAACCAGGAGAACATGGGTGTAATATTGAGATGACTACTGAAGAAGAGTATCTGTTACCTCGTGTGTTATATCTGATAAGAGTTCCAGGTGCAAATGTGGCAAACACCTATTTTAGGATATAAAACTTCTCACAGATGAATGAATTTATGACATAGTCATTGTTTAAAAAAATGAGTAGAACATATACAGAAATAGAGAAAAACGAAGCAGAACTTAGGACGGACAATGAAAAAGACATTCAGTGAGTCAAAATTGACACATATCAAATATTTCTGGAAATAAAAGATATAATGAAACGCCAAAATAATCAAACTTTTACAAAATTGTGTGCATAGTTTATGTATAATTAATATATAAAGAAATGTAGCACAAAATAAAATTTAGACCAATCTAAATCATGAATGTATATAACATTAAAAATGAAATGTTAAAATGTATAAAATTCATATATATGAAACACACAAAATTTATACTATATAATATATGTAAATGTAGTACACAATAAAACAGATCAATCTAAATTATGACTGTAAGAAATGAGAAATATAATGTTAAAATAAATACAATTTATATGGATACAATTTGTACATATGTAATTTATATTATATACAATTTACATATACAAGTGTACCAGCACAAAATAAAACAGGTTAATCTAAATTATTACTGTACATAAAAAATGAGAACTAAAATGTTAAAAGGCAATGATTTTAGCATTGCCTTAAAGATAATACAAAATGAGTGGCTTCATGGCTTTAGGTACTTGCTCTACATTTTGGTTTTTGTTTCTTCTTGTTTATTTTTTTTAAAAAAGGGGGTCTTGCTCTGTTGCTCAGGCTGGAGTTCAGTGGCATGCCCTTGACCTTCCCAGGTCAAGGCTCACTGCAGCCTTGACTTTCCCAGGGCTCAAGCTAGGACTACAGGTCTGAGACACCACACCCAGCTAATCCTTTGTTCTGTCTGTCTTTTCTTTCTGTCTGTCTTTCTCTCCTTTCTTTCTGTCTTTCACTCTCTCTCTGTGTGTCTCTCTCTTTCTTTCCTCCTTTTCTTCTTTCTTTTTTATATTTTTTGGACAGATGGGGCCTCACTTTGTTTCCCAGGCTGGTCCTGAACTCCTGAGCTCAAATGATCATCCCACCTCAGCCTCCCGAGTAGCTGGGATTACAGGCCTGCACCTCTATGCCTGGCTAATTTTTATTTTTCCTTTTTTTTTCTATTTTCTTTTGTAGTTTTTGTAGAAATGGGGCATCACTTTGTTTCCTAGGCTAGTCTTGAATTCCTGAGCTCAAGTGTTCCTTCTGCCTCTTCTTCCCAAAGTACTGGGATTACAGGCATGGGCCACTGTGTCTGGCCTCCTCTAAGTTTAAAAGTTTGTTGAGCATTTGATTGTACATTAATACAGTGAAGCACATGAGCAAACGATCTCCTTTTAGTATATAAACCTGACTCAATAGAAGGCAAGGCATGAGGTAATAATGCATATAAGCCTGCCTCAATAGAAGTATCGTATTTACTGTATAAGCCTGACTCAGTAGAAGTATAGTATTTACTGTATAAGCCTGACTCCGTAGAAGTCAAGGCATGAGGTAGTCGTGCTCAGAATTAACTAAATACACCAGCACTTGGTATTATAAATGTCATTTCTTTACCCCTTAATATTTACGAGACACTGGAAAAGCCCTTTTCTTAAATTATTTTATTCTATTCTCATTGCAGCCCAACACAGTGGATAACTTTATCTAGATTTTTACAGATGTTCAAGGTGAGTTCAAAGAGCTATTGCTCATGTTCAACCCACAGCAGATCTATATCCCCAATTACTCTGTATATTAGTAAATCATAAAAATAAATTAAAATGCTGTTTTTGTATATACTTGCTGTTTCTTAGTAAACCAGGAATAGGATAATTCTTTATGTTATATATATATATATGTGAAAGCACTATCTAACATACAAGTAATATAGTTGACTTACTTTATATTTATGAATAGCTATAATTTAATTAAGAATACCTAATTTTTATCAATTTTATTCTACATGATCTACCTAATGTGATATCTGACCAATAATTAAAATTACTGGCAAGAGACAGTAAAAATAAACCACCACGTGGTGATGTCATTGCCTTGTGAGAACATCCCACACAACCTACTGGAAACTATTTAAGGATCTTAAGTGGATTTACTAAAATACTCAGGTAAAAATCCATTTTGATCGTTTGTCATGAGGAACAAGACTATTTTGTTTGAAATTAATACGGTAAAAAGAAATGACTCCATCATGACTATGAAAGTATAAGATCCTGAGAATAAAATGACTGAAACACATGGAACTGATTTGATGAATGGGTATATGGTATGATGCTGAGGTTTGTGATAGGAATGATACTGTCAACCAATACCAATATAAATAGATCTATGTGAGATCAAAATCTTGATTTTTTTTTTTTTTTTTTTGTTAATCAATGAGAGCTTCTTATGTTGCTCAGGTTGGCCTTGAACTCATAGCCTCATCTCCTCAAGTGCCAGGACAACTGGCCGGAGCCACCACGGCTCCCAAAATCTTGATTGTTAAATTCAACTTTTAAATAACTATGATTAATATATTAAGAAATTAGAAGATCAAATGAAATATTCCAGTAGGTAACTAAACAATTTAAAGATAATCAAGTGAAAGTTCTACAGCTGAAAAATTCATGATCTGAATTAGAAAACTAAATATGTTCAACAGCAGTGTAGATTCTGTTGAAGAGATGATTAGTGATTTGGAAGATTGACCAATTAAAGAAAATACCCACAAAGAAAGATGACAAGTAAAAACAAAGGGTGGAAAATACAGAAGAAAAAGCCTAAGAAATTATGAAACTAGGTAAACACTGCCAAAATGCATGTAATTGGAGAGTATTTGAGGGGGAAATATAAGAGAGTTAATGACAAACAGTTAATAGAAATTGCCGAAAAATTTACAAAACTGACAAAAGCATCGAGTAGAGAATCAAGCAGAACTACAAAGCCCAAACAAGAAACAAAGTAAACATCACTACATATATTAAGAATGACAAACCAAAGACATAGAATAACATTTCAAAGCAGCCATTGGTGAGGAAAAGCACATGACTTTTACAGAAGGAACGTAGAAATAGTGGAATGCAAAAAAAAAAAAAAAAACTCCAGCAAAGTGCCACTGCACAAAAATACAGGTGCCATTCTAAAAATTAATGGCCAATGAATATGCCTTTGATAACATCAGCCAAATATATACATTTTCCAAAAAAACAAAACCTGCAGATTTATCATCAGACCAGACATAAGGGGAATACTTAATTTTTTTAAACTAATGGAAACTGGTGCCAGATGGAGGCACAGAAATGGTTGAAAATTTCAGCACAGTTTAATACATGAGCAATATGGGTTTTATAAAACCATATCAATAATGTGTTATGAATATGTGTGTAAAGGAAGTTAAGACAATAAAAGAAGATTAGAGATAATAAATTATAATACTGTGGGCCAGGCGCAGTAGCTCACGCCTGTAATCCCAGCACTTTGGGAGGCCGAGGCGGGTGGATCACGAGGTCAAGAGATCGAGACCATCCTGGTCAACATGGTGAAACACCGTCTCTACTAAAAATACAAAAATTAGCTGGGCATGGTGGCGCATGCCTGTAATCCCAGCTACTCGGGAGGCTGAGGCAGGAGAATTGCCTGAACCCAGGAGGTGGTGGTTGCGGTGAGCTGAGATTGCACCATTGCACTCCAGCCTGGGTAACAAGACCGAAACTCCGTCTCAATAAATAAATAAATAATAAATTTTAATACTGTGTCCTTTTAAGTTAATTGCATTTTCTGGAAAGTAATGTGGTAAACATGCCAATTTTTCTTAGACTTGTACAAGGCATTGGTTCACTGTTATCTTCCAGAGTAACCACAAAAAGTAGTATGAACAAAGTAAAAAAAGAAGACAAAAATATATAATAATAAATTATTTAATTTGTTCACAAATGTAAATGTTCCCTGATATAATAAATACAAGTTATTTTAAAAGTACAATTTAGGAGAATTCTTATAGTGAATAAAAATAAAATTCAAAGATACACTGTTTCCATGAGACAAACACAAAGTACAAAAATAGGTAAAGATTAAAATTATAAGTACAGAACAATGTATACGAACTAAACATTAACCATTAAAAAGCATATGTGGCAATATTAGTATCAGTCAAAGTAAAACACAAGGCCAAGCACTTACTAAAATTAAGCAGGGCTATTTCAAATTTAACAGGAAGTCACAGAATTATAAATCCACTTATGACTCAGAAGAGAGGTTCAACCTCTGTAAATCAAAATGTCACATATCATAGATGACAAATAGACACATTCATGATTGTCAACTATTTTTTTTTTTTTTTTTTTTTTTTTTTTTTTTTTTTGAGACGGAGTTTCGCTGCTGTTACCCAGGCTGGAGTGCAATGGCGCGATCTCGGCTCACCGCAACCTCCGCCTCCTGGGTTCAGGCAATTCTCCTGCCTCAGCCTCCCGAGTAGCTGGGATTACAGGCACACGCCACCATGCCCAGCTAATTTTTGTATTTTTAGTAGAGACGGGGTTTCACCATGTTGACCAGGATGGTCTCGATCTCTTGACCTCGTGATCCACCTGCCTCGGCCTCCCAAAGTGCTGGGATTACAGGCTTGAGCCACCGCGCCCGGCCGATTGTCAACTATTTTAACACATCGATCACAGTGTCTGATTGAACAAGAAGCCAAATAATCAGAAACGATAAAGAATAATTGAAAACACGAGTTACTTAATTGGCATATGTAGGGCAATGCAGCCAGTGACCACATAGTTCTTATTTGTGTTGAATGCACAAGGGACATCCATCAACATTGGCCATATGCTGCACTGTAAAACAAATGTTGACATTATTTTATAGGAATGAAAATATCAAAGTGATGTACTCTCATTACAATGGAGTTAGCAGCAATTCAAAGGAACAAATACAACTAGAAAAACCCAAATGTTTGTAAATTAAGCAACACAGAATTAACCCAGGAGATAAAAAAAAAGATACACATGGGTGATTAGAAAATACTTTAAATTTAATGATAATTAAAATATGACTTATGAAACCCCATGGAATGCATCCAAATTTAGGCTTGGGAAGAAATATGAAGCTGTCTTGGTTTTCTTGGACTGTTGTAACAAAGCACTATAAACTGGGTGGCTCATAATAAATGATAAAAATTTATAATTCATACTTATGGACCCTGGGAAGTTCAAGATCAAAGTACCAGCAGATTCGTGTCTGGTGAGGATTCACTTCCTAGTTTATAAAAGGCACCTTCTCACGGTGTGCTCACATATTGGAAGAGGCAAGGGAGCTCTCTGGGGTTTCTTTTATGAAGGCACTAATTCTATTCATTAGGGCTCCACCCTTATGACCTAGTCACCTTCCAAAGGCCCCACCTTGTAATACTGTCATATTGGGTATTAGGTTCTCATGTGAATTTTAGGGGGATAGCAATATTCAGACTATAACCTTCATTGCTTATAATGGTTAATTAGTGCTGAATATTTATCACTATAAATCACAGTTGATGAATAAGAATTAATAAATGCTGAAAATTGATTCTGTAAGTATCAGTCTGAGCCAGCTAGAGAAGAATATTCAACCACTTGAACTCAAAGATATTAGACCATAAATTAAAAAGAAAATATTAATAAAATTTTAAAACTCACTTCTAAAATTGTGAAGACCTCTGAAAATCCTCTCCTCCTTAAAAGTAATGAGAACACTTGAAAATGTTTAAATGAAAATGTTCAGAACACTAATAATTAACCAAAAGCTTACAACAGTCAGAGGCTGGTTGATTTAAGAAGAATGGCTGAATTTTGGTAGAAGCAGAAGGCTTTGTGGTGTTTCGACATGGTCTATTCTCCTTGTCTTCTCCCCAATTTCATGGTTGCCTTGTACTCCAGCCTTGAAGGCACTATAGCTGAGAAAACTAACAGCATAATAGCCACTGAAGGAGGAAGAACAAGAACGGAGTCCTCAAAAAGCTCCAAGTGGAGAGAACTTTGTGCATTAGACCTGGTAGCTCCCTGGAAAAAAATCAATGTATGGAATTTGTTTTTATTTGACTTGACAAAGAGCTTGCTCAGTGGGAAAAGATGTTTCCCCACTTTACCTATCAACAGCAAGATACACGTTCTTCTCAAGTGCCCATGCAACTTATTCTTAGGTAGAAAGTGGGTTAGGTTATACAAGACTAAGTGAAGTTAAGGGAATTGAAATTAAGCAAACCACATCTCTGACCCCAGAGGAAATAAAGAGCAGAGAGAAATTTGGAAAATTTGCAAATATGTGGAAATTAAGCAGCACACTCATAAATAATAAATGGGTCAAATATGGAATCAGGAAATCTTTTAGACAATAATATGAGACAAATGAAAAAAGCACGGCATACCAAATGAACAGGATTTAGTACATTTTATACAGCTAAAGAAGTGCTTAAAGGTCAATTTATAGCTGTGAATCTCTGCATGTAAAATTAAGAATATCTCAAAGCAGCTATCTAACCATTCACCTTTAGGTCATAGATTAAGAAGAGCAAATTAGGCTGGGCGAAGTAGCTCACATCTGTAATCTCAGCACTTTGGGAGGCCGAGGCAGGTGGATCACGAGGTCAGGAGATTGAGAACAGCCTGGCCAACATAGTGAAACCCCGATTCTACTTAAAATACAAATATTAGATAGGCGTGGTGGCAAATGCCTGCAATCCCAACTACTCGAGAGGCTGAGGCAGGAGAATCGCTTGAACCCAGGAAGCAGAAGTTGCAGTGAGTCAAGATGGTGCCACTGCGTTCCAGCCTGGACGACAGAGCAAGACTGGGTCTCAAAAAAAAAAAAGAGAAAAAAAAACCCCAGCAAATTAAAGCAAATATGAGCAGGAGGGAAGAAATCATTAATATTGGACTGGAAATAAATAAAAGAGAATAGAAAAACAGTAAAGAAACTTAATGAAATCAAAGGTTGATTATTCGAAAATATTTTTTAAAAAATTGACCATAAAAATGGTTTAAGTGATTTACATCAGGAATAAAAGAGGGACATTACTACTGACCTTATAGAAATTTTAAAAATTAGCATAATACAATGAATAATTATTCAAATATATATGAGACAACCTAGGTGAAATGGATGGATTCCTAAAAAGACAGAAACTACTTAGACTGACTCAAAAAGATAAAAAATATGAATAGACCTATGAACTGAAGGGATTAAATTAGTGATTACAAACAAACAAAACTGCAAAACTTCATTCAAAGAAAAGCCCAGGACCAGATGATGCTGTTGATGAAAATGAATAAAATAACTTCATAAAAATTAGCATAGGAGAAAACTTTCCCCAAGTTATTCTATGAGGGCAGAATAGTCCTAATACTAAAGTCAGGCAAAGCTATCACAAGGAAACAAAATTACAGCCAATATACCTTGTGAACATATGCACAACAATTAATAGTAGTATTTTAGCAAACCAAATTTAGTGCTATATAAAAAGGACTTTGCACCATGACCAAATGACATAGAGATATATTTTGGTAAAATTTCACTGATATGGAGTACATTTTTGAAGTTTGCACAAGGGAAGAACATTTTCTGAATATGAAAGGAAATCATCTTAGAATAGGAATTCAGGTGAACATCACTCCACTCCTGAATGCAATGAGATAACTCTGCAAACTGAAGGGTGGATTTCTGGACCCATCCATGAAACACTCACCTAGCAGAGCTGACAGCCCAATTTCACACTTGCCAGGATATGGTTTCCATATGACATTTACTTTCCTCATGTGAATATTAAGTGGATATAACAATGCAGAAACTGGCTAGCCAAATATACATCGCATGGTACCTGAGAGCTTAACAGAGAGTAAGGTAAGAAAATAGTAAGGATACACATACACTCACAACACATTTCATATGGCTTGGATCTATAATATGTGCTATATAAGAATCCATGATTCCATATCTATATTCATAAGGAGAAACCAGTTAGAAGCTTGGGAAGATACATTTTAAAGTATTTCAGCAAAACCTGGATTTTCATCAGTGTATGGATATGGACATTTCAAAGCATTATTAATGTGGAATCCCAAGTAAGGAGAGAAAAGGTGAGTCATTGATTGAAATATACTGCAAAAGGGACATAGTTAGCGTTTCATTAGATAAGGTAATGAATTCATATAGTTTATAGAGAAATGTTTGAGTTGAGAATTAAACCATCAACTCAATTTAAAAGTGTTGCAGAAAATGGCTTTTAATCATGAAGACAATCATCCCCCACACATAATGAGAGAACTGCAAACATTAACTACAAATATGCGTTTTTCAACTATTAGCAAAGATTTCAAAGTTTCATAAGATGTTGGTGAAAGTTTGGGGAGCTAAAGAGAAAAAGTCTTCCAGATATTTTGGATGATGGTGTCCATTGATTTGACTTCTTTAAGGGACATTTTTGGTGCAATACTTGCAAAGTTAAAAACGTATCTTTGTTCCTTCCATTGTGATTGTTGGAATTCATCTTAATACATTCTCAAACGTGCCCCAAAATATTAATTCAAATAATACAGCGTTATTTGAAGTAGAAATATATTATAATGAGTCACATTTCTGTATGATTTAAACAAATTGTACCACACCAATTTTGTAGAAGAAAATGTAGATCTTATAAAACTAAGACTGATCTACATTTACTAATATAAAAAGATTTAATAGTGGTATAAATATAGACATCTTGAGAACAAAATTGAAATATATTGCCTAGAGTATGCTATCATAGCATATGAGTAGACCAAATAATTAAGGCTGGACAAGGAAGTGTTTCAAGTGATTAGTTCTTAGGAGGGGAAACTGGGGGCTCAAATATAGGAACAGCACTTACTTCCAATTGTGTATTATTGTTTGTTTTTTTAATTGGCACATGAACTTTATACATATATAATATATATTACATATAATATAAATGTGATATGTTTATATTGTGTATATAATAGATGTGATGTTTATAATAATTTATATATTTTATAAAGTAACATATCTGTTCAATTTCCAAATGAGAGTGGAAATTAGATTAAGATTAAAGTGTGATTTGAAATTTGACCAAGCTATAAAACATGTAAATATAAATGTAAATAAAGAAGAAACAATGGCCTGGTATAAAAACAATACATATAGAGTAAGATAAAAGATTAAAACAACCAAGTACCATATTAAATATGTGTTATGTCAGTAAATATGGAGAAAATAAATTTTTCCATCAAACTAAAGACTGTCAGATAAGGTTATGAAGATAAAATCAGGTTAAGCATAGTGGTTCATGCCTGTAACACTAACACCTTGGGAAGTTAAAGTGGAAGGATCACTTGAGTCCAGGAGTTTGAGACCATTCTGAGCAACAGAGTGTGACCCTATCTGTCAAAAAGAAAAATTATCTAGGCATGGAGGTACTCACCTGTAAGCCCCGTTACTTGGGAGGCTTAGGTGGGAGGACTGCCTAAACCCAGGAGGTCTAAGCTGCAGTAAGACATGATTGCATGACTGCACTCCAGTCTGGGTGACAGAGTGAGAACTTGTCTCAAAAATAAATAAATAAATAGTAAACAAAAAAAGATAAAATCTATTTGCAATGCTTTTTAAATGACACACAGTAAAACAATTAAAAAAGAAAACAATAAACTATGACACAAGAAAATACCCACATGGAAATGTAAATTTTAAGAAAAGGATTGATTGATCATGTTAGCAGATGCAGCAGAATTTAGGTTCTTAATTGAGATTGGAAAGATAAATGCTGGGAACCCTCAGCCTTTAATAAACACAGATGAGTGCATGCAGTAAAAGAGCCTCTGCTCTTTTCTGGCTTTGAGCACTGTATGTATACTATGTGATGCATGGAGCTGCTGAAGCCACTTTGAGGACAAAACAGTTGCAATAAGAAAAGGAATGGTGTTGGGAAAACTGGCTAGCCATGTGCAGAAAGCAGAAACTGGACCCGTTCCTGATACCTTACACTAAAATTAACTCCAGATGGTTAAAGACTTAAACATAAGACCTAACCTAAGACCTATAAAAATCCTAGAAGAAAACCTAGAAAAAGCCATTCAGGACATAAGCATAGGCAAAGACTTCATGACTAAAACACCAAAAGCATTGGCAACAAAAGCCAAAATAGACAAATGAGATCTAATTAAACTCCAGAGCTTCTGCACAGCAAAAGAAACCACCATTAGAGCGAATCAGCAACCAACAGAATGGGAAAAATTTTTGCAATCTACCCATCTGACAAAGGGCTGATATCCAGAATCTACAAAGAACTAAAACAGATTTACAAGAAAAAAAACAAACAAGCCCATTCAAAAGTGGGCAAAGGACATGAACAGACACTTTACAAAAGACATACATGAGGCCAACAAACATATGAAAAAATGCTAATCAGCACTGATTATTATTATTATTTTTTAATTTTTATTGCATTATAGGTTTTGGGGTACATGTGCAGAACGTGCAAGATAGTTGCATAGGTACACACATGGCAGTGTGTTTTGCTGCCTTCCTCCCCTTCACCCACGCTTGGCATTCATCCCCAGGCTATCCCTCCCCAGCCCCCCCCGCTGTCCCTCCCCCATTCCCCCCAATAGACCCCAGTGTATAGTAGACCGCCTCTCTGTGTCCATGTGTTCTCATTTTTCTCACCCACCTATGAGTGAGTATATGCGGTATTTCTTTTTCTGTTCTTGTGTCAGTTTGCTGAGAATGATGTTCTCCAGATTCATCCATGTCCTTACAAAGGACACAAACTCATCATTTTTGATTGCTGCATAATATTCCATGGTGTATATGTGCCACATTTTCCCAGTCCAGTCTATCATCGTTGGGCATTTGGGTTGGTTCCAGTTCTTTGCTATTGTAAACAGTGCCGCAATGAACATTTGTGTGCATGTGTCCTTATAGTAGAACGATTTATAGTCCTTAGGATATATACCCAGTAATGGGATTGCTGGGTCAAATGGAATTTCTATTTCTAGGTCCCTGAGGAAGCACCACACTGTCTTCCACAATGGTTGAACTAATTTACACTCCCACCAACAGTGTAAGAGTGTTCCTATTTCTCCACATCCGCACTGATTATTAGAGAAATGCAAATCAAAACCACATTGAGATACCACCTCATGCCAGTTAGAATGGCGATCATTAAAAAATCTGGAGACAACAGATGCTGGAGAGGATCTTTACCAAGGAAATACTAACACAAAACTTATTGAAAGTAAAATTTTGGGCTGGGCATGGTGGCTCACATGTGTATTTCCTCAACTTTGGGAGGCTGAGGAGGGAAGATCACTTGAGTCCAGGAGTTTGAGACCAACCTGGGCAACATGGTAAATCCAGATCTCTACAAAAATAAAAAATTAGCCAGGTGTGGTAGCTTGTGCCTGTGGTCCTAGCTACTTGGGAGTCTGAGGTGAGAGGATCACTTGAGCCTGGGAGGCTGAGGCTACAGTGAATCAAGATCATGCAAGTAAAATTTTCAGAGTATGTAATTTATGTATTTTTTGACAAAACTTTTTTATCTGACTTGAAGATTGAATGGTTAAACAAAATGATATTTTCACACAATTTTATTCAGCCATTAAAAAAAGAAAGAAAGATTAATATACTCAACAACTTGGGTGAATGCCATGTGTGCTAAGTCAATAAAAATCCATTCAAAAGATCTTATACTGTATTACTCCACTTATAGTGACAAAATTGTAGTAATAATTGTAATAATTAGCAGTGCCAAGGGTTATGGATAGGAGGGGAGGTTGTATTCATCTGTTCTCATGTTGCTAATAAAGACATACCTAAGACTGGGTAATTTAAAAAGAAAAAGAGGTTTAATGGACTCACAGTTCTACATGGCTGGGCAGACCCCACAATCATGGCGGAAGACAAAGGAGGAGCAAAGGCACCTCTAACATGGCAGCAGGCAAGAGAGCGTGTGCAGGAAAACTGCTCTTTAAAAAACCAGCAGAGCTCATGAGACTTATTCAGTATAACCAGAACAGCACAGGAAATACCCATCTCCACGATTCAATTACCTCCCACTAGGTCTCTCCCACAACACATGGGGATTATGGGAGTTACAATTCAAGATGAGATTTAGGTAAAGGCCCAGCTAAACCATATCAGAGGTGAACAAGTTTTATTAGAAAAGGAGATTTTTATGGTGATGACATAGTTCTCTGTCTTTTCAGTGGTGGCTCCTCAAAACTAGACATGAAAAAATGATGTCATAAAACTATGCATACATTGGACCTATATTAATTTCTTTGGCATTGTGGTATAGGTAAATAAGGTGTTACCATTAGGACAACCTGGTTGAAGGATATACAAGACCTCTGTACTATCTTCACAAATTCCTATGAATTTCTAATTATACCAAAATTAGTTTTAAAATTACTGTATCAGTGAATGTTGGGTTTAACCTGTCTTTACAGAGATTAAACTTAATACCTTAACTGGTGCATTTTTCATGTCGCTTCTGTCTCTTTTTCTGAATAGTTTAAACCTAATGGTATGCTGTCTTACTTTAGAAGTGAATATTTCAGTGTTTTTTATTGCACATATTTGCTTTCTCCTTTGGGTATTTTTAAATGCTTATAATAATTTGACACCATGATTCACAGTTTACTCTTGTTTGAGAAATAAAATTCCAGATTGGAAATAACTCACAAATGCATTAACAGTATTGTTTATTATCACCTACGATGCCTAAGCAAACGTTCTAGATCTCACTATTTTTATTCTCTTTCTCTCTCAATTCAATTAGCTTTTGATTAGCTATTTTGTTTCCCATTCTTCAGAGTAACTTTCTTTTTATTCTTCCTATTTAATACAGTTTTTCATTCCTTTTATGTTTGTTCTGCCTTCAATAACAGTGACATAACTTTGTTTGCCCAAACTATTTTTTCTAGTTGTTTCCCTCACTTAATAACTCAGTATGACTCAGCATTCCAGAAATTAAAATGCAGAATTCTAAATACACAATCAACTTGGCTTTTATATACTCATCATAGCAACATATAACAAAAAGAAACAGATTTCTTTAGAGTAGAAACATTTTGAGAATCTAGCTTTATTTTTCTTTTTTTGAGACGGGGTCTCACTCTGTCAACCAGGCTGGAGTGCAGTGGTGCAATCACAGCACACTGCAGCCTTGACCTACTGGGCTCAAGAAATCCTCCCACTTCAGGCTTTAGAGTAGCTGGGACCACAGATGTGTGCCACCATATCTGGCTAATATTCTTTTTCTTTTATGTTTTGTAGAGACTGAGTCTCTCTATGTTGTCTGGGCTGGTCTCAAACTCTGGGTTTGGGCCATCCTTCCGCCTCAGCCTCCGAAAGTGCCAGGATTACAGGCATGAGCCACCTCACCCAGCCAGAATCTCGCTTCCTTGCACCTCTTAGAAGTGACATAAATGTAATGGAAATGGGGCATCATTAAATTTTCATTTAATGTTTTAGAAGAAACATCAGTAGATAGCTCTCTAAAACATCTCCTTTTGTAGATAATGTAAAAAAAAAAAACATCAAAACATAAAATAAAAATACTTGAGACTTCGTTGCTGATGAATTATTGTATGCAATTAAGCACTGCAATAAAATTCAATTTAGAACACTAATAACCCTAGTCGGAATTTAATTGGGAGGCTAACAAAAACCTAGATTATTGTTGCTCTTCAAAATATGTGAGCTCAAAGATGGTACTTTTGTTAAAATTTAAATGCACTATGGCTTCTATATTTTTAAGAGCAGAAAAATAAAGGAGCAAACATTTTTACATATACAAAATAAAAGAGTGAATCACAAGCCAGGAAATTTTGCTTCTCTAAAAGAAACATGTATTCATAGAAAGTAGAGACTTATTCTAGTATTTACAAATGCAATATTAAGCAATTCTTTACAAAGCAGGCATAATACATAAAAGCAAATTATACTGCTAGGCTAAATGTAGTTTTCTTACATTTATTAAGAAAATACATTTTCAAGCCATCATTTGGCATTATATTAAAATGCATTTTTTGCATAGTTTGTGTGGCAAAATAGTGAAGGTTTGCAGAAGGGTCTGTGTGATAAATATATATGTGTTCAATTTTTCTGTTAAAAATAGCATTGCATCTCCAACACAATAAATAACAACAATTTGCTCCCTCCTTAAATCTACTCTCAGTAGGCTACAGATGCCAGGTCACCAGACATTGCTTATACTCCTAATAAAAGGGGAGAATCCTCTAATCTGGGGGTCCCCAATCCCCAGGCCATGGTACCAGTCTGTGGCCTATTAGTAACCGGGCCACACAGCAGAAGGTCAGTGGTGCGTGAGCCAGCAAAACTTCATCTATGTTTATAGTTGCTCCCCATGGCTCACATTACCACTTGCACGCCACGTCCTGGCAGATCAGTGGTGGTATTAGATTCTCATAGGGATGTGAACTCTATTGTGAATTGCTCACACAAGGGATCTAGGTTGTGTGCTCCTTATGAGAACCTAATACCTGATGATCTGTCACTGTCTCCCATCATCCCCAGATGGGATTGTCTGGTTACAGGAAAATGAGCTCAGGGATCCCACTGATTTTACATTATGATGAGTTGTGGAATAATTTCATTATACGTCACAATGTAATAATAGTAGAAACAAAGTGCACAATATATGTAACACTCTCGAATCATCCTGAAAGCATCCCCCTGCCCCTGGTTCATGGAAAAATTGTCTTCCACGAAACCAGTCCCTGGTACAAAAAAGGTTTGGGAATACTGATCTAACCTGCCCTGTCTCTAAGGAGGGGCCTGTTCTACTGGTTGCTTCAACAGACAAGGAGTACTTAAATGAAGCTTTTCTCCAATTAATTGCCCTAGCGAGATTCAAGGCAAAATTTGAGGAGCCCAGAAGTACAAAGTGGACTCCAGTTCACTATAAAAGAGGCTGACTCTCAAAAAATTTTTCCTTTTCTCTCTGAGTTAGAGTGCTATTGCTCCCTAGTAGTTAAAACACTGTAAACCAAAAATAAAATCCTAAGCTTCTCAACCAACTGACCAAACCTCCTCTGGGCCAAAGGGACCCCAGAGAAATTCGAAAAACTGGATTCCCAGCCATGACAGGAAGAGAGGTGAGACATGTCCTTCCTTACCCCCACCTTTTGGAGTCTAGGCACAATTGACCAGCATTCACATTAAAGTACAGATCAAAGACTGATGAAACCGACCCTTGGGACTGACAAAACAGACACTTCCAGCCTGACTCTGGTATAGCATCACATGACAGATAGCAGATCCTGAAGGAAATCAAAATATTTTACCCCAACATAGATTTCTTTGTCATATTTTGAAATGACCCTGCAAAACCAACTGTCCTGGCAGAAAATTGCATCTGTGGAGAATGCTCATTAATATGGCCAGGACTTTGCTGGATCTAGGAAAGATTAATCCTAAATCTGACACCTTGAAAGATCTGAAAAGAGACATTTACCGTCTGTTCTGTCTGAAGCCTGCTACCTGGACGTGTCATCTACATGATAAGTGCCTTAATTTCCACAACTCCTCACCCTTTATCTTAGCATTTATTTCTACTGACTTCAACCCTTTAGACAAAACTTAACTATTTCAATTGATTGCCAATCAGAAATGTTTAAATCTACCTATGACCTATAAGGCCCCACTTCAAGAGATCCTGCCTCTTAAGGCTGAACCAATGTACACTTTCTATGTAGTGATTTATGATGTCACCTACAATTCCTGTCACCTTAAAATATATAAAACCCAAACTATAGCTGCCTCAGGCACATTTTCTCAGGACCTCTTAAGACTTTCCCCAGGCCATGGTCACTCATATTGGCTCAGAAGAAACCTTTTTAAGTATTTGACAGAGTTTGTTTTTTCCATTATCAAACTTAAGAGGGAGTGGATAGGTAGGTTGATTTATTTTTGCTTCAAACCAGGAAGCAGAGGCTGGGAATGGTGGCTATGCCTGTAATTGCAGAACTCTGGGAACCTAAGGTGGGCAGATCACTTGAGGTTAGGAGTTTGACATCAGGCTGGCCAAGAAGGTGAAACCCCATCTCTACTAAAAATACAAAAAGTAGCCAAGTGTAGTGGTGTGTGCCTGTAATCTCAGCTACTTGGGAGGCTGAGGCAAGAGAATCACTTGAACCCAAGAGGCAGAGGTTGCAGTGAGCCAAGATCATGCCACTGCACTCCAAACTGGGAGACAGAGCAGACTCAATCTCAAAAAAAATAAATAAATAAAAAACAAAACATAACAAAAATAACCTGGAAGTGTGAAGACACTTAGAAACAGACAGACCTTGACCAGGTATACCTGTGACACTGACTTCCTGGCTGTCTGTACCCTGTAGGTTCACAAGCATGGAGGCCACTTCATCTTCTGCTTTGGGGAGGCCAACAGTGTAGGTACTCCAGCAATGAAGGGGTCTAGGATAAGGGATCCCCCAAATATAAGCACCCAGCAACTGGAAGAAGAAATGCAGAAGAGAGTGCAGAAGCCCAGCAAACAGATGCTCAGATCTTGAGGGCAATTTGAATAACAAAACAGGACCTAGGACTTAAGGAGATTGAGATAAAAAATGCAACTCTCTCCTTAACATCAATCTACTGAAATAGAGATTCCAAGATGGGGAAACAGTAATGACTTGAAATAGGAGAAAAAATATCATCACATGCTAATTATGTTAAATATGAGATATAATGAGAACAGAAAAATGACTCATTAGTCATTAATGAATTGAATTACATCATCCACATTACAAAAACTCAGCTGCACCTGGTTTACACAAACATACTAAAAAATAAAGTAATAAAAAATATTAAAATAAACAGTTTCAGAAAACAATGCTGTATAGCAGAGGCAATAATAATTTGTCAAGAAGATATCTAATGTTAAAAAATGTGCTGAGAGTAATCATATTTACATTAAGTAAAAATAACAGCCAAATGATTGAAACAAAAATCATTAGGAGTGAAAGGAGAAAATTTTAAGATGATAGAGGCATAGTTTGCATGCCTCTGCTACTTTATGAATTTGAGAAATTAGTAAATCTAATAGTGAAAAATAAGTAAGGGAAGAGAAAAACATAAGAATTCAAATTATAGGTTCAATTTAATGTACCTGTCATATACGCATATATACACATAGGCATATACATGCATATATATGTCATAGTAACTTTATGTACATATAACGGCCATATGCATTATTAAGAACATACACGGTAAATGTTGTCCAAGACGGAGCAGTAGGAACAACTCAGGATTGCAGCTCTCAGTGAAGGCGCAGAAGGTGAGTCCTAGCCACATTTTCAGATGGACCTTTGTTGCCCACAGAACGGGGAAATTCCCAGGTGTAGGAGAGACATGGGACACCAGCGCAGCCCTTTCAGCTTGCACGGCCTTTTCAGCCTGCACTGCGGCGCAGCGGCAGCCCGCACAAAATTCACTGGTCTGGGTGCCCTGTTAAACCAGCAATCTGAGATTTGGGAGGGCAGATTAACATATCCATCTGATTAAATGGGACTTGGACAGTGAGCCAGACGAGGAGATTCCAGGGAAGCATGATTTGAGCTAGTGCAGTGGGCCGCAGCACGGGAAATCACACAGATCCCAGTGCCCTATCAGCAGGCGACTGAAACACCTGTGAGAGAGTCAACCGTTCAACTTAAAAAAAAAAGAGAGAGAGAGAGAAAGGACTCTGAGGCAGGGAGCCAGGTGATCAGGCTCGGCGGGTCCCACCCCCACAGGGACAAACAAAATGGCGATTCGAAACACTCGGGGTTGAGAGTTTTACTGTGGGCTCAGCTGAATCCAGGATGGTGCAGCTCAGTGGGGGAGGGGCGTCTGCCACTAATGATGCATACCGCCCCTACCGAGGTGCACGCCCATTGCAGAAGCAGCCTGCCATTGCCAAGGCAACCCGCCATAACAGAGAGACTCCGCCAAAAGGGCGGAGCCCACAACAGTAAGGCGGAGCCCCACAGCAGCAGGGTGGAGCCTCGGCAGGCAAATAGTGACTAGACTGCCTCCTAGCTGGGCAGGACAGTGCAACGGACACTCCTGAAGAAAGCCCCAACTCCCTGAGACAGAGCATCTGAGGGAAAAAGAAGGGGGTTTTATAAGTTCTGCTGTAGCAGACCTAAACACACCCGCCCAACAATCCTGAATGAACAACGGAGCTCACAGCTCAGCACTGGAGCTCCTATAAAGTACAGACCGTCTCCTCAAGCAGCTCCCTGACCCCTGTATATCCAAAGAATCACCTCAAAAAAGGACTAATCAGACTGACATTTGGCGGGCATCATTCTGCGACAAAGATAGCAGAAGAAAAATCTGGTAGCATCCCTCACTGTTCTGCAGCTGCTACAGGTGTACCCCAGACAAGCAGGGCCTGGAGTGGACCTCAGCAGTCGTAGAGCAGAGGGGCTACACTGTTAGAAGGAAAACTATGTAATAGAAATACTTAATCATCAACAATCTGGGTGTCCACTCAGAGACCCAATCGAAAAGTCAGCAACTACTAAGATGACAGGTGGATAAATCCACAAAGATGGGAAGAAACCAGCGCAAAAAGGAGGAAAACACCTGAAACCAAAACACCTCACCTACTACAAAGGACCAAAGCTCCTCACCAGCAAGGGAACAAAGCTAAACGGAGAATGAGTGTGATGAAATGACAGAATCAGACTTCAGAAGGTGGATAATGAGAAACTTCAGTGAGCTAAAAGAACATGTTCTAAATCAATGCAAAGAAACGAAGAACCTTGAAAAAAGATTTGAAAAAAGATTCGAGGAAATGATAACAAGAATGGACAACTTAGAGACGAATATGAATGAATTGAAGGAGCTGAAAAACACAACACGAGAACTTCACGAAGCATGCACAAGTTTCAACAGCTGAATTGACCAAGCAGAAGAAAGAATATCAGAAGTTGAAGATCAACTCAATGAAATAAAATGAGAAACCAAGATTAGAGAAAAAAGTGCAAAAAGGAATGAACAAAATCTCCAAGAAATGTGGGACTATGTGAAGAGACCTAATCTACGTTTGATAGGTGTACCAGAATGTGACAAAGAGAATGAATCCAAGCTGGAAAACACTCTTCAGGATATTATCCAGGAAAATTTTCCCAACCTAGCAAGGCAGGCCAATACTCAACTCCAGGAAATACAGAGAACACCACAAAGATATTCTGCAAGAAGAGGAACCCCAAGGCACATAATCGTCAGATTCACCAGGGTTGAAATGAAGGAGAAAATACTAAGGGCAGCCAGAGAGAAGGGTCGGGTCACCCACAAAGGGAAGCCCATCAGACTCACAGCAGATCTCTCAGCAGAAACTCTATAAGCCAGAAGAGAGTGGGGGCCAATATTCAACATCCTTAAAGAAAAGAACTTTCAACCCAGAATTTCATATCCAGCCAAACTGAGCTTCATAAGTGAAGGAAAAATAAAATCCTTCATGAACAAGCAAGTACTCAGAGATTTTGTCACCACCAGGCCTGCTTTACAAGAGCTCCTGAAAGAGGCACTACACAGAGAAAGGAACAACCAGTACCAGCCATTCTAAAAACATACCAAATGCTAGAGCATCAACAAAATGAAGAATCTGCATCAACCAATGGGCAAAATACCCAGCTAGCATCAAAATGGCAGTATCGAATTCACACATAACAATATTAACCCTAAATGTAAATGGGCTAAATACACCAATCAAAAGACACAGACTGGCAAATTGGATAAAAAACCGAAACCCATCAGTGTGCTGTATCCAGGAAACCCATCTTACATGCAAGGATACACAAAGGCTCAAAATAAAGGGATGGAGGAAGATTTACCAAGCAAATGGAGAGCAAAAAAAAGAGCAGGAGTTGCAATTCTTGTCTCTGATAAAATAGACTTTAAAGCAACAAAGATGAAAAGAGACAAAGAAGGTCATTACATAATGATAAAAGGATCAATACAACAAGAAGAGCTAATGATCCTAAATATATATGGACCCAATACAGGAGCACCCAGATATATAAGGCAAGTTCTTAATGACTTACAAAGAGACTTAGACTCCCACACAATAATAGTGGGAGACTTTAACACTCCACTGTCAATATCAGACAGATCGACCAGACAGAAAGTTAACAAGGATATCCAGGGCTTGAACTCAGACCTAGAACAAGCAAACCTGATAGACATTTACAGAATTCTCCACCCAAAATCCACAGAATATACATTCTTCTCAGCACCACATCACATCTACTCCAAAATTGACCACATAATTGGAAGTAAAGCACTCCTCAGCAAATGCAAAACAATGGAAATCATAACAAACAGTCTCTCAGACCATAGTGCAATCAAGTTAGAACTCAGAATTCAGAAACTAACTCAGAACTGCACAGCTTCATGGAAACTGAACAACTGGCTCTTGAATGTTGATTGGATAAACAATGAAATGAAGGCAGAAATAAAGAAGTTCTTCAAAACAAAAGAGAACGAAGACACAACATACTAGAATCTCTGGGACACATTTAAAGCAGTCTGTAGAGGAAAATATATAGCAATAAGTGCCCACATGAGAAGAGTGGAGACATCCAAAATTGACACCCTATTATTAAAATTGAAAGAGCTAGAGGAGCAAGATCAAAAAAACTCAAAATCTAGCAGAAGACAAGAAATAACTAAGATCAGAGCAGAACTGAAGGAGATAGAGACATGAAAAACCCTTCAAAAAATCAATAAATCCAAGAGCTTGTTTTTCAAAAAGATCAACAAAATAGACAGACCACTAGCCAGACTGATAAAAAAAAAAGAGAGAGAGAACAACCAAATAGATGCAATAAAAAACGATAAAGGGGAAATCACCAAAGATTCCACAGAAATTCAAACCATCATCAGAGAATCTACAAACAACTCTATGCACATAAACTAGTAAACCAGGAAGAAATGGATAAATTCTTGGACACCTGTGTCCTCCCAAGCCTAAACTAGGAGGAAGCCGAAAATATGAATAGACCAATAACAAGGTCTGAAGTGGAGGCAGCAATTAAGAGCCTACCACACAAAAAAAGCCCAGGTCCAGATGGGTTCACAGCCGAATTCTACCAGACACACAAAGAGGAGCTGGTACCATTCCTTCTGAAACGATTCCAAATAACTCAAAAAGAGGGAATCCTTCCCAAATCATTTTATGAGACAAACATCATCCTGATTCCAAAATCTGGCAGAGATTCAACAAGAAAAGAAAACTTCAGGCCACTATCCATGATGAACATAGATGCAAAGATCTTCAATAATATACTGGCAAACCAATTGCAACAGCACATTAAAAAACTTATCCATCATGATCAAGTAGGATTCATCCCAGGAATGCAAGGCTGGTTCAACATACGCAAGTCTATAAATGTAATTCACCACATAAACAGAACCAAAAACAAAAACCACATGATTATCTCAATTGACGCAGAGAAGGCCTTTGAAAAAATTCAACAGCCCTTTATGCTAAACACCCTCAATAAACTTGGTATTGATGGAACTTATCTCAAAGTAATAAAAGCTATTTACGACAAACCAACAGCCAATGTGATACTTAATGGGCAAAAACTGGAAGCATTCCCTTTGAAATCCGGCACTAGACAAAGATGCCCTCTCTCACCACTCCTATTCAACATAGTACTGGAAGTTCTAGCCAGAGCAATCAGGCAAGAAAAAGAAATAAAGGGTATTCGAATAGAAAAGCTGGAAGCCAAATTGTCTGTATTTGCAGATGACATGATAGTATACCTAGAAGACCCCATCACCTCAGCCCAAAAACTCCTGAAACTGATAAGCAACTTCAACAAAGTCTCAGGATATAAAATCAATGTGCAAAAGTCACAAGCATTCCTATACAACAATAACAGACGTAAAGAGAACCAAATCAAGAACAAACTGCCATTCACAATTGCTACAAAGAGAATAAAATACCTAGGAATACAACTTACAAGGAATGTAAGGGACCTCTTCAAGGAAAACTACAAACCACTGCTCAACGAAATAAGAGAGGACACAAACAGATGGAGAAACATTCCATGTTCATGGTTAGGAAGAATCAATATCATGAAAATGGCTATACTGCCCAAAATAACTTACAGAATCAATGCTATCCCCATCAAGCTACCATTGAATTTCTTCACAGAACTGGAAAAACCACCATGAACTTCATATGGAACCAAAAGAGAGCCCACATAGCCAAGTCAATTCTAAGCAAAAAGAACACAGAGGGAGGCATCACACTACCGGACTTCAAACTATACTACAAGGCTACAGTAATCAAAACAGCATGGTACTGGTACCAAAACAGAGATATAGACCAATGGAACAGAACAGAGGCATCGGAGGCAACACAACATATCTACAACCATATTATCTTTGATAAACCTGATAAAAACAAGGAATGGGGAAAGGATTTCCTGTTTAATAAATGGTGTTGGGAAAACTGGTTAGCCATGTGCAGAAAGCAGAAACTGGACCCCTTCCTGACACCTTACACTAAAGTAGACTCCAGATGGATTAAAGACTTAAACATAAGACCTGACACCATAAAAACCCTAGAAGAAAATCTAGGCAAAACCATTCAGGACATAGGAGTAGGCAAGGACTTTATGACCAAAACACCAAAAGCATTGGCAACAAAAGCCAAAATAGACAAATGGGACCTAATCAAACTCCACAGCTTTTGCATGGCAAAAGAAACAGTCACTTGAGTGAATTGGCAACCAACAGAATGGAAAAAAATTTTTGCAGTTTACCCATCTGCCAAAGGGCTGATATCCAGAATTTACGAGGAACTCAAACAGATTTACAGGAAAAAAAAAAAAAAAAAAAAAGCCCATTCAAAAATGGGCAAAGGGTATGAACAGACACTTTACAAAAGAAGACATATATGAGGCCAACAAACACATGAAAAAATGGTCATCATCACTGGTCATTAGAGAGACGCAAATCAAAACCACATTGAGATACCATCTCATGCCAGTTAAAATGGTGATCATTAAAAAATCTAGAGACAACAGATGCTGGAGAGGATGCAGAGAAATAGGAACACTCTTACACTGTTGGTGGGAGTGTAAATTAGTTCATCCATTGTGGAAGACAGTGTGGCTATTCCTCAAGGACCTAGAAATAGAAATTCCATTTGACCCAGCAATCCCATTACTGGGTATATATCCTAAGGACTATAAATCGTTCTACTATAAGGACACATGCACACAAATTGTCATTGCAGCACTGTTTACAATAGCAGAGACCTGGGACCAACCCAAATGCCCATGGATGATAGACTGGACTGGGAAAATGTGGCACATATACACCATGGAATATTATGCAGCAATCAAAAATGATGAGTTTGTGTCCTTTGTAAGGACATGGATGAATCTGGAGAACATCATTCTCAGCAAACTGACACACGAACAGAAAAGGAAATACCACATATTCTCACTCATAGGCGGGTGAGAAAAATGAGAACACATGGACACAGGGAGGGGGGTATTACACACTGGGGTCTATTTGGGGGAATAGGGGAGGGACAGCACGGGGGGGTGCTGGGGAGGGATAGCCTGGGGAGAAATGCCAAATGTGGGTGAAGGGGAGGAAGGCAGCAAAACACACTGCCATGTGTGTACTTATGCAACTATCTTGCACGTTCTGCACATGTACCCCAAAACCTAAAATGCAATAAAATTTAAAAAAAAGAACATACACATATATATACAGTATCAATGTAATTTGTATATGAGAAACTTCAACAAATCTGAAAAAGTGGAAACTGTGTGTGCTGTATGCTGAAATTATAACCCAAATCAGATAGAAATAAAACAGATAATTGACCCTAAACTTCCACATTATTTACAAATTAAGGAATGTAATCCAATTCTGTATTCAAAGAAGGTATGAAATCTGAACTTATAAAATATATGAGAGTAATTAAAGGGACAACATTACATCAACAGCCTAGTCTACAGCAATGAGTTTTAGAGCCCCATGGGCACTTCCTGCCCACTGCACAAGGTAAATCCACGGCATTGCAGTAAAGAGAGTTTCATTGGTACAAGGCCAGCCATGCCACATGGGAGACAGAGTTTTACTCAAGTTAGTCTCACTAAAGATGTGTAGACTGGGAGTTTTTAAGAATAATTTTGCAAGCAGAAGGCCACAGAGTGGGGAGTGCTGATTAGTTAGGTTGGAGATGAAATCATAGGAGTTGAAGATGCACTTTTGCACTGTTCCTGGGAGGGGGCCACAAGATCAGTTCAGCCAGTTTACTGGGTGGTGGCCGCTGATTCATTCAGTGCAGCATCTGAAAAATATCTCAAGCACCATCTTAGTTTTACAACAGTCATGCTATCCTTAGGAGTAACTGGGAAGCTATAGAATATTATGGCCTCTGGCTTCATGAGTCCTAAAACATAGTTTCTAATTTTGGGCTTAATTTGTTCATCCTACAAAGGCAGTCTGGTGTCCAGGCAAGAAGGTGGTTTGTTTCAGGAAAGGGCTGTTATCTTTGTCAAAATTGAACTATAAACAAAATTCCTCCCAAAGTTAATTCAGATGCCCAAGAATGAACAAACACAGCTTGGAGTTTACAAGCAAGATGGATTCAGTTAGGACAGATACCTTTCACTGTCATAATTTTCTCATTGTTATAATTTCTGCAAAAGCAGTTTTAAGAACTCTCAAAGGAAAACATAGCCTCTAATTCCTTTATTATCTAAGAGAAATGAGAGAAGGAAAGGAAATCAGTATTGATTTGAATAAATTAAACAACACAACAAGATGAAATTACATAGAAAAATGCTAATAAAGCTTAAAGCTGAAATTAATGAAATGGGAAATAAAAATTATACCTATCACTCAAGATAATTTCTTAAAATTATACAATGAAGTAAAACAGATAAAACCTCTGCAAGTCTGATTTATGTTATAAAAAAGGGGCTTAAAACAGACACAGAGGAATTTAAAGAAAGATACTAACAATAAAAAACCACACAAAAAATCTACTATACACTGGGGACTGTTGGGGGAAATGGGGGAGGGACAGCGGCGGGGGCTGGGGGGGATAGCCTGGGGATGAATGCTAAGTGTGGGTGAAGGGGAGGAAGGCAGCAGAACACACTGCCCTGTGTGTACCTATGCAACTATCTTGCACGTTCTGCACATGTACCCCAAAACCTATAATGCAATAAAAATTAAAAAAAAAAATCTATAACATTTAATTTGAAAACATAGAAGAAGCAGATGATTTTGTGGGAAAGAAAAATTACCAAATTTAATGGAAGAAAATTGAGAAACCTGAAATTTGCTGGTTTTCATGTTTGTAAATGTCAAGCCCATTAAAGATCTACCATTGAAATATGCAATAGGAATAGGTGGTTTTGCCGCTGAATTGCAGCTCATATGGAAATAAATAATAATAATCTTGATGTTAAACCCTTTCATTCCACAGAAAATAATACAGAGCCCACTAATTTATTTGATGACAATGTTACCAGAAAGCGGTCCTGAACCAGACTCCAAGAGAGGGTTTTTGGACATCAAAAAGAAAGAACTCAGGGTGCGTCGACAGAGTAAAATGAAAGCAAGTTTATTAAGAAAGTAAAGGAATAAAGAATGGCTGCTCCATAGGCGGAGCAGTGGTGTGGGCTGCCGACTGGGCATAATTATAGTTACTTCTTGATTATATGCTAAACAAGGAGTGGACTATTCATGAGTTTTCTGGGAAAGGGGTAGGCAATTCCTGGAACTGAGGGTTCCTCCCATTTACAGACCATATAGGGTAACTTCTGGACATTACCGTGGCATTTGTAAACTGTCATGGCATGGCACTGGTGGCAGTGTCTTTTAGCAGCAAATGCATCATAATTAGCATATGAGCAGAGAAGATGACCAGAGGTCACTTTTGTTGCCATCTTGGATTTGGCCAGTTTTGGCTGGCTTCTTTATCATATTCTGTTTTATAAGCAAGGTCTTTGTGACCTTCGATGCCAGTTCTGCCAACCTCCTCTCTCATACTATGACTTAGAATGCCTAACCTCCAGGGAATGTAGCCCAGCAGGTCTCAGCCTCATTTTACGAGGCCCCTATTCAGAATGGAGTTGCTTTGATTCAAATGCCTCTGAAAAGGACAACATAGAAATATAACAAATACAAGGTGTAGGTCCCAGCTAGCTTTGCATCTATAAGCATGAATTTTAGCATCTTCATTGGTTAACAAGAAAAGGGATGCATTAGGCTTTCAGTATTCATCTTTGAATTTTAGCCTGAATGTGCACACAAGGTGTTCTGGTTCAGAGACAGATTTTTTTTTTTTTAATTAAAAACCACACAACAAATAAGAAGTATGTTCTCGCCCTCTGCCCCAGTTTTTACCCTGGGTAAATATAATGAGAACCAGGTCAATTGTCTTAAGCAAGCAGCATAACACACTTCTTAGATTGAGAGATCAAGAAAAATTTTTTTTATCTGTTTATAAAAGAAAAGAAAGGAGATGTCCCTTCTCCAGCGCTTGGGAATATAAAAATAAGACCTCTCCAGGAGCTGAAGGACCCTGTGTCTTTTGTCACCTAGAGATGGTGCCAAGATCTGGGTGAATACCACCTTGAAATGTAAATACCTACTTGGGTACTCGCTGCAGTCTAATAAGTGTCTAGGGGCTTAACCTAAGAACAAGTCAGAGCTATAAGCATTTGGCTTTAGGGAGATAAGAAGTTTTATTACCCTTCCCAATAAGAGCAATTAACTAGACATATGGCTACTTATCCCGTTTTCACAGTACGAGGAGATGCTTCAAAGAGAAATGAATGCAAACATTCTCAGAAGGAAGGTTAGGGTTTCTCACAGAAGCACATAGACATCCAGGGAGGTTTTACCACTCCACAGAATGAGATGTAAACCTGCCATCCTGTAACTGTTTTTGTTTGTTTGTTTGTTTTAGAGACAGGGTCTTACTCTGTTGCTCAGGCTGGAGTGCACTGGTTGGATCATGGACTGCAGCCTTATTTTTTTGTTTTTGATGCAGTCTAGCTCCATTGTCCAGTCTTTGGTGCACTGGCATGACCGCAGCTCAGTGCAAGATTTGCCTACTTAGTTCAAGCAATTCTCCTGCCTCAGCCTCCTGAGCAGCTGGAATTACAGGCACCCACCACCATGCCAGACTAATTTTCGTATTTTTAATAGAGACATGGTTTCACCATGTTGGCCAGGCTAGTCTCAAACTCCTGGCTTCAGGAAATCTGCTTGCTTCAGCCTCCTGAGTGCTGGGATAACAGATGTGAGCCATTGCACCTGGCCCATGAACTGTAGACTTCACCTTCTGAGCTCAAGCAAACCCCCTACCTCAGCCTTCCAAGTACCAGGGACTACAGTTGTGCACTACCATACCTAGCTAATATTTCTACTTTTTTTTTTTTTGTAAAGACAAGGTTTTGCTATATTGCCTAGGCTAGATGAATACTTTTTGGATTAACTGAGTTAACACATGAAATAAGGTACTTTTTACATAAAGCATATATTCATTTTTGTTACTAAAATAATTATTATAGCATAGAAAAATATAATTCAATCTTCCTAATGGTATCGGTACCTTTAAAATTTGTTTAAAATCTAGTAGCATAGCAAGGAATGATACTCCCCGTGGTTAAGAAGAGTAGCTGCAAAGATAACAATGCCTTAGAAAAATGCACTGTGTTAGAAAGTCTGTCAATGTAATTCATTAATTCAACCAATGAAAGGCAAGTGTGTGATTCCATCAATAGGCATGGAAAAATTATGAAACTGAATCTAAAATGGTAAGAAGAAAAAGATAAGACATTTTCACAAACACGTGAATAACAAAAGCACTCCAGCTAAGTGCGTGATTTGTGCCTGTAATCCCAGCTCTTTGGGAGACCCAGTTTGGAGGATTTCTTGAACTCAAGCATTTGAAAGCAGCTTGGGTAACATGGCGATATCCCATCTGTACAAAAAATAAACAAAATTAGCTGGATATGGTGGAGTATGCCTGTAGTCACAGCTACTGGGGAGGCCGAGGCAAGAGAATTGCTTGAACCCAGGATGTTGAACCTGCTGTGAGCTAGGATTGCACCACTGCACTCCAGCCTGGGCAACAGAGCAAGAACCAGTCTCAACCAAAACAAAACACAACAAAAAGCACTCTTCTAAAATCAATACCAACTGCAGCCTAAAAAGCAAAATGCTAAAGTAATTTGAAGAAAAATCAGAGAGCACATGGGAATGCCTTTTATTTCTGTTATTATCCAATGACTTCTGGAAGATTGCAGAAAATGTAGCAAAATGAGTAAATGAAAATTTGTTACAACTATTGGAAAATAAGAGATAAAATGAGAGCACTTTTGCTGATAGCATGAATGTTTACCTGAGAAAATCTATTAAAAGCCTATTAGAAAAATAAGGTAATTTGGTAAAATTGTTGAATACAAAGTAAACAAACAAAAAGTATTAGTTTTTTTTTATATCCTGAAAGAGGAACCTGGAAAGCAATATAGGAACATGCTGTTGAAAATCCAATAATTATTTTAAAAACTTAGGAGTGCATATAATAAGAGAGGCACTGGGAAGAAATATATTGAATTAAACTGAAACACAGAAAACCCAAACAAATGGAAGTACATGTTATATCCTCAAATGCTTAAATTATGTATCATGAAAATGCCAATTCCACCAAAATTGATGTATGAACCAATTGTCATCCAATTTTGAATCATAACAAGGTATTTTATCTTTTGCATTGTAGAAAATGATCTTATGGTTGATATAGGAAGATGTATTAGACAAGTACAGTTAGGAGCTCAGTGAGAGAAACAATACATGATAGAGGGCATTTGCTACCACATACAGGACATGCTATAAGGTTACTCTAATCAGATCAATGTTATTGTCATAGGGATATGCTATAGGAAGTGACACAAGCTGCTACATTTTATAAAAGCAACTTCTTTCTTTCCTGCCCTAGGTGTAGGGGCTGGAGGCTGGTTTTCAACATCACTACTGCTTAGTCCACTCAGTTGTCTCCTTTTGTCTTCCCTTACATTTTCCATTTTATTTTAAGTAAATTCTCTAACTTATTTTCCTGGCTAGACCCTGACGTATTTTCCAGCAATCATAGTTATGACTAAAGTGAAATACATGCCAAGCAAACATGTTGATGGCGAGTATCATCTCTATGTGAATTAGTTCAACTGGGTTATATAAATAAAAGAACATGAAGAATTATATTTTAAGTTATTACAGGGGATAGTAATATAAAGTAAGAAATTAAGGAAAAGCCACCTGACGCAGTGGCTCAAGCCTGTAATCCTGGCACTTTGGGTGGCCAAGGCAGGCGGATCACTTGAGTTCGAGACCAGCCTGGCCAACATGGTGAAACTCTGTCTCTACTAAAAATACAAAAATTTGCCAGGCGTGGTGGTGCACACCTGTAATTCCAGCTACTAGGCAGGCTGAGGCAGGAGAATCGCTTGAATACGGGAGGTGGAGGTTGCAATGAACTGAGATGGTGCCACTGCACTCCAGCCTGGGTGACAGAGTGAGAGTCTGTCTCAAAAAAATAAAAATAAAAAATAAAAAGTAAAAAAAGAAAGAAAAGAAAAGATTTGTGGAGCTAATACAAAAAGATATACTTCTGAGTGAGGGTACACAATGAGACGAAATTTAAACAGCTCAAGGAGGTGACTAACTGCTCTATGTTCAACAAAATGCTGTATGTTTTTTAAATAAGCCATTGCTGTCTGTTTTACTCGCTTTTTAAAAACAATTGGGTAGATCCTTTAACACCTTGTTAGGCTGAAATGAGAAAAGTCAAATTCATTTTACTTTTGAAAAATAGACAATTGATAAAATCACAGCACCTATGCCATCTTATAAAGAAAGGGGACTGGCCGGGCGTGGTGGCTCAAGCCTGTAATCCCAGCACTTTGGGAGGCTGAGGCGGGTGGATCACGAGGTCAAGAGATCGAGATCATCCTGGTCAACATGGTGAAACCCCGTCTCTACTAAAAATACAAAAAATTAGCTGGGCATGGTGATGCGTGCCTGTAATCCCAGCTACTCAGGAGGCTGAGGCAGGAGAATTGCCTGAACCCAGGAGGCGGAGGTTTCGGTGAGCCGAGATCACACCATTGCACTCCAGCTTGGGTAACAAGAGCGAAACTCCGCCTCAAAATAAAGATAGATGAAAGAAAGAAAGAGAAAGAAAGAAAGAAAGAGAAAGAAAGAAAGAAAAAGAAAGAAAGAAAGAAAGAAAGAAAGAAAGAAAGAAAGAAAGAAAGAAAGAAAGAAAGAAAGAAAGAAAGAAAGAAAGAAAGGGGACTGTTTTGTTATACTTTTCCTTTTCAGAAAATACATTTCCTTTTTAAATTAAATGCAATCATAAATATATAACACATATCACTGTTATATTTAAAGCATTAGAAAGCCTCAACATATCCACAATAGGAAAGAAAGAAATTGTCTATTTTAGTAATAACTGTGGTTTAACTTCATAAAATTGTATTCACTATGAAATGAGAAAATTATTAGTAATACTATGGATATAAACATAGTAAGAACTCAATAAACAAACTCATCAGGGTGTGTTTGATTTTAATATAATTTTGTTCCCCAAAATAAGCTCTATCTCCTCATAAATACTACATCAGTATAAATCATACACCATTTTATTTATTTTTTTTTATTTTATTTTTTGAGACAGGGTGGGTCTGGCTCTGTCACCATGGCTGCAGTGCAGTGGCACAATCACAGCTTACTGGAGTTCAACATCCTGGACCCAAGCAATCCTGCTACATCAGCCTCCTGAGTAGCTGGGAACACAGGCATGAGCCACCATACCCAACTGATTCATTTTTTGTTTGTAGAAATAGGCTCTTCCTACGTTGCCCAGGCTGGTCTCAAAATCTTGGGCTCAACCAATCTTCTTGCCTCGGCCTACCAAAGTGCTAGGATTCTAGGCCTGAGCCACCACACAAGGCACCATACACCATTTTAAATATTAGAAAATAATTAATTACTTTAAGAATTGTATATAGATAATATTAAATTTAGCCCTTAGAAAATGACCAGGCTGGGTGTGGTGGTTCACCTCTGTAATCCTGGCACTTTGGGAGGCCAAGATGGGCAAATCACCTGAGATCAGGAGTTCAACACCAGCCTGACCAACATGGTGAAACCCCGTGTCTACTAAAAATACAAAAATTAGTCAGTTGTGGTGGTGCATGCCTGTAATTCCAGCTGCTAGGCAAACTGAGGCAGGAGAATCACTTGAATCCAGGAGGCAGATTGCACCACTGCACTCCAGCCTGAGCAACAGAGTGTCTCTGTCTCAAAAGACAAAAAAAAAAAAAAAGAAAGAAAGAAAAGAAAAAGAAAATGACCAAATGTCTAAACTCTGCACCAATGTAAAGGATAAATCCAAAATATAAAGTATTATTTACTTTAACATACCTGTACAATTTTTCTTAGCTAGTTTATACCAAACATTCATCTTAAAATAACACAAACATCGAAACACAATCTGGAACACTTTTGGAAATATGGATATATTTAATTATCAGAGACAAATGTACAAATCCAATACGGTATGTTTTATCCTGAGTAAAACCTCCACTCTGGTTTATAAGAAGCATAAGCCTAGATAGAAGGATAAAATGATTCTGCCATACATCAACTTATTATTATCCTTACTTTTCACCACCAAGCATATTGAAAATGAAATCACTGTTACAAAATCAAATTTTCTGATATTCTGTTGGTTATTTCCGGTTGTTTTATAGTATACTTTCTCTCAGATTTCTTGTTTAAATTCAAAACTGAGCTTTTGAGATTTTGCTTATTCCTTGATTTTACTTTTGGGCATATACAGGCAATTGTTATTGACTGTATTCTCCAGCTTCATCCTTTTTTTTTTTTTTTTTTTTTGAGATAGGATCTGGCTCTGTTGCTCAGGCTAGAGTGCAGTGGCACCATCTTGGCTCACTGTAGCCTCAATCACCTGGGCTTAAGTGATCCTCCCACCTCACCCTCCCAAGTAGCTGAGACTACAGGCACATGCCACCACACCTAGATCATTTTTATATTGTTTATAGAGATGGGGCTTCGCCATGTTGCCAGGCTGGTCTCAGACTCCTGAGCTCAAGTGATCCACCTGCTTTGGCCTCCCAAACTTCTGGAGTTACAGGCATGAACCACCATGTCTAGCTGCACCCTATCTTTTAAAACAGTCACTCCAGGACCTGCTGGCTAATCTGTTTCCTGGCCATGAGCACAGCTACAAAGTTGAACTCGTGACTGGTAGGACACTGAGTAATCTATAAAGGAGGAGAGATAAATGGGTTGGAAGTGCATTGAATATAATCTAAATATATAGTTTTAGAGATAGAGTGCAAGTGGAGGAAAAGAACGTTCTTTGTTAGCTGAAATAACTTGAGCCATGAATCTTTGTTAAAGAAAGGAAGAATAGAAGGAAGGAAGGAGAGAGGGAAGGAAGGAAGGAAAGAAAGAAGGAAGGATGAGAAGGAGGAAGGAGGGAAGGAAGGAGAGAGGAAAGAAAGAAAAAGAAAGGAAGGAAGGAAGGAAGGGAGGGAGGGAGGGAAAAATGAGGTTTATTCTGAGCCAATATGAGTGACAACTGCCTGGAGACAACCCAAATGCAAGAAACCTTGAGCAAGGGGTCCTGAAGTTGGTAGATCACAAGTCTGTTTTATGCATTTTAAAGAAGCAGAAGTTAAGTCAAAGTCTTCAAGCAATTTATGGAAGGTACACAATGGCTTAGCCCCAAAAGGCAGGATATCTTGAAACAGGGGCTTGGACAAAAGAAAGGAAGGAAGGAAGTTTTGCCTAAAAACTTGAAGTCAGCAGAAAAGAATGTTTAAGTTAAGATAAGGAAGTTTGTTAACCAGTATACCAAGTCAGAGAGATCTGTACGGGTATGTGACTTAACCCTCTGCTCGCATGGACTTAGGTTCTTTTTATTATTTGATGTCTTATTGCCTCAAAGAACTATTATGTCAGTCTTATGGTCTCATTTCAACATTAATGCTTGTCAGTTTTTATGTCTAAACTGCAAAGGGGATGGGATATAAAGGGAGGTGTGTCTGACCTCCCTTCCTAGGTCCCATTGGCCAAGAGGAGTTCGTTCAGTCAGTTGTAGCACTTAGAATTTTATTTTTAGTTTACAGAAAGTAATAGTGGAGTTATCACAGGATGGATTCAATGAAGACATGACACAGGAAGAAAAGATCTTGAAATACAAGAAGAAGGCTGAATGAATGAGAAATAAGCACATTCATTGAGCCAACACTGCAAAATGTTTGAATGAACTGAATTGAGATCCCTGGACATGTATGAGTGGAAGCAGGCTCTGCATTAAAAGATCACTGGAACAAGTCTTTAGGGCACAGGGAAAACCCCTTGTATTTCAGAACTCATGATGGCACACTACTCCCCCTGCATTTCAAATATATCTAGATTGATTTTTTTCCTACATTTAGTTTGCTTATAAGCTTTACAGTTAGGTTCTGATGAGAAAGTTAATAGGAGTTCATCCTACCACTATCTTGTTACCCGGTCAGTGATCTAAGAGATCTAAGAAGGAACCTGCTTTCCTTCTTAGACACAAATTTGCCTACAGTCAATTCCAAATTGTGGTGAGTAGTTAGATTCACCAGCAAGCCCCACTTTAGCTTCTTACATGTTGCATATAATTCTTACACATAGCCAACTTTTCTTTTGGTTTTGCTTTAAAAAAAAAATCTGAAGCCAGTGTGGTGGCTTATGCCTGTAATCCCAGCACTTTGGAAGGCCAAGGCGGGAATATCACTTCAGCCTAGAAATTTCATATCATCCTGGGCAACATGGCGAAAACCCTGTCTCTTCCAAAAATAAAAAAATTAGCTAGACATGGTGGTTCATGCGTGGAGACCCAGCTACTTGGGGGGCTGAGGTGGGAGGATCACTTGAACCCAGGAGGCTGAGGCTGAAGTAAGCAAGTATCACACCACTGCACTCCTGCCTGTGTGACAGACTGTGTCTCAAAAAACTAATAATAATAATAAAAAATAAAGAATAAAATAAATTTAATAATTTGTCCTATGAAAAACACAAAAACAGAATCCAAGTTATAACACTTGATGGTACATTTCAAAGAGCTAAACCACCATTAGCATTTACATTAAAATGTGATGTAGAGACTACCAGCCTTCCTAAAGTCACTCAGAATCAGGACTTCTCTCTTTTAAAATTAAAACAGCACAAATATTCCAGGCAGTTAATTTCTTCATCATCCACAAATCATTAAATAATTTCAGGATGTGGACGAGGCGTGGTGGCTCACATCCGTAATGTCAGCACTTTGGGAAGTTGAGGCGGGTGAATCAACTGATGTCAGGAGTTCGAGACCAACCTGGCCAACATGGTGAAACCCTGTTTCTACTAAAAATACAAAAGATTGGCCAGGTGCGGTGGCTCACGCCTGTAATCCCAGCACTTTGGGAGGCCGAGGAGGGTGGATCATGAGGTCAGGAGATCAAGACCATCCTGGCCATGGTGAAACTCCATCTCTACTAAAATACAAAAAATTAGCTGGGTGTGGTGGCACGCATCTGTAGTCGCAGCTGCTCAGGAGACTGAGGCAGGGGAATCGCTTGAATCTGGGATATGGAGATTGCAGTGAGCCGAGATCGTGCCACTGCACTCCAGCCTGGTGAAAGAGCAAGACTCCATCTCAAAAAAAAAAAAAAATAATACAAAAGATTAGCTGGGTATGCTGGCACACACCTGTAGTCCCAGCTACTTGGGAGGCTGAAACAGGAGAATCGCTTGAACACAGGAGGCATAGGTTGCAGTGAGCCAAGATCATGCCACTGCACTCCAGCCTGGGTGACAGAGCCAGACTCTGTCTCTGGCTAATATAATTTAATATCATTATTATTATTAGTTCAGGAGGTAGAACTTACAGCGTTAAGTGCATGAGAGTCCATGAAGCATGATAGATTATTGGTGTCTTGGAGAGGTTAATAAATAGCAGCAGCAGCGTATAAAAGTTGATCCATTATAAATAGCAATTGTAAACACGTATTATGATATAGAATAAGGGGGGAGCATTTACTAGAGATTTTCTCACAGATGTTTTAGAGTAGAGCTCTACATAGGGTCTCTGTATCAGGAAGGGCTGCTTTCCATTCTGCGTGTATGTGCGTGTGTGTGTGTGTGTGTGAGAGAGAGAGAGAGTATGCGCACACTCACATCAATGTGCATGCATGTTTGGAGACCAATTCTGTTTGCACTTGCTGGACAGAAAAACATAAAGAGAATTCTACCATTTTGTCTCCTCAGCTTTGGCTCAGAGCTGAAACATTGCCTCTGCAGGTTGAGGAGCATAAGTGAGTTGGTTTTCCCTAAATGTGGGTGAACTATAGCTCAAAATATCAATGGGCTAAGGCAAAATGATCATTTTGTTGTTACCGTCACTATTCACATTTCCTTTCCCCTCCTTTTTTTTTTTTTTTTTTTTTTTTTGAAACAGAGTCTCACTCTGTCATCCAGGCTGGAGTGCAGTAGTGTGATCTCGGCTCACTCCAACCTCTGCCTCCTGGGTTCAAGCAATTCTCCTGCCTCCTGCCTCAGCCTCCTAAGTAGCTGGAACTACAGTTGTGCATCACTACGCCTAACTAATTTTTGTATTTTTAGTAGAGATGGGTTTCACCATATTGGCCAGGTTAGTCTCGATCTCCTGACCTCAGGTTATCCTCCTGCCTTAGCCTCCCAAAGTGCTGATATTAGAGGCGTGAGCCACCGTGCCCAGCCTCTTTCTTTTCTGAACTTCAACTCTGCTACTTTCATTCTTCCCTCAAAAATGCATTGAATATGTATCTGTGCCAAAGAGATGGACTCAATGTTGCTAAATTTAAAATGTAGTATTGGTGTAGTGGCTCACATCTGTAACCCTAACACTTTGGGAAGCAGAGGTGGGAGGATTGCTTGATCCCACGAATTCGAGGACAGCCTGGGAAAACACAAAAAGACCCCAACTAAAAAGAAAAAAAAAAAGAAATATATGTATATGTATATTAGCTGGACATGGTGGTGTGTGCCTATAGTCCCAGCTACTCAGGAGGCTGAGGTGGGAGGACTGCTTGAGTCCAGGAGGCTGAGGCTGAAGTGAGTTATGATCATGCCACTGCACTCCAGTCTGGGTGAAAGAGCAAGATTCTGTCTCAACCCCCCACCCATACACACACACACACACACACACACACATATGTACACACATATATACATGACAAAGGAAGCTGTCCTCACTCGCAATAACCTACAGTCTAATGCAGAAGGCAAACATGACTATAGTGTAAAGACCTTTTGGAAGGTTCAATATTGGTGAGGTAGCCCAAAATAGTATTTACTCATGCTTGTGGATTATGAGGTCTAAACCAGGTAGTATGCCAATATGTAGGACAGTTAACTATAGAATCATATTTTCTGTGCTACAAAAAATTGGCTTGTTCCCAGTCTGGGAAACCTGGTGAAACCTTATCTCTACAAAAAACTAAGAAACAAAAAATTAACTAGCGTGGTGGTGCACACCTGTGGTCCCAGCTACTTGGGAGGCTGAGGAGGAGGATCCTTTGAGCCCAGGAGCTCAAGACCAACCTGGGCAACATAGTGAGACCCCCCCCTAAAAATACAAAAATTAACTGGGCATGATGGTGCACATCTGTGGTCCCAGCTTTTCAGGAGGCTGAGGCAAAAGGATTACTTGAGTCTGGGAGGCAGAGGCTACACTGAGCCGTGATCATGCCACTGCACTACAGCCTGGGTGACAGAGTAAGACCCTGTCTCAAAAAATAAAATAAATAAATTGGCTTCTTCATCAGAGTTGAAGAAAACTGAGAAGAAAAGACATAGAGGTTCCCATTAACTGTTTGTCAATTTGTTTTGGAGGTGACGTTAACGAATACTTCACATCTCTGAGGGAGCCTCTGGCCAAGGGTGTGCCTAGATTTCTGCTAGCCAGAGTTCTGAATTGCAGTCATCTGAAGCTGACTGCAGTTGATTAAGCAGAAAAAGGTTTATGAAAAGATATTGCATAGATGCCGAAATTGTTAGGAAGGGCTAGAGAAGCAGGCTACAGGGAAATCTTCCAGGAACAATGTCTAAAATAAAGCTCATGAACTGGTCTGATGGAGATGTTGCCAATTTTGCAGCTGGTTCACAGGCCACTTGGGGAGTTTTTGCCATCTGCAAAGCCACACCATGAAGCAACTCTAAGTCAAGGCTGTGACCTGCTCCGAGCATAGCCTGACCCTGGAAACCTGAAAACTCCAACTGCCTTCAACACCCATAACAATGCCTAGGATTGGAGGAGCCTGAATCACAGGTTTGGGTCCCAGGAAGCTGCAAATTTGAATTTTCTGAATTCTACCTTGAGTTGACGAGGCTCATAAAACAAGAAATATGCAAGATGTAGCAAGTGAGTACAAAACAAATCAGGGAGCTAAAAATACACTTCCTCCACCAAAGAAATTTCTGAAGGCACTGAGTAATGTCATGATTGATGAACGCATCTCTGCCTGCTACAAGAAATCCAGTCTGAGTTATGGCTGGTCTGAGATAAATAGATAAACAGATAAATAGAAACAAAACTAGAAGCATAATCCTTGTGTTGGCTTGATGCCAGTAAATGAAATATAAGGACCTAATTTTGGAATTAAGAGTCACTAGGCTATCTATTAGTCACTTGGTGTTATATTTTAGATCTTTATTTAAACATTATCATCAGCCTCATATATGAAAGAAAAATAACTTAAAATGCAATTGGGAATATAGAAATATAGGAATAGTTAAATACATTTATTCTAAGCTATTTGCAGTTGAATAAACATTTAAAGATGAAAGAAAAATCAACCTCTTTTTAAAAGGAAGCAAAACCTTTCCTACTGAGAAAAGATTAAGTGGGATGTTCAAGAGTTTAAAAACAAGAATTGCAGCTTCAGTGAAAAAGCAACCCATGCAGTTTTACAAGAAACGCTGTCCTAAGAAGGAAGCCTTAAGGGAACCCGGAACACATAATTATTCAGAAAGAAAAGCCTTATTTATTTCCTCTATACTTCTATTATTTGGCATCAGATGTTTTGTGTTTCTTCTAGGTCTACCAGATCCAAATATTCCCCAGCAAAATTTCCTTGAAAAAAACACCAAGACTTTTCATAAATCCTATCTACATAATGTCTGTTAATAAATATTTTTCTGTCCTAAATTCTAGATGTGGCAGGAGAGAAACCAGATCCTAGCATACATTTTTTTTTCTCCAAATGATTTCTTCATGGTAAGGTTCACTGAAATTCTAGCCTATCATGGTTTTGGAATTGTAAATGCTTTGTAGTTTATTTATTCAATGTGCACATTAAAAAGCAATAAAAATGGCCAGGTGCAATGGATCAGGGCTATAATTTGAGAACTTTGGGAGGTTGAGGTGGGAGAATTGCTTGAGTGCAGGAGACCAGTCTGGGCAACATAGCAAGACCGTGTCTCTAATATATATATATAAAATTAACCTGTGTGGTGGCACTGGTGTGGTGGTTTATGCCTCTGGTTCCAGCTCCTTGGGAGACTGAGGCGGGAGGATTACTTGAGCCTGGGAGGTTGAGGCTGCAGTGAGCCATAATCATACCACTACACTCAAACCTGGGTGACCTGGCCTCAAAGTTAGACCCTGTCTCAAATATAAAATAGACAGAATAAAATAAAAAGAAATAAAATACATCTCCCATAGTTTGTGGGTAGATTATGACCCAGAATCAAGAAGTAAAGATGTCACTACCATATGAAGCTCAGTTTGGCGACCTAAAGTTTTGGTTGATGAAAAGCCTGAATATTCACAGTTCCTTCCTCATGTCGCTACCAAGTCTCCCCCTGTAAATAGCCACAAGCAGCCTTATCCTCCTTCCGTTTAGAATTGTTCACCTGTGAAAACAGCAATCCAGTCTTTTCCAGTTATTCAATTCTCTCTTGCATACCCCCACCTGCTGAACAGATCTTCCTGTGGATCTCATGAAGATCTTCTTGACTCCTGCACATTGAAATGAGCCAGAGTTTGGCTTGCCCTATCTTGCTGCCTTTAATGCCAATATCTTCCTCAAATCCATTTTGCTGGAAAATATCTCTCTCCCCTTCTTTGTTGATATAACCATACCCATGGGCTTGACATTGTCTATTGCCTGAAATAGTTTTTTCCTTTCTTCTAACAGCCTCCAAATTGAGGCTGATGATGTTGACAAGACAAGCTCGATCCTTTGACTCCCCAATGTTCTGCTTCTTCTAAAGGCAGTGGTTTCTAGCCATTTTAAAATAGAGGCATTCTTTCTTCAGATATCAGTGTCTGAAATAGATAATATGAGGCTACTCTGGGGAAGGTCAGGTGAGGGGAAGATTTGTGTTTTCATCACTTCCACTCCACATTCTCATCATCTCAAAGCCTTCTTATTTCATCCATAGTGCGATGAGGCCTTTGATGGGAAAAGTATTTTTCTAGATCAATGCAGTGAATTGGAAATAGAATAAGAGGCACCCACAGTAGTTAAATTTGCTGGCAGTGACGTTGAAGTATGTGATAAGATTTAGCCTAACATATTCAAAGTTTGACATGTTGCTAATGTAATCATTATTAATAAAATAGTTTATTTTTTTCATACCAAATCTTTGAAATCCCGGGTGTATTTTACATTTAGAGCACATCACAGGTTGGGCCTGCAGCATTGCATGTGTTGAATAGCCCCGTATGGTTGGTGGCTACCATACTGGATAGAATAGTCCCAGATAATATAGCCTGCTGTCATTGAAAATGACCCCTCATGACCTAGTCCCTATCTACCTCTTCAACATCATATGGTTATGTATTCTCACCATATGCTATGAGCCAGTGGAATTAAAATTATTGTGAATTGTTGGAACTTGCCAACTCTTGAAACCACTGTTGACCTCTCCAATTTCTACTATAGATAACAGTACTATTGAAAAATGTAAGATTGGTGTTTGAGGTTATTTTTCAGACCCTGCCTCCTGATGGACCAGCTGATACCACCTAGACTGGTAATTCACGCCAAGAAACTGGCTCAACTAAGTTTGTGATCTCAACCCAGGAACTAACTCAGGGCTAGAAGACATCTATAAGCCTTTCTTAGTTCTCCAGAGTTGACACTATTCCCTTTCCTGCCTGTGTTTTGGCATAAATGTATTCAATAAGCATAAAAACTTAAGTGTTCTCACTACTTATTGGTGATTTATTATGAAAGAGGACAGCAATACATTTACAATAGCACAAAAATTTATGGGGTACTTAGATACAGATCTAACATATCCAAATCTCTTATCAAAAAATTATTAAAATTATATGCTTAAAATGATTGAAAAGTGCATTTGAGTAAATGGGGATGTATTCAATGTTCATAGATGAAAAGATCCAATAAAGGTGGAAATTCTTTCCATAATAGTCTCCCAAGTAAACTTACATCAATGATACTCTAAGAATGATTTTGAAAGAAAATAAAAACAAGATTTTTAAAAGCATTTGAAATTGTAAGGAGCAATGTGAACGGTGGAAAATGTGAAGAAACAGCAATTTTGGACAAGTAAATTTTTATCCAAGAGTTCTATCCATTGAAACAATTTGGTGCTTATGCAGGGATATACCACTAACTCAGTTTGGAACTGAGAGAGCCCAGCAATTAGTTCACTGAAAGGCAAAAGTAAGGCATTAACAGAGGAGTTATCAGAAGTCAGTGGGGAGAGAGTGGAATGTTTCTGCAGAGCTGGACATATAGCTATTCATTGTAGGAGCGAAAAGCTCTTGTTCCCTGAGCCAGCTAAAGATTCACAGAAAATCACTGTCATGTGGCAGACTGATTAACAGAAAACAAGGCGTACAAATTTATTTATATGCAGAAGACTTTAGAACAAAGATCCAACTTCCCATCAGGTCCAGAAGCTTAAATATCATCCTGAAGTTACAACAGGTGAAGGGAGAAGAGAAACTCTATCGAGGGGCAGTAAATGATTAGTAGGGAGAATGATTAGACCTGGACACAGAAATTAACTTGTAAATAGGGGTTTGGAGACAGTCATTATCTTGTAAAAAGGTCTGTTCTTGTGTGATTATATTTTTGGTAAGAGATAATGAAATAAAAGAAGAGAAATAAGAATAATTGTTGCTCGCCGGGCGCGGTGGCTCAAGCCTGTAATCCCAGCACTTTGGGAGGCTGAGGCGGGTGGATCACGAGGTCAAGAGATCGAGACCATCCTGGTCAACATGGTGAAACCCCGTCTCTACTAAAAATACAAAAAATTAGCTGGGCACGGTGGCGCGTGTCTGTAGTCCCAGCTACTCAGGAGGCTGAGGCAGGAGAATTGCTTGAACCCAGGAGGCGGAGGTTGCGGTGAGCCGAGATCGCGCCATTGCACTCCAGCCTGGGTAACAAGAGCGAAACTCCGTCTCAAAAAAAGAAAAAAAAAAAAAAAAAAAAAGAATAATTGTTGCTCTTGATACGTCAGTCCTGTCCTTATATAGATGGGGGAAATTCTCCTCCAGTGCTCCTTGGTCTCCACAGGTTTTTAATTCAAAGTACTCATTATACTAAGGGAACCATATATTGGGGCGAAAGATTTTTATTTTCTTCACCATGAGAAACAGGAAAAGAGACAAAAGTAAGTCTCAATGGATCAGAGACTTACTTACTAATGAAAAGAAAATCTTTATGTCTTCTAAAGAAACCAACCTGGATAAACTTGTGACTTCATGGTAGAAAAATATATCTTGAACATTATAAAAATGACCCAATAAGTGAGCAGAATGATTTTACGTGTGTGTATGCATATATATATACTCTTTATATGTCAATCTATATATTCTATATATTAGTTTACATATAAGTATATAGATTCTATACAAATGTGATATTTTTATAATAATTTATATTATTTTACATTTGTATAATATATATTTATATATTATTTATTACATAACTATTTTGTATATGAATATATAGATTCTGTATATATTTATATAGAGAAACTATAAATTAACATAGAGAACATATATAAAGTATGTATGACATATAAATATATAATTTATAAAATGTATACATATAAATATAATGTAAATCAAATATAAAGATACATAAAATATATAAACATATTATACGTGAAATAAATTAGATGTACATAAAATATGTGATATATAATATACATTTTATATACATAGACATATTTTATATCCAATATAACATATTATATAATATGTATTTTATATAAATATGATATATTTACATAAGTATATCAGAACATATTTTACATAAATATATCACATACTTTATATATAATTATATATAAATAATTTATATGCAATGATATAAAAATATATATAAAATATTACATATAATATATAGCAAATTATAAGTATATAAATATATAATTTATAAAATATATACATATAAATATAATTTATATATATTTATATAAATATAGTAAATATATATGATATATTTATATAACATATACATACATATGACATTTGATATATTATATATTATAATATATATTACATGTAAATATACACAATAATATATTTGTATTACCTGGTCCCTTCACCATGGGACTTTATTTAAGTTACATGGGACTTTTCATCCTTTAAATTATCAGATTTTTTTACAGCTGACTGAGAGGCCAGCTCGACAGGCAAGGGTGCCTTACAATAGGGCCATTGTGCCCACATCTTCAGTTGCACTACCCTGCCATGATAATACCACACATGCAAATGGGAGTCTGACTTAGTGCTTTAGTCAAATGGTTTTATTTTATTACACACAAAATCAGAGAATGAGAATAGCCATTCTCTATCCTTGGCCATTTGTCGTAAGATCTGCACTGACTTTCAGCTCTTTGCCAAAATCAATTTATAGATAGACTCAAGAGGTTTTTTTAAGTGCTTTTTTTTGTCTTGCCAATGAATTTTTTAAAAATAGTTCAAAAACATATTTGTATGTTAGCAATGTGTCTCCTTTGACCAGACCCTGGGCTAGATGTTGCAGACACAAGGTAAGAGGCTATCGATTTGATAAAAATGGAGACTTTTAATTCAAAGATGTTATAATTCACAGACTCTTCTCACTGGAGGTGCAGAGAATGTATAATTTAAGTGGAAACTCCTTAGCAGGCAGTGAGAGTGAAGAGAAAATGGAAAAGGGTAAGAAGTTTTTAAGACACAGATCAAACCACAGCTGGAAAGCCATTAACTAGAAAAAACCCCTTTGAGCAGTTGCTTTCTCCAGTTACAGAATTTTGCGGTTCTGAGCTCCCATGCTGTCCCTAATGCCAAAATATAAGGCTTCTACCCTCCACTATATAATGGCTTCACTCCTCCTCTTAATTAATGTCAGAAAAGAACTAGTATACAGGAAGACCATTTTTGTTCTGCTGTCAAAACTATGCCTATCGTTGCAGCATTTTGACTTAATTTCATGTCACAAAACTATAATTCTACAACACTTTTGATTTTTAGATGGTTTTAAAAATAGAAGTCTCCCTGTACATGCTCTCTTCTCTCGACTGCTGCCATGTGAGATGTGGCTTTCACTTCCCACCACGATTGTGAGGCCTCCCCAACCACGTGGAACTGTGAATCCAATAAACCTCTTTCTGTTGTAAATTGCCCAGTCTTGGGTGTGTCTTTATCAGCAATGTGAAAATAGACTACAGGACGTTTTTCAACACTAGTCTTTCTCCCTCCCCACTTTTGGGGTCTCCACTGTTTGTCGTTTCTATCTTCATGTCCATAAGAACCCAATGTTCAGTTCCCACTTATAAGTGAGAACACACAGTGCTTGGCTTTCTGTTCCTGCTTTAATTCACTTAGGATACTGGTCTCCAGATGCATCCTTTGGCTGCAAAGAAAACAGTTGAATTCTTTTTTATGCTGCATAGTATTCCATAATGTAGATGTACCACATTTTCTTTACTCAGTCCACTCTTGATAGGCATGTGAGTTGGTTCCATGACATGTGTGTTTTAATTTCCCCTTCCTGCTTTTATTTTTTTTTTTTAGTAGGCATCAAGGTTTTTTCATTGTTGGGTTCCTGAATGCTAGTATGGAAAGTGGCTCAAGGTGGTCATTTTTCTCATTAGCTATACAGTAAATGGATTAAAAAATAATGTTGAAACCAGATTTATTTTTTGATATGCTGGGATGCTTGATATTGGAGAGAGAAAAACTAAATGCACATTCATTTTATGAAATAGAGCAATATTGATTAGAACAGAATGTAATAGTTAACCCAAATCTATGGCCTTACACTTTCTATCTAGAGCTTATATTCATTGCTCCAGTGCCAGAAGAAATCAAGCCAGTGTCATAAAACAATCTCATGCGTTTAAAAGTCTAACCTAGAATTTTTCTGCAATGCTTATTCAGACAATTAATGAATGTATTAGTAATTTTAGAAAATTTTAATTAGTTTGTTAATTGAATAATTTTTTACAAATTGAAAAAGTCTTTGAATTTACTTCAATGCTAAATATGATGTGTATGCTATTAATATATTCAGTATTTTTGAAGGTGTCATATTAAATGTAGTAGAAAAACTGAATCTAGTGTATAACTACACCAAAAGCGATCTCTTCAAACTTTTATCAAATATGCCACTTTGAACCTCTGAGCTTCATACTCTTAATGGTCAATGAGTATTGCACACTGTATGGAGACTTTTGTAAGGGTCTGTATTAGTTCATTTTCATGCAGCTAACAAAAACATAGCAGGAACTGGGTAATTCATAAAGAAAAGAGGTTTAATGGACTCACAGAACTACACTGTACTATTAATTAGTTAGGTTTAATGTAGAACTACATGACTGGGGAGGCCTCACAGTCATGGTGGAAGGTGAAGGAAGAACAAAAGCACATCTTACATGGAAGCACACAAAAGAACATGTAAAGGGAAACATCCCTTTATAAAACCATCAGATCTCATGAGACTTATTTACTGTCACGAGAACAGCACAGGAAAAACCCACACCTGGGATTCAGTTATCTTCCACCAGGTCCCTCCCATGATTACAGGTGTGGGCCACTGCACCAGACTTAGCTTTTTTTAAAAAAAAATTAAAAGATATGTATTAAATGTCTCATTCTTTCCACTTTTAAGTAATTGCAAAAATTTAAAGACAACAGATAAAAATGTAACTACCTGGCTTCAGAAAAAAGAAACACAGATTAAAGAATATATGTCATTATGATGTAGATGAATTTGAGTTTAAACCTAAAAAGCAGTAGAAAGCAGCATTATTTACCTTGGGAAAACGACATAAGCTCTGTTTAATCTTTAAAACATTACTTTGGATAACTGACATGCTGATATTATAGTAAAATTAACAGTAGCCCTGAGCTAAAGGCCAGCCACTGCCTATTAAGAACCAAGAAAAATAACTGCCATATTTGTACCGACAAACCAAAATGCAGAAAGAATGTCTTGTAAGAACTTAATAGATATTTCAATCAAATTGGACCAGAAATGAGACAGAGGAAATCTATCATGCTGCAATTTTAAGATTAATTCAGCAACATTTGGAGAAATAAGAAAATGAGAGCTATGGTGCAAACTTAAGAAAAATAATCTGTTTCTGTTTACAGTGTTGAAAAGAGAAGCATCTGTGTCCAATGGGAAATATCCATTCAGAGTTCCAGGGACAGAATAGTACAGAAGCCTTTTAGAAAAGATTCCTTCTAGAAAAGAAAATAGATCTAAATTTATTTGGAACCCTAAGTGAAACACAAAAGTTTCTACTACTGTACAAAGAAAACCTTCTAATTCAAAATAATTATATACATTATATTACTTATGTAAGAATAAGATGAATTTAAAAGATGAATGTCCTGGAATAATTAAGAGAAGCTCCTAAGATTGCCAACAGTGAAACTAGAAACAGTATATTACTGATTAAGTGATTAAACTCTCATAAGTTCTGTTTGTGTAAACTCTGCTTGGATGGCAGTTTCCTGTATTATTGAACCAATTTTTGCATGCACTTGCTTATGCTTTTTGGCACTATAAATAGAACTGTGCATTTTTTATTGAAATAAACATGCATAAGTGAAAGTCAATGGTTTTAAATATACAATTTGTATTGGTCCATTTTATACTGCTATCAAAAAGTACTTGAGACTAGATAATTTGTAAAGTAAAAAGGCTTGATGGACTCACAGTTCAGCATGACTGGGGGCTTCAGGAAGCTTACAGTCACGGCAGAAGAGGAAACAAACATGGCCTTCCTGTGGTGGCAGCAAGGAGTAGTGTCGAACGAAAGGGGGAAAAGCACCTTATAAAACCATCAGATCTTGTGAGGACTCACTTACTATCATGAGAACAGTATGGGGGAACCGCTCTCCATGGCTCAATTATCTCCACCTGGTTCCACTCTTGACATGTGTTGATTATTACAATTCAAGGTGAGATTTGGGTGGGGACACAGAGCCAAACCATATCACAATTCAACAAATATTCTCAAATATGTATAAGTAGGTATATACTATCAACACCAGAAGAAAACGTGAAAAGTGTATTCCTACAACACCAATAAAATGACGTTCTGGTCAACCCCTTTATGCCCAGAGACAAACATGGTTCTGTCATTTAACATCCTAGGTTAGCTTTTGTGGTCTTGAATTTTTTTTGTGAACAGCTCATTTTACTAACATTTAGAAGATTTGTTCACTTTGCTGTGCTTATTAGACTTTTTTAAAAAAACATTTTAATTATTGAAGAGCATTTCATTCTATGAAAAATACTATAGTGTAGTTGTGTATTTTCCTATTGAAGAGCATTTGGCTGCTTTTGCCTTAGGGCAAATAAGAAACAAATTGAAATGATAATTCATGTGTGTGTACACTCTGGGATGTATATTTTTATTTCTCTCAGGTAAATACGTGTAGAATGATGTCGTCATGGAGTATATATGGGTAATTTGTTATATATATATGTATATATGTGCTCATGAATAGTGGTCAAGATGGGCAAATAATTTACAAATAAATACATATACATATACAATAGGAAATATATATGTGGCATATGTGTGTGTGTGTGTGTGTATGTGTGTGTGTATATATATATATATATATCTCCACCTGGTCCCACCCTTGACTCATGGGGATTTTTATATATAGGTATATGCCTTGTGTATTTCCTATTGCATCTGTACTTATAAAATATTTAGTAAAAATTATACATTCAAATATTTATACATTTATACACAAACATATTAATATGAATAAATTGATTATGTTTTATATCTGTGCTACACAAATGTTTTACTTATACATTTGTGGATTTAAACAAATATGTATATATATATATATACTATTTACATATATTTATGTAACCCTCAATTATTCTAGATAAATTTCATTTTATCAACATATGCATGGTGAATAACTTTTTCCAATAGATGTGGGGTAAATAAAACCCTGTATATGATGGTTTGTGGGATAGAGCTAAAGCAATGACAAATACACTTGCATAGCCTCATATACACATCCTAAAAGAGAAGTGTATTAGTCCGTTTTCACACAGCTAATAAAGACATACCCAAGACTGGGTAATTTATAAAGAAAAAGAGGTTTAATGGACTCAATTCCATTTGGCTGGGGAGGCCTCACAATCAAGGCAGAAGGTGAAAGGCACATCTTACGTGGCAGCTGACGAGAGAGGATGAGGGTCAAGTGAAAGGGATTTCCCCTTTTAAAACCTGCAGATCTCATGAGACTTATTCACTACTATGAGAACAGTATGGGGGAAATAGCCCCCATGATTCAATTATCTCCCACTGGGTTCCTTCCACAGCATGTGGCATTTATGGGAGCTACAGTTAAAGATGATATTTGGGTGGGGACACAGCCAAATCAGATCAAGAAGAAATATGATATATTAAGGAATTTATTTTCTCAACTTAAGAAGCTATAAAAAGAAGAGCTATTAAACTCAGAGATAGGAGAGAAGATAATGAAATAATGAACAGAGGCCTGATTAAACCAAAGCAAGTGAAAGAAAATAATAAATATAAGAAGTAAGATTCCACTAAAGAGAAAACAATAGAGATATTTTACAGAGCTTAAAAGTTGTTTCTTTCAAAAGATGAAGAAAATCAATAGACCCTGAAAGATATTTGGCACCTGGGAATATCCTTGTGCCAAGACCCCACAGTCGAGCCAAAGCACATTTCTATCAACTCAGAATGTTGCCTGTTAGCATTTGGCATTCTCTATCCTTCATCCTTAAATCCAACCATCACTATCAATACACATATGTTTTGCTTTTACTGGAATTTTAATATCCATGAGGGCTTCAGTATGTATTCAATTGTGCCAAGCTAAGCATTTTATTTTAGATGTTCCATGATGGCATAGATACCAGAAGTTTCTTAGACTTTATTTCTGCAGAGAATTTCATTCTATGAATAGGCTACACATTGTATTTTCTTCACCTGCTGATGGACATTTGAGTCATTTCTAGTTTTTAGCAGCTATTACTAAGGCTGTTATAAAAATTCACAGGCACGTTATTGGAGAAAACACATTTTTTTCCTTTCTTGAGCAAACATCTAAGAGTGAAATTACTGTATCATGAAGAATGTTTATATTTACCTTGATAAGAATATGCCAAACCTTTTTTCCAAGGTGGTTTAACCATTTTGCTGGGTGTGATGGCTGAGGCCTGTAATCCCATCACTTTAGGAGGCTGAGACAGGTGGATCACCTGAGGTAAGGAGTTAGAGACCAGACTGGCCAACATGGTGAAACCCTGTCTCTGCTAAAAATACAAAAATTAGCTGGGTGAGGTGGTGCACATCTGTAGTTCCAGCTACTTGGGAGAATCAAGGAGGTGGAGGTTGCAGTGACTTGAGATTGTGCCACTGCACTCCAGCCTGGTTGAGGAAGTGATACTCTGTATCCAAAAACACAAACAAAAACTAAGTGGTTTAACCATTTACTTTCCCACCAGTAATGTATGGGAATGGTTTGCCAATACTGGTACTACCTAACTTTCATTTTACCCATTTTAATATGTGTGCACTAATATTTATTTTTTGATATAATTTGCATTACACTGATAACTAATGATGCAAATATCAATTAATATGTTTATTTGGTGCGCGTGCGCACACACACACACACACACACACACACACACACTGTTCTTTAATCCAATGCAAATTTTAAAAAAATGTTTCTCATCATCAAGGTATAAGTTTTTATTTTAGATACCCCATATACAAGATCCATGCCTGTTGCATGAGTTCCTAATGGTTTTTCCCCACTCTGTTACATATATATAATAACGGTGTCTTTTGAAAATGAAAATATTTCAATTTTTATTAAGACTATGTTTTCAAAAATGTTTTTGTGGTATGTGGGGAGTGTGTGTGTCCAATATGAGATCTTTGTTTAACTCTCTGATACAAACACTTTTCTCTTAAATTTAGGTTTAGCATTTTATATTTTTAACATTAACAGGATTCATTCTTTATTCAGTTAGTTTTTCTCCATACTGTGAGAAATATTGAGGTTCATGTTTTTCCCATTTGAATATCCAAATGGGAAAATGTCAGCATTTGTAATGTTTATTAAATGCGTAGTGATTACACTCCTCTACAGTTTTCTGAGATTTTAAGTAAGACTGAAATAATTTTTTCTTAAATCTCTAGTAGACTTCATCAGAAAGCCACTTGGACCTGGAGTTTCCTTTTTCAAAGTTTTTTAAAATTCAAATTTGATTTCTAAGATGTATGTATGGCAATTCAAGTTGCCTTGTGCTTACATGCACTTTAGGTAATGTGCGTTTTTCCAGAATTTATTCATTTCAAAAAGGTTGTCCATAGTTCACTGGTATAAAGTTGTTATCCATGGTTCATTACTATCCCTCAACATATGTATGGTGTCAGATATTTTATTATTATATTGGGAATTGTAAAAGTTTCTTTGTTCTTCACAAGTCTTACTAGGTATATATAATTTTTATTAGTTATATAAAAATGACTTTTTAAAATCTTAGAAAGATTTTTTGGAGTAAGTAGAGACTCAAAGAAGTTGCAAAAATGATACAGAGGGTCATCTGTCTCTTTTATACAATGTACTGAATGGCAACATCTTTTGTAACTATGGGACAATATCACTATATCAACACAGGGACATCAGGATTTATTCAGTGCCACTGTTAATTATACTACAGACTTTTTTCAGTCTTCACCAGTTTTTATATGTACTGTGTGTGTGTGTATGCATATGCAGAAGAATCAACATTTGATTTTAATTTTCTTTAATTATTCAATATTCTATTTCAATAATTGTTTTTTAATTCCTTCTTATATTCCATTAAATTTCTTTTTTGTTAGCTTTTTAAACATGAAAACTTAGTTGAATTTATATGCTTGTTTATTTGTATAAGTATCTAAAGATTTAGATATTTTCTTTAATCTTTGCTTTGCTTGCATGTGAGAAATTCTGATATATTTTGTTTTCATTTTCTTCCAGCTCAAAATATGTTTCTAACTTTCCTGAAGATAGCTTCTTTCGTAAATGCTAATTCAGAAGGGTGTTCTTTAGTTCCCAAATATTTGAGGATTTTCTATATATACAGTGTTTATTGACTTCTAATTTAATATCATTGGGATCAATAATTAGCATAAAATACAAGAAAATATTTTATCAAAATAAAGATAGGAAAGAAAAACCAGAGAAGAAAAGAAAAATATGTTGATACAAGTACAAAACAAATACCAAAAATGAGAGGTCTTTCCCCAAATATATGAAAAATTGCATAAAATCACAAGGCATAATTTACCAAAGAAAAGTAACAAGATGTAAACTTATGCTATTAGCTGAGCATGGAGGTGTATTCCTGTAGTCCCAGCTACTTGGGAGGCTGAGGTGGGAGGATCACTTGAGCCCAGGAGCTTGAGGCTTCAGTGAGCCATGATTAAACCACTGCATTCCAGCCTGGGTGATAGAAAAAGACCCAGCCTCTAAAAAAGAAAAAAAAGTTTCTTTAAAATTTATGCTGTTTATAAGAGGAATACTTTAAATTTGGAGAAATGCATTGGTTGAAATTAAAAGAATGAAAAAAGAGATATCACATAACAGTAAAGATGGAAAGCTAGAAAACCTATACAGATATCAGAAAAAGTAGATTTCAAGACAGGGTGTGCTGCTATAGATAAGAGACTTTGCATGATGACAAAGCTCAGTCTAGGAGAGATGGAAGTTATTAATGTGTATGTGTTCAATACAATGGCTTTAAAATATGTGAATGAGAAACTGAGTAAATAATAAAGGTAGACAAAACCAATAACAAAATATAGGGGGATATTCTAAAACAACTGTCAAAATAATTGATAGAACAAATACATTAAATAGACTAAACAGTCAGTATAGAATATCTGAACAATATTACTCACCACCAAACATTATTTACCCTTATTGCACAGACACCAAAAATTTCCAGAATGTACATTTATTTCAAGTGTGCAGGGAAACTTAACTAGTGTAGACTAACCCTATTCTGGCCTATAACACAAAATAGAGTAATTTTTAGACAAACTTTAACTTTTAATAAGCTATTCCAGTGCTTTCTGTCCTGCATGGTTTCTGATGGGAAGTCAGCTATATTATTCGTGCCGTTGTTTTTCTGTATGTATCAGGCAATTTTTTTTCTTTCTGATTTCAAAACCTCTCCTTTTCATGTTTGTTTGTATTTTGAATGTTTCACTCAAGAAAAACCACTGACACCCTCTGACCTTCCTTTTCTCATGTTCTAGCATTGTAATAATAATACCGATGACTTTGGAGGAATTACAGATAATCTACCTAAAGTGATTACTCTTTATGATACATTTCAAGTCTTCTAAAGGAATGGAAGTTCAGTTCCAGTGATTGTGGTCTTTTCCAGGAATTTAGGTTCTGTTAGGCTCTAGCCACTAAATGACTTCACTTTTAAAAGTGAGCCAAGGCCCAAGTCAAATACATCTCAATGGACTACTAGTTATTCCCATGATATGCAGTGGAGTAGAAGTCCTGTCCCTGATGGGGTGACCTCATTGGCTTTCATCACCAATTCTATCAATTAGTAAGTGGACCCATGTCTAGTCCTAGATGGGCTAGCATGATATGAGCTGCTTGGCCTAGCTAATGAGGAATGCATTTCTCTTTCTATATTTTCCTCTGTGATGTGGTTTAGCTGTGTGCCATCCAAATCACATCTTCAGTTATAGCTCCCATAATTCCCACGTGTTGTGGGAAAGACCTGGTCGGAGATAATTGAGTCATGGGGGCAGTTTCCCCCATACTGTTTACATTCTAGTAAATAAGTCTCATGAGATATGATGGTTTTATAAAAGGTTTCCCCTTTCTCTTGGCTCTCTTTCTTTCTTGCCTGATTCCATGTAAGATGTGCCCTTCACCTTCTGCCATGATTGTGAGGCCTCCCCAGCCACGTAGAACTGTGAGTCCATTAAGACTGTTTTTCTTTATAAATTACCCTGTCTCAGATATGTCTTTATCAGCAGCAAGAAAATGGACAAATACACTCTGGTTGCCTGATTTTGTTTTGTAGTATGCCATCCTTGAAATCTGAATTTTGACATAGAAAGAACTGAGAGTTACACATGGATTTTGGGAACACAGAACAAAGGAAACCCCTTTCAAAAAATCTGCCTTCTTTCTGGATTAGGTGGTATATTCTTTCCCATGAAACAATTTAGTTGGACAGCATTCTACATTATGATTTGAGGTAAACCTCCATTCATTGATAAAGTGATTTTAACATTGTCTGGTCTCCTGTGACTATAGTTTCCTCTGGGTTCGCTATCATGGGGTAGGATTTGGAAGATTTAGTAGCCTTCCCAGAGAAAATGTTACCTTAATTTTACTTTTTCATATTAAGTAAAAAGTGACTTTTTATGATTTCCTCTTGGAGTACCTTCTCTCACACAGACACACATACATCCACATTTATGTGTATAAATTTATATAGATTTATGTAAATCTTTTATATATAAAATTTCTCTATATATGGAAATCTATATATAGACATACATATTCTACAGAGATTATATATAGAGAGAGTTTTTATATTATAAAACAAGCAGCTTATTTCTTCTATGATCCTATAATAAAAAATAAAAATATATTATAAATTTATACTTGAACTCATAGAAAAATAATAAGGGGAATACTCAAAACATTGTATATTGAAATTCCTACAAGATGTCTGGCAGCATTTCTGGTAATATTATTTTGGAGAGTATGAAAAAGTTTGAATGGATAATATGAGCACACTATTTTGTAGCTGGTTGAGTGACAGTTCTTAGGAAGTGATGAGGAGTGACTCTTTATGGCTTATTTTTAAGCTGTTGGAAGTTCCTTAGGGCTGCACTGAAAATGCATCTTCTCTGGATTTTCCCTGTTTGACATGATTGCCCAGAGTTTAGATGAAGACATAAAGACATGTTCATCCCACATGGCTTGGAGCAATATTTTACATTGTAAAGAAAATGAACATGACTAGCCAAAATATCATGAAACTGAACAGGGAAAGAATAAAGTTTTAAATTTTGTTTTTTAAAGGCAGCGTTGAAGACTCCTAGTTTAACACTTTGTTAATTCCATTTGATAGATGCATTCTGTCAAAAGAAAGATTACCATCTCAGATTCTGATTAGATCATACCCAGGGTGATGCATTTATTTCTGATGACAACATTTTAAGACACAAATTAAAAAACTATGGCAAATCCAGAAAAAATAATTTTGTGAGGTTCAGAGGACTCACAATGGTGTTATCTGAGGTTCTATTGAAGGATTCCACATTCTTTTATTTATTTACTTTTTAGAGACAGGGTCTTACTCTTTTTCCTAGGCTGGAGTGTAGTGGTATGATCATAGCTCACTGCAGCCTCACCCTCCTGGGTTCAAGTGATTCTCCCACCTCAGCTTCCTGAGTAGCTGGGACCATAGGCAACACAGCATTATTCCTGGCTAATTTTTAATTTTAATTTTAGTTTTTTTGTAGAGAAGGCGTTCTTGCTGTTTCCCAGGCTAGTCTTGAATTCCTGGCCTCAAGAAATCCTCCTGCCTCCCAAAATGCTAGGATTACAGGCATGAGCCACTAGGCCAGTTGATTCCACCTTTTAAGGCCAAAGAAAAGATAAGGGATATGAGAGCTGCTTTTTAGTACTGCATATGTGAGGAGCTAATACTTGTTATGTGTGTGTATCCGGGAAGAACTAGCGTAGATGAGTATAAGCTGAAAGAAAATTGTCAAAACTCTACTACTAAAGGCATATTGTGTGATCAATAAAACTATTCTTGCTTAAAATGAACTGTCCAGAGAGGCTACTGGCTTCCTGTAGACATGTTCAAAATGAGGCTGCCTATTTGCCAAATTTGATGGATGAGACCCAAATAGTGGGTCAGGACTGCCGCTGAGTGGATCTCAGAATTGAGGTAACATGTCAATGATTGTATCAACCCTGGGGGTCTATGGGTCTTCTTTTAAGGGAAAGGATAAAAGGTCAGCCCAAAGAACCAGTCTTGAGATGAGGTTGCTGTGACTGACCCACCCTTAAGGCTCCGAAATCACTAAACTCAAGGGAAAAGTCAAGCTGAGAGCTGCTAAGGGCAAATCTGTCTCCAATTCTATTCAAAGTCATCCCTCTGTTCACTGAGATAAATGCATATCTGATTGCTCGCTTTAGAAAGACTAACCAGAAATTCAATAGAATCCAACCACTTGTCTCTTATCTACCTATGACTTGGAATACCCCTCCCAACTTGGAGTTGTCCAGCCTTTGCTTTGAGTTGTCCCACCTTTCCAGACCAAACCAATGTTCACTTAACATATATTGATTGATGTCTCATGTCTCCCTAAAATGTATAAAACCAAGCTGTGTTCAGACCACCTTCTGCACATGTCATCAGGACTTCCTGAGACTGTGTTATGGGCGTGTATCCTTAACTATGGCAAAATAAACTTCCTAAATCGACTGAGACCTGTCTCAGATATTCAGGGTTCACAATATATATCACATTTCCTTTAGTCACTTGTTGATTAACAGGCATTTAGGCTGGTTTCATATGTTAGTAGTTTTAATAATTTAGTTATTTCATATTTTAGTTCATAAAATAAAATAAAATTCATAATATGAACTAAAATTTCATATTTTAGTTCATATTTTAGTAATTGCGGATTGTGCTGCTATAAACATGTGTGTGCAAGTATCTTTCTCATATAATGACTTATTTTCTTCTGGGTAGATACCTAGGAGTGTGATTGCTAGATCAAATAGCAGATCTACTTTTAGTTCTTTAAGGAATCTCACACTGTTTTACATAGAGGTTGTACTAGTTTACATTCCCACCAACAGTGTAAAAGTCTTCTCTTTCTTTTATATTTTCAAATGGTTGAAAAAAAAAATCAAAAAAACTGTATTTCATGACATACAAAATTATGTAAGTTTCTAATTTCAGTATCTTTAAATAAAACATTGTTAGGCCTTGGCACACTGGCTCACACCTGTAATCCCAACCCTTTGGGAGGCCAATGCAGGAGGTTTGCTTAAGGCCAGCAATTTGAGACCAACCAGGCAACATAACAAACCCCCACCTCCACAGAGGTAAAAAAAGAAAAAGGAAAAAAAAGAAATTATTGAACCACAGTCATATCCATTCATTGATGTATTGTCCGTAGTTGCTTTTGGTCCCTGGGGCATCATTGACAAGGTACACAAAGCTTAAAATATTTAATATCTATATCTTTCCAGAAAAAAAAAAGTTTCCCAAGAAAACTAGCAAATTCTTGCTCTAAGTAAATATTTTCAGGAGATATAATACCCCATGCAATTTACTTGGCTGCATAGAATAATGAGAAGAGTCAATGGACTTCCACTCTATTTGTAATAATGACATTAAAACAATACAACTATAATGGCAATGTTAGCAGTATTAATAAGGTTATAGAACAAATACTCATGATGCTCTGAACTAATACTTTAATTTAAAAGAAAATTAAAACGATCTTTAATTTTCTGTATAGAGAAGTGATTTTTGTTTGTTTCTTTGTTCCTCAACTAGAAACTCTTGAGACTGTCAGAGGCATGTGAACCAGAGCAACTCCATCTTGAATAGGGGCTGAGTAAAATAAGGCTGAGACCTACTGGTCTACATTCCCAGATGGTTAAGGCATTTTAAGTCACAGGATGAGATAGGAGGTTGGCACAAGATGCAAGTCATAAAGAGCTTGCAGGTTGCAGTAAAGAAGCCAGCTGAAACCCATTAAAACAAAGATGGCTGCAAGAGTGACTTCTGGTTGTCATCATTGCTACACTCCTACCAGCACCATGACATTTACAAATGCCATGGCAATGTCAGGAAGTTACCCTATATGGTCTAAAAAGGGGAGGTATGAAAAATCCACCCCTTGTTTAGCATATCACCCAGAAATAACCATAAAAATGGTTTACTCTATGAAAGTGAAAATGGTTTCACTTTACTCTATGAACTGGTCTGAATTATTTCTTGTGCAAGATCCAAGAACCCTCTCTTGGGGTCTGGATCGGGGACCTCTTTCTGGTAATAAGAAGACTGAAGAAATCTAGTAAGCCTTAGCACAGCTGTTTAGAGTTCGGTATAGAAGGTGTTCAGAAAAAGAGCATTTCCAAATTTCACATGAAAGCATTTTATCAGAACCCTTCCTTCCTAAAAAACTGCCTGAGTATCTTATTATAGTCTTCTTAAAACTTCACAGAAGCTGGGCCATTGCTTTCCTTTTCAGAAGATAACTGTCAATTATGTGCCTCAGCTCAGCCCGAAGCTAGTATGGCTGCAAAGAGGCAACGACACCACGCTTGGTTAGTGAAGGTCAGCATCGGAGATGTATCTGGAAATGATCAGCTCTGCTGAATGGACAGTTCGTGATTTGACCACAGACTTTAGAAAAGACTGCCTGCAAAGCAAAACAAAGACCTGTTATTTTCTAAGAAGCCATTATTAAGTCACAGCTTATATGTGATCTGTTATTTTTAACCCGGGTGACATTTTTGCTATCTTTCCGCCAAAGCAGGAAATGCTCTACGTTAGAGCTGTTTTAGAGTTTTTATTTTTCTTTAAACTTCTAAATCAGGCTGTTGGTTACCAATCACGTAAGGATACACAAATATGAAAGTATAAGGATGATGCCAAATATATGTGAGTTTGTATATTCCCTGAAGCCTGAATTTGGTATATTGCTGTGACTGTCTTCTTGATTGAACTAATAAGGGAAAAAGAGAATTGGAATTAAGGAAAAAAAAAACATCCAAAACATAGAATGGTGGTTACCAGGAGTGATGGGGCTGGGGTGAGAGGATTGGGAAAATTTTGGCTAAAGGATAAAATGTTTCAACTAGACCGAGGGAATACATTAAAGAGATATACTGTATTACAGATAATTAGAATTAATAACTATGTTTTGTATATTTAAAAATTGCTAGAAGAGTAGACTTTAACTGTTCTCCACACAAAAGTATGATAAGAATTTGAAGAAATCCATACAATAACGAGCTCAATTTCATCATTCTACAACGTGTACATGTATAAAGATTTCATATTGTACCTCATAAATATATATAATTTTTTTCAATTAAGAAATGATAGAACTATGCCACAATGACTGATGTCAATTTCCCATCAGATCTCTCTTTTTACACCTAGAAATAATGCAGCATTCTTCAATAGAAAATCATTTTGTGGATTAAGTTGAGCCAAGTCAGCTAAAGTAATCAACATTGGAACTTTATGGCTGGAGTTCAAGACCAGCCTGCCCAATGTGGTGAAACCCTGTCTCTACTAAAAATACAAAAATTAGCAGGGCATGATGGCATGCCTCTGTAGTCCCAGCTACTCAGGAGGCTGACACAGAAGAATCGCTTAACCCAGGAGGCGGAGGTTGCAGTGAACTGAGATCTCACCACTGCACTCCAGCCTGGGCAACAGTGAGACTCTGTCTAAAAAAAAAAAAAATTAAAAAATTAAATTTAAAAAAAAAAAGGAAATTGCCTAATGCCAAAAGAAAAATAAGCAAAGCAAAGAGCCACATTAACAATATTGAGAAAACGCGCTGTTTTAATCAAGGGCTTAAGTCAGCAGCAAATGGGTAACTGGTCTAGGTATGCACCCTAGGAGATAACTCTCCAACATAGAAGAAGGTACAGTAATAACCATGTGCCTGGGGAGGGGCAGGATAGCAAGATTCTAGCTGCAAACATCTACTCAAAAGTTTTAAACAGGAAGGTTTAATGAAAAGACTATTCACAAAGAAGATTGCACTTCTTCACACCTTTGGGCAATTTGCAGTCTCAGATTTGCACTAGCAAGATTATTACGTTTTAACCAACCTTGGAAGTAAAGAAGAAAGGAGTGCTTATCAGAGCCTGTAAAGTTTTGATGTGCTAAACAGAGTCATGGAAGACCTGACAAGCAGTTCTATGCATGGAGACAGGCCTTACTTTGTATGGAAACATATTGATAGCCCTCTTGAAGTAAAATATTAATAGTAGCCAAATATGGAGTGAAAGACAAGTTCAATAGAATAAAAAGTCCAGAAATACACCCAACTACACATGGAAATTTAATCAATAAAATGATGAGATTGCCAATTAATAGGGACTTCTTCTTGTATATTTTTGGGAAACTGGAATAAAATAGATTCCCTACCCCACACAATGCACAAAATTAAAATCCAAATGAATTACAGGTCTACGTGGAAAAATTTGCAATTGTTTAATTTTATCAATAAAAATGAATAATTTTTCTAAAACCTGGATATGTAGGAATGCTTTAAAAGTGACACAAAGTGGAAATGCAATTAGATGAAGGATGGATAGATAGATAGGTAAATAGACACATAGATAGATTATGAACAGATAACAGATACCATTTCTCAATTATCAAATTAGCAAAATTATAAAAGTTTGACATCACATTCTGGTGATGAGGCTACTAGAATCTGTCTTGCACATACACAGAGAGTAATAATTAAAAATGGATAACGTTTATGGAAGAGGATTTGACAACTTGTTACCAGGGCTACATATACTTTTACCCTTTGACCAACAGTCTCACTTCTGGGAAATTACCATTGAAAACACCCTCATAAATGCAAATATACATATTTACAAAGTTGCATATTCCTACATTGTCTGTAACTGCAAAATATAGAAAGTTGTGTAAATAGCTTACTATAAGAGATTGTGTCTATTAAAAAGGGCATATATACACCATAAATTATTACGCATTTGTATAAAATGAGAAAGATATCTATTGACCTTCTTAGGGATAAAAAGCTTGATTTCTACAATTTTTTAAAAAATGCTTCAGAAAAAGTGATTGACTATTTAGATCGATATATAAATAGGTGTTAGAGATGATGATAGATTATACAGATAGATAAGATAGATGATAGATGGATACATAGAAAGATGGGCAAATATATTGGAAAGATAGATGATTGATTAATTGATGGATGAATGAGTGATAGATACTTGATAGATAGAGATGGATAGGTAGATAGATTCTCCAAGAGTTAATTTAAATATTTGCTTTCTGACTTAGTAAATGTTACATATGTTTGAATAAATCAAATATTACTTTTAAAAAGCAATAAATGAAACAAACCTAGTGTTGCTTCCAACAATAAGCCCTCTGTAAACAGATCTGCTCTTTAAAATATCAGTGAAACTTGCATAAAAATCAACATAGTTAATTTTCAGGATGAAGTCTATTCCCACTAGTCAATAAAAATAAAACAGCATCCAATTAAAATGTAAAGTTGAAAGCTTAGCGATTAAGATGCATACTTCCTCATACCACTGTCAAAGAAGCAACAACCACTGATTCACTGTTTACCAAAGAGAGACGGCTGTAAGTACATCTCCCAATATTTCCCCCCAAAACAACACGGAACAGCAAAAAGGAAAAGGGCACCTGCAGGACGCCCACGATTCTTAACATAAATCTATGACAGAGTATGCCCACTCTTCAAAATAACTGTAAGTAATAATAAATAAATAAATAAAAGAATCCTCCAAATTCCAGAGATCCGTCTCTTGGGCTAGGTGACAAAGATGTATGACCTGGCCAAATGTAGGGAAGAGAGAAGAGAAAAAAGAAGACAGCTCTTCTACAGCTTCTATGTATTACCATGAGAGTATTTCCAAAATTATTATTTAAAACATTATGATGAAAGGACGTAGTACTGCATCTCATAGACTTCATTACGGTAAAAACCAGAGGAGATCAGACTCTAGCATTGTGGCTGACCGATTGTCAGGTGATACACAGCTCATCTTCCTGGCATTTGGATTCCTGAATTCTAAAACGAGTTGATAGATTGACTTCACTGTTTGGATACTACCCCATGAATTGTCTTCAAAGAGACCCTTTGATGATCCAGAAATGTGTGTATGAATTTTTTCGGGGAGATAAGCAGCACAGCTTTGCTCAGTCTCAATGTCATTCCTGGCTCAAACAAAGACAAGTACCACTCAGCTGGTCAATCCACTGTTAAAAGAAAAACTTCAAGCAAACTAAATTTAAAGGAGTTTAATTGAGCAGTGAAGGATTTGTAAATCTGGTAACCCCCAGAATCACAGCAGATTCAGAGACTCCAGGGGTGCCTGGTGGTCAGAACAAATTTATTGACAAAAAAAAGCGAAGTGACCTACAGGAATCGGAAGTGAAGTACAGAACAACTGCATCGGTTACAGGTTGGTGTTTGCCTTATTTGAACACAGTTTGAATACTCAGCAATCTATGAGCGGTTAAAGTACTGCTGCTGGGATTGGCCAACACTGAGCTATTGTTACAGGCGCATACTTCTATGTCAGATTTTCAATCTTGTCTACCTGTTAAGTTAGGTTGCAGTCCTTCCACAAGGACTCAAATATAGAAATAGGGAGTCTTTCTCAGGTCATATTTAGTTTGCTTAAACACCACGAATGGCCTCTCAGTTCTAACACTGTCTTATTCTAGCAGAAAATAACTGGGTTCTTGTAGATCCTGAGAAGTGATTCAGACTAGAATTCCTCTCTCTATAGACACATATTTGGCTCTGGGATTTGCCTTTGGGAATATCTAATTCTATTTATTAAATAATCTTTACTCAGTAAGCTTTCTAAGCTAACTTTTTTTGTTGTTCTTTGGTAAATAATTCAAAGACATTGTGTCATTTTACATTCCACCAAAAGAGAAACATGTATTCAGGTAATTGCCTTTGGCCAATGTAAATTCTTCCTTTGGTTCATTTATGATTTGTCTTTCCTACCTCTTCATTCCTGGCCAAAATTAAGTGCATTGTCTGTAAGCTACAAAGTATTATGCATCTCTATTCCTAATATACTCAGACATTGACTTTGAACAATCTACAAAGAAAGGTAAAATTCCCAATAGTTAATCATGCATCCTTTTATATTATAGTAAAAGCACATTTTATCCTTTTATAAATAATACATATAATTATTAATTTGTAATCTAGAAGTTCCCATTGCATATTTGCCTCTTTATTATGGTTTCTTAATACTTTCACTCCAAAGACAAAAGAGAACTGAAATATAATGACCAAAAGCTATCCAGCTGCATAATAAAATAGTAGCTCAAAGCTATAACCAACAAATATGATTCTGAAAAGCTATTTTGCCTGCACAATATAATTCAATAACAATGCTACATGCTTTTAGTTTGGGGAATACTTATGAATGCTTCTCTAATGATTGTTCAATTCTGTAAGCAGTATCCTGGCAGTTAAAATCAAACCTGCTATTTTAGCTAACAATGGAATAGACAGCCCTGTTCCATGGCAATCTTTAAAATGCAGCAATACTATCCATTTTTGGTACAATAGGTTTAATTATAGGGCCATCATAGAGTATTTTAGATAATAAATTAAACTGTTGTGAGAAGGGGTGAATTTTGATGTCAACTTAAGTGAACCTTTTTATTTCTTCCCATCATTTATAATGTGTTTATTAGAAAATCTATCTAGTTCAAGGCAGAACTGCATGGTTAAATATGTGTTTACTTTTTCTACTGCCATGTGTACATACTGACATTCAAAACATTAGGATTTTTTTGTCAGTTCTGCAAAAAATGAAGAGGTTCAGTTCTTAATATCAAATACAAAGACAGGTGTTGTCCCTAAGCTAATATAACAACGTTTTAAATGGGACCTATGGCATAATATTATGGCACAAATCATCGTGGCATATTTCATAATTATGCATTTTAATAGATTCAAGTAAATCCTGCTTCTACTACATTTTGCTCCATTAGAAAAAGTATCACAATCGACATTCAGCTTGGCTCTTATTTGTTTACTTTTTATGCAGTGATGAAGAGAAACAGTCATTAAGCACTCACCCCTGTTCACTTAATGACTGCCTATCAACTACTGTGGCACTGATTTTACTTCAACTCATAGATGAGAAAATTGAGTCTTACAGCATTTAATTTTCATCTCATTGAAATTGTCTTTGCAAAAATCATAACTGAGGAAATTATGACAGTGAAAGGGATCAGACCTAACTGACTCCATCTTGCTTCTAATCTTTAAACTGTCCTTGTTCATTCCTGGGTGCAGGCCTACCTAGCCTTGGGAAGGAATTCAGTTTATTGCTTGACTCTGAAACAAAATTGACAATAGCGCTTTTCTAGCAAAAAAACCCTTCTTGCCTGGGACCAGTCTGCCTTTGTAGAATTAACAAATTAGCTACAAGATTAGAAGTTACAGTTTAGAGGTCATATATCCTCTGGTTGCAAGAGTCTGAACCTCCCCAAATTGCTCCTGGGGATAACATCACAGGATGTTAGGATCAATGCTTGAGGTGTTTTGCAGACCCTGCACTAGATTGATCAGCTGACACTACTCAGACAGGTAACCTGGTTCAATCAGTTCTGCCATCCCAACCAGGAACAGAAGACAGCAAGAAAACTTCACTTCAACCCTCTATGATTCCATCTTCAACTCTACCAATTACCACTCCACACTTCTTGAGCCCCTACTCACCAAATTATTCTTAAAAACTCTGATCCCAGCTGGATGCAGTGGTTCACACCTATAATCTCAACCCTTTGGGAAGTTGAGGTGGGCTGATCACTTGAGGTCAGGAGTTTGAGACCAGCCTGGTCAACATGGTGAAATCCCATCTTTACTTAAAATAATAGTAATAATTAGGCATGGTGGTGCTCACTTGTAATCCCAGTTACCTGGGAGGCTGAGACACAAAAATCGCTTGAACCGGGGAGGCAGAGGTTGCAGTGAGCCAAGATCGTGCCACTGTACTTCAGCAGGGGTGACAAAGCAAGACTCTGTCACCCCCCAATAAAAAAGCCAACAAAACAAACAAAAAACAAACAAACAAAACCTCTGATCCCTGAATGCTCAGAGATTGATTTGAGCAATAATAAAACTCAGGTCTCATGCACAGCCAGCTCTGCGTGAATTACTCCTTCTCCATTGCAATTCCCCTGTCTTGATAAATGGGCTCTGTCCAGGCAGGGGGCAAGGTGAACCCACTGAATGGTTATATAACTGGTAGGTGTTTATTTTGATATCTCAGTCCAAGCAGTCTCACCAAAGATCTTATGACTTTATCATTAAAATGTAATTATGTATTTTTCTACTTCACGACAAAGACACAAGCATTACCATTTGTACTAAAAACTTCCTTTTCTAAATCAATGTACAGAAGGGAGAAGAGGATGTAAGATATATATATATATATATATATATATATATATATGGCAAAAAGGAAATTTAATTAAAAATTTAGTATCCAGGAGAGTCAAATGATGGAGAGAGACTCGCATGGGGCTACAAAGGAAATAATAAACAGAGAGCAGGTGATGTCTACTATGGAATCTTTAAAGATAAGCTATATTTGGGTAGGTGAGGTAGTGAAAGGTGGTGAGACAGAAGAAAGGGAAAAACCAGTCAGGCAGGCAGTTAGGGTGGGTCCTTGGTTGGATCCTTTGAAGCAAAAGAACAGTCTGCAGGCATGGAAGGGCTTGCTCAAGACATGGGCACAGCCACACAGATAAGAAAGGCTGCATAGGTGACTTGCACAGACATGCATGCAATGGAAAATTTCATCTCCTGACACATGCCCAGTAAACGGAACAAAGCAATATGGAGTAACTCAAGCTAAGGGCCCATATTAGGAGGATGGGGTAGATTTATCGGATATTTGTGCCTTATGCAAATGAGACACCCAGACCTCACTGGTTTCCCTTAAAAGCCTTCACATTCAATTGTAAAAATGACAGCCCTCTTCTGGACCCCCTCTCCGCAGCAGAAAGCTTTCTTCTTTCGCTTATTAAACTTTCACTACAACCTCATTCTTTGTGTCCACGCTCCTTAATTCTCTTGGTCATGAGACAAAGAACTCCAGGTGATACCTCACAATGAGAGACTGCTACACTGTGGTGCATTGGTGAGGCTGTAATAGTGTCATTCCTGATAAAAATACAACACTGAGTAAAGAAATCGAGGAGAGTCTTGGCAAGACTTGGGCTGCCCAATATGGTGGTGTTGACAAAAAGAGTCCAACTCTGTAAAATATTTGAAGTAATTTATTCTGAGCCAAATATGAGTGACCATGGACCATGACACAGCCTTCAGGAGGTCCTGAGAACATGTGCCCAAGGTGGTCAGGGTGCAGCTTGGTTTTATACATTTTAGGGACACATGAGACATCAATCAAATATATTTAGGAGAGACAATGGTTCAGTCCAGAAAGACAGGACAACTTGAAGAAAGCCCCTCCCTCCCACAAGGGGGATTAAGCGAGCAAGTCCATCCTGTGAGAAGGTCAATGGAACTCTCCTATCTCAGTGGTGTTTTTGATAAAACATGTCACTTGTCATGTAAAATGCTACTGTGAATTCTGCAGCATCTTTCATGAAATATTTTGCTTTTCTACACTGCAGAGATCACACACTTTTCTCTGAGAAATACACTGGGACAACAGATTGAATGAAAATAGCTCTGCTTGACAGAAATTTCACATATTCCTCAGAGAAAATGAAATTTCGCATCAGTTTTAAGCAAAAAAAAAAAAATTCTTTTTTTCCTGCCCCAGCTGGTACAAATGGAATCTAAACAAATGAGCAAGATTGAAAATACGAATTTTGAAACTGACAGTCAACCAACTATGTATATTTTTGTGTTGGAAAAAATTCCCTCAATATATAACACTTCAACTGGGGCCATTAAACACAAGAACAATCACTGCTTTGACATTTAGTACCAGGATTCATTACATTTGATAAAGGAACAAATCTCTGTGGGAAAGCAATTGTATTCTTAAAAGTGTAGATTCCACGAATTCTCTCTCTGTTTCAGTTCTGTAACACCCTGAACAAATGTGTGGAATATTTGATTGTGTTTTTTCCTCCATATTCTTCAAACTTTTCTTTCTTTTTCTTCCTTCCTTCCTTCTTTCTCTCTCTCTCTTTCTTTCTCTCTCTCTCCTTCCTTCCTTCCCTCTTTCTTCCTTCCCTCTTTCTTTCTTTCTTTCTTTCTTTCTTTCTTTCTTTCTTTCTTTCTTTCTTTCTTTCTTTCTTTCTTTCTTTCTTTCTTTCTTTCTTTCTCTTTCTTTCTTCTTTCTTTCTCTCCCTTCCCTTCTTCCCTTCTCTTCCTTCTGTTTCTTTCTTCCTTTCTACTTTCTTTCTTTCTGTCTTTCTTCTTTTGTCCTGGATCTCACTCTGTTGCCCAGGCTGGAATGAAGTGGCACAATGATGGTTCACTGTAGCCTCAAGGTCCTGGATTCTAGCGATCCTCTCACTTCAACCTCATATATCTGGGACTACAGGTGTGCTTCACCACATCCAGATAATTTTAAAATCATTTCATGGAGATGGGGTTTTGTCATTGTCCAGGCTGGTCTCAAATTCCTGGCCTCAAGCAATCTTCCCATCTGTGCCTTCCAAATTCTGTTGCAATTGCAGACATGAGCCATTGCACCCGACCTTGTTCTTCAACCTTTCTAAGATAAACCGCACAGCTGCTCTGTGTAACATAGTTGGTGGAGGGGGGAGTAACTAGTTTCCGAGGTTTATTAAACACGATTGTAATCACTATAATTTGATTAATGATAGTAATTAAATGTTGCATGCATTGCTGCAAGAGAGCTTTCACTCATCTAATTAGTTAATAACGTGGGTTAGGAAAAAAAAATGCCACTATGTTCTTCTGGTATTAGCCAACTGAGGATAAAAATGTATCATCACACTAAGGCTCAAGTTATGAGTTTAATACCTGAAACTAGTCAACTTTTCAACAAATATATATTGGCTACTAAATGCCAACCATGGTTGTTGCTACTGAAGATACAGCTCTCAACAAAATAAAGATGCTGCTTCATAAGACCTTTAAATAAATGTGTCCAAACCTTAATTGAATGTATAGGATAAATGCAATTTATGTGGTTTTGTCTTTCCTTCCTTCCACTGGAAGTTTACAAGTAGTTAAGTAAGTTATTCCTAGAACATAACCAGTGAACCCCAAATTTAAATTTAATTGATTGAAGACTAATGCTTTTTAGGACAGACTTTATCTTTATTTCTTACTACACGCTCTTAAGCTTCCTGCTTGAAGGCACAAGACAAATGGGACTGATTGTGTCTGTATGTATGAAAGTAACATAAAAAATACATAAACTATAAATGTAAAAATATACATATAAATGACACCATTGTAATCTAAAACTTTTCTAATAGGGTTAATTAGTGTCATATTTGCAAGCAGCCATTTTTTTGTTTGTTTTTATGAGACAGGGTCTCACTCTGTTGCCCAGCCTGGAGTGCAGTGGTGAGATCTCAGCTCACTGCAACCTCCTCCTTGGGTTCAAGTGATCCTCGCACCTCAGCCTCCAAGTAGCTGGGACTACTGGTGCCACAACACCTGGCTAATTTTTGTACTTTCAGTAGAGACAAGATTTCACTGTGTTGGACAGGCTGGTCTCAAACTCCTGGCCTCAAGCAATCTACCAGCCTCAGCCTTCCAGAGTGCTGGGATTACAGGCGTGAGCCACCATGTCTGTCCACAAGCAGCAACGTTAATAGTCATCTATAAAAATAGTTTTAGGTTGTAACTTTTGATTCTTTACATTTTATATATCTCTATATCTATCTGTAACTGTCATTGGAAGAAAATACAGACTTGGTGATCTTGAAGGGAAGATTAGAAATTATCTACTTTTTGCCAATTTGTTGCTAAGGTGAATATTCAGCTATGAGAAACTGCTAGGTACTTCTGCTGTTAAAATTTCTATCCTCTTTGGCTCGAATGTAAATTATCTGGTATCACAGTCTCAATATTTCTTCCCATCGTAGTTTATAAAAGCATCCACATAGATAATTTGAAGAATTGTACAAATATCTAAACACAACAAAATTCACTTTAGTGATTCAACTATTTCAGATTGTGTGTTTCTATCTGATACTTTAAAGAAATATACAAAAAATATTAAAAATAATTGACAAAAACTTGGCCTGGCCTTTAATCACATTATTTAGCCTATATATTTACTGGGTCAAAAAATCAGGATTTATAGAAACTACATATCCAATTTTCTTATTTTAAAGTGGAGCTGAACCAAAGATTGATTGATTGACTGACTGATTAATTTTTAGAGATGTGCTCTCACTATGTTGCCCGGGCTGGTCTTGAACTCCTGGGCTCAAGCAATTAGCCCACCTTGGTCTCCCAAAGTGCTAGGATTATGAATGGGATCCACTGTGCTGGACTGAATTAAAGGTTTAAAGAGAGTCTCTGAATGTCATATAGATTCACAGCTATAATCAGAATCTTACAATTGAGACATGTTTATCCTGTATTTGTTAATAATTCCAAATTTCTTTTATTTTCTATTAAAATCATTAAAATATTCAAAAACAAGTGTTGATTAGGGCAATAATCACTAACACTGAATCCCTTGAACACATAAAATTTATAATATAAATCAATAAACTTGGAAAATGCACACATTGAAGATCTAATCTAAAAATTTGGAGATGTTATTTATCCACCATTAATAAGAATCCTACCAATAGTATTCAAATAAGTACAGAGTCTGTGGCAATCTTACATCTATTTGGCTAACTAATAGCTGTACAGAAAAAGAAAAATCTGTAGCTTTTCTAATCTACAAATGAACAATCTCTTTTATCATGAAAACATTGTTTCTCAAAAGAAAAAGTCTAATAGTTAAAAACATTTCTGAAATAGTTTAGTAGCTCTAATTTGTATGACAATTTGATTTTTCTCTGATTTATGAAAACAAGCATAATATGTTAAGCAGTTAATTAGCCTTCTATATGTCAACTTAAAAATATTAATTTCATGCATTGCATGTGCCAAACATTGGATTAGCTACTGAAAAAACAGCAACATTCTGTGATATTTTAAGATTGTCTAATTTTTATCTGCTTCCTTTGTTATCAGTGATGATTAATGAACAAATTTCGCCTAAAAGTCATTATTAAACCAATCCTTAACATCTAGTTTAAAACTCTATTTTGAAGGAGCTGAGACTCTCAGAGAGTTTAATTGCCTGTTTCTGAAGAATAAATTGCTCTTGGAAAAGGATCACTTTCACTTAGGTAGGATGGAAAGTACGGCAGATGGTAATCACTTACAAAGCTTTCCTGCGCAGACAGCATGCGAAGCTGGTAGACAGGAGCACAGACACTTCCCAGGGCCACGAAATTCCCAGCACTGGGCAGGTCACATTGCTACAGTGCTACTATCCACCATTTATTCTGAAACTTCACCAAGTAAAGAATGCCCATGACATGTAGTATTCCCTTCAACCTTATGCATGTGCGAATGTCCATGTGAGCCTGTTAAAGAGAGAGAGACAGAAAGAGAGACAGAGAGGAGAGAGGGAAAATTCAAACAGTTCATATGTGACCAGCTGGTGCTGTGCAGTTCCAGGCTCTTGGTGTCTTCAACAAAGAATTGGACTTGACACACACAAAGCAAAGCAAAGTGGCAAAAGTTTATTCAGCACAGTATTCCATTCTTGGAGAGGCAGAGCAGACTGACCTCTGGGAGATGAAAACAGCCCCAGCTTGATGTATTAGATTGGTGCAAACGTTATTGCTATTTTTGCCTTTACTTTTAATGGCAAAAGCCACGGTGCTTTTTGCACCAACATAATAGTTCAGATTCTTTTGTATGTTTTTTTCTCTTCTTCTCCTAAGGCTGCCTCATCTCTAGCAAGTGTCTGCCTTTTGATTGATAGGTGGGTTGCTTAGTTACTTTGGCCCTTGTATGCTTGCACAACGCCTCCATCCCACAATTTTAATTACATGCATGATATACAGTCCATATGTATAAACCTTAAGTAGCTGATTACCATGCAGGGTCATTTTAAGGATACTTTTTCTCTCTAATGAGCATGGCCCATCTCTGAAGAACTTCCCGTGACAGGTTTGGTCTGGATTTAGCTGACCATTGAGGCTTCTTACTCACTTTTAAAAAAATCTTTTTGTTTTGCCTGCTCAACTTCTGCTTCTTATCTTGCTTCTTGCTCACCTCCCCCTTACCTTGCTTCTGCTCTCACTCATTCTGCCCTTTATTCAACCTCCAATTCCTCTGCTATTTTCTTAGTGACCTTTTTCACTTGAGATGTACTTGCATGAATCCACAGACGTCCAAATTAGGGTTGTAACTTTGCAGACTGTGGAGTTTTCACTAAGGTTCTGTTGCTACTGTAAAACAAAAACGAAATTCTTAATCCCCAATCAACTGAATAGACACTCTCTTCTCTTGGCCAAGGGGATCTCTCCCCTACTGAAAAATCTGAAAAACTAGTTCAGGCCATGACTGGAAAGTGTCAGACAGGCCTTGTTATCCCCGTTCCCTTTGGAGCTTATGCACAACTGACCTAAGGCTAAAACAGAACTCATAAGACTGACAAAACAAACCCTTTGTGGCAATGAAATACCAAATTCCAACCTGACTCTGGTATAGCATCATCATGACAGATTGCAGACCCTGAAGGAAATCAAAGGACTTTACTCCAAAATAGATTTTCTTTGACATATTTTGAAATGGCCCTGTAAAGCCATTGCTCATGGGACAAATGTGCATTTTTTAGTAAATCTCCTTCGCTTTCTTTTCCTGATCCTGAGAGATTTAACTAACAGTCTGACATTTAAGCCCTGAAAAGAGAGACATTTACCGTCTATTCTCTCTGAACCATGCTACTTAGAGACTTCATCTATGTACCAAGAACCTTGGCTTTTGTAACCACCTTAACTCAAGCACTTCTCTCTGCTGATTTAAACTCTTTAGGCAAAGCTTAACTTTCAACCAAATGTCAATCAGGAAATCTTTGAATCCACCTATGACCTGGAAGCCCCTACTTAGAGATGCCTTGACTTTCCCAGCTCAACTAATGTATACGTTACATGTATTGACTTGTGCGTTTGTCTGTAACTTGTCTTCCTAAAATGTGTAAAACTAACCTGCAACCCAACCACCTTGGGCACATATTCTCAGGACCCCTTGAGGCTGTGTCTTTCATATTTGGCTCAGAATAAAACTCTTCAGTAAATTACAGAGTTTGGCTCTTTTTTGTCAACACTATGAGCCCAGTGAAAAGGGAAAAACAAACTGAAGTTTTTACCTAACATAGATTACTTAGTAATTAACAAGGCGGGATGGTAAAACATAACACATATAAAATAAAGTAAAACTGATGGTTATTCAAAAGAAGCTAAACATAAGATATTAAGATGAGTTAACAAAAATGTCCAAAAACTATCCAATATTCTAAACAATTAAAAAAGAAAAAAAAGATATATATTAAGAATACATTCAAGTATGGGAAAGAACAATTTTTAAATTCAACACATAATTAAACATGCAAAATATACCAAGGAATAAGTAAATGGTTTTTGATAGAGACATACAATGAAAAGTTAACCAATGAAAGGTAAGACATTTAAAATTAGTCAATAGAAGGTAAAATAAACAAATAGGCTGGGTGCAGTGGCTCACACCTATAATCCCAGTACTTTGGAAGGCTGAGGAATGTGGATCACTTGAGACCAGATGTTCAAGACCAGCCCAGGAAACAGCACGACCCTTTCTCTACAAAAAATAAAAATGAAAAGAACTATCCAGTGTGGTGGTGTGCACCTGCAGCCCAAGCTACTCTGGAGGCTGAGGTGGAAGTACCACTTGAGCCCAAGATCTCCAGGCTGCAATAAGCCATGATTGCGTCACTGCACTCTAGCCTGGGTGACAGAGCAAGACTGTGTCTCAAAAAAGAAGCAAACAAAATACCCCAAGAATAAAAACAAATAAGCATGAGATGTATTTACAAAACAATGATAGCAAGATCAGTTATTCTCATTAACATTCACTCAGGAGGGCAACTGGGATGTTTTCAACTAACTCATTCTCAGGGTTGGAATTCTAAGAATACACCATGACTTGGAGATATGTTACAAAAGAAATGAAACATTTTTCTTATTTCTGCACTTTTCCCACTGCTAGAATCCAAAATGATATGTCACAACCACCCATACCACATAATAAAATATAAGAATGGTTAGCAAGCGTGTATGTGCATGTGTGTGTGCGTGCATGTGTGCATGTGTGTGTATGTGCACGTGTGTGTGTGATGTTTGCCCTACCTGATAGGTGGAATTGATTTTTTCATTTGATTTATTCCATTTTCTTCATCTTCTTTTGAAGTTTTTTTCTTCATAGAATTGGTGTTACTTTTAAAGTAAAATTGCAAAAAATGGATATCATTATAATAAAAATTTTTTAAAGTTACATATTGTGGAATAAAAATGGTATCTTGCTTTGAAAGTAGAAAAGCTTATCAAGACCCTTTTCCTGAGTAGAAATTCAGTATTAAAAAATCACCTCAACAGGCCGGGAGCGGTGGCTCACACCTATAATCCCAGCACTTTGGGAGGCCAAGGCGTGTGGATCACCAGGTCAAGAGATGGAGACCATCCTGGTCAACAAGGTGAAACCCCGTCTCTACTAAAAATACAAAAATTAGCTGGGCATGGTGGTGCGCACCTGTAGTCCCAGCTACTTGGGAGGCTGAGGCAGGAGAATTGCTTGAATCCAGGAGGCGGAGATTGCGGTGACCCGAGATTGTGCCATTGCACTCCAGTCTGGGTAACAAGAGCGAAACTCCATCTCAAAAAAAAAAAAAAAAAAAAAAAAAAAAAATCACCTCGACAAAGAGAAGTCAATGTTTTAATTGGAATGGGGTAGAACTGGATGTACTCTGCAGGAGAGGAACGTGCTTATTCTTTGAGCATCTCCCAAGAGATGTCCATAAACATCTCAAGAAAGTAAAGGAACTATTTTCACTTACTTTGTACAGAAACCTTGCTATGTTCTACTATTTCTTTTATTTGAGATGGAGTCTCACTCTGTCACACACTACAACCTCTGCCTCCTGTTCAAGTGATTCTCCTGCCTCAGCCTCCCAAGTAGCTGGGATTATGGCATGTGTCACCACGCCTGGCTAATTTTTGTATTTTTAGTAGAGATGAGGTTTCACCATGTTATCCAGAATGGTCTTGATCTTCCGACATTGTGATCCACCCATGTCAGCCTCCCAAAGTGCTGGGATTATAGGTGTGAGCCACTGCACCCAACACCCCCATCTTTTTTTTTTTTAATCACAAGTAGTTTGCAGTAGTAGACAAAGAAAACTACTAATGAAAACCTCTTACTGCATCCTCATTTATGTCAAATATTTTCCATAGAACGTTAAGTGCAAATTCACAAATACTTTTTTGAATGTTTGGATGTAATATTTTTCTATTACATTTTTGTATTTAAGGTAGTTCATGAATGATTAAAAATTAATCATTTTTTGCATAACTTTCACATTGTTACATTCATTTCAGTTTTGCAACAAGTCTTTCTTAAGTAATAATTTTGTGTTTGTCAATTATTTTCTGAATCCTAATGATTTTGGTTTTATTGTTAACACCAGCATTGTGGATATTGTGGTAATATAATAACCTTGTTTCAGTCACATGTGTTTCTTGATTTTAGGCATAAATTTTAATTAAACATCAGTTCAATTAGACATGAGGCTCTCAGGGAAGTATTATGCATTTTACCTGCAATACGAGTCTATGCTAATGTCTAATTTCTATCCATCTCTGCCTGGAGAAAGTTAAAATATTCGTTTATTTTGGTTAAAATTATGTAATAGGAGGACTTCTGTAACCCATCGAAGATTTGATGGCAGTGTCTAATCTCTAAATTAAGATAATCTTCAATTAAAGATAATATTGAATTGTTTTTAAAATAATATTTAAGTAAGGAAGGCTGTCCATTCCTGTTTTCAAGTGAAAAGAAATAAGCACTGTTAGACTGAGATTCAGTCATAGCTGAATATTGGCATTTATTGGACCCAATACTATGTGACAGTATAAGCATGTTTAAAATAAATCCATCTTTCAAACTGATTTTGGGTTCTCACGTACTCTGTCAAATCACTATTCAAGAGTTTCTAGGCCAGGTGCAAAGGCTGTTGCCTGTAATCTCAGCATTTTGGGAGTCAGAGGTGGGTGGATCACTTGAGCCCAGGAGTTTGAGACCAGCTTGGGTAGCATAACGACACTGTCTCTGACAATATATACACACGAGTTCCTGGACATTTGTTTGAAGAATATCCTTAACACTGAGAAATGCACATTCTCTTGTACTCAAATAAATTGATGTATTTCCATTAACATCATCCTACGTAGTTATCTACCTTAATCTTCCATGACAACTGAGTCTTCATGCAAATTAAAAATTGACTTTAAAGTCGATTTTACCCTAGAATTCCATTTCTGCCCTCTGAGACTTTACTTAATGCCTCCAAAGTCTACGGGAATATAGTTCCAGTCAGTAGTCAACTTCTACTTTTCCTCTTTATTACAAAGTTACAATTTTCTAATTCAGAAAGTTGCCCATACTACAGCCTATGCATTATCTAATCTGTTCATAATGATATCTAACAAACATTTTCTTCTCACTCTGGGCTTCTGACATTGCATATCTGACAGGTTGACAGTACTGTAGTATGTCATTATGTATCATAAATTGTCTATCTAAAATTGGCCATTGATAAAGGTTTGCGTTCTCTAATCCATCTCTTTCCTAAGGTCAGACAATAGGTACCAAGTAGAGAAAAAACAGATTTCACTGGCAACTCATGTGCTAAGCTTCCATCAAAGCATTATGCAGTTAATTCTGTACCATACATTTAATTTGGAAAGTCTGCAAAGAGCTTCTGAGGTGAGATGGTGAAAAGTTTTTTTGTTTTGTAGCCCTTTCAGGATTCTCCTGCTCAAAGTTTGGTAGGTATCACCATAAGTGTCTACATTGATTACAGAGGGTCTCACTATGTTTCTTGCTGCCCTGTAGCCCATGGGAGAGGTGGGAGGTTATGTCTCTCTGACTTCCTGTCTGACCATGATGGTCGCATGCACTCAGATGCTGTGCCTCATGGCATTGATAGTGAAAATTCCCCTTTATTTTCCCATTTCTTTGACTATCTGGGTTGAGGCATCTTTGGCTTGGTGTCCTCTTTCTGTGTTTGATTTCCATGTTGAATGCCACCCCCAAAATAAAAACCTGACTCTGATGTTGGTCTGAGATGCTAAGGCATGTGAATGTTTCAGATGTGCTGAATTTTTAAGGTAAAGCTGCTGCCACGTAACAGATATATCATTACATTTATGCTGGCATCTTCATTGAAAATACAATTTATGGCTTCTTTTTATTGTTTATTGTATCTTTATCTTGCTACTGAAGAAAGCTGTGTTTAACAAGGCAAGGTCCCTGCTTCAAGCTGTGTCTTGAGAAAAGGTGACATATATTTAAAAATAACTTTTTTTCTTTTTTTAATCCTGCCCCCTCCAGTAATAACTTTTTTGTTGTTTTTTAGAGACAGGGTCTTATTCTGTAGCCCAGGTTAAAGTGCAGTGGTGCAATCATCACTCAATGAAGCATCGACCTATTGGGCTCAAGCAACCTTTCAACCTCAGTCTCTTGAGTAGCTGGGGCCACAGACATGTGCTACCCTGTCAGGCTGATTTTTAATATTGTTATTTGTAGAAAAGGGGTCTCTCTATGTTACCCAGGCTGGTCGCAACCACTTGGCTTCAAGCGATTCTCCTGCCTTAGTTTCCCAAATGGCTGGGATTACAGGCCTAAGCCACCATGTCCAGCCCTGTTCTTGATATTCTAAATGTGCACACATTATGTCTAATTACAAATTTTTGGTCACAAGTCTTGTTTAGCCCATTATGGTCTCCTAATATGGGATATATTTATCTCTTCAGCTTTACAAAAATTTCCTCTACTGTTAGGAATTTTGCATACAGCCTACTCTGTTTATTCTTTTGTCATTAAATTCACTTTATTTCATAACCAGTGGATTCAGCCTTAATGTTGCTTGGCTTCCTTTTCTTTCTTTCTTTTTTCATGATCATTCTTGGTTTGTAATTTCTATTCTCATATTTGTTCTTTAGCCACATCTAAATTGCTATTCATGCCATCCATTCAGTTTTATATGTGAATATTGAAAAATTAATTTTCTTCCTATCCTTCTGATGTGATATTCTTCAGCATATGGCAGACAATGTCTTTGAAGATATTCTCTGTAGTTTATTTAAAACGTTCTGTTCTCTCTGAGTTTTCTTGACTTCATCATTCTCTGAACATAAGTTGAAGGGATCTTGTTGACAGCACCGTATTTTTCCATTGTTGGCAATTTATTAAAGCTTTGTTTTGTCTTATGTTTAAGGTTTGTTGAATTCTGTCTGCGAGTGGCATACACATCTGTTTATGGCAGTGTTTTTCTGCAATTGTAATAAGTTGTAGAACATGCTTCTGGGAAGATGTATAGCATATACGAGTGGCGAAGACAAAATAAATGTCTGGTGCTCTTTGAGAACATTTTCTGCTTGTGGAGGTTCTTCAGTACTCTGTGTTGGCAAGCCATGTGTTAAGACAATGGAAAAAGAATCATACACCAAGTGATTTTATACAATGAGAGCTTCATGAAAACTAATATATTTTAAATGAGATAAGGTGATTAGAACACACAATTTTGTAATTTCTAAAAGGAGTTTTTAAAATTTAAATAAAAAGTATAATAAGTCAATTGATTATGATTTCTGAAATTAGACACAAGAAAGAAGCAATTATTTCTACCAAATCAGATACTTAGAAAGGTCTGGAAAATCCACATTCAGTATGCAAGAAAAAAATTCTTAAAACACCATGGAATATTAGGCAGCAATCAAAAAAGGTGAGTTCGTGTCCTTTGTAGGGACATGGATGAATCTGGAGAACGTCATTCTCAGCAAACTGACACAAGAACAGAAAATGAAATACCATATGTTCTCACTCATAGGCGGGTGTTGAACAATGAGAAGACATGGACACAGGGAGGGGAGCACTACACACTGGGGTCTATTGGGGGGAATAGGGGAGGGACAGCAGGGGGGAGGGAGTTGGGAAGGGATAGCATGGGGAGAAATGCCAGATGTGGGTGAAGGGGAGGAAGGCAGCAAATCACACTGCCACGTGTGTACCTATGCAACTATCTTGCATGTTCTGCACATGTACCCCAAAACCTAAAATGCAATAAAAAATTATTAAAATCATGTACGTGGGTTTGTGTAGGTTTTCCTGAATAATTTGAGGTTAATAAGCTGTCCATCTTACTGTCAACAATGCATGTAAAATATAAAAAATAGATTCAGCATAATATCAAGAAAGAAGCCATTGTAATATACATGAACACATACAACTCATAATTGTGCTCATTGGAAATTATTCCATAGAGATAAAAAAAACATTCAAATAAAATCCTGTACACTGAACGTTCATGGCAATTTTATCTAGAAGAGCAAAATCCAGCCAGGCACAGTGGCTTATACCTGTAATTGCAGCACTTTGGGAGGTCAAAGCAGAAGGATTGTCTAAGCCCAGGACTTAGAGACCAGCATGGGCAACATGGGGAAACCCTGTCTCTACAAAAAACACAAAAAATTAGCCTGGCTTGGTGGTGTATACCTGTGGTTTCTGCCTGTGGTCCTAGCTACTCAGGAGTGCTCCGATAAAACTTTATTTACAAAAATGGGTGGAGAGCAACACCTGGCCCATGAGCTGTAGTTTCCAGACACTCTCTGATATGCTTATAATTGTTTTGTTACAGTGCCTACAACTATGAGGACTTGGTAATCGTATGAGTTTGGTAATTGCCTCTCTCACTACATAATTTCCAGCTCCATAAGAGTTCGTTTCTATATTCCTAGCATTTTGCTGGTTCACCACACAAAGTAGGCACAAAATAAATACTTGTTAAATGCATACTGGGATTCCCAACTCAATAATTGAAATTCAAGAGTCCAAGAAGGTCAGGTGCAATGGCTCACGCCTGCAATCTCAATACTTTGGGAGGCCTATACAGGCGGATCACTTGAAGTCAGGAGTTCAAGACCAGCCTGGCCAACATGGCAAAACCCCATCACTAATAAAAATACAGAGAAATTAGCTGGGTGTGGTGGCAGACGCCTATACTCCCAGCTACTCCGGAGGCTGAGGTGGGAGTATCTCTTGCACCTGGGAGGCAGAGGTTGCAGTGAGCGGAGATCACGCCATTGCACTCCAGCTTGGATGACAGAATGAGACTGTCAAAAAAAAAGTGCAGGAAACAGCCAGAAAACATCAATGTTATTGGAATTTAATTTAACATTTATGATAGAGGTGCTTTGATGATAAAACATCAATGCCAAAGTAAGATCATCGTTTTCAAGCTATAATTTCATAAGGATTTAGAATCACTCAATAAAATCCAACTTATCAAATATGTTTCGTTCTCCATTATAAATATTACAATTGTTTATTTTCCAAAATTACTCAAAAGCATTTTGGTAAACTGCTCATATGTTCAGAATATCTTCAGAAATAAAAGATCAAAAGCTTTTAGGAATAGTTAACTCTAATGCCTCTGGGTTTACATGGCATTCTCCTAGGAACTTAGGTGGTGATGAAGGGAATGAATTTTAGAATGAATTACAGTTTTTATGACTCACTTAGTCTCTAATGCAATGAATAGAGTGACATTATACATTTACTCCCAAGACAAAACAATTACTTTTAAAGACTATAGTCCAAATACCAGATGCAGAAATTCTCAGAAATATACCTGTGGCAAAGTGGCAATGTTCTTGCCATTCTACATAGTTTATTGAAAACTCAGCTCAGACAATAAAACAACTGACTTACTGCAAAGATAAATACAATAAAATTGAGTTGAATTAATTTTTAAATTATACTCTGAAGGGAAAATAAGGCTACATTAGAATAAGTATAGGTTGCACAGAGGACAATTTCCAGTAAAAAAAAAATTGTGGTTTATAACCTGTATCAAATTGTTTCTACAGCATTTTTTAAAGTTCAAGGTTACAAGTGAGTTTCTATGTAAACAGTCCTAATTTTCTAATTTTTCAGTCCATGCCATGTTGATGATCATTCAGTAGAATATTCAAAATAAAGGTTTTTATTTTGCAATATAAGTAATCAGACCACCTAAATATAGTTAGGCAGACCTTTATAATTAGGTAGACTGTGTAACACACTGGAACATATTTGTGGGTAAAAGGGAAAAGTCACAAATATGTGAGACACATGCCAAAATCCATGGATTTCCTAAGCAAAAATAACTGGTGGCCACCCTAAGTAGAACCAGTGTGTCATTTCAAAAGATGCTGAAAATAAAAATAACCTTGTGTTTTCATCAAATGAGGTCATCCACTTAATAGCCAGAAATAAAAATCTTCTCAAGATCTTTATCCTATTGCTTAGAGTTAATAAAATTATTAATTCATTTATAAATGTAGTCAGCAAAATATTATACATATGTATATATAATTTTTCAAGACAAGGTCTCACTCTGTCACCCAGGCTTGAGTCCAATGACACGATCTCAGCTCACTGAAACTTCCACCTCCTGGGTTCAAATGATTTTCCTGCCTCAGCCTCCTGAGTAGCTGAGATAACATGCACGCACCACCACATCCAGCTATTTTTTCGTTTTTTCTTTTTTCTTTTTGGATTTTTCGTAGAGACAAGGTTTCACCATTTTGGCCAGGCTGGTCTTGAACTCCTGACCTCCAGTCATCTGCTCTCCTCAGCTTCCCAAAGTGCTGGGATGACGCCACACCTTGATTGTCTTGTAAGTTCCAGTACTGTCAACCACTAGCCATTCTTTCAATGAATTCTTATAATACATCATTTAAGTCACCTGCCCTATGTCATCTGAGAGCCCAAAAAGAGATATCCTTTTATTAACAAAGAGGGATCCCAAAATTAAGGAAACAAAGGTTCCCTGTGGGTGAAGGGTTCAGGCTCTGGTTGGCAAGGCAAATTTCTAAATTCTTATGGCTCAATTCCCTAAGATAGGCACTAAGTCAGGCAAATTATCCAACCCCTTCTAACTCTGATTTTGAACCCAGACTACTACAACTCTGACTGGACAGAAGAATGGCCCCACAAACCTTCTTTTCCAATAAGCAACTGCAGACCTTACCATCAGTTTCGGCAGCTTACAGAGGCTGTAAACAAACTGTCTTTGTGTTCTATTGTTCACTTTTTGACATAAATAACCTGATTCTACCTCATCACCATCATAACCATTATCATTACCACCATTACCATCACATATTATCATCACCATCATCACCATCATCATCATCATCTCTAGCATCACCATTTTCGTGCTAGAACTTTACACCAAAGTGAACATGGGATGTATACTACATATATGTTTACCCAGTCTGTATAAGCTTTGCTTCTCTCATAAATATGGATAGCTTTCCTCCCAAGGTTGCTGAATATGTGTGACTCTATTGTGTAATATGGACGCTGTAAGGCATAATACCCAACTTGCCCTTCCCCTCTTCAAAAAGAGAACATCTTCAGTCCACCCTGGAAACTATCTCTTCCCAGTTTGCAAACAAATTGTCACCAATAAAGCTCTTTTTTCAACTATTTAGCCATCCAGGTGTCTTTTGAATGCCATGTAGGAGTCTTTTTTTTTTTTTTGCTTTGAGACAGGGTCTTTCTCTGTTGTCCAGGCTGGCATGCAGTGAAGTGATGACAGCTCACTACAGCCTTGACCTCCTGGGCTCAAGCAATCCTCCTACCTCAGCACGACACCATACCTTGGCACATGTGTGGGACCACAGGCACATGTCACCACATCTGGCTAATTTTTTAATGTTTTTTCTAGAGATAGGGTCTCACTATGTTGCCCAACCTGGTCTCAAACTTTTAGACCTATGTGATCCTCCCACTACAGCCTCCCAAAATGCTGGGAATTATAGGCATGAGCCGCTATGCCTGTTGTGTCGGAGCTTTTGAAGACACAAAGGTTGAGCCCAATCATACTTAGGGAGAAAAAAAAATGAATCGCACATGAGCCCTCATTTTTTGTTTCGGATACTAACGTGTTAGAAAAAGTCATCCCTTAACAATAGAGGAGAAATAATATTATGGATTTTGGATAAATTATAAGTCTTCCTCTGATAATTTTGGAATCCTTTAGCTAATCATAGTTTCATTTTGGATAAATATATTAAAGATATTTATGTGATATCCAAATGTGTATGTGTGAGTTCACAGTTGCATTTGTTAAAGGTATTTTAATATCTTGGCTTGTCATAGTGGCTCACTCCTGTAATCCCAGCAATTTGGGAGGCTGAGGTGGGCAGATCACTTGATGTCAAGAGTTTGAGACCAGCCTGGCCAATATGATGAAACCCCATCTCTACTAAAAATACAAAAGTTTGCTAGGCATGATAGTGTGCACCTGTAATCCCAGCTACTCTAGAGGCTGCATAGGTTGTGGTGAGCAGAGATCACACCACCACACTCCAACCTGGGCAACAGAATGAAACCCCATCTCAAGAAAAAATAATTAATATGTTTATATTTATTAAATATGTGTATTTACTATATTAAATTTATTTATATTAAATATATTTATATTGAATAAAATATAAAAAATATTTTATAGAAAAATATAACAATAAAATATCTTATATTCATTTGTATTATAAAAATGATATATAATATTAATATAAATATATTTAATATAAATATATATATTTAATATAAATATATATTAAATAAATACATTTAATTTTTAAATTAGGGTCCAGAATGTAGCATAGAATTCTGGGTCCAGAACGTAGTATAGAATTCTGGTCTAGTGATTGATTTGCAATGACTGAGTAGAGGCAATTGAAGACAAGCCTTTGGATCAAAGCACTTGATATTTTGGTCCTGTAGCTTTCAAGGGGTGGATAATTGTCTAGAGAATCATTATCTTCCTTCTTTTTTGTGACCTTTGATTAGTGTGCATGTTGAGGGAGTGAGGTAAGGTTAGAAAGCTCTCATAAAGACTAAGGACACACATCTTACCTTTATCTTTAATTTTAAGGCATATCCCAAGCAACAGTTCAACATGTTCAAATTTTAGACTCCAATAAATATACTTGGTATTAAAGAAAGGTAAAAATGTATTTCTTCTGGCACTTTGCAGAAACTTCCATGACATGGCATCCAGCTTCCTGAATCTATGCCTGTGATATGCGTTTAGGGAACAGGCCAATACTTCCTCCTCTTGGCTTCCTGAAAAATGTCTCCAGTCTACATTTCTGCCTATTTTCTTTTTCAAGACACAAACTCATTAAAGGGGAAAGGTGTTCTGTTCTTCTTCCCTTTCAAAGCAAAGATTAGATATTCAGGGTAGTTTTCCAAGTTACAACTTGAAAGAAAATATTCCCCAACTCTGCCAAATCACTTACTTCACCATTCTTGGTATATGAATCAAATTGTAGTTAATTAGTGAACACCAACACCACCCCATGAGCCCCTTTTAGATAGAGTAGGAGTGTATTTAATTAAAAACCAGTAACTTGGCCAAACAAGAGTGCCACCTAAGCTGAACAGAGCCAGCCATTCTGGTTTCCCTTGAGGGATCTTTTATGAGCTATACTGCATTCAGTCATCTGGATCTTTTCTATTCTCTTTTAGAAATCCCCCAAGAACGGATGGGGACAGTGGCTCACGTCTGTAATCCCAGCACTTTCGGAGGCAGAGGCAGGTGGATGACTTGAGTCCAGCCTGACCAACATGGCAAAACCCCATCTCTACTAAAAATAAAAAAAGTTAGGTAGTTCACAACTGTGGTCCCAGCTACTTGGAAGACTGAGGCACAAGAATCACTTGGACCTGTGAGGCAGAGGTTGCAGTGAGCTGAGATCGCACCACTGCACTCCAGCTTGGGCAACAGAGAGAGATTCCTTATTAGTCTGTTCTCAGGCTGGTAATAAAGATATACCTGAGACTGGGTAATTTAGAAAGAAAAGAGGTTAAACGGACTAACAATTTTACGTGTCTTGGGAGGTCTCACAATCATGGTGGAAGGCAAGGAGGAGCAAAGGCATATCTTACATGGTGGCAGGCAAGAGAGCTTGTGCAGGGGAGCTCCCACTTATCAATCCATTAGATCTCATGAGACTTATTCACTACCATGAGAACATTATTGGGGAAACCACTCTCATGATTTAATTATCTACAACTGGCCCCACTCTTGACACATGGGGATTTACAATTCAGATGAGACTTGGGTGGGGATACAGCCAAACCATACCACCTGGATTCATATCTGGTCAAATAAAAGCCAGGAATATGTGTGTGCCTGTGTATGTGTTTTTGTGTGTATTTTAATAAATGGGTATTTAACATGTATATGTATTTAATATATATATAAATGTTTTTAAATATATATTTTAATAAATGGTTTTTTTAATTCAAAAAATATAATCGTTACAAATGGCACTGTTGATCCATTTTAACTGAGATGGGAGCTTCCTTGCTAGAGTGGCGTTTCCTTCCATTCTTTGTCAAAATGTTACCTTCATAAGGCACCACGACTCATTCTCTAGAACTAACTGAAATTGTTCATAGCTTTCTAAACAATGAAGCTACAGGCAGAATAGGCATGGTCACCAAGCCCACAGAGTGGTGACCATAGCTACCATGCTTTAGGAAAATCCTCATGGGTAGTTATCTCAGCCAGTTTCAACTCCTTAACAGGTGACACATCACCTACATCTGAAAAGAGCATCAGCAAAGGGAGTTAAGCAAAAATAAGAAACGTTTATAACAAAAGGCTCAATTTATTCTACAGAGAAGACCTTAAAAATATAATGTAAAATATGATTTTGTCCTGGATGTGTTTGTAAGTTGGATATGACATTTCTACATAAGTAGGAAAGAAAACATGCCTCCATTTCTTTATTATTTCACACTTTTCAATAACATATTCTATCTGATTAAATCCTTACAGCATGAGATTTTATAATCTTATAATTACAAGCACTACCACTACCATATTATGACTATCATCACTATCATTGTCTTCTCATCATCATTATCATCATTATTATCACCATCATCATCATCATCACAATCATCATTATCAGCATCACCATCATCATCACTATCATCCAACGTCACCGTCATCTATCACCATCATCCTCATCACTACCATCATTATTATTATGATCACCATCATCAACACATCATCATCATCACCATCATCACCACTATCATCATCATCTTTTCCATCATCATCTCCACCATTACCTTCAGTATTATCACCATCATCATCCCTATCACTATTGTCATTATCACCACCACCATCATCATCATTACCATCAACATCGTCACTATCATCCAACACCACCATCATCCATCACCATCATCCTAATCACCACCATTGTTATTGTTGTCACAATCACCATCGTCATCGTCATCATGCCGCTACCACGATCATCATCATCTCCATCATTATCATCATCATCACCATCACCATCACTATCATCATCACCATCATCCCCACCATCACCATCACTATCATCATTACCATCACCATCATCCCCACCATTATCACCATCATTATCATCATCATCACCATCACCATCATCATCATCCCTCACAAGTCTTGCCTGGAGATCCAGAGCTTTCCATCAAATTAAGGGACACGATGTCTGTGGTCAGCAGAATAATAGCCCTCCAAAGGTGACTATCCTGAAACCTGTGAATATTTGACTTGATCTGGCAAATGGGACTTTGTAAATGTGATTAAGTACTTTGAGATGGGGTGATACAACCAGATAGACCAAATCTCATCACGTGAGTTTTTCAAGGTAAAAATATGTGGTTAAGTAGGAGTCCTAGTTATATGACATGAGAAGGATGAATGCACCATTAGTGGCTTTTAGGAGGAAGAATGGGTCCACTTGCCCAGAAAAGTTGGCAGCCTCTAGAATCTGGGGATAACACTTAAGTGACAGCTGGCAAGAAAATTGGGTGTTAATCTGCCAACAACTTGAATTAACTTGAAAACAAATTCTTTGCAAGAGCTTCCGGTAAAGAACACAGCCACCCAAGACATTGATTTTTGTGCAGAGAAACCTGTGTTGGACTTCTGATCTAGAGAACTGCTGGATTCTAAATGGATCACCTTTTGAGCAACTAAATTAGTGATTTTTTTTTTTTTTACAGCAGCAATAGAGCAAATGCAATAGCCTGGAAGGAGAATAATTAAGTATGAAAGTATTGAAAGTATTCTATGTAGCTGGAGAAAAATTCAGTTAGAAACGGCAGGGAAAAGATAGGTAGTCTGTATTGAATTGAAAGGTACTAATGAACAAAGACAGTGAATTAAATAAAGAGGTGCACCCTTAATTGAATGCTTGTTGGTGTAGCATCCTCTCAGGATGCTGGAAAGATGAAGAGGTATTAGTATTCTAGTGGTCAGTCCCTAGCTTATAGCTCTGAGCCTGATTTCAAGCATTCTACAGGACACTGAGAAGAACCAAAGAAAACACAACATATTATTTTGGGTAAAAACCTACAAAGAAGTTAAACATTGTGTTCAATTCGACAATGAGAAAATAATTTGAAAATTCAAAAACATTTTCTTCAAAGACAAAAAAGTAATTAAAATGAAAACAAAAGTTTGGGAAAGATTTTGCAGTGGTGATAAGGATGGATGAAATATGAATAAAAACAGTGTAGTGGTGGTGATTGTGAAACTGGCAATATGTGCATGGGGAATAATTTATTTTTTGATGGTACTGCCAGTGGCTTCATTCTTCAACTCTTCTAGTTACAAACTAGGATTTTTATTGTATATAAATTTATATATACAATAGAGCAAAGAGTTGATAAATTATTAAAAGCTTATTTTCAAAATGACACCATAGATATAACAAGGTGGCAATTTTCACCTCTCAAACATCTACTTACAACATATGTAACAGACAGTTGATACAGATACAGAAAAACACAGACAGAAACATCTGTGTTTTTTATAGCAAATGCATGTTTCCATAGAAAATTAGGCAAAATACATGTATTGTTTTTTTTTTGGAGAATGTAGAATCATGAATAAATAAAAGAATTTTAATTATACATGTCAGCTTGTCAAGTATTAATATCACAGAACCCTGGAAGTTGGTAAACTTACGGGTGAGTAGCCACTCCTCATTTACTTTTGCTGGAGTATGAATTGTTATAGTAATAATAACAATAATAATAGTAAAAACCTGGGCCGGGTGCAGGGGCTCATGAATGTATTCCCACCACTTGGGGAGCCAAAGCAGGAGGATTGCTTGAGGCCAAGGAGTTTCAGACAAGCCTGGGAAACAAAGGGAGACCCTATCTCTACAAAAACAATTTTAAAAATTAGTCAAGCATGGTGGCAAGGGCCTGTAATCTCAGCTTCTCAGGAGGTTGAGCTGCAAGGATCACTTGATCCCAGAGATCGAGACCAGCCTTGACAACATGAGGAGATGCTGTCAAAGAAAACTAAAAATAAAAAGAGGACCAAGCCCAATGACTCACCCTGTAATCCCATCACTTTGGGAGGGTGAGGCAAGAGGATTGTTTGAGCCCAGGAGTTTGTGATCAGCCTGGGAAAGAAAGGGAGACCTCATCTCTAAAAAAAAATTCTTAAAAGTAGACAGGTGTGTTGGCACATGCCTGTAGTCTCAGCTACACAGGAGCCTGAGGTGGGAGGGTGGCTTGGGTCCTGGAGGTCAAGGCTGCAAGAGTCTTGTTTGCCTCATTGCATTCCAGCCTGTGTGACAGAGGGAGATCCTGTCTCAAAAAACAAAACACCTATCTATTATCTATTAGGTCGAAAATGAACACAACACCCCAATTCTTTATTTCTCCTTTTAATATATTTGTTAATTCTGTCTAGCATATGTCCTCAGGAAGGGGTTGGCTAGGCTATTTATTGTAACATTGCATGAAATAAAGGAAATAAAACAATATCACACAGACACATGCGTGCGCACACACACACACACACACACACACGACCCAAATGTTCATCAATGTCAAAGGGTAACACTGCATGATATAGTCTCATAATAATATAATGAATGGATGTTTAAAAAATATAGACTATATCTACTTGAAACAATGTGAATATTTCTCAAAAATCTTATAAGTTGAAGTCTATGCATAAGAGAATGCATTATTTATAGATTCTAATATAATAAAATCTAAAATTTTTATGGATATACTCACATGTAGTACAATTATAAATATGGTGGCTTGTACATATTGAAGATAATGATTACTTCTTGGAGGAGAATGGCAGAAAGAGATCTTTTAAGTATCCAATGAGGAATGGTTTTACTTTTAAAAATCTGCCCAAAGGGGCAACCATGAAACTGTAAAATGTCGCATGTATATGTAAAACCCTTATACTCCTCTGATAGTCTGTAAGCTGTGAGATACATTTGTGCCTATAGATATTAAAAGATCCTTAAAAGAGGCCAGGTGTGGTGGCTCACGCCTGTAATCCCAGCACTTTGGCAGGCTGAGGCAGGCAGATCACTCGAGGTCGGGAGTTCAAGGCCAGCCTGGCCAACATGGTGAAACCTCGTCTCTACCAAAAATAAAAAAAAATTAGCCAGGTGTGGTGGTGGGCACCTGTACTTCCAACTACTCAGGTGGCTGAGGTAGGAGAATTGCTTGAACCCCAGGAGGCAGAGGTTGCAATGAGCCAAGATTGTGCCATTACGCTCCAGCCTGGGCAACAGAGCAAGACACCATCTCAGAAAAAAAGAAAGATGCTTAGAATCGCTAGTTATTAAGAATGCAAATTAAATCCATAATAAAATGCAAATATCACTTGTATGAACTATTTTGAAAACTTCCCAGAAGTTGGTTATATGCCTGGTAGGAACACTGAGAAATGAGTAGATAATTGAAATGCCAAATGTTGAGTTTCCTCTCCAAGGGAGCCCAAACGCTTGAGAGCATAGTGTTGTGTGTCATTGTTCAATTTTGTTGCTACCACCTATGGTGTGAGGCCTTTGCTCAAGCTCATCTATTTCCTAAATCATTGTAGGGACCGGCTGCCGAGGAGATGGGTGAGAAGCTGATAAATTGTTTTAGTCACATTTACTTACAGATGAGCCTTGGAATTAATCATCTTGGGCTGTCCATAGCTTCTTTTAAATTATGTATCTATTGTACGCTTTTTTTTTTTTGAGACAGGGTCTTGCTCTGTTGCCCAGACTAGAATGCGGTGATGGAATCATAGTTTACCACAGCCTCCAACTTCTGGGCTCAAGCGATCCTCCTGCCTCAGTTTCTCAAGTAGCTGGGATTACAGGCATGCACCACCATGTCCAACTAAAGATTATTTTTTCTGTATAGACAGAGTCTCTCTATGTTGCCCAGGCTGGTGTCGAACTTTTGGGCTCAAACGATTCTCCCTCCTCTGTCTCCCAAAACCCTGGGATGACAGGCTTGAGCTACTGACAAGCCGTAGCATCTTCATGTTCTCTGTTTTGTATCTTCCTCTGTGAGGTGTGCCAGAGTTGCTTGGTCTCAGTAGTTCAATTAAACAGGAAATAAACATCCTCCCTTAGATCTCTCATCAAAGCCTCTTACTTCCAGGGATTTTTCTACCAGAGGTCCACATTGCTGACTGCATGGTGAACCATCACTGCGTGGTGCAAACCCTCTTGGGTTTGAGGGGATGAAAGGCGGGATATGCACCTCTGTGGGAGCGGGTGGAAGCTTGCACTAATTCTGCTGCACAGCTTCACGATTTTACCCTTATGCCTAGCAACTGGAACATAGTACTGACTCAATAAATATTTGACGAAAGACTGAATGAAAGCCAAATTTAGATGAAAGCCTGTGCATTTTTATTAACATCTGTCCTCATGGGATACAATTTTATCCAGCTGCTCTGAATTGCTGGAGCAAAGGAAGCTCTAGTTGAGAAACTTTTATAACAACTTGCCAGCAAGAACACATAGCAACCCCAACAGCAAAATATGTGTTATCTGTAATATGTTCTGGACTTTGCTCCCTAAATATAGGTTTAGTCCACATGAAAACGAGTGTAAAATTGTTACACTTAGCACTTTCTATATCTACAGCTAGAGAGGGTAAAATTAATCGTGTCATGGATTAAAAGATAAAGATATGAAAATTTGTTTTTTTTTTTCTTCTGCATGACAGTAAGTTGCAAATACAGGAACACACAATCACACATGCAGACACACACACAGACTCCATACTTCAGGGAGGAAGTTGGCAGGTAGTTACAGCAAAATTAAAATATATTTATTTATTTGTATTTATTTATTTTGAGACGGAGTGTTGCTCTGATTCCAGGCTGGAGTGCAGTGGCGTGATCTTGGTTCACTACAACCTCTGCCTCCTGGGTTCGGGTTCAAGCAATTCTCCGTCTCAGCCTCCGGAGTAGCTGGGGTTACAGGCGCCCACCACCACGCCCAGCTAATTTTTGTATTTTTAGTATAGACGGAGTTTCACTTTGTTGGCCAGGATAGTGGATGTCTTGACCTTGTGATCTGCCTGCTTCAGCCTCCAAAAGTGCTGGGATTACAGGCATGAGCCACCGCAACAGGCCTACTTTATTTTATTTTTTGAGATGGAGTCTCGCTGTGTTGCCCAGGCTGGAGTGCACGGGCACCATCTCGGCTCACCGCAACCTCCGCCTCCTGGGTTCAAGTGATTCTCATGCCGCAGCATCTGGAGTAGCTGTGACTACAGGTGCATGCCACCACACCTGGCTGATTTTTAAAATTTATAGTAGAGATGGGATTTCACCATATTTGCTGGGCTGGTCTTGAACTCTGCACCACGACTGATGCCTGCCTCAGCCTCCCAAAGTGCTAGGATTACAGGTGTGAGCCACTGTGTCCGACATAAAATATATCCTGAGAAATAAAGGGATTGACATGCTTAGTGGGATAAGCACAATTTAAAAAAATAGAAAGTAACGAGTGTTGGCCAGGATGTGGTGAAATGGAAAGCCTTGTGCACTGTGGGTGGTGGGATTGTAAAATGGTAAAGCTGCTGTGAAAAACACTATGATGGTTCCTAAAAAAATTAAAAACAGAACTACCCTATGATTCTGCAATTCCACTTCTGGGTAAATGTCCAAAAGATGTGAAAGCAACTTCTCCAAGAGATACTTGTTCCCATGTTCATAGCAGTGTTATTCACAGTAGTGAAAGGGTGGAAGCAAACTAAGTGTCTACTATGGATGAACGGATAAACAAACTCTAGCACATACACACATGGGATTCTTAGCCATTGAAGGAAGGAAATCCTAACACAGGCTGCAACATGGATGAACCTTGAGGACATTACGCTCAGTCAAATAAGCCAGGCACAAAATGACAAACTGTTTAATTCCACTTTTGTGAGTCTCAAGAGTAGTCAAATTCATGGAGACAGAAATCAGAATTGTTCCTGGACCAAGCCGAGGGTCGAGCTGCTTATTCTTGCGGCCCAATGACAAGATGCAGATGAACTGGGGAGGAAACGAGTTTTGTCTGTAACCAGGCGTAGGGAAAAGGCCTGGGAATCATCACCAGACAAACTCAAAATTACAAAACCTTCCAGAACTTCTATACCTTCTAATCTGTATGTCTCAGTGTAAATGTGCATTCATCTAAAGACATAAGTTATTAACTTCATTTAAGCTACAACTAAGTCTGAGTCCTGAAGACCTTCCTCTGGAGACTCAGTAAATTGACTTAAACTAAATGGGTCCAGGTGCTGGAATGATTACCCATATCTTGTCTCCCACTAAATTGTGGAGGTTTGGGGAGTTCCTTTAGTCCCAAATAAAGCTTGTTTGTGCAGGTCTGAGGAGTTCCTTCAGACCCCCAGTAAAACTTGTTTAATCCTAAATGGGTCCTGGTAAGAATTCCTTCATTACCTTGTCATGCTTTAAGGCCCAGGAAAGGCCTGGGCAGAACTCTTGGTGGGCTTTTGTTACACCTCAGCCTTTGTATAAGGTGCTGGCTCTTTCAGCTTTTAATATTTAACTTCACCACTTCGTCAGTGCTGAAACAGTTGTTATGGAGGCCTGTGTTCGTGAGACCTCGCCTGCCACAGAACAGTGCTTGCCAGGGGCTGGAGGAGGGAGAAATAGTAAGTGAGTGTTTCATGGGGACAGATTTTTAGTTTGGGCAGAAGAAAATATTCTGAGGATGAATGGTCATGATGCTTCCACAACGTTAAGAATGTATTTAATACCACTCAACTGTACACTAAAAATGAATAAGATGACATGTTATGTGTATTTCCTTATCACATAAACTTGGAAAAATTTGTAGTAAAGGCCTTCACAATTATGGAAAGCGGGTCCTAAAATAAATTACTTTTTAAAGTAAATTTTTAAATTAAAATTAATTTAAATTAAAATTTTTTAATTAAAAAATGAAAGGGCTGAATATATGATACTGAAAACATGAATTTTCACCAAAGTCTGATTTTATTCAGCATAAGAATAAAAAGTATAAAAAATATAAGTGTCAAAGTATCTAAGCATAAAAGTGTACTTATTGTAGTATACTTTGCAATAAGCGTATCATCTCTAAAACAGGAGGGTAACCAACCTATTATAACAACAAAACAAATCCAGAAACAACAGCAACAACAATAGTGTGTGAAATATAAGCTGCAGAACAAAAATTATAAAGGAATTTGTATTTGTTCAGAAGCAGCTTTGGAAAAAAGATTGCCAATTTTATGGTGGGGGAAATTGGGTTGAAGAATTTAAGTGATCACTCTATTTGTGAACATTGTAGGGACATATATGGGCTGTCAGTTTTTATGAATGTGTTGGTTTATGATAGCTGGTCACTTTGTTTCATCATATATTTGTTAATGGTTGCATTTAGAGCTCAGCTTCTCATGTCTGTTACGTCTCCATACCTAACACAGGAGAGGCAATGTGGTCAGTGCTGTTAGGATTCTGTGCCAAGGAATGGCATCTGAACAGCGCCTTCCCATGTATGGATATGACACAGGTCAGCCTAGTTCACTCCTTTTTCATTGAGAATAGTTACATTTAATTAGTGGCTGCTTCTATATTGCTCCTAGTTTTTGTTTTCTTTTGGTGGGAGTCCTTCAAACTCAACCTACTGAGAAGAAAGACTTTAGCGTTCTGTAAAGCAATTTCAGTGTAGTGCAGCTGAGAGGAGTACAGACACTGGTCTCCAAATTCTGACTCCACTCTAACAATCTGATACTTACGTGAACTTTATATGGCTTGGGCTACATACAGTAATAGTGCACACTTCCAAGAGTGATCATGGCAATTAAAAGGAAACATATATGCAAAGTGTGTCACAAAGAGCCTAGCATGAAGAAAGAACACATCCACACCATAGCTGCTTCACCTTTCTAAACAGATCATGTGATATTTCAGGTAGATGTGAAAACACTTAAATATTTTTTATTGTACTTTCAAAGAATCTTCAGACAGTGAGCTAATTCTAGTGTAACTATGTGCGTAGTGTGTCTATATGAGCATTGTAAACATATGAACAACTAATTAGTTATAATGCTGCAGATAATTCTTTTTCGGACTTACAAAATACACAGAATATCAATTATCAATTCCATGTCTTTTATAGTTTCCAAGCCTTCTCCATATCATTGCAATCTAACTCGATCCTAAAGAGCAACCAACAACATAGATTTGTTGTGGATTCTTCCCATTCAAATGCTACAGTTTTATAATAAAGTCGTATATCCCCAAATGATGCAGAACTTATAAACTTTGTATAAATTATATACTATGGGTATGGGGCTGTTTTATTACCTTTTACTCAATGTGTTTTACATCTATCAGTGTTACTATAATATATATTGTCCATTATTTTAACTGCTGGATTTTATTCCATTGCATTGCATATTCTGCTCTGGGTGAAAATTGCTTTTACCCTTTGTAATATATCAACACAACTGTCATAAATGAACATCATCTTATCCACTTGGTGCACCATGAATGAGACTGTATTTAGGTTATATACCTAGAACCAAAATTGCAGACGGTTATGGTATGTGTTTTTCATTGTCGATCTTAGTAGAGGAATGCATGTTTTAAATACTTTCACTTCCATTGGTTGCAAGTGATCCCCTTGATGTTAACAATTCTCGGTGATGTTACCACAAGGGTCTTACTCTGTCCTTCTCAGGACGTCTTATTGCTACAATGTGTTTTTTAATGTTTTATTTTTTATTAACAAATAATTTTACATATTCACAGGGTATATATTTTGATATGTACAATGTGTAGTGATAAGATAAAGGTAATTATCATTAATACAATTTTAACCTTGATTACTTGATTAAGTTGCTTATTGGGTTTCTTTTCTTTGTTAAATATACGTAATTAGACAATGTTACTCTCTTCTTTCCACTAAGTATTATAACACTTTATAAATTGAGATTTGTAGAATCATGGACAAGTGTCTCTTCCCTTCATTTCATTTTATAGCAATCATCATTCTTCACAGTAAAACTTGTTGTGATGTATCTGCATGGAGAAATAAGAGAAATTTGTTAAATCTCAGAGCACTTCAAAGATAGGAATGGCTAGTTTCTACCTATAATGTTTTCTGAGTTCAGCAAAGTTACCACAACTTGAGAAAATGAAAAGTGTGAAGAAATTCCACTGAACACTCTGTGACCTTGGTTAGCACATGTTCCTTCTAATTTTGTACTTTAATTCACTATTCAACCATCTATATTTGTGATGTTTCTTTCCAATACAGCTGTTAAAAACAAAAGCAAATTCAAAGGTTTACTTACTTTGTTATATCTGCTCTTTTTTTCTGTGCCTTTAGTACATATTATTCCTTTGTCTGATATCTTAAAACGATATAATTATTATTTTAGTTATTTTTGCTTTTAAGGGGAAAATAAAATAATTACATACACAGTTTTATTTTTTCTGCTTACAGGAGCTAATCAAATATTCTTGCTTGAACAACTATTATTTTTAATACAGTAATGTGATCCTTATCAAAAACATTTGAAAACATTTCCACTGAAATTTCTGTTCTTTGTGGATATTGGAGATGTGTAGAGAGTCCAGTGCTTAGGAACTTAACTCTGACCAGGTTAAAGAGAATGTTGGAGAGTGAATACAAATGAGAGTTAGATAGAAGTTCATTAAAAAAAATCCCATCAAAATAGAGCATCATTACTAGAATGTGTCCAATTATAAAATATTTACAAGAACAAAGGGTTTGCATTCATTTTTATGTGACATATTGTGCAAAAGGGAAATGAAGGTTCTGCATTAGAGTAAGGTCACAAGGAAGCCAATTGTCATTTACAAATGGGACTTTGAGAGTATGACCCTATAACTAAAAGAGATGTGGCTAGTGAAAACTGAATACAGATGGGAGAATTCAACTTCTTACATGCCCCATTTTTGCCGTGCTGGCCTGGCATGCCTTTAAAATAGCATGTCTGTTTAGATTTACCCTTTCTTGTTTTCTACTTCTATTTAACGGAGGAGTTTGGGGAATCTTCTAAACTGCCTATCACCTGGGAATTGGCTCATATGTCTGATATCTTCAGGCCATAAATATATAATTAAATCAGTGCACTTTTAAACTGCTGGTGGGAATGATAGTACAACCACTATGGAAAACAGTATGGAGATTCCTTAAAGAACTAAAAGGAGAACTACTACTTGATTCAGCAATCCCACTACTGGGTATCTACCCAGAGGAAAAGAAGTCATTATATAAAAAAGACACTTGTGCATGCATGTTTACAGCACACAATTCACAATAGCAAAAATATAAAACCAACTCAAATGCCCATCATAGAAAGAAAATTTGGTATCTATCTATCTATATATTTTTTTCTCACAATCACAGGCTGTGAAAATGTTCAAAAGAGAAAGCTTGGTTTACTCATTTGTCTTAATTCAGTACAAGTCAAGGATTGTTTCCAGTCATATAAATTCCATTGTTGTTTGAACTAGCATTATTAGCAATTATGTTGCTAATATATAATTATATATAATGGATAAAGAAAATGTGATACACACACACACACACACACACACACACACACACACACACACACCATGGAATACCACTCAGCCATAAAAAGAAATGAAATATGGCATTTGCAGCAACCTGGTTGGAACTGGAGACCATTATTCTAAGTGAATTAACTCAGGAATGAAAAAACAAATACCACGTGTTCTCACAAGTGGGATCTAAGCTATGAGGATGCAAAGGCTTCAGAATGACACAATGGGCCAGGCGTGGTGGCTGACACCTGTCATCTCAACACTTTGGAAGGCCAAGGCGGGTGGATTACTCAAGGTCAGGAGTTTGAGACCAGCCTGACCAACAAGGTAAAAGCCCGTCTCTATTAAAAAATACGAAAATAAGCCAGGCATGGTGGCAGGTGCCTGTAATCCCAGCTACTCGTGAGGCTGAGACAGGAGAATCACTTGAACCCAGGAGGCAGAGGTTACAGTGAGCTGAGATCGTGCCATTGCACTGCAGCCTGGGCGACAGAGCAAGACTCCATCCCCCCCGCCACCAAGAAAAGAAAAAGAGAATGACACAATGAACTCTGGGGACTCAGGAGGAAGGATGGTGGGGGTGAGGGATAAAAAAACTACACAATGGGTTCAGTGTACACTGCTTGGTTTATGGGTGCACCAAAATCTCAGAAATCACTGCTCAAGAAGTTATCCATGTAACCAAACACCACCTGTTTTCCCAAAATTATTGATATAATGAAAAAAATATTAGTGCCATGGCACAGGGACAATGCCACAAGGCTGTGAATCATATAATGACCATGTTTCAGAAGAAGTCATGTGTCTCTCTAATACTCATGCCATCACTAAATTGGGAGAGAAGAGAATCAGACTACAGAAATAATTACTTCATTGCCTCTTTATAGAACTTTACATGGCTGATGCTCAAACAGCTTATTCAATATCTCAAACGTCTCTCTAAGTCTGCAATATATCAAGCATGACTACTTAGCCACACAGTCTGCTCAGAAAACAAATCCCTGCCTTCTCAATCTAAAACCAATTGTAAATGATGGCCCTTAATTTCTGTTCTTCCTCGAAGCTCTTCTCCCTATTAAGTAACTTTAATTGCTCCCTTTTACTCTCGTTATCTCTGCTAAGTTGAAGTTTTTATTGCAGAACTTAGAGACTTTCAGTTGAACGGATCTAAGTACAATCACAGGCTATGAAAATCTTCAAAGAAGGAAGCTTGGTTTACTCATTTGTCTTAATTCAGTACAAGTCAAGGATTCTTTCCAGTCATATGAATTCCATTGTTGTTTGAATTAGCATTATTAGCAATTATTTTCAATGAATATATCACAGTTAGAATAGTCCTTAATTGTAAGAAGAAAATGACCCAGTTAGCAGTAACGTTAGAAAAGCAGCAATCAAAAATGATGAGTTTGTGTCCTTTGTAGGGACATGGATGAATCTGGAGAACATCATTCTCAGCAAACTGACACAAGAACAGAAAAAGAAATACCGCATATACTCACTCATAGGTGGGTGAGAAAAATGAGAACACGTGGACACAGAGAGGCGGTCTACTATACACTGGGGACTGTTGGGGGGAATGGGGGAGGGACAGCAGCGGGGGGCTGGGGGGGTAGCCTGGGGATGACTACCAAGTGTGGGTGAAGGGGAGAAAAGCAGCAAAGCACACTGCCATGTGTGTACCTATGCAACTATCTTGCTCGTTCTGCACATGTACCCCCAAACCTATAATGCAATAAAAATTAAAAAAAAAAAAAAAAAGAAAAGCACCATTTCAACATAGTTCACCTTCTGGGCATTGGTAACGCTACTTCTGTGGCAGATAATCACTCCCACAGCAATTTGTGTGCTTTTTTTTTGGTGGTTAATGTGACAATAGCATTTATATTATCCCATGTTATTTTTTGCACCGTAAAAATTTAATTCATAAAGAGAACATAATATCTATGTGGAATAATATTTTTGGGGTCCACTTAGGGGGAAAAAGACTTATGCATACATGCTTATGTACATATATAAATGTGTGCTTATGTATACATCCATGTACATATGTATGCATATAGATATATGTATATAGGAATCACAAAATCGCCTTTTAAAAATATAGAAATAAATTGATTCTCTGGAGAAACTCCTGCTTCCAAATCTTTTTCTCTATTCTGCCAATGCAAATAACCAAAGTCAATCCAAGCTCTCTTTATTTAATTATTTTTATTTTTATTTCAACAGGTTTTTGGGGAACAAGTGGTGTTTGGTTACATAAGTAAGTTCTTTAGCAGTGATTTCTGAGATTTTGGTGCACCCATCATCACCTGAGTAGTGTACACTGTTACCTAGTGTATATTCTTCTATCCCTCACCTCATCCCACACTTTCTCCCAAGTCCCCAAAGTCCATTACTTCATTCTTATGCCTTTGCATCCTCATAGCACAGCTCCCAATTATGAGTGAGAACATACGTGTTTGATTTTCCATTCCTGAGTTACTTCACTTAGAATAATGGTCTCCAGTTCCATCCAGGTTACTGCGAATGCCATATTTTATTCCTTTTTGTGGCTGTGTAGTATTCCATAGTGTATGTATATATATGTCTGCAATATATCAAGCATGACTACTTAGCCACACAGTCTGCTCAGAAAACAAATCCCTGCCTTCTCAATCTAAAACCAATTGTAAATGATGGCCCCTAATTTCTGTTCTTACTTCTGTTATATATATAACATTTTCTTTATCCACTTGTTGATTGATGGACATTTGGGCTGGTTCCATATTTTGCAATTGCAAATTGTTCTGCCATAAATGTGTGTGCACGTATCCTATCCATATAATGACTTCTTTTCCCTGGACAGATACCCAGGAGTGGGATTGCTGGATTAAATGGTAGATCTACTTTTAGTGATTTAAGGAAACTCCACACAGTCTTCCACAGCAATTGTAGTAGCTTACATTCCTAGCAGCTGTAAAAGTGTTCCCTTTTCACCACATCCATGCCAACATCTATTATTTTTTGATTTTTTTTATCATGGCCATTCTTGCAGGAATGAGGTAGCATCACATTGTGGTTTTGATTTGCATTTCCCTGATCATTAGTGATGATGCAAGTTCTCTCTTCTTCATGCAGGGCATATATTTACATGTCTTCTTTAATTATTTTTTAACACATTTTTACTTTCCTTTTTAGCAAGGTTGCATCAAATATAGTCCTATACTTTTAAGGGAAAAAATGACCTGCAGTTGTGAAAAATCTCAACCTATACAAAAGCTAAAATTTGAACAGATATATTAAAGTTTTTTGTTGTTGTTGTTTAATCTTGGGACATATGACTAAGACAAACCACATTAACACATTAAATCAGATTCCTCCTTAAATTCCAAAAAGCAATTCTTACATTCTTATATTCTGTATATTCTATCACTTTTTTTTACTGGAGTGAGATGCAGGAATTCAAGGAGAATCAGATACAAGGAGGGTGATTCAAAGAGACACAATGAATAAGATGCAGTGATGGCAATCATAGATTTCTGAAACTTGAAGAAACAGTCATACTCATTTTATTTCTCCTTTTTCTAATGGATAAGTAGTTTATTTACAAACAGAAGCATTCTGTTTTGACAGTAAAGAGTGATGCCAGGGCTGATGAGAGGCTGAACTGGAAAATGTGAAAAAACAACTTGTGGGTGACTCAAGCCCTTCACAGTTTTAAAAAATCATTGTGTGTAAACTAAATTTAATTTATTCACATCAATAAAAGATGGATTTTGCATTTTCAGGGGTATAGTCATGAGAACCACTCTGTCTTTTTAACTGGAGGTTCTAACAAACATTTCCTATGTCCATTACTACAATCAATCAAGAAAAATGACAAGACAAATCTCAATCATTTTAGGACGTTTATTTGCCAAAGTTAAGCACGCATGCCCGGGAGACAAGTGTATGCCTTTCTCTGAAGGTGACTTTGAGGGCTCCAAATTTAAAGGGCAAAGCGTTGATTATTAAGAAGTACACAATTTATGTAAGAGGTGGGTAGGGAAAAATAGTTATTCATGCTTTTGTCTGGCTCAGTGAATCTGCATTTTTTTTTGTTTCTTTTTTTACATAAGATGACATAGACAAATGAGACAGAGCAAAAAATGCAGGGAATCTGCTTTCCCCCTAAGGTAACATAGACAAAATGAGGCAGGGGAACAATCAGATATGCATTTGTGTCTGGTGGGCCAGGGGTGACTGCACCTTAAAGATAAGCCATCGACTTACGTGGTCATGGTGAAATTTTAACAGAAACACCATAGGGTAAAGATCTTGGAGCTCACTAGGAATTTACATCTCATATACCTTAATAATTGAAGAGAAAATGTACACTCATGTCAGATGTAAAAGAGAAAGTGTTTAACAAACATCTACCTATATTCATAGTAAAAGCTCTCTGCAAATTAGCACAATAAGTAACCCTCCTATATGCGATAAAGGGACTGTATAATAGAAAAGAACTTAAATCATACCTCCTGGTAGATTACCATTATGCATATACACAAGTAGAAAATCAAAACGAAAAAGGGAATTGATTACAAGACTATAAAATTCACAAAATTCTTGGGAATAAATCTAATACAAATGTGCAAATCTCTATATTAAGAAAACAATATAACCTTAATGGAAGGATATCAAAAAAACCTGAATAAACACAGATAAATCACATGTTTATAAACTGAAAGACACAGTAGTGTAATAATTTCCAATTTCTTAAAATTGGTCTGTACTTTCAGCTTAATTCAAACCAAAGTCAGGTTATTTTTTAAAAGCCTTTTAAGGAGAGGGAGGATCTAGAACGGCTAAGACAAGTTTTAAAAGAGCAAAGTTAGAAGATTTTACCTAATTTTATGACTTACTTTAATATTAGAGTAAATAAGCTGGGTGTGGTAGCATGCGCCTGTAGTCCCAGCTTCTTAGGAGACTGAGGCGAGAGGATCACTTGACTGGAGTGCAACCTGGGCAACATAGCAAGACCTCATCTCTAAAATAGCAATAATAAATTAGTGTAAGCAATAAAAGTATGGCATTTGCATAGAAAGTTTAGATATTGACCCACCTACCTAAGTATGGTCTATTTATTTCCACAAAGGCACCAAACCATGACTGTGGAAAAACAAATGATTTTAAACCAGTAATAATAAAAATCGCTATACTTATGAGAAAATATCAATGGTTCATGGATAGAAAATAAAGACAGCAGTTAAAGGTATCTGAGAGATACTAAAGTCTAAGGATTGCTGTTTGATATGGGAAAATTAGAGAATGTGACTGCTAGTACGAAAGGTTGCAATGATAAAGACAAGGAGTTACATGCTAGTACCTCATGATATGTGAAGCGATTGCCCTTATTACACAATTGACAGTGTTGAGTATATATCTACAGAGCAAAATGTTTCTTAAGAAATCCTCATCAACATGAATCAATGTATTTTATTTTTCCCCATTGAATTACTTGTGTGCACTTGAAATTTATGCATTTTCTCTGAGTTTATATGTGTGCACAGAATATGGAATGTAATGCTTGCATTAGAAAGCATAGGGAGTTTTCCAGCCTAAACACAATTTATACACTTTCCCAAATTTCAACCTCTTTTTGCGCAGGTGAACTTCAGTCTTGCAGAGCCTAGCACTAAAATAGTACTTATTAAGTGTATCATGCAAGGTGTTTTGACTGTACAAATATATACATACGTGCTTCATCAACATGTTTCTTGTTTATTAAACATGTTCTAAGTGGTGATTTTGTAATCTTTCAGGGGCTGTATCTTAACCATGGAGATTCAGAATTGTGAGATTATGAATGCATGGCAAGTCGATCTGTTGCTCAGTGGCCAAAGATGTAAAATAACCAAATTCCAAGGCAATACTAACATGCCAAATTGTTCATTTACAATATACATCTCTCACTGAAGCTAGGGATTTAACAGAAACGTAGAACAAGTGCGTTCTCTATCCATGTGTAGACCTGCATGGCAAGCAAAAGGATAATCTGGGTTTTTTCTTGTGTGTGAGCAAATAGTGGGAAGGATGAACTAAATTATGTTAATAGATCAGACTGAGGTAATTTACTCTGTCATCCTCCAGAAGAGCAGTGCTTTACACACACATACACACACATTTATTCCTTCAGAATTGAGACTCGAAAATAAACTGAGAATATGAAAAAAAAAAACATGAAGTCATCTTAAATGTATTGGATGGTCCTATTTTAATCTGTAACTGTCTTTAATGGCTCAACTTATGTAAAGACATTCTGTGTCTATTAGAAGGAAAACCAGGCCAGGTGCGATGGCTCACGCCTGTAATCCCAGCACTTTGGGAGGCCGAGGCGCGCAGATCACAGTGATATACATTGCCTATATCCAGATTGTTGCGGGAATGGTGGCTGGTTACTGGTTCTTTGTTTTCGATTTGCCAATCAGTGCAGGTTTTCTTCCTTCCTTCCTTCCTTCCTTCCTTCCTTCCTTCCTTCCTTCCTTCCTTCCTTCCTTCCTTCCCTCCCTCCCTCCTTCCTTCCTTCCTTCTTCCCTCCCTCCTTCCTTCCTTCTTCCCTCCATCCCTTCCTTCCTTCCTCCCTCCTTCTTCCTTCCTTCCTCCTTCCTTCTTCCTTCCTTCCTCCTTCCTTCTTCCTTCCTTCCTTCCTCCTTCCTTCTTCCTTCCTTCCTTCCTTCCTTCCTTCCTTCCTTCCTTCCTTCCTTCCTTCCTTCCTTCCTTCCTTCTTTCCTTCCCTCCTTTTTTGACACAGTTTTCTCTGTACCCGGGCTGGAGTGCAGTGGTGCAGTCTCAGCTCACTGCAACTTCTGCCTCCCATGTTCAAGTGATTCTTCTGCCTCAGCCTCCCAAGTAGCTGAGATTACAGGCCTGCACCACCACACCCTGCTAAAATTTTTATATTTTTAGTACAGAAGGGGTTTTGCCATGTTGGCCAGTCTGCTCTTGAACTCCTTGCCTCAAGTGATCTGCGTGCCTCAGCCTCCCAAAGAGCTGGGATTACAGGCGTGAACCACCGCACCTGGCCTGGTTTTCCTTGTAATAGATACAGAATGTCTTTAGTTAAGTTGAGACATTAAAGACAGTTACAGATTGAAATGGGACCATCCAATACATTTAAGATGACTTCATTTCTTTTTCATGCTCTCAGTTTATTTTCGAGTCTCAATTCTGAAGGAATAAATGTGTGTGTGTGTGTGTGTGTGTGTGTGTGTGTGTGTGTGTGTGGTGTGTGTGTGTAATATTAAATTCTCAGTTTCCTAAGCGCTTGGGGGAAACTTCATTCTCTCTCCTAGATGCATGGACCACTTCCAGATTGTATAATTACCTCATGTCTATCTCAGTCCTTTTTGCTTTCAACTGCTTTTGTTCAGTTCCGGCCCTAAACTGTTGAGTAATTTTGCTGCTCTGTGAGACAGCTGACACATTTTAGTTGTATACAAAATGATTCTCATATTCATTTGTAGTTAACAGAGTTGTTAGGCAATTTATGATCCTTTTGGATGTAAGATAGAATAAAACTGAAGGTCATTATCATTATGAGAATCATTCTCCCTTTTCTGAATGGCTCACGGTACTCTGATTTTGTAAGCAATGCCTATAACCTTCTCCCTAACCACAAAGTCAACTGTCCATCCTTGTGTTTAAGTTTTTCTCACTGTGTAGAACAAATGCCTCTGATATTTACCTTGATAAACAGAATTGAGATCTGGAAAGCATTATTGTGTTTGCACTATTACACATGTTTAATCAGGCACAAATATGAAATAGGTACATGTTGAGGAAAGGTTAAACTTTTAAATCAACTGCTTACCTGTAATGATTTCAGAAGAGAAAACAAAAGTATCTAACAAGGAAAGTTGTCCTTATTTATAGTTGAATGACTCCACTCAGTTATATTAATGTAAACAGGAAGAACATCAATTGCCTAGGAGAGACAGAAAGAGGAATAAGTGTACTTCTTATGATGTAGTTAAGGTTGCCTTAACCTGAGCTGCCCATAGTGTGGAAGAAATACCTTTGCAAGAAAGCTGAAGTACTTTTAGAAGAACAAGAGCAAAAATACTTGCAAGATGTTGTCTTCAATCAAGTACTGCAGTTAGTGGAAGGGAACAGCACAGCCCAAACACAAAACCTTATGGAAAGAAAATAGGCTTAGTTTGATGAGGCAGGTGCAACTTGAGAGTCCTTAGAATTGGGGCAAGCTACTTTGAAAAGAGTCTTCAGTTGATGCAGAAGAATTTATATTCATGTCTTAGTATTTAGACATGCTGAATTGGTGTTTGTGCTTCCTGGAATATTAACTAAATCATACCCTATGAATCAGTCCATATTAAGTGTTCAGTGGACTTCATGTGGCACAGAGACAATTGCTCAGTTCATGGATCAAAAGCTACTTTTATCTCCTTTTGCAATTTGGAAGAAGACAGGTGATCCTATTTTTAGAAGCTGTGAAAGGGGTCATATAGAGAAGATTTCAGAGAAAAAAATATAAAATATCTTGTTAATTGGTCTTATGAAACTGAGCTATCATCAGAGTTAGAGAGAGAGAAGAAGAAGGGAGAAATTGGAGGAAGAGGAATGGGGAAATGGACAGAAGAGAGGGAGAGAGAGAAACAGACAGAAAGGCAGAGAGAGAGGAGAAGAGAGAGAAAGGGGGAAGGAGAGAGAAGAGAGAGACCTCTATGTGTTAAAAGATGGTGAAGAAAGTTATTCAGTAATTACAAATATGTAATTACAGAATCCTCTACTTTTTAGGTAGTCATTCCATCAGTTTTAAGAACCTTAATTTGATTAAAATTACCTAAATTAGTCTCTCTCTCTAATGTCACTATTTGTGTTTAAAATGACACCACCATGTTAAGTTTAACCTGTAAAGTTCAAAACTTAATCCAGTTATGACCCAGGCACAAGTCAGTTCCTAAATGCTAACTCTAAACAATTTCTCCTATCAAATGTCTTTGAAAAAAATCCAACCAGGCAACAAACTTACATAGAGAGATGAAAATGTCAGAGATTTACTGGAAGCTGTGACTTAGACACTATCTCCTCTTGCTTTATTAGACTCTAATTAACTTGCTAAGTATGGAATCAAAGGAGAAAAGAAAATATGCCAGTAAGGTGACAGTTGGATACATCCATTCCCAATAAAAACAGACTTACCAAGCTAAATTAAACCTCTAGTTCATATAGTTCTAAAAGAGAAATTTTCACAGGACTATCTGGTAAAAGACTACAACTGGGCTCTTCATCTTTCATTTTTTGAAAAGGTGTGATTGGTAAGTACTACCTTTCTTTATTGGTATATCGTACCATCAGAGGTAGCTAAGTGTTCTGCTTGCTTTGAAATCTAAAGATTTCTACGACATATAAATGACTTTATAATTTTCTAATTTATTTCCATTTGGGTTGATTGCATAACTTATATATCTGTCTTAAATTTTCAAAAAATATAGATAAATATTTCTTTAAAACTATTGGAATTTATTGACTTTCCATTCAAAAACCTAATACTGAGGAATATATGATCTTACAGAATGTACTACCCAATGTACAGTTTTTTTAGTAATCATAGACTCTTATCAGTAATCTACAGTTTTCCAAATAGTTATTGAATGTTCTTCCAAATCTGTGAAGATTCTATATCTATATATAGAATCTTATAAATCTTACATGTAGAATACCTATGTATTTTATACCTATGTATAGAATATTTTTCTTGCCAAATTGACTTTTAATTTACTGGCAATAATTTCTATAATAGAGAGTTTAATAAGGTAATGGTTCAAAATTTATAATATCTATAAGTATATTATTTATATATAAATATCTTAAGATGCTTAACATACTATTATATTAAAATAACGTTATGTTCATATATAAATACAATCTCAGTAAGATTATGCAAATTTAAAAAGGTGTTTTTTAACATCTCTTATTCTACATCTTAGTTCATTTGAGAATTTTCTTTGCCATAGTAAGGTACTGAATCTCAAACGCATTGTTTAAATGCACAAAGATTGAAGCTCTGCACAAAGTCACTCCTAATATACCACTTTTTCTTCATTTTCTATTTTAATCTAGGAGCACTTGTTTGGGTTTATTAACTTTGAAACTGCTACCACAAAAGAAATGTAATTTGCCACAAGTAACTATTGAACACTCTAATAGCTTCAACACCAAGAATTATATGACAAGAACAGAAAAAGAAATACCGCATATACTCACTCATAGGTAGGTGAGAAAAATGAGAACACATGGACACAGAGAGGCGGTCTACTATACACTGGGGACTGTTGGGGGAAATGGGGGAGGGACAGCGGGGGGGGGGCTGGGGGGATAGCCTGGGGATGAATACCAAGTGTGGGTGAAGGGGAGGAAGGCAGCAAAACACACTGCCATGTGTGTACCTATGCAACTATCTTGCACGTTCTGCACATGTACCCCAAAACCTATAATGCAATAAAAATTAAAAAAAAAATTGCCACAATATTAGGTAAATACCATTTCAAATACATTATATTTATACATTAATGTTCAGCTACAATAATATATAGGCAAATAATCTTGTAGCATACTACTTATACAGCATTAAAATAAAAATTGTCAAAAAAAAGAGTTTATTAATAACATTCTGATCATATCCTTTTCATGATCATTACAAAGAAATTTTATTTTAAAATCCAGTTCTATATCACCTTAGAAATAAACTTTGGAGAGGCCAATCTTTAAAATCAATTAAAAAATAACATTTAAACCCTCTAGCAATAGGGGAAAGTGACAGAAAATCATGGATTCAGATCCCGTAAGTCTAAATTCAGACAAGTTTTGTTTCTTTAAAGAAGTAAACTGCATGATATGCTTGCTTAAAATATTTGAAGATATCTTTAAAAAGCCCTTCATTGGCTGGGTGAAGGGGCATATGCCTGTAATCACAGCACTTTGGGTGGCCCAGGCAGCAGATAAGTTGAGGTCAGGAGTTGGAGACCAGCCTGGCCTACATAGGAAAACCCCATGTCTACTGAAAATACAAAAATTGGCCAGACGTGCTGATGCACGCCTGTAATCTTAGCTACTCGGGAGGCTGAGGCTCAGCACTTGGACTCCAGAGATGGAGGTAACAGTGAACCGAGGACATACCATTGTACTCCAGCCTGGGCAACTGAGCAAGACTCCTTCTCAAAAATAAATAAATAAATACAAACAAATTTTTAAAAAACCCTTCATTATTTGGTGTGCAGAAATAGTTTTCCTCTTCCCTTGGGACCAAAGTGACTAATAGTGAAGAATGGCTGTTTTCTCCTTTCTTTTTGGGAATAAAGTTAGAAAGTTAATTGTAGGACACAAGCCAGAAAAATCTCACAGTTGGATTTTTCTATGAAGAAGTTGTCTTGCATAGTAAACCACAAGCATAAATGGTAAAATATTTTCACATATAAATAAGCTCTTAGCTTGTAGAGTGAGAACTTTGTCCATTGACTGATTGGCAATTTTAGTCAAATATTGTTACAGTAAAAGAATCTTCATTCAACTCCCCTGTATAGAGTCTTTATAATGTATTTGTTAGTATTATTTAACCATTTTTGTATGGGATTTTGTATTAAGTTTTCTTATTGATTTTTACTTTTTTCATCTTAGGATTTAGATACACAGAATCGTTTTTTTAGTGGTATGCATAGACATAATGTGTGAGAATTTTTTTCACTTCTCTCTGTTTAAGAATTCTTTTAGAGCAAAAAGATGTGTAATCCTGATGTTTTGAAATCTATCTATATTCTCCTTTGTGGATTATGTATTTTATAATGACATAAGACAACTCTTCCTAACCTAAAGACATACATAGCTTGTACTGGATGTTGTACTACAAACTACAATTTTACTTAAAAAAAAAGAAGAGTACATGGCATGACAGAGGTAAAGTATTGTGTTGGGATGTAAGGAAACGACTCAGTCAAGTGAGATTTGAGCACAGAAAGTGAAGAGAGAGGAAGAATATGTCTGTGGAGGGCATCATCAAAGCAGAGAAAACATCAAGTACCAAAATCCTGTCGCAAGAAAACAATGAGGTGATGGATATGAGGGGATGGGTCTATTAATTGGCTTGATTTAATCCTTTGATATTGGATACATATCAAAACATCTCAGTGCACACCAGAAACATGTACCATTTTTATGTATCAACCAAAAAAAAAAAACACAAATATTTTTAAAATACATCATAGACTACGGAAAACAAAAACAAAGTTCTGAGACAGAATTATATAGAAGTTCAATGTAGTTTGAGGGGAGTAGGCAGGAGTAATTTTGATAAAAGTTGTCAGAGAAAAAATAACAGTGAGACTTCATGGGCATTTTATAAGCCATTGCAAGTGCTTCTACTCAGTCACGTAGGGGTTGAGAGATTGTGACCTCTCTCTAGGCACTTTCAAACTTTTAAAATTTAGTTAAAATCTTTTAAATTTATTTCAGCAATAAGGCATAAGTAAGATTTAGTCATTGATTTTATTTCTCTCCTGATTGGTTCACATCCCCTGCAGCCGTAGCCATCCAATTGGTGAATTTGTTATCTGCCTCAGGAGAATGCAGGTGCTGGCCATCAACAGGAGAGTTATTCTCTGTAGTAACAAAAGCGAAGAGAGACATGATACTGTTTCTCATCTTCAGGAAATTGTACTATGCCTTCATTTGCTGCTCCCATGGCTAGAAGGTCACCAGCCTTGGGGATGGGGTCTGATAGACGCTGTACCCATATTTTGGTTCCAGGGTTTAAGCATATGGTACCATACCGGTTCTGTATGTAGCCTTTGTTGGGGCAGAGATTTCCTCAGGGGTTAATTGCTGACCAGGTACTACTAACAATTGAGCAATCCTCATCTGTGGTTTTATAGCAAAAGAATCTGGAGGGGTATTATATAAAATGACCTTTAATTCTCCCTGGTAATCACTGTCAATGATGTCTCCATATACTGTAATAGCCTGTAGTGCAAGACCTGATCAGCTTGTAATCCACCCGTAATGTTTGCAAGGTATTAGAACTCCTAGGCTGGTGGCTACCACGTATGTACTTTGTGAGGGAATTATCCCAGGCTTTAAACTATGTAAGTCCAAACCAGTGGCTTCCACTGTACTTCTCCAACATAATATATCCTTTGGGTGGATTTTCCAGCATTTTAGCAAGAGAAGTCGGACGAGCACACTTAGCAATTTGTAGATGTGGAGTAAGCATTTGGCTTAATGGGGTCTCACATGTTGTTAATGGTCAATTATTTAAAGTTTGTAGTTCATAGGACAGATGATCCTTCTGTTTTTTTCTAACTTACTTTGCCCTAATACCTTTAGCTGTTTTTTCAATAAAACATTCTTTCTTTCAATTAAGCCAGCAGCTTGCAGGTGGTAAGGGATATGGAAAATCCATTCAAGGCCATATTGAGTGGCAAAGGTTTGTACAGCTTTTCCCTTAAAATGAGAACCATTGTCTGTCTGGATTTGTATGGGAACAACATGCTATAAAATTAAAGTATTTAAAGTCTTGATGGTATTAGATTGATTAGCATTGCGGTAGGTGCGTGCTACTAGAAGTCCTGAATAGTATCCACGGCAGTGCGTAGGTACCAACACCCTTCGGAGAGCAGCAATTGACCAATATAATCAATTTGCCAAATTTGTCAGGGCATTTTCCCCCTATGAATGTGCCCCATAACTCTTGAGGAATTGGCTTGGTTTTTAACTGTTGGCATGTAGTGCATTGGTATAAAATTGTGCAAACCACATCCTGGAGTGACGATATCCCTCTTTGCTCTCTGCAAGCCACGGTTCCCTGGACACCTAGATAGACATCACAGGTGCAGCACCTGTGATGCACCCATCTCTTGAGCGCAGCCCAATCCAGTTCTTCCGGGTCTGAGTCTGCAGTAATGTGGAAAATTTAGTTGTTAATCTGCTTGCTGATTAAATAATCTGTCAAAAGAAAGCAGAGACGTGTGAGTATCAACATGGAAAACAGTGATAGTGGTAATGTGTGCCGGAATCCACATATCTTCCCAGTATTGTTTTCCCCAAATCTCTTTATTCCCAATTAACCATTTGTTTCATTGCCATTGGGGCATCCAAGTAGTGAGACCATTTGCTACTGACCAGGGGTTGGTATACAAGTGACAAATCCCCTGGGCCTCCTCCTGAATAGCTTAGAGGATGTCTAATTCAGCCAGCTGGATGCTCCCATTCCTTCCTTCATCAGAAATGCCTATGTTTTTAACAGGATTATAAGCCATGGCCTTCCAGTGTCAGGTCCCAGCAATGTATTTGGCAGATCCATCAGTCAACCAAGCATGTTTCTGATCCTCTGGGCTTGGTTCTTTAAAGGATTTGCCTCACTGGACAGGGGAGGTTTCCTTCAATATCTGGAAGATTAGCTCGGTGGTTTCCTTAACGAGTTTTGCACATTCTCAGGTTAAAAACGATAACCTCTTTGGTCCAGGCTTAGCCCTATCTTGTATATACTATTTCTATTTTATGATGCTACTTTCTTGGGCATGCCCTATTCGTTTTAGGGGAGCTCATGATGCAAGTACTAATAGGAACCTCAGACCTCATAAAAACATCGTGGTTGAAGCAGAGGTGCTCTGTTTCTAGCAAAGCCCAACAGCAAGCTAACAGTTGCTTTTTGAAATGGGTACAAGTTTTGCCAGCCTCTAACAGCTTCTGGGTCTAAAACCTCAAAGGCCCCCTCTTCCCCTCCTGTTTGTGACGCCAAAAAATGTTCTGTGCAGGAAATGCATGCGGGGAAGACACGGGCACAATACTGTTAAGGGTAAACAAACTTTATCCCATGTAAATGTCAATACAGATATAATAAGCAAATGATATAAGCACACTGCAATGGGAAAGATAAAAAGAAATATATATATATATACACGCTCCCCAGACTATGAAGGAAGCATTACCAGACCGGAAAGCAACAGCCTGGGCTCCAGAGTCGGCTGCCGGTCCATGCACAGACGAGAAGAGGTCTCATGAAGCATCAGTGCGGTCTGGCACCCTGGCTCTTTTGGTAAGGAGTTGCTTGGCATGAGGCCCAGTTACGAGGGCCCTTCTTAAATGGGCTCAAAGAACACAGAAAGGTCAACTTGTTTCTGTGGTTGTCTGTTGTTTTTCAATAACTAACATACAGGAATAGATTGAAATAGATTTATTGGAAACAGTGAAGGATGAATGCTTCAAAGGGCTTGGGCAACCTGTTCCAGGACATGGTGACCATCGTTTGTGTCCACGTGCAATTGAGTTTAAATTTAATTAGCTTTTCCTCCACAGGGAGGAAAAGTCTTACCTTTGTTTTAAGTCACCACAAACTTTCCTGTTTCCTGAACATTGATCTAACAAATGCATATTTCAATTAATAACAAAAATAAAATGGAGAAAAGTCTTACCTTTGTTTTAAGTCACCACAAACTTTCCTGTTTCCTGAACATTGATCTAACAAATGCATATTTCAATTAATAACAAAAATAAAATGGAGAAAATACAGTGATAGTCCATTTTTTTGGTGAAATTTCAGTATTCTTATCATAAGGGAGACTATCACATTTAATATACAAATGAGAGAAAGCCATCACTTTCTATTTCATTTATGTTCAACTTCACTAGTTAGTATCATTACAAACATATGCAGTGAATTATTTAGCATCCAAAAATATGCACATAAATGAGGATGGCTCTAAATTAAGCAAATTTTAAAATTTAAATTAGTAAAATATACAACTTCTTATTGACTTTATAAAAGTTAAATTGTTGACTGCCGTTAAATTTTATGGTTATTTTTCTGAAAATATACCATATGGTACTTACACCTGGTGATGGGAGATTTTTGCCCTCTTGATTCTTTTCTTTAATGGTTCTAACAAAATATTATGTGTCGTGGGATTTCCTTTTTATTCTCAGAACAGCTATATTGTTAAGTTTTTCCCTTCCTCTCTCTAAATCCTTTGGGTCAGTCATGTCGATCTTAGTTTCAATCTGGTATTGAAATACTCCTCCTATAAACATTATCATCACGTATTTATTAGGTGAGTTCGTAGAGCAAGTTGGAAGGGTGAGGTTTTAAAGGAGTTTAGAATCCATCACAATAAGTTGATGTGGTGGCTTTCTGGAACCTGTAATGGAATAACACAATGGAAAGTAGTTTGCATTCGTGTGTGTGTTTATTCCCTAGTTGTTTTTTTTTTAACATACTTTGTATTATAGAAGTAATAGATGTTTACTGCAAAAAATTCATAAAATTAAAACAGTGAAAATATTCGTTTTTTTCCCTCATATTTTATGGGCATGACATGTAATATTACAACTAACATAATACACAAGAAATCTATAATTTTATACCTTTCCCAGTTTTGACTACTATAATTAAATTGAAAGGAAACGCTTGCTGTCAAAAATAATGAGCACTGTTCTTAACTCTTTTCTCCACAGAATTATTTAAAACAACATTGAAAGTACTCATCATAAAGAGAAGCATGAACACATTTAATTCGTTTAGAATTAGAAACTTTTTCAAGCAAAATATATCATGAAAGGAAGACAGTTATAAACTTGAAAAAATATTTTAAAACAGACTTTAACAATTATGTTAGTATTTTATGTATAAAGTTTTAAAACTTTAGGTACTTAAAAGTCTAACACTAACTATATTATTAATTTCTGTTTTCCTAATGAATACCTTTCTAATATTAAGTAATATATTTTTAAAAATCTAATTGTTAATTCAATTATTTTAAACCTCATTAAATGGCTCTTCATAACGTAAAGACTGAACATTAGAAATCTTTAGGTTTTTAAATCTCTGGTGGGAATAAATAAATTATCATAAAGATTTTTAGATTTTCATCCTTTATATGCAGTTCTGTATAGATGTGTGTAAGTCTCTTTTACATCTTACAAGGTAATTCTTTTTTTGTTGTTGTTTGAGACAGAGTCTTGCTCCATTGCTAGGTGCCAGGCTAGAGTGCAGTGGTGTGCTCTTGGCTCACTGCAACCTCCACCTCCCGGGTTCAAGCAATTCTCCTGCCTTAGCCTCTCGAGTAGCTGGGACTACAGGCGCATGTCACCATGCCAGCTAATTTTTGTATTTTTAGTAGAGACAGGGTTTCACCATGTTGGCCAGGATGGTCTCGATCTCTTGACCTCGTAATCTGCCCGCCTCAGCCTCCCAAAGTGCTGGGATTACAGGCGTTAGCCACTGCGCCTGGCCTTCTAACAATCAAAGTCAAAGGCATCCATGCTATGGTTAGTTTGATGGATCTATAAAAACTTGATAAGTTAGAATCCTGAGGAAGAAAATACAATTTTGATAAAGGTACACAATTGAGAAAGATTTCGTCCTTCACAACAGATGTGGGCAGTCAACTTTTAAATATTGTGTCTTTAGTTTGACCTGTCCTTCACTGACTGTATATAAAATTCTAAGCTAAAACATATTTTCTGAAATTGTTACAGTATTGCATATCTTCTTACCTACTAAATATATCAGTAATTTTCTTGGGAAGTTACTCTTTTTTTCACACTTGTCTGTAGATCTTTACATGTTTTTTTCAGTTGTGGAAGCCCTCCACCTGATTAATATTTGTTAGTATTTGTAAAGGTTTTCTTCCTGTCTCCCTTCTTCCTGTTCTCTCTCTCTCTCTCTCTCTCTCTCTGCCCACCTCACCCCCTGTCTCTTTATCTCTCTCCTCCCTCTTTCTAAAAATTCAACCTAAACTTTTCAATATTTCTTTAGGAAATAGAAAGGTTTTTTCTTTTTTCTTTTTTTTTTTTTTTTTTTGTCTTTTTGTTTTGTTTTGTTTTTGAGACAGGATGTTGCTCTTGCCCAGGCTGAACTACAACCTCCATTTCCTGGGCTTAAGCAATCCTCCCACCTCAGCCTCCTGAGTAGTTGAGGCTATAGGCATGTAGCATCACGCCTGACTAGTTTTTTTTGTGTGTTGTTGGCAGAGATGGGGTCTCCCCATGTTGCCCAGGCTGGTCTCTGACTCCTGAGCTTAAGCAACCTGCTGGTCTCAGCCTCCCAAAATGCCGGGATTACCGGTGTGAGCCACTGAAAGTTTTTTTTTCCCCTAATTTTCATTACTCTTTCTACTTTTCTCTGGTAAGATAGGTATTTAACTTCCTAGACCTGCTTCCCTTTTCTTTAATTATTTTCCTCACATTTTCTATAACCTGTCTATTTTTGATTACTATATTGCTAAATGTCATTTATATTACAATTAAAGAGGTACAACTTGTTATATTTCTTAATTTCTCTGTTTTTTAAATAGTCTTATTTCAGATTTCTGCCATAAATGCTTGTTTTTGATTGCTGTTATTTCTAGAAATTTGTTCTTGGCTTACAATTTCTTAATTGCTTGAAATTGCTGAGGAACACACAAAAACAATTTTTTTGTTTAATTTCTTTTTTGTTACCAAGTATATCTCTGGTCTTTAAAATTTTTTTTTTTTTAATTTTAGTCTTCTTTTTTTCTTTTCTTTTTTGAGACAGGGACCTGCTGTGCTGCCCAGGCTGGAGTGCAGTGGTGCAATCTTCATTGCAGGCTGGAACTCAAGCAATCCTCCCACTTCAGACTCCGGAGTAGCTGGGACGACAGGTGCATTCCACCGCCACTGGCTAATAGTTAATTTTTTTTTGTAGAGTAGGGTCTTCCTCTGTTACCAAGGTTGGTCTCAAACTCCTTGGCTCAAGCAGTCCTCTCGCCTCTACTTCCCAAAGCGATGAGACTACAGACATGGGCTGTGGCACCCAATCACTTTTGTACTCTTGAGGTTCCTCTTTCTAGTTTTGTTTTCTCTACCTTATGGGGTCCTCTCCATCTTTGAATTCTCACCTCAGACCTCGTTATTTGGTGGCTTTGCTTGCATACTTTTCTACCTCCTTTCTGTTCTACCCCATAGTATCTTACATATAGTATCTATGCATAGTATTCCACACATGTCCATTAAATAAGTGGCAACATGACATTAAAGGTGCTCTTACATAGTATTTTCTCCATAACTACACTGAGTGCCTTGATGTAACATGTCTAATTTTGTCTTTAGAGGTTAGTAAACTAACTTGAGTACTACTGTTTTGCTATAAATGCCATCTCATGCTGTTGAATCCCATGCTCTGCCATCTTTAATGATTGAATTTTCTAAGCAGGTTCATATTTATTTCATTGTATCCTTGGCTTTCACAAGACCATTTGCTTATTCATTTGCATTTCTCACAGAAGGAATAAAATTGTAACCTGTAACCAGAACATTATTTTACTTACTGCTAAATGTGGCATATTTAGAAGTCTATGCAGGGAGAATTACTTCTGCTGATTCCTGATGCTATATTTATATGTGCATCTCTGAATATAAGCATATATATTTATATATCTGTACATTTGCTCATTGCATGTGCTTGATAAATAGCTTTAAATGAATTAATGCAATAATTACTGAAGCCGGTAAAACATTTAAGAAAATAGATTCATATCAATTTCTTGGAATGAGAAAACCAGAATAGAAATAACCAGTGATTCGAATAGGAAAAACTACAACTCATTAATCTTCCATGTTGCTATTCTGTACAATTTTTAATTTTCTTGAAGGTATGTATATTTATTTATAGGTGTCTTAAGGGACATAAGCAGTCACAGCTGTCTGTTATTGCAGCTGCTTTATTGTGTATATCTAATCACTCATACCATAAATCCATTGATACAGAATACATGCTTACCAATTAACAGGTTTTTAAGCATTTTTACTCCTTTTTTTCCAAACTTCATCAGCTTCTTAACTGGCAATCTTCTTGAACACTTCCTAACTTTTCACAAGGCTGTGGATTTCAAGTGAATGCACAGTTGAAGCTTGATAATGTTCGTTATAAATAGCAATCACCAAATTCATGCAGGATATGGACTTGCTTACTGCCAACTGCCTTCCAGAAATGTTTCCTGCCTTGATTAAAGCAAAACTCTCATATTCCTTTTCTAGCTTTCAGATTCTTACTCCCCTTTTCTATTTCCCTTCTCTGTCTTTGTGTGTGTGTGTGTGTGTGTGTGTGTCTCTCTGTGTGTGTGTGTATGTCTCTTTGTGTGTGTGTGCATGTCCAATCATTGAGCTTACTAAAATCAAAACTTACACTACCAGTCATATATGTAGTAATAGCATTCTTTAGCAATATGGGTAATTATGGTCATCTTTTAATATATCGTATGACAGATGCAGATCATATTATAGTTCTCTCACTTTTTAAACATACCATGGTCAGGCACATATCTTTGACAGAAAGATACTCATAATGGAAAGGAAAAGAAGAATTCTTCTCCAAAGCAAACTTCATCCTTGACTGTTCTCTTCTGTCTGAAGGTCAGGGACTGATGAATAAAAAAAAGGGTTACTAATTTCTATAGCTACATATCAGTGTTCTTAAAATGTGAATGTATGTTTATATGTAGTCGTTTTGCTATATAAAATTCCTGAACTAATTATTTTAGGAAATTTATGAAAACTATAAAACAGCAGATTATCACAGGTATCCATGTTTTATAAACTTTTAAGGCAAATATGTCATAGTGACAATCTATGTTTATATCTTTTGCAATTTTAGAGTCCCAAACAAACATGAACAATAGGTAATGCATAACACAGAACCTAACTATCCATTTTTTTTATTACTGTAAGCTATTTATAATGCCATACTTTATTCAAGTCTTCTCTTATAAATACATTATATAACTTCATTTAGTATTTCACTGTCAAAAATATTCTTATTAATGGAGAAACCAAAATCTAATTTTGATATTGTCAAAATAGAATTTTTAAAAATTTTACTTATTTTTTAAACAATAGAATAGCATCTATCAAAGCCATAATATCCAAATTAGCTGCTGAAAATAAGTGGGTAATAAATGAAAAAGTATTTATTTCACATTACTTGAATTCATTGTTCATTTTTGTATATTTATGTTTTCTTCAGAAATACTATTTTAAAACATATTTATTTTAATCCATGCTCGTTTCCCCATAAGAAATTGTGTTTCAATATGCAAAGAATGTTTACTGGAAAAGCCACTCAGATAAGACAAATACAACAGTAAAGTTAGTAGGATCCTACAAATGACTTTTGACAAAGATTAGTGACAGGAAAGTCAATTGGTTAATTCAATTTAGATCACACGTAAACTCTGGGGATGTGAATGTCTAGTTGTCAGCAATTAATTAATTAAACCCAACTTTATCTGGCAAAGTAAGCTGCATAAGTGGGATTATTTATTGATTATATATAATAAAGACAAAAAGTAAACAGCACGAAGACAGAATCATTACGAACCCTTCATTAAACCCTTAGTGTGTAACTAAAAGCAGGTTATTCAATAATTACCTTTTTATAAACTATATTGGCCTTTGAGATTAAAGAGTAACTGAGGTATACACTAAATTTGCACAGGTTCTGCATGCTTGGAATTACTTTGAATATGCAATAATATTTTAAAATGCAATTTTAAATATTTTGATGCTTAATAGTATTTTATATTTTAATCATATTTAACTTTAAATGTAGTTAATAAATATTACATCACTGCATTGAAATAATACTCCTGTATGTAAAATTAGAAAATATCTTTTATCACTTTGGATCAAAGACATAAGGAGGTGAGAAATATCATAATAAATATCCATGACAAATAAATAAGTTCATTTAAAGAGCGTAGAGGTTACTGGCTTGGACTTTGCCACCAGACAAATACTGGTGCCACTATTTGCTAAATTTGTGTGAACCTCAGCAAGTCAAGCACATTGGGCTTCAGAATATTCTTTCATAAAATTGGAATTATATCACTACATATAGAGTGAGGTTTTATGATTTAATTTATGGTAAACACCAATGTACAAAGAAAAGCAATGCTTTATTAAAATAAAAGGTGTTTATAAAAAAATTGCATTTAGTAATTATGTGCCGAGATTTTAAAAGTTCAATTATGCTCACATGCATACATACACATACATATGCACATATCAGAAGATAGATACATAGATAGATAATGGATAGATGAAATAAATACATGATAGACATAGATAGGATAGGCAGGGACAGACAGGTAAATAGTTGGATAGATGAATGGATGGATAGATAGATACATGACAGATGGGTGGAGAGATAGGTGGATGGATGGATGGATAGGTAAGTAGGTAGATAGATAGAAGATGGATATATAGATGAATAGATGGATGGATGAATAAATAGATGACAGACAGATTGATGGATAGATGGATGGAGAGATGGATAGATGGGTGAATGAATGGATAGATAGATGGGTAGATGGACAAATGAATGGATAGATGGATAGATGGTTGAATGGAAGGATGGATGAATATATAGCTACATACATCAATAAATGTATGGGATAATGGATAGATATATGAATAAGTGGAATAGCTGGATAAATAGATGGATGGATGGACAGATAGATAAATAGATGAATGGTTGAGTAAATCAATTGATAGATAAATGAATAGAGTGATGGAGGGATGAATGCATAGGTAGGTAGGTAGGTAGATAAGTGGATAGATGGAGAGATAGATAATGGATGGATAGATAATGGATGGATAGATGGATAGATGGATGAGTAGATGGATGGATAGATAGATGGGTAGAAGATTGAATGGATGGATGATAGATCAATAAATGGATGGCTGAATAAATGGACAGATAGTTAGGTGGATGGATGGATAGACAGATGGAGGGACAGATGGATGCATACATGCATACATACATACACACATCGAAACATACATACATACATAGATGCATAGATAGGTAAAAATAGATAGAGACGGGTAGACATTGTTTTGGTTCAGTATGCTCTGTTCAATAAATTTTTTAATCAATATCAATTATTAAAGAGAATACTTTGTAAGTTAATATTTCTTCTTCCAGATTGTCATTTTAAATACTTTGTCAACATATTAATGGAAGCGCCATGTTTTCTCCACAATTAAACTCTGTCTTTGCAGAACGGTGCTGTCTTGTATTCTGGGTATTTCAGTCTTAAAGAGGAAATTTCCAAATGCCACTTCATTTGACATGTGGGAAAATAAATACATTTTAAAAATCATGTGTCAGGAAGAGGGAGGGAGGGAGGGGGAAGGAGGGAGGGAGGGAAGGAGGGAGACATAGATAGGATAGACAGGGACAGATAGGTAAATAGATGTATAGACGGATGGATGGATAGACAGATAAATGGACAGATGGGTGGATAGATAGGTGGATAGATGGATGGGTGGATAGATAGGGAGAGAGAAAGAGGGGATTAAAAAGGCAACTGGGTGATGTGTTTTACAGGTATTCTGACCTGATATCTAATTGTAAACTGAGAAACTTTTCAGCTGTTCTGCCCAGAGAATTCTGAGAAAGTTGCAAAGCTATGTGATTTCATCAGATTCTAGCTTCCCTCACTCAATTATTTTCAGACTCCACTGCATTATGTGGTTTGTTTGAAAAACCCTCAGTTTGGTAATTGTCAGACACACACATTTAATGATATGCTTTTATTCTTTCAGTTTTAAAGGGACACATATTAGGACATTGTTCTTTGTGTATCAAGGGGTGATTTGGGGGCATGTCATCCTCAAATAAATTTTAATTGCAAAAGCACGTTTATCTTGAAAACATGCTCTCTACTCCTTTGCTTTATTTTTCTCCTTAGCACTTAAATCTACACTATATATTATATATTTTATTTATTTGAAGTATGGCCATGGCCACTGCAGCAATATAAAGTTGATTGTGGCAGAAAGATAGTCTGTTTCTTTTCTATGTCATCATCTCTCAGGATGTTAAATATATGCCTTAGCTTGATTTATTGTGGAAAATTTAGCCTTCTCTCTAATAAGTGCTCAACTTCCATGCTGTGTATGTCTCTTTGATAACCTCAAAATAAGGACATTGCTGCAGAGAAGCTGCATGTCAGATGTTAATGGATGGTTTTTGTGTTTTATTATTTTTTATTTTTAGAGACAGATCCTCACTCTCACTCAGGCTGGAATGCAGTGGTGCAACCACAGCTCATTGCATCCTCGAAGTCCTTGAGTCGGGTGATCCTCCCACTTCAGCCTCCCAGGTAGCTGGGACTATAGGTGCACACTACCAAACCCAGCTTAGTTTTCTATCTCTTTAGAAATGGGGTCTTGCTATGTTGTCCAGGCTGGTTTCAAGCCAGCTTCCTGGCTCAGCCTCCTAAAGCACTAGAATTATAGGTGTGAGTCACCATGCCCAGCCTTTAGTAGATGTTAAGCCACAGTGCTCAGCCTTTAGTAGATGTTAATAGAAGAAAAGTTCTTCTCCCAATGATACCTTCCCCTGGAGAGGAAATCTTTATTTGTTGGTGTTTTGCAACTTTGCCACCGGTTGTATCTTATTTACAGTTGGCCCAAGGTAAGATAAAATAAAGTATTCATTTATAGCATCTGACTATTTTCCATACTTTTATTGCCCTATTTATTTTCCCCACTTCTAATATTTTACGGTGGTAAAACATACATAACATAAAATTTTCATTAGTGGCATGTAGTACATTCACAATGTTGTATGACTATCATCTCCATTGACTTCAAGAATACTTTCATCACCCCAAAAGGATATCATGTGCCCATTAGCAATTATTTTATATTCCATCTATCCCCATACCCCTAGGCAACTACTAATTGTTTTTCTGTTTCTATGGATTTTCCCAGTCTTGACATTTCATATCAGTGAAATGATACAATCCCTTTGTGTGTGTGTGGTTTCTGTGTGTAGCTTCATTCACAGATCATGATGTTTTTAAGGTTCATCTCTGTTGTAGTACAGGGCTTCTCAAGCCACATACTGGTCTGGGCCTGTTAGGAACCGGGCCAACCAGCAGGAGGTGAGCAAATACATTATGGAGAATTGTATAATTATCTCAGTATGTAATACAATGTAATAATAATAGAAATAAAGTACATAATAAATGTAATGTGCTTTAATCAACCACCTCCCACCCCCGGCCATCCACGGAAAAACTGTCTTCCACAAAACCTGTCCCTGGTGCCAAAAAGTTTGGGGACAGTGGACGTGGTATGCGTTAGTGTTCCACTCCTTTCTGTGGACAGTGTTGTAGAAAACAGTTTGGTGGTACCTCCAAAGATTAAATATAAGATTACTTTATGACGCAGCAATCATACTCTTAAGTATATATTTTAAATAATTGAAAACAAGGTTTCAGGTTAGGCACAGTAGCTCATAGCTGTAATCCCAGCATTTTGGAAGATTGAGGCAGGTAAGTCATTTGAGGCCAGGAGTTCGAGACCAGCCTGGCCGACATAGTGGAACCTCGTCTCTACTAAAAACACAAAAATTAGCTGGGCGTGGTGGCAGGTACCTGTAATCCCAGCTTCCCAGGAGGCTGAGGCAGGAGAATTGCTTGAACCCAGGAGGCAGAGGTTAAAGTGAGCTGAGATAACACCACTGCACTCCAGCCTGGGCAACAGAATGAGACCATGTCTGAAAAAAAAAAACGTTCCCCAACAGATAAATAGAGAAACACAATTTAGTCTATTCATATGATAGAATATTATTCTCTTTGATTTTTCAATGGTACTTTTAATTTTCACTTTTGCATTTCCCTTCCCTTAAAGAATATTGGACACTGAAGCAACAGTGTGTCCTGGCTTTTGTTGCCCTGGATGTGGCTGGCAGAGTTGAGTTGATGTGGGGCTACCTGCCAACTGAGCTGCATTTTGCTACCATGTAAATCAAAAAGTGTCTGAGACAGATCTCAATTGACTTAGAGGTTTATTTTGCCAAGTTTGAGAACGCACCTAGGAAAAACAGAAAGAAGCCACAGTCGGATGTGCATCCTGCACTTTCACCAAAGAAGTTTTAAGAGCTTTGGTATTAAAAGGCAAAAAAGCAGGCAGGGAAGAAGGAGGAAGGAGTAAAACGAGGGAGGGTAGGCAGTGAGATGAGTAGTCACATTCTTGTGAGGCTTTGATTAGTGCTCACTGAATAGATATGTTGCCTTTTGAGGTGATACAGGAGTAGTCAATCATGCATTCCTCTCATGCTCAGTAAATCTGCATTTTACATAAGATAAAAATAAACATAAAGTAGAGGAAGAAGTCAAATAGGCATTTGCCTGGGGGTGAGTGGAGGGATGATTTTTAGTATTGTCTTTGTCCCACATCTGTGAATATAAACTCTTAATTTACATTGTTGGGGTAAAATTCAACAGAACTCTGTTTTAGGGTAAAACTCTTGGGGCCTACAAAGAATTGTTTTGTGGATCAAATTGTGTGGAAGGCCTCCTGGAGTGGTATACAGCCCTCTACTTTTGCAGATATGTGTTTAAAAGCAAAATGGGGCCAGGAGCAGTGGCTAACCTTAGCACTTTGAGAGAGCGAGGCAGGTGGATCACCTGAGTTCAGGAGTTTGAGACCAGATTGGCCAAAGTTGTGAAACCTTATCTCTACAAAACTACAAAAATTAGCTAGGCATGGTGGTGTGTGCCTGTAGTCCTGGCTATGCAGGAGACTGAGGCATGAGAATCACTTGGACCTGGGAGGTGGAGGTGTCAGTGAGCCAAGATCACACCACTGCACTCTAGCCTGGGTGACAGAGCCAGACTCCGTCTCAATAAATACTAACAATAATTTTAAAAAATAATGAGAGGCATTTTTTTTGCATGATTCAGTTTCCAAGCTTAACTTTTCCTTGTGGCATGGTGATCTGGGGGTCCTGAGATTTTATTTTCCTTTCAAATATACAAGAATATTTTTTTCCGTGTGCTTCACACAAGGAACATGCCAAGTTTTCTGGAGGAAGGAGGAACAGTTTTCTAGTGACTATTCATAATGTTTTCCTTCTCCGAAGGGGGTGTCTCCTTCAGGAGACAAAAAGCAAGTCTCTGTGTCATCAATTCTTCCATCCTGATGTCCACAAATGGACACAGACAACACTAAATAGCCAACAGGTGGGGTTTTTGTGCACTCAGATAAGGGACTGTAAGTGTGAGTGATGCAGCCAATTCAATTTTTATTGTTTGTGGATTTCTGCAAGCTTTACCCTAGAGAAGAAGAGTATTGCACGTCCACAAACATACCTATTGACATACAAATCAATCCAAAGTATGCTTATTTGTCTTATTTATCTGTGAAGGGGAACTCTTTATTAGGAATGTGAGAGTTGTGTTCTATTTGTTACAATCATATAGAGTAATCCCAGTGCAAGTCTAAACATGTTTCCAAGAGCTGTAATATGATTTCAGAATTGTTTTCTTTCTTCTGCATGTATTGCTTTATCCATTTACTTGAACTAATTTATTTTGTGTCAAATTTTCTGCAGAACCCATGCAACATCAAATGTGCTGTGTCTTAATGGATACATCAGCAGAACAACTTTAGATTGAAACTTTTCTTCGAAAGCACTGAAACAGAGGCTCTTGCTGGAGATTTTCAGCACAGAAAATGGCATGGCAACATTCCACTGATATCCTTAGAGATAGGTCGCATACATATTTTACGAACACAGAAAAACAGTCTCTCAACAAATTTTAGAATCATGTTTATTTCATATGCACGTGAACATGGAACTTAAGGAAAATTTGCAATTTTCTTTTGATGCCTGATCAGAATAATCAGTAGGTCAAAGAATCTCATTTACTCGAACCCGTGGTTTGGGGCAGAGGTCTGTGGAGTATAATATGAAAACACCTGAGCATCCTATATCAAGGCTTAGGATACCACTAAGCCCTGAAGATAATGCAAGAATCTGTAGCTGGAGAGGAACTTATTCGTCGATGTAAAAGACTAAAATCATTATGGGAAAAAAATGCAAGCATTTGAGGAAAAATAAAAAAAAATAGAGAATAATTCAGGAGGAAAATGAAGTCAATCAGAACATGAAAAGAGAGTTATGCCTTCTCCTTAGTCTCTTTAGCCCAGTACGTTTTTTGTAAACCCCCCAAAATGGACTATTTTGTTAAAATAGTAAGAGTTGTTGAAACTGTCACTGAATTTACTTAAAATAAAATTAGTACAGTGCTTGTAAAATAAATTCCTAAATTTAGGGACATATCTTTATTTGAATTGTGAAATTACATTATTTAGAAATTATTCAGTTTTAAGAACTAAACTACTTTATGTGAATATCTCATGCATGCAGATCAATATTTTATTCTTCTAAGTGTTAAATTAAAGGTAACCAAAAGCTATTTCTGTACATATTCTAAGCTCAGCCTGAAGTTGTCTCTGTACACAGTGAGCTGCAGCCTAACTGGGTCTGTAAACAGTCTGGAACCCGCTCTTGCGCTATTCACTGAGTTTTGGCCAATCAAAGGCTGCCACCTGTTCAAATCATGTTCAAATGAAACAAAATGCTGAGGTTTCATCAATCCAGCTGTTTGTCTCCCTCAGTTTCATTCTCCCCGTCAGTTTCCTTTTTCTGTCGATAACTTTAACCTCTAGGCAGCCTCAGTTCCTCTGAATCTGTTCTGGTTTGAGAACTGCCCCAGCCATGAATGCTTCTTTCCTCAATTAAACTCTTTAAATTAAATTTGTCTAAGGTTTTGCTTTTAATATATAAGTATAGTATTATGTCAAATAAAAATGCCTTTGCTATATTGTATTTGCTCAAAATAAAATTCCAAAGGGTTATGTAAAATCTGCCTATTCTTTTGTGCATAATTACTTTTCCTGCTATATTTTCCTAGGTTGTAGAGGCATGCTTCAATTCCAGACAGTGTAACTTCAGAGGATCTATTGAATTGGAATTACTGGGTCCAAATAGCCATCCTGTTCATTAACAACCTATGAAACTGGGAAAATTACATAGCCTTGTAGGGCTGCACTACCCCAATTTGTAAAATGGAGAAAAGAGTGGTACCTGTTATCCAGGGCAGGTAAAGAAACTAAGTTAGACAATTTCATTTACACAGAACAATATCTTGCACATGACATGTAATTTAAAACCCAGAATCGATAAGAGAGGTAAATGTATTTGCTACTGAAGGATCAGTAAAAGAAACCTTCTGGGGAGTGAGATGTGAGATATGCAAAACGTAGTAAGAACAACCTGGGCAACATAGCCCGACCCTGTCTCTACTAAAAAAAAAAAAAATTAAAAAATTAGCCAGGTGTGGTGGTGCATGCCTGTAATCCCAGCACTTTGGGAGGCTGAGGCAGGAGGATTTCTGAAACCAGGAGTCTAACACCAGCCTGGGCAATGTAGTGAGATCTTGTCTCTACAAAATAAAAATATTAGAAATTAGCTGGGTGCAGTGGCAAGCACCTATAGTACCAGATACTCAGGAGGCTGAGGTGGAGGATTACTTGAGCCCAGGAGTTCAAGGCTGCAGTGAACTATGATTGTGCCACTACACTCCATCCTGGGCAAAAAAAAAAAAAAATGATTAAAAAATTTTGTAGAAGTCAGGCATTTGACTCACAGCTATAATCCTAGCACTTTGGAAGATGGAGGCAGGCAGACTGCCTGAACTCAGGAGTTCAAGTCCAGCCTGGGCAACATGGTGAAACCCCATCTCTACTAATATACAAAAATTAGCTGGTCGTGGTGGTGTGCATCTGTACTTCCAGCTACTTGAGAGGTTGAGGCACAAAAATTGCTTAAACTCAGGAGGTGATGCTTGCAGGAGAGCTGAGATCACACCACTGCACTCCAGCCTGAGCAACAGAGTGAAACTCTGTCTCCCTCCCATCCACATTCCAACCAAAAATAAAAAAATAAATAAATAAATAAATAAGGAACAAGATTAAAGTAATCAGTGTGTTAGAAGTAAATATAATTAGACTTAATGAGGCTGGATATAATAAAAAACTGTAACCTGAACCAACACAAATATATGGCAAGATCAGAATCTATCATAATGTATAAAATAACATTTAAGTAACTTACTGAATATGTCCATTCTATTTGTTTTTAACTTAACAGCAGTTGAAATGGTGTGAAACTCTTCATAAGAAAGTCCTTGTCTTTTTTTTTAATTGTACTTTAGGTTCTGGGTTACATGTGCAGATCATGCAGGATTGTTGCATAGGTACACACATGGCAATGTGGTTTGCTGCCTCCATCCCCCTCATCACTTACATCTGGCATTTCTCCCCATGTTATCCCTCCCCCACCTCCCCACGCCCCCATTGTCCCTCCCTTGGACCCCCGCTCCAACAGAAGCCAGTGTGTGGTGCTCCCCTCCCTGTGTGCCTCTGTTCTCATTGTTCAACACCCGCCTATGAGTGAGAACATGCGATGTTTGATTTTCTGTTCTTGTGTCAGTTTGCTGAGAATGATGGTTTCCAGATTCATCCATGTCCCTACAAAGGACATGATTTTTTTATGGCTGCATAGTATTCCATGGTATATATGTGCCACATTTTCCTTGTTCAGTCTATCATTGATGGGCATTTGTGTTGGTTCCAGGTCTTTGCTATTGTGAACAGTGCCACTATGTACATACGTGTGCATGTGTCTTTATAGTAGAATGATTTATAATCCTTTGGATATATACCCAGTAATGGGATTGCTGGGTCAAATGGAATTTCTATTTCTAGATCCTTGAGGAATCGCCACACTGTCTTCCACAATGGTTGACTAGTTTCCACTCTCATCAACTGTGTAAAAGTGTTAGTAGTAATCTCTGATAGTAGTTTGTGTTTCTGTAGAATCGGTGGTGATATCCCCTTTTTCGTTTTTTATTGCATCTATTTGATTCTTCTCCATTTTCTTTTTTATTAATCTGGGTATTGGTCTGTCTATTTTGTTGATCTTTTCAAAAAACCAGCTCCTGGATTTATTGATTTTTTGAAGGGTTTTTTGTGTCTCTATCTCCTTCAGTTATGCTCTTATCTTAGGTATTTCTTGTCTTCTGCTAGCTTTTGAGTTTTTTTGGTCTTGCACCTCTAGCTCTTTCAATTTTGATGATAGGGTGTTGATTTTAGATCTTCCCTTGCTTCTCTGGTGGGCATTTATTGCTATAAATTTCCCTCTAGACACTGCTTTAAATGTGTCCCAGAGATTCTGGTAGGTTGTGTCTTTGTTCTCGTTGGTTTCAAAGAACGTCTTAATTTCTGCCTTCATTTCGTTGTTTATCCAGTCGACATTCAGGAGCAGGTTGTTCAGTATCCATGAAGTTGTGCAGTTCTGATTTAGTTTCTTAATTCTGAGTTCTAATTTGATTGCCCTGTGGTCTGAGAGACTATTATGATTTCTGTTCTTTTGCATTTGCTGAGGAGTGATTTACTTCCAATTATATGGTCAGTTTTAGAGAAGGTACAATGTGGTGCTGAGAAGAATGTGTATTCTGTGGATTTGGGGTGGAGATTTTTGTAGATGTCTATTAGGTCCACCTGGTTCAAGTCCTGGATATCCTTGTTAATTTTCTGTCTTGCCGATCTGTCTAATATTGACAGTGGAGTATTGAAGTCTCCCACTATTACTGTGTGGGAGTCTAAGTCTCTTTGTAGATCATTAAGAACTTGCCTTATGTATCTGGGTGCTCCTGTATTGGGTGCATATATATTTAGGATGGTTAGCTCTTCTTGATACATTGTGATACATTGATCGTTTTACCATTATGTAATGCCCTTCTTTGTTTCTTTTGATGTTTGTTGGTTTAAAGTCCACTTTATCAGAGACGAGGATTGCAACTCCTGCTTTTTTTGGCTCTCCATTTGCTTGATAAATCTTCCTCCAACCCTTTATTTTTAAGGAGGCTTTTTGTTCATTTCTTTTTTTTTTTTTTTTTTTTTTTTTTTTTGAGACAGAGTTTCACTCTCGTTACCCAGGCTGGAGTGCAATGGCGCGATCTCGGCTCACCGCAGTCTCTGCCTCCTGGGTTCAGGCAATTCTCCTGCCTCAGCCTCCTGAGTAGCTGGGATTACAGGCATGCACCACCATGCCCAGCTAATTTTTTGTATCTTTAGTAGAGACGGGGTTTCACCATGTTGACCAGCATGGTCTCGATCTCTTGACCTCGTGATCCACCCGCCTCGGCCTCCCAAAGTGCTGGGATTACAGGCTTGAGCCACCGCGCCCGGCCTGTTCATTTCTTTTTATTCTTTTTTCTCTATTCTTGCCTTCTCGTTTTATTTCATTGAGTTGGTATTCAATCTCTGATATCCTTTCTTCTGCTTGGCTATTTGTGTTCATGCACATGAGATGGGTTTCCAGAATACAGCACACCTATGGGGGTCTTCACTTTTTATCCAATTTGCTAGTCTATGTCTTTTTGACTGGGGCATTTAGCCCACTTACATTTAAGGTTAATATTGTTTTGTGTGAATTTAATCCTGCCATTTTTATGTTAGCTGGATGTTTTGCCAGTTAGTTGAAGCATTTTCTTCATTATGTTAATGGTCTTTACCATTTGGTATGTTTTTGGAGTGGCTGGTACTGGGTGTTCCTTTCTTTGTTTAGTGCTTCTTTCAGGAGCTCTTGTAAGGCAGGCCTGGTGGTGACAAAATCTCTCAGCAACTGCTTGTCCATAAAGGATTTTATTTCTCCTTCACTTATGAAGCTTAGTTTGGATGGATATGAAATTCTAGTTTGAAAGTTCTTTGCCTTAAGGATGTTGAATACTGACCCCCACTCTCTTCTGGCTTGCAGGGTTTCTATGGAGAGATCCGCTGTGAGTCTGATGGGCTTCCCTTTGTGGGTAACCCGATCTTTGTCTCTGGCCGCCCTTAGCATTTTTTCCTTCATTTCAACTCTGGTGAATCTGACAATTATGTGCCTTGGGGTTGCTCTTCTTGAGGAATATCTTTGTGGTACTCTCTGTATTTCCTGGACTTGAATATTGACCTGACCTTGCTAGGTGGGGGATGTTCTCCTGGGTAATACCGTGAGAAGTGTTTTCCAGCTTGGATTCATTCTCTCTGTCATAATCAGGTACACCTATCAAACGTAAATTAGGTCTTTTTACATACTCCCATATTTCTTGAAGGCTTTGTTCATTTCTTTTCATTCTTTTTTTCTCTATTCTTGCCTTCTCATTTTATTTCATTGAGTTGGTGTTTAATCTCTGATATCCTTTCTTCTGCTTGGTCGATATGGCTATTGAAACTTGTGTATGCTTCGCGAAGTACTTGTGCAGTGTTTTTCAGCTCCATCAAGTCGTTTATATTCTTCTCTAAACTGTTTATTGCAGTTAGCATCTCATCTAACCTTTTTTCTGGGTTCTTAGTTTCTTTGCATTGAGTTAACATATGTTCTTTTAGCTCTGAGAAGTTTGTTATTACCCACCTTCTGAAGCCTGCTTCTGTCAGTTCATCAGATTAGTTCTCCATTCATCTTTGATCCCTAGCTGGTGAGGAGTTGTGATCCCTTGGAGGAATTACCTGTTATAATTCAGATATAGAATTGTTTTATGTAGTATATAAAACTGTATATACTACACGTGTTTGTAGGTATGTACTCACAGCTACCTTCATGTGCTATTCCTATACCTGGTATTCTTTTCCAGCTGCTCTTTCAGTGACCAAATCCTTTCAGTTCTTCAGGTCTCTGGTTTAATATCAGCATTCATAGGTTTTCTATTTGCACTTTATTGAACTGGAACTCCATGCCAACCCTGCAGAGCTGTTTGAATTTCCTAATTATTTGTTTGTTAATTTATTTGTCAATGTCTCTTTGTGCTATTAGAGTAGAACGTGTTTTAAGGAAGAGAGTTTGTGTTTGTGAGAGCTGCAGAGTTCATGGCTCTGCCTAGATTGCATATCACTTAGTCAGTAAATTATTATTGATTGAATGATTGTGAAAGAAGGTGTTCCACTTTGGGGGAGCTATATCCTTCTGGGAGTCTCATTAAGTTTTCAGCTCTCTTGATAGAAAAAGCACATTGGCAGGTGCCTGTAACAAAGCAGTGTTACTTAGCATTTTCAAATGGATACATGCATTTACTGAAATGATTACCAAGTTGCAGCACCTCAGAGGAAGAGTTAATCTCCCCTGGACTGGGTCTCTTTTGTTCCTGTTGGGGTACATAACGAAAAGCACATTGGGCTTAAACTTCATGTGAAATAACTCGATGTGTTTCATTTATTTCTGCTTTTCATACTCAACTTTTACTGTCTCCACTGGCAGTTTTAAATATTCTCTGCATTTGCTGCCTCCTCTTACTAACAATGGATGCGAAGTGGAGGAACTAATTTAAATAGATTTCAAAATCATTTCAATAAGAAAATTACTGGCTTCTTTTTCATCTTTTCTTTTTCCTCCTCCTCCTGTTTCTTCTTAACTCATACTATTTGTGTTATTTTTTTTTAAAGTGGTAAATGGGAAGGAGAAGCCTTCTAAACAACAATTCTGTCATATTCACTCAACAATTTTATTTTTCTTTTTGAGATGGAGTCTCACTCACTCTGTCTCCCAGGCTAGAGTGCAGTGGCACAATCTTGGCTCACTGCAACCTCCACTTCCCAGATTCAAGTGATTCTTGTGCCTCAGCCTCCTGAGTAGCTGGGACTACAGCTGTGTACCACCATGCCTGGCTAATTTTTGTATTTTTAGTAGAGACAGGATTTTGCCATGTAGCTAGGCTGGTCTCGAACTCCTGACCTCAGGTGTTCCACCCGCCTCAGTCTTCCAAACTGCTGGGATTACAGGCGCGAGCCATGGCACCCGGCCTCACTAAAAAATTTGACCACTTCCCCTGGTAAAGTTTTATCGTTACCTTGGTGTTATCAGAACAGCAAAAACATTTCAGGAGATTATTAGTTTAAGATTCTCAGGAGAGGCATAGTTCTTTGAAATTGTTTAAATAAAAGTGTAGATTAATTGCTGTGGAAATGTGAACACATAATCACTCTAGATACTGGTGAAAAATACATTAAAGTATTCAGAATTCAGAGACCACATACACTAAATTATGTTTTCTCAATGTCTTTTTTTTTTTCTGGAAAACCTGTTGAGTTGAAATTAGATTTAGAAATATATGTCTTTTTTAATATATTCACAATTAAATGATTTTTAATATACTTAAGTTCCTCTGAAATTTTGCATAGCTTTTTAAATTTTGTTTAACCTAAACTCTTCACTAGATACATATCTTTTATTTGTGTAATTGTTGATACAGTATTAACTGGCAATTTAAAAATATGTATTTTGAAGTTCTAAGTCCTAAAACTATTTTCTTATTCCTAATGATGGCCAGGAACACATATTTTTATTAATAGTAAGCCATAGATAGGGTTAACAAATCTGTTATCTCATGGGAGGATAAAAAGAAGTGGAATAAAAGCTCATGTCAAATATATACCAAAACAAAACTGCACTTGCTTACATCTTAGCAAAGGCAGTGGCTGGAGAGAGCTGTATGGCCAAATCAGTACCTGTTGCTGATGTGTTCTGCCTTGGTATGGCTTCATTTATTAATCCCCATCCTGTGTAATAAATAGCTAAGAGCAAGCCCATCTGGATAGATGGTTTCATGAAATGGAGATTTAATCATGAAGAAATTCTGGATCACGGCCATAGGAAGTTAAATAGCAACTTGGTTGGTGATATGGTTTGGCTGTGTCCACACCCAAATCTCATCTTGAACTGTAGCTTCAATAATCCCCAAGTGTCATGGGAGGGACCAGGTGGAAGGTGATTGAATCATTGGGGTGATTACCCCCATGTTGCTGTTCTCATAATAGTGAGTTCTCACAAGATCTGTTGGTTTTATAAGGGGGTCTTCCCCTTTTGCTCAGCACTTCTCCTTGCTGCTGCCATGTGAAGAAGGACATGTTTACTTCCCCTTCCACCATGATTGTAAGTTTCCTGAGGCCTCCCCAGCCTTGCTGAACTGTGAGTCAATTAAATTTCTTTCCTTTATAAAGTATCCAGTCTCAAGTATGTCTTTTTTAGCAGTGTGAAAAGTGTGAATAAACTAATATAGTTGGCCAATGGGAATTGTGTGAATCTTGCCAAAAATTGAGGATGATTTTTTTTTTATTGCATTTTAGGTTTGGGGGTACATGTGAAGAACAGATTTTGTTTTTTCAATTTCAGTTGGAGTCTCTCTCTGTTGCCCAGGCTGGAGTGTAGTGGCATGATTTCGGCTCACTGCAACCTCTGCCTCCTGGTTTCCAGTGATTCTCCTGCCTCAGCCTCCCAAGCAGCTGAGGCTACAGGTGCATGCCACCACACCCAGCTAATTTTTGTATTTTCAGTAGAGATGGGGTTTCACCATGTTTGCCAGGCTGGTCTCTGACTCCTGACCTCAGAAGACCCACCCACCCAGGCGTCCTAAAGTGCTGGGATTATAGGCATGAGCCACTGTGCCTGGCCTGAGGAGGATTTTATAGTCATAAGTGTCACAGGTGATGACTTTGTGGGGTTAGTGTTGTGGGGGAAGTAAAAAGAATTTACCAAGACAGTTGTAGGTGTAGAAAGGCAAATTTATTAGAGAAAGTAGAAAAACACATTGCAAGAAAGCAATGGGCAAATCAGCAAGAGAGAAGATGACTGCAAAAAAGACAAAGGCTTGCTGGGGATTTTATCAGAAGGTGCTTGTGTTGTGTACTGAAGAGAGCTTTGTGCACTACTAATAACACCAAAATTGCAGTGAGCTAACCTGCATTTTTCTATCAGCTGAAGGTCTGGTGATAGCTGGATGCAGGATGTTTGTGAGTTATTTGTGCAGGGGACATATATGTCCTGGACATGAAGAAAGGCAGAATTATATTTTATCTGTTTTCTCTTTTTGCTTTCCCCTGGTCCTGACAGTCTGACTTTTCCTTAATTAGGACTCGACAATATGGTGCAAGAAGAAACAAGAAGAGACTAGATTCTGAGCTTACCTAACTAATATGGCCCTCATATGCCTGGTTATTAATGATTTTGCCATTTAATTATGCAATGTAATGATCTATTATTCCAAATTTATTATATATATTTCACAGCATAGAAGTTATGCTTAAGATTTTATTTTCCTTCTTATAGTGGGATAAGCCTAGGCCAGTATTAGAGCTGGGATGGATATACCGGGCATCTACACACTTTACTTTCTCTTCTTCACTCTTTCTTTCGTATCGTAGGGTTTAGAAGATTTAGAAGCTACTCTATCCAGAGCTCCCCTCATTGGTGGAATGTAGATACAGCTACTTGGATACTTTCCATATCAGAACTTTGTTTCTGCAGTTGACATGTCGTTGTAACACAAGTCAGTGTAGATCTCAAAAGAGCTTTGATGCTTGTCCTTCAAGTCAAGCATGAAATGGAGAACTATTCTCTTTTTTAAGTGTTTCTCCATCACCTGAGGTCAGAGGCCAATGTCAATAGAAAGAATAAATACCTTGTTCTACCCGGGTGTAACTGTGTTAATTTCATCAGGAGTATCTTTTTCCAATACAACGACCCATCTTTTTTGTTTTTTATCATCTCAGGAATAAGAGGAATCTAAGATTACCTTTATGTGCTTGTTCTATTCTGTTGTTTTTTTTTTTTTTTTTTTCTCGTTTTCGGAGAAAAACTAATGAGAGACTTGCCGTAGTTTTCCTCATATTTGAACTTTGTTTTTTCTGTACCTAGTATAATTTCTGTAAAACATATAGCTAACTCCACTTTCCAGTTTCTGGTGCCTGGGGATATATAGCCTTGTGTGTTCTTCTTTGAAGCCTTTTAATAAGTATCCGAAGTTACAGTTTTTAATCATTTCCCACTTCTGTCTCATAAGAGGATTTTTTTGTCTATTTTGCATTGCTATAAAGAATATCTGAGGCTGTGTATTTTTTTTTCTTGAGACAGAGTCTCACTCTGTCACCCAGGCTGGAGTGCAGTGGCATGATCTCAGCTCACTTCAACCTCTGCCTTGCCTTCCGAGTTCAAGCAATTCTCCTGCCTCAACCTCTCTCTCGCATATCTGGGAATACAGGGACCTTCCACCACGCCCAGCTTATTTTTGTGATTTTAATAGAGATGGGGTCTCACCATGTTGGCCAGGCTGGTCTCAAACTCTTGACCTCATGTGATCTGCCCACCTCGGCCTCCCAAAGTGCTGGGATGAGCCACCATGCTCATCCAGATGCTGGGTAATTTATAAAGAAAAGAGGTTTATTTGGATTATGATTCTGCAGGCTGCACAAGAAGCATAGCACCAGTGATATGGGAGTTGGGCAGGGAAATGCTGGGTAGAGAAGGGCGGAGTTTCTGGCGAGGGCTCCACCCTTGGGTCTGTGCCCTTGGACTAGGTGAGGATGCACAGGTACTCCTGTTTTCACAACCAAATGTTGCATTTTCCAAGATCACTCTGGTGCACCATGCCCTCCATCATGTGCCTATAAAACCCCAAGACCCTAGCAAGCACACACAAGCAACTGAACATCGAGAGGAACACACCAGCAGAAGAACACATTGACAGTTGCCAGCAAGCCATTGATGGCAGAATGAGGGAGATGTTGAGGGAAATTTGGCCAGAGGTAGTTTGAGGAGAGCCTGGCTGTTGAGCAACCCAACTCCAGGAGAAGATCCCCTTTCCACTCCATCCCTCTTCTGGCTCCCCATCTATCTGCTGAGAGCTGCTTCCACCACTCTGTAAAACATTGTACTCTTCTCCAACCCCGCATGTGATGTGATTTTTCCAGTACACCAGGGCAAAAACTCCAGGATGCCCTCTGGTCTTGTAATATAGCAGGTCTAATTGAGCTGATTAAGCAAGCTGCCTGCAGACAAGATGACATAACACACTGAAACACACTCTCCTGGGGCTTCAGGAGCTGTAAACACTCAACCCTACATGCTGCTGCTGTAGGGTCAGAGTGCATGCTCCCCACAACCTGCCCAACCTGCCCGTTGGCATACTCTCCCTAGGGGTTTGAGCTGCCGAGTACCAAAGAAGCGAGCCACACCCCCATCACACACCCTGTTAGGTGGATAAGGGAACTTTTTTCATTTCACCAGCATCTGCTTTGGGGGAGGCCTTAGGTATGTTCCATTCATGGCAGATGGGGAAAAGGAGCTGGTGTATGCAGAGATCACAGGAAGAGAGAGGAAATGAGAGAAAGGGGGAAATCTCAGGCTCTTTTTAACAATCAGCTCTGGTGGGAATGAATAGAGAAGAATTCACTCCCCTGTCCTCCAGAAAATACATTAATCTGTTCATGAGGGACCCACCCCATGACCCCAATACCTCTCATTATGCTCCACCTTCAACATTGCAATCAAATTTCAATATGATGTTTTTGGGGACAAACATCCAAAGGACAGCAGAGAGTAATATAAATGCTAGGGAAGCTTTTGTATTTTTTGAAACAAGCATTTTTTTAAGCAAAATAATGTGTGACCATATTAAAATGAATCTACTACATTTGTTGTTTAAGTCAGTTTTTCTTTTCGCTGAAATTGCTAAATTTCTGTTTAGGCATTATTTACTAAGGGGATTCATACTCAAAACACTTGAAAATATTTGGTGGTGATTGTTATGTAATTTTTTTGCAGAGGGTGTTTCTTTGAGAATTACAAGTAGAGCTAGGTTTTAAAACACACAAAACACACAGGAAGGCACAAAACAATACCGTGATTTTATGTTAGTCTTGAATAATCCTACTGTGTTATTGTAATTTTCTTATCTTATTCTCCTTTTTATTTTATTTGCTTTTTTATACTTATTTATTTATCTATTTTTGAGACATAGTCTTGCTCTGTTGTCCAGGCTGGAGTGCAGTCACAGGATCTCAGCTCACTGCAACCTCTGCCCCCTAGGTTCAAGCAATTCTCCTGCCTCAGCCTCCTGAGTAGCTGAGATTATAGGCACACACCACCACACCCAGCTAATTTTTTATATTATTTTTGGTAGAAATGGGGTTTCACTCTGTTGGCCAGGTTGATCTCGATCTCCTTATCTCAGTTGATCTACTTGCCTGTGCCCATTATGGCTTTCTCTTTTTCTTCTTGGGTAAGGAAAGCAGGAACTCCAATGAACCATTGTTATAGCATGTAGAAATCTGCAGGAAGAACCTGTGACATTGGATCACAGTGAAAAGAAGAAAGCTCTCAAACATGACTAGGGTCATTCTCAAGGACTTCTCAGACAACAGGAAGGAGCCCAAACTTCAAGCAAGTTTACTTTCATTATGTTCACTAACATCTTACTGGGAAAAAACAAGTTTCATGGCCACTCTCAACATCAGTGAAAACAACCAAGAGCAAGACAATTTGAAACAAGAATAATGACTGCAGTGGATCAGCACAGATTTAAAAGGGTTAATAATGATACACTTATCCTTTCCCAACCCCAGAGAAAAAAATTAAAAGAAAGATTAGAGTTTAGAAATGTAATGTAAGCAGATACTAACTTTTCTCTTCTGAAATTTGCACTGAGCTTAGTTTAGCCATGAAAATTGCTTTGTCCAGTGGAATTGGAAAATATATAATTTGAAAATCTAAACCATTGGAATTTTGTTTTATTTTTATATTTTTGAGACAGAGTCTTGCTCTGTTGTACAGGCTGGAGTGTAGTGGCACAATCTTGGCTCACTGCAACCTCTGCCTTGTGGGTTCAAGTGATTCTCCTGCCTCAGTCTCCTGAGTAGCTGGGATTACAGGCACGCGCCACCATGTCTGGTTAATTTTTTACATTTTTAGTAGAGTCTGGGTTTCGCCATATTGGCCAGGCTGATCTCAAACTCCTGACCTCGTGATCTACCTGCCTCAGCCTCCCAAAGTGCTAGGATTACAGGCCACTGCACCCAACCCAAGATTTTAACTTGTAACTCCAGAGCACTGGCGCTGTTTCTCTGGAGTCTGTTTCCTGGGTGGCTATTCCCAGATTTGGGCTCTAATAAACTCTATTAATCATATTTTCTAAATCTTGTTATTTAACATAGGCAGGATATTACTGGATGTGACACAAATAAACTTGATTGAAGTGAGGTTGCATAGTAAAATATGCCCCCCGGTAATTCTGCCATTGCTAAGAAGACATAGTCCACTGTTTCAAGTAGGTAGGAGATATGTGAGTTCACCCTGGAAGAAACCTGCAGCTTGGAATCAAGCCCAAGTCTAGGACAGCTAATTTCACAGCCTATTTCTGGTAGAAACACAGGAAATGAGAGGGAATCAGTATTTTTTTTTAGAAGTCATTGGATGTTGAGATGCCTTATTATACAACATTGCTATGGGCTCAATGTTTGGGTCCCTCCTAAAATGCATACAGTGAAGGTCTCTGATATGGTTTGACTAGGTCCCCACTCAAATCACATCTTGAATTGTAGTTCCCATAATTCCCATGTGTTGTTGGAGGACCTGGGGCAAATAACTGAATAATGGGGGCAGGTCTTTCCTGTGCTGTTCTCATGCTGGTGAATAAGTCTCATGAGATCTGATGGTTTTATAAATGAGAGTTCCTCTGCACATGCTCTCTTGCCTGCTGCCATGTAAGACCTGATTTTGCTCTTTGTTCACCTTCAGCCATTATTGTGAGGCCTCCCTAAACCATGTGGAAGTGTGAGTCCATTAAACCTCTTTTTCTTTATAAATTACCCAGTTGTGGGTATGTCTTTATTAGTAGCATGAGAGCAGACTAATATACCCTCACTCCCGATGGAATGGCCTTTGGAGATAGGGCCTTTCAGAGATAATCAGGTTTAGATAAAGTTAAGAAGGTCTTGCCCCCATGATGCAATTAGTGTCCTCATAAGAAGAGGAAGAGACATCAGAGCTTTCTCTGTGACAATAAGGCAGCCATCTCCAAGCGAAGAAGGGAGCGCTCAATGGGAAACCAAATGGGCAGACACCCTGTTCATGGACTTACTTGCTCCAGAACTGTGAGAAAGTACATCTCTGTTTTATAAGCCCCCTTGTTCACGATACTTTGTTCTGGCAGTTCTACCCTTCTAATACCAACATACTGTGTCAGCCATGAACCGGTGCATAAATGGACCTATTACATTTATAACCTATTACATTGATCATCTTTTGAAGATTGCTGTATAAAGGTAAAGAATAAGTCAACTATACCATCTGTTTTTTATGGTTCCAGGACATTTCTCTTTATAAAAATAATCCAGCTAATAGAAAGACTGAAAAGAACTGGAATCTCAGCATTTTGAAACCAATTATGAATTAGTTAAACAGTGTATCATGAAAATAAATAATACGATAATAGTATTTCTAGGTAATGATCATCTATGGTTGTTCAACGTATACCTATGAAGTATTTTTGATAAAAAATAAATTAAAAAAACAAAACTTGTATATGTTCAATCCTCTACTGCTAACTACAGAAAATATTTAAAAACAAAAGAAAAAGACGAGTTTTCCCTTCATATGCAATGAACAAATTTCATACTGGATAAAAACTACAGGACAAATGGTCTTTTAAAAAATAACTCCATTGCCAGAAAACAAAATAAAAAAGAGAGATTCTAAATATTTAAAAAGATCTTAAAAGCTACGTCAAATAATGCAATATGTGGCTTTAATTGTATTCCAACTGAAACAGATTAGTAATATACATATATTCCATACTATTAGGGCAATCAAAATACTTGCTAGATTATGGAAATATTAAATAATTGTTTTTAATATTTAATATTTACATATTATTAACATTTAAAACAGTATAATAGTGTTGTGGTTATATGTAGAGTTCTCATCTTCTTGAGATTAATATCCAAATATTTACAGATGAAATCATGTGATAGGTAGAAATTGCTTCAGTAAATAGAGTAGGGCCCAGTGCAGTGTCTCACACCTATAATTCTAGTGATTTAGGAGGATGAAGAGGGAGGATCCTTTGAGCCCAGGACTTTCAGACCAGTCTGGGCAACAGAGTGAAACCCCATCTCTACAACAAATTTAAAAATTAGCCAGGTGTTGTGGTATGTGCCTATGTTCCCAGCTTCTCAGGAGACTGAGGCAGAGGATGGCTTGAGCCTGAGGGTTGAGGCTGCAGTGAGCCATGATTGCACCACTGCACTCCAGCCTGGACAACAGAGTAACAGACCCTGTGTCCCTACCCTTGACTAAATAAATAAATAAATAAATAAAATGGATGGGAGTTAATGGATACATGGTTAGAAAAGCATGTGTTGATAACTGAAGGGTAAAATGAGTTCATTATACAATTTCCTCTATTTTTGTGTTAGTTGTGTATAACAAAAGGTAAGTTAGTGAGTGTGTGTGTGTGTGTGTGTGCGTGTGTGTGTGTCTGTCTCTCTATGAGTCATTCTCAAATGGGGGCAATTTCTGCCTGTCCCTCAGACATTTGACAATATCTGATGACTTTTGGGGTTGTCCTAATTGATGAGTGCTAGTTGCTCCTCGGATCTAGTGGGTGGAGACCAGGGATGCTGCTCAACATCCTACATTGCACAGGACAGTATACCATAACAAATAATCATCTGGCCCCAAATGTCAATAGTAATGAGACAGGAGAGTTCACTGGCTCTCCTTGCAGGGCATGCAACAGGGGTGTGGCCGTCTCTTTGACTGCTGTGAGCTCAAACCCTTATGGGAGAGGGAACACACAGGCAGGCAGATGCAAGAGCTGGGGTGAGCACTTTGGGCTTTGGCCCCATGGGTAGTATCTATGGGTGGATGCTTGTGGCCCCAGTGTTATAATGAACTTTTAGGTCTGCTGTCTGCAGATGGCTTAAGTGTTAAGCAGCTCAATTTCCCCTCTGCCTTTCTGCAATGGCAGAGGGCCAATGTGACAGCTTTTTGTATCCTGAGCTCTTTTCCAGCATCCTGGAAGAACTGGGTCACACACAAACTTGAAGGATGAATACAGGGGTTTTATTGAATGGTGGAAGTTGCTCTCAGTGGGATGGATGGGGAGCCGGAAGGGGGATGGAGTGGGAACATGATCTTCCCCTGGAGTTTGGCTGTCCAGCAGCTGAACTTTTCTTTCATGGCCCCCAGCTGAACTTTCCTCAGCATTCAGACATTCCCTTCCTTTTCTCTTTCTCTGCCATGCTTTTTGCTGTTGGTTTGCTTCTCTCCTCATCTCCTCCTCTGCCTCTGGATTCTGAGGTTTGGGGTTTATATGGGCACAGTATGGGGACATGGCAGGCCAAAAGCAACTTTTTAGGCATGAAAACAGGAATACCTATTCTCATTTAGGGCTGCAGGTGTCCAGGCTTGAGGGTGGGCCTTTGCTGGGGAACCACCTTCTTCTATTCAGGATTTCCCTGTCTCCTGTCTGTATCAGTAACATGGTGGAAAAATTCTAACATATTGTTGTATGGAAGAAACACAACATACTGGAGATTGGTCTCATTTGAGAGAATCTGCTTTAATACAAACCTGACAATAACGAGATTATGTGGATTTTTCATTTGTAAGACTACAATGCTGCATGCAAAGTTTTGCCGTACCTTTCTCTATCCAATAATAGGGCAGAATAGCCAATCCTTTGAGCCCTTTGCTTGAATTCAAACTATGTCCATGTGATTAGTATGTTGCCTTGACTCTTGAGGTGTTTTTTTCTAGTCTCTTCTCAGCAAGAGACTTCTTTTCTCATCCTTCTCTTGTATGGGTGCCTTAAACATCTTCTCCTCCATGATTCCACTGTTGGGAGAGCCATCCCCTAAAGAAAGAATGGAGTTTCTCAACTGTTGACCTGAGCCGGTGACTAAGACATAGAAAACCATTCTTTCCATATGGTAGAGGAAAAGTCAGAGAAAGAAACAGGCAGCCTTCTCCCTGGATGAGGTGAGAGTGAAGATTTCAGAAGAGGAGAGAAGGGAAGTTGTTGGCAGCATTCTCCAAACTTCATGAGTGTGCTTTGTTGTTTCATTAATGTGCCTTGTATTGTTTGTGACACACACACAATAAGTATCTATATATAGGTATACAAGCACATATACACAGAGTATATATGTGCATATACATACAAGTGTATATATACACATGTCTGCATTTGTGTATCATATACATACATACATGTTGAAAAGTTAATACTGCAATGTGTATTTCATAATGTCTTCCATAGAAATGTAACACTTTAGAAGAATAATCACAATCAAAATGATTTTTTAAATACTATTTCTGGTTTTAAAAACATAAATGCACAGTTGTAGAAGTGGCTTCTTTGGTCATCTGACATGTGTAATTCTGAGGTTCTTTTTTTTTTTTCCTAAGAATTTCCTCTTATATATCTTGTATGAAGTCAGCAGAGGAAGAAAAAAGAGTAGTGAAGTCCAGAGACATTTGCATGCATAACTAATTCTTGGATAGTTGGTAGATCAATGGTATGGGAAACCGTGTCTGGATTTGAATGTACAAACTGATGCACTGACAAATTGGAAATTATAAATCAGAAACAGAAAGATCATCTTCAAAAAAGGTAATATGTGAACAAGTAGAATGAATCTCCAATTGAGTAGGATTAATGTCCTTTTTTGAGAAAGCAGGGTCAACAAGTGTTAATAGCATTTAAAAGTTAATTATCTAGAACAGATTTATTTTTTCTGAATAAAATATTATTTTTAAAAGTAGGACATCAAAGAGCATTGAAATATGTCTCTTATTTAAATCCCATGACTGTGATTATTTTAGAGCATGAGCCAAATTTACCTCTTTGATATAGAGGACTGACAAAAATACAAAACCCATTTAAAGGCTAAGAATACAATTTCATTTGGAAGATCATTAGGAGATGCACAGAATTCAGATTGCCTCCTTACATAGAAAGAGCTTTTAACACACTTGCCTCTGGCTCTCTACGGGGGATATCCAGAAGAGATTAACCTAACTAGCAATGCAAAGTTGTATTCATATTTGCTCTATAGGAATATTACCAGAAACCCATTACATTTAATCATGCAAATTACTGACACTGTATGAAAAGAGAAAGTGTAAACTTTTTCACAACCTCAGGGACTCTCTCCTTACAGCTGAATGCAAGCAATGTAACAAGTTTTTTTTTTAATTGCATGCAGAATATGCCTCTTCAAAACATTCAGTTTTCACAATCATTTAAACATCTTTAACAATGAAGTTTGTTGGCAGGGCATACATGATAGCTTATTGTCAGAGAGCTGGATTTTTGTTTTTTCATTTGAGGCAGGATCTCATTTTGTCACCTAGGCTGGAAGGCAGTGGCGCGATCTCAGATCACTGCAGCCTGAGACTCCCAGGCTCAAGTAATCCTCCCACCTCAGCCTCCTGAGTAGCTGGGACTACAGGCATGTGTTCCCACATCTGGCTAGTTTTTAAATATTTTTTGTAGAGACAGGGTCTTGCTATGTTGCCCAGGCTGGTTTCCAGCTTCTGAACTCAACTGATCCTCCTGCCTTGGCCTCCCAAAGTGCTGGGTGTATAGGCATGAGCCACTGCACCCAACTAGAAGCTGGAGTTTTCAAGGTGTTAGAGTGCCATACTTGGTGTGTGCCTTTCTAAAATATAAATTACATTTAAAGAACATGCATATGTGGATGCTGAAGACATCCCCAGAAATCACTCTACATTCATGATCAATGTTTGCATTAAAAACTCGGCTTGGTGGAAAGAATTCAAAGTAGAGAGAAAATTACATCAGTAACATGTTAGTCAATAAACAGAAGAGTAAGAAAATGACCACTTTATATGTCTGTGTTTCAGAACTATTAAAAATTGCATAGTGATATTCCATCATTCAGTTTTAAGAAAAGTATATGCATACAATTTTGTTTGTTGATGGTTCTCATCAATAGAAGAAGATTTTTGGCCTGGGGTCTGTTTTTAGCTGTTAGGTGGGTAAAGAAACTATGATATCTAAAGGATGCATATTTTTTAGAAGTAAGTTTATTATAAGTGAAGAATTTCTGAGAACACTGAAGATCTAAAAGGAATACCAGAGGTAGCTGCATATTGTCAAAGCAACACCGAGATACTTGTGGTTTACAGGACTTCAAATAGAACTAGGTCTTAAAACATAATTGCAGGAGGCCAATGTAATGGTGGCCACCTAAATCCACTGCCCACACATGTGAGATATTAGGCAGCACAGGAAGGCTGTCTCCAGGAGATTAGAAACAAACAGCTACAGTTGAGCCTGGGAGAGAGCCCCTGGTTAGGGTTATTCTGGAAGTGAAGATACAACCAGAGCACTGAGGTCTCCCTGAGTTCAAGAGACAAAATGTGGAACTTGAGAAGGTCAGGGTAGCTAGATTTTGAAAGGCAGAATAGCACAGAGAAGAAACAACAAATGCAATTTCTGCTAAGAGATTTCCTTAAGTCTTTGGCCAAACACTGTTTTAGGTTCATATACATTCACACAGATCTTTTGATGTGGGTATTGGATTAAATGTGGGCAATGTAGGGTATGGTAGCACGCTTGGCTTGCAATGGAAAACTTGAGTCTTGAAGAATAAATAATTAATGTAATATACAAGAGAGTTTGCTGCTCTAAATAATCAATTATCCTCAGAAGTGGGCTGGTTATCCAGCTAAATCATCTGATGCTAAAATACATAGATTTTGCAGGAAGTTCCTGAATCTAGTTATGAAGTTACTTATTGGTTCATAAGCTTCTAATGCTTTGTAAACATTGCCTGGTGCAAGCAGCAATGCCTAGTTGATAGAATCCTGACAATTAAGTTCTAAGCACTGACATTCAGTTTTCTTCTTACAAAGATGTTTAATATACGTGCTATAACAATGGCTGTGGATGTCTAGAACCATGGCCGCTAAATTATGGGCTGTGGGCCAGTCAATTGTTTGTGATAATAAAGTTTTATTGGTGCATAACCATGCTCATTTTTAATGCACTCTCGTTGGCTGCATTCTCACTACAATAGCAGTTGACTGGTTGAAATAAAAACCATGTGTCTGACCTGGCATGGTGGCTTATGCCTGTTATCCCAGTGTTTTGGGAGGCCAAGGTGGGAGGAATGCTTAAGCCTAGGATTATGGAATCAGCAAATTTCCATAATCTGCCCTCTGCAAGCTGGACATCCAGGAAAGCCAGTGGTGTCATTCAGGCTGAGTCCACAGGCCTCAGGGCCTAGAGGGACATGCTGTAAGCCCTGGAGTCTGCAATGCTTGAGAGGCGGGAGCTCTGATGTCTGAGGGTAGAAGAAGATAGAGATCCAAGATCAAGGGGAATTGCAATAGAGAAAGAGTAATTCATGCAGAGCCGGTTGTGCCAGAGACTGGAATTTTATTATTATTCAAATCTGTCTCCCAGAGCATTTGAGGAGCAGAGTTTTTAAGGACAATTTGGTGGGTGAGGGAAGACCAGTGAGTCGAGAGTGCTGATTGGCTGGGTCAGAGATGAAATCATGGGAAGTTGAAGCTGTCCTGTTGTGTTGAGTCTGTTTCTGGGTGGGGGCCACAAGATAAGATGAGCCAGTTTCTCAATGTGGGTGGTGCCAGCTGATCCATCAAGTGCAGGGTCTGCAAAATATCTCAGGCACTCCTAGTAGAGTTTAGGGAGGGTCAGAATCTTGTAGCCTCTGGCTGCATGACTCCTAAACTATAATTTATAGTCTTGTGGCTAATGTTGGTCCTTCAAAGTCAGTCTAGTCACCAGGCAAGAAGGAGGTTTGTTTTGGGAAAGGGCTGTTACTGTCTTTGTTTTAAACTATGAACTGTGAACTAAGTTCCTCTCAAAGTTAGTTCAACCTATGCCAAGAAAGGAACAAGGACAGCTTAAAGTTTAGAAGCAAGATGGAGTTGGTTAGGTTGGATCTCTTTCATGGTCTCAGTCATAATTTTGCAAAGGCGGTTTCATGCCTTTTGTTCTGTGGGGGCCATCAACAGATTGGATGATACCTATCCACATAGGTGAGGGAAGATGTTTTTCCTCAGCCTACCAACTCAAGTGTTCATCTCTCCTAGAATCACTCTCACCAGCAATCATGGTATCCCTTAGCCCAGTCAAGTAGATGCATACAATTAATCATCACAACACTTTCCTAGAAAATCATAATGTGAGCCAGTAATTCCATAATACTTGGGTTTGTGCCAATTTCAGCATTTTAATGTTTTTTTTTTCCTGTTTGTTGTCTATCTTTAATATTTTTCAAGTCAAGATCTGATCCCATCTGTTTGAAGTTGGGTGGTGGGTTGCTTAGAGGCAGGTTGGTCAAAGATGGCCTCTGCTAGAACAAGTGAACTCTCCTTCCTGTGGTCTCTCATTCTGTGGTGGGCTAGTCTCAGTAGTAGGAGCATCTAGGAGAAGATGTGGAAACAGAAAAGCAGTTTTGAATGTGTCTGCTTATATCATGTGTCTGCTGACATCCTATAGCTTAAATCAGCAGCCCTCAACTGTTTTGGCACCAGGGACTGGTGTCATGGAAGACTATTATTCCAAAGACCAGGGTTGGGGTGGGATGGTTTCAGGATGATTAAGGGCATTACATTTATTGTTGACTTTATTTTACTATTATTCCATTGTAATATATAATGAAATCATTATACAACTTATCATCCTGTAGAATCAGTGGGAGCCCTGAGCTTGTTTTCCTACAACTAGATGGTCCCATCTGGAGGTGATGGGAGACAGTGACAGATCAGCAGGCATTAGATTGTCATAAGGAGTGCACAACCTAGATCCCTCACATGCACAGTTCACAATAGGATTCACACTCCTATGGGAATCTAATGCTGTGGCTGATCTGACAGGATTGGAAGCTCAGGCAGTAATGCGAGTGATGGGGAGCGGCTGTCACTACCGATGAAGCTTCACTGGCTGGCCTGCTGCTCACCTCCTGCTGTGTGGCCCAGTTCCTAATAGGCTACAAACCGGAAGCCTGGGGACCCCTGGCTTAATGCATGTTACAAAGAATGTTCAAAGAATATACAGAAATAGATTCCGCTTATTGATGGCGGCGGGGGGGCGGGTGGAAGAAAAGTCATATGCAAATGTCCTAAGCAAAGAATTGAAGATATTAGAGCAATTAATCTACTATATCAACTTTGCAAAATGTGCAAAAAACCTGGAATGAAATATTTCTTCCAGGAAGGTAGCAATCGTTGTGTCTGGTGGTTAACTTATGGGATTTCTTCTTTATCTAATTTTTATATAACATGAATTTATTTTAGCAAAAGAACCAAACTTTGAGAGTACTGAAAGGGAATCAATTTTTGCTTTTCTCTCTGAATTGTGAATGCCCTATATAAGATGTGATATAAAATATTCCCTCAAATGCTCAAAGGTCGAATGAGCAAAAAAAAAAAAAATGAGGACAAAAGAGACACAAAACAGTCCAGAGACTTTATAAAAAGGGCAGTAGATAAATATAGAGGAGATAAAATCAGGGTATTGCTGCCCATTTTAAAAGGCAGTTTGAAGAGCTAATGTCTGCTGTTGAGCAGAAAATAGGAATATGCCTGTTAGGGGGATGATTGTGGATACTTTCAGTGAGATTATGCCTTTAATGACCTTTGTTTGGGGCAGAGGCTGCAATTAGCTTAACAGCAGGGACTACCAGTAGCATCCAAAGAAATGCTAACATTCCTAGCAACCAGGAAACAAAAGTTGCAAATAAATTAGATTAATACAATGTTGCCAGTGGCAAAAAAACTAATTTTCCTTTAAAATTTTAATGCATTTGTTCTCTTTTATTAAAAATGTAACACTACACCTACTCTGAGAATAGTTATCACTGTACCTACTTAAGTTATATGTGTTTTAATCGAAACTCAAATTTCAGGTAAAACTAATAATAAAAGTCATTATTATAATATTGCAATTTGTTCATTAGGCAGTAAACTTAATTGCCTGCTGCGAGTTCTTTCTTTAAAGTATATGAGTTTTTTTTGAAAAAAAGGATACATTTTCTAGGCATGGTAATGAAAATTTGTGTCCTTTAAAGGCATGAGTTTTATAGTGGTATTTAAAGTTATATAGGATCCTTCTAGGAGTTTCAGATAAGTATAGAGAAACAGTGACTCAAAATGTACAAAAATATACATTATACATGAGGACCATTTATTTAGGTATTGTGCAACGCCAGATCAGATTGGAGATGTGTGACTTCCTGAAAATCTCACACGATGCTTTCTTCTTACAAACTATGCTTGCACTCCTGGTCCCTTCAGAAAAGTGCATATGCCTTATGTTTTATGTGTTATTTTTACCTACATAGGAATCTTAAAGAATACCATGAATAGAATTGATGAACTGATATCAGTTTAAGAAGTTATTTTCAGTATGGCAAACATGAGAAGTAGCTGGCATGGGATCCTCCCCGCCATCCATTTCCTGAACACCAGGGAATGTCCATATGTGTTCAGGAAAAAAAAAAAAAATCGAAATGCTATAAAAAGAAAAGAGTGGTTACCATTTAAAGCCATGGAACACAGTTCCTTTTATATCAGGAGTTAGCAGAATTTGGAGACAAATTCCTAACTTTTAATCATAAAATACAGGGGACATTGGAAAGGATATACAAAGGACTGTGTTAACAGAGTGCTAAAAATGGACTACTCTACAAGCAATTTCTATCGCAGGCATTAGAAGGAATGATGGAGAAAGGGAGAGGGAAGAAAGGACATTGAAAACATAGACATTGAAGTTAGAAATATCTTAGCTCTATTCTGGCTTTTCTACCTCTTTTTTCTGTAAAAAGCCTAATAATGAATTTGTTTAATTTTGTGGGACACCCATCTCTGTCACGATGATCAACTTTCCCATTGCAGTGTGGGTTAAAAGAAAAACCCTGGACAATTCAAATTTACCAGTTTCATTGAGCAAGGAACAATTCATGAATCGACCCAAAGGCCAGAATAGATTCAGAGTGACTCCTGGGCTGCCTCATGGTCACATAGTATTTATAGCCAGGAAAAGGAAAGCAACCCACAGGTGACAGAAGTGAGGTACAAACACAGCTGGATTGGCTACAGCTCCATGTTCGTCTTGGTTAGCCATGGCTTGAACATTTGGCTGCCTATGATTGGCTGAAACTCTGTGATTGGTACAAGAGTAATCTTGTAATCTTGTAATCTTAGCACCTGTAATCTTAGCACTTTGGGAGGGCAAGGTGGGAGGATTGCTTGAGCCCAGGGTTTCGAGACCAGCCTGGGCAACAGAGTGAGACCCCATGTCTACAAATAATAAAAAAAAAATCACCTGGGCATGCTGGTGCCCCTGTGGTCCCAACTACTCAGGAAGCTAAGGAGGGGGAATTACCTGAGCCTGGGAGGTGGAGGCTATGGTGAGGCATGATTGCACTCCTGCACTCCAGCTTGGGAGATTGAGTGAGGCCCTGTCTTCCTCGCACCAAAAAAAAAAAAAAAAAAAAAAAAAACGTAGGTTAGAGTCTGTTTGCACAACAACTTGGGTTACAGTTCACTTATGGAAAAACCTTTAGGCTGAACTTAAAACATGTAAGGAAGCAGCTTTAGGCTAAACCTAAGGTAACATGTGGAAGCAGTCATAGACAATATGTAAGCTCTGCTGCTTAGTCCTCAATTATCAAACACATAAAACTCTTCTCACAGGTATTTCATAACGATAAAATGTTAAACATTTTCACTTAGTACTCAGGAAGAGTTGTTTTCATTGAGTCAAATTTTTAGTTTTAATTTAACTTAATTTTAAGTTTTATAGTACACATGCAAGATGTGCAGGTTTGTTACATAGATAAACATGTACCATGGTGGTTTGCTGCACCTATTGACCCATCACCTAAGTATTAAGCCTGGCATGCATTAGCTATTTTTCCTAACGATCTCCCTTCCTCTGCCCCCACAGGCCCCAATGTGTGTTCTTCCCCTCCTTGTGTCCATGTGTTCTCATTGTTCAACTCCCACTTAGGAGCAAGAACATGCAGTATTTGGTTTTCTGTTCCTCTGTTAGTTTGCTGAGGATAATGACTTCCAACTTCATCCATGTTCCTGCAAAGGACATGATCTTGTTCCGTTTTACGGCTGCATAGTATTCCAAGGTGTCTATGTACCATGTATTCTTTATCCAGTCTATTATTGATGGGCATTTGGGTGGATTCCATGAATTTGCTATTGTGAGTAGTGCTGCAATGAACATATGTGTGCATGTATATTTACAATAGAATGATTTATGTTCCTTTGGATATATACCCAGTAGTGGGATTGCTGGGTCAAATGGTATTTCTGGTTCTAGGTCTTTGAGGAATTACTACACCATCTTCCATAATGGTTGAACTATTTTACATTCCCACCAACAGTGTAAAAGAATTCCTTTTCTCAAAGAAGCCTTCTCTTCTCACATGAAATACCAAATAAACCAAAATGTTTGTTCTGAAGATGAAGATTTGAATTTATGCCACTTTATTCTGATTTATTTTGTTTTATTTTTTTTTTTTTTTTTTGCTCCATGAGGAAAAACAACTGTCCCCCTACACCTAGAAGAAAATGTAAATGCTAGGACATTTTATTCAGAACAAACGTTTAGTCTCCTTATTAATAATCAGTTCTTCAAAAGTGACAGTTAGGATACCACGTGGAGCAAATATAGCCAAGAGAGTCCACCAACTATAAAGCCTTGGGAACAGTTCAGAAGGGAACACAGAAGAGAAGAAATTATAGGTTTTGGCTGTCTGGGTTCCTGGGGTTTATTTTAGCCAGGCCATTTGATGATGTTGGTATCTGACTGAATTTGGACAACTCTTGAATAAAATAGCTTGGGATTGGTTTCATGGTATTCTTTAAGATTTCTATTTAGGTAAAAATGGCACATGAAATATAACCATGGAAGAGCTTGGGAATGAGTTTTGAGGAAGAAGATTTAATAAGAGAATTTTCTGCTTTGAGGTTCAATTATCATGAGAAGGAGGATGTTTACACTGATGAATTACCTAAAACTGGAATATTCTGAAACTATGAAGTTATTTACTAGTTTACAACCTTACATTCCTTTGCAAGCATTGTTGGGAAGGAATACTAAAGGCAGTTTGATGTAGTCCTGATAATTAAGCTGAAAGTGCTGGCATCCAGTTTTTGCTTTTTTGCTTTTGGGACAGGGTCTCACTCTGTCACTCAGTTTGAAGTTCAGTGGCTCAACCATGGCTCCCAGCAGCCTTGAACTCCTGGGCTCAAGCGATCTTCTGACCACAGCCTCCTGAGTAGCTGGAACTATAGGTGTGTGCCATCATACCTGGCTAATTTTCTTTTTCCTTTTTTTTTTTTTTTGTAAAGATGGGATCTCATCTTGGCTAGGAAGGTCTCAGACTCCTGGGCTAAAGTGATCTTCTGGCCTCAGCCTCCCGAAGTGCTGGGATTACAGGATGAGCCACTGTACCTGGCCTGGCATCCAAGATTTTATCATATGCTCTGTTACAGACTATTAACATTTAGAACACAGGCTGGAAAATTATGGTCTATGAGTTGTCCAAGTGTTTTTGTAAATAAAGTTTTATTGAAGCACAGCCACATTCATTTGTTTCTGTGCTTTCTGTAACTTTCATCACAGTAAACTGTAGAGTTGCGTAGTTGAGACAAAGAGTGCATAGGCCACAAAGTCAATAATATTTCCTCTCTGCCTTTTATGAAAAAAGTTTGGACCATCTTGAAATGAGCAAATATTTCCCTCAAATAAATTTTTTTTTTTTTTAAATTTTGATTTGGAAGGGCTGAGGGAAGTTCCTTTAAACCTGGAATTCTATATGTAGCATCAAATGCAAGATAAAAGAACACATTTTCAGATACAAAAAATACAATAAGTAAAAATAAAATGTTGAATTGGCAAGTAAATATATTCAAGGTGTACAATGTAATGATTTATCTATATACTGTATTGAATATTATGCATAGATGACTATTACACTATATATAAGTGTAATAACTATAATAAATATAGTGTAACGACTATTACACATATAGTGTGACAACTATAATATATAGTGTAATGACATGTATAGTGTAATAGCTATTATGTATACATGATATAATGACTATTACATATAGTATAATGACTATTATATATAGTGTAATTATTATACACATAATGTAATGACTATTTATAGTATGACATTATATATCATGTATTGACTGCTTTATATATAGTGTAATGGCTATAATGTATACATAATGTAATGACTGTAATATATAGTGTAATAACTATTTTAAATGTATAGTGTAATGACTATTATATATAGTTGTTGACTATTTTGTATATGACTATTACACTATATAGTATAAGATTACCAATATATAGTGTAATGACTATAATATATATAGTACAATGGCTATAAAACATATGTATACATAGTGTCAAGACTATTATATATAGTGTAATGACTACTGTATATGTAATAGTGTAATAGCTATTTTATATATTTATAATATAGTGTATCATTGGCCAGTTAGCTCAGTTGGTTAGAGCATGGTGCTAATATAGTGTATTAAAATGTATCATTACATTTTTATATATAATAGTGAATTGACTTAAATTGAAAAGACAGGTAATCTAATAGTGTATAATAGTGTGTGTATATATATATATATATATACATACACACATATATATAAAAAGTATGACTATAATATGTATATAGTGTAATGACTAACACACGTATTACAGTGCAAAGACTACAAAATATATACATATAGTGTAACGACTATTATATATATAATAGTATAATGATTACTATATATAGTAACAGCTATTATATATAGTGTAATGACTATAATATATATACAGCATAATGACTATTTTATATATACAGTGTAAGGAATATAACATATATAATATTATAATGACTATAATGTACATATATATATTGAATAATGGCTATCATAATTAAATTATTAAGCCCATCCATCATTACCATGATGTACATTTGATGCCCAGAAATTATACACCTTATAACTGAAAGTTTATATCCTTTGACCAACATCTCCCCATTCCTCCACCTCTCAGCCCCTGGTAACCACATTCTGCTCTGTTTCCATTAAGTCAACATTTTGAGATTCCATAGATATGTGAGATCATGCAGTACTTGTCTTTCTGTGTGTGGCTTATTTCACTTAGCTTACGTAGCCTAACCCTATCTACAACAGTTTGCGTTTTTTCCTTGTGTTTGTAAGGGATCATAATATGTGTTAACTTAAACTACTAGTAGTTATTTAAACTATTTCTATAAGCTGGTACTATGGTATCTTCTTGTCAGTTTCATATTTTACATATAGTAAACAAGTTATCCTTCCATCCTAAGTGCTGCCTATGAAGTGAATAATATTAATTTTAATTGAAAAGAATATCACGTTTATTTGTACATAAAAATGAGTTATGCTGCTAGTCACACCATATGAAAAACTTGTTTAAAATTGGAACACTCATGGATGAAAGGCCATTTTTTATTTATTTTAAATTGAAACATGAAATAATAACTTGCTTGTGTATATTAAATTAAAAATTTTAAAGCTTTTTAATATGTATAGTATATTTATGTATGTATATTTACACACATATACACACATATAGCACCTTTTTTATGGAAATGAGTAGTACAGATAATGTTTTCTTCAGTGATCTCTTTACAAAAACAAAAATTTAAGGCCAGGTGCAGTGGCTCATGCCTTTAATCCCAGCACTTTGGGAGGCCAAGGCAGGCCTATCACTTGAGATCAGGAGTTTAAGACTAGCCTGGCCATTATGATGAAAACATGTCTCTACTGAAAATCCAAAAAATTTAGCCAGGTTTGGAGGCACGTGCCTATAGTCCCAGCTATAGAAGGCTGGGACAGGAGAATTGCCTGAACCCAGGAGGTAGAGGTTGCAGTGAGCAGAGATCATGCCACTCCACTCCACTCCAGCCTAGGTGACAGAGTGAGACTCTGTCTCAATAAACAAAACAGAAAGAAAAGAAAGTTTTAGAATGTTTTGGTAAGACTAAATTTTCAAAAATGATTGGAACACATTTTCAAAGGAAAGATACTTGAGGAAAGACAGGTAATTTAAGAAAGATTGCGAATGAATGTGAATACAAAATTAATTTTAAAATTTGAATGAATTCATAGTTGTACATTGACATTTCTTGGTCCAATAGTTTGCTTATACATTCTCTTAAATATTGCCATTTTTTTAAACCTGGAAATTGCATCTATATCTGTAATATCAAACAAGATAGTAGTTGTTCTAAGAGTTCAGAAATCAATCCTTTTATTCTTTTCCTCTAACACAAACATCTCTTTTCTCTCCATTCAACACCAAAAACGTATTCAAAGAATAAATGTTGTAATTCTGAAGATTTTAGACATCAAAGAGAGAAGTGCTGTTAACCTTTCAGAAATAGTTTCATTAACATGAGCTGCATTGCAACAAAATGAAGTACAACATGAATATAAACACTATCTGAACTAAATTCAGAGTGGAGTTGATTTTATGCATGCCTTAGATGAGTTTCCATCCAATTTAAAGTTGGAGAAAGAAGAAAAAAATTATCCTGAGGATCAAGAGAGAGGACCCCTGGGTCTTTTTAAGGGCGTCATTGCCATGAATATCAAATGAAAAACAGCATGAAGATTGTTATGCAAACTTTTTTTCTTATTTGCTTTCTGCTTATATAGTGTGTAAAGGAGCTGTTTGGAGAAACATACACAATCACATATGGTCAATGCTCCTTCAAGTTTCATATAAAGATACACATTTTTCATGCGTGGCATTCTAGCCATTTCCTACTGGGCTGCAAAAGAAAAGAGAGAAACTTTATGTAGTAATCAAGTTAAACAAAAACCTTTTTTTTGTAGTGAATACCTATTTTTTTTCAGAGAACAAGCCACTTGTTTATGTATTGAAAGATAATATTTTATCAAAATAAATAATTTCAAAAGAATATGCAAAAGCAATTTTAGAAAATGGGACCTGATCTTTTAAGTCACAATTATTTTTTAAAATGCCTGATTCTATATAATAAATCTTATTTCAGTTTACATTTCTTTACATTTTGAGTATGACTCACTCATTTATTATTTGTTAATAGAATATTCACTATATGAGTTGGAAGGACACATACAAATATAAAGTCATTAAAAAGCTAGTTCATGGTTGGATGTAGTGGCTCAAGCATGTAATGCCAGCACTTTGGGAGGCTGAGATGGGCCGATCACTTGAGCTCAGGAGTTTGAGACCAGCCAGGGCAACGTAATGAAATCCCAATTTCTACAAACATTGCAAAAATCAGCCAGGCATTATGGAGTGCATCTGTAGTCTGAGCTACTCTGGAGGCTGAGATGGAAGAATTGCTTGAGCCCGGGAGGTTGAGGCCGCAGTGAGCTTTGGTCTTGTCATTGCACACCAGCCTGGGCAACAGAATGAGACCTCACTCTAAGAAAATTTAAAAATTAAAAATAAAAAGCTAGCTCATTCGTTAGAATAAAATTTAGGTTAATGAAATACTCTGAAGGATTTTTTTCCTTAATCTCTCAATTTACCCTTTATGGCACCATTTTTTCCCATCTTTTTCTCCTTCTCTTTTCTTTTCTTTTCCTCCTCTTTGTATTTTTCCTTTTTCTTCAAAAATATAAAATAAAAATTAATTCAATGTGTCCACTTGAGTATCTTGAAAAAGCATAAAACCTCAAGGAATTAAGAGTCTGTCTTCAATTCTAAGTACAACATGTCTTATCCTTTTTACTTCTCCAATAATGTCATTTACAAACTTTAATTAAACTCCATATTTATGATATGATATTTTTCTCACTATCTACTAGCTTATATGGTCTTTGAGTGCAGAGAATAGGCTGTGTAGATCTTGACAGTCTCAATACCACCTATATGATATGAAAAATGTTAGGCAGTCAGCAATGCTTGATAAATAATAAATGGATGAGTGGCTGAATTAATGAATTTTTTAAGGTAAACACTCTGGTAGTAGTCATGGAGTCTGCAAAGAAGAAGATGCTGTGACTCTTGAATTTGGGTTGGACTGCTGATTAGTTTTTCTGGGATGGAATTTAACATGTGGGTGATTATTAAGGAAGGCTTTCTTGGGCAAAACCTGTAAAAAGGGATGGATGCTTAATTAATAAATGGATGAGTGCACATATGCATGGATGGATGGAAAGAAGGGTAAGTGGATAATGAGTAGACTGATGGGTTGTTGGATATATGTATGAATATGTCAGTGCATGGATAAGTGTATGGGTAGAAAGATGAGTGAATGAATGAATAGATGGGTAGATGGATGGATAAATGGATCAATGGATGAATGGGTTAGTGGATGGATAGGTGAATGAATGAATGGATGGGTAGATGGATAAATAAGTGAATTGATGGATGAATGAGCAGATGGATAGGTAAATGAATGGATGATTGGGTAGATGAATGGATGGATAGATGAATGGGCAGATGAATAAGTGAATGAATGGATGGATAGGTGGATGAATGAATGGATGGGCAGATGGATAGGTGAATGAATAGGTAGATGGGCATATGGATGGATAAATGGATTGGGATGAATAGGTGAATTAATGAATGAATAGATGGATGATGAATGGATGGATTGATGGGTGAATGAATGGGCAGATGAATAGGTGAATGAATGGATGAACAGGTAGGTGAATTAGATAGATGATAGATAGATAGATAGATAGATAGATAGATAGATAGATAGATAGACGTATGCATATGTAAAAATACATACATACAGTATTTTGTATCAGATGAATTGCCAATATTGACAATATGTAACAGTTTTTAAAGTCATAAGTATGGTAATTTCATAGGAATTATATGCTTAGATATATATATTATTCATTAATATTTTTAAATGCTTTACTTTTATGGAGAGAGAGGGAGACAGAAGAAGAAAAAGGAAGAAAAGGGAGAAGCAGACAGGCAGGAGTAATGTCCATAATGAACAAAAGCATTCAAACACAGACAGAAAAATATATGGTTTAGCAACAGGAAAGTAATTAGATAAAATATTAGATATCTAGGTCATTACTTATACACTTATTTTGTGTATCAGAGGAAATTATCAATTTTTTAATTCTAAAATTAATTTATCACATAGAAAGGCTCCTGATGCTGTCTGTAAAAGTGACTTACTTGTGCCCATGACAGCCAGAATCGCAAGAGAGGGACAAACAGGTATCAAAGATGCTAAGATGAAAGAGCTGTGATTTCAAGCAAATAGCCTGGCTTTCTCACCAGGGATTGAAGAAGAGCTTGGCAAGAATGCAGAGAATATACTAGAACCACCACAAGCACACAAAGGAGACCTTCTATATACACTGTACTTTTTTCAGAAATAGAATTGTTTCATAAAATAAAGATGCCTCATTACATTTGAAGTTCTGATAAACTCCGAATGCGGTATTAGTATGAGTGTATCCTAACTGTGATATGTTACAAAATGTTTATACAAAAAGAGTATGTGGCAGTTTTCTCAAATTTGAATTAAACAGTGTATTTCTGTAATTTAATTTGCTAAATCTAGCAGTCATTGTATGTAGAAAGGGGAGTGGCTCCTACAGAGGTTTAGAGAAGAGATAAGTCTTAAATAAATAAGATGTCTTTAAATAACACTGAGAGTGGAGATTATCATGATATCCAGAGAAATTTGTGAACTCTGATTAAGTTTCAGAATCATTATTTCTGAGCATTAGTCAGCTAGCCTTCCTCTATTTGTGTGAGTGAAGTGGGTTTCTGGGAAATAAAAACACTTCAGGAATGCTTGTACATCTCAATTGTCTGTCAGTTGGGCTCATTTTTTGGTTAGCGTGCCCTCATACTGTAAGTCACATACAAAAGACTATAAATGCCTATTTATTTCAGAAACACTCAAAAATGTAACACTTTTAAGCTGCATGGCCAACTTTAACCTCATTTTGTATTCTTCTACCTTAATTCACTTTCAAGAAGTTGGTTGCTGCATTGAGAACATAATCACTGATAATAATTATGATTTGATTGTCTCAAAGGAGGTAATATGCACAATAAATGAGGAAATTATTATTCCAAATATAGTTAAGGTTAATTATAGCAGAAGAGCAAAAGGCTTTAGAATCTCCCACACATCTCTGAAAAACACACTGCCCCAAGATATGATTCTCCAGGGACAAAATGAAATGCAGAGAAAACAACATTGCAAGTGCATAAAGAGAAACAATACCAATTAGAAAAGAAATGCATGAATGGCTGACCTTTTTTAGGGAGTTTCTCTCACCTGTTTATATGTTACCTCTGAACTTTTATAAATGCTGCAAAATGTATGAGCAGCTTTTATAGAAAGTTTGCATCCAACTTTCCAGAAATTGTGTGGAATATAAAAAGCAAAAACCAAAACTGAACGCTTTTGTGTACATGTATATCAATATGTTATTTTATCTTACCTCAAATACTTTAAAATAATAAATATCTATGCATCTATCTTCAAGTCTTTATATCTATCTCATCTATTTCTATTTTATTTATCCAATCTATACATATGTAGCTGTCTGTCTACCTACCTATTCATTCATGTATCTATCTAACTTTCTATCTACCTATCCTTCTGTCTATATACCTATCTACCTATCAACCTGATCCATTCATCCATCCATCCTATGTATTTACCTATCTATTGATCTATCTATCCATTCATCCATCCATCTATCCTATGTGTTTATATGTGTTTATGTATCTACATATGTACGTATGCATGTGTCTATCTATCTCTACATATCCATTCATCCATCCACCTATTATCCTATCTATCTATCCATCCATCATCCATCTAGCTATCTAACTAGCTAGCTAAATTACATAAATGATAGCTAGCTAGGGGGTTATCATTTATCTAATTTATCTACCTTGTAAACTCACATTTAAGACTTCCCCCAAAACATAAAAATCTCTTGTAGAACAAAGTATTAAACACAAAGTAAGATTTTAATATAAATAGATTATTTCTGTTATTTTGTATAAACAACAATGAAACTAGAGTGACGTTTTATTTTTGAATACAATTTTTATCATTTTGATATAATTTACCACTATAATCAGTGTTAATATATTTGAATTTCTAATAGTCATGTATTTGTTTTTATTTTAGTTTTAAAAGCTAGTATACACTTACCATGAATCACCTGTTTAATGAGTAGTTTGATCTCACAATACCCATTTTGTTGTAGATTAAAATATTTTAATAAAATTCTAATTTGACAAATATTTTGATGTTTTTATATTTCAACATAAAAAACTGCTGGGCTATACATATCCATCATTTTTGAACTTGTGCAAAGGCTTTTTTTTAACATATTATTCAAACTATATGTGCACTTACTATAAACTGAGTAAGTGATAGCATTTGAGTTTTGTCAATATATTTTTATGGTGATAGTCTATCTCCAGAATCATGTTGCCTCTATTTGATAAAAAATCAGATTGCAAAGCCTAAGAACAATCTGAAGTGACAGCAAAGGATAAAGAGACATCAGGAAAAGAACTCTGAGCACAACTCTCTAGAGATGGAAGCCTATGTGTGGAAGACATGCAAACACATGGCAGTGTGCTTTGGGTATTCAGTTGGTACCTCCGACAATTATTTAAAGATAAATTGTTTGGTTTCCCATAGGGCTGTTGCTGTTTCTAGCTTTAAAATGTAAAGTACCCACCTTGAGTGCTTAGCTCAAAATTGTATTGGCACTGGGAAAAAATAAATCATTGCCTTTATTTTGGAGTAACACAAAAAGACTCACTAACTTCACATATAGAAACTTAGTTTGTGTACATAACAATATGAATTTTGAGAAGTATAAGCTGTCAACTAGCTATTTCTAATACAGAATAGATATTTTACAATATGGTTAAACTTTACACATGGCCTCAAAACTGAAGGACAATTTTAATTTCGTCTTCAATATACCAACATTATGTATTTAGGATTTAGTTCCTAGGTTCTGTCACAGAGAGGAAATTCCATTTTTAAGCATTATCTTGCGTTGACTTTTAAATGTAGACTTTTAAAATAAACTGTTCTTTTGAAACTACAATTAGAATAGTTAATATTCATCCACAAACCATTATTATGTGTACATTATTGTTGCTATTGTGATAATAGAGAATTTTATTTATTTTTATGCCAGCTTATATTGTGAGAACACATTTAGTCAGTTTGAGTTTTATCAATCTTGTTAATGCTTGTCCTTGGAACATCTTTCGCGTATTCAAGGTTTGTAGTTGAAAAGTTTACTGTAAAAAAAAAAATCAAAAACAAAAAAAGTATTGTTTTTACAGAATAAATTTATTGGAATGTGAAAAAAAAAAAAAGATAAGTTGTTAAGACAAGTGTCCTGAGGTATGGAGAGTAAACCTTTAAAACAATAAACATGGAAAAGGGCAAATGATATGATTCAGAGAGAGAGAAAGAAGAGGGAAAGAGAGTGAGACAAAGAAAGGGGGAGAGAAAGAGAGAAATAAAGAGAGAGAGAGAGAGAGAGAGAGAGAGAGACCTTGTTTTTGAAGCCATTTGTAACGCAATGAACCAGTCCACAGCAAGACTCAATAGACCTAAGAAAAGGCTAAGGTTATGATTTGGGGTGGGGTGGGGGAAGAGAGAGAGATCATATCTTTGGATCCATTTGTAACACAATAAACCATTCCACAACAAGACTCAATAGACAAAAGAAAAGGCAAAATGATTTAAAGGCAATTTGTAACACAATAAAGCAATCCACAGCAAGGCTATATTTAGATCCCAGGGTACAAAAATATCACCAAAATCAAATAACAGCTGAGATATCAGTGTCTCACAGTTATCAAACAACTGATACAAATTAATTAGCCCTCATAATGAGCATTTACAGATACCTTCAAATTCAAAAAGAATAAACAAATGCAAAGCATCTTTAAAATCTTGACACAATAATGTGGGTTTGATTTTTCCTCATTGTGTTTCTTTCATCTTAGAGTTTGTCTCCTTGTGGTAGCTGTTACGTCAACTTGGCAGCAAATGACAGATATGGAATTTTGGGAGTCGGCGTGGCTCACTTGTGAATCCTCTTCACTTTAACCTCCAAACTGGGAAGTCACAGTGAGGGTAAGTGCTCAGTCAATGAATCCCTGGATACACTCACTAAAGAAAGACCACATTGTGAGAGAAACATTTAAGGGCATGGGTACGTGAAATGAACTAACCTTTAGAAATAAGCCTGACAAGCTCCATCTTAGCTTTGCCCTCTCTGCCATGGCCCCCTCAAGTTCATTACTGGGTCATTTTGTACTCAGAGCCTTGAACCCTTGAGGTTTGGGTCACACTGTTCTCAGTACCTGTAACTGTTGTAACCACATCCTGCCTGGTAAGTCTACCTGCTATTGTGAAAATCCCCCCTTGGTGATTGATTGTATGAATAGTACCCCCTGCTACCCCACTTGATGATTGTATGGAAATACTCTTATTAACCAGCAACTATGGGAACCTCCTGCCTCCTGGTTACCAGCTGCCTCCTACTAACTTGCTTGTTCTGCTTCTGTAAAATTGTGCTTCAGTTACACTTCTCCTCCCCTCTCTTCTAGGTTAGGTATAAAAGGAAATCACATCCCCCTCTTTGGGGCCAAGAGATTTTAAGTGCGAGCTGACTCTTGGTCACCGGCAATAAAAGACTCTCAGTTGGAACTCAGAGTGTGGCGCTTTCCTTCTAACTCGATTGGGTATAACATAGGTAGACATACATAAAGTCAAATATGCCACCACCACCCCATAGTGCAACACTCCCTAAACACTTTTTAACACACATGGTAGCAAGAAATGTGGTGAGACCTAACTTTTTTTTTGTATGAATAAAAACAGAGTGCTTCTGCTCCTGGTCAGTTTTGGTTTGATGAAGAAGGCAGAAATTTAACAACTATGGACGATGTTAACATTGCTGCGGAATATGGAGAAGTCTGTCAGAAGTCACATGTGAACCCCCAAAATCTGAGACAGATCTCAATTAATTTAGAAAGTTTATTTTGCCAAGGTTGAGGACATGCACCCATGACACAGCCTCAAGAGGTCCTAATGACATGTGGCCAAGGTGGCCAGAGCATAGTTTGGTTTTATACATTTTATATACATTTTAGGGAGACATGAGACCTCAATCAACATATGTAAGATGGACATTGGTTTGGTCTGGAAAGGCAGAACAACTTGAACTGGGGATGGGGCTTCCAGGTCATAGGTAGATAAGAGACAAATGATTACATTCTTTTGAATTTCTGATTAGCCTCTCCAAAGGAGGTGATATGGTTTGGCTGCATCCCCACTGAAATCTCAACTTGAATTGTATCTTCCAGAATTCCCATGTGTTGTTGGAGGGACCCGGGGGGAAGTAATTGAATCATGGGGGTTAGTCTTTCCCAGCTATTCTCCTGATAGCAAATAAGTCTCATGAGATTTGAAGGGTTCATCAGGGGTTTCTGCTTTTGTTTCCTCCTCATATTTACTTGCTGCCACCATGTAAGAAGTGCTTTTTGCCTCCTGCCATGATTCTGAGTCCTCACCAGCCATGTGGGACTGTAAATCCAATTAAACCTCTTTTTCTGTTTTTATCAGCAGCATGAAAATGGACTAATACAGGAGGCAATCAGATATGTGTTTATCTCAGTGAGCAGAGGGGTAACTTTGAATAGAATGGGAAGCAGATTTGCCCTAAGGAGTTCCCAACTTGACTTTTCCCTTTAGCTTAGTGATTTTGGGGGCCCAACATATTTTCTTTTCGTACAATGTACCTCTAAAACAGCTCTACTTAATGTACCTCATGAAATCCACATTTGTAATACACAGACCACATTCAGTACTTAACAATTTTCCACACTGCTTATTTCCATTAGCATTTTCTTTAGCCTTTGATGATTTGTATTCTTCCTCTTAGTTCCTCATGATCTTCTTTACCCTGTTTTATCAAATAATTAACTCTTAGTATTGTTCAGGGTTTTTTCACACAGAACATATTTTTTCTGTAAATTGCCTCATTTGCTCCCAGGGAGTCCATGAGTATCTATCCTTATTGTAATTGTAGACTCTTGTGATTGTTTGCTTGTTTGTTTGCTTTTGGCATAGTCTTCTTTTCTGATATCTACATAAAAACTTTTTACATTGTATAAAAGGTAATTATGTCATTCATTCCTGATGGTTTCTGTAATAAATTGTCACCGAGTGGCTTAAAACAGCAGAAATACGTTAACTTACGGTCTTATAGGTCAGAAGTCTTACATGCTAGAATAAAGGCTATGGCTGGGTTGCATTTGCTCCTGGAGACTGTAGGGGAGAATCTGTTTCTTGTCCTTTTCTGGCTTCTAGATGAAACTGCCCATGTTCCTTAGCTCATACCCTACTTGATCATCTTCACAGCCATTAACATCACATCTCTCTCTGACCCTTCTGATGTGAGAAACAGGAAGTGTTCTGGACCTTTATCAACTTTTGTGATTACATTGGGCCCTCCTGGATAAAGCAGGGTATTCTCGCATGTTGAAATCAGTAGGCTTAATCCCATCTACCAAGTCCTTTTTGCCACAAAAGGTAACATATAGCCAGGTGCTGATTCTTTGGGCTTAAGCATCTTTTAAAAATTTATTTTTATTTTTCGTGAGTATATAGTAAGTGTATATATTTATGGGGTACATGAGGTGTTTTAATACACACATGTAATGCATCATAGTCACATTTAGAGAATGAGGTATCCATCCTGTCAACCATTTATCCTTTGTATTTCAAACAATTCAATTATACTCTTTTAGTTATTTTTAAGTACATAATTAGGTTATTATTGACCATGGACCCAGGCATCTAGGCATCTTTGAGAGTTCATTACTTGGCTATGTCCCCACAAAAATCTCATCTTGAATTTCCCCTTGTTGTAGGAGGGACCTGGTGTGAGGTAATTGAATAATGGGGGCAGGTCTTTCCCCTGTCATTCTTGTGATAGTGAATAAGTCTCATGAGATCTGATGGTTTTATGAGGGAGAGTTTACCTGCACAAACTTTCTTTTTGCCTGCCACCATCCATGTAAGATGTAACGTGCTCCTCCTTGCCTTCTACCATGATTGTGATGTCTCCCGTAATGAAATTTTTATGTTATATTATACAGTAGTTTCCCCTTATTTGTGATTTCACCTTCTGCTGCTTCAGTTACTCATTGTAAAGTCTGTAAGATATGAAAAGAAAGGGAGCAGCAGTGAATGCATGCTCACATAACTTTTATTAAAGCATATTGTTATAATTGTTCTATCATAAGTACATATGTATAAGAAAAAACTATCTATCTATAGTTATCTATCTATCATTACTATCTGAGATTTCAGCCATCCACTGGGGGTGGGGGTGTTCTTACTACATATCCCCTGTGGATAACAGAGAGCTGCTGTATTAGTATAACAAACACTACTAATGTCAAGTGAAAAATAAATATTGCCTCTAAGATTCTGATGAGGTGGTAAAAATGCAAATGAGATCATTGCTCTTCTTGCTGAAAATAAAGCAATGGATTCTCATTTATTTTATGATAAAGCAGAAAGCTGAGCCACGGCCCTTAAGTTTCTACACAGTCTAGTTCCTCTTTTACCACTTAACTCATCACTTTACATTGTCTCTGCAGCTCACAACTTCAGCCACACTCATTGCCCTTCTCATGCTAGAACCTGCCTAGCTCAGCCATTCCTCTGAGCTCATGTGCTGGTTGTGCACGTTTTCAAACACTCGTTTTTCCACCTTCAAAGAGTTATGTCCCTCTCATCATGCAAGACTCAACATAAATCATTTCCCATCACCCTACCCTATCATAATTAGACCTCATTCCATTCCTCTGACATCTTCTCCTCTATTTGCTTTGTAATATTGTCACATCCTGAAGTCACCTGCTTATGTATTTGCTTCTATTTGTGCATATTTTACACTCAACACCCAAAGGAATGCAACTCATGGGAGCACAAACATTGCCTATCAGGACTACACATGTACATAAAGAAGGGAATAATAGACACCAGGGCCTACTTGAGGGTGGAGGCTGGGAGGAGGGAGGGGACTGAAAAACTACCTTTCAGGTACTATGTTAATTACATGGATGATGAAATAATTTGTATACCAAACACCCGTGATACATAATTTACCTATGTATCAAACCTGCATATGTACCCCTGAACCTAAAATTAAAAAAAAAAGATTTGATAGCCAAACTATATCATGGTGGTTACACAATTATGTACATATTTTTTCCAGCTGGGGGTTGGCTGGTGGATGGTTTCAGGATGATTCAAGCACATTACATTTATTGTGTACTTTATTTCTATTATTGTTACACTGTAATATATAAAGAAATGATTATACAATTCCCCATCATGTAGAATCATTGGGAGCACCAGTCTTGCTTTCTGCAACTAGATGATCCCATCTAGGGGTAATGGAAGACAGTGACAGACCATCAGACATTAGATTCTCATAAGAAGTGTGCAACACAGATGCCTCACATGTGCAGTTCACAATAGGGCTCAAGATCCTATGGGAATCAAACGTTGCCACTGATCTGACAGGAGGCAGAGCTCAGGCAGTGATGCAACTGATGGGGAGTGGTTGTCAATACAGATGAAACCTCACTGGCTTGCTCACCCACTGCTCACCTCCCGCTGTCAGGACTGGTCGTTGGCCTGGGGTGAGCCCCTGAACAACAGCATTTGCTCCATATTTAGCAGTCAAGACTGGGCATTTTATTGTAGAATTATTTTTTCACACATACACACACACACACATATGCATTTTACATATATAAATGTATGCGTATACACATTGTATATGACTTTATATACATATGCATATATATTTGTGTGTATATATGGCTACATACTTATTTATACTTAATATGGACAGACGCATTGCTGTTTGTGAAAGGATTACAATTTACTATTGTACTTATTTTATTTGGTGCTTAAATATCCCAGAAATTGGATGTTCTCCATTCTGGCTCCTATGTTTTTCTGACATGCCCTTGTAATATTGTTGAGCACTTTCTCACATTGTGACATATTTGAAGATATTTCAGGCTCTTTTCATATCTACCCAGCCACAAAACTGGAGTTGGTCATATCTATAATGAGGCCAGGTAAGAGACAAACAATCTGCATGCTAGGGTGTGCTCATTGCTAATGGATGTCTTTGCTTTTCTTGGATATTTCAGTGAAGTGATCTAGGAATTATATGTATTTATGCACAAACATATACATGCTTGGGTTTATATACACACATTTACAGATATAAATATGCACATGTACTGGTAAATACGCTTATCTTTGCATATTTTAGAAATAATCAAGTCACACTCATACCTTCAATTTCAAGCCTTTCTTATAAAGATCTTATTTATAGATTTGTATATTATATATATTTGCATATTTTAGAAATAATCAATTCACACTCATACCTTCAATTCAAAGCCTTTCCTATAAAGATCTCATTTATATGTTATTTTATTTGGATATCTTTTTTTATTGTGAGAATCCTAACTTCCAACATCAGCAAGTGTTAATTCTTTTTAACCTTGATTATCATAATTATTAAAAGTGCACTGTTTATCACCCCTGTATGTGTGTGTACACACACATACAATGGTAGCATTCAAAAGCAATGTGACCATTACATTTTTACAATAAATAATTATATTCAAAAGTAATGAGTTTATCACTTTGGAATATGCTGCTCAATACAAAAGTGAAGATTTTTTCAGTACTTTAAGTGCAGAGGGAGTGAGTCTACTAATAAGACATATGTCATGTAAAAATAGCACTAGAAGATAAGAACATATTTAGCCTCTAATAAGTACAAGATTTGCAAATGTTTTATGAAACATTATTGAAACAACATTTATGAAACAATATTGCCAACTGCATGGTGTTCAGCAAAATCCACAGTATAGTCCCCATTAATCTAATAAATACATGATAGGAGTAAATACATATACATGTACATTATAGAAAGCTTGTTTTATAGCATCCAATAAACTTTTGGCAAAAGAAAATAAGAAAAAGGTCCTCTTTTCGGTTATAATTTCTCATTAAAACAGAACATGGCATATTATCTACAGTATGTGTTTCTTTTACTGAAAGTTGTATTACTCTTTTGGTTGGAGTACACTTGTGACTTTTGACCACTTTTTGTCTGAAATAATATAAAACTGAGCTTTGCAACTCTTGAGAATAGCGAAAAATATAAAAGCAGAAAGGGCAGTGATTTGTAGATTAGTGTTATTTTTCTGCATGTTTACTACTGAGCTTCAAAATAGAATTGTAAGATGGATAAATAGGCAAGGTATGGGATTCTGCCATGTGTTTGTCCATGGGATCACATAATGGGTCACCACTCTAGGTATTTAATTTTCTACAGATAATCTTTTTGTTTTGTTCTTCTACAGTGTTCCCCCCAGAACAATTGCTTCTTTGAAAACCGGCATGAAAAAGGCAGCGTTATTAAATGAAAGTTATCATCGCTCCTTCTGTGTAATTCTGCTATCAGTCTGAATTCAGAATATCTTCTCATGGGCCAGAAGTTTTTCAGCTCTCACAGAAATAGGAATGAGACTGGGAAAAATGCCAAGTTCTAGCTGTGGTCTAGGTTGTCTTGATTAAAGGAGCTCTGTCTACAGAAGAGTCTGAACTCATCGTTTGCTGAATATTCTGGAATATTATTTGACATTCCAGAGCAATACATCATGAACAAGAGGTGTCATTCTCTGAGAGAGAACAAGAAGGGTGAAAATGTTCATGATGGTAAAAAACCCATAGGCGTCCCAACCTCAGCCACAAGCAAGTTTGCTGAAAAACCACTGCTTTGCAAGAGTGGCCATTCAAAATTGAGAAAAACTAAGTGTTCTCTGAAAAATGGCCAGTTCATTTTCCCAGAGGGAAATAATAAATCTTCTATTTAACAGTTCTGGATTTTCTCTGACTTGCTGTACTGGCTGCCACCCTATCCTATTCCCATTTGATTATATTTTGCATATCAATGCAGCTCTGGGTCAGGTATTATAACTGTTTTTAATTTAGCTTAGCCATCACCTTTTGCAAGTATCCCTTACTCTGAAGTGTGATCATTCAATTGTAAATATATGAAAAAATATTTCAAACATAGGAGATATTCAGAAACATTAAAGAATCTTTCTTAATGCTGGTAAAGATATAGTAAAGAGAAACTCTCCTACAGTGTTGATGGGAATGTAAATTTGTACAACCACTATGAAAACCAGTATGGAAGTTCCTCAAAAAACTCAAAACAGAACTTCTATATGATCTGGCAATTTCACTATTGGATATCTATCCAACGGAAAGGAAGTCAGTACATCAAAGAGATATCTGCACTCCCATATTTATTGCAGCACTATTACACAATAGCCAAGATTTGGAAGTAATCTAAGTGAGTATAAATGGATGAATGAATGAAGAAAAGGTGGTATATACACAAGAGAATGTTATTCAGCATAAAAAAGAATGCAGTGGTGTCATTTACAACAACATGGATGGAACTGGAGGACATTATGTTAAGTGAAACAACCAGCCACAGAAAGACAACTTTCACGTGTTCTCATTCATAAGTAAATGTGAAAAATGTTAAATCTCGAACCCATAGAGGTAGAGAGTAGAATGGCAGTTACCAGAGGCTGAAAAGGGTAGTGGGGAGGGGAGTAAAGTGTTGATGATTAATGTGTACAAAAATACAGTCAGATAGAATGAATATGATCTCCTGTTCAGTAGTACAATAGGGTAACTATAGTTAACAATAATGTATTTTTTATTTAAAAATAACTAAAGTCATGGAATTGAAATGTTTCTAACATAAAGAAATGATGTATACTTGAGGTGATGGGCATTTCAATTAGCCTGATCTGATCATTACACATTTTCTGCCTGTATCAAAACAGCAGTTGTACCTCATAAACATATACTACTATCATATACCAATAATAATTTAAAAATTTAAAGTTACTCCACATAAAATTACTTCAAATTTTAAAAAGTGACTCCAAAGACAGCAAATCAAGCTAATGCATGAACATTAAATCCATACTCAACATTTCACCAACACTGTAACAAGGGTAAGTGGTTGATATACATAATTTGAATGTTCTACACATGGAAAATAGAGAAATGATAACACTAATAAAAAGTAGAAGTGGATTGGGAGAGACTGCCAGGTAGAAGTTGAAATGGATTTCTCTCCCTCTTTTCATGAAGAAAGTAAGCAGGTATTTTAAAGATGATACATTAATGTAAAGACTTATGGATATTCTTAAAGAGTTTAGAAGAATCACTAGAAAAATTGGAAATAAAATAAAATGAGACAGGAATAATTATGGGAAGTTTGCATGATCATTTTTCTCCTTAATATCTGATTTTTTTGAGACTAGGAATCAATAATCCATGTTTAGTATTCATAATCAGTGAATAATTTTGAATGCATGATTATTAAATTTAACATTTATATAACATATTATATAATGTCCATTTTTAAGGAAAGTAACCCACACAGAAATAGACCCTTTATTTATAATTGTCAGATGGAAAAAAGAAATGTGGCAAAATGAAAGCCACTTTTCTTGTGGTGGATGGCTGTCCATGTTGGATAAGGAGTTATTTTTTCCACCCTTCTGTGATTCCTTAACTGCAGGGTTCTCCAAGTTAAATCTCCCACCAAATAAGAGTGGGGATGAGCATTTCTGAGTGGTGAACAATTTTAATGCCACTCAGAAGATGAATGTTGAGTGATGAATTGAAGGAGAAATGGATAGAAGTTAAATGTTTGAAGTTTACTCTTTCATAGCTCCGAATGCAAAAAGAAAAAGTGGAATCCCAAGAAATGGTAAAAGCACAACATAATAATATTAAAAAGATAATAATCATAAAGACATTGAAAATAATCAGATAAAAAGAAATAATCAACAGAATAAACAGAAAACCCACAGAACGGGAGAAAATATTTGCAAACTGTGCATTCGACAAAGGACTAGTATCCAGAATCTACAAGGAACTCAAATCACCAAGAAATAAAAGCAAATAATTCCATTAAAAACTGGGCCAAGGATATGAATAGACATTTCTCAAAAGAAGATATACAAACAGCTAATAAATATATGAAAAATGCTCAACATCACTATTAATCAGGAAAATACAAATTAAAGCAACAATGAGATACCACCTTACTCCTGTAAGAATGGCCATTATTAAAAAATCAGAAAAACAAGAGATGTTGGCATGGATGTTGGGAAAAGGAAACAGTTATGCACTGCTGCTGGGAATGTAAATTAGTACAACCTCTAGGCAAAATAGTATGGAGATTTCTTAAAGAGCTAACAGGAGATCTAGCATTCAACCCAGCAATCCCACTAGTATCTACCCAAAGAAAAAGAAGTTATGTGAAAAAGACACTTGCATATGTATGTTTGCACCAGCACAATTTACAAAAGCAAAAATGTGGAGCTAACTCATCAGCTAATGAGTAGATAAAGAAAATGTGGTGTATATATATACCATAGACTACTACCCAGCCATAGTAAAGAATAGAAAGAATGTCTTTTGCAGTAACTTAGATGAAGCTGGAGGCCACTATTCTAAGTTCTCACTTATAAGTGGGAGCTAAGCTATAAGGATGCAAAGATAGACAGAGTGATATAATGGACTGTATAGACTCAGAAGGGAGGAGGGTAGGCATAAAAAAGCTACACATTTGGAACAATGTACACTACACAGGTGATGGGTACACTGAAGAATCAGAATTCATCCCTATATAAAACATCCATGTGACAAAACCTTGCACCTCAAATGCTGAATAAAATAAAAAATAATTTTAAATAGCTGAACTGGCTCAATGTGGAAGGGAAGTTGGTGGTGGATGAAGACAGCACTCTGTTATCAGTAATGTGGTTTCTAATCAACTGGAAAAACCAAACCTAAGCTAGAAAAGCTTTTGTTTGGAGAAAAAGAGGGCAATTGAAAATGTAAAAGATACTATTCAAGAAATTTATCATTTATATGCATTCTAAACGAAATATTCATGAAAGGGGCATCATTTGTGCTTCTGTTGTTGCAGATGATGTGGAAACACTGATAACTGTAGAGATGAAAAATTCAATTGTAACAGCATAATTGGCTCTGCAGTTTAAAATAGCAATAATTGTAGAGCTGTACAGATATTATCATTGATTTTTAAGTTTTATAGTCACACCCATCACTGAAAATGTGATCATTGTTGTAGAACTGAATAAAACATTTGTCTCAAGAACAGAAAAATATGAATAAATTGATGAGAATTAAAATGCACAAGTGGCAACAGAAACCAGGAGGAAAGTAACAGTGTTAGGAAAAGGAATATACAAGAAAGCAGGAAGGAATTTAGCTTCATATTATATAACTTAATTCATTGATGAATGAAACACTTAAATACAGAACTCAGACAAAATGACTTCCAAGGGAAACAAAAATCACTCAAATACCAAAAAGAGGTATATGAAGTGTTATTATATAATTATCATAGAATAGGTCAATAGGAGTCTTAAACATGCTTAAGTGTAAATGTCTGCTCCCTTAAATTTTACATAATATAACATAGCCTTTCAGTGATAATTAAGCTGTTTAGAAAGTGTATAAAGAAGGAAAACTTTTAAAGCATTAGTTTTTCTGTTTGATATAACCAAATGTTAACACCTGTAGATTAAAATTATTTATGATTAATTGGTGCAATATTTCTACATCCATAACAAGCAGATGTGAGCTCAGAATGTAAATAGTATTTTGTTCATGACCTAATGGGACTAATTCCAATAATACAAGAATGTTTTCACATTGGAAATTCGTGAAATACGTGTACATGAGCATTTGTGAATATAAGTGTAATTATAAATTTTTTTCTGGCTAGTAAAATTCAACAGGAGAGGGAAAGGGGGGGTCTTGGATATAGGTGAAATGGTGACTTAGAGGATGGCAAGAATATCTAAGTTGCATAAGGGAGGACTCATTCCAAGCAGGTCCTGGTTGAAAAGCAGAAATTAAGAGTTTCAAGAAGGTAGTGGGATCATCGATGAGGGATACAGGAACAGATGGTTTCAGGTGTGAACATGATGGGGATGTGCATCACATTTGTATGAAGATACTTGTGCTTCCTACAAAGATGGAGGCCATTGAGCAGAATCTAGGATGCAGAATGACAATTCCACAGGGCTCTTGCTTTTTGTTCTGCCTCCTATGGCTACATTACACATCTGCATGGAAGGTGCAAATGGGAAGGCTGTGCTGTTTCAATAAATGAGTGACATGAGTCATGCAAGAATGTCTCCATTTCCATATCAGGTCATTAAGATCCTCACCTGAATTTAGTTTGGTTATTTCAACAGAGAATAAAACTGCATATTACTTTGTTCTTTTAAAAATGTTATCTCCACTTGTTTATACAAGAACAGGAATTACTTGTCCATAAGTAGTGGCAAAAAGAGTACCTGAGCAGTGCACATCCATGACCAATCCACATTTATGCATTTATGCTTATTGTGGCATGTGCATTTTCTTTTCTTTCATTTTTCAAGACAGGGTCTGCTTTTCTACAGGTGCATGCTGCCATGACTGGCTAATTTTTAAAAATTATTTTAGTAGAGATGATGAGATTTTGCTATGTTGCCCAGCCTGGTCTTGAACTTCAGAAATCCAGAATTCCCATTTGGAAAAAAATGGGGCAGTGAGATCTTTGCAGCCCATACTGTCTGAGTTATTATTGTAGAGTTCCTCCTTCTAGGAATCAAGCCATTTCTCAGCCTATGGGCTCTAGATTAGAAAATTGTTTCATTTATTTATCATTTGTTTTTGAAACAGGGTCTCCCTTTGTCACCCAGGCTGCAGTGCAGGGGTGAAATCACGGCTCATTGCAGCTTCCAACTCCCAGGCTCAAACAATCCTCCTACCTTAGCTTCCTGAGTAGATGGTGCAACAGGTACACACCACCATGCATGGATTTTTTAAAAACAATTTAGACAGATGGAGTCTTGCCATATTGCCCAGGCTGGTCTTGAACTTCTGGGATCAAGTGATCCTCCTCCCTTGGCCTCCCAAAGTGCTGCGTTTTTAGGTGTGAGCCATTGTGCTTAGCTGGTATACACATTTTCAAATCTCATGGAACTGTATTCTCAAAATACATTCATTCCATTACATAAAATAAAGTTTATTTCAAAAAAGAGAATTTTCTGAGAGAGCGTTTCTCCTTCTGGATACTATTGACATTTGGGGCTGGAGAATTCTTTGTGGTGGGGGCTGTCCTATGCATTGTTAAGATGTTTAGCAGCACCTCCAGCCTCTGCCCGCTGGGGAACATCCCTGGCTCTATTCCCTCTTCCACACTGAGCCATGACAAAAACAATGTCTGTAGACTTTATCCAATGTTCCCTGGTAGACAAGATTTCCACCAGTTGGAAACCACTTATCTCATGCTACAATATTTGGTTCACTTAAATGACAAAATAAATAAAAGACGCTGAAATCAGCACACAACCCAGAAATGGTCACAGGTAAATAGGAATTTTAGTGCATGATGAAGGTGATGCATTTAATGAGTGTTAGAAACATTAGTCTTGCAGGTTTGTTGAATAAATGCAAACTTTGGAAAAAACGAATGTGGGTCTCTATTTTATGCCAAACGTCAAAATTCCAGAGATATTATAGAGTTAAATTGCTTGATACAACTAGAAAAAGAACATAGAGGTGGGTATGATCTTAAAGCAGAGAAAATCCTTCTAAGTAATTTCAGAGATAGAACATCAAAGGGGGAAGTGATTTTTGTTACTTAAACTCAGTAAGTCCTCATAGCACATTTTTTCCACGTCTTCAAATAGAATGGTTGCATCTCAGAGCACATATCCCCTCTCCATCCAGCACTGAAGCCCAGAATGAAATGTGACCATGAAACTTTGCATTACTAATACTGGAATCAGCCAATTAACAATTTTTTTCCTATTTGGAAGCCTGAATTGTATTGAATTATATACTATAAATTAAATTGATATATTTATTATTCTCAATCCCTCTGTGTGATATGAATAGAAAAAAAATATAGTGCAAGGTTTATGGTTTAACTAATCATTTTAAAAGGAGAATAATACAATTTTCTTGCAGGAAAATGCAGCTATAAGCCTTAAGCGCATATAAAAAATATGCCCTTCTCATATTTAAATTAAGAGAAATATGACTATTTTAACATTACACAATGACATATAAAGACTATAAAGATTTTTGTTGCCAACAGAGAGAATATGTCACTAAAATTGTGTAAAATCAGAAAAGGTAGAATTATTAATGACAATATAAAACAAAAACAGAAGTCAGAATCACAGAAAAATATTTTAAAATTGGTTAAAAATATTACACGATGAATAACTGCAAGTTTTTGTTCTATGTATAGAAGCAACATATTCTAAAATACAGTGATTTAATGAAGATTAGTGATAAACATTTGACATATCTCTCATTTGAAAATATGTCAAAATTATGAATAGTTTAGCCATGATTATAGATGGAGTGCTGATACTAGAAAACCACATGGCTATTATCAGCCAAGAATGACTTAATTTTTCTTTTCTTAGTGAAGTATATTTGGTTAGTTGCTTATGCAAATCTAAATGCCCATTTTTTTCTAGCTAACAGAAATCCTAAAACTGTGACAGCAATGTGAAACAAATCAATTGATTAATTTATATAGATCCAATGCAATGTTGATAATTCTCTTCTTGCTTATCCAACTTCTCTTGGACCATGTGACCTGTATAGCCAGTAACGTACATGGTGAATCCACGGGGGCAGGGAGTGGTGTGGCCATCTATCTTCCATCTCTCTGTCTAATGTGTAGACAGGAAGCAGAAAAACATTCTCATGGAGCCTCTTACCTCCTGCCAGGACCAACAGAATTTCTTTGCTTGACTAAACTGTGGTCATGCTCCTGAACCTTGTCTTAGGTCCCCTGTGCACTTCATTGTAAAATCCAGTTTTAGCAAGAACTCTGCTAAGCCAGTTTAGCAAGAACTCTTCACTCTCCTATCTGTTCAGGCTTCTCAGTCCCCTCCCTCCTCCAGGTGATGTCTGATTTCACTGGCCTGACTTCAGCTAAAATCCTATTAGGTCGATTTAGCCAGAATCCCTCTCACCCTTGGTGTATTCTTTTAGTCATTTTCCATCCACAGACTCCCACCCTGCTCCCTGGCTATAAATCCCCACTTGTCCATGCTGTGTTGAGAGTTGAGCCCAATTTCTCTCCTCCACTGCAAGACCCCATTGCCATAGTCCCTGTATCTATCCCAATAGCCCAGAATAATGTCTATTTTACCATGCTTTAACAGACATCATTCATATTTCTTTTATTTAACATGTCATAGCATTTTCAGGCTTCTGGTTAGCTGAGAAAATTAGCACTCTGTATGTTTAATCCATCTAGAGTTAAATGATAGTTGTTGTTTTAGGCTGAGATTTATCTTCTCCAAAATTCACACGTTGAAACATTAATCCCCAGGACCTCAGAGTGTGACTGTGTTTGGAGATGGGGCCTCTAGACAGGTGATTAACATAAAGTGAGGTTGTTACTGTGGACCCTAAGCCAATAGGATTGGGGTCCTTATAAGAAGAAGAGATGAGTGGTGGCACATGCCTGTAGTCACAGCTACTCAGGAGGCTGAGGCAGGAAAATTGCTTGAACCCGGGAGGTGAAGGTTGCAGTGAGCAAAGATCGTGGCACGGCACTCCAGCCTGGCACCTGGTGACAGAGCAAGACTCTGTCTCAAAAAAAAAAAAAGAAAAGAAAAGAGATGACGACACAGGCACACACAGAGGAACCACCATGTAAGGACACAGGGAGAAGGTGGCCTCTACAACCCAAGGAGAGAGACCTCAAGAGGAACCAGCCCTGCCCACACCTAGATCTCAAACTTCCAGCCTCCAGAACTGTGGGACAATAAATGTCTGTTGTTTATAAGCCACCCAGTCTATGGCATTCTGTTATAGCAGCCTAAAATGGACTGAGGGCACAGACATGCACAGAGGGATGACCTTGTGAGGACACAGAGAAAAGACAGCATCTACAAGCCAAGGAGAGAGGCCTTGGGAGGAACCAGTCCTGCCCACACCTTGATCTCGAACTTCCAGCCCATAGGACTATGAGAAAAAAAACTCCATTGTTTAAGCAGCCCACTCTATGACACCTTCACATAGCAGCCCTAAAAATTAATATATTAAATAGTTACCTCCAGCCTAAGGAATGTGGCAGCATTGATATATTAATATATAGTTTTGATTATGAGACTTAACCACAGATTATTTCCTGGAGCCAGATATAGACATGGTACATTCTGACATTGGCCCGGGCTATAATGCCAGTGACCACGAGTAGACAATAGCCATGACTGACAACCCCAACGCATTTAAGATTATGGTCGCGGTTTCTGGGAAGGAGCCCAGGTGGCTACTGTATAAAGACCCTACTGGATTTGTCAAGCACCAATTGCAAACTCAGTGATCATGCCAGCCGTGAGACTCATATTGTTACCTTATCGTCAGAGTGAATTTACAATTATGAGAAATGTGAGCTCACACAAAGTTTTAAAATATTTACTGCATTATAACTCAGAATATGATCATACTGTTTAAAGATTAGGGCACACTGCGGTTTTCAAAAATGGATGCCTACTACAAATCCATCCAATCAACACATACTCATTTAGTAAACACTTTTGGCTAGAGCCTGTGCTACCAAGACTACAACAATATCTAGATGACTTTGCTGTCCTCCCAAAGCGTAAAGTTGAGCAATAGAGAGGAACAGCACCTATAAGCATATGAAAAGTATAACAAAATGTTGATAGATATCAGCTGTTCTGATTTCTCTGTCCCATCTAAGTTGCAGAGGAAATATTGAGCTTCTTTATTTTTCCAGGTCGGCTGACACCATGACTCAGAGAGCCCATCTCAACAAGATGATGAAGCAAACTCAATTCTTCTCCTTCTTCCACGGATATGCCACGTGGGTGAGGTTGTTCCTGCACTGTATGTTTTTGAAACTGCTGGTCTTACAGGCATTAGTAATTAATCTGATTTTGTGCTTTGTACAGAACAGAATCAATTTGCCAGAGGAGAATCATGCAGCTCTTTCAGGTTAAGGAATGATAGCACAAGTACCTTGCTTGCAAATCCAATAGACTACACCTCGGATTGCTCTTCTGTGCTCGGCAAAACTTTTTTAAGTTCAAGTAAATTCCCTTTTTCACAATTAGTGCATCCCAGGATTATCACCCTCTGCTTGACACCCAGTATAATTCTCTGGAATTAGTTGCTCATTTTGGAAACACAAAAATTAGAAAGATAATGGATTTCTTGAATTATTATTATTTTTTTCAAGGAGTGCTTGAAAATTTCTGAGCCTAGGAATCTTAGTGCATAAAATTTCTTTAAGTAAGGGGATAGAAACAATATATCACCACTCCAAAGGAAATAAAAAGTGGGGTCTCTTGAAAATGAAACAAGGCTAACAAAGGTATTGGAAGAGTACATATAAAATGTCCACTACAATGAGGGAACATATGAGAACTGGCGGATGATTGATGTTAGTTGAAGGTGGGAGAAAAATGACTTCTTGCAGAAGGTAAAGCTGTATGCACTTGCAAGGAGTAATAAAAAAACATGCATGAAATTTAATAAAAAGGAAGTTACTGGGAGAGTAGCTGGAGTAGAAAGAAAATGGATTATGAAAATAAAAGGCAATAAAACAATAATATATGAAAGATGGGACTTCCATTGATTAAAGGTGATGATAACCAGCCATAAACTGAGGACTGTGATCAATTCAACTGAAGGCTAGGAGTTTCAAAGTAAAATAATGTTTTATCTGTGGTCCATATATATCTATCTATCTCTCATTTAGCAATATATTTATCTATCATCTATCTATATCTAGTATCTATCATCTGTCTAATCTATCAGTCTATATCTATCATCTATCATCCATCTTCTATTTATCTAGATTGATGGATGGATGGATGGATGGATGATGGATAAATGGATCAAAAATCAGGCAAATAAATGATAGATATATATGTATTGATATTGAGGGTGGTCAGCTCTTTTTATCTGAATACTTTAGTAAAAAGAATTTTACAAGAAGTTTTAAATTTGGTATATGACTCTTAAGTATACCCAGTGTAATGATAAGTTAATATAAATTGCTAACATTTACCTGTTGGTCACTCTACATAGGAGCTCAACTATATGAGTAGGAATATAAGTATAAATTAATGTAATATGTAATACATATTAGATACATTAGCTTCTATCTATCTTTGTTCTAGCTGTCTTTTGCCTATGTATTCATTATCAATCTGTATCTGTTTATTATCTGTATTATCCAGCTATTGTTTTTCTATTTATCTTCTATTCATGTAGATTGATAGATGGACAGATGGATGAATAGACGGATGGGTGAATAGACGGATGAAAAGACAGAGAGATAGGTGACAAAGATAAATATACCCAATTAATATTGTTAATGTTCACAAACTAAGGGAGATGATAAGAAAAACGTAGAGTTGCCATACAGTGTTAACCTCAAGCTATTGATAAAATTGTCCACTTTGCCTAACCCACTCAACGTCAAGAGGTGGGGAGTGATGGATGTTTTAAAATGGGGGATGTTGAACCCAGTTTCCCAGTGGTGGTGCGGAGGTGCAGGGGATGACTGACTCTCACTCAACATCTATTTCAAACCCTTTCGATGTATCCCTCTGTATTGCTGAGCCCAGAAAAACAAAAAATGTTCATTCTTCATTTCCTGTGTAGATAAAGATTATGTATGCAATTTAGACCTTTTTTTCCTTTCTTTGTAAACTTTTTCGATGACATAAAGCATGCATTCTGAAAAAGGTCTTACAAAAATTAAACAGCTTTCCAAAAAAGGCAAGACCTATAGAACAACCATCCTGTCAAGAAACAGAACATCATCAGGACCTTGAAGTACCCCCAGAGTTCGCTCCCTTTCCCCTTGGAGACAGCTTTAGCTTATATTTTACTACAATTGCTTCCTTGGTTTTTTTTTCTAAACGTGTATGCATAAGAGTGAAAATTTGGGAATTTCACATTAATGAGCTTATTGCTTACCTGTTGTTTTGTCTCTGGCTTCTTTCACTGACTATCACATTTTGAGATCCAGTCAGGTGTTGTAAGTACCTTGTAGTGGATTTACTTTCCCTGGTGTCTAGTATTTTATTCTATGAATATACCACAGTGTATTGATTCATTCCATTGTTGGCAGATATGGTAATTGATTTCATTGGCAGCTTCTTTAAGCCATGCAGCTGTGAGCATTTTTCATCATATTACTTAGTTCACAAAGAATATAATTATGAGTAAAATTCCTGGGGCTTCATGTGATTTAGGCTTTGCTGACTGGATTAGGCACCCAAAATTCTGAAGGTGGAAGATAAACTGCCTCTGCTCTTTCTCATTGCAAAACTCAATCACAACCCAGTGTTTGTCGTTTTATTTTTCCGTGCCTCATCATTCCATAGGACAGTTCTTAGCTTTGTGGGCATTACAGGGGATAGTGCCAAGCATTCACTTCTGTTTGTTCAGATGTTGCAGGAGAGTACAGCGTGGAAGACAAGCCATGCAGTCATGAGCCATGGGACTCAGAGAATTGGATTAGGGTATTTAGTTGGACTCATATGACTCTAAGTTCACTGAACTTCCAAATGTAACCAATCCTCAATTGACCCCGAAATGCTCTCTCTCTCCATGTGAGGAGCTAATTTTTGCTTGCTTGCAAATTCTGCATGATATCACTTGAGGTGTTTGTCTCGCAAAGGAAGTTACTTATTATAATACCATCAGTAAAGGCCTTCCCTTCCTCCAGATATTAAAATCAGATTCCATCTTGCCCCAGGAGGACAAGTAGAAAGTCTCATCTAGAAAGAAACAAGATGCATGCTAAAGAAATAAGATTTTGCCAAGTTATATTGTTAGAAATGTAAGTAATCTATATGAAGATGGATGCTAAGGATGTTAGACATGGAAATAAACAGAACTATGAATCAAGCCAAATATACTTATTTGGGTGGACTTGAAAATTTGTAATTAAAAGTGATGGCTCCATGCCTAGGGGAAAATATGCAGTATTTGTTTTTTGTATCTGGCTTATTTTACTTTGCACAATGTCTTCCAGGTTCATCTTTGTTGTTGCAAATGACAGCATTTCTCCTTTTTAATGAGTGAATAGTATATTCTTGTGTGTGTGTGTGTGTGTATGTAATATTTTCTTTATGCATTCATCTGTTGATTGTCACTTACAGAAGTTGAGAGATACTTCTACTCCAATGAGCTCCTCAAATGTAGTTGGGATAATGGAACTCCTGAGTGGCCAGTGCCAGTGGAAAGTGCTTACTCACCAGAGACAACATGACCATGAATATTATAATAGGAAGTATGACTTTAAATTGACTTCATAACGGCCCAACTACATACAGCCTTCACATTGTATGATGCATCAAGAGGGGTCTATGATGGAATAAAATAGAAAACCCAAGAGGACTTTACTTGATCTACTTGAAAACAGCAACAAGAAAACTCCAGGTCTCATCAACAGCATCCTGTCTTGAGTAAACACAATGAACGGTTCGTCAATTAGTCACCACACCTTGATTGGTTTAATCTTAGAGACACTTCAGTACTGTTGAAGAGGCTTTCTTGTTAAAGAACCCACTGACACTATGAAGTGTGGATGACAAATCTCATTGTTCAAAAAGTCTTACATTTTTGATATTCATTTCTGATTATTCACAGAGCTGCCATTCATTTCATTTCACTGTTGTACAGTGTTTCTTTATATAAATTTCCACAATATATTTATTCATCTACCGCTGGTGGGTGTTTATGTTACTGGCAGATTTTAAGAGGCTGGATGCCATATATACATGCACCTCTTACATCTGTCTTGGTTTGCATATGTCACATGTTAAAGGAGAGCAGTTGTCTGAGCTATTGTCCACTGACCTTAATTTCAGCTCTAACCTCTTGCTCATGTTGCCATAGCCTACTGCTATATATGAACCATATGATTGGTCCAGACCAATCCTAAGGCTGCAGGAAGTCTCAGAACAATAGAATACAATGCCTGCTGCTGAAATGGTTTGGCACATGTGAACTGGTATCCTGAGCAATGTCATTCATGGGAGATAATGGACACCCACATATTCCTGAGCAGTGTCATTCATGGGAGGTCACTTAAGATCAGAGTTACCTTTCACCACATGCTGTGTGTTATTGCAAATTTTGTGTGTCTGTAACTTATAGAGGACAGGTTCATAAATGGCTGGGCTAGACTGGAACATTCTATAACATTTGGACCATAATTACAACGTTGCCTAGGAAACTTCACCCTATAGAACAGCAAGGCATATGAACCAAATGTGTGGGTATGACACCTTTATGCCCTACCCTCTCTTGCATGGAAACCTTAACTTGTCAGTAACATGGGTTGCTCCATCTCTGCTCTGTGGCCTTTTGAACTCAATAATACCTGCAAGCCATAAAGCAAGAGCCTCATCTGTCCTGGTATTCTACCTCTGTTTTTTGTCAATACTATTAGCTCATGAATACTTCAGAATGCCAATAATAGCTTACTTAATCCTAGAGGCTGTCTTTTGCTTAATATTTTTCTACATTCTTTACAATTTGAAAAGAGAAGTTGGCTTCTACATGTACCCTCTTCTGCACAGCACAACAGCTGTGCGTATTACTCACCAAATATTTTGAATAGACTTTACTTTCATTTTCAATAATTATTTTATTTTATGGAGACAGGGTCTCACTCTGTCATCCAGGCTGGAGTGCAATGGCAAAATCTTGGCTCACTGCAGCCTCCATCTCCTGGGCTCACGTGATCCTCCCACCTCAGCCTCCTGAGCAGCTGGGACCACAGGTGCACACTACCAACTATTAGCACGCCTGGCTAATAGTTTTGCATTTTTGTAGAGATGGAATTTTACTGTGTTGCCCAGGCTGGTCTCAAGCTCCTGGGCTCAAGGGACCCTCCCATCTCGGCTTCCTAAAGTGCTGGGACCATAGGTGTGAACCACCACACCAAGCCAACTTTATTTTAGAGCGGTTTTAGATTCCTAGCAAAATTGAGCAGAAAAATAAACCTACATTGACACGTCATTATCACCCAAAGTCCATAGTTTGCATTAGAGTTAACTCTTGGTTTTGTATATTCTATGGGTTTGGACAAATGTACAATGAGATGTATCGATCATTATTGTGTCATACAGAGTAATACCATTGAGAGATATTTATACAGCATAATAATCACTCACTGAATATTTAACTAATGAATGAAAAATGGGTGGATATTTAGATGAACTTAAAGCTGTGCAAATTACAGCTTCTAATAGTGAGAAAAATGAACTCCACGTCTAAATACTGTGAATATGTAAACACTAAGAAGACAGTCCCACAGTGCCAACAATGTGAAAACTGAAATAACCTTAATACAGATTGTATGACAATGGAATATTATAGTCATTACAGGGGAAGAAATTCTGTAATTTGTGATGAACATTGTGTTAAATGAAATAAGCCAGGTGCAGAAAGACAAATACTACATGATCTCACACATACGTGGAATCTAAAAAAGTCGAACTCACAGAAATAGAGAGTAGAAGAGTGGGTAACAGGGGCTGGGGATTGGGAGAATGTGAGATGTGGATGAAAGGGTACAAAGTTTCAGTTAGGCAGAATGAGTACGTTCTGAAGATCTAATGTACAACATAGTGACGATTTAATAGTACTGTATTCTTTACGTGCAGTTTGATAACAGCATATTTTAAGTGTCCTCATCATAAATTCACACACAGACACACTTGCACACACTCACAATAACTATGGGTGATAATGGATGTTAATTAATTTGATTGCAGTAATCATTACACAATGTATATGTATATAAAATCATCATGTTGTACACCAAGCTCATCCAACCCATGGCCTGCAGGCAGTATGTGGTCAAAGACAGCTTTGAACACAGCCAAACTGAAAGTTGTAAACATTCTTAAAACATTATGAGATTTTTTTTCCGCAATTGTTTTTAGATCATTAGCTATCTTTAGTGTTAGTGTATTTTATGTGTGGCCCAAGACAATTTCTCTTCTTCCAGTGTGGCCCAGGGAAGCCAAAAGATTTGACACCCCTGTTGTATACCTTCAATATATCCAGTTTTAATCTGTCAATTTATTTTTTTAGAAAACTTTGTATGTGGGAGATGTTAAACTTTTATGTAACTGAAATTAGATTTCTTTCATGCTTTATGAACTATGGGGAACATTTGAAATTATTTTTAATATTAATTAATTTCGAGATAAATCAAGTTGGAGACACACATACATACATACAAATATGAATTCAGATTTATGCTGTTCTGCAAATATATGACTTAAATAAATTCACTGTTAACTATAATCACTCTCCTGTGCAATAGAACACAACAAATTATTTCTCCTAATTAGAACTTTGTATCCATTGATCCATAAGAACGTTGCCACACACATTAGTTACATCATTTTCCTGTTCATATGCTTTTTGTTTTCTGAGACAGAGTCTTGCTCCCTTGCCCAGGCTGGAGTGCATTGGCACAATCTCAACTCACTGCAACCTCTGCCTTCTGGGTTCCAGCGATTCTCCTGCCTCAGCCTCCCGAGTAGCTGGGATTACAGGCGCCTACCACCACACCCTACTGAATTTTGTATTTTTAGTAGAGACAGGGTTTCACCATGTTGCACAGGCTGGTCTCAAACTCCTGAGCTCAGGTGATCCGACTCTTCTGTCTCCCAAAGTGCTGGGATTACAGGCGTGAGCCACCACACCTGGCCAGTTGCATTTTTAATATGGCCCAAAAGTTCAAGACAAATACTACATGATCTCACATGATCTCTCTGGGCAACATGGCAAAACTCTGTCTCAACAGAAAAATACAAAAATTAGTTGAGAGTGGTAGCATGCCCCTGTGGCCCCAGCTACACAGGGATCTGAAATAGGAGGATTGTTTAAACCCCGCAGGTTGAAGCTGCAGTGAACTGAGATCACACCCTGCACTCCAGCCTGGGTGGCAGAGCAAGATCCTACCTCAAAAATAAATAAATAAATAACAAATACTTTGGACCTAGAGAAAAATCTTAGACCAAGATGTTTTTTGTACAGATTGAACCAGTAAGGAAATAATTTCACGGCAAAATGCCTGAACAAAGGGATAATATAGTGATGGAGAGAGCATCAATCTATACCATAATAGTCACTCATTAAAAGGCCATAATAAGTCATGTTGTGGTTATCTATAAGTCATGTTGTAATAGATCACTTACTGATGTGATCAGTCAGTGAGAAAACTACTAATGAATCTTTCCTCATTTCATACATTAGTGTTTGGGGAAGTTATTACTTTAGAATTCATCATATGAATGTGTCAAGTAATGTCCATATCCTAAGGAAGCGTGGTCCAGTTAAATTACAAAACGTGACATATCCATTTCACTGCAGGCCACAGGTATGGCTTAAAATGCAACTGCATTGAAATTGAAATAGAATAATAATATATGAAGAAATTTGAGGGCATTACTGGTGGCAAATTTTCTTCTTTATGAGTACAGGTTGGAGCTACCATAACATCTATTTTAAAACTCAGAGCTCAAAAATATAGGATATAGTAAACCAAAAGGCTAGTATTATCAGGTTGGTGCAAAAAGTTATTGCAGTTTGTTCCATTAAAAGTATGGCAAAACCCACAATTACATTTGCACCAACCTAATAGTAGCAGGAATTATTTCCTTTACCAGTTTCAAATGGGAATAGAGATGAGGATGTCTCGACTGTTCTACAACATTCTAAACCCTATACATCTAGAATCATGGGTTTATTTATTTTCTTTCTCCTTGTGACCTGCATGTTACTGTAGCCATAGATGAGTTATCTTGCTTGGGTTTCAATCATGTTTAATCAATTAGGTTTATTTTAGTAGATGTTTCAAAGTGTTCCCAGCACGGTCACCTGGAAGGAATAAATATCAGACATCGCAAGGACTCTCTGAGGACTTCTATCATCTGAGGCCTGGATCGTCTCAGCTTCCTGGGTGGAACAAACCAGTTAGGCCAGTTCATGCATGACTTGCATTTTCCAGTAACTGGAAAAAGCAGATTCAAGTTCTCTTTCTTGGAGGAAGTCCTTAGAGATGGTGCCATTTTCCCTATGCCTACATTTTACTTTTTTTGTGATTGACTCACATCCTAGTGTTATCTTAAAATGTGTTGCTTTTCAGGTGCAGACAAGGGCTGAGCGATGCCAGTAGAGTCTGCAAGAAGATATGTGAGCTTGTTTTCTAAAAGTGGCAGTGGGACTCTAGCTAGCCACTCTGTTCTCTTGAGAGTTTGCCTGCTATGGCCAACCACATGTAGTAAATGGCTTTAGACATGCATCCTAACTTCTTGAAGCAGAAAACATAGGATAACAAAGTAGCATTTAATGAGACACTAATATATGCTAAACCTTTTGTCTTCTAAATTTACTTTTAATTCTTCCAACAATCTTATCAAGTATGTTTGTGATGCTGCCATGCTAAAAATTTGAGAACTAAAACTGAAATTCTTGAATATTTCCAGCAAATGCAGCTAGTATCCATTTAAAAAGGTTTTTTTTTTCTGAAGTTTTATAGATTTAGGGGGTACAAGTGCAGTTACATTACATGGATATATTGCATAGTGATGAAGTCTGGGCTTTCAGTGTAGCCATCACCCGAATAATGTATGAATAATGTACATAGTACCCATTAAATAAGTTCTTATCCCTCACCCTCCTCTCACTTTTGCACCCTTCTGAGTCTCCAATGTCTATTATTCCACTCTCTATGTCCATTGTACACATTATTTAACTCTCACTTGTGAGTGAGAACACATGGTATTTGCTTTTCTGTTTCTGAATTATTTCAGGTAAGGTAATATACATAATATAATATGATATTATGTAATTATATATAATGGAAATAGGTATAGAGATTCTAGGTGTACTTGAATTATATAAAAGACAGTAACACTGGTATATATCTATATACATCAGGTTTAGGGTATGATACCTGCATAAAATGCATATATATATATATATATATATATATATATATAGCCCAAATGGTGAATTTAAAAACCTTGTACCTGGAGAAAAAAATTCTTAAACCAAGATGCTTTTTGTATAGTTTGAGCCCAAATTTGTAGGTTTAGCCTATATATTAATATATATGTGTGTGTATACACACACAGTATATGGCATATATAAAATATATAATGTGTATTCATATGTGTATATATGTATATATGATATATGCATATATATGTGTAATATATGTATATAAATATATGTATAATGTATATATATTATGTATAATGCATATATATACACATATAACATGAAAATATTATAGACATGTTCCAAATATATATATGCATTTATGGTGGACATTAAACAACCTAAGGAATTAATTGCTATGACAATTGTTAATTTATACTCTATAACACTCTTAAATTCAGCACACCCTTTAATTAATATGCCCTCTCACTTTGATAATGGCTTTCAAAGTATATTTCCAGAAGAAATACACTTTAGTGATTTACTGCACAGTATGGTGACTATAGGTCTTAAAAATGTATTGCATACAGAGTTAACAGGCCACCTCCAGAATGGGAGAAAACTTTTGCAATCTACCCATCTGACAAAGGTCTAATATCCAGAATTTACAGGGAACTGAAACAAATTTCTAAGGAAAAGAAACAAACAATCCCATCAAAAGTGGGCAAAGGAAATGAACAGATACTTTTCAAAAGAAGACATTTATGTGTCCAACAAACATATGAAAAAAAAGCTCAATATTATTGATCATCAGAGAAATGCAAATCAAAACCACAATGAGATACCATCTCACACCAGTCAGAATGATGATCGTTAAAAAGTCAGGAAACAACAGATGTTGGAGAGGCTGTGAAGAAGTAGAAACACTTTTACACTGTTGGTGAAAATGTAAATTAGTCCAACCGTTGTGCAAGACAGTATGGCAATTCCTCAAGGATCTAGAACCAGAAATACCATTTGACCTAGCAATCCCATTAGTAAGTATATAAAGGAATGTAAATCATTCTACTATAAATACACATGCACACGTATGTTTATTGCAGTGCTATTTGTAATAGCAAACACATGGAACCAACCCAAATGACCATTAATGATAGACTAAATAAAGAAAATATGGTACATATATACCATGGAATACTACACTCCCATAAAAGGGAATGAGATCATGTGCTTTTCAGGGACATGGATGAAGCTGAAAGCCATCATCCTCATCAAACTAACACAGGAACAGAAAACGAAACACCACATGTTCTTACTCATAAGTGGGAGTTGAACAATGAGAACACATGGACACAGGAAGGGGAAGAATACACACCAGGGCCTGTTGCGGGGTGGGAGGTGAGGGGACGGAACTTAGAGAACAGGTCAGTAGGTGCAGCAAACCACCATGACACATGTATACTAATGTAACAAACCTGCAGATTCTGCACATGTATCTCGTTATTTTAGAAGAAATTTTTAGAAAGTATTGCATATTTCAAAATTACTGAGAGTACATTTTAAATCTTTTACCACAAAAAATAAGCCTGAGAATTTGGATATGTTAATTTGCTTTATTTATTTATTTTTTACGTATTATTTTTATTCATTTAGAGACAGAGTGTCACTTTGTCACCCAGGTTGGAGTGCGGTGGTGCGATCTCAGCTCACTGCAACCTCCACCTCCTGGGTTCAAGTGATTCACTTGCCTCAGCTTTTCAAGTGGCTGGAATTACAGGGACACACTACCACACGTGGCTTTTTTTTTTTTTTTTTTAGTAGAGACAAGGTTTTGTCATGTTGGCAAGGCTGGTCTCAAACTCGACCTCATGTGATCTCATTACCTCAACCTTTCAAAGTGCTAGCCTAATTTGCTTTCTTTAACCATTTCACAATGTATACAGATATCATTGTATCCCATAAATACTATATATAATTTGTCAATTAAAAATTTAAAAAATGAATTTAAATGTTCCAAGTTAGAAAACTGACCTTATTTCTTATATGCAGTATTGTTTCAGATACTTACAAGTTATTTACAACAGAGTTTCAGAAAATATTTATTCATAATCACAATTTGAAATACAATCACAGATATCAATTAGTCTCAACTCACTAAGAGCAGTTTTGAGCGATCTTTTACCATTCTCTCCTCCATATAATGTAATTCTAACATAGTTGTATGTATCCCCTTTGTTTTTGTATATTCAAAAAAAAATAGTTCATACAGTTGCATCATATTTCATGTTTTACTCATAGAAATGCTAACATGACCTTCAGCTGTGAACTGCTTTAGATTAATGGCCCCGGTATTCCACTCAAATAAAAGGTTCTTTAATTGTGACATGTGTGTGTCTAATAATCTGGCTTACTTTTTGTAAAAAGTCAAGTCATCTCTTTCTGGTGTACGCTTTGTAGTTGTTTGAGAGGAAGAATAAAGCAGAATCAGAGAATGCCCTATAACCCTGATTAAAATTTTATTGCACCAAGCACCAGTTCCCAACTACTGAGAAAGGAACTTCACCCCGTTGGAAAAGTCTTAGAATAGATTCGGGCTTCAGTTATCTAGTTGGAACACATTGGCATTGGCATTTTTGACCTATAAAAATGGCGATTTTATCAATCAACCTCTTATTGTCCTAATCATCTGTCAGAGAAAACGTATAACTAATCTTAGCTTATTAAAACAAACCATGGGTCCTAATGGCAACAAAGTGTCCTTTCAATAATATTTTTCCAGCCTAAATTTTACAGGTGCTCCTAACTCACCCAATCTCATAGTTAATGAACAAAAAGTCTCCCTAGAATGCAGTTCTTTTTGAATGGCATGGCATGAAGAAGGATGTTCTTAATGCTTCCTTTATAAGCTTTTGGATAAATACCTTTGCAATCTTTTGTTTTTCTCCTGCGTGGAATACATGTGAAATTCACCTGCTAACTTGCAAGTTAAATATTTAAACTCTGAGCAGGTATGAGCACACGGGGGTCTGTTTGCGTTTTGTAACTTGCTATCATGCAGAACAAGAATATTTTAGTTATTTAGAAACTAATAGCCCTGAGACACTTACAAAATAGCACTCCAATTATGTTGACAATGCCTGGAATATTTAATTTATGGCATGCACTCTGATTATTAAAGTTTATCCATGGATGTCCATTGTTATGCAATGTACATTTGTGCACATTTTCCTTACCTGCATGGAAGGCATCTTACTAGATGTGATTAGAAATATTATTTTAATACCTTGCATATTGGATATTTAATTAGAGTCTGTGGTTATGAGATTGAACAGGAAGCATAATAGAAATCTATTTTGGTAAAAAGTCAATTTAATTATATTCTAAAAATAAACAGTGTTATCTACCTCCATAAAAAACAATGAAAATATCTGCACCCTTATGTTCATTGCAACAGTATTCACGGTAACCAACATGTGGAATCAACCTTAGTTGATTGGATAAAGAACATGTGGTATACACACATCACAGAATTCTATTAAGCTTTTTTTCTTTTTTCTTTTTTTCTTTTTTTTTTGTCATTTAAGACAACAGGAATGGGCCTGGCATGGTGGCTCATGTCTGTAATCCCACTACTTTGGGAGGCCAAGGCAGGTGGGTCACTTGAGGTCAGGCATTTGAGACCAGCCTGGCCAACATGGTGAAACCTTGTCTCTACTAAAATACAGAAATTAGCCAGGTGTGGTGGCATGTGCCTGAAGTCTCAGCTATTTGGGAGGCTGAGGCAGGAGAATCCCTTGAGTCTGGGAGGTGGGGTTGCAGTGAGCTGAGATCATGCCACTGCACTCCAGCCTGGGTGACACAGTGAGACTCCAACTAAGAAAACAAACCAAACCAAACCAAAAAGACAAAATGAATGAATCTGGGAAACGTTGTGTTATGTCAAATAAGGCAGGCACAGAAAGACAAACACTGCATGATCTCACTCATATGTGCAATATATGAAAAAATTAGACTAACAGAAACAGAATACAATTGTGCTTACCAGAGGTTGAGGCTGCAGGATGGAGTGGCATCATGGAGATGTTAGTCAAAGGTTACAAAAGTTCAATTAGACAGGAAGAACAATTTCAAGAGCTCTGTTGTGCAGTATGGTGATTATAATTAATAATGACGTATCTTGTACTTAAAAATTGCTAAGAGTACAGATTCTAAAGTTTCTCCCTACAAAAAAAAAGCTTGGTATGTGAGGTGATAGATATGTCACGTAGCTTGATTTAGCCTTTCCATAACATATACATATATCAAAACATCGTGTTGCACACCATAAATATATACAATTTTTATTTGTGTATTGGAAAAATTAAGTGATAATAAAATGGCCTCCTGATGCACTATCTTGGCATTGTGTCTCACTGATAGGTTCACCTGGACATCCACAGTTTGCAGGCTTCCAAATATGTATATGTGTTTCTGTGGTTCTTTTTGCCCCATGATTCTACATCACAAACATGAATAAAACAAAATGAAATGTACTCATGTCAATCAGATATGGAGGAAGACCCCTCATAATGACTTTTTAGAATGCTAAGCCAGAGCTCAATACCATTTCTTTTGTTGTTGTTGTTGGAAGATGTGGTTCTTCACCAAGAATGGCAAGGTTTCTCTTCGCAGGACACTGCAGAATGAGAAGAAAAACAGGAGACAGATAAATAGGCTGGGTATTTTTATTTTAATCAAATAACTTTCAAGTTTTTCTTTGGCTTCATTAAACCAAGTCCCCAAAGATACAGAGTTTTGTCCATATTTAATTAAGACATTGGTTTGATTTATCACATTCTCAGGGGACATGTAGAGTAATTATAGCAGACTGACCCTGGAGATTTAGTGCTTAGATTTGCTCCTCAAAATAATGAGAAAATGGTTTGTTAAAGGGCTCCTATTCTTAAATGTTGCTCTACTATTTTCATTTCTTAGGACCAGTACCGTGCCTAATATAAAACCAGTCTCCTGTGTGTGTTCACAACAGGTGTTTATTTTTTTCTGCAGAAGCTAGTTTATTGGTTGTTTCATTTGTTTGACTCTTAATATTCCCACACGTTATTGCTATTCTATGATCCTGGCCTTTGGTTTCAGTTCTACTTGTATGATACCCAATCATTGAAGATCATGTTATTCTGTAAATAATTTAGTAATAGTCAAGGGGCAATGCCGGTATTATAAAAGATAACTGAGACTTTATAACTAAATGTAGCCACTCTGTTACATGCTTTTCTAGGAAGTATTGATTCTCATTTGTATTGAAGTTTTAGACTATATTTATGTAGTTTAGAAATATATATATACATACAGACACTATAGTAGTACATATATATGGAATAAACATAACTGTAATATATGTTTATATGTATATAAATATGTGCATATAATATGTAAATGTATATATAATATGTAAATGTATATATGAAGGTATATGTTAATATATACACATATGTATATGAATATATATACAAATTTATAAAGTGTACATATATATCATACATAAATATATGTACATATATAAGCATGTGCATGTATATGAATTTATGAATTTATTTACTTATTTATTTATTTTTTGAGCTGAAGTCTTCCTCTGAGTATGGCAGCGTGATCTCGGCTTACTGCAACCTTCAACTCCCTGGTTCAAGCAATTCTCCTGCTTCAGTATCCCAAGTAGCTGGAATTACAGGTGCCTGCCACCATGTCCAGCTAAGTGTTGCATTTTTAGTAGAGGCAGGGTTTCACCATGTTGGCCAGGATGATCTCGATCTACTGACCTCGTGATCCACATGCCTTGGCCTCCCAAAGTGCTGGGATTACAGGCATGAGCCACCTTGCCTGGCCTGAATTTATTAATATACACAAATAGATAAACATATGCATGTAATTATATATTTATATATAAACATAAATATATATGTATAAATATATACCAATATACAAATACGCATTTATAATAAACATAAATATATTATATATAAATATAATATAGAGTTAAACATTTACATATATCAAAATACATTAACATGTATGTGTATGTATAGATATGTTTATTACATATATACTATACTATAGCACATATATATATATAGTCTGAGACTATATGTGTATATAAGCCGGGTTATAGATGTAACCTATATATAGGTTTATATATATTTATATAAATATAGGTTATATATATTTTTATATATAGATTACGTATATTTTTATATATATAAAGCTTTAATGCAAGTGAAAATCTATTTAACCTAGAAAACAATGTAACAGAATGGTTATCTCGATTATATATATATATATATATTTATACAATATAGTAATACATGTCATAAACATGTCTATACATATACATACATATTGGTATATGTCCACATATGTACATATTTATATTCATCTATATGCAATATAGTCACAAGTATATATATACATTATGCACCTTTGCGTGTGTTTCTAATGTCTCTGTCTATAAATATAGTCATGTGCAGTGACAACATAGAGTTCTTCTTAGTGGTGTGTAAGTAATACTTATTCATCCTTGGAGAAAATGACTTTACAGATCCATAATTTACACTGAGCTCATTTATTAACATGAGGTTGGCTAATGACTCCAGTTTCTCACTCAAAATCAGTAAATGCCATAAAGTATTTTTTCATGTAGAAAACAGATGCAAGATAATTTTGATTAATGCCTGAATATCAGATGCAGTTTTAAAAACAAAGTACAGTTGAAGACAAATTTCACATTCTTTTTATTTGTTCTAACTTTGTAAATGTATTAGCATAGGTGTAAAATAATAAACTAAGACAAAAGAATTTCCAAATGACTAACATATTTCCACATACCATGTTCTGCATGCAGTGATGCCAGTTCTACAAAGGCAGCACCCTTCCTATATCTAAAACTGCTATATTGCTATATCTAGCTATGTGGTCTTCCTTTTGTAGTTTTTGGAGCTGCCTTCTCCAAATTTATTTTCTTTCATTTGTATGTTTCTAGTACATGGAATTCTTCATGCTTATAGAAACTCAACAGATGATTTCCACAAATTTATCCTCAAAAATATGAAAATGAATTTCTTATATCTTTATTCATCTAGTTTTACAGATTTCTCTCCATTGAACTGAATTTCTGTCATCATAAATCTTCATTTTTACACTCTAGTAGTTACATAGATCATGGGATATTCTCCAGAAATCCATGTGGCATAAATCCATTGTTTCTAAGTATTTACTATAAGCCAATGTCACCAGCCCAGTATACTTTGCCTATATTATTCCATAGATAAGGGATTTTGCACTAGGAAATGGCATTAGTATGTTTCCAGAAGCTCTATCTTCAGTGTTTTTACAAGGAGGAAGGAGAATGGATTATTGGTCAGCACCTGGCTCTTCTCATCCACTCTATTGAGACACTTTATATTTGTCCTATTTATGTTTTTCCTATTTCCCTGGCCAGTTGATTAGGTCAAAGTTTTTTTGTTTGTTTTGCTTTATTTTGTTTTGTTTAGAGACAGAGTCTCACTCCATCACCCAGGTTGGAGAGCAATGGTGCAATCTCAACCCACCATTGCTCTGCCTCTTGGGTTCCAGCAATTCTCCTGTCTCAGTTTCCTGAGTATTACAGGCATGCACCACCACACCCAGCTAATTTTTGTATTTTTTGGTAGAGACAGCGTTTTATCACGTTGGCCAGGCTGATCTGGAACCCCTGACCTCAAGTGATCCACCCATCTCGGCCTCCCAAAGTGCTGGGATTACAGGCAGGAGCCACTGTGCCCAGCCTGATAAGGTTAAGTCTTTGAAGTAGGAATTTATTAGACAAATATTTTCTAGATATAACCAAGTAAAAATGATCTGTGAAAGAAAAAGAACTAATTGTTACAATTGTTAAGAAAATGAATAGAGAAGCTACAGATTGGGAGAAGATATATATAAACCACCTTTATAGAAAAGGAGACTTGTATTCTGAACTCCTAAGAACATTCAAAACTCAAAAAAATGAAGACAAACCACCGAATAAATAAAAATAAATGAATACATGATTTGAACAGACATATAACCATTGAAAATTTACCAATGCGTGGCAAATAAGCACATGAAAAGATGCTCAAAGGCCAGGTATGGTTGCTCACTCCTATAATCCTAGCACATTGGGAAGCCAAGGTGGGCAGATTGCTTGAGAAAAGGAGCCTGAGACCAACCTAGGCAACATAGTGAGACCCCCGTCTCTATAAAAAAAAATTAGCTGGGTGTGGTAGTGCACACCTGTGGCCTCACCTACTTGGGAGGCTGAGTTGGGAGGATCACTTGAGCCCAGAAGAGGAAGATTGCAGTGAGCCAAGATCATGCCACTGCACTCCAGCCTGGGTGACCTGGCAATACTCTGTCTCAAATATATATAAGTGATTTAAAATATGTATTCAAAATCATTAGTAACGGAAACATGAAAATTAAAATGAGATACCAGTACACAGATATCCAAATGCTTAAAGCAACAACAACCAGAACCAAAAAAACCATCAATCTGACTGTACTAAGTGCTGACACACATGAAAATTGAGGCTCTCATACATGGCTGTAGGATACAAAATGATATAGTTATTGGGATAATAACCTGGCAGGTTATATATATATATATATATATATATATATATATACACACACACACACATACATACATATATATATATACACATATATATGTATATAAAGTTGAGCATATTCTTAGCATTTGAGCTGGCAATCCCAGTCTTAGATGTTTAACTTAAAGAAACAATTACTTATGTTCAAACAAAAACGATTGTTTAAATGAATACAGATTTATTCATAACTGCAAAACTAAAAGCAAGGTAAATTTTCAACTGGCAAACATACAATTAGATTGCGGTACAGTCAGAAATTGGGGTATTTCTCAACAATTAAAAACAAACAAAGAAAACACTGGCACTTAACTAGTGGTTTACCAGGAGTGCAATAACTAGAACACATGGAGAACTGGATAAATCACAAATGCTATAGCAGGGTGATGGAAGTCAGACTCAAATGACTACATATAGTTTAATTCCCTCTACATGACTTTCCAGAACAGGCAATGCTGTAGGGATAAAAATTCGTTCCATGTTTGTCAGGGGATGTGGGTTGGGAAAAAGTTTGAGCACAAGGAGGCACAGGGGAATATTTTCGAGTGATAAAACTATTTCCATATCACGACTGTGGTAATAGTTACCACCAAAGAGTACAAACTCCAGAAGTGTGCACCCAAAAACTAAATAAATGTAACTACATAGAAAACTTATGGATATATAAAAGTATACAAAACATACATTGATAAAGAAATAACAAGAACAAAAAAAAAATAGACTTCTACTTGCAATTTAATCTCTATTTTCCCCAAATGATTCTTACTGAAATAGCAATTACTTAAGAAATAGCAAATTTTCTAACTTCCCAACCTCTGATGATCATGTTTGAACAAAACAATTTTTTGATAATAAATGAGGCATCTAATCACATTATAGATTAAGATTCTGTTAATATAACAGGTGCATTATTCTACCTGCTTACTTTTTCTAAACCGGCTTAAAGAAATCAAGGATCATAATAGCTTACGATTTCCATATCACGGTTGTAATATGAAGTCGTGAGGCGGAGGAAGTATTAGAAGTGGGATGGACTGCAATGAAATATAGGGCTTAGTGAAAACTTTTCCAAGGTATATTATTGTTTGGTTTGCACAAAACATTTTATATGTTAATAAAATTAAATCAAACAGGTTACAAAACCACACTTATAAACAGTACCAACAATAAAAGAAAAAATCTAACTTCACATCAAATTGATAGTAATATTGAGTATTATGTTAATAAGAAAACAAATTGCCAAAGTTAACACAAATAGATATAGTGATGTTATTAGAAACTACGGTTTTTGGTATAAGAAGAAAGCAGCTTCAAATACAAAATAACAAAATAATTTGCTTGTGGGAATCCCTAAACAATGTATAAATATATCAAATTATATTTTGCACTTTGAATAGTTCCAACATTTGTAATCACATATTTTAAAAGGAATTTTAAAACATGCAATGCTAAGAACCAACCCAAATGCCCATCGATGATAGACTGGACAGGGAAAATGTGGCACATATACACCATGGAATCTTGTGCAGCCATCAAAAACGATTAGTTCATGTCCTTTGTAGGGACATGGATGAACCTGGAAACCATCATTCTCAGCAAACTGACACAAGAACAAAAAATCAAACACCACATGGTCTCACTCATAGGTGGGTGTTGAACAATGAGAACACATGGACACAGGGAGGGGTGCATCACACAGTGGGGTCTGTAGGGGTAAATAGGGGAGGGACAGCGCGGGGTGGGGAGTTGGAGAAAGATAGCATGGGGAGAAATGCCAGATATAGGTGATGGGGAGGAAGACAGCAAATCACACTGCCATGTATGTACCTATGCAACAATCTTGCATGTTCTTCACATGTACCCCAAAACCTAAAATGCTATTAAAAAAAAAAGCTCTGGAGGAGGTTTTGATGTATGCTAAACTTTGAGAGTCACTGTCATAGAGAATCTAATGAAGATATTAGTTTTTCCAGAAAATGTACTGCATGTTTAATTTTAAACACAATTTTAGGTGGTAGATGGAAATCCCCTCCAGTCCCTTTCCATTTCCTCCCCCATATCCTGGAATCCAGGTTAAGAATGAACTATCTGGGCAGTGAGTGCCACTGACAATTTTTCAATAAAAGAGGGACAGGAGAACCTTTGGTTATAGAATGATGACTGCTGTTACGTGAATAATGAAATAGAATGGGTAGGGGCTGAAGTTGAGGACACCGTGCCAGAGGTTATGGGATTATAAAATAAAGTAGAAAAAAGTGTAAAGCTAAAACTTAAGTAACAATATAAATATAAACTCACGATTTCTTAAAGAAAAGGTGTTCTATAACTCAGTCCAGTAGTAAGGTCTACAAGCTATGATGTCAGTGCAAAAATGAAACAATCCTCAGATCTTGATTTCTAATTATTGTTGTTACTAAAAAGGAATCATGGCTCTTTGGGAAAATAGCTGATTTTATGGACTGAGAGACTGTGAGGTGAGCCAAGCATATCGTATTTTTGTGCCCCAAAGAAAAAAAGAACTGAACGATGAATTTAGAACATATCCAAAGGACTCAATAATACATTTGTTTTTCTCCTTCCTTTTTGATGAAAGTTTTAACTGCTGTGGTAATAGATCGGTTTCACAACAGATGCTAATGATGCTATGGTGAAAATATATATGACTTTCACATATGTATATATATTAAGTATAAGGTGTTTCAACATTTGATACAGTAATTGATTCGCAGGAGAACTTCCTTCCTGTAGCCAACACTATAGTCTTGTTAGATATTTTGTATCTGCACTATTTGGCCATAGGATTATACCTATTATTGATTAGTACAATTCATATTATGCTGAAAGAGGGAAGTCTAAAATGAGAAATGACCATTTGTCTAGATGTCTGAATCTTAGTGGATTTTAATAATTTTTGCACATCCAACTAGTCTCTCCTTTGCCTTCGAGACTGCCTTCTCAATAAATATAACTTGGATTCATTTGGCCTACTGCATAAAGTAATCAAGAGTAACCTTCAAAAATGCATTTGATAAAAGGAAAATTTTATCCACCGTTTGAGTTTCACCTGTAGCATACAATTCAACTGTGAAAGAAGTGACATTCAGACCTTGGGATCTTTAGTTTTAGTAAGTTTCACCTGTAGCACACAATTCAAGTGTAAAAGAAGTGACATTCAGACCCTGGGATCTTTAGTTTTAGTAAGTTTATTTGTTTCTTTTTAAAATGAATTTCCTGGTTGGAAAAGTGCAGTAGATGTTCAGCAAGATAGCTCTTGCTTAAATAAAAATTATAGCAATGTTTTGAAAATATTGTAGAATGTGTTACACTTGATTTTTATTTATTTATTTTTTTTGAGATGGTGTCTTGCTCTGTTGCCCAGGCTGGAGTACAATAGCGGGATCTCGGCTCACTGCAACCTCCACCTTCTGGGTTCAAGTGATTCTCCTGCCTCAGCCTCCTGAGTCGATGGGATTACAGGCACGTGCCACCATGCTGTATTGTTTGTGTTTTTAACAGAGACAGGATTTCACCGTGTTAGCCAGAATGGTCTCGATCTCCTGACCTTGTGATCCTCCCACCTTGGACCAGAAAGTACTGGGATTACAGGCATGAGCCACTGCACCAAACCTACACTGTTTAAATAAGCAATTATATGTATTTGTGCTTTTAATAATTGTATAATTTAGGTATAATTTTAAGGAGTCATTCATTTTCTCATATTTTCTGCTTCAAATTCAATGTATTAAGTAAAAAATGTTCAATGATGCATGAACATTTTGGAAATGTGGCCAAGAAAATGAAATCATACAATAACCCCAAATTTAAATATCCTTTCCTAGTTACTACATAAAACAGTAAAACAATATAATATAATATTATATGTAATATTATATTTCATGTTGGATGTTATCACAGGTCCTCAATTTTTATGGTTTATAATTTTACAAAAATAACTCAATTTTCCAATCATTTCTTTTCCATGTGAAAAACTATGCCTATTTAACTATAATCTTTTTAATACCAATTCAGAATTGCATCCAGATTTTGAGGCAATTTATTTGTCTCTGGTAGAGAAGGAGATTGGTTCTCACCGCTTTGAGTGGCTATGCAAAGTGATTGGAGGTTATCCAAATTTTCTTTAGAAGCATTTCACACATTTGAGAAATAACATTACAATATATCTCAAAAATGGGAAAGAAAATTCAGCTGTGTTCAACAAATATTTACTTTCTTCACTCCAAAAATCAGACTGTAGAAATTGTACATAGTATAGGGAATACTGTCTATCACAAATATAAATGCTTCTATCATAGCATTATTTATGTTTACATAAGAAAAATATTTGTTTTTAATTTTTATTTTCTGGTGTATTAATACAGAATAGGAATTTGGAAATATAGAAGACAGGAAAAAACAAAATTAAAATCACGTATATTTTGCATTATTTCTTTTAGCATTTATTTATTTTTGTGTGTTTTGTAAAATTAAGAACAAGATATACAAATATATGCATTCATACAGTTTATTTTATTCAAGATAACTTTGAAATTATTTTTTCATTGATAATTTTTTATTGTTTTATTTTAATTTTTTAGAATTAATAGGCCAATACAACAGAAAAAATATTAATCATTTTAAAAGGTTGCTGTATATCTACATGGATTCCTTACTGAGAATATTGTATCTTTAATGATGTATCTCAGATTGGAAAGCCATATTTCCTCTTTCTGGTATTTGACCTTTTCATGTGATAATCTTTGCATACACATATTTCTAGATAATTTTGATAGATCTTTACAATAGATTCCAGTAAACAAAATTACTGTGACAAAATGTAGGGTTGTAAGGTCAGGCTGTTAATGTTTTTCCAAAAAGAAATAGCAATAATATTGCCAGGGGCCCAAAGTGGTTCTGGCCGGATGTCGTGGCACTTGCGAAGGGGAGGCCAAGAGTTCAAGGCCAACCTCAGCAACCTTACAAGCTCTCATTGATTGGCAAAAATAATAATAATAATAATAATATTGCCAGCCAACAGCATTGAATAAGGTCTTGTTGACCTGCCTTTTAATCATTGTGTTGTTTTTTTTTTCTTTTTTTTGGAATGGAGTCTCACTGTCACCCAGGCTGGAGTGCAGTGATATGATATTGGCTCACTGCAACCTCTGCCTCCCAGTTTCAAGCGGTCCTCCCACTTCATCCTCCCAAGTAGCTGGGGTTACAGGTGTGCGCCACCATGCCTGGCTAATTTTTGTATTTTTAGTAGAGATGAGTTTCACCATGTTGGCCAGGCTTGTCTTGAACTCCTGACTTCAAGTGATCCACCAGCTTCAGCCTCCCAAAGTGCTGAGATTACAGGTGTGAGCCATGATGCTCGGCTCATTGTGTTGTCTTTAAAAAACAATAATGTTATGGTAAAGACTTCTATCTCATTATTAATTGTGCATTTATGACTAGATGGAAGGATAAACATCATTTTTTGATATGTTTATTACTAGCCCTGCATAAAATATTTATCTCCATTAAAACAATCAGGACAAGGATTTTGCTCATTATTTAAAACCTAGTTTTTGTCATATTTTTATGTCTCTTTGTTGTACTTCATTGACCCTCTTACATTTTCAAAATATATTCATTTTGAAAATCTGATGTATGCTCCTCCTTGAGAAAAAAGAAGTACAACTTTACAGATGACAAGATTAATAACTAATAGAATCTTTGTTAATGCCTTATTATTATTCTATTTGAAGAATTAGTCTGGCAATTCATCCCATTTAGAGAGGCTGCACTTTGACCCATTTTAAAGTGCAATCGTATTTTCCTTTTCTTTTTCTGGCGATGCTATACTTTTTTCCCTCTTATACCTTTTTTCCTCTTTTTTTTACACTTGTTTACCTCGTATGCCTTTTTCTCTCTTTTTCAAGTGATGCTATACTCAAAAGAAAATATTCTAATAGAAAAGAAAAGAAAGAAAAACACAGAAAGGAAGAGAAAATAAGAGCCACAGAAAATAAGAGCCACAGAAACAGGCCAAAAACCTGCTGGTGGAAATGCAACAGAAGCTCCCTCTCTCAGACAATATTTCTCTGCTGAGTTCCAGTGAAGCACAATATGGCTCACTTGGAAGCCTGGCTGGAATCTGGGTATTGTTTTAAGCCATTCAGGAAATGAACTCACAAGTAGACATTGAGGTGGGTACCATTTATAATCCACATACATATTTCTATACACATTTATCTATTCTTGTTTACATATGTATACATATGCAAAATATGCTGAAAATTTGGCACAATAACTGTCAAAAATCCTCCACAACTGATTTAATTAGACAATCTGTGAATAATCCAAGTTTTTAAAACAAACTGTTGCTGTGCAGCCATTCATGTGGGTGGTGTGTTGACAGCAGGGTATTGGGAGATGAAAGGCATCTGATCCCTATCTTCAGGAATTTGTATTAGCATGTGAGCCCCGAATACCATAGAACCACATACTTTATTTCACGGAATTGTGAAATAGGATGATAGGGGTATAAGTAAGCGACTCCTCCCTGAGGGATTCAGGAAATTCTTCACCAGGAGAGTGGTGTCTGAGCCGAGACAGAAAGTGGTGGGGTCACAGCCTGTAAGAATGCACAGCACTGTGACATGCAGCACAGACCGTTTCAGAGATGGAGACCCCACATGTTACATGGGGCCCCCAGGTAAGGAACAGGAGTGCAGAAAGAGGAGAAGACCACAGCATCCATCTACTGACTTCTCTTGGTGGCTCTGACTGTGCTGTACTTGGAAAGACTCCATACAGGGAAGGCTTGCACATTACGAGGACTTATGTAAAACTCTGGGAAGCTGACCAAAATGTGTTGAGATGAGATGTGGAGAGAGTGTAACAGGAATAAGGAAAGAAAAAAAGACAGTGACGTGGAGAGGAGAAGATTGAGGGGATGGGGCAAGAGGGCACTACTCAGATTTGGGGATGGATTGTGTGTGTCTGAAAGAGGAGAAAGGAGTATAAATTTTGGATTGGCTGACTGAGTGACAGCTATGAGGAACGAATATGCAGAGATGAGTGAAATTTAATAGAGATGAGAGGATGCCCTGTGGACATTTTTGGCTAAAAGTATCTGTACATGTTTAGTTCACAATAATGCATTTTGAAAAAAACGTACACTTCCAAATACAAACGTGGATTTTAAAAAATGAAGCATTATCAATAGTCTTTTGTTTTAACACCTTCTAACTAATTTAGTAATACTGTGTCTTCTTTTGAATGGCTACATTATACAGAGTGCCTCCAGGAGCAAAACAAAATGATAATGAAAATATTCTTAATAATTGCTTTATGCTCATCAGCACTTTGGTCAACTCAGGCTGATTCCATATCTTTACAATAATAACAGCAACAGAGTGAAATGTTTTATAATTTAAAAAATGACCTATGATCCTATTTATCTCATCGCTCTGCAGGTAGAACAATACTGTTATTATTTTTAACTTTAGATACAAAAGGTTAAGTAATTCTTTGAGATAATATAGCTAGATTTTAGAAAAGCTTAGAATTTGATCTTTCAATTCAGAATCCAATATCAAAAAATTTAAAAAGCATCATTATTGAAGATGTACTGGTAAAATATTTGTAAAAGTGTAAGGACATATGTGTGAAATTAATATTCTGTGTATGTACCTCTGCATCTCTTTCTCTTCTTATAAAGACACCAGTCCTGTGGATTTGAGCTCTATCTTGATGACCTAATTTACCCTTAATTACATCGTTAAAGGCTCTATCTTCAAATGGAGTGCAAGTGGAGAGTGGGGTGAGGGGGAGATACAATCAGACCGTAACAGAGAGAAATGGATGCATAAAGACATTTAGATTTTGTGAATTAAATTCCTCTGCAAATCCATAGTCACTATAATGCATAGTTAATATCAAGCAACCAAAATGTCTCATACAAAAAATATTGTGTAAATTTGTAGATGAAAAGTCCATCAATGTTCCAAGCAGTAGAAGCTATGAATGATGAGCCATCTGCTTCTTCCTTAAGTATAGTTGCAAGTTATTCTGATGAAATTAAGTAAAAAGTGGTGCTTAATATTTGCTGGAGTATCTAGTTTTGTTTTCTCTTTATTCACTTGATGAAAAGTACTCCTAAGGGCAGTGGCTCATGCCTATAACCCGAGTTACTTGGGAGGCGGAAGTAGAAGAATCACTTTAGCCCAGGGCTTTGAGGCTGCAGTGAACTATGATTGTGCCACTGCATTCTAGCCTGTGTGACAGAGTAAGATCCTATCTCTAAAAAAATTAAAATTAAAAATAATTAGCCAGATTTGGTGGCACACGACCATAGTCCTAGCTACTTGGGAGGCTGAGGTGGGAGGATTACTTGAGCCAAGGGGTTTAAGGCCAGACCAGGCAACATAGCAAGACCTCATCTCTAAAGAAATAAACACTCCTGGGCACTGATGGAATGACTGAACATCACCTAATACTGAATCATTCACAATATTTACAGTTAGACTCAGATTCACCTATTGCCTATCCCAATATATCTCCCAGCCTTTCTCCTAAACAAGAGCACCAGATCAAAAATGGATATTGCAATGACGGGTTCAAATGATCATATTTTACTTGTCTTTTTTTTTTTCCTGATCAGTGTTCTACTCTCAACTTCATTAGGTCTGCACTTGACTCTAAACTGTTTGCAGAGTTGGTTTTGTCTATGCATTTCATAGCGGCATCTCCAAAAACAGTCCAGCCTTGAGCACTACACTGTATAAGACTTGAATTCTTAACAACTTCTTAAAATGTTATATAAAATACAAAAAGATAGTCCTGACATTGGGAAGCAACATGAATTCTGAGGTGGTGGAGAGAAAAGAGTCTTTTTAAAAATTTTTAGTTAAGGTCTTGTTTTGTCATCTGGGCTGGATTGCAGTGGTGGAAGGAAGGAAGGATGGAAGGAAGGAAGGATGGAAGGAAGGAAGGAAGGAAGGAAGGAAGGAAGGAAGGAAGGAAGGAAGGAAGGAAGGAAGGAAGGAAGGAAGGAAGGAAGGAAGGAAAGGAGGGAGAGAGGGAGGGAAGGAGGAAAAGAAAGAAGCTGTAGCTCACTGCAGCCTCAACTTCCTGGGCTCAAGTGATCCTTCTGTCTCAGCCTCTCTTGTAGTTGGAGCTACAGGTGTGTGTCATCATACACAGCTAACTTTTTAATGCTTTGTAGACACAAGGTCTCACTATGTTGCCCAGGTTGATCTCAAACTCCTGGCCCCACGCGATCATCCTGCCTTAGCCTCCCAAAGTACTGGGATTACAGGCATGAGCCACCACGCCCAGCAAAAGAAGAGTGTTCAAGGCTGAGAAATTCACATTAGGGAGACAGATATTACAAACTGAAAATATGAGCACACTTCAGCACAGGTGATAATGTGTCTGCTTACACAGAAAGCCCCAGAATAAAGAGGGACCATTTCCCAGAGGTGACATTGATGGGACAACTTGGGAAGAAACTGCTCATGCTTCCTCTGATTCCCACCTCATGAGCATTTGTTCACATTTTTCTCTTCATTTCCATTTTTTTCCTCTGCATTCTGGAAGAATTTCTCAACTTTTTCTCTGCATCTCTTATTAAGCTGTCTTGGATATGTCAACTATGATGTTTGCTGCTACCAACACAATTTCTACCCTGTAATGAACTTCTGGTCTCCCTTGGGCATTTCGGTTTTGTTTGCAGCTCTCTCTCTTACTTCCACTAGGAAGCTTGACCAATTTTTTACCAAATTTTGAAGTATGTATAATCCCTTGGTTTCTGCAATGTATTCGTTGTTTACTTCTGGTGAATATATTCATTAGAGAATCTCCACCTTCTCATTCTAGCTTTTAGTAGGGTGAGAAGATATGAGAAGGTCTCTATCATTGGCTCAGAAGGTGAAGGAAGCATACACAGATATAACTTTCACCATGTCACGTATCAATCTGTTGCTACCTTGAGGGGTGGCAAGCCTTTCTACGTATGTTATCTTTGAGGCAGGAGAATCACTTGAACCTGGATGGAAGAGGTTGCAGTGAGCCTAGATAGTGCCACTGCCACTGCATTCCAGCCTGGTGACAGAGCGAGACTCCATCTTAAAAAAACAAAAACAAAACAAAACAAAAAAACAAAAAAGCCACTGAAGGCATAAATGAAGCTTGTTTCTTTTGGTCATTATGACTTCTTTTTTCCCACAGAGTAAAACTTATTTGTTCTTTCTCAGGAATGTTGGTTAAGTGTGTCTCCTTCTTAATTCTCCTCTTCCAATAATTCTGTATGTAGGCTCTAAAACTAGTATTTTTCTGTATTCACTTAAGAATAAATGTGGGCCAGGTACAGTGGTTCATACCTGTAATCCCAGCACTGTGGGAGGCTGAGGCGTGTGGATCACTTGAGCTCAGGAGTTGAAGACCAGCCTGGGAAACATAGTGAGACCTGGTCTGTAGAAAAAATTGCAAACTTAGCTGGGCATGTTGGTGAGCACCTGTATTTGCAGCAACTTGGTAGGCTAAGGTGGGATGATCACTTGAGCTTGGGAGGTGCAGGTTGCAGTGAGCCAAGATCACTCCAGTCTAGGTGACAGGGTGAGATCTTGAAGAATGAACAAATGAAAGAAAGAAAGAAAGAGGGAAGGAAGGAAGGAAGGAAGGAAGGAAGGAAGGAAGGAGAAAGAAAAGGAAGGAAAAGAAGGAAGGAAGGAAAAGAAGGAAGGAAGGAAGAAAGCAAGAAAGAATAAAAGAAAAAAGAAAAACGTGTATATATTGGATTTTACCTGAAAAATGTGAGGAGATCATATACTGCTTTGAGTCAGGTGGCAAATCACTGAAAAAAATTCTTCAAAAAAAAAAAATAGGAAAATAATTGTAAAAACAAGGAAAAGAATGAACTCAGACATACAGGTTTGGGCTAAGTTGCAACAAGTAATAAAAGCACATATTGGGATATTTAATTTGTAATCGACATGTAGAGAGATGGGGTGGAGATGAGAATTATAGGGAATAAAAAGAGCAGTGTTTATAGGCTATCAAAGGGCAAGGAATGTGGATGCAGGGGAGTGCAGGGGAGGTTCTTCTCAATTGCATCATTGATCCTAGCGTCAGTCCTGCCTCAGGTGCTGACCGCTTATTGCCTCCAAGATTTTAGCAAATTTCACAGGCTCTGGGTTCCAAGTTCTGGCTCTCTTATTCTTTCCAATGTGGACAATTGATTAAATCAGCATGGATCTCTTTTTAGACATTTTTTAATCCGTAAGATAATAAGATGGGACTAGATATTACACAATCATATATTTTTCATGACAATGAGTTTAGCCTCAATTTGAGATTCCTTTTGCAATCAATACTAGATATTCCATCTGCCCATTCCCCTGCTAAGAACTGAGCCAGTCGACCATGCACCCTCACTGCAGAGAAAGAATGGAGACTACTTTCTTGATGTTTGGCTCATGACTTCTAATCCCCTGCTGCCAAATGGTACAATATTTTGGTTGTCACCCTAGACACAGGCAAGCAAAGACTTACGAGACTATTTCAATTTCCCTAGCATGTTGGAGAGACAGCTGTAATTTCCCATGAGGTCTTCCAGGATAATATAGGAGACATCCTTTTCTCTCTGTTCTCTTATGCTCCTTTAATGTACTGGTTGGGAAAACGGTGACATTTGTCATTTTAAAGAGTATGTCACTTGTTGAAAGCTTAAAATCCATGCTCACACATAATCTCAAGGGAATAGGGTGCATTTGACAGGAGGCTCAGACAACAGTTTCTGAGTATTGCACACAGAAGGTGCACTTGGGATGTGTTTAGCTTGTTGAAGGCAAGAGCATTTAATTCGCTCACAACTAGGACAATTGTGGAGCCATTTTTTGGCAAATTTGGAAAGATATCTGCACGTGAGAAAGTTAGCACCCTTAGCCAATTGGAGAGGAAACAGATAGATGCCCTGGGCCCACAGGAGCACTTGGCAGAGAAAAACAATGTGAGTAATAAGTATTGTGCACAGGGGATCCACTCAGCCATCCCTTCATCTCAAAATGTACCCTTTTGTGGGTAGGGAGATGGGTTTCTGACACTCTCGAAACTTTGTGAAGACTTCATTCAAAACAGTAATCATTGAGGGGATGCCTTAGTCTGTTTGGGCTGCTATAACAAAAGGTGTTTCACTGGATAATTTACAAACAGCAGACATTTATTGCTCACAGTTATGGAGGCTGGAAGTCTAAGATCAAGGTACCAGGACATTCAGTGTCCAGTCAGGACCCACTTCCTGATTCACAGACAGCACCTTCTCTCTGTGCCCTCACATGGTGGAAGGGGTGAGGGAGCTTTCTGGAGTTCCTTTTATATGGTCGGCGATCCCATTTATGAGGCTCTATCCTCACAACTTCATGACCTCCCAAAGGCCCCACTTCCTAACACCATCACTTTGAGAATAGATTTCAATATAAGAATTGGAGGGGCCAAAAACATTCAGACCATATCACTGTGTAATATCTTATCATGGATAACTTTATGTGCATCAATGTTGGCAAGGCTGTGGTGCTTGGTTGCTTGGTTAACCACTAATCTAGATGTTGCTATGCAGGTATTTTGTGGATGTGAATGACATTTACAATCAGTAAGATTTGAGTATCACAGAGTATTCTCTGTAATATGAGTGGGCCTCTTCCAAAAAAATACAAGCCTGAAGAGCAAAGACTAAGGTTTCCCAAAAAAGAAGAAATTCTGGCTCAAGACTGCAAAGCAGAAACCCTGCCTGAGTTTCCAGTCTGCGGGCCTGTGTTGAAGATTGAGGGCTTAAAACTGCCACATGAATGCTTACCCAGATTACCCTGCCAGCCTTGCCTCTAAATCTTAAATCTGTGGACCTCTATAACCTAATCAGACAATTTATTAAAATAAATATCTATTTCCTGTTGGTTATATTTCTCTGTGGAACCTTGACTAACACACGTTTTCACCATATTATCTGCTCATGTGCAACCAAGAGTGATTAAAAAAAAAACACTCATTCGGTACCGACATGAGTTATATTTGACTGAGTTTACAGTAATGAATCTTAGCTAATACCACTCAAGATCTCAGAGGACATGGACATCTTTATTTACTAATTGATTTCCCTTGGGTCCAAGAGAGCTGGTAATGCAAATTCCAGTCTGAGTCTGAAGGTCTGAGACCCAGGACAGCTGATGGTGTGAGTTCCAGTCTGAGTGAGAAGGCCTGAGACTCAGGAGAGTTGATGGTGTGAGTTCCACTCTGAGTCTGAAGGCCTGAGACCCAGTGGAGCTGATGCTGAGTTCAAGTTTGAAGGCTGACACCCAGGAGAGCAGATGGTATGAGTTCCAGTCCAAGAGCAAAAGGAGATGAATGTCCCAGTTTGAAGGTAATCAGGCAGAACTGATTTTCTCTTATTTGGGGGAGAGTCAGCTTTTTCTTCTATTCATGCTTTTAATTGGTTGGGCTAGGCCCACTCACATTGGGGAGGACCATCTTTTTTACTCAGTTTATGATTCAATGTTAGTCTCCTCCAGAAACATCCTCACAGACAGGCCCAGAATAATTTTGAACAAAAAAATTGTGCATTGTGTGGTCCAGTCAAGCCAAGACAGAATTTACCATCCAAATAGGCCCTAGGAACAATTCCTGTCATGGGATTTTCCACCATTAAGAAAACAAAAATAAATGAACAAACAAAAATCAATATCACAGGTTATCCTATAGATACCTGTCTCATAGGGAAGTTAACCTCAAAAGTCATGGTTATTACTTCCCTCATACAATAGTATTGTATCTTACTTGATAATTTTATTTGCAATTCCTTCATTTAGGGTTTCACTGTGCCTCCCAGGCCATAGTGCAGTGGCCTGATCTCAGCTCACTGCAACCTCTGCCTCCTTGGTTCAAGTGACTCTCATGCCTCAGCCTCCCAAGTAACTGGGACTATAGGAGTGTGCCACCACACCTGGCTAATTTTTGTAGTTTTAGTGGAGACAGGGTTTCCCCATGTTGGCCAAACTGGTCTCGAACTCCTGACCGCAGGTCATCTCCCCACCTCGGCCTCCCATAGTGCTGGGATTACAGGTGTGAGCCACCAGGCCCGGCCCACATGCATTTCTTGTAAGGATACCAAGCATAGGAATAGAGCCTACCCTAACCCAACACAACTGCATTTTAACTTCTTTATGTCTACAAAGACCCTATTTCCAAATAAGGGTACATTCATAGGTTCTGGGTGGGCATGAATTCTGAGCAACACAATTGAACCCTGTAGAGTTGGCAAGTTATTGTTAAATAAGAGGGATTAAAGAGTTTGATACCCATGATGTCTGTAAAAGTCTAATTCTATATATTTGTCTGTATCCTGGAACTTGCCTCAAGCTATTTTCTCGAACAATTCACAAGACGTAGGTCCTAACAGTATGTAGTATTCATGGCTCTGCACTGACTTTCCTAACATCTTGTATAAAGCTGCGGGCAATAGTTTCATTGCCAGCTCATCTGGGACGGGTTATTAAAAACTTATGGTAAGATCTTGGACATAGAGCAGCTCACTTCTGCTTCAATGTGAAGTTTTAAGCATTTTAAGAAAATATCAGCTATACTCAGTTGGGATCCCAAATTGCCAGATGTCCCTACTCAGCAAGGAAAACTTTTAATGTAAGATGCCTCTACAAATTCTTAAATTCCAGCAATCTGTAGCAGCTGTGAGTCCCCACTCCAGCTTGTACATTGGTAAAAGTTGATCTTTGCAACCTACAGTTAATGCGGAGAAATCATCTGATAGTTAAAACCGCATAAGCTGTAGCTCAGTCTTACAAAACATTCACATTTACAAACAGAGAGTGCTTCATTATATAAACCCAGTTTGTCCACTTAATTACAATGATGACAATTCACAGTATGGAAATACAGTAGATATGAATATGTAGAGTTCACCAGGTTACATTTTGCTTAATTCTGAAATTAAAACATAGCACATATTATAGGAGTTAGAGTGTCTTTGTGTCTTAGATTTACTGGTGTACATTTTCCTTAGTATAATTAATAAATCAAATCAACCCCTTAAAATATTAAAATGTAAAGTAGTATGACTTGTCAATTATTTAATTTTTCATTAATGTTTAATTACTTACCATATAGGAACATTGAAGGCAAGAGTAAAAGGAAAAATCTGTATGGTACAGTAAACACCTCAAGTAGCTGTATAATGTGTATTTAAAAAAACGTATTTTATTTATAAATTTCAAAAATTATCTCTTAGTAATAACCTCAAGTAGCTGCATAATGTATATTTTTAATATGCATTTCATTTATACATTTATTTAAATGACCAGACACAATCTCAGTAACTTCATATGGTTTGTGGTAAAAGGATTGTATTTTTTTCCCCCAAATGTTTAACTCTCTTCAAATTAAAAATTAATCTCAAATAACGTGCATAGGGAAGTGGAAGATGGGCCAGGCACGGTGGCTCATGCCTGTAATCCCAACAATTTGGGAGGCCAAAGTGAGCAGATCACCTGAGGTCGGGAGTTTGAGACCAGCCTGACCAACACAGCGAATCTCTAGCCTGACCAACACAGTAAAAATACAAAAATTAGCTGGGCATGGTGGCGGGCACCTGTAATCCCAGCTACTCAGGAGACTGAGGCAGGAGGATCACTTAAACCTGTAAGAGTAACATATATTTGGATCATAAAAAAGAAAAAAAAGCAAGAAAAGCATGAAGCATTCAAAATAAAAACTGTTAAACGATGTAAGTAATCATTGGTGACTGACTAAAGTTGCAAGAGTCATCTATTTGCTTTCGCACAATTAGGTCATTCTTAAAAATGTGGAGTCTCAGGATTTCTTTTCTTCTTGAGATCAGTCCATCAAGAATGATTAATTGAGCACTCAAGTGCTCCTTATACCTTACAACTTTAAAAAAAAATAAAAGGAGACTTTTTCTCAGGTTCTAGTTAGCTGGATTCTGCTCTAAATTTAGATAACATTTGTGGCTATTGAAAAAAATGGTTTTACCTATAGGATGAGGTAAGACATGGCAGATGCATGCACCAAGGAGTTATTGGTTGAATTGTCTAACCCCTAATATACACTGAAGTCCTAATCTCCAGTATGTGTGAATTTGACTTTATTTGGAAACAGAGTCTTTGCAGATATAATCATGTGAAAATTAAGTCATTAGGGTAGGCCCTAATCTAATATGATGGTGTTCTTATTATAAGAAGAGGGTAATAACCCACTGTTAGATGAATATACAAAATGGAATACTGTTCAGCCATAAAAAGAATAAAATTCCCTCATTTGTAGCAACATGGTTGGAACTGGAGAACACTAAGCAAGGTGAAATAAGCCTGACACAGAAAGTTAAATACTGAGAAGCTGGGCACAATGACCCACACTTGCACTTTGGGAGGCTGAGGTGACAGGATCTCTTGAGCCCAGGAGTTTGAGACCAGCCTGGGCAAAATAGCAAGACCCCATCTCTACAAAAATAAAAATAAAAATTAGCTGAGTGTGGGTGGTGCATGCCTGCAGTCCTAACTACATAGGAGGATGAGGTGGGAGGATCACTTGAGCCCAGGAGTTGAGGCTGCAGTGAGCTGTGAGTGTACCACTGAACTCCATCTTGGGCAACCCAGGGAGAGCCTGCCTCAAGAGGAAGAAAAAGAGAGTGAATTGGGGTGAGGACATGGTGACACCCAAAAATCCAGCCTGTGGCCATCTGGAGATGTGTTTTCTCATCTGTGAGAAAACCCACACCAAGAAAGCCCAGTCATGGCCAACCAAAGATAGTAGAATTGAAGGTTAATACAGAACCAAATTCCTAAAGGGAATAAAGTGGTAACCAAGAGATTGAGTTCAAAACTAATGGCACAGAAGGAAATGTAGATTCATCTTCCAAAACTGAAGTACAGGACAAAGACTCAGGAATTAGCTGAGATGCCAGTGAAGTGAAGCCCTCAGTCACACGCACTGTGATCAGTTGAAAGGGTTCAAGCTTATAAGAAAAAATGGCAGCAGATTTTAAAAGAGCATAATTAAATGTGTTAAACTTGAATGAGAACATTATCTCTATATTCCATAGCACTGTATTTAAAATTCAATACCTTCCCAATTATGGTTTCATAGTAATTCACTTAAAAATATTTTGTATTAACATTAGGGATATTTCTAACGGCTTCTTTGAGGTTGTTGAATTTATGGTTTGATTCATCAGCATGTATTTATTATGTCTTAATAAGTGGGTTTACTTTAACAAATAAATATTATGCTGTAATAATTAATTATAATCATATTAAATGCTATAAATGCCATCATGTTACTTCTATGAACAGATACCAGTTCAGTCTGAATCTTTCCTTCATTTTCTTCACTTCCTGAAAACTTCGTCTCTTTTTTTGTCTTATTTTCTTATTTTTATTATTATTTTTTGAGACAGGGTCTCCTTCTGTTACAGAGGCTGGAGTGCAGTGGCACAATCACAGTTCACTGCAGCCTTGACCTTTACAGGCTCAGGTGATTCTTCCACCTCAGCCTCCCAAGTAGCTGAGACCACAAGCGTGCCACACTATCCGGAATAATTTCTGTATTTTTGTAGAAAAAGAGTCTCATCATGTTACCCAGGCTGGTCTTGAACACCTGGATTAAAGCAATTCACCCACCTCGGTCTTCCCAAGTGCTGAGATTACAGGCGTGAGCCACCACACCCGATCCGCTCATATTTTATCATGCAGAATGACAGTTCTACATGTGCAAAGACTTCCTCCTGCTCACTGCTCTGCACACAGCACTGACAACCATGTTGGACACTTTGTAGTTTCTGATGAGTATTTACAAGATTAATAAATTCTCGTCTTTTTTTCTTAGTTGTTCTTTCCTTTTCTTTTGTTCTTCTTTCATTCATTAAAAAAATCTCTGAAGGCTACAAAGTGGTCTACAGGAGACTTTAATCAGCAGTAACTCCCTGCAAAGTTTAAAATCTGTATGTAGCTTTTGTTTGACCTCCCCAGAACTTACCTCTTAATAGCCTACTGTTGACTGGAAGCCTCACTGACAATATGAACAGTTGATCAGCACATAGTTTGTATGTTATATATGTAATTACACTGTATTCTTGCAATAAAGTAAGCTAGAGGAAAATATAATATCATGAAGAAAATAATAAGGAAGGTTGGGTGTGGTGGCTCACCCCTGTAATCCCAGCACACTGGGAGGTCAAGGTGGGTGGATCACGTGAGGTCAGGAGTTTGAGACCAGTCTGGCCAATGTGGTCTCTACTAAAAATACAAAAATTAGCCAGGCGTGGTGGCACACGCCTGTAACCCCAGCTACTTGGGAGGCTGAGGCAGGAGAATCACTTGAACATGGGAGGTAGAGGTTGCAGTGAGCTGAGATGGTGTCACTGCACTCCAGCCTGGGTGACAGAGTGAGACTCTGTCTCAAAAAGCAAAAAACAACAAAAAAGGGAGAGACAAAATATACTTACTACTCATTAAATGGAAGTGGATTATCATAAAGATCTCCATCCTCTTTTTTTTTCACGTTGAGGAGGCTGAGGAGGGGGAGGAAGAGGAAGGGTTGGTCTTGCTGTCTCAAGGGTGGCAGAGGTGAAAGAAAATCCATGTATAAGAGACCCACGCAGTTCAAAGCTGTGTTGTTCACGGATCAACTCTACTTACCTCATCCATTTTCGTTACCTGCCTCAAATTCTGAGAGTTCTTTCATCTTCTAGTTTTAGTTTGTATACAGCAGCTGACCAACTTACATTTTTTTTTCTTAGAGTTTTGCTTACAAGAATAAAACTTGAAATACTGGACATAATTTTAAAATTTAGTTTTCCACTCATATATTATTACACTCATATTCTTTTCTTAGACAAGCTGGTTGAATAAGTATTTTCAATTTTATCCCATTTAAATGTAAGCTTTTAAGGTGTCTACAAAATAACATTCTTTTGGTGGAGGCAAGCATTCTGTTTCAAATTGCATACATGTGAATTATATCTTTGAAATTACGTATACATATAAATATATACACACACACACATACTGGTGTATATATACCTAATATATATTTCTCTCTCTATAGCTATAGATGTGGACTGACTTGTTTCTCTCTATAGATGTATGTATGTATGTATGTATAAGTAACTTTTTATAGAAAATAATCTAAAAAGTGAAATATTTTTAAATGATTTTTAACATACCAATGACTCAGCTTTAATTATCATCAATTCATGGCTAAACTTGATTATTTATTCCTTACATTTTTTTTCTCTCCCTTCAGATTAAGCAAACCCCATATATGATAAGATAGATTCGTTGCTTATGTGTCACGATTTCAGAATTTTCTCTGAAATGTAGGAGCAACCTCAAAACATAAATCCACAATTTCATTGAAGCACATAAAATATTGGCCATAATGGCTAGAAGTCCAAAAGTCAAATCATTGTTTAATTTCTTAAATTGCCTCATAAATTATTATTTTTACTATTATTAAGAGTTTACTAGTCTGAAATAAGATCCAAGCCTATGGCATGCAATGCAATTGGTTAGTATCTCTCTTAAATCTCTCTTAAGTATAGGAACTACCCTTTTTCTTTTCTTCTTATGATTTATGTATAGAATAAAGAGGATCACTTTCCCCTACATGATTTTCTACATGGAATATGCTGTCTAATTGTATATTTATGACACTTTCACAATATCCTTTGGTTTTTAGTTTTATTGTGAATTGTAGTCAGATCTAGTGTCCTGATCAGGTCAGAGTTTGCTTTAGTGAGATTATTTCCATTAAGTGGTACAGATGGTACTTTGTTTTGATATTAGAAGCCATTAGTACTTATTAATTAGAGGTTACAGAGTATTCTTTCACCATTTGTGTCAAACTCTCGCATTTATGAGATGGACTATTTCCATAAAATTAAAATTGCTTTTATGAAATATTTTATTAAACTGAAGTACATTTTATTTAACAAAGTGAAAGGGATCAAGGGATAATGGTTGACTAGTTCACATTATTTACTAGGTTTCAAATGACAAGGTATTTTGTGGGGAGGGCTGGGGGTGGTTTAAATGAAATATCACCAGCTTCAGCCATAAATGAAACCTCTCTTGTGAATATCCTTGTCAGAACGCTCTCATGCTCTTTAACTTAAGAGTATCTGAAAGTCAGATTTTTTCAATGCTGCCTGTCTGGGACTATCTAATACTCTAATCTAGGCCACACTTTTTACATGCCTCAAAATCTCCCTTGACAATGGAGTGTAATGAACTGAAAAATTTTATATAGCAGTGTTGAGTCTGGCAATGATGAGTGAAGCTGACATCCTCTCTCCCCTAATTTTCAATTCCACGTCTTTTGGATATTCTTCACCACACTCGGGGTTGCCAAAGGTGGGTGGAGTGATGGCTCAGCCCCTCTTTGTCCCATTCAAATAGTTCACTGCTGTTAAGTATCTCCAGTGGTTATTTCCTTCTGGATACTTCAGTTGTGTATGGTCAGTACTTAGCTATGCATTGGTTTACCTCAATTCATTCACATATTCAGGTCAAAAGCCACACTGGTATAGGTTTTCTGGGAGAATAGAAAAGAAAATCTCATCCGTGGTCATTACCAACTTTTCTACTTTCATGGCACTGCCTGGACCCCAGCCTCCTGCCTCAGAATCCCTTCCCTACCCTGCATATTCTATTTCTACGCGACTCCCCTCTGCTATCACAAATATTAGATTAAGCTACCAGCTCTCTGTGTCTTGGACACTGAGCTAAAAATCTTTGAACTTTATCTCAAAGATTTGGAGTTAACATGGAAAAGTTTAATCAGAGAATGACATGAGGGTGTTATGGCCTCAGAAAATTGATTCTGGCTGCAGAGTGCCAAATAATTTGAAGATGAGCAAAGAGACAAAGAAATCAGTGAGATGTCTACAAAGGAAAACTTTAAAGAAAAAATAGTTGCGAAAATGATGAAGGAAAATATATGGCTAGACTGCAGTGCGCTGGTGGAGGTATCACTAACAGGCACTGAGAAGAGATTAGGGAGAGAAGATAGTCTCTGATTACAACCAGTTGTGTCGCTGAAGTGGTAGTTGGTGATAAAATTGTTTATTTGCTTACTTATTCAGCTTTTTTGAGAGATGATTGACAAATTGACCTTGCATATATTTAAGATAGACAACATAATGTTTTGATATAAGAATGCCTTGCATAATGGTTTCCACAATCACACTAATTAACAAATACATCATCCCAAATAGTTACTACATTTCTCTCTCTCTCTTTCTGTCTCTCTCTCTCTCTGTGTGTGTGAACACTTAAGATATATATGTGTGTGTGTGTGTGTATACCATGCTGACACACTCTTTTTTTTTTTAACGGAAAGAGGATGTAACTTAACAGAAACAACAGAGCCTTTGGAGACAAACATATTTGGATCAAAATCTCTGATCAAAACCCAAGACTACACAGATGTTAAGCAACCAGGAACAGTACAAATTGTCCTCTTTCTTTTCTCAATCATTGAACAAGTTCAGTGGAAAGAGGAAGAAGGTGGAGTCAGGTAGTTGTGGATTTGTTTCCCAGTGACACAATTGTCTGAATTACATTGGACATGTCATTCTACTACTTAACATATTCCTATCCCTATCTGTAAAAAGGAAATAATAAGATTTTCAAAAATTAATATTTTCAAAAGGGATTTATGAAAAATAAATTAGATTACTTGCATGAGCAGAAAGCAGAGGATGAATACTGCCTAATACTTCAACTGATGCTACAACAGAGAGCAGAGAACAGCTTCTTTCAAAGAAAAGAACAATAATTTGATTATATTTTTAAGTATGACCATGGACTTGGTCTGGAATGCAACAGAAAGGGAAAGTAGGTAAAATGCAGAGTATAACTTTCTACTCATAGATGTAAAGTATCAATATTAATACCCTTGTTGTGTAGAGATGTTATATAAAGCCAAGCCCTTCCCAATATCCACCAGAAAGTCTTGGGTCCACCATATGTGGCAAGACACATGAGTTGCTGAAAAGAAACACTTTGGACAAATGGTAAAATGGTATAATCAAGAAGAGACACAAAGAATTAGGTACTATTAATAAATGAGGTAAGAAAAGACGTAAAAAACAAACCCATATCCCCAAATATATGTCCTTTTCCTGACCAGAAAATCCCTGAGACACTGCAGGACATAGTGGGTATTTGAGACAAATTTAATTAGTGTAATTTTAAATCTCAAAGGCAATGGTATTCCAGGCTAGAAAAGGTGGGTGATCTCTAGTAGTTTATACAACTAAGATTCATCTGGCATATTCTAGATCCTCAATTAATAACATCACTACTTTTTTAATAGTGGTAAGACTAGTCATGTATGTTATCATCAATACTATTACAATACCATTCACACATAATCTATAAAGAGGGAATAGTTCAGTTTTTTTCAGTTTTGCTTTCTGACATTGTTTTTCTGTTGTATCTGTTTCTGACTTTCTAAGCACTTTCAGAATTGCCAGCCAATCTCAATTCATAATAAGGATGCAGTATATGTGTTACAGTATATGTGATACAGTTACCTATGGCCTAAAAAAATTGCAATCAGAAACATATGTTATGGATAAAGTAATTGGTGCCACCTAAACATGCTTCTAAGCAAACTTATTTTACTTTTTGTAGTGTTGATGTTTCTTGGTACTTAACAATTTTATTTGGGGATGTTAGTTTTAATGATATTCTACAGATAATTCAGCATTGTGATGGTTAATTTTATGTATCAACTTGACTGGACATGGGTGCCCAGATAGCTGGTTAAATATTATCTCTGGGTGTGCCTGTGGGGGTGAGGGTGTTTCCACAAGGAAGCCACGTTTAAGTTGATGAACTCAAAAAATAATTTTCCCTCCCCAATGTCAGTGTGCCTCATTTAATTCCTTAAAGGATTGAATAAAACAAAAAGTGCAAGAAGGTTGAATTAACTCTGCCTGACTATTTGAGCTGGGACATTGATCTTCTGCCCTCAGTGCTCCTGGTTCTCAGATCTTCAGAGGAGAATATAATCTGCAGCATCGTGCCTCTGTCTCTTGGGTCTTCGAACTACACCACTGGCTTTCCTGGGTCTTCATCTTGGAGACAGGAGGTTATGGCACTTCTCAGTCTCCATAATCAAATAAGCCAATTCTTTATAATAAATTTTTTTTGAGAGACAGAGAGAGAGAGAGACAGGATCTTGCTCTGTCACCCAGGCTGAAGTGCAATGGCATTATCTTGACTCACTGTAGCTTCTCCCTCCTGGGCTCAAGTGATCCTCCACCTTAGCCCCCCAAGTAGCTGGGACCACAAGCATGCCCCAGCATGCCTGGCTAATTTTTGTATTTTTTAATAATGATGGGTTTTGCCATTTTGTTCAGGCTGGTCTTGAACTCCTGAGTTCAAGTGACCTGCCTATCTCAGCCTCCCAAAGTGCTAGGATTATAGGCGTGAGCCACTGTACCCAGCCCCTTATAATATATATCTTAATAGATAGATAGATAAATATAGAGATATATCTTTTTTAGTTATGTCAATATAAGTAAAAAATTTTAGTTATACCTATATCTATACGTATAGGCGTATATCTGTATCTTATTGTTTTGGTTTCTCTAGAGAACATTGACAAATACAAACATTTATACTGTAATTTTTGAGAAGTTACTTTATGTCTTTCACCCTCAGTTTCCCAACATGCAGAATGGAAATCACAACTTTGACAAAAACATCAAGTCATTGTAAACCTTAAAGTCATAACATATGCAAAGCAAGATATTTCTATAAGAAGGATGAGGATTCAGGATTATATTTGCATTACAGAAAGAAGAATGTCCTAAGCCCTTAGAGATATATTTCAATGATGGTATTTTAAAGTACCACATTTCATCTCCTCCCACTTGCTCCAACTGGATGTGTCAAGTGGGGAATGTTTGAACAATTTTTGTTGATTCAGTAGGTAAAGTAGAATGTTGGGTCTTTGACAACTTTGCTTATTAGTAAGTAGAAAGGAGTAGTTTAAAATATTTGCCTGTAAAGCCCCTCTCAAGAAATCCCCAGCCCAGACTGCTTAACTCAGAGGCTCCAAGAGTGGACCTGAGATGTCAGTATTTATAAAATTCCCTCAAGGGATTCTTATGTACAGACAGGATTGAGATTCATTAATTAATGGTTTGGATAGATAAAAATTAAAATGAAACTTAACTCTGGAGTTCTCTGGCATAAATCTGCTGTATAGAAAAAATATTTGAATTATGTACCAGTCAAATTTTCTGACTCAGATCAAACGCTAAATTGGTGATGACGAAAACAAGAAAAAAAATACCCTCAACATTAGAAAATAAACTTCACCCATCAGATGCCGATGTGAATTTTGAGACTTTAGAATTATTGAACTGTCAAGAGGACCACGAGGAAAGAAATATGATATATGTTCAGCCCTACAAGGGAAAAACTTGTGACATTTTCAGGGTTTAGGACATTAAAAAAAAATTTCTGAGGGAAGGTTTCTAGAGTAGAGTCCAGATGGCACAGTGGTTGGTGGAGTTATTAATGTGGCAGGAGATCCTTTTCTAACATCATTACGTTCCATAGGGTTGTCAATGTTTATTAAGAGGAAAAAGAGTCTAGAAGTCCCTTCAACACTATTAATGGCTAAGTTCTTAGCAGCCATAATTAAATTCCAACATAAATCTTATGATTAATCTAAAAAACAGAAGATTTAAGGGAAAATCACCTAGAAATAATTTTAGAAGACAAAGTGAGTTTCCATATAGTATTTTAGGACTTTAGAACATACATTTCCAAATCAGATTTCCATTAAACTTTGTGAAAATATTTCATGTGTGTCATTTAAAATTGACCAAAGCCGGTTGAAATTACTTTTAGTATTTTGGTTCATGAAGAAAATGCAGAATTAAGTCAATTATTTTTTTTATCAAGATTATAATGCCAGTCACCTCCAACATGAGTTTATATGCTTAGGAAGGGTGATTGAGGGAGATTTTCTTCCTCAGTCGCAGAAAGTAAGTCATTTCATTTAATTCAATTAGATTTTGTAGGCTTTATCATTTTTCTCTAGAATCTTAGATCTGGAAAGGAAGAAATGCTTTAAGAAATTCATATTCTGCACGAAATTGATAGCAAACAGATACATGCAAGGCAATCAACAGTGTGAACCCCATTCTTATTCCTGGCTACCTAAGGGTTAAGAATTTAACAACCAATACCTGGCATACAGTTTTCTTTATTTATTCATGCGTGTCCTGTTTTATTCCAGAAGTACTGAAAGTAATGGGCTAATATAACAAGTCAAGCATTATCGTAGAATGTTGGAAAACAAGTGTAGAAAAAAGTAGGCTCTGTCCTTGTTCCGAACTTGATAAACAAATGTACTCCCCATAAAATAGCAAGTAGAAAAGAACTCTACTGAGAGTTGGGGGAACCTGGGAGCCACTCTGACTTAGCTTTTTCAGTTTTCATTTCTATTTGGTTTTATTTTAACTAAGCGAGGGGAAGCCTTAACTGCCCTCACTTTTTCCACCTCTAAGGAAATACTCCAGAAATATAATGGACAAAATGGGACTAGCATCAGTAAGCCTTCAGTTTAAATTTCAGCTCCACTGTTCAGGATCTGAAAAGAAAAATGAGCAGGCTAGACTTTCTAAGTATGTATGCAGTGCTTATAAAATAGAGGATTTGAGTAATAACTTCTGTTTTAGATGTTATTTCAGTGTTTATGTAGGAGGATAACATCAAATGTTTACTTTATCTCTAATGCATAGCAGACTTTTTTTTTAAATGGTTGGTTTAAAAAAATTAACTATACTCCTCATTTTAAAATTTAGCAGCAGCTACAATTAGCTAAATAAATATACCTCTAGAAGAAAACTCCAGGTATTCCAGAAAAGTATTTTTTGATATTGTAATGTATATATGGTCAACTGTCAACACTTTATTAAGTTGTAATCAAATTATTTCTTAGTTGCCTTGTGTGCATGTGTTTAAAAACTCACCACATTTTTTTTGAGACAGGATCTCCCTCTGTTGCCCAGGCTGGTGTTCAGTGGCATGATCTCTGCTCACTGCAACCTCTGCCTTCCAGGCTCAAGTCATACTCCCACCTCAGCCTCTCAGGTAGCTGGGACTACAGGTTCACGCCACTATGTCCGGATAATTTTTGTATTTTTTTAGTAGAGATGGAGTTTCACCATGTTGCCCAGGCTGGTCTCAAACTCCTGACCTGAAGTGATCTACCTGCCTCGGCCTCCCAAAGTGCTGGCATTACAGGCATGTGCCACCACGTTCCGCCCTCAATAACAATTTAGTGAGCTGTAGAGTTTAAGCATTTACAAACCAGACTGATTCAAATGTTGCAGAGGTAGGTTGTCAACTGCTTTCAGTAACCTATTATGTTACCTAAGAAAAGAGCAGAACTGTGCATAAGGATGTATGGATGCCTAGGAACTACACACCAAGAGGGAATCTGCCACTTGTACAAAGATAAACATTTAGATTGGTAAAGGATTGAGTCCAGCTGGCCTTCTCCAGATTGCATTCTCTACTGCTGCTTTACCCAACTGCAGTGGCTCCTCCAACATTTACAAAGATAAGTGACATATGAAAAGACCAGGAGCTGCTGAACCTCTGGCATCCTTTCAGAGTTCTGGGACCATCGAAGGCTTTGGATAAGACCAACACAGTTTGATCTTGACTCTTCTTGGTGTGTTTTAGTTGCCTGCCATAACCTGAGTCACGATGGAAAACTTCTGGGAGAACAGATAATGTCCTTAATCAATATCTCTGAAGAAAACTGCAGATGAATTTGTAGCACTTACCTTGGAGTGGTAATTCAGCAACACTGAGTCCAGAACAGGTTTGTGTGGGACTCACTGAAATTAGTAATAGGCTCTTAAATATTAACAACCCCTGAAAACAACTCCAGGTGGGAGAAAAGAGACCAACTTTCTATTTTGGTAGAGGCCAGGCTTGCAAAACGGAATTCTGGTTTCATAACAAAAGACATCATATTAAATTACATGAGGGTGAGTCTGTTGCGGTCTGCAGGTGTTGCCTGGCAGGGTTTCCAATACCTACTGTAGTTGCACATGTTGTGATGAAAAATCAGCCAACATTTTTGGGCAAGTGGCACAGATGTCTCATCTCCTAAAGGTCTAGGAGGGCTTGTCAATCACACTCCTCTGTCTTCATTGCATCTTTCTAATAATAGCTATAAAGAAATCTTCCAAAAAGTCATTTCTGTTAGAAGTCCAAGGTGTGCTTTTAAAGAAAAAGGGTTAGATTAAGATGTTTAAACATAAATATATGGAATATGCTGGAAGGCAGACTTGTAATGTGTTGCCTCTTTGACTCTCATCTTCAAAGTGGAGATATGAGTTGGAGGCAGCTCTTGACTTTTCCTTGATTAAAACCATTAGCACTGCCTCACGTAGAAGGTCTTCACCCTCTCTATTTGAGGATGGCCTGCTCTCACGCTGATGACACACAATTCCTTTGCAGACCTTGTCATCAAACCCAATCTTCCTTCTTGCTTTCAGAGATAAAGAGCACATTTCATACATTTCATTTTCAAAATTTCTCATTATTATTTAGGGATATTAAAAAGCAAGAGGCACCTTTGAACAGAGCTTGGATAATGTGATCTTTCATTTAATCTAGAATATTTTATAGACTTACTAGTATCTGAAGCTCGAAATAAACACTCAATGGCAAAAGAATCGGAGTCCAAGAAAGAGATGTGTTCGTGACCTTTGAAAAATTAAAAATAAATAAATAGCCTTTGGTTTTGATTGGAGATGGTTTATTCATGAATAATGTTTTACACCCAGCCTTAAATGCAAACAATACAAAGATGAGATGCCTTGGATGTTGTTATGGAGAATTTCCAATTGAATTTCAGCTGTGGGTCATTGACAGTTCAGAAAACCTCCTCAAAATTGAATTCCAGGTTAATGCAGGGGTCCAAACCCATTTTCAATTTCAGGAGATAAATATTTGATGAATAAATTTCTTCAAAGCTTTTTGAGTCAGGAAAAAAGTGCATGTACAGCAGAATAAATTGGCAAAGCAGGCCTGGTAGGATGAAAAAAACATATTCCACACTAAGTCTGCCTCTGATTATAACTCAAAGCTTGGACAGAACATACAAGGCAATTACATGTAGATTCCAAGAAGTAGAGTAACCAGCAGATTAGAGAGGAAAATCAGAACTCAAAGAATAACCAAAGAGCAGTGGGCTCTCTATAGAGTACCCTTGACATAAATTACTCCATCTTAGAGAAATGCTCAATCTTGTTTCAAAAGGTACCTTGCCAACAGGAACCAGATGTTTTACCTAATTAATAAAGATTGCACTCAACCAGATAAGGACATAACCAAGCACACTCTTCCACAATCAGTCCTCACTAGAGGACTCTGTGGCCATAAAAACAGCAGAACTTCAGCAACTTGAAATGGTTGCTTAATGAGCACTATCTTGTTGTCACTCATAATAAGCACTTGACATCTGCTAGTAAAGGCTCTGCCGATATTAAAATTTCTTCCTTGCAAGATGGATGGACTGAGCAGGCCATACCAGGATCTTCCTTTTGTCTGTGTTGTTCTCCCTGGATTGGTTTGTTTAACTCTTTTTCCTATCCCTTTTCTCTTGATATTGAATGTTACACTGTTTGCTATGGAATGTTTATAATATTTTATGTATTGGTTATATATGATGCTATGAATGGTTTTGCAGTATTGACTGACTTGTGGAGTAACTTGAGCCTCTGTGCATGCAGCTCTGACCACTGAGCGAACAAGAAATACTAAGGAGAATTCTCTCCTTGGGAATACCATGTGGCTTGTGGCTTTTACAATTGAAATAGCATCAGTAAAAGTGTAACCTTGTGTAAAGACGCAAATATGCATGGATGGGGTTATTGCTGACTTTGCCCTGCTCATGATAGTCCCTCTCTTTCCTTCCCATCTCTCCTGACTCAGACCTGTGGCAAGATTGACCTTTAAAACGATGCTGCAGACATGGACAGACAAAGGACCAAGAAAAACCTCTCTAGAAACCTCTTTATTGAGTTGGAGTTCCAGAAGGTGGGTACCCTGCAGGGAACAGCCCATTGATCTCTCCTGTCCTCCTTCCACAGGATGTTTTACATCTATGTAGTGGCCAAATTAATATTAGACAAAGTAGTTTCAAAATAAAATTACTCTGAATCAAAGTGGACATTACATAATGATAAAATGAACAATTTGTAACTTATTTTTAAAATAAAGACGAATTGATTAGATATTTTCACAATTAATTATTAATTAATATTTCCCTCTATGAACTTAATGTTTTAAAAGATTTTTACAAATATGTTATATTGAAACATTTTCCTATTTTACATCTATAAAAGAAAATTGCTCATCAGTTTCTGATCAACATAAAATAATGATTGTTATAACAGTGAAATGATGTAATTCATAGTCCAAAGCAATTTTCCATTTTATTTTGTCTGCAAATATTTTTTCCATGTAAGCTATGATTTCTGTTAGGCTTTTGTAATTTGATAAGAAGCCATGGCTTTCTAATACAAATTTCAAAGACACTTTATGAGATGTGTGACCCATAGATGCAAAACGCTGGGCAGTTTTTGTCTTAAGATTCCTGTATTACAGACTAGCAGAATTCATGTAAGTCCATCAAATTTTGATAACTATATTACTGCTAGGTTAATAATGATTATTATTCTAAAATTCATGTCAAATTATCTATCATCTCTAAAAGGTGGTAGCAGAAGAAACAAGTGATCATCATTTCTTTCAAGCAAATTCTCAAGAATGACCAGACCAGGTTTGTAATGTCTGAAAAGTATAGTGAGAACATAAAACATCAATGTCTCTGGGACTTCCGCCAAGATATCCAAATAGGAACCGCTCCAGAGCACAGTTCCCAGAGACAGCGACAAAGAAGGTGAGTGATCTTCGCTTTTCCAAGTGAGGTACCAGGTTCACTTCAATGGGACTGGTTGGACAGTGGCTATAGCCCAAGGAGGGCAAACCAAGGCGAGGGGGTTGTGCCTCACCTGGGAAGTGCAACAGGCCGGAGGGCCCTCCCTGCTACCCAATGGAGGCTATCCAGGGCTTTTCGGCCACTCCAGGGCTCCAGTTAGGATGCTGGCTTCTCCCACGGTCTTTGCAGCCCACAGACCGGGAGATTCCCACCTGCTGACAGGCACCACAGGTTTCCAGTGCAGATCTGGGTGGCTGATTCAACCAGTGCTGCGGATACCCAGCACAAATCTGAGCAGCCCGGCTGAAGGCGGGGAGCCAGGTGATCTGGCTCGGCGGGTCCCACCCCGACAGAGACCAGCAAACTGAATTCCACTGGCCAGCAAGTCAGTTTGAGCTCCACCGGGGACACTCAAGCTCTGTGCGGGGAGGGGCGTTCACCATTACTGAGGCAGTTCTATCTAACCTTGCCTGCGTAAACAAAAGCACAAAGAGGTTTACACAGCAGCTAGGGGGAGCCCGCGGCAGCTCAGCAACACCTCTGTGGGTAGACTGTGACTAGACTCCCTCCTAGCTGGGCAGGGCATCTCTGAAAAAAGGCAGCAGCCTGTCAGGGACTTATAAATAAAGCCACATCTTCCCGAGACAGAGCACCTGGGAAAAGGGTGGTTGTGAGTTCCACTGCAGCGGACTTAAACTTCTCTGCCCAGCAGCTCTAAAGGGAGCAACAGAGCTCCCAGCAAAGCACTTGAGCTCTGAAAACAGACAGACTGCCTCCTCAAGTGGCTCCCTGAACCCTATATATCCAAAGAAAGAGTCACCTCACACAGAAGAGCTCTGGCTGACTCTGGGACGAAGCTATCAGAGGAAGGAATAGGCAGCAATCTCTGCTATTCTGCAGACCACATGGGTGATTCCCAGACAAGCAGGGTCTGGAGTGTCCCACAGCAGAGGGGCCTGACTGTTAGAAGGAAAGCCAAAAACAGAAACAAATAGCCTCAACATCAACAAAATGACATCTACTCAGAGACTCCATCTAAAGTCACCAACTTCAAAGACCAAAAATATAAATATATCCCTGTGAAAATTATCCTTTCACAGGATCATCTTAGCTGGATCTTACATAGAAGAGATGTTATGGTTTGTGATTTTTGTCTCTGGCTCAAATGCATGCCTTCATTCTCAGTAATCCACTGTGGGGGCTTTAGAGAAGGACAGATCTGGGCTTGAAACTACCCTCAGCCACTTTCTAGCTATGTGACTTTGGACAAATGACTTAATTCTGTAAACCCTCAAAACTCTCATGTGCAAAATGGGGATAGTATTAATACCTACCTCTTATGGATGCTGCGAATATTCTACAAGTTAATGAGTGCCAAGTTTCTGGTACAAGGTAGCACTGATCCTAATGATAATTCGTTATTTTATTTTATTCATTTATTTTTTGAGATGAAGTCTCACTCTGTAGCCCCGGCTGGGCTGCAGTGGCAGGATCTTGACTCACTGCAACCTCTACCTCCTGGGTCACGTAATTCCTCTGCCTCAGTCTCTAAAGTATCTGGGATTACAGGCGCCTGCCACTGTGCCTAGCTAATTTTTGCATTTTTAGTAGAGATGGGGTTTTGCCATGCTGGCCAGGCTGGTCTTGACCTACTGACCTCAAGTAATCTGCCCGCCTCAGCCTCCCAAAATGCTGACATTACAGGTGTGAGCCACCAGGCCTGGCGATAATTAGTATTCTTGTTGTCATTATTTCACAAAAAACATCCAGCTCTTCTTAGTCCCTCATCACAAAGCTACAAAGACAAATGTAAAGGTATGTTGGGATTTCTGGGCATCATCGGAAAGTATATTAAAAATAAGGCAATTCATCATTCATGTATTGTTTCAATAACAACAAAAATTTTGTAAAACTCCTTCACTATTTTTCTTATCAATGTAAGCTCCATCACTTTGTCTTCTATCCAAATAGCATACCCGTTTTTCTCTCTCAAAAGATCATTTTCCCTTTTGCTAATTTTCTGGTATGGCTTCATATTCATAATAGCAATATCTGCTTTGTTTAAACTCCCACTTTACTTGATTTTATATCATTGGAATGCATTAGTCAGCAAAGCCTGAGGAATTTGACTATCTGTTTGACGTTGCCAGTGGCACGTAGACACTATGTGTTTCCAACCATCTTGTTGAATAGGCCCTAAAATGGGCTCTATATGTTGGTGTGTGGATCAGCTGGAAATACTAAAAAAGAAGTAATGCAAATACAATCTCTTGCATTATACAAGTGTAAACTTGCATCTCCTACATATTTTAGTATTATTGAAGGCCAAAAAGACACTTAGAAATAATCATAATAATAGCAGAAATAATATTGTATGTTTTATTTTGATGCTTTACAGTCTTAAATATTTAGTAATCAATTTGATTTCCGTCTATTTATTTGAATTAGGGTTATTATGACCTTATCTTCTGATGAGAAGATAAGGTGCAGAGGGTTTGCCTATTTGCTAGAGGTAACTCAACAAATAAATGGTAGGATTGGAAATGACAACTTTTCCCTTAACTTCAAAACCCACAAGATATATTTCATAGCAAGTGGAATCTCAAGGAATTAAAAGTGGGAAGTTAAGAATAAAATGGGTTGTCCTTTTCTTTTAATTACCAATAAGTAGGGCTACATACACAGCCTAAGAATTATTTTATTTTCTTCCTCTTTAAGCTAACAAAGCCCTATTACATTTATCAGCAGCAATAGCATCCCAGATCTTACTGCATGAATTCTGCAAGACTGTAAAACTGAAGAAATTCGCAGCTACCTAGTTAGTTGCTACTTTGCTTCCTTTCATTGATTAGTTTGCTTTTGAGTTTGTTTCCATGCTTATTAGTTAGTGAATTGTCTTCTGCGCTACATCATTCACATGTGTAGAATACCAATCCTACTGGTTAAGTACCTGGGAACCTGCCTCCCACTGGATATTTTAGACTGTGTAATTTTATTTAAAGAAGCAATTTTTGAAAAATTCTGTGCACCAGCAATGGCTTTACTTCAGAGCACTGACCTACGCCCACTAGCTAATGGATGTCACTGGCCTTGGGAATGAGTTTCAGCCTTTAATATGGCTTAACAGAAATTTGGGGCATTAAAAAAAGAAAAGTACAACTTCCAAATGCAGCTGGCTTCAAGATTAAGTTGCTCCCAGGGCCCATATATCCTGGGCTCAAGCTATCTCCCATGGGGCTGCCATTCTGGGGGACTCATCTCAGGCTGAGACATTGCCAGGTGTGACGGTTAATATTAAGTGTCAACTTGATTGGATTAAATGATGCAAAGTGTTTTTTTCTGGGTGTATCTGGGTGCTTCTGTGTGTTTCCAGAAGAGATCAACATTTGAGTCAGTGAACTGGGAGAGGAAAACCCACCCTTAGGAAGACGTACCCACAATGTAGGTGGTCCCCATCCAATGGGATGCCAGCACGGCTAGAAAAACCAGGCAGAAGAAGGTGGCAGAAGCTGACTGGCTGAATCTTCCAGCCTTCATCTTTCTCCCATGCTGTATGCTTCCTGCCCTTGAATATCAGACTTCAAGTTTGTCTTTTGGACTGTTGGATTTACACAAGTGGTTTACCAGGGGTTCTCAGCCCTTTGGCCACAGACTGAAGGCTACACTGTCAGCCTCGCTACTTTAGAGGTTTCGTGACTTGGGTGGAGACCAAGACAGCTTCCTTGTTCCTCAGCTTGCAGACATCCTATTTTGGGACTTTGTCTTGTGATCATGTGAGTCAGTTCTCCCTAATAAACTCCCTTTCATATATACAGATATCCCATTAGTTTCCTCCCTCTAGAGAACACTGACTAATATACCAGGTATAGTTATGGATTGAATTGTCTCCCTCAAATTTATATATTGTAGTGGGGGTTAGGACTGCACGAGGAAGACCCGCCCTCAGGGAGACCCACCCACAATGTCATAACCACCACTACTTCAGTATATGATAGTATTTGGTAACAGAGTCATTGCAGATAATCAAATTAATACGGGGTCATCAGGGTTGGCGACCTTTTAAGAAGGGGAAATTTGGACAGAGTCACAAACAGAGAGAACACTGACTTATATAGGATGAATACAGAGATTGGCGTGTTGCATCTTCAAGTCAAGGAACATCAAAGATTACCAGAAAACCACCAGAAGCTAGGGGTGAGGCATGAGAGTTTCTCGCTCAGAGCCTCCAGAAAGTACAAGGCAATCTGCCTACTCTGTTCAAGCCATCCAGCTTGTGGTCCTTTTGTTACTAGAAAGCATTCTGCACCCGACCCCAAGAGAGGGGACCTTGCATAAGAAAGAATTTGGAGCAAGTCCATGGAGTAAATGAAAACAAATTTATTAGGGAGGTAAAGAAACAAGAGAATGGATACTTCGCAGGCAAAAGAAACCCAAGGGTTGCTGATTGGATGTTTTTATGGTTATTCTTTGACCATATGCTAAACACAGCGTGGATTATTAATGAGTTTTCCAGGAAAGGCATGGGGATTTCCCAGAACTGAGGGTTCCTCCTGTTTTAGATCATATAGGGTATCTTCCTGACTTTGCCATGAAATTTATAAACTGTCATGGTGTTGGTGGGAATGTCTCTCAGCATGCTCATGTATTATAATTAGCATATAATGATTAGTGAGGATGACCAGAGATCTCTTTTGTTGCCATCTTGGTTTGGTAGGTTTTGGCCAGCTTCTTTACCACATTTTGTTTTATCAGGGGGGCCTTTGTGACCTGTATCTTGTGATGACCTCCTATCCCATCCCATGACTAAGAATGCCTAACTCCTGGGAATGCAGCCCAGTAGGTCTCAGCCTCAGTTAACCCAGCCCCTGTTCAAGATGGAGTCACTCTGGTTTAAACGCCTCTGACACTTTGATAATGGAGCTCTCCAAAATGAATACAAGCTCTCCATTTGGTAAAAGTCTAGAACATGCTAGACTAGCCTCTTAGCCTGAGATAGTGAGGTCCAGAGAAAAGAAAAAGAATTATCAGACCCATGTTTTAAGCTATTCTTCCAAATTAAAATTTCCCACCCTGAACCTGTGTCTTCATGAGATAAGGGTTGTGCAAATATCCATTCCTTTTATGCAAACCTCAATGATCAAAACTGAGGTTTTGATTAGTCTCCTTAAGAAGAAGCAACATTTTGGCTGGATGCGGTGGTTCACGCCTGTAATCCCAACACTTTGGGAGGCCAAGGCTGGCAGATCATGATGTCAGTAATTTGAGACCAGCCTGACCAACATGGTGAAACTCCACCCCTACTAAAAATATAAAAATTAGCTGGGCATATTAGTGCACATCTGTAATCCCAGCTACTCAGGAGGCTGAGGCAGGAGAATCGCTTGAACCTGGGAGGCAGAGGTTGTAGTGAGCCGAGATTGCACCACTGCACTCCAGCCTGGGTGACAGAGCAAGACTACATCTCAAAAAATAAAAGCCAGCAGAAATACATTATCTTAAAGGAAAAGCAGCGGCAACATGTTTTAGGGGTAGTACAATTCAAACAAGTGTTTGTAGAGAACTATTCATTCCCTAAAGGGAATCGTTTGTACAGTTGCAGTCTTCCAATCTTAGGTTAATTTTATAATAAATACATCAGTTCATCTTCCATACCACAAACCCTCAAACATCTACATTTTGATAATTATTTTTGCTCATACGTTGTTAGAGTTCACTATTCCATTTAAACGATTTCCCTGAAGTAAAATGTCACCCACTTAGAGCAACCATAAATGTTTAAGGCATTTGTGCAAATTTCCACTTGACCTTTTCTGTATCTGAAGATCTTTGTGTAGATTTTACTCAAGGTGGCCTGTTATATAAAGCACGTCTACCACTATTCCAGAGCTTTGTGTGACTGCAACTGCTGCATTTCTTTGAGCGTCTCCTACAGGCTCATGCCTGGAAATGTGGTCTCAGGACAGCAGCCTCAGCATCACATGGGAGCTTGCTAGACATACAAAATATTGACCCCTTTTTCAAATCTGTGGAGTCAAAATTTGCTTAAGAAGAGATCTCCAGGTATTAAGTATGTCCAGTAAACTGTTGACATAGAAAATGCTTGTTATTCAAGATATTTCTTAAATAAAAGATATGCCTGATCAAATAATTTTATAAAAAAACAAAACAAAAACATATGGAAGAAAACCCTATATTCATTCTTAAGGATTTTTTAATGTATATTAACATAACCAATGGAGCACTATTCAGCCATAAAAAAGAATAAAATCTTGTCATTCACAGCAGCATGGATGGAACTGGAGGACGTTAAACACTGCATGTTCTCATTCATATGTGGAAGCTTAAAAAAACTCATAGAAGTAAAAGTACAACAGAGGATACCAGAGGCTGGGAGGGGTAGGGGGTAAGGGGGTATAGGGAGAGATTCGTTATAGGATACAAAATTACAGCTAGATAGGAAGTGAAAGTTCTATTGTTCTATACCACTACAAGATGACTATAGTTAACAATATATTTATTACGTAGTTTCAAACAGCTAGAAGAAAGATACGGAATGTTCCCAGCACAAAGAAATGATAAATGTTTAATATGATGAATATGCTAATTACCCAAACCCAATCACCTATATTATATGTATCAAAACATTACTATGTATGACATGAATATGTACAATTATTATTTTTAAATTAAAAAGAATAGATTGTAGTTTTTTTTAGAAGTTCCAGAAACCACTGCATTCCGGAAGTATTTAATTTGGCTCAACCAAGATCTCTCACCAAGTTGCTAGAGACCCTACGTCCAACAACCTTAATTGTCCTGATGTCTGGACAAAGACTGCTTGAGCACTAGTCTCCATCTATAACCCAAAACATGTGTCTCTGATTATATGTTTTATTAGCTCTGTCTGCCCATGTTTGAATTTAAAAGGAAAGTAGAAGACACACTGCAATGCCCCAAACAGACTATGCTGGCTGCCTTTTAATCTTTGCCAGACTGTATATTCTGAGGAATCCTGGAGTGTGGTATTGACAGACTCTGTTTGCAAAATCTTTCTAATAGATGAACATCTGCTGCAGTCTGGATTAAGGGGCGGAGTCTAGGATTGTGAGAACTCCAGATTTTGAGCCCTAAACTATAATCCACCTGTCCAAACTTGTATGGTTGAATCTCAAAGCATTTACTGGTGTTGACTCTCAATCAATTTAGAAAATTTATTTTGCAAGGTTAAGCACACACACTCATGACATAGCTTCAGGAGGTCTGGATGACATGTACTCGAGGTGATCAGAGTACAGCTTCCTTTTGTATACTTCAGGGAGACATAATATATCTACCAATACATGCAAGGTGTATGTTGGTTCGATCTGGAAATGCAGGACCGCTCGAAGCACGGGCTTCCAGGTCATAGGTAGATTTAAAAATTTTCTGATTGGCAATTGGTTGCAACAGTTATTATCTAAAGACCTGAAATCAATAGAAAGGAATATCTGGGTTATGATAAGGGATTGTGGAGCAAGGTTTTCCCATGCAGATGAAGTTTCCAGGTAGCAGACTTCAGAGAGAATAGATTGTAAATGTTTCTTATCAGACTTAAAGTCCAAGTATAAGTTAATACCGGTCAACTTTTCCAGAATTTCAAAAGGGAAGAGGATATAATGAGGCATGTCTGACCCCACTTCCCATCATGACCTGAACTACCCTTGCTGAGGGGAAAGGTCTGTTCAGATGGCCAAGGGGGTTAGAATTTTATTTTTGCTTTACAAATGATTAATGCACTGTGACTGATGCATATAAAGTCAGAAATGTGCATTAGTTATTATTCAGTGGTGATGCAATTATCTCATGTTCATGGGACCATTAAATGGCGGAACCAGGGTTTAAATTTGTGTGTGGGTTCCAGTGTCACATGCTTTCTGTTGGCCCAATGGTTTCTCTAGTTGGAAGGTTTCAGCACTACCATAGTCTTCCTTTTTCTACTGCATCCTCCTACTGCCTCAGTCTTCTTTTGCAGGGAGGGCATAGTAAGTTTCTGAATGAGACTGATTCTCACTACCATTAAGTTAGAAGATTTTCTCCTACAAATGTGCTTACTTCAAAGAGAATCCCTTTTCAGCAGAGTAGCTTTAGAGGGAAACATTACAATGCTTAGTTGGGTGTTCTGCACTTTGCTTTTTTGCATGGAAAATTTTACTCGTGAATGACCCTGGAGCTTACAGTCTTGACTGGCTCACTTGTTAGTATCCTAGAGAGATCAGATACTCTGCCCTCCATTCTAAGACCTGGGGCAATGCTTGAGAAAACCAAAATAATAATTCAATGTTTGTCAATTTGCTCCCAGTGATAGTGTTTAAAAAGTGGTGACTAAGTAATCCAAATAATGAGGAAAAGGAGATTATTAATAGTTGGTATTGTTAATGCAAAATGTTAATAATCTTAGAAGCTCTGCAAATTCTCTTATGGAAATGTATCAGTGCACATTTGAAGATGGTGAAATTCAGTGAGGCCAAGATATCAGAGCCGGGAAATGGAGAGTGTTCATCAAAGGCCTGGGGGTGGCAGTTCTCCACATCCTGTTCTTTATTCTTTCAAGTTAAAATTCAAGCACTGACATTTCTAGGATAACAATCTATTTCTCCTTACATATAAATCAGACATGATTATTCTTAACTAGATATAGTCAGGGTGTGTGCATAATCATTTAAATTGAGAGCTGAATAATGGATCGTGATTAGCAATACATTGAAGAAAATGTGGGGGAGAAATTAGAGTGGTTCTCTGTTCATTTCATGCTTAGAATATGTAAAATATGGGGAAATGGCAAATTTTTACAGATGAGCTCAGGAAATACTACACGTGATTTAGAATTCTTTTTCCCAAAGTAGTATTTCACATTGCAGACATCAGTACTGGTGTATTAGCTGAGGTTTAGAAAGGGTAAAGGCAGATTATTGAATTTTTCTTTAGTTTTTTTCTTTTGGTGGGTACATAGTAGGTTTATATATTTATGGATTGCATGAAATATGTTAATACAGGCATGCAATGCATTATTACCAAATCGTGGACAATGGAATATCCATCCCCTCAAGCATGTATCTGCTATTATTGAATTTTTAATTCAGGATACCATTTTCCTAATATTCTGTAATATTTTATTGTTGGGTTATTTTCAAAGGCTTGTTAGGATCTTAACTTACACCTCCATCTTTTGTTTAAATTGAAGACTGTATTAGTTGGTTTTCAAACTGCTATAAAGATATTCTGGGATGGGATAATTTATAAAGGAAAGAAGTTTAATTGAATCTCATTTCTGCATGACTGGGGAGGCCCCAGGAGACTTACAATCATGGGGCAAGGTGAAGCAGGCACATTTTACATGGTGACAGGAGAGAGAGGAGCAACAGCAGGGGAAACTGCTGTATAAAACCATCAGATCTCATGAAAATTAACTCACTATCACATAACAACATGGAGGAAACTGGCCCCATGTTCCAATCACCTCCCTCCCTCAACATGTGGGATTATGATTCGACATGAGATTTGGGTGGGGACACACAGCCAAGTCATATCAATGAATGATGGAATAACATAATTACTTAGAAACAGCAAATTATATGGTATAGTTGTATTGCTTTGCATTGGTTCATTTAGAAAGAACAATTAATGTATGCACTTCGATGAAGATACCAATTGTTCATATATTAACAGTATCTGGATAAATTTCCTTCATATAATTCTTTAGTAGAATTATATTTGTGGATGAATATACTTTTATGGAGCTTAAAGTATATTTATTTTGATCTTAATCTTTATTAGCAACATCACTCAGAAAACGAAAGAATATTTCTTACAAATCTGTCTTAGCAGCAGAAAATATGGAGTGTCTTTCTGCACATAGAAAGTATGTAAATGTTACGGTGAGATCTTACTAATGAAGAGTGATGTTTTATTGGCATGACAAGGCAAATATGTAAGAAAAGATGAGAAGATGTTATACGTTTTGTGCCAAATGTGTTAATATTGCTGATGTTAGACCACAGAGGAAGAGGATGTCATATGACAGGGTATAGAGAGTCGATAGATGTACCTCACTAGAAAAGGGTACCTCTACCCTTATCTATGGGTAGAATAAGGGAAAGTTTGGGATGCTGCGGAATTAAATCAGCTGTTGATGGATGTTTTAGACAGTAGATGATTGTATGGGCATGGGGAAAAAGAGGGAATTTTCATGCATTAAAGATAAGTTAAACATTTTTTAAAATATGTGTTAACCTATGGGGTGCCTACTATGTGCTATAAAGAATATTTTTCATTGAAGAGAAACACATAAAAACATATGAAAAGGAAAATCTATACCCCATGGCTATAAGAATGCATTAAATTTTACTGATACAGTTCTCCCTTGAGTTTTATGCTTAGAATTCTTAAGGGAAAAAATCATTAATATGTTTTGAAAATCTTGCATTATCTATAGTAATTCCTTGTAGATTAAATGTTCATGTTTTCTCTTTCTTTTCCACTCTTCTCACATCCCAAATTTCTCTTCTTTTTTCTGTTAGATGCTACCTCTTCCTGATTGTTGATTCCAGCCTTCATATCCCAAAAGCCCTGCCTCAATCTTTCAATTGAATCTTAACTGAATTAACAAAAGGCCAAGTGAACCTCACATCCACATTAAGAAATATGTAAATACTAACATGTAAAAAAAAATGCTAATTGCCATGTGATTCTGTGAGTCAGCCCTTCCATGTGTTAAAATGTGATGTGGAATTTGTTATGGAAGCATACATGAATAAATCTCAGCTGAATTTCTATACTTTTTAACAGTGGTCTATTGGTATGCAGAAAATGATACCCTGAATATGGCACTTTGGGCCAGGCATGGTGGCTCATGCCTGTAATCCCAGATCTCTGGGAGGCCGAGGCAGGTGGATCATCTGAGGTGAGGAGTTTGAGACCAGCCTGGCCAACATGGTGAAACCCTGTCTCTAAAAAAAATAGAAAAAAGTTAGCTGGGCATGATGGTACAAACCTGTAATCCCAGCTACTCAGGAGGCTGAGGCAATAGAATTGCTTGAACTTGGGAGGCAGATGTTGCAGTGAGTCGAAATCAGGCCACTGCACTCCAGCCTGGGTGACAGAGAGATGCCCTGTCTCAAAAAATAAATAAATAAATAAATAAATAAATAAAAATAAAAAGCACTTTGGCATGCTGAGTTCTTTGGATTAAAGGAATTTGAAAGGTCTCAGAAATAAGCCTCCAGACAAAAGCTACCCCTCATCTCTCTAATTCTTTTTCTTCCCCAAAGTACCAGGTGGAACTCTCTAGAAAACATTTATCCAAAAGAAATGCAATCATCTTAAGACTTTCCACCGTAGGAATATCATGAAATATCCAGGAAATATTTAGTCACTGGAGAAGAGACAACTTTTCATCTATTCTTCTGAGTGCAACCCCAATATGTTGCCTGAGAGACTTTATCTGCATGATAAGACATTTGTTCACAGTGAAGTTCTGTCCCTCGCCTTCACTTCTCCTCCCAGAAGTCAGAAGAACTTCCTCTTAGACCATTTGGGCTTATCCTTTTCCCCTGAAAATCATTTACTCCCACAGCTTGCATCTCCCCTTCCCATATGTAAAAAGGGTATATAAGTCCATGGGCCTCATTGGTTTATTGAGTAATCACTCTCCTGTGATTTCTCTTGCTTACACATGTTCAATAAATATTGTATGTCTTTTTCTCCTGTGAAACTGCCTATTCTCAGTTCATTTTCAGGAAACGTATATGGGGCGAAGGGGAAGCATTTTCTCTTTGACCATACAGGTCAAATAATATGTAGAATAAGGAAAAAAATACTTAAGAAGTAGATTTTTATGCCACTCGCAGTGGCTCACGTCTGTAATGCCAGCCCTTTGGGAAGCCGAGGTGGGTGGATAACTTGAGGCGAGAGGTTTGAGACCAACCTCGCCAACATGGTGAAACCCCATCTATAATAAAAATACAAAAATTAGCTTGGCCTGGTGGCACATATCTGTAGTCCCAGCTACTCAGGAGGCTGAGGCACAAGAATACTTGAATGCAGTAGGCAGGTGTTGCAGTGAGCCAAGATTGTGCCACCATACTCCAACCTGGGCAACACAGAGAGACTGTCTCAAAAGAAAATAAAAGAAAGAAAGAATTTTTTAAAGCTAACGTAAAGAACCAGGGAGATAAATTATCAACAGATGAGGATCTCTTCATATGAACTAAATGCATAACAAGGTCATTTTCTGTTCCTCATGTTCAAGCAGATGTCTATGACAGTTGGATGTATACACTGACTTTTCTCCTTGCATAGGTGAAATATGGGTGAACTATTGCATGGAGCTGGTTCCCCAGGTGTGTTCAGCATTCCATGGCATTAACAGTGTTAGGATGTACTGATGCCGGTTCTGTGTTGCAATCCTTACATGGGGCTCTGTTTTCTCTAGAAAAAACCACTCTGACAGTCAATTAAAACAGAGTAGCTTTGCCCCAAAAGCAGCCAAGAAAGCTCTTTGATTTGAGAAAGTCCCACATAAATGCACACACACACATACACACACATTCACCAAAGAACACAACAGCTGGGACCCTCTGTTACATGGGATTCAGCAGCCAGCATAAGAAACTCATGTATCAGCTGGCTTCTGAAGATGGCGTCGTAGAGGCGACTCCAGATTGCAGCTCTCAGTGAAGGCGCAGAGGGTGAGTTCTAGCTGCATTCTCGGACAGACCTTTTTTTGCCCACACAACGTTGAAAGTCCCAGGCATGGAAGAGACATGGGACGCTAGCACAGCTGGCTTGCGTGGCCACTTCAGCCAGTTCTGCAGCGCAGCGGCACCGGGCACAAAACTCACTGGTCCGGGTGCCCTGTTAAACCGGCAATCTGAGATTTGGAAGGGCAGATTGGCATGTCCATCTGATTGAATGGGACTTGGACAATGAGCCAGACCAGGAGATTCCTGGGAAACGTGATCTGAGCCGGTGCAGTGGGCAGCGGCATGGCAGATCACATGGATCCCAGTGCCCTATCAGCAGGCTACTGGGGTGCCAGTGAGAGAGTCAACCATTCAGCTTGGGGAGAGGAAGAGAGACAGAGAGAGAGAATGGACTCTGAGGCAGGGAGCTGGGTGATTGGGTTCGGTGGGTCCCACCCTGACAGGGACAAGCAGGGCGGCGATTGGAGGCACTCAGGGCTGAGAGTTTTGCTGCCAGCATCTAGGACGGTGCAGCCCGGTGGGGGAGGGGCGTCCGCCACTACTGACGCAATCCCCCCCTACTGAAGTACTGCCCAGGGCTGATGCTGCCTGCTGTTGCTGAGGCAACCTGCCATAACAGAGAGACTCCACCAGCAGGGCAGAGCAAGCCACAGCAGGGTGGAGCAAGCCACAGCAGAACGGAGCCCCGCGGCAACAGGGCGAACACATGCTAGCAGGGCGGAGCCCCGGCAGGCAAATAGTGAATAGACTGCCTCCTAGCTGGGCAGGACAGTGCAACAGATACTCATAAAGAAAGCCCCAACTCCCTGAGACAGAGCATTTAAGGGGGGAAAAAAGGGGGGGTTTATGAGTTCTGTTGCAGCCGACATAAACACATCCTCCCAACAACCCTGAATGAACAACGGAGCTCACAGCTCAGCACTGGAGCTCCTATAAAGCACAGACTGTCTTCTCAAGCAGCTCCCTGACCCCTGTATATCCAAAGAGTCACCCCAGAAAAGGACTAATCAGACTGACATTTGGCGGGCATCATTCTGAAACAAAGATAGCAGAAGAAAAAACTGGTAGCATCCCTCACTGTTCCGCTGCTGCTGCAGGTGTACCCCAGACAAGCAGGGCCTGGAGTGGACCTCAGCACTCATACAGCAGAGGGGCTAGACAATTAGAAGGAAAGCTAAGTAACAGAAATACCTCATCATCAACAATCTGGGCATCCACACAGAGACCCAATTGAAAAATCAGCAACTACTAAGACGACAGGTGGATAAATCCATAAAGATGGGAAGAAACCTGCACAAAAAGGAGAAAAACACCGAAAACCAAACACTCCACCTCCTACAAAGGACCAAAACTCCTCACCAGCAAGGGAACAAAGCTGGATGGAGAATGAGTGTGACGAAATGATGGAATCAGACTTCAGAAAGTGGATAATGAGAAACTTCAGTGAGCTAAAAGAACATGTTCTAAATCAGTGCAAAGAAACTAAGAACTTTGAAAAAAGATTTGAAAAAAGATTCGAGGAAATGATAACAAGAATGGACAACTTAGAGAGGAATATGAATGAATTGAAGGAGCTGAAAAACACAACACAAGAACTTTGTGAAGCATGCACAAGTTTCAACAGCCGAATTGACCAAGCAGAAGAAAGAATATCAGAAGTCGAAGATCAACTCAATGAAATAAAATGAGAAACCAAGATCAAAGAAAAAAGTGCAAAAAGGAATGAACAAAATCTCCAAGAAATGTGCGACTATGTGAAGAGACCCAACCTACATTTGATAGGTGTACCAGAATGTGAGGAAGAGAATGAATCCAAACTGGAAAACACTCTTCAGGATATTATCCAGGAAAATTTCCCCAACCTAGCAAGACAGGTTAATACTCAACTCCAGGAAATACAGAGAACACCACAAAGATACTCCACAAGAAGAGCAATTCCAAGGCACATAATTGTCAGATTCACCAGGGTTGAAATGAAGGAGAAAATACTAAGGGGAGCCAGAGAGAAAGGTCGGATCACCCACAAAGGGAAGCCCATCAGACTCACAGCAGATCTCTTGGCAGAGACTCTACAAGCCAGAAGAGCATGGGGGCCAATATTCAACATCCTTAAAGAAAAGAACTTTCAACCCAGAATTTCATATACAGCCAAACTGAGCTTCATAAGTGAAGGAAAAATAAAATCCTTCATGAACAAGCAAGTACTCAGAGATTTTGTCACCACTAGGCCTGCTTTACAAGAGCTCCTGAAAGAGGCACTACACATAGAAAGAAACAACTAGTACCAGCCATCCTAAAAGCATACCAAATGCTAAAGAGCATCAACAAAATGAAGAATCTACATGAACCAATGGGCAAAACAGCCTGCTAGCATCAAAATGGCAGTATCAAATTCACACATAACAATATTAACCCTAAATGTAAATGGGCTAAATGCACCAATCAAAAGACACAGACTGGCAAATTGAATAAAAAGCCAAAACCCATCAGTGTGCTGTATCCAGGAAACCCATCTCACATGCAAGGATACACAAAGGCTCAAAATAAAGGGATGGAGGAAGATTTACCAAGCAAATGGAGAGCAAAAAAAAAGCAGGAGTTGCAATTCTTGTCTCTGATAAAATAGACTTTAAAGAAACAAAGATCAAAAGGGACAAAGAAGGTCATTACATAATGATAAAAGGATAAATACAACAAGAAGAGCTAACGATTCTAAATATATATGGACCCAATGCAGAAGCACCCAGATATATAAGGCAAGTTCTTAATGACTTACAAAGAGACTTAGACTCCCACACAATAATAGTGGGAGACTTTAACACTCCACTGTCAATATCAGACAGATCAACCAGACAGAAAATTAACAAGGATATCCAGGTCTTGAACTCAGACCTGGAACAAGCAAACCTGATAGACATTTACAGAACTCTCCACCACAAATCCACAGAATATACATTCTTCTCAGCACCACATCACACCTACTCCAAAATTGACCACAAAATTGGAAGTAAAGCACTCCTCAGCAAATGCAAAACAACTGAAATCATAACAAACAGTCTCTCAGACCATAGTGCAATCAAGTTGGAACTCAGAATTCAGAAAATAACTCAGAACCGCTCAGCTTCATGGAAACTGAACAACTGGCTCTTGAATGTTGATTGGATAAACAATGAAATGAAGGCAGAAATAAAGAAGTTCTTTGAAACCAACGAGAACGAAGACACAACGTACCAGAATCTCTGGGACACATTTAAAGCAGTCTGTAGAGGAAAATATATAGCAATAAGTGCCCACATGAGAAGAGTGGAGAGATCCAAAATTGACACCCTATCGCCAAAATTGAAAGAGCTAGAGGAGCAAGATCAAAAAGGCTCAAAATCTAGCTGAAGACAAGAAATAACTAAGATCAGAGCAGAACTGAAGGAGATAGAGACAAGAAAAACCCTTCAAAAAATCAATAAATCCAAGAGCTGGTTTTTCGAAAAGATCAACAAAATAGACAGACCACTAGCCAGACTGATAAAAAAGAAAAGAGAGAACAACCAAATAGATGCAATAAAAAACGATAAAGGGGAAATCACCACAGATTCCACAGAAATTCAAACCATCATCAGAGAATACTACAAACAACTCTATGCACATAAACTAGTAAACCAGGAAGAAATGGATAAATTCCTGGACGCCTGTGTCCTCCCAAGCCTAAGCCAGGAGGAAGCTGAAACTATGAATAGACCAATAACAAGGTCTGAAGTTGAGGCAGCAATTAAGAACCTACCACACAAAAAAAGCCCAGGTCCAGATGAGTTCACAGCCGAATTCTACCAGACACACAAAGAGGATCTGGTACCATTCCTTCTGAAACTATTCCAAATAGTTCAAAAAGAGGGAACCTTTCCCAAATCATTTTATGAGACAAACATCATCCTGATACCAAAACCCGGCAGAGACTCAACAAGAAAAGAAAACTTCAGGCCTATATTCATGATGAACATAGATGCAAAAATCTTCAATAAAATACAGGCAAACCGATTGCAACAGCACATTAAAATACTTATCTATCATGATCAAGTAGGATTCATCCCGGGGATGCAAGGCTGGTTCAACATACGCAAGTCTATAAATGTAATTCACCACATAAACAGAAGCAAAAACAAAAACAACATGATTACGTCAATTGACGCAGAGGAGGCATTTGACAAAGTTCAACAGCCCTTTATGCTAAACACCCTCAATAAACTTGGTATTGATGGAACATATCTCAAAGTAATAAAAGCTATTTACGACAAACCAACAGCCAATATCATACTGAATGGGCAAAAACTGGAAGCATTCCCTTTGAAATCTGGCACTAGACAAGGATGCCCTCTCTCACCACTCCTATTCAACATAGTACTGGAAGTTCTAGCCAGAGCAATCAGGCAAGAAAAAGAAATAAAGGGTATTCAAATAGGAAAGGTGGAAGCCAAATTGTCTCTATTTGCAGATGACATGATAGTATACCTAGAAGACCCCATCACCTCAGCCCCAAAGCTCCTGAAACTGATAAGCAACTTCAGTAAAGTCTCAGGATATAAAATCAATGTGCAAAAATCACAAGCATTCATATACACCAATAACAGACTAAAAGAGAACCAAATCAAGAACGAACTGCCATTCACAATTGCTACAAAGAAAATAAAATACCTAGGAATACAACTCACAAGGAACGTAAGGGACCTCTTCAAGGAAAACTACAAACCAGTGCTCAACGAAATAAGAGAGGATACAAACAGATGGAGAAACATTCCATGTTCGTGGTTAGAAAGAATCAATATCGTCAAAATGGCTATACTGCCCAAAGTAATTTACACAATCAATGCTATCCCCATCAAACTACCATTGAATTTCCTCACAGAACTGGAAAAAACCACCATGAACTTCATATGGAACCAAAAGAGAGCCCGCATAGCCAAGTCAATTCTAACCAAAAAGAACACAGCGGGAGGAATCACACTACCAGACTTCAAACTATACTACAAGGCTACAGTAATCAAAACAGCATGGTACTGGTACCAAAACAGAGATGTAGACCAATGGAACAGAACAGGCATCGGAGGCAACACAACATATCTGCAACCATATAATCTTTGATAAACCAGACAAAAACAAGCAATGGGGAAAGGATTCCCTGTTTAATAAATGGTGTTGGGAAACCTGGCTAGCCACATGCAGAAAGCAGAAACTGGACCCCTTCCTGACACCTTACACTAAAATTAGCTCCAGATGGATTAAAGACTTAAACATAAGACCTGACACCATAAAAACCCTAGAAGAAAATCTAGGCAAAACCATTCAGGACATAGGAGTAGACAAGGACTTCATGACCAAAACACCAAAAGCATTGGCAACAAAAGCCAAAATAGACAAATGGGACCTAATCAAACTCCACAGCTTCTGCACGGCAAAAGAAACTGTCACTAGAGTGAATCGGCAACCATCAGAATGGGAAAAAATCTTTGCAGTTTACACATCTGACAAAGGGCTGATATCCAGAATTTACAAAGAACTCAAACAGATTTACAGGAAAAAAAAACAAACAAGCCCATTCAAAAATGGGCAAAGGATATGAACAGACACTTTACAAAAGAAGACATACATGAGGCCAACAAACACATGAAAAAATGCTCATCATCACTGGTCATTAGAGAGATGCAAATCAAAACCACATTGAGATACCATCTCATGCCAGTTAGAATGGTGATCATTAAAAAATCTGGAGACAGCAGATGCTGGAGAGGATGTGGAGAAAAAGGAACACTCTTACACTGTTGGTGGGAGTGTAAATTAGTTCAACCACTGTGGAAGACAGTGTGGCGTTTCCTCAAGGACCTAGAAATAGAAATTCCATTTGACCCAGCAATCCCATTACTGGGTATATATCCAAAGGAGTATAAATTGTTCTACTATAAGGACACATGCACACGAATGTTCATTGCAGCACTGTTTACAATAGTGAAGACCTGGAACCAACCCAAATGCCCATTGATGATAGACTGGACTGAGAAAATGTGGCACATATACACCATGGAATATTATGCAGCAATCAAAAATGATGAGTTTGTGTCCTTTGTAAGGACATGGATGAATCTGGAGAACATCATTCTCAGCAAACTGACACAAGAACAGAAAAAGAAATACCGCATATTCTCACTCATAGGCGGGTGAGAAAAATAAGGACACATGGACACAGGGAGGGGGTCTACTACACGCTGGAGTCTATTGGGGGGAAGGGGGAGGGACAGTGGGGGGTGCTGGGGAGGGATAGCCTGGGGATAAATGCCAAGTGTGGGTGAAGGGGAGGAAGGCAGCAAAGCACACTGACACGTGTGTACCTATGTAACTATCTTGCACGTTCTGCACATGTACCCCAAAACCTATAATGCAATAAAAAATTAAAAAAAAAAAAAGAAACTCATGTATCTAAACATACGCTCTCCCAGCTAACACCATCATGGCCCTAAATAAACCTGTTTCCACATCTCCCTCCTTAGGTCCCTGAAACAAAAGGTGAATGACCCCAAATAGTTTCCATATTTCGGGACGTGCTTTGGTTAATATCAGCATAAATTCACCAATCAGCAGAGAGATTTGCTTAGAAAAAAAGATACGTATATTAATTTTACTTATCTTTTTGCTTTGAAGCATCCTGAGTCTTCGACAAAATGCATATATGATGAAACCCCACTTGTCTATTTTTGCTTTTGTTGCCTGCATTTTTGGTGTCACATCAAATAAATAATTGCCAAGACCAAGGAGCTTTTTTCCCCATGTTTTCTTGTAGGAGTTTTATAGTTTCAGGTCTTAATGTTTAATTAAGTCTTTTGTGTTTTTATGTATGGTGTAAGGTAGGGGTACAATTCACAATGGCTAAGATATGGAGACTATGTAAATATCCATTTACAGATGAAGGGATAAAGAAAATGTGGCACATACATACAATGTAATATTATTCAGCCTTAAAAAGGAGGGAAATTCTGACACATGCTGCAGTATGGATGAAGCTTGAAGACACTGTGCTAAGTGAAATAAGCGAATCACAAAAGAACTAATACTGTATCATTGCACTTATATGACATACTTAGAGTAGTAGTCAAATTCATAGAGACAATTAGGAAGACATTGTCCTAAGTGTGAATAATGTCTTATAATTACAATTTTGAATTGGTCATGGAGAATTCACCAGGGGCTCAGATCAGACTTTCAATTTTCAGGTCCAGAAATTTGATCTCTGTAGAGCCTGAGAGTTAATGGTTCACAGTTACACTGTCTCCAAGTGATGATAATTATTAGGTATGGAAAGTATTGTAGCTAGAATGCCCCATTTATTAATTTAAAATGAAATGTTTAACTGTCAAGTGGAGGTCATGCATACCAGGTTTACCAAAACATGCTCCTGAACTACTTAGAAATAAAATGAGTGAAGCAGCATACTAGAGGCAGAACAGTGAGATGCATTTAAGAATTGGATATAAATGTGTCTGACTTTAAGCTGAGAGTGTATGCATTTATGAGTGTGTGCCCATACCCTGGCAAGATGTCCTTGGTAGCTGGCCTCAACCATCTCTTTGTCCTGAGAGACAACTGTCAATATCTATCTCCATGACTCCATTTTTTCTATGCATTCATTTTTGGAGAACTCTACTCCAAACTAAAAGAAAAAAATTTCTTGGTGAAATGTAATATTGCTTAGTTCATTCACAGCTTGGTTACCTGAGACTCATCTGTTCTCTTTTAGATTATTTTGTTTTACTGAGTACTTTGAATTTTGGAAGCCAAATATGTCAAAAATATAAATCCACTTAAAAATACTAATAGAGGCAGGCAGATCACGAGATCAGGAGTTCGAGACCAGCCTGGCCAACATGGCAAAACCCTGTCTCTACTAAAAATACAAAAAATTAGCCAGGCATGGTGGTGCATGCCTGTAATCCCAGCTACTCAGGAGGCTGAGGCACAAGCATTGCTTGAATTTGGGAGGTGGAGATTGCAGTGAGCCGAGATTGTGCCACTGCACTCCAGCCTGGGCAACAGAGTGAGACTCCATCTAAAAAAAAAGCTAACAAAAAGTAATTAATTAAGTTTCCCTTTTTTTAGAGGGAGCAATATATCAAAGAAGTGAGCTGTGTTATATCTTACTCTGCTGACTAGTTCCTTTAGAAACAAACTAATTGGGATTAACTAAACTGTAACTATAACTAATCTATGGCAAATATGAGATAGTAAAACTTCATAAAAGGAAGATCAACTATTGACTCCATGTAATACTAATAGGGAGACTAGGAGGCTCTAGGGGAGGATCCTTCCTACCTCTTTTAGCTCCTGGTGGCTCCAGACAGCCCTTGGCTTGTGGCCGTATCGCTCCAGTTTCTGCCCCACTTTCACATGGCCTTTTTCTCTGCTTCTCACCTTGTCTTCCCTCTATGCCTGTTTCTATATCCAAATTTCTCTCTTCTGACAAGAATACTACTCACTGGATTAGGGTACATGCTGAGTCAGTATGATTTCACCTTAAATGAGTTGATTATATCTGCAAAGAATCTATTCCAACTGAGGTCACATTTTGAGGTTCAGGGTAGACATGCATATTTGGAGGGAGGCCAGGCGTGGTAGCATGTGCCTGTAAACCCAGCACTTTGAGAGACCAAGAAGAGAGGTTTGTTTGAGGCCAGGAGTTTGAGAACAGCCTGGGCAACATAGTAAGACCTCATCTTTACCAAAAATTTAAACAAAAATTAGCTGGTCATGGTGGTGCACTCGTGTAGTCCCAGATACTCAGAAGGCTGGAGTGGGAGGATCACTTTGAAGCAGCATCATTCATCTCGAGTAATACTTGAGGTTTGTTGCCTCATGCCGAGGAAATCCAGGATGTGAACACACAAGGAGTGAGGTTAAGAGTGGAGGTTTAATAGGTGAAGGAAAGAGAAAAGTGCTCTCTTCTTCAGAGAGAGGGGCTCCCAAATGGGCCTTTTAATTCTATGCTGAAATTCATGAGATTTTATAGATGAGCTTGAGGAGGCAGTGTCTCATTTAAAAAGATCCCAAAAGATTGGTTGAAATCATGGGGACTTCCAGTTTAATATGACTTTTTTGGTGCTCATGGTGGAGAAAGTTTTTAAGTTCTACATACTTGTTTTTATTTTCAAACAGGCTTCTATTTAGTCTATTTTATACAACCAGCATTATAGATACACGTTTTCAAACAGAAATTATGTTGTTACAGCTAAGTACGGTTGTATGATATTTTAGTTTGTTCACAAAAGAATCACTTAGCATAAAAAGAAAATTACTCACATAAAAAAACTTCATTTTGCCAAATCTTTCACTATGTTAATTCTGAATACCTAAGGTAAGCAAAGGCTTCACTCAAAAAAGAAAAAAATATATATTTAGCAGGTTGCCCAGGTTCTAGTTGATGTTTATTTATAAAATATAATAATCAATAATAGCAAAATATTTATTTTAATCTTTAATTTCTTGCAGAGATAAAGTGACATTCTACAAAATTCTTGCAGGTATAGACATTTTACAACTTTAAAATATATATATTGTGTGTTTTTATTTGTTCCAGAAAATAGTCAACCATTTTAGCATTTTTCTTTAAAAAAAAAAGGTAAGTCCTCATTTCTTTCCATCAAACCCATTCATTTTTTCATAAGGCCCAGCTTGAAAATTGGAAGGGAAGGACCCTTCTTAGTGGATTTGGAAGAACATTCTATTGCACTCAAAAAATAATTTATATCTTGCTGAGAAATAGCTATAGGGTGAAAATACTATTCATTATAGTTTTGTACTATTACAAGTCCAAATAAATGGAAAAAATAAATGCTTCACATGTATTTCATGAAATGTGTGCAAGTACCTTTGTCTAAGCTGGAACATTACTTCGATACTGGAGGCAGTAAAGTAAAACATTGCCAAACAGAAATTCAGTTATGATGGCTCACATCTGTAATCCCAGCATTTTTGGAGGTCAAGGAGGATGGATTACTTGAGGTCAGGAGTTCATGACCAGCCTAGCCAATGTGGTGAAAACTTGTCTCTACTAAAAATACAAAAAAAAGAATAGCTGGGCCTGTAATCCCAGTTACTTGGGAGGGTGAGGCAAGATAATAGCTTGAACCTGGGAGGCAGAGGTTGCAGTAAGCCAAGACGGCACCACTGCAACTCCAGCCTGACTGACAGAGCTGACTCTGTCTCAAAAAAAAAAAAAAAAATTCAGTTATGTGAAAGTACAAAATGTCTATAGTTACGAAATACACAATGCCCAATCAGTGACTGTTACCTCACAAACCAAACTAAACATTAATCATGTTATTTCAGTCATTTCGGCATCAGTAAATAAAATTTAAAAACTGCTTTTATTCATCTACATGTTATCCAGCAAGTTAAAAAACAAAGCTATCAACTATTTGTTTAATAATTAGATTAGAAAATTAATGTGCCATTTTTACAGTCTAGAATAATTAAACAAATCAGCACAATTCCAAAAATATTTTGACTGAAATTTGTGCATTTGCCCTTTTTTAAAGTAAATGTATTATTTCAAATTGTAAAAAAAAGATGTATTCATTCTCAGTCTGCTTAAAGTTACCAATACATGTTTCTATGAATGTGACATGTCTTTTCCTATTTTACCTAGCTGATATTTTAAGACCAGTTTCTACTTATCTCTACTACCTGTTTCCCCAATTTGAGTTTAGCATTTATACCATGAAAAATATTTTTAATAAATCGATCTAAGTATTCAGAAATGTTTGTGGAACTTAAAGGAAAAGTTAGCCAAAAACATAGTAAGATGTTTTCTCTTTCTCTCTCTCTTTTTTTTTTTGTTTGTTTATTTGTTGGTTTTACTAGCAGTTGTTTCCCCTCTGCTTAATCAAGTTTATATTTGAATTGGTTCTAACCACCACCACCAGAGGCAGAACAATAACAAGAAACTATTTCCAATTGAACAGAAAGCAAAAGCTCAATCTATTTAGTGAGAGTTTCTCCTTCTTCTTTCTCTTTCTTCCTCTGTGCTTCTGCTTCTCTCTTTAATTATTCCTTTCCTTCTCTAATTTTTGGTAAAATCTATTTGTGAACACTTTCCCCTTCAAAGTCTTCTCTGATTGAAAACCCTGAAGTGGCTCTCCCATGTTGAAATGGCTGCAAGATAGTGGCACATCAAAGGAGAAGCTACAATGTTCCTAAGATAGGTAACAACACTTTGCACTTCATTTGATACATAAACATTGCTGAAACTTGGTAGTGGAAAAGCTGTAGTTAACATATTATAGAGAGTATTAAAATAACATTTAAGATCTCTAGTAATTGGAACAAGTGACCACAAATGTTGACCTGGTTTCAGTGTAACACAGCACATCTCAACTGGTGTAAAATCTGTCCCCCAGAGGGTATTTGGCAACGTCTTCAGGCACTTTTGGGTGTCCCAACTGGGGAAATTAGGTGCTACTGGCATCTGGTAGGTCGAGTCCAGGGATGCCGCAAAACATCCTGCAATATACAACACAGCCCCCATCACAAAGATGTATCAAATCCCAAATGTCAACAATGCTAAGATTGACAATCCTTCAACCAAATAAAGGATTAGAATGAGTTATACTAATCTGTATCACTTAATGTGAACATTTTAACTTGACTTCATAATACTTTTTTTATTATCCATTGATTACTTGACATTTATAGGCTTTCAAGCATGTTCATTTTATTTCATTAAATATTCATTGCCTTATGTGTCAACATGACTGGGCGAGGGGAGACCCAGATAGCTGGTGAGATATTATTTCGGTGTTTCTGTGAGTTTCAGGAAGAGATTAGTGCTGGAATCCATACACTGAGTGGAGAAGATCCAATGTCACCAATGTAGGTGGGTATGATTTAATTCGTTGAGGTCCAGAATAGAAGAAAAGGTAGAGAAACAGTGAATTTGCTCTCTCTTCCTGAGCTAGGACATTAATCCTCTCCTGACTGTGGACATGTGATCTCTTGGTTTGCAGGCCTCCAGACTTGGGTGGGCTAAAGGACCTCGACAGTTTCCTTTCAGTTCACAGATGGGAGATTGTGGAACTTCTTGGCCATCATAATCGTGTGAGCCAATTTCCACAGTAAATCTCCTCTTACACATCTCTATATATCTTATTTCTTCTGTTTCTCTGCAGGCATCATGGAATATAACACAGCGACATAATGAGATTGTCTAACTGGGAAAGCTGGGTGAGCAAAATTAGTTTAAGTTCTGCTTATCTTGGCTGGGCGCAGTGGCTCATGCATGTAATCCCAGAACTTTTGGAAGCTAAGGCAGGCAGATCATTTCAGGTCAGGAGTTAGAGACCACCATGGCCAATGTGGTGAAACTCTGTCTCTACTAAAGATACAAAAATTAGCCAGGTGTGGTGGCACATACCTGTAGTCCCAGCTACTTGGGATGCTGAGGCTGGAGAATTTCTTGAACTTGGGATGCAGAGGTTGCAGTGAGTCAAGATTGTGCCTCTGCACTCCAGCCTGGGTAACAGAGTGAGACTCCATCTCAAAAAATAAAAATAAAAAATAAAATAAAAAAGTTCTACTTGTCTTCATCCTGGATCTTGTTATATTTCCCACATTGTAAAACTGTGAAGGGAATGTGCTTTAATATGGTTTGCGATGGGAGGGTCCTCCCTCTGCAGCATATTCATATTTCCAACTTTGTTCCAATCCCCAGGGAAAATTGACTGGACTCTCTTAATTCATATCCATCTGAAGTGATGAATTTTGTTAAAAACCATGAAATCAAATAATAACCCAAACTAAATCTAGAACTGATGGTCTAGGCTTTCCTCAAAGTGTCCAACGTTTTCTTATTCTTCTTGGGACCAGCTCACTCATGTGAGAGGCTATGCAGGGTTTTCAAAAAGATGTTTTCATTGACAGTGAACAACTTTTATTTTTTATTGATACGTCCCTCAGAGGTTAATTGGAAAACAATTTCTGACATCTTGACCACTGTGAGGCATTAGAGATTTTAGCCAGTTTTCATATGTCCAAAAAGGTGTGTTTGTGATATTTTTATTTGAGTGTGTTTACTCATCTCTTTGTGAAATATAAAACCAAAATCCATACCATTAGCAACAATAGAATTACCATTTATAAAGCTGTACACAGCAGTGTACTCCTGTATTCCCAGCACTTTGGGAGGCTGAGGTGGGAGGATTGCTGGATCCCGGGAGTCTGAGACTAGCATGGGCAACATCGTGAGACTCCAACTCTACAAATATAAAAATAAATTAGCCAAGTATGGTGGCATGCATCTGTAGTCCCAGCTACTTGGGAGGCTGAGGTGAGAGGATCACTTGAGCTTAGGAGTCTGGGGATGCAGTGAGCTGTGATTGCACCACTACACTCCAGACTGGGCAACAGAACAAGATACTCTCTCTCTCTCTCTCTCTCTCTCTCTCTCTCTCTCTCTCTCTCTCTCTCTCTCTCCATATATATATATATATATATATGTATATATACACATACATGTATATATACATATATATATACCTAAATATATATATACATATATATACCTAAATATATATATATACATATATATATACCTAAATATATATATACATATATATACACACACCATCTAATAGAGATGGTATATATATGTATATATAAACTAGTAGAGATGGTATATAAATATTGTGTATATATAGTATATATATAATATATATGTATATATATAGTATATATATAATATATATGTATATATATATTGTATATATATCTATATACATATATGTGTGTGTATATATATATATACTGTATATGTATATATATATTGTATATATATCTATAATGTATATGTATATATATATTGTATATATATACATATATGTGTGTGTATATATATATACAATATATATCTATATACATATATATATATATACACACACACACACACACATATACAATATATACAATCTCTATTAGTTTCCTATGACTCCTGGAACAAATTACCAAACATAGGGTAGCTAATAATGACATAAATGTATCATCTTCCTATTATCCTATTATCTTCCAGTTCTGGAGGTTCCAAGTCCAACATGGGTGTCTCCAGGCTAAAATGTAAATGCAACAGGGCTGTGTTTTCTTCTGGAGTCTGTAGAAGTCAATCGATTCCCTGGCCTTTTCCACAGAGGCCAGTTTCTCTCTGGGCCTTGGATGTAGCCTCCTATTTTAAGAAACAGTGCAGCCACTGGTATGGTTTTGCTGTGGTGCCGCCCAAATCTCATCTTGAATTGTAGTTCCCATAATCCCCACATGTGGTGGAAGGAACCTGGTGGGAGGAACCTGGTGGGAGGTAATTGAATCATAGGGACAATTACCCCATGCTGCTGTTATTGTGAAAGTGAGTGAGTTCTCATGATATGTGATAGTTTTATAAGGGACATTTCCCCCTTTTGCTCGGCACTTCTCCTTGCTGTCTCCATGTGAAAAAGGATATATTTGTTTCCCCTTCTACCATGATTGTAAGTTTCCTGAGGCCCCCTAGCCATGTGGAACTGTGAGTCAATTAAACCTCTTTCATAAATTACCCAGTCTTAGGTATGTCTTTATTAGCAGTGTGAGAACAGACTAATACTAAGACGTGGAGTTCTTCCTAAAATGCCGTCTCACACAATCTTTTTTGCTTCCCTTTTTTACTTCTAAGAACTCATGTGGTTAAACTGGGCTTCTCTGGGTGTGGTGGCTCACACCTGTATTCCCAACACTTTGGGAGGCCAAGGCCAGTGGATCACTTGAGGTCAGGTGTTCGTAACCAGCCTGGCCAACATGGTAAAACCCTGTCCCTACTAAAAATACAAAAATTACCCAGGCGTGGTGGCGGGTGCCTGTAATCTCAGCTATTTGGGAGGCTGAGGCAGGAGAATCACTTGAGCCCAGGAGGCAGAGGTTGCAGTAAGCTGAGATCATGCCACTGCACTCCAGCCCGAGTGACAGAGCAAGACTTTGTCAAATAAATAAATAAATAAATAAGTAAAATAAAAAATAAACTGGGCTCACCCCACTAATTCCATGATAACCAGTCCACCTCAAAATCTTCAATCTAATTCCATTCGCAAAATCTGTTCTGCTATGTAAAGTCATATATCCATAGGTCCAGGGATTGGGACATCCAATATGTTTTTGTTTTTTTGTATGTTTGTGTTTTTTGGTAGAGTGGTAGTATTCTACCTACCACATCACCCAAAATATATTTTATGACAAACAAGAATATATATATATCACATTGGCTAAAGTTAAAGAATACATTGCTTGTTTTGGGGAGATGAATACAGAGAAAAAATTCTAAAATAAAATTTTAAAATACTATTTTATTTATTCAGCAATTTTTTTATTACTAACAATAAGCTAGATTGTGTTTAGAGTACTTGAGATACAGTAGTGACTAAAAGAGGCCAGAATTTCTGCCTTGACAGAGATTTCATTCTATTGTGGAAAACTGACAGGACATTTAATAACAAAGTAATATGTGTAGTTCTTTAGATGTGGGAAAATGCCATGGGAAAGTGTGTGGTGGGAGGCAGAACCACACACAATGTGTGTGGGATTCACTTTTTAAAAATTATGGGTGACACGTAGATTGCTGTCAATGTGATAACTGCACAAAAATTAGAAGAACCAAACCACCTAGAGAGACAGAGTAGCATGGAAATGAAATTGCAAAAGAGAAACCATGCTTGGTAATTGTTTGGAAGATCAATAAGATCAGTATAACAGCAACAGAATTAAATAAATGGGAAATTGGTAGGGTCAGATATTGGACAACCAAAGGGGATACCAGATCATGGTAGGCTATGTCATTTTCATTTTCAACATTTTGACCTTTATTCTAAGTAAAAGATAGAAACATTGGATAATTTCAGCAGAGGAGTGCCATAAAGGCACATATTTTATTAGTAATCTTCTGGATGCTATGTTAGGACTAAAGTGTTGAGAAGTAGAAAGACCAATTGGAAAGTGGCTTTCAAATTCCAGGTAAGAAGACATGCTTATTTTGAATACAAAAGAAGAGATTCACATAATTAATTTTCTATTACTGCTAATTATTATTATTCAAAATATAATCAAAGCCCATTTTAACTACATACTCAAGATTTCTGAAAATTGTAATTCCCGCATTTGGGGATGCTGAGGCAGGAGGATAGCTTGAGGCCAGGAGTTTGAGACCAACCTGAGCAAAATAACAAGCCCCCATCTCTACAAAAAAACAAAAATGAGCCAGGCATGATGGCGCATGCCTGTAGACCCAGTTATTTAGAAGGCTGAGCTGGGAGGATGGCTTGAGCCTCAGGAGGCTGAGGCTGCAATGAGCTAGAATTGTACCTCTGCACTCCAGTCTGGGTGGCAGAGCAAGATCCTGTCTCTTAAAAAAAAAAACAACAAAAAAAGAAGTCTGTAATTATCTGCTACTCATGAGAAAAAAAGAGGACAACATTGAAGTAAAAAGGAATGAAATGGGAGATTCAACTGGACTTGGGCAAGAAGAAGTAGAAAAGTCACTGTTCTTAATATTTTAAAATATATTGTTTGATGTGCTGATGAAATCATTGGCTGGGCTGGGTTCATGAGTAAATAGGATACTCATCAAAATTTCACTTAAAAATTTCGGTTGGATTAGCAAGGATGCAGGTTGCAGAGAAAAGGAAACACACATTGCTGGTGGAAATATGAATTAGTTCAGCCCTTATGGAAAACAGTACAGAGATATCTCAAAAAGCTAAAAACAGAACTGTCATTCAACCCACCAGTGCCACTACTGGATATCTAACCAAAGAAAAAGAAATTGAGGCAGGCATGGTGGCTTACACTTGTAATCCCAGCACTTGGAGAGGCCAAAGTGAGCAGATCACTTGAGGTCATGAGTTTAAGACCAGCCTCACCAACATGGTGAAACCCCCATCTCTACAAAAAATATGAAAAATTAGCCAGGTGTGGTGATGCACACCTGTAATCCCTGCTACTCAGGAGGCTGAGGCCGAGGCATGAGAATAGCTTGAACCTTTGAGGTGAAGGTTGCAGTAAGCTATTGTGCCAAGATTGTGCCACTGCACTCCAGCCTGGAGGACAGATCAAGACTGTCTCAAAAAAATTGTTTTATCAAAATGAACAAAATCATGGGAAATCCATGGAGACAATCATCCTTTTAGTGTAACCAGTAGCAGGTCTCATTGTCTAGGGGCAAGCCTCCAAACACATGACTACTAACCTCTTCTCTACTAGGAATAGGTATGGTCTTAAGTAGTGGAAAAAATAAATTCTACAATAAATACATAATCAGGCCAAGGACAGTGGCTCATACCTGTAATATCAGCATTTTGGGAAGCCGAGGTGGGTGGATCACTTGAGCCCAGGAGTTTGAGACCAGTTTGAGCAAAATAGTAAGATCCTATTTCTACAAAAAATACAAAAACACATTAGTTGGGTGTGCTAGTGGCATGCCTATGGTCCCAGTTTCTCAGGAGGCTGAGGCAGGAGAATCTCGAGCCTGGGAGGTTGAAGCTGCAGTGAGCTGTGATCACACCACTGCATTCCAGGTTGGACAATGGAGTGAGATACTGTCTCAAAAACAAAACAAGCAAAAACATAATCAGCCATAAGGCTGAGGATTTGGAATGTCTAAGAAAACAAAAGAAGCACGTTTGCACCATGGCTATAAACCAGGAATCTGCAAACCACAGCTGGTGGATCATGTCTATCTCAATGCTTGTTTTTGCAAATGGAATTTCATAAACGCACAATCACACCCATTAGTTTACATACTGTCTCTGGCTGCTTTTGTGCTACAGCAATAGAGTTAGGTAGCTGCAACAGAGACTTGGAAAGCTTAAAATAACTACATTCTACATTCTTCCCCTATAAAGAAAAGGTTTATTGACCCCCGATAGAATCTCTTCTCTCACAGTTTCCTTTAAATCTACTTGTGTTCTCTTCACTTCTTTCCCATCCCTTTCAAGGATTGCAGGTGAATGCAACTTATTTCTAACCCATAGTAAAAAGTCACACCTGTTTTAACATAGGTCTTCTTTTACTCCATATGAAGAGAAGGATGTATTCTATAGTCTTTTGTTATTGCCTCTGTAGTAATTGTATGTTAACATTGTTCCTATGAAAACTTTCTATGTTTGAGCAACACTTTATGTTGGACTAAAATGCACAAGCTACAGTTAGTAAAGGAGTCCCTCATTCACACATACACACACACACACAGACACACACACACATTTTATAACAAAGTAAGAAATAAAAAATAAAGAACTGTACAGAATTTGGTGTCTGTTTCTTGGAATCCATGTTACTTTACATCCCATGAGTTTCTATTAGGAGTAATTTATTACTGCTACTAAGGGAAAAATATGTCTATCTATTTTTGTACAAAATGCAACCTCTTTAGGGTGTGATTATATTGCTAGCACACCCCTAGGAAGGGATCATCTACTCCTTTTAACATCTTTAGTACCAACATGATTTAAGTTGAAAAACACTAGAAACAGCTCTTCTATGTTAGGTTTATTGCAGGCTTTAATAGAAGACTCTTAAACTCAATAGAGTTCTGAGCATATTGATGAATTAATTATGGAGAAGGCGATTAATTATATAGATCATCAAGCCTTCATCGTTGCTTAATTTAAAGGAAAAAACAAAAACAAAAATTAAATATCCTTCACAAGAATCAGATAAATATGGGCTATCATAAATGTCTTAAATCATGGACACTTCTTGTTGATAATCTTGAAAAACCGTGAGCTGAATCATTTCGTTCCCAGAGGAACTGATACCACCAACCTGAAGCTGCTCCTCTCTCTTTCTCTCAATAGACACTATTGCAATTGTAACAGGTGTGCATTAATTTTTGCATTAACATACTTTTCAATTTGAGTTCAGTTAAAAGTTTCTCATAAGGAAAAATAATCTCATTTTATTGAAATTCATTTCCTATCAAATATTGTTGAATGACGACAGGTGTTGCTTGTCCTATTTTACAAGAGAAACAGAATAAAATGAAGTGGGCTCCTGGGTATACTGTCTTCTTGCAAAAATCAAACACACTGATTACATTTCTTAAGTAATTGAAGAGAGTGGGAGTATCTTTCTGCAACTAAAGTTTAACATAAGAAGCTCACACTAGTGAGACCAACACTTACAAGATGTATTTAAATTTTTTTTATCTTTCAAGTTCATTTAAGGAGATGTATTTTAAGAAATGATAATTTTAAGTAATATATTTTTTAATTATTAACAGAATGTGTTTTCTATCAAACTAAACTATATTTCAGTATTACCAATTTTATGTAAGAATCTTTACAAGTGTGTGTCAGTACTAACTTCAAGCTATTGATTTTTCCTTCCCTGGCTCTCTCTTTTTCGCATAAACCCAATTCTTTAAAAAAAAAAAATGGTTGAGAATCTTGGGCAGCATTTCAAATTTGAACGTTAGAATTTTTCTCTTTCTTTCATCCATTCTGATTTGGCATTTATACTTAAAAACCTTCTTGTAAAGTCAGAGACTAACATTCCAATAACCCTGCAAATGTGTATCCTGCAATTAATAGTCATGTTCTCTCAAATTACACATAAAGTACTTTTTATTTATTCTTTTATTTAATATTTCAGTTCTCATAATGCCCATTGCAAGCCAAATGTATACACATTGTGCTGCTGAATTAAGATACATGTATTTCTCAAGACAATTAGTAAGACTATGCAAAATATGATCTGAAACGTAGTTAAGAAAAGCACACACACATAAACCATGAATAAAATTTATGGTTTTTATGCCTCTTCCTTATCTTTCCTGTTATGACCCAAATAATCAGATGCTAACCCTGTGGTAGGCAGGACAATGGCTCTCCCAAAATGCCTGCATCCTCTGTAAACTCTGCCTGTGTCAACTTACATGGAAAAAGAAACTTGGAAGGTGTAATCAAGTGTGCAGATTTTTTAATGGGGAGATGATTCTGAATTATTCAAGTGGACCCAGTTTCATCACATGAGTCCTTAAAACCAGAGACTATTTTACAGCTGTGACCACAGGGAGATATAACTATGGAAACATTCTCAAAAAGAGATGTAGCACTACTGGCATTGAAAATCCTGAATAGGACCACATACAAAAGAATGCGTATCACCTCTAGAATTTGAGAACAGGCAAGAAAACAATTTCTCTCCCAGAGGCTGCAGAAAGAAATGTAGTCCCACTGACACCTTAATTTTGATTGCCAGCCCTTCTGCAGAACTGTAAGACAAAACACTTGCATTTAGAGATTGTGGCAATTTGTTCCAGAAGCTGTAGACAACAAATGCAAGCCCCACATTTGTTGTATGTTAGTTCTCTTGAACTACAGTGGATACCATGCATTTAACTCCAGAATTCTGCCAACAATCACTGGCAGTGTCGATGGAATCATCTTCCTAAATGTTACATTTCAGAGTATATTCTTTTCTTCTTGAATGTCAGCAGTGCTAGAGCACTCAATCTTCTGAACATGTTTCATCAAGCCCTAATAATGCAATCTTCTCCTTAGTACCCATACATCTGAGACTCCTAGGCAGAAACCATAGTGACTTGTTATAAGAATTCCTTTGTTAATTATTTTCCTGTCTTCTGGATTGATTTCTGTGCCCATCTCTGTTGCCATAACACTGTATTTTCTTGGACTATAACTCAGCAGAATTAAATCAAGTCTTATTAGGTAAGTGTCATTAATTGGGTCTTTCCTGATCTTTCTTATCACCAGTGGAACTGGGTCCATCATCATTTGTGAACCATTTGTGAACTCTGCATGTATTGTATACAACACCATGATGCTTTATTCACTGGTTTTGTTTGCAGATTTTCCTCCATCACAATTCCCAAGAAAAGGATTTATGGGAACTCCCATATTTCCCATAATTACAACTAAATGCAAACCTTGCATGATTATAATCATGCTCTGAGAAATAGTGTATGAGATTGGTAGGCAATGAGATAGGAGATAAAAGGTGAGTACTATAGACATTCTCTTGCTTTCATGAAGCATATAATCTAGCATGGCAGACACTGCCCCATCAATAAAGAATAACACTGCAACTTTTACAAATGATCTGAAGGAAAGATAAGATATTATGAGTGTGAATGGCAAAATGAAAGGATTTCTCATATACAGTCTGGAGATGTCCTGCTGAAAATATTAATACATGTCATCTATGACCTGAAAGATGAAAGCAATAAATTCAATAGCAACGTGATAAAGAATTCCAGGGAGGGGCTGACATCCATCAATAGTGGAGGCACCGTGGTGCTTTCATAGGAACTCAATGATGACCAGCAAAGATCTAAGACTAAAAAAAAGAAGAGTAAGTCAATGCCAAAAGAAGTAACTGTAGGATTCTGCAGTATGGAAGATCACATCTGAAAGACAAGTAGAATAGGTGGACTTCAGCATAGATAGGGAAGTCAAGATTGAGAGACAGAGGAAAATCAGGAAAGAGTTGTATCTTTGAAGACAAGAGAAGCAATTGTTTGCAGTTGCTGGGAATAGACAATAGGTGGAAATATTGACCAAAAGGCCAAGAAGGACAGGGAAATTTCTATTTGATTTACAGTGTAGAAGTCAAACGAGACTTGTCCACCATCTACAGTGGTAGAATAAATAGGTATCAGAAAAAAGCAATAAAATAAACAAGTAAAACTTTCCCTTAAAAGCAAGGGTTATGTCCTCATATACACAATTCCTGGACGAGAGTAGGTGTGTAAAACTGGTTGTTAATTGAAGATAGTTTTTCTTCCTAATGCCTGGTATTGATGATACTCCATGGAAGAATCATGTATATATTCAAGGCTCTACTTCTGCATAGGAACAATAGAATAGGGCCAGCAATACTCAGAGTCCTCTCAGCCATATGTGTCAGTCAGTGAAGGATGTTCACTCTCTGCCTGGAATGCCTTCATCCTGAGCAATGTCTCCAGATTCGAATGTGCTTCATGACAATTGCATAGGAGAGTTAAAATAAAATCCTCTGAAGTGCAAAAACAGTGCCTGAAGACTTCTAGATGGGTCTTGAGAACTTCAGATGAGATCTTAGTATGGTTGGGGAATATATATCTTTTAGTGTTAATTCTATTGCTTGTTGTATCTTTGATCATGACCCCCCCAAAGTTAAAAATGCACCAGAAAATGTCTCATATTTAAAAGCAATGGCTATGAGAGCACATTTTTAATCCATGGCATATGGACTTAGCATCTGCCAGGTACACCCGAGAGTTAACAAGATGTGATGGTAAATAAATTGAACATTAGATAAATGATTAAGTATTACAAATTTAGATCAAATTACACATATGTCTATATGGATCTCGAATAAATTCTCAATTAGAAAGAACATGTGGGTATTCTTTTCCTCAAAAACTTTATTTAGTAATGAAGACAGAAGCAACTTATATTTTAATTCAACTATTTTTTACTTACATGAGACATGTAAAAAGTATAGGAACAAAGGAATAACAGATGAATAGAGAAAAACGGGTAATATACGGTTTTAATTTAATAATTCTTAGACTATACTGAGATTAAATGGTTGTGAAGGTAGTCTAGATTTCTGAACAAACAAGCAATCCTGAGAGGACCCACAGACCCTCTGAAGGAAGCGGACTGCTCCTGCAGGATCTGGGAGACCCTCCGCCGAAACTACGAGCCCCAACTGCAGAAGTGGGAAATGGATGTTGACATGGTTATATGTTGAGAAAGAAACTGTTATTCTAAGATCAGTCATATTCCTACAGCAAAAGAAATTGTTGTGGAAGTCTTTCATGATTGTGGTAGAAACCATGTCATAAGCATGAGGTGAAAAAAGAAAATTTCCCAAATAATGACCCCCCTAAATGATGAGCCTCATAGTAGGCCAAATGATGGTTTTCCAAAGCTGTCTCCTGGCCAAAATTCCCAGAAGCTGCAAATATGTGAGCTTGCATGGTAAAAATGAATTTGCAGATGTGATTAAGTAAAGGATTGTGACATGGGGTGATTATCTTGGATTGTCCTGGTAGGCCCAATATAAACATGAAGTTACTCATATATAAAAGGGAGGTGGGAGAATGAGAGTTAGTAGTGGAAGATTTAAATACAGAAGAAACTGGTTGAAAGAAAGCAAAAAAGCAATTATGAGCCAAGAAATGAGGACGGATGCTATCAACTGAAAGAGATGAGACCAGATGTCTCCTAGAGCCTCAAGAAGAAACATAGATCTGTTAACACCTTGATTTTATACTTTCTGACTCCAGGGCTGTAAGAGTATAACTTTGCATTATATAAGACACTAAAGGTGTGGTAATTTGTTACATCTGTATTAAGAAATTAAAACCAATTCAAATAGCATTTTATATTATATTTCATAAATACATATATGTATGGGTTGTGGTTATTTAAATATATACTATGTATTTAATCATGTTAATGGTAATAGTAATCATATTACTATGATTGTAGTAATTAAATACATACTATTCACTTCTGGATTGATTAGGGTATTTGTGTGCACATATCTCAACCCAATGTACTCTATCATGTTTCCTTCTAATGTATTCATCCTTCTCCCCAAACCCAGCTGCTGACAACTTATCCTGTCCTATTTCTGCAATCTTTTCTTATGCCAAATCTGTGTCTACCCTTCCATAAACGCTACACTGTCTTATTATTGCAGCTTTATTGTAAGTTCCAGCTTTGTTATTATTTGCCAAATTATTTTCGCTTAGTTCCTTTTTTATCCACATGTATTTAATAATTAACTTGTCAATATCCATGAAACAAATTTGACTGGAATTTTGACCAAGAATGTGTTTATTCTAGTCAAGTTTTAATTCATTGTCTTGCCTCTGAGCAAATCTATAGAATTTTCTGGGGGATGCAGGGAATTGAAGTATAAGAAACACTTCACCCATTGTTTCTTTCTTTCTATCATACTACCCAATGAGGGCAGGCATTTTTTTCAACATATTTATGAATGTTAGGACAAGTGATCCACCGTCTTACAGCTTATAATAGAATAAAATATATTAATTTATTATAGGATTAATCAAATTAATTATAGATCAATTGACTGATAAATCTCTAAAAGCCCACAGAATCACCAAGCACTGTTTAAACTTTTATTTTTTTCTTGCCATTTTAAAATATAAAGTTAACCATTTTATAGTACAATATGGGCAAGTCATGGTCACTGAGGCCTGTAATCCTAGCACTTTGGAAGGCTGAGAGGGAAGGACTCACTTGAGTCCAGGTGTTCGAGACCAGCCTGAACAACATTGCTAGACCACCCATCCTGTCTCTCCGAAATTAAAAAAAAAAATTGCTGGATGTGGTGGTACACAGCTGTGGTCCCAGCTACTTAGGAGGCTGAGGTGGGAGGATTGCATAAGCCTGGGAGGCCAAGGCTGCAGTGAGCTACAATCATGCCACTTTACCCCAGCCTGAGAGACAAACTCTATTAAGAAAATACACACACACACACACACACACACACACACACACAGAGGCACACACACACACACAGACACACACGCAATTAAAAAGAAACAGAAATGGTGAAGTAAGAAAGGACAAGTAAGATTTTCAACTTTGCAAAAATCACCCTAAGTTTTCTTAAATGTGAGCTTTCTTGGCTCACTAATTATTTACTGAACATGTAGGAACTGAAGATAACCCTTACTATGTATAAAATTAAATTTAAAAGAGGGTCTATTTGTTGAAATATATCATTCACAAACTTATATAAAACAGTTGGAAAGCAAGAATCCTAAATCTATAAAACTGATTAATTCACAGATTTTTAAAACTTCTATTGTTTAAAGAAAGATATACGTTTCTTTAAAGACTTACTTGTATATACATACATTTTTACTTAAATTTCTTTGTATCTGATCCCAGGTAAAAAAAGGAAAATTCATCATATTAGAAAAAAGCATTTCACACATCAACAGTATTTTCTTCTATGTATGTTAATCTTTCTTTTTCAAGTCAATGTAACTATTAATTTTCTACAGCCATTTTTCTGAACATACATGTTTTTCTCATTTTGCTGAAGGTGAAATGGGAATTCTCAAATACTACTGTGAAGGGCAATATTGCTCTATGTACCAAAAACTTGTTAAGTGTTCCATTTGTCTCACCAAATGATTTCAATCCTTTTGATATATCTCAATGAACTGGCATATATTTTGAAAAAATAATATTAAAAACAGATTCATAATGCTTTTAGTGGGTGCTATAGATGTTAATGACCAAAAAGAATCTGAATGTTGAATTATAAGGGATTTCCTAAGTAATTTTGCTATGAGTACCTCATGGAAGAATATTTAACCATTTAACTGATACATAATACCATAGAAAAATTTTGTTAATATAAAGTGGCTAAAAGTAGGGTATGTACTTATATGGATAAAGGGAATACACATACACGTGTGTATATATATATATATATATATATATATATATATACAACATGACTCATATATTTAAAAAGAAAACTATGGGTTGGGCTCAGTGGCTCATGCTTATAATCACAGCATTGTGGGAGACTGAGGCGGGCAGATCACTTGATGCCAGGAGTTCAAGACCAGCCTGGGCAACATGGTGAAATCCTGTCTCTACTAAAAATACAAAATGTAGCTGGATGTAGTGGCACACCTGTAATTCCCAGCTGCTCCAGAGGCTGAGGCTGGAAAATTGCTTGAACCTGGCAAGTGGAGGTTGCACTGAGCTAAGATTGTACCACTGCACTCCAGTCTGGGCAACAGAGTGACACTCTGTCTCAAAAAACACATACATACATACATAAAAATAAAAACAAATAACTATGTAAAAACAATATCAGATACATTTGCAAACATGTTAGTAATGAAAGTTTTTGAATTGTGCCTGTATGAGTAGTTCTTAAAATGTTTCTCAAATTCTCTCACTGCTGTGAGCTCCTGCCCCACACATATCCTACATCCTGACTATTTCTTCCCTGTGAGTGTCTCCATTTCTGTGTTTGGCTCCTGTAGTGCATTCTCCAGAGAGCACACAGAATGATTGTTGAGCCTATAATCCCGGACAGACCACTGTCTGGCTTGAACTCAGCAGAATTCATTAAACTCGGAATAGAAGGTAGATTTTCTACACTGGCATGGGAAGCTGTCCATACCTGGACCCATGCCTGGCTCTCTGATCCTCTTCCAGCTCCTCCTGTCTGCGTTCAGTGAGCTCCATCCAGGAGTTTTTAGCTTTTCTTGGAACATAAAAAGCTAGTCCTACCCTTGGAGAATTTATACTTGCTCTTCCATGTTATAGAAGAAACCTCTTTCATCCCATACTCCAAAAATTCACATGTACGGAAACTTCTTAATTTTCAGGTGACAGATTATAGCTTACTCACCTGACTACACCACATAAGACAACATTTTCCCCTGTCACTCCTCCTATGGCTGACTCTATTTTATTTTCTCTCTGGCAGTCATTACTGTCTAAAGTTTCACAACTTTTCTACTACTTACTTTTTCTGTGTATAGGCTCTATTATCATAGAAGAACATGAGCTCAAGACTTCATCTGATAGATTCTCCTAGCTTTGCTCCTACTTCCTTATGTGATATATAGTCCTTAACAAATACTAAACAAAGGAATGAATTAATGATGAACATAGCTACTTTAATAATAAAAATTAGCATTATTTTAAAGGAAATATATCCAAAAATTGACCAATGCACATTTTAATAAAAAAGATGCCTCTAATGTGAGTTTTAAGTATTTTTCAGTGAAAATAAAGATAAGTTTATTAATGAGCACATAACAATGGAGAGAAAGTATAACATGTTAAATTAATTGTATGTTTTTAAAATTCAAATTAATTAGAATATAGGTATATTACTAAGAAATTCAGCATGCTTGGTGAAATATAAAATCATGGGTTAGAAAAATGTGTTTTTTTAAATTGTACTTTAGGTTCTGAGGTACATATGTAGATCGTGCAGGACTGTTGCATAGGTGCATACATGGCAAGGTGGTTTGCTGCTTCCATCCCCCCGTCACCTATATCTGGCATTTCTACCCATGTTATCCCACCCCAACCCCTCTGCACCCACTGTTGTCCCTCCCCTAGCCACCCCCAGACCCCAGTGTGTGATGCTCTTTCCCTGTGTCCATGTGTTCTCATTGTTCAACACCTGCCTATGAGTGAGAACATGCGGTGTTTGATTTTCTGTTCTTGTGTCAGTTTGCTGAGTATGATGGTTTCCAGATTCATCCATGTCCCTTCAAACGATACAAACTCATCATTTTTTTATGGCTGCATAGTATCCCATGGTGTATACATGCCACATTTTCCTTGTCCAGTCTATCATTGGTGGGCATTTGTGTTGGTTCCAGGTCTTTGCTATTGTAAACAGTGCTGCAATGAACATACTTGTGCATGTGTCTTTGTAATAGAATGATTTATATCCTTTGGGTATATACCCAGTAATGGAATTTCTAATTCTAGGTCCTTGAGGAATCGCCACACTGTCTTCCACAATGGTTGAACAAATTTACACACCCACTAACAGTGTAAGAGTGTTCCTATTTCTCCACATCCTCTCCAGCATCTTTTGTCTACAGATTTTTTAATGATTGCCATTCTAACTGGTGTAAGATGGTATCTCATTGTGATTTTGATTTGCATTCCTCTAATGACCAATGATGATGAGCATTTTTTCATATGTTTGTTGGCCAGATAAATGTCTTCTTTTGAAAAGCATCTGTTCATATCTTTCACCTGCTTTTGAGTGGCTTTGTTTGTTTTTTCCTTGTACATCTGCTTTAGTTCTTTGTGGATTCTGAATATTAACCCTTTGTCAGATGGGTAGATTGCAAAATTTTTTTCCCATTCTATTGGTTACTGGTTCACTCTAAGAATTGTTTCTTTTGCTGTACAGATGCTCTGGAGTTTAATTAGATCCCATTTGTCTATTTTGGCTTTTGTTGCCAATGCTTTTGATGTTTCAGTCATGAAGCCCTTGCCTATGCCTATGTCCTGAATGGTTTTTCCTAGGTTTCATTCTAGGATTTTTATGGTGTTAGGTCTTATGTTTAAGTCTTTAATCCATCTGGTGTTTATTTTAGTGTAATGTATCAGGAAGAGGTCCAGTTTCTGCTTTCTGCACATGGCTAGCCAGTTTTCCCAACACTATTTATTAAACAGGGAATCCTTTCCCCATTGCTTGTTTTTGCAGGTTTGTCAAAGATCAGATTGTTGTAGATGTGTGGCATTGTCTTCGAGGCCTCTGTTCTGTTCCGTTGGTCTATATCTCTGTTTTGGTACCAGTACCATACTGTTTTGATTACTGTAGCCTTGTAGTATAGTTTGAAGTCAGGTAGCATGATGCCTCCAGCTTTGTTATTTTTGCTTAGGATTGTCCTGGCTATGTGGGCTGTCTTTTGGTTCCATATGAAGTTTAAGGTGTTTTTTTTTTTTCCAGTTCTGTGAAGAGGGTCATCGGTAGCTTGATGGGGATAGTGTTGAATCTATAAATTACTTTGGGCAGTATGGCCATTTTCACGATATTCATTCTTTCTAAACATGAGCGTGGACTGTTTCTCCATCTGTTTTTGTCTTCTCTTGTTTTCTTGAGCAGTGACTTACAGTTCTAATTGAAAAGAGGTCCTTTACATCTTTTGTTAATTGTATTCATAGGTATTTTATTCTCTTTGTAGCAATTGTGAATGGGAGTTCATTCTTGATTTGGCTTTCTTGTTAGTCTATTATTGGTGTATAGGAATGCTTGTGATTTTTGCACATTGATTTTGTATCCAGAGACTTTGCTGAAGTTGTTTACCAGTTTCAGGAGTTTTGGGGCTGAGACAATGGGGTCTTCTAGATATACTATCATGTCATCTGCAAATAGAGACAATTTTGCTTCCTCCTTTCCTATTTGAATACCCTTTATTTCTTTTTCTTGCCTGATTGCTCTCAATAGAACTTCCAGTACTATATTGAATAGGAGTGGTGAGAGAGGGCATCCTTGTCTAGTGGCAGTTTTCAAAGGGAAGGCCTCCAGTTTTTGCTCTAGAAAAAAGATTCCCTAGATATCTTTGTCAGTTTACAGCAAGCAGTCAGCACTTTTTTTTTTTATTGTAGAGAGCCTTATAGTAAATCTGTTTTAGATTTGTAAGCTGTACGATCTCTCTTGAAGCTCCAGTATCTACCGCTATATTGCAAATGTAAGGATAGACAATAAGTAAATAAATGAGCATGGCTGAGTTTTCATAAAATTTTATTTACCAAAACCAGGAACAAGCTGAATTTGACTGTAGTTTTCCACCTCCTGGCTTAGACTATTTCTCTTATCATTAAGTTTTCTGGGGGGTAACTTTAATGTCTGAAAATAAAATAAAATAAAATGTCTTAGAATGATTATTGTTTTCAAAATATAGTACAATACAGACAAAATATTTGCTTCTGTAAATTTTCAATATACATGAAAGATTAAATATTTATTATATTTATATAGACTCAATACTTTATGGGGTTACAGCCACTGTGTTTTTATCATTATTTTCATTATCTGCTCTAAAACCTTTAGACATGCAGAATACTTTAAAATCTTTCAAGCATGATTTCATAGCTTCAGAGTTTTAAATCTGACATGAACTTTGGCTTCCTCATTAAACAGATAACACATTTATCTTTTAATAATGCCATGGAAACATTGTTTCAACAAAGTTACAAAACTCCAAACAAAGCTATAATTCAGAGCACAGTTGATGCCAAAGAGATTCTCTGATGAGTTTTTTTCCCCACCAACCAAGTACAAAGCAGACCACCAACAGAAAATAAAAGGAAACAATCATGATAGGTTGTATTATCAGTTGAACAAGTTTTACCCTTTCATTTCTAACTTGTTGGTCTAAGGAAAAATACTCAGGTAAGATCTGCAGGCACATTCTCAGAGAGATCTGTGTATTACCCAGTGTTATCAGCCTTTGTACAGGCTAAACAAACTGAGTGCATACAAAGTTACTTTTATACATGTAACTGAATATGTAATCCACCAGATTACAATGCTGAGTATAAAACACATTGTAGATTTTTCAAAGTTTTAATTAATTATTATTATTTTTTAAATAGAGATGGGTCTCACTATGTTGCCTAGGTTGATCTCAGACTCCTGGCCTCAAGCAAACTTCCCTCGTTAGCCTCCTAAAATGCTGGGAATACAGGTGTGAGTCACTGTGGGCAGCTGATGGTAGATGTTTGCAAAAATCAGTTCCCTGAGTACCACTCCAGACATTTACCATCCATTTTAGGTCTGTAGTAAGCTCAAGGATTAAGGGATTGAATTCCAACTGGTTGAGAAACTCTGCTACAAACATCTTGCCAAGAAAAAGGGTCCTTTGTATTTTTAAATAAAGATACTTCTTCTTGTATGTGTGAGTTCCATTATATAGCACTTTGTTTTTATTTCCTAATTGGAATCATAGTTTCTGCTTATACACTACACATATTAAGAAGACAAGCACCATTCAGATGTGTCCTAAATGGCAGTGTTTAGGGGTCATTCTCTGAATAATTAGATTTTTACAAAATGCTTCATTTCAGTTATTTGAAACACCCTGCAAAACGCATATGACAAGACAAGTGGGCCGATCTACATGCCGTTAGTCTTTGCGTTTCTTTTATTAGCTAACAAAATTTAAGGTTTTGCTGATGAATCATGCTGTGCTCCAAATGTGAAATTCATTTCCAAAATAACTGATTCTCAGGGCTTAATTTTATTGATGAATTTGTTGCTGGTTTAAGTGGAAAACAACAAAGAACAAAGTGCATATCCATGCCCAACACCTAGAGTACATTTCTGTGTGCTCTGGTCCTCAGAATAAGGTTTCATTAATGCCCTGAGATGACACGTCATTGTTAGATCAGGAAAATGGGATGATGGGTAGGAAACTTGACAGTTGTTCACCTGTTCCTCCATAAAAGGCTGCATTATGCATACACCTCAATTTGGTTTTAAAACAATGTTTATGGTTTCTCATCAATGGTTTGTCGGATGTTTTATTGGGGCATCCAAATACAGATATGCAGTGGTTAGTAAACAAATATTCTTAAAAGCTATTAAGGAGCTGTAAACTGAGCAGCTTTACTGCCCCCAGTTCACACAGTTGACATAAACCGTGTCAGTCATTCATCCATCAGCATTCACCATAGTTTGATGACCAGAATCAAGAACAATTCTTCCATTAGCTGCTGTAGGAAGGCTACCCACAGTTGTGAGCTTCATCAGGACCACACTACAAAACAAACCTGCAATCATATTCAGAGACAAATGCATCTAAGCACAATTAAATGTTCAATTACATGTCTATGAAGTAAATTATGCCATGCTTATAAATAAGTAAATTTAGTAGTCTTGAAAATATCACTGCATTTAAAAGAATGCAATGGATCCTTTTTTTCCTTAGTTCTTAACCATTCCTAAATAAGCATGTTTGCCCTTCAAAACCACATAGGCCAGTTTAAATTAAAGGGTCTGTTACCAGGCAGAAAAATAATGCTCTTTAAATATTGATTATAACACTATGTTATAATAATTTACTAAGCATGTATAATTAATATTGCATACTATATGCTACTTATATATATAATTGTGTTCAAAGTATTTAGAGTAAATGGGTTTGTTTTATACAGATAAGCATTGAGAATACATATATGCCTTCTCTTATATAAATGCATATATGTAAATTACATATATCCCTTCAAATAGATAATTCTCAATGATTATCTATATAATGCAAACATACATTCTCAATGATTATCTATGTAAAACAAACCCATGTACCCTAAATATTTTGAAAGCAAATAAAACATTAATATAAATATTATGGATTACATTATACAATACCATATTATAGAATATGTTCTGGATTATATTATAGAATGTATCTATTTACATATGTATATATATTCTCAATAATTATACAAACAAAATAAATAATATCACAAATACACATATTGATATATGTATATCTATCTCTATATCTTTATCTAATCTATATCTATCTATCTGTACCACAACCATATAGAGTTGAGGCTGAAATTATATTGTGATAACATAACATTCCAAAATTGGGTCCAGCATTTTTTATCTGAAAGTGGATTTCAAGTTTGCCCCTAGGTAGAGTTATTTGTTCTTTCTATTGAAGAGAATTCCCATTAAAATAAAATTTCTTTAGCTTCTGCAGAAGAACTTATGTTAATCATTGATATCTGCCACCATGAAGAACAGAAGATATCAACTGGACCTACAAATTTAAAATACAGAGCTTGTCATGTTTCTGCAGAGCAAAGCTTTAGATTTTCAAATTCTATGTAACATCCCACCACCCCAGAGCTTGTTAACGCTTCTTATTCCAAGGTGATTTTTGCCAATTACATCAAGGCAGAACATCCAAAATGGCGCCCAGAAATTTGTTTTTACTGAGTTCCCTAAGAGACTTTCATGAATCTATCCCAACAACAAGCTTTCAGCAATAGCAGCGTAGAATATTGATTAGTAAAGTAACAACAACAACAACAACAAAGCCCAGAGAAGCCTTGAAATGACTGGAGAGTAGGAATGTGAAGAAACAAGAAGCCAGGATTCCATGAGGAGGTATTACCATGGAGGTCAAGAAACAAGCCAATGTCAAGAAGGCACTGGTGTTTTTCGGGGGTAAATTTAAGATCTGAAAATAAAATAAAATTTCTTGTAATGATTTTATATATATATATATATATATATATAAACATTATATTATATGTAAATATTTCTTGCAATGATTATATATCATATATCATATATAATATACATTATATTTATCATATATAATATATCATATATAGTCATTGCAATAATTTTTGTATTCTAAAATTCTAGATTTTATATATATATTACATATAGTGTATAATATATATAAAAACTCAGCTATATAATGTAAAATAGAGATAATTGAAGTACCATAGAGTATATAGAATGTAAAGTATGAATTTTTATTAGTCACCTAAAATATATACAACCCATTAACTAGAAGAGAAATTATTTAAAAGTACACTAAGATCATTTTTTAACTATCAGTTTTGCAATCCTCTTAAATTTTGACTTAAGTCTCTGTTATAAGCTCTGAAGTGTGTCAGATTATAATGAGCTAGAAAATTAGCTACAATTCAATTCCTACCAAGGTCAATTGGTTAAATATCTAAGAATATTACAAGCGTACCTATACTTGACCTAGAAATCTTATCATTAGGAAATTATCCTATTGATACATACATAATTTTATGAAAAATAAGCACAAGCTTATTTATAGCTGCATTTTTTAAACAGAATTGGATACATAGATAAATCCTTTTCCATATGTATGAAGGAAATTATGTAGCTATAAAAAATATGGTATTTAGGAATTACTATGTAGTATTATGACAAGATGGTCAGAATATAATGCAAAAGAAAACAATAAAAGATTAGTAAGTAGAGGACAGAATAAAGCTATATGACATCTCTTCTGTAAAGGAATGTGGAAAACGAACATTGGTGCTTCTAGTTACTTGCCATTGCACAGAGAATTTCTTGGATAGATTCATAAGACGTGAATACATATAGCTCTACTTGTCTAAGTCAGGGTTTAAGGGGAACAGATGGCACTCTCATGTCAGGGTAATTGATGATTGCTAGATAAAGGGACACTGTGCAAACATGTGAGGAAGTTTACAGGAAATGAGGACGGGGAATCAGGACTAGTTACAGCAGAAAACCTGGTACCCCGATGGGGCCAATGAAGGGAACAGTTACCAAATTCTGAACATAGGCTGTGGCCATCCAAGAAAGTCTGAAAAAGAGAAACTTTGGCTTTGCATAAAGGCCCAGGAAACAACTACAGGACATGGATGACTCAATTTCATGCTCTGCCCAATCTTCTGATATCCATTGGCCAAACTTAAGCAGAAATCAGAGGGATGGAGAAGCTTCTTGAAGTTGGGCCAGGCTCCAGATAGAGAAGGTTGAAGAGTCAATGTCCAGGAACCAGGCCGGACCCAATGGCTCATGCCTGTAATCCCAGCACTTTGAGAGGCCGAGGCAGGAGGGTTACTTGAGGTCAGGAGTTCAGGATTTCGAGATCAGCCTGGCCAACATGGTGAAAACCCATCTCTACTAAAAATACAAAAATTATTGGGGCATGGTGGTATGTGCCTGTAGTCCTGACTGTTTGGGAGGCTGAGGCAGGAGAATCTCTTGAACCCGGGAAGTGGAGGTTGCAGTGAGCCAAGATCATGCCACTGCACTCTGCCTTGGTGACAGAGCAAGACTATCTGTCAAAAAAAAAAAAAAAAAAAAAAAAAGGTTAAGCTCCAGAAACCAGCCAGCAGTTCAAGGCAAAGGATACAGGATATGGTTTCAGAAGTAGGAGAAAGTGTTTTTTTCACTGCAAAACACTTAAAATCTCTTCAATTTTTGAAGCATTGGCTGTATCTCTTATTCAAAAATAATTTGTGATGCCTCAAAGAATTCTTGTTTGACAGATTATGTTTTCACTGTTCTTTTATCCAATGTTTACGACAAGTTTTCTTGAAGCTTAATAAGATTCTCATGGAAAATACTTTCCCCTGAAGCCATACTCACATGTTGACAAGTTGGATATTTCTGAAGAGGACTTGTCATTCTCCCAATCTGAGTTGTCCGAGCCAATGCTGTCTTCAAATGGATTTGTTATCTCATAAATGTGTAAAATGTCCCTCAGGAAACTATTTTGAAAATCACTTTAAAAATACATTCTTCTTTTCACAAATTTTTATTCAATATGCAATGCAAAAGTTTTATACTGTTCTACTAAGTAGCCAAGGTGCTGTACAATTACAGGCTCGTGCCTGTCATCCCAACACTTTGGGAGGCTGAGTCAGAAGGATGGCTTGAGTCCAGGAGTTTGAGACCAGACTGGGCAACATGGCAAAACTCTGTCGCTACAAAAAATACAAAAATTAGCCGAGTGTGGTGATATGTAACTGTAGTCCCATCTACTGGGGAGGCTGAGATGGGAGGATTGCTTCAGCTGGGGAGGCAGAGGCTGCAGTGAGCCAAGATTGCCCCACTGCACTCCAGCCTGGGTGACAGAATGAAACCTTGTCTCAAAAAAAAAAAAAAAAAAAAAGTATTTGTGTATTACTCACAGCTGTTACAGTAGCTGCTATGGTAATAATGATTTTTAAAAATTAAGCTCATAGTAGTTAATAATAGCCCACAAAATTGTTCATTCCCTGGAGTGTGAATGAATTTAATCATTCATCTTCAATAATGCTTGGATTTGAGTAGAACACTATCTTGCTAAGTTGACCTTAATGTTGAAACATCAGTAGTAAAAAAAAAAAAAAAAAAAAAAAAAAACACTAGAAAAATTTTCTTTCAGGTAAAAATGCTATGCATAAAGCCTTTAAAAAATTTATTTGAATGGGTATTCTGTGATAAATTAAGCATTCCAAAACAAAGCATTTAATAAAATGTGGTTTACTGTAGATAGTCACTATCCAAAGTGACCCTGCCCCTAGACATATTTCACTCTATCGTATAGAATATTTGATGAATCAGAACCTGAAATAATTATGAAAGCTTTAGATTCTGTTCACGAAGCCAAAGTAGTATATAACATAATTTGCACAATTTCGATCGACAGTGATTTTGGAATGACAACATGTTGAGAAAGCAAACATGAATGAGAAAAATGTCCGTCTTCTGCTGCTCATATCTGAGTGCAGTAGACATAAAAATGTGTGACAGCATGATCAAGAATACTTCCTTTCCTCCATGCTCTGAGTTGATGTTACTGTAAATACCTAATTCAACAAAATGGACCCATTTATGATATAGAGGCAAAAGCCAATCTCTTTCTAAAGTGTTTTATTTCCCTTTGTAGAAATCTTTCAAATTATTCCATTTTGAGACTTAGCTGGGTCTAAATGTTACCATCTAATATACAATCACATCGACAAATTACTTTTCACTCTTTTATGGGCAATGCTCTGAAAATTATAAATATTGATTCTGACCTGAGGTATTTATACAGAATCATTGAAAGAGAAAAATAAAATGATTCTCGACAGAGATTATGCTATGTTTCTTCAATCAGGTTTATCTGAGTACAATGGGTGACATTTTTGCAGTTATGACTCACTGCTATTTTAAAAAATCAATCAAATACATGTAATTTAATCAGGTATGGGTTTGTAAACCCATAAAAAGGCAAAAGAGGGAAGCATATAAATCAATGCATTAAAAGCAGTCTTCACACAGCATATTTCATGATAACTCAGCCTATGAAATCATCTATTTTTTCCAGGACAAGTGAAAATTTCTGTAAAATGCTCAACAACTGAAGGCCAAGAAAAGTCCAAATGGCTTAATTCCAGAGTTTGTATGTTTTTCCGAGTAATCACAGTGCTTTATCTTTTCTACAGCCTTATTTCCCATGTATTCTTTCATAGAAAATGCTTTAGTATTTGGTGTAAAGCATTTTTTCTACATCAATATAATAAGGACATTATCCAGTGTTTTATTCTGAATTGTTGAAGCATTTGCTTTTCACACCAAGGTTTTAAGTTCACCTGGAGTTTAATTAATTGTGCATCATGGAGAATTCTATTTGTTTTTTTTTTTCCCCCTGTATTAACAACTGTGACAATATTGCTATTTGATATACCACAATATCTATTCTTTTCCATCCATGTGTGTTTGCACGTAAACAGATCTTTCCTTTGTTCAGGATGATCGACGGTTATAGTATGATACACACTCCTCTGCAAACTCTCTTAACACTTAGCTATAGCTATGGGATGCATTTCCGAAAAACTCAATGAGGGTTCAAGTCAGCTGGAATAAAACTACTGCGCTCCTACAAGAAGGATCCTTTGTATGTATGACCTGCTCTCCTCTTTCATCCTAGCTGTAGTGAGAATATTATTTATACAGAACTTCTTGGAGTCATAACCCTGGAATCCTGGCTTTCATAATAATGAAGAAGAAAACTGCAAAATTTATGGTACAGAGTGACTTTCTTGAGCACTTCGTGTTCCATACCTTTATGCTTATTATTATATAAGAAAAATAAAGTGCCATTTGATTAAGCCATTGATATGGATAGCTGTCAGATGTAGCCATGAGCAATTATTACAAAAATTGTCATTTTATCATTATTTATTATGTATGTAGCATGTTCTCGTGACAGCTGTTTATAATGCAAACTTTGCAATATGAAAATTGCCATGTTTCATCTATCTGCATCTAAATAAATCTCTGTAGTTTACAGATATTTATTTTATTCACCTTGCCTAGATTCCACAGTGACCACTGTATAAGCCATAATAATTATTCTGAATTGTACTTCAAAATGCTGTTGGACATTTTTGTCTTGTTATATTTCCATACACATTTTGGGGAGAAGTTTTGTCAGTTCAAGAAAATATGGTTAACTATGTCAGATTTTTAAAATCAATTTAGTGAGAATTTTTTATCTTCTAATCAAATTTGAGGGAAAATTGACATATGTATACTTTTGATCCCAATATGTATCAAACACTGACATATCTCAATTTATTTCAATTTTCTGTTACGTTGCTTTTTAAACTTTTGTTCTTTTGCATATAAAGTTCCTGTTCATTTTTAAAATCTCATTTATCACTAAGAACTTACAGATTTAGTGCAATTGTAGTTAGGATTTTCAAATAAATAATAGTCATATTTGCATTTGATGGCTGATAATGTAAATGAATGGCACTAATATGTGTTCTTTGATCTTTCACTGAGCACACTTTAAAAATTAACACATTGTTTTATTCATGAATATATCTATGTAAAAGTTATGTCATCTGCACCATCTGCCAATAATAACTGTTACTTTCCTTATCTCTTCTATTCTGTACTTAAAGGACTTCCAATTTAGTGTTAAATAAAGTTGTCATAGTGGAGACATTTGTTTTATTATGGATTTAAAGGGAATGTTTCTAATATTTCACCATTAATACCAATTTTCCTTCAATATTTTGTTGGATCTCTTTTGTTAAGGAAGTTCCTTTATCTTTCAAATTTTATAAGCTCATTGTGTAGCATGATGTCACTATGTATCAACTAATTCCCTCTATCTCTTGAAAAAAGTAAGACCTTTCTATTTTTAATCTGTTAATTGGATACATTGATTCTGCTGATTTTTGCAATCTTGTATCATGTTTGCAAGTTTGTTTCATTGAGGCTATTGCCATTATTATCTGACTTAATTTGCTCAACTTTCCAGCCTGTTTGTTTCTATGTCAATAAGGAGAATCAGTCTGTATTTTCCCTCACTGGCACTCCTGTTTTAGAATTTGATAGGATGTTGGCTTTATGGATGCAAGGCTCCTGCACGTCCCTTGACTTGGCCATGGTGAGATTAGCAGATGTGATGCAACAGACGTGTGAAACGGCTCTGCTCATTTGGGGCTGATTTTGCTGGTCAACCTTTGGCTAAGTCATTTGGAAATCCTGGGCAAGACTGACTGAAAGTAAAAGATAAGAGAAACAACTTAGTTGCCCCATGCATCCCAGCCAAGACTATGGTATGCATCCCAGCAACTATGGTTGCTGAATGAATGAAAGCTGATTCCCAGATGGGTGAGAGAAACCAGGCAGGATGGAAAGCCACCTAGAATGAAGAACTTGCACTACTGTGGTCTGCCACTGGATGTTCTGGGACTTTAAAATCCCCCCAAATGTAACTGAACCCGGAAATATCCTGTAGTAAATTATATTTTCTACAAGACTGCTTGTTTTATAAAATTTTCAAATTGGTTGTTCATATCCTAATGTTCTTTATATTTTTATATGTTATATCAATTTGAAGTAAGAGCCTTGTAACATATTCTCAGAAACATTTACTTGTGTTTCCTGTCTTTATTCTGAAAAAAAAAAAAAAAAAATGGCTGCAGTGACTCACACCTGTAATCCCCAGCACTTTGGGAGGCTGAGGTGGGAGGATGGTTTGAGGCCAGGAGTTGGAGATCAACCCTGGGAAAAATAGCAAGACTGTCCCTACAATAAAATAAAAAAACCATAAGTTTGTCCTAAAAGTCACTGAAGAATTTATAACATATTGTTTTGCCTATTTTTAGATATTTAATGTAATGTTAATGTTGTTTGCCAATTATTTTATATTTATTATGAATCTTTAGGTTGAGAAAATGAAGAAGAAAACAAGGAATTTATCATATAGGTATCAAAAATGAATAATGTTTTAAGAAGACCACATTTTAAACAAAGTATAAAAGATAACAATAAGTCAAAAATAATTTTTCAAAATGATCATTTTTACAAATTGAAAACCCATTTCGACAAAAATGTTTCTGTTAAAAAATAACTTTAAAAACTAGAATTAGAAAGCAAATAATCCCTACTTTTCTCTCAACTCTTGTTTAGTACTGGAACACGATAAAATTAGTAGGTAACATGCAATACAGTCTTTTGCTTTACCAAGAATGAAAAAAGAGAAAAGAAAAATGAAAGAAAAAATAATAAAGGAGAGAAAGAAGGAAAGATGAAAAAAAAAAAGAATAGAAGTTGAATTACATATAATGAAATAAAAACAAACATCAGGCCTGCTGATAAAGTGCTCATATTTGCCAGTGGAAAAGTCATTATTTTCACAATGTTTTCAGCAGGATGTATCAGCAGAATATACTAGAATTACTCAGGTAAATTAACTTTGAACCTATGGATTTGCGGGACAGTGTTCCCTGGAAAATATCGCCTACGCCACGTAATTCACGCAGTATAATGATGTTTCGGAACAAAATAGTCAACTTTTTCTTTGATTAGTTTTAGACATTATTTAGTTAAACGTCTGGACAGAGTGGATTCCAAGCAGCTAAACAGAGACCTAAGTGGAGACGTCGGTTTTCTGATACACATCGATCCTTTCTGTGCATATACTTGAATCTAGAAATCATCATCAAAATTTTATGCTGGGGAAGATCTCCAATTTTAAGATAGATAGGTAGACATAGATATAGATATACAGATAGGCAGAGAGATAGATGGGGTGGATAGATTAGATGGATGGTTAGGTAGATAGGTAGGTAGGTAGGTAGGTAGATAGCCAGAAAGGTAAATAGATGAGTGATTTCTACTGTCACTTGTTTAGCAAATGAGATATGTAGAATTTTACTAACATTTAAACCTAAGTTTTTCATAGACGTTTTTTATTTATTTCTAATTCCGTTACTTCACCATCAGAGGAAAAGGTATATTTGACCATTCTTTATGTTTTTGCTTTTGTTTTTGAGATTTCCTTCAGAATTGGAATTAATAGATTTAGAAAATAAAAATACAGAATGCCTAATTAAATTTGAATTTCAGTTAAACTGCGAATAATTTCTTTGTATAAGTGTGCCTATTGCAATATTCTGGGCATAGGTTTACTATAATTTGTTTGTTAGCTTAAATTCAAATTAAACTGAGTGTACTGTCTTTTCTCTGGCAACCTTATTCAGAACAAATCAAAAGGTTCATTTTGAGAAATGTTCTATGAATGCTTAAGAAAAGCAAGTAACGTTCTTACAGTTGAATTCAGGTTTGTAAACAGTTCTACAAGACCATAGAAGCACATCAATGACAACAGTTAGCATAATTTATATCTTCTTGATTTTTACTAATTTTTGTCAACTTTACTCATTTCTGGAAGAGGTGGAATAAAGACTTTCATCACAATTGATAAATTGTCAGGTTTCAATCCAGTATGTTTGCTTACTTTAATATAATAAGTTAAGACAGGCAAGTCCAGAAATGATGTCTTTTCTTATTGAATTATTTTGTTAAACCTTTTTTTCTCTTCCTTGTTTTGTCCATCAAATAAATAAACTCATCTTAATTTTTTATTTCCCAGATTCAGAACATTAAGTTATAAAACGTTTTGTAGACAGAATAGAAATATGCTGTTTATTAGTTGCTGATGTCAGAGCTTGCAAGATATTATTCAATATCTTCAACCAATCCGAGCCCTTTGATGTGCTCTAAACACATTCCTTACTTCCAGTTCTTTCACCTCTTGCTGTTTCTTCAGGCTTTATATTGCTCTCTGTATTTCAATGTTCACATGTTGAAATTTCATGATCTTTCTATTCAGTTAAGTGTCATGTCCACCATCAATGTACTCTTAAAATATGTGTGTAGTTTAAATAATATGTTGAGCTACACATATAAAATATAGATGAGACATAATCCTAGATACATGCCTGACACACACAGCATTGCTTTATATCTTCATCAAGGAGTTATAAGAATAAAGTGTTCATATATATTTACATTTCTTTTTAACACTTCAATAAATTTGGTTTTTGATCAAAATATACAACATCTCCATTCTTGTTCCTCCTATTTTATGACTCTTGAAATTGTCAGAATGATAAGCATGTATTAAATGTTATATAAATCCTCCATTAGAACCAAAAATTTCTGTAGATATTGTCTCCCTTAACTTTATAATTTATACGTGCCCTGTTAGACATTTTCATAACAGGTGTCCTACTCATACGTATAATCAAGATTGAGGGAACCTCTCCTATCCCACACCATGCCCTGTTTATTTTTGTCTTTAAACTTATATAAATCCTGACTACCCAGATACCCATTTTAGACACATAAAGATTCACAAAAGTGCTGTATTAACTATAAAATTAAACACACACACACACACACACACACACACACATATGCCAGGTATTTCAGACTGAGAATTTTAATATAGGGACTTGGTTTAAAAAAATCAGTGTTAGGTTGGGCATAATGGCTAAAGCCTGTAATACCAGCATTTTGGAAGGCTGAGGCAGGAGGATCACCTGAGCCCAGGAGTTTGACACCAGCCTGGGCAACATAGCTAGACCTTGTCTCTACAAAAATTAAGAAATTGGTTGGGCATGGTGATGTGTACCTGTGGTCCCGGCTACTCAGGAGGCTTAGGCGGGATAAACACTTGAGCATGGGAGGTCAAGTCTGCCATGAGCCATGATTGCACCACTGCACTCCAGCCTGGGCAACAGAGTGAGACCCTGTCTCAAAAAATAAAAATTAAGATTAATGTTAGAAATGCCAGGGAAGGCTAGCCACAGTGGCTCACATCTGTAATCCCAGCACTTTGGGAAGCCGAGGTGGGCTGATCACAACTTCAGGAGTTTGAGACCAGCTTATCTAATATGGTGAAATCCTGTGTCTATAAAAATACAAAAATTAGCCAGGCATGGTGATGCATGCCTGTGATTCCAGCTACTGTGGGATGCCAAGGAAGGAGAACAGCTTAAACCCAGGAGATGGAGGTTGCAGTGAGCTGAGATGACACCACTGCATTCCAGCCTGGGTGACACAGCAAGACTCCATCTCAGAAAAAATAAAATAAAATAAAATGCCAGGGAAGGGAAGAAGGGAAATGTTGTAAGTGAGGAAGGTGATATCTTCCAAATAAGGAAGTTTCTATCAACTCTGGGCTGAATTCCCATGCTCTAACCTTGCTCTTGCAAAGTCCACAATTGCCTGCCCAAATTCATACTACAGCTACTACAAAAATTTGCCATCCACTGTCATGACAGCATGCCCATACAATAATCTCTCTTCCTTCTGTTTTCTGATTCCTCTGCCATTGAGACAGAATCTACCAGGAAGACAGCTGGCAAAGACATCTGGGAAATGTAGTTTGCTGACTGCTAGCCTCAGTGTTACAGAATGGAGTTTAGAAAAGTTGGCCTGAGCAGAACAAAACCAGATAACAGAATAACCCGAACTGGCTATTAGACATATATCCATGTACACATTAAAACATGAAAGCACATGTCATGACAATTCATGCTTACTATGTCATTGGAGGATCCTTTGCCATTGCACAAAACTAAACAGTCACCATTTCCTGATCCAATTTGGTTCAAGGAAGTCTTCATTTTCTTATTCTTGGCTATGTAAGTAGACTCCTGGAACATCACGCTAAATTTTTACTTTCTTCCTGTAACCTTTGTTACTCTTGAAGGAATGATATAATAGCAATACGTTTGTATTGAAAGCTTGGCAATTTTCAAGAAACACGTTTGTTCAAAATTTGGCAGAATTACTTGCAAAACTAACACATAAGATACTATTTTGTTTTTATCAATTATTCTTTGTCTGTGTTCTATTGTTTTTCAGGTATTTGCATGAAGTAGGGCAGGAAGCTTAAAGGCATATCCAGGCAAGTTAAGTTTCTACTTTCTTCTCTGGATACTGAAATAAAATAATTACCGTAGGATGTCTTGAAGGGGAATTTCATAACCTTATGGCTCTTTCTTTTAACTGAAGTTATCTTTTACTTGTACTTTTTCATGTGACTTTAATGAGCAGAAACTTTGAATTTAAGAGCCAGTTCTGAAAAACTCAATACAGTTGTTCATCATTCAAAACTTTTAGTAACATAACCTGAATCTGATTATATCTTCATATTAATAAGTTTGCAATTTGTTTTCTAATTAAAAAGTAATAGAACAAAAGAATAAATTTATATTCCTAATTGGAAAGGTCATTGCATGTTTTTAGCACAGATGGCATTATAATTATTTTTGAAATCACTCTAACAACAAATTTTCTCTTTAAAAGTCTAATCACTTTTAAAAAATCAAAATCACGAATTGGAGTTTCTGTCATGTGGTTTACATTTCCCTTGATAGTGACAATTTAGACTTGTTCCCGATGATTTTGAACTGCTGGGGGAGCAGCATTTCTGATATACCTTTTTCCTACATTTATATACATTTTCATTTAGGTTTCAACTTATCCAATAGTCTTTTCATTTATGGTTTTATTATGCACTGTAGCATGCACCTATTAGAATTAAGATGTTAAACTGTGCACACTACAAGAAAATTAAAGAGAATATATATATAAGTAACATTTCTCTTCGATGGATGGTTGCAGCTGTTGAAAGCATTTTACCCATTTACCTTGACTATGAGTTGAATTCTTACCAACGTTCCCACAAGGCATGATTCCTACACAGGACAATGCTTATAGCAATAATATTCTTATTTCTGAAACTCTATGCTCTCATTACTTTATATATCAGTTAAAACTTAAGACACCTGTAGTTTTAGATTTGATCTTATTGGATACTGAAGATCATCCAACATTATGATAGAATATTTTTGTGTGTGTGTCCCAATAAATAGTCCTAAGCTTTGTTCTGGGATTCAATAAGGTATACCGAAAACAGTTTGGTCCTTTTTGAGCAATGCATATTAGGTGGTACCAGAGCAGCACTTAATCTAAGCAAAACCAAAAAAAACTGCTAAAGATGCTAGACCTTTCCATGTACTTCACCTAATCCCATTGACTTGTGAATTGTTAAACTCGTCTAGCTGGTAAAAAGTTGCACTATTCCCGGTGTGGGTAAGCACAAAAAAATCCCTGCTCTGACTCATTCAGCTGATTCTTTCCTGCCCTCAGGGATCTTCCCAATACGCTCTTCTGCTGAATAATGAGTGGTACCCATGGTAGGTCTCTGGACTTTCTTCCCTTCTTCAAGACTCTTTCCTGAAAATTATGATCGTATTTTTCTTTGATTCTAAATCTCTGACTCTGATTCTCTGATTCTGAGTTTCGTCTCCTTGATTGATGGAGTTTCACTGGGCTTCCTCTGAAATCCACTTCCATATGCAGTAGCCTGCAAATTCTCTCCTGATTGTGAGCTTGGGACAATTGTGGGGTTCATCTTGTTTTGCCCACCTCTCATTGCTCACTGTCTTGAAAAGTGTTGTTTTTGTTTTATATTTTAAACATATATATAATATTTATTTATTTACTTTAAATAATAGGTCATTAAAATTTTTATTCCAAATCAATCTATTGGGTTTTCCTCTCATTTCTATCTAGCATGTTCATCCCAGAGAAGTAAGAATTGTAAGATACAAGTGGAAAATAACTTTTTTCATTTTCTTCATGGTGTGTTTCAATTCTTCTTCAACCCTATTCAAAAGGCAGTTTATTCTCAGATAATGAAATCTCCTCTCTTTATTGAAATCTCAAGGTTTGTTTATCTCATTTCAAAACAACATGAATGTCCAGGTGCACAAAATAGTCAACTCTAGAAGTCTATTTATTTTTATGCTAAAATGGTCATAAAATATAATTTGCAGAATTTGTTTTTAATAAAGGAAGATTCCCCACAGAAGCAAATGTGCCTCCACCCATGTAAGTTGTAAGGTTTCTGATGTCTACCCCCAATCTCTAAGCTTCTACCCTTCTTTAAGTATTCTTCACCGTGGCAATCATTTGTTTTCTTCATTTGGTTAATTTTCTTATGCATTATAATTCTCTTATTAGAGTAAATTGGAATAAAAGTGTCATATATTTCTACTCTTTATAATTCGAGTAGAATAAAAGCTGGCATAATACCATGAGTCTTTAAAATATACTTGAGTGAATTGTATTGAAATGTGTCTGTTATTCACTAATCAAGATTAGCTGTGCATGTAGAGATGAGGAGAACATTAGCTACTATGTGAACTTAAATGGATAATGAGTTCATATAAGTTATGCAATTCTATTTTAGTGCACAAAATTATCCTGTACTTTTAATTTGACTTAAGATAAATATAGCATAATTCTATGATGATGGGGAGACACTTCCCAATTATTTTAGTTAGAAATATTACCATAGCATAATATTGATTACTAAGTAAAGCATGAGTAAATTCCATTTTACCTTGCTTAAGTATAGCTATGATTAGTAAATGTGTTGACACCACTTCTGATAAGTCTATTATAATGTCTCCAATTAAACATAGTGTTTCCCAACTTCATATTACTACTTCTAGTCATAATCAAATCAAAACTCTACTCACAATCAATCAAATTATTTGATCAATATACCAAAATATCCCACTGATATAACAATCTATATTCATGATTCCAAAACAACCTTACTATTAATTAAGGAGAAGCAATTGACATAATTAATTTAAATTTAAAAATAAGAATGATTTATAACTTGCTCTAAAATTTATATTTGAAGCAGATATACATTTAACTCCAATTTTAAATTGTGCATTCAAAGAAGTAGAAATAATACTTTTTAAAAAATACATGGGACAACCTAATTCCAGCTCTTAGCAAAATCCTAAATACTACTTATATTTGTGAAATCCAGACAAAATTTTAATAATTTTGATTTTCCTCTAGTGATAGTAAATATCTCTGGTTTTGATATTTTAAAATGTGATTTAGTGAATTTACAAATTAAATACCCATTGTGTTCAGTATAGATGCTCTTACAATATGCTTCATGAAATGCATTGTATGCCAATGCTTTATAAATCCCCTTTGCATGGTTTATGACTGGAGCACCTTCTATCATTTCACTAGAAGCACCTTTAAATAGAACAGCAAATCAGTGAGTTTGATGGTGCATACCAAAAGTAAAGTTCTAAGCTCCCCAACTAATTGAATGGTCCCTGCTTGGACAAGGGCATTCCAAAGTAAACCTAAAAAAATCTAGTTCAGATCATGATTGGAATGAATGGTCAGACATGCCTCATTATACCTTCCTCCCATTGGAAGTCAGACACAGCTGACCAACATTCACATTAAAACAGAGATCTTAAGATGGATAAAACAGACCCTTTGTAAGTTTTAATATGGCTCTGGTCTCTACCCCCAATCTCTAAGCTTCTACTGTACTCCATCATGTGTGATGGTTAATACTGTCAACTTGATTAGATTGAAGAATGCAAAGTATTGTTCCTGGGTGTGTCTGTGAGGGTGTTGCCAAAGGAGATGAACAATTGAATCAGTGGACTGGGAAAGGTAGAACCACCCTGAATCTGGTGGGTACCATCTAATCAGCTACCAGTGTGGCTAGAATAAAAACAGGCAGAAGAACATGGAAGGACTAGACTGTCTGAGTCTTCTGGCCTCTATCTTTCTCCTATGCTGGATGCTTCCTGCCCTTAAACATTGGACTCCAAGTTCTTCATCTTTTGGACTCTTGGACCTACACCAGTGGTTTACCATGGTCTGTTGGGCCTTTGACCACAGACTGATGGCTGCACTGTTGGCTTCCATACTTTCCAGATTTTTGGACTCAGCTTGAAGGTGACCTATCATGGGTCTTCACTTTGTGATCATGTCAGTCAATACTCCTTAATAAACTCCCTTTCATATATACATCTATCTTATTTGTCCTGTCCCTTTAGAGAACTGTGACTAATATAACATGGTAATTGTTTTTTTCTTCATTTGGTTAAATTACCTCTGATGTATTAAGATATATCACACAACAGATAGCGGACACTAAAAGAAATGAAAGTATTTTACCCCAAAATATTTTTATGTATTTTAAAATAGCCCTGCGAAGCTGTCTCTTGTGGAGAAAATCTACATTTTGTAGAGAATCCCCTTCCCTTTCCAGGTGTCTTCCTTCATTAAATAGGAGAGTTTAACTAAAAGTATGCCACCTTTTAAAGTCTGATAAGAAATATTTACGATCTATTCTCTCTGAAGCCTGCTACCAGGAGGCTTCATCAGTATAATAAGAATCTTGATCTCTATAACCCCTTATCTTAACCCAGACACTCCTTTCTATTGATTCTAGGTCTTTACGTAATAAGTCTTTCAACCAATTGAGGATCAGAAAATTTTGAAATCTCCCTATGATGTGGAGACCTCCCACCACCAATTTGAGTTGTCTCATCTTCCCAAATGAAACCAATATACATCTTACATGTATGGATTGATGTCTGTCTGTAACTTTTGTCTCCTTAAAAATGTATGAAATCAAGCTGTAACCCAATCACCTTGGGCACATGTGCTCATTACCACCTGAGGCTCTGTCATGGGCGTGTCCTTAACTTTGGCAAAATAAACTCCTAAATCGATTGAGACTTGTCTCAGGTAGTTTTTGGTTTTACAATGTGAAGGTGATACTGCCGTGTGGCTCACTAAGAGTACCTTGCTAATGCAATATGTAAATTTTAAAAGGGTTAACAGATCTGCAAATCACTATGTCCTTATTAGAGATTGCATGTTAGAAACTGGAAATTATGTTCAATTGCGCTTTTCATAAAAATATACCATTAACTGATAACAGGGCGCTATCTTTTATAGTTATCAAGCATAGGTGCCAAATCTCTCCTGGCAGTGTCCAGTTTTCAGGGAATTTACAGCTGTTCCCTTGACAGCCTCTGCAGTTCATTAAAGTCTCATGATGTCTCATTTACCTGATTCTAATGTCTCTGCTATTCAGAATTTATTAAGAAGAAACATAACACAGTTTCTTTTTGTTGTTTGGTTGTTTGTTTTTTGAGAGAGGGTCTCACTCTGCCACCTAGACTGGAGTGCAATGGTGCAATCATGGCTCTGTGTAGCCTCGATATCCTGGGCTCAAGCACTCCTCCAGCCTCAGCCACCTAAGTAACTGGAACTATAGGCATGTACCCCCATGCACAACTAATTTTTATATTTTTTGCAGAGAAGGGGTTTCGCCATGTTGTCCAGACTGGTCTCAAATTCCTGGGCTCAAGTGATATGTTTGCCTCAGCCTCCCAAAGTGCTGGAATTAAAGGCATGAGCCACCACACCCGGCCAGACAGTATTTTAAAATAGAAACTGTTCAACATATTCATCAGTGTCTGAATCACAGTATGTAGTGTTTTCTATCCTATCCCTTTGTATAAACGTTGATGTTCTTGAATAAATTCTGATGCCCTACTCACTTCTTGCTCTTCCTATTTCAAACCACAGGCTTGGGCATTTATAAATATTTAAATACATCTAAGTTTAAAAATATGGATCAACAAAACAACTTTTGAAACAAATGGTTAAATTTTTAGATGAAATATAAAATGGGTAACTATACTATAGCTTCTGTAAAATTATCTTAGTGTTGTAGCATGAAATTTTATTCTTAAAATACTAATTTTCCTGGAACAAACACAAACCCTAAAGAAAAAAGAGGGTTTACTTTGTGCCTAAGATTAAGAATTGTATTTGATTCTTTCTCTGGCTTTGAACAGAAGCCAATTTTGAAGTAAATTAATAGCTACCTTTTAGTCCTAGTATAACCAGGCACTTGTAGTAAGCAGATACAGTAAGCATTGGGAACTTAAAGAAATGATGTCTGAAACCCAGGATTTTAAAGTAGAGTTTGGGATGAAAAAAGAGTTAGAATACCTACTATGGTGAGAACGAGCAGAAAAGATTTGGAGAAAGAATGTCTTTTGACAAGAATAGCTATCTGTTTTTTTCTTTTTATTTGCATTATTGTAAGTATGCTGGAAGAGACAATGTCATCCAAGGAAATGGAAACACATAATATCATGCCATTGATAAACTATTCAGTTAGATTTTAAAAAAAGGATTAATTTCAATTAAACCAGGTCAGAAAATATAATCATTAAGAAAAATGAAAACCTCAGAAATAGTTTAAAAATAAATAACAAGAAGAGGTTCAAAAATCATATTTCTAATAAATCTAAAAGAGTGATATGAAAATAATATGTAATAGAAAACATGCAGAAAAATATAAACTATGTAGTGATTAATGTAGTTTATGAAAATAATCCTCAGTTACATAGTTTGAGCAAAATAAAAGATTTTAATAAACCAAAATTATGGAATAAAACATTTGGATTTCAAATTGTAGCAAATGTAAGCAAAAGGAAAAAGTAAGTACGTTTGTGAGTAATACAACCAATATGCATATGAACAAATAAAGAGGAAAACTGTTCCTAAATAGTTATTTTACATCCATAGAATATGTGTGAAAGAAGTTTGTATGAACAATTATAAAGTTAATAAATCCAAATATATACTTACTAAGCTTAAATTATGAAACTAGAATATAATAATAAAAGATGGTCAATGTCTTAATTGCTTACAGATTAAGGAACATTTCCCTGAATATTCACTGGATCAAAGTGCTTACAATGAACTTCTCTGAGTGTTAGAATACAAAGATGCATAATTCACACCAAATGCTAAAATATACACTAAGGTGAGATTATACAGATGCAAATTTTATGAATGACATTTTATTAAAGACAACTTGTGGGAAGGCAGTATTGGTTCAGGTAAGAATGACAAAACATTGTGTAGAAAATAAGAGATGGTAGCAATGATGTATAATTGCAAATGCTGGTTCTTTGAAAAAAATCAGGGAAGTCACTTATCATAACACAGACTGAGGAATAAGGAGAAAGTGAACAAAGCATCACGGTGTTAGAAATACAAAGGAAAAATAAGCACAAATAAAGAAGAGTTTTGACACAATGTAGAAAGAGGATTGTAACTACCAATTAACCTAAGAGATTTTCAATATTTTTTATTGATTTTCATTGCAAAATGTTTTATAACTAGAGTATCAAAGCTAAATTATACATGATTCCTTTACTCTACAAAACAAGTGCACAAAACCACATAATTTTAATTCAATTGAAAGAGAGTTTCCTGATCCATTTAATAAAATCATTATAAATTACTACCAAACCCCAATCAAGATAACAATAAAAGAACCACAGATTGGCCGGGCACAGTGGCTCACACCTGTAATCCCAGCACTTTGGGAGGCCGAGGCAGGTGGATCATGAGGTCAGGAGATGGAGACCATCCTGGCGATGGTGAAACCCCATCTCCACTAAAATACAAAAAATTAGCCGGACGTGGTGGGTGCCTGTAGTCCCAGCTACTCGGGAGGCTGAGGCAGGAGAATCTCTTGAATCCAGGAGATGGAGGTTGCAGTGAATGAAAATCGTTCCACGGCTCTCCAGCCTGGTGAAAGAGCAAGACTCCGTCTCAAAAAAAAAAATAAAATAAAGAACTACAGATCAATAATTAATCTATATTTCTGAATACATTTTAATAAATCACAACCAACAAGTCAACAATATGCTTATAAAGCAATACAATATTGTCCAAATAGAAGGTATTAATGGAAATCATGTGCTTCATTTAAATAAATTATTGTATTAACACAACTGTGGAGAAAGAACAACGCATCATTACAAGGTTAGAAACTGGCAGGGCACAGTGGCTCATACCTGTAATTCACTTTGGGAGGTTGAGGTGGAAGAATCACTTAAGTCCTGGAGTTCGAGACCAGCCTGGGCAATGTAGAGAAACTCTGTCTCTGCTCAAAATATAAAAATTACCTTGGCATGGTGACACTCACCTGTAGTACCAAGTAGTCTTATAGTCCCAGTAGCTGTCTCAGCTACTCAGGAAGCTGAGGCAGGAGGATCACTGGCATCCACAAGGTCGAGGCTGCAGTGAGTTGTGATCATGCCAGTACACTCCAGCCTAGGTGACAGAGCCACATTCTGTCTCAAAAAATAAGTAAATAAAATAGGAGAAAAGAAACTAATAAGGCAACTGATAAAACTGAAGATAAAATGTTAAAAATCTCTGTAAAGTTGAAAAATGAGAAATGACACACAGTAAAAGGTTGTAGCAATATCTATTAAATGCAGATAAAATATATAAATGTCCTTTCTTACCATTATCCTTTAAGATACTCCAACATTTTTTTAAACTCACTATGTATAGTGCTTCAAGGTTTTTAAAAACATTAATAAATGATTTTAAAAAGTGGCAAAATTAACTTTACTTATAAAGGGCATATATGTGTGTATATATGTGTTTATATTAATGACTAAAATTTGTAAAACATAAAAAGCACAAGAACAGCTCAAACAGCTCTTTAGTAGAGAAGTTCATCTCTATGAAAAATACAAAAATGCTAAAAATACAAAAATTAGCTAAGTGTGGTGGCACATACCTGTAATCCCAGCTACTTGGGAGGCTGAGGCGGGTGGACTGCTTGAGCCAGTGAGGAGGAGGTTGCAGTGAGTGAGGCAACAAAGCAAGACCCTGTCTCAAAAAACAAATAAATAAGATAAATAAACCATCTCTTCTCATTGCATTCTACAATTTGCCCTGCATTCCTTCCTGTGAGAGATCCAAGAAACCTCTGAATTTTTAATTTTTTGTAAAGACAAAAAAATTTTTTAAAAATATAACCATTCAACTTTTCAGCAAATGACCTTTTAAAGATGTTTATGAAACAGCCAACTCAGTTCTGCCGCCCCTATAATCTCACCCTCCATATAGGTGAAGGATGGGTGAGGAAGGACAATAGTTTTTTGGGAAGATACCATTGCCAAACTGCACAAAAAGAGGTCTCCAGAGATCCCAGCCATGTGTTCCATAAGAAAGCCAGCTTTAGGGCTCTGGCCACATAATTTTCATTCACAGTCTAAAGAATTGTGAATGAAAACAATGGCTTTGCTGACAAAGACATTGTTCCTTCATTGTTCCTTCTATGTACAGGGGAGCATAGAAAACAGAGAAGAAAGAGCAGAACACAGCATCTGCAGTCTCAGATGGAAACCTGGAGGATACTGGGGCAGGAATAGGGAGGTTAAATTCTATAGGATGATATATTCACTTCCTAGGCTGCTCTAACAAAGTATTGTGATATAAGTGGCTGAAAGCAAGGCTTATATCCTCTGACAGTTCTGGAGGCCAGATGTCTGAATTAAAGATGTCGGTAGGGTTACTTCCTTCTGGAGGCTGCATGGGAGAATCTGTCCCTTGCCCCTCTCCTAGCTCCTGGTGACTGCTGGCAGTCCTTGGGGTTCCTTGGCTTGTAGATGCAACACTTCAATCTCTTGCCCCAGCTTCCCATGACCATCTTTCCTCCGTGTGTCTGATCTAAAACTTCTCCTTATAATACACTCAACTTTTGGACTATGGGTTTACCATCTCTAATGTGACCCCATCTTAGCTTGACTGCATCGGTCAGACCTACTTCAAAACAAGGCCACATTCATAGGTTGAGAAGTTTAACATATTCCTCCTTCGATGCACATACAAAAGTAAACGTGTACATTGAGTTTAATTTAGACTAAGCTTCACTGTAAATTAATTTTGCCAGAAAGTAATGGAGTTAATCAAGCATGTCTTTTTTTTTTTTTTTTTTTTTTTTGAGACAGAGTGAGACTCTGTCTCCCAGGCTAGGGGGCAGTGGCATGATCTCTGCTCACTGCAATCTCCACCTCTCAACTTCAAGTGATTCTCCTGCCTCAGCCTCCCAAAGTAGCTGGGATTACAGGCATGTACCATCACACCTGGCTAATTTTTGTATTTTTAGGAGAGACAGGGTTTCATCATGCTGGCCAAGCCAGTCTTGAACTCCTGTCCTCCTTTATCTGCCCACCTTGGCCTCCCTAAGAACTAGGATTACAGGCATGAGCCACCATGCCCGGCCAGTCAGGCCAGGTCTTTATGGGATGGAAATGAATTATTCTGCCAGATCGAGTAAGAGGTGTGGCCAGAGAAAAGCTAATTCATCTTTGCACCTATAATATTCAGACTTCTCATAAAATGGTCAATTTTTTTGTGTCTACATATTATGTTCCTCAAAAATTTCTTTCTCTTTTAGGTACGAATAGAGTCACTGAAGCTCAATAATTTGGATTCATGACCATTATAAAATGTCATGGGTTTAGGTACAGAGCTTCTTTCACATTCTACCAATGGCAAAACTAAGCACAGTTTAGGAGTCATGTTGAACACAAAAGGCTTAACGAGATATCCAAGACATTTACTTCCTTAATGGGACTCCCTTTTCAGGCTTCCAAACATCAGATGTAGTTGCAACCCAGTGTGACATTCTTTAATGATATTTAAATGGGACTAATCAATATACACATTTAACTTTTGTGTACAGCACGTGAATGAAAGCCTATCCAGATTTTTATGGTATGCAATTGAAAGAGATAAGTTTATTACACAGTAATAGATGTTGCATTACTTTTGAAATCTTTGCTTACAAAAACAAGCAATAGGAAAACACTCCTTATGCACTAAGTGGTGCTGGGATAACTGGCTAGCCCTATGCAGAGATGAAGCTGGACCCCTTTGTCACACCATACACAACAATCAACTCAAGATGGATTAAACACTTAAATGTAAAACCCAAAACCGTAAAAACCCTGGAATGAACAACAGACGCTGGGGTCTACTTGAAAGGGGTGGGTGGGAGGAGGGAGAGGAGCATAAAAGATAACCATTGGGGACTAAGCTTAATAGCTGGGTGATATAATAATCTGTACAACAAACCCCCATGACATGTGTATGTCTATGTAAAAAACCTTCATGTGTACCCCTAAACCTAAAATAGCATTTTTTAGGATTTTGAATGTATCCTTAGATAATTCCACACAGAACATCTGCCAATGGTTGTGCATGTAACTAACATGACACCTCTTATTGTTCAATATAATGAAAATAAAGAGAAACTCTATAAATTGTAAAATGGGTAGATGTTTATTTTTTGATGATGGATTCACATGGTTCTCATAGGAAAGATTCTAAGAATGTGATTTAACTGTATCACAGACCTGAGGAGAACTCCAAAATTGTTGTTGGTTTCTTAAGCTTCAGATAAGAAACAATTGAAGGCAGCACAGATGAATAAAAATGTGCATTGTTGGCTTAGAGTTTTCCTGAAGAAGTCATTTTGTGATTTGCTTTAGTAGTTAAGTCAGATATTCAATCACCATTATCTCAAAGAAACCACGGTTAGTGTCTTTGTGCTTCATTTTGGGTGACGAATTAAATCCCCTTGTCATGAACTCCTGGATCTTCATCTGCTATTACCAGTGTTTACAGAAAATGAGCATTTGAACCTCATGTCGTTCTGGGCTAAGGGTCATTTTGTTTGAGAGAATTACTGAAAGAAAGAGAAACAGGACATCCACGTAGAAAACACTTGAATCCATCAATATCCTCTGTAAGTATCTTGAGTCATTGTGAGGGTTCCCAAATCTGCTCAGTATACCTCATGAAAAGATCCTTTATCCTGGCCATGAAAAAACAGATGAGAAATGCGAGTGTAGAAATGTGAATGGTCCTAATCTATGAATGCTGTAGCCTCCTACTTCCAGGTAAGACAAAGGCTCTTCAATTTTTGTCAGCCATTCATCAGAACTGCCTGGAAAACGTATGGGAAAACACATTCCTGGATCCCATAAGTAGCTTATCCATGAGATACAAGGACTTATGAAAATATTTCCATGCTTTCTAAGATCAGAAAAAAATTTATTTTAAGAAAATCACAAGAAAAAAATTGAACTTTTAAGTCAAAGAAATGTTTGAATATAGAATAGTAACTTTTTTTTTTATCAACTCAGTCATAAAATATAGTATGTTTTCTTTTTCGATAGAGGAAGAAGCCCATGAAGGCGTCGATATCCTTCTCACTGAGAGGAAAACAAATAAGCAAACAACAAAACAACAAAAAATCTCTCACCACAATGTTGGTTTTCGTGAGTCAACATAGTAATCTCCATGCTGTGGTCTCATGAAGCCCAAATTCTGCTCACCTCTTCCCACTCATTGCCAACTTGAAATTTGTCAGTGCTGCTATCCCTATCTCTAACCTTTGCAGATGTGACAGTCACAAGCATCATGCTCAGATGTCTTCATCACTCAGCATTAGCAGATCTAAGTGTCAGACAAAAGTAAATGTACTCACAGAAATCCACAAATGCTGTTTCAGTATATTCCAATTAAGAAAGAATCAACTTTGTATGAGCAAATCTTATTTAGTGTAATATCAAGTAAGGGAACAGCATACACTACCAAGCCTCCAGGACATTAATTATTAGCACACAAAATGCTGATAAATCTTATGTGTTGATTTTGAAGCAAGCCAAGGTTGATTTGTGAAAGAAGCAGTTAAATTTCAAAACAATCTTGAAATCTCAAATCCTGACATTTTCTTTAATTTTCATATATTTTATATAAATGCATACCTTTCTCTATTAAATATTATTTTTAAACATTAACAGGCCTATGCACTTTGCAGCGTGAATTAACAGAATAATATTACAGACACATCAGAATGAAACAACAAAAACAATCTACAGTTGTTGCTAAATTATCTGTGTGTTCAGTATTCATTTTAGAATGTGAAGTATTTTTCAAAAGAAAATACTTCAGCAATGAGGACAATTTAATGCTGATATTAAAATTATACAGTTTTTAAAAATGTCAACATAATAAAGTTGGTAACATAAATACTTCCTGAATGCACTGCTAAAGATTATCATTACTGAATTAGAACCTTATTGCTTTAAATTAAAACCAGCTTAGAATCCATTGATTTAGAGACTCTATAAAATATCATGAGACACTTAAATCTCATCTGAAAGTTCCCATTATAATCACAATTGATGATAAATACTAAAACCTAGTTTTCTAATTTATCAACTCATAAATTGTTTCTTGCTGTCCTATTAAATAATCCTGTTTAATTCTAGTGGACAACTTAAATTAGTAGCTTTTAAATCTGTATTTAATACTTCTTTTAAAAAAGTTAAATTATAATGTAGTATAAAGAAAACTATATTTTAAAGTGAATATAACTCCAGAGAAAATTCTAAAAATGCAATACATAATATTAATATATATTAAATTTTTAATATAATTTTAGAAAAATAGGGATTTATAAAATAATTATGTTGAAATCTGAAATCCTAACGTTTTAATTTTCATATATTGTATATAAATTTATTTTTAAAATATAATAAATACCTTTAAAACCAGATTTTTAAAAATTAATTAATTAATTTATTTACTTATTATACTTTAAGTTCTGCGATACAGGTGCAGATAGTGCAGGTTTGTTGCGTAGGTATACACGTGCCATGGTGGTGTTTTGCCCTGTCATCTACATTAGGTGTTTCTCTTAATGCTATCTGTCCTCAGTCCCCCAACCCCCTGCTATTTCTCGCATAGTCCCCAACCCCCCAGGCCCCGGTGTGTGAAGTTCCCCTCCCCATGTCCGCGTTCTCTCATTGTTCAACACCCACTTATGAGCGAGAACATGTGGTGTTTGGTTTTCTGTTCTTGTGTCAGCTTGCTGAGATTTTTATGTACAAATAATGACACCTGATTGAGTTTGAATCTCCTTAATTTGCTGCATAAATCCAGTAGAAAGAAACAGTATATCTGTAGAATAGCAACTCTTCCTCCTTTAAGAACACTGACACCAATTCATTCATTTCATTACATAATTATCTCCCCTAAAGGAAATGTAACCTCTGCTGGAGCAAGGTATGGCTGTTACATACTAAGTTCTCAATAAATATGTGCTCAGTGAAGTAGTGAATGAATGAACTATAATTTGTTGATAAATTACTAGTGAGATTCAAAGATGAATCAAATATGTTTGCTGAATCTGATCATTATTTTTTTACAATGCAAAATACTGCACTTTCCTCTTATTGAAATGTGGTAAGTTGGATTTAAACTGTGATTAAATTTCCTAAGCTTGTCTATCTTATAATACATTTAGGTAAGTTGTCCAATATTTATAATTAAATTTACAATAAAAACAAAAATTGAGCTTTGAGCTTTGCTACATTTCTGTACAAACATTGCTAACCTAAAATACCATTTAAAGAAGGTTTTCACAAATCGATTTACATCAAAACAATTTTTCTTTTCTTTCTCTTTCTTTTTCTTCCTTTCTCTCTCTTTCTGTCTTCTCCCCACTCATGTATTCCTTCCTTCCTCTCTTCCTTTCTTTTCTTTTCTTTTTTAAACTTAATGGCCTGTGTGTGTGTGTGTGTGTGTGTGTGTGTGTGTATATATATATATATATGTATATAAAATTTTATATATATATAAAATCCTACTTGAATAAGAAGCTGTGTTTCCAAAGGGCTTTTAAGACAAATGGTAACAAAATATTCCAAACTCTATTTGGTCTATTTATGCAAACAATAGTCAATTTATGAAACCAGTCTGCTATGTGACAATTACATAAATTACTGCCACCATGCATACACAAGTTCCATTTGTCATAGGAGAACAAACAGCTTGTAGAAGTCTTTTCCATCTTTTGGAAAACAATCTTTATAACACACGTTGATGTGAACACACATATGCAGTTAATTAAAACTTCCTTAATTTTACTTTTCCACGTAACTGTAAAACACTGCAAAGTGTTATTATATTACCTATTTCTTCCCTCATTAATAAAATATAGAAAAGAATTTAAAAAATTATAATGCATACAGAAAATTATAAAGCTATAATTTTACTGTTGTTTGACAGAGGTAGTTATTGCTAAGTGAGAGAAAAAATACAGAAATCTCATGTTCATCTTTAGTATTTAAGTATAGGCTGCTTTAGTAACTAGGGACAACCAATACTTTTCTAAAAATAATGAATTAAAGATGTATTCAAGACCAAATATTAAGCCATGAATATAGGAGTGACTTAGAAATAAATTAATTTCTCCCTCCAATATATTAATCATCTGACTTCTATAATTTTAGGGAATCAAATTCTATAGCCACGCAGAAAGAGGTTATGTTTAAACAAAGTAGAACTCTTTGTAGAATTTGTCACTTCCAAATGTTTAGATTTTAGTGTGAAATGAATGAAGTCATTCTACATTTTTTATTTAAATCAAAGAGCTTAGAACTTAGTAATGAGTGCATAATTATTATTCAAAGCTGACATAAAAAGACATAAACAAGTAAAATTTTTCCAAGAAGTGTTTAGCGGGCCAGGCACCGTGGCTTATGCCTATGATCCCAGCACTTTGGGAGGCCAAAGCAGGCAGATCACCTGAGGTTGGGAGTTTGAGATCAGCTTGGTCAACATGGTGAAACCCTGTATCTACTAAAAATACAAAAATTAGCTGGGTGTGGTGGCACACATCTATAATCCCAACTACTTAGGAGGCTGAGGCAGGCGAATCGCTTGAACCTGGGAGGCAGAGGTTGCAGTGAGTGAAGATAGCACCACTGCACTCCAGCCTGGGTGACAGAGCGGAATTCCATCTCAAAAAAAAAAAGAAATGTTTAACGGGATGGTTACTTAACCAAATGCAGAAAAGAAAATACAGAATGATGAAATAAAACAAAAAGTAGTTTAACTCTATGACTTGGTCTGGGTACGCCTTTGATACTGGTTTTTTAATTTTCCATTGGGCTGTTTTGAACTTAACACCTTCAAGAATGTCAGGGATGTTGGAGTTTATTCCAACTCAGGTGACTTAGGAGTAATGCACTAATGGTATGGTTGTCTATATGTTAAGAAAATAAGACACGATTCTGTGACTTGTTGATTTGAAAGGATCCAAAATCTTGAGAAAAGCACTGAGTAGTGGTTCAGAAATCAAGCACTTGTTGGGCAGGCAATGTACTCCATTCTAACGCCAGTGTATACAGTTGTAAACTTTGTTCAGTTTCTCTAATGCTAAGAACCCTAATTTCTTCATAGGTAACATGAGCTAGTGATAAGGGTTATATGTGAAAGATTTAGCTCAGTGCTTGGCACAAATAGTTGAGCAAAAGCAGCTCTAGTGATGGCTAAGAAAATTACCCAGATAACAGTGGGCAGTAAACTTGTTTGGGGAGCATTTGGTAAGTTTGCCTTTAAAAGCAACTAAATAAAACACAGAAAAGTTGTACAAGTACAAACTGAGGAGAAGATGAGGGGCATTTTTTTAACTGCTTTCACTTTTATGTGATGATTAATATCATTATTTAAATGTGACATGAAAGTCAGGGTTATAAAAAGATCCATATACTTGCTTTTGAAAGGAAATAAGAGAAAAAGATGAATTTCTATGTCTTTCTTGAGAATGCTGTAGCTCAGCTTTTCTTTTCTTATTCAAACTGTGACTGAGATGGGGACTCTATAAAGAAAAATAACTTCAATTTCATGAAACTTATTGTAGCCGATCATCTCTATGGAGTGAGGGATTTAAACCCCTTTGGTAATTTTAATTGCTCAAGTTCCCAGGAGACAAGCACTCTCTGGAGTAGTGACAGAAGAATCTGAGCTGATTCTGTGCTGGTTTACAGGAGTCAATTAAAGAAAGCAATTACAGTTCCAAATGGTGTGAACATAGATTGACCTAATTTGATCTCTGTTAATCAGGTACATACACAACCCCATTTCCAGAACAAACTTAAATTGAGCAAGAAACATGAAATGAATCTTCTCAACTAAGTTCAACCAACAATAGACAAGGAGAAAAAAAAATCCAGTAGGCATTATTTAAAACCGTACTGATGATACACAAAACGTGTACTCAATCCATAATCACAGTTTCCCATCTTTGTTCCTATTTTTATTTCCCATGGGTAGATACTTTTATTATTGTTGTTCAACTAATTATTGTGTGTTCGAATTAATTAATGGCATTACCTTAATTAATCTGCAATCCCATTTGTTAAGTAGAATGCCTCTTTATGAAGAAGGAAAGGGAAGCAGGCTGGGTGCGGTGGCTCACATCTGCAATCCTAGCATTTTGGGAGGACAAGGCAGATTGCTTGGGCTCAGGAGTTCGGCACTTGCTGGGAAACATGGCAAAAACCCATCTCTACAAAATACACAAAAGAATTAGGATGATGTAGTGGTGCATCTATAGTCCCAGCTATTCTGGAGGCTGAAGGGAGAGAGTCCCTTGAGCCTAGGAGTTCAAGGCTACAGTGAGGAGAGACTGCAGCACAGCACTCCAGCCTGGGTGACAGAGCCAGACCCTGTCTCAAAAAACAAAACAAAACAAAACAAAACAAAAAAATCCAAAAACACATTTTTAAAACAACTCTAGATTGTAAGGGGCCAGAACTATGCATGTATCAACAGCAACTGTTTTAAATTGCAAATATTAAAGGAAATTTTAACGAAAGGAAAAAGGAGGAGAATACTTACTTTCAACGTTATTATGTAACAAGACCTTTGAGATTTTAGCAAATAGATTAAAAAACAAGTTAGCAGCATGAACTGTATAAATTAAAAGATACAATTATTTCTGTTTTTTTTTTCTGTTGATATAATCATATACATGAAAAACTGAGTAGCAAGAAAAAGTAGAAACTAGCATTAACATTAGCATTTGAAAAACTAGCTGGCTACAATTAATTACCTTAAAAACATAGTATTTTTCTGGTCCTGTAATTAAGGGGAAAACAGAAAATCAGTAATGATTTATAGTAAGAAAATCATATAGTCATCAAGAGTCAAGAATAGTATCTAAGCATATGAAAAGATCACTTTTGATGAAAAACTATCACTGAAATTGTTCATGTGTATAAATGCACGTTTGTGTGATTCCATCCAATTCCAATATAATGATTTTATTTCTAAATTGGGCAAAGTAATCTTAAAATGCATTGAGAACACAAATCACACAAATAGCCAAAATGTTGAAAAATAGAATGGCTACAACGCATGGAGGGTAAAAGAGAACTTGCCTTGTCAGGTACAAAAATGTACATCCTGGCCTGGTGCAGTGACTCACACCTGTAATCCCAGCACTTTGGGAGGCCAAGGCAGGTGGATGACTTAAGGTCAGGAGTTGGAGAACATCCTGGCCAACACGGTGAAACCCGTCTCTACGAAAAATACAAAAATTAGCGGGGCATGGTGGTGAGCACCTGTAGTCCCAGCTACTCATGAGGCTGAGGCAGAAGAGTCACTTGAACCCGGGATGCGGAGGTTGCAGTGAGCCAAGACTGTGCTACTGCCCTCCAGCCTGTGTGATAGACTAAGACTCCATCTCAAAAAAAAAAAAAAAAAAAAAAGCACATCCTGATCACCATCACAAGCTCCATATGTATCCATAGAGAGATGCAGAGAAAATTTGAGTGAACAGACTAGAAGATCAGAATGAGACCTCAGGGTGAATCTCTTCATCGTTTTGCTCTCAACGTAAACAGCATTGTTTCGGTCTCTCCTCTCCACAACTTCTTTGTATAGACTCAGTACACTCTGCACAAGGTAGCTCCCCTTAGCCAACGCAATGTGTAGCGCTTGTTAGGTAACAGCATACCTTACTTGTGGCAGCCACAACCATGCAGCAGGGCAGAGCTTGCAGAGTAGGCCTGGATTTCAACCTTCCTTTGTCCCTGTCTGATGTGTTTTGCAGCACCTATAAACCCACACAGCTCTACCTATGGGCTTTTCCTTCAAAGCAACAATCCTCTGTGTGACCAGCGACTGAACACAACTCTGCCTGTAGACACTAGTTGTACTTATTCTTCAAAGCATTAAACATAACTTTAATTATATTTTAATGTCTTTTTAAAAAAATTTTATTTCCTTAGATTTTTGGGTAACAGGTGGTATTTGGTTTCATGAGGAAGCTCTTTAGTGGTGATTTGTGAGACTTCTGTGCACCTATCACCCAAGCAGTGTACCCTGAACCTAATACGTAGTCTTTTATCCGTCACCCCCTTCCCACACTTTCTCCCTGAGTCCCCAAAGTCTATTGTGTCATTCTTATGCCTTTGCATCCTCATAGCTTAGCTCCCACTTATGAGTAAGAACATATTTTAATGTCTTAAAATAATTTTCCTTACTAGAATGTAAGCTCCATGAGGAACAGGAATGCAACTGTCTTGTTTACCTTGGATTCCCAGCAGCTGAAACTATAATGGTACAACATTGATTTTCGAAGTACGTAAGATAAAAAGATGAACTTATCACAGAACGATACCTTCAATGGTAGAAATTTCAGACACATCTGTGGATCTTTGTTCTCTGTGGGCTTCCAATCAAAAACGTCTACCTAGTTTATGAATTTCTCCAGGTCTGAGCTGATTCACAATGTAGAAGTCAGATGGTGTCCTAACTCCCTTGTATGTCAGGTGTACACCCGATGACAATTTCTAGTGATACTGGACAGCCAACAAGAAGATTTGGTTTCAGAAGTGAATGGTTTGTTGGCAGGGGCACTGGGCTCCTGGCTTCTCCTTGGAAGATGTTAAGCTGAATATCAGCAACAAAAGTGGCATTTCTGGTTTCCAATGGCAAGAGTGAAAGTGATAGGCAACCTGCTGTTTGTGCTATAAAAGCTCCCAAAATGTGGCTGAATTTCCTTTGCAGGGTGCATAAGCTTTAAGACCTAATTTGAGCTTTGCACTATTGGATAAGAAAATTTTTTGCTGCCTAAGGTAGTAAGTGTGAATTCTAGTTATTGCACCAAAAAAAAAGGATTGCATGTGTTTTTTATGTTTGTTAGAACTGCCATAGCAATGTGTCACCATTTGAATGGCTTATGCAATAGAAATTGATTGCCATACAGTTCTGGAGGCCAGAAGTGTGAGATCAGGAGGATGCTCTTGCTGAAGGTGTGAGGTCAAGATTTGATCGAGCATTTTTTTTAGTTTCTTGTAGTTTCTTGGTGGAATAAATCCAATTTCTGCTTCTGTCTTACTCGACCTTCTCCCTGTGAGTCTTTATGTCCAAATGTTTCCTTTTCATAAAGACACTGGTCATATTGGAGTAACGGTCCACATTATTCTGATAAGACCCAATCCTAACTTAATTATATCTGCAATATACTTACTTCAAAATATGGTCATATTCTAAGGTATTGGGGGGGCAGGAAGGGCTTTATCATATAAATTTTTGGAGGACACATAGGTCAAATCATAATAAAGGCTGATGAACACAGATACCATGCAGGCTTCTATGAAAAATGGTGGAGATGATAGTTGCTAGTGGCACATCCAGGGACCCCCTTCCACTTAGATAATGACATTTTCCCTCTTTACAGAAGACTGCTAAACATGGTTTTCTAGTCTGTTATGGTCTAACTGTTCACTCCCACCATGAGCAATTCGGTCTGTCCTAGGCGGATGTTACAGACATACTTGATGTCATCATATCTCTCAAGGGCATGCTTCTAGCACAAAAGTGTTGCTGTCAGGGAGTCATTGTGAAGCTGTCCAGATTCATGGAAAATATGACGAATGACAATGTCACATGTGTGCTGGGGCCCTTACAAGTGCTCATAAATCATTGAGTTCATATTGTAATGTGGATTTTCAAGAGCATTTTCCAAAGATGACTTTTCTAGGTTAAATGTACCAACCTGCGTCTATTGTTCTTGCTTTTTTATTTTGTAGTTTATAGACTGGTACCATGCAAACTAGGGTATTCACAGAGTGGCTAAATATATGAATTTCATGGTGCCCTAGATTCTAATTGTATGCATTCCTGCAGATGAATCTCCAGTTTTCTAGGTCTAAGCACTCATTGTATATTCCAAAAATAATGCTATATTAAATGAGCTACCTAGCTGCCCTGCTAATAAACAGGGAAAGCAACAGAATGCGCTCCATTTAAATTACATTACCTATGGCTCCAATAGTCATGATGAACGCCTAAGTTTCCCAAACTGCCATGTGTATTTCAAGCACTAACCCAAATTAACTTTGTGCTGCATTTGTGGATGGCACTCAGCCTTGTCTGAGCCAACCTCAGTGTTCCCAGAGTAACTAATCTGCTTCATTAATTTCTGTACAGTGAGAGGGCATAAAAGAGGAACACGAGATTTGTTGAAAGTCTCTAAATGAAGCCAAACAAGAGACAGAGAATAGGAAAATGAAGTGATTATGTGGAGATTCTTTCAATTTCTATTGCCAGGAGCTCAAGGTGGTTGCGAATGCGTTAAGGAGGGAGGCTATAAATGATTCCTTCAGGATTTCTCAAGCCTGGACTAATAAAAAGTTTATAGCAGCCCTACAACAGTGTTCTGTCTTCTTCTTTACATACGTTGTTTAATTTGCCATGTTTATTAAGTTGGCCTCTTTTAGCTCCCTTTAAGGGTCTTAATTATGCGTATACAGAAATGTCACAGGAAGGGGTTAAGAAGATTATGCTGTTAAAATGAGATTGCATCATGATTTGGCATTTGCATGCTGGCCACAGGAGTGGACGTGCTGGAAAGAGCTCTCAGAACATGCGGACATTTATACACACTGGTTTTACTGAGTGTGGTGTTAATCTCTGAGCTAACAGCTGCCTGAGCTAATGCAGATATGGGGCATGCTTGCAAATATCAAAAGTCTAGACATTTTTTGAAATTGAATGGTCTAACTTGAATCTTCAAGTGTATCTGTTTTATCTTCATGAAAACCATGTGATCTCTCTGAATCATTTTCCTAATTATATAATAGGGCATCATGAATATTGTGGTCATGTTATTAATATTGTGGCCACAAACCTTTGAATCCTAAAACTATGGTCAACTTATGGATTTTTGTTTAATTTTTCCGGTGAATCCTTCAGAGCAGGGTTCCCCAACCACCAGGCCATGGACTGGTACCAGTTCATGGCCTATTAACAAGTAGGCTGTGGCCAGGTGCAGTGACTCACAACTGTAATCTCAGCACTTTGGGAGGCCAAGGCAGCAAATCACTTCAGGTCAGGAGTTCAAGACTATCATGGCCAACAAGGCAAGACCCCATCTCTACTAAAAATACAAAAATTAGCTGGGTGTGGTGGCAGGTGCTTTTAATCGCAGTAACTAGGGAGCCTGAGGTAAGAGAATTGTTTGAACCCAGGAGGCAGAGGTTGCAGTGAGCTGACATCATGCCACTGCACTCCAGCCTGGGCAACAGAGTGAGACTCTGTCTCAAAACAAAAAACAAAACAAAAGAAAAAACCAGGCAGCACAGCGGGAGGTGAAAGGCGGACCAGCAAGCAAAGCTTCATCTGTATTTCCAGCCACTCCCCATTGCTCTCATTACCACCTAATTTCTGCCTCCTGTCACATCAGCAGAGGCATTAGATTCTCATAGGAGTGCAAATCCTATGATGCACTGTATGCTCTTTATAAGAATCTAATGCCCAATGATCTGTCACTGTCTCCCATCATCCCCAGATGGGACTGTCTAGTTGCCAGAAAACAAGCTCAGGGTTCCCATGGATTCTACATTATGGAGAGTGGTATAATTATTTCATTGTGTCACAATGGAATAATAATACAAATAAAGAACAAATGTATTGCCCTTGAATTATACCCAAAACATCTTCCCCAACTCACAGTCCATGAAAAAATTGTCTTTCAAGGAACTGGACCCTGGTGCCAAAAAGATTGGGGAGCACTTTTTTAGAGTATTATCTTTTCTTAACCAACTTATACAGATTATATCAATAAATGCTTTCATAGATTTCTTAGAAAGAATTTATGAGGCCTACATGCATTTTCCTCTCACTGTTATGACATATAGCTGGTTATATCCCAACAGTAATGATTTATGTTTAGAATTTTGACAATATCTGAAAAAACGGAATCATTAACGCCATCTTATTTCTAAAGACAACACACTACACAAAATGTTTATAAAATAAACATAAATATATTACTCACCATCAAGTCAAAATATCCTAAAAGCAGGACCATAATATGTGTTTAACATTAAAAATAAGCACCATATTAAAAATCTACTAAGTTTAGTTATGACTTTTTAGCTTATGTAGTTGCTTTTAAAATTAGATAGATGAGAGATACTTAAATAAATGAATGATAGATACAGATGAATAGACAGAGAAATGGAAAGACAGAGAAAAATTGAGAGAATGAATGAATGAATAAATACATTCACAGATAAATAGAGATGAACAGGTGGATAGATAGATATGGATAGAGAGATAGAAAGATAGAGATGCACGAATAGATAAATGAATAAGTACATGCAAGATTAATGGAGATGATGGGTAGACGGATAGTTAGATATGAATGGAAAGACAGAGAGAAAAATAAGAGATGGATGGATGTTAGAAAATAGATAGATGATAGACGAATGAATAGATAGATGATTAGCTACATAGGTGATAAACACAATAACTGAGTAACTATTTGTGGTGAATAGACTCCAGTTTGGACTCCATGACCCTACCTCCTGGTATTCACACTCTTGTGTAATCCCCTCACAGTGTGAGTGGGCCTTTTTTCTTGCTCTAACCCATAGACTGCCAAATGTATTAAGATCACCTTCTTTGATTAGGTTGCCCTTTGCGGCAATTATGATAGTGTTGTGCATGAAATGTTTGTATCCCCCCAACATTCATATGTTGAAATCTTAACCCCCAAGGTAATGCTATGTGGAGGTGGGGCCTTCAGGAGGTGATTAGGTTTAGATGAAGTCACGAGCCTGGAGCTCCCATGATGGGATTTATTTCCTTATAAGAAGTGACACCAGAAGTTACTCTCCCTGTCTTTGTCTTCCATGGAAGGAAGTGGATATAAGAGGAGGAGGGAAGCCTCATCAGGGACTGAATTTCCAGCACTTTGATCTTGGACTTCCAGCCTCTAGAACTATGAGAAATACGTTTGTTGTTTAAGCCTCTCAGTCTATGCTATTTGTTACAACTGCCTGAGCTGCCTAAGACAGATGAAATATGTCTTTGGTAATTACATTATCTTCAATAAGACTTCATTTTACTAGTTGACTAACTCTAGAATTCAGCTTTTTTCTCTTGCTACCTTTGAAGAAGAAAGACACCCTGCTGTGGATGGACATTTGGGGAGTGTATTTGGCCTCTATTGGCTCACAGTGGCCTTCAACCCAGAGCCAGCTCATAGTCAGTTAGAAGTCACTGTAGGACTTCCTCAGTCCTACAGCTATGAGGAAATAAATTCTGTCATCAACCTAAGTGAGCTTGCAAATGATTTTATCCACAGTCAGCCTTTCCAATGAGAATGCATCCCTGGCTAATACTTTACTTGCAGCCTTGCAGAAGACCTAGTGACCTTGTGTCTGGCCTTTTGACCTACAGAAACAGTAAACTGATAAATGGAAGTTATTTTAAGATGCTGAATGTATGAAAATTTCTTATGTAAATTAGACCCATGCTTTGGGTGCAATGTGTTCTCAGTGATTACTGACATATTATGTTAGCAGAGGATAAAAAGTCACATGTTCATAGTTGAGCCTGGATTTTATGAATTTAACCTCATCCCATTATTTTTTATATTTTTAAATCCTTCTGTTATAAAGATACATGCATGCCTATGTTCACTGCAGCACTATTCACAGTAGCAAAGACATGGAATCAACCCAAATCTCAATCAATGATAGACTGGATTAAAAAAAGTATGTGGTACATATAGACCATGGAATATTATGCAGCAATAAAAAAGGAATGAGATCATGTCCTTTGCAGCGACATGGATGGAGCTGGAAGCTGTTATCCTCAACAACCTAATGCAGAAACAGAAAACCAAACACTGCATATTCTTACTTATAAGTGGGAGCTGAACAATAAGACCACATGGATACATGAAGGGAAACAATATACACTGGGACCTGTCAGTCAGGGGGAGGAGAAAGAGATCATCAGGAAGAACAGCTAGTAAGTGCTGGGCTTAATACCTAGGTGATGGAATGATCCATGCAGTTAACCACCATGGTACAAGTTTACCTATGTAACAAAACTGCATATCCCACACATGCACCCCAGAACTTAAAAAAAAAAAAGTTGATTATAAAAAAGACATGATTTAACTTAAAGATATTTTATTCCTTTAAAAATTTTCTTCTCTTTTCCTTTTTTTGCTAACACAGCAATAAAATATGTGTTTGACGATGATATCAATACTTTTTTCAGACTCAAACTGATGTTGTTTCTTTATTTCTTGCCAACATCACATTACTCACATTTCTATATATTTTGCTGTTTGAACGTCCCATTTTCATCTATTCATTCTTTGGGTGCATGCCTCATAATGTTTCCTCAAAATTTTAGGGTATCTTGTCAATTTCTACAAAATAATAAACATTTTCTTTAGGATTGCAATGTTTTGATATGAAATATGTCATTTTTACATTATTGAGTTTTCCTATCTACATATATTCATATTTCTCCACTTATTTCTATTTTCTGTTACTTTTCAACAATATTGGGAGCTTTCTCTTTTAAAGTCTTGTACATTCTTGTTATAATTTTAGCTGATTAAGAAAATATTTTAAACATTAAATGTGCAGACACTAAGAAGTAATTTTGCTTCTGATCATTTTTTAAAAGATATAACTACCCCCAAAATTCCCACTCTCTGCTTCCACCACATATTACTACTTTCCTAATTATTCTCCTTTTTTTAAAAATTTTAAATTTATGTATGTATCCTAAAGAAAACATATTTGATTGGTTTCAATTTTGGCATATAAAACATATTATCTTCTCCATTTATGCACATATATTTCTGCCAATTCCTTCTTTAGCTCAAATACATGCCTCTGAGATTGGGTCTTCTTGGTAAATATAAACCGATTTGCTCCAATAACTCTGTATAATATTCAGCTATACGAATAAATAAAGGATATTTTTCCAATTCCTCCACTGATGTAAATTTAAGATGTTTCCAGTTTTTTCCCTATTTAAAACCTGATTGAAATGAGCAACTTCGCTCTGCGTGAGAGAGGGTTGAGTTGAAAGTGGAATTGCTAGGTGAACATCACAGTGAGACAATTCAAGGCATGTGTTTGCTGCTGCCTTGTAAGGAAGAGGACAATGTAGCTTCTGGAAATATATCTTCCTACATCTTCCATGAAAGAAACGCAGCTTTTCGTGTGGACACATATGGTCATACCAGAACAATTGACTGCATCTTCCCACCATGGATGCACTGCCAATTTCACATTGTTTTCCAGTTTTTGTAATAGATATATTTGGAAAAAGGCTCACAAATGTTAATTTAAAGGATTTTTCTACTCAATACCTTAATATTCACTGAAAGTCAAATGTTCTATTTGATCAGTCTACTCTATAAATTCCTTAAGGCTAGCTAGACATATTCACTTCATTTTTTTTTCTTTAGAGACAGGATCTTGCTGCATTGTGCAGCCTGGAGTGCAGTGGTGAGATTATAGCTCACTGCAGCCTCAACTTCGTGGCTTCAAGTGATCCTCTTGCCTTCCACTTTCTGAGTGGCTTGGATCCAAGGTACACATCACCATGGTCAGCTATTTTTTATTTTTTGTAGAGTTAGAGGTCTCCAATTCCTGGGCTCAAGTGATCCTCCTGCTTTGGCCTCCCTAAAATGCTGAGATTATAGGCATGAGTCACTGCACCTGTCCTCACTTTATTTTTATGGCAATGATTCGTAAGGTACATTTCATATGAACTGTGCCATCCAAATTGTGTATTTATTAATACTTTATTTTTTCTTGGAAATCATATTCGGCAAAAAAGTGATGGCTACCACTTTACAAATTATTACATTTTTCTTCATTATGCCTTTTTGTAGAATAGGTGAAGACGGAATCAACTACAATTTTTCCTATAGCTATCATGTTTTGCACAATAAGTGATCTGCTTTACCATTTCATTTGTGTTATAAAGTTTATCTATGTGGATCTCTGTTTTATAATTTCCCTCTCAGAAAAAGAGAAAAATCAGATGTTTCTCTGATGACCACGGAAATTCTAAAGATGGGTTTTTAGTGTGTCTTTTATTCCTTCTCAAGCATCATGCTGGACATTCAACTAAATGAATCATTTTGATATTTCAGAAAAAGAGATTTGATGTAAATTACTAAGAAGCTGCCAAGTGAATCAAGCACAGTTATTTTCAGGCCTGGGCTTCTGCAAAGAAAATCTTGGTAATAAATGAATAGCACAACAGCCTTTCAAATCATTAATCTCACTGTCAGCTTTCAAGAAATGTAAGATATATGAACAGTATCTATGTTGTCATGGGATTTATGCTTTCCACACCACACTGGAGTTTGCAGCCTCTCATGTTCTGTTAACACCACCCACCTCACCATGGTTCACTGTCAGAATACCCCTATAGCAGCCACCATAGCCCCAGTTGCCTGCCCAAGGCACAACTGTTTTAGGAGGGAGAAAGAGTGGGTGGGGAATAATTTTTAATTTCTGCATAAAGATGAAAAGATATATATAACATCAAAAAACAAAAGAACCTGTCATGACTGAAGCCAATAATCCTTAAATGTGGCCGTGTGTTTATTTATTAGGTCTGGTGTTCTCTGAGTATTGGAACAGGCTATGTTGTCTTGGATAGACAGCAGAAACTTCAATAAGAATTCATCTGCCTCATGGAACCAAAACATTCTGCTGCCAATTGGCAAGGAGAAATTAGACCAGCATAGAAAACACAGAATAGGCTCAGCTCTTTTCTTTTCTCTAATCTGATTTTGTCTTTCTCCTGGAACATCAAACCATAAAAACTCTTCCTTCATTTTCATGGGTCAGTTGCTTCAGGAGTGTGACTCACTGATGCTTTAAGATTAGAACGAACCTTGAACTTGGATTATTTTTAAAAATATAAGTGGGAGCTAGAAGATAACAACTCATGGACAAAAAGAAGGGAACAACAGACACTGGAGTCTACTTGATGGTGGAGAATAGGAGAAAGGAGAGGAGCAGCAAACGTATCTATTGAGTACTAGGCTTAGAACCCAAGTAACAAAATAACCTGTACAACAAACCCCTGTGACACACATTTACCTATATAACAAACCTGCACATGTACCCCTGAATCTAAAATAGAAGTTAAAAAATTACAACTTTGTTAATCACAAATTATTTATCTTCAATTTTATGAATAGCAACACACCTTCAACAGCTTGCTTTCTTTTAATGATACAGCATTTGAAAGTTATATTTCTATAAGGATGCATCCTATTACTCTACATTGAACAAGTTTGCTTGATTAGACTTCAATGAAAAACTCATTTGTTTTCCCTGAACAGCTTATAAAATATTTCAGGAAAATGTGCATTGAAGTTGAAGATGCAGCTATCAGACAGACAGAATTAGTATTTGTGAATATGTATGCAAAACTATGTAAACAAACATATGTAAAAATAAATAATACCACATATATGTGTGTGCATGTATACTCTTAAATATAGTGTCCATTCTGCAGAGAATAAAAATGAAAACACAGGTCAGTTTTACTTTATTTTTCCTTATTCAAGGTTACCCTACATTTATTTTCTCCACAACTCAAATGAAATATTTGTTAATATAGATGTTTCTAAATAGAGGTAAATCCTTAGTTACAAATCGACAATGTTAAAGAAGTTTTTTTTTTTTAAAAAAAAGCTAACTAGACTGTAAGTGTAATTATTATAAATTCATGATTTAAAAATAGTAAACTTCCAACACTACAGTGAATGAATAACTGATGATTCAACATTAGTAAATATATCTCTGTGTGATATGACTTGGCTGTGTCCCTACCCAAATTTCCTCTTCAATTATAGCTCCCATAATTCCCATATGTCTTGGGAGAGACTTGGTGGGAAGTAACTGAATAATGGGGGTGGATATTTCCCATGCTGTTCTCATGATAGTGAATAAGTCTCATGAGATCTGATGGTTTTATGAAGGGGAGCTCCCCTACACACACTCTGTTGCTTGCCACCATGTAAGACATTACTTTGCTCTTCATTTGCCCTCTGCTATGATTATGAGGGCTCCTGGCCATGTGGAACTATGAGTCCATTAAACCTCTTCCCTTTATAAATTACCCAGTCTCAGGTATATCTTTATTAGCAGCATGAGAATGGACTAATACAATGTGCCACCATTCAAATTTGCATCTGGATCATAAACTTTCCCCAAGTTCCTCCTGTATCCCCCCAAAACTTTGCATCCAACATGAATTTTTCATTCCACTCCAGTTTAGCCTGTATGAATGCTGCTGTAAATTCCATATCAATGAATTCTTCTGCTTTAAAAATGTATATGAATAAAGTTAGGTGAATATGTTTTTCTGCACTAAGACTTTTTGTTCAAATATTAATTTTTTTTAAAAAATGGTCCATCTGGTTGTGTATAGTGGATTATGTCCTTTTCACAGTTATGATATCCCATTAAAATAACAATCATGATTTTTTATTTATCTTGTTTGTGTCCTCATGATTTAATTGTCCCTTTTGTAAAGTGAAAAGCTAAATTTTAAGAATGTCTGCTCAACAGTTTTTATCTTTAATTAGAATGCATTCACATTGCTTTCATTTACGTTGAGTATTATTCTTAAAGAGTTGGATTTATTTTTTTGTCCTCTTATACTGTGAATTTCTAAATATCTTAATTTTTCTGTTTTTTTAAAATTTGGGTTGTTTGAAGTTTACTTGAAGTTTACAGTGAAATACTTTCACTGAAATAATTTACTTGTTTAATTACTGCTCTGACATTCTCATGCTGGAAGTTGTATATACCCGACCACATGCACTCCCCTTATAATGCATCAATTTCTGTTATACCCATTCACATATGTAGGTCAATATTACCTAGAAATTTTACTGTATAATATTTTAATTAAATAAATAATAATGATAACATATCGGATTAATGATTTTATAATTAAACTTTACTTTATCCACAGATGTACCACTGTCAGTTACAACTAATGACAAGATGTGATTTTTGTAAAATGTTTTCTATTCTTGCTATATTTATCATGCTTAGGATTGTTGCTAGACAGACCATGGGTATTTTACTTTATTTTGTTTTTGTTTGAGACAGGGTCACTCTGTCAACCTGCTTGGAGTGCAGTGGCATGATCATGGCTCACTGAAGCTTCTACTTCCCAGGCTCAAGCTATCCTCCTGCCTCAGCTTCCCAAATATCTAGGACTACAGGTGCACACCATCATGCCTGGGTAATCTTTAAAAAATAAAATTATTTTAGTAGAGATGAGGTCTTTCTATGTTGCCCAGGCTGTTCTCAAACTCCTAGGCTCAGGTAATCCCCTGTTCCATTCTCGCAAGTGCTGGAATTACAAGCATGAGCAACTGGGCCCAGCCTGTTTTATTTTTTATAATGAATATTTTAAATGTTTTAATAATGAGTGGTAGTATATAAAACAAGAAATGCTTATTATGTATAAAGAAGATATATCAGTTATCAGAAAGTTAGATCTTATGATACTTAAAACTGTGGTGGCGTATATCACAAAATCTTGCCATTTCAAGACTGTTATATAAATGGAGTGATCCTGTAGGTGACATTTTGAGACTGGTATTACTTATTTAGCCAAATGCCCTCAGGATCCATTCAGTTGTGTGTGAACTATTCATTCATCTATTTTCATTTTTGGATAATATTCCGCTGTATGGATGCTTTCCAGTTTGTTTAACCACTGACTTATTCAGTGTCATTTTGGTTGTTTCCAATTTTATGCTAGTAGCAAAAGCAATTTTAAAAAAGATACGTTGTTGATATGTATGTGCTTAATTGCTTTTATTTTGTTTCCTTTTCCATTTGTTTCTCTGTTCTTCATTTCTCTGTTTTTGTTTTTGTTTTTCCTAATTGTCTTCCGCTGGGTTACTTACAGTTATTTGCTAATTAAACTTTAGTTTATTTGTAGGGTTTTCAGTGTATCTCTCTGTACAGATGTTAGTGATTGATGTGAGTATTATATGCATATGGCTCATCACTACCTGCTAGTCTCAGCATCTTACTTGTTTGAGAGAAGGCGAGAAACCTTTCTTTCTGTTATCTCTCCTTACCTTTCCTTATCTATAATACAACTATCTTAATTATATACTCAACAAGCATTCACAACCACATATGACAATGGTATGTTTTTTTTTTGCTTCAAATATTAAACATACTTGAGAAAACTGAAGGAGAGAAGGAGAGGCCATTATATTAACTAAAATGTTTTCTCTTTCTGTTGTTTTGTCTTCCTTCCTGGTACCCCAAGTTTTCTTCTTCTTTATTCTTTACTTCATGTTTTAAAAATTTAAGTCGTCCTTCATGGGTAGGCTTGTTGGAGACAACATCTCTTGGTTTTCCTTCATGTATGTCTGGGATTCTACATTAATTCATAAACAAATGTGTTAGCTAGATATATAACCCTGTGTTTACAGTGATTTGTATTAAGCACATAAAAATCCTGTGTTGATATTTACTGAACTTCATGGTTTTAAGGAAAAATCTACTGTTAGATAATGCGTTTTTGTCCAGCATAGATGATGCATCATTTCTCTCCAATGCTTTCAACATTTATTTCTTTGTCTTTAAGTTTCTGTAGTTAAACCAGGATGCATCCTGGTGTCAATGTCTTTAAGTTTATTCTGTTTGAGTTCACAGTTCTTCAATTTGTACATTCATTACTTTTGCTAAATTAGGAAACCGTTTCAGTCATGTATATATTTTTTTCAGCACAAATTATTTCCTCTTTCCTTCTGAGACTCCAGTCACATAAAGTTATGTCTCTGAAACTCTATACATAATTTTATATCTATTTTTCTGCTATTTAAATTGGATTAAAGCAATTTCTATTCTATATTCAAACTCAGTTATCTTTCCTTTGTTCTCTCCATTTCTCTGTTAAACCTGTCTGGTAATAGTTTATTCAATGACTATATTGGTCAGTCCTAATATTTTCATTTCGTTCTTCTCTATGTCTTCTGCTTCTTTTGTAAAACTTTCTATTTGTTCATCTGTCTCAAGAATTTTTAATTGCTCATTGAAGGAATGTTATGTTTTAGTGTGGACAGTGATTCTCAGTGGCATCCTGGACATTTAGGATTATGTTTGAGACTTTGCACATTGTTTAATTATTTTGTTGTAGGAGACCTCTGCTGAGATCATGCCTATGGGAGAAGTGGAGTACCACCTCACTGTAGGGAGGAGTGGGTGGAAGTCCACATTTTCCCTGTAATCTCTGTGATCCATGTTGATAAGGCCACTGTGGGGCTGTGAGGAGGGTAAAGGGATGTCTCATAACCACTGCAATGACACCACAATGGGAATCAGGCAAACTTCTCACTCTGACTCTCCACTGGGTCTCTTCTGACACCACCCCAGCGAGAACAGAGAGAGAGTTTCTATTAGTCAGGGTTTTCTGAGGAAGACTCTATAGAAGATAGATGGATACATAGATAGATTCAAAGAGATTTGTTAAGAGAAACTGGTTAACAAAATGGAAAATGAGAGGTTCCAAAATCTGCAGGCAGCAAGTTGGAGATTCAGGAGAGCTGGTAGTCTAAGTTCTAGTCTGAGACGAAAGGCCTGAGACCCAGGACAGCTCATCGTGTGAGTTTCAATCTGAGTTTGAAGGCCCAAGACCCACAAGAGCCAATGATGTGAGTTCAAGCCTAAGTCTGAAGGCCTGAGAACTAGGAGAGCTGATGATACGAGTTCTAGTCTGAGTCTGAAGGACTGAGTTGAAACCCAGGAGAGCTGATGGTGTAAGTTCCAGTCTGAGTCTGAAGTCCTGAGACCCAGGAGAGTTGATGGTGTGAGGTCTAGTCTGAAGGGCTGAGACCCAGGAGAGCTGATGGTGTAAGTTACAGTCTTAGTCTAAAGAGCTGAGACCCAGGAGAGCCAAGGGTGTGAATTCCATTCTGAGTCTGAAAATCCAAGACCCAGGAGAGCTGGTGGTGTGGTGTCCATACTAGAGACCTGAGGCCCAGGAAAATCAATGTTGTAGGTGCCAGTTTACTGACAGGAGAATCCTAATGTTTTAGCTGAATTAGTCAGGCAGGTGAGGTTCACTGTTACTCAGTCTCTGTGTTCTATTCTGGTTTACAATAACTTGAAGAGGACCCACAAACAGCAGGGGGGCAATTCACTATATTCAGTGTATGAATTCAAATAGGACTCTCATACAAGTATCCACCTCACAGACACATTCAAAATAATGATTTCCCAAATATCTGGGCAACCTGTGACCCAGTCAACTAGATACAAAATATAATAATAACAGTGATGTTGCCTTGCCTCTGCCTAGTAGGAATGAAAGCCCAGACCAGCTAGTCTTGTTAGATATCCACCTGGTTGTTGGGGAGGGATAATTTGTTACCAATGGACAATGGTAAGAGTTTATGCTTGAAGATTTGTCTTTGCTGATGGGAGTGGATGGGAACCCACCATGTGTCTGTAGTATATGTTGGACACACAGAAAATCTAGAGAACTCATTATCATGTTTTTCCCCAGGTGCTCAGGTCTTTAGCTGTTCTTCTTTCTTCTTCTCTTCCTCTGTCAGTGACTTCTTATATTTGCTTTATAAATAACGTCCAGGTTTTATGGTTGTATTTAGTGGTGGAAACAGGGAGAATTGTGTCTTCTCCATCTTGCCCCAGAATTACAAATTTGAAGTATTGCATCTTTTTCAGTATGACTAAAAACTATCTGCAAACTCATTTACAAATTTGCAAGTGGTGCACAAAGTAAATCCACTTAAATATTTGTTTGACCACATAATTGTTTGAATCAAGTACAGTCAAATATAACTGTTTCAGATCTAACAAAGGCTTCAGAGAGACTTTCTTTTTTTTTTATTTATTTTTTATTTTTTAAATTTTTATTGCATTATAGGTTTTGGGGTACATGTGCAGAACGTGCAAGATAGTTGCATAGGTACACACATGGCAGTGTGCCTTCAGAGAGACTTTCTAAGAATAAGTTTCAGTTTGATTACTCAGAAACTCTGAGGATTTTGAGCACTGTAAGTTAATACTAGAGAGGATTCAATAAATGGTAAACCTTCTAAATTGTTTTCCTTAGAACTTCAAATCTTCCTGCACTTTTAAAATTGCTTTCTGTGCATTAAACAATGTGATGCATTGTAAAAAAAAAAAAAAAAAAATGTGTCTTACGTTAATATTCAGCACAATTTATGTGCATGTTCTATTCTGTGTTCTAGTGAAAGTTAAATATTTGAAGCTCAAATAATTCTCTCATTTTTTATCTGAAGCTGCATTTTGAAAATATTGACTGAGAATACAATGAAGTATATAATCATTTTCCAGATGGTAGCAATGACTAGAATGGGCGAGGCATGTCTCAGTAGCAACATTTCACTTCCTTCAAGATCTGACTTTCTATAAATAATTCCTAATGCAACACAGCTAGGAACCAAGACAAGAATGTAGTTGAAGTAGCCTATGAGTAATTAATAATTTACTTTCTCTATGTGACAACCCTCAGACCTAAGCCAAATAAAGAATATACAAAAACACCTTAAAAGGGGAAAAAAATGTAAAGCTTACAATGAATACGTGTCAACCAATCCATGTGGAAAAAGACAGAAAGACCATTTTAGAAACAACGATCTGAAGTTATTTAATATAAGGATATAAAATGCTATACATTTGAATATCCACAAAATTCATTCTGTACGGTCCAGTAGAAGAATAATGTTAACTATTTGTGGGTACTGCACTGCTTAGATGTTATTTTTGGAAACCTCTCTAGATTTTTAATACCTTCCCTGACTGAGTTTTGAGTTATGAATGCAACCATTCTACAGATGAAGGCAGATAAAACACAAGTTTTAAAGCCTGTGTAAAGCCAGACAGTTGATGGGAATGAGAATCCCTTATGTGAATAAATTTTGATAGTTTACCCTGAATCATTGGCCGGTAACAGTTTATGTGACTCTAGAGTTTAATGATTATATTACTTGTGGTATATGGAGTTTTGTGATCCGGGGAGACATATAAATGTGTTTCTGTGATCCACTCACATGCATGTGAGAGGTATGTTTCATGTAAATTTTAGCCCAGAGAAAGTGGTGTATATCACACTTTTAAGGAGTTCTCCTGAGATTTTTTTTTTTCTGCCATACTTTTTGGACTATTTCAAGTTTATTCTGCTTCACCTGTCATAGTGGCAACCTGCACTGAGTTTGTCACTAAACTGCCATCATTAAGCTCAGAATGTCTTTAGGTGCAAATGGTTATGCAACTTGGGAATGACCAGTTCATTTTCCAAGAGGGTAAGATGCATCCTTTTAGTGAACGCAGCACAATCTGACTGGCCAGATGCATGAATCTGTGACTTTTCCCACCATGAGGGGATTTGGATGAGACTCCAAGCCAATGGGTGGTGTTTTCAGCTCCCTAAGTGATCGCCAATGAGGCTGGATGGTATAATCCACAAATGTGCACAGTAGCTCATTGTGGAGTGAATCAATGTTGTTATGTATTTTCTTTAGTCTTTGTTTCTCAGTGCTCATGTGGGTATGCCTATCTGCTATAAAACAAGGTCATTAAAAATATTTAAATCTTTATAGTTACACAGATTTACATGTATAAGATACATAGGTTTTATCTTTAGTCTTTCAAATGTATAAATAAACTGCTTGCTTCTAGTTAGTTCACAGCAGAGGGCAGACTCATTCTTTAACATAAAGAGGCAAATTGTTGATAAATTATAAACTTACAAATAATGTGCACCTGAGTTTATAGCACTTGAAATTGATCCATTGAAGTGTATAGTTTTGGATATACGTATTTTTACTATATATAATATATATGTAATTGATTCACATATTTTTGGATATATGCATTATTTGTAATTACTATTATTTTTCAAGTGCCTGTGTGTATTTTAACCTTATTGTCTACTAAGTATTCCGGAAAAAAAACATTAAGAGACTAATGCTGTAACACGCTATTTTAGAGGAGTTATGTCCAAAGTAATAAAATGGGAAAGAGGTGAACCAGGATGCAAATAAAAAATTGACATATTAATAAAATGTGACAACTTCACCCAGTGTATGTAGCCAGAAGTCAGACACTGTCAAGAAGTTGGGAGTTAAAAGATACAAATTATTAAGAGCAAAAGAAGAGAAGTATTCCATGGAGTCCGCATTGTGAGTTGGTGAATGAATGTAGAAAACGGTAATTTGGTCTCCTTCATTCCCATGGTAAATGTCTTCATTGATCATGGAAAAGAGCATATTATTGGATATGTGTGTCCAGATGTTCCTCTGGTTGAATCCCTAATCATTGTCCTTCTCACTACTCATGAATGATCCAAGAAAGTTCCACTTTATGATTGACCAGGCACCTAAAACACACTGTAACTTTTGCTAGGATGTTCAATTTTTACTTACGATGTAAGTTTGGCTTATAGTCTCATACTGGCTGAATGTAAGTAGCAGCTGAACATTGAGCCCAAAGAGATGAACCCTGCTGAGTGCATTTGTGAAAAGATGGTAGGTTAAAGATACTTGCAGCAATATAGAACCTTCAGGCTGAGTGCTGGGGTTCACGCCTGTAATTCTAGTGGTTTGGAAGGCTGAGGTGGGAGGATCAATTTAGCTCAGGTGTTTGACACCAGCCTGGGCAGCATAGTGAGACCCTGCTTCTACAAAAAATTTTTAAAACTTAGCTTGGCAAGGAGGTGGACACCTGTAGTCCCAGCCACTCAGAGGGCTGAGGTGGGAGTATCGCTTGAGCCCAGAAAGTCAAAGCTGCAGTAAGCTGTTATTGCACCACTGTATTCCAGCCTGGGTGACAGAATGAGACTCTGTCCCAAACAAACAAACAAACAAACAAAACAGCATAGACCTTCCTGAAGTTCCAATATTATTACACCAAGCCTCAATTTCAGTGGATAAGGGGGTTAGAAGAGAGTCTTGCAGGTGCAGGGGTTATAATATCTTGTGCCTTCTTGTCAATACTCTGTAATCTAGTCATTCATCTGATTTTTTTTATTTTTCAGGGGTCAGGAGGTAGAAACATTCTTTGAATTATACGTTAGAGAATTCGTTCATACATGATTACCAAATGTATGATTATTATTGTTTTCTATATTATGTATTTCTCTTTAAAGAACCTGTTTCAATACCCAAGAAAGTGTACTACATGTAAATCCCACATTCTATAATGATATAAACTTAGATTTTCATATGACACTATAGTTTACAATATCGTTTCACTTGCTTTATTTGCTCATTGGGAACTTGTACTTTATTGAATTAAAAATCAAATGAGGGGTATAAAGTTCTATGGTTTCTCACCCATGCAGACAGAAGCAAGAATTTTACCAGGGTTTCCTGGTTAAAAATCCAAATGGCAACCTATTCATGTAAGTGCGTCCTGTGTGGTACAGTGCAGTTGCACTGTGAGGAAAAAAACAATGATACTATGTATAGTACACACGACAAACTTAGACACATAGGAACAAAGCTTCTCAGATCAATGGTGAGCTGGAAATTCTAACCAAGGTGAAAGCAAAAAAGCAACGTGAGGACCTTTCTTGACATTTCTTGTTCATATTATTTCTGGAAACCAGGTCTATGTTTTCACAAGAAAAGGAAATGAGAATGGGTGAAATTTGAAAGAGGTAGTTTAAAATAATTCTTATGATATCCATGAACATATATATTCTATAACAAAGTATTATGGTAAATCAAAGTAAGTTGATTTGTAAACATTATTTCAAAGTAATTTAAAATATTATAGTGACAAAATCAGCATGCTAAATATATATGAATTTATATACATATGTATATATAGAGATTTGTATGTTGTGTTGTTGGTGTATATAATCAAGCTAAACAAAGAAAGGAGAAAATCTATTTTTATAGCAGTCTCCTGCTGCTCAAAAGCTTCATTCTAAGTTACCTATTCTAGTGAGTCACTACTTAAGACCAAGCAGCACTATAATATCTGTACATAACTGTTCTTACAAAATTGTCAGAAAAGTCTCATTAAGGTCTACTTTAAGATTTTATTACCTTAAGTTTAAAAAATATGTGCTACTGATGAAAGCATACAATTGTCAAAACTACCACGTAATAATTATAATAGATTGTATTTTTAATAATTAAAATAATATTTGCATTCTTGTTTATATTTTTAAACATAATGGTAGGGTTTATTTTCCAGATTGCATTTTCTACTTAAATTTCAAAAATTAATTAGTGTTTATATAAAATGTTGGAAATTAACGTGATTTAATGTTCCATTTCAAAACAATTTCTAATGTTTGTAACTACATAAAATTTGACTAGTTCTAACTAGACTGTGTATGATGTGCTCAAAACAGAAAACACTAAAAGGTTTGGTTTTAGTTCTATGATGTCTGTTAACAACTTGATATTGTCATTGTCACATTGAACAATAATCCTAAATGTGACAAAAGAAAACGGTGGCATTCAATTGAATCCAATTCTTTGGACTAGAAAGCTTTCCCTGACTTAATTCGGTGATTCAACTATTCTGGTCATTCTTAGATCACATGAAAAATAAAGACAAATTCTGTGATTTCCTTCTAATTATAAAAGACAACTTGATTTTATTTTAAAATGTCAGATGCCTATAGTACTCAAAACTGCTGTTTCATGTACAGCATACTGTTAGTTGGGCAGGTGTCTAAAGGTGACTTGTTCTTTTATGCAATACTCACACAGATTCTTTGGGGATGGTAGCGTCCCTTATGTCTCCTCTGCCTTCGATGGCTGGAAATATTTCACTTATATATCCGTTCTCCATAGAGCCTCCTCTTGCTAGATTATATTGCTTTTCCAATCATCTGCAAGATATGAGCTGTCTTCGGGTCAGATTTCTCTTTTGTAGGATCTACAGGAAAGACTGTATCACAGACTTTCTATGAGCATAAAATAGTCTAAATATCCTTTGCTTTCTTAGCTAAGAATCTTGTCACCTGCTCTTCAGATGTCTTAGATATAAGTCAGGTCCTAGTCCACTGAGTCCCGCTAACTATAGGGAACGTCTATTAAACCTCTGAGAGGTTTCACTTCACCTCCCTTCACGCTGTGTTGCATTTCTGAGCTCTTTGAAGCACAGAAGTGTTTCACATTCTTATAACACATATCAATAGGCTCACTTGCATCTTTGAGCACCACTTGCATTTTTGCCAAATGAATTCAAAAACAATCAGAACACACTCCCTCTCCTTGGGCATGCACAGTAATTTATTTCACCTTCAAATTTTGATAACTTAAAAATACTGAAAATATAGGTCTAAGTTTGAAACAGGTATTTGATCAAGTAACTGTTATAAAAACTACGATGTCTAAAAACCTTAGTTTCGTTTCGTTTAGTGTTGTCTTGCTTTTGTAACCTGCCTGTATCCTAAACTGAAACTACTTTTATATTATATAATTTGACGTATTTACCTATATTGACCTGCATCTTTACCAGCAATATTCATTTTCCATATAAGAAAATATTACAGCAAGTGAAGTAACAGGTGTTGAAGAATATAAAACATTGTTTTGATTAAATTAGTTACTTTGCTTTCCCAATTGACAATATTCAATTACAAAATCAATTGTTCATTATCAAAATTGTTTTTAAAATCCCAGACTTGACAACAATGACCACAATTTTCTGTTAATAATAAATTAAACTCAATCTTTCTTTATGAACACATTTATTTGCTTAAAATCATAACATAAAATGTCCTTCTTGAAGCATGTTAAAATAGAACTAATTTAGTCTTGGCTTCTTCTGAGATCCCAAGAAAAAATAACACAAGTACTCCTCCATCATAAAATGAAAGTTTTAAGATCACCATAGAGTATTTGCAAAAATCAGCCTTGTGTGACTCTTAGTTCATTCCATATGTTAAGAAAACAAGAAAGTTAAGAGGCAAAATTAGTGAAATGTTATTTTCAAGTCTTTGGGATTTACTCCTATCTGGTACACAGGGAAAGTTTGTGAGGAATAGGCTCAATTTTTTCCTTAATTCTGGGCATGGAAAATGAAGTGGAACCTCCCAAAAGGCTTAATCTCTATTCCCTGGAGTTTAGCAAACTCATTGGGCTAGAGTTTGCCTCATTCCCAAGACATCTAAAAGGTAGCCAATTAAATAAGAAGCAGTGGCCCAATAGGTGTGAAACTTTGAACAACTCTACACAACTCTTTATATCTGGGAGAGATAGCTTTCCGTTTCCCATTAACATTATACTGAATATTTTCAGCTATTTGAAATATACAAATGACTCTTTACATAGAAAATGCTGGTCATGTATCTACTCCATTCACCTTAGTTTTCTCAAAGAATTACCTGTAAGACATAAGAAAAGTGTAAGAGAGTGAAAAAAAGATAAGTAGGCAAATGTTACCGATTGCATAACAAAAAAGACAGATAAAAGGGTCACAGAATGCCCACTATTTGAAAATATCAAGTCCAAAACCTATGGAATTGTGTACAGTGTGAAACTCTTGGTAAACTTTTTGGTAAGTGAGCAAACGTAGGCAACTGCTTATTAATAAGTATGTGCCAGGTATTGCTTGTGTGTGGCCCTGGAGTTCATTGCTGAAGTTTGGAGGCAAATAGGAGAGAGGTAGCTGGCATAAAAATTCATTCCCCAGGATTAATTCATGATGGACTCATGGGAATCGAGGAGATCGCTCTAACATGGGAATTATCTCCTGTTTCTGATCACAAGAAGCAGAACAATCAAAGAGAATAGAATTGATGGAAAATAGGAGTGGGGCTTGAGTGATGTTGATATGCTGAAAAATAAGAGAGAATAATTGTGTTTCTAAAAACCAACAAAACTATCATGCTGACAACTACAAAAATTACAGACATGAAGGGTGACAAGAGGATCCACTTAGAAGACTACACAGATTGGGTTTCATAAATATTGCAGTATAGAATTATAACATAAACCCCAATCTATAAGAAAATATGTCAAATACATACCATAGTACAGAAAGATACAGATAGATAGATTTCATTAATATGCTAATATGCAAAGAAGTTTCTACAATAGGAAAGTAACTAGAATGACAAAAGATCAATGAACTTACCTTTAAAAATATATTTAATTTCTCAGGTTTACCAGAAATCAAAACATGTAAATTAAAATAGTAATAAGAGATTTTAATCTCTGATATTGGAAACAAAAATTTTCTATGATGCAATGTCATGAAGAAGAAAAAGTGGAAAAGTTTTTCTCTCTCCCTTCCTTCTTCCTTCCCACCCTCTTTTTCTTCTTTCCTTATCTCACTCCCTCTCTTCCTTCTTTCCTGCCTCTTCCTTCCTTTCTTTATTTTCTTCCTTTCTTCCTTATTTCCTTCCATGCCTCTGTCCCTCCCTTCTCACCCATCTCGTTTATTGTTTAGAAGACTGTAAATTGTAGCAATTTTCATAGAAAATAATTTGGTAATATGTATTATATTAAGAATTGTCAAAAAGATCACCACTGATATATTTTACATAAATTTTGTAAAAATAACTACATGTGTACATGAAAAGATGTTTTCATATACAGGAACATTTCATAGTAAGACATCCTGCAGTTGATGGTTACTAGGCCACCATTAAGCCAATAATAGAACAGTAGGAACTCATGTGTTTGTGTTTTTGTCTGTGTGTCCATTGTTGACATGCATTTTAAAAAGCACATCAAAGTTACACATCAGATTGTTAACAATGGGTATTATTGGGGGGGGTAATTTTAAGGGAGTTCATTGACATCAAACTTTGTGTATTTTTTAGACATTGGCAAAGTTATGGAATACATTTTTCTCACTAAAAATGAAGTTTCAGTGAATAATCCACTTTCAATCTAGTTTTTAAAAATGATGACAGTATTGTAGCATTCCAAATAAAAACATAAGCTACATCAGAGGTGTTGTAAATAGAACAAAAGAGAGTTATTTCAACTATCAGTAGGTGTAGAATCTGCAACTGATTACTATTACACCAAAGGCATAGAAGGAGTTAGAAGCTAAGCTGTGGGTATGCAGAGGCCTACAGAATTGTGAAATGGACATTGGAGACTCAGAAGCAGGAAGGGTGGGATGGGATTGAGTGATGAAAAACTACCTATTGGGTACAATGTGAGCTACTTGGGTGACAGGTGCACTCAAATCCCATACTTCGCCACTGTGCAATTCACCCAGCCACCCAAAAACTGCTCGACCCTTAAAGCTATTGAAAATAAAAAATATGTATTTACAAAAGGAATTGAAGATGAATTTGTTTTCTCCCTTATTTAGCCGAGTGGAGGCTGACGACCTTAGCAAAGATGCAACATACAAGAGTAGTAAATGCTTTTAAGGAAAAACAAAACTCCTGTGCTTTAGAATTTTTCTTTTTCATTTGACTTTCCTCTGGTATCTTCAGGAGGAAATTCTTTGAGGCAATTAGGCAGAGAAATTTTAACTAAAAATGTCTTTTTGAAAATAGAGCAGTTGGGTTTCTTCTGAAAGTGCCCTTCAGCTACAGCAAGTAAGAAAACAAACATTATTTTTTATTTGATTATAGGATTTTATTATTAAAACATAGAATCTGCCCATTAAGAATACCTTGAGCATTCATATAATTCTTATAAGAAATATGATCTTTGCTTCAGTAATACTGAAACAAAAACCATGGATCTTAGAAAATACAATGGGGTAGACATTAATAGTAATTCCCTAGGAAATTATTGTATATTTCAGAATGTATTTTATGAATATATCGTTTTGGCAAAGGAAGAGACTCACTTTTAACAAGGAAGCATGTGAGGATTTTTTTAAGTTTCTTCTATGGTTGAAATAAGTATTTTTTATCATTTGCTTTTTTTGATATCATTATTTATAATAATTCTGTGACTTTAACCTAATGTCTTCCAAGGTCTGAGGAAGATTTAAAAGATTTCTTTAATTATTTGTTGCTCATTTAAGGGCTTTTATAGTGAATAAATATGAATTTACCACTTGAAAATGTCTGTATTTGCAATAACCTATGAACTTTATTCCTCAGCATCCTGCTATCCCATTGGACAAGAATTGCATTGGCAATCGACAACCTATTCATACATTCTCCGCAGTTCATTTTAGATTTATATGCAACAATTTCAAAAATACCTGATCCGTATGCTATCCGTTTTTAATGAAAAATTTCTTTGTCTTTCTCCTGTTCAGTAACCTAGCAGCTGTCAACATTTTATTGGAGCACCAGACTACACCAAATACTGGGGCCCTTCTTAAGTGGATGGCTTCCTCCTTAACTGGGGAGTCTCCAGGGTTCTACACCTGGGAAGATATTGAATGCATAGATTTAAGAGGGAACAGGAACTCTCTTGATGAAAATGTCAGTTTCTTCCTTCCTTCCTTCTTTCCTTCCTTCCTTCCTTCCTTCCTTCCTTCCTTCCTTCCTTCCTTCCTTCTTTCCTTCCTTCCTTCCTTCCTTCCTTCTTTCCTTCCACCTTCCTGCCTGCTCTCCTGCCTTTCTACCTGCCTTTCTTTCCTCCTCTCCACTTTCTATTTCCCTTCCTTCTTACCTCCCTCTCTCTTTTTCTTCTTTCCGTATCTCCCTCCCTTCCTCTCTCCTCCGTCTTCCTTTTCTTCCATCCTTATTTCATTCCTTTCCTCCTTCCCTCCTTCCTCCCTCCTTCCCTCCCTTCTGCCTTCCTTATTTCCTTCCTTTTCTCTTTTCTTTCTTCTCTACCTTCCTCCCTGTCCCCTCCCTCCCTCCTTCCCCTTTCCTTCCTTCCTTCCTTCTTCCTCTTTCCTCACTCCCTTCTTTTTTTGTTCCTTCTCTCCCTCCCTATTTCTCCTTTTTCTCCCTCCTCCTTCTTTCCTTGTTTCCGTCCTTCCTTTCTTTCTTCCCTTTCCTCCAATCCTCCCTTCCTTTCTTCCCATCCTACTCCTCCATGTAAACTATATTTTTAAGTAACCACACAGTGTTAATGGTGCATCAGGATCGCTCTGCACTATTCAATGTTCCTGTGATCATGTTAGGAAGCATCTCATCATGCCTGTTGAACTTTGGAACACATGTTCCAGGGGTAAACCTTTGTTTCTGGTATAGCATCTCTAAGGACTGCAGTGCTAGGATCTTGGACTGATCTTAGCATGAAGAGAGGTTAGACTGAAATGTGTAAAGATTTTGCTTTTGTTGTTTTTCCTCATTTGCTTTCCTGCACTCTTCAGGGTTCTTGCCTAGGTCCCCAGGGTCACACAGTGAGGGTAGCTTTCATTTCCTTCCACAGGTGGGATGATTTGTTCTCAATTATTCAAAAAACCCAGGCTTCTGGCTGCCTTTGCTGGCTTTAGTCAAAGACTCCACAGGCCCCTACGAGAAAGCACAGTGAAACCCTGTTTTGCACATGGAAAATTTCTATTGGCATTGAACTCAGATATACCTTTAATTCTTATTTACATATTTTATTTGACAGCACTCCCATATTTGGAATTTGCAATTGATTTGTTGTTTAATGAAACACCATAGAAAATAATTTTTGAGACAAATATGTATTTTCTTCATCAAATAAAAAAAATCCTACAGGTAAATTATTCCAAGGCAAGAAGTGAATTTTCAAAAATGAAAAATAAGTAACTATAAAGTAAAACAATAAAAAATAAAAAATTTCTACTGGGTTCAGTTTCTACTGTAGCTGCAAGAAGCACAAAATTGTGTATTTGATAACATGAATTATTAGAGTAAGAGACTATTCTGTATTCTGGACTTACTTTATTGTGACTTTGTTTTAGTTAATCCCTTTTACTATGGCTCCTTGTATAAACCACAAAACCATAATCCCTTTTGAAATCACTATATATAAAATATATAATAATATGCACTTTTCTTATATAAGTAATATATATGATTACTTATATAGGATTGTATAACAGTTACATATGTGTTTTTATAAATACTTCATTTATATCAAATATATGTGTATAATTATCTTTATATAATTTTATTTATATGTCTCTAAAACATATATTTTATTATATGCAATGATATATAGATTTATTATGTTGCATAAACTTATATACAATTATACCTAATGATAAATACACAGTACATATATTAATAAATAGGTATATATGTCTGTGTATGTTCATATATTTGTACAGTAAAAACAGACAAATATAGATGTCACAGACATGTGTATATTTGTATACATGCATATTATTGACAGAGCCTTTCCAATTTGTATGTGACAAATATACATGTATATATGTCTTTGACATGTATATTGGTCATATATATGACTTGCAAAGGCTTTATCAATAATAAGTGCATCTTGTTAATATCGGCCCATTCACTAGGTGTTGATTCCTTTCATTTTCATCTTGTCTATTGCATTCATAGTTATCCTCAACCAAACTCTAAAATAGATTATGAATTCCCAGAGCTGAATGATCACATTCCTCTATTTTTTAAGAAACAACTGGCATTGTCCTACATGTAATTTCTTCACAGAATACAAGGTACTAAAAATGATAATTTAATCTCCTTGCATGTTTTTAGGTCAAACAAAGAAAATAGCACAGAAAGATTTGCTTGTACCATTTGAGGCTCACAGACAGGACCCTAACAAGATGATTTGTATTAAATGGATTTGCCCATTAGGTGTTTTGCTTAAGTCATCTTTTCCATATGTTCAGTACAATGTATTATAAAGTAATAGTTTTCTTCAAAGAAAAATAAAACTGAGTCACTTTAAAAATCACAAAAAGAAAAGTCCATTTAAAAAAAGCATTATATTTCATTGTATTACTACGATTATAATAGTATCCCATAGGACAGTTTACAACATAACAAGTCAGTGTTAATTTTGTGACAGCCATAAACGCTTCAAAGAAAGCCTGTCATTTGATAGAGATAAAATATTTTAATAGTGATGCTTTTGTAACTTCAAGAGATGCTAAGTAGTGCAATTGCATCAATTTTTGTTGTTGTTTCACTGTAAAATTATAGTTATTTATTGCAATAGAGTACCAGGTTATTTCTTTCAGATCAAAGACTCTATGTATTTATAATCCTCTTTCATATTCAAGGATATTGCTGATGGGTTTGTTATTTTTATGTAAATGATCAGTGTGTATCATGAAGCTGTCTTTGCTACCCAGAAACAGCTGCCAAGTAAAGTAAATTTTGAAGCCTAACTCCTTTCTATTACTTATTCCTCTACCTCTTCTATAGGAGCAAGATCTTAATCTTGCTTCTCCTTGCCCATTAAAAAATTTTTTTCTTCTGTGTACCTCTCCATCCCCCTTTTTTTGAGACAGGTTCTCCTTCTGTTGCCCAGGCTGGAGTGCAGTAATGTGATATCAGCTCACAGCAGCCTCAACCTCCTGGGCTCAAGCAATGCTCTCACTCGCCTCAGCCTCCGAAGTAGCTGGGACTACAGGTGCATGCCATCACACACAGCTAATTTTTGTAATGCATCATTTTGAAAGACTCTACAAGAAACTTTGTACTACAGATCTCAAGCATGAGACTTAATCTTCTATATTCCCATTGCCATCTTCCCATGGATTTATCACACCCAGCCTGGAACAGGAGTATGTAGGTTTCTTGGTCGTCTAGCCTCTGATTACTGACTTTGCAACCCAACCCTCCTTATCCTGAATTCCATAAAGTCCCTGGTAACTTGGTTTATCCCAGTTTAAGTTTGCATTGACATGAGCTTTTCCAACTTTGGGTGCCTGGCTGAGGCAAATCCCAACTCCCTCCAGAGAAACTTCCAAAACAATATTGCCCTTTCATCTGTATTTTCCAAGCCCTTACATCTTAGTACTCTGTTTTCCCTTTCTGAATTTAGAGGAATAATTTTTATCCCCAGTCTAATTGGCTGGAGTCCTAAAGTTCCAAATCTTCAGAAAGTAAGGCCTGCCTCCCAAGAGTCACCATGTTTTTCTACCACCTTCTCCTATTTGGAAGTTTATTCTAGATACAAAGAGGCCATGCAGAACTTTGGACATTGATTTCCAACTCTATCCATGATTCTTTAAGATTTATGTGTCTCTAAACTTGGCATGCCAGGCCACGTGAAACATTCTCCAGTATTTCTGGTCCAGCAAGTCTAAAATGGAGCTAATGAAGTGTATATTTAAAAGCTTTCAGGTAAATCTAATGAAAGTAATCAATAAACCACACCTTGAAAATGGCTAGTTGATAATGCCACCAATCTTCTTTTACTCCATTGCTTTGAAAATAAACACTGACCAACATATATACAAAAATTAGTATATTGTATCACCTTAATGACTGCCTTGCTTTTTAGGAAGCTGCAATTCACTTTTTATAGTTAAGATATTGGCTGGGTGCAGTGGCTCACACTTGTAATCTCAGCACAATGGGATGCCAAGGTGGGAGAATTGCTTGAGCCCAGGAGTTCCAGATCAGCCTGGGCAACATAATGAGACCATGTATCCACAAGAAACATACTGTATACATTGAGCAAGTATATCTAATTTTTATATATTTTAAAAAATTAGTATGTAGTCCTAGCTACTGGGGAGGCTGAGGTGGAAGAATTACTTGAGCCCAGGAGCTGGAGGCTGCAATCAGATAAAAACACACCTCTGCACTCCAGCCTGGGCAACAGAGTGAGACTCTGTTTAAAAAAAAAACAAACTCTTTTTGGACTGTTTCCCATTTTCTGCTTCACTGTTGCTTCTATCAAAAGAGTTTTCATTACCTTTCATTCCTCAGTAAAGTTGTTGCATATTTGTTTTCATCATACAGGATGAAAACAATTCTCATAAACTAATATGTGGATTGAAATCAGACAGCACTATGAGCAGGCTTCCCAAGAAGCACAGACATAATTACTAAATGTCACAACACTGCATAGCACAACTGTACGTCATCAGTGCCTTATCAGTCTAACAGGCAGCTTTGAAGAGGATGCTACCTTCAGTTTCTTTCAAAAGAGGATATGTACATGTGGGTAAAATGAAATGATAAAATAATGCTTACTTTATTAATATTAACAGATTTTCACTGCACTCCAGCCTGGGCAACAGAAGAAGAACCTGTCTCAAAAAAAGGGGGATGGAGAGGTACACGGAAAATTTTGAGGGGGGGTAAATGCAAGGGATTGAGGGAAACAGAGAGAACATCTACTCCCTTATGCACAGTTTACAGATAAAATGAAAGTCCAAATTCAAGGGTACATACACAATCATGTGCCTCATCCATGGTGATGTGAGGGCAGCTAATTTCCAGTTCACTGTGCACCCTTTCCACTGGGCGGCCATTATACCTGTATCCAAGTGACTGAACTTAGACCAAACTGAAGTTCTGCAAGAACATGAATGTGTCTCATCTTCCCCCGGGCTGATAAGTTTGAGCTGATGCAGACATCACATCCATCTTCTTGAAGAAGTTCCACAGCAAAACGCATGAGTGTTATTTATCAATTTGTGGCAGAATGGAATAACCAACCCTTCACTCTCAAGAACACAGACAGCGCAGCAGCACGTGAATAAACCTTGCTGCATCACAGCACTCTGATGAGGCAGTGGTTGGTGTGCAAAGATTCATGGCACTTTATTTGAATACTTTCATGGAAATATTTATTAAAACTCCCCCAAAATATCAAAAGTTGAGCAAATAAATAATTACACACCAACAAATGTTTTCATATCTGACGTTCAAATCTAAAAACCAAAGTGAAACTAAAATCATCACTGTTTCCTCAATAATTATGAACTGCTGATATTATTTCTATTAAATGTGTGATATTTACAATTTCACCAGAAAGCTAGCAGTACATTTCCCAAGGCAGCACATATAGTACATAGACTCTTTGCTAATCTGGTTTTAAAAGTATGTATCACTGCAAAGCAGAGAGAAGTTAGGTTGTTATCTAGTATGAATTTGTTCTATTAAGTCTAATTAAGACTGATGGAGTGCTGAAGATCATGTTTCCTTTTTAATAATGAGACCATTTAGACTCTGATATTAATTTTTGTTACTCATCTGAAGAAGAATTAAACAAAACAATTGACAAATAATTGACAAAGTAATAAACAAAAATAATATACAAAACAATTACGACAAAACAAGATGAGTGAGGTTGTTTAACCAAGAGTGAGGTTGTTCTATTTTACCAGAGCACTTTTATTTCACTTGATATATAGCCTAAAAGGCCAAATAAAAGCATTTTAGTAAAATCACATCTTCTCTATGACCCAGGATCCAAGAAGACAGTTTCTTTCACTAGTGTCTAGACTTTTTGATTTGAAAGAAACATATATTTCTGGTCTATAGTTTAAAACAACTACATCCTTTGAAAAACCCAATAGTTATTTAAGGAACAGAATTCTGCTAATAATTACTTCTGACATTACCTACTTTGATGGCAAACATCTTGAAAATCAGAGTAAAGAAAAATCTGCTAAGTCATTGATGTGGTTTATCTCTGTGTCTACACGCAAATCTCACACTGAATTGTAATTCCCAGTGTTGGAGGTGGGGCTTGGTGGGAGGAGATTGGATCATGGGTGTGGTTTCTAATAGTTTAGCACCATGCCCCTAGTGCTGTCTTGTGATAGAGTTCTAGGAGATCTGGTTGTTTAAAAACCAGATCTCCTGCCACCTTGCAAAGAAGGTGCTTGTTTCCCCTTCACTTTCCGCGATGATCGTAAGGTTCCTGAGGCCCCCCAGCAATGCTTCTGTGCAGCTTGCAGAACTGTGTGTCAATTAAACCTCTTTTCTGCATAAAGTACTCAGTCTCTGGTAGTTCTTTATAGCAATGTGAGAACAGACTAATACAGTCATTTTTATGGCTCTAAATAGTTTTGCATAATGTATTCCCCTAATGCATTCATGTGAATGTATGTGTGTGTATTCACTGATATCTACCTTTTAATAGCAATATGTTAGCTTAACTAGTTCTATTGATTATCATAGATGTCATTAATTGGGTGATATATAAGTACAAGATAATGTCATGCTAGGAAACTTCTCCCCTAATTTCTTTCTGCTTGCAATTCATGTTAGCATGTAACCTTCTCTTTTCCTTAACTTATAATGACATTTCAAAAACATTTGTTTTTTTAAACAGTTCTGTAATCTTACATGCCTCTACTTTATATCTAAGTACTTCTATATTAGGAAATAATCATTGCTTCCAAACAGTTTTTAAATATATATGGTTATAGTCCACTTAAAAAAACTGTTCATATATTTAAAAGCAGAGATGAGAAATATGGCTGTACAGCTTTGTCGAATGATTTGGAAGTTTTCTACCAAATGACTTTATTTCTCACTTAACTTCTCAGTTTCATTTCTATATTATTTGAGAAGTAGCAATGAGAATACCTCATGTGAAGTGACAATGTCAAAATTACATAAGGCAGAAATATAATGTTTGCTTTTTATTAGACAGTACAAGGTAGTGATATTGACTATCTAATATAACAGTGTCCAAGTAAATAAAAATAAATATTATTACCTAGCTCTTAAAGTTATATGTGTAAAGACAACTATCTGTAAAGTCATGAACGATAAAGGTAAATTTCTAAAGCAATTGTAATTTTATTTCAACGGAAACATTCCAGACTATTAATGACTTTAATTATAGAGGCAGAAATTTGTTCCACAGTGAAGGAGAGAAAAATAAACACCTAAACTCAAGATGGTTTAGAGTTCCAAAAGTTGTGTCTGTGTGTGTGTGTGTGTGTGTGTGTGTGACAGAGAGAGAGAGAGAGAGAGAGAGAGAGAGAGAGAGAGAGAGAGGAAACAGAAATAAAGAGAGAAAAAGGAAAAGAGAGAGACAGAGAAAGAGAGGGAGAGAGAAAAAAAGGAGAAAATGATAGAGACAGAGAGAGAAAGAGAGAGGGACAGAGGGACAGAGATGGAGAAAAGGAGAGAGAAAGACAGAGAGAGAAAAAAATGAAGAGAGGAGACAGAGACAGATAAAAAGTGAAGGAGAGACAGAGAGAAAAATAGAGGGAGAGACAGAGAGATAGAGAGAGAGACAGAGACAGAGGGATATAAAAAGATTTGGATTATTTTGAAATGTATAACCTTTCACTAACAAATATTTTAGAATGAATCAAAACATTATGACAAATATTTAACATTTTATTCCCATACCATATATCCAAAGTAATAATACTCAAAAGACTAAGAATCTGCTTTAAAAAAGAAATAGGCTCACTCTGTTCTCCCTGGCAAGAAAACTGTCGTGGATTTTTTTCTTTCCACCCTAAATCTAATGGGATTCTTTGGGTGTATGGAAAAGCAGTAATTTGGCATGGAGTTCTACATTGTAAATAATTTTAGTGGTGAAGTGTGTTTCCATTCATTTTTTGTTTGCTTCTTCTCTAACAAAGCATCATAGATAGGGTGGCTTTTAAACAACAGGAATTTATTGCTCATAGATCTAGAGGCTGGAAAGTCCAAGATAAATTAATGCAGATTCTGTGTCTGGTGGGAACCTGCTTCCTGGTTCATAGATGGTGCGTTCTTACTGTGTCTTCACATGGTGGAAGGGTCAAGGAAGTTCTCTGTAGTGCCTTTTATAAGGGCAGTAATCCCATCTGTGAGGTTCCACCCTGATTACCTCACCACCTTCCAAAGGCCACACCTCCTAACACCATCCCCTTGGGGGTGAGGATTTTAAGGTAGGAATTTTGCAGGAACATTGATATTCAGACAATAGCACTATTTAATGATATAAATAGTGGCCCCAGATCAAAGAGCCCTGGGGAGCCAGTAGAGTATGAAGCACATGCCACAGTAAGGATTAAGTGGGCCAGGCAGGGTGGCTCACACCTGTAATCCCAGTACATTGGGAGGCGAAGGCAGGAGAATCTCCTGAGCCCAGGAATTTTAGAATGCATAGGCAACATAGCAACACCTTGTCTCTATAAAAAATGCAAAAATTAGTCAGTCATTATGGTGAACGTCTGTGGTCTCAGTTACATGGGAGGCTAAGACAGGAGGATCTCTTGAGCCAGGGAGGTGGAGGCTGCAGTAAATCAGTGAGCCATGATCATGCCATTGCATTCCAGCCTGGGTAACATAGTGAGACCCTTTCTCAAAAAGAAAAAAACACTCATAATATTTTTAAATATTATAAGTTTTTTTAATTAAAAAGAAAAGGTTAAGTAAGTATCAGAGTTAGAACCTGAACTTAATCATTTCCCGTTTTTTTTTTTTTTCTTTTTGTGGGGGGGAATAGTGACACTTCTCTTCCAAATTGGAAAACAAATCTTCCATTTAAGAACAAAGGCTAATATAAAATAATATTATACTATGGTAATATGCATGCATATATTAATATATAAATGGTGATATAAGATATGAATGGTAATATAATAGTTGGATAATATTAGAAGCATGGCTTTATAGTCAAAGTTCCAAATGTGCATTTGAATCATAAAACTAATATTGCTAATATATATTCACTGAATAATGTGTGAAACCTTTAGGTGATTATGTAGAGAAGGAAAAATATATTTAAATGGTATTTGTATATAGCAAATATATTTTTAAAAATTTATTTCTACATGCTTCCATTTTAATTTGAACAATTTCTATAACTTTAAATTACATGTTTGCTGTCAAGTAATAAGATACATTCAAAAGCAGATTAATATATGTGCTGCGTAGCGTGTAATATTCATTTGGCTTGAATGATGTATTCTTGATTTAAGGAGAAACTGCTAAATCTTCCCTGGCCTTAGAAAGGATTTCCTAAACCACCTGAGACATGGTCCTTTTTGAATGAAGAGTACTTAGGATGTGTTCTCTGCATTCGTCTGATACTCGAGCCAGCAACATTGACACCTCATTCAGATGCAAGTAGAATCAGACCTAGATCGCTTCAGGGAAAGCACCTATCACTGACATTTGATTGAAAAGATGAGCGAAGCTGAAAAACAATCCACAGGAAAACATGATTTTTTTTTTTATATCAGGCCTTCAGGGGAAATCCCTGTAAAACAATGCTGCTCCTGAAGAACACATGCAAAGGGAATGTTGGACCACTGTGGTTGCGTTTCTCTACACTGCCTGAGATTACAATGAAGCTAATATACAATGCTCACTAGTGCTGCAAACATGTAAGAGCAATAGAGAAACACATAAACACAACAACATTCCTTGATCCATTGTTGAGATCCATTGATGAACCACAGCTCAGCTCATTTTTCTTTCTTTTTTTTTTTTTGAGATGGAGTCTTGCTCTATCGCCAGGCTGGAGTTCAATGGCGCCATCTCGGCTGACAGCAACCTCCGCCTCCCCAATTCAAGGGATTCTTCTGCCTCAGCCTCCCAAGTACCTGGAACTACAGGTGTGCACCACCATGCCCAGTTAATTTTTATATGTTTAGTAGAGACGGGGTGTCACTATATTGGCCAGGCTGGTCTTGAATTTCTGACCTTGTGATCCACCCACCTCAGGCTCCCAAAGTGCTGGCATTACAGACATGAGCCACTGCGCCTGGCCTCATGTTAAAAAACATATTAAACATTGATATCTTACTTATGTGTGTGTAAAACCCACTTTTGGAAGGAAGAGCAGAGTTTGAACCTCAGTTCCAGATATAAACATTAACAATTGCATGTGAAAACCAGATACAGGCAGTGTTTGTTTTAGGAAACTCTTGACATTGTCCTTTCCTGCAGGTCCTTCTCAAATAGCTTCAATGAGTATATCCAGGCCAGCCCTAGGACATGGGGCAGGGTGCATATAATTTGTATATTTGTTCCTGCCAAATCTTATGCTGAATTTTGATCCCCAATATTGGAGGCAGGGCTCAGTAGGAGGTGTTTAGGTCATGGGGATGGATCCCACATAAATGGCTTGGTGCTGTCTTTGCAGTAACAAGTGAATCCTCACTGTATTAATTCCTAAGAGATCTGATAGCTAAAAAAAAAAAAGTCTGCACTCGGCTCAGGGGCTCACACCTATATCCCAGCACTTTAGGAGGCCAAGGAGAGAGGATCACTTAGACCAAGAGTTTGAAGCCAGCTTGGGCAACATAGTGAGATTCTGCATCTATAAAAAAAAAAAAAAAAAAAAAAAAATTGGCGGACATGATGGTGCACACACCTATGGACCCAGCTACTCAGGAGGCTGAGGTGAGAGGATTGCTTGAGCCCAGGGGGTTCAGGCTGCAGTGAGCCAGGATTACACCACTGCATTCCAGCCTGGGAAACAGAGTGAGACTGTGCCTTAAAAGGAAAAAACAAAACAACAACAAAATAACACCTGGCACCTTCCCCCATCTTCTTTCATGTGCTACTTCAAGCTGCCCTTTGTCTTCCATTATGAGTAAAACTTCCTGAGGCCTTATGGGAAGTAGATGCTGGCACCATGCTTCTTGTACAGCCTGCAAAACCATGAGCCAAATAAACCTCTTTTATTATAAATTACCCAGCCCAGGAATTCCTTTATAGCAACACAAAGCAGACTAAGACAGAGCAGTTCAACATCTTTAGGTATTGGAGAAAACTCTCCAGAAACCAAGATACGGACATTCTCGGCTAGTGGAAATGTGGGACAACAAGGATCCTAAGCATACATCCTAATGATATAGGGTTGTGCTCAAGCACATCCTAAGACTCAGTCCGTGAATTACCTGCACCCCTAACTTTTGCAGAATTCTAATACTCACCCAACTCCCTGATAGAGACCCTGTCTGTAACCATCACTGTAGTCTGACAACTTCATTCCCAGAAATGTCAACTGTTCTGAGATTTCATTGCTAATGCTTTTCTTCCAGGGTTTCTCAGCCTCAGAACTCTTGACATTCTGGGCTAGGTAATAGTAAATCTGTGCCTTGTATTGACTTTTATCTACTCTATATCAATGGGTAAAATTCCATTTCCTCCCCATTGTGGCAACCAAAAATATCTGGGCAAAATTACCACTTACAGTTCTCACACTGTTCCTGATTCATTTGAGTCTGGTTACCAAACCTTCGAAATAATCTGTCCTTTGTAATCCCTGGCTCTGGACTTGATCCCATGCCCTGTAAATCAAACCCTTTGCAGAATCAAAGTCCAGGAAATTGGGTTTCTTAAAACACTACCACACAGACCCTCCGAAAACACAGACCCTACCAAGACTCTGCACTATTGGGAATTAACTTGCCATTTCTTTATCTCCTCATCAATGAAGCTTTCAGAAATTCAAGAAAGAGAGACTCTAAAATTGACAACTTCAGAGACCCAGGTGGGGGAGGCTGATCTACTGTCTCCCCAACCAGGTTCAAGATCCGGGGCTGCAAAATGAGATAATGGACGAACTCCAAAACTGAGCCTTGGTGCAGGAATGTATAGGGGGTTGGATATGTAGGGTTGGGAGCACATACCTGCAATAATCAGTAGGTCTGGGGACTTGCGGAGATACATTTTAGGTATCTCCACAATTATCTACCACAAGCACATGGACATTGTTAAAGTTCTTGCTGCTGCAGGACGTGTTATGGAGAATTCTGCTTATCTCTAGATTATAAATTGGAATACTTACGGTGTTTGCTTTCCATGATTTAAAAAGAAATGTTCATGTTGTTGTGAACATTACTTCAGCATCTTACAGATTATAGAAGATCCAACCCAGTGGAAATTCTTAAGCATTTCCTAAAACACAAAAGGATATAGAATTCTCTTTTAACCTCTCCACATGTTTGTTAGAGATATTTTGTTGAGTATTGAGAAAGCACACTCTATTCTCTCAAGCACTCCTGAATTCTTGGCAGGAAGTAAATCTCATTCGCATTCTAGAGGAGTAGAGCTGCCTTGATTTGAAGGCTTGCAGTGTCTCAGAAGCCACTGGGGAACTTGAGAACCATGGGAGCTGCTATGAAGTCAGCATGCCTAATAAAAATGAGAAAGACGAGAGGGACTTTGCCTGATGCAGATGCACCTTTAATAATCAAAAAGCATATTTTCAGGGTTTTTAAAATGTTGAGAGTAAAATTGCCTTCCTCTGAATTTATGTTGGCTGGGGTTAATCAGGAATTCTGAAAAAAATTTAACTTATTAGGAAAGGTTGCTACAGAAAAATGTAGTAAGACTTTTATTTTTGTCCAAAAACATTATTAACAGAACAAACATTATTAAGAGGACCAAGTGCATGTTTGTATATAAGATTAAAATTACTTTTTTAACAACCTATAGTCCAAAGGTTAAAATAAAATTATCTATATCATTTTGTGTTTACACATATATATGCATCCTGTATGTAATAGACTAATATATAGTATTCTATTATTTTAATATGTAATATCTTACCTATATACTTTTGCATTTGTATTATCTATATACCAATATTACATGTATATATTATATCTAATATACACTAGATATATAGTATTGTATCCATGCATATTATATATAACATATATCAATATATATATGCACTGTTGTGATATAAATACAGCATGCTATATTGTATACTTTGTATATGGTATTGTAAATATAGGCATATACACTTATAATGCACAGTGTACAGATAAGTATGTATCTTTATTTTTATTTATATAATCTTTAGAAGAGTTTATTTTGTGGGGTTATGGTATTGTAGTTTTTGTCAAGTTTAGCCTAAGGTGCAGAGGAATTTGTCTTTCTTATAGATGTAAGAATGTTTGATTTTCAAGGTCTTTCATCAATTTTATATCTAATCACCTTTGAATATTGTAACTGTAGTCCTTCATATCAAATTTCCCATTGTGAATGTCTTGATGCCAAGACAGCTCTCCCTTCCATTCATAAAGCCACAGTGGACATTCCCTCTTAGGTGGTCCTAAAAACATCAAGGTTATTGGTTTTCAAAGTTTGAGCAGATGATTTTGTAAATTATCTAACATGGTACCTTGGAAGCTGAGACCCCTCAAAATGGGTTTCTTGAAGGAAAGAAGAAGCTATACAAATAAATGAAATCATCCTTGATATCACAGAGCACTAATGTAGCAGTTGTAAGAGCTAAGGAAGCTTGGATACAAAAGTAAAGTCTACTCACAGTTGGTTTTCAAAGCAAGTCCAAAGGGTTTAGCAATGAGAGTTTAAGGTAGGGGCAGAAGAATGTGTTATAAAAATAATTTCTTTGTTTTTAGGTAAGATAGTGTATTAGTCCATTCTCACACTGCTATAAAGAACTACCTGAGACTGGATGATTTATTAAAAAAAGAGGTTTAATTGGCTCATGGGATGTCTCAGGAAACTTACAATCATGGAAGAAGGCAAAGGGGAAGCAAGCACGTCTTCACACGTCCAGTAGAGTGAGAGCGCAGCAGGAGATGCCAGTCACTTTTAAGCAAGATCTTGTGAGAACTCACTCACTATCATGAGAACAGCAAGGGGGAAATCAACCCACATGATCCAATCACCTCCCAGTAAGTCCCTCTTCCAACGTTGAGGATTACAATTTGACATGATATTTGGGCAGAGACACAGAGCTGAACCATATCAGATCGTCTATAAAGGATGAGAACTGGAGTTGGTGTATCTATCTGGGGCAGTGGAAGGAAGAAGGTCAAACCTAAAGGGCCTGGTAAAGTATAAGTCAACAAGAAGTAGAAAAACTAATATAGGAGATAAAATGAGAAGATAAATTCATGGAGCAATAGAAAATCTCCTTGTATAAAGAGAAAGGCGATACTGGGGTCTGCCATGCTGATGATGCCATGCTGATAAAGACCTTTATTCTAGGGTGTGTAAAGTTATATTTCTGCTATGCCAAGTTATCTAATCTAACAATTAAATTTTCAACATAATTAACTTATCTAAGTTAGATTAGATAACTTGGCATAGCAGAAATACAACTTTACACACCCTAGAATTCAAGCTGATACCTGCAATAGGAAAAGCATACTGGTTAGGTTTCTAATTCCAGCTTGGTAGTCTTGAGCAAACTAATAGGCAATTAAAAATTGGCAACTAGGCAGAGTGCAGTGGCTCAGGCCTGTAAACCCAGCACTTTCAGAGGCTGAAGTGGAAGGATTACTTGAGCCTAGTAGTTTGACACCAACCTGGGCAAAAAAGCAAGTCCATATGTCTACATTTTTTTTTAATATTAGCTGGGTGTAGTGGTGTGTGCCTGTAGTCCCAGCTATTCTGGAGGCTGAGGAGGGAGGATTGCTTGAACGTGGGAGGTAGAGGCTACAGTGAAGTAAGCTGTGAGTGCACCACTGCACAGCTGGGCAACAGAGCAAGACACTGTCTTAAACAAAATGGTTAATAATAGTACCTATCTCAGAGAGTTCTAGAGAATATATTAGCCTAATCCATCTATCTTACAAAGGTTGTGTGGCGCATGTTAAGCACTTAATCATCAACAACTTTTGTTGCTGTTAAGTTCTGTGTGGAAAGGGATTGAGTGACTCTGATTCACCTTAATACATTCTGTAATTAGAAACCCACCTGTCAATACACGTTCACCCAACACATAAGCAAATTGACTTATTCAGTTATGGCTTTTTTTTCAGGTGTTTGAAAGAATTTTTAAATTTTCAACTTAAGTGTCATTGTAATATGTATCAAGGAGAAATGAGAGCCAGGCAAATCTCAATGTCAACTCTGAAATGATTTTACAGAGGATTCGCAAAATCTAGAGGTAAGCAACATGTAGGGTGGGCAAAGATGTAGGGAAATCAACAGGCTTGTACATCTTTGGTGACAGAAAAAGGCACAATTTGGAACATCTATCAACATGACAAGTCCATTTCCCACCGAACTAGTGACAAAGAGTTTATTTTTTAGATAAACCTGCACCTGTGCAAAGTGACATAGTGCACATTATTCATGCAAAGGTCTTCTGTCATATCAAGAGAATGGAAATAACCTATGATAACCAGTTTAACCAATGAATATTATGGAGGTGAGAAAAAAGAAAAACACCTTATGAAGGGATTTAAAAAGATGATCAGGACAGAAAATTATTTGGGGAATAAAAGTCAAGGTGCAGATCTTCCAAATTTTGAGTCAAATTGAGGAATACATATACATATATACCTTCACACACATGTCTAAATATATATGTATGTTTATTTTATTGGCATATATATAGATATAGGGAGAGAGATAGATATGGTGGGTGGAGAGAGAATAGGAAAAAGAGAGAAAGAGAGAGAAGGTACTAGTTTCTTAGGGCTGCCATAACAAAATACCAGACTGGGGTGCTTCAACAACAGAAATTATTTCTCACAATTGTGGAGGGTTGGAGATCCAAGATCTACGTGCTCACTGATTTTATTCCTAGTGAAAGCTCACGTTCTTTCTCACAGATTGTGCCTTCAACTTGTGTCCTCTTGCAGAGGAAGAGAAAAACCCTGATCTCCTTAGTCTTTAATAAGGATACTAATTCCATTCATGAGGTTTCACCCTCATAAGATCATAACCTCCCAAAGGTCCCACCTCCCAACACTATCACTTGAGGGTTGGGGTTGAATGTCTGAATTTTGCATAAACCCAAATGTTTAGACCAAAGCAGCAACATGCAAAACTGTAGGAAATTATCTAATGAGGCCAGCATGTCTGGGTTTATAAAGACATGTATATAAAATGAGACTTATAAATGCATAACTATTTATACATTCATTTTAAATGTTTGAAACAAGAAAGTATTTTAAAAATAAATTTTAAAATTATGGTGTATTTTATAAAGTCATACAGACAATATTTTTTGAATGCTTTATAATATTAGGTTTATGAATTCTACATCAAAATTATAGAATTACTAAAAGGAAATGTCTAAAATTTAGATTTACATAAGTATGATAGCTATAAATTTGGCTATAATACTTATATAAATATAGACTTTAAAAAAATTAGTATTAATATAGAATATGTATATAAAATTCATAATATTCAATGCTTATAAAAATACAGACTTTAAAAAATTAGTAATGATTGTACATAGCTCATATAAAATAAATATAAATATTAATGTCTATATAAGATATCAACAGTTTAAATATAAATATTAATGATTTAGCAATATTTTAGCATACATAGGTTTTACTTCTCAAATTTATATGCTTGTAACTATAACATTTAAATTTGGAAAATTGTTCCAAAAAAGTAATCTATGCAAATAAAAATTTACCCAGCAATTATTCTGATTATTAGGCTTTTAGTGGATAAAATGATAGTGAATGGAGTTTTTTTTTAACTTCATTGCCTAGTATATTACTGAGTGAACATTTCCATATGCAATTTCTAAATAAGATGTACAAAGAATTAGTTTTAATGGCTTCATTGAAGAAGATTTTCATGATATTTTATGAAAAGACAAATTCTACAAACTGTTGTCAATTATTCTTGTTTCATAATCATGTTTAAAAAGCATGGTCATTTATTTTGATGCTACATTCTCTGTATTAACAGCTAAAAATATGTTATTCTAAAATAATAGAGAAACACATTTTCATTCCATTTAGCCATCTAGAATTACTGAGTGTTTTGTTTTAGTGTTGGGCAGTACTCATTTATCAGAATTTTTTTCAAGATATGCAATTATTATTCAATACTGGATGGTACAAATTCTACCAATATTACTGTACTATAATGTTACCCACAATATACAAGAGGACATAGCTTTAATGTTGAGAACATTGGCTGTGAAATGAATAAAATTCCTTCTACATTTTTGAAAAAGAAGTGTTTTGTTTAAAGAATATGTTTCATAGAAATAAGCCATACTTATGGGAAAATGCACTATTAATAAATATAAAATTCTATAGATATCTTACAGAATAATAATTTATGAACACTGTCCTGATAAATACAGAATATTATCAGAAACTCAGGCACCAACTTGTACTTCTTGCCAGTCACTAAGTTTCCCATGTGGCAAAGACTGTTTTCTCATTTAATAAGACAGATTGGTTTTCCATTGGTTTGAACTTCTTTATTAATAGAATCCTGAAAAACCAGCAGTATCAGTATCTCCTGCAAGGGGTTAAAACAAGCAAACCATCAAAACAAACAACCAAAAAAACATATAGCCCAATTTAAACATGGGCAAAGGACTTGAAGGTACTCTTCAAAAGAAGGCATAAAATGGCTAATAGATATGTGTAAAGGTGCTAAACTTCACTAATAATGAAGAATATGCAAATCCAAACCACAATGACATATCACGTCACACATGTTAGGATGGTTATTATTAAAAAGACAAAAGATACATGTGGTGAGGATGTGAATAAAAGGGAAGTTTTATACACTGATGGTGGCGAAGTAAATTAGTATAGACATTATGGTAAAGAGTAGGAAAATTCTTCAAAAAATTTAAAGGAGAACTACCTGAATAATCCATTGATCCTACTTTGCGTATTTGCCCAGAGGAACATACATTAGGATCTGGAAGAGTTATCTGCACTTCTATGTTCATTGCAGTTATTCACAATTACCAAGTTATGAAATCAACCTGCGTCAATCAACATATAAATAGATAAATACAATGGAAACTGCCCCAACACACACACACACACACACACACACACACACACACACACACACACACAAGCTGGAATATTATTGAGCTGAATAAAAGAAGGAAACTCTGACATTTATGTCAACATGTGTGAACCGAAAAGTATCTGAGACAGGTCTCAAACAATTTAGAAGGTTTATCTTGCCAAGGTTAAGGACATGCCCATGACAGAGCCTTAGGAGGTCTCAACAACTTGTGCCCAAGGTGACTGAGTACAGCTTGATTGCATGCCTTTTAGGAAGATATAATACATCAATCAATACCTGTAAGATGTACATTGGCTCAATATGGAAAGATGGGACAACTCAATTTGAGGACTTCCAGGTTATAGGTGGATGTAAAAATTTTCTAATTGGCCATTGGTTGAAAATTTTATTACCTAAAGACCTGGAATCATAGACAGGAATGTCTGGGTTACAGTGATAAGGTGTTGTAGACACCAAAGATTTATCATGCAGATGAAGCCTCTAGGTAGCAGATTTTGGAGAGAATGGATTGTAAACATTTCCTATCAGACTTAAGGTCTCTGTGTTGATGTCAGTGCTAGACAACTTTTCCTGAATTCCAAAAGGGACGAGGGTATAATTAGGCTTATATGACATTCCCTTCCCATTATGGCTTGAATTAGTTTTTCAGATTTACATTGTAATGCTGTTGGCTGAGAGGAGGGGTTCGTTGAAATGGTTGAGGGGCCTTAGAATTTTATTTTTGATTTACACATGGAGGTAATCAGAGAACATTATGTTATGTGAAATAAATAGTCCAGGAACAAAAGGACAAATACTGAATGATTCTGTGTATGTGTGTGATACGGTTTGACTGTGTCCCTGCCCAAACCTCATCTTGAATTGTAGTTCTCATAATCCTCACGTGTTGTGAGAGGGACCTGGTGGGAGGTGATTTAATCATGGAGCAGTTACTCTCATGCTGTTCTCGTGATATTGAATGAGTTCTCACAAGATCTGATGGTTTTATAAGGGGCTTTCACCCCTTTTGTTTGGCACTTCTCCTTGCTACCACCATGTAAAGAAGGATGTGTTTGCGTCCCCTTCTGCCATGATTGTAAGTTTCCTGAGGCCTCCTCAGCCATGCTGAAGTGTGAGTTAATTAAACCCCTTTCCTTTATAAATTACCCAGTCTCAAGTATGTCTTTACTAACAGTGTAAGAACAGACTAATACTATGTGGAATTAAAAATAATAAAACTCATAGAAACAGAGAGTAGAATGGTAGTCATCAGGGGCTGGACCCTCAGGAGAATAGAGAGCTATTTGCCAAAGTGTACAAAATTTTAGTTATATAGGATGAGTAAGTTCTGAAGACCTAATGCACAGAGTAGAGACCATGTGAAACAATACTGTATTGTATAGTAGAAATTCACTAAGAGGATAGATTGTAAGTGTCTCACTACTAAAGAAGGAGGAAGAGGAGTAAGTGAAGGAGAGGGAAAAATGATAACTCTGTGAGCTGATGGATCTGTTAATTAGTTTGTGGTGATTGTTTCGCAATGTAAACATATATCAAAACATCAAGTAGAACACTTTAAATATACACAATTTTATTTGTCAACTACATCTCAATAAAACTGAAAGATATAGAAGTATAAGCTAGAGGCATAACCTGACCTATAGAATTAGAATCTGCATTTTTAAAAGTTGCTCTAGGGACTCCTTGAATATTAATAGATAATTAGGGCAGACTTAAAATAAACATCCTTCATTTTTTTCTTCTTCTCGTTTTAAATGCATGGGACATGTTTGTATTAGTCTGTTTTCATGCTGCTGATAAAGGCATACCTGAGACTGAGTAATTTATAACGGAAAAAAGTTTTAATGGACTCACAGTTCCATGTGGATGGGAGGCCTCACAATCATGGCAGAAGGTGCATGTCTTACATGGTGGCAGGCAAGAGAAAATGAGAGCCAAAGTGAAAGAGGTTCCCCCTTATAAAACCAGCAGATCTTTTGAGACTTATTCTCTACCATGAGAACAGTATGGGGGAAATTGCCCCTGTGATTCAATTATCTCTCACAGAGTCCCTCCCATAACATGTGGGAATTATAGGAGCTATAATTTAAGATGAGAAATGAGTGGGGACACAGCCAAAACTTATCAATCTTTAACAGAAGTGATCACCTCAGGTACTTATAAATCATGCCATCTTATGGAAGGTGATAAAATGTTCTTCTTGCAGATTATATACTAAAAATTGTTTGAATACTTTAATAAATCTTTGATATAGTCTATATGGGAACAAATTAAAAATAATTGAGCTTATTAAAAAATTAGATTGAGTTATTACATTTTACACCATCATACTTTTAGCCTGCCTTTGGTATTACTATTTCATCTTTGTTAATAGATGTATTCCATAACTAGAAAGATGTTTTTGTGTTCATCAGAATTGACACAATTATTTTCACTTATTATTTTCTAATTTCATATAGCATGTTAGCTCATGCTTTTGCCTGGGTTGTAAAAACTTCGTATTTGTGTTTATTTCTAAACTTCATATTGTTTTCAGCTTGGATGTCTGAAGTGATTTTAAGATCAATCCCTTAAGTATCACCACCATTCGACCTCACCTCTACCAAGGCCAGTGCCTGTATTTCTGCTTCTGTTCTCAGTACATCATGTACCAAAGAATTCTACTTAATGGATGCGCTTTAGAAAATACGAATTAAGAAAAATAGGATTTCCATAAACATCTTTTGTCTATAGGGGAGAAAGCTATTATGACTTTTGGATTGTACACAGAGGCAAATACGTAAGCCTTTGAGAGATTTTCTTGCAGTACTTTTCTGCATTATTCAAAAGTCCTTTTCTCTGTGGCTGAGTTTTATCTCTCCATGTTGTAATTCTGCCACATTCCCAAAGACTTGCCTACTTTCTCTGTAATGTGCATTAATCATGTTATGGACATTCTGGATTCAGCTCCTTGCAGGAAAAATGTATTAGATAGTAATCAGGAAATTAAAAAATAAGTATAAGGAATAACACACATTTTTCTTCTGGGTTTTAATACAGATTTATAATTTTCTCCCCAAATTATGACATGCCATGCAAATATTTTACTGTGGGTGGTTTTGTCCTTTAACATGTTCAAGTTTAGGTGTATATTGAATTACGAAACAAGAAGATAATTATAGCAACTTGAATCACAGAAAAAAATTCTTGAGAGTTTACAAACATTCTTAGGCAGGAATATAATATGAATTACACAATAATTCATTTCATATTTGAATGAAATTGCATTATTAACTTGGATGACAAGTTAACATATCTCCTTTTATAATAGAAATGTGAAAAGACAAGAACTTATATACTACTCTCTACAAAATGTTGAATGCTACATGATAAAATCACAAGAAATCCAGGTCTTAAAATATCTCCTTTTTGAAACGTAGTAGAAAATTAAATAAATAAGAAAATGATATTTTGAAAATACACTGGCCGGGAAACTATTTGCAAACCACATATCTGACAAAGAACTAGTACCTAGTGCATATAAAAATTCTTTACACTCAATGGTAGAACGAACCACACAGTCCAGTTAGAAAATGAATAAACAGTTAGTGGAATTTTCACCCAAGAGGTTTTACAGATGGCAAATAAACAGTTGAAAACACGTTCAATGTTACCAAGTATTAGAGAAATGTAGGTTAAAATCACAGTGAAATATCACTACACATCTATGAGACTGACCAAAAAAAAAAAATAATGTGACAACATTAAATACTTAACTTTGGCAAAAATGTGGAAACTCAATCAACTATATATTTCTATGGTAATGCAAAATGAAACGGCCACTCTACAACATAGTTTAACAATTTCTCCAAATAAATACATAAGCAACTACTATTCAACACAGCACTTTTGAGCATTAATTCCAGAGAAATGGAAACTCATATCCATACAAATACTATACATAAACATTCCCAGCAGTTTTATTCGTATAATACCAACTGAAAACTGCCAACTTGTCCTTCAGTGAATGGATGGTTAAGCAAATAATGGTGCATCCATACCGTAAGATACCAGTTGGAAATGAAATAGAAACGAACTATTGATATTTGCATCAGTTTCAATGAATCTCAAGGGAATTCTTCTAAAAGGATAAAGCCAATCCCCAAAAGTTATATATTTCTTCAATCCAATTAGATTACGTTTTTGAAATAAAAATAAGGTTTTATCAGTTGGGAACCAACTAGTGGTGGCTTGGGATAATGGAGGGGTTGAGAGGGGAAGGAAAGTACCTGTGGCGGTGAAATGTCAAAAGAAGGGATGTTTGTCATGGTTGATATCTGGTTGTATCCATGTCTATATATTGGAGGTGGTACTATAACTATGAAGATGCTACAACTGAAGGAAACTTGATAAAGTGTAATTAGATTTCTCTATATTATTTTCTACAATTGCATGAGCATCTAAAATTATCTTAGAATAAAAAAACCTAAATTAAAAATTGAACACATGAGCAAACAAATGACATATAGTCATGCAACTGGCCAACTTCAGATAAAGAAACGAATCTTCAGAGCAACCTACTTGAGAAACAGTCATCCACAAAGATAAGGAAGGATTTCCTAACTTGTCAAACAGAGTCCTTTTCTTCCTCTTTAGGATCTGTGACATGAAGGAGGAGCAGAAGGGACCAAACCCTCAGAACATGTCATTAATGCCCTCAATTTGGTGAAGGTTAGCATTGGAACTATAGTAGCCTTGGAAGTCAGATGGATTTTCCTTTGGAGAAAAAGTCTCTGTAATAAATATGACTAGTGTTTCTAATGTGTCTCTGAAATAATTTCTATGTTAAACTACACATTCTCTCTTAATCAGTCATCATAATGAATATCACTGTACATATTATTTATGATTACCTTCTTAATAGTTTACTTGGGCTGCCATAACAGAGGATCACAGGGTAGGTAGATTAAACAACAGATGTTTATTCTCTCACAATTCTGGAGACTAGAAGTCCAAGATCAAGGTGTCAACAGAGCTGGTTTCTACTGCGGACTCTTTCCTAGGTTTGTAGATATCATCTTTTCCCTGTTTCCTCATATGGTCATCCCTTTGAATGTATCTGTGTCCGTATCTCCTCATCTCATAAAGACCCTATTTCTATTGGATTAGGTTCACCTAAATGACTTCATTTTACCTTAATTATCTCTTTAAATACCCACATCTACAAATACAGTCACATTCTGAGGTAATGGACATTAGAACTTCAATATATAAATTTGGGGGAAATGAAATCCAGCTCATAACATTTCCTAATGTCTTTCATGAATGATATTATTTTCTTTTTTTCCTTTACATTACATTCAAGGCGAGGGCTTTTAGACTTCAAAGGAAACACTGCCACAGTCATTTCTCAAAGACACAAACAAACAAACACAATGGCTGCATTGAACCTAAGGCCTTAGGTTTGTCATGGCTATACATATGATACAAAAATATGAGAATTTTGAAGTTAATATTATATTTCAAAATAAATGTGCATTATTACTTACTCTATGTTTTCTGCTATTTATTTCCAAAAGGCTAAAAGTTTGTATTCTAAAAACTAGTGTGGGAGCTAATATAGCAATGAATGAGGAAAAGCTGAAAGACTTTTCTGTAAGAACTGGAGCAAGACAAGCTTTCCCACTTTCATCACTCCTATTTAACAGCACTGGAAGTCCTAACCAGAACAATCAGGCAAGAGAAAGAAAAAAAGAGGATTCAAATTGAAAAAAGAAAAGGCAAATTGACCCTGTTTAAGTGATATAATGTTATAGTATTTTTTAAAAAACTAAAAATTACACCAAAAAAAAACCCCACTCTTAAAACTGATAGACCCAGTGTGAAACCCCATCTCTGCTAAAAATATAAAAATTAGCCAGGCATGGTGGTGGGTGCCTCTAATCCCAGCTACTCAGGAGGCTGAGGCAGGAGAAACACTTGATCTTGGGAGTTGAAGATTGCAGGGATCTGAGATAACACTACTGCACTCCAGCCTGGGTGACAAGGTGAGACACCATCTCAAAAAAACAAAAAACAAACAAAAAACTGATAAATTCAGTAAGTTGCAAGATAGAAACTCAACGTACAAGAATTAGTAGTTTTTCTATATAAGAATAATAAATGAGCTAAAAGAGAAATCAGGAAAGCAGTCTCATTTCCAATAGCTACAAAAACAAAATAACTAGAAATTAACTTAATCAAAAAGTGAAAGATCTCTACAATGAAAATTAGAAAACACTGATGAAAGAAATTTTGAAGGACACACCAGCAGGAAAGTCATCCCACGATAATGTATTGGAAGAACTAACAGTTAAAATAACCATACTACATAACACAAATACAGATTCAAAGTGATCCCTATCAAAATAAAAATGACATTCTGCAGAGAAATAAAAAGATAGAAAGTTCTAACATTCATATGGAATTAGAAAAAAATCCCAAGCCCAAGAAATATTGAGCAAAACAAACAAAACTGGAGACGTCATGCCACCTGACTTCAAAATGTACTACAAAGCTATAGCAACCAAAACAGCACAGTATTGGTATATAAACACACTCATAGATCAACGAAACAGAAGACAGATCCCTGAGATAAATTCACATATTTACAGCCAACTACATTTTGACAAAGACACCAAGAGCATACATTAGGAAAAGGACACTCTTCAATAAATGGTGCTGGGAAAACTGGACATCCCTATGCAGAAGAATAAAAATAGGCCACTATCTCTCATCATACACTAAAACAACTCAAAAGGATTGAAAGACTTAAACATAAGACCTGAAAATACAAAACTCCTGGAGAAAAATATAGGGGAAATGCTTCAAGACATTGATCTAAGCAAAGATTTTATGGGTATGGCTTCAAAAACACAGGCAATAAAAACAAAATAGACAAATGAGAATATATCAAACAAACAGGCTTCTGCACGGTAAAGGAATCATCAACAGAGTAAATAAACAACCTGTAGAATGGAGGGAAATTTTGCAAACTATTTATCCCACAAGGGAGTAATGTCTGCAATGCACAAGGAGTTCAAACAAATTTCACAGCAAAAACTAATAATTTGATGTAAAAATGAACAAAGAATTGGAATAGGCATTTCTCAAAAGACATACAAATATTCAACAGTTATATGAAACAAATGCTTAACATTATTTGTCAGGGAAATACAAATAAAACCACAATTAAATATGATATCTTCTCAGTTAGAATGGCTGTTATCAAAAAGACGAAAAGTATCAAATGCTAAGTCTGATAAGAGGAAAAAAATACTCTTTATTATTATTATTATACTTCAAGTTCTGGGGTACATGTGCAGATCATGCAGGATTGTTACATAGGTATATACATGCCATGGTGATTTGCTGCATCCATCCCTCCATCATTTACATTGGATAATTCTCCTAATCTTATCCCTACCCTAGCCCCGCCACCCCTCAACAGGCCCCAGTATGTGATGTTCCCCTCCCTGTGTCCATGTGTTCTATTGTTCAACACCCACTTATGAGTGAGAACATGTGGTGTTTGATTTTCTGTTCTTGTGTCAGTTTGCTGAGAATTGTGGTTTCCAGATTCATCCATGTCCCTGCAAAGGACACGAACTCATCCTTTTTATGGCTGCATAGTATTCCATGGTGTATATGTGCCACATTTTTCTTTATCCAGTCTATCCTTGATGGGCATTTTGGTTGAATCCACGTCTTTGCGGTTGTAAACAGTGCCACAATGAACATACATGTGCATGTGTCTTTATAATAGAATGATTTATAATCCTTTGGGTATATACCCAGTAATGGGATTGGTGGGTCAAATGGTATTTCTATTTCTAGAACCTTGAGGAAACACCACACTGTCTTCCACAATGGTTGAACTAATTTACACTCCCACCAATAGTGTAAAAGTGTTCCTATTTCTCCATATCCTCTCTAGCATCTATTGTCTCCAGATTTTTTAAGGATCACCATTCTAATTGGCTTGAGATGGTATCTCAATGTGGGTTTGATTTGCATTTCTCTAATGACCAGTGACAATGAGCTTTTTTTTTTCATATGTTTATTGGCTGCATAAATTTCTTCTCTGAAAAGTGTCTGTTCATATCCTTTGCCCAATTTTTGGTCATGTTATTTCAGTTCTTTGTAGATTCTGGATATTAGCCCTTTGTCAGATGGGTAACTTGTAAAAATTTTTTCCCATTCTGTTGGTTGCTGGTTCACCCTAATGATAGTTTCTTTTGCTGTACAGAAGCTCTGGAGTTTCATTAGATTCCATTTGTCTATTTTGGTTTTTGTTGCCATTACTTTTGATGAGACCAACATCATCCTGATACCAGAACCTGGCAGAGACACAACTAAAAAAGAAAATTTCAGGTCAATATCCATGATGAACATTGATGCAAAAATCCTTAATAAAATACTGGCAAACCAAATCCAACAGAACATCAAAAAGCTTATCCATCACAGTCAAGTGGGCTTCATCCCTGAGATGCAAGGCTGGTTTAACATACACAAATCTATAAATGAAATCGATCACATAAACAGAACCAAAGACAAAAACCACATGATTATCTTAATAGATGCAGAGAAGGCCTTCAACAAAATTCAACAGCCCTTTATGCTAAAAACTCTCAATAAATTATGTATTGATGGAACGTATCTCAAAATAATAAAAGCTATTTATGACAAACCCACAGCCAATATCATACTGAATGGACAAAATCTCAAAGCATTCCCTTTGAAAACTGGCACTAGACAGGGGTGCCCTCTATCATTTCTCCTATTCAATAGAGTATTGGAAGTTCTGGCAAGAGCAATCAGGCAAGAAAAAGAAATAAAGAGTATTCAATTAGGAAAAGAGGAAGTCAAATGGTCTCTATTTACAAATGACATGATTGTATATTTAGAAAACCCCATCGTCTCAGCCAAAAATCTCCTTAAGCTGATAAGCAATCTCAGCAAAGTCTCAGGACACAAAATCAATGAGCAAAAATCACAAGTATTCCTATACACCAATAACAGACAACCAGAGAGTCAAATTATGAGTGAACTCCCATTTGCAATTGCTACAAAGAGAATAAAATACCTAGCAATACAACTAACAAGGGATTTGAAGGACCTTTTTAAGGAGAACTACAAACCACTGCTCAAGGAAATAAAAGAGGATACAAACAGAGGGAAAAACATTCCATGCTCATGGTTAGGAAGAATTGACATTGTGAAAATGGCCATAGTGCCCAAAGTAATTTATAGATTCAATGTTATCCCCATCAAGCTACCATTGACTTTCTTCACAGAACTGAAAAAACCACCTTAAACTTCATATGCAACCGAAAGAGAGCTTGCATAGCCAAGACAATCCTAAGCAAAAACAAAAAAAAAACAAAAAAACAAAAAAAAACAAAAAAAAAACAAAGCTGGAGGCATGACACTACTTGTCTTAAAACTATACTACAAGGCTACAGTAATAAAAACAGCATGGTACTGGTACCAAAACAGAGATACAGATCAATGGAACAGAACAAAGGCCTCGGAATTAATGTCACATACCTACAACTATCTGATCTTTGACAAACCTGACAAAAACAAGCAATGGGGAAAGGATTCCCTGTTTAATAAATGGTGTTGGGAAAACTGGCTAGCCATGTGTAGAAAGCTGAAACTGGACCCCTTCCTTACACTTTATACAAAAATTAACTCCAGATGGATTAAAGATTTAAATGTAAGACCTAACACCATAAAAACACTAGAAGAAAACCTAGGCAATACCATTTAGGACACAGGCATAGAGACTCTTATGCACTGTTGGCAGAACTGTAAATTAGTACAGTGGAAAACAATATGAAGTTTTCTCAAAATAGTAAAAATAGAACTACCATATGATCCAGCAGTCCCACTACTGGGTATCCAAAGGAAAGGAATGCAATGTGTTGGAAAGACCTTTGCAGCCTTTTGTTTATTGCAGCACTATTCACAATAGCCAAGATATGGAATCAACTTAAATGGCCAACAATAGATGAATAGGTAAGGAAAATGTTATATAGATACACACTAAAACATTCTTCAGGCACAAAGAGTAAAATCCTGCCATTCATAGCAACATGGGTGAGCTTGAAGGACATTATGCTAAGTGAAGTAAGCCAGGCATATGTAAGCTAAAAAAATGTCTTATGGAAATAGAGCATAGAATTTTGGTTCTTAGTGGCTGGGAAGGGTAGAAGGGAGGATGGGGAGAGGTTGGTTAATAGATACAAAATTACAGCAACATAGCAATACATTCTAATGTTTGATAGCACTGTAGGGTGAATATAGTTAACAATATTGTATGTATATTTTCAAAAAACTAGAAGAGAGGATTTTTAATGTTCCTAACACAAAGACATGATAAATATTTGAGGTGTTGGAGATGCTAATCACCTTGATTTGATCCTGAAACATTACATTCATGTACTGAAATATCACTCAGTATCCCAAAAATATGTGTAATTACTACATGTCAACTTAAAACAAACCAAAAAAAGACCTTGTAGTTACTAAAGGCACTGAATAGGCATTTGCTACAGTTTATTTCCATATATGTATTTTGGGGGAATTGCAGTGGATAGAATAATTTTTAGCATTGATTTTTTTCATCTCTTTTTTTAGAAAATCAAAGGCAAAGATGATATCCTGGTCAGGTGGAGGGTTTTGGTTTGTTTGTTTAACATTTATATTATTGCCTTTTGGACTTGGTTCCACTTAATGCTTCTCAACTAAATTGCTGTTTATGGGGAAAGAATGTCTCTGAATATTAATTGAAGATCTTCATCTTCAAAAAAGAAAGTATCTGGTTGGACCAGGAAGATGTGAAAGATAAAACACGACCTCTGGATAAAATGCATGATGATTAAGTTGAAGAAGAAATAGATTTATTAATCTTTATTTTTAGGAATAGAATTTTTTAGGAATTTTTAGGAATACCACAACAGTCAAGTTTAAATTTTGACATAAATGTAATAAAATTGGACATATATATCTTATTTTAATTTGTGAATATTGTCAGAATAAAAGTGGGGTGATTTGTGTTAAAGTACCTGGGAAATGGAGCTGAGGCAGGCCATGAAGAGGGGAAGGGTTATTCACAGATCCCTAACAATGGGAACTATCAAACAAGAACTGAAAAATCCACAACCTCGCACGAAAACCACTGCAACCTTAAAGTACTTCTGCAAGGACATCTGCCCAGCAACTGCCTGTGCAACCTCCAATAGCCTTTATACTTGTTATTGACCCCTGTAGACAAAGATAATTCTCTCAACAATTGTACATCCTCCTCAATTTTTCCTTTAAAAACCTTTATCTTTCTTTACCTTCCTGAACACACACATACTTTACTATGGTGTTCATATTCCTATTGCAATGCCCATTCCCGAATAAATGTCATTTTCTTGCAATGAGTGACTCTGTCTGCTATTTATGTTGAGAAACTTTTACCTTACTGTGATGCAAATATTAAAATACTATGGTTGTATTTTAGAATCATTTATTCTAAATTCCAAAATGATGTAAAAACAGATATATGACACCAGGAAAGATAAGTACACCCTACTAACTTTACTTGGAATAGGCACCCAAGATCTATTCTTCAGCAATTTTACCTATGTCAAATCAGTGCTTATTAAGGAGGTGGTGGTTATAGCCAGATACATAGGCTTAGACTGGTCTCTTAAGGTACAAAGTTTAGCTATTTTGGCATTCCAGGTGCCTTCAGTTCTATGGGTTGAATTGTGTCACACTCAAATTAACGTGTTAAAGCCCTATTTACCAATTGGATGGTATATAGAGATGACACCTTTGGGAGGTAATTTAGTTTGGGTGAAGTAACGAGGGTAGAGCCCTCTTAATGGAATTTGTGGCCTTATATGAAGAAGAGGAGACACCAGAGCTAGCACTCTCTCTTTCTCTCTTTCTGTCACATAAGGACACAGCAAGAAGGAGGCCATCTTCCAGTCATGAAGAGAGCCCTCACTAGAAACCAAATCTGTCAGCACCTTAATCCAAGACTGCGAGCCTGCAGAACTCTGACAAGATACATTTCTATGGTTTAGCCATGCAGTCCATGGTATTTTGTGATATCAGTCCTAGCAGACTAATACAAGAGAGCATCAAGACCCTGATTAGTGGTTAAGCTCAGGGGAGATTTTTTTTGGCAGCAAAAACTCATCAGTCCATGATGTCAATATGGAAGACACAAATGGAAGAAACACTAATACATGACCAGATATTAATGCATGTATCCACAACTGGTTGCCTTTGCTTTGAATGATATCAACAGTTTTGTTTGGGACAAAACGAAAACAAAAGAAATTTCAATGCAAGATCACCTCTTCTTTGAACCTTGCTAGTGTCTCCAGGTCTTAGGTTCATGGGCTCTATTTTCTATTGCATGTTGTATATTATTCTCCTAATAATGAAATATAGATGGTGCGCATCAATTATGTATTTGCCCAACTAGAAGAATTTGAATTATCTGACGGCAATGATGACATTTTTCAGTTATATTTTACTTGCATCTACCACAGTCTTTACACATAACAGAATGGCTGTGATATTTGTGAAATAAATGATAGCGTGAACCAAATATGAGGATAGAAGAAGGGATGCCAGCCCAGTGACCATGATAAAGAGAATAAAACATGTCCACAAAAATGGTTAAAGATATTTTTAAGAATTATTATTTTAAAACGAAACATAAAGCAAAGCAAGCACAAGGGACAGTTTGAAATCATCTAAGTAAGAATGTTAATAAGAATGCATGTCCTGTTTTCAGTATTTCTCTCTTGCAAGTACATGCTCCATGCCTCATTTTGTAGCACATTGGCTCCCTTCTGTATCAAAGACGGTAAAATTTACAATTGCCCAACTGTCCTTGAAATCACACCATCTTTTTCTCCTCAGAAAGAGGACATGAGTTTTCATTGAAAAGCAAGTGTATGAGACAAATCATATTAGATTTCTCATCAACTTAATTTATTTTTGAAAGTTATCTTTGCCTTTTAATTTCTAATTAGATTCCTTTTCTTCCATCACAGGTGTTAGGTAAATAAAATGGTTTCTTTTGCATTTGGCTTCTGACTGGATACATTTCTCATTTCGTGGGCAAAGACACAAAGTAGAATGACCACTGACAGCTTGAATCAATAGCTAATTACTAGCAGAGTATTTGATACCTTTAGCAAAGGCAAAACTCTTGAATGCTGTTTTCCAAGGAAATTCCACGTGTAGTTTCACTATCACCTTCAGCACATTCATTTTGTCAGTCATTTGCATGATACCGTATATAGAAAACTTCCCCTTGAACAGCATTTTCCTACTGGTCAGCAATTTGAAAATGACCACTTACCATGTTTTGCATTAGGATTTAATTCATCAACAGTACCTGTTAGTGGGATAACGAGTAAAAGCAATGGAAAGGAGTTTAGTGACTGGTTATGAGAAAGGAGGAGAAGATAGAAAATGACTTTACATCTTGACTTCGGTGTTACACCTTTGCCAAGAAGTCATCTTTTAATATATGGTCATTTCCATCTGGCCTTCAAAAGTATGGCTGTGCTGGCTAATGCAGTGTGTTGTTTTTTGGCCACTTTAAATTAAACTTATCCCCTACTATTTTCCACATGGGTCCATTCTGAAGCTCTTATGCCACACTGATTCAATCTGACACAATTATGAATCCTTCTGCCTAGATAGATACAGTATATTCTATTATTCTATTTCCAAAAAATGCTTCTCCAGGAAACTCCAAGATCTTGGAATTTTCCACTATTTGTATCTGGGAATGAGGGCAGAAAGATTTAATCTGCTTCAGAAGGCCAAGAGCAAGATCCCTATCCAAGGAAATCAGCATTTCAGCTTCCTTTCCTGACTGCTCTAACTCACCTTTCCTCCTGCAGTCCTTGGAATCTTTACTCTGTGAACAGTGGAAAAGCATTAAAAACAAACAAACAAAACAAGCAAACAAACAAAAAACCTTTAAAGTTCAAGAGCACGTGTGCAAGTTTGTTATATAGGTAAACATGTCATCGGGGTTTGTTGTACAGATTATTTTGTCACCCAGGTACTAAACCTAGCACTCATTAATTATTTTTTCTAACCCTCTCCCTCCTCCACCCTCCACCCTCAAGTTGGCCCCAGTGTGTGTTGTTCCCTGCTATGTGTCCACGTGTTCTTATCATTTAGTTCCCACATATAAGTGAGAACATGCCATATTTGGTTTTCTGTTCCTGCATTAGTTTGCTGAGGATAATGGCCTCTAGCTCCATCCATGTCCCTGCAAAGGACATGACCTCATTCTTTTTAGTGGCTGCATAGTATTTCATGGTGTATATGTATCACATTTTCTTTACCAAGTCTGTTACTGATGGACATTTAGGTTGATTCTGTGTCTCTGCTGTTGTGAATAGCACTGCAGTGAACATACATGTGCATATGTCTTTATGGTAGAATGATTTATACCATCGTACACCAGTCAGCATTCATTTTTGACCTGTATTCTTCCATTCATTCAGGTATTCTGGAAGGCTGAAACTCAGTAGCCATGAATTGACTTATTTGTACCTTGTATTCTGTGGATTGCCTCTTCTTATGGACTTAGAATATGCGTGGACTTAGGGGACTGATTGGAGAAGGGCAAATTATATTAGGAAATGCATCTGAAAAAAATAGAAGAAATTGCCATGGTCATTTCTTGAAAATTATATTCTGTTCCATCAGACTTTCTCTAAAAGGCACTTTGATGAATCCTATCTGCATTTGCATGGTTTTCAGAGCAGACAGATTTTTCTTTATTATGTTTCTTTTACTCTCCTTGAAGTCCATTGCAAATCATATCATCTCCAAAAGGTCTATCTGAAGAATACCATTGTTTTCTGAGTACTCTACATTTTGAATTAATCCAATGTTCAGAGACTATACTCATTGTATCACCACTGCTGCATGTCATCCAAACAGACTTATGTAAACCCCTGCTTCCTTCCCACCAACCCACACGGCTATTCCAGTAACTGCTTTGCTCTTACAGCTTCAGAGTCCCTCTGGCCATGCCTGTTAGCCCCAGGATGGGCAACTAATTTGAGTTGCATTTTTCTGTCCCTTTGATCCAAGTCATGAGCTAACTGGTTTCTCCTCTTATGTAAATTAGAAGCGGTTCTGGACATAATGTCTTTTTTTTCAGCAGTGTGAGAGAAATAGAGTGTCCTTTCTTGGGTGCTTTCTCTTGGATTAAGTATTTTTAAGAGAGACCAGATGTAGGGAAAGGCTTTTCCTAAATCTTTATATTCTCCCCAGACTTCTGGTCAACCTTATTAATCATTACGTTTTAGAAATCCTTAAATCTTTGAATCGCAATTGGAAGAACTACAGATCTTTATCTATCTACTTAGGTATCAGTGGCATTTTAAAAATATACCATCTTATAAATATAGTATAAATAAGTCTTCTAATTACAATTCCTTGACTATTAAAAAATTTGAATTAGAAGTCTATCAAATAGTAGTCTGCAATAATTATCTGATTTGGACGTTTCTTGAGCATATCAATCTGAGCCAAATGGATCTGTCACCTCTGGCAGAGAGAAGATGATTTTTCTTAAATTAGCTAAAATGCTAAATAACGTATGTTGTTTGTAATATCCTATTGTGAATGCACGCATATATAACTTAAAGATGTATATTTACACGAGGTATTAGCCATCTAGTGAATATTCAGGAATCAATATTCTTAATCATGCCCTTCATGGTTAAAAATGAACTCGATTACTGAGTTAATTTTGAGAATAAAATAATCTCATTGGAAAGGATCATCCAAAAAATATTAATACTCTGGTCTATGTATATGCTAGTGTCTGAGTAAATGGACAATAAGTCACTAATATTTGAAATACAATCTCAGTATCTGTGATGCTGTAGTTGAAATCATTTCACAGAAATAAAAAGGTTGTTTTTATTTACCTATAGTGCAATTTACGTTTTATCTTCTTATAGCTAGCACAGTTTTAATTTTTAAAAATCTTCTCAAAGATCAGTTTTCCAAACTTCTAATAAAATATAAACCAGTTATAAATATTTCATAAAATCTATTTGTAATTATATAGCATTTTCAATTTTAAAAAGAAGCATAAATGTCAGCTATGAATGAGAAATTTCTTAAAAATGAAGGGGATCTTAAGTCAGTCTTTAAAAAAAATAGAAGTCGTATTTGGATATGAAATCAGCTGTATTAGATAAAGAGAAATCATGTTATGTCCAAAGAAAACATGGTCACAATAATGTATGTTTTTTTGGTTTTATGATGAAGGTTTATTCAAAGCCTCATTTATTTATTTATTTATTTTAATTTTTTAATTTTTGTACACACATGGCAGTGTGTTTTGCTGCCTTCCTCCCCTTCACCCACATTTAGCATTTCTCCCCAGGCTATCCCTCCCCAGATCCCACCCCGTGCTGTCCCTCCCCTATTCCCCCAATACACCCCAGTGTGTAGTACCCCCTTCCCTGTGTCGATGTGTTCTCATTTTTCCTCACCCGCCTATGAGTGAGAATATGCAGTTTTTCATTTTCTGTTCTTGTGTCAGTTTGCTGAGAATGATGTTCTCCAGATTCATCTATGTCCTTACAGAGGACACAAACTCATCATTTTTGATTGCTGCGTAATATTCCATGATGTATATGTGCCACATTTTCCCAGTCCAGTCTATTATCGATGGGCATTTGGGTTGGTTCCAGGTCTTTGCTATTGTAAACAGTGCTGCAATGAACATTCGTGTGCATGTGTCCTTATAGTAGAACGATTTATAGTCCTTTGGATATATACCCAGTAAAGGGATTGCTGGGTCAAATGGAATTTCTATTTCTAGGTCCTTGAGGAATCGCCACACTGTCTTCCACAATGGCTGAACTAGTTTACACTCCCACCAACAATGTAAGAGTGTTCCTATTTCTCCGCATTCTCTCCAGCATCTGTTGTCTCCAGACTTTTTAATGATAGCCATTCTAACTGGCGTGAGATGGTATTTCAATGTGATTTGCATCTCTCTAATGACCAATGATGATGAGCATTTTTTCATCTGTTTGTTGGCCTCATGTATGTCTTCTTTTGTAAAGTGTCTATTCATATCCTTTGCCCATTTTTGAATGGGCTTGTTTTTTTCCTGTAAATCTGTTTGAGTTCTTTGTAAATTCTGGATATCAGCCCTTTGTCAGATGGGTAAGCTGCAAAGATTTTTTCCCATTCTGTTGGTTGCCGATTCACTCTACTGGTTGTTTCTTTTGCCATGCCAAAGCTGTGGAGTTTGATTAGGTCCCATTTGTCTATTTTGGCTTTTGTTGCCAATGCTTTTGGTGTTTTGGTCATGAAGTCCTTGCCTACTCCTATGTCCTGAATGGTTTTGCCTAGATTTCCTTCCAGGGTTTTTATGGTGCCAGGTCTTATGTTTAAGTCTTTAATCCATCTGGAGTTAATTTTAGTGTAAGGTGTCAGGAAGGGGTCCAGTTTCTGCTTTCTGCACATGGCTAGACAGTTTTCCCAACACCATTTATTAAACAGGGAATCCTTTCCCCATTGCTTGTTTTTGTCTGGTTTATCAAAGATTGTATGGCTGTAGATATGTTGTGTTGCCTCTGATGCCTCTGTTCTGTTCCATTGGTCTATATCTCTGTTTTGGTACCAGTACCGTGCTGTTTTGATTACTGTAGCCTGGTAGTATAGTTTGAAGTCTGGTAGTGTGATGCCTCCCACTGTGTTCTTTATGCTTAGAATTGACTTGGCTATGCGGGCTCTCTTTTGGTTCCATATGAAGTTCATGGTGGTTTTTTTCCAGTTCTGTGAAGAAATTCAATGGTAGCTTGATGGGGATAGCATTGATTCTGTAAATTACTTTGGGCAGCATAGCCATTTTCACAATATTGATTCTTCCTAACATGAACATGGAATGTTTCTCCACCTGTTTGTGTCCTCTCTTATTTCGTTGAGCAGTGGTTTGTAGTTTTCCTTGAAGAGGTCCCTTATGTTCCTTGTAAGTTGTATTCCTAGGCATTTTATTCTCTTTGTAGCAATTTCGAATGGCAGTTCGTTCTTGATTTGGTTCTCTTTAAGTCTGTTATTGGTGTATAGGAATGCTTGTGATTTTTGCACATTGATTTTATATCCTGAGACTTTGCTGAAGTTGCTTATCACTTTCAGGAGTTTTTGGGCTGAGGTGATGGGGTCTTCTAGGTATACTATCATGTCGTCTGCAAATAGAGACAATTTGGCTTCCACCTTTCCTATTTGAATACCCTTTTTTTCTTTTTCTTGCCTGATTGCTCTGGCTAGAACTTCCAGTACTATGTTGAATAGAAGTGGTGAGAGAGGGCATCCTTGTCTAGTGCCGGATTTCAAAGGGAATGCTTCCAGTTTTTGCCCATTACGTATGATATTGGCTACTGGTTTGTCATAAATCGCTTTTATTACTTTGAGATATGTTCCATCAATACAGAGTTTATTGAGGGTTTTTAGCATAAAGAGCTGTTGAATTTTGTCAAATGCTTTCTCTGGTTCCATTGAGATAATCATGTGGTTTTTGTTTTTGGTTCTGTTTATGTGGTGAATTACATTTATAGACTTGCATATGTTGAACCAGACTTGCATCCCCGGGATGAATCCTACTTGATCATGATGGATAAGCTTTTTGATGTGCTGTTGCAATCGGCTTGCCAGTATTTTATTGAAGATTTTTGCATCTATGGTCATCATGGATATTGGCCTGAAGTTTTCTTTTCTTGTTGAAACTCTGCCGGGTTTTGGTAACAGGATGATGTTGGTCTCATAAAATGATTTGGGAAGGATTTCCTGTTTTTGGATTATTTGGAATAGTTTCAGAAGGAATGGTACCAGCTCCTCTCTGTGTGTCTGTTAGAATTCGGCTGTGAACCCATCTGGACCTGGGCTTTTTTTGTGTGTGGTAGGCTCTTAATTGCTGCCTCGACTTCGGACCTTGTTATTGGTCTATTCAGTTTCGGCTTCCTCCTGGTTTAGGCTTGGGAGGACACAGGTGTCCAGGAATTTATCCATTTCTTCCAGGTTTACTAGTTTATGTGCATAGAGTTGTTTGCAGTATTCTCTGATGATGGTTTGAATTTCTGTGGAATCTGTGATGATTTCCCCTTTATCGTTTTTTATTGCATCTATTTGGTTGTTCTCTCTTTTCTTTTTTATCAGTCTGGCTAGTGGTCTGTCTATTTTGTTGATCTTTTCTAAAAACCAGCTCTTGGATTTATTGTTTTTTTGAAGGGTTTTTCGTGTCTCAATCTCCTTCAGTTCTGCTCTGATCTTAGTTATTTCTTGTCTTCTGCTAGGTTTTGAGTTTTTTTGATCTTGCTCCTCTAGCTCTTTCAATTTTGATGATAGGGTGTCAATTTTGGATCTCTCCCCTTTTCTCATATGGGCACTTAATGCTATATATTTTCCTCTAGACACTGCTTTAAATGTGTCCTAGAGATTCTGGTATGTTGTGTCTTTGTTCTTGTTGGTTTCGAAGAACTTCTTTATTTCTGCCTTCATTTCATTGTTTATCCAATCAACATTCAAGAGCCAGTTGTTCAGTTTCCATGAAGCTGTGCAGTTCTGAGTTAGTTTCTGAATTCTGAGTTCTAACTTGATTGCACTATGGTCTGAGAGACTGTTTGTTATGATTTCAGTTGTTTTGCATTTGCTGAGGAGTGCTTTACTTCCAATTATGTGGTCAATTTTAGAGTAGGTTTGATGTGGTGCTGAGAAGAATGTGTATTCTGTGGATTTGTGGTGGTGAGTTCTGTAAATGTCTATCAGGTTTGCTTGTTCCAGGTCTGAGTTCAAGCCCTGGATATACTTGTTACTTTTCTGTCTGGTTAATCTGTCTAATATTGACAATGGAGTGTTAAAGTCTTCCACTATTATTGTGTGGGAGTCTAAGTCTCTTTGTAAGTCATTAAGAGCTTGCCTTATACATCTGGGTACTCCTGTATTGGGTCCATATATATTTAGAATCGTTAGCTCTTCTTGTTGTATTTATCCTTTTACCATTATGTAATGACCTTCTTTGTCTCTTTTGATCTTTGTTGCTTTAAAGTCTATTTTATCAGAGATGAGAATTACAACTCCTGCTTTTCTTTGCTCTCCATTTGCTTGGTAAATCTTCCTCCATCCCTTTACTTTGAGCCTTTGTGTATCCTTGCGTGTGAGATGGGTTTCCTGGATACAGCACACCAATGGGTTTTGGCTTTTTATCCAATTTGCCAGTCTGTGTCTTTTGATTGGTGCATTTAGCCCATTTACATTTAGGGTTCATATTGTTATGTGTGAATTTGATACTGCCATTTTGATGCTAGCTGGCTGTTTTCCCCATTAGTTGATGCAGATTCTTCATTTTGTTGATGCTTTTTACCATTTGGTATGTTTTTGGAGTGGCTGGTACTGGTTGTTCCTTTCTATGTGTAGTGCCTCTTTCAGGAGCTCTTATATAGCAGGCCTGGTGGTGGCAAAATCTCTGAGTACTTGCTTGTTTGCAAAGGATTTTATTTTTCCTTCAATTGTGAAGCTCAGTTTGGCTGGATATGAAATTCTGGGTTGAAAGTTCTTTTCTTTAAGGATGTTGAATATTGGTCCCCTCTCTCTTCTGCCTTGTAGGGTTTCTGCCGAGAGATCTGCTGTGAGTCTGACGGGCTTCCCTTTGTGGGTGACCCGACCTTTCTCTCTGGCTGCCCTTAGCATTTTCTCCTTCATTTCAACCCTGGTGAATTTGACGATTATGTGCCTTGGGGTTGCTCTTCTTGATGAATATCTTTGTGGTGTTCTTTGTATTTCTTGAACTTGGATATTGGCCTGCTTTGCTAGGTTGGGGAAATTTTCCTGGATAATATCCTGAAGAGTATTTTCCAGCTTGGATTCATTCTGTTCATCACATTCTGGTACATCTATCAAACGTAGGTTGGGTCTCTTCACATAGTCCCACATATCTTGGAGACTTTGTTCATTCCTTTTTGTGCTATTTTCTCTAATCTTGGCTTCTCATTTTATTTCATTGAGTTGATCTTCGACTTCTGATATCCTTTCTTCTGCTTGGTCAATTCAGCTGTTGAAACTTGTGCATGCTTCACGAAGTTCTCATGTTGTGTTTTTCAGTTCCTTCAATTCATTCATATTCCTCTCTAAGTTGTACATTCTTGTTATCATTTCCTCAAATCTTTTTTCAAGGTTTTTAGTTTCTTTGCATTGATTTAGAACATGTTCTTTTAGCTCACGGAAGTTTCTCATTACCCACCTTCTGAAGTCTGATTCCATCATTTCATCACACTCATTTTCCATCCAGCTTTGTTCCCTTGCTGGTGAGGAGTTTTGTTCCTTTGTAGGAGGTGACGTGTTCTGGTTTTGGGTGTTTTCCTCCTTTTTGCGCTGGTTTCTTCCTATCTTTGTGGATTTATCCACCTGTCATCTGAGTAGTTGCTGACTTTTTGATTGGATCTCTGATTGGCACCCAGCTTGTTGATGATGAAGTATTTCTGTTTGTTAGTTTTCCTTCTAACAGTCTAGCCCCTCTGCTGTAAGAATGCTGAGGTCCACTCCATGCCCTGCTTGCCTGGGGTACACCTGTAGCAGCTGTGGAACACTGAGGGATGCTACCAGTTTCTTCTTCTGCCATCTTTGTCCCAGACTGATGCCCGCCAAATGTCAGTCTGATCAGTCCTTTTTGAGGTGACTCTTTGGATATATAGGGGTCAGGGAGCTGCTTGTGGAGATGGTCTGTGCTTCATAGGAGCTCAAGTGCTGAGCTGTGAGCTCCATTGTTCATTCAGGGCTGCTAGGCAGGTATGTTTAAGTCTGCTGCAGCAGAACTCATAAAACCCCTTTTTTCCCTCAGATGCTCTGTGTCAGGGAGGTAGGGCTTTATTTATGAGTATCTGTTGCACTGTCCTGCCCCGCTAGGAGGCAGTCTAGTCACTATTTGACTGCCAAGTTTCCACCCTGCTGCTGTGGGGTCCGTCCTGTTTTCATGGGCTCTGCCCTGTTGTTGTGGGCTCCGCCCTGCTGTCGTGGGCTCCGCCCTGTTGCCGTGGGCTCTGCCCTACTGCTGAGTGTAATTCCCTGTAGTCCTATTTATATGGGTGTAGTTAGATCTGCTGTGGTGATGGTGGCTCGCCTCTGTATTGGCGGACTCTCTCTGTTATGGTGGGTTGCCTCAGCAATGGCAGGCTGCATCAGCAATGGGAGAGTACCTCAGTAGGGGCCGAATGTCTCGGTCATGGCAGGTGCCCCTCCCCCACTGAGCTGCACCATCCTGGGTTCAGCTGTGCCTGCTGTGAAACTCTCAACCCCGAGCATTTTGAATCGCCATTTTGTTTGTCCCTGTGGGGGTGGGACCCTCCGAGCCTGATCACCTGGATCCCTTCCTCAGAGCCCTTTTTTTTTTAAGTTGCATGGTTGACTCTCTCCCAGGTGTTTCAGTCGCCTGCTGAAAGGGCCCTGGGATCTGTGTGATTTCCTGTGCAGCGACCCACTGCACCGGCTCAAACGTTGCTTCCCGGGAATCACCAGGCCTGGCTCACTGTCCAAGTCCCATTTAATCAGATGAATATGCTAATCTGCCCTCCCAAATCTCAAATTGCTGGTTTAACAGGGCACCCAGACCAGGGCATTTTGTGTGGAGTGCCGCTGCGCTGCGGTACCGGCTGAAATGGCTGCGCCAGCCAAAAGAGCTGCGCTGGCATCCTGTGTCTCTCCTACACCTGGGAATTTCCCCATTCTGTGGGCAACAAAGATCCATCTGGAAATGTGGCATGCACTCACCCTCTGCGCCTTCACTGAGAGCTACAATCCTGAGTTGCTCCTACAGTGCCATCTTACCCACCGTGTGTAGTACTATTTTTATTAAATATTTGAATCTCCACACACTACCTAAGAAATCAGCTTTTCTCTCTCAGGGTAATGAAGATTTAATCTATCTAAGACTATTAGTATAGCTGTTATTGAGTTGTAGTGATTCATAGGAGGCTGAATCCAAAGATGACCAATAAGCCAGTGAAATAGCACCATTCCAACATGTTTAAAAAATCCCTAATGTCTTAAAATGCCGTGATAATTCCAGGTGGCATTACATTAAGAAAAATCACACAAGTTCTTCAAGACAATTATCTATTATTGGTGATTTTCCATTTTATATTCGGTTAGTGGGGAGAAAATATATGTGTATTACAGAATCAAGTTTTTGTTCTTTATGATGTTACAATAATTCCCCAAACATATTTTCCTTGTACTTAACAAAATTGTTGACATTATGGACTTTCATTTTGCCTCTTGAGATAGTACAAATCACCACAATATTAGCAATGAATTTTTTCCCTGAAAAATGTTTTCTTGTTTTTGTTTTTTTTTTTTTTTTTGGAAAGAAACAATTATAAATGTTCAGCTTAAAATATCAATGTCCAAATACATTAAATATTTTTCTAAAGAAGAACCTGGTCTAATTTTCATGCTATGGTTAAGTTTAAGATACAAATAATCTGCAATGTATCCATCTGTCCAACATCCATCCATCCATCCATCTATCTGTCTGCCAATCCACACATCCATCCATCCATCCATCCATCCATCCATCCATCTATTCATGCATGCATGCATCCATCCATCCATTAGCCAATTGATACACCCACACATCTATCCATCTATCCAGCCATCCATTCATCCATACATCTATCCATCTGTCTATTCCTCTATACATCTTTCCATCTATCCATCCATCTATTCATGCATCTATCCTTTCATCCATCCATCCATCCCCATCCATTCATCTATTAGCTCATCCACATATCTATCCATCTATCTGTTAGACAATCCACACATCCATCTATCCATCCATCCATCCATTCATCTATCTATCCATCCATTAGCTTATCCATTACATCCATAACCTCACTTCTTTTCTTTCTTCCATTCATGATGATAACTCTATGGGAGATTGAATGATGCAACCATTTACATACAAATAATATAATTTTCAAAACATGTCTAGCAATCAAAAAGAAAGTTGCAAGAGGGAGAAGATCAAGCATTTGGATACCTCATAGTCTTCTGAGCAGAGGGTACCTGAAACCTATTTTACAACCTAGAAATTCATCCACAGGTGCCACTAAGCAGTGAATCTTAGTAATGTAGTTGCAGATAGTATCACAGGAAATGACCTGTGGATTTGAGGTCTCCTCCCCCACATTAAAGCTGAGATATTCTGCCTGCCTTCTTACCTCAGTGGGAGGAGTGTGGGGTTTGGCAAAATCCAAGAAAGACTGAGGACTCATTCCAAAGAGACAAGGTTAACCTGAAAGAGATTAGGTTGTTCTCTGTTTACAGGTATGGAGCTGTTCATTCATAATGCCCATGTTAACAGCATTGCTAGAGTTAATATGGAAGGGTATAGAATCTGAAGCCCTCAGTGACAATTCTGGATCTCACATCCATTGCCCTAGCCTGTTAAGGAAGTATTAGAGCATCAATGTTTTGTGTTCCTACACATTAAATTGTAAGAAGAAATTGTTAAATCCTAATGAGGTTGATGGTAGAGTAAGCTGTACAATCCATATAAAATACATATTGAGATCAGCCCAATATTCTGTGAATCTGTTCCTCTTGTGGTAATTGATGACTTAAGCCAGTCATGTTGGAGAACTGGTAGCAAAAAGGGTAAAACATAAGAAGAAATTTGGGAAATCATGGGCCTAGGAAGACAAACTGGGGTTCAGATACTAGCAAAAATAATGTTCAGCTTTCCTCCTCAAAATAAAATGTCAATTAGGACCCAGGAAGGGTTATCCTATATGAGTAAAGCAAACCAAGAATGACTTAAAACCAACCTTGAAACGATTTAATTTCAGACAGGATTAAGGTGATTTTCCCCTACTCTAGTTTCCCTACTTTAGTTGACTAACAGAAAAAAGAGTTCTACAGAGAATTACTTCAGAATTTAGTTTCTACCTATTTAATTCTCTCTCTCCCTCAGAGGTAACAGAGAACTAGGTAGATAGACAGATATAAATCATATATATATACACCCATGTATATGTTTGTAATAAATATTAACATCAATATACTATGTAATATAGATACAATTTTTTCATACGTTGTATACAGAATTTATTTAGAAACTACCAAATGTATAAGAAAGCATAAACATGTGGTTGAAATACAAGATAAATAATAGTAAATAAAAATAAACCAATAGATATTTAAGTTCTTAAAAGAGACTTTCAAATGTCTTTACTAATTTATTCAAGGAAACCCATGACACAGGAAGACTGCTTCTAGATCACTGGAATCTATAATAAGGATTCAATTCACAGTAGCAGATGTAAAAAATACAACTACTCAAACTAGAAAGCAAAAGATAAATTAAGAAACAAGTTACTTTTATTAAAATTAAGGAATCATGAATGGGAATGTGAGTAAAATATTAAGATAGGAGTATAAAAGAAATGCATAGCTGCATTTAAAATAACATATATGAGGCTGGACATGGTGGCTTATACCTGTAATCCCTGCACTTTGGGAGGCAGAAGCTGGTGGATTGCTGAAGCCCAGGAGTTTAAGGCCAGCCTGGGTAACATGATGAAACCCCATCTCTACAAAAAGTATCTGGACATAGTGATGGGTACTTGTAGTCCCAGCTACTTGGGAGGCTAAGTCGAGAAGATCCCTTTAGCTGGGGAGGTCGAGGTTGCAATGAACTGTAATCACAAAACTGCACTCAATCTTTGGAGACAGAGTGAGACCTTGTCTCAAAAAAAAAATGTGTGTGCATATATATATATATATAATATATGTTTATATATATTATATATGCTTACATATTATATATGTTTATATATAAATGTGTTATGTATATGTTTATATATATGATATGGTAAACATTTGTTATATTTATGTCTTATAGTTCAGGACAAAGAAATACGTAGATGATAAATGAATATTAGAGAACATGTTGAGCAGAGTTATTGAAATTGTGGGAAGATATCCAGAAATAGATTCAAGAGGTTATAAAAACTCAAAAGTCAGATAATACAACAAAACATTCATTCATATTATAGTAGGTAGAATACTGCCTCCTAGCAAAGCAAAACAAAACAAAACAAAGCCAAAAATGTCCCCATCTGATATGGTTTGGCTGTGTCCCCACACAAATCTCACTTTGAATTGCAGTTCCCACAATCCCCATGTGTTGTGGGAGGGACCCTGTAAGAAGTGACTGCATCATGGGGGCAGTTTCCTCCATGCTATTCTTGGGATAATGAGTGAATGTCATGAGATCTGATAGTTTTAAAAGTGACTGGCATTTCCCCTGATTGCACTGTCTCCCCCCTGCTACCCTGTAAAGGGGTACCTTCTGCTATGATTGTAAGTCTCCTGAGGCCTCCCTAGCCATGTGGCACTATGAGCCAATTAAACCTTTTTTCTTTATAAGTTACTCAGTCTTGGTATTTCTTCATAGCAGCATGAGAATGGACTAATACATCATCTGAATTCCTGGAACCTATGACTATGTTACCCAACATGGCAAAAGGATCTTCAGATGAGGATATGATTCTGGATTATCTTGGTGGGCCCAATGTCATCTCAAGGGTCTTTGCAAGGGAGAGAGAGAGGCAGAGAGATTACAGAGGCAGATATGATGTCACTAGGAGATCTCAGAGTAATGTCAAAAAGGGGTCCAGGAGCCAAAAATACAGACAGGCAACAGAAACTGCAAAAGATAAAGGACATGAGCACTTTCACAGAGTCTCCAGTATGAGACATCCCTGCCAACACCTTGACTGTAGCCCAGTGGGATGCATTTTGGGCTTCTGACCTCCCAAACTGTAAGATAATATATTTCCACTGTTTTAAGCTACCAAATCTGTGCCAGTTTGTTACAGCAGCGATAAGAAGTTAATGCACACTTCATATAGAAATTGTTAAAGAAAATTCTTAAAATCTGCCCTGAGTGAGAACTCTTAGGAAAACACTAAGGAGTTTATATTCATTGAGAAATTAAAATTAAATTAACTGAGAAAATTAACAGAGTAAAATATATTGTTTTGAATATAAATGACTTGATTTAAAAAATGAAAATAAAACAGTACAGAAAAGCACAAATTAGTCATACAAGAAATGGCAAAGACAACAATAAAAGTTGCATTACAACAAATTCCACAAATATTAAGAAGTGAATAAGAGCAAGTATTCATAATAGCTACAAAATTGAAGTATTTTGAATGTCTAGTGACAATAAGCTGGAAATACATGTTGAGGTATATTCATCCAATCATCTGCTATTCCCAAGTATAGATTGTGCAGTTCGCTTAAAAACAAAGGGAGTAGCCGGGCATAGTGGCTCATTCCTGTAATCCCAACACTTTGGGAGGCCAAGGCTGGCAGATCATTTAAGGTCAGCAGTTTGAAACCAGTCTGGCCAACATGGCAAAAACCCATCTCTACTAAAAATACAGAAATTAGCCAGGGGTGGTGGTGCATGCCTGTAACCCCAGCTACTTGGAAGCCTGAAGTAGGAGAGTCTCTTGAACCTGGGAGGGAGAGCTTGCAGTGAGCTGAGATTGTACCACAGCACTCCATCCTGGGTGACAGAGCAAGACTCTGTCTCAAAAATAAATTAAAAAAATAAAAGAGAGAGAGCTATGCATCACATAAGACCAACATCTAGCAAATGAAACCAGAGACAATGTTAATTGCCTACAATTCTTTTCATATGAAGTTCTAGATAAGCAAAACCCAACTATGATCTTAGGAACCAGGATACTGGATACCTTGGCACAGGGGTGGAATAGGAGTGGGAACACAGGAAACAGGGTCATGAGGTTGGTAATCTTTATTTGGCTGATGGTGTAAACATTCTGTGAAAATTTATTGATCTACACAATTCTAATATCTAGGTTTTCTTTATGTTGATTTTAAATAAAGAATTGTCCAAATTTAAAAATAATGAGGCAGATCTATATGTTTTGGGGAGAATTTATTCCAAATTTTATTATTAACCTCACTCCTGTAATCCCAGCACTTTGGGAGGCTGAGGCAGGCAGAACACAAGGTCAGGAGATTGAGACCATCCTGGCCAACATTGTGAAATTCTGTCTCTACTAAAAATACAAGAAGTAGCTGGGTGTGAGAGCACGCACCTATAGTCCAATCTACTTGGGAGGCTGAGGCAGGAGAATCGCTCGAACCTGGGAGACAGAGGTTGCAGTGAGCTGAGATTGTGCCACTGCATTACAGACTGGCAACAGAGCGAGACTCCGTCTCAAAAAAAAAATGTTATTAACTAAAAGGTGAGTTTCACATAGGAAGCTATGTGATAGATAGATAGATAGATAGATAGATAGATAGATAGATAGATAGATAAAAGGTAGATAAAAGGTGTGGCAGAGGGATGAATGGATAGATGATAGATGAATGGATGAATGGATAATAGATAAATAGATGGATAGACGGACAAACAGATGAACAGATACATAGATAAGTGGATGTGTTGTTGATAGATAAATGAATAAATAGATTATAGAAATAGGCAGCTAGCTAGCTAGTTAGATGATAGGTAAATATAGCCGACACATTTTTTACACCTATACTAAAACCCCCTGCATTATGCTTTATATGTAGCATATAACATATAATCTTTAGAAAACTTTTCCAAAAATGTACAATATTCTTGCTGAAGCATAGATTTAGTTTTTCGGTACTTTTCAATGTTGCACCTTTGATTGCACTTAAATATTCATATTAAAATGGCATGAGTGAATGAAATACACAATAACAATCCCAGGACTCAAATAGTGGCATTTACTTGCTAAGTCCTATTGGGGCTCGGGATATATCACCCCAAAATATGATTACAGGAGACCAAAATAATCCTCTTTGGCATATTGACTCTTTGGAGCTGATTACTTTGGGAATGGAGATACAGGAGTAGCTCTCAAAAATTGCTGTTTTGTAAAGCAAATTTTACAAAACAAATTTTCAGTGATAAAGATATCTGATCCAGAAATAGGGCTGCTCTGAGAAAACATTGATCTCCTAAGAGAATTTTATCTGCATAACAAGCCAACCTTTCCTCACCACACAGCTCCTTCCCTCACCCTCCAGTAACTTGTCTCCATCACATGCCAGAAGCCACAAGCCCCTATTTCTTTCTGTAGCCTAAGATGCTATATAAACTTCATATGTCTGGTTGATTCTTGAGTTTCATGTTTTTGTGGAACTCCTGTGCATAGGAAGGTAATTAAAATTGTTTGTCTCCTGTTAATCTGTCTTAATTTAACTTAATGTGTAAACCAGCCAAAGAATGTAGAAGGGTATGGTAGAAAACAACATTTTTTTGTACTCTACAGTTGTGCTTAGGAATGTCACCATTTCATTATATATATATATATATATATATATATATATATATATATATATATATTTCTTGTTTGTTTTTTGTTTTGAGACAGGGTCTTACTTTGATACTCAGGCTGGAGTGCAGTGGCACAATCTGGGCTCACTATAACCTCAACCTCCTGGGCTCAAATGATCCTTTCACCTCAGCCTCTCAAGTAGCTGGGACCACAGGTGCGTGCAACCACACTGAACTAACTTTTTATTTATTTTCTGCTGAGATGAGATCTCACTGTATTGTCCAGGCTGGTCTCAAAGTCCTGAGCTCCACGGACCCTCCTGCGTTGGCCTTACAAAGTGCTCAAATTGTAGCTGTGAGCCACTGAACACGGCCTTCACCATTTACAACCCAGTGCTTATTGTTCATAGTAATAGTGTTATAAACTATGTTATAGAATTCTGAGAATTACAAAGGGAGAAAGGGAATGCACTCCCTATGTAGTTAGCACGTCACCTGACCCACAGAAAACACTCTATAATCTTATCATTATTGGCCACACCATTATACCATTGATTATATATGAGAATGAGTGATTGATTTACATCAGAATATAATAATTTAACAAAACAACAAGCTGCACTTTGTTTTAATTTGGCTCTTTATTCCATTTAATGCTATATATGAACATAATTATGTGTTATTTTCTGTCCAGTCACACATAATCATTCTACAAAACCTGGCTCTGCCTATTCCTAAATACTCTTTCTAAGGATTGAGAATAATATCAGGGACACTCCTCTGGTTAGGAACAGACTATAATTCCTCAATTTAAGTAAAATGGATATAGAAATGATACTGATTTTGGAAAGAAAACACCTGGATTCTTTCTCTGTTAACTGAATTAGCCTCTTAGAATCTGACGCATCTGGAATACTCGTATGTAATATGCTCTTCGCTTGCCTAGTCTCTCTACATTTCATTTTGTCTCTTTATTGTATAATATTTTGATTATAATTTTAACATAATTTTGTAAATATAAAAATATTTGATTGTAGACACTTGATTATAAATTTAAAATAATAATTTTGGAAATACTAAGAATATTGATTGGAAAATAATAACAGAATATTAACACACAGATATCCTAAAGTCATCATTCAGTTTTACTGTCAGAAAATATCAATTGCTTGGACAGTGAGTGTGCTGCCATGACATGACTTTAGCGGTCTATGCTTTCTTGAATGAAAAGGTTTATTTTTTAACTAACATAGTATTAACACTGAGTTTCCTCCTTTTAGGCAGCATCGTGCCCATTTATCTTCTTTCTAACATCAATTTTATTTATATTGACTATTTACATATAATGCTCCTCTAGATAGCAAAAAATTATTGGGAATTGAAAAAGGTAATTTTCTTGGAGCTAATAGCTATTCACGCTGATTTTCACTTGCTAATTTCTTCACTATGAATATTGGCTCAACCAGAAAAACATACTGGCTTGAAAGATGCAAAGTTATCTGCCTGACTTATATTTAGCCAATTGTGTGGCAGGTAAACCTCTATTTTCAATAATCTTCTCATCTTTCTGACAACTAAGCAGAAAGAAAGTCAAATTTCACCTTAAATTAGAAAAGTTCCAATCAACTGCACAAGGAGTTATGGGTGGTCAAAAATAGGCTTATGCAAGAACAATTTAGACATATCTTATTATGGGTGAAAATTTGACAGGGAAACTAAATGAGGCAAGTAGAAATTATAGTGCTTTGTACAGAATATTTTAATATCTCTACTTCAATATGTGTATCCACTATATTGTCATGTCTCTTCTGTAAAGAACAAATTCTACTATTGTCTTTTTTAGAGGCCCAATTGAAAGGAATTTGGATAAATTTTGATACTTATGCTTTCACAAATATATATGAGTTTATTAGATCAGCATATATGTGCTTAATATTTCAGTATTTCAAAAAATAAAAGTTATTCATGTTTGGCCTTAATTGAAGTTTTTTCATATTCTTCAAATTCGATATATAATTCACAAAGTTTGGCCTTAATTGAAGTTTTTTCATGTTCTTCAAATTTGATATATAATTCACAAAGTTCTACTTAATAATCTCTTCATCTGCTAATAACTACTTTATATGCGAATCAGAAAATGTTTACCTTTCAAAAAATATTTTGTGGAATGAAGGAACTATATAGAAGCTAAATTGATAAGTTTTGATAAACCAATTCTTAGTAGCATTTCTACGTACTAGAGTGAGAAAAAAGCAGCATGATGATGTGTTATTAACTGCCAATAAATGAAAGAAATACTTGAGAGACGGAGAGGCTTGGGGCCATCTTCTTTTTTACATTTCTCAGAGCACAAGGAAAAGAAATGTGGACTGCACTGCCTCAGATGCATTGAAAAATTATGTTTACTTAGGGTTTGGGTCTGACCATGCATATTTTATATGCATGAACTACATTAAACTGAGTAGTGAGATCTTATTAATAAACACTGTATGACTGTATTATCTTCATGACCATCATCAGTATTATCATAATCACCATTGTTATCATCAGTACTACCACCACCACCATCATCATCACCACCATCACTGCCATCATCCTCATCACATCACCATCATAACCATTATCATCATCACCATCATCATCATCACCAATGCCATCATCACCATCATTACCATCATGATTATCATCATCACCATCATTATCACCATCATCACATTGTCACCTTCGTCATCATCATAACCACCACCATCATCATCACAAATGCCAGATTCACCATCATTACTACCCCTAATGTTATTATCATCCACTGACATCATTAACTTTATAGTAAATTCTTACAGCAATCTCTAAATATATTGTTTATTGATTGAATTTTTCACGTTATCATGGCATTAGCCATATTGTTCTTCTTTACATCTCTATGCCTACTTCCAATACTGTGCCTGATTTAGAGGAAGTGTTAGCTCAAAACACATATAGATATCTAGATTAATATTGTGTTGCTCTTTGTGGAAAAAAATGGGTAATGTAGATTACTATAAAGATATATAAATTTTGTAATGCATTAACAACTGCATCTATTAGACACATGTTCTTCTAGCTTGCATTAATTTTGCATCAAACTGGCTACTTTGCCAGGTGCTGATGAGGCAACCATTTTCGGTCTTGCAGTATATCTAGGTTATGCATTTTTTATGAATTTGTAAGTATTAATAATCTCTTACATTGAACCTATTTCTCTAATAGGTCCTGTAGTCTCAAAGGTTCTTGGTGAAAACAATTTATAGGTGAGGATGAGCTCATTCACTCATTTTTTATGGACCACTAGCTGTTCTGTAGAAGAGGTCTTTGGATTCTAGGGTAAGACTGAAACAAATACCTCTAGGTAATAATGAAAGGCAATATTCATGTATCTATTGACTTAATTCTTTCGGAAATATATATATATATATATATATATATATATATATATATATATATATATATTTTTTTTTTTTTTTCTTTTTCTTCCAACCAGACACTGAGATGGGCTTTTCATGTTTATGTGTTAGTTAAATGTCAACCTGAAACTCCAGGAGCTCTCATCCTGAATAGGTGGCAAATAAGTAATAAGATGCTCAAAACATGCTGGACAGGGACTATAAGCAGAGTGAGCAACTGATGCTCTAACGGAAGCTGAAATCTTTTCTAACTTGGAATGAGTAGGAGATGCTCCCTAGAGAATAAGAGCTCAGCCACACCGTAATATATTTATGACATTATTTTAGATGAGGAGGTTGAAAAGGATATACACTTACAGAGAGTGGAAAAAGATCTTGCAAATCCATCCACAGAGCTGGGCTATAAACTCTAAGTACAGTTGCATGAATATATGTGGAAAATGGCAAGGGTATTGCCTGGAGAGTTGGGATTAATCACAAAAGTGATTGACCTCAAAGTTATTCTCAGATCAAACAGAACAAGATTTTCTGATATGGTTGTTGAGCAACCACAAACTTTGTTTCCAGCAAACTTTTGTTTTCCTTATTAAGTAATTAATTGCATTAAGCACCTATTTGGTCTTAATTTTGTTCCTGAACTTCTTTTTCATCCTTTCTCTCTGCTGATTAAATAAAATAACAACAATTCTGACAACACTAGAAGTTTGATAATGTACTTTAAGTTTATGTTAAATTTAGTTCACTTTTAGAAAGCATCATGTAATTTATTTTATCCCTCACTTGTTCTTGACTTTTTGATAGACTCCCTGGGCCTTTGCAGTGCTGTTTTCATTTCATGCTCACAATAGAATAAATATACTACTGAAGAAGGGCATTGGCTGCCACTTAAAACAAGAGGCATGAATTATTTGCCTTATACAAACAGACACAATAAATTTTATATTACTTAACACAGAATAGGGAAGGAAACCTGCCAACATACATAGCCTTACCCCTACTTCCAAGAATGTAGGAGAATAGAATTAAGAAAGATGAAGAGTCTCACAGTAATATGACCATGAAATGAAAAGAGAAATTGGATAGTCTTCTCTTTTAACCACAACTAATAGAATGGAAGATAAAGAAAGTTTCCTCCTGTTAGAATTGTGGGTGCTTATTAAAAAGAAACAACCCATCACATTCCAATGCCTGCTTCAGCAGCCACCTTTCCATTGTCCTAGTTGAATAAAAGAATTGAGAAAAATGATAAGAGGGGCGGTCTGGTTGTTTTAACAAGGTTACATAATTTTCCTGTGTAGCAAGATGATTCAGGAAAGGTTTGAGTCTTCTTGTTGATGCACACACAATGGAGGTGATTGCTAGAAAAAGACTAGGTGTGTTGCACTAGAGGCCATGCTTCCCAACCCTTCAGAATGGCCACCTGACAGGCTGTAATTCTATAAAAAATTTAAGTCTGGCTGGGCATGGTGGCTTACCTCTATAATCTCAGCAATTTGGAAGACTGAAGTGGATGTATCACCTGAGGTCAGGAGTTCGAGACCAGCCTGGCCAACATAGCGAAATCCCATCACCACTAAAAATACAAAACTTAGCTTGGCATGGGGGTGTGCACCTGTAGTCCCAGCTACCCAGGAGACTGAGGTAAGAGAATCACTTGAACCCAGGAGGCAGAGGTTGCAGTGAGCCAAGATCACGCCACTGCACTCCAGCCTAGGTGACAGAGCAAGACTCTGTCTCAAAAAACAAAATAAATAAATAAAATAAAAGTAAAGTATCCTCTACAAATTTATAATTGTGTGATTTTACAGTTAGCATAACATTCTGGTAGAGCTTAGATAAATGAATGTCAACTGGAGATGATTTTGCCTCCCAGCAATCACTAGGGAATGCACAGAGATGTTTTATTTAGGTCATCACAGCTTGATCAGGATTGCTATTGGTGGATAGAAGCCAGGAGTGCTCTTGTACTCTATAATGCACAGTACAGCCCTCCGCAAAAAGAGAGTTACCTGGTCCAAACGTCATTAGTGCTGAGGTAGAGAAATGTTGCACCAGAGAAATACATATGTTATCAAGTGAACTAGTTTTCTTTATATATATAATATATATATGTAAAATATATATATGATATATATATTTATATATATTTATATATATATATTTATATATATTTATATATATATCATATATATATTTTTATATTATATATATAAATATATATCATATATATTTCTTTATATATATTTATATATATAAATATATATATATATATTTCTTTATATATTATATATATATTTCTTTATATATATTATTGCATTTTAGGTTTTGGGGTACATGTGAAGAACATGCAGGATTGTTCCATAGGTACATACATGCAATGTGGTTTGCTGCCTTCCTCCCCATCACCTATATCTGTCATTTCTCCCCATGTTATCCCTCCCCAACTCCCTATCCCCTGCTGTCCCTCCCCTAGTTCTCCCCCACAGACCTCAGTATGTGATGCTCCCCTCCCTGTGTCCATGTATTCTCATTGTTCAATACTCGCCTATGAGTGAGGACATGCAGTGTTTGATTTTTCTGCTCTTGTGTCAGTTTGCTGAGAATGATGGTTTCCAGGTTTATCCAGGTCCCTACAAAGGACACGAACTCATAGTTTTTTATGGCTGCATAGTTTTCTAAGAAACATTTGAAATTAGAGTTTAGAACAAAAGGCTGGGTGCAGTGGCTCATGCCTGTAATCCCAGCACTTTGGGACAAGCAGATCACCTGAGGTCAGGAGTTCAAGACCAGCCTGGTCAACATGGTGAAACCCCATCTCTATTAAAAATACAAAAACTAGCCGGGTGTGGTGGCATGTACCTGTAATCCCAGCTACTCAGGAGCCTGAGGTAGGAGAATTGCTTGTCCCCGGGAGGCAGAGGTTGCAGTGAGCTGAGATCCTACCATTGCATCCCGCTTGGGGTACAGAGGAAGATTCTGTCTCAAAAAAAAAAAAAAAAAAAAAAGAAAGAGAAGACTCATCATTTAAGAAACTCAGAGAAAGTTGATAGAGAAGATAATACAAATAAACTTTAAAAGTCTAAATTCTAAATTTAGAATTCCAAATTCTAAAATCTTAAAAACTTTAAAAAGAGAAAACTACAAAATACTTTATTCATAGGAAATCTTGCTCTAATTATGAGATTCTGAACCCAACAAATGTTAAATAATCTGCTTTTTCCTCTATGGAAGGATAAAACTAGGCAAACTCTCTTTTGTAGAATAAACTTTATCACATAATGTACCTGATATAGAATAGTTCACCCTTTTTCTTGTTGCAGGAGAATTACAGAAGGGCACAATTCTATGTAATCTTTACTCATTCTGCTAAAGGGACTACAAGAATATAATGGAAAGCAATTCATCACCTCAAATGGATCTGTCCATTGCTGTATTGATAAACTTGCTAAAGTGTCTTTTAATTATGCCCAAACCATGACTTAGTTGTTTCCTGCAAGCAACTGTCTCCCAGAAATCCAAAATATTTGTTACCTATGTCAAATGAATGCTCCCTCCAAGACATTAAATACACACATACTCATTGTTAGAATTTTAAATGTTTATAATACAAGCAAACGCCATTTATTTTTACTTTGTGTTATAATCTACCTGGTTTTAATGCAGAATAGCATCTTATAATGTGAAAATTGACTATATCCTAAGAAAATTTTGGCATATATGTAAAATATGTTTTTAATATTTATTTTCATTGGTGGTGGAAATGATGGTGTGTGCTTTTGTGTTCATGAGTGTGTGTGTATAACAGTGAGCTGATTCATTGGCAAAACCTTTAAGGAAAAATAATAATGACTTGTACTAGTTTGTGTGCTTAATATCCAATACTGGAGGCAGTAAAGTAAAACATTGCCAAACAAAAATTCAGTTATGTGGCTGGCTGTGGTGGCTCACATCTGTAATCCCAGCATTTTGGGAGTCGGAGGCAGGCAGATCACTTAAGGTCAGGTGTTCAAGACTAGCCAGGCCAATATGGTGAAACACTGCCTCTACTAAAAATACAAAAATTAACCAGGCATGGTGGTGGGAGTCTGTAGTCCCAGCTACTTGGGAGGCTGAGACAGGAGAATTGTTTGAACCCACGAGATGGAGAGGGATGTTGCCGTGAGCTAACACTGTGCCACTGCACTCCAGCTCTAGCCTGGGCCACAGAGCAAGACTCCATAAAAAAATAATCCTGCTAACGAACGCAGTGCATAATTTAAAATACTGTATCGGTAACAAAGCTGCCCCTCGAGGGCGGAGTTGTGCTCTCCGGCTGCGACAGTCCGGTTTGGAGACCAGGTGTGAGTGAGCTGGTACCCGAGGAGAATCAAGTGGCATGTCTTCGGACCTAGGCTGCCCCTGCCATCATGTCGCAAGGGATCCTTTCTCCACCAGCGGGCTTGCTGTCCGATGACGATGTCGTAGTCTCTCCCATGTTTGAGTCCACAGCTGCAGATTTGGGATCTGTGGTACGCAAGAACCTTCTGTCAGACTGCTCTGTCATCTCTGCCTCCCTGGAGGACAAGCAGCAGGTTCCATCTGAGGACAGCATGGAGAAGGTGAAAGTATACCTGAGGGTTAGGCCCTTGTTACCTTCAGAGTTGGAACGACAGGAAGATCAGGTTTGTGTCCATATTGAGAATATGGAGACCCTTGTTCTACAAGCACCCAAGGACTCCTTTGCCCTGAAGAGCAATGAGTGGGGAATTGGCCAAGCCACCCACAGGTTCACCTTTTCCCAGATCTTTGGGCCAGAAGTGGGACAGGCATCCTTCTTCAACCTAACTGTGAAGGAGATGGTAAAAGATGTACTCAAAGGCCAAAACTGGCTCATCTACACATATGGAGTCACTAACTCAGGGAAAACCCACACGATTCAAGGTACCATCAAGGATGGAGGGATTCTCCCCCAGTCTCTGGCACTGATCTTCAATAGCCTCCAAGGTCAACTTCATCCAACACCCGATCTGAAACCCTTGCTCTCCAATGAGGTAATTTGGCTAGATAGCAAGCAGATCTGACAGGAGGAAATGAAGAAGTTATCCCTGCTAAATGGAGGCCTCCAAGAGAAGGAGCTGTCCACCTCCTTGAAGAGGAGTGTCTACATTGAAAGTCGGATAGGTACCAGCACCAGCTTCGACAGTGGCATTGCTGGGCTCTCTTCAATCAGTCAGTATACCAGCAGTAGCCAGCTGGATGAAACAAGTCGCCGATGGGCACAGCCAGACACTGCTCCAGTACCTGTCCCAGCAGACATTCGCTTCTCTGTCTGGATCTCATTCTTTGAGATCTACAACGAACTGCTTTATGACCTATTAGAACCGCCTAGCTAGCAGCGCAAGAGGCAGACTTTGCGGCTATGCGAGGATCAAAATGGCAGTCCCTATGTGAAAGATCTCAACTGGATTCATGTTCAAGATGCTGAGGAGGCCTGGAAGCTCCTGAAAGTGGGTCATAAGAACCAGAGCTTTGCCAGCACCCACCTCAACCAGAACTCCAGCCGTAGTCACAGCATCTTCTCAATTAGGACCCTACACCTTCATGGGGAAGGAGATATAGTCCCCAAGATCAGCGAGCTGTCACTCTGTGATCTGGCTGGCTCAGAGCGCTGCAAAGATCAGAAGAGTGGTGAACGGTTGAAGGAAGCAGGAAACGTTAACACCTCTCTGCACACCCTGGGCCGCTGTATTTCTGCCCTTTGTCAAAACCATCAGAACCGCTCAAAGCAGAACTTGGTTCCCTTCTGTGACAGCAAGCTGACTCGAGTGTTCCAAGGTTTCTTCACAGGCCGAGGCCATTCCTGCATGATTGTCAATGTGAATCCCTGTGCATCTACCTATGATGAGACTCTTCATGTGGCCAAGTTCTCAGCCATTGCTAGCCAGCTTGTGCATGCCCCACATGTGCAACTAGGATTCCCATCCCTGCACTCATTCATCAAGGAACATAGTCTTCAGGCATCCCCCAGCTTAGAGAAAGGGGCTAAGGCAGACGCAGGCCTTGATAATGACACTGAAAATGAAGCTTACGTCTCCATGTATGGCAAAGAGGAGCTTCTACAAGTAGTGGAAGCCATGAAGGTACTGCTTTTGAAAGAACGACAGGAAAAGTTGCAGCTGGAGATGCAGCTCCGAGATGAAATTTGCACTGAGATGGTAGAACAGATGCAACAGCGGGAACAGTGGTGCAGTGAACATTTGGACACCCAAAAGGAACTATTGGAGAAAATGTATGAAAAAAACTAAATATCCTTAAGGAGTCACTGACAAGTTTTTACCCAGAAGAGATTCAGGGGCGAGATGAAAAGATTGAAGAGCTAGAAGCTCTCTTGCAGGAAGCCAGACAACAGTCGGTGGCCCAACAGCAATCAGGGTCTGAATTGTCCCTATGGCGGTCACAAAGGTTGGCAGCTTCTGCCTCCACACAGCAGCTTCAGGAAGTTAAAGCTAAATTACAGCAGTGCAAAGCAGAGCTAAACTCCACAACTGAAGAGTTGCATAAGTATCAGAAAGTGTTAGAACCACCACTCTCAGCCAAGCCCTTCACCACTGATGTGGACAAGAAGTTAGAAGAGGGCCAGAAGAATATAAGGCTGCTGCGGACAGAGCTTCAGAAACTTGGTGAGTCTCTCCAATCAGCAGAGAGAGCTTGTTGCCACAGCACTGGGGCAGGAAAACTTCATCAAGCCTTGACCACTTGTGATGATGTCTTAATAAAACAGGACCAGACTCTGGCTGAATTGCTGAACAACATGGTACTAGTCAAACTGGACCTTAGGAAGAAGGCAGCATGTATTGCTGAGCAGTATCATACGGTGCTAAAACTCCAAGGCCAGGTTTCTGCCAAAAAGCGCCTTGGTAACAACCAGGAAAACCAGCAACCAAACGAACAGCCCCCAGGGAAGAAACCATTTCTTCGAAATTTACTTCCCCGGACACCAATCTGCCAAAGATCAACAGACTGCAGCCCTTATGCCCGGATCCTACGCTCACAGCGCTCCCCTTTACTCAAATCCGGGCCTTTTGGCAAAAAGTACTAAGGCTGTGGGGGAAAGAGAAGAGCAGTCATGGCCCTGAGGTGGGTCGGCTACTCTTCTGAAGAAATAGGTCTCTTTTAAGCTTTACCATATATCAGGAAGGTTTTTTCCCACTTTTGTATTATAATCACCTATGTAATCTCATTTTTCTTTTTTACTTATATGGTTTCTATGCACATACAAAAAAGTTATATTAAAGATATTATTGTTCACACACACACAAAATTCTTACTGGAGTGGACAAAGAAGGGCCTAGGCATTATATTATAGTAGCAGAAGATGTTTTAAAAGACACACAAGCTCACTGAAAAAAAGTGACAGATGAATAGATGTTATAAAAATTTCCTTTAAAAATCCCAATCTATATGTAGCATTTTCAATGTTTATAAAGAAAAATAGGTTATTCTTTATAACACAAAGGGATCAATCAAATTAAACTTAGAAACATAGAATAAAAATATAAGAAACAGATTTTAAGTCAATAGTAGACATTGTACAGAAAAGAAGCCATACCTGGTCAGAATGGAAGTGTTGTCATCTTTAGCAGGATTAGGAAAAACTGAAAATAAAAATGTACAGAAAGATATCCATTCTCACCAACAGGTTGGACAAAAATTTAACTGTCCGTCAGAAGGAGATGTTTGTGAGAACATGAGAACATGAAGCATGGAGAACGAAACACTTTGGAGATATATCGATGTGATTTAAATGTGTATCTCGTGACTGAACACTTTCACTCCTGAGTATGCAAACCTGACTGCCTATTATTGAAATGCAGTGAGAGACATGGCCAAGCCTCCTCAAAACAGCATCAACTATTATTATTTTAGGGAATAAAACTAAAAATGATGCAGCTGTGGAAATACTACAGAACTCATAAGTGTGTTCTACTCATATGAGGGAATATTATATTTTGGTGATTCTCACTTATCAGCTATTATATGAAATTGGAGTTATAAGCATAATGTTGAGTAAAATAAATGCAATTAGTATATATTGGAAATGGTTTGGATCTGTGTCCTCATCCAAATCTCATGTTCAATTGTAATCCCCAATGTTGGAGGTGGTGCCTGGTGGGAGGTGATTAGATCATGGGGGTGGATTCTTCAGGAATGGATTAGCACCATCGCTTTGGTGTTGTTCTCATCATAGAGTTCTCATGAGATCTGGTTGTTTCAAAGTGCATAGCTCCTTCTCCCTCTCTCTCTCTTAGTCCTGCTTCTGCACTGTGAGTCACCTGCTGTCCCTTTGCTTCAGCCATGAGTAAAGTCTCCTCAAGGCCTCTCGGGAAGCAGGTGCCACCATGCTTTTTGCATAGCCTGCAGAACCATAAGTCAATTAAACCTTTTCTCAAAAATTACCCAGTCTGATATTTCTTTGTAACACTGTGCAAATGGACTAATATAGCATGTCTATCTAGTAAAGTAAATTTATATACAATTCAAATCCAAAGCCAACTTACATGTATAATTTTTTGAAACTACGTGCATAAATCCAGCAATCCTCACCAAGAGAACAGGGCCAATGGACAAATATTTCTCATTTCCATTGGGAGGCATTTGTGGAGAGGGCCCAATAAATATTGGTAATAGTCTATTCTTCAATTTTTTGTTTTAGGTATAGCAATGTTAGTGTTACTAGGTTTCACACATATTACATATGTCATACATCATTTCACATATGTGAATTCTTCAAAAATAGTTCATACTCATATGTATTTCATTACATACTCACACATTTGGTCTTCAGGGCTGTGAGTGGAGCTGACTCTACTTCAGAGACCCTGGGACTACACATAACCCAAGGTTAATCCAACCTAAACACCATATCCCATTTAATCAGTAACAAGCTCTAACAATAGGGGTGACCCAAGTTGATCCAAGAGAGTGCGTGAATCCAAAAATTTTGCCAAGATGCTTGAGGAAGAAAATCTTTTTCCACCAGGTTCACTTTTCCTAAAGCTCTTAGTGAACATCTGGTCCCCACCCCCAAGGGAAAAATCTGGCTATGATTGAAGCTGATACAACAAAAGATGAATACCAATTTGAAGACTCTTGTATATTTTATTAGATGAACAGCATCATTCCTAGAATTTCTCATATAAGAGTCAATAGTTTCTCTCATTTTTTTTTTTTTACTTTCTGTTCACTAGTTTGAGTTCAGTTTTTCATGCCTGCATAAAAAATATCCTTGACTTATATCTAATGTTATGATGGTGAATATTATGGCATACTCATTGCTCCATAGCAAGGCTGTGCTTAAGATGAAACATGATTAATATCAGTCACCTGAAGCAATAAGATACTGTAGCACTTTACCTGCTCAATATCACTTATTCCATAATTGATGAAATGTTTCAAACCAGTAAAAATAATTTTAAATATATGCTGCTATTGGCACATTTAATAATTCATACCACCACTAAAGTAAAAGACAATTTTTCCCTCTGAGACACCATTTCTTCTCACAAAGTTCCCCATGGTGAGGACAGCAAGTAATCCATACAGGTATTTATTTCAGGATCACTTAATTCAAATTTGATGGCAAGTGGAAGGTTAGCACACATATTAATAATAGTGCCAAAATGTTGGTGAGGTCCATTTTGACAACTGATAAAACAGTGATAAAATTCAGGTAAAATACAGATGCTGAGAGTAGGAACAGGTGTGGGCTGGTTCAAAAACCACAAACGTGATCAAATTGGAAAAGTTCATGTAAGCAAATGAAAGGGAATTTAATAATAAGATTGATAAGATTGAAGTTGAATTTAAACATCATATCTTAAACATTGTTTTTTAGAACAAAAAAATCAAAGAAGAAAATGTGAAAATGTTAACAATTTTCTCTGGTGACCATTTTTCTAACTCATTGATAGCCTGGTTCAGGTGGTACTTGTGGTCACTTAAGTTACTTACGTGAACCCCAAATATCTGAGACAGTAGGTCTCGGTTAATGAAGAAAGTTGACTTTGCCAAGATTGAGGATGCACACCATGTCACAACCTCAGGAAGTCCTGACAACATGTGCCAAAGGTAGTCAGAGCACATTTTGTTTTACACATTTTAGGGAAACATGAGACCTCAACCAATATATGTAAGATGTACATTGGTTCTGCCCAGAAAAGTGGGTGACTTTTCCCTTTAGCTTAGTGATTTGGGGGCCCCAAGATTTTTATTTTCCTTTCACATTTATCAGTAAACATTAATTCTTTTTAAGATATATTTTTCAGAGTGATGCAGAGAAAGAGAACCAATAAGGTGTGGACACTTTTCTTTATCCAATAAATATGACTTGCTTAATTGGATGCCAACATTAAGATTATGAAAAAGAAGATCAGGTTACAAAAGCTAGAAGAGGAAGAGCAGGTTGAAAATAGACTCCTATCATAGACAAAATCAATTCCCAAAAAATCAAAATGTGAAATGTAAAACTATAAAGCATCTAGAACTTTACGATGCAATATGATACCCACTCACCATGTATGACAATTCAAATGTAAATTAATCAACATTAAACAAAACTAACAAAAGAAAGTTATAGTCTCATTTGCATTAGCCACATTGAAGTTCTTATAGCCTTATGCAGTGAAGACTACTGTATTCATAACAAAGGTTAGGGCATTTTCATCATTTTAGAAAGTTGTATTGGACAGTGGTCATTTATAAAACAATATAGAATTTTTTAAAATTCAGAGATGGGGAATAGCTGTATTGCCCAGGCTGGGCCTGAATTCTTGGGCTCAAGTGATCCTCCCTTCTCAGCCTCCTAAGCAGCTGGGATTACAGGTGTGTGCTGCTAGTCACAGCTTTACAGAATACTTTTAGAAACCCAGGTTAAAGTGAGATATTTAAGTAAGACACAAAAGTGTAAAACATCAGAAAAGCATTGATAAATTTGGGGGTATCACATTTCAGACCTTGTCTTTGCCAAATGTAATCATAAAAAGAGGGAAACATAGCCATGTAGTGAGATAAGGCATTTGGTTCGCATACACCCAACAGACGGCTTATGAAGACCATCTTCAAAGCAAGAAGAAATAAGATGTACTGATAGAAAAAGTTCAAAATAGGAACTTCACAGAAAAAGTTCAAAATAGGAACTTTACAAAAGGTAACATTAAAATAACCAATGAAGTTATCGAAGGGCAGCCCAGTTCATAGCAAATGGGAGAAAACAAATTATAATATCAATGAGGAACAGCATCATACAACCCTAAAGAGAAACAGTTTGACAGCATCACATGCTGTCAGGGATACAGGAAAAGGGAACTTCCATGGTCTTCTATGGTACCTAACTTTGAAAAACAATTTGACATTTTCTCATATTCATATCACCCAGAATTTCCATGCCTGAGTATACATTAAACTAAAATGATTGTATTATACGTACCAAGAACTATACACAACATATTCGTGGCAGTTTTATTTTTCATAGCCTCAAAGTAAACAGTACCCAAAGGTCTACCCCAGTGGGTAGCAATGATTTTAATACTCAGGATAGTGGTATGTTGAGACAGAATGGGAGAATTAATGTTTGGGAGGGATTAAAATAAATAAAGCCAGTGGATGTTATTGGTACCTTCTTATTTCTTGAAGTTAATGAATGTTAAAAGGGACTTCTCTCAAGTATAAATCATTGTTATTTATATTTGTTTTGGGTACTTTTTTTGTGTTATATTTTGCAATAAAAATAATTTAAAAGTGAAAAGAACAACTAATACATAACATCAGATATAAATGTTTCCATATGAAACATCACCAGTTCATAACTGAGAAACACAAATATGATAGAATCTTTGGTGATGACATAATCATTAATTCTAGACCACAATGCACAGATTTGCAAAAAATAATATCTCAACAATCTCATTATATTCCTTACTCTGCTCTTCCTATCTGCAACAAACAGAAAAAAAAATCTAACCATATGCAACCTTTCTTTCCCCCATGTTCCCCTGTTTCTCCAAATATGAGTGATAAAATACCAAAGTTCTGAACTGAGGGTCGGAAGTTTTGAGTTCGGAACGATAACAAAACATTATTTGCCATATGATCTTAGGACATATTTCTGAAGACCAGTAGAGATCAGCTTACTCTTCATTAAAAATTAGATAATTGAGTAAAATACTTTTTAAGACACCAATTTTTTCATTTCTGAGATGAAGTCTTGCTCTGTCACCCAGGCTGCAGTGCAGTGGTACCATCTCAGCTCACTGTAACCTCTGCCTCCCGGGTTCAATCAATTCTCCTGCCTCAGCTTCCCGAGTAGTTGGACTGCAGGTACCCACCACCATGCCTGGTTAATTTTTGTATTTTTAGCAGAGACAGGTTTTCACCATGCTGGCCAGGCTGGTCTCAAACTTTGATCTCAGGTGATTTGCCTGCCTCAGCCTCCCAAAGTGCTGGGATTACAAGCATTAAAGTGTCATGGTTTCAACAAAATATCGCACCATAATTGTGTTCAAAGTAAAAAAAAAAGTCAATATTTTCTTGATATTTTATTCATAAGTGCACTTATATTTTTAAGCAATGGTCAGAAATCAGAAGCTTGATGTCTGATCATAAGATTTTAAAAGTAAATACTTCCTCCAAATTATCATTTCATATAAGATTGCAGTAATTCAAATCGTTAACTCAACATTCATGAAAAGGAAAAAAAAAAGTACTGTGCAGCTGAATCTCAGAGATGGGATGTGTTTGATGTGGGAAAACTAGATTTATGTTAACTGTGTAAAAATACCCATTGAAGAGTTTCTGTTAAAGCAGCTGTTATATTTGAGAGACGGAGTGTTTCTCCATCTTAAATGGACCTCTTCCTTTTATAAAGTAAGTGAAATGCAACCACCGGTGACACTTGATTGAAGGGTTTCAGAAGCTAATTAAAGAGGCATCTAAAAGTATTTCTTAAACATGTCAAATATGACCTTCTGGCATGGGGTTTTCCTAGGAGAATTACCCACTGACTGCCTCCTGAAATTACGAAAATGCATTGTCAATTCTCCACGGAGGGCCTGCTAATTAAAATGCTGATTCCACAAGAGATGGAAGCTTGGTATTTTCTACTTAGAGTACTGTTGAGTGAGCCAGCCACATTTGGCAGTACTAAATTGTTAAGTAAGAAAAACATTGTCCAGAAACCTATGAGGATGCATACAAGCCAAGTGGAGCTGCTTCATTAATTGAGACTTAATCTTCTTAGTCCTTTAATAAATTTGAAACAAGATCTGGGGCACAAATCAAATGAAGGGTGGAGATAAATAAAAAGGGAGGTGGGGTGGCTAGAGCCTTCCCAGAAGGCAATGCAAAATGGTGCTGATATTCACTTTAGTCATGGGTCTTGCTGGATAACTCAGGTTTTTCTTAGAATTGGAAAGAATCTGAAAATTTAGCTCTTCAATATGTTAGCTTTTCACAGAATACAGGAAAAAAGCAAAAACATCAAATAAATAAAACCCAAGTTCCAAGAAATAATTGATTCAATTCAGGAAACAGTAAAGGCGTGCTTTAAGATGGCAGATTGTCTAAAGAAAAAAATCAGTTCAGATTGGAAAAAGAGGATAATTACTATTGAGAAATAAATAATTGATAATTGAGAAGAATTTCCAATAGCACTCAATAATAATTATTTTGTGAAAATCCCATGTGTTTCGGAGCTAAATTTTCAGATTCTTTCCATTTTTCAACACAACCTCTAATACGTGCATAATAAAATTGCAGTGATTCAGTTTCTAATCCACGATAGATAATTGGTAAACATTGCTGCTAACAGCATTAATTTGGCACTCAGGGCACTATGTTGGTTACCGCCCCACTCTAGACTTTTTCAACTCTGATATTGTTGACACACTTCCAAACACTATAATCACATAGTCATCATCACTTTGAGGCTTTTTGTTTAGACATGATAGATCCAGTGTCTACTCTTTTATATGGTCACAGAACAAAGTATTTCCATGTTCTATTAAACCCGTTATCCTTCCTCTGCACAGCGTGCAGGTTATTGTATGCGTCTCACTACTTACTAGCATAAAACTAGTGTAAACATTGTTTCTTTCAAAACTGAAGAAACAGGAAAGGAAAGCTTTAGGAGAAAAGATCATATACAAAAGAAAAATCAGTTCAGATTGAAAAAGGAGAATAATATAGCTAAGAATTTGGAATTGCCAGCAACTATAATAGCACATGATGCATACAAAACTTCAGGAAAGAAAACATTCTGGATAAGAAATTAGAAAACAGTTGCTCTGACCAGACCTCTCTAAGGTCAGAGTCATTCCAGATTTAAAATCACGATGTGTACCCAGCTTGAACAAATTACAATAAAATGGCACTGAAAGTAGAATTGCCTTAAAATGGTTGCAGAATGCTTACTTTAAGCATAAACATTTCTAAATTAGATCAAAAAGTCAGTAAGCTACAAGAAAAGTTATTCATTCTCAAAAATGGATAACATATTGGTTTGTACAAATGAATCAATCACTCTCTTGGTTTGTCCAGCAAGTGTATTGACCAACATGACATGCAGGGATTCTACATGTCAAATGCAACAGTATATTCTAAACATGCCTTGTTTAAGGATTAGTTATTGATGCATTGCCAGTGCAAGTTGTTTTATTATGTTAAGGGAAAACTACCTATTTAATACATTTGACCAAGTCCTGACAGATGTCCTTTATAAGTCAGACCTGTTGAGTGAAGTAGGAATATTGGGTTAGTGCAAAGGGCAGACATACTTTTCTTACTGCTAGAGTGGATTCAAATTCTCTTTGACTTCAGTGCTGATTATCGGATTTCAAAATTTTGAATGTCTCTGGACAACTGTTTAGGCAATTATTGTGGTGGTAACACTCTTGTGTTTCGTTCAGCTTTATTTGTAGTATTTAGAAGACTAAACCACCACACATAGCTCATTTAGGGTTGCATCAGGGAATGGTACATTTTCCTTTTAATGCAATGGAAGGAATGGTGATAGAAGTAGGGCCTGGAGACATACCCAAGTAACAGATGTCTTTAAAAGATTATGGATTTCTTCTAAGTCAAGTTCTCATGCACTTTGATCCTCATGTGTATTGAACTTCAAACGAGTCCACTCTACCACTTTGTCTAACCATCATTATAATGATAATAGCACACTGAACACTTGTGATATATCAGGGAGTGTTATATAACCCACCTAGTTCTTACAAATATCATGAGTAGGTAATTATTGTTTTTCTTTTTTTTTTCTTTTATGCAGAATTATGTCAACAAAGCAATGCAACAGATGTACCTGGGTCAAAATCCTACCTTCTTCCCTCTACAGACTCTTTCCTGCTTTGAAATCAGGGAATGAGTTTAAACTTACCTTCATGCCTTGTTCCAGCCAAGATTTCTACTCTCTCCTCCAGGGCCATAATTATGTGAAAATAAACAAACAAAAATAAAAATAAATAGTTAAAACAATGTACTAAGAGTGAATTTTGAAAAATAACATAAATGTATTATCTGCTGTGAATTCTACCTTCATAAATCCCTGGACCCTGAGGCCATTTACGTCCATCTTTATGCACACACTTCTGAAAACGTGATTGCATCATTCATATTTCCAATATATTTTCTCCCTTTTCCTTCACCTTCCATGTCTTACTTTCTTACTTTGGTATTAGACATGTTTTATTTTTTGGTTCCCATCCCTACAGAATGGTCTATTCCACAGCATTTAATGTTCTTTTTCTTTTTTTCTGAGACAGAGTCTTGTTCTTGCTCTGTTGCCCACACTGGAGTTCAGTGGCATGATCTCAATTCACCCTAACCTCCACCTCCTGGCTTCAAGGGATTCTCCTGTCTCAGCCTCCTGAGTAGCTAGGAATACAGTTGCCAGCCACCACACCCAGTTCATTTTAGTAGAGACAGAGTTTCACCATTTTGCCCAGGGTGGTCTTGAACACCTGGCCTTAAGTGATCCACCCACGTTGGCCTCCCAAAGTGCTGGCATTACATGTGTGAGCCAGCGTGTCTGGCCGCATTTAATGTTCTGACTTCTCTTTATGCAGTTGTCCTGTTTCTTGGCCTTTTAGTATTATAAATTTCTTTTAAATATTATTTTTAACTGACAAATGAGAAAAATATATTTAGTGATGGAGTACAACACAGTGCTTTGATACATCGTGAAATGATTAAATCAAGCTAATTAGCATAGCCATCACCTCACAGTTATAAACTCTGTTTCCTTTAACAAATACCTTTGGTAACTCTGTATCCTTTAATCAGTATCCTTGATAACTTTGTTTCTTTTAACAGTACTTTTGATAACTTTGTTTCTTTTAACCAATATCCTCAACAACTTTGTGTCCTTTGACCAATATCCTTGATAACTTTGTTTTGTTTAACCAATATCTCCCCATCATCTGCTCCCCTGCTCCAGCCCACCAGTAACTACCATTCTATTCTCTGCTCCTATTAGTTAGATTTTTTTTTTGATTCCACAAACAGGTGAGATCACAGGGCATTTGTCTTTCTGTGGCTTATTTCACTAAGCATAATGTCGTAATGTTTTCTAGTTCGTCCATGATTCTTGGTCTCTTAAACACCCACTGCTCAATAGCGAATGGGAGCCTATTGATTGGAGATATGGCCAATGAAGAAAGTTTCCAAGCTATTCTACATTCTAGAACTGTAGCTGTTTGGCAATTCATATGAAAATCAACTCTGTATTCCTTTCTCATACAATAAAAAGCTGAAAGGCCAGGGGAAGGTAAAGCATGGTAAAACATGGCTATGCTGCTAAGGGCTTAAATAGCTCTCATTCTACATTTTTCCAGGCAAAATTCTCATCTCCTATCTCTGTTATGTTCTTTCCACTTTTTACCCTTTTACAGGAAGATTCTGTAACTATTTCAAGGAAATTCTACTTTCAGTGCCATTTTACTGCAATTTGCTCAAGATGGGTACATATGATGATTTAAAATCTGAAACTACTCTGACCCTAGCCAGGTCCGGTGAGAGCAACTATTTCAAAAGGACATTCCAGTTTTGTTTTTTGCAATGACACATTTGGAGCAATTCGTAAATCACAGGTTGCTTTAAGGCCACCTCTTCAGATAATAGCCTTCTTGAAATTGCATGAAAAAATATAGTATATTCGTCTCTTGGGTCAAGTTCTCGCCATGTGTTTGAAAATTATTTTGTGTTCCTTCTTATTCTAGCCAGTGAGGTTTTAAAGGAGGAGTATACTGGAAGTTTGAGTAGCCCAAATTACATTATCATCTTTTTTTTTTTTTTTTTTTTTTGTAGGATGGGAAACCTTATAATCATCAATTACAAAGTGTTTATGCTATTTAAATTTCCAAAATAGTAAAACTTGATAGAAATGATGGAAAACAGAAGCATTTGGCATTTTCTCATTTTAACAGTGCATGTAGAGGAGAAATTTTAAAAAATTAAATAAAAATCTCATTATTGTCAAGGATCTATTTTTTTTTTCTAAATAATCCTCTTTGGTGAAGAAGTTATCTCCCTACTTGCTTTCCCATGCTAAGGGAAAATAAAATGGGTGACAGGAAATCACAAGTGAACATTCACCTTTACCTACCAACATGATTAGATTTGAAATACAGAAAATGTTTTCATTTGGTACCAGAATTCCAATTAGATTTTCACAGTAACCAGGAAACTCATTATCAGTTTTGTTAGAATCTTAGCAGTAGAGAAAGAGTCATTATCCCAAACAGAATTTCCTGGCAACTTACATGAACTGTGCTACTATTTTATTCAGAAAGAAAAATGCAATTAGAAAAGAACTTTAGATGAAACAAAACATTTTTGTTAGAGTTCCATAATTAAATGTATTTCTTGAAAATAAAGTGTGTATGAGAAGCATGCAAAACGTTACTTATCTTCATCTGTGAAATGGGTTAGGCTTCCAGGCTTGAAGAGTTATAAACAGATTTTTCACCTACGTATGTCTAGGAAGATTTGTGAAAAGAATTAGATCAAGGGACAATTCTTCTATGTTCAGAACTGTCCTGCATCTTGTTATAGGTGTTGAACTCTTGAGAAGACCCCGTCATCCTTGCGACAACCACAATTGACTCCATAGATTTCCAAAGTGTTAAATGGTTGTACACATTTGTTTCTTTAGAATGAGGCATCGTGATCTTAAGGCATCCCCCAAATCTAAACAGATGCTGTTTATATGTTTCTGCTCTGTCCAGTGACAATCTGGGTGTCTCAAAAAATAGTTGTTGGAAGAAGTTTGAAGAGGAGAAATGCATGTGTTGAAAGATTGCATGTGATAGTTGATGCTTTAGTGTAAGAACATTCGATCCTATAATTCCTCTAATAAAAGCTACAAATGAAAAAATAAATGTAAATTTTCTTGAAGACATGATGCCTTCCAAGTCCTTCATGAACACAACACAGAAAATATAATTTGATACTGCTTTACCTGAAACATAAATTTTAGGACCTGTTGATGACAGAATTTCTTCTTCTCCTTGAGAGAATAGTTAAAAAATATTGACCCCAGTTCAGCAAGAATACTAACTTTTTTGAGAACTAAAAGAGCTAATTCAAGGCTAATTCAGAAATAAGGAGCCCACATGACTACTCTTTTTAAGAGTTGGATTAATATTAACAGTAAAAATTTTTAGTAAATATCACATGCAGTCAACAAAAGGTATTTGTTTATGCTGCAAAAATGTCAGTTTAAAGAGCTGACTTTTTTTTCTCGCTGATTATGAAGATCTAGTAGAATTTTTAAGAATATTATACGGAAACATGCAGTTGCATTTTAACAACTAGTCCTTAGTCTGTCATGACCGGAATTCACTTAGCTCCAAACCTTCATGCATATTTTGGATTATATGTATGAAACAGTAACCACCAGCTTACAAAAATTATTAGAAGGATAAAAGGTTAGTAATGCATAATGCCATTTTGCTAACTTCTTCCCTCATTGCAGTTAATCCTACTCTCCCATCAATACATAAATAAAATTATATTTCCAAGAACATAATTTTATGCCTTATTTGTGATTCTCATCATAAATTTCAAAAACAAGTTCAGTTAAAATTAACACTTTAAAAATGGCCACTGTAGTACTTTTAGCTGAAATCATAGGATAGTACGTTTGGCTGGATTTTACTTTAGTAGAATTGACAGCATAATTATTTGATACAGAAATTCTCTTAATGGAATTTCTCTTAAGCCAATTAAAGAGGAAAGAATTTAGTTACAATAACACTACTCATTACTCACCCATTAATTGAATGTGTTATGAACCCCAAAGACTTTCTTAAACAGCTTTTGTGAACCATAATGATGTGATAATCTATAAATCCAATGGAAAATTATTCTACAACTTGCATCTATGAAGAATATAGGAGTCATTCTTTGGTACAGAATCTTCAGTCACTGTTTTGGGGTTCTAATCACAAACAAGATCTCTGTATGTATACCATACACCCATACTCATTCACACACACACACACACACACACACACACACACACACACAGTGAGATAGAGAGAGACGGAGATATAGAGAACATCTTTATATTTCCTTAAAATATTAACAGATGTGTTCAGATAATTCACTCTTTTGGAGGCACACAAAGTTTTACTCAATTTTTTTTTTTTACATTGCCTCTGATCACAATTTCCTTTTGCAGGTGATACTATTTCTTATCACCAATGTCAAAATTCCTCTCTCTACCATGTTGCAGTTTAGTTGTCTAGAAATCTGTGATTCTTGTTGCAAAGAGTGCCCCTCATTTTGACTTAAAAGCAAGCTTGTTGTTTGCAATTTCCATAGGACGTTACTTATTGGATAATTAATTGTATACAAGTACTGCTATTAAGATTTTGATACTATGTAGCCATAAAAAAATAAGATGATGTCTTTTGCAGGAGCATGGATGGAGATGGAGGCCATTATCCTTAACAAACTAACCCAGGAACAGAAAACCAAATACCCTCAGTTCTTGCTTGTAAGTGGGAGCTAAATGAGAACACATGGACATATAGAGAGAAACAAAAGACACTGGGGCCTACTTGAGGGTGGAAGGTGGATGGAAGATAGGTCGAAGGAGACAATCGGAAAAAACAACTATTAGGTACAAGGCTTAGAACCTGGGTGATGAAATAATCTGTACAAAAATCCTCTGAAACATGAGTTTACTTACATGAGAAACATGCACATGTACCCCTGGACATAAATAAAAGTTTAAAAATACAAAAACATTGATAGATTGCAGCAACACTTTATAAACTATCTTTAAATACAAATTATTGAAAGATAGATAGATAGATCACTAATATGGCACAACATTTAGACCACTTGGACCTTAAAAACAAAAAAACTCTCAATTAACTGAGTATTGATGGAACATATCATAAAATAATAAAAGCTATTTATGACAAACCTACAACCAATATCACACTGAATGGGCAAAAGCTGGAAGCATTCCCTTTGAAATCTAGCACTAGACAAGGATGCCTTCTCTCACCACTGCTATTCAATATAGTATTGGAAGTTCTAGCCAGAGCAATCAGGCAAGAAAAAGAAATAAAGCATATTCAATTAGAAAAAGAGGAAATAAAATTGTCTCTATTTGCAGATGACATGATTGTATTTTTAGAAGACCCCATCATCTCAGCCCAAAATCTCCTTAAACTGATAAGCAACTTCAGCAAAGTCTCAGAATACAAAATCAATGTGCAAAAATCACAAGCATGCCTATACACCAATAACAGACTTAAAGAGAGCCACATCAAAAACAAACTGCCATTCACAATTGCTACAAAGAGAATAAAACACCTAGGAATACAACTAACAAAGGACGTAAAAGAGCTCTTCAAGGAGAACTACAAACCACTGCTCAATGAAATAAGAGAGGACCCAAACAGATGGAGAAATGTTCCATGCTCCTGGTTAAGAAGAATCAATATTGTGAAAATAGCCATACTGCTCAAAGTAATTTATAGATTCAATGCTATCCCCATCAAGCTACCAATGACCTTCTTCACAGAACTGAAAAAAAACAATTTAAACTTCATATGGAACCACAAGAGAGTCCACATAGCCAAGACAATCCTAAGCAAAAAGAACAAAGCCGGAAGCATCATGCTGCCCAACTTCAAACTATACTACAAGGCAACAGTAATCAAAACAGCATTGGACCACTACCAAAACAGAGACATAGACCAATGGAACAGAACAGAGGCCGCAGAAGCAACACCACACATCTACAACCATCTGATCTTGGACAAACCTGACAAAAACAAGCAATAGGGAAAGGATTCCCTGTTTAATAAATGGTGTTGGGAAAACTGGCTAGCAATGCACAGAAAGCAGAAACTGAACCCCTTCCTGTCACATTACACTAAAATTAACTCCAGATGGATTAAAGATTTAAACATAAAACATAACACCATAAAAACTCTAGAAGAAAACATAGGCAAAATCATCTAAGACAGGCATAGGCAAGGACTTCATGACTAAAAACCAAAAGCAATGACAACAAAAGCCAAGATAGACAAATGGGATCTAATTAAACTCCAGAGCTTCTGTACAGCAAAAGAAACAATCATTAGAGTGAACCAACAGCTAACAGAATGGGAAAAAAATTTTGCAATCTACCCATCTGACAAAGGACTTATATCCAAAATTTACAAAGAACTAAAACAGATATACAAGAAATAAACAAAAAAACCAATTCAAAAGTGGGCAAAAGATATGAACAGACACTTTTTAAAAGAAGACATATATGAGGCCAAAAAACATATGAAAAAATGTTCATCATTACTGGTCATTAGAGAAATGCAAATCAACACCACATTGATGTATCATCTCATGCCAGTTAGAATGGTGATGGTTAAAAAATCTGGAGAAAACACATGCTGGAGAGGATGTGGAGAAACAGGAAAACTCCTACACAGTTGGTGGGAGTGTAAATTAGTTCAACCACTGTGGAATACAGTGTGGCGATTTCTCAAGGATCTAGAAATAGAAATTCCATTTGACCCAGCAATCCCATTACTGGGTATATACCCAAAGAACTATACATCATACTGTTATAAAGACATATGCACACGTATGTTCATTGCAGCCCTGTGTACAATTACAAAGATGTAGAACCAACCAAATGCCCATCAATGATAGACTGGACAAAGAAAATGTGGCACATATTTACCATGGAATACTACACAGCCATAAAAAACAATGAGTTCATGCCCTTTGCAGGGATTTGGATGAATCTGGAAACCATCGTTCTCAGCAAACTGACACAAGAACGGAAAACCAAACATCACATGTTTTCACTCATAGGCAGGTGTTGAACAATGAGAACATGTGGACTCAGGGAGAGGAACATCACACACTGGGGGCAGTAGGGGGTGGCTAGAGGAGGGACAGCAGGGGGTGGGGAGGGTGGGAAGGGATAACATGGGGAGAAATGCCAGATATAGATGAAAGGGGAATAGAGGCAGCAAACCACCTGGTTATGTATGCACCTATGCAACAACCCTGCATGACCTGCACATGTACCCCAGAACCTAAAGTAAAATTTAAAAAAACACATATTTGTTATGTTTTCTTGCTAAGAGCTATCCCAGTGTAAAATGATGAGGACTACATTTTTAGAATTAATCTCAATATTATGAACATAATTTTCTAATGAGTAAAATGATTTTAGTTTACCCCACCTATATTATATTCTATGAATATAATCACTAAAGTTATCATAGTATAATAACACAAAAATACAACCTATATAATAGAAGTTACAATCTTGATTTGCAACATAACTTTTAAGATGGTCTACTGTTGTCAAAGTTAATAAAAAAAAATTCCAAGGCCGAGGTGGGTAGGTCACTAAAATAAAATACAAAAATTAGCTGTGCATGATGGCAGGTGCCTGTAACCCCAGCTACTCAGGAGGCTGAGGTGAGATAATCACTTGAACCCAAGGAGCCAAGATCATACCATTGCACTCCAGCCTGGGCAACAAGAGCAAAACTCCATCTCAAAAAAAGAAAAATTCCAGAGGTTTGATAAATTGAATTTCTGAACTTACAGCCCTATATAGCAAACACTAAATTCACGTACATAACATTTAAATTTTACATGCTTAGTTAATGAAAATATCAGAATATAGTTGTCAATAATCTAAATTTTAGGTCTGATCCTGACGTTTGTTATGGATGTTTGTTGCAAGTTATTTACCCTTTCTGGATTTCAATTTTGTACCTAAAAAAAATGAATAAATTTAATGAAATTTATTTTCCATATTTAAGAGTATATAATTAACATGAATATTTGTGTCATCTATATAAAATAATACCTATTTTCAATTTTCCTAATTTCACTTGGTGGTCTGCTATAGAAACCACTCATTCCATTTTTAATGTCCTTTTCATTTTGTAAGATGCATAATATACAACATCTAGCATAATTCAGGAGATGATAACCTATATCGACTGGCTTAAATCTGTTTTATAACATTTGGTTGTTTTGTGATGCACCCCATAAGAAAGACATTTAATTCATGAAGCATAGATTATATGGTAGGTTAATTGCATGGATTCTTTTGCAAAGCAAATTTAATTGCATAATTTTATAGTGATATTGACAATGTCATTTAGACATCTCTTCAGTGGGAGTCATTTTGTTTAAAGAGGCTTCCCAAACAGAAAAAAACAATAATAATAAAATAACAAAATCTAAACCAAAATGCTCTCATTAAAAAAAGAGAAAAAATCTTTATATTCAGTCATTTGATGTTACAGGGTAGAGTTGACATCTTCAATTTTTCTCACTGCCAATTAATCTTTGGCTGTTTCATTTCAATCTCTGAACTCATCTGTATGAGTTCAGAGATTACATATCATCTATTTCTTAAATCTTTTTGGGACTTGTAGCTTCTTTGAATCATAATCTTGGAAAGCAAAGCACATTTAAAGTTAGAACACAGAACACACTAGCCACAAATCTTCACCACTAACAGAATAGTAAGTTTCACATTTTAGAATTTTACCTCTAATGACAAATGTGGGTATTTCTCTGTTATTAGTAGAGTACTCAAGTCAGAAGCTGATTCCTTAGAAGAGGAAGAAAAAATCATAGTTAGAACTCTATATTCCCCACAAGTCTTTTCTAATGTTCCTGAGAAAGGAGATTTCATTTTATTTCCCTCTGGTGGGGGGGAGGGGGAGTAATTTTAAAAATTTATCCTAGTTTGTCGCAAATGAGCTTAGGAAAATTCTTATCATTCTATCATGCAAGTACCATAAAATTACAGATGCTGGTTCAGTGTGGATAGGAAATGTTGATATGCTACCCAGAAAACTGGCTCACAAGCAATCCATGGACCTTTCATGTAATGGAGTATTCAATCCTCTTTACAAAAGACATGATTCAAGATTAACACCCCTTTAGGAATTATAAGCTTCATAGGATATGAGGGATGGTGAATACCTTAAAATGATTAGAGTTAACTTTCTGGTTGAATGGATAGAGAAATTGATTGCTGAAGAGTTTACGTTCCTTTACCCAACAATGCACATCAGGTATGAGCTTTGACTGTAACATAAGGACTGTTGTCTGATCTTGAATTCAAAGCTCTTCCAGGAATATTTTATCTGAGCTTTGTATAATTTTATTCAGATTCTAGTGTTCCAACAGACAATTGAGTTAAACCAGTGTTTCACAGAGCTCTGTGAATATGAGTGACTGATGCTCACAAGCGGCTTTGGGAATGAATTGAAAAGACTTGAACCCAGAATTTCACTGCAAGAGGCAATGTGATAAGTTCAGAATGGAGCAGCAGACCACTGGGTGGAAATCCACACAGTGGGGATAGGTTAATTTGGAAAAACAGCAAGACAGACACAGCCCATAAATGATCTCCATTAAGTGAAGGCTGGTGAGCAAGCAGGACTTTGAAACAAGAACAGTGTTCTTGATAGAGAAGGAGGAGTCTTATTTGCAGAGATGATTTAATCTGTGGACAGAGGTGGGAAAATGGGCTTCCATTAGGTAACCATGAATAACCTGGTTTTGCCTTATGCATACAAAGAGTAATGAGGAAACATGATGGAGATTAAAGCTAGGTGAGAAAGATTATTAGGAAATGTTACCTAGTCTGTTAACTCTATTCTACAGTTAGCTCAGAAATAGTGTGTATCAGTCTGTTCTCACATTGTTAATAAAGACATACCCAAAACTGGACAATTATAAACAAAAGAGGTTTAATGGACTCACAGTTCCACATAGATGTGGAGGCCTCACAATCATGGCAGAAGGCAAGGAGGAGCAAGTCACATCTTATGTGGTGGCAGGGAAGAGAGAATTTGTGCAGAGGAACTCCTCTTTATAAAACCATCAAATCTTGTGAGAATTATTAACTATAAGAACAGCACAGGAAAGACCCACCCCCATGATTCAATTACCTCCCCTCCACCCCATCCTTCCCACCACACGTGGGAATTGTTGGAGCTATAATTCAAGATGAGATTTGGGTAGGGGCACAGCCAAACCATATAATGACTATGTCAATGACTGGCTAAGGCTCTTGAATCATTCCTCGGGATGAGCTTGAATACAGAATTTAGGATGAATAGAAGAAAAGAAAGTGCAATCAGAGTGAGTTTATTTGAAACACTGAGGAACTCTCTCTCTTCTAGATATCTAAGCCATTATCATATGTTTATATGGCTCTAGAAGCTGGTTAACTATCTTAATACTGAAAACAAGAAGTCGGGAAGGGAGTTAGAAATAAAAGCAATAGAAACAAAAAAAATAACCATTGGCTTTTTTAATAAAGCACAATGTCAACAAACCTGCTTGTTCAAAGAAATATTAAGCATTACGATTGTTAAAATGAGAATTTTGTCCTGTAAGAGCATCTAAACAAGAATCTTTTTCTTCAATGTAATAGAAATATAATTAGAGTTGTGTTCAAAATTTATTTCCACAAAATGAATATTACTAAGATCCAGGGTAAATGTTTTACATTTAATTTAAATAAGAAAGATTAATTGAAGGCTGGGTGTGGTGGCTCACACCTGTAATTTCAGCACTTTGGGAGGCCGAGGTGGGTGGATCACTTGAGGTCAGGAGTTTGCGACTGGCCTGGCCAATGTGGTAAAACTCTATCTCTACTAAAAACACAAAAAAAGAGAAAAGAAAAGAAAAACTAGCCAGATGTGGTGGCAGACACCTGTAATCGCAGCTACTCAGGAGGCTGAGGCAGGAGAATCACTTGAACCCAGGAGGCAGAGGTTGCAGTGAGCCAAGACTGTGCCACTGCACTCCAGCCTGGGTGACAGAGTGAGAATCTAACAAAAAAAAGAAACATTAATTGAACATGATGGCTAGTTTGTGGTAAATCATCCTCATGGTTTTGTGTAAGGCTAGATATCAGAACAAATTATTTAGGGAATTTATATAATAAAACTTTTTAAGTATGTGATACTAAATAGCTTGCACATCCTCTAGTTTATTATTCATGATGTATTCTTCTCATAGATAACCAAATTCTTGAAATGCATACATGCATTATGTATGCATATGCAGATATGTATGTGTGCACGTATCCACATCCACACATACATATAGATATGTACATATATGTATATATGTGTACAGGTATACATATGCACATGTACATGCATGTATAATTGTACATATCTATGTGTGTAAACACGTGAAAAAGAATGTTCACGTACTCTTGTTTACTTTATAAATTTTTTACTCTTAAAAGAACATTATACTCTATGTTCTCTTAGGAACTTTTCTATGGATTAACATGGTTATTCATGTGCATTTATGTTTGCAAGTAGTCATGTAGTAACGATAATTTATTTTCAGTGTTCTATAATATTCCATTGTCTAAGTAAAACATAGACTATGTACTCATTATTTCAGATCCATTGAGGTTCCTCTTGCTTTTCTGTGCCATTCTCTAATTTACTAGAATCATGTTTTTGCTACCTTTCTGGTACATATGACCAGAGATTTCTCATGAGTATATAACAAGGTCATAGTTTTGACAGCTGAATTCTTTGGGAATGCAGAAGGCAATGGAACATTGCTTTTAAAGTTCTGAAGAAAATTTATGTTTTCTATAACCTGCAATAATATCCATGGAAGAGTGAATGAGAAACAGAGGTGCTCTTATATAAATACTGATGGAATTTGTCACTAGCATACATCCATAAAAAGGGAAATAATAAAGAGAACTTTTGATAGTAATTCTACATGGATATAGAAAAGCAGTAAGATACACAGGAAAAGCAAAAGGCTAATAGATGCATATACATTAACTATTAATTACAAAATAGTAATTCACTGTCTTTAGACTTCAAATTTTATTGAAACTAAAAATGAAAGGAAGAGTCATACCAAAAGAGAAAAAGTAAGTAAATAAGTTTGGAGAGTGTGGGATTTTAGCTGCATTGGAAAAATTGTAAATACGATATTTTATATTAGAGATTTACACATCGAGGATGTGTCCTGCAATCTTTAGATCATTACAAATCTATAAAAATTTAAAAGAAAGCATAAATATAATAATAAAAAGGTGTCTATATAAAAGATGTCCTGGCTGGGCGTGGTGGCTCACGCCTGTAATCCCAACACTTGGGGAGGCTGAGGCAGGCTGATCACGAGGTCAGGAGATTGAGACCATCCTGGCTAACAAGGTGAAACCCCGTCTCTACTAAAAATATAAAAATTTAGCCAGGTATGGTGGCACACACCTGTAGTTTCAGCTATTCAGGAGGCTGAGACAGGAGAATCGCTTGGACACAAGAGGCGAAGGTTGCAGTGAGCCTCCAGTCTGTGTGAGAGAGTGAAACTCCATTTCAAAAAATAAAAGATAACTAAAAAGGGGGAAGCAAAACAATGTAAATTAGATAAAACAAATATAAAAGAAATTATATGATTGTACAGACAGAAAACAGAACAAAATCTCATCAGCAATTACACCAAATATAAAGGGACTAAGAACTTCAAGCAAAGTATTTAGTTTGTCAATCTGAATTTAAAAATAATGGAAACAAAAAGTAAAACATAGTACAGATTGAATCAGTGTGTCTTAAAAATAAAGACAGTTTGAAAGTAAAAGTGTAGGAAAACATATCCTTAAATCCATAGTCACAGGGAATCAAATTATATAGTTCTGAAATATACACATAATAAATATTAAAAAAATTTAAATGTCACAAATGTACAATTCAATGAGAGAAGGTGCATAAACTGTTCAGAGTTGTTTAGCCACTAAAGAAGCAAATAGCAGCTCTTTTCCTCCTCTGCTGTCTAAGGATAGGCCGCCATCATGAACGACACAGTAACTATCCGCACTAGAAAGTTCATGACCAACCGACTACTTCAGAGGAAACAAATGGTCATTGATGTCCTTCACCCCGGGAAGGCAACGGTGCCTAAGACAGAAATTCCGGAAAAACTAGCCAAAATGTACAAGACCACACTGGATGTCATCTTTGTATTTGGATTCAGAACTCATTTTGGTGGTGGCAAGACAAATGGCTTTGGCATGATTTATGATTCCCTGGATTATGCAAAGAAAAATGAACCCAAACATAGACTTGCAAGACATGGCCTGTATGAGAAGAAAAAGACCTCAAGAAAGCAATGAAAGGAACGCAAGAACAGAATGAAGAAAGTCAGGGGGACTGCAAAGGCCAATGTTAGTGCAGGCAAAAAGTGAGCTGGAGATTGGATCACAGCTGAAGGAGTAAAAGGTGCTGCAATGATGTTATCTATGGCCGTTGTGGATTTTTCACAAGAAGCTTATTCATAAACTAAAAATTTTGAAAAAAAAAAAAGAAGCAAATAGCAAATGACCAATATGTTCATAGTAGTAATTCAGCTTTTTATCACTGTATACCTTCTAAGGTGAGACAAAGTTACTGCAATGGGCTGAATGGAGACTGAAAGAAGCTAGATCTTCAGGTCAGGGAAGTAAAAGAAATGAAAGTTCTTAGATGAAAACAGAAAACGAGAACAGATAAACACTTCTCAGGAGGTTAAACATGGGCAGTTCTGGCAAAGATTTGTAAGACATATGGTCATATGACCAGACATTTTTCACAACTGAATATTCTCTCTCTCTTTTTCTCTCTCCCTGTCTGTTTCTCTTTCCCTCTCTTCCTCTTTTTTTCTCTCTTCTCTCTCCCATTCAGAAACAAAAGACATAGAGGCAACATTATAAACCCACATATTAAGATGTATATGAGTAAGAAACAGATATTTGAACCAATATGTAACTTCTATGAAAAATATATACATGTATCTGTGTATATATATATACACACATACATATATACATACAAATTTATGAATAAAAACAGATATTCAGGCCAGTCACGGTGTCTCATGCCTGTAATCCCAGCACTTTGGGAGGCTGAGGTGGGTGGATCACTAGCTCAGGAGATCAAGACAATCCCAGCCATGGTGAAACCCCGTCTCTACTAAAATACAAAAACTTAGCCAGGTGTGGTGGCATGTGCATGTAGTCCCAGCTGCTCAGGAGGCTGAGGCAGGGGAACTGCTTGAACCCGGGAGACAGAGGTTGCAGTGAGCAGAGATCGCGCCACAGCACTCCAGCCTGATGACAGAGCAAGACTCCATCTCAAAACAAACAAACAAACAAAAAACAGATATTCAAACAGATATATATGTCCACTATGAAAAATATAATTGTATATATACACTTGTCTGTGCGTGTGTATTTCCTTGCCCATTCTAATTCTGAATATCTCCATATAAGCTTCATTTAAATGTTAAAGAGCACAAAACTCTAATGTAATAGTTGTTTAAAATAATGATGAGAAGGTATGCAAATCAATAAAGTCGTGTCTGATAGTTTGATGAGAATGCCCGCTTTTCTCCAGATGATTGAAATGAATAGGGAAAGGAACTCTCAATTCCTAAGCAACTTTCCTCTCTTGCACTTAGCTTTAGGGATGTACTGCTGCTGTGTAAAATGCATCTTTATTTTTGTTAAGGCTTGGAAGACTCTTAGGAGTCTCCTTTACCTGTTCTTCACTGTCCACCACCTTTGCAGGGAGCTACAGTCCATCGAGAGAAGACCTGTTGTTTCCTCAAAGTATCTCTCAGCTATGTAGGCTTGCTTGGCCTTAGAAGAACATTCGGTGTTTCCTCCTGCCCTTCCTCCATCCTTCAGACCACAACACATATGCACTCGGTGATGATGGTCCAAGGGAGAAAAAAATTGGGAGGTGGATGTCAATTTTCTCTGTGGCTGTGGATGCTGGAGATGACAGTTCTCCACACCTATCTATGTGCAGTCATTCAAAATGTGTTGCATTAAGCTAGGTTTGCATTAACCATAGCTGTGTCTGACTTCCTCACCCCTTGTGGTTTTACGACCAGAGTCCCCTCTTTCCTAAGAAAGGTTTATGTACAAACAGTTTGCTTCAGATTTTGTTTTTCTTTTTTGAAATCTTTTCTCTCAACTTGCAAGAACAAATGGCTTACCCAATTTTCTATCTGAACAGGAATCATCACTTCTTCAGGAGACTTTAAATAAAAATATGTAACAAAATTTCTTTATATGAGATAATTGTATAAATGTGTATGTATGTGTGTATCTGTTTCTACATATGTGTGTGTGTTTTTCACTATATTTAAAGGTATTAGTAGTGCTAAATATTTGGATAAAATCAATTTTGAATTTTGACTCAGTGATCTTGAGCTACTTACCAAATTTCTCTAAACATAATTAATTTCAATCTGCTCAATATATAGTCATTTTCAGAGATCTGCTGAGAGCTTAATATTCCATTTACTGGCATTTGGAGAGGATCTAGCTGATAGTAAGTCATCACATTAATTTAGCTATAATTATAACCTATGCTTATTATGGTAATCAATCACAGTAACTTTATTCATTTGAGATCATCCTCCTATATGTAAATGCAAAATGCCAGGAGGTATCCTAGATATAATCCCAACAGAACAAAATTACTCAAATGTGTAAAACAACTCTTAAAAATAATGTATTTTCAAGAGCAGACAGTTTCAGGAGGTCTTTATTGTAGACTCTGTATACTAAGTAGAATGCAGTGTTACAAAAGGCACTATAGATAGAATAAACTAACAAAGTTTTTAAACTGGACTGACCCCAATTAAGCCTTTTATATAGAGAAAATATAGGCATCTGCCATAATTGCCTGAAATGCCAAATATTTATACCATTACAATCATTTTTACATACACAGGTGCACAAATGTGAAGGGCTTTACCTATTGAAAGTAGTCTGATAATTTATATGATTCCCACTTGATTCAAAATTACTTAATGTCTGTTCTATTTTCTATCCAAAATTTGAGGCATCAGGGAAATTACATAAAGTAAATATTATTTCTTTAATATCAAGCCCTAGAGGTTAAGAAATTTGTGATAGAGTTTGAAATAGACACAACATCAGTGAATCTGAAAAACACATTAAATTCTTGCAATGGAAAACTTTACTAGAATGTTGAATTTAAAAAAATAATGTTTAAATAATTGTATATTTTTTTATTTTGTGATTTCATTTAGTCTTCTTAATGACATTGGGAAGGGATAATGGCTGCACCCTGTTGAATGAGCATGTTGAAAATCGAAAATGTAGCCATCAGGTTTATCTAGTTCTACCCGATTTTATGAAAAAAAATATTGTTACATGTGGACTTATCAGTAAGCCCTTCAGATTAGATAGAAAATGTATGCATGGAGTCGTGGATCCAAGATGGCCCTTTTAGGAATAGCTCAAGATTGCAGCTCCCAGTGAAAGCACAGAGGGTGAGTGGATGCCGCATTTCCAGATGGATCTTTATTGCCCACAGACCATGAGATTCCTAGGCAGAGGAGACCTAGGGGTTGCCAGCGCAGCTGTTTTGGCCAGCGCCGCTGTTTTAGCAGGCACGGCTGTTTTGCCAGCGCTGTGGTGAGGTGGCTCTCCATACAAAATACACTGGTCTGGTTGCCCTTTTAAGCTGGACAGGAGATTCCCAGGTAGCACCATTGTATCAGCCGGTGCAGTGGGTCACTGCACGGGAAATCACACAGATCCTGGTGCCCTTTCAGCAGGTGACTGGAACACCTAGGAGAGAGTCAACAGTTCAACTTAAAAAAAAAGAAAGTCTCTGAGGCAGGGAGCCAGGTGATCAGGCTTGGCGTGTACCACCCCCCCCCCACACACACACACACACAAAACAGCAATTGGAAATGCTCGGGATTGAGAGTTTCACGGCAAGCACAGCTGAACCCAGGACAGTACAGCTCAGTGGGGGAGGGGCGTCCACCATTACCGAGGCACTCCACCCCTACGGAGGTAGTCCCCCATTGCTGAAGCAGCTTGCCGTTGCCGAGGCAACCTGCCACAACAGAAAGAGTCTGCCATTATAGAGGCGGGTCACCATTGCCGAGGCAGTTCTAACCACACCCATATAAACAGGACTACAGGGAAGCCCAACGGCAGCAGGGCAGAGCTCAGCAAAGCCTCTGCAGGCAGACAGTGACTAGGCTGCCTCCTTGCTGGGCAGAGAAGCCCTGAAAAAAGAAAAAAAAAAGGCAGCAGCACAACGGACACTCATAAATAAAGCCCTAACTCCCTGGGACAGAGCATCTGGGAAAAAAAAAAAAGTGGTTTATGAATTCTGCTGCAGCAGAGTTAAACATACCTGCCTAGCAGCTCTGAAAGAACAACGGGCCTCACAGCTCAACACTTGAGCTCCTATAAAGAACAGACTGTCTCCTCAAGCAACTCTCTGACCCCCATATACCCAAGGAGTCACCTCACAAAAGACTGACCAGACTGACATTTGGCAGGCATCATTCTGGGACAAAGATAGCAGAAGAAGAAACTGGGAGCAACCGTTACTGTTCTGCAGCTGCTGCAGGTGGTCCCCAGGCAAGCAGGGTCTGGAGTGGACCTCAGCAGTCCTACAGCAGAGGGGCCAGTCTGTTAGAAGGAAAACTAAGAAACAGTAATAACTTCACCATCAACAACCTGGATGTCCACTCAGAGACCCAATCTGAAAATCAGCAACTACACAGACAACAGGTGGATAAATCCACAAAGATGGGAAGAAACCAGCACAAAAAGGAGGAAAACATTTGAAACTGGAACACCTCTCCTCCTACAAGGGATCACAACTCCTCACCAGCAAGGGAACAAAGATGGATGGACAATGAGTGTGATGAAATGATGGAATCAGAATTCAGAAGGTGTGTAATGAGAAACTTCTGTGAGCTAAAAGAACCTGTTCTAACTTAACGCAAAGAAACTAAGAATGTTGAAAAAAGATTAGAGTAAATGATAACAAGAATGGACAACTTATAGAGGAATATGAGTGAATTGATGGAGTTGAAAAACACAACACGAGAACTTTGCAAAGCATGCACAAGTTTCAACAGCCAAATTGACCAAGCAGAAGAAAGGATATCAGAGGTCGAAGATCAACTCAATGAAATAAAAAGAGAAGGCAAGATTAGAGAAAAAAGCACAAAAAGGAATGAACAAAGTCTCCGAGAAATGTGGGACTATGTGAGGAGGCTAATCTATGTTTGATAGGTGTACCTGAATGTGACAAAGATAATGAATCCAAGCTGGAAAATACTCTTCAAGATATTATCCAGGAAAACTTCCCCAACCTAGCAAGGCAAGCCAATATTCAAGTCCAAGAAATACGGAGAATACCACAAAGTTATTCCTCAAGAAGAGCAAACCCAATGCACATAATAGATTCACTAGGGTTGAAATGAAGGAGAAAATGCTAAGGGCAGCCAGAGAGAAAGGTCAGGTCACCCACAAAGGGAAGCCCATCAGACTCACAGCAGCTCTCTTGGCAGAAATCCTACAAGCCAGAAGAGAGTGGGGGCCAATATTCAACATCCTTAAAGAAAAGAACTTTCAACCTAGAATTTCATATCCAGCCAAACTGAGCTTCATAAGTGAAGGAAAAATAAAATCCTTCATGAACAAGCAAGTACTCAGAGATTTTGTCACCACCAGGCCTGCTATATAAGAGCTCCTGAAAGAGGCACTACACATAGAAAGGAACAACCAGTACCAGCCACTCCAAAAACATACCAAATGCTAAAGAGCATCAACAAAATGAAGAATCTGCATCAACTAATGGGCAAAACAGCCAGCTAGCATCAAAATGGCACTATCAAATTCAAACATAACAATATTAACCCTAAATATAAATGGGCTAAATGCACCAATCAAAAGACACAAACTGGAAAATTGGATAAAAAGCCAAAACCCATCAGTGTGCTGTATCCAGGAAACCCATCTCACATGCAAGGATACACAAAGGCTCAAAATAAAGGGATGGAGGAAGATCTACCAAGCAAACGGAGAGCAAAGAAAAGCAGGAGTTGCGATTCTCATTTCTGATAAAATAGACTTTAAAGCAACAAAGATCAAAAGAGACAAAGAAGGACATTACATAATGGTCAAAGGATCAACACAACAAGAAGAGCTAACGATCCTAAATTTATACATACCCAATACAGGAGCACCCAGATACATAAGGCAAGTTCTTAATGACTTACAAAGAGACCGAGACTCCCACACAATAATAGTGGGAGACTTTAACCCTCCACTGGCAATATTAGACAGATCAACCAGACAGATAATTAACAAGGATATACAGGCCCTGAATGCAGACCTGGAACAAGGAAATCTGATAGACATTTACAGAACTCTCCATGCCAAATCCACAGAATATACATTCTTCTCAGCACCACATCACACCTACTCTAAAATTAACCACATAATTGGAAGTAAATCACTCCTCAGCAAATGCAAAAGAACGGAAATTATAACAAACAGTCTCTCAGACCATAGTGCAATCAAGTTAGAACTCAGAATTCAGAAACTAACTCAGAACAGCACAGCTTCATGGAGACTGAACAACTGGCTCTTGAATGTTGATTGGATAAACAATGAAATGAAGGCAGAAATAAAGAAGTTATTTGAAACCAACGAAAACAAAGACACAACATACCAGAATCTCTGGGACACATTTAAAGCAGTCTCTAGAGGAAAATATATAGCAATAAGTGCCCACATGAGAAGAGTGGATGGATCCAAAATTGACACCCTATCATCAAAATTGAAAGAGCTAGAGGAGCCAGATCAAACAACTCAAAACCTAGCAGAAGACAAGAAATAACTAAGAGCAGAGCAGAACTGAAGGAGATAAAAACATGAAAAATCCTTCAAAAAAATCAATAAATCCAGGAGCTGGCTTTTCGAAAAGATCAACAAAATAGACAGACCACTAGCCAGATTAATTTAAAAAATGAGAGAGAATAACCAAATAGATTCAATAAAAAATGATAAAGGGGAAATCACCACAGATCCCACAGAAATTCAAACCATGATGAGAGAATATTACAAACAACTCTATGCACATAAACTAGTAAACCTGGAAGAAATGGATAAATTCCTCGACATTTACACCCTCCCAAGCCTAAACCAGGAAGAAGTCAAAAGCATGAATAGACCAATAACAAGATCTGAAGTTGAGGCAGCAATTAATAGCCGACCACACAAAAAAAGCCCAGGTCCAGATGGGTTCACAGCCGAAATCTACCAGACACAAAAAGAGGAACTGTTACCATACCTCCTGAAACTGTTCCAAATAATCCAAAAAGAGGGAATCCTTCCCAAATCATTTTATGAGACTAACATCATTCTGATACCAAAACCCAGCAGAGACTCAACAAGAAAAGAAAACTTCAGGCCAATATCCATGATGAACATAGATGCAAAAATCTTCAATAAAATACTGGCAAGCCAATTGCAACAGCACATCAAAAAGCTTATCCATCATGATCAAGTAGGATTCATCCCAGGGATGCTGGTTCAACATATGCAAGTCTATAAACGTAATTCACCACATAAACAGAACCAAAAACAAAAACCACATGATGATTTCAATTGACGCAGAGAAGGCCTTTGACAAAATTCAGCAGCCCTTTATGCTAAAAATCCTCAATAAACTCAGTATTGACGAAACGTATCTCAAAATAATAAAAGCTATTTACAACAAACCAACAGCCAATATCATACTGAAGGGGCAAAAACTGGAAGCATTCCCTTTGAAATCTGGCACTAGACAAGGATGCCCTCTCTCACCACTCCTATTCAATATAGTACTGGAAGTTCTAGCCAGAGCAATCAGGCTAGAAAAATAAATAAAGTGTATTCAAATAGGAAAGGAAGAAGCCAAATTGTCTCTATTTGCAGATGACATGATTATATATCTAGAAGATCCCATCATCTCAGCCCAAAATCTCCTGAAACTGATAAGCAACTTCAGCAAAGTCTCAGGATACAAAATCAATGTGCAAAAATCACAAGCATTCCTATAAACCAATAACAGACTTAAAGAAAGCCAAATCAAGAACGAACTGCCATTCACAATTGCTACAAAGAGAATAAAATACTTAGGAATACAACTAACAAGGAATGTAAAGGACCTCTTCAAGGAGAACTACAAACCACTGCTCAACGAAATAAGAGCGGACACAAACAGATGGAGAAACATTCCCTGTTCATGGTTAGGAAGAATCAATATCATGAAAATTGCCATACTGCCCAAAGTAATTTACAGATTTAATGCTATCCCCATCAAGCTACCATTGACTTTCTTCACAGAACTGGAAAAAAACACCTTAAACGTCATATGGAACCAAAAGAGAGCCTGCATAGGCAAGTCAATTCTAAGCAAAAAGAACACAGCAGGAGGCATCACACTACCAGACTTGAAACTATACTACAAGGCTGCAGTAATCAAAACAGCATGGTACTGGTACCAAAACAGAGATATAAACCAATGGAACAGAACAGAGGCGTCAGAGGCAACACAACATATCTACAGCCATACAATCTTTGATAAACCTGACAAAAACAAGCAATGGGGAAAGGATTTCCTGTTTAATAAATGGTGTTGGGAAAACTGGCTAGCTATGTGCAGAAAGCAGAAACTGGACCCCTTCCTGACACCTTACACTAAAATTAACTCCAGATGGATTAAAGACTTAAACATAAGACCTGGCACCATAAAAACCCTAGAAGAAAATCTAGGCAAAACCATTTAGGATATAGGAGTAGGCAAGGACTTCATGACCAAAACACCAAAAGCATTGGCAACAAAAGCCAAAATAGACAAATCAGACCTAATCAAACTCCACAGCTTCTGCATGGCAAAAGAAACAGTCACTAGAGTGAATCGGCAACCAACAGAATGGGAAAAGATTTTTGCAGTTTACCCATCTGACAAAGGGCTGATATCCAGAATTTACAAAGAACTAAAGCAGATATACAAGAAACAAACAAGCCCATTCAAAAGTGGGCAAAGGATATGAACAGACACTTTACAAAAGAAGACATACATGAGGCCAACAAACACATGAAAAAATACTCATCATCACTGGTCATTAGAGAAATGCACATCAAAACTACATTGAGATACCATCTCACACCAATTAGAATGGTGATCATTAAAAAATCTGGAGACAACAGATGCTGGAGAGGATGTGGAGAAATAGGAACACTTCTACACTGCTGGTGGGAGTGTAAATTAGTTCAACCATTGTGGAAGACAGTGTGGTGATTCCTCAAGGACCTAGAAATAGAAATTCCATTTGACCCAGCAATGCTATTACTGGATATATATCCAAAGGATTATAAGTCATTCTACTATAAGGACACATGCACATGAATGTTCATTGCAGCACTGTTTACAATAGCAAAGACCTGGAATCAACCCAAATGCCCATCGATGATAGACTGGACAGGGAAAATGTGGCACATATACATCATGGAATATTATGCAGCAATGAAAAAGGATGAGTTCGTGTCCTTTGTAGGGACATGGATGAACCTGGAGAACATCATTCTCAGCAAACTGACACAAGAAAAGAAAACGAATTACCACATATTCTCACTCATAGGCGGGTGTTGAACAATGAGAACATATGGACACAGGGAGGGGAGCACTACATACTGAGGTCTGTTGGGGGGAATAGGGGAGGGACAGCAGGGGGTGGGGAGTTGAGGAGAGAGAGCATGGGGAGAAATGCCAGATATAGGTGAAGGGGAGGAAGGCGCCAAATCACACTGCCGCGTGTGTACCTATGCAACTATCTTGCATGTTCTTCACAGGTACCCCCAAACCTAAAATGCAATAAAAAAATAAATAAATAAATAAAAAGTAAATTAATAAAAAAGAAAATGTATGCATGTTCAAAAGTACCTTTTTCTTGAGAGATAATATATAGGTTTCTTCTCACAGGGAATCTTGATACTCTCTCCCTGTGATAGTTAATACTGAGAGTCAACTTGATTGGATTGAAGGAAGCAAAGTATTAATCCTGGGTGTGTCCATGAGGATGTTGCCAGAGGAGATTAACATTTGAGTCAGTGGGCTGGGAAAGGCAGATCCAACCTTAATCTGGGTGGGCACCATCTAATCACCTGCCAGGTTGGCCACAATATAAACCAGGCCAAAAAATATAAAAAGACTAGACTGGATTAGCCTCTCAGCCTACATCTTTCTCCCATGTTGGATGCTTCCTGCCCTCGAACACTGATCTCCAAGTTCTTCAGTTTTTGGGACTCAGACTGGATTCCTTGCTCCTCAGCTTTCAGATGGCCTGTTGTAGGACCTTGTGATAGTGTGAGTTAATACTCCTCAATAAACTCCCATATATATGTATATATATATATATATATATATACATGTATATGTATATGTATATGTATATGTATATGTATATGTATATGTATATGTATATGTATATGTATAGGAGTTTATATATATATATAAACTATTAGATATATATGTGTATATCTATGTATATATCCTATTAGTTCTGTCCATCTAGAGAACCCTAATACACTTCCCACGCCAAATATTAATATTTAATAGCCTATGGCATCTTACAAATTTTTCTTTATGTAAGAGGATCTAGTAGGCAATATTGAATGAATTAATTTTTGGACCATTTTACCAATAAAACAACAAAGCATAATGGAACTTTAAAGGTCTACTAGAAGGCAAGGTTTTAATTTTTTCTAAGGACCTCTGTAATCATAGATTCACTAAAGCAAAATAAAGCATTTTAATCAATCTGATGTTAAGAAAATGGAAGCAATATAATATTCCATAGTGAAATGTAGTTGTATTCTATTCTATTTCTGTGTCTACCTTTTTAAAAAATTTGCAGGGGAATATTAACATTGATATGCAGCTGTATTGACCTCTTTTTGTGGCATGAGATGTTTTAGACCTTCAAATTGTTCTTACATTTTGTATCTATTCCAGTACAGTTTTGGAAGTCTGCACTGAGCACAAGCCAAACTGTCTGATTTTCATTCCTTATGAAATGCAACACTACCTGTGCACACACAAGTACCGTGATCAAAGCCAAATTAGTATGATATAAATAGATTCAAAAGGACTCTAGCAATCTATTTTCCATGGTAATACCTATGGTCGGCTTCACAACCTCCCAGAGATTGCATATGGATATATACAATCATTTCCTTTATTTTTAATATATCAACATTTATATCAAAGTCCATTTTCTTAAAAAAAAAATAGTTCTACTACTCCTAAAAAGAAAAAGCATTTTTTAATCTTACTTTTGATTTAATGAACTCTAAACAATATTGGTCTAAAATCCAACATTTTAAATCCTTGGTTTCTTCAACTATGAAATTTCATCTGCCATGTTTCTTACTGTGAGTCATTAATAGTTGAGATAGAGAATTCCAATTGCTTCCTCTGACTTTCTAATTTCGGGAAACAGAGAAAAACAATATCAAAAACTCTTCTGTGTCTTTAGTTAGACACAAAGCTATTGAAAATAAAGACTATGTTGTGTGTGTGTGTGTGTCCCTGAAAGCTTGGTATGGATAGTTTCTGAACAGTAATATACCAGCAGAAAGGCTGTGTGAAGCCCCAGGGAAGTTCTTGAAGGGTTCTATGTGCAATCCACTCTGTATTGGCCAATTCCTTCCTGCCAAGAATATAGTCATGTTAGCGAGCATCTTATATTATGCATGAAGACAATCACACTGTTTCAGTCTTGCCAATGCATCACAATGCAGCAATCTCTCATGAGGTATTGCCTGGAGTTCTTTGTCTCATGGCCAAGGAATTAAGAAGTGTGGCCACAAAGGGTGTGGTTAGACAAAAGTTTAATGAGTGAAAGAAGAAAGCTCTTCACAGCAGAGAGTGGGTCCTGAGTGGGTTGCCCACTATGAGGCTGGGGTTTGGGGTTTTTATGGACTGGGAAGGTAAGGAATATGTTGATCGGTCTTGGAGAAAGCATTACTCAGCTTGGCTAGGGACTAATCAGGAGCTGAAGTGATTACTCATAGAGGCTATGCAGCTTGGCCTGGGACCTTGGCCCAAGACCAATTAGGAGCTGAAGTGAAAGCTTAGCCCAGGAACTTGACCCGGGACCAGTCAGAGACTAAAGTGATCATTCAGAGTCTTTGCTCACAGTCCAAAGCATGTTCAAAAAAGGAAAGGAAAGTGCCCACTGGAACCCACTGGAGCCCACCTTGTATATGTCCACAAAAGGAGAAGAAACTATTTCCTGTAAGCCTGCCAGTTATACAAAGGACAAAGGCATTTCTACCCTGCATCTTGTTCCCTTATCAGTGTAGCTGGGGACATGTTTTAGGCACAAAGAACAAAGGTATTTCTATGTTGTACCTCATTCCTTTATCTGAGTGAGCCAGAGGCTTGCGCAAATTTCCTTATCTGTGTCCACAGCCTGGTTTTTCAGGCTGTTTCTCTGTTTAAAGGAGTTTTACCATGAACCCACCCTAACTATTTAACTTTTCTCTCTCAACAGCTCAAGTTAAAGCTGAACAGTAATTCAGGAGAAAGCTGGATTCCATTGTCATGAATCTCCCACCTAAGTCTTGAAAGCTTGCATAAGAAATAAATGTTCTCTTATTTTATTTAAGACATGCATTCTTGGAAACTGCTAATTAGTGAAAATATTCCTAACTTAAGGTTGCCAATTTTTTTTTCACCACCTTGGCACATAGAGTCAAATATAATATTTCTTCACCCCAACTGATATAAACTGATGAGTTTATTATTGTTCTCAGGCTTCTGGGATAGAGCTGATAGCCATCCTACTCCCTAACTTGCCATGACAAATATTAAAAGAATAAATAACCAGTAACAAAGAGGATACATGATTCCCAGTGTGGCATAAATAGTGTTGAGGAAGCTATGTTCCAACTAATAGTATAGCTATTATGAGAAATTTTACACATATCAATTAAGTTCTGTAACCTTCATTAATTAGCAAAACCAAGATTGGAAAAATAGTCTGGATCCACACAAGAAAAATTCGTCTTTGAATAATAGAAATACATTGAATAACTTGGCTCAAGATGCAATGATGTTACCAAAAAAATTATTTTAGAAATATTAAAGTCCTCATAGCATGAAGAAAGTATTTAAGGTGAGAAAGATGAAGACTGTTGTGGGAGAATAGACAATAAGCAACAAGTGTCTAAATTACAGCAGATGTAAAAACGAAAGGATGGATTTGAAAGACACTGTAATATCTTTTTGATGGATAGATTGTAAAAAATTATTGAGTTTTAAATGTTCATATTTTATTCATGAATTACTAGGAACATAAGTATAGCATTAAAAAACAAACAGTAAATATAAGGAAAATAGCTTGTTTAGAGGATAATGACTTCATTTAGAATCAAAATTTTTAGGTAATTTAAAAATTTTAATATATTAAGAATATCAATGGAAAGACATAATTTATCAAAGAACCAATGAATATTAACATATGTATTTTCACAGAAGAGAGTCAAAAACACTGGAAAAAACGAATGCCAGAATGATGATTTCTTTTTTTTTTTTTTAATTGTATTACTTTGCTCTCATTAACTGAAACTTCACAACTTCACAGAGAAAGCTCCACTTGAGGGAATGGACTTGGGCAAATATCTATAGAACTACGTAAACTAAAGACATGATATGTATTTAGATGTTTGAGTAGATAGATGCCGTAGGTAGATAGATGATTAATAGACACATACAGAGATAGAGTAGATAGAAGATAGATCAATAGATAGATGCATAGATATGACAGGTGAATAGATAGAAATAAACATAAATAGATGGGTAGATAGGTAGATTAAACGATGATAGATGGAGATAGATAGATATACAGAAACATAAGATTGATGGGTAGATAGATGGATAAATGACAGACAGAAAGAAACATAGATGAAATAGATGCATAGATAGATAGAAGAGGGATAGATAGATTTGGATAGACAGATTAGGATAAATGATAGATTTGTATAGTAAGTATAGATACATTCAAATATAGATGGACAGATAGATTCTGATAGATGATGGCTAGATGACAGATAGATAGATAGATAGATAGATAGATAGATAGATAGATAGATAGATAGATAGATAGATAGATAGAGTGGTTGGATGGTTGCATGATGGATGGATGGATGGATGGATGGATGGATGGATGGATTCAGATATATTTGGTAGATGACAGATAGCCTGATAGAGATAGATAAATAGATTGACAGAATACATAGGCAGACAGATAGTGATATGATAGGTGGAAGATGGAAAAGACAGTTAGATGTAAAGAATCAGATAAACAGCCTGAAAGAATGGACAGATCTCCAAATAGGAAGGTGAGTTACAACTCTAGGTTAGCTGAACCAAAGTGCCATTTTCTAGATGTGGAGGTTTCAGATCTCTGCTGTTGTAGTAGATAAAGAAGTTTATGGAAACATGAGGTTTTCCAAAGGCAGTTTTCTTATTTTTTAATCATATACACTCTTTTAAGAGGGTAATCAGTAGTGATCACCTCAGGGACTTCTTCATCTGTGCCTATTCTCTGTATTACAGTCTTGGATCTTCATTCTCTAGATTCTACATGGTAGAGAACGACTGTAAAGCAGATTCTAACTTCCAACCTCACAGACATTTGTTCCTCAGGTGGGGTATTTTTGTAATATTTTAGTTATTGTTTGAATAAATGGAATTTAGAAATGCTCCTTTAGTCTGTCCAACAATTTTGTAAACAACAGATATCCTGCAGTAATTTCCTTCTTCCTTAAAATACTGAACTGTAACATATTTGTTGCTGTAAATTTTAATAACAGTATTTGTTGTTGGCTGTCATTGCAGAAAACATATTTAAGGGTGTCCATATTGAATATATTATCTAATCGTTTAGCATTTGAGGGTTTTACTGGACTCATAACTTTGGGAAAAAAAAAAGAATAATTGAATTTCAAGACACGTAGTAACAAAGCAGTTAATTGTTCAAAGAGCATAATTGAAGATTTTTATATCAAGGGCTTATATAAAAGAATGCACACCAAACTTGGATATACAATTACTTCCAAATGCTTGCAGGAAATTATGCTCCAAAAGCATTCATTCTGGAAAGGCTTACTGTCCTTATCTGAAGAGAAAGGACAATATTACATGTGAAAATGTGGTCAAAATTGCAGACACAGCAAAATTAAAGGCATGAGATTTTATGAACATCTGTAAGGCAATAAATTTGAAATGAAAATAAAATAGTCTCAGAAATATACAACTTCAAAAATTTTTATCAAATATAAACAAAATTTGAATATATCAGCAATATTTAAAATAGTTGACTTGTGAATTTAAATTTTTTGTTGTGGCTATATTATACTACTAAGTCCAACTCAAATATTCAAGCTACATTTACCTTTAAAATTATAGAAAGTCTTCCATGAAATAGAAATTGGACAACCCACCACAATTTCATAATTCTAGTGAAAGCTTTTTGCCTACATAAACCAGAACTTTATGCTTTAGAAAATTATAGGTCAATCTCACTTTGACCATACATTGAGACAGTGATAAGTGAAATGTTAAATTACTGAAACTGTGTAAAGTTAAGGTTCTGACATTGATGACTTTGCTTCATCTGTGCAAAATAGTTTCATAGCACAGGTCTTCCTTTCCATTTTGCCTTTTACTAAGTTGTTCAGTTCTCACTTCCAGTTTTCTTTACATCATATGGTTTTCTAGGTATGAAAATGCACTCCAGTGTTAACACGTTGCAGGAGCTATGAGATTTTTGCCCTCGGTCACAGATGGTTTGTTTACCTTGCCTTGCCATTGAAGCTCGTCATTAAGAATTTCTAATTACCCAGGGAGTTCCATGCCAATCCCTCTGCTTTGTCAGCAATAAAATCTGCAGCTCTCTCATCCCCACACCAGAAACAGAAGGTAAGTGGTGAGAGATGCAACAAACAAATTTTATAAAATGTAAACTGTGGTCTAAGCCAAAGCACAGAATGCTATGTAGTCATTAAAAGGTACACTCTAAAGAATTCATGACTCTGTTACAGAGGCACAATATAAAGTAGCCAGTACAGTTTGCTCTCTCATTCTTTCTGTCATTTGAAAAAATCTCTCCCTTCCTTCCTTCCTTCCTTCCTTCCTTCCTTCCTTCCTTCCTTCCTTCCTTCCTTCCTTCCTTCCTTCCTTCCTTTCTTTTTTCTTTCTTTCTTTCTTTCTTTCTTTCTTTCTTTCTTTCTTTCTTTCTTTCTTCTCTCTTTCTTTCTTTCTTTCTTTCTTTCTTTCTTTCTTTCTTTCTTTCTTTCTTTCTTTCTTTCTTTCTTTCTTTCTTTCTTTCTTTCTTTCTTTCTTTTCCTTTCTTTCTTTCCTTTTTTCTTTCTTTCTCTTTCTTTTTTTTTTGAAAAAAGCAAGATCTTGATCTGTCAACCAGCCTAGAGTGCAATAGCATGATCACAGCTCACTGCAGTACTAACATTCAGAGCCCAAGCAATCCTCTCACCTTAGCCTCCCAAGTAGCTGAGACTATAGGGATCGACCACGACACCTAAGCAAATATTTTTTTTAGAGATGGGGCTGGCAATGTTGCCCAGTCTGTTTCCGAATGATCTTCTTGCTTCAGCCCCTCGAAGTACTGGGATTATAGGTGTGAGCTACCATGCACAGCCTCCTCCTCTTTTCAGAGATTTTTCTATGCACACAGGAACAGGAATTATCTTCAGATAGTGAGATATGATGTAACTATGATTTTTCTGTTTATATTTCCCTAAATTTAAAAAAGTTCTAAAATGTAGCAATATTTCAAAATGTATTATAACATATAACAATAATATTCACATTAGAAAATGATTAAGTTTACTTCCAATGACATATTAGAGTTGATTCTATCAACATGGTGGTTGATATGGTGAGGCTTTGTGTCCCCACCCAAAACTCACCTTGAATTATAATCTCTGTAATCCCCATAATCCCCATGTGTCAAGAGACCAGGTGGAGGTAATCGAATCATGGGGGCAGTTTCCCCCAGGCTGTTTGCTTGATAGTGAATGAGTTCTCACGAGATTAGATGGTTTTATAAGTTTTAAGTGTTTGATAGTTCCTCCTATGCTCATTCTTATTCCTGCCACCTTGTGAAGAAGGTGCCTTACTTCCCCTTTGTCTTCCACCATAATTGTAAGTTTTCTAAGGCCTCCCTAGTCATGCTGAACTATGAGTCAATTAAACCTCTTTCCCTTATAAATTACTCAGTCTTTGGGCAGTTCTTTATAGTACCACTAATGCAGTGGTAAAGTTGAACTTTTTGGTGATTTTCTAAACAAGTTTTATTTCATGCTAAATTATTTTCCTTAATCTCTTTAGTCAATCACATACTTCACCGATCTATTTATATACTTATTTAACCAAGCTCATTAGAAGTTTTTGAGCCATGAAGCCATTAATTACATCTACTCAGAATAGCAATGACTTTGTCTGAATTTGATTTTATTATCATGTGCAATGGAGGATGGTCAGTGAGCCTAACAAAATGCAGGCTTCATCTGCCCCTCAGAATCTGACAGTCACACTATTCTAATTACGGCATGACTGCTGTACGGGGTTTCTCATCCTTTGAGTACTATGAGCTGCAATTAGCTCTGTTTTAGAATGTCTTTAAGACACTTCGCCAGTCATGAAGTGATACTGCTGTTACTCGTGAAGCATTCATTTCATTATTGTGGAAATAATCGAAGACCACTGAAATTAGGACAAAGAGAGATTGTTTATTCCAAGTTTACTAGAGTAAGGGAGGCATTCACCATCACTTGTATATGGTAAAGATTCAAAGGCAGGAAGAGATGGTGGAAAGTTTTAGAGTGTAAAAACGGAAGAACCCCAGTGTCCTGATTGGAAGCTATTGGTGTTTGGAAGTCGTAGATGGCTCATAGATAATGAAGCATCCTGCGTGATTGGTTGGAGATGCATATCTGGCTTTCTGTGTTTCATCCTGCTTGAGGAGCAGGGGAGAAAACTAGGGAAGCTGTCAGTCATTAATCAAGTCCTAGTGGTTTGGGGCTGCTACAGAGGTGATGGTTAAAATTAACTTCTCAGAAATGGATGATGTTGAACTTTGTGGACTGATCACTGCAGATTGCAGATCAGAATTCTTTTTTTTTTTTTTTTGGTATATGATCTGGACATTGTCTGAATATTTAGTGTCTTCATTTTAAAGTGCAAAGTTCCACTGATGTAGAAAGAAGACATGTACACTGCAAAGTGCATTGAGTGGCATCATCGCAACGCAGCTATAAAATACTGGCATTCTTTTTGGAACTGTGTTTTTTATAGTCTGGGCTGAGATTAATATGGAGTCATTTCATGGCCACACACCACAGTAATCTATCTCCAAATATGGTACTGGGTCTCCCTGTACCAGACATGATTTGGATGCTTAGAGAATTACAGATATCTGGCCCTATTATTGGAAGGGTTCCATCATACCTGCATACCTGCATTTATTACTATATAAACTGCTTGAGACACAATGCTATGATAAACTAGGCTGTAAAATTCAGCTATTAATATTAGTTCTGCAAATATAGTTCTACCATTTACTAGGAGGCAAATCTTCTTAACTTTTTTTTTTTAGTCAGTCTTACTTTGTCACCCAGGCTGTAGTGCAGTGGCACTATCTCGCCTCACTGCAACGTCCACCTCCTGGGTTCAAGCAATTCTCCTGCCTTAGCCTCCTGAGTAGCTAGGATTACTGGTGCACACCATCATGCCCAGATAATTTTTATGTTTTTAGAAGAGACGGAACTTCACCATGTTGGTCAACCTGGTCTCGAACTCCTGACCTAAACTTATCTGCCTGCCTCAGCCTCCCAAAGTGATGGAATTACAGGCATGAGCCACTGTGCTCAGCCTTCTTCTTAAATGTTTTAAAACTATCTTAGGGTTCATCCCCCGTTATGAAAAATGGGGAAAATAATACTACTTAGTTTTTTAGAATTCTTTTGAGGATTAAATGATATAGTCTATGTGTTATAAATAGAATCATTTTAGAACTCAATATTGTAAAATGCTGAATTTCATTTTCACAAAGGGAAAATGCTATACAGTTATCAGAAAAGTTCCTTTAAAAATATTTTATTGATTATTGGTTGAAAACAATAAAAGCTCAATGTAGAAAAATTGAAAAGCATGGTAAAATTTACCTAAGCAATATATTCATTCATAACACATAACATAGTACTTAGCCATTGCTAATATTTCACTGCATTTTCTTTCATATGTTTCTACCTATGTGAAGATACAGAAATACAATTGTATATAACACTGCATGGAGATAGTCCTGTATCATATCCACTGGCCATGTAAGTCTGTTGTCTCTGGATGTAGAATCAGATTCCATCCAAGGCTGTCACACACACACACACACACACACACACACACACACACACACACACACACAAATCAGATTCCATTGTCGTTCAAGGTGAAAATCGACTCCTTGAAGACGTATATACCACACTGCTAGAAGATAAAGCTAAAATATGGATGACTAAGATAAAATAGGAATGAATGAGGCCAACATCTTTGTTACATAGCCTCTCTCTCTCTGTCTCTCTCTCTCTCTCTCTCTTTCTCTCTCTGTGTATGTGTGTGTGTATCTTTCCATTTGCTTTGCTTCTTCTTTTGTTTTTTTACCAATTAGTACCAATTAGTACCTTCCTATTGTCTCTTCACTTCTACTTTGAAAGTCATATGGCATCAAAAGTATTCTTGGGGAGGGCTATCAGGAAAATTTGCTCACAAGTTCATGTATTTTTAGCCAAACTACACCCATCACATGAGGTCCAGCTCAGTTCAGTTCAGGAAGGAGAGACATTTGTAGTCCACCACCTAGAAAGTGTAAAGATGGCTTTGTCTAAAACAGAATTCATACTACTCTTTTTTTCCTGATATTCTAGTAATTTGGTCTCAGTCATGGTTGGAGTTCAGCAACTGAGATGTTGGTCATGCATTTTTTTTTTAGTTCTAATAATTAATTATGTATTGATTGTTTTACTTCAATCAGCAAAATTTCCAATGTATGGGACTTATTCTGAGTATAAGCAGTTCTATCTTGGCTTTAGAACATTAGAGTAACACCCTAATTAATATCACTGCCTTAGATTATTTTAGATGCCAAGCCAGGGGCTATTCAAAACCTCAGGGCCTTTCAGTATTCTTTCTCTTTGGAAGCCTAAAGAACATGAAGAGGCAGTGACCGACCAAGCTATGTTACTGATGGGGAGACATGATGAAAGAAACGCTATTATTTGAAAGAAATGAAGCATGAAGAGGAGAAGTGAAAAAAAGGAGAAAAAAATCACCAACTCTATCAGGTATAGCTGTTCAAATGACTGTTGAGAAAAGACAAAAACAGTGTGAATCAAAGAGGAAACTGATGGTGTTTGTAAGGAGTAAATGATGCATTGTCAGTGCTTGTAGACACGGTATCTTTTTTCTCTCCGGTCTCATCTCTTAAAGTACCCCAGTAAGTTCATTCTATCTCCACAATCTGGAAGAATTCAAATCCATTAATGGGGATCATGATTTAGAACACAATATATTTGATCAGAAAGATGAATATCAAGTGGGCACAGTGTCTCACACTTGTAATCCCAGCACTTTGGGAGGCCAAGGCGAGCTGATTACTCGAGGTCAGGAGTTCGAGACAAGCCTGGCCAACATGGTGAAACCCTGTCTCTACTAAAAAGAAAATACAAAAATTAGCTGGGTGCTTTGGCACATGCCTGTGGTCCCATGTACTTGGGAGGCTGATACATGAGAATTGCTTGAGCCTGGGAGGCAAAAGTTGCAGTGAGCTGAGATCACACTGTTGCACTCCAGCCTGAGTAACAGAGTGAGACTCAGTCTCAAAAAAAAATTTTAAGTACCTATTGGGTACAATGTTCACTATTTGGGTAATGGGCTCCCTAGAAGACAGAAATATGACTTCTTCAAGGCAAAATATCCAATAGGCCTTTAAAAATAAATACCTATTTTAGTGTAGCGTTTGTGATCTCACATTTTTTAGAAGATTATTTCCAAATGTATAACTTTCTTTGACTGCTTCTACTCAACCAAAAAATGTACATTAAAAGACACATTTTTCTGGGACAATTGTCCACATTTTCCATAGCCTTCACTGAAGCATAAACTCACAAGAATTAAATGCTCTCCTACAGTGAATCCTGGATTAGCAGGAAAGCAGAGGATATTTCTGGTATTTAGAGAAGAAAGAGCTTTCTCACAAGGAAATTAGCAAATGTAAATATTTGGTTGTGTAAATTGTCTGACCTTTCATTTGTACTCTTGGGGCCTAGACCTTTGAGTCTAAGTAGACTATCTGAAGAAATATGGATTTTATGTAAGAAGGAATTTAGACTTCTACCTTCTACCCTTTCCATATAGTTATATATATATATATATATATAATATAAATATAGAATATATATAATATACATATATTTTGTATATATATGTCTGTATAAATCACATTCAAGTACCATTTATAGTTATTAATATTTAAATATATATTTAGAAATATTATTTTTGCATTTTTCATAGTCATAAGAATACAATAGTTGGGGCTGGGCATGGTGACTCATGCCTGTAATCCCAGCACTTTGAGAGGCTGAGGCGAGTGGATCACCTGAGGTCAGGAGTTTGAGACCAGCCTGGTCAACATGGCAAAACTCTGTCTCTACTAAAAATACAAAAAATTAGGTGGGCATGGTGTCAGGCGCCTGTAATCCCAGCTATTCGGGAGGCTGAGGCAAGAGAATTGCTTGAACTCAGGAGGGGGATGTTGCAGTGAGCCGAGGTTGTGCCATTGCACTCAAGCCTGGTCAACAACAGGGAAACTCCATCTCAAAAAAAAAGAAAAGAAAGAAAGAAAGAAAGAAAGAAAGAAAGAAAGAAAGAAAGAAAGAAAGAAAGAAAGAAAGAAAGAAAGAATACAATACTTACCCAACAAACTGTTAAAGAACCTACGGTTTTTTTGTTTTGTTTTGTTTTGTTTTTATAAAGAGAATAACCTACACACAGTAAAGAAAGCAGGTCATATGGAAATCTATTAACGCTAGAGTAGAATATGAAAGTTTTAGTAACTAAAGTTAACATGTAAAGTTCCCAATGCTAACACAGCTCGCTTTATGTCTAAAATTATACATTTCTAGGAGTGATCTTTATCATCTTCCGACTTGCTGGGGGAGGGGGGTGGAAATAAGGGAATTATATAAGAAAGAGTTCAAAGTGTAATGAGGTCATCCTCAATAAATGTTTTTTTAGTCTAAACTTCAAGACATTCTTCAAGGTAAGATCTATTTGAGTATGAAATTGCCTCCCAGGGGGCAGTGGGGAGAAGAGACCTAAATGATGTCATTGAAAACCATTGGAACTATCCCTGGAGAGAAACCACTCTTAGGGGCTAATGGTGACTTATGTAAGGAATATTTCTGTGCTCCAATGCTGTGATTATCTAATCCCAAGCGTTTGACTCTTAAACTGTGTAGAAAGTGCAGCATCAATGAGTTGCATTCAATAGTGCAGAGAACAGATTGCTGGATAACTTTTTCTAAACATTTGAAATTGCAAGAGAAAATATAAAGGATGACCATTTTCTAACCACAGATGGCAAATAGGATTCATTTGTTCCAGTTAGTATTCCTGAGTGTTTCAACATGTGGATTTCGATAATTTCTGGGATTGTCCACTATCTGGGAAGCCAACTGGAGTGGTTTCATGTTTCAGTCTATCCACTGAGCTATTGGCTATGAGTGTTGTCTAATTTTCCACTGTCAGGTTAAGAACCAAAAAAGAGGTTGAGATTGTCCTAATTATTTGTAAGTGGTGATAGTGCGGTACAGCTATTCCCCTCCCCCAGTGTCTCCCTTTCACCTGGCTGCATTTAATTTGTTTTGCAATCATTTATAAAAGATTAGTCCTTTACTATAGATTGTTAATGATTTGAAACCCAAGTTACCACTTAGATCTATAGCATCTATAAGTCATTTGGGAAAAATAAAATTATTCTATGGCTTCATAAAAAGATTTTTTTTCTCCAAAATGTTCTCTGTTTCCTAAAAGCCCCATCATTTTCTGGAATTTTTAAGGGTGAATAGGAATGACAAACAAGTGTAAGAAAAACTCGGGTGTAGTGTATTTCCTTGGTAAGGGCTTTCAGAGAAAGAACATACTGAGAGAAAAGAAATTGGTCTAATTATGCTAATTGACTACATCCAGGTGGCAACTGTCATATTGCTTTGCTGGGTTTCCATAGGTATAAGGCAAAGATATCATCAATTTTAAATGTAAAATATGCCCGTTATTCATCAGACACATACATATTCTTATAGCATTTTTCTTGCTGTTATTCATGCATTTAACTGGTTTTCTGACTGATCTGATCTGTAGATAAGACTGTGTATAGATGCAAGCTCTCCACAATTAATTTGAATGTCACCAGTTTTCTTTGAGTTTAATTATATTTATTAATACATCTCTTCTCCATGCAATGTCATTCAAAAATATACTTACTGGTGATCTCAGGAAGAATAAAAACAACCTACCTCTTATTAGTTCTACAAAATAAACTGTGAGAATCTTAAAACATGAGGAAAAACTGTCTTGGTTTAAAATAGAATAAGAAAAGATGAATTGTTATTACAATTAATGACTGACTTTTTCAATAGATTTGTTTAGCAAATCACGTGGACTGGTGATGGCCAAAGGAAGAGAGGAAGCTAATGACGTAAAGTTAAAACAAGTAGGTCACTGAGTAAACTTAAAAAATGGTCAATATGGAGAAAGTCGGGGAGAAGAGGGGATGCCCAATGGGTACAAAAAAATGGAAAGACTGAATAAGATCTAGTATTTGATAACACAACAGGGTGACTATAGTCAACAATACTTTAATCGTACATTTTAAAATAACTAAAAGAATGTAATTGGATTGTTCATAACAAACGATAAATGAGATGGATACCTCATTTACCATGATGTGATACCTCATTTACCATCAAAATATCTTGTATTCCCCACAAATATATGCATCTACATCCACTATATACCCACAAAAATTAAAAACAAAAACAATAAAAACAGTAAATACAAAGACATTTAGACAGTAAAGCGAATTATGAGTAAATACTTTTTTCATAATTTTATAGTTCTGGATAGAGGAAACAGAGTGAAGATATCATGTGATAAAAACAAGTTTCATATGATCCTTTGAAAATGACAGAAATAACTTTGGAACAGTTACAAAAACTGGAGTACAAGTCAATTCAAGCACATGTTCAGATAATCTCTCCCACCTTTTTTTTTTAGGCTATTGCAGTAGGGAACATAGTGGAATTAGCCCTGTCTTCAAAGCTAATCCCATTGTGTTCCATTATCCGTTAAGTTTTTAGAGCATATGTAAGCGTACATTACTTCCTACCACTCCACCTATCTACCCACTTTAAAACCCTCTAATTATCTAACACTAGTTATCACCCAGAATAAAAATCCAAGGATTTGTTGAACTGGGTTTTATAACATATATCATCTGGCCCGTGCACAATAATAACCTTATCTTATCAGAGTTGCTGATGGACAAGCATCTAGTGGTCTTCCTTCTTTTAGTGAAGGAGCCTAGGAGAGCCAGAGTAACACCATATCAATAGCTCTGCTCCATCTTAAGACTAGCAAGGTATATTCCTTGCCAGTCATGACCTATGGTCTTAAGATGTTTATAGCTAAGAAAACAGCTTGGTAGTGCCAGCAAGGACAAATTGCCACGACAGAAAGTTCAGATGTCCCAAAACCCATAACAGTATATGCTTTCAAGATGATTATAGTTATGCTTTGCTGTACTTACATGTGAAAATGTCAAGGATAGTTTTTTAAAAAAGCAATAGAATAATACACTTTGGCATGCTGTCAGCCCACCTGCATGTAAGCACAGCTTAAAGTAGACTTTGCACAGACAAGACCCCCAGATGAGAAAAACTTAAAACAAAAACAGGGCATTCCTCCACTTGTTTGCTGAAGATGCTCTATTCTGTAATGCAGTAGCTTTTAATAAGTTATTTCTTCTCACTGCACTCTGTTACTCACCTTGAATTCCACTCTGTGTGAGATCCAGGAACCCTCTCTAGGAGTCTGGATTGGGACTCCTTTTCTGGTAACACTTCTGCTTTTGGAAAACCCCCATCACTTGCTGTTATTCATCTTCCCTTCAAATTTTAACAGGGCTGTGTACTTTTCATGATTTAAGAATTTCAGCTCAAATGTCACCTTCTCAGACTTGCTTTGCCTATCTATTACAGAGAAATCCTTGCAGTCAATATCCCATTATACTCTCCTGTGTCTTATAAAACACCACAACCACACTCTGAAATCATCTTGTTTCCCAGCTGCACATCTAACCTGCATGAGAGTGGTGAGATTAAGAAGTATCTGTTGAATCATTCAAAACTACATGCACAAAACATTGAAGATAGTATTTTGATTGAGACTGGATAATTGGGTCTTTCAAGAAATTGGTTAGTTTCACCTAAGTTTTTGAAGTATGAGATTTTTGTAGTATTCTATTGATTCTACGTTTAATATCTGGTTGATTCTTAGTGATGTCCCCTCTTTTCTTTCTGAAAGTGATTTGTTTGTATTATTTTGTTATTGTTTCCTCTTTGGCAATATTACATGGATGATTAAGCATTTAACTGTGCTTTTTTTTAGAGTGTCGATCTCTTAAATTATGTATTTTTGCTTTTGTGTTTTTGTTTTTAATTTCTTTGATTTTTGCTTTTCTAATTATCGTTTCTTTTCATTTTTTGCTTTGAGTTTAATTGTTCTTCTTTTTCTAGTTTATACAGGTGAGATCTTAGCTTGCAGAATAGAAATTTTTTTTTCGGTCATGGATGTTCCCGCATTGTTATAAAGAGCTACCTGAGACTGGATAATTTATAAAGCAAAGAGGTTTGATGGGTTCATGGTTCTGCAGGCTGTACAGGAAGCATGGCTGGAGAGGCCTTGGGAAACTTACAATCACGGCAGAAAATGAAGGGGAAGCAGGCACGTCCCACATGGCTGGAGCAGGAGGAAGAGAGGGAGGGAGGGTGGTGCTACATAGTTTGAAACAACCAGCTCTCCCAATAACTCACTCAATATCACAAGAATAGCAAGGGGGAAATCCACTTCTATGATCCCAAACACCTCCTGGCAAACTCCTTTTTCAACACTGGGAGCTACAATTCAACATGAGATTTGGGTGGGGACACAAATCCATACCATATCAGTGTGTGTATGTGTGTGTGTGTCTGCCTATCTGGTGTTACATTACAAAACAAACTAAACATGAAAAAGATAACATAAGTAGGATCTCTGTGATATTTTAGACATCCAATACTTTAACAGAAAAAAATATTACATGCAAATCATCTGTCATTAATGCCAACATTTGCCATCTGATTGCTGGATTGATTTCTGCTATATGGTCTACTATATAGCAAATGCATATAGTGCAGAAAGGTAAGTACCACCCTTCCTTAATACTTCACATGATCTATTCCTTAAATCTTATGCTCTCCTTACTAGTGGGTGCCCAAAAATGCCTTATATCTTCTTTCCCATTCATATATATATATATATATATATTTTTTTTTTTTTTTTTTTTTTTAGTCAGCCTCTTACTCTGTCACCCAGGCTGGAGTGCAGTGGCACAATCGCGGCTTACTGCTACCTCTGCCTCCTGGGTTCAAGCTATTCTCCTGCCTCAGCCTCACAAGTAACTTGGACTACAGGTGCATGCCCACTATGTTTTTGTATTTTTAGTAGAGAGAGGGTTTCGCCATGTAGGCCAAGCTAGTCTTGAACTCCTGACTTCAAGTGATCCACCCACCTTGGCCTCTCAAACTGCTAGGATTACAGGCTTGAGCCACTGTACCAAGCCCATCATGATTTTTAGGTAAATACAATTGTGTGTTTTCTTACATACTTTACATCATTTGTAAATGTAAAGTTTTACTCACTACAGTAATATCTATTGGTTATGTCTTATGTGCCTGACATACTTAATCCATTTATCTGTACTATGTTATTTATTTCTCACAACAATCCTTTGTATATATTAATTACTTTCCCCATATTCTGACAGAGGAAAATGAGGTGATTGAATAATGTGTCTACATCATAATACATAAAAGCAGGGGGGATTGGGAGTGCAACTTTCACCTAAGCCATTGATCATTACATGAAAGGCAGGGAGAGGAGAGAATAGCTAGAGGTAATATTCTGGATTCAGTGTGATAAATTAGCTAAAAGATGTGTACTGTGAATGTGGTCTAGAAACAAGTAGACGATGACTGAATAAAACTCATTGCAAAGACATCCCGGTGACTGAGGGATCTGATTGCATTAGGTGGCTTTTCCTGAACTTCCCATCACTCCTGGCAACTTTTATGTCTCTATTTAATTTGTTACTAATGCACTTACTGTGTTTCTATATTGACGTAATGCACAAATTATCCAAAATATATTAGATGTCTTCCCAATGACAACACTCCAAATTAATGGCCAAATCCTTGTCTTCCTAAGATAAGCTACAGTTGTCTAACTTTTTAGAATTACCTTTACAAGAATAACTTTCCTTTTTCTGTTTCCTCCACATTTTCTGATTTCTCCATTTTTCTGAGCTTCTCTTTTGAGCTCTTCAAAAGAAAAAAAAATGTATTCTTGCTTTACTTTTCCTTTCTTAATGTGTCTATATCAGGATACTTTCTTTTTATTATTACTATTAAAATTAACATTTCAATTCCCAAAGCAAAAAATTAATATGAAGAATGAAGTTAATCCTTCAGAATTAGATCATTAAAAATGTTTTAAAAGAAAGTAAAATAGGAGGAGTTGTTTTAACAGAACAATGAGACCCTGTCGCTATGCCAGCATCTGGTTAAAGTTGCAATACTGAAAGCATTGATATCTTTAATCCAGATAAGAAAATTAAAGAGAAGAATCTAACTAAAAGAAGCTTGGCTGTGACAATAATAAGTTCGAATATTTCACACAAGCATGAGCAATTCTCAGAGCCCATCCATCAGCAAATTAAGTGTTAAGTGTTATAAACACAATATATTTTGACAGCAATTACATTCTCCTCCCCCTATAGTCTGTGAAAATGAAGTTAGACATTATAAAAACTGGCACACATGAGAATCTACCTGTGCTTGATTCTTATCTAAAGTGCTACTTTAAATATTATATCTTTTTACTAGAAAATTGGAAGCCTAGTAACTGCCATTTTTGTTGTTTCTCTTCATTCTATTTAATTAAAATTAATGGGATTCTGATTTATTTTTGTTTAATGTTGAAAATGTATATAAGAGTGTAAAACTCAGTTTGGTTCTTTTAACAATATGAAAACTATTTAAATAAACTTAAATCTTTTTCATCCACACTGAAATGTAAAATGCATTGTTTTCATACATTTAAATACCTTCAGGCATACAGCGGAAGATAATTTGAGGCAAAACGTTGTTTGCTGACTCCAAAGAGTGATGAACATTCTTTACTGGTGATGAATAATGATGGAATGTCTAACAATGAATGATCTGTTGAATTTTGTCAGCTGAAATGATTTTATGTATTTACTCACAGTTTCATTTTTAAAATTCTGATTTGAGATTTAGGTAATATTATTATTACTATTATTTTTTATAATTTAGTAATAGCTTTCAAGGTAATGGAAATGCTATTAAAAATTTTATGAAGTCACTAAGTTTGTAAAATGTTGGAATTTAAATAAAAATAAATCTAGATTTAGGATAATGATACCTATTATGAGTTGGTTAAAGGTTTCTGATCACAGTGAAGTGGGAGTAGGTTGGAAGTAAATAAGAGTAAAAAATATAAGTGGGTGGACAAATAGATAAATGGATGTATTTATGTATTGACAGAGAGACAGGTAGATATGTTAAATATATAGATAACTGGTAAGGTGATAAGTAGATTTGTAGATGGATATATACAGAGACAGAGAGACAATGTAGATAGATAGATAGATAGATAGATAGATAGATAGATAGATAGATAGATATAGGGATTGATAGATCGAGAGATAAGCATATAGAATATCTTTTCCTAATTTACTTTTTCCTAATTTTCTTGCCTCTCCAACTAAAATATAATCTCCACAAATGAAAGAATTGTGCCTGTTTATTCACATCCAATCCATACTCACAGACCATACAGCAGTGTCTGAGAATAGTTGACGCTCAGTAAATAAATATTTGTAAAATATTTAGTACATGGTAATCAAGAGTTAGACACAAAAGAATGAGGGGTATTTGTGTCCCCTCACAGTGTAGACAGGACAACCTGCAAATTTCAAAAGGAGAAGCAATTTGACACATCCCCCAAATGCTAAGTACAACTGAAGCAAAATGAAGAAAGTTACGGGGATTATTTTTGCATGAAGCTCTAAAAAGCAGGATATTGACCACAGAGACAGAGCTCCTAAATATTTTAGGTCACCTGTTCTTAGTCTTCAGGGGGTAAATTTGAACAAACATAATGGGAAGAAGAAAACTGAGACGTGGACTCTCAGGAAGGATCTGGAGCCTGGGCAGGACTTGAAGAACCTGGGAGATACTGCATATTTGAATACCAAACTTAACCAACAGGCTGAAGGAGAGCAGGAGCCATATGCAGTATTTAGCAAAGCACCAGAAGAGAACCAATGCCCATCTGTGCCCAGTGTGTGGTATCCACTTAGCTTTTAGGGGACTCTCCATTCATTGTGTTGAATCTATCCCTGTGTATGAAACTTCTGCGTCCTAAGAAAGATGTTTGTTTCACATCCATAGATATTGGCAGTGTCACAAACTGATGGGATCATTTTTCCCTCCTTTTATCAAATTGCCTTCTTTATTTTCCTTTTGCTTTCACTCTTATTTGATGACTCTTATCATTCATTGCTCTTTCAGTCAACTCCTAAGATACCCTTAGGTTTTTTTTTATCCATCTGCTCCTGTGTCTTCCACCATTCCCAGTGTAATTCTCTAAACACATAAGCAATGTGGACCATTTTTTTTACTCTGGCATTCTCAGAATAAAAACAAAATGGAAAAATGAAGTTCCAACTTTTGAACAAAAAGTAACTTTGATGAAAATGATGCTCATATTTCATGACATTTGCCTATATAGAGAAAATTTTTTCTCCTTTTTTATCTTTCTTCCTTTCTTTCCTTTCCTTTGTTCCTTCCTTCTTTCCTTTCTCCTTCCTTCTTTCATTTCTTTCTCTTTTCTTTCTTTCTGTTCTTTGGCCTTTCTTCCTTCTTTTCTTTCTCTCTCCTTCCTTCCCTCTCTCCCTCCCTTCCTCCTTCCTTTCTTCCTTTTTTCCTTCATTTTTTAATCTTTTATTTGTACAGCATCTCACTCTGTCACCCGTGTTGGCATACAGTGGTGAGATTATAGCTAGATGCAGCTTTGACCTCTTGGGCCCAAGTTACCCTCCTGCCTCAGCCTCCTGAGTAGGTGAGACTATAGGAACACACCATCACTCCCAGCTATTTTTTTTTTTTTTTTTTTTTTTTTTACTTTTTGTAGACAAAGGGTTTTGGTAATGTCACACAGGCTGATCTCAAGCAATTCTCCCGCCTCAGCCTCCAAACTTCTGGGATTACAGGCATTAGTTACCATACCCAGTCAAAGTCTTCTTACTTTGAAAAAAGTGACTCTTTGCCTGGTGGTTTTGTTTGTTCTTGTTTTGTTGTGGTGGTGTTTTTTTTGTTGTTGTTGTTGTTTGTTTGTTTGTTTTGTTTGCTTTTGAGACAGAGTCTTTCTCAGTCACCCAGGCTGGAGTGCAAATGGCATGATCTCAGTTCGCTGCAACCTTCACTTCCTGGGCTCAAGCAATTTTTCTGCCTCAGCCTCTTGAGTAGTTGGGATTACAGATGTGCACTACCATGCCGGGTAAATTTTTGTATTTTTAGTAGAGATGGAATTTTGCCGTATTGGCCAGGCTGGTCTTGAAATCCTGGCCCCTAGTGATCTGCCTGCATTGGCCTCCCAAATTGTTGGGGTTACAGGCATGAACCACCATGCCCAGCTTATTGTTGTTGTTGTGTTGTTGTTGTTGTGTTGTTGTTGTTGTTGTTTTCTTGGCCAGCGTAGCACGGTTGACCATGGGATTGGCAAGCCTGAAGCCACCCAGGCAATTAATGTCATGGAAAGAGCCCTTAATCAGTGACAAACAGAGAGTTGGTAGATATACACCCCTATCTCATTTGCTCTTAGGTTGAGTTAATTCCAAAACTCATCTACACTGGACTCCAGAGTTTCACAGAGATACTGTGCCTCACCTACTCCAAGTGGATAAGAATATGAAAATGTACCTATTACTGGCTTTACTTGCATGCCTGTGTCCCTCCACCACACCACTGATGGTGTTTTCTGGAGTGATTTCTCAAACTACTTGTAAGAGAGATAACTTGACTCAGGACAGTTTTCTGGGAAAACTAAACTAGGACTTTTCCACAAAACTTACTTTTCTATATTACCATTGACAAAAATAAACATCTGTCTTTGATTTAAGCATGCTATGTAGAAAATGTTTAGAAATGTTATATATCTGACTCATTCATGTAAGCAGCAAAATATTGCTTTGTGTTCTTTCTGATTTCTCAAAATTTTAGTTAGGAACATGGGAAATAGTGGTTTCTACCTATAGGGAGATGTATTAAATAAAGTAACCATAAATTTAAAATGGAAAAGCATGAACAAGTACCTATTCACAATCTCAGCACACAAATATTATTTTTTTAAGTAAGATATGCAACACTTTCTTATGAAATAGGCTTCATATTAGATGATTTTTTCCAACTGTAGGCTGATGTAAGTGTTATGATAACAGTTAAGGTAAGCTAGGCTAAGCTCTGATGTTCAGTGCAGTAGCTGTAACATATATGGTTGAGGAATATTTCATTCAATCATAGGAAGATGGCAGTATCCTTGCAGAAATATCTTAGAGAATTTTCTTGAAAATATGTTTAGTTCTGTGTTAAGAGAAAAGATTGTTGGAGGAAAAAAAATAAGGTCTGCTGATTACTTGCCTTGGTCAAGTGTTGGTATTTACATTTTGCATTAATAAATACATGCATACACATGCTATTGTCATTGCATAATCAAAAGAGAATAGTTTATCAGCAAATGTTTGGAAAATGTTATTTACAGATGGCAGTTAAGCCCCTTCAGACTGATCGAGGCTTCCCAGAGTATTAAAGTGAAAATAGAGGCAATTGTCATGAAATAGGAGAATGTTCAAAGAAATCAAAGACCAGCTTTATTCTGTAAAGCAAAAATTTAATATTAAATAGAAGATTTTTTTTTTGAACTGGGAAGGTCTACTGTGTATATATTCCACATTTAGAAATCTATTTTAATTTCCTTGCATTTGTACAAATTTGAGGCAATGATTTCAGCTTAATTTAGAATGCAGACATGATGAAGGGATTAATTATGCTGTGAAATAATCTTCTGGAAATTTATTTAAAGCAACAAACTTCCCTACGATATTTAGAATAACACTAGGCTAGACCATTCTGAAGAATATTTTATTAGAACATCCTTGTACTCATGCAGAAGTGCTGTGTCCTTTGTTTCAGAGTTTTACTCTATGCCTAAACTATCAGTTCAGTTTTTTTGTCATACAGGTATGGCTGTCCATTTACTTAGCTAGCATGCTTTGATTGTTAGTATTTCAATCTCGTTTTCAAAAACTTTTGTTTTTAATGGATGCCGAATAATGCTTTTTCTCCTAAGTTGTTTTGCATAAAGAACATATCATTGCTTGACTTTATAAGAATAGTTACATAGAGTCATTAAACTTATTCCTCAGCAAAAAACATTTTCTGCAAGAGTCAACACAAATTGTTATTTTAATTACATTTCAGAGATCGTACTGAAGTGATATTATTTAATATGTTTGATGGGTTTAATAATGATGTTTCTGAAATAAAGGAATATCAATTGTAAAAACATTGTTTTCACTTTGTAGTCATTAACAAATTACCCAGCTGGGGAAGCTGAGGCAGGCAGATCACCTGAGGTCAGAAATTTGAGACCAGCCTGGCTAACATGGCAGAACCCCATCTCTACTAAAAAAAAAAAATTCAAGGCTAGGATCCAAGATGGCCAAATAAGAACAGCTCTGGATTGCAGTTCCCAGTGAAAATGCAGAGGGTGAGTGATTGCTGCAATAGCAAATGAATTTTTACTGCCCACAGGCCAGGAGATTCCCTGGTGGAAAAGTGCTACAAGTCTCCAGCATGGCTGTTTCAGCTAGTGCAGCGGGTCTCCACACAAAAACTCACACAAACCTGGGCACTGTTTCAGCTGGTGACTGGAACGCCTGAGACAGAGTCAGTCCTTCAACTAAAAAAAAGGGGGCTGAAACAGGAAGCCAGGTGATCTGGCTTGGCTGGTCCCACCCCCACAAAGACCAGCAATCTGAAACGCTCTGGATTGAGAGTTTCACAGCAAGGACTGCTGGACCAGGGATGGTCCAGCTCTGTGGGGGGAAGGGTGTCAGCCATTACTGAGGCACTCCACCATTACTGAGGCAGTCCACCATTACTGAGGCAATCTACCATTACTGAGGCATTATGCCATTACCAAGGCAGTTCTAACTATACCGCTATAAACAAAACCACAAGGAAGTTCACACAGCAGCTGGGCAGAGCCCAGGGCAGCTTAGCAACACCTCTGCTGGCAGACTGTGACTAGGCTACCTCCTTGCTGGGCAAGGCATCTCTGAAAAAAGGCAGCAGAATGACAGGAACATATAAATAAAGCCCCACCTTCCCAGGACAGAGCACCTGGGGAAAAAAGGCAGTTATGTGTTCCACTGCAACAGACTTAAAGATACCTGCCCAGCAGCTCTGAACAGAAAAATGGAGCTCACAGCTCAGCACTTGAGCTCCTATAAAGGACAGACTGTCTCCTCAAGTAGCTCCCCAACCCCTGTATAACCAAAGAGACACCTCATAAAGGAGAGCAGGCTGATATCTGGCAGGTAACCTTCTGGGACAAAGATAACAGAAGAAGAAACTGTCAGCAACCCTTACTGTTCTGCAGCTGCTGCACATGATCCTCAGGCAAGCAGGATCTGGAGTGGATCTCCAGCAGTCCTACAGCAGAGGGGCCTGATTGTTAGAAGAAAATCTAAAAAACAGAAAGAAATAACTTCATCATCGACAAAAAGGATGTCCATTCAGAGACCCCATCTGAAAGTCACCAACCACAAAGACCACAGATAGATAAATCCACAAAGATGGGAAGAAACCAGCCCAAGAAGGATGAAAACACTAAAAACCAGAATGCCTCTCCTCCTCCAAGGGATCACAACTCCTTACCAGCAAGCGAACAAGGCTGGTTGGAGAATGAGTCTGATGAATTGACAGAAACAGCCTTCAGAAGGTAGATAATAACAAACTTCTCTGAGCTAAAAAAAAACATGTTCTAACTCAATGCAAAGAACTTAAGAGCCTTGATAAAAGGTTTGACAAAATGCTAATGAGAATAAAGATTTTAGAAAATAATATAAGTGAATTGATACAGCTGAAAAACACAACAGGAGAACTTTGCAAAGTATACACAAGTGTTGATAGTGGAATCAACCAAGCAGAAGAAAGGATATCAGAGGTCGAAGATCAACTCAATGAAATAAAATGAGAAGACAAGATTAGAGAAAAAAGAGTAAAAAGAAATGAACAAAGCTTCCAAGAAATATGGGATTATGTGAAAAGACCTAGTCTACATTGGATAGATGTACCTGAATGTGATGGAGAGAATGAATACAAGCTGGAAAATACTCTTCAGGGTATTATGCAGGAGAACTTCCCCAACCTAGCATGGCAGGCCACCATTCAAGTCCAGGAAATACAGAGAACACCACAAAGATATTCCTCAAGAAGAGCAACCCCAAGGCACATAGTCATCAGATTCACCAGGGTTGAAAGGAAGGAAAAATGCTAAGGGCAGCCAGAGAGAAAGGTTGGGTTAGCCACAAAGGGAAGCCCATCAGACTCACAGCAGATCTCTCAGCAGAAACCCTACAAGCCAGAAGAGAGTGGGGGCCAATATTCAACATCCTTAAAGAAAAGAGCTTTCAACCTAGAATTTCATATCCAGCCAACTAAGCTTCATAAGTGAAGGAGAAATAAAATCCTTTATGAACAAGCAATTGCTCAGAGATTTCATCACCACCAGGCCTACTTTACAAGAGCTCCTGAAAGAAGCACTAAACATAGAAAGGAACAACCTGTACCAGCCACTCCAAAAATGTACCAAATGGTAAAGAGCATTGACACAATGAAGAAACTGCATCAACTGATGGGCAAAACAACCAGCTAGCATCCACATGGCAGGATCGAATTCACACATAACAATATTAACCTTAAATGTAAATGGGCTAAATGCCCCAATCAAAAGACACAGACTGGCAAATTGGATAAAAAGCCAAAACCCATCAGTGTGCTGTATCCAGGAAACCCATCTCTCATACAAGGATACACATAGGTTCAAAATAAACGGATGGAGGAAGAGCTACCAAGCAAATGGAGAGCAAAAAAAAAAAAAAAAAAAAAAAATGCAGGAGTTGCAAACTTAGTCTGTGATGAAATAGACTTTAAACCAACAAAGTTTAAAAGAGACAAAGAAGGGCATTACATAATGGTAAAAGGATCAATGCAACAAAAAGAGCTAACCATCCTAAATATATATGCACCCAATACAAGAGCACTCAGATACATAAAGCAAGTTCTTAATGACCTACAAAAGGACTTAGACTTAGACTCCTACACAATAATAGTGGAAGACTTTAACACTCCACTGTTCATATTAGACAGATCAATGAGACAGAAAATTACTAAGGATATCCAGGACTTGAACTCAAACCTGGACCAAGCAAATGTAATAGACATTTACAGATCTCTCCACCCCAAATCCACAGAATATACATTTACCGATCTCTCCACCCCAAATCCACAGAATATACATTCTTCTCAGCACCACATCACAGCTACTCTAAAATTGACCACATAATTGGAAGTAAATGACTCCTCAGCAAATGCAAAAGAATGGAAATGATAACAAGCAGTCTCTCAGACCACAGTGCAATCAAATTAGAACTCAGAATACAGAAACTAACTCAGAACTGCACAACTTCATGGAAACTGAACAAGTGGCTCTTGAATGTTGACTGGATAAACAATAAAATGAAGGCAGAAATAAAGATGTTCTTTGAAACTAATGAGAATGAAGACATAATGTACCAGAATCTCTGGGACACATTTAAAGTAGTGTCTAGAGGAAAATTTATAGCAGTAGATGCCCACATGAGAAGCAAAGAAGGATCTAAAATAAACACCCTATCATCAAAATTGAAAGACCTAGAGGAGCAAGATTAATAAAACTCAAAAGCTAGCAGAAGACAAGAAATAACTAAGATCAAAGCAGAACTGAAGGAGACAGTGACACGAAAAACTCTTCAAAAAATCAATAAATCCAGGAGCTGGTTTTTTGAAAATATCAACAAAATAGACAGACCACCATCCAGAATAATAAGAAAGAAAAGAGAATAACCAAATAGATGCAATAAAAAACGATAAAGGGGATATCACCACAGATTCCATAGAAATACAGACTACAATCAGATATTACTGCAAACAACTCTAGTAAACCAGTAAATCAGGAAGAAATGGATAAATTCCTCGACATTTACACCCTCCCAAGCCTAAACCAGGAAGAAGTCGAAAACCTGAATAGACTAATAACAAGGGCTGAAGTTGAGGCAGCAATTAATAGCCTACCAACCAAAAAAAGCCCAGGTCCAGATGGGTTCACAGCCGAATTCTACCAGATATACAAGGAGGAGCTGGTACCCCTCCTTCTGAAACTATTCCAAACAATCCAAAAAGAGGGAATCATCCCCAAATCAATTTATGAGACCAACATCATTCTGATACCAAAACTCGGCAGAGACTCAACAACAACAACAAAAAACTTCAGGCCAATATCCATGATGAACATAGATGCAAAAATCTTCAATAAAATACTGGCAAACCAATTGCAATAGCACATCAAAAAGCTTATCCATCATGATCAAGTTGGATTCATCCCGGGGATGCAAGGCTGGTTCAACATACGCAAGTCTGTGAACATAATTCACCACATAAACAGAACCAAAGACAAAAACCACATGATTATCCCAATAGATGCAGAGAAGTTCTTCAACAAAATTCAACAGGGCTTTAGGCTAAAACCTCTCAATAAACTAGGTATTGATGGAATGTATCTCAAAATAATAAAAGCCATTTATGACAAACCCACAGCCAATATCATACTGAATGGGTAAAAACTGGAAGCATTCCCTTTGAAATCTGGCACTAGACAAGGATGCATTCTCTCACTGCTCCTATTCAATATAGTATTAGAAGTTCTAGCCAAAGCAATCAGGCAAAAAATAGAAATAAATGGTACTCAATTAGGAAAGGAGGAAGTCAAATTGTCTATTTGCTGGTGACATGATTGTATATTTAGAAGACCCTATCGTCTCAGCCTAAAATCTCCTGAAACTGATAAGCAACTTCAGCAAAGTCTCAGGATACAAAATCAATGTATGGAAATTACAAGCATTCCTATACACCAATAACAGACTTAAGGAGAGACAAATCAAGAATGAATTGCCATTCACAATTGCCACAAAGAGAATAAAATACCTAGGAATACACCAAACAAAAGATGTAAAGGACCTCTTCAAGGATAATGACAAACCACTGATCAATGAAATAAGAGAGGACACAAACAGATGGAGAAACATTCCATGCTCATGGTTAGGAAGAATCCATATTGTAAAAATAGCCATACTGCCCAAAGCAATTTATAGATCCCATGCTATCCCCATCAAGCTACCAAAGACCTTCTTTACAGAACTGAAAAAAAAACACCTTAAACTTCATATGGAACCAAAAGGGAGTCCACATAGCCAAGTCAATTCTAAGCAAAAAGAACAAAGCCGGAGGCATCACGCTACCTGACTTCAAACTATACTACAAGGCTACAGTAATCAAAACAGCATTGTACTGGTACCAAAACAGAGATATAGACTAGTGGAACAGAACAGAGGCCTTAGAGGCAATGCCACGCATCTACAACCATCTGATCTTTGACAAACCTGACAAAAACAAGCAACGGGGAAAGGATTCTCTGTTTAATAAATGATGTTGGGAAAACTGGCTAGCCATGTGCAGAAAACAGAAACTGGACCCCTTCCTGACACCTTATACTAAAATTAACTCCAGATGGATTAAAGACTTAAACATAAGACCTAACACTATAAAAGCCTTAGAAGAAAACCTAGGCAAAACCATTCAGGGCATAGGCATACCAAGGACTTCGTGACTAAAACACCAAAAGCATTGGCAACAAAAGCCAAAATAAACAAATGGGACCTAATTAAACTCCAGAGCTTCCACACAGCAAAAGAAACAATCAGAGTGAACCAACAACCAACAGAATGGGCAAAAATTTTTGCAATCTACCTATCTGACAAAGGATTTATATCCAAAATTTACAAATAATTAAAACAGATTTACAAGAAACAAAAAACCCATTCAAAAGTGGGCAGAGGATATGAACACACTTTTCAAAAGAAGACATATATAAGGCCAACAAACATATGAAAAAATGCTCATCATCACTGGTCATTAGAGAAATGCAAATAAAAACTACATTGAGATACCATCTCACACCAGTTATAATGGCAATCATTAAAAAGTCTGGAGACAACAGATGCTGGAGGGGATGTGGAGAAATAGGAACACTTTTACACTATTGGTGGGAGTGTAAATTAGTTCAACCATTCTGGAAGACACTGTGGTGATTCCTCAAGGACCTAGAAATAGAAATTCTATTTGACCCAGGAATCCCATTACGGGGTATATATCCAAAGGCTTATAAATCATTCCATTATAAGGACACATGCACACATATGTTAATTGCAGCACTGTTTACAATAGCAAAGACTTGGAACCAACCCAAACGCTCATTGATGGTAGACTGGACAGGGAAAATGTGGCACATATACTCCATGGAATACTATGCAGCCATAAAAAATGATGAGTTCGTGTCCTTTTTAGGGACATGGATGAGGCTGGAAACCATCATTCTCAGCGAACTGACACAGAAACAAAGAATCAAGCACCACATGTTCTCACTCATAGGCGGGCGTTGAACAATGAAAACACATGGACACAGGGAGGGGAGCATCACACACTGAGGTCTGTTGGGGGGGACTAGGGGAGGACAGTGGGGGATAAGGAATTGGGGATGGATAACATGGGGAGAAACACCAGATATAGGTGAGGGGGATGGAGGCAGCAAACCACTTTGCTATATATGTACCTATGCAACAGTCATGCATGTTCTTTACATGTACCCCAGAACCTAAAATGCAATTATTTATATATATATATATATACAAAAATTAGCTGGACATGGTGACACATGCCTGTAATCCCAGCTGCTAGAGAGGCTGAGACAAGAGAATCACTTGAACCCAGGAGGTAGAGGTTGCAGTGAGCCGAGACTGTGCCACCGTATTCCAGCCTGGGTGACAGAGCAAGACTCTGTCTAAAAAAAAAAAAAAGAAAAAAAGAAAGAAAGAAAGAAGGAGAGAGAGAGAAAGAAAGAAGAAAGAAGGAAAGAAAGAAAGAAAGAAAGAAAGAAAGAAAGAAAGAAAGAAAGAAAGAAAGAAAGAAAGAAAGAAAGAAAGAAAGAAAGGTTTGCTTCTGATTTTATGAAAGCTTTTCTTTCCCTGTGATAACAACTACCATATTTCATGGATAAATGTACTTTTATTACTAAAAAAAAAAGAAAGAAAGAAATTACCCAGCTCAGGCCGTCAGTCATATCCAATAATCCTGGGGACAAATTAATGCATTTTTTTTAGATCAAATGACATTCTTATCACTTTACAAAAATTTGATTTTCCTATTTCTTAAACCAGGGGTTCTCAAACTGTGTTATCTGAACCAGCAGTATACAAATCACCTTCTGTCTTGACTAAGTCTGTATACCACTTTATCATCGTTGACAAATATACACGGTTTGAATTGCCACACCAGTTAAGTTAGACAGATGCTAAAACAAGTTTGTGCATAAAAATATAGGCTTTATGAATGAGACTTTAGTAACATATGCCATGGAAAATTCCACCTTCTACAGTGGAATTCATAAAAAATGATGAGTGTATGAGGTGTGGATTTGTGAATAAGCTTGATGTAATCATTTTACAGTGTAAACATATATCAACATATCATATTGTACCCCATAAATATACACAATTATTGTTTGTCAATTAAAAATAAAATAAAGGAATGTTAGGAATTACTTTTTTTTTTTTTTTTTTTTGAGACGGAGTTTCGCTCGTTACCCAGGCTGGAGTGCAATGGCGTGATCTCAGCTCACCGCAACCTCCGCCTCCTGGGTTCAGGCAATTCTCCTGCCTCAGCCTCCTGAGTAGCTGGGATTACAGGCACGCGCCACCATGCCCAGCTAATTTTTTGTATCTTTAGTAGAGACGGGGTTTCACCATATTGACCAGGATGGTCTCGATATCTTGACCTCGTGATCCACCCACCTAAGCCTCCCAAAGTGCTGGGATTACAGGCTTGAGCCACCGAGGAATTACTTTTATAATAGATTTCACCTCTAATGTTATATGATTTTACTGCTGCAAGTAGTAAATTGGACTGATTTGACTTTTTACTTTCTCTGTTAGATACTTGAATATAGGTTATGCTGTTCTCAAAGAGCGGATCATCCTGGGTCTACTCCCATGAACAACTAGAATTTCATATTAAAGGATTTTACCTTTTAGATATATTTATAGACCAGTCCTATCACCTGGCATTGCTCACAGGAATCAGGGACCTTTGGGATGGAACAGGATAGGAATGCAATAGAGAATGTGAGATTGGAACTAATTATTTCAAAATTGTAAAGGTTTTTCATTTTGATAAATGGCTTCTGATATGGTTTGACTCTGTGTCTCCAACCAAATCTTATTTTAAATTGCAATCTCCATGTGTCCAGGGAGGAATCTGGTGGGAGGTGATTGGATCATGGGGGTGGTTTCGTCCATGTCGTTCTCATGATAATGAGTTCATTCTCATAACATCTGATTCTTTAAAAGTGGCACTTCCCCCTTCAGTCTCTCTCTCTCTCTCTCCTGCTAGCATGTAAGATGTACCTTGCTTCCACCATGATTTTAAGTTTCCTGAGTCTTCCCTAGCCATGTGGAACTTGAGTCAATTAAACCTTTTTTCTTTATAAATTACTCAGTGTCAGGTAGGGGTAGTTCTTTATAACAGTGTGAAAATGGACTAATACAGCTTCTTTGGTGTTTCCATCTCATAAGCACATATGAATAACCCTATGGTTCCCTACCCTTTAGGGCTGCTGGTGTGAAAACCACCTCCACATTGAATCAGCATGAAAAATGCAGAGATTCGATTTTAGTAGTGACCTCAGTAAAGCTGACAGTCATTAGCACTGCTGATATTCGAAAGTAAAAAGATAGCTCAAGAAAATCAGAAAGATTTTGGTTAGATACTAATTTTCTACTGCTGTACCTATTGAAATACACAGTTATCACAGTTATTCTTCCTACAGTTTGTTGCTATTGTTTTGATTTTGGACTCCCAGGCACTGCAAAGGCTTTCAGAAGCTCTGAGATTTTATTAATTCATTGCAATATCCCCTTACTTTGGGAATACCATTTATTCTTGGGTTTGCCTTTCCGTATCTGGTGGTTGACAGAGACACATTTCCAAAACAGATTATATCAGTGGTTTGAGTCTCTAGCAACACCAAATTGGGGCTTATCCCTAAACCATGATTGTGCTTTGTGTCTATGTTTTTACTATTGTTTATTATTATATACTTATGAGGGGATGTTCTGTCACTCAAATGTCCAGGATTAAATCACTATGAACAGCCTCATAATTGGGAAATTATAGTAGATTGATTATAAATGTTTTATACATTCATTTGTATGTATGAAAGGTCATATGAAATATATTCATTTGTATTTGTAGATTATCAAACATCTCCCTAGAAGAACATGCTTTAGTCAGGAATGCAGTTTCATGAATATTTCATGACCCTATGTTCAGGATTTTTTTTAATGAGTTAATCAGAGTTAAGTAATGAACTTTAGCATAAATGCTATTCCATAAGTTGCTGATGAAAATAATTCTAAATAAAGCTGGAGCTCAAAATTCTTTTTATTTATTTATTTATTTTTTGTTAAGACAGAGTTTCACTCCTATTACCCAGGATGGAGTACAGTGGCGGGATCTCGGCTCACTGCTGCCTCCTCTACCCTGGTTCAATCAATTCTCCTGCCTCAGCCTCCTGAGTAGCTGGGATCACAGGTGTGCACCACCACGTCTGGTTAATTTTTGTATTTTTAGTAGAGATGGGGTTTCATCAGGTTGGCCAGGCTTGTCTCAAACTCCTGACCTCAGATGACCTGCCCACCTCTGCCTCCCAAAGTGTTGGGATTATAAGCATGAGCCACCACACCCTGACAGGAGCTCGAAATTATATTCCAGACTTGATGTTCTAATGTCCATCTTCTGAATTCCAAAGATTATTTTGTAAATGGGCTTTTTTTCCTAACATTATTAATGAAAATGTTGGAGCCTAGAAACTTATTCTCCAAATATGGTATTTTGACATGCAGAACCAAAGAAGCTTCGAGGGCTCTCTGACCTCTCCCCACAACTCTGGCTGTCTCTTCCAAAGAAGCTGAAGTTTCTTTGTCTGCCTGATATTCATAGCCACCAAAGAGAACAGTTATTCTTTCTACACTTCTCTGCTACCTCATTATCTACTGCAGAAAAGAAGACCTAGGTGTGACCACACCTAAGGAAACCTCTTTATAAGGACTATCTCTCAAGATCATTAAATGAAGTCACACAAAGAGAAGTATTTATAAGTTAATCTCTGTCCACCATTCAATTATATTTATTCTCTCTAACAGTAATTTATTTCCCCTCTATAGAATTTCTTTTCTCTGCTTCTCACAACCTCTTTGATACAGTTTGGCTATGTCCCCACCCAAATATCATCCTGAATTATAGCTCCCATAACTCCCACCTGTTGTGAGAAGGACCGGGCGGGAGGTAGTTGAATTATAAGAGCAGTTTCCCCCATAGTGTTCTCATGGTAGTGAAAAAGTCTCACAAGATCTGATGGTTTTATAAGAGGTAATCCCTTTCATTTGGTTCTGATTCTCTCTTTGCCTCCCACCATGTGAGATGTGCCTTTCACCTTCTGCTGTGACTGTGAGGCCTCCCTAGTCACATGGAACTGTGAGTCCGTTAAACTTCTTTCCTTTATAATTGCCCAGTCTTGGGTATATATTTATCAGCAGCATGAGAACAGACTAATACACTGTTCTGCCAGGATCCAAGCCCCCATTCTTTCTACAATCTCAAGACTGTATGTAAGCTACTGGACCTCTGTGGGGTTTGTGGTCTCCATTCTGAAGGCTTCCATATGTACACATTAAATAAATTTGTATGTCTTTACTCCTATTAATCAATTTACCTCATGCTAGTGATTTTTTTAAGCAAACCTTTTGGGGGCCAAGAACCCACAAAAAGAACATGTTTACTGTTACTTCTGGTCCTGCCTTTGAGACCCAGACAGTGACCTGAATTTTATTGAAGATTTGAAAAATTAAAAACGTTTACATCAGAACCAAAAGTATACAAAAGAAAGATGTTCAATGTTATTACCAATCCAAATAGAGTAATTGAAGACAACAGGACCCTGAGTATGGTTATTTTGATTTCCTTAGAATTGTGTATCCTTTGTGACCAAGAACATTTTTTTAATAGAGAAAGAACTTTATGTAAAGTACACTCATATTTCAAACAATTTATCCCCAAATGTTTTTTGATCACAATAATCTTCCATCATTTTGCTTTAGTCAGTGCAGAAATATTAAAAGAGGATAATTCTTTTTAGACTCCATCAAACATTTTCCTTTCCAGCATTCCATTTTGTTACTATAGTATTTTGGTACAAAGATAAAATATAATGAGATAACAACTACTACTCTAAACACAAAAATAATTTTGAAAATTAAAAGAAACATTTAACGCTTTGACTAAATTCATCAGAGATGAATGTTAGAAACCATGTTTCTCAAACCAGAACATTTTCTCTAATCAAATAGCAGTTTTAATAAACATGATAGTTTTACACAGAGAGTTAAACTAGAATATACAACCATGCACTGAAGTTCCTATCTAAGTCTGTTGGGGCTATTAGGACAAAATTCATAGACTGGGTGGACTATGAACAGTAGCAATCTATTGCTTACAGTTCTGGAGACTGAAGCCCAGCGTCAAGGTGTGACAGATTCAGTGGCTGGTGGGGACCTGCTTCATGGTTCATAGTTGGTACATTCTTGCTGTCTCCTCACATGGTGGAAGGGACAAGGGAGCTCTCTGAGGTCCATTTTACAAGGACACACATTCCATTCATAAGGCTCCACCCTCATGACCTTATCATCTCCCAGAGACCTCAGTCCCTAATACCATCCCTTGGGGGTGAAGATTTCAACACAGGGATTTGGAGGGAGACAGATATTCAGTTCATATCAGTCCCGCTTATCACATTTTCCATTAGCTTCAGTTGCTTCAATTTCTTTGGGAATGAATGATGCCCATGCATGATTTATAGGCACAACTTCCTTCACTTTAGTGCTTATGCGTGTCTTTAGCTACCTCAGCTCTGGTTTTAGGGGGTGGAGACACATGATGCTACTTTTCAGTTTTTTGCCTTTATTATTATTTGTTGACATTTTTAGCTTTACTGAAGTGTAAATAAAAACTAAGAATTGCATATTGTATTTGTCAGGATTCTTTAGAGGAAAAGAACTAATAGGATAGACATATACATAAAGGGGAGTTTACGTAGGCGTATTGATTCAGAAGATGATGACTTCACAAGGTGAGGTCCCACAATAGGACATCTGCAAGCCGAGAAGCAAGGAAGCCAGTATGAGTCCCAAAACCTCAAAAGTAAGGGAGCCCACAATGCGGTCTTCAGTCTGTGGTGGAAGGTCCAAGAGTCCAAAAGCTGAATAACTTGGAGTCCAATGGTCGAAGGAAGGAAGCATCCAGCTCAGGAGAAAGATGTAGGCTGGGAGACTAAACCAGTCTAGTCTTTCCATGTTCTTCTGCCTGCTTTTATCCTAGCCACATGGGCAGCTGAAGAGATGTTAGCCACCAATGTTGATGGTGGGTCTGACTCTCCCTGTCCAGTGACTCAAATGTTAATCCCCTTTGACAACACCCTCACAGACACATCCAGCATCAATACTTGGTATCTTTCAATCAGATCAAGTTGAAACTCAATATTAACCATAACACATATACTTAGTCCACCATGTTATGTTTTTATAAATGTGTACATTGTGAAATGATTACCATCATCAAGCTAATTAACATGTGCACCACCTCACATACTTATCAGTGTGTGTGCATGTGTGTGTGTATATGTGCTGAGAACGTCTATTCCCTTAGCAAACTTCAAGTACATAAAATAATGTTTAGGCAGGATAGGTTGTTAAGAAAGTGACCACATCCTGCAGATGCAGTAACCATGGGGAGTGCACAATCAACACAATAAGCCTACCCATTGGTATTGTAATTGAGCTCTTTAAGCAAAGCTATCTACAGTAGGGACTTTAACCCATAGAGAGAATACTCACTCTGATTTTACCTGTCATCAGACTGAACCTTGGCTAATTTTAGTAGTAAAATACATACCCGTGGGTGGAGATATAAGATGCTAATGAGACCTGCAACAAATGAACAAGCATGTAGAGCTACTGCACATGTGCACCCTGAGGACCATCCAGAACAGGCTTACTAGCAACACCTCTTCCCATCTCCTTATGAATCATCAGGTAAGACTCCCATAAAGGGAGTTACTCCAGCAATAATCAATACTGTCTCATCCTTAAGAGCAGCCCACCCTGAATCCTCTCTCTCTCTCGAGATGTATTGTCTACTCTGCACTTAACTTTCAAAATATTCTTTTTCCTTTGCAATAAATTACTCTATGCTTTATCTCCTGTGCTGTGTGTCCCTTGCTTAAATTCTTTTAAACTAAGAACACAAGAACTGATGTCTCACAGCAGCCATCAACAGTGTTACTAACCAGAGTCACCAGGCAGTGCATAGATCTCCAGAATTTATTCATTGTGCAGAACTGAAAATTAGGATCGTTTGATCAGCATCTCCCCATATTCCCCTCCCCTCCATAATCTCCATTCTACTTTCTGCTTCTGTAAACTTGATTTTTTTTTATTCCTTGTAAAAGTGAGATCATGCACAATTTGTTATCTTAGCTCTTGCAGTCATATTTTTGAATAAATAAGTGTAGTTCATGTTTTTAAAAGTAAGTAAAAATAAATACAGCAAAGTAAAAAGAAACTAATGGGCAGGGTACAGTGGCTCACATCCATAATCCCAACAGTTTGGGAGGCTGGGGTGGAAATATCACTTGAGGCCAGGAGTTCAAGGCCAATATTTTTGGCACCAGGGGCCGGTTTCATTAAAGACAATTTTTCCACAGACCAGGGCTGTGGTGGTGGTGGGGGTGGTTTCAGAATGATTCAAGTGCATGACATTTATTGTGCACTGTATTTCTGTGATTATTCTGTTGTAATATATAATGAAATAATTATACAACTCAACATCATGTGAAATCAGTGGGAGCCCTGAGCTTGCTTTCCTGCAACTAGACAGTTCCATCTGGGGGTGATGGAAGACAGTGACAGATCATCAGGCATTAGATTCTCATAAAGAACAGGCAACCTAGATCCCTCACATGCACAGTTCACAATAGGAGCTCCTATGAGAACCTAATGGTGCTACTTATCTAACAGGAGGTGGAGCTCAGATGGTAATGGAAGTGATGGGGAGCAGCTGTCAATACAGATGAAGCTTCACAGCTCACCAGCTATGCATCCCAGTTCCTAACAGGCCACGAACCAGTACTGGTCTGTGGTGGGGGGTTTGGGAACCCCTGTTACAGGGGGTATGTGAGTTGCTCCCAACAGTACTTCTCAGTCATCTTGTGTAGCTTCGTAGTTATCGGAAAGCCTTCTTGTGTGTCAACTGAACTAACCCAACCCTAAGTTTTGGATGTTCTTCTATTATTTTGTGCTTTGTTGTTATTATTTTGAATACAGGGAAGTTTGATTTCCTCTTTATTGACACTTTAGTGGAGAAATGCAGAAGCATTGTCAGGAAGGCTGAGTCATTTACTCTCAATGAAGAATAGATGGGAAGTAGGAAGGTTCCCTTCTACGAGGGATGATGAGTATCTGCATCTCGCTGGTTTTGGAGCTATCTTTTCTGATTCCCATCCTCGAGGTGCACAGTGTCCATGTGGTGATATGTGGCAACTGCAATTGGAAACAATCACAGTGCTTCTCTTCTGTTTTTCAGGCACCACACATCTGGAGACCCACTCATCATGTGGCTTCAAGACTCTTTGCAAAGCAACGACCAGAAACACAATATGACCCTTTGCAATGTGTTGCTTTCCATCGCATCTTGTCTCCTAGCCTTTCTCCTGACCCTAAAAACAGAGAGAAAAAATGAATAAATACACACTCACATGTTGAATGCAATAAAACAGTGATAATCACAGCCTTAGCTAGTTCAGGCTGTTTTGACACAAAACCATAGACTGTGAGGATTATAAACAGCAGAATTTATTGCTCACATGGATATTGAAAGCGATTACGGCAGTATATGATTTTAGAGCAAAAAGGGGATTGCTGGAATGCATTCCAATCCCAGCAAGAGCCAATAAACTACAGGTCAAAGAGGAGAACTGTCTGGCTTATAATAAGGTAGGAACAATTAAATCAAGGACTAATACCCAGGACTCTGTTTTTATATATTATGATGTTTCTCTTCCTTACTAGGGATTAACATCTTAATAAACATTGTCAGAATTGTTAGTTTTGGGGGGATGAAGCAGGATCTCACTCTGTTATCCAGGCTGGAGCACGGTGGCATGATCATAGCTCTCTGCAGCCTTAAACTCCTGGGCTCAAGCAATGCTCCCACCTCAGCCTCCCAGTACCTGAGACTACAGTTGGGTGCCACTGTGACTGCCTAGTTTAAAAAAAAAAAAAAGTTGTTTGCAGGAACAGAGTCCCACTGTGTTGCCTGGGCTGGTCTCAAACTCCCAGACTCAAGCAATCGTCTTGCTTTGGCCTCCCAAAGTGTTGCGATTACTGGAGCCACTGTGCCCACCCTCAATGTCAGAATTATGCTGTTGCCCAAAATTGCTTAACTCTTCATCAGTTTATTATGAGAACCAGTGTCCTTTCTCCATCTGTCAATATTCTTTTCATGTATCTAAATGGGAGCCTTCTCAATTCTAAAATAATAGCACCTTCACATACAATAGTATAATCTCTTCTTGGTTAATATAGCATAATAAATCTTGCAAACATATTAAGCTACTGGAGTGAAGTCTTACGATTTCCATTATTTCTAGTAATTGAGTCCATATTGATTGCATACGTGAACACAATAATGACTTGTGGCCAAATAGGGTAGGTGTTCTTTGCCTGAATTTTCCAACACTGTTTATCTTTTTAAGACCTAATTTGAATAGCTCTCTTAAAGTCTAATTTATTCAGTGGAATGTTTTAAATGGGATTAAATGTGAATTAGGTACTCTGCCAGAATTATGGAACATTTTAGGCTTACACAGTACAATGCTAATGAAGTAGTATTTTAAAACCTTTCCTTCTGGGTGCTGACTTATTTTAAATCTGATATTGCATGTAGCCACTATAAGATTAGATGCTGTATTTTAAAATTAGTTCTGTTATTGTGGCAAATACATATTGCTTATAATTGAAAACTAGGGGTTCAGAGGTACACACTGATTGAACAATTTAAAACAATTACCAATGGATCTTCAGAACATTGTAAGGCTTAATTGCATTATGAAAATTAATGCATCTTATATGCTAAATCTCACTTTATCAAATGATTTTTCAATTTGGTACTCACCATGTTTAACTTTTAAGTAATAGCTGTTCAGTGATGGCAATAATGTACTGAAGTGGTTGCAATTGGGGGTAGGTATTTTCAAGCAAAATGAATGCTTTTGGTCACCAGGAGAGAACCTGTACATCATAGGCATGTTTATTATTCATGCTTGGACTTCACGTCCAAGGGTGATGATTGCTATACACATGTAAACCCAAGCGGGTGTGCTGAAAACGACATTTTTATGCTTACTTAGAAAGAAAATGAGACTGCAAGTTAATAGACACAGATCTCATTCGTGACTCAAAGGGGAGAGTTACTTTATACATGTCAGTCTCATATTCTTTTTATATGCATATATTTGGTGGTTTACAGATTTATGGAATTTGAGATGTTTTCACATACATCACCTCATTGATTCCTATGCACATGTATGTGCACACATGTACACACACCCCAACTTACACAACAGATTAGTAATGTGACCTACTTTTAAAAAACACATAATTCATGGCAGATATAGATAGGCATACATAATGGTTAAATTCAGATAACCTTCATCTTCCAAAGGAACATTTAATTTTCATCTTAGAAAATACAGATAGATGTAGAAGTACATAAAAATGTAAACAGGGAAGATAAAGAAAAACATATATGTATAGATACATAATCATTAATGATAAATACTTCCCAATTAAACCCTTTGATATAATAAGCCCATGCCAAAATTGTCTCTTAATGAATTAAATTTTGTGCAGTGGCCTATAGTAGGAAACTCAGCCAAAATCCTATTATATCAGAGAAACTTTCCTCTCTACCTATCTTATTTCTTAATTTTACTTTCATACTAAAGGTTTAACTTGAATTTCCTCTACACTGTTTATGCAGCCTGAGTCTATTTTTCTGTTTATTTTCCTTATTATCTTTCTGTTTTCTGGTATCTTTGAGAATTTGGGGAGAGACTTCTCTGTAGGTCAGCAGAATTTGAAGTTTCTTTGATTATGAGGATTATATTAATAAACTGATATTATCAAATTACATATCATCCTTTTATGATGCTAGAATATTTTTAAATCTTTGTACTTTATATCACTTCATTACATGTGGAAAAGGGTAACTTTGTTCTACATTCCTTAACCGAGAAGATCTAGAGATGTTTTATCAGCTTTCATAGAAATAAGCACCAACAAACATGGGCAAATAATTATACTGAGGATTTAAAAATAAAGACTGTGGCTTTTAGCACATTGTTTTATATATATATATATATATATATACATGTTTGCAATTTGTCGATTCCGTTGATTTACACACGTGTCTTAGTGCATAGCAAAGTTGCTCTGATTTTAAAGTGGATGGGTTTAAACTCTTCAGCACCTACTTTGGGTGGACTGTCAGAGTCACTAAGCAAGAGAAATGCGTAGAAAGAAAGAAAAATGGTTACTAGCCAATGAGGAACACTCAAGAAGCCTTAGTTCTTATTCTTTATCTCCTATCCCTCTTACTCTAATTGGTTCTTCTATCATGCTACGCAATGTGTGGCAGAGTGTATTATTGCAAACATAACTTGATCCATCATTACCAAGTTTCCCATGCAAGAATGATACTTCCCATCCCATTAAAGCCAGGCATGACCTTACAGGTTGCTCTGGTCACTGAAATGTGAGTGGAAATGACGTACTCTGTTTCCAAGCAGATGTTCTGGGAGTCATTGCCTTAGTTTCACCTACTTCTCACCCTTTGCTCTGCAAGAAGAATGGCCATGTCAAAGATGCCCACCCATCATTCAGCCTGGGAAGGTAGCTTGTGAAAGGCAAGACACAGGACAGGAGTTGGCCTGTGGCTAACATGCATTCTGCAAGAGAAGAAAATTCATTGTCCTGGGGTACACTGATTGCTTTCTAGTAGTTTTTAGTTATGCTGCAATATTGAAGAGCTGGAAAATACAAGTGAATATTTCATATCACATCCCATGCTACAGCTTGTGGAACCATTGTGCTATTGATGGGATTTTTAGACTTTTGTTCTGAATTCTTATTTCTAAAAATTGTTGGGCAATTTGCCTGCGTAAACATTGAATTCATTTGTTCTCATGCTGCTAATAAAGACATACCTGAGGCTGGGTAATTTACAAAGGGAAGAGGTTTGATGAACTCACAATTCCACATGGCTGGGAAGTCCTCATAATTATGGCAGAAGGGTAAGGGACATCTTACATGGCAACAGGCAAGAGAGTGAGAACCAAGCAAAAGGGGAAACCCCTTATAAAAACGTCAGCGTTTTTGAGACGCATTCACTACCAAGAGAGCAGTATGAGGAAAATGGACCCCATGATTCAATTATTTCCTGCTGGGTCCCTCTCAAAACACGTGGGAATTATGGGAGCTACAATGCAAAGTGAGATTTGGGTGGAAACACAGCCAAACCACATTAGACATCTTTGAATGAAAGTCATGGTATGTTGGTAGGGTGTACAGCAGATCTTTGAAGAACCTTTCATTTAAATGTCATTTCATTATAACATTGATGAGGGGGGGAAGAAGTTAATTCTAAGTAGGGCCACTGGCTGTGTGGGGTTTGCATGTTCACCCCATTTTTTGTGTTTTTTCACCAAGTGTTCTGGTTTCCTCCTATATCCCACAGATGTGCTCATTAGGTTCATTCCTGTGTCTACGCAGTTCCAGTGTGGCTGTGGTGCCTGTGTGAGTGTGTCCTGTGATGCAATGGGACCCTGTCCACAGCTGGTTCCCTCCTAGCACACTGAGCAGTTGGGAAAATCTCCAGCAACCTGAGACACTGAACTGGAATAAGTAGACTGGAAAATAAATGAACGAATGAATACAAATTATTATAAAGTAGAAATTTCTAAAGTCTATGATAATCACTCAAATGTGCAACAATAACCTCTGTGGTACAAAATGTTTGGCGAGCTGCTGTAATTGTGATTATTTGCTTTTGAACTGCTTAATGTGGAGGAAGAAGCGCCTGACAAATTTCACTTGGCAAACATTTATTTAACCCACCAGCACTATGACCACCATCACTCATTGACTCACTAAAAACTTGATGAGTAATTGTCTTTCTTAAATGCATGTAGATCTCATATGTATTTCAATGTTTAATATTGCAAGTGTAGGAGGTGTTTATTTAGAAGTTTGGTGATGTTTTGGGGACCATAAATATAACTTAGGAACGTAACTATTGTTTATATGAATTACCTTAAGTTTAAATGGGTTTCTTTTTCTTGTTTTTTCTTCTTTGTGACGGGGTCTCACTCTGTCATCCAGGCTGGAGTTTAGTGGTGAAATCTTGGCTGACTGCAGCCTCTACCGCCCAGGCTCAAGTAATCCTCCACAATCCTCCACCTCAGCCTCCCGAGTAGCTGGGACTACAGGTGTGCACTACCACACCCGGTTAATTTTTAAATAATTTTTGTAGCTATGAGGTCACACTATGTTGCTCACACTGGTTTCAGACTCCCGGGCTTGGCCTTCCAAAGTGCTGGGATTATAGGCATGAGCCACCATGCCCTGCCAGAACTGGTTTCTTTATACCTTGTTTGGCTTAAAGGCTCAGTTTCCAGGAACCTGATCACAATTTTAAGTGAAGACTTCATTGTAATCCTCAAAGTAGAATAGAAGAAAAAAGTGAAAGTATAGACAGAGCCAAATGTATGCATTTGGAAACTTCTGATAGATCTGCAGAAATATCCAAATATATTGCAAGCTTATAAAAATACCAAAGGGATATTGAAGTTAACCTACTTCTTCTTACATTCACCAAAACCATGGGGACTTAAATGTGTGTGTGTGTGCGCACGTGTGTGTGTTTATACAAACTCCTCCTCATGTTTAGTTAAAACATGAAGTGAGTCACTTTCATGGAATACCTGGGTTGATTTTATGATGTGTTAAACAGTTCCTCTCTACTTAGCTGATGTTTTTAATATGAAAATAAAAATACTAGTGATAAAGGTATTACATATCTATTGAATTCTGATTAAAAGCTAGGTTTGGGTTAGAAGTGCCTTCTACTTTATGAAAATTGTCAGTCTCAGAGATATGATGATTATTCACAAAATTGCAACTGGCTTTTAAGTTATCCACTTCACTTAAGTAGCCGGACTTAAAGCTTGAAGAGAAATTTATGCAGAAATGAAACATTAGGGGCTAAAAATGATAGCATGCAAACACAACTGTGAGAATGGAATGCACTCTCTGTTTACATTTCCATTAGGGGTAGACACCTTGAAAGGTTCCCAGGGGTATAATCACCATGCACATAAAATACAAAGGATGGAAATCATTCTCATGGGGCCATTTTTCAGGATAAGGCAGGATAAGGCTAAGTAATATGATATCCAGGCACAGTTAAGGCAGTTCCATGACTCTGTGGTGGTTTATTAAGATTATCAAAGCAACAGAAGATCAGAGAATACAGTGTCCAATACAACTATTTTTGTGAATAGCCTACCTCAATATACTAGATACAAATATGAAGAAGTGAGTGGCCACTTATATGGCTATTAGAGTAGTTGCATTGTTATAGTAAAAAGGATTAATTGGTTATTAAGTTGGCTATTAGTAGATATGAATTTGTTCTTTCTGTTATAAATTATGTATTAAAAATGATTATAATACAAATAAAATAATACAGGATCTATTAATTAATGTGTCAATATTAAAACAATATATTATATATTAATATAGTATTAGGTTGGTGCAAAAATGATTGCAGTTTTTGCATTACCTTTAAGGGCAAAACCACAATTACCTTTGCATCAACCTAATAAATTATTCCAACTTTAATTAGATACTATAAATTATGTATTGACATAATTTATCTTTTATTGAAATGATTAACTCTTATACAGACATCAATTTATTTACATTTTATTATTCCATTTCTTTTAAAACCTTTTAATTGCCTTATATTTCTAAGCCCACTGTTCTGTGACAAATTTACTCCACAATAGATTAGAAATAGTGAAACACAAATATGTATAAACACTTGATGTGTGAGTGCATATACTGTGGCTGTGGGTTGTATCATTAGATATATTTTAGCAGTAATTCATTTTATTTTATTTATTTATCTATTTTCAGACAGAATCTGGCTCTGTTGCCCAGGATGGAGTGCAGTGGTACAATCACTGCAGCCTCAACCTTCTGGACTCAAGCAATCCTCTCTCCTCAGCCTCCCGAGTAGTTGGAACAACAGGTGCACACCAACATGCTTGGCCATTTTTTTTAATGTTTTGTAGGGATGAGGTTTTGCCATGTTGCCCAGGCTGGTCTTGAACTCCTGGGCTTAAATGATCCTCCTGCCTTGGCCTCCTCTAGTGCTGAATTTACAGACGTGAAACACCACGCCTGGCCTAACAGCAATTTCTCATATTTCATACCTTTAATCACCAAAGTATATATTATAAGAATTTATAAAATTTGAAGGTATAATTAGTGACTAATAAAACGTCTTATGATATGTAAACCTCCACTATACATTTGTTTGTAAAATACATTCCATGATTAAGTAGTGGATATACAATAATCAGAGTGGAGCTCAGCAAGGACCACCAAAAGTAAAATAATGAGAGAAAATGGTTTGCCATTGTTTGGTGTTAGTTTAAGACATTTTCTTGACAATCACAAGAGCAGTGACTTCAAAATTAACGTTAATTTTAAATTGCAAGTAATTATTTGATTAAATAATCTCCATAGCTCACATTTAAAACTACATATCTTTGTGAGGTTTATAAAGCTAAGTATGTTTGGAGTTTGTATGTCTGCTTTAAAATTTTTAAGTATAATTCTTCAGTCATTCATATCCATTTAATCAAGAGGACCTTTGGTTCAGGTAGATTAAATGATGCATTTGAAACAAAAACCTGCTACACATTGACTAAAATGATTCATCGTCTAGTGAGTGGGAGCCAACACGTCAGCCATGCCATTTATACTAAAGGTATCCCAAACCAGGAGTCATGTCACTTTGCCATGGCACATAAAACTCCTTGGACCATTGAAGACAATCCAAAATGCCCTATATCTGGAGAGAATGAAGTGACTCAGTGATGACTGACATAACAAAAAGACACATGATAGGAATCAAGCAATTCCCAGAGAGTCCAGGCACTCCAAAATGATGTTGGGAGAGATGAATAATCAATTTCATGAAACAAATTCCTTTGTTTTCTTTTTTCTTTTTCACTGCTTACCATGAATGAGATTCATCTGAGCTAAAATGTCAGTATAAAGTTATTATAAGGAAAATATAATATGATTTTCCTTAGAACCCTCAAATTTTTGATGAATAAGTTTTAACACTGAAAATATTATTTATATACTATATACATTGAATATTTATATATTATATATAAATATATAGATATATATGTTTATATGTTTATAAACATATATATTATATGTAAGCATAGATAACATATAGAACATATATATTATATACTTGTAAATATATATTATATATATAGATGTTATATATCTTTATTATATATAACAAAGATATTTACTATATTTATTATATATAAATATATTTACAGTAAAATATATAAATGCATTTACTATATATGTATATATATAGTAATAAATATATATAGTAATATATATAAGTATATATAGTAATAATAAATGCATATATACATATATGTAAGCAAAAATAAAATTGAAAGTTCCCTCCAATCATCTGAATTAACCTAATCATTCCAGAATTAACCTGAAACACTGGTTGAAGCCATTATGAAAGAAAGGGTTGAACATGCCTCACTATACCCCTTCAGCAGGAACATCAACACAGATCTTAAGTATGAGAAACATATAAAATCTATTCTATCTCTGAAGCCTACTACCTAGAGGCTTCATCAGCATGATAAAACTCTGGTCTCTACAAACCCCCTATCTTAACCCAGACATTCCTTTCTGCTGAATATTCAACCAATTGCCAATCAGAAAAATGTTAAATCTACATATGACCTGGAAGCCCCCACTTCCAGTTGTCCTGCCCTTCCAGATTGAACCAATGTACATCTTACATGCATTGATTGATGTCCCTAAAATGTATAAAACTAATCTGTGCTCTGACCACCTTGGGCGTACGTCATCAGGACATCCTGAGGCTGGGTTACAGATGTGTCCAAAACTTTTGCAAAATAAACTTTCTAAATTTACTGAGACTTGTCACAGATATTTTGGGTTCACTCTATATAGGTATTAATGTAATTCCTATAAGAAGTCATCACTAAATAGGGTATCAGAACATGATTTCCAAGAAGTATCCTCCATTAACATTGGTGGTTCCAGCCACAACAAACTTTATGAAAAATGGCACCTTCCTCAAACTGTCTTCCATCAGTGGTGACAGCTGAAGCTCTGCTAGAGTACCTGCTTGGACATCTGCCCTTTTCGGCATGAATCATCTCATTATTTTATGAATTTCTCAAGACACATACAATAAAATAGCCATGTTAAGAATTAAGGGACGTATCTTTTTATCACTCAAATTCTCTTCTACTTTGTCTTAGAATATAAAGCAATTCTGATATGTAAGTTAATTCATAACATTGCTGAATAGGAATGGACTGTGCATATTTTATTTGAAATCTTCATTTATTGAGTTCATATTGTATGTCCAACTCTTTCATGAACTTCCAGATAATCTAAATTGATTTCCACAATCTTTTTTGGAGTCAGCGCTATAATCTCTAATAAAGTACTGGGAAGACTTAAGGTCATAAAGGTCCTAGCACCTATCCACATTTCTAGAAGTTTTAAGGCTGATTTTTAGTACATCTTTAATAATTCCATGATGGGATATTGTTCTGTGTTAATGATGGTCCATTTCTACCAATGTTTGATCCTAGATTTTTAGAGAGTGTGAATTCTGTACTTATTTTCAAATTCCCACTCACTCTCGTTTTGTTGGTTTGTCATAGCTGTTGTTTTGTTCTGTCTATATTTCTCTCCTTGGATACAAATTACAAATGAAAACATGGCATATTCATATTTCAGACGATGGCAATATTAACTGCAATTTTTACTCTTCCACTGAAGATTGCATGATAAGCTTGCTAACAGTTATCAAAGAATTTGTCCACCAGTATTTGGTAAACAGTATCCATAGGTTGTTTGTCCAATACAAAAAGAGAATGGGTAATGCCCTTCCATCAGAGACACTTAAGCACTTATTAAAAACATTGACATATTCTATTGAAACTCAAGCTGGAAGATTTGACTACTACAGCATTCTTAGAAATGGTGAAGTGGCCAAAGCTTTTGGAATGTCAAATATTGCAAAAGTATTTGGCCCTCTACAGTAAAATGTTTTATCATTCATATCTCCCCAATGGAGGTTTCTTTGTTTAAATTGATGTATAATATTTACATGAGAAAGACAAATTATTTATGTCAATGATCTGTTCTGATCCCTCACTCTGGAATTGTGCAGTATTTCTTTGATCTATACATAAGTATTTGCAACCTCTATGCTATTAAAATTAGTTACTTTGGCACTTGTTCATTTAATCTCTCAAGTAGTAATTATGCAGAATCTCTGGCCTATTCTTTGGTAGTAATAAATCTGATTTTCTGAATTTTGTAGAATAAAGGCATTCATTTGTATTACAAATGCAAGGAGCCCCTGTTAGCTTCTCTTGACAAACACCAAAAAGGGCGATCTCATGACAAATGTCATGCTCCTACAGTTTCAATAGCAATCACACACAAAAAAGCTGTTGATGTCATCTAAGAGTAGTGAAATCTCAAAGTGGATTAATATTTCTTGTTGTGAATGGTGGCTTTTCTATTGGACTTGTTAATAGTAACAATTTATTATAATAGATATGAGTTTTTAAATATATTTTAGGAAAAAACTACATTATTTTTCAATTTCACATTTTAAGATTGATTTACAAAATTCTGTATATGGACTTAGGAAGCAAAGTTATAAACATCAGATACTTCAATCTATACCAAACCATTAAATCTATTAGTCTGTTTTAGTGTATATTCAATTATTTCCAAAACACTAGATAACTTACACTGAACTTGACAGTTCAATATATTTCCTTCACCTTCTATTCAAATTCAACCAGTGATGGATCAATGTTCAATAGATTTTAAATATAAAGTAGGCATTTTCAGAAAATAAAGATATAATCAACATCTCTGTCTTTCACCTAATTCATGACTAAGGTTGTTCATACATTCTGGGACAAAACACACATAGCCTAAAAAGTAACAAGAGTTTGAATAAAGGATGTAGTGAATAAGGTCTGCACCCACTGGCCACATGAAGCAAAGGAAAATAAAGTTATTTAACAGTAAGCTCTAGATTAAAGAAAGGAGGCCAATTTCAGAGTGATAGCTTCCCACTGAAATAGAATTAATAAAATGCACAAGTTTGAGCCTTAAAGATATCATTAATATTTTTTCAAAGTTGTGTTTGGAGAATGTAATTTTTAAATACAATATACTAAATAAAAAGTATCTATACTGGCAAGCAAATATAAGAAAATGGACATCACAGTAAACTAAATTATTCTAGAAGATTGAATGAAGGGATCACCATAAAACATAAAAAAAAATATGTATGCTATGAACAAGAAAATATGGATTAAAAACATCAAAGGCAGAGACAGCAGAACTCAAAATGACATATAAAGTGTAAATATTCCTGTAAAAGAAGGATAAACAGTTGGATCAGGCATGTAGCCAAAGATTTATAAGAACAGATTCCTGACCCTAAAAAAATCTTTCTGGCTTTTCAGGAAAAAAAAAAAAATATTGTGTGCAGACACCTCTCTCTCTTTCTGTCTCTCTCTCTCTCATTCTCTTTCTCACATACACTTACACTAACAGCAGAGAAACCTTTGAAAGGAGTTAAAGGGTAGGTATTACGCACGCACACACACACACACACACACACACACACACACACACACATCAGTGTTGAGAAGGGCAACGGTGCAAGCTAAGAATCTCTGGAATAATTTTTTTAAATAATTGAGGGACAAAAATTAACAGCTAATAATATTAAAACAAATTAAGCAGAGAAAAATGAATGCTTTTACACTGTCAGTGGGAATATAAATTAGTTCAACCATTATGGAAGACAGTTTGGCCACTCCTCAAATATCTAGAAGCAGAAATACCATTTGACTCAGCAATCCTATTACTGGGTATATACCAAAGAAATAGAAATCATTCTATTATAAAGATACATGAACACATATGTTCATTGCAGAACTATTCACAGTAGCAAAGACATGGAATCAACCTAAATGCCCTACAGTGATAGAACAAATGAAGAAAATGTGATATATATATATATATATATACACCATGGAATACAATGCAGCCAATAAAAGGGATGAGATTATGTCCTTTGCAGGGACATGTGTGGAGCTGAAGGCCATTATCCTCAGCAAAGCAACACAGGCACCAAAAATCAGACACCACATGTTCTAACTTATAAGTGGGAGCTGAAAAATGAGAACACATGGTCACATGGGAGGGAGCAACACACACTGGGGTCTGTTGGAGGGCAGGGGTATTTCAGGAAAAGGGAAAACATCAGGAAGAATAGCTAGTAGATGCTGTGCTTCATACCTGGGTGATGGGTTGATCCATGCAGTAAGCCACCATGGCACACATTTACCTGTGTAACAAACCTGCACATCCTGCACATGTACCCCAGAACTTAAAATAAAAGCTGAACAAAAAAACCAATTAAGCTATTATTCATGGAAGCAATTAAACATGTCTTTACTCATGATTCAAAATTATTGCATAATTTTGCAAAAAGTAGAAGAGATTTCCTGCTGTACTCAGATATTCATTTTCCCACTCCAGTAGAAGAAGACCCAAAATGTTGTCTTTTACAGAGCTGGCCAGAATAAGCTCTGCTTAGTTTTAGCCACTGAGAGGTGAGCTCACTTTCTCCTTCTTCTTGGAATGAGATTGTAGTGGTGAACATTTAGATCCATGTGGAGAAGAAGAATACCCTAGATCAAATGAACAGATACTTGTATATTCAATCACATGAGTCCAACCCAGGTACCCTTCTCTTTTGTTAACTGGTGTCCCATAGGAAGATAATAAGAATCTATTTTAATTTTTCACTCTATTACTATTTTGAAATTCAGTCACAAAAGAAGAGCTTGGGACCTAAATAATACTAAATTGTTTCACACTTTACTTAGAAAATTACTTGAGTTTCTGAAAGAAAACACAGCCTTCCAGTCAACAGAAGGACAAGAAGAGTTCAAACTGTGCTAGGACTGCAATAGCAAAATAAAATGATGAATTATGTGAACCCCAAAAATCTGAGACAGATCTCAAGTAATTTAGAAACTTTATTTTGTCAAGGTTGAGTATGGGCGCCTGTAACACAGCCTCAGAAGGTCTTCACGACATGTGCCGGAGGTGGTCAGAGCACAGTTTGGCTTTGGACATTTTAGGGAGATATGACACATTGATCAACATATGTAAGTCGAACATTGGTTTCATCTGGAAAGCAGGGACAACTCGAAGTGGGGAGGGGTCTTTCAGGTCATGAGTAGATAAGAGACAAATGGTTGCATTCTTCTGAGTTTCTCATTAATGTCTCCAAAGGTGGCAATCAGATGTGCATTTATCTCAGTGAGCAGAGGGGTGACTTTGAACAGAATGGGAGGGAGGTTTGCCCTAAGCAGGTCCCAGCTTGACTTTTCCCTTTAACTTAGTGATTTTGGGATTCCAAGATTTATTTTTCTTTTATAATTATATAAGAAAAATTAAATGTGAGATCCTGTCTCAAAAACAAAACAAAACAAAAGTGCAAAAGTTTGTTAGTAGGATTCACATTAAGAAATAATGCCTTTCCCAGAAATAAAAGATAAGATCTCCAGAAAAAAATTTAATTCTCAGCACATTAAATAAAATAGACTCACATCAGTACATCATGGTGAACTTTTGAGACAAAGATAAATTCATAAAATCTCTCAGAAAAAAAGTGACATCAAAAGATTATACAACTAAATGGCTTTACACTTGTGAAGAGCAACACAGAAATTCTTCAAGTCTTCACATTTCTCAGCACAATAACTGCTAAGCTAGAGTTACCTACCTTAAATGCTTTTAAATACATAGGCTGATTAGAGCATTCTTTGTTCAAGAATCTATTGAACATGCCATTATACTATAATATAATCATAACGTTATGATTATATTATATATAATGATATATATAATGATATATTATATCATTATAATATATTATATTATAATATATTCATTATAACATTATAATCATTATAATCCTCATAATATTATATTCATTGAGCTGAGGTTACTTGCTTATGCTTATAAATTTACCTTTATTTTCTCCTAATAAATATTAAAAGACTTTCAGGAAATTTATTTAGCATTAAATCTTTGAGCTGAGAATATTTCTTTTGCGATATAAAAGTTTTTATATAGTGAATAAATTTATAATCATAAGCAAGTAATATGTTGTTGAGAGATTTTTGTGATCACTTCTTGTAAAAAGAATAGCTGTTAGTAATTATTATATTTATAAAGAAATGAGATTAAAATGTTTTTATTAATTTGATGTTATCATTAACAACTATTTTATCTTCTACAAAATATGATTAGAATTTATTTAATTGTGGAAACTGTTTAAGTAATATATAATATGATCTCCAGTGTACAAAAATGTATAAAGGTCTGAGAAATTAATAAATTATAATGTTCCCCTGTAATCTTTTTATGCATATATAAAAATAATTGAAAAAATGAGTTTGTTATCCAATCCATATTATGGCTCCAGTTTATAGATTTGTGCAATAATTTTATATCTATGTTGAAAAAATAAACACCTGTATTCTTTGCAACTTAATCCTCAATTGAAATATAGATCCAGAATTTACAAGGAACTCAAATAACTCAACAAGAGCTAAAAACTGTATAACATCATTAAGTAGTAGGCAAAGGACATGATTAGCTATTTTTCAAAAGAAGATATACAAATGCTTTTACAAGCATATGAAAAATTGCTCTAATAATTAGAGAAATGCAAGTTAAAACCACAGTAGGATACCATCTCACACCAGTTAGAATGACTATTATTTAAAGACAAAAAGTAACAGATATTGGCGAGGATACAAAAGAATGCTTACACACAAGTGGTGTGAATAGAAATTAGTACAACCTCTATGGAAACACTATGAAGATTTCTCAGAGAATTAAAATTAGAACTACCATTTGATCTAGCAATCCCACTACTGGGTATCCACCCAAGGGAAAGAAATCATTACATCAAAAACATACCTGTACTCATACGTTTATCACAGCACTATTTGCAATAGAGAGGAAATGAAAACAACCTAAGTGCCCATCAATAGACGACTGCATAAAGAAAATGTGGCATATGTACACAATGGAGTACTATTATCCCGTAAAAAAGAATAAAACCATGTTTTTCGTAGCAACATGGATAGAACTGGAGGCTATTACCACAAGTAAAACAACTCCGAAACAGAAAGACAAATACCGCATGTTCTCACTTACGAGTGGTAGCTAAATAACATGTACACATGGACATAGAATGTAGAACAGGGGTCTCTAACCTCCAAGCCGTGAATCGGTACCAGTCTGTGACCTCTTAGGATTCATGCCACACAGTAGCCAGCGGCGAGCAAGCAAAGCTTCATCTGTATTTATAGTCCCTCCCCATCACTTGCATTACCACCCAAGCCCCGTTTCCTCTCAGATCAGTGGCAGCATTAAATTCATAGGAAGACTCACCCTAATGTGAACTGCACGTGTGAGGGATCTAGGCTGTGCACTCCTTATGAGAATCTAATGCCTGATGATCTTAGGTTGGAACAGTTTTATCCTGAAACCATCTCCACTCCCGCTACGGATCCATGGGAAAATTGTCTTCCACAAAACTGGTCCCAGGTGCCAAAAAGGTAGCAGACCACTAGTGCAGAATGATGGATATTGGAGACTTAAAAGGATGGGAAAGTGGGAGGTGGTGATGAAACAGAAATTACTTTATGGGTACAAGGTACCTCATTCAGTTGGTGGATACACTAAAAGCCCAGACTCTGTCACTACTCAATGTATCCGCGTAGCCAAATAGCACTTGTATATCTTAAATTTATACAAACAGAAAATCAATAAATAAACATCGAATAGCAAAAAATAAACCCCAAAATAGAGGTGAAATATTTATTTCTGGTTATAAGGAAGCCAGAAGCAGTTGCTGCAGTATAATAAATGTAAAGTGTCAAGGGGCTATGACGACGTAAAGACTGTTCATCAATAGGTATTATCTGCATACTCTTAAAACAACAATTACCTCTCAAAGTTTATTTCGTTTACCAGTTTCTGTATTTCTTGATAATTGGAATGTAATGGCATCTGTATAGATACATCTTTTACTATCTATTGGTTTACACTTCTTTTCATTCAAGCTAGTTGTCTTACTTTTTTAAGTATTTAAAAATAAGCAGCAGATGCCATTACATTCCATTGCCCAACACTTTAGCATGTATATTATTGATACTTGTTTATGGTTATTTCTGTTTCATTTTAGGTAAAATTTGCATACCTAAGTAAAATGCATAATCCTGAGTATACCTGCCCAAAAGTCTTGACAAAGGCATATACCTGTATAACTTAAACCTCTATGAAGGTGAAGAACTCATTCAGCTGTTTCCTGCAGTTCTCAGTGAATTCTCACTCCCATCCAATTAAGGAAAATTTTTTTTCACTATAGGTTTATTTTTCTTTTTCTCTAATTTTACATAAATAAAAATATGCAGTTTGTATTTTTGTGACTTCTTTCTTTCAACATCATTTTCTAAAGATTCATCAATGTTATTGTGTATATCAGTAGTCCATATTTTTATTATATGAATATCAGTACTAAATACGCCACAGTTTTTCTTTCCTTCTCCTATAATGTCTGCAGTGTTTCTAGTATTGAGCTTTTATGAATCAATGTCCTAAGGACGTTCTTGCACAAATATGGATACATTTTCATTTTTCTTGGGTAAATATTTAGGAGTACTTCTTCTAGGTCGTAAGGTGTGTGTGTTTGTAGGTTTATCAGAAACTGACCATTTCTGTCATTAAACTGTGAAGATTATGTTGTAACTTTATGTATTTATGTAGCATTCTACTATTCTATTATTATGCATACAGTGTCCTTTCAAGTTACACATTGTGTAATCTCTTATTAGATTTTTAATATTTATAATCCTCTTGTTCTTTTACTAGAAATTTCACTCTGACAGACTTCTGGTCACTTCACAACCTGGATATATTTTAATTAACTTTCTGTTTGTTTATACTCTTCCAGCCAGTTTTATTTCATGTGACATAATTTTATATACAAGCCAGTTAATGCTTTTTACATCAGAGGACACATCAAGTTCACTTTGGTATTGGGAAAAGGATATCAAGTGCTCTAATTTCATGGAGACTGCCTCACTTCCACCTTGTTCTGTTACACCATTTATGAAGTTGTATGAGTTTTGACAACCTTTTAAAATAATTGTACTTGAAAGTATTATTCCTAGGAAACTACTCAATTTATTAGCCAATGTTAGAGATGAAGCTTCTTTGAGGCATAAATCTAGTATATTTTCAGCTAGATAACCAGAACTATCATGAAGTGTGTGTGTGTGTGTGCGCGCGCGCGCGCGCCTGCGCGTGTGTGTGCACGCAAACTTGTATGTGTAACATCAAGAGAGACAAAGAGAGGAATAGAAAGATCAATTCTATGTAAGTGAGCTGGTAACAGCTTTTGAATTTAGGAAACTTCTCTTTTAAGAATTTTTAATTTTTGATTTTTGTGGGTCCATAGTAGCTGTATGTATTTATGGGGTATATGGGGCATTTTGATATAGACATACAATATGTAATCACATCAGGGTGAGTGGGGTATTCATCACCTAAAGCATTTATTTGTTGTATTACAAACAATCAAGTTATACTCTTTTAGTTATTTTAAACTGTAAAACTAACTTTTTTTACTATGATCACCCTGCCGTGCTATCAAATACTAGGTCTTATTCATTATTTCTAAGTATTTTTTTTGTATCTGTTAACCATCCCCACCTCCCCCTCCAACCCCCAATGCCCTTCCCACCCTCTGGTGACCATCCTTCTACTCTCTATCTCCGTGAATTCAATTGTTTTCATCTTTAGCTCCTAGAAATGAGTGAGAACATGCGATGTTTGTCTTTCTGTGCCTGGCTTATTTCACTGAACATAGTGACCTCCATTTTCATCCATGTCGCTGCAAGTGACAGAGTGTCATTTAGGAAGTTTCTCTTACACATCATTATATTTCCAATGTTTGCACAGTGTCTGGTAAATATTTATTAAAATCATATGATATCATGGCATAATTACCCCCTTCAAATCAGTCATCTTGAAAGATCAAACGAAGACAGCTTCATCATTAGTCATCCTTATGTAAGAAGCACCAAGAAGCTGTGTGGACCAACCTTTGATCATTCATTTCTCTCTCCCTCTCTTTCTATCCTTTTTGTCCTCCTACTCATGTTCTCCTCTTCTTTTCCATCTCCTACTCACCCTGCTCCTTATTTTCTTTTCCCTTTATGAATAAGGTATTCAGCAGGTGCTCCTGAATCTTTTCCTGTAACCGCAGGTACCCCTGAAGATTTGCCCTTTGCTCTGTTTATTTTGCCTCAGTAACTCCACGAGTTGTTGGGTATTTAGCCATAACATATTCAAGACAAATGGGAGTCTAGTTGAGGGCAATGGAGTGGACAAACACAAACACCTGTATGCCCTTGATGAGATCGAGTTATCAGTAGCCGGCTTGAATGGGCTGACCTTACAGTTGGAGCAATCACTTACACCCTGGAGGAGTCCAGGACCCTTTAGACATAAAGATAAGGGTGCCCCACAGCTGATTTGATACATATTTCTGACTTCAGATTACCTGAATTGAGATGGTCTTTTCATGCTTAGCTTAGTCCTTTTGGAATACACATGTTCCAGATGTGGAATGATGGAGATATTAGAAACCTTCTATAAGCTGTCATGGCGTTACCACCTACGATAAGCTGATGCTCTTCACAATTTTTTTTACTACGTTTTATATTTTCTTCACTCATACTGGCTGAAGCTTGTTGCATCTGTTGTGTTTCACCATGATGAAATCAAAAAGATTACTGCTGTTCATGCAGAATGAACCCTATATCAGACCAATAGGTTGTAAAACAATTAACCTATATTATATAATCTGTATGTGGGGGAAGATAAATACAATAGAATAATATAGAGTAGATGAGGGGCTTTTAGTTCTTATCCATGGGTAAATGATCATTAACTCCAAAAAATAAAATATGTTCATTCTTTTAAATAAAAATTTACAATGAGATATACTTTACAGATTTAAACATTATAGAAATGACAAAGCTTGCTAACTTCATGCTAAAAAAAATAATATGGTAATATAAAAAATCACAATAGAAAAACCATCTTATCATCACTATTTCACCAGTGCATGACTCTTTGTTCATACAAATATAATTTAGCCATAGTTTAAATGTAGGTATACTTATGATTTAGGTAGAGTTTCCATCAGCAGCATACAGATTTAAATTACATCATATACCACATAACAAAGTTTTGATGGCAGAACACCGAAATGATGTGGGCCCGTGAGATTATAAGGAAGCTAAAAAATTCCTGTGGCCTAGTGCCATGCAGTCATTGCAACATCATAGAGCAACACTTTACTTCTTCTGTGTTCAGATTTGTTTAGATACTTACCACTGAGTTCCTATTGCCTATGGTATTCAGTACAATAACATGCTGTACAAATGTGTAGCCAGGTAGCGAATACACCATACCATACAGCCTAGGTGTGTGGTAAGCTATGCTATTTAGGTTTGTAGAAGCATAGTCTTGTGATGTTTGCACAACAACTAAATTGCCTAAGGACACATTTTTAGGCAATTGTCAGAACGTATTTTGTCCTTAAGTGATTTGTTTCATTTTTAACCCCTATCCGACTGAATTAGGTAACACTCTATTTCTTTTGTGAATTCATCCAACAGGACGAAGGAGAAAATATTACCAACATGATAAAAATAAGTGAAGTCTGCTGCCGAGCCTTATTTACTAAAAGTTATTAAAATATAGTAAAAAAATTTTAAAATAAAATTTATATTGTACATTTTCTTTATTTTTTTAACTTTTAAGTCACAGGTATATGTGTAGGTTTGTTATACAGGTAGAAGTGTATCATGGGTTTTGTTGTAGATATTATTTCATCACCCAGGTATTAAGCCTTATACCCATTAAGTTATTTTTCCTGATTTTCTCCCTCCTTCCTCTCTCCACCCTCCGATGGCCCCTGTGGGTGTTGCTCCCCTCTATGTGGCCATGTATTCTCATCGTCTAGCTCCCACTTAAAAGTGAAAATATACAGTATTTGGTTTACTGTTCCTGTGTTAGTTTGCTGAGGATAATGGCCTCCAGCTCCATCCATGTTTCTGCAAAAGATGTGAGCTCATTCATTTTTATGGCTGCATAGTGTTCCATGATGTATGTGTGTGTGTGTGTGTGTGTGTGTGTGTGTATATATATATATATAGTACATTTTCACCAGTGGTATGTTTAATCCATGCGTTTGATTAAAATGTTGGCATTTCACCAATTGTTTGGCATTAGTTTGCTTTCATTTGCATGTGAGCAGTGCCTATCTAAAACATACATACTAAAGTCCTAACCCCCAGGACCTCAGAAAGTGACTGTATTTGGAGATAGGGCCCTTAAAGTGGCAATTAAAGTAAAATGAGGCCATTTGGGTGGGCCCTGGTCGAATAAAACTCAAAAGAAGAGATTAGGACACAGACACCCAGAGAGACAACCACGTGAGGACACAGGGAGAAGACGGTATCTACAAAGCAAGGAGAGCAGCCTCAGGAGGGATCAGCCCTGTGACACCTTGATCTCAAATTCTGACCTTCAGGATGGTGGGGCAATAAATGTCTGTTGTTCAAGCTGAGCAGTCTGTGGGAATTTGTTAAAGCATCACTAGCAAACTCATAAAACTAGGTTCTAAGTTCCATTACTATTTTATTTCTGAAGTTTGGCCATTATTGATCTTTAATGGCCACCATCGATGACGGTCTGTGAAATCAGTTTGTTTGAAAGATCTGCATGAAAGTGCATAATGAAAACAGAGCACTATGATTTACTCCTGCGACTCATGTCCACCTGGTCTCTGGGGAAGTCATACCCCCTCATGACTCCCTACCGAATTCAATTCAAGCATTTGGTTGGCCAAAATGTTCTTTATTTTAATTTGATATAAGTTAATTTAGCAATTATCAGTAGATAAAGTAGGCAGATGATGTGTGTGTGTGTGTGTGTGTGTGTGTGTGTGTGTGTGTGTGCAGAAATCAGTTGCCACATTTTACTTTTTCAAGGCAGTTTCCATTTTTTTCTGTGGGTTTTCAGTGACCTCAGGTCTATCTTTTTCTATTTCCAAATCATGCAGCTGGTGTGACCTGAACAAATTTCAAGTCAAAAAGAAGAGGTCATTGTTGTTTCTACTGTTTCTTTATTTCACATGCATAAGTAGGACTGTAAGAATGTTAAATAAATTTTTCAATGTTCAAATTACTTGAAGACAAGCTTTCAGGAATAATTTCTGCAAGTAGTGAAATGTTATTATGAGTGGAAAAATAGCAGAAATTCTAAATAATTCAACAAAAATAGGTAAATAAGTCCTTATTTGTGTATCTATATTTTTATGGACTTTGAAACCTTCCAAATCAGTGTATAACATGACTTAAAAAAGAAAATCATGTCTGAGGTCAATATACATGTCATGTCAAAATTCTTAGCTTCATAATACGTTTAAGAAAATGATTTATCGAGGAGAATGCCTAAGGATATTCAGAAATTACTTCATTTGTCCTACAGAATCCCAATTGCAATGTCAAAAAGGCATAAACCTTCCACTTTGTCCAAAAGGACAATGATAACTTGAAAGTCTTATTTAGAAAGAATGTGATGAATAGACAGATTGTATTTTAGCATATTTACTCTTCTCACCTGTCTTTCTTCATCTTATAGCAAACTTGCATCTTCCTTAGTTGATTGTAAATGCTTCCATTCTATTTTGAGTCAAAAATGTGGAAGAAACAATTTGAGTGAAAACAACAAATTGGCCAAAGAAAGTTAAACATTAGTCTGTGTCTATAGATTTAGAGGCCTATCTATTCACGTTGTGGCATAAGCTAATATTTTAGTCCATTTGCCATGGTATTAATCTCTAGGGATTAACACTACTGAGAAATATGACTCAGTCTTCATTCTCTTAATCCAAGTGTGATTTGAAGTGCAGCAGAGTAATAAACCCAGGGATATATTAGAAATTAAATGTATGTGAAATGTGCCATCACACTTTCAGAAGCAAAGAATACAATGGCAATTTTGAAGGCTAGAGTGGGAGAAATGAAAACTTTGTTGAAAGGATACTAAATCTCAGTTAGATAGAAGGAATGCTTCCCCTTTTTTGAGTTCTATTAATATTATAAAATGTCATGAGTATAGTTAATGATGGATTATTGTACATTTCAAAATTGAAAAAGACTAAACTGTAAATATTTTCACCACAAAAATGTTAGGATATATTAACTGGTTTGATTTAATTATTTTGCACTGAACAATACTTTGTATTTCATTCATTTATATAATTATAAATTATCAATTTACAGCAAAATGAAATAAAAAGTATGGACCCAACTTGGACTTTCTTCATTAGAAGGTTTTGCAGTAATCCGTGTTTTAAAAGCTTTTCATATTGTTTTTACCCAGATTAATATTTGAGAATCACTGTTCTAGTGACTTACTCTAAAATGTAGAGAACATATAGAGTGGTAAATGAAATATACTGTAGATAAAGGACAAGAAAAACTACAGACTTGGCAAGGTTCTTCCCAGAATAGTCTGTAAAAATTGAGAACGAAAGCTGAGATTTGGGGATTGTAGTTTGCTTGTTTTATCACACCGTTCTCCAAAAGAAAATGTGTTTTTTATTTAAAGTGTATTTGTTAAATATAAAAAAAAGTGTGAACTTAAATTGATCACCCTCCACCCTAATAAAATAGAGACAGAGCCTACCTCATCGGATACAGGTATGGAGAGAGTCTGGTGAATATTATTCTTTGTATGTGTATGGGCTCATACTTCACACAAAAATAAGTAAAAATTGAGAGAAAGGAAATTGGAGGTAGGCAATTTTGCTTGTCCACCTTGACTTATTCTAGAAATAAACGTAAATAACTGCAATTCAACTCTTTGAGAAAAATTATCCAATCGAGATAGTGGGAAAATTAAACAGGATTCTTTGCAAATTCACAAAGTACAAGCAAGTTAAAAAAACATGGGCACATAGGCATACTCATCAATCCCCATGTGCTCACTAAGGAGATTTAATTTGTGCAGGAAGATAGTAGCTCATGTTTGAGTTTAGTACCTGGTATTTATAGTTGGTGAAGAAGTTTGGAATATAAACAATTAACCACCATTTGTAAAAATTTGAAATAGGAAATGAATGGACCTATTGAATAATAATCTGCAGATGTAGAAATAATATTTGAATTCAAATATAAAACAGAACTAGAACGATGCTTAAAATTTGCCATGTGGTAAACATGACTATAAAGTTATTTTAAACATTAGGAGCAGTAATCTACCTATATATTTATCATTTGGCATATTTAATTGTTTGTCAGCACAGCTTAATACATTTTTAGGGATTGAGCTAAGGATATTTAGTGATGCTATGTATAATTGTTCTATCTCCTTTAATATATGAATCTACGTCTATGTGGATGCCTTATTAGAAGACATGTGGTTTATCTTCCAGAATAAATTGTTTAATCATCACCAACTATATATTAGTCAACCAGGCACTCAGTTATAGAGAACACATCACAGTCTGACACACTGATACTTTTAAGACTGGTAAGAAGTCTATGCATACTTTCTAGATGGGTATTCTCATATTTAAAATTATGATTTAAGGTTAATTTTTATTTAAGAGGATTTTTATTTTTAAAAATCCCATGGATCAGCCTTAGCAACACAGTGAAACCCCATTTCTACAAAAAATAAAAAAAATATTGGCCAGGCATGGTGGCATATGTCTCTGGTCCTAGCTACTTGGGAGGCTGAGACGGGATAATCTCTTGAACCCAGGAGTTTGAGGCTGCAGTGAACCACAATGGTGCCACCTTGCTCCAGCCTGGGTGACAGAGCAAGACCCTGTTTTAAAACCAACCAACCAACCGACTGCCACAACAAAAACCTAACACAAACAAACCAACCCATGGATGATTTGACACTTGGGCACATTATGCAAATATAGAGTCCTGACATCTACCTCATTGTAACATTTCTTATTATGTAGGCATTCGACAGCTGGGTGCAATTGACAGTATGTTCCCAATCTATAAACTCACTTGCTAAAGATGAACATAGAAAATAAAAACAGCCACCAGTGTTTAAAAAAAACAATCTATTAGGTAGAACAGGTTAACAATTTCTCACTTGAATATTTGAACATAATAATTAAATTTGGAGAGTTATCAACCTTGTGTTGAGTATTGATTCATTTGCTTCCAAATTTCTGTAATTGACAGGCATGTGAAGCTACCTGTGTCTGCAGATAATAAAATGTTAACGCAGAAACATTATTTTCATGCTCTGTTGCTTTAGATCTTGAAATAAATAATATCACACTGGGTCCATTAGGTTTCTTCTTTTTCTGCATAAAGTGTAGCTTCATTGTACTAAAAGTAACCATTGAGATTATCTCATTTTCCAGGAAAATGAGGCATTAAAAAGATAAAGAACTTGTCAAGGTCATCAATTTATCACTGTGGCCGTACAAGCATTCTGTGTACTACTTTAAAATGAGGTTTCCAAAACACTTGAAGATTTTTTTTCCTCTTGCCAAGCATGATCTTGTTAAGTAAAGACAAGAACAACTTATCATTCTGAAAATGAAAACAAATAAAAAATGATTATATTCAAGATTTCCTTCTTATTGGAATATTAACAGAAAACATCTAATTCTATATTCGTGGTAATTTTATTTAAAAAGATACATGTGTAAAAATAATTGGCAAATTGTTGTATTTTATATGAAATACTGATAATACTCATTCAATGAAACTGAAAATAGGAATCCAGCACCTTGTATAAATTGTTTAAATGCACAAACTTATTTAAATAATTTTTAAATAAACTTTATTTTAAGAAATAATGACATTTCTTCAAATTTGGCACTGTATTGCAATTTGTTTAATTTTGTCATGCCATTATCACTTAGGATATCACGATTTTAATTGAAAATATAATTTAAATGGACATTATTAAGGAAATAGCTCTTGGGAAATTGTTCGTGATCTCAAAGTATTACAGCCCAGGATATTAATGCAATAATTTATTGTGCCATCTGTACAGACATGCCAGTTACCTTGCTGTAAGAACACAACATCTGACTTAGAAAAAAGTCTACTTTTCTTATGTTAATAGATTGTAACATCGAAAAACACTTTTCGTTAAGCTCCAATAAAAGAAAACTGTGTCCATGAAAATGTGCCCCTAAATTGCACTGGATTTCAGCTTTCGATCACTGCTGATTGAGAAAGTACTATAGGAGTGCTGAAAGCAGAGTTAACAACAAAGATATCATTTTCTTTAATCAGCTCATGCTTCAGAGATGAGTCATCACTATCTTTGGGACTGAACTTCGGATTAGCTCAGTACACAGTGAGCCTGCTCAGAGACGTCTCCAAAGGAGATGATTGACTCACTTTTCAGAATTCTGTCAGTAATGAATTTTAAAGATAAACTTTTTGTACATGTATATTTGAGGATTTGTATATAGTCTACTGTAGTTGACTATGATTTAAATGATTTAACTCACCGAATTTGGTTTTGTAGGCAATGTGATGAAACTTCATCAAAAAAACTAATAGGTATTACATTCACTCGTTTTTGGCTAGATGACAGAGTGAAATATTTAAGTTCTCTGTTAATTTAGTTTTCTATGAAATGATTAATGGGATAAATTGTACTAATTTTAATATCAATTATTGCTCTTAGTTTTATGATCTGAAGTCCTCTACTGCCCACTGGCCTATCTCAATAAACAAAGCTACACTGCTTCACAAGTGAAGAAACTAGCACTAATGGGACATTTCAAAATTACCTTTCACATGCTGTTTGGCACTGAGTAGCATAACTGTCATATTAAGTAAGATTTTCCCCTTTTCATAAATGAATTTTTTGGCTTAATATCCACTTGGCTAGTAATATGTAATATATGACAATATGATGATGTTGATGATAATGATGATAAAGATGATTATGATGATGAAGGTTGTGATGGTGATGACTGTTGATGATAATGAGGGTGATGACGGTGATGGTGATATAATAATGATGGTGGTGATGATATGTTGATGGTGACAATGATGATGGTGATGGTGATGATGGTGATGATGAAGATTATGATGATGGTAGTGATGATGATGATGAATATGATAATGACTTTAGTGATGGTGATGAGGCTGTTGATGATGGTGATGATGATGAAGATTATGATAGTGATATTGAAAACGATGATGATGTAATGATAATGGTGTTGATTATGGTGATGATGAAGACGATGTTGATGGTGATAGTGATAACGATGATCATCATCATCATGATCATAGTGTTAAGATGATGACAATGATGATGATATGCCATGTTACATAGACACTCAAAAAATATACCCTCATATTATTTAACAAATGGGAAAAAACATTCCATGCTCATGGATAGGAAGACTCGATATCTTTAAAATGACCACACTGCTCAAAGCAATTTGTAGATTCCATGCTATTCCTATTAAACTACCATTGACATTCTTCACAGAATTAGAGAAAGCAATTTTAAAATTTATATGGAACCAAAGAAAAGCCCATATAGCCAAGACAATCCTAAGCAAAAAGAACAAAGCTGGAGGCATTATGCTACTGGACTTCAAATTTATGCTATTTTTCTTGAAAAATCAAATATGAATAAATGTCATATTTGATTCATATAAATATTGCATTTTCTTTGACTAGGAGTTTCATAGGTAATATTAGAATTGTCAATATTTGAAGGTTTGGAGTAAACCTATAAATCCATTGTACCAAGTGTCTTTTTGAAAGATAACTTGTTTGAAATTTTTGTGTGATTTAAATTGAAATTGTTTTGTTGAAGGATTCTTTTTGTATATGAGCTGCCTTTGGTAAATAGCTACTTTTTATTAGACCTTTCACACAAGTTTTTAAGGATATTTGCAGTAAGTTATACAAATCAATTTCTCATGATGTCGCAGTTTTCTGTTTATTTCAGTAGTTGTTTTTCTATTTGCTCTTTCTTAATTTTTTTATTTGTACCTTATTCCTATTTTTAAAATTTAACTGTTTGTCCATATTTTTCATTATTTCTAAGTGCCAGCACTTACTTATGTTGTATAGTGCATGACTTAACTGTTCTCATCAATTTCTGCTTTAATCCTGATGTAAGAAAAGATAAGATTTAGGTTCCAAAACACTGGTGATAAAAGGAGATAAGTGTAATACTAAAGCTTCTGATGAGTACCAAAGACATAGTTATGAATAGCTATGCTTTAAATAAGAGGGCCACTAATTTTCATAACACAAATAATTAAGATATCCAAGTAGAAACAGATATATTCTTACTATCAAAGGGACAAAATAATACAAAAAGAAACAAATAATTGGTTCATCAGTAAGATATCCTTATGGGTGTATACAAAATGCACACTTCAACAATAGGTAATATACTTAATCTGAAGTTACATTTTAAAAAATTATAAAAATTGATGATGACCAAGTAAATCTGTATCAGTTCCAAAGGAATAAAAGTTATAAAAATACTTGTGCTATTTTTTGTGATATTGAGTGAGTTATTTTGGTTATAACCAATACTTTTTTTCTCCATGGGTTTTTATTTATATGTTTTATCTATGTGCTTCTAATCAAGAAACACTTGAGGAAAGAACCATTATTGGTATTATTGTTCTGTGCCAAAGTTTTTCTTTACTTTGTGGGGTACTGTGTGAAGCATCCTCTTTAACTAAAAATTTTTGAGTTTTACTTTGAGTTTTATTTTAATAGTAGTTTACAGTGAATTCTATCTTTTCTTTTCCTGATTATTTTTCAGTGTGCAATTTTCCTGTACCATAAGGAAAATTGTGTTTTGACTTACGAGGGAGTGGCTTACTAGGTTTTTCAATTCACAGACACCCTCTTGCGTCATATAATTAAGTTTTCCTAGGACATGGCTTTTTTTTGGTTTATTTTATTGTGTCGTGTTCTCTTCTGTTCTGTTTTACAAAAATAGCACCAATTTTGGCATGCACTTTTGGTTTTGTAAGACTGATATTTTTTACTTCTTGTGTGTTTTTTTTTTCGGTTTGATCCTTTGCTTTCAGTGACAAATCCCACTCTCACCAGATATTTCTCTCTCCTACCCCAAGTAACAATTCCTTCCTCAAAGTGCTCCCTCTACTAAATTATAGTCCATATTCATAATCACTTGAATTTGAATATGTTAATGTAATTAAACAAAAAGTCATCATTCACATTAGAAAACAAAAAGAATATATATAGTATCTTGAAATAGCTCTTTGACCATTAGTGGAAGGTTTTCTTTCCCTCCCTCCATGGAAAAAAATGTTAGCATGGAATGAAGGATGTTGATGTAATTGTTTAAAGAAATGACTCAGGTAGAAATGCTCTCCAACACCAGATCCCTGGGGATCTCTGATGTTTGAGGCTCTTCGGAGGGATTTTGACTTCCATTACATTTTTTTCCTATGGACATGGCTAGTTGTTAAAAGATTATTGATAGGAACACCAAGGACATCTCTGAGACGAAGGTGATATATTCGAGCTCCTGGCAATACTGTTAGTAGAGTCAAAACAGAAGGTTCTGGAGTTGAAACCTATCCATGTACAAAGGGAATATCTGTTGTATTAGGATGAAGATGAATTTGGAAGATTAAGAAAGAGGATCAAAGAAATTGCAGTCAGCACAGCTGAGGTGCAAATCTCAAATCTCACCCCAGGTTTCTCTCATCTAGAAGCTTCCTTGGTAATTCCTCAAGCATCCTCAATCTTACAATTGTCAAGAAAGCTTTTCCTGGGTCCATTTCTAGGCCAGATATAAAAATGGTGAGGATATGTGTCAGTACTGTGTTTTCAGTCTCAGAAACAAAGAGGTAGGAGGCAGGACTCAACTCTAGAGGCAGGGCTTAGACACCAGACCAAATTGAGGAATAATTAACACAGGGACCAGGTGGAAACAGCTCTCCATAAGACATGTCCACAAGTGTGCCATGTCAGTTGCCATTGCCATAGCAATGCCCAGAGTTACCACTCCTTTTCATGGCAACAACCCAACAACCTGAAAGTTACCACCCTTTTTCTAGAAATTTCTACATAAACTCCCCTTCATTTGCATGGAATTAAAAGTGGGTATAGGGCCGGGTGATGTGGCTCATGCCTGTAATCCCAGCACTTTGGGAGGCCGAGGCCGGTGGATCACCTGAGGTCAGGAGTTCGAGACCAGCCTGACCAATATGGTGAAACTCCACCTCTAAAAAAAAAAGAAAGAAAGAAAAGTGGGTATAAATATGACTGCAGAATGGCCTCTGAGCTGTTACTGTGGGCACGCTGCCTATGGGGTAGCCCTGCTCTGCAGGGAGCAGTACTTCTGCTGCAGCAGCACCCTGCCACCACAAAAGATTTGCTGTCTAACATCACTGGCTCACCTTTTAATTCTATCCTGGGCAAAGCCAAGTACCTTCTCAGGCTAAGCCCCACATTAGGGGTTTGCCTGCATCAGTTTCCTTTTCCTTCCTTCCTTCCTTCCTTGCTTCCTTCCTTCCCTACTCTTTCTTTCTTCTCTTTCTTTCTTCTCTTTCTTTCTTTCTTTCTTTCTTTCTTTCTTTCTTTCTTTCTTTCTTTCTTTCTTTCCTTCCTTCCTTCCTTCCTTCCTTCCTTCCTTCCTTCCTTTCTTTCTTTCTTTCTTTCTTTCTTTCTTTCTTTCTTTCTTTCTTTCTTTCTTTCTTTCTTTCTTCTTTCTTTCTTTCTTCTTTCTTTCTTTCTTTCTTTCTTTCTTTCTCTCTTTTTCTTTCTTCTTTTTCTTTTTCTTTCCTTTCTTTATTGTTGAGACAAGATCTGGTTCAGTCACCCAGGCTGGAGTGCAGTGGTATGATCTCAGCTCATTGCAACCTCCACCTTCTGGGTCCAAGCAATCCTCACACCTTAATCTCCCAAGTTGCTGAGACTACAGGTGTGCACCACCACACCTGGCTAATTTTTGTATTTTTTGTAGAGAGAGGGTTTCACCATGTTGCCCAGGCTGGACTTGAATTCCTGAGCTCAAGAGATTCACCCACCTCGGCCTCCCAAAGGGTTGAGATTACAGGCATGAGCCCCTGTGCCCAGCCCATCAGTTTCATTAAAAGCATAAACATACACACTATTTAAATGGCACAGCATTGCTAATTTATATTATTTTGTATTAAAGAATGAAACAAATGAGTTAAAGAAAAAAAAATTGTTAGGGAGTTGAATATATTTTATATAATGCTGACTTCTATATATTTTTGCCAAATACAGTTTTGCAGATGAACAAAAAGGACACATTGCACATTGCCTTCTGTTGGGATGTTTCTACTGTTTCTAACTGTTGGCTTCCTAGAGAGAACACACCATATTTTGAGATAAATATAGATGGAAAATGAAAAATGCAAACTGTCACCCTGACATTATCAAATATTTTATCACATTGGTGCTTACATTGCAAATAACTCTACTGAGTTTACATATGAAATGTGTTTTTAATTAGTTAAAGAGAACATTTGTGGTTGGTACAAATCTATTCTCTGAATTCAAGTGTCATTGGTATGACTGAATGGGGAGATCAGCACTCCAAAGAAGTTCATATTGTATTCATTGGTTACCTTTTAAATAAGAACTTTAGTGATAAGAAATGCATTATGAAGATTGTTTCTGTAAACTTAGGAGACATAGAAATCTGATAGCAAAAACACAGATGAAAATAATATTATATAAGGTATACTTTAAAGATCTATACCACAATTTATGCTTATATGTAGGTTATGAACAAGAAGGCAGTGATTTTTTGATAAGGCATGGATATCTTTTAAATTTACTTGCTTATTCCTTTTATCTGTTTTAAAATATATGAGTCATGATTATCTTTTATAGATAATTTTCTGTAATTGAAAGTAGAGTCTTTCGTTTCTCCAGGCTTTCCATTTTGATCTAATAATTTTTTTAAAAAAGTAACTATCAGGAGATGCCATTCTGCATACAATATGTTGAGTTTATTTACAGCTCAGTTCACAGAAAAATTTACCATGTTTTTTTCATGAGGATCTAACATTAAGTGGAAGGGGTGTGTGTGTCCGTGTGTGTGTGTGTGTGTGTGTGTGTGTGTGTGTGTGTGTGTGTATAAAAGCAAATATATAATATATATTTTGTTTGAAGTGTACTACTTCTTATGCATTGATTATACTGCTGAGTGGTCAAAATATGAATGGATATTTAAAAAGATTAAAGATCATAGGCAATAATTTTCCTCATATGGTCTATAAACAAATCTCATCCAAGGTTATTGCCATTCAGAATGATTTGCTTTGGCAAAACAAATATGCATAAAGCATTCTGTTCTCAACACAAATATTTGCCTAAAAATACCAATATATAACACCAACATGCAGAAACCATTTAACTTAATCAATGCTCTTGACACATGGTTTAGGATCTTGTTCTTAACATAATGTGACTTTTTTCTCACTAAAATTATGTACCTGAAAAGAAATAAAAATAATTTTATTTTTATTTCTTATTTTCTTTTATTAGTGTATTAGTCAAGTACAATTTTTTGACAAGGAGAAGTACAATTAAGCATTAAAGAAAAACAATATAGACAGGTAAATAATAAGCCATACATATATAATGAATATTAGCAATTCTATCACAGAAATACTTTAGCCATTTTGTTTTATTATTCACAGAAAAGCAAGTCTTCATGCTGTACAAACACAATACACAAAGAGTTGTATATGAAGATATAGGGCTCATTTACAAATATGAATCTCTCTCTCTCTCTTTTACATAATAGCTAATTTATTATAATGTAATTCACACCTTAATCCCATATGTCTCCTAAGCTGTTACCGAGTCATGAAGATGACTGAGACTGACAACATCTTGGGCTCTGTCTACCACTCAGAGAATCTGGCTGTGCTCCTGGTCACCTTGGCTTCAGGGGAAACCTCAGGCCTGCTGGAGGTCCTGGGTTACTGCCTACTGTGACTTCCTCCCTGATGAGGAAACATAATGTGAGGACTCTGATGCTTTATGTTGGGGACACTGCCCATTTGTCACAAGCAGGGACTCCCCCGTTGGGCTTCCACTTGGGGGGTGTGTGTGTATGTGATTATCCTCCTAATGATGTTTGTTAGAGAAAGTACAGCCTTGTACAGATGGAAGGTGGTGAAAAAGGGACAAATCGGCAATTCAGGGCTGATTGTCTGAGACAGAATGGTAGATATGGCTGTCTGAATTACAATGGTGAAAGTCTTGCTTTAATTGTGACCATGCTTTCGGAGGAGGAGAAGTTTGGACAAAGTGCAGGGTGCGGGTGGTTTCTTTCTCCTGGGGCTGAGGCCAACAGGTAGAGGATGGAACAGCACTTAATATAGAACATCTTGGTCTATATTCAGGATGGCTTCTTCACTCATGTGCCTTGCTGACTGACTGGACTAAGTCAACTTAAACCAGGGCTCAGTTGGGATGGTTGACCAGACCACCAACACTTGGCTTCACCATGGGGCTTGGAGTTCTCAGGGAATGAAACTGGGGGCTGCATGCCAAAAGAAAGCACCCTGAAAACGTGGCTCAAGGAAGTAAAATTGCATTTGTAAGATTTAAAACATTTCGTCGATCTATGGTAATTTATCTCTGTTGCTTATTCAAATGGATGACTCCATAATAGTTTATTTATCAAAGCTTCTCCTTTCTGATTTCTTACATCTGCCTCTTGCTTTGCTGTATTTTCTTAAGGAAATTTTACCGTAAATTAAAACAGGACTTACTATGGCCACAAAGCATCATTTCTGACCTACTCAATTAGTGCAGGCAAGCCACGGTTCATTCCTGATTTAAGGGGGCAAATTGAGACTCTGAACTTTTAAATAAATAATTAATTAACTTTTAATTGACAAAAATTATATATATTCATGTTGTACAACATGATGTTTTGAAATATGTATCCATTGCAGAATGGTTAAATAAGCTAATTAACATATGTATCACCTCATACACTTATTTTTTTGTGGTGAGAACACTTCAAGTCTACTGTTTTTAGTGGTTTTCAAGTACACACTCCATTGTTATTAATTATAGATATCACAATGTACAAGAGAGCTCTTGAAATTATCTTAATTTCTGACGTGATGGATGTCAAAGAATTTGCAGCCTCTTTGGAAAACTGTTGGGTATAGACACACTCACTGGAGAACCCGTCAATGGTTTATACCACAGGAGATAAAAGAGAACATCAGCATTGCTTCAAAAAAAAAAAATTCATATATATTTCCAGACTTCACAGAACTGCTCATGAACTTCAAGAGTTCAATAGAGAATTCTGCAGGTACAACTGCTGCTAGATTAAAGGTCTGAGTGATCACTCTAGGATAGTCCACATAAGATTTACTGTTATCTAGTCCCCAGGAATGTCGAGTATTTTGGAGATTCTACCTGAGAAGGCAGATGCCAAATAAACACTATGAGCTGTGAAATGTTTATTTTCAAGAGGAAAGAAAATGAGAATTTTCACTGGTTCATTCAATACAAATGGCCATTGTTAGCACTGAAGATTCATAGTTTGGAAAAATACATCTGTGCACATCACTTTTCAAGGTTGTACTTTTTTTGAATAATGTGTATCTCTAGGACAACATGGTGGTAAACAAGAGGCTTAAGTTTCTAAGCTTTCAGAAAGAACGTGTTACATTTAAATACAATACCCTGATGTAGGTTTCTAGATGTAGAAAGGTTTTAGTTGCAGCTATGGGTAAATAGGGCATTCCGTACTTTAGTTGTGTTTCTGGTACTGCCCTAATAGTTAAATAGGGTTTCCACATAGTACTGTTTTTATTTTATTTCTTCGGCAAGAAAATCAATTGTGAAAGTAATGAAAAGTTCTAAGATCTTACTTCCACGCTGAAATGACATCAACACTATGATGACTTACCTGTAGTAAACTAGTTTTTCTGACATATTTGAATTCTGTAAACATTTTCCATGAAAATACATTTTACCTGAGGAAGATACTATTTAGAGGGAAAAAATCATTAAAATTTATCTGAGTTTTTGTATAACAATTAAGGTCAAAACCCTTTTACATATAGGATATGTTACCTTTTTGCCTTTAAATTGGATTACGTTTATTTTTCCTACATCTGTGCTTCCTGTTGTTCTTCATATTTTTCCTACAGATTTTATTCTTTCTACCTGTTCTTTACCAACCTCATTTCTATGATTGGTGTTCTTTCTTCTTTACTAGGTTTTGTCAGCTTATGATCCACATTCTGCTGTTTTCTCATCACTGCTTTTTTCAGTTATTATATTTTGACGTTGTTTTCTTTTTTTATAGAACTGGACTGCTTTTGTGAACCTTTAAGACTGCTTTAAAAAGTCATGTATACAATTTAGGGTTTTTAAGTATCTTTAGCTTCTTTTCTGTATAAATCGAGATTCTTGTGAACAAGACAAGGAGTTATACCCATCCGTACACTTTCTTTAGACTTTAGGATATTAAGTCCTCTTTGCTGTTTATAATTTCTCTTCTCTCTCTTTTCATTGTGGCTTATTACTACTGTAATTACTCCAAGATTCCTGAAGTTATCCAATATGGTCAGAGTTCACAAACCCCTTGATATGGTTTGGATGTGTCTCACCCAAATCTCATCTTTAACTGTAGCTCCCATAATCCCCACATGTCATGTGAGGGACCTGGTGGGAGACAATTGAATCACAGGGTGGTTACCTCCATGCTGTTCTCATGATAGGGATTTCCCACTAGATCTGATGGTTTTATAAGGGGCTTTTTCTGCACTTTTCCTTGCATCCTACCATGTGAGGAAGGATATGTGTGCTTCTCCTTCCATCTCCTGATATGTGGAACTGTGAGTCAATTAAACCTCTTTCCTTTATAAATTACCCAGTCTTGGGTATGTCTTTATTAGCAGCATGAGAACAAACTAATAAATCCTTCATTATGAAATTCTTGGAAGTTATGTTTCAAAGGCCAAAATTTAACTGGATATTTTGACAATTTGCTGGCCATCTTGGTGGTCAACATTTATTCAGTGTGAATTAGGGGTAGAATAGTTCATAGGAAACAAGATAATTTGCAGGATTGTTCTGGCTTTCACTTAAGTGATTGAATTTCACTTTAAAAAATTTTTGTAAAAGACCTAGTCTTGCTCTGTCTCCCAGGCTGAAATGCAATGGTACCATCACAGCTCACTGCAGTCTTGAAATGCTAGGCACAAGTGATCCTCTCACCTCAGCCTCCTGAGTACCTGGGACTACAGGTGCACCACCATGCTCAGATAATTTTTCATTTTTAATAGAGACAGGGTCTCACTGTGTTGCCCAGGCTGATCTTGAATGACTGGACTTAAGGGATCCTCCTGTCTTGGCATCTCAAAGTGCTGGGAGGACAGGAATGACAGGTGTGAGCCACTGCACCTACCTGTATTTCACTTTTATGGGAAATATCTGGGTACATTTTTCATGCCCAATACTCCAAAGTTTGGTGTGGTTTACCAACTCAGGCACAATAATAATGTGAAGTTCCTCTGTTTCATTTTCTTGGTTCAGAACTGTAATCATAATGCACAGTTTTATCCTAGATAAAAGGCACAGTTTATTAATATCCATCAACGTTAAATAAAATGTGAATGCTTATACCAGACGAAGTCCTCTTCCAAGCAGGAAGGCTCAAGTGAGAAATTTGACACATTCTGGGTTTTTTCTCAAGAATTCTAATCAAGTGCTGGAAAAAAAAAACCATTTGATTACGGTACTGATATATTTTTATGGATGATGCATGAAAGGACACTAACTCAGAGAAAAAGTGTAAGGAGATATTCGTGAAAGAGATTCCATCTGACCTGACTCCATGAGGATGACAAGGCATTAACCAGGGAAGTGGATTGATGGTTTATCAGTCAGAGAGGGAGCGATGTGCTCTTTGGCACAAGAATTTGAGACAGCAGATCTCATTAGCACAGACAGTGATAAGTCAGGGGACCCAGCACAAACCAGGGCATGCCATAAGCACATGCACACAGTGAGCAGAGGCAAGACAGTCACCACAGCCATATGTCTTGCAAAGAGATTGAGAATATATCTAGAATATTTAAAAGTGATTGGAAATGATAAGGCAAGAGTATGAGTTGGAGCATGGAAGGAAACAATTTGTGACTTTGCCAAGAGATGTTTCACTGTGAGACAGGTGAAGACGTGTGTTTTTTAGAGGGCTAAGGATTGAATGACCCCCAAGGAAGTTGAGACAGGAGATGTTTCAACTCAGAAAGATGAGCTGTTAAGGAAAATAAGGAGAATGATCAAATGTAAGCTTTATGCTAGAAAAAAGTATATTGTTGATGGTGTACTATTTTGTCTTTTTTAAGTTGTGAGAGGCCTGAAAGTAGACATGATTTAAGGGGAAAAAATTGAGGGAAAATAGATAGAGTGAGGCCTCTGAGAATTTGGAAAGATGATAGAACCTAGATGACAGAGAGTAATTCTGAAATTATAGATAAAGGTAATTTAAAAGTAGATACACTGTTAAAAACTAAAATAGAACTGAAAAATGGACTTGGCCATTAGAACTCAAATACTGGTTTTGAAGGATTAGCAGAAGTGAAATGTTGACATCTTGCCCTGTGTACAAGGGTCAAACTGTCAGATGAAATTTGTAGCAAGAAGGTCGTTCTTTTCTAATTTGATCAATAGTCTGAAAGCAATGGTGATGAGAGTTGACAGTTTTAAATCTTAGGATATAATTTATTCAGACATCAATCTGTATTTTGAAATATATGAGTGTTTGAGAAAATAAGAATAAAAAAATTAGGAACCAAAGCATTACAAGTGAATTGGGTTAAAGATTAGGTAGATAGATAATAGAGAGAAAGAGAAAGAGAGAGAGAGATACATGATGGATGGATGGAGAGATAGGATGATAGAGAGACAGATGGTAGATAATAGATGAAAGATGTCAGATAGATAACTAGGATGATAAAATGATAATAGAAAATATATAGACTGATAGGTGATAGAGATAGATGATAGATAATGGATAAATCATAGATGCATAGATAGATAATAGATGAATGAATAATATATATTAGAGAAAGAGAGATGTGAAATAAAAATGTTCTTAAAATCTGCAAGAATTAAGAAGATTGAAAGATCTACCATACTTTCTTGATTGGAAGAATCTAATCTAGATATTGCCAATTAATATGTCATTTATTGCTGGTTGGAACAGACTGCAAGTATGCATACATGTTTAAATTAATTTACCATACAACCCAGTAATTCTTGATACTTACTCAAGAAAAATGAAAACATAAAGGCCCACAAATATTTATTCAAGTTCACCCAAATCAGCTTAAACTGAAAAGAATGCAGATGTCCAACAAAATACGAATAGATTAAAAATGTAGTGTATACTTGCAACCAGATTAGTACTTATCTTTAGGAAAGAACAACACATTAATCTATGAAGAGGCATGGAAGCCTCAAAACAATATATTGAGCTAAGGAAGATAAACACACAGGAACATTTTGTATTATTCCATATATTTCATATCCTGGAAAGGGAAAGGGCTATCTAATTTGTATTGGCCAAAAACAGATCACTGGTTGCCAGCAGTCCCAGGAATGGATGGGGTTTGACTGGAAAAGGGAATGAGGGAATGTTTTGAAATTATAGAAATGTTCTGTGTTTTTATTACAATGAGCATGTAGTTATGCTAACATATACATCTTTCCACACTCATTAAATGATACTTTTTAAATGGTTGCAGTTGACTGTATGTATTATGCCTCAGTAAATTAGATAAAAAATATGAATGACCTAAACACCTTATTATATGGATCCAATAAACAGATTGGATAAAAATTAAAATACAACAACATGCTATTTACAAGAAATGTATATTAATGATAAGAATCCATTAGGTTCTAAATAAGTCAACTGGCAAGATACACTATGTAAACACTAGTACTAAGAAATCTGAGGTAGCTGTATTAAAATCTGATAATATAGACTTCAAATAACAAATAGGAAACCCCAAATATAAAATAGGATGCTCTCTAATGAGAAAGAAGCCAATGCATCAAGAAAGCATGCAAATATGAAACATGTATGAACACAGTAATAGAGATTCAAAATACATAGAGCACAATTCTAACAGGACTAGAGTTGAAAATAGGCAAACCCAAAATTACAGGATCCAATTGTAGTCCTCCTTTCTTCTTTTTTTTTTTTTTTTTTTGTATATATTTTATTGCATTTTAGGTTCTGGGGTACATATACAACATTGTTGTATAGGTACATACATGGCAATGTAGTTTGCTGCCTCCATCCCCATCACCTATATCTGGCATTTCTCCCCATGTACTGGGAGTATATCCAAAAGATTATGAATCATTCTATTATAAGGACACAGTAGTCCTCCTTTCTTAGTAATTGATATAAGAAATATAACATCAGTAAGGGTAGAGATGTCTTAAGTAATCTTATCAAAAAATTTGAAATAGTTGACATTTATAGAAAATTAATCCCAAATTGTAGAATGTATCTTATTATCAAGTACACATGAAGCATCCAAAAAGATAGATTATATTCTGGGCCACAAAATAAATGATGACACATTTTAAAAGTTCAAAACCTTATCAAGTATATTTGTTGATCAATTAAGTTAAACACCAGTAAAAATAAGTATATAGAAAATTTTTGAGCAAGGGTCATTGATAAAAGCGCAAAAAGCTTTCTTTCAACATTCAACTTATTAAAATGTGTGGGATGCAGCTAAAGCAGTACCTTGAGGGATATTTACAGCTTTGCAGACTTTTTGATTCTTTTAAAGATTAAAATCAAGGTTCTTTCTTTTTTAGAAGCCAGTAAAAGAATGAGCAAATTAAGCCTAACATAATATCAAGGAAGGAAATAATAAATATATGAACAGAAATCACTGAAAGAAATCAATGAAGAATATATACATATGTTTTCAAAGTGATTTCTAAATTGCTTTATATTTTCCTTTGACTAAAGCCTAAGGCCTAGACAGTTAATTTGTAATTTTAGCAGAAATAAAGAGATACTAAAAATTACGGATAAAGGCAAGAGCTTCAGAGTGAAAAGTCAGGATGAAGATTTAGAAGATAATATGGGAAAATAGATGTAGACATGACCTTTCTCAGCAACCCACATCATTGGTAATATTCCTGAAAAATCAACAGGAAGACACTTTTTGTATAAATTTTTGGGGTGCAAGTGCAATTTTGTTACATACTTAGATTACGTAGTGGTCAAGTCAGGGCTCTAGCTTGCCCATTGCCCAAATAACATACATTGTAGCCATTAACTAATTTCACATCATTCTGTCTCTTCCCACCCTCTCACCCTTCCCAGTCTCCAATGTCTATCATTCCAGTCTCTCTGTCCATGTGTAGACATTATTTAGCTCCCACTGATAACTGAGAATATATGGTATTTGACTTTCTGTTTCTGCCTTATTTCACTTAACATAATGACCTGCAATTCCATCCATGTTGCTGCAAAAGACACGATTTCATTATTTTTTTATGGCTGAATGGTATTCCATTTTGTATATGCAGAATTTCTTTACGCAATCATCTACTGATGGGCACAGGTTGTATTCTGTATCTTTGCTATTGTGAATAGTGCTGAGATATACAGCTGCAGGCATCTTTTTGATAAATTGATTTATTTTCTTTTGGAAGTGGACTTGCTGGATTGCATAGTGGGAGGGGACTTATGTATCAAGACTTTCCTGCACCATATTTGCTTCCTTGTTCATGTGCACACTCAGACAACAGAAGCATCAAAACCTTTCAGAAATCATGAGGAGAGTGTGACGATTGCATGTAGTCATTCTGCAAATGCTGACTGGGCACTTTGATAGGCACTGGGAAAAAGTGCTGAGAAAGCTTAGAAGCCCCTTCTATGGAGTTTCCATTTGCATAGGAAAAGGTAAACAAACAGGTAAATAATAAAATGTATCCTATGTCAGGTGTCAACCAATGGGCTGTGAAAAATAAAGAGAACAGTGCTGAGAAAGAGATGATGACATCCATGGAGGAAGTCTTAATTGAGGGAAGATTATTTCGGGCAGAGAAAAGAAGAGCAACAAACACCCAGGATGAATATGTCTCTCTCCTGTATGGATGCAGCAGCCTGAGTTGTGTGCTGCAAGTGGAAGGGGTAGAATGGACAGTGGGAACAGATCCGGTCAGGGACAGTGAGAAGACCAGGTCCGGTGTGGCCTTATAAGATTCACACGGACTTTAGCGTTTCCTGTGACTGAAACAGAAGGCAACGGAGAATCATGAGCCTATATGTGCTTTAAAAAAATTGCTGCTTTGCTTAGAAGAATTCGTAAGGCAACAGAGATAAAAGAGGTCAGTTAGGAAGGCATTCTGGTCATTCAAATGCTAGACCACCTAGGCTGAAACAACGTGAATGGGGAGACAGAGCTGGTAGTAGTTGATGATGGATGAGGGTGGAGGGGAGGGACAGGAGTGAAGGGTGATGTTAGACATGAGGGAGCCAATCAGATCTCCAGAGAGAAGACAGACAGAGGGGAAGAAGCCCCTGGGAACACTTTTGAATTTATAGTGATGATGAACATCGCAAAATATGTGTATCTTCCGTGGTCATGGTGAATGGTGTGTTTGGAATATGTGTGTGCAGCAAACAATTTAAAATAGGAATGCTTTGGAAACTATTGCACAGTCCCAAAAAGATAGATGTGATTGCCTTTGCATTTTTGCCTGTGCCAAAATGTTACATTAATACTTTATGTAGCACTCAGGGAAAATTACATTTAGTTTATTTTAAACAAAATATTAACAGCCAAAACTGAAATATTTATTTTAAAATTAACATGGGACTTTTTTTTTCCTTCCTACTTTTTATAAAATAAATGAGTGTTTTCAACCAACGGCTGTCTCCTGTGAAACTACTGTATTAGCTATTTACTCTCTCCCTCTCATTAAAACTGTATTATAAATAAAAAGATAACAGTATTTAAACTGGACTTGCAATTTTGACTTATTTATCTTTTCCATATTCATCTCTAGTCTACAAATGCTAAAACCCCAATTTTACAAGAAAAATTGAACATAGTTTCTACTTCTTGAATATTAAAATTTAAAATATGGATGAGTGGTTAAGTTCATTGGAATTTCAATGTAACACCCTTCTTTTTCCCAGTCAGTACATGAAAATGCATTTAAAGTTACACTTTTAAAAACAGATAAAGAAATGAAGTTAGGCCTTTGAATTCTGTCCCTTGTAGTCATCACTAAACATTCCTGAAAGGGAAGAAAAATAAATGGCTCATTGTTAAACTACTTGTTACAGGGAACTGTATACAGGAAATTTTCATACTTTCATGGAGTTTCACTGAAAATATATATATTTTTGAACATATACAGAGCATTTAAAAGTACTTTATACAATGAAGATAGTCATCAAAAGTGCAACTTTCATTAGAATGAAAAGGAAATAGTATAAAAATGCCCATTTTTGACTTCTCAAAGAAAGAAGATTTGAAAACTATTTGAATTACAATAATTTTTTTTTTTTTTTTTTTTTTAAGTATGAATAAGCACAAAAAGCATTTGGTGTGTTTTTAAGAAATTCTGAAAAGGTGGAGACAGATGTATTGAATGAAGTTTGGGGAGTGAACTCCTTTGAATAGAACTTCTTGTCTCAGGAGTGAGATTTTAAATAGCTGCTTCTTACTGTGTTTTCTCTGGTGTCGGCAGTTGAGAGATGTGAGACTTAAACATTATTTCATGAAAGATTTTTCATATTCAATGTAATCTATACATTGCAGTGAAAACTTGGAATATTTTGAAGGGGTGTCATATTCTCTACTGAGTGTGGTTTAAATCCTATAGTCTGTCCCCAGAGCTATGGACATAATTATGACAAGATAGAGTGCTATTTTTCTGTATATATACATACATGGATGACAATGTTGGAAGAGTTCTTTGATTGTGTGGGAGTTGAATGCAAAGGCCTCCTGACCCAAAGCAAAACACAGTTGCTTGTTCCTAATGTTCAACACAAAATCGCAGTCTCAGGGATTTTAAAGTTCCACTTTTTTCAAATCAGCTTGCTCTGGTCTTGTTTGCAAAGGGAGTTTCAATCCATGCATCCACATCCTGCTGTTTGCAGAAGTTTGCTGTAGAGTTAGCATGCATGTGCTTAAGTAAGACCTAACATCATTGTTCTCTTACCAGAATCAGTGTGAAAAAATACACTGAAATGTACATTTATTGGGTAAACGGTCCATTTCCCATTGAAATTTAGCGACTCTTTATAGGTTTCATGGGAGATAAATTATCTTATGGCTTTAAAGCCATCAACCTCATCTAAGCCAACATATTGTTACTAGGATAATTTGTTACACATACAACTGGTCACTCTGTCCTTACTTCTCCATAATCTAGTATTTCTATGCCAACTTCATAATCCACATGGCCTGGACAGAGAAACAACAAAGAAAAGTTCATAGTGTATTTAAAAAAAAACAAAAAAACGAAGTGTCACTCTTTCACCCAGGCGGGAGTGCAGTGAGATGAGGTAGTGCCACTGCACTCCAGCCTGAGTAACAGAGTAGTGTAAGACCCTGTCTCAAAAAAAAAAAATGTGGAGACAACAGATCTGGTGGTATGATACTTGGCTTCCTAGAAATTCTGGGATGTAATAACTTCCTAGTAGCTCCTTCCATCTTTATTGCATGATATCAGTAGAGTAAAAATAAAGCAGAAAGAAAAAATAGCTAGAAAAAAATACATGTCAGTTTCCCGGTGGCTCAATAGTTGTTTTACATACAAGTAGACAAAATTTCCCTGAGTAAAACCTGAGGGGAGTGTAAATCAAAAATAAAATTATAAGCCCCTCCCTAACCAGCTAAATGGACCCTCCTCTCAGACTAAGGCATTCCACAGTAAATCTGAAACACTAGTTCAGGCCTTGATGGGCATGAGTGGTCCCACAGCCCTCCTTTTCTTCACTCCCTTTCAAATTCAGGCACAGCTGACCAGCATTTATTTTAAAATAGAGACCTTAAGACTAAAAGAACAGACTCTGATGAGTCTCTGATAAGACTCTGATGAATCTCTGATAACACTCTGATAACTCTGAAAAGAAACATTTACAATTCATTCTCTCGGAAACCTGCTACCAGGAGGCTTCATCTTCCTGATAAAACCTTGGTCTCCACAGCCCCTTATTTTGACTGAGACACTCCCTTCTATTGATTTCATGTCTTTAGAGAAATTCTTTCAACTAATTGCCAATCAGAAAATCTTTGAATCCACCTATCACCTAGAAACCACTGCCCTTCAAATTGTCCTCCACTTCTGGGCCAAACTAATGCACCTCTTACTTGTATTGATTAATGTCTCATATCTCCTTAAAACGTATAAAGCCAAGCTATGCCCTGTCCACCTTGGGCACATGTTCTCAGGATCTTCTGAGGCTGTGCCTTGGGCATGTCCTTAACCTTGGCAAAATAAACCTATAAATTGATTGAGACACGTCTCAGATATTTTTTCATTTGTAGTAGCTAAGAGGGGTAACCATAGAACTGAAGGGATTTTTAATCCATGACAGGGATCTATATGTAAAATAGATGGAGATGAAAAAGGCAGGGAAATGGGGTTTCTAGCTTGGGAAGCTTAGGCTGTAACCTCCACCTCCGAATCATCTGAATCCAATTTTGCTAAGATGCACCTCTCTAAAACGGAAATTAAAATCCCTGTCAATGGAGTTTGCCAAAATCAACTGAAAAAAAATGGTATGACTGAATTTACTCTAAATAAACAAGAGTAGATGTTCTGTTCTTGATACCAATATAGCAAATAAATTCATTTTAGGAAAACATTTAAAAGTGTGCATTTCTTCTCCCCCTGAACATGTGGCTTGAAAAATTCTCCATTAAAGTCGAGATTTGTGAAGACTGGGTAATTTCTGTATCCTTCTCTGTTTTCCCTGTGTCTTTCTGGGTACCCTGTTGTATACCCAGAAACAATGCATCAAACTTAGTAATACCTTTCTGACCCAACCTTCTAGGCCAGGAAGCAGGAGTGAGCATTGTTGAGTGAGTTGCTAAGAGGGTTCTTTATATATTTTTTTTCTAATGAGAATCTTTTATTATACAGGCATAATACATACAAGTTCTTTGGGGAACACTTACAGGCATGGAGTTCAATTCCAAATCTCCATTTCACTGCCCCCTGCCCCTCCCCCCACCACAATACTGCATACTCACCTTATGGTTCAGCCCAACAGGAAAGAGACGAAGAGTTAATGCTGTCTGAAGAGAGAGCTTCAATTGAATAGAATCTCTCAAGCCAATAATAGAGCCCAGCATCCTCTGAATTCTTAATACCCTTGGTAATTGTGAATAAAACCTTAAGATGTGTTATAGATTACCCCATCACAATTTAAAGTTATTATTAAAATCAAATTCCATTTCTTAAAAGGTTGTAAGAACTGCACCAGTATTTAGAGAGCCTACTGAATTATGTGTAAATAAGTTCTGTGCACTCAATGTATTGTTTCTCAAAATGCAGAGCCTCCACCAGGATTTGGGGAGGACTGGCAGCAATAAATTGATTCATGCCTATCCTTTTCAAGTTTAGTTGAAACATCTGAAATAAATATGTGAATAAAACTTCAGTGCTTAGGCTGGGCGCGGTGGCTCACGCCTATAATCCAAGCACTTTGGGAGGCCGAGGTGGGTGGATCACGAGGTCAAGAAATTGAGACCATCCTGGTCAACAAGGTGAAACTCCGTCTCTACTAAAAATGCAAAAAAATTAGCTGAGCATGGTGGTGCACACCTGTAGTCCCAGCTACTCGGGAGGCTGAGGCAGGAGAATTGCTTGAACCCAGGAGGCGGAGGTTGCGGTGAGCTGAGATCGTGCCATTGCACTCCAGTCTGGGTAACAACAGTGAAACTCTGTCTCAAAAAATAAAATAAAATAAAATAAAATAAATTCAGTGCCTTAAACAAACATATTGTTTCAAAGAGTCTTTCATTAAAGAGTTAACTTTCCAAGTTTATTTCTAAGAAAATAAAAGAAGGCTCACGCCTGTAATCTCAGCGGTTTGGGAGGTCAAAGCAGCCTGATCACCTGAGGTCAGAAGTTCGAGACCAGCCTGACAAACAAGGTGAAACACTGCCTCTACTAAAATACAAAAAGATTAGACAGACGTGGTGATATATACTTGTAATCTCAGCTACTTGAGAGGCTGAGGCACAAGAATTGCTTGAACCTGGGAGGCGGAGACTGCAGCGAGTAGAGGTCATGCCACTTCCCTCCAGCATGGGCGACAAAGACTCTATCTCAAAAGAAAAAAAAAAAGGAAAGAAAGAAAAGAAAAAATCATCAGCAGGCTTCATTTCTACAAGTTTCTTAAAACCAGAAGTTTCTCTTTGAACATGGGGTTTAAAGTGTGTTATATATCACTTAATTGAACCTTGGTCTTCTACTAGAAGATTTGATTTCTGAAGAAGGTAGATAAAGAGAAAAATACCTTTTTAAAGATAAGTATTTGGTAGATACAAAAAAACCCAGCCATTACCTAAAAAAAAAAAAAAAAAAAAAAAAAAAACCCAGCCATTTACCTTCTAAGTGTGTGGGTTTTTTCGTAGCTCAGAAAATTTATTTAAAAGAGACTTTCTGGCCAGGCATGGTTGTTCATGCTTGTAATCCCAGCACTTTGGGAGGCCGTGGCAGGCAGATCACCTGAGGTGATCTGTGGCAGGCGGATCACCTGAGGTTGGAAGTTCAAAACCAGCCTAACCAACATGGAGAAACCCCGTCTCTGCTAAAAATATAAAATTAGCCGGGCGTAGTGGTATATGCCTGTAATCCCAGCCACTCGGGAGGCTGAGATAGGAGAATCGCTTGAGCCTGGGTGGCAGAGGTTGCCATGAGTCACTACATTCCAGCCTGGCGACAGGGGGAGACTCCATCTCAAAAAAAAAGAGACTTCTTTTGTTTTGTTTTGAGACAGGATCTTATTCTGTCACTCAGGCTGGTGTAAAGTGGTGCAATCATAGTTCACTGCAACCTCCACTTCCTAGGCTCAAGGGATCCTCCCACTTCATCCTCCCTAGTAACTGGGACCACAGGTGTGCACCACCACATCCCCGTCATTTTTGTATTTTTTTGTAGAGATGGAGTTTCACCATGTTTCCCTGGATGATCTTGAACTCCTGGGCTCAAGTGATCTGCCTGCCAAAAGAGACTTTTTTAAAAAAGTCTTTAAAAGATTCTGACTCAACCTGGAGACCTGTCCTTCAAGTCTTCTCTTCCTTTCAGATCTTCTTTTCTATGATTCAGAGATGATGTCCAGATTTCCATAAATCCCTGTGATGATTAATTTTATATGTCGACTTGACTGCACCACCAGGTGCCCAGATGCTTGGTTAAACATTGTTCTGGGTGTATCTGTGGGGGTGTCCTGAATGAGATTAGCATTTGAATCCATAGACTAAGTCAGGTTGATGGTTCTCTCCAATGTGGATGGACATCTTCCAACCCCTCAGAGGCCTGAATCTAAATAAATAAATAGGCTAAGAAAGAATTCTCTCTGTGCTGAACTGCAGTCAATCTGAAACACTAGTTTTCTGTCTTTTAATTTGGACTTGAAGTGGAACTTACACTATTGGCTCTCCTGGGTCTGAGTTTCTGAGCCCTCATCATAGTGTGAGTCAACTCTTTGTAATAAATGTTGTTATATGACTATATACACACACACGTATATATCTTATTTGTATAAATACATTTACTTAATTAAAAATGTGTAAAAATATATATGCATATGTGTGTATGTATATAAGCATATATGCCTGTATATGTACATAGATATATATGTATGTATATTTATATATGAGTTTATATATAAATATTTTTATATATGCATGTGTGTATCTATATCTTTCTATAATGTTTGTGCATATATATGTATATATAAACATGAAACGCCTGGGCACGATTGGCACATAAAAGTAATCATCAGAAAGATTTATGGAGATCTCGATATTTTTATCACCAATAAATATATACATGTATTTACATATATACATATAAAGACATTTGGTTATTTGAATACAGGATATATATGCATATATATACGTACATATGTACGTAAATTCATTTATATAAATAGGATATATATATATATGCATGACAGAATAAATAGGGTGTGTACACACATCCTATACATACACACATGCTATTCATTCTGTTTCTCTGGAGAAACATGACAGATATAACCTTCTGGAGCAAATATTAAATTTTAAGTCTTTTTTTTTAGGAGATTCTTGCTCTGTTGCCCAGGCTGGAATTCAATGGCAGGATCTCTGCTCACTGCAATCTTCATCCCCTAGATTCAAGGGATTCTCCTGTCCAGCTCCCCTGAGTAGTTGGAGTTACAGGCATGGTTCACCACACTGGGTTAATTTTTGTGTTTTTGCTAGAGATGGGGTTTTGCCATGTTGGCTAGGCTGGTCTCGAACTTCTGACTGCAAGTGATTCACCGGTCTGGGCCTCGCAAAATGCTGGGATTACAGGCATGAGCCACCGTGCCCAGCCCAAAATTTAAAGATTTTCAAAGTTTTCAAAAATGGTCATGTGGCTTGACAAATATGTATTTGCTATATTTGATTATTTTACTCTCTCCTGAATCAGGCATTTTGTTATGCTATTTATTTATTTCAATTACTGCCCCCTACTTAAATAAAACAGACTCTTCACCACATATTCCTTTCCAAAGATGCCACATTTTTCTGTTATTTTCTTAAAAAATTCTTCAAGACAATTGTGTAGACTCATGTACTCCTGTTTGTTTGCAATAGTCCAGACTTGGAAATGCCTATCCACCAATATTGAAGAGTATTTAAACAATGATATATCATACACTACTACTCAATGATAAATGGGAATGAATGCTGTAAACCACAACATAGCTAAATATCAAAATTATTACGCTGAGCAAAAAAAGTCCAAGAAAGAAAACTACACATTCACTAAGATTTTATTTTTGTAAAATCCCACAGAAAGAAAACAACACATACACTAAGATTCCACTTTGTAAAATCCCACAGATTACCAGTGTATCTATAGTGTCAAAAAATGGAAGGGTCAGCTCCAGGGATAGGAAAGCAGGGTTAGTTGGAATGAAAGGATACATTGGAAACGGATGGACATGTTCAATGTGCTGAATGGAAGAAAGGTCTCACAGTTAACTACATGTGTCAAAGCTTATCATTAGTCCCCTTTGAATACGTAAAAATTTTTGTACATTGTTTATACTTCAGTTAAGATTTTAAAAATTTATCTTTTAGTTCAGTTATAGACTTGTATTCAATTATAGAGGTTCAGTTCAATTTCCATTTCATCTGTTTTTTTATAATTAACATGATATCCTCAGTGAGGGCTGGTGTATACCTGATAGCAAATTGTCTGCTTGGGTATTATTTTGAGCATGATTGTCCATGGTTTCTCTAGTCTAGGTTGGCTACAAGATGGATGGTTTAAGAGAATGGCTAGAAAGAATGTGAATCAGTATTGGAAAATAGAAGCAAGGCAGAACTCTCATAAATTGAATTGAGATTACAATCAAATCTTACATATGTGTTGTATTTACATAGCAAAATTAAATTATAGATGTGGACTTGGAAGTGATTCTTAACTAGAGTAGGAGGTAAGAATTTGCTCTTGTTGAAATGTTGAACTTCATTAAAATTGAAAAGTTATGTTGTGCAAAATATACTGTTAGTAGAATGACAAAATAAGTCATAGACAGGGAAAAATCATTTTTGAAACACATATCTGATAAAGACTTGTATCCAAAATATACAAAAAAACACATAAAGTTCAAGGATAAGAAATTTTAAAACAACCTAATTAAAAAGTCAGCCAAAGATCTGAATAGATATCTCACCAAAGAAGGTATGCACAGGTTCCATAAACATATTAAAAGAGGCTCAATATCATATGCATTTAAGGAACCAAAAATTAAAATAATGAGAGACTACTACACACTTATTAGAGGAGCTAAAATCCAAATACGGAAAACACTAAATGATGATAAGGATGTGGAACAACAGGAATTCTCATTCATTGCTGGTGGGAAGGCAAAATGGTACAGCCACTTTGGAAGGCAATTTGATGATTTCTTACAGAACTAACAGTATTAATTCAACAGTATCAATAATTACTTTAAGTTTAATCTTACCGTAGGATCCAGCAATTGTGCACCTTGATGTTTACCCAAATGAGTTGAAACCTTGCATCCAGAGAAAAAAAATCTGCAGTTGGATGTTTATAGCAGCTTCACTCATAATTGATCAAACTTGGAAACAAATAAGATGTCCTTCATTGGGTCAATGAGTCAGCACACAGTGGGCATCAGAGGATGGAATACTATTCAGGAATAGAAAAAATCAGCTCTAAAGCTACAAAAAAATCATGAAGGAATCATAAGTGCATATTTGTAAGAAAGGGAGTCTGAATGACCACATACTGCATGATTCCAAATATATGACATCCCAAAAAAGTATAACTATAGACAGTGTAAAAAGATCAGTGGCTATCAGAGGTTTGGAGGGGAGAGAAGAAGAATAAAAAGGTGTGGCTTACAGAGAATTTTTAGGACAGTGAAACTAGTCTACATGATACTGTATGGTAGATGGCTCCAAATATTTTTCAACACCCCAAAAAAGTGTACAACACCAAGTGTAACCCCTATTGTAAGCTAAGGACTTTGCAATAGTGTATCAATTAGGGTTAATTAATTCTATCTAATTCACAACACTAATATAGAATGTTAATAATAGGGGAAACTGTTTAGAGGGAGAGGGTGTGTATGGTACCTTCGTGTACTTTCTCCTCAACTCTTCTGTAAACCTAAAACTGCGATAAAATAGTATTTTAAATTAAAAAAAGTAAAACTACTGAACTTCAAAATTACATTCACGAGTCTCTGAAACATTATGCTGAATGAAGTAAACCAGACACAATGGGATATATGGTATATGATCCATTCATCGAAAATTCTAAGAAAGAAATCTCATCTAGAAGGACAAAATTAGACCAATGTTTGGCTGCTGCTGGATGACAGGAATAGTGACTATAGTGGGAAATTGGTAAATATTTGGATCTTTACCTTCCTCTGGTGGTGCTTGCATAGGTATATATATGCCACATTTGTTACCATAAGTTATTGTGAATTAATCAAGGGGAAGTCAAAATGCAAGTTATAATCCATGAAATACTTAAAATGTTGAGAACTTTAGTATCCGATTTGCAGGCTATGGACAAAGTCTAATTAAATAATTCATCGCCAATTAGTTTTTTTAAAAGTAACTTTTCATGAAGAATAATTAATTTTATGTATTTCCTTATCTTATTCTTCTTCCTCCCTCAAATTTAGTAGAATTACCTTAAAGATATAACATTTTGTAAGACTAAAGATATGACAAGAAATCCTGCTGAAGGTAATGGCAAAAGGATTTGTCTTGGGCTCTATTTTTCCTGGCAACACAAGGCAAAACTATACATGCACACAAATCCACACACACACACACAAACATACACTAGCACATATGGTTATGTAAAACTACAATAATGACATATAGTTATATATAACTATATGTAATATAGCTAATATTATAATATGTAATATACTATATGTGAGTAAATAAGTTTATATTGTTTATATATAGAAATAAGTTTATTTATATGTAAGTTTTTACATGTAAATAAGCTCCTTTTTTTTTTGAGATGGAGTTTCACTCTTGTTACCCAGGCTGGAGTGCTGTGGAGCGATTATAAATAAACTTATTTTTATATAATATATAAACTATATAATTATATATATTTATATTTTTATATATAAATAAGTTTATATATTATTAACTTATTAAACTTATTAAATTTATATAAATAAACTTCTTTATATATAAACATTTTTATAAATATAACTATATAAATATATAATATATGGGTATAGTTACATAACTATATAGAATTGTGGAGCTATATAAAACCATTTTATATATAGTTATATGAGACTATATATAACTATATATTATTTATAAAATAAATATTTTATATAGAAATATACATAAACTACATATAGGTTTTTATATATATAGTTTAACATAACTATATATTGTTTATATAAAAATTATATAGAATGTATTTATTTCTGAAGGTCACTAGAATGCAATGAAAGTCAAATATAAATTTGAGGTGTCAACACCCTTGTGTAAAGAGCAGAAACAGCAGATGAGACTCATATGTAACTGGGATTCATATGAGGGCACTTAATTTGCAAAGCACACAGAATGAACATGTGAAGAAATAGCTGTTTTACAGGTTTGGGGAGTCAGACATATACATTCAATAGTGCCAATGAATTTGTAAATCAAGGTTGGCTATATACGATGGCAGAGATCACAGTGTGATCAGTCCCTAAATCTGTATGAATTTCCTTAAAATCCTTGCCTAACAACTAATTTCAGATATTCAGTGTGAGACTCAAAGGATCCTGACAGAGAGCAATCACTTTAGGCTAAAAGAGCTGAGGAGAGATTTTCTCATCTTCTTGTTGCTGGGGAGACATGGGTTGAAGGTCAAATTCATCTCAGTTAAAATAGCTGGGTCAAATTCTGGGATTATGTTAAAACCCTACAAGGGCTGCATGCAAAGCAAAAAGGCTGTGCTCCAGCAATAAGGGCTAAGTGAAAATGAAGAGAAACTCATTTTTTTGAAGAACTTAACCAACTCTCTGCAGAATCAATGGAAGCACATAGTAGTATAATTTCCTGAAAGACCTCAACCTTCTTCAGTGGAAGACAGCAAACTCAAGGGTCTCTAGACCTTGATTTCACAAGGAAAAACATGGTACGGAAACCAGAAAAGAGTTAATATCACCTGACCTAAAGGAATGATACATGTTTAATTCATGAAACAAAGACATAAAATATCTGTTATAATTGTAGTGCAGTCTTTACATTAAAAGGTATCTATAATCTGTGAAAAGAATGGGAATAACAAGAAAAAAATACTTTTATTAAATTAAAATGTCAGTCTTTACAGTAAAAAATATACTTTAAAAGGTATAATAAAAGTATACACAAGATTGGGAAGAATGCAAAAATGTCCATTTCCACCAATTCTACAAATCATTGTGCTGAAGGCTTGAGACAGTACATAATGCAAAGAAAAAAGAGAAAAAGTATATAGACTGAGAAAAAAGTTATTTTTTTCTTTATTTTCAGATTGTTACAGGAAAAATCCCAAGGCTTCTACAAAAACATTCTAAAAGTAATAAATATGTTTAGCAAGGTTGCAGGATACAAATTCAATGTACAAAACTATTTTTATTTTCTAGTAGCAAACAAAGATTTTTAAAAGTCATTCAAAATACTATCAGGATTATTTTGCAAAATGCATAACAAGAAATGTGATATTCATGGCTAAAATTTTACATATGAAGACTAAGCTCTAATTTTTTTTATCTTGTTCAAATTCCTACCTAAGGGGTATAGGAAGTCATGCCCAATAAATTCTCATCAGGTGGGTTTTATTTGATCCTATATTTTGTGACTTACATTTCAATCTGACTCTAGCCTAACATTATGAGACAAGGAAAAAACATCTAACCCCAAAATATATTTCCTTGCCATATCTTGAAATTGCCCTGCAAAGTCTCTTGTGGGAAAAATAGAGAATATATTTTTCCCTTTGTTTTCCTTACTTCCTTTCCAGATCCAGGAGATAGTCAACTAAGAGCCAGGCATCCTTTTAAGTCCAATAAGAAACATTTTACAACCTGCTCTTTCTGAAGTCTGCTATCCAAGAGCTTCCTCTGCACAATAAAACTTGGTCTCCACAATTCTTTATGTTAATCTGAACACTTCGTTTCTATCCATCCTAGGTCTTCAGATAAACTCAACCAGTTGTCAACCCGAAAATGTTTAAATTTACCTATAGCTTAGAAGCCTCCGCTTTTAGTTGTTTCACCTTTCTGAACCAAACCAATGTATTTCTTAAATGTATTTGATTGATGTTTCATGCCTTCCTAAAATATATAAAACCAAACTGTAACTTGACCACCTTGGACACATGTTTTCAGGACCTTTTGAGGGCTATGTCACAGGCCATGGTCACTCATATTTGGCTCAAAATAAATCTCTTAAGATATTTTACAGTTTGACTCCTTTCAGTCAAAACACACACACACACACACACACACACACACACACACACACACACACTTTTTTTTTGAGAGATGAGAAACTAAGGAATGCCTGAATAAATGAAGTGATTGACTATACTCATGAACTGGAAGATGCAGATTGCTGGGGTATTAATTATTCCCATTTGGATCCATAGATTCATCGTCCTTTCAATCTATATCCTAGATAAGTACTGTGCAAGAATTAAAAGGCCTATTCTATGATTTATTAAAATGTGAAAGACCTGCAATAGATAAAAAACAATAAAAGTAGAACATCATGAACTATGACTTCAAGATATTGCTTGAGTCTACTGATAGCAAAATAATGTATGATAGTGGCCAGAGAAGAGAGTCATAGATTAGAGGAAGAAAAGAGATAGTCCAGAAATTGACTCACACATAGTTAAACTCTCTTTTTAACACTGTTGATCAAGGAATTCCATGGGAAAGAAAAATGTCTCCAACACATGTTGATGAAATGTACGAATATCCCTATGATTAAAAAGAAACTTCAACTCCCAACTCAGATTATGCACAGAAATCAAGTCGAAATGAATTATAGAATTAATCATGAAAGTTAAACCATGGCCTTTCTCAAAAAAATAAAATCGGAGAATGGGTAGGCAATGTCCTTCATGCCCTTGAGTAGGCAGACATTTTATAGGGCAAATACTGAAAGCACCAACCATAATAGGTAAAAATGGTAAATTACACTTTTGCAAAGTTAAGTACAGTCATATGCTCTACAACATTTTGGTCAATGATAGATCACATAGGTGATGGGGTGGGGGAATCACCTATATTTTTACTGCACTTTTTCTATGTTTAGATATGTAAATAATTATCATTATATTACAGTTGCCTATAGTAGTCAGTACAGTAACCTTCTGTAAAGGTTTGTAGCCCAGGAACACTAAGCTAGATGGTATACACTAGGTGTGGGGTAGGCTTTACCATCTAGCTTTTGGAAGTGCACTTTATGATGTTCACACAATTACTCAATTGCCTAATGATGCATTTCTGAGAAGACGTTCTCATTGTCAAGTGATGCATCAGTGTATTCTGAAAGGAGCTAAACAAGTGAATTATTGGTACATTAAAACAGAACCAATATTGTTAGGATCGTACACATCCACTATAAAACTAAAATGAGATACCATCAAAACACATTAAAATAGCTAAAATATAAAGACATTGTGTTTAAAATGGTACAAACAGTTCAGAAAACTGTAAGCCTGTTTCTTAAAAAGGTAAACATATATATAACCTCCATGACCCAACAATTCACCTGCTATATATTTATCCAAGTAAAAACAAAAGACATGCCTTCAAAAGGCCTTCTATAAGAATATTCATAGTAGTTTTGTTCTTAATAGTCCAAAACTACAAGTATGCTTGGTATCTATGAATAAGTGAATGAATGAGCAAATTGTGTCACCGTCATAGAAAGAAAATAACTAATAACAAATACAGCAATGTGCCAAAATCTAAAATATATTAGGAAGAATGAAATAGGCAAGGAGTACATACCGTTGATTCTAGTTTTAACCTGTAGGGTAGGAAGTACTATGGAAATGTAATCAATGGCTTCTTCAGGAGAGGAGCATGAAGGAATTTGTGGAGTGATAATATATTCTATATTTTTATGGATTGTGCAATATATTGCATAAATACGGTAATATCAATTGATATATGCAGTTAAGATCTGTGTATTTTATGACATCTAAATTATTTGTCCATAAGGCATCCTGGAAAAAAATGTAAAAGAGAAATATTCAAGTGATTACTATATCAAAGAAGAATTTGGTGCTGAATAAAATACAACAGAAGAAGAAGGAACTGAAGGAAAAAATGAAACTGAAAGAGCTATCTCAGGAGTTTTCATTCATCTGGACAAACGTGAAAGGGAAAGTTGAGTTCTATTTTCAGACCATCATCAAGCATTATTTAGTGAGTTTTATCGCAAGTGAAGATGTTATCATATATTATGTCAAAAAACTATGGTGTTGCAACTTTAACACAAAATGTAAGGAAGAGACATATGTGTAAGAGGATCCAGAAAGGATAAGAGTAGATTGAATCTGAATGTTGGAATTATTAGAATATGTCTCCTTATTGATATTATACAGATTACGTAGGTGATATTGAACACGATTTCAACATTTTATGAATTATTTTTATTTAATTTTATATATTTTACAATGAAAGATTATACATGACAAAAATATAGAATGGTATACTAAAAATTTTCTAAACTCAAAAGCAGAGAGATAGAAATGGACAGAAGGCATTCAGACCATTCAATCCTTGTTGGCCCTATATCAAATAAAGCAAGCAAGCAACAAGTTGACAAGTCATAGAATCAAAACAAAGGGTAACTCACTGAGCTAAAAACTTTTGGAAAGGACAGAATCCAAGCGAAGAAAATAATTTCCAAACAGTGGCATGTTCTCAAAGCAGAGGCTCTTGTGTCAATACTTTGGGTATAGTCATCTGACACAGACATTTTCCATCAAACAACCATTGTTGTCTCTTCCTGAGGGTAAGTCGTGTTCTTTTAGATAATTTATTGGCTGAGGTAAGTAAAATGCTTTCCTTTAAGATAAATTACTGGGTCCCAAACTAAATAAACCCAAAGATATTAGAGTATGTTGGAAGACGAGGTTATCTGGTGGTTTATAACTACCTTTTTGCAAAGCTGGATCTGTTATACAGGGAGATACTGTTTTGTTTAACTTCTAAGATGTTGGGTTACTGAGCTCTGTCCACATTCTTTCTGTGCAAAATTGCTTAAATCCATAACAAAATTATGACTCCATGCTGTGTGGCCTGAAGAGTTGTGTTCAGATTCTATGCATTACATTTCAGCAGCTTTCTGGTGATGGTATGGTGTGTTTCATCCTCCATACCCACTACTTCTGAGTCCCAGACCCTGTAGATCTCCAGTGTGCATTACCACAGTGGCCTTCAACTTGGTTTTCACAAAAACATTCCTTACTTTCATGATTCATTTTGTCCTTTGAGATCAGATGGCACAGCTAGGCTCATCTGTCTTTTGCTTAAAACAAGTTTTATCCTAATCATACAACTAAAAAGCCTTAACTATTTATCTATGTAAAATTCTACAAGTAGAAATTTTCCACTTGTCAGAAAAAAAAAATTATATAATTTAAATTTATAGCTATAGCTGTATGTTTAAAACTAAAATTGCAAAGGAGTGAGGGGGAGGAGGGGGATGAGCAGAAAAGATCACTATTGGGTACTGGGCTTAATACTTGGTTGATGAAATAATATGTACACCAAATCCCTATGGCACATTTTTACATATATAAAAAACCTTCACATGTACCCCCAAATGTAAAAGTGAAAAAATAAAGCAAATAATATAAAATTACCTAAGGAAAAATTACTGACAAAAACTTTATACGTTTCAGTGAAAGCCTTCTTTTCATAATAGTCAAACTGAGAGAGTATGTGTTTGATTCAGTGTTGCTGTTGTTGCTAAAAACATTGTTGGATTTTTAAAAAAGTGAATCTGAAATCTGTTAGTACATTTATATATTTAGTCTGCACTCTTAGTTGTATGATTGAATTCCCATGGAAAAGACTGCAGTGTTACAGAATTTATTCCCTGCACTCCCCAGTCCTACACCTCTCTTCAGAGTGAGTCATTGTCAACATTTCAGTGTCCATCCTCACATGCTATGTATCATTCCCTCCTATGTATCAATGTGCAATACATTTCTACCTAAATAAGATTGGGATCATATTATATCTAAATAGTGACTTGCAGTTTTCCATGTCTGCTCATATAAATTTGTCAGATCTTCTGATTACCTAGTTTTCCGTTGTATGAATGACACATTTTTCATTCCATTTTTTCTTTTAATACAGGGTCTTGCTACCTCACCCTTGACGGAATGCAGTGGTAAGAATCATAGCTCATTGCAGCCTTGACCTCCTGGGAAGAGCAATTATCTCACCTCGGCCTCCTGAGTAGCTTGGGACCATATATGCATGCCACTACACACGACTAGCGTTTTATTTTTAACGTTCTGTTGAGGCGGGACTTTGCTATGTTGCCTAGGCTGCTCTCAAACTCCTGGGCTCAAGTGATCCTCTTGCCTCAGCCTCCCAAAGTACTGAGATTAGAGGTGTGAGTCACCATGGCTGGCCAATGGTGACTCCTTGAGCTTCTAGTCTAACTAGTATGATGCCATAGATACAGTATGTTAATATGATGGCTTGTAGCATATCCAGGGAGCCCAGGACCTTGCTATAGCATAAGGCAGGAGAGAAAACAATGCATTAAGGAAGACAGACTCAATGTAAACTGATTTCTTTTCCAACTGATGCAAAGTCTTTTTAATTTTTCATTCTATAAGAAATAGTAAATAACACATTCCACCAAGCACTGAGTGCATAGCATGTAGGTAAGCCTATGTTAATCTGTGTTCAGAAAAACATAATACCACATCTAGTACAAAAGTTGCAATTAGGGCTAGTACTAGTTTGAATTTGCCTGGTCCATGGTAATCCTGTAGATTTATTAGACTTTTATACTGCAGGAAATATGAGATAAATGGGAATATGAGGCCAACAACCTGTAAATCCTTCAGGTCCATGCATGGTGGCTCACACCTGTAATCCCACTTTGGGAGGCCAACGTGGGAGAACAACTTGAGTCCAGGAGTTTGAGAGCAGCCTGAGCAACATAGGGAAACTCCATCTCTGTTAAAAAAATAAATAAATAAAAGGGATGAATTTAAAAAGAATCACATGTATCTATAAAACTCTCCCAAAGATGTATTGGTGCATCTATTCACAAGTTTAGCATTGTATCCTAATGGTTTAGAAAAGATAGAGTTTCAATTATCATAAGTAAGCTTAAAAATTAATGTCATTGAAATTGCTTCAGACTCAGTACTCACTAGATAAACTGAGTTACTACACACTGGCTTGTTAGCAGTAGTATTAAAATTACTATGCAATGAGATTGGATTAGATTGATAAGCTATAATAATAGATAAAATTTTCCAGAATGGTACTGAAGTAGACTGGCTTTATGTATACTTACGTAATTGTTTAAGCGATATTCTGAGGGTTTTGTTTTGTTTCGTTTTACTTTGAGTCTAAAGTCAATACAATTTTGTATCCTTTAACAAATCTCTCCCTATCTCCCCTGTCCTATTCATGTCTTCCTCTAGTAACCATCATGTCCCTCCCCTACCATAAGATCTTCTTTAGTGTCCACATATGAGCGAGAACATAGGCCTTTATCTTTCTGTGCCTGGCTTATTTTACTTAAGATGTCTTCCAGGCTCATTCATGCTGCTACAAATGACAGAATTTTGTCCTTTTTTAGTGGCCAAATAGTAATAGTATCCATTGGTGTTCTATACACCACATATTCTTTTTTCATTCAACCATTGATGGACACTTAGGTTGATTTTATATCTTAATTATTGTGGGTAATACTACAATAAACATGAGGTGCAATTATCTCTTTTTTACCCTGATTTTTTTCTCCTTTGGGTTTACACACACCAGCGGGATTGCTGGATTATAGGGGAGGAACTTCCATACTGTTCTCCATAGTGGTTGTACTAGCTTACATCCCAAGGAACAGTGTATAAGAGTTCCCTTTTCTCTGTAATGTTCTACTGTCATGTAAACTGTCATCATTAGTCAAAAGTGTACAATGGCTTCACAGAATCTCTCTATACTACTTTTGTAAAATCTGTCATCTGGGCTGGGTGCGGTGGCTGAAGCCTGTAATCCCAGCACTTTGGGAGGCCGAGGCGGGTGGATCACAAGGTCAGGAGATCGAGACCATCCTGGTCAGCATGGTGAAACCCCGTCTCTACTAAAAATACAAAAAATTAACTGGGCATGGTGGCGCGTGCCTGTAATCCCAGCTACTCAGGAGGCTGAGGCAGGAGAATTGCCTGAACCCAGGAGGCGGAGGTTGCGGTGAGCCAAGATCGCGCCATTGCACTCCAGCCTGCGTAACAAGAGCGAAACGCCGCCTCAAAAAAAAAAAAAAAAAAAAAAAAAATCTGTCATCTGTGTTATTTCAATATGAACAAAATGTTTAAAATGTTATAACCATTCAGAAAGCATAGTGATCATTTTTTTCTTTTTGCCTATGTTTTCACTTGTTTCTTTTCTTTCACAGAAACCTATGAAATAATATTGATTATGTGAATGAAATGGTAATCACAGTGTTGCCTGTCTTGTGTGGAATGTAATTAAAACTGCTGGCTTCCAAGGTAGTAAAGGAAATAAAAAAAGCTTTCTCCAAAATACACTTCATTGACGTATGTCAAGATGACTAGTCAGAAGTGTTGGAAACACAAAAATAGCAGAAAAGCTGTCTTTTGTGGGGGAGATTTGCATCTGTGGAGAAAATGTGCATTGAGACAGCCAGGGTTTCTTTGAAAGCCTTTCCTGTTGGGATTTAGGAAAGAGAAACTGAGAGACTGACATCTTTAAAAGTCTGAAAGAGACATTTACCATCTATTCTCTCTGAGGGCTGCTACCTGGGAGGTTTCATCTGCATAACAAGACCTCACCTTTGCTGGCCAGGCCTCCTCTTCTCTCTTCTTATAATCTGTGTTGCCAAGATCCAAGCCCCCATTCTTTCTGTAATCTCAAGATGGTATGAAAGCAACAACCATCTGGCCATTTTTTTGAGATATTCTCTTTCATAAGAGTTCTGTGAACAATAATACATTTGTGTGTCTTTTCTGCATTAATCTGCCTTTTGACAGTGACTGTCAATGAACCTTCAGAGAGCAAAGGGCCATTTTCTTCTTTGTCTTTGCAAAAGATACAATATCTTCAAGCCTCAACATGTTCTATTTTCTCAATAAAATTTATAGAAGAGGTACCTCAGTATGAGCTGCATACTGCCAGGGGTTTGATTTTGTTGTTACTGTTGTTCTTGTTTTCCTATAAACAATATTTGGGGCTTTATTGGCCAAGGGGCTACAAACTATTCCAGTGTAGCATGAAAGTAGCCATAGACAAAAAGTTAAAACAATAAGCATGGTCACAAAAAAAGGACCCTCTCACTATGAAAAATAAAAAAATTAGCCAGGCATGGTGGAGGCTGCAGTGAACTATGATTGTGCCACTGCACTCTAGCCTGGGTGACATGGGTGAGAGAGCGAGACCCCATCCTCCAACATCAAAATAATAACATAAAGTATAAAGAAGGATCTTTGATGTCAAAAGTGTGAATTGTTGTATTCATGTAATTTGGAAATTTTTCATCATACAACCTTTTTTGTTTCTTACTGAGGAAAGAAGTAAACATCCTTTGCCTTATAATATATTGGGCAAGAAATAACTAAGGAAACATTAACGTATAAAAATATGTCTTTAAAGTTCTGTTTCTTTCTTTTCTCTAACTGCTAACAACCCAATAGCATCTATAGAGACAGGGGGAAATGTTTTCCTCCTTTGAACTTTCAAAAATTAGGGGAGGGAGGCAATGACATTTATTTCTGCAGTTGTTTTGAGGAAGGAGATCCTTTCCTCTTAGGCTTCTGAGACCCCTTCCCCTTGGCCTTGCAAAAGCAGAAGTAAAAGTTGAAAATAGAAGCTCAAGGTCAGTGGAGGAGACAGAACCGGTGCCACTAGCCGGACCTGGAGGTTAAAGCTGAAACCCCCACCCCACTTCCTATCCTGTTTATAGGTCACAGGCATGGTATGGAGGAATCTTCCCCGGAAGGCGTTGTTCTTGCTGAATCACGATTAGACCCCCACCTTAGTCACGTACCCCTCGCTTACCTCATCGATCACGACCCTCTCACATGTGCCCTCTAAGATTGTGAGACTTTAAAACAGGTCAGGATTTTCTAGTAGGGGAGCTCGGTTCTTGAGACGTGAATCTGCCCAGACTCTCAGCCCAATAAAAAGCCACTTCCTTCCCAGTTCGGTGTTCGAGAGGTTTGTTCGCAGCCGCTCCTGTTTCAGTTTGGATGAAAAGTTGAGTCAATGAACAGTGTATTACAGTTTCTCATACAGATGTTAAGAAGAGAGAAACAGCCACAGAATTTGATGGTTTGTCTCACTAATTTCAAACAAAGCATCTGAGCATATGGACATGGTGTCACCTTAGTGACTTCAAAGAGGCTGCTTTAGAGAAAGGGAGTTTTACATCTCTTTTTCTCCTGAGATTTTAGCTTCAGAGTAATTAGCAAATTCCAAGAATTATTTATGACATCGTCAAACTAGGGGAGGTATCTGAACACTTCACTGGACTGTTAAGAATAAAAGATGCAAGAAGTGAAAATTCTGAGCAGATTAGTGTAAGAAGTCGGTTATTCGAACCTGCTAATTTTGTTTTGTTTTGTCTCTTGTTGTTAAACATGAAGGTCCTTTGCTCTTAGAGACCCCATTCCACTATCCATCTAGCTTCGATTTTTCTCCTGATACTTAATATTTGTCAAAGCATGAGTAAACAATGATTAATAGAGAGGCTTTGTTCTTTGAATGAGCTTGGAAGGATGAATAGTAAGCTTAAAGTGTAAGAAAGTCTACTTTCACACTTTCCAGAAATAAATTTGCTCCTTTTATGAATGCTCTGCCAGTTTTTGTAATAGATAAATGCAATAGCAAATACATACTTGTTGAAAGTTAGAAAACAATACCCAAAATAAAGCCCACAGAAGCAGCCCTCTCTGAACTTCTTCTACCCCCCTGTCTCTTGGTTACATTCTCCCTCGAGGTGCCATAAAAAACTAGAATCCCTCTTCCCCAGGACAGGTCCCAGAAACCAGAACCGCTTTTCCTCCGAAGTCACCCATAAAACCTAAAAACGTGATCCCAGCTTTTTGTGTAAGAAGAAATTTCCTGACCACCTTGTTTGACTGTAGGTCATAAGATCCTACCCCACCCCACCCGCCACCGCTGCATTCCAAAGAGGGCCCTGACCCACACCCAGAAGGAAGGAACTCTTCTCAGAGAGGCCAAGAAGAATCTAGACAGATAGGCCTGGCTGTGTTTCCCCACTCAGTCCATTAGCTTTAGATCAGGCCCTTTTTGTCCAACCCTATTTCTAAAAACGGACGGTTTCCTATGTATCTTGGAAATTTATTTAATGTGCATAGACAGGGGTCTTTATTCTAAAGACTTTCAGTGAACCTTCAGAAACTCTTTAGAGACAAAGAAGTTTTTCCCTTGATCTCTAAAAAGTTTACATAGAATTTTCACTCTAACAAACATATGAGCTAGGTATAACCATATCAAGTTCATTATATATATGCATGTGAAACATATATATGTTGACATATGCATCTTTTAAAAAATTTTAGAAAACCAAACTTGGAGTCAAATTTTAAAAAAAGGAGTAAACAGAGGCAGGAGTCAATAAGATAGTTGAACATATTCAGATTGTTGAAACACTGTCTCCAGTGAGGTCTTCAGAGCCCTATACTCTTTGGAATTTCCCATTCCCTCCCCCTTCTTCTTTTCTTCTGGAGATAGGATGTTATTTCTATTGCTTAGACTGGGGTGCAATGGTGCAGTCTCAGTTCAAGGCACCCTCAAACTCCTGGGGCTCAAGTGATTCTCCTGCCTCAGCCTCCCAAGTAGCTGAGGCTATAGGTATGCACCACCATGCCCAGCTCCCATTCCCTTTTGATCTTGGGGCATAACTGGAAATTAGATATTGACTCCCAGCATCTTGGGAAGCTATTATAGATCAGTGGATTCTCTGATCTTTCTGTTGCTAAGAAAGAAACATAAAGAACTTGAACTGAGGCAGACTTTCATTTGCCCTAAAGGGATCTTGTTATTTGCCTTAAGATCTTTGTAAAATAAGTTTGGCGGTAGCTTTCGTTTTATTTTTTTAATGATCTTTGCCCATCCCACCAAAAAGCACTGAGCAATGATCAGGAAAAGTGAGTTTCTCCTAAGAAATGCAGTCATTCCCAGTTCAAAAGCCAATTCTTCACTGAGACACTAGGCAACAGATGCACAAAGTTAGAAACCTGCAAAGGTCACATGATTGAGCGTATTTCAGTCGGACTCACTCACATTTGTGCTGCCAGGCTCTAAGGTCAGTTTAATGTCTCTCAGATTCCAAATCATTTGAATGTCATAAGTGCACCCATACAATCAGTGATTTGGCATCAATCAGAAAAGCTGTTCAACTTCTATAGCAGGGTTTCTCAGCCTCATCATCATCATCGTTTGAAGCCAGTGTATCTTTCATTTTTAAATTTCAGATTCAGGGATTACATGTGCAGGTTTGTTGCAAGGGTTTATTGCATGATGCTGAGGTTTGGGCTTCTACTCATCCTGTCACCCATAAAGTGAACATAGTACCCAATAGGTAGTTTTTGTTGTTTTTTTTCAAATGACGCTCCCCTCCTTCTCTCCCTACTTTTGGAATCCCTGCTACTGTTCCCATCTTTGTGTTCATGTGTGCTCAATGTTCAGCTCTCACTTATTAGTGAGAACATGCAGTATTTGATTTCCCATTTTCCCATTAATTCACTTAGAATAATGGCTTCCAGCTGCATCCTTCTTGCTGCAAAGGACATGATTTCATCCTGTTTTATGAAGCGGATATGCCTTTGTGGTGGAGGCTGTGCTGGGCAATGTAGGATGTTTAGCAGCATCTGTGGCCTCAACCAACAAGATGCTCGTAGGACTTACCCCATCATTTTTATTGGCAACAAAAGTGTTTCCAGACATTGCCAAATGTCCCCTGGTAGGGGGCAGAGAGCACAATGGGCCCCACTTGAAGACCACTGCCCTAATGCCTGTCTAGTCTGGTGGTCCACATTGTGCTGAATTCCTGATTGAATGAAGTACTAGAAAGCAAAGTAAAAAAATCATAAAACCTTTCTTAATGAAAAATCAAAATTAAGGTCAGGAATCCATTCTGTGATATGAATGAGAGCATGAACCACACATGGTTGCTTCCGAGTTATGTCAGTGGATGTAGTCATTTCAATTTCTTTGTTTATTATCTGTGAGTCTTAAGGCACCTGTGTTTTGGGCTGAAGAATTTCCTTGATGGGATTCCAGTAATGATGGATGGCTGCTTCTGCCATTCTTGTCCACCCATGTCAAAACACTCTCACAAGGAGTCATGACTCCTTACTCACTCACTCTGCCAGTAGACATTCGTTATCTCTGCATTGCACTATTGTCTCCACAATGGCTTTGTGGACAATCTCTTCAATTTCTGTCATTGATCCTGCTCTGAATCTTGTGGTGTTACTCACCTAGTATGGTTTTTTATTTGTTTGTTGGTTTGTTTTTGAGACAGGGCTTTGCTCTGTTGTCCATGCTGGAGTGCAGTGGTATAATCTCAGCTCACTGTAGCCTCAAACTTCCCAGCTAAAGCCATCCTCTAGCCTCAGCCTCCCAAGTAGCTGGGACTACAGATGGTCAACACCACACCTGTTTAATTTTTAAAATGTTTTGTAGAAACAGAGTATCACTATGTTGCCCAGGCTGGTTGCAGATTCCTGGCCACAAGTGTTCCTCCTGCCTTTCCCTCCCAAAGCACTGGGATTACAGGTTTGAGCCACCACGCTTTGCCTCACACTAGTATTTTTTAAGCTGCTTACTTTCAAAAGAAAATAGAAAGAAAGGAAACAAACAAATAAAAGCCCCCAAACACCTTTTGGATGCTGGTTGTGGAAATGGTAATTTTTCACCGTTTTTATAGGTCTTGTAGAACACTCCAGCACTGAGATCTTTCTGAGCTACGATATGATAGATGCTGCAAAATGTTCCTGAACACAGCACAGTAGATGTGTCTCAGTGCCTTGAAATTCTTCCTGTAGAAGACTTCTTCTTCTCTGCAGTACCCCGAAAGAATTTATTCTCTATTTTTTAACACCCACTTAAAAATTCTTTTCCATTCTGAGTATCTCCTGTCGCATTCACCAGGTCTTGTTCTGTTGCTCAGGCTGGAGTGCAGTGGTGCAATCATAAATAACTGCAACCTCAGTATCCTGGGCTCAAGCAATCTTCCTGCCTCAGCCTCACTAGTAGCTAGGACTACAGGTACATGCCACCATACCTGGCTAAATTTTCTAATGTTTCATAGACTCAGAGTAGAGACCATGTAGCCCAGCCTGATCTCAAACTCCTGAGCTCAAGAAACCCTCCTGCCTCAGCCTCCCAAAGTGCTAAGATTATAGGTGTGAGCCACTGCACCCTGCCTATCACTTTTTTTTTTAATTTTACACCTTCAGTGAACTCCATGTCTGTCTCAACATGATCATAATAGTTATTACTATGTATTGCAGTTATTAACATACATGTATCTCTACCCCATAATCAATAACCATCTGCTATATTCCTAATGCCACACATTAGGCTAACCCATGGATAGGTCATAAAATATGCTGAGAAATGTTGCCACGAAATAGAAAACAAAGGTGACCCACAATTTTTCCACTGATGATAAATAATTATTAATATACATTCTCCTAGTGGGGCAAGTATTCTTGAAAGAGAACCTTCTTGCAATCCAGCTACTCTGGATAAAGGATAAAATTAAGCTATAATGTATTTGCCACTAAGGATTGTTGAATTAGGTAGATACAATCAAACCACAAAGTAATAAAATAATTACTTGAAATACACACACACACACACACACACACACACACACACACACACACACACACACAGTTTGTATACATATCTTTCTATCTCCCTATCGATCTATCTGTAAGATATGCATTTGTAAATCTGTATCTGTATATCTATGTCTATATTGATCTATAAAAAGTCAACATCTATATTTGTAGATCTAAAGATGTCTATCTACTTATCAAGATCTAGATATCCACCATCCATCATTCGATCTGTCTATCTGGATATGGTTGTAAGATTAATTTATCTACATATCTATCTCAATATAGATATATGTTATCTATCATCTATCTATCATCCATTTTTTATCTATCTATGTATCTATCTCTCTATCTGGATATAGACGTAAGATAGACATATCGATCATTCGATTTATCTATTAATTAATAAATTACTAATTTATCTACTAATAAATACTCCTTAGAAAATTACTAATTATCTATTAATTTATAAATTAACAGATTATTTCTTATAGATAGCTAATTAATTAATTAGTATATAAATTAATAGATAAATAGAATAATGGATAGGTAGATATTAGATAAATAGAATGACCTACCCTGAATGATAAATAGATTCATCAATTACCTACCTAAGATAATTAATAAATGGAATGATCCATCTGTCACTCCATGTATCTATTATCTATCTATCTATTATTTAGCTAGACGTTAGCTAAAATATCTTTGGGGACTTTCAGCTTTTTGGATGCTCAGTTCCAAATCTACTCTTTTTGTTTCCATGAACTTGATTGCTATATTATCTTCTACATTAGGCTATCTGGGTGAACAGCATTTGGCTTTGCTGGTGCCAGCCCTAATAGACTTGTAGCATTGTCTTAGTTCTGGTGACCATCCATTCTGAAGTGACTATCATATGGACAATTTCAGTTTATGCCTCAAGAGAATACAAACCCCAGAATGGCAAGGAATAGGTAACATAGGAAGCTCACTGATGATAATGAGACTCTGTTTTGTACTTGTGCCAAATCAAATTCAGAACATTGGAATTAAAAGAGTACCCTAATAATGTGTGGGAAATAACATACCTTGTCATTCTGAAAATAGTCAGTGAAATCTGAGTAATGGCTCCTTGGATGGATGTCATGGTAAGTATGATATTTTGTTGGGTTTATATGCCCATAGTATATATTTTTTCAACTCATATTTTGATGTATTTAACACAGAGGGTGGAAGGTGTAATACATTATTTATATTATGTCTTACATAATATTTCCCATTACTAAGGGAAACTAGAAAATTGAATAAATTTACTATCCTCGAAATACCTCTAATGTATTGTAATCTCCCACTCCACATAAAGGTCAAATTTGTAATTCAACTTAAACTGCTCTCAAAATTAATCTCATCAAGACAATAACAGAAGAGTATTTTTTCTTTTTTTTTTTTTTTTGCCTATCACTACCCAACAAGAAGTCTATTGCTGATATTCCAAGGTGATTTCTAGCCCACTATATATTTATAGTTAACAACAAATGATTTAGCAATATCCATGTCAACAGACAAATGCTGTAAAAAGACGCTGTGTTACTCTGTTCTCACACTGCTATAAAGATGTACCTGAGAATAGGTAATTTACAAAGAAACAAGGTTTAATCAGCCCTCAATTCAGCATGGCTGGGGAGGCCTCAGGAAACTTACAGTCATGGTGGAAGGTGAAGGGAAAACATGGCAGGAAGGAGAAGTGCTGAATGAATGGGGGAAAAGCCCCTTATGAAACCATCAGATCTCATGACAACTCACTTACTAGCAGAAGAACAGCATATAGGAAACTGCCCCCACCCCACACATGATTCAGTTACCTCCACCTGGTCTTTCCCTTGACATGTGGGAATTATGGGGTTGATGAGAATTAAAAATTACAGATAAGATTTGGGTTGGGACACAAAGCCTAACCATATCAGAGGCAAGTATTCAATTTTTTCCCAACAGCTGACCCACTTACAGCTCCTCCAGAAGGATTGGAACATACCCACTAGAAAAATATTCTGGTGTTGATACCAGTAGTGGATCTGGTTTGCACTGACCAGGAATCTATTTTAGGACAATGAATAGTCAAAATCTCTCATTGAATACCAATTCATCTTTCAAGACAGTTCCTTTTAGATTACAGGGACGTGGCATATCATTGGTACAGGAAGCAATGATAAAGAGATGATAAGTGGCCACTGGACATAGTGAGGGTGAATCATTTACTTTAAAGGAATGAGCAGTGGTTAAGAGCATCTAGTAGTACAGAGATGAATTGAACCATGGCATAAAGACATATGGCAATTCAAAGGTTATTTGTAAGCTTGACCAGCCTCTCTCATCCAGATATTTATGCTACAAGGAGTGAACATGGAGGGGGAAATAAACATTGCATTTCTAAGGAACTTTAGAGACATAGTTAATGGGCAAGCCCATCAGGATGCCACAGAATTGAAAGAAATATTTTTATGTTGTCAAAGTCAAGTATGCTCATAGGAGGGGGTGCATATTAAAAAAGAGGAAAAATATAATTTACTAGAGGGCAACAACATTGCAGAAGTGAGAAGTCATTGGAACAAGAGAGAAAGGGGTGAAAACAAGAGAGAAAGAAGGTGAAACAAGAATAAAGAAGGTGATGAAATTCAAGGGTGTGTGTGGTGTGTGAGAGAGAGAGAGAGAAACAGAGAGAGAAAGAGACAGAGACAGACTGAGATGGAGACAGAAGGAGAGAGAATGAGAGTATAAAAAGTAAACAACAGAAAAACCTACAAAACCTTAAGACAGGATCTTTCCTAAAATATGTGGAAAGATTGGCATTTTGCAATTAATAAAGCATTTTGTTTAGAAAGCAGTTATTTGCACAATTCTTGCTTTCTACCTGCTCCAGTGTTTTGGCATGGGGTCAATTATTTTTAGTTCTGATTTTTACTTAGAATTCAGGTGCAACTGTGAGAAGGGAGTCAACTTGGGTAAGTCCCTTCTGCTGTTAATGCCATTTTCCTCGAATCTGGGTGATAATGATGCCAAACTAAGAGTTACTGTCAGAATCAAAGAAAATAATACACATTTAACAACCTGTCAGTGGAAGATGGCACATTGCTTGGTAAAACTTATACTTACATCTTTAAACTTACATTTGACAACTTGAATTGCCTTTTTTTTTTTTTTTGGCAGGGATAATGATGAGTACTGTCTATATACTCAAGTGGTAAGAAAAATGGTGAGAAGCCTGTACAACACTGACTGTTATTTTATTACCTCCTCTTATTAGTACACAGCTTAGACCATGAAAGGGTGGCAGAATTCAGTTCCAATTTCTACTATGAATTAGAACTCAATTTTTCCTAGGAAATGGCCTGTAAGATTCTGGCTTGTCATGTTTGCTTTTTCATTTCTGAGAGGGCTGAATGAAGTATATGACCATTACATTCCTATCATAGTATTAATACTTAGGTTGATTTACTAAAGACATATCCCGGTATGTTTATTTCTTATACTTCTTTGATATTTAAACAAAATGTTCAGGACTACTTAAAACAATACTAATTTCTAAAAGAATGTACCTATTGTATCTTTACTATAAATCACATATCTTTTTTTTTCCTTTCATGAACTAATCTATTCATGCATTAAAATTTGCCTCTTAGGTTAAATATATAAGGAATACTTTATTACTTTTAACATAAGAGGCACAGGAATACCAAATGAGAAACACATTTTACATATTTAGAACCCTAATAAAACCCAATGGAGCCATTAATTCAATTTTTTTCCTCAGTGGTGAAAAGAATGTAAATCATTTTTCAAACATAAAACTTTTCCTCAGTGGTAAAAGAAGCCTAAATTATTTTGTAATTATTTCAAGCTTAAGATGGCCAGTTATTTAAATATTTGATGAAGGATAGATATATACAATTGTTACTAATCATACTAATTGTTACTTCACATAAGAAATAGCAAAAACAATAAATATGCATGAAGAGAATATAAATAAAATACAAATAAATAAGATTTATGTTTGACATTCTGCCACCCAAGTTTCACTCATATCACATCCTTACTTCTGTTGTGATTTTTCTTATTCTTACATTCTATTATTTATTTGTGCTCATCATCAATTTTTTAAGCTCTCTATAACTTTGACTTTTTTTTTTCTTGTTTTTCTTTTTTCCTTTTTTATCTAGACTTTTTTTTTGAGACAAGGTCTCACTCTGTCACCCAGGCTGGAGTGCAGTGACACAACCATAGCTCTCTGTAGCCTTGAACACCTGAGTTCAAACAATCCTCCTGTCTCAGCCTCCTGAGTTGCTGGGTCTACAGGTGCACACCACCATGGCCAGCTACATTTTTAAAAATTTTTGTAGAGACAAGATCTCACTCTATTGCCCAGGCTGGTCTCAAACTTCTTGTTTCAAGTGATCCTCCTGCCTTGGCCTCCCAAAATGCTGGGATTACAGGCTTCAGCCACCACACTGGGCTTATCTAGACAACTGACAGTTATGTAGAATGAGAAGACCAACAGAAGTGGATGATTTGAGTTTTCAGACATCATTATATCTAGGGATTGTCACCAATCACCAACACAGGTCTTGACAATGGCTTGGATATCAGAGAGATTAACCAACTAAATCACTGTCCTTTAGACCCAATAATCTCTTTTAGAATCTCTTCTCCATAGCCCTTCTTCCTCTAAACCAAAATTCTCCCAGGTGTGGATAATTGAAAGTGCAATTTAACCTAGGACTTACATTTCCCCAGAGAATATGAAGCCATGAAGATCCAGAATGTGTTTGCATAAGATATTTATATCAGATTCAGGATGTGAAAAATACAAGTTGTTTTCATCTGCTGCTTGATGAAAGAATTTTAGTAAAGCAAACTGAAGCAGATTTAAAGACACAGCCCAGTGATTGACAGATAGAAGGCTTTCATTTGGTGACTATAAGAGAAATAGATGTTTGGTTTAGCAAGTAAGAAAAATGTTTATGCACTACAGAGAAAGGTGTGTCTCTTTAGGGAGCATAGAGTTATAAAATATACAGATGAGAATTGCTGTATTTTTGGACCAGCTCTCACTGTCCCTAGATGTGGGAAATTAGGATTGATATGGTTTGGCTATGTCCCCACCCAAATCTCATCTTAAATTTTAATCACCATAATCCCCACGTGTCTAAGGAGGGACACAGTGGGAGGTCATTGGAATCATGGGAGTGGTTTCCCTCATCCCATTATCATGATAGTGAGGGAGTTTTCACAAAATCTGATGGTTTTACAAGGCAGTTTTCCCTGCTCTTGCTAACTCTCTCTTTTCTGACCCCATGTAAAGAAGGTCTTTGCTTCCCCTTTCCCCTCGACTGTGACTGTAAGTTTCTTGAGGCCTCACCAGCCATGTGGAATTATGAGTCGATTACATCCTTTCTTTATAAATTACTCAGTCTCGGGCAGTTTTTTTTATAACAGTGTAAAAATAAACGAATACAAAGATATTTGTTTAAATTTCCCCAGTGTTAGGATTATCATAAATCAGGTCAGCTTAATGTCTATTTGCCTTTTTTTTTAAATTCATATTAAGCTTATGTCCATTGCCTGGATTGTGGTGAGAATAAAATGTATCAACAAATATACTATGTGCAGAAGAATGTCTTGTGCAGATTAGCACACTGTATATTTATATCAAATTAAGCATTGCCCTAAATGGTTCCAAAGTTATGCAATTCTGTTGCTTTTTATTTTTAAAATATAGAAAATATTGATCATGTTATTACATAAACTGTCATAATAACATAAGGTGACTTACAGTTAAAGAGGCACTTGAGTAGAAGCATTCTGAATATAGTGTTGGTAAAACTAGAAGACTTAAAGTACTCACTGAAGCAAACAGGTGGCAATATAAAAAATTCCTGGTCTTGTAGCTCTCAGATTTTTAAGCTTTTGGGAGTGATAGGGACAGAGGAAAGATGGGGAGGGAGCAAAAAAAAAGAGAGAATGAGACAGAGACGATTGGTCTAGGGAGAATGATTAATAACTTGTTAAACAGGAGATTGTGAAAGTGGCATAAATCCACTAAAGCGATAAGTGTTCCTATTTCCTCTCTCACACACACGCAGGCCTCGTTGACTTCAGCATTATTTATTCAGCAAAGGATTTCTTAGTAATATATGCAGTCAATTTGAATAAGGAAGACAAGGCCGGGATGTGCTAGATGCCATTGGTATGTTCAGCAGAGTTACCTCTAGAGAGCAAACAGAGATTGTATTACCAGGGATGTTAAGTCAAAATAAAAATGGATATTCATTATTTATAATTAAAAGGACTAGGTTCACGATGCTAACACAGGGGAAACAAAGCCTATCTGCCTCTGAGTCAGCGATCCCTGAGGAGTTTTGTAGAGAAGGGAAGGAGAGACTTGCAGAGAAAAATGAAACGGAAGAATGTACACTTGTTCTGAAATATTCCTGAAAGAACCCTGGAGGCATCTCTCTGATTCCTAGATAAATTACTGTTCTGTTTTGTCCCTCTCTGTGATCTATGCAGGTGCTATCACCTTATGAATACTGTAGTTGGCAATTTGAACCAGACATCACAAGTGTGTGTTCGTGACTGCATTCAGCTCAAGCCCAAATTCTTCATTTTATGGCTATTGTTAAAATTGCATCTTCAAAGTGGACTTGTGATTTTACAAATAAATCAGAATCAGTTGTTGTCCATCACATCCAGTGTTCTCACCCTAGGTGACAGTTCTTATCTCCATGTAACCACAGGAAGATATGCTACAACCCGCATGTTGTAAGGTTAAGATAGGAAAGAGCTGGGAGAAGTGGCTCGTGCCTGTAATTTCAACACTTTGGGAAGCCGAGGCAGGAGGATCACTTGAGGCCAGAAGTTCAAGACCAGCCTGGGCAATGTAGCGAGAACCTGTTTTTTTAAAAAAATGAAACATTAGCTGGGCATAGTGACATGCATCTGCAGTCATAGCTACTCAGGAGGCTAAGGCAGAAGGATCACTTGACCCCAGGAGTTGGAAGCTGTAGTAAGCTATGATTGCACCGCTGCACTCAAGCCTGGGCAATAGAGCAAGACCTGGTCTCTAAGGGAAATGTTTCTAAAAGAATTAATAAGGATGGGGTTGGTCTTTGATAAAATATAGTCAAATCTCATTATTCACAAAATCTGGATTTGCAGATTCACTAAAATTTTCTAGTAACCCCCAAATCAATGCTCGTGGTAGGCTGGGGGTCACTCACAAATACTTCTAGAGTAGCAAAAAATCAGCACACACGTTTGCAGTTGAGATGAAACAAGGTGACCCCCTGTGTTCTTGTTTCAACTCTCATATAGTAAACGTGTTCTTTTCATGAACTGTTTTGTGTCAGGTTTTTCGTGTTTTCGTGCTTTTTTTGGTGACTTTGATGTTTAAAATGGTCTCCAATGTAGCCCTAAACTGATGTTTATTCTTCTGAAGTTTGAGAAGGCTGTGCCTTCCCTACAAAGAAAACAATTCATTAAGATGCGAGTGACAGCACAGTTGGTCATGAACTCAGTGTTGAAGAATAGAAAGTATATCCCAGATAAGGTAACATTTCTTTAAACAAAAAGACACATTTAAAATGTTGTAAATGGGCTGGGAGAGGTAGATCATGTCTGTGATCCCAGCACTTTGAGAGTCAGAGGCAGGCAGGTCACTTGAGGACAGGAGTTGGAGACCAGCCTGGCCAACATGGTGAAACCCCATCTCTACTAAAAATACAAAAATTAGCCAGGCATGGTGGTATATGCCTGTAATCCCAGCTACTTGGGTGTCTGAGGCATGAGAATTACATGAACCCAGGAGGAAGAGGTGGCAATAAGTCAAGATTGTGCCACTGCACTTCAACCTGGGTGACAGAGTGGGACTCCATCTCAATTAAAAATAGAAAAAACAAGTTGTATACTGATAAGTTAATGAAAATGTGGCCATAGGCTTGTAGGAACCTAACCTAATATTTCCCTTATAAACGATGGTTCACTGTTCACTAACACAGAGTTGATAATGACTTTAGTCAACATAACTATTATGAATAACAAGAACTGTTGTACATAGTAAAGTTTCTCACTCCACTGTGTATTTCAAGGTGATTATGTTTGATGGGATATTCAGGTCATCTTTTGGGATTCTGTTGGGTAGGGAAAAAAATTGGAATATGGAATGATAGAGGGAAAAATAAAAAGTTACCATTTGGGGATTATGGCCACTGAGATTCTACTTTTTCAGTGCCCTGCTGTGTCTCTACAGCTTGCATCTGATAGAAGGAAGCTCAGAATCAAAGATTGACTTGTCTTAAGTTCCCGAATGGTACTAGGCAATCTACATCTGTATTATAGGAAATATTTGGATTCTATCAAGTTATGTCCTCCTAAGACCTACTTTCCACATTCATTCAACTCACTAGCATACTTAAGAGTCTTTAACAGATACCAGTATGTAATACCTTTAGCCTTTCTTTCAGTGATTCTTAGGCAGAGAAAAAAATGTATCGACTGGATAAAGAAAATGTGGTACATATGAAATACTATGCAGCCGTAAACAGGAAGGAGATCATGTCATTTGCAGGAACATGGATGGAGCTGGAGGCCACTGTCCTTAACAAACTAATGCAGGAACAGAAAACCAAATACTTCATGTTCTCACTTCTAAGTGGGAGCTGACTGATGAGACACATGGACACAAAATGGGGAACAACACACACTGGGGCCTATAGGAGAGTGGAATGAAAGAGGAGGGAGAGGATCAGGAAAAGCAACTATTGGTACTCGGCTTAATATCTAGGTATTGAAATAATCTGTACAATGAACTCCCATGACACAAGTTTACCTAGGTAGCAAACCAGCACATGCATCCCTGAATTTATAAGTATATAATAAAAGCTAAAAAAATATATAAGTGAAGAAGACTATGAGAATCTTGGAAAGTCCCAGATTACAATATTAAAGAAGCCATTGATACAGGTAATGTTATAATGCTTTTTTCCAAGAATATGTAATTTAAATGTTATGAAAATATACTACAGGGAAGCTCTGTTCAAATTTTCTGTTGTTTTGTAAACAAGTGTCAAAAGCATCTCAACGGATGAGTCTCCAAAGGCAGTGATGTGCTATTAAAGGTGTATGAGAGATTACCAGAAGAGATAGAGTCCTATACATAAAGTGCAAGATCTAAATACCATCTTCAATTTACTTCTAATTCAGAGAGAAAGAAGCAGCCATGTTTCTCAGGACAGTTAAAAGTCTCTCTCTCTCTCTCTCTCTCTCTCTCTCTCTCTCTCTCTCTCTCTCTCTCTCTCTTTCTCTCTCTCTCTCTCTCTCTTTCTCTCTCTCTCTCTCTCTCTCTCTCTCTCTCTCTCTCTCTCTCTCTCTCTCTCTCCCACACACACAGGAAAATAGAACACATTAAGTAAATCTCCATAGGAAACAGCGTATTTTGTTTGTCATCAGAAAGATCTGTACTATAGCAACAGAAAACATTCAGTGATATAAGTTATAAAAATATCAGGAGTCCATTGCATGGAAATGAGCAATAACATGTACAAATAAAACATCACAGGCCTGGCATGGAGGCTCAAGCCTGTAATCCCAGTGCTTTGGTACACTGAGGTGGGTGGATCACAAGGTCAGGAGATTGAGACCATACTGGCCAACAAGGTGAAACCCTGTTTCTACTAAAAATACAAACATTAGCTGGGTGTGGTGGTGCACCTGTAATCCCAGCTACCCAGGAGGCTGAGGTAGGAGAATTGTTTGAATCCAGGAGGTGGAGGTTGCAGTGAGCCAATATGGTGCCATTGCACTCCAGCCTGGATGACAGAGGGAGACTCCATCTCAAGGAAAAAAAACATATATATATATATATATATATATATATATATATATATATATCACAATGAGATATCAATTAAACAAACAAACAAAAAAAACAGTTCCTGATTTCAGTGGCAACCTCAACTCAAATGAACTGTAGTTTGCTGTGTACAACCTAGCACGTATTCATGATCAACAAAATAAAAATGAAATGTAAAGGAACAAATGTAAGTCTATTTTTAGGTGTTTTTTAAGACTTAAGCAAATAGTTCCTTAAAAACTTCTTTCACTCAAGGATGTAATATTTTGTAGGTTGGACTTTCGGCATAAAAGACAGATGCAAAGTCTTCATCTAGTAGTTTATATAAAAATATATCACTTATTTGTAAGTAGATAGATGCTTGTGGAATTCTAACTCTTTGATAAGAGCTATTATAAGTCTGAAGTTGATGAATGCATTATCCTCAGGAGCATAGGTATTTCTTGTAGTAAGAATATAGAATACTATTATAGAATACAATATATAGGATACTATTCAATAAATATAAAATATCTTCAGGGTATAAAACTGTTAGAATACAATATATAGGATACTATTCTATAAATATAAAATATCTTCAGGGTATAAAACTGTTGCTCTGGCCACCGTGTCATTTCAAAGTGATTGTGCATACATTCATCTTTGTGATAGATTGTACATTCTTTGAGATAAGGCTCATTTAAATGTATCAATACTGGCTGGGCACAGTGGCTGAAACCTGTAATCCCAGCACTTTGGGAGGCCAAGGCTGGAGGATTACTTGAGCCCAGGAATTTGATACCAGCCTGGGCAACATGATGAGACCCTATAAAAAAATCATAGCCCACTTTGGGAGGCTGAGGTGGGTGGATCACGAGGTCAACAGATCGAGACCATCCTGGTCAACATGGTGAAACCCCGTCTGTACTAAAAATACAAAAAAGTAGCTGGGCATGGTGGCGTGTGCCTGTAATCCCAGCTACTCAGGAGGCTGAGGCAGGAGAATTGCCTGAACCCAGGAGGCGGAGGTTGTGGTGAGCCGAGATTGTGCCATTGCACTCCAGCCTGGGTAATAAGAGCGAAACTCCATCTCAAAAAAAAAAAAAAAAAAAAAAAAATAGCCAAGTGTGGTGACAAGCACCTGTGGCCCAGCTACTCAGGTGGCTGAGGTGGGAGGATGACTTGAGCTCCAGAGTTTGAGGTTGCACTGAGCCATCATCATGCCATTGCACTTCAGCCTGGGAAAAAGAGCAATACCTTGTCTCAAAAAATTTCTAATTAAAAAAGTATTAATATAATACCCTCAGCACTTACAAAGAAAATGTTTTTCACTCAAGAGTTGCTCAACAGCAGTTATTGAGTTCATTTTGTGTATATGAACTCTTTCTTTAACATGCAAAATGTATGTGCATATCACCAGCTAATAATGTAAATTCTCCAGAAAAACTTTCATTAAAATGCCATATAGAGAAGTGCTGTACAGAGAAGAACTTTTTTGGAAAATTCTTTCTATTGTAACTCTGGATTGGCAGTCATTAACATCTCTAGATCTTAAATCCATTCTTGAGAAGAATTATTGCTATATTTACAAGCCTGAGAGTATCCCCAGAGTAGTTGAAATTTTATATCTCCTAATATGATTTTTATATTTACATGAATATGGTTGCTTTCAGTATGTCTAAAGATAATATGGACACTCAGAAAATAGTTAAATTAACATCTTCTCAGGTATCTGATATCATGTAGAGCATACTATAGTAACAGTTGAAATACTGAGATAAAAAAATTGTTCATTCCTAAATTTTATATATTCTCCCTTGATATTATTTATTATTATTATTATTGTAGACACAGAATCTTGTTCTGTCACCCAGGCTGGAGTGCAGTGGTGCACTGCAGCCTTGACTACCTGGGCTCAAGTGATCCTCCCATATTAACCTTCTGAGTAGCTGAGACTTCAGGCATGAGCCACCATGCTCTGTTAATTTTTTATTTTTTAGAGACAGGATCTCATTATTTCCCAGGCTAATCTCAAACTCCTGGGCTCAAGAGATGCTCCCACCTTGGCCTGCCAAAGTGCTAGGATTCCAAGCATGAGCCACAGCACCTGGCCCTTCCTAGATATTTTGTATATGTAATGTGTATATTTAGTTGCTGTACTTACTCTATACTGTATATAAAGCTTTTCTGATTTACTTCATGATTTTAAGGTGTAAGATAAGATGAAATATTTGGAAGTCAGCCTGTAGACACATTAACTCAGATATTGCTATGAACTTCTACTAATGTTATTGGTAGTAGGACAGATCTATAACTAGTATGCCTCCCATTGCTTTAAATTTGATATTCTTGTACCTGCAAATTGTGAATGACTGTAAGTGAAAGATACATTGTGATTTAAATAGAAAATCCATTGTAATTTCAATAGAAAGAAAACATCACTGAGTTTTTACAGAATCTATTTAAATCAAGTTTTAAGGAATGTCTTCTGAAATGTATCGGATTAGTAAATGTTGTACATTTTAGGATGTGTTCTTTAAAAGGAGAAAATGAAATTTGTTAAAATCTGACTATTGAATTGGTACTATCTCTATTATATGAATTATGCTAACATATTATATTAAAGGTATTTTTCAGATTTTTAGCTAAGTCTTTGTTAAGATTGCCCAATGAATCAACATGTATTGGAGCTTTTCTCCACTGGAAATGGGGAAGCTGAAAATTGGGGTGTGTTGTTGAAAGAATATTAAGCTCGTTAATGATTTGTTTACAAGTCACTGGAACAGGCTGGCAGCTTCTGGGGATTAAGTCCATGGTGATTGCTTAGAAACATTGTTGAAATATTAATGGGATTCTTAAGACCATTTAGCTAGTGATCATTCTCTTTGTTTTTGTTAAATCTGGTTTAAATATATTTCTCTGTGATTCTGCATGTCTCTATGGTGAACATGCTAAAATTTCTTCTTCTCCAAATCAATAAAAACAAAACATTAAATGTAAATACATATGTGTATATAGGATAAATACACCCATGGATAGAACTGAGATATTTGGTCCTATGCAAATGGATTTTTGGTCTTAAATGTTTTATCATTGGTGAGTACAGGTAGAATCATCATGCATAATACTAAGGATATGCATGAATGCAGGGACTGGAATTGACTGTCTATGTGAGACAAACATTCCAAAAGAATTTCTATATTAAACTGTGATGTCATGAAATGTATCCTTGTGCCTGTATCTACAGAAATGCAAAATGTCTTCTCTGGAAACTGCATAAAGAGTCCCAGCTAGGAGAGCCAAATAGGTTAGTTCAGAATATGTCTGATATCTAAATGACAGTACAGCTCATCAGCAGAATCTACAGCATGCTCTAGGAGAGAATTGACACCAGAGGAAGTAAAGATTATAAAACAATATAACTAAAAAATTTTAAATAAGCATGAATAAAGTTTATATTGTAAAAAGTAAAGAGATGCATACACAAAAAAAGAGCATGAATATGACTGGAATACACATGTGTATAAGAATATATATGACAGATGTAAAAATGTATAGAATATGTGTATATATACACACACATGAACACACAACATGCATGTACCAAGATAGGACACAGATACACATACACATATACATATGAAATTACATTTATATGTACAACAAATTGAAATGCACATTTATATTCTAAAAAAATTTTCACTCAGGTTCAAGTTAAGGAACTGGCAGCATGTTTAATCATCTAACCTTGTTTGTAAGTGTGAAATACTATACACAAATTGTTTATGAAATGGTGTTGGAAGTTATGGTCAAAGATGTTAGCTTACTGATAGTAATATTATTTTCCTGTAAATGTGAAAATATACTAGACAATTTGAACAGTTCTTTAATATGAATGGTGCAAATGTAAGTGCATTTTATATTATCTATATGATGTATCTATTAATATATGCATATCTATATACATTATCTGAATATATGTATGCTTTACTGTTAGTATGTGTTTGTGATAGTAGATAAAGTTTTTTTTATAAGATGTAAATTTTGGGAACAGGATATATAATCATTTAAATGAATATAAAATCATTTTTATTTTCCTCTAAAATTGAGTATAGAGAACAATGCTTCGACTAGTAACAACTAAAAAATATTAGCAGTAACAACAATGAAAAACAAAAAAAAAATGTAATGAGGCATGAGATGGTTGTGGTAAAGGCAATAACTGCAAATACTACAACTACCTGGATAAGGGCAAAATGTACAGGTTGGTGAGCTGCAGCTGTTTCTGTACTTCTGGGCATTTTTCAAGTCAAGGTGCTGGACAAGAAGGTATGGCACCCAGGCAGAAGTTCCTACTAGGCAAGAAAAGACATAACCAGCAAGCAAACTGCAGCACTGTTGACCCTATAATGCAAGAAAGACACTATTGAGAGACTTAGGGGGCCGGAATGATGGTAAAAATTAATTATCAGATGCTAAGCTTGAGTTTCTGCCCGTTTTCCTCCTAGATATTTGTTGATTCTAGATCTATGTGGAGCAGAACGCTAACAAACCTAGCATCTTTCAGAATATCACTGTTTCCTGTATCACTTAATATAAATATGATAATTCCAATATTTGACTTACCTAAGGGTATATTTCTATTGACTCATTTTCTCTTTCCTGTTGAAGGTTTAGTCCTGTCTCTCTCTTTGCATAACTTGTGCTTATATAATATTCTGCAGTTGTGAATAACATTTGTATTGGCTCTGAAATATAATTTTGCCTTATCAAATGTCATACATGCTACAAATGTATGGTAACTAAATGAAAGGAAATAGTGCAGTTACAACCCAAGCATATTTTTCACGCAGTATTATAATTTCATATTGACAATCAAAAATTTAGAGTATTTTTGAGAATCTGATGACAACAGTTTTGGATGTTTGGGAGGATGACTATCCGAAGCTGTAAATTATCATGTGTAAATTATCATAGCCCTGTTGAAGAGTTTAGAAGTGTTTTTGTATAACTGGAAATGTATGTTTTTTATATACAACACATTCAAATGAGCATCTATACCCTAGAGAAACCTTGGTTCATTTTCATGTTCAGGAATGTGTGACATGTTCACATCAACCCTGTTTGTAAGTATGAAATATTGTAAATGAATTGTTCATCAGATGATATTGGAAGTTATGGTCAAAAAAGATGTTAGCTTACTGGTAGTGACTTTTTTTCCTTCAGAAGTAAAAATATATTGGAAAATTTGAAAGAGTGTTTATGAATGGTGAAAATGTAGATGAATTTTAGATTGTGCTCACAGGCTGAGAAATGAACTAATAATAAACATGGGTGCGTGCTACCTAACAGTTCTTTTTTCAGATTCTATTTTATTTACTAATGGTTAGTTATACTTGTTACATTATTCATTATACTTTAATGTGCTTTTTCTTTATTTCTTTCTTCTTGAAATGGGATCATGCTTTGTCACCAAGGCTGGAGCACAGTGGTGCAATTACAGATCATATTAACCTCGAACTCCTGGGCTCAAGTGGTCCTCCCAACTCAGCCTCTTGAATAGCTGAGATCCAGTGTACTGGTCCATTTTCACCCTTCTAATAAAGATGTATCTGAGACTGGGTGATTTATAAAGGAAAGAGATTTAATTGACTCACAGTTCTGCAGGGCTGGGGAGGCCTCAGGAAACTTACAATCATGGCAGAAGGAAAAACAAATGTGTCCTTCTTCACAAGGCAGCAGGAAGAAGTGCTGAACAAAAGGGGGAAAAGCCCCTTATAAAACCATCAGGTCTCATGAGAATTTGTGCACTATTACGATAACAGAACCATGGAGGTAACCACCCCCATGATTTAATTACCTCCCCCTGGGTCCTCCCATAACCTGTGGGGATTATGGGAACCACAATTTAAGGTGATATTTGGGTGGGGACACAGCCAACTCATATCACCTGGCCTCAAGTGATCCTTCTGCCTCAGCCTTCCAAAGTCCTGAGATTATAGGCATAAGTGACCACACCTGGCCCATTCTTCTTTCCTAAAAATAAAAATCTCTCTAGAAGTAGTGAAAGAAAGTATGTTTATAATAACACTTTGTTACTTTTTTAGAGAAACTAATTAGAATATATAAAATAATTTTTTGGCAACTGTTAAGTTTCTTTAAAATACAAAGTCTGATTTTTTTAATGATTTGATTATAGTGTATTTGATAATTAAAAGTATCTAAGCAATTACATAGATGGCTCTTTAGATACTGTGAAGTAATAAATAATTTTTTTTCTGAATTTTGGATTCTCTAATATTAAATTCTAATTAGCTGTACAGTTAATGTTGCTGTATTTGACTTTTCAAAAATAAGAAAGATATAAAAGCAAGAGCATTATTTGCAAATATATATTGCACATTGATAGTATCCCTGGGCTTCCATTTTCACTTGATTTTTACAACAACCTTTTGAATTTGTGTGTATTGTGGGCTACATTTGATATGTAGAAACTGAGATTTAGGCAAGATATGTTTTGTGCTTGATGCCTACTTATTAATAACTGGTTGAGCTGGATTGTGAAAACCCAGAATTGAATTGCTAGAATATTTAGTTAATTCAGGTCTCTTTCTCTCTTCTCTCTCTCTCTCTCTCTCTCTCTCTCTCTCTCTGTGTGTGTGTGTGTGTGTGTGTGTGTGGGTGTGTGTGTGTTTCTAAAGACAGAACCATGACTTGATTGCCAATCAAAATGCACATTTATAAATCATCGCATTCAGCATGTCATTTCTGAAGTTTTGCCACTTATCTCTTTTATTATTATATTTTTGCACATTGTCTCTCTTCTGTGTGAAAGGTGGCCTCTGAATACCTAATCCCTGCCAGAACCCAAAATACGAATGTTTAATCTGATGTTCTTGCTCAGTTAATTGGTCTGTAAGTATCAATGGAATGGTCAGCAAAATAGAATATCAAGTAGTCAACCTAAACTAAAAATCTTCAATATTTTAAATCTAGTTGACTAAATCAGCACCTCATGAACGTTTTCAAAAATGCAACATTACCTGGATAACATGATGTTTTGCCCCCGCAAAATATAGGGTATCATATCAAATTTGAAAACAAGTTAAAAGCTGCTTAAATATGTATTTCAAATTAGTTTTGCAGAAAAATAATTGTGAGTGGGCTTTGCTACTAAGATATCGATAACTGAACTAAGTACTAGAAACTAAACGTCTATTCTTACCTTTGAAGAAAAATAGTTTTCAAACCTGTGAAACACTGACTATGGCTCAGATTATGGACAACTAATTGTCTTGCTACTGTGCTGTCATTACAAAGAAACCATAAAGCAATTTATTAGTAACATGTATTACTCACTTCAGCAGCTCACTGTTTATCTGCAGAAATATCTGCTAGAGCTGAAAGACTCTGTGTAGCAAGAATAATTTGTTGCCAAGTCTTTCTGGAGAGACAGTCAACTCAGGATTCAGTATCTAATCTCTGTTAAATATGTCCCTTCCTTCGTCTCATGGTCATTTTCTCAGTTCAGCTATCTGTAATCTCTGTCAAAAATTATTGCAACAGCTTCTCAGCCAGTTTCCCAATTTATAGTTTTAACTTATTTTCCAAATCATTAGTCTTCATGAAACTAGAAGACCTTTCTAAAATTCAGATAGAATCATTTCACCATAAAATGCTGGCTTCCTTCAATATCCTATTATTCAATGATTACAGATAACAACAATCTCCTAGCCTACAGCAAGACACACCTTCATTCATAATCCACCACACCCTCATCTCTCCCTGTCTCTACTACACACACACACACACACACAAACACACACACTTAAAATACCGAGAAGTTTCAGAATTTGTGCATTGTAATTAATATCGGAATATTTTCTTCAACTTCTATAGCTAGTAATCTTTTCTGGGGCTTTAAAAGCTTCTGCATAACAATTTAACTATTTTAATGTATATTCCCTGGCCATTTTGGGCTATGAATGTCTGGGTAATTAAGCAGATGAAAGGGTTACACTCCTGAGCATGATATTTGGTCCAGTTTTTCAGAGGGAAATGTGTTTTTTTCTACACACAAGGGGACAAAAAGCAGTTAGTTTTTAGTGTAGGAAATAGATGGAGTGCCACTGGTATTTCAGTAAACCAATAGTCTTTGCCAATGGGAAAATGGGTTTGCCCAGCAAAATCAAGACCATCAATGAGTCAGACCCCATACAGGCAAAGGTTTGGATGAACTCATTAGGAAAAACTCATCCTGTGCAACTCAGTTGCTGGAAGAAAGCAAAGAGAACATGGAATGAGTTGTTGAGCAACTATTAATACAATACTGCTGCAATATGATATAATACATACTTTTGTATTGCATATTACTACAATAATGCTTTGGGGTGTATTAATAGGTACAAAAGCAGAGAAAATGGCAATGAGGCACCCTTGTGGATGTGGCTCTCTGGCTTCTTGCTACAGAGGCTATCGTTTGATTCAGGACCAGTTGACACCCTTCTAAATCTATCCCAGTGTGTTTGTGGAGGTAGTTGCTTGATGTATGGTAGGCTATGACATTCTTCCACCTAAGCCAGACAGAGATGCTTCTCTTCCTTTTCCCTTCATTCTGTGTTAAACTATCCTTACTTACTTCTGTTTTGCAGAGCCTTTCCCAGATTTCTCCAGACTTCTTTCACACCTGCATTTCCCTTAATAAAAATAAAATATTGAGCCAGGCATGGTGGCTCCGGCCTGTAATCCAAGCACTTTAGGAAGCCAAAGCAGGCGAGTCACCTGAGCCAAGTAGTTCGAGACCAGCCTGGGCAAAATAGTGAGACCCCATTTCTGTGAAAAATTAGCTGGACCTGATGGCATGAGCCTGTAGTCCCAGAGACCTGGGAGGCTGAGGTGAGAGATTTCCTAAGCCCAGGAAGACAAGGCTGCAGTGAGCCATGGCAACAGAGTAAGACCCTGTCTCAAAAATAAAAATAAAATATAAGAGATTGAAGATATTTTCATGGTCAGCAGTAATACATTGCTTTTACAAGTCAAACAGTAAAAAAGGCTTGTAATCTGAAATTACCAAATGATCAAGGTAATTTTATTGACATTAAGAGTTAGGATCAAAGCCTGGGCAAGATAACAAGACTCCATCTATTTAAAAAAAGTTAATTAGTTGGATGCGTGTGTGCCCGTGGTCCCACCTACTCAGGATGCTGAGATGGGAGGATCACTTGAGCCCAGAAATTTGAGGCTACAGTGAGCTATGATAACACCACTGTGCTCCAGCCTGAGCAGCAGAGTAAAACCCTGTCTCTAAAATAAAATAAAATATTTAAAAAGCATTAGGATCAAAAGCTGTGCTTCAGAGGACAAACACTTAGTTTAATTAAACAGATGATAAAGACCAAGTACTAAAATAGAACAAGAATCAGTAGAGCTAAGAGAAACTATGAATGTAGGGGTGATAATTTTTCTTGATTATTGTAATAACTATAATGAGAAAAAACAAATAAACAGAAGTTACCATGCACAATCATATTTGTGCATTGTGATTTGTGTTTAGCTTAGAGATTAAATGTCAAAACCCAACGCTTACTTAACATAACATTTAAGGTCCACCAGTGCCAATCAGGATGAGTTTATTGAAAATATAATATTCTTAACAATGCATAATTCCTTATAAGCAATTATTGGCAAGGCAGATTATACAATGCCACATCCTACAAAACCAACCAAGAATTCATAACTTCTACCTGCTCAGGAATAAGCTCTTAGCTGTTCATTCATGAAAAGAAAAGAAAGACTCAATTATCGTGGTAGATAATCAACTTTTTTCTCTCCATGTGGCTAATTTGTGTTGTCAATAAATTTACAGCCTCCAGGATACTGGAATATGGTTGACTCAGCCATCAGCGTTGTGACTCAGTAATTCAGAGATCAAACTTCTATTTTCATCAGTGAATTAGAGAAGATCAATAAAAAAATTTCTCTGTCCTATTGAAGACACTAAAAAGTAGACACAGTTGGTTTCATAAATGCTTAAGAAGGTCAGAACTGATCACCAAGTGATTCTAGGGAATTGCAGCATGAAAACTATGCAAAGAGCAAAAAGCAAAGAAACAAAAATCCTGTATGTCCATAGTTCTAAACTCTTTTCCTTTAGTTTCACAGCCATTTTATTTTAATTTTCACAAACTGTCACTTGATGTATAATTTCTATGTATGTGATAGGCAATGTGGATATTATTTCTCAGTAGACTAAAGTCTAAGAACCTAAATTTGACTACCAGCATGTCATTATATGACTGGGGTAGGTTACACTCTCTCCTGGAACATGATTTTCATCACATATTTTAATTCTAATCACAGAGAGCTCATCAAATGGGATGAAAAATTTGCTGTATATTCCAATGTAGTGAAGGTTGTTATCATCAAGTAGTAATTTCAAATTAACGTAGTAATTTTCCATTGCCTTTAAATTAATTTTTCTTTAGAAGTTATTGGGTGCTAAAATTTTAGCTAGTCCTTCTGAATAGTTCTGTTCAATCCAAATTATTTTTTGAACAACTTAATATATTGTTAATAGTAATTTATTACATGCCAGGCATCTTTGCAGTGACGGTTTACCAAGTATTACTTTATGAAATTATCACAATCGCTCTATAGAGTAGGTATTTACTTTATCTTTCTTTCACATATATAAGAATCAGATGCATACATGATAATGAACTTCTCTCAAACCTCAGCAGTCAGTAAATTACTCAGCTCAGATGCTACACGCTGTGTTTGAGAACCAAAATGATTCAGACCTTCACTTCTGTATTTCATTTCAATCTCTGCCTCTACCTCGAATTTTTAAGGTCTCATGTTCTTATTTTCCTTGTAATTAAAAGTATTAATACAGGATGTTGAAGTTCTATTAGCATTTTATAACATTGCCTTTGAACATGTGAGTTTGAAACAGATGTAAATGCAATTATTTGTCAGGTTCTAAAGCTATAGAAAAAAGTAAAGCTCCTCAAATGATAAAATACTTTGAAGGTGACTCTTAATAGTTCTGGGATCAAAATTTTATTTAAAGTTAAGCAAAGTAAATGCTATGAGCCATTTCTTGAAAAATTGTATTCAACACCTAAACTTTATTGCACTAAGATGTAAACATAATTATGATATAAATAAAATCCATTATTATAAACATGAAAAATTATAAACATTGCCATTATACACATTTGTATTAAAAACTTTAGTTATTACTTCTGAGTTGAGTGGCATTAAAACATCCTTGAATGATCTCAAACTTCATTCAACACATCTGCCGCCTATTCCTAAGGATTGTCTTTTTCAGGAGATGAACACAATCATTTGCAGGCAATTCTCATTCTTGCCTGATATAAAAACATCTACAACTCAATAAATAAATGGACCTATTTGAAAGAGCCATGACAGTGATACAGTAATTACATGTCAGGGTGAATCTATCTTTGACGCCCACGTTTGCAGATTGTATCTCCAGTTCTTAATTTGTTTCTCTCTCCTTTCCTTGTTCCCTTGCCATCCCAATCCCTTCATCTATTGTCATGTTCTTGCAAGTTTACTTCATCTATCACCTTGAATCTTCATGTTTTCTAAATCTCCCCCATTGGCATATCCTCTGAAACAGGATAGTTAGAAGCAAAAGGACAAAATAATCAAGAATGAAGAAAAATAGGCCAGGCACAGTGGCTCATGTATGTAATTCCAGTGCTCTGGGAGGCCAAGGTGAATGGATACGTTGACCTCAGGAATTCAAGACCAGACGGTGCAACATGGCAAAATTCCATCTCTCAAAAAAATTAAAAAATAAAAATATTAATTAAAAAGCCAGACATGGTGGCATATGCCTTATGGTCCCAGCTATGTGGGAGGCTGAGGTGGGAGGATTGTTCTAGCCTGGGAGGCAGAGGTTGCAGTGAGCCATGATCATGCCACTGCACTCCAGCCTGTGTAACAAAGTGAGACCCCGTCTCACAAAAAAAAAAAAAAAAAAAAAAAAATACAAATAAAGCCCACATTTCATAGTTCCGCTGTATGGACACACTGTATATTTTTTTATCTGTTCATCCATTGATGGCCTATGGAGTTGTCTTCACCTTTGACTAGGAGGGAAACAGATAACATAACCATTCATGTGCAAGTGTTTATTTGAATACCTGTTTTTAATTCTGTTGTATATGTATCTAGGAGTAGAATTATTTTGTCAGGGAGATGGCAGAAGGGGAAATGGGCAATAACCACTTAATTGGTTTCCTTTGGGATTAATGAAATACTTTGGAACTAAATACAGGTGACGGTGTTGCAGGACCATCAGGTTCATATGCCCACTGTGCAGTAGCAGACCAGTTACATGGAGACAGTAGTATCTACAGCCGATGAAGTGTTTGATGATCACAGAGCATTGAGCAAAGAGATGGCAGGAGACCATCACATCCATTTTCCTGAGGAGTTCTGGGCTGGTGTCTTCAATTGGGGTTGCTGATTGGTCAGGGTAATGGGGATGAAAGAGGATGTAGAAACTGCATATTTTGGTGAATCCGCTTCTCATGGAATTCCTCAGATTAACAATCAGTGGGATCCTTTAGGCCAGCTGACAGTGTTGGTTTCATCAGTGTGCAGGATCTGCAGGAATACCTTAAAGGGTAAAGCTAATGTTTTATAATGTTCCAGTTATCAAAGGGCAATTAAGGGTCTATGTGATTCTAGGACCACAGGCACCAAACATGTATGAGGATGTATGTCAGAGAGGAAGCTGACCTCATAATGAGTGCTGCAAGATTGCTTTATTTTCATTTCTTCCTCTCCCTTCTTTCCTAAATAATTTTATAACGTTGATGGGGCAGCAGTTTCAGCGGTTGCAAAACCTTGTGAATGCACTAATGGCCACTGAATTGTACACTTCAAAGTGTTAAAAATAAAATGCTTAGACATAATTTTTGTTTCTGAATGCTAGTCATATTATTACTGAGACAAGACTCTTAATTTTAATATGGATTTAAAACCTATTATCTAGGCCAAGGATGCTATTAGCTTAGGTGTAAAAGTAATTGTGGTTTCTGCCATCAAAAGTAATTTCCAAAGCACAATTACATTTGCACTAACCTAATACCAAAAACATAAATAAATAAAAAAACACCCTCTTCAAGAAATATTAAGTATATTTTATACATTCCAAAATACTCCATGGTTTGTGCTATTTAAAGATGCTATGTACCATGACAGATATTTTATTTTGCTGGACAAATTTATCTGAGGTTCGCTTTTGAGAAAGGTTTACTATGTAGGCATGTGGAAATAAAGCAAATATTTCTCTTCCTCCATCTTTTTATAATCATAGAGCCTACACCATTCTTATAATGGAGCACCTTCAACTCTCATGCCTTGGCAGCTGGTGATAGAAAAGCATTCAGCCACTCTGACAAATGCTTTGTCACCTCTGTTAAAGTTAAATGTATATGTCCATCTTATGATCAAGAAATTTTACTTGTTTTTTAATCCAAGATAATTCAAATAATAAGTCTACAAAGACACTTGTTTATTCATGTTCAGTGCAGTGTCATTCATTACAACCACAAGTTGACAATAGCTCAGATGTCCATCTATGAGAGAATGGACCAATGGATGGTGATATTTGCATAATGGAATTCTAGAAAACAAGTTCTACAGGAACTTACTGAGACAAGACAACAACATGTATTAAATGAGAAGTTGGGGGCAAAAGAAACCATGCATTTCTTCTAGAAAACTTTAACTTGAGTCTTTTAAAAAAAAATCTACATTGGCAATTTCTGCTTTTAATTGGAGCATTTCATCCATTTATATTTAATGTAGTTAATTATATGGGTGAGTTTAGGTCTAGTATTTTTCTGTTTGTTTTATATTTGCCCATTGATTCTATTTTTCTGCCCCATTAATTCCATTCCTCAGTAGACAGCTTTCTAACTTCTCCCAAGGAGCTCAAATAGTTTTAATTTTCTTTCCATTTAAACTCTTTTAAGTTTGTCTAGCAAAATAAAATATATGTGATGGTTACATAGCATCTTTAAATAGCACAAACCATATAGTATTTTGTAATGTATGCTGTTTTAATTTGTCTAATGCTTATTCATCTATAGCTCTTTTTTACTGCTTTTCTAGTTGCTACAGGAAAGTAAACAGGCATCATTTATTTAATATAGCCTATGCATTATTTATTTATTTTTATTGAGATGGAGTCTCACTCTGTCACCCAGGCTGGAGTGCAATAGTGCATTCTCAGCTCACCACAACCTCCACCTCCTGGGTTCCAGCAATTCTCTTGCCTCAGCATCCTCAGTAGCTGGGAATACAGGCATGCACCACCACATCCTGGATAATTTTTGTATTTTTAGTAGCAATGGGGTTTCCCGATGTTGGCCAGACTGGTCTCGAACTCCTGACCTCAAGTGATCTGTCCACCCCGGCCTCCCAAAATGCTAGGATTACAGGCATGAGCCACCATGCCTGGGCTATTTAATATAGCCTATGATGACAATATCATTATTATTATTCCTTGTCACTAAAAAGTAAGAATCTTATCACAGTGTAATTTACATTAACTCCATTTGTACTTCGGATGTCATGAACTTAATATCTAGACATGTTAATGACTTCACAATAAAATGACACATATTACACTTTATACCATAAAGTGTTTTTAAACATATTATGAGAAAGGAAAAAAATATTTTCCTTTCTTATCCTGATATATAAATATGTAAACCACTGAGTGTGTCTCCTTTCAGGAGTCAACATCTGCCTAGATTTGATCTGCCTTTCATCACTCCTCAGTCTCCTCAAAGAGTTACCTGTGGCTAGATGCCGTGGCCACGCCTGTAATACCAACACTTTGGGAGGCTGAGGTGGAAGGAATGCTTGAGCCCAGGAGTTCAAGACCACCCTGGGCAACATCACGAAACCCCAACTCTACAATAAACACAAAAGTTAGCCAGACATGTTGGTGCATACCTGTGCTCTCAGCTACTCAGGAGGCTGAGGTGGGAGTATCACTTAGGCCCAGGAGGTAGAGGCACCAGTGAGCTGAGATCACACCACTGCACTCCAGCCTGGGTGACAGAGCAAGACCCTGCAAAGGAAAGAAGGAAGGAAGGAAGGAAGGAAGGAAGGAAGGAAGGAAGGAAGGAAGGAAGGAAGGAAGGAAGGGAGGGAGGGAGGGAAGGAGGGAAGGAGGAAGGGAGGGAGGGAGGGAGGGAGGGAGGGACAGAAGGAAGGGAGGAAGCAAGGAAGGAAAGGAAGGAAGGAAGGCAGGAAGGCAGGAAGGAAGGAAGAAAGGAAGGAAAAAAAAGAAAAAAGAGTTACTTGTATTTTGTTTGCAGTTGCTGTATGTTGAACTGATACTCATTTAAAATACAATCAATGGAATTCAGTATAAAAGTAGAAAAAACATAATTTCATTTATATACATTGTGAGAATAATTATAAAATTCAAAAGCCATTGGTGTTTTTAAAAGTAATGTTTAGCAAAATAGAGATGGAAGAGACATTCCTAAATCTGATCAAAAATATCTGCAAAAATCTCATTTAGATATTATAATAATGATGAAATGCATTTTTAAAATTATGAAAAATATAATAAGCCACTCTATTCATCATGGTTCTAGATGTCTCAATGAAGTAATTCGAGGAAAAGCAAACATTATCTATGTGTACTGGAAAGGAAAAGAGAAATGGGTCATAATTCACATGCGACACAACCCAGTCAATAGAAAAATCTAAAAGAATCTATAGACAAAGTATTGGAATTATTAAGTGAATTTCCAAGATTGTGGTAAAATTGTATGTCTATATCCTGGAGAGAATCAAAGAGCATTTTCAAAAAGATTCCATTTGAAATAATGCAAAACAGTCCAATAATTGAAAACACATTTACTAATTCTGAAATTATCTAAATATTCATGTAAGAAACGAAATGTTCTACATTTTTGGTTTGAAAGAATATTTTAAAGTTATCTTTATAGTATGTACAGGGGGCAACAGAGAGAGTTCCTGACCCCTGGGTTAACCTGGAGAGTTAGTGTTTTTCAGAGACAAGATTCCTATTTCTACTTTATGTTTTTTTTTTTTTTTTTTTTTTTTTTGAGATGGAGTTTCACTCTTGTTACCCAGGCTGGAGTGCAATGGCGCGATCTCGGCTCACCAACACCTCCGCCTCCTGGGTTCAGGCAATTTTCCTGCCTCAGCCTCCCGAGTAGCTGGGATGACAGGTACGCACCACCATGCCCAGCTAATTTTTTGTATTTTTAGTAGAGACGGGGTTTCACCATGTTGACCAGGATGGTCTCGATCTCTTGACCTTGTGATCCACCCGCCTCGGCCTCCCAAAGTGCTGGGATTACAGGCTTGAGCCACCTCGCCCGGCCATGTTTTCTTTTCAGCGCTGATTTCAGAATTTGAACAAGAATCTCCACCTGAGACTGGCTCTGAGCCATAGCAGTGTCTTTTTAACACACTAGGTATCAGTACCACCTCCTGCACACTGCTAGGAGGGACAGCCAGAGCTCTGAAGGCTGGAGTTTCACTCAGAGAAGTTTGCAGGGTGCCCAAGGAATATAACCAAGATGAAACTCTGGGATGTGATGGAGAGGAACAAACCCTAGGAGAGCTGGCAGGAGAGTAATGCAAGAGAGAAGAAGAAGAAACAGGAAGAGGAGGAGGAGGAGGAGGAGGAGGAGGAGGAGGAGGAGGAGGAGGAGGAGGAGGAGGAGGAGGAGGAGGAGGAGGAGGAGGAGGGGAACTTCTAAATAATAGTTACAAAACCCAAAAATGCATGTTCAGAGAAATGTATGAGGTGCACTTAATGTATTGCAAAAGGAGGCTTAAGAGATAAGATTGAGGGTACAAGATAGATTTAGATTTCTAAAGGAACAATATATTTTCGGGTACATAGGCTTAAAAGTGAACTTTGTGAATTTGCTTTTGGAAAGGAGAGGGAAGGAAATAAATTCTAACACTTCGAAAAAGGTTCAGAAGCAATTTCAAGCTACTTTCCAAGTTTTCTTATAAACAGAAGTACCCTTTAACTTTTTCACTTACAACTGTATTTATTTTAAATAGTTTGGTTTCATGCTGCCCTTGTCTGTGAATTCCTCAAAAACAGAAATTATATTTTCATATTTGCCATGAGTGCAGCTTGCAAGCTAAATAACAGGGGAGGTTTTTACTAAATATGAGTGGATTAAATCATGTTCGCAGAAACCATTTCAGAGCCCTAGGGATTTTCTTCAACATGTTCTGCAGAACACTAATCTCTCAAGATACTTTGCAAAGAACTCCTATGTCTACCAATTATAATTTTTCAATATAGTGCATAATGTATGCTCAACTTGGGGCTTTCCCATATTTGATGACATGCTGAAAGCCCAGAGAAGTTTAATCGTAAAAAATCTTTCACCCTTGTGCATCTGACTTGATGTTTTTATCTGAACATAGAACATTATTAAAACTCACTAATTTCTTAGTGCTCTATTTTTTATTTACCACTAATATTAGTATCATTGGTATGGCACAGACAGGGATATAAATTTAACAGTTATTTGTAGTTTTTAGGTGAGTAGTAATTATACCTGATATGTATACATATGCATATATATATATATATATATATATGTCATAAATCAGAATGGAATAGCTTTATCTCCTCCTTCATCACCGTATATAATCTTTGCTACTGTAGCTTCAGTAATTTTCTGGGAGTCCTACTTCGATGGTCTTTTTCTGAACCTATAACCATTGTCTGAACATCATTCCTTCCATGAGCCTGCACCTCTTAAAATGGAAATCCAGAAGAACATTTTGAAATTTGGCATTATGCATAGATTTCATTAGAATTTGCTCTACATCAAATCTAAACTACTTAAAGAACAAACCCAGAACTACATTTTCCCATGTGCTCTTTTATTCCCTGAATAAATATATTTTGTTGGTACAGTCTATAGAAAAACCTGTAACTTGCATTTTTTTCATATACCTGAGCTGTCAGTTAGGTTCCCTGCATGCAATCAAAATACCATTAAGGCTGCCTAGCAATAGAGTGAAATGGGGCACCTAAAAAGTCATGAAAAACACCAAACCTACCGAGTAACAGAGTAAAACCTGGCTGAGTAACTTAGATATAATGAGTCAGAGTCAGATTCATGTGTTAATTTTATATAACCCCCTTTTATTTGAACCACAAGGATGTTTCTTATCAAAATATTGAGTGTGATTCATTTGTTGTAATTCTTTTTTTTTTTTTTTTACAAAGTCATTCTGGTTGCTATTTAAGATTTTGTTAAAATTGACACAATTGCAACAATTGTATAATCGTAACAATTTTAACGATTATATCAATTGTAACAATTGTATCCATTGATACTGATACAGACTCTATCCAGTTACAATGTATACCTCTTTCAGGATTAATATGTTGTCAACTTGAGAAAGGCCCTTGAAAACAATCTTTAAAGGTAAAATTATATAAACAGCTCAGAATCACTGCCTTAGACACTGCCATAGGGTGTCTAAGGTTGATATGATTAGTCAAACTACAACCATTTCGACTTCCAGCCTTTAGAACTATGTTCGTGACCCATGTTCAGGGGAAACATGCTCTCTCTTCAACTTATCTAACAAACACTATATAATTCTGGCTTTCATTCAACAAAAAGTAAATTTACATTGCAAATGCTTTGAATAATTCATCCTCTCCTCCTTTTTGGAGAGTGTTCTTTCATCGGTTCATCACAATTTGGAAGTATCCACTTCAGAAATGTCTAGAAGTCTTGCTCACCTTTTAATAGTATTAAAGTTACTCTTCCATAGCTTAAATTCAATTTTCTGTCCCATGCTCAGCAGGCTTTTACTACAGTTGTTCATGCTTTCATCCTTCTCATATACAAATTTTTAACTCAAAAATTACTGTGGCTATCCCTAATATTAGAAAAACATCATTTTCAGCTGCACTTTGCATTGTGTGAATATACTTTACTCAATGTCATTTCCACAACCATGAAAATGCATATAAAATTCATGAAACATAGAGGAATTATATTATGTTTTTAACTGGAATAAACATACTCATGAACTCTTCTTACCGAAAAAAAAAAAAAAATCTTTTTTTCTTATCATTGATTTCATGATTAATCCTCCTCAAAGTATTTCTGTTTGACACTTCTAATCTTTGTGTTAAATGATAGCAGAGATAAATATTCTAGTTGTAATTTAAAATGACAACTCTGAATATAAATGGAAATATTTAGAAGTGAACATATGACTTGATTCCAAGTGCTTTCCATTAGTATTGTAAAAGAGAAGGGTGATGTTTTCCTTATGGGAAATTCAAACAAAATTTAGAGGAATAGAACGTTTTCAGAAAATCCATTGTAAATTCTTCTAAAGAAATCAGCAAAAAATTTAAAAACTATTATACAGTTTCTTGTCACTTTTTTCAATTGTTTTTGGTAACAAAATTGGAATCTTTTAGAAAAGTTTGAATCGGTGTGAAGTGAAAGGGAATAGAATGATGCATAATGCCTCCCTCCCTCAAAAACGCATTTTTTTTCCAGTGGAGGTCAGAAGAAGAGGTTCATGGAAGTAAAGAAGTTTTACAATGGGAAGCTTTCTTTCTCAATAATTCAGAGTTGTTTTCTCATGAAGCTTCTCAAGAACTTCTCTCTCTAACCTGCCTCAAGTTCTGACTGATACACATGCAGAAATACCCACTAGATAGTACTTTCTTTGCATGGTTTCACCATCGTGTAATTCTAGTTTCAACCAGTCTGACATGTCCCTGGGAGTATTAATGCAGCATTCTTTCATTTTTAAATAAACTCTCTCTGTCTTTTTTTTTTCTTGTTTTTTGCAACTAAGTCTCACTCTGCAGCCAGGCTGGAGTGCAGGGGCACGATCTCGGCTTACTGCAGCCTCCGCCTCCTGGGTTCAAGCAATTTTCCTGCCTCAGCCTCCTGAGTAGCTGGGACTACAGGCGTGTGCCACCACGTCCAGACAATTTTTGTGTTTTTAGTAGAGACTGGGTTGGTTGGCCATGTTGGCCAAGACGGTCTCCATCTCTTGACCTCGTGATCAGCCCACCTTGGCCTCCCAAGGTGCTGAGCCACCATTCCTGGCCTATAAATTCACTTTATTGAACTATAATGTGCAAACACAAAAGTGCACAAGTCATACAGATACAGCTCAGCAAACTGCTGCCAAGTCAGGACTCCGGAAAAGCACTATGCAAATCGAAGCATAGAATGATGGAAATCTGTACTATGTTCTTTTGCAGCTCTGCCTAAGTCTTTTATTCAACCTCATTTTGCCAAATTCATCATTCTATCTCACATGGCTCTGGCTCATTCATTTTCCTTGCTATATAGTCTTTCCAAAATCTCTTTATGGATCCTTTGTTGATGGACACGTTGTTTTCATTTGGGGATTATTAATGGAATGCTATCATGAAATGTATTATACGTATGCCAGTAGGTTTATTGTGTGCAATATTTTCTTGGGCACATATCCTGGAGTGAAATTTCCAGGTGCTAGGGAATTTGCTCATTCAGCTTTAAGGTAATTTTGGTTTTGGCTTTGGTTTTGCCTTTTTAAGGCAGGGTCTTGCTCTGTTGCTGAGGCTAGAATGCTGGCATGATCATATCTCACTGCAGCCTGGAACCCCTGGGATAAAGTGATCCTCCCAACTCAGCCTCCAAAGTTGTTGGGAATACAGGTGTTTGCCACCATGCATGGCTAAGTAGAGATATGGTCTCACTGTTTTGCCCAAACTGGTGTGGAATTTCTGGCTTCAAGTGATCCTCTCATCTAGACCTCCCATAGTGCTGCAATTACAGGCAAGAGCCACTGTGCCCAGCTAGCATTAAGTTTTATATGCTAATTCAAGAGATACACATTCTGACCCGTTTTGTCAGTTTCATTTTATCTGAGCAATTCAGGTGAGTATTTAGTGCTATATCATGGTGGTTTATTTGCATTTCCTTGATGTTAGACATTTTTATTAGGTTTATTGGGGTATTGGATATGCTTTTTAAAAAATCTGCTAAATTAGTCACACGTTTGTAATTGGAATCCATTATGTATTTTGGAAATAAGACAAAAATCCTTGTATAATATATATATCACATCTATAAAGTATTTTGTTTTTTTTGTTTGTTTGTTTTTGTTTTGTTTTTTTGAGGCAGGATCTCACTATGTTGCCTAGGCTGGTCTTGAACTCCTCAGCCCAAGTCTCCCACCTCAGCCTACAGAGTAGCTGAGGTTACAGGTGCACATGCTGTGCCTGGCATAAACTTTTATTTATTCTTTCCACGGCACCTTTCGGAGAACAGAATATTTGCAGTTCGATTGAGTACAATTTACTGATTGCTTGATTAACTAATAATGAAACAGATTTGCATCTTCCTTGAAAAACATTTACTCACCCCAATGCCAAAAAGAATTCCTCCTACTAACACCTTCTAAAAACTCTATTTTCTGTTCTATAGCTACATCTATATAATCTGTACTTGGAATCATTTGTTTTTGCTTATGTTGTTTTATTTTTTGCACATAGCACTATGTGGGACTACATTATTTCCTCCAATCGATCTGCCAAGTATTGAGGAGAACATCCTATCTACACTGCATTTTTCAGAAAGCAAAACCTTATGTAGTTATCTGCCTATTTGTGGCGTATATGTGCTCCCAGTATCAGTAGAACATTGTCTATCACCTTCTTACCTTGCACGCTTTAATAAAACAAATGAAAGATACCATATTGAAGAGACTAACAGGATAGTCTCCTGTCAAAAACCATGTAGAAACAGAGATCCTCAGTACAACAGTCCTCAATAAATGGAATTCTGCCAACAACTATTTGAACCCAGAAGAAATGAGCCTTTGTGTGAAATCACAGACCTGAATTAAACTTTGATTGGAGTCTCTAAAAAAACCAGAAAGCTAAGGACCTGGTAAAATGGAGCTCAGATTCTTCAAGCTGCAGAAATTGGGAGATGGTTTGTTGAGTTGTTTGAAGCTGCTAATTTGAGAAGCTATTAGGCAGCAACACAATTTTTAATGGATGATTTAAAGATGTGACTTCCCATCCTTAAATTATTACTGTTTTAAATTAATATTATTCTCCACCATCCCCAGGCAAAATCCTGGAGTAAATGTGGGGTTTACTTGATGTTTTGTTTTGTTTTCCCCTGAAGAATTCCAGTACGTAATGATTTTGTTAAATACTCGAAACAAGCATTTCTAAACATTGTTTCTTACTGTGGTTGTTTGTAAATGAAAGGTAATTCTAATATCAGCTACTTTATCATGGCCTAAAATCAAGGGTCTACTCTTAAAGTATTTTTAAAAAGACACCATTTCATTATAAAAAATATTTGATAAAGAACATCCACAATTTTGCATGTTAGTCTAATTGCTTATTATAGTCACTTCATACTATTTTAGTTATTTTACATTATTTAGTTAACATTAAAGTAAATCCTTATAACACACATACAAAAGCACAGCTATTTTTGTATCTATCAGTAAGATTTTATGTTTTTCTTTTGCACATCACATGTATTTATCTACAAAATCAGATGTATAGTTGACCTTTCAGCAACACAGATTTGAACTGTGTGGTTCCACTTATGTACAAATCTGTTGTTTAAAAATATATTGAAAATTTCTTCAAAACTGCAATAATTTGAAAAAAAAAAACCACACACACAGAAACAACATGTAGCCCAGAATTGCTGATGAAAAAGAAAAAGGAAAAAGTTCGTCATGAATGCATAAAACATTTTTAGTTGCTTGTCTATTTTTGTGATAATCTACTATTTATGTGTTCCATAAGGCTTCTTGTCAATAGTAGGCACGTAGTCGTATTTTTTACTGTATGGGGGTCTGGTTCCTTTGACCCCCATGTTGTTCAAGGGTCAAATGTATGTCTTGATAGATTAGATAAAGATAGAGAGATAGATTATAGATAGATTAATGGATACATGGATGGATAGGTAAGACAGATATGATAGGCAGGTACATAGGTAGGTAGGTAAGTAGATACATACATACATACATACACAGATACATAGATATATAATACATAGGTAGATAAATGTAGGTAGATTATAGATATACAATATATAGGTGGATAGATGTATAGATAGATTTGGTAGGTAAGTAAATAGATAAATAGATTAGATACATAGATTATAGATAGATCAATAGATGGATGGATCGACTCAATAGATAGATGAGACAGATACATTGATTCATTAGATATATAGGATAGATGAATAGGTTGCTGTGATAGATGGATAGATAGATAAAAGGATAGATAGGTGATAGATAGCTAGATAGATAGAAACTATAAGCATAATGATTTTCACATTAATTTTGTGAGTGCTACCCTCGCATTAATCCAAACTGCTTATTTATTTATTTTTGCTTTCTAGACAGGCTATTAAAGCATTTACAAATAATAATTTTATTTTCCCCAGTTCAATAGCATAACTCTTGTTTCATCTCTTAAAAATTTCCACCTAGACTCCCCTGCAGTTTAAGTTACACTGATATACTGGTGATTGTGGAGATTATTGCCTTGTCCTTGATTTTAACTGGGATGTTTCTCTTATTTTTATGTTAAGCATGATGCTGGATGTTAGTTTGAGAAAGTCTTATAAAACTGTGAAATAATTTAATAAATACTTTGAAAATATATTTTTTCAAATACGTTGTTTTTTAAAACATTCTTAAATACTTATTTTCAAATAAACATTTTTCCCAAAAACTCTAAAATACATGAAAACTATTATTGCAATCATTTTATGATAGCAATAAAATGATCCAGGCTTCTTTTAATCATAGATGCATTTTCAGATAATGATATTAATTTGGGGAAAAAACCTGGAAATGGTTACCATTTAAGTCCTGAAAAACTTCATTTTCCAAACTGGATATGTATTTTGAGCAGCCAGCAGGTCCCAAGCATTATTTAACAATTATTTGTTAGAACTTGCCAAGTTGCTCCCATAGTGTTTCCTTTTTTCCCCAGTTTTATTGAAGTATAATGTACAAATAAAAATGGTATGTGTGTGACGTGGACAAGGCAATGCTTTGGTATACCCATACATTGTGAAATGTGAAATGATTACCATGATCAAGGATAACATAGCTACTGATAAAGGAGTTAAAAGAAATTATTTAGGCAGATGGTGAGGGTAAGGAAGTCCTTGGTAAGGTTTTCCTTCTAGTGAAAAGCAGCAAAAAATTATTTCTTTTCAAATAGCAGCCTCTAAAATCGATAGGCAGACATAGACAAGCAAGCTGGAAGCTTTCATGGGTGAAAGCCAGCAGCTGTGCCAATAGGAAAAGGCTACCTGGGGGTCAGGCACATTGAACATGGAGGCTCCACCTTCTCTTCTCCTTGTTAACCACCTGTACAATAAGGACAGACAACATGGCCCTGGCCAGGGACACCCCATCTGCATAATAAAAGGTTAGAGTGAGATGGCAAATGTCACACCTGGTCCAACCAATCTCTCGGGCCCTATGAAAATTAGACCCTGCCTCCTCCAGCTCGTCTTTAAAACCTCAAGCATTTCACCATGAAACGGAAAGAACCATTCAGGCGCCCCTCTCTCTCTGCAGGAGAGAGCACTATTCTCTTTTCTCTTTCTTTGGCCTATTAAACCTCCACTCTCAAACTCATGTCTTGTGTGTCTGAGTCGTCGATTTCCCTGGCTTGAGTCAACAAACCTTGGGTATTTCTCTAGACAAACAATGCCACACCACTACCACCTCACCTGTGTGTGTGTGTATGGCAGAGAAGTGGTGAAAACATTTAATATATTCTCTGTTAGCAAATTTCAAATATATGTTATTAACTGTAGTCACTATGCTGCAGATTGAATGGTCTGAACTGTATCATTCTGCATTACTGAAATTTTGTGTCTTTTCAGGAATACCTCCTTATTGCCACATGTTTTTCTAGACAGGCTACTTTAGCACCTACAAATAATAATTTTATTTTTTGCCACCTCACTAGCATTCAATAGCCCCTGCCCCCAGCGCCTGGTAACCACATTCTACCCTCTGCTTCTATGAGTTGGAAATAGTCTGTCTTCACTACATAGCAGTCTATAGAACATGCAAAGATAATCACAATAGCCAACAGAATGGACAACTTACAGGTAATTTTGTAGAAGTTCATACATCTGTGCTTCTCAGAGTCTTGGGAAAAGTCTTCGTAAAGAAAATGACCTTGGATCTGGGTCTAAAACTACGCAGAACAATGTGTTTGGGGTTCAGATACCCCTTTGATAAATCAGTAGAAATAGATAGCACTGTAATCAATTATCTGTAAATGTGTCCACAATACTATCTTTACAAGTTTATGAACTGTGAACAGTTTGTGTTTTGGACACTAATTTGCTAAAGAGTAGTCTCTGCATGTCTCGAGAATTTCTTATTTTTTAGTTTGTAAACATTGAAATTAAATAAATATTTTCTGGTATAAGGCTAACGGATCCATTCTGCGGTCAAGCTCCTAGTGACATGAGCTCTCTTCTCTAACAAATCAAAAACATTTAATTACAAAGCACCCCATTTAAAAGTGTTCCACCATCTATTAGCACATGTTTCCCTTCAGCTTTACTTTTTTTCTCCACCCATTAACTGCGGACAAGCAGGACTCTGTCAAAGTTCATCTCCCACAATTTAGCTCCTTCTGCTACATGTTATTTGTGTAAGTGGCCTCCAGATGATGCAATTCAACTGTTAAATTGATAAAAACTCCAAAACTCTATAATCCTTTGAGTCCCAACACAGAAGCTGGAGCCCTTCGATATTTACAATCAAAGAACCTGAGAAGTCTTGTTTTTCCTTTCTTTTCTTTTTTTTTTTTTTTTTGGTAATTTATTATCTCTAGAGTGAACAATCTTTTTCTTTTAAGGGTTCAATTAAAGAAAAAAAAACTGACAAAGAGATAAAAAGAGAAAACTAGATGCTTGATATTTCAAATGTTAGTATTTTGCTTTTTTCTTTTCTTCTGGAGTCTAATTTTTAATGATTTCTTGGTATTAAAGTCATTCAAAAATATAATTATTTTCCGAGATTAAAAATAAGAAAGAGAACTTCTTTATGTGCTAAAAACTTCTCTTACTTTCCATTACTTCTATTACTTTCAATGGCAAATCCTCAACTACTTTTGCACCAGCCTAATACACTGAAACATATTAAGATTCCTCTCATAGATCTCCCTCTCTGTCTCTCTCTCTCAAAACAACAGTATGTCTCATATCAATTTTGACTTTCTAGAGCATCAAAATTGTCTTTCCAGTCTAGTATTGAATTTCCTTTTGAATTTTCTTTTGTTCTGCAGAAAATCTGGGCAATAGATATCTTCAGTTTACAGGTGAGCTAAAGAAGTTCATAGATCTCTAGCTAATTGCCAGCTCCAGGTATCTAATAAATATTCATACTAATTTCTGAGCTGAGTTCTACCCATTTTCAAAGATCATCACTTCCAGCAAAACATTAGAAACACTGGGGTCTGAATAAACCTATCGTCCTGGAGTAAAAAGGAAGTGTACTAAGAAAGCAGGTTTTTAGATAATGTTGGAATATTTCCTTATTAAATGATTAAGTGAATACTTACTCTTTTATTTAAATATTTTTTCTGAATTTATTTAAGTAAAACATTGTGAAAATGTTATAACTTCCTCCAACATGTCTGTATGTTATGAGTACATTGGAAAAAATTAAAAGAATAGTGTATATGGCTATGTGTTTGTATGTCTATGTGTTTGTGTACATATATATGCAATTAATTATATTACATATACAATGTTTTATAAAATATATTTTCATCAAAACGATAAAGACTTTATTGTTAAACAATGAAGAATTACACTGTATATATCATTTTATATAGTTTTACATACTAAAACTATGAAAAAAATAGCATTTAAAGTATTTTTTCTTTTTGCCATTGTTTGTTGATCAAGATTTTTAAATTTATTACCCTTATGTACAATCGTTACAAAACCATATACTGTTCAAATGCTATTTTTAAAGAGAGTTGCATAATCATATGGTTCCTATGTAAATGTATGATTGTTCTTATATGCATTCCTATAATTTTAAGTAAGTTAAAATGTCTGGCCAGGTGCAGTGGCTTATGCCTGCAATTTCAGCACTTCAGGAGGCCAAGGCAGGCAGATAGCTTGAGCCCAGGAGTTCGAGATCAGCCTGGGCAACAGAGCAAGACCCCAATTCTACCATTTAAAAAATTAAAAATAAACAAACAATTAGAATGATTCAGATATATATGCATATCCTATAATAAAATACAGTTCCATATGATTGGGCTTAAATATCTTTTGATTTAGTCGTCAAGATAATTATATAAACAAACACTGTTCTATATATTTACTAGTTCAAAAAAAAAGTCTCTGAATGCAAAAATATTTACCTTATTTCCTGGAAACAATATCATAACATTGTGTTATAAACACCCACTAACATCACCCATTTATAAGAAGTTGTCATTTCTCATGCCAAATACCTGATTTAAAATTAAGAGATCCTATTTCTAAAGCAGCTATAGGCCCTGTCTTATTTATAGACTATTGTAGCAGAAAGTATTTTAACACATTTTACGGCTCATTACTCTTATGGCATTAATGTGACATTTTAAGTTGATTTTTTCTTTATTTTCTTTTTGATTATAGACTAATATGTACCTGGCAAAAACATAAAACTCAGGCAAGCAGAAAGTAAAAAAAGAAAATAATTTCCCTATTCTAAAGCCCTCAACTACCTGTAACAGGTTTAATTGTTTTACTTCTCACTGTAAGTACAGATTGGATTGCTATGGATTTCATAGATGTACACATTAAGAGTTAGTAAAAGATATCCAAATTAAGATTTCTACAGATATTTATAGATACAGATTTAATAATGGCATTTTTACTCATGAACACTTACATACAATTGAGACGCACTCAAAGATAAATAATGATAAGTAATTTATGTATTGATATTTTTAAGTAAGGGAGTAATGTAAAGTTTCTATTTAAGAAACATCTCAATGGCCATTGTCATCATGTTGAGAGTTCTAATAGATTAGAAAGTGGAAACATTGAAATTTGAGAGCTTGCAAGGCTATCAATGATTGAGAAGATAATTGACATATTAACAAATTAAGGTCTTAAATAGATCCTGAACTGACTGATAAGCCAAGAAGCATATAAGATTATAAAGCAACATTTTCCAATAATCTTGACATAAATACATCAAATTAACATTAAAATATTTTTTTTAAATACAACATCATAAGCCAGGCTTCATATTTTCCTTGAAGAAATATTAACTGTCTTCCAATAATGAGCTCTGCCATTTGTTAAGTGACAAGTTTCTGCTTGGACATTTACATACACACATTAGATATGGTTTTAATAATTTCAGAAAATATTTTAATGGCATGTCCTTTAATAATCTCAGGGGATACTTTCTTGAAAAGAACATGTAGCTAATATCTTTGAACACCTAGATTTTTGTGTCTGTGTGGCTTAAAAAGTTCTTGGGAATCAAAGTTATCACAATAAACCAAAATTAGATAGTAACATTCTAAGATTATTTGTTTCTCAGTTGTCAAGAAGTAGAAAATTCAGCTAATCTCATTATTAATGGAAGACTGGTGAAAACACAATTTGATTCAAGGAGATAAGTTATTTCAGTGGGGGTCGGCAGCAGGGGAGAACAGAGTCTCACTCTGTTGCCCAGACTAGAGTGCAGTGGTGCAGTCATGGCTCACTGCAGCCTCCAATTCTTGGAGTCAGGTGATCTATCCATCACAGCCTCCCAAGTAGCCAGGACTACAGGCATGTACCACCTTGTCTGGCTAATTTTGCTTTTTTTTTTTTTTTTTGGTGGAGACAGGGTTGCACTATCCTGCCCAGGCTGGTCTCAAACTCTTGGCCTCAAGTGAATCCTTCTGCTTGGGCCTCCCAAAATGCTGGGATTATAGGCATGAACCACTGTGCCTGGCATGATTCACGGAGATAAGTCCTTAAGAAGTGTAATGGCATTCTTGAGCCACCTGATGAACATCATAAATTCATTAGAAGGTCTTATTATAATTGTCTAAATGTGAAAATAATAAATTTCCCCCAGTTCAGCTATTTTGATTTTACATTTGACACATAAGATAAAAATATAGATTGTTTTCTTATTTGGGTGTACAGTAAAGCTTATAGATTTTAAATGGGAGCACATTTAGAAATTTGGCTCCAAAATGTGGTTACATACTCTGAAACATTGTATTCCATATTTTTCGTGAATAATTACCTATTTTTGTGTATACAAGATGTCTCACATACAGTAGATATAAAATGGAAGATATTCATAATGAAAGGAAAATACCTTTTGATAGTTCCACACAAAGAAATAGATATTTATGAAATGTATTTCTGAAGAAAAATATATTGTTAATATTTATAGGGACATCAATTCATGCAGATTTCTCAGTTTGATTAACTTCATGTTAGTAAGCAAGCAGGGAGATGATAATGTATAAAATTAGAAGATAAAAGTCACTTATATTTGCTATACCAAGATGATTTTTCTTTGATTAGACTAATTTCAGGTAGAGAAGTTCAGCTTCATCAGAGGAATAATACATGTTTAGTAGTGTTCAATAAAAATCTAAATTTATCCTTACAAAGCAAGAATAATGTAAGTGATCTGTAGTTTATCAAGTCTGGCCTTGATTAGTACAAATTAGATAATTAGTGTTACATATATTTGATTTTTTTCTTGGTAGCACACTATAAAAGTGGTACTTAGCATTGGTTCCTCTGTTTGCTAATTATGGAACATTGGACATGCTCTGCCTCTACAAAAATAAAAACATTATTTTTGAGGACAAGACTGCATTCATTCCACCTTGATGCCCTGCTCTTCAGAAGAGTTTGGTTAAACATCGATATCCTGCCTCTTAATTGTCTTTCCTGTCTACCTAGAAGAAGAATGCTGTAAACAATTTTTCTTTTGTTATTTTCTTGCAGAGACAGTGTCTTGCTATATTGGCCAAGCTAGTCATGAACTCCTAGCCTTAAGTGATGATTATCTTAAACTCTTGGCCTCAAGTGATGCTAGTCTTGAATTCCTGGCCTCAAGTGATTGATGATGTTCCCTCCTCAGCCTCTCAAAGTGCTGGCATTACAGGTGCAAGCCGCAGTGTGCCTGGCCAGGACACACTGTTTCAATACATGACACTAAGGCACATAGGTGTGGTCCCTGTTAAGGGGAAATATTTGAGAATCAGAGCACTGCATGTACAGAGAAGGAATCCTGGAAAGAGGAAATGCACACATTCCACAACCACCTACAGAACATTCTTGCTCCTGATGTGGCTGTCTGTATCATTTTGCCCCTCATGGATCCGTATATATCTAGTGCCTTTGGGGTTTTTTAAAATGATATTTCATTTTAAATAAATTTTATTGTGCATATTTAAGGTTAACATCATGATGTTATGAGATAGTAAGATGGTTACTATAGTGAAGCAAACTAACATACCTATCATTAAGATGTTACTGTTACACAGTTACAGTTTAGTGACAAGATCAGCTAAAATCTACTTATTTAACAAAATTTCTAATAAAATGCAATTTTACGGCTGGGCACGGTGGCTCACACCTATAATCCCAGAACTTTGGGAGGCCGAGGCAGGTGGATCATGAGGTCAAGAGATCGAGACCGTCCTGGTCAACGAGGTGAAACCCTGTCTCTACTAAAAATACAAAAATTAGCTGGGCATGGTGGCGCGCACCTGTAGTCCCAGCTACTCGGGAGGCTGAGGCAGGAGAATTGCTTGAACCCAGGAGGCGGAGGTTGCAGTGAGCCGAGATCACGCCATTGCACTCCAGCCTGGCTAACAAGAGCGAAACTCCGTCTCAAAAAATACATAAATAAATAATAAAAATAATTTTAAAAATGCAGTTTTATTAAGTATAGACCTCATGATGTACATTACATTTCTAGACTTGCATTCTGCATAACTGATTCTTTGTATCCTTTGAGCTGCATCTCCACAGCCCTGCCCCAGATGACCACTCTTTTATTCTCTATTTCCATATATTTGACCATTATTTTTGTTTCATTGTTTGTTTTATAACATACATAGGCGTGAAATCATGCAATATTTTCTTTCTGCATCTCGCCTATTTCCCTTAGCATATGGTCCTCCAGGTCCACTCATGCTGTGACAAATGGAAGAATTGCCTTCTCTTTTAATGCTGAATAATATTCCTGTGTAGATTGATAAATATATAGATAGATACAGATAGATGGATGAGGTACATAGATAGATAGATGAAAGATAGATAGATGGATAGATAGATTAGATACACAGATACACAGGTAGATAGACAGATTAAACAAGCAGTTAGAGAGAGAGATAAATAGGTAGATAGCATACAGATAAATAGGTAGCTAGGAACATAGATTAGATAGGTTGATAGATATGATAAATATTATAGATAGGTAGGTAGGTATATAAGTGTAGATAGATAAGATAGGTATGTAGACAGATAGATGGATAGGGTATATGGATATATATATATATATATATATATATATATATATATATATATATGATAGATAGATATGTAAGTAGATAGGTAGATACCAAATTTTCTTCAAGCATGCATCCATTGATGGACACTTAGGTTGGTTCCCGATCTTGGCTGTTGTGAATAGTGCTGCAATGAACATGGGAATGCAGATATCTTTACAAGATGTTAATTTGATCTCCTTTGGGTGTATACCCAGAATATGGATTCCTGGATCATATGGTAGTTCTAGTTTTAATTTATTTAGCAACTTCCATATTGTTTTCCATAATGGCTGTGGCAATCTACATACTCGCTAACAGTGTGTAAGTGTTCCCTTTTCTCCATATTGTCGTCAACATTTGTTGTCTCTTGTCTTTTTGGTAGTAACAATAGTTTCGCAGAGATGTGTCATTGTGCAATCCAAAACTGCACATAAGGATATTAGAGTCAGCATTTGGGGAGCTGGTACCGTGTCAGGCACAAAGAAAAGCTGCAATGCAAGACTTCCCAAAGAGTTCTCCACACAACCTGCACTCAGAATGTACAGCATTGAACTGGGCAACATAGCGAGACCCTACCTCTACAAAACAATAAAACATATTTATAGCCTGGTGTGATGACACATGCCTGTAGTCCCAGCTACTATGAGTCTGAGGCAGGAGGATTACTTGAGCCCAGGAGGTCAAAGCTGCGGTAAGCTATTATCATGCCACAGCACTCCAACCCGGCGGGCAGAGTGAGACCCTGTCTCAAAACAAAATAAAACGAAACAAAAAGAATGTGCCACATGGAGGAAAAGAATAAAGACCTCATTAAAATATTTGCTGAGAAAATCTTACACATCATACTCAATCCATGAAGAGTTCTTATGTTTACCAGGACAGTTCTGGAAGCTTGAGAGTCAGTAAACATGTCATACCTTGATCTAATGCTTCCCAGACGTTTTTATTTCAAAAATGCTGATCTTTTCCTGGTATATCTAGTAACATCTATGAAGACCTGAAAACGTTTTCAGAGCCATTTATATTACATTTACTAAACTTACAGTTTAAGTCAATTAAGTTCAAATGAGATTAAAACTGGTGAATTTTCTTTCTTCCCAATCCAATTTAAACAACATATGTTTAGAGTCTTTCTCTCAAATACCATTAAACTGTAAATTATTTTACAATTTCTCACGAATGAGTAAGTGAAAATATGAATCCTGGAATTTGTATAATGTGCACATTTGGATGAATACTAATTTTTGAAATGTAGATGAAATATTAACATGAAACAATGAACACCTTTCTATTTAGTATATCTACACTAATTTGTGTACATGTATCCGTGAAAATATATATACATATATAATATAGAAAATAACTATATTAAATACATAAGTTGCACAATGCTCTGTTTAATCTTGTGTTTTTAAAATGAAGGACCCATTGTTTTAAAATATAGTAGGAAAACTGGAAATTCAAAAAGATTTTTTGTTAGGTGCTATTGAATGAATTGTGTTTCCAGAAAAATGCGTATATTGAAGTCCGAACCTCCAGACCTCATAATGTGGCTGTATTTGTAAATAGGGTCTTTAAAAAGATGACTAGGGTAAAACAAGGTCACCAGGGTGGGCCCTGATCCAATAGGACTGGTGTCCTTATAAGAAAAGGAGGTTGGCCGAGTATGGCAGCTCATGCCTGTAATTCCAGCATTTGGGAAGGCTGGGGAGGCTGGATGGCTTGAATCCAGAAGTTGGAAACCAGCCTGGGAAACATGGTGAAACCCCATCTCTACAAAAAAATAGAAAAAAAAAAAATTAGCAGGGCATGGTGATGCACACCTGTAGTCCCAGCTACTTGGGAAGTTGAGGTGGGAGGATCACCTGAGCCCATGAAGCAAAGGTTGCAGTGAGCCATGATCATGCCACTGAACTCCAGCCTGGGAGACACAGTGAGATCCTATATCAAAACAATACTAATAGGGTGGACGTGGGGGCTCACACCTGTAATCCCAACACTTTGGGAGGCTAAGCGGGTAGATCAGCTGAGGTCAAGAGTTTGGGACTAGCCTTGCTTGAAATCCCGTCTCTACTAAAAATACAAAAATTAGCTGGGTGTGGTGGTGGGCACCTGCAGTCCCAGCTACTTTGGAGGGTGAAGCAGGAGAATCATTTGAACTCAGGAGGCGGAGGTTGCAGGAAGCCAAGATCGTGCCATTGTACTCCAGCCTGGGGGAAAGAGTGAGACTTCATCTCAAAAAATACAAAAAAGAAAAAAAAAATTTAGACGATTGTATATTTTTATTTTTTATTAATCATAGGTAGTTAAATCAACATCATGACAGTTGAAAAGACTGAATAATGTTAAATACCTTGATAATATATGTATATAATATTGTATAGAAAAGTATACAAAACATACTTATATATAATTATTAATACTTTGTATTTAATAAAATAATAAATTCTATGAAATAGAAATACCAGATCAATCATGGCTGACAGTTGATGGGTTTGAGATACCAGAATGCCCATTGACATTTTATCAGCCATTTTCTAATTGTGGTTATATAAGTGGAAGATAGCAATACATTACACAAGATCTAGGGGAAGTATTGTATCATTATTGGGTCCCTTAAAAGATGTCTTCACCTTATAATCTAAATAAAAATCTTTAAAGTATGGAAGGAGGGAGCGATGATTGAATTGTCTTACTGTGTTTTTAAAATAAAATATTAATGAAATGTGATGCTCATATGCCTGAGAGAGTAAGCTGCTATTTACTGTTGAAGATAGAAGCCTTGAAATGACTTTTGTGCAATGTAGACATACCAGGAGCCACTCACACTTTAAGCATTGAGCATTTAAGCATCAAAATGTCTGAGTGCAACTGTTTTCTCAACACAGTAATCCAAAAAAAAAAAAAAAAAGCACAAACTCTGACAGCACCTTAAGCATGTTACAGGTAAAAGTTTACAATGGCTACTTGGCATTTCAAGATGATTACAAATTACACAGAACAAGCTAACCACTCACTTTGCATTTCAGCAATCTGTCTTTCAGTATTTACATCATGTCTAAAATAATTTCTCAGAGATGGCTGAGTGCTTCTGCATGTTAGGTCTATATAGGTCACTGGTTCATTTTTGAGTCATTCATACTGGCAAGAAATTGCAACTCCTAGAAGTGTATGTTAGCACAGTATAGAAGCAACATTAATTACTCTTCCTTAAGATCAACAATGTTTAGTTTATTGTCAAGAAAGATAATCAGATTACTGTAACCACTGACAAGCAATTAGTTCCAAACACTAAATTTTTAGCACGTAGAATGAACTTAATCCAGGGAGAGTTCTAGCATTTAATGCAGCACAGTTCTATGACTTCTTTCAGCTCTTCATGTTTATCCAGATTTTCCATACTTGTAAACAGAGCATTTGCATACTGTCCCCAGATCAAACTATGTGTTAGTGAAAATAATTGGCCTGCTCACTATTTTTATATGACTGTTTTAATTATTCATCAAAATGTGAGAATTTAGCCAATTATAGCCAACTGGATGTAATTTTATTATTATTTATGTTGCACATTAAGTAAAAATGAGCAAGCTGTAGTCAAGACTTAGGACACAGAAACAGCAGAAAGAAGGAGATTTTCCCATTTTAATGTAGGAATTTCTCCCAAATTTCAAGCTTTGCAGTTGGTGGATTGCAACAGCAATGGCCTTTCGTCACCTTTTTGTATCTATTAGGTATTCATATTAAACAGAAGTAAAGGGAAATTATCACTCAAGCAGTAGTCTATTCAGTACTTTATGTTATCTTAAGATTTGTGTTGTTTCATCCTAGCTCAGAAAATAAACAAATTGAGGTAGAATAAAGGGAACAAAAATAATGAAGTCAAGAATGAATTTGAGCAGAATGAAATGGGAAGGGGAATAAAAGAAAAATCGTCACTCTTTTCTTTGGGTTTTACAAAGAATGTGAATTTTAAAGCCACATACTAAAATGGCATCTAAAATAGTAAATACCAAATATTTTGTTCTCTTCAACTCACTCCTACTTGTTTCTTTACTCTTCAAAGTTGTCTTTCACTAAAGTCTAGCATACACAGAGGAAAGCTGTTTCCACAGAGGTGCTGGGATTTTAAGGGCAGTAGAAATGTCCCTGATTGAAATTGGCCACAAAGATGTCTGGGATGCCTGAGACATCAGTTATTCTTTGGCTTGAGAACTTGGAAGCTCTCATATAGATGGGAATGTATTTAATGAAAAGGAAAAATATGCAAGAAACAAAAGATCTGGGTAGGTGATCACTCAACTTTATGTTTCTGGACATCTATTATTTCTATTTTTTGCAGAGGGAACAAACAAAGGAGAGAGAGAGAGAGAGAGAGGGAGAGGTCATCTGTGGATTGTAACTTGACTAGTGCCTATGAGTTCCCACTTGCCTATCATGTGATAAGGGATAGATAGATAGATAGATAGATAGATAGATAGATAGATAGACAAATGATAGCTAAATAGATAGATGATAGGTAGATGATAGATAGATGAATAGATACATAGATAGACAGTTGTTAGACAATAAAGATAGATAATAGCTAGATAAACTGATGATAGAAGATAGATGATAGACTGATGATAGGTAAATGATAGACAAATAGATAATAGATACAGATGAATAGATGATAGATGATTAATAGATGATACATGAATAGTGGATAGATAGATGACAGGTGGAGGGATAGATAGATATTTGATAAATGATAGATCAATAGATAGATAATAGATGAATAGATGGCAGATAGATACATAGATAGATGGATAGATGATAGATAATAGATGGATAGGTAGATGACAGATGGATAGATAAATGGATAGATAGATAAATCAGTGATAAACACATAGGGCTCAGTGAAGTGGCTCACACCTGTAATCCCAGTACTTTGAGAGGCTGAGACAGGTGGATCACCTGAGGTCAGGAGTTTGAGGCCAGCCTGGCCAACATGGTGAAACCCTGTCTCTACTAAAAATGCAAAAATTAGTGGGCTATGGTGGCAAAGGCGTGTAATCCCAGCCACTTGGGAGGCTGAGGCACAAGAATTACTTGAACCCAGGAAGTAGAGGTTGCAATGAGCCAAGATTGTCCCACTGCACTTTCATCTGGATGATGGAATGAGACTCTGTCTCAAAAATAATCAAAAACAGATAAACAGATAGATAGATGAGATAGATACAGATAGATAAATATAGATAAATGTAGAGATACAGTTGCAGATATAGATAAAAATAGTTACAAATACAGGTGTGTGTGTGTGTGTGTGTGTGTGTGTGTGTCTTAGACTGGTTCCATTCATCTCTTTACACCCTGAATGATTGATACAATAATATTTATCTATATTTACTTGTCTAAATCTATACATAGAATATATATAATATTCACAGATATATTGGTTAAATATGTACAGATAAATATATATAATAACCAATTCTGTGCAGTAATGAAATCGGTTTAATAATCAAATGTATCCATTCTGTAAATAAGCATTTTCTAACCTAAAAATCTCATGAATGTTTTATTACCCAAAACTCTCCCCATTTATTTATTCAAACACTCCGTCATCAAAAATTAATGCATGCCTAGTGTATACGACACCATCAGAGATATAATTATAGTTATAATAAGGAAAACATAAACAATGTGATCCAAAATCATATTTATTCATGAAGAGGATCATGATCAGACAATTAAGAAATTAGCTGTAAGAACTTTGGAAAGGCACATTTAAGGAAGCCTACCAGTTAAATAAATTGATTGCAACTGAGATCATTGAAAAACCTGAGCCTTATACCGGACAATCAAAATATAAACATTTCGGGAGAAAAAGCGTAAAGGATATTCAAAGAGTAATACTCTTTATTACCATTTGATCATTAAACATCAGGCATCACTATATAATTTTAATACATAGATCACTCATAAAAATACACTTCAGGATTCCCTATTTGCAGATGATGTTATAAAGGTGTCGTAGCTGGAGGTTCATGTGATGAACATGATTCATTTCCTAAGCTCCTCCCTTCCATTCATCCAATAAATATTTATGGTTGCTTACTGTGCATGTTACTGTAATTTCCTGCTCCAAGACTGACCATCTGAGCATAGCCCAAAATGGTAGAGATTAGGGTGTGGAGACTGTACAGGTAGGTAGATTTGGGACAAAACACAGAGCTGCCCAGGTTTACTGCCTGCATGGATTGACAACCATTGATTCTCCAAGTCCTGCCAAGCTGCCTGGACTTCATTCTTTATGTAAAGTGGAACAATTGATAGTTCCTTGTTAAGTGACCCTATTCTAAGGTTTTTGAATAATGAAGAGGATCCTTATTCAATGGATCATTCTGAATAAACAACTACACTGTTTCTCTTGTGAATTGTTTTCTGGGAAGTAGCAAATATCAAGTCTGATTTGAGAAGAACTGGAATATCTACTATAATAACAGGCATGGGCAGAATACAAAAATTAATTATACAAGGATTCAACCTTAGAAATGACAGCAGGCTGAGTTGGATTTAATGGGGAATTCTACAAACCCATCCAGAAAGAGATCATTGTCATGTTATGTAAAATAAATGTATAAGGACAGAGAGACATGTGCAATGCTTCAATTAGTGCAATGAAACCAGTATAAGCTGAAAAAGGACAGACAATGACAACACTGTTTAGCAAAGAATGAGAGTAGAACACTGAGTTAGCACACAGACAGATCTCTTAATATTTTATTTCTTCTAAGACAAAGAAAAACAAGATGGTACTGAGCATGAGAAATGAAACTGCAGAAGTTTCTTTGTTCTCATATTGAAGTCAAGAGAGTGTGATTATGTGTTCATGAGAAAAGTACAGAGAGAAAGACTCATGGTGAAAGAAGAACATGAAAGAAACCCATAACCAGGTAGAGATGCAAGTGTTTAATAAAAGTAGGCACATTTGATCTATTAAAATTTGAGTCAAAGTCAAAATATAGATAATTCTTTCAGGTTGATTGAGTAGAGATCAATTCCTTGTCTGATGGGTTTTATGTTCTCAGAGAAATATAAGACAATGTCTTCAGGGAGAGGGCTTGAACGTCCTCCAGTAAAAATATTTAAAGTGGAGATAAAGACATTTGAAATACTCGTCTCCGAAGGACAGTGTTACCCTAAGAAGATGAAAGGTTAAAGAAAATGTGGTATATACAAAAGAACTAAAACTAGAAACCACATGATTATCTCAATAATCTCAGAAAAGGGTTTCAATAAAATCCATCATCCCTTCAGGTAAAAAGCCTTCAACATACTGGGCATCAAAGGTACATACCTCAAAATAATAAGAGCCATCTATGACAAGTCCATAGCCAACATCATACTAAATGGGCAAAAGCTGAAAACATTCCCTTTGAAAACCACAAGAAGATAAAGATGTCCTCTCACACTACTCTTATTCAACATAGTACTGGAAGTCCTGGCCAGAACAATCAGGCAAGAGAAAGAAATAAAAGTCATCTGAATAGGACGAGACTAAGGCAAACGATCTCTATTTGCAGGTGATATGATTCTGTACCTAGAAACCGTCATAGATTCTGCCCAAAGGCTCCTAGACCTGAAAAACAACTTTATCAAAGTTTCAGGATACAAAATTAGTGACAAACATAAATAGCATTCCTAAACATGAACAATATCCAAGCTGACAGTCAAATCAAAAACAGAATGCCATTCACAATAGCCACAGAAAGAATAAAATAGCTAGGAATACAGCTTAGGCAGGTGAAAACTCTCTACAATGAGAATTACTAAACTCCACTCAAAGAAATCGGAGATTATGCAAACAAACAGACAAAACATTCCATGCTTACGGATTGGAAGAATCAATATTGCCAAAATGGCCACACTCCCCAAAGTAATTTACAGATTCAATGCTATTCCTATCAAACTATCAATAACATTCATCACAGAACTAAAAGTAACTATTTTAACATTTGTATAGAACCTAAATACAGACAGAATAGCCAAAGCAATTCTAAGTAAAAAGAACAAAGCTGGAGGCATCACATTACCTGACTTCAAACTAAACTATACAGCTATAGCAATTAAGACAGAATGCTACTAGTACAAAACAGACACATAGCCCAATGGAGCAGGTTAGAGAACCCAGAAATAAAGCCACACACCCAATAATAAGCAATGGGGAAAAGGCTTCCTATTCAATAAGTGGTGTTGGGATAACTGACTAGCCATATGCAGAAGGTTGAAATTGGACCCCTCTCACCATATACAAAAATCAACTCAAGATGAGTTACAGACTGAAATTTAAAACCAAAAACTTTAAAGACTCTAAAAGAAAACCTAGGAAACACCGTTCTGGACTTTAGCCCTAGCAAAGAATTCATGATGAAGACATGGCTGGGGAGGCCTCACAATCATGGCACAAGGTGAAGAAGGAGCAAAAGCATGTCTTACATGGCAGCAGGCAAGAGAGCGTCTGTGCAGGGGAATTGCCCTTTATAAAACCATCAGATCTCATGAGACTTATTCACTATCATGAGAACAGGATGGAAAAGATGTGTCCCCGTGATGCAATTACCTCCCACCAGGTCCTTCCCATGGCATATGCGAATTGTAGGAGCTACAGTTCAAGTTAAGATTTGGGTGGGGACACAGGAAAACCATATTACCTACTATGTATCCACCAAAATAAAGAATAAAAATAAGTAAATTTGAGCTTCTCAGGAAAAAAAAAGTAAATTAACTTGCTTTTATAACTCCTGTAGCATGAATCACAGTCACATTTAGGATCCTATATTGACTCTAAAATATGGACACAGTACCACAAATTTTCCCTTTCCCAAACCCTCAGGAATTCATCCACAACTAATTTGTCATCACAGTTTTGTAGAAAATGGAAAAATGAAACCAGTTCTCAAATAAATATTTTTAAACAAAATATAAACTTTCTAAAAAAAACTGTAAATTATAAAAGAATGTCTAGTCTCTGAGCCTGTGTATTAAATGAATCAACATATGTTCCTTGCTCAGCCCCAAGGACAATAGCAAGCTCTATTGGGTTTGCATTTCAAGATAAGCTGATGTGTAATTTAGAAAACCATCAGACCAACTCCTTTTACTGTAATTTATTTTGAATTAGAGAAGCATGCACATTGTTAAACTTAGCTAATTTCCATGCAGATCATATATGTACATATGCAGAAGGAATATCATTTGTTTTCCACTTCAAATTCTTTTAATTTATAGCAGCATACTTCTTTAAGTTACATTTTTTTTTTTCCTGGAAGCTGAGAATGATTAAGTTGTTGTTTTGTTTGCTAGAATGAACATTTGGATGGTATCCTAAAATCATTAGTACTTGCATTAGAATCCTAATAAGATATGAAGAAACATACACATAGACACACACACACAGACAGAGAGAATCTAACAAGGAAAATGTTCTAGAAAAAAAAAAATTATTATTTATCTGATTAGATTTAATATGCCCACTTGAAAATGTGAAAGATCTTTTTTCTATTTTTAAAAATTTATTTTGCTGCAGAAAACATAGACTTTTGTATTTTCATGTCTAAAAAGAATCTTGGTTGGTTCAAAAGGGCATATAATCCAAAACAATTCTACTGAATTCAGAGAGAAAACTAGACTTGTAAAAATATAATCTCCAACCTTGTGAATTCAGCACATTGAAAATACCATTCTACTAGCTTCAGACACCCCATTTTGATTCTTGGAAGAAAGCTGTTTAATAAATTGCCACTTATTTTAATGAAAAATATTGAAAAACCTTTTACAGTTTTATTATTTTTACTTTTTTAAAAAACTTTCTGTGTTCGAACTTTGACTTAGACTTGATTCTAAGTTTCATTTGGATACTAATGTTTTAAAAGTTCATCATTTTCCTTAAAGTTCAAGTTGTTTTTAGGAAAAAGTTTTGTTCAAATAATGTATGGTACCATGTTATCAAAAGCAAAGTCTTACTGCACTGGGATTTCCTTCTGTGCATTGAATAAGAGAAATTATTCTTTTCTGCATACAGCTAAAACTAATTCTCAAATATGGGTTAGCTTTAAAATTGTATATTCCATTAACCACTTGATGTATTAAAATAGTTTGTTAATAACAGCATCTTAACAAAAGGGATAGGATGTATCCTGTAGCTCTTTAAATATATGAAGCAATATAAGCTGATTGCTTCCTTTGGGAAGCTTAAAATGAACTCTTATTAAATGTGACTCTCAGAGTTTGACATTTCATTTCAGTGAATAGTCATCAATCTGTGTCATGAATGAATGTTACATTTAGAGAAGAAAAGTTTTAAGAAAAAAAGAAATCTTTTTTCCTGTTCCACATTTTAAAATATTTCACTATGTCAAAATGAAAGAGAAATATACATCTTATTTGTGTTTAACCAAAAAAAAAAAAGAGAGAAAAAAAAGGACTAATCTAAATTACCATGGGACAAAGGTTTTTTTTTAAAATTTTTTGAAATTACTAAGTAATGAAAGAATATATTGAGAAGAAAAACTATCTGAGAGTAAAAAATATACCTATAATATTTCATTGTATATTTAATATATACACTGTATATTTTATAAGGATACTTGAGATATGCACATATATGACTATGTATCATCATATATATGACTATATATCATCATATATATGAAATGTATTTTGCCTAGTCTTGTTTTACCATTCTTCTTATTAAAAAGTGACATTGGCTGGGCATGGTGGCTCATTCCTGTAATCCCAGCCCTTTGGGAGACCCAGGCAGGTGGATCACCTGAGATCAGGAGTTCAAGACCAGCCTGGCCAACATGATGAAACTCTGTCTCTACTAAAAGTACAAAAATTAACCAAGCGTGGTGGCAGGCACCTATAATCCCAGCTACTCAGAAAGCTGAGGCAGAAGAATCTCTTGAACCTGGGAGGTGGAGGTTGCGTTCAGACGAGATGGTACCACTGCACTCCAGCCATTGCAACAAAGTAAGACTCTGTCTCAAAAAAAAAAAAATGATATTGATAACTATTACTACTATCAATAGTAATGAAGTTGTAGTTCAAAGAGCTTGGTGACTTCTCAGGAGAGGAGTCACCCTGTTTGATAAGCAACTGCTTTCTTCTATTATGACTTCCATTAAGGCAATAATAATCTCTTTGTGTCTGCATCCTTTGCCCAGAAGAATCATCTCATAGCTCCTGCTTGGTCAGCTCCTCCATTTCCTGTACATATGGCCCAATTTCTCCTCATATTTACATTGCAACTCTCTCCCCTTACCCAGGACTCTTCCATGACTTGTTCTTCCTCCCCTTTTTCTTAGTGTGTGCCCTTTTTAAATATACTGTCTATTCACTTCTTAGAATAATTGCTATTTTTTCTCCAGACGGAGTGTCTCTCTGTCATCCAGTCTGGAGTGCAGTGGTGCAATCTCAGCTCACTCCAACCTCTGCTGCCTGGGCTCAAGCAATTCTCCTGCCTCAGCCTCCCAAGTAGCTGGCATTACAGGTTTGCACCACCACACCCAGCTAATTTTTGTATTTTTAGTAAAGACAGGGTTTCACCATGTTAGCCAGTCTAGTCTTGAACTCCTTACCTCAGCCTCCCAGAAGTGCTCGGATTGCAGGTGTAAGCCACCGTGCCCAGCCTGGATACATAACATCTTTTGATTAGCCTATGAAACTTGACCTAGTTTTCTTTTTGTCCCATTCTCTAAGCAAAGTAATTCTTTCCCCAATCCTGACCGTTTCTGAATATGTTATCTTTTTTTTTAAGCACTCAGCTACATGGGAGCTAAGGGCAGATGTCCTTGCTTAATTTCATTGGCATTCTTGAGTGTCAATTCTAAAAACATTTGAAGAGAGCCATCATCAGAGGTAGAAGGAAAAGCAAACGTTGAACAAATGTCTGATCTGTTAGATCTGACGATTTCCACTTTGTATCATTTCTATAAGTATCAACACACTGAAAGTTGTCGTGCCCAACCTTCTCCGGTTAAAACTTGTGTACTTGTTCCGCTGAAGTCCCAGCGGCAGAGAGGAGCATGTGTCACATGCATGCCAAGAAACCCATACAACCATCCCCTGGTTGTATTTCCAAAGCAGCTCGACATGCCTCTGTAGAAGGCCACAATTTCTTATTTGACAAGATCACATAAACTCCCAGTTCAACTGCAGGAGTGACTTTGTTTCCCATAGAACAGCTGAGGTTTGGCAGTAGTGCTACATCCGAATCTTCTCTCAGCACTTGAAGCCAGCTCTCTCTAACCCTGCAGTCATTGGCATCTGCAATACATCAACTCACTTTCTATGACTGGCCAACTCCGGTGTGAGTTAGCACAATAATTCACCGTTGATGAAAAATTTTCAATGTTGAAGTTATGGTGAGGAAAGTCCTGAGAGAACAAATCTCCCTAAACTAGGCATGTTGATATGTCTCTCTAAAATACATTCTCCTCTCAAAAAAATAAAAGTCCACTACCTATGTTCTCATTTACCTCCTTTTTGAACAGTACTACTCAGTATATCCTCACTTCAAACTATTAAAAATTGGTATTTATCAGCTACTCGGGAGGCTGAGGCAGGAGAAATGCCTGAACCCAGGAGGTGGAGGTTGCGGTGAGCCGAGATCACACCATTGCACTCCAGCCTGGGTCACAAGAGCGAAACTCCGTCTCAAAAAAAAAAAAAAAAAAGTTATTTATATAGATCTCCTCATGTTATCCCCTAAGTTCTTCCTACTTTAGGGCATCCTGTGTGCTTGTAACTCAGTATATACAAAACATCCAAGACATTTGTGCTATAATTTTGGTAGACTTCCTTCTAGTTCACTCAGAAAATATTTTCTTATATTACGCCACTAAAATATTTTGCAACAAAAATGGATGTGGGAGTCATTGAACAAGTCTTAAATAAATCATCTAAAGAGAGTGAATGTATTTAAATATATGTTGATAATAAGCAAGTAAGAGGATTTCATGGCTTCTGTACTTCTGATTCACATAATGCTTTATACAGACATAGTAGCTGCTTTCTGCCTTTTTCTGCCATTTCTTATTCACTTTCTTGGCTTATGAAGTCATTGATCTTTGCCTGTTATGATGAATCACTCTTACGCTATGAAATAGCTGGATCATTTGTGATTTGGGCATAACTAAGAATCTGCATGCATGCATTGCAGGGGGTGAAGATTTTTTCCTTTCTGTTTCATTTTTCAGGAATGAACTTGTAAGGAGCTTTAGAGAAGAGTTTTGAGGTTGTTTCTCACTAATCGTGTTCAGAGGATGGCTATATTTGTGACTCAGGGGAATGCTACCAAAAACCAGTAGTGGAAGAGTCTCTTAAAAGCAGATTAATTTGGGCCGGGTGTGGTGGCTCACACCTGTAATAAAGCACTTTGGAGGCCAAGGCAGGCAGATCACCTGAGGTCGGGAGTTCAAGACCAGCCTGACCAAAGTGGTGAAATCCCATCTTGAAAAAGAAAAAAAAATCAGATTAATTTGACAACCTCTCTCTGTGGTCATCATCATTCTCTTTAAACAGTTACCTCATACTTGCCCAAAGGGCTTAGGAAAAATAAGGCCATGGTTTCAGAATTGTGGGTTATACTCATGGTAAATAATATAGAATTTCTCTTGTTAGAACTAACAACTTTCTCTGCTGTATCTGCAATGGTGACCCATTGTGAGCCCCTAATTTAGGAGCAGACTGTACTAATTCATTTTCATGCTGCTGATAAAGACATACCTGAGACTGAATAAAGAAAAAGAGGTTTAATGGACTCACAGTCCCATGTGGCTGGGGAGGCCTCATAATCATGACAGAAAGCAAAAGGCACATTTTTTTTTTTTTTTTTTTTTGGAGGTAAAGTTTCTCTCTGTCCCCTAGGCTGGAGTGCAGTGGCATGATTTCAGCTAACTGCAACCTCTGCCTCCCAAGTTCAAGTAATTCTTCTGCCTCAGTCTCCCGATCAGCTGCAATTACAGGCACCTGCAATCATGCCCAGCTAATACTGTATTTTAGTAGAGATGGGGTTTTGCCATGTTGTCCAAGCTGGTCTCAAACTCCTGACCTCAGATTTTCCTCCTGCTTTGGCCTCCCAAAGTGCTGAGATTGCAGGCATGAGCCACCATGCCTGGCCAAAAGACATATCTTACAAGGCAGCAGACAAGAAAGAATGAGAGCCAAGCAAAACAGGAAACCTCATATAAAACCATCAGATCTCATGAGACTTATTCACTACCAGGAGAACAGTATGGGGGAAACTGCCCTCATGATTCAATTACCTCCCACCAGGTTCCTCCCACAACGTGTGGGAATTATGGGAGCTACAATTCAAGATGAGATTTGGGTGGGTCCACAGTCAATCATATCATAGACACAGGGGGATCAGGTGTCCACCTCATGGAAAGTATAGTTTATAAGATCCATTCTGTCAGAGATGAAATGAGCATTTTTCCATCTCTGCAACAGGAATTTATTAAAAACTTCTATTTGCCTCTCTCTGCTATCATTCCTGTGATTGCAGTTTCATCTGTGCATATTCTCCATTCTATTGTCCAATACAATCTTTTTTCTGATGAAGAAAAATATGTTATGGTGAAATAAGATAGCATCTTGATGCCTGAAATTTACAGATTTTACCATCACTCTATCATCCCAAAGAAGCTGGGCTTATGGAATGCCAAAAGAGTCCTCTGTGGATTCCAAGGTAAAGCCATCAGGGGAGAAAGTATCTTTCAGATCTGCGCTGATTTTCCACAGAATGCTACATAGGATCCAGATGCTGTTCTTCTCACATGATCCTCACGGGTTTGTTAATCAAACATGAGCAAGTGGAGGTCATGTCTACTACTAGATGACCCACTTGCAGGTTTTTGCCTCATCATCCTGTGTTTCTAAGTTCTGCATTGTTAGAAATATCGTTATCCAAACTAGCAATGCTTCACTGTGAGATCCTACAGAGATCCAAGGATCTACAAAGAAATATTGCTGTTTTGTCATCCCCCGCAGATCATCAGAAAAACAATTATAACAAATTAAAGTCCAGTGAAATAACAACAGAACTGAACATATATGCTTATGAAAATATAAACACATAAATGGCCGCTGCATCATTATTCACATCAGCCAAAAACTAGAAAAAACTCAAATGCCCATCAACAAGGCAGCATGAATAAATGTTTAATAAATGCATGAAATTGAATACAAACAGTGAGAATAAATGAATATTGGAATGAAGGGATTCAGATGACTCACAATGATGTGGACAAATGTCAAAAACATGCTGAATGAAATTAGCCAGACATAAAAGACACCTTCTACAGGGTTCTATTTACATAATGTTCAAAACAGACAAAACACATTTATGATGGTAGGTATCAGAAGCATGGTTACTATGGGGAAGTTACTGGAAGAGGACGGAAGAAGGTTTCTCAGGTGGTGGTAGTGTTCTATTTCTTGATTTGTCATGATTTTGTTTGATAGGAAAATCTGTTTTTTCAAAGGAAAAGTTTGGGCACTTTTCCTTTGTGAAAAATTTATTGCATGGTACACTTAGAATTTGTGCACAGTTTCCTGTAATTATGCTATACTTTAAAAGTACTTAAAAATTAAGTATGAAAAAGAAATCTATGAAGTGTAGCAACTTAAGACTCTCAACTAGCTTACTTTGAGTGACTACATCTATTACTTCTTAGACTGCTTATAAAGACATGCCAGAGACTGGGTAATTTATAAAGAAAGATGTTTACTAGACTTTCAGTTCCACATGGCTGAGGAGACCTTACTATCACAGTGGAAGGTGAATGAGGAACAAAGGCACATCTCACATGGCAGTGGGCAAGAGGGCATATGCAGGGGAACTCCCATTTATAAAATCATCAGATCTTGCATGACTTATTCACTACTGCGAGAACAGTATGGGGGAAACCGCTCCTGTGATTCAATTATCTCCATCTGGCCCCACCATTAACTCATGAAGATTATTACAATTCAAGGTGAGATTTGCGTAGGAACACAGCCAAACCATATCCCCGCAACAAATTCGTGATTTTTGCATGGGATTGAACATGTTCTCTAAGACAACCAGACTGTATTCCCATTATAATTGCATAGACTTATTAGACACCATCAGTAATTTCGCAAGGAGTGGAATGAGACTCCTATCATGGTGGGCTTGGTGGACGTGCCATTCTCATTTTCTAAGACTTTGGAAGCTTGGTTCCATTCTAGAGTTTGTATCTGGGACTAAAAGTGCGGTTCAATCCTCACGTCCATGAAACTCAGTAAAAGCCTTGGCCCTTGGTGCAATAGTCTGCACCTAATTTTCTCCCTGCCTCTTCCAGGGAGCCCCTAAACTCAAGTTTCTGTCTTTCTGTGATGCACTTCTAATTTTTGTTACCACAAAGAACCAGCTTGGATTATCTCTGCCTCCTTCTAGACAAAATCTAGCTATATTGGGGCTTCATCCGCACCAATATGGTTGCATTATAGTTTACCCTTTGGTAACTCAGGAGTTAGGAGGGCCAACAGACAAAAATTTGTAGCTAACTTTTGGTTTATTTTTAAATTTTAGATTCAGAGAGTACATATGCTGATTGGCTACATGAATATATTGTGCATTTTGTGATTTGGACGTCTATTGAATCTGCCACCCAAAGAGTGAATGTAGTACCCGATGGATAGTTTTTCAACCCTTACCCCCCTACCTCACTCTCCATTTTGGAATCTTCAGGGGCTATTGTTGTCATCGTTATGTCCATATGTACCCATTTTTTTAGCTTCCATTTGTAAGTGAGAATGTGCCGTTATTTGATTTTGAATATTTTCTATGTTATATACATCATACACTGTATTCTTACAAAAAACTAGAGAAAAGAAAATGTTACTAAGAAAATCATAAAGAAGAGAAAATATACTTATTATTTATTAGGTGGAAGTGGATCACCATAAAGGTTTTCATCTTCCTCATCTTCACATTGAGTAGGCTTGGTAGGATAAGGAAGAGGAGTTGGTCTTGCTGTCTCAGCTGTGGCAGAGGAGGGTAAAAAGCCATGTTTTAAGTGGACCCACACAATTCAGACTTGTGTTGTCCAAGGGTCAACTGCACTGTGGCTCTTCTGATCACAGGAAATTATTGCCTTGTTTTGTTAGTGTCTCCATAATGTCTTTGGGTCTCCACTTTTATTATATTATTTCTTTAAGCAGGAAAAGAACATTCCAGAGTGAATCACTGCATCCTCTTGATGGAGTTTTACTCCTAAGTCTTGTTTGAGGTTTTGTGCAAGCACTTTTGATTCATATGGACCTCATGCTGTGTTCTTTAAGAGTATACCTAGGTGTTTTATAAATGCCGCCATGCCGCATGGGCACAGTGTTTGATTTACTTCTTCCTTATGGAAAGTGACAGTGTTATGTTAAATCATTGCCAAGTGGAAACTTAGGGTTTAGGCAGTCATATCAGTTATTTTTTTATGTAAAAAGGAACATCAACCCAGCCTATCACAGATGGAAAAAGAAAGGAAAAATAAGAGAAAAATATTTCTTACAGATGTATTCAGAATATCACATAATATCCTCCTTTCCCCCATTTAAATAATTTAAAGTGTTTATATTATTTTTAAAGAAAAAAATAGCTTGTTCTTTATTCAGACAATTACGATATTTAAGATTTACTGTTTGGTAAATTAGCTAATTTGCTATAAACTGATTGATCTACTCGAACTCATTTTCATAAAGGCATCGCTGTTGTGACTACTTTGTTTCTAACAGAAAGTTTTGGTTAAGGTGACCACAATATCAAATGTCTTACTAATTTAGTACCAGCATGTCATGGGTTTGTGACTTCAAACAAACATCACTAAGCTCCATGAGAGACAGAAAAGAAAAATCCTGCACAAGTAATTAAAATGCTCTACCACACCTTGTATAAAGTATTCAGCTGATCCCAATGTCATGGATTGTTTTCAATCACAAATATATTAGAGTAATAGAGGTGTGCCAAACCAGTTAAACAGCCAGTATCCTATTATGAAGGAAGCACTTTCCTTACTGTCTTAGAAAAAGAAAAAGTAAACGTAAGGGATAAAAAAAAACACATTAGCTTCTGTAAAATGAATATACTGGATGACCTGCAATTCATTGCTTAAATTTTGAAATCTGGTAGCTTGAGAAGACAATGTAGCAGATAAAAGGGGATGATAAATATAAGCGTTTGCATAATGAAAATGTTTATTTCTTATTTAAAAGAGTATAATGTGTTCCCATGGACACACTCATGTTTTCATTCAACTGCACTAGGGAGGCAAATTTTATTTGCATCATTTTAATGTTTACTAGTTTTTCTTTTTATTTTTTCCTGAATGCCTTCTAATTCACTGAAGTGTTGCCAGAATTTAAAACTTTTTGATTTCCAAATTATCTTAATTGATAACCTAATGAAATTTTACCTACAATTTTGACATCCCGGAACATGGCAATAAGAGCTCAGCATGATAAAGCAATGTGAATTTCAGTGACAAAATTGAAACCTTTTCAGTCTAAATGCAAACATGTTTTTTGGAAAAAAATGCTGAAATAGCTTATCTAAAGATAAATTGAACTGAAGCTGATTTAGTGGCATTCAGATGATCAAGTTTAGCAATACTTTAAATTACTACTATTCTCAGTTTGTTATTTATCCCTCATTCTATTCAGATACTTTTATTTATTTCAGTCTTATAAATATTTATTTCAAGCAAATCAGTAAGGTCCCAGGAACCTGAAGTATTATCTATTGTGGATTTACATGACAGCAAATGTCCACCCCACCCGGTGACTGAGGCACTCTCTCCCTGTCTGTCTGCCTTTCTCGGTCTGTGCGTGTATCCCTCTCCCCATGTTGTTATGAACCCTGAAAATCGGAGACAAGACTCAGTTAATTTAGCAAGTTTATTTTGCCAAGGTTGAGGACTCATGCTCACGATACAGCCTCAGGGGGTCCTGATGACATGTGCCCAAGGTGGTCAGAGCACAGTTTGGTTTTATACATTTTAGAGACATGAGACATCAATCAACATATGTAAGATGAACATTAGCTCGCTCTGGGAAGGCGGGCTAACTCGGAGCAAAGGTGGGACAACTTGAAGTGAAAGGGGACTTCCAGGTCACAGGTAGATAAGAGACAAATATTTGCATTTTTGTGTGTGTGTTTCTGATTAGCCTCTCCAAAGGAGGCAATCAAACATGCATTTATCTCAGTGAGCAGAGGGGTGACTTTGAATAGAATAGGAGGCAGGTTTGCCCTAAGCAGTTCCCAGCTTGACTTTTACCTTTAGCTTACTGATTTTGGGGCCCCAGGATATTTTCCTTTCACATTTCTTTCATTTTTTTGTCTATCACTTACCTTCAAAAGAATCCTGACTAATCCTGATGCCGCCATGCAGGAAGACATTGTTATCAAGTTGCTGGGAATAATCAAGGGAACATTTAAACACTTGATGAGAGACAGTACTGAACCACACAGTGTACAGAAAATGATGCGGTTATCTCTCCCTGCAAAGAAGTTGTCCTTCATCTGAAGATAGACCTAACATGTAAATACATCTCATACAGTGTGAGAAAATGGTCCTAATATTAAGAAAAACATGTTTTATTAGCAAGGAGGTAGAATGTATCCTCTCTGTTTCAAGAAGTAATAATCACATTTCTCTATTTCCATGCCAACACTGAGAAATTATTTAGCCTAATACAGTTTTCTCAATATTATTTCTTTGGTAATATTATGTTTTTAAGAAAACAGGTTAACTTTTAAAATTTATTTTAAAGGTAAATATTACAGAAAAATACTACAGTTTCATTATATAAATAAAATTTTAAAAAATCAACATTTTCGGCTGGGCGCGTTGGCTCACGCCTATAATCCCAGCACTTTGGGAGGCCGAGGCAGGTGGATCATGAGGTCAAGAGATCGAGACCATCCTGGTCAACAAGGTGAAACCCCGTCTCTACTAAAAATACAAAAATTAACTGGGCGTGGTGGTGCGCACTTGTAATCCCAGCTACTCTGGAGGCTGAGGCAGGAGAATTGCTTGAACCCAGGAGGCGGAGGTTGCGGTGAGCCGAGATTGAGCCATTGCACTCCAGTCTGGGTAACAACAGCAAAACTCCGTCTCAAAAAAATAAAAATAAAATAAAATAAAAATCAACATTTTCACAAAACAGTTACTTTTCTAAAATTAACCTATTGGACCACTTGCAAGTCATGGCTTAAATTTTGTAATTTGGTAGCAAGAAAATAATACACCACATATATATAATATTCTATGTAGAATATATAAGAATGATATAGTTTGTGTGACCAAAAGATTTTTAAGACAATATCAACAGCTAATGTTTATTCAAACATGGAATAATCATTCACATTGCTATACATGTATACGAAAACCTATAAGAAGTTACTTTTCTATTATCTTGGCAACTGGTACTATTTAAGTTAGGTGCCAACCGCTCCTTGTATACTCCTAATGAACAAACACAAAGCAAAATTCATCTGAGCTGAGAGTCTGATCTCTCTCTTTCTATAAAGAATATTATGTATAACATAATAAATACATATTATGTACATATAATAAATGTGTATATAATTACATTTATGATTTCATAATGTGCTCATGTGTGTATATTCTGCATTTTATAATTTAGGAACATTTATTTTCTTTCAAGTGATCAATGTGAACTACAAGAAATATGAGATGGGAGGTTCCACCAAAACTAAGAATAAAATAAAATTTCTTCAGGAATTTAACTTTTTGCATTGTACAGTGAATATGTTCTCTTTGACTCACAGTACACACATGCTGTCAGTTCTCCATATGCAAGCCTGGAGCCTGAAAGTCTGAAGTCCTGCTGCTTCTGGCTGATGTCTCCCACGCCCCGCCTGCGTTTACCATTGTCCCTGATGGCCCAGTGGAGCTTCCCTGGACAAGCGCCTCACCCCATCCTGCCATCTTAACTGTTCTTATGATAATGTGAATACCTCTCACCCATCCTGCCATCTCAACTGCTCTTCTGCCTCAACCCCACCCTCCATTGTAACTGAATTTGTCATCATGTACACTCCTTGCCCCTAACCCCCACCGCTGTAACTGATCTACTTTGCAACACCCAACACCCCCATTCCACAAAAAATTACCCCAACCTGTAAAGCCAATTCCCACTGCTGTAACTGATCTACTCTGCAACACCCAACACCCCCATTCCACAAAAAATTACCCCAACCTGTAAAGCCAATTCCCACCTTACCCGCTTCGCCTGTCCTTTCTCGGATTCACCCCACTTGCACCCAAGCAAGAAATAAAACGGCCTGGTTGCCCACACAAAGCCTGTTTGGAAGATCTCTTTATTAAATGCGCTTAATATTTGGTAGTATTGGACATGAATAACACGGGCAATTTTACTTAAATAGTACCAATTGCTGAGATAATGTGACATGGTAAAAGCCCCATAAATTGCATACCTCAACTATACCTCCACTTTCTGTTGAAACTGCTCTCTATAACCCAAATGCCAATAAGTAATTAAGGACTGTAATTTCCACCCTACCCAGACAATGTGTAAACAAATGCTAATCTTGACTTTTGTGAACCACTTAAGTAACAATCAGAATGTGAAAAGTCCCCTGGCCTTCGGACTGTCTGGAGCCCCTCACCCTCATGCCCGCCCAGGAGGTGATTTACAGGATCCACTAGCCCTCAGAACGTCTAAAGCCCCTCACCCCCACCCCTGCCCTTCAACCTCACTCCCGAGGTGGTTTTACGTGCATAAAAAAGGTCTTGACACCCTCCTTTCGGGGCCATGGGTTGGAGAGACGCAAGTCCTCCGTGGCCTCCGGCAATATAGACCCTGCAATTTGGCATACTTTTGTCTTGGTGTTGACTTTCTATGCTTGGGCCAGTACAACAATAATAGAACAATAACTCCTTGTAGGTTTTTGTGTAGGTGTACAGCACTGTCAATGATTATTGCCTGTTTGAAGAAACATTAGCTATTGATACTGTCTTAAAAATCTTTTGTTCATGTAAACTGTATCTTTCTTTTCTTATCCATTTCAGAATTTGGAGTAGCTTCATACCATCTCGGAATCCAATAAGCTTGTGTAGCACTAATTACCTGAGAATATATTATCACAGCATTTACCTTCACACCTTTGATATTGCTAGTAACACCTTTGTAAAAAAGAGTTTACAGAAATCAGTACAGTCCTTTTCTCTGATCTTAGTTTTTCTTTAAATGATTACTAAAATAAAATAATATGGATTTATTTTGTATAAGAAAGGATTTTTAAAATAAAAAGTGTCTCATTGTGGCAGAAAATATTTCTGCACATCTATTTTTCTCCTTTTGGAAAAGATCATGATGAATGTCTGGTTAGTGTCTGTACATGTTAAAGAGGCAAAATGATGATGCTTTGAAACATGCATTGTTTCATAGCCTTTACTCCTTTAAACAAGGTTAACTAGCACTGGTGAGGATGCTGCCAGTTCCAATGGTCTAAACCTGACCAAGAGCCCTTGAGCTTTTCTTAGGGTGCCAACTGCCCCATGTATATGCCTAATGGGCAAACACAAGGCAAAATTCAGCTGAGCTGAGTGTCTGACTCTCTCTTTCATGGCCAAGCCCAGGAGATGGGAACAGACAGGTGGGGATGTATCTGTCCTCACCCAGATGCTAAAGCAAGACCTGGTATGTCAGTTACAGAGCCCATGGCTACCATTCCAGGTAGAGTTAGGGTTCCAAATACCAACATTTAACTCCAGGTCAATGCTATAACTCTTACTGGACACCAAGAAGAATACCTGCTCATGGGCCTTCTGTTCATCAAGGATTGGTATAACCCATTCTCTTTGATGTGCTTCAAGGAGCCAATGTGAATTTATTTTTCTTCTCCTCTCCCTCCTTTCTTTTCCTCTTCAATCTTCTTTCCTTTCATTCTTTTCTCCTTCCTTCCTTCTTCCATTTCTTCCTTCCCTTTTCTCTTCCTCCCTCACTTTCTTATTTTATTCTTTTCTTCCTTTCTTCCTTCTCTCCCTCTTCACCTCACTCTCCTTTTGCTCTTTTATTCCTTCATTTTTTCTTCCTTCTTTCCTGTCTTCCCCTTCCTTTGTTCCTTATTTCTTTCCTCCCTCTCTTTTTTCCTTTCTTTTCTTCCTTCCCTCTTCCTTCCTTCCTTTATTTCCTTGCTCTCTCTCTTCCTTCCTTCCTTTTCATTCACTGAATTGAGTCCTGTCTATGCAGCTGAAGCGATGAAATATTAAATTACCACTGGATTATGTGGCAATGCTAGTCTGGGAGGGATATAAGCAAATATAGAAATTCTGTGTGTAACATTATGCCAAAATGTTACAGTAAGATTTCAATCCCTTTATAATGTACCTCCTTGCTCTGTAATTTTTTGTTCTGCTACCTTTTAATTTTGTGTGCTAGTGGGATTTTATTTTTTGTTATTAAAAAAGATCTAGGGCCGGGCGCGGTGGCTCAAGCCTGTAATCCCAGCACTTTGGGAGGCCGAGGCGGGTGGATCACGAGGTCAAGAGATCGAGACCATCCTGGTCAACATGGTGAAACCCCGTCTCTACTAAAAATACAAAAAACTAGCTGGGCATGGTGGCGCGTGCCTGTAATCCCAGCTACTCAGGAGGCTGAGGCAGGAGAATTGCCTGAACCCAGGAGGCGGAGGTTGCGGTGAGCCGAGATCGCGCCATTGCACTCCAGCCTGGGTAACAAGAGCGAAACTCCGTCTCAAAAAAAAAAAAAGATCTAGGATTTTCTTTACCAGTATTTTATTTTATTTTTTATTTTTATTTATTTTTTTTTTAGACGGAGTTTTGCTTTTGATACCCAGGCTGGAGTGCAATGGCCCAGTCTCGGCTCACCGAAACCTCTGCCTCCTGGGTTCAGGCAGTTCTCCTGCCTCAGCCTCCTGAGTAGCTGGGATTACAGGCATGCGTCACCATGCCCAAATAATTTTTTGTATTTTTGTAGAGACGGGGTTTCACCTTGTTGACCAGGATGGTCTCGATCTCTTGACCTAGTGATCCGCCTGCCTAGGCCTCCCAAATTTCTGGGATTATAGGCGTGAGCCACCACGCCCGGCCACCAGTATTTTATTAAAATTAATGCTAACTAGTACTTACATGCCTTATTCTGGTTGGTTGCTTGAAGTATGTTGAAGCATTTAATGCTTACAGCATTATGACACAGGATCACTGCACTTTTACAGAGAGAAGACTGGCTCAGAGAGATTAAATAAGTCATCCAAAATCATACCTTAGGGACAAACCTGGGGTAACAATACAGAGCTAGGAATTCAGAGCTCATGTTCTATTCCTTTATACTACATATACCCCATTGGTGCATTGAAAAATACCAAGCTGGGAGTGGTGACTCACTCCTGTAATCCCAGCACTTTGGGAGGCTGTGGTGGGCAAATCACCTGAGGTCAGGAGTTGAGTCCAGCCTGGTCAACATGAAACCCAGCCTGAAACCCCGTCTTTACTGAAAAAACAAAAATTAACTGGGCATTGTGGTGGGTGCCTGTAGTCTCAGCTACTCAGGAGGCTGAGGCAAGAGAATCTCTTGAACCAGGAAACCGAGGTTGCAGAGAGCTGAGATCGTGCTGCTGCATGCACTACAGCTTGGGCAACAGAGGGAGACTCTGTCTCAAAAAAAAAGACAAATACCAACATATAAATTTTAATGCAGTTTTAATGCAGGTCCTACCACCAAATTTATGTATACATCTTTATATGTATGTGTGTAGATAGAGTGATGATAGATGGATAGGTAGGTAGGCATATACATAGATATTACATGGATGATAGAAGGATAGATAATAGATAGACATAGATCTAGGAAGAGAGATGACAGAAGGATAGGTGATAGGCAGATAGACAATCAGTGTTATTAACTCTTAACACTTTAACTCACTTAAAAATTATTGATGACCAACTCAAATATTTCTTTATGTTAGGAGTATATTACTTGATATCACATCAGATATTAAAACTGAAAAATATAAATGTATTAACTAATTTAAACATAAAAATATTACTATTCCATGTAATCATTCAAAACATTTTAATGACAATAACTGTATTTCTATTTTTTTTTTTTTAGATGGACTTTCACTCTTGTAGCCCAGGCTGGAGTGCAAAGGGATGATCTCGATTCACTGCAACTCCGCCTCCCGGGTTTAAGTGATTCTCCTGCCTCAGCTTCCTGAGTAGCTGAGGTTACAGGCACACACCACCATGCCCAGCTAATTTTTGTATTTTCTTTTTCTTTTTTTTTTTTTTTTTTTGAGATGGAGTTTCGCTCTTGTTACCCAGGCTGGAGTGCAATGGCGCGATCTCGGCTCACCGACACCTCCGCCTCCTGGGTTCAGGCAATTCTCCTGCCTCAGCCTCCAGAGTAGCTGGGATTACAGACAGGCACACGCCACCATGCCCAGCTAATTTTTTGTATTTTTAGTAGAGACAGGGTTTCACCATGTTGACCAGGATGGTCTCGATCTCTTGACCTCGTGATCCACCCGCCTCGGCCTCCCAAAGTGCTGGGATTACAGGCTTAAGCCACCGCGCCCGGCCTAATTTTTGTATTTTCAGTAGAGACAGGGTTTCACCATGTTGGCTAGGCTGGTCTTGAACTCCTGTCCTCAGGTGATCCGCCTGCCTCAACCTCCCAAAGTGCTGGGATTACAGGAGTGATGACCATGCCTGGCTTGACAACCATGTTTTCTAAAATTCGAAAATGTAGCAATAAGATTGGTGTTACAATTCATTTTGCAAATCTCTTTAATGTCTTTCTTACAGTTTTATTCTCACATCAACTCTTTGTTGCAAACTATCTATTTTATCACATGCCACATGACTTTGGGTAGCTCTAGCAGGAAAAGATAAAGAAACATGGCATTTTTGTAATTGTGAAAAGATAATTGAAAACACTGTCATTCTAAAGTGTCTGGGAGAACTCAGGGCTCCCCAGAGCAAACGCCTCACTTTGTGAATCACTGATCTCTCTCTCTCTTCCTCGCATCTATATATCTCTCTATTCTATCTATCCATCTATCTACCTATTCATCCATGCATCTAACATCCATTAATCAACCTTTCCATTCATCCCTCAACTATCTTATCTATGTATCTATCTATCATCTATTTATTGTCTATCGATCTAATCTATTCATCTATCCATTTATCCACCGATTCATTCACCTGCCCACCAATGTACTTATCAGCTATGTTGTTGTATAGCTATCTAGCTATCTATCCATCCATCCATCTATCCAGCTATCTATAGTTCTATTTATATCTCTGTTTGTGTTTATTTGTGCATGTGATACATAATAAAATTTGTAGGAAGCTTTAGAAAGTCAAATTTCAGAAGAAAATGAGATAAAACTCATTTCACAGCAAACTCATTTCACATGGTATTGATTTGATAGCCTTTTATCACTGTAGTGTGTTCTCAGTTTGTCCTCTTTCTTATATTTATCTGATAACCAGAACATTTTAAGTGAAAAGTAGTGAAGCAATTTTCTCCAATTACCTGACACTATCTTAGATTTTTCTCTGAATGTACATTTTGTCTACTTAAAGTGGTCATTACTGCCTATTTTGTACAGGCATGTAAAATAAGCAATTTGGTGTACCCATTGAGCCATCTAATTGCAAGCCCTGGGAAATAAGAGCTTTGTGAATATTTTCCTGTGTTCACTTTGGATTTCTTCTCCTATTTGTTTCCATTTATTCTTTCCCACATTATTGTTCTGGCCATTGTATTTCTTTTAGATTTGCAGGAATTTTAAATTATCAAAATACTTTTTTCGTTCTTATGATGTTTGACGTTGCAAACATATTTCTTCAATTAATCATTACTTTTATTTTTATCCACACATTTTACATTTCAATAATAAAATTATTTGTCAATTTTCTTGTTCCCTGCATTTTCAAAAAACAGAAATGTTTTCACAAACATAAACCACCTACATGCTTTCTACATTTTTTCTCTATTCTTTATTATTTTGCTTGTTGATTTACCTTTCTAGAATCTAACTTTGTATATAGAAACAAAGAAACACTATTATTTATTACATATCTAAAGCTAGTTTTCCTGATGCCGTGTACTAAATGGTCAGTCTTTTCACATTGATTCGTGACACCAACTGAATTGTATATGACCTTCCCATAAAGCCATAGCCCTATAGATTTTTGTGCTAGTCCACTAGTCTATTTAAATCCTTGCACCACTAACGAGTTGCTTTAACAATATATATGGCTTTGTAAAATATTTCTCTGGTAAGGCATTCAGCCCTATTCATTCTTATTTATCAATAGTGGCTCACTACTAAGCACTTTTTTATTGCCCATATACTTTTCAGAATATTTTGTAGAATTTCTTGAAATAACCAATGGGAATCTGCACTGATATTGCTTTAATAGTGTAGATTACACTTACAGGAGAATTAAATGCATTAGTGATGATTTTTAAGATGTAGATGTTCATCTTTTTTTATATATATATATATAAGATGGGGTTTCACCATGATGGCCAGGCTGGTCTTGAACTCCTGACCTCAGGTGATCCACCCACCTCGGCCTCCCAAAGTGCTAGGATTACAGGCGTGAGCCACCACGCCCAGCTGTAGATGTTCATCTTTATAAGTTTGTTTCATCTATTTGATCTTGTGTGTTCTTTAGATCAATTAATTCTCTGTTTTAGTGCTTTTAAACTGATACTGCAATTAATGTTATTTGTGTGATACTTAGAACATTATTATTGCAGAGCAGAAAAATGCTAATGAGTTTGTTAAGTTAGTCTTACAAATCTTTTATCTAGTATTCTTTCTAAGCTCTCTTGCTAAATCTAAGTAACATCGACAAATTGCAAGTGAGATAAAGAACCCCAAGTTTCTGCTGAAGACCTCAGAAAGCAACTTTCAAGCCATGGATTTTCTGTGTTTAGTTCTTTGACACAAAATTTATTTTTCTCCATTTTTTTCCTTTGACCTAAAATTTTCTAGCACTGTGAATTTGCCATTTGGTTACTACATAAATGAATCGTTCAGCAGATGGCTAAAAAGACACATCATTTACATATGCTATTTCTCTCTACATATGAGGAGTCCAAGCCTTGTTACAAGCAATTACGAGAAATAAAAAACCAGGACTGAATTGACAGATATTGTCAAAATCCTTTTTCCTCCAGACCCTATTTATTATTTTAATATATATTCCACTAGGTTGGTTAGAGTTTAGTCATTTTACTTTGTTCCTTTATGAAATAAAGTTAAGAATATACAAATAAAGAATAAAAGAAAAAAAAAGGATATTTAATATTAACTAAATTATGTGGGCAGACATTGAAAAATAATATGATTAATTTCTCAAAGCTACACGTATACTAATTATTTTAATTTATTAATGAAATAGTACAATTATATTATTATTTTAGAGATAGGGTCTCACTCTGACCCCCCAGGCTGCAGTGTAGTGGCACAAACACAGATCACTGCAGCATCAAACTCCTGGGCTGGAATGATCCTCCCACCTCAGCCTCCTGAGTAGTTGGGACTACAGGTATGCAACACCATGCCCAGCTAATTTTTAAAAATTAGCATGATGTAAAAACTCAACCTGTCCATATAACATGCATTTATTGTACTGTGTTTTATAATGTATTGTTTAATTCTAGTGCATTGCACTCTGCTTACTATATGAAACAAATTTTATTCAAGACTTATTCTTTTTGCAGAGACTCAAATGTCACAGAATCAGTCCAATTAGCAAATTGATTTTTAAATGAGAAAAATCTAAAAAAGGAGTAAGGAAGAAAGAGGGAAAGAAGAAGGGAAGGAAAGAATGAAGGAAGGAGGGAAGAAAGGAGGGAAGGAAGGGAGGGAGGGAAGGAGGGAGGGAGGAAAGAAAGAAGGAGGAGGAAGGGAGGGAGGAAGGGAGGGAGGGAGGGAAGGAGGGAGTGAGGGAAAGAAGGAAGGACAGAGGGAGAGAAAGAGGGAAGGAAGGAAGGAAAGAAGGAGGGAAAGGAAAGTAGGAGGTTACTGGGAGTGTCATTATATAAGTTCAAATTTGTTTATTTTCTTTGGAGCATAAGTAAAATAAAACCACAAATGCAACAATGTCCAGTAAATAGAAGTATGCTTTTGACACTCTTATCCATAGGAAGCAGAAAGGGTTTCAACAGGAAGAAGGAAGATGGTTTTCACAGTCCAGGTTGTGCCCCATCAGGAATACTTCTGAAACTCATTCAATTCAAGCTGACAGATTTCTGGGATTAGATGATCTTTTAAATTTGCTTGCCTGTCCTGATTCTGGTCATGGTGAAAACAGCTATAAATACCTAGTTTTAAAAAATGCAAACGCATGCTCCAGTTTTAAAGATCCCTTCCCTGCTAGTAGGCTATTGAAGACAGAGAGTTTATTTGATCATCTTTGGAATTTATGATTCCATCCTGCTAATTGCCCTATTTTTGATGTGTCTAATAAAACTGGGATGCATAAAAGATCGCTGAATACCACCAAGTTGTAAATAACTTATTTTAGTACCGGCGGTGAAATAAATGAACTTTGGAAAGTGATAGCAAACTGGGTTTAAGTAGGAGGGCTGAAAAATAAACTCCAGCAACTTAGTATTGGCTTACTCTTGAAGAGTGAGATCTGTGATGTAGAGATAGAGCTAGAGGTTCACTAAGGAGGTCACTACATTACAGATTAAGGTGCCTTAAGGCAACCCTGCTTTCAGCTGCCTGGAGAGGTGGTGTTCTACAACCTCGAGTAAAATAAGTTCTAAGACCACAGAGTGGGAAGATAGGAGAGATATATGCCGCCTGCCTCCCAGACCAAATAAACTTTGTAGGTTCTCTTATAACATCACATTTGACTATGTGGTTTAATAACCAACATCTTTTTTTCTAGCAGTGAGAACAAACTACAGTTCTTACAAATAAACATATAGCCAAGTGGCACAGGACACCTTTAATGGACGCATGCACCAAAAGACAGGCATTTCATATTGCTTCATAGGATGGTAATCTGTAAAATTAAATGTTTGTGACAGGCAGTCTTCAGAGCTCTATATTGTGTTTTGGGTTATTTAGGAATGTTACAGAGACTGTATAGAGGTCAGTGTGAAGGCTTCCCTTTTAAGAAACAACAACAAAAGGAGCCTTCTACTTAAAAACATGCCATTGACTCTGAAAATTCAGTGTAAATGCTGACCCGGTGCCCTTCAGTGAGAACCTTCATGTCTCTAGTGGGACAGGGAGGTTGGACCCTGTCCTTCACAGACAGGGACTATGGTCATTGCTCTTGGCAACACGTTCCTGGGAGTTTTCCCATGCACAATGACAATTGAACAAAATCTGAGCTGTTTTTTCCAGATTTTTTTTTGTTTTTGGTATCCTTGGCAGTTGTGAAGGGTAGTAATGAGATACTTGGTAGAATGACCTTTGTGAAAGGAAACTATTTTGGGCCCCTTCAAGCTGGGAACTGCCCAGGGCAACCCACCTCCCAGTCTGTTCAAAGTCATCCCTCTGCTCCCTGAGATAGATGCCCATCTGATTGCCTTCTTTGGAAAGGCTTATCGGAAACTCAAAAGAATGAAACTGTTTTGCCTATCACCTACCTGTGACCTGGAAGCGCCCTCCCTGCTTTGAGTTGTCCCCACCTTCTCTGGACAGAACCAATGTACTTCTTATATATTGATTGATGGCTCATGTTTTGTTAAAATGTATAAAATCAAACTGTGCCCCGACCATCTTGGGCACATGTTGTCAGGACTTCCTGAGGTTGTGTCACAAATGTGCATCCTTAACTTGACAAAATAAATTTTCTAAATAAACTGAGACTCGTCTCAAATTTTGGGGGTTCACACCCTTTTTTGGGCCTTGTCTGATTTTGTTTTCTCATGATTGGACCTGAGTTATGGGTTTTAAGAAGACGCCCACAGCGGTAAAGCACTGTTCTCATCTTATGAAGAGTGCACACTCTCAATAAGATATATGACTGTGGATGTTCATTTTGAACTCCAGGCTGAGATAGCACTTTTTCACATTTTTCCACTGAAAGGATATTCTGTTTTCCTCTTCCCATACATTACTTTTTGGCAAGAAGTCACTATGCCCAAAGCACACTAAGGGAGTTGTTACTTATGACGGCAGAGAATCAAAAGAAATGATTTGCAATGTTTCTGCATGGGAGAGTTCTCATTGTTTCCTTTATTGTTTAATGAATCTATCCTGGATGATGCAAAATTCTATAAATCCATCTAGGGCAACAAAGAGCAACCTGATAAAAACCCTCTCCCTTTAGTTAAGACAACCCAAAAGGAATTAAAGCAAATTAAGCTCTATGTTTTGTTAAGAATATATGGTTACTTTTTAACAGCAGAAAGAATTGCAATATATACAATTGCTAGCTGCTGGTCTCAAATGCAGTATAGAAGCAGCTTTAAGGTCGGTCTCCAGGTAGCTATAACAAAGCAAACTTGTGCCTGTAGCACAAATACACGTGTTGATCTTTCCAGGGTGATGTCTTGGGTTCACGTTTTGTCTGTACTTCATAGTATTCAGGTATCTCTGGACAAATTGTTTTTACTTCTCTGAATCTCAGTGTCTTGTTATGGATAAAAATAATGACTCCCTTCAATAGTTACTGTGAAGACTGGAAGAAGTAATGTAGCGTGCTTTGTATAATACCTGTTATTTGCCATACTTCTCTATTATGTTTTTACCTTAATATATGTCTTAGTCAGGCATGGTTGCTAAGCACTTTGAGGGGCTGAAGTGGAAAGACTGCTTGAGGTGAGGAATTCAAGACCAACCTGGGAAGCATAATAAGACCCCAACTTTACAAAAAATTAAGAAAAGAAAAGAAAATAGGCTGTGTGTGATGACACATGCTGGCATTTCCAGCTTCTCTGGAGGCTGGGGCAGAAGGATTGCTTAAGCCCAGGAAGTCAAGGCTGCAGTGAGCCATAATCACACCACTGCACTCCAGCCTGGGCAACACAGCAAGACCTTGATCTCTAAAAATACATATCTTGTGAGGCTGGGGCAGAAGGATTGCTTAAGCCCAGAATCTCAAGGCTGCAATGAGCTATAAGTGTGCCACTGATCTCCAGCCTGGGCAACACAGCAAGACTTCAATCTTAAAAAAAATATATATATATATCTTTATGTATAGATATTTATTTTATTTTATTTTATTTTATTTTTTGAGATGGAATCTTGTTCTGTTGCCCAGGCTGGAGTGCAGTGGCATGATCTTGGCTCACTGCAACCTCCGCGTTTTGGGTTCAAGCGATTCTCCCACCTCAGCCTTCCGAATAGCTGGGATTACAGATGTACATCACCACATCCAGCTAATTTTTGCATTTTTAGTAGAGATGGGGTTCCACCTCGTTGGCGAAGCAGTTGGATCACCAGCCTTAGGTGATCCACCCACTTTGGCATCCCAAAGTGCTGGGATTACAGGCATGAACCAACATCCACGGCCATGTATAGATATTTATGTAACAACTATTTTAATAATATGAAGAGCTTCAATTTGTTCAGGAAGATGTTTAGAAGGTTTAATCTCTGGGTGTATCCTGATTCTGTAATACTAAAAGGCAAACTAAATCAGAGGTGCTGGGAATATTTTCTGAGTTCTAAGACAAGTAGAATTCAAATTCAGACTTCTGCACTATATATACAGCACAACTGATTTCAGGTTTTGTAATCTGATGTCCTGTCAAAGTTCTTTGATATTTGTTTATGCTACAAATAATGAATGGATACCAGATGAAAACTATGTAGACAAGTAGATAATTGATGAGGAATTATTTTTCAAGTATGAGAATTCCATTTGAATAATATAAAAAACATTTGATTTATAAATAAGTATATTTTTAGATGAAGGAATGTGACAATATTTTCATCCTAATTTTTGTTTAACATAATAAAGTTTTTATAGAAAATAATACAATTTAAAGTTGTACTTTTTAAAGAAATAACATAAAATGAAGAACATTAAGAAGACTAACAAATTATCAAAATTTGACTGCTTTTGCTACTTAGAGGTCTACCAGATTGAAAAAGTGGTTCCTAAATCACTCTTTTAAAATAGCATGTAGGAAAATGCAGTCTTCCTGAAAAATTCTGACATAGTAAAAAATAGAACAGATACAATATAGTCATGGATAGAAATTTTCTAAAACGCTTTACCGTTTGTTTTTAATATAGTTCAACTATTTAGCCCAATAAATCTATTAAGATTATATCAAGTTAGGTTAACTCTATTTTCCTCCTCTATAAAACAGAGGTCAAGGGAAACTCTTAAATAAGCACATGACAATATAGATATCATAGAATTGTCTTCTCCCTTAATAATAACACTTTCTGTTTGCAATATTTTTTTTCAAAGAAAGCCTGTTGACTGAATTGATCATTACTTTATGAGTTTAAAAATAATAATTATTATTTTGTTCAGTTTCTGCTATCAGCAGAGAAGGACTCCTGAAAAAAAAACAAAAAAACAAAAAAAAACAGTATTGATGGATACCTAGTGTGGCCAAAAATTGGTGCAGAGATGTTTTATAGAAAGGTGTTATAAATTGTGAAAGAAACTGCATAATTTTTAGAGACTGAAAATATATGTGTTAACTCTTCCTCATCAGAATATTTCCAGTTTGCTGACACTAAAATGGTTATTAGGGAGAAATGCTCTATCAATTCAGAGAACACAAAGTCTCGCAATGTGTCACAGAATAAATAAAACGACTTGTTTCTCTCCTGCAGGAAGAGAGTGCATATGGATGATGTGTAAATGAAGCAAACAAGACAACTAAGCAATGCACATTTTGTTCTATCTTTTGATGCAAGAGGGCATGGGAGGTTGAGGGAAGATGACCATTGTAGCCAAATTCAATGGCAGAGAAGCTCTGGGTTTTATCTGCCTTCAATGTTCCTTGTCTTCCAAGGCGTGATGGTTACTTTAAAGTGGCAACTTCAACTGAATTAAGGGTTACCCAGATAGCAGGTAAAGCGTTATTTCTGGGTGTGTCTGTAAGGGTGTTTCCAGAAGAGACTGGAATTTGAATCTGTAGCTTGAGCTATGATTATCCACTATCATCCAATGGGAGCAGGCACCATCTAATCTGTTGAAATCCTGGACAGAACAAAAACACAGAGGAAGGACACATTGGCTCTCTCTCTTCTGGAGTGGCGACAACTTTCTTCTCTTGCCCTTGAACACTGGAACTCCAGTTTCTTTGGCCTTTGTATTCTGGGACTTAACACCAGCAACCCCCATCCCCACCAGATTATCAGATCAAGAATTACACCATCAGCTTCCCCTGTTCCAAGGCTTTGGGGCTTGAACTGAGCCACAGCACTGGCTTCCCTAGTTCTCTAGCTTGCATGCTGGCCATTGTGGGACTTCTCAGTCCCTGTAATACTGTGAGCCTATTCTTCTCTTACTCTATCCCTGTACCAGTATTCTACCTCTGCAAGAGAGAAAGTTGGGGAGAGGGGGAGAAACAGAAAGAGAGGGAAAGAGGAGAAGGAAAGGAGAAAGAGGGAGAAAGAGGTGGGGAAAGAAAAATAATAGGAGAGAGACAAGAGAATATGAGATACAGAAAGAAATAGAAATGAAAAAGAAGAGTGTAACAGAGAGAGAGGGAGAGTGGGAAAGAGAAGAAGGAGAGAAAATCAGGAGAGAGAGGATAAGAGGGAGGGTGTCAAAGAAAAGAAAGTAAAGGAAATAGAAAGAGAAAAAGAGAGAGGAAAGAAACAGGGAAAAAAGAGAGAAAGAGAATAGGGGATACATTAAGACTGAGATTGGGGTTTCCATTTTTCTCCTGCCCATCTTTGATAATCCCATGGCCTTGAAAATTCTTGATCGACCACATCTATTAATAGTCAAAGAGACGCCTCCAGCAAAGTAGATGTTGCTAGGTTTAGAGAGGATGGAGTGTTTGGTTTTCTTTTGATGAAGTGTGTGTGTGTGTGTGTGTGTGTGTGTGTGTGTGTGTGTGTTCACAGGTACTCAGTTTCCCTCAGTTTGAAAGTGCACTAAGGGTTGGCTAAGATTGGATGCTAGTCATAAAAATCCGTTTAAGGAAACCACTGGGTGTGTTTATATCTTAGCCTGTTGCTCACACTTGGCCCAGAACATACCCCGGGGTAGAAAAGCTCACAGAAGTTTGGCAATGAATCGTCCATTTTTCTAATGGTCTCAGTACCCATTGCTGTAACATGGCTCTGCTAATCAAACAGAGCTGCTTGAATGTTTTGTTTTGTATAATTATCAAATCTACTCTTCCTAGAGCATGATGAAGAGTCTAAGTTGCTTCAAAAATAACAGCAGCCGTAGCAAATCTAATCACTTTGCTCTTTCATTTTTAAAGCGTCAGTATATAATGGCCCCGTCCGCCACTCGATTTTAGTCACCCTGCTTTAAAAAGTCTGTGGAAATGAACCACACTCGTTGAGTTAAAAATAAGTTTCTTATATTGTTTACTAACTTCTGTGGGTATTAGAGTAAATCGGGCACCTTTGTCAACTCAAAGTTGAAGTTTATATGCACTGACTTTGGAAAAAAATTCTTATTTACTAAATTAATGTAAACATTCAAATGCTTTGCAAAAGCTCCTAGTTTATTGGTTAAGTTAATATCAGATCACATAAAATAGGTTAGAAAATAGACATCTATCTATGGTTATGGAGAAGAGTAATAATAAAAAATGCATAATTCATTTTAAAATTTAATTTCTTAAAACAGAAGTTTATATACTCTCAATCTCAATTTTGCATATATTTGAATCAGAGAACAACAAATAAAATTGATTAAATATGGCTTCATGAATCACTTTCTTAGCAATTTAATATTTACACTCTATAAAGATATTCTATAAAGAAGAAAGTTTTGAAAAGGAAAACTCAAAGGTTTTAAACACTATTAAAATAGTTTTAAGTTACAATTGTTTTTATAATGTCTCTCAAATTTTTCTCCGCAGTTGCACAAATCCCATTATTCCAATTACTTAGACTTATTTTGCAAAATCAGGACATAAAAATTATTGTCCTATTTGTTCAGAATCAAGTATTCCAGTCAGAATCCAACCACAATGAATTACTGTTTATGGATCAATATTTTTTCCTCCAATTATAAAATTGAGGTAATGAATAAAATGGTCTCTAAAGTACACATTATTTCCCAAATTCTACCGTATGGCAAGGCAGAGATATATTTGTTTGCTTTAGGAAATAGGTCTTCCAATACTGAGTTAAACTTGGCTTAGACATAAAAATGCAATGAAGATTGTTATTGATGCCTTTGATGTGTGAAGACGTGAATTCAAACTGATTGGTCTAAAATAAATAATACTAATGAATTAGAATTAAATAACTGGATCAGAGAGTTGTCTCTATTGATGATGACTATCCATTCCAATGGAACACAGTGTGCCATGTTTTCTCTTCATCAACCACAGGTCAGCATTCACTCATCCATGAAGTCTATTGCAGTATTTCTGAACCACAGAATTCATCATCCTTATCAATTTAGGATGGCATCTGTTAGGGTTTTGCCAACTCAACAGAAGCTGCTGTAGGTACTTCAATGAAGAAAGAATTCCCTGCAGTGAAACAGAGAATTCCATCCCTTGAAAGAGAAGAGAGAAGTTTACCCTGAAGCTAAGGTAGATTTAAAAAATCTCAGTGGAAGCTTCTAGCAGCGCCAAACTTGGCGATTCAGAGTCACCCTCTGCTCATGCATCTGACTTCCAGGGCCCTGCAGAAACAAAAATCTGTCCTCTCTGCTACCGTGAAAATCTCTCACCTGGAACTATATCTGATGAAGGCAGTTCCTATTGCTATTTTATGTGGTATTGGGTAGGAGAGATAAGTTGACAATAGAAAATTCAGCACAAAGGCTGTCAGCTTATCTGTTTAATATTAGCGAAACATCCATTGGTGTCCCAACAATGCATCATTTGGGCATTTGAACGTTCTATGGCAAGATGTTCTACCAAAGATTGGATGCAAATATCATGTAGACACATTGAGTAGCAATCGAGGAGGGCTTTCACCTCCTGAAGGGCCCTGCAATAGGTGCCAGCAGACAAATAAGGCCATACCTTGCATGGAGGGGAAATCATACCAGAAGAAACTTAAAGAAACAAAACAAAATAGGAAATTGGAGAAGAAAAAAAGGCAAAGAGTCAACAAGAGAGCGAGAGAATATTATTCTGCATGTTTCTCATACCCAAACCTTCTAAAAGATATGACTCATATCTGTTATTTTAACTCTGGGAGCTGCAATCAAAATCCTGCATCACCCAGAATCTGTGCTCACCTAACATCTGAGCATGAAATGCATTTCAAGAGCTACTATGTAGTTCATGCTGATGCAGGGATGAAATGAGATTTTTAATCTAATGAATCCACTATTGCCTTCAAAATAATTTGAAAAATTAACTGCTATGAAGAAGCTTAGTTTGCAGAAAACTCTTCAACACTGCTAACATAAAACCTGTTCTCATGACTTTGTAAATGTCGTTTTACAATTTTTAAAAACAGCTACATTTTTATATTTCACAGGAGGTACTAAATCGTTTTCTAATTGAAAACTGTTACATATCTATTGCAGAAATCTTGGAGAGTGTGAGATAGTATCATTAATATGGTAAAATATTACCATATCTTTATTCAGAACGGTACATTTAGTGTACTCCAGTGTCTGTTTTATTTGTAGAACAATGTATATGGAATATTTTTGTCTTACCACTTTTCCAAATGTTAATAAAAGTGCAAAATTTGTGTTAGTTTATATTTATTTATGAGTAGATTTCGTAACAGATGCCCTTATTATATTTTAAAATACCTATTTTATTTAATGGTTTTTATACATTTTATCTTGTTTAAAATGACTTTTGGCAAGGCATGGTGACTAGTGTCTATAATCCCAGCAGTTAAGGAGGCCAAGACAGGAAAATCGCTTGAGTCCAGAAGTTTGAGACAAGCCTGGGCATCATAGTGAGACCCTGTCTCTACAAGAGAGAATGAGAGAGAGAGAACCTGGAGTCCCAGCTACTTGGAAAGCTGAGGTGGGAGGATGGCTTGAGCCATGAGGTTGAGGTTGCAGTGAGCTGTGATCACACCACTGTACTCCAGCCTGGGCAAGAGACCAAGACCCAGTCTCAAAAATATATACATAATATAATAAAATAAGATAAATAAACCTTTCCTTTTATAGATCATATGCATATCATTCACAGATTCTTCTAAATGTCTTAATTGTATTCATTGTATTTATATTATAAATTCATTGACATTTATTTTAACATATTGTATATTATACTGTTTTGATGTGGAAGGCCAATGGAAATAATTTTTAATACAATCTATATATGGGAAGTTCAATAGACATAAAAAAAGATGGAAAAATTTCATATTGCACTATCCAGTATGGTACCTCTTGGATATATGTGTTCGTTGAGTATTTTTTAGTGTGGCTAAAGTACTGAATTTTAAATCTATTTACTTTTAATTTAAATCTAAATCAAAATATCCACATGTGGTTCACAGGTAAATATTGGTTAGGGGCTATGCAAACACTCTGAATGAAAGTAGAGATTATAAGATTTCATAGAAAAAAAAGAAAGATCTAATTGCACTTTACTTATAAGAAACGTACATCAATTATAAAGATTCAAGTTAAAATAACAGGATGAAAAAGTTATGCCATATAAACACTAATCAAAAGAAGGTGGAATTTCTATACTAATATAGAAATATTAGAGAGATAGAGCCAATTCAAGTAAAGCCAAAAAAATTTCCAGACACATTAGCATATTTCTAAATGATAAATTGGTCAATGTGTCAAGAACATAGAATATCTATATTGTTTATATGCCTAATAGTTGAAGAACAAAATGCATAAAAGGAACATGGATGAAAATAGGGAGAAAAAGAAACATTTGCAATCACAATTGTATGTTTTAGTAACACTTCCACAATTATGAGAAGCAACATTTTTTAAGTAGTTAAAAATGTTTGAACAAGATACCAACCATCTGGACTTCAGGGAAACATAAAGAATAAACAGCAATGTCAGCTCTGTTTGCCACAAAGGGACAGGTTAGGGTGACTCCCAGAATTATGGCATTTGTGGCCACTTTTCGCTTTAAAACTCAGAGAAGTTTCTGTGGTTACAGCATTCCACATCTCATGCCCCAAGCCCCACTACCATTATCAGCCCAGCTTAGCAATAAAGGGTCTCCATTTTTTTACTACTGTTTTCCTATAGTTTGAACTGGAAACTATAGGATAGTTCCAGGATAATAACCCTGAATGTATTTTCATTTTTGACATTTAAAACTTTAATCCGTGTATATTCTGGATATGCCACCGTGGCTTTAAGTATTAAAACAGAGGGTTTCTCTATATCCCCAATCTATATTACAATAATAATTTAAAGAAACTCTTTGCCTCAGTCTGTAACCTTTTCTTGACCATGTTACATGCTTTCATTTAAAAATAAAAACAAAAATTAATCTCCTTGAAGATTATTGAAGCATGGCCAAACAGAAGCACAACTAGCGAATACATTGCAATAGCTTCCAAGTCTCTCTTTCTTTGAATAATCTGTACTTGGACTATTAATTTGACAATTATTAACCCTTATATGTGGACTATAACTTAACAAATGATTAAATGTGTGATCTATAATAAAAATTGGCAATACCTATAAGTTAATTCATCATTGACACAATATTGTTCCATCCATTGCCAAGCAAATGTGTGTGTGTGTGTGTGTGTGTGTGTGCACATGCACAGTTTCTTTTTTTCTTTTTAATTTGAGTTATACTCTTAAAATTACATAATATATTTTAGGAACATAATTATTAACCCAACATTAATGATTTCAAAGAATGACCATCAGTTCTGGGAAAAGCAGGGTGCCCTGCTTTAGGTAATGAATAGTTTTCCTTCTCCATGGAATAACAATTGTGAGTGAGTTCAATTAATTTGCTAATAGCTCTTATTCAATATGACATTTTTATTTTTAAAAGTTGTTTTAATGAAAAATGATTTTGATACTCAGTGTTGAAGATAAGAAACTATCATTTAAGATGACAATTAGTGGCTGATACCACATATTATCATGTCTTCAAATACTGGAATTATATTTTCTTTTAATTATATGCATCAACAAATAAAACCACTTTAAATGACTTTTCCATTGTCTTGTGTGCATATATATGTTATATGTATCTATTGATATGTTTCATTAATGAACATTATATTTTTGGTAAAAATATTGGAGTGGCTCAGATGTTTTATCACAAGCAAACTTCAACTCAACATAAAAACAGTTGAAGATGGAAACATTGTGAATCATTTTTTGGCATGAAAAATATGTTTTTGAGAAATGTCCCAATGTTTAAATTCTTGGTGAAAGAAAATCTGGATGAAAACTAAACGGATTTCCAAAGGGAAAATGTATAAGAACCTAGATACAACTAGCCTAATGTCCTTAAAATAAGAAAGCTCTTATATCTCATGGAAGATAAGAGTATTGCAAACCCCAAATTGTGACTAGTCAGCAGGTACCTGAATTACACCTTTGAGGTATAATCACATGCAATTATAACTATTTTAGATGGAACACACAGATGAACTAAGAAGTAGTGATAGAGATCTATTCTAATTTTTAAAAGCATAGTTTTTTTATGTGTGTGTGTGTGTGTGTGTGTGTGTGTGTGTGTTTGTTTGTTTGTTTGTTTGTTTTGAGACAGCATTTTGTTCTGTTGCTCAGGCTGGAGTGCAGTGGTGTGTTCTCAGCTCACTGCAACCTCCACCTTCCAGGTTCAAGTGATTCTCATGCCTCAGCCTCTTGAATAGCTGGAATTACAAGTGATCACCACCATGCCTGGCTAATTTTGTATTTTTAGTAAAGTTGGGGTTTCACCACATTGACCAGGCTGGTTTCAAACTCCTGGCCTCAAGTGATCCATCCACCTTGGCCTCCCAAAGTGCTGGAATTACAGGTGTTAACCACTGTGTGTGGCCAGAGTGAATCTAACCCTATGGAAACTGTGAGAATGCTTGTCCATTTTTTTGTTAAAAACACAAACACACACACACAAAAAACATGTGTTCTGTTCCTTGATCACATTGCCTGTGGAATACTATTAACATTTTTGAATAAATTAGCTAATTGAACACATTCTTGACTTAACAACACATGTGTCCTTATCAGGATTAAATGGGTTTAAGAACTCGTAAGAAAATTATGAATGAAATTACACAAGGAAGGAAAACAATAAACCTACAAAATGTCTGAAATCCAATTTTACTTAGCAACATAACCCATGTTGTAATCACTTGATGGGTTCTTCCTGCCCTCTGCAGAAACAAAGATCACAGCATTGCAATAAAAAAGAATTTAGGCCAGCGCACTTGCTCAAGCCTGTAATCCCAGCACTTTGGGTCATCAGGGTGGGTGGATCACTTGAGGTCAAGAGTTCAAGATCAGCCTGGCCAACATGGTGAAAACCTGTCTCTATGAATAAATAAATAAAAATTAGCCAGATATGGTGGCAGATACTTGCAGTGCCAGCTACTTGGGAGGCTGAAGCAGGAGAATCATTTAAACCCAGGAGGCAGAGGCTGCAGTGAGCTGAGATTGCACCATTGCACTCCAGCCTGGGTGACAGAGCAAGACTCCATCTCAAAACAAAACAAAAACAGATTTTAACTGAAGCAAGGCCCAGCCATGCTGCCATGCCACGTAGGCGATGGAGTTATTATTCAAATCAATCTCACTGAAGGCTCTTTGGTTAGGGATTTTTCAAAGGCAGTTTAGGTGATGGGGTGGAGGTAGGTAGGAAATGGCTACTTGCTGCTGATTGGTTAGGTTGGAGATGAAATTATAATGGGTAAATGTGGTCCTCTTGAGCTAAGTCACTCTTGTGTAGGGCCACAGGAGTGGTCTTGTCCAGGTGAGTCCACCTGGGTCCAGGTAGAGCCAGGTGTCAGCCATGTAAAAAAAAAGAAAAATCTGAAAAGATATTTCAAAAGGCCAATATTAGGTTCTACCTTAGAGATGTTATTTGTAAGAACTCTGGAATAATGTCTGGCAATTATTTATGTCTGTACCTTAGGAGAATTCAGGCTCCTTTCCTCCCACTAGCCTGAAGGTGGGTCTCTCATTAGTTTAACAAATGTGGTTGAGCTTTGGGAAAGGTCCATTATTTAATCTGGTACCTAAAAGTCTTCCAAAGTTGATATGCCTAAGCCCAGCAATAATGAAGGTAGTTTGTAACCTAAAGGCAAGAAGAGGGTTCATTAGATCAGGATTTTTTCATTGTCATAACTTTCTCATTGATACCAATTTTTGCAAAATGGGGTTTCAAAGTAATGAGAGTTGCAGACAGTAAGAATCTAAGCTTGGCTGAATCTCTGAGTGAAACTGGGCTCTACATGTAGAAAGGTCACCTACTGTTAGTGGTAGTTAGGCATGAGTAGGACAGGAAAGGGCTTTCCCTCACTGAGTAGGAATGCCAGGTGATGCTTCGACAATTATCATTTTGCCTCTCTAAAAATCATAACTGTCAGCATGTGCCAGGTAGAAGCTATATCCTGATGGACCACACCTGTTGTACTAAAGTATTAGTTGGATGCATACACCAGGGAGAAGCATCCATATTCCTGGGAATATGCATTAAGAGACAAAATGGAGTCTGATCTTCCTGGGGCACTCTACCGGAAAAAGGAAGAAAGCCTCAGATGGGCATGTGTACAACTTCCTAAACACACTGTGTATGCTCACTTCCCAAGGGGAAGTGGGGGGCAATGTGTCTGTGGATGGCCCACCCTAAGGAAGGAATAATGGGAAAGGAATCAGCCTACAAAGTCCTAGGATCAAGGTTGTATTAGTCCATTTTCACACTGCTGATAAAGACATACCCATGACTGGGTAATTTATAAGGAAAAAGAGGTTTAATGGACTCACAGTTCCATGTGGCTGGGGAAGCTTCACAATTATGGCAGAAGGTGAAAGGCACGTCTCAGGTAGCAGCAGGCAAAAGAAGAGAACTCGTGCAGGGAAACTCCCCTTTATAAAACCATCACATCTCATGAGACTTATTCACTACCATGAAAACAGCATGGTAAAGACCAACTCCATGATTTGATTACATCTACTGGGTCCCTCCCACAACACATGGGAATTGTGGGAGCTATAGTTCAAGATGAAATGTGAGTGGGGACACAGCCAAACCATATCAAAGTTTAAACATCGCACTTGTTCTTCAAGTCGCCTACTGAAGTCTCTTCCAAGTATGCTTTCCTTTCTTTCATGTTCTAAGGCCTTTTAAAATAAATTTCCATTCCTTCTCTGAAACTTCCTTTGGTCTCTTTTTCTGCTTTATGCCCTCCAGTTGGATTCTTTCTTCTGAGGAGGCAAGAATTGATGTTGCTGCAGACTCGTATGAATACACGGCCGGTAACCCCAAATACCTTCTACTGGTAACACCATGGGTCTAGAAAAGATGATATAATTTTGAACCACATTGACACATTTCAGAAAAAGGCATCTCTTTTTACCTCAATGATAAGTACATCAGGGAATTAACTTCAATGTCAAGAGAGTAAGGACAACGATTTTACAATTTTTACTACCTTCAGCTATACTCAAATTTAATCATTTTTCTTTCACATTAAAAAGAATTATTGAGGCCACCTCAGAATCTTAGTGTATGCTGGAAAAACAGATTCTTATTTATAGTGCTGCAAAGATATTAGGACCAAAATTGCTGACAAAGACCCCTCTGTTTTCTTCAGCCCACAAAGCACATCCTTCCATCCAGGAGATGATAAATATGGCAGCACTCAGTACTGACGGTAATTGTCTGTCTCTGGCATATGGCACCAACAATGAGGGATGAAACACTATGATAACTGGCTTGGGAACCAGGAACACTTCTTGTAAGAGGAGCAAAACGGTTCTTCCCTGCAATGTGAGAATTGGCATGAGTCCCTTCACTTTCAAAGACCTTGCTCCAAGCAGGAAGGGAGAAATCAGTGAAGGGTAAGAGGTCTGCTTTCTTCACAATCTGTCATTTCATTGGTGAAAGGTTTAGCTTGGAACAGAGTCTGATTTTAGTTTTGGCTGTGTGTTTGCTGGTGATTACCCCACGGTGGGAGGTATCACACGTTAGAGATAAAAACTTCATCTCAAGGATGCCAGGAAATTAGCACATCACAGTTAATAAAAATGAAATACTGAAGACATGCTCAGAAAAGTGACTTAAATGAGTATTTACACAGCTATCCCACAGATGCTCTGTGTGAGTGAGGTGAGAACAAACAAAATGGCTAACACCATTTCTTTTTTTTAGAAAGCAAGTCAATGGGAGTCCCATTCAAGCATTGTATTCATTGTACTACAAGCTAAATCCAAGTGCTTTACAACTGCAATTCATTTTCAGTGAAATACAGCTGTCCACATATTAAAACTTCTCTACCCAAGCAATCTAAAGTGAGTCCCATTTCACCAACTCAATTCAGAAGGAAAAGATGAGTTCAACTCTGAAATGTTTGTAGTCTCTGTTCCATAGTTGTATGAATGAATGCATTTGATTCATGTATTCATGTATGTGTCAAATGAACACAAAAGGCAACAACTCTTGCCTCCTCCTGCCATAAAATATACTATGTAAAGAAGCTTTCATCATGTAAGCGATTCCATCCAAAAATCATCTGCTCTTGCATGACATGTTATATCATTTCATTTTAAACCTGGATGTAAGGAAACTGATATCTCAAAAATACCATGGTGAGAATGCCCAGGTGTCTAGAGTTTTATAAACTTTACCCTATACACACCTAAAATTTCTTATATAGCAACATCATCACTTTCTTAAATATGTTATTCAATTCCCATATTAATTAATAGCGTTAAGTTATCCACTCTTTTATAGATACCTCATCTTAAAGTCCTCACAAGCTAAAGTTCTCATATTCTTATTTATAATAGAACCAAGAAAGCTTCTCTAGCTAAGACTGTCATTTTATTCATCACAGAATTATACTTGAGGGGAAATAAAAGGACTACATTTCAACTATTTTAAAGCAATTTATGAAAAGTTACTTTATCAAGCCATCATTTCTCATTATCCTATGCAATACTAGCAAAACTGTTTCTATGGTTTAACTGACACAAAGTAACTTTTGTAAACAATGATAGGTAAATATTTTCAAATCAGTTATGCATAAACACACAAATCAAAACAAAGTCACACTCCATGTCTTTACGAAGGATCATCCCATAACCAAAATTATATATATTACCTTCTATGATATCTTCAAACACCTCAATTGTTAACGTTACTCAATATATCTCATGATATATAATCCAGAATCATTCCCCTCAACACACACACACTTATAATTTACATATAGTTTGTGCTTTATATCTGTGACTTTCACATCCACAAATTCAACCAACCTTGAATTGAAAATATTTGAAATATGTATAAAACAAAACAACCATATAAGGAACTCATGCAACTCAATAGCATAAAAACAAATAATCGGATTAAACAAATAGGCAACAGACATGAATAGACATTTCTCAAAAGAAGACATATAGTTAAAGAAAAACTAAATGCTCCACATCACTAATCATTTAGTGATTTAGGGGAAATGAAAACACAGGCTCTAGTGCTTTAACCAAAGAGTCAATCTTAAATGATGCCAATAGTAATTCAGATTAGTCATATTTGCTGGAATAAAAATGATGCATAAACTTTTCTTGGGAATGACAGTCTTTCTTGGGGACAATAGTTCTAGGCCATCTGCCTCCAGAAATATGGCTCAGCAGTGGAGCCTGGTGTCTTTTCACGATAAATAGAAATACCAAAGTTAGACCCATAGCCCATAGAATGCCCATAACCCAAGACTGCACTCTTTGATATAGTTGTCAGAAGTGTAAGGCATTACAGAAAGAAAACATGAGACATTTACTACAGGAATGAACACCTGCCCCTTTTGGAGAGTGGACAAAATAAACAAATTTAGATTATGAGTTGTGCATCCCTACTTTGAATATCTGAAATCTGAAATCTTCCAAAATCCTAAACTTTTTATGCACAGACATGATACCATGCATGGAAAATTCCACCCCTAACCTCATGTGACAGGTCACAGTCAAAACATGGGTGCACAACACACAGTTCATTCAGTGTCCTTAGGAAATAAAGACAGCACACCCCCCACCCCCACTGCTCCCATCATCTGTGATATATTCTTTCCATAGATGCCACAATCCCCCATGCAAGCATACCCACAAAGGGTAATAAGAGGATAAGTGAGCTGGGCGTGGTGGCTCACACATGTATTCCCAGCACTTTGGGAGGCCAAGGCGGGCTGATCACCTCAGGTCAGGCATTCAAGACCAACCTCATAAATATGGTGAAACCCTGTCTCTACCAACAATATAAAAATTAGCTGGGCCTGGTGGCATGTACCTAAATTCCCAGCTACTAGGGAGGCTGAGGCCGGACAATTGCTTGAACCTCGGAGGCAGCAGTTGCAGTGAGCCAAGATGGTGCCATTGAACTCCAGCCTGGGTGACAGACTGAGACTCAGCCTCAATTAAAAAAAAAAAAAAAGAGAGAGAGAGAGGACATGTGTGCCGCTGTATGCACCAATGGCAGATTTGCCCAGTTGTCCCACAGGAGGCCAAGACCTACGTGCATTACTCTCTGTGGTTTTAATTCTTGCTTATTTTCTGCTCTGTGATGTAAAGATACTGTTAAAAATTTCAAAAAGGCTTGCAGATCCCCCTGTGGTTAACAGTGATAAAAAACAAAGGGGACATGTTTATGGGTATCTACAGCATTGAAAGTCAAGCACTTGGAGAAACTGGACGGTGGTATAAGTGTGAAATGTCTTACAGAAGAGTATGATGTTGGAAAGACCACCATTTACATTTTCTTCCCATTAAAAAACTACAGAGTACAGTTATCTTTTAACCAAAACACAGCATCGCAGGTGGACACTGGAAACCTTGCCATTGTCTGCTACCTCTGTTGTTTAATAGTGGACATGGGTATTCTGGTGGTGCTACTGTGCAGTTTATTTGCCCTGAACACATTAATATTTCACTGTAATCATGCCGTTACATTTTTTTCCTGTGAAGTAATCATTTGTGCATAAATGTAAGAAAAGTATTGCTTATATCAGTATAAGGTGCCCAACTATTTTGGCACCAGGGACCAGTTTTATGAAAGACAATTTTTCCAAGGTTGGAGGGAGCAAGGTATGGTTTTGGGAGGAAACTGTTCCTCCTCAGATCATCAGGCATTAGGTCATCATATGGAGCGTGCAACCTACATCCCTCGCATGTGCAGTTCACAATAGGGCTTGGGAGCCTCTAATAATGCTGCTGATCTTACAGGAGGTGGAGCTCAGGTGGTAATGCTCGCCAACCCAACACTCACCTCCTGCTGTGTGGACTGGTTCCTAACAGGACATGGACCAGTACCTGTTCTCTGTCCAGGGACTGAAAACCCCTAGCTTATATACAACTTATAAATTTAGAGTAAGGAATGACAGTGATGCCAGCCAGCCACAGACCGTCCACATGGATGGCTGACATAGGGACATCTTTGCTCTCTGATGGTTCAGTGTACATAAATGTTTCATGCACAAAATTAGTTTTAAAACATTGTATAAAGTTACCTTCAAGCTATGTGTATTAGATGAACGTGAAACTAATAAATGTGTTCAGACTTGAGCACCATTCCTAAAATATCTCATTGTGAATAAGCAGATATTCCAAAAATTAAAAAAATTCATATATATCAAGTTACTATTTCTTCCCATATGTTTATTTCCATCCTACTTCATATATATGAATAGCATTTCATATATATCAATAATTATTTCATAATATATATAGCAATAGTAATTTGAATAAAAGTATGATGTAAATATAAGATATATATATGTATGAAGTAGGATGGAAAATGATAGAATGGGAGGCTTGTGGACTTCTAGATTATTTACAATAGTTTATATTTCTAGGACATCAATGTTTGTATGATGAAAAGCTATAGCTTTTGGGGATTGAAAGGCACTTCTACTACATTAAAATGGGAAGAGAAATGTGTCTTGGATATATTTGTATTTGTTTTTACGAAACAGGATTTTACTATATACAGTGCGTTGAAACTTTATTCTTTGGAAAATGACCATATTTTCAATCCATCATTTTTTAAATGTAAATTTTCCATTCATTTTTCATTAAATTTTTTTTATGTATATGATTTTTAAAATATGTGGTTTATTTAGCCATTAAATGATTGTATTATTTTTTACAATAAAAGAGAAAGAAACACCAATATTGTTTTCCAAAAGAATAATAAGCTACATCTTTTAGTATTATTTGAGCCCACCAATAAAAACCACAGTTTATTGAATAGCATCACTCAGAGAAGTAACTTTTTAAAAACCAGTCAGTAGTTAAGAAGTCATTTTTTAAAATTTTAATATTTTCCAAGTGGGCTTGTGCCCTAGTTTTTAATTAAAATGAAGTTTTAGTTGAGGCATTTATTATTTATTAGATTTTAGTCCTCACTATAAATCATTGTAATAATGGAGCAAGAGAGAACAGAAAATTCCTCATTATGGACTTTCACAGGACACATTTAAACTTTTTTGCCTCTGTATTATTTAAAATCTATTACCAAGAGTAATTTTGAAATGGAGTCCACCTATTATAGCAACTACACCAACTGACATTTAAATTTGTTCAGTTTCTCTTTAAAATGGTAAAAGAGAACAATGACTCCTGGGGCAATGTGAGAATGTTCATTAGGGGCTGTCCAGCCAAGAAGCACAGAGCCCCACTGATGGGTATGGGAAGACAGAAAATTGAGCCAATTAATTAACAGGTAAGGTAATGGTATAATAGTACTGCAACAGAGGAGACTTCCGCCTCTTTCTGCATTCGGTCATTGGGATTCATGGGGAAGCCTCGTGTCCAATTTAGGTTGAGCAAGTTGCAGGAAAACTATAAAAAGAGAAAAGGGAGATTTTTTTCCCCCTTGGTTAAGTCGAGGTGTCAGTCAAATGAGCAGAACTTGAGCGATGCTGAAGAAATTGCAGGAGACTCCGGGTGCAATTACTTAATCTCAGCTGTATTGGCATTTGGGGCTGGATAGTCCTTGGTTACGTAGAGGCTGTCCTGTGTATGCTAGGATGGTTAGCACATCCCTGGCCTTACTTGCTGAATATCTAAGGTACCGTTACCCAGTTTGGGCAACTGAAAATGTCTCCAAATATCTCCTAAGGGGCCAAATAATCCCAATGGAGAACCAGTCAATGGAAAAATGGAGCATGTAGATTTAAATCTATAGTAGTAGTGACAATGCATACATCCAGGCTATTTATAGGATATGCATAGTCTATTATGCTGTCTATACTGGATACTGTGCAGATCCATTTGTATTCATAATTAATAGAATATCTTTTGATGTAGTTAATCAGTAAGCAAGTCCTGATTATTTGTTTTGATATTCAAAGCTCTAAAGTAACATCACTGCTTTCTTTCTTTCTTTCTTTCTTTCTTTCTTTCTTTCTTTCTTTCTTTATTTCTTTCTTTCTTTCTTTCTTTCTTTCTTTCTTTCTTTCTTTCGTCTTCTTTCTTTCTTTTTCTTTCTTTTCTTCTTTCTTTTTCTTTCTTTCTTCTTTCTTTTCTTCTTCTCCTTCTTTTTCTTTCTCTCTTTCTCTCTCTCTCTCCCTTCCTGCCTTCCTTACCTCCCTCCCTTCCTCCCTCCCTCCCTCCCTCTTTCCTTCCTTCTTTCCTTCCTTCCTTCCTTCCTTCCTCCCTCCCTCCCTCCCTCCCTTCTTTCCTTGTAATGGTGTTCACTGCAGCTTCAAACTCCTGGGCTCAAGCAGTTCTCCTGCCTCAACCTCCCAAGTAGCTGGAACTACAGGCATGCACCACCCCACCCAGCTAATTTTTGAAAATATTTTGTAGACATTGGGCCTTGCTGTGTTTTTTATGCGGGTCTCAAACTGTTGGCCGTGAGCCATTCTCCAGCTTCGGCCTCCTAAAGTGCTGAGATTACACGCATGAGCTACCACACTTTGACAAAAGTAACGTCATTTCTAAAGTAATCTTACTCAAGACCCAATTGTCTTTTTCTAATTGGTGGCATATTCCAGAAACAATGGTCAAGAGACTGTCATTTTCTGTTCCCTATTACATATATATATATATATATATATATATATATATATATATATATATATGGTTTGAGACAAAGTCTCTCTCTTTCACTCAGGCTTGAGTGCAGTGGCATGATCTCAGCTTACTGCAACCTCCATCTCCCAGGCTGAAGCAATTCTCCTGCCTCAGCCTCTCAGTAGCTGGGCTTACAGGCATGCACCATAATGCCTGGCTATTTTTTGTATTTTTAGTAGAGACAGGGCCAGGTTGGTCTTGAACTCTTGATCTCAAGTGATCTGCCCACCTCAGCCTCCCAAAGTGCTGAGATTACAGGTATGAGCCACCATGCCTGGCCCCTACTTCATATATTTTTAACTTATGTATTAAGATGTAATTTTAAAATTTAGACGTAAAATATTGATGTTTTTATCACAATGACTAATATGTGAGAAAAGTCTTGTTGATTTTTAAAATGATACCCAGTATGGATTACCCATATTATTACAGAGTGCATTTTGTTCCATCTCCAAAATATCTATGTCAAAGTTTTAACTCGCAATGTGATTGGATTTGGAGATAGGGTCTTTAAATGGTGATTAGCGTAAAATGAGGTCCCCAGGGTAGGCCCTAATCCCATAGGATGGGACTGGGTCTTTATAAGAAGAGGAGATTAAGACACAGACACACATCATCTAGGGACAACTATGTAAAGACTCAGGGAGAAGATGGCATCTACATGCCAAGGAGAGAGCCCCCAGGAGGAACCAGCGCTGCCCACACCTTGATCTTAGGCTTCCAGCCTGTGAAATGTGAGAGGATAAATGTCTGTTTTTTAAATCAGCCAGTCTGTGTTATTTTAATATGCCTGCTCTGGCCCTAAACTAACACTTACATGTGCTGCATTACAAAAAATCTTTAATAAATAATCTTGGCACTTAAGCTTACAACTTATTGTAAAATGAAATAGAAGGATATATTATTCTTTTTATGAGATATCGATTGTATCTTGTCCCCCTTTGATTTTTATGAAATGGATACAGCCTAGGAATAAAAAATTTTCATTGTTAATGTTAAGTTACATTTCAGTTATCTGACTTAATTCATGATCCCAGTAGCCACCACAAATACTTTTTCTTTATGTTCACAACCATAATGATATTTCCTCTGATTATCATTGTATTTTTAAAGTTGTTGCCATTTCCTTAATACCCTTTATTAATCATGTTCAGACTGCGTTAGTCTTTAGTTAGCTATTTTTAAATCTAGCTGACACAATGCCCGACAATCGTATTTCAACAGTGTAATAGAAAAAGACTTCAGCTAAAGATTGAAATAAAACCTTCATTGACTTAAGCTCTTTTCATGTTTATGAATTCAGTCCATAAATGGTTTAGAAAACAAATGTCTATACGTGTTATGGATTTTATTTTTACACATCAGCTGCTTGCCACGGTAAGTCAATAGGGAGTTCTTTTCACCTTGAAAACATGTAAATGAGAGCCAATTTAGACTTCTCTAGATGAGAACCACTACATTTCAGGAAAAATATGAAGATTGCAAGAGTTAATATGGTATTTATTATGCAATATTTATTTTATAAGAAAAACTAAAAATCAAACATTTTCCAAAATATCCATGTAGTGTTAAATGTTATAAACTACATAAAGAAACACATGATCAGAACTGTGGCACTGAAGAGAAAACATAATCCTAGAAACTAAAAAAGGCTGGGTGCAGTGGCTCAGGCCTATAATCCCAGCACTTTGGGAGGCCGAGGCAGGTGGATCACCTGAGACCAGCCTGACCAACATGGTGAAACCCTGTTTCTACAAAAAATACAAAAAAAAATAAAAATAAAAAAATAACCAGGCATGGTGGTAGACACCTGTAATCCCAGCTACTCGGGAGGCTTAAGGAGGGGAATCACTTGAACCCGGGAGGCAGAGATTGCAGTGAGCTGAAATCGTGCCATTGCACTCCAGCCTGGGTGACAAGAGTGAGACTCCAAAACAAACAAAAAAAGAATATTTTATACTCATTAAAGGGATGAACTTATACTAAAGTCAATATAATTGATCAAGGTATATAAACTGTTACTTCTAATACAGAGTACAGAATGGCATGCCAACTATAACCAATAAGTTGGTAATTGAGATAAATAAACATGTAAAGTAAGAAGGTTTGTTTCATGAAATGTATTGGATACACAAAATAGAATCTCTAGTGTATATATTCACTAAGTATAGAAATATGTTAATGTGAGTTTGCAATGGAATCAGTAAAAATTAACCACTCTCTTCTCACTGCCACAGAGCAAATATTTATAAGGAACCTCACATTAAAATTAACCCAGAATTAGAATGCAAGTAAAAGGATACTTTTCAATATTTTCTTGAGATTAATGCTTGGTTCTAATCAAGATCATTAAACATTTTTGCAAATTTCAATTGTTCTAATTGGTTGATGTGTCAGCCCACCCTCAGGCAGGATGATTTGCTGGAGAACTCATGGTACTCAGAAAAGCTACCGTGCTCATTGTTAAGGATGACTACAGTGAAAGATTATAGTTAGAATCAACAAATAAAAAGGTGCATAGGGCTGAGCCCAGGAAACCAGATACAAGTTGTTCTCTTTCAGTGGACTTTAAAGCAACAATGTATGATACGAACAATATGTGACAATGATTGTGCAGTATTGTTCATTAGAGAAGTTCACCTGATACTTCATGTCCACAGTTTTTATTGAGGGTTCAGTCATTTAGACATGAAGTCCTAAAATTAGCATTTGATTAAGAACCATTAATGAAATATCAATGATAAGAATTTCTCAGGGAGTCTTTGGCCTTAATACTTACTGAGTGCTCACTGGCATCTTATCCATTGCTGAAATATTATATACATATGTTTCTGTCTGTTCAGGCTTTTAGAACAAAGTGTCATAAATTGGGTGACTTATCAAAAATGGAAATTTATTTCTCATAATTCAGGAGGCTGGGAAGTCCAAGAGTAACGCTGATTGAATTTCTGGTGAGGGCCAATTTTCTGGTACGTGGATGGTGACTTCTGGCTGTTTCTTCTTGTATAGAGACACAAATCTTCATGAAGGTTCTGTCCTCATGATTTAATCATTTTTCGAAACACCCCATCTCCTAATGCCATTAGTTTGGTGATTAGGTTTTCAACATATAAATTTCAGAGGGGACACACAATTAGAACCTGGCAATATATAATTGGAAATTGGCATAAATACTAGTGTTATCTTGGGATGAAAAACAGATCTATACACAGTCAGTAATTTACCTTAATGTCACATCCAGCTACTAAAGTGAGAGACCAAGGAATGAGTAACATCAAATCCACCACACTTAAATCATGCTATTACAGAGATAAGAGAAAAACTCACAGATTTATATGCAAGTTGACAAATTTGAAACTTTTGCCTGAACATAGAAAATGAGGCCACCAGGGAGCTGTGGTTTAAGTTGAGTGACAAATGAATAATAGATAGAGTTAGTGTTTGTAGTTCAAAGGAGAAGAATGATTTTGTCTCAAAGCTGTCAGGAGTGGAAAACAATAATGGATTCTTGCTAGACTAATAAGAGAGAACTCGGTCTCCTGGCTGTCTCCATTCTTTCCCATCCAGATGCTGTTGTTACACTAAAATCACCTTAGACGATCCCGACAAAGTCAGTGTGAGATTGAGGAGGATGAGTAAAGACTGACTGCAGAACTTATATTACAGGTTCTGCCATAAGTGTTTATGTCTCCCTGCCCTACCCTGTGCCCAGGAGGGTAAGTTTTGTATAACAATGGGGTCCATTGACTTATGGCTTCTACGTGGGTTAAGCCAGGAGTTCAAAGGATGGTAGGAGATTGAGGTTAGAAATTTCCTTCATGGGCTTCCCACTTGCAGGATCAGCTTAGGCAGGCAGTGTCTCTCAACCTAAAATGACTGGTGCTCCCAATGTGACCTTTTATACCTACCCCACTTCTGTCAGGTTACTAGCAGATGATTTCCCCTCAGCCACTCATGTGTTTGCATGACTTGCAAGCAACGTCATGACAACCCTTGTTCTGGCCTGGTGTGGTGGCTAGTGTCTGTAATCCTAGCACTTTGGGAGGCTGAGGCAGGAGGATTGCTTGAGGCTAGGAGTTTAAGACCATCCTGGGCAACATAGTGAGACCCAATCCCTACAAAAAATAGAAAAATTATGTAGGCATGGGAGTGCATGCCTTTAGTCCCAACTATTCAGGAGGCTGAGGCATGAGGAATGACGGAGCCTGGGAAGTGGAGGCTGCAGTTTGTGATCACACCACTGCACTCCAGCCTGGGTTACACAGCAAGATCTTGTCTTAAACAAACAAAGAAATAAACAAACATAGAAACACAAAAAACAAAAAACAGCTTTCGCTCTGTTTTATAGTTTTCAAAGATATTTGTGTGGTGACTGGCTTTAGATAGTAGAGATAATGTCCATATTCGTTTGCTTTCCTGGATAATAAAAGTAATTCCCCCCAGCAGAGCAAAGCTTGGGAAGGTTTATTATTAGTAGTTGTCTTCTAAGAATGAGTGTTTCCTATGGTTGTTTCCTAACCTGGGACCCAAATTAACTCTGTATGTAGCATGCACCTGGTCTTGTCCCTTCATAACCCCTGTGAGACATGAGACTTGGCAAGGTAGAAGTCACTAATAAAGTCTTTTGCTTCTGATCTAAGAGTTTCACATCTGCAGCCAGTATTTATAAAACTATAGCCAGCTAATGTGTTAGCTTGAAAGGGAGGCAAAATCTCAGAGTCTTCACAATCAGAGTGTAGGCTACATGAAAGAACAGTCTTTTTATTTTATTTTTCACTATTTCTAGGGCCATGAAGGTCAGGAATCTATGCTCTATGAGTCAAATCTGGTCCAGGGACTAAATGTGGCTCATCACTTGGGTTTATAAATAAAGATATTTATTTATAAATTTATTGGAACCAGCTTGGGCAATAACTTTATTTACAAAGTTATTGGAACACTGCCGCACACATTTCTTCCCCTATGGTCTATGGCTTCTTTTGTGTGATGAAGGCAGAACTGAGTATTTGTTACACAGACTGCATGGCCCACAAAGTAGAAAACGTTGCCTGGCTATTTACAGAAAAGCTTGCCATCTCCTGTCCTAAATGAATATTTATTGAATGAATAATTATTGCAGCTCTTTTTGCCCATTCCTCAGCAAAATATCACATTAAGCTCACTGCATTAACTTATGGTAAATTTGGCACAAAATATATTTGTATTTAATGGTATTGTGTTGTTTTTAGAGTGATGAGATATCTTCAAGCAATTAACTAAAACTAAGCAGCATTTTCTGCACCAGAAGAAGATATCTGGGCATTTTCATGTGTGTGAGGCAGGGTGGAGACCTGAATTTTTGAGTGTATTGTGTTTGTTCAAGCCTAAAGCAATATGGTGAAAATAAGCTGTGATAGGGTAGCAACTAGCGCAAAAGTAATTGCGGTTTTTGCCATTATTTTTTAAAACCATGATTACTTTTGCACTAACTTAACAACTGCCATATTATACAGTAATACAATTGAAGGTCTATACCCAAAATAATTGAATGCAGAGTTCTGGCCAGATGCAGTGGCTCACACATGTAATCTCAACACTTTGGGAGGCCGAGGCCAGTGGTGGATAACTTGAGCCCAGGAGTCTAAGACCAGTCTGAGCAACATGACAAAACCCTGTCTATACAGGATATATATACATACACACACATACACACACACACACAATTAGCTGGGTGTGGTAGCACCACCTGTAGTCCCAGCTACTTGGGAGATTGAAGTAAGAGGATCACCTGAGAGCAGGGACACTGAGCCTGCAGAGCAATGATAGTGCCGCTTCACTCCTTGGTGACAGAGTGAGACCTTTTTCAAATAATAAAAAAAAGACCTTGTTCAAAAGCAAAAACGAAAATACAAAAACAAAGAAAGCAAATATTCCAATGGATATTAGTACATGTGTGTTCAGAACAATATTGTTCAATAGCTGAAGGGAGGAAGCAATCCAAGTGTCCATCAATACATGAATGAAAAGACCAAACATATTCTATATATACCATAGAATGTAATTCAGCCTTAAAAAGGGGGGCAATTCTGACACATGTTACCACAGCGATGAGGACCTTATGCTACATAAAATAAGCCAGACACAAAATGATGAAGACATGGATGAGGACATTATGCTAAGTGATATAAGCCAGACAGATACAAGAGGATGAAACTATATGATTCCATTCATATGAGGTCTCTGGGGTCGCCAAATTCAGGGAGCTAGAAAGCAGAGTGGTGGTTGCCAGGGACTGGGGGAGAAGCAATGGGAGAGAGTGTTTAATGGGGAAAGTGGATAGCCCTGGAGTTGGATGGCAGTGATGGTTTCATGACAGTGTGAATGTGCTTAAGGCCACTGAACTGTGCACTTCAAAATAGTTAAAATAGAAAGTGCTATATTATGTACATTTTACCACACTTCTTTTTTAAGTGCACTATCCTTAGGGTTCCCAAATCCTGCAATCAGCAGTCTTATGCAGTCATTGTGTTTGTGCTGTATCTATTAGAAATAACTGGGCTTCAAATGAAATACTGCAGAATGTGTTTAAGAACATAAGGAGACTTAAAAATAGGTACCCCAAAAAGAAAAGGTTATGTTTTATATTGAAGGTTAGCTTAAAAATAACCACTTTAAAAGCTTCATGCCCTGCTATGGAAAAGGCACGAAAAAGGTCAACCTTTTAAAACTAAAATGCCTCATTAGTATTTTGCTGATAATTTTCTGATTAAAATTGCCAAAGCACCATTTCTTTTTAGCAGTATATTTTATTTGACATTATCTAACTTGATAAAATTTTGCTAAACACGTGGCCACTGACCTATAAAAAATTACTTAATTAGAAAGTTAACCTAAAAAATGTTAAGGAAATTATACTCAAGGAACATAAAAACATTTCTTTTTGGACTATAACAGAAGGCAAGCACATTAGCCAAGTGTGCTATAATATTTAACCTTTGGTGTTTCTGCAAAGAATAACATAGGATTTCATGCATTGCATATTATTCATTCCATAAGCAAATTTTACTAGTGGAATAGGGAGTATTTTAACACTCTTTAGAACCCAAGGTAATTTCCTTCTTTGAGCAACCATAGGAGACCTCGCCTTCTTCCACGCCATCCTTCAGGTCTCTCTCTTATCATGCATACATCCTTAGTGGTCTATGTTCTTGATGCCAGACAAAGGTGGCCATGGTATGTTTTACTAGCATTGTGCCCAAGTGAAACCAGCTGTTTTTGGAAAGTGGATTTCAGACAGCCAAAGGCAGAAAGAGTAAACTAGCTGCTTTAGTTTCCTAGGGTCGCTAAAACAAAGTATTGCACACTGGGTGGGTGGAAACAAAAGAAATGTATTCTCTCATAGTTCTGGAGGCAAGAAGTCCAACATAAAAGGGTTGGTGGGGCCATGATCTCTCTAAAATATGTAGAGAAGGATCCTTTCTTGCCTCTTCTACTTTTTGATAGTTGCCAGCAAACTTTGGTGTTCTTTGCTTGTAGATGTACCACTCCAACATCCACTTCCATCTTGCATGGCTGTGTTCTTTGTGTGTGCCACATTCCCTCTAAAATCTGTAGGGAAGTGTCCTTTCTTGTGTCTTCTACTTTCTAGTTGTTGCCAGCAGTTCTTGGCATTGCTTGGCTTGTAGATGCAACCCTCCAATATCTGCCTCTGCCTTCCCGTGGTTGTCTTCTGTCTGCATGCCTTCACACAGTCCTTCCTCTGTATGTGTCCGTGTCCTAATCTCCTCTTTCTGTAAAAAACGCTAGACAGATTAGACTTGGGTCTACCCAAATGAATTTGTCATAACTTAATTATATCTGCAAAACCTTATTTCCAAATAAGGTCACATTCATAAGTACAGGGATTCAGAGTTCAACATATTGCTTTGGGGGACATCATTCAACTTATAATACCATGCAACTGAGTCTTGGAAGGGACTAAATATAACTTGGGAGTCTACTGCCTGAGAACCAATGACTTGCTGGACAGAGGGTGTCCTGAGGGAGTCATCTTACCTTACTGTCATTCAAACTCCCATCTGTACAAGAAAGAGAGGCATTAAAAAGATGAGGGTTAACATGATGCAACCCACTGCACTTGCATAACTCAGATTCTTTGCCTTACCCTAATCCCCACCCTGCACAGTCTGTCTTTATTTACAATTTTAATATTTTGCTCATAATATTTCTTTATATGAACATTGCTTCTTTTAAGTTCCATTAAGATGGTCATTTATCCTAATTACTCAGCTTACAGCCACCCCTTAAGTGTTGCAACCGCCTTATAGGAAGCCTCACCAACCTTACCCAAGCCCCAGCCCTGCAAATGGTTGTCCAATATCTCTTGAAATCTAAAATTATAGCCACCTCAATGCTGCAAATGCCCCAACATGTCCCAGTTGCCTTTCTTAAGGACATAAGCCCTGTCTGATAGTTCACCTCTGTTGTGTTTTCTATATCCATTGTAATTTACAATCTGGTCCACATGGTTTATTATTTCAAATAGGTATTTAAACAGGCATTTAAATAATTTAAATAGGCATTTAAATAATTCACTGAAAACCAGACATCTGTTAAGGGACAAAACAGGATGTCAGCATTAGGCATTTCTATGTCTGAGTTCACTTTTTTCTTGCCAGCTAAATTTGTGGAGCTTCTTGTAATACAAGAGGTGAGAAGTTGGAGGTTCACCTGTGAGGATATTTACCAGACCTGTGGGGGTTGAAGTATTAAAATGGAGTTTTTAACACTCCTACTCTTCATGGCACAAATGTCACCTCCACCGTAATTTCCCTGTTTTGAAGAGTTATAAATACTGGTACTCTGTTTGTCCTCATAGTTGCTTTATTATTATTATTATTATTGGTATTTTGAGATAAGGTCTTGCTCTGTTGCCCAGGTGGGATTGCAATGGTGCAATCATGGCTCAGGACAGCCTCAATATCCCAGGCTCAAGCAATCCTCCTACCTCAGCTTCTCAAGAAGTTGAGACTACAGGTGAGCACCACCACACACATCTAATATATATTTTTGAAGCTTCTATACAGACGAGGTCTTGCTGTGTTTCCCAAGCTGGTTTTGAACTTTTGGCCTCAAATGACCCTCCCATGTTGTCCTCCCAAACTGCTGGGATTACAGATGTGAGCCATGGCTTACAGCCAGCCAGTTTCTTATTCTGTAAATAACTGAGGAATATTAAGGCAAGCCTCTTTCAATCCATGCATTCCATGTGCTATAAGGTGATGATCAATTCTACAAAATGAAATGTTCCTTGTGGGGGAACTACCAGTTGATGCATATTTATCCCCACACTGACTGATTCAGTAATTAATAAAGAGTAGATGTCCAACAAATAAGGAGTAGATGAGCCATTAGGTGACGCAATGCCAGCCACCGAATTATCCAGTTTATCTTTTTGCCCAATGATGAATGTTTTATGACATACTCAGATGCTGAGTGTAATGTTTAATTGCTGACTTTAACTAAGTTAGAAAGAATTGTGTTATATTGCATATGAGAAGTGGGTGCAGAGAGAAAGCAGGTTAAACTGATTGGAGGCTTCTTTGCAATATCTTGTTCCTCTCATCCTTTCCAGAATTGCAATCCACAACAAGTGAAGGGAAAATAGGACTCGGATTGCTCTTGGCTGGTTTCAGGTGTTCTCAATCTCAAATTTAGAAATGCAGCACATTTGTTCCTTGTACATCAGATGCTTTTAAAGGACAATTTGCAGACTTTTGCACTTAAATCTGCTATATGACTCATTTCTGTGTGGTAAGGTCACACACACAGAAGCAAGTAGAATGATTAAATATAATATGGTTTTATACATGAAATGAAAGGAGAGCAATCATTTTACTCACTTCATGGAGAAAGAGATTTCTGTCACATTGTGTCATGTAGAATTTATACTTAATGCTGCAGTGCATGTCTTATCTATACTGCAATAAGTTTACATGTTTTTTATAGCATAAATGCAATGCAAGGGCATTCTGGAGCCTTTGCAGGTGGAGATAAACCCCAAAGTGAACCTGATTTGCCATTTTCTGAAATGGAGTAAAAGAGGCATTTCAAGGTCACTAGAAACAGCTTGAAACCTACATAGGCCAATAAAGAACTGGGAGATAACATCCTTGGAAATAGCATGGTAATGCCCTCCAAGAAGATTCTATTCCAAAAATACTTGGCAAAATTCATAAGAAAATATCCTGAGTCTAGAAAATGAATCAAAGGCTAGCACTGAGCCAGAGGCTATCCATGGAGCAATTATTCAAGAAAAATAGATAAATTTCAGTAAGAACAGGGGGTTTTTCAAAGGTTTTAAGTTGTTCTGTCCCAATTTCCATGGTGGCCTTGTTGATAAACATCCCACAGTCAGTAGCAACTAGTAGCTTAGTGGCCACTGGAGGAATAAGAAGCCCCCTCCACAAGTATTGTCATTATTGGACTTGTTTGCTAGTTCCCGAGAAGACCCCACTCACAAAGTTGTCATTATTTGACGTGACATAGAGCTCACCTGGTGAAACAGCCTTTTTCTTGTGGGATTAGTGAAAACAATCAGAGGTAACTGTATAAAAGCGCAGCTCCCCGAGGTAGTAATAAAAGCCGGGGAACATAATAAAATAACCAAAAAATTGAGAAGAAAACCTGGAGGATTTCATGTTCTTGGAGTCATTTAAAAGCTCTGATGTATACCCTGGAATAAAAAAGGATTTGTGCAAGCATAGGGTTGTGTGCATGCTCAGGTGTGCACACATGCAGGCAAAAGACCTAAGAAACACCTCAGTTTCCTCTCCATCTGACCTTGAAGAATTGCTCCAGGAGGAAGGAAAGGCTAAGGCGGAGATTCCAATTAGCTCTGGAGAGTAAAGAAAGACTTGCAAGCATTCAAGCAGCATGTGCTCAAGAGAAATGGTTGAATTTTACTAAGCAGAGAAAGAACACTATGCCTGAGGGAACGTGGAAAGCATGCACTAAGAGCAACACAGAGCCCCTCAGCTAGACAGAGAGACTGCAGACATCTAAGTCAATCTTTGTCCAATCACTGGCTGAACATTAAGCTAACAGTGAAGACACTTTGGTGGAAACACATGCAACAAAGAATACAGACTGCAGAATTAGTTTAGAGATGTCATGAAACAAACAAATACACAGCAGCAGAAACAAACAACAAGCAGCAAAACAAAACAGGGAGCGGGGAGAATCTTCAGAGTGGCTCCATTATATAACTTGTTCAACAACAAAAAATAAAAAGACATGCAGAGACAAAAAAAAAATATGGCAATACATGGATTCAACACTCCAACCCTAAATCACAGACTGGCAGGATGGACACGCTACCTATGGTAAATTAATTTTAGTTCCAAATACACAGAAAGTAGGATGGCTTTAATCAACAAGACAGATAATCACAAGTACTGGTGAGGACACACAAAAATGGGAACTCTCATATGTTGCTGATATAACTATAAAATGGTTTGCCTACATTGCAGACCAGTCTGGCAGTTCCTGAAAAGGTGAAACATTGAGCTGCCTTATATACCAACAATTCTACCCTTAGGTATATGCCAAAACAATTGAAAACATGTCTGCCAAAAAACATCCTGTACACAAATGTTTGTATGTTTGTGGTATTATTATTTATAATAGTCAAAAATAGTCAATAATAACTAAATTGTACATTTTAAAATAAAGAATATAATTGGAATGTTTGTATCTCAAAGGATAAATGCTTGAGGAGATGGAACCCTGTTCTCCATATTCTGCTTATTTCAAATTGCATGCCTGTATCAAAACATCTCATGTACCCCATAAATATATACACCTACTATGTACTCACAAAAATTAAAAAAACAGTAAAAAATTACCAGTAGCCCAAATGTCTATGAATTGAAGATAAACAAAATGTGTATATGCATAATATGGATAGTATTTATCCATTTAGAAAATGTACTGATTTATACCACAACATGAGCCATAATACATTATGGCAAGTGATAATAGACACAAAAGTTCACATTATTTCGTTCTTATAAAAGGTACAGAAAGGTAAACCCATAGACAAAAAGTAGATTATAGGTTGCCATGGATTGAGAGAAAGGAGGATAGTATGGAGAGTGACTAAGTTTATTTTGGGGATGATAAAAAATGCCTGGAATTAAATGTTAATGGTGGTTGCACAGCATGTAAATATAGTAGAAGATACTGAAGTTACATAGTGGCTGACGCTTGTAATCCCAGCACTCTGGGAAGCTGAAGCTGGCATATAACTTGAGGTCAGGAGTTTGACAACAACCTGGCCAACATGGTAAAACTTTGTCTTTACTAAAATTATAAAAATTAGCTGGACATCTTGGGAAACACCTGTAATCACAGCTACTCGGGAGGCTGAGGCACAAGATTCACTTGAACCTGGCAGGCGGCAGTTGCAGTGAGTCATGATAGCACCACTGCACTCCAGCCTGTGTGACAGAGCAAGACTCTGGCCCACCCAAAAAAAAAAAAACACAAAAATTAACTGAAGATACTGAAGTTGTATTGTTTAAGAATTGCAGTGTATATGCATTATATCTTAATAAGCAATACATTTTTTAAAGCACCATGAAAAATGACATCAGGAAGAGTGTCATATTACAGCCCGAGGCAAAGAAATAGTTGATAATCCTGATCTTGTCTTTATCTGAAATGCTCATCATTTGTTCATCACAGGTCTTTGGGATTAATCTTGAGTTTTTACAATAATGCCTTAAACTATCATTTATGTTGGATGAAAAAAGAGAAAGAACTACACTGAGAATTATGACACAGTCCATCTGCAGCTCCTATAATTTCTGACACTATTGTCTTCAGGTAAATATATGCTGTGGTTATTATTCAGCTTCTCCATTATGAATTAAAACTCAAAAATCTTCTCGCCAGAGTAGTGTTGAAGTTCACCATGAGTGCAGTAGGAAAAACTGATGAAGTTCATCATGATAAAAGTTTATCATGAGTTCAGTAGGAAAATATCCAAGAGAGTCAATTACAACTGGCCCTAGACAGCACTAACTACAACAGACATAACTTTTTCTGTGATTCAGATGCACTGTTTTCACCTCTATTCGAATGCTAATGGCTATCATACACACAGAGATTCTTAGGTTGCCTTGTAGCAATGGCTGCATTATGAAACATGAAAGAAGAAGGGAACAAGATTCACTGGCTCACCATTAAATGGGCCAAGAGCATCCGAAGTGGTTCCTTATGAGGACTCATTCATACTCTTCTATCCAAAAATATGGAAAGCTGCAGGAGAATTTTTAAGTTTACTCTTTTTATATTCATATACTCTGTATCTAGTCTAGTTTTGAAAAATGGTTATTTTTAACCATTGCATTAATTTCCTGTGGCTGCTGTAACAAAACAAATATAAACTCAAAAGCTCAAAACAGCACAAATTTATTTTGTTATTTGAAAATGCCCATCAATGGTAGACTGGATAAAGAAAATGTGGTACATACCCACCATGGAATGTTATACAGACATGAAAAAGGATGAGATCATGTCCTTTGCAGGAATATGAACGAAGTTGGAGGCCATTATCCTTTGCAAACTAATGCAGGAACAGAAAACCAAATACTGCATGTTCTCACTTGTAAGTGGGAGTTAAATGATGAAAGCACATGGACACATAGAGGGGAACAGCACACACTGGGACCTATTGGAAAGTGGAGGGTGGGAGAAGGGAGAGGATCAGGAAAAATAACTAATAGACATTAGGCTTAGTACCTGGGCAACAAAATAATCTCTACAACAATCCCTGTGACAACCAAATAACAAATCTGCACGTGTGCCCTGAACTTAAAACAAAAGTTGAAAAAAAAAAAGAAAAACAAAAGAAAATCAGAAAATGAGTTAGCAGAGCTACACTCCTTTTGAGGCAGAGGCCTGACGGGAGAGTCCATTTCCTTGTCTTTTTCAGCTTTTAGAGGATACTTGAGTTTATTGGTTCGTGATCCTGAGGTCACTCTGACCTCTGTTTCCATTTCTCACTCTGAGCCTCCAACTTTCCTCTTATAAAGAACATGGGAATTAGAACATGAACATTTTGGGATATTATTATTCTGTTACCACCTGGGGATTAGGATGTCATCATCTTTGGGGACCATTATTCCATCTACCAAGTAGGATTAGAGTATGGACAGCTTTGAGGCCATTATCTTTCTACCCCATGGGATTAAGATGTGGACAGCTTTAGGACCATTATTCTGTCTACCCCATGGGGATTAGGATGTGAACATCTTTGGGGCTATTATTCTGCCTACCACATGGGGATTAGGACATGAATATTTGGGGGGCACCATTATTCTGTGTACCACATGGGGATTAAGATGTAAACATCTTTAGGACCCATTACTCTGTCCCAGATGAAATTAGGGCATGGACATCTTTGAGGCCATTATTCTGCCTACCACATGGGATTAGGATATGGACATCTTTGGAGGCTGTGATTCTGGCTACAAAAGCCGTCTTTCTAAGATATTGGTCAACAAATACTGCCTCGTGACTCAGCTTCAACCGAATAATTTAAAAATTGTCCAACCTTAATATACCATTTCAGAGCATATTTGTAGAAGTTCATTGTTTTATTAGTAAATAAATACTTCATTGTTACAAGGAACTAGTTTAAATTCCAAACTAATTGACTTCCTTTCAGGTCTAAATCAGAAAGTCTTCAGAAGTACAAATTCCTTTCAGACCTTCTTTTATCAAATAATTGATCTTTTTCATGTGAGGCATGGTATGACATTCAAATATTTGATTGCCGGCATCAAAAACAAAGAAGTTATATTTAAAGGCTTCATTTTGAAATATTTTTCTCCCTTAGTGGGTTTTTCTTATCAAAAACAATACTCTGAGGTTCTCCATCAGCAATTGAATTCCAGGAGATGGGAGCTATGAGCCCTGGTATTATACATAAGATGCATAATTTCTGGTAAAATAATGAAAAGTTTCCTGTGCTTGAGATGAAAGTCCTGGGGGCTCTTAGTCCAGCTCTGCTTTTAACCAGCCATCCCTTTCCACTGGAGAATTGGCTTCACAGTGCCCTAAATTTTCTAACCTGAAAAATGATGACGTTGACCCAATCCTGTGTCCCATCTCTTCCATCTCTCCCAGTCACCTGAATTTATATCAAATTATTTGGTGACTCTGTGTCTTCTTGTGTCCTTATTAATCTTTGCAAAAGGGAAAACTTTCAAGGATGGTAAAACAAGTATTGTGATGCTCAGGAGATCACAAGGTCACCTGGACATGAGAATTCGGATCCTAAATGCAAATCACAACACCACCCACATTCTATTGTGAGCTATGAGACTATTGGAGTGAACTTTGCTTCCAATAGTTAATGTCTCCCTGACAAATTCTAGCACGTCCTTCAAGCATCCTTTAGCACGATTTCCTGAATATCAGCCTCATTATTGTTAGGGGTTGGCTACTTGCAATTTTTATGTTTAGTTTTGTAACTTCTTGTTTAAGACTTTGAAGTAAGGAGATATTTTGGGTGGTGCTGGAGGATTCAAGTCGATGGAATTAGATTTGGTGCAGGAGTTGACTTAGACTGCTTTGGGGTTCCTGGATGTAGAAGGTATAGTTTGTGGGGGGCCTGAATTTATATTACAACGGTCTGAGCTACTCTTAACACTAACACTATCAAAACTCCACGTTCTGCTCCATTCTGTGCTCTTGTTATCTCAGGACAGCTGGCTGATTTATTCTGCCTTGACGAGGGCTTTGGGAAGCCACTGCACAAGCGCTTTCTTAGGACCTTTTGTCCAAAGTGCCTTACAGAACTAGCAGAAGAACAGGCTTTATTAATTATTGTGAAATTGGGGAGCAGCACAGAGCCTTTTCATATAGAAAGAGAAATGCTTCCAAGAAAACAGGCTTAAATTCTGAAAAGGTCAGGGTAGCAGATAGCAAAAGAGTCATTGTATTTTCTCTGTCCCTTTGGCTATGCAATTTGGAAATCTTGAATAAATCTCCCCATCCTAAGATGGTCACATCCAGTTCTAATTGCAAGCTTCAGAGGGACCTGAGATGCATTACATTCAAAAGAATAATGTTGGAACAAGGTGCAATTTAAAAAGCAGAAGAAGCATAACAAGAAACACACCCAAAGACACAGGAAAACACATATATGTATAAATACACACACACAGAGGAATTAGCAAATAAACATGTCATAAAAATATGGCATCAAAGTTATATTGATCTGAACTTGTAGCATGAGAAAAAAAGTGGATTTACATGTATGCATATGTGTGCCATCATGCATGCACATACATGAAAAACATTATTAAATATATGTGAATATGGATATTAAGTAGTCTTTTAACTCTCAGGGTAAAACAATTGTATTTTTTTGGAATAGGCATAGAGAAGAATTCATTTTGTGTTTTTTAAATTAATGAGCTATCTGGGTCATTGTTACTCATAGTTAACTCCTGTGATATGGTTTGTTTCTGTGTCCTCACTCAAATCTCATCTGGAACTGTAATCTCCATAATCCCCACGTGTGAGGGGGGACCTGGTGGGAAATGACTAGATCATGGGGGATGGTTTCCCCCATGCTGTTCTCATGATAGTGAGTGAGTTCTCCCGAGAGCTGATGGTATTATAAGTGTTTGACAATTCCTCGTTCAAATGCTTCCTCTTTTCCCTGCCACCTTGTGAAGAAGATAATTGCTTCTCCGTTGCCTTCTACCATGATTTTAAGTTTCCTGAGGCCTCCCCAGACTTGCAGAACAGTGAGTCAGTTAAATCTCTTTCCTTTATAAATTCCCCAGTCTCAGGTATTTCTTTACAGCAGTGTGAGAACAGACTAAGGTGCTGTCCCTGTGTATTGACACAAAGAAGAGTGACAGAAGTAGAATCGAGCACCGCAGAAATGAAAGGATACTGCTTCTGCGAACATTGATTTTTCTTGCATTCCATTAACTATTGTCTTAAGAAATAGCAGACTGAGAACAGATATATGTCAAATGTAGTTGCCTTCAACAGTAAACTGTATGATGTATTTTTTGTGATGATTTGAAAGAAAGAGTATAGCATTTTATATGTGGAATTAACAATCACAAATGTTTTTTTTTTTATTTCCCGAAACTAGCAATACCATCAATTCCTTGTGTTTCTTGTTCACAACTGTAACTGTTCAGTAGTAGTATTCTCATTAATAACAGGAGTTCTTGTCTCCTGTTTTACATATATATAATAAAGAAAAATGAAATTTATTTACGTTTTTGCATTGTAGCTGATTATTTCCAAACCCTGAGCACAGGGAGGGCCACATAAATGAATGACTTTAATGGAGAAACCTTTTAATTCCAACTACTTGGAAAATCATAACATTTTACAATCAACATTAAACATATTCTGTATGTTTTAGGCATTTAGAGTTATATGCATAATTCTAAATATTTTAAACGTTGCCAACTGGAATTTTTATACTAGTTTACTAAAAATGCGTTTTTGTTTTCTCTTTCAAACCCCAACTTAATTTCGCCACTTCTATAAAACTTTATTTTGGATAAAAAGTAACTTTTTCAGAATTCTGGAACAGTTATTTTAAAGAAATATGTTATTTAATGTGATTATATAAGTATATATTATTTCTTTGATAGCTATTGAGGAAATCATATGTAATCTTACCAATGCTGTGAAATTCTTTAACATGAAATAGCATTTATTTTGTAATTGAAGAACAAGACTTAAAGTAGAAGAAAAGCAAATGACACAAATACAATACAAGTAACTATAGGAGTAATAATAAACAACATAACTGGAAGGTTCACTAAGTGGCATTTAGAGTTATATGCATAATTCTAAATATTTTAAACATTGCCAACTGGAATTTTTATACTAGTTTACTGAAAATGCGTTTTTGTTTTCTCTTTCAAACCCCAACTTAATTTCAGGCAGTTTAAAGCATCAATTAGAAGATTAACCCTGACTATAAACTGGCCAGGTGTGGTGGCTTATGCCTGTAATCCTTTACTGCTTTGGGAGAGAAAGGAGGGAGGATCACTGGAGGTCAAGAGTCTGAGATCAGCTTGAGAAGCATAGTAAGACTCCATCTCCACAAAAACAAACAAACAAACAAAAATCAGCTGTGCATGGTGGTGTGTGTCTGTAGTCCCAGCTATTCTGTGGCGGGTGGGGTGCGGTGGCGGGTGACATTGAAGGAGGATTGCTTGGGCCCAGGAGGTCAAGGCTGCAGTGAGCTCTGATTGTGCCACTGAACTCCAGCCTGAGCAGCAGAGTGAGGCATTGTCTCTAAAAATAAAATAAATAAATAAATAATCACCACAAACTGATGAGGGAGACACTCGGTTGGGCTGAAGTTACAGATAAGAACACTAAAGGGAGAAGAGACAGTAAAACACAACCCAAGAATCCAGGTACGATATGGATTTTAATATCTAGGTGCCAGCCTTGGGAAACATCCCCAACAAGGCTAGAAAGGAGAAAATGGATGCAGCCAAATTCACCGTTTGCTTTTCCTGTTCTCTGAATCACTCCAAGAATGTCAGCATCTGATGGGTCTCTAAATCACACTTTTTATACCTTGCACACTGTTTCCTTGTCTTAGACATTTCCTCATTATAATAGGACATATTTGTGTCTCCCTTTTTTCTACACTAAGAACTCTGGCTTCCCCTATGTATAATGTGGTTAATCATTTGCTTAAATACCATCCAACTTCAAAATACGCTTCTGAATGGGATTCTTGTCAATGTTAGCTCAATGTTTTTTTTTCCCCAATAATATGATATCCTTTAATAGGTGAGCTACATCATTTGTGTATTTCTGCCCCTATTGAAGAGATTATAGATTGATTTTTTTTTAAAGAAATGTTGATGTTGTTTCTAGGTTAGGCAAACGTTTTCTACCGAAAGGAAACATGATGATATTATGAAAATTAGTATTGGCCAAGGATGACAGCTCACACCTGTAATCCCAACAATTTGGAAGATGAAGGTGGTAGGATCACTTGAGGCCAGGAGTTTGAGATCAGCCTAGGCAATATAGTGACACCTCATCTCTACAGATAATTTATTTTTAAAAATGAGCTAGGTGAGGTGGCACGTGCCTGTGGTTCTCGCTACTTGTGGGGCTGAGGCATGAGGACTGCTTGATCCCTAGAGGTCAAGGCTGTAATGAACCATGATCATGTCACTTGTGCTCTAGCCCAGGAAACAGAGAGAGGCCCTGTCTCAAAAACAAACAAAAATGTGTTCATTGCCTAACTTTTTCTTATTTTTCACTATGAAAAAGCCATTGGTCATTTTTTTTTTTACTGCTTTAACATTTCATGCTTATTTCATATTATTTTGTTAAGATTGATCTCTTACTTTGAAAGAAAAGTTTGTAATAGCTTGCTAAGACAAGCATGTGATTGGAATGGAGAAATGTCTTCCTTGTCAATTTCAACTAAGGGCTACAAAATAATACAGAAAAAATGATAGGGCCATTATTTCTATAAGACTATCCTTTACTTGAAGAAATTTTGACATCATAATAAGAAAAACTACCACTATTTTATAGTATTACAGATTATTTATCATTATCTACTTTTTTTCTGAACAGAACAATTTGCAGGTTTAGCTGAAGGAAATCGCAATGTTAGAATCATATGCGTGTCTCAAAGAAAGTCATTTTCCAAAACTTCACAAACATATTCCCTGTGATCACTTTTATTTTTCAGAGGTGTTCAGAGCATTTCTCCCATTCCACAGGCCCTTTATATAGAGTGACTTTAAAGCTTCAAGATTCTTCTTAGACAAAAGATTCTCCTTAGACAAAAGATTCTCCTGGCTGGTGTGGTGGCTCAGGCCTATAATAACAGCATTTTGGGATGCCAGGGCAGGAGGATCGTTGAGGTCAGGAGTTGAAGACCAGCCTGGGCAACATAGTGAGACCTTGTTTCTACACAATAATATTAATAATAATTTTAAATTAACCAGGCATGGTAGTTTACTCCTGTAGTCCCAGTTACTCAGGAGGCTGAGGTGGGAGATCACTTCAGTACAGTAGGTAGAGGCTGCAGTGAGCCATGATTGAACCACTGCACTCCAGTCTAGGAGACAGAGCAAGACCCTGTCTCAAAAAAAAAAAAAAAAAGTTAAAAAAAAAAAGATGCTCTCTCTTCTGTAATCTGAGCAAGGTTGTGAAACCAAAGGAAGTGACAGTATGTACATTCTGAGGCTGGATTGTAAATGAAGCCCAAGCATCTTCGTGGAGATGCCTAACACATTCCATCTGAGAGCTCTTACTGAGCCAACATCCATCTGCAGACATAGGAGTGATGAAACTTTCACTTCATTCTATTCCCCAGCCACAGAGTGACCCCCTCCCTACCTTTGTAAATTCCAAACATCATGAGCAAAGACAGCCATACATAATGAACCCTTTCAGAATCCCTGAAGCACAGAATCATTAGCATCATAAAACAAATGCTGTTCTACAAGACTAAGTTAGGGGTTGATGTAGTTTGGATATTTGACTCTCCAAAACTCATATTAAAATTTGATCCCCACGTTGCAGGTGGGGCCTGGCGGGAGGTGTTTGGGTCCAGGGGGTGGATTCCTTATGAATGGCCTGGTGCCCTGGGAATGAGTGAATTCCTACTGTATTGTTCAGCTGAGCATGACACCCTTCTTCCTCTGTCTTTTCCTCTCTCACATGTGACTCTCCATCTCCCCGTTCATATCTGCCATTACTGGAGGCTTCTGGAGGTGGTTACAGAAGCAGAGGCTTCTTACACAACTTGCAAAATCATGAGTCAGGTAAACCTCTTTACAAATTACCCAGGCTCAGGTATTTCTTTTTAGCAACGCAAACCAGACAGAGACAGAGGTGATCTGTACACAAAAATAGAACAGGAAAACACACTCTCACAGGACACAAACACAGCTTTCAAATAAAAGCTAAGAAGTTTAAATAAGGTTCCAAATACACGAGAAACTATTTGCAAGACTATTACTTTTATAGTAGTAGTACATTACTAAAATAATTATTTTCTTAATTCTTGATGTGCATATGTATATATCTTATCTATAAGTGTAGATAATATAAATATGAATATAATATTAATATTATCTATATATACAGACCTATTTTTGTATTTATCTATATTTATATTATCTATTTACAGATATAAATAATAATCATACTTTTTTTTTTTTTTTTTGCCAATCATTGAGAGCTTGTAAGGTTGCTGAGGTTGGTTGGCCTTGAACTCTTGGCCTTGCCTTCGCAAGCGCCACGACATTCGGCCGGAGCCACTTTGGGCCCCAATAATCATACTTTTAAGTTAACTATGCGTGGTGTGTCACCCCTGTATTCCCAGTTACTTGGACTGTAATTACATTATATTATCTGTAATATGTATTATAGATATTCTCTATAGATATAGATAAATGTATATTCTCTATATAGAGAGAATATAAATATTCTCTATAAATTCTATTATATTCTCTTTATAGAGAATATAAATATCTCTATATTTTATTCTCTCTATTCTCTATAGAGAATATAAACATAATATTCATATTATCTATAATATAAAATATAAACATATAATATATAATAAAATATTTATGTATAACATACTCGAAATACAATCTTTATATATTATAAATATATTTATACCATACAGTATACAATATATAATAAAATTATAATATTTCTATTTTATAACTACAACTATGATATATATTATACATTATATTTATACTATAGATAATATAAATGCTGTCTAGGACTGCTGGAAAATAAAGTCCTTGATAGCATTTACATCTAAGACATAAAATGTGCAAATGCAGTGTTTTAAAAGGAGTAGAACCTGGGCGAGGTGGCTCAGGCTTATAATCCCAGCACTTTGGGAGACTGAGGCAGGTGGATCACTTGAGGCCAAGAGTTCAACACCAGCCTGGCCAACATGGCAAAACCCCACTCTACTAAAAATACAAAAATTAGCCAGGCATGGTGGCAGGCACCTGTAATCCTAGCTACTCTGGAGGTTGAAGCACGAGAATCAATTGAACCCAGGAGACAGAGGCTTCAATGAGCCAAGATCGCACCACTGCACTCCAGCCTGGACAACAGAGTGTCAAAATAAATAAATTTAGCTTAATTTAAAATAAAAGGAGTAGAAGTTTTATGTGTTTGTGTGTGTGTTTGTGTGTGTGTACATATAAATGGTTTCGATTTACATCATTCAAGTTTTGTAGTGGCTAAGTAAAATAGCATTTCTCACAGCTCTAAAGCTTTTCCTAGGGTGACATGATTATACAAGTACAATGCTGAGCTGCCGATTTTATAACAAGTTTTGCACCTTCACAAATGACCTATTCTGGCAAGGAACTTTTCAAGCATAAGAAACATTTTTTACTGACAAGTATGAGGGAAATTAAATTTAAAAGTAGGTACTATCTATCTTGTGTCAAATTCAACAAAGCAAAATGAGATTTTCACTGCCTTGTTCTTCACAAAGCTTTCCCATTTCTTCTGAGAATCAAGCTGAGTGCCTGGTGAAATAGCCACATTTAATTAGAAAATAAAAGTAAATATGTATCATTGTCAAATTTCATTTTGACTCAACCAATTAAAATAAAGCCAAACACTAGGCCAGGCACGGTGGCTCATGCCTATAATACCAGCGCTTTGGGAGGCCAAGGCAGGTGAGATCAGGAGTTTGAGACCAGCCTGGCCAACCTGATGAAACACTGTCTCTACTAAAAATACAAAAATTAGGTGGTTGTGGTGGTACATGCCTGTAATCCCAGCTAGTCTGGAGGCTGAGACAGAAGAATTGCTTGAACCATGGTGAAACCCTATCTCTACTAAAAATAGGAGAATTACGTGTTTGTGGTGGTACATGTCTGTAATCCCAGCTACTCGGGAGGCTGAGGCAGAAGAACTGCTTGAACCAGGGCGCAGAGATTGCATTGAGCCAAGATTGTGCCACTGCACTCCAGCCTGGGTGACAGAGTGAGACTCTCCATCTCAAAAAATCAACAAACATAGAAAAAAAAATACTAAGTTAAGGTGGGTAACGGGAACTCCAGCCCCTGAGACTTAAACAAACAAACAAACCAAAACAAGCCTAATTCCCCTTAATGGGGAAAATCTGAAAAATCAATAAACATAGGCCATTAAATTCCGTTCCACTAGAAATCAAACCCATGAAAAATTAAAACAAATAAATGGGATTTCACAGTGATTAGCTTAGCAAAAATTAAAATGTCTGCTGTATTCATTGTTGGGGAATTGTAGCAAAAGGGAATTTGTACCCAATTTTGGAAAAGCCATTTGGTATTGTCTAATGAAACAAAAAGCCTCCAATCGCATTTGTTACTCAACAATACGTTTGAGAAGGCAGGACACATTTAATTATTGGGGTTTTGGGGACAGACAGACTGGGTTTGATCTCAGCTTTTTTCCTGCTAGCTGTGTGATTTGAGCAATTTAGCAACTAGGCTTTAGATTTCATTTTATGAATTAGGGCAATTAAAGTTTTGTTGAAGGCAAATAAGTTTAATATTTATAAAAAGCACTAAAAAAAATACCCCCAAAGAAATGCTCACATATGTACACAAAGAAGCATTGATAACTTTGTTTCTTACCATATTGTTTATAAAAGAGGAGAAGTGGAAAACTGGAAATGACTTAGATTAATCAAAAAGGGAGTTTTAATAAGTCCCAGTATATGCATACCAGGTATATTACAGTTACACAAAGTGGCTCAATCTATGCATAACTAAAAGAACAATAAAATAATTTACAAAACAATTATTCAATAATGTACTTCTAATATAAATTTTAAAAATATTCACTAGGTATTGTTTAGTGATACATGTATTTTTAGTAACAATATAAAAATGTACTTTGGGAGACGTCGTGAGAATATCATTAATTGATACACAACGTGGGCATTTGTCCCCAGTGGCTTTCTCTCTCATAAGTTTTTGTGAATAAGTTTCATTTTGCAATGGAGTGCCCTAGAAAGCAAATAAAACAGAGTGAATTCTAAATGTAGTATGTTTGATGTTCTTAATTTGAAAAATACTTAAAATATGTGCACTGTTAAAGTCATTAATATATGTGTTTTTTTGTGTGTATATATGTAAAACAAATGTCATATACATTTACATATGTTTATATATACATTTTCTATCAATATATACATGTGCACTGTTACAGTAAATTAGCATGTTGTCTATATGTGTGTATATATGCATGTGTATATATATTAAAACAAATGTCACTATTTATGTACAATTATATATACATTTTATATCAATATGTACATGTGTGCTGTTATACTAATTAGCATGTGTGTACATATTTAAATAAAACAAATGACATATACATTTATATATACATTTTTTACGTCAATATTATACATTTTAATAAACATTTAACATATATAGTTGACCCTTGAGCTTAGAGATGCCTCCCCAACTTTGAAGTTTTAAAAGATTAAATTTACATTAGTTATTTTTATTACATAAAATGATTATTGTTAAGGTTGAGGTTTGTTTAGCTGCAAAGGTGGTGGTGGTTTGTTGCGTTCAACAAACTTCACTTGGTAAAATTCAACTTTACCAATAACCATCTTATTTAATGAAAGGTACTAACACAAATGAATATTTAATGTATATGTAAGTGGCTATGACATCTTTTTTATATACATACACAGGCACACACACATACACACACACATATACAAACACACATACTAATTACTGTAACAGTGCATATCTTTTAGATATTTTCCAAATTAAGAACATCAAGCAAACTACCTTTAAAATTCATTGCATTATTTTTGGCTCCTAGGGCACTCCACTGCAAATTGGAATTTGTTTACATAAATTGAGTAAACATCCTATGACAGAGGAAGGCCTTGGGGACAAATGTCCTTGTTGTATATCAATTAATGATATAAAAATAATCAGTGTATCTCTTTTTCAGATGGCAGTTCTATAAAACATGTCTGTGTAGCTGGTGATTTAGAAACTGTCTAAACAGAACTACCTGGATGCCCATATTATAATCATTCAGTCAGAATATTGTGTCTATTTTTTTGTGGCTTGAAATGTTGAAATAGAGAAGAAATGTAAATAACAAAAATTAAGAGCATAACAAAATTAATTTTACCAAACACAGTTAGGTATATATATAAAGAGACAATTTAAAATAAATGTGTATTGTGTATATGCATATACAGTTGACTGTTGGGTTTGAACTGTGCGAGTCACTTGTGTGAATTTCCTTCCATCTGTACCACCATTGAGAAAGCAAGACCAACCCCTCCCCTTCCACCTCTTCAGCCAACTCAACATGAAGATGATGGGGATGAAGGCCTTTAAGATGATCCACTTCCACATTGTGAATAATAAGTATATTTTCTCTTCCTTAGGATTTTCTTAATGACATTTTCTTTTTCTTTTAATTGTACTTTAGGTTCTGGGGTCCATGTGCAGATCATGCAGGATTGTTGCATAGAAACATACATGGCACTGTGGTTTGCTGCCTCCATCCCCCCTGTCACTTACATCTGGCATTTCACCCCATGTTATCCCTCCCGACCTCCCCACCCCCCCGCTGTCCCTCCCTTAGCTCCCCCAATAGACCCCAGTGTGTGATGCTCCCCTCCCTGTGTCCATGTGTCCTCATTGTTCAACACCTGCCTATGAGTGAGAACATGTGGTGTTTGATTTCCTGTTCTTGTGTCAGTTTGCTGAGAATTATGGTTTCCAGGTTCATCCATGTCCTTACAAAGGACACAAACTCATCTTTTTTTTTATGGCTGCATAGTATTCCATGGTGTATATGTGCCACATTTTCCTTGTCCAGTCTATTGTCAATGGGCATTTGGGTTGGTTCCAGGCCTTTGCTATTGTAAACAGTGCTGCTATGAACATACGTGTGCATGTGTCTTTATAATAGAATAATGTATAATCCTTTGGGTATATACCCAGTAATGGGATTGCTGGGTCAAATGGAATTTCTATGTCTATGTCCTTGAGGAAGTGCCACACTGTCTTCCATAATGGTTGAACTTATTTACACTCCCACCAACAGTGTAAAAGTGTTCCTATTTCTCCACATCCTTTCCAGCATCTGTTGTCTCCAGATTTTTTAATGACCGCCACCATTCTAACTGGCATGAGGTGGTATCTCAATGTGGTTTTGATTTTCATTTCTCTAATAGTAAGTGATGATAAGCATTTTTTTTTTTTATGTTTGTTGGCCTCATACATGTCTTCTTTTGAAAAGTGTCTGTTCATATCCTTCTCCCACTTTAGGGTGGGTTTGTTTGTTTTTTTCTTGTAAATCTGTTTTAGCTTTTTGTAGATTCTGGATATTAGCCCTTTGTCAGATAGGTAGATTGCAAAAATTTTTCCCATTTTGTTGGTTGCTGGTTCACTCTAATGATTGTTTCTTTTGCTGTACAGAAGCTCTGGAGTTTAATTAGATCCTATTTGTCTATTTTGGCTTTTGTTGCCAATGCTTTTGGTGTTTTAGCCATGAAGTCCTTGCCTATGCCTGTGTCCTGAATACTTTTGCCTAGGTTTTCTTCTAGGGTCTTTTCTATAGCTTACTTTAGTGTAAGAATACAATATATAATACATATAATGTTAATTCACTGGCTTCCAGTCAACTGTAGGCTATTAAAAGTTAAGTTTTGGGGGAGGTAAAAGTTTTATATGGATTTTCCACTACATGTGGGAGTGGGATGGTGAGTTGTTCCTTACCTCTGTGTTGTTCAAGGGTCAACTGTGTATGTTAAATATTTATATAAATGTATGTGTTGATATAAAATGTATATATAAATGTTCTCAAACATATACAATATGCATAGATTCAAGTTATTTATATGTACCATATGCACATATATATACATATTAATACAAGTTTATATACAAATGCTCCTTAACATAGCAAGTTGAAAATATCGTAATTTGAAAATGCATTGAATACACCTAACCTACCAAACATAGCTTAGCCCAGCCTCCCTTAAACATGCTCAGAGCACTTACATAGCCTCTCATGGAGCAAACTTCTCTGGCAACACAGAACACTGTAGAGTGTTGACTGTGAACACTTGTGATTGCCTGGCTGGGTGGGAGCTGGCTCCTTGCTGCTGTCCATCCCAGCAATAGAGGAAAACAGCACTTTCTACTGCATGCGTATTATTCTCACACCACCATAAAGTCCAGAAATTGTAAATGGAACCATCCTAAGTCAAAGACCATCTATATATCAGTTTATATGTATACAAGTCTTTATGTAAATGTGTAAATGTATATTTACATATAGACAAGTGTATATATGTAATTTTTTTGTGTACATGTATACAAGTTTATATATAAATAATGTAATTGTATGTGATTGATAGGGTTTGGCTCTATGTCCCCACACACACACAGATCTCATCTGGAATTGTAATCCTCATATGACCAGGGAGGGGCCTGGTGGGAGGTGATTGGATCATAGGGGCAGGTTTCCCCCTTGCTGTTCTCATGATACTGAGGGAGTTCTCATGAGATCAGATGGTTTAAAAGTGTGGCACTTCCTTGCTCTCTCTCCCTCCTGAGAAGGGGAGGCCTTGAATTCCCTTTGCCTTCCATCATGATTGTAAGTTTCTTGAGGCCTCCCCAGCCACGTGGAACTTTGAGTCATTAAACTTCTTTCCTTTATAAAATACCCAGTCTCAGGTATTTCATTATAGCAGTGTGAAAATGGACTAATGCAGTGATATATAAGTATATTGGATATGTTACTGTGTACATATATACAATAATTTTACTAAACAAAACCAGGTACATATATGAAGATGTAATATATTTTGTTGTGTTTTACACATTTGAGACAGGATCTTGCTCTGTCTTTCAGGCTGTAGTGCAGTGGTGTGATCTGGGCTCACTGCAGCCTTGACCTCTGGGGCTCTAGCAATCCTCACACCTCAGCCTCTGCCTTGAGGAGCTGGGACCACAAGCTTCCATGCCTGAATAATTTTTGTATTTTTGGTAGTTAAGGGTGTTTGTCATGTTGCACAGGTTGGTCTCAAATTCCTGAGTTCCAGCAATCCGCCCACCTTGGCCTACCAAAGTGTTAAGATTTACAGGCATGAGCTGCTGTGCCCAGCCTAAAGATGTAATTTAAATATGGAGGTGGATATTCACTTATATATTATATAAAAGTATATATAAGTATATGTAAACATACATATTTGACCTTTATATATATATATCAATATATATAAACTTATATATAAATTATATCTGCATACAACTTTAACATATATAGTGTGTGATTTTACATTTTTTTCTAATATTTCTCTTTATTAAGGTTTCCAATATTTCACTTTAAGGTTGACCACCATATTTATGTATCTAAACTTTTTTAAAATAAGCTATCAGTGATGTTTAGATTCTGAATTGTTTTTCCATAATTAAGTTAATTTAGGCACACTGGTTTGTATTTTATAGAGAACACTTATCTTTAGGACACAGATAGGAACAAGTGTAATTTGCAAATATTACAAAGATGATTTCCAAATCTCAGTTGACCTCTTTTCTAATTGCAAACAGTCATTTAGTCTTTAGTGACAATAGAGACTAAAAACAACCTCGTACACATCTCTGTGTGAGATTCTGATGGCTTTGAAGTCCCTGAAAGAGTAGCAAACTGTGATTATTGAAAAAGTCAGAACACTGGCAAGGCTAAAGAGCAAAGAATTTAACAGAAGGCCACAAGAATTGTTTTCCTAAGAGGAGCTAAACGGTAAATGTCATTTAGCAATGCATTGAAATGGTCTTGCCTAGTGTGAGTGTTGCACAGAAACTTCTGGTCATTTCTTCTGGATCTATTATTTTGGATAAGTTTCCACTATCATAGCATGGCCCTGTCCTCCAGCTGCTCAGGCAGCCACTAATCCATAAGGAAGGAAGGAGGCCAGTATCTGTTGGCAGCTGCCACGACCAACCTGTAGCCAGAGGCTCCAAACGGGTATCCCAGGGACAGAGATCCACCCCAGTTATGAAACTTCTCCAAAGGAGGCAATCCAACCTTGGTTTTTCTACCCATGTAGTTTTGTGCAAACCAATCAGAATCCATTGCTTCAAAATTTGCCAAAATCTGGCCTGAGAAAGCTTCATGAAATTCAAAAGCATCAATATCATTCATGGTTAATCTTGCCTTTTCTAGAATTTTTGGAGTAACATATGTTGGTCCAAGTAATAGTTGATCTTTTGGATCCTGAGACACAAAAATAAAATCCCTCAAAATATGCCTTTGGCTTATCATCCATGGTCAGAGCCTTTTCCTCTGCCATAATCAACATTGCAGATGCGCCATCAGTCAAGAAAGAATTTGCAGCTGCCACTGTGCTGCAGGGCTTGATAAATGCAGGTGTTAGTTTAGCCACCTGTTCCAGTGAAGAAGGACAGATGCCATTATCTTTGGCAACTGTATCTTTTCCTGGTACTTTTAAGGGTACAACATCAGAAAGGAATCCTTCATCCTGTGCCTTCTTGGCCAGACTGTGAGAGTGTGTATTCATCCTGTTCCAGCTGAGAAAAAGCAAAGGCAGTGGCCACTCGGTCTGCAGAGTGGCCCATGGTCTCACTGGTAGAGAACTCAGTAACTGCAGGGAGCTCAAGTGCTAGGAATTTCAATCGGAATTTAGAGATTAAAGATAGTCGCTGGCCCACAGATTTGGCCTTGTTGAGATCAAGCATCAGTTATCTCATTTTCCTTGAGTGACGAATAGGGACATTGGACATCCACTTGTCACCACTTGTCATGATCACATCACACTGGCCTGAAGCAATCAATCCAACACCTGTGGTCATGGCTTGGTTGGCAGAGATATAAGCCATGGTGACAGTGCAAGCAGGAGTCTTGTCAGAGAAGCCAGCTCCAAGGGCAGCCTTTCTAGCCACATTGCTTGTTTTCACTTCCTGAATAACTGTGCCAAAGATGATAGAATCAACTACTTCTTTGGGGACACTGGTCCAATGCATCAAACCCGTAAGTGCTGCTTTAGCCAAATCATGTGGCATCAGGTCTTTATATGAAGCAAAAATGGAGTGCAAACACCATGCACCATCACAACATTACTTATATTGGGTTTGGCTAACGTCTTCATTTTGGTCTGGACGGCTGGGGCAGCTCACAGCTGGGAGGAACAGCTCGTAGGTCTTATGGAAAATCTGAGGGCCCATTTTGATGTAGTGGGAAGATTTTTAAAAGTGTAAGTCAAGATAGTAGTCATTCTGGAATCTTAGCTGACATCCATGCAGAATCCTACTCTGAACAAGGTTTAGACCTCATGTTTTTACATTTTAAGTTTACATTTCAACATTGGCCTAGTCAATTTGTTAGCAGTACTTATGTATATCTCTGTTTTATTGAACTTATTAAGGTTAAAGCATCTTCCCATTGAAAAAAATGCCTAAAACTTCCAAAAAAGAAATATATGGACGGCCTCCTCTATGCATCTCACAGTATATTAAAAGCTGATTTATGAGCACTTTGGAAATTTCGGTGTCTGATTGAAATGTCCCTGGAAGAGTTGGAGTTGTTGCTCTGGTGCAGATTTTTTCTTTATTTCTGTAACAATCCTTCATTAATACCTCTCCCCAATGATCATCTCAGCTTATTGTTCGGGAAGTTGCCCTGACGAGCCTCTCTTGCACAAGATAGATACTTCTTAGCTAAAACCCATGAGGTAACACCAAAAATATCACAGAAAAATTTTGGCCAAATCAGACTTGATCTGGGCACCAGAAACCTTTAGGAAAGAAGTAGCTGACAAATACTGTCAAAAGAAATGTTGGGTAATCCTGTTGGGAAGTCAAAACATTTCTTCATTGACCCTTTCATCAGATCTGAATTCCTAAAGAAAAAAAAAACAAACAGTTGATGCTTCCAGCGGTGAGTTTTACACACCCATATGTTTTACTCTTCCCCTTAGCAAAAGCAAAACTCTACACTAGGCATAGAGATTTATTACCCTGAATCTCAATCTCTGCATGCAGTATTCCTATCACACTGCAGTATTTCCGTAGAACTAAAATGACAGAAGCAAAAAGTGTCTAGATTCTGAAGCTGGAGGGCATCAAACATTCATGCCACTGGCCAAGCTATGGGTGACTTTCTCAAGTCTTTTTTTAAAAGAGAAACAATTCTCAGAAAGTTATAATCCCACTGCTATTAGAAACAGAAATTCTATATCACTAGACTGCCGGTATTTTTCCTATACTTTGCCCAAAGAGCAGCATGAAGACAGACTAAATTATCCACATTGGAGCTACCTGAGTCAATCCCTTCATCTGTAACTCCCAAACACTGAAAAATATTGCCATAAATATGATACCTACAATTACTGTCCAGCATCATGCAAATGCCCATGTAGCCTGAAACTCAGAAATGTTCTTAAAAAATCGTAAGGTTTTAGGGGAGTTTCCCCTCATGTTGTTGGAATTACTAAGAAGTCCTACAGTGGACTTCTTACTTTAGCACATCCATGGACTAACTATGGTCCATGGGCCAAATTCCTCTCGCCACTTATTTTTATAAATAAAGTTTTATTGGAAAACAGCTGAACCCATTCATTTATGTATTGTGTGTGCCTGCTTTTTTGCTACAATGGCAGAATTGAGTTATTGCAACAGAGTTTATATAACTCACAGAGCTGAAAATATTTACTATTTGACTCTTTCCAGAAAAAGTTGGCTAATTTCATAGCACTAGTTAACAGTATTAAAATATAAAGCTGTTTTTCCCCTTTTCTTTTACTCTTTCTCAACTTGCCATGTCTTTAAAAATAAATTTCATTTTGATGTCATTCTAAGTAAGAAAAAATGAAAATATTTAGTCACTGGCATGGTTTTCCATTTTTATCTTTATATTGTGCAATGCCAATTTTGAACTCCAATATCTGAGCAATGAACATGTATTGAGAATCGCTGAAATCACACAAGCTGTTATTTGGTAGCACATGCATAAGTATCTACTGCATTCTTACCAGAACAGAGGAATTGTGCTGCACAGAAAGAACTCAGCTGATTTTATTTCACTTCTTGATCTGGACATATGCTAGCAACACTGTACCTTCAGCTCACCGATGAGTAAGGAAGACACACAATGAACAGGAACCACGGGTTGTCCTCTCATTCCCAGCCCTTCTATGGCATCATTTTCAGAATAAGTGGTTGCCTGATGCAACAAGAAGAATAGGAGACAGAATAGAGTTTTTGTTTGTTCCCGGCTTTTTAAGAATGTTATTGCCACTTTTCTATATTTGAAGCAAGTTCTAACTTGGACACAAGGCATGGCCTCTCCGGGCTGCAAGAGCACACACTTTGTCATAGAAGTAACAGCCTCCCTTTGTGCACACAGTGAATCTCACCAAATTCCCCTTTGCCAGTCCAGCAGAATTCTGTGCTCAAGGGGCTTCATTTGGGTTGTACGCCATTGGGTAGCAAAGAACAGTGGCAGAAGTGCATATGGTACATATCTCCTCTGACCACGTGCATGCATGCCTCTTGTTCCATTGTGCTCCATGAACAAAACTAAAGTGCAAATATTAATTATTTCAAGACAGCAGTAGCAGACCTCTAAACCTAGCATGGAGTGCATCTGACCCGAAGATCCTGTGCAATTGATTGGGGCCATACACCTGTGAAGGAGGCCCTGAGGTACACAATGGAAAAGTAAATTAACGCTACTGAATTTCTGTTTTCAACCAATATTTTCCTTCCTCATCAAAGGAGACGACTATATCGAATTTCATGCTAAGTTTTCTAGCAGTAATCTATTGTTAGAGAATCTATTCTTAAGTTTTGCTTGATTTTGAATGTTACATTAAAGAACCATACTCTTTGTATTCCCTTCTTTGGGTTCTCTCCTTGAACATGGTAGAGATTCACCCAGGTTGATTCATATTTAAGAAGTCTAGGGATCTTCATTGCTGTAGTATTTCTGCGTAATTGGTTTAACACAAATGATTACCCATTCTCTTTATAAGCAAGTGTGTATTCTGAGTTTTTTTTTTTCAGGATTCTAAGCTCCTTTGAATTTCAGTTTTCTGAGAGTTCTGTGCAGGAAAGTTTGTCATATTTTATTGATTTTTTGGCATCTATCGATAAGTGAATCTAGCTAGATGATTGTTTATATATTATTAGAGGTGAATTATATTTTAAAAATATTCAAGCACTAAGAAAAATATTGTACATTTCTGAAAGGAACTTCAATTGGTCATGATAAATATTATATTTTCTAGCTCCTTCAAAAGAAGTTGTTAGAAACATGCCTATATATATTTTATGGTCTAAGGAGTTCCTGAGTATCTATGATATATTCATTCAAGTAGAATTCTTCATTTATGGTTCATTTTTAGAATAGACATTGTAAAGTGACAGCAAACTATTCTGAAAGCACAGTGACAATTTATAATCTAAGCAGATAATCTATCCACACCTCAACATGCTCAACATTGCTCAGTGTTTTGGCTAACTATATGGGTAAGAAATGATGCCTCATTGTTAATGAAATTTAGGAATTTTTATGAATGAACTTTAAAGATTGAATATTTTTATAAGATCTAAATGATAACTTTTCTCTAAACCACCTGTTAAAAATATTCCCTGTATTTATACTGTAATATATGTATGTGTGTTTGTGTGTATGTTATTGATATATTTGCTGGTAAAATACATTGAAAATATAGTCTCCAAATTGGATGCCTCATTTATCAGTCTATTTCAACATTGGATGGACAGGATGTTTAACTTTAACATAGCTAATTAAGTCAAACTTTTTATTTTTGGTTATAGTTTTTCATATATTTATATATTTCTTTTTTAAGACAGAGTCTTACTCTGTGGCCCAGGCTGGAGTACACTGGCCTGATCTCAGCTCACTGCAAGCTCCACTTCTCAGGTTCAAGTGATTCTCATGCCTCAGCCTCCTGGGAACCTGGGATTACAGGTGTCTGCCACCACACCTGGCTAATTTTTGCATTTTTAGTAGAAATGGGGTTTTGCCAAGTTGGCCAGGCTGGTCTCAAATTCCTGGCCTCAGGTGATCTGCCCGCCTCAGCCTCTCAAAGTGTTGGGATTGTTGGCGTGAGCCATTGTGCCTGGCCCAGTTTTTGATATACCTAATCATCCAGTGTTATAAAGATGTTTTCAAACACTTTGAAATTTTTGATTTTTAATGCTCCTAAGTTTTAAAGTTCTAATATTTGGCTTTAAGCTCTAAGCAAACCTGTAATTATTTTTAAATTTAATTATTAATTTAAAGTGTATCATTTGTACAAGGATGCTTCATTGAAAGTGTTACTTTTCTTCATAAGTGAATGAAAAACTTATGTTTTTATAAATATCTGTTTAGGTTCACTCTTTGTTTTTGTTGTTACAAGAAAAGCTATCCTAGCATCAACATTATGTTCCTCTAAGATTTAGAAATAAGTATCATGGAACACATCTAGCACCTTCAGTATTATCATAAACATTTTCTTGGCATATCTCAGGCAATTGTCCCTCTACATAAATTTTTAAATTAGCTTATCAATTTCTACAAAACATTCTTTTGGCAATTTTATTTAAATTTCATTCAACTAATAGGTTAACTAGGAGATAATTGACATAATTATTTATTGAGTGTAATTATATTTTGTCAAGTAAATTTCTTTGTTGCCTTTATAAATTACATGCTAATCTACATTTTCTAAATTATTATTAATATTAATGGAAAGAAAATTGATTTTTTAAAGTTGATATTGTATTAAAAAACACTATTAAATACTCATATTGTTTTAACTAATTATCAGCATATTTGTCTGGATTTTTTTCTATGTATTATCATACGATTGATAAATAATGACATTTTCCTCCTTTTCAATACATAAAACTCTTATTTCTTTCCTCTTCCGTCCAGCAAAATATGGAAGAGTGGCTCTGATAAAAGGCATTATTGTGTTTCCTGATCTTAAATATAACAAACATTATTGCTATAGTTTTTCTCAGTGCTCTGTCCCTCTTTAAGAAAGCACCTTTGAATTCCAGTTTTCAGAGAGTTCTATGCATGAACATTTGAAATATTTTATGGATTTTTTTGGCATCTATTGGTAAGTGAATCTATTGAGATGATGGTTTATACATTAATGGGGTGAATTGTATTTTAAAAAATATTCCAGCACTGAGAAAAATACTGTGCACTCCTGGAATGAACTTCAAGTGGTCATAATGAATATTGTACTTTATGCAATCAATTTTCTTACACATGTGTAGCTGTAATTTTACTTCTATGCTGATGAGTGAGACAGGACTGGAGTAAATCAGTCCACTACATTCTTTTCAAGGAACTTGAGTTTGACAGATTCATGTATCTCAACTCAGCATTGTAAACTCTTAACAGTGAACTCATCATTGTTAGGACCAAAGTTAAAGATAATTGCTATCTAAGTATCAGTGTTAGAATACATTATCTCCAAAGTTTCCCCTGACTTTAAGTTTCTCTGATTCTTGACGTATTTTTTTAAATAAATTGCATATGCAATTATTTACTTTTATAATTATTGAATTCATAATACATTTGATAAAATAATTTCATTTTAAGTAAAATATTTAACAGTGCAGTTTGGTTATTATGCTTTGAAGAACCCTTTATATTACTTGCCTAGAGACAGTCTATATGGGTAGGCAGTTGATCAATATTCTGCTAAACTTTACTTATGAGATTTTCTTTTTAAACAATTATGTATTGTTGCTTTTGTTTCTCATTAGTTTAGTAATTATACCTTGAAAATTTAGTATATACTGTTTTAATTATTATATAGGCAATATCTATTTATCTATTGCCCATATCTATATTTATCTACCGTCTATCAGTATCTATTGTCCAGCATCAGCATGATCTATTATCTATCATCAAATTATCTACCTATCATCTATTTATATCTATCATCTATTCCTACATATCATCTATCTTCCTCATTAACATACCTACCCATATCTATCTATGTACCTTATCTATCCATCTTTCTATCTTTCCATATTACACTGAAGTGGTTTATCTTTCAGTGGTGGGGGACATTTTAGGCACAGAGTATAGATTCTATATAATCTTATTGAATTGAGTTGAATTAAAAGCATTTTTTGGCAGGGTGTGGTGGCTCATGCCTGTTATCTCAGTACTTCGGAAGGCTGAGGCAAGAGGATTGCTTAAGGTCAGAAGTAAGAGACCAGCCTGGACAGTATAGTGATACAAAATAATAATAATAATAATAATAATTAGTCAGGTATGGTGGTGCACACCTGTGGTCCCAGCACTTGGAAGGCTGTAGCAGGAGGATCGATTGAGCCCGGGAGATTAGGGCTGCAGTGAGCCATGATTGAGCCACTGCACTCAACCCCTGTGCCATTCAATACCTCATGCCATTGCCACTGCACACAATGTCCCATGATTGAATGTTTATAAATATGTTCCTATTAGTCAATATTGACACACTTATGTATACCAACCAGAAAACAAATAAAAGATTAATACATTGATATCTAAAATAGCTTTATTTGGAAAACAAAATGGGCCTTTACCAACTCAGGAAAATATTCTGCTCTTTGACCCCCTATGTTTTTCTGTTCACAGATATGACCCATGTGCCTATGCCAATGATTCTGGCAAATAACATTATTCTTATGATCCACCGCTGGCCCCAGATAAAACATGCTAGTTTATTTAAAAGTCAGTTAAAAATAAAACTGATGAGAGGGCCATTGGGGTAGAGAAAACAATATCTTAAAAATCTAACATTAAAGGACAGAATTAGCTGAGTTCACATAATTTATTATCCCTGTAAAGATGGCAATGCGTGGTTGAATGTAACACACTGAAATTAATGTTTGATTGTGGGTAGAGTGAATCCAAAATTTATTTTTATATTTTATTTTTATTTTCTAATTTTTAAAAATTTTAATAGCTTTTGGGGATACAAGTGGTTTTTTGTTATACGGATGAATTATACAGTAGTGAAGTCTGAGATTTTGGTGTACCCAAAGAGTGTACATTTTACCTAATGTATAGTTCTTTGATCCCTAGCCTCCCTCAGAATCAGAAACTGTAAATTAAGCTTTCATTCACAGTTGTAAGAAGCATGGTATGCGTCTATAAACATAAGCATTACATTTATGTCTACCTATGTTGCAAAGCCCAAGAGGTTTAAAAATAGCAACGATGCAAGGGAAAACACTTTTAAATAAATAGATAGGATCTTACAGCAAGTAATGAAATGGAATCTGAAAGTGTAAATACATACAATTTTTGATCCAAGTGTATTTTACCAAAAAAGTAACAATAAGAAAAAAAATTGGCCAGGCGCAGTGGATCATGCCTGTAATTCCAGTACCTTGGGAGGTCAAGGCAGGTGGATCCCTTGAAGCCAAGAGTTGCAGACTAATCAAATCAACATGGTAAATTCTCATCTCTGCTAAAAATACAAAAAATTTAGTGGGGCATGGTGGCATGCACTAGTAATCCCAGCTACTCAGGAGACTGAGGCAGGAGAATCACTTGAACCCAGGAGGTGGAGGTTGCTGTGAGCCGAGACGGTGCCACGGCACTCCAGCCTGGGCAACAGAGTGAGTAAGACTCCGTTTCAAAAATAAAAAAAAAAGAGAAAAAAATTATTTGTGTATAGATAGATGTACACACACATAGTGTGTATGCATATGTTTGTTTGCATAGAAAGACAGAGATGCAGATATGAATACTTATCACATATCATACTAGTCTATCTCTTGTCTATTATTTATCTTTTTATCTTCATCCATCATCTATCTCATCTATCAACTATTATCTATCATCAATAATTTATATTTCATAGGTATCGCTTAAATATCTTTTCTATTATCTATCCTTCAATCCATCCATCATCTATCTATCATTATATATCATCAATTTTCTAAATTTTAGGTATATTATTTATATATCTTTTCTATTATCTTTCTCAACTACCTATTCTGTTTATCTATTTATCAATTATCTATTCTCAATTATCTGTGTTCATAGCTATCACTTAAATATATTTTCTTTCATTCATCATCTAGCTATATCTGTTGCCTTTCTCAATTATCTATATTTCATATCTATTTAAATAGCATTTATATTAGTTATCCATTCATCCATCATCTATCTCTCATCTATCCATCTATCATATATGCATCTATTATCATCAATTATCTATATTTTATATCTAGACAATTTTCTATTATCCATCTATTCATCATCTATCAGTCTGATCTATCTATTTTACCTATCCACAGAACCACACACAAACATCTGAATAGTATTGTCTGTCCACAGATTGTGAATTTCAAGGAGAAAAGGAAGAAGAAAGAGTAAAAACCCAAGGCATTTTCCCCAGTGGCCTCCCTCCCCTGTATTCCACCCACATCTCCTAAAGTGGGACTAGATAGTGTGACTCTGTGAGACAGAAGGTTGAGTGTTTACTGCAACTTAGTCAACAGAAAAGAAAGGGGAAAAGCAAGTAGGCAGGGTATTTTAACAGCCATTCCCCAGGGCCTGTACAAGTTATCAATTTAGGTTATGTAATTTTATTTGCCCAGTTCCATTTAATATCTCTGTTCATTGGCAATACTGTTTTTGGTTACGTTTTTACTTTGCCATTTTCAAAGGGAGATGATGCTTATAGAAGTGAATCTTTGTGACTTTATTGAAGATTCTATGATACCCCTTTGGTACTGAGTTTATGAAGGAGGAAACAGTGTCGTTTTCAACATAAATCTAAGTTTTATGTGATGGGACAATTTTCGGTAATTTTACTCATTTTCTGAAAGAAATATGAGGAAACCTACTCTATGCCTTGGTTATCCATCCATTATTTCAGAGTGTAAAGATTGCATATCTTTAAAGATAAAATTATTGTAATTTTGAGACATGATGGAAGAAAACTCATACGAAGCAATAACCAGAAGCAAATCAAAGGACATCACCTAAATAATTCATTTTCTAAAGTAGTTCAATATTTGGGATCAATATATTCATGCCAGTATCTTGATAGATGGATGGATGAAACCTGAAAATACATACTATAAATTTTATAAGGTTTCATTTTAAAAATACTGAATTAAAGAATTGTGCCTAACTCATATTTTCTTTTTTTCAATACCAAACACTTGTTTTCATGTGTTTTCTGGCCACGTCAACGGACAACGTTAGTAAGAGTTAATCCGATCTCTGGCTTAGTGAAGTCGCATATTTTCTTTTCTGTTGTTGTTGTTTTTTGTTTGTTTGTTTGTTTTTGAGATGGAGTCTTGCTCTTGTTCCTAGGCTGGAGTGCAATGACACGATCTCGGCTCACTGCAAATTCCGCCTCCTGGGTCAAGCAATTCTCCTGCCTCAGCCTATTAAGTAGCTAGGATTACAGGTGCCTGCCACTGTGACTGGCTATTTTTTTTTTTTTTTTTTTGTATTTTTACTAGAGAGGGGGTTTCACCATGTTAGCCAGGCTGGTCTTAAACCCCTGACCTCAGGTGATCCACCCACCTTGGTCTCCCAAAGTGCTGGGATTACAGGCAGAAGCCACCATGCCTGGCCTAAGTTGCATATTTTCAATGTCTGTCTTCAAAGCTCAACCGCCAAGTTTTATTTAATGTGTGTTGAGAATTACAGAAACAATTACTTTCCTGTATTTTAATGAGATTTCTTTTTCCTTCTTCTATTTAATTACTGGAGAATTATTTACAAAGTAGAGGAATTATGAAGAAAAATGGTCTAAAAAATAAAAATGCTATGGTCTCATAGACATATTAGATGAGGTAATCACTGATTAATCCTTTGAGACACCTCCGATAAACTTGGGATCTATCTATATTGGGAATATCAACCACTTTTTAAATTTTCACTTTTTGTTTTGGAAAGAGCATGTGAGAAGTGGGTAATTACGAGTATTTGGCATTTCAAAGATTTTTGTCCTGGTCTCCCAAATGTCTCTTGTTCTGTGATTTAAGCATGAGAAGCAAGAGATTGTGATTAGGCTTATATTATAAACAGCAGCAGACAAGCTCTGAGGCTCTGCAGTCTTGACCTTGAAGATTACTTAATCTTTATGATTCCAACAAAGTGCTGGTGCTGTTACTGAACTCCTCCGGGGTCCCCTTGCCTGGCACAGTGAGGCCAAATACTCACACTGAGGTTTTGCAGCCGGAGAAAGGAGGGCATTTATTTGCAGGACACCAAGCAAGGAGAATGGGGCAGGTCACACTTTACACCCAACCTCCCGGATGGCTTGCAAGTAATGGGTTTTAAACGCAGGGGTACATCTCAGTAAAGCAGAAGCCACAAGCAGTGTCGTAAATCAAATCACAGAGATTACACATTGGTTTGGTGGTGGGCCAGCTCTCACTAACACAGGCCTCCCTCCGTCACAACTGTTTCAGCACCTACTGAGTGGTGAAAAATATTAAAAGCTGATAGAGCTAGCACCCTTACACGAAGGCTGGAATGTAACAAAAGCCCACCAAGAGTTTTGCCCAGGCCTCTCCTGGACCTTGAAGCATAACGAAGGAATTTTTAACAGGACCTGTTTAGGATTAAACAAGTTTTTTTTGTGAGTCTTAAGAAACTCGCCAGACCTCCACAAACAAGTTTATGGGGGTCCAAAGGAACTCCCCAAACTTCCATGATTTACCAGGAGACAAGATAAGGGCAATCACGCCAGCAACTGGACACATTTAGATTAAGTAGATTTACTGAGGCTCCAGAGGAAGGTCTTCAGGACTTAAGACATTAGTTCTACATTAGAAGTTTTTAATCACTTATGTCTATAGAGCAATGCACACATACACATAGCCCATACAGCTTAGAAGGTATATAAGCTCTGGAAAAGTTGGTAATTTTGAGTTGGTCTGGCAACAATTTCCAGGCTCTCTTCCTGTAACCAGTTATAGAAATGAACTGGCTTCTTTCCCAGTTCATCTGCATCTTGTTATTGGGCCGAAAGAATAAGCAGCCCGGCCCTCAGTTTGGTCTGGGAACAGTTTGACCTAAAAAGGTGGATATCTTAAAGTGGGAAGCCCACAGGTTATGAGTGGATTCAAAGATTTTCTGATTTGTGATTGGTTCAGGAGGCAATGTTTTATCTCAAAAAAATTGTGTTCAGCAGAAAAGAATGTTAGCTCTGACCTGTGGGTGTGACTTCCTCCAGTCCCCGTAGGAAGAAACTTAAAACGGCGCGGTGCCTCACGCCTGTAATCCCAGCACTTTGGGAGGCCTAGGCGGGTAGATCACGAGGTCAAGAGATCAAGACCATCCTGGTCAACATGGTGAAACCCCGTCTCTACTAAAAATACAAAAAATTAGCTGGGCATGGTGGAGCGTGCCTGCAATCCCGGCTACACAGGAGGCTGAGGCAGGAGAATTGCGGTGAGCAGAGATCGCGCCATTGCACTCCAGCCTAGGTAACAAGAGCGAAACTCTGTCTCAAAAAAACAAAAACAAAAACAAAAACAAAAAATGAAGATTGTTGATCAGAGTTCAGTCTTTACTTTTCCCTTATCTGAGGTCTACCTGCTCGTGGATCCATTTGGTCCAGCTGTGGGTTTCTGCAAAACAACTTAGGTACCTATGTTAAAATGTTAACTTTTATTCCATGGGGAACCAAACATCTCATGACTGACTTTCTTGGCTATTGTTAAAACTACTGTTACCTTCTTGCTTGTCAAGTCACTCATTAACTTCTCAGGGATAGCCAGGTGTCTGAAATTTCCCTTGATAGAACTCAAGATTTTCTTATATTTCTATGCTTGAAAGGGCACCCTGCAAACCCCCTGCTCCATCTCAGTGGAGGGGAAATTTAGGATAACAAAGTGGTCTTCAATAAAAGTTTTGTTATTGCTGGGTGTTACTTTAGTAGAGTTTTTAAAAAGTTCCTAATAGTTAATGTTTTGCATTGCTAAACTATAAAACTTTCTTTGTATTATTTTAATAATTTTTTTCTTAATCCTGGCTGCTCTGCCTATGGAGTAGCCATTCTTTTATTCCTTTACTTGCTAAAGTACTATGCAGGACAAAATTTTATAACCCGACATCTGACAACATTTAAAATCCCCGTTTGACAAAACGTAAAAGTCATCATCACTCAGATGCCTGATATGTATAAATCTATGTCAAAATCCTTTAGGATGTATCTTTAACTCTAGAAATTGACAATAATGAACTATGGAATTTCACTAGAGCCCTGTTGCCCTGGGATACAGCAATGGTTAAGAAATCCTTTCTCTTTTGGGTCCAGCAAGGAATATCGTTCATAAGACTTAGGTGAGAAAGTCAGAGGTCACAGCCTCTCAACACACCCTACACCATCTCACATCTTATTTTTGTATGCTGAAGTCACATCACGTCCTTCAAATATTGAGTTGTTGTCTTTTAAATGATAAACTGAACTGTTTCATCCTAATGCATTAGGCAGAACAAAAGACTTGCAAAGGGAACATTTGTTAATAAGCAGAATAGGCTGGCCTCAAGTTAACCATCCTCTCACCTACTGATTGGATCAATTACCTTTACATCCTACATCCCCATAGAAGAAAAGTTCCTTTTCCGCCTAAACTTTGAGATGCCAGCAGATATCATAGAAGGAGATTTCACCCAACTGCTGCTATAGTCATCCTGTTGCAATCATCCTATCTGGAAAAAAGTCTACTTATGGAAATCAAATTTGCTTTTCACATGCCAACATTCCTTTTTTTTTTTTTTTTGAGACGATGTCTCACTTTGTTGCCCAGGCTGCAGTGTATAGTGCCATGATCTCAGCTCACTGCAACCTTCAACTCTCAGGTTCAAGTGATTCTCCTGCCTCAGCCTCCCAGGTAGATGGGACTACAGGTGCCTGACACCACACCCTGCTAATTTTTTGCATTTTTAGTAGAGACAGGTTTTTGCCACGTTGGCCAGGCTGGTCTCGAATTCCTGATCTCAAGTGATCCACCTGCCTCGGCCTCCCAAAGTGCTGGGATTTCAATTTGAGCAACCGTGCCCAGCCCCCATGTCAAAAATCAAGTAAGGAGAATAAGGACTTGATGGAGCTCAGAATTTATTCAAGGAAATATAACAAAAATCTATGGCTTTTTTTTTAATCTCTGAAAATATTTTATTGAGGATACCTGGTTTATATCATTGCCCCTTTTGTAACTGGTCCTGTGACCTTAAATACAAACAAGTTACTTGCAGGTGACTTACATCCTCTAAGCCTGTGTTTATTCATTGGAGGGAGGAAAATTCTTACAAGAGGATGATGTCAAATACTATTTAAAACTAATGTTTGTGGATGTCCATGGAAACAAAAGCCTAGCTACATAAAAAACTACTAATGGAATGGAAAATTGTTCACTTGTCCTCATGCCAAGTTCTCTCACCAAGTGAATCATTTCTTATCATTTCTTCTTTAACTCTTGTTTGAGCCAAGATGATACTTCTGATTTCTTTATTAACATTAAGATACATTTATTTACTCCAAGCTAACAATGACAAATAATGCATCCTCATAACTTCATCATTTTTATAATTCTGCATTTTTTGAAAGATTCAGTCTAAATATTTTTATATCTGTATTTCTTGAACCATTACATTTGGACCGTAGAACTTAGCATCTTACTCTAAGTGATTAGCAAAGTAGACATTATATATTTTCCTTGATATCTCCTCTTGCCTTCCTTAATTTACATTGGCTTTTCTATTCTTTAATTGATCAGAGTTTGAAACTGATATTTTTTAATCTGTAAAAGTAATGACTTCCTATTGGCTTCCAATAATGTTCATTCTGAAAATTAAAAACCAATCAACAGAATTGATGATAATTTTTGTGTGGATATTTACCATTGAACTTCAGGCAGTATGAATGAATCTACAGAGACCTGTTTAATTTAGTCCCATGATATTAAACCTGAACTGCTTTAAGAATAGTCCACATATCAAGACAGTCATATTCTTCTTTCTTAAAATCTAGCACATTACTTGAAAACATAGCATGACTGTGATTTTCCCTGAAGTTCACAATTACTCTATTTCTCATCGTCAAGATAAACATCCATTCTTCCTCCCTTATCTCAATAGGAGTTCCTTGTTCACATTCAACCTTCTTTGAATAGACTGTCTTTTTATATTTTTCTTCTCAAGGTATCTCTCAGCAGACTTCTCTATTTCTTTGAGTCACTGGGTGAAATCATGGGTAAAAATTAGTTTGTCATGCTATCACATTTTAATGTCTTTCCTGTAGGCAGTATTTCAGGAATATTTGATATATTTTCTGGGCTGTTACAGATATTGGTGAATTATCTGATTCATTCACATTTAAATGGCCAATGCAATCCAAAATATAATTTCAACCTGTCATTATATTTAAAAATTTCTGGCCAGGTGCAGTGACTCATGCCTATAATCCCAACATTTTATGAGTCCAAGGTAGGTAGATCACTTGAGTTCAGGAGTTAAAGACCAGCCTGAGCAACAGAGTGAGAGCCCATCTAAACACAAAATGAACAAAATTAGGCAGGTATGGTAGCACACACCTGTAATCCCAGCTAATGAGGAAGCTGATGTGAGAGGATCACTTGAGCCTGGGAGGTCAAGGCTGCAGTGAACTGAGATTGAGCCACTGCACTGCCAAAACAGAGTCAGACCTTGTTTTTTATATTTTGTTTATTTAGTTTTTCAATTTTCACTGTCCATTCATCTCCTAACCTTTTTCAAGTTTGCAATGGTGTATGAAGAATGGTGTCATGCTCACTTATGTAGATGTTTTGGGGGGGTAGTTATTGCTCCTATAGGATGTATTGCAACACCCTGCAGCTCTTGCTTTTAGCTTCTGGCCATACTTCTGGCTCTATTTGTCCTGCAGAGTCACATGCCTAGAGGAGAGAACTTTCATCAGGGTCCTACGTGGGGGCTCAGGGCTGTCATCTTCCAGAGGACATTTGGCCCGAAGAAACTGTCAATCATTTTGTGCTGCCCAACACCACCAGACAACCAAGCCTGCATTCTCTCAGTTTCACCTCCTTATTCAGTCTTCACCAAGACTTACAGACAACCTGGTACCATTCAACTTCTTCAGGTAAGAATCAGACTGCAGGCTCTCTACTCTCTGAACCCCAGATTCACAGAGAAAGTCTCTTGATGCTACGCTTCGAATGTTTGTGTTCCCTCAAAATAACATTTTGAATCTTAATGTCAAGGTGATGGTCTTAGGAGATGGGAGGTAATGAGGGTGAATCCCTCAGAACTTGGATTAGTGCTCTTATAAAAGGGACCCAGAGGTCTTTCTTACCCCTTCCACCATGTGAGAACACAGTGAGAAGTTACCGTCTGTGAATCAGGCTATGAGTCCCCAGCAGACACTAAATCTGCCACTTTTTTTCCAGTCTCCAGACATATAAGAAATGAATACCTGTTGTCTAGAAGCCACCCAGTTGATGGCATTTTTGTTGTTGTAGCCCAAACAGGGCAGGACACTTGATGTCCCCTCAATCAATTTCACAATGAAATCTCCCTGATACTCTCCTATCAGAAGGGAAATGCACAGTACTTGAAAATGTCCCATGAAGGAGCTGTCACCGGCTCTCAGTTATTTCAATGGATACTAACATTATCCTTATATATCGTGGAGATTGGAGATGAGCTTTGGGGTCAAGATTTCTGCCTAGATCATCTAGTACTGAGAGTTGAGGAAGGAAGAAACTGGTTGGGCAGGCAATTAGGGTGGGTCCCTCGCTGAGTTCTTTCAAACAAAACAACAGCCTGTAGGCATAGATAATGGAACTTCCACAGGGGAGCTTGCCTTAGATATGCCCACAGCCTCACAGATAAGAAGGCCTATGCAGGAGACTTTCTCAGACATGCCTGCAATGGAAAATTCTGTCCCCTGACACATGCGCAGTAAGGGGAACAAAGCAATATGGAGTTACTCAAGCTAAGGGCTCTCATGCACACTAGGAGGATTGGGTAGAGCTACCAGAAATTCATGCCTTATGCAAATGAGATGCTCAGTCCTCATCACTTCCTTATAAAAGCCTCTGTATTCAACTGTGAGATGGCATCCCCTTTTCAAGACTGTGGCAGAGAGCTTTCTCTCTTTCTTTCTCTTACTAAACATCTGCTCTAACCTCACCCTTGGCATGTCTGCGTCCTTGATTTCCCCAGCCATGAGACAAAGAACTTGTGGTGGCATGCCAGACAACGAGGCTGGCTTTAGTACTTTATTTTTGGACACAATGTTTCTTAGTTTTGGAGCCTCTTCTGAAATCAAGGCAACCAGTTTAATCTCACATGCAGACACACACACACATGCATGCACATAGACACACACATATATAACATACTAGTGTATGTGTGTGTGTATTTACCAGATTCCTGAAGAATATCTCCTTTACTATTAACAGTGTGCATCTATTTATATGTCTATGACTATGTTTATTGTGAAAATAAATATAATTTAAAAGCTGTGAAGCCCCCAAGAACACGTCAATCCTTGAGAGGGATGGGACTGTGATCTGAGCTACATATGGTGACAACTTCTGTTCTCAGATTACAGATTAACTCACTTTGTAACTTTCCTTGTAATGCACAAAGACTAGAGAGAATTAAGCAACATCGGAGACAAAAACCTTCTGTCTTTTTAATGAATGATGCTTGTGATTGATCAACCTCCCTTGGGTTGCTCTGCTTCACTTAGACTAGATAAAGAAAATCTATGACTATTACACCCTCTGTTAAAAAAAATGTTAAATATACCCTTCGCAAAAAGAAACTGCCTATAACCAATCCAATTGCTGCAACTATGTGCCAACATTGTGTGAATAATGTGGTAATCTTGCTAAAAACCCCTCTGTCTCTGCCTTCATAAATGAAACCTTAACTTGCCTACTCCATAATTTTGGAGTTGGTGTGTTGGGTGTGATCCATCCATCTTCACACTTTGCTCTCGAATAAACTTTCTTTGAATTAGATTCTGATCCTTTTGGTTACTTAAGGTTGACACTATGTTTGTATATGTGACTCTTTCATAGACATATGAAAGGTTGGAGTGTGCGCTCGGTTGTTAAAGGATTTCATATCTTTCTACATGTGTACATAGGTCTATGTCTATGTAAGGGATTATTGAAGGACTGTTCAGGATGTTGTCACAGATACCATGAACTGGAGGGCTTATGCAACTTATTTCTCCGAGTTTTGGAAACTAGAAGTCCAAGATCATCAAGATTCCAACCTGGTTTATGGAGGGGGCTCTCTTCCTGGTTTGTAGATGGTCAGTTTCTCACTGTATCTTCATATGGTATAACTGCCCAGTGGATTTATCTTGCTTGTTGCCTAAACAGAGCCAATTTCTCAACACAGGGGAATTGCAGCAGAGAAATAGTAGTTCATGCAGAGGCAGCTGTGCAGGAGACCAGAGTTTTATCGTTACTCAAATCAGTCTCCCTGAGCATCAAGGGATCATAGTTTTTAAGGATAATTTCGTAGGAGAGGGAAAATCCAGTGAGCCAAGAGTACTAATTGTTTGGGCTGAAGATAAAATTATAAGGAATTTAAGCTGTCCTCTTGAGCTGAGTCAGTTCCTGGGTGGGGGCCACAAGATCAGATGAGCCAGTTTATTGATCTGGGTATTGCTAGCTGATCCATCAAGTGCAGCGTCTGCAAAATATCTCAAGTACTGATCTTAGGAGCAGTTTAGGGAGGCTCCTAATGTTTTAGCCTCCAGCAGCATGACTTCTAAACCATAATTTCTAATCTTGTGGCTAGTTTATTAGTTCTACAAAGACAATCTAGTCCCTAGGCAAAAATGAGGTTTATTTTGGGAAGGGACTGTTATCATCTTTGTTTTAAACCATAAACTGAGTTCCTCCCAAAGTTAGTTCAGCCTAGGCCCAGGAATAAACAAGAACAGTTTGGAAGTTAAAAGCTAGATGGAGTTGGTTAGGTGAGATCTCTTTCACTGTCTCAGTCATAATTTTCTAAGGGTGGTTTCAGTGACAAAGAGAAAAAGAGAGCCCTGGGCTGATCATCTCATAAAGGCATCAATCTCATCATGGGAGCCCCACCTTCAGGACATCATCTAAAACTAATTACCTTCTAATACCTCATTTTTAAATACCTCTCATTGGGAGTTAGGGTTTCAGCCTATGGGGGGACACAAACATTTAGTCTAAGATACCCTCTTACCTGTCAACACTTTACGTCTTTTTCCATGTCAATGTCTACATCTACATTTATAACCATTTATGTTTATATTGTAGGAGCCAAGGAAAAACCTCCCCTTTGTTCTCTAAACATTTGCAAAAAATAAACTGACAATAGGCAGATTAATAAGGTTCCATCCTGTAATTGCCCTGTGGACTCATTTTACCCATTGTCCAGAGAGAATTGATTGATCAACACAAGGAAAATGCAATAGAGGAACAGTTTAATTCACTGAGAGCTGGCTAAACAGGAGGCCAGAGTTTTATATTTACTCAAATCAGTCTCCTCAAAAATTTGGAGATTAGGAATTTTCCTAAGATAGTTTGATGGGTAGGGGGCCCAGGAGTGGGAAGTGCTGATTGGTTGGGTTGAAGATAAAATCATAGGAGCTGAAGCTGTCCTCTTGCACTGAGTCAGTTCCTGAGTGGGAGCCAAAAAACTGGTTGGTGAGTCTTGGTATAGCCATTGGTAGTCAGAAATGCAAAAGAACCTGAAAATACATCTCAAAAGGCCAATCTTGGATTCTATAATAGTGATGTTATCTGCAGGACTAATTGGGAAAGTTGAAAATCTTTTCAATAGATTGACCTCCCAAATATTGGCTTGTAATAACTATGCTTACATCATAGTAGAATTCAGACCCCTCTCATCCTTCTAAACTGGTAGCCTTTTATTAGTTTACAAAGGCATTTCTGGAAAATGCTATTATAATTTAAACTATAGCTGGGAGTGGTGGCTCACACCTGTAATCCCAGCACCGTGGGAAGGCTTGCTTGAGTTTAGGAGTTCAAGACCATCCTGGGCAACATAAAACACCATCTCTACACACACACACACACAAAAAAAAAAAAAAAATACAAGAACTTAGCCAGGCATGATGGGTTGTGTCTGTAGTCCCAGTTACTGCGGAGGCTGAGGTAGGAGGATCACATAAGCCTGGGAGGTAGAGGTTACAGTGATCCAAGATCATGCCACTGCATGCCAACCTGGGTTACAGAGAGAGACCCTGTCTCAAAAATATAAAAATAATGAAATAAAGTATAAACTAAATTTCTCTCAACATTAGCTTGGCCTATGTTCAGGAATGAATGAAGACAGCCAACCTGTGAAGCTAGAAGCAAGATGGACTCAGCCATGTCAGGTTTCTCTTACATTTTGCAAAGGCAGTTTCAATACAAATTTATTAATGTGGGTGGAATCTTACAAAATTTCTTAAGGAAATGGCCAGATCGTTGATGCTTTTATACCATCCTGGGGTTATGTAAAGAATAGTGTCTCAGAGCATATGCAAAACAGGTTATAGTGGTAAATTAAGTTATGGTGTCTAGACAGGTTGTGGAAGAGGGAGTGGAGGCACCTGGCTAGCAAAGGTGGTCTTCTTATGCAGATGAAACCTTCCAGGTAGCAGCCCTCAGAGAGAATAGATGGTGAGTATTTCTTTCAGATCTTAAAAGTTGTTAGATTCTTAATTCACCTTTACTGGATCAGACAAAGGAGAACCTCAGAGAAAGCCTGGCTATATCAAGGCAGATTTTTTCTACAGATGCAAATCTCCCCCACAAAAGACAGGTTTTTTAACAATTCTTATATTTATAACACTTCTGATTAGTCATCTTGAAAGATACAAAGAAAATGCATTGTAAAAGAAAATAAAATTTCAGAACCCTCTAAGTTTATGATGACAAGAGGAAAGTTAAAGTCTGAATACTGAGTCACATATCATGTCTATAATTTTGCTTTTTAGATTGTAGATTAACTGTCTTCCTCATTGTTTTTGTTACGTAAATGACTAGAAGAGACCAGAGACTAGACTTCCCTTTTCCCATCATTGATCTGTGTTACAGATAGACTAACTCCATCCTTTATCATGTTGTACCTAACTCAGACCAGATGGTGCCCAAGAACCCAGATGACAGTTACATCTTCAGTGTGGAATGTTGTATACACCTTTCCCAAAAGAAAATCACCACTTTAAGTAACCCAATTGTTACATCTATGCATCAAGCCTTACAGAGAAAGACAATTAAATTCTGTTATACTTCCCTAAACTTTGTCCACATAAGGAATTAAAAATATCTACACTTCAGAACCCTGACTTCTCTTCTTCAGAATCTTTGCTTTCTGTGTCATCTGTCCTCAGACTTTGTGCTTGAATAAACTCTCTTGGAACTAGAATCTGACATTTTTTATTGCTCTTGGTTAACAACATTTCAGGGTAAAACATTTTGATTTCTTTCAATATTTATGTAATGAATTTCTTTTCTAAAACCAGTTTATTGAGGTACGGTTGGCATATAAAAAGCTGTACATATTTATTCTATGCAATGTGATGTGTTTAAAGATGACTATATGTCTATGAACCTGTTGGATTTAGTTTAGAGTTTAAAAATAAAGGTAGTAACACTTTAAAAGCAAAATTGCAGACATGCTATGTGACTATGTATCCAGGATTTAACTTTCCCCTTGGCATCAGAAACTTAGAGGGTTCTGAAATCTTATTTTATTTTATGATGTATTTCCTTTGATATTTCAATTTGGCTTATCAGAAGTGCTATAAATATAAGAATTGCTGATAACAGTAACACTGTCTTTGTAAAACTAACAAATCAAGCACAAGATTGGAAATTATGACGCAGGAGCCAATTAGCCAGAGGCCAGAAGATTCCCAACCTCCCCAGTTGCTCCTATAGATAAACTTATTATTGTAAAACCTAAGATTGGTGAGTAAGGTATTTTTCAGACCCTGCATTATGGTGAACCAGCTGGTGCTAACCAAATCCATAACCCATGCCAAGTAACTGGCTCAAACTAGTCTTGTGACTCCCATAGACAGACTAAAGACAGCAAGAAGACAGCTCTAATCCCCTATGATTTCATCCCCAACCCAACCAATCAGCATTCCCCATTCCCTACATGCTTATTATTTTTTAAAAAACCCGAATCCCTGAATGTTCAGTGAGTCTGATATGAGTATTAAATTCATGTCTTCCCTGTGCCTAGCCCTGTGATTCAACTCTTTCTCTATTGCAGTACCACTTTCTGAGTGAATTGGCTCCATCTGTGCAGCAGGCAAGACGAATCCATCGGGCAATTACATCATGAAAGAAAATCAAAGGATTTTCCAAAGTACAGATGTGAAATGATATGTTATTTCCCCCACAAAAAAATAAAGCTCAATTGCAATCCACAGTAAACAGAAGGCATATATTAGTGACAGATACATTTATATGATTTATATGATATATGATGCATATATCATATATATGTGAATTAGGTACAGAGTGCAAGTAATTTACTGGCAGAAAATAACATTTTCTTTAGACTTCTCCATAGCTACACTTACTGAGAGAATAGATTAGCACAATTTCTACATAGCTACACTTACTGAGAGAATAGATTAGCACAATTTCTAAATACATTTAGATTCTCAAATTTGGATACCTTGATTATTTCCTACTTAAATCAGAAGAAAGCAGTCATTATGAAAAGTAAGAACTCCAACAGTATAAAGGTCACTATCTTTTTACAAATAATCTAATCAAAACACAAATGGACAAGCAAATAAGTAGGATAATTTGTGGAAAAACATGCCAGCCAGCCAAGAAAGAAAGTGAAATAAATATCTCAGGATGAATGAAAGTGAATCTATAAAAGATTCTCAGTGAACTTTCAGTACTCTGAAGTAAATAACTGCCTGTTCATAATTTTTAAACTTTAGTTACAAAACTGGAAGTACCTATAATGCACCTTCAAATATTTTGATGTCAGTAGTGAAAGAGGGAAGATTTAAAACTTGCTAGTTTAATAGTTTTTGTTCATTTGTTTCCTCAGTGGTTGTATAAGAGATTTGAATGCTGAAAGTGGACAAATAGTGTTCAAGAATAAGGTCTGGAAGGGTGATATTTAGACATTACAATGTATTAACATCACATGAGGTGCCTATGAAATACTGTCCTCTGAGAGAGTCTAGTTAAATGGTTATCTGAAAAGGAAATCATATTTTTCAATCACTCAGCTGGCTTAATGCAATGATCCTTTGCCTCATTTTGAGAAATACTGCACCTGAGGAACAAAAACCTTACTATCAACAGTTTAGTTACAAAAAGAGAAATATTTGCATGCACCACTACCACACCATTCATACATCAAAAGGGTATGCCAAATAAGGGAGATAAAGTACTAAGATAATGTAGATGCTGCCCATTGAAAGACATGTGATAACAAGAGATATAAAAATTTATCACAATCTAAGGCTGGATTAAAATTTTATGAAGTCTGACACCATATCAATAAATGAAATGTAAACTCATACAGTCAATGAATACATGTAAATTTAATCAGAATAGTTTCTAATTAAAGAAAGGGTAGTGACTTTATGAAAATACATGTAACCAAAGTTTAAACAAGCCTTGCATGATACTGATAATTTCTTAATAGTAAGACTAACATCACTAAATTAAAATTGTAAAGCACAAATCCATCAATGCAATATGTCTCTGTTGTTGTTACAAAGCAAAGTACCAAAGATACATAAAGTAAAACTTCTCAGAGAGATCCATTATGATTCACTCATTAATTTAATGTGATAGTAGGTACCTGTCTCTTACAAGACAAAGTCAATCTCCACTTGGTGCAGAATAATTTGCTGAACTATTTATTTGTACATGTATGTTTCATCGATACGTTTCCTGTCTTATTCTAAGAAGGTTTCTAGGATCCTTATGCTTCCCTACCTGAGAAGTATTATTATGTGTTACATAGCTAAAACAGCTTTTCCCTGAAGAGACACTCTCCAATAGGGTGTTGCAGTCCTGAAGGTGGAGAATTTCACCAATGTGAAGAATGCTTATTAAATGGCGCATTGAGGGGAGCAAATTAGCTAGTTTTGAGCAAATGGGATTAAAAGGAGTATGGAGGTCTAGTTTCAAGTGAGGGTGAGTGACTGTAGGAGGTGGTTTCCTAGGCAAAACCTTAGAGAAGATGGGAATTATCACGATATCGCAGCCTTGACACAGATATTCTCATATTCAGCACAGATTCCACTTCTCTATTGCTGACACAGAGACAATGACAGGATTCTGGCAGCCAGGCTTTTCCAGAATTGAGTACTGTCAATGATGGACTGATGTCACCATTCTGAAATATATCTGAAAACATGTTTTAAAAAACTCTAATGATTGCTGAAAGGGTCTACTTTGGAAAGAAAAAGTGGAAGTTTAGAAAGGGGGAGTTTTCTTTTTTTATTACTTGGTTATCACTTTTAAAATTGTCATGATTATATGCTGCCATTACAATAAAAAGTTAAAAGAGAAAGGCTTTAAATAAGAGCCTATTCTATGTCATTGGGTACATATCAGCCTATGAGTTTTCACAGATCTTGCAATAAATTATGAAAATAAAATGTACGTTTTAAATCTCTTTAGGAAGTATCAGTATATTACTAGCAACTCTTTCACAGAGCAGTAAGCTTTTCTTTAAAAAATAAAGCAAAGCTGCAATCCTTGAAGTAGTTCAACACGATAAATGTTGTTGTTCAAGAAGGCCAAGATATGAAGAATTTTGAAGAAAAGAACATAGTTAACCAGGTGCTGGCTGCTGACGAGGTGCAAAGGCCAAATTATCTACATTTTTCATTGTGCACTCCCCAAAAGGCCACAAACTGCATTTTTATTACATGTCATTAGGGCGTCTATAGTCAGGCACACAAACCCTGATTAAGATGCCTTTGGCAACTCATCAAGAGTAGCTTCTAGGGATTTAGCATATTTACTATGAGGAAGGGTTAGGACAGGGGGAAAACTAGCTTTTATTAAGTGTATGCACTATATCACAACTCTTTACATATACAGCTGCATTTAATTCTCTCGCCTGCAGGCACAAACTCATTTTATTATATTCCCTTACATGGAAGAATATAGGACTTAAAATTTTTCATCAAACTTGCTCAGGTTTTGTCTTTTCTTCCTCCTCCTCCTTTTTCTTCTCCCTCTTTGTCTTATTTTTGAGACAATCTTGCACATGTCGCCTAGTCTTGGAGTGCAGTGGTATGATCATAGCTCACTGTAGCCTTGACCTCCCAGGCTCAAGAGACCCTCCTTCCCCAGCCTCTTGAGTATCTGGGACTGCAGATGTGTCACCATACCTGGCAAATTTTTAAAATATTTGTTGTAGAAATGGAGTCTTGCTCTGCTTCCCAGGTAGATCTTTAACTCCTGGGCTCAAGCAATCCTTCTGCCTTTGAGGTCTTTTCTTTTACTGTATACATTTAATGTATATCATGTGATGCTTCAGTATACATACACATAGTGGAATGAAAACTACAGTCAAGTAAATTAACATATCATCACCTTACAGCATTCCTTTTTTGCATATTAAAATCACCTAAAATATATTCTCTTAGTAAATGTCCAAGTCTTATAAACAGCAAAATTAAAACTGTATGGGAGGCAGAATAATTCCTCTAATCCCCACTTCTCAAATATGTACATATTTCAGTCACCAGAATCTGAATATGGGGCCTTATATGACAAAATGGAGTCTGCAGGTGTGATTAGATTTAGATTTTGATATGGAAATGTTATTCTGGATTAGTCAAGTTAACTCAATCAATCTAATCACAAGAGTCCGGAAATGTAGAAGAAGGAGGGAGAGGAGTTAGAACTAGAGATAAGACCTTATGTGAGAAAGACTTGACCAGGGCTTGTTAGCCTTGAAGATGAAAAAGAAGCTGGATGCAATGACTCACACCAGAGATCTCAGAGCTTTGGGAGGCTTAAGTGAGAGGAGGCTGGGATTTTGAGACCAGCCTGGGAAATATAGCAAGATCCTGCCTCCACAAAAATTTTAAAAGTTACCTAGGTGTGGTGCCACTAGCCCATAGTCCCAGTTACTCGAGAGGCTGAGGTGGGAGGGTCACTTGAACCCAAGAGGTCAAGACTGCAGTGATCTATGAATGTATTAGTACCAACTGCATTCAGCTTGGGTGACAGAGTGAGACTCTGAGACTGGAAAAAAAAAAAAAAAGGAAGGGATTGAGCCAAGAATGTGGATAGCCTCCAGAGAGTAGAAAAGGCAAGGAAATGGATTATCCCCTAAAATCCTCCAAACCAAATGATGCAACCATGCCAACACCATGCATTTAGACCAATGAGACCCATGCCAAGTTTCTGAACACCAGAAGTGTAAGATAATAAATTTGTGTTGTTTTAAGCCATTAGATTTGTGTTAATTGGGTTATAGCAGTTGTAGGAAACTAATCCTCTAGACAGAGATTCACACTCCATGCCAACTAGTCAGTTAAAACATGGTTTCTCAGTGCAGACTCAGACAGATGGGATTTTGTCAGAAAGTGTTCAATCAATAGAACCCAGTAATGCCTGAGGACTTCTGTGTTTCTGAGTAGAACGGCAATTCACAACCTTTTTATGTGAGAATTAACAACCTTATAACAGCCCAGAGAGAGGAGTGATCCTCATGTCAAATACAATCGTGGAATCCAGAGAAAATATCATGCCTAGAGTTAGATTTCTTCTCCACACTGGTAATCATGGTGAAGGGCTCTAGGGGCAGGACTGGGGTGGGGCAGAGAAACATTGCTTATTGAGATTGGAGTCACCGCACAAGTTTTAGTGCTCATTCTATCCCTGTAAATTTGGTGGATTTTTAACTGTTGAGTAAGTGAGGTGAAAAAAAAAGACTCAGTGAAGTCATTTACCTAATCAGAAGAAATAGTGGTACATCTATCCATTAAGACACTATTTTTTAATGGCTTGAATGATGATGTTCCCTCCAAAACGTATGTTAAAATTTAATCTCCATTGTGGTGGTAGTAAGAGGTGGGAATGGGGGGGAATGTGACTAAATCATGAAAGCTCCACCTTCATGAATGGATTAGAGCCTCAGAAAACAGGCTTGCAGAAGTAAGTTCTCTCTCTCCTATTCCTCTGCCATGTGAGGCTGTCACAAGAAGGCTCTCACCAAACACCTAATGCTAACACCTTGATCTTGGACTCCCCAGGCTCCAGATGGTAAGAAATGATTTGCTATTCTTTATAAATTACCCAGTCTAAGATGTTTTGTTACAGCAGCACAAATGGACTAAGACAGTATTCAAAAATAAAATCAATCAGTCATAAAGTCAGGCAAAGACATGGAGAACTCTAAAATGCATGTTGTTAGGTGAAGAAAGTCAAACTTAAAAGATTTTATGCTGCATGATTTTATTGATATGATATTCTTAAATAGGCAAAACTATAGCCGGTAAGCATATCAGGATTACCCATGTTTTTGAGGAGAGGAGACTTTCAAATAGGTGAAGCACAAGGCATACTTGTAGGGTAATAAAACTAGAGGCCAAAGTATCTGTATAGGATTCCTTCCAGGATCACCTGTGGATGCCAAAATCCACAGATGAATAAATCCATTATATACAATGCTATATTAATTGACTATAACCTACTCATATCCACCTGTACACTTTAAATTATATCTATGCTACTTATACTATCTAATAAAATGTAAATGCAGTGTAAACAGTTGTTATACTGTTATACTGTTTTATTTGGGGAGTAATAACAAGAAAAGGGTCTGTACATACTCAGTGCCAATGCAACCATCCTTTTTTATTTATTTATTTATTTTTTTGTATTTTCAAAATGCAGTTGGTTGAATCCATTAATGCAAAACTCAGGGATACAAAGGCCTGACTTTATTGTGTATGATACTGTGATGGTAGATACATGACACTATACAATTGTCAAAAATCATAAAATCTTATAGTGTGAAGACTGAGCTAAATGTATGCAACTTAAAGAAAAACAGAAAAAAAATAGGAATTTAGGGGATCCCAGGATGAAATGCACACTGAAACAGAAGAATTTGATCATGTTACAAGTGTGTGAAGCAATCTCACTGAAGGAGAGACCAGAGACCAGTAGTTCTAGCCTAATATTACTTTGCATCTCAGTGAATCTTTAAGTCTAAAGGCAAAAGGAACTGCAGATAAGCACTGTTCCCTAGTTGATAAAGTTGTTTCCTACAAGTTTAGGGGTTACCAATTCTAAAACCACTACACCTGTGTACTGGAATTGAACAATTAAAACAATAGACTGAAGGTTGTAAGAGGCAGGTTTCTCACTGTTGAAGTGGGAGCTAGCTTTGAAAGAAGTTAGTATAACCCATGTGGCAATGGATTAGAGAGAGTTGAAGGCCTCAGGATAAAATTATGTATAGCTTCATACAGACACAAATAATTACATATAGAAATATGTATAGCTTTATACAGACACAAATAATTACATATAGAAATATTGTAATTATATAGAAATATGTAATTATTTGTGTCTATGAAGCTATACATAATTACATATAGAAATATTTAGGGGTATGTATATAGACATGGATTAGTTTGCACACATATGTTTTCTTGCTCTGTCAGCTGAGAAGGCCTTGAAAAAACAACACCCTAGTAGGAGCAAGCACATCTGGTGGCCAAAATTTGGTTTCTTATACTATTTTCCATCAAAATGAGCCAGGGATCCTAGGAAAAATGGCTGAATGTAGGAATGAGGCAGGGAATATATAAGATGAGTCTGTGACATCTTATAGGGTCAGAAAGTCATGAAGAATACACCACACACACACACACACACACACACACACACATACACACACACAAATGCAATGATGGCTACTTGAAAATTAGTAACAGTACTCAGCAAAACTGAAATATCATGGAAAGTTGCAGACATAGCTTTCTACCCAGCATTTTACCTCTATATTAGATAAATGTATATGGCAGCACAAGGAGCACTCTTGATACCAATTTTCTGTATTAGTTCATTCTCTCACTGCTATAAAGAATTATAACGAACTTCCAGAGACTTGATTTATAAAGAAAAGAGGTTTAATTGACTCACATTTCCACAGGGTCTACAGGAGGCATGGCTGGAAATGCCTCAGGAAACTTACAATCATGGCAAAAGATGAAGAGGAAGCCAGCACATCTTACATGACGGGAACAGGAGGAAGAGAGAGAGCAAAGAAGGAAGTGCCACACATTTTTAATCAACCAGATCAAATGAGAACTTTATCATTGGACAGCACTAGGAGGATTATGCCAAACGACTAGAAACCACCCCCATGATCCAATTACCTCCCACATGGCCCCACCTCCAGTACTCAGATCACAACTCAATGTGAGATTTGGGTGGGAACACAGAGCCAAACCATATCAGGGATGATAATCTTCATATTGTTTTTAACAGAAAATATTGCAAAATGAGTAAGAGTTTGTTTTTATGACAATATGGGCAAATCTTTGACAGCATGGGAAAATTGTTGCATTAGTAGAATGCAACAATCTGCAACTGTTAAGAAAATTAAACTGCATCTTGTAACATTGCTAGGGTTTGAATATTTGTTTCCTCCAAACTCATGTTGAAACCGAATCCCCAATGTGGCAGGATTAAGAGTTAGGACCTTGAAGAGATGATTGGGCCATGAGGGCTTAGCCTTGTGACTGGATTAGTCCATTCATGAATTAGTGAGTTAATAGCTTCTCATGAAGTGTTATGGGTTAAAGGGTCATAATGGGAGTGGGACTTATGCCTTTATATGGAGAGGAAGAGAATATGTTAACTCAGTCAGCCCCCTAACCACATGATGTCCTTCACTACTGCATGGCCCTCTGAAAAGAGTACCCACCAGCAAGAAAGCACTCAGCCAATGCAGACCCTTGACATTGTACTTCTCACCTTCAAAATTTTATGAAATATATTATTTAAGAAATAAATTACTTAGCTTCGTATTCTGTCACAAGCAGCAGAAAGCAGACTAAGACACAGATTTTAAAAAATGAACCAGATTCATGTGTATCAGCCTAGGTGAGTGAAAAGTAAAAGTTGAAAAATGTCACTCATCAGAATTCTATCATTACAGGAGAACATGCATTTAGTCAGCATAGGAAAAATGTGCCCTAAAACAATGTATACCAGAAGGGCACAGTGGCTCATGCCTGTAATCCCAGCATTTTGGGAGACCAAGGCGAGAGGATCACTTGAGCCCAGGAGTTTAAGACCAGCCTAGGAAGCATAGCAAGACCCCATCTCTACAAAAAATTTAAAAATTTGCCAGACATGGTGGTACACACCTGTGGTCCCAGCTACTCAGGAGGCTGAGGTAAGAGAATCACTGGGCTCAGGAGGTTGAGGCTGCAGTGAGCTGTAATTGTGCCAATGAACTTCAGTCTGGGCAACAGAGCAACAGCCTATCTAAATAAATAAATGAAATGAAATGAAATCAAAAGTAGACCTATTACTAGTAAATGGCTACCTTTAAGAACAGAGGCAAACACATATTAAGGAAGGGTAGTTCATTTCATAATTTATTTATTTAAGAAAAGAATGCTTTGAAAAACGTATAGCAAAGTATTAACTCATTATGTAATTTCTGGTCGGAGAGGCATTTTTACATTATTTTCAATATGTTATGTGGTTAAAAAATGTATACGTTAATTTTTAAAATCAAAAGAGAGAACATAGGCATAGGGTAAGGAACATATTGCAATGGACTGGAGAATGAGTAGAGTGGATGTCTGCAGGAAATCTTGAAAAGAGAGAAAAAATATTTTAGTTTTCATTTATTTTGTTTCATGAAGTGGTGATTAGCTCTTGAAGTGCTTGAAATATTAATGAGAGTTATCTACTTATTTTGTTTACAATTTAATAGTCTGATTATTCCTCAGTTAAAGATTTTCTGCACAAGTTATGTGAAAATTTAGAAGAAAATAACTGGACACCATGCGAGGTGGCTCATGCCTGTAATCCCAGCACTTTGGGATGCTGAGAAGGGCAGATCACCTGAGGTTAGGAGTTCAAGACCAGCCTGGCCAACATGGTAAAACTCCGTCTCTACTAAATATACAAAAATTAGCCTGGTGTGGTGGCAGGCAACTGTAATCTCAGCTACTTGGGTGCAGGAGGATCACTTTAACCCGGGAGGTGGAGACTGCAGTGAGCTGAGACCACGCCATTGCACTCTAGCCTGGGCAACAAGAATGAAACTCTGTTTAAAAAAAAAAATGAAAGAAAGAGAGAAAGAGGAAAGAAAAGAAAGAAAGAAAGAAAGAAAGAGAGAGAGAAAGAAAGAAAAGAAAGAAAAAAGAAAGAAAGAAAGAAAGAAAGAAAGAAAGAAAGAAAGAAAGAAAGAAAGAAAGAAAGAAAGAAAGAAAGAAAGAAAAAGAGAGAGAGAGTAGGAAGGAAGGAAGAAAAGGAAAAAGAAAAGAACTGGAGGCCAGACATAGTGGCTTGCACCTGTAATCCAAGCACTTTGGGAGACCGAGGCAGGTGAATCACTTGAAGCCAGGAGTTCGAGACTAGCCTGGCCAATATGGTGAAACCTCATCTCTGTTAAAAAGTACAAAAATTAGTAGGGTGTGGTGGCCCATGTCTGTAGTCCCAGCTACTCATAAGGCTGAGGTGGGAGGATGGCTTAAATCCAGAAGATGGAGGGTGCAGTGAACTGAAATCATGCCACTTCACTCCAGCTTGGGTGATAAGTGAGACTCTGTCTCCGAAACACAAAAGAAGAAGAAAGGAAAAGAATTAGAAAAAAACTTTTATTGGGCTTCTTAACTACAGCAATAGTATAGAATATAGGCAGAAAATTGTTATTGAGGTAAAGGAGTAGGAAGAGTAGTCTCTTAACATATTGTATAATTATGTTTTCTCTGTTGTTTGCTTTTAAACAATATTATAAGATTTCAGTGTTTCTCACAATAATGTCACTTTAAAATTATGTAGCTTACTAATTGACTTCCTCTCTTTTTGTATCTTATGAGATACACACAATTTAAAAAAAACATAGCCCATAAAAATAATCTTAGACTGGATTAGTTTCCATGAAACTGATAGAAAACAGTACCATATATTATCACCTAGATGTATATTTATCTATGTGTCATATATTTAGGCTGAAATAACTAATTCATTCTCTTCACATACAGTACTAGAAGCAATCTGCTGCAATGGACAACAAGATTTATTTTGTTGCTATTTTTAAATGCACATGCTTCAGACCTAGGAGTTTTTCAAAGTACAAACTTTCTATTGAATTGGTTAGTTCTCTTGTCATGAACAAACCTTGATACTAATAAGAGAAGATGAATAGTAACTAAAACTAATAAGAGAGACAGACAGTAACTTCCAAAGGCAAAGGATTATTGTAAGGTTGTTATTACTATTACCACGTCTAATCCTTGAAATGACCCTTCTAAAACTGATATATTAAGAAAAATAAAATCTTATTTTTATCAAAATGGGAAGTAGCTCAATGAGTCTTTTTTTTTTAACTCTGGTTTTGCTACTAGTTTCACTCTGTGTATCTTTCGCAATGAATATTATTGTTTTTTTAAGTTCTCATCCCCAGTTTCCTCTTCTGTGAAATAGGGTAACAATAAACACCTATTTTATAGGGTGGAAATGAGAAATAGATGAGAATGCTTGGAGACTGCTTATCATGATACATAGAATTCAGTGAGCAGTCGAAGCATGTTGTCTATTATTGTTTTACCATTAAGAATGTTTTGTAGCTTAGTGAAATTTCTCAATAGTTTTTTTCCTTTTTACTGTTTTAAATTTAGTATTTGTTTATTTGTTTATCTTGACACAGGGAAATTTTCTTGGATTCTCCAGATGGTGCCAATGTAACCACAGGGGTCCTTAAATGAAGAAGAAAAAGAAGAGAATGTATCAAAGTGGTGCCAGGTGAGATTCAACCAGCCGTGTGTCTGTGTCCGTGTGTGTGTTTGTGTGCACGCATATGCATACTTGTATGATTTTGTATTTTTTTTCCCCAGGAGCATAAAAGTTGTTTCAATTCTGCTATACACCCATGAGTTACTTGCATATACCATCACTCTTCTGGGTGGTGAATATTAAACAAAGGAAAGAAGAACAATAAAGAAATGCTTTCTAAAGGTTGAGCTGCAGGTCCTCTAGGAATGTAGATAATGCATACCCTATACAGGTATGAATGTGCATGTGTTAAAGATGTATGTATGTATATATTTATATATATGTAGGTGTATATGTGGATGTGTACATGTCTTCAATACATACACACTCATATATGTATGGAGTATACATTATATATAGGTATGCACGTGTGTGTGTGTATGTGTGTATATAATGTTATTTAGCATTTAAAAATATATATAAGTTGTATTTTTGGAAATTTGTGCGAGATAGTGTTAATCAAGAAAAACTGGTTACCCACAAATATCCTGCATATAAGGAAAAAAAAAGTTTGGAAGCAACAGCTCAGGCCTGTAATTTCAGCACTTTGGAAGTCAAGGTGGGAGAATCACTTGAGCCCAGGGGTTCAAGACCAGCATGGACAACATAGTGAGACACCATCACTACAAGTAATTTAAAAATTAGCCTGGCTTCATGGTACACACCTTGGAGTCCCAGCTCCTTGGGAGGCTGAGGTGGGACAATTACTTGAGCCAAGGCAGTTGATGCTGCAGTGAATTATTGCACCACTGCACTCCAGCCTGGGGGACAGAGTGACACCTTGTCTCAAAAAAGAAAAAAAAAGTGTTTAAAGTTCAAATAATAAAGGTGCTGATTATTTTTACTGTGCAATAAATAACAATAACGATGGCAGTCTACTGGTTTTTCTCCCCAGCTATGCAAAATAATCTTCCTACTTGTCATTGAGATGATCACTTTGCACCTATATTAGCATCACAAAATGCCTCCCTTGACCTGCCCAATTGATGTTGGGCTCTCAGCAAACACATCCCTCCTCTGGCACAGATCTTGACCCTCCTTAATCAGAAGCGACAGATGGATTTTCTATTTCTCTCTTTCTATTTGTAAAACGCAGAATTTTTGTCATCATCAAGAATTGGAATCAGGGACTAATCTATTTCTCAATTTCTTGTCGACCCAAGAGCAGTAGGCATAATCAATTATGCATGGAGTGGTCCATGGTTTTGGAGGAGAAGGTATATTATCTATTCCTCTGTATTTCCTCATGCCTAAGCATTATACCACATATAACCCTTATATTAAATCACACATTTTATTACAGATTAACTGCCATAAAAATGTTTAATAAATGAAACACATAAAAATGTTGTAACAGTGTCTGGGAAAATACAATAAAGCTAAACTGCCAATACATATGAAGTGTTCTGTGCTTTTATTGCTGCATGTTGTAATAAACCAATTTGAGGATTTTAGTCTTATTGTAAGAAAATTATCTGACCTCCCCTTAAGGTAGGAGTCACTTTTCAATTCGTTTATCAACTGTCTCTGCAAAATTAAAAGAAAACAAAAGTTACATAATATTCTGTTAGAAATATTCATATTTATATGTGTGTTACGTGTCATTAAAATGTTTATGCAGGTCAGGCATGGTGGCTCATGTCTGTAATCCCAGCACTTTGGGAGGCCAAGGTGGTGGATTACCTTAGATCAAGAGTTCAAGACCAGCCTGACCTACATGGTGAAACTCTGTCTCTACTAAAAATACAAAAAATTAGCCAGGTGTCGTGGCAGGTGCCTGTAATCCCAGCTACTTGGGAGGCTGAGGAAGGAGAATCACTTGACCCTGGGAGGCAGAGTTTGTAGTGAGCCAATATAGCGCCATTGCACTACAGCCTGGGCAGCAAGAGCTAAACAGTCTTTAGAAAATGTTTATGGATGTGCATTGATTCAACTAGAAATTCTACCATATATTTATTCCTCAATTTTGGGCATTTTCACCAAACAAAACTATATCAGAAAGACTAGTATGTCAAAACGAGTTACATTATCTTGAGAACACAGGGTAATTTATTGTGACAGCAGGGATAGTAATAAAACTGTGTAATAGTGTTGAACAGCTGAAGACGGTCTAATAATTTGCTGACCTATAAACAAACATGAAAGAGATGCATTAGGTTAATGGAACCTGTTTGTATATATCCAGTACAATGTTATTATATTTTTTAGCTAGGTTATCGCTAATTATTTCTGACTGTTTGTATAGTCTTCATTCAGACCTGTTTCTTAATATCATCACCACTTACAGAGACATCTGTTTTAGCATATTCTTTTTTTGGGGAGAGGGGGAGAGAGTCTCGCTCTATCGCCAGGGGCTAGGCTGGAGTGCAATGGCACAATCTTGGCTCATTGCAAACTCTGCCTCCCGGGTTCAAGCAATTCTCCTGCCTCAGCCTCCCGAGTAACTGGGACTACGGGCACATGCCACCACGCCCAGCTAATTTTTGTATTTTTTCATAGAGATGGGGTTTCACTATGTTGGCCAGGATGGTCTCAATCTCTTGACCTCGTGATCCACCCACATTGGCCTCCCAAAGTGCTGGGATTACAAGCGTGAGCCACTGTACCCGGCCTGCATATTCTTTACATAACCCCTTTTCTCATGTATCCTGAATCTTTAATGCATAGTTGTGCTAGTTGTTGGCAATAACAGTATTTAACCATATATTTTAGCAGAAGTTATAATAGACTTTTAACAGAAAGTAAAATGAATCCATTTGGAGACTGTATTTAATTTTCAAAATTAGGATGTACAATAACCATCCTTCGAAAACTGAAAACCTAAAATACATGTATGAGATTTTACTAAAGACCTAATTTAGCAAAATGAAATTGCATTGTCTAAGTGTAGGCTGTATAAATCAAAAGAAATAGTCTGCAGACAATCTTTATTTTCATATTTCTGCTCTATGCTCAATGCATAAAGTATGGTTAAACATCGCAAATTACGGCATTAAACCCAAAACATTCTCAGACAATGAGAAAAGCATTGTCAGCAAAATCTGAAAACAGGTGGTTGGTGTAACTTTGCTTTTATTTCATCATATTTTTTCTGTCGTTACAATTTCTTCTCTTCTGAGCAGGTGAAGAATTCTGTAAATTCAAGTGTAAATTATAATATAGACAAATTATAAATTATAAGTGCATTTGAATTTTATATTTGCATATATGTATATATATATATACACACATACATATGCATATTGCATATCACATACTCTCTTTTTTAAAAATAAATATTGCATATATTTAAGTTATACAACATGATGTTATAAGTTACGTATATATAGTAAAACATTTACTACAGTGGAATAAATTTACATATTCATCATAACATGTAGTTATTCATTCTTCCCCTCTGGCAAGATGAGTTATAATCTACTCCTTTAGTAAAAATCCTACAGATAATACAGTATTATTAAATATAGTCCTTAGACTGTACATTAGATCTTTAGATTTATTCATCTACATATTTGCTGTTTTATATCCTTTGATGTACATCTCACCATTTCCTACCCACCACCCTGTCTCTGAGAATTACTGTTTTATTCTCTATCACTATACTTTTGAACATTAAAAAAAATGCTATTAAATATTCTCTTTTAATTTTTCTTATTCTTTGGTAATAAAGATGGTAATCATTTGTAACAGACTCTCTTTCTTCTCCCTTCTACCCTGCTCACTTAACTCACTGTAAAGTCTTGACTTCATATTTGCAAACCTCTTTAAAAGCCCAACAGAACGATTTACACTGGGATAGCAGTAGACTGTAGAAATATTGGGGCCAACCAATTTAATATATTTAGTAGTTTATGAACTTGAAGTAAAGTTCAGTTCCATAAGTTTCAGATTGCCTTCCATCAGCAACTGCCTGCAGCAATTTTGGGAATCTCTTTCCAGCAAAATCAGCAGCTCTTGGTCGCAGTAGGTGGCCATTGCACTCTTCGCAACATTTCCAAGAGATAATTCTTCAAGCCAGTTTTGTCCCACAAAGAGCTGACTCTGTTTTCTGCTTAAGAGCATCTCAATATCTGTGAATATTTATGCACCTTGGTGTTCAGTCCTGTTGAAAGATCAGGCAATCAACTTAGATAATATCAAATTCCGTGCTATATGGCATTCAATTTTTTCTTCAGCATGTATATGGATATTACTGCTAAACTTTCAATAGCACTGTATACATTTTGCGTATATAAGATACTTACCTTTGATTCTTTTCTTTGCTGTGACTTATTTACTGGAAGTTAAAAAGCATGTTGGCTTATTTCTGAAACATGAAAAGAAAGCAATACTGATGTCTTTTATTAAAAGCTCTTGAATTCCAAAGTAAAAAATTAAAATTAAAAAAGAACTTGTGTGACATGTTAAAAATAATCAGTAAATTCCCATATACCATCTACATAGGAAGGATCTATAACCAATGAGGGATATGGGAATGTGTTGAAGATACAAGATGAGCAAGTTACTGAAGAAAATCTCCAGCGGACTTTTTAAGTGTTAACAAGGTAAGATAATTCTATAGCATTGATTTAATAAATGCATGCTGAGGATTGGTGGTTGTTTTTCACTGGGTTTGGTTTCTATTGTTTCCAGGCCATTCTTAATCCCCATCATACAGTTCTTAATAATTATACAGTTGTGTAAATAGGAGAATCCAGAGCCACATAACCACCCAAAAGTGAGGCTCTGAGATGAGATGTTACCTTTCCTGCCCTTTCAAGCTCCATAGACAGAGGTAACATGGAAGCTTCAGGAATGCAGACAGCCCTAACCTGTAGCACTCACATCCTGCCTCCCACTGTGGCCTGACGGCCCATTTCTCTGTGTTTATCAGTCATACAATAGTAGTAGCTTACAGATCAGCCCACTTCACCTCCTGGACTCCAATATTCTATGGTAGCAGTCTATTGATCCATCTCCTTCCTGTACACAACTTCTGAGATCCTCCCACTGCCCATTGGAATTATAGAGATCTTTCTGTTACCACTGGTTCTAAAAGTCTCCCTCCAGGTCATCACCGCCCCTGCAGCTATTTAAGGTTCTGGGTTGGGTTGAGGGGGCAGAAAAACTGCCTCAGAGCCTCGTACTCTTAGAGCTGGAATTAGTTTCAATGTTTACCTTGTTCTGATTTCCACCTTCAGACCACTTGCCATCTGGCTTCTTAAGCCACCAGCTTTAAAAGTCAGACCATCTCATTATATCAATTTCATTATTCTATAATCTTATGACATCAAATTATATCACCCTCTTTTACTGGCACTCAAATTAGTCACTTTTCATTTCTCAACATTCTACCTCCTGCTTAATTCTCATCACCTCCAGTTATACCCCTGACCTAATTATTTGTTGTTTTCTTTCCAGACAGGGTCTCTCCTTGTGGTATAGGCTGGAGTGCAGTGGTGTAATCATGGCTCACTGCAGCCTGGAACTCCTGGGCTCAGGTAATCCTCCTGCCTCAGCCTCCTGAGTAGCTGGGACTAAAGGCATGCACCACCATGCCCAGCTAATTATTTTAATTTTTTTTTTTGTACAGACTGGGTCTTGCTTGCTATGTTATTTAGTCCCATCTCAAACTTCTAGCCTGAAGTGATTCTCCCACCTCAGCCTTCCAAAGTGCTGGGATTACATGTGTGTACCACTTTGCCCAGCCTGCATTATTGATATTAGCATACATACATATAATTTTTCAACACCCTTATCCTTCAGTTCTTGAAAATCTTACCTCCAATGACTTTTTTTTATCTACTTTACCTAATTCCTTACATATTATAATTTCCAATAAGCACCACTCCTTTATAATCTTAATAATGCAGCATCCCCTTTCTAATAACCACAATCTTTGCAGCTCACCACTGCCAGCCCCCCATAGCTTTTTGGAACATCACTGACCCCACCAGCATATCCTCTCCTTGGAGCCTATCAAATTTTCACTGAAGCACATCTTCTTTTTTCCTATTTCTCCACTGAAATCCCATGGCCTAACATCATAATCAATCATTCCCATGCCAGTTCCCCAAATCTCTTGTTTCTCCCTTGCTTTGTTTTGTACTAGGTTGCAACCACAATTCGGCTTAAATAAAACTCTACCTATGCCCCATTGGCCTTCATCCATGTACACAAATAACTGTACCAACTGCTCAGATTTTATATTAGTGATTAATGAGCTCCAAGTGGGGCTTTCAGGTGCTCCTGCTATACTTTCCCAGTCTATGAATCCTTCAACTCCTTCCAGGAGACGTTTTGTAGTTTTCTTTTCTGGAATCCCAGCACTTACTCTGCTAATCAGGAGACTGAGTTATCTTCCAAAAAGAGCAGGGAAAGGATGAAATATAAGCTTCTATGGGCTTCCACCTGCACATTCATCAAGCTACCAACATCTCAACCTACATGTTCTTTCCTGTGGTTCCTTAATGCAGATGAATGGTACATGTATTTCCTTCATCTGTGTAATAGATTTTCTATTTTCTCTCTTCTCTTTTCCTTTCAAGGATACAGCTACTTGACTGGTGCCCTCATGAAATCTTACCATCCACACAAGCACACAAAAGTTGGCATATTTTCTATCTTTTGAAACAATTAACTTGATTCCTGCTATGGTAAGAATTTTTGCGTCCTCTGAAATGTATACGTTGAAATCCTAACCCTCAATGCAATGTGTATTAGTCTGTTCTCATGCTGCTAATAAAGACAGACCCAAGACTGCGTAATTTATAAAGGAAAAGGGTTTAATGGACTCAGTTCCACATGGCTGGGGAGGCCTAACCATCATGGAAGAGGCTAATGAGGAGCAAAATCATGTCTTGCATGGTGGCAGGCAAGAGGGCTTGTGCAGGGGAACTCCCGTTTATAAAACCATCAGATCTCATGACACTTATTCACTACCATGAGAACAGTACTGGGGAAACTGCCCCCCATGATTCAATTATCTCCACCTGGCCCTGCCCTTGACACATGGTGATGATTACAATTCATGGTGAGATTTGGGTGGGGACACAGCCAAACCATACCACAACGATAGATGGAGGTGGAGACTTTAGGAGGTGATGAGGTCACGAGGGTGAAGCCTCATGAACAGGATGAGCGCCCTTATAAAAGGCACTCCGCTGAGCTCCCTTGTCCCTTCCACCATGTGAGGACACAGCAAGAAGGTGCAGGAAGTGGGTCGTCACCAGTCACTGAAACTGTCATGTCTTGATCTTGGACTTTTCAGACCCCAGAACTGTAAGAAATAAATTTTTGTTGTTTATATATTACCAATGTAGTATATTTTGTTAAAGCAGCCAGAATGGGCTGAGACAATCTCATATTTTGAATTAGGTAATGCCATCACCACCACCTCCTTTTATGTGCTCCTATATCAGCAAAATTTCTCCATAACAGCTCTGTCTCCTCACCATACCTCTTTTTCCCACCTGCCCATTCTCTTTTAATAATACTTCATTCAACGTTTTGCTGTCACCGTTTCTGGGAAGTTATTTATGTAAAGGTCACTGATAACTTTATAGAGCTGAATCCTATTTTCAATTCTCAGTCTCTATCTTTAAACAGCTATTCACTTTTGTATACTGGTCTTTAAGGCAACACACTGCCGTGTGTGTGTGTGTGTGTGTGTGCATGTGTGTGTGCACGCACATGCGTTTTTTTCCCTACTACACTGGTTGCTAATTCTCAGTCTGCCATTTCATTTGCTTTTCCCTGACATCTTGATATTGTCAAATTCTGACTCAGCCTTTTACTGACATTCACTCCTTTTATACAGTGGCATGCCATTGATGTCATCTATATATCACAAAGACTCATTTCTCAACCCTGTGTTACAAACTTCTTTTCCAGAGCCCAGTCTCACATGACTAATAAATAGTACAGTTGTTGCTTGAAAAGCATAGTTTTGAACCCCATGAGTCCACTCACTCATGGATTTTCTTCCACTTCTACCATCCTGAGACAGCAAGACCAAACCCTTCTTTTCCTTCTCCTCTTCCTCCCCCTTCTTAGCCTACTCAACTTGAAGACATGAGGATGAAGACCTTTATGATAATCCACTTCCACTTAATGAATTGTAAATATGTTTTCTCTTTCTTATGATTTCCTTTTCTTTTCTTTCTTTTTTTGAGACAGAGTCTTGCTCTGTTGCCAGGCACCAGGCTGGAGTGCAGTGGCATGATCTCGGCTCACTGCAGCCTCTGCCTCTCGGGTTCAAGCAACTCTCCTGTCTCAGCCTCCTGAGCAGCTGAGACCACATGTGCGTGCCACCACGCCCAGCTAATTTTTGTATTTTTTAGTAGAGATGGGGTTTCACATGGTCTTGATCTCTTGACCTCGTGATCCGCTTGCCTCGGCCTCCCAAAGTGCTGGGATTACAGGCATGAGCCACTGTGCTCGGCCTATGATTTTCTTAGTACCATTTTCTTTTCTCTAGCTTCCTTTACTGTATGAATACAGCATATCACATACAAAATATGTGTAATCAACTGTTTATGTTATCAGTAAGGTTTCTGGCCAACAGTAGACTATTAAGAGTAGAGTTTTGTAACAGTGAAAAGTTAAATGCAGATTGTTGAGTGTGAGTGGGGATTAGTACCCCTAAACCTCATATTTTTCAAGGGTCAAATGCACTTAAAACGATTAAATTTGCTTACCACTGTTTTTTATAGCCTCCAAAAAAGTTGTCAGGTGTCTCATTAAAATTTTCTTATTTTTCAGTTAACATACTTTCTAATTTCCATGTTTATTTTCCTTGGTAAAGCAACCACTTAGAACTTTCTTTCTTAATTTCAAACATTTTAGGATTTTTCTAGTGGTGAGTATTGCTGTTCAGAGAAAAAAAAATCTGTATGATTTTCTTCCTTTGAAAGTTATTGAAATTTGCTTTATGGCCCAGGATGTGGTTTGTTTGGCGGTCTGAACCCCTAAAATCTGAGACAGGTCTCAGTTAATTTAGAAAGTTTATTGAGGGGTGACTTTGAATAGAATGGGAGGCAAGTTTGCCCTAAACAGTTCCTAGGTTGACTTTTCCCTTTAGCTTAGTGATTTTGGGGGCTCAAGATATTTTCCTTTCGCAGTGGATATTCTGCATGTTCTAAAGAATGTGTATTTTACATTGTGAATATAATGTTTTGTAGATTAGAAGACTAGTTGATGAATAATGTTTACCAATTTTAGATATTTACAATCTTCTACTGATTTTGTGTCTAGTTATCAAATGCCCTATGACATCGTAAGTTTCTCTAGTTTCTTACTTGAGTTTTTGCAGCTGAATTTCCAAATGGCACTCATTAACTCAGAATCTGAGTAGCTTTTGCTGTTGATTAATAGCATTTCTGCTGATTCTTATCCTTTGAAAGGACTGCAGTTGGATGTAAAATCAAAGGAAGCAGTTTGGTCCAGGGGAATAGGCAATGAAGAAACGGTGCTTTGAAGAAATGGCTTCCCCTTTAACATGTGCTAGAATTTGAAAGGTTTCCATGTGAGAGGGAATAAGAGAGGGATCCCCCAGCAAGTCTGCCATCTGTCACTCTCGGAATGTGTCCGGATGACTTCAGACTCTGGGAAAGCAGCTGAATATTATTATCTGCCTTGTACAACTGATGTGCTGGTCAATGATCAAATGAGCATAAATTGCTGGCACCGAGTGTGGTATAGTCTACACATCCAATATACCTTAGCTGCAATTATTTTCAACAGTGAGACTGTGCTGCCTGTGCTTTATTCAATTCTGTAAACTTCCTAGCGATTTCCTGTGATTTCCCTGAAAATGTTTGAGCATTTCACTAGGTCTTCCTTGAAATCCAATTCATCACTAGCTTTTGTGGATGTAGACTCTAATCCACAATGTATTTCTACTATATTTCTATGCAATCAGTTTGTCACATCTTTGATACTTCTTATTCCTCCAGCTAAGATACAATTTTGACAGAACACTCCTCTTTCTTCGAATTCTCATTCTGATCAGAACTGGTTTATTTGCATGGCTTCAACTTAGGTATACAGTTCTCAAAACCCAGTCTTCTTTATGTTCAGCTTAGCATTGCTATCTTGTTAAGCACTAGCATTCATAAAGCTCTAGTCAAATAATTATATGTTTTTTACTGTAAGTACTTTCAGTATCACCCCTGCTATTATTACTGTGTGTCCATGCATCTTTAAAAAGGTTTAAACTCTTGGGGAAAGAAACTAGTGTTTCTTCTAGTCATGAATGCTAGCACAGCACAATGCCCAGTTAGGTGGTAATATTGTTGGAAACACTTTGGAGATTCTCATATATATGAGTATATATATACGGGTGTAACATGTAAGATTGTGTAAATACACTCTAGGATGTTTGCACAAGGACTAAAATATAGTATATAAATAGAAAATACATATATAATATATAATAATACATAAATAAATATTACCTATTTTATATGTATTTTCTATTTACATATTACATTAAACATATGTATATGCATATGCTATGTAAATTTTATATATGATAAATATGAAATACATAAATATAATATATAAATACATAAATATTTACATGCATTTTATGTAATATATAACATAAATATTATATATGAATAAAACATAACATATAAATAAAATTTGTAATATTTATTTTATATCATATATATGTAAATTTCTATTTATATATTACATTAAAATATATAACAAAGAAATATATGTATATTTATATATGAATTTTATATATAATAAATATAAGCAAATACATAATACATATATTTATATATTATATATATTACATTTAATATTATTTAAGTGTATATATATTACATTCTCTCATAGGAGGGAGTATCGATAACAATTTATCATATATGTACACACATATGTACACATATACACACATGCACACATAGATATATACACACATATATGCACACACGTATACATACACACACACATATATTTACACACACACACACCTGCATATATAGACCTGCTCTTAATCTACCACTACCTCATTAGTTATGGGGAAAAGAGGGGCTTAAGGTTACACTCTGGCAAATAGGTTACAAACCTTGTCTTCCTGTGATAATGCTCCAGAAAGACAAGCATGACATACAGAGAACGCAAGGGTTGTTGCTATTGTTTCTAGGATGTCACATAAGGCCACCGGGATAATGTAAAACTTGAGGTGACTGCCACCTAAAAAAGGCCTTGTTTTTATTAATGTACTCTAAGCTGGGACTAATGATGACCTATAGCAAGATGGATCATATACACAGAGGAACATATTGGGACAATATGTTCATGTGTGCAAAGGGACACTGATTTGTGTGAGACAGAACCAGAGAAAAGCTGCCTTAGTTTCTGAACATTGTCAGATCCCATTTCAGTTACACTGTTTATTCTTTATGTCTATGCCTATGTATATGTATATGCAGTCATGTGTTACTTAATGACAAGAATACTTTTGAGAAATGTGTCATTGGGCGATTTAGTTCTTGTATGAACATCTTAGATCGTACTTAGGCAGTCTTAGATGGTACAGCCTACTACACACTTAGGCTATATGGTAGGGCCTGTTGCTCCTAGTCCACAAACCTGTACAGCACGGCACCATACTAAACACTACAGACAACTGCAACACAGTGGCGAGTACTCGTGCATCTAAATACTCTAAATACTGCAAAGGTACAGTAAGAATGCAGTATAAAATATATAAAATGGTAACCCTGTATAAGGGAGCTTGCAGGACTTAAAGTTGCTCTGGATGAGACTGTGAGTGGGTGATGAGTGGATACGAAGGCCTAGGACATTATTCCGCACTTTAACTGACAATATAGTAGGTTTGTTTACACCAGCATGACCACAATCACATGAGTAATCCATTTGAGCTACAACCCTAGGAAGGCTAGGACAGTACTTTATAATACAAATTTTTTAGGTCCATTATAATCTTGTGGAACTGTCATCATATATGCAGTCTGTCATTATGCATCCCATGACTGTACATACACATGTATATGTGAATATGCCTAAACCTTCGTGTATGTATGTTATATGACTGTCTCGTGCCCACCATTAAAATGACCACAAACTGGGTGACTTAAAACAAGAAAAATTTCTGGCATGGCGCAATGGCTTACACCTGTAATCCCAGCTACTCAGGAGGCTGAGACAGGAGAATCACTTGAACCCAGGAGGCAGAGGTTGTAGTGAGCCAACATCACGCCACTGTAGTCCAGCCTAGGCAATAGAGTAAGACACTGTCTCAAAAAAAAAAAAAAACCCCAAGAAGAATTTCTAAATCAGTGGAAATGTGGTCTGTCCCAGTGCCAGATGTCAGAGGTTTAAAAATCAATGTGTTGCAGGGTCTCTCTCCTCCAGAGGCTCCAAGGGAGGATCCTTCTTGCCTCTCCCAGCTCCTGGTAGCTCCAGGCATCCCTTGGCTTGTGGCCACATCATTCCAACCCCAGCTTCCATCTTCACATTTTCTTCCATGTTTCTCTTTATCCAATTCTTCCTCTCCTTCTCTTACAAAGACACCAGCCATCAGATTTAGGGTCTGCCCTAATCCAGTATGACTTCACCTTATATCAGTTATACCTGCAAAAATTATACAGCTAGAGATTCATATACATCCCACATGTTATGAATTATCCACTAACATAGGTGTTGAAGAAACAAAATAATTCTAGAAATAATGCTGCCGTAGTATATAACAATAAAAATATGAGTATAGAAGACAGAATGCAGAGAGAGGCTGGAAGAAGAAATGACTCTCCAAGAGAAGACACTTATATCAGTAAGGGGCTGCCAATCTATTCCCCACCACTATGGGAATCTCCAAAAGAGCTGACCCTGTTAAGCCAGAAAAGCTTAGGGTTTTATCACTGCATAGCTTCTGTAATAATTTATGTCTAACTGATGTTTGTTTAAGCAGAGACACTTTAAAATACTAAACCTCAGCATTCACAAATTTTTTATGCAAATTGTGTGAAGGTATACACAAACCCAGGTTAAGCTGCTCACCACTTGAAAGCAAAAACTTGAGAGATGAGACTTCATGGAAGGAAAAGCAGGTTTATTTGGAGAGCCAGCAAACCAAGAAGATGGTGGACTAGCATCCTAAAGTCCCTTCTTATGTCAGCACAAATTTCAGGCTCTTTTTATGTTAAGGGCAGCGGGAAGAGAAGGGGGTTGGGATCAAGACATGACCCCAGACATCTGCTGACCAGCAAGGGCTCCAGGCAATTGAGAGTGTTGTTGTCCTTGGTCATATCATTCCAGTGCTCCTAGAAATCTCTAACAAAACATAGCTAGCTGTCTACATACTACTCCTTTAATCTCAGAGTTAGTTTTATGAAGTAATGAATGTTGCTTTTGGGCCAGGCCTGGTGGCTTGCACCTGTAATTCCAACACTTTGGGAGGCCAAGGCAGGTGGATCACTTGAGGACAGGAGTTTGGCCTCCCCAGGTTCTGGGATTACAGGAGTGAGCCACTGCACCTGGCCTTTTTCTTATTTATTTTTGAGACAGGGTTTCACTGTTACCCAGATAGAGTGCAGTGACGGAATCATAGCTCACTGCAGCCTCGAACTCCCAGGCTCAAGTGATCCTCTCATCTCAGCCTCCAAGGTGGACAGAACCACAGGTACACAGCAACATGCCTTGCTAATTATTTATTATTTATAGATATGGGGTCTTGCTATATTGCCCAAGCTGGTCTCCAATTCCTGGGCTCAAGTGATTCCCCTATCTCAGCCTCCCAAAGTGCTAGGATTATGGGTGTGAGCCCTTGTGCCAGCCTCTTGTTTTGTTTCTGCAGATCCAGGGAGTACACGTGCAGGCTTGCTAGATGCATGTATTGCATGGTGGTGGGGCTTGGGCTTCTAGAGTATCCATCAGCTGAATAGCGAACATTGTACCCAAAGGTAACTTTTCAACCCTCACCTTCTGGTGATCATTTTTATTTGACTGTTGTATGAATCCATTCTTGCATTGCTATAAAGAAATACCCGAGACTGGGTAATTTGTAAAGAAAAGAGGTTTAATTGGCTCACAATTCCACAGGCTGTACAGGAAGCATGATGGCTTCTGGGGAGGCCCCAGGAAACTTTCAATCATGGCGGAAGGAGGAGAAACAGGCATGTCTCACATGGCCAGAGCAGGAGGAAGAGGAGAGTGCGGAGGTGCTACAGACTTAAACAACCAGACATCGCGAAAACTCACTCACAGCAAGAGCGTCCGGGGGGAAAGTGCTAAACCATTCATAAGCAACCACCCCTATGATCCAATCACCTCCCACCAGATCTCACCTCCGACGTAGGGGATTACAATTTGACACGAGATTTGGGCAGTAACACAGATCCAAACAATACATTACCCACCTTCCTAGGCTTACACTTCATCTTTTAAAGTATTGATAACCTATTTGCATTTATAGCTTTCTTGACCTCTCAATTACCCAGGAGAATGTCTGAGGACACTGTATACATAAGATTCTGTAGCCACACTGAATGAGTTATTGAGTAAGAACACATTGCTCTATGTGTTATTTATAATATTTTGTAGCAAACCTTGTAGACAGAGAAATCTTGTTATTTTAAATAATGAAAATGTGACCTCCTTAGAGGAAGTCTCAGGCCTGAGGGTTGCTATTTATCTATCCACTGTGTGTTGCAAGGCCAATTACAGTGGTAGACCTGGGAAGCAAGAAAGTCTTTGGAAATTTGTAATTAAAGGCAAAACGAAAGTCACCAAAATTCTGACCTTGTTTGCACCTAACAAAATAACAAATATGCACACACACACACAAACGACAAAAAGAAAGAAGTAAGTGACCCTTTCAGAATCAGTGTTAGATTTAAACATAGCTTTCTCAGAAATGGTTTGATAAGAAGAAAGTAATTTAGAAAATATGTGTATACAAACTAAATAGTTGCACTGAAGGACTTTGATATAACATTTCATACAGAAAAAATTACAAATATATTACACTAACAGTAAATCCTAACACATACAACAAAAATACTATTATTATTACCTGGCAACGCTGTAGTAAAATTAGAAAATATTAACAAAAGTCAATAAAAAGCACATCGTACGCTTGGACGGTAATAATGTTCATGTGCTTCTAAAAAACACTAGCTGATGAAACAGAGTAATATTATAGGAAAATATTGGCAAGACTTGTCTACTAAGAAAGAAGCATAAATAAACATTGGTATGCATGAAAAATGAGATGCTAGCTTAGACAGAGATGTAAGAAAATCATGGCAGAATATAATGCATATTTTTTATCACATAGATGATGTCTTTGAAACAGTGAAACACCCCAACACAGATAAGACATTTGAATACTCAAACTTTACTCACTAGTGATTCTCAATAATTCACTAAAATGCATGACATTATCTGGGGTTTTGGTAGTATATGTAGTTGAAACAGGCTGGTCCTAAGTTGGTAATTATTGAAGGTATGTACTTGACAGTTCGTTACACTTGTGTCTCCACTTTGGAAAAATGCTTAAAAATCCCTCCTCCTTTTGTTTTAAAATTCATGTCCCCAAAAAAATACCAGACCTAGATTATTTTGTAAGACTGTCCTATCAAACTGAACTGACAGGGAAGTTCCTTTTATTTTATAAATATTAACTTCTAAGATTCTGCAAGAATAAGGGCCAGGTGTGGTGGCTTACCTCTGTCATCCCAGAACTTTGGGAGGCCAAGGCAGGCAGATCACTTGAGGTCAGGAGTTCAAGACCAGCTTGGCCAACATAGTGAAACCCCATCTCTACTAAAAACACAAAAAATTAGCTGGGCATGGTGGTGCGTGCCTGTAATCTCAGCTACTCAGGAGGCTGAGGCGGGAGAATCGCCTGAACCCAGGAGGCGGAGGTTGCGGTGAGCCGAGATCGCGCCATTGCACTCCAGCCTGGGTAACAAGAGCGAAACTCTGTCTCAAAATAATAATAATAATAATAATACAAAAGTTAGCCAGGCATGGTGGTGTGCACCTGTAATCTCAGCTACTTGGGAGGCTGAGGCAGGAGAATCATTTGAACCCAGGAAGTGGAGGCTGTGGTGGGCCAAGATTGCACCATTGCACTCCAGTCTGGGCAGGAGTGAGATTCCATCTAAAACAAACAAACAAAAAAAGATTCTGTGAGAATCAAAGGCTTTCAGAGAAGGATAAGAACTCCACAATCCTTGCATCTATTCAAAACTATATTTGAAGAACTACTCCTTGCAAAATGGCAGGAAAATACCCAAATACCTGCATGTTTTTTAAAGTGTCAGGGCCAGGAGTGGTGGCTTACACTGTATTGTCAGCACTTTGGGAGGCCAAGGAGAACAGATCACTTGCATCCTGGAGTTTGAGATGAGCCTGGACAACATGGCAAAACCGCATCTCAACAAAACAAACAAAAATTAGCTGGGTGTGGTGGCCCATGCCTGTGGTCTATCTACTCAGGAGGCTGAGGCAGGAGGATTTCTTGGGCCTGGGAGGCAGAGGTTGCAGTGAGCTAAGATGGTGCCACTGCATTCCAGCCCAGGGTGACCAAGCAAGACTCTGTCTCCAAAAAAAAAAAAAAAAGGATCAAAATGATACACATTATAATAAACAGGCATAAGAATCTATAGAACACTAAAATTAATGTGACTACTCAGTATCAATATCTTTCTTCTATACTGGGAACAACCAATTAAATAATCCAATTTACATTTATTATTTAAACGAATAGTGAAAATATCAAGTTACCAGAGAGAGAGATCATGCATTTTCATCCAGATATAATTAATTAGAATAGCTCCAAATTGGCAACAATTCAAATATGTAGTATAATATTCATAGAATGAATAAATTGTGGGTTATGAATACAGTGGAATATTATACAGCAGTGAAACGAATCAAGTATATTTATAAACAGCATAGATAAACCTTCCAATCAAATGTTGAGGAAAATAAGTAATGTAAACCAATGTAACACAAAGCCAACTGCATGGTTCCAATTTTATTAGGTATCGAAACAGGTAGAGTTAATGCAGTGTGCTTGTATTTGGGGAGAATGGAGTGAGTAGCGACAGAGATGGGATATGAAGGATGTCTCTGAGGTGCTGTTAATATTCTATGTATTGACATAAATGGTTATTATATGGGTGTGTTCTCTATGCTAATGTATCCTGCGGGTTACTTGGTTTGTATAATTTCAGTATTTGGGTTATATGTTGATCTAAAGCTAAAGGCAACTTCGTAATGTTTATGGATGTCTGTTAAATATTTTCTTTGTATTTTAAAATAAATATTCACTGTGCAGATTTAAGAGTCATTATTACAAATAGAAAAGAGTCATCGAGTTCTGCCAGTTCTATTGCCTTTCAGAATGGTAGTGATATACTGTATTTGTAAATGTGAGAAAATGTAGAATTAAAAGTTGACTAGTTAACTACTGCATTGGTAGGCAAATTCCACTCCAGGTGGAAGCAGATTCTATGTACTAATAAAAGATTATTGGCCCAGCTCAGATTGAAGAACTAGAACACACCCTGAAATATGTGTAAATATTCTTAAATATGGGCCATCAGATCATTCCAACAACATAGGGGCCCAGTGATTTCTGCAAGTTATTAGAAGGAATAATCAGGGTCTGAATTTATCAAAGAAATAAACAAGTTCCCTATTATCATAGTGAGACCATTGGCAACAAGTTAAAACAACCTAAAAATATAGGCTGGTGCGCATGCCTGTAATCCCAGAATTTTGGGAGGCAGAGGCTGGTGAATCACTTGAGGTCAGAAGTTTGAGACCAGCCTGGCCAACATGATGAAACCCTCTCTCTACCAAAAATATAAAAATTTATAGGTGGTGCATGCACCTATAATCCCAGCTACTTAGGAGGCAGTGGCAGGAGAATTGCTTGAACCCAGGTGGTGGAGGTTGCAGTGAACCAGGATCTTACCACTGCACTCCAGCCTGGGTGACAGAGTGAGACTCCATCTCAAAAAAGATTTAAAAAAAAGTATTACATTTTTATGTAATGAATTACAGATTTTAGGAGGAGAAACTCTCTCTCCCCCGCTTCTGTCCCTTTACACACACACACACACACACACACACACACACACACACACACACTTACATATATAGTTATCATGGATATCATTTGAATTTAGAGAAAGAGATGAGTTGGAAAGTAAGTAAAAATAAACACATACATTCTTTCAGAACTATCAATACTTACTTCAAAGGCCACCATTTTTGCAGAAGTTAAAATATCAGTGTTTTAAGAAAATTTTAAACACACAAAAGATGATATTGTGTAAATGATGAAAACATCTCTAATGTTTCTAATTATTAGCTATAAGAAACTTTTAGAAGTGACTGCATTTCAGAAAAAAAATTACCCAACAATCTTCAAAACATGCAGAGTCGTGCACTTAAATAGCTTTTAAAAATGTGAGTGTTTTCCTTGTTTTTAAACATTTCATGTGCTATGAGTTTATGGACCATCAATGTTTTTCTCCCTTAATGTGGGCTGTAACTGCAGAAGCCTGCTATCCCCAAGTCTAATGCTCTTACAGATTATGGAACTGAATTTTAACCATGTTTCATAATCTGCTTCATAGCATACATTAAGTACAGGTGATGATGTAGCCATTATGTGTCATAATGCTTACATTTGTCCCTAGGAATTACATGTCCATGGTGCCTGTGTGGATGTTAGCACAGCCTTCACACATGCGTTCACCCACAGCAGCATGAACAGACATTCTCATCACCCAGCCCTGCTAACAAACAGTGGGCCCTTTCTCTATTTGGATATGGTTATTTTTCTTTGAAACTGAACTCCGTTTTCTTTTTTTATCTTTTCAGATCCAAATCTTCACTTGTCCTTTTATCCTTTTTCCTTTTCCTTAAAAATAAACACAAGTTAAATGTTAGCATTAGAGATTAAAGAAGAAAAGTCACTCTTAATATTTCAACATATGTTTCAGAACATAGACTTTAATTCTGATGAAAAAGTTAAATAAATTTCTCTGAGATTCTGGTATGTGCAGTGTATACTGCATCAAGCTTTGAAGTCTGTAAAGGTTTAAACGAGATACCATCAAGGTGGCATCGTTTTGTTAAATCACACATAAGGTTATGGAATATTGTATGACAATAATGCTCTCTTAAGTAACAGAAATGAACAATGTATCAGACTGGTTCTGTTAGCAAATTTTGGAAAAATAGCAAAGGAATCCCATAGGTAATTATTGCATTAGGATTTTAGGAATGAAACAGCAATCAGTTTGCCAATTATACTGTGTTGCCTGAATTCTGGAGTCTAAGATACATCATCTATCATCTAGTCTCTGTATGAGATGAACTCTTGGGTGTCCTCGGATTGGTATTGATGGTGTTTTAAAACATTCTGTTTGTAATTGAACTCTGAGAAAAAAGTATCACTGAAATGCTATTGAGAATAGTCTGTTTTGGTGGTTCCATCCTTGCTTTTCCTCCCTACAAGGTTCATGGTTCATATATTGTCTTTCATGTCATATTGTTAGATTTTAATGGTCTTTAACTGTAACTCCACAATGCTTCAAATACTCTAATGCTCGAGGAATGCTTTATAAAATAATTCATATTGATAAAAATATGGAGAAAAAATAATGAGACAAAGAAACACTGAAAAACTGTTGTTTTTTGACTGTAAGAGTCTATCAACTATAATTAAATTGCATTTTGTCTCAGTCTACTAGGATTTTTCACTATTACTCTTACTACAAACACACACATCACACACATACATAGCACATAAAATCAGGAGTTTTTATATCCATCCTTGAATGTTTAAAATCATTTAATAAAGCATAGCTCAAATAATTATGGTTAGATATTTGACACTAGGTAATTGATCACACAAGACAAATACTAGAGCATATAAAATAATAGGTATAAAATCCCATCGACGTATGCCCCACAGGAGCTGTGTGATACACTCACGTAAAATAATTAGACATGAGAATATCGAATTTCACCAATAAAAACATTTAAGTCTATCATTGTCAACATAAGTGACTCTCAAATAGATAAATTGATATCATTAAAGTATTGGAATTGGAAGCGTGGAATGAATTATATATCTGTCTTAATACTAACAGCATATCAATCTAAACGGTAAAATTCTTTGAATCATCTTGGGAGGATATTGCTAAAACAGTCTTGTAGGAGGAAGTCTTTGGACAGAAAAATGCTGCATCCGTCAGTATTTAGTATTGTGGTGTTTCACGGTCATTATTTACTTCATTAAGTTTCTAAATGCTGAGTCCTTTGGGGGAGATTTAGACAGTTTCTCTTAATTTTACTAAAAAGAGTTGGGGTGTCTGAGTCTGGGCCTTGCAGATATACTTACATATCAAGTGTACATGCCGCTGAGCCTAGTCTTCCTATCCAATATCAAAGTGGTCAATTATACAAAATCTTCTAAGCACAGCAAGGATGATCTTGCCATTTCCTTTCACTTTATGCCTCTCCTCCCAAAATACAGCTAACATTCAGTAGAATTACATAAGGCAAGGATGTCTGAACTCCCAAAAGAATGTATGGATTTTTTTTCTGCCTCTTGATAATGCCATGCATTTATTTTCTGAAATAAAATAAAAGAAGTCTTCCTCAGATTCCTGTGATGAGCTTGCTCAGGTGCTTCTTCCAAGTGTTAGAGATCCAAATGTGGAATAATATTTCTCAAGCTTTCCAAATCAATCAATGCCCGTAAGAAAGAAATTTTATTGCACCTAATGACAGAATCACTCTCAAAAGATCTGCCACAATTTTTGGAAACTTGGGTATATCTGCAGTATCTTGATGCAAAACCTGTGATATGTTATGTGTCCAATTTATTAGATGAAAAAGAGGAGCTATGTACCGAGGCGTTTCAGGATGTTGCAACTCAAGATAGTGGAAGAAAGTCTAATTTTAAACTGAACTGACAAGTTTTTCTTATATCAAATTAACCAATTGGTTGTTTCACCTCACTGGATCATAAAGCTATTTGAAACATATTCAATAACACTTTTCACATTGAAACCAGAAAACTAAAACTACAGTTGTTGCATCTTAATTATTCACCAGTGTATTGAATGGGGCAACCAGAGTGGATGAAGGATCTTTATTTTCATCCAAGTTGGTCTTAATCACCCATGATTTTCTCATATGTTCATTTTTCTGTTTCTTTTGCATTTTATTTACTCACCTAGTCCCCTCTCACCCACTCCTCTCCTTTTTCAAGACCCTCTCTTGTGCTGCTGGATCTGTTTGCCCCCAATCAGCATTTTTTTTTTTTTTGTGCATATTCATTTACTTCTTTAAACAGATCTTCTACCTCCATCCTGTAATCTGCCTTGACCTCGAGGACACCATCTATCCTCCAGCCCTTTAAAGTGAGGGTGAAATCTCCTGTCCTATAGCATAAATCTCTTTTAGATACTTCATTGCTCTTCAGTGTGTCTAATGTGTCTTCCAATTCATTGCTTTTTTTTTAACCTACGAATGCAAAGACAACCACAAGCACAAATATGAAATAACACACAAGCCAGATTTCCTTTATGTTCAGTTCCCTATGACTTTTGTGGACACAATTACCTCTTGAACTACTTACCATCGCACAGACTGAGACCAGTGGTTTTTACTAATGACGGTTAAGTTGTCTAAGTGTGGGCCTTGCAGATGCACTTACTTATCAAGTGTACACGTTGGTGAGCCTAACATGGCCAACCCACTCAAAACCACACCTTCTTAATTCCTTGATCATTTCATTCATTGCATATGCTGCAAGGTCCTTATTAGTTTCAAACAGAATGCCCTATTTTTTTTTTCAGGCACAAAGCACTCATGCCAAACAAAAGATGTTCTGTATTTTGACTTGTTTCTAAATATTTGTTTTCTATGTTTTTTCCACATGGTCGGTCTTTTTTTTTTCTTAATCCCTTTAATTAAAAAAATATTCTTTTTCTATTTTTCTACTCAGCATGTTCTAGATTACAAGTTATCTGACAGCATTTTTCCCTTAAACACGTTTAAAGGATGAATTTAAACAATATTTTTTCATCTACTGAACATCACAAGGGGCTTAGAAAACTTCAAGCCTGAACATTCCCTTTCCAATTTCTGTGAACTGATGTTGTCATGTTTTTAGTTAATTCTATCTTATTATACTTCAATTTCCATAGGACATTGCCATTTTCTTCATTTATCGTTGTTTCTCAGACTTTGAATTCGAATTGTGCTCTTCCTTCTTGAGACATTGCCACAAAATAAAAATAATGCTAAAAACGTTTTTGAGATTTTGCCACCACCACTAAAATAAATTCTAAGAGGATGTGTTTGACTTTGTAAACAATCTTCACTTTGACCTTGCTCCAGAAGGGTATTTTTCTGGATTCAGAGCTGTACGTTGAGGTTATTGTGAAGAAATCTGACCTCAGATGAACTGTTATTGCTTCGCTTTTCCTCTCAAAAAATATTTTCCTATTTGTGAGATCTTTTCTTTGCCTTGTTACTTTGAATTTGTAGACTATACTCCTAGATCTGAGTCTGTTTTCAAATATGCTGTTTGGATTGCAGGTTTTTCAACTGAGAATTGGTATCTTCAATTAATTTTGTAAAACCCTTAGGCAGTCACTTGAAAGATAGTTTCCTACCCTCCCATTTTTCTCACCTCTCCCCCTAAAGCCTTGAATAGCTACATTTAAGACATCTTCATTTTATTATTTTATATTTCTTAAACTCACTTTTCAGTTGTTCATCCCTTAGTGTCACCATAGCTGGGTCCTTTATTTAAATGTTTCACATCATTACTCACTTTCTGTCTCCTCCTCTTAGGAGCCCTTTCTTGTTTTCACTCCTTCTTTCATTTGTTTACATGCATTTGTATATGAAACAAGCATACTTGCTTTACATTTTGCCTCTGATGATTTTTATTTTTGGAAGCTTTGTTGATTTGACAGCTTTTCTTATTTTGGCTTTCAATTCCATCTCCTCTGTGTTGCATGAATTGAGCCACAGACTCCACAGTCCACTCTCATTTATCTATTGAAATTCTTTGAACAAAATGCTCAACATCACTAATTATTAGAGAAACAAAAATTAAAACCCCAAGAGATACCATTTTTCCTTAGTCAGGATGGCTATTACTAGAAAGACCAAAAAATAACAGATGCAAGTAAGACTGTGGAGAAAAAGGAACACTCATACACCATTGGTGGGAATGGAAACTAGTATGACCTCTATGAAAACAGGATGAACATGTCTCAAAAGCCTAAACAGAATTACCATTTAACCCAGCATTCCCGCTACTGGGTATCTACCAAAGGGAAAGAATTCATTACATTTTAAAAAAAAAAAAAGACACCTGCACTCGTATGGAAACTAGTACGACCTCTACAAAGACAGGATAGACGTCTTTCAAAAATCTTTTTTTTTTTTTTTTTTTTTGAGATGGAGTTTTGCTCTTGTTACCCAGGCTGGAGTGCAATGGCGTGATCTCGGCTCACCGCAACCTCCGCCTCCTGGGTTCAGGCAATTCTCCTGCCTCAGCCTCCCAAGTAGCTGGGATTACAGGCACGCGCCACCATGCCCAGCTAATTTTTTGTATTTTTAGTAGAGACGGGGTTTCACCGTGTTGACCAGGATGGTCTCGATCTCTTGACCTCGTGATCCACATGCCTCGGCCTCCCAAAATGCTGGGATTACAGGCTTGAGCCACCGCGCCCAGCCCTCAAAAATCTAAAAATAGAACCACCATTTAACCCAGCAATCCCATTACTGGGTATCTACCAGAGGGAAAAAAAAATCATTATATTAAAAAAAACAGACACCTGCAGTTGTATGTTTATTGCAGCACTATCACAATAGCACAGATATGGAATCAGCCTAAGTGTCCATCAACGATGAGTGGATAAACAAAATGCGGTATATATATATACACCATGGAATACTATACTGCCATAAAAAATCATGTATTTTTCAGCAACATGGTTGGAACTGGAGGCCATCATCTTAAATGAAGTAAGTCAGAAATTAAAATACCACATGTTTTCATTTATAAGTGAGAGCCAAGCAATGGCTACACATGGACATAAAAAGTGAAATAATAGAAATCAGAGACTAGGAAGAGTGGGAGGGTGAGGAGAGCCAGGGAGGAGAAATTGCCCAATAGGTACGATGCTTATTATTCTGGCAATGCTTATACTAAAAGCCCAGCTTCACCTCTACGTAACATATCTATGTAACAAAACTACAGTTGTACCCCTTAAATGTTAAATAAAATCCGTAAGTACATAAATAAATACAACATTTTAAAAGAAGGTAAAAATAGATAAATTCTTTGAAACCTGTGACAAAGGTAGATTATGAAAGCCATTTTGCATTTCAGGAATCTGTGAACTTACTGTTATAGCTGCAGAGTTTATATTTTCATCTTAACATTAGCACATACTTGAACAAGGCAGATAGAGTGCATTTGGGCTGAGAACCCTCTGGTACATTCACTTGTGGTTAGAATTTCTTTGTATTTATTATTCTTATTTTCTCATTACTCAACACCACAATCTCAAGGGGGAACATGCCCGTCCATGTCGTTTCCAAGGTTGCTGGGAGTGTAGGGTATTTCTAGTTCATGTGTTCAGTGTAGGGATAGTTCTTTGCAGTCTGGACTATACGTGGGGTGGTGGTTCTCCTTTTAACCGCCCTTTTAGTGGGCTGTCAATGTTGTCTTCTCTTCCCTGTTCTATATGCAGTCGCAATTATTAAAGCTCAGCAAAATGAAGATTTAATAGGAAACAGCTTCAGGATGCTTCTTATTTGTGACATTCCTGTTTCTCCTTTGCCTTTTGCATATAAAGACTTTATGCTGTCCTTTGACCTCAGTGATCCATGATTCATGTCAAAAGATTTCTAGGGCTGGGTGTGGTGGCTCATGCCTGTAATTCCAGCACTTTGGAAAGCTGAGGGAGGAAGATTGCTTGACCCCAGGAATTCAACACCAACCTGGACAACATAGATAGACCCCATCTCTACAAAAAACATTGAAAATTATCCCGGCATGATGGTGCACACCTGTAGTCCCAGCTATTTGAGAGGTTGAGATGGGAGGCTCATTGAGCCCAAGAGGTCAAGCTGCAACAAGTTGTGATTGCACCACTGCGCTCTATCCTAGGTGACAGAGTGAGACCCTACCTCAAAAAAAAAAAAAGAGAAAGTTAGAGAAAGACAAGATTTCTAATAAATATTTTTCTAAATAAATATTGGATTCAGCATTTTTAGTTGTTACCTCCCTCCACATTTCCAATGGGAAGTTCCGTTCTTACATGACATGACCAATCTCGCCATCTTGCAACACTTTCTTCCTTCTCTCGTCTCTGTTGCCAAAATGATGTTCTGATGTTCCCATGACCAGGACATATGTAAACCCATTTTTTCTAAGTCACTGGCTCTTTTTCCCCAGCTTATTCCTGAATTGTTAGAATGCCCAGAATCAGGGACTGATTCCTTCTTTGTCTACCCACCCTGATTATATAATCTTATCTAGTTGCATGGCTTTTAATGTCATCAGTGTGGTAATAACTCCCCAAACCATGTTTGCAGCCCTGAACTCTCTATCCAAGTCCAAATCTGTAAAGTTACCGGCTTCTTCAATAACTCCAATTGATTGTTTAATAATTACTTTGAATAGATTCTTGGAGGGGCCAAGATGGGGTATCACATTCCTCTTTCTCATTTCAGTTCAGCATTTTCAGAAAGCTAGCCTGGGATCCAGCTTTATCCCTGTTTAATCTACTAATGTTGTGTGACTTTTGGTTTGTGGGCGCCCTTCTACGGAAAAGAACATCATCTTGTGATGAGAGAGAAACCAGATTCTATTGCTTCTGATGTTATAAACCCCACAAAATAGGAGGGACATCAGAGAAGAAGATGTTAAGTCTCTTTCCTGAAACTCTTCAAGTCAGACACCTCACTTCTCCTCTCATGGATAAGGAAAGGGTTGGTCAGTCCATAAGGAAACTTAAAAAGTGGGGGAAATTATTTACAAAACTATCTTAAAATTAACAAGGATAAATATAAATCGTATAATTCTCCCACATAGGGAATTCCCAGTTTCATGGAAGGGCACAATTATCTGCTTAAGTTTTCAAGTCAAGTACATAGGAGTAGATATTTGCACACCTATGCTCATAGCAGAACAATTCACAACAGCCAACATTTGGGAGCAAGCCTAGTGTCCATCAGGGGTTGCATGGATAAGCAAAATGTGGTCTATCATACAATGGAATGAGAGTCATTAAAATGGATGAAAGGCTGACACATGCTACAGCATGGTTGTGCCCTGAGGACATGACACTAAGCAAAGCAAGCCCATCACAAAAGGACAAATACTGTATGATTTCACTCATAGGAGGTACTGACAATCATCAAATCATAGAAAGAAAGTAGAATGGTGGGTGCCAGGGGGTGTGGAGAGGGGTGAAAGGGGAGATGCTTTTAATAGAAACAGTTTTATTTTTGCAAGATGAAAAATAATAATGGAGATGGATGGTGGTAACAATCACACAACAATGGGAATGTACTTAATGCCACTAAATTGTACACTCAAAATTGTTAGAAAAAGAAATTTTGGGACCAGTGTAGTGTTTACCATCTGTAATCTCCACACTTTGAGAGATTGAGGCAGGAGAATTGCTTGAGTCCAGGAGTTTACGACCAGCCTGGGCAACATAACAAGACCTTGTCTCTACCAAAAAGTTTTAAAAATCTAAAACTTAGCTGGGCATGGTGGCATGCCCCTGTAGTCATAGCTAGTCAAAAGGCTGATGGGGAAAGACAGCTTGAGCCCAGAAGTTTGAGGCTGCAATGAGCTATCATTGTGTTACTCCACTCCAGCCTGGGCAACAGAGAGAGAGTCTGTCTCAATTTTTTTATAAAAAGAAAGAAAGAAAAGAAAATATTATGTTATATATATTTTAATGTAATAGAAAAACTAAAACTCAGTAGTTCCCTTTGATTCCTTTATCAATTACTTCTGATCAGTACATGTGTCCTGACACATTTACTCTGATTAATATCATTATCCCATTCACTTTCTCTCACTTAGACCATGGCAAAACCTGCTCCAGAGACCCTCAGCCTCCATGCTCCATCTTCAACCCATTCTCTACATAGTAGTCAGTATAATTTTGTAAAAATATAAAGCAGATCATTATGCCTCAGAGCTTAATAGGAACTATTGACTTTTCATCACATAGAATATAACATTCAAGTCTTTCGTATTTGTGATAAAATCTCTAAATGATAGGCTATACACATGCTACTTAAACTCTTAATTTTCTCCACCAGTTCAGTATGCCCTGGTTACTCTGCCTTTCATTTGGTTCCATGAACTCACCAAAGTTATTTCATTAAAAATATTTGTACTGTGGGATCGGTTTCCACCTCCATGTGATGGAGTAGAAGCTCCTGCCTGTCACTCCCTGTCCAGCTTAAATTTCTCTCCTCTTTAATAGTACTGCTATGATCTCAATGTTTGTGCCCCAAACTCAATTCCTATCTTGAAATCTTATTCCCCAAGGTGATGGTATTAGGAATTGGGCCCTTTGGGAGGTGATGAGGTAAGGAGGGTGGAGCCTCATGAATGAGATTAGTGACTTCATAAAAGGGACCACTTAGAGCTCCCTTGCCCCTTCCACCATGTGATGACATAGTGAGAAGGTGCTGTCTGTGAATCAGGAAGTGGGTCCTTTACCAGATACTGAATCTGCCATGCTTTGATCTTGGATTTCCAGCCTCCAGAAGTGTGAGCCACAAGTGTCTGTTGTTTAGCCATGCAAACTATCACAGCCACCTTCTGTTATCCTCTAGCACAGTCTCTTTCATCCTCACATCTTATTTGTCTGTATAGCTCCTGTTATCAGTGTTACATATTGTGAGAACTATAGTTCTCACAATATGCAACTGTGCAATGTGTCATGTAGTCTTGGTCTGAATCGTTTTCCAGCACTGACTGGTCATTCTGCAAATTTTTGAGTGTTGAGTGAACAGTGGTCGATGTCAAAACAGGAGGTCAGAACTCAAGTAACTGACTTCATCCTCCTGCTTCCCTCTCATACAAAGACCAAGTGATCTCTGGAGATTCAATCCAGCTCCTATTTAAAGAAAAGGGTGTATATTTTGAGTCTTTTATGAACAGAGAGTTCTTTCTGGAATGAGTGTTTATTTATATTCTGCTCACGCTGGCCTCTATTCTATTGACTCCTGGTCAAACTGAATAAAGACAGATATGTTGGCAAGAAAGACAAGGATGCATTTGCAGAAAAGTGAAGCTCCCTGGGGCCAATTTTTTTCCATTATACAGCCATTTATGGAGATGGGGCAGCATCTGTCCAGGGTCTTGTAGGGCGTCTTGTACTGAAGGAATCCTAGACTGGAGGACAAAGTACTGTCAGGGGAAGTTGTTGGTCTGTTTTCAGCATCTTAAGCATCAAAAAAAAAAAAAAGGTGCCCATGAATAATTTAGTACCATTATAGGTGAATTTCACCATGCTGGGTTTTAAAAGAGGAGATGTCAAAATGGACCTGTTTTAAATTATTGAATGAAATTCTTACAAGATGTGTGGATTTACATTTCTTGTACATTTTTACAGATTTTTTTAAAAAATTAAACTGTTCTTTTCTAAGATAAATGTGACATCTTCAAAGCAGGATTAATGCAAAGGTATATAGCTAAAAAAACAATGGAAATTAAATTTTGCAAGAAGCAGTATGTTTCTATGCATGTAAAGAGTGTATATGTTTGAAAATTATGTCTACATAGGCATACTTTAAAGACAGACAAAGACATACACTTTCACTGAGAAGAGAGAAAGAGAAAGAACATTAAGAGGCAACAAAATTCTTCCCGGTCTGGAGCAAAAACAGACACATTAGAACATTCAATACGCATTCTACATGATGCTGCCTCTGTTTTTTTAAGAAGATGGCAAATAAATTTTCCAAACAGAATTTTAGTAATCAGGTAGGAGATTAGATTTATGCCAGAACAAGTGGTCAAGTAATTAGATAGGAGATATTTGAATGCTGTTTTTTCCTCTAATAAATTTAGACATCAGATCTTTGTAAAAATTCCTTCATTAATAAATTCAGTGAGGTGTTATTTGGATACTTGCAACTAAGTTCTTAATGTTCTAGGATTATGGTAAGCATTATGTTTTGAAGGTGAACCAATTAGCACAACATCTACCTATTCTAAAATTGAATTACAGTCAACTGGATGGTCCATAAATATTTGGCATCGAGCCTAGTGCAGTGGCTAATGCCTGTAATCTTGACACTTTGGGAGGCCAAGCTGGCCAGATTGCTTGAGCCCAGGAGTTTGAGACCAGCCTGGGCAACGCAATGGAACCCCATCTACACAAAATATACAAAAATTAGCTGGGCATGGTGGTGCAGGCTTGTACTTCCAGCTGCTCAGGAGACTGAGGCAGGAGGATGGCTTGAGCCTGAGAGTTTGAGGCTGCAGTGAGCCAAGATTGAACCACTGCACTCCAGCCCGGATGACAGAGCGAGACTCTCAAAAAAAAAAAAAAATGGCACAGATAGAAACATTATTTTGAGTAATGCCTTATAATGTTGCACTGTTCTGATTATTTGTCATAAAATAGGGTGGTCTAACCTTACAGTTTCTAGTTGTTCTGGGAAAATATCTTCAATCTGGATGATCTGTAATCATTGTTCATGGTATAAATGCCCTCTGGTTTCAAGGACAAGCTCACTGAAAAGAAGTATATGGATGCCCTTTTGTCCTTCTTCTCTGACGTGTGTTGCTTTATTGGCTATTATCCAGATTTCTTGCAATGCACAACACCCTATCTCTACTGATGGAGTCACCTGTGTACTGTCAATTTTTAAGTGTGTAGAGCAATGTTCAACCATTTTATTTCTGGAGCTTCCTAGAGCATACACCATTACTGATCATGTACTGTTGTTTGAAACTTTATCATTCCTTGGTAGCCGTAACACGGTTTTCCTGTTCCTGTTATTCTTCATTATTCTCTTGCTCTTGCTCCTACCTCTTCTTTGTCCAATGTAGAAGCCTCCCTGTCTCTTCCTGTGTCTTTCTTTTTAATATTAATAAAAATTTAGCCTTCCACAGTTTTATCTTCTGTATCAGTCTCCATTTTCCCAGGTCAACTTCTCTCTCTCTCCCCTGGCTCTAATGAATCTTTCTACACTCAAGGGAGCCAAATATAGCTATCTCATAAAATTGTTTTCTTATAATTTGGATCCTTGTATCCTTCTGTACAGTGAATATCCATCTCGCTCTGGTTAAACCAAAGCCAACTCAGAATCCATGCACATATCAAAACTGAATTTTTATTTTTCCTTAGGTAATGTGTTATCTTCATGAGTCTTCACTCAGGTGGCAATAAAAAAATATTTTGTCCTAAGTCATCATTACCTCAAGGCATCTACCAATCTTTGGCAAGGCTCTGTCAGTTTTTCTTGTGAATATCTCTCAGGTTCATCCATTCACTTCATCCCTGTCACCAGCTACTTGTTAGTTAGGTATATATAACTATTATTGTGGATTTCTGAAAGTCTTGTCACAGTTTGTGCCACCTACAGACCCTCACTTGTACTTATCTCAAAGAAATGAACATGATCACCTGTTCCAGTTCTTCTGACAAGCCTGGACAACATAGCAAGATACCATCTCTATAAAATATCTTTTAAAAATTAGCTGGATGTGGTGGTGTGCACCTGTGGTTCCTGCTATCCAGAAGGTTGAGGCAGGATGATCCCTTGAGCCCAAGAGTTAGAGGCTGCAGTGAGCTATGATGGTGCCACTGCACTCCAGCTTGAGCAACAGAGTGAGACACTGTCTCAAAAAAGTAAATACAACAAAATTATTTGTTGCTCAGTAGGCCTAAGAAAATATCCACATTAGGCTGGGTGCCATGGCTCATGCCTGTAATCCCAGCACTTTGGGAGGCCAAGGTGGATGGATCACCTGAAGTCAGGAGTTCAAGACCAGCCTGGCCAACGTGATGAACCCTCGTCTCTACTAAACATACAAAAATTAGCCAGGTGTGGTGGTGCATACCTATAATCCCAGCTACTTGGGAGGCTGAGGCAGGAAAATCACTTGAACACAGGAGATGGAGGTTACTATGAGCCAAGATTGTGCCACTGCACTTTAGCCTGTGAGACAGAGTAAGACCCCATCTCAAAAAAAAAATCCATATTATTTATCATAGCACATGCTAACTCTACCCCTTTCTTCTTACTATTTTCTAGACTTGAAAATAGTGTTCTATTTACTGCTGTGACAAATGTCTGCAAACCTAGTGACTTAAAATAGCCCACAGTTAGCCTGTAATCCCAGTGACTCAGTAGGCTGAGATGGGAAGATTGCTTGAGTTCAGGAGTTCCAGGCTGCAGTGAGTTATGATCATGCCACTGTGTTCCAGCCTGGGTGACAGAGCAAGATACTGTTGAAAAAAAAAAGAGCCCAGATATATTATCTTACATTTCTGGAGGGTGGATGTCATTAGATTCACTGGGCTAAAATCAAGGAGTTGGCTAAGCATTCAGTTCAGCACCATGAGTGAGGAACCATCGCCTTCATTCATCTCCAAAGTTTTTCATCTTCCCCAGCTGAAACTCTGTATCCATTACAACACGAATCCACATTTCCTTTCCCCTAGCATCTGCAACCTTCACTCTGTGGCAGACCAGGTCTCACTAACAGCTGAACAGGCAGGCCTCCATAACAACTGTTTCAGCACTGACTGAGTGATGAAGTTAAATATTAAAAGCTGATAGAGCCAGTGTTCTCATGTAACAAAAGCCCACCAAGAGTTTTGCTTAGGCCTCTCCTGGGCCCTGAAGCATGACAAGATAATGAAGAATTCTTTTCCTGGAAAATATCCTGAAGAGTGTTTTCCAGCTTAGATTCATTCTCTTCATCACATTCTGGTATACCTATCAAACATAGGTTGGGTCTCTTCACATAGTCCCACATTTCTTGGAGATTTTGTTCATTCCTTTTTGCACTTTTTTCTTTAATCTTGGTTTCTCATTTTATTTCATTGAGTTGATCTTCGACTTCTGATATTCTTTCTTCTGCTTGGTCAATTCGGCTGTTGAAATTTGTGCATGCTTCACGAAGTTCTCGTGTTGTGTTTTTAAGCTCCTTCAATTCATTCATATTCCTCTCTAAGTTGTCCATTCTTGTTATCATTTCCTAGAATCTTTTTTCAAATCTTTTTTCAAGGTTCTTAGTTTCTTTGCACTGATTTAGAACATGTTCTTTTAGCTCACTGAAGTTTCTCATTATCCACTTTCTGAAGTCTGATTCCATCATTTTGTCACACTCATTCTCCGTCCAGCTTTGTTCCCTTGCTGGTGAGCAGTTTTGGTCCTTTGTAGGAGGTGAAGTGTTTTGGTTTCGGGTGTTTTCCTCCTTTCTGCGCTGGTTTCTTCCCATCTTTATGGATTTATCCACCTGTCGTCTTAGCAGTTGCTGATTTTTCAGTTGGGTCTATGTGTGGACGCCCAGATTGTTGATGATGAGGTATTTCTGTTACTTAGTTTTCCTTCTAATGGTCTAGCCCCTCTGCTGTACGAGTGCTGAGGTCCACTCCAGGCCCTGCTTGTCTGGGGTACACCTGTAGCAGCTGCGGAACAGTGAGGGATGCTACCAGTTTCTTCTTTTGCTATCTTTGTTCCAGAATGATGCCCGCCAAATGTCAGTCTGATTAGTCCTTTTTTGGGGTGACTCTTTGGATATACAGGGGTCAGGGAGCTGCTTGAGGAGACAGTCTGTGCTTTATAGGAGCTCCAGTGCTGAGCTGTGAGCTCCATTGTTCATTCAGAGTTGTGGGGAGGATGTGTTTATGTCGGCTGCAACAGAACTCATAACCCCCCCCTTTTTTTTCCCCTTAGATGCTCTGTCTCAGGGAGTTGGGGCTTTCTTTATGAGTATCTGTTGCACTGTCCTGCCCAGCTAGGAGGCAGTCTATTCACTATTTGCCTGCCGGGGCTCCGCCCTGCTAGCTTGGGTCCACCCTGTTGCCACGGGGCTCCGTTCTGGTGTGGCGCGCTCCGCCCTGCTGGTGGAGTCTCTCTGTTATGGCAGGTTGCCTCGGCAACAGCAGGCTGCGTCAGCCCTGGGCAGTACTTCAGTAGGGTGGATTGCGTCCGTAGTGGCAGACGCCTCTCCCCCACCGGGCTGTACCATCCTAGATGCCGGCAGCAAAACTCTCAGCCCCGAGCACCTCCAATCGCCACCCTGCTTGTCCCTGTGAGGGTGGGAACCGCAGAGCCTGATCACCCAGCTCCCTGCCTCAGAGTCCGTCCTCTCTCTATCTCTCTTCCTCTCCCCAAGCTGCACGGTTGACTCTCTCACTGGTGCCCCAGTAGCCTGCTGATAGGGCACTGGGATCTGTGCAATCTCCCCTGCCGCTGCCCACTGCACTGGCTCAGATCACATTTCCCAGGAATATCCTGGTCTGGTTCATTGTCCAAGTCCTGTTCAATCAGATGGACATGCCAATCTGCCCTTCCAAATCTCAGATTGCCAGTTTAACAGGGCACCCGGACCACTGAGTTTTGTGCCAGGTGTCGCTGCGCTGCGGTGCCGGCCGAGCTAGCATCCCGTGTCTCTCCCACACCTGGGACTTTCAATGTTCTGTGGGCAAAAAAGGTCCGTCTGAGAATGCGGCTAGGACTCACCCTCTGCGCCTTCACTGAGAGCTGCAATCCTGAGTCACCTCTACGACACCATCTTGGAACTCCTCCGACCTCTGGACTTTAAACACTGCTCACATTCTGACTTTACATCCCACTTGTATTTGTTTATCACTCATAATATCAAGTAAGCTCCATGCGGGTACAGCTTTGACCTGCTGTACGCCCAACACGAAGTCTTTGTAGTAACTACTACGACCTGGTCTCCTAGCAGAACACACTGAGAGCAATCAGGCAAGAAAAAGAAATAAAGGGTAATCAAATAGGAAAGGTGGAAGCCAAATTGTCTCTATTTGCAGGTGACATGATAGTATACCTAGAAGACCCCATCACCTCAGCCCAAAAGCTCCTGAAACTGATAAACAACTTCAGCAAAGTCTCAGGATATCAAATCAATGTGCAAAAATCACAAGCATTCCTATACACCAATAACAGACTTAAAGAGAACCAAATCAAGAACGAACTGCACCATAAAAACCCTAGAAGAAAATCTAGGCAAAACCATTCAGGACATAGGAGTAGGCAAGGACTTCATGAATAAAACACCAAAAGCATTGGCAACAAAAGCCAAAATAGACAAATGGGACCTAATCAAACTCCACAGCTTCTGCACGGCAAAAGAAACAGTCACTAGAGTGAATCGGCAACCATCAGAATGGGAAAAAAATCTTTGCAGTTTATGCATCTGACAAAGGGCTGATATCCCGAATTTACAAAGAACTCAAACAGATTTACAGGAAAAAAACAAACAAGCCCATTCAAAAATGGGCAAAGAATATGAACAGACACTTTACAAAAGAAGACATACATGAGGCCAACAAACACATGAAAAAATGCTCATCATCACTGGTCATTAGAGAGATGCAAATAAAAACCACATTGAGATACCATCTCATGCCAGTTAGAATGGTGATCATTAAAAAATCTGGAGACAGCAGATGCTGGAGAGGATGTGGAGAAATAGGAACACTCTTACACTGTTGGTGGGAGTGTAAATTAGTTCAACCATTGTGGAAGACAGTGTGGCGATTCCTCAAGGACCTAGAAATAGAAATTCCATTTGACCCAGCAATCCCATTACTGGGTATATATCCAAAGGACTATAAATCGTTCTACTATAAGGACACATGCACACGAATGTTCTTTGCAGCACTGTTTACAATAGCAAAGTCCTGGAACCAACCCAAATGCCCATCGATGAATGACTGGACTGGGAAAATGTGGCACATATACACCATGGAATATTATGCAGCAATCAAAAATGATGAGTTTGTGTCCTTTGTAAGGACATGGATGAATCTGGAGAACATCATTCTCAGCAAACTGACACAAGAACAGAAAAAGAAATACCGCATATTCTCACTCATAGGTGGATGAGAAAAACGAGAACACAGGGACACAGGGAGGGGGTCTACTACACACTGGGGTCGATTGGGGGGAATGGGGGAGGGACAGCGGGGGGGGGCTGGGGAGGGATAGCCTGGGGATAAATGCCAAGTGTGGGTGAAGGGGAGGAAGGCAGCAAAACACACTGCCATGTGTGTACCTATGCAACTATCTTGCACGTTCTGCACATGTACCCCAAAACCTATAATGCAATAAAAATTTAAAAAATTAAAAAAAAAAAAAAGAAATTCTTAACAGGACCCATTTAGGATTAAACAAGTTTTACTGGGGGTCTGAAGAAACTCTCCAGACTTCCACAAACAAGTTTTATTGGGGGTCTAAAAGAGCTCCCCAAACCTCCATGATTTAGCAGGAAACAAGATATGCGTAATCACCTCAGGAAAGTCCAAGTGACATGATTCTTCCTGGACACTGGACAAGGGCCTGAGTACCAAGAGGGCAGGGCATAAAAGGATGTCACCCTGGCTTTCCACTGAGCTGGTTTAACACTTAGCCATCCACGGACAGCAGCTGCTAAAACAGTATTAATTGTAACACGCCCCTAGACGCTACCACAGGGCCAGAGCATAAAAGTGCTCTCCTCGGCTCCTGCATCTGCTCATCTGCATGCTCCCCCTCCCATAAGGGGTTTGAGCATGCAGTGTCCAAGCAAGCAAGCCATACTTCTGTCTCAAGTTCTGCAATGGGGTCAGGGAACTCTCCTCTTTTATTAAAATGTAGACGTCTTTGGGGCCATGACTCTAGGCCACACTTGATGATCTTCACTGCAGTAAAAACAAACTAGTAAAAGTTCACCTCTCTGCTTAGTCTCAGGAATGCTCATAACATCTGTTTTTTTTTTTTTTTTACCCAGACCCCCATTATCCACATTTTGCAACTATCTTTCCTAATCTGTTTCATTCTTCAGATCCCTGTCAACATGGTAATGTTTTCAAAGAGTCTCCCCTGTGGTAACTTCTCTCTGGCCATATTGAAAAGCCCTCTTGTGTTTTCAGTTAGAACCTTGAGGAAGATCCCTAATAACGGTCTCCAAGCTCCTGACAGCACAGCTGAAGGTATTTTTCTTCTTGAGGGAGCCAATAAGTCGATACACTGTTGTTCTATCGATCAGGTGAAGGTCTCTCCTCCCTTGCAGGTGATGAACAGTGTATGTGCAGAAAGAAGCACATGCAATGTGTGGAAACCTCACCTGAACGTGTGTTTGTTTTTATTTACATGTTTGCTACAGAGTAGGTAGGAATCTGCTCCTCAGTGGCCCAAAGGAGGTAAGATAATTATAACTGGAGACCAACATGGACCCATTTGCACTGCCTGGGGGAAAAGTGATATATAATTGGTAAGGACACCTCTCTCATGGTTTGTTAAATTAATTGAAATATGTAAGAGGGAATATTTCTTTTGTCTACCCTCATGGCATGCCAGACACTTGAGGTCTGGGGTACAGGATGATTTCAAAGTTTTTTAAAAAGGAGGTATATAGTGGGAGAGTTCCTACATGTGCTGGATATTGGCTATGCATTTTACAGAATTACCAAAATGTGCCTTTCCCATATGGTGCTACTGAAAATGAAAGAGATTCTCTGAAAGAGAATCAGAAACCAGACAAATGGTAGCAGATCCTAAAACAAGCATGGAGTTGAGTAGATTGTTATTAATCTTGAGGTTTCCAGAACTCTCTCTCTTGAATATTTGCTGTATGGTCCTCTTCTGGATTTTGTTAATTGTCACATCTCTGGATTTGTGCAGTTTTTGCTCTGCAGTAGGCAGAAGAGAATTTGTTCAGAGAAGAAAGAAAAGAGAGGGGAGGGAGAGGGAGAAAAGAAAGGAAGTAATATTACAGAAAGAAGAAATAGATACATCCAAGATAATGAGAAAAGAAGGAATCTAACCCTGTAACTTACTGTGCACTCTGGAATAATAGATTTTGAAAACGCATTATTTTAAAACACCACTTTGATCCAATTTGGGCAGTTCTTCTCAATTGGAGGCAATTTTGTGCCTCTGACCAGGTCATTTGGTGATATCTGGAGACGTTTGTCATTGTCATTATTGGGGGCAAGGGGAGGAGAGCTACCAGCATTTAGTTGATAAGTGGTAGATGCTGCTAAACATTTTACAAAGCACAGGATGGCCCCCACCGCAAAGAATGATCAGAATTCAAATGCCAAAAGAGCCAAGGCTGAAACTATGGATCAATGAATTTTTTTTTCTTTTGGTGAAAGCTGAAAGATTCCTTTTGCTAGTTTGATATGTTTAAATCATCTTTTAAAGGTATCCTTTTAGCCATCAGACATTAAGCAGTGTTAGTAGCTGATTTGTTCCTTTTGACGCAGTTATCAGTTTTACAAAGTGCCAGTTAGACTGAATATTTAGTTAATAAGAACAAATGGATCATGTGTCTACAGTATGAGCTGATTTGTTGGTTACTGTGGTAATTGTATTAACAAAAATGTCCATCAGACCTAATATTTACTAGAAATAAGTGAATATCTGATTTCTAAACATAAACATATTAACTATGTCTCATATATAATATAAATGTGCAAATCTTGAGATCTCCTATAGAACTAATTTTAACATAATTTTATTAGTTTCTCATACTCAGCCAAATAAAACTAATTCTAAAAAGGAAGTTTTAAACAATACAGGTTGTATAAAACACTTGTCGAAGTCAAAGACAACCCTCTCTTTTGGTGAAACTTGATGTTGTTCATTTTGTGATTACCAAATGAGGCAGAACTTTTGGTATGGACAGGAGACAGGGAAATACTGAGTAGAAGAGGGCGGCTCCCTGGCAAAGGCCCCACCCTCAAGCCTGGAAACCTGAGGCCGTAAATAGGAATCGGCATTCCTGTTTTTGTGCCCAAAAGTTGTTTTTGGCCCACCATGCCCCCCATCCTGTACCCACATAAACCTCAAACCCCAGGCTCCACAAGCAGACATGAAGATGAACAGAAGAGCAGAAGAATGATAGAATGGCATGCAGGGAGAAGAGAGGGAGTGTCTGAATGTCCAGGGGAGTTCGGCTGGGCATGATTGGAAAAAAGATTGGCCATGGGACAGTCAAACTCCAGGGGAACATCATCTTCCCACTTCAACCCCTTTCCAGCTCCCCATCCATCCCCCTGAGAGGCACTTCCATCACTCAATAAAATCCCAGCATTCACCATCCTTCAAGTCCATGTGACCTGATTCTTCCTGGAGGACAAATATCTAGGTACCAAGAGGGAAGGGTGTAAAAGGCTATCACCCTGAGTCTCCACTGAGATGGTTTAACACTTAGGTGTGCATGGGCAGCAACTGCTTAAAAGAGCATAAATTGTAACATGCCTCTAGATGCTACTGTGGGGCTAGAGCCCGAAAGTACTTACCCTGGCTTCTGTACCTGCTCACCTACATGCTCCTCCTCCCATAAAGGGTTTGAGCTTGCAGCAGCTGAGTAAATGAGCCACACTCCTGTCACAAGTCCCCCAAGGGAGTCAGGGAACTCTCCCATTTCAAAAACATGAGTAAATCCATCATTTATTTGTTTATGTATCTGTTCCATTCACTCAATTGAACTACTATTTTAAAAAACCAGGTCAGTATTACCACATCACTTTCTACCATTAGCTTGCAATATTTCTTCCTTTATCCTACATCACTGTTCTTTTTTCAAAAAGAGTGGTTAAAAACTCATTAAATATATGCTGAGATTTGATCTATGATGCTTGAGATCTTCAATGGGGAATTCAACTGAAGTTCTCTGAACACATCTCTTGACTTGAATTTATGAAATCTGCCTTTGTTTTGGCTTGTATAACTGGGTATATTGGAAATTTGTGCCACTTTTTTCTTCCATTCTTTGTGTTTTTCTTTTTGTTGTTGTTGTTACTGTTATTTTGTTTTGAACAAATATAACAGACATAAATGGTTCCAGACTTGCAAACAGACTTGCAAACAGTGTGTATAGTTGCGTAACTCAATTCGAATTAGTTCAATGGAATTCACATGAACAATGATTAGGGGAAGGTAATTACTATAGTTAATAATAATATATAGTATCAAATTGCTAGAAGGAGATCAAATGTTCCCAACAGAAAAAAAGGATAATATGTTTGAGATGATGGATATGCTAATTACCCTAATCTGACCACCATACGTTATATTGTCACAACATCACTCTGTACCCCATGAATATGTACAATTTTTATGTCAGTTGAAAAATTTTTGAAAATAAATTAATAAACAATTGAAAAAAACCCTCTGACTCAGACCACACCTGAAAAGTATTCATAGGCTATTAAAAAATGGGCAAAATGTTTTCAAATATATGTACTTTGTTATGTGTTTGGAAAAAGAAGTCACTTAACTAAAACATTTGGGAAGTCTTCATTAAGGAAATAAAATATACAATCGATTACAAAAGACTAAATCAAAATTAACTTTATAGTCAAGAGGAGGAACAGTATTTCTGGAAAAGGGATGAGCTTGTACAAACAGTTCTGTTGTGAAATCAGATTGTATAATTAGGGGATGATAAGAAGTACATTTTGTAATAAAAATGCATATCTTCTTTTGCAAGAGTGCAGGCATTCATAGGTTAAAGATTTTCACATGTCAGTGCTTAAAGATTTCTCCAACGTAGACCAACTCCAAAGTATGGTCTTAGTGTCCATTTAAGGTAATTGGAACAAAACAAATTCCATAGAGCTAAGTGCTGCTTTATATACTTATATCCTTGGACATTGCTGAATTTTCTAGAGTGTAGTCAGGTTGCTAACCAAAAGAGTAAACAACATGAACAGATGCTTAAAAATCATAGAATAAAAATGATCGTTGTTTTCCTTGATATTTCTTATTTGTTTAGGATCTCTTTCTTTCTCCCTTTTTTTTCTTCTGCTGTGTTAAGGATTCATTTTTAAAAACTGGTGCCTTTGCTTTTAAGGTATATGAGTAGCCCATGCAAAACTTCAAGAGATTATCTTCTGTATCTTCATAGATCAAAATACGACAGGGACAAATCAAATAGTGATGCATATCAAATATGAAACACAAGCCAGGATGTTTAACAAATTTGAAAAGTGAATATGAAAAAAGAATTCAAAGATATTGCTTCTCCCACTGGAAAGTGAAAGTCTCTACCCAACATCAAACTCTTTTATTTCTGACAATTATCAATCCAAGGACTGGTGTGAAAAGAACATTTTAAATTAAATTACCATAAATAGATTTGAATCAACTACTCTTAAATGTTTATTACTAAAATAAAATGTTGGATACACCTCATCTTTGGTGTTTATTTTATATATATGTTCTATATTATATATGTTACATATAACATGTATATTATATACAGCTATAACACACATATAATCTATGACATATCATATAATATATAACAATATATAATTATGTGTTATATATACCATATAACAACACATGAAATATATAACATATGCTATATCTTATATATGTAATATATATTTCATGTGTTATGTTATATTGTATATAACATATGATCATATATTATATATTACTAAGATGTTATACATATAAAATATTACATATTTATGTAATATATTTTATATGCTATATGGTAAAAATGACATGATTATTGTATATTATAAATATATATAAATATATGTAAGTATAAAAGAATATAACATATGATGTATTAGATATGCTATATGTGACATATGTTGTCATATATATACTATATAACATAATGTATTTTTATACATACATGTTTCACATTATTATATAGTATATAAAATATATGACAACATATATAATACATATTGTACTATAGTATATAACCTATTAATATATCAGATGTGATCATATTACTATATACTTATATATATTTATGTATTAATATGCTATATATTATATAATATGTTAATTTGTATTTAAAATATAAAAATATACATTATGTACTGTATAACATGATATATGTATTCTATATTATATAATATAGCATATATAAGATATTATAAATATTTATGTATAATATGTATTAATTATATTTATATTATATATATTATATATAATGTAATATTATTGGCACATATGTATGTGGGTGCATGTTCACAAGTGTCATTATTAGTTGCATGTCATTTTAATCACTCAGGGTAACCAGTTAATTTTAATTTTGAGGATTCTCTACCTACCAGAACATCCCATATGACCCCCAAGATTATTAATGTGTTTTCCCTTATACTTGTTTCAAGGCAAACCAACTGTAATACAGAATTATTATATGTGCTTCCAAATTAACTCACTGGTGAATTTTTACTGCCAAATCAATGTAGAAATGAATCTATTTGTCACAATACCTACTTTCCTACATAACCATGTTTCCGACAATGAAGGCTTTGGAAATGACTTTGAAACACACAAACACTCACCTTTTAGAATATGTGTGAGGGTCAGAATCCTGTGATTACAAATAGATTTTATAAAACTGCTGTCAAAATTGTGTTTGTAACATGCACATAATTCTATGAGAAGCGTATCTGCTTATAGATTAACCATTCTAAAGCACTCAGTCTGAAAACAAAATTTTATAACTCAAACAAGTAATTCAGTGCTATAAAACTAAAGTCTATATTAAATAAAAATTTTGAAATATTTCTTACAATATTGGGTTCAATAAAAGTAAGTACAGACTCATAAAAACCAAAAACAAAACAATGACCAATCCCTGAAAAGCATTTAAAATAAGATTATGTCTTAATATTGATTTCATGGGAAATGTAACTGCTATATTTTATATCATAGTTTTGCAATTCATAATGTTACTAAACGCATTTGGTTTCTTGAACACTACATGTTCAAGTCAAAACCTATATATAAAAGTTTTAAATTCAATACAAAACACATTATTTCTGGTGAGAATCATTAAGAAATTGACTAACATTACTAGAGAATTCTGTATTTTATTCTAACCCCATACGATGCTTGATCTCAACTGCTGGAAGACAAAGTATATATTAAACAGAACAGCAACAACAACAAAAAAATAGGCAGTATGAAAGCACGGTTAAACATTATCCCAAACTATAGATCAAAATTTTCAAAATATCCAATTGAAGGAAATTTTTATCCATGTTGTATTAGTCACAATTCTCTATAGGGACAGAACTAATAGGACAGATGTTTATTAAAGAGTATTGACTCACATGATCACAAGGTGAAGTCCCACAATAGGCTGTCTGCAAGCTGAGGAGCTAGGAAGATAGTTGGAGTCCCCAAACCTCAAAAGTAGCGAAGCCAACAGCACAGCCTTCAGTCTGTGGTCGAAGGTCCAAGAGTCCCAAAGCTGAAGATCTTGGAGTCCGATGTTCAAGGGTAGGAAGCATCCAGCATGGGAGAAAGATGGACACCAGAAGATTTACCTAGTCTATTCTTTCCACGTTCTGCTGCCTATTTATTCTGACTGTGGGAGCAGCTAATTAGATGGTGTCCACCCAGATTGTGGATGGGTCTACCTCTCCCAATCCACTGACTCAAACGTTAATCTCCTTTGACAACACCGTCATGGACACATCTAAGAACAATACTTTGCATCCTTCAATCCAATCAAGTTGACACTCAATATTAACCATCACATATGTATACACTGCAAAACCTAGTCATAATAAACAATTCAACTTCTTAAAATAATTAGATCACATTTCAAGAAATACCACATAGATTTCGAATTTGAGAATTTGGTGTGTGCATTTGCAACATATGAAGCCATAAATATTTATTCTAACATCTAATAGGGACAGTTTCTGAACATGGAAATATATGGAAAACCTACTATGTGGGTAGCAAGCTGTCAGTGCCGAGGTGAGCCTTATCAACAGAACAGTTCTCAGAGCCGATACCTTTTTGATTTAGTCTCCTTAAGAGAGGAATATTTTGAGTAAATTCAATTTTCAAGTTTCTTCATTTGCATGCTTTCAGATGGAAATCCTGCCTCAAATAACTAATAGAAACTCTTAAGTCTCATTGACATTTATAGCAAAGAGAGTCATTTTTCTTTTTTTTTTTTTTTTTGAGACGGAGTTTCACTCTTGTTACCCAGGCTGGAGTGCAATGGCGCAATCTCGGCTCATCGCAACCTCTGCCTCCTGGGTTCAGGCAATTCTCCTGCCTCAGCCTCCCCACTAGCTGGAATTACAGGCAAACGCCACCATGCCCAGCTAATTTTTTGTATTTTTAGTAGAGACGGGGTTTCACCGTGTTGACCAGGATGGTCTCGATCTCTTGACCTCGTGATCCACCCGCCTCGGCCTCCCAAAGTGCTGGGATTACAGGCTTGAGCCACCGTGCCCGGCCTCTCATTTTTCTTTTTCTATGAACTTTTAGGGCCTTGGAGGGGTGGTAGGTAGGGGATTCAGTCTCTCCAAGAGGAATTTATAGAACTTCTATTGGTATCTTGATTGGAGCTATAAATAATAAAGAATATGGGATGATAAATATTCAAAATGAGCTCCAGGTATTTATATTTCAAGCCTGACCTTGTTCAAAGCCTTTGAAAGTCAATATTTTTCTTTCCCCCAGGGCCTGAGGGGAGCAGGAACATATTACTGATGGATAAATCCAGCAGTGCCTAAATGCAAGAAAAGCAAACCTCCCTTGAAGAAAGGTGCTTTGCTTCTCTTGAGGTATGAATCGCAATTCCCAGGGTGATATCCGTTTACCCCCCCCCCCATTCTGTTTGCTTTCTTTGTCATCATACCTTGTTTACAGAGAGGACTAATGACAAAAAAAGCAACTGCATATTTTGGTATCACCCCAGGCTAAAAGTTCAATTTTACATCATTTTGGTGGATGAATCAACTCAAGGGCTGAACTTGCTCACAGCGTTCTTCCTGCTTCTTATCTTTATTTTATTTGGGGTTTTGGAGGGTTATTTTTATTGTTGTTTTTGGTGAAATCTGATGAGACATTGTATAAACTTGTCTTGGATTTCTACCAGGCAGGGGTCATCAAAAATTTCAGTAAGTACTGAAAGTAAGAACCATAATGTATTTAAATTCATCTCATCTTGGATCTCATCTCATCTTGCAAGCAATATTGTGGCCAGGAATTAGGATGTTCCATTCTCCTCATTTCATGTGTCTAATCCAGGAATTCATAGCTCAACTTGACAGTCATTTTCAATATCTGAGAAGGCTGTACCTTGTATACCTTTTTATTATGGTTGAGAGATATCCTCCTTTTCTTCCATAGTGGAATAGTATAAAACAAATTTTATATTCTTTTATCTTTGGAAGACAATACAACCAAAATTTTATAAAATTTTATAAAATGTTTCATCTATGGAAAGAAAGGAGAAGATCCCTGCTTTCTTATGCACTAGAATGTAAATGGACATTTCAAATCAGGAGACAATTTCTATAACTCAGGATTTTATCCCTCTGGAGAGAAGAGTTAGCACAGCAAGTCTGAGACTACTAGCCTCAGAAATCCAGCCTGCGAGGTGAGCCTTTGGTTAGCTCCTCAGAACTTAGATTTCAGGTATGTTCTCACTCTTTCCTAAGTGATAAGAGTGGCTCATGGTGCCTCAAGAGTTAGTATACACAATGTGGTTCACACTGAATACCTGATTTCCTTCTGGGAGTCTGGTATTTTGGGATGTGCTAGGCAGAAGTTACCTATACAATTAGATACTGAGAGAGATTTGGGAACTGATCCTTTATGAGTTTCCTTGATAGACATTTTTGCACGTGTTGTCAAAATTCAATACCAGGAAAAGTTAGCATGTCTACAGAGAGGACTCTGGGAAGCTTGCACCTAATTTTCTCTGGAATTCACTGCATGCATCTTTAAAAAAAAATTTTTAACTTAATATTTTTATTTTTTTTTATTTTAACATATTTTATGGGTTCAGGGTATATGTGCAGGTTTGTTCGATAGGTAAATTGCATGATGTGGGGGTTTGTGTACAGATTACTTTCTCAGGTGATAAGCATAGTACTGCATAAGTTGTATATATATATATGTATGTATGTTATCCCTTCTTTCACCTTCCGCCCAAGTAGGCCTCAGTGTTGGTTGTTCCCATCATTGTGTCCGTGTGTTCTCAACTTTACTGTTTTGTTTTAAATTATGAATCTAAAATTACAAACATGTTTAGCTCCCGCTTATGAGTGAGAACATGGTGCCACATTAGTTTGCTTAGAATTATAGCCTCCAGTTCCATCCATGTTGCTGAAAAGAATATGATCTTATTCTTTTTTATGGCTGCATAGTTTTCCATGGTGTGTGTATATGCGACACATTTTCTTTATCCAGTGTACTATGGATGGGCATTAAGTTGGTTCTATGATTTTGCTATTGTGAATAGTTGTTAGCGTCTTTTTTTGGGCTGATTTTATATTCTGTCATCTGCTGTGATAAATCATAGCTATGAATAGAACTGCATGATGAGTTTTTACAGTGAATCATCAAACCAGGTCACATGAACACATATTTCCAGGCCAGAAATTCACTCCTGAATACTCACTATGTCTTCAATCATCGTTAAATTTGTTAACAGATTCATTGAGGTACAATTGATATATATATAAATCTAACGTGCATGATTTGATAACTTTGGATATGTGAAAACACCCATGATGCCATTGCAGCAATTAAGACAATGACGATACACAATATCTCCCAAAGTTCCCTTGCGTCTCTTTGGTTTTTGTTGGTTTGTTTGTTTTATTGGTAGAAATGTAACAGGCCAGGTCTCATTAACAGCTGAACAGGCAGGCCTCCGTAACAACTGTGTCAGCACTGAGTGGTTAAGTTAAATATTAAAAGCTGAAAGAGCCAGCGCCCTTATACGAAGGCTCGAATGTAACAAAAGCCCACCAAGAGTTTTGTCCTCTCCTGGGCCTTGAAGCATGACAAGGTAATGAAGGAATTCTTAACAGGACCCTTTTAGGATTAAACAAGTTTTTATTGGGGGTCCTGAATGAACTCCCCCAAACTTGGTGATATAGCAGGAGACAAGATAAGGGTAATCACCCCAGGCACCTGAACCCATCTAGATTAAGTAAATTTACTGAGGCTCCAGAAGAAGGTCTTCAAAACTCAGACCTTACTTATAGATTAGAAGTTAATCACTTCTATCTATAGATGAATGCATACTTGCACGTAGACATACAGCTTAGAAGGTATAGAAGCTCTGGAAAACTTGGTAATTTTGAGTTGGTCCGGCGGTATTTTCCCAGCCTTCTCGCTGTACCTGATTACAAAAATAAACTCCCTTCTTCCCATCTGCATCTCATTATTGGGCCATGAGAATAAGCAGCCCAACCCTCAGTTTGGTCTGGGAACAGAAACACTTACGATGCAATGTACACTCAACACATTTTGAAGCGCTTTTCACTATAGGCACTGTTGTACAGCAGACCTCTAGAATTTATGCATTTAGTAGAACTGAAACTTGACATTCATTGAACTTCCCATTTCTTCCTTCCCCAGCCCCTGGCAACTGCTATTATATTCTCAGCATCTATGAGTTTGACTCTTTTAGATGCCATATCTAAATGTAATCATGCAATATTTAAATATCAGTTATGCTTTAACTTCCAAAGCTTGTCCTTCAACTCACATCCCAGTAAACTTTGCCCAGAAAACCGAAATCAAGTTGAAACATACATTTTATCTACACACTAATATTTGCTTTAGGTGTGTTTGAACTCATGTGTATTTTCTAATTGATGGGTGTAGGCTTCTACGTATGTCCATTAGATTATGTGCATTATCTGTTTTAGCACCTTAATATCTTTACTTTTTTAAAAAATTATGGATCTAAAATTACAAGAAAAGGTGTGCTAAAATCTGAAAATATGGCTTTTGTTTTTTTCTACATCTCCTCATTAATTTTGCCAATTGCTACTTCATATATTTTGATTTTTTTAATCCTTTTTTTTCTCTTTCTAACCACTAGATCACCAGGGACATATATTTTAATGTTCTTAAGTATTAGATGATTAAGTCCACAGATTGGATGAGAAAGAATTTTGTAGGAAAATATACCCCCACCTCCAGAGGCCTTCCATGGTTTCTTGAAACAAGCAAGATTCCAGCAAAACAAACATTGCAATATTATATGTTACACAAAATCTCATTATCATTCATATCTAATTGTGTGAAACATATAACTTCGGCTGCAATCTGTTGCTTGGAGGTAGGGTACTAGCTCCAGCCCACATAGGAGGAGAGGAGATTATTTAAGGGCATAATTAGCAGGAGATGGGCAATCAGGTGGAGGTGGGTAATAGATATTCTGACTACATGAAGTGCATAATAAGCAGAGCTTCTACAATCATTTTTCAGTTAGCAAGGGATATAAGTCATTTACTTGTGGTGTCAATTTAACAAAAGAATGGTAAATACCGTAGTCTACGCAAATTTTGCTACGGAATAAAGGGGTCAGGAAAGATGACAGATGGTCAGTAAAATACATGCTTGCAATGACTACAATGTAACTTCAGTAACCTCACCGTTTTGTCTTTGAATATCACCCACTAAGTCTTCCACTTTAGTCATAGGTAAGTAGACAGGCCCTACTCCCTCTTGGAATTGCCTTGTTGCTTTCTCCCTCAAAAAACTTCACAGCATTTCTTTTATTTGTTTCTTATTTGCATCTGAGAAATCATCAGTCCACATGTAGTGATTCTATACTCTGAAACAGCCTATACATTCTAGTTTCTCATGTTTGCAATACACATCACAGTGTTATTTATGCTGTGCTGAGTTAAAACAGTGGCAACAACACTGTTTCAATAGATATCACAAAAAAAGAATAGTACAAAATATGGATCACAGAAGAGATCGAATCAAGGTAAGGTTTAATGACTCAAAAAACTCAAACAACACATTTGAAAGTTAACTATGATGCCGAAAGCCACTTTCAGGCTTCTTTTCTAAAATCTATGTTTTACTTTACGATGGAAAAGGAGAAGTCCCTGGAGGCTGTCTCCTCAAAGTAATTATTTCTAAAGGGAAAAACTCCAGCATTTTGGCGACATGATTTGAATATCACACACATGCCTTTACTCTGAATTTTCCTTTCCTTGGACATTTTTATAACATAATATGAAATAAAATGGATTTATCAGAATGGTGGAAAACATTAGACCTAGATTTTTAAAAATTATGTTTATGATAGTTTTCTAGAATTATCACAAGAGGAGATAAAATTATTTTTCCAGGGGCCATCAGGATGTGTCTGTAAAAAGCTGCTCTCTCTTGAACTGGCTACCCATGAAGTCAATGTGACCGAGATGTTTATGTTATCTACATATGCCTGAAATTTTATATGGGAGAGTGAGAGGGAGAGAAGAAATGATATAATTTGGGGAACTGGGAATCTAATCAAGAGTCAATATTTCTCCCAAGACTAGAGTTCCACAATTAATTGTGGAGTAGAGTTTTAGAAAGAACTTTGCCAGCTGCTCATCTTCTCTTTCAAGGGGGTAAGAGCTCTGTGATGTCAAAAGTGCCACCACTGAGCAAGATTTCCTAGGATGGTCTCTAGATTTATATCATTCTCTTTCACTGTCAGCACATGTATGAGGTGTTTTGTTCAAAGGTTTATTCACAAACTATAGTCTTTTATTTGAGCAGCTCTCAAACCAAATCATCTTGATGCAGGATTTTTCTTGGTCATACTGCGGGTTGGAGACTTCCAGTTGACAATGCACCTCACGAGAATTGCTTTGAGTCCAGGCCTGCCTTAGAAGATGCGGGCCTACTCCAGAGTGGATCCCGCAAGTACTGAGACTCAGCCCTAGTGGGAGAAGGTACGTGAGCAAGCAAGTGTGGGGTCCGCCAACTGCTCCAAATGCCTGCACGGAGGTGGGCTTCAGGTGAGTTGCCCTGAGGGGAACACAGTGGCACCTGGGCAGGGTTGCCCATGACACAGAAGCCCAAGGGGGTTATTATCGTGTTTTAATTCATTCTCTTAGTCCCGCTGTCCACAATCTGATGGACAGTAGTGTGTTAGCCACTCGGTCAGCCCCTTGCCCTGCTCTGGCCTATGGCTCCAAGGCTAGTTTTGTCCCCCTGCTTCTTCTGTTGCATGGGGAGGCTACCCTCTGCTGATGGATGGCAGAGTGCCACAGTCTTCCAGCCTTCTTTGTACCCATGTTTGGGGTGGTCCCTAGTTCTTGTCCTGCATCTGAGAAGAATGAGGGTACACTGACAACTGAAGAGCGATTAACACAGAGCATTTTACTGAGTGATGAAACAGCTTTCAGTGGACAGGGACACCTGAGGATGGTCCCCCTACCTGAAGGCCGGAAAGTCCTCCCCCACCCAAAGGTGAGAGGTTTTCCTAGTGTGGCTTGGTTGAGGGCTTTAATGCGCTCAGAATGGGAAGTGGGTGCTGATTGGTCTGTGAGTATGCAAAATAGGCAACAGTGTAAAAACCAATTAGGGCAGGGCAGATATAGGTGAAAGGTGGGGGTTCATCAGAGAAAAGTGCGCCAAATGGTAAGAGAGGTTCTCAGTACTGTCTACGGATTTGCTGAGACGCATAGCTTTGGCTTTCAGGCTTTAAACTGTCTTTGGTTTGAAGGTGGGGTTTCACCAGCGACCCAGCCCTGTCTGCCTAGAGATTTGTCTGCCTTCTGCTATTATCAATCTTACCCACCCAGACATGGGTGTCGCAAACCTTTACCCTCTGTATAATTAAAAATCCAGGTAGGAGCTACATATTTCCCTGCTTCACTAGGAGAAACATCAGTTATTTTATGAACCCTCAAAGAACTTCAAGGAGTAGGAACAAGCATAAATATATTTATGTAAATATATTTAGGTTGAATGAAACCCTACTCTTTATTAAATATGTTTACATAAATATATTTATGTTTCTTCCTACTCCTTCAAGGGAGGTGGGTGTATACAGGTAGGTGAAGTCTGAAGTTCTGTGAGTCTGCAAAGAAAGTACAAAGGAATCTGCAAGAGAAAATTGAATGATGGAATTAAAATGGTTCTAAGGAAAATTAGTAAAAAGCAGAATTAAAGAAAGGACATTATCCTTGAAGAGGTGTGTGCTTATTATTTAGAATTACACACTGTTTTGTTTAAATCCAGCTTTGGTGAATACAAACAGTAACAAATTTTATATTATCAGATACAATATTGAAGCAGGAGATTTCCCTGACCCCTTTGCGGGTAGGAACTGGAGTGCATGGGCACTGGCAGGAGTGAATTTCACTCACTTGACTTGCTGTGCTGCACCCCTCACCCATGACTTCTGAAGCTTCTGAGGAAGTTAACACTTTTAACAATGTCCTTTCCGCTTTACCATCTGTGGATGGCTTAACAGTATTAACAGTTCAATGGAGGGTCAATGTGACAGCCTTTTGCACTTACCATCTGGGCACCTGAGTTTTTGTCCTGCATCCAGGAGGAATGAGGTTGCATAAATAAAGTGAAGGTGGTAAATGTGGGGATTTTAATGCCAATGAAACTGGCTCTCAGTAGGAAGGGGAGCTGAAAAGCGGATGGAGTGGTAAGGTAATCTTCCCCTGAGGACAGCTGGACCCCTCCCAGAGCTATGCTGTTAAGCTGCCCCTCTGAAGTCGAGCCACAACTCTCCAATGTCCAACCGTAGTCTCTGATGTCCAACTGCTTCTCCTCCTCTCCTCTCTTGCTTGCTAAGCATGGGTTCTTATGGGCACAGGAGAGGAACAGGGCGAGCCATGGATGATTTTGGAAAAGGCAACATTCAAGTGGAAAAACAAGGATGTCAGTTCTACCTTGGGTTGTGGTATTAGACTTTTTGGCTTGAGAGTGAGGCCCTCACTGGGGACCTACCCTGTTTTGCCTAGAATTTCTCTGCCTCCCTTCCCTATCAATATTTCTTATGTAATCAATTACTCCATCTCATTAACATGATATGAGCATTGTAAGGCCAGTGACCAATGTGGGCACATTTGTATATCTATCTCTATAGACATTTCAATAGGGTATGTTCATAATGAGCCACCAACTAGAAACATCATTGCAACATTACACTTGCAAGAATTTGGAGACGTCCCAAGTGGTAAACTCTATGGAAAGAGTGACACAGGTGCATAGCATATTTCTGCTCTCTGATGATGTGCACCTAAATAGGTGTACATGTATACATAAACATACACGTTCAGCCATGACATGTTCTCAAGATATTTTATTTGGTGAGAAAGTAGGTTTCAGGGCAATAACTACAGTGAGTGTAACAAAATGAAGTTGAAAGAGGACTTTTTTGCTTTTCTTGCTTTAATTTGTTATCAGAAGGATATTGTTTGATATTGGTTTTAACTATAAGGGTGTGCTGGGGAACTGAGTTACAGCATGAAATTGTGCCTAGCTTTTGAGAGTAGCTCTTGGGCAGCACAGGAACCAAGAAGACCAGAATCATAGCTCCCCAAAGTCAGCTGGGATCTGCATAGTGTGTGTAAATGACATAGCTACCTGTTAAAATACACTGCAACCTCAACTTACTAGTCTCAAGCAATCTTCCCACTTCAGCATCCCAAGTAGCTGGGATTATAGTCATGCACCTCCAAATCTGGGTAATCTTGTTTTTTTTGAGGGAAAGAGAGAGAGATGGGGTCTCATTATGTTATCCAGGATGGTCTTGAACTCCTGAGCTCAAGCAACCCTCCCACCTCAGCCTCCCAAAGAACTTGGATTACAGGTGTGAGCCACAGTGCCTGGCCTAATTGAAGCATTAAGATCATTTACTTTTCATTTGATTATTGGTAGTAGGATTTACATGTGACATGATGTTACCAAAAGTTCATGTCCTCTCACAAATTCATATGTTGAAGACCTCACTCCCAATACGATAGCGTTTGGAGATGAAGGCTTTAGGAGGTGATTTGAATTAGGTGAGGTCATGAGGGATTTATATCTTTATAAGAAAAGGAACGAACAACGGAGCACACTCTCTCTCTGGCTGCCAAGTAAAGACATAGTCAACGGCGGCCATCTGCAACCCAGGAAGAGAGCCACCACCAGAAGATGAACATACTGTTAACCCTGATTATGAGCCTCCAGCCTCCAGAACTTTGAAGAAAAAAAACATGTATGTCTGGCTCTGTTGCCCAGACTAGAGTGCTGTGGCGCCATCTCAGCTCACTGCAACCTTCGCCTCCTGGATTTAAGCCATCCTCCCACCTCAATCTCCCAAATAGGTGGGACTAGAGGCACATACCACCATGCCTGGCTAATTTTTGTATTTTTGGTAGTGGCAGCATTTTACCGTGTTGCCTGGGCTGGCCTTGAACTCCTGAGTTTAAGCAATCTAGCTGCCTTAGCCTCTCAAAGTGCTGGGATTACAAGTGTGAGCCACCATGCCTGGCCAGAAAATAGATTTTCATTGCTTATTTCACTAAGTCCAGAATATTTTGTTATGGCAGCCCTAGCAGACTAAGACATTCGTCAATCACCTTTTAAATAGAGTTTTTAGAAAACACACATTCCTTTTATATCTCACTGTCTTATGTGTCATCCCTGGTGTTTTTGATTCACTTGTGTAAATTTACATTTTTATCTGTTAAAATTATCCTATTGCTTAAATGACTTTCTTTGACATTTCTTGTAGCACTGGTCTGTGGGTGTTTACTTTTTCAGTTTTTGCTAATTTTTAAAAGTTTTTATTTCAATTTTAGTTTTGAGTGATATTTTTACTCAGTTTAGAATTCTAGGTTGACTGTTATTTTCTTGCATTTCTTTAAAATTTCCTCTGAAAATTGTCTCATGTCTTGCATTTTATATGACGAGAACTTTGTAGTTATCTGTCTATATTCCTCTGTAGATAATAATGTTTTTTTTGAGACAGCGTTTTGTTCTTGTTACCCAGGCTGAAGTGCAATGGTGTGATCTTAGTTCACTGCAACCTCTGCCTCCCAGGTTCAAGCAATTCTCTTGCCTCAGCCTCCGGAGTAGCTGGGATTATAGGCATTTGCCACACACCTGGCTAATTTTTTGTATTTTTAGTAGAGATGGGGTTTCCCTATACTGGCCAGGTTGGTCTCGAACTCCTGACCTCAAGTGATCCACCCACCTCGGCCTCCCAAACCGCCAGGATTACAGGCATGAGCCACCACAACCCGGCCAATAATGAATTTTTAAGCGAAATATTTTTTTAAAAACTTTCGCCTTATTACTAGTTTATAGTACTTTGATTTTCAGTATGATATGCCTTGCTTTTGTGTTTAAATTGTTTTTTCTGTTTCATATTCATTGGAACTCTATGGATCTGTGAGTTTATGAGATTCATTAAATTTAAAAAATTTTTAACATTATTTCTTTAAATATGTTTTTCCCACCATGTCTGATTCCAGTTATCTGTGTATTATTCTGGATGAGGTTGTCTCACAGTTCCCTGGATCACTGTCCTCTGTTTTATCCATCATTTTAATATTGATGTTTTATTTGGATAATTTTATTGGCTGAGTTTTCAATTTCACTCATCTTTTATTTTGCTGTGTTGAATATGCTATTAATCTCATCTAATATAATCTTTATTTCAGACATTGCATCTTCTGACTCTAGAAGCTTAATTTACTTTTTACATTTTTCTTTTTGTGATGTTGATCATTTTGACCATTTTCTTTATCATGGAAATTAATAATGAATTGCTTATGACTCTTTTCTACTAATTGTACTATCTGTGTCATTTTTTGGTCTGCTTCTATTTATTGAACTCATTTGTCTCAATGTGATTGACTGTTTTTTATGTTTCTTTGGATGCTACTCTAATGTTTGATTAGATACACCCTTTGCAAATTCTACCTTTTTGGGAAAGGAGTCATCATAAAGTGGATCATCATAAAGATCTTTGTCCTTATCATCTTCACATTTAGTAGGCTGAGGAGGAAGGGTTGGGCTTGGTGTGGCAGAGGTGGAAGAAAAGCAGAGGGTGGAAGAGGAGGCAAGAGAGGCAGACACACTTAGTGTAACTTTATTTTTAAAAATCTGAGTATAAGTAGGCCCATATGATTTAAATATGTGTTGATCAAGGATCTATTGATCTGTCTAGTAGTAGACAGAGAGAAGAACATTTCCTACACATTATAAAGGAAAGGGCATACTTTAACTCCCAACCAATGAAAACAGAAAGACCGCCTAACACACAGGACGTTAACACAAAATATATTCAACAGTATTGCTTCAGGCTGGGCATGGTGGCTTACGCCTGTAATTCCAGCACTTTGGGAGGCTGAGGTAGGAGGATCATTTGAGACCAGGGATTTAAGACCAGCCTGGGAAACATAACAAGACCCAGTCTCTACAAAAATAAAAATAAAAATGTTAGGTTGGTCATGATGGTATATGCATGTAGTCTCAGCTACTTGGGAGGCTGAGGTAGGAGGATTTCTTGAACCCAGGAGTCTGAGGCTGCCATAAGCATTGATTTGTGCCATTGTACTCTAGCCTGGGCAGCAAAGACCTTGTCTCTTAAAAAACTAAAAATTAAAAAAATAAAGAAGAGTTTTGTTTCAGTAGTTTTGCCCTAGACTAAAGGTTTTTCTGGTCTCACCCAACAGTGCTAAAAAGCAAGTTACTATTAAATTGTCAATTTGGTGGCAATGATTTCATATGGGCATATAAAAATGGAAAGATGGCATGGGTGGTTTACAATTACGAATCTATAAAGATTGTCACTTTTATGTTGGGCGTGGTGGTCCAGGCTCGTAATCCCAGCACTTTGGGAGGCCAAGGCAGGTGAATCACTTAAGGTCAGGAGTTTAAGACCAGCCTGGCCAATATGATGAAACCCTATCTCTACTAAAAACACAAAAATTAGCCAGGTGTGGTGGCATATGCCTGTAGTCCCAACTACTGGGAGGCTGAGTTAGGAGGATTACTTGAACCCAGGAGGCAGAGGTTGTAGAGTCAAGATCAGGCCACTGCACTCCAACATGGTAAACATAGTGAGAACCTGTCTTAAAAAAAAAAAAAAAAAAGAAGATTGTCATTTTTGTTACTTGCAGATAAGACATGAAGCTGAATTAAAGAAAAAACACATGCAAACACATGCAAGCATGTGCACACACTCACATATGCATATACAGATATACAGACACAGTCAAGTGTTTTGCATCCGTTGCTTCCACCTCCAAGAATTCAACAGAGGTTCAAATATACTTGGAAAAAATAAATAAACAATACAAAATAATAATACAATACAATACAAAATAATACAGAATTTTAAATTACAAAACAATGTGGTATATTACATAGCATTTATATGCTATTAAGTATTATAAATCATCTAGAGAGGATTTAAAGTATAGGAACGCATGGGCATAGGTTACATGCAACTAGGATGCCATTTTATATCAGGTCATTGAGTACCCATGAATTTTGGTATCGATAGGAGTCCCGGAATCAATTCCCCATAAATACCAAGGAATGACTGCATAATGTATACCAGTTTAGCTACTTTCTGAAAACAAAAAAAAATACGAAGGGTGGGCTTTTCGTCTGACTGCTAAGACAATATGTTTATTGTGGAAAACTTGAAATATATTGGACAAATATACATTTAATTTAAAAAGTCAGAATAAACAATATTCTAACACAAGTTTTTTTCTGAATTGAATATTGAATAAAGATCAAAACTTGAGTTAATATTTTGTTAAATAATGCTGTTTTTCTTTCTTTATTTAAAAATAGAAATGGTTTCTCACCATGTTGCCCAGGCTGGACTTGAAATCCTGAGCTTAAGTGCTTCTTCCACTTCGGCCTCCTAAAGTGATGGCATGATCTACTGCATCCAGGCAATAGCTTTGATTGAAATATGCTCATCATCTTATGTGAGGCCACAGTTTCTGATTAAATACTAAAGTAGATATTTTGTCATTATTCTGTGTTTTAATTTTTGAAAATAGTTTCATGGATGCAACTGGTTGGGGCCAGCATCGCAGGTGGTAGAAGAATTTACCAAGACAGTTGTGGATAAAGGAGGCAGATGTATTTGAGAAAGCTGAGGATATGTTGCAGGAAAACTGTCTGCAAAGAGGCAGAGGCTGGAGGGAAGTTTTATAGAGTTATGCTGCACGGGACTATGTGCAGAACAAGGCCATGCCCCTGGGGCTACGTGCAGAGCCAGCCATTTGGGAGCAGGATGTTGTGCCAGTGGGTTGTGTGTGATTAGCCATCTCTAACAACAGTTGTTCTTCCCCAACCTGGGCCCCTTTCCTCGTTGTTGCTTATTTATCTTACTAAGACTCCACAAAGAGCATTTTAAGTTGGACTCCACCAAGGTACATAAAACATACACAAGCAAGGAAAATAATATGAAATTCATTCTAAAAGTGAAGCAAAGTTAATATTTAAACATTTATATAGAGATGGTACTTTGAATGCATTTTCAGTGGAAAATAGATAAATGTGTGTCAGAACTACTCAGAATTCAGGAAGTTTAGTTTGATTAATGTTGACTTCTTATGTCTTTTTCTTTTTATCCCTAAGAAAAAATGTATAGGTGAGCTATGTCCTTGAAAATCTCTGAGATTTCATCTGTATTCTGTTAACTAAAACTTCAAGATCTGCTTCCAAAATTTAAAACCTGTCAACAAGGTTATGAGTGTAGAAAATAGAAAATATTTTTCAAGATACGTTACTATGCATATGTGTGTTCTGTCAGTGTATTATATAGGCAGATAACAACCTTTGAGGTGCATGTTTTAGTAAGTATGCATATTTTAAAATCAACAAAAATGAAAATAAATTAGTTTAAACTCTCATGAAAAGAAAGATTTGCCTAAAATTAAAGGAAAAGGAAAGCTAAACTAAATTTAATTTTTCTTGAAATAAATTGCCTGCCATAAATGTTACTTATTTTGGTCTACCTGTAAGCCTTAAAGGAAGATAAAATGTTGAACAGATTCAAAACCCTCCTGACTCAAACAGAGTTTAAGAGATACACTAACAGATATTCTTTAAATATGACAATTGCAGTTGTCATGTGGTTGCTGGCTGCATCTCAATGAAGCCAAGACTCTTTGAAGGTCAAAATTAAAGCACAATTCAGGATGGAACTTAGTGAATGGTTAGAGGTCAATATCTTACATTCTTGTCTGCATTTCAGAAATAACTTGGACTATCCAGACAATGCAGAGAAAAAAGCAGACTTCTCAGGACAATTTGAATAACCTATTGTGTTTCTAGTTTTGGAGATTATATGTAGATCAGATAGAAATATAGACATACTCATGGGCCATATAACAAGGTTTTAGTCAATGGTAACCTGCATGTAGGATGGTGGTCCCATAAGATTATAATGGAGCTGAAAAAGTCCCTTTGCCTAATGACATTGTAGCCATCTTAACACTGTAGTGAAACACATTAGTCTTGTGTTAGTAGTACAGACAAATCTATTCCTCAAGAAGAGCCTCAGGCAGGTCCTCCAGGATGTATCAATTGTGTTTATCATCTCCAGGTTTTTAAACAGTAATGATGAATAGTAATATAAGAGTTGATTAATTGAAATCTGGCCCACTTAAACACATGTCCTATTCTATCTTTCTGGATAGCTATTGTCTATTCTCTTCTGATAGATATATATTTTCCCTTTGCTAGAAAATAATTAAATTATGCAAAAATATCTTAATTGGTTTCAAGGAAATAAGCAAAATGTGCATCTAAAGAAAAAAAGAAGTAAATTTCTTATTGTATATGGTGTACTTTATTACAGAGAAAGAAGAAGAGGAGGACGAAGATGAAGGGGGAGGAAGAAGAGGAGAGGAATGAGAAAGGAGAAGAAATGCTTAAAGTTCTAGCATTACATCAGGGAAAACAGTAAGAAGTAAAATTGATTTTGCCAACTTTGAAGTTTAATAGTGTATTTTATAATAAAGGATAAGAGAGGCAGCTATGTTTGTATTAAATGGCTGAGGTACTACCTTTCAGCAGTTAAAGTTCATCTGTGTAATTAAATCAACAGCAATCAGAACAGCCTCTTTGTGGAAAGGTCATGCATCATTCCAAAAGGCTGAACTCACAAGCACATAGAAGAAAAAATAATGAATTGCAGTAACATGGGGCATTTCTCCCCTACTTAATACTCCAATAGCACAGCTAGAAATTTAGATAGGAAAGTTCCAGCTAAGATTTATATGAGGAGCTGCAGGACATATTGGGACATATTCAACATAATGGGACATTATTCAACAATGATTATATTTTCCTTCTCTTTCGTGCCCTGGAATTGATAGTTTTATGTTCTCTTGATTTGTGTTTTGGTTTTTGGTTGATTTTGTTTTTTCATAAATCTAACAATTCTCTTATTGGTCTCTATAAGAGAATGCTTCTCAGAGACTATAGTGGTAATAAAATCAGTTAAAATAGGAGGATATATGTTTAAAATTTAAAAATATATCAAATTGATAAGTTACATTGTTAAGCCTTAAATAATAACTATTTTAAAGATAGTGCAAAAAATAATTTTTTTGTTTACCGTAGAAATCCCATACTCTGATTGTAAAATAGTGTTATAATTTAACTCAAATTACCAATTATATTTATATTAGAAACTATTTTCTGGTTATACTTCTTTTAGCCCGTTGTATAAGAAGAGAAGGAAGAAAACAATATAATTTTCTTAATGAGAGATAGTTCCAGTGGAAATTATTCTAAATGCTAAGGCTATTCCTATGCATCAAAATCAATTGAAGAAATGAAGATCATCAGCAGCAGATTAATATTGTGTATGTAATTATAAATACGATTTTAAAAGAAAAACATTTCTAGGAGAAGTAGGCACCAAGCATTGAATTCAGGAGAGTGATCCTGTAGATGATTTAGGAAAGTTGAAAATTTTATATTTACAAGTAAACAAATAAACAAAAACCTTCTTCCAGCAAAACACACCAATTCTCGCTCAAATGCTATACAAAGAGAATGAAACCAAATAATCTGCAATTGTATTTTTTAAACATAAAATGCAAGCCAAATAAGTGGTTTTGAACATTAGGTATATTGATGGTGGCTTCCAAATATTCAAGGTATTTGCCCTAACAGAACTTATATCCATGAAATTAACGTGCTTGTATTTTTGTTTTCATCCCTAACCAAGGGATCACTTTGTTCTTCTCCACTTTGGTCACAGTTACTTTCTTTTCATCAGTTTTGTACCAAAGATGAGGAATAAGCTAATTAAGTGGCTTTGAGGACACTAATAAAAATAATCCTCAGAACAAAATAATTTTAAGAGCCGCTCATCTAAATTATTCAGTTACATGGGAATAAAAACTTACCTTCGTTTTTTGGTGGTCTTTAATCATGTGTAGCCTAGCTGAAGATGAGCTTGGAGTGTGAGTACTCATCTGTGAGGGAAGAAGAACACTCCAGAATGGTTTTCAAGTTCAACTTTCATGCTTTTTAATAGAGCTTGTTGTACTTTACATGATCAAAGGAAGGTTGAACTTCTATGTCTAGTCACGTTACTTTACACTGAGTGACCACTACCCAACTGTTCATTTCCTGGCAATGCTGTGATAAAACATTCTGTCCTATATTCACTGCCCGCATCAGGGAAAAACGTATTTTTTAAGATATTATTGTCACCTTCTGCAAATTTCCAGGGAATTTTACTGTTGGAGGCATACTTTTATGGGCTTATCAACATAGTTTTTATATAGTTGGAATAGTTAAATCTTAAAATATAGAGACTAAATTATTCCTAAACCAGCAATAGCAATGTGTAATTTTCAAAAGATACAATTTATATTAATATTATAAAAAGCTATAATATGTATTAGCACCAAATGTTTTGCTAACTGTATATATTAACATTTGTATGAAGCTATATATATACATATATTAAAACAGTATTTATAATGTATGCATATATGTGCTTGGGTATACATATTTGAGCATGTGTGTGTACATATGAAAGCATGCATGTATATGTGTGTGCCTATAAAATACAGCTAACAAATGAGAAAAAACAATTTGAGGTGTGAGCATAGTGGTCCATGCCTGTAATCCCAGCACTTTGGGAAGCTGAGGTGGGAGGATCAATTGAGGTCAGGAGTTTGAGACAACCTATGCAACATAGCATGACTCTATCTACAAAAAAGTTTTTTAAAGAAATGACATGCACTTAGTGGTACAAGATTGTAGTCCCAGCTATTTGGGAGGTTGAGAAGGGAAGACTGCTTGAGCCTAGGAGTTGAAGGCTGCACTGAACTATGATTTCACCACTGCACTCTAGCCTGGGCAACAGAGCAAGACTCAGTCTCAAAAAATAATAATAAATAATAAATAAATAAATAATAAAAAACAAGGGGCAAGAGCTCCCTTGCCCCTTTCACCATGTGAGGATACAGTGGGAAGGCACTATCTATGAACTAGGAAGTGGCTCCTCAGCAGATACTGAATTTGTCATGCCTTAATATTCAATTTCTGGCTGTCAGAACTGTGAGTAATGAATGTCTGTTGTTTATAAACTATACAGTTTATGGTGTTTTTGTTATAGCAGCCTGAAGGGACTGACATGCAGGGTCCGTCTATGTCAACTAGAGGACATACCTCTCAGAATTCCAGCTTTTAAAAACCATAGCAAAGGAAAAAAGACCCATAAAATGTAGTGATTCTAGAAAGTTTTCTGGGAATCTTACCTAGAAATTCAGCATAAAGCCTGTTCCTTCATTTGTCCAACTAAATTTATACACCATTACAATCACTTTAGGATTAGAGTGGATCTGTTGTCTTTAGCTGAAACAAGAACAGAAAACAGTCTTCTAAAGATGAATGCAAAGATCAAATCTTGTCTGAAAGAGTGCCAACGGTTCCAGAAGTTGTAGTAATGAAGACAGTGAGGTGAATACACAGGGATTAAATATTGATGGCTCAAATGGGAGTAATTATTACTAACACTAGAAAGCATAAAAACTTTTTATATGAGAGAAATGCAATGACCAAACAGTGGGGAAAAGAGAGTTATTTGTGAAGTAGTGCCAGGATACTAGGAAAAAGCACAATTTCACATCTCAAAAATACACTTCCAGAGAGTTTTTAAGAAAAGATCTTGTGCCTTCCCATTTATTTGCTGGTATATCTCACAATGATATGACCAGTTATACTCACGGAAAAAATAATATTGGACCATTGTAAATTGACATGAAGTAACTACTATTTTCATCTCTTCTGCATGGACTAGTTGTTGCTTTTGAGAGAAAAAGAAAAGCAAATGAAAAAGATACATCTTGCACAAAATAAAACCTTAAAATATTTACAAACAGAATGTAGAAGAATAGATTGATGACATCAAGTTAAATTTATATATTATAAATATACATTTAATATATATTTATATATAAATGTGTACATAGAAATATATATTATGCATACACACACACACACACACACACACACACACACACACACACACATATATATATATATATATATATATATATATATATATATATATATATATATATTTAAGAGACAGGGTCTGGATCTGTTGCCCAGACTGGAGTGCAGTAGCAAAGTCACAGCTCACTGCAGCCTCTACCTCATGGGCTGAAGTGAGCCTCCTGCTTCAGCCTCCCCAGTAGCTGGGACTACAGGCATGAGCCACCATGCCCAGACAAATATTTCATAAAGAATAAAAATAAATATAAAATAAGTAAAGAAAATGATTAATTTTTCATATTAAAACTTTAAATTCTGTTCACTAACAGCTGATATTTGCAACAAAGATTTAGGCTTCCATATGTCCCAGTTTGTTCAGAAATAATAGTATATCCTTTCACTTTCAAATATGTTTCTTTTGGGGTATAAATAGTTTGACTAGCCTAGACATAAACATCAAAGGATAAATATCTGAAATAGTATTTGAGTTTCAACGCTACATTTCAAAGACAATAAAATATTTATGACCAATAAACAAAATATAATCAACCTCACTTTTAACTTGAAAAATAAAAACTAAACTGTAAAACCTTACCATTTTACATCTGTGAGATTGCACATATTTAGAAATTGACAATAGGTATGAAATCTCTCTTGAAAACAGCAGAAGCTCACATACTGTGAGTCAGAGTGTGTTTTGTTGTGATGTCTTTGTGGAACAATTTGGTATTATCTGAAAAGTAAAGTATATATCCTAAACCCATTCTTTTGCCTTCTGGCTGTTTCCTAAAGAGACATGTAGAATTATGTTCTTATCAACATTGTTGATGTTAGCTGTAAAATGGTTAGAACTCACCTTGTAACCACCTGAGAGGTTCTTCCTGCCCATTGCATAAAGACCATGAATTTGTAGTAGAGAAAGAGTTTAATAGACACAAGTCTTCCCATGCCACGTGGGAGATGGAGTTCTATGCAAATCATCTCATTCAAAGTTCCTAGGTTAGGATTTTTCAAGGGCAGTTTGGGGGAATGGATGGGGGTGGCTAGGTAACAAGTGCTTGCTTGCTGATTGGTTGGGGTGGAGATGAAATCATAGGGGGTTGAAGCTATTCTCCTGTTGGGCCAAATTACGTCTGGGTGGGGCCACAGAAGTAGGGTTGTTGGTCCATGTGGAGCCATGGGTGTCTGGCATGCAAAAAACCTGGAAAGATATCTCAAAAGACCAATCTGCAATAGTGTTTAATTTGCAGGAGTAATTGGGTAAGTTGCATATCTTACAACCTCTGGAATAATGGCTGACAATCCTTTATGTCTGCAGGACTCAAGCTCCTCTCCACTCCTCAGGCTGACGGCCTCCCATCAGCTTTATAAAAGTGGGTTTGGGGCAAGGCCTATTATCATTTAAACTGTAGCCTAAATATCTTTCAAAGTTAATTTGGCCCAATAGCCTAGGAATAATTAAGGGAAAGTCAACATGGGGATTGAGTTAGCTTAGCTTACTGTTATAATTTTCTCACTGATAACAACTTTTGCAAAGGCAGGTGCAATGCACCTGTTAATAGGTGGGACATTAACAATAACTAAACTGTGTGTAAATAGGGGAACCTATGATATGCTGTCATCCTAAAAGTAAGCTTGCAGTGTAGCAATACAATAAAGAGAAATGAAGCATAATTCCATCTGTAAGTCTGCATGTGTCTCATAGACAAAGCTTATGGAGAAAATCAAATTCCACAAGAGGGTATGTAATGTGACCCCAATCATATGCCGTTAAAACCACTGAAAAATTATACAATGAACGTACATCTGTGGAGTACAATTGTGTAGAAATTGAGGGAATGGTAGGTACATAATTCTGTGGCATGTTGTATGTGGGCTGAAAGTATCTTGCTATGGCTCATCTAACAAATTGCCAAAACTTGATGTCTTATAAAAACAAAAATTTATTATCTTACAGTTCTGAAAGTCCAGAGTCCTCAATGAATGTCACTGGGCTGAAACCAAGGTGTTGGAAGAACTGGGTTCTCTCTGTAAGGGAGAATCTGTTTCCTTGCGTGTTCCAGCTTCTAGAAGTTGCTGCCCTTCCTCTTTCCATGGTGCCTTCTAATGTCATCAAAGGCATCAACATTGGGTTGATTCTTCCTCTGACACCTCTTTACAATTTTAAGGATCATGTGGAACCCACCTAGGTAATTCAGGATAATCTCTTTAAGTTTAGCTTATCAACTTAGATCTGTAACTATAATTCCCTTCATCATGGGATGTAACATACACTCAAGTTCCAGATAAAATGATGTGGACATCTTCGGGGACCATTTTTCTGCCTAAGACAGTGCACTAGTCTGTTCTCATGCTGCTAATAAAGACATACCTGAGGCTGGGTAATTTATGAAGGAAAGAGATTTAATGGACTTACAGTACAGCAGGGCTGTGGGGACCTCACAATCATGGTGGAAAGCAAAGGAGAAGCAAGGCACATCTTATATGGTGCCAGGCAAGAGCGTGTGTGTAGGGGAACTATCCTTTATAAAACCATCAGATCTCATGAGGCTTATTCACTATCATGAGTACAGCATGGAAAAGACCCACCCCCATGATTCAATTACCTCCCATTGGATTCCTCCCACTATGTGTGGGAATTGTGGGAGCTACAATTCAAGATGAGATTTGGGTGGGGACATGGTGAAACTATATCAGACACGAACTGTGATGAGAGGTACTCTTGATCACAAGCTTTGTCATAACAAATTATATTTCCTTGATCTTATAAATATTTGACAAAGTATTTTTAAAAATAAAGAAGATAATATATATTTTAATTTCTATTTATGGCAAGGTAGAGATATCACTGTTTACAGTAGTAATAGGAAGTATATTTTTAATAAAATATACAAGAAATAACTCTAATCTCAATGAAATTATTGTTCACTTGGATGTAGTATAGGTGGTGGTGGTGGTGTGTGTGTGGTGTTTGCTCTGGAAGCTTAAGAATTTTCTTCTTTATTCCCGATTTAATGAAGTTTCACAAAATTATGCCCAACTGGATTGATTTGCTTCTTTTTTTGAACTTGTTTTTTTGAAAAATTGGAGACTTAATTTTTATTTTTTATTTTTTTAATATATATTTTATTGCATTTTAGGTTTTGGGGTACATGTGAAGAACATGCAAGATTGTTCCATAGGTACATACATGCAATGTGATTTGCTGCCTTCCTCCCCATAACCTATATCTGGCATTTCTCCCCATGTTATCCCTCCCCAACTCCCCACCTTCTGCTTTCCCTCCCCTATTTCCCCCTGACAGACCCCAGCGTGTGATGCTCCCCTACCTGTGTCCATGTGTTCTCATTGTTCAATACCTGCCTATGAGTGAGAACATGTGGTGTTTGATTTTCTGTTCTTGTGTCAGTTTGCTGAGAATGATGGTTTCCAGGTTCATCCATGTCCCTACAAAGGACATGAACTCATCATTTTTTATGGCTGCATAGTAAAATTTGCACAGTTCCAATTGAGCACTCTTGGTAGAATGCCTTTCCCCAGTTATGAGAAATGGCAAACTATTATTTCCTTTGATACTGTATATCATTTCTAATTTTTGCTGAAAATGGTGTTCAAAATTCTGAATATAAATACCATGTCTATTAAAATGTATTATATATTTTTTCACATGAATGTATGTTATATTTAAAGTATATCTTTTATATAAAATATATAAGTATAATATATCAAATATACATATATAATATATGTAAGGTGTATATATAGATAATGCATAAAGTATATGAAGCATCAAAAATGTGTATACACACACAACATGTATGTTTATATGTTTGGGGACAATTCCTCAGCTCAATTTGTGAGATTATTAAATTTTTCTATTACTCAGTACAACCTATTCTACAGTACCCTTGTTGAAATTTTATTTTCACATGGTTAACACACACACACACACACACACAATCAACAACAAAAGGAAATGAATTCTCCCCTAGAGCCTCTTGAAGTTCTGTGGACACCGTGATGTTAGCCCAATGAGACCTATTTCTGACTTCTGGCTCCTATATCTATAAAGAAATAAATCTGTGTTGTTTTAAGCCATCAGGCTCATGGTAACTTTTTACAGCAGCAATAAAACAACCTAACACAATTACCAATGCTGTATAAAAAAAAAATATCGTATAGCACTTTAAGGAGAAATGATAGGGATATCAATATAAATTTGCCAACAATAGTTACTTTTATAATAGAAAACATTAATAATAAAATAAATGCAAAAGATTAAGAACAAAGTTAAATGCTAGATTCCTGTATGTCCAAATTAAAATCTATTTGAAGCTTCCCTTGACAAACTATATTTAATGAACACAGCTTTTGTTACATCTAATTTAACACTCTAAACGAATATGCACCATAATGTATCAAGATTTTAAAAATTCTAATGGCTTCAAATCATAGTCACGATCAACAGATTTTTTTTTGTATCACCTATGCATTTTTAAAAATCAGTGTGTAATTATGCAAGTATTTGAAGACTGTGCATTTGATAGTTATACCTAAAGTCTCTCCCTCCTGGTGCCTTTGTTCTGTGTACATTTCACGATTATTTGGCATGACAGCCTATGATTTGTCTTGTAACTGTTTTTGCGGGATTGTGTCAAAGCCTATGGGAGCATGTGAGTTTGTATCTGACAGGGGCTGGGGACACTAAATGTGAGGTCACTTTAAATTAATTCGGCCAGAAGTGGTGGCTCATATCTATAATTCCAGCACTTTGGGAGGCTGAGATAGGTGGATCATCTGGGGTCAGGAGTTCAAGATCAGCCTGGCCGACATGGAGAAACCCTATCTCTACTAAAAAGACAAAAATTCACTGAGCATGGTGGCACATGCCTGTAACCCCAGATTCTCAGGTGGCTGAGGCAGGAGAATTGCTTGAACTCAGGAGATGGAGGTTGCAGTGAGCTGAGATCAGGCCACTGCACTCCAGCCAGGGCAACAGAGTGAGGCCCTGTCTCAAAAAAAAAAAATTAAATTAAAATTAATTTATATGTTAAAATTCTAGGACCACAGAGGAATTGTCTAGTCAGGCTAAAAATGCATTTCCTGGTGGTTATGAGCTTTCAAGGGTAGATTATTTATCCCTTCTGTTGAGAGCCAAGATTGCAGATAGGCAATTTTCTTTGCTATCTTTGAGAGAGGGAACATTTCTAATTCACCCTTTCCTGAGGTTGAAATGCTTTAGAGTTCCACGTTTGTGGGAGTTTTGTATTAGATGCGCTACATTGACTAAGTGTGGGACTTTATTTTCTTTCCCTTGCACTTCATAAGGCTATGAAAACGAAAGCTCAATTTCTCCAAATTGGAGCATTGCGCATTAGTTGAGTGCTAGTTTTTCTGATTTAAAAGATTTAGCCTGCTAATTGTTTCCTAAATTTTTTGCAGTCTATGAATTAAAGATTTGTTGTTTATTCAACAACTTGTGTTTACTTTCATTAGGTTGGCATATATGAGAATGCTAACAAAGAGAATTCCTAAAGAAAACAAAATGTATTTTCAAACATTATTGATTGAAACAAATTCCCTTTTTTTCACTCTGTTTAGATGTAAGCAATTTAAAAACATGTATAATTGATGTGTATGTGTGTGTTTGTGTGTGTTATTAAAAATAATTTTGGGGCTGGGCAAGGTTGCTCACACCTGTAATCCAACCACTTTGGGAGGCTGTGGAGGGTGGATCACCTGACCAACATGGCAGAACCTCATCTACTAAAAATACAAAAATTAGCTGAGCATGGTGGCGGGCACCTGTACTCCCAGCTACTTGGGAGGCTGAGGCAGGAGAATCACTTGAACCTAGGAGGTAGAGATTGCAGTGAGCCGAGATCGTGCCATTGCACTCCAGCCTGAGTGTCAGAGTAAGACCCTGTCTCAAAAAATAATAATAATGATAATAATTTTTGTACTTCACACTTATTAAAAATGGCAAGGAAGCCTTTATTCAAGGCTATTGCAAGAGGGATCAAGACTATTTTAATAGGGGAAAGAGATAGAACTCAACTCTGAGTATACTAGCATTAGGGGATTGATAGTGTGGGGGCCATAGACTCCTAGACCCTTAAACGTTTGTTGAAAAATCACTGACATGAGTCAGATTGACTAATAGGAGAAAAGGCATACAAATGTACTTAACATGTTTATTCCTTCATTCCTTTGGAATGAACACTGAAACCCACAATGACATCAGAAGCTTATACTCCACCTTAAGGCTACAGAAAGAATGGAGGCTTGGATACTAGTAAGAGAGATTATGGGTGGAGAAGAAGAATTCTATTGAGAAACAATAAATGATTGCTGGGGAGAACGCCCGGAATCGTTCTTTTTAAAATTTGAATGATCCTTGGAGACAGTCAGTATACTTGTAAAGAAAGGTCTGCTTGGGTATGGTCACATCTTGGTCTTCTTTTCTGCAATAGACAATGAGATAATTTGGAGGGGAGTTAAAAATAATTGTTCTCCTTGGTGGAACTGGATCTTAGGCAACTACAGGAACTTCTGCTTCTTTCGGAGAAACAGTGGGTGTGGAAGGTCCAAGAGACCTTGAGGCTTCACCAGTTCAGCACATAAAAATGCCATATTTTGGAGTATGGCATCAAAATAGCCAAGGGGTAGAGTGAGGGGGGTGGATGGAAAACTACGAAGAGGAACTTGGCTAGGCATCAAGGGTACAGGAAGAGGAGCTTAAGTGGAGATCAAGAGCAGGGAGGTAGAGATTCTTGATAAACTGTTTTTGTGGGATTCATTGGTAAAAAGAAGCTAATGGGCCACATAGCAGGGGTGGAGCCAAGGACAAGGCCAGGTGAAAAAGAGGACTCAGAGGGGCCACAGTGAAGTTTGGTCTGGGAGAGAGTCCTTGTGAGTCTTTGGATGCCGGTTCTTTCTCTCTGTGACCTAAGAGGCATTCTCACACTCTGCCTGTGATTCCATGGTCCATTGCCAAGTGACGTTTTTAACTGGTTTCAGTCAATGGTGTCAGAGGTGTTTGAGCCAGAGTAACTCCATCTTGAATAGGGGCTGGGTAAAATGAGGCTAAGGCCTACAGGGGTGCATTCCCAGATGGTTAAGGCATTGTAAGTCACAGTATAAGATATGAAGTCAGCACAAGATACAGGCCATAAAGACCTTGCTGATAAAACAGGTTGCAGTAAAGAAGCTGACTAAAACCCCACCAAAGCCAAGACGGCTACGAGAGTGACCTCTGGTCATCCCCGCCAGCACCATGACAGTTTACAGATGCCATGGCAATGTCAGGAAGTTACCCTATATGCTCTAAAAAGGGGAGGCATGAGTAATCCACCCCTTGTTTAGCATATCATCAAGAAATAACCATAAAAATGGGCAATCAGAAGCCCTCAGGGCTGTTCTGTCTATGGAGTAGCCATTCTTTTATTCCTTTACACCTTAATAAACTTGCTTTCACTTTATAGACTCACCCTGAATTCTTTCTTGAACAAGATCCAAGAATCCTCTGCTAGGATCTGGATCAGGACCCCTTTTTTGTAAAATTGGGAGGTTATGGTAGAACTTGAAGGGAGAAAGGACGTTAAAATTCAAGTGGTTCAATATCTCTTCTGAGAAATAAAAATAAAATCCTAAGCCCCCAAATCAACTGAATGGACCCCCTCTTGACTATGGGGATTCCAGGCTTAAAAATTTAGTTTTCACCCATGACAGGATAGGAAGTTGGATTCACCTCTGTATGCCCTTTTCTTGTTAACCTTTAACCAGAATTATTTCCTAAGTAGTAAGCTGAAACCATCTCTGGAAACAAGGAACAGAGGACTCATTCTTTTTTGGCCCTTAGCCAATCATCTGAGGCCGCCACTAGTCCCCTCTCCCTCTTTGGAGTGACAGCTCACTAGTTTCACAAGGTATCCTTCCCTACAACTGACCACCCTCTCATGGAGGATGCACAGTGAGTGTTTTTGTGTCTTCTCCTTCACCATTTAACATCAGAGGGCTGAGAACGTCACCCTCACATTATGCTAACACCACCCTGATTTTTTTGTTGTTATTGTGTGTGTGTGTGTGTGTGTGTGTGTGTGTGTGTGTGTGCTTGTGGTTCTTTTTGAGACAGGGTATCCCTCTGTCACCCAGACTGGAGTGCAGTGGTACAATCATGGCTCACTGCAGCCTCTGCCTCATGGGCTCAAGCTATTCTCCCATTTCAGCCTCCTGAGTAGCTAGGACTACAGGCATGAGCCACTGCACTCATCCCACCATCTTTTAAAAACATACTACTTACGAAGAGGCATGAAGCTCAACTATGCATGTGCATATTTCTCCTTTTATACATATTTATGATTCCTCTTATAGCTTACTGAATATGTAGACTTAGCCAACCCACTCAGCATAAATTCCTATTTTATTCTTCTTTCCCTCAAAGTTCCCTCTCTCAGCTTTTTCCAGAGGCTATACTTCCCAGCTTATGGGATGACCAACCTGCAGGCTGCAACCCATTATGAGAAATAAAGTTCTTCTTTCCAAATTTATGAACCTCATGATTCTACAGTTGACACCTTTCTTCCAGAAGCTTGACCATCAATGACCTTGTCTTTCCATGATTCCAACTCCTACCAGGTAGGTCCGGCACCTGGACTCTAGGTCAACCCTCTGGCCCTAAGAGAAGTGGTAGTGGCTTTCTGGGGTGGAGATGGAGAGCTCATTTCATGATAGGCTTAAAGTTAGATTAGATAATATAACTCAATTTCCCAACAAATACAAGTTCATTTCCTTAAGGAGCTATCTCAATATATAAAACAGAATAGAATTTCCGAATGCCACCTTTTATTCCCATTAGCATAATTTCTACTTCTGTCACATCCCATTTGCTTTTTTCAGCTCTTTCAATGTATTTGCAAATAGGTTTCTATATGGGATTCTTCCAGCAAAAATAAAAATTATAACACTTTTAGTTTATTTTTTGGCAACAAGAAATTTTGTTGTGCTTCATTACTAAAATGTGGACATTATGATTGAAGCTAGTATTACTTTAACATTAACAATAATAATAACATAATATAACTTACATACAGTAAAAATGCGTGGACAAAACATACCCACTTTGTAAAACACATACAAACAAAAAATACGGCTAAAATTTAGTTTAAGACTTAATTGGATTTTATTTGCAATTTATGAACTGGGTATCGTCCCGTTCTCTAAAACAGAATAAGAGCTATTGACTGGGTACAGTGGTTCACACCTGTAATCCCAGCACTTTTGGAGGCTGAGGTGGACAAATCACTTGAAGTCAGGAGTTCAACACCAGCCTGTCCAATATAGTGAAACCTGGTCTCTACTGAAAGTACAAAAATTAGCCAGGCCACGGTGGTGCACATCTGTAATCCCAGCTACTTGGGAGGCTGAGACACAAGAATCATGAATCACTTGAACCTGGTAAGTGGAAGTTACAATGAGCCAAGATCACACCACAGCACTCCCACCTAGGTAACAGTGTGTGACTCCATCTCAAAAAAATAAAAAATAAATAACAGCTCCCACTAGGCATGTTACAACCATGGGTTTTATAAGATAGGAACAACTAAACAGAACTATCAAAAGAAGTAGGTCAGTAAACATCAAGTTACTTCAGATCATCTTTCTTGCAAGGTTTAAAGCAGAGGGGACTTACTATGCTGACTTAGGTTATCTGGGCCCTTTCTGATTAGTTACTGTGCGTTTCCTACTCTTAAGCAAAACTAATTGGTTTGGTATCTTCCAGCTTCCTTAAAATTTCACTTTCGTTATGTGGCACTTAGCATGAGTGACTCCATTTTAATCTGGTATGTTGGGACCTGGTGTAGGAGGTCAGTTCAAAACAACCCCCTTCCATAAGTTTTATATAATGATTCTGTTAGATTAGCTTGAGTGAGTTCTGGATTTTTTTGTTTGTTTGTTTGTTTTTCGAGCTGAAGTCTTGCTTTGTTGCCCAGGCTGGAGTGTAGTGGCGCTATCTTAGCTCACTGCAACCTAGCCTCCTGGGTTCAAGTGATTCTCATGCTTCAGCCTCCCAAGTAGCTGGGATTACAAGCACGCACCACCATACCCAGCTAATTTTTGTATTTTTAGTAGAATAGTATTTCACTATGTTGGCCAGGCTGACCTCAAACTCCTGACTTCAAGAGATCCGTACACCTCCACCCTCCAAAGTGTTGGGATTACAGGCATGAGCTGCTGGACCCAGCCAGCTTGTGTGAGTTCTGTTTTTCTGAGTGGATCGTGACCAATATATTCTATATTTTTATTAAATTAAAAGCTATCAGAAATTAAAATTTTATTTCACTTTGGATAATTTTGCATAGTTGATTGGTTACTAGTGGAAATCCCTTTATGCCCTGGAATTAACAGGGCATATATTGAAAAGACTCTAGGAAATTCAAGCAGCTCTCCATTCCTCACCAGTGATAATTACTTATCAAGAAGAATGACATGTCAATTCAGCAATTTTCTCAGAGACAAGACACTTTTTGTGTAAATAACGGGCAACATTAGAATTCTAACCTATAATATTTGTATGTCTAGAAACCTTTGTCTCCAGATTTAAGTCTTCATGCAAACCAACAAAAGTTACATGAACATAAACTGCTCATTCAGTTTTTCTTTTTTTTTAGTTGCATTTTAGGTTTTGGGGTACATGTGAAGAACATGCAAGATAGTTGCATAGGTACACACGTAGCAGTGTGATTTGCTGCCTTCCTCCCCTTCACCTATATCTGGCATTTCTCCCCATGCTAGTTTTTCTTAACAAATATTATTGATATTTTAAGAATTATAAATTTTAAGTGAGGCTTTTAACATTAGAATTATTGTACCACCAAAAATTGAACAAAAAAAAACTTTGAGTGTTGAGTTAATTCATTATTTTAAAAAATATATATATGACTCATGTTACATCTTAAGACTCAAAGTTGGATTAAATAATTCATATTCCCAACAAATACAAGTTAATTTCCTGAAGAAGTTATCCCAATATACAAAGCAGAATGGAATTGTAAAATATCACCTTTTATTCACATTAACATGTCTACTTGTCTGTCAGTGAAAAGAATAATGAAATTCTTTCTCTTTCAAGTCTCATAGATATTCAAAGGATATTGTCAACTCTCCTTTTCTATTTCGAACCCCCTACCACGGTGTAGTTATTGGCAATGTTGATTTTCTGTCACAGAAATTATCTCATTGGCTCATACATACATCTTCTCTAATATCTTAACATGAGTAAATGAGTGAAGCCCTAGACCACAAAAATGATTAAATTTAAAGAAAAAAAAATCATCATACAAATTAAGTCAGCACTATTCTAAAGTACATATTTTGAGCATTATTGGCTGAGACTTATACTTTAAATGTTGCCTAATTAATTTCAGTTCTAGAGTTGCACATTGAAATTTAACACTGTAGAGGAAAACAAATCACAACATAAATGTCTGTTATGGTTTTTAATTTACAAGTGTCTGTCACATGCCTTATGTTTTAAACATGAATGGCATTCAAATCTTTCACAATAGACTTGTCTATTTCTTTTAGGCCTCTCATGAGCTTGTAGCATATTGGAGAGTAGGTCAAATCTTAGTCGTTTTTATAGAACAAGAAAACTTGACATTCTACCACTGTTTAATCTAAAGTTTCAGAAAGGTCTGGGCAAGTGTTGAAGTCCACTGTATACAGTACATGTGGATAAATAAGAAATTTTCTGGAATTAATGCATTTCGCTGAAAGAACAGAAAATGAAATAACACCAGAAAAAAAAGTGAATTTTATTGGGTTTGGTGGGTACTGTTGAAATTGTTTTCTTACTCTAGACACTTCTGAAAAACTTAAGAAAAACTAAAGTTATGTTACAAAAACCTCAGGAATCTATAATGTGTACCGGGCAAAACCTCTCTGCCATGTTTACTAGAATTTAACAGATAACAAGGAGGTTGTTCCTTGGATTTAGTTAGCTTGTGTTTGTTCCCCAAAAAGTTACTTTTTCACATGACCTTATAGCATTAAGATATGTGAAACCACTTTCAGGTTTTGAAACACAGGCTTTTGTTAGATAACACAATTTTGGTGTTTATCTGACATTTTTGCTTATTTCTTCTCAAGCACTATTGTAGATACTTTCTTTTATCGTCTCTGAAACTTTCATGTTCTCCACAGATGCCTGAATGTTCATTTTCTTCTTTTTTTCTAACCAATCTCAACAGGCAGTTGAATTTAATCATTTCAAATAGTATCTAAAACCTAATTACTTGCCTGTCTATAAATCTTACTAGCTACACACCAAACACTGATCTCTCTCCTTAAATCTATACCTTGAATGTTTAATACATTTTTAATTTTTACAGGCAATAATCTGACAACTAGTCTCTTTATATGTGTTTCTGTTTCATGTTTATTTATTTTTAAAAATTATATGCTCACAATGATTTTTGCCATTTTTTCCCTTACAAATGTTGTCTTTCTGTTTTAATTATGTGTCTTTTCTTTTGAGATGTGTCACTGAATATCACTCCCCTCTTCTTGTTCCTCTTCCCTTACAAAATCCTTTTTTTGTTTTTTTCGTTTTGAGACAAGGTCTTGCTCCATTGCTCAGGCTGGAGTGCAGTGGCATAATCATAGCTCACTGTAGCCTTGACCTTCCCAGGCTCAAGTGATCCTCTCACCTCAGCCTCCCAAGTAGCTAGGATCACAGGTGCACACCACCAAAAATACACACATGGCTAATTTTTGTATTTTTTTGTAGAGACAGGGTCTTGCCATGTTGCCCAGGCTGGTCTCAAACTCCTGGACTCAAGAGTCCAGTCCACCTCGGCTTCCTAAAGTGCCTGGCCCGCTTACAAAATCTTTATGTTGGGCCCCTTCATTCTCTTTATTCTTCTCTTTATTTTTCATCTTTTCTGGTTTTTTTTTGTTAATTTCATTTGCTTTGGTAAATAAATAGGTAACTCTCTTTGGCTCACTTAGTATAGCCTCTTTATTTAAATTATAGGCTTTAAAATTGTGCTTCTTAATTTGTTAAATTAAAAATAAAATAGCATCCCCCTACTCTTTTTATGAAGAATGAAGAAACTGAATTTAATTCAATATTTGAAACTCTCATTTTAAAGAGTTTTAATTTTGCCTATATATATTTAACATGTTTTTTTCCTGTGGGTATAACAATGAACTATATTCCTTATGTTGACATGATATTTCATAATTTGGTTTTATTAAACACATATTTATATTATTTTATAATCTTAATGGTTACTGACTTTGATATTGGTGTAAAATTAAGATAAACCAATCTAGGCAACAAGGATAATCCAAATAAGGTTTTTAGGAAAAACTAAACTGATACATAAGAATATTAAGATAACATTTTTTGGCATTGTGATAAGATTGAGGCAAGGCCAATAACAATTTATCAAATGAATTATTTCATATTCTACTTTGTCCAAAGACTAACTCAGTTGCAGATATTATATGAATTATATTTATTTTTCTTAGGGATTCAAATCAAATGTTTAAACAAATTAAAAGGGTAAAATATTGAAGTGCAATATGCATTCCTTTCTTACAAACTACTAACCAAGACCATTAATTAAATTCATATTTGAACCATTTTTCTTTCTGACATATAGGTTAGATCACAAAACAAAACAAAAGCAATATATAACTACATATATGTAACTATATTTAACTATATATATAAATAATATAGTTACTATATATGTGACTATATTTAACTATATCTTTATATAACTACATTTATATACATATCATAGAAACAAAACAATTAAAACATAAGAAATAAAAATTTTTTTAGAAATTTCAATTTTTCTTGTTTAAATGTATATGAGCCATTATCAATCACTATAAACCAACAAGAATACTTGTTCAGTTAAATTTTAAGAAAACCTATAATCTAATTGATTAATTATCTTCAAGATTATTCAAAGGATAGCATTCTTATTCTCAAAAATATTGCAAACTAATAGCATAGACATTTTCGGTCTAATTCCAAAGAAAGCTAGGGAACTCATTTTGATGAAGCAGCAGGAGATGTGGGATTTAGATGCATTGCTGCTTACTGGAGAAGCTGATCAATTAAGGAACCAAATGCATATAATTGAGAGCCATTGGATGCTGCAGCGGAATAGCTCCACTAAGAATAAAAGTGCTTTGCACTGGGGTCTATTGGGGGGAATAGGGGAGGGACAGCGGGGGGGGGGGAGCTGGGGAGGGATAGTCTGGGGAGAAATGCCAAATGTAGGTTAAGGGGAGGAAGGCAGCAAAACACACTGCCATGTGTGTACCTATGCAACTATCTTGCACGTTCTGCACATGTACCCCAAAACCTAAAATGCAATAAAAATTAAAAAAAAAAAAAAAAAGAACAAAAATGCTTTGTGATTACGTTCTGAAATTGCCATGCCATTATATGTCCAGGACCATTATAATAGTAACATTTATTCTCATCTGTTTTTGTAAAGGTTTGAATTGGCTTGGGATTTGAGGAGTTATTAAGTACTAGTTTTGTTGACTACCAGAGCCTCTATTTTAAAAATTATGTATGCAATTTCTAAAGGTATGTTTTTCTTCCTTCAGCTCATTGCCCTTATTTCAAGGGGCCTGCAATGATTTTCATTTTCAATAACTTAATTGTTTAGATTATTCACTAGAAAGATGCTCCTCAATTTCCAATGGGCTTATGTCCTGATACATCCATTGTCATGAAAATATGTGTAAGTTGAAAATGCATTCAATACACTTAACCTCCCAAACATCATAGCTTAGCCCAACCTACCTTACATGGGCTCAAAATACTTACATAAGCCTACAGTCGGGCAACATCATCCAACTCAAAGCCTACTTCATGGTAAAGTGTTAACAAATTCATGTAATTTTATTGACTACTGTACTAAATGTAAAGAACAGAATGGTTGTATGGATACTCAAAGTACGGTTTCTGCTGAATGCATATCCATTTTGCACCATTGTAAAGGCAAAAGGTCTTCAGCCTAACCATCTTAAGTTGAAGACTGTCTATGTACTTGTCCAAGATAATTCATAGAATGTTAGTTGTTTTTCTTTCTGTTATGAGACCCTCCATAAGTATAATTCTTTATTACAGCCAATAGCTTCTTCTGGATTGGTGCTATATCAAGACTATTCTGGATATAAAAATTGCATTTTGTAGATCCTGATAATTATTGAGGTGACAGTGAATAACCATAAACACTAAAGCTTGGGAGAAGGAACAGGCTTTGAAATGTGTATGGTTAGATGAAGTGGTTGCATTGTTACCAGTGGCAAATCCATACAGGTCTGCAGCAAACTCAGTCCTTGCCTCTTCAGAGAAAAGAATTTGGCTGAGGGGTGTAAGGCAGAGGTAGAGACTAAGGTAAGTTTGAGAGCAGGAGTGACAGTTTCTTAAGACGATTTAGAGCAGGAGGGAAAGAAAGAAGTTCACTTTGAAGAGGGCTAAGTGGGTGACTTGAGAGATCCAAGTGCTCAGTTCAGCCCTGCACTTGGGGTTGTATACACTGGCATAGTTCCAGGGATTGTTTTTTCTCTTTCGATTTTTCCCTTGGGGCTGTCAGCATGTGCAGTGGCCTACCAGCACTTGGGAGGGGCCACATGCACAGTATGTTTACTGAAGTTGTGTCCATGCTTAGTTGAGGCATTTTTCCCTAAGGAGTCGAATGTTCCTTCAGGAAGGTCATATTCAGGTTAAGCTCCGCTGCCATTTTGCCTGTTAGTGCACATGCTTGAGCCTCTTGCCCAGCTCCTGAGATCTTACTGGGAAGGTGCTGAACACCAACTTTAGGTGTTTTCTATCTTTTGGCAGACTGCCTTTCCCTGGTGCGGCCGTGGCCAATTATTATTTTAGAGAGATGTTTTAACAACCACCTGACCGTCACCTGATGGTCACCTGACATTCCCAGCTGGGGAGGGGTGCCCCTCTCCAGGGCTGCTCATGTCTGCCTAATTACCTACTCTAACATCATGAGTACACTCACATATATGAACTCACAAACAGAGGGTTATGTGGCCTGAAACACAAAACAGGCATTAGGAGTTAATACAGATATAATGTTTTTCTTTTTCTTTAATTACCAGTTCGTGAATCCAAATTTTTCAATATCACTTCTTATCCATCCAGCTAACTCTGCTAATGCTATCAGGGCTTCCAATTCAATGATCTCACCTTTTCATTACCCTCCACCTCTGAATGACCTCACTTTCCTGTTTACTCAATTTACTTTCTTGGTCCAGCTTTGTAGTTATTTTTTTACAGTATATTCCACTCTCTTGTTCTATTCCCCTTCAGTTATGTCCCTCTGCCCAAAGCCCACACCAGTTCATGAAACCACTTTTACAAAAATTTAATCACTGAGAAAATAATGGCAGTAAAAGAGATCCAAGAGAACTTGCCCTACAATCTTGCCCTTCCCTTAAATATTCCGGTGCCTTTGGGCCAAACTAACTTTGGAAGACTTTTAGGCTATAATTTAAATTGAAATCTGCCTTGCCTAAGACTCAATCACTTTTGTAAAGCTAATGGGAAGCCATCAGGCTGGGATGATGAGAGGAGCTTGAGTGCTGCTAAAGTGCCGACATACATGATTGTCAGCCATTGTTCTGGAGGTTATAAATATGCAACTTCTTCAATTACTCCTGCAAATTACACCACTAGTGTAGCTTGGCTTTTTGAGAGACATATTTCCAGGATTTTGTATGTCTGACATCCATGGCTCCACCTGGACCCACCAACCTTGATCTCCTGTGTCCACCCAGAAGGATTCTGCTTATAGGAACAGCATTTGAAAGACATTATAGAAGCACAGGGGAGAGACTGTACCATGGAAACTGTCTTGCATTTAAGTCTAACTTATTCATTTACCACCTATGCCATTTTGACTTAATTACTCTGTATCTGTAGTTAATAATTTCTCACTGGTGAAACAAAAAATAATGCATTCATTCAGTTTTGTTATACAGATGAATCATGAGTATAGTGTTCTGTTCAATACTATTATCATTTACTATTTTTGTTATTTTGATTACCAACATCAGATATAGATTACTGCCTCCTTTGTGAGGGACTTCCTTTTCTTGGCCTTTCTGCACTTACCCCTGGTGATCTGTCAGTGCTACATGAATTCAGATGTCATAATACTCCAGTGACTCTTCCATTGATGACTTCAACATTGACTTCTCACCTGAATCTCAGGGTCAAATATCCATGGGCCAACTTAACAACTAGATAAGAAACTAGAGACACACCTGCACAAAGCTGGTAAGTGGAATTGGTTTACAGGGCTGATAGGGTTTAACTGTGTCCCCACCCAAATCTCATCTCTATTATAGTTTCCATAATTCCTAAGTGTAGTGGGAGGGACCTGGTGGGAGGTAATTGAATCATGGCAGCAGGTTTTTCCTGTGCCTTTCTAGTGATAATGAATAAGTCTCATGAGATATGACAGTTTTATAAAGGGCAGTTCCTCTGCATACTCTCTCTTGGGCCATGTAACACATGCCTTTGCTCTTCCTTTACCTTTGGCCATGATTGTGAGGCCTCCTCAGCCATGTGGAACTGTGAGTCTATTAAACCTCTTTTTATTTATAAATTACCCAGTCTTGTGTGTGTCTTTATTAGCAGCAGGAGAATAGACTAATACGAGGGAAGACTGAAGGATTTGAAGATTGGGATACAAGAAGAGGACAGAGAGATATGGTGGGTTTGTGTAGGACTTGTTAAGGAATCAGAATTTCTTCTGGGTGATACTACAGTCATTGGAAGGGTGAAAATGAAAGATGTGGGGGTGCTTTCCTGAGGGCAAACAGACTGCTTGGGAGTTTCATACTCCACTGAAACATAATGATGCTTTGGCTGTGTCAAGAACAGTAGTAGTCATGGAGTGGTGAGAGAGGAAGTATTTTGGTGGTAAACTTAATGAAAATGGCTGAAGGATTAACCATAGAGTATGAAGAGTTTACTTTGATTTGGGGTAACTAGGTGAATCATTGGACCCCTTCATGTGATAGGGAGGCTCAGGAGCACCTAGCACAAAATTGGACATACTCTGTTCAAGATCAATCTATTTGATACCCAAGGGTTGGATAACTCAGAGCCTTACACATAGTAAATGACTGTTTAAAAAAAAACAAAAGAAATGGAAAGATGTAGGGGAAAGTGAGGAAAAAAGAGTGAGAATGTAATGGTTAAACTCAGTCATTTATGCAGTTTCCTCTTCTCCCACAGGCTTTTTCACCCAGAATCCTCATCTTTTGAGGTAAAATCCTGTGGGAAGGTTTTTTTTTTTGTTTTTTTGTTTTTTTGTTTTTTTTTTACTTATTTTAGTAAGATCAAATTTTCAACCCTAGAAAATAATGAAAGAATTGTGTTCTTCCTACTTTGATTTTGTTCATGTCTTGCTCCCATACAGATCTGGTTTACAACTTGGGCTTTGGGCTCTTGGCCAATCCCTAATTCCATTTTAGATGGAGTTATTTTTTTCTTTATGATTTTTATTATTATGGATTTCAGAAAGGATGGCAAGGTAAATATGAATTTGCTCCCCTATCTTTCTCTATAAGCCTTAGACTTTTAAATACTTAGATGTTCCAGCCTTAAAGAGAAATTTATAGCCTTTTTGGAATGTGAGTTATTTTCAGTTCCCATTTTCTTAACTCAGGTGGGTATGAATAAGAAAGCACATTTCAAGTTAAATTCTTAAGCTCATCTGTTACCACACACATAATAGCATAAAATTAAAATGTTCCCTACCTCTTCCATTCTGAAATATCAAGGTTTAATGAATTATTCTCTACTTCAAGTATTTTACTATCACATTTAGTACCACTCCCGCTGGCCATCCTTACTTCGAGCAGACATCGTGTTTTGTTACTGGCCTTCCTAGAAACATTTTCCCATTTGTAACATCAGTGGTTATACTGTGAAACATTACCAAATCCAACTTTACTGCTCTGTGATTAAAATGACCTTAAGAATAATCACAGCATAAAATAACCAACTCAACTCAAACTGAAAATTGACCATCCTTGAAATTTCATGTCCATGGCCTGTAACTGAAATTATTCTTCTGATCTTTTTCTTTTTAACAACTCACTCCTTTTTACCTTCAAGATTATGAGGATAGAGTTTAGATGAATAATTAAAATAATATACAGCATTTTTCAAGGAATTCATGTATAATACTCAAAGCACATCATTCTAAGTTACACCTGAGATGAAATACACCTTTTTGGAGAATAGAATTCATAAAGAAAAATATAGCAAGGATCTAAATCTAAATAAAATGTGTATGAATGTATTGTAATTAATTAAGAACCTACTATGTGCAAGTCACTATGCTAAACATTAGAGAAATTATCTTTAACCTTCACAGTACCCTGAAGGTTGTATAGTATCTATCTCTTTCTATTTATTAGGATATTAACCACATGGATCTTACATGTTTTGTTTGAAGAGGTAAATGAAGGATTTGCTCAATCAGCAAATTCTCTACTTGCAAACTATGTTAAATCACCTTTTTTATATAAAAGTGTATGACACCCAATGAGAGATAGTAGCTGCAGGGACTCTGTTTTATTAACATAAAGATATTGAAGTATGCTACTCAGGGAGATGTCTAACCATGACTGATGAGAGCTGACTTCCATAGACTTAGATAATGAGAAAGAGACACAAAGTAGGTTGGTGTTTCTAAATAAATATGGTTGGTCATTGTTCTTACACATTAGTATTATTACAAATTATTATAAAAGCCCCTACATAGAACTTTGTTTCAAAATCTTTGATAGCTCAGTTAAATTTTATTACCACCTATTACTAAGATGATCATCATCACAGATGAAAATAGCAAACTCTATCTGCTGCTCACTAATTTCACCTGTCTGTTCATCATTATTCTGTATGTTAGACTAGCCATAATAGGCTAGGCTTAGTTTATAAAGAAGTACATGAGTAAACATATGACCTCATAAACAACAAATATTGCTGAGATGGGAGAGTTCTCTGGACCCCTTCATGGGACTTGCAACAGGAGAATGGCTCACTTACTCTGCTGCTGCACTCAAACCCCTTGCAGGAGGAGAAGCATGCAGGCAAGCTAGTGCCTGGGCCGGGGCAGCATTTTTGGGTTCTGGCACACTGGAAGTGTCTAGGGGTGTGTTAAAATTAATGTTGTTTTAGCAAATGCCATCCACAGATGGCTAAATGTTAACCAACTCAGTGGAAAGTCCGGGGACAGCCTTTTGCACCCTGCCCTCCTGGTACCTGCATCCTTGTCCAGCATCTAGAAAGAATCAAGTCACATGGACTTGAAGGATGGTACATTATGAAGTCTTACTGAGTGATGGAGGTGACTCTTAGTGGGATGGGGAGCTGGAAAGGGAACGGAGTGGGAAGAGACTCTTCCCTTGGAGTTCAGCCATTTCAGGCAGAACTTCTCTATAACAGTCCTGAGTCGAATTCCTCTCAACTTTCAGATGCTTCTTCTTTTCTCTCCTTCTCTGCCACCTCACTCTGTTCCTCTGCCAGTGGAACTTGCAATTTTTATTGTTACAGGATGGGGGGCATGGTGGGCCAGGGTGATTTTGGAAAAAGCAACACTCAGGTAGGAAAACAGGGATGTGAAGTTCTCATTTAGGGTTGTGGGCCCAGGCTTGTGGGTGGGGCCTTCATTGGGGAACCATTCTCTTCTACCCAACATTTCCCTGCATCCTGTCCATATCATTGCCACTTATTGATAGTTGGCCATTTTCAACAACGTCATGAGTTTGTGTGCTTAGCTGGCACTATAAGCTTTGGAGAAACAAGCTGGGTCATCAAGGTATAAAGATGCATTAGTTGACTATAATTTTTAGTCTACACAAGTCATAATGAGGCTTTTAACAATATATATGGTTGAGGATAAGTAGAAAATGAGAAAATGGGACACATGATAATGACAGAGGTTTGGCAGATTTAACAAATCATTGGATGCACAAGATTAGGCAAATAGCAGGCTCAACAATGACTCCAGTGGTTTTACATTGGGTGAAGAAATAAGGTAAAAGATCTTATTTGAAGGGATGCAGATTGCTGCAAATCTGTGTATGGTAATTTGGAGATATAAGTCCATGAGCTAGTCCAGTAGGCAGAAGGGTAATGTGGTTTGGAATAAAGGGAGCTGAAATTCATGCAGCTCCTAGGTGTTCAGACACCATTGGTATAAGGTGGTTTGGGAAACCAGGGTCTTTGAGGTCAGCACCAGGGGAATATAGAGGAGAAGCAGAGAGAGGGTAGAAGAGATTGAAACCACCTTTGTCAAAATTATAGCTGAGGGAAATTATGGCAATGAAAGAAATCATCAGACCTAACTGACTCCATCTTGATTTTAACATTTAATCTGTACTTGTTCATTCCTTGGCATAGGCCAAGCTATCCTTAGGGAGGAATTTAGTTTATGGTTTGACTCTGAAACAAAATTGATGACAGCCCTTTGCTGAAAAGACCCCTTTCTTGCCTGGGGACCAGTTTGCCTTTGTATGACTAACAAATGAGCTACAAGATTAGAAATTACAGTTGTGGGTCATGTGGCCTCTGCATGCAAGAGTCTGAACCTCCCCAAACCACTCCTGGAGATAACATCACTGTTATGAAACCTAAGATCACTGCTTGAGATATTTTGTAGACCCTGAACTCAATGGATCAACTGGCACCATCCAGACCAGTAATCTGGCTCATCCAGTTCTGTGATCCCACCCTGGAACAGCAAGAAAGACATCAAGAAAACCTCACTTTGATGCTCTATGATTCTATTTCCAACCTGACCAATCAGCACTCCCCCCATTTCCCAAGCCCCTACAAACCAAGTTTTCCTTAAAAACTCTGATTCCTGAATGCTAGGGGAGACTGATTTGAGTAAAAATAAAACTCCCATCTTCCACACAGCCAGCTGTGTGTGAATTACTCTTTCTCCATTGCAATTCCCCTGTCTTGATAAATCAGCTCTGTCTAGGCAGCAGACAAGGTAAATCCATTGGGTGGTTACAGGATGGCCAATAGTGTAGGTGTCAGTGAAAAATGAGCAATAAAAGATGACACAGAGTAACAAATACAAGAATCAGAAGGCCATAAGATGATGATGCTTCATTATAAAAGAAATGATAAGAGACTAGCAGAAGGCACATCCTCAACTGGGAATAATGTTCTATACCTACACTGACTTAAAATATAAATTAAAGAAGAGAAAAGATTATTTTAAATTGCTCATTGTAGTATTCTGCATTAATGGAACGTTCTTTGAAAGTGCTTAATAAATATCTATTAAATGAATGTGAAGTCAAATGAGACAATTTTTCAGAGTGTATTGGGCTTCACCAGTATGAAAATACTTTACAATAATCTCTTGAGCACCTGCTAGTTTCTGGACAATAGTATATTATGATATACATTGGTATATTCAAAGATGGGATAAGACCCCAACTTTGAAATTTGACAAAGTAGTACAATGTGAAAAAAGAAAAGACAAAGCATGAATTGTAGCTTTTCAAATAAAATAATTGTCTGTATGCACTGGGAAACACAGAGTTGAGAAGGTATGGCAGCATATTTATATTATAAATGATGCTAGTGAAAAGCTTTTAAAAAAATTAAATATAGAACTAAGATAACTAGCAAGAAAATGATCCCAGAGCACTCTAAATAAATGTAAAATTCTAACGTTGCCTTAATATGGAGAGTTCTTAAGAATGGATGATTGGTTTGGATAGCTTGTTTCATCGAAATTTCCATATTATAGTCTTTCGATATCGAATAATGATTTTTCAGGAGTTTCACTATATGTCAGCATAATATTGCACTTATACTTGGGCAATTACAGTAGAAATCACACTTCAATTTTCCATAACCACATTAAAATTCACTAACTCCTCTTATTTCTTCTTGTTGAAACTATTGTAGCAGCTTTGCCAATGCACTACAATGTTTCAGTTTTCTTGTTTGAAGTAGGACCAGGAGTTCTTTGCCTCAAGACCAATAAAATTAAGGAGCATGGACACAAGGGTGAGATAGGAGTGAAAGTTTAATGAGCGGAAGCAGAAATTGTTTTCTGCAGTGAAGAGGGGGTGTGAAAGAAGGTTACTGTTTTACAATCGAATACAAGGGCTTTTATAAAGTCTCATGGGGCGAGTAAGATGCAAATAACTAGTTAGGACTGGGAGTTTCATTTGCATAAAGTGCAAATTCCTGGTTGTTCCTCACTGTCCTTCTAATGTGCATGCGGATCCTTAGCCTAAGTTACTCCATGGTGTTTAATTTCCTTTACTGCACATGTGTAGGCGGATAGACTTCTCCATTGCGGACATGCTGGGTTCCATGTTACTCCACCTAGGCATGTTTCAAGCAAGCCACCCCACACCCTTCCCTGTGCAAATTCTCTCATCTGAGTATGTCCAAAAAAGGAAAGCAATGTGCTCACTGAAGCCTTCTGTGTATACATGACCCTTGCTAGCTACACAAAAGGCATATTTATGGTGGACTTTGCCTCCTTATCTAGGCTTGCAACCTGATGCTTCAGGCTGTTCCTTTGTTAGAAAAAAAGGAATTCTACCTAGGACCTGTCCTAGCTGTCTGCCTAACTGGTTCTTTTCTGTCTTTTCCCTCACTATAATCCTAAATGTGACAAGATTTAATTAATGTTTTACATGCTAAAAATGTTACAAGGAATCCCCCATCGCTCAAGATATAAAGTCTCAGGGCTGGCATTTATAAAGATAAAAATAAATGAACAGCTGCTCACAGTGAAATCATAGTCCTGGGTGATGTAAATTGTAATAGTAGACTTATCATTTGTTCCATTCTTAAATTAACATATTCAGACTTTGTTGAAAACATGGTAGAAAGAAACTTGAATTCCAAGTTGATTCAAGAATAGTTACTGTTACAGCACATCAAAAAGCTTATCCACCTAGATCAAGTAGGCTTCATCCCAGGGATGCAAGGCTGGTTCAACATACACAAATCTATAAATGTAATCCACCACATAAACAGAACCAAAGACAAAAAAACATATGGTTATCTCAATAGATGTAGAGAAGGCCTTCAACAAAATTCAACAGCACTTTATGCTAAAAACTCTCAATAAACTAGGTATCGATGGAACATATCTCAAAATAATAAAAGCTATTTACGACAAACCCACAGCCAATATCATACTGAATGGACAAAAACTGGAAGCATTCCCTTTGAAATCTGGCACAAGACAAGGATGCCCTCTCTCACCACTCCTATTCAATATAGTATTGGAAGTTCTAGCCAGAGAAATCAGGCAAGGAAAAGAAATAAAGGGTATTCAATTAGGAAAGGAGGAAGTCAAATTGCCTCTATTTGAAGATGACATGATTGTATATTTAGAAGACCCTATCGTCTCAGCCCAAAATCTTCTTAAACTGATAAGCAACTTCAGCAAAGTCTCAGGATAAAAAATTGATGTGCAGAAGTCACAAGTATTCCTGTACACCAATAACAGACTTAGAGAGACAAATCAAGAATGAACTGCCATTTACAATTGCTACAAAAAGAATAAAATACCTAGAAAAACAACTAACAAAGGATGTAAAGGACCTCTTCAAGGAGAACTATAAACCACTGCTCAACAAAATAAGAGAGGACACAAACAGATGGAGAAACATTTCATGCTCATGGTTAGGAAGAATCAATATCATGAAAATGGCCATACTGCCCAAAGTAATTTAGAGATTCAGTGCTATCCCCATCAAGCTACCTATGACCTTCTTCACAGAACTGGAAAAAACCACTTTAAACTTCATATGGAAACAAAAGAGAGCCTACATAGCCAAGTCAATTCTAAGCAAAGAGAACAAAGCTGGAGGCATCATGCTACCTTACTTCAAACTACACTATAAGGCTACAGTAATCAAAACAGCATGGTACTGGTACCCAAACAGAGATATAGACCAAGGGAACAGAACAGAGGCCTCAGAGGCAATGCCACACATCTACAACCATCTGATCTTTGACAAACCTGACAAAAACAAACAATGGGGAAAGGATTCCCTGTTTAATAAATGATGTTGGGAAAACTGTCTAGCCATGTGCAGAAAGCAGAAACTGGACCCCTTCCTGACACCTCACATGAAAATTAACTCCAGATGGATAAAAGACTTAAACATAAGACCTAACACTATAAAAACCTTAGAAGAAAACCTAGGCAAAACCATTCAGGACATAGGCATAGGCAAGGACTTCATGACTACAACACCAAAAGCATTGGCAACAAAAGCTAAAATAGATAAATGGGATCTAATTAAATTCCAGAGCTTCTGTACAGCAAAAGAAACAATCATTAGAGTGAACCAACAACCAACAGAATGGGCAAAAATTTTTGCAATCTACCCATCTGACAAAGGACTTATATCCAAAATCTACAAAGAACTAAAACAGATATACAAGAAATAAACAAACAAAAAAAAAACAATTCAAAAGTGGGTGAAGGATATGAACAGACACTTTTCAAAAGAAGACATATATGACACCAACAAACATATGAAAAAATGCTCATAATCACTGGTCATTAGAGAAATGCAAATCAAAACTACATTGAGATACCATCTCATGCCAGTTAGAATCGCAATCATTAAAAAACCTGGAGAAAACACATGCTGAAGAGGATGTGGAGAAATAGGAACACTTACAATGTTGGTGGGAGTGTAAATTAGTTCAACCATTGTGGAAGACAGTGTGGCGATTCCTCAAGGACCTAGAAATAGAAATTCCATTTGACCCAGCAATCCCATTACTGGGTATATATCCAAAGGATTATAAATCATTCTGTTATAAAGACACATGCACACATATGTTCATTACAGCACTGTTTATAATAGCAAAGACTTGGAACCAACCCAAGTGCTTATTGATGATAGACTGGACAGGGAAAATGTGGCACATATACCCCATGGAATATTATACACCCATAAAAAATGATGAGTTTGTGTCCTTTGTAGGGACATGGATGAACCTGGAAACCATCATTCATAGCAAACTGACACAAGAACAGAAAACCAAACACTACATGTTCTCACTCATAGGTGGGTGTTGAACAATGAGAACACATAGACACAGGGAAGGGAGCATCACACACTGAGGTCTGTCAGAGGTGACTAGGGGAGGGACAGTGGAGGTTATGGAATTGGGGAGGGATAATATAGGGAGAAATGCTAGATAGGTGATGGTGGGATGGAGGCAGCAAACCACATTGCCGTGTATGTACCTATGCAACAATCTTGCATGTTCTTTACATGTACCTCGGAACCTAAAATGCAATAAAATATACTTTTTTTTTTTTTTTTTTTTTTTTTTAACGCAGGGTCAGCCAGTCATTTAAAATGCCTTACAGAATTTGAAACTATATCCTGGGTTTAATTTTTTCTTTTTTTTTGTTTTTTCTTTGTTGTTTGTTTGTTTGTTTTGGAAAAAGGAAAGAAGGAGAGGAAAAGAGAGGAAGAAAAAGGGGGAGAGAGAACAGGAATATTGCTTTATTCTATGAATGGGTATTAATAATGGCCGATCAATATTTTGTGTATTTAAACTGGAGAATGTATATTTTGTGTATTTAAAGTGGAGAGCTCTATAAGTACTTATTAAGTTTACTTGTTCCGGATCTGAGTTAAAGTTCTGGATATCCTTATTAATTTTCTGTCTCGTTGAGTCTAAATCTCTTTATGGGTCTTATGTATCTGGGGGTTAGAATGCATTGATCCTTATACCACTCTATCTTTGCTGCTTTGAAATCTGTTTTATCAAATGCATGAATTGCAACTCCTGCTTTTTGTTTATTTATTTATTTTTGCTCTCCATTTGGTTGGTAAATCTTTCTCCAACCCTTTGTTTTGAGTCTTTGCATATCTTTGGATATAAAATGGGTCTGGATGTAGTATACTGTTAGGTTTTGGCTGTATCTTTTGATTGGGGGATTTAGTCGATTTAAATTTAGGGTTACTGCCATTTGATGTTAACTGGCTATTTTATCCATTCGTTGATGTAAATAGGTTTTGGCTGTATCTTTTGATTGGGGGATTTAGTCGATTTGAATTTAGGGTTACTGCCATTTGATGTTAACTGGCTATTTTATCCATTCGTTGATGTAAATTCTTCTTTATGTTGATGCTCTTTACTTTTTGGTATATTTTTAGAAAGGCTATTACTGGTTCTTCCTTTCTGTGTGTAATGCTTCTTTCAGAAGTTTTTGTAAAGCAGGCCTGGTGGTAATAAAATCTCTGAGTACTTGCCTGTTCATAAAAGATTTTATTTTTCCTTCAATTGTGAAGCTTAGTTTGTCAGGATATGAAATTCTGGGCTATAAGTTCTGTTCTTTAAGGATATTAAATATCGGCCCCACTCTCTTCTGGCTTGTAGGGTTTCTGCTTAGAGATCTGCCGTAAGTCTGATAGGCTTCCCTTTGTGGGTAACCTGACCTTTCTCTCTGGCTGCCCTTAGTATTTTCTCCTTCGTTTCAACCCTGGTGAATCTAACGATTATGTGCCTTGGGGTTGCTCTTCTTGAGGAATGTCTTTGTGGTGTTCTCTGTATTACCTGGGGTTGAATAGTGTCCTGCTTTGCTAGATTGGGAAAATTCTCCTGGATAATATCCTGAAGAGTATTTTCCAGCTTGGATTCATTCTCTCCATCACATTCAGGTACACCTATCAAATGTAGATTAGGTCTTTTCACATAGTCCCATATTTCTTGGAGACTTTGCTCATTCCTTTTTATTCTTTTTCTCTATTCTTGTCTTCTCATTTTATTTCATTAAGTTGGTCTTCGACCTCTGATATCCTTTCTTCTGCTTGATCAATTCAGCTATTCAAACTTGTGCATATTTCACTAAGTTCTCGTGTTGTATTTTTCAACTCTGTCAGTTCATTTATATCCCTCTGTATATTGTCCGTTCTTTTTAACATTTCATCAAACCTTTTTTCAAAGTTCTTAGTTTCTTTACATTGGGTTAGAACAAGTTCTTTCAACTCCCAAAAATTTCTTATCATCCACCTTCTGAAGCCTACTTCAGATAATGGAACACAGTCTTTTTCCATCAGGGCTTTTTCCGTTGCTGATGAGGAATTGCAATCCCCTGTAGAGGGAGAGGGGTTCTGATTTTCAGTATTCTCAGCCTTTTTGGGCTGTTTTTTTCCCTTTATTGTGGATTTATCCATTTATTGTCTTTACAATTACTGCCTTTCTGATTAGGTTTCTGAGTGGACGTCCAATTTATTGATTCCCAGTGCTGGAATCCGAGCAACCCACTGCGCCAGCCAAAACAGCAGCGATGGTGCTCTTCTGCCTGGGAATCTCCAGTCTGGCTTTTTTCTTGAGTTCGCAACAAGCGGCTCTGCCTTCCCAGAGCTCCAAACACCTGTCAGTAGGGGAACCAGTCCCGTTTACTGTGCACGAAGAGCTGCCGCGCCGAGGCTACGGCAAAACCGCTGCGCCGGCCACAAGGGTCGCACTGGCGACCCGCGGAGCTCCTCCACTGGAAATCTTCTGGTCCGTGAGTGACGAAAATTCCCTGAAAGTGTGGCGTCCTCACGTTTTCTGAGCTTTCACTGGGAGCTACAATCCCGAGCTGTTAGCGATCAGCCATCTTGGATTCTAAATCAAGATATAATGTATTAAAATATATATTTTTATACATTTATACATTTTAAAAATGTATAAAAATATACATTTTTAATAAAAAATCTGGAGACAACAGGTGCTGGAGAGGATGTGGAGAAATAGGAACACTTTTACACTGTTGGTGGGAGTGTAAATTAGTTCAACCATTGTAAAAGACAGTATGGCGATTCCTTAAGGATCTAGAAATAGAAGTACCATTTGATCCAGCAATCCCAGTACTGGGTATATACCCAAAGGATTATAAATCATTCTGTTATAAAGACACATGCAAAGGTATGTTAATTGCTGCACAGTTTACAATAGCAAAGACTTGGAACCAACTGAAATGCCCATCAATGATAGACTGGATAAAGAAAATGTGGCACATACATAGCATGGAATACTATGCAGCCATAAAAAAGGATGAGTTCATGTCCTTAGCAGGGACATAGATCAAGCTGGAAACCATCATTCTCAGCGAACTGACACAAGAACAGTAAACCAAACACCGCATGTTCTCACTCATAAGTGGGTTTTGAATAATGAGGATATAGCCACAGGGAGGGGAGCATTATACACTGGGGTCTGTTGGGGAGTGGGGCACCAGGGGAGGGATAACATTAGGAGAAATACCTAATGTAAGTGACAGGGAGATGGAGGCAGCAAACCACCATGGCATCTATACCTATGTAACAATCCTGCATGATCTGCACTTGTATCCCAGAACTTAAAGTAAAAGAAAAAAAAAAGAATAGTTATTATTACTCAAAGAACCTTGGAAGTGTTTTTTGTGTGTGTTGTTTAATTAGTTGCAGATTTTTGGGGGTGAGGGCAGATAAAATAATTTTGGAGATGGTTGAAAAATCAAAATATTTTCAAGCTCCAAAGCCTGGTACATTTAGGTAGTACATGTGCAGGAATTTTGTCTTTTTTAAGAACAAAATAAGGGAGTCTTATTAAAGAATTTTTCAGTGGAGTGGGATAGGAAGGAGGCTGAGGAACATATGCATACTTAAACAAGTTTGATCACTAAGAAAGAGATAATTAGCTTATCTGTGGGGAGACCTGAAAGCAGGAAATATCACTTCCACCAAAGCCTTTGTGCTTATTTTTTCCTTACATTTTCAGGCAACCTTGAGGACATATTTGACAGCTTTTCTTCCTTACCTAGAGAGGTTCGCATCTCTGAGAATAAGGCTATTTAAACTTTAAAGATTCTCAGCAGGTTGCAACTGTTTCCTGCTCAGGGTCTTTAAAGTTTATGAAAAGAAGAAATGTGAAAAAGACTTTTGTGCACTTGAGTCAAGTATGTTGAGTTAAGAGGTAATGATTCCATTTTGTTTCCTGGACCCAATGCCCTGGGCTCTCTAATCCTGTAAACCAAGTCTAAGGGGCTTCTCAACTTCAAACATTCTTCCTTTCTTACAACTTCTTTCTTCTTGCAGATATAAAAGTTTGACTCTTGTTTCTGTTCCTTTAATCATTCTTAGGATTTATTAATTGTTATAGATGTTAATCTTTTACATGTTCTATACCTCCATCATCCCATGTATTAAAACATCAAATGACAAGAAATTATAATACATGGGATGATGGAGGTATAGAAAATATAAAAGATGAACATCTATAAGAATCAGTAAATCCTAAGAATGATTAAAGGAAAAGAAACAAGCATCAAACTTTTAAATCTCCAACTTATTATTATCATAAAATAACCTAACTGAAATTTTGCAATTGCTTTCTAAATTGAGAATACTTATGCTGCATTTAGTTGTTGTTTTAATTTTCAGGTGAATGAAAAAATAAAAATAAATATAGATATATTTCTTGCTTGTTGATAATAGATAAGGTGGAAATGGGAAAAAAAGGGCATGCAGGAACATGTCTTCAAATATGTACCACCTAAACTGTGGCACCAAGCTCTCACATAGCAGGAATATTCAAACACTCCACATTCCAAGCTGCAGAAATTTTATAACATGAAACCAGAACAAACAAATACACAAATAATGGTTTGTTAAACAATAATAAACATAATAATTAAAAAACTACATAGTATACCATACCAATCATTAAGTGTTGTTATTTATTTTGTGTAAGCTTTTAATAAAGAATTAAAAATTTTACAAATCTATTTGAAGTTAATAATTATAACAAATTTCAATTTATTTAGATGTTGGAAACAGATATATGTCTCAATTCTGGCCTTTTGCAATCAGGATATTCTGTAACACAGGTATAAAATATTTTTTATTTTCTACTCAACTTATGGGGGAAGAGTTGATAGTTTTGCCTATGTTTCTGCACGTTACCTAATTACTTTCAAAATAAACTATTATTCAAATATCTTGTTACTAGATTCTTAATGATGATGGCATTTGATTCTTCTTGGTGACCGTCTTTTCCTAAGTGAATTCACCCAGTGCCAAAAACAACTGTGCTGTTCATTTTACAAAGCTAGAAATACAAGTCTCTGTGTGTGGCGGGGGGCGGGGAAGAAAGATGACAAAATATAAGTAGTTAAAAATCCATGAGTACATTTACTGTGGAGAACATTTATGGAAAATCCCTTTCCCTTTATTGAGTCAAATGAGCTCAGAGATTTTAAATGCGTGGTTTAATTACTGAATCTTCTGTGCAGAAGTAAAACTTAAAGTACTTAAAATGTATTGAATACATACTTGAAGACCTATAAAATTGAACAAAATCACGTTAACTTCTGATGGATATGATGAACTGAATTGATCAGGGAGTCTGCTCTTTCATTTCAAACACAAACAAATAGTAGAAACATGTAATAATACGTTCAGGTCATCAATTCAATATCAAGACAGGAAAATCTATAGTTACTAGGAACTCAGTATACTCTAAGTCAAAATTTTAAGAGTGAGTTGAAGACAAGAGGGGCCGGGCGCGGTGGCTCACACCTGTAATCCCAGCACTTTGGGAGGCCGAGGCGGGTGGATCACGAGGTCAAGAGATCGAGACCATCCTGGTCAACATGGTGAAACCCCGTCTCTACAAAAAATACAAAAAAAATTAGCTGAGCACGGTGGTGCATGCCTGTAATCCCAGCTACTCGGGAAGCTGAGGCGGGAGAATTGCCTGAACCCAGGAGGCAGAGGTTGTGGTGAGCCGAGATCGCGCCATTGCACTCCAGCCTGTGTAACAAGAGTGAAACTCCGTCTCAAAAAAAAAAAAAAAAAAAAAAAAAAAAGAGTGAGTTGAAGACAAGAGAGCATGGGGAAAATTGGACTCTAAATAGGTATTAACAGGTGGAAATTGCAACTTTCCCACAACATAGGGAAGGAATTCAGGCAACAATTTTCCATGGGCAAACAGATTTTCTCTTATTCCTTTTTATTTTAATCACCGTAATTTTGCATCCTACCTGGAATTGTGAGCAGCTTCTCTATAATTGTAGGAGAAAGAAAAAGACTTCTTTTTGAAAGTACCCAATGGCTACCAAGATGGTGGGGTTCTGAGAGACCCACAGAGTTTAACTCAGTATCTCACCCTAATATAATGTTTAAGGTGTTTATGATTCACTAGTGGCAGTTAAGACAAACATTATTTGAGAGGCTGAAGATCCCAGCAAAGCTGTGGGTATCTACCTTGTAGCTAAAGGACAAAATCTGAGCATGAGGGTCTGTCACAGAACAGGATCTGGTGAACATCTCCAGCTTTATTTTGAAATTCTGGCAAAGTATCTGAAATTTAAAACACTGACAATCTAATTAAACCTCTGACATGCTGATGACTAACATTCTAATTAGAATAATCACCTTTGAAAAAAATTGTCGGCATTAACAAAAGTTGAATGTAGAACTTTGGGAGGCCTAAGTGAAATGATTGCTTGAGCTCAGGTGTTCAGGACCAGCAGGGCAAAATAGCAAAACCTCGTCTCTACAAAAAATACAAAAATTAGCTAGGTGTGGTGGTACATGCCTGGAGTACCAACTACTCAGGAGACTGAGGTAGGATTCACTTAGTCAGGGAAAATCCAAGCTGCTGTGAGCCCTGATTATACTACTGCATTCCAGCCTGGGCCACAGAGCTCTCAAAAAAAAAAAAAACAAAAATAAAAAGATGGAACACAGATATATTCCATGACCCAGGAATTCTACTTTTACACAGCTATAAATATGCATGTGGGTAGATATATCTACTCCTATATATATAAAATTTTACGTTATCCATGTTGTCCATATTAATATATACCCCAAAGAATGCTTACACACACACACACACACACACACACACACTTACTAAAAAGATTGAATAAATGCAATTCTTTTTATAAAAAGGCATAGCATCACAAAATTTACCTTGAGGTTAGCCATCAACAAAGCCTCAAAGTCCAAAAATATAATATCTTACAGAAAAATTCTCTGACTCCCATGCCATTTAATTAGCATTGGCCAGTACATTAATGATAAAAACAAATAGAAATGTATTTCTTGCTTGAGTTTTAAAGGGGCAATCAGAGTGGGACTGGAAAAATAACCACAGTTAATAAATTTTTGGAGTGTACAATAGATACATATTTAGGTAAGTAGTGATTAAAATTAAATATATATATATATATATAAATGTGAACAGCTGCAATTAAAGTGTAATTCTAATTCATGGCAGCTTTGACCTGTAGGGCTCAGGTGATCCTCCTCCATCAGCATCCTGAGTTGCCAACCACAGCTAATTTTTAAAATTATTTTTAAGAGATAAGGAATCACTAAGTTTTTCAACCTGGTCTTGGACTCCTGGGCTCGGGCAATCCTCCTGCCTGGGCCTGTCAAAGTGTTGGGATTACAGGCATGATCCTGTAATGCAAAAAATTACATCATTTGATAAAATTATGTTAAATGAATTTGGTTATTCTAATTGAATTTATGTAGCCTCAGATTCTTTAAGGATACCTTTATGAGACAATAGATGAGAAACATCTTTTAAAAATTATATATTTTTGGCCAGGTGCAGTGGCTCGCGCCTGTAATCACAGCATTTTAGGAGGCTGAGGTGGGCAGATCACTTGAGTTCAGGAGTTCAAGATCAGCTTGGCCAACATGTCAAAACCTTGTCTCTACTGAAAATACGAAAATTAGCTGGGCGTGGTGTCTCGCACCTGTGATCCTAACTTCTCAGGAGGCTGTAGCGGGAGGATCCCTTGAACTCGGGAGGCAGAGGTTACAGTGAGCTGAGATCATGCCACTGTACTCCAGCCTGCCCAACAGAGTGAGAGTTTGGCTCAAAAAGAATTATATATTTTTTAATCATTAGATTGTTACTAAAGCTTCTTTTTTTTTTTAATTTTTATTGCATTATAGGTTTGGGGGTACATGTGCAGAACGAGCAAGATAGTTGCATAGGTACACACGGCAGTGTGCTTTGCTGCTTTCCTCCCCTTCACCCACACTTGGTAGTCATCCCCAGGCTATCCCCCCCAGCCCCCCGCTGCTGTCCCTCCCCCATTCCCCCCAACAGTCCCCAGTGTATAGTAGACCGCCTCTCTGTGTCCACGTGTTCTCATTTTTCTCACCCACCTATGAGTGAGCATATGCGGTATTTCTTTTTCTGTTCTTGTGTCAGTTTGCTGAGAATGATGTTCTCCAGATTCATCCATGTCCCTACAAAGGACACAAACTCATCATTTTTGATTGCTGCATAATATTCCATGGTGTATATGTGCCACATTTTCCCAGTCCAGTCTATCATCGTTGGGCATTTGGGTTGGTTCCAGGTCTTTGCTATTGTAAACAGTGCTGCAATGAACATTCGTGTGCATGTGTCCTTATAGTTGAATGATTTATAGTCCTTTGGATAGATACCCAGTAATGGGATTGCTGGGTCAAATGGAATTTCTATTTCTAGGTCCCTGAGGAATCGCCACACTGTCTTCCACAATGGTTGAACTAATTTACACTCCCACCAACAGTGTAAGAGTGTTCCTATCTCTCCACATCCTCTCCAGCATCTGCTGTCTCCAGATTTTTTAATGATCGCCATTCTAACTGGTGTGAGATGGTATCTCAATGTGGTTTTGATTTGCATCTCTCTAATGACCAATGACGATGAGCACTTTTTCATATGTTTGCTGGCCTCATGTATGTCTGCTTTCGTAAAGTTTCTGTTCATATCCTTTGCCCATTTTTGAATGGGCTTGTTTGTTTTTTTCCTGTAAATCTGTTTGAGTTCTTTGTAAATTCTGGATATCAGCCCTTTGTCAGATGCGTAAACTGCAAAGATTTTTTCCCATTCTGATGGTTGCCGATTCACTCTAGTGACTGTTTGTTTTGCCGTGCAGAAGCTGTGGAGTTTGATTAGGTCCCATTTGTCTATTTTGGCTTTTGTTGCCAATGCTTTTGGTGTTTTGTTCATGAAGTCCTTGCCTACTCCTATGTCCTGAATGGTTTTGCCTAGATTTTCTTCTAGGGTTTTTATGGTGTCAGGTCTTACGTTTAAGTCTTTAATCCATCTGGAGTTAATTTTAGTGTAAGGTGTCAGGAAGGGGTCCAGTTTCTGCTTTCTGCACATGGCTAGCCAGTTTTCCCAACACCATTTATTAAATAGGGAATCCTTTCCCCATTGCCTGTTTTTGTCTGGTTTATCAAAGATAATATGGTTGTAGATGTGTTGTGTTGCCTCCGATGCCTCTGTTCTGTTCCATTGGTCTATATCTCTGTTTTGGTACCACTATGCAGAGACTCAACAAGGAAAGAAAACTTCAGGCCAATATCCATGATGAACATAGATGCAAAAATCTTCAATAAAATACTGGCAAACCGATTGCAACAGCACATTAAAAAACTTATCCATCATGATCAAGTAGGATTCATCCCGGGGATGCAAGGCTGGTTCAACATACGCAAGTCTATAAATGTAATTCACCACATAAACAGAAGCAAAAACAAAAACCACATGATTATCTCAATTGATGCAGAGAAGGCATTTGACAAAATTCAACAGCCCTTTATGCTAAAAACCCTCAATTAACTTGGTATTGATGGAACATATCTCAAAGTAATAAAAGCTATTTATGACAAACCAACAGCCAATATCATACTTAATGGGCAAAAACTGGAAGCATTCCCTTTGAAATCTGGCACTAGACAAGGATGCCCTCTCTCACCACTTCTATTCAACATAGTACTGGAAGTTCTAGCCAGAACAATCAGGCAAGAAAAAGAAATAAAGGGTATTCAAATAGGAAAGGTGGAAGCCAAATTGTCTCTATTTGCAGACGACATGATAGTATACCTAGAAGACCCCATCACCTCAGCCCAAAAGCTCCTGCAACTGATAAGCAACTTCAGCAAAGTCTCAGGATATAAAATCAATGTTCAAAAATCACAAGCATTCCTATACACCAATAACAGACTTAAAGAGAACCAAATCAAGAACGAACTGCCATTCACAATTGCTACAAAGAAAATAAAATACCTAGGAATACAACTCACTAGGAATGTAAGGGACCTCTTTAAGGAAAACTACAAACAACTGCTCAATGAAATAAGAGAGGACACAAACAGATGGAGAAACATTCCATGTTCGTGGTTAGGAAGAGTCAATATCGTGAAAATGGCTATACTGCCCAAAGTAATTTACACAATCAATGCTATCCCCATCAAACTACCATTGAATTTCTTCACAGAACTGGAAAAAACCACCATGAATTTCATATGGAACCAAAAAAGAGCCCGCATAGCCAAGTCAATTCTAAGCAAAAAGAACACAGCAGGAGGCATCACGCTACCAGACTTCAAACTATACTACAAGGCTACTAAAGCTTCTTAAAGGCTGCAGGTCTCATTTGAAAACAGCTGTATCAGACACTCATTAAACAGCTGGATGGATATGTAAATAGGTTAGGTAATGCCCACATTATACCTACTTACAAAGATAATTAAGTATTCTAATGGTCACTTTTAAGTCATGCACACACTTTACCCCTAAAAATGAGGTGAAATCATTATAAAGTTGTCAATAATTGCACTGGAGGTAGTAGCCAATTATTTTGTTCTGTTTATTAACATTTTGCTATTTGGTTTTAGGGGATATTGGTCTTTGTTTATAATTTTCACCTTAGTAAGTGGCAATTATGTAAATGTCTACTTTATATCATTGTGCTTCTCCTGTCACCCTAATTCTAAACACAAATTGTCACAGAGAAACAAATAAAAGCAGGCAGTTAAACCATTTCATTTATTCCAAGATAACTCCTCAGTGGCCAGTCAAGATGAGTAGGGAAAGGTGAAGTTAATTGTATACTTTGCAAAGTCATTTCAGTAAAAGCTGTCTAGGAATAAAGTAAGTTTATACCATCAATTTGTAGATGAAAGCACCTCACTTCCATTCCCATGGCTTGCTGCTGTTTTTAGCATTTCTGTAGGGTATGCACTACTGTAACAAAGATGTCCTAAGATCCTGTGGCTCAGATGTGATGAAAAGTTATTGATCTTGGGTTTAACAACTCAGAATCAGATGTGGGAGGGCAGACCAAGCTGACAACGTGGCTTTTCTTTGAGGGTCTTCTAGGACTCCGTTCTGGTCATATTTGTTAATGATTCCTCCCTTGACCTCACAGTACAGATGGCTTGACCATTAACATCCACAAACTAGCCTGCAGAGTAAGGAAATTAGAGTGGGAAGTGAATTATATCTTTATAAATTTACATTTGACAAAATCCCCACACACAAAGGCAAGGAGTTCACTGATAAAAATACTATCTGGAAATTAAATGTTTTGTATTCATTTCCATACCTTTGGCCAGAAATGGACAACTTGGGTTTATGTAGATGAAATAGAGGAAAATACAATCATAAACTCTGAGGCCATGTGCCCAGGAAAAAAAGTTGGGGGGAGGAGAAAAAGAGTGGATGCTGTAGTATAATTAACATTCTTTGCCATCATGACATGAGTTTAATTGGAGATAAAAATAATTTGAACAGATTTCTTCAACGTGCCATTTGTGCTAGGTATAGTTATCATTTCTGGGTATAAAGTTCTGGTTTAAGTTGGTCAAAACACATGACTGAAATGTCATGGCACCAAGCCAATGTCCTCACGATGGGATGCCCAGGACAGAGCCCTGCAAACCTCATCCTTGGGGACCTCATTCTGAAGCTAATGCAACCCTTTCTCCATATTTTATTTGAGATAATAAACATAAGCATTGACTATGTTAACAAAAATATGTCCTAATACACAAAATCATTTCTCTCCTCTATTTCTTCAAGACATTTGACATAAATATCATAGCCAAATATTCTATCTGCTATTTCTCTGTGTATGTATCATTATTCATATGCATAGACATTCCTGCAACATTTCTAGTATGTTCTTGAAGACTGATAGAAGTAAAACTTTCATTTGACTTTCAAAATCTATGCTGGAGGAGTCACATCTGATTGTTATTTAAAGTGCGGTATGTTAGTATTTAAAATACAGTATGTTAGTATGTTAAAATGAAGGAAAACACCTTGGACATGGAAGTATAAGAAATTGGTTCAAACAAATTGTGGTACATGAGCACATGATTTTGTTTTCTTAGTATTAGACTCTTACATTAAATGGAAACAGTCATAACTATCCTATACAAACACTATGCTGATAAAATTAAAACATTTGTCCCAATACAATTCCAAGTACTTTCCCTCCTGCCACAAATAATTCTATCATTACAAGGATAAATGCTTTAATAGTAGTTCACCTTAGGTACAAATTAGGCAACACTGCATAGATTATGCAACAGTGAAAAAGTAGCCCACAAATATTAATGGCTTATAACAATAAGGATTTGATTTTTATGCATTTTCTGTGTTTGTTTGAGGTTTCTCATGGTGTTTCCTCTCTATAGGATCCTAAGTCTAGGATTCTGGTTGGTAGAGCAGACATTATATGGAATACCATGAGGAACTACAGCAAATAAAAGAGAGTGGTGAATTGCCCATGGACACTTAACCTTTCTACCCAGAAGTGGCATGCGTCACTTTCTTCCTCCTATTTCATCCACCTAAGTGTTTGCTTGTCCAAAACCGTAAGAGACAACATTGAATGCTGGTGAGGATATGGAGCATCAGGAAGTGCCTATAATTCATTGTTGTCGGAGATGCAAAATGGTACAGTCACTTTGGAAAACAGTTCGGTAGTTTCCTACAAAACTAAATACATTATTACCATACAATCCAGCATTGCATCCCTTGATATTTCCTCAAATGAATTGAAAACTTATGTCCACATGAAAATCTGCATATGCATGTTTATAGCAGCTTTATTCATAATTGACAAGATGTTCTTCAATAGCTGGATGGATAAATGAAATGTGGTGCATCCAGACAATGGAATATTATCCAGCACTAAAAATAAATGAGGCAAGCTGCCAAAAAACACGGAGGAGATTTGAAGACATATTGCTATGTGAAAGAAGTCAGCCTAGAAAGGTTATTTGCTGTGTGATTTCAACTACATGAATGTATTAGTCAGTTTTCACACTGCTATAAAGAAATACCCAAGACTAGGTAATTTATAAAGGAAAGATGTTTAATTGACTTACAGTTCCACATGGCTGGGGAGGGTTCTGAAAACTTACAATCATTGCGGAAGGGGAAACAAGGTCTTTCTTCACATGGCAGCAGGAGAGAGAACATATGAGAGTGCAGAAAAACTACCATTTATAAGACCACTAGGTTATGGGGGAAACCACCCCCACAATCCAATCTCTTCCCTTCCATGACAGGTGGGGATTACAGGTCCCTCCTTCAACAAGGGGGGATTGCAATTAAGTGAGATTTGAGTGGTGACACAGAGCTAAACCATGTCAATGACATTGTGGAAAAGGCAAAATTATAGAGAATAAAAAGATAGGAGGTTGCCAGGGGCTTTTGGGAGGGAAGGATGAACAGGCAGAGGACAGAGGACTTTTAGGGGAATGAAATTATTCTGTATGATACTAAGATGGTAGACCTATGTCATCATGCATTTCTGCAGACTGAGAAAATGTACAACACCGAGATTGAGCCCTAAAAAAAAGGAGTCACGTGTCAGCCAAAGATGGCTGCGCTCAGGCGAGTAGAGCTGCAGTGACCTCCAGCGTGGCTGAGGAAGACCTGAGGAGGCACCCACAGGCTAGTGGCTCAAAATGGAAAATCATGAATTCAATAATAATGAAGAAAACATTTTTGAAATCATAAACACAAAAAATTAACCAGCTTCCAGAAGCAGAAAGGAATCCACTTGAAAATGGATTGGTTTATGTTGGATTAAATGCTGCTCTCTGTGGCATACAAAACAGTCTTTTTTGACGTGTCTTGAATGTGACAAAGGCTTGTATAGTTTCTGCCTTACCAATGGTAGTGCTCCCTTTCTTTACAACAGAAGTAACTTACAGAGGTTTTGTAAATTTTCCTTTGATAACAGGTGATTTGAATTGCGAAACCTGTACCGCAACTCGTAGTGGACTGGTTGGTCTTCTTGTTGGTAATCTATACCCTGTTTTCTTAGCTTTACCTGTAAATGGTAGCCTAGCAGCCAGGTATGAAACAGCTCTGTTACCAAACAAAGGGAACATCTTAAGTTGCTGGATTAGAGTTTCTAAGCCTGTCTTTAGGAAGATGTTATTTCCTATTCTGCTCCAGACTGTGTTTTCAGCATACCTTGGGTCTAAACAATATACACTACTTATAAAGGCCCTTCACTTACCTGAACCTGGCCAAGAAATTCACTGATTTTAAGCAAATATGTACACAAAAATGAAATAGTAAAAACAGAAAAAAAAAAACCTGTGGACTCTGGGTGATAATGATGTGTTAATGCAGGTTCATCAGTTGTAACAAGTGCACCACTCTGATGGGGCGTGTTGATAATAGGGGAGGCTGTGCATGTATGGGGGCAGGGCTTTTTGGGGGAAGATCTCTGTACTCTCTGCTCTATTTTCCTGTGAACCTAAAACTGGTCTAAAAAGTAAAATCTAATTTTTAACAAAAAGAAAAGAAAAAGTCATGAGAAAGTACAATCCTACCTTGTACCCAGATAAAGAAAAGAAATGAAATGAGTGGGATCCTAATACCAACTACAGAATAGTCACTCAATCACTTTTCATAACAAAAAGTAACATCTTCAAAAAGGCATATCTGGGCTCAGGCATTGTGGCTTATGCCTATAATCCCTGCACTACGGGAAGCCAAGGTGGGCGGATCATCTGAGGTAAAGAGTTCAAGACCAGCCTGGTCAATATGATGAAAACCTGCCTCTACTAAAAATACAAAAATTAGCTGGATGTGGTGGTGGGCACTTGTAATCCTAGCTACTTGGGAGGCTAAGGCAGGAGGATTACTTGAACCCGTGAGGCAGAGGTGCAGTGAGCCTGTGCAACAGAGCAAGACCCCGTCTCAAAAACAAAAACAAACAAAAAAAAGAAAAGAAAAGAAAGAAAGGAAAATTTGGCTGAAAAAACCTTAGTGGATTCTAACGCTCTCTGTTATAAAGGTCACCAGGAAAAAGGAATGTTCACAGAAAAGGAGGCAAAAACATTGAATGCAGATATAGCCATCATTGCTGGGAGCAAGACTTCCACTTAAATCTAAGTGAGAAGTCATTGTTGGCAAGTCTTTAACGATCAAGTTGACACTGAAAAAAAGTCATCACTACAAACCTGCAGGATGAACGGAGAAGATCATCACCCTAATCCTGTGTGAACAGTCATTTGTCATTTCTGGTGACAATATTAGGCACCGATTAATAAAGTGACTAAAGTCAAACAAGTTAGATGGATATGAAGATAATGTGTCCAGGAAAATGCCATGAGATATTTGAAAGAAGCTTTCTAGAGAAGACATGGATATTGCAGATGTTGTGAACAGATTGTCTATAATTGTGTTATACAATATGCATGTGGTTAACGGCAGTGTTGCTATATCTTATGCAGCACAGACTATGTAAATACAATTTAAATTTAGATATGCAACTAATAAATTAACTATTGTAACCAATGAAATCTTTAACACTCTTGGAATTTAATCTTTGTAAGTTACTTGTGCTTGGTTACATTTTTTCCGGGACAGGGTCTTGCACTGTTGCCCAGGCTGGAGTGCAGTGGGGCTATGATAGCTCACTGCAGCCTCAATCTCCTGGACTCGACCTATCCTCCTGCCTTAGTCTCCTGAGTAGCCAGGACTACACCACCAGGCCTTTCTAACTTTTAATTTTTTAGAGACAGGGTCTCACTCTGTTGCTCAGGCTGGTTCCAAATGCCTGGTCTCAAGTGATTCTCCAGTCTCAGTTTCCAAGTAGCTGTGATTCTGGGCATGTGCCATCTCATCTGTATGCCAGGGATTTTACAAATAGTCATTATTTTTATATTTGTAGGGAAGCAATATCTAATCAGGTAGAGTATCTAAATATGTGAAATTTCTAGGAATGTAGTAAGTATTGATGAATGATATATAAATCTGCATTTGACTTACAAGTAAATATTTTGTATTGTTCTATAAGGTCCTATTTCTCTCAAATGAAGGTATAAAACCATATGTATAAAAGGTATAAAACACTGCAACACATCTATCTACCTACCTATATAAGGCAGGTTCGCTCTGTTGCTTAAGCTGGAATGCAGTGACTTGATCACAGCTCACTGCAGCCTGCATTTTCCTGGCTCAGGTGATGCTCCCACCTCAGCATCCTGAGTAACAGAGACCACAAGCATGCACTACCACCATGTCTTGCTAATTTTTGTATTTTTTTTTTTTTTTTTGGAGACAGGGTCTGCCATGTTGTCCAAGCTGGTCTCAAACTCCTGGGTTCAAGCAGTCAGCCTGCCTAGCCTCCCAAAGTTGTGGGGTTATAGGTGTGAGCCACCACACCTGGCTGCATTATATATTTTTGAGTATTAAGCAAAAGGAAAATTTTTAAAAGAAAAAATGGCAATGAAATAGACAAATGATTTTAAATGCTACCCATTTTCAAATGCCCTTTCCTAAAGTTTATAGGAGACTGTGATTTTATGGCTTATTTCAATGTCTCACAGTTTTAGGTATTTTTTCCAGAATATTTTAGTAGCTCCATGATTTTAGGACTTGAGGAAAAGTGAAGTGGGCCCTACACTGTGATTTAGATACTGACTGGCAGGCATCCATGCTCTACTCCAGATATATGTCTATCCTCAGCTGCTAGCTTGTCTTCCATTTTCGGCTACTTGATGAACCCTGAGAAAAGATGAATGATGTCAATAGGTGAGTGATGTTGGTTTTGGTTCCAAGCAACAGAAGCCCCAACTAAAAGTGACTTTAACAGTGATAACAGAGGCTGGGCACAGCGGCTCACACCTGTAATCTCAGCACTTTGGGAGGCTGAGGCAGGCAGATCACTTGAGGTCAGGAGTTCGAGACCAGCCTGGCCAACATGGTGAAACCCCATTTCTACTAAAAATACAAAAATTAGCCAAGCATGGTGACAGGTGCCTGTAATTCCAGCTACTCAGGAGGCCAAGGTGGGAGAATCGCTTGAACCTGGGAGATGGAGTTTGCAGTGAGCAGAGATCGCACGCCACTGCACTCCACTTGGGTGACAAGAGGGAAACTCTTAGAGTACCAAATCCAATATATGCTATTATTTTTCTATGATAATTTTTGTTTGTTTTTGAGACGGGGTCTCACTCTATTGCTTAGGTTGGAGTGCAGTGGCATGGCGATGGCTCTCAGTAGTCTCAAATTCCTGGACTCAAGTGATCTTCCCACCTTAGCCTCCTGAGTAGCTACAACTGCAGATGCACAACACCGTTAATTCTTTTTATTTTTTGTAGAGATGAGGATCTTACTATGTTTCCAGGCTGGCCTTGAACTCCTGGGCTCAAGGGATCCTCCCACTTCAGCCTCCCAAGTAGCTGGGACTATATGTGTGCACCAGAACACTCAGCTAATATTTTTCTTTTTTTAAAAAAAAAAAAAAGGAGAGAAGGAGAGGAAGAAAGAGAAAGAAAAAGAGGGAGCGAGAACAGAAATATTGCTTTATTCTATGAATGGGTATTAATAATGGCCAATCAATATTTTGTGTATTTAAAGTGGAGACTGTATATTTTGTATATTTAAAGTGGAGAGTTCTATAAATACTTATTAAGTTCACTTGTTCCAGATCTGAGTTCAAGTTCTGGATATCCTTATTAATATTCCGTCTCGTTGAGTCTAAATCTCTTTATGGGTCTTATGTATCTGGGTGTTAGGATCCTTAGCTCTTATTATTGCATTGATCCTTTTACCACGGTATCTTTGTTGCTTTGAAATCTGTTTTATCAGATGCGTGAATTGCAACTCCTGCTTTTTGTTTATTTATTTATTTATGCTCTCCATTTGGTTGGTAGATCTTTCTCCAACCCTTTGTTTTGAGTCTTTGTGTATCTTTGGATATAAAATGGGTCTGGATGTAGTATACCATTAGGTTTTGGCTGTATCTTTTAATTGGGGGATTTAGTCGATTTAAATTTAGGGTTACTGCCATTTGATGTTAACTGGCTATTTTATCCATTCGTTGATGTAAATTCTTCTTTATGTTGATGCTCTTTACTTTTTGGTATATTTTTAGAAAGGCTATTACTGGTTGTTCCTTTCTGTGTGTAATGCTTCTTTCAGAAGTTTTTGTAAAGCAGGCCTGGTGGTAATAAAATCTCTGAGTACTTGCCTGTTCATAAAAGATTTTATTTTTCCTTCAATTGTGAAGCTTAGTTTGTCAGGATATGAAATTCTGGGCTATAAGTTCTGTTCTTTAAGGATGTTAAATATTGGCCCCCACTCTCTTCTGGCTTGTAGGGTTTCTGCTGAGAGATCTGCTGTAAGTCTAATAGGCTTCCCTTTGTGGGTAACCTGACCTTTCTCTCTGGCTGCCCTTACTATTTTCTCCTTCGTTTCAACCCTGGTGAATCTAACGATTATGTGCCTTGGGGTTGCTCTTCTTGAGGAATGTCTTTGTGGTGTTCTCTGTATTACCTGGGGTTGAATAGTGTCCTGCTTTGCTAGATTGGGAAAATTCTCCTGGATAATATCCTGAAGAGTATTTTCCAGCTTGGATTCATTCTCTTCGTCGTATTCAGGTACACCTATCAAACGTAGATTATGTCTTTACACATGGTCCCATATTTCTTGGAGACTTTGCTCATTCCTTTTTATCCTTTTTTCTCTATTCTTTTCTTCTTGTTTTATTTCATTAAGTTGGACTTCGACCTCTGATATCCTTTCTTCTGCTTGATCAATTCGGCTATTCAAACTTGTGCATATTTCACTAAGTTCTCGTGTTGTATTTTTCAACTCCGTTAGTTCATTTATATTCCTCTCTATATTGTCCATTCTTTTTAGCATTTCGTCAAACCTTTTTTCAAATTTCTTAGCTTCTTTACATTGGGTTTGAACAAGTTCTTTCAACTCCCAAAAATTTCTTATCATCCACCTTCTGAAGCCTACTTCAGATAATGGAACACAGTCCTTTTCCATCAGGGCTTGTTCCGTTGCTGATGAGGAATTGCAATCTCCTGTAGAGGGAGAGGGGTTCTGATTTTGGGTATTCTCGGCCTTTTTAGACTGTTTTTTTTTTCTCTTTATTATGAATTTAACCATCTGTTGTCTTTACAATTACCGCCTTTCTAATTAGGTTTCTGAGTGGACGTCCAGTTTATTGATTCCCAGTGCTGGAATCCGAGCAACCCACTGCGCCGGCCAAAACAGCAGCGATAAGACTGATGGTGCTCTTCTGCCTGGGAATCTCTGGTCTGCCTTCCTCCTTGAGTCCGTAACAAGCGGCTCTGCCTTCCTGGAGCTCCAAACACCAGTCAGTAGGGGAACCAGTCCCGTTTACTCTGCACGAAGAGCTGCCGCGCCGAAGCGACGGCAAAATTGCTGCGCCGGCTACAAGAGTTGTGCTGGCAACCTGTGGGGCTCCTCCACTGGAAATCTTCTGGTCCGTGAGCGACGAAAATTCGTCTGAAAGTGTGTCATCCTCTCGTTTTCTGGGCTTTCACTGGGAGCTACAATCCCGAGCTGTTAGCAATCAGCCATCTTGGATTTATTTTTTCATTTTTATTTTTGTAGAGACAGAGTCTTGCTATGTGGCCCAGACTGGTCTTGAACTCCTGGGCTCAAGCAGTCCTCCTGCCTGAGTGTCCCGAAGTGCTGGAATTATGGGCATGAGCCACCACACTGGGCTATGATAAATTTTAATGTATAAGTTAGGCACTTAACAACCAAAACTAATAATAATTGACTTGGTAGTCAATTATAATAGTGTGTCAGCATCACTACTGTTGTGCTTTGGGGCCACTATTAAGTGACAGAAGGGTGACTTGAACAGAAGTGCTGCAATTCTGTGATAGTTAATGTGATCACAGAGGTGGCTACCAAGCGATTAATAGAGGGAATCCGTAGACAGTGTGGAGATGCTGGACATGGCAGGATTCACATCCTGGGGAGGAAAGAGTGAAAGCTTAAGATTTCATCACACTACTCAGAATAGAGCACTATTTAAAACTGATGAATTGTTTATTTCCATTTACTATTTTTGGACCCTGGTTGACGTGGTAACTGAAACCAGAGAAAGAGAAACTGTGGCTAAAGGGAGACTTCTCTACAGACAAGCTCCACATGTGATATTGAGAGTATAGTTCTCTCTTTTACTGTTTCTTTAGGCAGGGTCTCCCTCTGTTGCCCAGGTTGAAGTGCAGAGGCACAACCATGGCTCACTGCAACCCTGATCTCCTGGGCTCCAGTAATCTTCCTGCCTCAGTCTCCCCAGTAGCTGAAACCACAGGGGTGCACCACCATACCTGGCTAAACTTCAAATTTTTTGTAGAGCTGAGGGTCTCCCTATGTGGCCCAGACTTGTCTGCTGGGTTCAAATGATCCTCCTTCCTCAGCCTCTTGAGGAAGTGCTGGAATTGCAGGAATGAGCCACTGCACTAGCCTTTCTCCCTTTTTCTTTCCATTTGTTTGTTGAAGAAAAGGTGGAGAGGGTCTTGTCATTTTTCCTGCAGGGTTTCTCATATCTTAACCAGGGGATTGCATTCCTGTAGGAAACAAAAATGCTGCTTGTATCCCCACCCCCATGGTGGCATATGGCCCTGGGTGTTGTATAATACATATAATTATATCCAAACTTTACCCCTTCAGGAAAACTTTGGAATAGCAGTTTCTTCTCTCTTAGGAGAAGAGATGATGTAACTTACTGCAGAAATTAGAACGAAGATCTGAATTTGGGTGAAAATTACATTGAAGATCAGAGAAGGGAAAAAGCCCACATTTCTGGGCTCAGGAAACATTGGGAGTGGTGATGGTTTCTAAACATGCACTTAGAGAAGAATGTCTAGTTTCATGCAGTATAACACCAACTCATTAAATCAGAAATTCTAAAAAGTAAGATGAATGGTTCTCTGGAAATTGATCCTCAAGGGCTGTAACAATGATCTTAAGAAAATCGAAACCTTTTTCTTTGTGAAAAGGCAGCTTATTTCTGATGCATTCATGCTAGTTCTGAACTGCTTCTTGGTTCCATAAGCCATGTCCTGGCAGCATGCAGAGGTTGTCTCATGGGTGAGATGGAATAGTAGGCAGGCTTTGGGGTAATATCAGAACTAGGAGAGAGCTACAGATACATGAGAAAACAGAATGTGAACTACTGTCCTAGGTCCTGGAAGAAAGGATTTGGAACCATGTTTGAATAAAAGATGCCATAAGCTTAGAGAATGCTGAGTCAAAAACGTGCATCCTGGGGCATGAGGATTTGTTAGACACTTTGGACTTTTTTACACACTGTCAAACCACAGGTGACTCATGGCTTTTTGAAAACCTTTCATCTGCCCTACAAAGAGAGTACTGATGCTAAAAAACAGCACCATATAACCCCTTCCGCTACCCATCCACCTCCCTCCCCACACACAGGCTGGATGCTGCAGATAAATTAGACTTGCCAGCCTTCTCTCTAGATTTCTACAAGGGAAACAATGCCAATGACAGCACTAATAGATTAGGATGTTGCTGCTAATACTATTAGTGAGAGCAACAGTAACAATAATGACACCACTAATAATAATAATACTGTTGTTATCATTAATTATACTAATAGCAAGGACAACTGTCAGAAGATATGTTTATCTTCACTGAGCAGTTGTTAAGTACTAGGGACTCTGGCAAGTGATTTATGCACACTGCATCCATCATTATATGTGTTACTGTGATTCTTGTCACAATAACTGCATAGAGTAGATGGTGGTAATATCTTTGTTCTTTCTTGATATATTTAGAAAGTAAACTCAAAAGTGAAAGCACTGTTCCCAGAACCACACAGATTTGAGCTGGAGAGAAATAAAACTCAGTGATTATTATCCCTGTGTTCATTAACCACTTGGGTGAGTATTCACAAAGTCAGGCTGGAACTTTTGCAGTTTCCCCAGGGTGCCCTTGTTCCTAATAAACAGAAACTAAAGACTCAAAGCTTTATCATTAAATATTTCATGGATATTAATACTCTTAAAGTAAAAGCCATGTGCAAACTGTATCATCCAATAGTCCCCGCCTCCGGAGAAAACTCTATAGACTTAAGACTTCCATTTCCAAATTTGTGCGTTCCTATAAAAATACATAGCTGAGCAATATGTACTAGTTTTAATATAATGGAAACAAACACATTTTTAGTAGTAAAAGCACAAACATATCAAGTTCTAATATATGGCGTATTATATGGCAATCCTGAAACTTACTCTTTTTCTTCTTAATGATTCTTGATATATCTCCACGTAGGTGCAGAATTACTTTTTATATTGTTCTTCGACTGTATTATTTTATTGCGTTGATGTGCCATACTCAAATCTAAATAAAACATCTGGTAATTGATTTTATGCTGCTTGGAATTATACAGAATTAATGCAACTTCTAATTTTGTTTATTTAATTTTTTGAGACAGGGTCTGGCTCTATTAGCCAGGCTGTGCAGTGGTGCCATTTCGGCTCACTGCAACCTCCACCTCCTGGGCTCAAAAGATCCTTTCATCTCAGCCTCCCTAGTAGCTTGGGACTACAGGTACATGCTACCATGCCTGGTTAATTTTTGTTTTTATTTTATGGTAGAGACAGGGTCTCACTATGTTGCCCAGGTTGGCCTCAAACTCCTAGGCTCAAGCCACCCATTGGTCTTGGCCTCCCAAAGTCCTGGGATTACAGGTGTGAGCCACCACACCTGGCCTAGAATTAATGCAACTTTTAACTAATAGTACTTACTGAGCAATAAGAACCTTTACTATCAATCCTGACAGGAATAAACATATCTCATATATATTTTTGAGGGGCTCAGAGTATACACTTGTTACATTTTCTCTCAATAAATATTTAATTTATTTGTTTCCCGACTCCTAAACTGTGTCTGCACAATTTTTTTTTTTTAATTTTTGATGAGAAGATCTAGCTTCTAGAGTAGTGAGCATAGTTATAGGCGTATTTGATTTCTTATAATAGTTTATTCATATGCATTTCTTAATATTTATTGGCTTATTTTCAGAAAGCAATTGAATTAATGTAAATGTTTGTTTTCCTAAGTAACATATATTTTTCATATTATTTTATTAATTTCCTTTGAAGTCATTTTTATATTTTTGTTTCTAACATCCTTAGAAAATTTATTTCATTCTTTTTTGATCAAGCAACATTTTGAACCTATTATTTTCCTCTGAGTACATTTTCAATGATATCCCTTGAAATTTGTCTTATGGTATTCTAATATTATATTGTTCTCCTTCTTCAAATAGTGGGTTCTATTTATTTTTTACTCCAGTTGGTTTTTTCTCTATAGTTCCTATGTGATTTTTTAAAATTCCCTTTTAATTCATTTTGTGTTCTATCACATTATGGTCTGAAAATATGACCTATACCAGTTCTACCTCACAGCTTTTACTAGAAATATTCCACTGGCATTGAAAAATAAGGTAAGCTTTTAGTTTTATAATGTAAGTGTAGTTTATGTATAGAAGAGGTACATGTTATATATATACACACATACATTTATTTTCAAATTTGAGTAATATTAAAAAGTTTGTGCTTATTTTTATCCATTTAGATTTTTAAATCACATCTGATAGTCTTGCTTTGTAATAAGTGAGATGATTGTATATACATTTTCTTGTTAAGAGCCATTTTGGTCTTGATTCTGCCAAGTTTTATTTTGTTTTTGTTCTGTTTAATGGACTTTGCTCTTGGTTTGACATATTTTGTTATATGGGCTGATGCTCTCCAAAACAACTCACTTACCTTTCTCACAATGTGACAGCATCTGTCTATTTTTCTTATTTGTAATTAGTAATAATTAATCTATTTGTTTTGAAATAATGGTGAATTCACATGCAGTTGTAAGAAACGCAAAGGGACATTGAATGTACCTTTTATTTACTTGACTGCAATGGTAGCATCTTACAGAAATAAACTGCAATGTCATTGGTATAGATTGCATGCTTGTGTCTTACCAAATTTCAGATGTTGAAGACCTACCTTCTAATGTGATGGTATTAGGTAGTGGGGTCTTTGGGAGTCATCCATATTAGTGGAGATGGTGAGGCTGGAGCTCTCCTGAATGGGATTCGTGCCCTCATAAGTGTCCGGGGAGGGCTTGCTTTCTCTGTTCTGCTGCACAAGGACTGAAACGGCAGATGTTTAAGATCCGGAAGAGTGTTCTCACCAAAACTTCATGGACTGTGCTGGTGCCTTGACCTTGGACTTCCAGCTTCCAAAACTGTGAGAAATAAATTTTGTCGTGTGTAAGCTACCTGGTTGATGATTGTATTAGTCTGTTTTCACACTGCTATTAACGGCATAACTGAGACTGGGTCATTTATAAAGAAAACAGGTTTAATGGACTCACAGTTCCACATGGCTGGATAGGCCTCAGAAACATGGCAGAAGGCAAATGAGGAGCAAAGTTGTGTCTTACATGGTGGCAGGCAAGAGAGCTCGGGCAGACAAACTCCCATTTATAAAACCATCAGATTTAATGAGAATTATTCACTACCATTGGAACAGTATGGGAGAAACTGCCCCATGATTCAATTATTTCCACCTGGCCTCACCCTTGACATGTGGGGATTATTACAATTCAGGGTGAGATTTGGGTGGGGACACAGCCAAACCATGTCAAAGATAATTGGTTCTAGCAGACTGAATTGACTAAGACAATCATAATTAGAATATTGGCATTGATACCATCAAGATATCAAACCTTTCCATCACTGCAAGGATCACCCATGTAGCCCTTTGTAGAGAATTCCAAATGTGAGCCAACACGCCTAGCCAGGAATAAATTACTGGTCTTCACAAAACCTGGAGGAATCACAAAAAATTATGTTGTGTGGTAGTTTACACACAGCGGAAATTTATTTCTCACAGGTTTGGCAGCTGGAAGTCTAAGGTCAGGGCACCAGCATGGTAGACAAGGTTGTGGTGAGATCTCTATTCCAGGTCATACACAGTTCGCTTTTCAGTCCTAGTACAGCAGAAGGGAGAAAGCAAGCCCTCTCAGGACTCTTATGAGGGCAAGAATCCCATTCAGGAGAGCTCCAGCCTCACCACTATGTCTATACTTTGTCGTTTTAAGAACTGTATATAAATGGACTCTTACAGTCTGTCATCTTGTGTTACTGGATTTTTTCACCTAGCAAATTCATGATTTATTCAGGTTTTGTATAGATCAATAGTGCATTCTTGGCTAGGCATAGTGGCTTACGTCTGTAATCTCAGGATTTTGGGAGGCCAAGGCAAGAGGATCACTTGGGCCCAAGAGTTCTAGACTAGCCTGAGAAATATTGTGAGATCCAATCACACACACACACACACACACACACACACACACACACACACACACACACACAAGCTCATTCCTTTAATGAGTGGTATTCAACGGCATGAATGTACTGGTTTATTAATCCCTTTACCCACTGAAGTGCATCTGGAAGTTTGGACTCTTTTAGTATTCTATTTGATAATTTGTTTTGTTATTTGGACCAAATCTTTCTTGCATCCTCACGCAGACAGTCTCTCATGATATGAGTGTATATGGTCTATCATTAATTTACATGTTTGTATTATATATTATTTACTTATGATACATGCTTATGCATTTATTCCGTGTTCTTTTATTACCCTACCTATAAAACGGAATCTATCATTTTCTCCATATGAAAGACAAGGGCACTATAACACGTTTACTTTCTGTTCTTCTAAAATTTTATTTTTCATTTTCTGGAAATTTTCTTCAAGAGAATTATAGAAGGAAAAAGCTTTCTTTGAGTATTAGGAAATTATATTCTATGCCTGGATATTCAGGTTATCTTCTCTTCATTTCGAGCCACTTTATAACTCAACTTCATTTTTTTTCAGACAGTTTTGAAACATTTCCAACAAGCAAAATAGTAAAGATAAAAAATGAGGAGGAAAATAATTTAGTCTGTGAGATTTAATTATGAAGTTTAAAATAACAAGGGACTGGATAAGGACAAATATAGAAATATGTGTATGTGTGTCTGTGTGTGTACCTATGTATAGACATATATATGTGTATGTATATGTATATATACACAGAAAGAGACATTTCTATATTTGCCATATATGTAGACATATATCTATACAGACATGTATATATATGTGTGTGTGTGTGTGTGTGTGTGTGTAGAGAGAGAGTTTTGGTTTGGTAGTATGATACTTCATTTTGGTCTTCACTTAATGACAGATTGAAGTCAATCACAGACCACTTACTATAATATGTAATTTCCTGTTTCTTTTTTATTGTGATAAAATATATATATATAACATAAAATTGACGACTTTAAGTACTCTTACATATAGAAGTCAGTGGCAATAAGTACATTCCTGTTACTGTACAACCATCACCACCTTCCATCTCCAGAACTTTTAAGTCATACCAAACTCTGTACCCATAAACAACAATTCTGCATTAACCTTTCCCTAGCCCATGGCAACCATCATTCTACTTTCTGTCTCTGTAAAGTCAGCTACCCCAAGTACATCAGAGAAGTGGAATTATATAACATTAGTCCTTTTGTGACAGGCTCATTTCACTCAGCATGTTTTCAGGGCTCATCCATGTATTATTATGTGTTAATTTTTTTTCATTTTAAAAGCTGAGTAAGATTCTATTTTATGTACTGATATGGTTTGGCTGTGTCCCCACCCACATCTCACTTTGAATTACAATAATCTCTATGTGTTAAGGGCAGGGCCAGGTGGAAATAATTCAATCATGGGGGCTGTTTCCTCAATACTATTCTCATGGTAGCTAAAAAGTCTCATGAGATCTGATGGTGTTATAAATGGGAGTTTCTCTACACAAGCTCACTCTTGCCTCCTGCCATGTAAGACATGGCTGTGCTCCTCCTTGCCTTCTGACATGATTGTGAGACCTTCCCAGCCATGTGAAACTGTGAGTCCATTAAACATCTTTCTTTTATAAATAATTAAGTCTTAATATGTCTTTATTAGCAGTGTGAGAACAGACTAATACATGTACATACTGCATTTTCTTTGTGCATTTATCTGCCAGTATACATAGGTTGCTTCCATCTCTTGACTGTTGTAAGTGATGCTGCTATGAGAATTGGTGTAGATATGTATTTTGAGACTGCTTTCAATTTTATAGGGCAATGCACATGGTTCTGGTTTCTCCAGGTCCTCAAAAACACTGGTTATTTCCTGTGCCTGTGTTTTGATAATAGGGTGTAAAGTGGCATCTCACTGTGGATTTGATTTGCAGTTCCCTCAGGATCAATAATAGTGAGCATGTTTTCATGTAGTGATTGCACATCTAGGTATTATATCCTTTGCAGAAATGTGTATCCAAGTTTTTTGCCATTTTACTTCATGCTTCTTCAAACAAGACACGCAGACACATTTGATTCATCTGTGATGCAAGGACTCATTTATCTTCTGAAGCGCCCACAATTTGGTTTAATTTTGTGTACATTCCTTAACCTCCCATTTCTGCAGTGCTGTTGTGCTTCCACCAGACATCTGTGCAGAGTGCAGGTCAGCTAACACATCATCACTTGCAAGTGAATTGTTAGTACCAGGCTACCAGGGCTGAATTTCTCTGTGAATGCTACTAAGGAAACATGGAAAGAGTTCTGTGGGACTCATTAAGAAAGGGTTGTAATTGATTTTTCATATGCACATTCACATTGGTAATAATGTCTACTATTCCTCAATATAGTTTTTAATCTTTGTTTCGGCAAAATCTATGTGATGAGTGTTTGCCCATTACCTTTTACAATGAACATATTTTAACTTATGAAGGAGGCTCCATTAATACATGATATCTTCAGACAGTGATACGGAAAAATAATAGCAAGAACTTCGCAAATTCAATGTGTTCTATTTCTTTGTGCTGAACTTGGAAAATTTCATGTAGACTGGTGCACCTGCAGCATCAAATGGAAGACTGCAAGTTAAAATCAGTTCATTTATTACATCTCTTACATTCCTGTGGGAGGATGGATTATGAAAAGATTACTTATTTCCTCTTATTAGTGAGCACTAGTGATTTTTTTTTACATTTAAAAAATCTATAATCTATTGTTACTTTCTTTGTCACCGTCTCCTGAGAAGAAAATTCCCTAGAATGAAATAGGAGAGAAACTAAATACTGCTCTAGTGAATAAGAAAAGTAATTCCCAGATAAGTGTAGGAAAAAAACCCTGATATACATTTCTTCATTAATTACTATTGTATTAGAAAAACTGGATATAAATGAATGTTCCCCAAATCCTTAACCATGGTAAGGATACAGCCTTCCCCCCCAAAAAAGAAAAGAGTGAGCAAATAAAATTTAAAATCAACAGTTGTCTCCAGATATAAGAAGCAGGATTAAACTTGCCATGGAGTCATGACAAATGTTTTTCTTAGTGTTCACAATAACATGAACCCTTTCACACTCCAGCCTTTCTTTGCAAGCATGAAAATGATAGAGTTGCTTTCAAATATTAAAGAAAGCTAAAATGTACTCCTAAGGATAGTTAGTACCATTCCCTACAGTTAACAAATGTATAATGTATAATTCAAGTCAGGTAGTCATACTGGTTTCAGTAAGAAAACTATGGTATAATAGGTATTCTACCTGAAACATGATTTCCATAATGCCAGATATAGGTGAAAGAGGGATAGAGGCAGCAAACCACATTGCCATGTATGTAGCTATGCAACAATCCTGCATGATCTGCACATGTACCCTAAAGTGCAATTATATATATATATATATATATATATACACACACACACACATATATACACACACATATATATATATATATATACACACACACACACACACATACACATGACATATATAATATATAACATCTGAGGACTCATTTGGAAATATAAACCTGGTCTTCAGTCTTCCTTGAAATCGTTGAATGGATTTGGCTTTCCCGCCATTGGATTTGATAATTTTATGTCTTGTATTTACTCAATGTTTGTGGCTTTCTACTAGCACAAATATTATGTTTTTGGTAATGTTTTGTTCAAACCCTGTGACGGGATGAATTGGGTTATACTGATCTCCTCCCTGTATGGACAATATTTGGGGACCACAACAGTTCTAGCACTCTTCACAAATGCTTGAAATAAAACCATTTGAAAGTTAATTTAGCCTCCAATGTAAATCAAGCTAAGGATTATTATTTTGGCCCTTGAGGGGCAGATTGAAGCCATGTTAATGAAAAGAACAGCTCTCTCCACAGCAGCAAGGTGATTTAAGAATAATAAGGAAGTGAAACATTTAGAGAAGAAGGCTAGAAAGCATTTTTGATTTGCTTGTCAGGTGATTTATCTGCATTTCCTCTTAATAGCTTCAGTAAGAATCTACATGGTTCATCAATGCCTTTGGAGTTCAATGTTATTTTATTTATTTATTTATTTATTTTGCCCCTGGTTGAAATGACTGCAATGATTCATACTCGAGTAGATGACATTTTTTGCGCAGGTTACAGCAAAAGGAGGAGTTACTTATGTTTCCTAGACAAAAATGTCACAAGGAAATCAACCTTCTCATTTTGATGAGAGGTGAGGACCATTTGGCTTGCTCATGGGGCTAAAGGGAAGGCTGATTTTGAGTCAGAGAACTCACTGTTTCTTCTACACGTAGGAACGCAGCCACATTTTCTCTATCAAAATCTTTAAAGCTGCATGAAGGAAGACATAAAAGCATGAACTGGTGGAGGTCACAAGACCAGTGAAAAGACAGAATCTGAACAGTTTTATCTGGTAATGAAAAGGAGCTATTTGGGGGCTTGTCAGAGGTAATGCTAGAAACATAATGATTTGAAGAAACCAAAGGAAGCTAACTCCTGATGCTGGAATCCCCGCTTCCCAAAGAATTTCAGGATTTCACTTCTGCCCTTCAACTGATGACAGCAATCAGTCAACGTAAGAAGACCTTGACTTTAGATTTTCTACAGGAAACTTCTCTCTGAATGCTGTTAGACACCTCAGAACAACAACAACAACAGAAACAAATAAATTTGCCTTTATCATCTGCCGGTGCATGACATGTTTGTTTTGGACATCTAGGAAAAGCTGAAGATACCTGGGAATTCAGTATTTCTCAATCTTCTGAGGGGATAGTGGAAAAGGGAAAGTTTCCCCCTTTACCTCAGAAGGTCAGCGAAAAATCAACTCATAAAAGGCAGATTATTCAGAGAAAAGGCAAACAGATTTATTTGATTATAGTTTTAGGTGACATGGGAAGCTTCAGAATGAAGATCTAACTCCTCAGTGAGGTGCAGAAACTTATATACCATACTGAGGTTACAGAAAGAGTGGTGGCTGTGTCCTGGCAAAACAGGTTATAGGAACAGGGAGAGAAGAGGAATTCTGTTGAGACGCAATTAATGATTAATTACTAGGGATAATTCAGTGCGCTTGAAGAATGCACAATGGCTTGGGACAAAGTCTGTTGGGACTGCAGGGAGGACAGTGGTTTGTGACAAAAGTCCATCCATGTGCGTTGACAGATTTCACTCAACTCAGAGAAGGGACTGGAGGTCATTCTTTTCTTCTTTGGCAGGTGTGGCTTTTAGGCAAATATACAGTTTGGCTGTGTCCCCAGGCAAATCTCATGTTGAATTGTAAGCTTCAGTGTTGGAGGAGGGAGCAGGTGGGAGGTGATTGGATCATGGGGGAGGACTTTCCCCTTGCTGCTCTCAGGACAAAGTTCTGAAGAGATCTGAGTGTTTGAAAGTGTGTAGCACTTCCACCTTTGAGCATGCTCTCTCTCGCTCTCTCTCCTGCTCTGCCATGCAAGACATGCCTGCTTCCCCTTTGTCTTCAGCCATAATTGTAAGTTCCCTGAGGCCTCCCCAGCTGTGCTTCATGTCCAGCCTACAGAACTGTGAGTCAATTAAACCTCTTTTCTTTATAATCACACAGTCTCAGGTAGTTTTTCATAGCAATGTGAAAAGGGACTAATATAGGCAAATAAAGAAACTTCAGAGAACAACTTCATCCTGTGCTTTGGTGGATCTGCTGGGGTATGGGAGGGAAGTGAGAGACAATGTGAGGCTCCTTTTTCAGTTTAGCATGCACAAAGTACTGCACTTTGGGACATTAGTTTCTAAGCCCTGTGAGAGGGTATCCCAGGGGAAATGAGGGTGAAAGAACTCAGAACTCAGTGTCTTTCTGAACAGTTTCAAACAAAATAGCGACTCCTACGAGTGGATATAGAAGGGTTCACAAGACACAAGTAAACAAGGTAACTCTGCAGATGGTCATAAGAATCAATTACCTCCTCCTACCCACAACCCTTCTTCACCATGGTCCCTCCTAGAGGCAGACATGAAGAAGTCCTACCTAACACAGTAATTACTGCATTTACACTTGTAGCAACTATTCTGTGATGTAGGTTTGGTTAGACCTGGTTGTAACTGTGGTCACTGGGACATTTCTGCCTACAACATCAACCTGCTTCAGAAGATAAGCCTTCACTTATCTTGAGTCTGGCATCTTCCTCTGTATCCCTTGACCTAGTTTCGCGGGGAGGCATTCTACAAATGAAGGACAGGCGAGGACCACCTGCTCAATTGCTGCCTATTTGCTGAATAGATAAGGAGCTTGGAATAGTTGATTGTTTATTTCTTTACAATAAGTGTTGGAAATATAAATTGCATTAATAATTGGAGTTCTTTTGAATGGGTAGAAGAGACAAAAATAGCTACTCCTTAGCAACTGGAAATGTGGATAAGAAGTTATCCTTAAAGTTGTAAATCACTACTCTGTGGGGAAAAAAGGGAGGTAAGATCAAAAAGAAAGGAAAGAAGAAAGGAAGAAAGAAATTAAGAAAGGAAAGAAGGTGGGGGGAAGGAAGAAAGAGAAAAAGAAAACAACAGAAAAAACATAAGAAAGGACGAACAGGAAGGAAGAGAGGAAGAAAGAAAAAAGAAAGAAACACCAAGGAAAAATAAAAGGTGAAGGGAGGGAGGGAGAAACAGAGGAAGAAGAAAGAGAAAAAGAACAAAAGGAATGGAGGGAGTGAGGAAGAAAGAAAAAGAAAGGAAAGAAGACAAAGGTAGGAAGAACAAATAAAAGGAGTAAGGGAAGCAGGAAAACAGAAAAAAGAGAAAGACTAAAGAAGGGAGAGAGAAAGAAACAAAGAAAGAAAGAAAGGGGGGAGAAAGGAAGGAATATTTAAGGTACTTTTATTGTGAGTAATCATTTCAATAATTGTATAATCATTTTGTAGGTACATACTACATTCTGTGTATGACAGAATTAGTTATTTTTATTTGTTTGAACTCTAATTCTATTTCTAGAATTTCCCTCAGATTAGAATAAACTCTCTGCATTCTAAACTTTCCACAGCATCAACTTGTCAGTGCTTCTCCCTCTGGATGCAATGTAATGTTAGTGAAAGCATTTCCTGAATTGGGAAAATAAATGTCAAATTCTTCATGGATGTGAATGCTATCCTGCCCTCCACAAATTAACAATTAATAATAATAATAAAGCAGTAACAATTGGGTCACTGATGATTTTATCAACTAGAACTCAACAATGGTCTAATACATTCAAACTACCAAACACTATAAAACTACACAGCATAAATTATTTTTGGATTATCCTGTTGAGGAGAATTACTCTGCAACCACTAAACTATCCAGTTAACATCATGGTGTTTTTTTCAACAAAGCATGTCCTGTATTTACTTTACAGTGGAAATCTATGCATAAGGGAGGGATGAAAGATGTCTTCCTTCTAACTCTTTTCTACTCACATCAAAAAATGAAACTGAACAAATAGAACTGGGGGAAGATTTGGCTTATGGACACTAAGTTGATTGTGTAATTTAATCATGGAAAATGCAAATATGGTTGCAAGGTCTTGTAATAAAGTTGAAGCCTAGAAAGGAAGAAGTAGGTGACTGGCTGTGCTAGACATAGGTTAAAGTTGACCCGGACAACATTTAAGGGAAATGAACTACAGCATTGTCTTGATCTGCACAAGTCCACTTATATGAGGGTTTTCTTCTTCATGTAAGGATTTCCTCTCTTCCTTCCTTGTCTCTGCTGCCACTGAGAAAGCAAGAGCAACCCCTCCTCTTCCTCCTCCTCTTCAGCCTACTCAAGGTGAACATCATGAGGATAAAGACCTTCTTGATGATCCACTTGCACTTAGTGAATAGCAAAGATATTTTTTCTTATGAATTTCTCAATAACATTTTGTTTTCTCTAGCTTACTTTATTGTAAGAATAGAGAATGTATATAATACAAAATATGTCTTAATTGGCTATTTATGATATCAGTAAGACTTCCAGTAACAGTAACCCAGTAACCTATTAGTGGTTAAGTTTTGGGGAAGTCAAAAATTGTACATGCAGTTTTGACTGTGTAGGGGGCTGGTGCCCAGATCCCTGTGTTGTTCAGAGGTCAGCTGTATGGTGATGAAGAACTGAGTGGCTGTGCTCTGTGGGGAGCATTTATAAGAAGCACTGATGGGTAAGTCTAGACAAGTGAAGGCCCATGGGCTGCACAATGACAAACATCAGTGTTCGATATTAAATAAAGCTCAAAGGGAAAATCTTATGGGGTATTGCCTTTAAAATGTTATTTTTCAGACTGGGATATTGGGAACACTCTTTCCTGGATTTTCATTATCCATTTCTATAATATTAAATGGCGTTAAAGACCATGAGAAAGTCCATCTAAACTGTGATATTTTTGAAGGCATGTTTTTTCTGTGTACATCAGAATGTAATGAACCTAAATGTGTGGTCCTGTTAAAGTTAGCAGTTAACAGAGTGTCTAGCATATGCTGACCATACTGACCAGGCTTGGCACATAGGAATGGATGAGACAGCCGTCATCTCGTCATCTTCAAGTGTTCATAATTTAGCAGAGAGACAATGAGTATATATGGGGATGAATGCTGTGATAGAAACACATAGGGTATTATGAAAATGCAAACCAAAAAAATGGTTGTTTTACCTATGAACGAAGGTTTCTCTGAGCATTCCCAGTGCAGTGTGGCTTCCGTGAAATCTGAAAAGAAAAGATGGAGTTATTCAGAATAATGGGGTAACAGTGAAAGAGGAGAAATTTTGCTCCAACGACAAAAATAGAATTTGCCAAGTTTACAAAGGCTGGAACGTTTGAAATAATTTATGTGAATTGGATGTACATGTGATAAAAATAGAGTGAGAGGAAGATTATACGTTAGGGAACAGCCCTAAAATGAAGAATTCAATCTGGTTGGCCATTTCACTGAAATTTTTCTCATGGAAGATGTGGCATGCAAGCAACCCCTATCAAAATGAGATGCCATTCTAAAGTAAATGAGCAAATTGGACTTGTGTTTGCTGAAATGAGCATTGATTAAATGAAGACATGTGCAGAACATGCAGGATTGCTGCATAGGTACATACATGGCAATATAGTTTGCTGCCTCCATCCCCCCATCACCTATATCTGGCATTTCTCCTCGTGTTATCCCTCCCCAACCTCCCTACCCTCCACTGTCCCTCCTCTATTCCCCTCCAACAGACCTCAGTGTGTGATGCTCCTCTCCCTGTATCCATGTGTTATTGTTCACCCACCTATGAATGAGAACATGCAATGTTTGATTTTCTGTTCTTGTGTCAGGTTCCTGAGAATGATGGTTTCCAGATTCATCCATGTCCCTACAAAGGACACAAACTCATTGTTTTTTAAGGCTGCATAGTATTCCATAGTGTATATGTGCCACATTTTCCTTGTCCAGTCTGTCATCGATGGGCATTTGGGTTGGTTCCAGGTCTTTGCTATTGTAAACAGTGCTGCAATGAACATATGTGTGCATGTGTCCTTATAATATAACAATTTATAACCCTTTGGATATATACCCAGTAATGGGATTGCTGTGTCAAATGATATTTCTATTTCTAGGTCCTTGAGGAATTGTCACACTGTCTTCCACAATGGTTGAATTAATTTAAACTCCCACCAACGGTGTAAAAGTGTTCCTGTTTCTCCACATCCTCTCCAGCATCTGTTGTCTCCAGATGTTTTAATGATCGCCATTCTAACTGGCATGAGATATTATCTCAATGTGGTTTTGATTTGCATTTCTCTAATGACCAGTGATGATAAGCATTTTTTTCATATGTTTGTTGGTCTCATAAATGTCTTCTTTTGAAAAGTGTCTGTTCACATCCTTTGCCCACTTTTGAATGGGTTTGTTCATTTTTTATCTTGTAAATCTGTTTTAGTTCTTTGTAGATTCTGCATATTAGCCCTTTGTCAGATAGGTAGATTTCAAAACTTTTTTTTTTTTTTTTTTTTTGCCAATCATTGAGAGGTTGTAAGGTTGCTGAGGTTGGTTGGCCTTGAACTCTTGGCCTCGCCTTCGCAAGCGCCACGACATCCGGCCGGAGCCACTTTGGGCCCCCTCAAAACTTTTTTTCTAGTTCTGTTGGTTGCTAGTTTACTCTAATAATTGTTTCTTCTGCTGTACAGAAGCTCTGGTATTTCATTAGATCCCATTTGTCTATTTTTGCTTTTGTTGTCATTGCTTTTGGTGTTTTAGTCATGATGTCCTTGCCTATGCCTATTCCCTGAATGATTTTGCCTAGGTTTTATTCTAAGTTTTTATGGTGTTAGGTCTTATGTTTAAGTCTTTAATCCATCTGGAATTATTTTTAGTGTAAGGTGTCAGGAAGGGGTCCAGTTTCTGCTTTCTGCACATGGCTAGCCAGTTTTCCCAACACCATTTATTAAACAGGAAATCCTTTCCCCATTGCTTGCTTTTGCCAGGTTTGTCAAAGATCGGATGATTGTATATGTGTGACATTGCCTCTGAGGCCTCTGTTCTGTTCCATTGGTCTATATCTCTGTTTCGGTACCAGTACCATGCTTTTTTGATTAGTGTAGCCTTGTAGTATAGTTTGAAGTCAGGTAGTGTGATGCCTCCAGCTTTGTAGAACCCTAAATTCTATGCCTTTTCCTTGACCAACATCACGGGTCTTGAGTCTACAATGGGAAACTTCAGAAACAATGAAATTGAGAAGCTGTCAAGCAAGGAAAGAAAATGAAACTATGATTAAGTCAATGAAATTATTAAAACATGAATAGGAGGACTAATTTGATTCACAGAAAAAGATGATGAGGTGTAGTGCCCATATATATAAATTGTCCTTTTGTGGAAGGTTTAGTGGTTTCAATCAGCAGGGGAAGGTAGCATGCTCATTTCTGAAATTGTTTCTGAGAGTAACTAGAAAAATAAATTAGATTTGACTGCAGAGAATCTAAACTCACCTGCATGCAGGAAAGAAAAAAATTCATTCTTAATAGATGCATAGATAAAAAAAAAAGAAAGAAAACAGAGGACAGGAGAGATGATATGGGGTGCCATTTAATCTCTAACCAGAATTATCTGGGCTCACTTACTTGCCAGTAATGCTTGATGTTTTATCTGTCAAACCTTTCTGGAGACTTTTAGCAACAACTGACCCTCTTTCATGAGTAGAAAGTGCTTTTTAATAGAAAGCATGTCACTCAAATATTTTTTAACTGCTTTCATTATCATTTTCAAGTGATTTTAGAGTAATCACACTCAGATTCCTTAGAGTGATTTTTGGGTCGTTAGATAGCTGATTCATGTGTCCAGCTCACTACCAAAACAGACATTAATGTTTGTCAGTTACTAGAGCTTCGAATAAGGAGCACTGTACAATTATATCTGTATAAAAAGTGCTAATAAGACAAAAATCTTCTTATTATGTTGGTTGTGACTTTATTTACTCCTTTAATTATTTTTTGAATAATGAGCATTTCTAAAATAATGAATGCCAGTGTGCAACTTGATTGAACAAAAGTTGTTTTAAAATGTAAAGATGAGAAGAGTGTAGACACCCTAAAGTGGTTACACTGCTGATAAATGTATTGCATTTCTGAACATATGACTTGTAGCTTCTATCACAGAGATCTGTAAACTTTTTCTTCTGTGGAAGAACAGAAAGTAAACCTTTGTGTCTTTACAAGCCATAGAGTCTCAATTGAACCTACTCAACTTTGCCTCTGTCGTGTAAAATCAGCTACGGGCAATTCATAATGAATGGAACGGCTGCATGCTGTGGACGTAGCTAAGTTTAAATAAAACTTTATTTATAAAAACAGGCAGTGGGCTGATTTTAAACATGGGCTGCAGTTTACCGATGTCTGCTCTATAGTAATGCAGAATAAGGGTAAAAAAACAAATTCTAAACACATTCCTTCAAAAAGTTATTTGAGTAACTTTAGAATTGCCAATGCATTCATCCTGGGAGATACAGAGGTCTTGTTTTGGTGAAACTGGCTCTGTTGAGTGAAACTTGTAATGCTTGGAATGTTAACTCTTTGATAAATGTCTGAAATACTTGCAAAAATTTTAAATGTCTCAGAAAGGAAAAAAAAAAAAACAGATGTTGCCTTCAGTAGAGAAGGCATGATATATACTGTGTATATATTGTGTCTCTACTCATTAAATATGTATTATAATGTCTACATTGTCCTTCACTCATTCAAGGAATAAATTCAAAATTTCTTGTTTCATTTTGTCTTTAATCTGAGATCCAAGGTTCTCCCTGAATTGATGCTTATGTATGTTTTCAAATTTATGTCCCTCTTGCCAACTCTCTAACCTTTTTGAAAGAGGTCTTGTTTTCATTTCTTGGATGGCCCTTGTACACAATATTCCCTGAATCTTTGCTTTAATCTTCCCATTTTGCCTGGATTTTCCTCCTTTTTCTACTTTCTAAGTACTTATCTGTTAAGGTCTAACTCTATCCCTGCTCTTCCCTATATTTTGTCCAAATAGGGAGTTAAAATGACCTCTGTGGTAGAAATAAACCCTGTATCATTGAAGCCCTTAACAAATTCTTTAGTTAGTATATAGTCCCTCTAATCCTTATTTCTACATTCTATATACTTGCTTTCTCCAATAAGTACAATGAAACTAGTAATTGTGTCTTATCTCACAGGCATAGGCTGTATTTTGGAAATAACTTTGGCATTAGAAAAATTTTATGCTCAACAAAATTCTATTATTCTAGCTGTTGATTAAATTTAGGAGTTTTCCAAAATAAACACATTTTAGATAATGTAATTATTTATCAAATCTATTAACTTATCTGAGGTATTTTGTGCCAAAAATAAAAGAAACCATCTTAGAGATACTGATTCCATTCAAAGCAAATTGTTTTGGTACATTCAGGGAATCCAGCAATGAAAGTGGTACATCTGAGGTTTTCTCTTATGATTTCCCCTGTTACAACTAATAATGGTAATAGATTTTGTAGTCCACAACAGAATCTTTTTAAAACTTTGTTTTTACTTTCTAATTTCCAAAGGTGTATGACACACGGATCTTGGAATCCTACAGAATTAGGTTTGACCAGGCAGAATAATTTAATTGTCACAGGACTTGGTGAATTTAACCTCTCTCATTTATCTTTAAAATATGCATGCCTTAGTTATTAAAATCATCTGATCAAAACTTCATCTTTCTTAAAGTTCAGGGCACAGAGTACATAGTCAATAAGATATATTGGGTATTACTATTGCTTTTACTTATATCGATCTCTTTTCACTCTTTCAAAATAAGTAAAATAAGCAAACTGTGATTATTTTTTCATACTTTACACTATTTTAATCCAAGGGCAAAATGAGGTTTTTTTCAAATCTCAATTTTCCAAGTCATTAGAAATAATAGGCACAGAATTATTGAAATGTGCAGCATAATTGTAATCATTTCTTGTCTTCTCCAATCTTTTTCTTACCCAACCCCCAGATATTATTTTTACTTCTGTTGTAATCATATGGTGAAGCAACGTAAAATTGCAGAAATGCATGCTAATGAAATCTATCCTAAACATGTCCAAAATTAAACTTTACAGAAAGCAAGAGAGTCCTATTTATAGACACAGTATTTTTATTCCATTCCTTCTATATAAGAAGTATATGAACATCTCCGATGGCTGAGTTTCACAGATAGTGACTAAATCTAATTTTGCAAATAATTGCAACCATCTGAAGGAGAAAATTGACTTGCTTTCTGCTGTCATAATCTTGTCTTTCTTCTTCCTTAACTTTCTCTCTCCCAGTGGCCTTGTCAGAATCATTCAGTCTTTTCTTGGCGCTCTTATGCAATGTTTACATATACAGAGTTATGTAGAGAAATCATTCTATCAAGATTTTATGTGTCCATGTTTTTAACTCCCTGGTGGATTATTAGTTCATTTTTGCCAGGGAGCATGTCTTATCCACTTTAAGTTTTCTGTTATTTAGCTCATTATTTGGCACATATTAGATATTGTTAAATAAATACAGTAACCAATTACAATAAAATAAACCGCAGAAAATAAACACAGAGAGGGGATAGATTCTCTGTACTTAAATTTGACTCCAGATGCTTTCAGTCACATTTAATAATTTCCATATTCTAACAGCATTACATTTGCTACAGAAAGTGATTCAATATGTTTCACTTTGCTAATGATATTTCCTGTTTTGGAAGCACTATGAATTCTTAGGATGAGAAGATTTGATTTTGATAAGGATTTAGATCACAACCGTCATTAGCTTGATGTATAATTTGTCTTTTAAGGCATGAGTAATTGCTTCTTTGTTTTTAATATGTTAAACCAATCTTTCCATAAATACTTTGCTTTTCAGGGTGTGAGAACATTAAGACAGAACTATTCCTGTCCTTTAAACATGTATTTTTAGAGTAACTGTGTTGTTTATAGATTCATTCCAGAAAGCTGGAAATTAATGGGAAGTAACTTGAGTGCTTAGTAGTATGAGAAAATTTCCAGGTACTTATTGGAATGCATTGTCAGCATTTAAAATTTACTCGAGTAGTAATAGTCTACCTATACATTGGATAAAGTTGTGTGTTCTCAATGGTATCTCAACTCCAGCTGATCTATTCACTACAATTTGTGGATATGTATCATGAGTTTTGTGGGCAAATATCCTGCAAAGCATTCTCTTCAGGACAATATCCTGAATACTGTGTTTTGGAGAGTTGGCGTTCATAATGTACATAATTCAACTTATTTATGTGTGCATGGCAATTTAATGCTTACAGTGAATCATTAATTGCTATTCACAGTCATCCATATCCTGTATAATAAGCACAGTGAGATATCATTTGGATATCAGAAGTCAAGAAATAACCAAAAATCAGGACTGAACTGAAGGAGATTGAGGTACAAAATTTTTTTAAAAGATCAACAAATCCAGGATCTGTTTTTTTGAAAAAAAAATTAATAAATTGGATCACTAGATAGACTAATATGTAAAACCCAAAACTATAAAAACCCTGGAAGATAACCTAGGAAATATCATTCAAGACATGGGCACAGGCAAAGATTTCATGACGAAGACACCAAAAGCAAAAATTGACAAATGTGATCTAAGAACTAAAGAGCTTCTGCAAAGCAAAAGAAACTATCAACAGAGTGAACAACAGACAAATTACAGAAATGGGAGAAAGATTTTACAAACTACTCATCTATTTCTGACATCCAGTATCTATAAGGAACTTTAACATATTTGCAAGAAAAACAACAAACAACCCCATTAAAAAGTGGGCAAAGTACATGAACAGACACTTTTCTTTTTTTTTTATTTATTGTATTTTAAGTTCTAGGTTACACATGCTGAACATGCAGGTTTGTTACTTAGGTATACATGTGCCATGGTGGTTGACTGCACCCATCAACCTGTCATCTACATTAGGTATTTCTCCTAATGCTATCTCTTCCCTTACCTGCAACAGGCTTTGGTGTGTTTCTTATTTTAGCCTTACAGAACAGTAAAATACATTTTTTTTGTCCCTTTCTAGCTTTGCTAAATGTATTATCATAGTTTGGGAAACAACTTAGAGCTACTATCATTCTATTTAAGAAATTTAACTTTTTAAAAATGATTTTATTAATAAAATTATTCAAATTTAAATTAAAAATTAATTTTATTTATTATAATTTTATCGCAGAAAACTTGTGTTATAACTTTCACTTCTAATTCAAGAAAATATAGTCTTAAATAATCATTAATCCTAAAATCATTTTTAACATAAGTGATTTAAACTTGTTATATCAATAAATTAATTTATTCATTTATTTTAATGGCCATATGTGAGAATTACTTCACTGAAGAAATAAATACTAAGGAAACTCAAAAATATTAAATAGGTATGTTTTACACAAAAACCTCTCAATAATTTCTGTTTTACCTTATACCTTAACTCTCTGAATTTCCTTGTATATATCTAAATAATTGATAAGAGCATATTTACAAATTCTCACTAATATATGAAAAAATAACATTTTTATTCGCACTATATAGGTCCTATATATACAACTTACTATCTTTCTATATATATATGTATACTATATCTATATCTATATATACTATAGGTACAGGCATATTTCTATTTAGATATTTTCTATCATCCAAATATAAATATAAGATTAAAAGTTTTCTAAAAGGAGTTTAAAATTCAATCAGATTTGAAAGATAAGTGATATTCCTCTAGGCAAGGCCATGGTTCAAGGAGACCTCTAAATAGCACACTGGGGCTACAACTTAACCAATTTAAAAAATAAACTTAATTTACATTTGGAACTTCTCTGATAAACTAACAAGTTTTTTATAAATAAAATTGTGTATAACATTAGAGAATTTAACATCCTACTGATAAGCAATTATTACTACTTGTGAAGAACATCAAAAAACTTCTAGAAGACAATTTCATTTATGTGTAATTCTTTCTTTCTTTCTTTCTTTTTGAGACAGAGTTTTGCTGTTGTTACCCAGACTGGAGTGCAATGGCACGATCTCGGCTCACCTCAACCTCCAACTCCTGGGTTCAAGCAATTCTCCTGCCTCAGCCTCCCGAGTAGCTGGGACTACAGGCATGCACTACCATGCCCAGCTAATTTTTGTATTTATAGTAGAGATGGGGTTTCACCTTGTTGATCAGGATGGTCTTGATCTCTTGACCTCGTGATCCACTCGCCTCGGCCTCCCAAAGTGCTGGGATTATAGGCTTGAGCCACCGCGTCCGGCCATTTATGTGTAATTCTATGACGGCTTACACTCTGACAAGTGCTTCATTTTAATTTCTGTCATCACACACATTCATATTTTATGTAATTACTTAGAGTTAATGCACTTATATTTATGAGCAAATTAAGCAAATTTAAAATTAAAATGCCACTAATACGTTTTTTCACTTATTTAAGTTAATAAAAATGTTTGACCTGAAGGTAACGAAATTATTCTATCTACAGCATCTCTGATGAATTATACATATGAACTTAATTTTCCTAAGATCTGGGACAGAATGATTCCAGATTCATAATCTGGATTATTTCCATAGAGCGTGTTTTTGTAGCTCACTTTGTTTTTGGTGTTGATGCTCATTGGATTATGACAGTTGAGGACACCCATCATATTGTGATTGTTTTGTTTTTCCCCTAGCTGCTGAGCAGCACCTGGAGCTCAGGTGACTCTCTATAAACAGTTATCAATATTTATCTTGCTTTTTCATATGTCATATCACAATATGAAAATTTTTATTAAACAACTCAATGTGTAGTCAGTTTTTGACAAAGATCCTTCTTTAAAGAAAGGCATAACAGTTTTATGGATTAATGAAAAGTCAAATTTTAGGTGACATTATATTAAAAATCTATCATCTATCTATAACTGTCTATCTTTTTCTCTTTTTTTAGGTGGAGTCTTGCTCTGTTGCCCAGGCTGGAGTGCAGGATCTTGGCTCACTGCAACCTCCCACTCCCGGGTTCAAGTGATTCTCTTGCCTCAGCCTCCCAGGTAGCTGGATTACAGGCACCCACCACCATGCCTAGCTAATTTTTGTAGTTTTAGTAGAGACAGTGTTTCACCATGTTGGCCAGTATGGTCTTGAACTCCTGACCTCAGGTGATCTGCCCGTCTTGGCCTCCCAATGTGCTGGGGTTACAGATGTGAGCCACCACATCTATCTATCTATCTATCTATCTATCTATCTATCTATCTATCTATCATTTATCTATCTATCATCTATCCATCCATCCATCCATCCACCTACCTACCTATTTGTCTTATTTGAATATAAAAGCTCTCTTTCTCTGTGGCTGATCATTGGACCACGGGTTCTCTGCATCTTTGTTGAGTTAGGGCTTTTTCACAGAGAGAAACCACCTGGGTGCTATTAGATTAATATTTAGATAGTTTAACCACAAAACAATTTCTCAACCTGTACCATTGTTGTTGGCTTTTTTGTTAAATGAACAATGAAAAGATAAATAATTCTTTATTGGAGACATTCATTTTATATGATATATAAGTATACATATCAATCAAACTATATATCCCTCTGTCATATCTATCTATATATTCATCCGTCAATATCGATTATATCTATCATCTATCTGTCTGCCTATCCATGCATCCATCTGTGCTCTTTAAGTATCTATCAATTCATCCATCATATTATGTATGTATGTATGTATGTATATCTATCTATTGTCTATCTATATCTATTATATTTACCTATCATCCGTCCATACATCATCTATCTATGTATTTATCTATCATCTATCTGTCAATGCATCTATCTATCTATCTATCTATCTACCTACCTGTCTGTCTCTACCTCATCTGTCTATCTAATCTGCCACCTCTCTTCTCTCTCTCTCTCTCTCTCTCTCTCTCTCTCTCTATCTACTCAATCTATCTGCCCAACTATCTCATATATTTATCTTATCTGTCTATGTATTTGTCTATCCATTTATCAAATCTGTGTATCTTTCCACCCATCCTTACCAAATATTTGTTTAGTTTTGGAGAAAATAAAGCATGTTTTAAGTCAGCTACCTACATGAGGAAGTGAAAACTCAAGCAGCAAACTAATTCATTCTCACTGTGAAATCAAGCACATTATGATATTGTTGTTTCTGCCCTGGAGGTAGGGAGCAGGTTCCAGGGATTCTTGTTCATACTTTCTTCTTCTGCCTCAACTTCTATGCCTGGTATAATGGCTGGGATTTCCTTTCTCATGTGTTGTGTGCCAGCTTTGCTGTCATGGCTAGATGGACACTGACCTACATTATATCTATTTTTTTTCTTGTTTGTTCCACCTACTATTCATGTCCCTTAATAGCCATATTACTTTTGTGTCTGTCCCCTTTTACCATTAAAAATCAAGCCACAATTATGTTATACTACAGCACAACATGCTACAGTCATACCTCCTAATTGGTTATTCCTGCTTAAGAGCAAACTAAAATTTGAGTCTATTTTATTCTTCCTTTTGGTCAACCCATCTTCAAAATTATTTCTTTACTTTCATTTCTCCATTGCACAATCGAATGCCCAAATTAGAAACAGTTCACAGATGCCCCCAAACATTGAAAATGGGTACTTGCTTCTTTCTTAGAAAGACTTTCCTTTACATAGCACATAGTCGATTGGAAATAGCATAAAGAGGGAATGAGCATGCTCTGTAAAATTAGAGGGTAAGAAATAGATTGCAGGCTGACCCAGTTTCTGACTTGCATTGATATTGTATTTCAATATGTTAACACAGTTTCTGCCACAACTACCAAATTAAAAATTCATTTTAATCATGTACCAAGTTATGGCTACAACAAATAGGTTATGTCAAACTGTTAAAACAAAAGTTTATCAGGTATAAGTTGAGAAAGCCATCATTCGCACAAATGGCACCTTTAAGGTCTTAAAACAACCACATAGATCAAATCATTTTGTGATCTTGTTCTCTGTTTGCACAATTCTCATAAGTGGATATTCTATTGCTTTGGCAAACGTAATTAAATGAATGCTTACAGTGGTTGCAGTTTAGGTAATTGATGATAAAGTGAGATGCAAGTGAAAAAGTTATGCCCATAAGGTAATCCTATGATAGCATAACTGTGCTATTCTTTCTCCAGTTCTTTCAATACAGTTTGCTGATTGAACAACTCAACTGCAGGAATTTTCTTTTAGGTCAAAGAGGAAATGATAAATACTTGCATTTTTCATGAATGTAAATCATGACATAGCAACTGTTTATTAACCATGAAAAGGAATTCAATTATGCTGTCAAATCTCTGTACACGATAAAGGTCTGTATCTCCATCAGTTTATCTACTTCTCTGTGTCTAGGTTTTCTAATTTTAAATTGGATCTATAATTTCCTTTACTTTATACAATTGTAATGAAGATTAAAAGTGCTGATTCCTATAGCATATTTTGAATAGAGTGGTATAAGATAAATGCTCAAGAAATATTTGCTGTTGCTATAATAATTACTGTCATCATATGTAAGTATATAATATTGTTATATTATGTATATTACATTACAAATACTTATATAATACAATATTTATATTATAATTATATTGTCATTGTATAATATGTATAAAAACAATTATACATTTGTATAATTATATTATTATTAATTTTATTCTATGTAATGACAATTATTATTATTACCTATACTGGTTTAAAAAATGCAGAATTTCAGTTCACATATAGTATCAGCCTTCATTACTATAAATGGCAAGTAAAATAGAATCGTTGTGATCTAAATTCATTTTCTAGAATACTTTAGATTAAAATATATCACTGTAATATTCAGTCTAACAAGCATCCAGGAAATTTGACATCTATCAGCTCTTCTCATTAAGTGCATTAAACAAAATAATGAGTGAGATCAGATAATTAAACTTTTTTTTGAGTGTCATGTTCGTTTATCTCCAACAAATAATTACATTTGTTTTAAAGCACATAATTTCCTTGGAGTCAAAATAAGTCATCTTCGTTCGTTTAGATAGGCACCGTTAATGCATCACATACTTGCAAGATTAAAAATCTTTCTATATGTTATTTAGTGTGAAAGAGTGATTAAGTGGTTTTGTTAGACATGAAATTTTTACGTAATGTGATTTTTAACGTACAAATACTAAAATTTTCAGATTCCAAGAAATTTGGTACTTATGATATATCTTAAAATATAAAAATGATTCTTCACTCAATTAAATAAATGCTATTTTTCTATTTTATAAAATTTGTTTTGGATAAATGTTATTCTTTCTGCTAAAAAATAACATGCCATTATTGCTTTAACTGAATGAATTTTTAACTGAAAACAAATCTATGTAAAACCAAAATAGACATCTGAGAATAAATAATTGTGAGTTAAAAGGAAAATTATCTTTGTATCCTGTGAAATGGAATATATTATACAATAAATTTCAAGCAAATGGGCAAACATTCTAGAAATGAGTTTAAAATGTTTAGAGCCCATTATTGTAAAAGAAACTAATGCATAATTTTAAAAGGGGTAGTGTTGCTTGTTAAATTCTGCAACCACAAATTGTATTCAGATTTTATTATCTAGCCTTAAAATAAACTATTACTTTAGAGGGGAAAAATAAATTGTAGTAGTGTCTAATTAAAAGAATATATTGAGTAAGAAAAAAAATCAAAGGTTTTCCTATAATATTAATTAAGGACACATAAATTGCTCTCCTAAGGACATTGAGTCTGGGACAAGTGGGCAGAAACCGTGGACACCAGTTCTACCTATCAGTACAGACTCATGCAGCTTTAATATATTATAAATTAATACCAAATTGTAAACCATCTGCCAACTAGCAACGCTGTCTGAGAGCTACAAGGTTACAACCCCAAACTCAGAAATTCATTCAAGTTGTTTCTATTAATACTGTGTTCAGCTTTCTTTTTTCTTTTTCAGATGGTTAACATTTTTGCTGGTCAGTTCATAATTTTGCTCAAAATGAGGCCATTATGTAAAACCTATAAAGAAAATTATGTACATAATCCAGTAAGTAATACTAGCTGAGCCTTGATGTATGCTCTCCTCTCCAATTTCTATTTCCAGGGTCCCTTTTCTTTTCCAAGCAGAATAATAAAACATGTCACAGGACTTCACTGGTATCATTGCTTCTAGGCCTCTGATTCATGTCTGACTTTAAAAAGCTCTGCAGCAAAGAAAGAGGAGCTGGATTTCGTGGTATTAAATTGTCAAGAATTATTCAGGAAAGTTTTCACAGCTATTGCTGTGACTAATGCAGCATGTTTCAGACAGATCATTTCACATCGTTGCCTTTGATTTTTGACTCAATTTCCCTGTAACAAAAAAGGTAAAAGAAAAAGCAATGAAAACACCTTTTTTCCTTTAAAATATTTGGAATGTATTTTCTCAATTTGTGAAGGGAAAACAATGATGGGTTTCTTACACTGAAAAAGACGTATGCAACTTGGAGATAGTTTGCAGTCCAACTCATACAACTAAGATTATTTTGTCTAGGGAATGACAGCTAGTTTTGGTCAAAAGATAGGCTTAATATTATTACAACCAAGTGATGAAGGGCCTCTTCTTTATAGTTTATTTCTTTATTCAGTACTGAGGATGGTAAGAGTCTTTAGAGGGAGAAAATAATTGTGTGTGTGTGTGTGTGTGTGTGTGTGTGTGTGTGTGTGAGAGAGAGAGAGATATCCAGGCAACATTAAGAGGGAGTGTAGACTACCTTGTAGATTTTTAATTTTTTTTTTTAATTTTTGAGACAGGATCTTGCTCCGTCGACCAGGCTGGAGTGCAGTGGAGTGATCTCAGCTCACTGCAACCTCTGCCTCTTGAGCTCAAGTGATCCTTCCACCTCAGCTTCCTCCTGAGTAGCTCAGACTATAGACGTGTGCCACCACACCCGACTAATTTTTGTATTTTTGTAGAGAAGGGGTCTTGCTATGTTGCTGATATAGTTTGGCTGTGTCCCCACACAAATCTCATCTTGAACTGTAGTACTCATAATCCTGTGTCCTGGGAGGGACCCAGTGGGAGGAAATTTAATCATGGGGGCTGTTACCCTAATACTCTTCTTGTGACAGTGAGTTCTCACATGATCTGATGGTTTTATAAGGGGTTTCCTCCCTTCTTCTCTGCACTTCTTTTTGCTGCTGCCATGTGGAGAAGGACATGTTTGCTTCCTTTTACACCATGATTATAAGTTTTCTGACACCTTTTCAGTCATGTGTAAGTGTGAGTCAATTAAACCTTTTTCCTTTATACATTACCCAGTCTCTGCTACGTCTTTATTAACAACATGAGAATGGACTAATACAGTTGTCCAGGCTGGTCTCAAACTCCTGGCCTCAAGCAATTCTCCCACTTTGGCCTCCGGAAGTGCTGGAACTACAGGCATGAGCCACTGTGCCTGGCCAGCCTAGAAGATTTCATCTGAAACTCTAACAGAGTTTTTAATGGGTCCCAGATAAAGTGAAGGCATTTGATTTCAACTATTTGGAATTAAAAAGTTAATCCTTTGGTTTTTCTACAGAATGAATTTATAATGTTATACATATCAGAACAACTGTGGGAGAGAAATAACTATTAACTCTTTAACTCTTATGCTGGAACAAGAGGTATATACCAGAATTGGCCCAGACACTTGGAACATATTGTTATCCAAAGGTGCTACCCTATTTCATAATTGTTAGACATTTTGAGGACAGAAACTCAAGCATAGGTCTCTGTACAAAATGATGGTCAAATGAAGAAATAAAGCAAAACTAAAGAAGATAGGAGATGATGTTTCTGAATCACGCATGCTTTAGAAGATAGACTTCAATATGGCAGAACATCATAATCCATGGATATTAAGTTTATTACACTCACACGTATATTTCACCCGCTTTTGAGCTCTGCATTTTAGTAACCCATAATATCTATTTATCTATATTATCTAATGCTTATCTATCTATCTATCTATCTATCCATCTATCTACTATCTATCTATATCTGGTTATCTGTCTGTCTGTCTTTCCTTCTTTCTGAGTATACATATTACACTGTTTTCATTTTACTCTCTTCCATTTCTCCCACTCATGTTTATTAAGCTATCATGATGGATACACTATCCTGGGACTTGTTTGTTTAAACATGCACTTATTGGTACATCATTTTGAAGCATATTCTTTACCATTTCTGAATTTTATATTGATAGACAATCCCTCATCATTTGCATTTTATTGCTTCTTCATGTTACTGATGGGAATCTGGGTATTGATCTAATTATTACTCCTGTGTATGTGAACTGTGACTTTTCTCTGGTTGCATTTGAGTTTTATTTGATCCAGTAAACAGCCAGTTGTGCTTCTGAGCATTCATTCTGTTGCTACACTGTAATAAGCATCATTTTCTCTCCTTATATCTCATTGTTTCTGGAGCAATAAAAAGATCCTAACAATTTGAGCATGATTTGTAGAGCATGACTTTCTATATAAACCTGGTGTGAATATGTCTTTTCTTTGTTACCTGATGTGATGGTTAATTGTGTCAGCTTGACTGACCTAAGGGATGCCCAGAGAGCTGGTAAAACATTATTTGTGGATGTGTCTCTGAGAGTGTTTCTGAAAGAAATTAGCATTAGAAACAATAGACTGAATGATATGGTTTCACTGAGTTTCCACTCAAATCTCATTTTGAATTTTAGCTCCCACAATTCCCAAGTGTTGTAAGAAGGACCTGGTGAGAGGTAACTGAATCATGAGAGGTGGATCTTTCCCATGCTGTTCTTGTGACAGTAAATAAGTCTCACAAAATCTTACGGTTTTACAAAGGGGCATTTCCCTACCCATGTTCTCTTTTCTGCCGCCATGTAAGACATGACTTTGCTCCTTGCTCACCTTCTCCCAGAATTGTCAGGCCTCTCTATCAATGTGGTACTCTGAGTTAATTAAACCTCTTTCCTTTATAAATTACCAAGTCTTGGGTATGTCCTTATAGCAGTGTGAGAGCAGACTGATAAACTGGGTAAAGAAGATCTACCCTCACCAATGTCAGTAAACATCAGCTAGTTTGTTGAGTGTCTAGATAGAACAAAATGGCAGAGGAAGGGTGGATTCAGTCTCTAATTTCAAGCTAGATATGCATTTTCTCCTTACCTCTGGCATTATCACCCCTGGTTCTCAAACCTTCAGACTTGGACTGAATTACATCACAGGCTTTTCTGGTTCTCAGTTTGCAGTCAGCATGTTGTGGGACTTCTAAGTCACTATAACTATATGAGACACATGTTATAATAAATCTTATCTATCTTGCTATCTATCTATTCATCATCTATCTATCTGTTTATTCATCCATCCATTTTTTCTATTAATTCATTCATTCATTCATCTATCATTCATCTATTTATCTATCTGTCATTCATCCATTCATCCAGCTAGCTATCCATGTATTCATCTGTCCAATTGTCTATCTCCTATTAGTTCTGTTTCTCTGGAGAAACATATGATCATTGGTATCTTTCCATGGGGCCATGAAGAGGCCACATGCAAGAGAAGGCACATTGGTAAACGTGAACATTTTGCTCATTCAAACAACTTATATCTACTAGACCTGTCTGATCCCTACTTTATACAGCTACTTCCCCTTCATAATGGAGTGTCCCTGGGCTCACTTGTTCATTGGGATGGAAAACACCTAATTTCTGATGTGTACCTCAAGATGCATGACCACACACATCTGATAGTGAGCTGAACAGTCTCTACCAGGACCTTGTAAGAAGCAGGCAGCTCTTATCCAAAATGAAAAGACAGCAAAAATGGCATGACCTTTCCCTTCATAAATGAGAGATTTCATTATAATGATCCTAGTGGGGCTTTCCACTAATCCTATCAGAACCATGACCTGTTATATGCACTTCACGCAACAGTAAACTGCTGAGTGACAAAGCTCACAAGAAAGAGGTGTTCGTTCTATGAACAAAACAAGTGGTGAGACTTTCTCCCACTGGGCACCATGCAAAGCCAGCCAGCACATAGAGTATGAATATGTATTTCTGTTCATTTTTATTTACAGGTGAAATGAAGGGTATACTGTATGGTTGTGGATAACTAGATATTTCACAGAGGGTTCAGACTACTGATCTTTCATAGACTCTTATGGGCTGATTTGGGTCTCCCTAAAATTCATATGTTGAAGCCCTTGCCCCTGAGGGGACTGTATTTATAGGGCCTTAAAAGAGATAATTAAGCTTAAACGAGATCCTTGGGGTAGGCCCTAATCCAATAGGACTGTTGTCCTTATAAAAAGATGAGATTAGGACAAAACAAGTACAGAGGGACAACCGTATGAGGACACAGGTAGAAGACAGTGTCTACAAGTCCAGGAGAGAGGCCTTAGGAGAAAACAGTGCTGCCCATACTTTGGATTTGCAGCATCCAGAACTGTGAAAAAAACAAATTTCAGTTTTTTAAGAAAATCTACCAAGTCTGTAGTATTTTGATATGGCAGCCCTAGCAAACAGAGACTTGGACTTTATCATCCATTCTATGTCAAGCAACAGTCTTACACATTTATTTGGAATATTGCTACATCCTAAGCTTCAGGTAGCAAACCGGGGTAAAGAACTGTGAGATAGTGAAGTAACAAAAATACCTCTAAGATCTATGTGGACACACAAAGGCTGAATGTTGCCAAGGTGGTAAAAATGTAATGCTGACACTATTATGTGAAAGCCAACTGCCGGTAGGGACTGTTGCTCATTGAGATAGAGAATAAAGAAATGGGAAGGAAAATGAAACAAAGGCATTTGCTACCACAATAGCTATATGCCAGGCACCAGCATTTGTACTGATTTGTTTCTGAAAAGAGATAGAGAATGTGTCTGAATAGCAACTGTGCATTGAGCATAGCATGAAACCCTAGTCTGACTACTGCAAATTTCCATGAACTTCTGACTTCTCCAATGACAGAAAGACATGTTAACATGGGGTGCAAAATGTACCTCCACCTGTGGTTAGAGATGTGAGTTGCCTCTTTGAACATGTATTCATCTCGAAAAGTTTATTATGATTGTCTTCTACTTTTCTGCTTGACTAAACAGCTCAGAAACCTAAACTTACATTTTTCCAGCTAATCTTCCAGACAGATGTCAAACTTACATTCTTTGAGTTAAATGCACTTGTGTGAGATATGCAAGAAGAACGGACTTAGGTGATCAGAGAGTCAGGTGTGAGAAATCCTTGTGCAGGTACAGGTCATGGCAGGCATGGTCTCGACCTCATTAGAACCAAGCAGCTTGGAAGGTAGACCATGTAGGTCCCTGGAAGTAGCTTAATGTTGGCTTCATTGAGAACCTGCGTCTATCAAGAAAGTTTGAGACTCATCCTTGGAAGGGGATTCTCACAGCATATTCGAGAACTTCTAACAGATAAAGTTTAAGGTAAACTTAAAAATCAAAACATTTACTCACAGTCCAAATTGTTCATTAGACAATGTATATAAGGCAACTTCCCATGTTTAATTTTATAATTAAAATAATAAACAAGGGGGTGACCCTGAAATCTGACATGTTTGTGACACTATGGATTATATTTCAGATATTAAAATGAAGTATGAAGCAAATTCTAATGACTAAATGGCAGGAAATTTACATATACAATTTTGGTGGTGATCAGTTTTGCAGAAAGAAAAAGGAAAGAAATCACACAGTTCAACTCACAGCAGATACCCAAACTTTATTTCTGCCATAAGCTTTTAGTTTTATAAACATTTATAAAATGTATAAATATTTACAGCATTTATAAAAGGTGTTAAATATTAAACCAGGTAATGTTGTAGGCACATAAGCTTCAGAGTTTTCACTACACACTATAATATTTATAATTCTCAATAATTCCTGTGGTGGTCATATATAGGCTGAACTGTGGAAGTTGTACAATTGTCCATTTGTACTTGTGTAAACTGTACATATACAAGTACAATTCATTTCATTGTCACAAACCCCTGCATCAAAAATAGGTATCTGTATAGAATTTCCTCTTAAAATAATACTAGCACAGAGAATAATGTTTATTCTTCTTTCTTTCTGCATATATTGTATCTTATATATGCATTTTGTTTGCTCTTTCCATGCTTTAAAAATATTGGTATCAACTTTTGTCCTTAAAAGCAAGTGCAGAGATTTTCAGGTCAAATTTCAAGAAAATTGAGACATATGTATTTTCTTATACCAGAAATATTTATGTTTATTATATCTGTCACTATAATATAGGATAAAATATAGAAATGCATAGAGCAAATAATATCATTCAACTCATTATTGGATTTGAAATTATTCCTTAATTAAAAAGAAAATTAAGAGACAAAGTCTATTGCCCAGGATGGAGTGCAGTGGTGTGATCATAGCTCACTATAGCCTCAGACTCTTGAGCTTAAGCAATTCTCCTGGATCAGCTTTCCAAGTAGCTGGGACTACAGACATACACCACCATGCCTGGCTAATTTTTAAATTTTCTGTAGAGACAGATTCTTGCTATGTTGCCCAGGCTGGTTTTAACTCCTGGCCACAAGCAATCTGCCTGCCTCAGCCTCAGAGTGCTAGGATTATAGGTGTGAGCCACTGTGCCCTTAATTTTGATGGGTAAAAGGAATTGTAGGCAAAATTGTATGAACATCACAGTAATAGTTACACGTTCTCCTGTATCAGTGACTGGATGAGGTCAATCACCTTAGTGGGTGCTTTTCAATTAATATCTCTAATTCCCACAACAGACATGGATTAATTAAGGGCAATCTATTTGTTTGAAAAAAAGAAAATAAGATTTGTATAATTGTCATAATTTTACACATTTCCAAATTATGATAAGCTAGGTAATTTGTACAATTCCATTCAATGTATAGGTGACGAATTCAGTTAGTGAATCAACTTCATTTTGATCCAAAACCCACTGTCCCCTGGAAGATGACTCGGAAAAGTCAAAGAAATTAATAAAGTGTAAGAAACTAGACTTTCAGACAACTGATCATTGGGAAGTCTTGAGAAAGATGTGAGGAAAATATACATCCCAAGTATATAAGGCACAATCACTATTCAGTAATTTATAAATGATACCAGCTGGGCTCCAGATCTTAGATAGAATTGTATTTTTTTTTTTTAATTTTTGAGGCAGGGTCTCACTCTGTCACCCAGGCTGGAGTGCAGTGGTGCAAACACAGCCCACTGCTGCCTTGACCTCCTGGGCTGAAATGATCCTCTTGCCTTACCCTCCAGAGTAGCTGGGACTACAGGCACAGGTCACTGCACCCATCCCACCATTTTTTAAAAACATACTGCCTATGAAGAGGCACAGACTACCGCACCCAGCTATTTATTTATATTTTTGGTAGAAACGGAGGTCTCACTATGTTTCCCAGTCTTGTTTTGAACTCTTGGGTTCAAGCAATACCCCCACCTCAACCTCCCAAAGTGCTGGGATTTCAGGCATAAGCCACAATGCCTAGCTAGAATTCTAGTTAATATACAAGAAAGCATTTACAAGAGTGTGTGTTAATCTGTGAAGATAGTTTTCAAAATGATTCTCCACTGGTATTTTAAAATAAAATAAATTTTTATCTGTCTAAGGGAGATTGTATTTGGGATCATCTTCCTGTGGTTCTAATTGACTGTAATGTTCACGTAAAAACCCACAATAATGTGTTTTTTTTAATAACTAGCTTTTGTTTTAGCAAATGCCAATCTGTAGTCTAGTGCTAATGAAGTATGTGGTTGAAAATGGCATAAATTGAAATTATAGCTTTATGTGAGATTTATTCTAGAAGCAGTGTGTAATAATCTAAATAGTTATCACCTTTAGTTTTAAAAGAAATGTAAATGTGTGTTCCCATGTTCCTGAAATAAGTTAGACTACTGATATAAATGAAAGAAAGTAAAAAAGCAAAATGAAAATAGATCTCTTTTTTTTTTTGCTTCCATGACTATTATAAAGATTTCTAAAGATTTTTTTGACAGCAAACTAGCTATTTGGAAAGATGTAAGTTCGATTCATACCTTACATTTCTAGCAATATCTTTAAAAAAATGTATAATTCCTAAAGTCCTAGGATCAAGGTAATAAAGAAAAAAATATATATAGTTCCTATGAAACTGACCTTCTAGATAACTGATTTTACTTAAGGAATGCATGTTTTCATGACCTTCTATATAATCTATTTTTCCTAAGGAATGCATATTTCCTAATATATTAGATTTGAAACCTACCATTTGACTAATATGGGTAATTTGACCAGTTAACAACTGAATGAAAATAATCAAAACATATTAACATAGCTACCTTTTTAAACAACATATGGTCTTGGTTCAGAGCAATCATATATCAGCAATCAGGTGATCATATCCATGTAATAAGTTGGAAGAAAGGGAAGAAAACAAGACAATGCATTATAATTTTGGGATATGTGGGTGTATGTGATAAAGTTGACTTGCCCATAACAGAAATTTCACGGATTGTTTGTACTTCAAAAACAAATTGGAAGATTAATTTATAACTTGGTCATTTTTCACTTGACCTATAACTAATTTTCACAGTAATGCAAGGAAAAGATTTCTACAAGTAAACAGCTACTTTTTTCCTCGCGTTTTTGACACTGGTATTTATCTCTATTTTTATCACAGATAAAGGGATCTATGGGAACAACGTGAAAATAGAACACCCATGGATGATTTCTTATTCATGAAGCTGATAGAAGAATAAAAGTAACATTAATTATATAAGCAAGGTATACTTTTAGCATCAAGGGAAACTGAAAATTGCAGCTTACCATCAAGTTAATGAAAATCTGAAGGAAAAAAAAAAGCAGAATGAAAGGGATGCTTCATATATTTCAGTTATTATTTGGTTAAGATTATATGCCATCATTAGGAATAATCTTTGACGTGTGAGCAGAAAATCTTCTTTCATAAAATTTTAAAGTGAGTTCTTAAGTAAAATGAAGCCTGTAAGTTACACATTACTATCAAACTGAAGGGATTGCCTTATGACTCTGGGTCACACAAATTTGTCACTCAGAAGGTAAACGAGTAGAGAAAAGTCACACAGAGAATCAGAGAATGACAGGTTACCATAGTACATATGATATTGATATTTTCTCAAGTAAAGTAAATTATGGTGATAGAGTCATTTTAGATAATATTTAATTAACAACCCTACTTAATTTAGATAATTTAAGGTATACGAACCTTTTAGGTTAACATGATGAAGAAGCGCGTATCTAGTTATTACATGTTTTTAAAAATGGTATTTTCTTCTTCATTGATTGGCCAAATTGACTAATGAGTAGTTAATATAGTTTGGCTGTGTCCCTACCCAAGTTTCATCTTGAATTGTAGTTCCCATAATTTCCATGTATTATGAGGGTCCTGGTTGCAAGTAATTGAATCACGGGGGCAGATCTTTTGCATGCTGTTCTCGTGATAGTGACTAAGTCTCTTGGGCATCGTGGTGCACACCTGTAGTCCCAGCTACTCAGGAGGCTGTGGTGGGAGGATCCATTGAACCCAGGAGGCAGAGGCTACAGCATGAGCCAAGTTCATGCCCCTGCACTCCAGTTTGGGTGACAGAGTGAGGTCCTGTCTCTAAATAAATAAATAAATGCTTGTGTAGAAATATTTCTGCTCAGGCATAATCCCATAGAGCAGTCATTTCAGCCTAAGGTGATTTAGCTTCCTGCAGGGGACATGCAGCAAAGTCTAGACACACTTTTAAAAAGTTTAAATTTAATTTTTAATTTTCATATAATAATTCTACATATTCACATGGCACAGGGATGTTCTGATACATACAACGTATAGTGATCACATCAGCGTCATTAGTGTACCCATCATCTCAAACTTGTACCATTTATTTGTGTTGGGAACTTTCAGTATCTATAGTTATCCTACAGTGGTAGAGGACAGTACAATGTATTACTCCTATGTACCTGTAACTTTGTGTCCTTCAACACATTTCTCCCTGTCTTCCCTTACTCCTAACCTCATTTTCTAGTATCCTTTTTTCGACTTTTTAGTTCTATGAGACATTTTTAGTTGTCATATCTAGGGGAAAAGGCTTACTATTGCTTTTCTTCTCTTTTATTTGTTATTTCAACTTATACTTTAGGTTCAAGAGGTACATGTACAGGTTTGTTGCTTGAGTATATTGTGTGACATTGAGGCTTGAGGTACAAATAATTCTGCCACCCAGGTAGGGAGCATAGTACCCGAAAGTTCATTTATCAGCCCTTGTCCCCTTCTATGCTCTCCCCTTTAGTAGTTCCCAGTGTCTACTGTTCTTATCTTTATCTCCTTGATAATTTAATGCCTAGTTCCCACTTAAGGGTTAGAGCATGTAGTATTTGGTTTTCTGTTCCTGCACTAATTTGCTTAGGATAATGACCTCCAGCTGCATCCATGTTTCTTCCAAGAACATTATTTTTCTATTTTTTAGCATTGCATAACATTTCATGGTATAGATGTGCCACTTTTTTTTTTATTATTATTAAATCCAATCCACTGTTGATGGGCATCTAGGTTGAGCCCACATCTTTACTATGGTGACTCATGCTATAATGAATACACAAGTGCATGTGTATTTTTGGAAGAAAAATTTTTTTATTTCTTTTTTTTTTAGCCTTTCTGAATAACTTCGTTTTCGGTATATTTCTTGTGGATGGCCTATTATTGGGTTCTTCTGTATTATCCCATTGACTTTTTTTTTTCTCTCTCTCAGTAAGTGAGTTAAGCTCCTTGCACATTAATCGACATGTTTCATATATTCAGTCTCTAATCTGCCACCATATAATTCTATGCATCATGTTAGATTTTTCTGTATTTTGTCATGGGTGAGTGGCAATCCTCTGGGGCTGGTATTACAAGGGTAGCAAAATAATTTACCAAGATAATGGTAGATAAGGAAAGGCAGATTTATTAGAGAAAGTATGAAAATACATTGCAAGTATGAAATGGGCAGACCAGACAGAAAGGAGCTGACTATCAGGAAACAAAGGCTTGCTGGGAATTTTATAGAATAATGTTTATACTGAAGAGTGTTACATGCGGTAGTGATAATGCCACGGTTGCAGTGAGCTAACTTGCAGGTATCTGGTGATAGTTGGGCACAGGAAGATTGTAAGTTATTTGCCCCGGGGGGCTATGTGTCCTGGACTATCAAGAAAGACAGACTTACAGCTTATCTGCTTTCTGTTTTTGCTTTCCCTTGACCAAACCAGCCTGACTCCTTTTCCCTAAGAAGGACTCCACATATTTCTCTATGCATAGGTACTCATTTCTCTTTAATTTGTATTGTGCCCTGATATTTGTCAAGTTTCAATTTCTGTGCTTACCGTTTCTTACATTTACATATAGTGTGTTATAGGAATAGATGAACATTACATTGGTGAACCCTGTAGCTACCTATCTGCTTCCAACTGGTTTATTTCTCTCTATCCTCTCTCCAAGTCCTAAGACTGGTACTGCCATCTTGGTTTATTCTCTCTTTGATATTCTATGTCTAATCCACAAACAATGAATCTGTCCTTTCCAGTCTTCTTTACTGAAAGAAGAGAGAGGTAAAAAAAAAATTCTTTGTTCCACGTTCTTAGCTACACAGTTCCATCAATCATAGAAAACTCTTCCATCAATTAACCACGATTACCTCAGTCATTAAGAAAATCAGTCACTTATACAAGGAATAATGATATTTCTAGAAGGAGCTGAGGTGTTGTAATGTTATCCAATTTTATATCAGCTAAAAATGGCAGAGGAAACAATTCTTTTGAGTAGGCAGAATGTTTCTAACATTCTGTTCTGACCTGTGATTTTAATATTATCACATGATAAAATCAAATATCTTCATCTTTTTTTTTCTTGTTTTGAGACAGGGTCTCCCTCTCAAAACACAGGCTGGAGTGCAGTGGTACTGGTATGATCATGGCTCATTGCAGACTCCATTTCCCAGGCTCAAATGATCCTTCTGCCTCAGCACCCCCAATAGCAGGGAATACAGGTGCATACCACCACGCCCAGCTAATGTTGTATTTTTTGATAGAGACAAAGTTTCATCATGTTGCTCAGGCTAGACTCAAATTCCTGGGCTCAAGCAATCCACCCACCTTGGCTTTTCCGAAAGTGCTGGGATTACAAGTGTCAACCACCATGCTGAGTTTTCTTCTTCTTAAATTAAATTTTATTTCTGGAAAAATAAGTGCCTCATTTTTTTTTTACGGAACTATATTTTGCTTTAAAACATCCTATGAGATTCCCCAGAAACAGATTAAAATGTCAAAGGTTGAAAAACCTAGACAAAAGATTAACTTTGTACCTGCATATAAAGCAAAAATGCAAAATGTTATAGTCTCTTCCTCATGGGCTTGAGAATAAGATTTTGTGTGACCTCATATATAATTTTTCTAAAGAGACCTAAAGGAAACCAAATGTACCATTGTGCATATTGTATTACAGAAAGCACAAGAGATTAACTCTACCAATAAAATATCACATTATTGTTTTATTTGTAGCAGAATAAAACGCAGCTGCATGCTACAACAAACTCCCACAAGAATCATGGATGTTGGAAAATCTGAAAGAAGACAAATATTTAGAAACATAACTTTAAAAATAAATTTTAATTTACAGACTGTCAGAGTGAATTAAAAAGTGGAGTTTAAATACATGTTTGACATTTGTGCCTTATTGCAAACTTAGTTCCACTTTTCCTGTGACACATGTCTACAGTTCATATTTCATTGCCACCAAAAGGGACATCTTCGGAACAATTCAAATGGGACTTCATCTCTCAATAAGATGAAGTCTTGAGAGTTAAAAGATCCTTTGGTATACTCATTTTATACTTGGAAAGTTAACTCTAACCTGCATTTCTCTCCTTTATGGCAAGGCAAAAACTTTGCAGGTGTACAAATAATTGAGTTAGAAATGGAGAAACAACTTACAATTGACTAGCTCACCAGCTAAATAATAAAAAAAAAGACTTAGGTGGAAAAACAGACTGGATCTAACCTGAAGATAACAATATTTCATCTCTGTTTGTGAATTACAACATTATATTTAAGAGACAGGAACCAGGCCAAGCTCTTGCTGATAAACATTTAAAGTCAAGGAAATGCCTCCTCAGAATAGACATTGTTTTGCAACATTGATAGAAAATAAGTATTTTCTTATATTTGCTTTAATTTTAGTTGAACTTTTTCCTGAGGTCAATTTATTGCATTTTTAAAACTTTTTAAAGTTAAACATTGTTTTTTGGTTTTGAAATAGCTTGAGATTCAGGACAGTTGTAAAATACAATACAGATTCCATTGACCAGTTTCCCCCAATAGTGACATCTTGCAGGCCACCACCAGGTTATTGTTCTTGAGATGGTCATGATACAGAACAATTCAGTATTAGTCTGTTCTTACAGTGCTTTAAAAAGAACTACCTGAGACTGGGTGATTTATGAAAAAAAATGTTTAATTGACTCAGTTCTGCAGGCTCTAGAGGAAGCATGGCTGGGAGGCTTCAGTAAACTTACAATTATGGCGGAAGGTGAAGTGGAAGTGAGCATATCTTCATATGTCAGCAGGAGAGAGCATAAGAGGAAGTGCCACACACTTTAAACAACCACATCTTGTGATAACTTACTCACTATCACCAGAATAGCAAGGAGGATATCCACACCCATGATCCAATCACCTCCCATCAGGTCCCTCCCCCAACATTGGGAATTACAATGCAACTTGAGATTTGAGTGGAGACAGAGCCAAACCATATCAAGTTCCATCCTCACAATCATCTCTTCTGTTGATCTTTTATAATCACACCCACTTCCATGAACTCCAGCCTTAACCCCAGGCAACCACCGATCTGTTATTCATTTCCATACTTCTATCATTTCAAAAACGTTATGTAAACAGAATTGCACAAGATGTAACTTTGGAAGACTGGCTTTTTTCACATTGTTGGAGATGCATCCAAGTTGTTGCATATATCAATAGTTCTTCTTTTTTTTTTTTTTTGCTAAGTAGATCCCATAGTGTGGGTGCATCAAAGTTTGCCCAGCCACCAAAATAACTTAAGGAATGCTTCAGACACTACACATAGCATAGAATTTTCAATATAATAGCATCTTATTCACTTATATTAAAACATTGACTTATTTCTGCCCGTTATTAATTAGTTATTTGTGTGTATCAAGTGTGTATTAAGTTTCTGAGAGTGTATGCAGATGACCATTGGATTAAGATGAGCTTACATCCCCATGAACACATTGTAAGCTAACAATATTCTAGAATGAGGATACATCAAATACATCTAACCAATCAAACATCATAGTTCAGCCATGCCTATCTTAAATGTGCTCAGAACACTTACATTTGCCTACTGCTTGGCAAATCATCTAACACAAAGCCTACTTTATACTAAAGTGTTGAATATCTCCTGTTATTTACTGAATCCTGTACTGAAAGTGATAAACAGAATGATTGTATGGGGACTCGACTCAAAGTGTCATTTCTACTAAATGTGTGTGACCTTTGCACCACCGTAAAGCTGAGAAAATGAGAAGCAGAGCCACTGTAAGTTGAGCGGACCACTTAGATAGCAATTTGCAAAAAGTCGTGTTTTAAACTGTAAACTGAAGAATGAGCTCCATTCAATTATTCATGTTATATGAAGTCTAAAAATTGTCTTGTGCAAAGAATGATAAAAGTAGATATTTAGGCCAGGTATGGTGGCTCTCGCCTGTAATCCCAGAACTTTGGGAGGCCGATTTGGGCAGATCATAAGGTCAGGAGATTGAGACCAGTATGTCCAACATAGTGAAAACCCGTCTCTACTAAAAATACAAAAAATTAGCTGGGTGAGGTAGTGTGTGCTTGTAGTCCCAGCTACTCAGGAGGATGAGGCAGGATAATTGCATGAACCTGGGAGGCAGAGATTGCACTGAGATAAAATCATGCCATTGTACTCCAGCCAGGCGACAGTATGACACTCCAGCTCAAAGAAAAGATATTTAAATGATTTCTTATGTTCAATTTCAATATAAGTCATCATGTAGATACTGTAGATCTTATTATGGAGCAGTATATAAAGTATTTCTTATAAGCATACTTGAGGTTCCAACCCACGACTTAGATTTTATTATAAATATTATTCAGATCATTTAGCCATTAGAAGAAATATGATAACAATAGCAAGAAATAAACACTCTTGAGGAATAGTTAAGCAAATAGTTATAAGTGGCTCAGTATACCTCAGGATTTTTTTAAAACTGCAAATACTATGGCAAATAATTTGCATCAGAGTTTTGAGGTGGGTGTTTTTTTTTATGAGATAGAGTCTCACTCTGCTGTCCAAGTTGGAGTGCACTGGTGCAATCATGGCTCACCGTAGCCTAGAACTCCTGGGCTCAAGCAATCCTTCCACCTCAGTCTCCCGAGTAGCTGGGACTGGGACTATAGAAATGAGCCACCACACCTGGCTAAGTTTTAAAAATTGCTATAGAGACGGGGTCTCGCTAGGTTGCCCAGTCTGATCTCGAACTCCTGGCCTCAAGCAATCCTCCCAAAATGCTGGCATTACATGTGTTAGTCACTGTGCCTAGCTGCAGGTGGGCATCTTTAGTGATCACTCCATTCAAAGATGACGAATGTTAGGCAATAAAAGTTGAGTAACTTACTGAGGCTCCACAGAAGTGGTAGCCCTTGGGCTATACCTGTTACCCTTGATAGTTGCAGTTCTGCACTCTGCTGCAAAACCAATTAAATTAGAACCTTTGAGGAAGTCGGGAGAGTTTGTTGGTTGGAGTATCTTCAAACCTCCAAAAAGCCCAATGCACAGGATACGTAGCTGTGTTTTTGTGCTATGCCAGGTGCAGACCTTGGACCACCTCAATCAGCCTCACCTGGGAGCTTGTTAAAAATGCAGAACCAGCCCAGAGTTACCTCATCAGAGTATGCCTTGTGATAAGATCTGCAGGTAATCTCTATGCATATTAGAACTTGGGACATACTACTCTATGCCATAATTTTTAATTGTCAATCTAATTAGCTGTTTATTCTTTCCAACTGAAGAGCTGAGTTATCTTAGAGGAGGAGACCTAATCTCCGAAGAATTTGGATCTGTCTACCATCACAGAGGCATATGTTTGGAAAGTGCTCTGATCAGCTTAGGGTGGCTCAGGTGCTCTGTAGAGGAACAAGACAATTTATTGATGGGTGCTGAAGTACTGTCATAGGTTCAATTATATGGCTCTAAAATTATAGCTTGAAGTCTCTAACCTGCTGCTACCTCAGAATGTGACCGTGTTTAGAGATAGGACCTTTAGAGATAATACGTTAGAATGAAGTCATTTAAAGTGGACCCCAATCCAGTAAGACTGGTGTCCTCATAAGAAGAGGAGATTAGGACACAGACACTCACAGAGGGACAAACATATGAGGGCACAAGGAGAAAACAGTGTCTAGAAGCCAAGAAGATAGGCATCAGGAGGAACCAACCTTCTGTCACCTTGATCTCATACTTCCAGCCTCCAGGACTATGAGAAATATATCTCTATTGTTTAAGCTGCCCAATCTGTGGTATTTTGTTGTGGTATCTCTGGCAAACTCATTCAAATCATATAAATAAATCAAAACAAGGAAATAAAATGGTTTTTTCAAAAATATATTTTCTGTTGTAGCAATAATAACAGAGTATCAGGTGATTTTAGCATTATTAAGATTCAAAAAATATATTTACACATGAGAAACTGTGCGTCATTATAACAAACCACATATTAGCAAAACAATGTTTTGAACTTATTAGATATGCTTTTGCTTCATCCCACAAGGAAAAAGAGAATAGCCTCATGGTATTCATATAAATGATGGAGTGTGATTCATTTTGCATTTCACCAAGAGAGCTTCATATCCTATTTTCTGGACATATAACCCTGTTTTTAAGGAGAGCTGCCATCTGAAATGATACTCATTAATTTCACAGGAGATAACCCCTAGTTCTGGTTTCCGGTTTGCTTGCACAGAGAACTACAGGCATGTAAAATTCTAGGATATAGGCCATGTTTGAGAAAACAGCTAATATACCATTTTAACACCTTAATGCTTTCAGGCCATAACCAAGCTTATTTTTTATTATTTGCAAACATTACAATGGATTGCATATTTTGATTTTAAGAAATGTCAAAACATCTGGTATTTAAAAACCTGAGAACAAATTACTGTTTGCCACCTTAGTAGTAAATAGGCTGCATAGAGCAGAAGTAAGATTTTTGGTGGTATTATAAATGTCATGGGGCAAAACTTCCATGTTTAGATCTTTATCTAGATGAATAACAAATTTTGTCATTGGGCAGAGCTGTAGAACAGTACCAAAGATAGCCTCCAAAACTTGGTCACAGTGGAGAGATTTTATTTAATTAATTAATTCATCCATTTTATTTATTTTATTTTATTTTGAGACAGGGTCTCACTCTGGAGTGCAGTGGTGGGATCATGACTCACGGCAAACTCTGCCTCCTATGTTCAAGTGATCCTACCTCAGTCCCCCAAGTAGCTGAGACTACAGGTATGTGCCACCACATTCGACTCATCTTTTTATTTTGTAAAGATGGAGTCCCACTATGTTGCTCTTGGACTTAAACAATCCTCCAACCTTGGCCTCCCAAAGTGCTGGCATTACAGGCATGAGCCACCATGCCTGGCTTGGAGGAAATTTTAGAATGTCTGTTTGGAATCTGTGAGTATTTGTAACCCAGACGAATCACCTAGAAATAAGATTTGTCTATGTCTGTATCTGTGTCTATATTTTCCAAATGACTTACCCAGACAAGGTGAATTATTTCATTTAATGACATAACTATTCACTTGCCTCCCATAAAAAATCACTGTGGAGACAAACTATTCACTTGCCTCCCCTAAAAAAATCACTGTGGAGACAAATGTCAATGAGTTTCTAGCATACTCGTGCTACAGTAGTCATGGATTATCCATGAGGGATATGTTCCAAGACCCCCAGCAGATGCCTGAGACCACAGGTAGTACTGAACCCTATATATACTATGTTTTCTCTATGTTTACATACCTGTGATCAAGTTTAATGTGTTAATTAGGCACATTATACATTAACAATAATAATACCTAATACAACAATAATACCTAACAACAATAGTACCTAATACAATAGAATAATTATAAGAAAATAGTGTAATAAAAGTTTGGTTTCTCTCTTTCTCTCAAAATATTTAATAGTACAGTGCTGTTGGTAACTGAAGCTGCAGAAAGCAAAATTGTGGATAAGAGAGAAATTATTATTTCTCCTTTCTTTCAGTGTTGGAAGCAAATCATCTTTCTTCTTAATAGACTTTTTACATACATGACAGGCAACTAGATTGCACTGATGTTTCTGGCATTTGGCTTGGTAATTGATTTTTTTCTCAAGCTAGGAAGGTAACAAGGTCAAACTTTCTTTTTCTAAGCTGTCAGGAGAGAAGCAAGCAGCCCTTCCTCAGTGGGACCAGTGGGATGTTTAAAATTGGACTTCATCTCTAAACACCTTAAGGTGAATCCACGTTTTTGCATATATCGATAGTTTGTTTCTTTTTTATTTCTGATGTGTTTCAATTGTATAGATGCACCACGTTTTTCTTGTCCACTAAAATAACTTCTAAAAATGCTTAAAACATCAAATATAGCACAGAATTTTTCATTTTCATCTCTCCGTACCTCTTCATGTCTTGAGAGTTTAACGATACTTTTGTAGAGAAGCTTTCCATCTGGAGAGTAGACACTCACATGCAGTACTCCTTTTTCAGCTCAAGCAAACCACTCGAAGTGTGCAAATAGCAATCAGATTTAGAAATGGAGAAATTCAGACTGGACGAAGTGTGAGAGGTATCATTATCGTAGGTGAGTACTTGAATGTGGCAAAAAAGAGGTGAGTGAGGTGAGAGGTCAGGGGAAACCAGAAACCCAACCTTTATCAGGTCCATTGTTCCTTTCATTCCAAAAGGATGCTCATCTTTTTTTCCTAGCGTCCCCGTTATTAGCTTATCCTCCCTGAGATAAGGGGTCGGAGAGCCCTCGTGGAGGCTTTAAGGATGGAAAATGAGTGCTAATTCCTGACAATTTAGTGCAAGCATACAGGAGAGCACTTTATATTCTGGCTTCTTTTTCCATCTTTCTGATTCAAAGAAAAGCATGTTGAAATTTCAGAAGCTTTCCAAGCCTCAATTCTATTGAGCACCTACTATCCTATCTACTATGTAATTCAACAAGAAAAATAACAAGACCGAATTTATATTTGCAGTGTGGCAAGAGAGAAGCTCCATCTCATTAATACCTGCAAACACTCATATTGTCTGAATTTTTAGCTATCACTCAACCGAGTTTTCATGAATTGGCAGAGAAGAGCTATTTGCAAGTATAAAAAAGTATTGCTATTGTGTTATTGCTTCTTATAGGCAGCATTCTTTTTTTAAAATGTTATTTCTACCCTAACATATTAAAGCAGTTATATGTTATAAAAATTGAAAAAGACTTGAAATAATTGGTTATAGGTGTGCAAGTTTAATTTATACCTTGGCCTAAGATAGTCAATTAACTAGAGTCCATTTTTTTCTCCTTCTGTCCCCTCCCCCCACTTAATATTATTTATTGTCTGTCTTATTTTACACAGCAAAGTATTTAAATTGAATTCTAGTAACAGAATTTGAATGCGTGCTCTGTGTAGACATGCCCACTAAATGTAACAAACTATCTACCTCTGTTTAAAGTGTAAGGTAACAATAATTCTGTAAATGATGTTACTAATTCAGGATGCTTAGGCTGTTTAACCTGCTCTTTGCCTTGCATAGCCGATAGTCAATGTCAATGTTATCATTTAAACACATCCTGTCCAGTTTTGCTTTACCACAAGGGTTAAGATCAAGGAATTCAGTGTTTTTTATCAAAGCCTAAATTTTGACTCATTAATGTTTTATCGTTGTGTGTGCTCAAAAGGTAAACTATATATTAGCATGTTTAGGGCACCTTCCAATTATAGCTAATCTTGACCTAGAGTGGATTCTATTTCCTAAGGAACCAGATCTATACCAGGTATAAAATTTTGGTTAAAATTCAGATTACCAAAATATTTTTAATTCAAAATAATTTTATTGTATTTTGTCACTTGTTTTTCTTCACAGATTTGCAGACCTTACCAAGATATTTATATAGGGGGCACTGTTTTGAAAAGAGCTTGATGGCGGAATTACACTATTATTATCACATTAGCTGGTAGATACTTTCCATATCAGAAGGCTATACTTTCTCTTTCCATATACCAATTCAGGATTCTTTAGCAACTGTTTTTTCACACATGCAGTACGCTAAAACTCTAATGAGGTGGCTTACAAATCAACTTAGTTTAAAGAGCTAGCTATCATTCACATGGTTGGGATAAGAATCACTGTGATGTTCTTTAAATACTAGAGAAAAAAGGCATGCACATAATATCAAATGCAAAATATTGGGCCCTGTAGTGCACAGGCAAAATCCAGTTTCCTATCTAATGTAACAGCTTGGTAAAACAGTGAGGGCATGAGCATTCCAAGTAAACTAATAAGTCACCGTCCTCTACTGCCTCCTGAGCAAAGTATTGTTCGAAGGTGAAATAATTCCATTCCTTCAGTGACTGAGGAAGACTCATTTCTTAACCTCTTCTGAAAATGTTTGTGCTATATACTTTTATGCTTTTTCTTAGCTACCACTAATCAACTCACAGTTAGAAAACTTGAAAAGCTAGCTTTTCTGCTAATATTATGAACTTGATTTTAATTTGAAAAGTTAAGGAATCCTTTCTCTTGGCATTATTAGCCAAACAGCATAACCTATCACTACTTTTTCTCAGTCCGTTCATGAGTATAAGCGATCACTGAAAAAAATGATCACTGGTTCAATGAAACAGCATCAACAAGATCAACCATCCATGGGCGTCTCAGGAAGAGAATATAAACTGCTGGTCAGTGATGTTTGATATCAGCAAACAAAGCCCTGTGGAAAACATATGCTAAAGAATTACAATAACAGATCGTATCAGAAAATACACAAATGTGTATACTATGTGTTACAAAAATCAGTAAAGGAACAAATAATTTTCAGCAGAAGGTGGTAGAAAAAGATTTTATGGAGGAGATGGGAAGCCTGATTGGAATTTTGGGAGACCATGACAAGATTGAGGAAGATTTAACCCAAGTGAGGCAAACCACAGGTGTTGGTTCCATTGTTTTTGCAGAACATGAAGGATAAAGATCTATAATATTGGATTTTAAAATAATGGGAAGATTTTCTTCTCTGGAACCAGAAAGTTGCTAACCAAACCAGATGCAAGAGAAAGGACACTCAGAAATTTTAGAAAGTATAATAAAGTGAATTAGGTTTTGTGCTAAGAATAATTAAAAACAATCACTAAACTTAAATGTATATTATCCAAAATTCTGATGTGTTTTGTGTGCATTATCTCAGTAGAATTCGGTTAAAAAAAAAAAACTAAACAAAAGCACTTTACATTGGGAAGTATTACAATTCTTTTTTTTGTTGAATACTTTTAGTTTACACATATACTGCTTTTCCTCTGCACTTGAAACTTCAATTCTGTTGTTGAAAGACTTCATTATTTCCCTACATTTCTATGTCCAGCAAAACTTTAGCATTTAAGATTCTCTACACAGAAGACAATTTGCCAGGCATGGTGGCAGGTGACTGAAGTCACAGCTACTCAGGAGGCTGAGGCAGGAGAATCCCTTAAACCCAGGAGACAGAGATTGCAGTGAGCTGAGATCACACCACTGCATTCCAGCCTGGGTATCAGAGCAAGACTCTGTCTCAATAATAATAATAATTAATAAAATAAAAAGATTCTCTACACAACAGAAAGACTGGATTTTGTATTAACAGAGGGTCTTGTGATAATCCACAAGATACATGAGAATCGGAGACCAATTGGAAGGCCTATTAGAATGGGAGAAGTTGACATAAACACATTCCAGGGGGGAACATATAACAATTGGGGCCTGATTAGAAACAGACATAAAAGTATCTCTGAGACAACTAAATATGTTGTCAAACTTGTACAGTCCTCTCTTGGTATCTGCAAGGGATTTGCTCCAGGACTTCCTGGGAAATTAAAATCCTCACATGCTCCAGTTCCTTACATAAATATCTTTTTGCATATTACCTATTCATATCCTCTTGTATACTTTAAATCATCTTTAGATTACTTATAATACCTAATACAATATAAATGCTATGTAAATAGCCATTTCATCGTATTTTCTGGATTTTTTGTTGTTATATTGTTTTATTTTAACTTTTAAAATTTTTTCCCATAATATTTTCCATCAGCAGTTGGTGGAATTTATAGATATAAGATGCACAGATAGAGAAGGCTGATTTTACTCCCATTTTATCAAAAATAGAAATTATAGTTAGTGTTTAAACTCACAGAATTTCTAAAGTACTCTATGATTATTCTTGAATCAAAAAGATTAGGGGTGAAAAGAAAATCAATAGTGCAGAGACAGCTGTAATGTTTCCCCAAATGCGTTAGTAATAGAAAGTTGGTGAAGACTGATAATTGAAAATATTTATATCAAATAACTAAAGTAGAGGAGGTAAAATCGCATGCATTTGAGCTCAGATTTTTCCTTCCAGGGGTTTTATTGGTTGTTCTGTCTTGCTGCTGTCTTGGGAAACACCGCAAAATTCACATTAAATATAGCCTATGGAATGTACGTGTAAGAAGCATATAAATGTTCAGTGTCATCTCTAGAGAGAAAGGGATTTTTCTCTGGCTCAATAATTTGTGAAAGAGTAAAAGTGAAAATGATAGCTTTCTATAACCTACCACATTTAGTTTTATGAAGATAATTATGCTATGAATTAAATCATCTAGTAATCCTAGTTTTCAGAAGGTCAATGAATAAAATGAAAGTAACCTAATGTGAAAAGTTTGCCATGTGTTCATAACACTTCACTTTCATAAAGTTCAGCTTATTATTAATAACAAGAAAACTTGTGGAGCTTACGGCTAGCTGTTTAGTCTTCATAACAGAAGACAAAGAGTCCAAGTTCAAGGCGTGGGCATGGCTGATTCCTCCTGAGGCCTCTCTCCTTGGCTTGGAGATACTGTCTTCTCCCCATGTCCTCACGTTTGTTCCTCTGTGTGTGTCTGTGTCCGCATCTCTTCTTACAAGGACACCAGTTCTACTTGATCAGGGCTTATATCCATATGGCCTAATTTTACCTTAATCACCTCTTTAAAGACTGTATCTCCAAATACAGTCACATACTAAGGGGATTTAGAAATTCAACATAGGAATTTTTGAGGAACACATTGTAGCCCATGGCATAACAGAAAGTTTGTGAGTGTTTCAAGGGTATATAACATCAAACAGACAACCAGTAGTTTCAAGACAAAACAGGATGACGTATTTAAACTAAATTAGAAGAAAATATTTTATTTATATTATATATGAGTATAATATTATATAATAATAAAGCTTGTAGAGTTATGTCTTGTTTCTGGGAAGTTTTCTCAGCTTAATCTCTAAATATTTTTGTATGCCATTATTTAATTTATTTTATTTGAACACACCTGTGTATGTTGGATAAGAACAAAGAGTTTTATCAGGCAAGTGACAGAAAGGGAAATAGCCGGGTTTAATTATGTATGCAAAAACGAACAACCTTTCTCTTAATTAAAATTCTAATTAAAACAAAAAAGACAATTTTTCATCTTTTATTTTGCTAAACTTTAACAAGCTCAAGCCAACAAGGATTTAGGGAATCACATGTAGGCTTGTAAGGGACCTCAGTTAATAAAACCTTTGGAGAAAATTTAAAAGCTTTGGTAATTTAGTTTTTTATATCCTCTGACCTCCCAGTTATAATGCTAAGATCGAGTACACAGATGACGATATGGGCATTAAAGTATTTGTAGAAAGGTATTAAAATATAGTTTCAAAAAATAATGAGCTGGGCATAATAGCACCTGTCTATAATTCCAGTGCTTAGGAGACCAAAATGAGATCAGAAGTTTGAGACCAGCATGGGCAACTTAGCCATCTCTATAAAAAATAAAAGTTAAAATTAAGCTTAATCATGCCTGTTTGTATTCCTAGCTACCTGAGAAGCTGAGGTGAGATGATACCTTGATTCCCAGGAGTGAAAAGCTGCAGTGAGCTACGATTGTACTACTTCACTCCAGCCTGGGAGACAGAGCAAGGTTCTATGTCTTAAATCAACAAATAAGAAAATAAATAAATAGATGCATTTCTTAAAAAAAAAATACCAAAGAACAACAAAGCATTTGAACTAAATATTGAAATACTTTATTTCCACCAATGGAAGATTGCTCACTTACAGTACGGTATATAAGTACAGAGAGATACAATAGAAATTCAAATGAATGGAATAATTTATATTATTTGACATGAAAGAACTCAGTTATTTTTTCCATAAAAATGCACATTTTAAATGCACAATGTAGAAAATGTATAATTGGCCACTATTTCTATAAAGTAACAAAAAAACTACAAAAGTGCTATCTTTTCACATCAAAAATATATTACAACAAATATTTTTCAATGATTATATGATCAGCATGGTTCTATTTATTTGGTAATTATTGCGAGTAAGGGGTAAAATTCCACCTGGTGTGTCTGTGTGTATTCATTTAAAAATGATCTATACTTGTCTACAGAGTGCCTAGATTTTCTCAAAGCATTACCTGCAGAGAGATTTCTCTATTTATGTTATAAACGTAATATAATTATTGACAAGAGAAAATATACGTTCTTGTTTGCAAAATTACATGGTCAATCGTAAAGCATTAGAAGCATTAGAATTCATCAAGAGATAGTGAATGGACTTGATAGGGAATGTCTGTATTTAGACAGCTTTAAAACTATATGTTTTGATAAACAATTCTATATTTGGTAACATTTTCTTCAATTTAGTTTAAATACATCATCCTGTTTTGTCTTGAAATCACTGGTTGTCTGTTTGATGTTGTATACTCATGAAACACAAATTTTCTAAATGACTAAGTGCCTAAAATTGAGGCAACAGAAGTTTTGTAATTTGACAGACCTGCATTTGATAATTCTATGTTATTATGTGTGTGTGTGTGTGTGTTTGTGCGTATGTGTGTAATCCTGGAAAAGCCATTTAAGTTTTTAACTTTTTATATTATATTATATTATATATAGTGCAAAGTTTATATTATTTTATATTATTTCCCCAAGTAGGTCAACCTGAGATATTTCTCAAAGGATCCAGACTTTCCAGAAAGAAAAAATGAATCCATGGGGCAGAATGTTAAATTATAAAACCACTTATGGGTCCAATAAGACAGATGTTAGTTGTCAAGTAAGGAATACTCAATGTTAGAAGACCATGTAACAATGTACACAAACTACTAAAAGAAGAAATGTATAACCTATCAGTTTATATAACCATGCTGTAATTCAAAGATAGTGTCTACTGGGGGAAAATGCACACTTAAGATTTATAGCTTCTGTGACTTTTGTTGGGAAAAAAAAAAGCATTATTTTATTTTCTATCAATGCCACTAAGTTACTAAAATTTTAACAGCTGTTTACATAATCATCTATTATGTTGCAGTTTTCATGGGTTAGACATATGGGCACAGCATGGCTTAGCTACTTTCCTTCTCTGGGTCTCACAAGAACAAAGTCAAGATTTGGATAAGGCTACATATATTTTCTGGATGATCCAGGGGAGAATTCATTTCCAGGGTCTTTCAGGTTATTTGCATAATTTAGTTACATGTACAGAGCTGTCAGACATCTCTATAACCCCATTGTAACTTGAAAATATCTATAACTTGAAAATGCATTTAATATACCTAACCTACTGAACATCATAGCTTAGCCCAGCCTGCCTTAAATGTGCTCAGAACATTTACATTGGCCTACAGTTGAGCAAAATCATCTAATAAAAAGTTCATTTTATAATAAAATATTGAATACCTCATGGAATTTACTGATGTTATATAGAACATGTATCACTTTCATGCCATCATAAAATCAAAACATTGTAAATTAGGGACTATTTGTCATTGCAGGGTTTAAGGTTCCATCTCCTTCCTGGTTGTTATCCTGGGATCTGTCTCTGTTTCCAGAGACTGTCTCCATTTCTTTCCCCATGCCCCTTTTCTCTATCTCCAAAGCCATGAGCGAGGGCTCAAATCCCTCTTACACGTTGAATTTCTCCTGATTTTTGTTTCATGGTGTCTTAATGATGCTTTGCTTCCCATTTATGTATCCTTGTGATTACTTTGCTCTCACCCAGATAATACAGGATAGTCTTCCTATCATAAACCAACTGATTAATAACCTGAGTGACACATTTATTTCCTTCTATATCACAGACTTGGGATCTGAAGAAGCTAGCAACCCAGAAGTGCCAACAGGAGCAGATTTCTTTATTATGCCCCCAAAACCTTCTCTCTCTAGTCAAAGGGCCAGGATATGAAGAGCTTAGCAAGACAAAAATTACTCCACAACACTGAACACCAGGTAAAACAACTATGGCTTCACCTACCCATACAAGCACAAGGTGTGTGTACCTCAAGGTCCACTCCTAGTAGGTAATCCCAAAACTCTTCAAATCTCCACTGGGGTGGCATCAGGAAGGCTAAGTAGAAATTCAGGACTTTGATCCCTTCAATTGGTAATGATGATCCCTACGATGGGGTATCATTTGAAAACACATGGAGAATGTGGACTTTCAATCCTACTTGGGGATAATGAGGTGCCCTGCTCTCTCTTCACTGAGTTAATTTCACAGGAGTTGGGATCTTAGTGGATTCAATATTCGAGACTTTTGTCACTACCCAGTGGTAACAAGGCAATACCACCCACTTTGGTGTTAGTGAGGACTATGTGGGGATTTGGAATTCCTATACCAATCCAGAAGTAGTAAGACTCCCTCCTCATGACCCCACAGATATCATTAGAGTCTGTGTAGGGGACAGGGACTTCTACACCAACAGGAAGTAGAACTGCAGTAACAATTCTTTTCCTCTTTCACAGTGGAATCCAAGAAACTAGCTAAATGAGATCCAAATGTATATGCCACAGTTTGCTATATCACTGTGTTCCTAGAAAATCACTTGTCATTCCCCAAATCAGAACAATCTCAAAGTGAATGAAATAGAACGATCATTCATATCAACCCTGAGATGACAGTGTAGTTAGAATGATCCTACAGAGATTTTAGAGCAGCCATCTTCAACAAGCAATTGCAAATCTAATTGAAACAAATGAATGAAGCAAAGTCTCAGCAAAGAAATAGAAGAGGTAAAGGAGAATCACATAGAAATATTACAATGGAAAAATTTAATAACAACCACAAAACAAACTGAATGGATGGGTTCAGATGGGGGAGCCATGGAATATAATTAGTGAACTGGCAGTTGAGATTCAAAGATAAGGGATCAAGTAAGCTGGGAAAAAATGAGTAGATGCATAGGGACCTGTGATCCTATAAAAAAAATATCTAAAATTTGTGTCATCAGAGTCTTAGAGTAAGACAAGAGAGAAGTCAGACTGAAAAAGTACTTCAGATAAATAAAACCTGAAACTTCCCCAAATTTGCCAGCACATAATGCTGGAGAAACTGGATATCCACAGGAAACAAACAAACAAATAAATATAACCTCAACTTATCACCCACAACTTATTCAAAAATTAATATATGGCAAGGATGTGATGAAAAAAAGGAGCACTATAAACTGCTGGTATGAATGTAAATTAGTATAACCTGTACAGAAATCAATATACAGATTTCAAAAAGAACTAAAAGTAGCACCATTTGACCCATTTGATTATATATGTTAATATAATCTATCATATATAATTCTATATATACATTATATATAATTCTATATTATAGAATTCTATGTATAGATCATCTATGTAAGGTTTCTATATATATAATACAAGTATACATCTATACATAGATGATCTATATACAGAATTCTATGATATAGAATTATATGTATAATTGTATTATATATAGGGAGTAGAATACTATGCAGCCATTAAAAATAATGAAATTATGTCTTTTGTATTAATAGTAACATGGGTGGAACTGGAGGCCATTATTTTAAGTAAAATAATTCAGAAAGAGAAAATCATGTTCTCACTTATAAATGAAGGTAAACAATGGGTACACATGGCCATAAAGTTGAAAATAATAGACACTGGGAATTCCAAAAGGAGGTGGGGGGAAGAAGTGACAGATGAAAAATCACGTACTGAGCAGAATGTTCACTATTTGGCTGATAAATACACTGGAAGCCCAGACTGCACCATTTAGCAATATATCCCTATAACAATCCTATCCATGTATCCCCGAATCTATAAGCATTAAAAAATACAATCTAGTATGGATCATAGACTAAAATATAAAGCGTAAAACTGTAAAATTCTTCAGAAAAACAACAACAGCAAGAAGAGAAATTCTTCAGTGCCTAAGGCCAGGCAAGGAGTTCTTAGAGATGACACAAAAAGCATGATACATAAAAAGAAAAAAAAAAAGGTGAATTTTACCTCATCAGAGTTGAAAAGTTTTGGTCTACCAACAACCTTATTAACAAAATGAAAAGGCCAGTTATAGGTTGGCAGACAACTAATAGTTAAAATAAAAAAGAATACTCCAAACTCAGTAGAAAAAACACATTCAAAATCCATTCAGAAAATTGACAAATGAGATTAAAGGACATTTCACTGAAGAGAATATGCAAATGGAAGATAAGTATGTGAAAAGATGCTCAATAACTTTCATCTTTAGGAAAATGATATTTAGAAACAGGATCTGCCATGCATGGTGGCTCACACTTATAATTCCCATACTTTGGGAAGCTGAAGCAGGAGGATTGCTTGAGGCCAGAAGTTTGAGACCAGCCTGGGAAACATAGCAAGACGCAATTTCTACAAAATATATTTTTAAAATAGCCAGGCATGATAGCACATGACTGGCACAACTACTCGGGAGGTTGAAGTGGGAGGTTGAGCCTGGAAGGTCAAGGCTGCAGTGAGCCTTGATCATGCTACTGCACTCCAGCCTGGGCAACAGAGCGAGACTATCTCAACAAAACAAATCAAAACCCATAATCTGATATCTTTACACACCTTTCAAAATGACTAAAATAAAAGAAAGTGACAACACCAAATGTTGGCAGGGATGTGAAGAAACTGAATGACTCGTATATTGCTAATGGGAATATAAAATGATAAAGCCACTCAAAAAAAGAGTTTCTTAAAAAACTAAGCATGCCATTACCATGGAAATACAAAACTGCTCTCCTGACTGTTTATTCCACAGACACATGTAAGTTTTTACTTATGTTCATATAAAATCCTATGCATGAGTTTATTTGTAATAATGAAAAACAAAACAACAGAGATATCCTTCAGTAGATAAATTACTGACAAACTTTGATACATATACATCATGCAATACTGTGTAACAATAGAAAGGCATAAAATATTAACACTGATATTGTATAGTTTTGCAAGATGTTGCCATTGAGAGAAACAAAATAATGGGTACAATGAGCCTCTCTTATTTCTTTCAGCTACATGGGAAACTACATTTAAACCAATACAAAACATTGATTAAAGAAAAAAAATTCCCTGAGATTCTTAAGAATGTTGCCATATAGTCCATTGTTCTTATTAGTTTCCCTATGCCCAGAGAAAGTAACATGAAAGCAATATCTAAGAATTATTGATTTTGGCTGTTTTTGATACTGGCTATTTTTATTATTGATTTTGGCCGGATCTTCGCAGGAGTGGGTTATCACTGTTTTAGTTTTTTGTTTTCGATTTTGAGGCAGGGTCTCACTGTGTTACCCATACTGGAGTGCTGTGGTACAAACACAGCTCACTGAAGCCTTGACCTCCCAGGCTCAAGCAATACTCCTGCCTCAGCCTTCTAAGTAGCTTGGACTACAGGCACACACCACCATGCCCGACTAATTTTTTATTTTTTGTAGATACAATATCTTGCCATCTTGCCAAGGCTGGTTTTGAACACCTGGCCTTAAGCAATCCTCCTGTCTCAGCCTCCCAAATTGCTGGAATTATAGATGTGAGCCACCGTGCCCTGCTTTTTTTGTTTCTTGTATTTTTAGTGTTCTAGAATGAACATGCACTTTCATTTAAAGGGAAAAGACATACATATGAAAACTTATTTAAAGAAACAGATACATTCGAAAATAGAATTTTAGCAAATATCCAACATTGTATTTATTTATACTTTTGCTGTATTCTTATTGCTTTTGTAATATGTAATATTTAAGGCTTTTCATCCCTACCTCTAACACTGTCATTTATTCGTTAAGGCTAAGGGATACAGAAAGAAAAATGTGCTTGTGTTAACCTCTGTTTCTTCAATGTTTTCACAAGTGTTTTATTATTTAATCAGCACAATAACTTGCAATTTTGATAATATCTTCATTTTACAGATGATGATAGTGTGGGCAGACATATATTAACCTGAACACCCTATTGCGTATAGTTGGAGCTTGTATACAAATCCATGAATGCTTAGATACCAAGTTTATATTCCTTGACACATCATATAATTGACAAAATTCATCCGACATTTTCTTGTCCTGAAAAGTGTAGCAATGATTCCAGAAAAACCTCAAACTACTTCCAAGTGACCCGAGGCATCATTGCCATCAAAACGGCAGAGAACAAAAGAACAAAAATGTTCTGAGTATTTCTGTAAGTTGTAAAGCACAGCTCTCTCATTTGGATTCCAGGAATAGTTTTGGAAATGAAGAAAGCTTGAAACAATTCTTAATATTTTAAGCAAAGAATCATGTTTCCTACTTTTCTATTCACTGTTTTGTTGATGAGCCTGTTGTAGGTTTTAAAACAGAAATTTAGAGGTCTGGACTGATTGTCCACAGCTGAGTAGACCATGAATGATGATAAATTGGAAGGTTTATGGCAACACCAACCAGCAGAACATAATAGTTACTTTTGCTTGACATAAAGAGGTTAGAGGAAATTAGTAAAATGTAAATAGATGTAGTAGATACCAAATATTAAAGTATGTATTACAGATCCATACAAGGTATTTAACTGTCAGATTTTAGTCCTAAAAAAGATTGTGGAAATCTTGACTCCCCTTATTTTATGAAAGATATGGTGACACATGAGAGGATTATTACCTGTTTTAGGTCACTACACAGGTTACCTATAAAAGTTAAAATAGAATGAGCGGTTAGATATATGAACTTTTCCAAATAACATATGGGAAGTCCTTTTCTTTAATCCACCTTGGTGACGATAAATTAGAGTTGTCTCCATCAAGAATGTCTTTTAATTAATTAGGTGAATTCTCAGGGTGACCAGCTAATGACAAGTATAAAATCTGTCATGCTGGGATCCATTAAGAAGAGGCGCGATGCCAGGCATTCATTCTTCATCTAACAGTTTTCCACAGTTGCTGAGCATTCGACTTGTCTGAAGTGGTACTTCAACCTGAACGAGTCTGAGCCCAGGTCCAGACAGATGTGGTTATACAGGCACAACTGGCTTCCCCTTCTAGCTAATATTCCTACATCTTTGATCAATAATTACCTAGAGGCCAGGCTGAGGACTGCCTGGGGGAAGGAGGGCAAAATTGAACCCTTGTATTTGACATCTCTTCCAGCTCTGTGACCATTCAGAGTCAGTGCTTATCTTGTATATTCCTACAGCAAAACAAAGTTCTCCATGTAAACCAGGCTTACTTTGCCTAGATTACAGATGGTAGCCTGTTAGTGTCCTTCAGAGAAACAGTACAAAATGGATTGAGAAAGGTAGCCAGATAGATAGATGATAGATAGATAGATAGACATACATATCTATGTACATATCTACATAGATGATAGATGCATACATAAATAGATACATACATACATGCATACACAGTGGAAAAAATGATGCATGGATGAATAGATAGTGGACTAGTGATGGATGAATGAAAATATAGATATATACATAAATAGATGATGGATGATTAATAGATAAATAAGTAGATGTAGATTGATAATAGATGAATGATGGATGGATAGATAGCAGACAAAAAATGGATAAATGGACAGATAGATACATACATACATAGATAATGGATGAATGATGCATGATAGATAGTGGATGAATGATAGATAAATAGATACTGGATTGATGACGGATTGATAGACTGGATACATAGATGGTAGATGATAGGTAGGTAGGTAGATAGACAGGTAGATAATAGACAGATAGATGATATTTAGTGGATGAATGATGCATCCCTTGATGGTGAATAAATGATGAACAAATGGATATATACATAGATAAGTAGAAAATGAATGAATGATGGATATATAGATTGATTCATTGATTGATAGATATTTATAGAAACTGATTTGCATAATTATGAAGGTTGAAAAATTCTGCTGTGTACAAGCTGGAGAATCAGGAAAGCCACCATATCCTGAGAACCAGGATATGAACTTATGAACTTGATGATGTAAGTCCATATCTGGGTCCAAAAGTCTGAACACCAAAATTGCTGATGTTGGAGGGCAGGAGAAGATGAAGTCTACCTCAACCAGAGAAAGTGAATTCACTCTTCCTCTCCCTTTTTGTTCTATCCAGGTCCTAGATAATTGAGTGATGTTCACTCACATTGATGCGGGTGATCTTCCTTACTCAGTCTTCTTAATTAAATGCCAATCTCTTCTAGATACGCCTGCACAGACACACACAGAAATAATGTTTTAAGAGCTATATGAGCATTCCTTAGTCCAGAAAAGCTGACACATACAATTAACCATTACAAAGCCACATGTTCTTCTCATTTGACTAACTCTCACCCCATCAGCCCAAGAACATCATGGAAGCACACATTCTTCAATGCCGGGTGCTTTTCCAGTAAATTGTTTATATAAATTCTATTTTCTCCACAGGATTATTTTTCAGCTTCAATTTAGCAAGCCATGGATGCTCAGTCAATCCCCATAGGCTGTGACACCATGGACAGGGTCACAATTGATTGATTCTTCCCAGGTTAACCAGGCTTCTGGGGGCAATAAGTTTGGATCCAGGTGAATGTTTGCATGTGAGTATGTTTATTTTAAGAAGTGCAATTCATAAACAATTATTCTAATAATCAGTTATTTACTAATGCACTCCATTTAATATTTTAATCTAATTTTCTGTATTTCTTTTTGATTGATGAAGAAATCAATCCTTGGAGAAATTAAGTTGGACTTCCAAGGTCACACAACTTAGAAGGATGGAGCTGTGATTAGAAACCACACTCAACTCTTCATTTGCAGCTCTTCCCCCACTACAGCATCTAACTTCCGTAGGAATGAATCTACCTGCAGCATATAGTTTAGGCTGAAGTGACATCTGGCCCCAAAATCGTATTTAACATACTAACCTCATTGCCTGTGGACAAACTGAATAATCAATTAGTTATGTGTCATTTTGGTTCAAGATCATGGGACATACTGCTGATCTAGCAATTCTTGACATTTTCTAATCTCTTTAAATAACATCCTGTGCAGGTAAAAGTGGAAGTATATATTACTAAGCCTAGAGGAATCTGATATTTGAAATACTTTAGGTAGATGGAGTTATTAACAGTCACTTATAATGAAACGGCCTTTTAGACAAAAGGAATTTTGGAAGTCTCCTTGCTATTCAATTTTGGGGAATGTCTTTAAAAGGAAAGTTGTATTTTGCCAAATCTTTATGATTTAATCCCCATTGATATGAAAAGACTAAAAACTCAGAAATACAATGACAGATCTTAGAAAGGAAATTTTAGTACCTAAAATAAAGGTAAAGCACAACTATAATGAAAACAGTATTGGGAGGCTAAAACCGGTATTGGATTTTATTTTATGATAATTATGACTTTTTTTAAAAACCTCAGAGTTCATTCTAACTATTCTAGAAGTGGTCATTTGTGACCTTGCCTTTACTAAATGCCAAACTCTGCCTTTTCATTTCTGGATTTATTTGCAGTGATTTTCCACAGTGACTTCTCATTTCTCAAATTCTTTCTTCTTGTGGTCTCTGCAGCATCTGAACCTGGATATCTTCCTACCATTGTTTTTACATAGACTTTTTAAAAACAATTAGAAAAGTTTTAAATTTACAGAAAAATTAGGTTGAAAAGTACACGTAAGTACATCTATCCCCGACTCAGTGTTGGCTATTATTAGCATATTACATTAATATGGAGCATTTGTTATAAAGAGTGAACCAATTTTGATATGTTATTCTGAATTAAAGTTCATACTTTGTACAGATTTCTTATCTGTACATAATGCCACCTTGATTTTACAGGATTCTACATTTAGCAGTCATGTTTCCTTGGGCTCTTCTTTTTCTGGCACAGTTCTTTAGACTTTATATGATTTTGATAATCTTGACCATCTCAAGGAGTACAAGTCAGGCACTTTGTAGAACATCCCTGTATTGGAATTTGATGCCTTTCTCATGATTATCCTGGGATTATGGGTGTGTGGGAGACAAAGCACCATTTTTACGTAATGATTTCATTTCATAATACCAAGTATACACAGTGTCAACATTGACTTATCGCTAATGATGTTGACTTTGGTGAGCTGGCCAAGGTAGTGTTTGTCATGTTTCCACACTAAAAAAGTTACCTTTTTGGGTAATGGATACCTTAATCATTTGATTTGGTGACTAAAACATTGTATGTCTATATGAAAACATCACATGTTCTCTATCAATATGTGCCACTATTATGTACCCATGGTAGTAAACAAAAATTTAAAATCAACTTCAAAAAAAGTTACCCTCTTAACTCTTTGTTATCTTTTACCAATTGGGAGGAATTACTATGCACAGCCCACACTTGAGGGATGAAGAATTATGCACCTCTTCCTTTATAGTGGAGTATCTGCCTAAATCATTAGGAATTCTTCTGTAGAGAGCTAAGTCTTCTCTCTCTTCCATTCATTTTTAGTCATTTATTTACGTCAGCATGAACACATGAATATGTGCTATCCTATTTTGTTGCTCAATCTCTTTTAGCATTAACCACTGAGAGATCGTTCAGTTGACTACTGTGCTCCCTTGGCATCACCCCATCATTGGGACTTTTGGTTTTTGAGTACTTCCTTACATTCTGGAATTACAAGAAGTTTCACCCTTATATTGTGTTTCCTGTCCCAGGTTTAGGATTAGTAATTCCATCATGGGACCCTGGTTTCCTTCCTACCATTTTCCTCACCCACTTGGCATCCTCTACTAGGGCTTAATCATTGGAAGGGTGGCAGTCTTAAAAGGCAAAGAGGCCAATTCTGCCTATCTAATATCTGTATTCTCAAAGGCCTGTCTCCAAAATGATTGTCTCCAAAATTCAATTCTTATTATGATACTTTTATTTAAATGCCTTTGTTAACCAATTACCGTCTTGCAGATTGTAAAAATTTATCTATCTATCTATCTATAATGTGGCTGTCTATATACCTATTACCTACTTATCTTTATATATCACCTATCATCTATCTATCCATCTATCATCTATCTATTGATCTATCTACATATCTACCTATGTGTTTGTCTATTATTTATCATTTACCTATCAAGCTATCATCTATCATACATCTATCTTTATATCAACCTATGTATTCTCTAATTATGTCATATATCTCTCTATTTATCTATTATATATAAATCATATCTATCTATCTATATATCCATCCATCCGTCTATCACAGGAATATAGGTAAATAACTTAAAACCACAGGTTGAAGTGTTGTGATGTGTGCTGCCAAATTTCACCAGTGCTCTTAAAAGTCGAAGAACACTGAAATTTGGGAAAAATTTCTAATCTATAACCTGGAAAATGTAATCACTTATCCTTAGTGACACCTCTCCCCTAGGATGTCTTACTGATAACCTCATCATGTCTTTTTATTCTTCAAGATACAAAAAAGTTACACGCCATCAAATATACATTTTCACCCCATTCACAGAACCCTTTATACTGTCTTATTTAATTTCCGTAACAGAGTTACAATAGCCTTACAGAATGTTTTCAGTGGTTTTTCCTCTTCTTTAGAACCTAGGATAATTTGAAATTATATTAGTAAGATTCTTCAGTATTTGATTGTACATTGCATCAACATCTTCTGCCTATTTGCTTATTTGCTTACTTTGTGAGAATTTTATTTGAAATTAATTTTATAAAAAAACTGAGGTGCTTCAAGTTGGAGGTTTCACTGCATTTTGATGACATATATTCCTATGAATTTATAATTTTCATGTATTAATTGACAGACAAATATACACAGTTGTTTTATATTATTTTATAGTATCAGTTATGGAAAATATATCTTTTTAATATGTTATATCTAAGTTTATGTGACTTTTCTGCTTTGTTATTCTTTCTTCTTCTTCCTTCTTCTTTCTTTCCTTCCCTCCCTTCTAGCATGATTATTTTCAACTCTGTTTTTTCCAATCATGGTTAGTTCAGCTAGCCATTTTTGATATGCATTGAAACTGATTCAAGTTTCTTGATTTCATAAAAATAATGCATTATAATAATGTCTATATAGTAGTCTCATATGTATGTATGTAGGAAAAAACTCTTAAATGTTAAATTTTTTGTTCCAGTGAAAAAGTGAATTACTTTGTTCAGCTATTGCTAAGGCACCAGTGGAAATGCAACTTTACATAAAGACCAGACAGCAGATTATAATAGTGCATAAAAATTTATCTATCCGTTTATCTATCTGTCTATCTATCTACCTATCTATCTATCTACCAGTGGAAATGAAAAGACTCTGATTAGAGTCTTTTCCCCGCTAATTAGAAGTTTTAAAAGTTAAAAATGTTGTTAATAGTTAAAAATTTCTATCTCCTGTTGAAATCTTGATGATCCTGACCTGCGTGGGCCTAGGCTAATGTGTGTTTTTCTGTTTTAGTTTTTAACAAAAAAAAGGTTTAAAAAGTATTGAAAGGAAAAAAAATAATTTGCAAGCTGAAAAAAAGCTTGTAGGCCAGGATCGACGGCTCATGTCTATAGTCTTTGCACTCTGGGAAGCTGAAGCAGGAGGATCATTTGATGCCCGGAGTTCAAGACCCCAGACTGGGCAACAGAATGAGACCCTGCGTTTAAAATAAAATAAAAAGTTAGATGGGCATGGTGGTGCGTGCCTCTAATCCCAGCTACTCAGGAAGCTGATGCGAGAGGATAGCTTGAGCCCTGGAGTTTGAGGCTGCCGTAACCCATGATGGCACCACTGCACTACATTCTAGGCAACAGAGGGAGAGGCTGTCTCTAACACAAATAAAGAGAGAAAGAGGAAGAGAGAGAGAGAGAGAGAGAGAGAGAGAGAGAGAGAGAGAGAGAGAGAGAGAGAGACAGAGAGAGAGAGAGAGAAGCTTGAAGAATAAAAAGATAAAAAAGAAAATTTCTTTATGTTTTTAAGATGTGTTATTTAAAAAGGGTCAGAAAGGTAAAAAAATAAAAATATATGAAGTAAAAAGGTTACACTAAGCTGTTTCATTTATTTTTGAAAGAAAAATATTTTAATAAATTTAGTGTAGCCTAAGTGTTTGCAAAGTCTGTAGCACTGTGCAATAACGTCCTAGGCCCTCACATTCACTTACCACTCAGTCACTGACTCACCGAGACTCACTCACCCAGAGTAATTTAATGCATGAGATGAGTTTCTCATCTCATTTAATTGAATAATGTATAATTGCATAATGCATTGAAAGTTAACTCACAGCCTAATATGGATATAGGCTGTGAGTTAACTTTCAATGCATTATGCAATAAAAATTCACAGTAACCTGTGAATTTTATTACTGAAAAAATTAGAAATAGCTAAACAAATTTTAAAACAGTTAAAATGAAGTAGTAAAAGTCTACTCAACACAGAGAATGTGGGCGAGCAGGAGAATAAAGAACAAATGGGACAAATTGAAAGTCAATGTCAAGCTGACATATTTAAACCCAACTGTAGCAAACATTACTTTGTACAGAGACAGAACAAACACTCAAATTAAATGACTAATTGCCAGACTGATTTTCAAAAGCATGACCCCACTCCATGCTGTTTCTCTTCAAGACGTATTTACTATAAAGATACATACTGAAGTGTATTAAGGTAGAAGAATTGTCATGCTGACACTGAAGAGAAGGAAGGTAGAGTGACTCTGATACCCTCATTGGAGTAGATATGAAGAGGATGACTAACAGAGATGAAGACCATTCCTTACTGGAACAAAAATAGTAAAACGTCTAGGCAGGAAGGCATATGAGTTTGTATGTATACAAAGTTAATTACAGAGCTCACAGAATACACGAAGCATAGGAAGCAAAACTGATAGAAGGAGAGGAGAGGAAGAGCGAGGAATTAAGGGGAAAGAGTGACAGGGAATGAGGAAGTGAGAGAGAAGGAAAGAGAGAGGGAGAGACACAAGGAGTGAGGGAGAGAGAGAAGAAGGGAGAGGAAGGAAGAGGAAGAGAGAGGGCAGAGGGAGAGAAAGACAGAGGGAGAGAGGTGGAGAGGCAGAGAGGGAAGGAGGGACAGAGAGAGAAGGAGCATGAGGAAGGAAGAGGAGGACAAGGGAGAGAAAGGAGGAAGAAAGGGGAGAGGGAGAGACAGAAAGAGAGAGAGAGGGGGAGGGACAGAAAGGGAGAAAAGCAGGGAGAGAAGGGAGAAAGAGAAAGGAAGGGAGGGTGGGAGAGAGACAGAGAGGAAGAAAGGGAGAAACAGAGAGATAGCGAGACAGAGGAAGAGGGGGGAGAGAGGGAGAGACAGGGAGAGAGAGAAGAAGGGAGTCAGGGGAGAGAGAGGGAGAGAAACAGAAGGAGAGAGGGAGGGAGGGAAAGAGAGAGAGGGACAGATGAAGAAGGAGGGAGCAGGGAGGGAGAGAAGAATTTAAAACTTTCACATCCTTGTTAGGGGTTTTAAGACTACACTGTAAATAATTGTTGAAGCAAGTCTACTTTTCCAGGTAAGAGTGTATCAAATGCTTGTGTATATGTGACTTGGTCAGATGTTTACTCCATTTCTATTTCATAAAATTTCCATGTGCCATTTTGACAGTTCTGCTACTGTTAAAAAAGCACTGGAATAAACTTTTTTTAAAGAAGTTGGTAGATTTTTCCTTGCAAAAGCATCTAAGCCGGCTGCTCCTGTCGAGTTGGTGGAGTTCATTGTTAGCTTTATTTTGGTTTCCTCTAGTATTTTTTGCATATTATTTCAAGAAAGAGGGTTACAGACTGTATGTCTTTTGGGATAAATTTTAACCAATCATATAATCCTGAATATCTATTTCTTAAATGTATGAATTTATTTGTTAAGTCATAAATATGTCACTGAATAGATCATATTTTTTACTTTCTCTCCTTTCTGTGTTTTAAAATCTACTTGAGCCTTTTTCCTTTTTGTGTGTTAAGAAGATCACATATTGCTTGCTCCAAAAATCATATCTAGATATTATAGTTCTACATTAGCTTTTCTACATCTCTTTTTCTGCTTTTATCTTTATACCAAGCTAGTCTCAAACTCCTGACCTCAGGTGATCCTCCTGCCTCAGCTTCCCAAAGTGCTGGGATTACAGGCGTGAGCCACTGTGCCTGGCCCCAACTATGATTTACAACCAAGATCATGAAGACTCTGACAGGACAGAGGACCGGCCTTGTCTTACAAACATTCTTTCCTGATAATCAACCACAAGATCCCAAGCCAATTTCAGCAGCTTATAGAGACTGTGCACCGATTGTCTTTGCATGGTGTAGTTCAAGTTGTGATATAAAGAGCCAAATTGCACTGCATTTTACTGTTAAAACCTCACCTCAAAATGAACGAGATGTGTGTTATTATACATATGTGTTTGCCCATTGTGAATGCACTACGCTTCCCTAATAAATATGTATGGACTTATCCTCAAACCTGCTGAATATGTATGATCTCTGTGAGGGATCCCTATGCCTGTGAGGCATAGGACCCAATCTCTCTTTTCCCTCTTCAGAGAGAAAGCACCTTCTATCCAAGCCAGAGGCACTCTCTCCCCAATTTGCAAACCGATATGATCAATAAACCTCTCCTTTCTACTATTTAGCCATCCTGGTGCTCTTTTCCATGATGTAAGAGTTACAAGGTATACCTTCTTGCATACCTACTTTCTTTAGGATGAGCAGGTTTATGCCTTGGCAAATCCCATAATTTTTATGGCTTAGAACTCTAGAGTTTCATTAATGCTGAAAACTCTGCATCCACTGCATGTAGGAGAAGGGGATCTTTCCATTGCAGAAACTTAGAAAGCCAGATTAATAAAACAGCCACCACTGCGAACAACACGGTTCTTCCTGGAAGACTAAGAACATACAGAATTCCACATGCTAATGAAGTAGTGTCATTGTCTGAGGTAATGGCCAAGGTTCCTTGTCTTATGGCCAAAGAAAACTATGATTCAGACACACCAAGTGAAGTTAAGAGCAGAAGTTTAATAGCAAAAGAAAGAGAAGAGCTCTCTGTGCAGAGAGAGGTCCTAGAGAAAAATGGGTTGCCAGTTCTGCGGTGAAATGAAGGAAGTTTCATAGAAGAGCTTGAGGAGGCAGTATCTAATTTACATAGCCACGAAAGATTGGTTGGACCAGGTGTTCCATTTGCATAGCATGCAACGAAGCTGGCCACCTCACCCTAATCTTTTATTATACAGATAAGTTCTCTACCTGGCTGGTGCCATGTTGCCTGTTCCTTTACTGTCTGTGTGGTTGACAAAGAAAAGGGAAGATGGAGCCTCCATGTTGAATATGGCTGGCCATCAGGTAGACTTTTCCTATTGGCACAGCTGCCAGTATTTCCCATGTAAGCTTCCAGCTTGCTTATCTCTAGTTGCAGCTCTATTTTTCAGGCTGCTCTTTATTAGAAAAGAAATGATTTGGGGGCTGATTTTTTTTCAAAGAGAAATTCTGCAAGGACTGTCTTACCCTCACTATCTACCTAATTTCTTTCTAGCTCCTATATCACTAACAATTGCATGCTGTGGCCAGAAGTGATATCCAGCTGCTTACAACACCTTGGATGATCCAGTCACAAAGCATTATCCTTAAGGGGGGTTAGGGAAGTTCTACCATTGATGTCATTTTAGTGATCTTCCTAAAAGTTACTGCAAAACTATTACTAATACAATAAGTATTTGATGTGTGGAATGAAATAATTCAAACTTAAAACTGTTGGGAATTTACATTATTTTGAGCCTGTAGAGGAATGTGGCTATGTGACCTGAGTCCTGTAATATGCAGCTGAAACATCTGCTTTTTTAATGTAGATGATCAAGAAAGATCAAATTGTCCCCAGAGATAAGACCCCTGGAAACCATTACCTCTCCCCACAGAGTTAAAATTAAAGCAAACTTTCTCATTAGGTCACAAGCTGCAACCAATCACATTGCCATAATGTATATACTGACCTTGTATGAAAAACGTTGTTGTCTCAGTGTGTGAAAGTGAAACTTTAACTTCTTTTCTTTGCCTCACTGACCCTCTTCTCTCAGAATCTTCAGGTCGCGCCTGACTATTCTCAAGCTTTGCACTTGACTAAACTCTATCATTAATTTTATATTCTGAATCTCATTGTTGAAGGTTGACAAGAGTTGTTCCTTGTCAACCTTCTTCTTTTTTTTGACGGGGTGGGGGAGGATCTCATTCTGTTGCCCAAGTTGGAGTGCAGCCATAGCTCACTGCAGCCTCAAACTCTTGGGCTCTAGTTATCTTCCTGTCTCAGCCTCCTGAGTAGCTGGGACTACAGGCATGCACTGCCATACCTGGCTAATTTTTTTCAAGTTTTCTGTAGAGATGTGCCCTTTCTATGTTGGCCAAGCTGGTCTCAAACTCTTGGCCTTATGCAATGCTCCCTCCTCTCCTCCCGAAGTGCTGGAATTATAGTTATGAGTCATCATACTTGGCTCCCAATTGTTGAATTAAAAACAGTAATAGGAGGGACACTCTGAGGTCAACTGCTTTGTTTACATGCTTATTTATAATGCAGTGGAAATTAATATTGATGGGAGGATATCCCCAGGTAAACGTTTTGCCAGATTCCAAGTCTATAAATATTTGAGTGAGGCTCACTCATCTTTAGGAAAGAGGAGGGCATGAAAATGGGGAAGCCAAGAAAGTTATGCATAGAGCTCCAGTTCTGTAGTCTTATATATTTACAGTACATATCTTGAGAGTCTATCTTTTATCCACCACTGAAATTGTCTAATACAGTTTGGTTGGTCACAGGTAGATAAGAGACAAATGATTGTATTCTTTTGAGTTTCAGATTAGCATCTTCAAAAGAGGCAATCAAATATGCCTTTATCTCAGCGAGCAGAGGGGTGACTGAATTGCACTGGAGGCAGATTGGCCCTAAGCAGTTCCCAGCTTAGTGATTGCGGGGGGTGGGGGATCCAATACAATATTTTCCTTTCACAGAGGTTAAAGTCATGAAACCAAAAGTCATGTGCTAAAACAGCTGTCACGGTTTGGGATGAATAACTGTGCATTAGGAAATCATAAGCATCATATATCCACTCCTAATACATACTTGAATCTATGCCCCCAAAATAGGGAAAGTCACAATTAGAGCCATTAAAATACAATACCACTGCTCTGTCAGATTCATACAAGGAACCAAGAGAACCTGTGGCTAAAAGGATCCCCAGGAGTTGAAGAGTTACATTCTCCTGAACAGCCTTCAGCAGAGCCCCAGGCTACAGACCCAGAAAAACTGTTAATCATTTTAGAGCTCATAAAACTATTTTGCCATGCACACTTGTGAGTGTGTGTGTGTATGTTTTCATGTGTGTGACATTCTTTGAATAGTATCTTCCCAAACAAAGGAGTGGTAGTTTAATGAAAGCAAAATTCAAGGTTTTACAAAGAAAAACTGTCAGTTCTTTTACATCCATTGTTGCACTGTCAGTTCAGGATTGGTTTGTTGCCAAGGAACTGGAGACAGCGGTGATCAGTTGGTTGTTGTCAGTTTGCGTTTTGCTTTTCTCTTTTTAATATCGTGGTCCATGAAATCTGAGATGGCAAAAGGGAGTTGTGGACTGATCAGGCCATTCTTTCACAGAGCAGGTCTGTTCGGGATACTTTTCACAGCAATGTTTTTGTCCAGGTGGGGTGCTCTTTTTCTGTGCGTCTAGACCTGTGATACCTGGAGATGCCTCTTACTTTTGCAGCAAGTCCAGGTTTTGTCAATTGCAAACACAGCTAGGCTTTGTCTGAGTCTCCAAATATCACATTTTGTTTCATTTTAAGAGATAAAAATCATCCAGAAGACATTTTTACAAAACAGAGTTTTCATTCGCAATGTGAAGCAGGTTTCTACGTTGGGAGCCAGGCAGATGGGATTTAAATCCCACCTAGCCACTTTCCACTGTTCGAACCAGGGCATATTATTTCAACTTTTTATCCTCAGTCTCTTTTTTCTGAGAGGATAATTATTATTTTTGAAAATCACATGGAAGGTAGCTAAAGTCACGAAGATACTCCACCCATGCTTCATGTAAGGTCACATTCACCTATAGAAATCCCCCATCTCAGTGGGGCTCATTCTCTCCTAAATTTCCTGTGATCTGCTCAAACTGTCAATCTCACACTGGAGACGACTTGATGTCCAGCATGAAACCCTAACCAATTTGCAACACAAGGCAATACCATCAGCAACCTGGAAAGATCTCTGTCTTCATTTGACCAAGAGGTACCTGAAGCTCTAGCATGCAATTACCAAGCCTTCTACCATTACATGAGAAAATGGGAGCCATCATGTATTAGTCCATTTTCACACTGCTTGAGACTGGGTAATTTATTATTTTTTTAAAAAAAAGGTTTAATTGATTCACAGTTTAGCCTGGCTTGGGAGGCCTCGGGAAACTTAAAATCATGGCAGAAGGTGAAGAAGAAGAGAAGACCTTCTTCGCATGGGGGCATGAAAGAGAGAGCTAGCAAGAGTAGGAAAAACTGCCTTATAAAACCATCAGATCTCTTGAGAACTCACTCACTATCATGAGAACAGCAGTGGGGAAACTGCCCCCATGATTCAATTACCTCCACCTAGTTTCTCCCTTGACACATGGGGATTATGGAGATTACAATTCAAGATGAGATTTGGGTGGGAACACAAAGCCTAACCATACCACACAGCAACCTAGCATCTTAGACACTAGATATGATGGCATGTCTACCAACCACCCCACAATGTAGTATGAGACATCAACCTCAAGCCCTCAATAAACTCCTACTGTGAGATATGACAGAAATTCCAGGGAGCGAATAACTGTAATTCAGATACGAAGTGTGAGGGAAAAATAAAATCGCAGGACTCCAAGCTTACTATGCCAAAAGGAAAAGTTAAGCTTGGAAACTGAGTCACACAGACAAAAAGTCTATTCTCTTCCTTAACAGCTATCTCCCCAGGTTGCCTCCTTCACTCTCACAATGTAGCTTATATAATCTTCATGAGTATGGGACAAGAGGAGACTAGAAATTGGCTCTCTGCTCACCCTGAGATAAATCCATATTTGACGTATTCTACTGTATGGTTACATTATCTTATGTAAAGTGTAGATTTACTGAGCACAGGAGAAATGTATAACTGACTGTTCTTCTGCCTTCTTCTTTCATATGCAACATGAGGATTCAGTAAGTGCTAATCAAAACCTCAAAATAATGCAACCACCTGTCTCACCTTTCCCTGTTTTGCCCTTTCCTCTTTTTCCCTTCTGCCTGCTTCTTCCCCTTTAAATATTAAAGCTCACAAAACCCTCTTTGGAAAAGGTGGGGGCCATAAATCCCACTGTGGCCTGTGTCACTTTTTCCTACGTATGCCCTCAACCTTGGCAAAATAAACCTCTAAAGTGATTGAGACCTGTCTCAGACACTTTTTGAGAAGTGGGGGATGGGTGTTACAAATGTGTGTCCAGTGAATATTTCTGTTTTATACAGAAAGCAAAGAATGTCTTATTTTTTTAATAAACACCCTACTTTCAAAATGTAACAGATATAGAAGCCAAATAAATATAGATGTTACCAACCTCTCAGAGCTACAGGACATGCAGAAAGGGATCTCAGGACTGAAGGATAATAAAAGCTCCCTGGATTTACAACAAAGAGGATAGACCCTAAGCCCACCCCAAACAAAACTTCCCCTTCATAAGATGTGAGGTATTAGACACACCAGAGATGTCAGTCTTTGGGGACAGTTGGCTTTTCAGACAGGACATGACTTTGACTAGTCTTTATAATGAGAGGTTCATTAAGTGCTTCCAAGAAATTCCAATCCTATGCTTCAGGCTGAGTTTCAGGAAGCATCCCTTTAAACCATGTAACAGAATTCACCTGTTAGGAAAACTCTAGCTGGGAACAAATGCAATACCTTGCTTGCCATCAGAAAGCTGCCTAAGGGAGCAACTCCAGGCACTGACCCCATAGAAAACTCAATGCCTTCTCCATCAGCTTGTGGGAATATCTAAGTTCTTCATTTGACTTCCAACATTTGTGTGAAGTTGTGTGTTCGATAGGACCTTGATCTCATGCAGAGTTCAGCTGCATGAAAATCTGCGTCAGATTTTCCTCTTTCCACTCTCCTTGCCTATCTTAATCTGATCTTTAATCACAGCTCCACTGCCCAGGGAAGATGAGGAAGATGAGGATGATGAGGAGGAGGTGAATGACTGCAGTAGATCAAGATAGAGGAGAAGAGAAGAGGGAGAACAGCAGAGCATTTTTTATGATTTCGAATGCAAATCACAGGTGTTGTCTGATGGTGGGAAGGATGCAAGTTGAGAGGAAACTTGAAGAGAAAAGGAATAAGGGTTATCCATGGGATACGGACTGAGTAGATGATAAAACGAAGGCTCTGGATTTGGGGAGGAGCAGAGGAAAGCGAGTGCTTTCATGTCTCTCTCCTGTCTTTATCCCTCTCCACCTGCAAGCTATTGGAGGCTCTAGTCTTCTCTTCTCCTTATGACCCAGGTAATGGGCACATACCACTGGGTCTGGGCCTTTATAAGGCAGGAAACTGTCTTGTATCTCTTGTGTTGTATGCAATACTACTTCCTCAGAGTAGGGAGAAACAGGATACTCATAAGCACCTACATGAACCATCATACACAAACCCACACATTCTTACTTCCCACTTCCTCATAATGGGAAACCAACAGTTCAATCATTATATTCTTGCCTTGTAGGATGATCTAGATGGAAACCAAAAGTATAGTCAGGGAAAGAGATGGATGATATCTTAAGGACTAGGAATTCACACCTCTTAAACTTTAATATGCAGTCCCCTGGAGATGTTGATGACATGAAGATTCTGATTCAGTGTCTAGGATGATTTCTCAGATGTCATAGCTTTACCAATTTTCATGTGATGCTGAGGTTATTTGAAGCATACTCTGAACAGAAAAGAGTTAAAACAGCAGCTCTCAAATTTTTCTGTCATCAAAATTGCCTAGAATGTGGGTTCAAATATATCCAGAGATTTTCGTTTCTGTGTTGTGGTGGGGCTCAAGAATTTCCATCTCGATCAAGTGTCTAGGTGGTGTGAATTCTGCCATTTCGCAGCCCATATTATGCGGACCACTGGGTTAAAGAACTAAATCAGTGGTTTTAAATCATGATTGCCCAATATAATATCTGAGAAAATACTATTGATGGAGTCTCATCTGCCAAGAGCCTGAGGTTATTTGTTTTTTTCAACTTTAATTTTAGATTCAGTGGATACCCGTGCAGGTTTGTTACCTGAGTATATTGCATGATGCTGAGGTTTGGGATACAACTGATTTCATCACCCAGGTAGTGAGCATAGTACTTAATAGACAGCTTTTCATGCCTTGTGCCCACTCCCTCCCTGCTTTAGTAGTCTCCAGGGTTTACCGTTCCCTTCTTACACTCCTTTCTTCTCCCTGTTGTGTTGTGTACTCAATGTCTAGCTCCCACTTATAAGCAAGAATAAGTAGTATTTGATTTTCTCTTCCTTCATTAATTCACTTCGAATAATGTATTTTAGCTTCATTCATATTGTTGCAAAGATCATGATTTTGTTCTTCTTCATGGCTGCATAGTATCCCATGGTATATATGTACCACATTGTCTTTATTTAGTCCACTGTTAATAGGCTTCTCTGTTGACTGCATGCATTTGCTCTTGAGAATAATGATGAGATACATATAGGAATGCATTTGTATTTTGGTAGAACAACTTATTTTCCCTTGGGTGTATTCCCAAACTGGGATTGCTGAGTCAAATGGTGGTTCTGTTTTAATTTCTTTGTGAAATCTCCAAACTGCTCTCCACAATAGGTGAACTAATTCATATTACCTCCAACAGTGCATAAGCATTTCCTTTTCTCTGCAGCCTCACCAGCACCTGTTTTTTTTCTCTCACGTTTTAATAATAGCCATTATGACTGGTATGAGATAATATCTCATTGTGGTTGTGATTTGCATGGCCATTTTAACAATATTGTTTCTTCAAATTTATAAGCATGGAATGTTTTTCCATTTTCTTGTGTCATCTATGATTTATTTTAGCAGTGTTTTGTAGTTTTCCTTGTAGAGATCTTTCACCTCCATGAGACATATTATTAGGTGTTTGTGTTTGCATATATTTATTGTAAATGGGGATTTCGCTCTGAGGGCTTGATTTAATAAAACCTGTCGATTCTAAAGCACCTCCTATGATTCAAATGTGTAGCCAGAATTGTGAACCATTCCTTTGGGCTTTTTTGGGCTTTAAAGTCAAGAGAGTTCATCTGTGTCAGCCCATAAACCAGCTGAGTAGGGGACTGGAACAGGGGTCAACTTGTACAGATAGATATCAGATAATTTCTGTGGAATTATCCTTCATAGAACTTCCTGTGACATATTTCTTTACTGACTGAGCCACCAGACTTCTCAGGGACACATTATCTCCTTCCCTTTGCTAGTGTCTTCAGTCAGGTGGCAAGCTGTCCATTCCACTGTAATGGACAGAAGGAGGAGGGTTGTGTGAATGGATCAAGAGAAATTATGATAATGAAAGTCCCAATGAGCACTGAGTTTCTTCCGGGCCTGAGAATAACTTTGAACCCAATGGTAAAATGACCAGAAATGAGGAGCAGGCTGAATCTCAGACTCACTGGGCTGCTTTTGCATCTCAGAATCAAGTTCAGCTTAATTTGCAGAGGTCAATCACTCTCTAATCTTAGCAGTTTTGACATGAATCTTCAATGATGACTATCAAAAAGAGGCACTCTCCACCCTGAAGTGGTTTATCTATTGCCAAGCTCCCTTTACAAAGCTGAAGTAATTGCAATTATGCTATGGAAAAACTATTGAATATAATGGTAATTTTATTACCTGAAGCCTGAGCCAGATGTGAAGCAAATATACATTATCGACTTATCAAATCTTATGTTAAATTGTGTATTAAGATGTGATTTCATCAAGTGAAACAATGTGCATGAAAATATACATGAATAAACATGTAAGAGATTTTATTGCAATCTTATATGCTTATGAAAACTAGTCTATTTACAGATTATTTATTAAAAAATACAGAAGTCTAAAAGCCTCTATCAGACATCTTCATTGAACTCGGAAGGTGATCTGTATTTAGCCAATAACTCATAGATTATTATTGATTTTTTTAACTTGTCAGGGACTAAGAAAAGTCTGAAATAAAAATATCTTGCCCCAGGCTTTTTCCACATGACCATAGTTGGAAGGCTTTCTAATCTCTTCTAATGAAATTGGCTAAGCTGCAATCAATAAACCCTGGAGCATGTCATATGAAATATTGGACCACCGCAGGATGCAAGCCAGCTCCCTCTGTCCTGTTTCAGTAATGTGGTTTCTGTCTGGAGAAAAGCTTCTAGAGTTAAATTTTATTTCATTCTTTTTCCCTTAGCAAATGATACAATTACGATTAGGCAGGCCTTACCCCCACTACAATAACACGGATGAACTTGCTCTCTAATTTTGCAATAGTCCATCAGTCCCAGCCTAGTAAACCATAATACTTAAAGCTTTGTGAGCTAAAACAAGCAAACCTAAAAAAGTACGTTGATACTGGTTGTTCAGAATTTTGCAGAGCATAAAGGCCTGGTAGATCACAATTCCATGAAGAGCAAGCAAATATTAATGGAATTGGAAGATAAACAGCACAGTGATATTTAAGTAATCAGACTACATTACACTTCTTATCAAGGCATACTGCAATAAAATTACTCCCTCATCAGACTTATTCACTCAACATTTTGTGCAGTAATTTTTTCTTTATTGTGATAAAATAAGGTTAGACATAAGACTGGAGAATTATTACTATTACTACTCTTTTAGAGACAGGGTGGCACTGGAATGCAGTGGCACTGATACGAGAGGGGGACAGGGAAATGCTGGATAGAGAAGAGTGGGGTCCTTGGCGAGGGCTCCACCCCAGGGCCTGTGCCCGCTGACCTAAATGAGAACAAGCACTCCTGTTTTCGGGCCCAAGCGTTGCATTTTCCAAGACCACTCTGGCCCACATCATGTGCCCATGTAAACCTGAGAACTTAGCGGGCACACACACACACACACACACAGCTGGACGTCCAGAGGAGCAGAGAAGGGCAGAGTGGTGGAGAGCGCGAGAGCAGCAAGGCAGCATGGCAGAGAAGGAGAGAAGAGGCACCTTCTCTGCCAAACTGCAGGGGAAGATGATCTTCCCCGACTCCACCTTCCAACTCCAGCTCCCCATCCCTCTGAAAGCCACCTCCGCCGCTCAGTAAAGTCTCCTCATTCATCACCTTTTCAACAGTTCGTGTGACCTGATTCGTACAGAACGCCGTACAAGAATCCAGGGGGTTAACACACAGCCATCCCCGGACGGCAAAGCTAAAGGAGCACATTAACACACACTCACTTGGGCTTCGGGAGTCTCAGACACCCAGCCTTAGACACTGCGGTGGGGATGGAGCCCAAAAACGCTCGCCTGAGTTCCTGCACCGGGCCATCTGTGCGTTCCCCATACCCTAAGGAGTTTGAGCTGCTGGCAGCCAAACAGAGAGCCACACCCCTGTTGTACATCTTCCCAGGGGATCCAGGGAAATCTCCCGTTTCGGCATGATCACAGGCCACATGCTACAGCCTCAAATTCCTGGGCTCTAGTCATTCTCCCACCTCAGTCTCCCGAGTAGCTGGGACTACAGGTGTGTACCATCATATTCAGCTAATTTTTTTTTTTTTTTTTTTTTGGAGAGATAGGGTCTCACTATGTTCCCTGGGCTCAGGCAATCCTCCCACCTGAGCCTCCCAAAGTCCTGGGATTATAGATGTGAGCCTTGGACTGTGAAAAGACTGAAAAATTATTTGGCCTATTCAAAGATTACTCCTTCTATTCCTTGCTGGTACTGGGCAAGTTTAAATCCACTGTGGGGAAAACATTGCCACTCAAACAGGATTGTATGATTGGATCTCTGTACACTCTAGTTTATCATGAATTCTCAACTGGTGAAATGGTGCTGCAGGGAGGTAATATTGGGAATTTGGGGAGGTAAAAAAAAAACACCTTTGGGAGGCTGGCAGGAGGATCACTTGGGCAAGAAGTTGGAGACCAGCCAGGGCAAGATAGCAAGACCCCATATCTACAAAAATTACAAAAGTTAGCCAGGCATCGTGGAGCACTTGTGGTCTCAGCTGCTTTGAGGCTGAGGAGGGAGGATCACTTGAGCCTGGGAGGTTGAGTCTGAAGTAAGCAGAGATTGTGCCACTGCACTCCAGCCTGAGCAACAGAGTGATATCCTGTCTTAAAAATAAGCAAATAGACAAAAACAAAAAAGCTCCCCTTAAGGAGTGATCATGATTAACAAAAAAAAAAAAAAAAAAGAGAAGAAATCGTGATGGAGGATAACTTGAAGCAATGAAGCAAAACACCAAATAAACTGGTCACTTGCGACGGAAGCTCTGCCTAACGGTCTTTCTCTGCAGCCTGGGGAAAATGTCTTTCTTTCCAAGGTCCTTCAACGTTTAAATGACAAGATATATGTAAAAAACCTTGTAAAGTTCTGGGTATGAAAGTAGATGAGGTCCTACAGGTATGGATGCTGACAAGGTACAGTCATTCCTCACAGAGAGTGGGGAAACCAGATTATGAGCTCCATGGGGCAAACCCTGATTTTGCCTTCATTCTATTTTACATTTGTATGTATAGATACACGTATGCATTTATATATATACACACATATATTTGTATTTTTCTGCCTTAAGATTCCTAAGACAAGGGAATTCTGTCTGCCTGTTGAGATAGTGGGTGGGGTAATAGATTGCTCTGTGTCACATAATTGGCAGCTAAATGAGATTTGCTACAATGCAAAACTGTAAATCTGAAACTGTCCTCACAGGGTTGACAAGAATTCTGGACAGAAATACAGTTATAATTATGCATGAATGAGGCTGCACTTTGACCCACTTCCTTATGACAGAAAGTCACTTAGCACTAGATACTGATCATTTGTATCCAGATTGTTTCTATAGACAGGACCTCTATCTGTAGGAATGCTATAGATGGAATCATATATCCTATAGATAGAATCATAAGGTGAATTCCAGTGAAACGGCTGACGCCAACCAGTTTGAAGACCCCCACAAATGAACCCAATCAGCGTGAGAATACAGCTTCTTCATGTCCCCGTCCCATGACTTCATCCTGCACTATTCCACCAATTAGTGATCTCCTCTCATGAGCCCACTTCCAAATCCTTGAAAACTCTAGCCCCAGTCTCCTCTGGGAGATGGATTTAAGATTTCCTTCTGTTTCCTCATTTTTGGGGTTTCTACGATTAAACCGCTTTCTCTGCTGCAACCCAGTGTCTCTGCATATTAACTTGCTATGCACCTGAGGCTAAGAACCTATTACACTTGCAGATTCACAAATGATCTTTTTATTTTCAGAATATGCAAACTCAGTGAAAGTATTAGCATCATGAGGCAAGCAAAGATGAACAGCACATGAGCTTAGGGGAGAGAATGAGCTAAGCCGGGCTGTGCAGAGCTGAGCAGGCATCTTCTCCTCTTTGGATGTTCTCAGCATCTCGGTTTTGCAGCAGATCAGCTGTTCCGTCAATGCCTCAAGATGTTTTTTGTGTTTGTTTCAATGTCTTTGCTCTGTAATAAGAACAATCAATCGTAACTTTATATTGAGAGGAAAGGTTTGGTCATTGGGAGAACTGATTCTACTGCGGAGACAGTCATACTAGATATTGAAGCTTGGGAACTTATTAACATAAGAGAATTATCATTCTTTGTGTTGGAAATAGAAATTCTTTTTTAGACTTAGGATAATCCTACTATAGATTCTCTTGGTCAAGTACAGTTGTGGCTAAATGCAAATACTTCATCTTTCAGGTATATTATTCCTCTTTTCTAACTATTTATATCCCTTCTACTTCTCTTCACCTTCTTTCTTTCACACTTATAACCAGTGAATGAATTTTAGCCTGACAATTTTTTCTCCCTTCCATTACTTTAGAAGATGCATGAAGTCTTTGCACCTCCGGACTCAGTTTTGCCTTGTAGCCAACTCATCTTTTACACTGTGGTCAGACAGATTTTTCTAAACCTAATATCTGGTCCTATTTTACTAAGAGCAGTTAATAGTAATTACTAACTTGCAGTTACTAAGATACTACAACTTAGTAAAGGGAGCTTGGTAATAAGTAAACCACTTCAGGGTAGATAGTGGCTCTCTTTGGTAGTCATCATGGAAGCTTCATGTCAAAATCTCAGGTGAAATAATTCATCAATAATGACAGAGATTGATTTTTGTCTACCAGTTTTCACTTCTTCCATGTTTAAATAACAGAACTCTCTTTCTGTTTTGTAGGGCATATGTCAGTCTTGTACATGTAAGTCCAGTTAGAGAACACATTTCCAGTTTCCCTGAAATCTATATGTGGGCATATGCATAGGATTTGGCAGATACAATATATGCGAAGTGAAAATCATAAATTGTGCTTCAAGTATTTGAACACACATCTGCTTCCCCTTCATGTCTCCTTTCCTTTCCATGTGGTTGGCCTGCAGCTTCATTCTTGAAGAGGAGAAGCAGTCCTTAGGCAATAGTAGAGCCACACAGTATGAAATGCTGAGCTTGAGAAATAGATGGTCTCAACCCAACCTGGACTCTTACGGAATAGACAAAGATCTTTCACCTTTGAACCACCCTAGTTGTGTGTCTCTCTTTGTAACAGCAGCTGAGACTCTTTTCTAAGTAATATTATAATTTTCCATTTTCTACAGAATATGTTACAATATTCTTGGCCTGGCATGCAAAGATATTCATTATCAAAAATATATGGCAGCGTTATCATTGTGACCCATGCCTCTTGTTTTGGACAATAATAAAATCACCTTTGCAAAGATTATGCCAATGAGAGAAGTCTAGCTTGGCTAGCTCCATCTTGCTTCTAGCCACACAGGCTATCTGTTCTGACTTATTCCTGAGTGTAAGTCAAAGTAACCATGAGAGGCATTTAGTTTATAGTTTAACTTGGAAACAATAATGATAATAATCCCTCCCTAAAACTAAGCCCAGCCCCTCCTTGCTCAGGGACTGAAAACTAACCAAAGGCCATGAGGTTAGGATTAAGGAAAAGTTCTGAATTCTGCTGAAACGTAGGCAGAGTTTTTATAATCTCTTACTGTGCTAGAGTCATGTTGCCAGAAGTCACAAGGTTTGTGACTTCCCAATTGATAACACTATTGTCTATGTGGTTTGGCTGTGTCCCCACCCAAATACCATCTTGAATTGTAGTTCCCATAATCCTCACAAGTTATGAGAGAAACCCAGTGGGAGGTGTTGAATCATGGGGGCAGTTACCCTCATGCTGCTGTTTTCATGATAGTGAGTGAGTTCTCATGAAATCTGACTGTTTTATAACGGGCTTTCCCCTGGCCTTTGCTCTGAAATTCTTTTTTTTTTATTGCATTTTAGGTTTTGGGGTACATGTGCAGAACATGCAAGATAGTTGCATAGGTACACACACGGCAGTGTGATTTGCTGTCATCCTCCCCTTCACCCACATCTGGCATTTGTCCCCATGCTATCCCTCCCCAGCTCCCCCCACCACTGTCCCTCCCCTATTCCCCCCAATAAACCCCAGTGCATAGTGCTCCCCTCCCTGTGTCCATGTGTTCTCATTGTTCATCACCCACCTATGAGTGAGAATATGCGGTATTTCATTTTCTGTTCTTGTGTCAGTTTGCTGAGAATGATGTTCTCCAGGTTCATCCATGTCCTTACAAAGGACACGAACTCATCGTTTTTGATGGCTGCATATTATTCCATGGTGTATGTGTGCCACATTTTTCCAGTCCAGTCTATCTTCGATGGGCATTTGGTTGGTTCCAGGTCTTTGCTATTGTAAACAGTGCTGCAATGAACATTCGTGTGCATGTGTCCTTATAATAGAACGATTTATAGTCCTTTGGATATATACCCAGTAATGGGATTGCTGGGTCAAATGGAATTTCTATTTCTAGGTCTTTGAGGAATCACCACACTGTCTTCCACAATGGTTGAACTAATTTACACTCCCACCAGCAGTGTAAAAGTGTTCCTATTTGTCCACATCTTCTCCAGCATCTGTTGTCTCCAGATTTTTTAATGATTGCCATTCTAACTGGCATGAGATGTTATCTCAATGTAGTTTTGATTTGCATTTCTCTGATGACCAGTGATGTGATGTGCATTTTTTCATGTTTGTTGGCCTCATGTATGTCTTCTTTTGTAAAGTGTCTGTTCATCTCCTTTGCCCATTTTTGAATGGGCTTGTTTGTTTTTTTTCCCATAGATCTGTTTGAGTTCTTTGTAAATTCTGGATATCAGCCTTTTGTCAGATGGGTAAACTGCAAAGATTTTTCCCCATTCTGTTGGTTGCCGATTCACTCTAGTGACTGTTTCTTTTGCCATGCAAAAGCTGTGGAGTTTCATTAGCTCCCATTTGTCTATTTTGGCTTTTGTTGCCAATGCTTTTGGTGTTTTGGTCATGAAGTCCTTGCCTACTCCTATGTCCTGAATGGTTTTGCCTAGATTTTCTTCTAGGGTTTTTATGGTGCCAGGTCTTATGTTTAAGTCTTCAATCCATCTGGAGTTAATTTTAGTGTAAGGTGTCAGGAAGGGGTCCAGTTTCTGCTTTCTGCACATGGCTAGCCAGTTTTTCCAACACCATTTATTTAACAGGGAATCCTTGCCCCATTACTTGTTTTTGTCAGGTTTATCAAAGATTGTATGGTTGTAGATATGTTGTGTTGCCTCCGATGCCTCTGTTCTGTTCCACTGGTCTATATCTCTGTTTTGGTACCAGTACCATGCTGTTTTGATTACTGTAGCCTTGTAGTATAGTTTGAAGTCTGGTAGTGTGATGCCTCCCGCTGTGTTCCTTTTGCTTAGAATTGACTTGGCTATGCGGGCTCTCTTTTGGTTCCATATGAAGTTCATGGTGATTTTTTCCAGTTCTGTGAAGAAAGTCAATGGTAGCTTGATGGGGATAGCATTGAGTCTGTAAATTACTTTGGGCAGTATGGCAATTTTCACAATATTGATTCTTCCTAACCATGAACATGGAATATTTCTCCATCTGTTTGTGTCCTCTTTTATTTCGTTGAGCAGTGGTTTGCAGTTCTCCTTGAAGAGGTCCCTTATGTTACTTGTAAGTTGTATTCCTAGGTATTTTATTCTCCTTGTAGCAATTGTGAATGGCAGTTCGTTCTTGATTTGGTTCTCTTTCAGTCTGTTATTGGTGTATAAGAATGCTTGTGATTTTTGCACATTGATTTTATATCCTGAGACTTTGCTGAAATTGCTTATCACTTTCAGGAGTTTTTGGGCTGAGATGATGCGGTCTTCTAGATATACTATCATGTCGTCTGCAAATAGAGACAATTTGGCTTCCTCCTTTCCTATTTGAATACCCTTTATTTCTTTTTCTTGCTTGATTGCTCTGGCTAGAACTTCCAGTACTATATTGAATAGAAGTGGTGAGAGAGGGCATCCTTGTCTAGTGCCAGATTTCAAAGGGAATGCTTCCAATTTTTGCCCATTAAGTATGATATTGGCTGTTGGTTTGTCATAAATAGCTTTTATTATTTTGAGATATGTTCCATCAATATCGAGTTTATTGAGGGTTTTTTGCATAAAGGACTGTTGAATTTTGTCAAAGGCCTTCTCTGCGTCAATTGAGATGATCATGTGGTTTTTGTTTTTGGTTCTGTTTATGTGGTGAATTACATTTATAGACTTGCATATGTTGAACCAGCCTTGCATCCCTGTGATGAATCCTACTTGATCATGGTGGATAAGCTTTTTGATGTGCTGTTTCAATTGACTTGCCAGTGTTTTATTGAAGATTTTTACATCTATGTTCATCATGGATTTTGGCCTGAAGTTTTCTTTTCTTGTTGAGTCTCTGCCTGGTTTTGGTATCAGGATGATGTTGGTCTCATGAAATGATTTGGGAAGGGTTCCCTCTTTTTGGATTATTTGGAATAGTTTCAGAAGGAATGGTAACAGTTCCTCTTTGTGTGTCTGGTAGAATTCGGCTGTGAACCCATCTGGACCTGGGCTTTTTTTGTGTGGTAAGCTCTTAATCGCTGCCTCAACTTCAGACCTTGTTATTGATCTATTCATGGTTTTGGCTTCCTCCTGGTTTAGACTTGGGAGGACACAGATGTCCAGGAATTTATCCATTTCTTCCAGGTTTACTAGTTTATGTGCATAGAGTTGTTTGTAGTATTCTCTGATGATGGTTTGAATTTCTGTGGAATCTGTGTTGATTTCCCCTTTATCGTTTTTTATTGCATCTATTTGGTTGTTCTCTCATTTCTTTTTTATCAATCTGGCTAGTGGTCTGTCTATTTTGTTGATCTTTTCGAAAAACCAGCTCCTGGATTTATTGATTTTTTGAAGGGTTTTTCCTGTCTCTATCTCCTTCAGTTCTGCTCTGATCTTAGTTATTTCTTGTCTTCTGCTAGGTTTTGAGTTTTTTGATTTTGCTCCTCTAGCTCTTTCAATTTTGACAATAGGGTGTCAATTTTGGATCTCTCCACTCTTCTCATGTGGGCACTTTTTGCTATGTATTTTCCTCTAGAGACTGCTTTAAGTGTGTCCCAGAGATTCTGGTATGTTGTGTCTTTATTCTCGTTTCGAAGAACTTCTTTATTTCTGCCTTCATTTCATTGTTTATCCAATCAACATTCAAGAGCCAGTTGTTCAGTTTCCATGAAGCTGTGCGGTTCTGAGTTAGTTTCTGAATTCTGAGTTCTAACTTGATTGCACTATGGTCTGAAAGACTGTTTGTTATGATTTCGGTTGTTTTGCATTTGCTGAGGAATTATTTACTTCCAATTATGTGGTCGATTTTAGAGTAGGTGTGATGTGGTGCTGAGAAGAATGTATATTCTGTGGATTTGGGGTGGAGAGTTCTGTAAATGTCTATCAGGTTTGCTTATTCCAGGTCTGAGTTCAAGTCCTGGGTATCCTTGTTAATTTTCTGTCTGGTTGATCTGTTTAATATTGACAGTGGAGTGTTAAAGTCTCCCACTATTATTGTGTGAGAGTCTAAGTCTCTTTGTAAGTCATTAAGAACTTGCCTTATATATCTGGATGTTCCTGTATTGGGTCCATATGTATTTAGGATCATTAGTTCTTCTTGTTGTATTGATCCTTTTACCATTATGTAATGACCTTCTTTGTCTCTTTTGATCTTTGTTGCTTTAAAGTCTATTTTATCAGAGATGAGAATTGCAACTCCTGCTTTTTTTTGCTCTCCATTTGCTTGGTAAATCTTCCTCCATCCCTTTATTTTGAGCCTTTGTGTATCCTTGCATGTGAGATGGGTTTCCTGGATACAGCACACCGATGGATTTTGGTTTTTTATCCAATTTGCCAGTCTGTGTCTTTTGATTGGTGCATTTAGCCCATTTGCATTTAGGGTTAACATTGTTATGTGTGAATTTGATACTGCCATTTTGATGCTAGCTGACTGTTTTGCCCGTTAGTTGATGCAGATTCTTCATTTTGTTGATGCTCTGTAGCATTTGGTATGTTTTTGGAATGGCTGGTACTGGTTGTTTCTTTCTATCTGTAGTGCCTCTTTTCAGGAGCTCTTGTAAAGCAGGCCTGGTGTTGACAAAATCTCTGAGTACTTGCTTGTTGGCAAAGGATTTTATTTTTCCTTCACTTATGAAGCTCAGTTTGTCTGGATATGAAATTCTGGGTTGAAAGTTCTTTTCTTTAAGGATGTTGAATATTGGCCCCCACTCTCTTCTGCCTTGTACGGTTTCTGCCAACAGATCTACTGTGAGTCTGATGGGCTTTCCTTTGTGGGTGACCCGACCTTTCTCTCTGGCTGCCCTTAGCATTTTCTCCTTCATTTCAACCCTGGCGAATCTGATGACTATGTGCCTTGGGGTTGCTCTTCTTGTTGTGTTTTTCAGCTCCTTCAATTCACTCATATTCCTCTCTAGGTTGTCCATTCTTGTTATCATTTCCTCAAATCTTTTTTAAGGTTCTTAGTTTCTTTGCATTGAGTTAGAACATGTTCTTTTAGCTCACAGAAGTTTCTCATTACCCACTTTCTGAATTCTGATTCTGTCATTTCATCACACTCATTCTCCGTCCAGCTTTGTTCCCTTGTTGGTGAGGAGTTGTGGTCCCTTGTAGGAGGTGAGGTGTTCTGGTTTCGGGTGTTTTCCTCCTTTTTGTGCAGGTTTCTTCCCATCTTTGTGGATTTATCCACCTGTCGTCTGAGTAGTTGCTGATTTTCCCATTGGGTCTCTGAGTGGACGTCCAGATTGTTGATGATGAAGTATTTCTGTTTCTTAGTTTTCCTTTTAACAGTCTGGCCCCTCTGCTGTAGGACTGCTGAGGTCCACTCCAGGCCCTGCTTGCCTGGAGTACACCTGTAGCAGCTGCGGAAACATGAGGGTTGCTACCCATTTCTTCTTCTGCTATCTTTGTCCCTGAATGATGCCTGCCAAATGTCAGTCTGATCAGTCCTTTGTGAGGTGACTCTTTGGATATGCGGGGGTCAGGGAGCTGCTTGAGGAGACTGTCTGTACTTTATACTTGAGGAGACAGTCTGTACTTTATAGGAGCTCAAGTGCTGAGCTGTGAGCTCCATTGTTCATTCAGGGCTGCTAGACAGGTACGTTTAAGTCTGCTGCAGCAGAACTCATAAAGCCCCTTTTTTTTCCTCAGGTGCTCTGTCCCAGGGAGTTAGGGCTTGATGAGTATTGGTTGCACTGTCCTGCCCAGCAAGGAGGCAGTCTAATCACTGCCTGCCTGTAGTGGTTATGCTGAGCTGCTGTGGGCTCCACCCTTCTGTCGTGGGCTCTGCCCTGCTGCTGTGGGCTCCTCCCTGCTGCCCTGTGTAATTCCCTGTAGTCCTGTTTATATGGGTGTTGTTAGAGCTGCTGTGGTGATGATGGCCCACCTCTGCAGTGGCGGACTCTCTCTGTTATGGCAGGTTCCCTTGGCAATGGTGGGTTGCCTCAGCAATGGCAGGCTGCGTCAGCAATGGCAGTGTACCTCCATACGTGTCAAGTACCTCGGTAATGGTGGACGCCCCTCCCCCTCCGAGCTGCACCATCCTGGGTTCAGCTGTGCTTGCTGTGAAACTCTCAACCCCGAGCATTTCCAATTGCTGTTTTGTTTGTTTTTGTGGGGCTGGGACCCACAGAGCCTGATCACCTGGCTCCCTGCCTCAGAGCCATTTTTTTTTTAAGTTGAATGGTTGACTGTCTCCCAGATGTTCCAGTCACCAGCTGAAAGGGTGCTGGGATCTGTGTGATTTCCTGTGCAGTGACCCACTGTGCTGGCTGGAACCATGTTGCTGCCTGGGAATCTCCTGGCCTGGCTTTCTGTTTAAGTCCCGTTTAATCAGATGCATGTGGTAATCTGCCTTCTGAAATCTCTAATTGCTGGTTTAACAGGGCAACCAAACCAGTGAATTTTGTAAGGAGTGCCGCTGCACTGCGGCCCCAGCCCAAACAGCCACGCCAGCCCAAACAGCCATGCTGGTGGCCTGTGCGGCTCCTACACCTGTGAATCTCCTGGTCTGTGGGCAATAAAGATCCATCTGGAAATGTGGCATGCACTCACCATCTGTGGTTTCACTGGGAGCTGCAATCCTGAGTTGGTCCTACAGCACCATTTTCTCTCTCTCCCCCTGCTCTGAAATTCTTATTGCTGTTGCCATGTGAGGAAAGACATATTTGCTTCTCCTTCTGCCATGATTGTAAGTTTCTTGAGTCCTCCCCAGCCCTGGGCAACTGTGAGTCAATTAAACCTCTTCCCTTTATAAATTAGCCAGTCTTAGGTATGCCTGTATAGCAACATGAGAATGGACTAATACAACTGTAGATCCTAAGATTGGTCTTTTGTGATGTGTTTTACACTTTTGCATTCTGGCTACCAACTGACCCCACGTGGATTCATGACTCATGACTCAACCAGTCCTGTGGCCACCACCCAGAGGAGTCAGTGCATGAAGACAGTTTTCCACAGTGTTATGATTTCATCTCCAGCACCACCCATTCTCTAGCCCTCTGCCTACCAAATTATCTATAAAAACCTAGCCTCTGAGTTGTTGAGAAGGCTGATTTGAGTGATAATGCTAGTCCTCTGCTTAGCTGCCTTGCATTAATTAAACTCTTTCTTATCTGCAGTATAACAGTGAATTTGTTTTGTCTATGGAGGAGGCAGGAAGAAGCTGTTGGGTGATTACCATAATGTAGGAGCAGAATTTTCCCATATGAGTTCCAGCCAGAAGCTTTTGATCTGCTGCATTTCTTTGTCAGTTTCATGTACTTTGTCTCTGCTGTAGGAAGGGATATCCCAGATGGGGGATGTTCCACACATGCTGCCATATAACATGAGCAAGATATAAACCATCAAGAAATAGGCCACTAAATTTTGACCATTATTTGTTATTGCACCATTATCTAGCAAAAGTACACTAACAAAATTATTTAAAATAAAACAAAATGAAATAACAAAAAATAATTTCAAGGAATCAAGCAGGAAGACTTTAATGTTTTTCTTTTGAATTTCATTAATGTTAACTGTAGGCAGACACTTAGAAAAATTTACTTCTGTTTAGACAACTACTTGGTTAGTTTGTGTTCCCCAGAAACATATCCTGAGGCAAGGATACTTGGGCAAATGACTGGTTAGGGAAATACTCTGAGGAGAAACAGGAAGTGGACAGAGGAAGGAGAAGATGGAAGAAATTAAGGGAAAGTGACATTTTAGACAATGTCTCATGGAATCTTTAGGCATATACAGTTTCCTTCCATGTTACTAACTACTACATAAACAAGATGGGTACAGGAAGAAACTGCGAGAATGGGAATACAAATTAACCCCTGGGCTTTAAAATTTTGTCCTTGGGATTTATATACCAGTCAATTCATACATGTCAAGACATTCTGAGAGATGGTATCTTTATGATCTTTGAGTGACTCTTGACTCCACTTATATCTCATACTAGAACTTCTGGAGGATTTTATAGAATTTTAAGAGATCATCTCCAATATCTTTCTTCATTTTCCCACCCATATATTTATGATATATGATATATATTTCTCATATATCATAAATAAGTCCCCAAATTCCCAATTGAAGTTTTAAGAGGCTGAGTTAGATTTTGCTAGTCAGATGCTCACTTAAACCAGAAAATGCAGAAAGTACTTTAGAGGACATTATAGGTTTCAATGTCTTGGACTTTTTTCTTCTGGTGCTTATACTATCTTTCAAATGTGAGGTTACTTTCATTTTATAAAGGAATATTTAGTCTCTCATGATCATAGCCCCTGTGGAATTTCACTAAAGGATCCTTAAGTCCTATCTCAGCTAATGAAGATTGAATGAATGCAATAAACAGTAATATTTTAACAGGGCCCTCTTCCTCAGAGCTGCTAGGAATTTATGAGATTGATGTCTGCAGAATTTTGGAAGGCGCCACCTTGCACGACTAAAAAATGAGAGTCATTTCTCTTGTATTAATTTGATGTCATTTTATTAAAAAAGAATCATTCTGGTTTTCAAAATTCTTTAATATTAATACCATATAGGGCAATGGAAACAGTTCAGTGAAAATTTGGAGTAGACTAACCCTCAGAGTTGAAATTACTGCATCTGCTCAAATTGGTAATGAAAAAAAGCATATAATTGCCACAAACTAAAAGATTTTATGTTTCCGCAGCTTCTTAGAAATGTATGTTTGACAGTCCTGTATTCAACTTTTTGCATTTGAAGACTTAGAAACACAGAAAATGGAAGCAATTTTCTACCTCTTATTTCTTCTTATAACAATCAAATTATCTAAATAATTCAGATACAATAATGGAGAGTTTAGAGTTTTTTCTTTTTTTAATCTGGTTTTAACAATTTTTCAAATATAAAGGATCACCAGGGCAATTTTAGGACACTAAGAAAAAACAGATGAACAACAACAAAAAAAAAAACGATTATGTAGTCTTAGAAAAGTCAAATGGTAATTAAAATGGAGAAGAAACATGCATATTTATGGGTCAATACTAATCCATACAACTTCTGTTCTAACTGAATGCATAAATAGTTATGCATAAACTCTCTGATCCATGTTACCTAGTTGTGTGTGTTTGTGTGTGTGTGTTTACATGCATGAGAATTTGTGTATAAATCTTGGAAAGAAGGGACTCTTAGGAAATTTCAGAAATTAAAATTACCATTTAAATACTTTATTTCATCAAAACAACTAAAAAGCACCTAGTCTATCCCAAATATAATTTCCTTTCTTTTGTGATTCTTTCCTATAAATATTATATGAAACCATCTAGACATGTAGAAACCAATTTAAAATGAAGGAATATATATATAATATAATATAATATAGATAATATATAATTTCCACAAGTGCATAAGTGGCCACAAAAGTTTGATGTTCTCTACTCATGGTGTTCTCTCCTTTCTGCAGTTAGTTTATCCTGAATGTCAGGATTCCACAGGAAATGACGTGCTCTCTGAATATGTCAATCATTGAGAGAGATAGAGGCTGTAATTCACTTATTTGTGGAATGTCTTTAAAGCTTACCTTCAGTATCTTTTAAATGCAAAGTCAAATTGAGAAACATATTTCATTAGTATATATTTATTCATGCTCTTGTGGTTGTTTTCATGTCACGGTTTTAAAAAAAGAAGACGTACGTACCTGGTAAACCTCCACAAACGGACTGAAATAAAGCATTATCCTTTCGCTGTCGCATCTTGAGACGTTTTCAATGCCCTCGGCCCTAACATAGTTCATATCAGAAATGCAGTGTGGCTTTGACAAGTGAATTCCAGTTTATTTCCTCCCTGGTGTTTTGTTACAGTGAATCTTGTCATGACTTTCAATAGTCTCGATTTATTTTTCAAATTCCAAAATGTTTCATATGAGAATTGTTTTATTTTGTGTATATGTGTGTATATATTTACATATAATATATATACATAATAAATACATAATGCACATGTTTATATGTATACATGTATATCTTTTTGTGAACTTTTAAATATAATAATATTACTTTGTAAGCTTTAAATTGCTTATTTTTTATATTTTATATTTTTATTGATTTTGGGCATACAAGTGCAGTTTTGCTATTTATCTATATTATGTACAGACATATGTGTGTGTGTTTGTGTATATACAAATAGGCATATACGCAAGTGGATAGTCACTGCTAAATATATACACGATAGTATACACTGAATGTCATTTTAGATAGTACACAGTAAAATGTCATTTATCTACACCCAAATAGTATTATACCATTTGGGTGTAGATAATTAGACTGTTTCTACTTCTGAATATATGCTTATCTTGGCAGTGTTTTGTTTATCTGGCTTTTAACAAATTCTATCACTCGAAATTTTAATATTTTTAATGTTGAAAATTTTATTCATTTTAAAAAATTTATTTTAATTATTTACTTATTTTTTTAGATATGGAGCGTTGCTGCATTGCCTAGGCTGGATTCAAACTCCTGAGACAAAGCAGCCCTCTGCTTTAGCCTCACGGGTAGCAGGGACTACAGGAACATGTCACCTTGCACAGCTCCTGAAAAATTTATTTGTAGCAAAAGACATTTCCATGTTCTATCCTTTTAGGTATTAATCCTCTCACTGAAGGCATTTTTTTCAATCTAATATTTGTGATATGGGTGTATTTGGATTCTGTAAAGCTAGCTATATAATCTGATAACTTTGACACAAAAGTGTGTTGGTGTGTTGGAGATTTGTTTGGATGGAGGTGAGCGGACAGAGACGTAATCTGGAAAAGATGTGTAGTGAAGTCAAGCAGAGAGAAAAATGTAAACAAGGTGGAACTAAAACCATGTTCTGTTATTAGGCACCGGAATCCAAACTTTGCTAAATTAAATGCAAATAAATAGTCTGAAGCTGTAAATCAGACTTTTGTGAAATTAGTTTGAATAAAATACATTCATCGTTCTGCCCATGACATCATTTTCTGTGGCTGTTTTTGACTCTGACCAACCCACTCACTCTTCTTTCTTCACCCTATCTTACTAGTCTTCTAACTCTGTATCCACTTTTTCCAATGCAATTGTCCTCCTACCCTTCCATCCCTCCTACCCTTCAAGCACAACATACTCAGCACTTTGTGTCTTCTACAATGTTAAAAGAAAATTTTAATTTGACCCTGGTGTTCATCCCATCAGCATTATCTATTGATTGTCCAAATTTTGCATATTCTTATGTGGAATAACGATGTGTTGCACCCCTATCATTTGCCAATTAATATGCAATAAAAGATAAATAGGAGAGGATGCAATGGCTCATGCCTATAGTCCAAGCTATTCCAGAGACTGAGGTAGAGGGATTGCTTGAGCCCAGGAGATCCAGGCTGCAGTGAGCCGTGATCCACACCACTGCACTGCAGCCTGGGTAATAGAGCGAGACCCCATCTGTAAAACAAAGAAGATAAGTTAGATGAGATAAATGGCATGTCACCTTGACTTCCCAAATGTTACATACTAGGAATGGATACAGATTTAAAGTGATAATTAAATTACATTCAGGACAAAGAAACAGGGTGGCATGACTAGGTTTCTATAGCGTATCAGTTGAGCCATTCATTTAGGGTTTGACTGTACTAATTGATGAAAGCTGACCTTTAAAATGTTGCAATGCTCCTTCCTTTGACAAATCCAATAGTAGATTTTCCCCTGTGGTTATCTTACTTGATCTATCAGCAGTTTTTGAAAGGATTAGGTATACCACTTCATATGTCTTACCTTTGCATCTAGAATATCACACACTTCTACTTTACCGGCTCTGTCTCATCTCAAGGCTTGAAGTACCTATAATTTCATTTTATTTAAATCTGCAACTTGGTGGTAATTGGAAAATGCAAATCATGTTATCAAATTTGTCACTGCAAGCCTGACCTCTCTCCCAAACACTATTTATATATTCAACTATTTGTCACCTCTTATTGGAAGTCAGTGGGACAGCTCAATAACCTGCCTAACAACAAAGTTTGATTATTTTCTCACACGCACACCCCCACAAACAAACAAAGACAAAAACAAAAACCACTGTGTTCCCCTGGATTAATCACAATTCAAACATTATGACACTGATTAAATTGTCCCATATAATTTGTGATAATAGTTTATTTTGAATAAACATAAAAATGTATACTCCCAGTCTTAAAACCTGAGCTCTTTTCCCAGGAAACCAACCAGCAGGCCTCCCAGATAGCATCAAGGAGCTGAAACTCACCAGATAACCACATTTGGACAATGAGATGCCAGACCCCTTACCTATCATGATGACCTAACTGACCACCTGCTTCCTATTGACTAACTCCTCTTTCTTACCTCTCCTTAATTCCTGTTTTCCTACATATAGTTTCATTTCTGCTATGTAAAGCCTTAATGTTAGTCAGTCAGGGAGATGGGTTTGAGACAGATCTTTCATCTCCTCAGCTGCAGCACCCACTTATAGCCTTCTTCTCTGCCAATACTGGTTGTCTCAGTGATTGCCTCTCTGTGTGGTAAGCAGCAAGACCCAGACCAAACCCCTGGTGTTTTGGTAACAATTATAGTTTGAATGAAAAATTGTCATCTTTGACTCTTGAAAAACTGTTGTCCTTGACTCTTCTTTTTCTTTTGCACAAAGTGCCTGGCCATCAGGAGATCCTGTTTTCTCTACTGCTGACCCTCATTGTGTTAAACTCCTCTGAGCTACTATCTTTTCTCATGTACATTCTTATTTATTTATTTTGAGATGAGGTCTCCCTCTGTTGCCCAGGCTAGAATGCAGTGGTGTGATCTCAGCTTACTGCAATCTCTGCTTCCCAAGTTCAAGTGATTCTCCTGCCTCAGCCTCCCAAGTAGCAGAGATTACAGGTGTGTGCCACCACACCCAGCTAATTGTATTTTAAGTAGAGATGAGGGTTCACCCTGTTGGCCAGGCTGGTCTTGAACTCCTGATCTCAAATGATCTGCCCACCTCAGCCTCCCAGAATGCTGGGATTACAGGCTTGAGCCACCATACCCAGCCAATCTCCTGTACATTATTAACAATCATTTCATAAATGAACTTTGTTTCTGCCCTTGGTCCCATACAGTCTAATCTCAACAGAGGAGACACACAACAGGGATTCTTTTAAAATGAGAACCAGATCATGTCAATGCTATTTTCAATATATTCCATGGATTCCCATCTTACACAATGAAAATGTCAACAGTCCCTACTGTGGTCTACAAAGAGCCACATGGTATGGTCAACACTGTATCTCCCATCTCATCTACTATCTTCTCCCTCACTCTGCTGTGGTCCTAAGTCTGTTTGCTGATCCAAGCCTTAGGGTTGCAGACCTAGTTCCATCTTCTTCCTGGATCCCTGGTTTTCCAGCAGGTGACATGATCAGTTCCTGGCTTCCCTCAAACCTGCTGGAATATCAGCTTCTCACAGAGTCTACCCTGACCGTCTTCTTTAAACCTACACATTGTCCCCACCTCACAGGCCTCCTGATACTCCTTGCGTCATGAAAATAGATCTCTTTTCCCCACAGCATTCAGCCTCTGCATGCACAGAGTTTGCTATAGTTACCTACTAAATCTTCTTTATTTTATTCTTCATGTACATCTTCCTGCACTAGTGGAGTATAAACTCCTTGCAGGCAAGGGTAATTTTGGCTTCACTAATATATCTCAAGCACCAAAAAGAAAAGCATCTATCACATATAGAGAAATGAGAGATATTTGTTGAACAATAACAATATACTAATTTTAGTCATATTGTTAAATAATCTTCGTATATGTACTTGAGACGTGGGATGCATAAGGACATTGTAATGAAAGAACAAAAACATAAGATTGAAAACTTATGAATAAACCTTTTTGAACATTTATTTTCATACCCTTATTTTAATAGAAAGAACATGAGAAACATTTGTTCCCACCTTATCATACTACATCTCATCACAGAGTATAGTTGTTTAATAAATATTTGAAAAATGAACTATTTGAATACATTTTAAATAGATAGATTAATGCCTAAATGATTACCAAAATTACATAATAATTATATGTAGTTTAGTTAGTGCTTTAAGGTCTCTTTAAGGTTTACTGGCAGCTAACTTAGTAAAATATTCAAACTTTAAGTTTCAGAACTACTTTAAAATTTTTTCTTGTGTTGAGATATTTTTCCAATGTATATTCACATGAAGACAAAGAGATTTCATGAAATTCCTTCAAAGAAAAAAAAAAGACATTAAGCAATGTAAAATGAAAAACAAAGAGGCATGTAGAAGAATATAACTGTTGACATGTTATTTGAAATAACAAAAAGATTGGCAAAACATTAGATGCCATTTATAGATGAGTGGTCATAGAAAACATCAAATATGCATACAATGCAATATTATACAGATGCTTAAAATATAAGGTTGATGATAATTAAAGGCATTAATTGAATATATATATGTATATATACACCAGGTATTCTTCTATCCACTTTGCACCTATTTACTGATCTCATAATAAAACTCAGAGTCAGATATTCAACTATTTCTTTAGCAAATGAAAAAAGAGGAGCCAATCAAGCAAAATAAATCTCCCAAGATTGAACACCAAGAAAGAGGAGTAGCCAAAATGTTAATCCAAGCTGTCTAAATTCAAAGTCCAATTTATCTCTCACACATGGGTGAGTGCATATACATATACATATATTGAGTATGTAAGCTGGGTACAGTGGCTCATACCTGTAATCCCAGCACTTTGGGAGGCTGAGGTGGGAGGATCACTTGAGGCCAGGAGTTTAAGACCACCTTGAGAACATAGGAGGAACCCATCTTTAATTAAAAATAAAAAAGTATGTATATGTATATTGAATATATATATATATGCATAGACACAGAGTAGATATGTATATATACATATATATATACACACACACACACATATATGTACAGTACACCTGGCTGAGTAGATGCGTATGTATATATATAAATACATACATATGTATACATATACACATATTTATATATATTGTACATATACATATATGTACAATACACCTGGCTGAGTAGATATGGGTATATATATGTGATATATATATATAGATATGTGAGATATATATATATATATATATATATATATATATACGCACATATCTACTCAGCCAGGTGTATTGTACATATATGTATGTATATAAACATACATACTCTTAGGTTGCAAAAACCACAGTTACTTTTGCACCAGCCTAATTTATGTCCATATACCCAACTTTATATGCATTTTCATACAGGGCAATTTTCAAGTATATAGTTTAAACAAAAAGGACATAGTTCAGATGAGCATATTTAGAACTACTGTTGCTATGTGCTATTCAATACACAATGCATACAAACATACACATAGTACATGCTTTTATATTATTATATGTTGGAATGATTCATGATAGATTAAAACAGGTATCATTTCTGGCACAGAATGGATGGTAGGGATCTTCAGTGGTGGGGGCAATAATGTTTTTTGCAGTGCATACTCAAGAATTAATTTTTCTATTTAAGTATGCAATTATTTTAAATAAAATTTTATTTTCATTAAAAAAAAATTTTAGTAGAGATGGGATTTCATTATGTTGGCCAGGCTAGTCTCGAACTCCTGGCCTCAAGCGATCCACCTGCTTTGGTCTCCCAAAGTGCTGGGATTACAGGCATGTGCCACCTCGCCTGGTCTCAAGAATGTAATTTTTAATAAAATGCATTATTGGTTTTAACTGCAAATGAGTCCAATTTTCATGCATAGCTGCCAATTCAGTTTCAATACATTGTATGCACATTTCAAAATCCTTAGCATATTGTTTTAAGTCAATGTTACCTAAAAATTTAATCACATTTTTATGCTATGCCTTTTTTGAAATACATATTTTTCATGTCTTTCTATCAATGTTACGCATACTTATGTTACATTTGTCTTTAGTCCTTTTAATGCTGACCTCCTAAACTCTACTTGGTGCTCAATTCTTATTCCTAGTCATATTTAATTAAGTTTTCCTGACTGGAATTCTAATTTTGATTCACAAACTTGACAAGGCCTTTTGGAAATCAAGATTCATTAAATCAATTTATTTAGTATTTCACCCTCAGAGAAAAAACAAATATTTTAAAATCCCTCTCTCCCAGACTTCCTATTAAAAAAAATTAAAATATGCAACAAACGTAAATAAAACTTTCTAAAAGTAAGAAAAAAAATTTACGGAGGGTCAACATTGTGTTTACGTCACCTCCCTCCAATTTATTGATCTAGTGATGATTGTCTGAAGTCCATGAGATCTAGGATAAAATGTGACCTAACCAGTAAAAGACAGAGAAAACATAGCCAAAGGCTATTGTTTGTTTCAGGAAAAAATAGTTAATTGGTTATGACTCTATTAAATAAACAACCTCTGGTGTTCAGTTGAGTCCTTCCTTTCTCATCGAAAAACATAGAAAATAAAAGTTGTAGCATGATAGAAAGCTTACATGGATACCGAAGACAAGTTTGTACAGCTCCTTCATTTTATAGAATAGGAAACCCGCTAAATTGAGACACAGAGTAGCTACACAGTAAGTTCAGGGCCACTTAGCTAATAATTAGTTAAAAACGGAAAAATAACCATGTTACTAATCTTATTCTAATTCCTGTCTCTTGCATTGTCTTGCTTTTTGACAAAATACTGGGATAGAATGAACTAACTGGAATAATAATGGTAATAAACATTAATAAAAGGTCCCACTTAATTGCTCTAAACTATTTTGTATGTTTAATTTTATGCACATTTCTTTGAGGAAGATGTGATTATTCCCATTTGACAGATCCAAATACTGAGTTATGCAGAAGCCAGTGACTTATCCCAAATCACAGAGCTAGAAACTTTTGCATGATGGAAAAAGCAAAAGCCATTTCATGTCAAAGCTCAGTATATATTTTTTATAAGTGCTATCAAAAGAGTCAATAAAATATTCTGCGATATTTTTGGAGGCAGATTTTGTTGCTTGTCTTGTCTCCCATGTCTATGAGTTCCAAGGTCTATTTACTTGCTACTATCTTTACCCTTAAGCATAAAGAATGCCTATCATTTTACCATATTCCTCAACTTATTAACTAAAGTCTAATGGGATTATTTTCCCTCCGACTAATTTGCAAATTTTTCTGGAATATATATTTTAAAGATTCTTGGATGTTGACAACTAAATCATAATTTTGCATGTAGACATCTATCGTCATTTGAAAAGTTAAATATACTGATTGAATTACCTGATATGTATTCATTTATTCATTCATTCAGATAATGTCCAGAGAACAACTATTCCCTCCCAATTCTCGGCTTTACCATATGGATGGAAGGGCCGCTGTGACATGGCTTATCATGGCTCGCATTGTCCTAATCCTTATACTCTCGCAACTTGAGCCTTGTGTATGAAAACATGACTTTGTGTCTTTCTAGGAATTTATCTTTGCAGCTCACTCTTTATAATCCAGTGACATTTTTCCCCGTGCAGTTGTAGAAATAAGGATCGGGTGAGTGAGGTCATCTCAAAAATTAAGCCCATTCACATGGAAAGTTTCTGAAGGAGTGGCATTGCCTATAGATATGAATTGTGTCAGCATTTCAGCATGCCATTTGTGGGTGAGAATGATTCAGTTTGTGTGTTTGTATGTGTGTGTGTCTGCGTGTGTGTCTGTGTGTGTGTGTGTGTGTAGGCTTCATCCTGTCATTTGCCATTAGGGGCTATGACAAACGTTTTGCAGATCCTTCTTGGAGCCTGATGCCAATTTCAGAAAGATATGTGGCTGCACTCTTGGTCACTTCATGCTGCCCTGTGGGTATTCAGCAATGCAGTATGCCTTTTAGTGGTACTGCAAAATGTTGCTGGAAAATGTGCTCTCATAGGAATTCCCCTGAAACATCGACATATTACAGAAATATTCATCTTGACTTTCCTTGTGTTTTCCCTGGAAGGTGACAACATTGCTAGAAAATCCTGTCTGTTCCTAACATCCCCCATCTTCCCAGAGCTTTTCTCTAATGTATATTGCATGTCTCTTATTTTAAGGTAAATACTATACTGTGAATTGTTACCTATAGCCACATATCATTTTATGAATTATTATCTAGACTTTTTTTAAGAGACAGAGTCTCGCTTTGTTGTCCAGGCTGGAGTGCAGTGGCACAATCATAGCTGACTGTAACCTCCAACTCCTGGTCTCAAGCGATCCTCCAACTCCTGGGCTCAAGCAATCATCCCACCTCAGCCTACCACATAGCTGGGACTACAGGTACCCATCACCATGCCTAGCTAATGTATTTACTTATTTATTTATTTATTTTTGTGGAGAAAGTGTCTTGCTATGTTCCCCAGGCTTGTCTCAAACTCCTGGCTTCTTCAAGTAATCCTCTCTCCTTGACCTCTGGAAGCACTGGGATTACAGGCGTGAGCCACTGCATCCAGCCTATAACCTAGAATTTTATGCATATACATCTATGATAACTACCAAAATTAAGTCTTTTGGCTGTTAAAACTACATCTTACTGAGAAATAGAAAAGATCTAAATATATTCAATATCATATATAGTTGTATGGTAAGTTACAGACAAATGAGTTAATATTGTTCATGTTTGCAGTTTAATTTGAATTTTTCACGTAGTTAGAATTAAAGACATCAAAACGGACTTTGATAGTATAGTAGAACTGGACAAGATGTGAAATGCAAAGGAGGAAAAACTTACAAGCTCCTAAATTGAGAGAAATTAAGGAGGGCTTATAGTAAATAGGTGAATAGAATGAGCTTGGAATGAGCTGGTGTTAGTGAAATGCATTGCTTTAGCACTGGGAATATGCCATGCACAGCTAAAGACTTCATTGGCGTAAAAGGACTTAAAACTGTCATTAAATTCAGATGATCTAGTGGCACAATAACAAATTGAGTTATTATTACACTGTAGTGTCAAATATTAGCTGCTCTTTGCTATCTAATTGCAATTTTTTCTTAAAAATTTGATATTTATGAAGTGATACATGAGTTTTCAAAAACTTTTAAAAAAGGCAAAAGAAAAAAGCATGCATACACTTCCAGAGAAAGCATTATTTACATTTTGTTGAATCTACTTCTATTTCTTTCATATGGGCAAATATATGCACACAGTTGTTGTTGCTTTTATATAATTGAAATTGCAGATGGTGTTACATATTTTAATAAGATTTATATAAAATTATATAAATACATTTTCATTGAATTTATTGGCATAAATACCACCTAGGTCAAGGAAAAACATGCAGGGAATTGCACAAATCTTGAATTTTCATTGAATTTTGGGTGTAAATACTACCTACATGAAGAAAAATTATTAATAATTTAGAAGCCCACCTTATGCTGATTCTTGTGAAGTTCTCTACCATCTTCCCAAAAGAAACCACCATTCTGATATTTAACACTAAACTGCAGTCTGGTGTTAAACTGGACTGCTTTTGAATTTTACATAAATGAAATTTTATGGTGTGGTCTCTATGTCTCTAGTTTCTTCTGTTCAACATGTTGGTGACATTAATTTTTGATGTAGACTGTGGCAATAGATTACTCATTTTCTTGGCTGAGAGATTTCCTTATATGAACAGCCACACTTTAGTCCACTTTTACTGGATATCTGAGTAGTTTCCAATTTTTAGCAATTCCATGTAGAGATGCTACGAAGATTATTAATATAAGTATGTGTATCTGTATGCATGCATCCATGTGTGTCGACATACAAATAGACACCTTTTAGTTTATGCTGGGTGAATGTGTCTATTCAGATTTGGTGGATGTCCTCAGATAATTTCCCAGAAGTGTTGTACAATCAGCAGTATTTAGAAGATTCAGTTGCTCTAGTTTCCTTCAGCACTTGAAACTTCTTGACTTTATTTCATTTTAGCCATTTTAGTGCATGCACCATGTTACCTCATTTTGGTTTAATTTGGAATGTCCGTCGTGAACAATGAAGCTGGACTTTTTTACATGGCTCTTGGGAATTTCAATATGCTGTTTTATAAAGTGTCTGTTAGGCCTTGTGTTCTACCTTTCTGCTGAATGGCCTGTGTTTTCATATTGATTTGTCTGAATTCTTAACGCCTCTGAGTATCAGTCATCCTACTGCACATTTAGATCAATTTACATAGTTTGAAAATACATGTAGATAATAAGTCTCCCATTTTGTGGCTTGCTTCTTTACTCTGCTAATGTTGTCTTGATGGATAGCAATTAGTTCTAATAATGATATTGTTTGGTTGTGTCCCCACCCAAATCTCATCTTGAATTGTAGCTCCCATAATTCCCATGTGTTGTGAGAGGGACCCAGTGGGAGGTAACTGAATCACGGTGGCAGTTTCTCCCATACTGTTCACATGGTAGTGAATACATCTCATGAGATCTGACAGATTTATAAGGGCAAACCCCATTCATTTGGCTCTCATTCTCTCTTGCCTACTGCCATGTAAGATGTGCTTTTCGCCTTCTGCCATGCTTGTGAAGCCTCCCCAGTCATGTGGAACTGTGACTCCATTAAACCTCTTTTTTCTTTCTAAATTACTCCAGTCTTGTGTATGTCTTTATCAGCAGCATGAAAATGGATTAATATAAATATGATCCAATGTGTTTTTTCTTTATGTTTCCTTGATGTACCCGATAAGACATTTTTTAACACAATATCATGACGGTATTCCTCTATGTTGATTCCTAGTTCCATTGTTTTACTTTTGACATTTAGACCTAACATTTGTAAGAAATAGACTCTCCTCCCATCACCACACACACAGTTATCCATCAGTAAGTATGTATTGAGAAAAAAAATCTTTATCCTATAGCTCTGTAATAATTTTTGTTAAAAAACAAATCCCTATATAAGTAAGTATATGTTAGTCTCCATTCTGCCCCATTGGATTATTTATAAATTAATACATTGATATATCAATATACAATTAATTCAGGGGGCATAGAATACATATCTAATGATTTCATATGAATTAAATATCATTTCTAAGTTTCTAATTTTTGTTAATGTGATGTATATTGATTTTCAATATTGAGCCAGTCTCACACTTGGGCGATGAATTTTATATATCTCAGAATTCAGTTGGCTGATATTTTGTTTAGATTCTGAGTCTGGGTTTACAAATATAATTAGCCTGTAATTTGGTGTTGTTTTAATACCATTTTACCTTAATTATTATAACTATATAACAAATGTTAGTATCTGGAAATGTAAGTCTCCCTGCCCAAGTGTCTTATTTTACAACATTTAGACTACCTTTGGTCTTTTTCATTTCCATGTGCATCTTACAAACTAGTTATTAATTTCTACATGAAGAACACTGGAATTTTGACTGACTGTAGTCAATCCACAGGTCATTTTATCCAGAATTAACACTGTCAAATTGCATTGTTTCAGTCTATGAACATGTCACAGCCCTCATTTACTTAGCTTTCATGCATTTTTTGCAATACTATTTTGAAATTTTTATTGTTGGTCTTGCAGAATTTTTGTTCTATATATCCCTAGGTATGTAAAGGATTTTAAAAATGTAGTTTTATAGAGACCGTTTTGATATTCTCATTTGCAATTTACTCATATATGATTTACTCATATATTTTTTGGACATTGAGTACCTATCTAGTGACTTCATATAAGTTAAATATAATTTCTAAATTTCTAATTTCTGTTAATGTAATGTACATATATTTTCAATATGTAGCCAGTCTCACACTTGGGCAATAAAGCTAACTTAATCTTTTCTATGTTTCTGAATTCAGTTGGGTAATACTTCATTTAGGAATTTGGGTCTTGGTTTACTCCTATGATTGACTATAATTTGTCTTTATTAAATTGACTTCCACAGCCTCTTGCTACCAGTGGGACCTGAGAAGCTGCATTTCTAACAAGGTTCCAGATGACCACAATGTTGTTTTTCCATGAGCCACTTAGTAAAATGCAGAGAAACTCAGTCTGAAGTTTAGCTGACTGTATTTTATCTCCTGGAATCTTCTTCAAGATTGCAAAAAGCAACTAATATGTATGGATGAACATCTTTATATTTTACTCTCATGGCCCCAAGGCACTCCTGCTTTAGTGACAAAATGATGTGAATATAATGTGAATCTCAAGGCATTACAGGTAAATTGAGGCTGCAATAATCTGCTCTTAACTTAACCTGGGATCTTTAAAATCTTAGTATTCTCCAATCTGCCTCAGATCAGCCAGTTCATAGTTTTGAGTCTGCCCTCTAAAGACTGAGATACATAGAAACCATGACTTATTAGTTAGTTATTTTGGTTGCAAGCAAAGTAACTTACATTTGATATGTTTAGCAAGAGAGGAAAATGCATGGAAAGGCTATTGACATAATCCCCCAGGATCAAAGAACATATTTAACCACAAAGGCTCTGTAAAGTAATTCATTGACTGGGTGCAGTGGTTCATACCTATAACCCAGCCCTTTGAGAGGCCAAGATGGGAAGATTGCTTGAGGCCAGGAGTTTGTGACCAGCCAGGGCAACATAGCATGACATCATCTCTACAAAAGAAATTTAAAAAAATAGCAAAATATGGTGGTGTGCACCTGTAGTCCCTGCTATTCAGGAGGCTGAGGCTGGAGGATTGCTTGAGTCCAAGAGGTGGAGGATTCAGTGAGCTACGATCACACCACTGCCGTCCACCCTGGGCAACAGAGTGAGACCATTTTTTTCTTTTTTTTTTTTTTTTTTTTTGTAGAGATGGAGTTTCATCATGTTACATAAGCTAGTCACCAACTCCTGGGCTCAAGCAATCTATTCACCTTGGGCTCTCAAACTGCTGTGATTACATGCTTGAGCCATTGTGCCTGACGTGTACTTCTTTATTAGGATTACATGAAGCTGTTTCTTTCTAAGGTCTCTCCTTCTTCTCTTTTCCTGGCTGCTCTGCAAATTCCTAGAAAGAGAATTGAATTGGTCCATTCTAGTTCAGATGCTCATTCATGAAAGGAATCAACTGAGGTCAAGGCTTGGGGTCTTCCTAGGAAAAACATAGATAAACAAAAATTTTTCCAAGATTGGAGGTAGGGGAAAGCAATTTCTGGAGGGTAACATGTGCTGAAACCAATAAAGATACATCCATTAAAGATATAAGCAATGTGTTAGCAGAGTCAAATCCCATCTAAATTTATTCCATATGGGAGAGCACAAGTAGGGGAGACATTATTTATTCCCTACATGCTATTTACCTCTTCTATATTATTTAGCAGTTGTTTTTGCAGACACACACATACGACACAGTTGGTCCCATGGTGTCTGTGAACAGATAGTGGCTGTAGTCATAACAGAGGAAACTGAGGTTGCCAAAATGCAGAGTTTGCTGCTGGGCATTCCATTGAATGATACAAAGGCTCATATCAGGTAATGTAGGATTCTTCCTTAATGGTGAGAGGAAAGCAACAGAACTCTGTCTACACTGCCCATGAAACATAACAATGCAATCCAGCTGTGATGTCCGTGACAGTGGCCAACAGCAGTTGTTCAAGAAGATGTGACATTTAACAATACCTCTGAACACTGGGATTAAAGTGTTATTTTTCAAGAACAATATCTGTGAGGTCTCAAGCTCATTTCCTCATTCTATTTACCAGGACACATGACCTTGTCAGTTCAAGAAGCAAAGAAGAGTGACAAGTCTAGGCTTCAGTCTTTTTTATAAAGATGAGGAGGAAGCCATGGTGATTGCTTTAACAGGTAAAGGGAACACCCACTTTGCTATTTATACCATGCATTTCTTAACTCACTACCTGTATGTGTATGTTAATCATGAGTCCATATATTGCTGCATAATTAATTTTATAGTGAGTATAACCCTAATTATCCTTCCTCAAACATTTAATGTATATTTTAATATGTGTCTGTCAACTTAAACACTACTTAGATATTGCAAAATACATTTCATATGTCTCAATGTAGATAAGATTGCTTAGCATATTTTTCATTTCCCAATGAATAATGTGGGCTGAAAATTTAGCTTTTTACAAGGATATATATAAACTAAAAGTCCTTGTGCCCCAAACAATATTGTTTATCATATGTCAGATGATGTGTAGAAAGATAGAGCGGGCTTAACTAAAAAATAAGTGAAGCACTCTAACCGTCTGTATTTATTTGGTAGATATAATCTTTCATAATTTATCACCCAAACAGATTTCCATAATAACATAATATGTATTTTTACATACAACAAGTTGCAAGTTCTCAGTCATAATCAGGAAGCAGTCCTTAGTGAAGCTAAAAATAAGGCCTGCATTTCTGCAAAACATCTCGATATAAGCATCTTCCCTTTTTGCAAAGCGTATTCTTTTTTTTTTTTTTTTTTTTGGGTGGGGAGGAAGAAAGAGGAAGAAAAAGAGGGAGAGAGAACGGAAATGTTGCTTTATTCTAAAAGAAATGGGTATTAATAATGGCCAATCAATATTTCATTTAAACCTATGAGTAGGTGTGATGTGGTGTTGACAAGAATGTATATTTTGTGTATTTAAAGTGGAGAGCTCTATAAATATTTATTAAGTTTACTTGTTCTGGATCTGAGTTTGAGTCCTTGATATCCTTATTAATTTTCTGTATCATTGAGTCTAAGTCTCTATGTATCTGGATGTTAGGATCATTAGCTCTTATTGTTGCATTGATCCTTTTACCACTATATTTTTGTTGCTTTAAAATCTATTTTATCAGATACGAGAATTGCAACTCCTGTTATTTATTTATTTTTGCTCTCCATTTGGTTGGTAAATCTTTCTCCATCCCTTTGTTTTGAGTCTTTGTGTATCCTTGCATGTGAAATGGATCTGGATGTAGCATAACATTGGGTTTTGGCTGTATCTTTTGATTGGGGTATTTAGTCGATTTGAATTTAGGATTACTGCCATTTGATGTTAACTGGCTGTTTTATCCATTCGTTGATGTAAATTCTTCTTTATGTTGTTGCTCTTTACGTTTTGGTGTATTTTTAGAAAGATTAGTACTGGTTGTTTCTTTCTAAGTGTAATGCTTCTTCCAGAAGCTCTTGTAAAGCAGGCCTGGTGGTAATAAAATCTCTGAGTACTTGCTTGTTCATAAAAGATTTTATTTTTCCTTCAGTTGTGAAGCTTAGTTTGGCAGGATATGAAATTCTGGGCTGAAAGTTCTGTTCTTTTTTTTTTTTTTAAGAGGAAGAAAAAGAGGGAGAGAGAACAGGAATATTGCTTTATTCTATAAATGGGTATTAATAATTGCCGATCAATATTTTGTGTATTTAAAGTGGAGAATGTATATTTTATGTATCTAAAGTGGAGAGCTCTACAAGTACTTATTAAGGTTACTTGTTTCAGATCTGAGTTCAAATTCTGGATATCCTTATTAATTTTCTGTCTCATTGAGTCTAAATCTCTTTATGGGTCTTATGTATCTGGGTGTTAGGATGCATTGATCCTTATACCACTCTATCTTTGTTGCTTTGAAATCTGTTTTATCAAATGCATGAATTGCAACTCCTTTTTGTTTATTTATTTGTTTTTGTTCTCCATTTGGTTGGTAGATCTTTCTCCATCCCTTTGTTTTTAGTCTTTGTGTATCTTTGGATATAAAATGGGTCTGGATGTAGTATATCATTAGGTTTTGGCTGTATCTTTTGTTTGGGGGATTTAGTTGATTTAAATTTAGGATTACTGCCATTTGATGTTAACTGGCTATTTTATCCATTCGTTGATGTAAATTCTTCTTTATGTTGATGCTCTTTACTTTTTGGTATAATTTTAGAAAGGCTAATACTGGTTGTTCCTTTCTGTGTGTAATGCTTCTTTCAGAAGTTTTTGTAAAGCAGGCCTGGTGGTAATAAAATCTCTGAATATTTGCTTGTTCATAAAAAATTTTATTTTTCCTTCAATTGTGAAGCTTAGTTTGTCAGGATATGAAATTCTGGGCTGAAAGTTCTGTTCTTTAAGGATGTTGAATATCGGCCCCCACTCTCTTCTGGCTTGTAGGGTTTCTGCTGAGAGATCTGCTGTAAGTCTAATAGGCTTCCCTTTGTGGGTAACCTGACCTTTCTCTCTGGCTGCCCTTAGTATTTTCTCCTTCGTTTCAACCCTGGTGAATCTAACGATTATGTGCCTTGGGGTTGCTCTTCTTAAGGAATATCTTTCTGGTGTTCTCTGTATTACCTGAGGTTGAATAGTGTCCTGCTTTGCTAGATTGGGAAAATTCTCCTGGATAATATCCTGAAGAGTATTTTCCAGCTTGGATTCATTCTCTCCATCACATTCAGGTACACCTATCAAACGTAGATTAGGTCTTTTCACATAGTCCCATATTTCTTGGAGACTTTGCTCATTCCTTTTTATCCTTTTTTCTCTATTCTTGTCTTCTCATTCGATTTCATTAAGTTGGTCTTCGACCTCTGATATCCTTTCTTCTGCTTGATCAATTCGGCTATTCAAACTTGTGCATATTTCACTAAGTTCTTGTGTTGTATTTTTCAACTCCATTAGTTCATTTATATTGCTCTCTATATTGTCCATTCTTTTTAACATTTCGTCAAACCGTTTTTCAAAGTTCTTACTTTCTTTACATTGGCTTAGAACAAGTTCTTTGAACTCCCAAAAATTTTTTATCATCCACTTTCTGAAGCCTACTTCAAATAATGGAACACAGTCCTTTTCCATTAGGGCTTGTTCTGTTGCTGATGAGGAATTGCTATCCCCTGTAGAGGAAGAGGGGTTCTGATTTTCGGTATTCTCGACCTTTTTAGGCTGTTTTTTTCCCTTCATTGTGATTTTATCCATCTGTTGTCTTTATAATTAGCGCCTTTTTGATTAGGTTCCTGAGAGGACGTCCAATTTATTGATTCCCAGTGCTGGAATTCGAGCAACCCTCTGCGCCAGCCGAAACAGCAGCGATAAGACTGATGGTGCTCTTCTGCCTGGGAATCTCTGGTCTGGCTTCCTTCTTGAGTCCGCAACAAGCGGCTCTGCCTTCCTGGAGCTCCAAACACCAGTCAGTAGGGGAACCAGTTCTGTTTACTTTGCACGAAGAGCTGCCGCACTGAAACGATGACAGAACCGCTGCGCCGGCCACAAAAGTCGCGCTGGCGACCCATGGGGCTCCTCCACTGGAAATCTTCTGGTCCGTGGCAATGAAAATTCCTCTGAAAATGTGGCGTCCTCACGTTTTCTGGGCTTTCACTGGGAGCTACAATCCCGAGCTGTTAGCAATCAGCCATCTTGGATTGAAATCCGCAAAATGTATTCTTGAAGTAAATGTTTTCATAATATTCTTATGGTCAAAATGCTTAAAATTCATCATCACATATTTGACACCAAGTCATTTTATGATATTAAAAAGTAGCTAAATTTTAAGGAGATTTTGTTGGTTTCATTCTGATATAAATTAACATAAATTTCCATTTTACGTAGTTGTTGGGGTCAGTTCTGAATAATTTACAATGCCATTCATATTTGTCTTCTTGTTTCCCTCCTCTTTAAAAGCTCCATCTCACATCCTCACATCCTCTTTTTATAATTCCAGCTATGATACTGAGCACATGATTACAGTAGAACTAAGTTTCGTAAGAATATCCCTACTTCAATGATGAAGAATACTTGATTCTAAATACGTTTAAAATTTCTAAACCACCAGTCTCTAAATGAAGCATTTTCACTATTTGACTAATTTGTCATGGAGATATTGATAAATAAGCATTCTACCCAATCAGTCAGTATTCTCTGGTTAATGTTACTGCCATTGGAATTGCTTGTCTCATGAACTAGGAATTGAGGGGGAAAGAAAGTCCTGGTATTCTTGTGATAGCTCAATATTCGCATTGCTGCACTATTTACTCCAGGGAGCTCCAGGGAGCTCTAGGATAGAATTGAACATCCAAGGTTTTCTAAGTGGATGTTGATTGCCCTCCATGGACTCTCCCCTAAGCAAGAATAGCTCTTCCATGCTTCTCTTGAAAACTGGGTTAAAGTCCTATGAGCAAAAGTCACATGGAGTAAATGGAGAAGTTTGCTAAAATCTCCTGCAAACAAACTGCATTTGCAGTGAATTTCATTTGGAATGGGAAATGTTCGTTTACTTTTTGTAGGTATTTATTTTCATGAAACTAATTTTACCGCATTCCCCTGTTGAAGGATTTTAGGAAAACCATTGGTTGCCATCATTGGGAGGTGGTAATTTGAAATCTTTAAGCTTCCTAATCCCAAAGGTTTGGGGGGGAAATATTAGTCTTACCTAGTTTAAAGTATCTGGAGAAGACCCTGCAGTTTTTGAAGCACAGTGGTCCAATCTAAAGATATAGGCAATGTATTATTCAGTGTATTTTAATGGGATGAGAGACAGAGGTGAGTAGGGAACATTGTGTATGCCACAGGACATTTGACAATGACTAGAGATATTTTTGATTGGGAGAGAACTCTGCTGCCTAGTTGGTAGAGGCCAGAGATTCTCCTAAACATTTTAAAATGCACAGGACACCTCCATGCCACCACAAAGAATTATTATTCCCCAATTATCAGTAGTGTAAAGGTTGAGAAAGCACACTGGAAATTCATCTGACCTATTCAATGGAGGAGATTGCTGCTTCTATATCTTGATTAGAAGACAAGGTACCTTAGTTCCAGCGTCCCTTGATTCAGAACTGCTTTTCCATTGTAGAATTCCATCACCTCCTCTGGTCCCTTTAATATACCTGTTAAATTAGCATCTATTTTATAAGGATTTGCCAAAACTTGCAGTTTTCCATGATTTTTAGCTCTCCACATTCAAAGATTGTTTTTCTGGTTCTTAAGGAAACTTATTTAGATCCTGGCAGAGTGTCTTTCTGCCTGTTCAGTCTTCTCATAAGCACCTGCATATTCCAAATGTCTTTCTCATCTATGCACTTGAAGAAAATCCTTCACTTTCATCACTTACAGAATTCCTTGACTATAGGATCTATTCTATAAACATTTTTCAAAGAAAGAAAGATTACAAAACCAAAATATTAATAGTTATTTGTCCTAGAATTAGTGGCACTCGTCATCTTATTCTTTATACACACTTTTGTATATTTCATTAATTTTCAATTATAAATCCAATTGGCCCCTAAATAGAATGTGTTTGAACTGTGCAGGTCACTTAGACATGGATTTTCTTCCTACTCTGCCATCCCTGAGACAGCAAAACCAACCCCTCCTCTTCTTCCTCCACCTCAGCCTACTCAACTTGGAGATGACAATGATGAAGACATTTATGACGATCTTCTGCACTTTGGGAGGCTGAGGCAGGTAGATCACCTGAGGTTAAAAGTTTAAGACCAGCCTGGCCAACATGGCAAAACCCCTTCTCTACCAAAAGTACAAAAACTAGCTGGTCGTGGTGGTAGGGGCCTGTAATCCTAGGTACTCTGGAGGCTGAGGCAGAAGAATTACTTGAATCTGGGAGGTGGAGGTTGTAGTGAGCCAAGATCATGCCACTGCACTCCAGCCTGGGCCACAGAGAAAGACTCTCACTCAAAATAACAACTATAATAAATTATAGTATATTAAATCCTTGTCCCTCTAAGCAACAGTATCTGAATGGCACAAAGTTTTCTGTTATTCTAAAACTTACCTCACATGAGCACTAATAATATCTTTAATTGATGAGAGTGCAGAGCCAATACTTTTACATTTGTTGCAAGAAATGTATCTTATTATTGTATAGAATCCTATGTACATTTGAATTATGTTGGGATGACTTTATTTTTAAACAGCAGGAGTTCTTTAATTTTTATGTTATTGATATATCAATATGTCACATAGTTGGACATATTTTGTGGATACATGTGCCATTTTGATACATGCATACAATGTGCAATGATCAAGTCAGGGTAATTGGGTTACCCATCACTTTAAACATTTTTCTTTGTGTTGGAAACATTACAACTCTTTTAGCCATTTTGAAATATACAATAAATTACTGTTAACTATAATTTCCCTACTGTACTATTCAATACTAGAATTAACTACTTCTAACTGCATTTTTCTTACTTTCGATATTACTTTACATCTACATTTACAAGCTGTATTCTTAGTGTAACTTTAACGTAAACATGTATTTCACCTAAATGTTGGTTGCATGGATGTCCTGATACTATGTGTTTTTAATCACAGTAAATCTAAGAAAAGTAACTCTCTAAAAAATAAAACAGCCAGCTAGCATCAAAATGCCATCAAAATGGCAGTATCAAATTCACACATAACAATATTAACCCTAAACGCAAATGGGCTAAATGCACCAATCAAAAGACACAGACTGGCAAATTCGTTAAAAAAACAAAACTCATCGGTATGCTGTATCCAGGAAACCCATCTCACATGCAAGGATACACAAAGGCTCAAAATAAAGGGATGGAGGAAGATTCACCAAGCAAATGGAGAGCAAAGAAAAGCAGGTGTTGCAATTCTCGTCTCTGATAAAATAGACTTTAAAGCAACAAAAATCAAAAGAGACAAAGAAGGTCATTACATAATGGTAAAAGGATCGATACAATAAAAGCTAACGATCCTAAATATATATGGACCCAATGCAGGAGCACCCAGATATATAAGGCAAGTTCTTAATGACTTATAAAGAGACTTAGACTCCCACACAATAATAGTGGGAGACTTTAACACTCCACTGTCAATAGCAGACAGATCAACCAGACAGAAAATTAACAAGGATATCCAGGGCTTGAACTCAGACCTGGAACAAGCAAACCTGATAGACATTTACAGAACTTTGCACCCCAAATCCACAGAATATACATTCTTCTCAGCACCACATCACATCTACTCCAAAATTGACCACATAATTGGAAGTAAAGCACTCCTCAGCAAATGCAAAACAACTGAAATCATAACAAACAGTCTCTCAGACCATAGTGCAATCAAGTTAGAACTCAGAATTCAAAAACTAACTCAGAACTGCACAGCTTCATGGAAACTGAACAACTGGCTCTTGAATGTCGATTGGATAAACAATGAAATGAAGGCAGAAATAAAGAAGTTCTTTGAAACCAATGAGAATAAAGACACAACATACCAGAATATCTGGGACACATTTAAAGCAGTCTCTAGAGGAAAATACATAGCAAAAAGTGCCCACATGAGAAGAGTGGAGAGATCCAAAATTGACACCCTATCATCAAAATTGAAAGAGCTAGAGGAGCAAGATCAAAAAAACTCAAAACCTAGCAGAAGACAAGAAATAACTAAGATCAGAGCAGAACTGAAGGAGATAGAGACACAAAAATCCCTTCAAAAAATCAATAAATCCAGGAGCTGGTTTTTCGAAAAGATCAACAAAATAGACAGACCACTAGCCAGATTGATAAAAAAGAAAAGAGAGAACAACCAAATAGATGCAATAAAAAACGATAATGGGGAAATTACCACAGATTCCACAGAAATTCAAACCATCATCAGAGAATACTACAAACAACCCTATGCACATAAACTAGTAAACCTGGAAGAAATGGATAAATTCCTGGACGCCTGTGTCCTCCCAAGCCTAAACCAGGAGGAAGCCAAAACCATGAATAGATCAATAACAAGGTCTTAAGTTGAGGCAGCGATTAAGAGCCTACCACACAAAAAAAGCCCAGGTCCAGATGGGTTCACAGCCGAATTCTACCAGACACACAAAGAGGATCTGGTACCATTCCTTCTGAAACTATTCCAAATAATTCAAAAAGAGGGAACCCTTCCCAAATTATTTTATGAGACCAACATCATCCTGATACCAAAACCCGGCGGAGATTCAACAAGAAAAGAAAACTTCAGGCCAATATCCATGATGAACATAGATGCAAAAATCTTCAATAAAATACTGGCAAACGGATTGCAACAGCACATTAAAAAACTTATCCATCATGATCAAGTTGGCTTCATCCTGGGGATGCAAGGCTGGTTCAACATACGCCATTCTATAAACGTAATTCACCACATAAACAGAACCAAAAACAAAAACCACATGATTATCTCAACTGACGCAGAGAAGGCATTTGACAAAATTCAACAGCCCTTTATGCTAAAAACCCTCGATAAACTTGGTATTGATGGAATATATCTCAAAATAATAAAAGCTATTTACGACAAACCAACAGCCAATATCATACTTAATGGGCAAAAACTGGAAGCATTCCCTTTGAAATCCGGCACTAGACAAGGATGCCCTTTGTCACCACTCCTATTCAACATAGTAATGGAAGTTCTAGCCAGAGCAATCAGGCAAGAAAAAGAAATAAAGGGTATTCAAATAGGAAAGGTGGAAGCCAAATTGTCTCTGTTTGCAGACGACATGATAGTATACCTAGAAGACCCCATCACCTCAGCCCAAAAACTCCTGAAACTGCTAAGCAACTTCAGAAAAGTCTCAGGATATAAAATCAATGTGCAAAAATCACAAGCATTCCTATAAACCAATAACAGACTTAAAGAGAGGCAAATCAAGAACGAACTGCCATTCACAATTGCTACAAAGAGAATAAAATACTTAGGAATACAACTTACAAGGAACGTAAGGGACCTCTTCAAGGAAAACTACAAACCACTGCTCAACGAAATAAGAGAGGACACAAACAGATGGAAAAACATTCCATGTTCATAGTTAGGAAGAATCAATATCATGAAAATAGCTATACTGCCTAAAGTAATTTACAGAATCAATGCTATCCCCCTCACGCTACCATTGAATTTCTTCACAGAACTGGAAAAAACCACCATGAACTTCATATGGAACCAAAAGAGAGCCTGCATAGTCAAGTCAATTCTAAGCAAAAAGAACACAGCCAGAGGCATCACACTACCAGACTTCAAACTATACTACAAAGCTACAGTAATCAAAACAGCATGGTACTGGTACCAAAACAGAGATATAGACCAATGGAACAGAACAGAGGCATCGGAGGCAACACAACATATCTACAACCATATAATCTTTGACAAACCAGACAAAAACAAGCAATGGGAAAAGGATTCCCCGTTTAATAAATGATGTTGGGAAAACTGGCTAGCCATGTGCAGAAAGCAGAAACTGGACCCCTTACTGACACCTTACACTAAAATTAACTCCAGATGAATTAAAGACTTAAACATAAGACCTGGCACCATAAAAACCCTAGAAGAAAATCTAGGTAAAACCATTCAGGACATAGGAGTAGGCAAGGACTTCATGACCAAAACATCAAAAGCATTGGCAACAAAAGCCAAAATAGACAAATGGGAGCTAATGAAACTCCACAGCTTTTGCACGGCAAAAGAAACAGTCACTAGAGTGAATCGGCAACCAACAGATTGGGAAAAAATCTTTGCAGTTTACCCATCTGACAAAGGGCTGATATCCAGAATTTACAAAGAACTCAAACAGATTTACAGGAAAAAAACAAACAAGCCCATTCAAAAATGGGCAAAGGATATGAACAGACACTTTACAAAAGAAGACATACATGAGGCCAACAAAATGCTCATCATCACTGGTCATTAGAGAGATGCAAATTAAAACCACATTGAGATACCATCTCACGCCAGTTAGAATGGCGATCATTAAAAAATCTGGAGACAGCAGATGCTGGAGAGGATGTGGAGAAATAGGAACACTCTTACACTGTTGGTGGGAGTGTAAATTAGTTCAACCATTGTGGAAGACAGTGTGGCGATTCCTCAAGGACCTAGAAATAGAAATTCCATTTGACCCAGCAATCCCATTACTGGGTATATATCCAAAGGACTATAAATCGTTCTTCTATAAGGACACATGCACACGAATGTTCATTGCAGCACTGTTTACAATAGCAAAGACCTGGAACCAACCAAATGCCCATTGATGATAGACTGGACTGGGAAAACGTGGCACATATACACCATGGAATATTATGCAGCAATCAAAAATGATGAGTTTGTGTCCTTTGTAAAGACATGGATGAATCTGGAGAACATCATTCTCAGCAAACTGACACAAGAACAGAAAAGGAAATACTGCATATTCTCACTCATAGGTGGGTGAGAAAAATGAGAACACATGGACACAGGGAGGGGGTCTACTACACACTGGGGTCTATTGGGGGAATGGGGGAGGGACAGCGGGGGGGAGCTGGGGAGGGATAGCCTGGGGAGAAATGCCAAGTGTGGGTGAAGGGGAGGCAGCAAAACACACTGCCATGTGTGTACCTATGCAACTATCTTGCACGTTCTGCACATGTACCCCAAAACCTAAAATGCAATAAAAATTATAAAAAAAAATAATAAGCATAGTGACTGTATAATTACCTTTGTTTAGTTGCTTGACTAGATGGAAATATGTATCTAAAAAAAGACACAAAGGGCTAAAATGATAACAACATGGGTAAATATATGCCTAAATTCTTTATTATTTCAAAAAATAACAATGTACTATGGGGTTTATTGCATATGTATTAAGTACAATGCATGGTAACAAGGCAAAAACAGCAGAAATGAAGGAATGGATGTTACCTATTCTAAGGTTCTTATACTATTCATGTAATGGTATAATATCTCTTAAAGGTAAACCGTGACAGGCTTTACATTCAGTATAAACCCTAAAGCAATAAATAATATAATGTAAAGCATTATAGCTTATAGCTAACATACCAAAAAATGAAATATAATGGAATCATAAAATATATTCTACTAATCACAAAGAATGAAGAAAATGAGGAAGAACTGAAGGAAAAAACAGATGGACAAATAAAAAATAAATATACAGAGAATGAATTTATCCTTAATCACATTAAATGTAAATGGTTGAAATATGTGAATCAAAGAAAGAGATTTTCAAAATATACACAGAGCAAGACCTAATTTTATTCTATTTACAATAAACACATTTCAAATAGAAAAATATTGAAAGCCATGTTGAAAAATATATAATATGTTTACATTAATGAAAACTGTCTGAAATGTGTATATTGATATCAGACAAACAATATTTTAGAACAGAGACTATTGCCATGAATAAAGGTAATTTCAAAATAATAAAGGGGTCAATTAATTCAGAGGTCATAGGAATTCTAAACATCTGTACATCTAATAGTAGAACTTCAAAATATGTGAAGCAGAATCTATAGAGTTGCAGGGAGTCAGATATTTTAATAGTCCTCTTTAATAATTGGTAACATAATGACACAGAAAATCAATAAACACATAGGAGGTTTGAACAACGTTGAAGCCACTGTCACATATTTTTAGTTTGCTGTTATAACAAACCTCCATTTCAAAAACAGATTTATTGTGGTATAATTGACACACATAAAACTGCACACATTTAAAGCACATAATTCTATAAGTCTTGATGAGTATATACAACCAGTAAACCATCATCACAATCAAGAGACTTAACATACAACCATCCTCTAAAGATTTCTCAAGTCCCTTTCTAATACCTCTCTTTTATCCCATCCACCTTTTCTAAATTACTCTTGAATCAAAAAGGAAACTTCAGTAGAAAATAGAATATATTTCAGACTGATTATTAAATCACTGTAAGTAATGGTAATTAAAACACTACTCTTCATTATTTTTGGAATGCAAGTAAAGAAGCGCTTTAAAGTACATTTATAATTCTATATCGTCTTATTAAAATTTTTGTTGTTTTCATCTTAAAGAGGTAGTAAAATAAAATCAAATACAACTGTTTATTTATGAAGAAATAAATTAATGAAGAGAATAGAGAAAATTTACTATGTATTAATTATCCATTGTGTCTCAGCAGAACATGATCAGGAAATAAAGATGTATATGGCAGGGTGTCTGTCAGCTGCACATAATTAAGTGGCAGAATAAAGATAAAATTCCCCAAGTAACACAACACACACTCTTTGCATTCCAGCTGTAAATACTGTTACTCTAAGTTACAGAAAAAGATTCATGTGAGAGATGAGAGTGAACTCTTCACTCAATCAGAATGGAAAACTATATGTGCCTTGAAAGGCATCAAAAGATGAAAAAAACAAGTTAACAAAAATATCTGAGTAAACCGGAGAGGAAGGAATTTTTGCAGCCTGAACTTCTTTGATTCCAGGTGATTGTATTCTGCTCAAGCAGCTGCCCTAGGTTGTATGCTTTTATTATTGTCGGACATTGAAAAACACTCAAAGATAAGTTATCAACTCCCTCATTTCCAGATCACCAGACTGTGACATATTATGAAGTGTAACATATAGTAAATAAAATCTAGTGATAAAAGGTACAACTTATTATTAAGATACGTTTATAGTTGGAAAGTAATTAAATCTGTTTTTAAAAAGAACTACATTCAAAATCAGTATTAGGATCTGCTTCTTAATGGAATGCTCCATAAAACATGCAAAGCACCTAAGAATTGTATTATTTTTAATTCAGCTTTGTGTATTTTTAGATGCCTAAGAATGCTTACAAATAATATATTTCGTCTCTATATATGCAATATAACAGTGCTAATATGAATTATTTACATAGCATCACATTTTCTATTTAACTGTTAAAATATTATTCATATATTCCCACAGAAACCTGAGACCTCACTAAAATGCTTTAAAGATAACCATGAAACATAAATATACTTCCCATTTTATCTCGTATGTCTCTTTTCCCGCTAGTCTCTGGGTACTGAGTAATACTATTTCATCTAGATATTCAAGCTTTATCAGACTGAATTGTGTTGATAACACAATTGACTTTGGTAATCCCGTTTGTTAGTGGTTGAGGCAGGCAGTGATTTGGTTCAGAATCTTGAAGATTTTCATCCTTTAAAGTCACAGCCTGGTGGCCATGTCCACAAATCCTTTTCTGTCAGAATAATTCTATTCATAGAGAACTTTGAACATGAAAAGACGAACCTCATATTTGTAACCTATTTCTTCAGGCATTATTTTTTTTTTACAACTTCAGCTTAATTCCAAAGGACTGTAATTTCTTCAGTCAACTATCAAAAATGAACTTCTTTACTATTTCCCAGGTTATAAATAGATCCTTAAATTTTCTTGATCATTTTTCTTAAGTTGCACATTTTGGAAGTGCACCTTAAGAAAATCTTTTGGAAGATTTCAGTAATAACTGTGACTAGTAAGAAATAATGCAAAAAGATTATTCAATATGAAAAAAGTCAACACTAAGGGATATAATTTTCAGTAGATATTATATATTTTGAACTTTTAAGAAGTTATATCTGATGAGGGTAAATTACTATTATTATTATTTGTGTGCATGTTTCTTTGTTTTTTGGTGATGACAGGGTCTCACTTTGTTGCCCAGGCTGGAGTGCAGTGGTGTGATCTTGGCTCACTGCAACCTCCACCTCCTGGGCTCAAGCAATCCTCCCACCTCAGCCTCCCTAGTAGCTGGGACCATAGATGTGTACCATCATGCCTGGATAATTTCTGTATTTTACTGTAGAGACAGGGTGTCACTATATTGCCCAGGCCGGAGTGCAGTGGCACAATTATAGGTCACTGCAGCCTCAAACTCCCAGGCTTCAAGTGATCCTCCCACCTCAGCCGCCTGAGTAGCTGGGACTACAGGCAGGTGCCACCACACTTTAGTAATTTCTGTATTGTTTGTAGAGACAGGGGCTCACTATTTTGCCCAGGATGGTCTTGAACTCCTGGGCTCAAGTGATCTACCTGCCACAGCCCCCAACAGTGTTGGGATTACAGGTCTGAGCCACTATGCCCAGCCCAGGGGTAAAAAAATTCATACAGCACTCATAGCCATGCAATCAACAGTTGAATAAATCCCTCAATGCCCTAAACACTTCCCTCCAGCTCCCACAGTAAATGCTATCAAAGAGTTCTCATCTACCCTTCTGCGAGTATTTATAAATGAGCATGCCTTGCACTTGTGTTAAGAAAATGAATTCTGTGATGCACAACAAGGTGTTAACTAAGCTTCTGTACTCTGGCTGAGTGAGACATTCAAGGGGTTGAAAGTTACCTGCAGCCAACCACAGTCTGAAAAAAATAAATGGAAAATTCCAGAAATAAACAATGCATAATTATTAAATTGTGCACCATTCTGAGCAATGTGAAGAAGTCTTGTGCCATCCTCAAACTCCCGGGCTTCAAGTGATCCTCCCACCTCAGCCTCCTGAGTAGCTGGGACTACAGGTAGGTGCCACCACACTTCACTAAATTTTGTATTGTTTGTAGAGACAGGGGCTCACTATTGTGCACCATTCTGAGCAATGTGAAGATCCTGCCCAGGATGCACATCGTCCAAGGTAACTTGCTACCTGCCTATTATTCACTTAGTAGACTTCTAGCAGTACTTGTGTTCAAGTCACCTTTATTTTCCTTAATAATGGCTATGAAGTGCAAGAGTAGTGATGCTGGCATATTGTTAGAATGTACTGTTTTATTATTAATTGGTGTTGTTAATTTCTTACTCTTCCTAATGTATCAATTAAATTTTATCATGGGCGTGTATGTATATGAAAAATTACTGTAGATACAATTTGCTGCTATCTGCAGATTAAGACATTCACTGGGGAACTTGGACCCTATCATCTGTGGATAAGGGGGAACTACAGTGCTGATTGTGCTCCTATACTTGTCACAGGAAAGGAAATCTCAGTATTCCAAAATCACCAAGCCAAACAGAAAAGTCAAGCTGGGAACTGCACCAGGCAAACCTGCTTCCCATTCTGTTCCCAAATAAGGTAGCTATAACACAAAGATAAAAAAGTTACATGCTTCCCTCACAATTTGCCCACAGCAAAATTCCTAATTTATAAAAAATGAAATCCTTATCTGACTTTTGCTTTTTAGCAGTTTTATCTTCAGCCTTAGAAACACTGTGACAGCCTTTTCTGCAGCTGCAGGTAAAGCCCTTAAACTTTTCTGAGAACACAGACATTATTATTGTTCATCCTCAATCTCGTGTTCTCTAGACTTAGCAATGTTCCCATTCCTATAACTTTCAGTCAGGTGTTATTTTCTAATTTTCTAATCTGAAATGATGAAACAGCTTGTGCTTGATTACTGTTATAATTTTTAATATTTTTAGTAACTTCTTTTTTTTTTCAATTATATGAGAATAGGTGTGCCCTGTTCTGTTGGACATGTAAATAAACCTAGGTGTGTGATACATGTGATTTTTGTTAATGACTTAACAAATATTAAATGTGAAATGAGATACAACCTTACAGGTTTCTATTCAACATCCAAGTTCAACTCAAGGCCAAGTTCCATTCTATCAAGGACTCTTTCAAAGTGTTTCTTTTTCTCCTTGGCAAATGGCTCACTGTTTCATTGCTGTTTCTAGCATCTCTCTTCACACAGAAGATAATCACCTGCAAAGTCTATAATTTCCAGGTTGTACTCTTCAGAGAAAAGATGGGGATCCTTTAAGTGAAACATCTAAGAGCGAGTGAACGCAAATGAAAGGATCTTTAGAAAACTCCATCCATGTTGTTAATTAACCACTGATCACCCATCAAGTGCCTGGACATGTATCATTTCAGATAATTTCTCCTCTGCAGGAAGGAACCTTAAATTGGTACTTTTGAAATTAGCACAAATGTTTTCATTCTTTTAATTTGGTCAGATATTTCTATAACACATGCTGAGTAGAGAGGAAAGAGCAGGTGGCATTGTTTAGAAAGAGCTGATCAGGGATAAAGTGCTGCAAGGTTATAGTCATAGCTTTTCATGTGCTGTACAGGCAGACCATAGAGGATGATTTTATTACAGGAACATCCCACAGAGGGTCTCTGTTCTCTTTACACATTTGGCAATAAATTAGGCTGGACAGGGTACTTCCGGAGCAACCCGTTTATCAGCTTGCTCCACGATTCTTTATCACCAGCTAAGCTCACAGTATCTGTGGAAAACATCAAATGTCAACAGTTGAAGCCCAGTTGATAAAGTTGATCTGGTTTTCCCAACTCTAAAACCTGTCATTCATCATAAATGAAATGGTTATTTTTTTATTCCATCAAATGTCACAAAATAAAACATCACACTTAAAAATTATTCATTCTATAAATGTAGAAAATATTTTATTCATAGGAACAGTTGAAAGGGTGCAAAAACCACTGGTTTTGATTTCACTGCATGCAAGACCTTTTGAATTTTAAATTAGTTCAGAATGGCTCAAAGTAGTACATAAATTGATACTTACCCCAGTCACTAGGCTCTGGGGAAAATAAGAAAGGCTATTGATCAACTACAGATTAGGGAGTTTATTAATTCATTACTAAGTCTGGCAGGGATGACAATGGTGATGAGAACAAATACTGAAGACATTTGTAAGGATTTTAGGAAGTATCTTTTTCCCTGTCATCAAGCACCAGGAAGCTTGTCGATTCACTATCTGTAACTAATGGGTGAAACCTAAACTGGAGATGAAAATGAAATGCAAATCCATGTGCTTTAAATTTTGGGGGGCTCTGATATTATAGATCCTTGGAGATCAAGGGCAGAAAAGGTGAATTGAATATTATTTCCAATAAAAAAGTCAATCAAATTTTATATGTAGTTATAATTGTCAATGATTGTCAATTTAGGGGATAATTAATAACTGGGTTTTTTTGAAAATGATAGGCCTAGCTTATATATTTAGAATGTGAATATACCTTTTGTTCTTTTATATCTTTATTTTTGGGAAAAGAGAGTATTTTTGTGGTCATCTGCAAAAAGGCAAAAGCAGAGGATGAAGATAAGATTATAAGTGAAGGATGGATGATTTGTTTCCTATGGTCAGGATGTTTCTCTCTCTCTGTGTGTGTGTGTGTGTGTGTGTGTGTGTGTGTGTGTGTGTGTGTGTTTTAATGAGTTATTATTTAGAATTGAAGATTATTCCAACAAGTCAAAAGGAAAGACAGCCAGGCATAGTGGCTCTTGACTGTAATCCCAGCATTTTGGGAGGTCAAAGTCAGCCAATCACTTGAGGTCAGGAGTTAGAAACCAGCCTGGGCAACATAGTCAGACTCCATCTTACAAACTAAAATAAACATAAATAAATAAGCCAGACATGGTGGCATGCATCTGTAATCCCAGCTGCTTGGGAGGCTGGGATGGGAAGATTGCTTGAGCCCAGGAGTTTGAGGCTGCAGTAAGCTATGATTGTGCCACTACAGTGCAGCTTGAGTGACAGAGTGAGACCCCGTCTCAAAAAAAAAAAAAAAAAAAAGATAGGCAGAGGTTATTATAAAGCAGCACTTTCGGCACAGAATGTAGAAAACAAATAATTAGTCCTACATTCAGCTCCAAGGGGACTCTGCCGGGTCAGCCAATGTATGCTGAAATTAACAAAAATCATTTCTCATCTTTGCCCCCCCTCTATATTCCTATACCAATCAATATGAAGCATGAGCTAAAACAAAGGGAAATATATGGTCATCTCAATAGCAATGTGAGCCTTTATTTAAGGGAGTCATACATACATCTTTACTTTTCTAGAGAATATTTCATGAGATTTTCATTTGAATTTGATGGCTGCACAGAAGTCTACAGGGAGCACGTGAAAATGGCTTTCAAGGCCACTGTTAATGATCAGAGAGAATTTTGATGAGATACTACAAAACGATGAAAGTCTTTGAGGCTTAGAAAATGTCTCCAGTGTCAGTTCTTAAGCACAGGATAAACCATCCACTGCATCTTTTCAAAACATTCCTCTTCTCCTTAAGCATTCCTACCACACCATGGTCCATCTGAGCAGAACCAGGATTCCTGCTGGGAATTCTCTAGAATAAAGAACGAAAATCATGAATCTACTTCTGTAGCTGCTCTTTCAGAGTTGTGGCCTTTTTAATAGTTGGATTCATTTTATATTTGTATCTGTAGCAACAAGACCATTTGGTAAGCATGCAGAGATTGTATTTCATCACTGTCTTCTGGTGGTTCTCTTTGTAGGCTGTGCAGCATTTTTAGAGGAAGCTCTGTATGATCCTTATTCATTTTATGGCAAATAACCTAGCTGCTTTGACGGCATTCAATAGTTCATTCAGCAAACATGTTTTCAGATTTTCCTACTTGCTTGGTACAGTCTCTGCATTGAATCCAAACAATGATCTGGACAAATGGATTAGGCTATTCTTGCTTACTGAATATATAAAGGTATACCTGAGACTTGGTAATGTATAAAGTAAAGAAGTTTAATTGGCTCATGGTTCTGCAGGCTGCGTAGGAAGCATGGTGTCTACAACTGCCCGGAGTCCGGGGAGGCCTCAGGGAACTTTTACTCATGGTGGAAGGTGAAGTTGGAGCAGGAACATCACATGGCAAGAGCAGGAGCAAGAGATAGGGGAGAAGTACCACACACTTTTAAACAACCAGACTGCACCAAGCTATGAGGAATCCACCCTCGTGACCCAAATAGCTCCCACCAGGCCCCATCTCAACAATTGGGGATGACATTTCAGCATGAGATTTGAAGGGACAATATTCACACTATATCAACAAAGCATCTTGGTTTTTAGATAATTTAGTTAAGCAAAGTTTGCTAAGGATAATGACCTTCAGCTCCATCCATGTTCCTGCAAAAGACATGATTTCATTCTTTTTTATGGCTGTATAGTATTGCATGGTGTATATGTACCACATTTTCTTTATCCACTCTATCATTAATGTGCATTTACTTTGCTTTCATGTCTTTACTATTATGAACAGTGCTTCAATGAACATAATGCATGCACATGCCTTTATTCTAGAACAATTTATACTCCTTTGGGTATATACCCAGTAATGAGATTGTTAGGTCGAATTGTATTTCTGTCTTTATGTCTTTGAGGAATCACCACATTGTCTTCCACCATGTTTGAACTAATTTAAACTCCCACTGAGAGTGGAAAAATGTTCCTTTCTCTCCACAACCTGGCCAGCATGTTATTTTTTGACTTTTTAATAACAGCCATTCTGACTGGCAGGAGATGGTATCTCATTGTGGTTCTGATTTGCATTTCTCTAATGGTCAGTAATGTTAAGGTTTTTTTCCATATGACTGTTAGTCACATGTATGTCTTCTTTTAAAAGTATCTGTTCATGTTCTTTGCCTACTCTTTAATGGTTTTTTTTTCTTATAAATTTGTTTCAGATGCTGGATATAAGACCTTTGTCAGATGCACATTCCGCAAAATTTTTCTCTCATTCTGTAGGCTGTCTTCTTATTCTGTTGATATTTTCTTTTGCTGTGCAGAAGCTGTTTATTTTAATTAGATCTGATATTATTTGTCTGTTTCCCCACCCAAATCTCATCTTAAACTGTAGCGCCCACAATCCCCATGTGTTGTGGGAGTGACCTGGTGGAAGGTAATTGGATTATGGGGGCAGTTACCCCCATGTTGCTGTTCTTGTGAGAGAGAGTGACTTCTCACAAGATCTGATGGTTTTACAAGGGG